>OX421437.1:175000-10175000 GCA_949126915.1 Musotima nitidalis | reverse complement strand
TGACGGGCCCTCCTGGCCCGCCCGCTGCGCCCTCCACAGGTCTCTCTTGGTCTCTCCCCCGGTAGTCAGTACTAAGGGCACCCAGAATCGCCAATCTCTGGGTGTTACCTTTTCCCTAGCGCCCTCTGCGCCCTACCGGGAGGTACTCAGCCCCTCCACCACGACAAGGTGGAGACCAGTCGGGGGGGCCGAAGCTTAAGTCTATGGCAACCGGCCTTAAGTCTAGTTTTATCAAACACACTAAACTGACATAAGTTTTTACGAGTATACAATAACAGTACTGAATAACAACTAGTATTTTACTTTTTTGTCGCTTACCCTTGAGATGTTTTTTCCGACATGGAAAGACTTTAGTTTAGAGACTACAAAGTTTTTAAAAGATGCAAATATAAATAAACCGACGGGACTTCTTGGCGGGAAAGTGAAGCGTCATATTTGCAATTTTGTTTTATTTTCGAACATTATTAATGTGTAATAACGGTGGAATATTATCCGTTAAGTTTTTGTAAACTTACATTAGTGTTGGTAAATGGAACAAAACAGTGCAATGCAACATCACTTTTAAAAATTCTCTTAAGAAGTCCATGTGAGATCTCAGTGTAGTTCCACATCTTTACTGAGGACTCAAGGGGTTTAGGGGGATGGCATCTTATTAATCATCCTTATCACCACACATTCTCATGAACTATAATACTTGACACTGGCTAAGAGTGCTAAATGCACGAAGCGATTATTTAAAAGAAAAAAAAACTACCTTTATCGAACTGGTTAATTGTTAACAATGTTTACTTCTTATCCTTATATCAGGGAATGAATATATAAATATAATTGAATAAAAGTGAATATGAATGTATATGAGTATGACAAAATATGTTTAATATTAAGGACGGGAATGCATGAGAAGGTTAATGAGTGTAAGTAAAGCTAAGACTGTGTACCAGGATCTCACCAAGAGGAAGGATATGATCTCGGCCTATTCCTGTAGGATTAAGGCGTAACAACACGTAAGTGTTTAATCAAGTCGTAACTTCAAGCAGCTAGTATTAAACAACAACACTTATTCAAACAAAATTTTTATCGTAAATAATGGGTTAACTAAAAAATTTAGACTTAATTAAAGAATTAATAAAAAAAATTTTTTTTTTTAAATATTTCTCCAGTTTGGTTAATGGAGAAATTCCATAACTATCAATGGTATTAGCCTATAGGGTAAAATAGGGGTAGGCAGAGATCACATCCTTCCATTTGCTACGATCCTGTCACACACATTTACAGATTTAAGTTATTAATATTATATTTTCGTGTTAATTCCAGATCCTGATATATTAGTTTATGGGACAAAGGCTTGGGAGTTTCCAACGCAAAATGTTAGTTTGGTCCTGTCCTTCCCGTCCAAGGTAAGCCTTTTCTGTAAATAAGTATAATTTACCTGATTGTAAGATTAATTAAAAGAATTCTTATTCTCATTCTTCTTATCAAAATCTTAGGAGTCCAAGCCAACCTCACTTGCAAGTGGCTCACCTGACGGTCAACAGACGAGGCACAAACAAACGAACGTAGCAATCCCGGTAAGCGGCAATAGGCTCGCCACCTATTACGTGACATCAACAATATGATTGGCAAAATGTGTGCGTTTTATATGCCTCTGCCTACCCCTTTAGGAATACAGGCGTGATTGTACGTGTGTATGTTATTATTAATATTAGAAATAACTATGCCTCGAAGTGCTGGAACAACATTCCTCCACCAATAAGAAAGCTGTCTAGTGTTCAGTGTTTTAAATATAAATATAGGATGCATCTATTGAGCCTTCAAAAGTCTGCTATAGTTAAGTAAATTAGATTTTATATAATGATGTTATAAGTTAAGATGGAAGTGAAGTAACGCAATATCTTATTATTTTTAATTTGTTTATATGGAGTCATTACCTCATCTTACCGGCATCCGCAGAATACCAGCGTCGTTACATACAACCTTTGTTGCGACATTATGCTGAGCGGAGGCCTTTTTGGTACTATTTTAGATTTAAGATGCTGTTAGCTTTAAGATTTTTTTTATTGTAATTTGTAATGTACAATATAAACGATGTTATTATTATAATTAAATAATTTTCAGGTGCCGGCAGATAACTATGATTATCTGATAGACACAGGGCTGTATACTATAACGGGATTTACTGTGACATTGTTTGTCGATACCAGTGTAACCAGAGGGTACATCACTAAAGGGGGCATTTTAACGGTAAGGAGATATGGAAGTAAATTTTCAAAATCATATTTAACGTCTCATATGGTGACTACTTCCTTAGCAAATTCCTTTCCTCTCCCGAACAACACGTGCTGGTCTTAAGCAGGGTACTCATTAAGCCGTAATGTATCAGATACTGTATCAAGTGTATCACGAGTTGCGAGCCGGTTGCGCGTGGTTCGCACAAAGGCTGCTCGCAGTATGCGCGTGGGAGCTCGAGCAAGATACGTAACAGTTGACGAGCCGTACTCACTTGAAGGTTGTATACGTAACATGCTACGTTACGTGCTTCATGGCAAGTGAGTACCCTGCTTTAGGAACCATCCACAAACTATGCTGACTATAAGCACTCGACTTCTTGGCGGAAAAGAGAAGCGTCATGTCGGCAGTTTTGTTTTATTTTCTAAAATTTGTGATATTTCTAACATTAATGTGTATTAACGGTGGATTATTAACCGTTAAGTGTTTGTGAACATATATGAGTGTTGGTAAATCAAACAAAACAGTGCAACATCACTTTTCAAATTTTCTCTCAAGGAGTCCATGTGAGATCTCAGTATAGTCCCACATCTTTACTGAGGACTGAAGGGGCTTAGGGGAGGGTATCTCATTTACCATTTATCATCTTTATCACCACTCATTCTCATTTACTATGAATTATATATTACTAATATATCACTTACTTGACACTGGCTAAATATGCTAGACGCACCAAGCCATTATTTAAAATAAAGAAAGAAGCACTCGAACCAAGAAATTACTGAGTTAGATCAGCTCTGGAATTCGCTGCCAGCTCATGTGTTTCCTAGTTTTTAATTTAATTTCATTTTAATTATTCTAATAATTATGTAAGTATGTTTTCTTTTCTGTGACGTGTAATGTTGTATTACCAATAAATGAGTATATTCAAATACTATAATCTCGGGTTTTTAAGCGGGGCGTGAAACGGCATTTTAGCAGGCCGTCACGAGAGGCTTTGCACCGTGTTTATTTCACGATGTGAAGCGCCTTCATTTAATTGATTGCATCGACTGCTTACCATCAGGCAGGATGAAGTCATTATGAAGTACCACATTAAAAAAACACTAAATAAACTTAAAATCATCCCCTGTGGCCCAAGTAGAAATCGAACGTAGGACCTTTAAATAACCGGTCTACTGCTCTCCACTGTTATCGCGGATGAGTTGTCGTCTATTTTAGTTTTTTTTTAAATTTGTTAGACGAGTTCATTTCTTCTAATAAACATTTTGTCTTATAACTTTATATAGTTTTAGCACACATGCACACTATGCGAATGTTTTACTTTTAGTTTTTATTGTTATTCAAATTTTTAAATTTTTTTTTTATTGTTTTTTTTTGTTTTTTGTTGTCTTTTATACATGTGTCTCTTTTGTTGCAATCAATATTTTATCCCTCTATCTAACTGTATGGGGTGTAAAAAGACAAGGATTAAAACGGAGAGTTACGTATTCTGTCCAGCATCAGGATCATTTCTTTCTTTGAGACGATACCTGGAAAATGCTTAATTTTTTTTTTCTTTTAAATAATAGCTTCGTGCTTTTTGCACATTTAGCCAGTGTCAATTAAGAGATATATTAATAGCATATAAATCGTAGTAAATGGTAAATGAGATGCCCTTCCCTAAACCCGTTTAGTCCTCAGTGAAGATGTGGGACTGTTCTGAGATCTCACATGGACTTCTTGAAAGAATTTGACAAGCGATGTTGCACTATTTTGTTTCAATCACCATGTACGTTCATAAACACTTAATTGGTTATCTTGAGTTCTTTTTTTTTTAAATAACGTGAGCAAGCTTGGACCACTTGGAAACGAGGTCTGTTGCGCTTGAAATATCATCAATTATATTATTATATAAAAAATCACGTCTGTTTCCTTGAAGGGGAAGGCAGAGGCATACTTATATGCCTACATTTCGCCAACTTGCGAAAGGCAAAGGCGCAAGATTGAAAGAAAGAAAGAAAAAGAATTTATTCTGTGACAACATCAAAAGAAAACAGATACATTATATTTAAGTAACAGTTTGAAGAGTGTCACAGAAAAGGTATCCACTCAGAACGATTGCGAGCCTATTGGCGCTTATCGGAAACTTTCATGGTTGCCAAAGCCTCGCCTGTTGCTCGGCAGGTGAGGTTGGCTTTGGCTCCTCAGATTTTGAAGGATCCCTATAAATCCACATTAAATTACTTACTAGCGACCGCCCGTAACTTTATGCGCGTGACCTGCATATAAACCTTTTTTTTAAATCACTCTATCTATTAGACAACCGATATGGCGTGGAGGTCAGTATACCTGCACTTCATTCCAGAGGTCGTGGGTTCGATTCCCACACAGGACGAATTTTTGTGTGCATGAACATGAATATTTGTTCTGGTCTGGGTGTATTCCTATGTATATTAAGTATGTATCTACAAAAAAAAAAGTATTTAAATATGTTTATCCGTTCCTTAGTACTCATAACACAAGTTCTTAATGATACTTATCTTGGAACTAAATAATTGGTGTAATTGTAAGAGAATATTTATTTATTAAAAAACCGCATCAAAATCCCTTACGTAGTTTTAAGTCGTCGTCGTCGTCTTTTTTTTTCTCTTTTAGTTTTTCCCGCATACGTACAGCGGGAAGCGACTTTATATTATACTATTTAGTAGTACGAAGCGCTCGTAGCTCTGCGGTGCTCGGTGGTCGGAAACGATCGCCGAAGTACAGCAGAGTTTACAGAGGTCAGTCCTTGGATGGGTGACCGTTTGTGTGGCATTTGATATCGAGCGCTTCCGTGTTTCGGAAGGCACGTTAATCCGTTGGTCCCGGTTATCACTAAATGTGGTAGTCGTTAAGCCATGTTAGAGGCTTAATGGGCGGCTTGAAAAATTCTAACAGCAGGACGCCACACACCTGCCTCAGCCAATCCGCACTGGGTCAGCGTGGTGGAGTATGACCCAATACCCTCACACCTTGATATGTGTGAGGAGGCTCGTGCTCAGTAGTGGGACGTTAATGGGCTGTGATGATGATGTAGTAATATGTCCATATCCATCTAAAGAAATGTCAAAATGAAATTTAAATTTACAGGACACAATCAACCTAATGTTCGAGTGTGATGAAGTGTCCACTTTGATGTACGAGTTCTGGGTGTATGGGATCCCCAACTACAACAACTCCACCTTCAATCTGTCGACGAAACAATATAATATTTGCGGTACCAACAACGGCGCTTTAGACTCAATGCCCCCCATATCACTGATCAACAAAAACGAAGATAATAACACAATATAATCTCCTCTATCAAAAGTCCTATTTCATTACCCAGCCCTTCAGCTTTTTAACCCAAAAGCTCACCAGAAACAACAAGAAATTTTATGTCATTACTTTCTTGAATTTTTATGTCACAGTTTTTTGAGGATGTCTTAATTTCATATTTGTGTTTTGGTGAGTTTGTTAGTTTATAGAATAATTAAGTAGCGTAGTTTTGTAATATTTTTAAGTTCCCTCTCAATTTGCAGTGCCCCTACGGGGTATCAGTATTCATTGTATTACTTAGGTACCTACTTGTTTACTTGATGCAATAAAGATTTATGATTTATGTTTTTTGCATTTTTATTTAAAAACTGTATGCTGTTTTATTTAAATTTTATTAAAAACTATTATTACATTGCCAGTCATATATTTTGCACATTTTGTCATTGACTTCAAGATTATAATTGGACGTAGTTATGCAAAATGGATCCAGCAACATAAACTTACTTTTGAAAAAACAGGAGTTTTAGTAAATTTGATATAGCATAATATGAAAACTGTAGTTTGTTTTTGAATTTCTGTTAAATACTGGGTATTGCTATCTACTTCCGTCGTATATCTAGTATTGTTTTAATAAGTTTCATGTTAATAAATATACTTTTATTCAATAAAATTGACATTGGATCTTTTTTATAATATAAAAAATTTTACATGGATCTTTTTGTTTTAAGTTTAGGAAATAAAACGCCTAAAAGAATATTAAAGGTAATTAATTAAAAGTAATAAAAAACGATTTAACACACAGATCCGAGGCAGTTTGGATCTCTCTTCCTGTCCTTTAACCCGTTGTCTAGGTAACCATGACACAAGGTTCCTATTATAACTTAGCGATAATTTACAATATTCTGTTGGTATCAATCAATCAATCAATCAATCAATCAAGATACTTTGAAATAAAGAGACTTTAGAATAAAGATACTTTGCGGCTTAGATATTTTTGCATAATGCCAAGTTTGTTCTATAATTGCTATTTAGCACAGTATCTCAATAAATCGTTTAGTGGGTTGGATCCATTTTGCATAACCACGTCCAATTCTTACCAATGTTTTTGACTAAACGGCAAATTAAACACTGGTGCTTTACGTTTCATCAGATCTCTATCGACATTACGCCCACATAGCACTTTTATTGTTATACTCGACGACAGATATGGCGTGGTGGCGAGAATATCTGCTCTCTGCTCCTAAGGTCGTGGGTTCGATTCCCACGCAGGCCAAATCTTTGTGTTCATAAACATGTATATTTGTTCTGGTCTGGGTGTTTTCCTATGTATATTAAGTATGTATTTACAAAAAAAACAGTATTTATATATGTTTATCCGGTAATTAGTATCCGTAACACAAGTTCTTAATGATACTTAGGCCCATAGTACACGGCGTATTTTAAACGCGCCGACGACGCGCAGATGACGCGCGTATACGCGCTTCAAACGCAATCCGAACGCAACCTAGAAACCTAAGCACACGGGGCGATCGTGAAACGCGCCTCTACTGCGCGTATACGCGCAGTAGACGCGCGTAGTTTTTGCGTTTTGATCAGAGACTCCTCTTCTTATACACGCGCAGCACACAATAAACTATTAAGGCGCGGATGGCTGTGCAGTGGTGGCGTGAGTGCCCCACCCCCTGCCCTATCTCTGCTCCTTTATACGCGCGTTTGTATCGCTTCAAACGCGAGTATACGAGCTTCATGCGCGCGTATACGCGCTTCATGCGCGCGCTTGTTTCATCAATGTAAACGCAACAAGCAGCGTCCACGGCGCCGAAGACGCGCGTTCCTGAAACGCGCGTCGTCGGCGCGTTTAAAATACGCCGTGTACTATGGGCCTTACCTTGGAACTAAATAATTGGTGTAAGTGTCAGAAATATTTATTCCTATATAGTCATTGTCGAGTAACGCCAAGTCATACTCCAGTAAACTAATGAAGACGTTATAGAGCTTCTCTATGGAGTTGAAATACGGGATATCACAATTTTATGTCTAATATGTCCACTACATTTACACATAAAATCTAAAATTTATAATAGATTTAGGTAGGCAGAGGCATAATATACGCCCACACTTCGCCAATTGGGTTGTTGGTCTCTCGTAATAGGTGGTGAGCCTATTGCCGCTTACCGGGAACTTCTATGTTATTCAGTCGTCCGCTAATAGGCAGGTGCACTTGCAGGGGAGGATTAGGATTGTACATCCTGTACTTTATACATTACAATTATTAAAATACAATAATGCTTCAGGATTTGATTCGTATTTAAAAAGTTGTGTTCAGTTGTCACTAGATTTAAAAAAAAAGAGAAATTAAATATTTTTAGGCAGACAAAATTCTACTAACATTACATATGAAAATGTTTGTGGGTATATATGGATGTATTGTTGTAACACATTAACGCAAATAATACAAAATAGATTTACATAAAATACGGCATTTCATATAATCTTTACTTAATAATATTATAAATGCGAAAGTAACTCTGTCTGTCTGTCTGTCTGTCTGTTACTCTTTCACGCCAAAACTACTGAACGGATTTAAATGAAATTTGGTATACAGATAGTCTAGACCCTGAGAAAGGATATAGGCTACTTTTTATTGCGAAAAGGGGGTTGTAAATGCTACCCAAAGATACTATTCCACGCGGACGAAGTCGCGGGTAACAGCTAGTTTATAATAAGCAACAGAAATCTAAAAAAAAAAGTATTTACGAGTAAGTACCTATGTTTATCCGTTCTTTAGTATTCATAACACAAGTTCTTAGTGATACTTATATTGGAACTAAAGAATTGGTGTGATTGTAAGAGAATATTTATTAATTAATTATTATATGAAAATGAAATTTTATCACACGATTGAAATTGTACAAAGAATAAAACAAAGATAAAAACCTTTTTAAATCGCATAAGAGAAAATTGTAAACGTACACCAATATCTTTATATTATATGATTCCAAGAAATTGATTACAACAATGTACCTAATCGGTGTCTTGGTACTTATTCTTGTTAAAATCATTCTAGCGATATAGTCATAAGAAATATGTGTATATATTTTATAGATATTTGTTACTTCCACTGCTGAATATAGGTCCCCTCATAGCTAAAAATCATGCTTTCTAATAGTCCCCTGCTGAATATAGGTCCCCTAATAGCTAATAATCATGCTTCCTAATAGTTCACTGCTGAAGAAAGGTCCCCTAATAGCTAATAATCATGCTTCCTAATAGTCCCCTGCTGAAAATAGGTCCCCTAATAGCTAATAATCATGCTTCCTAATAGTCCCCTGCTGAAAATAGGTCCCCTAATAGCTAATAATCATGCTTCCTAATAGTCCCCTGCTGAAAATAGGTCCCCTAATAGCTAATAATCATGCTTCCTAATAGTCCCCTGCTGAATATAGGTCCCCTAATAGCTAATAATCATGCTTCCTAATAGTCCCCTGCTGAAAATAGGTCCCCTAAGAGCTAATAATCATGATTGCTAATAGAAGATCATCGGGTCCTCCGTCCATCTATTTACATAAATAGAACATACATGTAATTACATACATATGTATAGTATTATGCCGATATAGCATACATACATACATTCACGCTTGTTTCCCCGAAAGGGCAGGCAGAGGCATATTATACGCCCACATTTCGCCAATTATATAGTTGGTCCCACGTAATAGGTGGCCAGCTTATAGCCGCTTACCGGGCACTGTTATGTTCGCCAGAGCCACGTCCGTTGATCGGCAAGTGCACCACATGCAGGTGAGGTTGGCTTTGGCTTTTAGGTCTTGGTAGGATCTTTACGCGTCATAGTATGTATGTATATATGCATGTAACCTCCATATAATATCCTAGCTTTATTCCGGTTGTGTCCTAGACTTAATAAGCTTGGGCCCAGGGTCTGCTCACTGGTCTAACCAGATTTGGCTGAATTTCAATTATAACATGGAATGACCTCCGTAACCCAAAGGAAAACTACATTATATACCTAAACCAGCTGGCAGGATGTTAGAAGGATATATAGGAGTGACTTTAAAATTATATCATTCACAAAACCGAAAATATTTTTCATTATCATCATAACATCCTTATAAAGTCTACTGCTGAACATTGGTCTCTCTAATACAGTAGTTCCCAAACTTATTTTTCTCGTGGACCACTTTCAAAATGTTACTGGACCCCCTGCTGCTACATTTCTACCACATTCTTAAAGTCGCCAAAAAATGAAAAAGTGTCGCTTCTGAGTTCTGTCCCTATATTCCGATAGGTAAAATAAAAACGAAAAATGGTACATTTTATATCTCCCGTGGACCCCTGGGGGTCCACCTGGACCACTTTGGGAATCACTGCTCTAATAGATTAAATTCTATTGGAGGTATGTGCCCATAATCACCACGCTGGGCAGGCGGGTTGGTGATCGCAGTTCCAAGCAGTACGCAGGAGGACGCTGCTGCAAATCATCCCGTAGCTATTACTCTTCGTCGGCTCTTACGACTTCCTGTGAGATAGGGTTGGGATGAAATTATTTGTGGTTTGCAGGAATTTACATATAGACTACTTTTCCCACGAGTACAAAAACTAAGCAAGCGACACCGTAGGGCGCTGCTAGTTTTAGAATAAAAACGTGAATTATAAGTTAATCTGCCTCGCCTTGTGTTTGAACAATATTTATGGGTTTATCACTAGATAAGATAGTATTTTTATGTTTCCGTATTTATAATTATTTATTTTTGTACAATTATAGTTTTCCCAGAACTATTTTATTGCCATTTTAAAAATATATTATGACAATTGTAAAAAATTCTCAGAACTAGTAAATTATCATTTTTAAATTATAGCCACAGTACCCGGCGGTAAATATTGCACATTGCCCGTTTGAAACAGACAGATGTTTTACAGCTGTATGTTCGCTGGAATCAACACAAGATAATCGTATATGACTATATTTTCCTGAATTCAAAGTTTGATTAATGATAAATCACTAACTGATATACATTGAAATTAACATGACGAAATGATGAAATTAACATTAGGAAATGATCAAACTTTCAATTTAGTTAGTTCATCATATTCATCATCATTCATCACAGCCCATTATCGTCTCACTACTGAGCTCTAGCCTTCCCTCAGGTACCAAGGTGCGGGGGTATGGGGTCAAACATAATGCTATTGTCGAGATAAAAACCGCAGGATTAAATAAATAAATAAAAATATATATACTTTATTGTCTTTAAGATCATTTAGATTCGTCAAATTTTAACAAACACAAGTGATATGGACGGTAGCATAATCAAAAAGGAGAGACAAATAAAAGCAAAATGGATTCATTGTCAGTATTTGTCAAGTTAATTTGTCTATTGTGGTTTTTTTCGGTTTTGTCAGTCAGCTTAGAAGACCACGTAAGACCTTCCATGACCAAATACAGAAAGTTTTGGAGAAAGGGCAGGTCAAAAATACCCTAAACCAGAAGGCGTGTATGAGGAGGTTAATGAGTGTGGATGAAGATAAAAGTGTGTGCCAAGATCGTAGCAAGTGGAAAGATGTGATCTATACCTACCTCTACAGGAAAGAGGCGTGACATTATGTATGTATGTATGTTGTCAGTCTGTCGATGACTCTAACGGGGGAATATGTCAGTCCGCTTGTCGTGATTCCAAAAGCGGGAAGGGGATAAGTCATCATCACCACCAGAGCTTTATGCCAGCGACCTTGGAATTCAATTCAATTCAATTAAATTCATTTATTTCCAAGAATATGGTACACAATATGGTGTCATAAACAATTACGATGATTGGCATATTCTGCCACCGACGGCGTGGAAATTTTGGATGTACATTCCGGTTTACATTACAGTCAATTAATTAATCAAATTTTACTTAAGTCCTCCTAACAACTAATACTAAATAAATTACATCTTTTATTCTAAAAATTCTTTAGTCGTATAAAAACATTCCTTAATTAATAATTTACATAATATTCGCTTAAATTTATTTACAGGCAAATCTTTTAATTCAGTAGGAAATTTGATATACACTTGCTTAATAGCCATGCAAAATGTATTATTGCTGTATAGTAGTGATGTGCCGGATCGTCAGAAATGTATATCCGCGGATACGGATCTGAATACGGATATTTAGTGTAAAGATCCGCGGATACGGATACGGATACAGATCTTTATTTTCTTATTCAAAATTATTGGATTGGTGTCGGCGCCCGCGACCTTAAAACGATAGTTGACGTTTTCGCTCGCCGCAACGTCAGGCAGGACACGTTTTAACTTGCATTGCGCGGGTAGTACTTTTGTTTTGGTTCTGGTTTAGTGTGACACTGTGCCGCATATATAACGTTTGTGTATTATTGTGATATAAATTGAAAATAATGTCTACTAAGAAGTTTTCTAGTGTAATTTGGAAATATTTTCTCATAAAAAAATGTTATAATTTGCTAATATTAACCTCATTAACATTATAAAAAAGAATAAAGTTTTAGTTATTTCATTGTTTTGAAAGGGATATTTTATCTTGCTTTCATCATAAAGATCTATCTATCGAAATGTTTGCAATATAAAGGTGCCAAATATTTGATTTTAAGAAATAAAAATAATCTGATTGGAGTTCTATAGTTTTTTATTTAATAATGCTACTTAATCACCTGAAAAAGTTCCGTAAAAGATCCGCGTGAAAAGTAACGGACACGGATACGGATTTTTCTTTTTCTTCGGATATCCGCGGATACGGATACGGATATTCGGAACATCACTACTGTATAGTTTCGGTTTTTGCAGGCCCGGAAGGCGATCTGTCCGGTTTATTGTATAAGTATGTTGTGAAAGATTCGGCACTATTGCTTTAGGTTAAGTACTTTACCAGTAATGGTGGTTGTTTTAATGGTAAATAAATAAAAAGACGTAGTTAAGTAAAGTCGCGGGATAATAATAGCTGATATCAAAGTTATTATTCCCTGTAGTCTCACAGCTGAGCTAGGTACTCTAGAACTAATTTATAAAAGTCTAAATAAGTTTCGCTCCCAGCGGTATTGCTTGGTGCTGGAACCACCTGATCCTCAGTCTAGACTCTAGACTGATCATAAAAGGCAAACTTTGTTACTTTATTCAGATCGATAACTGTCTTTGTATTGCTTAGGGTCCAGTTTTTCCACTGTTGAATAAAATATGACAGTTGTCTTATTTATTAAAATAAATTTCATATCGTCAGATTAATATTCGAACTGCTTAACGAAGTACAAGCTGTTTATTTTTTATAGTTAAGGCACAAATGAAATATATAGGTGTTAAGGCACAAATGTCGTATTATTATGTATCGGCGACATGTCAATCCCTGACGGCGAATTCCCTTCCAGCTTCTATCACCTCAGCCCATTAACATTCCACTGTCAAACCAAGATGAGAGGGTATTGCGTCATTCTCCATTACGCGGACCCAGTGGGGAGTGGCGGAGGCTGATGTGACCTGTTAGAATTTTTCATGCCAGCCAACTAGACCTCTTACATGTCTAAACGATTACCAAATAAAAGAGCAGCGTCTTCATTCCTTCAGAAGCAGGCGATATTACGCCGCAGAAACGCTCGCCCATCCCAAACTGACCTCTGTGAACATGGTTTTACTACGATGATTGTTACCGTCCACAGAGTTCCAAGCGCTTTTCAGCTCCTATACCCCTTTGCATTTTATGCGGGACTATAATATGGATGAATATACGGGGATATAAAGAACTCTAAATTTTTAGAGGATGTGGTCGATAGAGAGCGCTCTAATGTTTACTAATATTAGGTAAAATAAATATACACAATGTAAAATATGAACTTACAACCAGCTGCCGTTAGTCCATGGTTCACGTCTCCTTCTTGTCACGTTGTCGGCTTCCACAATCCACACCAGCGCCGTCAGTAGAATCAGGAACCGGAACACAGTTCGCGACGCCATTTTGTCAATGCGCGCACGAAATGGCCGCCGCCATGTCACTCACAAAATGGCCGATAGGATAGGAAATGTCACTTTGAATGCATTTTATTTAAACTCACTTCACAGTTGTATTTTAGTTCTTCATTTCATCGTGGTTTCTTACTCTTATTCATAATTTAACTAATAGGTGAAATTATCTGTGTTTTATGGAATACTATATACTTATATATATAGATTTTATAGGCTTTGATACAGCTAGGTAAATGGAAAGTATAAGTAGGTATGCCAACTAACATGCCAATAATAAAATTGTAGTTTACTTCTGAAACAGCTGGATCGACTTCACAGGCAGATAGCTGATGTTTTAAGAAGTACCCTAGGTTACATTTTATCCATAAAAAACAACCCTGTAGGTCACTCGGATACAGCTGCGGGCGGCCGCTAGGTATCGTACAATTAATTGAGTTGTATACTTATATATAGATATATTATATGCTTATGCATCCCAAAGAGCTCTATAGTCACAAAATACACAAAGCTTTTACCACCAAGGAAATAAACATACACAAATACTTTTATATTTTAAATGCATGCATCTTAAACAGCTCTATAGAGCTGATAAAAGAATTTTTCCAATTAGTAATTGCGGAGCTTATTCAATGCACAAAAACAAACAAATCTCTCTTTTTACAATATCGATAAGACGGTTTCACAGTACAAAATCGCGTTTATGTCTCAGTCGTCTGCTAGTCAACAATAAAATAGAAAATGCCTCCAGTAAGTACGTGTTTAATATTAAAATCTAATTTGTGTAGTTGCTTATACCTACGTGTTTATTTCAGTGAATGTGGGCTTTGATCCTCTTTGCCGCGTATTTTCTGGTTGGTCTGCCTAAGCTTCAGTAAGTAGGTACGCGAACTCACCTCGTAATAGGATTACATTAAAGATTACTTACAACGTTTTGTACCAGTCTACCACAATGGGTATTATTTATTTGCTTTTACTTTAATTATAACGGTGAACCGAAGCAATTATAATAATTTAAAAAAACAAGCAAGTTTAAAAACATAATTGAACACTAACATACAATACAAGGTTTTGGCGACCGATATGGCGTGGTGGCGAGTATACCCGCTCTCCACTCTTGAGGTCGTGGGTTCGATTCCCACACAGGACAAATATTTGTGTGTATAAATATGAATATTTGTTCTGGTCTGGGTGTTTTCCAATGTATATTAAATATGTATTTACAAAAAAAAATTAAAAAAAATTTCCGTTATTTAGTATCCATAACACACGTTCTTAATGATACTTTCTTGGAACTAAATACTTGGTGTAAGTCTCAGAAATATTTATTATTTATTTATTATTATTTATTAAGGTAACTCAGCAACAATAATTAAATTAATGAGATAATATTTAAACAAAGTATAGAGATAATATTTAAATAAATTTAACTGTAATAGTTGCCGTGTGGTGCCGGCCTAAAACATCTCACGGGGAGTCGTAAGAGTCGACGAAGAGTAACCCTACCGGATGATGAGCAGCAGCGTCATCCTGCGAACTGGCTGGTACTGCGATCACTAACCCGCTTGCCCAGTGTTATGATTATGGGCAAATACCCTCAAGATAATTTAATCTATACGGGGGGCATATCAGTAGTGAACTTTCTATACCTTTGTCAAATCTTGTCACTATATCTTCTCTTACATGCCCTTATCACTTCATTCCTAATTTTATCACTCAATTTTACAAATAGAATACTTCTGAGTGCTCTCATCTCTAATGTATTAATCTTACTTTCATGTTTTATCTGCCATAGAACAGAGGTCTCATAGTGTAACGTGTAAGATCGAAACGGGAGCTCTTTGCCCAGAAGTGGGACATTCTTGGCCTGAGATTATTAACACTATTCCTATATATACTTTCGCATACTCTGGAGTGGAGGTCAGTATACCTGCACTTCACTCCAGAGGTCGTGGGTTCGATTCCCACACAGGACAAATCTTTGTGTGCATGAGAATCCGTGAGAATATTTGTTCTGGTCTGGGTGCTTTCCTATGTATATTAAGTATGTATTTACAAAAAAAAGTATTTAATTATGTTTATCCGTTCTTTAGTATCCATAACACAAGTTCTTAGTGGTACTCTTCTAGGAACTAAAGAATTGGTGTGATTGTAAGAGAATATTTATTTATTTATTTACATTGTTACTAAGGATTCATATTAATTGTTAATTCAAGTTTTATAAGATTGTACTAACCTATTTTATTGTGTTTGTACATATTATTCACTTGCTTAATTATGTAAATATGTCTACTAATTTCTTAGAGACAGATAAAATGAAACGGAAAAAAAAAGTAGGTTCTAGAAGAATTCAGCGCGTCTAGCGGAGTTCCCTGTAGCTCAGTGGTTAGTGCAGTGAACCGGTTATTCAAAGGATAAAGGTTCTCTTCCTACCCGGGTTACTGCAGACTAATTGATTTTTTCTGGTAAGAATTCGTCTCATAACAATGTAAATGCAAGCAACTAAAATTTAAGAAGATACTATAACAATTAAATAACGTCATGTAAAAGTTCACTTTTTGTCCTGTACAAATGTTTACATTTCATGTTACTAGTTGTTGTTATTCTGTTTGTATCTGTCTCCTTGTTTTTCATCTTTTTTAATGTATAACTGTTTAAATTTTTTCCTGTGTTTCATCACATCCTAGCATTATCCCGGATGCTGTATACTTCAGCTTAGGGCCCAGGGTCAGACGTGACTCGACTATAAAGGACTTTTCTGACTTTGCCTGTATACATACATACAATCACGCCTGTATCCCCGAAGGAATAGGCAGAGGCATACTATTATTGGTCTCACGTAATAGGTGGTGAACCTAGTGCCGCTTGCCGGGACCTTTTATGTTGGCCAAAGCCTCTTCCGTTAGATAATCGAAAGGTGCACCACTTGCAGGTGAGGTTGGCTTGGGCTTCTAAGATGTTGGTAGGATCCTTTATCATCTCCCCCCCGACTGGTCTCCACCTTGTCATGGTGGGGGGGCTGAGTAAGGCCGGTAGGGCCCGTCAAGCAGCGCCAGGTGGGTCTTAGGTAGCGGGGGCAGGGGGCCCCTGCTGTCTAACCAAGGACCCTCCGAGAAGTCGGCCACACACGCTATGGTTGCGACCAAGGAGGTAAGTCTCTCTGAGAAGGTCCTCCCGGTTTTGGTCCAGGGGACGTCGGCCGCGGGCGGGGTGTCATAGCTGCAACCCAGGTACTGGCCCCCCGCCTCTTTCTCAACAATCGGCGGGCGTCGTCGGAAGATTTTTAGTGGGTATTACTGCTGGCGGTCGTGTCTGCCGGTGGTGAGTCCCACACACCTCTCCCGGTCCAGAGACAAATGCATTTTGTTACCGACGTAAATCAAAAAAAAAAGGATGCTTTAGCACCTCCTGAATAACCTTTGTCTGTACTGAATAACGAATATGATTAATTTATGCAAATAGCTTAATAAATTATGTTACTCAATATTGTAATAAGTTTGACGACTGATATGGCGTGAAGGTCAATATACCGGCACTCCGCTCCTGAGGTCGTGGATTCGATTCCCAAATGGAACAAATCTTTGTGTGCATGAATATGAATATTTGTTCAGGTCTGGGTGTTTCCAATGTATATATTAAGTATGTATTTACAATAAAAAGTATTTAAATCTGTTTATCCGTTATTTAGTATCAATAAAACGAGTTCTTAATGATACTTATCTTGGAACTAAATAATTGGTTTAATTGTTAGATTTTATTTTTTGTGATTCACATTGCTAAGCCCTGCCGTTGTACATGTCTTTCATTACTTATGTCTTTGTGTATGTTCCTTATGCGCATACATTGTTAAATAAATAAGCTCTTAAGTGTGTAATATATCGATACCTTCGATCTCAAAGGGCGTAAAGGACATAACATAAATGTCCTTTACGTCCTTTGAGATCGAAGGTATCGATATATTTGTAGTAAAAAATTATTAGCACACACCATAGTATCTATGCAACTATATTATATTGAACTGAATTTTCGAATGCATTTACGTTTGTACATACTAGCGGTCACCTGCGACTTCGCACCTGTGGTTTGTTATTGTAAGGAGTCTAAATAGTATAAGTTTTTTTGTTATAACCACATCTATCTAAAATTCATTAAGCTATTTTAAATTAAGTCGAGATAATGGGTCAGAAGTGTAAACACAGTTTTTTATATGTATCATACATACATGAGTGTGAACAATAAGTCAGAAGGACAGACAAACATAAATATTAATAATTTTTTAAGAAAAATATTTTTTTTTTTTAACTACAATTATTTCATAGATCGCATATTGAATTTTGACGTTGAAAACAGCCAGTACTTACAATTTTAGCTATCTAAACTTTGTTATTTAATATACGAAAAGAACTTGAGTTAAGTATGAACTTAAATCTCTGTAAGTGAGTACAAGTTAGTATTTTTTGCATTCCGCGACAAAGCACACAAACAAACGAAAAAAAAGCACTACTCTGCACAAAAACTTATAAGCTCACAAGTTATAACTTAAGTCTTCAGCCACACATCACTTAACAGGTAAGTATAACTTCAATTTCACTTTCTCACTATCATGTTAAAAGTACAACGAAATATAATACGAATTCTCCCAAATTTAGTTACGATTAAGTTGGGATTAAGTGACGTGCGCGCCCCGTCGCACGTTAAACTCGACTGGTTAAGTGAGAAAGGCCTAAAGTTGAGCAGCTAAGCAACTTTTAAGTTGTCTTGAGACTTACTTAGCGGGATGAAAGTTATCTATCGCCAAACTTATATTGTAATGTAAGTATTTTTACTTAGTAAGTTAGTAACTCGTTGACTCGTCGACCACAGACAAATTATGGAAATAGTTTTGTGGTACTATTGTATTTTAACTGTTAACCGTTGTGTTGTTGAATGGCAGTCAGGGAGCCTAGGAAGCCAAGATCCTGGAGGATGGAGAGGAATTACAAACACGGAAAACTATTTACAACTAACTGTTTTTAAAAAAAAACTAATATACAAAATAAAAAGTTGAAAAAAGGAACACGCTGATTGCTTAGTAAATAAATAATAACAAATAATACTTGATATAAGTGTAAAGTATTGTTATATAATTTACTTAAAGTAATTATTAATAAGAAATGCAATAAAATGATGAAATTTATTTGAATGGAATCATTATTTCAAAGTTATTACTAAAATTATATTTTTTAATCAATCAAATACATTTTATAAACTTGTTATCTTTGTATCAGTTGTTCTTTACTGAAACTGTGACTGTAACAATATTTTTACTGTCTACTTAATGTTTATTTCTTATGTTTTATAATTTTGCATATTATGATATACAAGCACGACCCTTTCCCCAATATATAATATATATTAGGTCGGGGAAAAAGTCTTTTCGCATAACGTAGGTATAAACTTATTATAATTTTTTTTTGACTGTACTATTTGTGTCTGGCCGGTTTTGGTAACATTAAAAAGGTTCCATTATAAAGAAAAGAAAAAAATAAAAAAAAGTTGTTTCCCGCTATTTTTCATTTGTTTTTCTCTCCGTTAAAATGAGTGAAGGGACTTCTTGGCGGGAAAGTGAAGCGTCATGTCTGCAGTTTTGTTTTATTTTCTAAAATTTGTGATGTTTCTAACATTAATGTGTAATAACGGTGGATTATTAACCGTTAAGTGTTTGTGAACATACATGAGTGTTGGTAAATCAAACAAAACAGTGCAACATCACTTTTCAAATTTTCTCTCAAGGAGTCCATGTGAGATCTCAGTATAGTCCCACATCTTTACTGAGGACTCAAGGGGCTTAGGGAAGGGTATCTCATTTACCATTTATCATCTTTATCACCACTCATTTTCATTTACTATGAATTATATAATATTATTAATATATCACTTACTTGACACTGGCTAAATGTGCTAGACGCACGAAGCCATTATTCAAAATAAAGAAAGAAAATGAGTGAATCTAATGAAGAAATTGGATACATTTTAAAATTTTATTATAAAAAAGGCAAAAATGCAACTCAAGCAGTGAAAAAAATTTGTGATGTTTATGGACCTGATGCAGTGTCAGTAAGAGTAGCACAAATTTGGTTCAAACGTTTTCAGTCCGGAAATTTTGATGTTAAAGATGCACCTCGCTCTGGTCGCCCTGTTACGAATAAAATGGACGCCATTTTTGAAAGAGTGGAGCAAGATCGGCATATTAGTAGTTACGATGTAGCTGAAGAACTGGGAATTGACCACAAAACAGTTTTGACCCATTTGAAGAAAGCTGGTTATACAAAAAAGCTCGATATTTGGGTGCCACACGAGCTCACTCAAAGAAACTTAATGAACCGTGTACTCATTTGCGATTCATTATTGAGACGTAATGAAACCGAGCCGTTTTTGAAGAGATTGATAACTGGCGATGAAAAGTGGATCACGTACGACAAGAACGTGCGAAAAAGGTCGTGGTCGAAAGTTGGCCAGGCTTCACAGACTGTGGCCAAACCTGGCCTAACACGAAATAAGGTGATGCTGTGTGTATGGTGGGATTGGAAGGGCATTGTTTATTATGAGCTTTTACCGCCCGGCAAAACCATCGATTCTGATCTTTACTGCCAGCAACTGATGAGATTAAAGGAAGCAGTCGAGAGAAAACGGCCAGAATTGATCAACAGGAAGGGTGTGGTCTTTCATCACGATAACGCTAGACCACACACATCTTTAGCCACTCAGCAAAAATTAAGAGAGTTCGACTGGGAGGTCCTAGTGCATCCACCATATAGCCCTGACCTTGCGCCTTCAGATTTTCACCTGTTTCGGTCTCTGCAGAATTCTTTAGGTTCTGTAAGGTTGACCTCAAGAGAGGACTGCCAAAACTATTTGTCCCGTTTTTTTGATCAGAAGTCCCAAAGTTTCTACAGTAACGGGATAATGTCTCTGCCCACAAAATGGCAGAAAGTTATTCAACAAAACGGTACATATATATTGTAAATAAATGTAAATAAACTTTGAAAAAAATGTCTTGACTTTTCATACAAAAATACGAAAAGACTTTTTCCCCAACCTATTATGTTTCCCCAAGGCAGAGGCATATACCTAATGCACAAATTTCGCCAATTGTATTGTCGGTCCCACGTAATAGGTTGCGAGCCTATTGTCGCTTGCCGGGAACATTGATGACTGCCAAAGCCTCTTTCGTTGATTTTTGGGTGCGCGCGCGTGATTGGCGCTGGCCCTAAGATCTTGGTAGGATCCCTATATACCTTAAAGTTTAACTTTATAATTAGTGCCATGTGGTACCAGACCAGCCACCCCTCTCAGGGGAGGCGTGGCTGGTACTGTACCAGCTGGTATGTGAAGAGTCGACGAAGAGAAATCCTAACGGATGATGGGCAGCAGCGTCATACTGCGTACTGGCTTCAACTGCGATCACAAAACCGTCTGCCCAGCGTGGTGATTATGGGCAAATATCCCCAATATCATGTAGGTAATCCATTGGAAAGCCCAATGTTTAGCAGTAGACTCATAAGGCTGAAAGAATGAATGAATGAATGAATGAACACTTTATTGCACACTAAAAATAAAAAAATAAAAAGTAATAAAATCACATAAACAAACATATGGTACAATGGGCGGCCTTATTGCTAGCAGCAATTTCTTCCAGGCAACCTTAGGATGGACAGGAAACAATGAATAAAAAATAATGAGATAGAGTAGGCACAACAGATGATATAACGTAGGCTGATATGCTGACCTAAATGATTGTACATACTTGCGTTACTTTATGTACTTACCTAGTGCTTTTCTTGTGTTATATACCAACCTATATGTATATCAATAGTTACCTATGTCCTAGGTCGAATATTTATTAAGAATAGCTTGTAATGTGTATGTATTATTTTATTTCTTAAGGTTTCTTATAGGTACGGGTAAGTTAATGGGTGTTTAGCGATCCTGCCAACATCTAAGGAGCCCAAGCGAACCTCACCTGCACATGGTGCACCTGCTGATTAACCGACGAGGCTCCGGCGAACGTAACAGATCCCGGTAAGCGACTATTGGCTCGCCACCTATTACGTGAAAGCAAAAAAATTAACTGGCGTAGTGTGAGCGTATAATATGCCTCTACCTATCCCTTAGGGGAAACAGGCGTAACTGTACGTATGAATAGAATAGAATAGAATATTTTATTTGCACTTGATTGAGGTACATTACAATTCTTGTACAATAAAATAAAGCTCCTCTCATTCAGCCAACAACGGTGGCATGCAAATTATAATTAAATTACACATCAATTTTTAAAATAAAACTATACTTATACATAATCATTAAAATGTCAAAAATGGGAATTAGCAACTAGACATAATTAAATTTTAAATGTGAAAATTGCGAGATAGCAACTAAACATTATTGATGTCAAAATACGGATACCCACAAGTCATTCATAAGTACAATCACAAAAACAATAATAATAAAATCGAAATCATGCCACAAATGCGCAAAATATTAGTCAAAGTATGTATGTATGTATTGTATGTCTCTGCTAACCCCAAGGTTTAGAGGTAGAGAATGCCTAATGGCATTAAGTTCGCCTATTTTATACACTTTTCTTTATACATATGCAATAAAGATAAATAAATACCTGCAGACCCAATAATGTTATAACTAAAAGAGGTAGATGAAGCACTAGCCTCTACAACATTCGGCGGCAAAATTAGGACAATTGTTGTATTGGCGTGTATGTTAGTTACATTAAATAACAGGGTACAGACCTAGTAACAAATAATTTCGTCAAAAAAAATATGGCGTACGATGCGTTGGCGGTGGCATTATCAACACAAGGAAACTATAATTATTATTTATAACGACAATGGGGTTTCTCTGTGGGATCTCAAAATTGTAGTTTGTTGAAATTAGTTCCGCGCACGGCAAGGCTCTGGATCTTTGAGTGTGCATTCGGAGCCGACATAACAAAAAAAAAACTATTATAGTTTTTTCAACTTAACGAATGTAAGTTTGGGTTGGTTACGGCACAAAATAACTTGAATAAAATTCAACATACACCTAAAGGCGGGTTGCTGAACTAAAGAGAAAAGCGTGATATTTCAAAAATTCATTAAAACTTCTGCTATTTATCGATAAATGGTAAAACTAAAAAGTACCATTGCTGTGCCGATCGGAGTGAAGGGTATTAGGTTTTTTTTCGTTACGGAATTTCTGGATTCGGTCTTCACGCTCAAGGCCCGCGATAGAAGCTATGCAATAGCTTAAAAAAATGTTTATTGACAATTACTTTCTTAATACATTCACGCCTGTTTCCCCGAAGGAGTAGCCAGAGGCATATTATACGCGCACACTTCGCCAATTATAGTCGGTCCCACGTAATAGGTGGCGAGCCTATTGCCGCTTACCGCGCTTCCAGCTGAAGTATCATTAACAAATTGTGTTATGGATACTAAATAACAGAAAAACATACTTTTGATTCGTAAATAAGTATATACTTAATATACATACAGACCAGAACAAATATTCATAGGTACACAAAGATTTGTCATGTGTAAGAAACGAACCCACGAGCGAAGTGCGGGTAGGTATAATTCATCAGAAAGTACCTGAAGATAGTTGAGCTGTATGACATAACGTAAACAGCATGGTAAACAATAGTTTTGAAGATGATATTGTTTAATGCTGTTTGTTGTCCTAAATAAATAAATATTATCTGACTGTCACACCAATAATTTAGTTCCTAGATAAGTATCATTAAGAACTTGTGAGGATACTAAATAACGGATAAACATATATAACTATTTTTTTTTGTACATACATACTCCATATACATAAGAAAACACACAGACCGGAACAAATATTCATGTGCGAAGCACAAAGATTTGTTCTGTGTGGGAAACGAACCCACGATCTCAGGAGCGGAGTGCGGGTATTCTCGCCTCCACGCCATATCGGACGTCTATCTTTTTAAAATATTGGCCCAAATAAAATATATTAGTGATATAAGACTAAACATGCATATAATCACGTTATATTACGCGAAGCATATTATGCGCCCAAATTTCGCCAATAGTGTTGTTGGTTCCACGTAGTAGGTGGCGAGCCTATTGCCGCTTACCGATAACTTTTACGTTCGCCAGAGCCTCGTCCGTTGATCGGCAGGCGCACCACTTGCAGGTGAGGTTGGCTTGAGCTCATAAGATCAGTGTATATGATTGACTATTAGCGGAGCCATATAGAGCCCCTATTGGCTTAAAACGAACATCAAGTTAAAAAACGATCAAAACACATCAAGAATATGACGAGAAACGATCTGATCTTTTGATAGAATAAAAATCGCATTCTTAATTCATATTATTTTGCATTAACAATACTATAAATAGTTATGAGACTATTGTTTGACTAGAAAAAATAAACTTGACCCGGCAGGAATTGAACCTGCGACCTTTGTATAACCAGTTCAATTCTTGCCCGGATTACCGCGGACTAATTGATTTTTTCTAGTGAGTAGTCGTCTTATAACTATTTATAGCATTGTAAATGCAAACAAATATAAATTAAGAATGCTACTTGTATTCTATCACAAAAACAGATAGTTTCTCGTCATATCCTTCATGTATTATAATATTTATGATATCTTTGAGTGCTATGAACTCTATCTGTTCGTGTTCAATGAGCGGCGAGAGCCCAGTGACGAGATCCATAGGTTCAAACCCTGGTCTGGTGGCGCATAACTTCACTTGTACTTTATAGCTTGCTCCGAGCCTCGGAAAGCACGTTAAGCCTACATCTATGGCAGTCGTTCTTAGGCAGTCAGTGCCTTCTAACATCCTGACTGCTGGTTAAACCATAGAATGATATTTCCCTTGGGTGACGGAGGTCACACGGCTGTCGCTTCGTGTAATAGCTGAAATTCAGCTTAATCTGGTTAGATCAGTGAGCAGACTCTCCCCCCCGACTTGTCTCTACCTTGTCGTGGTGGGCGGGCTGAGTACCTCCCGGTAGGGCGCAGAGGGCGTTAGGGAAAAGGTAACACCTAGAGATTGGCGACTCTTGGTGCCCTTAGTACTAACTACCGGGGTGGAAATTAAGAGGGACCTGTGGAGGGCGCAGTGGGCGTGCCAGAAGGGCCTTAGGTTAGGTCTAAGGCAGCGGGGGCAAGGGGCCTCTGCTGGCTAACCATAGACCCTCCGAGAAGTCGGCCACACACGCTATGGTCGCACACGGAGGTAGGAGGGGCGCGTCCACTGCGCCTCTCTGAGGAGGTCCTCCCGGTTTCGGTCCGGGGGACGTGGGCCGAGTCGCGGGCGGGGTGTCAGAGCTGCAACCCAGGTACTGGCCCCCCGCTTTTTTCTCAACAAGCGGCGGGCGTCGTCGGAAGATTTTTAGTAGGTATTACTACTGGCGGTCGTGTCTGCCGGTAGTGAGTCCCAAACACCTCTCTCGGTCCCCCTTTGGCTGGAAGGCAGTGCGTAAATGCATTTTGTTTCCAATGTAAAACAAAAAATAAAGGGCTCAAAATTTAAATCTAGGGCTAAGCGTTTAGATAATTGTGAAAGGTAATGTAACAAACTCACGAACTATTTTGAAAGCTTTCAGTAAATACTTGGATTTGTAAAACGGCGCATCACACACCAGTTTTGTAAACACTGCAACCGCCTGTGTTCTCCGGCTTCCCGCCGCTTTGATTATCATCATCAGATTATCATTCTATCTGGTGGGAGCGTTTACTTTTATTTGTAATACATCGAACAATGTTCATAGACTCAAATACACACTGTATAAGTAGGTACATAGTTACCTACTCAACAAGATTGCAGATTTAACCCTCAAAGCAATGGCTATGTAAAGTTGTTTGCATAATTATCTTGAAACTGACCACAACTTGGGGCGAAACATCGACCATATACCCCATAAAGACGCGGTGTATGTAGACTCAGTTATGTCGATACATTAGTGCAAAAATCCATTATGTGTTTTACATTAGATTATAGTTACTTTGAGGGTGTTCTTCTGACCATTTAACTAGTTGCTGCGAAGCATCGACCACATATCTCAAGATGGCGCGATGTAGACTCAATTATGTCACATATCAGTGCAAATTTAACTAATCTGTCTTACATTAGATCTCATAAAATTGCATTGCAATCCCGAAAAATCCGACCAAAATGAGTTGAGGCGAGGCATCGACAACATATCTTAAGAAGACGCGACGTAGACTCATTTATGTTAACACATCAGTGCAATCACTAGCGTTAATAACATTAGATCTCTTAAGATTGCATTTAATTTGTTGGCTTTCTCTGGTAGCGATTGCAAATATAACTGATTATTCTGCCTGATACATACAAGTAATCAGTACAGTCAATGTCAAAATCATTTATTCAAGTTTGGCTCAACAGAGCTCTTATGAAGGTGGGAGCTTGATCGTAAAGACGAGTTTTGAATATTTTAGTTATAGATTTCAATTAGGTAGGTACTCATTCCTTTCGCCTACAAACAGGTGAGCTTAGACTGGCCTATATAAAAAAAAAAAACTTCTATTGCATCTCTATATGGTATGTGCTGTTTGATTCCAAAAGATTAATTACTATCACTCTGATTAAATTAATTCAAACCTGCACCTGTAGCTCGAATACACTAATAATATTATATATTTTACATCATATGAGTTTTCATACGAATGTATATAAAATACGCTATCTCGGAGTGAAGTTTTAATAAACGCTTGAATAGGAACTGGACAACATACAAATGCAAAGAAGTAGATTAAAAGTGGGTTGGCGAGGTTTGAATTTAGTACCTGCCTATATAATCAAAGCCGAACTTTCAATTGGTATATATTTTATTCGCAAAGCTTAAAGCTGTTTTTACAGAATAAAAAACACGCATATATATTTAGCCACTAAATCGTAATTTAGGTATGCCTAAATAGTGTAAAAAAAGTTGTTTACAGAAATGGGAGAAAAATTTACTGTGAATGTATAAATTAAGTTAGTATGTATGCATAATAAGTTGCAGAAAGTTTAAACGATCATATAAATTAAACAGCGTTTTTAATATTTATTTATGAAGTTTTATTTGATTTTTTAATTAATATACTTAATGTCCCACAAAACTTTACAAACAGTTTAACTGTAGGATTAATAGTAGTACCTAGCAGGGAATTGTTTTTAACATATTGGTATTGTTATCATTAAGTTGTTCTGTGGCAGAGTATTTTCTACTATTTTTTTTTAAATTTCATGTCAATTTCCCTGTGTGCGTTTAATACATTTGATGCATATGGGTAAACTTTTAAAAATTAAAAAAAATAAAAATTCATTTATTCAAGTTTGGCTCAATAGAGCTCTTATGAATGTCATACTTATAAACTAACGCGCCCATTCACTGCGGGCGGGAGCTTGATCGTAAAAGAACTGGCAAGAAAATCGTCAAGGTTGGTTTTTTCTCCCGCCAGTTACAATTAAAATACATAATATTAACTATTTTGTTCTGCAGTCACAAGATTTGAAAAAAAAAGAAAAGGAAGACAAAACTCTTTTTAGCAATATTAACATAATTAAGCAATATTAACTGTTGAGTATTTACAGGATACGAGTGACATGTCATGTTTTAGCAGTCACTACATACAAGCATAGCCATCGGGGATATATAAAGGCACAACAGTTAGAAATTTATTCATTAATTCTACATGCATAGAGATATAAATCTTCTTAATTATATCAAGACGTAGACATGTCTAAACCAGTTCAGACCAAGTCAGACTTGAACCAAATGATCGTTTATCACGCGACAACCACATAGTTGCTAAAATAGTATGTATAATTCTGCATTACATTTATCTAGGGCACGGGTTCTCAAGCTTTTGAGGCACGAAATACCAACGTATGTAACGTTTTATTTTATGGAACCCCGTATTACATAATTAAATCGACTATAATTACCTAAGAACAAAAACTTTTCAAAAAAATATTGTTAAAATTCTCGAAACCCTAGCTTTTATATACACAGAATAAATTATTTTTCTTTCTTTCTTTCTTTCTATATGGAACCCCTAGAGACAGTTAATACGTTTCGTGCTAAAGAATAGGATAGCGCTAAGTCAAATTTCGACAAATGACTTAATATTGCTGCACTCCAAAATAAATTCTCCTGTCCGACACAGACCTACAAAACGTTTGTCGTATTACCTTTTTTTTTTTTTTTACGTCGGTAACAAAATGCATTTACGCACTGCCTTCCGGCCAAAGGGGGACCGAAAGGGGGTGTGGGACTCACCACCGGCAGACACGACCGCCAGCAGCAATACCCACTAAAAATCTTCCGACGACGCCCGCCGCTTGTTGAGAAAGAGGCGGGGGTCAGTACCTGGGTTGCAGCTTCTGACTCCCCGCCTGCGGCCAACGTCCCCCGGACCAAAACCGGGAGGACCTCCTCAGAGAGGCGCAGTGGACGCGCCTCTCCTACCTCCCCCTGCGACCATAGCGTTTGTGGCCGACTTCCCGGAGGGTCCGTGGTTAGACAGCAGGGGCCCCCTGCCCCCGCTGCCTAGACCCTCCTGGCGCTGCTGAGCGGGCCCTCCTGGCCTACCCGCTGCGCCCTCCATAGGTCCCTCTTAGTTTCCCCCCCGGTAGTCAGTACTACCCACCCACCCACCCACCCGCCAGCACCACAGTCGTCGGTCTCTGGGTGTTACCTTTTCCCTAGCGCCTCCTGCGCCCTACCGGGAGGTACTCAGCCCCCCCACCACGACAAGGTGGAGACCAGTCGGGGGGGTTGTCGTATTACCTGGATTCCACTGTATTTTATACGGGGTCCTGCTGTTTTACCAAAAGTCATATGGCAAAATTACACTTGACAAACAATTTTTGGCAAGCAATTATTTCACCAATTGATCATTTTACAACTAATCATTTTACAAATGACTCACTTTTCCAAATTATCAACACTTAAATCTTATACATAATTATTTAACATTATTAACATTTAGCAACTGAGCTATCAGACAAAACTACTATTGGTCTAAAAACGCTTGATAAAATGTATTTTAATCTATTAAATATACATCATGACAATCAGGGCGAAACCTTCAATGATAGATTAGATTGAGGTTTGTTTTTCTTGGCCATCACAAAAGTATTTGTTTTGACCTGTTATGGTTGACCTATAACAACATATTTTAGACAAATGCTTGATTTGCGAAACATATTATTTGGCGAAAAAAAAAGGTTAATTGTCATTGTAATATTTAAAAAGTGTAGTGTTTGCTAATGGAGAATTTGCTAAATAAGTATTTGTAAGATTTTTTCAAATGTCTCGTTTGGTAATTGAACTTTTGATGAAAAGTTGTTTGTCGAATGGCCATTTGTCAACAACATTTTGATCAAACATTAGTAATCCATGTTATACTTATGATTTCGATAGTACTGACAAACGTTTGTCTTTCGATAACTCAAGCAGCCATCGAACTGCCTTAATGCATTAGTCAATAATTGCAGTCAAATCGAAACAATTATCTAAATATTGACTCTAGTAGTGTTTGCTTAGGGAACTTTCTTTGAGCAAATAAATAATGACGAGTACTGTCAAGCTACAACAATTTAAAAAGTTTTGTAAGTACCTCTTTAGTGTGACTCTTGTGAATAAGAAATACGACCCAACTAATAGAAAAGAGACAAGTGCGCCGATTGGTATGGCGCTTGTTGCCTTAAAAACACGGCATCTAAGTTTGATGGGCGTCAACAATTTTTTTTTTCCCAGTGTCAAATAATAAAATAAATCAAGTAATTAATATAAATGCAGCATTTTCATCATTTAGTCACAGTTATAGACAACGCATGCTTAAAGGAACATCGACCCATTAATAGATAGGTCACGTTTGAGTTACTTATACAGTCTTTCTATTTCTTACTGAGATCGAATCAATGTTAACCCAACGTTAAAAACACAAGCAGAATTACTAATTAATAAATCAGTATCAATTTAATGTGCTTACAAGTAGGACAAGTATTCTTTAGAAGATATGTTTTTGTGAATTCCCTAAAATCGTATTTTTTGAGTTAAGTCACTATTCCATTGAGCATGCGACAAGTAAAGCCCCTCATAGTCGAGCCAAATCAAAGGCATAGGGTAAAGTGTAAAGTGAAGTTAAGTAAAGTGAAGTGAAGTGAAGTAAAGTAAAGTAGTGGAGACTTTACTGAGCATGCGACAAGTAAAGTCCCTCTTAGTCGAGCCAAATCAAAGGCATAGGGTAAAGTGTAAAGTGAAGTTAAGTAAAGTGAAGTGAAGTGAAGTAAAGTAAAGTAGTGGAGACTTTACTGAGCATGCGACAAGTAAAGTCCCTCTTAGTCGAGCCAAATCAAAGGCATAGGGTAAAGTGTAAAGTGAAGTTAAGTAAAGTGAAGAAAAGTGAAGTGAAGTAAAGTAAAGTAGTGGAGACTTTACTAAGGGTTTTGAAATCAACAAGGAAATCACAATTTACTGCAATATGCCACTTTCATACACTTGTGTACGAAGCCGATGAAGTTATGTCTAAAAATCCACTACATATACACATATAAACTTGAATTTACACTAGTTTCGGAAAATAAAATATTGCCGCGATGTGTCCTTTCCGCAATAACGCCAAAACTCGTAAATAAATATTTTTTTGTAGTTAGGACGCCGCAATTACCAGGTTAATTAAGCATTCGATGCAGTCCAAAATAATTAAGGCAATTCATATCGTAAAACAAGCACGGTGCAAAGCGCTCATGACGGCCTGCTAAAATGCCGTTTCACGCCCCGCTTAAAAAACCCGGGATCATTGGAAATAGGAAACACATGAGCCGGCAGCGAATTCCAGAGCTTAATGGTGTTACTCAGAAATGACTTACAAAATTTCTTGATTCGAGAGCTGATAGTCTGCACAGTATGTGAATGGTTTTTAAGGCCAGCACTTGTTGTTCGGGAGAGGAAAGGAGAGGGCGGGTAAACTTAGGGCGTCAACAATCAAAGCAACTTGTAAAAAACATGATGCAAAATCTAAAGTTAAACCATTTTTAAAATAAATGCAATAACTGTCATTTTATCAAAAAAAAAGAGACAGAAAAGTCTCTTCGTAATAAAAGATCTTGTTTTGTAATAAGCTCTTAAAGTACGAAAGCTACATTAGATAACTATAATGAGTTTTAAACTTGGGTTATAAGCAGTCACAATAAACCCGAGATCAAAATTCATCTAAATCATATCAGCTTTATACAGTCCCCTGCTTAACATAAGCCTCCCCAATCGATTACATTATATTGGGGGTATATGCCCAGAATCACCACGCTGGACAGGCGGGATGGTGATCACAGTTCCAGTTAGTACGCAGGATGATCAATGTCACATACCGACATAAATGACATTGACAGCTAAAGGCCACAGCGACGTTTTTATTTTGTATCCTCGAAAATCGTAAGTTTTGAATTTTGGTGCCTTGTGGTGCCGGCCTAGAATAGTATCACCCCCATTCATCTCACGGGAAGTCGTAAGAGTCGAAGAGAAATCTTTCCGGATGATGGGCATATCATAAGTAACCCTAAAACAGTTTTCTTAAATTTAATTCTAAGTGCAGTTTTTAATAAGAATACAATTTAGTTCTGATGAGATCTTACTTCTGATAAGACTGCATTTAATTGGTTTATTGTAAATTGGTGCTCGACGTAGTTCTACGTACTCCAAAAAAATCTAAATTTGACATTTCAAAAAAGTTTTTACTATCAGAAATATTAAGAAGTTATTTTTGAAAATTCACGACATTTGAAAGTAAAAATTCAAATTTACACTAGTTTTCGAAAATAAAACATTGCCGCGATCTGGCTTTTTTCGCGTTGAAGTTTTTTTTTCTTTTAATAATGGCTTTGTGCGTGTAGCACATTTAACCAGTGTCAAGTAAGAGATATATTAATAATAAATATAAATCAAAGTAAATGAGAATTAGTGGTGATTAAGATGATAAATGCTAAATGAGATGCCCTCCCCCTAAACCCCTTGAGTCCTCAATAAAGATGTGGGACTATACTGAGATCTCACATGGACTCCTTAAGATAATTTGAAAAGTGATGTGTTGTTTAATTTATCAACACTCATGTATGTTCACAAACACTTAACGGTTAATAATCCACCGTTATTACACATTACTGTTAGAAATATCACAAATTTTAGAAAATAAAACTTAACTTCAGACATGACACTTCACTTTCCCGCCAAGAAGGCTCTATATAAGTTTAATTACTTTAAAGTTAAAGTAGAAGGAACGCCATCTAGGGACGGGTGTACGTATCGCTTTATAATGACGTATTGCAGCGACATCTACTATAACAAAAATTAGTTATACTACTCGTCGCTAGGTGGCAATACAAGTCTTAAAAAGTTTAATGTAAGTTTAATCTCTGAATATAAAATTGTTGAAGTCATAAAATTGATATGATATGAAATGATATGAAATATACAGTCTTTGCTTTCGTCTATTTCTTTGATCCGTTTTATGGCATTGAGCGGTACTTATCACCGCTAATGCTAAAATATCAGTTGAATTTAGCCATTCTACATTGAATATGCAAAACAAAAATATAGATAATATTGTGCTATTTTCACTTTGTAATGTTGGCAAAATAGTATGATAAAATGTTTTATAACATATTTATAGTACAAGCATGGACGCCAGTGAGTTTTTTGCGTAGGGTTCATACTGTTAAAAACAGCATTATACTTTTTTTGCATATTAGTACTTTTTACTTTCATAAATAATATAAAGTATACAATATACTGTTTTTCTGTCCGCTGGTATAAAATATTCAGAGGCTTTACAAAAAGCTCCAAAAAAATATTTTTTTAGAACTTCATAAAAATCAAATAATTTTTTATTTGGTAAATACTGTTCAGTTTTGTTCTTCGACCCTTAATATACATAATTTCTCTTACAATAAGTTGGGAACCCTAGTACAAGCTCTGCATAGATTAGGGCTAGGTGGGAGGCAGTGTGAGATGTTTAAAATATATATTTTAATTATTTTAATTTACCATGATGTTATGTGAATAAATTTATCAGTTGTCTAGTACCCACAGCACAAGTGTTGCTTAATTTAAGGTGGCGTTGTGATATGACCAAAAATATTCTATTTTTCTCTTTAAAACGGCACTTCCCGTGCACTGTTTATACAAACCATCTCGAAGCTCCCACTTCTGCATTTTTATTGACATTTCATGTACTTTACACGTTTTAGTACCTACAGCGAAGTGCCATGTGGTGATCGGTGTAGGGTGACCATGCAAGCGGCTTTACAGGACTTAATTTTAAAGATTAATCTAATTTATATGTTAATAATATAGGTGGTTACAACAGATGTCACATAAAATTGATTTTCGCTCGCTCTGTGCCTCGTAAAGAAAAATACTTTAAGTCGTTGTTCCCGGCTCTCCTCTTCCTCTATGGCAGACGTTTTTAGGAACCCAGTGCCTTCTAACATACTGACAGCAGGTTTGACAATAGAATGATATTTTCCTCTGCGTTGCGGAGGTCAGACGGCAGTCGCGCCATATAATAACTGAAATTCAGCCAAATCTGGTTAAACCAGTGAGTAGACCCTGGCTTCTTAAGGCAGACGGGAAAATGCTAGGACATGATAAGTTACAATAGATGTGAAGTGTCACTACTTCGGTGCTCAGGCACACAAATATTTCCGTTAATAAATGACAAAGAAGAAAATATCATATACGAAAATAATACTAATAGGTATACAAACATATAAAAAATATGTAAACAAAAATTATTAAGCATTAGATTTGTCAATCCATCTATCAATTTCCTATATTTCGCAGGATAGATTGAGTGTTGTAAACTAAATTCTAGTTTATGAGTTGTGTTTCGGATAGCTAAAATAAAACTGACAGAAAATATATATATATAACAAAGTAAATAAAAATAATCTAAGTATTTGGTGAACCTATTCTCACAGGTACCAAGTAGGTGGGAACTCATAAAAAACCGGCCGACATTTTGAATGTTGCCAACAAAAAAAAAGGCCAACGAGAACCTTCACACAAGGATCCTTTTTCGTCGGAATACTCTGTCTTTAGATCACGCGAAGGAGTATTGTTACTGATTTCGATAGTCTATTGCCGCTGGGAATAAAGAGTATTGAAAAAAGACAAATAATATGTCAAAGAAACTGATGCAGTTTTGAATGATAGACATTTTTTTTTTATTTTTTAAGAATTTATTACATAAAAGGTTATTTTACAATAAATTAAAAAAAGTAAAAATGTTTTGTTATAGTAGGTAAATTTTTGAATATATCGTGATTGTCATGTTTCAAATATAATTTGCACATGACATGAGTAATAGCTGATTCTTGGATTCCTTACGTAGAAAAGGAGTTCCCATATTACATGACTATTATTTTCCAAGGAATATAATGTTATAGTATTTTTGAAAATTTATGATTTTCTAGAATGGAGACCAGAAGAGAAGCAAGATGACGGACGATCTCATAAAGTTCGCAGGATAGATGCAGGCTGCCTACAATAGGTCACGCTGGAAGTAAATGGGGCAGGCCTAGGTTCAACAGTGGACTGCCTTGGGCTGATAATGATGATGATTTTCGAAAACGCTATAATACTTAGAAGGGGAATAGATACTGTAATACTATACTGATGGTTATATTTTTGTTTGTGTGTTGAATTGCCGACTTCGGCGTATAACTCCTTGAGTTTAAATCATTTCGAGTTCGAAAATCGAATGGCAGAGCGTCAGTAATATTTGCGCGGGAATTTTAGCTAAACAAAGATACGTCATTCGTGAGTAACATCCGGCAAGGGATTTTAAAAACGTCCGTGAAAAACCTAAAAACATTTTTTATCACTTTATCAGGGAAAAAACTATTTAGTTTTAAAGATTAGCGAAAATTTAAATAAATCTTTGTAAGATTCATAATAACCCACATTCAAGTAGGCTATTTTTGATTAGAACGAAGTTTTTATTTTTGGTGCAAAAAATATTCTTTAAGAGAGATCGAGGCCATACTTCGCCCAAATGTCCGGGATTTCTGGCGAGATGATCCGGCCTCAGTAATTCAGGTGATGGCAGCCTAACGAAGGTTGTAGCTTTCTATTATTGAAAGAGTTCAGTATTTTTAAAGCCTATTCAGTACAAAGACTAAGTTTTCTATCCTAGCCCAGTAGCACATATGTATATGTAGGTATATAAAAAAATATATACCGATAAGAAATAAAGATCATTATCAGGCTATCTAAAACCGCTGCTGGACATAATCCGTTCCAAAGACACGCCACTAAAATACAACTCCAGCTCTTCGCCTCCAGCGGCTCCTACCGCTCCAGCCGCTGCCAGCAGTGCGTTTATTGACGCTCGACCTAGCTGAAGGGCGTCCTACGCGTAGGACTCGTCTAGACTACCTCAATATTTATTGGTCCCATTCACCATAAATAACGTCACACGAATTTCGTGCACTTTCGACCCCCCTCCGTCCTTGTCACAGCTGGTCACACTTGTTAGACTTCCTCCTCCTTAGTGTGATGTCACATATTTTGCAATTGTACAGCAAGAAATGATTACAATAAAACGGTAGTTCCAAAATGTTTATAGGACTTGGATTTTGAAATGTGGCGTCACGAAATTTAGGATCCCTCCCATCCCCTTGTCATACCATATCACACCTCGTCAACCCCCTCCCACCCCAATAATATGTGACGTAATTTATGTGTAGCCCCTATGGTTACAATACTTAAAGAAAGAAGGAAAGTGTTCATTGTCTGCATAGATTTATTTCTTTAATTATATTGTTATGTTACAAAAAGACTTAAATTAAAACAAACAAACTAATGAATCATTATAGTACAATGAGGAACTTAAACCGTTAGTCACACGAGAGAAACCGTAAGCAAAAGCTAGTCTATTTTATAAATCAATACTGTATGTATTTAAAATAACCTAACATTTTCCCCATGAGCGTAACTGTTGCCAGTGAAACGAGCCATAAGGTAACAGAAAAAAAAAGAAAAAAAGTATTTTAAGGCCAAAACCAGTCAAGTGGAACGGCGGACTGCATGTCTCACGCACACACGTAAATCAGCTGATTTACATCTTATGTGGAACTCATACCACTATCACCCTAAAGTGAACTGCAATTAGAACGAATTTGGCGTGCTATGACATAGAACACTTCAGTTGATTGTATGGAGAATTGTATTCAAACGATTTTAGCACTTGATGCACAATGCAATAAAGACGTTAATTAAGTAAAGTTTTGTAGAATTCAAAGTTATCGATGTTTGCGTGAGCTTACCTGAGGAATTTTGTGCGTGTTTTAAAATGGCCGACCTACACAGATTATAATAATAAATTAGTGTTTATGTCACAAAGATTATTATATTTATACCCACTTATTACAAGCCTTAAGGATATTAATGTTTTTTTTATTAAATATCATTGCATAACGAATTTATGGTCTGTTAAAATGGTGGTTTTGCGGGTAAAAATTTTTTTGGAGCATTGTTCACATGAAAGATACAGAAATTGATCTAAATATATTGTAGAAGAGTTTCATTACATTTATCGACTTTACTTGGAATTTGATAACAATTATGTACTTAATTAAGTAACATTATGACCGACCGATATGGCGTGGAGGTCAGTATACCTGCACTCCACTCCAGAGGTCGTGGGTTCAATTCCCACACAGGACAAATCTTTGTGTACATGAACATGAATATTTGTTCTGGTCTGGGTATTTTCCTTTGTATATAAGTATCTTTTTACAAATAAAAAGTATTTAAGTATGTTTATTCGTTCTTTAGTATCCATAACACAAATTCTTAGTGATACTTATCTTGGAACTCAATAATTGGTGTGATTGTTAAAGAATATTTATTTATTTATTATGTAATCTTTATTTTATTTTTAGTGGATACCTTTTTCTACTGTTATTTTATTTTGTATTATTTTATGTCTGGAATTTGTTCATCAGTTGACTTTGGCAACAGGAAAACTTATTGTGTCAAGTAGAACACGTGAAAGTGGCAATATTTTTATTTCTTTAAATTTTAGATATCGCCAAACTGCATGGCAGTTCGTTGGCGATATACGCTCCTTATTAAAAATAAAAAAATAAAATACTTAATAATATTATGATAAAGTGTATTGGGATACTACGAACGTCTAATTAATACTACTCCTATTTAGGCTCATGACAATAACCACCACTCCGACAATGCCCAGCAAAACTTTTGTCGAATTATCGGGGGCCCACTGTATACAGCAGGTAACTTTGATTATTGAGGTTTTTTAATGATATTTTAACTTTTTTAACTATATGTGCCGTAAGGTGGCAGCGCTTTCAAGGAGTTCTACCACTCCATGCTTAGCCCGAGGGTGTCGTAGAAAGCGACTAAAGAAAAATGAACCCGTCTAGTGTAATGTGGGCAAAGGGCTAGCCATCCCTCACCATTTATCTTTTGATTTCTGTGCTAAAAGTTAACTTTTAGCCATTCTTCACCATTTATCTTTTGATTTCTTTGCTAAAAGTTAACTTTTAGCCATCCCTCACTAATTATCTTTTGATTTCTGTGCTTAAAGTGAACTTTTAGCCATCCCGCACCATTTATCTTTTGATTTTTGTGCTAAAAGAGAACTTTTAGCCATCCCTCACCATTTATCTTTTGATTTTTGTGCTAAAAGTTAACTTTTAGCCATTCCTCACTATTTATCTTTTGATTTCTTTGCTAAAAGTTAACTTTTAGCCATCCCTCACTAATTATCTTTTGATTTCTGTGCTAAAAGTGAACTTTTAGCCATCCCTCACCATTTATCTTTTGATTTTTGTGCTAAAAGAGAACTTTTAGCCATCCCTCACCATTTATCTTTTGATTTCTGTGCTAAAAGTGAACTTTTAGCCATCCCTCACCATTTGTCTTTTGATTTCTGTGCTAAAAGTGAACTTTTAGCCATCCCTCACCATTTATCTTTTAATTTCTGTGCTAAAAGTGAACTTTTAGCCATCCCTCACCATTTATCTGTTGATTTTTGTGCTAAAAGTAAACTTTGCTACAACTTTATCGATCGCCTTTTAAAAAGTCATAGCAAGGGCGCTCTAAAAGGAATACACTCTGTCAAGAAAGTATCGGGAATGAATATTTTGTTTATGGTTCCAACATCAAATTTTCCAAAAATTGTTCCAAAAAGTTTTACAGTATTGTTAGATTGCTACAATTGTTTTCCATTTTGGTGCGGAGTTTGAGTTGCATCTGAGTGCTGTTTTTAGTTTTATAATATCTAGTTCTAGTGTGTATTGCGAATTTTATAATGGACTAAAACATCGAACAATATGTTCGATGTTTTAGTCCATACTATATAATGACATATCTTCTGAGTTCCTTGCCAGTTCTTCTTACAGAGCGGTGGCTCGGAACTGGCACTTAGATTTACTTACACTTAAATATATTTTTGTTTTTTAACTGTTTCGTTGCATGTAAGCTTTGTTATTTTAGTGTAATCATATTTTGATTGTTTTTATATAAAAATAAGACGTTTTCAAGTAAGTACTATCAATATGTAAAACCAATTTATCGCAATATACTCTACTAATCTAATTATTTCTAAAAATCTACTATATTTGCGCATAATCACTCGAATATATAGGTACTTAAACTAGTATTAGAAAACAAAATACTGCCGCTATGTGTCTTTTTCCTTTACCTTTTTTTTAATAATGGCTTCGTGCGTTTAGCACATAAAGCCAGTGTCAACTAAGAGATATATTAATGCCATATAAATCATAGTAAATGAGAAAAATAAAAGTGATAATTAATAAAAATGATAAATGGTAAATGAGATGCTCTACCCCTAAGCCCCTTGAGTTCTCAGTAAAGATGGGAAACTATACTGAGATCTCACATGGACTTCTTGAGAGAATTGAAAAGTGATGTTGCACTGTTTTGTTTAATTTACCAACACCCTGCATGGGTGTTGGGTTCGTTTACAATCACGGTTAACAATCCACCGTTATTACACATTAATGTTCAAAATACATACATATTACAAATTTTAGAAAATACGCTTCACTTTCCCGTCAAGAAGTCACACAGGATACTTATACGTAATGAATTACAATTCAATTTTTTAAATTTTCTTGCAATCGTCTACTTTTACTAAGTTCAAGAAAGTCAAGTGGTCGATATATAAAAATCTTAGTTTACTACGTTTATGAAAAAGCAAGCATATCCGGGGCATACCGTTTCTTTAGAATCTTATTTATTTATTAATAAATTTTACAGCTAATCATATATATTTTACATAGTTAGGTACAACTATTAAAACAAAAGGACATAACTATTAAGCCATTACAAAACTTCACATATTTTTTTTACTTATATTTTTTTTAAACTTATGACTAATATATTTATATTTTTTAAGAAAATACAAAAAATAGTATATGTTCACAAGGGGTGCGGGTCATCAAGTAGCTTCAACAGGGTCTTTGCACTAACTAAACAATCTGTAATATAAAAAAAAACATTATTGTTAATTGTAATCAAAACAGTTTTTTTTCTATATTATTTAAAAACACTCTGGCATGCTTGATTTTTTAGTTTAAATAAATCCCCTGAAATGTAGCCTAAAATTAAGTTTTTAGATGTTTCACTTTTATATGTAATATTTTATTGTGTAAAACATAGGGCAGACGTTAGGTTCTGTGAGAATGTTATTTTTAGAATGAATTTTATCTAAATGCTATCTTACTTACCATTTAATATTTAAAAGATAAAGAAACCATTTTTATTTTCTGCCTTTTGTTATGGGTATGTCAATTATATAAATATATTTTGGAAACTTACGTACCTACCTATTATTTTATGCAGCCATATTGCGCTTTTTCAAACCTTCTTTCAAGGTATGTGAAATATTTAAATGACTAAGAATGTAATAGTGGTTATAGTCTTAGTTTTTAATGAATTTTAATGTCCTGTTATATATAAATAAAACAAAATTATGATTATAAATTAAGAAATTACATATTTAAGTTATTCTATAAGATCGCCTGAGAATAACCAGCCAGTATAGTTTTGACAAAAAAGTATCACTCACTAGTTTTACTAGTCACTGGTTCCTGCCCAAAACGGGTCGAGTTCGACCCTCCAGAACGCGTTTCAATTCGAATTTCGTATTTGGAACGCTCCGACCGGTCGCCCTTGTAATAGTTGGCCGGTGTTATCAAAAGGCCATTTTAACTCGATCCCTGTCATATGGCTTCGCGGTACTTCGTGCGAAGATATAAGGGCGAAGTGGAGATGTGACAGGGGCTTTCCTAGGCTGGTCACAACTCGTCGGCAAGTGCAGCGAACAAAAATATACGGCGCGCCGAGTTGTTTTGCCGCCTTATCACTCAATACAAAGAGTAAGTAAAGAAAAGGAACGTTGTGGTTTTATGCCTATTTTCAAAAACTTCTAAGAGAGAGACTATATTTTTTTTTATTTAAGTTAAAATTGTAACGAGATTTTCGCTTGGTTGTATTGATTGCTGTGTATTTAAATCATAGCCTGCTAGTATAGTGTAAATATTTACAAGAAGTTATCAATTAAATGGCAAATCCGTTATTTTAACTACCTTTACATAGAATTGGTATTTCGTATAAAAATACGGAACTCATTTAATAGTGTTATCTTTCTCCTGCTAACCTTCCATAATTGAGAAGAGGCCTAAAGAAGATAATTAAAGTATAATTATTTATCATTTCAATTGTTTACAAAAACATAGGCAGTCTATGTTAGTATTTAATGCCGTATGAGTACAAAAATATATAGAATACATGGGTAGATATTAGGTTATATCATCAATACACCTGCGAACTTATACCGTGAATTAAATAGTGATAAGTTTTCAAATATTTTAGTTCTTTCCTATAGCATTGTGTTATAAGGATTATGTTTTTATATTACTTCAAGATTTCTTGATAAAAATTAAAACTGTTGATCAGAATAGTTAATCTGGCTCGATGATCTTTGAAACAGGCGAGGCGGGCCGCGCGGGACGGGGGCGTTCCCTCGTACCGGGAACTTAAAAATGCCGCCGCAGAGCCTCCGAATCGATACGACGCGCGTCACGTGCCGCCGAGCGCGACCAATCGCGGGTCGGCTTTTGCCGCGAGGGGCCCCCCCCTGAACCCGCGTCGCTCCGCCGCCAGTACACGAGGAACCGCCACGCGAGGCGGACGCACGGCGCTCCACCACCGCCCCAATGTGCGCTTGTTTCTCACACGTGAACGCGACGCGATGAGTGCTTGGACGGAGGACGCGCTCTCTTGGCGCGACGAACGCCTCACTATTACCGAATTGCCCAGCACCAACAGAAGAAAACAACGCAGCGCGCCGTACAGATTGCATCGGCCGCATCTTCCTGTTCCTGAACCACCGCCTGAGCCGCAGGGTACCCATATAACGAGATTGTATCCCGAACTCCTCGCTTTAATCTTCGAAAGGCTACCTGTGAGAGACAGAGGACGGGCGGCTCAGGTTTGTCGCTCTTGGAGAGATGCTGCCGATCGGCGATCCGTGTGGCGCGGAGTGGAGGCCGCTTTACATCTTCGGAGGCCAGCGCCAGTGTTATTTGCATCGTTGGCTCGGAGAGGAGTTAGGAAATTGCAAGTGTTATCTCTCAGACGAGGTCTGCGAGACGCGGTGGCATCGCTCCCTGGACTCGAGTCGTTATCACTAAGCGGATGTTACAGTGTGACGGACGCGGCACTCGCTAGCGCATTCGCAGCTGAGATGCCTGCTTTAAAAAGACTAGACTTATCGTTGTGTAAGCAAGTGACGGATTCATCATTAGGAAGACTAGCTCAATCGCTCAAAAATTTAGAGGAACTAGAACTGGGTGGTTGCTGCAATATAACAGATACAGGACTGTTGCTTATTGCGTGGGGGTTGAGGAAACTGCGCCGGTTAAACCTAAGGTCTTGCTGGCACGTGAACGATGCCGGTATAGCCCATCTGTGTGGAGATGGAGAGGCTAGAGGCACTCCTGATTTAGAACATTTAGGATTGCAAGATTGCCAAAGGTTGACAGACGAAGCTCTGAAACACGCAGCGACGGGTCTTCCTAAACTCAAGTCGATAAACCTATCCTTCTGTGTTGCGGTCACCGATGCAGGTCTGAGGCATGTGGCTCGACTGCCGCACTTAGAAGACATAAACTTGCGAGCCTGTGATGGAGTATCGGACACAGGAGTGGGTCACTTAGCCGAAAGTGGAAGATTAAGAGCATTGGATGTTTCATTTTGTGATAAAGTGGGCGACGAAGCGCTGTCTCACGCTACATTGGGACTGTCTGGGCTGCGATCACTATCTCTGAGCGCCTGCCGATTGACGGACGAAGGCTTGGAGAGGGTCGCGAGGCTATCTCAGCTAGAGACTCTTAATATAGGACAGTGCACACGAGTCACCGATAGGGGACTGCGTGCATTGGGCGACGGACTACAAAACCTAAGAGCTATAGATTTGTACGGTTGTACATGCATAACGCCTCAAGGCTTGGACCACATCATGAAGTTGCCGCGACTAAGTGTACTTAACCTCGGCTTGTGGCATGTGCGGTGACCGCACACGCAATAGTCGTGTCTGTGCATGTCTGTGCGCGCGTGTGTGAGTGCGTCGGCCATGTTGTTAAGGAGCCAACAAGGTTGTATTCTAATAGACGGTGTTAAAAAATGAATTAACCAATTTTTTTTGAAATGATATTATTCAATTTATTGTTAGGAAGTGGGGTTGCTTTCTTTTTCATTGTTTCCGTTTTAGTTACGTTTCTTTTGATATGAATGTTTGTTGAATTAAGTTTGGTAATAAGTTTGAACTGTGATTCTTGATCGCCTATCGTGTTTGTATGGAAAGTTGCCCCAGAGCCTAGTCGTGATATTGAACCAGATATCTTTGAAGCCAAGACATTTCTTAATTAATTTGTGTAAGATAAAGTCTATTTACGTCCGACGGACAGATACGACGCAAGAAGCGAGATTTCAAACAACTATAAGTACGTAATTAAGGCTAGCTCAAAGAGATCTGGAATTCAATACAATTGCTCCATTAGTTAGATAGATATTTAGCCATTCTTCAAATTAATCAATGTTTTAATTCGACCTTATAAACACTAACAACCGTTATGTCATAAGTTATTTTATTAATAGTTTTGTGTATACTGTTTGGGAGATTAAATTTATGTGACATGCATTTAAATATTGCAATTTCTTTAAAAACTTTATAATATTCTTTTTAATCGTGTTGAGATTTTTACATAAAAAAATTTACATGTTTTTAAATGTGTGTCATATTCGAACATTAACATTAAATTATCAATATTCTCAACTTCTATAGATTAAAAAAGCTTTAAATTGACTTTCGCATAGAACCGAAACTCTATGAACTGCCGTATTAAATTGAAAAAAAAAGCTATAGGTAGAGAGGTATTCGAATTATAACTAGCCTTTGTTTTACAACAATGGTTTTCTAAACAATAACATTCTGTAGAAGAAAACTATGTTTAAAAATAGTTGACATTAGATCCTTTTCATGATAGGAAGTTATTAAACTTAAAATCATTTAAGAACAAAAAAATAGCTGTATCAATTAATAAATACTGACAACTAAGTCTTTAATTTCAGTAAAAAATCATTAACATTGTGACAAATATGTTTTCAACATAGCAAAATACAAAACGACATTATTTTTTGAAAAATAAACGAAATTTATTTCAGCATAAAGATAAGCCTAGGCATAAAATTTAAACATACATAACAACATTGCAATATGATTAAAAAAAAAGGATTGAACTAGTGAGGACTATTTTTCTCATTTGGTCGACCGTCGAATTACTTAAAATTAATAACAAAATAGTTACATGTAGTAGAACTTCGTTTCAATAAACTACACTACCATTTGTCTACATTTGACAAAAACTTAATACATAATCTTTCTTTTTTAATAAACCAAATCGCGTTAATAGAAAAAAACAATAAATAAGGTTTATAGGGTTTCACAAACAATTTCACAAAACATATTTTAGTGCTTTCGTCTAAAATGGGTTCCAATGGTGTGAAAGACCACTGATCTTCCATCATTGTCATCCCAGCCATATATTGAACTCACTTTCAATCTGCTGCTGGCTGAACAAAAGCCTTAGAAATCAGACTTTTTTATTTCATAAACTAGTACAGTACTTTAAATGAAAACACGAAGCTAAGATTCACAAATATGGAAAACAAAAAGATTGTTTGTGAATCCAAGTGCCAGTTTCAAGCCAGCTGTGTAAGGAGAACTCACAACCTATGATATTATTATTTATCAATTGGTTACTTGAATTACCATCTTCATATGTCCGATGCGCTACACAATGCAATACTCAATATAGCCAACATCATGTATTAATCCAATATATTTCCATATGAAGCGATCTTGAGCCGCTAAAAATAGCACCTATTTTTTTTTTTACATAATCAGGACTGGTCTTTTATAGAGACATATAACATTCATATTGTATTGATTTGGTCGTTACTTTTCGGAAATCCATTCTAGGCAATTGAAGGTAAAAAAACAATTTTGTGACAATTCCAGCACAACCGAAATCTCCAGATATAACCAACTCTGCAATCAAGTGCGTTGTTCTGAGGTTTCGTTTCCGTCATTTAATCACAGTTAAAGTCAAGTAAAGCCTGTCATAGTCGAGTCAAGTCAAAGTCATACCGCAGTAAGGTAGTTGAGAGGTACTAGAGGAGAGATGGGGTTTTTAAATAATTACGGAAAATCACAATTCACTGCAATATACCACTTTCTTAAACTTGAATACATTGGCGAAGAAACTTCTTGGTCTTTCTTACATAACTATGCCTAAAAATCCATTAGTTTTTAAAAATAAAATATTACCCCGATGTGTCTTTTTCGCGTTGACGCAAAACTTAGTTGTCAAATGTTTTCACCTGAGAATGCCTAGTTCCACTTCGTGCTAAACACGTGTCGTTTTGTAATACAAAAACGAAAAGCTGTCACAACAATAAAAAGTAAGAAAATCTTAAATTCGGGACGACATAAAAAAAAAATACAAAATGTTTATAATTAAAATCTTAGTTCTTGTATAAAACAACATTACAAAATGTTAGTAATCATATAACATTATATCTTCGCAGCCTTGAACAAAATAAACACCTTACAAGATAAAATAATAAGATTAAATTATGTGCCCAAATTATTATTATTTTTAATTTGACACGTTATAATGTCTATACTCTGCCTGATGGTAAGCGATGCAGTCCAAATAAATTCTTCAAACTTGTGTTGTAAATTGCATTGTATCAAACTCAATACAAAAAAACAAAAGCCACGAAGTAGTAACATAAAGAGTGAAATTGTATTGTATTTGAATAGTATCAATCTCAATACAAAAATATAAAAAAATCCATTAAACTATTCATACAAAATTACATCTCGGCCCGAGACGTTGATGTATGGCTCTCATTTATAATCTTAGCGTTGCAGACTCTACTCATTTTCTTTTTATAAATTACATTATACAGCCTTGACACACTTCTGAATGGTGCTTGTAAAATTTGGTAAGGTAGGGGAAACTTTAGTAACCTACCTTGAAGAATATTAACTGAAATAATCGTTATAAGATCTCAAAATTGTATATAATTATTTTAAATCATAAAAAACAGAATTTTACCTATTAACGCACTAAGATTTTTTGTCAAAATATAGATTACAGATTAATTTCTTGATAAAATGATAAATCATTTTCTTGTAAATATAGATTATATGAATAATTTTATTCATATATCAATAAAACCAAGTGTAAGTTTCGTTAAGAAATACGAATTAATATTGAAAACTATATTTTTTTAACTAATTCAAACTCTCTTGGCTATGAATATTAGGATAATGTTATGCAAAATGCTTCCAACCTATAGAAACTTAGTTTTGAGATAATTGATTTTTTATTTTCATTGAACACAGATTTATGTTGGTTTTACCATTTTATATTACGGACGTCAAAATATTTATTAATCAATAACCAATTAATTATGTACATAATTTTCATGTTTTTCAATAATACATATTTAGAAATTGTTTATTCAGAATTATATAGGTTTAAAAAAAAAAATGGTTGCCTGTAAAGTCGTTTTTACGGGCGAAGATTTTACGTGACAACGTCTTTTTCTCGGTAGAATATTTATTGATATGAATATAATTAAATTGCACAATAGGAACAAGGAATTGAATGAAAATAAGAATTGCACAAATTTTAACTATAGAAATATATTTTGTTTACTAAAACATTGTACACTAGTGCTGCGCGCGCGGCAGACCGATCATAGTTGAGTGGGAGAGAGACGCAAGGCATTCGCCGGGCCTCTCTCTCGTTCGGTGACTCATCGTAACGTTACCGAGCGTTACACTTTTTCATAAGTGACTCCCAGCCGCAACCTAATTTAAGACGTTGTCACGTCAAAATGTAATATAATTAAACACACACAATTATACACATGACAATAGTAAGCAGAGAAATCCAATTGTTCATGTTTTATGTTGTTCTTCGACTCGGTCGATTCGAAATCAATTAATAAAGTCTTAAAACAGTCGTAACAATGACAGGTGAAATGTGTCAGATCAAATTTAAGTCCTATTACAAGGAGACAAAGCTCGTGCAAACGTCAAAGTGTTATGCTTTGCCTGTGGTTAACTTTACTAGCTCAGATTATGCCAAGTATCTTAAATACTTATCAGATATCTTAATTCGAGAAAATGAAACTAATTAGGTATGTAGTGTAATTTTTCAAAACTGATGCAAACTTATTATTGTAATTTTTTTTAGTAAATCCAAATTCAGCTAATAATTATTATTGTGATATTATTTTCAATATAAACGAAAAATGTCTTATGCAATGATGTCTTCCAAATTATTTGTTATCTAAAGAGAAAGTTTGTTTTGAGTTCTAAACAAACCAAAGACTTTGTGCTTTTTTAAGTTTTGGAAATAAAATGTGTTAACACAAAGAAAAGTAAATTATTGTAGAAAACTACCACTAAATTTGGTGAAAATTATGATATATATGTATTCAATTGAAGTTGAACTTAGTTCCATTTTAAATAGTTCTGAAACTGAATATCATTTTGATCTAATTGTGGGTTGAATACCGCTTGCATAACAACGTCCTAGATTATAAGATGGAGATAAAGTTCTCAAATCAGAAATATTTAACTTTCCTATTGTCGATTGTGAGGCCTTTCATTCTTGTGTCATTATACTTCAAATAAACCTAAATAAAAATACGTTAAAAATTTAATAAATAAATATTCAGTAGAATTTATTGAATAACTACTATATACTGCCGTATTTGCGCCAGGGTGTTATTTGGTATGATGGTATTTTCAATTAATTTAGACGATGAGGTCGCAGAAAATGGCTATCTTTATTTGAAATAAAGTACATACACATGTTATTTAACGATGTACTTTTTATTTTTGACTCATTTCAATATTGATGCACAGCATTAAAATATGTATTCTTTAGATAACAAGTTTATGATATTTCAATTAGTTAATTACATTATAATAATATATGCTTATGAAGATATGGAAATTGAAAAAGCTGTACAATTAACGTTAATTTAAAATATAATTATTCATAATTACAAAATGCTTCATCGAAATAACTTCTCTAAGCGTTAGTTTAAGTAGGTAATTTTTTTTTCCATTAAATAAAATGAATCGCAGGCAATACAGAATTTGCTGTGGACCAGTCTTAAAATATTACAATAAGCATTAAAAGTAATGTAAATTTTTTTTTCTATTGAAGTAAGAGTATCCCAACCTACTTTTAAATTTAAAAAATCAGATTTAAAAATTTGCGGTTTAAGTTTGTTCTAATTTGAAATTCCACTTTTTGAAAGTTTTTGAATTCGTTCGGGTTCCAAAAGTACTTGTTTTTTTATTGTAATTCAGCCAAAGTTATCTGATTATTGTTTTTTTTATTATTAATAAGTGCGGTTAAGCGTGAGATGTTGATTGTTCATTATTGGCCAAATATTTTCCCATACAGCCACGATCTCGTATTGATACGTAATTTTTGATATTAGTCGTTATATTTAATTACAAATGTGTTCGTCATCTTATTGTAAAATGTAATAGGTATAACTAATAATCAGCTATTGAATTGAAATTTATAATTTTTTGTTTTTAAAACTTTATGTATAATCTTTTTTACTCAACCGAGTATCTTTACCGAGATCTTTTGAAAGCTAGTGTTTTTATTGAATAGAAAATATTTATGAATTGGTATCTTCAATTGGTATTGGTATCTTGGTATTGGTACAAGGTTTTGTTCCTAAATAATATTTCCCATCGACCAGTGTCGTACAACATTAATTTTATTGAAAAACATACATATATATATAAAGTTGTATACTTTCTTGCAAACTTAACAAAGAATATTCCGCCTTATTTTTGAATATGTATTAAGATAACTATTGCCGGTTTGTTATTACTAATTTGGCAATTCTAATAAATAACAAGGAATTATGGCTGGACACTGATATTACTTATATTCATAGTATTATTTTATCACAGTAGCTGAAATCACATAAATACCTTGGTAAAATGTATTCAACGATATTTTATGTCAAATTGACCGTAACTATCACACAAAGTGCACCTGTCGAGCAACGGATGAAGCTCTGGCAAGCATAACGGTTCTCGGGAAGTGGCAATAGTCTTGCCACCTATTACGTGGGACCTACAATATAATAGGCGAAATGTGGGCGCGTAAATTATGCCTCTGCCTATCCCTTCAGGAAAACAGGCGTGTACTAAGGTGAGCTTGGCCTGGCAATTTATGAATTTGAATGACACTTTAAATACAACTAAATAAATAAGTGATTTTTATTTTTGCCTCATGGGCAGTAAAGGCATTGTAATAATTACACTCCAATTTAAAAAACTAATGTCAAATTACTACATTAAAATTACATACAGTGTTAATTAAAATCAAATTATTGTAATGTAATAAACATACATACCACCCATCGGAAATATCTGCGGACCTGGCTTGATGACGTCATGCAAACTGGAGTGATAGCAAAAAAAAAAACGAGATGCAAAAAAAAGAAATACATTTTTTTGTTTTGTGTGCCTATTTATTTTTATTATTTTATACAATGCCATACAATACAATTAATAGTATGTGAAAATAAAATAGTACATATTTTTTTAAATTATACTGTAATTACAAATATAAAACTTTATAAGTATCGAATATTTTTTATCCAATTTAAATACTAAAAGCCACAAAGCTCGCAAAGCACGTGGAGGATGTCCTGAATACATCTCACCCAGGTTTTGATAGGAAATCTGAACATAATAGTTATGATGGTGATAAAATGTTTTTTGATGTATTATTAACGACAGCATTATAATAATTTGTCTAAGTCGAAATATTTATACCACTACGCGTAACGGGTCGACATATAAATGTAGTTAGGGTGTCATATTGAAGGAATTGGGTAGGACCATCCTAAAAAACTCTAAAATTGAACAAAATTATCAGCTAAACTGTTGTGATTCAACATCATCATCATATTAGCCGTATAATCTCCACTGCTCAACATTAGCCTCCTCATTAGATTACATTCTATTGGGGGTTGGCGGGTTGGTGATCGCAGTTCAAGCCAGTAGGATGACGCTGCTGCCCATCCATAGGGTAGGATTTCTGTAGGAGATGAAACGGGTGGCAATATTCTTGGCTGGTACCACACGCTTTGGTCTTACAAACTATATGTATTCGTCCATAGACTGTTCTGGGGAACGTTTCGGAGAAGAAATGATCTCATCTTTAGCGCATTGGCGCGGGTAACTAGTTATACTAAAAAAGTCGTGTGAACATTTAATTGCCAAGTTATTTTTTATCATCATCACACTTACATAAAGTTTACTATTGAACATATCCTTTCCATTTGTTTAACACTTCCACCAGCTTCCAGTCGCTCTGGCTAGATTATCGGGCTTTCGGAGACCATTTTTTATAACGTCAGCTAGTTGGCGTTGGCAGTAGAAAAATATTTTAATCAGACCTTAATAAAAAAAAATTGGATTTTAATACCATTTATTGTAAACAGAACTTCCACTATTCTTATAAGCTATATATTGTATTCAATTATTGTTATGTATGTTTTCATACTCGAGTACTAAATATACAAGTACAGTTGCAATAATATGTGTACAGGTTTGTTCTTAAGTCGATGTAGCAAGATTTAAATTGGAACTTATATGTAAACATATTTTTGCTGTACATTGTTATTGAATTGTACAAGTATATACATTTGTATTTTAATGTACTAGTACATACATATTGTCTATTAAATGTGAGTTAAAATGTACAAGTAAACCATACATTCCTTTATATTTTAAATGATGACCAACATATTTTATACAACACATTCTAGTTAATTTGTATAATTATAATTTAGTTGTTAAGCATTTTTTTACCTTGTTGCAGTGTTTATAAGGTCGAATTTGAATTGAAAAAATACGTTGTATACTTCATCGATACGTTGTTTTTTGTACAAAACGAATGTAATATAGGAAAAATGTATTAAAAGTCATGGTTTAAGTTAAAAATTACATGGCCATTTTATTTTTACACCTTCCATTTTGTCGTAAAACTAGATACATTGATAAACGAATAACTTCAACAATACTAGTGGCCCTTGCTTCGTTTCGGCAGCTGCTTCACATCTTGGGTTACGTTATTGAAGTTTTAGTAGAGAACTCTTGTTCTAATAAAAAAAAATGGTTGCCTGTAAAGTCGTTTTTACGGGCGAAGATTTTACGTGACAACGTCTTTTTCTCGGTAGATATTATTTACCTTTATTGTTGTAGTTGTTGTAAATGACGAATCTAAGCACTCCACATTTTCACTACAGACACAGCTGACGATACTTTAACCACACGTGTGAACTTGTATTATGACGCTTTCTTGTTTTTCCAACGCCAAGAACGTTCGAGAAAGACAAAGACAGAGACACAAGCATGTGCCGATTCAATGCGCCTAATTCTCTAGTGCTGCGCGCGCGGCAGACCGATCATAGTTGAGTGGGAGAGAGACGCAAGGCATTCGCCGGGCCTCTCTCTCGTTCGGTGACTCATCGTAACGTTACCGAGCGTTACACTTTTTCATAAGTGACTCCCAGCCGCAACCTAATTTAAGACGTTGTCACGTCAAAATATAACCTTTATTACTGAGAGATAATGTAGTCATTCTACTGGTGAAAAAATTATCGAAATCCGTCCAGTAGATTTTAAGTTAATTCGTTACAAACATACTTAGCTATTTCACATCTTGGGTTACATTATTGAAGTTTAAGTAAAGATCCCAATTTTTTTTCTACTAAAAAATATTACCTGTATTACTCAGGGATAATGTTGCCATTTAAAAAAAATGTGTATTTATAAGGGTGTATAGGGATCATAGCAGTCCCCGGTAAGCGGCCATAGGCTATATGGGCGTATAGTATGTCTCTGCCTATCCCTTCGGGGAAACAGGCGTGAATGTATGTATGTATGAATGTTAACCCTTTAACATTCATACTTTGCAAAGGGTTAACAAAATATCGTACAATCCCTAGCAGTAGGACGCTACACACCTGCCATCGCCAATCCGCGTGGTGGAGTATGACCCATTACCACAGATATAGATATACAATATATAATAGATTATCACGATTTATATGCATTACGCTTGCCGACTTTTTGACACCTGTGACGCCACTGCCGATATTTAATGACGGGAAATCCCAACTGATTCATCGACATTTATGCCGCTGATGATAAATATTTCATACGTGAAATCGTGCGTATTATAGTACATACTCGAAAGTCCTACAGTGCTCTCCGTGTCCAGTATAATAATGCATTCAGGGTGCTGATCGGGCTGCCACGATTCTGTAGTGCATCAGGCATGTTCGCGGAGCATCGCGTATATTGCTTTTATGCCACTATGCGTAAAAGATGCGCATCTCATGTGCGCAGGGTTCGTGCCAGCGGCAACAGCATCCTGGGTCTGATTGCTAGCAGGCTGGACTGTAAGCAGCATTGACTTGCATATAAAAACTCATTACATAATATAAATTCCCTACTAACAGTAATATATAAGATAAATATTGTTACTAACAAAAATTGGGCCCATGGTCTTGAGTAAGGAATTATTATTATTATAGTATGTAAAAACGACCACAGACGCGCGCTGGCCGTAAAAAGCGGCGGCCAACCTCCTCGATTGGTCGGGGTTCGTAAGCACAAAGTATATGCATTTCCGTCATTTATTATACAGGATGTCCCAAAAAATAGTGTCAAGCGAAAGTCCAGAGCTAGAGCATCTTTTGGAGTATCCGAATCACCCCCATGTATGTTCTGTGTATATATATTTAGGTCTGGTATGGTCGTGGTGGTGAAGGTACGGAGATTGATTCGTAAGAGGAGGCTCGCGCCCAATAGTGGACCTGGTGATCTAACACAGCGCTTCTAGATCTTGAACTAGGCTAAATTTGTATAATGGTTACTAGACACGCATAGGGTGTATTTTAGGGTTCCTATAAAGATCAGAAGATCCCAAGCCTACCTCGCCTGCAAGTGGTGCATCTGTCGATCAATGCTCTAGCGAACATAAATTTTCCCGGTAAGCGGCAATAGGCTCGCTACCTATTACGTGGGACTAACAATATAATTGGCAAATGTAGCTTGTTTAAAGTGCCTACCCTTCGACAAATAGGTTTGAGATTATGTAGGTATGTGTGTATGTATGTTATTGCCCTCGGTATAGTTCTTTCGCCCTATACTGGTGGCCAGGGTTTGCAATGGTACAGCAGTCCTTGCTGGTGGCTAGGGTACAGAAGGATTTATCCATTTCTTCGCTGGTAGCCAAGGCACCTCATGAAAGGCCGAGAAGTTGCGTGCTGTCCGTACATATTCCTTTTAAAAGATAACAGTTGTTTTAGTTATGTTATTTGGAAAATGAATAATGTTTGGGTGTATAGGGTTCCTACCAAGATCTAAGGAGCCCAAGCCAACCTCACCTGCAAGTGGTGCACCTGGCGATCAACGGACGAGGCTCTGGCGAAAATAAAAGTTCCCGGTAAGCGGCAATAGACTTAAGACCAAAAATATAACTGGCGAAATGTGGGCGTATAACGTGCCTCTGCCTACCCCTTCTGGGAAACAGGCGTGATATTAAGTGTAAATGTATAAAACAATAGCCTATATAACTGTCCCTCTATAGTTCAAAAAACAAAACTGTTTTTTTACTAAGGATACGCGCCTAAGTATCTAAAAAGGGATGCTATAAAAAGTCTCTTTCTTTGTTTGTTTTCAAATTATTTTATGGTGAGTCGTAAAAGATTTACAGCGAAGGCGTAGTTGGTACAAACACTTTAGTACCTTGTCGCACCAATTATTGCATTTAGATTGTAACGTCATTGCATTTATTGAACTAGCCGTTTAGGAGTGAAAAGTACTTGAATGATGACGTCTTGATGAGCTACTTTCGAAGCTACTTAGAGCTTGTCTTAAAATTTTCAAGATTCGAAATTAGAATTGATTCTATGTAATATATGAATAATTCTCATTTTAGTCTATTTACGTTTTATTATGAAGCGCTCGTAGCTCTGCGGTGCTCGGTGGTCGGAAACGATCGCCGAAGTACAGCAGAGTTTACAGAGGTCAGTCCTTGGATGGGTGACCGTTTGTGTGGCATTTGATATCGAGCGCTTCCGTGCTTCGGAAGGCACGTTAAGCCGTTGGTCCCGGTTATCACTAAATGTGGTAGTCGTTAAGCCATGTTAGAGGCCTAATGGGCGGCTTGAAAAATTCTAACAGCAGCACGCCACACACTTGATTAATTTTGCTGGATATTTAGCAAACATCTCATTAACAAGTTGGTGGATTAATTTGACTAAAAATATTTGTATTATTACATTATATTTTTTTGATTACAAATTATTATATTCCAATGTTGATAAAAATATATATATTTATATTTCTTTTTATAACCATAATTTCATCTCTATATGATATACTCGTGTACACAGAGCTACTACAACTGCTAATGCATCTGAAAGCCAAATACGTAACTACAACCTTGACACGACATTGAGACGAGACGTTTAACGATCAATTTAATATCACTCTTATTTCTTTGGACTGAGGATGCTATTCAATTGGCCCAACTCTATGTACTCTAGAACAATTGACTACTTCCCGTCATGATTCAGTGAAAGTGCAAAAAAGGACCTTAAATCAGTAGGAATATAGATCAAAATGCTGTGGTCTTAAGTTTTCTATTGAAATTCCTTGTTTTTCCCGTAAGTAATGCATTTTTTGTACACTTGTCTCATAAAACGTCTGATTAAAGTATCTATCAATAAAATAAGGTAGTGGGTTTGATTCCCACACAGGACAAATCTCTGTGTGTGTGAACATGAATAATAATTCTGCACTATGGACCTTTCAACATCAGGGTCATCACTAGGGTAGGTGGTAGAAAGTTTGGACTACAGAAACGAACTAATATTTCTCTTACAAACAAACTATATAATATATTTTGACGACCATTATGGCGTGGAGGTCAGTATACCTACACTTCACTCCTGAAGTCGTGGGTTCGATTCCCAGACTGGACAAATCTTTGTGTGCATGAACATGAATATTTGTTCTGGTCTGGGTGTTTTCCTATGTATATTAAGTATGTATTTACAAAAAAAATAAAAAATTATAAGTTTATCCGTTGTTTAGTATCCATAACACAAGTTCTTAATGATACTTATCTTGGAACTAAATAAATGGTGTAATTGTCAGAAAATATTTATTATTAATTTATTTATTTGTTCCAAGATAAGTATCATTAAGAAGTTGTGTATTGGATAACAAATAAACAATTATTACAAACATACTTAAAATTTTGAATTTGAAATGAATCTATATTTGTTATTTATCGTACGAATATAGTATAAGCGGTAATAGCGTATACGGTAGGACGGGATGGCGGGACGGCTTAGCGTGCTTTGGAAAGTACGTTAAGCCGTCCCGGCTGTCAAGAACCTCTATAGCAGTCGTTATTCTGATGCCAGTGCCTTCTAATATCCTGACAGCTGGTTAACCATAGAATGAGATTTCCCTCTGGGTTGAGGAGGTCAGACGGCAGTCGCTCCATGCAATAACTAAAATTCGGCCATACATGGTTAAACCAGTGAGCAGACCTTGGGCTCTAAGCTTAAGTTTTTTTTTAATGTGTCACGTCATAAACTACATCCTGCCTGATGGTAAGCAGTCGATGCAGTCCAAAAAAAAATGAAAGCGCTTCATGCCGTGATATAAGCTCGGTACAAAACGCATCCACTCATGACGGCCTGCTAAAATGCCGTACGCCCCGCTTAAAAGACCCGGGATCATAGGAAATAGGAAACACATGAGCCGGCAGCGCATTCCAGAGCTCAGTGGTCTTACTCAGAAACGACTTCCCAAATTACTTGGTTCTAGTGCTGATAGTCTGCACAGTATCACGATGATTTCTTAGACCAGCATGTATTGTTCGGAGGAAAGGAGAGGGCGGGATGAAAAGCTCCTCAGAACATTCGCCATAGTAGTTACGGTAGAAGACACTACTCTTATGCAACTCTATGCATCGTTTTCGCTTCTGTAGATCCTCGAGTGAGGCTGTTACCTCAGCATCCCCTATAATGCTAAGTCTTGGGCATCCAGGATAATGTTAGGTTTTGATGATGATGAATCATAGGTATACAGTGTAAATGATTATACATAGTGACATAATTAATAGATACTCCTTTTAATTATTTGTAAAATAAGAATAAGTATACATGTGTATATAATCACGATGATTCAGTCTAAAAGGTTTTGTAACAGACCTTCTTGCGAAAGACCTATTTAGACAACATCGCTAGTAGGCGAAACAAGTCTGTTTGCCACGGCTTGTAAGCAATACCATACTGTACTACACTTCTATCACTTAAAATCAACTTTATTCCTAACTATTAAACAACATTTACATCGCAACTGTAAACTTGTCAGAATACAAATTTACTGGAAAATTTATCACAAGTATTTTTAGCTTTAAGTTCAGACAGTTAAAGGTGTAAATGAGTGAACGATAAAAGTTTGTGCTCGTCAAAACGCAGCTCCCAAGCAAAGCATACCGCTTTCCGAAGTCTTTAAGAAAATGTGAAAATTGATTATTATCTTGCATTGTGGGAATGTGTGACGGAAACTGTATTATGACAATGTATGACCAAAGGTACTGTTATTTTGTCTTATTCTATTAAAATTCTAACTGTATTTGACCGCACACCTGCTTTGGTGGGGAAAGCTAGGCCGTTTTGGGTGATACGTGGTGAATAATTAAAATAATCATTTATTTCATACTAAGTAAGGTTCTCATGTTAGAGGCCTCATGGGCGGCTTGAAAAATTCTAACAGCAGGACGCCATACACCTGCCTCCGCCAATCCGCACTGGGTCAGCGTGGTGGAGTATGACCCAATACCCTCACACCTTGATTTGTGTGAGGAGGCTCGTGCTCAGTAGTGGGACGTTAATGGGCTGTGATGATGATGATGATGATGAAGGTTCATATACAATTTTATATAACTACAGCACAAGAAATTACAAAATATAACAAACAAAAACTAAAAATAAAGTTATCTCAAAATCAAGTTGACAACGCTCATGAGGTAGTGGGTTCGATTCCCACACTGGACGAATCTTTGTGTGCATGAACATGTATACATATTTGTTCTGATCTAAGTATTTCCTATATGTATCATCATCATCATCATCAGCCTATACTAGTCCACTGCTGGACATAGGCCTCCCCCAAATCGCGCCATTTTCCCCTGTCTTCGGCTTGCCGCATCCAGCATCTGCCAGCGACCGCTCGCAAATCGTCACCCCACCTGGCGAGTGGACGTCCTACACTACGTTTGCCAAGCTTGCTAATCCTAAATGCTATGTCGGTGACTTTGGTCCTTTGTCGGACAACATCCTTTCTGATTTTATCTCTCAGAGAGACTCCGAGCATAGCACGCTCCATAGCTCGCTGAGCGACCTTGAACTGGCGAATCAGTCTTACTGTGAGTGTCCACGTTTCGGCACCGTAGGTCATAACAGGTAGGACGCACTGATTGAAAACTTTCGTTTTCAAACATTGTGGTATAGGTGACGAGAAGACTCGACGGAGTTTCCTAAACGCTGCCTAGCCAAGTTGGATCCTCCTTTTGGCTTCCTTCTCAAAGTTATTTTTACCTAATTGCAGAATCTGCCCGAGGTAGGTATATTCGGAAACAACTTCGAGTAGGTGGCCATTCACGACAATAGGTCTCGGAACAATGCGGGCATTGATCATGACTTTGGTTTTATCCAAATTCATGCCGAGACCTATCCGTCGCGAGGCTGATCAGCATCTGTTGCAGCTCCTCCAACGTTTCCGCCATCAAGACTATATCGTTAGCGAATCGTAAGTGCGAGATGTATTCACCGTTTGTGTTAATGCCCTTACCTTTCCAGTCCAGCGTCTTGAATAGGTCCTCCAGCGCGCTTGTGAACAGTTTCGGGGATATTACATCCCCCTGTCTCACCCCTCTGCGCAACTGAATAGACTTAGACTGCTGGTTCTGTACTTGGACATTCATAGTGGCGGATTCATAAAGACATCTCAGCACCTCGATATAGCGACAGTCTACTTGGCACCGCTGCAAGGATTCCAGATCTGACCAGATCTCGACAGAGTCAAAGGCCTTCTCCTAGTCTCATAAATGCTAGAAACAGAGGCTGACTATACTCCTCGGTCTTCTGTATAATCTGCCTTACTGTGTGTATGTGGTCTATGGTGCCATATCCTCCGCGAAATCCGGCCTGTTCCAGTGGCTGTAACTCATCGAGTCTTCTTGCTAGACGATTCGTTACGTTATAACTCTAGAGAACAGCTTATAGACATGGCTCAGGAGTGAGATGGGTCTATAATTCTTAAGAAGGGTTTTATCGCCCTTCTTAAAAAAGAGAACCACGACACTTCCGCTCCACGCCCTTGGAGTTCTCCCGCAGTGAAGGACAGAGCTAAAGAGGTTCTGCAGCTTTATAAGTATCGGAGCACCTCCAGCCTTCAGAAGCTCTGAAGTAATTCGATCCTCACCGGGGGCTTTTACATTTTTTAGTTGTCTCAGAGCCAGTACGATCTCGTCTTGGTCAATGTCTGGCAGTTCGTCGGTGTAGTGGCGTATCAGGGTGGCTCGAGAATCATGTTTTTCACTCTGAGGACAAAGAGCATGTGCGGCGTATAACCGGCCGTAGAAATCCTCAATCTCGGCAAAGACCTCCGACTTCGTCAAGGCGGTTCTACCCTCGTGCGTCGTCAGCTTCGTCAGGTGGCTCCTTCCAAGTTGCTGAGTGAATACTTTGGGCCCTCGGTTTCGCTCTATCGCCTCTTCAATGAGGCGAGTATTAAAGCTCCGAAGGTCTCGCCGTACCATCTTCGCAATGCGCTTGTTTAGGTCTGACCTTTGTGACGAAGTGGGCTGGGTGGTTTCCCGCCTTGCTGTCATCAGTCTTAGGGTCTCTTCCGAGAGTTTGGATTTCCTGCCTTTACACCGCTTTTGACAAAATTTGATGCCCTCGCCTCTCAGCGTTTCCACCAGATTATGTAGGGTCTACGTCCTCCGTGGGTTCCGCTGCGGCAAATCTCTGGAACACCTCGGAGCCTGCCATGATTTGAAGCGGATTGGGTCGGAGCGTAGACTTCATCAGACGGTTTCGTTCAAGCTTGAGGTTGATATTCAGAGAGCCTCGAACAAGTCTGTGATTAGATCCGGTATTAAACCTGTTGATAACGGAGACATCTCTGAATATGTGCTTCTTATCCGTCATGATGAAGTCGATCTCATTTTTTGTCACAGCATCAGGGCTTTGCCACGTCCACTTCCTTTGGAGCTTTTCCTTAAAGAAAGAGTTCATTAGGAAAAGCCCCTCATTCTCCAGGAAGTTGACGAGCATTTGCCCCCTGTGATTCCGGCTTCCATAACCATGTGGTCCTACTCGTGATTCACCGTAATTTTGGACTCCCACTTTAGCGTTGAAGTCCCCCATAACAACGTTGAAGTGGGCCTTTCGGGTGTTGTGCAAGGCTTTGGATATGTCCTCATACATCTCCTCCACTTCATCATACGAGTGTGCCGAGGTCGGTGCGTAAACCTGAATAACCTTCAAACAATATCGTTCGGATAGTTAAAGTATCAGGTACGCTACCCTGGTCGACACACTGGAGATTTTAAGAACGTTGTTAATGAGAGTCTTATTAACGAGAAACCCTACGCCACCCTGTGATGTTTTATCGCCTTCGCGGTAATACATAAGGTGGCCCGAGTCTAGAGTTACAGTGTCCTCGTTCTCTCTACGGACTTCACACAACCCTAGGACATGCCACCTTATTTTTTCCAGTTCCACTTCCAACTGCGCTAGATGTTCGTCAAGCCTTAGACTGCGTCCGTTAAACGTTGCCAGGGTCAGTTGGAATGGGCGGCCTACCATAGCCCGGAGATTCTTCACACCCATTGCCCTGCTGTCACCGTGACCGCCGCCTTGGCCAAGACCAGCAGGGCAACCGGGAACACGGGGCCATTTATTTTTTGTGCCTATCATTGGGAGGGAATGCCCATAATCGCCACGCTGGGCAGGCGGGTTGGCGATCGCAGAGACACAGCTTCTCGCATCGTTGACACTGCTGCCTGTCAACGGCCAGGTAGCTTAACTGTGTCAGTTGAGCTGGGATATACCGCCTCCAGCCGGTATCAGGAAGATGAATAAGGAGTGGTCAATAGTGGAGGGAGAGGGTATATGGATGCTTCAAGTGTGAACATTTGCAGCTCGTGTAGTCCGGGGTCGCGTAGCCGAAGTGAATTTTGCCGGCTATCGCACAGGGAGAATTCACCTACTGAGGACCTATATGTATATGAAGTATGTATTTGCAAAAGAAAAAGTATTTATTAATGTTTATCCGTTACTTATTATCCTGAATACAAGTTCTTCATCATCATATCCTAGCATTATTCTGGTTGCCCCAGACTTAAGCCCAGGGTCTGGTAACTGGTCTTAATTCCGTTAAATTTAAAAACAAAACTACAATCAACGTGGCGCTGTCTCCCGTTCTCTCAACTCAAACCTCAAGAAGTTTATAAATATAATTTCTATAAATACCGATTTATCATTTTGAATATTAGTAGATTATTGAAGTATAATGTATGGAGTACTTACTTAAAGAAATCTCCAATATTAAATATCAGTTCAAAAAACACACACAACTATAAACCTCAGCGCTGAAGGAGAATTCCGAATTTAAAATACCAAAGACTATAATTTCTAATTCATAGAAGTTTGGCGTCGCAACAAAAGAGGCCAATAATAAAAGGACGAACCTAACGGTTTCGGACGGGCTGTAGCCGTATTCCAAAGTTAATCAGGAGTAACGTCTTTTGAATGCGTTGAGCATTGAATATGGGAATGTAAGCCGTATTTCTATTGGTGTTGGAACGAAAGTGAAGTTGATGGCGTGCAGGAATGTAACTGCGGTCGCCTGCTAAAAGAGAGTTACACTGTCATTCTGAATTCAAACTCACCGATCAGAGCATACCGCGTGGTTAGCGTGGGCTGCAAAGAGGGTGGTAGGGTACACCTAAAATATAATTATATTTACATATGACATAATGCAAACTGCAAAAAACATTTTAAAAAATGATGAAGAACAGCAGCGTCATCCTGCGAACTGGCAGCCTGCCTGCCTAGTGTGGTGATTATGAGCCTATGCCCCTAGAATGTAATCTTTTGCTAATGTTCAGCAGTGGACTTTATGTGGCTGATATGATGAGTTGGTGTGAATTACAAAAACAATCTGTCAATAGCTCTATTACGTAATTACAAAAGTTTTCTTTTGCCCGAGAATTTTATTTATAGCCAAATACATACATACATTCACGCCTGTTTCCCTTAAGGAATAGGCAAAATATGCTGTCCACACTTCGCCAATTATATAGTTGGTCCCACGTAATAGGTGGCGAGCCTATTGCTGCTTACCGGGCACTGTTATATTCGCCAGAGCCTCGTCTGTTGATCGGCAGGTGCACCACTTACAGGCTTCTTACAGGTTACAAGTTACAAGGTTGGCTTGGGCTCCTTTGGTCTCGGCACCTTTGTATATATATAGAATATAAATATGAATGTTTGTTCAGGGCTGGGTGTTTTCCTATGTATATTAAATATATATTTACAACTAAAAAAAGAGTATTTGAGTATGTATGTTAATCCGTTATTTAGTATCCGTAACATAAGTAATTAATGATACTTATATTGGAACTAAATAATTGATGTGTCAAAAATATTTATTAATTATTTTATTTATTTAGGCTCGATTGCTGTATAATGCTAAAGATTTTATTGTAGACTCTACAGTACAGTCAGCCTCATGTTACCAACTATAAGGGGCTGATTGTACATAGTATATTTTGATGACCGATATGGCGTGGAGGTCAGTATACCTACACTTCACTCCAGAGGTCGTGGGTTCGATTTCCACACAGGACAAATCTTTGTGTGCATGAACATGAATATTTGTTCTGGTCTGGGTGTTTTCCTATGTATATTAAGTATGTATATACAAAAAAAAAGTATTTAAGTATGTTTATCCGTTGTTTAGTATTCTTAACACAAGTTCTTAATCTATACTAATATTATAAAGAGGAAAGATTTGTTTGTTTGTTTGTTTGTTTGTTTGTAATGAATAGGCTCCGAAACTACTGGACCGATTTCAAAAATTCCTTCACCTTTGGAAAGCTACATTATCCCCGAGTAACATAGGCTATATTATATTTAAAAAAATATTAGGGATCCTTACTAAAAACCCAATAATGTAACCCAAGGTGTAAAAAAATGACCTGAAAAATTCCTTACGTAGCGTGCGCAGCGAAAACTATTGATGATAGAACAAAATTATGTACTACGACTTTGCAGTGCTCATCATTATCTACAAAAAGTGTCGCGACAGCATATGTCTAAATATTATAGTTACGTCACAGTAAGCGGTTTTTTATTCTAAAAATTTAATTTATATGCCGCCGCTTGAAAAGGCTCTATATTTGTACCTTGGTATTAATCCTTATCAAAAAAAATTACTTTGTATTCAAGACGGCTTCAATACCTTTTTATAACTTTTTGAATTATTCAATTCGGACATTTCATTCGGAAGATATCACGAGTTTAAAAATGCAAGTATTAGAAAAAAGTCGCGTGGTTGCCGCTCACCGCGCTCAGCTAGCCAGCATGCGATGTAGGCTCCATGTAAGCGTCAGTGGGGTACGGGGGGGGGGGGAGTCAATGTAATCTATATTATAAAGAGGAAGGATTTGTATTTTTGTATGTAACGAATAAACTCAAAAATTACTGGACCGATATTAATAATTCTTTTTTCATTAGAAAGCTACATTATTACGATTTCCGGGCTCCCGACCATCAGTTTATTTTGTCACCTAAAAATAATTTAATGTCAAATGTTGTTTATGGGGAAGATTTACAATAATCGCTTTAGTTATCTATCCCAAAACAACAGGTTGCTCTCCGGGACTGCCGGTAAGAGTAAAAACTAAGTATTATTTAGATTTAAATATTTTCATCATTAACAACTTCAACATCCACATAAAGACAATCTATGCAGCCTGCGGATAATTACTGCGTCGTCGATGTTAGTGTCCGTGTCTGTGATTTGATCTGGAAATCATTTTGCTGACCGTGTCTTTTCTGGGTAGGCATTTTACAGCGGTAGCCGACATCCACGCGGGCGGAGCCGCGGGCGGCTGCTAGTGATCTATATCTTGGAACTAAATAATTGGTGTAATTGTCAAAAACATTTTTTTATTATTTTATTTATTTAGGCTCCATTGCTGTATAATGCTAGAGATTTTATTGAAGAATCTACAGTACAGCCAGCCTCATGTTACCAACTATAAGGGGCTGACTGTACATAGTAGGTATATAAGGATGCGGATTATTATCATACACCAGCAAAATATGAAAAGTGCAGTTCAAAAGATGTAATAATGTCGTCGTCCGTTATTAAAAGATTACTTTATGACAGTGTTCCGTAAAAGTTATGAAAAGGGAGGATATTAAACTTTATTGTACATATAACGGCTTAACAAAGAATAGACCTTATTGTGTCCCGGGTCCACAATGCCTGTAATTACAGCTTGTCTATTTAAACTCGGATTCTACCGAAATTACTCGATTGAATTTGCCGACGAACGGCTATTCGATTTTACGGCGTCATTTAATGTTTGTTTCCTAAATTTTAATGGGGGCAATTTCTCGAAAGAAATACCTGAACAAAAAGTTGGTCTTGGTTCGCGTTGAGTTTGTTTGGAAGTTGAGCTCAGGTTATGCTGGCAATGTTAATGTGCAATTTAGTATTAGAGCACAAAAATATGGTTTTACTAGCTCTTTCAAAATCATTACGGAGTAAAGTAATAAAAGCTTTTGATATTGCTTAAGTTTTTAGGCGGAAAAAGTACGTACTAGACTATTTAAATATTAATTTTTTTCTTAATTAATCTTCTGTCCGTAATCAATAAGCGCATTAATATGTATTTATCACAACTAAATAAATATTTTCTGACAATTACACTAATTATTTTGTTTCAAGATAAGTATCATTAAGAACTTGCTATCGATACTAGATAAACATATTTTTTTTGTAAAACATACAGACCGGAACAAATCTTCATGTTCATGCACACAAATATTTGTCCTGGCTGGGAATCGAACCCACCAACTCAGGAGCAGAGTGCGGATATACTCGCCACACGCCATATCGGTCGTCTAATAACTACTTATAATAATATAATTATTATTAACTCTCATAAGTTTACTATTGGAGAACCAATCTATAAAAGCATGCAAAATTTAAATTTTAAAGAATTATATTTTGGTTTTGATGGTGCTAGCGAAATTAAGTGTTTCAAAGTCGACTAAATAGAATCAAGCATTTTCATTTTCGAGAATTACAATAGGTTTAATCACAAAGAAAATTAGATATAGCAATTATTAATTGACATGAAGGAGCCCAAGCAAACCTCACCTGCAAGTGGTGCACCTGCTGATCAACAGACGAGGCTTTGGCCAACGTAATAGGTCCCGGTTAGCAGCAGTAGGCTTGCCACCTATTACCTAGGAACAACTACACAATTGGCGAAGCGTGGGCGTATGATATGACTCTGCCTACCCTTCGGAGAAATAGGCGTGTATGTATATATGAACAAATAAAATTAGATATAACAATTAGTAATTGACATGGTTGATATTAATAAATTGGTGCAAACTTCTCGAGTTTCTATATTGTACCTCTCACAAGTCATCATGGTCATCTATTCAGTCACCAGATGCTAAATATAGGCCTCCTGAACTATGTATCATCATCATAATGGATCGATCTTGAGCCGCCTGCCTTTTACAACCAACCACACAATACTAAACAATATCAACATATTTTATTCCGTTAGATATGGATACTTAAGACAGTGATATACTAATTAAACCATCAAAACGAGACATCTAATTAGTAAAACGCAAAAACAAAAAGAATTTTAAATTATCTTCTTCAAAATAAATAGAATTATATATTTGCCATCTCTTTTGATGTCCCACTTATGAACTTTGTTTATTAATTTATCAAAATTAAAAAGAAAACGAAAGCCAAAAAATGATATTATTTTCATTTGAATTTCTTGTTAAGCGATCTTCGCTTGTGTTAAAAGAAATCATACTGCTAGGACACAGGAAATTTTATCTATTTACTTCTATTTTCTAAAGATAAAAATGGAAGATTCGGCTTATGAGAATAGCTTGAGATTAACAAACATCGCCCTTTTACTGTCTGGAATTAGACTCTCGAAAACAAAATGGAGTCGAAATTTCGAATCCTTTTATGATAAATACTTTTACTCTTTCAACTTTATCTGGCTTTACATGGATGTCGGCGGTGAGATATGGTGGCTTATAGATGCTATGAGGACAGGCAAGAATTTTCTAGAATTATCATTGGCGACACCTTGTGTAACCGTTAGTCTTTTGGCTACATCAAAATCTATATTCCTGTACTTAAATCGTGATATTTTGATAAGAGTCGTTGATAAACTAAGAGAAATACATCCGAAAATCGATGAAGAAAATGTTGATGTCATTGCTAAAGAGTTTGCTTTTGAAGATATTGAATTGATAAATACAGAAGACAACAAAAAATCTGAAGCTGCAGTTGAAAGTAGAATGCTACACGAAGCAACGAGGTTTCTAAAATTTGTAGTATTACTACAGTATTACATTTGTGCTGTAGTGATTGTTGCTTTTCCCATAATGCCTGTTTCAACTATGATCTACGATTTCTATGTGACGGGTAGTTTCGAATACAAGTACCCGTATTTAGTGAAGTATTTCTTTGATCCTTACACGATGGAACTCTGGCCTTATGTTTATCTTCATCAAGTTGTTTCCAGTAAGTAAAACATAACCTTTATATTGATTTTACTGCCCTTTCTTTTACGATAAATACGAAGGGGCGCGTTAGTTTTTAAGTTGACTTTCAAAAGAGCTTTATTGTGGCAAACTTGAATACTGAAACCTCTTTCCCTAGTCATCATAGGCAGAGATCATATCCTTCTACTTGCCAAGGTCTTGGCACACACTAAAATAAAATATACTTTATTGTCTTTAAGATCAACATGATCATTAAGATTCGTCAAATATTCACACACAAAATGGAAATTCGATAATTTTTTTTAAACAACAATGAAAGAGATATGAGCGGTATCATAAAAAATAAATAAAAGCAAATGGGTTTTTTGTCAGAATTTGCCAAGGTTTGTCAGTTTATCTGTCTGTTGTGTATACCTCATCTAATATCTTAAAAAAGAAAGGAGCAATTCATGTCACTTCCAGGCAGCCTTGTCGTTCATAAAATCTTACACACTATAATAAGCCTTCTGTAGTTTCTGGTTTTTAAATTTATTTATAGATAAATTAGCCACATCATCTGGCAGCGTATTGTACATGCGAATATTGTGCCCGCAAAAGAATTTGTAACTATATGGAGCCTAAACTTGGGCATAGCCAGTTTATTCTTATTTCTAAAGTTAAAATTATGTCTATCACTATTTTCACACAACTTACTTTAATTTTTATGAGTAGTTATGCAGTAAGTTTTCATAAGTGTACTGTGAATACACAGCCATTATGCCTCTCTTAGCTTCATTCACACTCATTGCTTTCTCATACACGCCCGTCTGTTTAGGGATGGTTTTGATTTACTTACTGATATTAATAGTGCGCCAATGATTTTGTTTGTTTGTCCAACCATCGTGACCTGTTATTGTAATGTATATTAAAGTTCGAATATGATTGTTCAACTCGACTGACTGGATTTATAATTTTCGTTTTGTTCTTCTACTATCCGACAGATATTTATGTCTTATACTCTTTTACTTGACTACTTACTAGTTTATTGTTTAGGATTTACATACATACATAATGTCCCGCCTCTTTCCCGTAGGGCTAGGCAGCGATCACATTCTTCCACATGCTACAATCTCAGCACACACTCTTAGCTTTATTTACACTCATTATCCTTCTCATACACGCGTGTCGGTCTAGGGTACTTTTGACCTGCCCTTTCTCCGGAAATGTCTGGATTTGGTCTTACGTGGTCTTCCCCTCTTAACACTTCCATTCACTTTAGGATTTAACTTTTTCTAAGCCTTTATTAACTACTTATATTGTAACAGTCGTATTTAACCCATTGCTAGTATTTTATAGTAAATAGGTTCACAAAAATGATGTCCGATAAAGCTCGAAATAGTTTATGTTGGTATTTTACTGCGTCTAAATCTATATTTCAAGAATAAACAAAATAAATTTGCATGCATTTTTAACATAGATAAACATATTAGTTGGATACCAATTATGAAGGCTTTTGTAGTAGAGGCGTAGAAAAAACATTATTGGAGGCCGCGAACCGGCAAACGTAGTAGAGGACGTCCCACCTGATGGACTGAAGATCTGGTCAAAGCGGCGGGAAGCCGGTAGATGCAGGCGGCACTAGATCGATCGTTGTGGGAGACTATTGGAAAGGCCTTTGTTTATTAGTAGACTTCTAAAATTATGAACAATGCTTAAAGTTAAAAGGCCAAGGATTCATTCTACAGACAGGATAATAACCCATGCAATCGAGTCAACCAACTGGCAACTACGCCACATAACTAAAATGAGTCAGTATTGCATCTGACTCACAGTTTCTGTGCAAACAATAAACATCCATGTTTTAACTGCACTAAAGTTTAATTTATACAACAAGTAATATCAATTAAATGTTGTTTTAACATCAAAACAGGAAAGTCCTTCGTTGAGGACACGCTTTTATTAATAGATCAGGATAATAGAGTATTTTTACTACATGTTTAGTGATAAATTTATAACAGAAGATGGTTTTAATCGTTTCATACGTACTTGTCTTCTATCTAAGTACATTATATAGACTTAAAAAAATACAGCAACAATACATAATAAAACATACTTTATTGTCTTTAAGATCATCAAGATCATTTAGATTTGTCAAATTTTTACAAACAAAATGGAAAGATATTATTACAATTACAATCAATCAATCAAACATCATTTATTTCATAAACTATTACATAGTACTTGAAAACGTCAAAATTAATAATATACAATTCAAAAACAATAATAATTGACATATGATTACACTGAAATCACGAAGCTTAGCTTTTTACTCACATGCAACAAACAATTTAAAAAACTTATTTAAGTATAAGTAAATCTAAGTACCAGCCGAGCCACCGCTCTGTAAGAAGAACTGGCAAGAAACTCACAGGCTTAATAATTATGCTCTTTTAAATTTATTAATTGGTTTGGTACTCTAATTACAATCTTAATTTGTCTGTGACGCTATACAATGCAATATAACATAACCTTAACAATATTCATGTTCTAAGTCATTCATATTAGAATAGCCTGTATGAAACGGCAGTTTAATCCCAAGCATTTATATCTGCCATTAGTCTTTGATAAAATAGTATTATTTTAAAGAAATTTTGCGTTTTATTGTTAATTTAAATTCATTTAGTTTTAAGCAAGTGATGGATTAAAAATATCTTTGTAACAATTCCCGCGCTACTATAATTTCCCGAAAAATCGAGAAACTATTCAACACGACACGTGTTTCGCCCTTACACAGGGAGAAACGAGAGTTATCTCTCGTTTCAGCGTCGTGAAGACATCGTTGTAATGAGGCTCCTATCTTACCTGAAGATGCCCTGTGTAAGGGCGAAACACGTGTCGTGTTGAATAGTTTCTCGATTTTTCGGGAAATTATAGTAGCGCGGGAATTGTTACAAAGATATTTTTAATCCATCACTTGCTTACAATGGATTTCCGCAAAGTAACGCCTGAATCAATAAATTATTTAGTTTTACTTTCATTTAATTAATGAAGTTTGCTAGCTAGATTTCATCCTTATAATTGACCCTAACGATCGATGCAATAAAAGTACAGGGTGCATCTTTTACAGATTTTAGTCGGTTCGATTACCGGGTGCGGCAAGCGAATTCTGTAAAAACCTTGAATGCAGTTTTCTTTCTTTTTAAAAATAAAGGAATGTTTTCTTTGAGTAAAATTTTCTATCTACAGTATCAAGAGCACTTCCCCTTCAGGTGGCCATTACAAAATTCCATCCTGTATACATACGTACATACAATCACGCCTATTTCCCCCGGAGGGCACAGGCATATTATACGCCCACACATCGCCAATTACATTATTGGTCCCACGAAAGGGAAGCCACGAAAAGCACGTTAAGCCCTTGGTCCCGTGTCATGAACATCAATGGCAGTCGTTATTAGGAAGTCAGTGCCTTGTAACAGACTGACAGGTGGTTGAACCAAAGAATGATGTTTCCCTCTGGGTTGCGGAGGTCAGACGGCACTAGCTCCACGTAATAACTAAAATTCAGCCAAATCTGGTTGAACCAGTGAGCAGACCCTGGGCCCTAAGCTTAAGTCTAGGGCAACCGGGATAATGCTAGGATATGATGACCGTGACTCGATTTAACTGACGGATTTAACTTGACTTCACCTGTGACTAAATTACGATATCACTGCATTTATGCAAATAACTTGATTTATTTAATTATTTGACACTGGCAAATACTCCCAACGAGTGAGTCCATATCTAAAATAAAAAAGGAGTTACGACCCCCTTTATTGAGAAGACGATGTGTGTATTATCTATGTATGTATGTTTATACGATATCAACTTATAAGCTTGCCTTGGTTATGATCTGGAAGACGCTCATCATATCAGCCTTGTAAAGTCCACTGCTGAACATTAACCTCCCAAATAAATTACATTCTATTGGGGGTATTTGCCCACAATCACCACGCTAGGCAGGCGAGTTGGTGATCGCAGTTCAAACTAGTATGCGGAATGACGTTGCTGCCCATCATTTGTCTTCGTCGATTCTTACGACGCCCCGTAAGACGAGAGGGGGTGGCACTATTCAAGGCCGATACTCCACGGTATAATGGAATAGCACTTAGTAGAATGTCTGAGTATAAGATATCATTAAAAGTACCCATTTTTCTCATTTAGCAATCATAGTCGGGCTCAGTGTATTCGGGGCAGACACGCTGTTCTACGCCCTCTGCATCTACATCCGTATGCATTTCGGTATCCTGTGTCATCGGTTTGAGAACGTAGTGTCTGGCCCCGCTGAGTTGACCAGGAGACAGTTGAGCAGAGCCATCAGAAGGCATCAGGATCTGATAAAGTAAGGGAAGAGTTACTAGCTACTAGGGTGTACAGGGGTTCTATCAAGAGCTTTGGACCTCATGCCAATCTCACCTGCAAGATGTGCACCTGCCGATCAACGGACGAGGCTCTGACGAACATACATGTTCCCGATAAGCTGCACCTATTACCTGGGGCCAGCAATATAGGTGGGTAAGTGTGGGTATATAGTATGCCACTGCCTACCCCTTAGGGAAAACAGGCGTGGTTTTAAGCATGCATGTTTTTTATAAGAGTTACTAGCAAATTTTAATGTAATGTGACACGAAATAAACAATTTGATTTGAATTCCACTGGGAAGTGGCCCCTGGGAAGGGGGCCATGCCTGCCGGGGTTGCGGGACTGTTCAAAAGAGTTAACGCGGCCTTGGTGTTACAGGCTCAAGAGGGAACGTTTTTTTCACGCCCCGCTTAAAAGACCCGGGATCATAGGAAATAGGACACACATAAGCCGGCAGCGAATTCCAGAGCTCAGTGGTCTTGCTCAGAAACGACTTCTCAAATTTCTTGGCTCGGGTGCTGATAGTCTGCACAGTATGAGGATGGTTTCTAAGACCAGCACGTGTTGTTCGGGAGAGGAAAGGAGAGGGCGGAATAAGATCGAAAAGTTCCTCAGAACACTCGCCATAGTAGTTCCGGTAGAGAGATGAAATGTCTCTACGCAGCTGTAGATCCTCGAGTGAGGCTGTTACCTCAGTTTCCCCTATGATCCGAACCGCTCGCCGAACATGGATGGTTTTTAGTCAGTACAAGGAAACACCCTTGCGCTTGACCCACAGCGAAAGACGGTAATTAGATGATTTTCCCTTAAGAAAAAATAAAATTAAAAAAGGTCTCTTAGACCTCTCCTTTAAACTTTTGACGTAACCGATTGCTTGTAAATTCTTTACGAAAGTATTTTTATCTTTTAAATAGTGGCTTTATGCGCTTAGCACATTTAGTCAGTGTTAAAATATATACCTATTAATACTATTCAATTCATAGTAAATGAGAATGGGTTGTGATAAAAATGATAAATGGTAAATGAGATGGACTATTCCGATATCTCACATGGACTTCTTGAGAGAATTTGAAAAGTGATGTTGTACTGTTTTGTTTCGTATACCAACACTCATGGACGTCCACAAACACTTAAGGGTTAATAATCCATCGTTTTTACACATCATTGTTCGAAATATTATAAATTATAGAAAGAAAAGTGCAGGCATGACTCTTCACTTTCCAGCCAAGATGTCTTTTCAGTATCACGATTTGTATAGAAATCAAGCGTGCCGAATTGTAAACACCTAATGTGACGTCACTGCCGATATTTAGTGACGAGAAATGAAACTCATTCATCGACGCGGATGCCGCATTTAAGTCGCGGCGACCAACCCCGACGATTGATCGGGTTTTCATCATCTCAGCCCATTAACGTCCCACTACTGAGCACGAGCCTACTCTCACATATCAAGGTGTGAGGGTATTGGGTCATACTCCACCACGCTGACCCAGTGCGGATTGGCGGAGGCAGGTGTATGGCGTCCTGCTGTTAGAATTTATCAAGCCTTCTAGGCCTCTAACATGGCTTAACGACTACCAACGGCTTAACGTGCCTTCCGAAGCACGGAAGCGCTCGATATCAAATGCCACACAAACGGTACACATCCACGAACTGACCTCTGTAAACTCTGCTGTACTTCGGTGATCGTTTCCGACCACCGAGCACCGCAGAGCTACGAGCGCTTCGGGGTTTCGGACACGCGAATCACATACATACGTCTCGTACATACTCTATTAGCAAAAACAAATCAAGATAAAAAAACAAATTAACGGCCAGTTAAAACTGTCCTTAATTTGGTAAGAAATATGAGAAAAGTATTTGTTTTATAATCAGAAATACGTAAATTGTAATATTTCATGTTAACTATTTCTATGGTTTCAATAAACCCGAGTCACCGCAGGTTAAAGAAACCTCTCAAAGAGTTCTATTGCAATTTGCAAACTTTTCATGAAATCGTCAAAACTGTTTCAAAACTCGATTCTTTAATAATTTTATTGCAAAATTGTCATGAAAGGGACGAAATTGTTTCAAAACTGTTTGGCAATGGTTTCCATTTTCATTCCTCCAACTTATAAAGGAACTTATTAGCAATCTCCCGTTGCGTCCCGTTTCAATGTACGTTAAATTTCAGGCTTGCACAATTATAAGAAATAAATGGATTGGGTTAGGACTTCTTGGCAAAAAAGTGAATCGTCATTTCAGCAGTTTTGCATTTTCTAAAATTTGTTATATTTCGAATATAAATGTTTAATAACGTTGGTTGGTTGGTATGAGTGCTGGTAAATCAAACAAAACAGTGCAACATCACTTTTCAAATTCTCTCAAGAAGTCCATGTGAGATCTCAGTATAGTGCCACAACTTTACTGAGGACTCAAAGGGTTTAGGGGGAGGGCATCTCATTTACCATTTATCATCTTTATTACCTCTCATTCTCATTTACTATCATTTATATGTTATTAATATAATAACTCTTACTTCACACTGGCTAAATGTGCAAACCGCACGAAGCCATTATTTAAAAATAAAATAAAATTGATCAAATCAAATAATTTAGAATAGAGATAGATAACCTTATACCTAGTGCGCTTCATGAAATACGTTTGAGTGAATTCGCACTGGTTCCGCGTGTTGGAGTGTGACTTCAATCCCTCTCACCTTGGTTTTTGAGAGGAGAACTTTCCTCAGTGGGACCTTAATGGGCTGAGATGATTATGATCCTGACTTAATTATTAATGACATAACCTTGGTCTACAGCCTTGTTGATCAGATGGAACTGCTGTACACGAAGTCGACCCTCTTCAATATCGTCACCAGCTCAGTCCTCATCTGCCTCAGTGGATTCGTTATCACGGTAGGAACTTATTTTCTTTTTCTTTATTTTAAATAATGGCTTCGTGCGTCTAGCACATTTAGCTAGTGTCAAGTAAGTGATATATTAATAATAGATATATAATCCATAGTAAATGAGAATGAGTGGTGATAAAGATGATAAATGGTAAATGAGAAACCCTCCCCAAAGCCCCTTGAGTCCTCAGTAAAGATGTGGGACTATACTGAGATCTCATATGGACTCCTTGAGAGAAAATTTGAAAAGTGATGTTGCACTGTTTTGTATTATTTATCAACACTCATATATGTTCACAAACACTTAACGGTTAATAATCCACCGTTATTACACGTAAATGTTAGAAATATCACAAATTTTAGAAAAAAAAACAAAACTGTAGACATGACGCCTCACTTTCCCGCCAAGAAGTCAACTTATTTTCTTATTGCTCCTCTCTGTACTTTTTTTTTGGGTGTTATTTAACGTGTCTTCAAAATTAATAAATTGCCAACCTAACCTAACCTTTTTGTGCATCAAAAATACTGACTGAGCACCTAATCACCTCATTAGATGCTCACTCAGTAATTTTGATGATCAAAAAAGTATTTTTTAGAGGTTCAGTTTATTATATTCCTTTTTTTTTCTTAGCCACAGACTTGCTCGTTTGCGTTTCTCGATCACGAAATAGATCCCAAGCTCACCACTGTTCTCAAATATACTGAGAGACCGACTACAGAGAGAGAGAGATTATATAACGATTGTAAAGCACCTGGCTCATTTTCATATTTTTTTTTCATTCTTCATATATTTTAATTTTACAATATAATTAAGTATTTGCCAATGTCAAATAAATTTCTAATTTATCTAATTTTCAATTTTCATCATAGTCAAATCCAATCAAAGTCAGAGTGAAGTAGACTTTACTAGAAGTTTTATGGGGTTTTCAACACTAAAAATATATTTTACCATATTACGTTGCTTTCGTACACTACACTGTCTTATACAGGAAGTAAAAAGAGCCTGTTCAAAGCCGAAAGCTACGTATTCTGTTCAGCATTAGGATCACTTTTTCCACCATCATCGGTTGGGCTCCGGCCCCAGGCACATACAGCCGCCTGGTGGAAGATCTTCCATTAAGTGGGGAGCACACCATACGCTCCCCAAATGTAGAGCTTTAATTTTTTAACATTCTGTATACGTTTCCGAAGATGTTTTGTCTCATAATTCACCATATTTACATATAAAACCTCGAATTTAAATAGTTTCAAGAAATGACAAAATACCAAAAAAAAATTAACCATAGCAGTATTTAGTTCAATGTCATTATAATAATTATAGGCGAAGACAGAAAGCAATTAAAACATTAGAAACGAAAATTCCTAGTTAAAGTTATGGTTTAAAAACACAATAACAAAATAAATTACATTAGTCTTATTTCACGTTGGCGCCAAAACTCCCTCACTCTTCTTATAGCACTGCTACGTTTTTCCTAGAAGTCACGCATTACTCTGCTCATGTCATTATCATCCTAGCATTATCCAGGTTGTCTTGGAATTCTAAAATAACTGGATATACTGAACTGAAACCTAGCTAGATTTGGCTAGCTTGCTCCGTGCCTCGGAAAGCATGTTAAGCCGTTGGTCCCGGCTGTCATGAACATCTATGGCAGTCGTTATTACGAAGTCAGTGCTTTCTAACAGACTAACAGCTGGTTTCACCATAGATGATATTTCCCTCTGAGTTGCGGGGGTCAGACGGCAGTAGCTCCACGTAATAAATGAAATTCAGGCAAATCTGGTTGAACCAGTGAGCAGACCTTGAACCCTAAGCGTAAGTCTAAGGCAACCGAAATGCTAGGGTATGATGGCAAGTGCTTTGAAATGAAGATGAAGCATGAATAATGGAATTTTAATTTGCGAGGTTTTTTTTGGAAATTATAAAAATGTTTCTTTTCAGACCATGGATGACGTAAGCGTGGTGATCACATTTGCAACGTTTCTGTTCATGAACCTGTCGCAGATTTCGCTGCTCTGTTTCTTTGGGGACATGCTGATGAGATCGGTACACTTTCCTAAATTTTTATTCTATATTATAGGTGTATAGGGACCCTACTACGACCTAAGGAGCCCAAGCAAACCTCAACTGCAAGTGGTGCACCTGCCTATCAACCGACGAGGCTCTGGCGAACATAACAGTGCCCGGTAAGCGGCAATAGGCTGGCCACCTATTATGTGGGACCAGCTATATAATTGGCGAAGTGTGGGCGTATAATATGCCTCTGCCTACCCTTTCGGGGAAACAGGCGTGATTGTATATTATTCTAAATTATTTGTATATTTTTTAAATGGGTGTTTTGTTTCCTGTGTATGGGTATAACTAACACAATTAACTTTCTATATTAAAATATTTATTTACTTCATCATATCTGTCGTATAAACTCCACTGCTAAGCATAGGCCTCCCCATAGATTTTTTTCCATAATCACCATTCTTGGCAGGCGGGTTGGTAATCGCAGTTTCAGCCAGGTCCGACATACAATAACCGGGATCAATAGCCTTTGGTTCCGGTTATCACAAAATGTGGTAGTCGTTAAGCCATGGTGATGAGAAGTAGGCTGCAGAGCGGGAGAGGGAGCGGGATTCGCTCTTTCTCTGGCTACGCTGTTGGCGCAGCGCCAGGGGGGTCTAAGGCGGCGGGGGCAGGGGGCCCTTATCGTCTAACTATAGATCCCCCGCGAAGTCGGCTACATACGCCTGTGGTCGCATAAGGAGGTAGGGGGGGGGGGCTCGACACACTGCGCCTCTCTAAGGAGGTGTGGTTTCTGGAGGAACGGTGGCCGCGGGAGGATGTCAGAAGCTTTATACTTTGGAAATAGCCCCCCGCCCCGTTTTCAACAGCGGTGGCAGGAAGCAGTGCGTAAAGAGTCTTTAAGCCATGTTAGAGGCCTTAAATCAAATCAAATCAATAGGAGGCTAGTGCTCAGTAGTGGGACGTTAATGGGCTGTGATGATGATGAGCAATTGATACAATAATACTAAATCAAAATAAGAGTATTTCATTAAACGAGTATGCATTACAAATCTCTTTTCAGCATGATTGTTGTTGATTATCTCGGAAACAGTAGGACCTATTTTGACATGGTTTTTACTGGCAGATAGCTGATGTTAGGAGGATTTCAGATAACTTCTTACTTCACAAAAATTAAGTCAAAGTCACAAGCGACCGTTTGTAGTGTGATAAAATGTATTTCATTGTGTACCACCTAAGTTTTCAAGGAACAGGTTGGTATATAGGAATCCTACCAAGACCTTAGGCGCCCACAAACCTCAACTGCAAGTGGTGCACCTGCCGGTAAATGGACGAGGCTCTGGCAAACGTAAGCGGCAATAGGCTCGCCACTTATTACGTGGCACCAACAATAAAATTGGCGTAATTTGGGCGTATTATATGCCTATTCCGTCAAGGAAACGAGAGTGAATTTATGTAGGACCAGGATCGTTGGGTCTTTGAAGGGGAGGCATATGTTCTATTTCCCCCGGAGAGGTCTCCACCTTGGCGTGGTGGGGGGGCTGAGGCCTCCCGGAGGCCGGGAAAGGTAACACTCAGAGATTGGCGACTCTGAGTGCCCTTAGTACTGACTACCGGGGGGGAAACTAAGAGGGACCTGTTGCTTTACTTTTAATTATGTCTGTTGTAGAGTACACAAATCAGCAGTGCTGTCTACAACTCCTACTGGTACCAAACAGACCAGGACATTAAGAAGAGCATGTTTTTCATACTAAAGAGGTTTGTATCATTTACTTATCTTTAATCTTGGTGTGAAGGTGAAGCGCTCGTGGCTTCGCGGTGCTCGGTGGTGATTACTGAAGTAAAGCAGAGTTTACAGAGGTCATTCCTTGGAATTTGATATCGAGCACTTCCCTGCTTCGAAAGGCACGCTAAGTCGTTGGTTCCGGTTATCACTGAATGTGGTTGTCGCTAAAACTATGTTAGATGCCTCATTGGGCGGCTTGAAAAATACTAACAGCCGCATACACCTGCCTCCGCTAATCTGCTCCGGTTCGCGTGGTGGATTATGACCCAATACCCTCGCACCTTGTTATGTATTCTCCATCACCATCATCATATCAGACGACCGATATGGCGTATGGTGAGTATACCCGCACGCCACTCCTGAGGTCGTAAGTTCGATTCCCAAATCTTTTTACAAATCTTTGTGTGTATAAAATATAAATATTTGTTCTGGTGTGGGAGTTTTCCTATGTATATTAAGAATGTATTTACAAGAAAAAAAAGTATGTATGCTTATCCGTTATTTAGTATCCATAACACAAGTTCTTAATGATACTTATCTTGGAACTAAATAATTGGTGTAAGTGTCTGAAATATTTATTTATTTTTATCAACCTTAAGTAGTCTACTACTAGATATTTGCCCCCCCCCCCCCCAATATATTACAATCTATTAATAACATAACTATTAATACTATGTATATAATGCACGTGCCTCGACAAGTACGGTTTCTTGCAGTTCTACAAGTTTTTATATATAACACAAGTTCTTAATGATACTTATCTTGGAACTAAATAATTGGTGCAATTGTCAGAAGGAAACAAATGTACAAAAGGCGAACTTAATGCCATTAGGCATTCTCTACCAGTCAACCTTGGGGTTAGCAGAGACATTAAAGGGCAGGCAAGTGAAAAGAAGCCAAAGTTTAAAAAAAAACATATATATTTTAGTTTAATGTTTCTTTTGGAATATCGGACCCAGCAGCGGGATTTAAAATATCTGTAATTTAAAATAATATAATAAATAACTTCTAACAATTACACCAATTATTAAGTTCCAAGATAAGATCATATCAATTGATGGATTAATCAATCAATCAATCAAATCATTTTATTGTCAAAACACAGGTTGTTATGATGAGTAGGTACATAAAAATAAATTTCTTGCCGTGTTTTACCTCATGGGCGTACAATATTGTATTAACTTAAAAACTAGAAACTAAGAAAACATTTAAAAAAATTATATAAGTAATCAAATCTATCATAATCATTAATTTTACATTATACAAAATTCTAATTCTACTCTAAAGATAAGTAACAAATCGGACCCTGCCTTTTAGTAGTCATGTCATGTGGTTTTGTCATTTAAAAAGTCTGTGACACTGAAAAATATCTTCGTACTTCAAAACAACGATGTCTTCACGACCAACGCTGAAACGAGAGAATTGACTCTCCTATCTTACCTAAAGATGCCCTGTGTAAGAGCGAAACACGTATCGTGTTGAATAGTTTCTCGATTTTTCGGGAAATTATAGTAGCGCGGGAATTATAACAAAGATATGTTTAATCCATCACTTGCTTACAATGGATTTCCGCAAAGTAACGCCTGAATCAATAAATTATTTAAGATCATATTATCAAGAACTGCTTTTTTATTGTAAATACATACTTAATATACATAGGAAACACCCAGACCAGAACAAATACTCATATTCATGCACACAAAGATTTGTCCTGTGTGGGAATCGAACCCACGACCTCAGGAGCGGAGTGCAGGTATACTGACCGCCATATCGGTCATCAAATAATAATAATAGCTGAAATTCAGTCAAATCTGGTAAGACCAGTGAGCCCCAAGGCTGTGTCCCCAGTAGGCAAACAGTTAGCGGCCGACTGAGTTTGCGGCGTACCGATTTAGTACGCCCTTCCATATATTTGAAATGGAGTGTCCACAGTCTGCTGGTTTTGCGCTCACTGTACGCAGTTTGCAGCGTCGGTCTCTCAGTCTTGCAACAAGTCTAGGGTATAACTTTTATGCTAGGTGATAATGATAAATGCTTTATTGTTTCACAGTTAAAATGAAGATATATTGTACTTTCAGAGCACAAAAGCCATGCAAATTGACGGCGTACAAATTCGCCGATCTCAATTTGACGGCCTTTACTACTGTAAGTATATTTTTGAATTTTATTATATACCCACCAAGGAGGTTTGCCTCATTGCACTGAGCTTCATCGCGGAGCGCGTCACGGCAGATTTGAACGTAATTTATACCCAACATCAACCTTATGAGTCCACTGCTGAACATTGGCCTCCCTAATAGATTAGTTACATTCTATTGGGGGTATTCCACGCTGGGCAGGCTGGTTGGTGATCGCAGTTGAAGCCATTACGCAGGATGACGCTGCTGTCCATTATCTAATAGGAAATCTTTTTGACGACGACAAAGAGACGAGAGGGAATAGCCTAGAACACTGGGCCGGTACCACACGACACACCATTGGAATTGAGCACTGAATACCGGCTTTGTCAATATGTTTTATTTTTCTTATTAATAATGGCTTCCGTATATCTTTAACTTGACACTGGCTAAATATGCGCCATTAAATATTTAGCCAGTGTCAAGTTAAAGATATATCGATAATAATTAATTCATTGTAAATGAGAATTAGTTGTGATAAAAATTATAAATGGCAAATAATATGCCCTCCCTCTCCCTTGAGTCCTCAGTAAAGATTTATTTATTTATAATCATATGCTACCATTACAGGTGTCTTAACCTAATGCGATAGCATAGCAATTTTATAATAAATACAATATTCTATCTTTTTAATTATCAATCTACAAATAAATAATAAATAAATAATAATAAATAAATTTATCTATTTACTTAAGATGTGGGACTATACTGAGATCTCACATGGACTTCTTGAGAAAACTTTAAAAGAGATGTTACTCTGTTTTGTTCCATTTACCAACACTCATGTACGTTCACAAGCAGTTAACGGTTTTTAATCCACCGTTATTATACATTAATGTTCGAAATATCACAAATATTAGAAAATAAAACAAAACTGCAGACATGACGCTTCACTTTCCCGCCAAGAAGTCCGTCAATATGTTGAACAGACGAGAATTTTCTATACGATTGAGATACTTGCGTTAAAATCTGCGTTTCCGTGATACGTGACGGAGAAAAGATCTCTTAGTAATTAGCATATTTATTTACATACTTTCTCAAATGAAAATATAACATTTAATAAAATATCCACTACATATTAAAATTAAACAACGACAATAACAAAAAATACTGTTTTAATATACATATACAACAAATAACAAAGAAAATAAAAAAAAACTTTATTCCTTCCTCTTACTAACTGGTTGCGACGAATATATATAACTTGTAAAGGGCTCTTCAAACCTTAGTACAATTTCGTAAACTGCATGTACAAGTAGAGAGATTACAAGCCCGAGTGCCTTGGCTTGAAACAGGGAGTAACCCAGAAAAGATAAAGTAGACCCTCTGTACATAGGATTATGGCAAACATTAAACGGGAACTTGGTCACTCTGTCCTTCATAAGTATACCGAAATAGTCTCCACAGTATGTCCCTATAACACCCAATCTGTACATACTAGTAATAACCAGCACTTGACCTGATATTAAAAGAACTAAACCAATAGATTTGGCGAATGCATTGTCTAAATACTCAGCAGGTTCTTGTTTAGCCAATGTTTCTTCAAAGAAATAGTTCCTTATAATGCCCAGTGTAAAAATTGTACTTGCGAATATGTAGCATGATAAAACGTTATTCTTCGTGATGTTCCTTAAGAAATGTGTGTAGTATTCAAATCGGGATACCACGTTCCAAAATATAGGGTTGAATACCACAAAAAATAAGCAGCCTTGTAGAGATGCGTCGCGGAAATTTATTGAATTAATTATATCCATTTTCACTTGTTTCACTTTTGAGTAGAATTACGAAAAAGTTATTTTTTTTCTTCGGTTGTTTTTCTTGCCAGTACTTTGTGAATGAGGTTTCAATTAAAAATTATAGTGTTTCAATTGATATATAATAAGTTTAAACCTTATTGGTACAAGCACTTCAAACTAACGTTGATTAATCAATCACTTTTCAAGTTGTACCTTATTTTTATACAGTTGACCTGAACTGAAGTTTATCACGCATTTAAGGGGAAGTTTTATACGTTTTATGACTTACTTATGAGTCAGATTCATACTTACTGTTAAATTAAATTATTATATTCTAGAAAACTAATATATAATAAAAGCGTAATTAAAAAAAATATATAATTAAAAATTCCAGAGAGACAACAGTTCTTAAAACTACATACACATTACTGAAAAAGTTACAAGAATAAATATGTAGGTAGTTGTTATTAATTATTTATTTATTTAGTACACACGTAGAAATAAAACCACAGATAACTTATAATTAGAAAAAAAATTATACAGGGCACAGCTAATCATGTATAGAGCTTTAAACAAAAACCGAGAAGCCCAAGCCAACCTCACCTGCAAGTAGTGCACCTGCCGATCAACGGACTAGGCTCTGGCGAACATAAAAGTTCCCAGTAAGCGGCAATAGGCTTATTACGTTATACTGATAACTTACGAAATTTGGGGGTATAATATGCCTCTGCCTACCTCTTCAGGGAATCAGGCGTGATATTAAGTATGTATATATGTATAACAAATAACTTATACAAATAATTAATAACAGTCAATAATTATACAAAAAATTAAAAAAAAACACACCAAAAACACAGATTCAAGCATTAATATTATAAAATATTTATTAAGCTAACTACATATTATTATCTCCCAGAAAGTTTGTCGTGGAAAACAATTAGGGATGTCTGTTTTCAGCAGTGGACTTCAAATAGCTGAGATGATGATGAATGTTATTAATTATAACATTTTGAAACACAAATCTTTCCTATCTTCAATATTAGTCATAGTAATAATATGATTTCTGTGACCTCAATGAATAAGAAGCAAACTTTAGTGTCTTTAATTGTTGACTTGACTAATATTGTTATTATAATTATTACTACATTAATACTTATATCTACTTGCATGTACTTTTTGCACGTTCCTTGGGTGGGACAAAACATGCTGATCCAGCTATCTTAATTAAAGACCAATGTATATACCTACCAAGTTTTATAGCAAATAAATAATTTTATTTTATTTATTTATTTTAAATCCTAATTACATTACTTTTACAGAAACTTAATCCTAAGGCAATAATGTAAATAATAAAAATAAAATATCAAATTAACTTAGCTTAACTATCTTATCCTAATAACAACTAACTTCCTATAGCATAATACCCTACAGATGACCCTTGTGAATTCACTCAAAGAACACGAAAACAAATCTATTTCTCCTGCTACTGCATTAAGTACACGCAGTGCTCGCGTGAGCCGTTCCAGATGTAACAAGTTAGTGCGCGCGCGCGGCAGAGCCAGCAGAGCCGGGCGCCGCCGCCGCGCCGCACACGCGTCCGGCGCCATCAGTCGCACCTCCGCTAGCACAGCAGGGTTGTGTATATTACCGTGGATCACTCTTAGTATGTACATGGCCGTAGCAGCTTCCCTTCTAATTTCTAGTTTAGGGTATCCTACCATACCCAAAATAAATAAAGTAGGATATAAGAGCGGATATCCCGGATAAACCCCATATCTCTTCAGATAAATAAACCTAATAAACTTATTCTGGATACGCTCTATCATAAACTTGTATTTGTCCTCATGCGGAGACCAAACTACGGCGTTGCATTCTAAGTGGCTTTTTACAAGAGCCTCAAATAACGCCTTCAATGCCCCTATATTTATATATGATATTATATATAATATGATGTAATTTATTGTCTTAATGAATAAAAAGTCTGAACGGTGGAACTCGCCACTGCTAGAGCGGTGGCTAGGCCTGCATTTCGCTATAAAGCCTAGCATATTTTAGTTTTATTACGACTTTTGACGACCGATATGGCGTGGTGGCGAGTAAACCCGCTCTCCGCTCCAAAGTCGTGGGTTCGATTCCCACACAGGACTAAATATTAGTGTGCATGAACATGAATATTTGTTCTGGTCTGGGTGTTTCCCTATGTATATTAAGTATGTATGTACAAAAAAAAGTATTTATATATGTTTGTCCGTTATTTAGTATCCATAACACAAGTTCTTTATGATACTTATCTTGGAACCAAATAATTGGTGTAATTGTCAGAAATTTTTCATTTATTTATTATTTTTACTGGCCTACCTATTGTAATACTAATACTAGCAAAAAAACAATAATTGTAACTAACACTATGGGCTCGGCCTGAAATAAAATTATAATTATTATATTATTTAGTACACTTCGCCTTAACAAGCTATCACATAGTGAGTAACAAACTGGTTGTATAAAAAATGAAGTACCTACAAATCATCAGTATCCGGCTAAGCATCACACCACCATCGGACGATCCTCGGATGGTACTTTATCTCGATTGTAATGGTCAAGCAGGTTATCTCTGAAGTCGAAATAAAGAATAAACCTCACAATTTATTGATTAAAATAGAATTAATTTGTTACTAGCTTACGAAATTTTACGACCGATTTGGCGTGGTGGCCAATATACCACTTCGCTCCTGAGGTCGTTCGATTCCCGCACAAAACAAATCTTTGTGTGCATAAACATGAATATTTGTTCAGGGGGCCTACCGCCGAGTTCGATGGCAATCGATTATAAGGCAAAATGGATTTCGAATTGATTCTGTCGTACCGCCGAACTCATGGAAATCGAAACAAAATGGCGTTCTCTATTTACCTATTGGTCTGTCACGGACTGAAGGTCATGAATGAGAGGTGGCTGTCGGCAGATTCCCCGGTACGGATTAATGAACGTAAACAAAGTTTGATCTAGATGGATTACCGGTAATCCATCGAATTCGGCGGTAGGCCCCCTGGTTTGGGTGTTTTTCTATGTATATTAAGTATGTATAAAAATAAAAAGTATGTATGTATGTAAAAACTAACGCGCCCATCCACTGCGGGCGAGAGCTTGAGCTCGAAGTCCAACTTCGAGAAAGAGGTCAATCGTCGAATCCAGCTCGGTTGGGCTGCGTCCGGGAAACTGCGCTATATCTTCTCGTCAAAAATACCTCAGTGTCTTAAGACGAAAGTTTTTGACCAGTGTGTGTTGCCAGTGATGACGTACGGTACTGAGACTTGGTGCCTGACTATGGGCCTCATTAGAAAGCTCAGAGTCGCTCAGCGTGCAATGGAGTGAGCTATGCTCGGAGTGTCCCTACGTGATCGAATCAGAAATGAAGAAATCCGTAGGAGGACTGGAGTGACCGACATAGCGAGGCGAGTTTGCAGGCTGAAGTGGCAATGGGCGGGGCACATAGCTCGAAGAACCGACGATCGATGGGGCGTTAAGGTTCTTCAATGGCGACCGCGAACCGGCAAACGTAGTAGAGGACGGCCTCCCACGCGATGGACCGATGATCTGGTCAAGGCGGCGGGAAGCCGATGGATGCAGGCGACTCAGGATCGCTCTATGTGGAAATCTATTGGGGAGGCCTATGTTCAGCAGTTGACGTTAGATGGCTGAGATAATGATGATGATGATACTTTACATTTAAACTTACAGATAGTGTCCAAAAATGCTTGAAAAAGTACACAAAAATGTCAAAAATTTATTCAAGTCACAAACTATACTAAGAAGGCCTGATATACCTTAAAAGTACAGTACAATAACTGTTTCAGGATTCTGATGGGACTCCCTAGGTGGCCGCTATGCGGCAGTGGATCGGCGATGTTTGCAGAGGCCTGAGTCGATGATTTTTGCGCGATAATTCGCAAAAAGACGGGGTCACTTCTAAACAGAACGAGATCTAGTCCCAACAGAATCCTGAACATGTTAGTTAATAAGTTTGATGCACCAATTATTAGGCACTTTGTGTCTGTATTGGTGCATCAAAAGCCACGACTATGATGTTGTACATTTTTTTTTTAAATTACTGTTGTGTTTACTAATACTAGTCTTTAAGTTATGTAAATTACTAACAATTGGACCATTGTTGTCAAATAAATGAATTTAATTATTATTATTATTAAAAAGTACAAAATTAAACAAAGAAAAAACTGAATTATACATCAAGTATCAGAATTAAAAATGTATTAAAAATAAATGTTAATGTCTAAATGAATAAATCCCTTTGTGATATCTCTAATATTTACGAGAATTCAGACCTTTTTCTACAAAATAACGTAATTCATAATTCCGCTTGCATTCCGGGGTGTGTTCTGAGGAACTGTCTGAAATGATGCTATCGGTTTCATTCTATCATCGCACCGGTCGTCATCGGCAGGGAGTTCATCCTTACATCTTGGAAATGACGGATGCGCGGTCGGTGCGTTTCAAACGAAACTCTCTGCCGGGTACTATTGCATTATAGAGTGACCTCCCTGGCCATGTTTTCGCAAACGACTCCAGGATTGGGCTCTTCAAAAATGCCATGAAACGGGTTTTTAATGGGCCGGCAATGCTTTAGTGATGCCTCTTTTTTTTGGTTGGAAAATCATGAAATGTCCGTCTTCCGCTGTGGGTGAAGCGGAAAGGTGTGTCAGACTTTAACTGACTAAAAACCATCCATGTTCCTTCTTGAGCCTGTAATACCAAGGCCGCGGTAACCCTTTCGAACGGTCCCGCAACCCCGGCAGGCTTAACCCCCTTCCCAGCGGCCCCTCAGTGTGCTGACATCTCTTTAAGGTGCGCGTGGAACACAAACGCGCCGTCGACGCGGCCTGTCGCCAATAGTAAGCGGACGGGCGGCGAGTTACACATTACCCACCGCCCACAAGGGTTACGTATCATAATAACTAAAGTTGTATCGACTATTGTCGAAATAACTACGGTTGAAATAAATAACGTTTAAAATATCTAATGATCGATTCACATAAGTTTATAATAAATAATGGATGAAATTCCTAATGGACGGTTCACCTACAGTTGATATACCTACAGTTGATTTATCTAAGGTTGATTGAAGTAATGGACGATTCACTTATTGTTGATTTATATAACACCCTTCTGGGTATTACACGCTTGCTTCGCTCGCGTGCAGTTTATGGTCACTATAGCAACTAACGAAAAGGCTGTGACGGGAGCTCACAGCTCACAGCCTTCTCAACCTATAACCACCCATGTCGTTTCTGTATAGAATCCACCTTGTTCGCTCGCTTCGCTCGCTCACCTGTTTTCGTGGGTATTTTTGGCAAAAAAATTAACACGTTATTCTCCTCCTTTTATAGTGAACATAGTGAATCCCAACAGCTGGCTGGACTCCTTATTTTAGTAAACAATTAATCCAGCGCGGTGGCGGTGCGCAGAACTGTGCTGTAGGTGAGTCGTCCATTAGGTTTTTCAAACGTAGTTGAAACATCCCATAGTTGGCATAACCATTACATCAAACGTTCGATAGTTCTTTTAATTATAGTCTAATCAAAATTATTTAAGTTAATCAGTACTTGAGTCAACCAATATACAATATGAACATATGTGGGTGGACCGTAGTTATATCGACAATAGTTAAACTGTATTTAGTTATAATAATATGTAACCCCCACAAGCTAGCGCCTACGGTGGCCGAGAGTCGTCTCGCGGCTCCCGACGTCTCGGGCGTCCACCGCAGCGGCTGGATACGTGACGAGAGGCGCTCTGCCTCTCTCGTTCCGCCGCTTCCTTTGCTAGCATGACTGCTTCGCAAAAGGAGGCGACAGCATCCCATTCCCTCTCGCTCCGGACCTTGGTCTCCACCAAGGTCGCCGCCACCAATTGCAGCTACGAGGAAACGTCGGTGCTCCGCCCAAGCGGGGCAGACCGCAGTGGTGTGCTCTCTAGTGATGTCCCTGGTTTTGCTTTAAGCTGCTGTCATCACTTTTCATAAGGAGGGCCACATACTTAAGTTTCACCTTGTGGTATAGAAAGATAAAAGTTTGGCCTTAGATGGCGCTATGTGAAATATACCAATATTTTATTCCTATTATTATTACTAAAAATCAGACGAAACGTCTCGCGGTTAAAAATACACATAATATTTAATGGTCTACTTCGGTGTCTGCTCATGAAAAATCTGTGTAGGTACTTGTGATATACACAGATAAGGTGCCACACGTGACAATCGTTTTGTCTGTGACGACATAATGTGGTGATGATACACAAGTATATAATGTCTACTACACTGTAACTGCCGGAAACCAGTTGGTTATCTCACTGCCCAAGCGACAGTGATATTACAAAAAAGTTATACAGTAGTTAAACACGTGTTGCATAAAAAAACTATTACAAAACTTTGTCAATTGATTGCCTAAAGTTAAACACTTCTTAGACATGGTTTAAATTTACACGGGGTGGCGCTTGTTTAGGAAGTGTTTACCCTTAAACCGTTGATATTTTTGAACTACTTGCAGGTGAGGTTGGCTATGACTCTTCAGATCTTGGTAGGATCCCTAAACACGTCTAGAAAAATAAGCTTACTTTTTTGTACCACTTGAGACCAAGCCTGTCAGGTTTGTGGGACTGTTCGAAAGGGTTACCGCGGCTTCGGGACATTATTGACCCCCCGCCTGTTGCCTGCTCGTCGGAAGATTTTTAGTTGACGTTCTCGTCTGCTGGTGGTCAGCCCTATCCCCCTTTCGGTCCTCTTTTAGCCGGAAGGCAGTGCGTAAATAGATTTTGTCACCGACGTAAACAAAAACGCCAACGGGACATTTCGTATAACTCAAGAACGGTTATATCGATTTGGCTGGAAATTGGTGGAGAGGTAGCTTATAACCAAGAGAAGGACAAAATATACTTTTTATCCAGTTCCCGTGAGACGTGATGACGTGACATAAAATAGTTCTACCAGTTCCTTCTAGACTAATTATGTGTACACGTGCCAATTTAGTCGATATAAGATAAAATATCGGTATTTTTGAGGTCGAGGTTGTGAATATGACGTAGGGCTGCCATCACCTGAATTGCGGACACCGAATAACATACATACATTCACGCCTGCTTCCCCGAAGGGGTAGGCAGAGGCATGTTATACGCCCACACTTCGCCAATTATATAGTTGGTCCCATGTAATAGGTGGCGAGCCTATTGCCGCTTTCCGGGCATTGTTACGTTCGCAAGAGCCTCGTCCGTTGATCCCTATAATGCACCCTAACCTATTTTTTTGCAACTTACATACAAACTTCGTTATAATTAATAATTGTCTTTTTGAATGCGGGTGATTATGAATATAATTCTATGTATATTAAGTATGTTTTTACAAAATAAAGTATTTATGTATGTTTATCCGTTATTTAGTATCCATAACACAAGTTCTTAATGATACTTATCTTGCAACTAAATAATTGGTGTAAGTGTCTGAAATATTTATTTATTTATTATATATTTATTTATTATTTATTTATAAATTTTTAACTAAGATTTATGTCATATTATCGCTTATATTTAAAAATTAAATGGATTTTCCCTGACAACAAAAGTGTCCGGATTTCTCGCGGACACTTTTTAAAAACCCTTACTAGCCGGCCCCCGGGACAAGGAAAAATTCGGGAAATTCCGAACCGATCGCAGCCCTGTTATTAGGTGATGATATCTTTAATTACTTATTAACCCTTTTATTGATGGGGTCATGTGTGTAACTGTTAATTATAACATCATTAGCACTATCATGATAAATGATGCATTTATATTACCCCTCGTTTCTACTACGAAACAAGTATAATACAAGTCCGATACAAGACTTGTCAAAAACACAATGATTGGAATCATACATGTTTTGAGACTGTCCTTTTGAGACTTAAGAGTATTTTCCAGTGTCAAGTAACTCGATAAATTATGTTATTTGCGCTTTTATCATTAAGTCATACAGTCAAATATTCGTATTATTTTGCATTTACCTTTTGTTCGTAAATATTATTAAAAGAATTCGTGTCCTGTTATTTTTAAATTTTCCTGTTACTGTGCAAAAGATATTTTAAAAAATGGCGTATTACTAAATATCGTTAAAGAGTGGGAGTGGGAGTGAGTACCCTTCACCGACGGGCGTGTATGAGGAGGTCAATGAGTGTAAACGAAGCTAAACTTCAAATTTCAAACTTCAAATGCTTTTTATTTCATAAACTATTACATATTACATATTACATAGTACTTGAAAACGTCAAAATTATAAAAAAATAACAAAAACAAATAAAATATAATTATACTAAAATCACGAAGCTTAGATTCACTTGCAACCAAACAATTTAAAAAAACAAAAAAATATTTAAGTGTAAGCGAATCTAAGTGCCAGTTCCGAGCCACCGCTCTGTAAGAAGAACAGGCAAGAAACTCACAGGCTATGCTCTTTTAAATTATCTATTGGTTAGTTACAATTCATTTGTCTGTGACGCTATACAATGCAACATAATATAACATTAATAATATTCATATTTTAAGTCATTCATATTAGAATAGCCTGTATGAAAGTGTGTGCCAAGATCTTAGCAAGTGGAAGGATGTGATCTTTGCCTACCCCTACGGGAAAGAGGCGTGACATTATGTATGTATGTATGTATGTAAGAGTGGGAATCACAATACGAGCACGGATGTAGTTGAAGCAAGTAGCACCTAAATGTTATGTCAAATTTCATTCGATTGTAAGCTACGTCCTTATTCTTGAATTTGTTTTTGGTTTACCAAATTTGGTTATAATTTGTTTGGTTGTTACCGATGGAAATCGCTATGATTAAAAGGGATTATTTTTGTGAAAGAAACTCTACTATTTATGGAGGTTTGAAACCAAACTTAGTTATTTAAATATGTACACTGATGTTAAAAAAAACTAAACATTTCTTTTCTTGATAAAACGACTGATTGAATTTGACTCAAAGTTTACGAGTTTGGGTATACCAAAAACATGAGAGTCATGAGATCTTGACATGTAGGCAACGACAAGTTTTTGACAAGTTTCATACAAGTAAAGTATTTTACAAACAGATGGTTACATACAAGTTTTGTATACTTCCGACAAGAAATATGTATGCAAACACCCTTATTGGTGTTTTTGACGATAATATTAGTTACATTTGACGCCCCTAAAATATCGATAGTCCATGACCGAACACACTGTTTAATTATTATAAAACTGACACATAGTCTTAATTCAGATCTGATCACCATCAAAATATAATACATTTACTATTAGTTTAGGGTTATTATTAGTATATTTAAACATATATAAACTCCCACTATTAGAATCACACCTACTCTTACAAACCAAGATGGAAAAAGTCATAGGGTAGTATGAATTTTACCAAAAAAAATACATAATGTTTATTCGTTCTCTAGCGAACAGTGCCCGGTAAGCGGCAATAGGCTCGCCACCTATTACGTGGAATCAACTATATAGTTGGCGGAGTGTGGGCGTATAATATGCCTCTGCCTATCTCTTCGGGGAAACAGGCGTGAATGTTTGTATGTTCTCTAGTCTAGTACCCATTACACAGTACAAGCTGTTGTGAGATTGGAATTGTCATTTACATACTGGTAGAGAATGCCTGTAGACCGGTCTATAGTGCAACCCACTATCATTGCACGGGGAGTCGTAAGAGTCGTTGAAGAGAAATCATACCGGATGATGGGCAGCAGCGTCATACTGCGTGCTGGCTTGAACTGCGATCACCACGTAGTCTGCCCAGTTAAGTAATTATGGGCAATTACCCCCAATAGAATGTAATCTATTGGGGAGGCTAATGTTCAGCAGGACTTTATAAGGCTAATATGGTAAGAGAATGCCCTGAAGCATTAAGTTCGACCTTTTTAAAACACTATTGTGCGAAATTAAATAAAATTGTTTAATCTGAAGTCTTTTTATGTATAAGCCGAAACAAGACCTATCATATTTTTCATGTCGCTTAAAAATAAAATTAAAAGTAAAAAAATGTGTACATCAAAATTTACATATAAAAGATTTGTCTAATCTGCAAGTCACCCCTTTTTAAGGAACCTTAGATATTCTAATAAAGTCGTTATAACAATTAATTATAATTTAAAATGTTTTATTTTACAGATACTAAGCCGCTCGTGGTCGTACTTTGCTCTTCTCAAGACAATCTACAAATAAATAAGGAAAATACTTGAGTACACTATTTCTGATTATTTGCTATGTTTTAACATTTCAAACATAACCATATTTTCATTTCACAATTAAAACCAGTAGAGACTGTTTATTTTATCACCCTTAAAAAGCTATCTCTAAGAGCGTTCGAAATTTGAAATTCTAGACCGAATGGGGCAGGTTGTGACAAATGTATTATTACTATATAATTGTAACTTATTCGAATGCACTAAGAGTTATTTTAGTGTGTTTAATTGTCTAAGTAAATTGGTAAGGGGACATGACAGCGGTGCCCGCGTGCTACGGCATGCAATGTCAGTGCGTGCTACACACGAGAATAACATTTAACAACTCATTCTAGAGAAATTTCTCTAAACTATTAAATATCTATTAAAAAATATAGTTGTGGCTAAATAGTTATAGTTACATCTAAAAAGATTAAATTTGCTTGCTTCATTACATTACATATTGTTTTTGTAACTCTTATAGTGCCTATCTACGCAATGAGGTCAATATTGAGTACACAGTGTGATATAAATTACTTTACAGCATAAGAAGTGAATGTATAGAAAAAGCAATAAGTCGATGTGGTGACTTCGAACAAAACTATTTAATTTATAAAAAAAATTAACTGCATAACAAAGTTCAAATTTGTGATTATTTTATAATGTGATCAACTGATCACATACAATATTTTCTATACCTTTCTGCTAGTATGTGATATTTCAATTAAACTAAATTAAACAGACTCAGCGACATTTAGAACCTGGTAATGTTGGTATACTCTGCTACAGAGGTCAGAATTCAGGTAGGTGATTGTTGTATTTACCGGATTCTCGAGTATTTATTTCTTTACATCTGCGGATGAGTCTTTAGAAATGTAATCGCATATTTGCCGCGGCGGCGCCGGTCGAGCGCTCGGCTGACATGGGACAGACGGCGGGATACGTCCAACTTTTTGTTCCCTCCATTTTTTTCCAACCAGCCAGTATTTCTCTCGTGAAATCTATATAGCACGATACACGAACTCCTTGCGTGCTCTTGAAAAGTTTCGATTCACAAACAGGAAAGAAGTTTGATTGTCGGTCGATCTTTTTTGTTCTTTAAGGAGGTTGGGTTGTTTAGAAAACAATAATATGTGTGACTTACCAAGAAGTTTTTACTAAATCATAAATAGGAGTTTCGAATATAAAAACGACTTTATAATAGGTTGGGGAAAAAGTCTTTTCGTATTTTTGTATGAAAAGTCAAGACATTTTTTTCAAAGTTTATTTACATTTATTTACAATATATATGTACCGTTTTGTTGAATAACTTTCTGCCATTTTGTGGGCAGAGACATTATCCCGTTACTGTAGAAACTTTGGGACTTCTGATCAAAAAAACGGGACAAATAGTTTTGGCAGTCCTCTCTTGAGGTCAACCTTACAGAACCTAAAGAATTCTGCAGAGACCGAAACAGGTGAAAATCTGAAGGCGCAAGGTCAGGGCTATATGGTGGATGCACTAGGACCTCCCAGTCGAACTCTCTTAATTTTTGCTGAGTGGCTAAAGATGTGTGTGGTCTAGCGTTATCGTGATGAAAGACCACACCCTTCCTGTTGATCAATTCCGGCCGTTTTCTCTCGACTGCTTCCTTTAATCTCATCAGTTGCTGGCAGTAAAGATCAGAATCGATGGTTTTGCCGGGCGGTAAAAGCTCATAATAAACAATGCCCTTCCAATCCCACCATACACACAGCATCACCTTATTTCGTGTTAGGCCAGGTTTGGCCACAGTCTGTGAAGCCTGGCCAACTTTCGACCACGACCTTTTTCGCACGTTCTTGTCGTACGTGATCCACTTTTCATCGCCAGTTATCAATCTCTTCAAAAACGGCTCGGTTTCATTACGTCTCAATAATGAATCGCAAATGAGTACACGGTTCATTAAGTTTCTTTGAGTGAGCTCGTGTGGCACCCAAATATCGAGCTTTTTTGTATAACCAGCTTTCTTCAAATGGGTCAAAACTGTTTTGTGGTCAATTCCCAGTTCTTCAGCTACATCGTAACTACTAATATGCCGATCTTGCTCCACTCTTTCAAAAATGGCGTCCATTTTATTCGTAACAGGGCGACCAGAGCGAGGTGCATCTTTAACATCAAAATTTCCGGACTGAAAACGTTTGAACCAAATTTGTGCTACTCTTACTGACACTGCATCAGGTCCATAAACATCACAAATTTTTTTCACTGCTTGAGTTGCATTTTTGCCTTATTTATAATAAAATTTTAAAATGTATCGAATTTCTTCATTAGATTCACTCATTTTAACGGAGAGAAAAACAAATGAAAAATAGCGGGAAACAACTTTTTTTTATTTTTTTCTTTTCTTTATAATGGAACCTTTTTAATGTTACCAAAACCAGCCAGACACAAATAGTACAGTCAAAAAAATTTTATAATAAGTTTATACCTACGTTATGCGAAAAGACTTTTTCCCCGACCTAATATGTAACTTAATCTTATCTACAAATAATAGTTTTAATGTAACCTATGTCCAAAATTTTGTGTATTTGTCTATGAACTATAAGATTTTATGTTTTATTTTTTTGAGTGGCATTTGACATAGAGTGCTTTCGTGATCCTATGTACGTAAGCCGTTATCACTATTAAAGAGAGTAAGAGACCTTTATAAAGTTTTTACAGACAAACGCCACACACCTGTCTCTGCCAACCCGCACTCCGCGTGATGGACCTAAATCCTTCACCATGGTCCACTATGGTCTCCGCGACAATTTTTTCAAACAATACAAGGTTAAGTCATGATGACCCGTTGCGCAATTCCTGTAACACAAGCTCTACTTATTTTGATTCTAGATGTCGTTATGTGAGATGTATGTAAACACAAAAGCAATATCCATCCTCATCTACCTATTATCCTTGTTCAGGTTGAATGAGCAATTCAGGGTCAGCTCACTGACTTTAAGCAGCGACTGCCGTCTAAACTCCGCAACTAAAGTAAAACACCATTCTATGGTAAAAACAGCTGTCAGGTTATTAGACTTCCGACTTCCGAAACGACTGCCATAAATGTTCCAGACAGCCGGGACCAACGGCTTAACGTGCTTTCTGAGGCACGGAGCAAGCGATAATTATGCACATAACTTAAAGTCAAAGGGTTTGAATCCTGGATTGTCTGCAGTCTATTGATCTCGCCAATGGGCTATCGCTGCTATCAACAAAAGCAATATCCCAACAACAAATTGTGACATCTACATTCACAATTATATGCAAATGATGCAAAGGTACCCTTGAATATTCATGTCCAACAATTGTTGGCGTTATATTAATTTGCAGTCTTTTGTTGCAGCGCACAATGGCGGCGCAACATAAATCCTTTGTTTTTATGCGTGGGTGTATTTATAAACAGTTATTGTAACGTAACTCGGGGCATAATTCTACTGGGTATTTACTGTGAACGGTTGAAGTACGAGCTGTCTCAGATAGGAGAACTGTTGCTTATGTGTCCAACTGTAACCCGTTAATTTGAGTTCCAACTCTCTAAAATGGCACTAGAGTAGCAAGTACAGTATACAGTATAGGAAGAGAGTATGAAATTAATTTATTAGTTTGATGATGTGTCTAACTGTAAGCTTGTAATATCAGTTCCAACTCTGTAAATTGACATTAGAGTTGTAGCAAGAGAGTATGATATGAATTTAGTAGATTGATAGAGAGCGTAAAGAAAAGAAGAAAGAGAAATATCGATAATTCTGTGTCTCGTATTAAAAGTGATAAATCTCTTATCAAGTGTAAATGAGAGATGGAAATATTGAAAATCAATTTATATAGAATTTTTATTTGTTGTTCTGTGGACAATGGACTAGGGGCATCACTTAAGTAATCGTTTTAAGCTCACTTTGAAGAGCGTAATTCTGTGTTCTCTTGGGTAAATTGTAGGGAGATAAATCCATAACATTAGGATATGTGGTCGAAAGTTTATTTTGAAATATACCATATGCGCTCGACTCATTCCTATGGTGGGAGAATGAACAGCATGCGGCTAGCGATGGGTGCGATTAAATAAAGAGGTAACTGTTCACAAAGTCATTTTTATTTCATGCGGCTATTATAGATACAGTGATTCAAAAGGAAGGTACATATATAAGTAGATCACGCGGACGAAATCGTGGGCGGCCGAAATCGTGTTTATATGCATATTTATTTATAGCATAGTGCATGTTTTGTTTTGTGTAAGATGTCAAGAATATATGTGTTTTATTTCATCATTATCAGCCCAAGGACATCGACTGCTGAATAAAGACCTCCTCCATATGCCCCCAATGTAACCGATTGCAGGCGGCCTGCTGCCGTCCATTAGCTCAAATGCGGCTAACGTTCAGTCGGTAATTTTTGGAATTTAAGCGCTGCTGCAAAACAACAGAGTTTATAGTTCAGAAATTACCCTCTGACAGTCAGCTGCTTTCTAGCTTAAGGACGGCAGTGCATCCAACGTGATCCTGCGACCTTTATCAGGTCGTCTGGGCAACTTGGGAGACTTTAAGTCCGACGATTTTGCATGTGGACATCTCACGCGGCATTGCCTTGAATATTCAATTGAAAAATGATAACAAAATTTTCGAACGATTTGCTTGACGATTTTAAAAACGTTCATGCTGTTTATGTTAGCAGAATTAGGGTGCTGTATGCCTAGGTTCATGACTATCAATTGACTTTATGGATTTTGATTGTCTTACATTATGTAATATCCATTATCTAAGTACATTCATTATACCAGTACAAACCTGAAAGCCATTTCCCGCCCATTTGACGTTTTATTTAGAGATTCTGCAATGTGTGTTCACACAACACTACAATTATTAGATCTCTTTTAAAATGGTTGTAGCATGGTTTCTGCCCACCCCAAATGGGATATTTGGGGTGTACATACATGGGGCATGTAATTCACAAAAATTTTATCTAGTTTATATTTTTCTGAGAAATTCGATATTCCATTATACATTGGGTATTCAAAGCACATTTAAGGCGTCGTTCTATTGATGTGGCGTGGCGTTCCCATCATATTGTTCACACACACACACACACATATATATATATATATATAATATATGTTATGTACCTATGTGACGACTAATATGGAGCGGAGGTTTTATTTGCTTATGTGTAACTATTCAAGTGTGTTTTTGTGTTCTTTATGATATTTGCGTGTATAGGGATCCTACCAAGATCTGAGGAGCTCAAGCGAACCTCACCTGCAAGTGGTGCACATGCTGAATTACGGACGAGGCTCTGGCGAACAGTAAAATTCCCAGTTAGCGACAATAGGCTCGCCACCTATTATTTGGGACCAACAATACAAATGGCGAAATGCAGGCGTATAATATGCCTCTGCCTACCCCTTCGGAGAAACAGGAGTGATGTTATATATGTATTACGTATAGAACAAGTGATACATGTTACGACCGCGAACCGGTAAACGTAGTAGAGGACGGCCTCCCACGCGATGGACCGATGATCTGGTCAAGGCGGCGGGAAGCCGATGGATGCAGGTGTTAGATTTAAGGTTCTAGTTATCTATATATCAAATAATAGAATCAATAACCACTATAAAAGTGCTGTAAGCAAGTAAAGGAATTCAAAAGTAAAACAATAAAACGGTTTGAACTATTTTATTTATTAAGCTTTATTAGTGTTTCGAACACTTCCTTTATTTTTAAACTACACTCCGTTTATTTTAGAGAACTATTATTTAGTGTAATATATATTTATTATTATAGCCGTTTATTTAGTTTCATCAAATAGTAAACACAGAATTACAGTTATGCCATATATCCTACGTTATGTCTTAAAGCAGATAAACAAAATATATAACTTATATCAATCATATTGCATCAGTTATAAAGCCCAACAGATTAGTACACATGGACCCACATAAAATCAAACAAACATTAATAACCATGTGTACAAACATTCTATGTCAGAACTACACTTACTAGTGTAATAATCAGTACAACCATTTGTATATTACAAAGCATTTCATATATCTGTCCATAATACCAACTAAACATTAATCGTAGAAACAACAAGGGTACAACCTTGGAATTATTGTTAAAGATAATAATTTAATTTATTATCAACAATCATCACACCTTAAAACAAAATAACATTATGCCAAATAAGTATGTAGTTTATTCGGCATAATGACTATACACAGGAACAGCTTAAAACAATATAACACTGTTGATATCTACTTAACTTAGTCCGTAGTTCTGGAATCGACCCTCAATACTCATTTTCTTACGATTACAACCTGTCTTTTATACACATCAAATCACATCTTAAGAATATCTCACGATAGGTGGCAGCACCAGTATACTTTCTAGTTTTATTGAATATTACGATAATTATTGTGCTACAGTTAATCAAGTTCGATGAAACTCTTTTAAAAACACTTGAGGAGTTATTACAAACATTCACCTACCGAAGGTACATAAAACATTTATTAATAAATCGAACATAAACTTTTACCTCAATAAGATAGGAGGATAGCGATACCAACGTTTTGAAATATCAAACAATATTTTATTATTATATTTTATATTATATTTTATTATATTATCATCAATATCTTGGAATCCTTTTGAAAACCATTTATAATATCTTATTAAGACTAATTTCTTTTTAGAAATTAGTAAACATGAAGTTTATATTAAAAAGTACTTTTCTTGATTATTTCAATGAGGAGTCAAGTATACGTCTTTTAATAATTTGAATTCAAGCTCAATGTAGGCAAAGACTCGTAGTAGTAGTATTCTAATAATTTATTTAAGTATAATAATATAATTCCCTGACACACGCAGTCACCGATATGCCGGTGCACTTGCCCTCTGTTTTAAAATGAGTTTTTTGTCAATCTACCTACTTTTTTTGAAATGCTAGTTGGTGTTGTAAATCTAGTTAATAACATTATTATTATTATTAATTAACAGGCAGGCAGTTTGAAAACTGATTGCGCCTGTATCCAATTCATCTGCATCTAGTTCCTCTCAACCGGTTGCATGTGTTTGTCCAGCTTGTTCTTGAATGAATTGACAGTGGGAGCTGACACTACATCTGCCGGCAGCTCGTTCCACTGTCTCACTACACGGTTGCCTAAGAAGTGCTTATGTGGGTTGTTGGTAGATAAGCTAGTGCAAAGTTTGAGGTGATGGCCTCTTAGGTGGGTATTGTCGCTATATGTGAATAGTTTGGCATCAAGGTCTTCAATGTTATAGTGTTTATGTAGAATCTTGTATGGTTCAATTAGATCTCCTCTATCTTTTAAGGTTGAGCTTCAAGAGTTCCAAGTTTGTATTTGTATAAATAGTTTTGTATTTTGCTCTGTAAATGAATTTTGTAATTCTTTTAAAAAAATAAATGTCTTTAACCGTAAAATATGGAAGACTACGTTAATGTTATTAATAAAAATAAAGAAATCACAATTAAATGTTATAAATTTTTTTTTAATATATATTTTTTACTTATCAATATAAATAATGTATAAATATAATAATTCCTCCCTTCGCTGTGCCCATGGTTTGTTCTTATTACATATTTTTAAGTTCTTATGTCACATTGTGGAATGCAACAATAATATTGAATTGAATTCCATTGTATGAAATGACCGGGTATTCATCCGTGTGTATAAATTTGTAGACTTAATTCAATAATGTACGTCACAAAATTTTGTCACGTTTAACATTCTTGTAAATTTCTAAAGAACTTATTTTCCGTTATTTCGTGGCCGTATTCATAGCACATCACATTTAAGGTATCGTTCTATTGATGCGGCTTCTTCGTCATATTGTTAACATAAATATGAGCTGTACACTAGTCGGAATTCGCTCCATAGTCGACGTTCCTTCTTGGAACTATAAAGTGTCTCCCGTACGTACCTTAGTACTTCAATTCACGGAATGTCGGTACAGTCGGCAACAAAAAATTGTCTTACATATTTTTATACTGTTATAAAAAGTAATAAATACTAAGGTATTATCATGTCTTATAGCTAGTTTATCCATAGAATATTATTTTCAGACAACTGAGGTCAGACAGCAGTTGCTTCATGTAATAACTGAAATTCAGGCAAATCTGGTCAGACTAGTGAGCAGACCCTGGGTCCATATCCAAATGCCTTCGTTTCATTTGATGCCTTAGTCATCATCGTCATAAGCGTACACTTGTCTACTGCTAGACATAGCCCTCTCCAATGGCACGCCACAGAACTCGACCTTCAGCTCTTCGTCTCCAACCGCTGCCAGCCGTTGCGTTGCTGACCCTCGAAAGACCGTTTGATGCTTTAATTATCATCAGCCTTCACTTTTTTTTCATAAACAGTTACATAGTAGGTACTTGAAAACGTCAAAATTAAATTAATATAAATATTAAAAAGGAACATCGACCCAGTCATAGATAGGTCAGGTTTGAGTTACGTACTTATACAGTCTCTATATTTCTTACTGAGATCGAATCAATGTTAATCAAACGTTCAAAACACCATCAGAATTACTAATTAATAAATCAGTATCAATTTAATGCGCTTACAAGTAGGACAAGTATTCTTTAGAAGATCCACTTTTGTGATGTCCCAAAAATCGTCTTTTTTGAGTTAAGTCACTATTCCATTAAGCATGCGAATTATGTTTTCTGTAACATCGGTAGCTGTTTCGTAGATTAGGCACAGCAAACAGACAGATAAACATTTAAAAACATTTTTTTGTTTTAAGCGGTTTTGACTTTCACACAAACACTTTTTTAATTATGTGTACAAATGTTTAATTAAATGTCAAAATTATTATAATTTTCACTGTGAGTTCCCATCATATCATAGCATTATACAGGTTGCCCATGACTTGGGCTTAGGCCCCATGTTCTGCTCTGGTTAAATCAGTTTTTGGCAGAATTTCAGTAATTACACCGAGCGACTGTCGTCCTTTGCAACTCAAAGGGAAACATCATTCCATGGTTGTACCAGCTGTCAGGATATTAGAAGGCAGTGGCTTAAAATAACGAGTGCCATAGATGTCCATGACAGTCGGGACCAAAGACTTAACGTGTGTTCCGGAATACGGAGCAAATTAACGCAATTAACTTCGAAAAGGCAAAGGACCAGGGTTTGAACCCGAGACCCTCTTCATTTCACTAGACTATAGTTGCTCTAAATTTTTAGGTTTTTTTATGTAAGTAGGTAGATGTATTACTTTCCTTATATGTTAATATTTCTATTGCCTCCTATTTATTAAATCCTAGTATGTCAATTCGACGACCGATATGGTGTGGTAGTCAGTATATATCTGCACTCCGCTAAAGTCGTGGGTTCGATTCCCACTTAGTACAAATCTTTGTGTGCATGATTTTTTTGCTTGGGTGTTTCCTACTTACTTTAAGTACTTATGTTTTTACAAAAATAAAACAATTTTTTGTTTATGCACATCTGTTATTTAGTATCCATAACACAAGTATCTTGAACCTAAATAATTGATGGAATTATTATTAAAATAAGGTTGATATGTTCTACATATAAAAATTTTGGTAACTTTAGTGATAAATAAATTAAAAATTCCAAGTAATTTAGGGCATCTCTTTACCATGCCAACGTGGCTTATGGATTCCAAAATTAAAAAAAAAGCTATAACTCATCGTTACGAGACACTACCCCCATGGAACAGGTTCCTATAAATTTAATGCACGTCAATTTTTTTACTCTATTCACCACATGCAAAGTTTTGTCTATGGTCTATATAACTTTCACATAAAAATGACCTTAACACGTAATAACTATAAGGATTAATATGCAACAAAATGTAGAATATTTTACACAATATGTGCAGTTAAAAATAGTCATATGGTATAAATTAAAATAAGCTTTATTTGTACCAGCATAAGAGTGATTAAATATTTTTATATATGACACATGAAAGTAGTGCGTATGTGTGTGCGTGTATGCGTATGTGTGTGTGTACACTTGCGGAACGCTATGGGGGGTGTGATACAAGGGGTGTATGTAGGGTTGACAAAAAATATTAGTTGTGAAATTAAACAAATAATACCCTAATACGGGTTATTACTGGATAAATAAATATATTTGAACATGTCATACATCCCCAAACTAAGCTGAGATCGTACGCACGGGAGGCACGAATGTTTTTTTTTTGTAATAAAATATAGAAAATACTTAAAAGTACCTACCTATAGGTAAACAAGTTTCCCTTCAAGATTTTAGGAGCTCAAGCCAACCTCACCTGTACCTAACGATCAACGGACGAGGCTGCGGCAAGCATAGAAGTTCCGGAATATGCTCACCACCTATTAGTGGGACATACATACATTAACTTTTTCCCCGCAAGGGTCGACAAAGGCATATTATACGCCCACACTTCGCCAATTATTTAGTTGGTCCTACATAATAGGGGGCGAGCCTATTGCCGCTTACCGGGCACTGTTATGTTCGCCAGAGCCTTGTCCGTTGATCGGCAGGTGCACCATTTGCAGGTGAGATTGGCTTGGGCTTCTTAGGTCTTAGGAGGATCTCCATACACCCCAATTAGTGGAAGCAACAATATAATTGGCGAAATTTGGGCGTATAATATGCCTCTGCCTACTCCTTTGGGAAAACAAGCGCGATTGTATGTATGTATGAAGTGCTCGCAGCTCCGCGGTACCAGGATACGATAAGCGAGGAAAAGCAGAGCCCTAGAATGGTTGGTGACCGTTTGTGTGGCAATTAACATATAGCGCTTCCGTGCTTCCAAAGCGCTCGATGTTAACTAGTACTGAGACAATTTGTACTGTTAAAGTCATCTCTATACAATATAGGTCGCCTAACTTTCTCACTTACAAGTCGCCCAAAAACATCTTAGAACACATGCAATATCAAATAAAAATAAACATTTTTATTTTTTTATAATATCTCAGCAGGTATATATAAATATAACATGAGTACTAAGACTGTTTGTACAGTTAAAGTCATCTCTAATCAATACGGGGAAACAGGCGTTATATTATGTTTGTTTATAAATATGTAAAAGACACCGAGATCAAGACAAATATCCATGTTCATGCACACTAATATTGTCATCCGCTGAATTCAAACAAATGACGTGAAATGTACAGACTGTCATATCATTTGTCATGACTTACTTACCGTGAGCTTTTATGTTCGTTCGCCAGGGCCTCGTTGATCAGAGGTGAGGATAGCTGAGGCTCTTAAAATTGTGGTATGATTTTTACCACACCTCTCCCTCTATACACGTATTTACTCTGCTTTTTTATTTATTTATAAGTAATAAATAAATAAACAAGCAGATTCTTATATCGAAATTTTTGACAACCCTACGACGCATTACGATAAACGCAGCAGGGGTTTGACTATAGAATTTAACGTTCATATAGCATATAGCATCCCAATAGCCTTAAAGCATACGTAATAAAGTCCAATTTGATATGGCAAAGTCACATAACTTTTTGTCCATTGTACAGTGATAGACTGGTTAGGCAATCGATAATATTTCATGACGATGGTCTTTGGGGGATGGTAACAAGGTCGCTTTTAGCTTAGCACAGTTAAAAAAAAGTTGTGGTTTCAGTACAAATGGACAGACATTATTCCAATATGGGTTCGTATGTGTAAAATAATTTTTGCATTGTATTTAACGCGACAAGTGAAAATGAGAAAGTGTTTTTTTAATATTATTTGATAATTTAAATTGCAAAGCGACGAGTGTCATGTTCCAGGGTGGTCGGAAACAATCACCTACTTTATATCGAGGCTTGAGTAGAGTATAGGCGGTCGCACACTCATATTCCTGGAGTTTTAACTTACTATCATCATCACATCCTAGCATTATCCCGGTTGCCCCAGCCTTAACAACCCAGCAACCCAGAGGGAAATATCATTCTATGGTTAAACCAGTTGTCAGTCTGTTAGAAGGCACTGACTTCTTAATAACGACTGCCATAGATGTTCATGACAGCCGGGACCAACGGCTTAACGTGCTTTCCGAAGCACGAAGCAAGCGATATTTACGCATGTACGGTGGTCCGCCTGCGGTTGTAAACCGGCGCTCGCCACTCGTACAGTAAGAGGAAGGAGGGATATGATGCTGTACCAGGGGCCACCAGCGGAGGGGAAAGGCGTTCTGTACCAGGGGGTCGCCCTGGCCACCAGCAGGAAGGGCAGGGAATGCTGTGCCAGGGGGTATCCCGGCCACCTGCAGGAAGGGAAGGAACTGTACCGGTGTGTAGCCCCGGCCGACAGTAGGAGATGCTTGGAGAGAGGAATGAGACCCAACGGTGAGACGGTTGAAATCTAATTTATTGCATATATTTGTATGGTTTTATATAAATTATATGTTGTGTACACATATAAAAAAATAAAGAAATGCAACGTCTGTGTAAAGTTACGATGCACGTGGATGTTGCAACTAGGCCGACTCGCCGCCGACCACGCTGACGCCAAGTGCCGACTCGGAAAAGAGACACGCCGAGCTGCTGATGTCCGCGTGCTTTGCAGATGGTGCAGTATGACTGTGGTTCTCAGCCGCCTCGCTACTTAACGTGATGCAGACGCTATGCCCATTGTACAAGATGCGAGATGTAGACTTTTACAACGCACATAACTTCGAAAAATCATTGGCGCGCCACCAGGGTTTGAACCCAAGACCCTCTAAATTTAAAGGCAAGGGATCTCGCCACTGGGCTATCACCGCTTCTAAGTTTTAAATTACCTACTATAAAGGTCCAAAAGAATTGTAAAATTATATATTGTCCCAAATTAAATAATGTAAATACATATCCCGGTAACACTAATTGTTTGTGTGTGCACGTTGGAGGTTGTCTTAATAGTTAAGCCGATTCTTGCCCTTGTTTGGGTCGGTTGCAAGAATTTGAAGCAAGACTACGAACAAATTCAATTCGCCTTGATAAAGTTGTTTGTCAGTCGCTTCGTATTTTTAGTTTATCTTTAACTGAAAATTGGCCTCCCCAATAAAATACATTGTATTGAGAATATCTGCTCATACTCACCACGCTGGGCTGGCGGGTTGGTGATCGCAGTTTAAGCCAGAATGCAGGTTGACGCTGCAGTCCATAGTCCGGTAGGATTTCTCTATGTCGACTCTTACGACCCCCCCTGAGATGAAAGGGGGTGGCACTATTTAGGTAGGTTCCAAACGGCCATCGTTAACACAAACAAATACTTAATCATAACGAAAAAGACACAACTTTTCCTCATTATAAAGTTTTGTTTCATAATTACCTTAATCATAATAAAACTTATGCAAGAAAGTTGCTTTTTAAGTTTCACATATTACGACTTAAATGTCTTTTACCTAGAGGTTGTTCAAAACTAATTATAAAAATGAAAAATACGTTATTCAATTTAGATTATATTGAGCACTCAAAGCAAATAGTAGAAGGCGGACATATTGGTTCCATGATCTGGTCAACGCGGCGGAAAGCCGGTGGATACAAGCGGCACATGATCGAACAATGTGTAAATCTATTGGGAAAGCCTATGTTCATCAGTGGACTTTAAATAGCTGAAGTGGTGATGATGATGAGCACTTAAGAATGTTGAGTTAATGTAAAACTAATTAGTAAGTGATGGTTTGAAAATATCTTTGTAACAATTACCGCGCTACTATAATTTTCCGAAAAATCGAGAAACTATTCAACACGACACGTGTGTTTTGCCCTTACACAGGGCATATTCAAGTAAGAACAGGTAAGGTCAGGTAAGAGCCTCAGAACAACGATGTCTTCACGACCAACGCTGAAACGAGAGTGAGTTTGCACTCTAGTACGTAGTAGATTGCACGTAGCGCGTGAATTGTTACAAAGATATACTCAATCCATCACTTGCTTACAATGGATTTTCGCAAAGTAACGCCTGAATCAAGAAATTATCTAAAACTAATTAATAATGCTATGCTCTTGCCTATAGTGATTGGGCACTGCAGACAGGAGGTTCACAATCCTAGTCCCTTAACGTTCTACTACTGAGACCTACTGGGGCCTCCTTTCAAGAATCAAGGTGATCCAGGTCGGATTGGCGGAGGCAGGTGAGTGGCGTGCTGTTGTTAGAATTCCTTAATTTAACTTAACTTAATATGTAATTATTCTTATAAGATCATCCCGTTGCAAGCTTAAAAATAAAAATATTTATTCTCCTATGTTTTGATGAGTGAACACAACAATCATTAATCTAACAAAGCAACAGACAATACAAAGTGAATTCATTTAACTTTTTTACGATCAACAACGTTAAGCTAAGAATACCAGAAAACCATTATCTGTGGAACATTTGAAGAAAAAAGGAACTCAACCTCTGCCGTACTTCACTGGCAGAATGTAAACAACTTGTTGCGCGTTGTGTATAACCAACTCCGTGAAAGAAAAAAAAAGTGCAACGAGCGCCATTAATCATAGAGCCAGGAGTTTTGGCGCCAACGCGGAGGAGGACACATACCGCCATTGTATCATTTTCTAAAACTGCGGTGTAAATTCGAGAGAGACAACGTAAGTACACAAGTGGTATAATACAGTGAATAGTGTTTTTACGTATTGATTCCACAACTCCTTTAGGGTAAAGTCAAGTCAAATTTTACTAGTGTAGTCCGTTTTTTATTTAAATTACACATTTAGCCAGTGTTAAATAAGAGATATATTAATAACATATAAATTATATTCAATGAGAATGAGTGGTGATAAAGATGATAAGTCCCCTTGAGTCCTCAGTATAGATGGGGGACTATACTGAGATATCACATGGACTTCTTGAGAGAATTTGAAAAGTGATGCTGGACTGTTTTGTTTTATTTACCAACACTCATGTACGTTCACAAACACTTAACGGTTTATAATCCACAGTTATTACTCATTAATGTTTGAAATATCACAAATTTTAGAAAAAAAAAAAACAACAGACATGACGCTTTACTTTCCCGCCAAGAAGTTCGTGTAGCCCGTTACTCCAACTGCATTACATTACGAACTTTACTTGAATATGACTGTGACATAGCGAAAATCAATGAACTTACTTGACACTGGCAAAAGAGTCCGTATTACCACAAAATCCTTAGTGGTGGATTATTAGACTTAAATTATTTTTCACTGTCTGCTCTTGAGACCATGTAGCATATTACAGTCAATTGTGACTTTCCGCGTTGATTAAACTCCGTAAAAACGACTATGACTTGACCGTGACGGACCTTCATAGTAGGGTGAATTGCCCAAGCAAAAAAATACACGGCAAACCTGAGAACGGTAGTGCAATGTGCTGATTATTAATTTTATATATTTTTTCTCAACAACGTAAGTATTTCTCTACCTTGGCAAAAAAAATCATTGGTATCTACCCTCTAATACACCCAAAAAAAAAATTACAAAGTGTTATTTTATCATCACGGTGACCTGTCCTGAACCCAATTCCGCTCATAACATACCTTCTCCTGCAAATACATTCGTAATATGGATTTAAATTGATTTTGTTATCATTAAATTATAATATATTCGATCAAATAAAACAATTTTTGTTTGTTTATCTTCTTTCTCATGGATTTGACAGGCAGTCAACTTTTGTCTGGAAAAAAGTTATCATTTCAGAGGACAGTAAGTTTTAGTAGAATAGCCACATCAACATTGCGTTGTTACGCCCCTTTCACCTTTTCTCACTCCGGATCAGTCCGGCTTAAGCTCTCGGCGCGAACGCACCGGTCCCAACGTCTTGCGGTTTCCCGCCAAAAAAGTAAGTTTATCATTTCAGTAATATGGGGACAAAAATAGTTTCATTTCGGTGGCTGTTATAACTCGTGCTAGTTTTGTTTAATTTGTTTCAAAATTGTGTATTAAATTCGCAGTAAGTACTGTTTTGTTTGAGTAGTGTTCATATTTTTTAAATAATTTTTTTTCGGAGTTAAATGTAGAACTAACCTCTATTTTATCATCTCAGTGTTATCATTTCAGTGGATTCGGTGGACTGTTATACCAATTACAGTCCACCGGAATTAAAAGTATCTCCGAAATGATAAAAACATAAAGTTTTAGAGATCCTGGTGTCAAATACAAAGTCATAGTTTTGTAATGTACCTACTTTTACCTAGAGTGTCGATTAGATTATTTAGGTGTATTTGTTGTGTAATATTTGTGCTTAAGATATATAATATATACATATATCTATGTAGTTAGTACATGTTTACTATACTTTAGATACACATTTGTTCGGCTCAACGAAAATGTGATGAGTGTGTGGGTCACCACAGTGTAGATTATTATACCTACTAATTGTCAACAAAATAATTATTTCGAGGGTTTACCTTCAATATAAGTCACTTACCTTTATTTTTATATCATTTATTACGAGTAAATAACAATAATAAATAATATTTGATATAATTACAAAATTTCTTAATTTTACAAGATATAACAAATAAGTTAAAGAGCATTTAAACGTTATATGAAAAAAAAAAGAGATATACCTATGTGATGAGAAATTGCCTGTGAGAGTGTTTGTCTGAGTCAATGCAAGAGAGCTAGTGTGTGAGCGCGTGGTGTATCTGAAGGTATAGTATTTTATAGGATCATATTATAGTGTGTATGAATGTATGTCTGTGGATATGAGAAAGAAGAAAATTGAAAAGCGTGTATTTTGATTTTAGGATGCCGCGGCCTAAGCAACAGACTAGAGAAGAAAGGTTGGAAAAAAGGAGGTTGTATGAAAGAAGAAGAAAAGAGAGAATTAAGAGCAATGAAGTCTCACGCGAAGAGTTTTTGAGAAAAGACAGAGAAAGGTATGCCAGAAAAAAAGCAGCGGGATTAATTGTTTCAAGGCATCTAATGACCCCTAAAAAATTAAGAATCCTAAGAAGAAAAAACAAAATAAGTGCTGCTGCTTATTACCAAAGAAAAAAAAATAGAGCAGCTCCAGCTCCTATAGCGGCTCGTGCTAACCCTCTGGATGAGACAATTGGGGATCAAAGTGATGGTCCTGGACTAAGCACTTCCTGTCACAGTTTCTTCTTGCCTACTTTACGGCGCAGCTTACGATTGAACAGCAATAGTATTAGTACGAATATCCAAATCCAACGTTCTAATACTACAGAAGCTAGAAGCTTTCATCGGGTATACACAAGCAGTCCACGACAAACCCTGCTATCAACGCATCAAAATTTTGTAAATTTTGACTATAGCAATCCTGGTCCAAGCACTTCTCGTCAAGGAAATCCATCTTCGGCTCGGCGCTGCTTGCCGATGAATAGCGATAGTACAATTGGTTCCAATATTCAACATCATATTGATGACAATGTAGTAACTGGCACTCATTGTGTACAACCAAGTGGCGTACAACGAATAACATGTCCATCAAATCTAAGTAGTATCGAGTCAACATTATGCCCCAACAGCCCTGTTTCAGACTCGTCAATTACATCTGTAGAATTCAAGCGAGGACTTAAAGACAAATTTCGAAAATATCAAAAAACTAAAACTAAGCTAATAACAGAATTACAAAACAAATTATTACAGGTCACTAAGGAAAAAGAAATGTTCAAAAAAAGGTGTAACAGACTACAAAGCAATTATATGATTTTGAAGAAAAGTACCCAAAAAGGAGAAAAACCAGCAGTAGAAGTCATAAAACCTGATGAAAAAAAAAATCGAATTCTCAGGAGGGTGGTGAAAATTTTAGAAGATGATGAAAATTCAACACTGTGTCCTGGAAAAAATGACACCATATCTAGACATGGATTAAAAAAACAAAAAAGACTATTGACAGACACACTTAAAAATTTACACTTGATATTTGGGATCAGGAGAACCACCGATAAGCTATTCAATGTAATAATACTAACTGTAATATCTGTATATTAATGATGATATTAAAAAAACTGTGTACTGTCCTGTCTCAGTGTTTATCTAAAATTTGTGGAAATCAAACCTAACAAAGTACGGAACCCTGGCTGGGGGCACGGTTGTTCTTAGCTGTATCATTTCGGTGGATTTATCATTTCGGTGGTAATTTTTATCATTTCGGTGGACACTTTTAATTTCAGTGGACTCTTAAAACTTTATCCTTAAATATTTATGTAAGTTTTGATAATATTTGATGTCCACTCACGCACAATGTTATAAAATAGACTAAAGTATTATTTGTCACCAAAAATATATAGATTGCATTGAAATAAAAAAATCCCACCGAAATGATACATAAAAATCTCTTGTTGAAATTCACCCAGTAATTAAATGATGAGAAAAATATATATTTAATATTTATTTTTGAATTAAGCTTTACTACTTGACTCTCTTGATAATGTCTACTAAAAATCAATCAAAATCAAATTGTTACACTTTTATTTCTCTGAACATGCAATTTATCAGGATGCCTGATGATCAGATGTTAGTATAATACGCCTGACATACTATAAGGGCTGACTTTACCTACCTACTACAATGTTTTATTGTAGGCCATATCAGTCGTCAAATATTATTATCATTCACAGACTGACTTCTGACATACTGATTAGGCAGAGGCATATTATACGCCCACACTTCGCCAATTATATAGTTGGTCCCATGTAATAGGTGGCGAGCCATTTGCCGCTTACCGGGCACTGTTATGTTCGCCAGAGCCTCGTCCGTTGGTCCGTTCGTCGTCCGATCAGCAGGTGCACCACTTGCAGGTGAGATTGGCTTGGGCTCCTTAGGTCTTGGTAGGATCCCTATACACCCTGTACTGACTGTCTTCTTGATAATTTCTATTATTGTTGAAAGACGACCTGCGGCAAGATATACCGATGACTTGAGAAAGGTGGCCGACAATTGATTGGTTGATGGACTGTAAATTAGAAAACGTCCGCGACACAACCGTCGACATGGCTAAGGACAAAATGTTCTAATTGACTTCGTGATATCAAACGAAAAATGCATTTTCTAAACAGCTCTAATGAAAAAATAAATATTTCTGACACTTACACCAATTATTTAGTTCCAAGATAAGTATCATTAAGAACTTGTGTTATGGATACTAAATAACGGATAAACATACATAAATACTTTTTTTTTTGTAAATACATAACTAATATTAATGTTCATGCACACAAAGATTTGTCCTGTGTGGGAATCGAACCCACGACCTCAGGAGTGGAATGCGGGTATACTTGCCACCACGCAGTCGAAACGTTAAGACAAGGAAAAAACGAACGCGCCCATTCACTGCGGGCCAAATGACTATTGTAATAATTGACTTAGTTATATCAAATAAAAAATGCATTATAATTTTTTTTATTTGTTCAATTATGAAATTGACGACAACTTTAAAACGAACGCGCCCATTAACTGCGGGCAAGAGCTTGAGTCAAATGAATCGGGCAAGAAATTCGTCAAGTTTGACAATACCTTACTACCGTTGTTTAACTGTGGCTTACCCTGATGCAACAAGTGGTTCAGGGGTGCGGTGGGATCAACACTACCCCCTCGCGATTCGGCCTCGGGAATCGGGAGTGTTTCGACTCCGCTTTATTAACATCTTCTTTGTTTGTTTGTAGCAAAAAAGTCTTGATACTTTCGATAATTTTGTGAATGACAAAATAATACATCTATTATTTTAATATCGGATGGATGTGTATTTAAAAGGACCGGTGTGGTTGATATTCTTTGGGAGAGGCCCATAATAATAATATTTTATTTATTCGAGTATAAAAAGAACCCAATTTCTTTATAAAATATAAAATAAATGATTTTCTAATCACACTAATTATTTAGTTCCAAGATAAATATGATTAAGAACTTGTGTTATGAATACTAAATAAGTAAAGTATACATAAATACTTTCTCACACAAAACCTAGCCTACCTAGTATTTTGGTTAATTACGTTATTATTATTTTATACATAATTAAAGCAAACTTCAAAATAATATTTAAAAACTAGACCGTACATGTACCATGTTACAATGATACATCGATCGAAGTCAAATCGCTTGGCGAAAGCTTGGAGGATAATGTTTAGTATTGGTTAGCAGTTGGCTTATTGGCCGATATTTTGTGACGACCTGCCAAACGATGTACCAAAGAGTCGAGGAGTTGAGAAAGGTACCCGATGAATACGTTCTGCAAGAACGGGACGATTGGCGCTTTTTTGGTGAGTCATATTATGTTCAGCAGTCGACTGAAATGGGGTTATAATTTTTTATGGACTTACTTGTCTACAATAGTTTTCCAGAGTCGATTTATTAAATAAATTAAGTTATTTGCTTATGCATCGTTTTCATCATTTAGTCAAGCCAAAATCGAGTAAATTTCGTCACAGTCAAGTCAAAGTACTACTCCAGTAAAGTATGGATGGAATTGATACGAAAAATCACTACTAACGGTTATATGCCAATTTTCTACTTTACACAAGGTGACGAAGAAGTTAAATTTTATAATTCATCATATTTGCACGTAACATCTCCCATACAAACATACATTTACGCCTGTTTCCCCGAAGGAGTAAGCTGAGGCATAATATACGCCGACACTTCGCCAATCAAGTCCCACGTAAAAGGTGGCGAGCCTATTGCCGCTGCGTCGGGCACTGTTATATTCGCCAGAGCCTCGTTCGTTGATCGGCAGTTACACTACTTGCAGGTGAGGTTGGCTTTGGCTTCTTAGGTCTTGGGTAGGTATTCTATACACCTCCCTCATCCGACCTTCGTCTTCACCTTTCCAAAGGGGGGGGGGGGGGAGGGGTAGGAAAAGGTAACACCCAGAAACTGGGTGCCCTTAGTACTGACTACCGGGGGGGAATCTAAGAGGAACCTGTGGAGGGCGCAGCGGGTGTGCCAGGAGGGCCCGTCAAGCAGCGCCATGGGGGTCTTGGCAGCGGGGGCAGGGGGCCCCTGCTGTCTAACCATGGACTCTCCGGGAAGTCGGCCCCTGCTGTCTAACCATGGACCCTCGGGAAAGTCGGCCACACACGCTATGGTCGTACATAGGGAGGTAGGAGGGGCGCGTCCACTGCCCTCTCTTGAGGATGTGAGAAAAGAAAAGAAATAAAAAATTGCAAAAAACATTAATTTAATTTTTGTCTAATTTTAAAACAGCCTGTACAGTAGTCAAATATATTTTCAGACAAAATGTTAATAATCACAGACAATTATTATTATGATAATTATAGTTAAAAACTTTTTTAATGAAAACTTTTTCTTATAAAAGTCAGTACATCTAACTTCAATTGTCAAATCAAAAATGGCGCTTAAACTACAGACCATAGATGATTCTTTGAGTAAATTTAAGGTTTTATTTAAAATGACTGGTATAGACGTTAAAAGTGAATACAAATATAACCATAAAATTTTATTAGCTTTTAATCTGTTATGGTTAAACAGAGATGTCGTTGGGGCCTTGTATTGTGTCTACGAAGGCATTTTAAAAAAGGAAAACTTTTTAGATCTGACCCATATTGCCCCATGTATAACATTTTGCACTTTGGTTAACTTTAAGATATATTTTTATTACACTAATCGCTATCAGGTGAAAAATATTGTAGCATCTATACGTAAATTAGAGGAAGACCAAATTAAAAATATAAGTGCAGTTAAGAAAGCAATTATTGTAAAAGATACGTCATTTCTTAACAAAATGATAAAAAGCCTAAGTTTATGTAATTGGATTTGTATAAGTCTTTTTTGTGGTAACCCATTTTGCATTATGGGCTATGATTACTTTAAAACGGGTGAAGTTAATTTACAATTGCCATTTCTTGTTAAATATCCCTTTGATTCTTACGACTTGAAGTATTGGCCTGGAGTTTATGTACATCAATTGTGGTCTGGTAAATATTTTTTTATTATATATGGTGCTTGTTTTATTATCCACTGATAAGATAATATATTGATGCATACAAATCGAACCTACTGTGCTACAATCTTCGTGTAGTTTTGTCAAAATTTATCAGAGTTTGAGCAGAAAATATCTAATGTACCAAACTGTCAGTTCCTGATTTTTGTTTCATGTGAAGTTTTAACAAAACTAGATAATTTCTTTTGTTAAAGTTGTTAAACTGAAAAGACTGTTTTTTTTAAAATTAAAGAATATCGATTTTTTTAAAGATTCTCCTGATAAAGTAAATTTAATATAATGAAGATAAAGGAAGGTACTCTTAGTGCTACTTTATTGGTTACGGCTACTGGGGACCCTTTCAAACTCTTAAAATATTCAATGTGTGTGTTTTGTATTGTTAATTTAAATTATATTTAATTGATGTGAGTGAAGCGGTGGCTAGAAACTGGCACTTAGATTCACTTAATTTTTATTTTTTTGCATATAAGTGAATCTAAGCTTCGTGATTTCATCGAGTAGTGTTTAGTTTTTTTTTATTATTAATATTTTGTTTTGACGATTTCAACTTTACTTTAACTTTTACTAAGAACTTTTAACTTTACTACACTTTGTGCAGAAGTAACGTTATGGCACCGTAGCACTGGGTCCGCATGGTATGATCCAATACCCTCTCACCTTGCTTCGTCAGAGGAGGCCGGTGGTCAGCAGTGGTTATTGGGCTGAGATGCTGATGCTAAGGTCTTTTTCAGCCGTGAGTTCCATGAGCTACATGTTATTAATGGACTTCATTTTCTACACATTCTGCTTCAACATCACAACCCAGTATAGTCTTTTGCAACACGACCTGGAGAGCAGTCTGAAGTCTACATCGAGAAGTTTAGCAGATGTACAATTGGAATTTAAGGAAATGATTAAAAGGCATATTGAGTTGATTCAGTAAGTCGTACCAATTATATTTGACAGATTTGGCACTTCGCTCCTGAGGTCGTGGGTTCGATTCCCACATAGGACAAATCTTTGTGAACACAAACAGGAATATGGAATATAATTGTATTTTTATGTTTCTTCATTTTTTGGGCGCTGACAGTTTCTGTTTAATAATGTGTAGAACGGGGGCGGCTGAAACCCAGCGCAGCTCGGCGTAACATACGTAGGGTAGCACAAGCTGAGCCTTTCAATTATTACATAATAATATTTAATAAAAATAGTAATACAAACTTTTTTAAGATAATCTTTATTTTGCAGATTATCAAGACAATTGGAATCCGTATATACGAAACCAATTCTCTGCAATTTCGTGTGCAGTTCCATTATGATATGTCTCACTGGATTTAACGTCGCGGTAAGTGACGGTCACATATTTATTTTATACTAGCTAGGAGTATATTATATTCTCGGATTTTCATACCCCCATATTATAATGTACATATACATACATATACAGTAGGTAGCGAGCTTTTATCCGCGGACACTTTTATGAGCCTCGTCCGTTGATCGGTAGGTGCCCCATTTGCAGGTGAAGTTGACTTATGTTCCTAAGATAGGTAGGATCCTCATACACCCATAATATTACATAAAATACGGCTCCCATACAATTTTTTTTATTTTTACCAATTGGTTGTCTTATTTTATTATATTAAACAATTCTTACCATGACGAAAATAATGGGAACAGGGGAAACGGCGAAAAATACGCACACAAACTAGAAATTCCAAATTTATTTCAATTTAAAGCTTGTTTATGCGTGTTCTGAAAGTGATAACTCATTTGTTTTCTGGCCATTTCATTTCGTTTTGACATCGTTCTGTTGACCACAGAACGATGTCGTGAGGAATTTAAAATATCAGCATTTTTTTTGAATACGAGTTCCATTGTGGCACGAGCGCTGCAGAAACAGCTCGAAGGATTAATTATGTGTACTCAGAAGCAATTGTACAAGAAAACGCTTTCGTTCTGAAAATTTTGATGAAAATTTGAACCTAGTGGACGGCCGGAGAGTCGTCAATGAGGAATTTGCTCTTAACAGTGGTTGAACCCTGGTTAACTGGCCCAATCTTGCCCCAAGTGAAAGTTGAACTAAAAAAGATCCTGAATAGTGTATGGTGAACCAGCGTTGGTGTCATACACTACAGCTTCCTAAGATCTGGTCAGACGACTACGGCAGATCTGTATTACCAACAACTGGGAACCATGATGGAAAAGCCGTTAAACTACCAACATTGGTCAACTGCTCTAGCCCACTGCTGCTTGACACACACTGCACAACAGATGGGGCCGAAACTAGAGGAGCTAGGATTGGAATGCCCCCGCCACCCACCATACTCCCTGGACCCTCCCTTAATATTGTCGCAAAATGTATATCGTAAAATGTATTGTCGCAAAATGTCGTGTATTGCAAAAAAGTATTGTCTATGATGAACAGGACCTGCGGCAGCCGCAATAGTATCTTGAGAGCTGTGAGTGGCAAGTGCGAGTGTCCTATCAGCCACCATTGGACGACTGTGCTGGTTGGATGAGCCTATTATATTACTTTACTTTTAACGATTTTACTGTATTTAATTTATTTTTAATGTATTTGATTTGATTTTATTGTATGTATCCGTTTCAACCGTATTTATGTTTTTGTTATGCTATGGAAATTATTATTCTGAAATAAATGATTATTATTATTATTATTATTATAATATTGCTAGAAAGAGTTTTGTCTTCCTTTCTTTTAAATCTTGTGACTGCAGAACACAATTGTTTAATGTTAAGTATTTTAATTGTAACTGGCGGGAGAAAAAACCAATCTTGACGATTTTCTTGCCCGTTCTTTTACGATCAAGCTCCCGCCCGCAGTGAATGTGCGCGTTAGTTTATAAGTATGACATTCATAAGAGCTCTATTGAGCCAAACTTGAACAAATGAATTTTGATGCTGATTTTGGACCTTACTCCAACCGATTTTTACTTTTTTCGAAATTTAGATTTTATTTTATTTTATTCAGACGAGGCAGTGCAAAATGCATTCAAAGATTATGTTAATTCTTGCCCTCGCATTTTTTTCAGCGAAGGAATCAATGAACTTGCTGTTAACATGGCAAAAGTGCATAGATAATAATAGGGTATACTATTAATTCATTAAATTTAAAAAATGTAAAAAAAAACATTTTTTTTAACTAAGAAATAATAATAATAAATATTTTCTAACAATTCTACCATATATTTAGTTCTAAGATAAGTGTCGTTAAGAACTTGTGTTATGGATGCTATTTGCTAAACAACGGATAAACATCCTTACATCCTTTTTTTGTTTACCCAGACCAGAACAAATATTCATGTTCATGCACACAAAGATTTGTCCTGTGTGGGAATCAAACCCACGACCTCTGGATAAAATAGCTAACAGATCATTAATTATCGTTCTCTAACCTCCAGATGATGACTGACTTGGTGGCGGTAATTACGTTCGTGGTGTTCCTTATGACGAGCCTCATCCAGGTGTTCGTCATTTGTTATTTCGGCGACCTGTTAACCAGATCGGTAAGTTCTTTTTTTATGCCACTTGGTCGCACTGAAGCACGTGGAACACTGATGGAAAGTGATCACTGCAGTTTATGGACACTTGCAACACCAAAGCGATAGTTATGCACTAACGCGTTGTCGACCCTCCAAAAACTTTTATATGCTCTTTTTAAAGTGCCCCAGTAGAGCTTGAAACCGGCAGAAAAATCAATTTTATTGAACAACATCGACTGAAAAGACGTTAAAGAAATATGTGCCGAAGAATAAATAAATATTAGACAACTCACACAGCGCTTCTAGCCCAAAGTTAAGCAGTGCTTGTACTATGAGTACTAGACAACGTATAGCCTTCTGTACATATTTTTTTTTGTAAATATATACTTATAATTATAGGAACCAACCACCATATAAGCCTTATAAGTCTACTACTGAACATGGGGGACATTATATTATATTGGGGATATTTGCCCATACTCACCACGCTGAGCCTGAGCAATCGGGTTGGATATCGCAGTTCAAGTAAGTACGCAGGATGACACTGCTGCCCATCCTCCTATAGGGTTTCTCTTCGACGTCTCTTACAACTCCCCGTGAGCAGAGAGGGGGTGATACCATTCTAGGCCGGAACGGAACATCCAAGACTAAAACAAATATTCGTATACAAAAATTTTGTCATATTTGGGAATCGAACCGACGTCCTCGAGAACTAAGTGCAAGTATAACTGACCTCTGACCAGTTGGTTTTTTATTACAGAGCATAGAAGTAGGCGACGCTTTATACCGTAGTAAGTGGTATCTCTACAAAGCTGACATTAACAAAAAGCTATTGATTGTATTTATCAGGTAAGATTTAATATTTATATACTTACTAGCTGCGATGTCTGACGCGTGGTCACAGTTCCCGTGGGCATATCGGGATAAAAAGTATCCTATGTGTTAATCCAAGACGCCAGCTAAACACATATTAAGTTTCATCACAATCGATACACCAGGGGTCCTACCGTCTAATTCGATGAATTTCAGCTATTTCATCTAGATCAAAATTTTTTGAGTTTCATCAATCCGTACCAGGGAATCTGCCGAAAACCATAGATTATTCATAACCTTGGCAGACTAGTGAAGTAAATGATTATTATTTGCGTTTTGATGACACATTTTTACGTAAATATTTTTCTTTCTTTATTTTAAATAATGGCTTCGTGCGTCTAGCACATTTAGCCAGTGTCAAGTAAGTGATATATAAATAATATATAATTCATAGTAAATGAGAATTAGTGTTGATAAAGATGATAAATGGTAAATGAGATACCCTCCCCTAAACCCCTTGAGTCCTCAGTAAAGATGTGGAACTATACTGAGATCTCACACGGACTCATTGAGAGAACATTTGAAAAGTGATGTTGCACTGTTTTGTTTGATTTACCAACACTCATGTATGTTCACAAACACTTAACGGTTAATAATCCACTGTTATTACACATTAATGTTAGAAATATCACAAATTTTAGAAAATAAAACAAAACTGCAGACAGAACAATAATGTGTAATAACGGTGGATTATTAACCGTCAAGTGTTTGTGAATATACATGAGTGTTGGTAAATCAAACAAAACAGGGCAACATCACTTTTCTAATTTTCTCTCAAGGAGTCCATGTGAGATCTCAGTATAGTCCCACATCTTTACTGAGGACTCAAGGGGCTTAGGGGAGGGTATTTCATCTTCTATTTATCATCTTGATCACCACTCATTCTCATTTACTATAATTTATATGATATTAATATATTTCTAACTTGACACTGGCTAAATGTGCAAACCGCACGAAGCCATAATTTAAAATAAATAAATAAATAATAAATAAATATTCTCTTACAATTACACCAATTATTTAGCTCCAAGAAGAAGAAGTCATTGTAAAGAAATTTGAAGAAGCCATACCTATATCCAGTAGTGGGCGTCTGCAGACTGGAATGATGGTGATTAAAAGAGAATGATTGTTTCAGAAGCCGGCAGGGCTGCAAGTTAACATCGTATGGTTTCGCAGATGTTAATTTGGTGGCTTTCATGAGGGTAAGTTATCTTTAATTTTATAATCTGCAGAAAAAAAATATTTATCGTATTTTGGTGTATAAGGATCCTATTCGGACCTGAGAAACCCAACACAACTTCACCTGCAAGTGCACCGGCCGATCAACGGGCGAGGTTCTGGCGAACATAAAAGTTCCCGGTAGGCGGCAATAGGCTCTCGCAACTTATGTGAGCGTAATATATTCCTATAAGTAGTATATTCCTTTATTCCTATATAATATATGCAGCTTGAGAATATCACGCTGACTTATATGTTTCTGCGGTGGTGGCGTCATGCGTCGGGTCGTTACGCTCCCTAAAATATGGTTGAGCGTAACGCGTCTGCTCATGTCTACTATGTTTATCCGTAATTATGTTAATATTGCTAAAAAGAGTTTTGCCTTCCTTTCTTTTAAATCTTGTGACTGCAGAACACAATTGTATTAATATTATGTATTTTAATTGCAACTGGCGGGAGAAAAAACCAACTTTGACGATTTTCTTGCCCGTTCTTTTACGATCAAGCTCCCGCCCGCAGTGAATGTGCGCGTTAGTTTATAAGTATGAAATTCATAAGAGCTCTATTGAGCCAAACTTGAATAAATGAATTTTGATTTTGAATGTAATACGTCTGTTTTCCTTAGAGAAAACTGTTGTGATAGTATTAATGTATCATTATATCAGCCCCATGAAGTCCACTACTGAACATTGGCCTCCCCAATAGATTACATTCTATTGGGGGTATTGGCCCAGTATCACCACGAGGGCTGGTTGATGCTGGTACGATTTCTCGACTCTTACGCCTCTCTGTGAAATGAAAGGGTACCACAGTACACGTGGTACGGTATGCATAAATGAATATCGGAATATTATATTGAAAATGCGTTGTCTTCTGTCCGCGTTACCTGAATCTCTCACCTTGGTTCGTGGTAGGAGGCCTGAGTCCAGTTGGCTACGTCTTGGCTGATATGAAGAATCAATTATTTCACTTTTATTTACGGCTAGCAGCGCCCAGCGGTGTCACCCGCGTGGCTTCCGTTCCCGTGAGAATAGCGGGATAAAAGTATCCTATGTGTTGATTCAGGTTATAAACTACTTGCGTGCCAAATTATATTCAGGACCGTTTAGTAGTTCTCTCTTGAAAGAGTAAAAAACAAACATACTTACAAATTTTCGAATTTATAATTTTAGATGGATAATTACATAGATTTATGGTAAAGTAAACTCATTTCACGTTGATAAATTGCATTTTTTATAAAAAAAAAACTTGATATTTTTTTATTATTTCAGATACTGAGAAATGCGTGGTCGTACTTCGCTTTGCTAAAAACTGTCTACAGTTAGTTTTTTTTTTAGATTAACATAAGGATGACTTATAACTAAATAAGCTAGATGTCTCAATACCCCTTAATTCTCGTAATTTCATGTAGCGCTTTCCATTTCTATATCAACTATTGTCTCATTTTTTGTTGGTACCAGGAATATGTCAGAGGTAAATATGTGTATGTCTAAGAGAAACTATGTCTGAGTACGATGAAATAATATGCCTCATCTTTATATAAAATATCATGTATCTGTTATTATATAACTGTGACGATCTATCAAAAAACTTTTTTTTTTTAGTTTGTTTTATTTCTATGTTCCTTTCTTGTTAGAGTTTTAAAATAGTAAAACAAACTGTTTGTCTATATTAAGCGTGGAAGTACGCATGCCTGCACTCCGTTGAGGTTGTGGGTTTGATTCTGATTTGGGTTTACTTTTGTATTAATGTAAAACTTGACTGATTTTAAATTTTAATTTGGACATTGTACTTTAAACTGTTGATTTGTTTGTTAATTTGATTCATTTAAGTAATTTAATAAACTTGACTTTTTTTTGTTATTTTGGTTTGTTGACATGAACAATAATTTCAACAAATTATCAAGTGTTAATTTTATATGACTTTTATTAATTTTATTATCTATAATTATTGAATTGTTTATGTAATGAATGATTGTGACTTGTGGGTGTGTTAGACTTGATCTGTTAACCCATATTGTAATATTGCATAAATAAATAAAGATTAAGTAGGTATCGATGAGTTCTAAATGGCACTTAGATGATTATTAATTATTTATCTAACTACTATGGATCAATCGACATCTTGTTACTCTAAAGTATTATTATAGCAATTATTAATCACTGTAAAGTATTTTTAATAGAAATAGTTTAATAAAAAGTAATTGGAAATTTAAATAGTGTTTTATGTAGATTTAAATATATACTAAAATAACAAATTACAAACTTGAAAACTGTTCAGTTGATCCGTCAACACAATAAGAAAAACAGAGCACATAGCAGCTTCGCTTTCTAGGTCCGCAATTATCCACAAAACTATGTATGACGACCGAAATTTTTAGCACGTCTGTCATACACCACACAATATAATACTATTATAGTACTGTGTATACACTGACTTTATAAAACAATTTCTGTATCAATAAAAATTTTATCATGAAAACTGAAAATTTGATTTTACTTATTCTTTTGATTACAATGCTTAATAATATAAAAGTAATAATAGATAATCAGCCAAATCTGGTTAGACCAAACAACCGGAATAGTGTTAAAATTATAATGGCACTTTTAATTGCAAGATAAAAACGACTACAAAAGATGTATTGGGAATCTACCAAGGGCGTATAAGTGTATAGGGAACCTACCAAGATCTAAGGAACCCTTTTTTTTTTATTTACGTCGGTAACAAAATGCATTTACGGTCAAAGAGGGACCGAGAGAGGTGTATGGGACTCACCACCGGCAGACAAGACCGCCTGCAGTAATACCCACTAAAAATCTACCGACGACGCCCGCCGCTTTTTGAGAAAGAGCCGGGGGGACCTGGGTTGCAGCTCTGACACCCCGCTGATAGGCTTGCCACCTATTCATATAACGCAGACTATTACTTAGGATTTTATGTTTGAATTAGGGCGTATAATATGCCTTTGCCTTACCGCTTCGGAAAAACAGGCGTAATTGTATCCATGTATGTATGTAATAGTTAGGCAATTGCGTCAAAAACAGGTGGTCCTTTGGATAGGTGACCGGGCTCAGAGAATCCGAGTGGTTAGCTGATTGATTTCTCAACAAACGTCAGTTAAAAAGATCGGTCCGTTTGAAGTATACCTACCCTATGTGTTAAAAACGGCTTATGTGTACTACCCAGGTAGTTTTCATTATTTTTTTCATCGAAATATGTATGTCGGAATAAAAAGGGAGGGGTTATTAGTTTAAGCCATAGAGTTAAAAACGCTGACCGATATGGCACTTAGGTCGATACCTATAAAAGTAAAGGTTTTTTTTTTGTTTTAAATTCAAGTTTGGCTCCATAAAGCTCTAATGGCCTTAAAAACGATTCTTATAAACTTGAAAACGAAGGCTCCTATTCTCTGCGGGCATGAGATTGTCGGGATAAGAAACGGGCACGAAACTCCAAAATTACTCATATTAAAAACATACAAACAGGCCGTATCTCGTGAGGTATGATTTTAATTTAACATATATACAGAAACCGCAAAGTTCACTTTTAGAACAGAAATCTTTTTATGAAATGTGACACATAGGGGAGAAATGGCTAGCCCTTCGCCCAAACGGAAGACCAGCGTCGAGGCATCACTTAGATGCTACGGCACATGCTGAGTACCTTTTCATAATCGTGTATTAGTAATATCTTCAGTTCTATCTTCAGTTTCATATTATTTTTTCTTTTAATTTTGTACATGGTTACGAATAAACGTTTTTCTTTCTTTCTTTCTTTCAAATGAACACTAGACGAGATTCTATCTCTTAGACATCCCGTAAAAATACAGACAAAAATATTGATGAACAGCTAGCTTCCGCTTGCAATTTAGCCGGTATGCTATAATAATATTTACTTTTTTTTATCGCGTCATACTAAAATCAGGATATAAGCTGCTTCTTAAAGGGAAAATGAAAGTTCATCAAAAACTCATGGGGTTAGGCGTGGAATCGAACAAAACAAAATTATTTTACACAATAATTATTAAAGAACTCTGTTCTACAAACACCTCTATTTGTTTCGTATATCTACAATATTGTGTTGACATTTTAATTATACGAGTGAATTTTCCACACTTCCAATGGCGGGTTGAATAGCAGTTTGACATTTATAGAGAGAAGACGCCAAACTGTCTGTGAAACCACATACATTAAATTTGTAAGGTGATAATTACTCAAGCGAATAACGATGCAAAATTGATAATAAGTACAGCGTGTTAAAGCAAAATTACAACTTGAAAATCGCAAGATACCAATTAACTGTGGAAAATCACATCAATTATTAAATTGAAATTGCAATGCATCATCGCGACATTGGAAATGCTTAAGCAACTCCATGCCATTTGGAAAGTCCACGTAATCAGAGCAACCAAAAAGTTCAGACTAAGAAAACGATTGAACATGTCCTCAGAATTACTCATCGATAAGTCTTTAAAAAAGATCAAGTTCATATACAATCTAACAGGAATAAACATTGAGACCAGAAAAAAGAATTGGAAACAAAAATTCGTGTTCATATTCAACTTTGTCTGGTTGAACATGGATATTCTTTGCTGTTTCAAAATGGGTTTTGACGTTATAACAAACAGTAAAAAATACAACGAACTTGCATTTGTTGCTCCATGTGTCACTTTGAGTGTTCTGGGTGATATCAAAGGCCTTTTACTTATGCTAAAGGAGAATAAAGTACACGATTTAATTATCAACTTGAGAGATTTAGAAAAGAGGAAGAATACGTTTCATTTTGTCGACGAGAATAAAGTTGTATTGCCTGAAATTAAATTTCTGGAAACTGTGATCAAGGTTTTGAATGTCTTGAGTTGTTTAATGCTAGTTGTGTTTGATTTAAGTCCCTTGATTATCATAGCAGTGAAGTATTTTGGGACTGGACAGCTAGAACTGATGCTGCCTTTTCTAGATGTGTATCCTTTCGACTCGTTCGATCTTCGTTTTTGGCCGTTTGCGTATATTCATCAGATTTGGTCAGGTATGTATGTATGTATTTGTTCTATTATGAAGAATCATCTTTAACATCTATGTTACAGTAATAATTGATTTCATTATTAGCTGCTTGACTTTGAGATGATGCATTTCGTTATATAGTAAGGAAGCAGATTTAATAAGTAAACATAGCCATACTTTTTAAGCAGCATGCAGTAGAAATTAAAGTTTTATAGTTCCGTATCTCTTAAAAATTTGAAAGAATAAAATAAATTGAAGGTAATGAAATTAAAATCACAATTTATTAGGCATAGTCTCGATTCAAAAATTTTATATTTTATTTTCTAATCAAATAAACTAATTATCTGTAAGTTCGGGCCAAATGTTTTGTATATTTTTCCAGAATGCATAGTCCTTTTGGAGATTTGCGCTACAGATTATTTTTTCTTTACCTGTTGCACTCATATTCGTATACAATTCAAGTTACTGCAAGTCAAAATTCAGGAAAGTATACCGAGCAGTACATCAGCAGATATCACTCTCAATCACGAGGAGATCAAAGAGAAGTTTAAGGAGCTTATTAAATGGCACCAACATATTATAAGGTCTGAATCTGAACATTACATTATCATCTACCTGCCTTTCTGACCTACTCTCAGTCAATCTGGAGTCGGCGCAACATGTCTTTGTGCAACATGTTTCCTTGTCCTATCATATACCCAATTCTAGTCTTAGTATCATTCATCATTATCATAATTCCAGATGTATGACGACGTAAACATAGGCCTCTCAAATAGATTTCCACATTGAGCGATCCTGAGTCGCCTGCATTAACCACCTTGACCGTCCGCTACATCGTTTACCGGTTCACGGTCGCCATTGAAGAACCTTAACGCCTTATCGGTCGTCCGTTCTTCGTGCTATATGCCCTGCCCAATGCCACCTCAGCTCGCAAACTCGCCTCGCTATGTCGGTCAGCCCAGTTGTCCTACGGGTATCCTTATTTTGGATTCTATCATGTAGGGAAACTCCGCGCAGAGCTTTCTTCATTGCACGTTGATCGATTTTGAGCTTTTTTTCGGGGCCCATAGTCTCAGTACTATTTTACATACTGACAACACAAAGTGGTTGAAGACTTTTGACTTATTATCATTTGCATCCACTTAATTGGTGATAAATAAAATAAATGAGCACTCGAAGTTCCGAGATATTAGGTAATTAAAACGAAAAAAATGGCTTAATGCATTCAAAACAATTTGGATTCACTAAGGGTCGCTCCACAACCGATGCAGGTGTTGAGCTTTTGAAACATATTTTTGATGCTTGGGAAGATTCTTTGGACGCTTTAGGTATTTTTTGCGATCTGTCCAAAGCTTTTGATTGTGTTCCTCATGAAACATTGATAAAAAAATTAGATTATTATGGAATAAGAGGCTCCGCATTGGATCTTCTTACTTCTTACTTAAGTAATAGGATTCAAAGGGTTGAAGTTAATGGAAAGCGATCTCAGGGTTCTGTAGTAAAAATCGGGGTTACGCAGGGCTCGATTCTCGGCCCGTTTTTGTTTTTAATTTATATTAATGATTTGCCACATTTGGTAAAGGAAAATCACGAGATAGTATTGTTTGCTGATGACACATCATTATTATTTAAAATAAAGCGATATCAGAACCCAGACGATGTAAACAATGCGATCTCAAAGGTGGTGCACTGGTTTGACGTTAACAATTTATTATTAAATGGGGCTAAAACGAAATGCATTAAATTCGTGACGCCTAACGTCAGACAACACCACTAAACACCACTATTAAAATAAAGGAAGATGAGTTGACCCTTGTGGATACCACCAAATTTTTGGGTGTTATATTAGATTCTAAGTTACAGTGGGGCCCACATATTGGTGAATTGTCGAATAGACTCAGCTCTGCTGCATATGCGGTAAAGAAAATTCGCCAATTAACAGACGTTGAAACAGCTAGGCTTGTTTATCATTGCTATTTTCATAGTGTTATGTCGTATGGTATTCTTCTGTGGGGTTGTGCCGCAGATATTCAAAATATTTTTGTACTGCAGAAGAGGGCCATACGAGCAATTTATAATCTACCATGTAGACATTCACTAAGGGATAAATTTAAAGAAATTGGTATTTTGACAGTGGCGGGTCAGTTTGTTTATGAAAACCTAGTATATGTACACAAAAATTTTGATAAATTGAGTAAGAAAAGTGATATACATAACCTAAACACAAGAAATAAGCATAAACTAGTTGTACCTGCCACTAGGCTCCAAAAAATTAACAAATCTTTTAAAGGTCAATGTGTGCGATTCTATAACAAAATCCCAAGCAATATACAGCAATTAAGCCTAAATAAATTTAAATTAACAATAAAACGCAAGCTGTCTTCAAAGGGATATTATTCTATTAAAGACTATATGGCTGATAAAAATGCTTGGGATTAAACCGCCGTTTCATACAGGCTATTCTAATATGAATGACTTAAAGCATGAATATTGTTATATTATGTTGCATTGTATAGCGTCACAGACAAATGAAGATTGTTACTAACCAATCGATAATTTAAAAGAGCATAGCCTGTGAGTTTCTTGCCAGTTCTTCTTACAGAGCGGTGGCTCGGAACTGGCACTTAGATTCGCTTGCACTTAAATGTTTTTTGTTTTTTTAAATTATTTGGTTGCAAGTGAATCTAAGCTTCGTGATTTTAGTATAGTTATATTTTATTTGTTTTTGTTATTTTTTTATAATTTTGACGTTTTCAAGTACTATGTAATAGTTTATGAAATAAAGTATTTTTGAGTTTTGAGTTTTTTTTTGAAAGCTGAGTTTACAAAGGTCAGTCCTAAGATTGAGGACAACTTTTGTGGCATTTAAATCTGCATTTGCATCCACCTTCATCAAATACGCACTGAGTCCACGTAGCGAAGTTTGAATACGTAGCTGACTCCCTCTTACCTTGATTTGTGAGGCCCGTGCTAAGAGTAGTTAATTGAGCTGGAATTATTGAGAGCATAAGAAATTGCGATATATATGCAAGAGATGCAACGATCGCTCGCTGGAGCAACTGACATACGCAAAATGGCTGGCAGCGGTTAGAGAAGAACAACTGAAAATCGAGCTCAGTCGCGGGCCATTTGAGAGGCCTATGTCCAGCAGTAGACAAATGTAGGCTGGAGTTGCAAGAGATTAATTACTGACTTAAAGAGTACGATACAGTAATATAACCTCAGGAGTTTTTAACTTCTAATGTTTTTGTCTTTTTCAGCTCAGCGAGCATGCTAGAGATCGTGTACTCCGAGTCAACGCTTTATAATTTTCTAACGAGTTCCTTCGTCATTTGCCTAACCGGGTTTAATGCTACGGTAAAATTATTATTATAAATTTATATCCAATAGTGATTGGAAATTTGACAGGGGAAGACTGCGAAAGACCTTCCATGACCAAATCCAGAAACTTTAGAGAAATGGCTGTCCAAAAGAAACCAATGGAGACGGGAGTGTATGAGAATATTAATGGGCCTGAATAAAAACCAAGAATGTGTACCAGGATCGTAGCAAGTGGAAGGATGTGAGCTTTGCATTGCCCTGAGAAATATGGCGTGCTAATATGTATTTTAAGCCAAATCATAGGCCTTATTGGGCGGCTCGAAATTATATGGGGGTGTCGTTAGAATATTGACTTTACCCAAAATAACCCAGGCAATTCATGATAATTAAATATGGCGGCTGAATGGCGTCATTTCCTTTCCATCTTTTGGCAAAGCGGTCTAGGTTTTAATTATTTTTATTACAGATCTTTGACGACATCGCATATGTGATGACATTCATGACATTTCTCTTTATGAGCCTGCTGCAGGTGTTCTTCTTGTGCTTATTCGGTGATATACTAATGAGATCGGTGAGTATACTACTTACGCCTGAAATTATAACCTATCCGTAATCCGAGATTGAAACCAATCTATAATAGACGCTTATACTGGTTCCTATAGTTAAAGTTTCAATCTAAAAATCGATTCTGGAGACGCTTTACTTGAAAGACGGATTGGTTTGTCTATCGCTGATAACCAAGTTTGGATCGAAAATGTTATCAATTTAGGGCGTTAGTCACGATACGTCACACGTCACGTTAGTTTAAGAAGTATCTGCGCTCGATAAATCTCAAATACAAATAACAATTTATGAACACAAAACCTTTGAGCACAAAAATGAAATCAAAATTATCGATTTAAAAGGCTTAAAAATTTGTTCAGAAATTTATTCCATGGCTAATGAAAAGAAAGGACATGCTGCGCTGACCCCTGTTAAACTAAGGTCCGGAAAATGATGACTTTCTTGCTACTACAATAGCGCCATGCGATCATCATCATCATTACAGCCATAGAAATCGAAATAATAAGACTCTAGAAATGGTAAGTGCCGCGAAAAACTAGCGGAATATATCGCACCCTTAGTACGAAACCGTTACTAAACGAAAAAAAAATTTTACGGAAAAAGCGATTTATTTGTAGTTGTCCAAAAAGATGGCGTTATTTGATTATTGTCGTAAAAATTTCGTTTAATAACGGTTTTGAAATAATGGTGCGAATTATGTCGCCAATTTAAAAAAGGAACGCATGTCTTCTTCTTTCTTTTAAGTAATGGCTTCGTGCGGTTTGCACATTTAGCCAGTGTCAAGTTAGAGATATATTAATATCATATAAATTATAGTAAATGAGAATGAGTGGTGATAAAGATGATAAATCGAAGATGAAATACCCTCCTCTAAACCCCTTGAGTCCTCAGTAAAGATGTGGGGCTATACTGAGATCTCACATGGACTCCTTGAGAGAAAATTTGAAAAGTGATGTTGCACTGTTTTGTTTGATTTACCAACACTCATGAATGTTCTCAAACACTTAACGGTTAATAATCCACCGTTATTACACATTAATGTTAGAAATATCACAAATATTTGAAAATAAAACAAAACTACACACATGACACTTCAATTTCCCGCCAAGAAGTCGAACGCATGTCGACAATTTGAAAATTTTAGTTTTTTGACAGACAGAGATTGACATCGCTGTCGTTCACTACGGACTACAAGTTATTCTTGAAAACAACACATTGACTGTTTGTAGTAAGAAAAGATTTAGACATAACGAACCCAATTGGCAATGTATTTAATAGTTTTGGATGTACTGGTGCCATTTTACGCGCGCACAGAACTTCTACATACACGCCTGTTCCCCCGAAGGGGTAGGCAGAGGCATATTATACGCCCACATTTCGCTAGTTATATTGCTGGTCCCACGTAATAGATGGCGAGCCTATTGCCGCTTACCGGGTACTTTTATGTTCGCCAGAGCCTCGTCCGTTGATCGGCAGCTGCACTTGCAGGTGAGGTTGGCTTTAGCTCCTCAGATCTTGATAGGAGCCCTACACACCCATTCTATCGTGATATTATTAAGATTTCAATGATTACAGCTCATTAGCGTTCCATTACTTAGCACAAGCTCACGAACCAAAGGTGAGAATAATATAGAGCTATACACCAAAAGGCGGACTCAATGTAGATGAGCGGAGGCAATTATTGATCATCTTGTTTTCTATGAACAGAGCACGGAAGTCACAAATGCTGCGTACAACTGTCGCTGGTACAGAAGTAACCATGCTGACACGGGGAAGAATGTCGTTTTAATACAAACGAGGTAATCCAGTTCATTTTTTTACCGACACAGATCAACGCATTGGATATGTGACAACCGATATGGGGCGTGAAGGTCAGTATACCTGCACTCCGCTCTTGAGATCGTGGGTTCGATTCCCACACAGGACAAATCTTTGTGTGCATGAATGTGAATATTTGTTCTGGTCTGGGTGTTTCCTATGTATATTAATTATGTATTTACAAAAAAGAAGGTATTTAAGTATATTTATCCGTTATTTAGTAAGTATCCATAACACAAGTTCTCGCTGACACTAATTTTGGAGCTAAATAACTGGTGTAATTGTTAGAAATTATTAAGCTATTTATTATTTATTTATTAGAAATTGAGGTGGCAAAGGCCAAGGCACATAGCAAGAGGCAAGAATGTTCTAGATTGGAGACATTATGTCAAAAACATTCATGTAAATCACGTATAAACATTATTGTCTAGTAGGCTCCATAGTGCTCTGCCTAGTAAGGCCAAAGTGTTTATTGTATTGTGTTTATTATAAAGTGGATGTATAGGGATCCTATCAAGAGCTAAGAAGCCCAAGCCAACCTCACCTGCAAGTGGTGCACCTGTCGATCAACGGACGAGGCTCCGGCAAACATTAAAGTAAGCGGTAACCGGCAACAGACTCACTTACGTGGGACCAACTATATAATTGGGGAAGTCTGGGCATTTAGTATTCCCCTGTCTACCCCTTTGGGGAACCAGGCGTGAATATATGAACATATAAATTCTAGATCTTATATTTAGGATGAAACTATCAAAAGTTTAATAAAATTAATGTTTATTTTGACTACGCCACTGCAAATTAATATTCATAAAAATTATTTAGTGATTCTATTTTGGAATGTGACATGGCTGTATATTTGTTATTTATTGTGATTATCGCTAGCAGTTGAGGTTAACGTCAAGAATTTTTATTTATAACTATTTCATCTTTGACCCGAAATACAATGCCGACTTTGTAAATTAAAAAAAATATATTTTTCTTTCAGAGCCTTGAAACCATGCAAAGTCACTGCCGCAGGCTTTGCAGACGTCAATTTACGAGCGTTTATGAAGGTATACTTTAGTAACAATAGATATAATGGGTGTATAGGGTATCTGTAGGTGTATCTGAGGACCCCAAGCCATCCTCACCTGTAAGTAGAGCACCTGCCGATGAATTGACGAGGCTCTGGCGAATATATAAGTTTCCGCTAAGCGGCAATAAGCTCGCCACCTATTACGTGGGATCAACAATATAATTAGTGAAACGTGGCCGTATAATATGCCTCTGCCAACCCCTACTGGGGAACATGTATGTATGCATGTATGTATAATTATATATTGTATATGTATATTGTATATGTATGTATAATTATATATGTATTTAATTTTCCTGTTGTTTGCCTAATAATTTTGTTTTTGTGGTCTGATTGGAGCCACTGAAAATCAGCGTCTTGACATTCCTTTGTCAGGGCATGAGCTGAGTGGCATCCATTTCGGTAGCAATGTGCTCTTTTAGTTTTAGTTTCTTTTTTTGTAATATTCATGGTGTAAAATTGCTCCGAATAAACATTTACTTTACTTTACTTTACTATATGTCACCGTAAAATTGTAAATAACGTTAAATTATAATCTATCCCGCGATATTGTAATCTGTCGAAAAATTGTGATCCGTAACAAACTGCTCACAATTAAACGCATTATTTTTCGATAAATTATAATCTATCGAAGACAAACCGTCAGATTGTAAAATGGCATGCGACAGAACGCACCTCGCGCTCTGATTGGTTGAACCTCATGTTCCCCGCTCAGCCGACTGGTGGTTTGAACATATAATTATGTTTTCCTTTAGGTTGCGGAGGGCAGACAGCCGTCGCTCTATGTAATATTTGAAATTCTGTCAAATCTGGTTAGACCAGTGAGCAGACCCTGGGCCATACAACCGGGATAATGCTAGGACATGATGATGACTTTAGATACAATAGAGAAACCTTTTATTTTACTATAACGTTTTTAGGAAAATTGATTTGCATATAACATAATTAGTAATAGGACTTTAAGTAAAGGAAGTTTTAGTGAGCAAGTGATGGATTAAAAATATCTTTGTAACAATTCCCGCGCTACTATAATTTCCCGAAAAATCGAGAAACTATTCAACACGACACGTGTTTCGCCCTTACACAGGGCATCTTCAGGTAAGATAGGAGCCTCAGAACAACGATGTCTTCACGACCAACGCTGAAACGAGAGTGCTTACAATGGATTTCCGCAAAGTAACGCCTGAATCAATAAATTATTGAAGTTTTAGTAATAACATAAACAAAAATGTGTAGCAATTTGAGCTGCATTTTCCGAATTGTAATTGGCTAGAAAAAATAGGGTTGGAGACGCCATTTTTAAGTATACATATTTGTTTACTGACCTGTGTGAGGAGACATCTATGAAGTAAGAGAGTGGCACCTGCACGCGGTCCGAGTTAATGATTGCTGCAGAAATTGCAGTACGTTGCACTGGACAACGCTAAATAAAATAGTTTACCATTGAAACGCAAAGAAGAAGGAAGGCCCAGCTGAAGATTTGGTGCTTACTTTTCGATTATAACACATTTAAAAAGGACTTATTTTGTTTCAGATTCTGAGCACCGCCTGGTCTTACTTTGCCTTACTTCAAACCATTTACAGCTCGCGATAGTACAGAAGACAATGAAGAGTCTAGATTATTCTTAATGTTACTTACATCATCACCATCATCATATCAGCCCAATAACGTTCCACTTCTAACCACGAGCCTCCTCTCACGAACCAAGAGGGTATTGGGTTATATTCTAGCACGCGGACCCAGTGTGAACTGGTGTAGTCTGGTGTGTGGCGTCTTGCTGTTATCCTCTAACATGCTTACCTACTTTATAGAAATAAAATATTCACGAAACATTATGTGTTTTTTTAATAAACCTATTTACTATCAAACAGTGTTTGGATATTCTCGAAATGATTTTAAAAAAATTGGTTCTTTTCTTTTTTATTTTTGTTTTTAAAAATGGCTTCTCTGCCAAAGAAGCTGCCGTCGAATGTGGCTCTGGATAAATATAAGCGGTCATATTAGCACTCTTATTGAAAGCGAACGAACTGTCCCCCTGTTTGTTTTTGCTTCTATGTATGCCTATTTGCATGCACACTTGCTTGTTTGCACGCATGTAAGATTGCTTGTTTGCATACATGTTTGATGGCTTGCCTGCATGCTTGCTTGTTTGTATGCATGTTTGATTTCTTGCCTGCATGCTTGCTTGTTTGCATGCATGTTTGATTACTTGCATGCATGCTTGGTTTGCTTGTATACATGCAGGTCGGCTCCACAAAACCAGAGATTTGTCGCAGTCAGTCTCTTATATGTAGTTACCCGTTGCAATTTCCAGCGAATCTCCGTAATAGTTGCACTAAAATATACATGCCAATGAAAGAGCAGTTTGTATCAGTTCTAAACAAAACACAAATATTTTTAATTTCAACAGCTGATAGTCTACACAATTTAAACGTAATTTTAATACTAAGGCAAAAAACAGCCCCGTAATGGTTCCGATTAACTGTCACTGAAAGAGTGAGCAATTGAAGGCTTAAAATAACTTTGTGACAATTTCTCCGAGCAGTCGAATTCTGGAATATCCGAATCGAGAATTAACTCAATACGACACGTATTTGGCCTATATTATTTATATACATATACTACAATTTCTCAAAATCGCAAAATAACCCCTGAATCAATAAGACAAATATGAAGTGTATACTGTGTGGTAATGTCAGCCACGATTACAAGTTACAGCTTGATTTGTTTAGGACGGATTCTGATATAGTTCAAGCATATTTAATGATAGGTATTATATCAAAAACTATAATTATGATTCGAGTTAAAAGTTGAAGTTAATTTTATGTTGTAATATTATAATTATATGTTTTCATTCCAAAGAAGAAATACTATTTATGAGGTAATTACAATAAACGGCTTGAAATTCTTTTATAAAATCAGACAAATATGAAATTAATTATTTATTAATGGCTATTAAGGAGATTCGGGACAATCGTTTCAACGAAATTCAATTATTTTATTGTAAAAATATGCAGTTTAAAAAAAATTTTTTTTTCAATCCTTTGGTCAGACCATTGTGACTTGAGAAAATTGTGACTTAAAGTCTCAGTCAGTTCTCAGTCTCTATGTGGCAGTACTACTTTTGTGATCCTATCGTTTAGGATAAAATTTCGTCAAATATGTATAAATTTTAAATAGTATCATAGATGTATTTAAAATCGTAATTATCGATTTTATGTTATTGATTTTTTTTCTTATCTGTGACGTGTAATATTTATTACTATTAAAAGAGTATTTGATTATGTATGGGATTCATTGTTATTTACAGAAAACACAGCCAAATACTAATAAACAACGCCAAATAAAAGTCTGCTTATTTTGTAGTTGATGACCAACGGAAAACAAATACTAAAGGTAATTAATGTCAATGTCATAATGTCAAGTTTTTGTTGTTACAACATTGTAAGGTTTACTTGCAGCCTTTAATACTTATGATAGTGTAAGGTTTATTTACTTACAAACAATAGTAGAATGTTATTTGTTTTTAGAAGAAATGAGTTCTGTTTAGTAAAGAAAATGATATCAATCTGAACCTACAAATATTCTATGGAAAGTTTGTCCCTTCATACAAATAAAAGTACACTGAATGGAATAATAAATATAGCTTCTGATATCCGTAATCTATAGAATTACATAAACTTTTTAAAAAACAAACAAATGTAGTTTCACGGCCTGCTAAAATACCGGGACAATAGAAGCTGGAAGACACGTGTGCCGGCAGAGTATTAAAAAGCCAATCTTCTGCAAATCTACAATATTTCGCCTGCCTACATATCAGCTGTTTAAAACCAAAACCTAGAGATAGGTATTTTCTTGAAAACACGTTTTCTGTCTTTTTCCAAGTATTAATTGTAGAAAACGTGTCTTACTAGGTTTTGATTTTGGACAGCTCATATAGGCCAACTATAACTTCATTCCCTCAGCCTATAAATGTCTCACAACTGAGCCCATGCGGCCTGTGCTCAATGGTGTAGCTTATTTACAAAGAAGGGTGTTCAAGTTGGAGTGCGGATTGACGGAGGCAGTTGTGCTGCACCTGCTAGTAGATTTTTTCAAGGCATCAAAAACGGCATCTAGCTGTTATCAATCCAAACCTACTATTGTGACTCTGGTTAGTGTCAGTGATCGTATCCAACCACATAGTCTAGCGGAGCTACGATCAATTCATTTAAGTGAGAGTCATTTATATAATGTTTTATAAGCAAACATGCAGGGCACATAAACGTGAAAAAAAAATTATCTTTTGATGTTTGGCTATTTCTTTTAAGAATAATTTCATCTTTAATAATTGTGAGACCATTGCTGTCTTATTTATAATCATTAAAGTTGTGGGAAAAAAAACACTGAATTTCCAAATTCCAATTTTGCCCAGTCTACTCCTTTACGAAAAAATTCCAAGCAACCGGGTATAAAATTAATAGTCACCCTACTTAGCTGTCATAACTTTGTTTAATTTCTCTCAAGTATCTTTATCTGAAGTGTTTAAAATGCTTTTTACACCAATAGACGAATCATTGGGTAAAGTACACTCTATGTTACAAGGCACAGGACTTATGAAAGGAGTCACAAGGAATAATAAAAGAGCTAATTTTATTTACATATTTAACTTTGTTTGGATAGCCACAGACATCGTTGGTTGTATATGGTGGATATATGAAGGAATAAGGAAGAACCGACCATTCATAGAACTGACTCATGTCACGCCTTGTCTAAACATAGGCATGATGGCAGAATTCAAAACATACTTCTTTGTAAAGAACACAGAGAAGATTATGAAACTGCTCGAAAACTTTAGAAAAATGGAGCAGAAAAGGTTCTTAAAAAGCTCTCATGTTCAGGAGATAATTAATAAAGAAACAAAGTTTTTATACATGGTTAAGAACGTGTCTGTGACTGTAAACGCCATTTTGATAGTGCTATTTAATTCTAGTCCTCTAATCATGACGGGTATCAAGTATTATATGACCAAAGAGGTGGAGTTCTTTCTGCCCTTTTTGGATGTGTATCCAGTCGATTGTCAGGACATAAGGATTTGGCCGTTCGCTTATTTTCATCAGATTTATACTAGTAAGTCGTCTTACTTTACACTATATGTCAAGCAGATGAAAGCTAGTCCACACTAATATTATACGCATCACATCACACTGATTCCTGAAGATAGGCATAGGCATATTATACACCTATATATCGCCAATTACCTAAGCCTATTGCCTATTACGGCGATAGCGCAGTGGCAAGTCCCCTTGTCTTTAAATTTAGAGAGTCTCGGGTTCAAACCCTGGTGGTGGTACCTATGACTTTCTGAAGTTATGTACGCATTTATCGCTTGCTCCGTGCCTCGGAAAGCACTTAAAGCCGTAGGTCCCGGCTGTCATGAACATCTATGGCAGTCGTTACTAGAAAGTCAGTGCCTTCTAAAATCCTTGCTGCTGGTTTAACTATAGAATGATGTTTCTCTCTGGGTTGCGGAGGACAGACGGAAGTCGCTCCACGTAATAACTGAAATTTAGTAAAATCTGATTGAACCAGTGAGCAGACCCTGGGTCTACTAAAGTCTAGGGCAACCGAGATAATGCTATGACTATTTATATATATATATATATATATATATATGTATATATATATAAATATATGACTATGATTTAAGCCTATTGCCAGCGCCTCGTCTGTTAATCAGCAGGAGCACCAATTGCAGGTGAGGTTGTTGTGGGATCTTTCCCCTTTATAATATAAAGTGCATACGGATACACCTTATAGTATAAAGGGGAGAGATCTATCAATCCCAGACTGCCACGTGTGGGTGCGTTGTTACCATGATTGTTCCACGGTGTGAAATGCTTTACATTTTTCGAATGCATCGACTGCTTTCTGGCACCCAGTATCCATTATGACGTCTCCTATCAAATAATATCTGCATTAAATAAGTTCCGAAACTTTGTGACCTATTGGAAAAATTCTTTCATTAATGGAAACATACATTCTTTGTAAAGAACTAGGCTATTTAATGAATCGATTTAAATTAATACCGCCATAATGTATATAATGCATCTAGCGGTGAAGTACTGGCCTAGAATAGTGCCCCATCTCACGGGGAGTTATTAGAGTCGACAATGAAAAATACAACCGTAGGATATGTACATATATATATATATATATCAATATGTTCAATGTGTATATGTATATATTTATATATATACACATTAAACAAAACAAAGAAACATATCATATACAAATCAAACAAGTATAAAAGAAAGAAGGAAGGATTGGCGGTAGCATAGTCTTGCGTACTGGCCAGAACTGTGATCACCAACCGTGGGGATTATGGGAAATACCCATTATAATATTGGGGAGCCCAATATTGAGCAATGGATTTGGCTGGAATGATGATGAAGATACATATAATAAAGTAGGTCATACGGAAGAAACTAGTACTTAATAATACCTATATTTCAGCCTGTGTAGTCCTCACCAGCATATTGACAGTGGACTATTTCTTCTTCCTCTGCTGCACGCACATCAGAATCCAGTTCAGGCTTCTTCAACACGACTTGACTCACATGATATCGGATACCAAAGTGTTGACGCAGAGCGCAGAGCTGAAACAGCAGCTTAATGATTGGGTTAAGTGGCATCAGGAGGTCATAAGGTATATAGTATTGCCACTAAGAGATGTATTTTTACTTGTGGTTCCCGGTTTAGGGGTGGCACCTCTTCAGAGGGTAACACCAAGGGGTTCACCTTCAGCAGCTTTTTGCAGAGCCCGTACGATATGTAAGAAAACATATTTTTTAAAGTTATTTAGCGTTTTATAAATATCACACGTAACATTACAGTGAATAGTTAGAATAAAACAACGATATGCTGAAGAAATTTCTCGAAGCTGTCCGAAACTATGACAAAAATAATAAAGTGACACGTGTAACAGAAAAAAAAAAACAAAAAAAGATACACAAACAAAAAGACACTCGATCTAAAAGCTAAAATTAGAGCTAAAGAGACAAACAAATGAATTAATTTTGATTTGATTTGATTTGAAAGTCTACTTTTATAAATATTTATAATGTTAATGTCTTACGAAATGCCGTTGTATTACAATGTAATATATTACCAGATATATAACTTTTATATATGCCGTAAGCAGTTTATAGAAAGCGACTATTTACGAAACAACTCGTAAACGTATAGTCAATATTTTTTTAAATCACTCAAATCGTGAATGTAGGGTAGTTTATTTTAAATCACTCAAAACGAGTGGCTGCCAAAATAATTCGTGGGTTTGTTCGGTTCCCTTGCGCAATTATTTAAAAGTCCTTCTAAGTAAGGTTTCGTAATAAGTTGTATTAAATGCTGTACAAGCAGAAACTTTACCATACTTTCACAATTTGCCTAGTCGTTTTATAAAATGGCACATTTCTTCCTGCCTGCGATTTACAGAACACTTATTTTTTAGAAATATTATATAATATACATTATATACAAAAAGATCGCGGCAATGTTTTACTTACCAAAACTATTGTTATAGTATACGTGGAAAAACGTATGCTATGAGTGTCCCTACGTGATAGAATCAGAAATGAGGAAATTAGTAGGAGAACTAGAGTGACCGACATAGCGAAGCGCGTTTGCAAGCTAAAGTGGCAATGGGCGGGGCACATAGCTCCAAGAACCGACGACCGATGGGGCGTTAAGGTTCTTGAATGGCGACCACGAATCAGCAAACGTAGTAGAGGGCGGCCCCCAACGCGATGAACCGATGATCTGGTCAGGGCGGCGGGGAGCCGGTGGATGCAGGGGGCAAAGGATCGATATATGTGGAAAGCAATTGGGGAGGCCTACAAATATAAATCATTTATTGCATGTCACATGGAAGTAGGTTGTTACAACAAATATGGATAGATACAATGTGACGCCCTGTAAGGGCATAGCAACATAACAAAGGACCTCTAAGTGCCTGCGTCCTATGTGACTTACAAAAATTTAAGACATTAAAGAATAACAATATACTTATTTATTTATATAGAGTAATTGATTTTATCATCGAAAATTCCTGCATATTATAATAGCATTTTTTAATTAAGAATGTCTTTAAAGTTTTAGTAAAAAGCGGAAGATTATTTATATTTTTTATGTATAATATATGATTGAATATTTTAATCAACATGCTATGAGGGCTTGTCGAGATTAGTTGTAATGTTGAAAAAGGGATTTTTAGTTTGTTCTGATATCTATTGTTTCTTCTCATTCTTTTCTCGGGTGAATATAGGTTGTGAATGTTCAGCAGTGGACTTGAAATGGCTGAAATTAAGAAATACTTATTAATATTACTCGCAATATAGTGGATATTTAGATATAACTTCTCAGCAACGTACACAAGTATAGGAAAGTAGTATATGGCAGTGAAATGTTATTTTCCGTGTGGATTCTTAAACTCCATAGAAACTTCTAGTCGAAACTATTATTAGAAATGCGAAAGTAACTCTGTCTGTCTGTTTTCACGCCTAAACTACAGAACCGATTTGTGTGAAATATGGTACAGCAGACATAGTTTGAACTGGAAAAAGGACATAGGATAGTTTTTATCCCAAAATCCCGCGAGATTTGGGAAATATGTGGGTAAAACCAAAAATCTGCCGGAAGTCACTATTCCACGCGAACGAAGTCGCGGGCAAAAGCTAGTATGCTATAGTCTTCACTACTATACTGGATTATGACTTTGACGTAACTGTGAGGAACTTTTCTTTAACTGTGGCTAAATGACGAAAACACTGCATATTATATTTGCAAATAGCTTAAATTACCTAATTACTTGACACAAGCAAATACTCTAATCGGGTGAGCCCATACTTCAAGAAAATAATATTGACGACCGATATGGCGTGGAGGTCAATATACCTACACTTCACTCCAGAGGTCGTGGGTTCGATTCCCACACAGGACAAATCTTTGTGTGCATGAACATGAATATTTGTTCTGGTCTGGGTGTTTTCCTATGTATATTAAGTATGTATTTACAACAAAAAAAATTAAGCATGTTTATCCGTTGTTTAGTATCCATAACACAAGTTTTTAATGATATTTATCTTGGAACTAAATAATTGGTGTACTTGTCAGTTTATTTATAATTACAATTGATTTTTTACTTACCAGGATCGCAATAAATCAAGCCGGCCCAGCAAGACCCTTGCTTTTTTAGGCCGCTATTTCGTTCTTACGGCTATCTCTCAAGCATTTCATTGATGACCTTACCTTATTAAAGTTGATCTTTTCAACCAAGTTAAGCATGCTGCCTATTACGGAATACTACTTAAGGAACAACATTACCTTGTATTTCAATCTCTTTGAATTATAGATCTAGTTTTTAAAGGTTTACTAAAGAAAACGTGAAATAGAGATTTAGGTCATACTTCAAACGACGCTTTTTGCATATGCAAAAAGCATCTTTTTAGGTAAAAGTACTTTTTTCATATTATTATCTGCAATTAAACTTTCAACACTCGGATAACTTAAATCCACTTGATTCAATCACACTAAACCTGAGACAATCTTCTTTTTAGAATAAAAATGATTAAAATGTTTTTACACGAGTCCTTTTCCAATAAAGAATTATAATAATCAATATTATCCATTAATTGTTTTGTATTAGCCTCTGTGTCAGTCTCATACAGGGTAATAAATCCCCCCCCGTAAAACAGGTAGGGCAAAGGCATATTATACGCCCACATTTCGCCAATTGTGTTGCTGGTCCTACGTAATAGGCAGCGAGCCTATGCCGCTTACCGAGAACTTCTATGTTTGCCAAAGCCTCGACCGTTAATCCGCAGGTGCACTACTAGCAGGTGAGGTTGTCTTGGGCTCCAAAGTTAATGGCAGGATCCCTGTACATCCGTACGATAACACAGTTTTATTGTTGCAGATCAGCAAATACTTTAGAAGAATTGTACTCTAAATCTACTCTGTTTAACTGCCTCTCCAGCTCACTAGTGATTTGTCTTACTGGTTTTACAATCACGGTAAACGTTTATTTTATTTCATATAACTTTAGAATTTCTGTCATTTCCAAATCTATAAGGTAGAAACAGGAAACCAAAGCAAATCAAGGACATAGACAACGATTAACAAAAAGACAAAAAGATAAACAAAAAGACAAAAAGATAAACAAAACGACAAAGATAAAATATTTTTATAAACAAAATAATTTGATTAATTTTTGCCTATACTTCTGTGGACTATACAAAACAGTTAAAATGTGAAACTTTATTGTTGTTTTTCACATAGCTTTCTTATTAAGCATGTAGTAAAATTGATTTCATATAACATTTTCAGGCAGTATCAGACCCAGCTATAGTATTGACGTTCACGTCGATTTTCACAATGGGATTGTTTCAAATATTCTTCGTCTGCTTCTTCGGAGATTTGCTAAAGATATCTGTAAGTATATTTAGCATTTTTATAATAAATCAAAAGCGATTGAAATAAGGTTGCACACAAAAGGATTTCAGAGTATTAAAAGGGATTGGATGTATGGCTTAGAACAACGAGTAATTGGCGGGAGAAAAACTAACCTTGACGATTATCTTGCCCTTTCTTTTACGATCAAAGTATCAGTAAATGAGCGCGTGAGTTTATAAGTTGACTTTCATAAGAGCTTTCTTGAGCTAAACTTAAATAAATTATTTTGACATTGACAAGAAAGGAATATGTTAGACGTAATATTAAAGATGTACATGAAAAGAGTCACCGTTTATGAAGGCAGAGGCACGTCATGGAAGAGACGAAAGGTTTGTGATGAGTAGATTGATTAATGTGGAAATGAAATAATTATGAACAATATAAAACCTATGAACTATGCAAGCTAGTGTAAGTAAGCAAAATTACCAGGCTAATTAACCGGAAAGGTCGACAAGAGTCAGGGGTCTTTGGTTCAAATACGATCTCCGGTCTGGTACATTGATGACGATTGGTAGATGGTAGATAATGATTTTTTTCCCAAGAGGCATATGAGGTGGCGGATTCATAGGCATAAAGGAAATTGTAGATTTTGCCGTATGCATAGGAGACCGCGAACCGGCAAACGTAGTAAAGAAAGGCCTCCCATTCGATGGATCAATGATATGGTAAAGATGGCGGGTAGTCGGTGAATGCAGGCGAATCGAGATCGCTAGCCGTGAAAAACAATTGAGGAGGCCTATGTATCTGTATCTTCAGCTCAGATGACGATGTGCTTGTAAAGAGTTTTTTGGCAGGTTCACTTATCTTATAACAGTGGTCGTTTGTAGTTAAAACATTCATGATACGGGGCATAAAACACGGAAAAGTGTTACTACCCCTATAACATAATGAAGCTTTTATTTTTACAGAGCACAGAAATCAGTGAAGCAGCTTATAATAGCAAATGGTACAATGTAGATGCTATGACAGCTAAAGACATACTCACAGTGCAGATCAGGTATAATTTAAAAAAATATATTTTTGAATCTTTAAGATGCTCCCTTACTGAAGCATTCGCCTGTCACACTTCAGATTAAATTTACGGAATAACTACCGCTTGGTTCGTATCTCGTAAAGCAAGATAAGCCGCTGGACGCGGTTTTCGTGAACTTATGTCAGTCGTTTTTAAGAAGTCAGTTCCTTCTAATAGCCTGACAGCTGATTGAACCATAGAATGATGTTTCCCTCTGAGTTGCGGAGGTCAGTCGTCTGTCCCTCGGTGCAATAAATGAGATTCAGCCCTGACCAGTGAGCCCACAGTGAGAACCCTGAGCCTTAAGGTGAAGCCTAGGGCAACAGCCATGATAATTGCCTCGTTAACTGACGAGCATTCGCTTGTAATGTAACATTTCAAACTCGATTTTGCGAATTCTGTTCTGTAAATAGATGATTCCGCCATTGATGTTATACATGTACATACATACATAATATCACGCCTGTTTCCCCGAAGGGGTAGGCAGAGGCATATTGTACGCCCACATTTCGCCAGTTATATTGTTAGTCCTACGTAATAGATGGCGAACCTATTGCCGCTTACCGGGAACTCGTATGTTGGCCAGGCCTTCGTCCGTTGATTTACAGGTGCACCACTTGTAGGTCAGGTTGTCTTGGACTTCTCAGATCTTGGTAGAATCCCTATACACCTGTTACGTGTAGAAAAAAATTATATAGAAAAGATAAAACCAATGTAAAAGCTAATTAATTCTTGGATGGGCGCCGTTTTCTGCAATATAGATAGATAGATTATTTGTCTAGTCCACAAACAGATGTCCTATATATGTATTAATGGTACCTCAGAATTAAGCTATATTTGTTTAATTATATGTAACTTATAGAGAGCACGTTCTCGTGTTTATGACGAAAAATGCTATTTCAAAAAATAATATTTAATTTAACCCTTAACCAGGCAGTGGGAAATATATTCCCACCATCAAATTGAACCTTATGTAATTGAGTTAAGGTGGAAAACCAATGAAAAATTTCAACATGTTCTGCCCTTTAAAGGGTTAATTTTGCTTTATATATAATATACATATTATATATTATGTATGGCGCTACATATATCTTGTATATGGCGCTATGTATATATTGTATGTAGTGCCTTATGTAGCGCTTAAATGTCTGAATATTTACCTACACTTACTTACAACTTTAATACGTGTGACTTGCTATAAATGACTTGATTTGATTTGATTAAATAATGTGGCGTATTGTGTAACGTTGTATCGAAATATTATAAATTTTATCATTACAGAGGCCAACTCTGATTCACTCTCTAGGTATATCATTTTGGAGTGAAAGGGATGGGTATAACGAAGTTTCGTTTTCGTTGAATTAGAGTAGGCTCCCAGGTTGCGCACTCCATTCTCCTCTCTCACTGATACCATTCTCTGTAACGATATGCTACAGACAAATGCTCCCAGTGAAGGTGTTCCTTTCATCTTGACTCTTGACAAACCAAGCTAGGTAGCACTTGCACCACGATGATCGGAAACTATCACCAAATCAGGTCAGTCTTTGAACAGGTGACAGTGTTTGTGCAGTTTGACATTCGTCTTTAACCCTATATGTGATGATGATACCTTAATGATGTAATGATGATTAAACTTAGGCCCAAAGGGGCCTTCATCATTTTAGCCATAAAAGTCCACTGCTGAACATTGGCCTCTCCAATGGTTTATTATAATCACCACGCTAGGCAGGCGGGTTGGTGATTGCGGATTTAGCCAGTACGCAGGACGCCGCTACTGACCATCACCCGGTAGGACTTCTCTTTGTCCACCCATTTTTCACAATTCTACGTCGGTACCACACGGCACACGGCACTGGGCCGTAGCAGACCCTTAAAGTGACGTTACATGGGTGTATAGAGATCCTACCAAGACCTAAGGAGCCCAAGCCAACCTCACCTGCAGGTGGTGCACCTGCCGATCAACGGACGAGGCTCTGGCGATCATAGCAGTGCCCCGTAAGCGGCAATTGGCTCGCCACCTATTACGTAACCAACTATATAATTGGCGAAGTGTGGGCGTATAATATGCCTCTGGCGACCTCTTCGGGGAAACAGGCGTAAATGTATGTATGTAAAGTGACCTTAAATTGGGCGGCTTAAAAAATTCTAACAGCAGGACGGTACACCGGTTTCCGCCAATTCATATTAACTCTTGTGTTTCTCTAACCATTCCTTCTCTTAAGGAGACCAGTACCCAAAGAAGGTATGATAAGGGAACAGTCGTAACAGTCTTTTATTTACCAACAGATCTCAAAAGCCGTGCAAGTTAACTGCTGCCGGTTTTGCTGATGTCAATTTGAATGCATTTATGAAGGTAAGTTCAGTCTTATTATTAAACTCCTATATTTAACATTAATTGCAGATACCCAGAGCAAAACTTTCATATTTTCCAGAATAAGGAGTCAGTCTGACAAAAAAATAAGTAATAATAAGTTCTTTATTTAGGTAAATTATACCCATGCACATAAAGAAAACAACAAATAAATATTATAAATACATTAAAGTTAATTTAAATACATTTTGTTCCATATAAAAAAAAACGAAAAATCAAACCAAATTTTATTTTAAGGAACTAAATATATTAGTAGATGCCTTCACATATACATGACTAGTGGTTGCCCCGCGAGTTCGTCCACGTGAAATTCGATTATATCGCGCATCTTGCTTAAGTTACTTCAAATATAATATTAACAAAATCGAACAACATATTTTCACACTTCTAGCCTAAAAATATTTAACACTTTCTATACCCCCCTATTTCTCCTTACAACTTAAAGATATTTTTTATAATTTTTGTATACGCACTTAGCCTAATCGTTCATATTACTTTGTGAATAACCTAGTTGCTTACATAATTAGTAAGTGTAATTGTATACTTTAAGATTGATAACTAAGCAATATTATGTGATTTTTGTAGTTCCAAAATAAATAAAAATAAGATACAAACATATTTTTGTATTAAAACGTAGCCGATGTCCTTGTCTTAGACTCCTAGACTATCTGTTTTTTGACTATATTTTTATGCGTAATTGCGATACAGACAATTTTGTCATCTACAACTAAAAATATTAATATGGATTATGAAAATGTCTACATAGCATAGAAGTATCTATAAAAATACATAATAATATGTGCAGATTGCATTGGCCATTTTTTTTATAAAATACAATTCCTTGTTTATACTAATTAATTCAATTTACTGTTGTTTTTTTCTCTATCTCTTTTTGCTTTTTTATTTCACATGTATTTTTTCTTTTGACATTCCATATTGTGTTGGTATTTTAATGTTTAATTGTTAGACATTTTTACTGTTATTTTTATTTTTTAATTTATCAAAACTTTGTATTTTGATTGGCTTGACATTTTATGTAAGTATGAATTTCCAGCGCTTTGGATCATGTCTGTTAGCCGACATGAACATTGTAAAATAAAATGTGTTTGATTTGGTTCATTTGTTCCAGATCCTGAGTTCTTCATGGTCATATTTTGCGTTAATCCGAACTATGTACAGCCATATGCAACAAGCAAATTAAGCAGAATCATATATATGCTACCTAAGTTGAATATCATCACCATAGTCATCATATCAGCTCATTAACTTTTATTTATTTCTCAATCTTTATTTATTTGCATGTAAGTGAATTTAAGCTTTGTGATTTCAGGGTTATTATTAAATTTTTTTATGTATATTTTGTTTTGACGTTTTAAGTGCTATGTAATAGTTTATGAAATAAAGAACTGTTTTACTTTTACTTTAACTTCCTACTACTGAGCACCGACCCCGACTCTCGAATCGAGGAGGGGGTGTGAGCACAGATATATATGTGTTATATATACTATATATACAATAGATTGTGTGAAATTCAAGCGTGCTGGCTTTTTGACGCCTAATATGACGTCACTGCCGATATTTAGTGACGGGAAATCCAAACTAATTCATTGACAGTGATGCCACTGATGATAAATTTTTCATACGTATGTAGATAACAGCAACAGACGCGCTGGAACTGAGCAGCGGCGGACTCATACAAAGACAAGGATCATGCACAAAAGTTAATGGCTCAAACAGTAGTGCAGTTTCCATTACAAGTTGCCACGACATTTATTTACTAAAAAATTACAAGATATAGCAAACTAAATACTAAAAAACACATTTTGTTTATCCATATGTTGAGACACAAGTTTAAGCGTAACAAGTATTAAAAGTTTAAGCTTATCAATACTATAACAGATTAAGTAATAGATAAGAAGTGTAAAAACCAATGTAATTGTTCACGTGTAATATAAATTAACAATTATGTTCGGACATGCGAATCATATGCATTTCTGTATTGTATATATATCTGTGGTGTTTAGTCTTACTCCACCAAGTGGACTCAGTGCAGATTAGTGGAAGCTAATTATCAAGAATTTCCTGTGATTCCATAAAATTAAGGAAGGTAATGCATCTAATGTCAATGTAGGCGAAGGGCTAGCCACCTCTCACCTATTGCCACAGCTTAACCCTTTATAGGTGGTAAACATACTCCCACCATAATTTGACCCTTATGGAGATGATTTAAGGTGCGAATCCAATGAAAAATTTTAACATGTTGTGCCTGTCAAAGGTTTAACTACATATCTTTTAAACTTAGCTGCACCTATGTGTTCTTAATGATGTATAAAATTAAAAAATAAATGAAATCTTGATAGATGCTAACTGTTTATTTTATATGTGACTCGTCATTATGACTACATTTTGTTTAATCGAAGATAAGCAGCAGTTGAAAACATATCTATTATATTTACAACAATTACTACTATAATTTGACTAGTAATTTTGATAAAGCAACCTTTAAGTCGGACAAGAAGAAACCTGTTTTAGTAAATATAGCCGCCAATAGCCGCCATAGTTCGCCAAATATAGCACTATACTATGCAAGACAGGACAGCAGAACTATAACGCAAAAATCGCAACATCTACTTATAGAAACTCTATCACATATAAAACAAACATATTTTATTTTATTATCCATTTCTTAACCTTCCTATAATTAAGTATTCAAGACATTTTTTAATTAGATTCAATGATTATAAAAATTCTTAAATTCTAGGACTAAAATTATTAATTAAAACTTAGTTTTACGCATAATGCAACTTTATATTTTTGTAACATGATATCGCAACCAAACTTAACACGAAATGCATGTGCAGGCAAACACTGGCAGGTAGCGAATTTCAAATAGAATACACAAAAAAGGTTGGCTCTTCCCAGAACTATACTCCTTGAGGTTTTGTTACAAAAACCTTTTTTGTGAGCGCAAGGATACGAAACTTTTTCTTACATTCTTTTTGTTGAGAATTTAAATTATAGGTTGGTTTGAAACTACTTTTACTTTTGATGTTTCAAGCTCTGGGTATCTAACTAACCTAAATTGGTATTATATTTTGAACCGATTTAAGACAGAACTAAAAAAATTACCTCAACCTTACTTAAAATCGGTTAATATCAATATTTTTCCATTGCCTTTTTACTTTATGTAATATACGTTGGTGGGCTCTTCGTCTGCGCAGGATTGGTACTTCATACAATATTTTTAATATACATAGTTAAACTAGCCAATTACTTATAGCTCTTGATTTTGAGCACTGAATTATTGTAAACATTTCATATCTCAATTATTCAAATGTTTGTATTCATAATTGAGATTATTTCTAGAAAATTGTCTCTATAGAAATTTTTATGTCAACATCATCATACGAGCGTTATCCTGGTTGCCTCTTTACGATCCCGGGATCTGCTAGAATATTTATAAATATAACCCTATTACTATGTACTTAACCCTATACCTCTACTACTACGTTAATGTCGCCATTGTTTAAATGTTAAAAAGTTTTCTTTGACTAGACTATTAATATATTATTAATATACTAACATAAAGATATAAATGTTTTGAAAATAACGCATGCTTAATGGAACAGTGACTTAACTCAAAAAAGACGATTTTTGGTACATCACAAAACAACATCTTCTAAAGAATACTTGTCCTACTTGTAAGCTCATTCAATTGATGCTGATTTAATAATTAGTAATTCTGCTTGTGTTTTGAACGTTTGATTAACATTGATTCGTTTCAAGTAAAAAACAGAAAGACTGTATAAGTACGTAACTCAAACCTGACCTATCTATAAACGGGTCGATGTTCCTTTAAGCATGCGATAAGTATTGACTGTTTATGTATCTCATGCGAGTAGCAGAATCCCCTAACTGTGAGACTTGTATAGTAATTGATGACTAAATGAAATTGATGAATAAATGATGACACTTGTTGGTGGAGTGTGAGCGGACTCGAGGTCTGAGACAGAACTCGTTGAGAGTATTGACAGGAAGCCATTTTATAATTTCTTAAAAATTTATTGTCTAGTTTGATATTTATTGATCTTGTTTGAGATTTTTTATAAGTAAATTCTTCTAATAAGTTAATTAGTAGATGCTAAACAAGGAATACAACTAGGTAGGTATCCAATAATAGGTGATAGCCGTAAGGCAACATGTCAGCGACAATTTTTATGACATAATTGAGCATAATCGCTAAGTGTTAAAATATTATGCCGATTTATTTATAGATTTACTTCTAATTCGCGTCGGGGTTCTTAGGTACTGATTTTAGTACCTTAAAGGGCCTAATATCCGTGGATCCTACACAACAATGTAATATCAGTTTAGTGTCCTGCTCCTAAGGCCGTGGTTTTAATTCTCACTCATTACAAGTATTTATCGCGATGAATTTGAATTTTATTTGATTAACAATCATGATAATACTGTTTGGGAACTCAAACAGCGCTTCAAATAAGCAAAGCTTATACTATGAGTTTGTACTAGACAACAGCTAGACACAGTTAAAAAACAAATGTCAAAACGATTCTTAGGAGCAAAGTGCATATATACGGACCTCCATGGTACCTATTCAGTCGTCAGGAGTAAGAAGTTTTTATTTACCTATATGTTTATATCCGTTGTCTAGTCTATTTAGCACAAACTTTACTTAAACTTCTTGGCGGGAAAGTGAATGATGTTTTTTTATATTAGTTTTCTTATATTTTCTATTATTTTTTATATTTCGAACATTAATGTGTAATAACGGTGGATTAATAACCGTTAAGTGTTTGTGAACGTGCATGAGTGTTGGTAAATCAAACGAAACAGGGCAACATCACTTTTCAAAATCTCTCAAGAAGTCCATGTGAGAACTCAGTATAGCCCCACATTTTTACCGAGGACTCAAGAAGTATAGGGGAGGGCATCTCATTTACCAGTTATCATCTATATCACCACTAATTCCCATTTACTTTTATTTTTATATTATTAATACATCTCTTACTTGACACTGGCTAGGTAAATGTGCTAAACGCACGAAGCCATTATTTAAAAGAATAAAAAATTATTAAACCAATAAAATTACTACTCGTTCTTATTATTCCTTAAAAGAATTTTTAGACGAAAATGTCTCAAATAATGTTCATTATAATTGATATTCATTTTTTAAAATTGGATATATTTATTTACATTTTTGTGAACACAAGCGTAGGGTGTCTCCTCCCATAGAATGTAATCCATTGGGGAGGCTAATTTTCAGCAGTGGGCTTTATAAGGGTGATGTAATGATGATGAAATAATACCCATGCAGCGACACTGCAATATCTTTTACTTAACTATCTTTTTTGCACATCATAGATTCACGGTTGAAAGCTACCTATCTCCCATAACCCAAGTTCTCGGTTCACCGATGATAAAAAGTCTTAGAAACCGGCCCACGGCGGCCATAATGCGTACAAAATTACTGGGAATTTGCAACCATCCGACCGGTTACACTATGGTTATTAATAACATAGTAAAAACATATTAGTACTATATATATACATCAGTGGATCCTTTCTTTTACGTTGATAACAAAATGCATTTATGCACTGCCCCCGGCCAAAGGGGGACCGAGAGAAGATTGTGGGGCTCACTGCGGTAGACGCGAACGCCAGCAGTAATACCCACTAAAAATCTTGCGATGACCCCCACCGCTGTAGAAAAGGGGCGTGGGGCCAGTGGGGTTGCAGCTCTGACACCCCGCCCGCGGCCAACGTCCCCCGGACCTAAACCGGGAGGACCTCCTCAGAGAGACGCAGTGGACGCGCCTCTCCTAGCTCCTTCTGCGACCATAGCGTGTGTGGCTTCTCGGACTGCCCATGGTTAATTTTCCTTACCACGAATTGCGTGATGCATCGAGATGTCGTGGCAGTTGACAAACACCTTACCCCACTCAATTTAGCTAATGAGAACTGGCGTAAACCGCTTACGTGAAGCATTCAGAATCGCAAGGAGATATGGAGAAGCAAAGAACTCCATGGGCGATTTCACAAGGCGCTTACAGGCCCAGATGTAGATCTCTCCGCTTCGGTGAGCTGGCTACGATTCGGGGACCTCTTTGGGGAAACTGAAGGGTTTGTCTGTGGATTTATGGACGAAGTTATCAAAAATATAACTGCTAAAACATGGGCGTATAATAATAATATGATGTATGTGCATACATACGCACCGAACACGGTTTGTATGAGAGCTCGACCGTATGCGTTGTCAGACGCTAACAGAATTTATCGCTGCTATAGGTGCGGCCAGTCGTAGGTGTAGCTACGACTGGCAGCACCTATAGCAGCGATAAATTCTGTTAGCATTGCATTGTAAATTATAAGACCTTAAAATCGGACATGCTTCTATTTATTCATCTTTAGTGCATGCCTTACCGAAATAAACGCTACACTTCCACAATTTTTTTTCCAGTGATCACCGAAAATAATTTAATAAGATCCCATCCCGCCCGTCACGACCATGCATTTTCGACGATTGAATCACTATCAAAACTAAATAGTAAATAACAAAGTTGATTTCCTCTGTCTGTCCTTATGTAAGCTTAGATTTTTGAAACTACGCAACGGATTTTGGTGCGCTTTTTTTTAATAGATAGTGTAATTCAAGAGAAAGGTATATATGTCGTAGATTCAATTACACTTAAATATTTTTTGTTTTTTTAAATTGTTTGGTTGCAAGTGAATCTAAGCTACGTGATTTTAGTATAATTATATTTTATTTGTTTTTGTTATTTTTTTATAATTTTGACGTTTTCAAGTACTATGTAAGTTTATGAAATAAAAAGTATTTGATTTGATTTGATTTGTCACGGGGACGAAGTCGCGGGTGGCCGCTAGTAAACTATGAGCGATAACTCTAAGGTTTAAAACTAGTGTTGTCATCAACAAATAAAAGTGACAGCATGTTGTGGGTATGTTTATAAAACATTGTACCAAACTGCCGACTAATAAATATACATCAGTTGTTAATCAGACTTGGTGGTTTCATTACATAACATGGTGACAGCGGTGTATCATTAAGTGCGAATAATCAGTTCTAAAATATTATTGTGTGATAGTGTTGTGAATAGCGTGATTCAACACATTTTATTATGGAACACGCTCGACCACCGTCGGAATTAAGTCTGGAGGGCAGCTCCGTCAGCCGGGCTGACGCTTGGAAGCGTTGGAAAACGCAATTCATTCTCTTTCTGAAGGCATCGGGGGTGCATAAAGAAGAATGTGGTGTGCAAGCTAGCTTGCTAATTAACCTCATCGGGCCGGAGGGATTCGATGTATATGAGACTTTTACGTTCGAACCGGAGAGCGGCAAAGATGACGTCAGTGTTTTGATGAAAAAATTCGATGATTTCTTCGGCGTGAAACAAAATATTACTTTGGCGAGGTATAATTTTTTCACAAGGAATCAAGAAAAAGGCGAATCTATTAACCAGTATGTGACTGCGTTAAAGTTATTGAGCAAAACCTGTGAATTCAAAACTTTGGAGTTAGAACTCATTAGAGACCGTATAGTTTGTGGCATACAGAATACCATAGTTCGCGATCGATTACTGAGAACGGAGGATTTGACGTTAGATAAGGCGATAAAAATTTGTCAAGTGGACGAAATCTCAATCGATAGTAACCGCATGTTGGAGATGCGGGGCCAGACACAGGGGCCGTCAGCGACACACGTCGACGCGGTCGGGGCACGCGGCGGCAGCAGCGGCCGGGCGCGCGGCTGGCGGGGGCGCCGCGGCCGCGCTGGTGGCGCCGGCCCGAGCGCGGCACGCCGCGGAGCGCTGCCTGCGCGCTGCTGCAGGTGTGGAGGCCAGTGCCCTCAACCTGACCAGTGTCCGGCTATAGCAGTGCAGTGTTATGTGTGTGAAAACTATGGCCACTTTGCTAGAATGTGTAAAGTAAAGCAAAATGTGAAAAAAAATTATGAAATCGGTGTGCGCGAGGAGAAACCGGCCGAGGAAGATGACTGTGAGTCTTTTTATATATCTGTGCTTTGTAATGTTTCTGAGATAAACTTATCGTCAGATGAGTGGTATGAGATACTACGCGGCGATTACGGTCCTGAAAAATTTAAATTGGATACCGGGGCCGATATCAATGTTTTACCTCTAAAACGGTTTTTAGACTTAGGTTACGATTCAAAAATTATTAGTACTAATCATAATATTAAATTACAGTCATATAGTGGAGATTTAATTCCCATAAAAGGAATTTGTTTTTTGAAATGGTCCTATAAAAATATTGAATATAACTTGAAGTTTGCCATTGCTCGTATAAATTGTCAAAGCGTCCTGGGACTTGAGGCTTGTTTGAAATTGGGTCTAGTTAAAAGAATTCATGATTTAAACTTATCAGAACACAATGACTTGTTTACTGGATTAGGTTGTTTGCCGGGTGAATATCATATAGTGATTAATAAAGATGTAACGCCCGTAGTTTGTGCTCCGCGAAAAGTACCTCTTGGGCTAAGGGATAAGCTTCAGGAAGAGTTAAATAGAATGACACAGCTAGGAGTAATCAAGAAGGTGACGCATCCTACACCTTGGGTCAATTCTTTAGTAATAGTGGCTAAGAAAAATGGTAACTTAAGAGTGTGTCTTGATCCTAGGCCTCTTAATAAAGCTATACAACGCGCCCACTTTCAGTTGCCGACAATAGATGAACTGGCTACCCAGCTTCACGGGGCTAAGTACTTCTCAGTTTTAGACGCAAATTCAGGGTTCTGGGCCAAGCAATTAGATCAAGAGAGTGCCGATCTCTGTACCTTCAGTACACCATTTGGCCGGTATCAATATTTAAGATTACCTTTTGGATTAAACTGCGCACCTGAGGTATTTCATGCAACAATAAAACAATTGTTTGAAGACCTAGAAGGCGTCGATTCATTTGTTGATGATTTGGTCTGCTGGGGAACTACTAGAGAACAACACGATATAAGACTTAAGGCGCTTTTTCAGAGAGCGCGGGAGATTAATTTAAAATTTAATAAAGACAAGTGTCGTATAGGAGTAGAGGAGGTAAAATATTTAGGACATATTTTTAACAAGGACGGAATGAAAGTGGATTCTGAAAAGGTAAAATCTATCGTTAGCATGTCTGAACCGAACGATCGCAAGAGTTTAGAAAGATTTTTGGGAGCAGTTAATTATCTCTCAAAATTTATACCCAACTATTCGGACCATACTCACGTACTAACGAGGCTTTTAAAAAAAGATGCCGGATGGTGTTGGGAAATCGGCCATCAAAAAGCATTTGATAAACTGAAAGAGCTTCTGGGTAGTGCTCCGGTGCTGCGCCTGTACGACGTGCGCGCTCCGGTGCTAGTGACGGCCGACGCGAGCGGCGTGGCGCTGGGCGCGGCGCTGCTGCAGGGCGGACGGCCCGTCGCCTACGCGTCGCGCACGCTCACTCCAGCGCAAACTCGATACGCTCAGATTGAAAAGGAGCTATTAGCCATTGTTTTTGCATGCGAAAAGTTTCACCAGTATATTTATGGTAAAAATCAAGTCATTGTGGAGTCTGACCATAAGCCACTTGAAAATATATTTAAAAAGCCCCTGGAATCGGTCCCCGCACGCTTACAACGTATGATGTTAAAATTACAAGGATACGATTTAACAATTATTTATAAGCCTGGGAAGTTAATGTACCTGGCTGATACGTTATCGCGCGCGCCTCTTCCCGATTTATATGATAACAAAATAAGTGAAGCAATATTATATCAATTGAAAATGGTTGTCGGTAATATACCAATGTCAGTAAATAAATTATCTTTGGTGAAACGAGAGACTGCTAATGATAACAATTTAACACAATTGCTATCATATATCAAACAAGGTTGGCCTAAGCACAAATACAATGTTAATGAGAATTTAAGCTACTTTTGGTCTATGAGAGATGAACTTTATTCTGTTGACGGTGTTGTATTTAGAAATAAGCAAGTATTGATACCAAATTCATTAAAAACTGATATGTTATCGTACATACACGACGGGCATTTGGGGATTGATCGCTGTAAAAGACGCGCGCGGGAAGTATTGTTTTGGCCAGGTATAAGTAGGGATATTGAAATATATGTCAAGAGATGTAAAGTATGTCAGGAGAATTCAAATAAGCCCGGTAAAGAACCAATGATTTCAGTCTCTGTACCTAATTTACCCTGGAATAAAATTGGGACAGATATTTTTGAATACGGGAAAAAGAATTACTTAATATTAGTTGATTATTTTTCTGGGTTTATTGAGGTTGCGTTTTTGGGAGACACGTCGTCAAGTTCTATAATCAGAATAATGAAAGAAAATTTTTCTCGCTATGGCATTCCGGACACAGTTATAAGTGACAACGGACCACAGTTTTCTTGTCGTAGCTTTAAAACTTTTGCTGATCAATGGGGATTTAATCACATAACTTCATCTCCATACTATGCTCAATCTAATGGCAAAAGCGAAAGAGCTGTTCAAACTATAAAAAAGATGTTAAAGAAATCAATAGATAGTGGTAGCGATTTTTATTTGAATTTGCTAAGTTATAGAAATGCTCCGCGGGAAAACTTGAGTTCTCCTGCACAACTAATGATGGGTCGTCGTTTAAAATGTAGACTGCCAGTGCATCCAGATTTATTAAAAAGAAATTCTGATTGTGAACATGAGAATCAATATAATAATTTATTAAAAAAACAAATTAAAAGTAAAATGTATTACGATCAACATAGTAAGCCATTGCCTGAGTTGAATGTTGGTGATGACGTCATAATGCTGGAAAACAATAAGGAGCGCGTTAAAGGTACTGTCGTGGGCAAGGCGCTCACCCCGCGGTCTTATATAATAAAAAATAGAAAAGGTATTTATCGTCGTAATCGCCGGCATTTAATTAAGGATAGCTCAGGACAAGGATCAGATTGTAGACATAACAACAATCCTGTTGTGGAATCAGACGATGATGTTTTTATTTCGGGAGAGGAGAGTGATGGGTATGAACCAAGTAAAGAATTGATGACTTATCGAAAGTCATATTCTCCACCCCTCACCCGCAGTAAGGCCACTCATAACTAATTAAGAAAATAATGTAAGTTTACAGTATTATTTACAATGTTTTATTTTATATAACCTACTTAAATGTTTATAGACGTAGACGTATATCTTTAGTGGTTTTTATATAAGTGTTAGTTTTTGTAAGTACTTTGTTATATATTAAGTACATAAAAGAGGGAGATGTTGTGGGTATGTTTATAAAACATTGTACCAAACTGCCGACTAATAAATATACATCAGTTGTTAATCAGACTTGGTGGTTTCATTACATAACAGTCATCAACAAATAAAAGTGACAGCATTAGTTTCAAGCCTAGTCTAACTGTAGATCTAATTTTGTAATAAGCTAAGTGTTTAGGATATTTTCGCTCACTCGGTGCTCGAGTTTGCCTACTTACATGTTTCTACTATGACCATGTTTATTAATTATTAATAATTACCTTAATATGTAGATGAATACATACAACTTTGCTACTTTTTCCTTTTTCGATAATTATAAATCGGAGCCAGTACTAAGACCTCATAGTTTTATAGCCTGTCGGAAATATTGTGTATCTTTTTTTTTTAAATAATCACATTGCATGCAGGCGGCAAAGAATCGATCTACGTGGAAAGCAATTGGGGAGGCCTATGTTCAGCAGTGGACTTCAAATAGCTGAAATGATGATGAGGATGATGAATCACATTGTGCGTTCAGCACATTAAGCTACTATAAAGTAAGGGATATATTTATAATGTTGAATTCATAGTAAATGAGAATGAGTGATGATAAATGGTAAAATTATTAGAAGCTACTTGGGAGGCCGCTTTCCATCAGGTGGGTCGCATTCTTGAGTGCCACGTAGTAGGAATGAAAAAAAGTTTTCGGAATTTTATATGGGTAACAAAATCGCAAAGGTTACATACCAAATTGAATTTTATTAGTATCAATATAACAAACAGACTCTGTCTCTACTTGCCGTGCCCGACAGGGTCCACAACGAACTATAATATAATATATTATAGAGATTTTTAATATATTATATTAAAATTCTGTTATAACTGTTTGTGGAGAGCAATAAAGACATTGAGTATTGAAACATATCACTAATAGTGCGGTTTATGTCACAGCATGGACGCATTGCCTTAAAAAAACAATTCTAATTAAGAAAGAAAAGTTTGAACTAGAATTAAAACATCATAGACTACACCGCAACCTATAAAAATATTTTTAAGTAAATAATTAGACATGTAAAGTGGTTGATATACATTAATTTTCTTAAAATAATGTTGTTTAGTTATATACTGGAATGACTAGATTTTTACCATCCTTCAACAAACTAATAATACTAGGTTGGCAATATATCAATACCAGCCGTATTATTTAACTCCTCAGCATTCAGTTGTCGGAAAGATTTTTTTTTTCTAAATACTACTGTCTACGTGCATTTCTTTAGCACATTTGGCCATTGTCAAGTAAGAGATATATAAATCGTTGTAAATGAGAATGTGTGGTTATAAAGATGATAAATGGTAAATGAGGCGCCCCCCCTAAACCCCTGGAGTCCTCAGTAAAGATGTGGGACTCTACCTCAGAATAGTGAGATCTCAATCTCACATGGACTTCTTAAGAGAATTTGAAAAGTGATGTTGCTCTGTTTTGATTCATTTAGCAACACTCATGTACGTTCACAAACACTTTTAGTAATAATCCACCGTTATTACTTATCTATTCATGTCCAAAATATTACAAATTTTAGAAAATATAACAAAACTACAGACAAGCCGCTCTACTGTCCCGCCAAGAAGTCTTAATAGGAATATTTAGTTACTACTAAGTAATATTTTGATATTCCTTATGAATTTTTGGGGAATATCTTTACTTTGCAAAACTTTAAAGCTAGGTACAGCGCCCTCTATCAAGATCTATCACGCGTAGGTAAAACAGCACTGACATTAGTGGCGCCTGTGCTGCTTTACCGGCTTCATTGGAGAAACTAGCTGTCATGGCATGGCTTTTTGAAGTTGTATTGTTTTGTGCACAATAAAACCTATATTTATAATGATTCTTAGACGATTTTTCTTAATTATTAACATAAAACTATACTGTGAATATTCAAAAGTATCATGATTACTGTGTAATATTTAGTATTAAACGTAAGAGTGCGTTAAAATGGACAAGAAAAATGCTATTCGGAGGGCCAAAAGGCAATCGAAAGTGCTTGAAGAAAATTATTGGGATTGTAGCGTTTGTACATATAGAAATAACGCAGAAGCATTCAAGTGTTCAATGTGCGACGTAAGGAAAGGTAAAGTCTGCAAATACCATATCAATACAAGCCAATAACCATAAATTCTTATGTGTTAGAATGTTCATGCATACCATCGATTTTTTAGTTAATGCATAGTGAAATCACTTGTTTCATATATAAAACTGTTCCAGAAAGTGAGAAAACACTCTTAATTTACAATTCTTGATATAAACTAATTGGGATATTTGGCAATGTATAATTGCATACAAATTTTTTTGGTGTAGACATACATCCTTCATGTACCTAATAGAAGTCTTTACCAGCATAGTTATTTAATATTCATTCAAAACCCATAGGAATTGTATTTCTACAATATGTACTTGCTGTCTACAGTACAAAAGCAAAGCATAAGTAACCACTGAGCTAGATTTTAATAAAAATATGTCGCTGTATTTCTTGTTGTCCTATGTTTTAACGGTGTATACTTGTAATACTATTTTGCATAAGTAAATTTACTACTTTCATATTTGAATTAATCATTGCCAGCTTTTATTAAATTATTATAATAGTCAAAAGATCCAGCAGCAAGAATAATATGCTCATCACTGAGTTTATTAATTCAATAAATACTTTTGATAAAACATTTTTTGTATATACTTACTTATTATAAACAGGAACACACCCAGCCCAAAACAAATATTTATTTTAATTAACATAAAGATTTGTCCTATGTGGGAATCAAACCCACAATCTCAGGAGCGGTGTGCGGGTATACTTAATAAATAAAGTACATTTTTTACATATATTTAGGTATATATGAGAATACACTTTGAAGAAAGCCTATCAAAAAGTGGCTGCTAATAGCTATTAATGAAAGACATTATATTAATTAAATTTTTAGTGAACATTTTTTACTTTCTTGTTAAATATAATCTTATCTACTTCACAGTACACTTCCATTGTATTATGTATTAAAATACATAATTTTTTAAAGAATCCACATTTTGAAATGTTTTGTGGTAGTTACATGCTTTTGAAACTTTTATCTAATACTTTGGCCAAAATAAAGGCAATATTATGTGATGTTTTTCTTATCATATATTTTGAACAATAAAATTAATATCAATTATTATTTCTACCTATCAATCCTATCATGTAGTAATGGAAAACCGACCAATAAAATGTTCCTGAGATTTGTATACTAAATAAAAACTTTAAATTGTATGTTCCCATATATTCTAAAAAATCTACAAAATTCCACCAAAACTATAATTTTCTACTGACACGTTAACAATTCAATAAACCACTAAATAAAGCTTTAAATAAATATATATATAAAAGATATACCTACCTATTTATAAATTAAAAATATGTAAATATATCAGTAGAAGAGAATCTTTGGCACTAGCCCAAGCTCTCCCAAAGTCAAGACTCTTGAATCCAAACTGATAAAAATCTGAGCAGACTGATGGCAGCTGATACTAACAAAAACAAAAAGTATGTTTACTCATTACAGAATATTAATAGATTTTTATAATATAAATAATTAAAAGAGGGGTTCCATTCCTATTGTGTGAAAAATCAGAACAGTTCTTTTTCTATATGACCCATAAATGATGGTATTTGGCAGAAGGCCTGAACTTAATATTATTATTCTAATTTGTGGGTCTTTAACAGACCAGCGTGTGTTAGTTAATGCTATTAAAACAACATACTCTTGAGGTATGCTTAAGCCTTACATAGAAGATTTAATTATCCTATCTTAGTGTACTATACTATTGTTACAATACCATACCACATACTGGATAACATTGTGGAGGTCGGTATTTATTTATTAAAATGATCACCAACATTACAACACAAATTTAATGAAAAATATTATAAAATAGATAAAGGCTCTGTTACTACAATTTTTTTTTTACAATTAACCATGGCTAATTATAAATTTAATGCTACCAAATTTAAATGTAGAGAAGAAAATATTACAATTGATATTGCCTCTTAAATTTTCTCGGCTAACAATCGTTGACCTCACTGACGTCACGGCTGCAGTCCCGTACCGCGTACACACACCTAAAATACTTTCTATTTCGTTCTCTCACACAGCCACGCATAACCGGTGACGCCGACGGTGTTGAGTGGTTTTCCTTGGAATTTTGTGTTACCTATCTATTGAAGTATATTTCTGTGTTCAATAGAAATATGTGCATATGTTTTCCATCTGCTACAGTTCATTTTGTATTAGCGGAGCAGCGGATAAATAGCACTTAATTTTTTCTACCATTTTTAGAACTTTAAGATCTCCAAGTCTTATCAAATTGTATGATCACTTACACCGTAGCGTGCGTAAATTTTATATGACTTGTGCACAATTGTATGGATAACATATAAAATTGATTTTCCATTATCAACCGAGATCTCAGGTCCGTCACGTTTACGTCCTAAGGGTCAAAATTTCTAAATCCAAAACGTTTTTTCTTTTACACTAGTTTATTTTTCCCGATCACAAAATTAATCCTTCGACCTCGAATTCGTAAATATATCGTGATATTTTTAGTTTTACGTATTCTTAACTGAACGCTGTCAGATAAAAGCGAAAACAAATTACTAAAGCATTTACTAAATTTGCTACAATTACTACACATTTCCAGATTTCATATAGTTTTTTTATATTACTATTATTTTCAAGTATGAGGTGGCAAGAATACCCGCAATTTGCTCCTGACGTCGTGGGGTGTATTCCTCCACAACACATATCTTTGTGTGCATAAACATGACTATTTGTTCTGAGCTGGTGTTGTCCTATTTATATCAAGTATATATTTAGAAATATAAAGTATTTATGTGTGTTTTTCCGTTATTTAGTATCCATCCTTAACACAAGTTCTTAATTATATCTTATCTTGCAACAACTAAATACATAATTGGTGTACCTAATTCTCAAAATATATTTTTTCGTTCAACAACCTAATATTAATATTATTAAATTCAACAAATGCGTATGATTTAGTAATTTTTTTGTTGCTAATTTTTATGTAAAAGTGCCTACAAGTTTATTTTTGGCAATCAAAACTTTTAGTAAAATAATTTCATTGAATCGCAAGTAACAAAACATTTTATTGTATCCATTCAATCAGTGAAATTCTTTATATCAATGGTAAGTAGTAAAACTTCTAAAACATCCCTACGTAACATACCTCGAAACCATTAAGCACGGATAAAGATATAAGCCGCCCGCCCACCAGTATCGGAATTCAGAAGCACTTCTATTCCTAAAACAGACCAATATCCGCCGCCGTTCCGAACGAAATCCTTTTGTTCCAACGTCCAACATACGGTACATCAGCGATTCTGTTATTTGTAAACTGAATTTGATCTCTATTTCTCGTTCAATAGACACCACAGCTACTTCGATTTGCGGTACAGCTATTCGAAACAGATCATCCAAGTGCTTTGGGACGCATACACTGTGATTCCCGTGTTCCCCTCGGGCTATACGTTGCTATTATTCGCAAAAGGTTGTTTCTATTTGGTGCTAGGACTTCGGGAATTTGTGGCTGGATATTTCCGGCGAGATTTTGCGTATTGTGGAATTGACTGTGGTTTTCATGTAGTTGATAGTAATGGTAGTAGGATCTTTATCATGGTGTTTGGGATATTTTATAGAGACTCGAGGTTAAATAACACTGACAAAATTACAAATGTATGACTCAAATCAGCCTTATAAATTCCACATACATACATAATGTCACGCCTGTTTCTCGTAGGGGTAGGCAGAGATCACATCCTTCCAGTTGCTACGATCTTGGCACACACTTTTAGTTTCATTCACAAATAAAATTAATTAAAAAATAAAATAATTGATTCATAAATTCCACTTCTGTATATTAACCTCCCCAAATAATAACATTATTGGGCGCATACCAATGCAATGTATGTATACTGTCATTAAAACATCAATTATCGCACCCGTTCATGTTCACAAAATCATTAGCTTATTAGTTCTTTTTTTATTTTTTAGGAGATTTTGTGCTAGTTTCTTTAGTTTACCTACTGTCAGTATTCGCTCTTGAAATAAGGTTATTTAAATAGTCTCATGGATCATTCCAAGGACAAACCGAGTTTTCTTTTTGAGCTATTATCTCGTAACAATCTTTAGGGTTTAAATAAATGGGGACACTTTCAGCTAGAGGGCTAATGTAGCCGCGAATATCGATTGGTAGCCGGGCTTGCCAGTGACCGGCGGCTTCTCTGGCGTCTTTGCTAGTCAAGATTTGAGACAATAGATCGCAGCCTCATATCGCAATAAAGTATGTCTTCCCTCAAAGGTACGTCCACGCGCAAGCCTCGGATGAACCCGGCGCTAGTGGCAGCACAGGCAGCCGGCACGGCCCCAACAAGCTCACAAAAAAGGCCGAGGTCTGCCAACTCCCTTAACAAGAAACGACGGCATCCACCCAGACTTAGCAATGTGGATAGGAGTTCGGCGCAAACGAGAGAGGTATGTTGTTTTACGCGCTAGAGTCCTCACACTCGCTCACATTTAATCTCAACAGTTTCACTCTTCGGCTCTTCGGGTTCTTATAGATTTACTTGTGTGGATCAAACTAAGAGCCTATTAGAACTAAAAAGTAAATCCTCCAAGCAAGCAAGATGTTTCTGTGATGAACTGCTTACAATTATTGTTACTAAGGATAAAAAAGTTATTCCTTCAGACCAGCAAGATGTTTCTCTGATGAATTATGCGACGATGCGATGCCTACAATTAGTATTACTAAGGATTAAAAAATTTATATATCCTGTAATAAAAAATCAACCGATACTTTTATATAGCAGTATTGCTCGAAGCTTTCGTTTTTGGGGGCACTCCTCTTCAATAATTACTATTTCCAAGCATGTGTGTTATTGTTATAATATAAGTTTTATTTACAATTTTACTATTGCAACCTGATCAAAGACGTATCTTTTATCAACGGTTTCTCTTTCGTCCTTAAGGTGACTGTGAGCGGGGTGACAGTTGTCATCACTGAATACAAGCCCAAGAAGTCAGTGTCGAGTAGTTCTAGTGACATGGAATCTTCGAACGATGCGAGACCCTGATTGTTCATCAACCCCCTTCTTCCTATCCTTCGACTTACACCTTTGTCATTGAAAGACATCACAAAACATTAGAATTACAAGCCAGAGTAGTCCAGACACTATTGAAATCATGTACCTGTGTCTCGGCAGTTGTCCACCGCCTCAGATTACGATGTCGTTTCCAATTAATATATAATGAAGTGCTGCTAATGCCGCAAAAACACCAGAAAGCCGCACAACTAACCCCACCTGATCAAGATCTGCATGGAACATGATGACTTAACCTTAATCTATAGTAGACGTCCTAGCAGCAATTTCAGATGATGCTTTACGATCTTGGCGGTTATCCAATTACTTGAGGCCGGATTCTGGACTGAAAGGTTTCATGACGTAGCTCCCACTTACATATATATATATTAGACATGTATATGTGTTTTTGAGATAAACTAAAAGCTTTAATAATAATAACAGATATACCTTCCAGATTAAAATTTCCAAATAAAAAACACCAGTGAACAGTAGGTTACAGGCACGTTAGTTTTTAAACTACCTGTCTGTCATTAAGGTCGGCTTGCACAACTGAGGGCCTACTCCGAAAATGAAACTTCGTGATAACGATATACATAGAGAATGAAAGAGATAGATAGATCTCAACACATCGTCTGAAATACATACATAATATCACGCCTGTTTCCCCGAAGGGGTAGGCAGAAGCATACTATACGCCCACATTTCGCCATTTATATTATTGGTTCCACATAATAGGTGGTAAGCTTATTGCCGCTTTCCGGGCAGTTTTATGTTCGCCAGAGCCTCGTCCGTAGATCGGAGGTGCACCACTTGCAAGTGAGGTTGGCTTGAGCTCCTCAGATCTTGGTAGGATATACACATCGTCTTCATCTGTCAAATAAGGCGACAATTTACAAAACGCCGTCAATATAAAAACTTCATGTCAAGCGTGACAGTTCGTCTATAACTTTCTTTATGTCAAGTTTGCCTTGTCCTTGGTAATAATAAGTTAATACGCTGTATATATGAATAAATAAGTGTTTTTTTTTACTTATGTAATTATAGGTACAATTCTTTTTTATTTAATTTTACTTAAAAATGCTGATAATTCAAATGTTGTGTGCTTACGTGTGTGTGTGCGTTTAGTAATGTGTTCATGTAATAATATTAAAATATCACAATTTTCTTAGCCTACAATTATTGTAAATGATCTCTGTATAATTTTGTAGTTATACTGAATATTTTATTAATTTATTTCACTTTCTTTTGATAAAACAATTTTTAATGCAGAATAATATGCAGAACTATGTCATGCGTTCTAGTGTTTTCATAAAATACAAATTGTACAAAACCCGGTGGTAAACATTGCAGATCGGAAATTTAAATGAAAACAGTTTTCCAGCTTTTTAAAGTACCTAGTAAATTTAGTCCTGAATTCAAATTCAGAAAAACGATAATTCTAATGATGGATGAATATGAAAATTTGTGTTGGTTTGTATTTAGAAATGCGATTGGCGATGTGCAATATTAACAGCCGGATATTGTACAACATAATACATACTTCAGTATGTATATGTCGTAGTCTTTTCGTAAAATTTCTTTGATCGTATAATATGCCTAATAATGTCGCGACAAATAGTAATTTAGGTTCAAGGTTTTATTTGTTTTATCCATAAAACAGTAGCAGTAAAGTAACATCTGGTCTGGTTTAACAAAAGTAATAAATACAGTGCAAGATTGGTTTAACAAAAGTAATCTTGCACTGTATTTATCAAGATATTTTGATCAGAAAAGCGACATTTTATGTAACGCCTTAGCTCGATATGGTTATTTGACGTTAGTTCCACGACATACACTTATATACACTGTTTAATATAAATAGCTTTAATCTCGTTGGACTAAGATCCGGGTAATGAATTATTTTCGAGTTTAAATAATGATGTTTTATTAACTTTTTCATCATTTGTTTTGAATCGACAGCAAAAATTATAAATAAAATGTATTTTTGGTAAATGATTATGATAATAATAAACAAATATGTATATATATACAAAATAATATACAAAAATATTATTGTAATGGCTAATTATTTTAAATCAATATTTATAATACAATTTTACTTTTTTTTTTAATGAAAACGTGTAATTCGAGAAGTAATAAATTATTATTTTTTTATAGAAAGTTATATGTGTAGAATATATGGGAAGTAGATATTTTTCTGTGCAATGTAACAATCAATATTGTAGTTTAGACAAGGGGGCTAGTAGCGATTACCTAAGTTGTGCAGCGTTTGTAAACAGTTAAAATAATGGATATTTTCCAAGCTTAAGAAGGTATGTTAAGACGTCAGCTAAATAACAATCATTTAGTAGATGTGAAGTCAAATTTACAGTCTTTTATTTTAGTACATATATAATTTTCCGACAAGATGAAATGCTTACAAACTCATCAGAAATGCTCACGATTCCATCAGAATTGCTCCCAATCCTATTAAAAAGGGTTCCAATCCCATCAGAATAAAAGTAAGTATGCAGATATGTTAATAAATATACACGCTGAATAATACCAATGATGCCTTTTGAGATAAAAGTAAGCTTAGGATAATAGTTTTAGTAAGCCTGCTAGCCATATATTTTACAAGTCGTAAATGATGTTGAATCTCTTTGTAACACGCTAAGCACTTGCATCTGGCGGTTAGTTGACCGTGTTACAGTCGCGTAACCCGAGACCGCAGTTCAATTTGTAAAAAACGTATTTCTATACGAACCGAGATACTTGCATATAACGTTCAAATTTTCAGTAATGTTAGTGCACCTTTGATACAGAAGGTGAGTTCTATCAAATGAGTGTTAAGCAGAAAAAGAGACCTGATATGCTTCTGGAGAAAGGTAGGCTGGCTGAATGAGGTTTGGTGTTCACAATGGCTCACATAAGATGATGCTGTCTAAAGGAGTCTATACACCAAAGCTGCCAACACAGACAGGTGGCCTTTTTTCAAAAGTATTACGTCGACGATTTGCTCGTGTTTTCCAGCGACTTGATGGAACATATCCGCGGCATGTTGAACTTACAAACCCTGGCAACACCTTTCTAAACGCGGCAGTCATTGTGAGTTGCTGATTTTGTGCCGCTGATGCTTTCCCTCTTGAACGAAATTTGAAGGCTCAAACTAACAAGCCGGGCTGTGCGGTGGCGCCACAACCTCTTAGACTTGGCGACTCACTTAGAACAAAGAATGGAGCGCTCGTAGCTTCGCAGTGCTAGCCGATAGGTGGTTGAAAACGTTTGCAATAGAATAGCAGACTTCACAGAGGTCAGACCTCAGATGGGTGACCGTTTGTGTGGCATTTGACATCGAGCGCTTCCACTCTTCGGAAGGCATCTTAAGTTGGACCCGATTATATGTGATAGTCATTAAGCCACGGTATAGGCCTAACACACCTGTCTCCACCGACCCGCATGGTGAAGTATGAACCTATAACCTTCTCACACGAACCAAGGTCATGAGAACCGTGCTCAGTAACTTAATGTTAACGTTAATGTATTGAGTAGATAGGACATAGGTAGTAAAAAAATGTAAGTGCTTTGTGTGTTAAATTAAGATTCAATGTCGTACCAATGCCGTGCCATGACACGTGCGAGTGGATGCAAGCTCTCACACCTATGCTGACGTCATACTGTAGCATCCCTTATATAATATTGTTTTAATGATTTGGTAAGGGAAAGGAAGATTTGATATGTATATATTGATTTGAGGCCAGCCGGTCACTGCCAAAGTGAAGTGTATATAAACTTCGGAAGCTACAATGAATATAAAACTTGTATACAGACTTCCTAATTTTGTCTTCATTTGTAGTTGTGAATTTTAGAGTTAAGCGGTTTGCCCACTGCACTGCGCTACGTCGACGGCCGCACATTTTAATATGTAATAACTTATAGAATTTTATACATCATGAAATTATATACCCGCGCCATAGGACAAAGCGAGATTCAATGGACAAACCTTAATTAAATAGTAGTATGAGAGGAAATGTATAGTTATACAAATATTTAGCTTTTATTAATTACTTTTTTTAAAATGATTGATTAAATCACTGCATAATGTTATTTATTATATGTATTAAGTAATTATTTTGTGTTTTTGTATGTTAGGAATTTTATTTTAAAATCTTAAACAATTAAAATTAGTATAGGTAGTTTTTGTAGCAAGTAATTATTTATTTTCGTGTATTAATGTATTAGGTTTGAATTTTGCACGTTTCAAACTTATTTTTTTAATATGTATGTACTATGTACACAAAACCCAATAATCGACACTTTTAGGGCAGTGTTCATAATAAAAAGCAATAAAAAAAGAGTACACAGCTCAGATATCAGTAATTAGTGAAAATAACAATCAATATTCTCAAGTTATAGACACCTAGGATCCACTTGTCCATATCCAGTGACCGACAGTTACCAGTGATCGACACCCCAGCGATCGACGTTACCCAGCAGTGGACATCCTGTTATCGACAACGAACAACATAAACATAATTATGGCAGGAATAAGTAGTATTTGAGATTTGTAACGAGACAAATAAATTAAATTCAGTTTAATTTAAGTTATTATTTTTATTGAAATTAAAACAGGTACTTATACACCATTATGGTCATTAATTGTACAGTCTGGCCCCCTACCGCCGAACTTTCTGGTGATCGATTATTAGGCAAAAATCGATTTCGAATTGATTCTGTCGTACCGCCGAACACATGGAACTCGATACATGATGGCGTTCTCGATTTAGACACAAAATTTGAAGGATTGACGCAATATTTCACCGTCTCTATCTATGTTTTTTTTTAATTATATTAAAAATAATGAATTTAGGTAAAAATGTGTCATTGAAACGCAAATAATAATCATTTAATTAATTAGTCGGTTCAGTAGTCTGCCAAGGCCATGAATAATCTATGCCTTTGGCAGATTCCCCGGTACGTATTGATGAACCTCAGAAAATTTCAATCTAGATGAAATAGCTGAAATTCATCAAATTAGGCGGTAGGGCCCCTGTTACCTACTTTAAAACTCTTTCAAATTAAGCATAAAAAACAAAAGTACAAAAATCTTTCTCAAAACCCTTAGTTCTCCTAGAAATAACTATTATCAATCAGTCTTGAGATTTATTAAAAATTAAACTATAAAACACTTTTCGTGCTTCCTAAAATTATAGCAAATAACTTTCTTAATTTTAAATCTTCTTTAAAATCAATAGTAGATAACCCGTAAGTAATAAAATTATTATGAATTGAGTAAACAATTTGAGATCAACAAAAAAAATTACCCATTTAAAATGAGTAAGAATGAACAACAGTGAAACTATATGGAACTCGTAAATATTCAAGAATACAAAAAATATATATGAAGTGTATATCCGGTAAATACTTGTCCATTTCCTTATTTTTATAGAAACCTCTTTTATTGATGCACACTGGCTCATCAGTCTTTTCAATGACTTGGTTCTCTTTGTACCATATTTTTTTTTGGCTTTTCGGGACAACTGAATGAATTTCCCGTCGACAAAGTCATTGTGCTAACTTCATGCTGTTTTTCATTCACATTCTCTACTTTCCCAGGAAAGTATTCACCTTCGTACAACACTATTACGTAAAATCCCAAACTAATCTTTGGTCCCGCTACAGACTTAGAAGTATTTAATTTCATCAAAGGAACATCCATTTCTGAATTAGAGGTATCTCTATGTGAATGTGTTCTTTGACGCTTAGGCTGTCGGTTTTTTCGCTTAGTAATTCCTTTTTATTTATTTTTTTTGTCCAAAGACAGCTCTATTGTACTTTTCTTCCGAAAGATCATCATCAATTTCTTCTACATTGCTATCTCCACTATGTTATACATTTATTATTACACCCAATATGCTGAATATTCGATCTCTAAATCGGAATCTTCTGAAGTAGAGTCGTCTTTTTAGTTTTAGATCTGATTTACCCCTTCCTTCGTTAACTGTTTTCTGTTTTTTTATTTTTCTTTCTTCAGCAGTTTTCTTCTTCAACATCATCATCGTCGGCCTGTTCTTTTCGTGGTACTCTCGCCAAGCTTGGCTCGTTATTGCCGATGGTATTTTTTCTCTCTTGATTCTTATTTTCTTTTTGTTGTGCTCGTTTTCCGGCCATAAAAGGTTTCTTCTGAATGGACATGGTACAATGATTCCCAAAGCAGCATTCTTTTTGAGGTGTAATTGTATCGCGGTAGTTGCTCGGTCCCGGTATAGCAACGTTTCCATCCGAAGACACTTCGTTGGGTATTTTTGGAGTTGAAACAGTTTCGGAAATGTTATTGTTGGTGGTTGGGTGTTCCATGGTAAGTAATTTGGGATTATGTTTTAGAGGTGTAGCTAGATCAATATTAGAGTCTTGGATTGGATCTATAATGGCAGCCATTTCATCTTCAGTTATATATAACCAGTAATAGTCGGAAGCTCGGCTCTCGAAGTTGTCGACGAGTATGTATACCTGGGACAAAAAGTCCAATTAGGTAAGTCCAACTTCGAGAAAGAGGTCAATCGTCGATTTCAGCTCGGTTGGGCTGCGTTCGGGAAACTACGCAAAATCTTCTGGTCCAAAATACCTCAGTGTCTCAAGACGAAAGTCTTTGTCAGCGATGACGTATGGGACTGAGACGTGGTGCCTGACTATGGGCCTCATAAGGAAGCTCAAAGTCGCACAGCGTGCAATGGAGAGAGCTATGCTCGGAGTGTCCCTATGTGATCGAATCAGAAATGAGGAAATCCGTAGAACTGGAGTGACCGACATAGCGAAGCGCGTTTGCAAGCTGAAGTGGCAGTGGGCGGGGCACATAGCTCGAAGAACCGACGACCGATGGGGCGTTAAGGTTCTTGAATGGCGACCACGAATCAGCAAGCGTAGTAGAGAGCGGCCCCCCACGCAATGGACCGATGACCTGGTCAGGGCGGCGGGCTGCCGGTGGATGCAGGCGGCAAGGGATCGTGAATTTTTTGCACACTGTCTTGTAGGCAATATTTTAGTATGGGAAAGTGTTTTTCAGCTAGAGCTAAGAGCCACCTGACCAAAAAAATGTCTTCTTGATCTTTTGAAAGTACCGTGATAGTGCAATTTATTGGAGTCTTTCCTGTTAATTTATTATAAAGTGTTACACGAGGCACCCCAAACGACTTAGCAGCTACGGCAACCTTTTCTCTATTGCGAACAGCTTTGTTCGCTTTGTCCATCTGCCCGGGCATATAGTCTTCTTTTGGAGGCATCTGAAAGAAGACATAAAAACCAGTAATGGATACTCATTGGATCCAGTGATCGACACTTTGTTCTTTACTAGTACGTAGACTCCAATTTGTTTAATTTTAAAATATACTTAAACTGCATGGAAAATGAAGTTAAATTGGTGTGCCAACTCAAGAAGTTCGTAAGAAAATAATTATTGACATGTGTCGATTACTGGGTAAAATCTGAATGTCAGAACCAGTGAATGACACCGGCTAGAACCTTAAAAACAATGAGACGTGACTAGCTATTCGCCCACATTGGCACTAGAAGATATCGATTCCCTAGTCGTCTTCCACAAGACCTTCGGGCTAGACATGGGGTGGTAGAATTCCTTAAAAGTTCCGCAACTACGCAGAATATACACATTCAATAAAACACAGTCCCTGGTTAACTAGCCACCACAAAATGTTGTTAAAAATAATAAAAAAGTACAATAAATAATATATAAAAATCTATCACGATAGCTTTCACTGCAGTAACCAATGCTCGTTTTATTCAAGGGAAACGGTTGTGTATTTGTACTAACGACTCGATGTATGTTAAAGGATGCTTTAATTGGTTAACAATATGAATTAGTCTATCGCGATATCGTTCACTTCGACAACTATTGCTCATTTTGCTTAAGATCAGTGCTTATGTATTTATACTGAACACTCAATGTATGTCAAACTGATTTTGTAAAATTATATTATGTCACTTAATAAGGAAGCAGTCTTGTATGCTGCTTGCAGTCTGCGATTAATTTCGTTATCGTGCCTTTGTAATAATAATAAGGTCTCCTTGGAAATGTGTTAATTCAACAATACACACAGATTTAGACTATTCTAGTAAATGTGTATCAATATGTTTTTTCAATTATATATAATAAGTTATTTAATTTTAGATAATGACTTTTGTAGAACGTTTGTGTTTTTTAGGTCTTTGTAAACTTGTAATAAAATAAACCTTTTGTATTTTAGAATGTAATTTATATTTATTTGTAATAATATATGAAGCGGTTGTTCTTTAACTAAAGGATTTTGTGTACAAATAATAAAAAAATATTTTCACTAAACAACACAAAGTAACTTCGTAAATAATTAATCGAATTAAATAATAAATAATTCCCATATTTTTGATAAACCTTGAACACGTCATGAGCCATGAAATTGGCAAAAAAGTGCGGTTCAATACCGCTTGGCTAAAAGTTTTTTTTTATTGGACAATTAGTCTGGTACAAAATTTTACTAAGTAATGATTACCAAAGTCCTTTAGTTTTAAAACTACATGTTAAGTTATTGTGAAAAGTTCGTTTTAAATGTTAATTATTTTTAAGTTTTCTTTATCAATGTATATAAATGAAGTGGAAATGATGTCTGTCGTTTTATTTTGAAAATATTATGGTGGTAATTTTATGAAAACTAATTCTAAGGGCTTGCGTATACTAGAAGCAACGTCGTCGCAGCGAGGGATTATACCTAAAGTAATTTTGAAGCTTATTGCCATAATCTTAACACTCACATTTCGAGACTTAACGTGCTGATAGCACATCAAGCAGACTGCGAATTTTGATCTTAGTGTACCTAACTATCTAAATTAGCAGGAGCTTGGTGCAAGAGTTTACTATTAAGGCCATTTTGTATGTCATGTCTATGTCGAAGACAAGATCTGTAAAAAACCTGTTGGTTACCCAGAAGTTACAGCATTATGTAAAAGCTATCCAATTATGTGGTAGGTATGTTATTATTATATTTCGTTATTAAAATATACATACACACAATCACGCCTGTTCCCCGAAGGGATAGGCAGAGGCATATAAAACGCCCACACTTCGCCTGTTATATTGTTGGTTCCACGTAATAGGTGGCGAGCCTATTGCCGCTTATCGGGCACTTTTATGTTCGCCAGAGCCTCGTTCGTTGATCGGCAGGTGCACCACTTGCAGGTGAGGCTGTCTTGATGATATCTTCACTCAGATTTAATGAAAACCGTCGAGTTTTTGCCAACGTTTAATTTAAGACTCGTCACCGCACATCTCCGTTTTGGTCGATGTAACCTGTGGTCGGAAACGATCGCCGAAGTAGGTACAGCAGAGTTTACAGAGGTCAGTCCTTGGATGGGTGACCGTTTGTGTGGCATTTGATATCGAGCGCTTCCGTGCTTCGGAAGGCACGTTAAGCTGTTGGTCCGGTTATCACTAAATGTGGTAGTCGTTAGGCCTTGTTAGAGGCCTAATGGGCGGCTTGAAAAGATCTAACAGCAGGACGCCATACACCTGCCTCTGCCAATCCGCACTGGGTCAGCGTGGTGGAGTATGACCCAATACCCTCACACCTTGATATGTGAGAGGAGGCTCGTGCTCAGTAGTGGGACGTTAATGGGCTGTGATGAACCTGCCCCTAGGCTTCTGCACAAAATGTTGAGGCAGGTAGCTGCAGCCACCCCCCCGACTGGTCTCCACCTTGTCGTGGTGGGGGGGCTGAGTACCTCCCGGTAGGGCGCAGGAGGCGCCAGGGAAAAGGTAACACCCAGAGATTGGCGACTCTGGGTGCCCTTAGTACTGACTACCAGGGGGGAAACTAAGAGGGACCTGTGGAGGGCGCAGCGGGCGGGCCAGGAGGGCCCGTCAAGCAGCGCCAGGAGGGTCTTAGGCAGCGGGGGCAGGGGGGCCCTGCTGTCTAACCATGGACCCTTCGAGAAGTCGGCCACACACGCTATGGTCGCACAAGGAGGTAGGAGGGGCGCGTCCACTGCGTCTCTCTGAGGAGGTCCTCCCGGTTTTGGTCCGGGGGACGTTGGCCGCGGGCGGGGTGTCAGAGCTGCAACCCAGGTACTGGCACCCCGCCTCTTTCTCAACAAGCGGCGGGCGTCGTCGGAAGATTTTTAGTGGGTATTACTGCTGGCGGTCGTGTCTGCCGATGGTGAGCCCCACACACCTCTCTCGGTCCCCCTTTGGCCGGGAGACAGTGCGTAAATGCATTTTGTTACCGACGTAAATAAAAAAAAAAAAGGTAGCTGCAGCCGCAGATCAGATCTCAACAACAGTACCTACTGGATAGTACAGTACATCTCTGTTTAGGACTAAAACCTACCCGCCATGCTCCTAGTCTTCGCACACAATGTACAGACGCAGATAGATACCAGCTGACCACGACAGTACTGGATAGTGCAGTGGTTACTAACCTTTTCCGTTCCATTACACTTATAACCTATGTTTTTTTTATTTAGGGGATGATAGTGTATGTTATCATTATTGTTTCTCTGAAATTATTTCTACAATACAGCAAGCAGCCCGTGCTTCCTGCCGAGTTACCGCAATTTGTTCCGTAACAAACGGCTCCGTAATTATGGTATTATGTAAAAAGCGAGTTAAGTACCTATAAGAGATATAAAAAACATGTGACATGAAGACTTATACGTATGAATATTTTTAATTTTTTTTTATAATTTATATTATGTTAGTATTTTTTTTTGTTGTGTTATATTTTATTTTATTTGTAATTAGTTATAAAATATGTTGCTTGTTTTTTTGTTTTTATTAGTAATAGTAGTTATGTTTTATCCTTTGTTAGTCTACATAATTTTTTGTCTTGTGTTTCTTTATTTTGTTTTTAATTATTATTGTACCTACATCACGATGTACCCTTCTGTGTCCTTAACTTTTTTTGTCCATTTAAGGTTGCCTGGAAGAAATTGCTTTAAGCGATAAGGCCGCCCATTGTATATACCTACCTACCTACCTGTTTAATTTTCTTTGTATTTATGTGTAATCTTTATCATGGTGTACAATAAAGAGTAAATTATTATTATTATTAATGTTACTGGGTTCAGAGGAAGAAAACCGAATGAGAGATGGATTGAGTGCATGAGGAATTATATGATCGAGAAAGGTGTTGATGAGCCTATGACTTATAACCGTGGTAAATAGAGATTACAGACATGCTGCACCGTCTTCAGATAAACTGGAAGCAGGGCAGGGACTCACCTCATTCCCAAGGTCATTCCAAACTTTTCCGGTTGTTAGGACCGTAATGCTTTGGAGGACGCCCGTAGCTTGGCAAATTTATGGGCGCTTTTTGTACCCTAACAATTTATTTAACTCTATGATGTCACTGTGTAAGGGGCAGGAAAATGATGATAAAGTATATACGGGGTAAGGTTTGTATGTGATGTGTTCACAGATAGATATTTTTGACAGAAGCCAATTTGTGATAATGTTTTAATTTCAATATTTTCACAACTTATTATAACAATATCCTAGGCTTGACAGAAAGAAATTTATTTCCGAGCTCCTTGGTGATCACTTAAATATAAAAGGCGTGATAATTATAAACATCTACATAAGTACATACTTAATTGTTACCTACTTTCAAAACTAGACTCTACGGAACTCTTAATTGTGTTATCATCACCGCCCAGCTCTTAAGAGCGTGTAGTCAATTTACGACGAAAGTTCAATCTTTTAGTGGTTTAACCAACTATTTAATACACAAATCTAACTTATAAAATAAAACAATTCATATCAAAAATTATGTCTTATAGAAGTGCACTGCAGAGGAAAATTACAGATTTTATCAATAGACTTTTCCGGAAGGCAGAATTTTGAAAATGCTAGTCAGAAATTATATATTTTTTTAATAATTTTAAGCTAATATAAAAAATGGTCTTAATTTAAGATAAGATAAGATAAGATAATAATTTATTTGAATCACAAACACACACATGCAGAAATATACAATATAGACATAACAATCAAATAAAAAAAATAAAAATACACAAACAAGAACAAAAATATTGAAAAAAATAAAATTAAAAAAAATAATCCACATAATTAAGAAGTTTGCCTTCCATAGCATGTGTGCAGCAGTGACGCAAAGGGACCAAAGCTCAGTGATATTTTGCCCTCGATGAGAGCAAACACTGATTTTCAGCTTTCACCCAAGGGAGTTGCAGCTTTACGCAGAGTTTGAGCGAACGCGACAATCCCTTGCAAAGAACATCAAACAGCGGTAACAGATTCATAATCCACTATCAACCACAAAAATCTCAGCTTAGATTTACACTTTTAAATACACTGTTTCCATTAGAAAAAGTCGAATTTTTTGTCTTCTAAATTTGACTGCACGCTCTTCAGATCCCACGACACTAATAAGCGCGGGCCTGCTCTCACAAATGAAGGTAAGAGGGATTTAGGCCTTACTTCAATGCCTACTTGTACTTGACCAGGCGCTGACGGGTTTCCTGAAGAAATTGGAGAAACTGGAAAAAGGAGTAGTCCGTCCTATAGCGCTAATAATTTTTTTATCTAGATAGATAATATACCTATACAGTATACGGCAAGCGGACCCTGTAAATTAACTGGCGGAAGATTTAATCTAGACCATCATCTCAGTAAGCCCATTAAAACGTCCCAACTTCCAAGCACAAGCCTCTACTCAAAACAAAGATGAGAGGGATTCCGGTGACACTTTACCGCGCTTCTTACTTCAATGCCTTCTTGACCAATAATAGTTCAGTTACTCAAGTAGGTAATTCAAACAGTGGTACTCCCTGTGCCGTGTGGTGTGGCCTAGAATAGTGCCACCTCCCTCACATTTCACGGGGAGTCGTAAGAGTCACGAAGAGATGTACCGTATGATAGGAAGCAGCGTCATCCTACGTACTGGCTTGAACTGCGATCGCCAACCCGCCTGCCCAGCGTGGGGAATATGGCCGTGTCCCCAGTAGGCAAACTGTTAGCGGCCGACTGAGTTGCAAGACTGAGAGACCGACGCTGCAAACTGCGTATAGTGAGCGCAAAACTAGCAGACTGTGGACACTCCATTTCAAATATATGGAAGGGCGTACTAAATCGGTACGCCGCAAACTCAGTCGGCCGCTAACAGTTGGCCTACTGGGGACAAAGCCTTAGGGTAGATACGTCCAAAAGAATGTAATCTTTTTGGGAGGCTAATAATCAGCAGTGGGCTTTATCAGGCTGATGTGATGACAAACTACATACCTATCACTTTCACAAAACGAGCACTATCTCATGCGTACCTACAAGCCGAGCCAAAACCAAAATCATTTTTTTATTTGGCTTATGTTTGGTGTATGTAGTAACATACATTTATGTGAGCTTAATTTATTAACACGTACCTACTTCAAAGTAGTAATAAGCACAGCCTGCAATAATTATATTTTAATAATCGACAATTACTTATACTAAAACTGCAGTACGTTACAATTAAAATAACATATAAACCATTAAGAATTAAATAACTTTTTTAGAAATAATGCCATTAATTTATTTTCTTGCCGAGACCAGAGAACAGTTAATGATATCATAATAGAAGCGCATTGAGTTATAAAAAGAGCACATTCGATACAGAGGAGAGTGAGAACCGAGATGACTCCTTCATGTGGGAAGTGTGAATGTCTTTCTATTCTGAACACGACTGACACTTCGTGGAATTGTAAATTGAAGACAATGTAAAATTTCAGGAAAGTTAATGAAACCGTTCACTATGTAAAAAAAAGAAATAGGACATCTGATGCCCTCAGCTGGCAATGTAAGGGCGTAAGATTATTATGAGATAACCGTGATTCATACGACTGAAGGTCACGACTTTTATTATCTGAGTAACTGAGGTAGTAAACAAAAGGTTAATAAACACGCTCAAGTCTATCGGAATGAACCTGATAACCGGGATTCCATACTGGAATCGAGTAGGTATATAAGTAAAAAAAGGTATGTAGGTAAAATAAGAATAGTGAGTTGAGGGTCCTTTAATATTTTCGTTTGGCGTGTAATAAAACCACTTACCTTTGAGCTTTTTTTAATAATAGCGTCGATGTGATGTCTAAAACTCAACGAGCTATCCAAAACTACACCTAGATCACGGATGCTGGATACTTCATTAATAGGAATGTTGTTGATGAAATAAATAGCGTTATACAGTCGGTTGTAATTTTCTTGTGCACTTGTTTGTATTAACTAGCATGTGGTTATCATATCACCAATCCTGAAACCTATTTATATCCATTTGAAGAGCCTACATCGTCAGTACTATATATTTTTCGATAAATTTTTAAGTCATTGGCATACAATTTAAATTTGGAATTTATGCAAGAAGAGACATCATAAATGAAGAATATCGCACCACCAGAGTTATTAAAATAATTTATTTGAATTTAACTTGGTACAATAGTTGTTGTTACATTTATATAATTATAGGCGTCTCATATTTTTGTCAAGATAGCGTGCAAACGTTTTACAAATATATATATAAAATAAAATTACACGTATATAATGTCAAACAGTAGACTGTTTCTAACTAGGTATTCTATTATTATTCCAGATATAGAATATATATAGAAGCATTTGTCCAGCCACCGTTGATGAAGTTTTCTCTTGAATAAGACCAAATTGAGGTTTTTTAAACTTTCAGGAATGTGATTATATAGTTATACCTTAAGCCATACAGCCATAAGTGCGCATTCTTTTGAAGAGACAAACTACACTTAGGTACACATAAACGATTCCGAAGGCTCTTTACTCTAACGTCTTTCTGGGTTTCAAAATATTCGATGAGCTGTTCCACAAACAATGCCAGCTGCTTTATAATAAATACTGCGTTAATAATTTTAACATTCTAAATTATGGGCGACAAGATTCCAAGTAGTGAGCACCACATATTATTATAGTTCTAACACATACACATATCAACAGACGGAAGATTAATTAAGATGATCTTAATAACCACATGAAACAATGTATAAATGAATTATGATCATCTCAATCAGTCCTTCTGGGGATGAGCCCCTACTTAGAAACACTTATGCGTGTTACAATACCCCTCCTTACTTACTCCTTGGATATTTTTTTACCTATTTCATCATCATGTCAGCCTTATACAGCCCATTGCTGATAATTAGCCTCCCTAATAAATTACATTTGTAGCGACACCGTACAAGCGATGAACGGAACGTAAAAAGATGAATGAAAATACTGAATCGCGCAAACGAAATTCCTCAAGCTCGTAACTATATATGCAGCACCCAACCATCATCGGTTGGGCCGCGGCCCCCGGGCACATCCATCCGCCCGGTGGAAGATCTTCCCTTTAGTAGGGAGCACGTCATCCGCTCCCTACACATTCTATTAGAGGTATCTACCCATAATCACTACGCTGGGCAGGCGCAAGCCAGTATGCAGGATGACGCTGCTTCCCATCATCCTTGTCGGATTTCTCTTCGTCGACTCCTACGACACCCCGTTAGATGAGACGGGGTGGTACTATTCTAGGTCAGCACCAATGTGGTTATTTACTTATATAAGTAAATAAAACAACCTACATATTAAAAGAACTAACTCGTAGGTACGTACGGCAAGCGGGCCCTGTACATTAACAGGCGGGAGATTTAATCAAGCTGCGATGAGATATGCCTGCGGAGCCCTACGCGGGGTCTACTGATGAGTACGGACAGCAGAAAAAGAACAGTTTATTTATATGAAACACGTTTTACATACTTATAAGCGCAAATGTTGCAGCGAATCCACACTGATTCGCTATGCACATTCAATTATTCGAGTTTTTTCATTGAGTAGAAACCAAAACCTAGGCATTCTAGAGGGCGGCGGCGGTGTGCAGTTATTCGCTTAGCGGTCCCTATGCCCGTTACACAAAACGCGTAACAGCTCAAAACCTGATATAAGTATGATCGCTACACAAATTTCCCTAGAAATCTATACATAATTTTGAGAACCGATTTGGACGGAGGTGCGCTAGCATGTTTAATCTATGTATTTATAAATACTCATTAGTATGTTTATCCGTTATTTTGTGTCTATAACACAATTTAAGTTCTTAATGATACTTATCTTGAATTATAAGTATATTTACATTAACAAAGTAAGATTGTGGTTTACATTTTTAAGTATGCAGTTTAGACTCTTTGTTTGATTTATTTATTTATAAATTTTTTATGAGTATCAACAGTTGATGAAGCATTTATATAAATAAACAATACACCCTTCCCACTCTAGAGATGACTTATGTAAAATTATCGATGAGTAATCATAAAACCAAAAATACCATATGCAAAACAAAAATTTTACTAAATAAAATCAACTTGTCCGTGGTGGCCAAGGAGAGAATCGAACTCACTACTTACCTTTGGATAACCGGTCCACTGCTCTGGTCTAATTATAATTTTGTTCTGTTAACTAAATACCTACAACAAAATTGTGATTTAGTTACAAAACTTTAACTTTTTCTGCTGACGCTACAAGGGTGTATTGCAAAGGGTTGCAAGTAATGAGAAGAATGAAAAATGGCTGCCGCCCCCGCCTCTGCTATTTATTAAAAACTAGCAGATTCCTTTACTGAGCACTGCTATCGCAATACAGCCTCGTTATTATTATCTATGGCTTACTTGTAAATATATTCTATGGGTTGCGTTTAATAATCTAATGATTATTTATTGACTTTTTGATTTGCCGGGAAAGTGAAGCGCCATGTCTGCAGTTTTGTTTTATTTTCTAAAATGTGTGATATTTTGAACATTAATGTTTAATAACGGTGGCTAATTAACCGTTAAGTGTTTGTGAACATACATGAGTGTTGGTAAATCAAACAAAACAGTGCAACATAACTTTTCAAATTCTCTCAAGAAGTCCATGTGAGATCTTAGTATAGTCCCACATCTTTACTGGGGATTCAAGAGGCTTAGGTGAGGGCATCTCATTTACCATTTATCATCTTTATCACCACTCGTTCTCATTTATTATAATTATGGTAAATATTACTAACATATCTTTTATTTCACACCAGTGTGCTATATGCTACATGCGCTACACACACGATGCCATTATAATCTTTTTTTATAAAATAGGCGCCAACGCATAAAAAGACACATCGGGGCACACGGCACACCTGCCGATCAACAGACGAGGCTCTGGCGAACTTAAAAGTAAGCGGAAATAGGCTTGCCACCTATTACGTATGACCAGCAATATAATTGACAAATTCTGGGCGTGTAATATGCCTCTGCCTACCCCTTCGGGTAAACAGGCGTGACAATCATACTTTTCTGCTAACCCAAAGGTTAACTGGTAGAGAATGCCTTGCAGCATTAAGTTCGCCTTTTGTACATTTTTATTATAATTTGTGCGATAAAGTTTAAATAAATAAATAAAATACAATATGTATGTATATGTTATGCAAAAAGTTTGATTTATTTAATTACTGGACACTGGAAAATTCTCTAGGGGAAAGCGGGTATATTCACCTTCACGCCTTATCGGTCGTCAATGACAATTAACAGATGATTGTGGTGATTATGGGCAAATACCCCCAATAGACTGTTATCTATTTAAAATTCAAATTCATTTATTCAAGTTTGGCTCAAAAAAGCTCATGAACGTCAAAACTTAAAAACTAGCGCGCCCATCCACTGCGGTCGGGAGCTTGATCGTAAAAGAACGGGCAAAAAAATCGTCAAGGTTTTCTCCCGCCAGTTACAAGAGAATGTACTTAGTAGTAAAACAATTTGACAAATCTACAAAAACCTGTGTTCTGCAGTCACAAGATTTAAAATAACAGAAGAAAATAACAGTTTTTTTAAGTTATACGAGCATGATTACGAATAAACATAGTAGACTGAGACCAATCCCCACTGGCGGCACCCGTTTACGAGTATGACGCATGAACCAGCCATCGTTTCGCTCAACCATATTTTAGGGAACGTAACGACCCGACGCATGACGCCACCACCGCAAAGACATTAAGTGTGAGCATGACATACTCAAGCTACTGGATAAAATAATTTTAACAAAAATAACATTATATTGATTAAATGTGCTGCAAACCACAAATATTTTTGGTCTTATGAAAGATATCATTTACAGCAATTCAGTCTTGAGGAGGCCATGCTAAGTGGCCTTTTAAGGCTGATATGATGATGACAGTAAGATACCTTTTGCAGCAAGTTAGTTTTTATAAAGCGAAAATAAACAAATCAGAATGCAGATTTATTTCTCTTTCAAAAGAATAAATCTTTTGGAAGGAAAAATAATGTATTTAAAAGAGTCACCTTCAATATCGAGCTTCTTCCACCATAAAAATAATGTCGTTAAACTAAGCTAAAAAGCCCAATTGGGTGGCTTGAATAGTTGTTAAATCGGGACACCTCACCCCAGCCTTCGCCAATTCTCACTGACTCTGCACAAAGAACTCACCTTGGTTTGTAAGAAGATGCCAATTCTCAGTAGTGGGACACTAATGGGCTGGACTTTCCCTCACAAGCTTCCTTTGCCGGGCCAGAGCAAATTGACGAATGTGATAGTTTATGCCTATGTATAAGATATAAAATATATAATATTAGTAAATTAAGTAATAATATATTTATAAATAATCACAGTAAGTATGTAACAATATTAAAATAAACGGAAAGCCAACGTTCGAGCGGTGACAAACAAGTATGACTCATGGTTGTTTGTTACCGCCTATAAAAGCCCCTGCGCCGACCGATCTGGGCCATTCTAGGGATGGCGATTCTTTCCGAAAAAGATCGATTTTTGAATCGATTCAAATCGTGACCTAATGAATCGATTCACTAAAAAATCGAGGTCTATAAGATCGATTTCCGAAAAATCGATCTTTTTTCCAAATTTTCGTTTATAATGTAATATAAATCTATTTTATTAAAAACAAGATACGTATTATAATTTAACGATCTTTTATCAGTAAAATCAGGTAATTCGATAATAAAAAATATTTTTATTACCATAATATCAAACTAACAGATCAAGTATAAAACAAGACATTTATTTTCGCGAGTTTTTGAATAATTAATTCTTTAACCGGCAGCACTTTTATAATACGAGTACATTCAATTAATTGTAAATAGTTTTATGGTTAACACAAAAAAAATCGAACGTCGATTTTCAAGGGTGAAAAATCGATTCACCGAATCGATTCAGTACTACATATCGATTTAAAAAATCGATCTTATTGGCTCCAAAAATCGATTCTTCGATTAATCGATTTCAGATCGCCATGCCTAGGCCATTCTCGGTTGAGACGTCGGACGGTGCGGAGCTCCGAGGCTTGTTTGGTTCTTATATTCTTTATATGGATATATATATATATAAGTGTGGACATTCTGAGTTGGAAGATAAGTATAATGTTATTTTGTTTTAAGGTGTGATGATTGTTGATAATAAATTAAATTATTATCTTTAACAATTATTTCACGGTTATACCCTTATTGTTTCTACGATTAATGTTTAGTTGGTGATATGGACAGATATATGAAATGCTTTGTAATATACAAATGGTTGTACTGATAGTTACACTAGTAAGTGTAGTTCTGTCGTATAATGTTTGTACACATGGTTATTAATGTTTGTTTGATTTTATGTGGGTCCATGTGTACTAATATGTTGGGCTTTATAACTGATGCAATATGATTGATATAAGTTATATATTTTGTTTATCTGCTTTAAGACATAACGTAGGATATATGGCATAACTGTAATTCTGTGTTTACTATTTGATGAAACTAATTAAACGGCTATAATAATAAATATATATTACACTAAATAATAAACGGAGTGTAGTTTAAAAATAAAGTGTTCGAAACACTAATAAAGAACTTAATAAATAAAATAGTTCAAACCGTTTTATTGTTTTACTTGTGAATTCCTTTACCTGCTTACAGCACTTTTATAGTGGTTATTGATTCTATTATTTGATATATAGATAACTAGAACTTTAAATCTAACAAATGCAACTGTAACGGGCTGCTGTTAGAACTAACCTATAGCATTATAATAAATCTATCAATATGCTTGATTCCTTTAACCATCGAAAAAACTTAGTACCTTTTTGTACAAACAGACAAACAAACAAATAACACAGAGGATATTAAAACCACATTATTTAAATACATGTTAATGCTTCATATCAGAAAATAAGTAGAATGTTAGTAAACATGTCTACCCACCTCAAACAAAAAACAAAATTATAGGTTCAATGTTATTGCGAAAAAATAATCTATTCGTCTTTAACAAAGTAACGATTTCGTTTCCCAACTTTTTTGATCGCGTGGCCTGTGACAGACATACAGACGGACAGGGCAATTTATAATTATGTCGTATCGCGCGATCTTAACACGCTACGGTCAACCAGCGTAACCAGAAACGTGAAACCGTATTCCTATTTCCCTTATATTGAAAGTTGAGAGTTCATTTTATACTGGATTATGTGAAGCATTTCAACGATACGTATTTGAACCGATTTTTTATGGATAAGGGGTAAAATTGTAAAGTAATTATATTTATGGAACCCCTACTGAATATTTTGCTATGGAAACCAACGGTTTGTTCGTACCAGTAATTACAGTCATGCCTAGGGTTGCCACCTTTTTTTTTGACAGTTAAAGTACATTGGTAATTATAGGTAAGATAAAAAAGTACACAGTGAAAAATAAAGTTCTTTAGTCTATATTTAAATTAAAGTCCAATCCTAAATCATGCTAAAAAAGAGTATTTTCGTGTACTTTATTGTTTTTATAAACTATAAAGTACAATTACTTGAAATAAAGTACAATAATTTATAATAAAGTACGGGTGGTAACCCTAGTCATGCCACATAGATAGGTATTAAATACGCATAATTTTGTATTGAGAAAGACTTTTTTAATATCTAGTCAAAGAGATTTAATATAGTAATAGAGCGGCTATTAGAGACTTTTCCATACAAAAAATTTGAGCTGGCGCGGAAGTAGCGCTATCTAACGTTGAAAAGCAAAACAGCATATTAAAAACAATTAGAATAAGTTTTACCTACTCCACGGTAGGCGTCGCTTTGCAGTAGGGATGTTCTAAACTAAATTAATTTCATTTTATCCTTATCAGTCACCCTTAATAATTAACTTCCACAATAGAAAATACTAATGAATTCTCTCTATTAGGCATAACTATAGATAGTAACTTAAACTGGAAGACCCACATTAACAACCTTCGATAAAAAAATATCCAGATTCTCCTATGCCCTTCAATAAATTAAAAGAACAACAGATTTGCAAACAGCTTTAACTACATACTATGCCTATGCATATGCAAGGTTTAGTTACGGGATTATTTTGTGGGGAAGTAGTACTGACACACCTTCTCTTTTTATTCTTCAAATGAAATAATTTGAACTTTGGCAAACATTGAACAGACTGACACTTGCAAGCCCTACTTTATAAAACTTAACATACTAACTCTACCAGGCATTTATATTTTAGAAATATGTAAATTTGTAAGAAATAACATCACCTCCTTTTACAAAACGTGGAGAAAAACCAATAAATAAACTACTAAGACACAAAAACAGATTAATACTTCTAACATGACTCTACACTCCAATAGTCCATAATAATATGTAATGTCAATAAAAATTTATAATAAACTCCCTGAATTAATAAAACAGAAACCTGTAACGCTACATTTGTGAACATAATCAAAGAAATATTAGTAAATAAGGCCTACTACGACATAAAAGACTATATCAATGACAAGACAATAAAAAAATAAGTATAAGTTAAAGTTATAATAAATTTATTTAAATATGTGATATGACAATTTTAAAAAAATTATGTAAAAATATAAATAAATAAATAAAAAATAACCTTCTGTGAAACGTTATGGAGTGCCATAAACATTGATTTGATAGTTTTACTATTATAGTGTATAACAGTCCCCCAACGCAATTATTATTGAATCAGAATATTCCTACTTATATCAAACTTATACTTACAATTTAAAAATATTATTTATTACATAAATCATTAAATAAAACGACATCACTTGAACATCACTAAATCATCTACTTCCGCATCGACAACTGTGGCGAGATCTTAAAAGTAGTGCTTTTGCTTCTCACCGCTAGAGGTCAGCAAAGGGCATAAGTAATGTTCTAGAACAATTTATTGAAAATTATTATATAGTCTGATTATTGAGTAAATATAAAAAATACTTACGAAAATAAACTGTAATCACGTTCAGCCTTTTTACCATAACGGGATTTGCAATACCGCAGTACGCAATTTGGCATATTTTCTATAAAATTTGTCAAATCTGTTCCCGCACAAACACGACTACACTAGAGGGCGCATAAAATCATACTGAGCGACTTGTTACCACTTGGTAATAAGTTGTGGATTACAGTTTTGATCTCAATGTCCTGTCTATAGTAATAGTTAAATGTCTTTGTATCTAGTCATTCTTTTCACAGTTACACAGTCCAGAGCACAGTGAATGGTGCAATGCATGTATAGACATAATAATAATTTGGAATACAATTTTAAATTTGAATAAAAAAATATTTGCTGACAATTACACCAATTATTTTAGTTCCAAGATAAGTATCATTAAGAACTTGTGTTATGGATACTATATAACGGATAAACATACATAACTACTTTTTTTTGTTAATGCATATATAATATACCTACATAGAAGCAGAACAAATATTCATGTTTGTGCATTTGTCCTGTGTGGGAATCGAACCCACGACCTCAGGATCGGAGTAAGCTTAGAAATCGGTACTACGGTTGAATTGCACGAAAGCTAAACGCATTCATTGTGGCCTTAAATTAAATTAATAATTTATTTTGACATAGTTGTATGAAGTCATGTACAAAGTTCAATGGCTAATAGCCGACGATATATTCACGACCGATATGGCGTAGAGGCGAATATACCCGCTCTCCGATCCAAGGTCGTGGGTTCGATTCCCACACAGGACAAATATTTGTGTGCATGAACATGAATGATTGTTCTGGTCTGGGTGTTTCCCTATGTATATCAAGTATGTATTTACAAAAAAAATTGTATATGTTTATCCGTTATTTAGTATCCATAACACAAGTTCTTAATGATACTTATCTTGGAACTAAACAATTGTGTAAACGTTATGAAATGCACTTATTATTTATTTATGTTCGCCAAACAGTGGCCCATAAGGGCAGTTGCCCACTGGCCAAAATAAGTTAAAGGTTAGATTTCTTAGGAATTTAGATAGAACAATATCTATCGTATAGTCAAAGCTGGTGTTCTGTCACGATTTTGTGCAGCGAGTCACAGTCATGTCTCCACGACTCATGCAAACTTTACAAAAGCAATCCATTTGACATTGTAACGATAAGCTCGAAAAAAATGCCAACCGACAAAAATAATTCATAGATACCTTATCGTCGTTGGAGAATGATAACCTCGTATGTCCAAAAATCTGAACTTTACAGGAAACGAAAAAAAGCGGATAATTTCGTCTAAATTCAAAATGTTTTATGTACTTTTGTCTCATGTTTTGAATGATGATAATGACTTATTTATGCTATTAACCAATGCATTACTCAACTGGATTATGCCATATATATACATATAATTAATATATGTAGATTTTCCCCTAACACAGGTATATCTTTACTTAAAAGGGGTCCAAAAAAACAGTTACCCTAAATGTAATATTGTTACTGAATAAATATTTTAGTTTTTTTCTTTTTGATATGTAGGTAAAGGAGGATTAGGATAAAAAAAACTTAATAAAGTATAATTAAGTTTCATTTAGTTTTGCCATAATATAAAATAAGTCATTTTCATACGATTTTTACAACAAAAAAAAAGTTTTATTGACATCCGAATTATTCGTTCTACAGCGACGTTATGTAGTATCTTTGTAGCAAAAACAAGTAACAAAAATAAGAATAAATAATAATAATAAATATTTCTGACACTTACACCAATTATTTAATTCCAAGATAAGTATCATTAAGAACTTGTGTTATGGATACTAAATAACGGATAAACATACATAAATACTTTTTTTTTTGTAAATACATACTTAATATACATAGAAAAACACCCAGACCAGACCAAGTATTCATATTTATAACACACAAATATTTGTTCTGTGTGAGAATCGAACCCACGACCTCTGAAGTGAAGTGCAGGTATACTGACCTCCACGCCATATCGGTCGTCAAATAAATAATAAATAAATAAATTACAATCTTCCTTTATATCTTCGAGAAATTCCCAACCCACATAATCATTCATATTATGTAATATAATATACTTACCTCGTATGTACCCATATTGTACCTGCAAGTACATAATGGTATGTGCAAACCCGCACCGGTCCGCCTAGGGCCTGTTTGCTCAAAATAAACACAGCCGACCGTAGCTACTTATTGTAATAATGAACAAGTACAGGCGAGAACAATGGTCTTTTTAACATAATATTCATAAGAATCCTACCAAGATGTGAGGAGCCCAAGTCAACCTCACCTGCCAGTGGTGCACCTGCCGATTAACGAACGAAGCTCTGGCGAACATAATGGGACCAACTATTAGATTTGCGAAGTGTGGGCGTATAATTTGCCTCTGTCTTCCCCTTCGGGAAAACAGGCGTGAATGTATTTTTATGTATATTTATTGTATGTATGTATCCTACTAATATTATAAACGTGAAAGTTTGTATGTGTGGATGGATGTTTGTTACTCTTTCACGCAAGAACTACTGGAGCAATTGTGATGAAACTTTGTACGTGTATAGCTGCAGTCCTGGACTAACATATAGGACACTCTTTATCCCTATTATTTTTAATATTGCTTTCAAAAATAATAAATGTGTGGCGGCCTAGAATATTTCTACCCTTTCTCACGGGGAGTCGTGAAAATGATAGGCAGCAGCATCAATAGGCTTAAACTGCGATCACCAACCCGCCGGCCCAGCGTGGTAATTATGGGCAAATATACCCAATAGAATGAAATCTACTGAAGATGTTGATGGCTAATGTTCAGCAGTGGACTTATGCCGTATAAACCGTTAATAATATGTAAAAAATAAAATAAAACTATTTACGATAATAATAACTAACTATAATAATAACTAAGGTTTCTGGATTATGCAGAAATAAATACATCGCGGGCAAGTATTTATTTTCCATACCTGGTGTATATTTAATTTATTATTTGTAAATGGTGGGGTTTTGACATTTACGAGTTTAGAAAACTGACATAGTGCTAAGAATTTTAATCCGTGTTAATTCCAAAGCTTTTTTAGAAACCTATGGTAAAGTCTTCATTGTGATGGACGTTACTGGACTTCGACTGTGATTTAGTGACGAAAACGCTACATAAGCACATAACCGAAAAGTCATAAGATAGGTACATAGGTATATATATAGTCATAGTCACCAGAATTTGAACCGAACGCCACTAAGCCTATACTGCTACCCAAAAATTTTTTTTTCAGAAATCCGTTGGACATTTATCCGCGCGACTGTACCGGGCGGTATGTATATGTAAACCAAATGTTTGCGCATCCGTCCGTACCTGGGCAGCGTCATACTTTATGCATTGAATTTAATTAAAACGGGAAAATATTGGGAACAAAAGGGAATCACTTCAAAGCGTACTCAACAACGGCACAAAGTAATTAATAAATTGCTTATGATGTTTCACTCAGCCCGTCTATTATTAAACTAAGCAATATGACGTCACAGAGTATATGATTTTTTTTTTAATTTTTATTTGTAGGCACAAACAGCCATAACAAAAAAAGTATAATAAACAATTTTAACATATGAAGGACAAACGAGTGCCGAATAAAATATAAAAAGAAAAATACACATTATAATGTGTACTAAACAATGAACATATTAAAAAAAAAGTCTTCTTACAATAATAATAATCTCAACCTGTTTAAGTCCCAAGTAAGTGTTTCTATTTCCCTCTCCTAAAAGCAAGTATACTTGCAGTCCGATCCTGAGGTTCGATTCCCACACAAGACAAATCTTTGTGTCCTTAAAAATTACTATTTGTTCTGGTCTGGGTGTTTTCCTATGCATATTAAGTATGTAGGTAGGTTTTTAAAAAAAAAGTATGTTTTTTCGATATTTAGTATCTATAACACAAGTTCTTAATGATACTTATTTTGGAACTAAATAATTAGTGTAATTGCAAGAAAATATTTATTTATATTGACTTCTGGGCTCAAATCTCCTCTTACAAACTATAGTGAATGAGTAATGTCATGTAGTCATAATACTCCGCCCCGTAGACTTTATTCACAGAGGCGGAAGGACGGAAGCAGTTGTGTTACGTACACAGTGCCATAACTAGGCTTCTATGCACCCGGTGCGAGCTTTCAAAACTGCGCCCTTGAAAAATGCTCTGACCAGGGAGCCTACCGCCGAATTCGATGGATTACCGGTAATCCATCTAGATCAAACTTTGTTTACGTTTATTAATCCGTACCGGGGAATCTGCCGACAGCCACCTCTCATTCATGACCTTCAGTCCGTGACAGACCAATAGGTAAATGGAGAACGCCATTTTGTTTCGATTTCCATGAGTTCGGCGGTACGACAGAATCAATTCGAAATCCATTTTGCCTTAATCGATTGCCATCGAACTCGGCGGTAGGCCCCCAGGATCTAAAAATACAAGCCAGGTACAGTAGGGCGCGTCTACACCATGTTCGCAATAAAACAAAATGTACCTACTAGCCACCATGCATGACATAAAACTAGATACTAGTCTGGTCATATCTGCACCCTGTGCCTGGGCACTGCTGGCACCGCCCTAGTTACGGCACTGTACGTACATACAGACAATCACGCCTGTTTCCCCGAAGTGGTAGGCAGAGGCATATTATAAGCCCACACTTCGCCAATTGTATAGTTGGTCCCACGTAATAGGTGGCGAGCCTATTGCCGCTTCCCGGGCACTGTTATGTTCGCCAGAGCCTCGTCCGTTGATTGGCAGTTGCACCACTTGCGGGTGAGGTTGACTTGGGCTTCTTAGGTCTTGGTAGGATCCCTATACACCAGTTGTCTTACGTATACGTAGAATTCAAATATTTTCTTACATTTGCTCATAAATGAATAGATATTTTGTGACAATTATTACGACACAATAATTACGATAGATATTTTTAGTAGATTTAACCCTAAACTTATTTTGCCCAGTCTTATATGGGCAACTGCTTGATAAATATAAATAAGTAAAAAATACTTTTCAACTTGTACACCAATTATTTAGTTCCAAGATATCATTAAGAAATCGTGTTACGAATACTAAATAACGAATAAACAAAGCATAAAAGCTTTTATTTTATAAATACATACTTGATAGGTATACGTAGGATTTGTCACAAATATTTGTCCTGTGTGGGAATCGAACCCACGACGACATATCGAACTTTGATACTTTGGTGCTACAAATTAAGTACTATTGTAAATACTCATAATAAAGTCGAATCACTTGGATGCGTACTGTCAACAACAGCACATAGGATACTCGTTCGAGATATTAAATTTAGGTCTTACACCAGCACGCAGACCTTGTAAGGATTAGAGGATTGTTCCTGCGGTGACTGCCTGTTACTGACAAGCTTCTTGGAATAAGGAGAATGCAGAAACAGACTCGGATACCACGTTAAGTTGATCCTGGTTGTCATTACATTTATGGCAGTCGTTATCAGGAAGTCAGGGCCTACTAATATCCTGGCTGCTGGTTTAACTGATGATGTATCCGTTTGGGTTGCGGAGGTCAGCCAAATCTCGTTAGACCAGTTAGAAGACCCTGGGCCCTATGCTTAAGTTTAAGCCAACCGGGATAATGGTAGAACAGTGAAACATCATTTTTGGGTGGACAAGCAACGCTCGCAAATTTTAAGATTCCCAGATGTATTTTATACCTGGAAGAGGTTTAAAATTGCCTTGAAAAGAGGTGGGTTAATACCAAAATGATTTGAACCTTTGTCATCTAGGCAACAAACTTTGCACTACGTCAGGAGGCTGTAGAATATTAAATAGGTTTTACAGAAATCACTATAAAACATTCAAAAATAGTTTAGTTTTAATGAATGATAATATAATTCATACAATTAATGCGGCAAACGCGAAACAATGGCAAAGAAAAAACAAACAAAGCTTAACCATTTCCCGGATTCCCGCCAAATCAACACTGACAGTTGACATTCCCAACAAAATGGCGAAAGCGCGCGAAACGCACGGCCACAGATAAAACGAAAATATAAAAACAATAAACGGTACGATATGCAAAAATTTTACGAAAATAAAAGGGGAATAAATAAAATAATAAAAAAATATATAAATCCTATCTTTTTGTTTTCCGTTGCTCGGATGGGCTCTCGATGTAAAAAAGCGCCCGCTTCTAGACAGCCCGTCAGTCTCTCGGAGAAAAGTGACGCAACTGATATTTATGTTTAAAAAAACCATTTTATTTAAATATACTTACAGTAATTACTTTACATGTCTTAATAATACATTTTTACTAGGGTCGAGTACTGTTTGTATTATTAGTATAAATGGAGAGCAAAATCATTAATTTTAATTTCAGCCCACACAATTATGCGTGTTATTGGTTATTGCTTGTATTCAAACGGATATTTATTTATATGTTAAACACTTATAGAAGTGATATTAGTTAGGTACCACATGTTAATAAAATTAAATTAATAGTCTGTTATAGTATCTTAGCGTATTATTATTTATAGTTATGCTTAAAGCTATACAGGTTTACCTAGTCTATGAGACATGGTCATAGACTTTTTATTGGTTATTTTATCGTTCATATTAATTGATTTATATGCGATGTAAACGAAAAATAATAATAATTAAGCTTGTGAACATAATGGCGAATGAGTACTTAGGGGCAGCTTAGAATGTATTATCTTTACCATACAGAACAGTTTCCATTTAATCCTTTACTATAAAAACTACTACCTATTAAACAGAGCAAAAGTTAGACAATAAATATGGAATGCAGTCTTAATAAGTAAAAATCGAAGCAGTGATAGTTATTTCTGAAATATGTTTTGATGGGAGCATCACCTGCATGTGGTGCACCTGATCAACTGACGAGGCTCTGGCGAATATTACAGCACCTATAAGCGTCTATTACGTGAGGCCGAAAATATAATTTGCGAATTGTGGGCGTATAATATGCCTCTGCCTACCCCTTTGAGTTAACATGCCAGATTGTATGTATTTTATTTTAATATTTATGAAATTATCTTTTACAACGGTAACAATGATTTTGCATCGTCAAGTTGGCGGAATTATAACTTTCGTTGGATTATGAAATATATTGAAAACTTGCAGTAGCGACTTTGTGCCCCTGGCGCGCGATATTTCAAAGTGGGCAAAAGTACATTCGCGCTATAACTACGTAGGCGCGCAGCGGCGGCGGGACGCTCCGGGATTGGGGCCTTTTCCACTTGCGGGTTAAGCTATACGACGCTATGTGATGCTACTTGTACCAAACTTATATGTTTGTATTGGAAACGCCTGTTTGGTTGGCTATTCAGTGGACTGGAGTCAACGCAAAAAAAATGTATTTCGAATCCATATTTCAGAAGTGCCACGATCAAGCGTTAATGCGAGCCACTGGCATGTGGGTGTCAGTCTAGGTTATCGTCGTGGTCAAGTGCTAGGTGCTTTTTCTTCGTTAACAGAGGTAGGTCCTATAGATCCTAATCATCAGCGCGAGCGGCAAGCAAAGCCTGCACAGGACGACGCTGGTGCCAAGCAGTATTTCGGAGGGTCCCGGCCATCAGTTCATGTGGCTGTCGTTTAGGCCAGTGAAAAGACCCCATTGGTTGGTTTGCAAGTTGTCAACTGTTTACAGCTGCATTGACAGATTATTATTTACAGGTGGTTGAGCTTATTGAGTTTATTGTCATTTAAAATATATATTATTTAAGATAAAGTAAAGTTTATTCCAGCAAGAACTTTATCATATTGTAATTGCATAAGCTATTGGAAAGTGGTAGTTCATAGGGTTTCTATCTTTTTTTTTTGCTTTACGTCGGTAACAATATGAATTTACGCACTGCCTTCCAGCCAAAGGGGGGCCGAAAGGGGTTGTGGGACTCACCACCGGCAGACACGACTGCCAGCAGAAATACCCACTAAAAATCTTCCGTCGACGCCCGCCGCTCGTTGAGAAAGAGGCGGGGGCCAGTACCTGGGTTGCAGCTTCTGTCGCCCCGCCTGCGGCCAACGTCCCCCGGACCGAAACCGGGAGGACCTCCTCCTTGTGCGACCATAGCGTGTGTGGCCGACTTCCCGGAGGGTACATGGTTTGTCAGCAGGGGCCCCCTGCCTAGGACCCTCCTGGCGCAGCTGAACGGGCCCTTCTGGCACACCCGCTGCGCCCTTCACAGGTCCCTCTTAGTTTCTCCCCCGGTAGTCAGTACTGAGGACACCGAGAGTCGCCAATCTCTGGGTGTTACCTTTTTCCGGCCTCCGGGAGGTGCTCAGCCCCCCCACCTCGCCAAGGTCCGTCAGGGGGATAAACAAATAAATAAATAATCTGGTTTGCCGACACAGCAAATGGCATGACAGACGCACTGATTTTTAATATGATAATGTAATCTTTCAATTGACTTAGACTTGACTTGACTCATAGGAAAATCTCGTCAGTTTAGAGAGCTCATTGCAAGACTTGATGGTACGACGTGACAGTATGTAATATAAACGCATACATAAGTCTACTATTATGGAAATAAATTTCTGTTCTGACTAATGCCATAAGTCTCATTAAATATTTGATAACTGATAAAAGTGGCACTCAAACACATGGCTTGCAACCGATGGATGTGGTTATTAATATATGTTTAAAAACTAGCGACACATTCTAGCACTTAAATAAAAATAATTACATATAATAATATGTGTTTGTTAGTTTTCAGTACACAATTTTCCTATTAACAAGGAAAAATTAAAGCTTATATATGTATACACTTCTTATAAGGTCTACTTTTAAATTCAAAGAAAGCTATCCAAGAATTAATCATATTTATTTGTCAAAGGTTAAGATCACTAAGATCTCGGAACACATAGTCTTCAAGTGACTGATATAATATTAAATTAAAGCTAACACTGTGACAGTGCCCTATAAGTAGAGGAGAGCAGTCGACTGTCGTGCAAGACAAGGACGGAGAATAAGACGAAGGGTTGCTCCGAGACCAGTCAAGTATCGAGTTTCCGACCTTCTCTCCCGCACACAGAAATACCGTTCAACATGGGCGCGCATGCCCATAAAGGAGCGCATTTAAAATACACACCAGAGAGATAAGAAATTTATTCTAGACCATCGTATTTTACAGTTCCACTGAGTTTACACTAATAGTATGTTATATCAAAAAAAACTACATTTTTTACTGAATAATTCCATATAAACCAACATGTTGTATGTTAGAAAGTAAGAGAGATATTACGTATGGAATCGGAGACCAGAGATGGAACATTTTCTTACCTCTAATCTGGTACTTTATGGGAACTTCGTAACAATAGCAGCAAGGGGGGAGCGGCGCGCGCATCAAGTATCGTATACCGTTGTTCGCGAACATTAAGATAATAAATTCTTTACTTTATGGACGCTTCGCCTAGAGAGGATATGCCAAGATAACAGTAACTTTCGTACGCTGTATATATGCGTTGTACTCTACAGTAGGTAGGTTTTTTTTCTTTAGACGTCCGTCTTAGCCCTAGGCCCGGTAGTCTAGCGAATTAAAAAAACAACGTCGCGAAGCGCGTACGGAATTGTGATTTGGAAAATGGAACGCGTTTTGTGGCCGTTTTTTTCTTTTTTATTTTATTGCCAGAGTCGTTGTTACGCAATATACGTAATGGGGAAAATGTTTCTTTATAATTAGGTAGTAAGGAGGTATGTTGGTTGTGAGATGGGGAAATAATAATTATACCTATAAGTAATGTTGTTTTATTATTATTTTGAAATCGAACTTATCAGTTTCCAAGTAAATAGTTATCTCACTGTATGTGATACCGAGGTCAGTCCTTTGATGGGTGACCGTTTGTGTGGCATTTGATATCGAGTGCTTCCGTGCTTCAGAAGGCACGTTGGTCCCGGTTATCACTAAATGTGGTTGTCGTTAAGCCATGTTAGAGGCCTAATGGGCGGCTTAGTAAATTCTAACAGCAGGACGCCATACACCTGCCTCCGCCAATACGCACTGGGTCAGCGTGGTGGAGTATGACCCAATACCCTCACACTTTGATATGTGAGAGGAGGCTCGTGCTCAGTAGTGGGACGTTAATGGGCTGAGATGATGATGTGATACCTAACAGTGTCGTAGGAAAAAGTGAAGCGTCATGTCTGCAGTTTTGTTTTATTTTCTAAAATTTGTGATATTTCGAACATTAATGTGTAATAATAACGGTGGATTATTAACCGTTATGTGTTTGTGAACGTACATGAGTGTTGGTAAATGAAACAAAACAGTGCAACATCACTTTTCAAATTCTCTTAAGAAGTCCATGTGAGATCTCAGTATAGTCCCACATCTTTATTGGGGATTCGAGGGGTATAGGGGGAGGGCATCTCATATACCTTTTATCATCTTTATCGCCACTCATTCTTATTTACGATAATTTGTATGTTATCAAAATATATCTTACTTGACACTGGCTAAATGTGCTAAACGCACGAAGCCATTATTTCAAAGAAAGAAAAAATGACAGCAGGACGCCATACACAAGCAAACTTCAGTGAGCACTGACTTGACTACCTCTCACCTTGGGCTTAGAGAGAAGAGTCCAAGCATATAAAAATTACAAACTAACTCTGCCCAAAATAACTTTGTACTAGGTCCAATAATAAATGAATATCAATTTGCGAAAATAATCTCTACTTCTTATAAAGTAGACATAACATTTACCAAGAAAATTAATATGTAAGTAATATAAGAAATACTTATTAATAGTAAAGTCTTAAGATAAACATGGGCTTGTTTTCCAAGAAATGGGATCGTTCATACTTATTAACAAGTTATTATTGATTATACGGAAAGGTCTTTCTATATTTAGCTTGTTTTCTTGAGATAATATGTGATCTTTTTGTTTTGTTCTTGTGTTATGATCGTAAATATATTACATAGAATTAAGATATATTCTTGGACATTCCATACACAGCGATTCTAGGCAAAAATTACTAGACAAAGTACGAGCAGTTTTTTATGTAAATACATACTTATAACAGATTTTCGTATTAATGCTCAGAAATATTCGACTTCATTGGAATCGAACCTACAATTTCAGGAATAAAATTTAAGTATCGTTTGTCAAATATAGATCATTTTTGCCAATTAATAAGTAAACAGGTAACAAATTTTGTTGATGTCAATAGAAGAAATCGTACAAATAAACTAGATTAAATTTTAAAAAAATATTAAATTAACGCTAATGTTACAAAAACGATTATGTAAGTAATCAGTTTAATTCACATTCATGTAAATTAATAATTTAAAAAAAAGTAAAAGCTTTTAGATATTCTAAATTTATGACGACCGTGTGACAGATTTGGCGTGGTGGCGAGTATACCCGCACTCCGCTCCTGAGGTCGGGGGTTCGATTCCCACACATGACAAATATTTGTTACTGTGGTATGGGTAAACTCAATTACAGCTGAACACTGTAGTATTTTTTTTTTTTTTTTTTTTTTTTAATATTTTTTTATATATATTTATTATTAACATGTTATTATTATTGATTATACGAAAAGGTCTTTCTATATATAGCTTGTTTTTGACTAACAATTGGGTTCAATAAGGTGGTAACTTATTAGACAAGCCTTTTTATTTTGAGTGAGAAAGTACGAAAAAGGTAAGCTACTTTCGGGGCCGACTGTACGTATCATTATCACCATCAGCTCTTTAATCTTCCACTACTGAGCAGGGGCCTCTTCTCACGAACCATGGTGAAAGAGACTCAGGTCATACTCCGAGGACCCGGTGTGGATTGGCGGAGGCAGGTGTGTGTCCCAGGTCTCCTCCTTGGCGTGGTGGGGGGGCTGAGTACCTCCCGGAGGCCGGTAAAAGGTAACACCCAGAGATTGGCGACTCTGGGTGCCCTTTGTACTGACTACTTGGGGGGAAACTAAGAGGGACTTGTGGAGGGCGCAGCGGGCGGGCCAGGAGCGACCGTTTAGCAGCGCCAGAGGGGTCTTAGTTGGTATTACTGCTGGTAGTCGCGTCTGCCGGTGGTGAGCCCCTCAGCCCCTTTCGGACCCCCTTTGGCCGGAAGGCAGTGCGTAAATGCATTTTATTACCGACCAAAAAAAAAGAAAAAAAAAAGAAGGTGTGTGTCCTGCTGGCTACTTTTAGAATTTTTCAAGCCATCTATAAGGCCTAACATGACTTAACGGCTACAACATATAGCAACCAGAACCATAATCTTAACGTGCTTTCCAAAGCACGGAAGCGCTCGATATTAACTGCCACACAAACGGTCACCCATCCGAGGACTGCTTCTGTGAACTCTGCTTTACCTCGGTGATCGTTACCGACCTAGTACCGGGATACTATAAGCGTGCGCTACGTATATACGGGTACGTAAATTTTACTGTGTATTACTGTACAGTATGAATGCATTCGCGCGTGCGGGTCGCGTATACTTCGACCATGAGTCTTGAACCTAGGTAAAACAAATGAAATAAGTTATACCAAATTATTGACGAATGAAATAAATAATACGTGATTGTGTGAATTCCTTCATTTTGACCAATGTTTTTAGTTCGTTCTATACATACTTACTTGACTGTGATGGAAGGTTAGTGCTACTTTATTGGTTACGGCTTCTGCGGGCCCTTTCAGTATCTTCAAATATTCACTGTGTGTTTTGTATTGTCATATTTGATTGATAATTTAAAAGAGCATATCCTGTGAGTTTCTTGTCAGTTCTTCTCACAGAGCGAGGGCTCGGACCTGGCACTTAGATTCGCTTACACCTAATTTTTATTTATTTGCATGTAAGTGAATCTAAGCTTCGGGATTTCAGTGTAGTAATATTAAGTTTTCTTTTAAATTTATATTTTGTTTTAACGTTTTAAAATGCTATACCTATGTTTATGAAATAAAGAACTTTTCATTTTTTTTACTTTTTACTTTGCAGGATATGAAGAGACACGTGAACTCCTTCATATTGACCAATGTTTTAGTTCTTTGCAGGATGTGATGATGAAGAGACACATAAATAAGATGGTCCGGGAATGTCTCCAAAACTAGAGTATTGATTTATTGGCGCCAACGCGAAAAAAGACACTATCGGCAGTATTTTATTTTCCAAAGCTAGTGTAAATTCGATTTTTTATGTCGACGGCCCTACGTATAGGACATGCCTAAAAGTAAGGTTTACAGGAGAATGAAATAAAAGTAGAAATGTAATAAATGTAAATTGAACAAAACATTACGTGAATAATACTTAAATTTATAAATACTGTGAACCTTAGTTTTAGATTTGTCCTTTTATATGTAGGGATCGCCGATGTGTAAACATAGTGGATTTATAGAAATAACTTCTTTGGCAACGAACACAAGTGTAGGAAAGTGGCATAATATAGTGAACTGTGATTCTCTGCGTTGATTTTAAAATTCCGTTTATCTTATAATTACACATACATACATTCACGCCTGATTCCCGGAGAGGTAGGCAGAGGCATAATAGACGCCCACACTTCGCCAGTTATATAGTTGGTCCCAACGTAATAGGTGGCGAGCCTATTGCCGCTTACCGGGCATTGTTATGTTCGCCAAAGTCTTGTCCGTTGATCAGCAGGTGCACCACTTGCAGGTGTAGTTGCTTGGGCTCCTTAGGTCTTGGTAGAATCCCTATACACATATCTTATATTTCTATTATTTTTATCATTCTTTGATTGTCTGCCACTCTACAGATAAATAACTATAATATAGATATTATTGTATTATAGTTAAAATATCCAAGGATCAAGATCAGTTATACTGCTATCCAGTAGCCTCCCTCCACATAGTTCCTGCTGGCCAACGGCCGTTTAGTATATATTTATGTATGTATAGTATAGTTCCCTTATATAGTTATCTAGATAATAGATAATGGTTGGAAACAGGTCACTAAAGTGAAGCAGCATTCATAGAGGTCAGCTCATGGATGTGTGACCGTTGAGGCATTCGACATCGAGCGCTATCATTTCGGAAGGCATGCTGGTTATTACTATAAGTGGACACGTTAGAGGTCTTATGAGCTAAAAGCAAGACTCCACACAGCTACTACTACTCCAACTTTGACAAATTCTGACAAATCATACATTTTGCTTTATTTCTTTCTATTTCTTGATTACAATACCTACCGCCCATATGTCTTTCTTTATTGTTAAAAGATTTATTGTATTTCCATTTTGTTTGTAAAATTTGACGAATCTAAATGATCCTGTTGATCTTAAAGACTATAAAGTACTTTAATTTTTTTCTATTATTTTCCTTCAATTGGGTCCGCGTGATGTGGAACTGACTTACTCGTACATTAAAATTATCATCATCATCATCATTTCAGCTCATTAACGTCCCACTACTGAGCACGAGCCTCGTCTCACATATCAAGGTGTTAGGTTATTGGGTCATACTCCACCACGCGGACCCAGTGCGTATTGGCGGAGGCAAATGTATGGCGTCCTGCTGTTAGAATTTATCAAGCCGCCCATGAGGCCTCTAACATGGCTTAACGACTACCACATTTAGTGATAACCGGGACCAACGGCTTAACGTGCCTTCTGAAGCACGGAATTATAGTTAAATTATATTTTTATAAATTATATTTGTAAAAAACATCACAATCTTACTATATCGGTAGTGCCCTAGATTAAAGATTGGGGCCAGAGTCGGTTCACAGTTCTTACCAAATTTGTCTTTGAAATTTTAATCATTACACGGAGCGACTGCCGTCTGACCGCCACAAACCAGAGGGAAACAGCATTCTATGGTTAAACCAGCTGTCAGGATAATATTATTAGAAAACACTGACTTTCCTAATAACGACTGCCATAGATATTCATGACAGCCGGGACCAACAGCTTAACGTGCTATCCGAGGCACGAGGATCCCGCTTTAGTAAAATGATGCTACTAGATTTAAGTGATTTATTTATTTATTTTTGGATCTCCAACAAGAAATACACATTCTAATACATAAAATCAATCAAAATGTTAACTGGCCCCGTGTTTTCTCAGTTACAGGAAATCACATCATACATTTTTAATATTAATTTGACATTTTCCTTTTATTAAAACCTGGATTTATAATTCAAATATAATGACATATAACAAAAATATTTAAAAAAAAATTAAAGTCAATTATTTTACAATAAATTAGTAGATAAGTGATGTTTACAAGTTCTTCAGAATTAAGCCAAGCTTGAATTAATTATTTTGAATTTTGCACGAATCAAACGACAATTACGCACATAACTTTGTGAAGTCATATCTTTATGTATATCTATGACTTTTAAAGTTTCGCGCACCGATGCGACCTGGGTTTGAACCTAAGACTCTCTTAATTGCAATATATTAGCCTGACCACTGGGCTATCGTTGCTACCACTGCTGCTATTACTGTCATTACGTAAAGTACCTAAAATAATATTATAAAGTATCTATTAAGTCATAATTTAAGGCCCAAATACCCCAAATACGGTGGGCAGAATCCTTGCTATAACAATTTAAATTAATTTGTAGAATGGGTAGGTAGATAATAGATAATAAACTTCCAGAAGCCCTTATAGAAGAGCCAAGTTATATAAAATGTATAAATAAATTAAAACAAATACTAATAAACAAAACTCATTATAGTATTAAAGAATAAATAAAACAAAAATAATATATATTGAAATAAACATAACACAAATTATTATATAATAATTACATATTTAATACAATAGCATGCTATAGCATCATTATAATATAACACATTTACCATTTATAATACAATATAATATACATTTAATTTAATAGGTATAGAATTAATTTAATTTTCAATATAATTATTACTGTATAATAAACCGAATACAATAATCTAAATTTTAACTAATCTACATATAAAAATCTAGCATCCTCCTCTCTTCTAAGTTGCCATACCCTACAGGGTCCATATTGTATCTGTGATATTATAAATAACATCTTTGTACAAATGGAGTGCAATAAAGACAATGAGTATATATAAAACGTTTATTTCCTTAAAATAATACAAGTTACATAAAAACATATCCCACAAAACCGTTTGACTGGTTTGTCTGTGGGTCACAGTCTCTTTTATACTTTTTACAACTTATTCTATACTAATAAAAAAAATTAGAATTTTGCACATAAACCAATATAATGTTTTTTAAATTTTTTTTGTATTTGTGTTTGTTTGTTTCCACTGTAATGGCTTCAGGTATACTATTTAAAAGCTATGGAAGCCGTTTTTTCAAGTCCATAAGTATTGTATACTCTGGGTACATTGAGTTTACCGGTGGTCATTGAGCGAGTCAATATCATACTGTGTATCTGTGTATGATCTATAGAGATACTCTATAGTTTTAGGAAAGTTCACTTTTAGCACAGAGTTCTAGGTTAATGAAACTCTAGATGATACGATGAAAAAAATTTGACCTCAGACAAATCGAGTTTTAGTCTACTAGTCCCAACCACTAGACTATCACTGCTACATTTAAAATTAAACAAATACAAGGCGAAAAATACGATAAACAATAAGAATAGATAATAAATAAATATTCTCTTACTATCACACCATTCATTTAGTTTCAAGATAAGTGTCACTAAGAACTTGAACTTGAAGCGCTCGCTAGCTCTGCGGTACTAGGAGGTCGGAAACGATCACCAAAGTACAGCAGAGTTAATAGAGGTCAGTCCTTGGATGGGTGACCGTTTGTGTGGCATTTGATATCGAGCGCTTCCGAGCTTCGGAAGGCACGTTAAGCCGTTGGTCCCGGTAATCACTAAATGTGGTAGTCGTTAAGCCATGTTAGAGGCCTAATGGGCGGCTTGATTAATTCTAACAGCAAGACGCCATACACCTGCCTCCGCCAATCCGCACTGGGTCAGCGTGGTGGAGTATGACCCAATACCCTCACACTTTGATATGTGAGAGGAGGCTCGTGCTCAGTAGTGGGACGTTAATGGGCTGAGATGATGATGATGAAGAACTTGTGTTCTGGATACTAAAGAACGTATAAACATACTTACATACTTTTTTTTGTAAATACATACTTAATATACATAGGAAAACACCCAGACCATGCGATAGGATGAAAACAAACATTCATATTATGCGACCTAACTTTAATTTTCAGGGTTTTTTTTTTCTTTTAATAAATTTCTGTTGGGACAGAGCTTCTTGCTATTGGACTACAAGTTGCCCTGTCTTTTGGTATCTTTATTTAATTGTTAATCTGATGGTCTAACAACGGTTAAGTCGTGTTATATTTTTTGCCCGTGCAGCCATCGCGATATCGTGGTTAACACGCCGCGAGTATGTGGTTATCCTAATTGGTGAGGTCCATACTCAGCCTGGAGCGAACTTGTCTTAAAGGATACGAATTCGAGCTACGGACATCGGTTTCGCTGCCTTTACTGAAGTTTGTTGTGTTTAAAACGAAAAAAAACATAACATCAATAAATAAATATACATTTATTGTTTTACAGAGCGAATTATTATCTTATTTAGACATATATGGTGCCTTGCACAACTGTCACTAATCGCGATTAGAGCTAAATCAATTTAAAACATCGCTCTGTCTCTCTCAACTTCAAACAAATTACAGAAATGCAATGACATTTGAATATAAATTTAGTTTACATATAATTAGAAGAATAGTTGTAAAAGCCGGTCTTAATGAACGTTCATGTTCACTTATTATAGGCAGATCATAAAAGGCCAGGGCGTTTAATAATAAGTCGTTTTATTATATACCCATGAAATCTTGATAGATTTACCACTTACCGAAAAGAACGAGATATTACACACACAGGGAATCCTAGTGTGGAGTTCAGCGAATCTTACTGTTGTTGTATGTGCCGTACTTCAGTTATCCTATAGGCATTTACTTTTCATTCTAACAGTAAGCTCATTATGAATAAGTTTTGTTGAACCAAATAAAATGATTATTAAATTAAATTATTATTTAGTTACTATTTAATGGGATAAGAAAGGGTTTGGTGGTGACCTTGTTAAATCAACGATTGAACTAGGACTCCATATATTTTTTTTATTTCACAATGCTTCCATATTTAATAATAATAATCATTTATTTCAGAATAATAATTTCCATAGCATAACAAAAACATAAATACGGTTGAAACGGATACATACAATAAAATCAAATCAAATACATTAAATTAAAACAAATCATATAGGTACATTAAATTAATTTAAGCATACCTTATGAAAAGTAAATTGTCATCAGTTCACCAGAGCCCATGGACGCTTGCAACAATAGGAACATCACTAGCGTCTTGCGAACCTTTAAAAACCTGCCCGAAGCCTGCCTGAAGTGCCCTATGCTATATTCTCTTTCAATAACCTCCCAATGGAGCTGATTTCACAATCTAGTATAACATAAATGCCGACTAGGAGCGCTTCTAGATTACATGTGCTTCGGAAAAAAGTAAAGCTTGAATAAATTAACTTGAAATTTGGACGACACTGTCGAAGGCGTCGTCCTTAACGACAAGTCTCATATCAGCGTGAGCGGATTAGATGTAGATTATAGTAATTTTTTTTATGGGGCATTCCATACGATTGTATATTCTGTTGCATCGCGTGATTAATAGGCACCCCCGAGAACGCCGTCGGCATGCATCTAATTATACCACAAGGTTGAAATTTGCGTTTCGTAGGAAATTATACTGCAATACAGTAAGTCGGGCAAAGAAAAGCTATGTAGCATTTTTTTTATAATAAAAAAAAACATTATGCTTATTATCTTCGCGATAGTAGGTGGTCAAAAACTACCAACATATATAGATAGATAGATAATCAAATTATTTGCACACGCATACAACACACTTATACAATACAATAAAATTTCACCGGAAATACAAAAAAAAATACACATTTTAAATAATTCAATAATCTTACTGACTAAATACGTCGGTAACAAAATGCATTTACTCACTGCCTTCCGGCCAAAGGGAGACCGAAAGGAGGTGTGGGGCTCACTACCGGCAGACACGACTGCCAGCAGTAATACCCTCTATAAATCTTCCGACGACGCCCGCCGCTTGTTAAGAAAGAGGCGGGGGCCAGTACCTGGGTTGCAGCGTCTGACACCCCGCCTGCGACCTGAGGCCCCCTGCCCCCGCTGCCTAAGACCTTCCTGGCGCCGCTTCACAGGCCCTCCTGGCACGCCCACTGCGCCCTCGACAGGTCCCTCTTAGTTTCCCCCCCGGTAGTCAGTACTAAGGGCACCCAGAGTCGCCAACCTCTGGGTGTTACCTTTTCCCTAGCGCCCTCTGCGCCCTACCGGGGCACACTCAGCCCCCCCACCACGACAAGGTGGAGACCAGTCGGGGGGGAAGATATTTCAGCTAACCTCACCTTACCTGAGACGCAAGATCGCCAGACGATCTGATAAAGGTCGCCGGATTACTATGGACGCCTGCAACAGGCCAATGTTCTATAGTGGACTGATGATGATGGTATTAGGTTTTAGAGCTCCTGCCAGAAGAGGTCAATCCTCAGTAAGACCATTAAGAAATCTGCCAGTTAAGCACTAAGTATCTGGAATCCTACGAGAATCATATACTGCTGTAAACCTACTTACCTTATTCAAAGGTCGAACTGCAACATTTACCGCCGGCTAGTGTAATAAAAGATGTTTATTTGTAGCATATTATACTGCCTATGTATGATTACTCTGTGCCGCTAAATTATACTATACCGATGGATAAGCCCTTCCATAGTGGATACAAATAAGTAGGCCATCTTGAACCCCGAATATAGATAGCCTACACACGTAGGTCTATGAAAGCGCAATTGATATTACGTACGGCACACAGTAGATTGACATTCAAAATAGGTGCTAATTCGAATTACACCAAACGAAAAATGGTTTCGAATAGCATTTTGTATGTATGTATATTTATTTAAAGCAATTACAAGTTTTGGCGCCAATGCGGTCATAGACACATTGCAAAATTAGCGTCAATTAGAGTTTTCGAGTATAGCGGATTTTTAGACATAATTTCTTCGACAATGTCCACAAGTGTAGGAAAGTTGTAAATTGCAGTGAATTATGATTTTTCATGTTGATTTCAAAACTCTATAGATCTAGTAAAGTCACCAGTTCAGTTTAACTTCACTATGAAGAACTTTACTTCACTTTGACTAAATGACAAAAGCGATGTAGTTAACTAGACAAATTAATTTACTTACTTTACACTGGCAAATACTCTAAATATATGATGAAACAAATGTTGATCAAACATTCTAAAAATTACATCTGATATTTCTCTCACACAAAAACCGTGTTCGGTGCGTATGTACGAATATAGCATACTGATGTGTTTCTACTGTGGTGCCCCTTCCGCCGCGGCTAAGCGCTCACGCTTGGCACCTGTTTCCGTGAATATAAGTAGGTACTTCCGTCGCAGCCGTATTGTAGCCTACCGACACAGCACAGGATAAGCATCATAAAGAGAGATTACATTTTTGTTTGTTAGTCTGTTGTTAGTTACCGCGGCCTTGATACGTAGCAGGCACAAGAAGGAACATGGATGGTTTTTATTCAGTAGAAGTCTGACACATCCTCCCGCTCCACCCACAGCGGGGGAAGGTCATTTGATGATTTTCCATCCAAAAAAAAAGCTTACAGACACAGCACAGGATAAGCACTATAAAGAGAGATTACCTTTTTGTTTGTTAGTCTGTACTTTTATTTAATAAAAAAAAGTTTTATGTATTATGATTGCAGTGAGAGCTCCGTGGTGAGATACGACCAGAAGACTGTGATTTGAAGAGATTAGGCTTCAAATCATAGTTTTGACTTTCAAAGTTCTGTGCGTAATTATCACTTGCTCCATGCCTCGGAAAGCATGTTTAGCCGTTGGTCCCGAGACCCATAAACTTCAAATTCATAGGGTCTCGAGTTCAAACCCTTGTCGCGCCTATGACGATGACCTATGAATTTTCACTACTGTAAAGTATACTAATAATAATAAATCACACATTGTCAAGTCTTAGTTAAAAACTTAACATTTGTTAAATATATAGACCGATTATATTATGTTTAGGGTTTTTGCCCATTATCACCTCGCTCGGCAGGTGAGATAGTGATTGCAGTTCAAGCCAGTTCGCAGAATGATCCTGCTGCCCATCATCTAGTATTTCTCATCATCGACTCTTTCGACTCCCCGTGTGATAATAGGGGGTTCGATAATGTAATAATGGCCAAACATGTAGACCAGACATTATTTGTCCATAACAATATATAAAAAGAATTTAGTTGCTTAGAGGAGCCACGTATCAAGAACATCAGCTTGACCATAAAAGGCAATAGTAATTCAAAGATAAAATAATTTATAACCTCATACAGCCTGTAAACTTTTTATAACAAACTTAATAATCCTTATTTTGAGTTGCACAATGTGCCTTTATTTTCTAACAAATGGTCCATGTCATATAAAAACTGTATTTTTTTCATACGTCAATAAAAATATATTAATAGTGTTACGAAATTACATTCTGCCAACATAAAAAAAGTTTAGTGCTAATGGCTTCAGAACAAATTGTAAGTTAGTTATGTCAAGTATTGCCATCTAGCGTTGGGTAGCAAAGTTTTAAAAATAAGCTTGCTTTTAGAGTCAGTCATTGGTACATCAGTAGTGAAACTACTCCTTGATAGGTGGCGCTAGTGCCACGTTTATAATAGTAATTTATTTTTGGCAATAACTAAAGTATATTTTTATATAATTAAACTGTATTATGAATGTATAAAAACTAATAAATCATTCAAAAATCTATTTGTTTTATAATATTTTTGTAGGCCTACTTCATATACATATTTGTTTACTTCCCACTCAAACAAAGCTAGGTACTAAACCATTAAATAATGTTTTGTGATTCCAAGGAAATATTAGTACATGTACTCACACTAGGAGTATAAAATAAAACAAACAATACTGTTCCGTATATGAAGATATTATATTTTCAAAGAACATGTATTTTTTATATATTTTCAGCATAATTTCGGTCAATATAACGTGTGAAACAATACGACCCACTGTTTATTTATACCATTAATATTTATGTAACAAGTAACTAATATAATTTTACTTTAATACCATAGTAATTATTGTGACTTCATCGACAAATTCTACACACTTTGAGTCGATACGAAAGAGTCGCTCGTGTCTGCCATGTGTAATCAAAACTTTTTACTAAGAAACTCAAATTTAAAATAGATTTTTTTGTCAAAGTGAAAAAGTCTCATTTTTATTAAGGAACGAAATTCAGAATCAATATTTTTTTAATTACACATCGCAGTTATATACATCTCGCCTACCATACAAATACACACTACATATAGCGACTGTGTATAAAAAGCCCATAATTTTGACAACACTCATTTAATATACTAATATATATTTTTGTGAGATTTAACATAACAAGTTTACATAATAATCTTTATATTTTTCGAGATTCTGCAGAGTAAGAGTAAATACGTCGGAGAAAAGTATATATGGCCTTATTAGAAGAAAGAAGGTTAGTCGTAGGGCTAACAAAAAAAAACTTTTGCGAGGGAAATTACAGAAAACATTTTTATATTTTTTTCGATGTTTACATTAACCGAGCGACAATCCAATTTATGAAGGCGATGGTTTAAAAAACAATTGCTTAAAACAGCAATAAGCTTTTACGTGGTTATTCAAATGTGGCTTAAGAATTTATAATTACATAACTAGGTGTTAGTACAAATTAGTTTTTTATCTGAATTATAATAACAAGAGGGAGAGATTTAAAACATTTTTTTACATTTCACAAATTGGATTTCGATTATGTCGACTATTTTATATTATCACAAATACAATACTGTTGTAAAGACAATTGTAAAAAAGCTCACAATTATTGTTAATTACAGAGATGGGGTAGTTTTACAAAATGGCTGCCATTATCCAAAGAGGAATGACAAACTATCACTCATTTCATCACTATCAGTCGAAAAGAGCGGACGTCTTCCTTTGAAGCGGACAAGGCGATTCAACAAAACATAAATAACAATTAACTTTATTTTACTTACAATGTAAGGCAGTGCTTCATTTTGACATTGTACAAGCGTTTTATCTTTCACAAAATATAGTATGATAAACGATTCCTAGGGAAAATTTCGAGAAGGTAAGCTTAATCGAGTTATAGAATGTAATGATATGCCGACTGGCGGCTCGTATGCCACATTTTTATACTTTGTGCATGATATGTAAAAGTTTTCAAACTTTAAAAGAAATTACTGCTAGCAAATGATTATTTATCTATCAGTTAGGCAAATCACTATAATTATTTAAATAAACACAAAGTTTTCATAGCGTGTATTCCGTGAATAATTAATTATCTACAGTTGTAAATAATTTTCCCTAAAATTAAGAAATACTCTAAACCATAATGTCTATTTTTGATTGTCGAAATTTCACTATAGACATATATTTTATAGGTTTCGTAAAGTATGTCGATACTAAGCTACCGGTATAGCATTTCAATAATAAGTACTATGACACGAATAATGACGAAACAACATCACAAACAATTTATTAGTTACAATAAAACTTTTAATATTTCGCTAATTTTTTTAAAGATAGAAAATAGACACCGAAAGTGGATTTAAATAGGTAGGTTAGATAAAATTATTGCTCTAAATAGGTATACAATATTATTTTTTGTTAACAAGTGCAAATAGAGTAAATTATATTTGGTTCCGTTTAGATTCAAGTAGTTTTAGGTAGGTAAGTATAAAAAAATATTTATATGTTAGCTTTTAGCAAAAGTACTGACCTCCTTACAGATAATGAAACAAAAAATAAAACACTATTTTCTTTTTTTCTAAACGAATAAAACATTTATTTACACAGATTATAAAAACTAAACGATTATCTTTGGTCATAGTTAAATTGTCTATGGCACGATTTGATTTTTAAAATGGCGACCGCGTTTTGAGATTGCAAGCTAAAGATAGGGCGATTAGATCGGCGTTTTGTTTTTGCAGAACAATAAGGCTGGAGTGATAAGCAATGATGGTAAGGTAGCGAGTGAGAGGTGACTGTGCGTGATGCTATAATCCAACAAACACATTTATTTTTTGACTTAGCTGTGTCGGACGTCATAGCACGGTGGCGGGGATGTCGTTCTCCTGTAAAAATTGACACATTATTGACACATATTTATAAATTGACATTTTTATGAGCTTTATTGAGTCAAACTTTATTATTTAAAATAAGACTATAACTTGACAACTGCAAAATACTTGTAAACCCAGAGCGGGGTCATTGTCGAAAACTGACCCTTATTTGCCTCTTGGATTGTTAATTATATAGAGGCAAGCAGAAGGTAGTTCCTGTCAAAATATCTCGCCTTTTCAACGTTTGTGTAAGTGCAATTGAAAATATTTCCCAAAAAGGCTACTTTCCCAATAGGCGCTATTTTCAACGTGTACCCACATATTGAAACGGAGGCGTTTGTGCATTCCAAAATTGCCACTGAGTTAAGTGTGTGAGAACTCCGCTTAAGGTCGCCGTCACCTCTCGGCAGCTAGCCGCCTTCTGTAGCAAGCTGTCGACAAGGCGACAGCAGACGTCTGTAGTCGACCTTAGTTGCCAGCTGCCAGCGACAGCTGGCCGCTGCCTCCTAAGGTCGTCTGCAGTTATATATGTTGACAGAAACTGATATTCGTGTGAGAGTGCTACATGTCTTTTTCACGTAGCTGAAATCTATTGGCAATATTTTTATTCAAACGCCTATAGAAACGACTATTATCTTGTCAATTTATACCAACATAGACTTCATACTCAATACTTTATTGCGTTCCACAATGGTTTTATATGGTGGTGAATATTATAATTTGGTACATTTGTGGACCCTGTCGGGCATAGCATAGTGTAGAAGAGAGGAGGAAGGGAGCCGTGTATACTAAAGGTGTACTGGCGAAATATAAAATGCTTTTTCACTGATAATCGCGCCCGCAGTGAATGACCCAGTCATCTTGGCATGCACAATTGGAGACCAGTTTTAATGACAATAGATACAAACAAGTTCCAATGCTTCTTGTCTAAATATGACCTGACTAGCTACCCTCATTAATAAAATTTACTATGATATATTCATTGTATACATTCACTAGGTGTTCCATAGGAAAGAATATGAATGAAATTCGTTCCTCAGCCGTAGAGTAAATATCATCTGTTATAATACTAAGAAAAAGTATATTTCATTTTCAGAAAAATATATTTAAACGATCTCGTTTATCTCTAATCTAGGGTATTTGTTAGATATCATGCTTCAAAGTTGACTCCGACCCCGTAAATGCTAGACAGACTCAGTCAAATACTTAGTGTAGGGGATTTTACTGCGAAGGCGGAATAAATATATGCGGCACTGGAACATAAAACGCTCAAAAAGGAACATGGATGGTTTTTAGCCAGTAAAAGTCTATAATATATTTTATTAGGTGGAAGTTTTCGCTTGCAATGCAGTTGGAAAATGTTATATTAATTCTTGCGGACAGAAGCAGCACCTCCTTGCGACCGCTGGGGTCCTGGTACATTTAATGTTTTCAGTATCAAAGATGATGCGGCAGCTGTTTGCCAGAAAGGGTGTATCCATTTTAAACGGATTACTCTATTCATGATTGGAGGGACCACTAATCTGCCCTCTAGCTCTATTTGAATGCCTCAACGCAGTAAATAATCATTATAAACTAAATGTGTGCACATAAGCATTTCAACGTCTCAACGATCAAAATGCAAAACTAAAGGAAACAATATAGTCTACTGGCTATTCAGTGCGAAAACATGCTTTATCCAAACAGAACTAAACCTGGGCAAAACAAGTTGCTTAAATATCTCCAACTCCTTGAGAGTGCTTGTTTCCTGGTACTTACTATCTTCTGTAACATTGGTTGGGAACGATATTTTGATGAGATTAAATTTTAGGCGATAATGTTATAGTCCATATTACTGGCTCCTATCAAAATCTGAGAAGCCCAAGCCAACCTCACCTGCAAGTGGTGCACCTGCCAATCAACAGACGAGGCTCTGACGAAACATATAAGTTCCCGGTAAACGGAAATAGGCTTGCCACCTATTACGTGGGATCCACAATGTAACTGGCGAAATGTGGGCGTATAATATGCCACTGCCTACATCTTTAGGGAAACAGGCGTGATACATTTGAGTCTAGTTGCAGACAGACATACATACATGTATGTCTGTCTGCAACTAGACTCAAATGTCTACAGTCACATTGCAGTTGCGACTATGTATTAGTACTTTTCTCAGTTTTAATTGTTACTTCAGTGGAAGCAAAAACCAATCAAACGCTATTTAAGCTTTATTGCAGGGGTATTTAAGGTATGCAAAACGGTCGAACATTAGTTATTAGTATAGAAAACAAGCTTCTTTTTCTTCTAGAACAAAGTTTTTGACAAGTCTGACTTTGTTCATATACGGCATATCCTTCACAAGCTAGTACCCTGGTACATTGTGATAGTCTACTTGCGAACTGCCATTTACTAGAAGTGTCAACGGCAGCTTTAGATCCCAGCAGACCAAGGCTTCCAGGACTCAATCTCTACCTCCTCCTACCTCCGCCCTGACCCTCTGGTACTTATTTACCTCTAATGAGGCATAGTCCACAACCAAAACGGATCATATTAGTTGGTACTGTTAGAAAGAAGCTACTACAGTGGTTTATCAATCCAAGCTTCCACTCCAACTGGACCAAAGTTCAGTACCCAGACAATTACATTGCGGTCTTCTGCCAGAAGGCGGTCGGCGAGCGCGAGAGGCGGCACCTCCACGCGATAGCTGCTTTCCTGGTACTCGCCTCCTAACTCCAGTATGCGCTCGTTCTGAAACAGTTAATTACAATTTCTAATAAATTCGAAATACAATATTCAAAAAAAATAATAATATAATAATTAGGCGTCCCACAAGGTAGAAATTTAAGTCCTATATTAATAATTGCTAATACTATGGAAAATATTAATTAGCAAAGAGTATTGAATGAAGGCCTTAAAATATACAGTTTTTTGCTTACGTAGATCTTAGGACCGAAGGCTTTCAACGTGTATGTTAGTTCAGAATCCTGTCGATAAATTTTAATAATTTATTATTATTTTAATAATAGATATTTCTAAAATGATTACCTCAATCTTAAGTCTATTGAGCAGTCTATCTCGCTCTGTCCTCAATGCGCTGCAAGTAGCCGTCTCATTTTCATCGAGCACCCCTTTGAACTCTAGTTCGGCAATCTGGGTGTCTTTTTCGGTGATCAGTTCTTCCAATATATTTTGGCTGCAAGAACAGAATAGAATAGATTATTTATTTTATCGTCATAACTGTGTCATTTACATATTATAATGTGTTACATGTTGTTATAATTAATACTTATCTAAATTAAGTATAAGGCTGAGTTACATTACACAGATAAAATTCTAAAATCAAGATTAGTTACATTATTATATAGGACAAATTACAATATAAAAATTACATTATGTTAGAGTACAAGTTTAGAAATAAAATATGAGTCAAATTATAAAATATAAACATAATAAGTCAGAAATTGTCTTCATAATAGCCTTTCAAATTATAATAAAATTTTCAAAGCAACCAATTTAAGCAAGATATATGATTGTTATTTTAAAATGATGAAATGTTCTGTTTCCGACCACTAAGTCTACCAAGGGTGCTTTGAGAATATTACCAATAACCCAACTGATATCCATCTTGATAAAGTTGACGGTTCATTTTACCAATCCAACACGTGTCAGCTATCAATCCGTCTGGAGACACAAACGGCCCCCTTGCACTTGCACTTCAGCTTACTGATTCTATGCTTAGTATCGGTAACTTTAGTTCTTTGGCAAATTTCTTCATTACGGATTCTTTCCGCGAATATTGCGCGCTCTTTGCCCAAGTAATAATAAATAATATTTTTTTCTGACACTTACACCAATTATTTAGTTCCAAGATAAGTATCATTAAGAACTTGTGTTATGGATACTAAATAACGGATAAATATACATAAATACTTTTTTTTTTGTAAATACATAATTAATATACATAGGAAAACACCCAGACCAGAACAATTTTTTTTATATTTGTACACACAAAGATTTGTCCTATGTGGGAATCGAATCCACGACCTCAGGAGTGGAGTGCGGGTATACTCGCCACCACGCCACATCGGTCGTCAAAGTGCATCGTACGCTGAGCTACTTTGAACCGGTGGATAAGCCCTATAGTAAGTGTCCACGTTTCGGCTCCGTACGTCACTGCGGAATGACGTACTGGTAAAATGCAGTCTTCAGCGATTGTGGGATCGACAACTCAAGAATAAGTAGTGAGCGACTATAAACTTGTATATTAAGTTTCTACGTTTCAGCTCCGTATCATTACAGGTATGACGCACTCGTTTAAGACCCTGCTCAGTGATTATGGGATCGACGACTCATGATGTCCCAGATTCCCGAACCTGGCCCAAGCGTTTGTTGAGAACATTAAGCGATGTATTATATGACTCACACAGCATGCGCCAACGTTGTTAGGACTGTATCCTTGGCCGCCCGGCAGCCATGGAACGACTCCTCGAGTTGCTGGAGACGCGACAACAGCGGGGAACAGGTGTCGCAACTCAACGCCGACGCATTTTGTAAGGATTTTATTCGCTGCTCCATTTTTCTCATCTGAGAATTTTTTAATTTCATTTATTATGTACACACATAATCACACTGAAAATAGGATTAATACAAGGATGTAAAAGTAATCAATATAATGTATATGTGGCAGGAAACACAATGCGCCGTTTCACAAAAGGTATAAATATTTAATTTTAACGTTTTGTCCTCGTTTTGTCTACATTCTACATTCTGCCTGATGGAAAGCAGATGCAGTCCAGCGAAATGAGGGCGCTCTATACCGTGGAGTAAGCAAGGTAACTGCTTAAAAAATGCTAAAAAACACAATCATATTTAGTATAGAAGCTAAGCCTCGCACCAACAGACTTTGTTTCTTAAAATTTGTACATATTGTATAATCAAAAAAATTGTTACCTTATGCAAGGACTCGATACGCCTTTGTTCTTCTTCAAAGAATATTTTTTCTCTTTCTGCTGCTATCATGACAGATTCTTTTAAAGCATTTTCCAATTCTAATATCCTTCTGTCTTTATAGCCACAAATGTTGGCCTCTGATTTATTATTAACTATTTTTTCTAAGTCATTGATTCTTTCATCTTTACTTCTGACCACCGCTAATAGCTGTTCAAATTCTGCTATATTGTTATTTTCTCTAAGTGCATCTTCTAGTATCGATACACATCTTTGCTGTTCAATTATTTTAGAGTTTTTTATTGCAATTTCTTTAGTCAACTCACTTATTTTCCTTGTTAACTTCTTTATGTTTGGCTGCTTGTCTTTATTCATAATACCTAAGTCGTTGTAACTTCTGCTGAATCTGCACTTGTCTAGCCTCTCAGCTACCTTACCGCTTTTCTGTAGCTCAAAAAAGCTTTTGCTCCTTTGTATATTACTTGACTCCTGCCCTTTTGATATTTTTAAAAGCTCTGAGAGTATAAGTGACGATTCGTTTAGCTCTATCTCTAGATCTATTACCTTCATCTTACTCTCTTCTAACCTCGCTTTTAAATTGTCCTTTTCTTTCAAGGTAAGAGTTAAATCATTTATAACCTCAATCTCGCTTTGCCTTGCTTTGTTCAAATCCTAATCGGGGATTACGGAACGAGAAAAACAAAAGAAAACAAAATTAAAACATAACAGAGTAAATTAACAACCGCTTTTACTTCGACTAGAAGAAACTCAACAATAATTATAAAAAACTCATATAAACAACTAGAAAAAGGTCAACGAATGTTAAATTTTTATATTTATACTATAAATCGATATCTCGCATAACAAGATTGAAAGCTGGGTAACACCGACTAATTAGTGGACAGCTTACATCATCTAAATACATGTTTACTTAACAGTTTTACATTATTTTTTTTTTTATATCAATACTTAAAAAATTATTCCCGCTGAACACGATTACTTAATTGTTTTTTTAAACATCACTTAAAAATATCTCTAAACTAATATATAATTATGTTAGTTGTGTGCTGATTATAATGACTGGCATGATACTGTTATGAACTGTCACCGGGCTACCAACAAAGATGAACATTATTATCTGAACACATCATCGATAAAACTTAATATCGATAACATTTGACTTAACACGATTGAAACCTTATTTGTTAATATTGATAATTTGAAAGACACGGAGAAAGGAGATGTCGCTAACGATATATTTTCAACTGTATCGACGGTTGGCAACATAATATAAATTAAAAAGAGCAAATAAACGAACGACAGTCTTGGTGCGAAGGACTAACTTAGAAAAAGCTTTTGAGGAAGCCAGCGGGTCCAGCCTGCATGAAACAAAACGATTAGTAAAGGTTAGTCTGATGTTAAACACAGTATGGTATAAAATGAATCAGCTAAATCGGTTCTCAAACATAAATAAGAAAGTTTTGCCTGAACATTCATGTAGGAAATTGAGAAAATTCCTCTTTTAAAAGTTAGTCAACTTTTAAAAGAGGAATTTTCTCTTTTTAACAACGATGATAGATATTTCCATATTGTTGTTTAAGAATTTGCAATACTTAATTGCTTTTACTTTTTTTCATGTTGCTCTGTTAAAAGTTTTAGTAACAACTTTTAACAGAGTAACAAATCACCATCATACAAATCACACCATTATAATTTTTAAACGATTACTGAATAAACCAATTTTTTTTTGCATCAAACAAATTGCAATATGAAAATTTTGTTAATCATGCAACAACTAATCTAACTAACACTGAAATTTTCGCTTTTTTTGTATGAAATATGTAATTTAGATTAATAATTAGTTTTATTTGATTTAATAAAGTTAGTTAAGTTAGAATTCTGTATTTTTAATAAATTCAAACTATTATATACTACTATTATTCTTAGAATATTTACAAATGGTTGATTATTTATAATAAACGAAATCAAAATAATTACCTCTTCTCTTTGTGCTTGTGCTTGTTGCTGATTTTTCAGTTTGGCTTGAAGGTTTCTTACAGATCTGGAATGTAGAAAAAAGAAGATGCCTTTAATCATGTGTAAAAGAAGTTACAGCTTGAACTTTTCTATTTTTATAGAATTTGCAATTTGAACATTTTAGAATTGCGCTTCGCCTAAGCTACTCTTTTATCTTATGACATTTAGGATACGTTGCCGTTTGTTTATGTTCTAATTTAATTCGTGCGTTAGTCACTCCTCATACGACAAGAGGCGGACCAATACTGATTTCTTTAGGGTGGTATGAATAATTGGGTATTGTCTAACAACTAGAGAGTCTCAAAATAAGGAGGATAACTAAAGTATCCTAAAATATATTAAGGTTTAATGAACTTACTGTTGTAGGTCCATAATCTGTTTCTCCTTCTGTGCCTGTTCTTCCTGAGACATCTGCACGAGTTGCAAGAGCCGCTCTGTTTCCGCGGTGAGTCGTTGCGACTCTTCCTGCGTTTGTTGCAGCTGCTGCTTCAACGTGTCTGCGTCTTTTTGCGATTCGCCAAGTTTGCGATTTAGTTCGCCTACAGCTGCTGTACTCCCACCGGCCTGTGATTCAGATAATTTTTGTGTGTATGGTAAAAATATTATAAAAGAAATGGCTATAAAGAGGATTAGAGTAATTACACCAGAAGCTCTTATAAAAGTGCTGTGATAATTTTGAAATGTAACTTAATTTTGACCAGAAGTTTTGGCCCTATATCTTGCATGAATACTTATTTTTATAATACTTAGAACGAGGCTGAGGAATCCACGGACAAGAAAGGCCATGGACTAAAACTGGTGTTACTTTTTCATTCCATTTATAAATCAGAAATTGTATAAGTAGAATAATGTAATATTAAATGTCATATCAAATAGAAAAATGGATGAAAATATTCTTTAACACATAAAAATGTACTTGAAGGATGACCAAACTTCATAAATCTTAATTCTTTTTCACTCAAGAATCGAACGGGCGCGTTAGATTTTAATTAAGGTGTTCTTAAGAAATTTAACTAAAATGTATTAATAACATTATAAAACTTTGTTATTTCTTACCTTCCTCAAAGATGCTTCCATTTGGTCCATTTGCTCTTTTCTCTTTTTCAACTGTCGATCCAATTCTATTAGCGACTTCTCCTTCTCTTCTACATCCTTCTTCCTATTCTCCGTTATTTTCCTATGCTCCTCAAATTGCTTTCTCGCGTCTTCCAATTTCTTAAATTCTTCATGCAACTGCTTCTTAGCTTGGGCTGTATCTTCCCCAGCTTTGGCGTTCTGAGCGCCAACCGATTGTAGTTTCTTGTTCGCCTCGTGGAGATCGAGCTGCGATACGAAATCAAACTGTAAACTTAAAGGGTCATATAAATGTGTCACAAAAATACAACAGGCAACAACGAATTAATTTTACAAAAGCTCTTTAATGCTATTTCTTTAAATGAAAATCAATCAGAGAATCCACATAAAAGCAAACTTTATACAAAAAACTCTGCAAAATATAAACGTTTCATCATAGCTAAATATTTTAATGAGAGAAGTAATCCTTTAATAAACATATTTAATCTTTTCATGACGATGAATAATGACGCAAATATACACAAAACAGTAGCGGATGCGGCTGAAAAAGACAATTAAAATACGATTAACAAATAACAAATTTAGATACATGAAGCTGCAACTTTTGCACCTAACATTTCGACAATGACAATTATATTTACCAAGACCGACTATGTGCATTTAGTGATTGTAATGTAAGGTGCAATGTTCTGCTTTATAATCATTGAAACACAACATTCATTCCCATGAGTCTTCGAAACCACTGTTCAGATGAAACTAATAAATAAATTACGAATGTGGATGTTGGAGGTGACCCATGGGGCTTCGGGAGGCATGCTACTATCACAACAACGATACATGACAACGCGCGAATACAAGATGATAATACTTATGAACTGAAAAATCATAATCATGACACATCGAAATTAAATTTCTACGTTCAGTAACCGGTGCAATGATGGAAGCAGACAACGATCGCGACTTGGTTGGTTCAATCGAGTTTTCGTTACAATTATTATCAATTTTACAATTTCTGAATCCACGTAAATTGGTTTTCTTTGGTGTCTTTTCTGTTCTTGCGCAATTCCGACATGACACTTTAATTGTGTAAGCACAACTGTTTTGTAATCTTTTTATAATTTATAATTCTCAATGAATTGAAATTAATTTTGCGTCTAATAGCATATTCGTTAATTAATTCACATCTTTCAACTCCGTATGCTTGTTTAGACGAATTGCATAATTCCAACAAGAAATGGCCGTCAATGGCAACACTTAAGTGTATTTTATATCTCACGTTGAACGTATTAGGTTGGTACCCATTTCAATAGTCGGATGCAGCATATATTTACCAATAAAGTCTACATAGTTATGTCCTGAAACATGTATAAAATGTTTTAACACATCAAGTTCCATTCAGTTACCAACTGCAACTGACAAAATTTTGTTTTTAAACACCCCAAGAAAGAATTCGAAAACTCGATTGAACCTGTATGCCGGCCAACGCCGCCCGAGGCCGCCTCCAACTGACCTGGCTCTTCTCCAGTTCTTGCACGAGCATCTCCAGCTGCGCCTGACAGCGCGAGCGCTCCGTCTGTGCCGCTTCCAGCTGCTGCATTAGTTCCCTCGATTCAGCGGGCCCACGATTCTGTAGTTGCTGCAATTGCTGTTGCTGATTATGACACTGTTTCTCTAGCACTTGTAAGCGCTGCTGGCATTCCGATAGCGCTTTCTCTGCTGCTAGGCATCTTGCCTTTTCTGACTCGACTACTGATCGCCATTTGTCTGCCTCACCCACTTTAGATTCAACCTTTTCGGCACGCTGTTTGTATGCATCTTTTTCTTTCGTTACTGCCTGGACTTGTTGCTGAAGCTTAACAATTTCACGTTCTCGATTTTCAAGTATTTGCTTAGCACCACGCTCTGAGTCTTGGGACATTTTCCGTTGTTCCTCTTTCAATCGTCGCACTTCTTCTCGTTGCTTCTGTAATTCTGCTTCTGAACCATTCAACTCTCTCTGGAAGTTTACAAGCATATCCTGGGACTTTTCTAATTGTGCTACTAGCTGATCGCGTTCTATAGTTAACTGTTTTGTGTCGGCTTCCAATTTTACTATCTGCTTTTCTATCGCATCCGCTTGTTTGTCTCGTTGTTCTAAAATCGATGCCATCTTTTCCCTGTCTCGCACTGACTGTGCCAGTTCTTGCTGGAGCTTCACTAAAGTTTCCTGTGTTCGATGATCCAATGTTCTTTGTTGCTGTTCTATATTACGCCTAGTGTTCTGTATTTCTGCTCTCAGCGCATCTCTCTCCTGTTCGATCTGTCTCATTTCTAATATAGTCCGTTCGAGACGTTCATGCATTCTGCCTAATTCATTCGTCATCCTATCGTATTCAACACGCGTTGTTTCATTGGTCTCTTGATATTTAGCTAGGTGTATGTGAGATTTTTCAAGTTCTTTAGCCAATCTTCCTGCTTCCATTTCAGTTGAATCTCGAGCTTGTATTGCCTTTTCGAGTTTGTCTCGAAGACGCTCAATTTCTAATCTATCTTCAGTCCTAGCTTTGTCTCCAGCAACAGCTTGAAGCTTCATTCTTTCGATTTGCTGCAACTCACCTTTGAGTCTCTCATTATCTTTGTCTAGTTGTTCCGAACGCAACTTAAGCTTTTCACACCTATCTCTGAACTTTTCGCACTCAATATGAGCGCGTTCAAGATCAGTACGCTGCTTTTCTAACGCTCCACTAAGTTTTGTAACTTCACTCTTTGATAACTCAAGTTGAATGTTTAGTTCGTGCAGTTTTGTTTCGGCCTGTTCCTTTTCAGCTTGAAGACGTTGTATGTCAGCCTGTGATGCTTCGTAACGTTCACGATGTTTGTCGATTTCTGCCTGCATTCTATTAAGTTCGTTGGTCCATTTGTCCTGTTCGAATTGGTATTTACCTCGGAGGCCTTCGACGCGTTCGAGTTCCAAACGGAGACGTGTAACTTCTTCTTCAGCTTTCCGCGCTCGTTCCAGGTCTATATTGGTCTTCTCTAGGCGCGCTCGAAGTCTCTCTACTTCAAGTTTGGTTCTTTCGTGCTCTTCTTTTGTATCGTGATACTTTCCGTAGCGCGCTGCATATCGCTCAGCTTCTTCCCTAGCACCACTTGCATCTTGTTTCACCTTGTCCAGCTCAGCTTGAACTTTCCTTAATTCTGCAGATGCCTTATCGTGTTTGTCATACATTTTTTCTAATTCAATCTGAACTCGAGCCATTTCTTCTTGAGTTTTTTCATTGGAAGCCTGGGCTTTACCGCACTGTGTCATGGCTCTATCATATTCGAACTGCAATCTTTCTCCATCAGCAATTACTTTTTCTTTCTCAGCTTGAAGTCTTCTTAGTTCTATTTGGCTTTTCTCGTATCTTTCGCGAACCATTTCTATATCAACACTCAATCGATCCATATCTTCCTTGGCTTTTTCTTCTTGCTCTTTGGTCCTGCCGAGTTGTAAGGAAGCTCTATCATACATTTCCTGTAATCTTGCCAGTTCGTCTTGAGATTTCCTCTGGTCCTCCCTAGACTTTGTTGCCACATGAGTTTGCTTTTCCAATTCTAGTTCAATTCGGTCTTTATCGGCTTCTAGGATATCGATCTTGTTTTGAAGCCGGTAGATTTCGTTCTGAGACCTGCAAAGAAATCGTAACTTAAATTTTCATGTAATGATACGTTTGCATCTACGATCACGACATCGCCACCAACACAAGACGACATCCACAAGACAATATACCTATCATACTTTTCAAGCATTTTCTCGTATTCTTTGTGCGCAGTTTCTTTCTCTTCAATGGACTTTTGTGTGGTGTAAAGGGCCTTGTCAAGCTTATCTTTCAATATCTCGAGCTCAGTCAAAGCGTCGTCTCGTTCCATCTGTAACACGAAGTAAATTACATATGTTTATTTAGAATTTAAAATATTTAAACACACATAGACTTTTATAGCTTGATTCACTAATTAACTATTCCCTTTAGTAAATTTGTGAATATGTTGTCAGAACTACTTTTTCAGAATTCTACTACATACTGCTTCATATCATAAGCAGTATGTAGAAGAATTCTGAAAAAAATGTTCAGGCAAAATTAATATGTCCACGCGTTTCTTAAAAAGAACCATTACTCACAAAAACAGACGAACAACACAGTGATCCGAAAGGCTACGTTCACAACGCCATATTTTTCCCATCTACGCACGGCGTGTTCGAGATACCTCTTTTACCGGATACCGTAGGAAGTGTCTACCGTAAATTTTCCCGTATGGACTCCATGTGAACAGTTTGACATTTCTACCTTCACTACAATACATACTCGATGAAATATCGTGTATGATATACGTGGATTTAATGTCCCGTTTTTCTTTTGTGGTAAATAAAAACATTTTTAAGACATATTAAGAGCCCTTACCGTCAGTTTCTGATGCTGCTGATGTGCCTTCTCCCATCTCTCCCTCAACACGTCAAGCTCTGTGGCAGCACTGTCTCTGTCTCTCGCTGCTCGGTTGGCGGCGGCGGCAGCTGCCTCAGCTCGCTCGCGACAACCAGCAGCCTCTGCTAGAGCTCCGTCCCTCTCTTTCTGTATGCGTGTTACGAGCGCCTGAAAGAGATGGGTAACGTTTTGTTGTTACCAAAAGAGATTCAGCGTTATCCTACTTTCTGTTATTAGAGAGGTCAAAGGACAAAGATAGGCTGAGTGGCTATTATTTTGTACGGGTAAAAAACAAAACCTTTGAGCTTACATATAAATAAATAAAGAACGGCTTGTCCAACATTCGCTTATTCTGTTTAGTGCTAAATCTGTTTAAAACAACGTTCTGTTCCTCTCAACTTCAAACAAATGAAAGGGTAATTGTTAGCGCGATGTGAAAATGTACAACGACTATACCACCTGATTGTCGTAAACATTAGAAAGAATGAGGAAAAAAGTATGAAAAACTATCCACCTACAATATCAGGTCTCGACAACAAGAACATAATGTTTGTAATTACTCAATAGATTCTATCACATTTATGAGCTCTAAAACACAATTTAGGACTCAATAAATTTTAACTAGTGCCGTTAAAGATATTTTTAGCACCGTGTAGTACCGGCTTGAACTTAAGTTTACGGCCCTAACTGAGATGTAATTGCTCTTATATAGGAAAAAGACTTTTATCATAGCCATGAGCTACGAATTGTGCCCACCATCTGAATCATTCTTTTATTTGAGACTATCTACCTACTACTACTACCTGAGAAATTAGGCTTAAAGTTATTAAAAATAACGGACTGTGGTGCGCGTTTCATTGCGTGTTACTATTTGCATTTATAGGGTATGTCTCTTGTTGATAATATATTATATTGACAACCGATATGGCGTGGAGGCGAGTATGAGACCTTTTCTAAGGTCGTGGGTTCGATTCCCATACAAAACAAATCTCTGTGTACATAAACATGAATATTTTTTCTAGTAAAGGTGTATTCTTATGTAAATTAAGTATGTTATGTTAGGTTATGTATGTATGATACATGCTATATTGACGGCCGATATGGAATAGAGGCGAGTATATTCGCACTTCGCTTCTGAGGTCGTGGGTTCGATTCCCATACAGATCAAATCTTTGTGTGCATAAACATGAATATTTTTTCTAGTATAATATACAGTAGTATTATATAAAATAATATAAATAATATGCCTCTGCCTATCCCTTCAGAGAAACAGGCGTGATTGTATGTATGTATAAAAATAACAATCCATTAAAAATAAATTAAGAAATGCTTATAGAATTAATCCTGAAAATCATTTAGATATAATTCTGTCTGCTACCTACACGTGCTGGTCTTAAAAAAACCCATCACTAGCGCGCTTCAAATCAAACTACCTATGTAGAGTAGTCGAACTTCTAAGTGATGTTTGTCGCGTTCCATAAAATTGGCGAGGTTCCATAAAATTTCGTGTCTGGAACTCATGTAGACTACATTCCGTCGGGTTTATGCCTATAAACAACATCCAATTTACTAGATACAAAATATATCAGACGCTGAATTAGTGCCATAACTTTGTTGGTTATATGGGTATGCCCTATGGAATGGTTTTAGTACGCTTGCAATATTTTAACCGACATATCGCCAGACGTTGGAATAAAAAAAAGAAAATGCTTTGCCTAAATTGATTGCGTTCAAGATTTCTTTCAACTATTAAAATAGAATTTCATACGATTTTAATCAGTAAAAATACAAGCTGGTTTAAGTCATGTTGTGTTGTTTGACCGATATGGCGTGGTGGCTAGTATAACCGCGTTTCGCTCTAAGGTCGTGGGTTCGATCCCCACACAGGACAAAACTTAGTGTGCATGAACATGTATGTTTAATCCGAACTGTGTGTTTTTCCAAGTATATAAAGTGTTTAATTACAAAAAAAATATATTTATGTCATTCGTTATTTAGTATCCATAATACAAGCTCTTAATTATACTAATCTTGGAACTAAATAATAGGTGTAATTGTTAGAAAATATTTATTTATATTCGCGTTTGTGCATGATATTATTAAGAGAACTAGGCATTTGGCGACTTAACCATCGAAAACCTTACGTTACCACCAACTCTGGATATATTTTTATATATTTGTTTTACTACACGATGGTAGCAATTAACAATGTCGAAAGTGTATAGTTGTTTTTTTCACAATATCATATGTGATAAGTCGTTACTTTTGACTTACGACATTGTTTTAAGTAACGGCTTTTCACTTCCGACATTGTTAATTGCTACTGTCGTACATTGTAGGCGTAACAAAACAGGTGTAACAGAACAGGCGTAACAGAACAGGCATAACAGAACAGGCGTAACAGAAACGGCTTAACCAAAATAGTCAACACAAATACTTAGTTGACTGCGGAACCGTAAAATGGAGATTTCACCGTAATTGTGTTACAGTCAGTCGGTTTATTTATACTAGGCGAAGTCTAGACCATAAGGCGCCGGCACTGAGGCATATTTAATGGTCCCTTTGGCAGTTGGCTCCGATATAGAACACTTTCCAGCAGCTATTGAGCTGTATTTTATTAATTTTATTATTTTTATTTTCATAGATTTAGCATTAAGTCATCTAGGACAAGACTGGGTATTAAAAAAGTATCTATTTGACGAAATATATTTTTATTTCGTATCTTGCGGCCTGTTACAGAGTAATGGGAAGCGATAAACGAAGGAAGGAAATAATAAATGTCTAACAATTACACCAATTTTATTATTTAGTTCCAAAATTGTATTATTAAGAACTTGTTTTATGAATACGAAATAACGGATTAACATACTTCTATTATTCTTCGAAGCGCTCGTAGCTCTGCGGTGCTCGGAGGTCGGAAACGATCACCGAAGTACAGCATAGTTTACAGAGGTCAGTCCTTGGATGGGTGACCGTTTGTGTGGCATTTGATATCGAGCGCTTCCGTGCTTCGGATGGCACGTTAAGCCGTTGGTCCCGGTTATCACTAAATGAGGTAGTCGTTAAGCCATGTTAGAGGCCTCAAGGGCGGCTTGATAAATTCTAACAGCAGGACGCCATACACCTGCCTTCGCCAATCCGCACTGGGTCAGCGTGGTGGAGTATGACCCAATACCCTCACACCTTGATATGTGAGAGGAGGCTCGTGCTCAGTAGTGGGACATTAATGGGCTGATATGGCGATGATGATACTTCTATACTTTTTTTCTACATACATACTTAATATACATAGGAAACTCTCAGTCCCACCCCAAAACAAGTAGCTGTTACAATTACCGGTAGTGTGTTTTTTATAAACTGTATATCGCACTCGATACCACTCGCATACCACTGTTTAGTTTATACGCCGTCGATCACCGCCTCCTTTAAAAGACCCGCTACTATCGGCGCTGGGAAACTGGCGCCGGCAGAGAATTTCAAAGTTTTCCCACATTTTTATCAGATATCACATTACTTTCATATAATGTACGGATTTAAACTAAACAAACATATATGGGGTGTCCCCCATACACTAAGATCTGATGAGCCCAAGACAACGTCACCTGCAAGTGGTGCACCTGCCGATCAACGGACGAGGCTCTGGCGAACATAAAAGTGCCTGGAAAGTGGCAATAGGTTCGCCACCTATTTCCAAGTGGGACCAACAATATAAATGCCGAAGTGTGGGCGTATAGTTCTTAGCCCTTCGAGGAAACAGGCGTGATATAATGTATGTACATACATACTTTCTCTTCATTACTTTCAATTGATAAGATGAAGACAGTGACAGCACTAGTTTTAAACCTGTTCTCACTTTAGACATCGTTTTGTAATAAGCCCCTGAATGTTACCTCGGTATCTAGATGTAAACTATGAAAACTGCGTAAATTTCAAACTGTATAGTATTTGCGTGTTGCAAGTTCAAACCAGACGTAAGACAAAAATAATAATAATGGCCGTCGTTGATGTAGACTTTGATAGATATTAAATTTTTCATCAGTAATGTACAGCCATTCTATTTGATGTGTATGTAAGTAAGATGATTGGGCAACATACCTGTGCCTTATCGTGCTTGTCCCGGAATCGATCACAATCCAACTGGGCGGTGTCCCGTTCTTTCTGCAACCGTGCTGCCTGTCCCAGAGCCTTGTCCAGTTGGGACTGGAGAGACTCGAAGTCATACGACTGCTTCTCACGGTCCACTTGCAGCTGGAAATAAGGTTAGCAATTGAGTCGACAAAAGAGTTGCTGTAAGTCGGTAATTCAGGTGGGTTAATATTCAAGATCGATCTACGTGGAAAATAATCGACTAAAATGTTCAGCAATAGACTTCTAGTGCCTTGGGATAATGCTGATACACATTAGAAATAAAAAAAGTAGAAAGCAGGTTGCAAAAGAATGGCCTCAGTACGTAGCAGGCTCGAAAGAAGGAACATGGATGGTTTTTAGTCAATAGAATTTTAACACACCCTCCCGTTTCACCCACTGCGGGGGAAGTCATTTGATGATTTGATGAGTATGACCCAATACCCTCGCACTTTGGTTTTTAGATTCGTCACATTTATACAAATAAATTGAAAATTCATTTTCTTTTTAACAGCAATGTAATGTTTAAGATATATGAGCATTACCATAATTAAGTAATAAAAACACAATGTATTATTTGTCAGAATTTGTCAAGGTTTGTCAGTGTATCTGTCTGTTGTGGTTTTTTCTCAAGATTTGTCAGTCTGTCGATGAATCTTATCGGGGGGATCTATCTGTCAGCCTGTCGTGATTCTAAAGAGGGAGGAGATTGTGCATCAGTCAGTCAGTCTGTCGGTGACTCTAACGAGGCTTCCTGAAGGAAACGAAATTCAGAAGAATTCCTCAGGAAACTCATCTTGGTGCCTGCAGTGACTTGATCAAAAATTTAAGATAAATTATAGTAAGTGTATAATATACCTTTCGGTTCTCCACGGCAGCCTTGTCCAACTTCTCTTGCAACTTATCGATCTCCGAGTGAGCAGAATCCAGGGCAGCCTGCAACTTGTCTTGTTGCAACTGTGACTTGCCCAGAGTGGCTTGAGTGCGCTCCAACTCTTCACGGGCCTTGTCCAGTTCTGCTATGGCTTTGTCTCTCTCGGAATGGAGACGACTGATTGAAGATTGGAGGCTGGTGGGATAAGTAAAAACAATCAGTATTCGTTTCTTGTAATGCAGCTGCAATGAAGTAAACAAGCAAATTTTTTGCACTGAGAAACCAAATACCAAGAAAAGAGCAAACATTTGATGTTACTCAAGTCGGGTTTTATAGAACGTAAAAGTAAGCAGAATCCTTAGTATGTTTCATATTGCTTTGTAGTTTTCAGATGTTACAGTTTCAACTCCAAGTACTTTTTTTCAAATTGTATTACAGCAAGCAATTTTGTCGACGTACTTGGGCATGGGGATGACCTCTAGCCAATTGGATGCAGAGATAATTCTTCCACCAACAAACAAAGAATCTGCTTGGTTTTAGAGAAACCGTTCAACCCAATATACTACGTAATATTTTTTTTTTTCTCAAGAAAATAGTAAGAAGTTTAGTTATATAAAGTTTTCAACTTGTTATATCGTTAATGGATAAAGTTTCAATCGAAGATTTTATAGTAGGTTATATAAACCTCTAATAAATTTAATAATGTACTCAAAGTAGTTATAGCGGTTTATAAACGTTTAAAGTTTTCGAAGAGGGTTCAATCAATGAAGTCCTCGAATATGAGGTCAAGAAGTTAGCGCTAACTCCTATTAATTAGAAACAGATTACGAATTAGACATATAAAATAAAATATTAAGCTTAAATTGCTTACCGATCATATTCCTCCTTTAGACTATCTTGCTCCGTTTGCGCATTTTCGAGCTTTGCTTTTAAACGATAAATTTCACCCTGTGACTTTTCCACTTTCTCCTGAAGACCACTAGCCTCTGAATGAGCTCTTTCAGCATCCGCCTGAGTCACTCTCAACTCAGCTTGGGTCCTTCTCAAGTCAGTGGAAATCTTGTCAGCCTTTTCTTGAACTCGATCCAACTCTTGAGATGTTGTAAGTGTGCTTCTACCAAAGGTAGTTTGCGACCTTTCAAGCTCGTGTTTAAGTCTTTCATTCTCAAGTTCGAGTCGAGCTAAACGTTGTTTCGCTGCCTCCCAATCAGCACCAGACCTGCCCACTTCACTTGCTGCTTTATCTAGTTCTGCTTTTGATTTTCCAAGCTCTGATTGTGAGCTCTCTAGTTTAGCTTCAAGTCTGTCCTTTTCTGCTTGAGCACGTTCAAGTCTGGCTCCGAGCTTTTCTACTTCACTTTCGAGAGCGTGCAGTTTCATTTTATAATCAGCAATCTCTCTTTCGTGCAACTCTCTTTCTTCGTTCTTTTCGTGTTCAGCTCGATCTCTTTGTTCGCGTAGTTGCTGTATTTGCTTTTCTTTGTCGCCAATCACTTCTTCAAGAGAAGAAAGAGCTCCTTCTGAGGAACAGTGGTGTGCTTGCATTGCATTGAGTCGTGCCCTGGCCATGTCTACTTGATTGTCTTTCTCTTTAAGTAGATCCTCTAAATTTTCGATCTGAAATAAAATAAACATAAAATAGTTGAACAAGTTCCTCTTAAATAAACTAAAAAGTGAACAAGCAAACATAAAACGAGTAAATAATAAACACAAAAAAGTAATAAAAATAATAATGGACATACCTTGTCACCAACATAAAAAATAAAAACATTTGAAACATAACTGATAAAAAAAATCTACACAAATATAATATTTTTAATTCAAAATCACTAGCATTATACGAGTCTTAAATCTACGGAGTTTTTCTAGCTTATATATAAACCACGACACAATTGAATAGAGGTATATATATTTGGGGGGAAAATTGTCGATAAAAATATCGTCCTAACATAAAGAATCTAAATATTAACCTTAGTTAATTTACTGCAACAACAAACACAGTCATAATCCTGCTACTACCAGAAATAGTAAAAAAACCTCACATAATCATACAATTTTCAATCAAAATTTAACGACTTCGGACGTGAATGAAAAACCATAATTACAACCAGCCAGTTTGGTCGATAATAAAACAAAATTAGGTCATTGTGGATGAACATTGAGCTTTCACGTATGCTGACAAAACATATATTATACAGGTCAGACTATTCCGTTTGATGTTAATAATAGAATAACGTGACTCAAATGGAACAATTATTCCAATACGGGGGATCGTTGTTGATTGATTGGTTGTTTGTTTGTTGTTGAAAAAACTATAAATATTTATTTTCAGGAATGTTGTACTATAAGGTTTTATTACAAAAAAAGATTTAAAATTAAACCTGTTTTGTAACTATTGCTGTCACTTTCATTTAATAAAATAAAAAGAAACAGCATTAGTTTTAAACCTGGTTTAACCTTAGATCTTGATTTGTAATAAGCCACTTATCAAACGATAATTTGAAAGTTAAGACTTGACTTGATTGATGAATTTGATTTAAAGTATTTTTTTTCTTTGCGAGCTGTATTTCTTTTCTTTTTCAAAAGTTGATACTGCAGTACTTACCGCCAGAGCGCAATTTTTTAGACATGATATAATGTCATTAAATTTACATTGAAGCGAAAGCAGAAATCTATTTTAAAATAAAAACAATATCAGAGGTAGATTACAAACACATAAATTTTTAATGTGTAGATTTTACTTAGATTTATTATGCAGACATTCGGGCTTATTTTGATAGATGTTTGTGCATGACCATTTTAAATAATACTAATGTTGTGGCTCTGTGTGTCTCGGATTATCTGAGCTGGGATTTTAAATGGTATATATACAATTCCACCGTTGTGGCTGTGTGTGTCACAAATTATCTGACCTATTTCGCTCAGTCTTCTTTTTTGTTTTGTGTTCGTATCTTAAATAAATTTCAGTTCTATTTGTTGTACATGTGAGCCAAATGTACTTATTAGTTATAGTTATTATATATTTAATGCTATGTCAGCGTATATATTTTTTGTTCGTACTGCGTCATACGTTTTTGCTAGAGTATGTGGTTATGCCTTGAAGCATGAAGCATCACCTTTTGAATATTTTTATATGTGCAAAAAAATTTTAAGACATACATGTTACTGCATTTTCTATTTCGTTAAGGAACGAATATTGGTCACGGTAAGGTCTAAGAGAACATCACATATATTTTCTTCATGTCTTTGCTAAAGTTGGCAAAAAAGGATCTAGCTCCCGCTACCTAGCCTAGACTATCTTAGCAAAATTTAAAAAAAATATTTAATTTTTGAAGTCGTAAATATTTCTTATATATTTTAAATATATTATTAGCATGTAAGAGATTTGCTTTCAATTTTGTTTTGTTGTTATTTTTATTAGTAACACTTTTCTTTGACAACATTTATCCCGTACAACTAATTAGTTTACAACTGCTAGCGTTGGCTGGTAGAGATCTCTTCTAGAGATAAAACCTTTGCACATTTTATTTTATATAACTCTTATAATATTTACTTATTTTGTGCAATAAAGGATTATTATTAAATATGTAATGTGTTCAGAGTGGTATAACCTGGATCCTTCTACCCTTGGTTCGTCAGAGCAGGCCCGTACTCAGCCGTCAGGGACTTTAATAGCTGAGATGATGATAATGAAATATGTAATATGCTGGCCCATTGCGTATTGTAGTCGTCTATTCTCACTATCATAACATTGGTCTAATTTAAGTAAGACTCTCGTATGACTCATGCACTTTATTCTTGGTGTAAAAACGGTAAGTATAAACAAATTATTCATCACAGTTGATTTTAGTTTAGTCAAAAAGTTGAAAATCGATATTTTCTCCGATGGCTTGCCGAGATTTCGGAAAACCATCATTGACTCCTTTAATAATAAGATATGAGGTCAATCGGTCATGTCATACGAGTTGTTGTTGATTTTTTTGTAAAATTGTTTGTATGTATCTTCTTATTTTTGTGTCAATGCATGCCGCGGTGACTTGTAAGTAAAACAGCACTTAGCTTTTAAGTATTAACTGTAATTGTTATATTAATTGATGGTGTATGTTTTGTTAGTCGCCCTAAATCTAATAAATAAATATGCAAAAATCTGTTTTTACCGCTGATTTCCAATGGGACAAATGGGTAAAAATCTTGGATATCTTTTACTAGATTCAAGTCAAAATAAATAACATGTAAATCTTTAACGTTATTATAAAGGTTGTTTCAGTAAGAGTGCACTTTTTCATGTTAAAATAAAAAAAAGTATTTTATTACAGAGTTGTGATATTTTAATGTATTGTAAAGAAGACATGTTCCGATTAATTATGGAATGAAATATGCGTCAAATGACCCCCACGGCTTCGATGACAAGCAAATACTCTTTTCATGAAATTTTTCATGACTTTTGCAAAGAGATGTGGCTGTATCTCACCGATGACGCGTTGGATTTCCGATTCGTGCTCAGGAATTGTTTCAGGTTTATTCGTATTAACCCGTGATTTCATAAAACCCCAAAAAAAAATCGCACGGCGTTAGTTGACGATATTTGCTATTTCAGTATAAAAAAGGGATACAAAAATATTGGCATGCGATTGATTATGCAGTTGCTTCGCATTCAAATATTACATTATAATTCACCTATAACTCACTACTTTTTCTACTTTAACTTTTAATTTTATTGTATTTTGTGGTTTTAAATATTTTGTTTTATTGTTAAGTTTCTGCCTTTTGTGTGACTGTTGCACACGAAAGTTATTAGGTCTTCACGGAAGACCAACGCTGCTTTGGTCTTCCACTGCAGCAGTGGAGTCCTTTTTAGGCATATCATATTTAAACTTATTTGTAAAAATTGTTTACTGTTATGATTTCTGTTCTTTGTTTATATGTATTTATGTCTAGATAAAATTATATTTTATTTTAAAACTGACGTACTTCTTGCGCTAACATACATAATTCAATAGTTCGAACACATTTTAAACTGTCGTATGAATTATTAAGTATTAGATATCTGTAGCATTCTAGAACTCATTAAATAACTATGTAGCATGCTTTATTTACTATTCATTAAATCCTGTTGTTTCTAGTTCATCTACATATGTATTTATTATAAAATACTAGCTGACCCTGCGAACTTTGTACCGGCATATTTCTTTATCTTTCAATGTATTAACGATCTCTTCCAGTCTTCTGTCGTATTAACTTTTTTATATAATCAATAAATAAAAGACGTGTTATAATTGACCGGACTGTACATTATAAAAAAACCGTTTAATGATAACGTACCTAAAAAAAGTTTGTCTTAAAAATTTAACAAAAAAAATTTTTATAAATCATCCACTTTAGTGTAGTAGTCGTCGTATAATGTTGTGCGCACATTCGTTCATTCTGTTAATTATTTTTTTACAGTATGTTAGTGTAACTATAAAACCTGCCTCAATAATTCAATATGCATTGAAATCGAACTAAGCAATAGCAAATTCCGATATGTTTAGAGTTTCAGTAACGTATGAAAAATTTCCAGATTATTTCATAACTCAGGTATATACTATTAAAAAACAAGTAATATTAAAGATCACGTTATTTTTGTGAATGCTTTAAACAATAATAATTCTTATATAAAAGCGTAAAAGTATATATAATAGTAATGAAAACTGACAACTGCCTGATCACAGATAGCCTTAAAAATAACTAATTAAATTATTTAGATGACTTCAACATCACAATAGAAAATCATCTAGAAGATGCATTTCTGGCAATTTAAGACGCAGCTCTTCTCTGCTCAAGTTCGTGTTCACATCGAATTGATGTGTTCGTTTGTAAGTTGACGTTTGTGAGCTTCGGAATTGAATCCTAATAAAAACTTTACATCAGCTCTGACTCTATAGCAATAAATGAGAGAAACCTCATTTTGACACTGCCTAGACGTCAGGGTTGATCGTTGTTGATCTATTGTTGTCTTTCTATTCCAAGCTACTACTACTACAAAAACTACAATAATATATATCTTTCGTAATTTATTATCAAAAATTGAGCTCTAACCAATACCAACTCTATTAACACATGTATTCAGTTCACTATGCTTTACCTTCCGCTGCAGCACGTTGATCTTCCTGTCCTTTATCTCGGAATGGTCCCGCAGTTCGGCTAACTCATGCGCCGCTGCCATGGTCGCAGCTGTTTTCTTTTCCATTAGTCTGCTTTTCTCATCGAGACGCACTTTTAGTTCTTCCACCTGTCGAAAGATAACATTTCTATTACGTTTGATATCTTAAATGCGTTTCGGCGCATTCCTGTCAGACAATTTATTGATAACGCGACTCTTCGATGTCTTTAAAGACATCAACACCGCTTTCTATATCAAGACGTTCCCAATATAGAGCGGAGTTGATTCTAATAATGACATAGTTGTGTGTTAAAATATAACGAAGGTTTTTATAGAATTCGGTACAAAACGAAAACAACTTTGTTCTAAACTTAGTACAAAAGCTTTGCGCAAGACAACAGATGCATTCCTCAATGTGTACATTCCGTATACGTTAGATGAGAAATTTTCATAATATTTTTCAACTTTCAGCGAAGTTTGCTGAAAAGTTGATATCGGCATACGAGTAAACCCAAATTTCCGCGGCAGGGCTATACAGATGCTAATCTGCACTAGCATTTAGCACATATTATGAAAAAGGCCCGGCGCTCACAATTGGGTCGGCAAGCCTAGGATCCTTAGGCGCACACAAATGACAATGAATCATTCCCGACACGATCTCGGGCATAAATGAAAATGAGAGATATTTATAGTAAAATGAGCAATCTCTTATTATGGCCCGACAATAAGTCATAATATGCAACAAGAGTTTTGTTCATTTGTAGATCTTCATAAAATTTTATTTACTGCAGTGGTAACCTTTCTACATTTTCACAACCAAATTCTTACATCAGACTGCAACATGCTGTAATGTTCTTCTTTAGCGCACAAAGACTCCTTGAGGACCGCAATATGCCGCTGGTAATCCTGATGCTGCTCCTCCAACGCCTTCATCTTCGCCGCCATCGCCAAAATCTCCTGGTCCCGCCTCTGGATCTCCAAGCGGAACTCGTCCAGCTGCTCATCATTCCACCACCCATCCGATAGTCGGTATAAAATTAAATAAAAACCCAAACAAACGATTAGTAGAAACAACAATCTCAAAACCATCCATCAAAAATATAGAAGAAACTATCACTACAAAAGGCAAAAGTGATGGCGGAAGTGATACTGATGTTAAAAAAGTCATACTACATCGACATACTGGTTGTATGGTCACAACAGTTATACGAGTTAATGATGTTACCGATTCATGAGAAGCAACGCAAGCTTGTTACGATTGTAACGGATATATAACAAACGAAATGTTTCCAGCACCTCATAATTATACCACAGTGCCATGGAAGACATTTAAAAATTTTCTTCCACAACATCATTTAAAATCACATGCATATTAGTAATTTTAAATATTCGTACATATGTCATCTTAAATTTTAAAATCGCACCGTATCGTGAACAAGTTTTAAATATTAAAATGGACAGTCGCCACTGGAAAACTTTCTATACTAAATACTAAATATGAAAAAGTTTGAAGCCTCGATGAGTTTGTAGAAAGTTTTCCAGCATCGGAATATCTAAGTATCAAAAAGTTGGAGAAAAAACATGTTGAGATGCACGGGCGCCTATGTTGTGATACACTTATCTACCGGTACTGTGAGACAACTGATGATAACCACTACATGACAAGATCGGGTCGTGATGAGTAAAGATGGCGGTGACGCAGGACCAAAGCTGTTGGTACATACTGGAATATGATTTGCGATCACACCGAAAGCACAACATGATCAAATCAAAAACAATTAAAGGAATCCATTAAGTTTTAGTAATCGAAGAGTTAATTCGATGCATTCGATCTCGACAGTCTTAAATTTGAAGCAGTCTATCGATATTCATCAATTTGGTGTCAGCTTAATCAATCTCACATGTTTCATCTAACCATTAAATTACATCTAAAATATACTCGCATCACCTAGGGCCCTACTTAACAAAAATATCTCATTCGACATCTTTCAAGAATATAATTCCTCTTATTTTAATAAAAATAGCTTTAACAACGAACAAGTTCACACAAAAATATAACGAGTCAACACAGTCGGCGACGACTTCGGCTAATTTCGGAATTAAAGCGATAAATTGACACGGTAACTCAGGGCGAGTCACAAAGTGGTGGCACTATAGTAGGGCGAGGGCCGGCGGAGCGTGGGGCGCGGGGGCCGCACCGGTGGCGCGCTCGTGCGGCCGTCCTTCATCACGCGCACGTCGTTCAGCAGAAAACTTACTTGTCTCTTGAAGGGAGGGTCGGCCTTATCGTAAATGGAGGCGTGAGAAGGAGCGAGCGAGGGCGGCGGCGGCGACCCCAGGGCGGCCAGCTCGCCTTCGAGCAAGGCGACCTGCCGCTCGAGGGTGGCGATGCGCGCCTCCTTGGTCTCGAGCACGGCGGTGAGGGTGGCGCCGGCGCTGCCGCCCGGCAGTCCGGCCGCTGCCAGCGCTCGCTCGAGCTGCATCTGCAGCGCGCGCAGCGTATCCGCCGTAGCCTTGAGCTCCTGCCAGTCACGCGAGACGGTCAGCCGCCGCCGCCCGCCGCCGACGGCGACGGTAGCCTACCTACAACCGCGCGTCTCGTCCGCCCTCCTGGGGCTGCGGCCTGCGCTCGACTGACTCGACTGCCACTGTACCACGGGGCCGCGCTCAGCCGTGTTGCACGGTGACTGCACATTCTTCCCTACGGGCTCACTTATTTTAATAGAATAAACCTTAGTTTTGAGAGTATTCAACCCATCTCAAAACTATATTCCCATAGCTATCCACGTTTAATTAAGTAACCTTTTGAGTTTGATTTATATGATACTTGTCCAAAGTATACCGTTGAGATAGCATCAGACATAAAAACGTGATCCTCTTTTGAGGCTCATCTCGCGTCAACGTTTAGCAGTACCTTTGCTTGTTTTGTCTGAAAACCGCGCTTCCTGAAGTATTATCAATGTTCCGTCACCATGCATCACAGTTGCAATATCGTGCCCTGTGGTACTCCGAGAAAAAATGGGATGCGAATTCCGGTTTCGCATTCCTGACTTTCGCAAACGAGAACCATTCGCAACTATTTTGAGATAATTCGCAGACGATGCAGCCCCAGATGAAGGCAGTGTGAAATAAAAATTTTGCATCTAATTATAATGATTGCTCAACTGAATGCCCAATAAGAGAATTTACGAGACGGTCTAAGGTTGTTGTGACAAGGACATAATGAGCTGCTAAACATGCAATGTCGTGATTTAAGTCGTGTTCAAGACTTAGCTTCAAAATAAAATTTTGTGTGTATCGGCCGAATTGGGTTGATTTTAATTTGGGTTTTGATTTTGATTATTTTGTTGACGTGTGAAAGGAGGATAGTAAGAAATAGGAAAAGTTGTGCTTGGGGAACAAGCTTGAGTGTTAGAGAGGCTTCGAAAGTCGGTGGAAGTGAAAAGCAAGATATGACAAAAGAGTTTGATGAGGCGACAGATCGTCTCTGAACACATAAGGCTTCGCGACAGTCACATTCCGCTTAAGACAATGAATGAAATGAAACTATCAAGAGCAAATCTAACAGAAACAGTGACGATGATTAAGGTATCACAAAATAAAACGCCCATGTGATTACACTATTTGTACATATATACGACAATAAGGAAGCAGTGACATGCACATTATACAGCTATAGATTCAATGCAGGATATTCTAAGTCAAGTTTCCAGTGAGATTGCGTTATATCTTACTAGAAACTTAGCTCCTTCACAAAACTAACATAACATGCAGTACACATAAGAAAACGACAATTACCTGTTTTTGTGCCATCGCTTGCATTTGTTGGAACATTTGCCTCTCCTCTTCTTTCCCTACAAAATATCCTAAGATTAACATTATACTTGGTTAGAATTTAAACGTATCCATGAGAAGTTAATTAACAATGCAGAAGCTTGTAAGTAGCATATACTGATGTAAAGCAGAATGTTATAATAACAGAATAATTAGCTTTTACTTTATGAATAACAAAATTTTGAACACGTACCCATTCCTTTGTTCTGAAGCATTTCTAGTAACTTTTTAATGCTTTCATCTCTGGCTTGTAAAGTTTGCTTCTGTGTTTCAATCCTCAGCTCTAATTCCTGCATGAAAAAAATCCGTTAATATATAAATATATATAAGATATCTTGAATATCTAACACAGCGCGTCTAGTTCTGAACTAAGCAGAGAACGTATAATGGGTAACCAAGTAAGGCATATTTTACAAAAAAAAGTTTCTTTTAAAATGATAAATTCTCGAATTCATTTCTGTGTTTCAATGTAAACTTGGAGATTAATTATTAAAATATAAAACTAACAAATACAATACAGTTAACATTATTAGGACATCAATATTAACATGAAAATTACAGTTTCTAAAATTTAATAAGCACTCAGTTAATTCTCTTTCAGTCTATCTTATTTTGAAACATGAATCGGCAACAAGTTAATGTATGGTCCAACAGTTTACATAATGTAAAACATACTATTTGTCGTTACATTGTTGTTTTATCTGATTCTCAAACTGAATATATATGCTATGGCCTGATTTGAATTGGAACAAAAACTTCGGCTGACTGCTACAAAATAAAAATAATAGTTCTGAGCTGGTGGTTTTCTCTGTATTATTACTAAACTAAATAAAGTATTTAAGTATGACCATCCCATTTCAAGTATCCATTGTACAAAGTCTACTTAGTTTTGGACTAGAAAGTTTTTGGAGAAGGCTTTATATGAATATTTTGCTGAATGTGTAACAGTTTTTTCACAAATAAAAACTGAATTCCGAGCAACGTTACTCCCGAAGGGAAATTTATCATCCCAATCATTCAAGCATCATTTCAATTGCGGCCTGGGGTCCGCTGGCTCCCGACAGGAAATTAGTGGGGATTCTTTAACTTTTCTAGATAAGGCCAAAGGTTTCTTTTTGTCAAACCATAGATTAAATGAACGATAACTCAGTATACAATAAATATTCAAACAGGTAACTTGTCTACTGTGAGAATCGAACCGTCGTCGTATCAGTCGTTTAATTATCTACTTCAGTCTAATTATGATCTGGGGCCCTACCGCCTAATTCGATGAATCTCAGCTTTTTCATCTAGATCTAAATTTTCTTAGGTTTATCACCGGGGAATACGCGGAAAGCCATAGATTATTCATAACCTTCAATCCGTGAAACACCAACAGGCAGACTAGTGAAACAACTAATGGAATAAATTATTATGTTTTGTTTTCGCTGACACATTTCTACGTAAATATAATTAATCTGTAATGTAATAAAAATAAAAACACAGATAGAGACTGTCAAATATCACGTCAATCCTTCAAAATTTGTGTCTCAATGGAGAACGCCATCTTGTATTGAGTTCCATGAGTTCGGCGGTACGATAGAATCAATTTGAAATCCATTTTGCCGATTACCTTTTAATAATCGATTACCAGCAAGTTAGGCGGTAGGGCCTCAGAATAAGGAACAGAATCAGCGTACAAGTGAGAGGCTGGACAGGGATACCTTAATGGTGTCCCTTAATATTGCAATCTCCCGTTGTAGATGTTCATTCTCGGCGAAAAGTGCTTCCATTTGCTGTTGCATTTCCGGTGCTGGTTGTCGCAACCGCAATCTTAGTTCTTCTTCGAGCTGCCGAACGAGCATGGCTTGTTTCTGGAAAGAGGAAATAGTTATTGTTAATATTAAAATCAAATTATTGAGGTGCTTATAAACACACCTTTGCTACCTACAGTGGGTCACGCTGGGTTGTAGGATTGTTTGAAAGAGTAATAGCGGCTCCGAAGAATAAAGGGGGCTAGAAGGTATATGGATGGTTTTTAGTCAATAATATTATGACACACAGCGGGACATTAAATTATTTTCCACCCTTAAAAAAGAGAAGTACCACCATTGGGAGCGCAGATATTTTCTCACCAAAGGGAAGTTCTTCAATAAATACATAATAAACAAATAATTTCTATCAATTACACGAGTTATTTAGTTCCAAGATAAGTATCATTAAGACATTGTGTTATGGATACTAAACAACGGATAAACATACTGATATTAATTTATTTTTGTAAATATATACTTAATATACCTAGGAATTACCTAGACCAGACCAGAAAAATATATTCATGTACACAAAGATTTGTCCTGTGTGGGAATCGAACCCAAGACCTCAGGAGTGAAGTGCGAAGAGCGGACAATCGGGCGTATGACAGTTTCCGGTAGCCGCGACATAACAGTTGACGGTTGTGTATTGTATAGCAACTGTCAAATATGATATGCTAGAATATTTCATAAGCGCGATTCAGCATTGCATGTTTAATCGCTGCTTTAACGTTGGCGCCACATTTCCATTGCTATTTGTGTCGTGAGACTAGGCGGTTATAATTGACATAGAGGTTACAGCGTTCACTTCGATTTTATATTGACCCCTTTAGTGCTATGGTGAGCACTTAGATTCACTTCCACTTAATTTTCATTTATTTGCATGTAAGTGAATCTAAGCTTCGTGATTTCAGTGTATAAATATTTAGTTTTTTTAAAAATTTATATTTTGTTTTGACATTTTCAAGTGCTATGTAGTCTTCTTACTTTTCATAGAGTCTTTTTACTTTTACTTTTTTTACTTTACTTTAATCAGTAAAATGTCTGGCGACTGCGGAGATAGGAATAAAAAGACTTCATTGAATCTGGATACCCGTGACCCGTTGGTTTCAGACGTTGGTCTGAGTTATCATTAAGGCTATGTTCCCAGTAGGCAAACTGTTAGCGGCCGACTGAGTTTACGGCGTACCGATTTAGTACGCCCTTCCATATATTTGAAATGGAGTGTCCACAGTCTGCTAGTTTTGCGCTCACTATACGCAGTTTGCAGCGTCGGTTTCTCAGTCTTGCAACTTAGTCGGCCGCTAACAGTTTGCCAACTGGGGACACGGCCTAAGACTATTAAGCTTTGGAATTTGCTACCGTCTCATGTGTTTCCTAGTTTCTATAATCCAGGGTATTTTATGCGGGGCGTGAAACGGCATTTTAGCAGGCCGTCATGAGTTTACTTTGTATCGTGCTTATTTCACGGTATGAAGCGCTTTAATTTTTTTTACTGCTTCAACTGCTTGCTATCAAAGGCAGGTTGTAGTCATTATGACGTGTCATATTAAAAAAAAAGAGGATAGAATTGTCAGTCGTCTTAACAGCTAAGAGGTCCAAATCAGCCGCCCACTTGCGAAATGAGACCGCAATAGACCTTCAAAGATGGGAGAGCAAGCTTATTTCAAAAAGGTGAAATTAATCCATCTACCCAGTATCCCTTACCAAATTATTACAACAACACAGTACAAGTGCGCCAACTTTTAACAAGAAACTATTTTCATAAACCCAATAGTTAATGAAAAATATCTTACAATGCCTTATTTATAAACTTTATTTCATGTACAATAGAATCAGCAGTATTATTATTAAAGATTTTCAAAAATAAATAAATGATTTCAGTGAAATCGATAAAAATCATGATCATCATATCAGCCTTGTAAAGTCCACTGCAAAATCTCTCCAATAGATTAATATTGGCCATATTTTTCATAATCGCCGCGCTGGGCAGGCGGATTGGTGATCACAGTTCAAGCCAGTATGCAAGGATGACGCTGCTGCCCATTATCCGGTAACATTTCTCATCGTCGACTCTTACGACTCCCCGTAAGATGGGAGGTGGTGATACTATTCTAGGCCGGTACCATACGGCAAACAAGACACAAATCGATAAAAATATATCAGTTTTTTTTTATGCCACCAGGTCTCAAGCTTGTGAATGCAAGCAAAACTATAATGCTATCAAATATCAGGGGCTGCACTAGTGCGTTGTCAGCCCTAATTACAATTTAGTCCGTATTCTGTATAGACTAAAGACACTTTTTCTCCTTAAATTCAACCAACAGCCATTATGGACTTCATATTCACTGCCATACTCGCCAGAGGGCACTATAGTATGCTCGTTAAGTTCGCATTAGGCGGCTGGTCGCATCGATATTGGGACGGTTAATCCCTTCCTACTATTTTAACATTATAATACTATTATATATTTGAAATATAGCATATCAAGCATTATTGTGGGGTATTATATTCGTCTAATGTCAAAGTGGGCAAAGTGCTAGCCTCTCTTCATATTTTTCGCGTTTATATCTTATATCATTGTTTTTATTATATCATCTAAAGATCTCTTTGCTAGAAATGAAACTTGGTACAGCTATATATAATTATGGCAACCCCAAAAATAAAATCAAAGTCAAAACTCGTTTATTCAAGTTTGGCTCAAAAGAGTTTTTATGAATGTCATACTTATAAACTAACGCGCGCATTCACTGCGGGCTCCCGCCCGTTAGTTTTTGCTCACGCCCTTTTTAATAAAAATACCTAGTATTAAAACAATAAAAACTTGTGTCCTGCAGTCACAAGATTTAAAAAAAAAGAAGATTAAACTCTTTTAGCAATATTAACATTTTTACGGATAAACATAGTAGACATGAGCAGACCATCTCCACTGGCGGCACCCGTACACGAGTATGACGCATGAAGCAGCCATCGTTTCGCTCAACCATATTTTAGGGAACATGACGATCCGCCGCATGACGCCACCACCGCAGAAACATTTAAGTGAGCCTGACATACTCCAAAAGGATTTAAATAAAAATTTACATTAATATTACAAGAATGGATGAAATGTGCTGCAAAATATAATATGAAGTATAATATAATATATATAATATTGGCGTGAAATAATAGATGTACTTATGTACTAAATAACTACTTGCGTATAACCGCGATATCATTCAAATGATCTATTTACAGGAACAGTGCAAAAATAAATCAAATCAAAATTCATTTATTCAAGTTTGGCTCAATAGAGCTCTTATGAATGTTATACTTATAAACTATCGCGCCCATTCACTGCGGGCGGGAGCTTGATCGTAAAATAACGGGCAAGAAAATTGTCTAAGCTAGTTTTTTCTCCCGCCAGTTACAATTAAAATACATAATATGAAAACCATTGTGTTTTGCAGTATCTGCAGTCACAAGATTTTAAAAAAAAGAAGACAAATCTCTTTTAGCAATATTAATATAATTACGGATAATAGACATAGTAGACACGAGCAGACGCGTTACGCTGAACCATATTTTAGGGAGCGTAACGACCCGTCGCATGTCGCCACCACCGCAGAAACATATAGATAAGAATAGATTTAAAATATCTGCCATAATATCCCTCCAAAATAAAATATGCTTTATTTATTGTCTTTAAGATCGACAAAATCATTTAGATTCGTGATATTTTAACAAACGAAACGGAAATACTATATTTTTATGAACATAAATGAAAGAGATACGGGCGGGCCATAATCAAGAAAAAGAGAAATAAAAGCAAAAATGATTCTTTGTCAGAATTCGTCAAGGTTTGTCAGTTAATCAGTCTGTTGTAGATTTTTCTCAAGATGCCAGTCTGTCGGTGACTCTATGGAGGCTTCCAAGATGAAGAAGAATATCTTAAGAAACTCATCCCGGCTTTTTTCCAATTGAGTCTTTCATAATCGAATATCTGGAATTCGGATCAGAAAAACAATGCATATGCATGTTAATCAGTGGAGAAGAAGAGGATCACCGAAGAAGACATGGATTGAGTCAATGATGAACCACCGGATGAATGGCACGAAAAGACATGCTTCACCGACCTCAAATAAACTGGAACCAGGCCAGGAGAATGACGAATATTGCTTTAGTAAATTCTGCCGACAGAACGTAACGGGTAATCAATATAATATTACACTGGGAACTTGGGAGAAAGTTAGCAAAACTTTTATCAATATTAGACCTTAATACTTGCTGTTTGATAGTAAAATGATTTCGATATGAGTGGCAATATAACTTAGTTTAGTTATCGGTAAAGTTGTATTATGTCATCTACAAGTTTCATAAGGACTATAGTTGGCTGGTAGAGATCTCTTCTAGAGATAAGTCCACCTTTGTACTTTTAGTTTTTAAATACCTTTTGTAATCTACTTATGTTTTATGTGCAATAAAGGATTATTATTATTATTATAATAAATTACAAGCAATCGTAAAACTTACTAGATTCTGATCGCGGCTGACATTTTATTACAAAACATTTTCTGACAATTACACCAATTATTTAGTTCCAAGATAAGTATCATTAAAAACTTGTGGTGTGGATACTCAACAATACATACCTAATATACATAAAAAAACACACAGATCAGAACAAATATTCTTGTTTATGCACACAAAGATTTGTTCTGTATGGGAATCGAACCCACGACCTCAGGAGCGGAATGCGGATATAGTCGCCTTTACGCGATACCGGTCGTAATTGTTATATAAAACGATTAGGAATATAGTCTATGGTACTCGCAAAAATTTAAGCTTTCCATTGCTTATTATTGCGAATTATAAATTGTGTAACTAACTCGACTTTCTTTCATATTATGTATAGATTATAATTGCTACAAACGTATTTTGTGGGTCACTTAAAAACGCGTTAACTGGTCGACAGATAATTATGGTAGAGGTATTATTTTGTAAATTTCTCAGGCGATTTTCATATTAATGTCATAAACGACGACCGGTTAAGTATAAGGTAGTTTACACTCCGCTTCTGAGGTTCTCGATATGAATCTGAAGCACGATCAATATTGTTGTGCAAGAGTAGAGGAGGATAAGTAATGAATCTGGTCTAATATGTAAATTTATTTTTGTACCGTGTTGTACTGGCTCAGATGCCATCTCCTCTAATATATGTATAATTTATTTTTGTGCCGTGTCATACGACGCCCGTAAACCTGCATACCTTAATATTAGCGACCGCCCGTCAAAACGTCTGAGTGCCTCTGGCCCTGAGTAGTATGTTCACCTCTAGGTTAACAAACATCTAGGCTCAGGGCTTATATCACAGACCTAGAAGAAAGGGATTTAGAACATACTTCACCACTCGGACTTATTATAGATTAGAGAAGAGTGGTCATTTTTAATGGAACGATGATCTGGTTAAGTTCTGCAGTGGACTTCTCATGGCTGACATGTTGATGGTGTTTTAATCCTAGCGTCCGCGCGCGAATGTGTATACGTTTTTAACGGGCTATCATATTAGTCTAGTATACTTACTCATAAAATTAAGTTACCAATAATGGTTATATTTTGATTTAGGACATTGATGTTGTGAACTATTTAATCTTTATTTAAAATTGTAAAAAAAGACCTAGTATGCTTCCTCTCTCCTAAGTTTGCCGTGCCCAACAGGGTCCATAATTGTAACTTGTGTAGATGTAAGACCTTATGTAAAACATTATGGAGTGCAATAAACATTGAATTGAATTGAATTGAATATTCGGGCTCTGGCCTTATCTCACTGGCAAACGGTTTAGGTCATATTAACCACGTGGGCCTATAGATTGGTGGAGAAGGATGGCATCCTGGTGTTATAATTTTTCAAGCCAATGGAGAGTGCTCAGATTCTACGTGAAAGAGCCGTATCTTGTGCCATGTGGTACCAGCCTAGAATAAAACCAGCCCCTCTCATCTCATGGCGAGTCGTAAGAGTCGACGAAAAGAAACCCTACCGAATGATGGGCAGCAGCGTCATCCTGCGTACTGGATTGAACTTGATCACCTACCCGCCTGCCCAGCGCGTTGATTATGGGCAAATACTTCCAATACACTATTGCACATCAGCTGTTTTAAATAAAAAATTTAAGTTACATACATTATAAATGTCATATCACTTTACTCGTGAACAAAAAAAAAAATTCCCTTTAGCGGGAATTTTTCTTGTTTCCATGACACAGAACGGAGAGATCATGATATTCAATTATGGCATAGGATTACGGATGTTGATCCTTTAAAAGAAACTGCTTTTATCCTCCTTATTGGTTTGGAATTACGTCTTTTGTTTATCCGATAAAAGAGGAGGGGGATGGGCTTTGAGGTATTATATAGCTTTAGGATAAAACAGATGTGGTAGAAGTTTAAGGCGGGATACCCACTATATAGCGCTCTGATGCGATTTTAACCATATATACCCGTATAAAAAAGCGACGGCGATAGCCTAGTATCGAAATAAAATAGATTTTAAAAACAGAGGGCCTGGTCGCGCGTCTATAACTTATGAGCTTCTATAAGTTATGAGCGTAATCATAGCTTGCTTTGTGCCTCGGTTAGCACGTTAAGCTGTTGTTCCCGGCTGCCATACACATCTGTAGCAGTCGTTATTAGAAAGTTAGTACTTCTATCACCCAGACAGCTGGTATAACCATATAATGATGTTTTACTCTGGGCTGCGTAGGTCACCTGGCAGTCGCTCCATGTATTAACTGAAAATCGGCTAAAACCTGGTTCAACCAGTGATTGGACACTGGGCCCTAAGTTTTAGTAGACTAAAATACTATGTATAGATTATAAGATAAATCTTAGTAGCTCTAGAGAGGAACTAGGATATAATAATAATGCCCGCTTAAAATAATCGCTTGGCACAATACACAGACAAAGCGGATCCACTATAAAATTACAATTTAATTTAATGTTATCTAAAATAGTTATAATACATTTGCATGCTTTTGTAAAAGGCGAGACATGTTGTAAGAAAAAATAAATTACCATATTGCATCTTGCAAATATTATTTATTTATAATCATGTGTTTTTAGCAAATAAATAGTTTTTTTTTGGATTTTTTATTTTCACGGATCGGATCCAATGGTCATTTTTTGTATCGTTTTTCCTCCATAAGATGATAGCATAAAAAGAAATATTATGGGCACTTATTTATGAAAAGGCAATAAAGCTTTTGAATATGTTCCAATAGGATTTTTTGGCGGGAAAGTGGAGCGTCATGTCAGTAGTTTTGTTTTATTTTTTAAATTCATGATACTTTGACCATTAATGTGTAATAACGGTGGAATATTCATCTCATTTACCATTTATCATCTTTATCACCACTCATTCTCATTTACTTTGAGTTATGTATTATTAATATATCTTTTACTTGACACTGGCTAAATTTGCAAACCGCACAAAGCCATTATTTAAAAGAAAAAAAAACAGTTTCAATAGACAATGCATTAGGGACTAGTTTGAAGTTGACGTTCATGAGAGCCAAAACTGAAGAAAAGACTTTGATTTTAATCGGATACAAACAACAAGACCTAAAATACAATTTAATATAAAACAAGTATCGAACGTTCGCATTGCACTACAGCTCAATACAGACCACCCACGTAACAGATATGCCTATCTTCAATTTAGAAACAATGTTAGCGTATCAACTAACATTGTGCGAACTAAGAAATTGTATAAGTCATGTAGTCAGCTTTTTATTACACACAATAATGAGCGCGTAAGTACGTGCTATTGCTGTGACAGCATATTGGGCAGACAAAGGATAGGCCAATTCGAATTTCGAACTGGTTTGTCATCGATACGAAAGAAGATGAACAATAATGATACCCTCAGACATTGCACACAGCGCCATGTAGCCCCAAATTAAACAGAGCTTGTAAAAAATTTTTTTTTTTTTACTTATTTTTATTACATAGAGAACTCCCAGAACACGACATACATTCAATTCCCTTTGCATATTAAGTATGTCTGCACAAAAAAAAAATTATATATATATGTTTGTTCGTTATTCAGTATCTATAACACAAGTTCTTAATGAGACTTCGATACCTCCTTCGTACAATATGTTAACTAAGAAAATGGAAATTATGAATTTTCACATAAAAAATATCTTTTTTGAATAATCCGATAATACTATTAAAAAGAGGTATTTTTATGGAAAAAAGCAAAAATGCTTTTTTCTTAGTTAACATATTATACGTAGGAGGTATCGTTATCTTGGAACTAAAAAATTGGTGTGAATATCAGCGTAAGCGCTTTCATTTTCTTATTGGACTGCATCGACTGCTTATCATCAGGCAGGATGTAGTCATTATGACGTGTCACATAAAAAAAAAAAAATATTTTGCCATTATCATCATCATCTTAGCCGTATGACGTCCAATGCTGAATAAAGGCCTCCCCAATAGATTTCCACATTAAGCGATCCTGAGTCGCCTGCATCCACCGGCTCCCCGCCGCGTTGACCAAATCATCGGTTCACTGCGTGAGAGGCCGTCCTCTACTACGTTTGCCGGTTCACGCTTGCGATTGGAGAACCTGAACGTCTTATTATTATACTGCAAACAATTATTTGTCCTATATGGGAATAGAATCTACGATTTTTGAAGCGACCAACTGATATTCCAGCCTTTGCGCCGTGTTGGTTTTCGATCATGTTGATAACATTGCTTTTTAACATCATAATAAGTTGCCTTTTAGTTTAATTAAACTTAGATTACCCGAATTTAAAAGTAAAATTTTTCGCTGGCTCAAATCAAAATGTTTTTAGTCAGTCCGGGAATATTTAGACATTAATATAAAAAAAAGAAATAATGTAACACTTCTAATGATTTCGTTTTAATCTGAAATTTTAATGTGACCATAATTTTTAACATTTTTTGACATTCATACGCCCTGCGTTGGCAAGATAATAATAGAACTTTAAGAAATTGTTTTAAGATCTCTGCAACATTTTCATTTTTCATCCCCATTGATCTTTAGATATAAGATTTTGTTAGTTTTAAGAACAGCGGTAATCTTTATAATTTATTTCTTTAATTGTATTAGATCTTATGACATAATTTGAAAAAAGCCGAGATGAGTTTCTTGAGGCCTTCTTCTCAATCTCGTTGCCTTTTGGAAGCCTCGTTAGAGTCACCGACAGAATGACTGACTGACTGATAGACAATCCCCTCCCTCCTTTAAAATCACGACAGGCTGACTGACAGATACAGACTGACAAATCTTGAGAAAACCACAACAGACAGATAAACTGACAAATTCTGACAAAGAACCCATTTGCTTTTACTCCTTTATTATGGTACCGCTCATATTTCTTTCATTGTTGTTAAAAATATATATGGAATATTCATTTTGTGTAAATGTTTGACGAATCTAAATGATCATGTTGATCTTAAAGACAATAAAGTATATTTTATTTTATTTTCATTCTTCAGCACGAGTATCTTCTTGGTTCACGACCAAAGTAAGAGGGGTTCATTAGCAGCACTGCTAGATTTTTTATTTAAGATGGCATTGAAGCATTTTGCTGACTTGGTGGAAAGTTGCCACCATCACTTACAGATGTTTGCAATACCTGGTAGCAACATTTTATAGTCAGGCCATTATATAGCATGGCAGTTTATTAGTTTAATAAATTAAAACGCATCATTTCATTTGAAATTTTGCATATAATAAAACTTGACGATTTTTAGCTGAACATTCTAGAAAAACATACCGTGTGGTATCGGCCTAGAATAGTGCCACTCTCTTTCATCTTTTTTTTTTTTTTTTTAAGAATAAGAATAACTTTATTGCATAATTTTTTTACACAGTATACCTTCCTTACATTACACATCAAAAAAAGTATTGTATGGCTAAATGCATTATTTTTAACATTATTGTGTTAACGTTTATAAACTTTAAACAAAAAAAAATATAATAAAAAACATTTTTTCAAGAATAATGAACAAAAATATAATTGAGGGTATCTCATGCGGAGTCGTAAGAGTCGACGAAGAGAAATCCTACCGGATGATGGGCAGCAGCGTCATCCTATAGTGTATAGGGATCCTACCAAGACTTAGGGAGCCCAAGCCAACCTAACCTGCAAGTGGTGCACCTGCCGATCAACGGAGGAGGCTTTAGCGAACATAACAGTGCCCGGTAAGCGGCAATAGGCTCGCCACCTATTACGTGGGAGCAACTATATAATTGGCTAAGTGTGGGCGTATAATATGCCTTTGCCTACCCCTTCGGGGAAACAGGCGTGAGTGTATGTATGTAGAATGTAATTTATATTGCTGTAATGATAATGATTATTCTACAAATAAAACGTAATACGTAGTCTAGATCAGATTTTTTGAAAGTACTTTATTTTGTGTTTCTATTTAATTACGTGCTAAATAAGTAATTTCTCTAACTATCTTTGTGATAAAGATAGCGAGCTTAGACCTCTTAACATATTAAAGTGATCGTTGAACTTGCAAGTGGTCTCAACGCGAGGCTCGAGAGTGTTCTTAAGATGCAGAAAACATGATAGACGAGGCATTTGAAGTCGAATATTAAATATTAGTGACGCATCTTGGGTTATATTATTGAAGTTTTAATAAGGATCCCTAATACTTTTTAGTAAAAAATACATCATATCTGACTCAGGAATAATTGAGCACTCTAATGGTAAACGAAATATAGAAATCTGTCTTGTAGTTTTTGAGTTAATTTGTAACAAACATACAAGAAAAAAAAATCGCTATATAATATTATGAAAGAAGTATTGGTATAGATGAGCGGTCGCACGTGACTACGCTTATTGCACTTCAGAGAGCCGACTCTAATTCAACGAAAACGACACTTCGTTATACCTATCTCTTTCACTCTATAGGTATATCATTATAGTGTGTAAGGGATGGGTATAACGAAGTATTGTTTTCGTTGAATTAGAGTTGACCCTCTGGGCTAAGGGACTAAGGTGAGAGGATTCCAGGTCTTACACTACCACGCGAATCCATTATAGATGAAAGACGAGTGGTTTTCTAAAGTATTTTATTTAATACTAGCGTTCGCACGCTAATGGAATAATGAGGCCACTCCACAGTGAACTTTCAATAGCTGAAATTATTGTTATGAGAGATCGTAAAAAAATTACAACAATACGAAGAAAACAGTCAAAACAAAAACAAAACAATAATTATTTATTTCATAAACTATTACATAGCACTTGAAAACGTCAAAATAACATAAATATCAAAAAAATACATATTACTACACTGAAATCACGAAGCTAAGATTCTTTACTTACATGCAAAAAAATAAAGTTAAGTGTAAGTGAATCTAAGTCCCAGTTTTAAGCCACAGCTCTGCGAGAGGAACTGACAAGAAACTCAAAGGCTATGCTATGCTCTTTTATATTTAATTTCAAGGTCAAGTCACATTATACCAGAATTTTTCAAAAGTAATGACAAATCGTATCGAGATAGAAAAATCTATTTACATTATGTAGATATCTGAAATAAATCAGAGTAAAAATGTTACAATCTGGCGAACATAACAGTGCCCGGAAAGCGGAAATAGGCTCGCCACCTATTACGTGGAACCAACAATATAGCTGGCGAAGTGTGGGCGTATAATATGCCTCTGTCTACCCCTTCGGGGAAACAGGCGTGAGTGTATGTATGTATGTGTAGAGTGGTGTGTCATACTTTTATTGCCTAATAACCATCCATATAACTCCTAGACCCCTTTATTCTTTATGGATGTATGGATGTATGTATGTAAAAATGTAACAAATATACGAAGATAATAGTCATTTACCAGAATTTTGCAAAAGTTTTGTTAAATCTTCGAGATACAAAACAACTCAAGTATGAGTCTGATATGAGATTTGTGATTAGTTACAAATATATGACATCATTTCCAATTGTATGTTAAATTATGTGACTAGATTTTTATTTACTGCTTAACGTTCGTTCAGTAGTTGAAAGGTATATATTAAGTATTCAAAACGACGGGATTAAAATAGTTTAGAAATCCAAAACGTTAAACCAACTTTGTATATTTTGTAATTGATTAGGTACCACTTCATAAAAGAGTATAATATAAATAAAGAAAAAAGATAATAACTGCACGTGTACAAGTAAATAAATAATGTTTTTGTAAATATATGTCCCTATAGTAAACTCTCTAATCGCTTTGTAAAAAGGCCTTACAAACTGCCTACGACATATAATATATACATACTTACAGTTCACATAAAAGCATTACGAACTATCGGAAAAGTGCTCTGTAACCATTTCCACTGAATCGTTCGGAAGTACGCAAGCTGTGGAATCGATATTCGCATTCCTATACTGATACGGGCGGCTTTAGTTGTAGCTGAACAATTTAGTACTGTGTCGCGCCTATATCGCGTTTAAATAGTAAGGCTGCAACTTACTGAGCTAGGTTTCTAGTCAGAGTGACATGGTACTAAAATGATCAGTCTTTGAAGGCCAACTGAAACTATACCATTATTTTGCCATCAAATAGTATAAACACTAAGAGGTTGCTTGATTTTATGGAAATACCAACATGAAACTGTTAAATATCAGATTTATCTAGGACTTGTTGAACCAATCAACCAACAACAGCCAACCTACTCAACTTAACTTAAGTGATATAAGGATCCAGGATCAAAATTTATTGCTTATGGCTTCTGGGGACCCTTTCAATATCTTCAAATATTCACTGTATGTGTTCTGTATTGTTTTATTTGACTTATAATTAAAAAGAGCATAAGCCTGTGAGTTTCTTGTCAGTTCTACTCACAGAGCGGTGGCTCGGAACTGGCACTTAGATTCACTTACACTTAAATATTTTTTATTTTTTTAATTGTTTGGTTGCAAGTGAATCTAAGCTTCGTGATTTTAGTATAATTAAATTTTAATTGTTTTTTTATTTCTTTATACTTTTGACGTTTTTAAGTACTATGTAATAGTTAATGAAATAAAAAGTTTTTGATTTTTGAAAGAAGCGCTTGATATCATATTATGGCCTTTCAAAAACAGACCACAGTGGAGCCCCTTTTATTTTGGTGATTGTTTTCTTATGCCTAGTAACGTAGAACTACGAGTCATTCATTATAAATATACTAAGGCAAAAAGGTTGAGGATACATACATTCATGCCTGTTTCCCCGAAGGGGTAGGCAGAGGCATAAAACAAAAAATTCAAATTTTATTTTTGATAAAAATTTTGTTTTAGATTTTACGAAGCACGTTTAGATTTTAGAAAGCACGGTATTCCGTTGGTCCCAGCTATCATAAACATCTATGGCAGTCGTTATTAGGAAGTCAGTGCCTTCTAACAGACTGACAGCTGGTTTAACCATAGAATGATGTTTCCCTCTGGGTTGCGGAGGTCAGACGGCAGTCGCTCCACGTAAAAACTGAAATTTAGTTAAATCTGATTGAACCAGTGAGCAGACACTAAGCTTAAGTCTAGGGCAACCGGGATAGTGCTAGGATATGATGATGATTTTTATAAAATCAAATGCAAAATGTTAGTTGTAACTTGTAACTAAAAATATTTTTGTACCTAGTTACTATTTATCTAACAGTACTTTTGGGATAACACGTAACATATAAGAGTATGTGTATACATTCAGTCAACAAAGTATCGGGATTGAATGTTTTGTTTATGGTTCCAAATTCAAATTTTAGTTTTTTTGTTGTTGTTAGATTGGCACAATTGTGGTTCACAAACACATTCCGGTGGATGGAGGCACAGGATCGATCAACCTGAAAAGCAATTGGAGAGGCCTATGTTCAGCAGTGGACGTCAAATCGCTGAAATGATGATGATAATGACATGAGAGTCGTAAAAGACAAGACCTATATGCGACCGTCCCAGTGCAAAATAATAATGAATATTGGGGGTCCTTGGGATAATTCCTTACATAATACAATAAGTTGTGTAGTTAAGAAAAATCGGTAGAATATAATTATTTATCTGTTGCGCAGGGTATACCACATATACATTATCATATAAATGTTCAAAGGCAAATATATATTATAATTTATTACAATATAAAAGTGGCATTGACATTAAAGGATGGACAATAACACAAACATAACCATATCGTAATTCCTTTAGATTACCTTTCTCACTACTGCACACAAAAATTAGGAAGCGCTTAACAAGCAGAACCTTTTTAAAGCACGTTAAGACATTCTGACGGTTCTATAACTAAAACCATTAGTCATAAAGTCTAAAACTGAGTAAATTGGCCTCACTGAAATAGGTAGTGGAAAACGCAGAGAAAAGTCGAGTTGAAAATTGCTAGACTGTAATCGTAGCATATTTGTCGAAAGCGAATGTTTAGAAGCAGGTTTGCCAAACAGAAAGTGGCCGTATTACTTTCAAGTCAAGAATGACATTCACAAAGTGAAAGTGCTGCCTGTTTTCTTGAAGTGTTAAGTTGGCTGAATGTTTTCCTGTTTTCAGCTTAACTTGAAATTATGAGATAGAATGGTGCAAGTTTAGAATGAAGATTTATTTTTCCAACTTTTCTCAATGAGGTTTTATATTGTTATTTGACTAACTTTCACACTCGTCTGCTAATCTAGGAGTAAAAAGAGTTTTAATAGGAGTACACTATCTATGTCGCATGATGGAATATGAATTTGGACCTAAATGTTTGTAATTCTGAATTTAATAGTCTATGGTAACTTATATCAATAAAACATGAATGCGTGAGTTTGTAACATATTCACGCGTTAGTTATTAAACGGATTTCGATAACACGTCGCACTAAGTAAAACACAGTCAAGTAGTATGTTTTTAATACTACATCTTTCTTTAAGTGTCTCAGACAAAGTCACGCGCAGTAGCTATGCTTCTAAATATTATGTTAAAAAAGTATAACAGAACTGTCACGTAATTAATTTAATAACAAAAATTAATTAATAAAGTAATGCGAGCCAGTGACGTGAGAGTATGCAAAAATAATTCCGAGCGAAGTACCAGGCTGACATGAATTCCGTAGAGGTCGCGAGCTACGTTACGCTTCCGCGGGGCGAGGTCATCGGCCGCCCCCCGCGCGAGGGCGCTAGTGTCGCCGCTTCATTGATCCGCAGGCAGTTTGGACAACCGAAAATAGCAATCATGTTACGCAACCCGCCATTCAGAATGTTTGTTTCTTAATTTTGGCATAAGGCTGCCGGTATACAGCCTTCTTTTGTTAATTTATTCACATATTAGTGGCACGCCCTTGTTTCGCTTCTCGGTTGCTATTTTACATCTTGGGCTACATTATTGAAGTTAAAAGTTGAGTTGAGTTGTTGTTATGTTACTTAGGATCTACTTCTAATTATGCAAGAATCATCTATATCCGTTCAGTAGTGTTTGAGTTTATCGAACAAATATACATATACATACAAAAATAAAAATAAATGTTCCTTGTAATATTAGTATAGATATATATACATACGCTGTCTCACGATCATATCCCTATTTGGGGTATAACGGACCCTTGCGTACAACTATTTAAACGAGACCTATTTAAAAGAGAGAGAGAAAGAAATAGTAGCAAAGTTCACTTTTAGCACAGAGATACACCTGTCAAATGGCGACACTAGTCGAAATCTACACTAAATATGACTCTCTTGGGCAAGGTATTGGGTTGTAGAATTCTTTGGAGGTGCAACATACTTTATCTTATTTTTAAGTTTTGCCCTTCATAAGAACTCTTTTGTGCCAAACTTGAATAAATGATTTCGAATTTTGAATTTTTGAATGAACTCTGCAAGGTTCTGTATAGGTAATAACCTATCACAAGTCTAAACAGTCAAGCAGTATTAATGTAAAAGAGGTGAGTAATTTAAATAATTATTATCATCATCTCATTTGCGGCGACACCAGTAGCCTACAAATTCAGAGGATCTCGGGCTAAAGGCCTGGTGAACTTTTAAAGTTATGTGCGTAATGTATCGCTTGCTCCGTGCCTCGGAAAACACGTTAAGTCCTAGGTCCCGATGGTCAGGAATATCTATAGCAGTCGTTATTAGGAAGTTAGTGCCTTCTAACATCCTGACAGCTGGTTTAACCATTGAACAAAAAAAAAAAAAGCTAACAATAAAACGCAAGCTGTCTTCAAAGGGATACTATTCTATCAAAAACTATATGGCAGATAAAATGCTTGGGATTAAACTGCCGTTTCGTACAGGCTATTCTAATATAAATGACTTAGAACATGAATATTGTTAATGTTATATTATATTGCTTTGTATAGCTTCACAGAGTATGGCTCGGAACTGGCACTTAGATTCACTTACACTTAATTATTTTTTGTTTTTAAATTGTTTTGTTGCTTTAAGTGAATCTCAACTTCCTGATTTCAGTGTAATAATATTTCGATTGTTTTTTGACGTTTTCAGGTACTATATGTAATAGTTTATGATTTTTTTTTGAATGATGTTTCTCTCTAGGTTGCGGAGATCAGAGGGTAGTTGCTCCATGTAGTAACTGAAGTTCAGCCAACATCTGGTTAGACCAGCCAGCCGAACCTGGGGGCCTACCGCCGAGTTCGATGGCAATCGATTATAAGACAAAATGGATTTCGAATTGATTCTGTCGTACCGCCGAACTCATGGAAATCGAAACAAAATGGCGTTCTCCATTTACCTATTGGTCTGTCACGGACTGAAGTTCATGAATGAGAGGTGGCTGTCGGCAGATTCCACAGGACGGATTAATGAACGTAAACAAAGTTTGATCTAGATGGATTACCGGTAATCCATCGAATTCGGCGGTAGGCTCCCTGGGCCCTAAGCTTAAGTCTAGGGAAACCAGGATAATGCTAGAGTATGATGATGATTATCATAATATTAGTCCATTAACGTCCCACAACTGAGCCAGGCCTCCTCTCTCGCAAACCAGAGCGGATTGGTGGAGTATTAACTAACTGTAAGATAACTTATCTGATAATATGACATAATTTTCATATAAAACAAGTTCAGTTCCATTCTATTAAATGCAAGAATTCAATCTAATTAGAATGTATCTGATTCATATGGCGTGACATGACACGCTTCAGTACTCAATTGCGCGCGTCTTTGATTACTAGAAAGGTCTTCTTATTTCAACGTTTGGTGGAAAAAGACTGGTTATCATTTTAAAAAGAGTATTCAATAAATGAGTTCGAACTTCGAACAATCTTCTTGGCGGGAAAGTAAAGCGACATGTGTTTGCAGTTTGTTTTATTTTCTAAAAGGCTATAGCCGTGTAATCTTCGGCTATATATTTGTATTTATGCTAGTTGCTATTCTGCTAAGTTTGAATCCGTAAATGTTTTTATTTTCGAAATTATTAAAAAAAAGAATCCTATTAAAAAACTACAAGTTAGATTTATCCGTAATTAGGATATGGTGTTAATAACTTTAATGCGAATTTTACAAAAAAACATATGTTTTTGCACTGTCAAAATTCTTAACTTTTGGGTCAGTGATACCCACCAATGTTTGTTCACTGATGTATAATAATAATCTTATACTCTACAACATATATTTTTTTATAAAATAATGTGTTAAAAAAAATTTTGACGCTGAAAGCACGTAAGCGCTTGAACTATGCTGTACTTTGGTAATCGCTTCAACCAACTTGTAACGCAATAAATAATGAAAAGTATTGGCCATTATATCCGTTGCTGACTGTACCGCCATAACGAACTGTGCAACAATTCAATTAAGCGGAGCGGAGTGCCGCCCACTGCCAACTCGTTGAGTGGTCTCCACGAATCTCATTATTAAATACCGTTTCTAGTCGTGTTCACATGAAAAAAAAGCTGGGATATTTGTTGGCCTTTATAATAAGTATCAGACAAAAAAAAACATATATATGTAGCGACACCATACAAGCGATGAATGAAACGTACAAATGAATGAAATCCTGAATCGCGCAAACTAAATTCCTCAAGCTCGTAAGTATATATACAACACCCAACCATCAACGATTGGGCCGCGTGCCTCAGGCACACTATATCCCGGGGGAAGATCTTCCCTTTAGTGGGGGGCACATTAGATCTTACTAAGCTTCTAAGAGCCCAAACCAACCTCACTTGCAAGTGGTGAACCTGCCGATCAAGAGACGAGGCTCTATAAAACAGCAACAGGCTCGCCACCTATTAAGTGATACTTGTAGCCACAACATAGATCATCCACGTACAGCCGATTCACACATATATGCACTTAACACTTTAGTATATGTATAAGGTTTATTGTTCCTCAAATAAATAATCTCTACGTATCTATCTACTATTCGTGCAAGGTCCAATCAATAGACTCTGATGAAAGCCGAGAGCTACGTATTCTGCCCAGCATTAGGATATTTCATTCTTTGAGACTATACCTGGGAAATCAATAGCTTTAAAGTCATTGAAGGTCATAGTCATATTTTTCTTTCGAGATTAATTGACACAACTCTGTTAAACCTGGTGCCTTTTGTACTGACTGCCGGGGGGAAAACTAAAAGGAGTCCTGCGAAGGGCGCAGCGGACGGGCCAGAAGGCCAAGCAGCGCGAGGAGTGCCTTTGCCGGCGGGGGCAGGGGGCTCCTGCAGCTTAACCATAGACCCTGCGAGAAGTCGGTCCACCACGCTATGGTCACACACGGAGGTAGGAGAGGCGCGTCCACTGAGAAGGTCCTCCAGGTTCAAGCTCGGGGGCGCTTTTAGCCGCGTATGGGATGTCAGACGCCACTACCCAGGTACTGGCCCCCCGCCCTTTTCTGTCAACAAGCGGGGGACGTCGTCGGAAGAAGTGGGCATTACTGCTGCCTGTCGTCACTGCCGGTGGTGAGACCCACACAACCCTCTCGGCCCCCTCTTGCCCGGGAGGCAGTGCATAAATGCATTTTGATACCGACTTAAAAAAAACTGTTTTTACTGCTTTTTCCGTCAAGAGTTTTCACTATTCTTCTTTAATAGGTAATCGTAATTGGTAACTGCTAGTAATAGACAAGGTATTCATAAATGGGGTAAGTACGTAGGCATTACCATCTTCATACATACAATCACGCCTATTTTCCCGAAGAGGTAGGCAGAGCCATAGGATGAGCCCACATTTCGCCAATTTTATTGTTGTGGGTCCCACATTATAATAGATGGTGAGCCTTTTGCCGCTTACCAGGGACTTTTTCATCGCTAGAGATATTTAATACTAGTGAGTAAGCTCCTTAAATATTTTAAATCAACGCCTTTAATCTTTGAATAGTAAAACCTTATTAGTTATCCAGTAAGATCAACAGGTGGCGTGCTACAATCACGAAACTCTATGGTCGTTCTGGCTTCGCGCCAAAAACTGACAGCCGCGATGGCGGCGAGTTTTACAACTATGTGATTATTGCTTGATTGCTTCCAGTTTTTGTTTGCTTTGTGTAGAGTCAGAACTTTTCGTAGTACCATTTTCTTAATTTAAAGAGTGGAAGACATTAATTTGGCTTTTTTGATAAATTTCAGATTTTATATGTTGTCTATTTTTGTTATATAGTGAAACCTAATATTTAATGTGCTATATTTATTTTGCCTTATACCTAGCGTTTTATAATAAGCTTTGTCTTGTTATAGTGTTCCAAAAGCGCCATAATTACATTTCATAGGAAAATAAGAAAAATAAGTTATAAAACGAATTGAGAACGTGTCACTAAATTCTCATAAAAAAGATAAAATAGTTTATAAATTTATTATTAAGAAATAACAGATTATGCCTTTGCCTATGCCATGCCATGAAATATATTACAATTTACAGTTAAAGGAGACAGTTCAACCAGATTTGAAAGCGCTTCATCGCAAATCGCCACAATAATAAGAGGGTAGATGCGGTTAATGAGCACCCCGTCTGGAGTTGAGCTTTAAACCCCCAGGACAAATCAATGATTCACAATTAAATATATATCAAGCCAAAAACAATTTGAAGCCTATCTTAATCATCATCACATCAGCACATTTCCATAATCATATGTATATATATATATATGACATCTATGGCAGTCGTTATTAGGAAGTCAGTGCCTTTTAAAAATACTGACAGCTGGTTTAACCATAGAATGATGTTTCCCTCTAGGTTGCGGAGGTCAGACGGCAGTCGCTCCACGTAATAACTGAAATTCAGTCAAATCTGGTTGAACCAGTGAGCAGACACTGGGCCCTAAGTTTAAGTCTATAGCGACCGGGATAATGCTAGGATATGATAATATGATGATCGTTTCTATTGTAATTCACATTAAAAAAATAAAAGATGTACTTGATTTAAAAGTGCTCAAAGGTTTTAGTAACTTACGGTATGACTTAGCTTAGCTCTCACACAAACAATCGGTCACCTATCCATGGACGGATCTCTGTGATCTCTTCTTTACTTCTTTACGTTTCTATAATAATTTACTGAAAAAAAAGAGACAGACATACCCAACAGCGATTTAAAAGCGCTTCATTGCAAGTCGCCTTCACATTAAAAGGGCAGATGCGGTTAATGAGCACTTCCCCTGCAGGCGAGCTTTAAACCTTCAACAATACAAAACAGTTGACTCGGCTAACAGGCGACGCTGCCTTCCATTTTCCCCATAGTTCCTCTTTTCAGTTTTTAATCTCACTAAGATTTCATAGATTTTATTTCAAACCTGCAAATATCATCTGATATTGATCGCGCTACCATCAGGTAAGCAGTGAGCTCCGCCCTTAAAATCTGAAACTTATAATAGGTTGGGGAAAAAGTCTTTTCGTATTTTTGTATGAAAAGTCAAGACAATTTTTTCAAAGTTTATTTACATTTATTTACAATATATATGTACCGTTTTGTTGAATAACTTTCTGCCATTTTGTGGGCAGAGACATTATCCCGTTACTGTAGAAACTTTGGGACTTCTGATCAAAAAAACGGGACAAATAGTTTTGGCAGTCCTCTCTTGAGGTCAACTTTACAGAACCTAAAGAATTCTGCAGAGACCGAAACAGGTGAAAATCTGAAGGCGCAAGGTCAGGGCTATATGGTGGATGCACTAGGACCTCCCAGTCGAACTCTCTTAATTTTTGCTGAGTGGCTAATGATGTGTGTGGTCTAGCGTTATCGTGATGAAAGACCACACCCTTCCTGTTGATCAATTCCGGCCGTTTTCTCTCGACTGCTTCCTTTAATCTCATCAGTTGCTGGCAGTAAAGATCAGAATCGATGGTTTTGCCGGGCGGTAAAAGCTCATAATAAACAATGCCCTTCCAATCCCACCATACACACAGCATCACCTTATTTCGTGTTAGGCCAGGTTTGGCCACAGTCTGTGAAGCCTGGCCAACTTTCGACCACGACCTTTTTCGCACGTTCTTGTCGTACGTGATCCACTTTTCATCGCCAGTTATCAATCTCTTCAAAAACGGCTCGGTTTCATTACGTCTCAATAATGAATCGCAAATGAGTACACGGTTCATTAAGTTTCTTTGAGTGAGCTCGTGTGGCACCCAAATATCGAGCTTTTTTGTATAACCAGCTTTCTTCAAATGGGTCAAAACTGTTTTGTGGTCAATTCCCAGTTCTTCAGCTACATCGTAACTACTAATATGCCGATCTTGCTCCACTCTTTCAAAAATGGCGTTCATTTTATTCGTAACAGGGCGACCAGAGCGAGGTGCATCTTTAACATCAAAATTTCCGGACTGAAAACGTTTGAACCAAATTTGTGCTACTCTTACTGACACTGCATCAGGTCCATAAACATCACAAATTTTTTTCACTGCTTGAGTTGCATTTTTGCCTTTTTTATAATAAAATTTTAAAATGTATCGAATTTCTTTATTAGATTCACTCATTTTTACGGAGAGAAAAACAAATGAAAAATAGCGGAAAACAACTTTTTTTTATTTTTTTCTTTTCTTTATAATGGAACCTTTTTAATGTTACCAAAACCAGCCAGACACAAATAGTACAGTCAAAAAAATTTTATAATAAGTTTATACCTACGTTATGCGAAAAGACTTTTTCCCCGACCTAATATTTATTGATTTGTAAATATATCTAAATTTAAATTTAAAAGGTACATAGGGATCCTACCAAGACCTTAAAAGCCCACGCCAACCTCATCTGCAAGTGGTCCATCTGCCGATCAACGAACGAGGCTCTGGCGAAGATAACAACTTCCGGTAAGCGGCAATAGGTTCAATACCTATTACGTGGGACCCTCGAAAATAAAATTGGCGAATGGTAGGCATATAATATGCATCTGCATACCCCTTCGGGAAAACAGGCGTGATTGTATGAAAAAAAAATATAAATACTTTATTGTCTTTAAGATCAACATGATCATTTAGATTCGTCAAACATTCACACAAATAATGGAAATTTAATATATTTTTTTCACAACAATGAAAGAGATATGAGCGGTACCATTATAAATTATAAAACCATTATAAAAGCAAATGGGTTTTTTGTCAGCATTTGTCAAGATTTGTCAGTTTATCTGTCTGTTGTGGTTATTCTCAAGATTTGTCAGTCTGTCGGTGGCTCTTATCGGGGGTATCAGTCAGTCAGCCTGTCATGATTCTAAAGGAGGATTCAAATTATTTTTTAAGATCTAATACAATTGAAGCAATAAAATATTAAAATTACCGCTGTTCTTAAAACTAACAAAATGTAATATCTAAAGATCATACACATCTCATCTTATCTTAAGAGACAAAGGAGCAATTCATGTCACTTCCAGGCAGACTTGTCGTTCATAAAATCTTTTACACTATAATAAGCCTTCTCGCACAATTTACTCTTTATGTAATTTTTGAGCCTATACTTGGGCATAGACAGTTATTCTTATTTCTTAAGTTATAATTTTGTCTATAACTATTTTTACTTAATGTATGTAAATTTGTAACGTATATTAACTAAGGTACGATGGTGCTGCTTATTTCCAAAAAGATTTTTCCAGCAGATCAGAAAGTGGAAACGATATTTCTAATTGTAAGTCGTTCTTGTGCCTTACCCACACTAATGTGGGCCTAAGCTTTGGAGCTCCGTCCTTGAAATCGCAAACTTATAGTAAATTTTAATTTAAAGCTTTTACAACAGTAACAGTTTTTTTCACAATACAATACACTTACTTCTAAGCAAGTGATGGATTAAAAATATCTTTGTAACAATTCCTGTGCTGCTATAATTTCCCGAAAAATCGAGAAACTATTCAACACGACACGTGTTTTGCCCTTACACAGGGCATCTTCAGATAAGATAGGAGCCTCAGAAAAACGATGTCTTCACGACCAATTTTTAATCCATCACTTGCTTACAATGGATTTCCGCAAAGTAACGCCTGAATCAATAAATTACACTTACTTCTGTCTGCCATCATAAATTACTAAAGTGAAAAGAACATGTAAGAAAAATGTCAAAAAGAAATTACAAAATACATCAATATAAACTTTGAAATATCCCCATGAAAGGGAGCGAAGGGGAATCGAGACCAATATTTAAGGAAGGGCGCAATAAGTTTCCATGTAGGGCAAACATCGAGACGAGTGGCGGCAAATATTTTGCAAACGCCAACGAAATACGAACTCTTTTCGAAGTCCTTGTACAAGTAATACATACAACATACCAACCTTGACGATTTTCTTGCCCGTTCTTTTACGATCAAGCTCCTGCCCGCAGTGAATGGGCGCGTTAGTTTATAAGTATGACATTCATAAGAGCTCTATTGAGCCAAACTTGAATAAATGAATATTGATTTTGATTTTTGATACATAAAATCACGCCAGTTTCCCCGAAGGGATGAGCATAGGAATATTCAACATATTTACAAGCAATACTTCTACTATTTTTTATTGAGCCGATATCACTGCATATTATTAAAATAAATATCTCTACAGACAAATTAAACTAAAATCTGTTTTATATACTTTCGTTACGTAATAGGTTGGGGAAAAAGTCTTTTCGTATTTTTGTATGAAAAGTCAAGACATTTTTTTCAAAGTTTATTTACATTTATTTACAATATATATGTACCGTTTTGTTGAATAACTTTCTGCCATTTTGTGGGCAGAGACATTATCCCGTTACTGTAGAAACTTTGGGACTTCTGATCAAAAAAACGGGACAAATAGTTTTGGCAGTCCTCTCTTGAGGTCAACCTTACAGAACCTAAAGAATTCTGCAGAGACCGAAACAGGTGAAAATCTGAAGGCGCAAGGTCAGGGCTATATGGTGGATGCACTAGGACCTCCCAGTCGAACTCTCTTAATTTTTGCTGAGTGGCTAAAGATGTGTGTGGTCTAGCGTTATCGTGATGAAAGACCACACCCTTCCTGTTGATCAATTCCGGCCGTTTTCTCTCGACTGCTTCCTTTAATCTCATCAGTTGCTGGCAGTAAAGATCAGAATCGATGGTTTTGCCGGGCGGTAAAAGCTCATAATAAACAATGCCCTTCCAATCCCACCATACACAAAGCATCACCTTATTTCGTGTTAGGCCAGGTTTGGCCACAGTCTGTGAAGCCTGGCCAACTTTCGACCACGACCTTTTTCGCACTATCTTGTCGTACGTGATCCACTTTTCATCGCCAGTTATCAATCTCTTCAAAAACGGCTCGGTTTCATTACGTCTCAATAATGAATCGCAAATGAGTACACGGTTCATTAAGTTTCTTTGAGTGAGCTCGTGTGGCACCCAAATATCGAGCTTTTTTGTATAACCAGCTTTCTTCAAATGGGTCAAAACTGTTTTGTGGTCAATTCCCAGTTCTTCAGCTACATCGTAACTACTAATATGCCGATCTTGCTCCACTCTTTCAAAAATGGCGTCCATTTTATTCGTAACAGGGCGACCAGAGCGAGGTGCATCTTTAACATCAAAATTGCCGGACTGAAAACGTTTGAACCAAATTTGTACTACTCTTACTGACACTGCATCAGGTCCATAAACATCACAAATTTTTTTCACTGCTTGAGTTGCATTTTTGCCTTTTTTATAATAAAATTTTAAAATGTATCGAATTTCTTCATTAGATTCACTCATTTTTACGGAGAGAAAAACAAATGAAAAATAGCAGGAAACAACTTTTTTTTATTTTTTTCTTTTCTTTATAATGAAACCTTTTTAATGTTACCAAAACCAGCCAGACACAAATAGTACAGTCAAAAATTTTTTATAATAAGTTTATACCTACGTTATGCGAAAAGACTTTTTCCCCGACCTAATATATCCGAACATGACTTTTCTCTTTTTTTAAATCTCTAATTATAGTTGAAAGAAAGGGGGAGCGCCGGCTTGAGACAGACTGGAAGCAGAATGGAAATTGGTTAATTGATTACAAAGAAAGATGTAAGTATATATATATCTTTCTTTGTAATCAATCAAAGACAGACACAAAGTTTATATGTCAGCACATATACTTATACACTCCTAATTTTTAAAGCCATTTTAAAAAAATCTTTCGGATCGTCTGGCAATCATAGAACCTCCTCATTTTTTAGGTAGAACTAGAATAATATAAACTGAAAACTACGGAACCGATTACCATACATATTACACAGAAAAAGGAAAATTTGGTAAATAGTTTTAATTAATTTCGCGAAAACGTGGGGATTAGTTTTGTTTTTTTTTTGTTTTAAATAATGGCTTTGTGCGTTTAGCACATTTAGCCAGTGTCAAGTAAGTGATATATTAATAATATATAAATCATAGTAAATGAGAATGAGAGGTGATAAAGATGATAAATCGAAAATGAAATACCCTCCCCTAAACCCCTTGAGTCCTCAGTAAAGATGTGGGACTATACTGAGATCTTACATGGACTTCTTGAGAGAATTTGAAAAGTGATGTTGCACTATTTTGTTTGTTTTACCAACCCTCATATATGTTCACAAACACTTAAAGGTTAATAATCCACCGTTATTACACATTAATGTTAGAAATATCACAAGTTTTAGAGAATAAAATAAAACTGCAGTCATGACGCTTCACTTTCCTGCCAAGCAAGACCTGGGGCTTAGTTATATTCTATAAATATTAAAATTATGGACTGTCCCTAAATGTCAAATAATTACGCGACTGCGATGCATATTCATTTCTACTTTTCAGTTAATATACAAAAAATAACCTTCGGCATAAATGAGGAACAAATACATACCTACAAACTTAACATGAATAATAGTACTAGGATAGCAGGATATACCAAGACGTTACCGCAGTGTGTGACATTTATAGCCATTAGCAGGTGTTAGAAGACAGCTGTTGAAACTTCAGGTTCCTTAATGGGGTCTTTAACGACTACCTTCAATAGCGGTGACCGGGGCTAACGAGTCGAAGTGCTTAGAAAGCATAATATCTGCCCTATAAACGAGTACGGGTTGCCGTGTGGCGCCGGCCTAGAATAGCGTAACCCTCTCTCATCTCATAGGGATCGTAAGGGAAATTTCACCAGATGATGGGCAGCAGCGTCATCCTGTGTACTGGCTTGAACTGCGATCACCAACCCGCCAGCCCAGCGAGGTGATTACAGGCAAATATTCCCAATAGATTGTAATCTATCAGGGAGCCCAATGTTCAGCAGTGGACTCTATAAGGCTGATATGATGATACGAGATCTGCAAGACCCAAAAGAGATTTGTTGTTATATATATTATTAATAATAAACAGGCAGGCAGTTTGAAAACTGATTGCGCCTGTATCCAATTCATCTGCATTTAGTTCCTCTTAACCGGTTGCATGTGTTGGTCCAGATTGTTCTTGAATGAATTGACAGTGGGAGCTGACACTACATCTGCCGGCAGCTCGTTCCACTGTCTCACTACACGGTTGCCTAAGAAGTGCTTATGTGGGTTGTTGGTAGATAAGCTAGTGCAAAGTTTGAGGTGATGGCCTCTTAGGTGGGTATTGTCGCTATATGTGAATAGTTTGGCATCAAGGTCTTCAATGTTATAGTGTTTATATACCGTATTTATTTTCTTTAAGTATGGACTCACTTAATCAGGGTATGTGCCAGTGTCAGATAAGTAATTTGCATTAAGTTCTATGTAACATTATGCAGCGTTGTCGTCTTTTAATCAAACGTCAAGTAAAGTAAGTTATAAAATATTTATTACGTACAATTAAGACACAAAAAACTAAAAACCGTAATAATACATACATACATACATAATATCACGCTTGTTTCCCCGAAGATCTTAACCTGCCGATCAACGGACGAGGCTCTGACGAACATAACAGTGCCCGATAAGCGGCAGTATGCTTGCTACCTATTACGTGGGTGCAACTATATAATTGGCGAAGTGTGGGCGTATAATATGCCTCTGCCTATCCCTGCGGGGAAACAGGCGTGAATGTATGTATGTATAGATGTTCATGACAGCCGGGACCAACGGTTAACGTGCTTTCCGAGGCACGGAGCCATTTGATGTTATATATGTAAAGTATATGAGGATGCGCTCGTAGCTCTGCGGTGTTCGGTGGTCGGAAACGATCTCCAAAGTACAGCAGAGTTTACAGAGGTCAGTCCTTGGATGGGTGACCGTTTGTGTGAATTTTGATATTAAGCGCTTCCGTGCTTCGCAAGGCACCCGGTTATCACTAAATGTGGTAGTCGTTAAGCCATGTTAGAGGCCTCATGGGCGGCTTGAAAAATTCTAACAGCAGGACGCCATACACCTGCCTCCGCCAATCCGCACTGGGTCAGCGTGGTGGAGTATGACCCAATACCCTCACACCTTGATATGTGTGAGAAGGGCTCGTGCTCAGTAGTGGGACGTTAATGGGCTGTGAGGATGATGATGATATGTATAGTCAAAGTCAAAATTGTTTACTCAAATTTGGCAAAATATGAATTAAAAACGTACCCAAGGAATTAGTCCAATATTTAGATAGGGTGTAATAGCGACGGCGGCAGCCAAGAAGGGCGATCACGTAGATGTGCAAAGACAATTAAAGACGCCAACGGGTATCCGACCTATGTCGTACGGCCTTGAAATACTAAGAAAATGGTACAACCTTTTTGGTATGAAACTTTTTGCATTACAAGATGTCAATTTACTAAATAAGGACTAATATGTCCCAAAGTGTTTGGACGCCAATGCCACATTAAGACAGTGTTTTATTTATTTGAAATAACTTAATTTATTAAATGCATGTGCTCGTGCTAAATAATTTAAGTTTATTGTACCTTAGACCTTAGCGATATCTATACACGACTTTATCATTTATTTTAATGGTAATAAATATATTATTAAACCCTTATTTTGTATGCGATAAACACAACCAAATATAGCACTAACAATTACTAACTCAACTCATAACAGAGTAAAATGGGTAACTGAGACGAAGTTTCGAACCTTAGTTAATAATTAATAATCTGTAAACGCCTACAGTAAATTCTTTGACCCAGTAAAGAATTGAGTTCTGAAATTAGGTCAAAGGCTGGCCTTACTGGAATCCTTGCCAAGGATTGGCAATGAGGTAACTATGCGGCTTAAAGTAATTCATTTTTATGAGAAGCTTACATAATAATTTATTGGACGTCTCTTTAAGAGCTTATTATGTGGAATAGGTGCAAGTTTTTGTATAATGTTATTAGATACCTATTTTACTTTATTTGCACATATCGATGGCCCCTACGTATAAAAGGACATGTCTAAAACTAAGGTTTACATTGCTCTAGAACAAAGCTTTCAGTTATATATTTTTTTACTTTTAAATAATGGCTACGTGCGGTTTGCACATTTAGCCAGTGTCAAGTAAGAGATATATAAATCATAGTAAATGAGAATAAATAGTGATAAAGATGATAAATGGTAAATGAGATGCCCTCCCCTAAACCCCTTGAGTCCTCAGTAAAGATGTGGGACTATACTGAGGACTCACCTGGACTTATTGAGAGAATTTGAAAAATGAAGTTGCACTGTTTATTTTCATTAGTCAACACTCATGTTCGATCACAAACACTTTAAGGTTAATAATCCACCGTTATTACATGAACATTAACATTAGTAGCATTAACGTTCGAAATGTCACAAATTGTAGAAAATAACACAAATCAATTAAAAATATATGAATAAGCACATAATAAATAGAACAATATGTCCGAAGAAACGGTTTATTTTCTCATGACTTGTTCGAACAATTCTTTTAACTCGTACTCAAGTGGTGGGGAAGTAGAACATCGCATTGAACTTTGACAATAAAGCATTTTGCTTGTCGTTCTAGAAACAGTTATATATAAACTTTAAGTTCTACCACAGCAGACGTCTATTTCAGGATCTTCGTCATTGTGATACTTTCTTTACATATGTAGGGAGCGGATGACGTGCTCTCCACTACAGGGAAGATCTTCCACCGGGCGGATGGATGTGCCCGGGGGCCGCGGCCCAATCGATGATGGTTGGGTGTTGTATATTAGGTCGGGGAAAAAGTCTTTTCGCATAACGTAGGTATAAACTTATTGGGTGGAGTGGCTCTCTCGCTGCCGACCATCATGCAAAAGATGGTCGACAGCGAGACGGCGTGGGAGGCGATGGCCTCCTTCTGCGAAGTGGTGATGTCGCAGAAGGAGGCCGCGGAGCGGGAGAGGGAGCGGGATCCGCTCTCTCTCCGGCTACGCCGTTGGCGCAGCGGGCGGGCCAGGAGGGCCCGTCAGGCAGCGCCCGGGGGTTCTTAGGCGGCGGGGGCAGGGGGCCCCTTCCGTCTCGCCATAGACCCCCCCCGAAGTCGGCCAGTTACGCCATGGCCGCACAAGGAGGTAGGGGGGGCGCTGCAAATTGCGCCTTCCTGAGGAGGTCTCCCCGGTTCTGATCCGGGGGACGTTGGCCGCGGGCGGGGTTCCAGAAGCTACAAACCCGGGCACTGGTGCCTCGCCCCTTTTCAACAGCGGTGGGCGTCGTCTGAAGTTTTTTAGTGGGTAGGACTGCGGTGGTCGTGTCGGCCGCGGTGAGCCCCACACCCCCTCCCGGTCTCCCCCTTTTTGGCCGGGAGACAGTGCGTAAGCAGCATTTTTTTACAGACGATAATAAAAAAAAAAAAAAAAAGGTATAAACTTATTATAAAATTTTTTTGACTGTACTATTTGTGTCTGGCTGGTTTTGGTCACATTAAAAAGGTTCCATTATAAAGAAAAGAAAAAAATAAAAAAAAGTTGTTTCCCGCTATTTTTCATTTGTTTTTCTCTCCGTAAAAATGAGTGAATCTAATGAAGAAATTCGATACATTTTAAAATTTTATTATAAAAAAGGCAAAAATGCAACTCAAGCAGTGAAAAAAATTTGTGATGTTTATGGACCTGATGCAGTGTCAGTAAGAGTAGCACAAATTTGGTTCAAACGTTTTCAGTCCGGAAATTTTGATGTTAAAGATGCACCTCGCTCTGGTCGCCCTGTTACGAATAAAATGGACGCCATTTTTGAAAGAGTGGAGCAAGATCGGCATATTAGTAGTTACGATGCAGCTGAAGAACTGGGAATTGACCACAAAACAGTTTTGACCCATTTGAAGAAAGCTGGTTATACAAAAAAGCTCGATATTTGGGTGCCACACGAGCTCACTCAAAGAAACTTAATGAACCGTGTACTCATTTGCGATTCATTATTGAGACGTAATGAAACCGAGCCGTTTTTGAAGAGATTGATAACTGGCGATGAAAAGTGGATCACGTACGACAAGAACGTGCGAAAAAGGTCGTGGTCGAAAGTTGGCCAGGCTTCACAGACTGTGGCCAAACCTGGCCTAACACGAAATAAGGTGATGCTGTGTGTATGGTGGGATTGGAAAGGCATTGTTTATTATTAGCTTTTACCGCCCGGCAAAACCATCGATTCTGATCTTTACTGCCAGCAACTGATGAGATTAAAGGAAGCAGTCGAGAGAAAACGGCCGGAATTGATCAACAGGAAGGGTGTGGTCTTTCATCACGATAACGCTAGACCCCACACATCTTTAGCCACTCAGCAAAAATTAAGAGAGTTCGACTGGGAGGTCCTAGTGCATCCACCATATAGCCCTGACCTTGCGCCTTCAGATTTTCACCTGTTTCGGTCTCTGCAGAATTCTTTAGGTTCTGTAAGGTTGACCTCAAGAGAGGACTGCCAAAACTATTTGTCCCGTTTTTTTGATCAGGAGTCCCAAAGTTTCTACAGTAACGGGATAATGTCTCTGCCCACAAAATGGCAGAAATTTATTCAACAAAACGGTACATATATATTGTAAATAAATGTAAATAAACTTTGAAAAAAATGTCTTGACTTTTCATACAAAAATACGAAAGACTTTTTCCCCAACCTATTATATAGTTACGAGCTTGAGGAATTTCGTTTGCGCGACTCAGGATTTTCATTCATCTTTTACGTTCCGTTCATCGCTTGTACGGTGCTACACATACATACTTAAATACAATGGCGCCTGTTTCCCCGAAGGTTTAGGCAGAGGCATATTATACAACCACATTGCGCCAATTATATACCTGGTGCCACAATAGGCGGCGAGCCTATTGCCGCTTTCCGGCACTTTAAAATTTGCCAGAGCCTCGTTTATTAAACGGCAGGTGGGGTTGGCTTGGGCTTCAAAGATGATAGTAAAATCCTACATCCTGTGTATGTGTTATTTTTATTAACACCAAAAATAAAAATCGTTCTCCAGCAATCAATTTTGATAATCTAGGAATTTTTACATCCTGTAAAATTGTGTTTAATCTTAGAAAAAGATATGATTATAAATACCTAATTTCACAAATTTACCCATAAAACATAATTATTCTAAATATCAAAATTATAATGGTTTTTAGGTGACACTAAGATATCCTCTTAAATCATTATAATTTTCATTTAAAATCTGAAGTTATATAGTTCACGTGCACCTAATGATACAAGTAGTTATATCTATACAAGTAATTAAGTCATAGTATTTATATGTGTTTGTCTATTAAAATATAATTATGTATTTGGTAATCTTTTTTACACCCCCGGTTTCCTTTTATTATTTACTCTCCATTCTAGGGTTGCCGGGAAGAAATCGCTGTAAGCGATAAGGCCGCCAATTGTATCGCTTTTCTTTTGCAATTGTTTTCTTGTTTTATTTTAATTTGGTGTACATTAAAGATTTTTCTATCTATCTATATATGTAGTTATAAATTTGTATGTTTAATGTATCCTGGATTCCGAAGACGAGAGTAAACTGGATCAAGTGCGCTAACGAGATAACTTCGTCTCTTAATTGCCGGAACCGTACACAAAACGACTTAGACTTCTGTGGTACATACAGTCGAATTCATATGTCGTGAAGACATCGTTGTTCTGAGGCTCCTATCTTACCTAAAGATGCCCTGTGTAAGGGCGAAACACGTGTCGTGTTGAATAGTTTCTCGATTTTTCGGGAAATTATAGTAGCGCGGGAATTGTTACAAAGATATTTTTAATCCATCACTTGCTTACAATGGATTTCCGCAAAGTAACGTCTGAATCAATAAATTATCATAAATAACTGCTATGTTCAAGATCATTTGATGATTGGAAACATTAAAAAAAATTACGGTTGGAAATTGGTAAAACCTATTCTATAAGATTTTTTTAGATATTTTCAATTGCCGGGATCATAAGCAAAACTCCTAGACTTTCTGTGTTACGTACAGTGTAAGTCACATCACTATTTTTTTTAAAATATATTTTCGGGAAGCTTACAGCGAAGTTTTATAAAAAAAGTTACATATTACGGAACGCCAATTACAAGTAGGTACCCACTTATGTGAAATAAATTTATCTGTTTAAAATTATTAGATCAAAACAACAATATATAATGAATCATTTAATATTATGTCTTGTTGTTTGGTTCTGGCTTTTGGAAATATCAATGAGTTAATTGCATATTTCACAATTTTTGTCTAAGTATCTGTTTGTTCCTAATCTAAAAATGGTAATCTCCGAAACGGCTGGACCGATTTTGCTGGGACTCTCATAGGCAGATAGCCCATTAAATAAGGAGTAACTTCGGCTACTTTTATTCTGGAAAATTTATTGAGAGGCTGAATAGGAGGTGCAAGTTTATGTGTTTATTTTAAATCACGAGTACGAAGTCGCGGTGGCTTTTTTTTTCTTTTAAATAATGGCTTTGTGCGTTTAGCACATTTAGCCAGTGTCAAGTAAGAGATATATTACTAATATATAAATCATAGTACATTAGAATGAGTGGTGATAAAGATGATAAATGGTAAATGAGATGACCTCCCCCTAAACCCTTCGAATCCTCAGTAAATATGTGGGGCCACGCTGAGAACTCACATGGAGATCACATACGCTTCTTTAGAGGATTTGAAGTGATGTTGCACAATTTTGTTCCATTTACCAACACTCATGTACATTTACAAACATTTAACGGTTAATTAATTCACCGTTATTACATATTATTGTTCGAATTATCACAAATTTTAGACAATAAAACAATATTTATTGCAGAACTGGCGCTTCACTTTCCCGCCAAGGAGTCTTAAGCGGGCTTTCCTTCCCAAAATTTCCATTCACTCGTGCAACATAAATTCCAGGTCATACTTATAAACTAACTCGCCAATGAACTGCGGGCGGAAGCTTGATCGTAAAAGAACGGGCATGAAAATCGTCAAGGTGGGTATTAGAGAGAGAGTATTAGAGTTATCAGCTGCCAGCGCTCCTCTTGCTATAAGTACTCCAAACTTACTAACTCAGAGATAACGTATTCATTATCGCTGATTAGACGGGGCCATCTGTGCGGGCAGCGGCGATGTGGCTCGAATGAAGCTTTGGACATTATGACTCATAATTATTATTGAGATGATTGTGTTTTACGAGTAAGTACGGACGGTGTTCCGTTCATGCATTATTAAAATATCTTTTTTCTAAACTATACTTTTGCAAAAGGCAAAAAGTTTTGATACTTACGTTTTTTTAGTGCTTACGAAATGAATATAAACTATTTGCATGTCATCTTGAGAGCTTCAGCTCCATTTTAAATTTAAAATCCCGTTCATGTACGATATTTTGTTTTCAATATTTACTATAGCAAGAGATATAAAAACACAAAATACGAAACAAATAAATTAAATACATTTGTAAGTCATCTTGGGGATCTTCCTAAAAAAGGTCAAAAGGAAATCAAGGTTGCAGAATAACATCATAAACAGTACAAAACGAGATATAAAGTTAGACCAGGTTTATAACTACTGCTGTCACTTTTATTTATATATATTCTTTATTGCACATAAACATTCATAAGATACACAGTAACAAAAAAACACGTACAAATGTGAGCTTATTTCTATAAGAAATCTCTTCCAGCCAACCCTAGCAGAAGTTAGCCCTAGCCGGAGATTAGTGTCTGATATTTTGATAAAATGAAGAAAGTAACAGCGCTAATTTTTAACCTGGTTTAACTTCAGATCTTGTTTTGTAATAACAATAACAACAATAAGGGGCTTATTTTTTAACAACTTTGAAGCTCAGAGATTGTTTTGTTAAATTAGTTTGTTCACACACTATGAAAATTTAAAAAAAAATTGGAATATTTAGCGTTCACCGCGGAAGTAGCTAGGAATCTAACCTTTTATTAAATACAATTTAAATAATTGCTTTTTATTGAATAATTCGCTTTCAAACTACAGACGATAAACTTATACAACTACATACAATTTTGGAAGAAAAATGTCAAGGCATACGGTATCGTAAATCAATCCTAAAAGAAAAAATAAAATGTCAGATACAGTCGCCCCGCCGAGATTGGTTCAGCTATCTCCTAGGATCCGTCTGGGTCTAGATTGATTAAATGTGGCACATGTTTACACAACGTACGGGTATCTTTAGCTATCTAGATTATTTTTAGTAGTACTAGAATATTTTATAAACTAGTTTCAAAGTTACAGAAGAGACATTTTTTAAATACCTTAAAAGAATCTTAAGTTTTATGATTCTTTTAAGTATTTTATTCGATAGAGGACTACAGCTTTATGCGTTCGTAATTTGTAAAGCTAGAATAATATATTTTAGACTTTCTTTTTAAAAGTTATTAGCTATAAAGGGCTTGTAATAATCTTCTAAAAAGAAAGGAACAATGAAAATGTTATCTTCGCCACGTTCTTAAAAACATTCATTTTATTATAATAATATATTTAGATTACCAACAATGTAGCATTACAACAAGATTAAATGTAATTTATTTTACTAGCGCCCAACAAATGTTTCAATGCCTCTACATGCGTCACAAATCGGCCTGAATATATTGTTTTTTTTCTTTTATATAATGGCTTCGTGGGGTTAGCACATTTAGCCTGGTCAAGTAAAATGAATAAAGTATGAATAATATAAATAATTCATAGTAAACGAGAATGAGTCCTCAGTGAAGATGTGGGACTATACTGAAATCTCACATGGACTTCTTGAGAGAATTTAAAAAGTGATGTTGCACTGTTTTGTTTCATTTATTAACATTCATGTACTGATGTTAATGAATCTATCGTTATTACACATTAATGTTCGAATTATCGCAAATTTTGAAAATAAACCAAACTGCAGACATGACGCTTCACTTTTCCGCCAAGAAGTCCATTGTTTTAACTAAAATGTTTGTGACCTGCGAAAATTTATTCTATGTGATTTGAAGATATACCTGCCTTATTATTATTTGTGACTGAGAGACAAACATAAATTTCTTAACATAAACTAAATTATTTGAACAAATATGTTAAAGTACCTAATTAAACTCAACTAGAATTTTTTAAAATACCCGCCTTCATTACGAAATAAAAGCTTGTCTTTTGTCGACGATATTTTCGTGAAAAGGAACGCAATATCTTCTTTTTTTTCAAACAATACAATGGCGTACTGGGTAAGCCGGGGCAAAATCAGTTTGTGTATAGTTTTGTTGGCTAGCATTGTGTACCCGTGCGGGTTTTGTTATTATTTCTTTAAATGTCAGCAATTATAATTTTACGGTATGGGTACATAGGGATCCAATTAAGAGGGTGTATAGGGATCCTATTAAGATCTAAGGAGCCCAAGCCAACCTAACCTATTACGTGGGACCAACAATATAATTGGCGAAATTTGGCTATACAATATGCCTTTGCCTACCCCTTCGGGGAAACAGGCGTGATATTATGTATGTATGTAATTATAATTTTATATTAATACTAGTGGCCAGCCATCGCTACGCTACGGCAGCTATTTACTAAACACTAGCGGTACACACACTAACTACTAACTTCGTCCGCGCGACCTACATATAAACCTTCCTTCCTTTTATCTATCAAACAAGACCGCATCAAATTTCTTTTTTTTTATTTTAAGATTTCATGACAGACAGAGAAAAGTGACTTTGGTTTCTACTATAATAAAAAAAAAAAAATAACTGAATAATAACTAGCTTAATTACATTATTTTACGAACATGAATTGGGTTAGTAATGCAGTTAATTAAAGTGCTATCTACCTAAATTAAGTAAACCTAATTCCTTGTGTCTTAGTTATCGATTCACAATAAATATTAAGTGTATATACATATATATATAGTCGATGTCTTCACGACCAACGCTGAAACGAGAGTGACGTGAGCGTTGGTCGTGAAGATGCCCTGTGTAAGGGCGAAACACGTGTCGTGTTGAATAGTTTCTCGATTTTTCGGGAAATTATAGTAGCGCGGGAATTGTTACGAAGATATTTTTAATCCATCACTTGCTTACAATGGATTTCCGCAAACTAACGCCTGAATCAATAAATTACGTACTAGGGTACTTTGGTACTATGTCGCACCAATGCATGCATCTGTACAGTATGGTAGCAACTTACTGAGCCAAAGATGCAGTTAAGAGTGACAAGTGAACTGGGTGAAACGGGGTACTAGGGATCAATGCTCTCCTGGATTCCAATGAAAGAGTTATGTGGGCACAAGGTATTATGACAAAAGCCACTAAATCATATAAAAAGAAGATTTTCCCCAAAAAATGCTGCTTTTGCCTCGAAAGTAGTGCTTGACAGTTCCAGGAACACCTTAGCAGACAGGTGTAATTTGCTATTATGAAAATGTTGTAAAGTAATAACAGGACCTACAATGTTCTCAGCTTTCTCGAAATAAGAGAGCCATCTATTGGAGGTAGAGCATTTCGATTAAGTACTTGTTTATATTTAGTTTTCTAATCTTAAGTCACGGGTATTCGCAATTCGCAGTCGTCTGCCACAGTCTCAGAATAGTCATAAATGTTGGACATACATACATATAATCACGCCTTTGTCCCCGAAGGGGTAGCCCAAACTTTGCCAATCATGTTATTGGTCCCACGTAGGTGGCGAGCCTATTGCAGCTTACCGGGATCGTTTATCAATTTAATTTCAATTTTAATATCGAGCGTTGCCGTGTTGCAAAGCACGTTAAGCAGTAGGGCCCCTCTACCGCCTAACTTGCTGGTAATCGATTATTAGGCAATATGAATTTCGAATTAATTCTGTCGTACCGCCGAACACATGGAACAAGATGGCGTTCTCCATTTAGATACAATTTTTGAAGGATTGACGTAATATAATAGGTTGGGGAAAAAGTCTTTTCGTATTTTTGTATGAAAAGTCAAGACATTTTTTTTCAAAGTTTATTTACATTTATTTACAATATATATATCCCGTTTTGTTGAATAACTTTCTGCCATTTTGTGGGCAGAGACATTATCCCGTTACTGTAGAAACTTTGGGACTTCTGATCAAAAAAACGGGACAAATAGTTTTGGCAGTCCTCTCTTGAGGTCAACCTTACAGAACCTAAAGAATTCTGCAGAGACCGAAACAGGTGAAAATCTGAAGGCGCAAGGTCAGGGCTATATGGTGGATGCACTAGGACCTCCCAGTCGAACTCTCTTAATTTTTGCTGAGTGGCTAAAGATGTGTGTGGCCTAGCGTTATCGTGATGAAAGACCACACCCTTCCTGTTGATCAATTCCGGCTGTTTTCTCTCGACTGCTTCCTTTAATCTCATCAGTTGCTGGCAGTAAAGATCAAAATCGATGGTTTTGCCGGGCGGTAAAAGCTCATAATAAACAATGCCCTTCCAATCCCACCATACACACAGCATCACCTTATTTCGTGTTAGGCCAGGTTTGGCCACAGACTGTGAAGCCTGGCCAACTTTCGACCACGACCTTTTTCGCACGTTCTTGTCGTACGTGATCCACTTTTCATTGCCAGTTATCAATCTCTTCAAAAACGGCTCGGTTTCATTACGTCTCAATAATGAATCGCAAATGAGTACACGGTTCATTAAGTTTCTTTGAGTGAGCTCGCGTGGCACCCAAATATCGAGCTTTTTTGTATAACCAGCTTTCTTCAAATGGGTCAAAACTGTTTTGTGGTCAATTCCCAGTTCTTCAGCTACATCGTAACTACTAATATGCCGATCTTGCTCCACTCTTTCAAAAATGGCGTCCATTTTATTCGTAACAGGGCGACCAGAGCGAGGTGCATCTTTAACATCAAAATTTCCGGACTGAAAACGTTTGAACCAAATTTGTGCTACTCTTACTGACACTGCATCAGGTCCATAAACATCACAAATTTTTTTCACTGCTTGAGTTGCATTTTTGCCTTTTTATAATAAAATTTTAAAATGTATAGAATTTCTTCATTAGATTCACTCATTTTTACGGAGAGAAAAACAAATGAAAAATAGCGGGAAACAACTTTTTTTTATTTTTTTCTTTTCTTTATAATGGAACCTTTTTAATGTTACCAAAACCAGCCAGACACAAATAGTACAGTCAAAAAAATTTTATAATAAGTTTATACCTACGTTATGCGAAAAGACTTTTTCCCCGACCTAATATGACAGTCTCTATCTGTGTTATTTAAAAATTATATTACAAATTATTTATATTTACGTAAAAATGTGTCATTGAAACGTAAATAATAATCATTTAACTAATTAGTCGCTTCACTAGTCTGCCAAGGTTATGAATAATCTGTGGCTTTCGGCAAATTCTCCGGTACGGATTGATGAAGCTCAGAAAATTTAGATCAAGATGAAATAGCTGAAATTCATCGAATTAGGCGGTAGGTCCCCTGGTTACATTGATTGTCATGTAGTAATCGTTGAGTGGTTTCAATATGACCAGAGTGTGGATCAGATCAAAGAGTGGCGTCACCTGTCTGCGCCAATCCGCAGTGGGTTCGCGTGGATTATGATCTGAAGGGTTCTCATCATTAGTTTCTAAGAGGAGACCCTTTTTGAGGCTGTTTAAAGATGCACTTTTTTAAAATTGGAATCGTATTTGTTTTTAAAGCATTAAAATCAATCGATCGCTCATAGAATTAGCAAACTGAAGTGGCAGGTGGCTGGTGATATCTGCCGTAGGACCGATAATCGCTGAGGTAGACGTGTTCTACAGTGGAGACCACGTCTCGGTAAGCATATTCGCCCTTCAGCTAGGTGGAGCGATGACATATGCAAAACGACTGGCAACAGTTGGAAAAGAAGAGCTGAAAATCGAGGTTAGTGGCGTGCCATTGGAGAGGCCTATGTCCAGCAATGGAGAAATGTAAGCTGATGATGATGATGACAATAAATTTTATGAGTACCATAGATATAAAGTTTAGCTAGAACTGGCATTGGTTTGGAAATTAACGTAGAGTAAGAAAAATGTTTACTTTGGCCAGATTCAATCAGTAAGGATAGACTGATATTATAGATAGATATTTCATATCATTTGAAATTCAAGTATTTATTAATGTAATCATTCTGTTGGGATAAATCTTTGTTTGATACCATCGATGCGGAAGTAAAATATAGTATAAGTTATCGCTTGCTCCGTGCCTCGGAAAGCACGTTAAGCCGTAAGTCCCGGCTGTCATGAACATCTATGGCAGTCGTTATTAGGAAGTCAGTGCCTTCTAACAGACTGACAGCTGGTTTAACCATAGAATGATGTTTTCCTCTGGGTTGCGGAAGTCAGACGGCAGTCGCTCCACGTAATAACTGAAATTCAGTCATATCTGGTTGAACCAGTGAGCAGACCCTGGGCCCTAAGCTTAAGTCTAATGCAACCGGGATAATGCTAGGATATGATGAACAATGCGGAAGTAAGAATCCTAATTACAGCTAAAACATCAATTAAAAGAAACTCTTTTAAACGTAGTAAAAGAGTAATGAATGATGTAAAAACACATCACAAATAGGAAACGTATTAATCTATCTATCTCTTTTCAACATTCGAGGGAGAAAGAAACAGATTTGGTAGACAACCGGCTAATATAGTTTACAGAGGCTCCGATTGGCTAGTTCAGACTTACGCATGCCGCCATTGATTTGAGTAATGACTTGACAGTTCGAAATTTGTGTAAAAGTTTCTAGAGAAGGTGGTATAGGTAGGTCTAACCCTCACGCATAAAATGGGTGTTATATGTATGACGCGTAAGTTTTGGAAGGCATAATTCTTATACGGCTGAATTTATTTTGATGCGGTTGTTTTTACTTCAAAGAGGATTTAATAAAGAAAGATTTAAGCTGTTATTCATCAAAATCTGTTAAGCCGTTCAAGAAATAGGGTGTGGTATTTAAAAGGTTGTATTTTTAACATTATGCATACCTGGTTTTCTTGATTGAGCAGTTTCAGTTGGTCATTGATAAGGCTGTACTTGGCGCACTCCTCCTTCCTCAAGGCTCGTTCTTTCTTGAGTTCTGGGCTCCAGAAGGTCTTAATGCTGTGCATGCTGGAGCCCAGCTTCTGGTTGGTCAGTTCCAGTTCCTTCTTGAGGTTGCCAAGCTCCCTATGTAGGTCGGAGTTTTGGGATTGCAGCTCGCCGAGGAAGAGTGGGGGTGGTTCGCGGCGGTAGTATTCATCTTCAGGGGGCGGTGGCGGGGCGTAGGATCTGTCGTAATCTCTCTCGAGGGATTGGTAGCGGAGGGGTCTGGGGCGAGCGCGATGGTGGGCGCCCGCGGAGGCCGAGCGGCCGCGCTCGTCGGGGGCCGGCGAGGGCTCGTCATCCCTGGTCAGGTAGGGGCTGCGGCGCGACGGGCTCCGGTCGACCTGAGGCAGGCGACCGCGCGCGGCGCCCCACTCCTGCCGCCGCCACTCCTCGCGGCAGGGCCGCTCCTCATCCGCGGCGTACTCGCGTAGATACAGCTTGACTAATTCCCGCGTCACTGGGTGCGCATGGTGCGGGCGGCGCGGCGGTTACGCGTGCACTGAGCGCCGAGCGCGACTCCGCATCGATCGCCTTCCTCTACGCGTGCGCGCTCGCCGCCGCTCAGCCGCTGCAGCGCTTTAAATAGAAACCGACCTAACGGCTAATGCAATTAATTGGTCACATTATTTTTACGTTCAGATAGCTTAATAGCCGAAATCACTGATATTTTGGTTTCACCATTTAACATAACTAAGGTTTTAATTGCATACATAACATTTAACTACATAAAAATTGAAAATTATTAATTCGATCAGTTCGCATTTAATTTCATCCTAATAATTAGTTACTCACTAAAATAAGTTACATCTAAAAAAAATTGGCCACTCACGGCAACAAAACTGTTGAAGTAATTAAATTATTTAAAAAAACTACTACAGCGTATGTCATTGTAATCAAAAGTTTCGATCTAAGAGCGAATATACTTATTTCTTTTAAATATTTTTTTCGCTGGTAATTATTGTAGGCGTATGAACTTCAATATATAATAACTTACGTAGTTTTAAAAGCTTCTGAAATGCATTATGCTACGAAATGGCATTCTGAAAGTCTACAGCTACGACTAAGCGACTACGGTGCTACGGCATGTAGCGTCGTAGCTGAAGGCATTTGTAGCCTCCATATTTTCCATTTTAGCGATTCTTACAAAAAAATTTAAGTCAAAGAATATATGAAATAAATTATACCCACGCACAGAAAAGAAAACAATTTTTTTTTTAATAAACAATATAGTTAATTTAAATACAGTTTGTTCAATATATTTATAAAAAAAAAAGCTTAGTTGTTGTAAAATTTATATTTCGAAATCTAATTGCAAGTCTCTGCCTAATAACCACAAACTACTGAACTGACGACCGATTGGGCGTTAAGGTTCTTTAATGGCGACCACCCGTTGGACTGATAATTGTAGGCACAGGATCGGTCAACGTAAAAAGCGATTGGGGAGGCCTATATTCAGCAGTGAACTTCAAATGGCTAAATGGTTGTTTGAATTTTTTTATAGTTTATTTTGCACATGTATCTTACCTATCCTAGTTTTATCTATCTGACTCCCCATGAGGTTGGCTGAAAGAGATCTCACATAGAGATTAGTTAACTTTGTACATTTCCTTTTTTATGTAATTTTTTGATATTTTTGATTTATGTGCAATAAAAAATTTTTAATTATAATTATTTAATTAAATTAAATTATGATGATGAACCCACTACTAAGCTTGAGCCTCTTCTTGACAAGATGGATAAAGATATCCACACCAAGACCAAATAGTGCATGCAATCATGAAGCCTCATGGAAAGAGCTCCAAAAAGCCTTGATATCAAATGAAACACAAAAGGCAACCCATAAAAAATGCTTTGAATGATATAAATTTAAGTACTCATTTCCGACTGTCTCCCTCGTAGCTCTAAATTAAGTGTAGCTTAATTAATTCATAAAAATTTAATAGGAAACCTCTTAAGATCTGGAGCCCAAGTCAACTTCACCAGGATGTCACACAACTTTCTTTTTCGTCTATAAAAAACACCTGCCAATCAACAGACTAGGCTCTGACGATAACAGTTCCTAGTAAGCGACAATAGGCTCGCCACCTTTTACGTGGTACCAAATATATAATTGGCGAAATGTGGGCCTATAAAATGATCCTGTCTACTCCTTTGAGATAACAGGTTTGTATATATGTAAGATTGTTTAGTAACATATGATCTCACAGCCAAACCGAGCTCATAGATTATCTGGGACCTTCTACAATGTAAGTTCTATATTCCCGCGAATAAATATAGAAAAATCAATAGTTTCACTAGTCCTACTAAACCGGATCCGCCTAAACGCGATAGTATAAAAATAGCAAAACATTTCAACGCACAACCATTTCAATAAACTGCATCAAAGAAATTCCTACCAAATAGGTTGAATTTTTCTACCAAAACGCATAAAAAGAACCAAAAATCAAATAAATACTTCTGCAATGCTATAATAAGCGCCATTAATAACGATAGCAATAAAAAAGGTCCATTCTATTATTAGACCACCAATTTACGCTACCGGTTTCTTGTGACGAGTATCTTAAAGCGGTTCAGCGCTAAATAAAAGCAGCGGAATCAAGACTCCTCTCTTCCCGTGACCTACTTGTGTGTTCCGTCTCACTCGCACCTGAAGCTTTATTGTATCGCCGTCTCTATCAATAGTAAGGTCGAGTTATGTCGGTCAGAGATGTTAGTAGTGATCGGGGAGAGTATAGGGATGTGTGGAATGCTAAATGTCGAAACCGAAGCTCAAATCGACGATCAAAAAATAAATATTTTTAAATGCAATTTTGGTATCGTTAGCATATATATTTTATTTTATACTGAGTGGGAGAGGCACCTCCGTAGTAATCTGCCATTGGTCTTGCTCGAGGGGGTCGTAAATTTAAACTTTGTGCTAATTAATATTGCTTTTGTAAGCAATTATATTTTATTTTATACAGAGTGGGAGAGGCACCAGAGGTCTTGCCCGAGGTCGTCGTAGAAGGCGACTAGGTAAATGTCAATGGTTGATCAGACGTGGCCTCCGGTTCATGCCAGCTCTTAGGTCTACTGAGGCTAGAATTCACGGCCGCACATGCAGCAGTGCCGAACCACAAATGTGTGAGAAATGTGACGAAGAAAGGGATGACAATGACCGAGGCTTCTAGACGTTGGCCGACTCTACTACGCAAATGTGATCTCGAGTCTTGTTCATATGGACGAAGGGCTAAACAACTCTCACCATTTCTATAGCTGGTTTCTGCCCACCCCAAAACTGACATATGGAAGTGAGTGTCTGACATGTATGCATTTTTATTCGCATAAACAGATACGAGATGCAATTCAGATAAAACATCACCAAACGCCCCCAGTGCGGTTTACTATATGGTTGCAGATATGTGACGTTGTGATGTTAGGATTTTACTCTTTAACTTGGCTTCACGCCTACCACAAATAGTGAAAACCGGGACCAACAGCGAAAGATGTATTCTGAAGCTCGTATATTCAATTTCGTTACAACTGTCCAATGACAGTCACACAGATCAGTATCTGAGAACTGATCTTTGTCAGAAAAAGTTATTAGTAGTTAGGTACATATAAGTATAAAAGTATAAAAACTTGTAACAAAATTAATAGGTAAAGGGAACCGGTTATTCCATAAAGAAATGCTGGCTCGAGAATGGCAATACCTTAGATAAAGTTGGCCAGTACATAATTATCACTACCATATCCTAGCATTATCCTGGTCCTAGCATTAAGTTTAGGGGCCAGGGTCTGCTCACTGGTCTTACTGGATTTGACTGTATTTCAATTATTACATAGAGCGACTGTCGTCTGACCACCGCAAGCCAGAGGGAAACATCATTCTATGGTTATCCTGCTGTCAGTATGTCAGAAGGCACTCACTATCTAATAACGACTGCCATGAATGTTCATGACAGCCGTGACCAACGGCTTAACGTGCTTTCCGAGACACAGAGCAAGCGATTAAGCTCATAACTTAAAAAATCATAGTTTGAACTCGAGACCCTTTGAGTTGGAAAGATTTGAATATAGGTCTCGCCATAATTAAGTGCGTTATTAAATAAACCCCCAACCAAACAATACATAAAAAAAAGTATCATATATTGCAAATAATAAAAAAAACGGGATAAAAAAGGAGCGCACAATTTGTAACTTTAATAAAAATATAAGACAAGAAACAACGTATATCCGCGAGTTTGAAACGAAACGCAAAAGGTTACAAACGAACTTATTAAGTAAAACTGTCAGTATGAACAAAAAACACGTATTTATGCAAAAATATACTGGTAGATATAACATTTATGTATCAGGATAACATAAAATAGAACCACTATCGACCAATTATTGTTTCGCAGCGCATCACTACTGGAATTCGGACGATGAATGAAAAGCAAGGAGTCTCTCGAACAGCGCAACTCGTAAAAATCACTGGCTAGATGGCACCACCGCTGCTTGGGTTAAATACACACTCCAACCGTTTCATGAGAGCCTGGTACTTCGACTCGGTAAAAATGTCTCGTCGGAATTATTTCCGTTCGTGGATCAGACAGAGAAAGTGATATATGAAAAGTCATTTAATCATAGCCGTTTAAAAACTTACTTATCTTAAAAACCGTATTTACAAAGGTTTTGTTTGCAATAAAAACAACATTCAGCAATAATTAATGGTTTTAGGTGTTACTTAAAGAAAATACGTTAAAGAAATGATGGTTTTATAATTAATTTGTTCCAATTAGTTGCAACTCTCGTTTCAGCGTTGGTCGTGAAGACATCGCTGTTCTGAGACTGTCTGATATATTACCTGAAGATGTTCTGTGTAAGGGCAAAACACGTATAGTGTTGAATTGTTTTTCGATTTTTCGGGATTTAACAGTTGCGCGGGAATTGGAACAAGGTAATTAAAAAACCATCTTTTGCGATTACTCTTCATGTAGCTATTTTTTATAAATTCTACAAATATAACACAATTAGAGTCTTTTTTACTTATAAATATTCAACAGAGTTTTAATCAGTTCTCTCAGATACTACGATATACTCCCGACTACAGTACTGTCTTAACTACAAAACATTTTGGTATAAAAAACCCGCAACATAGATAATTCAAACATACTTTACTTAGTATAATAATAAAATGTGACAGTGATAAATAAAACTTTGTTTGTTAAGTTTTACTCGACAATAATCAACAGAATGTAGATCCATAATTTCTTAGCTAACTACAAAACACTTTGGGAACCTAGAAAATTTTGTACTTAAAACATTCAAATTGACTTAAAAGTATAGGCAGTTGTACTTAATTACTTACATCTCAACTATTATTTTTATTATTACTCTTTTAAGTAAAGTAAGAGATATATTAATAACATATAAATTAAAGTTAATAAGAATGAGTGGTGATAAAGATGATAAATGGTATATGAGATGCCCTCCCCCTCAACCCCTTGAGTCCTCAGTAAAGCTGTACGAGGGCTGCACTAAAAGTATCGGGAATGGAACATTTCCACTGTTCCTGTCATATTAAAATCTGTTTAATTGAAAGCTACTTGGTTTTAAATATCGAATATCATTTATTTATTTATAAAAATAATCTCGGTCTTGTCACAGGGTCTTGTCAAACTTGTTTAGTCGTTGAGAAAATGCAATTGACTCAAGAAAATTCAAGAGCGATTATTTATTATGACTTTCGAAGTGGTTTAACACAAAAACAGTGTATGAACCGGATGATTTCTTAATTTGGTGATGAAGCCCCATCCAAAACCATAATTTATTGCTGGTTTGCTGAATTTCAACGTGGATGTGCCAAGCTCAATGATGATCCCCGTCAAGGTCGTCCAAAAACTACAGTCACCCAAGAAAACGTTGATGCTGTGCGTAAGCTGATTGAGGAAGATCGACATGTGACATACCGCGAAATTCCTTCCCGAAAAACCTTTAGACATTGGCATGAGTCAAATACAAATAATCTTGCATGAACAATTAGGTGAAAAAAAGTTGTTTTCCCGATGGATACCGCATTTGCTCTGTGAATAGCAAAAAGCGGCTCGCGTTACTGGGGGCGTCAGAAATCTCGAAAGATTCCACGCAGGATCCTCAAATGCTGTATACAACATCGTATTAGGTGACGAATCCTGGATTTACGCGTACGAACCCGAAACAAAAAATCTGTCACGAGTTTGGGTGTTCGAAAATGAGTTACAGTCAACAAAAATTGTTCGTTCACGGCATGTGTTAAAAAAATGGTGGCCACGTTTGTTTCCAAAACCGGCCATGTTGCGGCTATCCCTCTTGAGGGACAAAAAATGGTTAATGCAGAATGGTATGCTAGCATTTGTTTGCCACAGGTCATTTCTGAACTCCATACAGAGAACTGCAATCGCCGCATCATCCTCCATCACGGCAATGCGAGATCTCACGCCGCGCAAAGAACAAAAGAGTTTTTAGAGCAAGAAAACTGGTAGCCCAGTCCACTAGGATACCAGACATCACAGGCTCCTACCTACCTCCCTTGTTGGACTTACTGTTGACCAGTCGCCCAGCAGGTTACAGAGTGTCGTCGTGTGGCGAGGGTTGGGCAGGAGTTGATCTCGCAATGTCTCTACGCAGCTGTAGATCCTCGAGTGAGGCTGTTACCTCAGAATCCCCTATAATGCGAATCGCCGTTCCAGTCTGTCAAGTGCGTCGAGGAGGTACTTAGCAGAACCGTCCCAAAGATGGGAACAATACTCTACATTCGATCGCACTTGAGTACAACAAACAGCGCTGCTCGGAAGTGAAAAATCGCCTCACCTTATTGAGTACTAGCAGTCGCCCGCGGCTCCGCCCGCGTGGATGTCGGCTACCGCTGTAAAATGCCTACCCAGAAAAGACACGGTCAGCAAAATGATTTCCAGATCAATTCACAGACACGGACACTAACATCGACGACGCAGTCATTATCCGCAGGCTGCATAGATTGTCTTTATGTGGATGTTGAAGTTGTTAATGATGAAAATATTTAAATCTAATTAATACTCAGTTTTTACTCTTACCGGCAGTCCCGGATAGCAACCTGTTGTTTTGGGATAGATAACTAAAGCGATTATTGTAAATCTTCCCCATAAACAACATTTGACATTAAATTATTTTTAGGTGACAAAATAAACTGATGGTCGGGAGCCCCGACCCGTGATAGGGCGCTGTGCAGCAGAAATCGTAATAATTTAAGTTCGCCATAACTTCAAAAACAAACTTCCAATTTTGATCATTCCAAGACCAAATATTATCTACATAAACTGCACTTAGTGATGAAAAAAATAATTTTTATAGGGATTAATAGCATAAGTAAAATAAATGCGTATAAATATAGTACAAAAAAAATCAAGATTTTTAAATAAAAAAAGGGTTGTTGTGCCTCACTTGCCATATATAGGTATAGTGTGTCGCGGACTTTTTAGTAGGTGGTATAAGATCTTTTATTCATTCATACATTTTGTGGTTCTATCTTTTATAGTTTAGGCAGCGTACGCAACTGTTCTGGTTGATTTTTACACTTTGTGTCCGAAAAACCCAAATATTTTACGGAACCCTATTTTTTTCGAAATTATAATATAGCCTATGTTACTCAGTGATAATGTAGCTTTCTATTGAAAAAAGAATTATTAATATCGGTCCAGTAATTTTTGAGTTTATTCGTTACATACAGAAATACAAATTTTTCCTCTTTATAATATTAGTATAGATTACATTGACTCCCCCCCCGTACCACCCCAGTGACGCTTACATGGAGCCTATATCGCATGCTGGCTAGCTGAGCGCGGTGAGCGGCACCACGCGACTTTTTTCTAATACTTGCATTTTTAAACTCGTGATATCTTCCTAATGAAATGTCCGAATTGAATAATTCAAAAAGTTATAAAAAGGTATTGAATAAGGATTAATACCAAGCTACAAATATAGAGCCTTTTCAAACGGCGGCATATAAATTAAATTTTTAGAATAAAAAACCGCTTACTGTGACGTAACTATAATATTTAGACATATGCTGTCGCGACACTTTTTGTAGATAATGATGAGTACTGCAAAGTCGTAGTACATAATTTTGTTCTATCATCAATAGTTTTCGCTGCGCACGCTATGTAAGGAATTTTTCAGGTCATTTTTTTACACCTTGGGTTACATTATTGGATTTTTAGTAAGGATCCCAAATTTTTTATAAAATATAATATAGCCTATGTTACTCGGGGATAATATAACTTTCCAAAGGTGAAAGAATTTTTGAAATCGGTCCAGTAGTTTCGGAGCCTACTCATTACAAACAAACAAACAAACAAATCTTTCCTCTTTATAATATTAGTATAGACACCCAACTTACGGGAGGCAGTTAAAATAACACCCTCGATGTAGCATTCCGGATTTAGGTCCTGGCCGATGTCCATGCCGAGAATGCTGAGATCCGCCGAAATTGGCACGGAGTGTTCTGAAGAGAGGGAGGAGTAAGGACGTAAGTAACCTTCGACGAGAATGCACAAACCTGGGTTTTGGTGGCATTAAACTCGGCCAGGTTTTTAGATCCCCACTGAGTGACACGATCGAGAGTCCGGTTCACTTTGGTAACCAGGTCTTGCCTTTGCACCAGGATATCGGCTTGCTTTGCCGCAGGATGTCCCATGTACCGCTCATGTACCGTACTGTCATCCGCATAACGATAAATATTGCCCAAGGACAACATGTCATTAATATGCAGAAGAAATAGAGAAGGCGAGAGTATCGATCCTTGCGGCACTCTGACATTGACTTTGTAGAACTCGGAGGAACTGCCTTCACACAAGACACGAATCCTCCGATCTTCCAGAAAGCCAACCACTCAGGCGCACAAACGGGGCGGCATATCAAAGGCCGGCAACTTGGAAAGAAGGAAACGATACCATACTCTATCGAAATCTTTGGCGACATACAGGCTTATGGCCAAAGATTCGCCACGCTTGTCCATCGCTTTACCCCAAGCGTGAGGAACGAACGCTAGAAGATAACCATTTGAGTTGATAGTTGAGGTCTAAACCCATACTGGCGATCCTGAAGTAGATCTTCCAGGGAACGGATGAGCTGAGCATTTATCACCCGCTCAAGCGCAAAAGTTTCAGCGATTGGTCAATATTTGGCTGGATCCGATCGGTATCTTATGTCTCCCTACACAATCGTGTCAACACAGGAGACAAATGAGCCGCACACTTGAGCAGCACAATTGCAGGAATACCATCCGGTCCCGCTAGCCTTCCACACGCCGAGCGACCGCAGCACGGCACGTACATCACACTGCCTGATACGAATATTAGGCATGGTGAACCCATAATGTTCTAAATTAGGTGGGGCGGTACCACAATCGTCAACGCGCGAGTTAGCCGCGAAGAGGTCAGCCAACAAGTTAACCTTCTCTAGCGGTTGGGAAGCCAACGATCCATCTGGATGTTTCAGCGGGGGCAGCGAGGGAGAGCAGATGTTGGCCTTAGCCAGTCGCCAATAGCTCCGACTAGGGTGCGAGATCAACTCCTTTTCCTTTGTATTTTTGCTTTACGACGGTAACAAAATTCATGTACGCACTGCCTTCCGACCAAAGGGGGGCCGAAATGGGATGTGGGACTCACCACCAGCAGACGCGACTGCCAGCAGTAATACCCACTAAAAATCTTCCGACGACGCCCGCCGCTTGTAGAGAAAAAGGCGGGGGCCAGTACCTGGAATGCAGTGTCGGGAGGCTGCGGGCATCGTCTCCCAGACCAAAACCGGGAGGACCTCCTCAGAGATCCTCCTCTCTTGGCGAGGTTTTCCCGCATTGCTGAGAAATTACAGCATGGCGCTCTACGTAAGGGCGTGAAAACATGGTTTACTATAAAACTCAGTCACAGTCACAAATTTCTCAAAATGCTTTGCTTGCAATGTCACCTTGTTTTATGATTATGCAAATATGTTGTCAGTTTTTTCCGAATCAGACTATACCAAAGGCACTATTATTTCTTTAGTCTTGTCTTTTTTCAAAAAAAAGAGGCACTATATTTACATATTGCCTCTAAGATTCTTCGATGTATTGTTTACTGACATATTAAATGTCATTGTCAAATAAGTTAGGTTATATTTTGAATTGAATGTTAAACTAATTAATTATATTTACTCAAAATGCTGCCCCCAGCTAGTGGAACCGGATTATATTACGCAAAAGCAGCCAAATCTATTCGTTTAATCCGCCAAGGTTGTACGAACAGGCCATTTTTTCACATATCAGTTACCCAAGTAAGTTGGTGTATATTTTCTAAATGTTATTATTTAGATTCAATAGTTCAGATATTCGTATTCTCCTAATTGCTCACTATTAGCTCTTATCCAGGAACATAAACTCTCAGAGGCGTATTTTTTATTTCTCTTTATATTGTGAAGCAGCTCAAGTTACAGAAATCGTATCGGGCTATATTACTCCCTTAGAAATAAAAGTACGGTCGCTGTGTAGTTTAAAGAACTTTATGCAAAATTTCATAAGACTAGTCATATAATCAGGCCAATTTAAAAAAAAATATTGTTTCCAAATATTTAAACAAATATAATAAATTTTTTATGCCAATAAAAATTTAAGTCACTTTCTATTTTATTTTCAATAATAAAGCATTACTTATAAGCACATTATTTTATAGGTTTTTATTCGCATTTACACTATTTCACAACAACTATTATTAGTCCTCACTGACCAATATTCTTACAGAGAAAAAGATTAAACAGCCAGCCAGTAATTGAGCAGCTTGGTTCCTACGATCCTGTATCAAATATCAACAATGAGAAACTGGTGGCCCTTAACCTGGAAAGAATGAAGTACTGGCTTGGCAAAGGGGCCCATGTGTCACCCCCTGTGGCTGAAATACTTGGTAAGTATTTACTTTCTTTAGTCTTCCTAATTTTTGTTAACTTGACAAAGCATTAGAATAGAAAAAGTTAGTGTGACTGCAGGTTTTTACACTAAGGTCTTGTCACTTCAGGTATATTAACTGGTAACGCCAGTATGGTTTTGAGGAAATGATGGATTATAATAAGTTAATGACAGTTCCTACGCCAAGCCTGCGTCAAGATGCAATTCACAGCTTTTCTCTTGTTCAGTGTTGAGAAGATCTTGTTGTTCTGAAGCTGTCTGATAGCTTACCTGAAGATGCTGTGTAAAGACAAAACACATATTGTGTTAAACTGTTTTTGGTCTTTTCAGGAAATTATAGTTGCGCAGGAATTGTTGCAAATATATTTTAATCCAACACTTGTTTACAATGGCTCCACAAAGTAACGCCTAAGTAATCTAGAAATTTATCTGATTTTGTTGAAATGTCACAATAATTATTTCAGCTCTTATAAATAATAAATAATTTCTGACAATTACACCAATTATTTAGTTCCAAGATAAGTATCATTAAGAACTTGTGTTATGAATACTAAATAACGGATAAACATACATAAATACTTTTTTTTTGTAAATACATTTTTAATATATTAGGTCGGGGAAAAAGTCTTTTCGCATAACGTAGGTATAAACTTATTATAAATTTTTTTTGACTGTACTATTTGTGTCTGGCTGGTTTTGGTAACATTAAAAAGGTTCCATTATAAAGAAAAGAAAAAAATAAAAAAAAGTTGTTTCCCGCTATTTTTCATTTGTTTTTCTCTCCGTTAAAATGAGTGAATCTAATGAAGAAATTCGATACATTTTAAAATTTTATTATAAAAAAGGCAAAAATGCAACTCAAGCAGTGAAAAAAATTTGTGATGTTTATGGACCTGATGCAGTGTCAGTAAGAGTAGCACAAATTTGGTTCAAACGTTTTCAGTCCGGAAATTTTGATGTTAAAGATGCACCTCGCTCTGGTCGCCCTGTTACGAATAAAATGGACGCCATTTTTGAAAGAGTGGAGCAAGATCGGCATATTAGTAGTTACGATGTAGCTGAAGAACTGGGAATTGACCACAAAACAGTTTTGGCCCATTTGAAGAAAGCTGGTTATACAAAAAAGCTCGATATTTGGGTGCCACACGAGCTCACTCAAAGAAACTTCATGAACCGTGTACTCATTTGCGATTCATTATTGAGACGTAATGAAACCGAGCCGTTTTTGAAGAGATTGATAACTGGCGATGAAAAGTGGATCACGTACGACAAGAACGTGCGAAAAAGGTCGTGGTCGAAAGTTGGCCAGGCTTCACAGACTGTGGCCAAACCTGGCCTAACACGAAATAAGGTGATGCTGTGTGTATGGTGGGATTGGAAGGGCATTGTTTATTATGAGCTTTTACCGCCCGGCAAAACCATCGATTCTGATCTTTACTGCCAGCAACTGATGAGATTAAAGGAAGCAGTCGAGAGAAAACGGCCGGAATTGATCAACAGGAAGGGTGTGGTCTTTCATCACGATAACGCTAGACCACACACATCTTTAGCCACTCAGCAAAAATTAAGAGAGTTCGACTGGGAGGTCCTAGTGCATCCACCATATAGCCCTGACCTTGCGCCTTCAGATTTTCACCTGTTTCGGTCTCTGCAGAATTCTTTAGGTTCTGTAAGGTTGACCTCAAGAGAGGACTGCCAAAACTATTTGTCCCGTTTTTTTGATCAGAAGTCCCAAAGTTTCTACAGTAACGGGATAATGTCTCTGCCCACAAAATGGCAGAAAGTTATTCAACAAAACGGTACATATATATTGTAAATAAATGTAAATAAACTTTGAAAAAAATGTCTTGACTTTTCATACAAAAATACGAAAAGACTTTTTCCCCAACCTATTACATAGGAAAACACCTAGACTAGATCAAATATTCATGTTCATGCACACTAAGATTTGTCCTGCATGGGAATCGATCCCACAACCGTAGGAGCAGAGAGCGGATATTCTCGCCACCACGCCATATCGGTCGAAGCTCTTGTGTCACTCGCCATCAAAATGCAGCCTTGTTAGTCTCCTCACTTACAATTTTAAATTGTTGTATATTGAAGTTAAACATCTATTGTTGTCACCATCACTATCACAGCCCATTAATGTCCCCCTATTGAGCACAGGAATCCAAGTTGAGATGGTATTGGGTCATACTCCACCACAGAGATCAGTGCAGATTTAAGTATTCACCTAATACTGTGTATTATTTATATAATATTGAATATAATAAAAATTAAATGAAATTTTGAAGTTTTTACCCAGTAAAAAATACATACTCCCTGAAAGTACCTAGACTAGCTCTCATACTTTACATTACTAATAACATAGCGATCTATTAGTGAAACACTTATTTATGTGAGTGGTTGCTATCCGGAAAGTCCTTACACCAAACATACTACATTCTTTCCTCAAGCACCTAAAGCCTTGTGACTTCAGAGTTAAAGCTCAAACCAAGAGTGAAAGTAATACTTAACCTAGTTAATTTTCTGTAAACTCTTTCAGGTCTATCTGGCTTTTTCCCAATACATCCTCGTTCATACATGAACGCATGGAGAAATAGAAGAACTGCAGCAGAAAACTTGGCTAAGCAAATGGAAGAAACTGCAAAGGAATCTGTTGCTGCGTAAACCATATAATAATCATAGTGTAATATTTTATTAGTTTATTGTTAGTAAATAATCAAAAATTACTATATTTTTTATTTTTCTTGATTACAATATTCTATCTGTTCTTAACTTGTGCTTAGAATGGAGGTTATAATGTCAATAAAATGTATAGGAGTTACAGTAGATATTAAATAATCATATGGTGATTTTACTTTTATATGTTATTTATTACATTATGTACATCAAAAGCTTTCAGTTGAAAGACACAATCACCTCTTACAATTTGAGAACCAGTTGGAACATAGACAATTGTCCTGATAGGCTTGCTATTATTAGGAAGTCTACTGGCTGGCCATTGTCCTGATGAAACTACTGCTACTTTAGGCCTACAAAGATCTTTCTGGTTACAACTTTCACAATTTTGTCGTAGTTCTAATAACTTATGCAAGATGTATCAAGAGGACTGAGACCATTTCAAGAGGTTGAGGAACCTCACATCTCAACAAACGATCGAAAAGTCACCAAAATATTCAAATCCGCGAGTGAGAGGCCTGGTGATCTAAGACACAGACAGACTTTTGCCTAATTTAGACTCCAGCCTACCGCATTTCACTAAATATTGTTTGTGCCTAAATTATGTCCATTGTGTATTATTTATTGTATGTTGAGGAAATTCACTAATTAAAAAAAAAATTACGGACGTCCTCCAAAAGGCATACATATTATCACACCTTGTTCCTGTAGGTGTAAGGCAGATATCAATCTTTCCACTTACTATGCTGGCATATATTTTTAGCTTTACTCAGTCATTAACTTCATGCACTCGTGGCACTTTTGATCAGCCTTTTCTTTTCTCGCCATTAAATTGCCCAGTGTAAGAAAACAATGTCTATTTTCTAAAATTATTTAAAAATTCCAATAGGTTTAGGAATTATTATATGTTCATACATTCAAGCCTGTTTCTCTGTAGGCCTCTGCCTACCTCTGCGGGATACTATAGGAATGCCCATATTTCGCCAATTATATAGTTGATTCCACGTAATAGGTGGCGAGCCTATTGCCGTTTACCGGGAACTGTTATGTTCGCCAGAGCCTCGTCCGTACCATATATTTTTTACACTGGACAATTGAGAATTGGTCATTCTAGGACTAAACGGAATCAATAAAAAAACAAATACAATGAATTCCTTTTATTACGTGAAAAAATGTCAAGACCACAATCCAACACATGTACTTATACAATTGCTGCCTATAGCCAAAATTAAAGGCACATTTATTTGGTAAAAAAGGTTCACCAAGCGCAAAACAGTACAAACATGATTACATTAAAGTTTTAACTAAACTAAACTCACAAATTTTAAACTTACAAACAGTACAAAAATATGATTACTTTTACTATTGTCTGGTATGGTATATTCGTTTTTATAATGGCAACATTGGGCTTTAGAACAGGTAACAAACAAACTATTCAATCTTTTTATAGAATACAAACATAATAAAATTGAAATGAATAACAATCCTTGAGCAATGATGATGAAACAATGAAAACGTCAAAGAAATTCATCGTTCTAAAACAAAGAGATCTTATTTATAGGGAAGTAAAATAGGTATAGCCTTTCACTTAGGTTCTAAAAGTCGCCCAGATACAACTAATAATTTCATACTATACAAAAACAAAACATTCGTCATGATTAAAACAACTTTTAGGGCAAAATCGAGTTGCTTTTATTTTTTACTCATAACAAATTGATGAATTTAATTTTAGCAACACCCGACTATACGGCTAATTCTACTAATTTAAACAGTGGCAACACTATTGTGAAAATACTTTACAGGAATTTAAGCCTTAAGTGTATTGGTGTATGATCTAAAGTAGCATGATGAAGAGACAGATGCTAACAGACAGATGCCCTGTCATTCAACAATCGAACTAAAAGCATTGAACTTACAGTCGAAAATACTATACACACAATCGACGGTTGAACTTAAGTCCTAACTTTTTTTAGCTGTTCAATTTAGTAGAATTTAGCTACAGATCTTTACCTGATAGGTTAATTGATATAAGAAACTAAAATATTAGTCCGTTCAGTTACATAATTTTAAAAATGTCATATATTAATAGTGCTATAAGAATTTAGAGGCAAGTGATTGTGCTGCGATGCAAAGCTATTTATGGGGAGTGCTGACTTGCTCAGTCATATTTTGTACTTCCACTGTTGTACAGGATGTTTTTTAATTAAAGTTAATTGTTCTTCCTGCTGTTAATAGCGTCTGCTACTAAGCGGCTGGCTGTAAAGAAACACAAAAAAAAACAATTTAATTGTATTTAAAAAAATTGAATTTTGACTTATCAGTAATTAGTACAGAATGGGTCAGTTGGTGTCAGAAAATGTAATTACAGTTTATGTTAATTATGAGAAATTAAGGCTAACAAAATATTTGTACTAGTATTAAATATGTGAATAGAAGAATATAATATAGTAAGTAAAAGCGTATAAATTAATTAAGTAGAGATTAGATCTGAGATATAATCTCAATAAACATTAAGCCTATAAACGGTTAATAGAAAACCTTCTTAACAGATGAAATGCTGCATTTAATAACATTTAAAAAAAAGACGTGTGGCACTCGGAGACTGCCGCGATAAAGCTATTGCATAGCATTATTTATCAACTTATGCAATTATAATTATTTATTTTTATGTACCTTTATATAGATATAATGAACTTTCTACAATAAACTTTCTCTGCGCGGCATTAATGTGTATTACCTATACATAAAAAATAGACGTGTGGATTGCGGGGCAAAGAAGGGGATTACGCATGCGCAGCAACGCCGATACAACCAATGCCACCTAAGGGCGGGTTGCTGAACTAAAAAGACAAGCGTGATATTTCAAAAAGTCATCAAAAGTTCTGCTATTTATCTATAGATGGAAAAACTAAAAAGTATCACCGCTGTGCCGGTCGGAAAGGGGGTGTTAGGTTTTTTTTGTTACGGAATTTCTGGATTCGGTCTCCACGCTTAAGGCTCGCGATAGAATAGCTTCTAATATGCAATAGCTTAAAAATGCATTAATGTTGATATCAAAACTGTTAAGAGATATTTTCATTCTGACACTAACTAAAACGAATAATTACATTAATAAGTGAATCTACATTATGTTCCAGTGTCAACAGATCATACCACATAAGTACTAACAGCAAAAAAAAATTATAACTCGATATTTTTTAATTATCTAATAAAAGGCAGAACATCAAGATAACAATAGGTACATAGATATATTATTATTTTTATTTAATTTAATTTAGTAACCTAACTACATACGCTATATTATCTGGCAGAACACACTTATATTTAAAAGTTAAGCGTTTCGTATTATCACTCGTGTTGCAGTCGTTCAGCCAAGTATAAAGGCCTTAGGCAGCTTGTAAAATTCTAATAGCAGGACGCCACACACCTTCCTCCGCAAATCCACACTGGGTCAGCGTGGTGGATGACCTGAATTTCTCTCACCTTGGTTCGCAAAAAGGATAGTGTTCAGTAGTGGGACGATAATGGGCTGAGATGATGATGGTTAGTCCACAAGTTGGCGCAAAACACAAATTACAACAGCTGATATCACTATAATAAGCTCTCAAGTCAACAACAAACATGATACCTATATCGCAAAGCGCAATCTAGTTTATAACTAAGCAAAGCTTACAAGATGCATTCTCTAGCTAGACAAATAAAATCAGTACCTAGTCTTCTAAGGACAATCCAAAAAATATCATGCAAATAATATCCTAAAATAATACATCTCTGGCGGCTCTGGCGAACATTAAAATTAAGTACCGGTAAGCGGCTATAGGCTTTCCATCTATTACGTGGGACCAAATATATAATTGGCGAAGTGTGGGCGTATAATATGCCTCTGCCTACCCCTTCGGGGAAACAGGCGTGAATGTATGTATGTATATAATAATACATTATAGATTTTTTTTAACTTATGGGAATACTAAGTACCTAATGCATCAGTCAAATTTGAGCTCAGTTCATAGTTAATTCACAGATTTTTTCATGATGTAAGAAGTTACCCTCCCCGATAACGATAATGAAAAAAGATAACCCGAAAAGTACACATCTTTGCTAAAGTTTGGATCCGGGGATAGACCACAAAAAAGTTAAGATCCATTTTAAAATAAAATCATTGTTGAAGAGTATCACCAGAATCCCTCTTCCTTTTATACGTGAGACAAGGCCCGTGTTCAGTAATAAGAATTTAATGAGCTGTAACGACGTCGAGTGGCGACGATAAAATAATAAATAATATGGCAGAAAAAAGGTAACTATTTGAAAACGTCTTGCCAAACCAACAAGCTTTTCAAGACTTGAAACATACTGTTACAGTTTATTTATTACATAGAAAGTTTTAAACGGAGCTTGCAGCGGATATTTGAAATTTTACAGGCTGTATATTAGCAGCATATAAGTGTCACCGCGCTTATCTCATCTCATAATGTTTTAAACTGTTTACTCAATCATTGTGACAAGTCACATCAAAAGTAATACAACATATTTGTTTTATTACACGAGTTAATAACTATTTCGTGCAAGTTAGAATATAAAGTACTTGTCTAGTTGCATTCAATAAAATTTTGTAGTTATTAAAAAAGATAAATCAACGTAACTTCTATGCTACTCACTATTTTGCTATGTATGTAAGAATTATAAACATATATTAGCAATACCAAGTATTTAAAGATATATGATTAAAGTGCTTTTGTTATGAGTGATTTAAATATATACTAAAATCCATGCCAACTGGCTAATAATGGGCTTTAGTTATTTTCAGCCGAAATATCACAAAGTTACTTACCAATGGTGAATTTTGTGTAAACTTGTCTCTAATCCGCTTTACCTACAATAAACGAATGTGTTTAGCTAATATTGTACTTTAGACAAATAATAAATAACCTCTAGTTGAAATAGGTATTGGGACCCCTTTTAGAATGATGTTATTTTCAAAGTTACAATTTTTTCCCTTCTGCATACATATGTTAAGTATAGATAAATCGGTTTGTAAACCTAAAAGGTCGTCTTACAATACAAGATCCAAAGTTAAACCATGTTTAAAACTAGTGCTGTCACTTTCATTTGATAGAATGAAGACAGTCCCTATAAGTCCTATTTATTGACATTAAACATTGACCAAATAGATAAATAAAAATTGTAAAAATAATATAAAAAAGCCACTACATCAAGGCTGATTTGTCTACTAACGCTACAAAAGTAAATAAAAATTTCGAAACATACGCCGCTACACAAGGCATACGACGATCTTGCCAACCGTATGTATACTATGTATAACGCTCAGTCTGATAGTTTTTTCATCGATTGCTCTATCTTGAGATTTGCGTTTTGCACCAACTCGTGGACACTCACATCTTGTGAAAGAGAAAAAAAAACTTTTCTTTGTATTGAGGCTGTATTTTGTATGTTTTTTGCGGATCCTATTAAATATTCTATTAAAGGCGTATTAACTACGAAAAGTAATATTATTTTTTTATATTTAGTTCATTTGCATTAATGTGCTAAAATCCTACTATTTTTTACAATGCAAAAAACACCCTAACTTTTTAAAATTTCTTCTTGGTTTTACTTAGGGATTTCTCTAAAGTGTTTAAAAGCTTATTTCTAGTATATTACCATACAAGACAAGACTGTGTAGAGTAAGTGGCCAGATATTCACAATGCAATTTTATTAACCTATTTAAAAGCTAAAACAATTTTGAAGTGAAGTGACGGTGCGTTAGTACCAGACTAAGTGACTACCAAATATATAATAAGTACACATAATTCAAATCAAATATCGAATAAGGTCATTCGAAATGCCTCCGCTCTTAATTATTTAACATTTATTTATTTTGACCAAAAATATAGACAAATAAATATATTATATGATAATAAGAAAATGCATGAATGTGTAAAATATTAGAACGTGATGTACATACAAACATAAAAAAACATAGAAAATATAGCATTCATCTAGCAGAAGCATAGACCCATATGCAAAGCTGGGACATAATCTTATGTTATATACCTTTGTATATGAACACTAATGTTCATTTACAAATCCTTAAGCACTTTGTTGATATCGCCCACGGCTTTGTCCATTTGCTTGTTGGCGTTTTTCACCAGCCCTTTTATTAAGTCTAAAAATTAAAACGATACACGTTTTATTGGTTGAGTTTTGTTAAAATTATCATTCTTTATTATTAAAGTTATGTTATATTTTAAGAACCTATTAGATTATTAATTTTTATATTAACGAACTATGGATATTATTAAAGTTGAGTAAATTTAATTTTTCTTTGCTATTTTAGAATTATATTATTATATGCTATTTTATATATATATATTATAAAAAGATTTTGTTTACATTTTAAAGTTTGTTTTTTCTGACCCTACCAGTAAAATGTGTTTGCCTAAAAGAAACACGTCAATTACGCGTATCAATTACATTATTTATTCCAATTTTACTATTACACTATTAACCGACTTACAAAATCAATTTCAATATACAACGAAACTTCCAAGTATATAAATATTGGCATGGCATTTCGATGCTTTTAGTTGAGTCTTCTCGATCAATTTCATAAAAAGATCTTCCTATTACAACAAATGCCATAATAAAAAACTAACATACTTTACTAGTACAAATTCTACTACCAAGTAAATACGAGAGTATATTGATATAATAGCAAACAGTAATGTAATTCAGATGTCTTCAGTTAGGCCTACATGAATTATTAATTTTCATATAAACGCGTCTGTAGTCCGTACAATGCACAACATTTTGTGTAAAATCTATCAATTTTTTTCCAAGACTACAAATTCTATTCTATTAATCAATAATTCAATTTGTATAATCAATTGTAACTAAATAACAAAATCTTGTACAAAATTGTATCTTTTGTAACACAAGCATGTGGCCCATCTACAGAATGTGGTCACCGGTGCCTATGAACAAGCGTTCACCGTTACAAGCATAACACCAAATTTCAAAGGTTTTGTGCGCGAAGTTACTGATTAACATTAGGTTTTCTATTATAACTGTGGCTTTAACGTGTTAACTTATCTATACATTACAATGTACAAATATGTAATATACAAGAGTGCTTTTATCTGTCTACTATTTACAGTACACTGATATATTAACTTGTACATACATGTTAACGATACTGAAGCAACTGACTCATCGACTGTTCTTAATTAGTAGGTTCTCTGCCACATCTATGTGCTACAAAAAAAAACTCAGTTACTTAAGGCGCTTATTAAATTATAATCAATATTTTAAGCGGTACTTTCATATACATAAAGTACACTATTAAATATTGGTCGGTGTTATTCTAATCAAAATACTTTTAACAACTTAGTACTGATCGTGTCAAGGTAATATCTAAACGTTTTACTGCAATTGAGATAATCAGATTAATTTTGTATGGAAATTTACTGTATTTAGACTGTTTTGCATTTTTTTTTGTCTAGTCATTATTTGTCAGGCTTTTAGTATTAAAATGGTGTACAATGTTTTCAAGGATAATTATAACTATCAAATAAATTTCAGTTAAGTGTAAAGTAAATAATTAAATTATATTAAGGATAGAATTTTCCAAAAGTATTTACACTTGCCGACGACATCCAATCAGCTAACCATCTTAATATCGAATCGTTTAAATATTTATTTTGTTTTTATTAAGCAGTACTTTTCCTGTCACATTTTTGCTTAATTAAAAACCTGATATCGTCCTTTTGAAAAAGTCAGCAAAAAAAATGTCGAAGAGCTAATCTTTTATTTTAAATCTTCCTGTCTAACTACTTAGTCTTGAAAGTTTCTATAAAAACTTTTCACAAAGACAAAAATTTCTCTCAAAAGCTTTGCTTAATAACTTAATACATCATTTTAGTTACATGTACATAGAAATTTTATTGAATTCAAATAAATTATGCCTCGAATAATATTTTATTATTTTTACATTATTATTTTCAAGAATTAAATTACTAATTTTAATTACGATTATATTTTAGTTACTATTTGAATTACATTAAATTATATTTTAGATAAGATTTGAATTATATCGAATTACGTTTTTGTTACGATTTGAATTACAAATTTTGAATTACATAGCATAAACAACGTTGTAAATCTTACCTGAGCTGGCCATATTGTCGATGCGTTCATGGTGCTTCTGGTAGTAAGGGCGGATGATGCGGTGGTAGATGATCAGGGAGCCGTTGTAATCAGTCGGCAGGTAACACCATATAATGAAAATGCACTGAAAACATAACACATATTCGGATAAAATAATTGTTTTTAAGTTCTGCATGAAAATTTTGTCAAAAAAATTTAAAAACTAAGGTTTTTGTTAACATAAAATAATTATTTTCAGATTTTTTTATACCTATGTTTTATACACCGTTATGATGCAATTAAAATGTTTTTATTATTATAAAAACATAATTATATTCTTGATTATTTCATAGAGAGCTTCTAGCCTAAGCTTGTAGACATAAACTTGAAAATTATGTTATACATGGAAAAGGAATCGCAACCCAAGGGCTTTTGAGCGAAGACCAGGTGTACTGAGCTCCTCGACGTATAGAATAAGAGCATGTTACTGGGCTTATTATAATAGTACAATCATTTAAACTTCCAGTCTTTTACTAATTTTACGATAGCATTTTAAGCTGCTTGTACACTTATTACAGGTTGCTTAAAGAGTTGAGGTTATCATTTAAGTAGTTCTATATTTTAATGGTAACCTAAAGCAACCTGTACCAGACTTAGGACAATATAAATGTCCTCAAATCTATTTATAACACAGCATATTTTTAAATTTTCTCCAACATCTATACAAAATGAAATAAACAAATTACATAGCAAGGTCATCAAAATTGCTCTTGAAAAAGTAAATTTCACACGATAATACCTAAACTAATAAAAATTGCGATAACTCTTATCTATACCACAGATCCCCTACTATGTTATAATCATACAATATGTAAAGACACTGTCAAGTTTCAGTTAAAAAAAACTTAACAATTATCATTATAAAAAGTATTTATATATTAAGCCAGAAATATCAAATATACGTATTAGCTTAAGTTTCAATACTTAATTATCCTAAGCACCAATACGGAATAATGTGTGGTTTGGTGCTGTAGCTAGTGAAATTACTGGGTATATTATAATGTGACTTGACAATATTGTTAGGTTGTAGTTACAAGTACAGTTCAGTCTGTGTCAATATATGAAATCATCCTTAACGGTAAAGGTATTATTTTGTTTTTAAAAACCTAAGACTCATCGTCTTGTTGCTGTAATTTCTGTCAAAATCTAGTTATTTTATCTTATAAGGAACATATAAACAGACAAAGTTGCAGGCGGCACTAGTATTGATTACGTTCAAGTGTATGTGTAAATACTGAGAACTTGCTAGAGGTAAAACAAAATAATCTTTACTAGAAAATTCAGTATGTTATCAAGTGTTATCTGTAGAAATATTTCAACCAGCTTTATGACACAATTTAAAAAATGCTTTTCTATTTTGATCATAACCACCAAAAAAAATTTTGAATTAAACGAACTATTATTAACATTATATTTATTTTATCACAACAACTTCCACATGAGATATTATACGCCCACAAAAAAACAAATTACATTAATTTTTGTTTAAAATTTTTATTTTTAGTTCCACTTAATAAATAGGTGGCGAGCCTATTGCCGCTTACCAGGAGCTTTTATTGTTTGCCAGAGCCTTGTCTGTTGACTGGCAGGTGCATCACTTGCATATGAGTTTCGCTTGGCTTCTCAGATCTTTGAAGGATCCATATATCGAGGTTTCCGTGGTCAAACCCGATAAGTGACAACATCAGATACATAATTTCTGCCGCTTTTTCTTGTGATATTATCAGATAAGTTGATTTCAGAAAAGAAGACTGAAAACCGAGGACTTCATAATACAATAAGTAAACCTTTTAAGTTTCAATTTTTTAAAATAACCGATATATTCTTTTATTTACTGTTTTAAGCCCAAAAACACTTATCGGGTTTGAGCACGGAACCCTCGATATATCCTAACAAAATTTTTAAACCTCTAGAAATGTCTGTTTGTAAACTCAATTTTTCATTTCAGGTGGGTTTAGCACACAAAGTCGCTGCTGAATGCTAGTCAAAGGCAAAGTGCAAAAACTGTTACACTTGATATACTGATAACTGTACAAGATTATTCATACTATGTATTAGTTTCTCTATCTAGACATGCTCAAGGCTGAATTAATACTATTTATTACCTAACACCTAGCTAAGGTGACTCATTGCCTATGTATATGTCTGTAAATGTATCATGTTGTGTTTGAAATGCATTCTTATATTACTCTAGAGTCTAGGTCCACTTGGGATCACCTTACAAATGTAGTTTTAATAAAGTAGAACTCGTTATTTTTTGAGTTAAAATGATTTTTGTAACATAAGCTATCTACAAAAAAATCGAATAATCCCATATAAGTAGCTGTTTAGTTGAAATAATAATGTCTGGCACTAGTGGTCTGGCTGTTTTGGTGATTACACATATATAACAAACATTCAGACAGAAAAAGTTGGTTTCTTGTCTTAAGTACCATTACTGTCACATGTATTTTTAGCTCTTATTTGGACATTACAAACAAACACTTTGATTTAATAAATTTGTATAGATAATTCCTCAGACATAAATGCATGGATAAATGCTCCCAAAATATTTCATACAAAACATAAACATTGAGAACAAATTAATTAAACTTAACTTTTCTACTAACTAAAGTTCACTGCTCTTTTTGTGACATAACCAAATGAAAGTTTTCAAATTACTTTATAAAAAAATTGTCATTGAGGCTTCTCATAGATTTGACATGACATTGACATTTGTTTTTGGTGCTAACTGTCTCATGTAGTTAGTTAGTTAAGTTATTTTGTTGTAATTGTAAATAATGCATTATCAAATTCAAATTTATTTATTGAATTATATTGATATCATTTTTTTTAATATAAAGAAAACCGTTGGTTAGACAACTAACCACATTGTGTAAATAATATAACATATCTATATAAACCTAGCATAGTAGAAACACTAATATCTAAGCCTAATATTGATGTGCTGTATATGTGCGAAATAAGATTTCCTAGCAAGTTCAACATTGAATGCCAAAAGAAAACAGTCAGACAGACATTTACTTTTATCATTTATAATATAAATATGAGTAAGAAACAAAAAGGTGACGGAAAACCTTTCAGGAACTGATAAGATAAACTGATAATGCTCAATAAAGTAATAAAAAGCACCCACAAAATTTTGTTCACATTTTTATTGCTAAGTTGATAAAGTTTATAAAGGACTATTTATTATTATTCTATAATAAAATTTTATTCAAATCAATCAATCATTTCAATAACTCTACATAAGTTGTTGTATTCTTGTTAGACCAGTTTGAGATATAACAACAATTTAAGTATGGGTATCGATTTGGTTGCTACAGATTGTCAAGGTGTTGGTTCCGGTTATTGCTATGGTAGTAGTTAAGACAAGTTCTATTGCCTGTTGGCAGCTTGTGCAGTTTTAACACAATGACAAAGGCAGGTCAATCTACATTGGGAAGAACCTCTCACCTTTGTAAGAGGACACTTGAACCTAGTAGTACCACATTGAAATTACGAGTCTAAAATTATTATAAACATATGACTCACTAGCTGATTTCTTTTGCTCACATTTTCAGAAATATAGACTATTCAAATTGGGCACAGTTTAGGCTTCTGTAGGTTACCATGGCCCAGGAGGAACATAAAGGGCTCAAGGAATATAGATGGTTTTAGTCAGTAACAGTTTAACACAAACTAAAAAGGCTAATAAAGGTAGATAACACTATTTCTAACACCAGTAATGTAATTCAGAAGTATATTGGCCCCGAAATTAGGACTAAAGAAGAAACATGGATGGTTTTAGTCAGTAAAAGTTTAACACAAACTAAAAAGGCCAATAAAGGTAGGAAACACTATTTCTAACACCAGTACTGGAATTCAGAAGATACTATAAAATTATAATAACATGGATTATAGAATTTTTGGCTTTGATTAGTGGCTTATTACAAAACAAGGTCTTATTCTTAGTTTCATCAAATAAAAGTGACAGTACTAGTTTTAAGCCTGGTTTAACTTAAGATCTTGTTTTGTAATAAGCCCCAATGATTTTTAATAATACATACATACTCTTTCCCATAGGGATAGGCAGAGATCACATCCTTCCACTTGCTACTATCTTGGCACACACTTTTAGCTTCATTCACACTCACTAACCTCCTCAGACATGCCCGTTGGTTTAGAGTACTTTTGACATACCCTTTCTTCTAAATTTTCTGAATATGTTCATGGAAGGTCTTATGTGGTCTTCCCTTCCCAACCATTCCAATCACTTGTTCATCATAAATTACTTACGTTAAACTACTTTCATTCATCCTCTCAGCATGACCAAACTTAATATATAATATACTATAATATGTTAATCACTAAAACATTAACCTGATAAAAAAAATGAGCTACATATATTAATTAAAATTAATTTGTATTTTCATGAAATGTCAGTCACATCTCATATTCTCTCATTTTTACGAACTTTATCAACTGCATTTGATTTTAAACGATTTAATCTAGAATAACCTATTCATTAAGATTCATATTCATGCTGATATGATATTTCAAAACAGTTATTTGATTTGGCGAATAAAACTTAATTCCTTATTTGCCAAGTCATAAAAAAATTAATTCAGCCAAGAAAGCATGGATTAGAAGTTAACATTTATAATGTCAAGTACCTATTAAGTAAGTCAACTTTTGGAGATCTACAACTAATACTGGTAACGATTCAGTCTTAATTATATAATAGGTATTTCTATTTCTTTTTAAATATTAATAGATATTAATTAACATTAATTGAAATGTTAAGAAAATTCATAAATTTTGTCTGATCTAGAAGTCAAACATTACTACAATGTTATTATTATTTAGTGTTCATTGAGATTCATAATAAAAGGTGGTCTTGGTGTTACAATCGCAAAATTAAATTAAGAGTAACATATGGATACACAAATCTTACCTTTATGAGCCAATAGAGCGGGAACCAGCCCACAATGAAGTCAGAAAAATACTCCACCACGGAGAAGCATGCGTAGACAACCCAGTAAGTCAACCATTTGGTGTCGTCATCTTTATTAGGCGATTCTAGAGCCTTCATCGACATGTACGCAGGATAGACAAATCCAATTGAGTTGCATATCAATTCTGCTCCGAAACCGAACACTAAATATAAACCGGTGAAGGCGACCAAACCTGCACAAAAGAACTAACGTCAAACCGACCGCTAAGGATATAAATAAACGTGTAAAACCTAGCGACTTACCCACGAACAGGTAGACCCTGTTAACGCCGGTTTTCTGCTCGGCTTTGTCAAAATATTTAGTCCATGGCTTGCTTTTGTCCACTAGGTTACGCTCTAAGGTGTCTTTATACTCTTGCAATTTGGAACCCATTGTTTCAGTTGGTCAAAAAAGTATTTTTTTTTGAATTTGCAAATGTTACTTTGGCAATTCACCCGTGGCCACGACTCGTTGACAAGACAATGACAGAATTTCATGTCACTAACAGTGTTTCCACTACAATGAATTACATTCCCCATGCCTCAATTCCGATTTCCCCTTCTCAGGAATTTTTTCCCCTCAAAAATTATTTTGCTGTAGTTTTTAGTTTTGGCACTAGTGTAGTAAATTTGTAATACATAAAACCTGCGGCTTTATACTCAGCTTTTATTCCAAGTACAATATGCTAAAGCACAGAATAATATTTTGCGCCTTAAACTGAATGGGAATAAGAGTAAGAATGCGCCAATATGCAGTGCATATTATGCACGAGTGAAGAATCCACTAGATGGAAATACGTAGGTGTGAGTTCCAACTGCAGTATAATTGGATTTTTTCGCCATGACATTGTTTGATACCTATGTGTTACCAATCACGTAGCAGATAGACCACATGCCTACGTCTTGCTATCTAGTGGATTTCTCATACGCAAAAACCCTCATTATGCAAGGCTAGGTTTCATATATGATTTCCCACAATTTCCCCGTATATAGTATTTCCCCTTTTTCTTCCCCTCTGGACCTTGATTATCCCTTAAAAGGGGAAATTCCCCTCAATGTGGAAACACTGGTCACTAATGGCGTCCAACTTTTTTTTTAATGTTGCCATTGGTGATTAAAAGTTTACCCTACTTTGTTTGGTGCTACCTTAGCAGATATTATAAACTCTTTGAGCTGCACAGATTTTAATCGAATACTCCTATTTAATTTTTACAAAGACACTGATGGTATTTAAAATTATTTCTAAATATTACCAGTGCCTGGGACTTCGAGCGGTGATATAGAAATTTTGCTCCAGCATCAGTGGTCTTTGTTAGTAGGTATTGCTACTGTTAAGGCGACGTCAGATCTGATGCATTTTGACTCCAGATGTAGGTGCCGATGCGGCGCAAAAACCATTAAACTTGGTGACTCTTATAAAAATGGTGTAAGTTAACAGATGCCTAGCTGTTGATCGTCTTTTCTCACAGGTCCTCGCTGGTAAGGGAAAGTAAGTGACCTTGTTGCACTGTGTGCCATTATTTGAAGGACTTTCTATTACAATAATATTAGGCATTGGTTAGACGGCAGTGCGTTCGTTTTACAATTATGATAGTGACACTTTGATTGAGGCAAAAGTAAATACCCATTTGGGTGTTTTAAATTTTATTTTTTTGCTTACGAAGACTTTTTCTAAAACAAAACGAAATTCACTTTTGCCCCAGTCATAGTGTCACTATCATAATTGTAAAACGAACGCGCTGCCGTCTAACCAATGTCTAATATAATTGTTTTTCGATTGAGGTTGTGTTGGTAATATTAAATAAGGCTTACAAAAAAAAAACTTATGGAATCACATCTTCTTTAATATTTTAAAATATGAAAGCATTAACATTACTCATCACTTTTGTGCTTTATAATTACATTTTTAATAAAATAAGTTTTGTTGGAAGATGAGAAATAGTTAGATATAGATTCATACATAATTCATCAATCTTATTGACATATTGAGATAAAACTATACAAAGCAAACTATTCACACATTTGGAAATTTACGCCAGAGAGCATTGATTAATAAAAATTTGCAAGTTTAAAATTCTTTTAATTATTGTGGATGTATTTAAATGTACCACATGTTCTGGTGGCTTTCAAATACTTCTAAACAGTTTATTTGTGGAATTCAGAATAATTAGCCCAGCAGGCAAAATTAAACTGGCGGTATTGTGCTTGACGAATCTAAAGCACACTAAGCATTAACTATTAAGTTAGAGCTAAAATATTAATGCAACACCGCCAGCTATAGTAAGTTAGCGAACTGCTGTGTTTGTCACTGTCATCTACACATTGTCATTATCCATTTCATTAAAATTATCGATAAGTAAATTACTTAAATAAGAATATAGGATTAAAAATTATGACCGAATAAGATAACTCTTGGATATAATACAAAAACAGAACAATAAATTAACCAAAGTTGATGATGAAACTACATTAATAAGGCCACCTAAAAAGGAAGACGATAATTAATATGGAAAAAAATTATGTCAGTGCAAGTGAAAATTCGGAAAAAAATCAGGAAATTTATAAATTAAAGTAAGAAACACTTATACTTTAAGATGATTATGAATTAAATCAGTTAAACTTGTTTTATAGCATTTTTATATAAAGCAGATCATAATGCCCTTAACAAATAAAAAAACATGTAAATAAAAAGATTTAACACTAGGTACTAATAAATTTAAATCTTTACCATAAATACTTATGTATCACAATTTATGCGGCGGTTATTCATAATAACTTTCATATTCATTGATAAATTTTATAAAACATCTTGAGTTCAAATGTGTTTAATATATAGAAGAGAATCTACGCCATGTGCGTTATACAGAAAAATTCTAAGTATTTCTAAAATTTTAAATTAACTTATTGTTCTACGAAGCAATTGACTAGAAAATTATCATCTTTGAACCCACGTCATAGACATGAAACTTTGCAAGAATAAAAAGTACCGTACAGATATTATTAAAAAAACACTTCATTATATTATCTGTACGGTAAAGCTAAAATTAATATTATCTAAAGCTAATATTAGATAAGAAGTACCTATTCATCAGAGTTTCAATCTTAGGTGGTTCAAAGATACAAAGTGCTTGATAGAATAAAGATAATAACATCTAAAAAATAAATTAGTAGATAAGTAGTGCTTGTAAGAAATATATTATTGAAGTGCATAGAATCACTGATTTTGTATATTTTATAATAATAAGATTCGTTTTCATGATCTTTTCAGTACTCAAATTAGCATAATACCTAACTAATTGAAACAACAAACATGTCACATTTCTAACTGTACTACTATAAAATGTACATCATATTATATTTGCCTTTAACTTTTGAAAACTGTGTCAGTCTTATGAACTACTTATTAACTGGAGTGATATATTTTACACAGATAAAGTGTATTGGAACATTCGGAACGGACTTTGACATAGCGTTACTCAATGTTAATTATTTATAGGGATTAACAATATTTTTAACAAAATAAAAATATTTGTTACTAAAAGTTAACAAAAGTGTAACAATTTTATAAAATTGGTTAAAACACCTAGCTAATGTTTTAGACTATATATCTAACGGACTTTATACATTGGGACTTAAATGCAATATGCAGAATTATTTTAAATAGATTTATATTATTTTATGAAAAGGATATAAAATACTATGAGGAAGTACTGTAACAACTTGTGGCACAACCTTAAGCAGGTAAATGCTGTCTAAGAAACTAACAAGTAGTGATTTTGTACAAGTTTTAGAAATTGATATTTATATGCCATTGAAATCTAAAGGTTGTGTTGAGAGTATTTTAAAAAAAAACTAATATGTCATCATATACTTTAGCCGTTTCTATTATCAACTTCTATCAAAACCCTATTTTATTATATTTTTCATCTTTTCGTATAATTTCAGTAACATTAAATAAGATATTCTTTTAAAATACGTACTAAAAATGTGAACTATTTTTACTCCTGAATGATTTCTGACACAATTCGTTCATTCATCGCCTTACCCCAAATCATTCTTATAAAAATCGTTGAACGTGTTGAACAAAATACAAAGAGTTTTTGAAACTTGGTTTAATTTTATATAATTATGCCTGACTTCAGGCAATCAGGCATAATTATATAAAATTAAACCAAGTTTCAAAATCTCAAAAAATAAAGTTACCTACTTGGGAAATTTAATAACATTCTGATTATTTTCATTATTTTGTTGTTTGAAAGTGAAATAATAAGGAACATTGATCTCTTACTGTAAATATGGTTTACAACGAATAACATAAATATGGTTTACAAAAAATTTCAAAAAAACTTTTTGTGCTATACGTTTAGCTTTAAAGTCTATTGCTCTTTTTTCAGTCCTTCGGGTATTTTAGCTTTGTGAAGTATGCTTTGATCCTCTGATGGATCGGTCTGAGATCCTGTTATGCTGCTTTATGTTTTTTTCTAGTGTCTCGACGATGGTCGTTCGGAGGTTGGGGCTTAAGCTCTCTGCAGTCCAACTGTAAATTTTGAAGGGCATAAATAAATTACAATACATGAATAATTAAACTGAAATATATATTCAAAATGGATCGCTAAAATGTACATACACGCATAACTTACTAACGATTGCATCTAGTTGGATATTTTTTTTTTTACTGTTCTTACTAGAAGCTGAACGGTCAGTTAGGATAATTAAGTAACTCATTCATCCTATAAAATATTCTCGTATCACTTCTTTAAATTTATTCACATCTGGCATTATAGTTTTTTCATTGTTACTATGGCTTTTGACATAGCTGAGCCGTTAGACAGTTAGCGCAAAAAACAGAATGAATTATTGGGACAACGTTCTTTCGGATCAGCGATTGTTATGAATTTAACATTATATTATATTATACTTACTAGTAACTCATCATCAGGAACTCTCGACAGTAAATCTAGCACTTCGTTGTTAGGTATTGTATGAGGCCTTAGAATTTTTCGAGTGAACTTGTTTATACCTGGAAATGGTTTGATGTTAGACTTATATTTTGTACGTTAGTTATAGGACTATACTCTGATACATTACGTACCCCACGCCATCAACAGGTATTTCATTGGTATAACATATAATACTAGCATCGCACCAAATAACATTATGATTGCTATGTAACTTAAATATGGCACAGTGAAATTCATTAAGCTGAAAAAAAAGAGTATGATTATTTTAAAATTATTTGTATGAGCATATTTAAAGACCACAAACTGAAGTGTACTTTTTAACTGCTTCTCCTAACGATGCGACGTAGCCAATAGCGTTTTGCACAGTTTGTGTCACCTCTTGTATTGCTTGTAAACGTTCTTTCAACGATTTCTTCTCTTCCTGTTAAAAAAATATAAAATTGTTAATATCATACGGTATATTATTATGAAACAAGAAAGACTGTTTAAAATTAATAATACACTTGTAACCTTATCAACTTCTTCCTCGTCATCTTCCTCTGCTAATAAATCATCATCATCAACAGGCAATAACAAAGGATTGCCTCCTGAAATTATACATTTTCGAATTATAAAATAATATTTATTTCTTAAAAGACATATAAAAAACAACATAAAACAAACATGAACGTTGCTTTCAAATATGTTTTTTTATTATAATTAAATTTCTTTATGTTTTACCTAATATCAACCATTTAGAGTGCAACAAGATATCAAGCATGAAATATAAAATAACTACTGAATATTAGTTATAAGCACGTCCTAACAATAACTAGAAAAATTAAATTTGTCCTAGGAGTATTGTACTTTAGGTCACATATTTTTAAGTCGTTTTTGATTTTTTAAAATTATAAGTAAGCTTTCAGACATAAGAAGTCAGAATGTATTAATATTCTATATAACTGGGCAAACGTGGTTAATATTACATATAATATTGAAACAAGCGCATTCAGTTAATTGAAAAAGATTGATTGAGTAGGCGTTAATAGATAATTATTTATCACATCAATTTCGATGAATTAAGACTTACTATAAAACAATGAACAGATAGTCCATTTGTCACTTTGGTATTGACGGAACAGACGCTTTAACGGAACTAAAATGTAAATGTAAAAAAGGAAATAAACATCGCGTATAAGAAAAAAATTCTAAGACATATTCAACATACCAAAACAGAGCAACAAGTAATGAGTGTTAAAAACAGTAATATCTCATTAAATTTCATTTTTACAGTTGTAGTAGATAAATAATATACTAACATTAGGCTAAGTCATGCTTCTAATAACAAAATATGGATTGATTTTATCTGAAATAAAATGTTTGAATTGAATTACCTGTTAACCTATAAATGAGCCAGTTTCTTGTAAAGAAGACGAGTAATAAAAACGGAAGCATCCACATTTCATAGTAGTAGCAAAATGCAAGCCAAACCAGAAGACCAAGAAAAGACCTTAGTTTGGATTCCCATTCAAAACAGTCTCTGCAAAAGTATTAAATGTTATTAGTATTGAATAAATACTAAAACTAATACACGAAATACTCGTAAATGTAAAAATATTTCCTTATTATTTTAAAAATACAGTTTTTAAACAAAAACCATTAAGAGTTCAAGTAGAGGGTCTTCATTTAAAAAAAAGGGGGATTTTTACATAAGAATATGTCTGACATACATTAAATTTAACTTTGGCTATAAATAATATCCTGTATTGCCTTCCCTTGAAATAGTAAAAATTTGTCTGTTTTAAAAGTCGATAAAATGTAGGGATAATGTAGTGGCTGTTTTAGCGAAAATATGAGCTTTGAACATTAATTTCATAAATCAAGTAGGTACCTTTTAAGCACAAAAGTGAAATAAATGGGAAATTTTTAAGGTAAATAAAACTAGACACGTACTGTAAAATCTTTCCGAACTCTATAAACCACATTATTATTGCTTTCAGTCTCATAACATTCCTCACGAATAATTGCCGCTTGAACTTTGCTTCTTGATGCATATACTTTGGCTCTTTGGGGTTGACTGCTCTTATAGCGCCTTTTAACTAAAACAACAAAAGAACATCACAAACAAATTATCACTTATAGATTTTAGCCGTTATAATTTTCATGTAGAAATAAGATTTTAGTAAATTGTTAAGAATATTAACATGAAACCTAATTGAAGAAAGTAAAGTAATCTGAAAAGTATAATGTTTAATTATTACATTGAACAAATAATTGCATTGTCATGCTTTATATTTTCATGATTATCAACAATTTATAGTATATGTACTATTAAAATCATAATTATATATTGAGAAATAATTATATGTCTTTTTTATAAATATAATTAAATGATTTCAAAAGAAATAAATAAACTCACAGAATTCCATATCACAGTAATTTCCAGCTGTATCTGAGGATAGTTTCCCTTAGCACGAGCCCTCATCTTCTTATCTTTGAGCGCATACCATCTCTTCTCTCCATTTCTTATACTGAGTAAAGGTATTGCAAGTTTCCCCAGAAATTCTACTTTATGATCGTGATCTTCATCGTATACCGTTATTTCAAGAACAGATGTTATATCTTTTACTGTGCTGTAAAAATATAATATTTTGATACTAATTATATTATACGGCGAATTATTCCCAAAAATGGGGTATTATTTTTTGGGAGTGGGCAAAAACAACGCCATCTCTTAGTTCTGAACAGAGTACTATTATTATATCTTGTCAATTTTCTAGTTAGATGGCCCTAGTGTCGAATTAAAAGAAGCTGGTGATGGTTGTCGGTTGACGGTCTTTTGGCATTTAAGTCTTTAGTGCGGTTTAGATAATGAACATTATTCTTCGACTTTGTTTTTATAACTCAATAAATTATAATAATATATTATTTTACTCCAAAAAAATACAAGAAATACCTACATGAATTATCTACTTCATGTAAATGTACAAAACGCTAGTACGAGTGTGTAAGTTTATCAAAAATATCAAAATCCCCTTGTTGATGAAAGATTTGCACTCTTTACCTTCGCAATAACAGATTTTAAGAAACATCAACCTACATGGTTATTATTTAAGCCGAACGAACACGCCCGCGTGTGACGCACTTCTGCCGTTGCGGACGATGCTTAGCCCCTGAAAACCTACATCATGCCCCTGTCGCAAGTTTCCCTTATTCTGGGACCACCATCACGTCGATAACCATAGCCGGTAACGGCGTATAAGTGGGGGCTCCTGTAGCGGTAAAAAGTTCTTAGGGACGGTCTTTTCCTCTATCGTGCCACTTCTGCGCGAATTTACGAAACCCTTGGAAGTTGTATGTTTAGCAGTGGACTTCTTAGGGCAAATGAGGGCGATGATGATAACCCATCCTCCGTTTCCAACTGAACAACTAGGCAAAAAAGAAATAAGACGCAGATATTATAATATATTACTCACAACGTAAATATCTTCATCCAGTTAGGGCTGAGGGTTTTGTACTCAGTATGAGTCTGGAGCCGAGCATTCCCAAGCTCCAGAACAGCAAATGGGTCCGACTTCCCACCTAAGTCTGCTGCAGCCAGACCCTTCGCACCAAAGACCTTTATGCACGCCCATCCCACACCGCTTGAGTTTTCGTTCAAATTGTGCCAAGCCTGAGGGATAATATTCCGACAAATAAAATATTTATCTAGACTGCGTTTGATCCGAAACATGCGTTATCGTCAATTAAATTTAGGAGTGCCACTATACTAAGGCGGGAGCTTACTATAACAAGTTGGTTGGTATTTTCAGGATTGAAAAGTTTCTAAAGCTTCTAATGATTTATTTATAAGACACTAACCCTTTTTTTTTTTTTTTTTTTTTACGTCGGTAACAAAATGCATTTACGCACTGCCTTCCGGCCAAAGGGGGACCGAAAGGGAGTGTGGGACTCACCACCGGCAGACACGACCGCCAAGTAATACCCACTAAAAATCTTCCGACGACACCCGCCGCTTGTTGAGAAAGAGGCGAGGGCCAGTACCTGGGTTGCAGCTTCTGACAGGCGGGGGCCTGCGGCCAACGTCCCCCGGACCAAAACCGGGAGGACCTCCTCAGAGAGGCGCAGTGGACGCGCCCCTCCTACCTCCCCTTGCGACCATAGCGTGTGTGGCCGACTTCCCGGAGGGTCCATGGTTAGACAGCAGGGGCCCCCTGCCCCCACTGCCTAGACCCTCCTGGCGCTGCTGAGCGGGCCCTCCTGGCCCGCCCACTGCGCCCTCCACAGGTCCCTCTTAGTTTCCCCCCCGGTAGTCAGTACTAAGGGCACCCAGAGTCGTCGGTCTCTGGGTGTTGCCTTTTCCCTAGCGCCTCCTGCGCCCTACCGGGAGGTACTCAGCCCCCCACCACGACAAGGTGGAGACCAGTCGGGGGGGAGACACTAACCCTACGGACCTGGCGGTTCTCAACTAAGGCCGTAGACTGGTCGAAGTCCTGAGGGACTACGACCATTCTACGACTGGCTTATTCAAGAGTTCAAGGAGCTAGACGTTTTCGTCTAACCCAAGAGGACATTAATATAAGACATTAAGATTTATCTGTCACTATGTTCTAGCACTATCCCTGCTCCCTGGTTTAATCTGTTTTATTCGGATGTATTAGGCTAAAACTAAGTTACTACATGGAGCGATTGCCGCTTGACCTCCAGCTCATCCGCCTCTCCGCCTTCGTCTGATCATTGTATTATTAAACCAAGGCATTGACTTCCTAATAACGACTGTCATAGACGTTCATGACAGCCGGGATCAAAGGCTTAACGTGCTTGTCGAGGCACGGAGCAAGAGATAATCACGCACATAACTTCGCAAGATAATGTTTGAACCAGCGTACGAACTCGAGACCCTCTGAATTTAAAGTCTATCCAGCTGCCTCGATACTGAGCTATCGGCGCCTGAAGATTAAATTTATCTATATACTTACGTATCTTTTTTCAATATTCTCGAGCTCTCTGGGGTCTTCTCTGTAGGTGCCGAGGTCTGTGATGGTCTCCGAATGCGTGGTGCCACTAATCGTGAGCAGGAGGAAGATCTGCCCATTGTCTTCTTCCAGGTCTTGCCAGATGTTGTGAGTCTTCTCCCTTTCCAACTGTGACAGGTCTATCGCGCATCTGAAAGTTAAGTCGTCAACTATCTACATTATTTTGTAAGTGGCCATTAAAAAAATTCTAGGGAAGGATCTAGAGTTAACGAAATTGAGTACTGATGGGGTATAGGGTCTTCAAAAGTGATCTCAAGCCAGAAATCGTAATAGATGACGACCTTCCATCAGATGGATCTATGAGCTGATCAAGGCGGCGAAAAAGCCAGTGGATGTAGACAACTCCAGATCGATCACACCACCATTTTTTTTTGTTTTCTGTCGGTAACAAAATGCATTTGCGCACTGTCTCCCGGCCAAAGGGGGATCGAGATAGGTGTGTGGGACTCACCACCGGCAGACACGACCGCCAGCAGTAATACCCACTTAAAATCTTCCGACGATGCCCGCCGCCTGTTGAGAAAAAGGCGGGGGCCAGTACCTGGGTTTCAGCGTCTGACACCCCGCCTGCGGCCAACGTCCCCCGGACCAAAACCGGGAGGACCTCCTCAGAGAGGCGCAGTCGTTCCTTTCTTCTTTAACCGGTAGCGTTCTATTGCTAATACATTGTTTTTACTAACCTTCCAATAAAATTATCTTTAGCCTGCTTATCCTTATCCCACACGGTAACTTCCAAAATTTGCTCCTGGTCATCGTAAAGATGGAAATCAAACTGTTCTAACCAAGACGGGTGCAAGGTTTTCCATACCACTTTGCTCTTATATTTCTCGTTACCTAACCTGGAAATAGAGTAACATATTTATAATGGACCGATTCTTAGCTGATGAATGTTGAGAGTGAAAAACTATTTGTATAATTTGGGCTTCAATGGAGCATTTATGAATGATGATGACACGACTTAATACGGACGCGCAGAACGCCAAAAAACGGCAGCTTTTGCATTGTTTGGTAGCAAAGGTATAGCTACCAGTTGTGCTTTTCTTATAAATCAAATGTTAAAGAGCAATATCGGTTTAATATTGAATCAGAGAACACAACGCACATGAGCCTTTTTCACATAATGTAATTCAATTATTCTATTTCAATGGATAAAATTATGGATTATGGTATAAAATAAAAACTAATCATGAACATGTCTCGTGATGGACGCTTATTCTTAATTATAAAAACATCCATATTTATGAATTTCAACTATACTAGGAAATGGTAGAAAACTTATATTCGCCATGTCTGATTTTGTTATCTTCTAACTTTATTAATTAATTTAAAAGCCTGTAAGTGTCTTGTTAGTTTTTCTCATAGATCGGTGGCTCAGAACTGGCACTTAGATTCGCTCACCTACCTACACTTAATTTTTGTTTTTGCATCTAGTGAATCTATCCTTCGTGATTTCAGTGTAGTTATATTTCGTTTTTTTATATCCCATTTTGACGCTTTCGAGTACTATGTAATAGTTTATGAAATAAAGAACTTTTTGATTTTGACTAATTGTTCAGCGCATCTAATAATTAAATGACGTAAACGTATTGTGGTGGACTTGTAATGCAATTAAAATGGACATCACTAAACCCATTATCTCCTGACGTGTGGATTAGCTTATCTGAAAATCCACATCACTGTTACCTGATTGCATTGCATACCTAACATACGAGAGTTTGTGAATCATAAGTTAATTTCCATGGTGTTGCAAAAGTCAGATGATGGAAAAGTTCAAAATTCTTCTCAGTATTCGATCGACGACATTGTTTGCTGCTTGCTTAATTACATCTTTAATTTAAGTTTTAAGCTATAATTATTGAAAAATTGCTGGTTCCATTTTGCCCACAGTCGCCAGCGAACTCAAAATTGAATTGTCTAAGGGTTGGATTATCAATACTTGAATCAAATATCCGATGCACGAAATGTAAGAAGAGGTTGAAAAAACTGCTTTAAGAATTCAAAATACAGACACATGGGCTAAGAAATTCTAAGAGAAATGAGAGTCTACGAGCTTCTCTCCTCCAAATACATTTTATGTTTTTTCAATTCATGATGTTAATGTATGATGTTATGACAACAATACAATCTGCCTTCTATCTCCACTAGGAGAGAAGCTTATAGTCTCTGGCTGTACCCACAGGCCCAATAAGACTCGTTTTGCAACCATATTCATAATTTTTGTGCCCATGTATAATTATAGTCTGTATTTTGAATTATCAAGGCAGATTTTGTTGTTGTCATAAATGATAAGGTTATTAGGAGATTCAGACGATATATTGTTTGCACGGTTGTTGTTTTGCATGGTTGCACAATATATTCGACTGGAAGGTCAAACAGAGCGGCAGGTCTCTTTACCTGTGGCCTCTCCACGTGAAGTTAGAAATAATTACAGTAAGTACACGAGTTACGACTATCAAACGTAAGCCTTCATCACTTTTTTTGTAAATTTTAAGGGGCTGTCCGAATAAGGTTCCTACCAATTTCATAACATTTGAGGCTTCCTCGCTTTCACTCGGTTACTTCTCTGTAATGATTCTTAATAAAAAGATGGATTGCATGGAGCCTGGAGGAGTTCTTAAAAACTAGTATCATTGCTATATTCGTAAACTTATTCTTGGGTGGGCAGAAACGTTGATAGAACAATTAAAACTAATGGGGCTCATTACAAAACGAGATCTAAAGTTAAACCTGGTTTAACTAGTTTAACTAGTGCTGTCACTTTCATTTGATGAGATAAAGACAGTGACAGCCTTAGTTTTAAACCTGGTCAACTTTAGATATCGTTTTGTTATAAGCCCCATAAGTTTTAAATGTTATATCAATTGTTGTTATATCAATTATCAAAGTTGTATATTTTTACTCAAAACAATGTTTGAGTGTAAAGTTGCCGGTTGAGTCGATTTGGTTGCTCGCGAGTGTAGTGGTAGCAAATTTCAGTTTTAGCACAGTTTCTAGTTGAAACGATTTAAATTATGAGAGGTGGCCAGCTATGCGTCCACATGGACACTAGATGAGATTTTTTAGTTGTTTTCTACTACGCTTTTAGATAAGATATGGAGTAAAAGAATTCTTTAAAGGGTCCGTTGTCTAAGTTATATGTCTGATACAACTGTATTTGAACTCACCTAAACTTACAATAAGGGTCACTGGATCTGGTGTCCAGATCCATCGCTGGAAGATTTTTCGCTTCCACCAAGATAATGGTCACCACCGAACTCCATATTTGAGCCTTCAGACGCTTGTTGACGTCACTTAATCTTGTGTTCTTTAGCAGATACTGGAACAGACGATATTTTGAATGAATACATTTATATGACATTAGTCTACGCTCGTAATTTTTCTGCAGATTTTCAGTTAATCAGACACATGATTCGACATCCTCGAAAATCATCGTCATATTTCAGACAATTTACCAGTTACTCTAGCAAACTCACACACACTCACACTTACACTCTTACACACTTACTATATATGCAAAATTGCGTGTACAGTGTAAAAATATGCAAAGTATTTTAGGACATATTTTCACACAAAAAACAATAAAAAGTGGCTAATCTTGATCTCACATAATCCGATCTTACACAGCGCTGCTTTTCACTCCCACTTCTCTAAAGTTAAAGTCAAAATGAGTGAAAAATGATATTGTGGAATTGTAATATTTTCGACTACGTAGGTAATTGGCTAAATTCTATATAAATCATACTTGATTTAGGTTACAAACAGTCTCTTTACCAAATATCAATTAATTTTTGCAGATTCTGAATCGTACGAATTTACTGAAACAAAATCCTATAGAGAAACAAACACACCTCCGCACCGCGGAGCTACGAGCGCTTCCTCTATATGAATCAAGTTGCATTATATAAACTACATGAACACTATTTGAAAATGGGTCTATTATTTTGAAAATCTTGTTAAAATCGGTTCAACTGTTACGGAGATTAGCCATGCGTGACCTTCAGATAGACAGACAAACAAAGAAACAATCGTATTACCTATTATATTATCTGTGCTATCGCAGAACATTAATATTTTGAGCATTAGTATTGACATGTCCGTTATTAATTCTCCAGTGATTAATTCAATGTTAATGTTTTCATTGGGGTCATTTATTATGCGTTATAGCTATATCATTCGTAGGTAGTATTAAGTAATTAAATTAAACATAATCATCAGCCCAAAGACGTCCAATATTGAACATAACCCTTAATATATAAGTCTATATGCTCCTATAGGCTTCCATTGTGTGTGTGTGTTTTGAGGGGGTATAGGGATCCTACCAAGATGCTGAACCCAAGCCAACCTTACCTGCAAGTGGCCGTCGATCAACGGACGAAGCTCTGGCGAACATTAAAGTTCCCGGTAAGTGGCTATAGGCTCGCCACCTACCAAAAATATTACCGTTTGTGTGGCATTTGATATCGAGCGCTTCCGTGCATCGGAAGGCACGTTAAGCCGATGGTCCCGGTTACCACTAAATGTGGTAGTCGTTAAGCCATGTTAGAGGCCTAATAGGCGGCTTGATAAATTCTAACAGCAGGACGCCACACACCTGCCGCCGCCAATCCGCACTGGGTCCGCGTGGTGGAGTATGACCCAATACCCTCGCACCTTGGTATGTGAGAGGAGGCTCGTGCTCAGTAGTGGGACGTTTATGGGCTGAGATGATGATGATGATGAAAAATATTACTGGCGAAATGTAGGCGTATAATATGCATCTGCCTACCCCTTCTACTGCCTATACTTCGGAGCATCAGGCGTGATATTATGTATGTATATATTTCTTATACCTTATAGCATTTGTGAATCGTGGCCTAGATGTTACATACTAAATTGAAAGTAAGTTATAATGCAATAGGTATACAATTTCCAAATTTTATAATAATAATAATAGTCTATCTAATATAATTTAGTCAATCGTAACACGCTTTTGTTTATTTATTTAATAAATAATAAATAAATATTTCTGACACTTACACCAATTCTTTAGTTCCAAGATAAGTATCACCAAGAACTTGTGTTATGGATACTAAAGAACGGATAAACATACTTAAATACTTTTTTTTGTAAATATTTACTTAATATACATAGGAAAACACAAAGACCAGAACAAATATTCATATTCATGCACACAAAGATTTATCCTGTGTGGGAATCGAACCCACGACCTCTGGAGTGAAGTGCAGGTATACTGACCTCCACGCCATATCGGTCGTCAAAATAAAATGGTAATATAGTTATACAAGTCGGCTTACAGAGCAATGTATCCAACACATGGCATGCTAGTTCTTACAATAAAATAACAATTATTATTAATTTATATTACAATGTCAGATCATACAATAAAACACTAAAACATAAATCAATTCTATGAATTGTAATTACAATTGATAAAAATAACATAGAGATCTTAATTACATAAAGATGAAAATTATTAACATGACACTAAGTTATAAGTTTATATTTGTATACTTAGATAGATAGAACGTACATACATACATATATTTACGCCTGATTCCCCGAAGGGGTAGGCAGAGGCATATTGTACGCCCACACTTCGCCAATTATATAGTTGGTCCCACGTAATAGGTGGCGAGCCTATTGCCGCTTACCAGGCACTGTTATGTTCGCCAGAGCCTAGAACGATAGAGAGATAGAACGTATATTGCACTAAATAAACACACATACAAAATATGAAATATTATTATATTACTTGTCTTTATCTTGTTGGTTGCCCATTTTACTAAATAAATATAGCTGAAACGAAAGATAAAATTAGTAAATAAACCACATGCGTTTGTTAAGCCCAACCACCACCAAACTGCCCACATTTTGCTACCGTCTAGCTTTATTTTGACTGTAGCAATGTCAAAAAGGATACAGTCGCGCCAGAAGTTTACAAATTAGGCGTCATAATAAGGTACGAGTCTATTTTAAATGCAAAAAGTTCCTTATATGTATGCAACTCTTTTGTTTTTTTGCTGTATCTATATGGGCCTCCTTCATGGTTTTTTTTGTAATATCTATAATGTGTATTGTGCAATTGAGTGTAACCGATAATTAATTTCTTTCTTTCATAAATAGTTTTCATTAAAAAATACTTCTGAATATTTATCAAGTAGTAAAATCGATTTATCCATTCATTTTCTGATTTGAATGCAAAATTACTTACAAAGGTGATAAGAAGATTTTGTTTTTATATAGACATTTACATAACGCCAAATAAATGTGCTTCTAAAAATGAGCGCATATGATACATTAAGTATATTAAATGGTCAAATCTCTTGGCGAAGTGTTCATCCGAGATATTGACACATTATATTTATATTAAAAAGTAGTTTCTTCAAAAGGGGTTTTAGTTTGTTAATGATTCCCACACAGTACAAATCTTTGTGTGCATGAACATGAATATTTGTTCTGGTCTGGGTGTTTTCCTATGTCTATTAAGTATGTATTAACAAAAAAAAGTATTTAAGTATGTTTATCCGTTTTTTAGTATCCATAACACAAGTTCTTAGTGATACTTATCCTGGAACTAAATAATTGGTGTGATTGTAAGAGAATATTTATTTATTTATCGGATAAACAAGCTTGGGCTTAACATTTTCAACTTGTATTTGTGTAAATTAGAATAAAAAGTCAACCAGATTATTGTCGTTATCATCCCCTATTGTACAGGCTCAGCTCAGTTTCACATTACATACTTACTTGATTGTGATGGAAGGTTCCCTTAGTGCTACTTTATTGTTTACCGCTTCGGGGGACCCTTCCAGTATCGACAAATATTCACTGTGTGTGTTTCGTATTGTTTTATTTGATTGATAATTTAAAAAAACATATCCTGTGAGTTTCTTGTCAGTTCTTCTCACAGAGCGGGGGCTCGGATTTGGCACTTAGATTCACTTACACCTAATTTTTATTTATTTCCATGTAAATATATCTAAACTTTGTGATTTCAGTGTGGTAAAATTTAGTTCTTTTTTTTATTTTGTTTTGACGTTTTCAAGTGCTATGTAATAGTTTATGAAATATAGAACTTTTTACTTTTACTTTTCTTTTATATATATTTTACACTACAAAGTGATACTCAAGAGTGCCCATCTGATGAATAGAGTGCTCACCGCAGTGGTCATTGAAAAGCCAATCGGTAGCAGAATATGTGGCAAGCTTATGTCAAATACCCGATGAATCCTGTCACCCTGACTCTTGAGCGCTGGAAACTTGTTGCCGATCCTCTCAATGATGTCTGTGCAGGTGTTGAATGCTGAAGGCAGCTCCGCGTGAGGGGCTGGTGGTAGACTACCAGCTCTGGGCCTTGGTTCCGGCGGTCTGATAGTTTAAATTGTAAATGTATCACCGTCTATTTTCAAAATTTACGGGAAAAAATTACAGTACGTTATATCAACTGATAGGTTTTTATTGGTTTTAAAGAAAAAACCTAAAACTGTTGGGATTCTATAATATTGTTAGTCATTATGCGACTAAATTGTTTTATCTATCAATAAATGTATCATGTATGTGTTATATTATGTTATTTTACATATTCTATGTTTTCTTCTTTATTAACTTTGAATGTTTTATTTTAACAGATATCTTCAACTATTACAGACGGTCGATCGTATTGTTTCTTAAAAGCATTTAGCGATAGTCCGGAAAACCGGTTGCAATTTGACTTTACTAAGCTATATTTAAATTGTATGTGGGTTTCTGGGATTATACCATCGTAAACAGTAACAACTCGATTTAAACCCTGTCTTCCTATGGGACACAAACGAAGTTTCTAATTTTTTTATGTTTTCCGTCAAATCAGAGACGAAGGTCTCCAGATTGAACCTTTGTTGACTCAAACATGGGACTTATTACAAAACAAGACCTAAAGTTAAACCAGGTTTAAAACTAAAAAAAGGTGCTGTCACTGTCTTCCTTGTATCAAATAAAAGTGACAGCACTTATTTTAAACCTGTATTAACTTTAGATCTTGTTTTGTATTAAGCCCCATAAACTTTCGTATTTATACTATTAGTGGGGTAGTACTAAATTATTGTTTATTCATATAGCAATCTTCAGCAATTCATTAGATCCAAAACAAAATATGCTTAAGTTTTTTTTAACAAAACATGTATATAGAAAATCCAACCATAAACAATTGTAGAAGCTTTTATCAATTTATCTTTAAGTCAACGCTAAACGCCTTTTAGAAACTTGCCTCAAGTATAATATGTTTTATAAATTAGCATATTTACCTTTCATCACTCGATGACAAACAGGATAAGCAGGAATCGCTTGAGTTGCTACTAGTACAAAATTCTTCAGCATAATCCAAATTAGACGTAGACAGACTTCTTTTCTTGTAAGCGACACCATTTTTCTCAAAATTTATGAAATTCTCACATACCTCCTTCGCGTCCACATCTGATTCTAGCGGCTCATCAATAACCACAGATGGAATACTATTAGTTCTATTCGATTGGCCATCTGTATTCCTTCCTGAATCTATTGACGTATTATCAAAATCTGTGGTCTTATCCTCATTCGAGTCACAATCGATTGAACTTCGATCTTCAGACACGTGTGAAACAAATTTAGACACTATTTTAGATTTCTCGTAATAGTATTTATTTTGCACATGATCTTGCAAATCATCCACGCGATCTTGAATTTTCTCATGAATCCTTATTAGACGACTTTTGAGTCTGTCCATTTTATTGTCTTTTGTATCCATTGTCAAGGGTTATTTTAAAATAAGTTTTAACTTTTTCTGCATACGTCTGTGTGGTTAAGATTATAGTTTCTACTGAGTCAGAGCGTGCGGTTTCAAAACAGTATGTTTTAGCTTTAGTAAAATAAACAAGTTTCGAGTAAAAAGGTTGTTTGTATTAGTTGAAGGTGTGAACGTTTAAAGTAAGGATTTCGAGATAAAAAGTACTTGCTATGGTACATTTTCACGACCAATTTGGCACATAGGTCGGAATACCCATCTTTCGCTCTAAAGGTCGTGGGTTCGTTTCCCACACACGCACATACGTAATTATATTTTTTGTGCATTATTCATGGCTTTTGTCTTAAACTAGCTGTTTTATATTTATTTTAAGCTTGTATTTACAATTGGCGAAACGTGGGCATACAGTATGCTTCTGTCTTTACCTGTCCTATGTCTTTACACAAAAAATGTTTCTTGATATGTTTACCAGTTACAAGATTAATAGTACAAGATCTACAAGACATTTTAAAAGTTATTAATTCGCCTGCTGTTATTAGTAAAAATATTTGACAATTGATGGTGAAGAACTAGGTTGGGTGGCCGTGTAAGACTTTAAATACGACCGATATGGCGTGTATAATACTGATAATATAATACGGTCGTGGGTTCGATTCCCACACAGGGCAAATCTTTGTGTGCATGAACATAAATATTTGTTCTGGTCTGGGTGTTTTCCTATGTATATCAAGTATGTATTTACAAAAAAAAAGGTATTTAAGTATGTTTATCCGTTCTTTAGTATCCATAACACAAGTTCTTAGTGATACTTATCTTGGAACTAAATAATTGGTGTGATTGTAAGATAATATTTAATATATAATATTTAAATGATCAAATCCTGGTTTTGGAGGACAGGCTGGTCAAAAGTATCCTAAACCGACAAGAGTGTATGAAAAGGATAATGAGTGCGAATGATGCTGAATAAATGTGTGTGTCAGGATTGTAGCAAGTGGAAGGTTATGATCTCTGCCACAGATAATACAAGACCTTACTTATATCTCTGCCTACCCCTACGGAAATAAGGCGTCACGATATGTATGTATGTATTGTAAGTCGAAGTAACATTAACAATGTCGATCTCAATAGTGGCCTTAAATGAATAAAGACTTATTTATCGTATGAGTCGTGCTTGTGGTGCGATAAGCGGGTGTCTATTGAACTATTTAAATAGATTAAAAGGTGACGAAAATGTTAAGACCTTAGTAGTATTTGTTATTTTGCGTGCATTTAAAGGCAAAGGATTTTTTTAATGTGACACGTCAAAATGATGACATCCTGCCTGGAGGTAAGGCGATGCAGTCCAGGAAAGTAGGAGCGCTTCTTATCGTAGAAAAGTCATGGTAACAACGCACCAACTCATGACGACCCATAAAAATGCCGTTTCACGCTCGCTGACCGCTAAAAGACCCGGACTGTTGGAGAACTAGAGGGCCTACTCTAATTCAATAAAAACGAAACTTCGTAATACCCATCCATACATTTGAATTGTACAATATTTTTGAAGGGATTACTAATTGCAATCGCTCGATAATAATAATAGCCTATGTCACTCACGAAGATTGTATTAGAGAAAGAATTTTTCAATCGTTCCACTACTTTCGGAGCCAATTCAATAAAGTGAAAAGACAAAAGTTAAATTGTCAAATCATTTATTCAAGTTTGGCTCAATATAGCTCCTTTAAAATAAATTTAAAACTACCCCGCCCATTCACTGCCTAGGAGCTTGATTGTAAAAGACAGCAAGAAAATCGCCAAGGTTAGTTTTTTCTTCCGCCAGTTACAAGAAAAGGTACTTAATATTAAAATAATTTGATAAGTCTACAAAAACTTGTGTACTGCAGTCACTAGATTAAAAGAAAAGTAATTTATTGATTCAGGCGTTACTTTGCGGAAATCCATTGTAAGCAAGTGATGGATTAAAATATCTTTGTAACAATTCCCGCGCTACTATAATTTCCCGAAAAATCGAGAAACTATTCAACACGACACGTGTTTCGCCCTTGCACAGGGCATCTTCAGGTAAGATAGGAGCCTCAGAACAACGATGTCTTCACGACCAACGCTGAAACGAGAGAGACTTACTCTCGTTTCAGCGTTGGTCGTGAAGACATCGTTGGTTGGTCGTTGGCACACGACACGTGCCTGTGCGTGCGTTGATAGTTTCTCGATTTTTCGTAAAGATATTTTTAATCCATCACTTGCTTAAAAGAAAAGGTTGAAATCGAATATATCCTATTATAAAGATATAATAATAGAATAGACAAGTGTGGTATCGGCCGAGAATAGTGCCACCCCCTCACATCTCACAGGGAGTAGTAAGAGTCGACGAAGAGAAATCCTATCGGATGATGGGCTGCAGCGGGTTCCTGTCAATTTTAATCTGTAATGCATATATTATCTCATAATAAACACTCTTTGTATCAGTGTCCTCTCTTCATATTGTAATGTCCTCTTCAATTTGTTTAGTTTACTATATGTTATTTTAGTTCAGGTATCTAGCTAGTAAAGTAAAGTAAAAAAAATATTTATTTCATAAACTATTATACATAGTACTTGAAAAAGTCATAATAAAAATTGAAAAAAAAAAACAATCGAAATATTATTACACTATCTATCACATGCTGAGTAGATACCTTTTCATAATCGTGTATAGATTGGTATAGATCGATAGTATCTTCAGTTTCATATAATTTTTTCTTTTAATTTTTGGTTACGAATTTGGTTTGGTTTTTCTTTCTTTCTTTCTGTGTGCTGGCTTGAACTGCGATCATCAACCCGCCTGCCCCGCGTAGTGATTATGGGCAGATACCTCCAATAAAATGAAGTCTTTAGGGGAGGCCAATGTTCAGCACTTTCACTTTAAAAGCCTGATTATGATGATGATAGACCCGTAAGATTGTTTAGTTTCCAATAAGATACTACGACTCGAGAATAGCTACTCAGATCGCTCACAATCCATTACTTAGGTATACTAAAAATAGATTTACTAAGAACTGTTTGTTACTGATTTAGCTTTCCTGATACCGAAAAGTGGTACAGGTGAGTACATCCCATTGTATATAGATTTGGAATTAGTTTAAAGAAACTGGGCGTTTGGTACATTTGTATGTTTGGCCTGGTGTTAGGTGTAAAAGAAGATCTCAATTCCGCGTAAATTGCACGGAGAATAGGATAACTAGAAATTGAATTAAATCTAAAAGAAAAAAATCCATTCTTGTTGAATGAGTACAGGTAAAACCTTCACCTCCTAGACTATTAGTATAGTACAGATTATAAGTTGACACAAATTGTTAATGGGGTTGGAATGAGATTTGTTGGTTGATTCACCCGGTGTAGCTTGTTTCTCTTTTTTTCATTGTGTACATTATCCAAACATGCTTTGTCACACAACTAAGTTTATTATACCTTTGTTTGTAAACGTATCATCAAGTACCGGACTTTCTAAATTTGTACATAATGTAACCTTAATTGTTAATTCAAGTAAGTAATCTACATGATTTATTGTATCTCATTTTAAGTGTTTTTATGAGAAATAAATTCTTTAAACCCAGAAATTGTAAATTGGGTTGGGTCATAATCATAATATTGAGTTATGTTTATTGTTATTGTATATTGTTTTTTTTTCCCGAAATATCAAGTTAATTATTAAGTGTTTTTAAATCGAAACTAGGTTTTTTTCCCGAAGTAAATATATTTCATGTGTTAATCCAAGTCTCTATCTAAGTATTATATAGTTTGCTCAATTTAATTCACAATTTTTCCTGGTTTTTGCGTGACCAAGTAACGAATGATTTTCTTATCATCACACACACATTTTCTAATTATTATTTAATTATACGTACATATAACACGCCAGTTTCCCCGAAGGAGTAGGCATGTTATAAGCCCCCATTTCGCCAGTTATATTATTGATCTCACGTAATAGGTGGCGATCCTATTGCCCCTAATCGGAAACTTTTATGTTCGCCAGAGCCTCGTCCGTTGTTCAGCAGGTGCTCCACTTATAGGTGAGGTTGACTTGGGCACCTCAAATCTTGGTAAGAGCCTTACACACCAACTATTTATTTATATCCAGTTCATTAGATTAATATACAAACAACAAAGAAAGACTAGACGGTGTTATCTAAATTAATTAAGTAACAAGTCGTCTAGTTCCACACGAAACAACGACAATATAACTAAAACAATAAAATTAAAACTTAGTGCTGAAACTACTCACGGACGAGAAATTTAGAAACACAATAACTTTATACAAAACTAAGTTTCACATGATCCTAATAAATCTCCCGAATAAGAAGAGGGAAGAGATACTGTGGGTAAAATCTTAAGTCTCAAGTGTTATAAATGTGTTCGTGGGGATACTGATAAACTGAATGAATATCTAGTACACTACAATATCTCATAGTCTTCGTATAATAATAATATGCCTGTGCCCTTTCGGTATACAGGCGTAATATTATGTACTGTTATTTTAAGATCATTAAGGCATTATTAAAATGTCCGTTATAGTGTTTACGTGAATAATAACATGAAATAGTACATTTTTCGAGTTTAGTTATATCAACAATATTATTGTGTACATATTTCTATATTTTGGTTTAAAGTATTTATGATATTGGCATCTGCTGTTATCAAACTATTTGTTACATTAGTGCACAAAATTTATGATGATTATTATTTAAGAATTTAACTGAATTAGGGTAAAACGAAAATAATAGTTCATTTGGTCAGATTAATGGAAGGATAACCATTAATAACAACAATATGTCAAAATGCTTGTCTTACCAATTTCCGGCTCGTATCGCATATCCTTGTTCAAGTGTTTACTCTGTACATGTTTAGCAAAAACGAATTATTGCTTTGTACATCTTTGGCAATAAATAATTGAATTAAATATGCTAGGGTAAAACCAAAATCACATGCGCCTTTTTAAGTAATGGGCCAAATGTGGCTAATAAGTAACTTTTGACTATTGTTTACTTGAGTTTCTTTCACTACTTTTATCTTATCTTATCAAGTATCCCATTTCCGGACCGTAATTAATAAAAACAATCTAAGTACAAACTTTTTACACCTTTAACAATAAATAATTAAATTGATTGAGCTAAGGTAAATTCGCACTGGAGCAGGCAAATATGACAAACTATATATCTATCTCAATTTTTGTCTTATCGAATTCCTACCCGTGTAGCGACTACCGTCTGACCTTCGCAACCCAGAGGGAAACATAATTATATGGTTAAAACAGCTGTCAGGATGTTAGAAGGCACTGACTTCCTAATAACGACTGACAAAGACAGCCGGGAACAACAGATTAACATGCTTTCCGTGACACGGAACCCTTTGGGTAAAGTGTAGCTATATTTCCACATAGCGAGTAACAAAGCGTGAGTCGTTGCAAAAGTAATGTAACAGTGACACTGTTTTCCTACAAGCGATTACCATTTAGATAACGGCGCGTCGGCTAATGATGATTGCAGCAACCTTGTGCGATTGGTAATTAAACCAGGGGCCTCTATGTAAGCTACGGATTCACAAAGTGATCTATAGCGACCCATTGGGTTTTTGAAGTAATTTCTGTTTAGCAGTCTTAGGTATTAATTCCTTTTGATAAAGGGGCGTCTTTCTCAAAATTGTTAGGAATCTCTGGTCTAAGTTTTTTTTTCTACTACTAGGTAGCACTCAATCATGCGCATACACTGATGGAAAGTGGTCACCGCAGCCACGTTACACGCCCTTTTTGAAGATTCCAAATTCCCGATTCCTGTAACCTAAAAACCATTACTTAAGTCTTTGAGCATGAAGTGATGGACAAACTAAATATTTTTATTGTGTCTGGGACCGATGGCGTTCAACGTGTGAAATCATTAGCAGCGTGTGAAGCTTCACGTTCAGGGCGAGATTCAAGTCTTTTGTCAATAGATCAGTATTCACTGGATTAAAATACATTTTAACCAAGATTTACGCCAGAGATTCCCAAACTATTTTGGTAAAATACCCCTTTGTCAAAACGAACTGAAAGCTTCCTAAAAATTACTGAAGGATCCTTAAGGTACAAAAAGAAAAAAGTTAATTAAAATTTTCAAAAACTCAACGGGATGAATTTTGTTTTGTAATGTTATGGAGATATATTTGTCTTTTACTATTTTCTGTAAGACAAAAATATGTAAATATTAAATAAGTATAATATATACATATTTTAAATTTTAGAAATATAATGACGAAAAGTAGATGAAGCCAAATTTATTTTGGCAACAATCACGACTTAATGATGTAATTTCGGCCACCACGGAAGACCTTGACCCTATGCATTGTCCGACATTTAGAATGGTCCATCTATTATTCAAGCTTACGTTATGGTATTTGTGTGTGAAAATTCGTTTGTGTATTCTGACGTAAATAGGAATCGCTTTTGGACGTAGTGCACACAAAAGGTGATAAGAGCTTCGATAGGCCAAGATAGCTTAAATACGAATAATTACAAAGAGGAACTTTTATAATTCTTATCAGACACAGGAAATTACAATTCATACTACCATAATACTCCTGGTCTACTTCCAGTCAACAAAATAGATTTATCAAGCACTTCGAAAACTAATCATTGGACCCGATTGGTCTCCACCTTGACTTGGTGTGGGGGCTGAGTACATCCCGGAGGAGGATCCGCTGGGAAAAAGGTAACATCCAGAGGACGGCGCCTCTGGGTGCCCTTAGTACTGACTACCGGGGGTAAACTCTGAGGGACCTGTGGAGGGCGCAGCGGGCGTGCTAAGAGGGTCTTAGGTGGCGGGGACGGGGTCCCCTGCTGTCTAACGATAGACCTTCCGAGAAGTCGGCCACACACGCTATGGTCGCACAAGGGGGTAGCAGGAGCGCGTCCACTGCGCTTCGCTTAGGAGGTCCCCCCGGTTCTAGCCCGGGAGACAAAGGTCGCAGGTGGGGTGCCAGACTCTGTAAGCCAGATACTGGCCCCCCGCTCTTTTTGTCAACAAGCGGCGGGCGTCATTGGAATTTTTTTAGTGGGTATTACTGCTGGCGGTCGTGTCTGCCGGTGGTAATTCCCCCATCCCCTTTCGGTCCCTATTTGGCCAGAAGGCAGTGCAAATTTATAATTTTTATGGCCTTGTAAAGTGCTAAAGTGGTAGGTACATTTGGTTGGCATCGAGAGAAACCTCGACTATAAAGTATGAAGACGTATACTCATCCGTAACACAGGTTTCAGTTAACTACCCAAGGAAATTTACCAGTCATTGACTATGTCATTTAATACAACCATTTAACATTTTACTGAACTGCGTTTAGCTGAGCAATATGGTTTACATGTTATACAGTGCATTCTTGCGGACGATATCGCGTGCGTCCGCTAGTCGTTTATCGTTTTAATTAGTATCATATCGTCTGTTATTATGGCCTCTAGATGACTCTAGATAGACTTTGACCTAGCATTGAGTGCTAATATAACTTGTCACATAAGCCTTTCGACGATCGAGAAGATATCTGAGACGAATAGGTTTACCTGATACGCCCTAATGCGGCTACTATATTTACAGCAGGAATAATGTTATTTAACCGATTTAGGGCAATTAACCGGTCTATGGTCTGTTGATCTCGTCAGGGCCGGTGGATGCAGGCGGTTCACGACCACTCAATGTGGAATTTTATTGGGGAGGCCTATATTTAGCTGTGGAAGTCATATGGCTAAGATGACGAATTAAAAATCCGTAAGGCTTTAGGTTTTATTGACGAGATGAGACCAATGATATTATTGAGGCTCCTATCCTCGTTGGAAAGAGAAGGAAGAAAGAGAGAGAAAACTAATTTCACAGAGCTTGCACTATAAGGGTAGTAGAAGGGGGATAAACAAAACAAACGCATATTCATAACAAATAGCGAACTCCTAGACCTTAGTGTATTTAAATGTTTATTTTAGTAAAATGTAAGCATTAATATATATCTAAATTTTGTTTCAAGTGTGAAAACTGATTATTATATTACAACTTCGTCAGCATGACCTACATGTAATGTTTTCCATTTGAATCACTCTATCTATTAAAAAAACCGCATCAAAATCCATAAAGTAGTTTTAAAGATCTAGGCGTACATGGGGACCGACAGAGGAAATCGGCTTTGTTTTATACTATGTAGTGAATATATATCTATGTAATAAACATTTAACGATATTTATCTTTTCATTTTGGGGTCAAGTTAGCGAGTAGAATTACAATGAAACTATAACTCACTACAATGTAAGACTATAGTCATTTTAATCATTTTACAACACCTTTCAATTAATAAATAGTTCTTTACTAAGGTAAATTTTATTCATAGATATACCGTAAAAAATCATTTAGATAATAATTATACATACAATACATTAACTCAATTCTGTATTTCATTCTCTATTTAAATGCATTTGGGTCATATAAAAATGTTTAAACCAAATTACATTTAACATACATAACATCACGCCTGTTGCCCTAAAGGAGTAGGTAAAGGCATATTATAATAACAATAATAATAATAAAATTTCTAACAATTACAGAAAAAGTAGTAGTACATTAAGTGTCATAAATATTTATTTATTATTTATTTAATTATTTAGTTCCAAGATAAGTATCATTAAGAACTTGTGTCATGGATACTAAATAACGGATAAACATACATAAATACTATTTTTTTATAAAATAAATACTTAATATACAACCCAGACCAGAACAAATATTCATGTTCATGCTTACAAATATTTGTCCTGTGTGGGAATAGAACCCACGACCTTGGAGCGGAGAGCGGGTATACTCGCCACCACACCATATCGGTCGTAAAATTATATGCCCATATTTCGCCAGTTATATTGTTGGTCTCATAATGACTCATAATCTCATGGTGACTTTTATGTTCGCCAGAGCCTCGTTCGTTGATCGAGAGGTGCACCACTTGCAGGTGAGTTTGGCTTGGGCTTGGGATTTTTCATTTTAAAATTATTAATAAAAGTATCACACTAATATTATAATTAAGAAGCATTTTGTAATTTTTAATGTTTGTAATGAGTTTACTCAAAAACCACTGGACCAAAGAGATTTAATATAGTAATAGTTAAATGTCTTTACACTGGACCAATTACAAAATCGTTTTACCATATGGTTATAAGGATTCCCTTAAATTTTAAGGATGACTTTATCCTTGAGTAATAAAGGTTTTATTTAATACTAGAAAACAATTACGAATGCTTTCGAATACTCCAATAGTGTACAAGGTGTATAATATTTCATAAGATAGCTACCAAAGCGAAACGAGGGCGTTCTTTTAGTAGAAAACAAAAGAATAACTTGAATTGCGAAAAATAATCCCGCTCTTTTTGCTGTCACTTTAACAGAACTTAAACACCATTCATTTATATTTTGAAACCACCGAACGCTTTAACTTACTACAAACAAAACACTTCCACAATTAAAGTTCGTATTTCGAATACACGTTTAAAAAACACATGTAAATAACAGAGTTCTCGCATCAATGTTTATTTACTTTATTATCGCGGTCGAAATTAAATATGGCCGACAACGCGTGCGCATTTCTCAGTACGCTTACGGTAACTGACTATAAAATAAACTAATTGTACATTTAACCGTCTGGCGATTGAGGTTACCATTATCATATCAATACACAAAAGATACATTATTTGACTCGCTACTGTCGTGAGAAGTCTGGAAGGACACAGAGCTTTTTTTGTGATTCTTATATAGTAAAAGCATTTTAAATGTTATGGTATTCATGTAAATATTATACTAATTTAAAATATATTGAAAAGGAAAATAAAAATACTTCGCAAAAAATGGTTGCCTGTAAAGTCGTTTTTACGGGCGAAGATTTTACGTGACAACGTCTTTTTCTCGGTAGAATATTTATTGATATGAATATAATTAAATTGCACAATAGGAACAAGGAATTGAATGAAAATAAGAATTGCACAAATTTTAACTATAGAAATATATTTTGTTTACTAAAACATTGTACACTAGTGCTGCGCGCGCGGCAGACCGATCATAGTTGAGTGGGAGAGAGACGCAAGGCATTCGCCGGGCCTCTCTCTCGTTCGGTGACTCATCGTAACGTTACCGAGCGTTACACTTTTTCATAAGTGACTCCCAGCCGCAACCTAATTTAAGACGTTGTCACGTCAAAATCATTTTGTCTTCATTCATATTATATACAGTCAGAAAAAAACTAACTAACTATAGTTAAATAGTAAGAAAGTACTTGGTATAATAATAATATTATGTTCAGTAAGTATGTTTATTTTGACGTGACTTTTTACCTGCAGTCATATTGAAAGTAGGATTTTAATTGTTTTCTAAAGCATGTATTGACTAAATTAATAATATTCAAGTTAGATAGTAGGATATTAAGCCTGTACCAATAGGTAATGGTTAATAATATGTCTGTTGAGGTTCGTTGTCTGTACAATATAAAAAAACGCGATGGTATTGAGACCGTTTGCGGTTTTGTATCAAGGTCAATATGTAAAAACGTTCGTTGTAAGCGAGAATGAATCGTTCCATACGTTCACGTAGGTTTTACACCAGGATAATTTTGTGTGTAATTTCAAAAAAGAGGTTAAATATTATTAATTGGAATTACAGATTAAAAAGGACAATTAAAAAAAATAGATTTTTGTAACATAATTTAAATCGTGTTTTATTAAAAAAAACCAGCACCGTTACCACACCACTAGGTACTTCTAAGATCCTCAAATTTTGTCTATTACAAAAACCAAAATAAGGGTAATAAATCACTAGTATCAATTTCTATCTAATACAACGAATTCTAGTCTTTGAATATTCTGGATCGACAAGTTGAAATTTTGGCACGTATATAACGTAACGCGTAAGCGTAGTAGAGGGCGGCCCCCCACGCGATGGGTTGGTGACCTGGTCAGGGCGGCGGGGAGCCGGTGGATGCAGGCGGCAAAGGATCGATCTACGTGGAAAGCAATTGGGGAGGCCTAAGTTAAGCAGAGGACTTCAAATGGCTGATATGATGATGATGATACACGTACTACCATATACCGGAGGTGTATCATAAAATTTCAAATATGGGGTCACTATTACAGTAACTGTCTAATGACCAAATTTTTAATCACGGTTGTTTTCAAGGCACTGACAGAATAACAAACAAATGAACGTGATATAATCGTTAACAGCTGTAATTGTGTAAAAATAACGCAAGTTCCGATCTATCAGTGACGTAACGTTTGGCTAAGAATCGATTGCAACTCGCTCCTCACTGCCCACGGAAGAAATCACTTTGCTATTACACACTTAATGATGCGCTAGAATTTTCCCAATCATCATTCGTCATCATCACAACCATATAGTTATGAAGTCGTCCACTGCAGAACATTGGCCTCCCTAATAGTTTTTGAGGATATTTGCCCACGATCATCACACTGAGCAGGAGGGTTGGTGATAGAAATGTCATAGAAATATTTTTTGTGGCAAAGCAAATAGAAGTCTGAAAAAGGGGGGGGGGGGGGTAAAAATATATCTTATAACCGTCAAAAATTGTAAACTTAAAAGATTTTTCGATCTTAGTAAGTTCGGTATATTTTAAAAATAGAACTCAAGATAAACCTGCAAAATTGTTTTTATATTTTATTTTATCTCTATTTGGAATGGTCAAAAAAGTTTGTTTCGAATTTTTTTCTTTCTTTTAAATAATGGTTTCGTGCGTGTAGCACATTTTGCCAGTGTCAAGTAAGAGATATATTAATAACATATAAATTATAGTAAATGAGAATGAGTAGTGATAAAGATGATACATGGTACATGAGATGCCCTCCCCCTAAAACCCTTGAGTCCTCAGTAAAGATGTGAGACTATACACTGAGATCTCACATGGGCATCTTGAGAGAATTTGAAAAGTGATGTTGCACTGTTTTGTTTCATTTACCAACAACACTCATGTACGTTTACAAACACTGAACGGTTAATAATCCATCGTTAATACACATTAATGTTCAAAACATCACGATTTTTAGAAAATAAAACTAAACTTCAGACATGACTTTATTTTCCCGCCAAGAAGTCCATTTCGAATTTTATTAAATAATTTAATTTTAATTTTGACGAACTGCGGCAAGGTGAACCGACAACTTAAGACAGGTGGCTTGTAGCGGATAGATGCGTTCTGCAAAGGATAGTGATGGTGTGCGCTCTTTGGTGGAGGCCTCTGTTCAGCAGTAGAGGGCGATTGACTGATTGATTGATTAATTTTTCATATATGCTGTATATATTTATGAAAACAATTTCGTCTTATCATTGGCATATCTTATTAAGTGAGTAATAAAAAAACCTCCTTCACTTTTATCCTTTATGATTTATTCCTTTTATTGAGTTGCAAATAAAGTCTGTTTTTGCTAAAACGGTGTATTTTTATTGTACCCTCATGACGTCACATGTTAGTAAACATATGCATATGCATACATAATAATATGGCAGTTGATATATAGGCTAAACAAGTATTTTACTAAATTATGCTATAATTGTAATTTACACCGCTTTAGACGCATGTATACAAACTCATTAAGAATGCATATTATTGGTGTAAATGCTAAATTTATAACGACCGCAGAGGTTGTGAAGAATCTACTCCTACCCTCACGTACCTTCTAAGCATGAAATGCGATAGCATACACTGCACATAAGGTATATTCAATAGTATACACACATAATCTCCGGAGTTTATACTTCTGAGACTTTGGCCACAACGATGAGCACAACCCCCTCCCCCCTCATCTCAATTTCACTCAAATACTGATGGGGCTTGTATGGGTCCCGGAGACAGAGAGCCACGTAAAATAGGGCTTTAATCTTTCGGGTCACATTGCCCTACCCTCATGTAGGGTAACAACCTTAACAAAACGTTTTTAAACATCCCTATGAGGTATCTTCGAAAATGCTTGGATAGAGAATTTATTCCGCATAATACACATACTCATACACATACTCACACAAGCAAGTACACACTCCTACGCAGACGAACGCACACACTCTCACACACGCATACACAATCATTAATTAATTTAACCTTACTTACTAGTATCATTGCAGGTAACAGTTTTTATTATTGAAATCTTACCTGATCTTTATCCTCTTGCGACTTCGGCCACAGGGTGACATTGAGCACGATCTCGCCCATATCCTGATGTGGCTTGTTTGGGTCCCGGAGACAGAGCACCAGGTCCTGCATCCTCCCCAGCTCCAGAGCGGTGAGGTCTATCTGACAGGAGCCCATGAAGTCGTCTTGAAGACCCCAGTCGTAGTCAAATACCTAAGAATGTGGGTACACTTACGTAGTATTATCATGAATTGGGAAACAAACAGGGGCTTATTACAATACAAGATCTTAAGTGAAACCTAGTTTAAAACTAGTGCTGTCTTTTTATTTGATAAAATGATCACAGTGACAAAACTAGTTTTAACTCTTTTTTTTTGTTTTACGTCGGTAACAAAATGCATTTACGCACTGCCTTCCGGCCAAAAGGGGACCGAAAGGGCCAGCAGGGCTGCCAGCAGTAATACCTACTGAAAATCTTCCGATGACGCCCGCTGTTTGTTGAGAAAGAGCAATTTATTTCAGACATTTGTTTAAAGCTGAGAGGCACAGAACTTTGATTTAAAAAAGTTTTTTTTAAATAAATGGCTTCGTGCGTTTTGAACTTTTAGCCAGTGACATATAAGAGATATATGAATAATATATAAATCATAGTAAATATATAGAGAATGAGTGGGTGGGTGATCAAGATGGTAAATTATAAATGGGATGACCTCCCCTAAACCCATTGCGTCCTCAGTAAAGATGTCTATACTGAGATCTCACATGGACTTCTTAAGAAAATTTGAAAAGTGATGTTGCACTGTTTATGAAACAAAACCAACACTCATGTACGTTCCCAAACACTAAACGGTTAATAATCCACCGTTATTACACATTAATGTTAGAAATATCACAAATTTTAGAAAATAAATCAAAACTGCAGATATGAGGCTTCACTTTCCCGCCAAGAAGTCCATAAATATATTTAGCTCTAAACAGGATTAGTGCAGGACACCCTTATTGTGTATCAGAGCTTGAGTTCAGAATTAAGTACTTTATTAATTCCCGCGTGAACTATATAAAGCTGTAAGACAACCTCCTGTTTTAAAGCTCAATGGGCAATATTTACCGCCGGATACTCCTTCATACATATATAACATACATTCACGCCTATTTCCCCGAAGGGGTTGGCAGAGGCATATTATACGCCCACATTGCGCTAATTATATCGTGGTCTCACGTAATAGGTGGCGAGCCCATTGCCGCTAACCGGAATCTGTTATGTTCGCCAGAACCTCGTCCGTTGATCAGCAGGTGCACCACTTGCAGGTGAAGTTGGCTTGGGCTTCTTAGATGTTGTTAGGATCCCTATATACCCAACCGTATTTACCGCTGCACAAATAAGGATAACAGTCATTTATTAGGCACAATTAAAATATTCAAAGGCAATATGACCAGAAGCAGTTTAAATAAAATAAACTGGTTTCGATGACGATAACGTTTAACAGTTTCCATAGAAAACTTTATAGGTGAAACCTTTAAAAATTCAATAAGAAATTCGAACTGAATGAAACCTGATAGAAACCTATCAGAATCGAATAGCAATTCGAAACAAATCTATTCAGACTCTTTGATATAATGAAAATAAAAAAAACTGAGAGAAATATATTATTACAAACGGCCTTTGGCGAAACGAATGAAAGAAAGTATTTAGTGTCCAACATTTAAGCTTAGCCTAACAATATTTATATCGTAAGAGTTATATATTTATATCCCATATAATTATATATTATATTGTATAATAAGCCTTTTAAGTCATTAGCTCTTTTAATATTCATTTAAGACAAGGACAGAATAAAATGGAATAATAAAGGAAAGAGAAAAGTGTGGCTCGTAAGAAGAAGTCTATGAATTTAGACATTTTAGAGCCTTTAAATCCTTTTAGTGTATGTACAAGCTCAGGTAATAGGGAATCTTAGTCTCAATAGCTTTCTATCTATAGTATATGTGATTCGCTGCTGGCTGCTTGCCGCATGGGTCTTTTGGGGAGTAGCCTACCCACAACCAAGAGACTATGGACTACAATATGCAAAGGCTGTTATAAAGATGATGACAACACTATTTGGAGATATGCAATAAAAGGCAAGGGGAAGAACAAAAAATCCTACTAAGTTTATGTTTCCTTAGGCTCATCTGGTCACCACTTTATACCGTATAACTTTGATTTTATTGACCTAATTTCAGTAAAAACTGCTTATAAGATTATACTGCGATAATGTAAGAATCAAGCTTACCAATCTCTCTCTCTCTCTCTATAGTCGGTCCCTTATGTCTTAGGATCGTGGTTAGGATCGGAGTAATATCTGGAGCGGATGATCTGCTTCCACCGGTTCCGATCTAGCGCGTCTTACACGACCGCGTAGAATTTGGAGGACGATTAGTTTTTCACTTGATCGTTCCATCTGGTTTGTGCACGACCACGCGACCAATAAAGGGGGTAAAAAGACCTTGATTCCACACATCATGTTTTACTACAAACTGCGTTTCTGTGTGGCTCAAACGTTCTGACAGTATTTTATTCAAAACCTTAAGAACTTACTCTAAAGATTAGTTTTAATAAAAATCTTAAATAAGTTTTCATGACTTCACATATAATAACTACTATAGTTACCTAATACTATTCATTTCTCAGATATAACCAGACCATTCATTATCTTTATTACCACTAATTCTCATTTAATTACTATGAATTACATAGTATTAATGTATCTAAACCTTGACACTGGCTAAATGCGCTAACCGCACGTAGCCAGAAAAAAAAGGGAAAATGTAGTATAAAAATCGAGTGTAAGTCAATTTGGATGTATCACTACTTTTGATTTTGAAATGCTGCTCCTAACCCTGTAAAAAAGGTACTGAAACAAGTGAATTAAATAAAGCTTGATTTAAATTTGGAACGGGGTAACCAAAATGCCAGCGCCCGTACCTACATTTCACGGCAAAATTTATTACCTACCTAGTACCTACTCTGTTGGTTCGATTTAAAATTTAAAGCGAAATGATTTATACTAGTGATTCCACTGTCAGCAATTGAAGCAGTTCATACAAATTAGTAGGTACATATAATATAATACATTATATTCGGATATTTACTTGTCAAACATTGCTTCGACACGGATTCAGGAATCGCCGAACAAAACGCTGAGACAATTACTGTTAATGTTTACTTACAGAAATGAAACCCCCTCTCATCTCACGAGGAGTCGTAAGAATCGACGATGAGAAATCCTACCGGATAATGGGCAGCAGAGTCATCCTGCGTAGTGATTTTGGGCAAATACCCCAAAAAAAATATAATCTGAGGAGAGGCCAATGTTCAGCAGTTGACTTTATAAGGCTGATTAGCTGACTTACAAACATATTATTTTGTAATCTTTAAGCTTTTGCTATACTTTACACCCAACAAAAGTGGCTAATTATAAATTTTATTACATGGTATGTAAAGGACCTTTGTATGTACGGAAATAAATCGAATTGAATGTAGAATCACTTTGTACGATCTTTACATCAAAGTGGCTTTGAATCTCCAACTTATAGCCACAGTCGTCATAACTGGAGAGTTCTGAAGCAGCCTCTCGATATTTTGAACAAAATGTAGTTGAATTAATTGTTTTTGGAACGAAGTTCCTTATCGCGCGTTGTGAAAGGGGGCTAGACGGAAAAAATTGTTACGAAAAGTTGTCACGACACTTTTTCACGGTCTAGTGGCTAGGATACCTGGCTTTCACCCAGGAGGCTCGGGTTCGATTCCTTTTTGTTTCCTCTTTTTAGGCGTTTTATTTGATTTATTGATTTGTTTGTATTTTTTTTTATAATATTTTATTACAATTCCTTCACTAATTAATCGAAAGGAACTTCGTTCCATCCGGGTGTCCCTTGACACCTCTCTTTTTTTATTTATAATTCTCACAGTTTCCTTTTTCAGGTACGCGCGTAATTTACCGAATATTTAAATTCATTTCGCACCCCTTTTGAAGAGCCCCAAGCTGAGAAGTTATGCTAAGCAGGGTACTCATCTAGCCGTAATGTATCAGATACTGTATCAAGTGAAAACATGCGCGCGCGCTGCGAGCCGTTCGCGCGTGGTTCGCAGGGAGTTCTCAGCGAACCGCCGAGTGGCGGTATCACTGCGATGCACAAACGCTTGTCGCAGTATGCGCGTCGCAGCTAGATACGGGATACCGTGGACGAGACCGTACTCACTTGAAGGTTGTATACGTAACATGCTACGTTACGTCCTACATGGCAGGTGAGTACCCTGCTCCACAACCCGAGTGTACGATGCAGAAAGTTTGTTTTTACACGCACCGTACGTGCACTCATTACTAATGAGGATGAATTTCCAGTAAATGTCGTTGAATGACATTACTATGAGGGTCCATTAAAAAAGACACCGTCATCTCAGCCCATTAATGTCTCACAACTAAGCACCGGCCTTCGCTCTCATACCAAGGGGTAGAGTATTGGGTCAAAATACACGTAGGGTGTAAAGGGATCCTAAGATCCGGTGAGCCCAAGCCAACCTCACCTGTAAGTAGAGCACCAGCTGAACAACGAAAGAGGCTCTGGCGAACATAAAAGCTCCGGCAATAGATTCGCCACCTATTACGTGGGACCAACAATATAACTGGCGAAAAGTGGGAGTATAATATGCCTCTGCCTACCCCTTCGGGAAAATAGGCGTGATATTATGTATGTATGTAAACACATACATATGATATTGAACCTCACCTTCAGCTGAACAGGTAGAAACGGATCTTCTATAGGCACTGTGAAGCACTCGTCCCACACCGGGTTCAAATCCCGGTAGACGATCTTGGACTTGTGCAGCATTCTGCCACCCGCCTTGAACTTCACGTAGGGATCGCTGGTGCCTGACAACAATCCTGGTGTTCGAACCCACAAAGCGAGTTGTTAGACATGTAAAAAGCTAAAATAAATTAAAAAAATAATAATAATATTACGAATATATTTTTAACAATTTTCTTTTTATTTCGACATTTTTATGGCAAATTTATTTTAGTTTTTTTTAATTTGCCAACTTTGGAAAACATACGCTCTGACTAGTTCATAGAATGTTTAAATGTTTGTTTGTCAATTCAACTGATTATTGAAATCAATAGATTTTTTTGTGAAACATTTTAATAAAAAATTACAATGAAATTTATTAATCTTTAGTTCATAATATATGGAATGATTCGCTTTCATTTTTAAAATTGCTTTAAAGGAGATTACACTCCAAATAAAATACTTTTTTGTCATTATATACCTCCTTCATAGGTAGCAAATATCAAATGTTCGTTCTCAATTATCGGTGCTATATGTTGTTTTATTTAAGTGATATATCTAAAAAAAAAAAAGCAAAAGCACTACGAAATTATTTGAAAAAAATTATATAATGTGCAAAGTAAAATACTTACACAGTAAAATATTTTATAACAGTAAAAAATTGTGTGAATATGTTATTTATGAAAATTTGTAAGTATTATTGTGATGTATGTGTTTATTTGATTAAAATATTGCTATGTCGCTTGACTCTTGCTGCACAGAAAAAAAAAAACAATTAGTGACAGTGTAGCAGATAAAAATTGTACAGGGTTATTTGTCAAACATCAACAACCTCGCAGGATACTTAATCACATATGCTCTACGAGTTTTCCCATACCTCAATACGTTCGTAACAAATAATTTTCCAATATTTTATTGTACTGTCGGGACATTTGTAAGTCTATGTTCCATAAATGCTTACCTTACGGAAAGGTGACTAATTATCCCCAATGTTTGCTTTTCTAATATATTATGCAATGTTATGCGCACAGAGTTAAAAACATTTAGACTTAAAATAAAATTGATATTTATTTTTATATGAAAGTAAAATGTTGTATATGATATTAAATATTTAACTCTCCGAGGTAGTTGATATTTTAAAAATAACCATATCTAGCGTTGAAGTGAGAATGTAATAGAAAAAGGCAGTCAATAAAGTTTTAATTTTACCTATTAATTAATGAAGTGGTAGTGTAGTAGTAGTAACTCGTCAGTTAATATAGCATTGATCTTACCTACTTACGAAAGCATTATTATTGTGAATGTATAAAAGATTACATAAAACAGTATCGCTGCATTAAATACTGTATTATATAAAACAAATATAAACGTCAGTGCATTGCTGCAGAATTTTAATAATATTGTGTGTTATTTTTAATAGGCGTTTGAAGTTTGAATTATGCTGTTTAGCGTTTTCTCTCACCATTTTTGTCCATAGCCAAAAGATTTTGACCTCTTTTCAGATGTATTCTTAGTTGGAAGAACGCGTATTGTCTTAGGTGCTGCTCTCTCAGTTTTTGACCTTCATCTGGTTCCTGAAATTAACATATAAAATGCTTTAATTTCATATTACAGAATCGAATTCTATGCATAGATAGATAGATAAAACGTTTATTTCCTTTAAATAATGCAAGTTACGTAAAAACATATCCCACAAAACCGTTTGACTAGTTTGTTGTGGGTCACAGTCTCATATTATATTGTTTAACGAAATGACCTATAATCATTATCATCTCAGCCACTAGAAGTCCACCAATTGATTGATTACGACGTCCAGCGATGTAGATCCTAGTATTCAAAGTTTTATCCCATACTTACGTATCATGGTCTCGTGAATACTTAACGGTTTATAACGGATGTAAAATTGTCTATTCATCATCTCAGCCCATTAACGTACCACTACTGAGCACGAGCCTTCTCTCACATATTAAGGTGTGAGGGTATTGGGTCATACTCCACGATGATCCACTGCGGATTGGCGGAGGCAGGTGTATGGCGTCCTGCTGTTAGAATTTATCAAGCCGCCTCTAAAATGGCTTAACGTTTACCACATTTAGTGATAACCGGGACCAACGGCTTAACGTGCCTTCCGAAGCACGGAAGCGCTCGATATCAAATGCCACAAAAACGGTCACCCATCCAAGGACTGACCTTTGTAAACTCTGCTGTACTTTGGTGATCGTTTCCGACCACCGTTCAATTGTCTATTGCAAGGAGTATAATCCCAACATAATCTTTCAGGTGTCAGGTTTTCGAAAAAGGATTTCAAAATATAGTCATGTGCAATCGTGGTAAGTGGCAGTCATTAAGGCTTATAAGAGACCGCCCAAGCTCGGAATTGTTGGTTCAATCTAAAATTTGAAGCGAAAATATTTATATTAATGATCCCACTGTCAGTAGTTGAACCAGTTTATACAAGTTTTAGTAGGTACAAATAAAACATTATATTTAGATATTTACTAATAACATATTTCTTCAATTGCCTACGATACGGATTCAGGAATCGCCGTACAAAACGTGGTTAATTACCTATGTATATAAAAATTAAACCCCCTCTTACCTCACGTGGAGTCGTAAGGATCGACGTAATCATGTGCATCTGTGGTAAGTGGCAGCCATTAAGGCTTATAAGAGACGGCCCAGGGTCGGTAAATATTAACAGAAGACCCCCACCCACCTGCCTCCGGTAATCCGCTCGGAGCCCGCGTTTTATAAGTACCTAGTGTTATTTAAACTCCCCTCATCTTGGCTTACCTAATCACACGTTCACTGTGCTCAGAAACATGTTCCTGTGAGGACCTTATGTTCGACTCCAACCGGGCTGATAAAGTACAGATATCAAGTGTATTCTCATACTTAATAAAATCAAAAGGTAGAAATTAAGTAACTTGTTGGGGGGCTGTCGGCAGCGCGTTGGAGTACATACTTGTCCACTCCCTTTGCTATCGTCATTACTAATTAATACTACATCTTGTGTACCCTGCCGTGTTGTGGATTGTACCTACCCACTTACTCACTAAACTTAATTTTTTTTTAATTGTAATTTTTTATTTTTTAATATAAAATTGTTATTTTACATTAACATAAGTAAAACTGTTTGTCTAACACCAATATAAAATTGTTGCTCAAACCAAAACTTAGATTATGTGCTATTGAAGAGCGGTGTCTCCTGACACAGGCTTATTCAAGCTAAAAAGTAGGCACCAGCTAGATATTCTAATGTACCAGGTTGATTATGAAAAAAAGAAATTTATAATCATTAAGACCGCTTCAGGTGTATAGGGATCGTACAAACATCTAAAGAGCCCAAGTCAACTTCACCTGCAAGTGGTGCACCTGCCAATCAACAGACGAGGCTCTGGCGACCGTAACAGTTCCCGATGGGACCACATGGGACCAACAATGTAATTGGCAAAGTGTGGGCGAATAATATGCCTCTGCCTAATCCTTTGAAGAAACAGGCGTGATTGTATTACATAAATACAAATAAATTATGCTACCGACATCTGTGTTTATTTCTTAACATACATATCGCCGGCTATACCGTTATGCATAAAAAAGTATCACGCTACATAAATATTTTTACGAAGCCCATTCTATAAACACGGTTATAGGCTTCAAGGTAAACATAAGAACGCTCTCGAATCTAGCTGAATATCTAGATAATATTCCTAGATAAATCGCAATTTGAATTCCTCCTGAGCGAAATTTATGTAAATATGTAGTCGTAAGTAGGTGCCGATTTACATGAAAACCTCTTTGCTTGTTAAAGTGCTTCATTTTCTTGAAGGACCATCAAGTCTTGGGTTTATTTAGATAAATATTCTTGGGACGAAGACTGGATATTACATTTTAAGCGCTCGTAGCTCTGCGGTGCTCGGGGGACGGAAAATATCACCGAAGTACAGCAGAGTTTACAAAGGTCAGGCCTTGAATGGGTGACCGTTTGTGTGGCATTTGATATCAAGCGCTTCCATGCTTCGGAAGGCACGTTAAGCCGTTGGTCTCGGTTATCACTAAATGTGATAGTCGTTAAGCCATGTTAGAGGCCTCATGGGCTGCTTGATAAATTCTAACAGCAGGAACACCTGCCTCCGCCAGTCCGTACTGGGTCAGCGTGGTGAAGTATGACACCATACCCTCACACCTTGATATGTGAGAGGAGGCTCGTGCTCAGTAGTGAGACGTTAATGGGCTGAAATGGTGGTGGTGGTGAAACGGAAACTCGCACAACATATTTTTGATACTTTTATTAAATACATAGAATGGGCGAGCGTAATCTTTAAGTGACGACGATATAATTAATAATTATTCTGTATGTTATTCTAAGTTCTCATTCAAGTGACTGTAATATGTCTTTTTAAGAATTAAACATATAAAAACGGCAGATGAGACGTTAACGCTCTGCCATAAAGAACGCGAACTGGCAAACGTTGCAAAAATGCCATCCCATAGAACAGCTCCTGATAGACGATGGATGATGATGAAGGATGATGACCGATAATCCGATTAAAGCTGCAGAATACGCGGCTTGCAATTGAACGGCGTGGAAAACCATTAATTCATTAGTTGATAGTTGTGAACACGACAAGCGAGTTTCCCATTGCGTAGGTGGGTTTTAGGGGGGTTTCTTGAATCACTTAACGTTCCCCGAAGTTGGGTACGTCTCAATGGTTGGGAAACCCTGTTCTACAGGGTAAGTTGGCTTATATTCGTTTTTTGATAGCGATATACACAGGAAACACCCAGAACAGAACAAACATTTATGTTTACGCACATAGGACTTGTTCTGTGTGGGAATAGATCCCACGGCCTTAAAGCGGTGTGCAGGTATACTTACCTCCACGCCACATCGGACGTCATCCTTATAAAATATAGGCCATGTGCTATTCTGATGTATAAGCTTCGACCTGGCAAAAATTTACTGAAATTGATTCATTACATATTGCGTGAAACAGTTTCAATATCCGTAGTGCATATAAATTTTCGCAGGCATATGCCCAGACCCTGACTATGACTCCAATTTCTCCTTTCCTCTCCCGAACAACAAGTGCTGGTCTTAGAAACCATCCTCATACTGTGCAGACTATCAGCACTCGAACCAAGAAATTTGAGAAGTCGTTTCTGAGCAAGACCACTAAACTCTGGAATTTGCTGCCGGCTCATGTGTTTCCTATTTCCTATGATCCCGGGTCTTTTAGCGGGCCGTGAAACGGCATTTTAGCAGGCCTTCATGAGTGAATAGAATAGAATAGATCTTTATTGCTAAGACTGTGTACATTTTGCTGGTGTTCATGCATTACATTAGTAACAACAGGGTAGCCGTTGCGGGCGTGCAATTTATATAACTTACAAATAGTTACTTAATATTATTCGTAAAAAGTATTCATTTGAATTGTAAAATAGTTTATTTATTAGCCAGGCTTTTAATTTGTATTTAAACTTTGGTAGACTTAATTCTTTAATTTCCAAAGGCAAATTTTTGAATACTTTAATACTGGTGTAAAAAGATTCAGATTGAGGTTAAATGTCCGATTTGAGGATGACAAGAAAAACGCGGAAAGTATTATTGTAATGTGATTCGTCATAGTGGACACACCCAGCGTATCAGATTTAGCCTTCCAATGGTTTATGATACGCTAGCTAGGAACGAAGTGCTCGTAGCTCCGTGGTACTAGGTAGACCATCACTGTAGAAGGGCAGAGCTTACAAAGGTCCGTCCAGGGATGGCTAGGCATTATCCTGGTTGCACTAGACTTAAGCTTCTGGGCCCTAAGCTTAAGTCTGCTTACTGGTCTAACCAAATTTGGCTGGATTTCAGTTATTACATGGGGTGACTGCCGTCTGACCTCCGCAACTCAGAGGGAGACATCATTCTTTGGTTAAATCAGTTGTCAGGATGTTAGAAGGCAGTGATTTCCTATTAACGACTGCCATAGATGTTCATGACAGCTAGGACCAACGGCCTAATGTGCTTTTCGAACCGCGGAGCATGCGATAATTACCTTCAAAAAGTCATATGTTTAACCTCAAGACAAGATTTGGAAGGCTACGGGTCTCGCCACAGGGATATCCTGTTCCCGCTTTTAGTAAAATTTTCAAAATCAAGCCAGGATCGTCCATAGAGCTCAGACACTTTCAGTTTAAATACATTTTGTCAAAAATATTTTGTCCTCTTTCACAGACATCATATTGTGGGAAATAATAAAAATAACGTTTGAATTGAATGAATGAATATTTTATTTCTCTCTTCACAAAGGATTACAAAAAATAAACAGTAGTTACAGACAGTGAAGACACATTATCCTTTGTGAGAGACTGGAGTCCATACTAGGAAAATCCTGTGTGACAGATCACCAGGCCCTCACCTCGGACTACTCTTAAACTAAAAAATTAAAATTACTATAAATTAATGTATATATTTACAAAGTTTCCGGTAAAACCAGAGAGAAACAGAAATAAGTAAAAAAATTAACAAAATTTCAGGAAAAAGAAACATATTTAACCACAATAATCATGTGAGTGTGTTTGTGTGGGTTATGTGGTGTGTGTGTTTGTGTGTGTGTGTGTGTGTTATGGTGTGTGTGTGTGTGTGAGTGTGCATATGTGTAAGACGTGTGCATTAACGGAGAATCGCTAGCAATTGTTCAGTCTCATTATAATCTAGCTTTTGTAACCATTTGCATAAAGTCTTTTTACAGGTTTTTCTGGGCTGCTTGTAGAATGACAGAATTTTGTTCAGCTTATTGTAAAGATAACAAGCCAGGAAGGTGAATTGGTGCTGTAAGAATCTTGTATTAGAGCGCGCTGTAGGACAGACTGCGTGCTTGCGTCGTTTATCGGCTAGGAGTGCAGGATCGTACTGAAGTTGAGAGTGTAGTCTTAGGACTGTGTTCTGGACGTAGAGTTGACGGACAGTTAGCATTCCAGTATGCTCGTAAACTAAGTTGGTAGGATGAAGAAAAGGCAGGAAATGACTTACTTTTAGAACACATCTTTGAGCCCTTTCTAACTTCAATAACAACGTTTTAGCGGCACCCCCCCAAACCGTTATACAGTAAACAAGAATTGACTGACATAGTGCTAAGTATACTGTATTTATAACCTTTTTATCAGCCACCCGTCGCAGATTTTTAAAAACAAAAATAAGCTTTCTGGTTCTAGCCACTAGAAGATCAATGTGTGTGTTGAAATTTAGTGATTTGTCTAGACTTACACCTAGGTATTTTATACTGTCAGTTTTTTGTAGTGGCATACATGAGCAGGAACTAGTATAATTAGAGCACAAACCAGTGTGGGCTATTATTTTTAGGTCTTGTATCGGAAATCTAGGATTTTTTATAGAGAATGCAATATATTTGGTCTTGTCAACGTTTACAGCCAGTTTATTTTTAACTAACCAAGTCCCAACAAGGTTGAGACCAGCTTGTGCGTGGTTATAAACTTGTTCCCAGGTTTCGGCTTGAAACAAGAGCGCAGTGTCATCCGCAAAGGCAACAACTTTTCCGTTTGGCATTTCGAGCTCACAGAGTTCATCTATATAGGTCAAGAATAAGGTGGGACCAAGAATACTGCCTTGTGGTACACCGTGAATGATGGGAAGGTCATTACTAACGTATTCGTCTATTTTGACACGCTGATAGCGATTAGCTAGGTAATCAGAAAACAATTTTAGTTGGGTTTCTCTGACTCCCAGATTCTCCATTTTCCTAAGCAGCAGAGGGACGGAGACCGTGTCAAAAGCCTTTGCCAGATCTATAAAAATGACAATAACCTTTCTGTTTACATCCAGATTATCTGAAATGAATCCTGTCAGAGAATGTATAGCGTCACTAGTAGATAATTTTGAACGGAAACCAAACTGGGATGAAGAAAGCAACTTATTGTTCTCTAGGTAATTTACTAGGCGCTTATTCATAATTTTTTCGAGGATTTTTGAAAACGATGGTAGTATAGAAATCGGCCTGTAATTGTTGACACAGACTTCGTCCCCGCTTTTGTGTATGGGATGAACCTCCGCTAATTTCCAAGCATCGGGAAACCTACCTGTCTTAATAGCTAGGTTGCAAATAAAGGTAATAGCCTGAGTAAGAATTTGTTTATACCTTTTTATGAACTTTGAGGAAATATTATCGCGACCGACGGCGCAATCGGTTTTCATACTTTCAATAATATTATTTACTTCGAATTCGTCTGTCGGGAGAATAACTAGTGAGTGCGGATGAGTTTTAGGCGGTAGCGATGGAAAATGGTCCTGTTGAGTGTTTAGCCGATCTGCAATTTCCTTACCTATGTTCACAAAGTACGTATTTACTTGATTAACGGATGTTAGTGGATCTGGAGTGTTGATAAGTTGTGTAGCATTGTTTTTTCTTTTGTTTGTATGCGTGATGTCTTTTATAGCGTTCCATAGTGTTTTATTATTTGTTTTTGCGGCTAGTTCAAGTCTATTTCTGTCGTATTGTATTTTAACCTTTTTAAGCAAATCGTTACAGAAATTACGATATCTTTTGTATATTAGCATTACATCTGGGTTGTTAGGATTTCTTTTCGCTTTTTGGTGTAATTTGTCTCGATTTCTCATGCATCTTAGAAGCCCAGCGGTTATCCACGGTTTGTAAATTTTTTTTCTGTTTGGTGACTTTATTGTTTTAGTATTAGCCATTATTAGGTTGTTCAGGATATTAACAAAAAGGGATGTTGCTGCATCCACATCATCACATAAGAAAATATCTGTGAAGTCTATGTCATTCATATTGTCATCGAGTTTATCATAGTCTATTATTTTTGTTATACTATACGATCTATTTGGTGAGTGATTTCGTTCTAAGAAGAGAATAATAGCGTTATGATCTGTGATAGACGTTTCTGCAACATAACAAGCTGCTGTAAGTCTTGTTTTTATCATGACGTGGTCTAGGCACGTTCTGTTATGGGTAGTTAATGTGTGGGCAGGCATCATTGCATGTGAAGCTAAGAGGTTTAAGTACGTTGCTGAGTGTGGGTCTGCGCTGTTGTATACTATGTCAACGTTAATGTCGCCTACTAAAATTATATTAGCAAAATTTGATAGAGATTTTATGAACAGGTCTAGCGAAGAGAAGAAGTTATGCAGGTTTTTGTAACCGGCTGGTCTGTAGGCCGCTATAATGACTGTACTGTGGTTTATTTTCATCGAGAGGATGTTACAATCTGAAACTGCTGGTTCTTCTATCACAGGCTTAAATGAGCTTTTGTAATACACGACAACACCTTCGTTTTGCGTTTTATTATTTTTAGTTTTACAAAAAATGTAGTTGTTAATCATAGGAATATAGTGAGTACAGGGCAACCAACACTCGGTCAAAACAATAAAATCCCAATCTATTTGTGATCTAGCCAAAAGTGTAAGCAAACCCGGTGTATTACGTGATATGCTGCGTATATTCTGGTGAATAATTTTAAGTGGTTGTTTATGATTTTTCACTATGCTGTTGCAATTGTCAATATCGCAGGTCGACGAATGCGCAATAGTAATATGGTCTAGTTCATCTACAATATCACGCGAATTAGCCATTTGTACTAGAAGGTATTATAAGTCTCAAGTGAATGTGGTAGCTTGTTAGTATGTATGTGTGTTGTACAGTGTAGTATCTTTTAAATATTACTAGCAATGACTGCTTGTGTGCTTTGGTTAGAGTAAATGTATTATTGTAGTTTATAATATAAACAAAAATTAACAATTCTTTAATGATTAATGGGTAGTGAACACGCTTGTTAAGTGTTTTTTGGGTGAGTGATAGTAATAGCGACATTGTAAAGTGGTTGATTAACATATTATTATTAAAAAGTGAATATATAACTAAAATATTGATATAATAGGTATAAAATAGTCATTTTTTTGCCAGCAGCTGGAGAGTTAATTCGGTTAAGATTTTAATTTGGGGCTCACCTTCAGCTTTGCGGAGGTAAACCAGGCCTCGTGAGGTCCAGCAGAAAGAAAATTCATTTTCACGCGCGAACTGTCGTGCTGCATAGAATAATTTCTGGTTGTATGGCGTTAAGGCTTCCGATATAAATACTGGTTTCGTAGGGCCGGGTATGCGGAGGTGCGCTGTGTTCAATTTGTCACAGTTTGATTTTTTCCTATTGAAATTCTTTACTCCCTGAATCAAATTATCCTTTTTCAATACGCTATTTAGCTCCAACAAGATGGGCTTACTGCCCTCTTTGTGTGTTGCCACTCTATACACATCCTTTATATCACTGTCGCTTAAGTCCACCTCAACGGCCTTCGACAAAGATTTCACGACAGTACTAATGTCCTCCTTTGATTCGAATTTTTTATCGCCCGGTAAGAAGATGGGCACGTTACGTATCTCCAGGCAGGTGGATCTACTCCTTCGCTCCAGGGTTTCTATCTTCTCTTCTAACTTCTGAATGGTTTTCTTATCCTCTCCTCTTTCTTCTTGTAGGTTATGCAGTGTCTTCAGAATATTGTCATATTTATCAGAAATAAACTGCAGGCTTTCCTTCAATTCTTCGTTATTTTTTTTAATTTCGAGGAAGTTCTGGTCGACCTTGGACGATAGAGACGATATTAAACCTTTTAGTTCTCTAAGGTCATCATCTTCACGTCTTCGTTTCTGCCTTGTACTCACTTTACCGCTACCACTTAACTCAGACGCAGTGTCCGATTCATATATTTGGGGTACTTTGTTAGTACCCACCGCGCGCGTGGATCCAGGTGCCGAGGTAGGTGATGCAGCAGGGGGTGAGCGTCGAAGAGGTTGGTTTGGTTGGTTATCAGATGGTTGAAGAGAACAATGAACTCTCTTCGGCTGCTCAACTATAAGCTTGATACGAGGATGAAAAAGGGTAATCCTATAAGCGAGCAATTCCGAAAGCACTAGCTAGTATAGCTATACTTACCGATGGCAATAAATCGAGTGGAGGCCGCGGGTGGTGCGCGGGGGTGCCTGAGGTGGAGGGGGCAGGGTCGGTCGAAGCTTGGCGCGTCATAGAATGATCTGGGAACAAACAGACATAATGTAACAAGTTAAATTATTGGGTGTAATTACTTATAAACTTCTTCAATAAGATTGTATCCACGGAATAGATACAAAAGAATGGTATAATCATTTGATAAGAATTAGATCTTAATGCGCCTACTGGAAAGAAAATGCAATATATCAGAAGTGCAACAATATATTAAATAAGGCGCTGTGTAAACGTAAACACTTTTGGTTACTATCTCATCCCATTATTTTAGAAAACAGTAGTTGCTGTAATTAAGTAATGATTTATATATATATAATATTCCTTTTTGCAGCGCTTGAAATCTGCCAATGGCCTAGAAACACGATCGGGTAATGATCATGTTTTTTCAATAACCAAATCCATTTAATTAGTAATTGTACTAACATAGTCGATACATTAAGTTCAACGCAAATCAGAGTTTTATATATCTCACCCCTAGACGAAAACGTCACTAACTCAAAGAAACTTATTTTGAAATAGTGGCATTTTCGGATTCCCGGTATATCCGAGATAACCGAAAATTCCACTCATTCAAAATAAGTTTTTTTTGAGTTAGCGACGTTTTCGTCTAGGGGTGCTATAAATCAGAACTCTGGGAAAGGTGACACAGCTTATCAATTCAGTGCAGAACTCCAAATGTAGTTTTACCTGTTTACCGCTTTCAGTCCTATTTAGAGTGTGCTGGTCTCTTTGTGCTATTGTCGCGTGCCGTACAATGAGCCAGACTTCAAGTCATGGTGTAGGAAGGTTATATTATCATCGGTAAGTGATATTTTTATTCATAAGTGTGTACTTGAGAGGAAAACAAATCAGTTATATCGAGCCATTTCAGGAAGAACATCCTAAGCGCCCAAAATCCCAAAAACTATTTTAATAGTGTCCTTTTCATAGTAGTGTATGAGATTTTCGAGTATTAAGTAAAATCTTAGCATTTGAATTAATAGGAAAGTGCCTTGCATATAACATTTAGTAAAAATTACAAATTGATGCTTTAATATTTAAAAAAACATTCTCCTGTAAAATATGAAAAAAGCGATGACGATTTTCTGAAAAGGCTCGATATATCTTGTGACATAAAATTGCACGAATTAAAAATTAACATTACATCAACAATGCCGTGTGTTGCGTCGTTCAGTTCAAATATATTTAATTATATAAAAAGCGTACCTATTGCATTTGTATGCGTGATTAAGTTTGTACAAACAATAATATGTTGATAGCTATCTATGAACTTTATATCATTATTATAAGCTAAAGAGAATAAATATATCTCGATTCGACACTTTCCTTATGACATAATGCATCGACATTATGACTGTAAATGCGGAATATTTTACCTTTAACTTTCTTTAATATTAGAGTTACCTTTCGCGTCCCTTCCAAAGATATTATCTTAGAACTACCTCTCTTATACTAAGTGTGGGCACGTGACATCACGTAATTTGGCGGGATCGATATTGTTGAATTTTATCAGGTTAAGAATGGATTATGTCATTGTGTAAACTATGTAGAGACAAGAGGTAAACTTGATTTTAATTTAAAATTAGATCGATGCCATATTTGATGCCCATTGACCTGTGGTGGACATATACTTAACCTAACTATTATATAACTGTTAACTTCATATGTTTTCTCTGTTTCTTCACCAGTAACTCTATCACTCATGCTGAAGTGTAACGCTACACGACAGATATCTCTCAACATAAAAAGTTAAAGTTTACTTAAAAAACTACAGATTACGAAATAAAAACCCTTTACACAAATTAACTCATAAATGTTTTACTGAATGTGTTCCTACAAGAAAAAAAACATGTATTAGAATACTTAACAAAGAGTTAGGTTACCATTTATTTATTTAACAATTTATGCACATAAGGAACATACACAAAGATAAAAGTTATGAAAGACATGTACAAAGGCACTGCTTACCCCTAAAAGGAATTTCTTCCAGCAGACCGAAAAAAGGAAAATACATATACAAAGTAGACACGTGCCATTTAGTCACGGATTTTAATAAACAGTTATGAACATTAGTAAAGTGCACGACAAATGTTTCTAGAGCTTTGAAATTATGAAAGCAAAGGAACACCCCTTTTTTTAGTTTGAATTTCCTTTGCTCTACTTTTGTTTACTTTGGCAAGTCGCTTTTTGTATGAAGACAAGTAGAGAAAAGAGAACTTCCTTTAAGCTTTATGGACTTTAAAGTTTTGCATAACTTTTATAAGCTTGACTTTTAAATATTACATTGAAACATGGATTCATAATAAGAAAAAAAGCTTTTGATTGATGGCAGTAGTGAGAAAAATTCCATTTATCTAAAATTCTTCATATATAAAAACTATGATTAAAGAGCCTTAAATTGTACAATAGTTTGAGTTGAAAGTAGTCGTATTGCAATATTGCTGACGTTATAACTAAGGCGTTTCAAGTACTTGTAATAAAAATATAACTACTATATAAAATAATAGGCATCTTAAATTCTTACAGAGCTGTGGCTCGGAACTGGCACTTAGATTCACTTACACTTAAATATTTTTTGTTTTTAAATTGTTTTTTTGCATGTAAGTGAATCTAAGCTTCGTGATTTCAGTGTAATAATATTTCGATTGTACATTTAATTTTGACGTTTTCAAGTATTATGTAATAGTTTATGAAATGAAAGATATATATATTTTTTTATTTTACTAACCATCATGTTTGCGAAAAAGTCGCATTCTTCGCCACTTCCTCACGGCAGTCTTAAGCCTCTTCATCAGGATGCACTCCAGGATTGCGTCTACTATGCCTCGGCGCCATACTGAACACATCTATTGTCTATGCCTTGCTTTAGTCTTCGACATTACTGCTTATCAAGTTAAGGGTAAATAGGAATAAATAGAAGCATGGACTTCTTGGCGGGAAAGTGAAGCGTATTGTCTGCAGTTTTATTTTCTAAACTTTGTGATATTATTTAATATTAATGTGTAATAAAGGTGGATTATTAACCGTTAAGTATTTGTGAACATACGTGAGTGTTGGTAAATGAAACAAAACAGTGCAACATCACTTATCAAATTCTCTCAAGAAGTCCATGTGAGATCTCAGTATGATCCCACATCTATACTGAGGACTCGAGGGGTTTAGGGGGCGGGCATCTCACTAACCATTTATCATCTTTATCACCACTCATTCTCTATTATTTATATGTTATTTATATATCACTTACTTGACACTAACACTGGCTTAATGTGCTAAACGCACGAAGCAATTATTTAAAAGAAAAAAAAACATGAGCATACATTTTTTTAAATTGCTTATAGTCGTCGTATGTCAAAGTCGAGTAACACAATAATCCTGCTGCCAATTAGAAGCTTTTGACGAGATAAAAGTAGAAAGCTTAGAAGGGCGTAATGGCTAGAGAAGTGAGGTCAATAAGATGGCGGATGTCTGTGTCTGTACATACTATTACAATGTTTGTACTCCTTATAAATAGCTAAGCATAGTGATATATACAACGGAATCTTAGTACGTTTAATACCACCTTATCATCATCATCATTTCAGCCCATTAACGTCCCACTGCTGAGCACGAGCCTCCTCTCACATATTAAGGTGTGAGGGTATTGGGACATACTCCACCACGCTGACCCAGTGCGGATTGGCGGAGGCAGGTGTATGGCGTCCTGATGTTAGAATTTATCAAGCCGCCTCATGCCTCTAACATGGCTTAACGACTACCACATTTAGTGATAACCGGGACCAACGGCTTAACGTGCCTTCCGAAGCACGGAAGCGCTCGATATCACATGCCACACAAACAGTCACCCATTCAAGGACTGACCTCTGAAAACTCTGCTGTACTTCGGTGATCGTTCCCGACCCCCTAGCACCGCAGAGCTACGAGCTATATGTCTTTGATTTGATTTTTTTAGTTCACAAATTAATAAGCGGCAATATATATTTATAGCCCAGTAGCGGGACCATTGGTCCCGGCTGTCATGAACATCAATGGCAGTCGTTATTAGGTAGTCAGTGCCTTCTAACATCCCGATAGCTGGTTTAACCGTCAGTCGCTCCTTGAAATAACTGAAATTCAGCCAAATCTGGTTGAACCAGTGAGCAGACCCTGAGCCCTAAGCTGAAGTCTAGAGTAATGGTTAAAGATATTTATTCTCAAAAAGACATATACAGTCACTTGAATGAGAACTTAAATTAACATATAAATAATTATTAATTACATCGTCGTCACTTAAAGATTACGCTCGCCCATCCAATGTATTCAATTTAATAGTTAAGAGTAAGTATCAATAATATGTTGTGAGAGTTTTCGTTTGAATACATTAAACGAGCTTACATTTTTAATGTTCGATGGTATTTTGTTATAAAGCTGCGCGCCTTCATCATAAAGGTGATCATTTTTTTAACATAATTCGTTCTTACTTTGGGCAACACAAGGAAACTAGCTCGGCGGAGTAACCGGGTAGAGTAACTAGAGTATCTAGAGTAACCGGGATAATGCTAGGATATTATATGATTTTTCAGTTTACAAATTAGTTAATGCTACCACGATTCATCAATTATTGCTTACGTTCGATTACACGCAAAACGAGCAAAATACGTTGATCCTTTTTTTGGATGGAAAATCATCTAATGACCTTCCCCCGCTGGGGTGGAGCGGGAGGGTGTGTCAGACTTCTACTGACTAAAAACCATTCATGTTTCTTCTTTTGAGCCTGCTACGTACCGAGGTCTTTTTGTTTTTATTGTTTGTTTTAATATGGTGTATCCTTCTAACATCTAAGGAGCCCAAGCCAACCTCACCTGCAAATGGTGCACTTGAACTTAAATTAACAGACGAGGCTCTGGCAAACGTAACAGTTCCCGATAAGCGGCAAAAGGTTCGCCACCTATTATGTGGGACTAATAACGTTGTGGCGAAGTGTGGGCGTATAATATGCCCCTTCCTACCCCTTCGGGGAAACAGTCGTGAATGTATGTATGTATGTTAATATCGTCCTTCGTTGTTTTATTACGCAGCTCCAAGGTAGGCTTTATTAGGTCAATAAGCGTGCCCGAGGCGTGTGAGGAATAAAATTTATCGTCCGTCGTGTTTACCCCTGGGATTAAGAGACTTTCGTGCGTATAATGTGTGTTTTATGGGAAAAACAAGTACTTATATTGATTAGAGGGAACATTAAAACCTTTTATAATCTGATATCTAAAGTCTAGTAAAAAATGTGTGTTATTTGTACGAAAAATCTTTATTTTGATTAGTATAATAATCAGATTTATTTGGAGTCGTCAATGTCAGTCTGTCCTCAGTTACATTACAACCATTTTATTCCAAAATTATCAATCGCAAGATTATTGTTAAGTCTTTAGGTTATCAGTAGATCAAGTACCTAGGTAACCTTTTTTTTTAATTTTCTTTTATTCATGATTTTAATGATTGCTTTTTCGCGCGTTGCACAAAAGTTCCTGCAAAACTCCCTCAGTCGCCCTATCCTGCTCATATATATGCTGCTCATCATAGTATGCTCAAGGTCATATAAAGTAAAGTAAAGTAAAGTAAATGGTTATTCGGAGCAATTTTACACCATGAATATTACAAAAAAAAAAAAAAAAAAGAAACTAAAACTAAAAGAGCACATTGCTACCGAAATGGATGCCACTCAGCTCATGCCCTGACAAAGAAATGTCAAGACGCTGATTTTCAGTGGCTCCAATCAGACCACAAAAACAAAATTATTAGGCAAACAACAGGTAAATATGCGTCTATCCTCATCATATCCCAGCATTATCCCTATCTATCTATTTATTTATTATTATTTTTAACGACCGATATGGCGTGGAGGTCAGTATACCTGCACTTCACTCCAGAGGTCGTGGGTTCGATTCCCATTTAGGACAAAGCTTTGTGTGCATGCATATGAATATTTGTTCTGGTCTGGGTGTTTTCCTATGTATATTAAGTATGTATTTACAAAAAAAAAGTATTTATGTACGTTTATCCGTTATTTAGTATCCATAACACAAGTTCTTAATTTTCTTAATTGGTGTAAGTGTCAGAAATATTTATTTATTTATCCCGGTTGTCCTAAACTTAAGCTTAAGGCCCAGCGTCTGCCAAGGTCACTTCCATCTATCCACGCTTTAATTAGACTGAATGATGAAGCTCTAAAGCAGAGTTGTGACATGTAATGTCAATCGAATCCCTGCTTTGCAAGGCACGTAAAGCCGTTGATTCCAGGTGATCATGTACATAAAAAAAATCTTGAACATCTCATTCGGGAGCGGCGATAACAGCCCACTGGTGAGAGTTATAAATGCAAAGGTAACCGTACCCATGACTTATTAAAGTTAAGTGCGTAATTATGGCTTGGTCCATGCCTCAAAAAGAACATATTATGGCAGTCCTTATTAGGAAGTCAGAATGTAATATACTGCTGGACAGCTGGTTTTATCATGGAATGATGTTTCCCTCTGGGTTGCGGAGATCAGGCGGTAGTCGCTCCATGTAATAACTGAAATTTTGCCGTATCTGGTTAGACTAGTGAACAGACTCTGAACCCTAAGCTTTAATCTAGGGGTACCCGGATAATACTGGATATAATGATTGCTTAACATCTCACGCGGAGCTTAAAGCCACCAACTGAGCAGACCTTGATTTATTTATGTTTTATAATATTACCTCCAGCATAATATACAACATTAATAAATCGCGAACACTCATTGGGATTTTTATTAACCACCCCAAAATAAAATTTAGGCAATATCACGGTTCAATGAAACCGAGATTTCATTAACGTGACCGCTATTAAAACGTTAATTAATAAAATATCGCCGTCAAATTCAGCTCATAACTGACAGAACCGGCTTAAAATACGGCCTTCGGGTTTCTGTTTGTTTAATTTAATAGCTTTGGAATTTGATTTCAGTGAGATTTTATAGCATGGATAAATAAGTAATTGCTTTACTGCTTACAAAAGAAGCGATACATAGGCGGCAAATTCAGAGGGTATCAGGGGGCCTACCGCCGACTTTGATGGCAATCGATTATAAGGCAAAATGGATTTCGAATTGATTCTGTCGTACCGCTGAACTCATGGAAATCGAAACAAAATGGCGTTCTCCATTTACCTATTGGTCTGTCACGGACTGAAGGTCATGAATGAGAGGTGGCTGTCGGCAGATTCCCCGGTACGGATTAATGAACGTAAACAAAGTTTGATCTAGATGGATTACCGGTAATCCATCGAATTCGGCGGTAGGCCCCCAGGTTAAAACTCTTTGAAATTTTTTGAAGTTATCTGCGTCGCTATCGCTTGCTCCGTCTTTCGGTAATCACGTTAAGCAATTGATCCCGGCTGTCATGAACATCTACCAGTGTTTAGTGCCATCTTAGATCCTGACAGCGGTTTTTTTCCTCTGGGTTGCGGCGGTCAGATTATTATCGATTATTTATTTATTTATTTAAATAGACAGCGGTCGGCAGTCGCAGATAACAGTCGTTTCGTTTTATAACTGAAATTTAGCTAAATCACAGTTAGAACAGTGAGCAGAGCAAGCCCTGAGCCTAAGTCTAGGGCTACCGGGATAATCATCATTAAATAATAATATTAATAATAATAAATAAATATTTCTGACACTTACACCAATTATTTAGTTCCAAGATAAGTATCATTAAGAACTTGTATTATGGATACTAAATAACGGATAAACATACATAAATACTTTTTTTTTTTTGTAAATACATACTTAATATACATAGGAAAACACCCAGACCAGAACAAATATTTATATTTATACTCACAAAGATTTGTCCTGTGCGGGAATCGAACCCACGACCTCAGGAGTGGAATGCGGGTATACGCGCCACCACGCCATATCGGTCGTCATCATATCAGCCTTATGAGTCCACTGCTGGACATATGCCTTACCAATAGATTACTTTATATTGGGGAGGTATTTGCCCATAATTACCACGCTGGGCAGGCGGTTTGATGATCGCATTCCAGCCAGAACACAGGATTATCATCGTCAGTTTATATGCCATTTAAATAAATTTAAGCTTTATCAAGTATATAACGTTTATTGCGTTATCTGTGGCAACATTATCATACATAAAACTCAATTAAGGTTATTATTTTCATGTTTAATATTTTGCATATTTACATATTTATTTATTTATTGAGAAAACCAACAGCGTATACAGTAAAACAATTAATATAAGTACTTAAAGCTAGTATGGCCAATAACAGGTTTCCCTAATATAACAAACAATGTGAGTGGTAAGCAAAGAAACTATTACAAGTAATAAAATATAAAAGAGGCAGTTGCTGTCTAGTGCTAATAACTGCTGGTAATTCTGGCAGTTATGTGGTAATTAAAGAACATGAAACTGTTATAAAACTAATATAATTACATAAATAAAATAACAATGTAATAGAGGCTATGGAATAATGTTAATGTAATGGCTATGAAATAATGTTAAAGTAATGGTTATAAAATAATGTTAAAAATAAAGGTTATGGATTAAATGATAAAACAATTTTAAGGAATTGCGGAAACTAAAAAGACTTAATTTTGTCCTTTAGCGTGGTCTGTATATGGTGTTTGAAGGATCTTTTAGAATTAGAAAAGATATCTATGTGTCCAAATAGTTCGTTATATGTACGTGCCAGACGAGAGAGAACTGAGTTACGATGATACTTAGCATTGTGTCTCGGAGTCTGCAACAAGGGAGTGACGCGGGTGCGGTACATTGGAGCACTGAACATAATTTTAGAAACGAGATCCGTACAGTCAATTTTACTGTTTAGTACATCATGTAACAAAGCCATGTCCAAAACAACACGCCTATGCTCCAAAGACATGATATCAAACTCAAGGCAACCGTCAATATAACTGTCCAGACTTTTACGGCAACGAAAACCAAGATGGTTTATAAATATTTTTTGGATACGCTCCAAACGGTTTTTATAGAGATTATACTGTGGAGACCATATAGGGCTTGCATTCTCCAGTACACTCCTAACATAAGCAAAGTAGACAATCTTAATGACTCGGATATCAGAAAATGGCTTACAGGTGCGAATAATAAAACCAAGATTTTTATAAGGCTTGGAGACAATTTCATCGATATGAGAGGATAGTATCATTTTTTGATCGAGATAAACGCCTAAATCTCTTACACAGAATTTACGGCTGATTTGAACTCCATCAAAGTAATATTTATGTATAATGGGCTTGGGTTTCCGCGTGAATGTAATACACTCACACTTAGCCGAGTTTACTCTTATATTATTTTCTTTGTCATATACAAATAAACGATCAAAGTCTCTTTGCAAAAGTTGGCAAACATGAACAGTATTAATCCTACAGAAAATCTTTTTATCGTCCGCGTACATAAGGTAGTTAGCATGTTCGAGGCACTGTCCTGTCATAGAGGTATGCATTATAAAGAAGAGGACCCAAATGCAAGCCCTGGGGAACTCCTGTAGGGATATTGACAAAATTCGAGCGATAACCACCTATTATATACATATATATAATAGGTTGGGGACAAAGTCTTTTCGTATTTTTGTATGAAAAGTCAAGACATTTTTTTCAAAGTTTATTTACATTTATTTACAATATATATGTACCGTTTTGTTGAATAACTTTCTGCCATTTTGTGGGCAGAGACATTATCCCGTTACTGTAGAAACTTTGGGACTTCTGATCAAAAAAACGGGACAAATAGTTTTGGCAGTCCTCTCTTGAGGTCAACCTTACAGAACCTAAAGAATTCTGCAGAGACCGAAACAGGTGAAATCCTGAAGGCGCAAGGTCAGGGCTATATGGTGGATGCACTAGGACCTCCCAGTCGAACTCTCTTAATTTTTGCTGAGTGGCTAAAGATGTGTGTGGTCTAGCGTTATCGTGATGAAAGACCACACCCTTCCTGTTGATCAATTCCGGCCGTTTTCTCTCGACTGCTTCCTTTAATCTCATCAGTTGCTGGCAGTAAAGATCAGAATCGATGGTTTTGCCGAGCAGTAAAAGCTCATAATAAACAATGCCCTTCCAATCCCACCATACACACAGCATCACCTTATTTCGTGTTAGGCCAGGTTTGGCCACAATCTGTGAAGCCTGGCCAACTTTCGACCACGACCTTTTTCGCACGTTCTTGTCGTACGTGATCCACTTTTCATCGCCAGTTATCAATCTCTTCAAAAACGGCTCGGTTTCATTACGTCTCAATAATGAATCGCAAATGAGTACACGGTTCATTAAGTTTCTTTGAGTGAGCTCGTGTGGCACCCAAATATCGAGCTTTTTTGTATAACCAGCTTTCTTCAAATGGGTCAAAACTGTTTTGTGGTCAATTCCCAGTCAGTCAGCTACATCGTAACTACTAATATGCCGATCTTGCTCCACTCTTTCAAAAATGGCGTCCATTTTATTCGTAACAGGGCGACCAGAGCGAGGTGCATCTTTAAAATCAAAATTTCCGGACTGAAAACGTTTGAACCAAATTTGTGCTACTCTTACTGACACTGCATCAGGTCCATAAACATCACAAATTTTTTTCACTGCTTGAGTTGCATTTTTGCCTTTTTTATAATAAAATTTTAAAATGTATCGAATTTCTTCATTAGATTCACTCATTTTTACGGAGAGAAAAACAAATGAAAAATAGCGGGAAACAACTTTTTTTTATTTTTTTCTTTTCTTTATAATGGAACCTTTTTAATGTTACCAAAACCAGCCAGACACAAATAGTACAGTCAAAAAAATTTTATAATAAGTTTATACCTACGTTATGCGAAAAGACTTTTTCCCCGACCTAATATATTACATCTACATATATATTTTATTACATACATACATACACTCACGCCTGTTTCCCCGAAGGGTTAGGCAGAGGCATATTATACGCCCATACTTCGCCAATTATATAGTTGGTCCCACGTAATAGGTGGCGAGCCTATTGCCGCTTACCGGGCACTGTTATGTTTGCCAGAGCCTCGTCCGTTGATCGTCAGGTGCACCATTGGCAGGTGAGGTTGGCTTGGGCTCCTAAGCTATTATGAAGAACTATACACCCTATTATTTTTACCCTATTTATTAATAAAATGAAAATAAATTTAAATTACATATACTCTATTGTCTTTAAGATCGACAGGATCATTTTGATTCGTAAATTTTTTACAAACAAAATGGAAATTCTATTTTTTTTTTAACATGAACGAAAGAAATACCATAATCAAGAAATAAAAGCGAAAGGGATTATTTGTCAGGATTTTTCAAGGTTTGTCGGTTATTCTGTCTGTTGTGATTTTTCTTAAGATTTGTCAGACTGCCGATGACTCTAAAGACGCTTTCAAAAGGCAACGAGATTAGGAAGAATGTCTTAAGAAACTCATCTCGGAGGTGATATTGTATGGTAAGTTTACGGGTTCCCAAAAACAATACTTCGTTCAATTTATACGAGCTCCTACCCAGTCCTAATAATCTGTGTTACGTAACACTAGTCTACGAAATAGTAGTCCCAAGTCTCAACATTCATTTAGGCGAGTGACGCCATTTCTCCCCATGTTGGTCACGACTTTCTAAATAACATTTTATAGAGCAATAAGAAAAGTAGTGAACCTTTTCCGAGGTAAGTAAGGAGTCTTCATAACAGATCAAAGATTTGTACGAGTAATATGGAGAAAAGAGGTCAGCAATAATAATTTAATAGGCAGTTTATAACCTTACCACTTATGCTTTTCTGGATTTAAGTTTTAGCGCCAATGCGATAAAACATTATTATATTGACCTAATTATATTTTATTTCCTAAAATTGGTGAGAGTATAAGTTTTTAGGTTTAAATATGGTGGATTTTTAGACATAACATCTTCGACATTATCGTGTATTGGGATTTTCCGTGTTAGTGTCCAATTCTCCATAAAAGCCTCAAGTAAAGTCTTTACGCGCTCGTAGCTCTGCGGTGCTCGGTGGTCGGAAACGATCGCCGAAGTACAGCAGAGTTTACAGAGGTCAGTCCTTGGATGGGTGACCGTTTGTGTGGCATTTGATATCGAGCGCTTCCGTGCTTCGGAAGGCACGTTAAGCCGTTGGTCCCGGTTATCACTAAATGTGGTAGTCGTTAAGCCATGTTAGAGGCCTAATTGGGCGGCTTGAAAAATTCTAACAGCAGGACGCCACACACCTGCCTCCGCCAATCCGCACTGGGTCAGCGTGGTGGAGTATGACCCAATACCCTCACACCTTGATATGTGAGAGGAGGCTCGTGCTCAGTAGTGGGACGTTAATGGGCTGTGATGATGATGAAAGTCTTTACAATTTTACTGGAATAGAACTTTGACTTTGTTGTTATGGATTTTACTTAACATCGTGAGAACACATACAAAATAGCGCTTATTTGATGACACACATATATATAATATAGATGACGCTTATACGCTTTGAAAACGACAAGGAATATTGTGAAGTACGATGAATTTTTTTTTTAAGTTACTCTCGTTACAGCGTTTGTCGTGAAGACATCGTTGTTCTGAGGCTCCGTTCTTAAGATGTATGATGTGGTGTTAAATTGGTTTTCGATTTTTCGGGAAATTATAATTGCGCGGGAATTGTTACAAAGATATTTTTAATCTATCACTTGCGTTATTAAGTTCACTTTAGCAAGTGGCTCCCGAAGCAAATTGTGGGTTTGTTAAGTTACCTTGCGCAATTATACTTTTCCCCTAAGTTAGGTATAATAAGTTGCATTATTATGCTATATAAACAAAAAAGTTTTCCCATACATTCACGTACTTACATTAAAATGCCGCATTTCTTCATTCTGCGTTCGACGTATATATCGTCGTTGTCAAACCAAAATCTGCTATCTGCAATTTATTGAGATTTTAGGATTTTGACCATAGCGAATAGTTTGCTGTCTTATTCACACCAATTATTTAGATCCAAGATAAGTATCACTAAGAACTTGTGATACGGATACTAAACAACGGATAAACATACTCAGATACTTTTTTAAATGAAATACATACTTATTATACATAGAAAAACACCCAGACTAGAACAAATTTTTATGTACATATAAAGTACATGTACATACATATGCACATAAAGATTTGTTCTGAGTGGGAATCGAACCCACGACCTCTGGAGTGAAGTGCAGGTATACTGACCTCCACGCCATATCGGTCGTCTTGCTTGGTTGTCGGTCGAATTGTTATGTGCTTGTACCCAAAATTTGTCGAAATATGACTACTTAATAAAATATGCTATGTGCAATCACTAGAACGTTTTTAACTAAAAACTTCTATGTTGCAATATGTATATTTGACCACGATACATTTTCAGGAAAACTCTTTTTTCCGATATCTTGAAAGTATACTTTTTGCACATAGCAGATTTTGGTTTAACAACAACGATATACTGGTTTATTGAAATATTAACTATGACTGAAACAAGAAACCCCCAACCCATTTATCTCTTTGAACGACTCCGGCCAAGGTTAAACAACATAAGACAACTTATCCATATACTCTATTACTCTGTCTGCTGACTTCTTTATAGTATTAACTAGTTGTGTCCGCGGTTTCCCCTGCGTTGCCGTGGGAAAAAGGACTACTAAAATATAATACAATATTTTATTATGGAAAGAAAAAGGCATACGAAGTTTATTTTTAAACAGTGGCAGCCTTTTATACTAAAACTATGTATAGACAGTGTAAGGATTTGTAAATCTATTAATGAATTCATAATAACATAATATAGCATTTTTGTTTGTAAATATAGTCGAGCCTGTTGCTAAAACGTTGTTATAATGCATGTCAATGTCAAAATCATTTATTCAAGTTTGGCTCAATAGAGCTCTTATGAAGGTCAAAACTTAAAAACTGGCGCGACCATTCTCTGCAGGCGGGAGCTTGATCGTAAAAGAATGGGCAAGAAAGTCGTCAAGGTTAGTTTTTTCTCCCGCATGTATCATCAAACTTTAATAATTCTAACATCTATGCCATTTAAGCCGCCTGTTGCCTAACTAATAAGCAGTTCTAAGAGGTTCCATGCATTTATGTAACACTTCTTTGGTATTAAAACTTCAAGAAGGTAATTTTCAAAATGGCTGCTTCAGAGCGCATTCAAACTTTTTACAGCTTTGTTTTTCTGGCGGGATTCGGCATGTGTTCCATTCATATTTGAAGAAGACTCCCCGTTTCACTAGATTGGCGGTGCGCAAGCCGCCAGTAAAACCTTTTTAGGAAAGAATTACTTTTTTAGAAAACTGTTGATGTGAGTTCAGGCAATATTTTATTTTCTAAAACTAGTGTAAATTCGAGTTTTAGGTGTATTTTTAGACATATTTTCTTTGGCAATGTGCACAAATGTAGGAAAGTAACATATAGCAGAGAATTGTGATTTTCTGTGTTGATTTCAAAACTCCCCAGTAGCCTCTAGTAAAGTCTTCACTTTTTTACTGGGGAATGAGTCGACTCTGACTTAACACGACTATGATGATCTTTATTTAACAAATATTTATTTATTTAACAATTTATGCACATAAGGAACATAGACAAAGACAGAAGTTATGAAAGACATGTACGACGGCACTTCACTGTGAGTGTACTGAATGACGAAAATGCAAATAACTTATTTAATTCTTTTACATTTTTGATACTGGCATATACTCTAAGCGAGTGAGTCCATATCTAAGAAAAAAAAACTTTTTATGAGATTTAGAGGAATATTTTTACTATGCACTGCTTGTAATTTCAAAAAAGCGATAAAATCAGTTTTAAATTCTAATCGACACATAAGTTTAACAGATAGACCAAAAATGTAAGATAATCTATATATATAAAAATCAATTGCTGTTCGTTAGTCTCGCTAAAACTCGAGAACGGCTGGACCGATTTGGCTAATTTTGGTCTTGAATTATTTGTGGAAGTCCAGAGAAGGTTTGTACGTAGAGAAAATAAAAATAAAATCTTGAAAAAGTGTAAAATCAACATATTTCTATACTCCCATATACAAACAATTTGTACTAATATTTAAAAGCCAATTTGAACCTTATCAAACAAATTTAATGTCAAAAGTGACGTTAGTTATATCAAAAAAATTGAATGTCATCATATGTCATTTCATTTTATCAGTGATAATTATTGCTTTGTTGTGTTTATATTTTCAAAAATATTGTTATTATTGATTTGTGTTTATATTTTCCAAAATATTATTGAGTTATTGAGTGAAGGTAAAATGCCATGAGCAAGACGACGAAACATAGGCCGGCGATTGCACGGCGATCAAGAATACATAGTGCTGTTTTGGATGAAATGCTGCGTGCTGCTTTTAATTACAACATTCAGATTGATTATAGTATATACGGATACATTGGAATGATGGACGCAATATGTCCACATTGTGATGCGGCTAACTTTCGTGAATTGGATGAAAATTGTTTCAAATACAAGACCATCCAAGGTTTTTCCATCAGCATAACGCATTAGTTCAATTGTTCAAAATTGCTCTCGATCGTATGCCAAAATTATTGAGCAAATATGAACATTTTATGGCAGAAGACATTTTAATTCGTATGCGTCATCTTGAAAGAAATCCCGATTTGTTGATTACCTTGGAAATGTACAACGAAGCTTTAATAATGTGAAGCGTGTCTAAAGATTTTAAATAAAGCATTAGCACAATTGGGTATGACCGCACCAAATCGTGATACATGATGAATCAATACATGATTTTTTTGATCGTGAATTGCAATATGAGCAGGAGTTCAATTCTAATGCAAAACTTTCGTTGTATCATTGATTTTAGCGACTATTCGATCGGAACAGAAAATTGCATTGCATCTTTGGGAATTGCTGCTACATTATTAGAAGGTGGTCGGACCGCACACTGCATTAAAATTGCCTTTGAATGTACGGGTGATTGAAACTCAAACATGCAATATTTCGAGAAATTCTGCTATGGCAAAAGTTCTGCGATTAACGTCAATTATTTTATAGGATGAGTGCACAATCGCGAATAAAAAATCAATAGAAGCATTTAATCGAACAATGCAAGATTTACGCGGTAATCAACAGCTTTTTGGTGGTGCTCTGATATTGCTGTCAGGGGACTTTCGTCAAACATTGCCTGTCATTTCTCGATCAACTCCTGCTGATGAAATAAACGCCTGTTTGAAGTCATCAGTTCTTTGGAGATATGTACGAAAATTTACAATAAACATTTATATGCGCATTCACCTACATAATGATGCAACTGCCCATGGGTTTAAAAACAATTGTTAGAAATTGGTGATGGCAAAATGTTTTTCACATGGCCAACTTTATGTTGCCGGTTCCTGAACCCCCAACTGTTTATTTATTCATGCTCAAAATAGGAAAACAAAGCCCACCATAGTAAGAGTACCCAGTTCTTTTTTATTTTTTACTCTTTGCTGATAAATATAATATATAAACAATATATAATTTGGGTCATTTGGAATTTTAAATAGCTAGCAATTTACAATATTTTTTTGTTTGAATAAATGAACTTAATAATCATTTTTTTATTACTATGCCTTATACGTAGCGAAGCACGTTCCGGGCCGCTAGTATCTAATAATTATAGTTGCCAATGAAAAAATAGCTATACAGTCACAATGAGTTAATAAATTGTTTAAATAGAATCCCGCTGTATTTAGTTACTCGTGTATAATTTTTTTGTTTTTTCTTCTTTTAAGTAACGGCTTTGGGCGTTTAGCACATTTGGCCAGTGTCAAGTAAGAGATATATTAATTATACATAAATCATAGCAAATGTGTGGTGATAAAGATGATAAATGGTATATGAGGATTTTAGGGGTGAGCCTTTGAGCCTTCAGTAAAGATGTGGGGCCATTCTGAGTGAGATCTCACAAAGACTTCTTAAAAGGATTTTAACAAGTGATGTTACACTGTTTTGTTTCATTTACCAACAGTCATGTACGTTCACAAACACTTAATGGTTAATAATCCAGTTATTACACATTAATGTTCAAAATATCAGAAATTTTAAAAAATAAAACAAAACGCCAGGCATGACGCTTCACTTTCCCGCCAAGAAGTCCAGTCTTGTAATTATTTACTCGTGTAAAAATAAAATACTTTTCTTCTTTAAGTAAATCATTCGCCTTCATTCATTGCCAACATCCGCATAGAGTTCATGGTCGACGCATAGCGCGTGTATTTGTAACTTTACGCTTACCAAATGTATATGACAGCTGTTTCTGGAACGGAAATTGATGTGAATTAACGTATTCTGTGGGCTGAAGGCTGGCTACGACACGCTATCCATATTCAGCTTTATTTATTTATGGGACCAAATTCACAGTTCTCTTACATAAGCAGTCAACGTTTTTAAATTAGTTGGTTATAAAATATTTTCATAAAATTATATATTGTAAAAGTAATTCGCTAAAAACATATTTAGTGTTAACAAATTGTTTTGGTAGATACTCGTTGCTTTATTGTATTTAGTTAAGTGTACAGTGTTTCGTTTGCTTATTTCTAATTGTGCGTAAAAACAAAAAATTCTAACAATTATTTATTAAAAAAATAAGTGCTAAAATGATAATTAATGTTAGTAAACTAGTTTTGTAGATAGCATTTAGTTAAGTTTCGAATGTTTTTTTAATTGTATATAACAATAAAATATTTTCGTTTCTTTCTTTCTGTAAGTCTCACGTAATGGTGAGCCTATTGCCGCTTAAAGGGAGCTTCTATATTTGCCAGAGTCCGTTGATCGGTAGGTGCACCACTTGCAGGTGAGTTTTGCTTGGAATACCAAACATAATATGACAGCTATTGGTGGTACGAAAATTGGTGTAAAGTAGCGTATTCTGTTGGCTGAAGGCTGGTTACATAACGCAATTTATATTTCAATAAAAATAGTGTGATTGATGTTTATTCGTTATTTTGTATCCATGACACAGGTTCTCGATGATATTTATACATTAATACACTCACGCCTGTTTCCCCGAAGGGGAAGGCAGAGGCATATTATACGCCCACACTTCGCCAGTTACGTTGTCGGTCCCACGTAATAGGTGGCGAGTCTATGAAATTTATGCTGTAACTAAATATTTGGTGTGATTTCAAGAAAATTATTATTATTTTTTAATCTCCCTCCTATTGCTCTGGGTTCCCAGGGTATATAGCTTAGTTCACAAAAAAGCGAATGTCTTGTTCAATTTTGTAGGTAAGTAATTAGTTTAATTAAACTACCGGTTGCTAGCAACAAAACTTTTTTTTCTACGCCCGAATGACTGAATACGTCTACCGTTTGTTTGTACCCAAATATTCTAACTCCTTCTTTCGCTATCAAAGATCTAGTCGCATAGTATTATGTTAGTTCTTGTTAGCTATTTTAAATAAATAAATATTTCAGACACTCACACCAATTATTTAGATCCAAGATAAGTATCATTAAGAACTTGTGTTATGAATACTAAATAACGGATAAACATATATAAATACTTTTTATTTTGTAAATACATACTTAATATACATAGAAAAACACCCAGACCGGAACAAATATTTATATTTATACACACAAATATTTGTCCTGTGTGGGAATCGAACCCACGACCTCAGGAGTGGAATGCGGGTATACTCGCCACAACGCCATATCGGTCGTCAATTGTCGTCAATTTTGTATTTAAAACTTAAAATTTTACCAATAATGTATTAATTTGCATATATATATTAATGGCTTAGTTTACAATTGAACTTTTTATGCATGAATACGATTAGTTATCAGATTAGAATGTGTTTAAAAAAATACGTATTTTTATATGTTATGTTTCCTCGTGGTCTGGTATCAATAATACAAGCTCTGCTTAGTATAGGGTTTGTGATATGTATAGGAGTGTTGTATCTTTTAAGTTAATAGGTATGTAGGTTCATTAGAAAGTCCAACAACTTTAATCTGCGGTACAGTGAAGAGCAGTGCAGTGTGCGAACTGCCTCACACTCGTAAATGTACAAAACAGTCACCATTTAAAAACAGCCAGTCATCCAACGACCACGTTAACTTTTATAAGAGAAAAAGAGTAGTTTTAGCTTTCTTATTTCTGAAATTGCCTTAGAACCTGGAACATGTGGGTAGTTGTAGTTCAATTAGGGGAACAACCATTCCGTTAAACAGGTTGCGACACTCCGGTTGCTGCAACTATTATTAAATTTTGCTTAGCACAAGCTAATTAGGGTCACCTGAGACCTAGCTCCCTGTTAACCGTTTAACAATGCAGATATTTTTTATCTTCAGAAAACCTAAAGGGACAAAATATCCCAAATTTCACACAATCATGATGATGATGATGGTGATGAACCGTCAACCGTCAATATTGACGGCTAAAAAGAGATTTCCTGGAAAAATATAACGTTACAATAAATAAAGGCGAAAATTCCCCATATGTTTTTTTCTTAGATATTATGATAGATATAATTATTATACTCACTCGCTTAGAATATTTGTTAGAATTACTGTGACTTGACTCGACTATGACTGAATGACAAAAGCGCTGTATTTATGCAAAATACTTGATTTATTTAAGAATTTGAATCTGGCAAATACTATAAACGAGTGATCCACCATATATAACAGAAAAAATTCGGTACTGGTTCGTTTATTCAATGTCAACATAATGTTTTTTGTATAACTGTCAAATAAGCGTTGACAGCGTTTTTTAGTCTCCTGGGAACCACATGGGAAATGAGGTTAGTTGTGTTTACGCGAGTAGGTATGACAATAACTGTAATAGAACCTCAAGGCTGAAGGGGATTCGAGGTGAAATCGACGTGTAGTATACCCTCGAGTATGTTGAATAACAGGCGAAAACAATTTGGGATTATGTTTGTATGGAATTTAGGACAGGAGGTTAAGAAAAATATCTGCTGTATCCGTAAAAATGATAACGTGTACCTTGTTCTTAGGTGACCGTAATTAGCTTACCGCTGTATAATAGCAATTACGATAGGTAGGCGTGTCCCCACTACTTTTATATATACCTAGCTTTTTTTCATTTTTTTTATTTATTTATTAGTTACATGCATAACAATTAATAAAAATTGTCTTGCAAGACCTATTGGGTTTTGATTTGGTTTGACAGCGAGTACAATCTCATTAGTACACTCCATAAGTTTATGTGATAAATGATGACAAAACAGAAGGAGGAGAGCCGACCCCAAATAATGAGAAGTGGCAAAGACATAGAAGAAAAAGGTAAATTACGAGAAGTAGTAACTTTATAGAGCCTGTTGGTGTTGTATTTTTTAGGAGGGATTATCATTCCACTACTGGGTTCAGGATCTAGGTAAAAAGGCACCATGCAGACCCAGTACGGATTTGTGGTAGCAACAGTATGTCGTCCTGCTGAAACCGTCCGATAGGACCTCAAACTTGATCTAAAAACCACCAGGTAGTGAAATAGGGGAACAACGGCGCAATATGCCTCAATATACCAAACTAATAGACATATTTAAAAGAGCATAGCCTGTGAGTTTCTTGCCAGTTCTTCTTACAGAGCGGTGGCTCGGATCTGGCACTTAAATTCACTTACACTTAATTATTTTTTTGTTTTAAAATTGTTTTGTTGCATGTAAGTGAATCTAAGCTTCGTGATTTAGTGTAATATTATTTCGATTGTTTTTTTTTCATTTGTAATCATGACGTTTTCAAGTACTATGTATAATAGTTTATGAAATAAATAATTTTTTACTTTACTACTTTAGAAACACAAAAGCGTTCGAGGCAAATGTCGCATAAACGATCACCCAACCAAAAACTGTCCTCATTTGCGAGACTGTTCGAATGGTTTACCACGGTCCCGGGACATAGCAGGCTCAAGAAGGAACATGGATGGTTTTTAGTCAAATTATAAGGACTAGATACTTTTTGGAATTAACCAGTTAAATTATAATTTCTAAACTTCTGTACGTTGTCGCAGAAGTTATATCTAAAAATCAATCAATCTTTAAGCTTTCGAACATTAAGATTCGTCAATTTTTTACACACAAAATGGAAATTCGATAACTTTTATCAACAATGAAAGTGATATGAGCGATACTATAGTAAAAGTATTATATTGCGAATGTGAGTAGTTGGGAAATTAAAGGTATAAATTTGGTTTATTTCTGGTTAAGTATTACAAAGTGATGCACCCTTCCGCTCCAACCAAAACAGGAGACGGTAATTTAATGATTTTCTATAATAAAAAAAATTGGTTGCCTGTAAAGTCGGTATACGGGCGAAAGTTTTACGTGACAACGACTTTGAGTGGTAAAATAATTTTAATGTGAATATTCATTCGAGTGGAAGGGACGCGTGCCTCTCAGTCGCTCTCATTGTGAGCGCATAACGTGAGCGGAGCGTAACGCAGTTTCTTGAAGTGTCACCCGGCAAACCAATTTATAAGACGTTGTCACGTCAAAATCTCTATCATATCTTAGCATTATCTCGGTTGCCCTAGACTTAAACTTAGGACCCAGGGTCTGGTCACTGGTCTAACGAGATTTTGCTGAAATTCAATTATTACATGGAGCGACTGCTGTCTGACCTCCGCAAAAATAGAAGGCGAACTACGATAGTCAGTATTTATATTTAAAAAAATATCGTTTTGAACTCTGCTTAACTTTCCTAGTTTCATCTACGATCGTATCAGCTTGTCCCAATGTCTAGTAAAGAATATGAAGTAGGTCAGTACTTAGGTATAAATATAGCCAGTCAAATATTGAGTTTCGAATATTCACGCAATACTTCGGTTTCAACCTAAATAAAACTAAATATACAACCTTTTTACCAATGTACCGTTCATGTTGGTCAAGTAATCCTATCCAGTACATAAATAATGAGACCTGCGGATTGCGCTTTGCGGATCTTTGCCTGTCGATACAGTATTCGAGGAACATTTTATTTATATATTTTATTACATCTATGGCGACTTCTTGACGGGAAAGATTTTATTATGTCATCGTCACATACATTACATTATACATAGTAAGTGACAATTCTTTTTACTCTTTCACGCTTTTAGACCGATTTTCGTGACAGCCAGAACCCTAGGAAAAACAAAGGCTACTTTTATTTGAGAAAATCAAAAGTTTTTGCAGAAGTTGCAGATTAAGTCTCGGGCAGCAGCCACTTTCTTCAATATTTGAGTGCCTTTATCAGAAGGATGAAAAAGTTCTTAAAGAAAAGTATCGTTTTCGTATCTGGAGAAAATTTACCAGTGTTTTCTTCGTCAAAGATATAAACCTTTTTAGAGTTTGAAGCTTTTGCTTAAAACCTTCTATTGGTTGTTTAATAAGAACTCACTGTCGGACTTCTTGGCGGGAAAGTGAAGCGTAATGTTTGCAGTTTTGTTTTATTTTTTAAAATTTGTGATATTTCGAACATTATATTTGTGATATTTCATACATGTGTAGGTACTAACGGTGGATTATTAACCGTTAAGTATTTGTGAAAGTACTTGAGTGTTGGTAAATGAAACAGAACAGTGCAACATCACTTTTCAAATTCTCTTAAGAAGTCCATGTGAGATCTCAGTAAAGTCCCACATCATCTGACGACTCAAGGGGTTTAGGGGAGGGCATCTCATTTACCATTTATCATCTTTAATTCTCATTTACTATAATTTATATGTTATTGGTATATCTCTTACTTCACACTGGCTAACTGTGCTAAACGCACGAAACCATTTTGAAAAGTCAAAAAAATATTCACTCTCGGAAGTTTTGGCGCCAGCGCGGAAAAAGACACATCGAGGCAGATAAATAGCAGTATTTTATCTGCTGCTATGTGTTAATTCCGAAATTAGTGTAAATTCGAGTTTTTGTTAGTAAATTTTGTGGATATTTAGTCATAACTTCTTCGGGTACGTGCATACATATTGCAGTGAATTGTGATTGTTATGTATGACAGACTTAACTTGACTTTGACTGTACTGAATAACGAAAATAAAGCATTTATGCAAATTACTGGACACTTATCAAATTACTTGACACGGGCAAATACTATATACAAGTGAGTCAATTAAAAAAATTGTGTTTTTTTTAAATTAATGTTACTATGTCATCAAGGGTAGTGACGACAATTTAGCATGACTCGTATGATGACTTCACATGTGAATAAAAATAAAGAAACAAAAGACAATGTCAAAAGAGAATTAAAGTTAAGTTAAATATTAAAGTTTGATATCATTATGTCTAATGAATAAATACTTAATCTGCACATGACCAAAACAACAGTCTTTAAAATTAAAATGTTGTAATTACTTTTGAAGTACTTGCCGGGACTTCTTGGCGGGAAAGCGAAGCGTCATGTCTGCAGTTTTGTTTTATTTTCTAAAATTTGTGATATTTCTAACATTAATGTGTAATAACGGTGGATTATTAACCGTTAAGTATTTGTGAACATACATGAGTGTTGGTAAATCAAACAAAACAGTGCAACATCACTTTTCAAATTTTCTCTCAAGGAGTCCATGTGAGATCTCAGTATAGTCCCACATCTTTACTGAGGACTCAAGGGGCTTAGGGAAGGGTATTTCATCTTCGATTTATCATCTTTATCACCATTCATTCTCATTTACTATGAATTATATATTATTAATATATCACTTACTTGACACTGGCTAAATGTGCTAGACGCACGAAGCCATTATTTAAAAGAAAGAAGAAGAAGTACTTGCCAGTGTCAATGTGCTGTGTTTTCGTCATAAAGTCTCAGTCTCAAACCAGTCAGTTCTGTCGTAGTGTCAAGTAATTTGATAATTCAAGTTATTTGCGACAATGTGCAGCGATTTCGTCATTTAGTGACAGTTAAAGTCCAACTCCAGTATGATAATAAAGATATTACTATAATTATACTTTTTGGAATAAACCAGTTAAAAAGTAACGTAAACTACCACAGGCAATCAACGGTACGGCGCTATTCTTTGTGCTTTAAAAATGAAAGATGGTGGCATAAGACCGATCGCCGTAGGGTGCACCTTTAGAAGAATTGTTTTAAATATCTGTTTCAAACATATCCTAAATATATTTAGTTAAATCATAATTTCTAAACTTCTGTACGTTGTCGCAGTTGTTGTTATGTCCAAAATCCACAATACTTCCGAATAAAGCCTCGAATTTACACCAGTTTTGGAAAATGAAAGTAAAAGACCTCCTTGTGTCTTTTACCGCGTTGGCGCCAAAGAGATTTAATATAGTAATAGAGCGGCTATTAGAGACTTTTCCATACAAAAAATTTGAGCTGGCGCGGAAGTAGCGCTATCTAACGTTGAAAAGCAAAACAGCATATTAAAAACAATTAGAATAAGTTTTACCTACTCCACGGTAGGCGTCGCTTTGCAGTAGGGATGTTCTAAACTAAATTAATTTCATTTTATCCTTATCAGTCACCCTTAATAATTATCTTCCACAATAGAAAATACTAATGAATTCTCTCTATTAGGCATAACTATAGATAGTAACTTATACTGGAAGACCCACATTAAAAACCTTCGATAAAAAAATATCCAGATTCTCCTATGCCCTTCAATAAATTAAAAGAACAACAGATTTGCAAACAGCTTTAACTACATACTATGCCTATGCATATGCAAGGTTTAGTTACGGGATTATTTTGTGGGGAAGTAGTAGTACACACCTTCTCTTTTTATTCTTCATATGAAATTTGAACTTTGGCAAACATTGAACAGACTGACACTTGCAAGCCCTACTTTATAAAACTTAACATACTAACTCTACCAGGCATTTATATTTTAGAAATATGTAAATTTGTAAGAAATAACATCACCTCCTTTTACAAAACGTGAAGAAAAACCAATAAATAAACTACTAAGACACAAAAACAGATTAATACTTCTAACATGACTCTACACTCCAATAGTCCATAATAATATGTTATGTCAATAAAAATTTATAATAAACTCCCTGAATTAATAAAACAGAAACCTGTAACGCTACATTTGTGAACATAATCAAAGAAATATTTGTAAATAAGGCCTACTACGACATAAAAGACTATATCAATGACAAGACAATAAAAAAATAAGTATAAGTTAAAGTTATAATAAATTTATTTAAATATGTGATATGACAATTTTAAAAAAAGTATGTAAAAATATAAATAAATAAATAAAAAATAACCTTCTGTGAAACGTTATGGAGTGCCATAAACATTGATTTGATAGTTTTACTATTATAGTGTATAACAGTCCCCCAACGCAATTATTATGGAATCAGAATATTCCTACTTATATCAAACTTATACTTACAATTTAAAAATATTATTTATTACATTAATCATTAAATAAAACGACATCACTTGAACATCACTAAATCATCTACTTCCGCATCGACAACTGTGGCGAGATCCTAAAAGTAGTGCTTTTGCTTCTCACCGCTAGAGGTCGGCAAAGGGCATAAGTAATGTTCTAGAACAATTTATTGAAAATTATTATATAGTCTGATTATTGAGTAAATATAAAAAATACTTACGAAAATAAACTGTAATCACGTTCAGCCTTTTTACCATAACGGGATTTGCAATATCGCAGTACGCAATTTGGCATATTTTCTATAAAATTTGTCAAATCTGTTCCCGCACAAACACGACTACACTAGAGGGCGCAAAAAATCATACTGAGCGACTTGTTACCACTTGGTAATAAGTTGTGGATTACAGTTTTGATCTCAATGTCCTGTCTATAGTAATAGTTAAATGTCTTTGGTTGGCGCCAAATCTTGTTAAAACCTTTTTTAATTTCTTAGCATTTTTTACTTACTGGCCAGCAAGTAAACCTGTGCCAAGGAGGATGCTTTTATAAGGGAAAATCACTTTTCTCTCTCTAAAAACCCGCTGGATTTCAACCCAAGCGATCAACAATACAAAGGCTGACCTTAATTAACTCTGTTTATTTTATAATAAACAACCTCTTCCCGCGCAGGACTTGAGTTCATATTTTATCAAAATTAAGTTATCTCATGATACGAAGAATAATTTAACTTAATCTGCTTCTTTTTAGCCTTTGTAAGAAATATCTTGAGTGACAGAAAATAGAAAGCTGTTAAGATCGCGCTTAGAATGAATTGACCTTTAGAAAATTCTGGATAACACAAATCGAATCAGTACCGTTTTGTACCCATAAGAGAGTCGACCCTTTCATTAAAATGTTTTACTTTTTCTCTAATGTGTCTTTTTAATTTGTAATTCATTTAAAAATGTTTGCAAATATTTTCGTGTTATACAATTTAAAATGGTTATTTTTGGCCATCTAGTAGGTTGCCTCCTACAAGACAAATAGGTACAAAAATAATTAAAAGAATAAAATTGGTTTATGAAATTAAAATTTAAAATATGACCAATATTATACTTGTACAACAAAAATCATGCTGCGTATGGCGTGTCCACTAACCCGAAAATTTTGATATGCCGTTATTCAAAAACGCAGCAGCGCTGAAAATTTTCGCATTGCATACGATTGTGAATGCATACTTATAGTTATAGAAAATATCCAGTTTAAATCAAATAGGTATTGTTATTATTAATAATTAAACTATTATAAACCCCCCTCACCCCCTATGATAAGTTGTATGACGAGTTAATTCGCGTATTTGCGAGGTTTGAAGCCAGCGCCATTTGGAAACAGTAAACTGAACATTCAAACGATACGCTATATTTGCCTTAAACTTGTTAATATCAGTAGTAGAAATATAGAGGAAAGACAAATGAATTTGATCTGATAGAATCCATTTCAGGTCAGATTCACCGCTAATCGCTGTCACTAAGTGCTTTATTTAACCCTTTACCAGGCAGTGGTCAATATATGACCACCATAAATTGAACCTTATGCGGTTAACTTAAGGTGGAAAACCCATAAACATTTCAACGTGCCCTGCCTGTCAAAGGGTTAAAAGTGAATTTTATAATAATAATATTAATTATTTATTTTTTCACGCCAACAGTTAGCATATTTCTTAATATCTAATAAGTAATTTATCACAGTGAAGACAGGAAAGCCCAAACTAGGTAGACCCTGTGCTATGGGTCTCCTGGTCTCCGCCTCTGAGTTTTGCCCTTTAATTTGAAAAACAAATAAAAACAGAAATTATGTAAATAACACAACAAAAAACGAAAAAACTTTACTTTTTTACATTCTCTTCTGCATTTAGGGTATATTAACAGCAGTTTTTTGGCAAGATTATAAAGTCTACCTTAGAAAATATAAAATTTACGCGCATACGGCGTGTTTGTACACTCACTACTACATACTGTGTAATGTCTTCTACAGGCTAGTTTAGTGGTTTCATGGTTTTTATTATATGCTATCTCGGAGTGTTTTCGTAGAATTACTGCCAGAATAAACATTTCTCTAATTTAATTACACCAACTATTTAGTTCCAAGATAAGTATCATTAAGAACTTGTGTTATGGATACTAAATAACGGGTAAACATACATAATACTTAAATAATATAAAATACTTACATATTAATATAAAATACTTATTTTTTAGGAAAACATCTAGACCAGAACAAATATTCATGTTCATGCACACAAAGATTTGTCCTGCGTGGGAATCGAACCCACGACCTGAGGAGCGGAGAGCGGGTATTCTCGCTACCACGCGATATCGCTCGTCAAATTACTCAACATTTGAATACGGTCCTTTTGCACCTCGTCAGTATAATAAAACAATGTGATTTCGATCGAAACATGACAATCAAATACAAAATGGCACGACATACTGAAGCCGAGGGAAATTCTAATATCAAACTTTTGACAGTTGAATCAACTGTCACATTCGGTCTCCGGCTGGAATTAGGGTAATATGACGGCTACAAATCGAACATATGTCAAGTCTGAAGTAACTTCGTGATGGACAAGTTAGCTTGGGATTTTGACGCCAACTTGGAAGTAATAACGCGACAGTGCTTCATTTTCTAAAACTTTTCATGAGTGTATGGTGGATTTTTAGACCTTATTTGACTAACTACACAAATGTAGGAACGTGGCATGTCACTGTAAATTGTGTGTTTTTTACGAAACTACATGTATAGGGATCCCACCAAGACCTTTTTTTTTTTATTTACGTCGGTAAAAAAACGCATTTACGCACTGTCTTCCGGCCAAAGGGGGACCGAGAGAGGTGTGTGGGACTCACCACCGGCAGACACGACCGGCAGACACGACCGGCAGACACGACCGCCAGCAGTAATACCCACTAAAAATCTTCCGACGACGCCCGCCGTTTGTTGAGAAAGAGGCGGGGCGCCAGTTGGGTTGCAGCTCCGACTCCCCGCCCGCAGCCAACGTCCCCCGGACCAAAACCGGGAGGACCTTCTCAGAATGACGCAGTGGACGCGCCCCTCCTACCTCCATGTGCGATTATAGCGTGTGTGGCCGACTTCTCGGAGGGTCCATGGTTAGACAGCAGGGGGCCCCCTGCCCCCGCTGCCTATGACCCTCCTGGCGCTGCATGACGAGCCCTCCTGGCCCGCCCGCTGCGCCCTCCACAGGTCCCTGGGCACCCAGAGTCGCCAATCTCTGGGTGTTACCTTTTCCCTAGCGCCTCCTGCGCCCTACCGGGAGGTACTCAGCCCCCCCACCACGACAAGGTGGAGACCAGTCGGGGGGGATCCCAACAAGACCTAAGGAGCCCCAGCCAACCTCACCTGCTAGTGGTGCACCTGCTGATCAAGGGACGAGGCTCTGGCGAACATAACAGTGCCCGGTAAGCGGCAATAGGCTCGCCACCTATTACGTGGGACAAATTATATAATTGGCGATCTGTGGGCATATAATATGCCTCTGCCTAACCCTTCCGGGAAACAGGCGTGAATGTATGTATGTATGTCAAGTCAAGTCGCTAGATAAGTCTAGCTTTAGTCTTGCTTTAGTAAGGTAGTACTTTGACTTATCTATGTTGTTCTTAATTGAATTTGACTGTGAATAAATGACGAAGTACTTTTCAATTAACATTAAAATATTTAAAAAGTGGACATTAGCAATATTTATTAGCTAGTGAGTCTTAAACAAAAAATAATATCAAAGAAAAACAACAGGCGCGTCAAAATGAAGCCAAGGGATATAATTCTAAATTCAAACTTTTGACAGTTGGCTTAACTGTCAAATTCGTTCTCCTTGGGATTACGGCGGGAATAAATCGAATATGTCTGTCTGAACTGTCAAATGATGTCAAATCCGAAGTGGCTTTGTACCCAGCAATTTAGTTCTTAGCACTTACGACTGAAAGCGTATTATTATCGAGTATTTGTTTCGACGAAGCGATGTTTGTGCTTGAATTGTTTATTCATGTAAATCCGAGAAGGATAAAGTTATTGAATTGGTCAGTTGACGTCAGTTATAGGTTAATCTAAAACTTAAATAGTCGATGTATTATAAAAAGATTTATTTGTGGCATTTGTAGTGTGGTAAACAAGGTTCTTTGAAGCTTCAGGTTAAAAAATCAATAGATTTTTCTGTTCTAAAAATAAAGGGTTGTTTTAATGACCGATATGGCTTGGTGGCGAGTATACTCGCACTCCGCTCCTACGGTCGTGGGTTCGATACCCGCACAGGACAAATCGTTGTGCATATGATCCCACGAACAAATGCTTAAGATTACAGTATAATAAAATACGTAATAAAGTTCATAAAGTCACTGAGTATCATAGAAACACTTACTATAAAAACACTATTAAAAATAATTACTCTAATTCGAAAAAGTTATGGCAATTGGTTAATTCCATATGTGGAAAAATAGCCCTGTCAATTGATCAAAGGATTCTCAAAGCTTTTGAAGACAAAAACCTTACTTCCCTAGACCTTGCTAACAAATTTGCTGTTGAATTTCAACATTCTGTTAAATTAATTTTACCAAGATGTCAAAAATATCTTCTCAAGGCAAATGACTATAGCAATAGTAGTAATGCCAGCATTTTTGTTAAAAAGGCTACCCCTCACAAAGTAAACAATATCATAAACAAACTAAATACTTATAAAGCTCCGGGTCAAGATGGTATTAAAGTGCTAGAAATAAAAAGAATAAGCCATAAAATATCCGTCGCTATTGCCAACTTAATAAATGTCAGTCTATCCACGGGTAAATATCCAGATGAGCTGAAAAGGGGATGTGTGCGTCCTGTCTATAAAAAGGGCAAAGAAGATGACATATCTAATTATCGTCCTATCACTCTTTTGTCAACCATTAATAAAATAGTGGAAAAGTACTTTTGTGAACAAATTCACGCATTTTATCAAAATCATAACATTATAAATAAAAATCAATTTGGATTTCAGCCAAATAAAAGCACAACTTCTCTTCTTTCACAATTCACAGACCACATAAATTCAGAATTAAATGATAGAAAGCATGTCTTAGCCCTTTTTATAGATTTCTCGCGCGCATTTGATACTTTAAACCATAACAGGCTCGTTAATAAACTTAAAAGCACGGGTGTTCGTGGTCCGTTATTACAATGGTGTGCAGATTATCTAAAAAACAGGTCTTATAGCGTAAATGTAAACAATGCATTTAGTACAGTTATTCCGGTCGACGAAGGAACGGCACAAGGTTCAGTGTTCGGTCCTCTTCATTTCATTGCATATGTCAATGATATGAATAATATTCTAAATCATTGCACTGCTTATCAGTATGCCGATGACACCTGTCTACTTATTGCGGATCGGGACATTCATACGGCACTTTCGAAAATGCAAGCTGATCTTGATAGCATGACCAAGTGGTGCCATGACAATTCTTTAGTGCTCAATCCTAATAAAACTAAGCTTGTACACATTCGTTCTCCATATAACACAGAGCGATCGCTTACGTATGAAAATCTAATAGCTCACGAACATCTTTGCCTACACAGCCGTAGTAACACTTGTAACTGCAACGCAATAGAAAAAGCTGACAAACATACATATCTGGGACTGATTATTGACAATAAATTCAACTGGCAGCCCCAAATAGCCCGTTTATGTGAAAAACTAAGAGCTTTCTTAGCCACTCTTTATATCATCAAAGACAGAATACCGTACGAAGTCAAAGTTATGCTGTATAATGCTCTCGTCGACTCAGTTATTGGATACGGAGTTACGAGCTATGGTCGAACATATAAAACATATTTAGATAGCATTCTTAAGCTGCAAATTAGAATTTTAAAAATGATTGTCTCGCCCAACATTAAAGAAAAATATAAAAACAATGACCAACAACTATTTAAACATTGTAACGTTCTTCCAATTCACACAAAGGTTATGTATAGCCTCCTAAAAGAACAATTTTTCAATAAAAATCTCCAAAACGAAATATCCCACAACATACAAACACGACAAAAAACAAATAGGAGACTACTAACTATTGCGGCAATAAATACATATGGTGAAAGAACCACTCACTATATTGTACCACGCGCAATTAATGAACTCCAACCGTGTTTCGTACAAAGCATTAATGAGATCAATATAAAGAAGAAATTAAAAATGTATTTTTTAAACAGCCTGTAGATCATTCATATTGCTTCGAGCGAAACCGGTTGCGGCGCGACGAGCGGTGAGCAGGTAGTTGCTCGCCACTCGTAAACAATATTATTTTAACACAATTGTACCTATTATAATAAGTAGAATAAGTAGTAGAGTAATGTAATAATTGTTAAGTATTAAACTATGTTGACTTAACCAGATGCAGAATGTGATTACGGCAGTCCAGACAAACCTCAGTGGTTTTTGGACTGTTTTTGTAATGTTTTTATTGAAAAAAAATAAAAAAAAAAAAAAAAAATATATATGTTCTGATCTGGGTGTATTCCTATATATATTTAGTAGGTATGTATTTACAAAAAAAATCGTATTCATAACACAAGTTCTTAATTATACATATCTTGAAACGAAATAAATGGTGTAATTGTTTGAAAATATTTATTTTATTTAAATAATTGCGGCAGTATGCAGTGTGTGAAGAATGATATGATTGAGAACGGGGTGAATGAATCGATGACGAATAACCGAGGTGATTAAAAGCAAAGGACATGCTGTAGCGACCACAAATAAATGGTGATAAAATGGTAGCCTTAGGTTAGGAAAAGGTATAATGAGTATTTATCCTTTTATCAATGCGATACTAGTTAAGAATAACAATATTATTATAGAAAAAATCTTCCATGGAAGTAATTGCCTGCGCTATTATTGCGTCTACATTGTCAAACAGAGTTGTTGTGTAAAAGTTGAGCCTAGGTTCTTTATGTAGTGAATATTTTGGGGGCTGCCAAGGGGAAAGGAGGGTGGCCTGTTGTAAGTTGTAATGGGCGCCAGCATATTCTGTGCAACCGAATTTATAAATATCTTTAAAAAACACACACTCATACACGCACACACTCACGCACACACACACACACGCACGCACACCCAACAGACACACGCACACACACCCAACAGACACACAACACATTTTATTCTGTTTTTAAATTTCGTTATTTAAGTGTTTTCTTTTCTATTATTTATTAGTTTATTGTTCGAACTACTTCATAGTCTCAGTCGAACCGGAGCTCTTACAACTACATTATGTAACTTAAATTGTTATTCTCTTTTTGACTGCTGCAACATAGGCCTGCGAGCCTAGTGCAGAAGTCATAGTTTATAAATATCCTTGTCAAATTAATTTTTCTGCTAATAAAGATTATTATTATTATTGTGTATTCTTTATTTTCCTTCTCGAAATTATATTTAAAAAATATTAGATTATTATTATTATTCACATATATTTATTTAATTTACACATAATTTATATTTTTTACAATTATTATATAACAAAAAAGAAAAAAATATAATATTGTAAAAAATATAAAAAACGGAGACCGCCGGTCGCGAGGTAACACCCAAACGGCTGGCGGCTAGGGCTGCAGAGAGAGAAACCTCCTGACAATGCGCGCCGTATCGAGAAGCACTGCCTTTTGTATCTGACCCTTAACCCAGCTACCTAGCTTGAGCTTCTTTAGATATTGGTCGAAGCTCTTCGCTATCAACCCGTTGACCGTAACCACTATCGGAACAATCGTCGCTGAGTCCACATCCCACATGGCAGAAATCTCGTGGGCCAAGTCCAGATATTTACTTAATTTTTCCTTTTCTGCCTTCACGAGATTTTCGTCATGTGGAACTGTGATGTCAACAACAATTGCCCGGCGCTCTGATCGATCCACCAAAACAATATCAGGCTTATTGGCGAGAATAGTTCTGTCAGTGATGATGGATCGATCCCAGTAGAGCAATGCATGACCATTTTCAAGAACTGGCACCGGTTCATATCTATAGTATGGCACTTCAGGTCCGACAAGGCCATATCGAAGAGCAAGTTGCTGATGGATGATCCTGGCTACAAGGTTATGCCTGTGCAAATACTCGCCGTTAGCAAGATGCGAACAACCCGAAACCACATGCCTGAGAGATTCTCCGGGTCGATGACATGCCCGACATATGTCAATAGTTCCATCTCTCAGTATATACTTTCGGTAATTGTTCGTCTTGATAACTTCGTCCATAATTGCACAGACAAACCCTTCAGTTTCCCCAAAGAGGTCCCCAAAACGTAGCCAGTTCACCGAAGCGGAGATATCTACATCTGGGCCTGTAAGGGCCTTGTAGAATCGCCCATGGAGCTCCTTGCTTTTCCATATCTCCTTGCGATCCTGAATGCTTAACGTAAGCGGTTTACGCCAGTTCTCATTAGCTAAATTGAGTGGAGTAAGGTGTTTGTCAACTGCCACAACATCTCGATGCATCACGCAATTCGTGGTAAGGAAAAAATTTCTGAGATTGTACACCTCGCGATTGTGAAGTGTTTTAGCATTTAAAAATCCCCGACCACCAAATTTTCGCGGGATGTACATTCTCATTACCGACGAACGCGGGTGTCGCATGCGATGTGCCGTTAACAGTTGGCGAACCCTGCAATCAATGGCGTCTAGTTCAGTCTGAGTCCACCTTAGTAATATGTGTGATTTTATTACTTTTTTTTTATATTTAGTGTGCAATAAAGTGTTCATTCATTCATTCATTCATTCATTCATTCATTCATTCATTCATTATGCCAAAGGTATAAATGAGCAAGGGCATAACCCAACCATTGAAGGCACGTACCTTGTTACCACCAGACAAAAGACTATTAAGTACTTTTGTAAGACGACCAAAGAAACGTTCCTTCACTGATTGCTTTATGTCCCCATAATTTAAACCCAACGATTCTGACATACCAAGATATTTATAGGTTTCACCTTCAGAGAGAGATCTGAGAGAAATCTCACTAGTAAGTTGTAAATTTGATGAATTCACAACGTTCCCTCGTTGTACTTGCATGACCGCACACTTGTCGATACCAAATTCCATGCCGATGTCGTTGCTGAATATCTGAGTGATATTCACCAATGACACTAGCTCTGAATTTTTGGTCGCGAAAAGTTTTAAGTCATCCATGTACAGCAAGTGAGAGATAACCTCACCCCCTCTTCGAAGGCGATAGCCTGATCCGGAATTCGTTAGCAAGGTGCTAAGAGGATTCAGAGCCAGGCAGAACCATAAAGGGCTCAGACTGTCGCCTTGAAAAATACCTCGCTCAATTTTAATCTGGTCCTGAGAAGCCGAGAGCTCCCCTCGGGTGCCCGGATGGCAAAGGACTGTGGTCCACTGTCTCATGCAGGATTTAAGGAAAGATCTTAGTTTTGTATCTACTTTATACAGTTTTAAGACCCTCTCCAACCACGCATGAGGCACTGAATCATAAGCCTTTTTATAATCAATCCAAGCAGCCGAAAGGTTACCTCGTCTTTTCCTGACCTGATTGCAAATGGCCATGTCAATAAGGAGAAGTTCCTTAGTACCGCGGGACCCAACCTTACATCCATTCTGAGTAGGGGCCAAAATTTTATTTGCCACAATGTGCATGTTAAGTTTTTTGGTCAGAATAGATGTAAGGAGCTTATAGATGGTAGGTAAGCATGTGATAGGTCGATAATTTTTTGGTTCCGCGGTACCACCGGACTTATGCAGCAGGAAAGTAACACCTGCTGTTAATAAATTTGGAAGAGATCCAACCTCGAGGGCTTGCTGGAATTGTGTTGCAAGTAGTGAGTGAGCAGAACGAAACCATTTCAGCCAGAAGTTGTGCAGTCCATCAACTCCAGGACTCTTCCAGTTCTGAGTAGAACTTACTGTACAACTTACGTCCAATGGAACAATGGTAATAGGTTCCATGGTTTCTATGGACTCACATCTGCTTCTTACAACACTCATCCAGTCACCCTCGGTGTACTCGACCGGTACCGACCAAATGCTGCGCCAGAAGTTTTTCATAGTATCAACATCCGGTAAGTTATCATCTAGTACACGTTGGTTAGATCTCTCCCAAATCCGGTATACCTTCCTCTGATCTTGTTGGAAGTTACGATTCTGCCAGTATCTATCCACACGTTCCCTATAGCGACGAATACGGCTTGCCCAAGCATAAATTTTCTGTTTCAAAAAGTCAATCCGCTCTGTGACACAAGCCAAATAATCCGATGATCGGATTCCGGTCCCAGCAAAGGCTTGTGACACAAAGCGCATTACTCGAGGTCGATGATTTCCCTCCCTGAAACAGATTAGCTTCCCAATGAGAGTCCTAAACGTATTGATACGTCGTTCGATCCTCAATTGCCAAGCAGGAGCACTAGGAACTGCACGTTGTGCACGAGGAGTGTCGACAAACTTTACATGGGCAACTTGACATGCTGCAATAGCTCCACAATAAAGGATCGAATGAGTATCAGTAAGATCTTTACTTGTGCTTAAGTACGGCACTAGCAAAGTGTTCAGGACTCCCATTAAGGCCAAATTTCGTCTATGTGTGGGCAAACGTGGTAATCGTGGTCTAATGCACGATAATGTGGACCTATACCTCACAATCGCATCATCCAAAACCGCCCTCAATTGCTCATACTCACTGACATTAATACTCTCGCAATTGACAGCATCAGCATAAAAGTCCACCTGCGACACTGTCACCGAAGTAGGCGGTGGCATCGGGGCAAGAGGGCTTCGTATCGGAGTGTCAATGGCTTGAGTCGGTAATGTGTCGGAGCGTAGCCTATCAAGTAACGCGTCATCAAGCATCTTGCAACGCTTTATGGCACGCACTTGATCCGATAATCGTTGCGTACTGACGGTGGTATCTGGTTCAAGCGCCTGGAACAAAGGCAATAAACGAGTACGGTACGCGGTCATAAAGGTTTCTCCCTCTGTAGCCCTATAATACGCACGCATTACATTTATGTTCATATTTTGAGTCCATTTCATGCGGCGCACTAATCCACCGGAGGCGAGGACTGGACGCGGGGCGGCATGCCCTGCAAGTCCCAAGCCGGCCGGCAGACGGGGTCGTCCTCTGCGCCGTACAGGTGGTGGCGACGGCGGGGGCGACGGCGGCTCACTCTCGTCGCTCGACACGCAGCTGGTGTCTGGGGGAGTCCCATACTCGTCCCCAGATGACGACGCTGCCGTGGAGCCTGACGGGTGGGGCCGCGAAGATGTTGGGCGTGAGGGATTCTGATCCGCTGTTCTTTTTTTTCCTACTCGTGGCCTTAAAATCATTTTTCTTTAATTTAATATTGAATCATTTTTTTTGACATTACATGTCACTCGAAGCAATATAAGGTTTGAAAATTTTTCACAGCTAATTTTGTCATTTTAATTATGTTTTGTATTTTAAATTGATTTGGTAACACATATTATATTTATTATTATTATTAGCTCAGTTTTCGCTATTTAGAAAGAAAGAAAGAAAATAACTTATTCCGTCACACATGATACATTGATTTTAAAAATATATAAATAAAAATTAATAGACACATGTGGCACCGAAGAGGCTTATACTCAGCATATGCCGAGGGGTCACTATGGCCCCGCGTGACTTACCCTTATAGTGTGACTCTGCGTGAAAGCGCTCCATACCGTGCAATAAACACAGTAACAGACGCACCCACTCAAGACGGCCTGCGTAAATGCTTTTTCGCGCTTCAATTAAAAGACCTGGAAATATAGGAGCTCTAAGTACAAATAAATTATTAGACTAAAATATAACACTAAAAGAACTGTAAGTCCTTGGTGGCTTTCATAAACATCTATGGCAGCCATTATAAGAAAGTCTGTGCCTTCTAATATACTGACAGCTAGTTTATCCATAGAATGATGTTTCCCTATCGGAGGCAGACGGCAGTCGCTACACGGATTAATGAAATTTAGACAAATATGGTTAGACCAGTGACCAGACCTTGGGTCTGTAGCATAAGTCTAGGGCACTACAAGGACAATTGCTAGGATAATTAGGAACTTTATGATAAACGGTGCCGTGTGGTTGGTGGTGCCGTTTTTTCCTATGTATATTAAGTATGTATTTAAAAAAAAAAGTATTCATGTATGTTTATCCGTTATTTAGTATCCATAACACAAGTTCTTAATGATACTTATCTTGGAATTAAATAATTGGTGTAAGTGTCAGAAATATTTATTTTATTTATTTATAGTAGGCGGCACGAAAGTCTAGCGCTGACCATTTATGCGCAGTAGTCGAAAATAAGGTATCGCAAGGGAGAGAAAGGGCGTTTCGAGCGGCAATAGCAGAGTGGCGAGGGCTTTAAATTCAAACCCTGTGGTTCCCAACCCAAGTTCAAAACTTCAGGGTTCAAACCCTGGTGGCACCTTGACTTTTCGAAGTTATGTGCGTAATTATCGCTTGCTCCGTGTCTCGGAAAGCACGTTAAGCCGTTGGTCCCTGAATGAACATCTATGGGAGTCGTTAGTAGGAAGTCAGTGCCTTCTAACAGACTGACGGTTGGTTTGACCAAAGAATGATGTTTCCCTCTGGGTTGCGGAGGTCAGACGGCAGTCACTCCACGTAATAACTGAAATTCAGACAAACCTGGTGAAACCAGTGAGCAGATACTGGGCCCTAAGCTTAAGTCTAGGGCATTCGGGATAATGCTAGGATATGATGATGATGAAGGGAGAGAAAGGGCGTGCGGAAGGGCTCATTGGCTCTCCAGTCGTACTCTCTCACTCACTCTATGCGCAGCTATCTCTTCCAAATTTTGTTCATCGCTAGACTTACGTGCCGCTACCTATAGCGTTGTTATTATCCCCAACATCATCAACCTGCCTGCCCAGCGTGGTGATTATGGGCAGATATCTCCAATAGAATAAAATCTATTGGGGAGGCTAATGTTCAGCAGTGAACTTTAAAAGGCTGATATGATGAATGATGCACTTCATTTGTGAAGTGACGAACGACTCGAAGACAAAAAACAAAAGTACTATATTGGATAGCTACTATCCTCCAAGCTGGACAGGCTTGAACTGGATTCGTTAGAAACTACCGATAGTGACTTTAAGGTAACGTCTAAAACTTTTTAGCCCCCAAAGACGACAGCACTTCAAACAATGTTTCAAGTAATTAAGAACTTTATATAGACATGGATTCAACTTAGAAGTTAGTTGTGCTGTGTTTCGTGAGTGAAGCTAAGTAAGCTAATATCTCTCAAACAAAGCGTACACTTTAAAGTTAAGGAAAATCTTAGCATTCACTGCCGAGAATAGCTCGTAGCGGTTAGCTATTGATTTAGTGAAATTAAAAGTAAAAGTCGTTTATTGAAGTTTGGCTCAATAAAGCTCTTCTGAAAGTCAACTTAAAACGAACTATTTATAGTATATACTCCATCACAGAGGGCATCGAGTTCAAACTCCGCCCTAACACTACAGACGTAACTTACTTGTAAAACATTGGTTGATGAGACTAGTGAAATGACTATTGGTGGATATGTTACATAACTATGTACATAGCTTGAAAAAAAGATTTTTTACGTCAAATAACTTTGATAATAAACATAAAAAAAAACATGTACGGGTGCTTGCTTTGTTCCATCATATAACAATAACATAACTGCAGAAAAGAACTGAATAAAAATTTATTCCTCGAGAAATCAAAGGAGGACTAATCGTAATGCCATCCCGTCTATTTCCATGCCAGAAGTTCTCAAAACTAGTTAAGCAGATGAGGCGTAAAATTTGAAACAAATAAACATATGACAGTTTTACATCAGTCTGTCTGCTACATTTCCATTATTAAACCGCTAAAGCAATTTGATGAAGTGGTTTGCTCAACAGTGGCTGGGTTTTCGAAGTTTGCAGCCGTCTGCGGTCACAATATAAATGAATTGAAATTTATACAGTGGATAGTCAATACAAAAACAAAATAATGTTGGGATAAAAATTGTAAGGTTAAAGTGCGGTAATTCACATAGTAGGTATAACTTTATAAGCATTCTAGGCTGCATAATAAATGACATATTTTGTCGTTTGTTATTTTTGTCCTTGCGCAACATCATTAGGATGGAGTTTTGGCGCCAACGCGCAATCAAAAACATTGTGGCAGTCTTTTTTTACAAAAATGTGTGATATTTGGGTTTTTATGTCTAAATATGGTGAATTTTTAGACCCAGCTTCTTAGTCAACGTACTCGAGTGTAGAAAAGTGATTTTCCGTGTTGATTCCGAAACTCTATAAAAGCCTAGTGAAGTCTCCACTGCTTTACTGGGGTAGGTATTTGAATTGATTTTATGTGACTTTGAACAAATGATAAATAAAAGTAGTCTAACGAAAGTGATTAATAATGGACAAGCGAATGGAAGTATTGGGAAAAGAAGACCAAGGTCTTATCCTTCATGATCAAGTCAAAATTACTCTAAACCGACGGGCGGGTATGAAAAGGTTAATGAGTGTGAATGAAGCTAAGAGTGTGTGCCAAAATGTGTGCAAGTGGAACGATGTGATCTCTGCCTACCCCTACTGGAAAGAGGCGTGACATTATGTATGTATGTAATAAATGAACGTTTGATAATGCTGCATATTACATGCGATTCAAAGTAAATTAACTAATATTGAATTCATATACAAATATCGTCATAAAATTGTATGACAATTTTTATTTGGATTGTGTTTTTGCATAATATTCTACAATAATAATAACATAAATATTCTACAATAATAATAACATAATTAACATAAATCATAAGTAATATAAAAATCCAAGACATTATTGATGCAAAAATTGTTATTATATTGTGTGGTGACAGTCAGTTGGTAAAAAAGAGAGATATTGTCCAAAGTATTAGTGATCTGACTCAGTTACAAATGGATACTAATTGTAAATTTATTATAAGTGCATTTCCTTATGCACAAAACTTAACCTGGGAACAAAACCAGAAAATATTTAATTTAAATTTATTAATTTATAATTTGACTTGTTATAATTCTAACATTTCATTTCTTGAAATGAATAATTTTATTAAGAATTTTCAATTGACCACAGATACTATGTACCTACCATGGAGGTATAAAAATCAGACAGCTACTCTGTTAGCTTATACTTTACAAGATTCTGTTATACAGATGACTAGTTCTAATATTAATCTTATACAAAATGTTAGTACTGTTACTAATAATAATTTTTTGACTTCTCCCATTTTAAACTGAGAGGCAAGACAAAGGCCAGGCCCTTGGACCTAAACATAATACACCAAAACATCCAGGGCCTGACTGGCAAAGACCTTGATTTTGAACTGTTTTTGGAATGTCAGGATACATCTGTCATTTGTATTACTGAGCACTGGCTTAAAAGCAGTGAATTAAATTTTAACATAAATAATTTTAAATTAATAAGCTTTTTTGTACGAAAAACCGCTATTCATGGAGGATCCATGATATTTGTCAAGAACAGTTTAAAATGTAAAGATCGATTAGACATTGTAAATCTTTCTATAGAGCGTAATATTGAATTGTCATGTGTGGAATTGGAAAAATTTGTTATAGTATGCGTGTACCGGCCACCATCTGGCAACTTTTCTACCTTTGAATTGGCTATGGAAGATGTATTAAAAAAATTAAAATCCAAAAGTAAACACATTATAGTTTGTGGCGACTTTAACGTTAATCTTCTTGAAAAAACAGTGACAACCACACGCTTAATTTCATTATTTCAAAGCTTTAATTTAAGAAATCAGTTTTTAGAGCCAACCAGGATAACAGCACATAGTGCAACTTGTCTAGACAACGTATTTTCGGAATGTAACCCGTCTTTTAAGGATCTATTGAGTTGCCTACCGTCTGACCATTGCGGGTTATTAGTGTCATTTAAATATAATCAGCCGGAAGTTCCTAAGTTAATAAAATATAGACCAATAACAAATAATCGTTTGGAGTACTATCAAAACAGTATAGATAAAAAAATAGGTTCAGTCCCATTTTCGCACAGCGATCCGGGTGTTCTTTATGCTAATGTTTTTGGCTTAATTAAAAATGAGTTTAATAATGTTTTTACCCTTAAGTCTACTAAACGTTTTGAGAAGCTTCAATTTTGTGAATGGGCTACAACAGGTATATATAGGAGTAGGCGGCGACTTTATGAATTGTACAACTTAAAGAATTGCAATCATAATCCAGGTTTTATTGAATATGTTAAAAGATATTCTAAGACATTTAAAAGGGTATGTATTGCAGCAAAATCCGATTTCATAAAAAATAAAATAAAGTCGTCGGATAGTAAGATCAAAACAACGTGGAATATTATAAACCGCGAATCTGGCAGGCGTGCGCCCAAAGATGATAGTTTTGTCCTTAAAGATAATGATATAACTGTAGAATGTAAAGCAGAAGTAGCTAAAATATTTGGCGACTTCTTTGCGAAAATACCAATAGAGACAACTTCAAGTCTAAATTCGTCTCCTTTAGTTGCTGTATCACTTCTTTCGGAATATGTACCAGTCTGCAATTCCATCTTTGAATTTAGATATATCACATATGTAGATATTTTAAAATCCTTTAAAGAAGTAAAAATTAAAAATACGGGTGATTTTTGGGATCTGTCCACTAAAGTAATTCAATCAATAATACATTCTATTGCCCCATACCTTGCGTTCATATTTAATGAATGTATTAATCAAGGGTCCTTTCCGGACTTAATGAAACTGAGTAAGGTTATTCCTTTACATAAATCCGGTTGCAAAGAGGACAAAAGTAACTATAGACCTATTTCAATCTTACCAGTTTTAAGTAAGGTCTTTGAAAAAATTATTCTTAATCAGTTAACATATTACTTTAATTCACAAGATCTTCTACATAAAAAGCAGTACGGTTTTAGAAAGAGCCGTTCTACGGCAGATGCTGGTGCAGCTTTAATGCAGCATATTTTTGAAGCTTGGAAGTTATCGCAGAATGCTCTAGGAGTTTTTTGTGATCTGTCTAAGGCTTTTGACTGTGTTGACCACCAGACTCTAATTCTTAAATTAAAATACTATGGTATAGGAGGCTTAGCCCAAAAGTTATTGTCATCATATCTTTGTTCACGAATTCAGACGGTAGATATTAACGGAACTAGATCACCCGGGTCGTCTGTGCGTATGGGGGTCCCTCAGGGTTCAATTTTAGGACCATTTCTCTTTTTAGTTTATATAAATGATTTGCCATTTTTTATGAGTAGGCGTTGTGAGATGGTATTATTTGCTGATGATACTTCTTTAGTATTTAATATTGATCGACATAAAAAGGACTTTAGCGATGTAAACGATGCCCTTGCAGAGCTGCTTCGTTGGTTTACTGTTAACAACTTACAGCTAAATGCTAAAAAAACGAAATGTATTAAATTCACTGTTCCAAACGTAAGGAAACTCGAAACAAATATCATTATTGACGGTCAGAAACTAGATTTAGTAGATTCTACTGTTTTCTTGGGAATAACTATAGATGAAAAACTTCAGTGGGGTCTACATATTGATACTCTTGCTGGCAAACTTAGTTCCGCAGCTTATGCTATTCGCAAAATTCGCCAATTAACAGATGTTGATACGGCAAGAATGGTATACTTTAGTTACTTTCATAGCCTTATGATATGTCTTATGGTATTCTTATGTGGGGACTAGCAGCAGATATAGAAACAATTTTTATTTTACAGAAACGGGCTGTAAGATCTATTTACGGACTAAGCTCACGGACAACTCTTAGAGAAAAGTTTAAAGAAATAGGTATCTTGACTGTTGCCTCTCAATACATTTATAATAGTATAATATTTATAAAACGAAACATAGAAACCTATAACAGGCGCTGTGATGATCACAGTTTTAATACTAGAAATAGAAATAAATTATTAAATCCATTTTTACGCCTGCATAAAATTCGAAAATCGTTTATGGGGCAGGGTATACAATATTATAACAAAATTCCAAAAGATATTTTAGATTTGCCTTTTGAAAAGTTTAAGCAAACCGTTAAGACATCACTTACCAAGAAAGGGTATTACACGGTTAATGATTACGTTAATGACAAAAACGCTTGGATGTAACATTTACAATGATAAAAGTTGTGTTCTGCGGCCCTCTTTACAATATAACGATTACTTACATACATTGTCTATGTAATTTTATAATTTTATTAGTTCTGTCTCCCTTTTTTTTTTTTCAAATCTTGTGACTGCAGAACACAATTGTTTTAATATTATGTATTTTAATTGTGACTGGCGGGAGAAAAAACCAACCTTGACGATTTTCTTGCCCGTTCTTTTACGATCAAGCTCCCGCCCGCAGTGAATGGGCGCGTTAGTTTATAAGTATGACATTCATAAGAGCTCTATTGAGCCAAACTTGAATAAATGAATTTTTAATTTAATTTTAATTTTTTAACATATTAAAATTTTTCTAGTAAAAAATATATTTTCTGGCAAATACTCGAATCGAGCGAGTCTATACTATAAGAAAGGAATTAAAAGAGGTAGGCAATCATTTGTTGAACGAGGAAACTACTTAAATACAAAATAATACAATATCATCTTAAATGTGACAGTAATATTCGTGAAACTTGCAATAAATTATAGTTTAATTTTTTTCTCTCGACTGGGTATTTTACATTGACATTGGAATCGATATATTTTAGTACATAATAACGTGACCACTTTAAAATATTCATTATTTTGTTTTTGGCTACAGGACAAGGTTTAAGAAGGGTCTTAGAACATTCTATTTTCTCTAGTTTAAGTTTCTAGATTTGGTAATCAGACATACATACATACATACATAATGTCACGCCTCTTTCCCGTAGGGGTAGGCAGAGATCACATCCTTCCACTTGCTACGATCTTGGCACACACTTTTAGCTTCATTCACACTCATTAACCTCCTCATACACGCCTGTCGGTTTAGGGTACTTTTGACCTGCCCTTTCTCTAAATTTTTTTGTATTTGGTCATGGAAGGTCTTTCGTGGTCTTCCCCTCCCAACACTTCCAACCACTTGTCCATCATAAATCACTTTCGTTAATCTACTTTCATTCATCCTCTCAACATGACCAAACCATCTTATCAGACATAACATAGATATTTAGATAGATAATTTAAATATAGGGTATAGGGTGTATCCTAACAAAACCTAAGGAGCCCAAGCCAACCTCACCTGCAAGTGGTGCACCTGCCGATCAACGGACGAGGCTCTGGCGATCATAACAGAGCCCGGTAAGCGGCAATAGGCTCGCCACCACACTCACGCCTGTTTCCCCGAAGGGGTAGGCAGAGGCATATTATACGCCCACACTTCGCCAATTATACAGTATGTCCCACGTAATAGGCAAGCTTATTGCCGCTTATCGGGCACTGTTATGTTCGCCAGAGCATCAGTTTTATGCATTCACAGTAAAGAAATAACAGAAAAACTAGTTCAATGCTCTGTATTTATTTGCATATGTCTATTTGCATAGAGCTAATGTCAAACTTAACTATCAGTAAATTACCTTACTTACCTTAAGCGTATTTACAAGTGTATTAACAAAAATGTATGGAAAGAAACGTTATCAACAGCCGTCATTGTAAATAATATATAAAGTATGAAAAGACAAAATACAGCGCTATAATTAAAATAGCATTTGTGCTTCGTATGCATTGATTCAATTCAAAATTCATATTCATTTATTTAAGTTTGGCTCAAAAGAGCTCTTATGAACGTCAAAACTTAAAAACTAGCGCGCCCAAATAAATAAATACTCTTAAGGTTTTATGCTCACTCTAAGGTTAACTGGCAGTGAATGGCTTATGGCATCAAGTTCGCCTTTTGTAATATTTTTAAGTGTGAAATTGACATATATCTACATCATATAACACACAAGAACGTGTGGTTACAAATAAAATAACCTATTTAGTTTCTCAATATTACATATGTAAAGTTGCGTCTTGCCTTTTTTTAATGACACCAGGTTATTAGTAGATTAAATACCGAAGAGACCGTTTAATAGTTTTCGCCAATTTCTTTATTTATTTATTTCACAATTTATGCACATAAGGAACAAAGAAAAAATACACAAAGATAGAAGTTATGAAAGACATGTACAACGGCACTGCTTATCCCTAAAAGAAATTTCTTCCAGCAGACCGATTTAAAAAAAAAAAATTATGATGAATGTTTATTGCAATTGATAACGGAAATCCATTTGGAATCCTTTCTGCCGCAGGCGCGAATGCCTTGCTAGGTCTCTGAAAGCGACATCCACCGTCCCCTTAAATATAAATATATGTAAAAGAAATAAATCTACTTAGCTCTTTGGAACTAGAAGAGCTAAGAGAGATGTCTATATAAATGTGTTCCTTGTTTATTTACTTATTTATCACATAGTTATAGGAAAAAGAGAATTGCGTATAGCATTCTCCAACTACTTGGCAGCAGAATACGAGATAGAATACTCTGGTTTTATCTACCTGGGCGACTTAGCTTTAACCTCTAAACTAACTCATACATTTCCCTGTCCCCTATCGACCTAATACATACATTTTTTTTCTTTTAATTGATGGCTTCGTGCGTTTAGCACATTTAGCCAGTGTCAAGTTATAGATATATTACTAATATTTGACACATAGTAAATAAGAATGAGTTGTGATAAAGATCATAAATGAGATGTCCTCCCCTAAGCCCCAGTAGTCTTCAGTAAAGATGTGGGACTATACTGAGATCTCACATGGACTTCTTGAGAGAATTTGAAAAGTGATGTGCATTGTTTTGTTTCAATTACCAACACTCATGTACGTTCACAAACACTTAACAGTAAATAATCCACCGTTTATTACATTAATGCACGAAATATCACAAATTAAAGAAATAAAACAAAACTGCGAACATCACGCTTCACTTTCCTCCCGAAAAGTCGTAAGTATACTTTGTAAAGCCTACTTTAGAATGACTTGAAAAGTTACAAGGTCTTATAAGAGCAATCATCGATGGAATAACAAACGAAATGAGGTTTCTATTCTATGTAGTCACGTCCGATTTCTTATATTCATTGATCTAGACACTACACTCACTGCATCCATTTAGATATCACTTGTACAATAAATACGTAAACTAAAAAGGCCGTTAAGAAAAATAAAAAACTAACACAGAGTATAAATACGCGGCAAAAGACAAGCCGGGAGTTGTAACAGCACGGAGGTCGGTTAGGTAGGCGCGACCTTTTCGCTCGGAGTCGCGGCGCGCACTGGAATCCATTGAATTTCATTTCATTCTTTCATGGTTTGTAAATTTGCTATCACTCAATTGTGCTGATTAGATATTTATTTTAAATAATAAAGCTTTCTGCGTGTTGTGACAGGTGTGTGATAAATACAGATTATAAATGGCAATCCTAATGGCAACTATGTATTAAGCGCAACGGTTCGTTGGCCTCCTTTATAAAGGTTTTGTAGTAAGTTATACGTAACAATACGAACATTGAACGTTGCCAATACTCTCGCGACTTCCCTTGTGTTATTCCAGAATAATCATATATTTTTGCGGAACTACTACCAATGTTACTATATATTTAATTTGCTTGCTTGCTTATTAGTTTATCTGACGAAAAGATTGAAAAGTGGCTATCCTATCAGTATAATGCTGTTGCAAGGTCTCACATGCTCAGTAATTTCGCTAATACTTCGATAACGATCTTATATTAACTTGAATAGTTAAGGGTCAGTGAAATGTATAATTTGGATCGATATCTACATCTACATTTTTAAATACTTAGATAAAGAACCCTCTTAATCTAAGTATTTAAAAATGTAGATATCCTATACATCTATTTATATTAAGCTAGTAAGTTATCTTCTGATCACAGCTATGCCCGCCTGACGCACATTTTAAAATAATTTGATTACGTTATTGGAATTTTCGTAGGGATCCCCAATTGACATCTATTAATTATGTAGCCAATGTCACTCAAGAACAATTTAGCTATCTATTATTAAAAGAACTTATCAAATCGTTAAAGTAGTTCCAGAGTCTATTCAATGCAAACAAATAAGATTTCCTCTCTATGATAATACTAGTGAAACGCCCCCGCTTCGCTTCGTTAGCTTTATATTAAATATTTTAAAACTTAGGTAACATTTTTGGAGTTTTCGCAGGGATCCCAACTGTTTAAGTAAGAAATATAGCCCATTTTACTCAGAAATTGTTCGTGTTCAGAAATGGCATTAAACTCAAATGGTGAAAAAAAATTTGAAATTTCTAGTTTTTTCAAAAATCCAAAAAAAAACAATACTTTACATTAAGTATGTTGTATTGATATATAAATACGTGTAGTAACTCAAGTATTTGTGACTCCGTACATACAAAAAACATAAATATAAAATCGTGAACGTACAATATGCCATCATCATCCACATTATATCAGCCTTATAAATTCAGATTACATTTTATTGGAGGTTTATTCCCATAATAACCACGCTGGTATTGGAGGCATTTTCCCACAATCACCACGCTGAGCAGGCGGGTTGGTGATCGCAGTTCAAGCCTGTACGCAGGATGACGCTGTTGCCTATCATCTAGTAGAATTTATCTTCATCGACACTTACGACTCCCCGTGAGATGAGTGGGGGTGGCACTATTCTAGGCGGGTACCACACTGCACAATATGTAATAAAGTTAAAATCACCTTTGACCAGCACCATAAATAACAAGTGTGCTACGGTCTATCATTAGAGAAATCGATGGCACTTACATAAACAGCGAGTATATATATTCGCAAGGGCAAGTAACAAGCTATGGAGTATCTAATCTACTCAGATGAATTAGCATATCTATATATGTTTATTTAGGTGACATTCAGTGGCCAAATTTTCTTTAGGGGCCGTTTCTACTATGTCTGACATATTATCATCATCATCTATTCTTTGAAGTAAAGTACAAGTGAAATGTTCTTTATTTCATAAAGTTTTATATAGCACTTGAAAACGTCAAAATCAAATATAACAACACTGAATTCATGAAGTTTAGATTCACTTTCATGCATAAAAAGAAATACAGTGGACCTCCGGTAAACCGGCCCCTGTCTAATCCGCCGCCCCCTGTAATCGGACGTGCTTATACTATTGAATGTGGGAACACAAACATTGATTTGGAAAATTTTTACAAATAACGCTGATGTATGATTAAACAGATTGCAACTTGTACGCGCCACTTCATGACAATCTTATAATTTTGAGCTATAATTTATCGAATTGCAAGGTACTCATAATCAAAAAATACGGATTTGAGGTAATCCGACAAATTCGATAGTCCGACACTGCCCAGCAACACGTTTGTCGGATTACCGGGGGTCCACTGTATGTGTAAGTGAATCTAAGTGCCATTTCCAAACCACCGCTTTAGCTCAGCCCTTTAACGTCAAACTATTGAGCATAACGACTTGATATTGAACATTGACGACCGATATGGCGTGGATGTCAGTATACCTATACTTCACTCCAGAGGTGGGTTTGATTCCCACACAGGACAAATATTTGTGTGCATGAACATGAAAATTTGTTCTGATCTGGGTGTTCTCTTATGTATATTAAGTATGTATTTACAAAAAAAGTATTTAAGGATGTTTATCCGTTGTTTAGTATCCATAACACAAGTTCTAAATGATACTTATCTTGGAACTAAATAATTAGTATAATTTTCAGAAAATATTGATTGTTATTTATTATTATTATTATAGATCTTCTCCAAGAACTAACGTGAGAGGGTAAGGGTAATGGGTCATACTCCACTACGCAGACCCAGAGCGGATTGGTAGAGAAAGATGTGTGGCGTGCTGCTAGAAATTTTCTAGTGACCTCATAGGGCCCCTGAAAGGCTTAATGACTACCTCATATAGTGATAGCTAGGACCAATGGCTTAACGTGCCTTCTGAAGCACAAAAACGATATTGAATACCGGCAACACGTTTACCCGCCCAAGAGTCCTTGGATGAACTCGTCTCCTACAAACAAGCGTCGCGAAGCTACGTTTGAACTTTTTTCATAACTGCCAACCAAAATACCTATGTGAAAAATAAATTAAAAACTAGATGCTATTTTGCAGGAAAAGATTAAATGAAGCATACCGCAAAACGCAGTGTATTGAATAAAGTTTCAAGCTTACGATCTGTGCCAAAATAGTAATATGTATTTTATTATACAATTTTATGAAATATAATACAAAAACAAAGTCAAAGTCATAGTCAAAAGTTAAAGTCATAGTCAAAAGTCAAAGTCAAAATTTATATTTAATTTTGGCTCAATAGAGCTCTTATGAAGGTCAAACTTAAAATTTAACGCGCCAATTTACTGCGGGCGAGAGCTTGATCGTAAAAGCACGGGCAAGAAAATCGTCAAGTTTGATTTTTTCTCCCGCCACAAATACAAAGGTTTATATACGTTTATCCAATATAAAAAGTTCTTAATGATACTTGTCATAAAACTAAATATTTAATTAAGTGGTGTCATTGCAGGAAATGTTATTATGTATACTGTCGTAAAATTTATCCTTAAAACCAAACAATCCAGTAAAATTAAATCACAGCAGTAAAAGGCGGGAACAGATGGGCCACGAAGCAATTGTTCAGCTTCCGAATAGACACGAGGACATTTCAAACTGGGACAAAGAACTGCTATATGGCTCTGTGGGGTATGTACGTATATAGGGTGATACAAGTTTGTGTAGGGGTGTGAAACATATATATATATAGAGAATGTGGAGTAATACAAGTTTCTGTAGGGATGTTAGAGGAACGTTCCAGGACATAGTGGATGAGAACTGTGTTTTTGATGTCAAACACAAACACGCTGTACTCATTGGTTGTGGTGGTGTATACACATAGCAAGTGGAGATTGCTATAGTGATTGACGACCGATTGGCGTAGAGGAGTATGCATTCCGCTCCTGAGGTCGTGGGTTCGATTCCCAAACAGAACAAATCTTTGTGTGCTTAAACATGAAAATTTGTTCGGGTCTAAGTGTTTCTTATATATATTAAGTATGTATTTACAAAAAAAAGTATGTAGGAATGTATATCCGTTATTTGGTGTCCATAACACAAGTTCTTAATGATACTTATCTTGGAACTAAATAATTGGTGTGATTGTAAAAGAGTTATTTATTTTATTTATATAGAACGTAGGGTGAAACGAGTTTGTGTAGAGAAACGTTCCGGGACATTGAGGATAAGAGCTGTGTATTTGATAAACAAACACACTATACTCGTTGGTAGTAAGCAGGTCTTTGTTATATGCCATGGGGCGCCGGCATGAAATAGCGTCACTCCTATCATCTCGTGGACGTCGTCAGAGCCGACTTAGAGAAACCGTACCGGATGGTCAGCTGTATCGTCCTTTGTATTCGCCTGGTCTGTGATCACCATCCCGCCAGCACAGCGTGATGATGATGGGCTTTTCCTCCAATATGTTTTATGGCACAGATAACGAAACACCCCCCAGCCACTGGCGGCCCTGCTGTTTTGAGACAACGGTAGCGGTACGGCCTTCCACCCGATGGACTTACTATCTTGACAAGGCGGCGGAAAGCCAAAGGAAGCAGGCGTCTCGAGATCATAGACGTTAAATAAACTTAGGCTTAGTGTCCAAGTCTACATTCCTTCCAACATCATCTCCTCAATAGTGTAATCAGACCAGTCGTGCAAAAGTACTGCCGCAAAACTCAATAATTGAATAATAATAATCATTTATTTCTTATAAAAAGATTTTCATTGCATGTTCAGTGACCGAGGTCACCTCTTAAGCAAATAATGCCTGTAAAAGAAACACAATATACTTAGTGATCAAACGAAATCGGGGATAGGCACCCTAGGCTTTAAGCGGCGTCTGTAAATAAGGGTGTGCCATTAGGGTGTGCAGCCGAATGGTGTTAAATCCGGGATGTCATATCCGGTGGGTGCCGCGATTAAGCAGTAATCGATTAACCAGCAGTCAGTTCAATAAATTGTATAGATCCCCTGAGGGATTAGGCTTCGGGCATACGCCTGAGCATCCGTGCAGTGACACTAGCCCCGAATATATTCGTGGCTTCGGCCCCGATTAAAAGTTCCTGTTCCGGTTATCACTAAATGTGGTAGTCGTTAAGCCATGTCAAAGGCCTAATGGGGCGGTTTAAAAAATTCTAACAGCAGGACGCCACACACCTGCCTCTGCCAATCCACACTGGGTCCGCGTGGTGGAGTATGACCCAATACCCTCGCACCTTTGTATGTGAGAGGAGGCTCGTGCTCAATATTGGAACGTTAATGGGCTGAGATGATACTTAATATCCACAGGAAAACACACAGATCAGTAAAATATTCATGTTTGCACACAAAGATTTATTTTCCACGACGCCATTCCGACAGTCAAAATAAATTATGCCTTTTTTAAAACAATCATGGGCTTAAATTATCACTTATTTCCATATTCACCTTCACACTTCATACAATACTCATGAGTCTAAAATGCACATCGACTTTTGAAAAAGGAAGTAGTTTTACAGTTAGTTCACGCAAAATGAACACAAAACAACGATGAAGTACTAATTAATTATCTAATATACGAGTATTTAATATCTAATTAGTCATTTATTGTTTATACGAATAAAAAATGAATGTTATGTACCGTGTGGTACTCAATATCACCAACCCTCTCGTCGGGGGAGTCGTCAGAGTCGATTAAGAGAAACCCTACCGGATGATGGGCAGCAGCGTCATCCTACGTACTGGCTGGAACTGCGATCACCAACTTGCCAGCCCAAGGTGGTGATTATGGGCAGATGCCCCCAAAATAATGTAATCTATTGGGGAGGCAAATTTTTTGCAGTGGACTTTATAAGACTGATATACTGATGATGAGTGTAATAATACCGATTACTGTTAATGTGAAATATCTACTGCCGGATGAATAGCATTATCATCATCATCTAAATTCTAAGCCCTTTAACGTCCCACTACTGAGCACGAGCCTCCTCTCACATAGCAAGGTGTGAGGGTATTGGGTCATACTCCACCACGCTGACCCAGTGCGGATTGGCGGAGGCAGGTGTTTGGCGTACTGCTGTTAGAATTTATCAAGCCGCCCATTAGGCTTCTAATATGGCTTAACGACCACCACATTTAGTGATAACCGGGACCAACGACTTAACGTGCATTCCGAAGCACGGAAGCGCTTGATATCAAATGGCACACAAACGGTCACCCATCCAAGGAATGACCTCTGTCGGTGATCGTTTCCGACCACCTAGCACCGCAGAGCTACGAGCGCTTCAAAAGCATTATATTCTCAGTGAAACGTTTCTACGAGTAGGTACCTGTTAGTTAGTCGAACCACGGATAATATAATACTATAGGTACTAATAGTCTAACTAAACTCAACTAAAACAATAGAAAGCGTAAAGTAAGACACTGATTGTGAGTTCAAGAACTTTGCTACTAACAAGATTGTTTTTAATGAAGTCAATCAATTTACAGCTCACGACCTCTTTCATTTGACAAATTAATGATGATGTCATTAAATGAATGATACTTAATTTCACGCTCTTTTATGCTGCGGGCAGTAACCTTACTAAAACTATTTTATAGAGGTTTTATATAGTTGTAGAAATGTTTACTTTAAGCACACAGATCTCCAGGTTAAAGTGACAAATAATGAGAGGTGACTAGCCCCTAAACGAGTACGTATACCTGGGACAAAAAGTCCAATTAGGTAAGTCCAACTTCGAGAAAGAGGTCAATCGTCGAATTCAGCTCGGTTGGGCTGCGTTCGGGAAACTACGCAAAATCTTCTCGTCCAAAGTACCTCAGTGTCTCAAGACGAAAGTCTTCGACCAGTGTGTGTTGCCAGCGATGACGTATGGGACTGAGACGTGGTGCCTGAATATGGGCCTCATAAGGAAGCTCAAAGTCGCTCAGCGTGCAATGGAGAGAGCTATGCTCGGAGTGTCCCTACGTGATAGAATCAGAAATGAGGAAATCCGTAGGAGAACCAGAGTGACCGACATAGCGAAGCGCGTATGCAGGCTGAAGTGGCAATGGGCGGGGCACATAGCTCGAAGAACCGACGACCGATGGGGCGTTAAGGTTCTTGATTGGCGACCACGAATCAGCAAACGTAGTAGAGGGCGGCCCCCAACGCGATGGACCGACGATCTGGTCAGGGCGGCGGGGAGCCGGTGGATGCAGGCGGCAAAGAATCGATCTACGTGGAAAGCAATTGGGGAGGCCTATGTTCAGCAGTGGACTTCGAATGGCTGAAATGATGATGATGACTAGCCCTTCGCCCCCGTGAATTCTAGACAAGATTCTTGAATTTTAGTTCTTCGTATTCTATGTCACTTTACAGGTACAGCTGCATAGAGATATTGCATCTCAGTGTCTTCTACCGGAACTACTATGGCGAGTCTTCTGAGGAGCTTTTCGATCTCATGCCGCCCTCTCCTTTCCTCTCCCGAACAACACGTGCTGGTCTTAGGAACCATTCTCATACTGTACAGACTATCAGCACTCGAACCAAGAAATTTTGGGAAGTCGTTTCTGAGCAAGACCATTAAACTCAGGAATTGGCTGCCGGCTCATGTGTTTCTTATTTCCAATGATCTGTGTGATGATGTACGTATGTACATATGTACGGATGATGTACATGTACGTATTTAATAACTTAATAAAGGATTAAAAAAGTTTTTAAGCCATTGCCATTTAGGCCTCTAACTTAACAACTATCATATATTTTTTTTTTTTTTTTCATTTATTTTGGCAACAAACAGTCATATAAACAGAACATTAATTTATAACAATTTTAACTTAAGTAATAGACCTATAGTGCCCAATCATACTTATTATTAACAAAGTCGTATTCAAATGTGGACAATGCTTAATTAAGAGAATTTAACAGTAACATGGCAATATAATCGTAAAAAAAAAGGAATGAAAATGACAATAACTGTTTGAGATACGAATAAATAAAAATTTAAACATAATTTGCTTTGAGACTTTTCTTAAGAGAATCAAGAGATAAGCTAAATAAATCTATGTTGTGAAGTTCTTTGTTATACATGTTGGTGGAACGAAAAAAGAATGAGTTTCGAGTGTACTTTTTCAAACGAAGTGGGGGTACAAAAATAGGTAATGTACGTGAGGAGCGAACTGGAAGACGAGCTCGGCATGATAGTTGAACATATTCTAGAAGTTCAGATGAGTCAATAAAGGAGTTAAGAATTTTATAAAGAAAAATTATATCGGTAATTTTGCGACGATTGTGTAAGGTATGAAAATTGTACTTTTTTAGTGATTCACTATATGTGTCATTGGCTGAGTGACTACGGAAGTTAAGCGACTTAACAAACTTTTTTTGAATTCTCTCGAGTCTACCGATATGTATATTGTAACAGGGATTCCAAACAGGACTTCCAAATTCGAGGATGGAGCGAACAAATGAGAAGTATAAGGTCTTAAGTGTGTTTATGTTTCTAAAAGGTTTACTAATTCTGAGAATGAATCCTAGTTGACGAAATGCGGTCTTTACTATATGATCTATGTGATGTATATAAGAAAGCTCTGAATCCATAATAATTCCTAAATCTCTTATTTGAGTTACTCTGTTGAGAGAGGTGCCACTAATACAATAGTCGAAGTTAATTTTGTTTTTCTTGCGAGTATAAGTTATAGCATGACACTTTTTGATATTAAGGAACAATTGGTTTCCACTGCAATAGTTATAAAGGTCGTTCAAGTCAGATTGTAGTTTATTGCAGTCTTCAATAGATTTAACTACAATATAAAACTTAGTATCATCTGCATAATGTAGATGATGACTGTGTTTAAAGACACCAGAGATATCGTTAATATATAGGGAAAACAAAAGAGGGCCCAAATGTGATCCCTGTGGAACTCCGGATGGCACAGGAAGGAACTGTGAGGTATATCCTTTAACGCAAACCGCCTGGCTTCTATTTTTAATGTACGATTGGATCCATCTCACACCGTCTGCTGCTAGCTTATTAATAAGCATGCTGTGATTAATTTTGTCAAAAGCCCGAGAAAAATCAGTATAAATGACGTCTACCTGTGAGTTCTCCTCTAACGATTCTGCAACAAACTCAGTGAAAACTACCATGTTGCTATCTACGCTTCTATTTTTAAAAAACCCATGTTGTTGAGGAGAAATGAAATTACGTGCAGCAATTGCAATATCAGCGGTAACTATTTTCTCCAGAATTTTGCCTATTACGCTAAGCTTAGAAATGGGCCGATATTCAGTGATAAGGTGTTTTTGAGTATTCTTGGGAATTGGAGTAATCAACGCAGATTTCCATTTCGTGGGAAAAATTCCACTGTCGAGAGACTTACGAAACAAGAGTGTAAGAGGTATGGCAAGTTCTTCGGCACAGTTGCGAATAAAGAGAGGATGAATATCATCTGAGCCTGCTCCTTTAAAAGTATTTACATGTTTTAATTCTTTTAGAATGCGAGGTTTATCAAGATTAATTATGTTAATATCAAGATAACTTTTATTATAAACATCCGAGCAGGATAATGAGGATCCATTAGAGGGAACAAATACAGAATTGAAATATTGATTAAAAGCGTTACAAATCGAGCTACCTGTGGTGAGAGTTTCATTATTAAAGTACATTTTCGAAGGCATGTCACCTGTGGCCTTTTTTGATTTTACAAAAGACCAAAACAGCTTTGGATGGGTGTGGATACCTTCCTCTGAAAACTTTATAAATTGTTTATAACAAAGTTCGGACATCTTCTTAAAACGAAATCTTAATTTTGAAAAGGTTTGATAATCACAAGGATTCCCATACTGTTTCCATTTTTTATGTTTTTTTTCTTTTTCTTTATTTAATTTAATCAAAGGTAAGGTGTACCAAGGTGGATACCTAGATTTTAAGTTCGAATTAATTTTTGGCACATGTTTATTTATTATTTCATTAATAGATTCATAAAAATACCCCACCATACTCTCCACTCCCTCAGTAGTAGAAAACTTTGTTTCCCAGTCAATTGATTGTAACGCCCCTTTAATACTTTTATAGTCAGCTTTATGAAATCGTAATTTAATGTGATTTAATGGACAAAGTGGTTCAAAAATATTAATACTCAAAGAGAACCTTAGATTCAAGGACTTATGGTGAGAATCCTCCGGTACTAATGGATGATAACACGGTGAAACAACGCACTGACTGTTACTAAATACTAAATCAAGTAGTCTACCGTTTTGGTTGAATAATGTGTTATGTTGCAACAAAGATGTAATGCACATAAAATCTGCTGTGAGGCAAACCAGGTTATTATTACTAGTTTCTAATTCCATTGAATTATTTCTGTAAAACCAATGGGCATAAGAAATGTTGAAGTCTCCAAGAACCAAGAAAATGTCATCGGGATATGAAACAACAAACTCACTAACTCTGTCATAAAAACTGCTTAATAATGAGCTATGAGTGCTCCCGTGTGCCATATACGTACAAATAATATGTAGATTACAAGCGGCGGCGGCGACGGGTGGGGCGCTCACGCGCAGCGGTAGCGAGACCCATACCTCATCGGCCGGCGGCGCCGCACGCATGTCGGCGCGGTGCCACGGCCGTAGCTCCCGGCGCACCGCCACCACAACGCCGCCGCCCCTCTCGCAGTCACTAGCCAATGCATTACGGTCGCATCTAAATACCTCGTAACGGTCGTCAAAGTATTCCGAATTATAAAAGTTATCGTTGAGCCAGGACTCAGTGACACATATTATGTCGTAATTATTATAAAGGACAGCCTTAAGAAAATCGTGTGATTTAGTGCGTAAACCCCTCACGTTTTGGTAGTAAACCGATAGACAAGTGTTATCGAATTTGTAGTTTATATTTGATCGTGAGTTTTTTAGTAGTTGTTCCACCAACTGACAAAAGATTTAGATTAAGCCAAATATAAAAGTAAGATTTTAAAATTAAATAGGCTATCAACAACGTTAAAAACAAGCAATTTTGTATGTAATTTAGTTCCATTATGATTAAATAAATATATGTGAAGTGGGTATGATAAAATAGTCATTGGATTTTCTTAACGTCGTTCTCACTAGATATGTATATAACTTTGGAGGTATCACTCTTACGCAACGAAATCTTACAGTCTGAGAGCCAGACGTACTTATAGTCTTTTTCCTTGGCGACACGACGGACCTGTTTATATATTATTTTGTTCTGCGGTGTGAGATGGTCGTTAATATAAATAGGCAAAGAGGGGCCATTCAAGCCCGCGTCAGCTGTAGTTAAATCACGACGCGCGCGTACTGCGGCTAACATTTCATTTTTACATTTCCTTTGTGTAAATCGAACTATTATATTAGGAATCAAAGAGCGATCTCGGGTCGTCTGGGTATTTATTTGCGACTGATTCGAGGCAGAGGTGAAGCGCCGGACACGGTGAACGTAGTCTATATCGGACAGTGACAGAGGAAATCCAATTTTTTTGGCAATGTTAGTAATAATGTTAAATAGATTCTCACTCTTTAAGGCAGGAATTCCGGTAATTTCAAGATTGTTAAGCCTCCCTTGCTGCTCCCTGACATGAAGCTGTTCTGTCAACTGATTTATTGTTGACTCCATATTTCGATGGCTGCAAAGTAGAAACGGACATCTACATTTTTCACATTTTTCTTTTTTTGTAAAAATAAGCTTATACCAACCCTCTTTACAATTCTGAATAAAAATAATTTCATTTTTCAAAGTATTTTAAGAAATTTGATACGTAAAAAAAGATATCTGCGCTTAAATTTTCAAAACCACCGCAGTAGATACGGACATTTGCATTTAACCGCCTTTACGCCGGAACATCCGCAGATTATAGAAACGTAAAAAATTACATCTGTCATTTGTCTCCGTTATCATGTACACGGATTAGTTACAAAATTCATTAAATTTGTATTGGTTTTACGATTTAACCTTTTAGTATCCTTACGTGACTTGTTATTTCAACCATGAGTGTCAAACGAAACAAGCTACTAATAGATATGGCCAAAAAAGGCGTACAGATAGATATATCTGAGATTTCAAATTTGATAAGTTATTATAATTCCCATTTTAATAAATATTTTTTAATACCAAAAAAGAAATAATGTGATCAATGTATATCATATAAAAATAACCCACTTAAATACTCAGAAGATCAAAACTACGCATATTGTAAATAAGATAATTAAAAACACAAAACAAATAAAAATCTCAGACCAGCTCGAAAGTTGTAGCCGTAACATTTGATTTTCAAAAAATTCTTAATTGTTAAAGTTAGCTCATTTTATTATAAAGAAAATTATCTATTTATAATTTCATTGTTTTTGATATGGGTCTTAATAAAGCTATTTGCTACATGGGGGATGAAACAACTGCCAGAAGAGGATCCAATGAAGTGGTCAGCTGCCTTTTTAAATTTATAAATAGAAAAGTGCAACAAGGAATAGAAGACGTACTGTTGTGGTCTGGTAATTATGGCGGGCAGAATCGGAACCGCATTATTTTTGCTATGTATGTGCATGTTTCCAAAACTATTGGTTTTAACATTTGTTATAGATTTTTAGACAACGAGCATGCCCAGTAAGAGGGCGACAGTGTCCACGCACTGATAGAACAATCATCGAAAAACAAAATGATTTTCTCACTGCAATAGTAACATACCTGTGTGAGCTGAAGCAAATCAAATGGAGAACCCTATTAAGTCGTAGAAATAAATCAGAATGATATTTTAGATTTTAAGGCTACTCTTAATCGGCACAAATGGATTAAAAATGAAGATGGAGACAAAGTAAAATGGAATAAAGTTCGCGAAATAATGGTAGACTCAAAAAATCCTGACAAAATATTTTATAAGTACGATTTGAACGAGAAATCAGCAATAAGTATTGATAGTTACAAAAGGGAAAGCAGAAGATCGGCTAATTTTACACAAGGAACTTGCGAAACTATATGGCGGGACATTGCCTATTGCTATGGCTAAATACAAGGATTTAATGTCTTTGTGTCAACAAAATTTAATTCCACCAAGTTACCATGAATTCAATAATGTTTTGATCTCTTTTTAATCTTTTTATATTAATAATAATAGTTATTTGAAGAAATGTTGATTATTATGACAAATAATTATTATGAATAAATTTAAAAAAAAACAGTGCGAAGAACTTTTATTTAAAAAATATCTTTTGGAAACCAAAAGGTTTTGCATTAATAGACGTAGACAAAGCTATGTGAAAAAGAGTAAGCTTTGTCAATGAAGACATCTAGAATATTTCAGTTTATAATAGTTGAAATCTATTTGAAGGCAGTTAAGTTTATTTAAAATACCCTTAAAATGTACCTACTACTTGAGATTTTTTTTCATTTTATATCACATATTTTAATTAAAATAAGCGATCTTTTGATTCCGACGTAGATGCGGACTTCCGGTAGTAGTCTTTTTATACGTCGATGTTTTTACGAAGTATAAACGTTCATCTACATTATTTTAAAGAAAAAAAGATATAGCGACGAAACTTGTTAAAAAATAAATAAATCTGATTATTTTAATCCGTTATGGAAAGTTTCATGTAAATTCATACATAACTCTCAAAATGGCAACAATTTTTTACTAAATGTGCTCTCCTGTAAAGTAAGTGTTTTGTAGATGTCCGTTTCTACTTTGCTGCCATCGATTTGAAGTTTCCTTGGCGATTGAGTCGACTTTGGAGTCATTCAACAAGCAGGATGACTTTAAATTGTTAATATCGCTTTTTATCGCTGTCTGTTCCCTCGTCAAAACCTGAATTTTGTCATTGACGTCACGCATTTCCTGCCTAAAGCTGCCGAGATCATCCCGTAATACATCCAATAGTCCCTTTATATTTTCATTTTGAGCTGCTATAGTGGAATTTATCGATGCCAATAGGTTTCTTTGTAATTCTAATAACTTATCTTCCAAATCACAAGCGCATTCCGGTGTTTTTCGTTTCCGGTTAATACAAAGTGTGTTATCATCGCGTAGCTTTGACAAATCCGGCTGCGATCCAGAGTTAAAGTGGGGAGGGCTCCTGCGTACGCTCATGATCTTATTTCTTAAGAATTTTTATTCAGGTACGAAGACAATCACGCACAGCTGACGTGAGTAACGTCGGGTGGGGCTGCTGGTGTGCGGAATGCGTTATCCTGCTCACTCGCGTAGTAGCTTTCGCGCTTAGTTGTTTTGCGAATACACCCGAGTAATTTACGACACAGTATTAGAGGAGCACAACACTACAATTTGTCCCAGTCACGCAAATTTTAAACGTAAACACTGTAATTCCAATTAAGGCACTAAGGCAATGAGTGAAGGTGCCAATTACTTTGAAGAAGAACCAATAAAGAATAAAAAAGATGTCCACGTCCGAACACGAAATGTCTGTGAGACTGACTCAAAATATTATATTTATTATATTATATTATATTAGTATCAGTATATATAGTAAAGAAATAAATAGTTCTGAAACTTACACCTAATATTTAGTTCCCAGATAAGTATTATTAAGAACTTGTCTTATGGATACTAAATAACAGATAAACATACATAAATACTTTTTTTTTTTTGTTAATACATACATACTTAATACACATAGGAAAACACCCAGCTCAGAACTCGAAAATTTATCCAATGCCAACAAACTCATGAGTGGAGTGTGTGTATACTCCACCAATGCCATATCGGGCATCAACTACACGTACAATGATCCAATGATGGGTGGGTGCGCTTTGTACCGTGCTAATTTCACGATATGAAGCGCTGTCATTTTTTTGGACTGCATCGACTGCTTACCATCAGGCAGGATGGAGTCATTATGACGTGTCACATTTAAAAAAAAACTTTAGGACAAGCCATGAGGTGGTAGAATCATTGAAGATGCTACTACACGCCATTGATGAATGACATAGTGGTGATGTCATTAAATTATTGGTGATATCGTTATTTTACACTGGTCAACAAATTTGTAATTTATTTTTGTCACGTGTAAATTTAGGTATATCAAATTTTGAATATACTAGGCCCACCAAACAATAATATATCAATGAAATAAAATGTACACATCAGAAATTCTTGTGGCATCAAAACATATTTTCTCAAAAAGTACAGAAATCATAATTATGATAACTAATTATTTAATCAATGATAGTTATTATTAACTTACCCCATCAAATGAGCGTAAAATATCTAATAAGCGATTTAAAAAGTGAAGTGTTATTCATAGCACGGCTTTTATTGATCAGCCGTAGTATTGATGCTGTGCAAAAGATTTTGTTTACCTACCTCCATAACAATAATAACGGTATAAAGAAAAATAATTTTACTGTTATTATAAAAAGGAGAGATTTGATTGTTTGTTTGTTTACATTGCATAGCCCAATAGAACGCTACATTCAATGTAAGTAATATAAGCTATTTAATTTAGAGAACACTACAAAAAACTCCCAAAATGTGAACCATGTATATAACTATGTATGTATGTATAGGCCACGCGGGCATAGCTGCGGTCAGAAGCTAGTTACATAGAAGTAAGAAGTTATTTCAAGACAAAATAACAAGACAATATTTGCTTACCAACAAAACACTGTAAAGTCTCCAAATTTGTTACATACATACAATCCTGTTTCATCGAAGAGGCATAGGTGACAAGACTATTGCCGCTTACCAGGAACTGTATGTTTGCCGGAGCCTCGTCTGTTAATCGGCCGCTGCACCACTTGCAGGTGATGTTGGCTTGGGCTTCTCAGATCTTGGTACGACCCCTAAGTGTTTCATATTTATTAGAGACCGATATAAATAATATAGATATTAACTCATGAACTTAACACAATTACTGTTTATGCGTGTGAATATTTTAAGACACACAAACTCAAGTGGTTTAAACTTAAGTATCCAGTACTTTTTGTAATATTAGGTCGGGGAAAAAGTCTTTTCGCATAACGTAGGTATAAACTTATTATAAAAATTTTTTTGACTGTACTATTTGTGTCTGGCTGGTTTTGGTAACATTAAAAAGGTTCCATTATAAAGAAAAGAAAAAAATAAAAAAAAGTTGTTTCCCGCTATTTTTCATTTGTTTTTCTCTCCGTAAAAATGAGTGAATCTAATTTTTTTTGAGACGTAATGAAACCGAGCCGTTTTTGAAGAGATTGATAACTGGCGATGAAAAGTGGATCACGTACGACAAGAACCTGCGAAATGGTCGTGGTCGAAAGTTGGCCAGGCTTCACAGACAGCTTTTACCGCCCGGCAAAACCATCGATTCTGATCTTTACTGCCAGCAACTGATGAGATTAAAGGAAGCAGTCGAGAGAAAACGGCCGGAATTGATCAACAGGAAGGGTGTGGTCTTTCATCACGATAACGCTAGACCACACACATCTTTAGCCACTCAGCAAAAATTAAGAGAGTTCGACTGGGAGGTCCTAGTGCATCCACCATATAGCCCTGACCTTGCGCCTTCAGATTTTTACCTGTTTCGGTCTCTGCAGAATTCTTTAGGTTCTGTAAGGTTGACCTCAAGAGAGGACTGCCAAAACTATTTGTCCCGTTTTTTTGATCAGAAGTCCCAAAGTTTCTACAGTAACGGGATAATGTCTCTGCCCACAAAATGGCAGAAAGTTATTCAACAAAACGGTACATATATATTGTAAATAAATGTAAATAAACTTTGAAAAAAATGTCTTGACTTTTCATACAAAAATACGAAAAGACTTTTATGTTAACTTTTATGTTATGTAACCTACTATGTTAAATGTTTTATTGTACTTTCTGGTAATAAATGTATAAATAAGTAGCGGCAGTCTGTTACTTCACCCAGGGGGCACATTTTATCCTTTCAGCGGTTGGATTTCCAAACGCGAGTTAATAGGTGTAGCCTATTTAACATCTATAAGTAAGAATAATCATTCTATTCTTGTAGAGTAAGGGACAAATTTTAATAACGTAGCTTATTATTAGACTGCCACTGTCAGAATAAATTCTGGCAATTATAGTTAGTAAAATCAGGACCTCGTGCAATGTAATTAAAATTCATAATGATTCACCAAAAAGTATTAAACATGAAGATAATATAATAAATTTTGAGAAAATACTAAGGGGATATCTAATTGAGAATGATTACTATACATTGCAAGACTTTTTTCAGCTAAATATATAATTAATCATTTGTTTTTAATGTCAATATTTTTTTTAATGTGGGATTGTTGTTATATTTATGTAATATTTTTTAATATGCTAATTAATTTATTTATCTATTATTGAACATAAATTTAATTTTTATTGCTGTGCCCTATCAGGGTCTAGGTTTGAAACCAAATTATTGATAAGACCTTATTATGTAAAACATGTTGAAGTTCTCTCTCAATTTGCAGTGCCCCTACGGGGTATTAAAATTCATTGTATTACCTATGTACATTATTTAACTTTGTAGCCCACGTATTATTTTAATGATTTAATCAGCCAATTACCGTCTACTTCAGAGAAAAGATATTAAGTACATTGAGAAAGATATAACATTTCATACGAATTCACATTTATCATACACAAAACAACAAAATATCTTGCTATTATTTTTAAACTCATGAACGTAATGTTAAAATATGCAATTCACAGCTCGATTTCCGAGACGAGAAAGAGACAGATGATGTAGAACCGGAACACAGACTTCTGGGTCACACCAATCGATTCCAGTCACATCTGGTTTTAGGCAGTTTAATTTTACTCTTTGCCGAGGGCAAGGTCGCATAAGGTAATGAAAAATTAATGCCATGCGCTACGCTAATTTATCCAAATTGATTAAGTCGTTGCGATGGGCTTTAGCAGACTCAATATTAACAAAAAAAAAAATTTACTAGTGATACGTTCAAATTTTTATTACACTAAAAAGTCTTTATGTTAATTATACTATTTGTATATAAGAACGGAAAAAAATACTTTTGAAATGTAATATCAGTAAAGACTTCTCGGCGGGAAAGTAAAGCGTCATGTCTGTAGTTTTGTATTTTTTTTAAATGTGATATTTCGAACATAACGGGGGTGGGTAGTGAGATCCAAGCGTAGTCCCACATATTTACTAACTGAAGGGGCTTAGGGGGAGGGCAGCTTATTTACAATTTATCATCTTTATCACCACTCATTCTCATTTACTATGTAATACATATTGTTAATAGATCTATAACTTGAAAAGACTAAATGCACGAAGCCATTATTTAAAAAGAAAAATTGTAAACAGTTTTATTATCTAATAAGGACTATATACGTTAACAAAGGCGGTATAACCATACACCTGGTCGGGCAACCAATCAGAAGAGGTTTCAGCAGCCGTGGGGTCTAAATAACTTCAAAAAAGACTGGGGCAGAAGGCAACGGGAAACCACTGCTTCCATTTTCCCAAGAAAGTTAGCATGAAGGATCACAGAGAAGTTGTTGTGTCTGGCGATCCGGCTGACGCCCGGCGCCGCTCTCCCGGGAAAAGTGGTGTGAAATGTGCTACCGGCCATGCGCACGTGGCTCTTCAGGCGCCGCATGGAAATTATGTTACTGATGAAGCAAAGACCAGCAAATCAATCCGCCACCCCCACCGCATCGCAACATGGAATGTGCGTGGGCTCAACCAACCTGGCAAAGTACAAATTGTGGAGAATGAAATGCAAAGGAAAAATGTTCATCTGCTAGGGCTAAGCGAGACACACTGGAAAGGTCAGGGTCACTATACATCTGATTCTGGTAGTACAGTGTATTTTTCGGGCCCAGAAGACGAAAGCAGCAGAGGAGTGGCTTTCATCGTGCCACGATCTATGAACAGGTACGTTGTGGGCTACAATCCAGTCAGTGATCGGATAATCACACTGACGCTTAACACCATACCGTGCAAGCTTAGCATCGTGCAGGTATATGCTCCCACTTCTCAGTCAACTGAAGAAGAATTAGAGGGATTTTATGAAACGCTGACTGGGACACTTAAACAGCTATCAAGGCGGGAAGTTACCATTATCTTAGGTGATTTTAATGCCAAAGTTGGTGACACTAAGAGCGATAATCATATTCGTCGCGTTGCAGGGAAACATGGTATCGGTGAACGGAATGACAGGGGCGAGAGACTGTTGCAATTCTGTTGTGAAGAAAATTACACCATCTCCAACACTTGCTTCAAACATCATATCCGCAGACTGTACACTTGGATATCCCCTGGCGACAGATGTAGAAACCAGATCGACTACATCCTAGTGGGGACACGATGGAGAAGCTCAGTGACGAATGCCACAACTTACCCTGGTGCAGACTGCGGCTCCGACCACCAGCTTCTTGTAGCAACGATCCAGTTGCGGCTAAAGAGGATCCATGGAATTAAAGACGTTTCGAACATGCGAAATTTAGAACTCAATGGCTTCAGAGAAGGTTTCGAGCAGAGAGTAATAGACATGCCAAATAACATTACAGACAGCGATAGTAAGTGGGAGCAATTCAAAAGGATGGTTGAAAAGATAGCTACTGAGAACAAGCTGGCAAATCCCATCATGAAAGAATTTATCACACCAGAAACAGCGCAAATTATTCTTGAAATACGTAAACTAAAAGAGCACGGTTTATGTTTACCTGAAGATCTGCAGCGGTATTCAGAACTTAGCCGCCAAGTCCAACTACACTGTCGGAAAGATTATGAAAGCTACATAAATGGAATTTGTCTAGAACTCGAACAGCACTCTCTGAAGAACGAATCTAAATATCTCTTTCAGAAGGTTAAAGAATTGACTGGAACGCGCAAACCGAAGACCTGTGTCATTGAAAATAAAAGAGGACATCTACTTACAGATGTGACTGACGTGTTAGAGCGCTGGGAAACTTACTGTGCGGAGTTATACGACACTAGCGACTCTGCAAACGCTTTAATCACATGGTCGGCAGAAGAACCTGACATATTACCATCGGAGATCGCACATGCTATCAAAGCTCTTAAGTGCAAAAAGTCACCAGGCAAAGATGGTATTACGGCCGAATTACTAAAAAATCTTGGTCAAAAAGGCACACGAGCTATTACCGATATATGCAATACCATCTGGAAAACAGGGAAATGGCCAAAAGACTGGACAGAATCGGTGTTCATACCCTTGCATAAGAAAGGTTCATCTAAAGACTGTGGTAATTACAGAACGATAGCGCTAATATCACATGCGAGTAAGATCCTCCTCCATGTCATCAACCGACGTCTTAACAACTTTTTAAGCCGGCAGATACCAGAAGAGCAGGCAGGTTTTGTCAAGGGCAAAGGAACACGGGAACAAATTCTGAACGTCCGCCAAATAATAGAGAAAAGCAGGGAATTCAACAGCCCCGTGATCCTTTGCTTTATAGATTATACAAAAGCTTTTGACTGCGTGCAATGGAATCAGTTATGGAACGTGCTACTGGAAATGGGAGTTCCTGAGCATCTTGTCGCTTTAATCCAGAGTCTGTACACAGAAAATGGATCTTTCGTTAGGATAGGTACAGAATTCTCCAATATGTTCCAGACGAAAAAAGGTGTGAGACAGGGTTGCATCCTATCCCCTGCACTTTTCAACATATATGGAGAGTACATAATTCGGAAGACTATCGAAAACTGGGAGAAGGGTTTTCCTATAGGTGGGAAGAGATTGTCTAATCTCCGATATGCCGACGATACCGTTCTCTTGGCAACATCAATGGAAGATATGAGTGAGCTGTTCCAAAGACTCGAAATTGAAAGCGGTAACATTGGTCTCGCAGTGAACAGAGCCAAAACAAAGGTGATGATAGTGGATCGAGCCGGAACCCTACCAAATGTCACTTGCAACATTCCGGGTATTAACATCGTCGACCCCTACATTTACCTTGGCTCCCAGATCTGCAATAATGGCAGCTGTGTCCCCGAGATAAAAAGGCGCATCGGAATGGCTAAGGACGCTATGACCCGTTTGAACAACATTTGGAGAAGGAGAGGAATTGGTATCAAAACCAAAATCAGGTTAATACGAGCCCTGGTATTCCCTATTTTTCTATATGGAGTGGAAACCTGGACGATCTTAGCCCGAGAACGACAAAGGATCGATGCATTCGAGATTTGGTGCTGGAGGCGCTTACTTACAATACCTTGGACCGCAAAACGCACTAATGTTTCCATCTTGAGTCAACTCAAAATAAAAACCCGCTTGTCGACCATATGCCAACAACGTATTCTTTCGTACTTTGGCCACATAGAGCGCAGAGGCGATGAAAGCCTGGAAAAACTGATTGTCGTTGGAAACACAGAAGGCAAACGATCGCGTGGTCGTGCACCAACCAGATGGAACGATCAAGTGAGGGACTCATCGTCCTCCAAATTCTACGCGGTCGTGAAAGACGCGCTGGATCGGAACCGGTGGAAGCAGATCATTCGCTCCAGATGTTACTCCGATGCTAACCACGATCCTCAGACATGAGGGACCGACTATAGAGAGACGTTAACAAAAAATACGAAAATATCTTGTAATGGCTATTTGTAAATGTGTATACTTAACTCCTCTAAAATGTTTATGTCATTATAGTTCATTTATAATATTTACATATATTTTAGCAGTAACGTCGCTATACGGTGCATTCATTTGTTTTGTGAATTAAAAATTACAACATTTGTATATCATTTGTTCTAAGTATTCGAAACAATAGTAGTTTAGATAGTATGTTATTTATTTATTTACACACAGAGACATAGAAAAGAAAAACTTATAACAAGAAAAAATTGGTACAGGGCACAGCTTATTCCATGGAGAAATATCTTCCAGCTGGCCCACAAAAGGGGAGACTTTAAATAAAGTTGGCAAGTATGTGTATTACATATGAGAAAAAGGAAACTCAACAATACACTTAAGTAAATAAGATAATACTAAATGAATTAAAAAAAAGCGCGCTTGTTTATAAGTTTGACATTCATAAGGGCTCTATTGAGCCAATCTTGAATGATGAAAAGCGATATGTATATAGAAACTAACAAATTTAATGTATACTTAGGTTGAGCAGTCGCTTACCACTGTGACACAGTTGACACTCCACAGCACACGTTGGTGCCATAGACCCCCCCAGAAGTCGGCCAGTTACGCTATGGGAGACGTTGGCCGCGGGCGGGGTGCCAGATGCTACAAACCCAGGCCAGTGGGCTTCGTCGAAAGTTTTTTAGTGGGTAGGACTGCGGTGGTAGCGTCTGCTGAAGAAAGCCCCACACTCCCTTCTCGGTACTTCTATTTGCGGGAAGGCAGTTCATAAACAGCATTTTTTACCGTCGATAATAAATAAAAAAAAGGTTGAGCAGTCGCTTGCAGGCTGTTTAAAATACTACTATCTATCTCCTATCAACCGCCTGATGTGGCGTGGAGGCGAGTATACCCGTACTCCGCTGCTAAGGTCGTGGATCCGATTCCCACACAGGAAAAATCTTTGTGTGCATGAACATAAATATATTTTTTCTGGGCTGGGTGTTTTTCTATGTTTATTAAGTAAATATTTACAAAAAAAGGATTTATATATATCTATCCATAACACAAGTTCTTCATGATACTTATCTTGGAACTAAATAATTAGTGTAATAGTCAAAAAATATTTATTTATCATCAACTAAAGTCGAGGCGTGTTTCGAACCCGCGAGTTTTCTAGTTTCAGAACAAGCACTTCAAAACTTACAGACAGGCGGCCTTAGAAGTATGTGATCATTTAAGCACCTGCTTAATTGCTCTAACAAGAAGTCTAGTTTCATTGAATATACGCAATATATATAATATATTGCGGACATAAATTACTAAAGTTAAATTACTAAAGCTACTTCGAAGGCAAAACAAAAAAACAAACGTATTTTTATTCTGTAAGTCAGAGCCATCTAAAAGAAATGTAGAAACTTCTAAGAACTTCCAAAGGTTAGTTCATAAGTGGTAGTACGTAGAAACTCAAGTAGATGGCGCTGTTGACATAAAAGTTATTTCCCCGCCTTCAAAGATGGTGCTACGATCGTCTACGAATATACTACGACGGCGCTACAGAAGTTCGTAGCTTTACTACGATAAACTATAATAATTTTAGTTAAGCTATAAGCTTTATGATAATTATGTGAAAAAAATTAAAATATTTGCATTTGGGAGAAAGAGTATACTCAAATTATAGATACTTATAAATAAATAAATATTTTCTGAGAATTGCATCAATTATTTAGTTCCAAGATAAGTATAATTAAGAACCTGTGTTCTGGATACTAAATAACGAATAAACATACATAAATACTTTTATTTTTCTAAACACATACTTATTATACATAGGGAAACACCTAGACCAGAACAAATATTCATGTTTCATGCACAGACAGATTTGTCTTGTGTGGAAATCGAACCCCCGACCTTAATCAACCCTTTGTAATGGTATAGTATTCATGTGTGTGAGTGTGAATATCTGGTAAACAAAGCTTTTCGTAGATGGCGCTATTGAACCTGTTACGTCACAGTTGATGGATTGTTTTGTAACACTATTATAATTTTTATACTACTACGAGCTGACCCGGCGAACTTTGTTCCGCCTTAATGGCAATAAATAAGCAGATTGTGTTTTTATTTGATAGGAAAAATTAATCATTCATTATTATTTCTGTATTTTAGTACAAAGTTGCTCTTCACTTAAGTACTTTGTGATACACGACATTTTTTGTTTTATTATTATTTATTGAGAAGCACGAAGTCGAGCCATACTATTGCGGCGATGTTCACGTGCAATTTCTTGTTCTTCTTCAGTCCTTTCATTTCCAGTATTTCGTATTCTTCTTGCATTACGGCTTTGTCGGTAAAGATTTGATAGTCTTGTTCGTGGCAATAGTAATTAAACTTCACTTCACTTCAATTCACCTAAAAAATTATTTCAATACTCATATTCACATTCTCGCCAAGAAGTCAGAAATAGTTTGAATATTGATTTCTTACAAATATCAAATTGTCATCCATAAGTCATAATATAGCTGTCATTTGCTTTTTGTTATTCCAAGTCTGATTATTTTTTGTTATATCACGTTTTATAGTGACTGACGTTTCATGTCAAGTCACACGGGAACGCTGTCGAACGGGATAAAAAGTATCCTATGTCCGTCTCCTGGCTCTAAGCTACCTCCATACCAATTTTCATCCAAATCTGTTCTGCCGTTCTTGAGTTATAAGTGCTGTAACTAACACGACTTTCTTTTATATATATAGATTGTAAGTCCATCTAAGAACTTTAGTAGTAAAAACCTCTACTTTAATTTTTGTATAATGTAAGCTAACTTTTTGTAATATATTATTTATCTTATAAGCTAACAAAACATTTTTTTTTAAAAATTTAAATTAGATTTTTAAAAGTTTGCTATCTTATTGTTCCGAATTCCCGTCAGTTAAGTTGTTCTTTGTTTGTATGGTGAGTTTATGGAGATGGCAGCAGAAACAATTAAAAGAAGGTTATGGTTTAATTAACCTGGTTTAATGAGATCTTGTTTTGTAATATGCCTCAATGTGTTTCGCCTTTATGTTCTGCCGTATGTTCCTCGTAACTGCCTACTTAACAGTTTAAAAGGTTATGACAATTTAATTAAACTTTTTATGGCTTATTACAAAAAATATCTAAAGTTAAACAAGGTTAATAACTATTTCTGTCACTGTCTTCATTTTATCAAGTAGAAGTGACAGCACCAGTTTTAACCCGATCTCGTATTGTGATACGCCCCTATTTGTTTTCATTGCGTAAGTGTAATTTGGCATATTACTACTGCAATGATAATATAACTAAAAGAGATAGATGTCATACTAGGGTGCGCTTCATTTGATCGAATATCAAATGAACTAATTTAAATTGGTATATCACTCATTTGATATAATTTTTACTTGTCATATATACAGTTGCTATAATTTTATTTCGTATAATTATCATTTTGCATAACGCTTAAATGATATAACGATTATGAGATATACTAATCATTTGTTATAAAAACTTGGCAATTCGGCTCTTAGCTCTTGGCAACTTGGCTCTTCAATGTGACATAAATTGTAATTATATTATATTATTCTTATTACTTATTTTGACTAATTTGTATTGTTTTTCCACACCTAGAAAGGTTAAATATGGCGAACAAATGTATTTTCATAACATCTTCAAATTGTAATGTACCCATGTTATGCAAATAAATGATTTGATTTGAATCTCTTTAACATTTCTCGAGTAACTAGCGTCTTCTCTCACGAATCAGATTAAGTGATTTTGTATCAACTGTACGCCACATACCTCCGCATGGTTTATTTAAAACTTGGCCTGTGTTTTTTTTTTTTAAAGACAGAAGTTTTTGAATTACTATTTCTTATATTGAAATAATTTTTTTTTACATCGACATACATATCTATTTTTCTTTTTAATTTGACATTTTACTTATTAACTGATGAAATCTATGAAAAATTCATATTGTATGTAAAATCACAAAAATAATTTATTATGTAATGTATTTCTCTAATTGTTACAATAATTGCATATTCCAAAGGGATAAAAATGTGAATGGAACTTTTATAACATTTTGACTGTACCATCTGGTATTGTACCCACATTTGGCAATAACACTGATTCTGAAGAGGCCTGAGCCCAGTAGCCATACTTGAATTAACTGTGTTGAAATTACTACATAGTATAAAGCAAAGTCGCTTTCCACTGTCTATCAGTCCCTATGTATGCTTCATCATCACAGCCCATTCACGTCCCACTACTGAGCACGAGCCTCCTCTCACATATCAAGGTGTGAGAGTATTGGGTCATACTCCACCACGCTGACCCAGTTCGGTGTGGCGGAGGCAGGTGTATGGCGTCCTGCTGTTAGAATTTTTCAAGCCGCCCATTAGGCCTCTAACATGGCTTAACGACTACCACATTTAATGATAACCGGGACCAACGGCTTAACGTGCCTTCCGAAGCACGGAAGCGCTCGATATCAAATGCCACACAAACGGTCACCCATCCAAGGACTGACCTCTATAAACTCTGCTGTACTTTGGTGATCGAGCCAAGCACCGCAGAGCTACGAGCGCTTCACCACCACCTTCTTATGTAAGTCTTTAAAACTATGCAACGGATTCGAAAGCAATTTTTTTTAATAGATAGAGCAATTCAAGAGGAAGGTTTATATGTTGGTCACGCGGACAAGGTCGCGGGCGGCCGCTATTGGGAATAAAATATTTCAGCTGAAACATACTAAATGTATTGGCTATCTCACAACTAAAAAAATAATTAATATATTAACGAAAAATGTACGGAGAATCAGACCCCGCAGTTAAAGCGTACTCACGGTTTTGTGGGACTATGTTATAAATAAGTTGTCATAACCTGTACTTACTAAATAAATAAATAATAATAATACCTAGAATCAAAGTTAGTGTATGTTAAGAAGTAACTTTCTAATAAAACAATACGAAACTTAATGTCAACTGAGAAACTAACCAGCAATACAATGGGGTTACTAATTAATATTTGAAAGCTGGTGTTAACCTTTCGGTAGTGGGCGGGCAATATTATTCTCTTATAAACACGTGAATTATTTAGTTTCAAGATAAGTATCGTACAGAGCTCGTGTTATGGATACTAATTAACGGATTAACAATCTACGTAAATACTTTTTTTTTAAATAATGGCTTCGCGCCTTTTGCACATTTAGCCAGTGTCAAGTAAGTGAGGAGGCTCGTGCTCAGTAGTGGGACGTTAATGGGCTGTGATGATGATGATGATGATGAAGTAAGAGATATATTAATGAACACATAAATCATATTAAATGAGAATGAGTGGTGATAACGATGATAAATGGTAAATGAGATGCCCTCCCCCTAAACTCCTTGAGACCTCAGTGAAGATGTGGAACTATACTGAGATCTCATGGACTTCTTGAGAGAATTTGAAAAATGATGTCGCACTGTTTTGTGTCATTTACCAACACGCATACACGTTAACAAACACTTAACGGGTAATAATCCACCGTTATCACACATTAACGTTCAACATATCACTTTAAATATTTGTTCTTTTCTGGGTGTCATTCCAGACAGCTCATTTATTATCCCCGCGGGTGTCAATACCCGCAGATTACGGACCCAGGTATCAACTTAACCAGGCGTAATGTCTTTGAAGTCGTTCAGTAAACAATCTAACGTAAGTCTATTGATATTAGGTCGAAAATACTTAGCTGGCAATATAATAAATGTATTTTTATTGATAAAGTGATACCCGATATGGCTTGGAGGCGAGTATCCCCGCACTCTGCTTCCGAAGTCGTGGGTTCGATTCCCACACAGGACAAATCTTTGTGTGCATATACACGATTATTTATTATGGTCTGGTTTATATCCTATGTATGTTAGGTATGTATTTACAAAAAAAAGTACTTATATACGTTATTAAGTATTTATAACACAAGTTTTTAATGATACTTATCTTGGAACTAAATAATTGGTGTAATTGTTAGAAATAATTTGTATATTATGTTATTTCTATTTATACATGTACAACGCTAGTAAAGTTTGGTCCTCATAAAACTCTGTTATGCTTTTTACAGCGCAAATGTCTAGACAATAGAGTTTAAAATTAAATTTACCAAAATCAGTAGTCTATTTTGCACGCTGAATATATGCCAATTAGTTCCTGAAACAGTGTGCGGTATTAGAACAAGAGATGTAGGTTTGACCTACATAAATAGGCTGAGAATTGGGGTAAACGGCCTCGTGAATTTACCTATCTAAGCCACAGAGGCAGTTTTGAAGCTCTTTTCGAAGCTCGGTATTAAGTCCAAAACGATCACAGGAGCAAAGCAATTGGTGACCATTTGTGAGGCATATGCTATAAAGCGCATCTCTGCTTTAGAAGCCACGTTCAGATATAACCGTTAAAATATATTAGAGGCGTTATTGACATAGGCTTACAAAATCTTACAGCAAGAGCTTCTGCCACCACCATTCCGCATTGGGTCAGCGTAATGAAACATGGGGATAAAATTTGAAGTCATTCAAATTTTATCCCCATGTTTTGTGAGAGGAGGTCCTTGATCAGTAGCTTGACGTTAAGCTTCTGAGATGAATGAATTATAACAGGAACTCCATTTCGGTTGCGCTGTATCGGCCATCAGAGGCATGCAGCATTCACACACATGGAGTTTAGCCGGTCGGCCCCCGCATGGGTCATCCCGGCATAACCTACTCGCCGACGAGAGGTATCTGGGAGTTAGCCGGCTAGCTTGGGCCACCGCCACGGCGGTGAACCAAGTTAGCTAGCATGAAGCGCACATCTTCTTCAAAGTTGCGCATACTTTTCTCCGGAAGCGTACGACCGGCTCCGTGCGCCGTGCATGCGTGGATTGAGAATTCTCCATGTATAAAAAATTTCATTTTAAGAAATCAGAGCATGGAGCTCTTGAAAAAGGGCTCGAAACGGTTTTTAAAGTCTAGGCAACTCCCTTGGTATTGCAATAGCCTGACATCCATCCAACGTTCCATCAGGTGACAACAATAAACAATTACGAATGAAATAAATTAGAAAATTTTACTGTGACAAACACACAGAAAGCACAAGTAATACTATAAGGTTTGAGTTCAGTCACTCAGGTCTTAGGCACCTTAAAAATGTCTTAATAAAATGGTAAACAGATAAGAAATATGACGAATGCTCTGATTACAAAGTTTTTGTGACGTGAAGTATACGAGAGAAGTCTTCACTTCCCGCCCCGTCGCATCAATCACTGGCTTATCACAAAACAACAGAGGGAGCATAAAAACGCTTTATTACAGCTCATATAAGCCGGACAATAGCGAATGGTTTAATTGATAACGCCTACAACGGCTTACAAAAAGGATATAATGTTCAAAGAATTAATTAAATAAATAAATATTTTCTAACAATTACACTTAGTATTTAGTTCCAAGAAGAGTATACAAAATACCAAAATACAAATACAAAAAGTTTATTTCCTCAACAAGTAAAATATTGGATAAACATACAAAACTACAATTTTTTTTGTGAATAAATACTTACCTAATATACATAGGGAAACACCCAGACCAGAACAAATATTCATGTTCATGCACACAAATATTTGGCCTGTGTGGGAATCGAAACCACGACCTTAGGAGCGGAGAGCGGGTATACTCACCACCACGCCATATCGGTCGTCAACTTTCATTGATATTGCATATTTTAGTCTATTGAAATCTGTTATGGTGCCATATTGTACGCCCATGAGACAGACCCCAGCTAAACTGTGTTCACAATAAATAATTTTGATTTGATTTAATGAAACATACATAACTTGTATTAATTATCCGTAACTTTAACTAAGACTAACTTAATCAAAGAGTATATATTAGGTCGGGGAAAAAGTCTTTTCGCATAACGTAGGTATAAACTTATTATAAAATTTTTTTGACTGTACTATTTGTGTCTGGCTGGTTTTGGTAACATTAAAAAGATTCCATTATAAAGAAAAGAAAAAAATAAAAAAAAGTTGTTTCCCGCTATTTTTCATTTGTTTTTCTCTCCGTAAAAATGAGTGAATCTAATGAAGAAATTCGATACATTTTAAAATTTTATTATAAAAAAGGCAAAAATGCAACTCAAGCAGTGAAAAAAATTTGTGATGTTTATGGACCTGATGCAGTGTCAGTAAGAGTAGCACAAATTTGGTTCAAACGTTTTCAGTACGGAAATTTTGATGTTAAAGATGCACCTCGCTCTGGTCGCCCTGTTACGAATAAAATGGACGCCATTTTTGAAAGAGTGGAGCAAGATCGGCATATTAGTAGTTACGATGTAGCTGAAGAACTGGGAATTGACCACAAAACAGTTTTGACCCATTTGAAGAAAGCTGGTTATACAAAAAAGCTCGATATTTGGGTGCCACACGAGCTCACTCAAAGAAACTTAATGAACCGTGTACTCATTTGCGATTCATTTTTGAGACGTAATGAAACCGAGCCGTTTTTGAAGAGATTGGTAACTGGCGATGAAAAGTGGATCACGTACGACAAGAACGTGCGAAAAAGGTCGTGGTCGAAAGTTGGCCAGGCTTCACAGACTGTGGCCAAACCTGGCCTAACACGAAATAAGGTGATGCTGTGTGTATGGTGGGATTGGAAGGGCATTGTTTATTATGAGCTTTTACCGCCCGGCAAAACCATCGATTCTGATCTTTACTGCCAGCAACTGATGAGATTAAAGGAAGCAGTCGAGAGAAAACGGCCGGAATTGATCAACAGGAAGGGTGTGGTCTTTCATCACGATAACGCTAGACCACACACATCTTTAGCCACTCAGCAAAAATTAAGAGAGTTCGACTGGGAGGTCCTAGTGCATCCACCATATAGCCCTGACCTTGCGCCTTCAGATTTTCACCTGTTTCGGTCTCTGCAGAATTCTTTAGGTTCTGTAAGTTTGACCTCAAGAGAGGACTGCCAAAACTATTTGTCCCGTTTTTTTGATCAGAAGTCCCAAAGTTTCTACAGTAACGGGATAATGTCTCTGCCCACAAAATGGCAGAAAGTTATTCAACAAAACGGTACATATATATTGTAAATAAATGTAAATAAACTTTGAAAAAAATGTCTTGACTTTTCATACAAAAATACGAAAAGACTTTTTCCCCAACCTATTATATATATATAATGACGCCTGTTTCTCCGGAGGGGTAAACAGAGGCATATTAAACGCCCACACTTCGCCAATTATGTTTTTGGTCCCACGTAGATACATTGTACAGTCAACGTAATATAGTTGGTAACATCCAAAGATAAGATAAGACAAGATAATAATTTATTTGAATCACAAACCCACACATGCAGAAATAGACAATATAAACATAACAATCAAATTAAAATTTAAAAAAAAATACACAAACAAGAACAGAAATATTTATAAAATTTTATTAAATATAAACCACATATGGTGTTTGCGTTCCATGGCATGTGTGCAGCAGTGACGCAAAGGGACCAAAGTTCAATGATATTTTGCCCTCGATGAGAGCAAACACTTATTTTCAGCTTTCACCCAAGAGAGTTGCAGCTTTACGCAGAGTTTGAGCGAACGTGACAATTTTTTGCAAAGAATATCACATAGCGGTAACATAGTCAACTCATAATCCACTATCAACTATAAAATTTCAGCTTTAATTTCAAAACCAAACCTAGGCAGACCCAAAAAGACAAACAAATAAACAAAACTACTCTCCGACGCACAGACGACCATTACTACCTAAACCTGACTTTTGGTTTTCCAATAAGGCGTATTTAATTCTTTTCTTAAAACAATATTTAGATCAAAATTTAAATCAAAACGTCCTAAAGACCGACACATGGCTTTATTGCCAGGAGCATTAGATCGTGTTTTGACATTAATGTGCTGCTTTGGGTGTTATCAAATATTTGACACTGACTGTACGCCCATGAGGGCGACCACAGATACTCTGTTTTTTTTAAAATAATGGCTTCGTGCGGTTTGCACATTTAGCCAATGTGAAGTAAGAGATATAGTAATAACATATAAATCATAGTAAATGAGAATGGGTGGTGATAAAGATGATAAATGGTAAATGAGATGCCCTCCCCCTAAACCCCTTGAGTCCTCAGTAAAGATGTGGAACTATACTGAGAACTCACATGGACTTCTTGAGTCAATTTGAAAAGTGATGTTGCACTGAGATACTCTGTTATCAAAATGAATGGTCTTCAGTAAAAAGTCTTCAAATAGTCGAGCCACTTGTTTAAAACATTCATCTTACCACGAGCTGTCATTGCAGTGCGGTAAGTGGAATGAGATATCACTGTACACAGCATATAGTGTTGTTTCATTCTTTCAAATTCATTAGCATCTTTACACTTATGTGAGGTGACGTTTGCAAGAACAGGCTCCTCTTTCCGCCCCGTCGCATCATGTACTGGCTTATCACAGAACAACAGAGGGAGCACAAAAACCGCCGCTTTATTATAAACCGGACAATATCGGATGGTTTAATAGGTAAAGACGGCTCTCAAGGAAACCACAATGATCTAAGAACTATTACTTTTTCTAGTCCATTAAAATTTACACTGTGTTTACAATAAATAATTTTGATTTGATCCAATGAAAAAATTATATCTGGCAATATTATACATATCTTTAACCAGGACATGCTCCATCACAGAGTTTTCGCTCTCTGTCCATGCGTTGCAAACCCAGTTGTTGGGATGAGATGTCACTTTATAAAGCGTATAGCTTTATTTAGAACTTTATTATTATTAGCAGAACACCCTCTAAAAATCTTTCGACGACCCTCGCCACTTGTTGACAGAAAGAGGTGAAGGGCCAGACCTGATTTGCAGCGTCTGACACTCCGCCCGCGGCCAACGTCTCCCGGGCCAAAACCGGGAGGACCTCCTCAGAGAGGCGCAGTGGATGCACCCCTCCTACCTCTGTGTTTACGCGTATAGCGTTTGTAGCTGACATGTCGGAGGGAATATGGTTAGGCAGCAGGGGCACCCTGCTCACGCCGCCTAAGACCCACGTGCCCCGCACGCTGCGCCTTCCACAGGTTCCTCTTAGTTTCCCCAACCGGTAATCAATACTAAGGGCATCCAGGGTCACCGGCCTATGGGTGTCCCCTTTCCCCAGCGGCTCCTACGCCCTACCAAAAGGTATTCAGCCCTCCACCACGTCAAGGTTGAGAACAGTGGTCAGAACAGTTGAAAAAACTATACTACCGTTGCTCGTAAATTCTTCCATCTTCAATAACTTGAAGGATTTGATTTGGTAAGTACTTTACGAGTTCGAACGCAATCCGCAGTGAGAGTAATCTAATTTATTCTGTTCGCTTGACTTAACCTCAAGGGAGAGTTCCAGAATGCTGTCCATTACAATATCTGGCGGTTGACGTAATTCATTTTAACGGTCATAAAATATTGTACCAACTGTGTAGGCTCTAATTGGCCCCATTTCAAATCACATTACTTTCATTATATAATATATATATTATATATATTATTCGCTGTTGTGGCCCTCCACTGCAGCACATGCTGAGTGGAGTCCTTTTTAGGCATACTATATGTAAACTTATGTGTAAAAATTGTTTACTGATTTGAATACTGTTTATTGTTTATGTGTATTTATGTCTAAATAAATTTTAATTAATTTCATTTCATTTCATTATATATGTTTATTTAATCTATGTAAAACACTGACCTTTTTTTTCAAAAACGTTGTTTGCTGGAACCTAGAATAACATTGACATTGATTTACGCTCTTTTTGATCTTTGCCAAAAAGACAGTTTTATGAATACAGCTCTTGGCTTTTAAATCCTCACCCAGATCGGAGATCGAAGATCGGATTAAAATCCGTGTGTAAGCTCCATGTATAGAAGCCAAGCGTGTCACTTTTTCTACCTACTGTGGCGTCACAAAAGCGATGGAAATTGCCGCGCGTGCAAAACCGAATCGTGCCAACCCGATCCTTTCATTCGCAATGATTCAAGTTTTATTTTTGAGTATTGGAGGTTTGTTTCCAAATTTATTTTTTTAAGTTGACTACATGGCCATTTTTTTTTCGGATGGAAAATCATCAAATGACCTTCTCCCGCTGTGGGTGGAGCAAGAGGGTGTGTCAGACTTTTACTGACTAAAAACACTCCATGTTCCTTCTTGTGCCTGCTACGTCCAGAGGCCGCGGTTACCTTTTCGGACAGTCCCGCAGCCCCGGCAGGCTTGACCCCTCCCTGGGGGCCCTCACTTTGCTGACATCTCTTTGATGCCCGCGTGGAACACTAACGCGCTGTTCGACGCGGCCGGTCGCCTATAGAAGGCGGACGGGCGGCGAGTTACCCGTTTCTCACCGCCCACAAGCCAGAGCCTACGGTGGCTGGGAGTCATCACGTGTCTCCCGACGATATGCCCTAAGGTTTCATACGTTGTTGTAGATTTTAATCTTTTTGTTTTTGTCGGATCACCTTATTCTTATTATTCTTGATTTGATTCTTCCAAGAATAGTCCTCTCTATAGTTTTCTGAGTAACTTTAAATAGGTGGAACAGTCGTACCGTTAGTGTCTAGGCACCGTAAGTCACGACAGTTGGAACTCTAGAACTATTGTTCTTTGGTACGCTGACATAGTGACGGCTGGACTTCGTTCCCGACCACTGATATCTGCCTCCATTTCAAAGTCAAAATCATTTATTCATGTTTGGCTCAAAAAAAACTCTTATCAAGGTCTAAACTTAAAAACTAGCGCATCCATTCACTGCGCGCGGAAGCTTGATCGTAAAAGAACGGGCAAGAAAATCGACAAGGTTAGTTTTTTCTCCCGCCAGTTACAAGAAAATGTACTTAGTAGTAGAACAATTTGACAAATCTACAAAAACCTGTGTTCTGCAGTCACAAAATTAAAAATAAAAGAAGAAAATAACTCTCTTTTAAGTTATACGAGCATGATTACCAATAAACATAGTAGACATGAGCAGACCAGTCCCCACTGGCGGCACCCGTTCACGAGTATGACGCATGAACCAGCCATCGTTTCGCTCAACCATATTTTAGGGAACGTAACGAGTAACGCATGACGCCACCACCGCAAAGACATTTAAGTGAGCGTGACATACTCAAGCTATAGGATAAAAGAATTTGAACAAAATAACATTATATTGATGAAATGTAATGAAAACCAAAAATATTTATGGTCTTATGAAAGATATCATTTACAGCAATTACGTCTTAACATCTATATATTCATTGATTCTAGAACTTATACTTATTAATAATTTATTGATTCAGGCGTTACTTTGCGGAAATCCATTGTAAACAAGTGGTGGATTAAAAATATCTTTGTAACAATTCCCGCGCTACCATAGGTAATTTCCCGAAAAATCGATAAACTATTTATTCTACACGACACGTGTTTCGCCCTTACACAGGACATCTTTAGGTAAGATAGGAGCCTCAGAACAACGATGTCTTCACGACCAACGCTGAAACGAGAGTGAGCAGCTGAGCGTATTCGTACATTTTTATATCCTTACCCACTTCCGTCATCAACGTCCGCCACCTAATCGCGGTCTGAGTCGTAACGGTCACTCTGACCGAGGGCAAAACACGTGTCGTATTGAATAGTTTCTCGATTTTTCGGATAATTCTAGTAACGCGGGAGTTGTTACAAATATATTTTTAATCCATCACTTGCGTTATACTTATCAGCCTATTTCTCGTCACTACTAAAGGTAGGTGTCTCCAATGGCACGCCACTAAGGTCGATCTTCAGCTCATCGTCTCCAACCGCTATCAGCCGTTTTGCGTATTCGTCGTTAAGTCGCACCACTTAGCTGGAAGGATTCCTACACTACGCTTACCGAGCCGTGGTCTCCACTCTAGGACACGTCTACATAGGACATGGGTCCTATGGCAGATATAACTGCCCACTGCTACATTTAAAACCATTATCAGTAGAACTATTGATCATTAACTGACTGACTGACCTTTTTTCACCCGATGCCTCGGCGAGTGGGCTGGTGTGCTGTGCTCTGAGCTCTGGTCTGCCGCGTATTCCGTGCCGCTGCTGTCGTGGCCTGGGGCCAGCGAGAACATGGTGCCGGCTGGACATCGTTCTCGGCTTCTGCTGCGTCGCCATCGACTCTGTAAGGAATAAAGCACTTGATATCATATATGGCAATACCTATTCATCTGTTTATAATATGTAAGTAATAGCTATTAATACACGGTACATATATTAAAATGGTGTATGGAGAAACTTTTTTTTTGTTATTTATGTATTTATTTATTTATGTTTACATTATACACATACATTACACAAATACAATAATTACTCATGATATCAGCTATAACATACATTACACCATTAATTAAAAATAATAATAATAACAATAATTACACACAGTAAATATCAATTTGTGATATCTATAATTCCGCAACTACACTATTGTTATCCAGTGTGAAATGAGAATTACAAACCAGTAAAGTACACTTTTAATTTAGGTTTAAGATTTTTTTCATTTATCTGGCTTTTAACTTGAGCAGGCAGTGAGTTCAATAAATAGGGCACAATGTAACATAATCTGCGCTTTCCATAAAAGTTGTTGCAATTTGGAGTGACATGTTTCGTGGGATCAGTCACGCGAGTAACTCTGGCTTGAGTTGGTTTGATTTGGAGCCTGGCATTAAAATATTGTTCAGCCAGTAACGTATACCCAACCTTATTATGGATATGCATTAAATTGCAGTACTCAAATAGCTTCTGATTTTTGTCTTTATATTGGTTTTTAATTTTGACTGGCACAATATTTTTTAGAATTCTTGTTTGAATATGGAATATTTTATCTAAATGCGTTTTGAAAGTTCTTCCATAACTACTTAAGCCGTAAGACACTACAGATTCACCCAAAGTCAAATACAAGAGTAGCCTAGCATGATAAGTTGTTTTATTTTTAATTAGTGTAAATTTCGCTAGAAGCGCTCTCAGCTTATTACAAACTTTGTCAACATGTTCTTCCCAATTGAGTCTACTATCGATTGTCAGGCCCAGGTATACGTGGCTATCGACCATTTCTATGGCAGGGCATGCACAGGGGCTAAATCCAGATATGTTATGCAAGCATTCGTGGTTATGTGCTACAAGTATATGTGACTGCAAATTTCCCATTCTATTTTGGCTTGAGCTAATAAAGTTTTACGTCGGTAACAACTTACGCGCTGCCTTTCGGCCAAAGGGGAACTAAAAGAGGGTGTGGGATCACCACCGGCAGACGCGACTGCCAGCAGTAATACCCACTAAAAATCTTCTGACGACGTCCGCCGCTTGTTGAGAAAAAGTCCCTCTTAGTTTCCCCCCCCCGGTAGTCAGTACTAAGGGCACCCAGAGTCGCCAATCTCTGGGTGTTACCTTTTCCCTAGCGCCCTCTGTGCCCTACCGCCCTAAAGGTACAGGGCGCGAATATATGTATGTTTGTATTTTTTTTGTCTGACTATTTGTTCCAGCTAATCTCTGAAACGGCTAAACCGATTTTGACAGGACATTCATTGGCAGGCAGTACATATTTTCTTCACCATTAGCATGCGACATTATCTCTTTAATTAACATCTACCCAAGAAAAGTGAGGGCATGGCCCTAGTACTTTATAGACACGACACAACAGATATAAGTTCACGCCGACAAAAATAATCTCTAAAATGTCATTAATATTTCTTGTTCTTTCGGTCTTTCATCTTTATTAATATTATCCATTAAATTCTTTCAAGTGGTCCTTAAGTCGATTCTCCGAAAGGTAAATAAAATATGACCAGTATAAGAAACGAAACGTCCTCCAGTGAAAATCGCCCTCCTCCTCGAGTACCTAATGACCTCTTCAGCAATAAGTGCCTCGAAAACGATCATCACAGGTAAGAAGCGTTTTTAGAGTTTGAAGATCGTTTTGAGAATTTCGAGAGCTTTTACTTCGGGAGGCACGCTAAGGAGTTTAACCCAAAAATCACTATATCTGGTAGTTCATATGTCAATTATAAATTGGCCCTATTAGTCTTTGTCTAGTGAGTGGCTTCAAAACATATGACAGCACGACGAAAGGCCCTTGCTTTTGCTAAGCAGTCAAGCAAGAGTCCGCGGCGTAGAGTCTGATCTGATTGTCTCTCACTTTGGATAGTGAGAGGATGTCCGTGCCCAGTTGTAGGCAATTAATGGGCTAGTAGTATAATACTAGTTAGTCTAATAATATAAATAAGACTAAGAATAGAAATACGAAGGGATTAACCTTTGCCTAGCAGAGGGACACTTTTAAAGAATCAGTTCTCTGTCTCGACGCGAGTAAGAACCTTTCCGAATTTCTCGCTAACTTCTTTTCGTAGCAAGCTTCTAAACCTGGTGAAGTGGCGTATCTAGTTCGAAGTGAAATTCATATGTGCTTCGGAAAGCAGTGGAGTTAAACCCACCATCATCATCTCAGCCGCCACTGCTGAAAATGTGCTGTCATGACCCTCGAAAACAGCTTATAGTCATGGCTCAGAAGCGAGACGGCTGTGTAGTTCTTCAAAAGGGGTGTTATCACCAATCTTAAAAAACAGCACAACCGCGCCTCTGTTCCAAGACTCAGTCGTTATGGCCTCGAGCAGGACATAATTAAGAAAACAATTCTAGAGCTAGGAAGCCTAGTATGAATAAGTAAAATTGAGCTTGCAGGAGGTAAAAAAGAACCTTCCTTGTAGTAACAAAGCTTTAAGCATTAATTATGCAGTAGTATAAATACTGAATGTTTACCCCCTTGAATGCTTACTCCTCGGCTGTAGTAATGACTTCGTTAGCATTTGTAAATGCCTTGATGGCATGAAGTACTCAGCCTTAAATTAATTTAAATCAAGAGCTTGGTTAACTCTATTAAAACACCGGGAATACAGAAGTAAAGCTTCATATACTCGTAGTACCGGGTCTTTCAAGCTAGGAGCTTTGAAATCAAATTATTTATTGCATATCATATAGAGATCATGTAAAGTGTAAGCTTGCCTTTTAGATCTATTTAAGCACTTAATTATTTATGAGACACAATGCAACGTCACAGCTACTTGGAGCTTTAAATAGAGATGTATCAGATTTCTGTTACTTTCTTTAAGGATTTATCTTTATAAAAAAAAAAAAAAAAATGTTTATTCCTTTTTCTACAAACTTGTGTTCACTATTTACAACTTCTGCCAAACTGCATAGCAGTTTGTTGGCAGATGTAGGCTCATGCTTATTTACTGACATATTACAAAGTTTGAAACATACATTCTAAACAAATTAAATTAATCACCAAATACACTAAAAACATAAAACAATAAATTAATAGTTCATTAATATTTAATTACTATTACCTCAGAGATAATAAATAATTTCTAAAAGTATGTAATAAAAATTCAATTTAATTCATATAACATAAAATAAAAAATAAAAAAATTAATAAGATAAAATTAATTCGTACAATAATCATAATAAATAAATTGAAAATGAGATTAAAAAATCATAAACATTATGAGAGAACAAAAAATAAAATTAATAAAAATCTCAAATTTAAAAGTTAATTAAAAGTCAATTTAAAAAGTTTACAAATGCAATAGTTAAATATGTTGTGCATTCTACACAATTCATGAGATAAGAAATCAAATATTATCAATTTATAAATACATTTCAAAATCACAAATACATTACATAAACAATCAATTAACAATAGTATCAATAAGAAAAACTTCATTCAATTTAAAATAAGTCCTGAATTAGAGTTTTCGTTCAAACGGTAATCCACTACAATAAACATCAGAAAAACCTTGCAACTACATCCTCCCTGAACCTACCCAGGAGACAACTAGTCAGGTTCCCTTTATATCCTTTCCTCGAGAACGAGTTTGTTTCAATGTCTGATGGTAAGTCATTACAATAAGTCGGAACAAGATATTTCGTGCATCTTTGGCCATAATAGTTATTATAAGGGGGCACTTCCAGCCTTCTTCGATCCTTCACTCTCTGAGGTCTCACGACTAGTCTACTCAACTTATGCTCGTCACTGCCATACTGTTCTAATAGCGTTAACAATTATACATGCATGCGTTAATAGTTATACATGCATACATACATAATATGGTTTATATATCTGATATGTATCTTATATCATATTTTTGTATATGTATATGTGTAATATTATTATATTGTAGTGTGTTATTAATGCCCGCTAACTATCTCTCCCACTTCAGTTAAGGTTGACTGGAAGAGATTTCTTTTAGAAATAAGTCCACCTTTGTACATCGTCTTTTTCACATAAGGCTTTTTTTGTAATTGTTTGTTTTTTGTGCAATAAAGAATATATATATATATATATATAATATCACGTCTGTTTCCCCGAAGTGGTCGGCAGAGGCATATTGTATTGTCCCACGTAATAGGTGGCGAGCCTATTGCCGCTTTTGGGAACTTTTGTGTTTGCTAGAGCCTCGTCCGTTGTTTGGCAGGTGAAACACTGGCAGGTTAGGTTAGCTTGGGCTCCTCAGATCTTGGTAGGATCCCTATACATACATTGTAAGTTATACAAAAGGCGAACATATTGTTATCAAGTATTCTCTGCCAGTTTTGTAAGTGCAAGCAGAATTATTGTTAAAATAAACGCTATGAGTTTATAAAATATAGTGAATTCATAATTATGGTCCAATTCTAAGCTATCATTCGCAAAAGATTGTAACTTATAATTATTTCTGTTAAAGCAAAAGTAATGAACAAGCTAGGCAAGAATATAACTATTCCGTATTGCTTTTATTACTACAATGTAGAAGGGCGGAACTGAAATAACAGTCTGGCACATCGCCAGCCGTTGCCGCGACACGCTCGCATTGCTCGCTCAGACTTCGCTTTTTTGTCACCACTCTAACCTTAAACGAACGTTATAACCTTGTCACTTCTTTAAAGTTTTTCTCCTTGCTTCTGCTATAGGATATTTCTAAATTAATAGACACTCCTATGACCACGCCGTGATTATTACATATTATGTTGAGCAAACTAGGAAGAAGTAAAATCTGTTTAATTTTCATAGTTAAGGCACTAATCAAATATAGGTGTTACTCCAATTGGTTCATAACTAATATAATATTAATTTATGGTACTTAAGGGATTCAATATCGGAGGATATAAGGGACCAATCGATTGATCTCGAAATTTTACATCTGATGTAAAATTTCCCATTTGCCCGAAAACAGACTCTGACAAGCGGCCATGAATTGTCTCTCATCTCAGATTTCTCTGTAGGTATAGTAGACGTATTTTTAATCTGTCTCATGTACGTTCACCAACACTTACCGGTTAATAATCCACCGTTATTACACATTAATATTCGAAATATCACAAATTTTTGAAAATTAAACTAAATTGCAAATATGACGCTTTACTTTCCCGCCAAGTAGTCGTGATAATATTTGGCATTCTGAGTTAACTAGTCTGACATATGTCATAAAACAGTCTGTGTCAGATGAAATACGAGTATCTATCACACTGAGGCCGGTTGCCAGCATATTGAGCTTGGATGATGTTGGAACAAGTCCCAGAGGGATTTGAATATTATTTCCTTCATAAACGGCTATTCCTATGTTTATTTGCTTAGAAATTATGCCACATTCATATTTTTATTTTATCAAAATCAAAAGCAAATCATTTATTTGCCATAATAGTAGGTAGATAACATTATTTTAAGAAGTTTCACCATGTTCTGCTTTTAATGGCGTGCACATGTTCATAAAGAAAAATATATAAAAATTAAATTAATATTATTACTACATTATTATTCAAACAAAAAATTTTTTGTAGTAAACAGAATTTGATTGATTTCTGCTTCTTCTGCTGGCTAAAATTAGAACATAATGACACATATACAGTAGAGTAAGATTCGAAAATCATAATCAATAACACACAGGAGGTGGCAATCTTGAAAACGCTTTTTTATTGCATTAATATCACGTAGCCAATGGTGTTTCAAAGCTATAGCCCAGGGCCGAGACCCAAATTCGCCTTTAAATTCAGAGGGTCTTGGGTTCAAATCCTAGTGACTATGTAATTATCGCTTGCCTCGGAAAGCACGCTAAGCCGTTGGTCCCGGCTGTCATGAACATTTATGATAATCGTTATTAGGCGTCAGTGGCTTCTAATATCCTGACAACTGATTTAACCATAGAATGATGTCTGTGTGTGTGTTGTGGTGAGCTCGGCTTGGGTTTCTAAGATCTTACTAGGAACCCTATACACCCCTTTGTAAAACGATAATAATTAAAAACGCACCTTTAAGTTGGTAAAGAAGTGCTGGGTTCTGTGGACTACTGACAAGGGAGCGTGGTGGTGTGCTGAGCGCGCGCGCGGCGGTGGGGAGTTGGTCGCGTTGGTGATGCACGACAACTCCGACGCTGACTTCGACAGCCGCCCGCTCAGCCCATCCTTCCGTTCTGAAAGAGACACATCATTGATATAATCAACATCACTACATAGACTTCTAAAACTTCTTGGAGAATCAGACCCCGCAGTTAAACCATACTCACGGTTTTGTAGGACTATGTTATAAATAAGTTGTTATAACCTATACTTAATGAATAAATACATAAATAAACAAATAATAACCTGTATTAACGACTACCACATATATTAGTAAAGATTATTCCTACGACCGATATGGCGTAGAGGTCGTGGGTTCGATTCCCACAAAGAAAAAACCTTTGTGTGCTTGACCATGAATATTTGTTATGGTCTGGCTGTTTTATATGTATATGTCACCGTAAAATTGTAAATAACGTTAAATTATAATCTATCCCGCGATATTGTAATCTGTCGAAAAATGTGATCCGTAACAAACCGCTCACAATTTAACGCATTATTTTTCGATAGATTATAATCTGTCGAAGACAAACCGTCAGATTGTAAAATGGCATGCGACAGAACGCACCTCGCGCTCTGATTGGTTAAACTTCATGTTCCCCTACCTAAACCTAAAGAAGTGCAGTTAAATAATAAATGTGAGTTAGTCACAGGTCCGTTAACACTCCCTACAACTTATTATAATACAATGCGTTATTATTATTAACACAAAATCTGTTTTAAATCACCAAAACACTGTTTGTTTACATTTCACAACAAATGAATTTGACTAATAACAACCGAAGATGGCGACGACGGGCGGCTGAGCGGGGAACATGAAGTTCAACCAATCAGAGCGTGAGGTGCGTTCTGTCGCAAGCCATTTTACAATCTGACGGTTTGTCTTCGATAGATTATAATCTATCGAAAAATAATGCGGTAAATTGTAAGCGGTTTGTTACGGATCGCAATTTTTCGACAGATTACAATATCGCGGGATAGATTATAATTTAACGTTATTTACAATTTTACGGTGACATATATTAAGTATATACTTACAAAAATAATATTATATAAGTATGTTTATCCGTTCTTAAGTATCCATAACACAAGTTCTTAATGATACTTATCTTGGAGATAAATAATTGGTGTGATTGTAATAGGATATTTATTTATAGCATAGGTTTCCAAGATCTTAGTATACCTTCGATATTCTAGACCAATAGGGAGGCAACTAAGTATTGAGCAGTGGCAAGTGATGGATTAAGAATAGATGGAGAAAACAAATTGTAAACTAACATTTCCCGCGCAACTATAATTCCTCGAAAAATAGAGAAACAATTCAATTTATTAATAGCACGTGTTTTGCCCTTACACAGGGCATCTTCAGGTAAGATAAGAGCCTCAGAACAAAGATATCTTCACGACCAATGCTAAAACGAGAGAATAGTAACGCGGGAATTGTTAAAAATATATTTTTAATCCATCACTTGCTTACAGTTGATTTCCGCAAGGTAACGCCTGAATCAATTAATTATTTGGCAGTGTAATTTATATCGCATCTGTTTGATCGTTGTTTACAAGAATTTGTTCCTAATTGTTTATGGAAAATGAAAACATTTCTGAAATTAATTGGGCTGTAGATACTTTACAAAGGTAATTTATTCCTCAACAATCAACCCTTTAATGAAATGAAAATATTTAGGGAAAATTTATTTGAGTTTAGTGAAAATATGCGAAAAGTTTCTATTTTAACCTAAAAAGCCACCGCGTATCCTACAGAGCATGGGCCTCCTTTCACATACAAGTAAATAAAGTAGGGTTATACTTCTCCATCTGGATCTAGTGCAAAATAGTGATGACCAAATTTCACTGTGGGTGACCTTCCCATATCTATTATTATTTAAAACACACATATATTTTAGTTACCATTTATATTTACACATACGCATACACATGATAATATAAATATATTTACAAATTAATATATTTATTTACAATAAATCCTTATTGGAATCCCATATCAGTTGAATGGGTCGTTCTATGGAGACGCGTATAAAAAAGGTTTTATTGTTCGTTAGAGGGCGTGCGCCGACCGCGCACGTAGGCCAGTTGAGACTTTACCACCGCGCAAAGCTCACGTCGTTTTGATTTATTTACGCTCTCTGCTTATGCTCGCTCATTCTCTTCTTTTCTTATTGTATACATTCCTTACTTCTTTCTACTTGCTGTGTGAACTGTATCTTTGCTTGTGCGTGATAATTCTCCTTCTGAGACTATAAATAACCTGTATGTGTCTGGACAATATATATGTGATAATATAAGTTGAACTATTTATTTACCTACCAAACTATCACTTGTTATTACTGCCCCACATATCCTCTAAATCTGCTGCCCCACATGTCCTGTCTTGGTGCTGCCGTTTGTCGTGTATTTTGAAGCTAGGACCTCTTGTTCGGCTTATCGACGACCACTCTTGGTTCAAGATCAGTTCAAGGTCTTGGTTCTGGACAGTTATAATGACGGTTGCCTTGAGTTTGATATTATGTCTTTGGAGCATAGGCGTATTGTTTTGGACATGGCTTTGTTATATAATGTACTAAACAGTAAAATTGACTGTACGGATCTCGTTTCTAAAATTATGTTCAGTGCTCCAAAGTACCGCACCCGCGTCACTCCCTTGTTGTAGACTCCGAGACACAATGCTAAGTATCATCGTAACTCAGTTCTCTCTCGTCTGGCACGTACCTATAACGAACTATTTTGACACATTGATATCTTTTCTAATTCTAAAAGTTCCTTCAAACACCATGTACAGACCACGCTAAAGGACAAAATTAAGTCTTTTTAGTTTCCGCAATTCCTTAAAATTGTTTTATCATTTAATCCATAGCCTTTATTTTAACATTATTTTATAACCATTACTTTAACATTATTTCATAGCCATTACATTAACATTATTTCATAGCCTCTATTATATTGTTATTTTATTTTATTTTTGTAATTATATTAGTTTTATAATAGTTTCATGTTCTTCAATTACCACATAACTGCCAGAATTACCAGGAGTTATTAGCACTAGACAGCAACTGCCTCTTTTATATTTTATTACTTGTAATTGTTTCTTTGCTTACCACTCACATTGTTTGATATATTAGGGATACCTGTTATTGGCCATACTAGCTTTAAGTACTTATGTTAATTGTTTAACTGTATACGCTGTTGGTTTTCTCAATAAATAAATAAATAAATAAATAAATAAATAAAGGCTCAAGGCTTTGCGCATCTTAAGCATGCCACACAAACACTCACCCGTCCAAGGATCGAGTTCTCTAAACTCTTCTTTAATTTTGTGATTGCTTTGGACCACAGTAAATTGAAATACGGCTATAAATTTATGTATTTTTTGGCAAATCCATGTTCAAACCTGTGTGGTGGATTATCTTGAATTCTTCTTATCTTGGAGGCCCGTGCTCAGTAATGAACTGAGATGATATGACATGTAAAATGTGAAATTCTACTTATGTTTTTGTTATATTAGTCACATCCAGTTGTCAGTAACAATGTTGCGGGACTGTTCGAAAGGGTTACCACGGCCCCGGGACGTAGCAGGTTCCAGAAGGAACATGAATGGTTTTTAGTCAGTAAAAGTCTGACACACCCTTCCGACATGCACCAACCGCACAAAAGGAGGAAAAGAGCCCTGCCCCGCAGCTTGGCGTTTTCCCCTCCCCCACAGCCTTCATCCCCTCGTCTGATTCTGAGCCTGAGCCCTCTCCAGCGCCCACAATCAGATTTAACATATTATCAGGCACCTAACCATGAAACCCCCCCCCTCACACGTGGACTCTGAGCCCGCTGGCGACCACTGGGCTAACCAAAGCCAAAGAGTCCGACCGCGCCGGTGTCATCGATGGAGGGGGCGCCATACCTAAACATCAAACTGACCACAAGCCTTTGAAAGGCTAGCCTCACATGAGGTGAATCATGACCCTGCTGTTGCCAGCAGAGATGACGCCAGGGCGAGAGCTAAAGCTCAAGGCCCGTACCTTGACTGGTTCCCTCTGGTTCAAAGTTCCCATGATCCACCCACAGCGGGAGAAGGTCATTGAAAGAAAAAAAAAAGGTGTCAGTTACAATAAATGGGGTCTAGTTTAAATGAAAACCAGCATGCTAAACTAGATCCCTTCTGATGCAGCTGGGACACCTTAGTGTTTTATATTTTCTTTTCTATTTTGGTGTTAAGGTTCTTTTGTTTCATGTGTCTCAATTGTACCAAATTTTTTTTTTTTTTTTTTGTTTTAGGTCCCTATCTTTGGTGTAGCTTTTATACTTAATTTTTTTACGTTATTTTTATTCGTTGGTTGGATTTGTTGCTCAATGCTATATCTCATCTGCAAGAATTAAATATTTTGAGTTTTCAGTTGCCTGTCGGGCACGCTTTAGCCTTCCTATTGGTCTAGAATATCGAAGGTATACTAAGATCTTGGAAACCTATGCTATAAATAAATGTCCTCTTACAATCACACCAGTTATTTAGCTCCAAGATAAGTATCATTAAGAACTTGTGTTATGGATTCTAAAGAACGGATAAATATCTCATATATAAAATTCTCGTGTCACAGTTTTCGTTCCCATACTCCTCCGAAACGCTTGACCGATTCTCATGAAGTTTTTATTTTATTTTATTTTATTTTATTATATTTAGGACAACAAACAGTTACACAATATATAATATTAAAAAGGCTAAAACTAAATTTGGTTCATTGCGTAACCAGCGACGTTATCCACGACAGAAGTTTTGTGAGCGTATTGAGGTCTGAGAATCGGCCAAGATTTATTTTTCATTACCCTTAATGTTAGAGGGTAGTCCACCCCAATTTTTATTTTTTAGACAAAATTTTTAGTTTTCTTTTTTTTATGATACAACATACAAAAATACATTCAATCCTAAATTTTATCCCTTCTACGATAAACCCCTATTTTTTAATAGCAATTTCAGTAAATTTATAAGGCAAAACAACGTTTGCTGGGTCAGCTAGTACTTATATAATTTTATGTCTATTCGTAGTAGGGTGGTTTTGTTGTTTAATGCTATGTCTCATCTGCAAGAATTAAATATTTTGAGTTTTCAGTTGCCTGTCGGGCACGGCCACAACGATCTGTATTATTTAAGTAACATTATGTAACTAACTGTTTATAGAGAGCAGTTAAGATATTTGGTATTAAATTATACGTAGGTAAGTAATTCAGTAGCCTTTGTAAAGTAACTTAGTCGTTCGTAATACAATTTTCCATAAATTAATCTATCCATTGATAAGATGTTATCGCTAACATCGCGTGCTCGAAACTTGTACAAATTATTGCCCTTCTGAAGCTTTCGGGTTTTATCTATGAAAAATACAAGCGCTTTTGGTCTAGGCAGGTATATTACTTTATCGGGTATTTTGTTATTTTCTTCTTTTATTTTAAATCTTGTGACTGCAGAACACTGGTTTTTGCAGACTTGTCAAATTGTTTTACTATTAAGTACATTTAGTTGTAACTGGCGGGAGAAAAACCTTGACAATTTTCCTGCCCTTTCCTTTACGATCAAGCTCCCGTCCGCAGTGCTAATTCGCTAGTTTGAAAGTTTTGACTTTCATGAGAGCTCTATTTAACCAAACTTGAATAAATGGTTTTGGCTTTGTCTATATTTTTTAAAGTTCCCGTTAAGCGGCATTAGGCTCGTTACCCATAACGTGGGACCAGCAATATAATTTGCGAAATGTGGGCGTTAAATATGGCTCTGTCTAACCCTTCGGAGAAGCAGGCGTGATTTTATGTATTGAATTATTTTATGAATGTATTTATTTCAAGTATATGACTCATTTTTGTTGGTAATGTTGGCGAAATAACAAAGCAGCTACTCACAAACTATGATTTATTAAAAACTAAATATAACTATAAAATCAGACTATAAATTGAACGCTCCGGAAAGTTCTTAATGTGATCGCTTCGACGTTCAACAGCAAAATCGCCTCGTGGCAGCAACGAGGCGAGTTTTATTCACTCGCCTCAGTGGCGCCACCTTTCCGAAAGGCGTCATTTAAATATGTCTTCCGGCTGTACAGACACTGGTTTCCGCCGGATGTCGCGACAAATAATCGCGATTGCCAACAGTAACAATTTAAACTTATCCTATGTTAGTAGTAATAAAAACAATAAAATTATTTAATTTAATTTCATACATATATGTCTGCACATGACTCACCGCCGCACCACCCCGGCGGATGTGTCGCAGCAGTGACTCATGTATGGACAGTCTAGTCTACTAGCGATCATTCTCAAGATGTTGTTGGTGCTGCCGCGCACCCTGCGCACCAGGGAGGCGCAGCGTTTTCGCATAGTCGCGTAAAAACAATCCCGAACCTCTGCAGACATTCCCGAAACACTACAGTAACGCGGCGACCCCAACAACACCCCAAAATGGAAATCATCATATTGGACGACCGATGGAGGTCAGTATACCTGCACTTCTATAGTGCAGGTATTTGCCCATAATAACCAGTTTACGGTGCGCCGTGATGCTGCTGTCCATCTTTGCATAGAATTTCTCTTCATCGACACTTAAGACTCCCCGTGAGATGGTGGAGGGCACTTTTCTAGGCCGGTACCACGCAGCACACTAGTATTACTACTTATTACTTTAAGCTACTACACAAAAACCCAATGGGTATCAGTACCTAGTGTTTTTTTAAGATTAGAAATATTACGTATTTACACATTTTTTTAAAAAAATTATGATTATTCTGTCTGTTCAGTACTGTTGTACTGAGTTCGCGTGGTAGAGTATGATTATTAATAGTCAATTATTAAATGTTAAAGTAAATAGTACAAATATATCGGAAAAATAATAATAGAGGTATATATGAGTATAATAATATATATATAGATAAATAGAAAAAAAAAAAAAACGTCAAAGCCGAATGAACGGCTTTTTATTATTTAGAGCAAAATAATTAAATTTAGTGTTATTTTTCTTTGTAATTGTGCTCTAAATTATTATAATAACGATTTATAATCACTAAAACGTATTTGTTTTGTTGTTTTTGGTAGTTAATCTCGTTCAAGTGCTGTGTCCCAACTTGTGACCCGCTACAGAAAACAGCTGTTTGAATTTCAAATTTACTTTGAGATATCAAATTATTGTGGATTTTTTAGCATAAACCTGGGGAGTATTTGTTTTATATTACTATCCTACTCTTATCAACTACAGTGTAGCTATTCATACGGTGTAACCAACCATTTATTCATAAATTGTACTAAAGTGTGCTAACTTATTACACACATAAATTGACTTCAAAAGCCTCTTTGCCATCATATTATTTGATTGTTAAGATTTAGATTATCTCTAAACACAATAAACAATAAATTTTGTTAAAAATTGTTTCTTTTGAAAATAAATTTGAGTAGTTTAAAACAACACTTACCCACTTAATTAATTTTCTAAAACCAAAAAAGTTTCTTTTAAATTTTTACTCTTAAACTCACCAATATTTCTCTAATATTAATGGGTAATACAGGTTGTATATTTAAAATATTTAAAATTTAAGATATTTAACATAAAAATCAGGCACAATTTCTAATGATTGAATGTGAAATTGGATAATACATTTTATAATATCCATAAGTTGATTTATAGTCCAACTACATTTCTTCTGCTTTAACTTAACTAAGTTATATAGACACACTTAATAAACATCATCATTGCCTGCTCTGCAAAGTATAGCTTTAAAGAAACAAGAAATATATAAATACTAAGTCAAAGGACATACTTGAATCTGTTTCTTTTGTAATTTAAAATTAAACAGACAGGCTAGACTAACAAACAGTAATTCAATATTATTTTGCAATTTTAAAATAGTTACTGGTGTTTCAGCTCCAACATGCTGACTAGACGAGCAACTGCCCAAAATATGGAATCTAAACTTATGAAAACAATTGCAGAATTGGAGAAATCAAAATTCCTTTGTGAGCAGTTGATGTCAGACAGAGATGAGAGCGAAATAGAAATTAGGAAAAACATTGAAAAAAACACACAATTAAAAAATGAGTTGTCAATTCTCTTTCAAGAACACCAAGACATTTTAAGCCAGCGTGACCAGCTACAGCATACTCTCCATGAGCTAGACAACTGTAATGCGACCTATGAAAAGGCACTAGATCGCATAAATGGCCTTGAAATAGAGCTCTGTGATGCTAATAGGAAAATTGCAAAAATGACAAAGGAACAAAAGCATTATGAAACCAAACAGCCTGAAAGTTTATTCGATGAACTTGTTGCATCACCCGGTGGATATCAAATAGATAATTCTAGCATTATAAACACAAGGATGCCAGACGAATGCCGGATGAACAACAAAAGTAGGAACAAATCAAAAAAGATTATAAAAATTAATAGATGCATAAAAAGGGCAGAAAAATCATTAAAAAATTATAATAGGTGTATTTTAAAAAATGTTGCACTAACAAAAGAAAGGAAGGATTTCATAGACTCCTTAGAAATTTATGACTCTAAACTGCAAGAGAGTAGGAAGATGTATGCTCGGGACACGAAACAGTTGCAGTTAGATATAAAAAACTTGCACAATTCCCTAGACTCAACTAATAAAAAATATTTATTGGCACAGAAACAAATTGCTGAACATATATTGTCAGCAAATGAATTGATTGACCTATGCAATTATAATGAAGAAAGGTTTGACTCATTAGTAAATAAGACATGTTCAAATTGCCTTTGTGACCCTGTCACTTTGAGACCAAAATGCAATGTTAAACTCACCGACCATACATTGGCCTCACCCTCGCAGGAACTATTATTAAATACCTCACAGAATGTAAAAAGTAGTGCTGAAATATATGGATCAATAATGTTTTGTGATGGTTTGGGAAAAGGTTTAGGTTCCCTTGTTAGTGGTAAATTAAATAAAAAATTTAAAAACTATTGCACACCAGGCAAAAAAATTAATGAAATCATAAGTAATATAAAAATCCAAGACATTATTGATGCAAAAAATGTTATTATATTGTGTGGTGACAGTCAGTTGGTAAAAAGGAGAGATATTGTCCAAAGTATTAGTGATCTGACTCAGTTACAAATGGATACTAATTGTAAATTTATTATAAGTGCATTTCCTTATGCACAAAACTTAACCTGGGAACAAAACCAGAAAATATTTAATTTAAATTTATTAATTTATAATTTGACTTGTTATAATTCTAACATTTCATTTCTTGAAATGAATAATTTTATTAAGAATTTTCAATTGACCACAGATACTATGTACCTACCATGGAGGTATAAAAATCAGACAGCTACTCTGTTAGCTTATACTTTACAAGATTCTGTTATACAGATGACTAGTTCTAATATTAATCTTATACAAAATGTTAGTACTGTTACTAATAATAATTTTTTGACTTCTCCCATTTTAAACTGAGAGGCAAGACAAAGGCCAGGCCCTTGGACCTAAACATAATACACCAAAACATCCAGGGCCTGACTGGCAAAGACCTTGATTTTGAACTGTTTTTGGAATGTCAGGATACATCTGTCATTTGTATTACTGAGCACTGGCTTAAAAGCAGTGAATTAAATTTTAACATAAATAATTTTAAATTAATAAGCTTTTTTGTAAGAAAAACCGCTATTCATGGAGGATCCATGATATTTGTCAAGAACAGTTTAAAATGTAAAGATCGATTAGACATTGTAAATCTTTCTATAGAGCGTAATATTGAATTGTCATGTGTGGAATTGGAAAAATTTGTTATAGTATGCGTGTACCGGCCACCATCTGGCAACTTTTCTACCTTTGAATTGGCTATGGAAGGTGTATTAAAAAAATTAAAATCCAAAAGTAAACACATTATAGTTTGTGGAGACTTTAACGTTAATCTTCTTGAAAAAACAGTGACAACCACACGCTTAATTTCATTATTTCAAAGCTTTAATTTAAGAAATCAGTTTTTAGAGCCAACTAGGATAACAGCACATAGTGCAACTTGTCTAGACAACGTATTTTCGGAATGTAACCCATCTTTTAAGGATCTATTGAGTTGCCTACCGTCTGACCATTGCGGGTTATTAGTGTCATTTAAATATAATCAGCCGGAAGTTCCTAAGTTAATAAAATATAGACCAATAACAAATAACCGTTTGGAGTACTATCAAAACAGTATAGATAAAAAAATAGGTTCAGTCCCATTTTCGCGCAACGATCCGGGTGTTCTTTATGCTAATATTTTTGGTTTAATTAAAAATGAGTTTAATAATGTTTTTACCCTTAAGTCTACTAAACGTTTTGAGAAGCTTCAATTTTGTGAATGGGCTACAACAGGTATATATAGGAGTAGGCGGCGACTTTATGAATTGTACAACTTAAAGAATTGCAATCATAATCCAGGTTTTATTGAATATGTTAAAAGATATTCTAAGACATTTAAAAAGGTATGTATTGCAGCAAAATCCGATTTCATAAAAAATAAAATAAAGTCGTCGGATAGTAAGATCAAAACAACGTGGAATATTATAAACCGCGAATCTGGCAGGCGTGCGCCCAAAGATGATACCTTTGTCCTTAAAGATAATGATATAACTGTAGAATGTAAAGCAGAAGTAGCTAAAATATTTGGCGACTTCTTTGCGAAAATACCAATAGAGACAACTTCAAGTCTAAATTCGTCTCCTTTAGTTGCTGTATCACTTCTTTCGGAATATGTACCAGTCTGCAATTCCATCTTTGAATTTAGATATATCACATATGTAGATATTTTAAAATCCTTTAAAGAAGTAAAAATTAAAAATACGGGTGATTTTTGGGATCTGTCCACTAAAGTAATTCAATCAATAATACATTCTATTGCCCCATACCTTGCGTTCATATTTAATGAATGTATTAATCAAGGGTCCTTTCCGGACTTAATGAAACTGAGTAAGGTTATTCCTTTACATAAATCCGGTTGCAAAGATGACAAAAGTAACTATAGACCTATTTCAATCTTACCAGTTTTAAGTAAGGTCTTTGAAAAAATTATTCTTAATCAGTTAACAACTTACTTTAATTCACAAGATTTTCTACATAAAAAGCAGTACGGTTTTAGAAAGAGCCGTTCTACGGCAGATGCTGGTGCAGCTCTAATGCAGCATATTTTTGAAGCTTGGAAGTTATCGCAGAATGCTCTAGGAGTTTTTTGTGATCTGTCTAAGGCTTTTGACTGTGTTGACCACCAGACTCTAATTCTTAAATTAAAATACTATGGTATAGGAGGCTTAGCCCAAAAGTTATTGTCATCATATCTTTGTTCACGAATTCAGACGGTAGATATTAACGGAACTAGATCACCCGGGTCGTCTGTGCGTATGGGGGTCCCTCAGGGTTCAATTTTAGGACCATTTCTCTTTTTAGTTTATATAAATGATTTGCCATTTTTTATGAGTAGGCGTTGTGAGATGGTATTATTTGCTGATGATACTTCTTTAGTATTTAATATTGATCGACACAAAAAGGACTTTAGCGATGTAAACGATGCCCTTGCAGAGCTGCTTCGTTGGTTTACTGTTAACAACTTACAGCTAAATGCTAAAAAAACGAAATGTATTAAATTCACTGTTCCAAACGTAAGGAAACTCGAAACAAATATCATTATTGACGGTCAGAAACTAGATTTAGTAGATTCTACTGTTTTCTTGGGAATAACTATAGATGAAAAACTTCAGTGGGGTCTACATATTGATACTCTTGCTGGCAAACTTAGTTCCGCAGCTTATGCTATTCGCAAAATTCGCCAATTAACAGATGTTGATACGGCAAGAATGGTATACTTTAGTTACTTTCATAGCCTAATGTCTTACGGTATTCTTATGTGGGGACTAGCAGCAGATATAGAAACAATTTTTATTTTACAGAAACGGGCTGTAAGATCTATTTACGGACTAAGCTCACGGACAACTCTTAGAGAAAAGTTTAAAGAAATAGGTATCTTGACTGTTGCCTCTCAATACATTTATAATAGTATAATATTTATAAAATGAAACATAGAAATCTATAACAGGCGCTGTGATGATCACAGTTTTAATACTAGAAATCGAAATAAATTATTAAATCCATTTTTACGCCTGCATAAAATTCGCAAATCGTTTATGGGGCAGGGTATACAATATTATAACAAAATTCCAAAAGATATTTTAGATTTGCTTTTTGAAAAGTTTAAGCAAACCGTTAAGACATCACTTACCAAGAAAGGGTATTACACGGTTAATGATTACGTTGATGACAAAAACGCTTGGATGTAACATTTACAATGATAAAAGTTGTGTACTGCGGCCCTCTTTACAATATAACGATTACTTACATACATTGTCTATGTAATTTTATAATTTTAATTTTTAATTAAGACTGCTTAATACGATTTCTTGGAAATTGTTTTGATGGCTGCATATCTTAACTGATACCATATGGTATACCACTTTACAGTAACAAAATTGTGGTTTGCAGCACATTTAAAATAATTCAGTCTTCTAATATTAATGTTATTTTTACTTAAATCCTTTTATCCAGCTTGAGTATATCACGCTCACTTATATGTTTCCGCGGTGGTAGCGTCATGCGTCGGATCGTTGCGCTCCCAAAAATATGGTTGAGCGTAACGCGTTTGCTCATGTCTACTATGTTTATCCGTAATTATGTTAATATTGGTAAAAAAAGAGTTCTGTCTCCCTTTTTTTTTTTTTCAAATCTTGTGACTGCAGAACACAATTGTTTTAATATTATGTATTTTAATTGTAACTGGCGGGAGAAAAAACCAACCTTGACGATTTTCTTGCCCGTTCTTTTACGATCAAGCTCCCGCCCGCAGTGAATGGGCGCGTTAGTTTATAAGTATGACATTCATAAGAGCTCTATTGATCCAAACTTGAATAAATGAATTTTTAATTTAATTTAATTTAATATAATATAAGATTAATTAAATAGTATGTAAGTAATTTTATATTAAAATTGTGTTGCTGCGCCCTAACAGGGTATCATGTTAGGGTATCACCTTTACTTTTTATAACGTCCTATGTCTACTCATGATCGCAATAAATATTTGAAGTTTGAAGTTTTGACCTAAATACGGAAGCCTGTGCTTAGTAGCAAGACATTAATGAGTTAAGATGATTGATTGATGACGTGTGTAACAGCTCTAGCTCTGTGTATTATTGCTTTTCTTTTAAAATTGATAGTGAAATTCATAGTGAACATATAATATAACTCGCAAATGAGCTTACATAAGAATTTGATCAGATTTTTATCATGACTACTTACATAGTTCAAAAGTCACGTTGATCTCTGTCTGTATGCTTATATTTTTAAAATTACTGTTTTTAACTTTTTAATTATTACATTTTGATGCTGTTTTTTTAGCAGATAGAGTAATTAAAGAGAAAGTTTTATGATAAAAATGCTTGGGATTAAACTGCCGTTTCATACAGGCTATTCTAATATGAATGACTTAAAACATGAATATTGTTAATGTTATATTATATTGCATTGTATAGCTTCACAGACAAATGAAGATTGTAACTAACCAATGGATAATTTAAAAGAGCATAGCTTATGAGTTTCTTGCTAGTTCTTCTTACAGAGCGGTGGCTCGGAACTGGCACTTACATTTTATTCACCTACACTTAAATATTTTTTGTTTTTTTAATTGTTTGGTTGCAAGTGAATCTAAGCTTCGTGATTTCAGTATAATTATATTTTAATTGTTTTTTTATATTTGTTATAATTTTGACGTTTTCAAGTACTATGTAATAGTTTATGAAATAAAAAGTTAAAAAATTTGAAATTTGAAATTTTGAAACTTAAAATTATATGAAGATTACGCGGACGAGGTTGCAGGCTACCACTAGTAGTTAATAATTTTAATTTACTAAAATTTACTTTCTTTTTTATTTCAGTGGAAACTCGCCCACCATTAGCTTATTTCTGTAAAAGTATTCCTAACTCTTACAAATATTATTTCAAGTTACTAAGTAATATGGACTCTAACTTTAGCATCTACGAGTATAATTAAATGTTTTTTTAATATTCTCAACTATAACTAGCCTACTACTTGAATTATTTCAAACTAAAATTACCGTTTTAAGTATGTAACAATTTGTAAGCTTTTAAATATTCCTGACTCTAACTTGAGCTTCTAAGAATGTTCTTGAAATTATCTTAGTATTCTTAAAAAAATAGCATACTACGTGTATTATTTAAAATATAAAAGTAACTTAATTATTTTTTTATTAATAAATGACCTCAGGAGCAGACTGCAAATATCTTAATGAATATGAAAGTAATAAAATAAAAATGTCGCGAAAATGAAACTCACAGTAAATGTCGCACATTAAAAAAATTAAAACTCCATACACGCAATGTCGCGTGTCAATGTAGGTATCAACGTGTTACCGCACCCGGCGACATTAAAATTCTTTTGTTAATATTTTGTAACGTAAGTAATACGAATACCAAATGAAATAACTGATCTACTTTATATGAACTACATTAATTTGCACACCAAGATTTGTTCTGTGTGTGAATCGAACCCATGACCTCCGGAGCGGAGAGCGGGTATACTCGCCTCCACGCCATATCGGTCGTATAAACCTATACTAGTAAAGTAGGGGATAGTTTACTTGAGCCTTTTATGAACTTTTGGAATTAACTCGAAAAGGCACAATTCAGGATAATATACTTCTTCCCTACACTTGTGAACGTTGCCGAAGGAGTTCTGTTTAAAAATTCACCATATTTACACATAAAACTCGACTTTACACAAGTTTTACAAAGAAAACATGGCTGCAATGTGTCTTCTTTCGCATTATCGCCAAATATCGTGAACATTATGTTAATTTTGTTTATTTATATGGTTTAATTCAACTTTAATATTATAAGCGATGACGAAAGCGCTTCCGATGGGTAATTTTCAAGAAAGCAAATATCGAAAGTAACTTATTTTTTTTATTTAATATGTAAATAATTATGTTACTTAATTTTTTTTGGGTTATAGGGATCCTACTAAGAAGCCAAGCTAACCTCACCTGCAAGTTCTGCACCTGCTAAACAATAAACCTGATAACCGAGGCTCTGACGAACATAAAAGTTCTCGGTAAGCGGCAATAGCCTCACCACCTATTACGTGGGAACAAAAATATGATTAAAAATGTGGGCTTTTATTAAGCCTCTGTCTACCTTTTTAGGAATACCCTTCCCTAATTTGGAAGCACATATCGAGCGCTTGATATTAAATGCCATAGAAACGGTCACCAATATAATTGACGAAATATGGGCGTATAGGTTGCGTCTGTCTACCCCTTCGGGGAAACTTTACTAGAAAATAAGAAAAAAAAGATTGCCTGGAAAATATATAAGATAAGGCCGCCCACTGTGTCGCTTTTCTTATGCAATTGCTTGTATTTTGGTGTACAACAATGTAGTTTTTATATATCTATGATTATTTATCTATATTTAGACAATTCCTGTAGCACGGCGAACTAAATCGCTAGAAATAATGAAGATCACATAATTACTGTAATGACAATTAACTCTCATATCTTACATTACAAAAGTGTGTGCCAAGATCGTAGCAAGTGGAAGGATGTGATCTCTGCATACCCGTATGGGAAAGAGGCGTGACATTATGTATGTATGTATGTATCTTACATTATAGCCTTTAAATTCAGATGGTCTCGGGTTCAAACCCTGGTGGCGCACGTCATAGTTTCTCGAAGTTATGAGCGTAATTATTGCTTGCTTCATGCCTACAAAAGATATCGATCGATACTGAGCTAAGAGAAGTTTATCCAAGCTAGGTATGCGTTGGTTGAAGCTTATCTCACAGCTGTATTGTGTAGTGATCCCGTATACTAGATAAACGGCTTTAAGCTGGCTTGGGACGTTTTATGATCGGAAGAAAATCTAGGTTAGGTCTTTACTTCTGCTTATAATTCAGTAGTGGATAAGTGTGTTTGATAAGTACTTGTAAAAATGATAGCTTTTTGTTGAAAATTTTGCATTTACAAACAAACGGCTCCTATACAGGATGTAAAAAGATCCTGAATAAAGCTGAAACTAAGGTTCTGCACAGCATTAGGATAAATTTTGTCTTTGTACTAGAAAATCAGTAGCCTAAAATTATTTTTAATAAAAACAATTTTTAAGTTTTATGTCTTAAGTTGGCCTTAAGTGGCCAATACCACTGACCGCGTCTCTGTGTGACCAAGCACGTTTCATTGTGCGGCAAAAAGCAAGGGCACCCTGCTTTCTAACTATAGCCCGCACAGCCCATGGTCGAATAAGGAGGTAGGGAGGGCGACTACTCCTCTCGGTCCCCCTCATTGGCAGGAAGACAGCGGCAAAAAAAAAAGTGTCATTATACACTAACTTTTATAAGACGAAATATTTACCACAAAAACCAACTCGTCTGCGGTGGCCCAAGTGAATCGCAGCTGATATAATAACTGAGGGCCTACTGTAATTCAACGAAAACGAAACTTCGTTATACCCATCCCTTTCACTCGATAATGATATACCTAAAGAGTGAAAGAGATAGATATAATTAAGTTTTGTTTTCTAATCTCCGGATAATAATGCACCTATGGGGAAAAGTTTATTATCTGAACTACGAAAGCGCGGATAAAGTAACCATTCGAACAAGCCATTATGTAAAGTAGATCTAGTTTGCGGCCTAGTTAGCTCAACTGCATTCAGCAGCCTGAAAACGATTACATGTAAATTTACCTATGGCATAAATAAATAAGAATGCGCTCGTAGCTTAGCGGTACTAGGTAGTCAAAAACTATTACTGAAGATACATGAATATGTATCTTATTTACTTTTTCCCATCCGGGAGGCCTTGTTAAATCAACTCTGATCAGCAAGCTGGAAACTATTATATGTAAATGTAACTTTTGCATAAAAAACAAGGAACTTTAGAAGTTATCTTCAGCGTTAAAAGTTAAGCCATAATAAGGCCTATACTTGAATCATCATCATCATCTCAGCCCATTAACGTCCCACTACTGAGCACGAGCCTCCTCTCTCAAGCCAAGGTGCGAGGGTATTGGGTTATACTTCACCACGCTGACCCAGTGCGGATTGGCGGATTGTATATCCTGCTATTAGAATTTATCAAGCCGCTCATTTGACCTCTAACATGGCTTAACGACTATCACATTTAGTTATAACCGGGACCAACAGCTTACCGTGCCTTCCGTAGCACGGAAGCGTTCGATATCAAATGCCACACAAACGGTCACCCATCCAAGGACTGACCTCTAAAAACTCTGCTATACATCGTCGATCGTTTCCGACCACCGAGCTCCGCAGAGTTACGAGCGCTTCAATACGATGATGGGTGACCGTTTTGCGTGGCATTTAATTTCGAGCGCTTTTCTTTCGTGTATCATAGTTATTAGCATGATTATGTGGTGGTTGTAAATGCTAAATTAAAGCCTTTGAATTATTCTAACAAGGAGACACCTCACACATCACTCCACCACGCACTGAATCAACGTGTGAAGTATGACCATATGGAAGTGACATGAATTGCTCCTTTCTTTCTTAAGATAAGATGAGATATGTATAATCTTTAGATATTAAATTTTGTTAGTTTTAAGAACAGCGGTAATCCTAATATCTTATTTCTTCAATTGTATTGGATCTTAAGAAATAAATTGAAAAAAGCCGAGATGAGTTTCTTGAGGCATTCTTCTCAATCTCGTTGCTATTCGGAAACCTCGTTAGAGTCACCGACGGACTGATGACTGACGGACAATCCCCTCCCTCCTTTAGAATCACGACAGGCTGACTGACAGATACCCCCGATAAGAGTCACCGACAGACTGACAAATCTGGAGAAAAACCACAACAGACAGATAAACTGACAAACCTGGACAAATTCTGACAAAGAACCCATTTGCTTTTATTTCTTTATTATGATACCGCTCATATCTCTTTCATTGTTGTTAAAAAAATGTATCGAATTTCCATTTTGTGTGTGAATGTTTGACGAATCTAAATGATCATATTGATCTTAAAGACAATAAAGTACATATTTTTTTTTATTTATTATCCCTTTCACAGTGCCCAGTAAAGGAACAGTAATGCAGCGTAGTCAACCCACGTACTTGGTCTTGGTATGTTTCGGCCACAACCGGGTTTAATGCTAGGCTGACCACGTACCTGCTGAGGTTGTGGGATTGTTCGAAAGAGTAACCGCGGCCCGGAACAAAACGGGCTTCAGAAGCAACATGTTTCTTTGTTAGTCAAAGTCTGACACACCCTTCCGCTTCACCCACAACGGGAGGCTGTCATGAAATGGTTTTCACATACATCATAATCATGCCAGTTTCCCTGAAAGAGTAGGCATTATACGCCTATATTTCGCCAATACGATTTTTGATTCCACGTAATAGTCGGCGAGCCTATTGCTCTTTACTACAAAGTTTTATGTTTGCCAAAGCGTCGTCTGTTTATCATCAGGTACATGCCGGATCGTTAAAAATGTATATCCGCGGATACGGATCTGAATACGGATATTTAGTGTAAAGATCCGCGGACACGGATACGGATCTTTATTTTCATATTCAGCTGCGAAGTTGCTTTTTTTGAAATACAATTTACCATTAATTTCAATTATGATTAATCAATTTTTCAAGCTTTTTTAATTTTTCCTGTCCTTACTCACTCATGTAAGCTAATGTTTAAACTTTATATGACACGCAGTATTAATTTACTTAATTAGAATTATCATTTAATTAGAGTTTTTTATTTAATAATTCTACTTAATCACCTGAAAAAGATCCGTAAAAGAATCCGCGTGAAAAGTAACGGACACGGATACGGATACGGATTTTTCTTTTGCCTCGGATATCCGCGGATACGGATACGAATACGGATATTCGGAACATCACTACTTAATACACCATAATATGATATTATATCCGTAAACAAGAGGTTACTTACGCTGAATAAAATATGAAAAAGTGTAAACATAATCTCTTAAAATCCTAGCGACGCCTATAATAATATTACAGAAAGAAATAACAATAAAAACGTTTTTGAAGTGATCGTTAGCTTAGATGGAGTTCGTGATAAATATGAATGTTGCGTGCAACAAAACAACTTGGACGAAACAAGAACGGAACAAATGTTGCCGTTACGAACTTTGGGTCAAGCTAATTTTCTTCATTTGTATGTAAGTATTTTTTATGGTGTTAGTTGTACTTAGAGATTTGGGAGCGATCATCGAAGTCAGTCATCGTTTAGTACATCTTTGTTATCGGTAAATATTTCAGAAGCCACATTACGGTCCGGGTTATCTGTATGTCTGGTGTCGAATGTATCGAATGTCTGGTTATCTGGTGATCTTCAAGTTAAGTCAGAAGCCCCAATGAGCGACTTGACCGATTTTAAGAGCAGGCACATATGTTTTTTACGTCGGTTACAAAGTGCATTTTTAACTCTGCCTCCCGGCCAAGAGGGGACCGAGAGGGGCGGGTGGGCCTCACCACCGGCAATCGCTACCGTCAGCTGTCACATCCACTAAAACCTTCGACGACGCCCGCCGCTTCTGACAGCCGCCCGCGGTCAATGTCCTTCCGGGCCAGAACCGAGAAGACCTACTCAGGAGGCGCAGTGGACACACCTCCCCTACCAGCTTGTGCGACCATGGCGTGTGTTGCCTACTTCTCGGATGGTACTATAGTTAGACAATCCGGGCCTTCTGCACCCGCCCCCTAAGATCCTTCTGGCGCTGCTTGGCAGGTCAGGCTTTACCTAAAGATTACAGTAACTAATAGAGCATGGGGCTGTTCAAAAGAGGTTTTTAAATGGGTGTTATTTAACGTGTCTTCAAAATTAATAAATTGCCAACCTAACCTAACCTTTTTGTACATCAAAAATACTGATTGAGCACCTAATCACCTATTAGATGCTCACTCAGTATTTTTGATGATCAAAAAAGCTTTTTTTAGAGGTTTAGTTTATTATATTCCTTTTTAAATGGTAGGCAACGAAGTGATGATGCCACTGATGATTTTGCAACTATCCATTACTGTGGTGCCTAATTTATATCAAGGGGGCCATAGGGATACTATTCTTCAGAGCTAAGTTGTGGTATAAAAATAAACTGAGAGTAAATGAAGTTCAATAGATTTTTTTTTCTTTTTCTCTTATTCAGGAAAAGTTATTATTTTAAGGTAGTACGTAAATTATGTAATTGTTGTTGTATTTTATGATCTGTTATTGTCATTGTCCGTGGGGTGGGGACCTGGTGATCTGTAATACAGGTTATGCCCATATCAAACACCAGCTCCTCACATATGTATTGTAAAAAAAAAAGTGTCACTTTTTGCTGTACTTAACATACTGTATGTGAGGAGAAATAAATAAATATGGCATACTGGAAATCGTATAACTTAGGAAAATTGCATTACATACATACATACATAATATCACGTTTCCCCAAATAGGCAGAGGCATATTTAACGCCAACGTTTCGCAAATATATAAAGTTGGTCCCACGTAGGTGACGAGCCTTTGCTGCTTACCGGGAACTGTTTATGTCCGTCAGAGCCTCGTCCGTTGTTCGGCAGGTGCACCACTTGCAGGTGAGGTTGGTTTGGGCTCCTCAGATCTTGATAGGATTTCTATGCACCCATGCATAAAATTGCATTAATAATAATGAAAGCCATTTTTATGAATCCATATTGCATTTTTAACAATGTAAAGGTACTGAAACGAAGTTAGGGCATACTAGTATAATAATGCTAATATAATCCATACAATTTCTCCGTAACAGGTAAGTAGGGTAAAGTGGCGCTAAATATTGGTTTAACACGACACGTGGCGTGTGGGGAACAATTACACATAGTATGCAACGTATTTTTATAAAGTATAAAATTTGCTAAATTCCTACCATTTTACTTTATTATAGCATTTTTAACCCACTAAGCATTAGCGTGCATTTCGTGCTTAGGAAAGCACGTTCAGCACTTCACACGGAGTCATAAATCATGATTTTGCAGTGTTGTGCTTGCCTGGCGCCTCGCCCCTTTTTTAACAGCGGCGGGCGTCGTCGGAAGTTTTTTAGTGGGTAGGACTGCGGTGGTCGCGTCTGCCGCAGTGAGCCCCACGCCCCCTCCCGGTCTCCCCCTTTGGCCGGGAGACAGTGCGTAAATGCATTTTGTTACCGACGTAAATAAAAAATAAAAAATTTGTGCTTGCATCAAGCACGCTCTTTCGAAAAAACGTACGCGCTTAGAACAATTAGAAGAGGATCTAGGAATATCGGTTAATTTCATAATTTATTTGTTAATGAGCGTTATGTTGAAACAGTGAACACCTGGATCGTCCAGACCGGACCAGAAAAATAAGACTTACCTATTGTTTTAATTACAAACATAAATAATATCACGCCTGTTTCCCCGAAGGGATTGGCAGATACGCCGATAGACTATTTGCCCACACTTCACCATTTATATTGTTGGTCACCCATCCAAGGACTGACATCTGTGACCTCTGCTTTACTTCGGCGATCGGTTTCGACCACCTAGCACCGCGGAGCTACGAGCATTTTAAGCCTTTAAACCGTTTAAAGCCATGGCATTGTGGTGAAACGACTTTATAATTTTTTTAATGAAAGTAATTTTAGCTGAACATGTTTTCACCGGGAAGCGCTCGTAGCTCTGCGGTGCTCGGTGGACGGAAACGATCACCAAAGTACAGCAGAGTTTACAGAGGTCAGTCCTTGGATGGGTGACCGTTTGTGTGGCAATTGATATCGAGCGCTTCCGTGCTTCGGAAGGCACGTTAAGCCGTTGGTCCCGGTTATCACTAAATGTGGTAGTCGTTAAGCCATGTTAGAGGCCTAAAAATGGGCGGCTTGAAAAACAGCAGGACGCCATACACCTGCCTCCGCCAATCCGCACTGGGTCAGCGTGGTGGAGTATAACCCAATACCCTCGCACCTTGGTATGTCAGAGGAGGCTCGTGCTCAGTAGTGGGACGTTAATGGGCTGAGATGAATGAATGAAAAAATGTTACCGGCCTACAATAGTGCCACATCCTCTCATCTCACGGGGAGTCGTAAGAGTCGACGATAAGAAAATCAACTGTATGATGGGCAGCAGCGTCATCCTGCGTACTGGCTTCAACTGCGATATGGAGATTAGGGGCAAATACCCTCGATAGAATGTAATCTATATAGGATGCCAAAGTTCAGCAGTGGGCTCATAAGGCTGATATGACGGTATTTTCTAACAATTACACGAATTATTTAGTTCCAAGATAAGTATCATTAAGAACTTGTGTTATGGATACTAAATAACGGATAAACATATATAAATACTTTTTTTTTTTTTTGTAAATAAATACTTAATACACATAGGGAAACACCCAGACCAGAACAAATAATCATGTTCATGCACACAAATATTTGTCCTGTGTGGGAATCGAACCCACGACCTTGGAACGGAGAGCGGGTATACTCTAGACCACGCCATTTCGGTCGTCGAAAATAGATTATTTAGTAACCAGAGTCTAACTTTTTAGTTGTAGTAGTTGTAGTTTCCCAGTATTTTCTAATAATCATCATCGTTTCAGCCATATGACGTCACTACTGAACATAAGCCTCCCACATCGAGCGATCCCGATTGCCTGCATCCATCGGCTTCCCGCCGCCTTGGCCAAATCATCGGTCTATCGCGTGGGAGACCGTCCTCTACTATGTAAGAGTTTATAAAATTTATATTTATTTAGATGTGATTTGACCGTAATGTTAGTTGTCGTTTTTGTATACGAGTATGGTTATAATTAATTAGGAGGGTTCTCCTAATTAATGAAACGGGGTGGAATGAGCGTTAACTGTAAATTACGAGATTATGGGGTTAATCCGGATTATCCTTGTTATTAGCCAGCTGAGTGTCGTAACTGAGATGTTTTTAGCTTTTCCACGAATCGTAATAATTTTAATGTCTTCTACAGTAACGAAACAGTTTTTGTTTTATTTTAAATCAGTTGCTGCCTTTTATTTGTTGCAGGTATGAATAAAAAACCTTATGAAATATTCGTTTTAATTTTTAATTATTTCCTTTTTTTTAACCTAAAAACTATAGTGAAATGGTGTTGTAGGTTTTTTTTATAGATGTCTTATTACTATAAACATCGTTGCTACTATTAAGGGTTCATACAGACGAACTGCAAGTCGGAACGGCAGAGGCGACGGCAGCCGTCGCCACCTGTCGACGGCTGCCGTCGACGCGTCGGCGGCAGCCGTCAATGCGTCGACGGCAGCAGTCAATGCGTCGACGGCTGCCGTTGGCAGGCGAAAACGTTTGCAGTTGGAGTGCCGCGTACTAGCAGTCGTGGTCGGTACGAAAAACGCGACAACTGCAAACGTCGCCACCTGTCGGCGGCAGTCGTCGACGCATTGACTGCTGCCGTCGACGCATTGACGGCTGCCGCCGACGCGTCGACGGCTGCCGTCGACAGGTGGCGACGGCTGCCGTCGCCTCTGCCGTTCCGACTTGCAGTTCGTCTGTATGAACCCTAACGCTAAAACACTCATAAGCCCTTATAGAGGAAATAGAGAAAAACTAGTAAAAACTTTTTGTTAAGGTAGAAATAAAAATTGGTTCTCAAACATGGCTATATGCTACAAATGAAATGCTTTACAGGATGCGACTAGCGCAATTACCTCTATAAATCTCCTGCTGTGTATATGTGAATCGCTGGCGGCTCACTGCATGAATTTCCTTGGGGTGGCCTATGAATCACTGGCAGCTCACTGCATGACCTATCAACAGCCAAGAGACTATGGGCTCCTTTCTGCCTAGCCCGTCTAAGAAGATTTATAAGAAGAATATTTGGAAATACAAGAAGAAAAATAGAAGTGAAAGGAAAGGAGAAGCACAATAGACCCGTCTTAAAGGTCCGCTGCAAATTCGCTTCCAGTCCCTAGCCTCTTGATTAAGATAAAATACTACATACATAGTTTACATACAATCACGCCTGTGTCCCCAAAAGGGTAGGCTGAGGCATATTATACGCCCACACTTCGCCAATTACATAGTTGGTCCCACTTATCGGGCACTTTTATGTTCGCCAGAGCCTCGTACGTTGATCGGCAGGTGCACCACTTGCAGGTGAGGTTGGCTTGGGGTCCTAAGGTCTTGATAGGATCCCTATACACCACAATACTACACCAAAACACAAGTTTATCAATATTCCAAAGTTAAAAAATAAAACTTAAAATAATATCCATTTGGTTAACTAACTGGAATGCGGCGAATGTTTCTTCGTGGACATGACTTCGTTCAGCTCATGTCAGCTGTCGCAGCGGACGCACGCGATCATCGAGGAGCCGTCAGACCTTCGGCCTCTGCTGTCAGCTCGCTCCTGATGGCCTGATGGGAATCAGCTCAGCTTACAGGACACTGGAACAAGAGAAAATAGGTTTTATTAAAAAAATCGTTACGAATCTTAGCTTTCGTTCGTAGATTGGGCGTATAAAGATCCTTCGAGGAAAAATATTCAGATACTAAAAAGAGCTTAAATTATATAAACTGAATCTAACTCGCACTTCCTTCATTTGAAGCGTGAAATGTCGACCTTATAATTATCTAGTACTGCTAGAGCCATAGCTCAGTACTCGTGTCGTCGTCGCATAGACCAAAATATATTGAATATTCAAGAAGAAGGAAAAATAGGGGTTTTCCAAGGCGGTCACTGAATGGGCGATTCGGTTTACGAAGCTTCCAGATGTAAATAGTAACATCTCAGGGTAAAAGATACATCTTAAAGGATTTTGAGGAACGAACCTTTTCTGAGCGGATGGCTTTGCTCGGTAGTAAATGGGCTGAGATAATTATGGGTGTAATTAGGTAATTCAACGTTACGCACAACACTGAACGGTTAATAATTGACCGTTATTTACACATCAATATAAAAAATATCACAAATTTTAAAAAACGAAACAAAACTGTAGACGTGACTATTCAGTTTTCCGCCTGTCTATGTATATTTTTTATGCAACTGACGAGAGAAAAAACCAGTCTCGTTTCTTGTCTAATCCTTCTAAAATAAAGGCAGGGGCCGTAGTGAACAAGCGCGTTAGTTTCATACATACATGCAAACAATTACGCCTGTGTCCCTTAAGGGGTAGGCAGAGGCATATTTCGCCCACTCTTCCCCAGAGCCTCGTCCGTTGATCGGCAGGCAACTTGCAGGTGAGATTGCCTTCAGATCACAAGATCTTGGTTAGATCCCTCAGAGCTTAGTTTCTAAGTTGACTTTTTCATTTCAGATTTAATAAAATACTAGCAGCGCCCTGCGGTTTTACCCGCATCGTTCCCATTCCCGTGGAATATCGGGATAAAGAGTGTCCTATATGTTAGTCCAGGACTGCAGATACACGTACAAAGTTTCATCACAATCGCTCTAATAGATTCTGCGTGCAAGGGTAACAAACATCCATTCACACATACAAACTTTCACGTTTATAATATTAGTAGGATTTTGACTTTGGAAGATATTTATCAGTCAAATTATCAGTTCTGAACGAATTATCTGTCAAGTTAAGGCTAATGGAAACTTACTTGGACATTGTTAAACAGACCCTAAACTTTTCTGCACAAAGTTTGTTATTAAGTAATTTAAATAGCGACAGAAGTTTCTGACGTTAATTGGGACTTAAATTTATCTGTCTTATTTACGAAGTTCAGTAACAAAAAGGAAGCTCTCAAATAAATGGCCAGATTTCGGAATGCCTTTAGGGGTCGACCGAATGGCATCGAATTCGTCAATTTCAATTCCTTACGAGTTTTATTCGGCCACGATTTGTACCGAATATAAAACCAAACAGTTTATTTTATTAACTACCTTTATTAGCTTCTACTTCAGTTATTTGTAATGTGGCAATATTATTTGCCTTCAAATTTGATGACGTTAATTTATAAAATAACTTTTTTTATGAATTTCTTCGGCTTAGGTGCCGAGTTAATCCTAGTAAATGCTTAACTGAGATTTTTGCTTAAGTGAGGGGATTTTTAAAAAAAAGATCGACCAACGTCTCCATTGTTCAGAGGTTTAGGATACCCTGATATACAGGATGCCCTAATATAACTACACTGGTATGTTTGATAGATATTTCGTTGTAAAGCCACACACAATTTCTAAGAGACTATAATTTTTTTTTTATTTTAACATCACACAACATAATAAAGAAATAAAACAATATACAGGACACGTAGTACAGGTTGCATAGTATCGAAAAAGGCGAATTAACTATTCATACCTATCCCATCATTACGTATATATCCTATTATTATTCGTCTTTCAACTCGATAATATAAATATAAAATAAGCCAGGTTTGTTCAATTCAATCTCACAGTAATTGGAAACCTTCCATTACGATCATGTCTAAATGGAGTCAATAACCTTCACTTAAAGGTAAAAATCTTAGTTCACCTATTGTTGAAAACTGTTTTGTAATCCTTAATAATATTAGTTCGTAAGTTTGACAATAGATGACAGTGTACGTTGTTAAATCGCGCAAGCGGTTATTGGTTTTGGATCAATATTGGTTCCGATTCATTACATGTTTTTAATACTTCCTAATTAAATATCAATGATTGTTCACATACAATTTTATCCACTCTTTTTTTTTTTATTGTGAACCGTCATAATGACTACATCCTGCCTGATGATAAGCAGTCGATGCAGTCCAATAAGAAAATGAAAGCGCTTTATAACGTGAAATAAGCACACTATAAAGCGCATCCACTCATGACGGCCTGCTAAAATGCCGTTTCACGCCCCGCTTAAAAGATCATAGGAAATAAGAAGCACATGAGCCGGCAGCGAATTCCAGAGCTTAGTGGTCTTTGTCGTAGGAAGGTAGGTAGATAAAGTCCTCTCTCTATTTGGCCGGTGCAAAATAAGGCATAATGAATTTAGAGTCACTTTCATAAATTATAATCCTAAAAAATTAAACAGTTTTAATTCAAACGTGATTCTGATTGTTTCTGATATAATTATTAGTTATTAGGGTGTATAGGGATCCTACAAAGACCTAAGGAGCCCAAGTCAACCTCACCTGCAAGTGGTGCACCTGCCGATCAACGGACGGGGCTCTGGCAAACATAACAGTTCCCGATAAGCGGCAATAGGCTCGCCACCTATTATGTGGGATCAACTATACAATTGGCGAAGAGTGGGCGCATAATATGCCTCTCCCTGCCCCTTCGGGGGTGCGGGCGTGTATGTATGGATGTGCATGTATGTATAATTATTAGTTCGTATTAAAAATAAATTAATATCCTAATAGATTGACGTCCCGTAGCTGTTGATACTCAGTCATTAAGACTAATTACTTAAATCGGTTACGTATCATAATAACTAAAGTTGTATCGACTATTGTCGAAATAACTACGGTTGAAATAAATAACGTTTAAAATATCTAATGATCGATTCACATAAGTTTATAATAAATAATGGATGAAATTCCTAATGGACGGTTCACCTACAGTTGATATACCTACAGTTGATTTATCTAAGGTTGATTGAAGTAATGGACGATTCACTTATTGTTGATTTATATAACACCCTTCTGGGTATTACACGCTTGCTTCGCTCGCGTGCAGTTTATGGTCACTATAGCAACTAACGAAAAGGCTGTGACGGGAGCTCACAGCTCACAGCCTTCTCAACCTATAACCACCCATGTCGTTTCTGTATAGAATCCACCTTGTTCGCTCGCTTCGCTCGCTCACCTGTTTTCGTGGGTATTTTTGGCAAAAAAATTAGGTAGCGAGAAGCGAAGCGACGAGCGGTTAGGTTATATCGTGACCACAATGCACGAGCCGAGCGAGCGAAGCGAGCGTGCCGCGGCAGCGGCCGGCGAAGTGCCAGAAAATACTTTGGTCACGTTATTCTCCTCCTTTTATAGTGAACATAGTGAATCCCAACAGCTGGCTGGACTCCTTAAATAAAAAATGTAAATTTATATTTGAAAAAACGTTTAATCATACATATTGTAATTAGGTCACTAAGTTTAAGTCAAAACTTATTAATGAAAAATAAAGTTATTTAAAAATTATTAATTGACAATTAAAGATTCGAAGCGATAGCTTGCAATAATTCCACCAGTAATTCCGCCAGCGCGGTGGCGGTGCGCAGAACTGTGCTGTAGGTGAGTCGTCCATTAGGTTTTTCAAACGTAGTTGAAACATCCCATAGTTGACATAACCATTACATCAATCGTTCGATAGTTCTTTTAATTATAGTCTAATCAAAATTATTTAAGTTAATCAGTACTTGAGTCAACCAATATACAATATGAACATATGTGGGTGGACCGTAGTTATATCGACAATAGTTAAACTGTATTTAGTTATAATAATATGTAACCCTTAAATCCCCGTTTGTTTTTCTAAACGAATTACAAGAAAATGTGTAAAATTATACTGCCGCGGAGTGTTTTGTATTTTTTTTTTTGGATCATTCAATGACTGACAATGGAAATTAATTAATTACACGTTACTCGTGCAGTGCTGTGTCAATTAGAAAATATCTACTTAAATAAATATTTATTATGTTATTGTTTACTTTACAGGTCTCCTACAATTGGCCGCACTTAAAGTTTAGGGGGAAGCCTGTATGCAGAAGTGGACTTCTTTGAGCTGATGATGATAACTATTTCTCCTCGCCTTGATTATATCTTTTACTTTTAGCATGAACTCACTTGATTAGATATACCAGTGTCAAGTAACTTAATAACTCAAGTTATTTGCAACAATGTTTTCGTCATTTTGTCACAGTTACAGTCACAGTCTGGCGAACAAAACTGTGCCCGGTAAGCGGCAATAGGCTCGCCACCTATTACGTGGGACCAACTGTATAATTGGCGAAGTGTGGGCGTATAATATGCCTCTGCCTACTCCTTCGGGGAAACAGGCGTGATACTCTGTATGTATATTTTTTTCCCCACGTAATAGGTGGCGAGCCTATTGCCGCTTACCGAGAACTTTTATGTTCGCCAGAGCCTCGTATGTTGATCAACAGGTGCATCATTAGCAGGTGAGGTTGGCTTGGGCTCTTTAGATGTTACTAGGATCCCTATACACCCAGATCATATATGATGAGTCTCTTAATATACAATACCATTCGGTATTTTATAACATCCACGTTACAATATTTTAATATATGTGTGACACCTTTTCTCTTTGCAAGAAACTAACGGAAAATTTCACACTAGAATTGTTCCGTCATTTCATCTCGCTTGAAGATTCCAAGAAAATATATTCAATGGCAAAGAGAACGACGTGCAGATGTCAATTTATGCAATATGGAAAGTTGCCTGCAGTTTTACTGTCTCGAGTTTTGTCTATCTCGCTTCTTTTGTTATTTTTATTTCTAGTCCTTCGATACTTAAGTCTTAAATCCCTTGGGTGATGTTTTAGGTCGGGGAAAAAGTCTTTTCGCATAACGTAGGTATAAACTTATTATAAAATTTTTTTGACTGTACTATTTGTGTCTGGCTGGTTTTGGTAACATTAAAAAGGTTCCATTATAAAGAAAAGAAAAAAATAAAAAAAAGTTGTTTCCCGCTATTTTTCATTTGTTTTTCTCTCCGTTAAAATGAGTGAATCTAATGAAGAAATTCGATACATTTTAAAATTTTATTATAAAAAAGGCAAAAATGCAACTCAAGCAGTGAAAAAAATTTGTGATGTTTATGGACCTGATGCAGTGTCAGTAAGAGTAGCACAAATTTGGTTCAAACGTTTTCAGTCCGGAAATTTTGATGTTAAAGATGCACCTCGCTCTGGTCGCCCTGTTACGAATAAAATGGACGCCATTTTTGAAAGAGTGGAGCAAGATCGGCATATTAGTAGTTACGATGTAGCTGAAGAACTGGGAATTGACCACAAAACAGTTTTGACCCATTTGAAGAAAGCTGGTTATACAAAAAAGCTCGATATTTGGGTGCCACACGAGCTCACTCAAAGAAACTTAATGAACCGTGTACTCATTTGCGATTCATTATTGAGACGTAATGAAACCGAGCCGTTTTTGAAGAGATTGATAACTGGCGATGAAAAGTGGATCACGTACGACAAGAACGTGCGAAAAAGGTCGTGGTCGAAAGTTGGCCAGGCTTCACAGACTGTGGCCAAACCTGGCCTAACACGAAATAAGGTGATGCTGTGTGTATGGTGGGATTGGAAGGGCATTGTTTATTATGAGCTTTTACCGCCCGGCAAAACCATCGATTCTGATCTTTACTGCCAGCAACTGATGAGATTAAAGGAAGCAGTCGAGAGAAAACGGCCGGAATTGATCAACAGGAAGGGTGTGGTCTTTCATCACACATCTTTAGCCACTCAGCAAAAATTAAGAGAGTTCGACTGGGAGGTCCTAGTGCATCCACCATATAGCCCTGACCTTGCGCCTTCAGATTTTCACCTGTTTCGGTCTCTGCAGAATTCTTTAGGTTCTGTAAGGTTGACCTCAAGAGAGGACTGCCAAAACTATTTGTCCCGTTTTTTTGATCAGAAGTCCCAAAGTTTCTACAGTAACGGGATAATGTCTCTGCCCACAAAATGGCAGAAAGTTATTCAACAAAACGGTACATATATATTGTAAATAAATGTAAATAAACTTTGAAAAAAATGTCTTGACTTTTCATACAAAAATACGAAAAGACTTTTTTCCCAACCTATTATATTGTTGGTTCAATAGTTTTGCGATAGCTTTATTCTGCGTACTAGCTTGAACTGCGATCACTAGCCTAGCGTGGTAATTATGGGCAAATAGGTACCCCCAAAAAAAAATTATCTATGATGGAGGATTCTGGAGTGGACTTTGTAAGGCTGATATAATGATATCCTGAGACATAATAAGTTTAATATAAATGATTAGGATGCGATCCCTTATGAGATACTTTTTGTTGCTAGGTTCAGTAGTTTCGTAAATTTGATGTCTGTTTTAGTAATTTTATAATTTTTTTTGTCAATTTATTATGACGTTTGTATTGTATAATATTTACGTGTAATTTATAAGTTTTAGTCAACCAAAAAACTTTTTAAAATTTAGCTTTAACTGTTTAGTACTGTTAGTCGTCTGTACATAATCTAAAAAGTGATTCTTTAATGTTAAATTTGATATTGACAACCGTGGAGTGGAGGTCAGTACACCCTCTTTTTTTTTGGATGGAAAATCATCAAATGACCTTCCCCGCTGTGGGTGGAGCGGGAGGGTGTGCCAGACTTCTACTGACTAAAAACCATCCATGTTCCTTCTTTGAGCCTGCTACGAACCGAGGCCGTGGTAACCGTTACGAAGAGTCCCGCAACCCCGGTAGGCTTGGCCCCCACCATTGGGGCCTCTCAGTGTGCTGATATCTCTTAGAGGCGCGCGTGGAAAACGAACGCGCCATCGACGTGGCCTGTCGCCTTTGGAAGACGGACGGGCGGCGAGTTTCAGGTCAGTACACCTGCACTCCGCTTTTGAGGTCGTGGGTAAGATCCCCAAACAGAATACAGAGATAGTTTTTTATCATAAGATAACCTGTTTAATTTACCTGAAAGAATGTTACGTTACATCATCATATAAGCTCATTATTGTTAGGGTGAGACAGTATTAGGTAACAATTTATACTCCACGACGTAAACACAGTGCAGATTGGTGATGACATGTGTGATAGAACTTCTCAAGCCGTCGCTAAGACATGTTAGAAGCCTTATTTGGGTGTGGTAGTCACCACATATCGTAATAACCTGCTTAATGAGCCTTCCGAAGCACGGAAGTGCTCGATATGAAATGCTGCACAAACGGTCACCCATTCTAGGACTGCTTCCTGTGAACTCTGCTTCGGTAGTCGTTTCCGACCATCGAGCACCGTGGAGCTATGAGCACTAAAACTAATTCGATTGGCGTTATACCCATATAACACACAGATAAAGGTTAAGAATCTTTAGGGAATATTTGATTTAAGCAAGTGATGAATTAAAAATATCTTTGTTTGTGTTGTCACAAATTTGTGTTAAATAGATTCTCGATTTTTCGGGAAATTATAATAGCGCGCGAATTGTTATAAAGATATTTTTTAACCCATCACTTGCTTACAATGGATTTGCGCAAAGTAGCGCCTGAATCAATAAATTATTTAATATTTGATTTAGTTGTCCGAAAAAATGCCTTTCAAGCAGCTTTTTAAGTTACTTAGTGACAAAAGTTCTTATTTTGTATTCCAGAACAGATGTCGTGCACAAAGGCTGTAAAATAAACTTGAAACGACTCGTTTCGATCCGACTTTCATGGCGCTTGTTCGCTGTTGAAACGAGCATAATGTTAAAATTGAAATTACAAAACTCGTTTAAAGTGTTCTTCTTATTGTCAACTATTAACTAAATCATTATAAAATAATGTAATTTATAAGGCTCAAATAAATCAGAGCAAATCAAGCAGTATATCAAAGGAGGTCGCGCGTACTTTAAGGAAACATTCTAGGACCACTAGATAAAACAATTTTCAAATATAGACATACATACATTAATGCCTGTTTCCCAGAAGGGGTAGGCAGCGGCATATTATGCGCCCACATTAAGCCATATATATTTTTGCTCCCACGTAATTGTTGGCGTGTTGTTGTTGTTAATTGCGAATATTGTATAATATAATTATGGAAAATGTAAAACATACAATCACGGCTGTTTTCCCGAAGGGGTAAGCAGAGGCATATTAACCGCCCACATTTGACCAGTTACATTGTTTGTCCCACGTAATAGGTGGCGAGCCTATTGCCGCTTACCGGGAACCGTAACGTGCCAGAGCCTCGTCCGTCGATCAGCAGGTGCAGCACTTGCAGGTGAGGTTGGTTTCGGCTCCTTACATGTTTGTATGACCCCTAAACACCACGATACAATTTCTTTTAACAGTCAGACACTGTGCCCTATGTAAATATTACTTTAAGAAAGGCGGTCGGGCCAACTCAAGGTAACATGCTAGATCAACTTCTAGTACTTCTTATAAACTTCTCTTCTTATAAACGAATATATATTATAACTAGCTGACCCGGACTTATAAATTTACTAAAATGACTATGAAAAAATAGGGATTGGTGAAAAAATTTTGGGCTCCATGTATTTTTAATGCCACATTATAAAAAAATTAAAACAAAAAATTTCGTCCAAAAATAAATATTTTTTTTAAGGGTGTACAACCAACAAAATTTTTTATCACTTAGGGGTATGAAAAGTAGATAGTAGCCGATTCTCAGTCCTACTGAATACGCATATCAAATTTGGTAAAAATCAGTGAAGCCGTTTCGGAGGAGTACGGTAACAAACATTGTGACATGGAAATTTGAGATATTAAAGATGTAACGACATTTTAATTGAAATGTTCATGTCACCATACTCCTGCCTTGCTTCTAGTTTATTTGAGGTAGTCGCAGCATTTCATCTCCTCCGTTTTTTATCATTGACTCGTCCACTCCTTTCACTATCATTCCACTTTACGCATCAATTCTTATTTAGTCGTACTTTCCACCCGATAACATTTATACTCATTACTCTTCTCATAAAATTTTCACCTCTTCTCATTGTACGGCTATACCATGCTGAACGGTTTATTAATTAATTAAATATTTTGACTTTTAAACCAAGTCGAAATATTTTTGTTCGAGTTTGGTTCAATAGAGCTCGTATGAAAGACAACTTAAAAACTTACGCGCTCATTCACTGCGGGCTGGAGCTTCATCGTAAAAGAAAGGGCAAGAAAATCGTCAAGGTTTGCTTTATCTTCTGCCATTTACAAGATAATGTACTTAATATTAAAATAATTTAATATTACTACACAAACTTGAGTTCTGCAGTCAAAATATTTAGAAGAAATTACAACAATAATTATTTTTATAGGTAGATTATAGATATAGATAAACATAACTACTAAAAACTACTAAGATTAACATATACTACCTCTAATATTTATGCCCTATCTTATCCCTTCTAGTAATTTCCAAATAAACCTCTTATAACAGTCATACACGGTAAGTAACGTAAGTTTGCACTCTATGTAGATAGTCCACGAATGGAAAAATGCATATATTTTGACTTTTACGGCACTAGTGCACATTCAAATTTTATAGCATAACCTCTCAACACTCTCTGTGTGTTCGAGCTAATCATGATTTTGCCATATTGTACGACGTGGTACCGACTACAAAACATAATTTAATAGCTGGGAAACAAAAAATCTTTGTATGTAGCATGCAAATTATATAACATACAAATACATATAATCACGTCTGCTTTCCCGAAGGGGTAGGCAAAGGCATATATGGCCTCCGAAGCGAAGGCGAAGGCGGGGGCAGGAAGCCCCTTCCATCTAGCAATAGACCCTTCCAGATGTCAGCCAGTTACGCCATGGCCGCACAAGGGAACAGGGGGGTGCTTTACATTGTGCCTCTCTGACGAGGTCCTCCCGGTTCTAATCCAGGGGACATTGGCCGCGGGCGGGGTGCCAGAATCTATAATACCCAGGCACTGGCCCCTCGCTTCTTTTTCAACAGCCGTGGGCGTCGTCGTAAGTTTTTCAGTGGGTAGGACTGGGGTGGTCGCTTCTGCCGCAGTGAGCTCCACTCAACCCTCCCGGGCCCCCCATTGGCCGGTACACAGTGCGCAAACAGCATTTTTTTACCGACGTTAAAAAATGGCAGAGTCATATTATACGCCCACATTTCGCCAATTGTATTGCTGGTCCTATGGTAGGTGGCGAGCCTATTATCGCTTGTCGGGAACTTTATATCGCCAGAGCTTCGTCCGTTGATCGGTAGGTGCAACACTTCCAGGTTAGGTTGAGTTGGCCTCCTTAGTTGTTGGTATTTTTCCTATGAGATGGCCCCCGCCCCTTTTTTCAACATCCGTTGGCGTCGTCGTAAGATTTTAAGTGGGTAGAACTGCTGACGGTCGCGTCTGCCGCAGTGAGCCCCACACTCCCTCTCGGTCCCCCTTAGGCTGGGAGACAGTGCGTAAAGGCCTTATGCTACCGACGTAAATAAAAAAAAAAGTTGATATGATCTCTATACACACAACCCCACACCACTCCTCACACACCTAACTTTGCTGCACTCCAGTGATATTTTCCAACCAACTAGTATAGCGAGCGAGCACTTTAATTACTAAAGAATTGGGTCAATTGGGTTAATAACATTTTTGAGATTAACGCTAGAACTACTGCCACACGGAAACTCATTTCAAATATTATGTAAAAAGTGACTAACAAGGTCGCTTTGCTCGAAGTTTTATTTTAATTAATATCATGCTTTTTCCAGTAACTTATACGAACTGCTAATGATATTATTTTTACTACCATCATAACCTTCTACTCTTATAAAGATTTAGGTCATGCGAAGACAGTATGAATTTGCGAAGGATATGTGTGCATTATTTTTGTATAATTTAAGCTTATTCGTAATACGTAACGTTGGTTGGTTGGTTGGCGTGACGTAGTCTGTAAGGTGGATGACACACAAAACAAAATGTATAGTTAAATGCCTCAAAAAGAGTGTCAAGAGACGTAGTCTACGTTTGTCTTCCGTGAAGACCACTAGATTCCAATTATGGGTGTGCGATATGACGAGCATATACAGGAATAATTATTATTAAATGGTACTACATATGAATGAATGAATAAATGAACACTCTATTGTACACCAAAATTACATTAAAATGAATTGTACAATTGGCGGCCTTCTTGCTCACAGCAATTTCTTCCAGGCAACGCCATAGAGTGCTCTAATTAACAATAATACTAAAACATCACATATCTTTCATTGTCGTTAAAAAAAATATCACATTTCCATTTTGTTTGTAAAAAGTTGACGAATCTGAATGATCCTGTTAACCTTAAAGACAATAAAGTATATTTTATTTTAACCTTATTTAACAATCGGTCGACAAAATAGTATAGAAATATGTAATATTGGTACACAAACCTTTAGCATTTCTACGAGAAATGTCTGTACTCAAGTGCCACTTAAATACATGTCTCAATATCGTGACCCAGCGGGGCGTAAGTAAATAGCTTGGTAGAAATTTAATATATCCTTAAGTGTATTACAGTGTGGCAGAGAGTTATAGTATGCGCTCTATTTATCTTGCTATAAATGGATATTTATTATTCTACTAGCTGGGCCCGCGGTTTCACCTGCTTTAATTTGGAGAAAGACTGCCGTGTGGTACCGGCCTAGCATAGTACCACCGCCTCTCATCTCATGTGGAGTCGTATAAGTAGACGTAAAGAAATCCTGCAGCAGCGTCATCCTACGTACTGTCTGGAAATGCGATCATCAACCCGCCTGCCCAGCGTGGTGATTATGCGTTTTGCCTTCCTTTTTTTTATTAAATTTTGTGACTGCAGAACACAATTGTTTTAATATTATATATTTTTATTGTAACTGGCGGGAGAAAAAACCAACCTTGACGATTTTCTTGCCCGTTCTTTTACGATCAAGCGGGCGGGACCGCAGTGAATGGGCGCGTTAGTTTATAAGTATGACATTCATAAGAGCTCTATTGAGCCAAACTGGAATAAATGAATTTTTAATTTTTTTATTGTAGATTGTACATAATTAGGGAGGATAATGGTCAGCAGTGAACTTTATAGGGCTGATATGATGATGCATATTTATGCCTTACTAGAAATCTCAGTGTCATTCACCGTGTTTTGTATAGAGCTATATTCGACGTGTTCTTACGTGATAGTTTCATCAATAATAAAAATACGTGTGGCACTCGAAGACTGCCGCGGTAAAGCTATTGCATAGCATTTTTTATCAACTTATGCAAATATAATTATTTATTTTTATGTACATTTATATAAATATAATATCATATATACTTTCTCTGCGCGGCATTAATGTGTATTACCTATACATTAAAAAAAGTCGTCTGGATTGCGGGGCGAAGAAGGGAATTACGCATGCGCAGTAACAACGATACAACCAATGCCACCTAAAGGCGGGTAGCTGAACTAAAGAGACAAGCGTGATTTTTCAATAAGTCATTAAAAGATCTACCATTTATAAACTAATCTAATAAACTAAAAAGTATCACCGCTGTGCCGGTCGGATTTTCTGGATTCGGTCTCCACGCTCAAGGCCCGCGATTGAAGCTATGTAATAGCTTAAAATAACACAATATATTTATAACTTATTGTCTATGTGTTACTCATGTATTGTAGAGACCAAGGCGTGAGTCGTGACCAAATAAATGTAGATATCAATCTGTAGGAGGTAGAGCTGTGTGGTGGCGGCTCATTCAAAGAATACTACCAACCCATCTCTTCCCTTGGGTGTCGTAAAAGGCGTCTAAGGGACTAAATACTGCACATACATCCAACAGCTTAGAGCGGCGTCGGGCTCACCACCTATCACGCTGAGCACATGTGCAGTTGTTATTTGGTGAAAAGTGGACTGTGACAGTGGACTGCTTTTGCGGTCCTTATTGCCTAGTCTCTGACTCCCCCTTCGGGGATAATAGTCGTGAGTGTATGTATGTATGTAAGAGCAGTGCCGTAACCAGGGCGGTGCCAGCAGTACCCAGGCACAGGGCGCAGACCCTAGAAGGGCGCAAAAATGACCAGACTAGTATCTTGTTTTATCTCATGCATGGTAGCTAGTAGGTAGTTACATTTTGTTTTTTTGCGAACATGGTGTAGACGCGCCCTACTACCTACTACCTGGCCTGTATTATTAAGGCCTGGTCAGAGCATTTTTCAGGGTCGCAGTTTTGAAAGCTCGCACCAGGTGCATAAATGGCTAGTTACGACACTGTGTAGGGCGCCCCTGTAGGGCGGAAGAACCAACATGACAAGTTTGTTGCCAAAAATTAGGCAACTCAGTCCTCACACACCTCCTCCTGCTCAATAGTAATCGTTGGTGTTTAGTTATCCCAACATTCATAAGTGCTCTAAAGTAACCCAAATTGACTAAAGCATTTTACCATTTCAACAGCTTATAGACAGTACTGGGACGTAAGAATTGTACATCGGCAATGTCAGATTTCCGAATAAAGCACATAAACAAATGCTATGTACACAAGACTCCTGACATGCCTTCTAATCATTGGTCACAATCATTTTACTGTTTCATATAAAATAGTATTATTATATGAAACAGTATAATGTAATCACTCTCCATCCTAAGGTTGCCTGGAAGAAATCGCTGAAAGCGATAAGGCCGCCAATTGTATCGCTTTTCTTTTGCTGTTTTCTTGGTTTATTTTTAATATGGTGTACAATAAAGAATTTTCTATCTATCTATCTAGTATATTTTTATGTGTCATAGTATGACTTAGGCAAGATTTTCTACGTACGTTTAGTTTTGCTTTTAGTAGGTAGATAAAATTATTATTTATTCTTAAAAATCAAACTTACATCATCCACAGAGCTCATACACTTTCTGTTTAAATACATTTTGACAAAAATTATTTTGACTTCACCTGTTTTGCTACTAAATACTCCGACTCCCTTTTTCCAAGGTCGACGACCAGTAAATTTGCCGCTATATAACATATATTACAGCTACCTACGGACCAATTCTCCAATATATCAATCGTATAAAATATTAACCTTCCATAAAAAAGGTCACAAGTAAACCCGTAAATGACAGATGGAAACTGACTTTTAATTTGTATAGACATTGATATATCCAATGAATAAAATTTTACTGGCAATACATCGAACTATACAAAACTTTACATAATCTCTAGTAAAATCTCCACTGCTTTACTGGGGCAGGACTTTGACTTGACTGTATTTAAATAACGAAAACGGTTGAAATTTGATTTCTAAAATTACTCGACACTAACAGATACTCTAAACAAGTAAAAAGATCGCATGACCTAAACATGGTTTGTCTATGGTCGGTTCTAAGAATCCTCTCACTAGTATTTATATACCTTACACAAAGATTGTCTGCAGCAGAATTTTTTATCTTGACAAATGACAAAAACGCAAATTACTTGGCTTAACAATTTACTGCACACCAGCAAATAACATAAACAAGTAAGTACACATTTAAAAAATAAATCAGTTATAATAATATTCTTACTAGTATTAAAATACTTTACACAAAATATTCAACACCAGAACTTCTTACTTCTTTCGCAATAACAATGAGCCTGCAGAATGTTATTTCAAGAACAAACGTTGAAACCGGGAACAATTTTCAGAACTTCCCGACTTTATGATTATTATTATGACTCCATTGCTGAAGGAGTTTCTGGAACATTATGTCGAAGGGGAGATTATGCCTTCTATGTCGTTTTAACGTTTCAACTTTGGCCTTTATTAACTTACTGTAGTCCCAGACTAAGAAGAGTACTATGAATATTAAACAAAGTATAAACATGCATATGACGATGGCATACAAACGATAAGGAAGAAGATATGGAAGACCAGGTAAGACCTTCCATGACCGAATTCAGAAAATTTTGGAGAAAGGGCAGGTCAAAAGTACCCTAAACCGACGGGCGTGTATGAGAAGGTTAATGAGTGTAAATGAAGCTAAAAGTGTGTGCCAAGATCTTAGCAAGTGGAAAGATGTGATCTCTGCCTACCCCTACGGGAAAGAGGCGTGACATTATGTATGTATGTATACAAACGATCAATAGCGCGTGGAGATCAGTATATTTACTAGATTAGTTAGGTCATATACTTGTATTTACTGATACGGATATTTGTTCTGGTCTAAGTGTTTTCTATATAGATTGAATATTTATTTCCAAAGAAAGCTTTATGTAAGATTAAGTATCCACAACACAAGTTATTAATGATACTTATCTTAAAATTGAGGAAATGGTATGATGAAGAGAAAACAAAAAAAAAAAATGGTGGATTTTGAATTCTGTTTGTAGATAGGTACTTTTTTATTAAGTTTGTTATTTACCAACCAAGTATATTATGTAGCGGCTATTAAATCTACGAGCCCTTGAGAAGAGGTTCATCGTGTCAACCCATTAAAGAGGGACTTTAATGGTTACAGAGCACGGACCTCCTTCCACGAACCAACGTGAAAGGGTTTAATGTTATACTCCAACACAAGACCACGAACTGCGTGCGGATTGACGGAGGCAACTGTGTGGCGTCTAGCTGTTAGATATTTTCAAGCCACATAAAAAGGCTTCTAGCATGGCTTAACGACTACCACATGTAGTGATAATTAGCATCAACAACTCAATGCACTTAAATTCACTTAAGGCACTTACACCAAATTTTTATTTATTTGGTTGTAAGTGAATCTAAGCTTAGTGGTTTCAGTGTAGTATTATTTAGTTTTTGACTTATATTTTGTTTTGACGTTTTTTGTCTTGAGTGCTGCTTGTGGGGACTGGTCTGGTCTTGTCTACTATTTTTATTTGTAAGTAAAAATTCAGCTAACTGAAAAAAAGTTATTATTATTTTTAATCTAATAACTGCACACACAACTTCATCATTCTTCTAAATCATAACTGTGTAATATAAAGTAAATTTTGTACTGGTGGGAATTTGTTTTTACTAAGAAACGCATTTCAGCCAACAATTTCAATTCAGTCTTAATATCTATATAATCATTCGAACAATACTATTATTGTTCGAATGATTATATAGATATTAAGACTGAATTGCTGTAAATGATATCTTTCATAAGACCCAATATATTTGTGGTTTGCAGCACATTTAATAAATATAATGTTATTTTTGTTAAAATTCTTTTATCCTGTAGCTTGGGTATGTCATGCTCACTTAAATGTCTTTGCGGTGGTGGCGTCATGCATCGGGTCGTTACGTTTCCTAAAATATGGTTGAGCGAAACGATGGCTGGTTCATGTGTCATACTCGTGAACGGGTGCCGCCAGGGGGGACTGGTCTGCTCATGTCTACTATGTTTATTCGTAATCATGCTCGTACAACTTAAAAAAAAGTTATTTTCTTCTTTTATTTTAAATCTAGTGACTGCAGAACACAGGTTTTTGTAGACTTGTCAAATTGTCTTGCCAAAGGGCGAGCCTATTGCCGCTTACCGGTAACTTCCATATGTGCCAGATTCGTTCGTTGATCGGCAGTTGCACCACATGCAGGTGACGTTAGCTTGGGCTCTTAAAATTCCTGTACAACCATAATCGTCGCAGCCCATCTACTATTGAGCAAAGCCTTCCTCGCAGAAAAGATTGGTTTCTCATAATCCTGTAGAATGTATCCTTGTACCCTGATTTGTAACTATTTATATCCCGAAACTACGTAAACTGAATCGCCTATTCAGGGACCCTTTACGAGAACCCTCTTTTTTCCCTTCTCCTTGCATATCCAGAATACTTGGCTCTATTTAACAAAGGCACGCGTACTAAGTTATGGCTCTAGTAATACTAGATGATTATAAAGTCGTTATTTCACGCTTTCAAGTGAAAAATAGATTCAGTTTTTTTATACAATATATTGTAGAACGTAATTTTAGTTAACAAAATGATTCTCTATTTTTTTTAAAACATTCTAAACATTGTTTGTTATTATTTACAAAATATTAGCGGGCCCACTAGAATAATGCATATATAATCAATTATTGCATTAAGACCGTGTGATATCGACATAGAATAGTGTCACTCCCTCTCACCACACGGGGAGTCGTGAGAGTCGACGAAAAGTAGTCCTATCGAATGATACGACGTCATTCTGCATACTGGCTGTAACTGCCATTACCAACCCGCCTGCAAAGCGTGGTGATTATGGGCAAATGAATAGAAAAAAGCGATGATTGCCTGCCTTGATTTTCCTTGATTTAATTCCGTAACTATCTATTTTTCTAAACACCTGCTTCGTATGACAACTCTATAGCAAGTGACGTAGGATCAAGTATGTCTGTATCATAATCACATAACAACAGAATATAACAGTTATCAGATACTTGTCACTGGTAGTTAAATGTTAATCATAATAAATAAATTACAATATTGTATGCATAATTATAGGATAATCTTACACAAATACCCCCTATATAATAAACTATTAAGGAATCCAGTCGGCAGTGGACTTTGTTTGAAGTTCAAGCCATTATGCAAGATGACGCTGCTGTCCATTTATTTTATCTTCGTCGACTCTTACGACTCCCCATGAGATGAGAGAGGCTAGCAATCTTCTAGGCACTGGCACCACTCGGCTCATGTTAAACGATACTAAGCTCATTTTTAACGAGGGTGTAAATAACTAAAATATAACAAAGGTTACACCCCTATGTTTAGATGTAGTCAAGAGTTCTGCCCAACTTGGGTCACATATAAATATTTTTCATTCTTTTAGTAACTAAAATGATATAAAGTATGATAGATAGTGTAGGTGTATAGGGCTCTGAGGATTTGAAGAGCTCAAGCCAACCTCACATGCAAGTGGTGCACCTGCCAATCAACGGACGAGGCTATGGCGAACATAAAAGTACCCAATCAGCGGCAATAGGCTCGCCACCTATTACTTAGGACCAAAAATATAATTGGCGAAACGAGGGCGTATAATATGCCTCTGCCTACCCATTCGGGGAAACAGGCGTGATTGTATGTATGTATGTACTATCTATAACAAAAGTTCTTGCGGAAACTTATCTTGAAACTAAATAACTGGTGTGATTTTAAAAAATCATTATCTGTTTTTACTAAGATAGGTTAAGAATTCTATATAGAATGTGTTATAAAATAATACATACATACATTGTCTCGAGGCGAACGAGTAACCCTAGGCCCTTAACTCGCCAGAATGTTAATAGCATAAATTTAATGTTGCTAACACAATTTGGGGTACCAATTTTCTACCAAATTTTCTTTACTTCTGATGAAAGTATTTCCCTGTATAAGTTAGTAAAACGAATTCAAACGTAATTTAATGTAAAAACCGAGTAAAGTGATTTGAAAGTTGTGATTGCTAAAGTTCCCAACTCGAACTCTTGTGGAGGCTCCTGAAATTTGGGACAATTGATGTTTAATTTAAGGTTGATACTTATCTTGGAAAAAATATTGGTTGCCTGTAAAGTCGGTTTACTGACGATAGTTGAACGTGACAAACGTCTTAAGAAAATACTGATGGAATGGTAGCATTTTTCAAAAGAAAATTTTAATTTCATGCATGCATTTAAAGCAGCAGCTATCCACGCAGACGCATCGCTCACTCAAGTAGGAGAGACACGGATGTCGAACGCTGCCGAACGCAAAGGCCGATTGTGCTTCTTTGTCGCTCGTTCCGCGCTCTCGCTTGCACTTCAAGCCTTACATGGAACGCCTCAGAGCGAGGTAACGCCGCATGAGTCATGTTTTTTCGTGCGTGCAGCCGGCTCTATCGAATTATAAAACGTTGTCACGTCAAAAATAATTGATGTAATTATCATTGAATATTTATAATATAATTAAATAACATGTCACAATTATCGCATTTCTCTTTGATTTTAATTTATCTGAAAAAGGCATCTTGATGGATTGATTTACATAAATACGACAAATTAGTGAATGGAAAAGTTGGGAGAAAAAGCAGGTCAAAAGTACCGTAATCCGACGGTGAGATCCTTCTCACCGGTGTCGGTGATCACTGCCATGGATAAGTGATCCATGTCACTGCCTATCCTTTATATGTCATATAGCTAAATAACTTGCGTAAGACCAAAAACCATTTCCATTTTGCTCGAGGTATGGCAAAACTGCAGGGAGCACGAACGCGTGGGGTCGTTCTGACCTCGGTGTTTTCTATGTATATTAAGTATGTATGTACAACAAAAAAAATATATATATATCCTTTATTTAGTATCCATATCACAAGTTCTTATTGATCTAGGAACTAAACAATTGGTGTGATTCTTAAAGAATTATTATTATTTTATTGTTAGTACGTAAATACGTAATAGGTGGCAAACCTATTGCGGCTTACACGGTACTTTTCTGTTTGCAAGAGCCTCGTACGTTCATCGGCAGGTGCATCACTTGTAGATGAGGTTGGCTCCTAAGGTCTCACACCCGGCGAACTCTGTTTAGATTAGATTTTCTAACACTTTTTAATAATGACATAACGATTAAGTTACCAAAACTCTTTTAATTTATAGACAGTAATGACATTAAAAAGGTTAATTAAAATGTAAGAAGTACTGCTATTCAATAAAAGCACACAATAAATTTATATAATACTTATACCTACAATTAGAGGACTTTAAGCTTTTAAAAGCTTTTGTCTTATAAAAGGTTTTTTGTTTCCAAACCTTTAAATGTCCACTTAAAATGAAAAATGTATCAAAGGAGGATTATGAAAAGAGGTACCAAAAAATACTTTATTGTCTTTAAGATCAACATGAAGCCATTATGTAAAGGAAAAAAAAGTATTCGTAAATGAAACAAAACAAGTGCAATATCACTTTTCAAATTCTCTCAAGAAGTCCATGTATAGTCCGAGTCTGAGATCTCAGTATAGTCCAACATCTTTACTTAAGGACTCAAGGGGCTTAGGGGGAGGGCATCTCATTTACTATTTATTATCTTTATCACCGCTCATTTTCATTTACTATAATTTATACGTTATTAATATTTCTCTTACTTGACACAGGCTAATTGTGCAAACCGAAAAAAGCCATTATTTATAAGAAAAAAAAAGACAACATGATCATTTAGATTCGTCAAATATGGATATATCACACAAAATGGAAACTGCATATATTTTTTTTAACAACAATGATTGATATAGAGCGGTACACTAATAAAGAAATGAAAGCAAATGAGTTCTTTGTCAGAATTTGTCAAGTTTTTTCAGTCTGTTGTGGTTTATCTCAAGATTTATCAGTCTGTCGGTGACTCTTATCGGGGGGATCTGTCAGTCAGCTTGTCGGTGACTCTAAAGAGGTTTTCAAAAAGGCAACGAGATTGAGAAGAATGCCTCAAAAAACTCATCTCGGCCTATTTCAAATTATGTCTTAAAATCGAATACAATCAAAGAAATAAAATATTAAGTTTACCGCTGGTGTTCTTAAAACTACTAATATTTAAAGATCATATCTCATCTAATATAAGATAGTAGGATAAGAAAGAAAGAAGCAATTTATATCACTTCCAGGCAGCCTTGTCGTTCATAAAATCTTTCACACTATATGTACTTTATGTAGTTTTTATATTTTAGTTGTATAATATTAATTAATTATATTTAAGGGGAACGAAGATTTTTTATTCATAATTATGAATGAACCATCACCACTATTTGTGCGAAAAGAAATAGCTAAGATCTTTCTTCAGAGACTTTTTATCGACAATGTCCACGTAGAAAAAAAACCATTACACACAACCTTCACAGTGTTAACTCACGGTTTAGTCTGATATAGTCTAAGTCTAATTATAAATATAAATTGCTGATCCTACAGACAAACTGCGTATGTGCAGTTTTGTGGGCTATGTTTTTGCACTATGTTTAATATTAGACGCCATATAATGCACCAATTAATAAATTATTATAATAAATAAAAATAACGTTTGTAACGTCTGGCATTTAAGTGTATAAAAAGAACACAGTGCACATAGGCTTTCCCGATCAAATTCCACGTCAATCGATCTCCAGCCACCTGCATCTACAGGCCTCCAGCATCTACAGGCCTCCAGCTTGACCACACAAAGGACCACCCTATAAATAATGCGTCTTCACTAAGGGGCTATCCATAAATTACGTCACACGTTAAGGGGGTGGGAGGGGGTTGACGAAGTGTGACATGGTGTGACAAGGGGATGGGAGGGATCCTTATATCGTGACGTCACACTTCAAAATCCAGGTAGTATGAAAATTTTGGAACTGCTGTTTTGATATAATTATTTCTTGCTGTACAACTTCAAAATATGTGACATCACACTAAGGAGGAGGGAGTCCCATAAGTGTGACCAGCTGTGACAAGGACGGGGGGGGGGGGTTTCAAAGAATTACGGAATTTGTGTGACGTAATTTATGGATGAGCCCTAATATATTATACATACAATGACGCCTGTTTACCCTGAGGGTCATTTCGCCAATTATATTTTTGGTCCCACGAACCAGCCTATTGCCGCTTACCGGGCACTGTTATGTTCCCCAGAGACTCGTCCGTTGATCAGCAGGTGCACCACTTGCAGGTGAGGTTGGCTTGGGCTCCTAAGGTCTTGGTAGGATCTCTATGCACCTAATGCTATACTAATATCTATTCTATTATATTTAGAAAGATGGTAATACAATTATCTTCATTATGTAAGCCACTTGAAGTTAACATAGGCTACCTCAGTTATTTTCCACGTTAATCGATCTTCACCACCTGCATCCACAGGCTTCCCGCCCGACCACATGAAATAACCCTATAAATAATGCGTCAGTACTAATGTATCAACCTGCCACGGGTACGTGTGACCCCAATCGCCCGACATAACGACAGGACCCGAGGGACGGCGGCCCCTTTTATTTTTACGTGACAGAGGGTTGAAGATAGAATTTTACTTAGATGGGATAACTTGTTGAGACAAGTGAGAAAGATTTACCTGAATAAAGGCGAAGGTTCAGAAATGAAGCCATTATCTTTAAAAAGTAGTTGGAAAGGTAACTCAAATTGTTTCTTTCTGATTGAAGCATTATTTGAGGACTTATGTTTTATTTATAATTATATTTATTTATTTATATACTTAGCACTATTTTCAAAATGTTACAACAAAGACTTTCACGGTGACCCTTGTATTGCTAACTACATTCACACATATCCTAGCATTATCCCGGTTGCCATAGACTTAAGCTTAGGGCCCAGGGTCTGCTCACTGGTTCAACCAGATTTGACTGAATTTCAGTTATTACGTGGAGCGACTGCCGTCTGACCTCCGCAACCCAGAGGGAAACATCATTCTATGGCCAAACCAGCTGTTAGGCTGTTAGAAGGCACTGACTTCCTAATAACGACTGCCATAGATGTTCATGACAGCCGGGACCAACGGCTTAACGTGCTTTCCGAGGCACGGAGCAAGCGATAATTACGCACATAACTTCGAAAAATCATAGGTGAGCCACCAGGGTTTGAACCCGAGACCCTCTGAATTTAAAGGCAAGCGGTCTCGCTACTGAGCCATCGCCACTCTCAACATTGCTAACTATATTGCTATCTAATAATATATTAATTCAGCCGTTACTTTGCGGAAATCCATTGTAAGCAAGAGATGGATAAAAAATATAATTGTGGCAAAACCCGCGCAACTAAAATTTTCCGAAAAATCGTGACGTGTTTCGTTCTTACACAGGGCATCTTCGGGTAAGATAGGAGCCTCAGAACAACGATGTTTCCAACACCAACGCTGTAACGAGAGTCAACGCTCTTTCAGCACTTGCTTCCATTGCTATCTGATTTATGTAAACATTTTAATCATTACACAGTGTATAGGGCTCCTACCAAGATCTGAGGAGTCCAAGCCAACCTTACCTGCAAGTGGTGCACCTGCCGATAATACCTTTATATGATTTATATCAGATTTAATTCTGTATGACAGTATTTTGATGGTGACATTGGGAAGACTGCTGGTACTTATAGCACGGGTTGTCCCAGTTTAAGTGCCAGCTGTATAAAGCATAATCATAGAAACACTCAAAGCAAATCATACAAAACTTATGTGTAAATGTATTATATTGTACTGTAGCGCCTATAAATTGTAAAAATGCACAAATTGTAAACAGTCTCTTTGGGAAATAAATAAATTATTATTATTATTATAATTTGACATTGACATTAATGACTTGATGAAGTAATGAATTTCTTTAGATGTTTAAAATTATAATTTAAATTGTATTTCGTTGTATGTAATATAATTGTAAGAATCTGATATAAAATTCGCTTTATTTTAATTTAAATAATTATTGACTTTTTATTAAGCTATTGCATAGCTTCTATCGCGGGCCTTGAGCGTGGAGACAGAATCCAGGAATTCCGTAACGAAAAAAAATCCTAACACCCCTCACTCCGACCGGCACAGTGGTGATACTTTTTAGTATTTTAATCTATCGATAAATAGCAGAACTATTAATGACTTTATGAAATATCACGCTTCTTGTCTCTTTAGTTCAGCAACCCGCCTCTAGGTGGCATTAGTTATATCGGGTGGCTAAAATTAATTGTTTTCTTATCGGTCACCACGCTCAAAATGTAACTTGAATTAAAATCCAAAAAAAATAAAATTTAATTTATTGTTTAATATTTTTTTTATCTCGATAAATAACAAAGAAAAAAAATACTGCGTAAATAAAATAAATAAATAATTATAATTGCATAAGTTGATAAAAAATGCTATTCAATAGCTTTACCGAGGCCGTCTCCGAGTGCCACACGTCTTTTTTTATTAAATTTATTTATTTCTTAATTAAATGTTTATTCACATTTATTATTGCGACATTTATAATTACTAATAATATTGTGATTAAATTGATTTTCAATAATTATTATGATAATATATAGTTTTCTTTTCTGTGGCGTCTAATGTTGTATTATCAATAAATGAATATTTGAGTATTCAATCACACCAATTATTTAGTTCCAAGATAAGTATAATTAAGAACTTGTGTCATGGATACTAAATAACGGATATACATACATAAATTCTTTTTTAATGTAAAAACATACTTATCATAGATAGAAAAGAGGAGTAAAAAATATGTCAAATTGTTATTTGCTTCAACGTAAATTCACGTGGCTGAACCCTGATTAAAGTAAACACTATTGCGCTCTGTTATAATGGAAACTCAGGAAGTCTTTTTAAAAAACACTATTTATTTATACACACGGATATAAACATAGATACAGGAAAATTCGGTAAACGTCTAATTAGGATGGTGGTCCGACCCGAACTAACTATGAGAATGACGTGATCTTATGGCTAGTACAGAGTTGTTGAGTAAGCAGCTCTCATCAGTATTTCTTCTAACATTGTAGGGATGTAACAGCTCGCAGGAGCCTGTGGACAAATGTAATTGCTTTTGGGAATAAAATATCTTTCCGAGATGATATGTTTCCTATGCGCTGGATTCAAGTCATACGTTCTTGAGTCAAAATAAAAGTCAAAAGTCAAAATCATTGATTCAAGTTTGGCTCAAAAGTGCTCTTATGAAGGTCAAAGCTTAAAAACTAGCGCGCCCATTCACTGTGGGCAGGAGCTCTTTTACGATCAAGCCGTAAATGGCCGCGCCAGTTCTTAAGTTTTTAATTTTGAATTGAAATCGAAACTTGACTAAATGATTTTAACTTTTCGACTATTAAAGGGATATTTATAGCAAATTTCACTTTTAGCACACGATTGAAAACGAGTCAAATTGAAAACATAATAATAAAACTAATATATTTCATCTTATGATTTTCTTTTATCAATATTTTCTTTTGGCTGATCAAAAGAAATTCTGTTTGATCCTCTCCAAAGGGCAGGTTCCGCTTTGGTAGCAGACGAGAATCCAAGGTTCCAATCAGATACAAAACGGACCCAAGATGCTTACGAAAGATGATTTAGTTTTTACATATTTTTACGATGCACTGACAAGGATATTTTTTGTTATATGTTATAGAATCTAGTTCTGACTACAGGTGTGACATCCATCTTCTATATATAAAAAAAATTATTCACTAACAAAGATATCTTCTTGTTATTTGTCATTGGTCGGAGTTTTGGACACGCCTTTTTTTGAGCGGCGAAACCCATAGCCTTCAAATTCTAGTTTTTTTAGCGGCTATCCAGTCATAGCCTTCAAATTCAAAGAGTAGCGGGTTCAAACCCTGGTGGCTATGACTTTTCGAAGTTACGTGCGTAATTATCGCTTGCTCCGTGTCCCTAAAACCATGTTACGCCGTTAGTCCAGGCTGTCATGAACATCTATGGCAGTCGTTATGAGTAAGTCAAAGCTTTCTTACATCATGATAGCTGATATGCCCTAAGCTTAAAAAGGCTAGAGCAACCCTTATTATGCTAGGATAAATATGCTGATGATACTGTATTCAAAGAATTAAGTGCCTCAAAAAATTATGAAATAGTAGTATGCGAGGACATCAGCTGAGAGACAGGAAGCAATGGAATTCAAATCGAAGCAATTCAATTGTGTCTAAAAGCTTAAAGAGAGCTTGCTCGCTTCGTTTACTCAGCCGTCCATCTATTTTAAACTGTAGTTCAAAATAAAATGCAAATTTATGCATGAAAACGTTTAATTTATTTATCGATTTCTGTTCAAAGTGGACAATTACTATACAGTGTTTACTTCAGAGCTCAGAAAGATTTTGTTATTGTCTACTATTTAAAAATAGACAACCCAATTAGAAGCACGTAAAAAAATAATTAAAAAGTCAAAGATATCGTTCGTTATCAAGTGATAAGTTCATACTTTTCTTCAAATTAATATGTAAAAATTACTTTTTTATATTCGGATTTAGACTAATCATTTAATAATAGTGAGGTATGTACTTTGTGAGTAAAGTTGTAGGTTACATAATTAGTAAGTGTATAAATAACACATAAGTAAATGTTTTCTAGCAATGACACTAATCATTTAGTTCCAAGATAAGTATCATTAAGAACTTATGTTAGAGATATTAAATAACGGATAAACTAATAAAAAATAAATAGGTTTTTTTGTAAATAAATAAATAATATACATACCTTAAGATTTATTATGAAAGGTATGAACTCATTTATTACTTATATATGACTGATAGTTGAAATTATTTTATTGTTCATGTTAATAATACAGTTAGTAATACAGATTAATGCGCCAATTACTTATATATGACTGATAGTTGAAATTATTTATTTCATTGTTCATGTCAGTTAACAGATTAAATGCGCCAAATAATACAATAATTCATAATTAAAATAGAAAGAAAAATATAAAGTAAAAGTCATCTTAGGAGTCATCCTGCAAGTGGTGCATCTGCCGATCAACGGACGAGGCTCTAACGCACATGCAAGTACCCGATAAGCGGCAATAGACTCGCCACCTATTACGTGGGACCAACAATGAAATTGGCGATATGTGGGCTTTTTATATACGTCTGCCGACCCCTCCGGGGAAACAGTCGTTATTATATGTGTATGTACTAAAACGCAATATAAATATGATTAGGTTACCGCAATTAAGATTCAAAAAATATGTTTTATTTTGTATGTAAACTATAAAAAATGTCAAGTACTAGGTAAGTATGAACTAAAAATACAATAATTCATTTCATATCTTTTTATGGAAAATACCGTTCACTTTAAGTTCAAACAACTTGAGGGCTTACTGTAATTAAAACTTCAGCTTAAAGCGAGCTTATGCCAGAAGTTAATTCGGGAGCCTAATTTAATCTCATTCGGTTTACAACTAACCGTTTTGCGTAAACATTTTATCACGCTAGATTTAACCTTACAATCCACGGTTACGGGCATATACAATATAACCAAACTTATTTTTAAGTTCATTTTTCTCTGTCCTATTTCTTTATTTTATTTTTATTACAAGCTTTTATTTAACTTGCAATGTAAGTTTGTATGTTCGAGTCAAATCTTACCATTCAATTTTAAGGCACTTACCCTCAATCAATTGAGCTAAAATTTTGTATACACGTTTAGTTCGGATGACAATGCATGATTAACTGTGTGACCTCATTCTAAATCCAAGATGGCGGTGTACCCAAGATGGCGGACCAATTATTTTTTAGCGGTTAGCACATTTAACCAGCGTCCAGTAAATGATATGTCAATAATATTTACTTCATAGTACATGATAATGCGTGTAGTAAAGAATGAAAAACCGGCCAAGTGCGTGTCGGGCCACGCGCAATATAGGGTTCCGTAGTCACCCTTTGCCATAATGTCGCTATATGAACAGGTTCAGCTATTCCCCGATAGACATCACTAATACGGTATGAATGAAATTTTAATACATTTAATATAAAAATTTATTCGATTGTCGTCCATTACTCGAAAACCAGTAAAGCCTACTTAGCCGTGATAGTTTTCCTTTTAACTTCATTATATATACTACTATTGTAAATTTTTTCAGCCACTCTGAAAGTACCGTTTACCTGGTGGGGGGGGCGGATACTTAACTCATTATTTTTTTTCACTTTAAAGCTTAATATTTCGAAAACGGATCCCTAAATCGAAAAATGGTGTAGTAAAAATCTTATTACTTTTGAAAGACCTTTCTAACGATACCCAACATGATAAGATAGACTCGAGAAAAAAAAATCATTCCTACTTTACGTGTAGGGGAGGTACGTTAAAAAACAATATTTTTTTAAATTTTATTCTACAGGTTTGTCGACGTGATTAATATGTATACCCACACCAATTTTCAGCTGTGTAATGTTAATAGTCTCTGCGCTAACCCGCGGACGGACGGACGGACGGACGGACGGACATGGCGAAACTATAAGGGTTCCTTGTTTACTACGGAACCCTAAAAATGGCAAATGAGATGCTTATTCCTTTTTATAGCGATTTGCACTTTCTAGTCTAGTACAACGTTCCCGACGAATAAATTCTGGGCAGTAACAAAATCCTGCAGCAACGGCGGCAAACACGCTGCAACCATGCGGCAGCCGCGTGGCAGCTTCATATCGCCTGCGCGACATTGTCACGTTAATGTTACTACAATTGAAGCTAAAATTTATCGAAACGAAAATTAATTGAAGAACGATTGAAAGCAACTGATCCGCTGCGCTCCTGCGTGGTCCACTAGAATCCTTCCTGAAGCAACGCGCCGCGCGGCAGCCGCGCTGTAGTCGCGTTGTGTCGGCGCAATATTTCCATGTCATATAAACGCGCCCTAAGAATTTTATGAAAACTAATATATACACTCTGAAAGAACACTTGAAAAAGTCAAACGTAAGGAAAGTAGGTTAAAATTCATATTATAGAACGTTAAAGAGGTTATATAGCTTATGCAAAAATATTAATCACTACAGACTTCCCTTTATGCTCGCATAAAAGAACTTTGATCGCCCTGAACCTGAAACGAATTTATAATGAACCTACTTGTATACCTGCCGGCTATCAACTAGTCATTACATTCAAAGACCACTTTCAAAGGAAAATAAGTGTTAAATAGCTCGTGCCACATATTCTGCATACTTTTACGCCTGTTTTTCTGAAGGGGTAGGCAGAGGAATATTATACGCTCACGCTTCGCCACTTATATTGCTGGCCGCACATAATGGTGGCGAACCTATTGCCGCTAACCGTAATCTATTACGTCCGCTAGAGCCTCGTCTGTTGATCAGCAGGTGTACTACTTCCAGGTGAGGTTGGCCTCGGCTCCTTAGATGTTGTTAGGACCCCTATACACCTTATACATATTCTACATAAGGTGTTGTAAGCACATTTATTTATTTAATTATTGGAAACTGTCAAAGTCAAATCTGTTTCTTCAGATAGACGCATAAGCAATATTGGCAGCTTACTCTATTACCTCGTAATACAAAACTACCGCAAATAAGTACCTATAAAACAAACTAATAAGTAATAACATACCTATACCAATCAATTACTCTAATGACTTACTTACCTATATAAAACTGAAAAGAATTGAAAACAAAAGCATCGGAAGGTTATTTTGACCTAAAAAAAAGTTATTATCTAAATTGGATTCGTACGCATCAATGCAATTCAATTCCGGAGGTATATATACTATTGTCTACCTACATATAAGGACACCTCGTCACCTATACAAACCCTGACTGTTAATTGTATTGTGTAGAACTAACTATACCTATTTTCGGTTGTATGAAGCCCAAGGGCGAGACCCAAAGACAACTAATTCAGAGTAGCTCGGGTTCAAACTCTGGTCTATGAACTATATCGAGACTGCATCTATGACTTTTCGAACTCAAGTGCGTAATTATCGCTTTATCCGTTCCTTGGAAAGCTTGTTAAGCCGTTGGTCCCGGCTGTCATGAATACCTTTTTTTTTTTTTTGATTTACGTCGGTAACAAAATGCATTTACGCACTGTCTCCCGGCCAAAGGGGGAGACCGGTAGGGGGTGTGGGGCTCACTGCGGCAGACGCGAACACCGCAGTCCTACCCACTAAAATCTTCCGACGACGCCCGCCGCTGTTGAAAAAGGGGCGAGGCGCCAGTGCCTAGGTTATAGTTTCTGGCACCCCGCCCGCGGCCAACGTCCCCCGGATCAGAATCGGGAGGAATTCCTCAGAAAGGCGCAGTGGACGCGCCCCTCCTACCTCCTTGTGCGACCATAGCGTGTGTGGCCGACTTCTCGGAGGGTCTATAGCTAGACAGCAGGGGCCCCCTGCCCCCACTGCCTAAGACCCTCCTGGTGCTACTTGACGGGCCCTCCTGGCCCGCCCGCTGCGCCCTCCACAGGTCCCTCTTAGTTTCTCCCCCGGTAGTCAGTACTAAGGGCACCCAGAGTCGTCGGTCTCTGGGTGTTACCTTTTCCCCGGCGCCTCCTGCGCCCTACCGGGAGGTACTCAATCCCCCCACCACGGCAAGGTGGAGACCAGTCGGGGGGATATAAAGGGATCCTGCCAAGACCTCAGGAGCCCAAGCCAACCTAACCTGCCGACCTCAACGGATGAGGCTCTGGCGAATATAACAATGCCCGGTAAGCGGCAATAAGCTCGCCACCTATTGCGTGCGACCAACTATATAAGTGGCGAAGTGTGGGCGTACATTATGCCTCGACCTAAACAGGTTTGAATATATGCATGTATAAATAAAGATAGAAGTACACCACGTCACATACAAAGGAGCACCCTGACTGTCAATTGTTTTGTAACTGACTATGCCTTCCTATTTACAATTGTATGAATAACACAAATATTAGATATAAATTGGTTCACCTTATATAGAAGATAAATGGATTACAATACAAAAGCGACGGTTTCAGCAGTGGAAACTGTGAAAGAAGGCAGGTGGTTCCTACTTATTGAGGACAGTAATTACAATAATAAAACGTTGGTTCAATTCCCACGCAGATGTACGAGTACTTTTTCGGGTTCAGTGCGTAATTATATCGGTTTTAAGTTATGTAACTCATATATTTTAACCTGATAATTTCGCACTACTGAGCACATGCTGTGAGCAACCACACATATAACTTATTTGAATGTTTCTTTTCGATTGCTGCAATATTTTTTTTTGAGAACAATTGTATTTGTCATTCACAGAATATAAATTATGACGACCGATATGGCGTGGAGGTCAGTAGCACTACACTCCAGAGGACGTGGGTTCGATTCCCACATAGGACAAATCTTTGTTTGCATGTACATAAATATTTGTTCTGGTCTGGGTGTTATCCTATGTATATTAAGTATGTATTTACGAAAAAAAAAGTATTTAAGTATGTTTATCCGTTGTTTAGTATCCATAACACAAGTTCTTAGTGATACTTATCTTGGAACTAAATAATTGGTGTAATTGTCAGAAAATATTTATTATTTATTTATTATTATTTGTGTGCATGAATATGAATATTTGTTCTGGTCTGGGTGTTTCCTATGTATATTAAGTATATATTTACAAAAAAAAAGTATTTAAGTATGTTTATACGTTCTTTCGAAGCGCTCGTAGCTTCGCGGTGCTCGGTGGTCCGAAACGATCACCGAAGTACAGCAGAGTTTACAGAGGTCAGTCCTTAGATGGGTGACCATTTGTGTGGCATTTAATATCGAGCGCTTCCGTGCTTCGGAAGGCACGTTAAGCCGTTGGTCCCGGTTGTCACTAAATGTGGTAGTCGTTAAGCCATGTTAGAGGCCTAATGGGCGGCTTGAAAAATTCTAACAGCAGGACGCCATACACCTGCCTCCGCCAATCCGCACTGGGTCAGCGTGGTGGAATTTGACCCAATACCCTCACACCTTGGTATGTAAGAGGAGGCTCGTGCTCAGTAGTGGGACGTTAATGGGCTGGGATGAATACGTTCTTTACTATCCATAACACAACTTCATAATGATACTTATCTTGGAACTAAATAATTGGTGTGATTGCCAGATAATATTTATTTATTTATTTCACAGACCTTCTATTACTAAACAGGGTGCGAAGGACTTAGCTCATACTTCACCACAAGGACCCAGTGCGGATACAACGTACAACGTTCCTGACGAATAAATTCTGGGCAGTAACAAAATCCTGCAGCAACGGCGGCAAAAACGCTGCAACCATGCGGCAGCCGCGTGGCAGCTTCATATCGCCTGCGCGACATTCACACGTTTATGTTTCTACAATTAAAGCGAAAATTTATCGAAACGAAAACTAATTGAAGAACGATTGAAAGCAACTGAGCCGCTGTGCGCCTGCATGGTCCACCCTTTCCGGTGCAACGCGCCGCGCGGCTGTCGCGCTGTGGTCGCGTTGTGTCGGCGCAAAATATTTCCATGTCATATAAACGCGCCCTAAGACTTTTGTGAAAACTAATATGTACACTCTGAAAGAACATTTAATAAGGTCAAACGTGAGGAAAGTAGGTTAATATTAATATTATAGAACGTTAAAGAGGTTATATAGCTTATGCAAAAATATTAATCACTACAGACTTCCCTCTATGCTCGCATAAAAGAACTTTGATCGCCCTGAACCTGAAACGAATTTATAATGAACCTACTTGTATACCTGCCGGCTATCAACTAGTCATTACATTCAAAGACCACTTTCAAAGGAAAATAAGTGTTAAATAGCTCGTGCCACATATTCTACATACTTTTACGCCTGTTTTTCTAAAAAGGTAGGCAGAGGAATATTATACGCCCACTCTTCGCCAATTATACTGCTGGCCCCACGTAATAGGTGGCGAACCTATTGCCGCTAACAAGAATCTGTTACGTCCGCCAGAGCCTCGTCTGTTGATCAGCAGGTGTACTACTTGCAGGTAGGGTTGGCCTCGGCTCCTTAGATGTTGTAAGGATCCCTTTACACCATATACATATACTACATAAGGTGTTGTAAGCCCCTATAACATTAATTTATTTAATTATTGGAAACTGTCAAAGTCAAAACTGTTCCGTCAGATAGACGCATAAGCAATATTGGCAGCTTACTCTATTACCTCATAATTCAAAACTACCGCAAATAAGTACCTATAAAACAAACTAATAAGTAATAACATACCTATACCAATTAATTACTCTAATGACTTACTTACCTATATAAAACTGAAAAGAATTGAAAACAAAAGCATCGGAAGGTTATTTTGACCTAAAAAAAAGTTATTATCTAAATTGGATTCGTACGCATCAATGCAATTCAATTCCGGAGGTATATATACTATTGTCTACCTACATATAAGGACACCTCGTCACCTATACAAACCCTGACTGTTAATTGTATTGTGTAGAACTAACTATACCTATTTTCGGTTGTATGAAGCCCAGTGGCGAGACCCATAGACAACTAATTCAGAGTACCTCGGGTTCAAAACCTGGTCTCTGAAATATATCGCGTTAGTTTATAAGTATGACATTCATAAGAGCTCTATTGAGCCAAACTTGAATAAATGAATTTTTAATTTTTTTTTTTTTTTTAATTTTTTTTTTTTTAATTTTTTTTAATTTTTATCTAGACTTATCTAGACTGCATTTTTCGAATTCAAGTGCGTAATTATCGCTTTATTCGTTCCTCGGAATGCTTGTTAAGCCGTTGGTTCCGGCGGTCTGTCCATCTAATATTCTGACAGCTGGTTTTAACTAGGAGTGTTGTCCCTCTAGGTTGCGGAGGTCAGAAGTACAGCCAAATCTGGTCAGACCATTGAGCAACCCCCCCGACTGGTCTCCACGGCAACAAGTCAGGTCTCAAAGGCACCCAGAGTCGCCAATCTCTGGGTGTTACCTTTTCCCAAGCGCCCTCTGTGCCCTACCGGGAGGTACTCAGCCCCCCCACCACGACAAGGTGGAGACCATTCGGGGGGATGTACAGGGATCCTGCCAAGACCTAAGGAGCCCAAGCCAACCTCACCTGCAAGTGATGCATCTGCCGATCAACGGACGAGGCTCTGGCGAACATTACAGTGCCCGGTAAGCGGCAATAGGCTCGCCACCTATTGCGTGGGACCAACTATATAGTTGGCAAAGTGTGGGCGTACATTATGCCTCTACCCAAACAGGTTTGAATGTATGTATGTATAAAGAAAGATTGAAGGACACCTCGTCACATACAAAGAAGCACCCTGACTGTCAATTGTGTTGTAACTGACTATGCCTTCCTATTTACAATTGTATGAATAACACAACGTTTAGGGAAAAATTGGTTTACCTTATCCAAATCGACGGTTTCAGCAGTGGAACTGTGAAAGAAGGCAGGTGGTTGGTTCCTACTTATTGAGGACAGTAATTACAGTAATAAATCGTTGGGTCGATTCCCACGCAGATATACGAGTACTTTTTCGGTTCTCGGTTTTAAGTTATGTAACTTCTATATTTTAACCCAATAATTTCGCACTACTGAGCACAGGCTGTGAGCAATAACACTTATAACTTATTTAAATGTTTTTCTTTCCATTGCTGTAACTTTTTTTTTTCGAAAACAAGAGTATTCGTTCTTTCACAGAATATCAATTATGACGATCGATATGGCATGGAGGTCAGTCCAGAGTTCTTGAGTTTGATTCCCACACACGACAAATCTTTGTGTGCATGAATATGAATATTTGTTCTGGCCTGGGTGTTATGTATATTATTTCCAAAAAAGTATGTAAGTATGTTTATCCGTTCTTTAGTATCCATAACACAACTTCATAATGATACTTATCTTGGAACTAAATAATTGGTGTGATTGTCAGAGAATATTTATTTATTTATTACACAGACCTTCTATCACTAAACAGGGTGCGAGGGACTTAGGTCATACTTCACCACAAAGACCAAGTGCGGATTGGCAATGGCAGATTCAAACCCTTATTTCATAACGACTGACCACAGAGAGTGTTAACCCGAATCGGCATCCTACCGTGACTTCAGAAACGAGGCAACGCTTGATAACAATTTCTGAAGCCAAAATAAAAATAAACCAAGTCTGTTTTAATTACTACGAATCCGCGTAACTACACTAAGAGGAACGCTGCAGTTAGGACGTTTTATGATACAGGAAAATAAACTTTAATTTCAACGACATAAACAGCATAACGTCGCGGCCATTTCCCGAGCGCAGGTTTCTTGCTTGACTTTTTATAATTTCTTGTATTAATAGGATTAGTGGCCTTTAGCGACTTTGCGAGTTTAATCCATAGGAACTTAGTGTAAGAAGTAGAAGAAGTATCTTTTCAAAAAGGTCAAGCTTCCTGCGCATGCCAAAATGTGATGATGAATAGGTCTATTAATTTTTTTTTAATTGCATTAACGTCGGTAAAAAAATGCGTTTACGCACTGCCTCCTAATCAAAGGGAGACCGAGAGGGGAATGTGAGGCTCACTGCGGCAGACGCGACCGCCAGCAGTCCTAACCACTTAAAATCTTCCGACGACGCCCACCAGTTTTAATAAAGGGGCGGGGGCCAAATTATGCAGCTTCTGACACCCTGAACCGGGAGGACCTCCTCAGAGAGACGCAGTGTGTCGCCCCCCCCCCCTACCTCCTTATGCAACTACCAGCAGATGTGGCCAACTTCGCGGGGGGTCTATAGTTAGACGGTAGGGGCCCCTGCCCTCGCCGCAATGACCAGACCGTGAGCCCAAAGCCTAAGTCTGGGGCAACGGGGAAGATGCTAGGATATGGTGAAGCTTTCTGCGTATGAAAAACTATTCGATAGTGTTAGGGCCTCATTAGGCTGGTTTCTACCAAGAACCAATAGAATCGCTCCATACACCTAGCTTCGATTAACGCTGGTTTCTATTGGTTCCCCGCGCAACGCATCCTCGCGCATCTCTGATGGAAACGCAGATATATCCTGTCGTTGTTGCGGAACTGATCGAAAGGCCCGGATGCCAGGACCTACGCCCGCAGCCTCATCCCTCAGGAGACCCAGGACTTGACCTGAAGCCTCACTTACAGAACTACAACGCGCCGCTGCTCGCCCAAGGGCTTAATCGCGGCGCCCCCCCCGGCATGACACCCCGGATTTACAACGGCTGAACAGCCACCCCAACGCAGCATTCACGGGCGCCCGTTTGACATCGCGATCAGGGGGCCCAGGCCCCGACACCGCACCGTAACCCTCACCAGGGGGATCACGTTTGATCACAAACGATGTTCGAAAGGGTTACCACGGCCTCAGGACATAGCGACTCAAGAAGGAATACGGATGGTTTTTAGTCCATAAAAGTCTGACACACCGTCCCGCTTCACCTAAAGCTGTGAGCGGCATCACAAAAATATAGAAAAAAATTATATCCTCTCGTGAAAGCTTCAATGCAGGTTTTCACATACAGGACGACACGGTTAACTGTTGTCCATTTTTTATGCAGTGACGACTGATTGTGAAATACAATGGGAATAGAAGTCGTGAAACAACAAAAAACCGTCACTTACTTGGCAAACTGTAAACCGTAAAAATTAACAGTTAGATATGATAGACATTCACCGATAAAGTATTTCGTCAACGACCATTAACAGTCGATATAATAGGAACAGCTAAAAACGCAGTTGTCAAATGATAAATTAATCGTCACGATATAGTGGGAACGCGTCATTAAGGAGCGTTAAAAAAGAGTTACATATTTTACATTTCGATTTACTTTTTCCATAAAAAAGCCTATTTAATCACCATCATTTCAGCCATTTAAAGTCCACTGCTGAACATAAGCCTCCCCAATTGCTTTCCACGTTGATCGATCCTGTACCGCCTGCATCTACTGGCTTCCCGCCGCTTTGACCAGATCATCGGTCTATCGTATAGGATGCCGCCCTCTACTACGTTTGCTGACTCTTGATCGCTATTGAAAATCCTTAACGCCCATCGGTCGTCGGTTATTCGAGCTAATATTTCACAATATTTAGTTTCTAAGCATTATTGTCCTTATACTTGTACATACACTCGCGAGCAAAAGTTTGTTCACTTACTTAAAATCCGCGCGATCTTGTACTACATACGGACACTAGCTTGATTTTAATGAGTTTCGTATCAATTTCAAGTTAAGAGTTGAATCCTTAAAATGACATATACACATACATTCACGCCTGTTTCCCCGAAGGGGTAGGCAAAGGTATACTATACGCCCACACTTCGCCAATTATATAGTCCCACGTTATAGGTGGCGAGCCTATTGCCGCTTACCGCGCACTGTTATGTGCGCCAGAGCCTCGTGCGTTAGTCGGCAGGTGGAACACTTGCAGGTGAGGTTGGCTTGGGCTCCTTAGTTCATAAAAGGATACATGACTGCTACCCCATTTTCGATTGCTTAAGTTCTAGATCCACAGTTGTTCAATTGTAATCTATATTTAATTCAATTGTAGATTCTTAGATTTTTTTATTTATTTATGACAGAGAAAGGTCACGCGAATGGATCTGAAACACACCTTTCCATAGTAATGTGGTACTTGGGTTTACTGAGCTTAAATAATTCTGACGCATAATGTGTCAACATTAGTCGGTTTCGGCCTGTGGCCTGGATATCATTAGCTTCATTATTAATAGGCCAGTCGTTTATTTCCCTTTTACGCACACTTTTGTACAGTTAGCTTTATCATTATCTAAACAACAAACTTTATCTAAAATGTCTTACGTAAATTATATTATGGCATTCATGAAGTTCATGAATTTTTTATTTTCTGATTTATTTGACCAATAGGCTAAATAGTCTATAGTCACAGTAATAATTAAATTTAAATTGTTTTTATAATAGGTTGGGGAAAAAGTCTTTTCGTATTTTTGTATGAAAAGTCAAGACATTTTTTCAAAGTTTATTTACATTTATTTACAATATATATGTACCGTTTTGTTGAATAACTTTCTGCCATTTTGTGGGCAGAGACATTATCCCGTTACTGTAGAAACTTTGGGACTTCTGATCAAAAAAACGGGACAAATAGTTTTGGCAGTCCTCTCTTGAGGTCAACCTTACAGAACCTAAAGAATTCTGCAGAGACCGAAGTAGGTGAAAATCTGAAGGCGCAAGGTCAGGGCTATATGGTGGATGCACTAGGACCTCCCAGTCGAACTCTCTTAATTTTTGCTGAGTGGCTAAAGATGTGTGTGGTCTAGCGTTATCGTGATGAAAGACCACACCCTTCCTGTTGATCAATTCCGGCCGTTTTCTCTCGACTGCTTCCTTTAATCTCATCAGTTGCTGGCAGTAAAGATCAGAATCGATGGTTTTGCCGGGCGGTAAAAGCTCATAATAAACAATGCCCTCCCAATCCCACCATACACACAGCATCACCTGATTTCGTGTTAGGCCAGGTTTGCCCACAGTCTGTGAAGCCTGGCCAACTTTCGACCACGACCTTTTTCGCACGTTCTTGTCGTACGTGATCCACTTTTCATCGCCAGTTATCAATCTATTCAAAAACGGCTCGGTTTCATTACGTCTCAATAATGAATCGCAAATGAGTACACGGTTCATTAAGTTTCTTTGAGTGAGCTCGTGTGGCACCCAAATATCGAGCTTTTTTGTATAACCAGCTTTCTTCAAATGGGTCAAAACTGTTTTGTGGTCAATTCCCAGTTCTTCAGCTACATCGTAACTACTAATATGCCGATCTTGCTCCACTCTTTCAAAAATGGCGTCCATTTTATTCGTAACAGGGCGACCAGAGCGAGGTGCATCTTTAACATCAAAATTTCCGGACTGAAAACGTTTGAACCAAATTTGTGCTACTCTTACTGACACTGCATCAGGTCCATAAACATCACAAATTTTTTTCACTGCTTGAGTTGCATTTTTGCCTTTTTTATAATAAAATTTTAAAATATATCGAATTTCTTCATTAGATTCACTCATTTTTACGGAGAGAAAAACAAATGAAAAATAGCGGGAAACAACTTTTTTTTATTTTTTTCTTTTCTTTATAATGGAACCTTTTTAATGTTACCAAAACCAGCCAGACACAAATAGTACAGTCAAAAAAATTTTATAATAAGTTTATACCTACGTTATGCGAAAAGACTTTTTCCCCGACCTAATATGAACTAGAAATTCAATAATTACAAGCTTTTATTTAACTTGCAATGTAAGTTTGTATGTTCGGGTCAAATTTTACCATTCAATTTTAAGGCACTTACCCTCAATCTATTGAGCTGAAATTTTGTATACACGTTTAGTTCGGATGACAATGCATGATTAACTGTGTGACCTCATTCTAAATCCAAGATGGCGGTGTACCCAAGATGGCGGACCAATTATTTTTTAGTGGTTAGCACATTTAACCAGCGTCCAGTAAATGATATGTCAATAATATTTACTTCATAGTACATGATAATGCGTGTAGTAAAGAATAGAAAATGGCAAATGAGATGCTTATTCCTTTTTATAGCGATTTGCACTTTCTAGTCTAGTACAACGTTCCCGACGAATAAATTCTGGGCAGTAACAAAATCCTGCAGCAACGGCGGCAAAAACGCTGCAACCATGCGGCAGCCGCGTGGCAGCTTCATATCGCCTACGCGACATTGTCACGTTAATGTTACTACAATTAAAGCTAAAATTTATCGAAACGAAAATTAATTGAAGAACGATTGAAAGCAACTGATCCGCTGCGCTCCTGCATGGTCCACTAGAATCCTTCCTGGAGCAACGCGCCGCGCGGCAGCCGCGCTGTGGTCGCGTTGTGTCGGCGCAATATTTCCATGTCATATAAACGCGCCCTAAGAATTTTATGAAAACTAATATATACACTCTGAAAGAACACTTGAAAAGGTCAAACGTTAGGAAAATAGGTTAAAATTCATATTATAGAACGTTAAAGAGGTTATATAGCTTATGCAAAAATATTAATCACTACAGACTTCCCTCTATGCTCGCATAAACGAACTTTGATCGCCCTGAACCTGAAACGAATTTATAATGAACCTACTTGTATACCTGCCGGCTATCAACTAGTCATTACATTCAAAGACCACTTTCAAAGGAAAATAAGTGTTAAATAGCTCGTGCCACATATTCTACATACCTTTACGCCTGTTTTTCTAAAAGGGTAGGCAGAGGAATATTATACGCCCACTCTTCGCCAATTATACTGCTGGTCCCACGTAATAGGTGGCGAGCCTATTGCCGCTAACCGTAATCTATTACGTCCGCCAGAGCCTCGTCTGTTGATCAGCAGGTGTACTACTTCCAGGTGAGGTTGGCCTCGGCTCCTTAGATGTTGTTAGGACCCCTATACACCTTATACATATTCTACATAAGGTGTTGTAAGCACATTTATTTATTTTATAATTGGAAACTGTCAAAGTCAAAACTGTTCCGTCAGATAGACGCATAAGCAATATTGGCAGCTTACTCTATTACCTCATAATACAAAACTACCGCAAATAAGTACCTATAAAACAAACTAATAAGTAATAACATACCTATACCAATTAATTACCTTAATGACTTACTTACCTATATAAAACTAAAAAGAATTGAAAACAAAAGCATCGGAAGGTTATTTTGACCTAAAAAAAAGTTATTATCTAAATTGGATTCGTACGCATCAATGCAATTCAATTCCGGAGGTATATATACTATTATATACCTACATATAAGGACACCTCGTCACCTATACAAACCCTGACTGTTAATTGTATTGTGTAGAACTAACTGCACCTATTTACAGTTGTATGAAGCCCAAGGGCGAGACCTATAGACAACTAATTCAGAGTAGCTCGGGTTCAAACCCGGGTCTATGAACTATATCTAGACTGCATCTATGACTTTTCGAATTCAAGTGCGTAATTATCGCTTTATCCGTTCCTCGGAAAGCTTATTAAGCCGTTGGCCCTGGCTGCCATGAACATCTATGGCAGTCGTTATTAGGAAGTCAGTCCATCTAATATTCTGACAGCAGATTTAAGCAAGGAGTGATGTTTCCCTCTAGGTTACGAAGGTCAGAAGGCTGTCGCTCCATGTAATAACTGAAGTTCAACCAAGTCTGGTCAGACCATTGAGCAGACCTGAAGCCCCAAGCTTAAGTCTGGAGCAACCTGGATAATGCTAGGATATGATGATGATGTATACCCATTGTACCAACTATTCTTATGTCTACACTAGCGAACTCGACATACATTGTACTAACCAACCTCACCTGCAAGTGGTGAACCGGCCGACCTCAACGGATGAGGCTCTGGCGAATATAACAGTGCCCGGTAAGCGTGGGACCAACTATATATAAGTGGCGAAGTGTGGGCGTATATTATGCCTCTACCTAAACAAGTGTGATTGTATGCATGTATAAAGAAAGATAAAAGTAAAAAAGATATTTATTTCATAAACTATTATACATAGTACTTGAAAACGTCATGATTACAAATGAAAAAGAAACAATCGAAATAATATTACACTAAATCACGAAGCTTAGATTCACTTACATGCAACAAAACAATTTAAAAACAAAAAATAATTAAGTGTAAGTGAATCTAAGTGCCAGTTCCGAGCCACCGCTCTGTAAGAAGAACTAGCAAGAAACTCACAGGCTTTGCTCTTTTAAATATGTCCATTAGTTTGGTACTAGAATAACAATCTTCATTTGTCTGAGAAGCTGTACAATGCAATATAACATAACCTTAACAATATTTATGTTTTCAAGTCATTCATATTAGAATAGCCTGTATGAAACGGCAGTTTAATCCCAAGCATATTTCTCTGCCATAAAGTGTTTGATAGAATAATATCCCTTTGAAGACAGTTTGCGTTTTATTGTTAATTTAAATTTATTTAGGCTCAATTGCTGTATGTTGCTTGGGATTTTATTGTAGATAGAAGGAAGGGATAGGGAAACCTCGTCACATATAAAGTAGCACCCTGACTGTCAATTGTGTTGTAACTGACTATGCCTTCCTATTTACAATTGTATGAATAACACAACGTTTAGGTAAAAATTGGTTCACCTTATATAGTAGATAAATAGATTACAATACAAAAGCGACGGTTTCAGCAGTGGAAACTGTGAAAGAAGGCAGGTGGTAGGTTCCTACTTATTGAGGACAGTAATTACAGTAATAAATCGTTGGGTCGATTCCCACGCAGATGTACGAGTACTTTTTCGGGTTCGGTGCGTAATTATATCGGTTTGAAGATGAGTAACTCATATATTTTAACCCAATAATTTCGCACTACAGAGCACAGGCTGTGTGCAATAACACTTATAACTTATTGAAATGTTTATTTACCATTGCTATCACATTTTTTTTCGAGAACAAGAGTATATATTCTTTCACAGAATATAAATTATGACAATCGATATGGCGTGGAGGTCATACTTGCACTGCACTCCTGAGTTCGTGAGTTCGATTCCCATACAGGACAAATCTTTGTGTGCATGAATATGAATATTTGTTCTGGTCTGGGTGTTTCCTATGTATATTAAGTATATATTTAAAAAAAAATGTATTTAAGTATGTTTATCCGTTCTTTAGTATCCATAACACAACTTCAACTTCATCTTCCTACTTATCTTGGAACTGAATAATTGGTGTGATTGTCAGAGAATATTTATTTATTTATTTCACAGACCTTCTCTCACTAAACAGGGTGCGAAGAACTTAGGTCATACTTTACTACAAGGACCCAGTTCGGATTGGCAAAGGCAGATTCAAATCCTTATTCCATAAAGCATCTGGCATAACTACTGACCACAGAGAGTGTTAACCCGGATGGGCATCCTAACGTGACTTCAGAAACGAGGCAACGCTTGATAACAATTTCTGAAGCCAAAATAAAAATAAACCAAGTCTGTTTTAATTACTATGAATCCGCGTAACTACACTAAGAGGAACGCTGCAGTTAGGACGTTTTATGATACAGGAAAATAAACTTTAATTTCAAGGACATAAACAGCATAACGTCGCGGCCATTTCCCGAGCGCAGGTTTCTTGCTTGACTTTTTATAATTTCTTGTATTAATAGGATTTGTGGCCTTTAGCGACTTTGCGAGTTTAATCCATAGGAACTTAGTGTAAGTAGAAGAAGTATCTTTTCCAAAAGGTTAAGCTTCCTGCGTATGCCAAAATGTGATGATGAATAGGTCTATTCATTTTTTTTTAATTGCATTAACGTCGGTAAAAAAATGCGTTTACGCACTGCCTCCTAATCAAAGGGAGACCGAGAGGGGAGTGTGAGGCTCACTGCGGCAGACGCGACCGCCAGCAGTACTAACCACTAAAAATCTTCCGACGACGCCCAACAGTTTTGATAAAGGGGCGGGGGCCAAATTATGAAGCTTCTGACACCCTGAACCGGGAGGACCTCCTCAGAGAGACGCAGTGTGTCGCCCCCCCCCCCCCCTACCTCCTTATGCAACTACCAGCAGATGTGGCCAACTTCGCGGGGGGTCTATAGTTAGACGGTAGGGGCCCCTGCCCTCGCCGCAATGACCAGACCGTGAGCCCAAAGCCTAAGTCTGGGGCAACGGGGAAGATGCTAGGATATGGTGAAGCTTTCTGCGTATGAAATACCATTCGACAGTGTTAGGGCCTCATTAGGCTGGTTTCTACCAAGAACCAATAGAATCGCTTCATACACCTAGCTTTCATTAAAACAGGTTTCTATTGGTTCCCCGCGCAACGCATCCTCGCGGCTCTCTGATGGAAACGCAGATATATCCTGTCGTTGTTGCGGAACTGATCGAAAGGCCCGGATGACAGGACCTACGCCCGCAGCCTCATCCCTCAGGAGACCCAGGACTTGACCTGAAGCCTCACTGACAGGACTACAACGCGCTGCTGCTCGCCCAAGGGCTTAATCGCGGCGCCCCCATCGGCATGACACCCCGGATTTACAACGGCTGAACAGCCACCCCAACGCAGCATTCACGGGCGCCGTTTCACTCCGCGATCAGGGGGCCAGGCACCGACACCGCGCCGTAACCCTCACCAGGGGGATCACGTTTGATCACAAATGATGTTCGAAAGGGTTACCACGGCCTCAGGACATAGCGACTCAAGAAGGAATACGGATAGTTATTAGTCCATAAAAGTCTGACACACCGTCCCGCTTCACCTAAAGCTGTGACCACATTGGTAAGCGGCACCACAAAAATATAGAAAAAAATCATATCCTCTCGTAAAAGCATCAATGCAGGTTTTCACATACAGGACGACACGGTTAACTGTTGTCCATTTTTTTATGCAGTGACGACTAATTGTGAAATACAATGGGAATAGAAGTCGTGAAACAACAACACATCACTTACTTGGCAAACTGTAAACCGTAAAAATTAACAGTTAGATATGATAGACATTCACCGATAAAGTATTTCGTCAACGACCATTAACAGTCGATATAATAGGAACAGCTAGAGACGCAGTTGTCAAATGATAAATTAATCGACACGATATAGAGGAAACGCGTCATTAAGGAGCGTTAAAAAGAGTTACATATTTTACATTTCGATTTACTTTTTCCATAAAAAAGCCTATTTAATCACCTCACACTTAAAATCCGCGCGATCTTGTACTACATACGGACACTAGCCTGATTTTAATGAGTTTCGTATCAATTTCAAGTTAAGAGTTGAATCCTTAAAATGACATATACACATACATTCACGCCTGTTTCCCCGAAGGGGTAGGCAAAGGTATACTATACGCCCACACTTCGCCAATTATATAGTCCCACGTTATAGGTGGCGAGCCTATTGCCGCTTACCGGGTTATGTTCGCCAGAGCCTCGTCCGTTAGCCGGCAGGTGGACCACTTGCAGGTGAGGTTGACTTGGGCTCCTTAGTTCATAGAAGGATACATGACTGCTACCCCATTTTCGATTGCTTAAGTTCTAGATCCACAGTTGTTCAATTGTAATCTATATTTAATTCAAGTGTAGATTCTTAGAATTTTTTATTTATTTATGACAGAGAAAGGTCACGCGAATGGATCTGAAACACACCTTTCCATAGTAATGTGGTACTTGGGTTTACTGAGCTTAAATAATTCTGACGCATAATGTGTCAACATTAGTCGGTTTCGGCCTGTGGTCTGGATATCATTAGCTTCATTATTAATAGGCCAGTCGTTTATTTCCCTTTTACACACACTTTTGTACAGTTAGCTTTATCATTATCTAAACAACAAACTTTATCTAAAATGTCTTACGTAAATTATATTACGGCATTCATGAAGTTCATGACTTTTTTATTTTCTGATTTATTTCACCAATAGGCTAAATAGTGTATAGTCACAGTAATAATTTAATTTAAATTGTTTTTATATGTGCCATTTGAAAAAGATCTTTTTTTTTTGCGGGATAACAAACAAGTATAACAAACTATGTTGCTAACATGCCTTGATACTTTAAATGCTTTAAACAATACGCTTACTGCAACTCCATACATTTTATTTTTTTTACCTATACAAAATACTGTCCTTTCTTAAAAGGAGGTATCTTATATCCACTACAATCTAGCCTATCTAAAGACTAATTAGTAACTTTCTTTTATCATAAACTACTACATATTTCAAAACTAAGAATTTGTCCAATAACACTATTCTTATTGTTTCTATTAAGGCGAATACACTTTAGTAATATGTTCTAAGTCACAGTATTACACTTGACTGACACTACACTAAACTAACTCAAAAGGTTTTGTCCTTATCAGACTTCTCACTAGGTCTGTGTTGTCGAGTAGCTGGATAGCCTCAACATTTACATGGTGATGAAGTCTTCTTTCATGAGCTTCTGCACATTTCCTTATTATGCTAACAACCAGATCTACTTTAAGGTCCATAAATCTCCGTCCGTAAACTCCATAAATGTCATATTAATTATAATATTATTTGAGATGCCTCGATGAACCTAATGCTGACTGTACCTTGCTGACATTACCTTGCTACCTCATATGTTTAACTCACAAAAGGTACTTACCTATGGTAAACCTTGTTTATACCTATTGTAAACTTAGCCCGCAGTAAATGGGTGCGTCAAATTACAATATTTTCAGTATTTTCTTTTTATATAGCTTTTTAATACTGACTATCATAGGAGCTCTATTGAACCAAACTTGAATAAATGGTTTTGAATTTAACGTAAGTATCATTAGCCTATTTTTAAGTCAGATACTGATGCAGCACAGAGTTCGGTTAACCCTTTCTTATGCTCCAAAGACTATAGAAAAAGTAACGATTAAATTTACGCATGCAAAAAACAACATTTAAACATGTACTGAAACGGTGTCCACTCACCAAACGGTCGGACACCACAGGATGTCAGGACGCTGATCTTCCGTGGACACCTAGGCATGAAGTGTTACTACGAGCTGATTATATACATATTTCGTGATTTTCTTCCACAAGGCCGTGGAATAAAACTAGTAATCTAGTTAGACTACTAGTGTTAGTCCAAGCTATAGACACTACTGTTCCATGCGAATAAAAATTATGAAATGACCTGTTCTGGAGTCCAGTCCCTCTAGTCCCTATGTCCCTAGGCCTCAGTAACACCTTCGAACATTCAGCTTTAAAACAAGTGCCGCATCACAATCGGTCCATTCGTTAAGGAGCTACGATGCTACAGATACACAGACAAACAGAGCGGCTATACTTCAAATTCATAGGGTCTCGGGTTCAAACCCTGGTCGCGCTATCCATAACTTTTCGTAGTTATGTGCGTAATTATCGCTTGCACCGTGCCTCGAAAAGCACGTTAGGCTATGGGTCTGGTTTTCAGGAATATCAATGGCAGTCTTATTCCGGAACTCAGTGTCTTCTAATATACTGACAGCTGGTTTATCATAGAATGAATGTTTCTCAAGTTTAAGTCTAAAGTAACCGGGATAATGCTAGGATATTAAGATAAACAGACACAGACACGTTAAAGGCTTAGGTTTCCAAGTATCCCTATACACCCTTATAACAAATTTATAACGCCTCCTAATTTTGATCTAGGGTAAATATGCTTGCTGCAATATAAGGTAATTGTTCGTAATTGCTGCCAGACTTCTCAAGCAAGGCCTTAAATCAGATTCCGCTAACCCAGGCGTAATTTCGTCTGTGGCTGAAATGTTGGGCGCTCGCTTTTCTAGTTAGGTTCGCGGCGAAGAATTTTCTTGTTACTCTTGTATGTTCTATGTTCCGTATGTTCCTTAGTAATTGTAAGCTTAAAATTGGATGAATCTAACGAGAATCTAACCACAAAACTTTTATTTTAATTTTTACTTTTAGTCTGGTCTATGGCTGAAAATCGGTGTTTGCTCGTTAGAGTAAAATTTCACTGAGCCTTAAACCATTTTGCACGGCTGCAGCGTACTTCTGTATACTATTTAGTCAGTAAGATTATTAAAAAAAATTGAACTTTATTTTGTATTTCCTGTGTAATTTTATTGTATTGTATAAGTGTGTTGTATGCGTGTGCAAATAAATTGATTGTCTATATATCTATCTTATTCTAACTTAGAAAACATGGGGGAGAACGGCTAATGTCCAAAGATATTAAAGTTATTTTTTGAATTAAAATAAACAAAATTTATTGCCACGATAATAAGTACAAACAAATAATAACTGCACATAAACGGAATTTGTACAATTCAGTATGTAAGTTTAAAGTACTAAGGTCAAACAATAAGAGGCAATTCCGAGTAAATTACTGTATTGTGGTAAAGGGATCCTATCAAGACCTAAGAAGCCCAAGCCAACCTCACCTGAAAGTGGTGCACCTGCCGAGCAACGAAGCGGCAATAGGCTCTCCACCTATTACGTGGGACCAACTATATAGTTGACTTCTTGGCGGGAAAGTGAAGCGTCATGTCTGCAGTTTTGTTTTATTTTCTAAAATTTGTGATATTTCTAACATTAATGTGTAATAACGGTGGATTATTAACCGTTAAGTGTTTGTGAACATACATGAGTGTTGGTAAATCAAAGAAAACAGTGCAACATCACTTTTCAAATTTTCTCTCAAGGAGTCCATGTGAGATCTCAGTATAGTCCCACATCTTTACTGAGGACTCAAGGGGTTTAGGGGAGGGTATTTCATCTTCAATTTATCATCTTGATCACCACTCATTCTCATTTACTATAAATTATATATAATTAATATATCACTTACTTGACACTGGCTAAATGTGCTAGACGCACGAAGCCATTATTTAAATGGAAGAAGAACTATATATTTGGCGAAGTGTGGGAGTGTGATATGCCTCTGCCTACCCCTTCGGGTAAACAGGCGTGAATGTATGTATGTACGAGTAACTTATTAGCAAATTACATGCATTGAAACAAATCAAAATTAGGAAATTCTGATTTAGTTATATATTTTTGATATCAATTTTATAAATTTATTTTTATTTATGACTAGCGGCCCGGAATGTGCTTCGCTACGTATAAGTCATAGTAATAAAAAAAAATGATTATTAAGTTCATTTATTCAAACAAAAAAATATTGTAAATTGCTAGCTATTTAAAATTCCAAATGACCCAAATGATATATTGTTTATATATTATATTTATCAGCAAAGAGTAAAAAATAAAAAAGAATTGGGTATTCTTACTATGGTGGGTTTATATGGGTTAGTCTAAAACATTTGGATAAACAATATTTTTGTTTTCCCATTTTGAGCATGAATAAATAAACAGTTGGGGGTTCTGGAACAGGCAACATAAAGTTGGCCATGTGAAAAACAATTTGCCATCACCAATTTCTATCAATTGTTTTGAAAACTCATGGGCAGTTGCATCATTATGTAGGTGAATGCGCATATTAATGTTCATTGTAAATTTTCGTACATATCTCCAAAGAACTGATGACTTCAAACAGGCGTTTATTTCATCAGCAAGAGTTGATCGAGAAATGACAGGCAATCTTTGACGAAAGTCCCCTGACAGCAATATCAGAGCACCACCATAAAGCTGTTGATTACCGCGTAAATCTTGCATTGTTCGATTAAATGCTTCTATTGATTTTTTATTCGCGATTGTGCACTCATCCTATAAAATAACTGACGTTAATCGCAGAACTTTTGCCATAGCAGAATTTCTCGAAATATTGCATGTTTGAGTTTCAATCACCTGTACATTCAAAGGCAATTTTAATGCAGTGTGCGGTCCGACCACCTTCTAATAATGTAGCAGCAATTCCCAAAGATGTAATGCAATTTTCTGTTCCGATCGAATAGTCGCTAAAATCAATGATACAACGAAAGTTTTGCATTAGAATTGAACTCCTGCTCATATTGCAATTCACGATCAAAAAAATCATGTATCTTACGATTTGGTGCGGTCATACCCAATTGTGCTAATGCTTTATTTAAAATCTTTAGACACATATCTTCAATTATTATTAAAGCTTCGTTGTACATTTCCAAGGTAATCAACAAATCGGGATTTCTTTCATGATGACGCATACGAATTAAAATGTCTTCTGCCATATAATGTTCATATTCAATAATTTTGGCATACGATCGAGAGCAATTTTGAACAATTGAACTAATGCGTTATGCTGATGGAAAAACCTTGGATGGTCTTGTATTTGAAACAATTGCACAACGTTCATCCAATTCACGAAAGTTAGCCGCATCACAATGTGGACATATTGCGTCCATCATTCCAATGTATCCGTATATACTATAATCAATCTGACTGTTGTAATTAAAAGCAGCACGCAGCATTTCATTCCAAACAGCACGACGTATTCTTGATCGCCGTACAATCGTCGGCCTATGTTTTGGCGTCTTGCTCATGGCATTTTACCTTCACTCAACAACTCAATAATATTTTGGAAAATATAAACACAAATCAATAACAACAATATTTTTGAAAATATAAACACAAATCAATAACAACAATATTTTTGAAAATATAAACACAAATCAATAACAACAATATTTTTGAAAATATAAACACAACAAAGCAATAATTATCGCTGATAAAATGAAATGACATATGATGACATTAATTTTTTTTGATATAACTAACGTCACTTTTGACATTAAATTTGTTTGATAAGGTTCAAATTGGCTTTTAAGTATTAGTACAAATTGTTTGTATATGGGAGTATAGAAATATGTTGATTTTACACTTTTTCAAGATTTTTTTTTTATTTTCTCTACGTACAAACCTTCTCTGGACTTCCACGAATAATTCAAGACCAAAATTAGCCAAATCGGTCCAGCCGTTCTCGAGTTTTAGCGAGACTAACGAACAGCAATTGATTTTTATATATATAGATATATGAAGATTTAATAGGTCGCTAAATAAAAATTATAGTATGTTATATTTTTTCTAATAATTTTTCTTTCGCTTGTCACATGACAAGTGGTATAATGATATGAGCGGGTGGTATAATAATCGAAGAACATACTTACAAAACAGCATCCGACGAATTGTGGAATTCCTATGAAGTATTTAGTATGTAGGAACGTCCGAAAAACTTGGCACTGTATTCCAAACGACATCGATTCTGTGTAAACTCGCTGCCTCTAAGTTTGGCTTAATGGAAAGAGCCCTATTTTAGTTTAGTAAGCGATGTTCTAACACTAAGGAAATTTTCAATTGATTGATCGTTTCATCATCTCAGCCCATTAACGTCCCACTACTGAGCACGGGCCTCCTCTCACATATCAAGGTGTGAGGGTATTGGGTCATACTCAACCACGCTGACCCAGTGCGGATTGGTGGAGGCAGGTGTATGGCGTCCTGCTGTTCGAATTTATTTTTGTGTAATCCTTTACTTGGTGCATACTAAAAGTTTAATTATTTTTAATATTACTTCATTAATAAGGGGATATTATTATTCTTGCTGTTTTCAGTGGTGAGCCCCACACCCCCTTTCGGTCCCTTTGGCCGGAAGGCAGTGCGTAAATGCATTTTGTTACCGACGTAAAACAAAAAAAAAATGTCTCCTGCCACAAACCAAGGTCAGAAGGGTATCAGAGCATACCAGACCACGCAAATCCAATGAGAATTCGCGTAGTGAGGTGTCAAGCTATCAGCATCTTGGCTTATTATAGCAATAAGCGGAACCATCGGCTTAATATGCCGTCATTAGACATCATATTATTTCGTTATTTAACGGTTATAGATATAACTACGTTATGTTATTCATATAAAAAAATAAGCTAAAATCTTACTTTTAAAATTTGAACAAATCATGATCTCTGAAACATCTTTAAAATGTATAATACCAAACACTTGGTTTCGGTTTTTTTTTTAATTCTTTTTAATTAAAAGATAGTATATAAGGATCTTACAAACATCTTAGGAGTCCAAGCCAACCTCACCAGCAAGTGGCGCACCTGCCGATCGGTGTAAAAGTTTCCCTGTAAGCGGCAATGTGCTCGCCACCTATTGCGTAGGACCAAAATAAAAACTAGTGTAGCGTGGGCTTATAATATGCCTCTGCCTACCCCTTCAGGGAATCGGGCGTGATTGTATGTATGTATGGTTATTATTACATTATGTATAAGTAGTTATTTAACTGTAGTTTACTATTTTTATTTTTTTTACTATTTGGTAATAATATTAATAAAATAAAACACGAAAGTACTCGATGTTAAATTCCACACAAAGGGACATCCATATGTTAACTGAACAGCGATTAACTTCTGTGATTCTTTATATGTGATTTATCTATTTTAAATATAGTATTAATTGAAGATGATGTTATTATTATATAGACGATGACCATAAAATATTATTATTGTAAAAAAATATAAACGTAATATAACAAATTTAATATAAGCTAATACTTACGAAAACATCCCATCACACTGCAGATTAATAATACACACAAACCCACACACACTGCACTGTATTCCGAAAAACAAAAAACACAGTGTCGAATGATCAGCGCAAAACCTCAGTGTTACCGATACACATTAACATACACACAAATGACTAAAATACACACAGAAACATACACACAAAACTTCATAAAAACACTAAAAATATTGCACAAATTTTCGGGCGCGGTTTTAATAAAAGAAGTAACAGATTTTGATATCAAAAGTATTGATTTGCTACGGCGTAGCGTCTACGTGCTACGAGGGAATGCTACGGACTGACGTAGCAGATATTTGGAGGGAAAAGGTTTTGCGCACATAATGCTCCATTCATTATTGCCACGTTAAGTTTTGCCTTCACAGCTTAGAAATACAGCTTATATTCGCATGTGGATTTGTTGGGTTTCCGCAGAGCATTGTAACGTTGTAAATTGAAAGTGGCCACGCAATTTAAGACTTTATGTTGTTGAACGAATTCGGAGAAATGTTAATTTGTTCCGAGCACTGACATAATTATGTAGTTCCTGTTATTAAAACATTCAATTAATTATCAACACGAAATGGCGACTATAATGTTTATATTACTGAAAAACGTTTTATAGCTATTTTTGGTTTATTTATATTTATACAGCCTTTCTAGTAAAGATAAACGTAGGTGTATATATTCATTGTGGTAATGGTTAACCCGCCGCCCGTCCGCCTACTAAAGGCGACAGGCCGCGTCGACGGCGCTTTCGTGTTCCACGCGCGCCTCATAGAGATGTCAGCACACTGAGGGGCCCTCAGGGCCGAGCCTGCCAGGGTTGCGGGACTGTTCGAAAGGGTTACCGCGGCCTTAGTGTTACAGGCTCAAGAAGGAACATGGATGGTTTTTAGTCAGTAAAAGTCTGACACACCTTTCCGCTTCACCCACAGCGGAAGACAGTCATTTGATGATTTTCCATCCGAAAAAAAAAGAAAAAAAACAGGTGTACATATTCATTATACAGGTATTGTAAAACATTATTGGCATATCAGTTGTATACGTCTGTTTTAGTGTAGAAGAATAATTACACAGGGCTTATTTACTTACGTAGTTAACCGTAGTTTATCTACAGTGTGAGTGTATGAAAGTTATCCATTTTTGGTTTGTATCTTGGTTTTTGATATTTTTATGCGGTTTATCTAATTTAATTAGATTTGCATTTTAGAACTCAAGTTACGAGCAAACGAAAAATATATAAAACTTTCTCATCAATTTTTCATCATCATGATTAAAAGTTTAATTTTATATTTTCCAAATACAATGTACGAAAAATCGTTGACTTATAAAAAAAAAACTTATTTTACATTTTTCTTTCTTTTTTGGTTTGTTACTTTATTTGCCATTGTTTAAATATACATTCTATACAAAGTATTCTAAAGTACTGACTAACCAATTTTAAAAATTGGACGTAACAATTTTTGACTATCAGGCAGCTCATGAACAAAACAAGGAAGGATGACATTCGTTTTGAAGTCTCCAATAAGTATCTAGGAACCTAGGTACAGGTGAACATTCAATATATCCAAAACAATGATACATCTTATTATGACGAATTGTCTGCATTCTTGATGTAACTTTATAATTTAAAGAACATTATTTGCAGTTCCTGAACACAATAAGCAAAATGGTTTCTAAACGTAACGCAGAAATATTGCCAATGCGATGTTTAAACCATATATAGCAGACGTTTTTATTCTATTCAGAGGGCCTTCGTGTAATACGTGTATAACTTTACTTAAGGTTTATTCACTGGGTAATAATTCAATCGTTAAATGAAAGAAAGAAAGAAAGAAAGAAAGAAAGAAAATAAATTTATTCAGTACAAATAAACATGGAAACATAAACATAGAAATTAGTACACAAAAAAGCAACGATTAAAATTTACACAAGCAAAATACAACATAAAACCATGTACTGAAACGGTGTCCACTCAGCACACTGTCGGACACCATAGGATGCCACGACGCTGATCTTCCGTGAACACCTAGGCATGAAGTGTTACTACGCGCAGTATTTGTGAAATGCATCTATTTAAATAATAAAAAATAAATTATCATAAATATAATTATAAAGTAGTTTGGGAATAAAAAGTTTAAATAAAAGTATTGAGTATACATACGAATATAATGAGAAAGAAGAAGAACGAATAGTAGTAAAATGCAGATAACTTAACCAAATCGAAGTAAGACAGTGATAAACTACGAATGACACAAAATGGCTGTTTAAGCATTTTTATTAGTAAGGCTGATAATTTATATTATTCTGCCTATTTAAGTACATGAAAATACTTTAAAAATCTGCTCGTTTTCCTACAAGAGTAGCTAAAATTATGACATTTAAGATCCAGACGTTTTGCAACTAGGGCACTAGCGATTATGTCAATTAAAATAATAAAACGCTATGCTATTCATAGCGTTTTATTAGTTCAATCAAGACGGTACAACGATGGCAAAATTTTGACTCAAGCTTATACTGGTAGGGATCAGTTTATGGTTGGTATAAGTTTAATTGAGTAATTAGTATATGACTCAAAGCACAATTGGTACTAACTGCTTCGTCTATGTCTTCATACAAATCTGTCGAATTAACTTCTTTTTTCTTTTCTTTTACATAATATCTTCGTGCATTCAGCACATTTTCAAGTAAGAGATATCTTAATACTATATAAATTGTAGAAATGAGAATGGTGATATGGTAAATGAAATGTCCTGCCCCTTGATACCTCAGTAAAGATTTGGTACTATATTGATACTAAATTGTGGTGATGTACTATATTGAGATCTCAAATGGACTTCTTGAGAGAATTTAAAAAGTTATGTTGCACTGTTTTGTTTTATTTACCAACACTCATGTACGTTCACAAACACTTAACGGTTAATAATCCACCGTTATTACACATTAATGTTCGACATATCACAAATTTTAGAAAATAAAACAAAACTGCAGACATGACGCTTCACTTTCCCGCCAAGAAGTCCAAATGAAATTCGTTTAGTTACCCTCCGTCCGTGTGTTTTTTAAATATTATTATTCAATATCATAAGGTGACCCGCAAGCATGCAGCCGGAATCATGCAACGGCATCTGACGGATAGTGGTTACCGCAGCCTATGTACCCTTCAACACCAGGGGCATCACTGGAGCGATGCTGAACCATTAAAAACCGTTTCAGGCCCTTCTTGAAGAGCCCCATTTTTTTTCGGATGGAAAATCATTAAATGACTGTCTTCCCCTGTGGGTGAAGCGGAAGGGTGTGTCAGACTTTTACTGACCAAAAACCATCCATGTTCCTTCTTAAGCTTGTAATACCAAGGCCGCGGTAACCCTTTGGAACAGTCCCGCAACTCTTGAAGAGCCCCATTCTATAATATTTTGGGAAAACCAGCCAGCTCATTCCACAACGCAAGGGAACGCGGCTGAAAGTTTATTTGAAGCGCATTATACGCGCCCCCGTTATTTAGACTTTTGTCTTTCAATTAATGAGTGCTTAAATCAGAATAGAAAACAACATTAAGAGCCTTTCGCGCGCAAAAAAAACCCTAAAAGGGTAGATAGTAAATCAAAAACAAATATACGTTTAATAATTTATTTAGAGCCGTGTTTCTCCAAATATTTGACAATGACCCGCCCAATCACTTTGATGGGTCTTGTTTGCCATTCTGTAAGAGTTTTCTTGCTCTCTGTTACCTAGAAATAAAATATTGATTACAAATGGTATTCAATATATCAAAATCTTATTTAGCACCGAATAGAGCAAAACTTATGTCCTTAGGTATATGGGTTTATGGGGATCCTACCATTTCTTTATACGTCGGTAAGAAAATGCATTTACGCATTGCCTTCCGGCCAAAGGGGGACCGAAAGGGGGCTTGGTACTCACCACTGGCAGACGTAACGAGAGTAATCCCCACTTAAAATATTGCAAAGACGCGCAGAGAGGCACAGTGAACGCGCCCCTTCTACTTCCGGCCGGAGCGTATGTGGCTGACTTCTCGGAGGGACAATGGTTAGACCGCAGGAGCCCTCTTGTCCCGCAACCTGGTTCCCTACCCAGTAGCCGGTCGCCGGTCTCTGGGTGATGACCTTTTCCCCATCGGCCTCCTCCGCCCTACCGGGAGTTACTCAGCCCCCCCACTTCAAGGTGGAGACCAGTACGGGTGGACCTAGGTTTCTAACCAGTAGTAAAGCCCGCGTAGGTGAAACTGGTATATCGAGGGGCTACTCTGGCTGAAACGCAAAACCCTGGGATGCAGAATTGCCTTAACTATTAAGACAGAAAATGCAACATTTCCGACAATAACATATTATATAAAATGGGGGTATAAAAAAAAGTCAGTAGTGTATCATAGGGGTAACGGAACTAAAAAGGTTTGGAACCACTGGTCTAGTGGATATTATCTGTCACCCAGAGACTGGCGACTCTGGGTGCCCTTAGTACTGACTACCGGGGAGGAAACTAAGAGGGACCTGTAGAGGGCGCAGCGGGCGGGCCGGGAGGGTCTTAAGAAAGCGGGCAGGGGGGCACTGTCTAATCATAGACCCTCCAAAAAGTCGGTTACACACGCTGCCCACAAGGAGGTAGGAGGGGCACGTCCACTGCGTCTCTCTGAGGAGGTCCATCCGGTTTTGGTCCGGGGGACGTTGGCCGTGAGCGGGGTGTCAGAGCTGCAACCCAGGTACTGGCCCCCCGCCTCTTTCTCAACAAGCGACGGGCGTCGTCGGAAGATTTTTAGTGGGTATTACTACTGGCGGTCGTGTCTGCCGGTGGTGAGTCCCACACACCTCTCTCGGTCCCCCTTTGGCCGGCATTTACGCACTGTCGTATTTGCATTTTGTTACCGACGCAAATAAAAAAAATTAAAAGTGGATATTATCTGTAGACACTAACCTGATCCCCTAGCAGCCTATTTAGCAGCGTGACGCATATGATTCCAGCCCTCACGCGAGCAGCCCCCGTCACTGCAGCGAACGCGTTGGCCTCCATCTCTATATTGCGGACTCCCATGTCAGACAGACGCTTCAGATACGCCATCTTGTCTTCTTCTGTATAGTCGCAGAAGGGACCATCCAGACGTCCTTGACCTGTAATAAATAATTGACATTTCATTCAGCGCTTCTAGCCTCCAACTAAGCCAACTTATACTACGGATCCTGGCATTATATCGGTTGTACCCACTTGACAATGGGTAAACTTACATAAATACTTTTTTAGATTCCGCAGTACAAAAAGACAAGTCAAATACTCCTACGCATACTGATACACGCAGTAAGTTGCCAATATTTTTTTACATTAGAAGCCTTAAAAATACCATTAATTATATAAATAAAAATATTCTCTCTCTCTCTCTCTAATCTAATATCCTCTCCTCTCTCTCTAATATCCATTAAATATATTCTGACAATTACACCAATTATTTAGTTCCAAAATAATTATCATTAAGAACTTGTGTTATAGATACTAAATAACGGATAAACATAAATACTTTTTTTTTGTAAATAAATACTTAATATAATACGTAGAAAAACCCCCAAACCAGAAGAAATATTCATGTTCATGCACACAAAGATTTGTCCTGCGTGGGAATCGAACCCACTACCTTAGGAGCGGAGAAAAAATTCATTATAAATAATATACCTACAAACATACTTTAAAACAATAAATTTTAGATAAACTGTACCTATAACGTGAGACCGACAATATATCTGGCAAAATGTGGGCGTATAATATGTTTATGCCTTCCTCTTCGGGAAAACAGGCGTTACTATACTTACTTCAGTTTATAAGTTAGCATATCTGAAATTATGTGTCGCTCGTTTGGTGCACCAAAGTCATAACTACATATTTTATAAAAAATGAGTAAAATATGCCATTCAAAAAGTATATTTACAACCGGAGAATATTGCGAAATATTGCGTTAAAGTGTAATTATGCCATTGTTGCACCAAACGAGCGATATATAATTTCAGATATGCTAACTCATAAACTGAAGTAAGTATAGTAACAAAAGGACAAAGGATTCATTGAATGTCTGTATTTTTACTGGGTGGGTACAATTACAGTACTTATGTTATAAAATATGATATAGTATTTTTAGAAGTACTAAATAATTTTTTTTCGTTCTTTCTTCAATATACTTAAGACCCGTAAAATATTTGTGTGCATAAACATAATACTTCTATGGAATCGCTCTTAGCTCCGCGATGCTCGGTGGTCGGAAACGATCACCGAAGTAAATTAGAGTTTACAGAGGTCAGTCCTTGGATGGGTGACCCTTTGTGTGGCATTTGATATGTTAGAGGCCTAATGGGCGGCTTGAAAAATTCTAACTGCAGGACGCCATACCTCCGCCAATCCGCACTAGGTCTGCGTGGTGGAGTATGACCCAATATCCTCGCACGTTGATATGTATGAGGAGGCTCGTGCTCAGTAGTGGGACGTTAATGGGCTGAAATGATGATGATGATAATAAACATAATACGCATACGCCCAGGTTCCTTATTTATTTACGAAAAAAAGGAATTAAGAGCGTAATTAAAACCCTATGTTGTCTAGAAACCAAAGTACAACCTAGAAATCGAACCTACAAAACGACATCCTATGAAAATTCGAAATACGGTTTGTATACCGCGGTTTTTACTCATAACCTATGTCTTAACAAATTAAATTCGTCTCTGTTTATTGAACTATTTTATCCCAAAGTTGTATTAAGCTTGTTTTATGTAAATCGGAACGTGGGCTGCATGATTCATGACTTTTGTCAGTAGTATTATATTTGTAACTTTGTACGAGGCGTCACGTGTCGTCTCGTGGCCACGTCACGTCGGCATAGAATAGTAAATAATATATTATACTCGTATTGCTTTAGTCGGAGAATGTTTCCTGCACGAAAATTCGTTGACTGAAATATAGACTCATAAAAGAAAATTAAATAAATCTAGATACTTTATTCACATCTACCATTACATCTTCTGATGCTTACCATCAGTGGATACGGTCATTATTTATTAATTAAAATGATTATTCACATAACAAACATTAATTATAACAAAAAAAAGGACTTGACCATAGCAGTATTTAGCTCAATGTCATTAAAATTATAGGCGAAGACAGCATTCAATTAAAAAAAATTATAAGCCTTAGTTCCTAATTAAAGGTACGCTTCTTGGCGGGAAAGTGAAGCGTCATGTCTGTAATTTTGTTTTATTTTATAAAAATTGTGATATTTCAAACTTTGATGTGTAATAACGGTGGATTAATAACCGTTAAGTGTTTGTGAACGTACATGAGTGTTGGTAATTAAAACAAAACAGTGCAACATCAATTATCAAATTCTCTCAAGAAGTCCATGTGAGATCTCAGTATAGTCCCACATCTTTACTGAGGACCCAAGGGGTTTAGGGGGAGGGCATCTCATTTACCATTTATAATCTTTATCACTACTCATTCTCATGTACTATATAATGTTGTTAATATACTCTTACTTGACACGGGCTAAATGAGCAAACCTCACGAAGCCATTATTAAAAAAAAATCTAAGTAACAATTTAAAAACACAATATAACAAAAGCATACTATAATATATTGAATTAAATTATTGAAAATGAATTAATTATGACGTGTCAAATTGAAAAAAACAGGGTTCATTTTCTTAGTAACTTTTAAAAGGCAATTAAGAAATCATGCTTTATGAAGGTACATACAGGGTGTACCAGTAACGAGTGTCAAGCGGTAGTCCAGAGATAGACAAGCCCTTGGTGTACCCCAATCACCCCCATTTATGATCCGCGATTTTCATAGTTTACAAGTTATGAATTTTTTATGAAATTTTAAAAATGTTTAACCAATACTACTTAAACATTTTTTTTAATATTAAAGATATTTTATATTCCAACTTTTATAATAGATAAGAAGTAATGCGAATTGACTTAGTCTGGTTAGAATGAGACTACGAAGTGGGAAGTTACAAATATTAATTTAATTTATTAATAAATAATTATGTTTTTGACAATTACACCAATTATTTAGTTCTAAGAGAAGTATTATTAAAAACTTGTGTTATGGATACTAAATAACGGATAAACATACTTAAATACTTTTTATTTTTGGGGTAAATGCTTAATATACATATATACTTAATATACATAGGAAAACACAATATAAAGACCAAAACAAATATTCAAGTTTTGTCCTGTGTGGGAATCGAAACCACGACCTTAGGAGCGGTGTGCTACTCGCCACCATGACAAATCGGTCGTCGAAGTTCTAAAAATTAGCCATTTGATTAAAAACATTTTTTTGTGGTCTATTTTTATCATTCCTCTTTTTAACTATCGGGGGGTAGGTACCTATCTCTGGACTTCCCCTGGACACTCATTTCTAAGACACCTGTATATAAAAACGAACCTCTATAGAAGTCATCAGCGCCCATGGTTCCGCCCATGAAGGTTTGAAACTCCTCAATATCCGACATCATGGACACCACTTCCTGACACAGCCTCTTGTCCAAATACGCCGGCATTTTTCTTATTGTCCCCAAAACTGGCTGTTAATATAAAAGTTATTTATTTAACTGTGAGTTAATAAAGAAAACGCATTTATGTAATCAAATACTCTAAACGAGACGATCTAAGACAAAAACCCTTACCAAATCATAGGTCTTCTCCAAGGTTCCACTTAGGCCAAAGGTGGAAGCTACCACGGACCCTGGTGGTATACCCAGCCCGCCGCTGGTGCCGATCCTGAAGAACATGGGGTCTACTGCTTTAGCGTAGTACATTAGCTTGATAACTTCCTGAAGAGCTGTGGTCATTGATGGTATTCCAATGCCGTGCTGGAATTTAAGGAATGGGACTTTTTACATCAAACTAGCTAGATGACAACCGATATGGCGTGGAGGCAAGTATACCCGCACTCCGCTCCTGAGGTCATAGGTTCGATTTCCACACGGTACAAATATTTGTGTGCATAAATATGAATGTCTCGGTGTTTTACTATCTGTATTAAGTATGCATTAACAAAAAAAAAGTGTTAACGTATTTTTATCCGTTATTCAGTACAATCCATAACACAAGTACTTAATGTTATTGGAACTAAATAATTGCTGTAATTTTCAGAAAATATTTATTTATAACTAGCCTAATGAAGTTGTTAAGTGGTCATTTCTTGGTCTGGGTGTTTTCCTATGTATATGTCACCGTAAAATTGTAAATAACGTTAAATTATAATCTATACCGCGATATTGTAATCTGTCGAAAAATTGTAATACGTAACAAACCGCTCACAATTTAACGCATTATTTTTCGATAGATTATAATCTATCGAAGACAAACCGTCAGATTGTAAAATGGCATGCGACAGAACGCACCTCGCGCTCTGATTGGTTGAACTTCATGTTCCCCGCTCAGCCGCCCGTCGTCGCCATCTTCGGTTGTTATTTAGTCAAATTCATTTGTTGTGAAATGTAAACAAACAGTGTTTTGGTGATTTAAAACAAATTTCGTGTTAATAATAATAACGCATTGTATTATAATAAGTTGTAGGAAGTGTTAACGGACCTGTGACTAACTCACATTTATTATTTAACTACACTTCTTTAGGTTTAGGTAGGGGAACATGAAGTTCAACCAATCAGAGCGCGAGGTGCGTTCTGTCGCATGCCATTTTACAATCTGACGGTTTGTCTTCGATAGATTATAATCTATCGAAAAATAATGCGTTAAATTGTGAGCGGTTTGTTACGGATCACAATTTTTCGACAGATTACAATATCGCGGGATAGATTATAATTTAACGTTATTTACAATTTTACGGTGACATATATATTAGGTATGTATTTACAAAAAAAAAGTATTTATATATGTTTATCCGTCACTTAGTATCCATAACACAAGTTCTTAGTGATACTTATCTTGGAACTAAATAATTGGTGGTGTATATTCCGCGGCTTGTAAGATTTAAACAGCTGGACTCCACAAAGCGACCTCAGCCAATATGCGAATGGAATATGGGAACATGGACCTATCCAGTTCCCTTACACCATGGTTTGTGTGAGGAGGAGGTTTGTTCAGTAGTGGGACGTTTAGATGGGCTGAGATGAGGATACTTACGCTAACTGATAGCACGGGGCCAACTTTGTACATGGCGTATCTTTGTGAGTGCTTAGTGAGGTTAACAGGAGGTTTATCTTTGGGGTAACCCAACAACTTCACCAAGTAGTTGGCCATGTCTCGCATACGATGCTTGGTCCCGCCCAAACACACGAACTGAAACATCAGATATTAAAAGATATAAATAGGCATAAAAAAATCTTTTTTTTCAAGTTTATCTTAATGAAGCTCTAATGAAAGTAAATTTAAAAAAAATACGAGAGGGGTAGGCAGAGGCATATTATACGCCCACACTTCGCCAATTATAGCCAATTATTTGCCAAGGAGCCCAAGCCAACCTTACCTGCAAGCGGTGCACCTGCCGATCAACGGACGAGGCTCTGGCGAACATAACAGTGCCCGGTAAGCGGCAATAGGCTCGCCACCTATTACGTGGGACCACCTATATAATTGGCGAAGTGGGGGCGTATAATATACCTCTGCCTACCCCTTCGGGGAAACAGGCGCGAATGTAAGGCGCTAGTCGTTGCAACCTGTGGTGTTGCAAGCGTCCATAGGCTGAGGTGACTACTTGCCATCAGGTAGGCCAAAGGCTTGAGTGCCACCTGGTGGTATAAAAATTAAGAAATAAGAAACTAGGAACAATATATAAATACCTTAACGTCACCGAATAATGCAGGTAGGTCATAGTTCTTGGTGTCCAGTCCCAAATGGTACATGTAGTCCACGTCCAGCTTTTGAAGGTGTTGGTTTTGAAGACATAGAGTGCCATCAGGGTTTCTAAATTAGAATAATAATTTTCATTTAATTGTTTAGTTCACACTACAGATATAGATATATAATACAATAGATAAGGACTTGTATTGAAAACACGTTGCCGATAATTTAACTCCTAATGTGAGGTCATTGCCAATATTTAGTGACGGGAAATCCAAACTGATTTATCGACTCTGATGCCGCTGATAATAAATATTTCATCCGTAAAGTCGTTTCAGTTACAGCACTTTACAAACAATAACAGACGCGTGCGGACGTAAGTAGCGGCGAGCAACCTCGACGATTGGTGTGGTTCCGACACGAGGGAGGCCTTCTTCTGCGAAGTGGTGATGTCGGAGAAGGAGGCCGCAAAGCGAAGAGGGAGCGGGATCCGCTCTCACTCCGTCTTCGCCATTGGCGCAGCGGGCAGGCCATGTTATGCAGTCCCAGGGAGGTCTTAGGACAGAGCCCCCCCCCCCGCCCCCTACTAGCTCTACTGTCTAGCTATAGATCCTCCGCGAAGTCGGCCGCCGGTGACCAGATGCCGGTGGTCACCTAAGAAGGTACAAAGGGCGCGTTACACTGCGCCTCTCTAAAGGAGGTTCTGATCTGGGGAGACATTGGCCGCGGGCGGAGTGTCAGAAGCTTTAACCCCTTGACACTGGCCCTCCGCTCCTTTTCAATAGCGGTGGGCATTGTCGGAAGATTTTTTGTGGATAGAGCTGCTGGCGGTCGCGTCTGCCGCAGTCAGCCCCACACTCCCACCTCGTGCCCCCTTTGGCCGGGAGGCAGTGCGTAACGGCATTTTGTGACCGACGTAAATAAAAAAAGGGCTCCGACACACAAAGTACGTGCATTTGCGTTATTTATTGTAAGTTTATGTCTGTGGTTCCCACGAGTATTTAGTTGTAAGAGAAGTTTCATCATCATCCTAGCATCATTCCGGTTGTGCCCTAGAGTAGTTGCCCTACATAAACCACTTTGAATATTATTTAAAAAAAATATATTATTCCATATCTTGCTCTCGGGTGTGCACCAGAAGGCGTAAGAAAATGGGATCTAGTCTAGAGTCAATTTTAGCGAAGGTGTACCTGTCCCCTTTTGAAAACGTTTTATCTAGTAATCTTAGTGCTAAAAATGAACTTTTCTACAATTATATAAATACCTTCTAAATAGTTGTATCAAGGAATCTTCTCACCTCAAAATGGAATAAATGAGTGCGAGATTATGTCAGTATTATTTAATACTCTTACCTCAAACGTGTCCCGTCTTTCAGCTTATTTAAAACAGAACTGCAGTTAATGTAATGCTTCTCTTCAACGTCATCTCTGTTTAGGATGTAATCACAATCGCAGCTCATTATTTAACCCTTTTTGTTGATCTAAAAAAAATAAGCTTAGTATTAGACGAATAAGAAAAGTGAAACGTCATGTCTGCAGTTTTGTTTTATTTTCAAAAAATTGTGATATTTCTAACATTAATATATAATAACGGTGGATTATTAACCGTTAAGTGTATGTGATCGTACATGAGTGTTGGTAAATGAAACAAATAGTGCAACATTACTTTTCAAATTCTCTCAAGGAGTCCATGTGAGATCTTAGTATAGTCCCAATCTTTACTGAGGGCGCAAGGGTCTTAGGGGAGGGTATCTCATTTACCATTTATCATCTTTATCAGCACTCATTCTCACTTACTATAATTGATATGATACTAATATATCTCTTACTTGACACGGCTATAAATGTGCAAACCGCACGAAGTCATTATTTAAAAGTAAAAAAATATCTTCGTATATTTATATGTACATAGGTCTAAGGAGCCCTAGTTAACCTCACCTGCAAATGGTAAACCTGTCAATAGGCGGGGGCTCTGGTGTACATAAAGGTTCCGGTAAGAGGCAATAGGCTCGCCACCTATGACGTGGAACTATCAATACTTGCTAAATGTGGGCGTATAATATTCCTCTGCCTATCCTTCGGGGAAACAGGCGTGACATTATGTATGTATATTTAGCGACGCAGTACAAGAAATGAATGAAATCCTGAATCGCTCAAAACAGAATTCTTCAGGCTCGTGTATATACAACACCCAACTACCGTCGGTTTGGGCCGCGGCCCCCGGGCATATTCATCCGCCCGGTTAAAGATCGTTCTTCTGATTCCCGTACAACTCGCTCCCTACATATCGCATTCTTAATGGAATAGTGACTTAACTCAAAAAGACGATTTTCTTGACATTACAAAAGAAGATCTTCTAAAAAATACTAGTCCTACTTGTAAGCGCCTTAAAATTGATACTGATTTAATATTTAGTGATTCTACTTGTGTTTTGAACGTTTGATTAACTTTGATTAGATTTCAGTAAGAAATAGAAAGACTGTATAAGTACGTAACTCCAACCTGACCCATCTATTAATGGGTCGATGTTCCTTTAAGCATGCGATATGTATGACATTTTAAATACAGCGTCGGCAGGCACTAAATCAATCAGAGCTTGTACTAAGAGCAGGGGATATTTACTTAAATACTATGTAAACACATGCTTATAAAACACAGAATCATCCGCATACTGGCTTGAGCTGCCGCCTGCCCAGCGTGGTGATTATGGCAAATACCATAGAATGCAATCTATTGGGGAGGCTTACGTTCAGCAGTGGACTTGAAAATGCTGATGTGATATGGTCGAGGATGAAACACTAAAACCCCAAACCAAGACACAAAGTTTGATTCCGATACAAGACAAAACTTGAATACGAATCATTGTTTTTGTTACCCAGGTGTTTCCGAAGATAAGTAGTTACGTATTTACGAAATTTATGTACATGCAAGCCTGTGACTGGCCTAGAATAATGCCACCATCTCTTATCTCACGAGGAGTCGTAAGAGTTGACGAAGAGAAATCCTACCGGATGATATACCGCGTTATGACGCTGCTACCCATACGCAGCATACTGCGATCAACATTCGTTTGCCAATCGAATTACCGAGAATTTATGGAGCGATCAACCTTGTCCCAAGCGTGGTGATTATGGAGAAAAACCGCCAAAAGAGGGATACCTATTGGGCAGACCAATGTTCTGCAGTGAACTTTATAAGACTGGTATTATAAAGTTTATAACTATAGATGAAAGACTATTGAGTCATACTCCACCACGCAGACCCAGTACTGATTGGCGGAGGCGATCTGCTGTTTGAATTGTTAGCCTCAAAACCTATCATGGCTTAACCACTACCACATAAAGTAATATCTTGGACCAACGACTTAACGTGCTTTCCGAAGCACGGAAGCGCTCGATATTAAAGCTGAACTAATAATTAACATTATAATATTAATGTTAAGAGACAAACATTTTTATTTTATTAAACGTCTGCGGTAGCCTGAATGATATTCGAAACTACGACTTTTAGATAACTGGTCCATAATTATTGCACACTTTGAAAATTCACGTTTATAAATATTATAACTTCTAATAAACTATCGAAAATCGGGGAATATACATAGGATGTTTTCGGATACACACAAGTATGGAGAATTTTAAATAAAAATTGTAACGTACCTTTTGGACTCCCTGTATTGTAAATGCAAAATTTTAAGTATATTATTTAAACACTATATTGGTGGAAGTGAAAAATTGTAATTTATCTATATCTATACTAATATTATAAAGAGGAAAGATTTGTTTGTTTGTTTGTTTGTTTGTTTGTAATGAATAGGCTCCGAAACTACTGGACCGATTTCAAAAATTCTTTCACCTTTGGAAAGCTACATTATCCCCGAGTAACATAGGCTATATTATATTTTTAAAAAAATTAGGGATCCTTACTAAAAATCCAATAATGTAACCAAAGGTGTAAAAAAATTACCTGAAAAATTCCTTACATAGCGTGCGCAGCGAAAACTATTGATGATTGGACTAAATTATGTAGTACGACTTTGCAGTACTCATCATTATCTACAAAAAGTGTCGCGACAGCATATGTCTAAATATTATAGTTACGTCACAGTAAGCGGTTTTTTATTCTAAAAATTTAATTTATATGCCGCCGCTTGAAAAGGCTTTATATTTGTACCTTGGTATTAATCCTTATCAAAAAAAATTTCTTTGTATTCAAGACGGCTTCAATACCTTTTTATAACTTTTTGAATTATTCAATTCGGACATTTCATTAGGAAGATATCACGAGTTTAAAAATGCAAGTATTAGAAAAAAGTCGCGTGGTGCCGCTCAGCTAGCCAGCATGCGATGTAGGCTCCATGTAAGCGTCACTGGGGTGGTACGGGGGGGGAGTCAATGTAATCTATACTAATATTATAAAGAGGAAAGATTTGTATTTTTGTATGTAACGAATAAACTCAAAAAATACTGGACCGATATTAATAATTCTTTTTTCAATAGAAAGCTACATTATCACTGAGTAACATAGGCTATATTATAATTTCGAAAAAAATAGGGTTCCGTAAAATATTTGGGTTTTTCGGACACAAAGTGTAAAAATCAACCAGAACAGTTGCGTACGCTGCCTAAACTATAAAAGATAGAACCACAATATGTATGAATGAATTAAAGATCTTATACCACCTACTAAAAAGTCCGCGACACACTATACCTATATATGGCGAGTGAGGCACAACAACCCTTTTTTTATTTAAAAATCTTGATTTTTTTTTTGTACTATATTTATACGAATTTATTTTACTTATGCTATTAATCCCTATCAAAATTAATTATTTCATCACTAAGTGCAGTTTATGTAGATAATATTTGGTCTTGGAATGATCAAAATTGGACGTTTGTTTTTGAAGTTATGGCGAACTTAAATTATTACGATTTCTGCTGCACAGCGCCCTATCACGGGTCCCGACCATCAGTTTATTTTGTCACCTAAAAATAATTTAATGTCAAATGTTGTTTATGGGGAAGATTTACAATATTCGCTTTAGTTATCTATCCCAAAACAACAGGTTGCTCTCCGGGACTGCCGGTAAGAGTACAAAGTAAGTATTAATTAGATTTAAATATTTTCATCATTAACAACTTCAACATCCACATAAAGACAATCTATGCAGCCTGCGGATAATGACTGCGTCGTCGATGTTAGTGTCCGTGTCTGTGAATTGATCTGGAAATCATTTTGCTGACCGTGTCTTTTCTGGGTAGGCATTTTACAGCGGTAGTCGACATCCACGCGGGCGGAGCCGCGGGCGACTGCTAGTTTATGTATAAAATTAGTTGTAATGTATAAAAGAGACTGTGACCCACAGACACACCAGTCAAACGGTTTTGTGGGATATGTTTTTATGTAACTTGTATTATTTAATAAAATAAACGTTTTATCTATCTATCTAGTGTTAAGTTAATAATAAGTCTTAGACTTGGTTTGTTTTACCTATTGGTAGTAAGAATGTTTGTCGCATACGTGCGGCTTCCATTGTGTGGATATATTAGTTTCGTCATCTCAACCTTGATGCAATAAGAATTAATCAAGATAAAAGGTCATCGTTAATTACTGCAAGTGGCTTTTATACGCGTTTAAAATGTATATGACCTCAATTGAATTTAATCGACCAAGCATACGTCATTAAGTGCTTATAGTGGTATAATTTTGCATGGGAGGGACATTGGTGCTCACTTAGCTACTCCTACGTCAAAGGCGCGCGGCAAGGCCCCATACGTCCGACGGTCGGAAGACGTTAACGGTCGCGCACGACTTCCATTCTTGACTAAAACAGTATATGCTCGAAAACTACACTAACTATATCAAAACAAAAAATACCTACAGATAGAAGAGCGTCTAACGCATAAAGTACATATATTAATTTATAATTTTGACACCATTGTTTTCAGCAGAAAAAATACGAGATTTTGCAAAAACTTCTTACGAAGGGGTGAAATAAGGGGTGGAGGAAATAAAAAGACAAATGGTAATGCAGCCATTTCCAAACTACATATTATATTGAAGAAAATATTCTACATTTTATTTATTTACATAGCAATTTCAATAATGGATAAATATAATAATGCCTTCCCTCTCCAATATTGTTCGTACATGGTTAGTTCTAACTTTAAGATCTTTTGTTACTGTACAATGCAATAAAATGATTGAATTATAAATAGTTAGTTTAGTTCCAAGATAAGCATCATTGAGAACTTGTGCTATGGATACTAAATAACGGATAAACATACATAAATACCTTTTTTTGCAAATAATTGCTTATTATACATAGAGAAACACCTATACCAAATATTGAGTTCAATTTAGTTTGTATAGAAAATATGTAATTTTTAAAGCTGTCAACTTTGAACTCTCATAAATCTCTTTGGGATTTTCCCTGAGAAAACTTTTCCAAAATGCTTGTCCTGTTTTTGACGGGACTATCATTAATAAATAGCTTAAGTTCCAAAGTTTACCTTAAGCTACTTATCACTTTCCCGCGGGATCTTAAAAATATTTACCTCAAGACACGCAATCAGCCGCTCGTAGAGTATAAAAATAATGCGGACGTTGGATATGAAATAACCATATCGAACCTACTACCCTACTACAGTGTATAGGGATCCTACCATAATTATTAGAGCCCAAGCTAACCTCACTTACCAGTGGTGCACCAGCCGATCAAGATCAAGACTTTTGCAATATAAAAGATCCCGGTAGGGACTTTTTGGCGGGAAAGTGAAGCGACATATCTGCAGTTTTGTTTCATTTTCTAAAATTTGTAATATTTCTTACATTAATGTGTAATAACGGTGGATTATTAACCGTCAAGTGTATGTGAATATACATGAGTGTTGGTAAATCAAACAAAACGGTGCAACATCACTTTTCAAATTTTCTCTTAATCTGTGAGATCTCAGTATAGTCCCACATCTTTACTGAGGACTCAAGGGGCTTAGGGGAGGGTATCTCATTTACCATTGATCATCTTTATCACCACTAATTCTCATTTACTATGAATTATTTATATTATTAATATATCACTTACTTGACACTGGCTAAATGTGCTAGACGCACGAAGCCATTATTTAAAATAAAGAAAAGAAAGATACCGGTAGAGGGCAATCGACTCGCCACCTATTACGTGGTACCAACAATATAAATTGCGAAGTGAGGACTTATTTAATGCCTCTGCCTATCACTTTGGGGAAACAGGCGTGATTGTATGTATGTATGTGCACTCAATTAGTTTGATAAGATAAGCTTGACGACAACCAATATTTTCTAAATATAGTCAATAGTAATTTACTTAATCTAATTATGATCTTTCTCCGTGGGAGTTTATCATAATATATTTAGGTAACTGGTTATTGGTTCTCGTAAAACTTATCAAAGTTACTGACTGTCTCTGTTCATTTATCTGTGGTGCACAGGATATGCAGAAAATTAACAGCATCCTGAGAATGGTTGCAAACCGGCTTGACTATGTGAATCATTGTGGTATAATCTCAAAGAGAATAGGACTGAACTGATTCTTATTCTGATACTTATCCTCGCGGTACTAGGTGGTCGGAAACGATCAACGAAGTCAGACTATGGACACTGGCAACACTAGGCCATCACTAGCGCGAAGCCGAATCTGCAAAGGTCTTTTCACCTCCTTCTTAAAAAACCTCACGCTGTAATCTCACACGCCAGTTAATAACACAGTTTTTTTGTGAAATAAAAGGTTGTAAGGGGTCTACCCAGGGGTACCTATATCTATACAGGGGATCAAAATTTCGCCCTTTGGCCGGAAGGCAGTGCGTCAACGCATTTTCTTACCGACGTGAAAAAAAAAGAAAAAAGGGGATCAAAGTTTCCAGTAATGCCACCACTGTGACTGCGCAATTGACACTGCACTGGATACGTTGGTGGAGTGCCCGTCGTGGGCGGTGCCCTGGGTAAAGTCGCTCTTTGGCTGCCGACCATCATGCGAATGTTGGTCGACAGCGGGATGGCGTGATGTCGCAGAAGGATGGCGTGGAGCGGGGAGGGAGCGGGATGCGCTCACTCTCCGGCTACGACATTGGCGAAGCGTTACGCAGCGCCAGGGGGATCATAGGCAGCGAAGGCAGGGGGCCGCTACCGTCTGATAATAGACTCCCCGCGAAGTCAGCCACATACGCCGGTGGTCGCTTAAGAAGGTAAGGGAGCACGACACACTGCGCCTCTCTGAGGAGGTCCTCCCGGCTCTGACTTTGGACTTTTGCCACGGGCGGGGTGTCAGAAGCTTTAAACCTTGGCACTGGCCCCCGCCCCTGTTTCAACAGCGGTGGGCGTCGTCGGAAGATTTTTAGTGTGTAGGACTGCTGGCGGTCGCGTTTGCCGCAGTGAGCCCCACACTCTCCTCTCGGTCTCCCTTTGGCCGGGAGGCAGTGCGTAAAGGCATTTCGTTACCGACGTAACTCAAAAAAAAAAGAAGATCAAAGCCTGTATGGAAGCGTGAAACTATTTTGTTAGGTTAGGTTACGCGATATAATCGAATTATACGCAGACGAAGTCACGACGAAAATATTATAATTATTTACCTTCCGATGAAACAGTAACACTGGCACTAAAAGCTTATAACAATAAGCTAAAATAAACTACAATATAGTCACAAGATAAGTACGGACACATCCGCTACTGTTGACACTTTGTTTAACACTACTCATAATAAACACTTATATTACTAGAACTAAACGAACTCACATAACAAAATTACATACAGTAAGACTCAAGTGCAATAGAGTGTGGAGTAATGTTCCCATCTTTGTGATCCTCATATCAGCCTTATAAAGTCCACTGCTGACCATGAGATAACATTATATTGTGTATGTATTTGCCCATAATCACCACAATGAGCTGGGCGGGGCTGGTGATTGCAGTTCGATCCAGTACGCAGGGTGACGTTGCTGCCCATTATCCGGTAGGATTTCTCTTTGTCGACTCTTACGACTCTCGTCATCGTCGTCTCGTCCTCGTGGGATGAGAGGGCTATTCTAGGCCAATGTCTTTAGGGATGGTTCAGAAACATATCTTCTAGGCGCCTTTTGCGTAAGATCACAGTTTCTCTCACTATCTTTTTTACTGTTCGAAATTTTCAAGTCTCCCAATGAAGCCTCTTACATTGTCTAACGAATTTCTTTTTTTTAAGTCGGTAACAAAATGCATTTACGCACTGCCTTCCGGCCAAAGAGGGACCGAAAGGGGGTGTGGGATTCATGACCGACAGACGCGACCGCCAGTAGTAATACCCACTAAAAAACTTCCGACGACGCCGCTAGTACACAGAAAGGGGCGGGGGCCAGTACCTAGGTTGCAGCGTCTGACACCCCGCCTGTGCTCCACAGGGAGGCGCTGCTGTGGACGCGCCCTTTCTACCTCCTTGTGCGATCATAGCGTAAGTGTTTGACTTCTCAGGGGGTCTATGGTAACACAGCAGGAGCCCCCTGCCCCCGCCGTATATAACCCTCCGCGTACTTCTTGGTAGGCCCTCCACAGTTCCCTCTTAGTATCCCCCCGGACCACCTGGGTTTGAACCCGATACCCTTTGAATTTGAAGGCCTTATATATAAAATCTCGCCATTGGGCTATCGCCGCTACAAGTACGAATCTCCGTGAACTAAAACTAAAAAATATTGATAAAAGTTTTTTTTTATCCTGCTTTTTTAGCCTGCTAGCTTGTGTATAAAATAATGGATCATGGACTGTATTCTAATCTATCTCTAACTCTGTTATCACACATTTCGTTTGTTCATAATGTAATAGTTATCAGTTAACGACCAGATGTATTGAATAGGTCATTGCCGTGGCCTCGTCCTGTTCTCCCCTTATCTTCTAAAGCTGTATGCATACAAGGCACAATCGATCAACTTGTCACTACGTAGTATAAAACAAAACAGCTTTCCGCTGTCTGTCTGTCCCTACGGATTTTGATGCGGTTTATTTAATAAACAGGTTGATTCAAGAGGAATGTTGATTATGCTTTCAACTGTCAGACTCTTGATATGTACAAGTAGTCGTACTAATTATGATTGATTAATTAACTTAACAAAAAACATAATTTTATTTTTAAAAAAAACAATAACTAATGCCAATAAAAAAACAATAAATAAAGTATCACAAACATTTATCAAAAAAAATTACAAAAATAAATGTGAATGAGATTATTATTATTATTCATTGAAAATACTATGTAAATTATATTACATAAAATAAGCAAAGTATGCAGCATTTCAGAGACCACTAACACAAACTACTATTCTTTATAATTTAAATAGTAATTAATGGAAATGCGGATTTTTTCACGACATATGCGGAAGATGTCAGAACAATGTTTGCCGGGTCAACCAGTACATAAATCAAGATGGATAATCATTGATATCAATTCGGCGACCGATATGGTGTGGAGGTCAGTATACCTGCACTTCATCACGTGGGTTCAATTCCCACACAGGACAAATCTGTGTGCATGAATATGAATATTTGTTCTGGTCTCGGTGTTTTCCTATGTATATTAATTATGTATTTACAAAAATAAAAAATAAAGGCGTTTAAGTATGTTTATCCGCTCTTTAGTATTCATAACACAAGTTCTCAATTATACTTATCTTGGAACTAAATGATTGGTGTAATTAATTGTAAGAGAATATTTATTTATTTATATTAAAATATAAATAGTATATACATTACAATACAATAGTATAGACATTTTCTGGAGCTTTTTTGTGTAATGTAACGTTCTTACGAATGGTACAATACAGGCAAAAGCTCAGATTCAAAAGCATTTCCATGTAATGTAACGTTCCTGCGAATACTCGGCATTATGTTACGGGTAAATGTGGACTGCGTGCGTTTTTCGTCCCTCTCCTTCCGCGTCACCCCGCAAACGCGCATCGCCCGCACTCGTGGCTCGACGAAATGTTACACCAATACGCTCGACGTAATGTTACACCAATATGCTCGTTGGTTTATAACAAAGAGGCGAGCGTGCTTGATGTTTAGTTCGTAAAAGGATGATACACTAGAGCATATCATAGAGCAGCTCGTTGTTCTGTTACAAGAAATTTTTGTAGTCTATACTCACCAGTAGGTAGCATTATGCCAACGAATTAAGCAATCAGCCAATTGCCATGCACTCCTCCACATAGGTCTCTTTCAAAGAATATAGAACCAAACAAACATTTTAATTACTTACGAAAAACTTTATGTCATATGACTAAGATTATTTAAAAACCTTATTGATATATCAGAAAAGTTTTCATAAGGGCTATGTTCGCTACATTCGAAAGCCACTTGAATCCAGGAGCGCCATATGAGAATCAGTCCGAACCAGTGTGCACTACTCCTTACAGTTCACATATCGCATAACTTCCTCCGTCACTACTAAGCTACATATTATCAGAAACTTTATCAATATTTTATAATATTCTTTATGGTAATTCAATATCTATATTTCTATAAGGCCTTTATTAATCGAGAAACTATTCAAAATTTAGTGTTGTTGTTGTTTATAGTTTCTTGATTTTTCGGGAAATTATAGTCGCTCGGGAATTGTTACAAGGATATTTTTAATCCATCACTTGCTTGCAATGGATTTCCGCAAAGTAACGCCTGAATAAATAAATTATCCATAAATACATAATTATACGCCTCTAAGCAGAGATATATGATACGCCTACATTTCGACAGTTAGATTGTTGGTCCCACGTAATAGGTAGCGAGCCTATTGTCGCTTACCGGGAACTTATGTTCGCAAGAGCCTGGACCGTTGATCGCCACTAGCAGGTGAGGTTGGCTAGGGCTCCTAAGATATTGATGGGCTCCCTATACCCCATGGCCAAAGCCGTCGTTATTAATACTAATTCTAGTACCAAACTAATGGACATATTTAAAAGAGCATAGCCTGTGAGTTTCTTGCCAGTTCTTCTTACAGAGCGGTGGCTCGGAACTGGCACTTAGATTCACTTACACTTAATTATTTTTTGTTTTTAAATTGTTTTGTTGCATGTAAGTGAATCTAAGCTTCGTGATTTAGTGTAATATTATTTCGATTGTTTTTTTTTTCATTTGTAATCATGACGTTTGAAGTACTATGTATAATAGTTTATGAAATAAATATTTTTTTTACTTTTACTTAATTACGAAGTTAGTGCCTTTTAACATCCAGACAGCTGGGTTAACTATAGAATTAAGTTTTTATTGAGTTGCTGAGGTCAGATGGCAGTCGCTCTATGTAATAACTGAAATTTAGTATTCAACTAAATCTAGGTACACCAGTGAGCAGACCCTGGGCCCGAAGCTTAAGCTTAGGGCAACCAGAATAATGCTAGAATATTTGTATTTCTCTATCTGTTATTGAGGTGCCAGGGTTATATTATATATATTATTTTCTTTTATATAATGGCTTTGTGCGTTTAGCACATTTAGCCAGTGTCAAATTATAGATATATTAATAATATTGCATACATAGTACATGAGAATGAGTGGTGACAAAGATAATAAATGAGATGCCCTCCCCTAAACCCCTTGAGTCCTCAGTAAAGATGTGGGACTATACTGAGATCTTATATGGACTTGTTGAGAGAATTTAAAGTGATGTTGCACTGTTTTGTTTAATTTACCAACACTCATGTACTTTCACAAACACTTAACGGTTAATAATCCACCGTTATTATATTCCACATTATTGTTCGAAATATCACAAATTTTAGAAAATAAAACAAAACTGCAGACATGACGCTTCACTTTCCCGCCAAGAAGTTCTTGATTGTACATACCACGGAACAGAAAAAACTAGTGGAAGTGCTAAGTAGGCGTATCGCGCGTGTCACAAGTAGGCGCTGTTACGCTTACTTCATTGAGTCAAGCCGCAGTTGTGTTCTGACATCACGTCGAGTTGGTAGTCGTTGCGTTCCCTTGATTTCAAAAAATACGCCGTATTGTTCCATTTTATGGTGCAAAAATGATAGTAGGAAAAAAAATCTTATAAATGGAGGTGTTTCGTACCATCGGTAAGTAATATTTTAATTGTATTCTCAGAAAATTATGTAATTTCAGTTTACACGTTATTTAATTGAACGACTAGCTAAAATAAACCTTAATGTATTTAAATAAAGTCCATTTTGGCTTAACTGTATTAGGCAAGTCCATGTCGAATGTTCTTCGCTACATAGTTAATGATGTAGTCAGGTGAAATACTGATATTATCGATAAATGAAAATAATGTATTACGATATATCGATATATATTTCCTGCGTCCAATCATGTCACTGATTTGATGAAAGCAATTGTCGAAAAATATATAAATGTTCGCATACATCATTTATTAAAATTAAAAATAAAACTTTCAAAACGTCAGTTTTTAAATAAATATGTTTTATCTCAAGGACAATAAAATAAATTTTAAATAAACGTGTTTTTCATTCTATTCTATTTTCGATGTAGGTATAATAAAAGTTATTACAAATTTCTCAAAAACTTCATGTTTTTATCGAACGTATCTATCGATATCGCTTTCTACTGCAACAATCAAAGCGACACCCTGCACTGGCAGACTAGCAGTAGAATCTACGTCTGTGGCGGTAATGACAACCTTATTGCGATTTTAATAAGGGTTATAATTGCTTCAACAAACAACAACACCATCTAGCGATACTTTCTCAACAATCATAGGTAGTTTGAATTTAGTTTAAAAAATGTTTTAAGTATTTTTCTTTTAAGCAAATTAAATCTTATTATAGTGGATGAATGCATATTTCCGGTGTACAACAATTGACTTAAGCTAATTTTGACTAAAATAAAAATGACCAATTACGCTCATTGTTTATCTGTAGTGTTAATATACGGTCAATGGTTTATTTGTGTGAGTTTGGCGACAACGGTCTTCATACTAATTTTGTCACTTACCATTTCCACTAGTTTTTTCTGTTCCGTGGTACATACTACAAATGTATTCATTATATTTTGTTTATTTTTCTAAGCTATATTCACAATACGCAAAAAGTATTTAAGCAGTCAACAATTTAAAATAAAGAGAAAATCAACCAACATGATCTTGGAAATAAATAAAAGACAATTGACATTTCTTTCACACATCTGTCATTTTCTATAATCCATTTTATCAGTGATGTTTTTATAAAATCTATTCAGTTTCATAACTTATTTAGGTTTTAGTTTTATTTATATTTTTATTCAGTATTATTTTGTAACTTAAGTTTTATCGTCAAATCATGCCCGAGTAAGTACTTTTTGAATATTTCACTGCGCAAAATAAATTTTCGACCACAAATAAAGGTATCCACATGCCTTGAAGACAGAAAGATTTGTATTCTTAAATGAATACACGTGTATGTGACGACTGATATGATCTGCACTCCGCTTCTAAGGTCGTGGGTTCCATTCCAACACAGGACAAATATTTGTATGATTATTTATGGATCCGGTGTTTCCTATGTTTTAAAAAAATATACCTCAAATTTTTTTGTAACAAAAAGTATTAATAACGACTATGCTGTCATGAGCATCTATGGCAGTCGTTATTAGGAAGTCAGTGCCTTCTAAAATACTGACAGCTGGTTTAACCATAGAATGATATTGTTAGAAGGCAGTCGCTCCATGTACCTAACTGAAATTCAGTCAAAACTGATAAACCAATGAGCTGGCCCTAGCTTGGCTGAGGACCCTCAGCTTAAGTCAAGGGCAACCGGGATAGTGCTGCGTTCTTCCATGGATCTATTTATTTATTCAGAACTAACAGAAGAGGGTCCTACCAAGATCAAGCCCAAGCCAATCTTACCTGCAAGTGGTGCACCTGCCCATCAAGGGACGAGGCTCTGACGAACATAACAGTTCCCGATAAGCAGCAATAGACTCGCCACCTTTTGACCAATAATATAACTGGTGAAATGTGGGCGTATAATATGCTTCTGCCTACTTCTACGGGGAAACTGCCGTGATATTATATATGTATGTATGTATGTACTAACAGAATAACCAAAACTTACGCGGGATATAGGGTTTTCTTCCTTGTAATAGGTAAACGTTTTATATATTCTTCATATATTTAGTTTTTTTTGTGTTTATGTACGTGTTGCATGGCTTTGATGTCACACAGATATGGGTGAATGACCCATCCAGGGCCTTACGTCTCGTGAACTCTGCTATACTTCAGTAATCGCCTAGCTCAGCATAGCAATATACCCAAAGTAGTCTAGAGTACTTTTGTAATGATGGTGCTTGTTACCCAGGTGTTTGTTATTTGTTTGTTATCCAGGTGTGTACCATGCCCAGCGGCGGCCCCCTGCGCGCCCACCGCCGGTATCCGATGTGGGCCCCGCGACGGAGCGCCCATGGACGGCACCCAGGAGCACCCGTGCCCTTGCAGGTCTTGCTGTTGCGGGCAGCCTCCTGTAGCGAAACCAGTACGTAATACACAGGAGTTTCCTAAAAACCACTTTCAAGGAGACATAGCATAAGATATAGACATTAAGGGCTAACTTGACACGCTTGGACGCCCAAGGACGGCACCTAGGAGCATCCCTGTCTTTGCAGGTCTTGCTGTTAGCGGGAAGCCTCCTGTAGCCAGTACGCCATAATCTACTTCAGCCATATAAAGTCCACTCCTAAACATAGGCCTCATCAATTGTTACCAATGTCGATCTTGTGCTGCCTGCATCCACCGGCTTCCCGCTGCCTTATCCAGGTGTATATGCCCATAATCAGCTCGCTGGACAGGCATATTGTTAATTATAGTTCCAACTAGTACGCAGGATGACGCTATTGCCCATCATCCGGTGAGATTACTTTTCGCTCACTCCCCATTGACCCAATGGGGAGTGAGCGAATTGATTCATCTAATGAGATGAGGGAACAATTTTTAGCCGCTACAACACGGCACGGCGGTGATTGAATCAATAAAGTATTATTATTGCGTGTTAACCGTTCCCGTTAGAATACATGGATATTTTTTTTTTGTCAGGAATTCCTACCGGAATATAACCTACCTGTGTGCCAAATTTCATCCAAAACAGTTCAGTAATTTTTGCTTAAAAGAGTAACTAACATCTATACTCAAAAACCTGCTCATTTATAATATTGTTTGCATCGTAGGACGTGGGAATAAGGAAATAATAATAAACATCTCTTTCCAGTGCTACAAACAGCCAAAGATCCCGGACTCGTATGCCCCCAGGCGGTGCTATATGAAGCCGAGTGCCCGAGTGGAAAGCGGCACCACCTACAACATGTCCTACTTGCCGGTAGACGGGTGTTCCAACCTCAGGGGAGTAGCGAGGAAGCCTTCCCCAAACCTGGTGCCTAGCTGTGATCCGATGGAGAGCTGCACTGTTCAGAAGGTGAGAAGCAGATTTTTATTGTGACTTTTAAAAATATACATCTCATAAATGTAATCAACAAATCTTTCTTAAATTATTTATTATGCAAAAAGAAGAAAAGTACAAAAAAATTAGACAGTAGGGATCTATTGCACACAAACACAAGTGTCTCATTAAATGAAAGAAATAATGTTTATATAATACAAGTTGTACATTTAACACACCAAATAAAGTACAATAAAAAGGTACGAAGGAGGTCTAAGGAAATTTGAAAATTTGCTTACAGCATTAACAAAAAAAATCAAACATCTGATGATCCCAATCATTGACTCATTAGTCAACTATGTATAAAGGTGTATGTAGAAGACAACCTCACCTGCAAGTGGTGCATGCCATCATCGGACTCGGCTCGGAGCGGATCGGCATTATCATCGGACGAGGCTCTGGCTAACATAAAAGTTCCTGGTAAGCGCCAATAGGCTCGCCAACTATTACGAGGGACACCAATATTCTGTCGAAATGTGGGCGTATAATATGCGTCTGCCTACCCCTTCGGGGAAACAGGCGTGATATTATCTCTGTATGTAGAAAGATAAATCTAATGCTATGTGGTAGCTGCACCGTCATATAATTCTACCACTCTCCTGTCTCGCTCCAGGGTGTCGTAGAAGGCGACTCAGGCAATGCGATCTTGTCTAGAGTCGACATGGGCAAAGGGCTAGTTGCCTCTCATCAATTGACAGGTTTCTTCTAGAGATCTCTGTGCTATATATAAACTTTACTATAGCAAAGATTTTGACCGCCGCATATGGAATGTATGGGATTATGATATTATGTATGTATATTAATCTAATCAAGTCCCCAAAAAGTTACTTTCAAAATCTTTCAGAATATTTGCATTCTTATATCCTCATTCTATGCAGTCTTGACTCAAACTCAAACTCAAAAATTATATATATATATATATATATATATATATATATATATATCCTTATATATATATATATATATATATATATATATATCCTTTATTGCACATTCAACAAAGGTAGGCTTATCTCTAAGAGAGATCTCTTCCAGCCAACCCTAACAGGAGTGAGAATTATTTATTTCATAAACTGTTACATAGTATTTCAAAACGTCAAAATTAAATATTAATATAAAAAAACAATCGAAATATTACTACACTAAAATCACAAAGCTTAGATTCACTTATCGGCAACAAAACAATTTAAAAACAAAAAATATTCAAGTGTAAGTGAATCTAAGTGCCATTTCCGAGCCACCGCTCTATAAGAAGAACTGGCGAGAAACTCACAGGCTATGCTCTTTAAAATTTATCCATTGGTTTAGTACTTGAATTACAATCTTCATTTGTCTGTGACGCTATACAATGCAATATAATATAACATTAACAATATTCATGTTTTAAGTCATTCATATTAGAATAGCCTCTATGAAATGGCAGTTTAATCCCATGCATGCATAAGCATGACACTTCAAAATGTCCGAGTATTTGCCTATTTGATTTCCTCATTGTATGCTCCCAAATCTTGACTTTTCCAGATGTCCTTTCTGCCGAACCCGGTATGCGTGACGCAGCCGATCCGCCCGTGCCACCACGACATGTGGGGACAGGGGCCCATGCAGAACCTCACCACGCAGCGACACGACTACGTTCCCAAGCCCTGCGTGTTGCGTGACAGCTGCAAGCCGGCGCCAAAGTTTCATAGCGTTGAGCAGCCGTTTGAAAGTAAGACCTATTGGCCCTTCATTTATTGTTTTTTTAGTATTGTAGACCAGCAATCGGCACTGAGTCTGCGTGGTGGAGAATTTGTCTCACCATAGTCCGTGAGAGGAGCTCCGGCCTCTCATCTCAGGTGTCTCATCTCAGCCCACTACTATACACGGACCTCCTATCACAACACAACACGAGAGGGATTTAAATCATACTGATGGTAATGGGGAAAAACGGTATAGCTTGTCTTCTGGAGAACGGTAGTGCTTAAAGTCGGTCATACCATAAAAACGGTCACCCATCCAAGTCACCTCTCATCACAACTCACCTCGAACTCTGCTAACTTTAGTGAACATATCTGACCACTTAATCTTATGGAGCTGCTAGCTTTTTCACGACATGTATGAGAGTTTTCTTCACAGATCGCACAATTAACAAGTTATCCTACCTTCCGCCTGAAAAGATGGAGATTACAAAGTCCTATGCACCGGAGCGTTGCTACGAAAAGCCAGCTGCTAAGATGGAGGGTACAACCACGCAGAAGATGAGCTACATGCCGAATCAGGTAGGGTACACAAAGTATCATTGACACTCTTCGAGATCAATGTAGGTATTGAGATTTTTTGCCACCTAGCCTTAAACTAGGACACAAGATTATGTGATACATGAAGTGTAAGTTTCTTTATTACATACAGGCAGAGGCATATTCCACGCCCACACTTCGCCAATCATATAGTCGGTCCCACGTAATAGGTGGCGAGCCTATTGCCGCTTACCGGGCACTGTTATGTGCGCCAGAGCCTCGTCCGTTGATCGGCAGGTGCACCTCTTGCAGGTGAGGTTGGCTTGGGCTCCTTAGATCTTGGTAGGATCCCTATTCACACTATATACAAGTTTCTTTATTCCTTGCTTTTTGACGTATAAAACCCCCAATTTTATTTCGAATCTTGGAATGACTTTCTGGCTGTGGGCGGAGCGGAGAAGGCTTTCAGACTTTTATTGACTAAAAACCAACCATGTCCCTTCTTGGGTCTTTTATGTCCCCCGGAAAACATCCATACCATAATAGATATCCTGTAAAAAAGCGACATATAAAGGTTTATTGGTGTTTTTTTTAGATTCTTCCGAAACAACCTTTACCGTGGGCGTGTAAAGGGCAGTATCAGAAACCTTGCCAAAAGTTGGATTCCAGTACCACCTATGCGATGAGGTATAAATTTAAGTATTGCTATCACGCGAGTACCATTTATTTATCGTTCTTCTTCGCCATGCAGTGATCCTTTCTGGAATAGTGTCACCCCCTCTCATCTCATGGGAGTCGTAAGAGTCAACCAAGACAAATCTTACCGGATTATGGGCAGCAGCGTCATCCTGAGTACTGACTAGAACTGCGAACCTCTTGGTTAAATCCTTGTCAAAGAGACCATTTCATACCACAAGGATACGCGACACTAAGTTTCTAAATCATTTTTCTTGGTTTGTGAAAAAAATCCTGAGCTCAATATTGACGTTAATAGGGGGTAAGATGGTCATCAGTAGCTTGAAAATTATTAAAAAAAAAAACCTTTATTTCCCTTCAACAGCTATCTAGACGCCGCCAGCGATTGCCGCCGATGCGCCATCTTGCCAAACAATTGCGCCAATCCAGTCACTGCTTCCAAGCGTTTCGAGACTCAGACCGTATACAAAAACAGGTAAGAGAGAGATCAAATATTTGTTTTGTTAAGTAAAAGTTCTTTGTTATAAACTATTACATAACACTTGGAAACGTCAAAATGACACATTTTTTTTTTTTAAAAACCGAAATTTTTGTACATTGAAAGTTTAATCTAGTTTATATGTTAAAAAAAATCTCTGTGGTGCGGCACATTCAAATGATTCTACAACCCCAACACATAAGAGCGACTAAGAAAATATAATCTTGTGTGGTGTTAATATATGTAAAGCAATGGGACAACCACCTCTTGCCTAAATGTGGTTACAAAGTATAAATACACAGATTTTTATAAATTTCTTGTATGTATTCTCATTAAGGGCTATATAATCATTATCTCTAGCTGTATTATATAATTATTCTAAATAAGTTAATTTTTGAAACAAAAGCTTCGTCTTAAGTCTTAAATTTATGCACACACTTTTAAATTTTTTTCGGACGACCAGGTTTTTGTGTTTCTATTTGAATTTCCTTTTTTTTATATTTCAGCTATCTGCCCGCTCAAGCACCGATTCCCAAGCCAGTGAAGCCATTTCCGAACCTGGTGCCGTCCACTGCTCAGATGGAAGGGGACACTGTTCACAAGGTAAGAAAAAAAGATTTCGTCTATTATCTTGTTGTCGCGAGGTGGCGAGCCTATTGCCACTTACCGGGATCTTTATGTTTGCCGGAGCCTCGTTTGTCGATCGGCAAGTGCACCACTTGCACTGTCTGGTTGGCTTCGGCTCCTAAGAACTAGGTAGCAGATATACCCAACTGCACCATATATACCAAAAAAAAATCAATGGATTATAAATTGTAGCTAAGAGACGAATCATTTCGATCGGCTTTCAAGCAAACAACACATAACAGCATAATTGTCGGTCTTGTATAAACACTTCCGAATCGGAACTTTCGATTTCTTTGATAAAATAAAAAGTAAATTATTAATATTGTTGGTTCGAGCTTTACTTTGCGGAAATCCACTGTATGCAAGTAAAGTTTTAAAAGCGTTGCGTTGCGCGGGAAGTGTCACATTATTTTATACCTTCACTTGCTTGAAATATAACCCATTATATATTAGGTCGGGGAAAAAGTCTTTTCGCATAACGTAGGTATAAACTTATTATAAAATTTTTTTGACTGTACTATTTGTGTCTGGCTGGTTTTGGTAACATTAAAAAGGTTCCATTATAAAGAAAAGAAAAAAATAAAAAAAAGTTGTTTCTGGTGAGGTTGACCTCAAAAGAGGACTGCCAAAACTATTTGTCCCGTTTTTTTGATCAAAAGTCCCAAAGTTTCTACAGTAACGGGATAATGTCTCTGCCCACAAAATGGCAGAAAGTTATTCAACAAAACGGTACATATATATTGTAAATAAATGTAAATAAACTTTGAAAAAAATGTCTTGACTTTTCATACAAAAATACGAAAAGACTTTTTCCCCAACCTATTATAACACTAACGTCTGATGTACTTTTTTCTTACAGGGCACCCCGAGATAGACTCATAAAACTGGCAATGCTTTGTTCATTGAATGTACCTTCCTTCCGAATATATCAACAGAATCTTATGTGTCTCAACCGTTTTAACAGACACTTTTTACAATTAAACGCTTTTTCGTTACAGTTGGGCCCTGCGTTGTAATTTCGTAATATTTTCAACGATACATTAACATACATGCCTAGACAAAATGCCATTCGTTTTATAAGTCTAGATTGAGGGGACCAGCAAGAAAGAATGAACAAATTGAAGTATGTACCCGCTTTAAGAATATCTTCTTCAAACAAATTAATGCATTATTCCTACCAGCTCTCGTTCTTGCCGAACCCGGTATGCGTGACGCAGCCGATCCGCCCGTGCCACCACGACATGTGGGGACAGGGGCCCATGCAGAACCTCACCACGCAGCGACATGACTTCGTTCCCAAGCCCTGCGTGCCCACCGAGAGTTGCAAGCCTGCTCCTAAGTTTCATAGCGTAGAGCAACCTTTTGAGAGTAAGTTAAACCGTTTGTACGTCACTTATGGCAAAGCATGTTGACACTAAAAGAGAAACTACTAAGAACTGTTATAGGATATAAGCATTTACTGTAATTTACACATGTTTAGAAAAAATAAATATATCTTGATCTTTGTCTTTATCTTCAAAGTTTGAAGGAAGCTTTTAATGCTCCGCGTGAAACGATCACTGAAATAAAATTAGCTTTGATTATTTTTTGTCACGGAGCAGACCACTAACAAAAAATCTTTCAACATTTGCCCAAAGACGTCTACTGCTAAACAAAGGAGTCTCTTATTAGCTTTAAATGTGACCGATTGCAAGAGGCCTGCATCAAACGTGATCTATCTAGCGACCTACCGCCGAACTTTCTGGTAATTGATTATTAGGCAAAATGGATTTTGAATTGATTCTGTCGTACCGCCGAACACATGGAACTTGATACAATATGGCGTTCTCCATTTAGACACAAATAATGAAGGATTAACGAAATATTTGGCAGTCTCTATCTGTGTTTTTTTTTTAAAACAAATATATTACAATTTATAAATATTTAGGTAAAAATGTGTCATCTAAACGCAAATAATAATCATTTAATTAATTAGTCGCTTCAGTAGTCTGCCAAGGTCATAAATAATGGAATATAATAAACTGAACCTCTAAAAATACTTTTTTGATCATCAAAATTACTGAGTGAGCATCTAATGAGGTGATTAGGTGCTCAATCAGTAATTTTGATGCACAAAAAGGTTAGGTTAGGTTGGCAATTTATTAATTTTGAAGACACGTTAAATAACACCCATAAATAATCTATGGCTTTTGGCAGATTCCTCGGTACGGATTGATGAACATCAGAAAATTTTGATCTAGTTGAAATAGTTGAAATTCATCGAATTTAGCGGTAGGGCCCCAGGTCGTCTTTCCGTCCATCTTGCAGGTGGACGTCACGCGCTATGTTTTTTATTAAAATCTCAATTCCAGGAGTTTTCTGCCTCAACGTGGTGCCTTGCCCACTGACCCTTCAGCCCTCATTTCTTATTCAATCTTATAAGAAACACTTAACATAGCTCTTTCCATCGCTCGCTGTGCGACTCGGAGCTTGCTCATAAGGCCAAAGTACTAAGGGACCACGTTTTGAATCCATAAGTCATCAGTGGTAATAAACATTGATCTCTAGTCTTTAATCAAATTTCATCATATGTGGTGCCCGACCGGGACGATCGGTAACTCGGTGGTTAGAGCAGAGGACCGGTTATCCCCCCCGACTGGTGTCCACCTTGTCGTGGGGGGGGGGGGCTGAGTACCTCCCAGTAGGGCGCAGGAGGCGCTAGGGAAAAGGTAACACCCAAAGATTGGCGACTCTGGGTGCCCTTAGTACTGACTACCGGGAGGGGAAACTAAGAGGGACCTGTGGAGGGCGCAGCGGGCGGGTCAGGAGGGCCCGTCAAGCAGCGCCAGGAGGGTCTTAGACAGCGGCCCCTGCTGTCTAACCATGGACCCTCCGAGAAGTCGGCCACAAACGCTATGGTCGCACGCGGAGGTAGAAGGGGCGCGTCCACTGCGTCTCTCTGAAGAGGTCCTCCCGGTTTTGGTCCAGGGGACGTTGGCCGCGGGCGGGTTGTCAGAGCTGCAACCCAGGTACTGGCCCCCCGTCTCTTTCTCAACAAGCGGCGGGCGTCGTCGGAAGATTTTTAGTGGGTATTACTGCTGGCAGTCGCGTCTACCGGTGGTGAGTCCCACACATCTCTCTCGGTCCCCCTTTGGCCGGGAGACAGTGCGTAAATGCATTTTGCTACCGACGTAAATCAAAAAAAAAAAAAGAGGACCGGTTATCCAAAGGTTCCGATTTCGATTTTGGCTCAGCCACCGCAGACAAGTTGACTTTTTCTGATAAAAAAGTAAATACTAACTCCCCGAAGGTTGGATGGAGGCACAAATTTCTACATTACACCACAAAAACGAAATTTTGATAAACTCAAATAGTAAATTCATACCTTTTCCGCTGGGGCAACGCACACAACTAAGTACAGCATTGCAAATGCAAGAATTAAAAAAATTACAAAATTTAAAGACTCGTCAAATTATTTATTGCAAGTCATTTAACATTATACACAGATTTAATCGTCTGAAGGCCCCTGATATATTTGGGCCGAGAAAGTTCCCAGGCGAGTCGACTTTGACGATTGACCTCTTTTCTATTAAATAAAAAATATTTGACAATGCAATTGATTTGGTCAACAGATCGCACCGTGAACCGCATGTCGTTCCTGGACCCCGGTCGCATCCCACCGCCTGAGTCTTACGCACCAGCCAAGTGCTACGAGAAACCCTCAGGTATTTTCTTATAAACTAATGTAATCGGACCCCGGGCCTGTAAGTTACCAACCGAAATAATTAAAAGTTGATGATCTCGGTATCGAGTTCCAATTATTTTAGAAGATACATGCGTAATTATCACTAGCTCCGTGTTCTGGAAAACACATTGGTCCCGGCTGTCATGTAAATCTATGGCAGTTGCGTTATTAGGAAGGTAGTGCCTTTTTATATCCTTTAGAATAGAATATAATAGAATGTTTTTTTATGATAAAATAATGTCAACCTCTGGGATGCGGTAGTCAGATGGCCTGTAATAAATGAAATTCAGCCAAATCAGTTGTTTGTCTAGTGAGTAGACCCTGGGCCCTAAGATTAAGTCTAGGGTAACCGGGATAGCGCTAGAGACTTCTCATGAGACACATTAGTATGTTACTGCGCATCCAAGTTTGCTGGTCAACGTGCAGTGCCGTAACTAGGGCGGTGCCAGCAGTGCCCAGGCACAGGGCGCAGAAATGACCAGGCTATATTTAGTTCTATCTCATGCATGGTACAGGTCGCGTCATGTAAAAAGAACGCTGGAAGAAAGTGGAGGGGTGTGTTTGCGCATGGGTCGACTGACGAACCAATCGCGCGCCGTCTAGCATGCGGCGAGTGACCCGCCCGCCCCGCGCCGCACCTCATACCACCAAATAGACCGATAAATCGCCTAATGCGCAGCTTGACCGCCAGCGTTCTTTTTACATGACGCGACCTATAGCTAGTAGGTACATTTTGTTTTATTGCGAACACGGTGTAGACGCGCCCTACTGTACCTGGCGTGTATTTTCAGAGCCTGGTCAAAGCATTTTTCAAGGGCGCAGTTTTGAAGCTCGCACCGGGTGCATAAAAGGCTAGTTACGGCACTGCTACCATCTATTTATTTTCGACGACCGATATGTCGAGGTGTGTATACCTGCACTCCGCTCATGAGGTCGCGGGTTCGATTCCCACACAAGATAAATCTTTGTGTGCATTAATGGTTTAACATGAATATTTGTTTTGGACTGGGTGTTTTCCTATGTAGGTATATTATGTATGTAAAAAGTATTTATGTATGTTTATCCGTTATTTAGTATCCAAAACGCAAATTTTAAATGGTGATAATTTTTGATATTTTCGTTTCTAATATTTTTGATAGTTTTTTGATATTCGCCGGTTTATCATATTGTAATGTTTACAGCAAAAATGGACTGCGAGACGACACAGAAGATGTCGTACCAGCCGGTATGCGCGCCGTCACCGCAGCGCCCGCCCTGGGCCTGCAAAGGGCAGTACCAGAAGCCCTGCCAGAGGGTAAGACAATATACCAATATATTTGCCGAGGCGCACACTGACTGCTTGTACGCCACTATGCGCAAGCGCAAAGTACGGACCAGCTCCAACATTTTCCTTGCGATGATTGCTGGAAGGATGGACTGCACATTCATTAGGCATTGTTTAGGTAAACATGAAGCTTTGCTCAAATAGAAATAAAAAAAGCAAAGTAGTTTTTTTCTTTTGCAATATTTTATTAATATTTATTTTGCTCTTTTAAAATGTAATTTGGTTGGAAATGTATTCTGAACAAAATATATTGAAATTAGTATTTACAAATTTTTTTTTGTTTTTTTTTCTGTGCTTCGGTATAATTTACTTGAATTAAGAACTTATTTATATTATTATTATTATAAATTCTGGAGTCATTCATCACGTTATTTTATCCTATATTATTCTTCTTGTATAAAAAGAGTGTCTTGTGTATATAAGGAAGGTGTATAAGGATTCTACTATAACCTTAGAAACCCAAGTTAACTGGTGCGAAAACTCAGTTCAGAACTTACCTGACATGTCTCCTATGTAGTTACTTGTCATAAGGCGATTATACTTCCAACCTTCGACAATTCATGGCATGGCGTATCAATAACTCCAATTCGGTCATAACGGTACCTACGAAAATAGTTTATCAAAAATATTTTAAATTTAAATTTTTAAATTTTTTCCCGAATAATCGAGAAATTATAGTAGCGCGGGAATTGTTACAAAGATATTTTTAATCCATCACTTGCTTACAATGGATTTCCACAAAGTAACGCCTGAATCAATAAATTATGGTGTAAACGCTCCCTACTGTACCTGGCCTGTATTATCAGAGCCTGGTCAGAGCATTTTTCAAGGGCGGAGTTTTAAAAGCTCGCACCGGGTGTATAAAAGGCTAGTTACGGCACTGGATAAGCGTATAAGCGCCTGCATCAGGAGAGAGACATTACCCTATATATTCCATTTATTGTTCAGCTGGAGAGCACTACGATTTACCGGTCATCGTTCCTGCCTCCCGGTGAAGACTGCACTGAATTCATGGACCCGTGTTCGTACGGCGACTGCAAACGTAAGTCCTAATATTTTTACTGTAGCTATCAAATATTGAAGCGTGCGTAGCTCCGCCGATGCCAAGTTACGGAATGATCATAGAAGTAAAGCAGAATTCACTGAGGACAGTTCTTTGATGGGTGACCGCTTGTGTCATTTTATTTCGAGCGCTTCCGTGTTTCGGAGGGCTTGTCAAGCTGTTGGTCCCGGTTATCATGGTTATTTATGGTAAGAGTCATTATGCCATTTTAGAGGCCTCTTATTGGAGAAATCTAACAGCTGGAAGCCACACGCCAATCGTCTCATCTTGGTTTGTGAGAGGGGAGGCCCATGCTCAGTAGTAGTACATTAACCCTTAATTGATCAGTAGGAAGTATGTTCCCACCACATAATGATCCTTATTGGATTAGGTTAACATTCAACTTGCTGCGGCCGATTAAGGGTTAATGGGCTGAGATGATGATGAATTAATTATTTTGATATTCCATAACCAGCTGTTTGGTTTATTAGAATACCAGCTTGTCTCATATTTGAAGATTTCATGAAAACTTTGTGACGTTATCAGATAGTGCTCAGGCTATAAACTGTACAAAAATGGCGTAACTTAACTCAATTTCTTAAAGCACTCCAAAGAATTCTACTACCCCTGTTCCATACTGCTTGTCGTCAGAGGCGACTAAGGCTAAGCGGGTAATTAAAATGACCCATGGACTCCTTTTGAGGTACTGGGTCAATCACGACGGGTAAACAGTAAAAATATTTGTAGCAGTTTTTTTGTAGCAGGGTTTGCATGGGAATATCTAAAGGGCTTGAGCGTGATGTATTCTTTGTTTTCAGCATGTGACTGCGTGTGTCCGAAAGAGTGCATCGCAACAGATCCGTGCGCGTGTAACTTCCCAAAAGCCGCGTGTTGCAGCTAACACCCGCCATCTTGTTTCCAAATTCTAGCGACCATGAAATGGCCTCTTCCTTGAAGAAGTTGTACTTTTGTGATAAATTTGTTTGATTGTGATATTGAGAGATTTTAAAATTAGGTTCTATTGTATTTTATTGTTGAAATTAGGTAAATTGTATTAAGTAGAATTAAATAGGCATATTCTAAATGAAAGTTATTATGTAAATTTGTTTTTGATATGGCTATGTTTATAATAAAAGTGATATTTGGTAATTCAATTCTTTAATTTTTTCTTTTTGATTATATATGTTGGTTAAAATCTTCATGATCATCGACATTGTACGACGGATTACCAGCATTTCGTCAGAACTGGACGTGACAGAAATGACGCACGTTGACATCAATTCATCTCATCAGATCAGCATCACATTCCACCAGAGATGTGCTATGCAGCGAAGATATGAAAGCTATACTACGGAAGTGACCGTTTTCACCAATACTAAGCTTAGCAATAGCTATGTAGCTGTGCGCAGCTAGAGCTATGCGATGTAAGAGGCAGAGGCGCGCGGAACATTGCTACATGACTCGCGACCATCCCTAGCACGCATCCATCGCATCCGCAGCACACATCCAGGTGTGCGTGTGAACTGAGTGATCTTTTCAAAAAAAAACTCATCCAACCACAACCAAATTATAAGAGGATTTAAGAAATAATTGTAAAAATCTCATAGTAAGATAAAAAAAATAGTGAAACCTAAACAAAGAAGTTAGAACTAATTAACTGGATCACTCAATCTGGACACCTGAATAAGCCATAACCCATATCCAAGAATATACAATGAATGTGATTATAATTTGCATTTGAAATAATTGTATAGAATTTGTGAAAGCTGCTTAGCAAATTTTCGATTCGTTTCATTTTTGAAAAGATCACTTAGACCACACGCACACTTTTCCATTCAAGCCAAATCTTATAGTTCAACCCGTTTCCACCACTGCTATGATATGTAGATCAATGAACATGATTGTAGGTTATCAGACGCATTCATAGCAAAGAAGCGTAGCACATCTCTGGGGAAAGAGATCTTAATGCGTCAGGGAAACGTCTAGCTAAAATTTTAGTAGAGATTAAAAAATGAGACATAAATAAAACCACTGCGTAAATTACCGAAACTTATATTCATCACCGACATCCATACCATGTATGTACAAAGGTGTAATGCAGTGTCATAGACCACATCTTCAAATAGACGTGTAAAAAGGTTTATATAATAATAGTATCTTCGAACGTTTCACACAGCGCCATCTAACCCTAAGCAGAGCTATTACTAGTCTATTTATAAACATTTTTTTCTGTAAATACATACTAATAATACATTAAACTCATCCAGACCAAAAGACATATATGTTGCACAATTTGCCCTGTTTGGGAATCGAACTCTTTAGAGCTACATCACATTGATTATCCAAATTGTCAGCCAAAAGTATGTCCTCTTACGTTTTATTTAACATTATTTTTATACAAAATGACCACCGCAGCATGTAGAAGCTTGCGACACCAGTGCCACAACTAGCGCGTTGCTGTCCCTTTAACCCGAGCACGTTGAAAGCATTCATTGGTTCTTCACCTTAACTTAACCGCATAAGGTTCAATTTATGGTGGTCATATATTGACCACTACCTGGTAAAAGGATAAAAACCATATCACGGCCTTTTGACCATCCCCGTAATAATCTTTCGGGAAAACCTCGCCAGTGATATCAATCCGCAACCCAAGGGTATGTTACAGAAAGTTTATTTTCAAACGTACCTCATTTCTAAGGTACCTGCCGATGGCAAGCGGTGCGTACATATTCGATTCTTAAGCAATTTTGACCTGATTACACATTTACTAAGCTGACTTTCCAATAAAGGATGTAATATATATTACATCTCAGGATATAAATTGTTAACTTTTACCATACTTAAATATAATTTATATTAGCAAGTGTGTGGTCCATTTGCAGGATAATAATATAATATGTATTACATCTCATAGTGAAAAGCCAGCTTTATGCTGGGTTTCCACAGAGTTGTGCGAGGAAAGTGTTTGTTAAGAACCAATAGAATCGCAGTGTGGTACCGGCCTAGAATAGTGCCACCCCCTCTCATCTCACGAGGAGTCGTAAGACCCGACGAAAGATATCCTTGGGATGATGGGCAGCAGCGTCATCCTGGAACTGCGAACACCAACCCATCTGCCCAGCGTGGTAATGCTGAGCACGAGCCTCCTCTCACAAATCAAGGTGCGAGGATATTGGGTCATACTTCACCACGCGGACCCAGTGCGGATTGGCGGAGGCAGGTGTAGGCGTCCTGCTGTTAGAATTTTTCAAGCCGCCCAATTAGGCCTCTAGCATGGCTTAACGACTACCACATTTAGTGATAACCGGGACCAACGGCTTAAGATGCCTTCCGAAGCTCGGAAGCGCTCGATATGAAATGCCACACAAACGGTCACCCATCCAAGGACAGACCTCTGTAAACACTGCTTTACTTCGGTAATCGTTTCCGACCACCGAGCATCGCGGAGCTACGAGCGCTTCTTTGCAATTATGAGCAAATACCCTTAAAAGAATATAATATGTTGAGGAATTCAATATTCTGTTGTGGGCTTTACAAGGATGATTGAGATGAGTATTGGGCGAAGCTAGTAAAATGTAGCGATTCTATTGGTCCTTAACAAACACATCCCTCCCACAATTCTGGTGAAAATGCAGCTTTAGAGTACACAATCTATGAGCTGCACAGTATTTATGACAAGATTAAGTCCTTAGTTTGAGCTTGCTTGTCCTACTTCAGTCTTTGCAAGAGTGTAGTGTTCAATAAGTTCGCTTGAGCAAGGGTGGCTGCAGGATCTGAAAGTTCTGAGCTAGGGAACGTTGTTACTAGTCCGAATGGTTGCAGCTGGTACATCGGTTCTGCTCGGGAGATGTACTGTTGTAAATCGGCTACAGTGTGGGTATGGTTGAACCTTCCCGTTAAGCGGCTGCCGTCTGCTAGGCGGAACTGTAAGGAAATTAGATATATTACAGATATTAAATAGTTTTCGTCCAATATAAGTATCATTTAGTTGACGACCGATATGGCGTGGTGGCGAGTATACCCACAACTATTTGTGTCTATAAATATGAGAATTTGGTCTGGTCTGGGTGTTTTTCTATGTATTTTAGGTATGTATTTACAAAAAAAATAGTATTTATGTATGTTTATTCGTTATTTAGTATCCATAACACAAGTTCTTAATGATACTTATCTTGGAACTAAATAATTGGTGTAAGTGTCAGAAATGTTTATTTATTTTATTTATTTAAGTTTATATAAGTACTCCTTAGGTATGATGCTAAAACAGCCTATTAGTAGTATTTAATGATTCGTTTTAACATTGCTATTGTCAGATTCGTGTGTGTGTGTGTAAACAAGTTTTGTAGTTATATAAGTGGCTTTTGCATAATACACTGTGGTAACAATTTATTTTATTAGTAACTCGTGGATAACGGTACTGGTTGTGCAATGACACATTTAATGTTTAATAAGTTACTATTAATACATATTGTACAATTGTTTGTTGTCCCAAAGAAAATAAATAAATCATTAAGAACTTATGTAATCATCATTATCAACCAATCACGCTTGTTTCACAGAAATGATAGGCAGAGGTATATCTATTCTTCTTCCATTTAAATAATGGCTTCGTGCGTCTAGCACATTTAGCCAGTGTCAAGTAAGTGATATATTAATTATATATAATTTATAATAAATGAGAATGAGTGGTGATCAAGATGATAAATCGAAGATGAAATACCCTCCCCTAAACCCCTTGAGTCCTCAGTAAAGATGTGGGACTATATTGAGATCTCACATGGACTCCTTGAGAGAATATGAAAAGTGATGTTGCACTGCTTTGTTTGATTTATCAACACTTATGTATATTTACAAACACTTAACGGTTAATAATCCACCGTTATTACACATTAATGTTAGAAATATCACAAATTTTTGAAAATAAAACAAAACTGCAGACATGACGCTTCACTTTCCCGCCAAGAAGTCCAGAGGTATATTATAAGCCCAGATTCTACGTAAAAGATGGCAAGCCTATTGCCGCTTAAGAGATACTTAAATGTTCACCAGAGCCTCGTCCGTTGATCGGTAGGTGCACCACTTGCAGATGAGGTTGGCTTTGGCTTATAAGGAGACTCAGCCTATTTCTTCGGAGAAACAGGCGTGATTGTATGTATGTAATAAGTGAAATGATTCAATACCTGTACGGTGGTGACAGGTTTGTTGTCGTCGACTGTGACGGCGTCCTGCGCGGCTCGGACATTGGCGGCCCTATCGTCCCCCGTGGCTGCCACCGCCGCCGTCGCTCCCACAGTCGTTGGTGTCGGGCTATCATTAAAAAAAAACCACTCAAAACACTGAGTATAAAGTATTATTTACAAAATCTGTGTGTTACTCTCATAGAGCCAAAAAACCCACTGAGCTGTAGCCATTCTGCATCGCTGCAGCACACATTTACACTATGCGGGTAGTGTTACAATTATAGTTTTTTAAATTGTTACTATCATTTTTTTTTATAATGGTAACTAAATAATAATAAGTCAAATAACTATTAAATTTACATTGTTATTTGACATGCATGTGTGTCTTTTGTTGCAATAAATAATGTATCTATCTACTGACAATGACTATGGGCCTGATGAAAAAGATCAAAGTAGGTCATCGTGCAATAGAGAGAGCAATATTCGGAGTGTCGGGAAAATCCGAAGGATAACTAGATTGACCGACATAGCGCGTCGGATTTGCAAGCTGAAGTGGCAGTGGGCGGGGCCGGGGCACATAGCTCAAAGAACCAACGACCAGTAACCAGCATACGTAAAAAACGGCATGAACTGATTATCTGGTCACGGCAAGGCGACCGGTGGAAGCAGGCGGTTCAAGATCGATCAATGTGGAGAAGTAATGGGGCGAACTATGTTCACTGTGGACTTAAATGGCTCAAATTATCATAATCAATCTTTATGGGCAAAAACTTAAAAACTACAGTTACAAATAATGTAATACAGTAAATTGCCAATCTTGGCGGTTTTATCTAAAAGCAATCTCTGCCAGACAACCTGAAGCAAGGGAGAGAAATAGGAAATGGTAGGAGGTTCGCTGAGTAGGTAAAAATAAATATTTAAATGACTTATTTGTAATAACCTTATTTATGAGTTGAGAGGATACCTGTTTTGTAACACTCTTTAAATATAATGTATGTAATATTTTTGTTGTTTTTGTCACAGTTTAAATTATTTTTCCATCTTTCTTTCTTTATTATCTCAGCTCATTGACAATTACTGTTATTCCAGTGAGAGTATTTTCGTTTCGGCGCATAATGTTAAAAGCGCAAAAGGGAAATGGTTGAAAGAGCATGTTAATAGCGCAAAATGGTAAAAGCGTAGAATGGTATAAAATCAGTTGTATAGCCGAACAGCTTATTTTCGTCGTAAGTTTCATGATAAGAGTGGTGTACGCCTGCTTTCCCGCCTACGCCTATTTTGCCAATTGTAATTTTGATCCCAGGTTATAGGTAGATAGATAGTTCGTTGATCGGCAGCTGCAACACTTGCAGGTGCGGTTCGCTTGGGTAAGATCACTAATATGGGTTTTGAATTTTTAAAGTACAAGGATTTTATAATAATGAACAAGGGAACAGGATCTTTTCTGGTGTTAATGTGGATGAAGGATAATGTATGGAAGTAGCTACTATATCACCATTTGACACGTTAGATCTACACACAAACATGAACGTGAACTGGATAAGATTAAGGCAGAAAGGCACTCCTCTTTTAAGATCGCGAGTTCAGTCCCACACAGGACAGGTCTTTGTGTGCATGAACATGAATATTTGTTCTAGTGTGGGTGTCTTCTATGTATTAAGAAGTATGTGTTTACAAAACAAAAGAATTCATTACTTTTTATACCAGACCCCTTATTTAGTATCCATCACACAAGTTCTTAATCATACTTATTTTGGAACTAAATAGTTGCGAGTGATGGTAAGAGAATAATTTATTCAAAAAGATCCTTTTTAAATAGTTGTGGAGAGGTCAGATACCTAAATAGGGATATTTGTAAATGTGAGATTATATATGGAACATAAAAAAAATAAAGTGAATTAATGATATAAAGGCTTTTTTTTTAGAGGTATATAACTTTAAGTTGGCAACACTCTTTTAACTGGTGGCCATTTTGTCAGCTGTAAAGTGATTCAAGTGATTTATGTTTAGTTTGGTTTGACAATTCAACATAAATCGACCGACTTCCACATTGTGCAAATTTATTTTGAAAATCATGGATCTGTTCGAAATAATTTATAAGCGAATTTTGTAAAGCGATAAAGCTCACTTTTGGTTAAATAGATACGTCAATAAACCAAACTCCCGTATTTGGAGTGATGATAATCCTCGAGTGTATGTTGAGACACCGTTACATCCAGAAAAGCTGACTGTGTGGTGTGCTTTATGGGCTGGTGGAATAATTGGTCCGTACTTCTTTAAAAACGATACTGGCCAGAACGTTGCAGTCAATGGTGACCGCTAGTGCGATGATTACTGACTTTTTCGTTACTTAATTGAACAACCATGATGTGTAGGAGTTGTGGTATCAAAAAGACGGCGCAACCTGTCACACAGCTCGTGCTACAATTGAGTTATTAAAAGAAATATTTGGTAACCGCATAGTTTCACGTTTCGGATCCGTAAATTGGCCTCCCAAGATCGTGCGATTTAACGCCGCTTGATTATTATCTATGGGGATATGTAAAATCGCTAGTCTACGCTGATAAGCCCGAAACGACTGACCACTTGAAGGACAACATCTGGCGCGTTATTGCTGATATAAGGCCACAAATGTTGGAAAAAGTCATCGAAAATTGGACCTCTAGATTAGATTACGTCCGAGCCAGCCGTGGCGGTCATATGCCAGAAATCATATTTAAATTGTAATGCCAGAAGATTATCTTCCAAAAAAAGTAAATTTTATATAAAAAAAAAATATCTTTGTTTTATTCCATTTCAAAGTTCTATACCTCTAAAAAAACACCCTTTACATAAAAGATGTTGAAATAAAAGATGAAATTGTATCCAGATTATGTATATGTAGTAAAAAAAAATACTTTCATATTATATATTTGATATAAAAGATCATAAACTTAATCATAAAATTAATTTTTTATAACATAAGAATAAAAAGCAATCAGTTAGAAAATATTGTGCCATAATTATAACAATATATTTTAGATTTTGCTTCTATGTCCAGATATGTATGACAGGTTTTATTTTCACATGCATTGTTTATCTCTAAAGCTGGTACACCATCCTTGATGAACTGTTGATACAATTTAGTACAATCATTTTTCTCATTCTCAATCAACACAGCAGTGCCCATCACTAGTGATTTTACCAGAGAAGGTAAATCGTTAGAGAAATTAATTTTTATATTTCTATTGACATTTGTGGGAACCGTTTTGAAAACCCACTCCCGGCGTGATTCTGTACGAATAAAATCAGGACCACACCACTTTTCCAATTCCTCCTTAGCTAAAACAGCCTGTTCATCATCACATTGCAGTATAGACTTTAATACAGTGCGAAAACGATAATCAAAAGATTTCTTCATCCAATCGCCATATTTTTTCAATGCACTATCGTTTTTGTCAATTGATTTTGAGGCACCAAACAATAATGCTGATTTGTAAAATATCTGAGCACACTTAGCTGGTCCATCAAATACTCCATGATCGTTGACCCAAATCATTTCTGGTGAAATATCTTGGTTCGCAATTTCCTTTGCCTCGCTTATATCACTACACCATAATGACATGGCAAACGGTTCATATTCTTTCAGTAAAACTATCAACTCTTTAGTAGTGCGATAGGATTCAATGAATACATTTCCCTTCTTTTTTGGCCCAGCGTAATCCATTAGGAAACGCCTGTTTTTGTAAGAACAGTAGTCTGAGCATTGTTTGGCCTCGTCACTCTCTTCCACTTTGCAAGAACGTGTTTTCCATTTGATGGATCGCTTGAATATGTCATAAACGGATTCCTGAACTAGAATTTTAGTCAAATTCCATGGATATTGAAGTTCTATGTCTAATAGTTTGTCAACTGCAGAATCGATATCCGAGTTTCCTGTAACTACTCCGATACAGCCTCCATAAAATTTGTTTACATTGCATATGTCTAGCACTGTCAGAGTAACTGGTAAAGTATCATTCACAAATACTAATTCAACCTTTAAACCGACTTGACGACATAATTGTGTAAATAGATGACATACAACAGCAGTTTGCGCAGTACTTATTATTTGTGCCTGTTCCCATATGCCCAGTATTTGAGTAACAAGCCCCAAGCTCCATAAAGGCGTCTCTTTATGTACCATTAAGCTGCTTATTATATGTCCTTTATCATAATAAGTTTCTTGTATTTGATTATCACATTCCAATTTAGTTAAATTTACCAATTTGCACAATGGCAGACCAGTTTCTTTTGAATTAAATTTATAGTCCGGTTTCCAATGTAGCAGATTTTGTATAATTAGTTTCAAATCAATTTTAACTTGTTCCATAGGTACCTTTCTGATTTTATATTCGATCTGACAAAACAAGTCAGAACTATTTTCAATTTCTTCCGCAAGTTTAAATAATTCAAGCTTTCGTTTAAGCTCTTCCCCTTTGATAAAATGAGAATTTGATCCAATATTGATATCCTTAGAATCGCGAGTTGTTATTTTGTTATGACCATCATAAGTTTCAGATTCAGGTAAGGTCAAATCTGTTAAGAAAGTCTGAGATTGAAACTTCATGTTGTGTTCTCTAAAGTAATCGTTCGCCAACTTCATATCCATTGTCGGGCTATCAATTTCTAGACTTCCAAGTGGCACTTCCGAATCACTCATAATTATACTCTTCTTTAACACAGTTTTAATGTAATTACTCTTGATTGCACACTAACTACATTGAGTAAATAACAGCGTTCAGATAAAATATTGTATTTATGAAAGGAACACTGATAGCTGTTATCAAATGGTCAAAAGTTTAAATTATTCAATACAATAACTATTATTTGAGATAAAAAACTTATCAAAAAGTTTACATTACAACTATCAAACTTTATTACCAGTGACAGCATATTCATTGTATTATAATGTCCGGCATGTGACAGTTGTCATCTTTATATGGCTATGTTGGTTATACTCTGTGTACACTAGGGTTGTGTCTCTCTACGTACGAATTCGTAGCGTGTTGTCGATCTATCGTGTATTTCTTGCAAGTTTATTTTTATTTTAAATAATGGCTTTATGCCTTTAGCACATTTAGCTAATGTCAAGTACCATACGGTCAACGTATCTTGGCGAGGCCAAACTTCGCGCAGAAGGCTGCGCAATGACGTGTTTTAGTAACAAATGGTGGCATGATGTAACGTGCGCGGGGCGAGGTCTTAGCTAGAGATTCCCTTAGTAATCGCCCCTTTAATAGATCACATATCGCAATCGATTTAAAATTTATTGATTTTAGTTTTTATGATACGTAATATATTGAACTTTCAACTCTTATAAAAAAAAATAATTCAGTTAAATATTAGTTATCTATAAACATTCACTTCAATAACGACTGATTGAGAATATTTTAAACCTCCTTATAAAATTGAATATAAATAATATATTTATTTTTATAACCTAATTTTAATCGATTTTAATTAAAACCGATTAAACAACACCATCAGTCACACCCTTCGTGAAGCTTCGCAATGCTCAGTACGCGGTAATGTGTGTGTCTCAGTCACACGTTCGGATTGGTGTCGTGTTCGTGTCGCTATCCCTGTCTTGAGCACAGGCGGTTACAAAAGTTTTCGTTAATTGTTTTACTGTTATTATTTAGTAGTACTTATATTGTTAAGTTTTTTGTTTAGTGTTAAGTTTGTGACTGTTTAAGTTTGTGACTGTTTAAGTTTAGTTCTGTTTGAATTTGCTTTAGCGTTAAGTGTCCCTTGCCTAATATTATCACCAAAAAGAAGCCCCCAAAGAATAATATCGTTTTGAATCGCCGGTCGCGAAAAACTATTTATGATTTAACGCAGTATTTTAAATAAAAAGAAGGCATAAAAGAAAATCCCTTGTCCATGACCAAACACACTGTATATAGAAATAATGTACCTTTATAACGCGTCATTCCGAAATTCATCATCATCGTTTCAACTATAGAAAGTTTACTGCTGAATGTTTGCCTCTCCAATAGAATGTAATCTAAATTACTTCGAGGTATTTGCCCATATTCACTACGCTTGGCAGACGGGTTGGTGATCGTAGTTCCAGCCAGTACGACGCTGCTGCCCATCATCCGGTAAGATTTCTCTTCGTCGACTCTAACGACTGCCCATGAGATGAAGGGTTGGCACTATTTTAGGCCTACACCACACGGCACTATAGTTTAATAGCATTAATAAGTAAGAATAAGTTTAAGTATACATAAGTAAGAATAAGTTTAGTATTTATAGGAGTTCGCGCGGAAAAAGACTTATCGAGGACTTGAAATTTCGAAATTAATATTAATTAAATCTATATTCCAGAAATAAGGCGAACTGAATGCCAAAGACAATCTCCAAATTAACCTTCGGGCTAGCAGAAAGGGTTAAAGGCGGTGCTACAAACTAGAAAAAAGAAGTAATATAAATACAAGAGTAACTCTGCCTGTTTGATACCTTTGTACCCATTGTTTCTCGATTTTTCGGGAAATTACAGTAGCGCGGGAATTGTTACAAAGATATTTTTAATCCACTTACGTTTAATTATACCTATCTCTTCGGGGAAACAGGCATGATTTTATGTATGTATGATAATAAGCTACTGACCTCCCTAATGCCTGTCCCTTGCCGCTGAAGGCATGTGTTTTGGAAGGCTGCCTCTGGTACTCTTCGTTCCAACGGTCCTCAAGGCTAACTCTCACTCCGCCACCTTCTCCCGCCAGTTCTGTAGGCATCTCGCTGCAAACAAAATATTAAGTTAACGAGGTCCAAGACTTGCTGGTTTGAAAAACAATTACCGTGTGTGAAGCGCTTTAGACAATAAAGACGTGTGTCAAAATTTATACTGTAAAATAATTTATACGATTGCCGGAACTCAACATTAATTTTCAAATCCTTCCAAAGTTTAAGAAACTATTGAAAATTGGTGACGTACTTCAGATTGAACGTAGTTTTATTTAGGTATTACATGTATATATAATTTATCTACATTTATGTTTTATAAGGTGTACTCATCAATTGCATGATGTGGTTAACCGGTAATTGTAAGTGCAGTTAACCAAAATATGTATAAGTTCATAGTACTTTTTGTTAAAAATTGCTGTACTTATGTTGGTAACCCTGTAAATAAATAAATACTGCCCTGGATGTTACCAACTACAAGCCGCTGACTGAACCATATTACGCAATATATAAATATTTATAAATCTACAATTCTATAACGGTATCACACGGCTGCAATGCTTTAATTGTATGTATCTTCATTAAACTACTTCACCGGTTAGTCTTCATGAGTTGGTACTACTCCTTTGAAGTTTAAAAAAACTTGTGTTACAAGAGTATACTCGTCGCAATATCTCAATCCACGTGGGGAAGTAAAATGCGCGAGCGCAGTGAACTATATTGCTGCCCACTCCACTTCTGGCAACGCGTAGTGAAGCATTAAGTAAAAACAACTATAGGTCTTATTTTTTGTACTATTCACATATCAACTGTTTCAAAATTACCCTCATTAACAAATCCTTACTTAATATTATAAATGCGAAAGTAACTCTGTCTGTCTGTCTGTCTGTTACTCTTTCACGCCAAAACTACTGAACGGATTTAAATGAAATTTGGTATACAGATAGTCTAGACCCTGAGAAAGGATATAGGCTACTTTTTATTGCGAAAAGGGGGTTGTAAATGCTACCCAAAGATACTATTCCACGCGGACGAAGTCGCGGGTAACAGCTATAAATTATAAAAGTGACCTTTATTCCACATTGCGGGACTGTTCGAAAGGGTTACCCCCGGTACATAGCAGGGTCAAGAAGGAACATGGATGGTTTTTAGTCAGTAACAGTCTGACACACCCTCCCGCTCGAACCATAGCGGGAGACGGTCATATATGATTGATCATCTTCTAATTGTTTTGAAGCGCATACTTTTGTTACGATGTTTTTGGTTCTATCGATAAAAGGTGCTCGATACAAGCACAACACTGCTCAAAACATATGTTTATGCTCGTGCAGCGAGAAAATGCGACTAGTATAAGTATCCTTTTTTCTGCGTCCTCTTTTCAAATTTGCACTCAATTGGGCAGAATACTCACCCTCGCCTGATGCAGTTGAGAAACTCAGCATTTTCGGGGTCGGTGTAGTGTCTCAGCGGACCATTGTCTACCGTGAAACCTTCACGGTAAAGTCGAAGGCGAACCGACCGCACTTGGTCCGATAACTGGCAGTAAACAAATAAAAAATCAGAGTTAACTTATTGTTTCCCTTAGACGACTCTTGAATATATTATGATGCCAATATACTATCTCCCTCCGCGTCTAATTAGCTAAGGTTATTTTTCCTCTCAAGTACTCGGGTGCCATGCGTCAAAGGAAAAGATTACATGAAAGGATGGGATTAGTGACCCGGGTGCCATGCTTCAAAGTAAAATGTTGGCTTGAGTATGTCATGCACACTTAAATGTCTCAGCGGTGGTGGCGTCTATGTCGGGTCGTTACGATCCCTAAAATATGGTTGATTGAAACGATGGCTGGTTCATGCGTCATACTCGTGAACAAAAGCCGCCAGTGGGGATTGGTCTGCTCATGTCTACTATGTTTATTCGTTATAATGATCGTATACCAAGTAATAGAGGTATTTTCTTCTTTTATTTTAAATCTTGTAACTTCAGAACACTGGTTTTCGTAGACTTGTCAAATTGTTTTACTATTAAGTACATTTTCTTATAACCTTGAAAAACTAACCTTGAAGATTTTCCTGCCCGTTCTTTTTCAATCAAGCTCCCGCCCGCAGTGAATAGGCGCGCTAGGTTTTTAAGTTTTGACTTTCATAAGAGCTCTATTGAGCACTTATAAAAGGATGGGAACCGTGACCAGGGTGCCATGCGTCAAAGTAAAATGTTGTATGTAAGGATTGGACCAGTGACGCGGGTGCAATTCGTCAAAAGAAAAGATTGAGTGAAACAATAGGATGGAACATTAACATCGAAGAGAAAAAGCGGAAATTTTTTAACTTGCATTTTCAAAGAATTTAAAAATTTTCATATTTATTAACTGCACAATACAAGAGATATGTTTATAAACTGCACAATACTGCAATGCACAATACACAATACATAGAGGTACATGACAGTTGTAAAAGTTTTACAAGACTTAAATTGTGCAGTCAATAGGCATTGCTTTAGCATAATGCAGCTATAACAATTTTGGACTAAACTTGTGAAAAGTCAATGAACACACACGAACTTTACGATAATTTAGTTAGAAAAAGGCTTCTGATAGACCTTATTTCCTGGGACCAAAAAAAATGCAAGCGAGCAAGGCCTGTGCTTTGAAACGGGAAAAAGTAAAAATTATAATACTGAGTTTAAACTCAACATTGATAAAAAAACTCTTACATCTGACTTAGATGTAGCCAATGCTTTCGAAAACTTTTTTACTAATATTCCAGTGTCTATCACAAAAGCTTTAAATTGTTCGCCCACTTTAGCGGAGTCTATTTTGAAAGATAACGTGAATATATGTACAGTAGATTTTACGTTTAGTCATGTTACATCTATGGATATAATTAAGACATTCAATACTCTTAGTGTTAAGAAAGCTGCAGACCTCTGGGGCAATTCCATCGTAGTTACCAAGCCTATCATTGTTTCGGTGGCGCACAGTTTGGCTCTAATATTTAATAAATGTGTAGATTGCGGCAAATTTCCCGATCTAATGAAAGAAAGTAAAATCATTCCATTATATAAATCAGGCAGTACAACAGACCCAACAAATTTTCGACCTATCTCAGTGCTGCCTACATTTAGTAAAATTTTTGAAAAACTTATTTACAATCAGATGTTAATATTTTTCAATAAAAATGGATTAATGCATTCGAAACAATTTGGATTCACTAAGGGTCGCTCTACAACCGATGCAGGTGTTGAGCTTTTAAAACATATATTTGATGCTTGGGAAAATTCTTTGGACGCTTTAGGTATTTTTTGCGATCTGTCCAAAGCTTTTGACTGTGTTCCTCATGAAGCATTGATAAAAAAATTAGAATATTACGGAATAAGAAACTCCGCATTGGATCTTCTCACTTCATATCTAAGTGATAGGATTCAAAGGGTTGAGGTTAATGGAAAGCGATCTCAGGGGTCTGTTGTAAAAATGGGGGTACCGCAGGGCTCGATTCTCGGTCCGTTTTTGTTTTTGATTTATATTAATGATTTGCCATATTTTATTAAAGAAAACCACGAGATAGTTTTGTTTGCTGATGATACATCATTATTGTTTAAGTTAAAACGAAATCAGAATTTAGACGAAGTAAACAGTGCGATCTCGAAGGTGGTGCACTGGTTTGACGTTAACAATTTGCTATTAAATGGGGCTAAAACGAAATGTATTAAATTCGTGATGCCTAACGTCAGACAGGCAAACTCTACTATTATGGTAAAGGAGGATGAGTTGACCCTTGTGGATACTACCAAGTTTTTAGGGATTACTTTAGACTCTAAGCTACAGTGGGGCCCACATATTGGTGAATTGTCGAGTAGACTTAGCTCTGCAGCATTCGCGGTAAAGAAAATTCGCCAATTAACAGACGTTGTAACAGCTAGGCTAGTTTATCATAGCTATTTCCATAGTGTTATGTCCTATGGTATTCTTCTGTGGGGTTGTGCCGCAGACATTCAAACTATCTTTGTGCTGCAGAAGAGGGCTATTCGAGCAATTTATAATCTCCCGTGTGGACATTCACTAAGGGAAAAGTTTAAAGAAATTGGTATTTTGACAGTGGCCGGTCAATTCATTTATGATAACCTGGTTTATGTACATAAGAATACTGATCAATTTAGTAAGAAAAGCTGTATACATAACCTAAACACAAGGAATAAGCATAAATTAGTTGTACCTGCCACTAGGCTCCAAAAGATAAACAAATCTTTTAAAGGTCAATGTGTACGATTCTACAATAAAATCCCAAGCAACATACAGCAATTGAGCCTAAATAAATTTAAATTAACCATAAAACACAAGCTGTCTTCAAAGGGATACTATTCTATTAAAGACTATATGGCAGATAAAAATGCTTGGGATTAAACTGCCGTTTCATACAGGCTATTCTAATATGAATGACTTGAAAAAATAAATATTGTTAAGGTTATGTTATATTGCATTGTATAGCTTCACAGACAAATGAAGATTGTAATTCTAGTACCAAACTAATGGACATATTTAAAAGAGCATAGCCTGTGAGTTTCTCGCCAGTTCTTTTTACAGAGCGGTGGCTCGGAAGTGGCACTTAGATTCACTTACACTTAATTTTTTTTTGTTTTTAAATTGTTTTGTTGCATGTAAGTGAATCTAAGCTTCGTGATTTAGTGTAATATTATTTCGATTGTATTTTTTTTCATTTGTAATCATGACGTTTTCAAGTACTATGTATAATAGTTTATGAAATAAATATTTTTTTTACTTCACTTTTACTTGAAGTGGGACGCCAATGACGCCACAGACAAATTAAGATTGTAATTTAAGAACTAAACCAATGGATAAATTTAAAAGAGCATAGCCTGTGAGTTTCTTGCCAGTTCTTCTTACAGAGCGGTGGCTCGGAACTGGCACTTAGATTCACTTACACTTAATTATTTTTTGTTTTTAAATTGTTTTGTTGCTTATAAGTGAATCTAAGCTTCGTGATTTCAGAATAATAATATTTCGATTGTTTTATTATATTTATATAAAATTTTGACGTTTTCAAGTTCTATGTAATAGTTTATGAAATAAATAAAGTCTGAGTTTGAATGGTGTTAAGTAAACGTATACAGGTGCCATATTTTCTTTTTTTAAACGGAACCTTAGAATTGACTGTTTTATTTACCTGTCCTGGAATGGTGGTCGCTGTTACTTGTTCATGATCATCTGCGGTCTGGCCTGTACGAAAAAAGAAGAAAAAATTAAATTACACTGTTTTGCTCCGTATCAAGCATTTGGGCAACCGATTAAATTGAGATAATCATTTTTTTACAAAATGTTTACATGCATTTCTTTTTAGAATGTTTCTGGTAAGTAGTAGTTATACTTGTGTGACAATTATTATCTAAGGAAAAAGCACGCAAATCCTCAGTCATATATATATAATATTACGCCTATTTCCCCGAAGGGGAAGGCAGAGGCATATTGTATGCCCACATTATATTGTTGGCCCCACGTAATAGGTGACGAGCCTATTTCCGCTTGTCGGGCTCCTCAGAACTTGGTAGGATGTCTGTACATCCATTACAATAATGTGTTTTTGATTAACATCAATAATCGTAAATAATATTTTGTTCCTCCTACACGGACAGAATCGCTCAGAAAACTGTTGAGAAGATCTATTAGATAGTTGAGCAGTGGGCTTAATAGGCTGATATGATGACAAAGATACCTTTGTCCTTGATGGTAGTGCATTGTAATCTTTGCTATTTTACAGGAGAGCCATTTTAAGATAGCCATTATTTTGCGCTCGATGCGATCTCGTTTATTTCATATTTAAACTCTATAAAGTAATTCTCCTGTACATGAAGTAACTATACATTATGGCGTAATTGACCCACCAGTTGAAAAGGCATTTTTAAAACACTTTTGCATACTTAAGTAATTTTCTCAATTTTTGACAATTATGCCTTTGTCTTACCGAAGGTGCGATATGTTTATCTGTTCTTTAGTATCCATAACAGAAGTTCTTAATGATACTTATCTTGGAACTAAATATATGGTGTAATTGTCTGAAAATATTTGTTTATTTTATTTATTGTACACCCATATGGTGTGCATGGTATATTGTAGGATATTCTTTTAGAAAAAGTCTAACATATTATGTTAATTAAAGTAAAGTTTGTTAATGACGCGCATTAACTATCGGGTCTGAATGGAAGTGCGGTATGGGAGGGGGCGTTACTATAGCAACGCCACGGTCGATCACTTTTTGTACCTTCTTTTTGTCTATGTCTGTACCAGCGTAGACAATCGCCATTGTTGTTCAACTTACGTGCCGGGCACTCTATTATATTAAAAGCACGCTGAGCCCTTAGTGCCGGCTGTCAAGACCATCTATGACTATCATTATTAAGAAGTGAGTGCCTTTTTATATCCTGAAGACTAGTTTACCAATAAAATAAGTTGTCCTCTAGATTGCGGAGTTCAGACAGTCGCTTTGTGAAAGAAATAAAATCAGACCAGTTAACGGACCCTGGGTAAGTGTAGAGCACAATAGGTATAAAAGCTTGGATGATGATGATATTGATGGTGCTCACCTAGTCTATATCCAACTCCAGTGAAGGCACCACCCGCACCCCGACTTGCTGAGGGAGATGGGTCATCATCAAATGCCACTGCACCTCTCCTAAAACATACAGAATATTGAAACCATTTTTATTCAAACATCTTTCGACAAATTGGAGATTCACTACCAATGTTGACGGACCATTATGGCCAGTTTACCTGCACTCGGCTCCAGAGGTTGTGGGTTCGATTCCCACACAGGATAAATATTTGTGTGCATAAACGCGAATATTTGTACTGGTCTGGGTGTTTTTTTATGTATATTAAAAATGTATTTATGTATGTTTATCCGTTATTTAGTATCCACAATACAAATTCTTTATGATCCTTATCTTGAAACTACATAATTGGTGTAATTAACGAACAAAAAAAACTTAATGTGCACCATATTCGAATATGGCACGATTTCTAATCTTCTAATCTTAAAAGAAGCCCTTTCAGTTGATAATGATATTCCTAGAGTAAAAGAGATAGATAAAAAGAAGTTTTGTTTTTCATTGAATTCGAGTAGGCCCTCTGCCCACCTCTAATCGGTACTGAGACCGCGCTTAATTCCCCTTTTACTATAGTTTACGAGAGGAACGGCCCCTCAATAGACAGAGGCAATGAATTTATAATATAAAAGATTATTTCTTAAGGAATATTTGTATAAAACAATTTAGATACTCACGCCCTAACACTCTTAAACATCTCAGTAACCAAATCCTTTCTGCCTTTGCCTGGCGGTCCTATGATCTGTTGTCCAGACCTCTCTGATCCACCTGCATAGAATGCTTGTCCTGTAAACAAAAGAAAATACTACTATATGTTAGGTTGTATGTATAGGGATCCTACCAAGACCTTAGAAACCTAAGCCAGCCCCACCTGCAAGCAGTGCACCTGCTGAGTAATGGACGCAGCGCTGACAAACAAAAAGTTCCTGGTAGGCGATAATAGGGTCGCCACCTCTTATGCGGGATTAAAAACTTTATTGGCAAACTGGACTGAGGGAATGTGATCTCGTCTAGAATCAATAATAAGTAATGGGCTAGCCTGGTGAGGCCAAATAGTGATTAGACCGCAATGGGCTAGCCTAGTGAGGTCAATGATGATTGGACCAAGGAAATCTCTGTGTTAAAGTTGAACTTAGCTGCAACTATTGAGATGCCTTTCAAATACTTGGAAGTTTTCTGCCCACCCCAAACCATACATGTATTTAATATACATAAAAAAAATTATATATAAGAAAAGAAAACAATTTTCTTTTCTTATGCAATTTCTTTGTTTTATTTTAATTTGGTGTACAATAAAGATTTTTCTTTCTATCTACAATCAGGAGTGTTTACCCAGAGGGGTAGGCAGAGGCATATTCTAGAGTCTTTTGCTGCTTATCGGGAACCTTTATGTATGCCAGAGCCTCGTAAATTGATAGTGGTGGACCACTTGAAGAAGAGATTGGCTAAGTTCCTCAGATGTTGGTTAGAACCGGATACACCTTATGTATTTAATATGGCTTCAAAATAACAAATTGTCCTAATAAACTATAACCTATAGCATTTTACTAAAACAATCACCTGTAGTCTCATTTCCTTTCAATCTTGCTATCTCTCTCTTCAACTCATTATTCTCAACTGTCAGTCTATTTATTTCTGCATTTAACATTTCATTGTTATTAGACTGAGAATGGTCTTTTTTATCAAGATTTTTCAAACAAGATGATTTGGTGCAAAAGAAGTCTTGTGCAATTAATCCTGTTTGGCTTACATCAGTATGTTTCAAGGCTGATGTATGAAAAAAATAACTTTTAGCCTTTGAATGGAATACCAAAAGATTTACCTATACTTTTGAAACAACTGCTTCCATCAAGTATGATTTATTTTACAGAATCAAATGATTAATACTATACTACCAAAAAATCTAATTTGAATACCTACATTTAGGTATACAAATTGAAGCAAAAATATTTTTTTTTTTCAATGTTTATATATGTATGTATATTAAATAAAAATCAATCAAAACAAACCTTCTTCATCAGGACTGTTGCTATCTTGTTGCAAAGAATCTAGGGTAGCAAATTTGGTGCTACTTTTCTTATTGTCCTTCTTTGGAGGACGCTCGGGTGAGGCGGGTGGTGATTCCATGTCACTGTCTGACAGCGAAGGGGGAGATGCTCGGGCAGGTACTGGGTTTGAGGGCACATCATCCACATTGCCTCCATGTTCGTAGAAGCTTGATAAAGCTATCTGTAATATTTTATAAGTTACTAGACTAGATCGTAATTCATATTGCCTACTTTACAAAATCTACTGTTAGTGTAGATTTCATTCAATAAATGACTGATAAACATTCAAAATTTAGTGTGAATAATTTAAGTTCAAACAATTGACAGACAACCGAGTGTGTAAAACCCAAAAATAAGAGGAAATTTTTTACTTTAGAATTATTAACACAATTTTTGTGTAACATCATTTCATCGCATGCTCCTATAAAATTTTCTTTTTATTGCTTTTTTTTGTTAAACCAGCTAAGTTCAAAAAACAGAACTATTTCACATAAAAATATCAAATTTGGCTAATATATTGAGACTTGCAAGATACATTTGTGTTTTAAATTTAATAAGCTTATCTCAAAAGGTTATTAATATCCAATAACTCATTTTTATCATTGATTGATTGATTGACTGACTGACTGACCTATAGATCAAAACTCTAACCCTGTTCCCAAGGGAGTAATTAGATGAATACAAAGGTATAAATAAAAAACTGGCAATTTTTAAATTAATTACAAATTAATTTACAAAAAGTAATGATATCCAATCAAAAACATAAAACTGAAATGAGAGCCAAGTTCAATATTATGATAAATGCCTTGATCATTGACTTCAACGATAAAAGAAGTGAGATCTAAATGGGTGGCAAGTTCAATGGTCAGTCCTGAAATTTATTTATACGTAACAGTATAATATCTATTTATAACGTAAGATAATGTATTGTAGCCTATGGTCTATCTTGACTAGTTTTCATACATGTATTATAGCCTTCGCAAGTTCTAAACCTACAAGTATTTGTCGGTTCTTATTTTATAATTCTGAAAATTTTGACTAGCGATTGAACATAATAATTCATTGGTAGGTTCATAAAAACTAGCCAAGACAGACCTTAAGCTACAATACATTATCTTATGTTATAAGAAGATATGATATGTTATACTATTACTTACAAATAAATTTCAGGACTTACCATTGAACTTGGCACCCATTTAGATCTCACTTCTTTTGTCGTTGAAGTCAACGATCAAGGCATTTATCCTAATATTGAACTTGGCTCTCACTTCACTTTTATGTTTTTGATTGGATTCAGCTTATATGATTTAAACTACATTAATTTATAACTATCTCTCAGCGACGACGTCGCTTTACTCATTGATCTATGACGATGGTCGATTCACATAGTCCGTTTATTCAACGCACATCTCTAGTGGAAAGCAACAATAGAATTTAATTTATATTTAGAGAACCTGTTGCATAAAAATATTTTAGTGGTCAAATTCACATAATTTTTAGTCATTTGTATATTTCAGAAGACTAAAGATAAGTCATGGACAGAATCATCTTGTGCAACTTGGTGAATAAATTTAGACAATATTTTAAATGAAAGACTATTTCATGTTTCAATTATCATTCAGTGTACGACAATTAATAGGAAGCACAATTATTAAAACAATTACAAGTAAGATTCATAACCAGAATGGCATATGATCAGAAAACTAAATAAGTTCAGAACACAATAGATAGAGTAGACCAAAATTATAGTTATTGGATATAAGATAATTCAAGCGCGAATGAGACAATTAATCAACGTGCCTATTCTTTGCAAATATCAGAAAGTAAAGAAAAATAAAGTAAAATTATTACACTTACCTCAAGCTGCCAATTGGACGATTCCAAAAAGAATTTGCTGCGGTCCTCATCCGCGCCAGTCACATCACAAAATTGTCTCAAAGTTTCTTCTCTACTTACAGACATTTTACAATAATTAAAACCGTATTAAAATTTTATATTTCACAAAATGCTTCAAAATGTCGATGACTTGCTATTGCTTGCAAATCTTTGACTGCAAGCAAAAATTACTAAATGGCAACACTGGTTTTTTATGTCAAATAGTGCTGTTTCTGTAAAAAATAATCTAAAACTATAGCTTATACTGCCTAGTCTTTAAAACTAGAAGAACCTGTTGTTATTGTGAAACTCTTTTTGTACATACATTTCATTAAAATCTCCATAAAGTAATATATCTCTTCTTACCATTAGAAGAGAAATATTACTTTATGAGAATTTTCGTTATTTTATATTATGTTAATAAAATTGATACTCATTTATGATTTTAAGGTATCCGAATTTCACTGCCAAATTTATTATATTAATTTGTGGGTCATCGTTTTATATTAGTGAAATGATTTTAAGTTTACCAGTAAGGGTCTGTTGTAAAATGTCCAAGTTAGTTTCCATTAGTGTTTACAAAATATTTCTAGCAGTGTGATGAATTGATTTTTTTCGACACTCCAGTAGAAGAAGTGCTTTCATATCAGATAGTACTCCCTCCAATACATACAAAACTTTTATTTTGGCTTCCAAATATCTCTTATTTTTAGACACTGTGAAATAAGACACCAAAGCACTTAAACTGCAGAATAGGCAGTATAGGCTATGATTTTAGCATTTTCCGCAAGCAATAAAATGTAATAAAAATTTGTAAAAAACACGAAGCTTCCGTGGATCACTTCCCTTCAAATTACTGACCGGTATACATTGCTGGCTTTATTAGTAACAGATTATATTATATTTGTATGAATAGTCCGATGGTTGACTTGCAAACATCAAAGATGACTTTATTATTATAGACATTGAGTAACATGTAACAGGAGAAAAATTACTACTAGCCTGTGTCAGTCAGAGTTATAAAAATGACTAGTAAAGTAATAATTTTATTTTTTACCGAAACATTGTACTGAGGGGATGCACTTTGAGCTCAAACAAAATTTATGACTTTTATAGAATATTAATAAAACAGTGATAGGAGTTATTGCTTTCAATGCCGCCCGGTGAATAAATGAAGAACTCCCGACAATCATCTGGCACCATCATGAGGAAGTATTATCAGCTGTTTCTTGTTATTATATGCTTTGTGAGCATTGTTACATTACTTATCTACCGACACGAGTATTACCGGCTGCGATATGTACTAGAAGTGTTAAATTTCTTCGGTAAACCTGGTTTGTCTGAAATAGAATTTTGTGGACCTGGATTTAATGCTACCATGCTCTCAGAAATACTTAGAAATTCTTCAATGGAAATTCGTGAAACTCCACCACTCTTTCAAGAAATCGATGAAAACTTCTATTCTTACTCATCCTTCCTCAGATCTTATCAAAAGTATGATAAATTAGAACAAGAACATGCTCACAACATCGACACTATTGTGATTGGTAAAGCACATGTGCGTCCTAATTTCCGCTGTAATATTTGGCTGGAAAACTCACAGAAACCAAGATCAGGACGATTTATATACAAGATTATTTCTGAGCCTATTAATGATTTTCGCTTGTACATATTCCATTGCTCGTTAAATAAAAACATAGGGAAACCTAAGGGTGTAAGTTTTTATATGAACGATTATAACATTAACCCAATTCATGCTCCAATAAACAGAGTTATAGAGGTGAATACCAAAAGAAAGGCAAGAGTAAGAAGTAGCATTCGATTTGTAAATGTTGTTGAACCAGCAGTATGTGTAATACCGAATCAGGTTCCGTTAGTGTCTAGAGATGCTTTTATCGAATTTCTGGTCTACTACCATATGATGGGAGTCAACCAATTCACTATTTATGATAGTATCATTTCAGAAGATGTTATCAGGCGATTGAATCTTATTCCATCTGATATAACTCAGTGGAGCATTCAGTTTTTTCCACTAAACTATCCATTTGTGTTTGCCAAGTCTTACGAGATTGTCAGGAATGCTATAGAGCTAGATTGCCTGTTCAGACACTTTAGATTTGACAAAGAGGAGTCAAATAAGGCAAGTCACGCGTTTATTCTTTCTTGGGATGAGTTCTTGGTGCCTAAAATACACAATAACTTAAAAGCAATTTTTGACGATTTTGACCCTACAAGAAAATTGAGAACATATGAAGTGAAACCTTTGCTCTTCTGTTTAAATCAAAATGATGATGACAATGCAGAAATTGGATACCCTGATATTATGAAGAAAACACACTATTATTTATTGTCGCAACCTATGACATCTGTTTTCATTAGAAACCTGGACACTATGACATCTTTCAGTGATATCTTTAATCTTAATTCGACAACAGGTGTTATTCCCTTATTAGGAGCCCACAAGTATACAGAATGTAGAGATCCTAAGTTATATCATCCACATGGGGCTGGTTATAATGAAACACAAATGCAGGTGTTTCAGCATAAGTTCGAAGGGGCCATGTTGAAGTTTGGCCAGAGTTTAGTAAGTAATAAGATATATAGGTTGTACACATCTGGGCAAATTTGGGAAAAAACATCCAGTGAAAATGTAAGAGATATGTTATAGATGTATAGTTACTATTTTAATTTATTAGCGCTAAGGTATTATTTATTTATGTGTTTGAAATGGATATTATGAAGATTTTATTTGAACATTGTTGTTTTGATATTGCCATTATGATATGTGATTATTGTACAGTTAAGTTTTATGGAATACCAATTATTATTATTATATTACTGTAGGAATGTTGTTTAGCAGCTATATATCTAGAAATTGTAAACCAGCTTCAAACAATTGTTAGTGCAGAAGTCAGTATACCCATTCTATTCATTCAGGACAAACATATTAGTGTGCTTGAAAAAGAATATTTGCCTTAGTTTGATTTTTTAGCAAACATAGTTTTTACCCTGTGGTCTATCTGCGGGTACAGCTCTCCTTAGTTTGCGAAATATACTTGAAGTTTTATTAGAAGAAGAAACTAATATTAACCAGCAATATAACATCTACCTTATTACCCAATTCCTAACCATATTTTATGGTTAGGTAAACATTTTGCAAGATAATAGTAACTACTTAGTTAATTTAAGAGAAAATTAGGTATTATAGTTATAACAATATACTTACTGCCTAGCAAGTAGAAAAAGATGAAAAAGTTACTTTGGGGTCTGTTTAAACCCATAAACATTTAAAACCTCAGGTATTTGTTTACAAAACGACTTATAAATTACCAAGGCCTATAACAAACTCGCCTCTATAAAAAGTAAGGGCAAATCTGCGCCCTTACTTTCACAATACCTACTGTAAAAAAAGGTTGGGGCAATTAACATAATGGAACTCGGTTCCAATATTTTGAAACATTTTTTTTAATATTATAAGTAGTTTTTCATTAGCTTCCTCACAAACAATAAGACTTGTTATGTTTTAGCTTAAACTTGTGAATGAGACAATTAAATGAAATTTTAATTTTAAAAAATCAAACCCCTGTGGTAGTGGACCGGTTATCCATAGGTCACGGGTGAATTTTTCTAGTAAAAATTTGATCTTATAACTAAAATATAGCCTTGAAAATGCAAAATTTCAAATCCTAAAGAGACAATTAAAATCGAAATATGTGGATTTGGTAGGATGCCTCTAAATTGAAAAACTGCCATAAATGGTTTGTCCAATTGAATTGTATTGGTGATACTATATTGATTATTAAGGATTTCATTGAAAATGAAACATAAAGCCTAGTATTAGAAAATCGTGCCTTGTATATTTGAGGTTGATATTTATTTATAAGAATTAGAAATAAGTTACTACTCATACTTAAATTCAGTAGTTTTAAATTCAATTTAAAAATAATAAGTGCAGTTCCCGGTAAATGTTGCGTTGACCTTTGAAAAGGGTAGCAGTTTTACTGCTCAGTACTCAATATCTTTTTCGCTTTCCACAAACAGATACAATATTTTGTTAATATACTTATATTACATAATAAACATGAAATAAGCATACATTTGGTTTTGAAAATGTGATGATTACCAATGTGCAACATTTCAGACCGTCTACTGTACTTACTGTCCAGTACATATTGAATTTTGTACTAATTATGAACAGTCTGTATAAAGCTTCTTTTGATTACAAATTATTTATACTCACCATTATTCTTATCTTATTTCGTAAGTCTATTTTTGCCTCTTATAAGACTGCCCTTTTATATTTCTAGAAATTAAACTAAAAAATGTATTTATGAGCTCTATAAAAAAAGTTCCACCATGCCTCCACACTGAATTGTTCGACTGCTTCGACCAACAGGCACGATGAGGTCATTATGACGATTCAAACTAAAAATTCAGTCAGAACTTAACTACAGTATACCTACACAAGTAGCGGCGCGTAAGTCTAGCGCTGAACAAAACTCGGAGGGGATAGCTGCGCATGAGTACTGTCGCGGACGGAATACAATTATTACTTTAATTAATTAATGGCAAAATATTGTTAATTACATTATTTTAATGTATGTCGCGCCTAATAATAAGTCGCGCACGCAAATAATAAAAAAAATTTCACGTGCCAGTCTTCATATTTAAATTTCTCTATTTTATTCTAGTGTGCATTCCTTCAGTCCCTTAAAAGATTTCATGTTACCAAAAAAAAAACAAACAATCAAACTCAAACTTAACAAAAAGCAAAAACGTCAATTAACAGCGATAACACAAGTTCGGAACGCGACTGTACGGTGTGTACAAAGTGCGCGGGGCGTCGTTTCAGTGCGGGGGACGGAATGCGGCTGGAGGGCCAATCGGCGCTACGCACGCATGCCCTTCATCCCTCTTCACCCCCCAAGATACCTTATTTTTGACTTCTGCGCAATAACGGTCAGCGCTAGAGTTTCGTGCCGCTACTTGTGCGCCAGTCGCCATCAAGATGCTTTCTGTGCTCAAAAACGTTACCGTTTGTTTACTATCAAACACGCCTGTTTCCTTAAAGGCAGTTACATATAATACGCCCAAATTTCATCAATGATATTGTTGGTTCCACGTAATTTTGCCGCTTGTTTTATTCAAAAGACGTGCGTGTGTATTCACGGTTGAATGGCAATGGCGTGCACACCATATATGCAAATAGGCACTGGCCTGGCCATGCTTTGCCGCATCAAGGACTGATCTCTTAATTCTGTTCAGTTTCGGGGCTAAGGGCTTGTACACGTAAACACGATGCGTTATCGTGTCGTAGAAATCTACAATGCAACTTATTTCGAAACAGAATTTGTATGAAGCTCGTCGCAATTTCCACGAATGAACGTCGCGTTATGTGTACGAGCCCTAAGACTGCTATGCATTGCATACATGTCTATGCACCCCTTCCTATGAGATTTCAAGTTACTTAATAAAGTTGACCGCCATCAGTCGTAGACACGAGTATCCATCCATATGTTTGTCAGTAAATTGGCGTTAAAAGGCTTATTATGGGAACAAGATTCATACAGCGTAATACCACCAACTGTATGCTGGGTCTACCACGCGGACCCAATACGGATTGGCGGAAGTAGAAATTTCAATTATTTATGTGAATGATATCTTTTTATTTTAAGTACTTTATTGTTATCAAAAATATGCTTCGAAAATGATGTAAAATTATTTTTCTGCTCCGGAAAAACTTACATTTGGTGCGTTAGTCAATAAGCTATATCTAGGTAGGTAATTCTTATACATAATTATTTAAGATAATTAAAATATTAATATAATATAATAATACGCTTGTGGTGCAATAATGTATACCTACCTATTTAGATATTTTGTTACTTACCTTAATATTAAAATAGGATTTTTCAATAGGGTGATAATTTTTTTTTAATATAAAATATAGTGCGACTAAATTAATAAATCCGAATAGCATTTAAAAATAAATAAACTATATTTGGTCGTATCATACTTTATTATACATTTTTTTTTTACCCATTGAAAAATCTATCTATTTACAAATATTTTACTGTGACTGAATTGATAGTACCTATTGTTAAATTATTAATCAACAATGCACTTACTATCCACATATTATGTCGTTTTTATTCTAAATGTCTTCTATACCCTTTTTTTGTTTTGTTTTACATCGGTAATAGAATGCATTGCCTAATGCATACGCACTGCCTTCCGGCTAAAGGGGGACCGAAGGGGGGTGCCACCGGCAGACGACTGCCAGCAGTAATACCCACTAAAATCTTCCGACGACGCCCGCCGCTTGTTAAGAAAGAGGCGGGGGCCAGTACCTTGGTTGTACATAACATAGCGTGTGTGGCCGACTTACCGGAGGGTCCATGACAGACCCACTGCCCCCACTGCCTAAGACCCTCCTGGCGCTGCTGAACGGGCCCTCCTGGCCCGCCCGCTGCGCCCTCCACAGGTCTGTATCTTACCGATGACGTTTTGGTTTTGAGCTCAGGAATTGTTTCGAGTTATTCGCATAAACCCGAGATTTCACAACACCCCAAAGTAAAAAAACCGCGCACCATTAAACTGCGCATTAACCAACGAGTAACTGTCTGGTGCGGACTTTGGTCAGGCGGCGTGATAGGACCTTACTTTTTTGAAAATGAGGACGAAATTGCAGTGACTCTGAACGGCATTCGTTATAGAAATATGATAACGGACTTCTTGTGGCCTCAACTGGACGGCATGAATCTGGACAGCATGAGGTTTCAGTAGGACGGCGCAACCTGCCACACTGCGCATGAAACAATCGTCTTATTGCAATAACGATTTCCAGAACACATTATCTCACGAAATTCTGATGTCAACTGGGGGCCTACCGCCGAGTTCGATGGCAATAGATTATAAGGCAAAATGGATTTCGAATTGATTCTGTCGTACCGCCGAACTCATGAAAATCGAAACAAAATGGCGTTCTCCATTTACCTATTGGTCTGTCACGGACTGAAGGTCATGAATGAGAGGTGGCTTTCGGCAGATTCCCCGGTACGGATTAATGAACGCAAAACAAAGTTTGATCTAGATGGATTACCGGTAATCCATCGAATTCGGCGGTAGGCCCCCTGGCCACCAAGATCGTGAAATTTAACGCCGTGCGATTTTTTCTATGGGCATTTTGTGATATCACGTCTTTAAAAATATCACAACTCTGTCATAAAATACTTATTTTAATTTTAAAATGAAAAAGCGCACTTTTACTGAGACACCGTTTATATGCCATTTGAATAAATAAAAACATTTATTGCAAAAATGTAGTACAACATTGATTTACAGGTAACTAGTCCCTAAACTAGGTAATCCTGTCTCTTAAGGACTAGAATTTGGGATTTGCATGAATTTGAAATTATCAGCGTTGCAAATATTTAACAATCATTGCCTATATTTTATTATATTCTAGACATTATGGCCATATATTTGTGTACCTACTTAAATTCTTTTTGCGTATGCCTGTTTTGTGTGTGTAAAATGAGTGTATGAGAGCGTGAGTGGGGGTATGGTAACGTGTGTGATAGCATGTGAGTGTGGGTGTCTAAGAAAGTTCACTGACCAGTAGAAGCTCTGAATTAATGTAGTTAAGTGAAAGAAGCCACGCGAACACCCTCTGCCTGGCTGCGCATGAGCCACTGGACTTTATATCGCAGTTAGCTACTACTTTGTTGTATATTAGCAGGAACAAGTAATCGCTGTTTTCTCGCAAATGCGGTCCTATCAGCTGGTAAGGAATTTGAAACGTTTGTTTTTCAATAACTCTTCGTATGACCCAGCTGCTAAACCCATTTTATGCGTTAGAAGGACTGCCTTGAGTATATACGCACCTTCGTACGCTCAGCTCCTGAGTATTCGAATACTATAATACACGAATACCATATAAAGTAGTTTCTACTTATTACTTTATTGTGAATTGAATTTTAAATTAACCAAATATTGAAAAATTACCTTAATTTAGATATTATTTATTTTTAAATGTGTTTCGTCATAATGACCACAGCCTGTATTTTTTCCGCATCGAGCTTACCATTACACGATGCAGTCTAAACAAATAGCGCCCCATACCGTTAAATAAGTACAATATCAAGCGAGTCCACTTATTACTTACGGCCTGCATAAGTATCCACTTCTGCAAGCCGTCGCGCAAAAAGCGGCTTAAAAGAACCAGGACTATAGCAGCTGGGAAACACGCCGAATGATCTTACAGGGGAACGGCTTATCAAATTTATGGGTGGTGATTTCATCCATGAAGAATGCAGAATTTTTAATACTTTCTTATATCAATAATTGCTTAGGTACCTACTAATTGTTACATCCAAAAATTATCTCTCCAATTATTCTGATTTATTCGCATTTTATCATAAATTTAATTAATGCAATAATACCCTTATACTTGCAGGATTAGAAATCTATATATGTATTAAAAAATTTAATCAATATTTTCTTACCTTATGTTGTGTGATTTTTCTTTATTCGGAACTTCAAGAAATATTTATTTCATAGGTATCAATCAACCCACCCAAACTGTCAGTCCATCGGTGTCGAGCAAGGCATCAGATAGACCAAACGGACAAATCGCATGCTTAATGGAATAGTGACTTAACTCAAAAAAGACGATTTTTGGGACATCACAAAAAAGATCTTCTAAAGAATACTTGTCCCCTACTTGTAAGCGCATTATATTGATACTGATTTATTAATTAGTACTTTGCTTGTGTTTCGAACGATTGACTAACATTGATTCGATCTCAGTAAGAAATAGAAAGACTGTATAAGTACGTAACTCAAACCTGACCTATCTATTAATGGGTCGAGGTTCCTTTAAGCATGCGAAATATTAACTAATGGGATACGCGTACAGGAGAGGAGCGAAGATCTTATACAATACCGCCCCGCTGCCTCGGTTGCACATGCTGCTTAAAATAAAACACAGAATGATACTAAGTAAATGTTTAATTTCTCTATTCTAAACACGACCAGTCAGGTCAAGTTGACAAATTAAATCTTTCGACAAAACAAGCAGTACACATGGCGAAATAATCATTTATACATACTAATAATTAATAATAATATCAATCATACATTATAAATTACAAGGAATAAAAATGAGCATAACTTGAGCAATACAAAAGTGTATTGTCGTTGCCACAAAATATACTAAAATGTAACTCAAATCGTGGAGGGAATTAGTGATATATTCAAAGATATCTGGGAAAATAATATTTTTTCATAAATTACAGAATTAAAGCTTACTTACATAATCTTTAAAATATTGCTACGAACGCACTTATACATAGGGAGGGGTCTTAATTATAACGGCTTTACAAATGAACGTTGTTTAGATTGAGACATTTCAATTCAGTGTCATAATTTTATTTTCATTTTATCCATTACCGTTGATAAGAATATGTCAAAACTTATATTTTGGATAGTTCTTTGCTCATCATCCCAAAGAAGTCCACTACTGAACAAAGGCCTCCAATATTCAGCGTGACCGATTGTAGGCGGCCTGCATTATCGTGATCCTGCTACCTTTATCAGATGGTTCGTCTCATGCCACGCTTTCCGTCGAAGCGTCTTCTACTAAATTCTTTGCTAAATAACGTTTATTAATAAAGCCGTGTGTACGTTATCTCACTATAATAATATTTCACAGGTGAAATTAAAAAACCGTTACTTCAAATTCAAAGCGTGAAACAAGCTGTTCTCATTTTAAGAAGGCACAAAGGTAGCTTGTGTTTGCCTTACCTTGACATATGCTTCCAAATCGAAGGCAAACACGCAAAACCTAAAGAAACGACAAAAATGTTAAAGGTTTGTTCCTTAAATGCTGACGCATTAGAAACTTGCCGAAAGGATTCTAGAATATCACATTCGTATCACACCAGATTTCAACCAATCGCCTTCTTCATTCTATAAATCCCCTGTAGACAGTGATGTGAAAATACTATTTTCCAAACGGATTTTCTGTTCAATGTTGTAAACGCTTAGATCTACAATAGGAAATTTACTCAATGATTAAGAAAACATTAAATTCTATTCAAGGAACATGTAAAATGTAAATGCATTATCTCTGGCCATTAAATTGAGTAAATACTTGATGATATACAAACTTCATAGTTTAAGAAATAAAAAGATAGCGTTATAAGTTACACATACGCTATTAAGTAACAGTGCTCTTATAATAAAGAACTGTGAGAGTGCACAGAATACTTAACCATAGTCGCAATTATACAAGAAAATACATTATTTATTTATTGTCATGATGTTTTGAAGGTCGCACGTGCAAACTATATAACGGATCTCACATTTAAAATACGACATCCTCAAAACATTTCATAAATAATTTGATACTTTCAAATGAATTTGTTCACGCAAAAATTTTCATGCAATTGATGTTTCCACTTGAAAACATCGTAAATTCAATTATATATTTCATTAAGATTATCTTACATTCAATATATTCAAACATCAACGTCAATATTATGTACAGTACAGTATGAAAGGTATCTTAAACAAGAAAATAGTTTTTTATCACCGTCTCTAACACTAAATAGTAAAAAGGATTACAGTATATGCACAAAAAATAGTCACATAGTCTTATGAGTTTTTATAACAAATTATTATTATATGAGCTAATTAACTGCCGTTTGATGCTACAAGCTGCAGTTAATAATGCAGATATTCCGAAAGAATACAAAATAATTATGTTGCCTTGCGCTAGGAGTCTAGATAGTCGGAAAGTATAACCATATCATCCATAAATATATGAATTTCCATAAATTATTGCACAATGATTTTTCGTATATGTTACTACACAAAATAGTTGGCGTTAAAAATATGCCTGTGTTTTTAAGAGTTGTCTTTTGCTATTTAATTATAAATTATACTTTATTGAAATTTTCATTTATATATCTGAGCACACAATCTTAGTGAACGCTTTCGTGAGATCGAATTATAATGTAGATCAATGATAGAAAAAAAAAAGAGTTTAACAAATAAAATGTCAGTCAAAAAGTTTCAGTTCATAGCTATTATAATAATTTAACAAGTAGAAATTATAACAACATTATTTATTTAAAAAATATCGATTTTATTACTAATTTTTGAATTTTGAACCACATTTGGTTAATGCCAGAACTGGTATTAATTTATTTCACTAAAAAGCCATCATGACTTTATAATCGCGAATATTATTATTCAATAAACTTTTCAACATATTTACACCAATAACAGTAAGTATATCATAATTATTAGATTCACAATAATCATTAAGTGTATAGTTAAACGATTTCAAAGACATATTTGTGTCAAATTTAACAAGGTACGAACTTTTTTAGACAAATCACATTCTATGCGTGGTTTATAATTTATAATATTTCTTGAAAAAATAGAGCGTGCTTGTAGTAAATACATTAAGTAATTTAAAGGCAATTATTAAGTGCATTAATTGTTCGTAAACTAGATTCTTAAAGCCTTTGGCACTTGTTTTTTTAACAGCAAATTGATTAAATGTATTGTTTAAAAATGTTGTAGCAATAAAGTGATAGCAATAACCGATCATTAATGCACTTAACAATAAGTAACGATGAAGACTATAGCAATGATTAATATAAAATTTATTCACAACAACAGTTTAATATTCAAACAGTCGAATAAGGGTTTCTACCTATCATAATTTTTAACAACAATATTATTTATACTAAAACCTCTAGTATAACAATTTCTATATCAACTGCTCTCTACGATGTAGATATATAATTCTACTTTAGAAACAGCTTAACACTTTGTCTACGTCAAAATATCTCACTTATAACGTTATACATAGTCGTTTTAATAATTCGTTATAATTTACTTCAAATTGTGATTTTTAAAGTATGGTATAGGTATTTTTATATTTCGAATAACTGTCATATTATAAATAAGAACATGAGATTAATTTTGAAAGTAAATAGATCAATAAGTTATATTTAAAAAATTTAATAGCTGCACTTTTTAAAATACTGTCACAAAATATCACTTCTAAATTGAGTGGGATAGAGATCATTTTCGTTTACATTGGAATTATATAGTTTTGTACTACACGTTGAGTCGAATATGTATTAAAATAGGTTTCATAAAGTGGCCCCAACTGATTTTAAGGTTAGTAACATTAAAAGGATTTAAATTTGTATGTATTATAATATGATTAAGATTTAGTAAGATTATATTGATAATAATATAGTTACATAAAATAAAATTTTCTAAGAAAGCCAATGGTATATACAGGGTGTAAAAAGAAACACCTAACCCTGATTAAAACAGCAAGCTAGATGTCCTGTCCTGCCCAGCATTAAGATAATGTTTTTGAGATTATACCTGGGATATCAATAACCTTAAAGTTATCGACGATCAGTCAAACTTTTTTCAGGATTTTTCAATAAAAATAATTTGAAGCGTTATTTTAAATTTTTTTTTCTTAAAATCGCACTGTGCGCGTTTCATTGCGTGATACTATTTGTAGTTTTTTTAACACCAAAAAAAAAATTTCCTAAAATGTTTTCTTGATTATGTCCCTTGTAACGATGATTATGTAAGTACCCTTTAGCTTCGCTCAGGGTAATTTAACACCCTGTATTTTATACCTTTAAATGTTTATGGTATGGCATTTATGCTTTAAATTATTCTTTACTGTATACATCCTAATAAAATAAATAAATAAAATGTTATATATACTATTTTAGAAACAATGGCAGTACGCGATGGCTTTTGGTAATTTCTTTCCAACATATATTAATACCATTATTTTGGCTTAGATTTATATGTATTTTCGCGAATTTTTATTAGGATTAAGTAAAGTAGATTAAGTAAAGAATGTTTTTAAGTACATAAACCAAGACTGTTAAAATGTCATATAATAAAACATTATTTTATTGCAGTTCCTACAATAATTTGTCACAACTTGGTAATGCTATTTGGAATGTAATTTTTAAACAACCATGCGCATTAATATATCTGTTAACTAGATCTCATTTAATTCCATCTGAGGCCTGATAATTGCAAGATATTTGTTTAGAACGAATTATTCATATCTGACGGTATCCAACTGCTAATATTTTCACGTTTTCTATTATCGCACAAGATACGTCGTTTACGTAGCATATTTCACTACGACCACTTGAAAGGTTTCCAAACATACGACATTTTGAATGGATTCATACTAATAAACAGCTCTCACTGAAAGTCTTTACACGTTTAACATACTCATCATCACGTAAATATAAGACAGCGGTATCTAACATGAAGTTTGTAAACTCTCCGATAACAACCTTATATAAGGACCTTATTATTAGGATAACCTAATCGTAATAATGATGTAGTTGTATGATCATAACGCTGAATTTTATTTTTAAGGCGTGACTACACTGGAAAAGAATTGGTAAGCAATTGATAAGGCATGTGTGCACTAGAGAAGAATGAACGTGCAACACATATACGGTGCCGCGTGGTACCAACCTACAACAGTGCTACCCCCTCTCATCTCACGAGAAGACTTAAGAGTCGGCAAAGACAATTCCTACCGGATGATAGGCAGCAGCGTCATCCTGCGTTCTAGCTTGAATCGCGATCACCAACCCGCCTGCCCAGCGTGGTGATTATGGACAAAAACCCCCAATAGAATGTAATCTATTGGCTAAGCCACCAATTTAAAGTCGCTCAGCGAAGTATGAAGACGGCTATGATATGATAAAGTTTTAACATTGATACTCTTTATTTTACCACCTCGTAACTTGAAACCCAGGGTATATTAGTTTCGCGAATACTTTCGTTTGGTATTTAACGAACTATATTTCTGAACTATTTAATTCTATATTATTAAACGTCCCGAAATCAATTTTATCACGTCTCTCATAAAGAGCGTTAATAAATATATAAATACAGTTTGATTATATGACGATTTACATGATTGTCCGGATGAAAATTTCGAATTCTTAATGACACTAATCGACTTTTATAATTTAGCTAGCTTGCTCTTTGGTATACTACCATTACCATTTGAAAGTTTAGTTAAGATAATAAAATTTTAATCTTTGCACGTCATAGATACTTTTATAAACTTAAGTGTCATCTGTAGTTTTAAATTTTTTTTGACAATTAGTAGTGAAAATCATAGAAATTTTCAAATGACCTTAGGGCCAGCGCAGACCAAGTAAAGCGCAAAAAAAAGACTGGCAGTGACCTTAAGACCATTTGATATAAAGCGCAAAATAGCTGCAAGTATATGCTTGTGCGATATCGTGTCGAGGCTTCATTATATAATAGCAATTATAAAAGATTTGCATGTCATTTTTAAATGATTGTCTGATCTCATTTTCCCTCTTTAATAGAATTTTCTTTTTACTGTAAAATCTCTTGGTCTGCGCTGAGTCTAGGCGATGTGGAATATTTGTTAATAATTTAATTTACAATAGATTGTAGATATTCCGACTAACCGGCAGTCTATTTTGCACATAATGCTATTGTTTTTCCAATCTCATTCCCGCTAGGAATCTCTTGGTCTGCGCTGAGTTTAATCTATATCGAATATGAAGAATATAGTTTAGAATGTAATTTATTATAGTCTGTAGATATTCAGACTAATTGGCAGTTTCTTTCGCACTTTTTGCCATTGCTTTTTTGGTTATTTTCCAATCGCATTACCTCCGAAAATGTCTTGGTCTTCGCTTAGTTTAGTCTTTATCGCATATTTGCACTATACGCCATTTTTTCAGATTATTTTCCAATGAGTCTAGTTTATATAACTTTTTTGTTATTTTAATTGATTATAGTCTGAATATTCAGACTAACCGGCAGTTAGTATGAATCTGTGTAGACAATAATAATCTCTCTAATCTAATACTCTTTTGCACTTTATACCATTGGTTTGTAAATTAATTACCAATCCATTCCTACTGAGAATTCCTTGGTCTGAGCTGAGTCTAGTCTTAATCGAATATTTTTTTATTATAGTCTGTATATATTCAGACTAACCGGCAGTCTCAGGACCTTGAGTGTGCGGTAGGTGGCGATTGCTGTCAGAAATAGATCACCTCCTCTTCGGCTGGGGCGGGGCTCTCAGCCGAGCGCGCTCGGAACTTGTCGGGTATCTTCGGGTATGTGTTAGTTCTGAAATAAAATTATAAATGTTACTAATAAAGTTTATTTAGTAAACCTTCAATAATTTTTTAAAATTTATTTTTATCTAATCAGTAATTTGTCAGTGGCTATTTAATTGTATTGCTGTTTGTTATTCTTAATAAATATACATGAATAAAAAACCGCGTAAATTCGCTACAATTAAGTTAATTCAGATGTGTTTAACTTAAGAATACCACATATGATCCACTGCGTACCCCAAATAAAGATACCTCAACCATACTTTTCTGTCTAACGGTTTAGTATGATGTATAGAATTTCAAATTGCAACAACGTGCTAAAAGAAACACTCAGTTTATAATAAACTTTAGTGTTTATTGGATCAAAGCCCTGACAAGGCTCCGAGGCCAGGTTGCTCGGAGCAATGGTAATCGGTTTGCAGACGAGGCAGAACTCAATTGCGACCCCGAAGACCATGACCAATCCAAACACATGTCCACTGTGAAAAATTTGACAATTCATCTATTCAAGAAAAATAGACAAATTTTACTATCACATAAGCGATTTTCTGACAGATACACTTTATGGTTAATTGTTAATAGGTATTTACTTACTCCGTTTTTACTTGTAATTAAATTTTGACATATATTTAAATTTTATTGTTATTGTGTAAATTTAGATGATTCATTTTTGATCATAAATAATTATACTGACATTTAATGGGGAATCATAAAACTGAAATTTTCATACCACAAAATGGTAAATAAATATGTTGAGACTTGGTCGAAAGACTTTATTGTGATACCATATTTTGTTACACATGTTTGAGCAAATAAATTATTTTGTATTTGTATTTGTACTGTGCCCAGAAAAACGTTCACGGGATAGCTTAATGTGCGATTCTACCCGTGACGTGTGGCGGTATTTTTATAACCCTAGGTGGCACCCACACATGCGGCCCACCTGATGGAAAGTAGTCACCGCAGTCTATTGACGCTTGCAACACCAGATTTAAATTATTTTTTCGGACACAATAGAAGAAGACAGACAATAAGCGGGGCGTGAAACGGCATTTTAGCAGGCCGTCATGAGTGGATGCGCTTTATACCGTGCTTATTTCCCGTTATAAAGCGCTTTCATTTTCTTATTGTACTGCATCGACTGCTTATCATATGACGTGACACATTAAAAAAAAAAGTTTTTTTAGTATGGGTCTTTAGTAGCGGTATATCGGTCGGGTGCATAGGGATCCTAGCAAGGTCTGAGGAACCCAAGCGAACCTCACCTGCAAGTGGCGCACCTGCCGATCAACGGGCGAGGTTCTGGCAAACATAACAGTTTGCGGTAAGCAGCAATAGGCTCGCCACCAATAGGTAATTATATACGTGGGACGTATATAATTGGCAAAATGTAAGCGCATAATAAGCCTTTGCCTACCCCAACGGGAAAACAGGCGTGATTGTATGTATGTATATCTGTCTACCAAAATTATGATATCTTACCTTGTAGCTTTATTGTTCGGCGGTGGCTGCGTGGGCAATGGTGCCGGCGAGCTTCCAGTTCTGGTATGGTGAACCACAAGACCGTGACTATGCTGCAACAATTAGCCACGCAAGATAAAGGCAACGTTTAGCTATAAGGCGACGTTTGGATAAATATTATAATTTAGCTTCAGGGCCTGGTTCGCAACGTCCAAGCAAGTTCCTATCAGAATTAATTGTGTTAACTAATGTAGGTTAAGAATTCGTGTTACCAACACAATATGGGTCACGCCCGATATTAATTATTCTATTATTATGGAAACTATATTATGTTAACTATATGACAGACAGTGCTTATAAAACTGTAATTTTAACTGCCAAATATCTCCCTAACAATATAAGCAATAATTTTAAACAGACCCCAAGTGACGTTAAGCTAAAATATAAGAAATCCATTTGACGGAAGTAACGAATAATTTTGTTTTTATCGAATGAGCCTGTCTTCTAGTTTTTTAAAGTAAATTTTTTTATGTTATGTATTTATTTTCAAAACAAGTAAATTTATTTGGAAAAAATATGTTTCTTTTAAATTGTTCGTGTGAGTTTTGTAACAAATATTGTTTTGATACTTTCTCAAGTTGGTAATTAAACGTAACAATGACATATTATGCATATTTTAAAACTCAGAAATTATTCATGAATGGTTTTCCACATTGTTTATTTACTTTATTACTATAAATATTAGGCATAAGAGTTAAAAGTAAAATGGCTTTATTAATTATTAACTGTTAATTTATTTATTAATTTATTAACTGTTACTGAAAGTAACTATATTGTTAATAAATACACAATATGAGCTCCTTAACACTAGCATTTTTTCTGCGTATGCGTTGGACGATTGTACACGGTGGTAGATGTGTGTACTGCCTTATGTAGCACTCAAGCATACGGCTCGCTTAATGGAAAAGGCCATCGCATCTTTAGTATAATACTCAGGGAATAATAAGGGCGATGCCGAACCTTTCAATACGGTTGCGTGATTGATTCTGCAAATCATTTATCATCGCGACAGCATCCAACCTTTTCTAAGCAACTCCAGCGCAACGTATAAGTTTACATAAGTATACGTTCATCGAACAAGTACGTTACGTATAATTTTCATAAAACAAGTGCGTTGCAAATACGTTCTTATTACTAATTTAATGCGTATACGTTCATAGGCGATTATGCTGCGTATACATTCATAGAACGAGTACCCTGTATATACGTTCATCGAACGTATACGTCAAAGGAAATCTAACTAGTGTAAAGACAGTCTTAGGGATATAAAATTACAATCAATAAAAAATCATGCTCTAACACCAAAAGCTGAACAGACAAAATGGTTGGCTGCACATAATATTTGTTCCATATCTACACATTAGTCTGAATAATTACAAAGCGTTATAAAAGTACACGAGTTACGTATCTTCATATACGTTTTTTGATCGAAGCGAAAGCCAATTGGTGCTAAAAGAATACGCTGTGGTCCCAAATTCAAGAAGATTTTGGTGTGCTGAACTTTGTTAAAACTGGTTGTTACGTAAATAGATATTACTCTTGCGCATGATCGAAGGTTAGTAGGCTTAAAAGAGTATTATGAGCAGCAGAGTGCCAGAATGTCGTTAATGCTTTTCTTTTTTATATCAAGAAATAATATGTCATCAGAAAATTAAAATGCTACTTCACATTTGAAAACCTTTTTTTTTTCTGTCTCTGTATATTTTGTGGCGTTCCTAAATTTAAGTGTAAGTCAGTTATCGTTCGAAAAAAAGCCCAATAAATGAATATTGAATTTAATTAATAGTTACTATACATAAATGCTTAAAATTAATATAAAAGCCAATAATAAATTGTATCATATTTTTACTGAGTGACAGTAAATTTTTTATTACTTAAACCGGCAAGGGTTGTCCCTAACCCTTACTGGATTCCTGTAAAATTTTAAGGGAAATAAACATCAATATAATTCCGATAACATTTAACCAATTTGAACAAAGTTTCTAACAGTTTTACAGTGGTTTGTCGATAAAACAACAATAAATTTAGAAGAATCATTTATCTACTCGTACTCCACAACGATGTATATATTACTTACTTAAGTGTTAAACTATTTGTTGTATTACAAAAATACGTTCGGATAGTCGGCATCCTGAAAATTTACGTCAACCATTTTGATCTGTTTCAGGGAAATATTTTGTTATTTTTTATGATTTTACATGATATATCTCATAAAAAATATTTATATTTCGTGTGATATTTCTCAATATATAAACTATGTCATATATATTTAGTAGGTACTCTAGTAGAGCACTCTACTAGTACCTACTAAATAGATATAAATATTAATAAATAAATATTTTCTGACAATTACACCAATTATTTAGTTCCAAGATAAGCATCATTAAGAACTTGTGTTATGGATACTAAATAACGGATAAACATACATAAATAAATATTCTCTTAAATACTTTTTTTGTAAATACATACTTAATATACATAGGAAAACACCCAGACCAAAACAAGACATACATGTTTATGCACACAAAGATTTGTACTGCGTGGGAATCGAACCCACGACCTTAGGAGCGGGAGCGGGTATTCTCGCCACCACGCCATATCGGTCGTCGAAGATATTACATATTGATAAATATATCAAAGTAACGGTTTTTAATTTTCGCCGATTTTTATGAGAAATATTAGATACACCCACATGATTGACTATATCTGGTATGATGTCACAAGTAAAATGTCTACTTTGATCTAGTAAAATATTCTAAAAAAAATACGGTAGCAAAAAGTACCGCAATCGCTAGTTAAAAAAATATATTAAACTTCAATTACTTTGAACTATACAAAAGAAATTATTAAAAACCAATCCCTAACCGTAATTTTAATAATTGTATATGTCGTCGTCCGATCGTTAAATCTGGCAGATCGTGATAGGCCTAGGTTTCCTGTAAAGTCTATACTTTTTACACTAACCATAAGTACGTACCTCGGTGATTTGCAAATCGACTGACTGGAGGAATTGCTAGTTGTGCCCAGTGGCTTTTACTTTATCTTTTCAGGCTTGATTTCGTTTATTTTGAAAATTTTAATTTATTACTTTTTATTGTTAGTTTTTTACGAAACCTGCAACTACAAAATTGCAAAAAATGTATACTCATTGGCTTGTATTGGTATTGTAATTTAGTCGACAACACTGATGCCTGGTAAAACTTTAAAGAGTTTATGTTGGCATCTTATAAAATTATATATACTTTTATATGAAATAAATGTAAGGTGTATATGGATCCTACCAAGACCTAAGGAGCCCAAGCCAACCTCACCTGCAAGTGGTGCACCTGCCGATCAACGGACGACGCTCTGGCGAACATAACAGTGCCCGGTAAACGGCAATAGGTTCGCCACCTATTACGTGGGACCAACAATATAATTGGCGAAGTGTGGGCGTATATTATGGCTGTGCCTATCCCTCCCATCCCTATGAGGAAACAGGCGTGAATGTATGTATGTATGAAATAAATAAATTTATAAATTTACTCTCGATAGCTTTTTTTCAGGGATTTTGTAATTATTTTCTGTTTCTGATAGTCACCATCTCACCCCATTAACATTCCACTAATGAGCACGACCCTCGTTTGAAAAACCAAGGTGAGAGGGTATTGGGTCATAATACTCCACCACGCAGACCTAGTGCGGATTGTCTGAGATCTGATGATTTTAAGTCAGTAGTTTATGGGTTCATAACCTTATACCTATCTATCTGATCAGCCTTGATGTATTTAGAAACGTTTAAGAATAAGGCTGATTCAGCATATTTTTAGAATTTAAACATTGCTGCTTTAATCTCACTAGGAGCTGGTTGCCCTAACGAGTTTTATTGCACCTAACTTCATAAATTCTCTTTAAATTGTTAGCTCAGCACTGTAACTGCGTCTTGAAAAATTTATCCTACTAATATTATAAATGCGAAAGTCTGTCTGTCTTTCTGTCTTTTCTTCACGCCTAAACTACTGAACCAATTAGTTTGAAATTTGGTACAGACATAGTTTGGAACACGAGAAAGGACATAGGATAGTTTTTATCCCGGAAAATCCGCGGGAGCGGAAACTTCTCAAAAAATCGCGCGAGATCGGGAGCTATGTAGGTAAAACCTACCAGAAGTCACTATTCCACGCGAACGAAGTCGCGGGCAAAAGCTAGTTATAACATATTTAATAAACCATATTCAAATCAAATATTTTGGCTATTTCAGACATTATCACATGCCCAAGTGTGGCTAAAAAAATACCAAAATTAACGATCGGACTACGACATATAAACTACAAACAAAATTGATCTATAAAACATGTTACACATAAAGCTCAAATTACCTCACTGGGAGACTCGTGCAGCCTATGGTAGCCTGGCGGCGGTTGTTGACCCTTGCCACTAGCAAGCTTTAAAGGCAACTGCTGTTTCACCATTTGCTGTAACAATGTTGTTATCACAATTAAAATTTGCCCATATAGTCACGCCTTACTCCCGTAGAGGCGGAGATCACATCCTTCCATTTGATCCTGGCAATATATAAATGACGTCACACCTTTTTTCTATAGAGGCTGGTAAACATCTGGTAGCTATCACTTTTGCTACGATCCAAGCACAAATTCATCATATAGCTCGCTTCTCATATAGCTCGAAGAACTGATGGGGCGTTAAGGTTTTTCAATGGCGACCGCGAACAGTGGACACACGATGGACAGATGATTTGGTCAAAGCGGCGGGAAGCCGAAGGATGCAAGCGACTCAGGATCGCTCAATGTGGAAATCTATTGGGGAGGCCTATGTTCAGCAATGGACATCATATGGTGATGATGATGAAACAGAAGGGACTAGTAAAGGCTGAAGTACAGAACCTGTCAAATTTCTTGCCTGTACTCAATATCCTACCCGCAGTGGGTCATATGGGCGTGTTGGTTTTAAAGTTCATAAGGTCTTTTTCACCATCTCAGCACATCAATGTCTCACAACTGAGCACGGGACTCCTCGAGTCAAGATGTGAGGGTACTGGGTCATACTCCACCATGCAGTCCCATTGTGAGTTTGTGGAGAAAAAGCCAAATTTGAATAGGAAAATGATGAATTTCACTTTGAAAGCCAACCAAACTCTAAACTTGACGATTTTCTTGCCCGTTCTTTTACGATCAAGCTCCCGCCCGCAGTGAATGGGCGCGTTAAATTTTAAGTTTGACCTTCATAAGAGCTCTATCTTGAATAAATGATTTTGAATTTTGAAATGACTTACGGACATAGCAGGCGCACAAACCGTGGCTCTGCTCTCGTTTTGCGCGGAGAGTAGTTGCGGCGGAGGTAACGCACTACTGCGTACGCTACAAGCGCTCACAGACGATTCTGAGCCGGTCGAACCGCGGTTATCTGAAATAAACACTTTGATAATTTAACTGAAATAGCACGAACCACGAGATATCAATCAAATCAAAAATCATTTATTTCATAAACTATTACATAGTACTTGAAAACGTCATATTAAATATAAAAAACAATTTTGTATTTGTATTGTTATATGTATTTTGTATTTTTTGTTCTCTGTGTTTAGTATATTACAACGCACAGACTAGCCTGTTTTATCTTAAGTTTTTCCTATCGCGGGCCAGCTGGAAGATATTTCTATTTGGAATAAGCTGTGCCCTGTACCCAATGTTTCTTAGTTTTTTAGTATATCTGTATATATATTTCTGTGTGTGTACTAAATAAATAAATAAATAAACAATCGAAATATCAATCCATCAATCTACCTGCTTTTTTGAAATGCTAGTTGGGGTTGTAAATCTATTTAATAATATAGTTTTATATTTTCACTGTAAGTGAATTTTGTAAATTCTTTTGAGAAAATAAACGTCTTTAACCGTAATTACACTGAAATCACGAAGCTTAGATTCACTTACATGCAACAAAACAATTTAAAAACAAAAAATATTTAAGTGTAAGTGAATGTAAGTGCTAGTTCCGAGCCACCGCTCTGTAAGAAAAACTAGTAAGAAACTCACAGGCTATGCTCTGCTCTTTTAAATTATCATTTGGTTAGTTACAATCTTCATTTGTGTGTGACGCTATATAATGCACTTTAATATAACATTAACCATATTCATGTTCTAAGTCATCCATATTAGAATAGCCTGTATGAAAAGGCAGTTTAATCCCAAGCATTTTTATCTGCCATTTATAGTCTTTGATAGAATAGTATTCCTTTGAAGATTGCTTGCGTATAATTGATTAATTTTATTTTATTTAGGCTTAATCGCTGCATATTGCCTTAAAATGTATGTAATATATGTATGTGTATTGTTTTTCCCCTTCATTGATTTGTATATTACTTTCATTTATTTTTAATGCTCCGAACCAGCCGGTAACAGTGGCTTTGTAACCTCTTTGGTTCCTGCGATACAGGCCTAGAGTCTAGTTGTGGCCGCTATTTAATACATAAAGATTCGATTGCAATGTAATATTATCATTTGGGATTAGAACATCCGTTTAATCGTAGTAAAGAGCAGATTCTGTCTTCTTTTGACTACGATCAAACGGAGGCTCCCATCCCAAATCGATACACATACCTACGAGCGTATACATAATTATACACATGCTCTTGCAATTAATTCTTGTATCTTTTAAAAGTGCAATATTTTTTAATATTGAATAGAACTCTGTAATCCAAATGAAATTGATTTCCCAAGATAAAAGCCGTGCTCAGATTGGGTACCACTGGAAACGATGTAGAATGCGAATATTTGAACAATGTGTAAACTTAGTTTTAATTTAGTGTATAATTGAGTTACAATAAATACAAAGAACAATGCCCACCTTCCATACATTTAAAAACCTGGTGATGAAAGTATATGTATAGTTATCAGATATAGTAGAAATACTACCTGTAAGTTGAGAAAGTAATATCTTATAGTCATTTCAGCGATTTAAACGCCACGAAGTCCAGAAAATATTATTGTTTATTTTTAGTATACGTCGACTTGTTTTCGATGGCGGCATTGTCAACAGGACGGATTTATAACGGTATCAGGTATGGTAAGCACAGGTTGTCAGATGAGGAAGATATCGGAGTCCAGGGGAGGTAAATAGGGTCGTAATAAAAAGAAACACAATCAATATCGCACAGTACACAACGAGACGCAAGCGCAACAACGAAGGACTGCGCCGATGTCAATCGCAAAACTGTCAAATGTCAAAAAAATCCATTTCACTTGCGCACACCCAATGAAACACTGAATGATTAATTTTATTTTATTATTGCGTTTTTAAATACTTTACTTCATTCCATGACTAATAAAGAAATAGTTACTGATCGAATGAAATGTAAAATAAGTATAAAACTAAGGAACAAAGTTAAATATGGTCATCCAGCAATTTGTGAAATGGAACGTTTTAAAAATTGATGGCTTGGATGCGTTCAAAATATGTATATACGTTAAATCAAGCTTAAATAAATTAAATAAAAATCTTTTTTTCCTGCGTTTCTTTTTACATTGTGATAAGCGTAATTAATATACAATTTAATAAGCTTTATTTTAAGATTTATTTCATTTCTATACATTGCCAGGTGAAAAATGAGCATTCTTCTTTACTTATTTTTCTTCATTAAGAGTAAGTACGTATTTTATTGTAATTGGGACGCACTTGATGTTGTTAGACACATATTATTAGTATTTTGTTATTAAATAAAGTTGACTCACTTCTCCATTTGGGCTCTTTCCGCCTCGTGGTGTCAGTCACGGTTGAATCGGGAGATAAGGCACCGACGCTTGCGATCTCTTCCTGAGATCCCCCTGGTAATAAAATCAAATTTGTAACTACCCAATGTAACTTAGGTTCCGGTTAACCAATTTTATTAATCAACTAAGGTTTTAGATATATACATAACGTGACCTTATTTTTTGTCTGTTAATTACGCAGATGTAATTAAATAATGATAAAAAAGCAAAAAAAAACAAAATCTAAAAACAAAATAGGGATCCTACCTAGACCTAAGGAGCCCAAGCCAACCTTATCTGCAAGTGGTGCACCTGCCGATCAACGGACGAGGCTCTGGCGAACATAACAGTGCCCGGTAAGCGGCAATAGGCTCGCCACCTATTACGTGGGACCAACTATGTAATTGGCGAAGTGTGGGCGTGTGATATGCCTCTGCCTGCCCATTTGGGGACACAGGCGTGAATGTATGTATATATTTAAAAACAAAATAGAAGATATGACATACTAAGCCCCAATAGTGGCTTAACTTAGCTTAGATAAGTCGCATTTTTATATGTGTGCTAAACAAATTTGTTTCTAAATATCTGGTTCTTGTTTTTAACTACGTATGGAACACAGTACCTGATTTATTTATATTCATTTACGTAATCAAAACAGCTTTCATTAATGCGACACTTTTGCAACACAAATTTATCGTTTGTTCTAATTATAAAAGCGGGACTGTTCCGCCCAAATCGAGACATTAAATAAACATGCATGGCTTGTGGGCGGTGAGTAATGGGTAACTCGCCGCCCGTCCGCCTTCTATAGGCGACAGGCCGCGTCGACGGCGCGTTCGTGTTCCACGCGCGCCTTAAAGAGATGTCAGCACAGTGAGGGCCCCCAGGGAGGGGTCAAGCCTGCCGGGGCTGCGGGACTGTCCGAAAGGGTTACCGCGGCCTCTGGACGTAGCAGGCACAAGAAGGAACATGGATGGTTTTTAGTCAGTAAAAGTCTGACACACCCTTCCGCTCCACCCACAGCGGGAGAAGGTCATTAGATGATTTTCCATCCGAAAAAAAAAAAAAAAAATAAACATGCATAGCTGATGTTATGTTGAGAAATATTGTTTCTTTAATATTCTGTCTCTCTCTATTGAAGCGCTCGTAGCTTCGCGGTGATCGGTGGTTAGAAACGATCACCGAAGTAAAGCAGAGTTTTCATAGGTCAGTCCTTGGATGGGTAACCGTTTGTCTGGAATTTGATATCGCACGCTTCCGTGCTTCAGAAGGCACGTTAAGCTGTTGGTTGCTGTTATCACTTCGTAGTCGTTAAGTCATGTTAGAAGCCTAATTGGGCGGCTTGAAATATTCTAACAGTAGGACACCACCTCCGCCAATCCACACTGGGTCCGCGTAGTGGAGTATGACCCAATACCCTCACACCTTGATATGTGAGAGGAGGCTCGTGCTCAGTAGTGGGACGTTAATGGGCTGAGATGATGAATGTTCTCTCTGTTATTGTAAATATGTATATAATATATGTGTAATATTTATAGTAATTTTTTACCATGCTGTTGCAGCCTCTCAAGCCTTCTATATAGTCTGTCTCTTTGTTGTTCCACGTCTTTCTGCTGTTCCGCCAACTCTTCGCGGGCTGCTTGTAACTGACGTTTTTCTGTAGCAGAAATACAGAAAAGAATAAATTATTTGGCATTATCCTGCATTTGAGAAAAATACTCGTGTATCATTTGGTTCTAGTTTTTTTAAATGAAAACTATCAAAAATAGTTGTAATGACGCTATATTAAAACTGTGCCGAGCAGAGTATATACTGCACCCAGTACTGTTGCCAGTCTCGAGAAGTGTGTACCGTACCAAGCAGTATGTACCGTACCGAGCAGTATGTACCGTACCGAGCAGTATGTACCGTACCGAGCAGTATATACTGTACCGAGCAGTATGTACCGTACCGAGCAGTATATACTGTACCGAGCAGTATGTACCGTACCGAGCAGTTTGTACCGTACAGAGCAGTGTGTTCACCACGTTCAGTAGTATGTATAATGTGTGTAATATTCCCGAGGTTAGTGTGTATTTTACCCAGTAGTGTATTTAGAGTGTATAAAGTACCAAACAGTATGTGTACAGTATTGAGCAGTATGCTAATAGTATCAAGCATACGCAGTGTATGTACGACGTACGTATACAGCAGTGTATGGTTTTTTTCGTTAAGTTATGTATACAGTAGGATATTAGCCTTGTTTAGGTATTCGAAATTAATTATTATAAAGTGAACAGTACCAAGCAGAATGGCGGAGGAGTCAGCGGCTCTCACGGCCTCCCAAGCGGCGCGCTCGGCGGTGAGTCGCGCTTGAGCGTGGCGAAGTTCCTCGAGTTGCGCGTCGTGAGAGCGCGCTGCGTTGCCGCCACTCGACCGCCAAGCGCACACTTGAGCCTCCAGACTGTGAGCCAACAAAAAATATTTTTAATTATTATTATTATGTCTGTATTTTCCGATTACGGGCCAATGAGAGTACGAGATGCCTCTTAGACAATTACAAATGAAAGAAGGTAGTTTAAATATATATTATATTTTGCTTTTTATAATAATAATAATAGATATGAACCGGTGCCAGTTCTTGAAAATGGTCATGCATTGCTCTACTGGGATCGATCCATCATCACTGACAGAACTATTCTCGCCAATAAGCCTGATATTGTTTTGGTGGACCGATCAGAGCGCCGGGAAATTGTTGTTGACATCACAGTTCCACATGACGAAAATCTCGTGAAGGCAGAAAAGGAAAAATTAAGTAAATATCTGGACTTAGCCCACGAAATTTCTGCCATGTTGGATGTGGACTCAGCGACGATTGTTCCGATAGTGGTTACGGTCAACGGGTTGATAGCGAAGAGCTTCGACCAATATCTTAAGAAGCTCAAGCTAGGTAGCTGGGTTAAGGGTCAGATACAAAAGGCAGTGCTTCTCGATACGGCGCGCATTGTCAGGAGGTTTCTCTCTCTGCAGCCCTAGCCGCCAGTCGTTTGGGTGTTACCTCGCGGCCGGCGGTCTCCGTTTTTTTTTTTAAATATATTTATAGTATTGTATTTTTTCTTTTTTGTTATATAATAATTGTAAGAAATGTAAATTATGTGTAAATTAAATAAATATATGTGAATAATAATGATAAATATTTTCTGACAATTACAACAATTATTTTGTTCCAAGATAAGTATCATTAACAGCTTGTGTTATGGATACTAAATAACGGATAAACATACATACTTTTTTTTTGTAAAAACATAATTAATACACATAAGGAAACACCCAGCCCAGAACAAATATTCATATTCATGCACACAAAGATTTGTCCTGCGTGGGAATCGAACCCACGACCTTAGCGGAGAGCGGGTATTCTCGCCACCACGCCATATCGCTCGCTTATTTAAATAGACACAAATAATATTAACCTATAAGTTGAAAGTACATATCTTGCAAAAACCTTGAAGAAAAAACACGGTGCAACAATGGCAAAATTACACTTTAACGCAATGTTTCTCCGGGTATAAGTATACGTTTCGAACATAATGACATAATTTACTCATTTAAAAAAAAATATGTAGTTACAACGTTGTTGCACCAAACTAGGGATGTTGCGGATGCTGATTTTTTCACATCCGCGGATGCGAATGCGGATGCGGAGTTATGAAGGCTCACATCCGCGGATGCGAATGCGGATGCGGATGTTTAAGATATTATGTAAATTAAGTCTATTAATGAAGAATTAAAACAGTTGTAACTTTGTAACATTTAAATTGTTATGAAATCAAACGTAAGTACTTATTTTTGTAACGTGTCGAATCTTGTCACCAATTTCTTTGCTCGCATTGGACATTGTCACGTGCGACCGGCACGCGCCCCATGATCTTTTGGCAATTTAAGCTCTGCCCAATTCTTTTTGAAGCTACTTGCATGATATTCGCATCCGCATGAACATCCGCACTGATTAATGCGAATGCGGATGCAGATGTCCAAATCTATGCGGACGTTCCGCATTTGCGGATGCGGATGCGAATGTTCGCAACATCCCTGCACCAAACGAGCGACTTAGGCAAAAAAATATTAATTTTATCTACTTGCCTATGAATAGTAGTGAGCTGCTGCCAAACGATACACGTGAGAGTATAGATGGCGTGTTGTAGCCTCAGCGCTGCGTCCGCGCCCTCTGAAGTGGGAGGCGCTTCTGGGTTTGCTTCCACCGATACTCTGAGGGCTCCTGGAGAGAGAGAGAACAATACGGCTTCAGTATTTCTAATAAAAATATGTACATACATACTTCTATTGTCGGCAGAGTTCACATCCTCTATCAATTTCAAAAATTCTATTTTTAAACTTTTTCGGGTGGAAAATCATCTAATTACCGTCTTTCGCTGTGGGTGAAGCGGAAGGGTGTGTCAGTCTTTTACAAAAACCATCCATGTTACTTCTTGAGCCTGCAATGTTCCAAGGCCTTTTTTTATATTTACGTCGGTAACACCTAACCGGCCTTTACGCACTGCCTCCCGGCCAAAGGGGGACCGAAACTAACATTAAAATTTCATTATATATCATTAAATCTAACATATCATTACATTTGACATTTCTATTTAAAATGCACCTTATGTTGTACTATATAGGTGTGAAAATATTCAAACTTCTTTAGAAGTTGTTTGAAAAGTTATGTAGTACAACATAAGGTGTATTTTTAAATAGAAATGTCAAATTTACAAAAACTGCAGATTTGTAAGTTTGCAGCGGAGGTGACGATGTGTTAAAGGCGGCCTTAGTCCAGAAGTGGGATCGTTAAAAAGCTGAGACGATGATAATTGCTCGATGAAACTTGAGGTGACTTAGAGGTGGACGTCTATGCTTGTTATTGTCTAGGTGATATTGAGACGACCTTGGTCCACAAGTGGAACATTAATACTAGTAATATACTAGTAGTGGTTCTTGCGCGATTCCAACCCACTCTTGACTCACCAATTGGCTTCTTGTTAACGAAGTGATTTTGGCTAGTACTACTAGCATGATGCCAACCTTGCTTGCTTGTATTTTCTAGGTGATTGTGAGAGGCCGCTTTAGTCTAGTAGTGGGACCTCAATGTACTGAATATGGTGATCTTGTACAATGCAAACTCACGCTTGACTCACCTCTATGCTTGTAGTCGAAGCCGGCGAAAGTCCCCGGCCGTCTCGACAGGGCGGGGCTCTCGTATGCGCGTGAATGTATGTCTCTTGCTGAACTGGTTCTCCTACCTAATCTTTCAGACGCATTCCAACTCCCGCTTGACTCATCTCTTATGATTGTTTGAGAGGCGTTTAGCTCAGAAGTGGGATCGTTAAAAAGCTGAGATGATGATTATACGATGGCAACACAAACTTGACTAGCCTAAAGGCTTTTATTATAAGCTGTCCAGTATTACATCGTTAATGGGATGAGTCGATGATGCTTCCACGTTGCCAACTCACGCTTGACTCACCTCTATGCTTGTTGTTGTCGAAGCCCGCAAAAGTATCGGCCCGTCTCGGCAGGGCAGGACTCTCGTAAGCGCGCGAATGCCTCTCTCCTGCTGAACTGGTGCTTCTACCCAATCCTCCAGACGCGTTCCAACTCCCGCTTGACGCTTCTAATGCTTCCTATATGTAACAAAAGTTATGTTACTATTCTTTATGAACAATTTACCAAGCACAGATATAGTCAAGCGTGTTTCAAGCGACTTTTTAACACCTACTGTGACGTCACTGCCGATATTTAGTGACGGGTAATCGAAATTGATTCATCGACATTGATCTCGCTGATGATAAATATTACATTATGTGAAATCGTTCATGATGTAATATTTAAAAAGCAACAATAGACGCAAACGGGCTGTAAGTAGTGGCGGCCAACCTCGGTCGAGGTTTGCACGCGCGAAGCACATGCACTGCGTTATCTATGTTATATTTGCATCTGTGGTTATAAGATTACGTATTAGTATTGCAGGATATGCTATTGGTACTCTAGCACTCTCGATTGAACGTTAGTCGTGAATACATCGCTGTTGTGAGGGTGTCTTATATTTGACCTGAAGATGCCTTGTGTAAAGGCGAAATACGTGTCGTGATGACTTGTTTCTCAATTTTCTGACAAATAAGTTATTTTTTGAACTCTAACCTGTTAAGAAATCAATTTCCGACAGTAAATTTCAGGAGATTGAAAAATGGGCCTAAGCCTTGTGATATTATCCATTACCTTGACAACCCGGCAAACTTCCTGCCATAGAGAGTGCGTGTCTGCAGAAGGCGCCGAAAGTCTCACATAGTCCGGGAAAACGAGGCCTCCCGGGAATATTGTGTCGGGAACGCCTGGATACGAAAAACACAAGTCAGTATTCAAACATACATAATAATATGTTTTATGAAGGAGCAGACTAAGGAATATACGCCCACATTTCGCCAGTTATATAGTTGGTCCCACGTAATAGGTAGCAAGTAGGGTTGTAACGGAGGCCTCCTTAGCGGAGGCGGAAGCGGATGCGGAGGCGATGAGTTTTGCCTCCGCGCATGCGGAGGTTAACGAGGGCGGAGGCGGAGGTACGATTTCTTGCGGAGCTTCCGCAGTAACGGAGACGGAGGCGAAGTTCCGTTACAACCCTAGTAGCAAGCCTATTGCCACTTACCGGGAGCTCAAATATTTGCCTGAACCTCGTCCGTTGGAGGAACAGAAGTTAACATAAAAGTACCCGGTAAGCGGCCACAGGCTGTCCACCTATAAATTAATTTTAACAATAAATTTCTTTATTTCATAATCAACCTGGTACATTAGAATATTTAGTAGCTGGTGCCTCCTTTTAAGCTTGAATAAGCCTGTGTCAGGAGACACCGCTCTTCAATAACACATAATCTAAGTTTTGGTTTGAGCAACAATTTTATATTAGTGTTAGACAAACAGTTTTATTAATGTTAATGTTAAATAACAATTTTATATTAAAAATTACAATTTAAATTAAAAAAAAATTAAAGTTTAGTGAGTAAGTGGGTAGGTACAATCCACAGCACGGCAGGGTACACAAGATGTAGTATTAGATAATTAGTAATGACGATAACAAAGGGAGTGGACAAGCTTATGTACTCCGACGCGCTGCCGACAGCCCCCCAACAAACTTACTTAAATTCTACCTTTTGATTTTTATTAAGTATGAGAATGGGTAGATAGTAGTAGTGCATAGAAGCAATTTGTTAAAAGTAAAAATATCATTAAATGCAACATAAAACTAGACAACGCCATAGGTGCTAATACCTATGACGTGGGACCAACAACATAATAACACTCTTATTAGTAGATTTTGTTAAATAAATAAAACAAATAAGTATTAGTAATAATGAGTGCTTGTTACCTTGTTAATATTGAGTTAGGTGTATAAAGATCCTACCAAGACCTAAGAAGCCCAAGCCAACCTCATCTGCAAGTGGTGCACCTGCCGATCAACAGACGAGGCTCTGGCGAATATAACAGTGCCCGGTAAGCGGCTATAGGCTATTGGCGAAGTGGGGGCGTATTAATATGCCTCTCCCTACCTCTTCGGGGAAACAGGCATGAATGTATGTATGTAGCTTGTTACTGTGTTCAGGCCAGATGTGGCACTGACGAGCCATTTAAAATATGTAGAATAAAATACCTGTGTGATGCAGATCGAGCGTGTTGTTCCCCGTATGTCCAACCATTTTCATGTGCAGTGCCATTTTCTCTTCCAGTAGTACTGCATGCTCTCTGTCTTTAGCACGTAACGCTTCTATTGAAGGTACAATAAAAAATAAATTAGTTTTCGATTCTCAATGTCGTGATAAAGGTATCAGTTGCCATTTATACTAAATGTTTTGTGAATCAGGACAGATATATAATATATATTACAAAAACGTAAATAATATGGCGTTGCTTATACATATCTTATAGAATTTTCTTTCTGTTTACAGACGATTATAAAGATTTTAGACTATGTTCATTGCATAGATGAAAAAGGTATTGTTTGTCATGATAATCAAATTTCTGTTATATTATTTTATTTTATAAAAAAAAGGTCACAAACTTTAGTCAGAAATATTTCTATAAAAATGTAAAGTACAGAATTCAGAAAGAAAAGTATTCATAGATAATACGGACTCGATAAAATACAATAAAAAAAGTTTATATGAAAATATTTTCAAAGTAGTGAGCACTTGCAACATGCAATATTAATATATTATGTTTCTCACATATATAAGTTACACACATTACACATAACTCAACATATAAGGATTGTACGAGCTAAAAAAACATTCAATACTTTATATATTGCAAGATTCCACACATACAGATTTCAAGAAACTAAACAAAATATGGTTAAATTTTGGTCACTTAAATTTTACACGGATCGAGATTGAAATTTTACATAGGTTCTTAAAATTTTATAGATTTATTAATACATACAAATATAATCTCACGGCGAGCGGCGATAGCCCATTGGCAAGATCCATAGCCTTTAAATTCAGAGGGTCTCGAGTTCAAACCCCTATGACTTTTCGAAGTTATGTGCGTAATTATCGCTTGCTTCGTGACTCAGAAAGCACGTTAACCGTGGGTCCCGGCTGTCATGAACATCGATGCCAGTCGTTATTAGGAAGTCAGTGCCTTCTAACATCCTGACAGCTGGTTTAACCATAGAATGATGTTTCCCCCTCTGGGTTGCGGAACTCCCCACGCTCCATGTAATAACTAAAATTCAGCCAAAATTTGGTTTAAACTACTAAGCAGACCCTAGGCCCTAAGCTTAAGTCTAGGGCAACCGGGATAATGCTAGGATATGATGATACATAATCTCACGCCCATAGATGCTATTTGAGGTGGGCAGAAACCTTGCCACATAGTTGATCTATATAGTTGTTTACAGACGATTATAAAGATTTCAGACTTATTCATTGCATAGATGAAAAGGGTATTGTTTTTCATTATAATCAAATTTCAGTTTTATAGAAAAAAAGTCAGAATCTATGACAAACTATAGTCAGAATTATTTCTATAACAATGTAAAGTACAGAATTCTGAAAGAAAAGTATTCATAGATAATATGGACTCGATAACATACAATATAAATAAGTTTATATGAAAATATAGAAGTTCAAAATATCTATAGATGGAATGTGTGAAATGGTAAGAGCTTTTGCCCACATTGCCACTAGACGATTTCCCATTACCCTAAAATATTTAGATAACAACATAGTTTTGTTTGAATAAAGGTAAAAACTTATTTAATTTTTTTGGCGACTGAAAAATATACCTTTTTGATACTAAAGTGTATGCTTGCAAGCCTCATATCTGCGGGCCACGTTTATAAACAAATATGCGACCAAAATTTAACTGCGTAACAAATACGGTGTGTTAAGACCAGCTTGCCAAATGCGTAATGAGTTTATTCTGACATTGATATATTATCGAAAACTATTGGACCTTCTTTCCGAAAGTTTTTTTAAGGAATCATACGGATTAAAAATGCGTTATGAAATAAAATCACGCGTTTATTTATGCCACCAACGACTGGAGGGAAGATTCTAAAAACGAATTCTAATACTCTCTACCTCTTATTATCCTAGAATTATGGTCGGAATTTACCATTCTTTCGTTTCCGGCAAGCTGTCTTTAAGATAGGCTTCGTATAAGACAAATAGGAACATTGACGAGAAAAACTACACAATATAGTGTACAATTACATGGTTAGTTTAAAGCATACGTGGACATTACACAATATATCATTCACTTAATTTCTAACACACGATATTCTCTGCCAAAAACATAATCAGACGACAGCAATCGAGGGTAGGCAACATCGACAATTCTTTAGAAAATCAACCAAATCTTTTTATAGAATTTCTCAAAAAAATTACGGTGATAATTCTGATAAGTGTAAAAACTATGTAGGACTTTAATAAAAATCAGATGCAAAAAACTTTTTATGAAAACCTTAACTTTTTAGGGAAAATATATAAAAAAGAAATTATCGATTTTAGGATTGAAACACTGGCTCCGCGCCAGCATAACATAAGTAATCTTAGAGCAGATCTAGGGACGTTTTTACAAACGCAGAAAGATCTATTTAAAGGGTAGTGTCATAATTATTATTATTACCCTTTACACGCAAGAGGAACTATTATTAAATCTGATATGCATAACATATCAATAAGTCATGCATAAAATCAGTTAAATGTATCGATGGCGTTGAAATTTTTATGAGTAATATTAATGAACACATATAGGGATGGCATGCCCATCACTCATGCAATTAAAAATAAATGCAATGCAATTCAAATAATTTAGGTATGAATGATTTAACAATTCAATCACCTTCTATTTGCCACCATGGTGTGTCATCTGTTTTAATAACAAAACGTTAATAGTAAATTTACAATAATAAAAATTTTCTTTACAATGAAAATTAGAAGAAGTTATGATTACGGTGAATTAATGTAAATCAATAAAACAAGGTGATAAAAAATCATAATGTTATTTGTAAGCACGTAAGTTGAAAAAAGGAAATTCAAAGAAAGTGACTAAGTGCATGCGCAGTGTCGCCGCGTTGCTATAGTTACTGTAGATAGTAGATAATGTGTCACTGCGCATACAATGTTCAACTTATTTGATTATGGATATCTGTCGGATACATTATCAATCTACCAAAAAAAAATTCACAAGTAGTCGTGAATGCGAGACGACAACGCATTGTCTATTTGTATGTATATCAAAAATTCGATGAATACAATTTAACTGGGGATTGAAAAAGCGGCCCATATTTGTTTCATAATTAAATAATAATATTCTAAAAAATAAAACAAGTACAAATATAGTATTGTAGGAGGTATGACATGGTATATGTACTGACCTGTAATAAGAGTGATGTTTTCATGTCTAGCCTCTAGTTGTCTTTGTCTTTCGTCGGCAGAGGGCGCTAGTGAGGCCGCATCCGGTTCCTTTTCTTCTTCAGGACAATTTTGTACAGCGGTTCTGTAAATAATACTAATTCATTAAACTGATCTGATTTTAGTTCAGTCTCTTTTGAACATATCTATGTCATATAATTATATTTAAGAATAAAATTGTGCAATAAGCTGCGATTTTAATCCGTAATATATGTTTGTATTTGTATGTCTAACAAACGTGTAAATAGAAGAAAACATACATAATAGGTTGGGGAAAAAGTCTTTTCGTATTTTTGTATGAAAAGTCAAGACATTTTTTTCAAAGTTTATTTACATTTATTTACAATATATATGTACCGTTTTGTTGAATAACTTTCTGCCATTTTGTGGGCAGAGACATTATCCCGTTACTGTAGAAACTTTGGGACTTCTGATCAAAAAAACGGGACAAATAGTTTTGGCAGTCCTCTCTTGAGGTCAACTTTACAGAACCTAAAGAATTCTGCAGAGACCGAAACAGGTGAAAATCTGAAGGCGCAAGGTCAGGGCTATATGGTGGATGCACTAGGACCTCCCAGTCGAACTCTCTTAATTTTTGCTGAGTGGCTAAAGATGTGTGTGGTCTAGCGTTATCGTGATGAAAGACCACACCCTTCCTGTTGATCAATTCCGGCCGTTTTCTCTCGACTGCTTCCTTTAATCTCATCAGTTGCTGGCAGTAAAGATCAGAATCGATGGTTTTGCCGGGCGGTAAAAGCTCATAATAAACAATGCCCTTCCAATCCCACCATACACACAGCATCACCTTATTTCGTGTTAGGCCAGGTTTGGCCACAGTCTGTGAAGCCTGGCCAACTTTCGACCACGACCTTTTTCGCACGTTCTTGTCGTACGTGATCCACTTTTCATCGCCAGTTATCAATCTCTTCAAAAACGGCTCGGTTTCATTACGTCTCAATAATGAATCGCAAATGAGTACACGGTTCATTAAGTTTCTTTGAGTGAGCTCGTGTGGCACCCAAATATCGAGCTTTTTTGTATAACCAGCTTTCTTCAAATGGGTCAAAACTGTTTTGTGGTCAATTCCCAGTTCTTCAGCTACATCGTAACTACTAATATGCCGATCTTGCTCCACTCTTTCAAAAATGGCGTCCATTTTATTCGTAACAGGGCGACCAGAGCGAGGTGCATCTTTGACATCAAAATTTCCGGACTGAAAACGTTTGAACCAAATTTGTGCTACTCTTACTGACACTGCATCAGGTCCATAAACATCACAAATTTTTTTCACTGCTTGAGTTGCATTTTTCCCTTTTTTATAATAAAATTTTAAAATGTATCGAATTTCTTCATTAGATTCACTCATTTTTACGGAGAGAAAAACAAATGAAAAATAGCTGGAAACAACTTTTTTTTATTTTTTTCTTTTCTTTATAATGGAACCTTTTTAATGTTACCAAAACCAGCCAGACACAAATAGTACAGTCAAAAAAATTTTATAATAAGTTTATACCTACGTTATGCGAAAAGACTTTTTCCCCGACCTAATACATTCACGGCAGAGGCATAGTATACGCCCACACTTCGCCAATTACATTGTTGGCTCTACGTTATTACGTTATAAAGTAATCGTCTGACCACGTCTGGCGACGTAATAATTTCAGAAAAAATCCATCTAGAGGTTCTGATAACTGACCTGATAGCTTGTATCCACGTGTGTATATCCTTAGGTCTATGTACCCTGAGCTCGAACATTTCCGGCTCGGCAGGCCCGCTACATATTAGATAAAGGCCTCTTCCCTCGGCACCGGCTTTCTCGCGGACTAGCAGTTTCACTAGAGATACTACGCCGGTCTGGTGACGAAAAAAAATTTATTATTTACAAAAGAAACTAATAGATCATGACTGTAATTTTTTATGACATTTGATTTTTTGGCATTAGATTGTAAAGTGGAAAAAAGCCAGCTCGAAACTTTGCTACTTAAAAAATGTATGGTTCACAGAACTGAATTGACATTGAGTCTATACAAGCTTTTATCTAGTTTCGCTATTAATGATGTTAAGAAATCCAAAAATTATTATTATAATTTATTCAAACAGGATCAATAACACTACCATGAGGCACTCCACAATACATTTACCTACATTTTTTTTAAAACTTTTAACTACATACAAAGCTACATATTTAATGGCTAAAGTTATCCGCTGCGCAGTTTCCGTTGAGGTTTTAATTAATGCACCTTTTTCCCATGTAATTTTTATATTACCTCATATAAAAAAAATATTTACCTTATTGTCTGGCGTGAAGAACGTATACTTGTTGTTATTATCATGTAGGAAGAATAGTACATCTGTTAATACTATCACTAGTAAGGTCTGCATTTTGCTGCGACCTTGCATCAGTGTGGATACGCCTTCGAACCTAGAATAACACAGAAAAGTTTATTTTGTATACCAATGATTATCAACAAGAGCTACCTGTCTCACTAGCCTTTTGTAATTGGGGCGGCAAATTAATCATTTTCTTCATCATTCGAAATGTCTTATCTGTCTCATTTATTGTTGTTGTTTATGAATACGTCAGAGGTACATAAGTACATGTCGAAGAGGACGTAAATCTGTTTACTGCGAAGTATGAATATATCTACTATTTATCTATCTCATCTTTAAGTAAAACATCCGGTAAGTATTATTACAAACAAGGTATGCATCTGATATATTAAATGCGATTTCGAACGATTTTTTAAACTATGAAATGCGACTTCAGAAATCAAACTAGACAAATATATTCACTGGATTGTATCCAAACGCAAACGGAACAATATTGCGTAGATCCTAGCTTTTTCTTCTACTTGCTACTCAAAATATACCAGAGTAAAAGGAAAGCACAATTTTTTGTGAACCAGATGTCTGTATATCTCGCTTGTTCTAGAATCTAGATAATAAAGTTATATGTCAAAATTCAGCCCAACAGACTTCATGATACAGTTCGACTCAAAAAGTACTTTACATAGAGTAATATCTTCAGAGATACTTATAGAAAATAGACTAAGCTACTTTTAGCTAACAGCTTACATAGCTTCTCCTGAAAAAAACTTATTTAGAGTTATTAATTGTATTCTTGCGGGCAAGCGATATGTTAAAATCTAAGGAAACTCCAAACTTAAAAAGCTTAATCGGATACGATGTTTCCTAAGTTTTTTTACATAACATTAACTGCATAAGGTTTATTTTACGGTGGCAATATAGCAATCATTCTTTTTTTTAAAGTTAAAAAGATTTTCGTATTGTAAAACTATTGTACGTATAAAAGGATTATTAAGAAACAGCAATACGTACTTCAAACATCTATTGCCCTGCAAAATGTCACTTTTCTTAAACTTCCTCCCGCGGAAGTTGGAGAACGATTTGGCGTCTATTCGGTGGTATATCTCCAGTTTCCTGTCTTCTCTTTCTTTCGCCGCTACTTGGTTATCAACGTCTACTAGAATTTCCTGTGAAAATAACCAGGAAATTTAAAAAAAAAATTGAGATTGCACCTGCTTTTTGCTTCCATCCAGATCTTAGTTTGAAAGAAATAAAAATTATTCATTCGCCTCTTTTTCCTTGGTCGCTACTTGGTTATCAACATCTACTAAAATTTTCTGTAAAAATAACTAGGAAATGACAAATGTTGGAGTCGCATATGTCTTTTGCTTCTAACCAAATATCTCGGTTGCCCCAGATTTAACCCTCTAGCAAGCAGAACATGTTGTAATTTTACATTGTATTTACACCTTAACCTATGTAATATAATATGTAATACTTAAATATCATCTTTATGGTATATAATACAAAAAAAACTTATGTAATATACCATAAAAATGAATCAATAAATAAATAAATGTTCTCTTACACTCACATAAATTATTTAGTTCCAAGATAAGTATCACTAAGAACTTGTGTTATGGATACTAAAGAACGGAACATACTTAAATACTTTTTTTTCTTCTAAATACATACTTAATATACATAGGAAAACACTCAATGGTGGTACCATTACCAATGGTGGTAATATGTTTACCACAGTCCTATTAAGGGTTTAGCTTAGGGCCCAGGGTCTGCTAACTGGTTTATTTAGATTTGGCTTAATTTCAGTTGAGTTGCTTCTAACCAAATATATATCTTTAGACAATTTTTCATATATAATCTCATGTATATGTGACATTTGGATCGGTGGGCGGAAAACCTTGATACGACGATGTATATTGTTGTAGCTAAGATCGTTTTTAGCATACAGATCTCTATATGACATGAGTCAATTTAAAAAAATATATATTTAATGTTACACATCATAATGACTACATCCTGCCTAATGATAAGCAGTCGATGCAGTCTAAAAAAAAAATTAAAGCGCTTCATACCGTGAAATAAGCAAGGTACAAAGCGCATACACTCATGACGGCCTGCTAAAATGACGTTTCACGCCCCCGCTAAAATGTGGGCTACGGGTTAGTCACACCATTTGATACGTTTTATCTTGCGATTTCTGTGCTAAGAGTAGATTTTGAGTCAACTATCCAGATACCATTTAATAGAGGTTCCAGTTTTTAGCCCACCCTAAATGGGATATATCATCATCTCAGCCCATTAACGTCCCACTACTGAGCATGAGCCTCCTCTCACATACCAAGATGCAAGGGTATTGGGTCATACTCCACCACGCTGACCCAGTGCTGATTGGCGGAGGCAGGTGTATTTTTCAAGCCGCCCATTTAGGCCTCTAACATGACTTAACGACTACCACATTGAGTGATAACCGGGACCAACGGCTTAACGTGCCTTCCGAAGTACGGAAGCGCTCGATATCAATTGCCACACAAACGGTCACCCATCCAAGGACTGACCTCTGTAAACTCTGCTTTACTTCGGTGATAGTTTCCGACCACCGAGCTCCGAGGAGCTACGAGCGCTTCTCTAATGGGATATATGGGCGTTTTATATAGGGATTAAATTTTCAGCTTTCATACAACTACATTTGTCATCACAAAAATAGACCCACTCTGTTTTTTAGGTTCGAGTGGAGTGGAGTAGAGGTCAGTATATCTGCATTTCACTCCACTCGTGGGTTCGATTCCCACACAGGACAAATCTTTGTGTGCATGAACATCTGTTCTGGTCTGGATGTTTTCCCATATATATAAAGTAGGTATTTACAAAAAAAAAAAGGCATTTAAGTATGTTTATCCGTTCTTTAGTATCCATAACACAAGTTCTTAGTGACACTTATCTTGGAACTAAATAATTGGTGTGATTGTAAGAGAATATTTATGTTTTATTTATTCTTACCTTAACACCACATAGAGCCTTCTGCAATAATTCCCGTTCATCCAGATTGTCACCAGCCGTCTTTAACAGCGGCTCTAGCAGTAAAGGGTATTTGGTTAGCCTCTGTGCCACAAATAATACGCATTCTGGTACACCCTGTGGAGAGAAAGTAATCTATAAGTAATTTTTAAGTCTCCCTAAATCACCCATCCTAAAATACCAATAGACCTTCTAGTCACCTCCCGCCTTCGTTAGGCAGTTCATTTTTACAGCTTAGAAGTGATCGAAGCGCACACATTTTAAAACTACATATATCTAAGATATTATATATCTACTTAAAGAGCCGGCAACACCTTTATAATGGATATTGTAATTCAAATACTAAAATACTCATTTATTGGTAATACAACGTTACACGTCACAGAAAAGAAAACATACATAATAATTGGTATTATTAAAATAAAATAAAATTACAATATCATGAGGAATTAATAATGTCAAAATAAAAAATGTCAATAACAAATGAATCAAGAAATATAAATGCAATTGATAAAAATAAACAGTCAATAATTATGAAAATTAAAATAAAACAAAATGTCATTACTTCATAAAGTCATTAATGTCAGAAGATATTTTTTTAACCTCCCTTGTCAATGGTCCATAGGCAAAGTGGGTTTTAACAGATATAAATTAGAAAATATATATCAGTACATGGTTTTATCTAAAGTTTTACTAACTTTTATATTTCAGTGTCGATAAGCAACAGAATATGCTAGAGAAATCAAATATAAGAACTACATTCTGAGATTTTTTTTTTAATTATTATTGTGGTATAAAGAAATCGGAACGAATGTTCAGCAGTAGACTTGGTTGGTACGATGATTATTACAGTATAAGAAGAAATATAAAAATAAACGCACCTTTTTCCTAAGCATCGGGTTTTGTTGGCACTTTCGTATAAAGCGTGCCAGTCGCGGCTCCCGCGTGCAACACTCTTTAAATACTTCCACAGCGTCGTGGTGACGAGAGCAGAATTCACCTGATGACAATAAAAAAAACCTTACAAATTGTATTGACAAGTACCTACACATCAAGGTTGGCACTTCTGGCACGTTGCCTGGAAGAAATTAGGGCGCCAATTGTATCGCTTTTCTTTTGCAATTGTTTTCTTGTTTTATTTTAAAAAAATTCTATCAATCTATCTACACTACAATGTATCTAATAGTTATCGGTATTTCAAAGCCTCTAGACTTATCACTACCTAAATTTCTATAATTAAGAGATCGTCTTTCTATCTTTCAAGTTACCATAATATAACAACAGAATTCACTTACAATGATAAATAGAACATTACAAATACAATTGGCAAGTACCTACATCAGAATAAAGTTGTTATGGGTAAGACCCGTTATTTTAAAGCTTCTGCACTTATTACAACCTGAATTCCTCCATAATTATGGGAGACAGTCCTTCTATCATATCACAAGACCCCAATAATCGTTACCGAATAAAGGTTATGGACTTCACTCAGTCACCAGTTCCCTCAGAAAGTTTCAGCTAGTAAGTCAGCTACATTATTCACAACTGCTACTTGTATTTGTCTTTTTTTAAAGATTCCCCTTCAGTGCAACGTAAGAAGATTAAAGTTTGTAAGTAAGGAAACATTATTTCTATCCTTCAACTTATCATAAGACTGCGAAAGAAAGTCGCTGACTTCTCAGCCAAAGTCATGAAAGGATAAGCGAGTTCAAACCCTCTACCCCCCCGACTGGTCTCCACCTTGTCGTGGTGGGGGGGCTGAGTACCTCCCGGTAGGGCGCAGGAGGCGCCAGGGAAAAGGTTACACCCAGAGACCGACGACTCTGGGTGCCCTTAGTACTGACTACCGGGGGAGAAACTAAGAGGGACCTGTGGAGGGCGCAGCGGGCGGGCCAGGAGGGCCCGTCAAGCAGCGTCAGGAGGGTCTTAGGCAGCGGGGGCAGGGGGCCCTTGCTGTCTAACGACAGACCCTCCGAGAAGTCGGCCACACACGCTATGGTCGCACAAGGAGGTCGGAGGGGCGCGTCCACTGCGCCTCTCTGAGGAGGTCCTCCCGGTTTTGGTCCGGGGGACGTTGGCCGCAGGCGGGGTGTCAGAAGCTGCAACCCAGGTACTGGCCCCCGCCTGTTTCTCAACAAGCGGCGGGCGTCGTCGGAAGATTTTTAGTGAGTATTACTGCTGGCAGTCGCGTCTGCCGGTGGTGAGTCCCACACCCCCTTTCGGTCCCCCTTTGGCCGGAAGGTAGTGCGTAAACGCATTTTGTTACCGACGTAAAACAAAAATAAAAAGTTCAAACCCTCTAGCATGCACGCAAGGGTTAGTTTAGATCACAGCTGGCACTGCTCGTTATTCCGGCATAAAGATCTTATTCGACATGGTAACGCAATTCTAAATCCTTGAAACTGTCTCTGAACTCACCATAAGCCGCCTGAAGCCTCTGCTGCATGGGCGGTGTGAAGGTATCGGCCAGTAAGTCAGCGACGGTGCTGACTGCTGGCGCCTGCCTCTGTCTTTTCCTAAGTCTTGCCAACAGTGCCGCATGAAGGGACCAAAGTTCCCCCACACAGGGGAACATGCGAGCCACTTGCGCGTCTGATACTCCACCGAGACGTACCATGCCTTCTACGAACATCTAAAGCAAAAGTACTTATGATCAACACTTTATAATTTATTTGTTTGCGTTAAAGCGCTCGTAGCGCTGCAGTGGTCGGTAGTCGGAAACGATCACCGAAGTAAAGCAGAATTTACAGAGGGTCCTTGGATGGGTGACCGTATGTGAGGCATTTGATATCGAGCGCTTCCGTGCTTCGGAAGGCACGTTAAGCCGTTGGTCCCGGTTATCTTAAAATGTGGTAGTCGTTAAGCCTAGTTAGGGGCCTAATTGGGCGGCTTGAAAAATTTAACAGCAGGACGCCATACACCTGCCTCCGCCAATCCGCACTGGATCAGCGTGGTGGAGTATGACCCAATACCCTTCGCATGTGAGAGGAGGCTCGTGCTCAGTAGTGGGACGTTAATGGGCCGAGATGATGATGATGATGACGTTAGGACAAAATTTACACGTTTCTTGTCCGTTTTTTCTCCAGCCAAACTCCTGCCCGTATTGAATGGCCATATCAGTCGTATGTAGTCCACTGCTGAACATTAGCTTCTCCAATAGATTACATTATAGATTACATTGAGCAGGCGGGTTGGTGATTGCATTTCAAGCCAGATGACGCTGCTGCCCATTATCCTGTAGGATTTCTCTTCGTCGACTTTTACAACTCCCGTGACATGAAAGGGGTTGGACTTTTCTAGGCCGGTACCACACGGTACTATACTTTATATTAAGTTCTAGCTATAGTAATAAGTACTTCAACATGGGTCGATGGGTGATATTATGAATAGAAAATTATATTTTTCCATAGAAATCTAAATAATAAGACAACAGAAATGGTATGCGCCGCGTTAAACTATCGGAACACATGTCGCCAATTTAAAAAGGAACGCAGGTCTTCAATTTGAAAACTTAAGTTTGAGATTGACTTCTTGGCGGGAAAGTGAAGCGTCATGTCTGCAGTTTTGTTTCATTTTCTAAAATTTGTGATATTTCGAACATTAATGTGTAATAACGGTTGATTATTACCCGTTAAGTGTTTGTGAACGTACTAGGTGTTGGTAAATGAAACAAAACAGTGCAACATCACTTTTCAAATTTTCTCTCAAGGAGTCCATGTGAGATCTCAGTATAGTCCTACATCTTTACTGAGGGCTCAAGGGGCTTAGGGGAGGGTATCTCATTTACCATTTATCATCTTTATCATCACTCATACTCATATACTATAAATTATCTCTTTTACTATTGATATATCACTTACTTGACACTGGCTAAATGTGCTGGACGCACGAAGCCATTATTCAAAAGAAAGGAAAGTTTGAGATTGACATTGCTGTCATTCACTACGGACTACATGTTATTCTTCAACACAGTTCATTGATTGTTTGTAGTGAGGTACGACTTAGATGGTTACATATTATTATAACTAAATACAGTTTAACTATTGTCGATATAACTACGGTCCACCCACATATGTTCATATTGTATATTGGTTGACTCAAGTACTGATTAACTTAAATAATTTTGATTAGACTATAATTAAAAGAACTATCGAACGATTGATGTAATGGTTATGTCAACTATGGGATGTTTCAACTACGTTTGAAAAACCTAATGGACGACTCACCTACAGCACAGTTAAACTTAGTGACCTAATTACAATATGTATGATTAAACGTTTTTTTAAATATAAATTTACATTTTTTATTTAAGGAGTCCAGCCAGCTGTTGGGATTCACTATGTTCACTATAAAAGGAGGAGAATAACGTGACCAAAGTATTTTCTGGCACTTCGCCGGCCGCTGCCGCGGCACGCTCGCTTCGCTCGCTCGGCTCGTGCATTGTGGTCACGATATAACCTAACCGCTCGTCGCTTCGCTCCTCGCTACCTAATTTTTTTGCCAAAAATACCCACGAAAACAGGTGAGCGAGCGAAGCGAGCGAACAAGGTGGATTCTATACAGAAACGACATGGGTGGTTATAGGTTGAGAAGGCTGTGAGCTGTGAGCTCCCGTCACAGCCTTTTCGTTAGTTGCTATAGTGACCATAAACTGCATGCGAGCGAAGCAAGCGTGTAATACCCAGAAGGGTGTTATATAAATCAACAATAAGTGAATCGTCCATTACTTCAATCAACCTTAGATAAATCAACTGTAGGTATATCAACTGTAGGTGAACCGTCCATTAGGAATTTCATCCATTATTTATTATAAACTTATGTGAATCGATCATTAGATATTTTAAACGTTATTTATTTCAACCGTAGTTATTTCGACAATAGTCGATACAACTTTAGTTATTATGATACGTAACCACTTAGATATAACAAACGCAATTGGCAATGTGTTTAATAGTTCTGGATGCATACGACACACCAGTACGCCAGCGATTTTACATGCGCACAGCACTTCTATAGTTTTATTGTAAATATTTTTATGTATTTCTCATTTTCAGTCACGTCTGTTTATAATGTCCACATTATATTTTTTGACAATGCGGTCGATTTCAAATTAGCGTACAGACAGCATTAAAACATAAAAGGGCGAAAGTTATTTATGAGTGTTGGAACATTACAACACAGTGAAGTTAATTTTAAACATTTTACTTACTTTTTGCATAAGGCGTATCGTGAGACAGTGGTGTTTTTCAGTCAGTATCAGTTCGTATATGTGTTCCTGTCTCTTTGTCTCTCTTTCACCTAAAGATCTGCAAGGAAAAACAAATTAAGTAATGACACTTTTACCGATAGCTTCACTGGCAAAAACTTTTGATTTAATTTAACGAGTCTGTACCAAAATCTTTTTTTTGTCTTTTTGGTAGTTCTTTTAGAACATCCTTAGTATCAATCTACAAATTAGTCATGTAAATTGGTGTGTAGGGATCCTACCAGGAACTAAAAAGTCCAAAACAACTTCACCTGCAAGTTGTACTCCTGCCGATCAACGGACGAGGCTCTGGCGAACATAACAGTGCCCGTTAAGCGGCAATAGGCTCGCCATCTATTACGCGGGACCAACTATGTAAATGGCGAAGTGTGGGCGTATAATATGCCTACCTATTGTACGCCCACAATTCGCCATTTACATTTATGCCTACCCCTTTGGGGAAACAGGCGTGTATGTAAAGGAAAATGCTATAAGTATGTAGTCACGCAAAACAATATAATTTTGCGGTCGGTAAATTGAGACCTAAAGCATTGTCCCTTGCTTTTTAAACTTAATGAATTTCTTTTGAAGTTCGTAAACTGTGTTAATAATTATTTTGATGAAATTAACAAAATGGGTCCCTTTAGAAAAGCTTCTATAAATATGGAGCGAAAGGAAATGGATCGCACAAATATTAAAGTGCGCCGCGATTTGCCGTGATAAATAAATAAATATTTTCTGACAATTACACTAATCATTTAGTTTAATAAATAAATAAAATGAATATTTTCTGACAATTACACCAATTATTTAGTTCCAAGATAAGTATCATTAAGAACTTGTGTTATGGATACTAAACAACGGATAAACATACTTAAATACTTTTTTTTTGTAAATACTTAATATACATAGGAAAACACCCAGACCAGAACAAATATTCATGTTCATGCACACAAAGATTTGTCCTGCGTGGGAATCGAACCCACGACCTTAGGAGCGAAGAGTGGGTATACTTGCCATCACGCCATATCGGTCGTCAAATACACCAACTACACCAATCATTTAGTTCCAAGATAAGTATCATTAGGAACTTGTGTTATGGATGTTAAATAACGGATAAACATATTTTTTATCTCATATACATACCTAATATACATTTATACATACCATACCTAATATGCACACAAAGATTTGTCCTGTGTGGGAATCGAACCCACAACCTCTGAAACGGAATGCGGGTTTACTCGCAACCACGCTATATCGGTCATATTATTATATAGATAGATAACATAAATAAGATGAATTGAATTTACAGTTAAATGAAATTTAACTTACTTAGCCAGTCCTTTGGGCGCGCCCGCGGCCCACGTTTCAGGCTCCAAAGCTCCCAGGCCTAGAGCTATGGCCTCTTCGCCGAGCTGGTCGGCTGTCAGGTATACTTCAGGCCACTCCGTAGACCCTGCGTCATCTGAAGCGCTACAAAACAAAAAAGTATTTTAGTAAAAAAAACTCACCACATTATACAACCCTTATTATTATTAAGGGTTACCTTTAACAGCCAAAATATGTTGTTTTTTGTTTGTTTTTTTGTACTAAATTTTATAGGATTTGATTTGTGGTGGAAATATGAACTTTCAAATGGTTACTTACTCAAGATGCAATAATAGGAATAAAATCTTAATAAAAAAACTATTTCAAGGGTAACTAGCAATCACTAATTGCTGTAAAAATTAATAAAGTATGATAATAACTATTGTATTTATTTTTCTTTCGTTTTCTGCCTTAACTCAACTTCATAAGGTTCAATTTGTGGTTGAAATATGTTTACCACTGACTTGCAAATGGTTACATACTCTAGATGCAATAATAAGAATCAAATCATAATAAAAAACTATTCTAAAGGTTACTAGCAAGCACCCGTTTCTGAAAAGTTTAATAAAGTAGGATAATAACTATTACTGAAGTAATTTTAACTCGACCATTTTTAATAGGTATGACTTGAAATGCAAGAGGAGTTCACATAGGTCAGTCCTTGGATGAGTGACCGTTGACCAAATGTGGCATTTGATGTCAAGCTCTTCCGAGTTTTTCATTAAACGTCTAGCATTTTGCTGAGTTACCATTTCAGTACTTGTATTTTGTTAAGAAAAACTACCGACTGCCCGCGAATTACCCCCTTCCCTTTGAGTTCTTTTTTAAAATCGAGTTCCCGCTTGAATATGAAAAGTAGCTTGTAACTTCAGCTATCTGTTGATGAAAGTCCCGTTTGCTTTTTGTTATTCCATGTCAGTTGCGTTTTGTTATACCACGTTTTATGTCACGTCTCACGGGATAAAAGTATCCTATGGCCGTGTCCTGGTTCTAAGCCGTAAATAAGTTAAAAATAGTGTAACCAACAAAACTTTCTTTGATATGTATAGATTATGTTCGACTGTCTGAAGTGATAAATAAATATATTCTAGAAATTTTCTTTCTTTTCAAAGGCGTTAAATAATTAATCTAATATTTAAGTTCCACTTACTTGCTTTGATCGTGTTTGTGATCCGATCCATCCTTGTCATCGTGGAATGCATGACTTGTGCTGGACAGAATAATCGATACTTTAATATGTATGGCTTAACAATGACATGGTATAAATATTAGTTTTCTCATTCGTTTAGGATTTGACATAACAATTTATTGTGTTGTATTTTTTATTTATATTTTTACATAACTTTAAAATTTTTTATTTATTTATATTTACTTATACTCCAGCAGGCATATGACATACTTTAATTTAACATCCATTAAATAACTTACCACAATACAAAAAAATACTTTCGTGTTGCCATATAAAAAAATTAAAACAATACCAAGAGGTTCAAACAGGGTCAAAAATCAATCGACACAACACATGACAGTATTTAAAAAATAGGATTACGTCATCAATTAGAAGATTCTCGATACTCAGAGAGCTTTTTTAAATTCATGATAAAAATAGTATATATCTCAACCAACCTACATGATTCGATTTCATAACAAAATAATGTTCAGCAAAGCCTAAATAATAAAAAGAAGCGATAATACCTGCTTAAGTTTAAAAAAAAATATCATGCAGATTTTTAATTATTCAACCATAATTATTAAAAGATAACTAAAATAGACAGAAACACCTACAACTGTCAACTGTTCTGTGGCTAATTAGAAATGAAAATTGTCTATTACTGATAAAACCAGATATGTTATATTCCCTAAAAATATTTTTTTTACAAAGACATGTTTCATTCAAGGCGATTCTAAATAAAAGTAACCAAAGTAAGAACGTGGCAACATTTAAAAAAAATACCAGTTGTCGTGCCACATGTATTTCTGTTTGATTGTAATTTTTAACATTCAAGAAACGGGTTTTGAATGGTATACGGTAACTACAATATTTTCTATTTACGGCGATTTCCCAAGAAGTACGCCACTTCCTTATTTATTAATTTAAACTATATAAAACAATATTTGCTATATAACTTTAATTGAAATTAAACAAAATTTTGCTAAATAAAATGTTTTTTCAAATGTGTTTTTTTAATAAGTGATTTCATTAATTAACTGTTTTTAAAAAAATATTTATATTTACTTTCTTTATTTGGATTATTGATTAATTCGTTATAAATAGCAATGTAACACACTGGCCCCAACCGTAATAGACAAAAACAGAAAAAAAAGATTTCAGCTCAAAAAGTTCATTCGACAGAATAAAACCAACATTCTACGACGACATCGTGTCAAGAAGTCCAAACTACCTCGGTAACAGACAGAAAGATACACAAGTAAGGCGTCGTGAATGATACGACAGCGTTCTAGAAGATTCTGTGTCAGATGTATGATGGACTAACGATTTTACGAACGACTATGACGTTGCGGTCATTTCATAGATTCGACTCTCAACTGTGTTAATATGGCGACTTTTACGCATGTTAGGATAGACACCACTACTGTTTCACTAAATTTGTTATGATTTGTACTGTTTTATTTATAACATACCACCTGTTCATCCAATCCATATGTTCCGGCAAATAAATAATACTTCTTTTTATTTTAAAATCTTTAAAAAAATAATTGTGGAGCCATTTTTCTTTTTAAATGAAAGCATACTTTTTGTATATTGGCTGCAAACATAATGTTTACAATATGCCTTCCCATGTTAAAAAATATTTGTAATTAGTACGTATGTCATTAATTTTAATAACATTGTTTTATGTTATATTAGGAGTTTTATTTCAATGACCTACTAAAATGGGGTATTTTCAGTGGCGTGAACCATAATTTTCAAACTCAGAGGGTCTCGGGTCCAAACCCCGGTGGCGCACCTATGACTTTTTGAAGTTATGTGCGTAATTATCGCTTGCTCCGTGCCTCGGAAAGCACGTTAAGCCGTTGTCCCGGCTGCATGAACATATATGACAGCTGTTATTAGGAAGTCAGTGTCTTCTAACATTCTGAAAACTGGTTTAACCAGTTCGTCAGTCGCTTTAAGTAGACTAACTGAAGATCAGCCAAATCTTAATAACTGAACCAATGAGCAGACCCCGGCCCTTTGAGTCTAGTGCAACCGTAGGATAGGATTCCTTAAATGGGGTAATTGCCTATAACTAGCAAATACTTTTATACTCATGTTTGAATGTGATCGCTAGGTAACTGAGCAAAAATAATTTGTAACAAACCTACTGGTTTAAGCACGAAGTTAAAATACTATAAAAAATATTTAATAACATAGAACATTACAGTATGTATTTACTTTTCGACTTAACTTACAACAGATAAATTAGTGTAACAGTAGAAGTGGTCTTAAAATTAACGTTGCACAGTACTGTATTAGTAATTGTAATTAGTACTGTAATTAGTACATTAAATATCTATGTAGCAACGAATACTTTGTATAAAATGTAATCTTTAAATGATTAAACTTTTACCACTGTCAAAAAATATGATTCAAATTATTGACAACATTAATGAAAATAAATAAAAGTTAGTCAATTAAAATTTATTTTAGTAATATCTAAAATTGTTTAGTTAAAATACGAAATATGATAAAACAGATATATATTTATATGGTTTGTAAATTAACATGTTTGTCAGTAAAAATCTAGCGACAAAAAAAACCTAAAACAACCAAAAAATTAACAACAAAACTGAAAGAAAAATCGTTTACAAAACTAACGTGTCTTATCCGCACCAGGAGTACATAACCGCGTGGAGACCTAACTGAGAGCGAGCGAGGGAGAGACAGAGAGAGATATCGATGACGGTGGAATGTGCGTGCGAATGGTAGAGTAAGAGAGAGGCAGCGATATGGCGCAGCATTCAGCCACTTACTGCACGCCGAGCTTGGTCGCGACGCGTCGCCACGGCGAATAGCACCCGCTCTGCTTCTTGCTGTGCGTGCAAACACCATGTGTACATATGTGTGCGTGCCAGTATTTGCTTTTGTATTCAATAGCGGTCACGTGACGCGGGCGAAGCGTTCGAGGTGGCGTTCAGGTTTTTGTTAAATGTTTTTTTTGTACACAAAAGTATCTCAGCATGTGTCTTTTACGAGATTTATTATCCCATCTTTATTTAGACCAAATCTTGAAAATAATTGCACAAAATTACAATTTAAAAAAATTCGTTATAAAGACATTGATACAAATATAACAGTAAAAAATGATAAAACGTCACCTCAAACATTTCCCACTATAAAAATATATATTTTTTTTAAGAAGACATAGTTCATCGAAAACATAAGAGAACCGATATTCGAACATAAACAAAAACATAGCTGGGATATAAAGAAAAAAAGCCGACCAGCGACAAGAAGAAACCAATAAATAAATCATAGACAAGAACCAAAACAAAACTGCCACAGAAAGCAAAAACCAGGTATGAAGTAACAGGTAATAATATCGAAAATAAAAATCACAGTGTCACATACTTGTGTATCTTCTTATAATTTGACAAATGAAAGTACAGTCGTTACGACTGACAGTAATAATGACGCCTATAGTAATCTGTAATACCTAGACGATTTTTTGCGTAGACCTCACGCAAAACATGAAAAGATCGCACAGTATGCACGCAACAGAAATCCAAAATGCATCAGCGTAATTCTGCATCATTCATTGTACACATTATGCGAATCCATCGCTATAGTTTATATGCGACAATAAAAAATATAAAAGCAGCAAAATATATGCCATACAAAATATATAACAAACTCTTTTCTACTCATCCTTTAATTGTCTAATAAAGTGACATGAACATTTAAGTTGATAATTTTAAATTTAAAAAATTAGTTTTTTTTTTGAAAATTTAAAAAATTTAAATTAAAAGACATAGAGTAGGTACTTACCTATTAGAATTTTGGGATTGGCCAGAGACCGAACTACGCTTACTGCTTTTTCCACTGTTGGCACTCAATGATTTACCGACTGAAGTCTGTAACGATAAATAAGTAAGAAATAAAAAACAACTTAATGTATTAAAGGTTTTGAAGTTCATACTTACAATGTTTTTTTCTTCTGTTAACTTATATATAAAGCGCTTGTTAACAGGTTTACGTCCATAGTATGACAGTGAGGATCAAAGTAACTGACCATAGGTTCTAAATAGTTAGGTTAGTTTAAATTTAGGAGAATGCTACGTACGCTTTTAAAGGCCAACATATGTAATTTTGTGGTTGTATGATGATTTTATATATGTTTGTATGTTTAGCTGTTAGCGTACCTATGTATAAATAAATAAATAAACTAATACGCTCAACCGATAGGCTATAAGGACATATTAATTTATTATAACTCTTACAGCTTGATTATTTCTATATTTATTTTTCGGTATTATATAGATACAAAGATTTTGAAAGTCGAACGCCCCACTAAACATACGGCAGTGCTAATACGACTGAGAAACGGCTTTAGAAGACCTTTAGTACAACCTTCGTTTAGGATGAGACTGGATGTATGTGTTATACATTTACAATAAATTAAGTGAGATGTTATTGCATAGTCAAAAAGGTATTGAAAGTCGATTCGGTTGCGAAACGGCATAGTAGGCAGTCTATTAGAAGCCCAAATTTAAAAGTAAAATTTCCTTTATACAAGTTTTGCTTAGATTAAGACTAAATTGCGTAAAGTTCGATGTCCGAACTATTGTTTTTTAAATTAATCACATCACAGTTTACTTAGTAAGAGTAAAACGAATTACTGTTTTAAAATATTTTTATACTATTTTGAGAGAAAGTCTAAAACTTATTACTGTATATTTAAATTTTTCGTGTTAGTGTGTAAGTACTTTGAAAACATTGTATATGAAGTTATAATTAAACACTACATTACAAACCTTTGATGATTTTGGCTTGTTGCATTCTACTATGTAATCTTTGCATACGTTTTGATGCACTGTCATGGTACAATCTGAAACAATAATATTTTGTATTAATAAAATATGTATAGGGAAGGGGTAGGTAGAGGCATACAACACGCCCACACTTCGCCATTTATATAGTTGGTCCCACGTAATAGGTGGCGAGCCTATTGCCGCTTACCGAGAACTTTTAAGTTCGCTAGGGCCTCGTCCGTTGATCGGCAGGTGCAACTTGGGGGTGAAGTTGGCTTGGGCTTCTCAGATCTTGGTAGGAGCCCTATACACCCAATATAACAAAAATATATAGACAAAAAGATAAAAATCGTCCTCCTATAGAAAACTATGGTTTGTTACGATGTGTAGAATGCATAGCCTTTGGCTTTGATCAAGGTATTTCACACCAATAATATACAGGGTGTCCCATAAGAGATCGTGAAGCTAAAATCGGGTACACAGGCTAGCTTATAATGCTGCTGGACTGTCCGAAAGGGTTACCGCGGCCTCTGGACGTAGCAGGCACAAGAAGGAACATGGATGGTTTTTAGTCAGTAAAAGTCTGACACACCCTCCCGCTTCACCCACAGCGGGAAGTCATTAGATGATTTTGCAACCGAAAAAAAAGGCTAGCTTATAATTCTTAGAAAATGTTTTTTAAATAATCTAAGTTTCCGGTTGATCCTATTACCTCAGTCGATTTCTAGAACTCCCTGAGACAAGAATAAGGTCGGCATCAATGAAAGTATGTTACTCACTATCGCAGTACAGCGAAGGGTTATCAGTAAGAGCGCGCCCGCACCAATCACAGTCGCCTCCGCTCCCGGCCGCTTGCCACGCGTGCAGTACCTTTCGGGACTTGTCCTGAAATTTGAACACACTCTCAACTGGTAGCCACAAACACCTCACTCCAGAGGTCGTGGGTTCGATTCCCACACTGGACAAATCTTTGTGTGCATGAACATTTGTTTTAGTCTGGGTGTTTTCCTATGTATATTAAGTATGTATTTACAAAAAAAGTATGTAAGTATGTTTATCCGTTGTTTAGTATCCATAACACAAGTTCTTAATAATACTTATCTTGGAACTAAATAATTGGTGTAATTGTCAGAAAATATTTATTTATTTTATTATCGCCCTACTACTAAGCACGGGGCCTCGTCTTAAGAACCAAGAATCTCACCTTGGGTATTAGGTCATACTTCACCACGCGGTTCAGTGCGGAATGTATTGCGATTGTGGTGTACGTTTTCGATCTTGAGCCACCTGCATTCACCGATTTTCCGCCGCCCAGTCTAGATCATCGGTCTATAGGCCGTCCTCTAATACCTTTACTGGCGCAGACCAGCGCCAATATACCAATGTACGCAGGCATCTAAAGATCGATTAACTCGAAAAACAAATGGGGAAGCCTTTGTTCAGCAGTGAATGACGTGGCTAAAATGATGACGATTATGTTGCGATTACCACTGATGGTAAAGAATTTAAATGTGACACGCCATAATGACTATATCCTGCCTGATGGTAAGCAGTCGATGCAGTCCAAAGAAATAAAGCCGCTTTAAACCGTGAAATGAGCACGGTACAAAGCGCACCCACTCATAACGGCCTGCTAAAATGCCGTTTTACGCCCCTCTTAAAAGACTCAGGATTATAGGATCTAGAAAACACACGAGCCGGCAGCGAATTCCAGAGCTTAATGATCTTACTCAGAAACGATTTACCAAATTTCTTGGTTCTAGTGCTGATAGTCTGCACAGTCTGTGGATGGTTTCTAAGACCAGCACGTGTTGTTTGGGAGAGGAAAGGAGAGGGCGGGATGAGATCGAAAAGCTCCTCAGAACACTCGCCATAGTAGTTCCGGTAGAAGACACAGAATTAATATATATGACAAAACAATTATGCGCATTGATGATAAATAAAATTAAAATAAGTTTGCTGTATTTTAAAGTTACACGCACCTTCTTTTTCCTAAAGAATAAACTGCCCCGTTTTCGTCGCTTCTCTGCATGATGGTCAAACGCAGCTCTAATAAAAAAATAAAAACTAATAAATACACATAACAACTTTAAAAAGTTATAGCTTCCTTCACAGCTATCGGATTTAACCAAGCAACGATTCTGTCCCCTTATAATGTAACTTAAAGTCTATTATGATTGCCTTCACTTTGAGAGATTTACTCTTTCAATACTAACACACATACCCTGACCTCCAATAAAACGAGCAATGGTTAGCGTCCATAAAAGATGGCCCAGTAGGCCCTAGTATCATCCTAAAAAGTTATCAGGCATAAGAACGAACTTTTATATTATAATATGGACTTTTGGAGCGTAAAACAATTTCAGAATAAATTTTAGCATGCAAACTTGAAAGCTTAAATTTTTAACAAAAACAGACCAAAATCAAAACATTACAATAAGCTCCGTGCCAATTACATGCTGACTACAAAACATTGTGTATTAATTGCTATTAATAAAAAAAATTGTGTCATAGAAAAAAAAAATATTTTGTAGCTCCTATAGATGATCTATTTGATCTGACTTACTATTGAGAGATTTGATCTCCGTACAATCTTAGTTGTAGTATAAAAAAATATTAAGGATTATTATTAATGGCATTGACAGCTGTCAATAAAATGTTTTTAGGGTATGACATTGACAGCTGTTATTTTTCTTACTAATAAACCTATTCATTTTGTTAAAGCTCTATAACAAACTTCCTACAATTGGCATTCTTTCAAGCTTGATTTCCAGTTAATATATTATATTAATGATGTGGGTCTCAAAACTTAGTTAGACTGACTGTAAATCCAAAATAGACCGTGAGTGTAGAAGTTTTAAGAAAAATTTTACTTGAACCTTCACACTTACTGTCTATGTTGGCATTATGTCACCACCTTTAATTTTATAATTATTATTAATAGCCAGATTAAGTATTAGTTCATGTATGGCTTCTATAAAATAGGTTATTTTTTCCTTAGAACCATTAAAACAAAACAACACTTACTGCTCTAAGAAAGCCAAGCGGTGTAAACCCAAGTGCTCTTGGCGGGCGTTGTTGAGTCTTCTACTGGGCAGTGGGGCGGACCCTTGGGTCGGCACTGACAGATCCTCCTCGCTTTCCGTCTCGCTCGCACCACCGCCAGACACACTAACATCGAGCGGGACGTACAATCAACGAGTGGGATCATTACACGTACCCATACCATTGTACGCATTATACGTACCGTAACGTATCATTATTCGTACCGTAACATACTATTATACGTACTGTGTACGTACTGCACCCTATTATATTATTATGTACGGTCAGCGCCAAATAGTTCGTGACTCCCAAAGCGCCGTATATATCGGAACACACCCTATCGGTCTTAAAAATAGCGACTGTCGATCTTCATAGCGCTTTGGATGTTACCAACTATATGACGCTCAATGTACCTATAGAATTCTCTTTAAAACCGGTTCGTTTTTTTTTCTTTGATTCTAATTTAAATTATCAATGTACGTAATGCATTTGGTATAAAGTGATTTGAAAAAAAACATTGTTTTCTTTGATTTCAATTTCGAAATTGTATTAATTTTGTTTTAATTTTCAGCAGCTTTTAATTTATATTTCGATAGCTGAAAATTTCATTTTATAATATATTTTAAAGATTGTGTAATTCGTATTAATTGGTGTCATCTAATAATTGTTATATCAATCAAAAGTGTAACAATCAAATAATATCAAAATGCATTAGTCGAAATTAGAAAAAAAATATTTTAGGCATAATGGTCCCACCCATTAGTGCAAAATAAAACAAATCCGGTTTGGGCCGGTTTTTGGTGTCACAGTAATAATAAATAAAAAAAAGAGCAAAGCCAATTGGTGCAGACAAAAATCAAAACGTAAAATTGGACATGCAAACAAAAGACATGCACATTTAGTACATTATAAAGAACACATTACATTCATAAAGATATTATAGGCGCCTATACAGGGTGTCAAGAACCTGATCGAAGCCGAGAGATACGTATTCTGGCCAGTATAAGGATATTTTTTTTTCTTTGGGACTATACCTAGGAACTAGCCTTAAAGTTAATGAACTGACCTTCAGTCACATATAAAATTCAAGTATTTTATTGAAAACCAATTTCAGCTCGTGTGGGCTACAAACACAGACACTTTTTACGGTAATGCTTTGATTAGAGTCTTTTTACACCCTGTATGTCTGTGTACGATCTATAATTCTAAATTAGTATAGCAGCTGTTCTTAACCTTTTTGGTTGGCAACCCAAAGTATTGACATATTTGATATACTAATACTTGAACTATTTTTTAGGATCATCTCTTAACGCTGTCTGCGGAATAACTGACTTCTGACTATGGCAACAAACCCTATGAGACACGAGGTTACGAAACAAACGCTGGCGTAAAATTTTAAACTCTGATATTTTAAACTCTCATTTTAAAAACAGATGATGCACAGACTATATCTGAAAAACATGTGCGCCATTTGAATTGGCCCTTAATAAATTGGCAATAAATTGTTGCCAGTACTTACTTATCTAAACCTATTCATCCACTTATCCCTTAATTTCAATAGAAACTTTGCAATATCATTTAAATTCTGAACTCATTTATACAAGCTAGTTTTATTTACGAAGCATTAATAGCGAAAATCACTTCATTCTAGACGCTTCATTTCAGATAGGGACTTGCTAGGAGAAGAATTCGGCAAGGGTCTGTCAACCGCCAAGACATTTAGATAAATAGTTTGACGAGGTGTCTTATAGACGGTAACCAATACAGTAGCACTAAACGCCTTCTATCGCAGTCGATTAAATACCTAATATGAAACTGAGCTAAATCTTCTAATAACGGGTTGTCACAATAACCGATAGTGATGTCTTCTAAGCCAGCGTCTGACACACAGGTACCTTAATGCTTTTCTAATTTTTTATTCATAGTTTTAAGGTTTTTTACTTTATACTGTGTCTCATATGCAGCAAATAAATATTTTGAATAAGTTTAAATTAAACACATACAAAGCAAATTATAATTTATATAATTTAAACTTTTAAAGGTTTGTGTTCAGGTAACCACTTTATTTAATTTGGATTACCTAATTAATATAATAACCTAATCAAACATTTAGAGATGAGCATTAACCCTTTAGCTGGTATAGCATCTGATTTTTGATCGATTTTCGACCTTATTAGAGGTGCGTAAAGTCCAAATTATGGTGGAAATTGTTATGCCACTAACTTAACCCGTCTTAAGTTGTTACGGCGCCGATCTTTTATAGGTGTGTGCTTTAGTATCCCAGTTATCTGTAGTATTCTAAGCGCCAATATTTTAATCGTTTGATAACGTTTATCTAATCCAATAAAACTACATCACTATATGACTTACTAAGTAATGTAATCGTCTGTCTACCGATTTGTGTTAAAAATTACATGTCCAAAAATATCGGGAGATTCGTGTTTTATTTAACATTTAAATGATTAAATAAAAATCGATCGGTAATGACAACATAAAATTTGGTTACCTCATGATCCTGATATAGATTCTTGATATGTCTTTTTGTATAGGTCAGTTTAATCCACTCTACCGCTTTTCTTATTAAAAGTACCAATCACCATAATATCAAATTAGAGCTTAATATAAAACTTACTCAGATAACTCGGACTGAAGCGAACTTTTAATTACCAAATTTGAATGAAGTAATATCTCAATTTAGCAAAAACCATGCTATTTCTTGATCAATATACCTAAATCAATAAAAATATACTTAATGATTGTTAAAGGACACTGAATTTGAAACACGCGACGAATTAACCAGGCTACCATTAATTCAGAAGAGCTTAGTATACAACTCACGCAGCGACCACTGGCGTAGGAGGAGGCGGGGCCAAAGCAGCGACGATGCTGGGAGTCGACACTGACTTCTGCAGCGGAAGCCGCGCTACAAGTCTAGCGGGTTCTACTACCGCTGATCCTGCTCGAAGCGCTGCAGCTACTTTCTCAAAGTCTTTCTGCAAATATATTATGAAAACTATTGACAACATGTGAGCTTTCTGAATGGTCTAGTATGTAAAGAGATAAGCATATGAGTAATGTGGTAGGTAAATACACAATTAATGAACAGGAAAGTTGTCGGCATTCAGCTAGTGATGTTCCTGGGATTGCAAACGTATATAGACTGCGGTGACCACTTGTTAGTGGGACGCATGCTTGGGTGCCACCATGTGGTAAAAAGTATAGTAATAGAAACAATTACATTAAAATTTTCATATGGCGCAGTCGGTAGGATATGACCCAATGCTTTTCAATGGGAATGTCATTTCACAGTGTATGTTTAAGAATCAATTACTTAGATCCTGGGTTCCTAACTTTAGAAGTAAATCTGGTATTTCGAGGATATTTCGAGCGGCCGAAATTCCCTAGGAATTTTCCTGGAATGCTGAATTGACTTAATTATTCTGCCAAGAAATTCAAAATTTCAGAAAACATATAGTATAAATCAGTAGTGACCTAAGTCATAGGAGTAACGGCACTAAAAAGGCTATGATGGGATGAATCAACAAATAATATAAACTTACAGCAAGATCATTGTCGTTGAGCGAGTGCGTCGAGTGGCGTACAGGACGTGGCACTTCTCCTTCAGACTCCATAGACGACAGGGACGCACTGTGTCCGTTCAGTGTGCTAAAACGTAGGAATATTTCACGTTATTGTAGACATGGGAAGGTGTGATCCACAGCGCCTAAGCTAAACAGTATTGTGTAACACTTGTACTAGGTTACAGTGACGCTTTCCGTCCGCAAGGGTGGTAAGCGCGGCGCTTAAGGAAACATAAAACGATCATGCGTGTTGGTTTAACTATTTATTTTTTATTTATTTAACAATTTATGTACACAAAACATGTATTGGATACAAAAATTATACAACAATGTACAAATGTTATGTTATTCCAAAAGTAATCTCTTCCAGCAGTCCGAAATAAGGAAAAAACATTCAACAGCGGACGACATGTGTAAAAAAAAGAAAAAACAATGGAAATAAAAGGAACAAAAATACAATAATGGTAACACTTAAAATTAACCTACCACGTATGATAAAGCTATACATAATTTAATGTTTACAACTCATTGCCTTGATTTCATTCAACTGTCTTGTAGGAAATGACATCTTACAGCTCTCTTAAACAGGCCGACATTTTTTTGCAAGTGCGAATATTGGGAGCTATGTAACGATCCAACAGATGCAAAAGTCATGACCAGGGATGCTTACCAACCGCGCTGCCGAAAGCGTTAATGCAATATTTTTGTTTACTATTTACTAATGTCCCTTACACTCTGAAGAGTTTGGTCAATTATCATAATGATAAGATAAAAAAGATAAGGTGGTTTTTTTTTATCTACATTGAAAGTACAATCTTTTTTTAAACAAATATTACGTTTTCTACTTTGGTACAATCGTGGACAAAAGAAAGACTAAGCATGCGCGCGAGCGTTGTTACAGTAACCGCAAATTAATGATACTTATCTTGGAACTAAATAATTGGTGTAATTGTTAGAAACTATTATTGTTCAACTTTTTGAGTTGACGTACGTAAACTCCAGTCAAATTTAAAGAAAAAAATTGCTTTGACTATTTATCTCGGGTTATACTTATCTGATTTATACTATATTAGTACTATATCTCTTTTTAATGGATATACGCGTTATTGTTTTACTTATGTTTGTTAGTGAGCGCGTTAGACCATGCCCATACTGTACACCTTACCTTTTCTTACGGATGGAAAATCATTAAATGGAATCCCCTTGCTGTGGGTGGAGCGGAAGGGTTTTGGGTTTGGGTCCCGGGTGCCTATCATTGTTAGCAGAAATCTCTTTGACGCGACCTATCGCCTATGGAAGGCGAGTTACCCATTAGGTTGCGTCCACCAGGGATGGGCGAGGATGTGTCAGTTGAGAACCAATGGAATCGCTTTACTTACTTAGCCTCGCTCAGCGCAGCTATTCTATTGGATCTCGCAACGTATCCTCGCAGATCTGTTAGGAAACGCAGCCTTACTAAATGCCCACAAGCCAGCGCCTACGGTGGCCGGGAGTCGTCTGGTGGCTCCTAACATATCTATACTATACCTGCGTTGCCTGTGTGTGTCGTGTCGCGTGCCTGGTTCCAAAGCGGCCCACGAGCTGCGGCGTCCTTCGTCTCTTCGCTCCCAAAGGCCCCATTGTCGGGATTCACCTGTAAACAAATCATTAACTTCTTCAAGTCAACACATAATCAACGATAGTCACGTCAATTCAAAAACATTTATTCAAGTTTGGCTCAATAGAGCTTTTATGAAAGTCAAACTTCAAAACTAGATTTAGGTTTTACGGCTTTAAGTTTACATATTTTTTAATATCAGCATAATTATGTAATTAACTATTTGGGAGTACTTTCAGAAACTTAGGGAAGGGTATCTAGAGTAGTGTGTATGTGGGCGAAGGGCCATATACCTCTCACCATTCGAGACGTTTCATCTAAAGCATTCTAATTCACACTCTTTTAGACATAAGGACCAATACTGTAAAATCCGTAACGTATTCCGCGAAAAGATACACGAAACATAGTATTATTATGACTTAGAAGCGTTAATGCCTGCAACACAGTATAAACTAATGGAGATGTTCTAATATATATATTTAAAAAAATTACTTTTGTCAATGCACTGCTAAGCCGCGGCGACTTAACAGCATGGCTTTCATCACCATGGGAAGCTGAGAAAATATTGGCCACTCACCACTTCCTTTCCGGCTATTTGGATAGAAATCTAAATGAGTCGGTGATGAGCATTCTGCGTCTGGGGCTTGTCCGTCCTTGCATAGAGAGGGACATGATGTGCTAAGTCGACTGGATCCTGTACCCTGTGGACAAAATAACAGATGCTTAAGTTTCACTTTATTGTACACTAAAATAATAAAGAGAAATACAGCAATGGAATACTACAATTACAATAAAATTACATGTATTTTAAACAACATACCAATAGTGGTAGGGGCGCCGCACGCATACGCTGCACGGCAGCATGAAGTCTTCGCAGCTGCTGCAAGCTGTCATCCAGTACTCCAGGACTGTGTGGTGTTACGCTTATGGTCGGGACCTGTAAAGGAGAGGAATACTTAGTCAGGAACTATTCAAGAGATGTTGCACTGCGGCATGATGAAGACTGGCCGGTGGTCGTATGAACCAGGAATGCACTGTGCATCAGCAATTCAGCCCTCGAATTGGTAAGTCGTTCCGCTGTAAGACTATTCGGCTTTGGAATGAGCGTGATTACTTTACGATATGCAGCACTCTAATTTATCTGGACCGAATCAACTGCTTATCATCTGTGAATATGTGGTCAATATGACAGGTCACATAAAAAAATCAAAAAGACCTCGCACAGATAATAATATATTTAGGGACATTTAAATTATATGCACAATAATTATTAATTAATAAAATAATAAATAAACTATACAATTCTGATAGGAGTACAAAAATACCTAATAATTATCTAAGTTAAGTATACTTACTCATAAAATTAAGTTACCAATAATGGTTATATTTTTATTTAGGACATTGATGTTGTGAACTATGTAATCTGTATTTAAAATTGTAAAAAAGGACCTAGTATGCTTCCTCTCTCCTAAGTTTGCCGTGCCCAACAGGGTCCATAATTGTAACTTGTGTAGATGTAAGACCTTATGTAAAACATTATGGAGTGCAATAAACATTGAATTGAATATTAGATACTAATAAGTATCACGACAGTAGATATACTTTCTACCTGCCGGGGTTTCGGGACTGTTCGAAAGGGTTACCGCGGCCTCGGTACGTAGCAGGCTCAAAAGAAGGAACATGGATGGTTTTTAGTCAGTAGAAGTCTGACACACTCTCCCGCTCCACCCACAGCGGGGTAAAGTCATTTGATGATTTTCCATCAAAAAATAAATAGATACACTTTCTACAGCGGGGACCAGTGTGACAGTCCCACGTAACCTTCTGTCCACCCCAAGGCACAAAGTATGCACAAACCATTTATGGAACTTCTGGAATTAGAAGGCTCGTACTGTGTCGTTACCGTCTGAGATAATGGAAAGCATGTCACCCCACGACCCCCCACAAGAAGCTAGCAGCACGAGCTTTTAATCGGTAGATTTGTCTTGTGTTTTGCACAACGCATGCACGAAGCATTTATGGAACTTTATCCTCCTCCTGGTTATCCTTTATGCTGAAATTCGTGACCTCCTCTAAATGCAACTTTACTCTCACTTTAAATTTTCACAGTTACTTCTCGGCAGCGTCGTAAAGAGCACAATGGAGATCCGAGCGATGTTTGTGCTCTTTTCAATCTCAATCAGGCTGCGTCCTCAAAGTTTCTTTCTGGTAATCTTTCTAGTCATTATAAGCATTACCAGATTGCTACTGCATTTTCTGGTGAAGTGACGTAAGCTCGCTCGCAGAAGCTATCGTAAATAAGAAGATGACTGCAATACCTGAGCCCTGGCAGCGGCCATGTTTGGTGGTGGCGACCGTGTCACGTGTTCCGTCACCTCGTCCTCACTGCTGTCGGACTGAGAAGCGGAACTGCCGCCGCTCTCGTCTGTAACAAATATAACACTAGATTATTATCTGATCTTTAGCATATTATTAAAGTGTACGACCTTCAGAATTGAACGAATACATAGATTAATCTTCAGTGAGTTCAGTGGTGCACCTGCCGATTAACGGACGAGGCTCTGGCGAACATAAAAGTTCCTGGTAAGCGGCAATGATTCGCCACCTGTTACGTGGGACCAACAATATAAATGGCGAGATGTGGGCGTGTAATATGCCTCTGCCTACCCCTTCAGGGAAACAGGCGTGATTGTATGCATGTATGTATGGAAATTAAGGAAATTTGTGGTTTTGTTATAAAAATGCTGGTGTCGCTCCGAAACCCTTATGGTTTATTTGGCAAAATTCAAAAAAAAAAACCTGAAGATCTCGAAAATCAAAACCCCTGCTTCCGCCATGACCCTAGATATAGGCTACTTTCTATTAGGTTTTAATCAGTGCCTGATAATCTCGCAAACGAAATTCAGCGTCCGCTGAATAATAGACAAACACACACCGGCCATTAGATGATCTGAGTAGACTGATTCCGGAGTTATCCAATCGGAAACGGATATTTGAGTGCAATCGGACATCGCATCGATAGCACGCCGGGAATCGATGGCCGTAACGGGTACAGCTGTTATAGGGCTGCGTGTTAGCAGTTTGCAACACTTCATGATAGTTTATTTATTTATTTATTGGATCACCAACATAAGTTACAGTGTATAACACAAAGATGAAATCAGTATAAAAGTAATTAGTTCTCACAGCACTCATAATTAGAGGCGACCACATCTTGTATTAAATTCCAAACTATATAACAAAAAAAAATCCTTTTATAAAACAAAAATAAAGAAGTTCACCAAAATTACAATTAAAAAAATTATCGACATTATTTCGCTTAAAATTATGACATTTGTACATTAAAATTAAAACAAGACTTAAAACCAATAAACCATCAGCTAACATAGTAATATAAAGTTAAATTTAGTTGTGTTTACTTTCCATAGTTCTTCGGTTTTTAAACGGCAATGACCCAACCAAATTTATTTCTTTAAATAAACAATTAGTCTTCTATATCAATAGACACAGAACGATAAAAAAAGATTTTTTTATATTTACTACAATATTAAACTTCGTGAATTTTAGCGAAATTGCGCAAGAGATAATAGGGCGTTCGCTATAGAAGGGAACAACCTAAGGGCTTACTTTAATTTAACGAAAACAAAACTTCGTTATACCCATCCCTTTCACTTTATACCGATATACCTAGAGAGTGAAAGAGATAGATATAACGACATTTCGTTTTCGTTGCATTATAGTAGGCCCTCTGGCCCTGAGTTGATCTGAGTAGGCTCATCCCGGAGTAGTAAGCTTTCCAATCGGAAACGGATATTAGTATGCAATCGGACGTCGCATCCTTAGCACGCCGGGAATCAAATCAAATCTTTTAATGCAGACCAAGTGAAGATGCAATGATATTAACATAGAAATAGCACTTAATACTTAGTCGCCCTTTTCGGACAAAGCAATTTAATAGAGCGCTCCCAATTTATTATAACAATAACACAATTTATAAAAATATATTAAAAAAACGAATTATTCCAAAATCCAAATTTTAGTCAACATCGTCATATATCAAGTATCAAGTATCGTCTAAAATGGTGTCAACGTAACCAGGATCAGCTGAGAATGGACGTTCTAACAAAACACCGATCGACAAAAGATTTTAAAAGTTTTTGGAAAGCTACTAGAGATTGTAACGTTAGGCCTGGTTTGCCTGTGAGTGTGAATGGGGTGTGCGAGCCTGTGCGCATCGCCAATGCCTTCATGCATCACTTTGGGGTACGCTCTCCTCTGGGACCCTCGGTGTCCGCCCACTGTAGCGCTGAGCCGGCATGTCGGGGAGAGGCTCCACCTATGCATATCACCGCAAACCAAATCAGGGAGGCTCTCAAAAAAATGACTGGTGGGAAATCTCCGGGACATGACGGCATTAGTGTGGAGCATTTAAGGTATGCAGGGGTTCACCTACCGAGGATACTCGCCTTGTTCTTTTCAATGTGCATAAGTCACTCTTTTTTACCACATGACTTAATGAAAACCATTGTTGTGCCCATTGTGAAGGATAGGACTGGAGACATCTCGGATAGGGGGAACTATCGTCCTATCTCTCTAGCAACTGCGATTGCTAAGGTGTTGGATAGTGTGCTTAACTCTGAACTGAATAAATATTCATATCTCCACGATGCACAGTTCGGGTTTCGACCTGGACTCTCGACTGAAAGTGCTATAGCCAGCCTTAAGCATACTGTGCAATACTACACTGATCGTAGGACGCCGGTGTATGCCTGCTTCCTGGACCTCTCCAAGGCCTTTGATCTGGTGTCGTATGATGTGCTTTGGGGAAAGCTAGGGAGCAGGGGTGTACCGGATGAAATTCAAAACATGCTCAAGTTCTGGTATGCAAATCAGACAAACCATGTAAAGTGGGCGGATTCCTTGTCGGATGCGTATGTGTTGGAGTGCGGAGTGAGACAAGGGGGATTGTCCTCTCCAAAGCTCTTTAATATGTACGTCGATGATCTTATCGTGGAGCTGAGCAGCATGCATGTTGGTTGTCGAATAGATGGCATTAGCGTAAACAACATTAGCTATGCGGACGATATGGTGTTGCTCAGCCCTACGGTGGGGGGTCTCAATGAAATGCTGAGGGTTTGCGAGTCTTATGCTGCTAGTCATGGGCTAACGTATAATGTAAAAAAGACAGAATACATGGTCTTTGAGGCCGCTGGTATATGTCCCGACAACAAAACTAATATTACACTGAATGAAACTAAAATAAAACGTGTGAAGAAATTTAAATATTTGGGACATATCTTGACGAGCGACCTCAAAGATGATGAGGATATTGAAAGAGAGCGGAGGGCTTTAGCGGTTAGGGGTAACATGTTGGCTCGCAGATTCTCTCGATGTACAGAGGACGTAAAGGTGACGCTCTTTAAAGCATACTGTCAAAACCTGTACACGGGAAATCTGTGGGTCAAATACACCAAAAAATCGCTGGAAACCCTGCGAATCCAGTACAATAATGTCTTTAGGATGATGTTGGAGCTGCCTCGTTTTTGCAGTGCGTCAGGGATGTTTGCCGAGTATCAAACTGACGGTTTTGATGCCGTCATACGCAAAAAAACGAGTTCCCTGATCACTAGAGTGAGAAACAGCCCAAATAGCATCCTGAAGACATTGGCGGACCGATTCACTTCGCCGCTCTGGAAGTGCTTTGTGCGGAGAGTGGTGAACATGGGAACATACCCTCTCACGTGATCATCGCCCTTAGCACTTTGCATATAATTTTTATTTTTTATGTTTATTTTTAATTTAAATGCCTATCTTGTTACTAACTATAGATATTAAGCAACCTTACTAACACTATATGGATTTATGGTCTGAAATAAAGAATATTTAATTTTTAATTTTTTAATTTTAATATTAATTTATCTACATGTCGTCCATATATATATATTTACATAATATAGTATAAAATAAAATTTTAAGTAAAAGTACCTACTTATCATTATTTATCATTTATATTATTATTTGAATTATAATTAGTATTTTTATTTTATTTTATCTTATCTTTTATTTAATTTTATCATCATTTAATTAAGTATAATTTTTGTTTAAATATTTATGGCTCATATTTAATGTGTCATCAAAATTAATAAATTACCAACCTAACCTAACCTTTTTGTACATCAAAAAATTCTGATGGAGCACCTAATCCCCTATTAGATGCTAGATCAGTATTTTTGATGATCAAAAAAGTATTTTTTAGAGGTTCAGTTTATTAGAAGAATATATATATTTATATATATTTATATTCCAATATTTATTTATGATAGAGGTAAGTAAGAGTAAAGAGTTTTATTTGGCGGTTGGATAGTCAGTTACAAATTATAATTATTAATTACGGAATATAGAAAACAATTACTTTCTCAATGAGATAATTTCGTAATTTATTTTGGAATGTTTTAAATGTTGGTAGATATTTTATTCAGGTGTTAATTTGTTGAATATTTTTACAGCCATGCACTGCAGTTTAGCATTTTAATAATCGATCGCCGTAACCGTTACACCTGTTATAGGGTCGCATGTTAGTAGTTTATAAATAAAATACCACTTCATTTAAGTAACTTTCTGTGGAAATATCTAGAGATTTTGAAGTCTTATGACAATGACCCACCAAATTTTTGTCTTCAGAGACACAACTAGATAATATAATTATCACTTTGTTCAAGTAATTTACCAAATGTATTTTTATAAAGACACAATTAGGTGTCAAATAATATATAAAAATAAATTACAATTCTTACGACACCCAACACAGCGTTTCTGGTCGCATACTAAGCTTGTACTATGAATACTTATATTTTTTACCTAACGGCGAACTGGTACAGCTAATATAGGGCAGGATGTCAGCACTTATTTAATTTCTTCATTATCATATGTTTTTCTATACAAAGTAATTCGCAAATCTAAACCAAACACTCCTATTCTTATAACTTGAACCATCGACCAAGAAACCATTGTTATGCACACAAGTGAAGGAAGCATAATACCTATTCCATATAGCCTATGTGAAAGCATCCAGGCTCCCGGAGCAATTCACAATACATGTCACATATGAAATGCTTCTATGGAATTTCGTAAAGAATAAAATATATCTAGTCTCCTTATTATTATTATCTTGGCTCCTAAACTCCTATAAATACTTAAACTATTAACTGACATACTTTTGTTATAAACACAAGAGAACCATGTACATAATACCCTTACCATAAAGCCTATGTGAAAGCATCCAGACTCCCGGAGCAAGTCACAATACATGTCACTTATAAAATGCTTCTATGTAGTTTTGCAAAGAAGAAGATATATAAAGGCGACGTCTCTTACCGCGTTGGCGTACACTTCTATAAATACTTGAAGTATCAACCACGTTCCTTTGTTATAAACACAAGAGTGCGAAGTTCATAATACTCTCACTATAAAGCCTATGTGAAAGCATTCAGAATCCCGGAGAAGATAACAATTATTGTACCTTATAAAACGCTCCATAGAAGTTTTGAAAAAAAGAAAAAGTATCAAGACCTCCATAAGTCAAACTCCTTTAAATACTGAACTTAAACTTAATGCTATTAAACTATAGAGTCGTGTGGTGACGGCCTAAAATAGTGCCACCCCCTCTCATCTCACGGGGAGCCGTAAGAGTCCACGAAGGGAAATTCTACCGGATGATGGACAGCAGCGTCATTCTGCGTACTGGCTTGAATTGCGATTACCAACCCGCCTGCCCAGCGTGGTGATTACGGGCAAATACCCCCAATAGAATTTAATATATTGGGGAGGCTAATGTTCACCCTTATCTGATTATATGAGAAAGTGTCTGAAAAGGCACGTCTGGCAGTTCATAAAGGCGAATGCTGGTTATGGCAGAAGAAACATAAAAGTAAGATTAATGCAGTAGAGATAACAGCACTCTGAAGTATTAGGAATAGGAATAAAGTGGATTAGGATTAGGAATAAAGTGACAAGAGCCGAAACTGGTGTAAAAGAAGATATAGTGACAAGAATTGAGAAAGGTATGCTTAGATGTTTTGGTCATGTTGAGAGGATGAATGAAAGTAGACTAACAAAAATGATATATGATGGACAAGTGAATGTAAGTTTTGGGAGGGGAAGACCACGTATGACCTTCCATGACCAAATCCAGAAGATTTTGAAGAAAGGGCAGGTCGAAAGTACCCTAAACCGACGGGCGTGTATGAGAAGGTTAATGAGTGTGGATGAAGCTAAGAAAGTGTGCCAAGACCGTAGCAAGTGGAAGGATCTTCTATTTAGTTTTGACAAGACGAGTATGATATTTTTGCGTTGGCGCAAAACTGGATTAAAAATATCTTTGTAATAATTCCCGCGCTACTATAATTTCCCAAAAAATCGAGAAACTATTCAACACGACACGTGTTTCGCCCTTACACAGGGCATCTTCAGGTAAGATAGGAGCCTCCCCCCCGACTGGTCTCCACCTTGTCGTGGTGGGGGGGCTGAGTACCTCCCGGTAGGGCGCAGGAGGCGCTAGGGAAAAGGCAACACCCAGAGACCGACGACTCTGGGTGCCCTTAGTACTGACTACCGGGGGGGAAACTAAGAGGGACCTGTGGAGGGCGCAGTGGGCGGGCCAGGAGGGCCCACTCAGCAGCGCCAGGAGGGTCTAGGCAGTGGGGGCAGGGGGCCCCTGCTGTCTAACCATGGACCCTCCGGGAAGTCGGCCACACACGCTATCAGGGTCTTCAATGTCGGTACAAAAACTTTGAGACTATATGATGAAATAAGCCAACTTATTTAAGATGGTCATCGACCAATACTATTTTCTCCTAAGGACGTACTTCTTAATTTAGTTTTTTTTAACTACAATTAGTTTACTTACTTGCGCGTACAGATGGCACTATGTGGTCATAATACTTCTAAAATTAATGAACACAAAGTTTATCTATAACACAACTGAAACAGTGACCTTCTAATTTAGTCATGTTATATGCCAAGCAAATTGGCTGCATAAGGAATTTTCTTCCATTTAGTAGAATTATAAGAGAGTAAATAACTAATTTGTCAATAGATTTTTATCCCAAAATTATTATATGTTTAATTTTTAGTTCATTTTTTTTTGGTTTTTAATACTTTTGTCTTTTAGTTTTGATGATTTTGTACGATATAATGTAAAATACGCTTTTTTAATTTTATAGTGGAAATAAAAGGTAGGAAATTTTCTATGACTATGAAACACTGTGAAAAAGTTACAGTGTCATGGCCGCCTGCCTTCTGTTTACATTTTGCTTTTACGTTTTTAGTATTTGTTTTTATTTGTGCCTCTTCATAAATCCGTTCATCCGGACTATCAGCAAGATTTAGTTGCTTTTTGTGAAGTTTGATTTGAGATGGACTGAATGAAATGTACCTATGTGTTTATAATCTATGTATGGAGCATAAATTTCAATATTTTTCTTTGATGAACTTTGATGATGACAAGAGCGTGTTGCATTTTATAATTGTGTCATTCGTGATTCGTGTAATGTTGCGTAAATGTAATGAATGATAAATAAAGAAAATAAATTTTATTTAATGAAAGACTTGACAGTGTTGTTATTATTTTTAACAAAAACCGTTTCTGCTTCCTAAGACCGTCTTAATTAGGCAGATACTGTTTAAAACAAATGCTGCATTTTTACAAGAGATGCAGTACTTGTTTTAACCAGTATCTGTCTTTATAAGTTTGAGAAGTCATTGAAGCCAATTTGAATTTCCCGCTTTTTTCTAAAGTAGTTCCTACTTATGCGTAGAGATGGCGTTGTTTACCTAGGGTAGTACTAAAAAATCATAAAGATATACCTCTATTTCCTATATATACAAATTACTCTATGCACGCTATGGTCGCAAGGGGAGGTAGGAGGGGCGCGTCCACTGCGCCTCTCTGAGGAGGTCCTCCCGGTTTTGGTCCGGGGGACGTTGGCCGCAGGCGGGGTGTCAGAAGCTGCAACACAGGTACTGGCCCTCGCCTCTTTCTCAACAAGCGGCGGGCGTCGTCGGAAGATTTTTAGTGGGTATTACTTGGCGGTCGTGTCTGCCGGTGGTGAGTCCCACACCCCCTTTCGGTCCCCCTTTGGCCGGAAGGCAGTGCGTAAATGCATTTTGTTACCGACGTAAAAAAAAAAAAAAAAAAAAGTAAGATAGGAGCCTCAGAACAACGATGTCTTTACGACCAACGCTGAAACGAGAGTAAATACTTAAACTAGAGAGCCAAGTACATAATACCCTAAGCACAAAGCCTATGTGAAAGCATCCAGACTCCCGGAGCAAGTAACAATAAATGTCACTTTATAAATACAGCCTCATTGGGTATTCGCACAAGGGGGGTGACCGGTGCCACAAAGGGGCGACGGTCTATAGAGCTGCGACCCAGTTCCGATAGCGGGTCAAGGTGAGCTCAGCCCGGCTTCTTTGACCTTTGATACTGATACGCTCTCTGCATAGTATCTTTTAAATGATGTTTGCATATGAGACATCATCATCTCTATGTGTACTTTTGTTGTTGACAAATTGGTATGAATGGTAATCAATTACATATTTAGTAATTAAATTAATGTACGACACGATCGATATGACGAGGACGTACTTTTAGCAGTAGACTATGTGTGGCTGTGATGAGTTAATTTTGGATTTGATAATTCTACAAAAAATTCTCCTATCCTCCTCCTACCAATATCTTAGGATCCCAAGCCAACCTCACCTGCCGATCAACGGATAAGGCTCTGGCAAACATACTATAAAACATTATAATTATAATTGGCGAAATGTGGGCTTGTAAAATACCTCTGCCTACCCCTTCGGGGAAACGGGCGTGAATGTATGTATGTAAGAATTAAACCCCGCAGACAGCAACCCAGAAACCGACCATAGTTTCGCTCAACATTATTTAGGGAACGTAACGACCCGACGCATGACGCTACGGTATTGATATGGCACAGTATAAGAATGACTTGCTATAACAATTGAACAGCCCGAGTCTCGGAGTGACGTTATTGTACTCTCAGGCCCCGGATGGGGGAAGTTCTATAGACATACATAGTTGCATAATCTCAAGCTATGCGATTGAGGGTGGGCAGAAATCTTACACCTTGCGACTACTATTTAAAATAGAGTGTATTTATAAGTTGACTTTTTGCACTGAGATCTATAGCAAAATGTGTCAAATTATAAGATGGTTTGGTCATGTTGAGAGGATGAATGAAAGTAGACTAACGAAAGTGATTTTTGATGGACAAGTGATTGGAAGTGTTAGGAGAGGAAGACCACGTAAGACCTTCCATGGCCAAATTCAGAAAATTTTGGAAAAAGGGCAGGTCAAAAGTACCCTGAGCCGACGGGCGTGTATGAGGAGGTTAATGAGTGTGAATGAAGCTAGTGTGTGCCAATATCGTAGCAAGTGGAAGGATGTGATCTCTGCCTACCCCTACGGGAAAGAGGCGTGACATTATGTATGTACGACTCGGCTGCTTACAAATTGACGACCGATACGGCGTGGTGGCGAGTATGCCCTCACTCCGCTCCTGAGGTTGTGGGTTCGATTCCCACACAGGACAAATCTTTGTGTGCGTAAACACGAATATTTGTTTTGGTTTGGGTATTTTTCCTGAATCCCAGTCACCTTGATTTGTGAAAGGAGTTCCGTGCTCAGTACGGAGACGTTAATGTGCGGAGATGATGATTGTAAATATATATACATCATCGCTTCATAAAACGATAAGTGAGACGCCTGGCCAGTCTTAGTCTCATCTTATAATATAATCAAAATCAAGGCTCGAGACATAATGTGGGAATGTAAACGAGGTACTTATCAGACATCATTCTCAATATGAGATTAAGTGATGAAAGCGACAGACCGACGACCAGACGTATTGAATACACAAACAGATAAAAATGTGTCATAGAGCTGTTATATAATATTACAAGTGGCACGCCCTCGCTTCATGAGCTATTCATAAATATTTTACACCCAGGATTACATTATTGGAGTTTTCGAGGGGACCTCTAATGTTTTCTAGTAATGAATCCTACTAATCCTACTAATATTATAAACGTGAAAGTTTGTATGTGTGGATGGATGTTTGTTACTCTTTCACGCAAAAACTACTTAAACGATTGTGATGAAACTTTGTACGTGTATAGCTGCAGTCCTGGACTAACATATAGGACACTCTTTATCCCGATATATCCACGGGAACGGGGACCACGCGGGTAAAACCACAGGGCGCTGCTAGTATGACATATTTTACTCAGGGATAATGTAGCATTTTTATTGTTAAAGATTTTTTTAAATCTGTTCAGAAGTTTTTGTGTTAATTCATTATAAAGTACAATAGAATTTTTGTTTGGGTTTAAAGATTATTTATTTTCTCATTAAAAACCATACAGTCACTTACATGAGAAATTTACAATAAATGTCGATTAGAATAAAACTGTGAGTAGGTATGAAAAAAAAAATTGGTACTGTCTACCTGGGCAGTGTACTTACTTAGCATATTTTAGAACCAAAACCTTTTTATAATATTGAATTAAAGTTTATTTAGAAATAGAAAAACTAACAACTAAGAAATTGTTTGTATGCAACGAAAAACTATTTATGCCTTAAAAATATTCCACTTAGCATATGCTGCAATAGAGGACCACCACAGCGCTGGTCTAGTTGCAGCGCCTTAGTATGTAAGAGTAGACCCGTGTTCAACGATATAGAAATTTCTATATTGATATCTTATTGGACATAAAGTCAACTCAAATCAAGTATGTAAATCAAATTTCCAATACAATTATTTTTAAAAACAAATTATAAAATTTTGATTTATGAGCTCATTTCAATTTATTTACATCATTATATACATATAATGTTGTTAATAGAATAAGAAACTTATATTTTATACTTCATAGCTTAGAACAATGCAATACATTGATTACACCAGATGTTTTTAATTACTCTTGTACCATACAACTATGCGTAATGTTAATATGAGAAAAGATCAAAATTCCTATGAGTAGGATTAGTAAGCGTGTGTCTATTCAAAATTTCAACCAATATGCCAAGTCTTCGGTAGTATAGTGGTCAGTATCCCCGCCTGTCACGCGGGAGACCGGGGTTCGATTCCCCGCCGGAGAGAACTGCTTTTTAATTTTTATCATGTTTTTCATTAATTTTGTGAAGACAGTTTAACGTTTTACAAACCAAGCAATGACATAACTATAATTTTTAGTATTTTTTTTTGTAAATACGTTAAACAGTAAATTAAAGACAACCCGCTGTATTTAAATTGAGATTTAATATTTTCGTGATTTTTGAGTGAATTCACAAGAGTTATCTGTAGGGTATTATGTTATAAGTAGTTGTTATTAGGATAAGTTAATTAAGTATTTTTTTTATTATAATACATTATTGCCTTAGGATTAAGTTTCAGTAATAGTAATGTAATTAGGATTAAAATAAATAAATATCTATTAGTACAAAAAAAACTCTTATTTATATTAAATGCCTTTTTTTATATAATTTCTTTAACATTCAGTTCAAATATGTTTAATTACGTAATGATCTACTACATTTATAAATCAATTCTTGATAAAAACATCCATCTGAGATAAGTAAATTGACATCGATCGCAAAGTAGGTTATCAAACGAGTGATGGGTGTGATATTTTGATTATCTCCGAATTCCGTAGTAGATGACGCTATGTGAAAGGTCTAAGGAAATTATCATTGCTAATAATAATAAATTACATTATCTATTTATCTAAGATTGATTACATGCAGTCGCCGTGACGTTTGCCGTGTGATACCAGCCGAGAATATTGCCACACCTTCCCATCTCACCGGGGGTCGTAATAGTCGACGAAGAGGAATTCTACCAAGACCTAAAGAGTCCAAGCCAACCTCACCTGCAAGTGGTGCACCTGAGAAAAGACGAGGCTCTGGCGAACATAACAGTGCCCGGCCAGCGGCAATAGGCTCGACACCTATTACGTGGGAGCAACTATATAATTGGCGAAGTATGAGCGTATAACATGCCTCTGCCTACTCCTTCGGGGAAACAGGCGTGAATGTAGAAATTCTACCGAATGATGGGCAGCAGCGTTATCCTGCGTACTGGCTTCAGGGGGTGGCACTCTTCTCGGCCGGCACAACACAGCACACAAATATGCATTATAAGAATGTTTATCCATAATGATTCCGCATTCATAGTAAAAACTATATTTATACTGCATTTACTCAGTTTGGAAAGAGATGGCCCATATATCTTTTACATTTTAAGACAAAGTCCTACTTACAGCGTTTATTTTATTTAAATAACTATTAGAGAGAGATATTCATCATTAAATATATTTTAGAAGTATAAAATAGTTACATTCGTTAGTACAAATAAAACATCCTTAAACCTTTTGCCAACGCCTCTTTGCCGTATGATCAAAAGACATGCGGTTCTGACCCCAGATAAACTGGAAGCAAGGAAGAAAGATGATCACGATAAATAAATAACAATAAATAAAAGCCCAATCGACTTAAGGATACATTAACATGGATAGCAAAAAAAACCACAAAGGGCTCCTACACATAAACACGATACGACATCTTAACGTGGATAATTCACTCCACAACACATCAACAAAGATACCGAGGACGGGTCCCTATCGGATCGCCTAATTTGTTGTACTCCTAATTTGTAATGGCACCCAAACGAAAAGCCTAAAATTTATTCGCCTAATTTCACTCTTCAGAATCGTGTTTGCCCTAATTTTACTTTGCCTAACTTTTTATCGCTACATTGTCATTTACCAAATGCGTCATTTGGCAGAACAATTCGTAATCCCTAAAGTTTACAATTCCTAAATATTAATTCGCACAAAATTAAAAATCATAAAGTACAAAACGCCTACTCATTTTTATAAGGCAAAATAACTTGGCAAAAGAATTGCATTATTTTGTTGCAACTTGATTTAATCACATTGTATGTAGGTATCTAACAAAAAGTAAGTTTTTGTAGTAAAAATAAAAAACTTGATACATGATATTGTGTCTTTTTTCATTTATGTATTAATACTTATTAATTTTAACATAGCAAGCAAACATGCAGCATGCATGCAGCATAACATGCAGACATGCAGCATGCAAGCAGGCATACATGCAGCATGCAAGCAGGCATATATGCAGCATGTAAGCGTGCAAGCAGGCATGCAGCATGCATAGTTTCCATCACGGCTTCGGCGCTGCGGGGCTCCGGCGGTCCCACGCGAGCTTTTCGTCGCAGATGGTTTTCGCTCACCACCGAGCCTTCGGCCCACCTGCTCCTTAGCTCGCGGGCCGCCTCGCCCCTCCGCGCCTATGCGGGCTTATATTGCACTTTAGGGTAGGGCAGACAAGACTACGTGGAGTCGGGTTTGCAGCGATCCGCTTTTGTCAATTTATTTTCTCAATAAAGTTCTATGCTTTTTTACGACGCTTCATACAAAATCACGTTTATTTGTATGAAACTCGTAGATTTTTCATGAGGTGGTGGTTTCATGTGAGGTGAAAATGCAGAGAAGCGGACCACGGGCCGCTAAGGTTCAAACTAGTCGTAGATTTTTACAATTTCACAAACCTCAGAGTTTGACGCACTCAAATCATAATTACGAAAGTCATATCATAACTTTATTGCTGTCCATGAAATTGGTGTAAGATCTCCAAAAGGTTGTTAAGCGACTACGCCATGATCCGTGACTGAACGCTGTAATTAGCGAATACCGTTCCGATATCACGTGGTCACACCACACGACTTTGGCACGTTTAATTAGGTGGTGCCATTAAAACACCGGTATATCTTTAGTATTTTGGGTGTCAAACACGTAGATAGGAGTGCGAATTACTAGGTGGAGAAGCATTGCTTCAGAAGAGTATCCTTAAGCAAAGTTTACAGGGGTCCGTCTTTGGATGGCAGAAAGTTGGTATATGATTTCATATCGACCCCCCCCCCCCGACTGGTCCTTCTTTTTTTTTACGTCGGTAACTAAATGAGTTTACGCACTACCTTTCGGCCAAAGGGGGCCGAAAGGGTGTGTGGGACTTACCACCGGCAGACGCGAATGCCAGCAGTAATACCCACTAAAAATCTTCCGACGACGCCCGCCGCTTGTTGAGAAAAAGGCGGGGGCCAGTACCTGGTTTGCAGCGTTTGACACCCCACCTGCGGCCAACGTCCCCCGGACCAATACCGGGAGGACCTCCTCAGAGAGGCGCAGTGGACGCGCCCCTCCTACCTTCCTGTGCGACCATAGCGTGTGTGGCCGACTTCTCGGAGGGTTTATGGTTAGACAGCAGGGGCCCCCTGCCCCCACTGCCTAAGACCCTCCTGGCACTGCTTGACGGGCCCTCCTGGCCCACCCGCTGCGCCCTCCACAGGTCCCTCTTAGTTTCTCCCCCGGTAGTCAGTACTAAGGGCACCCAGAGTCGTCGGTCTCTGGGTGTTACCTTTTTCCGGCTTCCGGGAGGTACTCAGTTCCCCCACCACGCCAAGGTGGAGACCTGTTCGGGGGGGATAAATAAAATATTTGCATCATCATCATATCAACCTTATAAAGCCCAATGCTCAACATTGGCGTTCCCAATAGAATACATTCTGGGCAGGCGGGTTGGTGATCGCAGTTTAAGCCAATACAGAAGGATAACGTCGCTGCCCATCATCTCGTAATATTTCTCTTCGTCGACTCTTACGACTCTCTGTGATATGAGAGGGAGAGAATATAACAAAGGTAGCTTCAAATATTTTAACAGCAGGTCGCCACACTGCCTTTGCCAATCCGCACTAACCCAGCAGGGTGGCGTATCACTCAAATCCATCTCACCTTGGTTTGTGAGAGGAGGTTCGTGCTCAGTAGTGTGACGTTTATGAGCTGAGATGAGGAAACGTAGATCAAGATTATTTAGAAATCTTTATACCTTTGTAAGATCTACAAACAGTTTAACGTACAAACAATGAAAGCCAGCACATTAGGCAATAAATAACAAACGGTATAATAGATGATGAACAGCTAGACTGTTGTTTAAGTATTTAACACAACAGTAATAGAAAGAACTATCGCACAGCCAAATACTATTGAAAACTTATATAGCCTTGAGATCAGCAAAGGGTGAATATTCCCACACCGGACTAATATTTATTTCAATATTTCCCTCACTATTTTAGAAACTCGATTTGTTAGGATATTTTAATCTGCGAGACTATTCCTGTTAAAAGAACATTCTAACTTCAATAGAGAAGATGATTGGATATCCTTGTCTTACAATTCTTAAGCCTGGGTCTTACTGCTTTGCAAACAGTCCCGTTCGAGAAGATTACCGCGGCCCCGAGAAATAGCAGGCTCGAGAAGGAACATGGATGGTTTTTAGTCAGTAAAAGTCTAGCACACCCTCCCGCTCGACCCAGAGCGGCAGTCGGTCATTTAATGATTTTCCATCCGAAATTTTTTTTTAAATTTTTTTTGTTACTGAAGTCCAAAGCAAAACATATACAATGCCTTCATGAAGGTAGATTACATTTGGAACTTTGTCTAGAAAAGAAACCATTAGATATGTGGAAAATTCGGCCATTTTTGTTTCAAAAATGGAAAACTATCGATCGATCGACGTGGTTTCGTGGACGGTCTGGGTGAGTGGAATTCTAGTGGCTGAGATGATTATGATGATTTTCAAGACCAAGAACCTCATAAATAACGTATATACTCCTGGCGGAAAACATCTAAGCAAAAGCCAGCTTTTATTACCCGTGGAATTTCTACAAATCATCACAATTACAACATTTTATAGATGAAAAAAACTAAGTCGTATTTAATTGACTTACAAATAACTTACAATCGGAATCGGTAAAAGAGATAATACAATTTTTATTGCACCACAATTTTTAAGTTAAAAGCAACGTAATGTTGAGTTCAAAAACGATAAAATTCCTACAACAGATATTTAGATGTACTACTAGGTATGCTTGTGTGTTTGCACGAGAGCCTAATGCGTTTAAAATGGCCTTAATTGAAATAAATTTGACAGATTTATATGAAGCTACAAATCTGTGATTTTAATTCTATTCAATCTTAAACAGCAGCCGGCCTTAATCGTGCTTTAACGTCTAAATGGAGCTAGCTGTATAATTGCACAAATGTAGATATTGATGATATAGTGCTAGTAATTCTGCTGTACTAAATGGTTGCAAAGGATAATATGAAGTATAGCACTGATCAGTCAGTTGGTGGACGATTATTTGTGTGGCAATTAACTGACATAAGCTATTGGTCTCGGCATATAATCACTATAGGATATAGCCAAGTCAGAGTCGTTAAATCAAGGCGAGCCTATTGAGCGGCATAATAAATTCAAACAGCAGGACCCCACACAGGTATAAGTCAGGTGACTCAGACTATCTGCACTGCATTGGATCCGCGTGTTTGGAGTATGAGGTGAACCTCTATAACCAGGTCCTGAGAGAGTTAGCCCGTGGTCAGTGGTGGCGCGGTGGGCTGAGATAAATATGATCCTGGATCTGAACCCATTAAAAATATATAAAGAGTTTTATTATTACGGCTTGCCACTGCTTAAGAACAATAGTATTCCAACCTATCTTTACATATTGAGGTTGCATACCAGAAAAATATGTTTTTTACTCAGAAACTAAAATCTTGTGAACTGCGATAGTCAGCCTCCATCGACAGTAGAAAGGATTAGCTACGTCAATAATACCAGTTTTAAATTATACTTCACTTACTATACTATGGTAACAGCACAACAGAAGCCCCACATAGGGCGCCAATAAGAATGGATGTTCTTAATTACATCATTATTTAACCAGCAAACGCTTCATTAAAATATTTTATTGATCGTAGCCATTTTAATTATTGTATTTGCTAACTTTTCGGAATAATACGAACTTTACATTTATCATTCGCTATTCGATTCATTAAAATTATTAATTTACTATCATGTTACATAACACTAAAAAGAAACGCAACAAGTAAGAAGATCTACAAGTATCAAAAACTTACCTGACTATAAAATGAAGTCGCTACATTTTCCCTCGCATTTATCACTAAAGAGTATATTAATAAAAAGGTTTTAACCTAAAAACACTGGCACATATACGACTTAAACAAAAATACTCATGACCAAAAAAAGGATTTGGTTTAATAAAAACTCTTTGGTTCTACAGTGTGAGAGAAATTAACGATTGAATAGGATTAAATAGTTAGACATTAACTTAGAATTTCTGAGTTGGTTGCACGATAAAACATTTTAAATAAGTTTAATATTTATTTTCATGGTTTTCAGGCCACTCGCGCGCGTTTATCTCGAATTTTTATATTATTTTGACGAGGCTGTAGAAGTAGGGAGCAGCCTTGCCTTTGTACGGGCCGAGTGAGGGGCGCAGGCGTGCGATCGATCCGTCCATACGAAGCCTTCGACGAAGTTTCAACTATTCAAAACCTTCAGTTTGTCGATAGTAAGACTCAGAAGGCGGTGTCTCGTTTCTGTTTCATTTTAATTCTTTATACATGTTAGAAATTTTAATTAAATCGGTATTTGCCAAAACTAAACTACAGATTTATTTTAAATTTATGATACATGACAATTACAATAGTACGTACAGTGAAAACGTTAGATACAGTACATTTATAAAATCTTTTATACATCAATTCTTTTTTTTATTTTGCATCCTTTCTTTTAATCTTCAGATAGGATTTATAAAGGAAATAGCTATCTAATATTACTTAATTAGTAAGTTGCGTTCACAAATAACATTTTATATTTGGTCGTTAATGTTAATTTTCAATTAACAATTGCAATTGAAATTTTTTTCATAAACAAACTTTTAACTGGGTACATATTTTTATACAGAAATAACTGAATTTTTTTATCTAATCAGCTCAGCTCTTTAACATCTCTTTTCAGAGTAAGGCAGGCATCCTTTCACAATCCAATGTGGCAAGGATTGTGAAAGGAAGTTTATACCTGGACACATGCCGATTGGCAAAGGCAGGTGGGTTCTCCCGTGGTATTATTGGGGATCACTTCCCGGTAGAGTACCAGAAGGTCGCATGCGAAGGTTGAAGGGAAACCAAAGAGACCTTTTGAAGACGAAGAGATAACTTGCGCGGAGTTGTTAAGTTTAAGAATGCGAAGGAGTTGCAAATATAGAGGAGGATAGTGACTAGTATTGGGCTTTTTCCTACACATTGCAACCAGGACTGACAGGAAAGTGTGTTCATGCGAGAATGTGCTTTGAATGTGTGTGTATCAGTTTCGACTTTTTGAGGACTGCTTAGTCAGAGGCCGCGGGTTTCCGCCTTTAACAGGCTGCATCCAGCAGTGTACTGCGTGCGGCAGGACGCTGACTTAAGGAAGTGGAAGATTTGTGCTCTTCATATGCTGCTTTATATACAGTTCATTATGTTCATGCGGAAAAGGGTCGCAGTTCTAAGATAGATATCTTTTTTAGAGCGACTTTGTAAGTGTTCTGTGGCGTTTTGTTTTTCATATTACTTCTTATTTTAGTTTAATATTTTATATTATTTTAATATTAAGTACATTTTCTATTCTTTCTGTAATTGGTGGGAAACTAGAGGATTTTCTTGCCCGTTCTTTTACGATCAAGCTCCCGCCCGCAGCGAATGGTTTATAAGTTTGACTTTCACAAGAGCTCTATTGAGCCAAACTGGAATAAATGTTTTTAACTTGACTTTACTATTTTTATGTGACTCGTCATATAGTCTACTTTCTATATTTACAGTCAGACAATAGTCCAAAAATAAAGCGTTCCATACCCAGTCACAAACACGGCAAAAGAAATTACCTAGTTTTGTTTTAGCAGCGTGGAGTGTGATAAGGAAGCGCTCAGTATTAAATACCAAACAAACGGTCACCCATCCAAGGACTGACCTCTGTAGATTCTGCTTTACTTGCGTGAGCGTTTTCGACCGCCTGGGACCTACCGCAGAAATACCAGCGCTTCATAACCTTAACTACATACATACAATCACGCCTGTTTCTCCGAAAAGGTAGGCAGAGGCCATATTATACACTCACATTCCGCTTATATTGTTGGTCCCACGTGGCGAGCCTATTGCCGCTTACCGGGAACTTTTATGTTCACTAGAGCTTCGTTCGTTAATCGGCAAGTGCACCACTTGTAGGTGATACACCCTGCTGCGGGACTGTCCGAAAGGGTTACCGCGGCCTCTGGACGTAGCAGGCCCAAGAAGGAACATAGATGGTTTTTAGTCAGTAAAAGTCTGACACACCCTCCCGCTCTACCCACAGCGGGAGAAGGTCATTAGACGATTTTCCATCGAAAAAAAAAAGGTGATACACCCTAATTTATTAACCATAATTTTTAAAAGTATAACAGGCATAATTCCAAACTATATATGATTATATTGAATATCTACTTACATACTTACGCATAGTCAATATCGCTCAAAATTCATGGGCAGCTATTGTAACCAAGAACTCGACACAGATAAAACTGTGTCAAACAAAACAGTACCTTAGACCATTTACAAATAAGGTAAATTGTAATTTTCATACGTAATTAGGTAGAAAATGTCCTAAGTGAGACAATGCAAATGCGATAATGGGAGTAGTTAAAATTGTTCGTTCAATTGTTATTTCTACATTCTTTTCTTATTTATCACGAATATATTATCGGTAAACTGGATCTATGCCGAATCTATGTCTGATGTATATATTTAATACTATATTTAATACTAGCAGCGCCCCGCGGTGTCACCCGAGTGGTCCGCGTTCCCGTTGTAATACCGGGACAAAAAGTATCCTATGATTTATTATCGGTCCAGTTCTTTTGCGTGAAGAAGTAACAAACATACACACTCACAAACTTTCGCATTTCTAACATTAGTAGGATTGAAGAACAGCGGGATGGGAAATGAGGACCAAAGTTGAGTTTACAGAGATTGGCCTTTGGGTGCGTTTGTGTGGCATTAAATACTTAGCGCTTCTGTGCTTTAAAAGTCATTTATTCAGGTTTGGCTCAATAGAGCTCTTATGAATGCCATACTTATAAACTGATGCGCCCATTCACTGCGGGCGGGAGCTTGATCGTAAAAGAACCGTTAATCCCGGTTATCGCTATATGTGGTAGTCGTTAACGTATGTTCAACATATCCTAGCATTATGACGTTTGCCCTAGGCTTAAACTTAGGGCCCAGGGTCTGCACACTGGTCTAACTAGATTTTGGCTGAACTGCAGTTGTAACATGGAGCGACTGGCGTCTGACCTCCGCAACCCAGAGGAAATCACAATTTTATTGTTAAACCAGCTGTCATAGCATTAGAAGGCATTGACTTCATTATAACGACTGCCATAGATGTTCATGAAAACCGGGATCAATGGCTTCAAGTGTTTTCCGAAGCACATACCAAGCGACAATAACGCAGATACCTTCAAAAAGTTATAGGGTTTGAGCCGCACCTTGTTAAGCTATGTCCCTATTAGACACCTGCCTTCGCCAATCGGCATTCAGCGTGGTGGAATATGACACGAAACTTCTGACCTCGGTTAGTGAGGGGAGGCCTGTGCACAGTAGTGGAACGTCAGCGTGCTAAGATGAGATGAAGAAACGAAGAATCGCGAGAATGGGTTTTTCAAGAATTTTCTTACTTAGTTTTAAAAACATTTTGTAAATAATTATAATACTTCATGTCCCGCACTGCACCCAAAATGACCCAACCTAAAACCAGCGCTGGGAAATTGTCTTAGCAAATGCTGGTATGGGTTATTTTGGTGTATCATACAATAAATTATTTAATTATTGTAATTAGTTCGCATTCACAAATTTTATTTTTTGCAATAAATGATTATTATTAAAGACAATTCTATGTTTTATGTTAGTGGTGATGGATCCTTCACTTAGTCCTTACAGTGGACCATTACACGTCAGCAATTTTTGTATCACGATACCTTACTCCACCAAACCCCCCTATTTCCAGTATCATAAAGTTTCCTATTATGATTAAAGCCTCTAAATAAATCTTAGTGATGGCTAGAATAGCATTTGATATCAAGGATCCTTGCTTTTTAAACCACCTTAAGGAGTTGGCTCCAGTTATATGGTATGTGGTAGTGGTAAAACTAGAAGCCACGTTGGAGAAGGCTTGACAAAGTCTATAAGCAGCCAGCCTCCGCCAATCCGCACTGGGTCTGTATAATGCCAATTAAAAGACGTAAAGGAACGTAAGATGCACTAATAAGGACTTTTCGCTAGACCGCCCGTACTACGAAGGACCATCAGAACATTTACTAGCAAAAATACTGTGACAAATTGTGTTACATAAAAATAAAAGTATATAATATAGATGTTACCTACCTGTCGAAAACGGGTTGTTCTTGTTCATCCTATTTTTATAGCGGCCAAACTGAAACAACAGAAAAACCTAATTTAATAAATAAAGAATTCTACCATTCATTATCTGGCTTGATGGTGTTGTATAAAACGACTAAGGAATAAAGATCTTGTCTAGTGTGTATGTGGGACAATGGGCTAGCTACCACTTATCCTAAAACATAACATGGTTTGTACATTGTTTCAATTGTCATTTCCACATTGTCTCTATCTTTAAGGGACTATTTTGTTACTGGCAGAATAAAAAATTTACATTGTCAATTTTTTTAAATTATTCTTTTACTGAAAAATGTATTTTTATCGTACACGTAGTACATATTATAGATATACTTGACTTTAACAAGACTTCCAGTCCTCTTTCCAATTTGAATTGAATTGTTTGATGGTGTACATAAAGTATTAGTCCTGTATGCAAAGCCAGACACAATAGAAAATCTATTGTTTGTTGGTCACCTGGCATTTAAAAAAGAAAAAGAAACAGGGACAGATATTATTTAGCTTGAACAGATATTATGGGTTAATACAAAAAATACCTAGAACATAAAATACTATTCGATTTGACGTGGCAGACAAGACTGGATACTACTAAACAAGACTGGATACTACTAAAATATCTTTTACCAGTTTGATAATTCTCAATTAATCAAAACAAAATCATGATTTCAAGTCATTCATGGGGTATTTTCTAATAGACAAAGATCAATGATCAATCTAAAATAGATTTTTGAAAGTCACTATTTGGACCATTTTGAATAGAAATAGGTATTTCAACGGAAGACATTGGTTTAATATACAAATAGAAGACTGCTTGCTTTGAGAAGATAGTGAAGAAGATATTTCTGAAATTGAAGACAATGAAGATTATAGTGAACATGAAAGTAATTCAGAGCAAGAAGGAGAAGACATACGGGCATTCTCATCTATGTCGACTTCTAGTGAGGAGGATACACAGTACCTCAGCCCCGTGTAAACATACGAAATCATCAGAATTTAGATGACGTGCCTTTGCTGTACATAAAACCTGGAAAATTTATTAAGAAGAGATTAAACTAGCAAGTTATTGAACCTCCACATAATGTTCGAACGCGATCTCATAATATTGTTAGGTACTCATTTACCTACACTAGCATAATTTTTGTCTACACTAACATATATATAGAAAATTTGTCTAGGTCTGCTATCTCAAACCTGTCTCCAAGTATAAAAAGTAAAATAATGTTTTTACTTGGTGGTGATAATGAACAAAATGACAATCTGAATAGCGGTCATCAGGAAAGATCCTTGCAGCCGCGCTTGCAGATGTCTGCATCACAATGTGCAGTGTGTCCTTGGAAAAAGGATCGAAAAACTAAGACTGTTTGTAATTTATGCCATAAAAAAATATGTAGAGAACATATCGTTCCTATTTGTAAAGAATGTGCCCAAAAAGTATAATTGCATAGAACATTCTATGTGCTAGAAAAGTGATTATTTTTAAGTTGTACTTTTCACAACTTAAAAAAAAAAGCCAAATGAATATATATTATGTTACAATTATTATTATAAGTAAGAATATGTTATGTTAATTTTATATTGATTTAGTTTTTTTATTTTTGTAATATGTTTAGAGTCTAATTTTTGTGTCTATAGAACTACGTGCAAAAAGTGTTCAATTTAGTACTGTGATTTAAAAAAACAGTTAATACCTTACATTAAGTAATAACTTCTTTATACCCACATTGTTTAGCTAAAAATATATCAAAATATAAAATAAATATTTTTTTCATTAAAGTACGAATAACATACCCCCTATTTTGCAATAAATCCATTGTGGTATTTTTTACCCAGTAGCGACAGTCCGTGTTGCAATACGGGGCGCACCTCCCGCCCAGTTAAGGAGTTAAAACTAAATATAAGTAGTTGATTACTAATATGTTGCCATGCCCTAACAGGGTCTATGTTTAAGACTATAGTTTTTATTGGGAACTATTTGTACGACATAGCTGCAATGAAGATGTTGAAATTTAAAAAAATCAAATCAAATTATCACTTACTTGCAAGTAAGTTTTCGGGGTACTTTTCAAATTTCGTTAGGATTAAAATAAACTTAGAAGCTGAAAACTCAGAAGCAGTCTTGTTGAATATATTCCAGAATTAATATAAATGATTTGTCATAACATTTAGGTTGGATATGCTAAGAGTCAAACTTAGGTCAAGTCTGTTATTTGTGGAGTGTTTAAGCAGTATACATTCTATTGCCACACATTTAAAATATCAACAGAAATAAAATTATTAGTATACTTATAATTTTATTTATTTAAAAGTCGGTTAATAAAATAAAATAAATTACTTAATTTTTCATATTAAATTGTTACACTAAACCTATAAAATATGATTAAAACTTCATTTTAAGGGTAAAAAATTAAAACTGTATTTTCTGCAATCCTTCTGTCTCCTACTTTTAATAAAAAATAAGTACTATTCATTTACAATACGCCAAATTTTCTTAGTGATAGTATGCCAATATCAAACTTGCACCGTACCTGTTTGGTTTGACTCCATTTATACCAGCTTTACACAATCCATAGAAACACATAGAATTAACACTTCTTTTAATTACGCAAGTTCCACTCACAGTACACTTTTTCCCAAGTAACCCGGAATGATTCGAAACAATGGGATCTAAATTTTATGCGAAACACTTTCACGTCGTCAAACAATCGGCAAGTGCTGTGTAGGTGGCTACTTCGCTACCTACACAAAACAATAAACAGTTATCTAAGCCGATTTGCAACTCATTGACATAAACGAACCATAATTCAATAATAAATACTTCTAATAGGTTTTGTGGAATATTGAGCAAGCTAAAGCACTTTTAAAGTAAGCTATTGCAACTTTTTCGATAAAAACAAAACTTTAGAACTATGAAATGTGTAGACGACTTCGCTTCGTTTTCGTTTCGTGTGACTTCGTGATCGTGAATGACTGCTAGAAAGAGATGAAAAGTTGACAAACGAGATGACAACAAAGGATGGAAGACTTTATATTCATTTCAAATACCAATCTTAGTGCAACGTAATAAGGCAATAATTGCAAGAACACACTTCTGACGTTTCTGCTCTAAAATTTTTGAAGCGATATCTACATTAAATGTTGCAAGCTTTAAAAATGTATGCCAATAATAACGTATAAATCGTTTACAGTATATAATTTCAAATTAAAAAAAATAGATTCATAAAATATTTTTTTATCATGCTTTATTTTGTTCTTTTTACAGCGCTTATTATAATGTCAAAAACTATGAGTAAAACGCACCATGGCTATGTGTTAGTATAATATATTATATTGTATTACTGAAAACGTTATATTATATTATTTAAATAAAAAATTATGCATGAAATTTCACATCATAATAATTATCTTACAATCACACCAATTATTTAGTTTTGAGATTAGTAGTAGTAAACTCCCTGTCCCATCGGTCGTCAAAAACTAATTACATTAAAAATTTATTTCATATTATTATAGTGATATTTACACCATTGAGACTGTCTTCAGCAATATGTTATATTATCGAATAATTTAAAAATAGAGAATGGTGTTGAATGTAAGTATACCCACCAAACCAATAACTGTTCAGTTGGTTATTATTATTAAAGACAAAAAAAAATTGGTTGCCTGTAAAGTCGGTATACGGGCGAAAGTTTTACGTGACAACGACTTTGAGTGGTAAAATAATTTTAATGTGAATATTCATTCGTATAGTAGGAAGAAGGATGAAATAATAGTAAAAATTTAAAACATTTATTTATACAAAGAATTATATTTAAAACATTAATTTATACAAAGAATCTCTCGCTCTTAGGCGGGCTAACTGTGCTCCGAGCTGTGTGCCGAGTGGAAGGGACGCGTGCCTCTCACTAGCTCTCATTGTGAGCGCATAACGTGAGCGGAGCGTAACGCAGTTTCTTGAAGTGTCACCCGGCAAACCAATTTATAAGACGTTGTCACGTCAAAAATATAGCTACCTATAAGCAAGCCAACTACAGAGACTTCAGACTGCCACAGTGGTAAACGAAAAAGTGGTTTTAAATTACGCAAAAATGTGATAGTTATTGAAATCACTAGGCTTATGAGATAGTTCCACTGGTTGGTAAACCCGAGGTACCGGGGTGTGCGTGCAAACGCAATAACAATACCCAATATTTCATAATTTCTGAATATTTCCATTACTGAATATTTTCTTATAATGAGGCATTTGTTTATGATCACTACGGACAGGCGGGTTGGTCATCGCAGTTCAAGCCAGTACGCAGGATGACACTGCTGCCCATCATCCATTTGAATTTCTCTTCGTCGGTGTTAGCGACCTCCCTTGAGATGAAATGGGGTGGCACTTATTTAGGCCAGTACCATCCGGAACATAATACCCAAAATTTATTAATTTAATTTTTAATGTTACTGATAACAGCTTGGTCAAATAACACATCGATAAACATTCCAAGCAAAAGTTAACATTCACCTGCCTTGCTGCCAGTTTATCTAAGACCGACCAACAAGGCAGCACATATTATTTAGAAACTCGCAACACTAATTCTCCACAAGCTAATGTATCCATGCCAGTAAAAAAATATTTAAAAAATATTACGGTACATACGATCATGATTACGTTGAGTTAGCAAATTATTCGAATTCGAAGACTTTTTGGCGGGAAAGTGAAGCGTCATGTCTGCAGTTTTGTTTTATTTTCTAAAATTTGTGGTATTTCTAACATTATTGTGTAATAACGGTGGATTATTAACCGTTAAGTGTTTGTGAATATACATAAGTGTTGGTAAATCAAACAAAGCAGTGCAACATCACTTTTCATATTCTCTCAAGAAGTCCATGTGAGATCTCAGTATAGTCGCACATCTTTACTGAGAACTCAAGGGGCTTAGGGGAGGGTATCTCATTTACCATTTATCATCACTAATTCTCATTTATTATGAATTATATATTATTAATATATCACTTACCTACTTGACACTGGCTAGATGTGCTAGAAGCACGAAGCCATTATTTAAAAGAAAAAAAAAGTGGAGTTTTGGCGTCAACACGGGAATAGACACATCACGGCAATATTTAATTTCCCAAAAATTTTGTTAATTCTAGTTTTTATGAGTAAATATGGTGGATTTTTAGACATAACTTCTTTGTCAATGTAGGAAAGCGATATATTGCTGTGAATTTGAGTTTTGATTCCAATACTCCCTAGAAGCCTCTAGTAAAGTCGCCACTATTTAAATTTTTTTTTTTTCATTTTTTATTTTCGATTGTACTGAATGAAGAAATTGATGAATTATACTACTCGACACTGGCAAATACCTACTATAAACAAGTTAGTCCATATCTACAAAAAAAAAGAGAGAGAGAGGAAGTGCTCAACTGATGGTGAGGCGTTCATAACTAGAATACGTGCAAATTGTCACTGTTTTTGCTTAGATAAACGCAATAGCATTGTAATGTTTTCTTAAACTCATTGGGTATCAATGTCAATTGATTCTTTTTTTTTGTTAGTGCATCGGTCCAGCCGGTCCCCTACCATGTCAAGGTGGAGACCAGTCCAGAGGAATTCCAAGGTTTTAAAAAAATTAAAAGTGTTTATCACACTGCTGCTAAGTAACAACTATAACTTAGATCACAAAAATTATACTGCGTTCATACAATTATTGGTACCGCAATATGGGACAAACACTTGCCTATGAACGCTTGCTACAACAGGAGCATCACCAGCGCCGTCCCATTAATATCCGTTTCACACCCTTTTTGAAGAGCCTCATATTGTAATATTTAGGGAAACTTCGCCAGGGAGCTTATTCGAAAACCGTACGCGACAAGAATATTTCTTTTAAAACGCATCGTACGCTTACTCGTAGTTTCTAAGGAGTATGAAACCAGCTTTTGCTGGTAACAAAAGATAATCCACTTCAGCACATACGATACATCTAGCATATTTAGCTATTGCCAATTTGGCGAATGCGTCATTAATAATGCAACACGATAAACGACTTTCTACGATTGTTCGCAAGTATTGCAGGCACCAAAATAACTAGAAAGTAATTAGCGGCTTGATAGTTACTGCATCGTGTTTTGGCGACCCGTTATGCGTGATCGCGTAATCGAATTAATTAGCGAATATCCTCTACTGCGGATGTCTTGAGTTTCGTAAAAGTGGTTATCGACGAATTTGTGGTATGTGGAGTGTAGCCTGTGTAGCACTCAGAAAATCCAAAAAGCAGATGAAAAACGTTCTTTTTAGAGATGTAGCCCAAAGGACTCTTTACGATAATCATCGCTACCTCCCTGTTCCTCCCTATATGTGGAACTAAACTTTAAATACCACATTTACTTATTTTCAACATCAGCAGATTTAAATATAACTTTTATGCTTCTAGCTCTAAAAAATAGAAATACTAATATAATACAAACAACATTTTACCCCCCTTTTCAACTCTTTTTTTCAAATATAAAGTAGCATTATGTCATTTTTCAGGCTTCTAGACTATATGTGTAACAAATTTCATTTACATTGTTTAAGTAGTTTTGGCGTGCAAGCGAGACAGACAGAGATATCTTCGCTTTTTAAATATTAGTATGGATGATAAAACTGAATAAGGATGTCATCGTCACCCTAAGGTCTTGCTTGTAATTTAGGTACTTGGTGGGCTTAGTATTTAGCTATTACTATAAGAATTTTTGGCAAAAGATTTGGTCGTCGGTCGCCTGCCTGACTCTCGTCGGATTGTCAAAAATAACAATAATTTCCTCTTTATCGTACACCATAATAAAGATTACACATAAAAACAACGAAAATTAACCAGTTAGGTATGTACAATGGGCAGCCTTATCTCTTAAAGCAATTTTTTCCAGTCAACCTGAAATGGACAGAAAAGTTAAGGACATAGAACCTATTCTGTATAGGTGTATGTAAATGCCAACCTCACCTTTTTTTTTTATTATCGTCTGTAAAAAAATGCTGCTTACGCACTGTCTCCCGGCCAAAAGGGGGAGACCGGGAGGGGGTGTGGGGCTCACTGCGCCAGACGCGACCACCGCAGTCCTACCCACTAAAAAACTTCAGATGACGCCCACCGCTGTTGAAAAGGGGCGATGCACCAGTGCCTGGGTTTGTAGCTTCTGGTACCCCGCCCGCTTAATGCCAACCTCACCTGCCGATCAACGAGGACGAGGCACTGGCGAACGTCACAATGCCCGGTAAGCGGCAATAGGCTCGACAAATATTACTTGGGTCCCACTATATAAATAGCAAAGTATGGGCGTATAATATGCCTCTGCCCATCCTTTCGGGTTAACAGGTGTGAATGTATATTATTATATGTATTACATACAGGATTAGCCGTGTGGCGCCGGCCTAGAATAGCGTCACCCCTTCTCATCTCATGGGGAGTCGTAAAAATCGACGAAGAGAAATGCTACCGGATGATGGGCAGCAGCGTCATCCTGCGTACTGGATGGAACTGCGATCACCAACCCGTCTGCCCAGCGTGGTGATTATGGGCAAATACCCCCAAATGGAAAATGGCACACACGCGTAAACGGCCCCCAGTCCCCGGCGGCCCCGCTATTCCAGATTACGGTAGCGGTCTTGGTAACGGCGGGGCAGGGGGTGCTAAGAATCACCGGCAGAGATCCGGCTACCACCCAAAACGACGACTTCTGCACCTGGCAACTCGCGCACACTGAGGACCGACGAGAAGATTGACGAGCTGGAGGAGGAAATAGAGCGGTTGCACTGGGACATTATCGGGTTGTCCGAAGTCCGTAGACAGGGAGAGGATACGGTAATCCTTAAGTCCGGCAACTTGCTCTACCACCGGGAGGGCGATCGCCTGTCCCAAGGTGGTGTCGGTTTTATCGTCCGGAAGTCTATCCGTAACAACGTCGTGTCTATTCGGAGTGTGTCGACCAGGGTAGCGTACCTAATACTCAGAATCACCAAACGGTATTCGTTGAAGGTAATTCAGGTTTACGCACCGACCTCGGCACACCCTGACGAGGACGTGGAGATATTGTATGATGACATTTCTGCCGCCATTCATACTTCACCGACTCACTACACGGTTGTTATGGGAGACTTTAACGCAAGGCTAGGCCAACGAAGCAGTGACGAGCAGAAAGTGGGGCAATTTGGAATAGGGCGAAGGAACCATAGGGGACAGCGGTTGGCTGACTTCATGGAGAAGGAGGGCCTCTTTATGATGAACTCCTTCTTCAAGAAGCCACCACACAGGAAATGGACCTGGCTGAGCCCCGATGGTTTCACGAGGAATGAGACAGACTTTATCATGACCACTAAGCGACAAATATTCAATGATGTCTCTGTGATCGCCAGGGTGAAAACCGGTAGCGATCACCGAATGGTAAGGGGCACATTGAATATTAATATAAAGCTTGAAAGGTCCCGTTTGATGAGGTCTACGCTCCGACCCTCAGCTGCCCATATTCAAAACCCCGAGAACTTTCAGCTCGAGCTTCAAAATCGCTTCGCAGGTCTGGAGAACTGCGTAACCGTTGACGATATAAGCAGCGGGCTGGTTGAGACTGTCCACGTTGTCGGGTCCAAACATTATAAGACCCGACAAACTAAAACCAATAGACTGTCGACTCAAACTCTTAATCTCATGGAAGCGCGACGAGACATGCGATTGCAGTCTTCAGCGGAAGCGTCTTCTTACCGGCTCATCAATAGACAGATCTCGAAATCCTTGCGACTCGATATTCGCAAATTACATACAAATTGTATTGAAGATGCAATAGAGAGGAACATGGGTTCAAAAGTGTTCGCACGGGATCTGTCTATTGGTCAGAGTCAGTTGACACAGCTGAAGACCAACGAAGGCAGTCTAGTCACGTCGAGACCTGAGATTATGAGGGAGATCGAAAGGTTTTATGGACAGTTGTATACCAGTACGCAAGATCCCGCTACTTGTTTGGCTAAAGACCTTAGAGCCAAACTAACTCGACATACCACCGAAGACATCCCGGACGTCAGCCTGTACGAGATTAGGATGGCCCTGAAACAACTAAAAAACAACAAGGCACCGGGGGAAGACGGGATGACAGCAGAGCTTCTGAGAGCGGGTGGTACACCAGTACTTAAGGTACTCCAGAAGCTCTTTAATACCGTCATTCCCGAGGGACGTACGCCACAGGCGTGGTCTAGTGGTGTGGTTGTCCTTTTCTTTAAGAAAGGTGACAAATCCCTTTTGAAGAATTATAGGCCAATCACGCTACTGAGCCACGTCTATAAGTTGTTTTCACGGGTCATCACGAACCGTCTCGGTCAAAGGTTTGACGACTTCCAGCCTCCCGAACAAGCCGGTTTCCGAAAGGGCTTTTCAACCATAGACCACATTCACACGCTGCGGCAGGTTATACAGAAGACCGAGGAGTATAACCAGCCACTTTGCTTAGCGTTTGTGGACTATGAGAAAGCCTTTGATTCGATCGAGAGCTGGGCAGTGTTTCAGTCCCTGCAGCGATGCCGCATTGATCATCGGTATATCGAAGTTTTGAGGAGTTTATACAGAAACGCCACCATGTCCGTACGAGTACTGGACCAGTGCACGAATCCTATCCTCTTGCAGAAAGGCGTGAGACAGGGTGATGTCATTTCACCGAAACTGTTCACTGCTGCTCTGGAGAATGTTTTCAAGCTACTGGACTGGGAAAACTACGGCATCAACATTAATGGCGAGTATATGACTCACCTTCGATTTGCCGACGACATAGTGGTCATAGCGGAGTCGCTTGTGGATCTGGGCACAATGCTCGGAGACCTCGACAGAGCTTCTCGAAGGGTAGGTCTTAAAATGAACAAGGATAAGACCAAAATCATGTCAAATATCCATGTTGTGCCTACCCCAGTAATAGTGGGAAGCTCGGTCCTCAAAGTTGTCGACGAGTACGTATACCTGGGACAAAAAGTCCAATTAGGTAAGTCCAACTTCGAGAAAGAGGTCAATCGTCGAATCCAGCTCGGTTGGGCTGCGTTCGGGAAACTACGCAAAATCTTCTCGTCCAAAGTACCTCAGTGTCTCAAGACGAAAGTCTTCGACCAGTGTGTGTTGCCAGCGATGACGTATGGGACTGAGACGTGGTGCCTGACTATGGGCCTCATAAGGAAGCTCAAAGTCGCTCAGCGTGCAATGGAGAGAGCTATGCTCGGAGTGTCCCTACGTGATAGAATCAGAAATGAGGAAATCCGAAGGAGAACCAGAGTGACCGACATAGCGAAGCGCGTTTGCAGGCTGAAGTGGCAATGGGCGGGGCACATAGCTCGAAGAACCGACGACCGATGGGGCGTTAAGGTTCTTGAATGGCGACCACGAATCAGCAAACGTAGTAGAGGGCGGCCCCCAACGCGATGGACCGATGATCTGGTCAGGGCGGCGGGGAGCCGGTGGATGCAGGCGGCAAAGAATCGATCTGCGTGGAAAGCAATTGGGGAGGCCTATGTTCAGCAGTGGACTTCGAATGGCTGAAATGATGATGATGATGACATACAGGATTAAAGTAAAATGATATATTCACCGCCTAGCGCCTCCCGAAAATTGGGCATCCTTAATGAGGTGTAGCAATTTTCACTTCTAAGCAGCGTTGTTGGTTATACAAGATTTAAGTGCAATCGTGTGTGTGAAGTAAAGTTCCCATTCTTAGCTTCCGAAAAATACCTCTTTGACGCTCTTGATAGACTGTAAAGGCGACCGGTATCAACGCATTATTGCAGTTATCGAATGCAGCTTAACATGGTCTTGATCATCAATATTCCAGCCATAAGAAGACCACTGCTGATCATAGGCCTTTCCAATAGTTTCCACATTGATCGATCTTGGAACATTGATCGATCTTGGAACGTTTGCCGCGGGCGGGGTGTCAGGCGCTGCAACGCAGGTACTGGCCACCGTCTTTATCTCAAAAATCGGCGGGCGTCATTAGAATATTGTAAGTGGGTTTCACTGCTGGCTGTCGTGTCTGCCTTATATAATATATACTACTATATACGGTTCCCTATTTTGTCTCATAAATTTTTATCCATAATCTTACATCTCATAATGTTTTTGACCTAATCATCATTTGTCCGATATATAATTAGCCCTAACTAAATGTCTCATAATATCACTTGCCCTAAAATCGAAATCCCTGAATATTATTTATCCTAACATGTTTTGTCATAAATATCACAATCTATAATGTTTCAAAGACATAAAAGGCTTTTCTATAGTCCGAAAGTACAAATTCTATTTATATAAAATTATATTACAAATTTACAATAATAATTAGTTTGTGGGCTGCAACTATTATAATAAAATGATTTTTAATGTTAAGAAATAAAAATAACCTCAACCTAACTCAAAAAGAGAAGTAAGTGGGTAATATTATGAAATAATTATATATTTAATAGTTTAGACGTTAGGTATTATGATAAACCTCCATTCGTAGTAACGTACATTATAGCACCCGATATTATGACACAAAATCATTAGAATTAAAGACAATCAGGCATTATCTGATTTCGTGTATTCGAACATTATGGATAGTGATGATTATAGCAAACGCGTTTTGACATTTTTATTTTCGGACAAACGATTTTCGGGAAAGAAACCGACTACCAGATACATACATACATACATTCACGCTTGTTTCCCCAAAGCGGTGAGCAGATGCATATAATATACCCAAATTTCGCCGCTTACATTGTGGATTGTAGTGTTAGGTGGTGAGCCTATTACCGCTTATCGGAAACTTTTATTTTCGCCAGAGCCTCATCTGTTGATCGGCAGGTGCACCACTTGCAGGTTGAGGTTGGCTTGGGCTCCTCAGATCTTGGTAGAATCCCTATACACCCGGTGTCAGACTTTTACTGTCTTACTGAAAACCATCCATATTCCTTCTTGAGCCTGCTATGTCCCGAGGTCGCGGTAACCGTTTTGAACAGTCTTTCAACCCCCTCACTGTAGTATTAAACAAGAACTATAATAGGTATTACCTTTTTAAATAAAAGAACATTGAATTTGTAATAAAATATTTAATTTTCATCTCATTAAAAATATAGTGACTCCAAATGTACGTAAAAAAGAAATTATTTAATTATTTCATATTTTATTTAATACCTTTGGTTATTAGGTAACAAACTAAAGAAAAAAGAACAATCGAATTCATATTTAAAGCTAATTACATTATGGCTACAAAAACATTTAACTAAATTACTATTTATTTTTAATGATTTGAAACCATTAAGTTAACTACTTTTTTTTTAAATATATTATATTTATGGTTTTTACAATCTTATAAAAAAAAGTACAAAAACATTATTATACCGATGTAATACTTAAATAATATTTTTATCTTAATATTACTATACATAAATAATTAAATCGTTTTTTTCTATTACGTACTGAAAATCATAAAATTTATTTCTATATAAACTATATAAAACTTTTCAGTATCTACATCAATCAATTCCATAAATTTCCATGCCTTAACTTAAGTACTTACCTTCTTACTAAACGTATTAAGACATAGGGGCTTATCTTATATGATATAGGGCATAGCTATCTTAACAAAACAACATTAAAAGTTAAACCAGGTTTAACACTAGTCGAAGGAGAGGGCAACGCCGGCGGACTTATGCCGGGGCGCTAACATCATAGCCGGGCGTGCTGGTGAAAGGTCAGGGAATATTTTACTCGCACTTTTCCGTAGCCCGAAGGAGTAGGAGGCGGCACATATGTTTTCCTGTTGTGCTGCCACCATGGGGTGGTCAACTATGGGTTGACGAAAAAGATGACGGGTCTGTGACACGAACTGGCGTGGTGCTACAGGAGGATAAGGTCTTTCTGTCACCTTCTTGGCACCTTACGTAGGGCAGGAATCAGTGGGGTTTAGTCGGTAGTCCTGGCCACTATCATCTCGGCCGGAGAGCCTGACATAGCATTTACCACTATAAAAAAAAGGTTTAACACTAGTGCTGTCACTTTTGTTTGATAAAATGAAGACAGTGACAACATTATTTTAACCAAATTCAAATAAATAACTTTTGTACTTGTTTTGTAATAAGCCCCAAAGTCTTTACTATTGATTTATTTCAAACTTTTGATTAAACAATGACTTTTTCACCTTTCTTTTATATTTTTTGGAAAATTTATGTAGGTAGATGTATTCGTACGTCTTATTTACAACATCGATACGTAACTATCTTTTTATTTAATGTAACTTTGTTAGGTGATATGAATGTAATGCTTAAAAATACATCATAATCTTCTGCACCCCAGTCCATTCCAGGCAATGGAACTTGATTTAACGACTTACAACTAAATACAGGTGCCCTGTGGTACCGGCCTAGAATAGTGCCACCCCCTCTCATCTCACGGGGAGTCGTAAGAGTCGACGTAAAGAAATCCTACTGGAGGATGGGCAACAGCGTCATCCTGCGTACTGGATGGAACTGCGATTTCCAACCCGCCTGCCCATCGTGGTGATTATGGGAAAATACCCCCAATAGAATGTAATCTATTGGAGAGGCTATTGTCCAGTAGTGGACTTTGTACGGCTGTTAAGATAAACTGAATTCAGGGATAACTGAGACCATAGGCTTACTTATAGCGCCTGCAAGCAAGACCGAGCTCGATATCAAATGCCACACAAACTATCATCTATTAAAGGACTATCCTACGTGAACGCTATTTAAATTCTGTGTTCGTTGTCCACCAGCTGATCTTGCGAAACCACGGCCCCAGATTTCAAGTTTAATAAATATTAGATTTTGTTCTCGTCTTCTTCGTATTTTCATTATGAAACATAGTCTATTTAGCTGTGGGAAAATAGCTGTCTATTGGAGTAAGAATTTAGAAAATCCACCTTGTACTTTTAGAGATTTCCCTATCTTTACAAGCAACGCCTTTTTACATATCAGTTTGGATAAAAAATACAATATTACTCATTGAATTAAGAATTGTCAGTCAAGAATATATATTTCAGTCGTTAACAGTATCAAACACAATCGATTGAAAATTGGGTATTCCGAAACTGAACTCGACTTTGAAGTCTAGAACATTTTTAATTAATAGTATGAAGCTCTTGTAGCTTTACGAAGCTAGGTTTTTTTTACCAGAGTTCACAGAAACTCTGTTAATAAAACCTATGTGTTCTGCATTATTATTTGTGCTCGTTGGGTTAAATCGGTTGCTATCTTCATTATCATTCTAAAAGTATCATAAAGCTACATCCTTATATTTAGTCAGATCATCAGATTCCGTGCCTACAGAATTGTGACTATTTCTATGCCCATAATAAACTCTTTCTCTAGAACCGCTGAATCTGTAGGGCTCATGCCTTAAGAGATTTACTCCATAAGCTGCTTCTTCTCTTTTGTAATCATAGAACCTTGGATCGTAGTCAGGTGGATAATGCCCGTAATAAGGACGATAGTAGGGGTACGCTATTTCGCTCTTACAGTCCATTCGGTCTTCGTATTCGTATTTAGCTGGGTATTCATCGAAAGCGCCGACAACTGAATGTCTACGCTTGTAAGGATTGTCGTAAGGTCCAGACCGAGGACCAACCCAAGTGCCGTACATCTGAGGGACTGCGTACTGTTTCGGAGCTCCTCTAAGGCTGGCGGCATACTGCCGTTCTGCGTATTGCCGGTCTGCATATTGCCGATCAGCTAGATGTTGCCAGTAGGCTGGAGGCGGTTGTGGAAGCATCATTGGGGGATATCCTCCTACTGATTGGCGGCTTGCCAAGTGACGTCTCAGGTCTGGCATTGACCCTGATTTACCTGTAAATAAGATACAGTTTCATGTTATTTTATGTTTATTTTTTAATATTACTTATTTATTAGGTAACATATATATTATTTGGCGATCAATGTGGCGCGAGATTATTCGTGTGCATTAACATTGATGTATGTCTAGGTCTAGGTGTTTTCTAGGTTTTTTTACCATTATGAGGGAAAATGGACATTTAGGGATGGGTATAAATATGCAAATGTATATAAGTGTGTGATATATAAAATCATTCTAAGGGCAATATGAGCAAGAATTTTATATTTGTCAAAGCTATTACATAAGAGTTAAGTTTACCTTATCGTTTAGCATATAAAATTGCCCGGTAAACGGCAATAGGCTCGCCACCTATTACGTGGGAACACTATATAATTGGCGGAGTGTGGGCGTATAATATGCCTCTGCCTACCACTTCGGGGGAACAGGCGTGAATGTATGTTAAGTTTATCCACCAATACCAATGAGTACACTGCGCCTCTCTGAGAAGGTCCTCCCGTTTTGGTCCGGGGGTCGTTGGCCGTAGGCAGGGTGTCAGTAGCTGCAACCCAGGTACTGGCCCCCGTCTCTTTCTCAAAAAGCGGCGAGCGTCGCCGGAAGATTTTTAGGGGGTATTACTGCTGGCGGTCGTGTCTGCCGGTGGTGAGTCCCACACCCCCTTTGGCTGAAAGGCAGTGCGTAAAAGCATTTTGTTACCGACGTAAAACAAAAAAAATTAAAGTACTTACCAGTGTCGGGCATGAAGCCGTCGTTGGTAAAGGCACCGGCCGTGGGGTCTGGCACATAGTGGCTAGCGTCAAACTCACTGCCGCTCACCTGGGCACCGCCTCCACCGGGGTAGCCGGCTTTCCTGCAACATTTACAACTACAGTATTAGACCAACACGTATCTTCTATTCTTCATCTTCTTCGTCACTATCCTCGGGTTCTTTCTTTTAAATCTTGTGACTGCAGAACACAAGTTTTTATAGACTTATGAAATGTTTCTGTTATCGTTATCTTATCGTTTAGCATATAATAGTGCCCGGTAAGCGGCAATAGGGTCGCCACCTATTACGTGGGACCAACTATATAATTGGCTAAGTGTGGGCGTATAATATGCCTTTGCCTACCCTTTCGGAAAAACAGGCGTGAATGTATGAATAAATAAATATTTTCTGACAATTATGTATATTTTTATTTAATTTAAAATTACAATAAACTGAAACTATACAAAACAAATTGTTAAAATATTTCACGATTTGATGATATTTGTTAAGACGAAATAATAGGTTGGGGAAAAAGTCTTTTCGTATTTTTGTATGAAAAGTCAAGACATTTTTTTCAAAGTTTATTTACATTTATTTACAATATATATGTACCGTTTTGTTGAATAACTTTCTGCCATTTTGTGGGCAGAGACATTATCCCGTTACTGTAGAAACTTTGGGACTTTTGATCAAAAAAACGGGACAAATAGTTTTGGCAGTCCTCTTTTGAGGTCAACCTTACAGAACCTAAAGAATTCTGCAGAGACCGAAACAGGTGAAAATCTGAAGGCGCAAGGTCAGGGCTATATGGTGGATGGACTAGGACCTCCCAGTCGAACTCTCTTAATTTTTGCTGAGTGGCTAAAGATGTGTGTGGTCTAGCGTTATCGTGATGAAAGACCACACCCTTCCTGTTGATCAATTCCGGCCGTTTTCTCTCGACTGCTTCCTTTAATCTCATCAGTTGCTGGCAGTAAAGATCAGAATCGATGGTTTTGCCGGGCGGTAAAAGCTCATAATAAACAATGCCCTTCCAATCCCACCATACACACAGCATCACCTTATTTCGTGTTAGGCCAGGTTTGGCCACAGTCTGTGAAGCCTGGCCAACTTTCGACCACGACCTTTTTCGCACGTTCTTGTCGTACGTGATCCACTTTTCATCGCCAGTTATCAATCTCTTCAAAAACGGCTCGGTTTCATTACGTCTCAATAATGAATCGCAAATGAGTACACGGTTCATTAAGTTTCCTTGAGTGAGCTCGTGTGGCACCCAAATATCGAGCTTTTTTGTATAGCCAGCTTTCTTCAAATGGGTCAAAACTGTTTTGTGGTCAATTCCCAGTTCTTCAGCTACATCGTAACTACTAATATGCCGATCTTGCTCCACTCTTTCAAAAATGGCGTCCATTTTATTCGTAACAGGGCGACCAGAGCGAGGTGCATCTTTAACATCAAAATTTCCGGACTGAAAACGTTTGAACCAAATTTGTGCTACTCTTACTGACACTGCATCAGGTCCATAAACATCACAAATTTTTTTCACTGCTTGAGTTGCATTTTTGCCTTTTTTATAATAAAATTTTAAAATGTATCGAATTTCTTCATTAGATTCACTCATTTTTACGGAGAGAAAAACAAATGGAAAATAGCGGGAAACAACTTTTTTTTATTTTTTTCTTTTCTTTATAATGGAACCTTTTTAATGTTACCAAAACCAGCCAGACACAAATAGTACAGTCAAAAAAATTGTATAATAAGTTTATACCTACGTTATGCGAAAAGACTTTTTCCCCGACCTAATATATCGTGATGGCGAGTATGATGGAGTGCGGGTACACTCTGCTCGTGAGGTCAAGGGTTCGATTCCTACACAGGACAATTTTTTTTTTTGCATTAACATGAATATTTGTTCTGTTCTGAGTGTTTTCTATGCCTAATAGCATGTATTTACAAAAAAAGTATTTATGTATCTTTGTCCGTTCTTTAGTATCCATAGCAAGTTCTTAATGATACTTATCTTCAAACTAAATAATTAAATAATTAATAATTGATAGAAAATATTCATTATTTACTTATTCAAAGTTCTGCCACGACAACTCCAAATTCAGTAGTAAGTATCGGGACTTCAATCATCACAGCCCATTAACGTCTCACTGCTGAGCACGAGCCTCCTCTCACATATTATCTAGGTGTGAGGGTATTGGGTCATACTCCACCACGCTGACCCAGTGCGGATTGGCGGAGGCAGGTGTATGGCGTCCTGCTGTTAGAATTTTTCAAGCCGCCTATTTGGCCTCTAACATGGCTTAACGACTACCACCTTTAGTGATAACCGGGACCAACGGCTTAACGTGCCTTCCGAAGCACGGGACTTCAATAGGCTGAGAAAATAAAGATCCATATCTCCAGTACCTGGCTTCCCGTATAGCGTAGGCTGACTGTACCAAAACCACCCCCACCACCACGGCCGGGAGCCTGGCCACGTAGCACGCCAGCTCTGCTCCTCCGTATACACCTTGCAGACCCTGAAAAAGGGGTAAAAAAATATTCCATAAACTTTTTAAGATCTAAAATTAAGCATAAAAAAATATTTTTTGTTTTTAAATAAAACCACGGGCTTAACCCAAGTAAAGTTTAATTGGTTGAGTAATTGTGGAACTATCGTTATTATTCAAGATTAAGTTAGAATAATAATTTACTAGTAAGAAACTCGCGCTAATGCTTTTACTTAAAAATAAGAAAGCTGACTCAATTAAGATCAAATTTTATAGGTTTCTCGAATACGAAATGACCTCTATATGACATTTTTCTACCGACCCGTTATCATGTCAAGCAGACCAAAAAGTTTACAGCCTTAGATAGATTATATTTTTAAAGATTGTTCGTAGCTTCAAGTGCAGGGAGCGGGGAAGTATACTCCCTACCAAATTGAAGATTTTCCACCAGTGGATGGATGTACCCAGGGGGCATGGGCTTAGCCAGCCATAGGCTCAGCAACAGTCTAAAATAGTTTAACTAGCAAACTGTACTCGCGGTCTTACCTCGTTAATTTATTTCATAAAAGAAGATTACACACTATCATCATCATCATCTCAGCCATCTAACGACCACTGCCGAACATAGGCCTCCCCAATAGATTACCACATTGAGCGATCCTGAGTCGCTTGCATCCATCGGCTTCCCGCCGCCTTGACCATCGGTCCATCGCGTGGGATGCCGTCCTCTATGACGTTTGCACACTATAGCACTCTATATTTGTACTCTTAAACATCATGTATAATTGTAGCTTTAGGTTTGGTTAGGTACCTTACAGATCAGAGCCCCACCGTGGCTATGCCTTGTTGTGTATATAACAACGAGCCTAAGAAATTCTGTTTGCGCGATTCAGAATTTCATTCATCTTTTCGTTTCATTCATCGTTTGTAGGTACCAAAAAAATTATTAAGTACTAAATTCTTACCCAATGACTGATTGACATGTAGAAGACTAGAGCACACTCAGGTATCAGCACCAGGATGACAGATATCAGCCACGCCATTAGATAACGATTGTTTTTCTGAAAACAGATAACGGATTACCTTTTAAATGGTATTAGAACAGACAAGTGCTTTTATTCATATAAATAGATCCATATTTTGCGTCAATCGCGATAAAAGCTATTTTAAACATTTACACCGTTGTCCTTTAAAGTTTAAAAAAATGACAAAGACATCTTTGTAATTTTTTTAAAATATTGCCGCAACACAGTTCTTACTAGCGCGGAGGGTAGCTGTCACGTTTTGCTGTTACTTTTTGTATTTCTACCTCATAAATAGTTAATAAATTTATTGGTTATAATATGTTTCCGCTGTAAGTAAAATTAAGAAACGCGAAGTAAGAATTATACAACTCTGAAATAGTAATGTAAGTTTGATGAGCAATAAATAAATAATTATTATTAACTTGTTTCCTGTTATCACTGTATGCGGTAATAGTTAAGCCCAGTCATGTGCCCTCTCCGCCAAAACCAAATACCTCCTCGTGGTCTCCACCACCACCATGACCTGATTCCCTCCCACTTTGGTTCTTGAGAGACTCTTTCTTTGGCTAAGATGATGATATTTAGAAGTTTATTTATTATTTTCTTTGACGCGATTACACTAAATAAGTAAAAAAAAATCGTGTGGCACTCGGAGACTGCTTCGGTAAAGCTATTGCATAGCTTTTTTTATCAACTTATGCAATTATAATTATTTATTTATTTTATTTATGCAGTATTTTTTTTCTTTGTTTTCTTTATATTAATTCAAGTTACACTTTCAGCGTGGTGACCGATAAGAAAACAAATTTTAGCCACCCGATACAACCAATGCCACCTAAAGGTGGGTTGCTGAACTAAAGAGACAAGCGTGATATTTCAAAAAGTAATTAAAAGTTCTGCCATTTATCGATAGAAAAACTAAAAAGTATCACCGCTGTGCCGGTCGGAGTGGGTCACTATCACCCGATAGGTTTTTTTTCGTTACGGAATTTCTGGATTCGGTCTCCACGCTTAAGGCATGCAATAGCTTAAAAAATAAAGAAAGTATTAAGATTATTTTAAAGTACAATAAATGATTATAAGACATGGTGACTGGGACTCCACTTTCAGTTCCGTTAACCTTGTGACCTATGTCACTACTGATTCAACTAAAGGTAGTGCTTCCAGCCAGCATTACCCCCTCGAAACATCAGTTATACCATACCGGGTAATTTCCAGGTTAGGAACTCACGACGTAGATGAATGAATGTAGTATTGTATACTTACTGAGATTAGGCCATGAACCAGAGTGACAGTGGCCGCGATGACCACGCAATAGCAGACCATCAGCAGCACTGACGCCACCGGCAAACCGCTCTGGGACTCCACTATCCACACTATCTCGTAAATTAGGGCTATCGCATACGCCACCTGGAAAATAACACATGAAAAAAATATAAATAAATATTTCTAACAATTACACCAATTATATAGTTCCAAGATAAGTATCATTAAGAACTTGTGTTATGGATACTAAATAACGGATAAACATACATAAATTCTGTTTGTTTTTTTTTGTAAATATGTAGATACTTAACATACATAGGAAAACACCCAGACCAGAACAAATATTTGTCATATGAATATTGTGTCCTGTGTGGGATTCGAACCCACGACCTCAGGAGTGGAGTGTGGGTGGGTATACTCGCCACCACGCCATATCGGTCGTCAAACAAATTTAGACTGTTAATTAGATTAAAACAATCAACATCTTAGCTCATTAAAGTCTGGAGTAAGCACGAAGCTCCTCGATCAATGTGAGAGGAATTCGATCATAGACCCATGGAACTAGTATGTATAGGCGAAGATTGGCACGTGGCATCCAAATGAGTATCTACCATGGCTTACTTACTTTTTTTTTTTTGTTTTACGTCGGTAACCAAATGCATTTACGCACTGCCTTCCGGCCAAAGGGGGACCGAAAGGGGGGTGTGGGACTCACCACCGGCAGACAGGACTGCCCGCAGTAATACCCACTAAAAATCTTCCGACGACGCCCGCCGCTTGTTGAGAAAGAGGCGGGGGCCAGTATCTGGGTTGCAGCTTCTGACACCTCGCCTGCGGCCAACGTCCCCCGGACCAAAATCGGGAGGACCTCCTCAGAGAGGCGCAGTGGACGCGCCCCTCCTACCTCCCCGTGCGACCATAGCGTGTGTGGCCGACTTCCCGGAGGGTCCATGGTGAGACAGCAGAGACCCCCTGCCCCCACTGCCTAGACCCTCCTGGCGCTGCTGAGCGGGCCCTCCTGGCCCGCCTGCTGCGCCCTCCACAGGTCCCTCTTAGTTTCTCCCCCGGTAGTCAGTACTAAGGGCACCCAGAGTCGTCGGTCTCTGGGTGTAACCTTTTCCCGGCCTCCGGGAGGTACTCAGCCCCCCCACCACGCCAAGGTGGAGACCTGTTCGGGGGGGATGGCTTACCTACTACCACATGTAGTAATAACCAGCACCAAAATTTTGACGTGCCTTCCAACGCACGGAACCCGGTCCTCTTTGTCTTTCACGAATTTTTCAAGCCATTCTAATAACGAACTCAGTATCAACATCATCTCAACCACTATAATACAACTGCTGAAAATAAGCCTCCCTAATTGTTTCTACGTAGCTCAGCTTTGAGCTCCCTTCTTTCCACCGCTATGATTTGATTATTTTTTATTAATTAATTTATTAACTCTTTCTGCATAAAAGCTATTCAACTTTGGAACTCCCTCCCTATTGATATTAGGTTGGCAGAAAGCAAGCCTACTTTGAAAGGGTTGCTTAAAAATACTTTCTTGAGGAGTTATCATCTGATTAAGTCTACATATCATAATTACTATTAATTTTGTGTATAGGTACATATAGTTTATTAATAACACATATTTTATTCTATGTAAGTTTATATTAGGTCGGGGAAAAAGTCTTTTCGCATAACGTAGGTATAAACTTACACGTACGACAAGAACGTGCGAAAAAGGTCGTGGTCGAAAGTTGGCCAGGCTTCACAGACTGTGGCCAAACCTGGCCTAACACGAAATAAGGTGATGCTGTGTGTATGGTGGGATTGGAAGGGCATTGTTTATTATGAGCTTTTACCGCCCGGCAAAACCATCGATTCTGATCTTTACTGCCAGCAACTGATGAGATTAAAGGAAGCAGTCGAGAGAAAACGGCCGGAATTGATCAACAGGAAGGGTGTGGTCTTTCGTCACGATAACGCTAGACCACACACATCTTTAGCCACTCAGCAAAAATTAAGAGAGTTCGACTGGGAGGTCCTAGTGCATCCACCATATAGCCCTGACCTTGCGCCTTCAGATTTTCACCTGTTTCGGTCTCTGCAGAATTCTTTAGGTTCTGTAAGGTTGACCTCAAGAGAGGACTGCCAAAACTATTTGTCCCGTTTTTTTGATCAGAAGTCCCAAAGTTTCTACAGTAACGGGATAATGTCTCTGCCCACAAAATGGCAGAAAGTTATTCAACAAAACGGTACATATATATTGTAAATAAATGTAAATAAACTTTGAAAAAAATGTCTTGACTTTTCATACAAAAATACGAAAAGACTTTTTCCCCAACCTATTATGTTTTCTTATTCGTACTGCCTCATACTTTTCTGCTAACCCAAAGGTTAACTGGTAGAGAATGCCTTGCAGCAATAAGTTCGCCTTTTGTACATTTTAATTTTAATTTGTGCGATAAATAAATAAACCCTTAATGTAAGTTTAATGTTTCAATGTTATGTTTATGAAGCCATGTGCTTGTCTAATTATAGGTCTATTGGACGGAAGGCCGTCTTCTCCTTCATCACTTCTGCAAGCTATGAGCCCCGCCAATTGCAAATCCAGCTTGCAAATCCGTCTACCTATGTCAAGTGACTGTGAACAAGTATTAAAGGGGGGGTCAGTACCTATACCTGCACTCCGCTCTTGAGGTCATTGCTTGGATTTCCAAACAGGACAAATCTTTGTGTACATGAACATGAATAATTGTTTTGTGCTTGGTGTTTTTCTATAATATATACATAGGTATATTAAGTATGTATTTTTGAACAAAAAGTGTTTAATCCGTTATTTAGTCCAGACGAGTATAACACAAGCTCTTAATGACACTTATCTTAGAACTAAATATATACATATATTCACGCCTGTTTCCCCGAAGGGATAGGCAAAGGCATATTATACGCCCACAATTATATAGTCCCACGTAAAACACGCTTACCGGGCACTGTTATATTCGCCGGAGCCTCGTCCGTTGAGCGGCAGGTGCACCACTTGCACCAGTAAAGTCTTGGTAGGTTCTCTATACACCCAATATTATTATTATTATTTATTTATTTCATAAACAAAAATACATTTGTGTTGAAATGTTACAGTTTTTGATATCATAATAATATATGTCATTATTAAATTAAAAAACAAACTCATATTACATTATACTAATGTCCAAAATTATTACATGTCATTCTCACATAAATATATAAACAACTAATAATTTCAACTGAAATTATCTATTTACTTCCTGAATTCCTCAATACTATAATAACATTTTATAATTAAAAAAGACTTTAACTTATTTGTAAAAGTAGTCACAAATTGGATATTTTTCAATTCTATTGGCAATTTATTAAAAAGATTGATTGCCTGTACGCATGATGAATGTTTGACCACATTAAGTTTTGCCTGCAAAAAATATATGTATACAAAAAATATCTATATATGAAACTAAATAGTTGGTGTAATTGTCAGCAAATATGTAACATATGTAAAATTGTAGGAATAATAGTCAATATTCCACGTATGTATGTATCAAACCGGAAGAAATGCACAACTGCCGTTATTTAACGCACCGTTCTTGTATAACTTATTTATGAGGCAGCTACTAATTAGAAACATCGTTTGTAACTGATCATTATGACGCGAATTATGCAAGTCCGCATGTTTAACAATTCTACATAGGTTTGTTCAGCATGCAACATTAATATTTATTTTAGGCTGGTGTGTGAATACGAGCGTGGAATTGCACTGAAAAAATATAAAAGCTATTCTTTTAATTGAACTGAGTCGGTACTAAGCACTGGCCTTCTCTCCGAGTACACTACTAAGACCCAGTGCGGATTGGCAGAGGCATGTGAGTGGCGTCCTCTTATTGTCAGTAGGAAGATCATCAGATGATAGTGTCCCGCTGTGGGTGTGTCCACCAGGAGGGTGTATTAGGCTTTTACTGACTAAAATAAGAACCATCAATGTTATTTCTTGGGTCTGCTATGTCCCAAGAACGCCGTAGCCCTTTCGAACAGCCCCGCAACATGTGAGTGGCGTTCTGCTGTTAAAATTTATAAATCCGTTCAATAGGGGTTTTAGCATGACTAAGCGATAACTACATGTTGTGATAACCAGGATTTACACCTTAACTTAACTTGCTAATGCCTTGTGGAGCGCCGAAGCGCTTAAAATCAAATGCCACACTAACGGTCACCCATCTAAGCACTGACATCTGTGAATTCTGCTTTACTCTAGTAATTGTCTGCGACCAAGACCCTTTCAATATAGGTCAAACTAGAAGTCAGATACAGGCTAGATGTAGCCTTATGGAAATTGTTAATATATATGTATAGGTATTATTAATTGATTTCTAGCATTAGCACACAATATGGCCACTTTAATTATTTTGCAAATCTTGTTTTAACCCTCTTCATTTAACGAAACGAACAAGACACTAAGTTTAAATGGAACAATTCTATTGATGAAATAAAACACATCCAAACACTACCGATATGGCGTATCGAATCCACTGCTGAAGTCGTGAATTCGATTCCCACACAGGACAATTCTTTGTGTGTATAAACATGAATATTTTTTTCTGGTGTGGGTTTTTTTCTATATATATTAAGAATATATTTAAAAATACAACGAAGTTATGTATGTTAACACTAGTTCTTAATGAAACTTATCTTGGAACTAAATAATTGGTGTAAGTTTCAGATATATTTATTTATTTATTTATAGGTTAGCCTTTATTGAAATTTTCTTATAATATCAAAGTTTTCAAGACACTAAAGTTTATTTAAGATACTCTAGTTAAATACAGTTGTTCTAAAGGTCTTCTCATTATTTTTTGTTTCCAACTTCAAAACATATTTATAAAACAACATCTACCTCGCTTACATTAAAGCCTCATCTTTATCTTAACTCTTCAACAAGTCGCTAATATCGACATATCACTCAGATTGCTAGTGCATGAAATCGCTTTCTTAATCTATTAAAATCGAAAGACTTCGCTCAAAGCTTTTACGATTCTGTTTTATTGAGAGGTCTTCCTCCTCAAGTCGGTTTTAGGTGTGACATATTAGGTCGGGGAAAAAGTCTTTTCGCATAACGTAGGTATAAACTTATTATAAAATTTTTTTGACTGTACTATTTGTGTCTGGCTGGTTTTGGTAACATTAAAAGGGTTCCATTATAAAGAAAAGAAAAAAATAAAAAAAAGTTGTTTCCCGCTATTTTTCATTTGTTTTTCTCTCCGTAAAAATGAGTGAATCTAATGAAGAAATTCGATACATTTTAAAATTTTATTATAAAAAAGGCAAAAATGCAACTCAAGCAGTGAAAAAAATTTGTGATGTTTATGGACCTGATGCAGTGTCAGTAAGAGTAGCACAAATTTGGTTCAAAAGTTTTCAGTCCGGAAATTTTGATGTTAAAGATGCACCTCGCTCTGGTCGCCCTGTTACGAATAAAATGGACGCCATTTTTGAAAGAGTGGAGCAAGATCGGCATATTAGTAGTTACGATGTAGCTGAAGAACTGGGAATTGACCACAAAACAGTTTTGACCCATTTGAAGAAAGCTGGTTATACAAAAAAGCTCGATATTTGGGTGCCACACGAGCTCACTCAAAGAAACTTAATGAACCGTGTACTCATTTGCGATTCATTATTGAGACGTAATGAAACCGAGCCGTTTTTTAAGAGATTGATAACTGGCGATGAAAAGTGGATCACGTACGACAAGAACGTGCGAAAAAGGTCGTGGTCGAAAGTTGGCCAGGCTTCACAGACTGTGGCCAAACCTGGCCTAACACGAAATAAGGTGATGCTGTGTGTATGGTGGGATTGGAAGGGCATTGTTTATTATGAGCTTTTACCGCCCGGCAAAACCATCGATTCTGATCTTTACTGCCAGCAACTGATGAGATTAAAGGAAGCAGTCGAGAGAAAACGGCCGGAATTGATCAACAGGAAGGGTGTGGTCTTTCATCACGATAACGCTAGACCACACACATCTTTAGCCACTCAGCAAAAATTAAGAAAGTTCGACTGGGAGGTCCTAGTGCATCCACCATATAGCCCTGACCTTGCGCCTTCAGATTTTCACCTGTTTCGGTCTCTGCAGAATTCTTTAGGTTCTGTAAGGTTGACCTCAAGAGAGGACTGCCAAAACTATTTGTCCCGTTTTTTTGATCAGAAGTCCCAAAGTTTCTACAGTAACGGGATAATGTCTCTGCCCACAAAATGGCAGAAAGTTATTCAACAAAACGGTACATATATATTGTAAATAAATGTAAATAAACTGTGAAAAAAATGTCTTGACTTTTCATACAAAAATACGAAAAGACTTTTTCCCCAACCTATTATGACGCGCGGGGGAACTTTCCATGGCAGTCCTGTTTTTAGCTAGGTAGGCTAGGTTTAACGCCTTGGAAATGAATTATCTTATTTAACTGATTAAATTGGTATAAGTAAGCAACATAAGAATTTTTGTACATGCACATTTTAATGTCGACTTTTTAGGTTATTTTATTTTCAATAGTCCTTTTAATTTCAAATAGTAATTTAATGCTTAAGTTATAAATGACCAAATATAGCTTATAGATTTTATAACATTTCTTAACGGTTAGTTCCGCTATGGTATGGTTCCCGATCCCTGGCAAAATACTTTCCAAAAAGTCTTGCTACGGCACACATCTTTGAGATGTACGTCATTCAATGGAGGGTACAATTAAAAAGATAAGGGCATAAATATTTTTTGCGTCTAATGTACTTACTTATTAAGGTGTGTTAATAAAAATTATGTTTGCTAATTAAATCAGTCTTGTATTAATTTAAACAAAATTATAAATAATCAACAATTGTAAAAAACGAGATAAAAATTCCCAGAAGGGCTCGTCCCTATTGTTTCGACGAAAACCTTACTTACTTTCTTTACTTCACTCGACAGTCGGTGAGCATGACCTATTTAAAAACTGGGTTTACATATGAATAACTTAAGGATTCTCTAAATTAACTGTCTTTGACGAGTATTCAGTGTGTTTTGTCAAAATAATACTTAACACTTTTCTTTACAACAGTCCCAAGAACTAAAGGGTGCCATTATAGTGGAACTTTTTGGTAGCTATTTTGCGAGGGTGCCATAGCGGGAACCATATCATGGCGGAACTAACCGTTTTTTTAATCATACTAATTAAGTCATGAAAAAAATTAAGATCTTAATTTTTAAAACCTACGATGGGCGCGTGCGACTGGCACTGTCGTAATTGTGATGTGAGCCATTAAGTAAGTAGGTAAGTTAAATGATCAAACATTCATCTTTTATTAACAATTACCTAATGCGAAAGTTATCTTTAGTACGAACTGTATGTAGCACAAATCTGTAAAAAATGAGTTTTGTATTTCATAATTTAAGCTACTTAGCGACTGCGCGCGACCTTTTTAAGTCGTAACAGATATAAACAGCCATATAAAGTTGACTGCTGAACAGTATCTCCGTAATAGATTACATTCTATTGCCCATAATTACCACGCTGGGCTGGCGGGTTGGTGATCGCAAATCAAGCCAGTGCGCAGGATGATGTAGCTGCCCATCATTCGGTGGGATATCTCTTCGTCGACTCTTACGACTCCTCGTGAAATGAAAGGGGATGGGATGAGAGGGGACACTATTCTAGGCCGGTACCACACGGCACATTTACATAATTACTACTATGACAGGCAGACAGACAGCTATGTCGTAGATGTAGAGACAAAAAGGAGTCTATGGAAAAAAGGATTATGTATGTTTATCTTTTATTTAGTATGTATTCATAACACAAGTTCTTAATAATACTTGTCTCAGAAGTCTTGGAACTAAATAATTGGTGTAATTGTCAGAAAAAAAATATTTATTTAAAATTGTTATTTATAACACAAGTTATTAATAAATGAATTACTGATACTTATCTTGGAACTAAATATATGGTGTGATTCTAAAATGATAAAAAATTAAAAAGCTAACGGAGATACTATTATAAATATGTGCAAAATAAACTCTTCCATTTATTCATCAATTAGATTAGATTCCCCTAAATATGAAAATATGAAGAAGATGCCCTGTGTAAGGGCGAAACACGTGTCGTGTTGAATAGTTTCTCGATTTTTCGGGAAATTAAATTAGCGCTGGAATTGTCACAAAGATATTTTTAATCCATCACTTGCTTACAATGGATTTCCGCAAAGTACGCCTGAATCAATAAATTAAGAATTTTTTTTACTGGGATAACATATAAATGGGATTTGTAATAAAATGCACTCATTTACTTATGCCTTATGGCGACTAGTTAAAGTTAGCAATTTATCATCTGCTATACAATACAAGCGTATCATGGCTATGTGGGATCGTTACTCAGATATGGAATTATTATTTGGGGTAATTCTTGTCATATAAAACAAGGATTTATTTCCCAAAAAGACCTATAAGAGAAATCTGTAATGTTGACATCATGACGTCCTGTAGGCATTTGTTTAAAACCTTAAGATATTAACTGTTGCATCCATATATATATACGAGATTTGTGTTTTTGTTCGGTCACATCCCGAATTGTATAACATAGAGCGTAGAAATACAAGTAGATATCCAAATAAACTGACTTTGCCAATCATATCTACTGCATCATAGGCGAAGAACAGCGATGTCATGTCTATTAACGTCTATAATAGGCTCGACAATAACCTTAAGCTGATGCCATTGAACAAATTTAAAGTCCATTTAAAAAAAATACTTGTTGTTTTGATTACAATTATTTTGAATAATAAATTTATGATTGTGATATTAGAAACCTCTCATTATATTTTTGCATACCAGTTACTGGTGAAATATGCGGACTGTATTTAAATTTTAAGACCACTTATGTACCATATTTCATGTGAAATAAAAAGCCTTCCTCTTTGTCTTTATTAAATCTCATTACTCAAATGGTTTTAATTACAAAACTAGACCAGGACGCGAATGCAAAGAAAGTAAGTAAATATTTCAAAGTGAAACGGTTTCATTACTCGTAAACTTATAATTTAAAAACGTTAGCTTACACGCGACATAATAACATCACATTCACAGCTGATTAAATATTAGTACTTAAACAAAACCAGTATTCAAAGACCCGTGCATGTTGAGCAGAATACTAGTCGTTAAAGATCTTATAAAAATTGTCTCTTTAAGTCTTGCGATGAAAGAACTTCATCTCTACAAAATTCAACGGGTGAATAGGTCTATATTTACTGGATTTGCTTAAACAAAAACCATTATTTATAGAAGCTTTGACTTTGACAAAATACTCGTTGCTAGAGGTCTTACGAAAATTGTCATCTCACGGCTGGAGATAAAGAACCTCCATCTGCACAGAGTTTAACGGGTGAATAGGTTTATTTATTCTGGTTTTACCCTAACAGAAACCATTATTTATAGACCAGTGCATATATAGCAAAATACTTATCACTTGAGGTCTTATAAAAATGGTTATCTTACGTCTAGTGATGAAAGATCTCCGCCTGCACAAGGTGCCATGGGTGAATAGGTCTTGATATTTTGGTTTTTGTTTTAAGGCCGTGCCATACGGCACTATTATCGCATACTGTGACGAAATTCTGTAGGAGAGTAAACTCGTCGTGCACGGTTTGCTCTTGGAACTTACGTAAGCAACAAGGAAGGAAGAGGCGCATTGAACCAACATAACTAATACTACGATAATTAATTAAGTGTAAATGAATTAAGTGATGTTATTGATATTTACTCTAACTCGCCTAGTAGGCTCCGTCGTGCTGTCAGCCTACATTTACAATAATAAGTTGCATTCTTTATATCAAAGCGGCGCGTTAGCTCGACATGGACATTAGCAGAGTACTAAGGCTGACTATAGCCTAACATTCTAAATTTAAATTATTAAGTTTTATGTTTCATCATCTCAGCCCATTAACGTCCCACTACTGAGCAGCCTCCTCTCACATATCAGGGTGTGAGAGTATTGGGTTGGATTGGCAGAGGCAGGTGTATGGCGTCTTGCTGTTAGAATTTATAAAGCCGCCCATTAGGCCTCCAACATTGCTTAACGACTATCACATTTAGTGATAACCGGGACCAACGGCTAAACGTGCCTTCCGAAGCACGGAAGCGCTCGATATCAAAATGCCACACAAACGGTCACCCATCCAAGGACTGACCTCTGTAAACTTTGGTGATCGTTTCCGACCACCGAGCACCGCAGAGCTACGAGCGCTTCAGTTTTATGTTTATTGGTCTATGTATTGTAGGTATTGGAATATGTTGTATTTACCTGTAATTGTTTGTTTCATTAATTATGCCTCTATACATGTGTTTAGTTTTAAGAAATAATGTAAACATATGTTGGTAAATCTAATAAATGAATAAATAAAATCCATTGACAATTTTGAACCATGGGCGCGTATCTTTGGCAAGTGAAATTAATATTATGGAAACACAAGACTTGTTAGGGTTTTAATTATTTTCTGTTATACATATTTTGTTTCTATGTCCTTAAGAGCGTGTAGTCGATTTACGACGTAACTTCAATCTTTTAGCGGTTTTGGCCAACTGTTTTATACCCAACTCTTACTTTTTAAGTAAAACAATTAATGACGTACCAAAGATAAAGTCATATATTAGTGCACTTTAGAGGAAAATTACGTCAGCTTGATAACCACGATACAGGCTGCGCCTAGTGTGGTTGTCACCGAAATGTGTAAATAGATCTAAGTGGACTTCGAATAATCTTATTATTGAATTATTCAATTGAATTATTGAATTGAATTATTGAAATATGACTTCGTTAAAACTTTACTTTACACACTCAGCGTCAACATAAACTAAGAAATAAATTAAATATTAGACTACTAGCGGCCGCCCCCGACCTATGTATAAACCTATAGGTCTCCTAACACTGTGTACGATATAATTGATATGAACTTAAATGAATAATATAATTGATATGAATTTTGTTTTGATAATTTTACGCTACACCAGCGTCACTATAATTTAGGACACAGTACAATGACAGTGGAACGCGACAAATTTTAGGACATGCGAGCGAAGTTACGGGTAATTGTTAGTTCATGATATTAATAAGTATTTATAACCACGCGGACCACACCTACTACCTCTGTGGTCTAGGCGCGCCTGCGCAGGAAATCCTGCCAATTATATATGTAAGAAGGAACCTAGCGATTAGATACCTAGCGTTATATCTTTTGCTAAAATTGGTGTCTTGAGACAGGTGGGCGGTAGCTATAACTGAGGTAAAGGAGTATTCATAGATAATAATAGTAATAATAGTAATTACCCGATTATTTTGTTCCAAGATAAGTATCATTAAGAACTTGTGTTATTGATACTAAACAACGAAGAAATATAGTTCAATACTTTTTTTCCTATTTGCAAATACATACTTACTGTACCTACACAGAAAACACAGTCTAAACAAACAAATATTCATGTTCATGCACACAAAGATTTGTTCTGGGAGGTAATCTCATTCACCATTTATCATCTTTATTACCACTAATTCTCATTTACTATGATTTATATATATCTTACTTGACACTCGCTAAATGTGCTAAACGCACGATGCCATTATTTAAAAGAAAAATAAATCTCAATAGTCAAAAGTGCACGACCTCTTGAATTGCAGTATATTGGTCTCACCACTGGGATATCGCTAATATAATTTTATGAGCTTGAAAAGGTAAAAATAATAAAAATACTTACTAGAGCATAAGCTGCTATGAATCCTGAGGCAGCTGTGACACTGCAGCAGAAGATCTTGTTGATGGCCGGTCTCATCCGCCCCTTCGGAACTTCCACGTCACTCAGATCGTTACTTGTCGACATTTTGGTATTTTGCTTATGGCAACATTGGCCTCACTATAAACAATTTTTCTAATGGCAACACTAATAACAACTGCACAAAGTTCGACTTTCAATATTCAAATTGCTTTTAAACTTTTTCATGATATATATTTTCTGCGAAGAAGCTGTTTTTTTTAATTATATTTCTCAAGTATTTTCTCTTGAATGATAATTTATTAAAAGAATTGAACTAAAGATTTTAAGAAATTGAAATGAGGAAAAACTACATCTTCTCAAAGCGAAGGATTGAGGAGTTAGTTTTCAAGGCTGTTTCTGTTGTTGATCTGAAAAGAAACAGAAAGCATTTGAGTATAAAAGTAGTAGCTGTATTTAAGATTCGGGTATTACAGAATGTCGCACTACTGAGAACTGGCCCTTTCTCCCATAGTAAGAGTGTTTTAGGTCTTACCCATGAGTCAGGTCTTGCGTCCTGAAGTTAAAATCTCCAAACTGCCATATTGACACGCATACATTTAGTGATGCCCTGGAGCAACGCTTTACCTGATTTCCAAAACACTTGATATTACATAGTTTCTTGATATGGAATAAGTAATTTTTGACTATAAAAACTGATTGCTTGATTTGTATTTTTTGCATTTACAATACTTTATATAATTAAGAGACAATTTTTATTACCTTTCGGACGGATGAGTTGAATTTTAAAACAAAAAATATCGTCTCTTAATTATTAAATAACTGAGTTCTTTTTTAGTAGAGGTCCCCACTTCGAACCTTTACAAAGAATTCATTTAGCTTTTATTTCCCTCTATTTCTTGATTTATGATATATTATTTATGGTATGTATGTTATTTATGGTATGTATAAATGATCCTGTTGATTTTAAACCTACCTATGTATATATATATTTTTTTTTTATTTGGAAAGCTTACAGCTGTCTTTACAAAATAACAAACTTATAAAATAATTATAGGCTAATTACAAGCTTCCACATAGCTTTGAACAAATTTGACAAACTAGCTTCGTTTATCAATTTTTAATTTTAAATAAGGCTTTAATATTGTCTGGAGATCCAAAAAAGAGATTGAGATGTTTATAAAAGGTTATGTAGAAAATGGATATTAATAATGTAAGTTACCCAGAGTGGGTCTGTGTGTGTTGGTAATGTTTATGTTAATGTACAATTGTTTCGTGAACACCCTAAGCTGAACGCTCAACGAACATGTACCTAATGTGAGAAACAACACATTCCATTGAGTTTTTATACAAAAGAGTATCATAGAGAAATGTCTTTGTCTATGCCTGCCTATCCCTAATTACAATTCTTAGCCATACAATTCTCACGAGGTGGATCGCTATATCGATCGTTTAATATAGTTTTTTAAAGTCACTCTGACTTTTCATAATGACTACATCCTGTCTTAAGGCAAGCAGTTTATTGCAGTTTAAAAAAAAATTACGCTTACATTATATATTGCGTAGGTACTGGATAAGTACAGATAAACCAATAAATAGATATTTAAAAACATCTTACGCCGCGCAATATAAAATAAGCAAGCTTATTTATTACAAAACTTTTTTATGTGCAAAGTACAAAATGACGGAAACGTTCACAGAAGTAAAGCATCGTACTTAGTTGAGGTCAGTCCTTGGATGGTTGACTGTAATCGAGCTTTAGAAGGCACGTTAGGAAGTTGGAACCGGTTATCACTAAATGTAATAGTATTATAACTAGTTATCTTCGTCCTCGTCTCCACCTTAGCGTAGGCTGAATACTCCCGGAAGGGCAGAGGCTGGGAGAAGATAATATCACCCAGAGGTTGGCGACTCTGGGTGTCCTTAGTACTAACTAACGGGAGGGAAACCAAGAGACCTGTGGAGGGCGCAGCGGACGGGCCAGTAGGGTTTTTTAAACCCGGTGCCTCACACCTGACTCCGCCAATCTGAAACTGGGTCCGCGTGGTGGAGTATGACCAAAATTCCTCTCACATTGTTTCGTGGAAGGAGCCCGTGCTCAGTACTGAGACCTTATTGGGCTGAGATGCTGCAAGCTATGCTTAGATTGGGGCTAAATGGCGTTGAGCCCTGTGGTACCTACAATCACCCCCATTCAACGCACACATGCACGATTAGAGTCGACAAAGAGAATTCCTACCAGATGATGGGCAGCAGCGTTATCCTGCGTACTGGCTGGAACTGCGATCACCAACCCGCCTGCCAATATCCCCCAATATCACCAATATATACCGCGCAATAGTCGCAAAGTTACGTAACCCCCGTACCCGAGACATAGTTCTGGCTGCAGTGACTAAGTTCAACAAGAAGAACCCTCAGGCGGTAGTCGGTCGGCGGTCTTTGTCAGCGAACACCTGACCCCGAGCAATAAGCACCTGCATGCCATGGCACGTAAAAAAGCTAAAGACTTATCGTTTAGGTTCGTGTGGGTCCGCAATGGACGAGTTTATGTGCGTAAGGACGAAAATCACCAGGCTATATTAATTAAGAGTGAGGACAGCCTTAACCTTATGAAATAAGTCGAAACCCTAATGTTTTACAGTGAGTGTAGTTATAGATACCTTATAGAAGAGCTTGATATTTACTATCAAAATGTACAGGGACTAAGAACGAAGATTAATGATGTCTATAAAAATATTATAAATTGTAATTATAAGATTATTGTTTTCACTGAAACATGGTTAAACTTAAGTATATCCAACGCTGAGTTGTTTGATGGTCGGTATGTTGTGTATCGTAAAGACCGTATCTGTTCTCAAAACACTAAAAAGGATGGTGGCGGTGTATTGATTGCAGTGTCGCGAGAACTCTTTTCTGTTCGAGTTCAAAATTGGGAGACAAACGATGCCGAGGATATGTGGGTTACAGTAGAAATCCCTACTAAAAATCATACTGTTAAAAAACTTTCAATAGCTGTGGTTTATTTACCACCACCAGTTAAGCTACCACAACCATCTAAAATATTGGAGTCTTTTGATAATGCTGTCAATAATAGTAATGATGTAGTTATACTTGGTGATTTCAATCTGGGCTTTATCGACTGGCGTTGTGATAATATTTACACGCATATGACTCCGTATAATTATAATGTAAGTTTGGGATATTCTCTTATTGATTTTATGTTATTAAATAATTTACTACAATTTAATAGAGTTAAGAATAGTGATAGTCGTCTGTTAGATTTAGTCCTTGGAAATATACCTAAGATAAGTGTAACAACACCCTTACACTCTTTAAGCAAAACTTATAAAATACATCCAAGTTTACTTGTGAATATTCCTTGTGATGATATTGTTAAATATCTTACCCCGAAACCAGTGGACAAACATAACTTCTATAAAGCGGACTATAAAAATATTTGTATTGAATTGAGTAGTGTTAACTGGTTAAATATTTCAAGTAAATGTAAAGATGTCAATGAAATGGTGAACGATTTTTATATAATATTAAGAACAGCAATTTGTAAATATGTACCTATCAAGAAAGCTGCAAATGTACGTTATCCCCCTTGGTTCAGTAACGCATTAATCAAACTTCTACGTGAAAAGGAAAAACTGCACAAAAATTTCAAAAAGTATGGTAATCCTCGTGACGAAATAGAGTTTCATATTCTTCGTAATCGCTGTCACAAACTGATCGACACATGTTACCAAAATTATAAAAAACACCATAGAATTGAATATTGCGTCCAATCCTAAGCTTTTCTGGAGTTACGTGAAACAAAAGCGCGGTAGACAATCTTCATTACCATCCAAAATGCACAACGATAACTCGATTGCACAAAGTGGTACTGACATAGCAAATTTATTCGCTGAACAGTTTGGCTCAGTTTACTTAGATAGCCCTCTTGCTCCTGACACATTAATAGTTTCCAATAACAATAATAAATATATATCAAAATTATCAATTACACAACACAATGTTTCAAATGCAATAAGAAAACTAGACGGATCAAAGAGTGCGGGACCTGACTCGATTCCACCAATTTTCGTAAAATCTTGTGGTTGATCGCTTACGTTACCGCTTTCGATAATTTACAATCGTTCTATTGCTGAAGGGAAATTTCCACATGAGTGGAAAAAAGCTCGTATTGTTCCAGTTTACAAGAGATCATGCTAACGTAAAAAATTACCGGCCAATATCTATTCTCTCGTGTTTTTCAAAGTTATTTGAGTCGGTTCTATATCCTGCCATATCAACTTTAGTCAACAGCAGTTTTACTGACATTCAGCATGGTTTTAGAAGTGGACGCTCAATTTTGACAAACTTAGGTACCTTTGTTTCGGACGTAATTCGGGAAGTGGATATTGGAACGCAGGTTGATGCAATATACACCGATTTCAGTTGTGCTTTTGACAGGGTCAATCATTTTATACTTTTGCGTAAGCTATATGCTCACGGCGTGGGAGGATCGCTACTAAACTGGTTCAAATCATACTTGCACAAAAGACCACAAAGTGTGGTTATTAATGGTTTTGAATCCCAATCCTATTATGCTGCATCTGGTGTGCCACAGGGATCCCACCTAGGCCCAGTCCTGTTCCTAGTATTAATTAATGATATATGTTCTAGAATTAAGCACTGTAATGCGTCACTTTTTGCCGATGACCTGAAAATATACTATTCAGTCAAAACAACAAATGATTCGAAACTAGTTCAAGAGGACCTTAATAGTATTTTGGGTTGGTGTAATGAAAATCATATGACCTTAAACATTGATAAGTGCTCTCATATTAAGTATACCCGCAAAAAAATACCACTTGACACTAAATACGAGATTGATGGAGTTTATTTGTCAGAGGTCAATGAAGTTCGGGACCTGGGTGTGATTATTGATAGAAAGCTCACGTTTATACCACACATAAATAAAACTGTAACTAAGTCTGCCCAAATGCTCGGTTTTCTTAGGAGAAATATGGTAGGGTTTAAGAATTTCAGCACAAAAATACTATTGTATAATTCTCTTGTACGCTCTAATCTCGAGTATGCAAGTACTATATGGTCACCATATTTTACAATTCACTCACAAAGTGTTGAAAGTATACAACGAGCATTTACCAGATATCTTGCTTACTCTTATAGTGGTTTTTCACATAGGAGGCCATATGACCAACGCCTATGTAAATTTAATATGATAACTCTGTCAAATCGTAGACGTATTTCTGACCTCTGTTTCCTATATAAGATAATTAGTAATAAAATACAATGCAACAATCTACTAGAAAGTATACATTTGACTGTTCCTCACTCCTATCCAAGACATAAAATAAATAAAATATTCCAAATAGAATTTTCCAAAACCAATTTAGGCCGTCAATCACCAATAAATAGAATTTTGAATGAATATAATAGTGTACAAACTCGCGACCAGGACATTGACATCTTCAGTTATTCATATAGCAAATATAAAACAAAACTTATAAACATATTTAGAATCGGTTTAAGTCTTTAGTCCTAGAATAAGATTATTTTTGTAAATTCATGTTACTGAATTATTAATTTCTTTGTAGATTTCTTTTTTTAATATCTTTTATTTTTAATAAATTTCTTATTATATCCTTTCCGCAAATTTATAGTGAATGTTATGTACACCGTAATTGTCGTACATATCAGATGTAATTTATGTTGTGTGCTTTTTAATTTAAGATTGTGCTAATATGTATGATGTGGTTGTACTATTTTAATAAATAAATAAATAAAAATAAACAATATAATAAATTATTGGGGAGGGTAACGTTCAGCAGTGGCTGAAATGATGATAATGACGTGATAGTGTTGTGTGAATGTCTATAAAATTAAAATTATGAGCGTTTACTCTTTTAAAAATGTCAGTTGGTTGACTTAATACATAGTAGATACAAGTAAATAAACTATACAGAGTCGCAAGTGTCATTATCAGCTTCATGGGAAGTGACCCCATCAATGCTGGGAACTTTATTGTATGCGATATTAGTTCCTACCTTCATTTTGCGAAGTTTTGTATGTTAATATGTGTATGTCTGAGAAAAACAACGGAATAGGGTTGTCAAAGTTATTTTATAAAAAACAAATTAAAATATTCTCTTTAATGTATTTATTTTTTAGAAACATATTTATAATAATAATGTTTTCTTAAGGGTCAGAATCATAAAGGGCTTAAGATAAAATAAAATATACTTTACTGTCTTTAAGATCAACATGATCATTTAGATTCGTCAAACATTCACACACAAAATGGAAATTCGATATATTTTTTAACAACCATGAAAGAGATATGATCGGTACCATAATAAAGAAATAAAAACAAGTGGGTTCTTTGTCAGAATTTGTCAAGATTAGTCAGTTTATCTGTCTGTTGTGGTTTTTCTCAGGATTTGTCAGTCTGTCGGTGACTCTTAGATACCCCCCCCCCCCATCTGTCAGTCAGCCTGTCGTCATTCTCAAGGAGGGAGGGGATTGTCCGTCAGTCTGTCGGCGACTCTAATGAGGCTTCCAAAAGGCAACAAGGTTGAGAAGAATGCCTCAAGAAACTCATCTTGGTTCTCTCATTCTATTAATGACTACAATAGATGTTCATGACAGCCGGAACCAACGGCTTTCCTTTCCGGCAACGTGCTTTCCGAGGCACTGAGCAAGCGATATTTACAAATATAACTTTAAATAGTCATACGTGCGCGACCAGGGTTTAAACCCGACATCCTTTGCATTTGAAATATATTAGTCGGCAATCAAAAATAAATAATTCTAAGGTCGGCAGACTAAAGCACAAAATTCACAAAAATATTCTTATAAATGTCTTATTCGTAGAACGACGCATCGTTCTATGAATAAGACTTATGCAAAATATTTTTTATATATGACTTACTTATGTGCTTTAGTTTGCCAATCCTAGAACGACGCATCGTTCTATGAAGAAGACTTATGTAAAATAAAAATTATTTTTGTGACTTATGTGCTTAAGTCTGCTGACCCTACAATTATTTTCTAAAATATTGCAATTGCAAACCCTAACGCTGAATAACCTCGACCGCATACGCTCTAAATGTTCGAAAATTAATAACACTTCATATCCACACCACACGGCCTTAGATCGCTTCAAAATTATCGGATAATATCAAAATATTGCTACACTTAGATAGGATACTGTTCTTACCGCGACTATTATATCGTAAACGAATCAATTTAGGTCAAAGTCAGATTTTTACGTTATTATTACTTTACGTTATATACTCTGATGAAGTCCGTTGTTACGCTAGTGTCACATATCTTGTATTTTTTTATATAAAATAATAATAATAAAATCATTCATAACTTAAGCTGTGTACTTGAGCAGACTTGATGAACAAGGGAGTCCTGTATCCGATTTGTTTTTATTTCTTGATTATGTGTAACACTTTTATTGTTGTTAAAATAATATTATATTTCGATTTTGTTTGTAAAAATTTCACGAATATAAATTCAATCCAATTCAATTCAATTTCATCGTTGTATTAATTGAATTTGTTTAACATAAAAAAAATACAACGTATTCAAGCAGTAATTACTCCACAGTTTATAAATTAGTATCAAATTTTTATGTAGTTTATTTAGGAAACCATTGTGTTTTAAATTTAGAAGCTCTTCAGGCATCATTCATATATATTGAACACTTTTTCCAGTAGTGGTAGGGTAGGCGGAGACCACATCCTCCCACTTGCTATCCTTGATTTCTCGTACATGCCTGTACCCGATAGTTGTGGTCTGCTTTTTTTCCAAAACATTCTGGATTCGGTCATGAAAGGTCTTACGCGGTCTTCTCCTTTAAAACTTCTCTGTTCCCGTCCATCATACAGCTATACATTCAGCCTCTCAACTTGACCAAACCATTCTATGTGTAATGGCTGTGGAATTATCTGCCGGCGCATGTGACTCTTATAGTCCTGGGTCTTCTAAGCAGGGCGTGAATCGGCATTTATGCAGGCCGAAATGAGTAACACGGACTGCATGAACTGCTTTTCATCAGGCAGAATGTAAGGACTATGACGAGTCACATAAAGAAAGCAAATCTAAATTTTCTTTTACACCAGAATCTGCCCTCCATCATCAGATATAAATATTTTGAGACAAAATACAGAGATACAGCATACTCGAAAGTGCAAGTGACTTCGGAGCCGGCACATAATTGGACCGGTTTGAGTCTTGTCCTCCCTTTCGCAACTGATAATTGCAATAAATCGCAAGTAACTTACCAAGCAGTCGACATTCACTTAAAAACATGGAATTTGGCAACTTAAATATCTAAACCAATGCACTATGCTTAAGGTCTAAAGTTAGTTCTAAAACTCGGGTTTCGATCACTTGTACTGGCGTTTTAATGTTAAATTAAAAATTTAAAAATATTTATTTGCGACAGGTGAGAAACAGAAAACAAAAGAACCTTAAAACTATGAATAAAATAATAAATAAAAAAAACACTACGGTGTCCAAGCTGCACCATAAGGGTTCGTAATTCAGCATGTGGAATTAGTTTTTTATAGTTGACAGGAAACTTGATAGATATATAGGTTATTAACATATAATTAGTTGAATTTTTAAAGTTTTTGTTAGAATGTATATCATGTTGTTCGACTGGCTTCCAATACAAATTGTGCGATATATTGCGTGTTTATTAATGTTTTTGAAGGTTTCTTAATTTGTTTCTAGGCAGACTACAATTATAATAAATATTACAATTTTGGTACGGATGGCATAAAAGGTGGATGTTATTAAAGTACTAAGTAGTAATGTACAAAGGTTTGTCAGTCAATCTGTCTGTTTATCTCAAGTTCTGTCAGTCTGTCGGTGACTCTACCTGGGGAATTTGTTAGTCAGCCTGTTGTAATTCTAAAGGGGGAGGGGATTGCCTGTCATCAAATCGGGGACTCCTTAGATGTTGATAGGATCCTTTTACATCTGTTAGAAGTACCATATTACTTTCATATTATGCATTTAATCAAAAGCTCGTATTTAGACACTTCTATTTTAATTTCTTTGTGTACATTACAGAATCAAACATGATGTCATATTAAATAAAAGAAAACCCGTCGCTCAAGTGACTCAGACCCATGCGAGCATTCATGACTACTAATCATGGACCATGCTATAGAAACTCGTATTTCACATTAAGCTGTCTTTATTGGTTGGTCGTGTCTAACAATGCAAGGACAAGAGGCATATGCTGGCAATCAACATTGAAGCACTTCAGTTTAATCACCACAATGTCAAATAAATAAATATTTTTTGACAATTACACCAATTATGTAGGTCCAAGATAATTATTATTAAGAACTCGTGTTATGGATACTAAATAACGGATAAACATACAAAAATACTTTTTTTTTGTAAATTCATACTTAATATATATAGGAAAACAAAACAAATATTCATGTTTGTGCACACATAGATATGTCCTGTGTGGAAATCGACCTCACGGCTTCAGGAGGGGAGTGCGGGTATACCCGGCTCCACGCCATATCGGTCGTCAAATAGCGTTCTTGGCACCGCGAAACTTAAGAACTCGAAAACAATCACCAATGTGAATGTGCATTTGCAGAGGCTAGTTTATGGGTGACCATTGTCATCTCTCTCTTTCTTTCAGTGGTATACGGTTGCAACCTTCGATTTAATAGACTTACAAATGATTCTCATACTTAACGACTCAAAAGACGTTACCCAGGCTAAGTTAATGTGATAATACTGTTAGACAGGTATTACTCGTATACAGTTTAATAGGTATTTCAAGTTATGGGTGCCACAAGCGCCACCATTGTGAGAAGTTCCTCCAGTCCATCTTTGTCACAAAGTCAGTAATGCGATGGCGGTCACAGTAGAATTGTCGACCTCAATTGGATCCTGATCACTACGAAAATGCAGTGTTTATTCTTAAAGATTACACACTATACAGCGGTTAGACGCGGTCGTAAGGTCGGCTGTGGTTTGTTCTGAAGCGTTATGACGGGTTAAGTATTCGTACAAAATACCACAACATTACCACAGAAGATAACTCTACTGTAAATGGAAGAAATGTTTAGTGTTATAAAGTTTACCAGATTATTGAGAAAGTAACTATACGCTTTTGAGACGATATTTCTAGATTTAAAAAAAAAATTAAATAAAGTGTTTGCGGATCCTACCAAGATCTTAGGATCCCGAGCCAACCTTACCTGCAAGTGGTGCACCTGCGGATTAACGGACGAGGCTCTGGCAATCACAAATGTTCCCAAAAATAGGCTGCCACCGTCAACATTACGTGAGACCAACATGTATTGGCGAATAATATGCCTCTGTATACGCCTTCGGGGAAGAACGTGTGATTGTATGTAAACATTTACCCGTCCGCGGTTGCCCGGGTAGGAATCGATGCCGCGATCTTTGAATAACGGGTTGTTGGTTCAATTACTGGGTTACCGTGGACGTGTTGATTTTTCTAGTAAAAAAAAGCTATTGTATAGTATTTTTTATCAACTTATGTAATTATAATTATATCTTTATTTTATTTATGTTGTATTATTTATGCGTTGATATTAATTCAAGTTACACTTTGAGCGTGGTGACCGATAAGAAAACAAATTTTAGCCACCCGCTAAACCAATGCCACGGTCGAAGTGGGGGGTGTTAGGTTTTTTTTTCGTTACGAAATTTCTGGATTCGGTCTCCACGCTCAAGGCCGCGATAGAAGCTATGCAATAGCTTAAAAGTTTCATAGCTTTATATATCATTGTTAATGCAAAAAACTATAAATGAAGAAACTATACGCTTGCTTATCATCCTCATCATTTCAGTCATATACTGAATTTAGACCTTCCTAATAGTTTTCCACGTTGAACCATCCTGTGCCGCCTGCATCCATCGGCGTCCCGCCGCCTTGACCAGATCATCAGTACATTGGATAAATAAATAAATCATTTCGTAGGATTTCTCATCGTCGACTCTGACGACTCCCTGTGAGATGAAAGGGGGTGGCTACTCTAGGCCGGTACCAAACGGCAGGTTCCAGCTATCGTTTGGATATTTCAGAAGGCTGAGCACGTACGGCGCAAATCGATCTAGACGCTTTCTTCAAAGAAAGTGTTATCTCCGCACTCGGAACGTTGAACTCAGCTTTAACATTGTTTACTGAAGCTTGAATATGTTCGCTCGATAGTAAATTGTAACGTTACTATAATTCCTTGACTTTTTACACTAGCTTTTATACAAGTCTTCCTCTTCTTCAGTCTTCAGTCTTAGCAATAAAGATCTATTCTATTCTATTCTTTTATATTATTTTATACATGTCTGTATTGACGTATTTATGCCCAACTCATTTTTATTTGTTTATTTCTGCGTGTGTGTGTGTTTATTAAACAATTAAATTATTACCTTATCTTAGACTATCAACATGAAATCAAACTGCTGTTCGTGTGTAAGAGCTCTTCCACTTTAGAAATTCAATTCGTTACTCTAAGTGCACAGGGATCCTTCCATCATCTAAGGAGCCCAAGCCAAACTGCAACTGCATAAAAGTTCCAGGCATGCGGCAATAGGCTCGCTACCTAAACTGTTGTCGAAGTGTTGGCGCATAATACGCCTCTGCCTACCCCTTCGGGAAAACAGGCGGGTATGTATGTATTTATCGGGTGGCTTATATCAACGTGTCTACAAAATTAGTAAATTGCAAACCTTACCTTATTAAACATCAAAAATATAACCTCAGCTCCCAGAACACCCAGTAGATGCTCAATTATCATTTCTATCGCACACGTAGTTCCTCGGCCTATCTTTAGGCATCTTACACGTCGCCATTTAGTCAAGCTACGTACTAGACAACAAATAAACATACTTAAAAATTCTGCTTAATCAAGTCTACATACAAACTGTGTCTATTAAACTCTCAAAAGTCTTAACAGCTCTGTTTTGTGTCTTTCATCTTAATTTAGATTTATATAATTTACCTAACTGTATATACACATTTTTTTTTCTATATATACCTACATCTTATTTTTCTTTTTCTGAATACCATATTTCAACAGAAACTATTTATGTGACTATTAACTATTAACTAACTATTTGACGACCGATATGGTGTGGAGGTCAGTATACCTGCACTTCACTCCAGAGGTCGTGGGTTCGATTCCCACACAGGACAAATCTTTGTGTGCATAAACATGAATGTTTTGGTCTGGGTGTTTTCCTATGTATATTAAGTATGTATGTACAAAAAAAAGTATGTAAGTATGATTATTCGTTCTTTAGTATCCATAACACAAGTTCTAGTGATACTTAGATCTAAGATCTAAATAATTGGTGTGATTGTAAGAGAATATTTATATATTTTTATGTCTTTCAAATATATTGAAATATTGTGCGTTAAAAGGTGACCACGGAAGATCAGCGTCGCGACATCTCTGTGATGTTCGACAATATGCTGAGTGGGCTGGGCACCATTTCAATACAAGTTGAGTTCTTCTTTCACTTAAGTTCTTATTATTCTTGATTTCTGTAATTTTTATTTTCTTGCAACTTGTATTGAATAAATATTTTTCTTTCTTTCTTTTTAAAAAACACAAAGCGCACGAACATATTTGTACTAAGAACAGGCATGCCGACCTCGACACCATATCGGTCGTACGTGAATCACCTCAGCCCATTAACGTCCCACTACTGAGCACGAGCCTCCTCTCACATATCAAGGTGCGAGGGTAAAGGGTACATACTCCACCACGCTGACCCAGTGCGGATTGGCGGAGGCAGGTATATGGCGTCCTGCTGTTAGATCTTTTCAAACCACCCAATTAGGCCTCTAACATGGCTTAACGACTACCACATTTAGTGATAACCGGGACCAACGGCTTAACGTGCCTTCCGAAGCACGGAAGCGCTCGATATCAAATGCCACACAAACGGTCAACCATCCAAGGACTGACCTCTGTAAACTCTGCTTTACTTCAGTGATCGTTTTCGACCACTAAGCACCGCGGAGCTACGAGCGCTTCCGAACGTGAATAAGCAAAAGATAATGCAACAAGCCGTAGATACAGTAGCACCTATAGTTTACAACAGTTACGGAGGGTAGTAAAAACTGAGATAATCAGCGATGCGCACGCTATGCGGAAGGACGCCGCGCGTAACTGTTCGATATTGTTTTATGCTGTTCATTTATCTATTGCTCATTCACTGTACTGTTTACCTTGTCTATTTATGCATCTTTACATATAATTAAAATTTAATGGGCTTATTTTTAAACAAGATATTTATTTCTTTATTTTAAATAATGGCTTCGTGCGTCTAGCACATTTAGCCAGTGTCAAGTAAGTGATATATTAATAATATATAATTCATAGTAAATGAGAATGAGTGGTGATAAAGATGATAAATGGTAAATGAGATACCCTTCCCTAAGCCCCTTGAGTCCTCAGTAAAGATGTGGGACTATACTGAGATCTCACATGGACTCCTTGAGAGAAAATTTGAAAAGTGATGTTGCACTGTTTTGTTTGATTTACCAACACTCATGTATGTTCACAAACACTAAACGGTTAATAATCCACCGTTATTATACATTAATGTTAGAAATATCACAAATTTTAGAAAATAAAACAAAACTGCAGTCATGACGCTTCACTTTCCCGCCAAGAAGTCCTAACAAGATTTAAATTAAACCAGGTTTATAACTAGTGCTGTCACTGTCTTCATTTTATCAAATAAAAGTGACAGCAATAGTTTTAAACCTGGTTTTACTTTAGATCTTTTTTTGCAATAAGCCCCAAAGTGTCTATTTGTAATACTAAAATAAGAACTTTTTTAAAACATAAATGACAGCCGCTGTGTAGGAACGGAATTGTGTTTCAGACTGTTACTGAACGTAAAACGGAACGTGAACGTGCATGTTCCCTCTCGAGCTTCTAAGCAAACCTGCAACTTGTAGAGAAGTTGAACTTGATAGAACTTGTAGAGTTTTCTGCTAAACCAAAGGTTAACTGGTAGAGAATGCCTTGTAGCATAAAGTCGCCTTTTGTACATTTTTTTATTTATTTATTTAGTACACACACAGAAATATACAAACAGAAAAACTAAGAAACATTAGGTACAGGGCACAGCTTATTCCAAAAAGAAATATCTTCCAGCTGGCCGGCTTGTTGAATACGGTAATTAACGTTACGCACATATGTTTCTATATATGGTAGTATGGCCTGCATACCGAACTCTTTGACCGTGTGTACATATGTAATAGTTAACGAAATAAAAAATAAAAAAAATTGAACTTTAGAGCTGCCTGGGCTTTTCGTCTACTACACGAACGGTTATTATGGACAGACATTTGCAAACTCTGGCTTGACTAAGTTGTTTAAAAAAAAAGAAACTAAAAATAATCATAGTAAAACATAATGTAGGACTTCTTGGCGGGAAACTGAAGCGTCATGTCGGCAGTTTTGGTTTATTTTATAAAATTTATGATATTTAAAATATGAATGTGTAATAACGGTGTATTATTATTATAAAGCGTTAAGGGTTTGTGAACGTACACGAGTGTTGGTAAGTGAAACAAAACAGTGCAACATAACTTTTCAAATTCTCTCAAGATGTCCATTTGAGATCTTAGTACAATTCCACATCTTTTCTGAAGACTCAAGAGGTTTAGGGCGAGGGCACCTCATTTACCATTTATAATCGTAATCACCACTCATTCTCATTTACTATGAATAACATATTATAAATATATCTTTTACTTGACACTGGCTAAATATGTTAACCGCACGAAGTCATTATTTAAAAAACTCCTCTGTTCAAAAATGGTACATAATTAGTAGTAACTAATAATAATAATAATAATCTTTATTAGCAGAAAAATAAATGTGACAAGGATATTTGTAAACTATGACTTCTGCACTAGGCTCGCAGACCTGTGTTGCAGCACTATGATAGTTATTTTAAAATATTCTGACACTATGAAATAAAAAAAAAATTACCACTTAGTCTCTCAGATCTGCAAGCGCTTCTTACCACATATTTTTTCTTAATATCTTGTAACTTAAACACAAATATTTTGCTTAACGCCACAAAGGAATTCCCATATAAGGTACAACTATAATAAATTTTGACAAAACTCTTGAAAACTGTTCGCCGTTGAAATATAATAAACTTTATACAACGTTATCTCCATAATATCTCTCCGACTGTAAAGGTCATCGTTGACCCCGATTGTCAACCCAATTGTGACAAAAATAGAGTCGAGTTTCCGAAAACGTCCGCGGTACAGTTAGCTCCATTTCCGTTGAAGCGTGATGATATGGTATGAGGACGTGAGCTGGGACCCAAATAGTTGGGGTTCGTAGAACTGTGCATTGGCTCTTTTACGTGATGTGAATTCTATTGTTTACTATACTGCGCCTGTTGGTTTGTCTGTATATCCCTATTTTCGCCGCACTCGAACCAAGAAATTTGGAAAGACGTTTCTGAGCAAGACCATGGAGGTCTGGAATTCACTGCCGGCTCATGTGTTTCCCATGATATCTTTTAAGCGGGGCGTGAAACGGCATTTTAGCAGGCCGTCATGAGTGGATGCGCTTTGTACTGTGCTTATTTCACGATATGAAGCGCTTTCATTTTTTATTGGACTGCATCGACTGCTTACCATCAGGCAGGATGTAGCCATTGTGTCACATAAAAATAAAGGAATTAACTCATGTTAGAAAAAAACATTAAAAAGTCAACTTAGAGTGGTTCTAATGACGTTAACTATTATTTGGCGGCCTGTTTCGGTTCACACGAACCGACTAATGACTCAGTGACTTTGTTTATTTTTATGCATTTATTTTACATACCACGTATACTATACACGACATCAAGTCTTGTCTCAGCTATCAAAGGTTATAAAGTGAGGTAGATATGCATGGAAACGAAAAACTGATTAAGAATTCAACATGCATAACTATGTGTAATTTTCATTTAACTTAAATTTGTAATTAGTTTGTTACTGTAGTTTTGTAATTCTTAAACTTTATTGAACCTTACATTGTCGGAAATAAATGAATAATTGTTATTATTTCTGATCATCCGTCAGAATACGCCACAGTTATCAGCAGTAAATTAGGTATTTCATGTTATTTTTTTAAAATGATCTGCCTTATTTTGTGTTTGCACTCATGAGGGACCATAGGTCCACCGGATTTAAATTGGCCACTGCAGCCTTTAGACGCTTGTAATACCAGGTTCATCACTACACAGGTACACAAGTGACTTGTTACAAATAAATAAAAATCCTCTTACAATCACACCAATTATTTACCTCCAAGATAAGTATCATTACTTGTGTTATGGATACTAAAGAACGGATAAACATACTTATATACTTTTTTTTTGTAAATGCATACTTAATATAAATAGAAAACACCCAGACCAGAACAAATATATGTGTTCAAGCACACAAAGATTTGTCCTGTGTGGGAATCGAACCTACGACCTCAGGAGTGAAGTGCGGGTATACTCGCCACCACGCCATATTAGTCGTCGAAGATGGCCGAAAAAAAAGACAAGACGAAACTTTACAAATGTAATATTGAGAAACTAAACGGATTATTTTATTTTTAACTATACGTTCTCATGTGTTATATGATGTAGATTTACTTATGTATTTTTTATTTTTATTTTTTCCAGACAAGATGACAAAAAAAAATCAAATTGAAAAAGCCCAATTTGAAATTGCTGTTAGCAGTAAGGCCGCCCATTGTACCGTATATTTGTTTATGTGATTTGATTACTATTTTATATTTAGTGGACAATAAAGTGTTTATTCATTCATTCAATTTTAGCGATCTCACATAACTCCCTACCTTAAGACATACATTTTAGACGACCTGACGCGCTTCCACTTTTCTGGAATGCATCGACTGCTAATCATCAGGCAGGATATGATCATTATTATGAAAAAATTAAAAAAAGATTTTCCACTTCTAAATAAAACCTTAACAGCATAAAAACCTTTAAGGTTTCGCTTGTGAAATATTGCCAATTTTATACAGGATGGAACACAATGGCGAAATAATACTTTCGGATATGCACGTATCCGAGCTACAGATTAACCAATTAATTAATTAAAGTAATAGTGTATTCTACAGTAGTCATTTTTATACCACTTTATTGAAACCTCCATTTATTATATTATTTTGACGACCGATATGGCGTGGAGGCGAGTATACCCGCACTCTACTCCTGAGGTCGTGGGTTCGATTCCCACACAGGACAAATATTTGTGTGTATAAATATGAATTTATGTTCTGGTCTGGGTGTTTTCCTATTTATATTAAGTATGTATTTACAAAAAAAAAAGTATTTATATATGTTTATCCGTTATTTAGTATCCTTAACACAAGTTCTTAATGATACTTATCTTGGGACTAAATAATTGATGTAAGTGTCAAAAATATTTATTTATTTATTTCCTAAGATAATGTATTAAAACAGCAAGTAAACTGCATCTCAGGTGTGTCAAGCAAGTATGTAAAACAAGACTTATAAATACACTAGCACCCGCCCGTGACTTCGCGACCTACATATAAACATACCTCTTGAATCACTGTTTATTTATTATTTAGGTATAAAAATGTGAACTGTAATTATGTACACCACCGTAACTATATTAATTCACTAGTCTACCATTGCAACGCCATTACATGTCCCATATTAAAATTTAAGACCTTATATCCATTGTGCCAAGCAATAAACATTTTGAATTAGAATCATTGTATCTATTAAAAAACCGCATCAAAATACGTCGCATAGTTAGAGGAGTATGTGGATCCTACCAAGATCCAAGGAGCCCAAGCCAACCTCACCTGCAAGAGGTGCACCTGCCGATCAACGAACGAGGCTCTGGTGAACATAACAGTGCTCGGTAAGCGACAATAGTCTGGGCACCTATTACGTGGCACCTACTATATAACTGGCGAAGTGCGGGCGTATAATATGCCTCTGCCTACCCCTTCGGGGAAACAGGTGAGATTGTATGTATGTAGTTTTAAAGATAACATACATAGAGACACACAGGGAAAAACAATTTTGTTTTATACTATGTAGTGAAACAGAAAAGCATACTTATTATATTATAACCACATAATATTTGTGTTCGCGCATTCTGTATTTATTTACAGTTGTGCGCCGCCTACAGTGTTGACATACTAATCTTGTGACTCAGCTCAATTTGCATAGCCTTCGATGTTGCCTCATTGCCTCACACTTTTTGTTAATGAACGCCGATCTTTACCTGTTCGACGAGTAACTGTTTTATTTGTATTGGAATCGAATTGATAATAGTTAGTTAATGAGATATTTTATAGTCATACCCACACTTGTGTCATATTCTATTATTATAATCAATGATTATTATATCTACATGCAATTCGCTTTTATGTGCGTGGGATCGATTCCTTAAGGTACACGTTATGGTGTTTCTGAAAGGTACGCCTGCGCAGTTGAGTTTTACAGGTAAACCGGAGCGTGTATATGTTGCACAAATGTGACGCTTATCTGAGAGGCGTAACTGAACAGGCAATCCTGTCAGGTATATCCTAACGTGTGTGGCTACCCTTAGAGGCAAAAGGTTGTGTGTTGACTGAATTACGATTGTCTAGGGATGGGTCTTTTCTATCTGTACTAATATAATAAAAAGGAAAATATTTTTTTGTGTGTACCTACCTATTTTTACGTATAAACTCAAAACCTACTGGACGGGCAATAATTAATGAGCTACATTAGATACAGGGATAACGCTCCATTGTGCCTATGTAATGCATTGGCTTTATTGTTTACTTGAAAAGATTAGGGATCCTTACCAAACTTCAATAATGTAACCATTAGAATACTACATTTCCCCAGAGTTACATAAAGGCTATATATTTTACTACAAAATAATAGGGATCCTTATTAAAACTTCCATTATATAACCAAGATGTAATAGCTAGCGAAGTAAGGGCGTGCCTTTAGTATATTACAAAAAAATATTTAACTACATAAGTAAGTTTTACGTATTTCATTCGCTGTCCAGCACATAGCCCACAACTGTACTTCAGATTTAGCACAAATAAATCAGAAGTGAAATAGGTCATAAGGGGGTAAATCAGTAGTGACAGAGGTCATTATGGGGATAAATCAGTAGATCAGTAATCACAAAGGTCATAAGGTCATAATTTTAATTATATAAAGCATTAAGTACGATACTATGTTATCATACGTGGTAGGTTAATTTAAGTGGTACATATTGTTTATTTTTGTTCCTTTTATTTCAATTGTTTTTTTTACACATGTCGTCTACTATTGAATGTTTTTTCCTTATTTCGGACTGCTGGAAGAGATTCCTCTTGGAATAAGCAGCTCCATTGTACATTGTTGTATAATTTTTGTTTCCTTTATATGTTTTGTGTGTACATAAATTGTTTAATAAATAAGGGCTAACGGAACCACTACGTAAGAACCACTGCCTTGGAGTTAACAAAAAAAAAACCCTAAGCTACCTCTATCGCAAATTATAAATAAATAAATAAATATTCCCTTACAATCATACCAATTATTTAGTTCCAAGATAAGTATCATTAAGAACTTGTGTTATGGATACTAAAGAACGGATAAACATACTTGAACTTTACAAAGCGATATTTTATCAATCGGCAATCATGATATGACCGATTCAACGATAGATCGTCGACATTATTGTATAAAACGAAAGTCGTTAGCACTTTTTTTAATGGTGTCATTAAATTCATAAGTAACGTTCGTTACATACCACAGTAATTTTGCAATATGCATCGTGTTTGTCACAATTCCCAGATATCTGATCGTCATGTCGTTTTGTGAGTAATGGCTTCGAAGTTTACTGCATTCCAGGGTGACAAGTAGAATTTACTAACTATTGCAGAAACTGGAACTGGCAACAGATTTCAAGAATCTGTCAATGTCTAATAATTTTATTTATTTACGGCCGTCTGGCGGTTTTAAGTGCTTTTCAACTTTGAGAGCTTTAGCCAAAAATTATGAATGAAGAATTACGGAAGAAAACTATCGTTATAGCTTTCTTCAAAATAAGGTTCGTATGTATTCATATTTATTTTGAAACAAATTTCATAAACATTAATAAATATGCTAAAAGAATTTCTTATTTACACTTTTTTTCTACTAAAACTACAATCAATGTAAAAATTAAACAGCAGTATATTGTTATGGTGTTATTGACTTTTTTTCATTAGATTTAAAAACTTGAAAGAGTGTCAAGTAAGAGATACATAAATAAGATATAAATTATAGTAAATGAAAATGAGTGGTTATAAAAATGCTCTCCCCCTAAACCCCTTAAGTCCTCAGTAAGGATGTAGGACTATACTGAGATTCTTGAGATAATTTGAAAAGTGATGTTGCTCTGTTTAGTTTCATTTACCAACACTCATGTACGCTCACAAACACTTAAGGGTTAATAATCTACCGTCATTACTCACTAATGTCCGTAATATCACAAATTTTAGAAAATAAAACCAAACAGCAGACATGACGCTTAACTTTCCCGCCAAGAAGTCCATGTTATATTTTATTATAAACGTGTTTTGTTTCTTTCGCAAATTTCAGTGGTGCCATATCATGTAAGTGTTTGTGAAAAGCAATATTATATATTATACGACCGATATGGCGTGGTGGCGAGTATACCCGCTCTCCACTCCAAGGTCGTGGGTTCAATTCCCACACAGGACAAATATTTGTGTGCATGAACATGAATATTTGTTCTGGTCTGGGTGTTTCTCTATGTATATTAAGTATTTATTTACAAAAAAAAAATATTATTTATGTATGTTTATCCGTTATTTAGTATCCATAATACAAGCATATATATATCCATAATACAATTACTTTAGACTCTAAGCTACAGTGGGGCCCACATATTGGTGAATTGTCGAGTAGACTTAGCTCTGCAGCATTCGCGGTAAAGAAAATTCGCCAATTAACAGACGTTGTAACAGCTAGGCTAGTTTATCATAGCTATTTCCATAGTGTTATGTCCTATGGTATTCTTCTGTGGGGTTGTGCCGCAGACATTCAAACAATCTTTGTGCTGCAGAAGAGGGCTATTCGAGCAATTTATAATCTCCCGTGTGGACATTCACTAAGGGAAAAGTTTAAAGAAATTGGTATTTTAACAGTGGCCGGTCAATTCATTTATGATAACCTGGTTTATGTACACAAGAATACTGATCAATTTAGTAAGAAAAGCTGTGTACATAACCTAAACACAAGGAATAAGCATAAATTAGTTGTACCTGCCACTAGGCTCCAAAAGATAAACAAATCTTTTAAAGGTCAATGTGTGCGATTCTACAATAAAATCCCAAGCAACATACAGCAATTGAGCCTAAATAAATTTAAATTAACAATAAAACACAAGCTGTCTTCAAAGGGATATTATTCTATTAAAGACTATATGGCAGATAAAAATGCTTGGGATTAAACTGCCGTTTCATACAGGCTATTCTAATATGAATGACTTGAAAACATAAATATTGTTAAGGTTATGTTATATTGCATTGTATAGCTTCACAGACAAATGAAGATTGTAATTCTAGTACCAAACTAATGGACATATTTAAAAGAGCATAGCCTGTGAGTTTCTTGCCAGTTCTTCTTACAGAGCGGTGGCTCGGAACTGGCACTTAGATTCACTTACCATTAATTATTTTTTATTTTTAAATTGTTTTGTTGCATGTAAGTGAATCTAAGCTTCGTGATTTAGTGTAATATTATTTCGATTGTTTTTTTTTTTCATTTGTGATCATGACGTTTTCAAGTACTATGTATAATAGTTTATGAAATAAATAATTTTTTTACTTTACTTTACAAGTTCTTAATGATACTTATCTTGGAACTAAATAATTGGTGTAATTGTTAGAAAATATTTATTTATTATTTATATTGTCTTTACAGTATGCGAGTGGTTTCTAAAAGCAGCACGTGTAGTTTGGGAGAGGAAAATACGAACCAGATTTCTCTCTCTCTACTTTAGTACTTCCAAGACCGAGTAAGCTATGGGCGAGACAATCGCTAGCTATGATGAAATGCCGAATAGAGGGCAAAATTATGTATTATTATATTGTATCATAAGAATTTTCATCACAAATGGTAGCGTAGCGTAATGAAATGATCCCATTTCGTGGGAAGTCTTCGACCGTGGCTAACAATCAACAATTAACTTTTGTAACTTGCATAGATATAACGGACTTTGACTTAAACTTGATATAAACATTGCATTAAGTAATCACTTAGAACTGTTATTGTTTTGTTACAAAATTTTGTTACATTTAAAATATGCATAGTAAAAAAAAAAATATTACTATTTATTTCGAAATATTATTTTTGTTAAATACCTGTAAAATGTTTATAAATTATTTTTATTATTTAGACAAGTATCATTAGGAACTTGTGTTATGGATACTAAATAGGATAAACATATATAAAATTATTTTTTCTGTTAATTAATACATATTTAATATACATAGGAAAACACCCAGACAATAACAAATATTCATGTTTATGCACACAAAAAATTGTCATGTTTGGGAATTGAACCCACGACCTCAGGGGCAGAGTGCGGGTGTACTCCCCACCACGCCATATCGGTCGTCAATGTATATTGTCCATATATGTGAGAGAACTGTGACTAGACTGTTAGTAATAATCCACTACTAAAATGGTATCACCATACAAAGGACTTCAAGGAGCTCGTAACATTGATCTATTGATTGATGGCATTGATTGATAATCAACATTTTTAGACTAATTAAAACTTCATTGACAGAAGTCAAAAAATGATCAGTACAAATCTTTGTGTACATAAACATGAATATTTGTTCTGGTCTGAGTGTTTTCCTATGTACATTAAGTATGCATTTACAAAAATAAAAGTATATATGTATGTATGTCTATCTGTTATTTAGTATTCATAACACAAGTTCTTAATGATATTTATCTTGGAAATAAATAATTGGTGTAATTGTCAGAAAATATTTATCTATTATTTATTTGCATGGACTCATTGGATTTGTAATTGTCGGTGTCAAGTAATTCGATAAGTAAAGAACAGGCGTGGGACACTCGACCAAACCTGTCCTATATAGTATATTATACTTTCATTATTATTTCTGCTCGTTTTGTATTAAATACATACTTAAACTACTACTATTTCTTAGTTTTTATTACATTTTATGTTAACAAAGAGATCTAGTGATCTTGAACGCTAATAACTCACTTGTATCATCTTTAATCTTTATATAGACGTAAGGCTGTCGTTTTAGGTGAAATGTACTTAAAGTTACCTCTTTAAAAACTCCCATGATACAGGCCTAACCTAGTAAAGGAGTTTTATTTTTAATTTCTCCAGTGTACTTTTGTCAAATAAAGAATTGTTATTGCTATTATATATTCAAGTCTATTTCCTCGAAGGGGTAGGCAGAGGCATATTATACGCCCACACTTCGCATTAAATAATTGGTCCGCTTAACAAATGGCGATCCTATTGCCGCTTACCAGGAACTTTTATGTTTACCAGAACCTCGTCCTTTGAGCGGCAGGTGCACCACTTGCAGGTGAGGTTGGCTTGGGCTCCTAAGATGTCGGTAGGGTTCCTGTGCACCGTAAAACCGGTATCGCTAAAGTGATAATGTAGCGGTAATTGCTTACTAAAAAGTACAAGAGTACTATATTTAATAAGGTGCTTTTGGTTTGTAATCTGCATATAAATTAATACTACTTACTTTGAAATAAAAGATGTAGTTTAGTAATAATAAGACTTTTATAGTGTTGGTTAAGAACTGTAGGTATCTCGTACATACATACATCATATCACGCCTGTTTCCCCGAAGACATACAATATAATATATACAATATGCCCACATTTCTCCAGATATATTTCTGGTCCAACGTAATCGGTAGCGAGCCTATTGCCGCTTCCTATAGTATTTTGTTGTACAATATTAATAAATAATTAAACTACACAACTTGATTAATCACAATTAGTTGCGATGCAAATTCTAGTCGACCGCTAAAAGGTAGACAGACGCATAAAAACTAGTTGACGATTGCTAAATACAAAATTAAAAAACAGTGTTGTAGCAATCGGGCGAATTTGGTCATTAAGGCGCCTCCATGGACGCTGCTACCGGCCGTTATCAATATTTCTTTGCTAGCAGCAAACCGCGGTGTCACCTGTGTGGTTCGCTCTCCCGTGGGAATACAGGGGTAAAAAGTAATGTATGTATTAATCCAGGTTATCAACTACCTGTATTAATAATTTCATCCCAATCGGTTCAGTAGATTTTGCGTAAAAGAGTATCAAATATACATCTATACGTACTTATAAACTTTCGCATTTATAATATTAGTAGGATAGAATGAAGTAATATTTAAGGACAACTAACAAACATTTAATTCTATCAATTGACACTTCAACAGGATGCATTCCAAAGTAATACCTTACAGATTGTCACGATATGCTAAACATCAGATGGTACTTATACATTACAATAAAAATTATAGCAAATAAATATTTTTTGACAATGTTCAAAGTCACTAATAATTCTTGCCACAAGAACTGCGAAGCCCTAATATTTGTAAGAAACAATTTAATAGAAATACATTTCAAAACAACATTGAAAATAAAATATTTACATAATATTATACCACACCTGCAGTGCCAAATAAAATATAGAATAAAACCTTAAAAGCAACACAAACCTTTTTGAAAAGATAACACAATCCACGAAGTTTTTGTATCCAAAGTTTGTATTTCACATTCCACAGATTAATAAAGCACTTTTATTTTTAAATACCACTAGCAACTTTCCCGCGGCGTTTGAATTTGGAACGCGCGCTTGCGCGGAGGCTCTGCGCAATACTGACTGGGCCGTCATTGGTAAACCGCTCGGAAGCACGTGTCATATTTTGCATAGTAAATTAAGTTGAAATAATTTGTGCGTCTTTTATTTAGTTTGGCTGACCTAAATTGTTGTTTTTAAATATCTTTTATTGCTATTTTACTTATATATAGATACTTATGCGTAAGTAAGTACTATTATTGTTTTTTATTATTTACGCGATCTGTTACATAAAATACGTAGTCAATAAAATACAATTTTCGTATAAAATTTCTGTCTCTAAATAGCAGCGCTATAATGCGATATATTAAGCAGGTTTGATGTGATGTACCTAGTGAAATTACTGGTAATTTGAGACTTAACAACTACTAATGTTTAAATCTATTGTAGGGTGTGTAGATTTTCTCGTATATTTATCTTCTTTAAAAGAAAACAAAAGCTTTTCTGTAGATAACGGTAATTATGCTTTATTATTAGTTATTTTTTTTACTTTATAAGTTTTATAACATAGTCCACGCAAGTAAAAAGTAAAAAAGTAAAAAAAATATTTATTTCATAAACTATTATACATAGTACTTGAAAACGTCATGATTACAAATGAAAAAAAAAATACAATCGAAATAATATTACACTAAATCACGAAGCTTAGATTCACTTACATGCAAAAAAACAATTCAAAAACAAAAAATTATTAAGTGTAAGTGAATCTAAGTGCCAGTTCCGAGCCACCGCTCTGTAAGAAGAACTGGCAAGAAACTCACAGGCTATGCTCTTTTAAATATGTCCATTAGTTTGGTACTAGAATTACAATCTTCATTTGTCTGTGAAGCTATACAATGCAATATAACATAACCTTAACAATATTAACGATATTAATTTACGCGTAAAGATATTAAAAGAAGAATCGGAAAAGAAACTGGTTAATATTAATTGTTTTTAAAGTTGACCTCCAGGCTCCATAAGAGCTTTAATAAGTTAAACTTTATTTTTGACAAATATGGACTCACTCGCTTAGAGTATTTGCCAGTATCAAGTAACTGGAGGAAAAACTAACCTTGACGATTTTCTTGCCCGTTCTTCTACGATCAAGCTCCCGCCCGCAGTTAATGGGCGCGCTAGTTTTTAAGTTTTGACGTTCATAAGAGCTCTTGAGCCAAACTTGAATAAATGAATTTGATTTTTTTCATTAATTAAGTTATTTGCATAAATGCAGCGTTTTCGTCATTCAGTCACAGTAAAATTTAATTGAAGTCGAAGAAGTATAAATTATGCCTTTTGTTACTTATGAATATTAAAATTATGCCTAGCCATGGTTATGACTTACATATTTCGGCCTTATACTCATACTATGGGTTATGAAGTATGCTATAAAGAGTTTTTTTTTTCATTTATTTACGGTTATGGTTATGAAGTGACGATTATGGCTATTAGCATTATGCATTTTTAGTTTATGGCGAACAACGTTATGCGTTTCAATATGTTATCCTAAAAAAATAAAACACACACAATATCTCAAATATAAACTAGTTTTAGTAGAAAATTAAATACGGCCGTAGTTAGTCTTTTTCCACGTTGACACCAAAACTCATAAGAACTTGATTTAACTTATGTAGTGTATTTTATTAGTGTGTTGATTTATGTAAGTTTATTTATATTCCTTTTTTTTTATTTGTAGCACCGCCTTTAACCCTCTCTGCTAACCCTATGGTCAACTGGTAGAGAATGCCTTCGGCATTAAGTTCGCCTTTTGTATCACTTTTTTTTTGTTTGCAATAAAGATTAAATAAATAAATAAAACTTATACGACTTCAACTTAAAAATATTTTAATTAGTCAATCATTTGGTAGTAAATAACAAAGGCCCTTATTTATAAATAACACACAACTACGTTACATTCAGTTTAAGCATTACAAATATTTCCCTACTTACTTTGTGGTTTTTAAGAAAATTTTAGTATCTGAGACAATCTGCAAAAATAAATTAAATTTAATACTCTCTCTCATACTTTTAATTAATACTTAATACTAACTTTACTTTTTAATTATTTATTTAATACTCTCGTTTCAGCGTTGATCGTGAAGACATCGTTGTTCTGAAGCTCCTATCTTACCTGAAGATGCCCTGTGTAAGGGCGAAACACGTGTCGTGTTGAATAGTTTCTCGATTTTTCGGGAAATTATAGTAGCGCGGGAATTGTTACAAAGATATTTTTAATCCATCACTTGCTTACAATGGATTTCCGCAAAGTAACGCCTGAATCAATAAATTATTTAAGATCGGCAAGTACAGCCATCCAGGCAAAACTATACATCAAACTTATGAAATTTCAACATCTGGTTCAATCAGCAGTGCAAACGTTTGAATGTCATACCATCATATATAAATATTCGTACCAATAAATTTAATACGTTTATCCACAAAGCTAAGGAACTCTAAAGTATGGTATCACGTCAGCACTCAAAATAAATAAAAACTAATTAGTCTAATTACGTACAAAGTAGATAGATACCGCTATTTTAAATGGTAGTATATACACAGGTGTAACGGATCCGTTCTAAATTGACTTATATCTGTTTGACGACCGATATGGTGTAGTGGCAAGTATACCCGCACTCCGCTCCTAAGGTCGTGGGTTCGATTCCCACACAGGACATATCTTTGCGTGCATGAATGATTATTTATTCTGGTCTGGGTGTATCCATATGTATATTAAGTACGTATTAACAAAAAAATATTTAGTTAATTAACTATTAAGTTATTTACTATTAATAACACAAGTTCTTAATGATACTTATCATGGAACTAAATAATTGGTGTATTGTCAGAATATATTAATTATATTAAATTATATTGAATACCTAAGTGTCATAATATAGACGTTAAAGTGTTATGCTGTACATGCGGCTTACTTTGTACTTCACGTTCAATGGATGTAGTACACTTTATTCATCAACTAATTTCAAAAATGAAGTAGGTCCTCTCTTTTTTAAATTTTATTTTAAGCTATTGCATAGCTTCTATCGCGGGCTTGGAGCGTGGAGACCGAATCCAGAAATTCCGTAACAAAAAAAAACCTAACACCCCCCACTCCGACCGGCACAGCGGTGATTCTTTTTAGTTTTTCCATCTATCGATAAATAGCAGACTTTTAATGACTTTTGAAATATCACGTTTGTCTCTTTAGTTCAGCAACCCGCCTTTAGGTGGCATTGGTTGTATTGGCGTTACTACGCATGCGTAATCCCCTTTTTCGCCCCGCAATCTGGTGAATCATGCCTGCTTAGAGTTTCAAGCTTTGCTTAGAAAAAATACTGCATAAATAAATAATTATAATTGCATAAGTTGATATTAGTTATTTGTTTTCAATTCAATCCTTTTGTTGCAAAACCATAATGTACAGAAAAGGTATTCATATTTTTTTACCATTATCATGGACCCTAATGGTTATAGGCGTTATGGCATGCATTTTTGTCAATTGAACATCATCATCCTAATCGTGGGGATCCTACCAAGATCTTCTTCTTTTTTGCATTCTCCATTTACGCACTGCCTTTCGACCAAAGAGGGACCGAAAGGGAATGTGGGACTTACCACCGGCAGACGCGACTGCCAGCGTGACTGACGTGACTGCCAACAAGCGGCGAGCCGCTTATTGAGAAAGAGGCGGGGGCAAGTATCTGCGTTGCCCCCGTCTGACACCCCACCCGCGGCCAACGGCCCCTGGACCCCTGCGCCTGCGGCCTCCTCAGAGAGGCGCAGTGGATGCACCTATCCTACCGCCTTGTGCGACCATAGCGTGTGTGGCCGATTTCCCGGAGGATCGATGGTTAGACAGCAGGGGCCCTTTGCCCCCGCCGCCTAAGACCCTTGCGCCCGCTGCGCCCTCCACACGTCTCTTGGTTCCCTCCCGGTAGTTAGTACTAAGGGCACCAAGAGTCGCCAACCTCTGGGTGCTACCTTTTCCCGGCCTCCGCCCCACCGAGAAGTACTCAGCCCCCCCACCACGCGAAGGTGGAGGCCACCGCCTGTCTAGGGGGGGGTTCTATCAAGATCTGAGAAGCCCAAGTCATCCTCGCCTGCAAGTGGTGCACCTGCCGAATAACGGACGAAGTTCTAGCTAACATTGACCTTCCTAATTGTGTTTCATGTCGAGACTTTGGCCGCCTGCGACTACCGATTCAAATTAACCTCACATCACATTCAAATTAGCCACCCCAATAGATTACGCTCTATTGGGGGTATGTGCCCATAATCACCACGCTGGACAGTCATGTCGATCGCAATTCATGCCAGTACGCGGGATGTCGCTGCTTGCCATCATGCGGTAGGATTTCTCTTCGTCGACTCTGAAGACTCCCCAAGAGATGAGAGTGGCACTACTCTAGACCGGTACCACACGGCACAAAATATTTATTTCCTTGCAAACTTGTAGTCTACGCAGTGTCTAACTGCGTATCAGATGGTACGAGTCCTATTTTACTGAACGCTCATTTGGAAAGCGTCGTAATAAATTATGCGGGTCGCAGTGCAATGAGTCACACATGATACATTGAGGTTGAGTTATCACCTACTGAATAATTATAATTCATTAAGTACCTAAGTACAGGCGCGGTCCGGAGGGGGAGAGGGCATATGAGACATGACCCCCCCTACAATCGTACACGTCAATTAAAAAAATGCAATAAGTATTAAATGGTGTACTTATTCGGCTATAAAGATTCACTCTCAAAAAAATTTATTATACTATTCCAGGCTGCAACTATTGCGCTTAAGTAAGTAGGTAGTTAGCTAGTTATGTTTTAGAGACAAAAATGATTTTTGTACAATATCATACATACATACATACATACATTTACGCCTGTTTCCCCGAAGGGGTAGGCAGAGGCATATTATACGCCTACACTTCGCTAATTATATAGTTAGTCCCACGTAATAGGTAGCGAGCCTATTGCCGCTTACCGGGCATTGTTATACTCGGCCGTTGATCGGCAGGTGCACCACTTGCAGGTGAGGTTGGCTTTGGCTCCTTAGATCTTGGTAGGATCCCTATACACCCTTTTACAATTCAGCATTATGTTATTAGTTTTTGTTAATCTAAGGTATTATGATTTGTGTGTTTTACCTTTTAAACATTTTTCCATCGAAGTCAAAAACAATAAGAAGAACAAAAAGCTCACCGTAGTGCATTTTTTATCAGTGTTTTTTGAATGTGTCATCATCATAAAAGTCTTATAAGTCCACTGCTAAACAGATTACATTATATTGGGGGTATTTGCCTATAATCATCGTGCTGGACAGGCGGGTTGCTGATCGCAATTCCAGCCAGTACGCAGGATGACGCTGCTGCCCATCATCCGGCTGGGTTTCTCTTCGTCGACTCTTACGACTCCCCATGAGATGGGGTAGCACTATTCTAATCTGTGTATAAATGTGTGTATATTTTGTTTAGTAAACAATATACAAACAAAGCCTTTTTTTTTTGGGATGGAAAATCATCAAATGACCTTCTCCCGCTGTGGGTGGAGCGGGAGGGTGTGTCTGACTTCTACTGACTAAAAACCATCCATGTTCCTTCTTTTGAGCCTGCTACGTACCGAGGCCGCGGTAACCCTTGCGAACAGTCCCGCAACAATACAAAGCCTAAGGAATGGTCGAGTATACCAGTGACCTTTCACACAACTCCAACTACAAAAGACAGATGTGTACGTTCCAAACAACCATTCTTAGCCAAGGTTTAGTTAAGTCGTTTGTCTTGTCAATGCAAGTGAAAAACCTACATGCCCACTGTCCTTGTCTAATTGTTACTTGTAGAACGAGACACATATCGCTTTGTTTTAGTATCGTGAGAAAACGATGCGTCATTTACATACTACATTACGTGTGGGTACATAAGCAAGCTAAGTACATTATGAAGTAATATGCAGTAAGGAAATGGTGTGATTCGCTAATAAATTATATGTGAGCGCATAAGACTGCATGTAAATTAATAAATTGTATAAAAATTAAGAGTGTTTCGCAAAATTACCATTTCATACAATCTTTCAATTGTTTTACTAACGATAAAACTATACAAAAATTCAAATTAACATTGTGGTCCCCACTTAAAGTGAACATAATTATGGTGATGTAAGGAGCGAGTGGTATGCTCCTAACTGAAGGGAAGATATTCCGCGTGGGCGGGTCGATATGCCCGGGGCAGCGTAAAACCAATACCTCTTACTTTATTTGATGGCAGAAGGCATGAGACTTACTGCTGTAGTGACGTTAATTGGCCAAGATGGTGATGATGATAAGTAAAGGCAAATCAAGGACTGACTTCGGAGTGAAACATAACTCCGGCGATGATCGTTTCCGACCATATCTCATACACTCCCAAACTTCCTCAATAAATATTATTTTATATGTAGTCCATCAGCAAATTGCTAGTCACTGATGCGCATAGGCCTCCCCCAAAAAGCGCACAAACATCCTGGTCCTCTGCAAAAAGCATCTATGATTGCCAATGTACAAGATTCACTTACAATAAATTTTTATTTATTTTGCACGTAAGTGGAATCTAAGCTTCGTGATTTCAGTGTAGATAGATAGATAGAATTTTTTTTATTGTACTCTAAATTAAAAATAAAACAAGAAAACAATTGCAAAAGTAAAGCGATACAATTGGCGCTTACAGCGATTTCTTCCAGGCAACCTTACGATGGAATGAAATAAAATTAAATGAAAACGGGGGGTGTAGAAAAGAATAAAAATAATAATAGTGTAGTAATATTTCGTTTTTTTTATACATATTTCATTTTGATGTTTTCAAGTGCTTTGTAACAGTTAATGAAATAAAGAACTTTTTACTTTACTTTTACAACATTTTACGCAGAGTACTTTAAAAGAAATTGTATTTTAGTCGTCAGAAGATGGTAAAAACTATTAGTCTGGTCAATTTAGACATTCGGAACTACATTAATTTTCAATAAGCTGAAAATTTTGGAAATCATTCAAAATATAATTATATATAAAATATAAAAGTTCCTAATTTTTTTCCTGTATGGAAAATTTTATAAACAAAGATCAAAAAAATGTTTTTTGCAATCTTCAGCAATACCTCGGACAAAAATTGTAGGTGATAAAATTATTTACAAAAAATCTCAATTTTTTTCCTATTTTCAAATAACGCAAGTGCCAGTCGTAATCGAAGATCAAAATTACTCATAATAAAATTATCATTGCCATGAACGTTAAATAGGAATCATCGCCTACACCCATTTCTTGTAGGTTAAGGTTGTATCTCTCACTTTATTACAATAATTTAATCTATGAACTGTGGGTGTAATAACAATATCCTCGGATATTTAACACTGCACGATCTAATCCCAAATAAGTGTATCTAACTTGTAGATAACTACAATGGATATAAAATAGAAAGATTACCGATAATCTTCGGGTGTAATGTGATCCTACCAAGACCTAATGAGCCGAAGCCAACCTCACCTGCTGATCAACGGACGAGGCTCTAGCGAACATAACAGTGCCCGGTAAGCGGCAATAAGCCAACTATTACGTGGGACCAACTGTTTAATTGGCGAAGTGTGGGCGAATAATATGCCTCTGCCTACCCCTTCGGGTAAACAGGCGTGAATGTTTATATGTATGTAATGTTTTTTCGTAAATATGTAAAGAACACCCAGCCAGAGACAAATATTTTGTCCTGGGTAGGACTTGAATCTAAGTACGAGTCAAGACCTCTGGAGTAATATGTACCAACATCGACCTGAGTATGGCCTTTATGACCCTTCACAATGCTAGTCTGGTTGGACCAGATTCCATCAATATATAACAAGAGAGTCCATTAATATATAACAAAATTCCCAAAAGCATTAAAACCCTAAATACGACTTTTTTAAAAAAAAATTTTGACTCTAAGATGTTACCAGCGTTTAAATGAATATCTTTACTATTATAATTATGGCTTAAATTAATTAAAATGTTTTGTTTAAATTTGTATTGTTTTTGTTTAATTTTTATGTATTAAGTACACACTCACTAACTGCAACATTTGAAACTATATATATATATGGTATCCTAAAATAAGCATGTTTTATTATTACCATCTCATGTTTTGACAAATAAATGAATATTTATCTTTTTCAGACCCTGGGCCTTAAGCAAATTTTTAGCATAACCGGAATAATGCTAGGATGATGATTAAGACTTTACATTTTAATTATCTTAGTTACATAAAGTCCACTGCTGAACACATTCTATTGGCTGTATTTGCAAATAACAAGCATGCTGGGTAGGCGGCTTATACCAGTTCCAGCCAGTACGCAGGATGACGCTGCTGCCCATCGTCCGGTAACATTACTCTTCGTCGACTCTTACCGATTCCCTATGAGAAAAGAGGGTGCCACTATTCTAGGCCGCACACGGCACAAGCTGACATCACATTGTAAGCTAGTGAAAAGTTTTTTTTGAGCAACTACTAAACAGGGAAATCTGGAGTTTGGTCACCGAAACCTATGTGAAAGCTTGCAGCACCTGTTGCATCACTTACACGTTGCGACCCTTTAAACCGGTTTGACACTTTCTGAACAGCCCAAGCTGTCATAATTTAGAAAAACCGCGCCAGGAAGCTCATTCCACAGTACAAAAACGCAGCAAAGAGTTCAGAATAGGAGTTCCGGTAGAATGAGATAGAAATAAAACAATTTTATTAATTAGCTACAGGTTTCCATACAATTTATTTGTGTAATATATAAATACATACATTAATACATTGGGTAGGGTAACATTCAGATTACATCCAACAGTAAGTACATTGATTGATTTTTTAATTGAAATTATGGAATAAATTTGGAAAAATCCGATTTTAATACAACTGAGATTCATATTAAGTTAATTTAATAATTATTAGATATTAAAAACTACTCTTCACAAACAATAATGACTTATTCTAAAAAGTAACTTGATATAATGTAATTGTCATTATATTCATAAATATTAATTTTAATATATTAACATTCTTTTACATTTCATGCCAAAGGATTCCCTCGTTATTAACAAACCTTGTTATTATCACAAACAGTTGTCTTTTAGTAAACGATCTAGAAATATCTATGTGTCTATTCAATAAAAGCAGTCCAAGGCAATAGGATTGTACATTTGGTGATATCTTTATTTAATAATATTACTTATTACAGTATGAAAAAGCTATCTACAATTTCATATAACAGGAGTGTATGTATTGCTATAATTGTCATAAGTATTTTTAAGTTACATTCTGTCTAATATATTTATTTGCGAACTAACAACGAAATCAAAGGGAAATATATTAATTACAACTATGAACAGACTTCTTAGATCTTAAAAAACAAATAAACTCTTTAAATGGATTAAAACGAATGATCCGTCAGCACTAACCTTAAATGTAAGAACAAAAATGAGAAAATATTATTAATGCACGGCACGTAAGTTGAACAAAATGGCGGTTGTCTGCGCAGGTACAACCGAAGACAAAAGAAAGAAAGAGACTGAAAGTAGCTAAACGCATGCGCGCGAGCGTAACGTCGCCGCATTGTAACGAACAACCCCCATGCCGCACTTCGAAGGAGACCTGATAATGTATTATTCCGCATCAAAGACCATTGTCCAACTTATGCGCCACGAATTAACTCGTCGCCCTCTTATATACATCTTTCACATTCCCTTCATAATAATTCAACATTAGGATGGTTAAGTACAACGATTTACTTACTCTAGGCAGTTTTGTGAAATGACAATAACGGTATCATATTATGATATATCCATACATATATTTCACGATCACAGTAAAAAAGACATGTAAGCCTCAAGTTATAATCATACATATAAAGATATAGCATTATGATGCAGGGTACCCACTTGCTGCAAAAGCGATAAATTAAAATGGCATTTCAATTAGGGACTCACGATGAAACATACAACAATTCATAATAACATTATTTGACACTTGACATTGACATAAGTGTATTTTTTTAAACATTATTTGACACTAAACTTTGAAAAATGCAATTTAGAAATTTAGCGCCATTTACGATTGTTGCAATGGTAATTTGGAATAGTAACACTTTTAAAACTGGGACCCAGTGTAAAAATAGAACTGCAATGTAATTTTACCCATAACCTCAGTAGGTATTGGCATTTCAGGTCGCAAGGCCAAGTAATTTAAATAAACTTTGGTGGTTCTTCTTACCTACATACACTGCTCGTTTTCGCAGTAAATGGGCACCCAATATAACAGAGATATTCTCCTTAGTCATCCAGCAGATGGAATATTTCATCCCACATAATTAACATTTCAATAATTCGTTGATGTTATTTGTTTTGACTGACTAGACGTAAAGCGAATTATTTATAAACTATATATGCGCAACATGTATTTTCAATTGATAACTTTATTTCAAAGCCTCTAAGGTCGACGGGAAGTCGACGGCTTTTCTATATTACGTGATATTTTTCTATTAGAACCTCTCGCTGAACTGATTTCGTTCTTTCACAGCCTTGAAGTCTTGATGACAATAGGAATAGTTTGTTTAACACTGTCTATTCCAATGATATTGTAATAAATAAAGATCTTAAAATTTATAAGTGCTTCATTGGATTCCAAATTGCATAAAGCAATTTTTATTTTCATTTCATTACTTGCGTCTAAAAACTGGCACTAAAAACTGAGCTAAATAAGCTAGGAGTTTACACTCTTGCTAGTTATACTTCTAAAAACATTGTTTTAGTACAATTATTTTTGTTAGCAAGAGCGTGGCCCTCTAGCACAGATAATATTTACTTAAAAGAGGACCTTAACCCCTTTTATATGATGAACAATATTATAATTAAAAGAAACATTTTAATGTTTTCTTTGAATTCTATCTTGCTTACTTTACAACACGATCAGGTTAATAAGGTGTCAAGTTACCTCAACTGCGTGAAATCGTCATTTAGTTGTTGTCTATTCGTATGAGATGCGTACAACTAGGACAATTATTGAATTCGCTTTAGTTCTGACGTAAAGTATCTTTGTGCTTTTATTATAATATCATTGGTCTATTTATAATATTTTCGGCATTATATTACATAATTAATGAATTCTTGAAAACATATTATACTGTTCATTAATTTTAGTTTTTATTTGATTTTTTAGACAGTATTCAAACGTCACGAGAGGTAGGAATGAATGCGTATTATGTGTTATTAAAATATGGTCTTTTTTGTATCCATTCTATCACATTTTGAGATTATTTACAATTATGTTGTCATATGTTTTTAGATCTTATGATTATTTGTAGAGGTGCCATAGGAAAATAGACCTTATGGAGGCATTTAGTAATAGAGATAATTAAAATATTGTAAAACGGTTTTTTAAAGGCGTAGCTTTGTTTTGTCTCTTAAATTTTTTATAAAGAAAAATAACTATTAGAGTTTGTATGTTTTTTTTCTTAATTCTTGCAATGTATCATATTGGATATACATTGGACCAAAACATTTGTGTTGTTTTTTAAACTTAGTACTAATTTACGCAGCCGTGGTTGTGACCAACGTTCTTAGTTAAAATAACTGCTTTTGTGACTGAAAACATCAGCCCAAACAGTTTTATAACTGCTTTTGTGACTGAAAACATCAGCCCAAACAGTTTTATAACTGCTTTTGTGACTGAAAACATCAGCCCAAACAGTTTTGTCCACATTTTTGCAGTTGAGTAGTATTGACCCGTTTTAAGTTTTAACAGTAACTTATTTACTTTTTTGTCTTTTCAAACTAATATTCACACAAGTACCGAGGTAATTTTAGTACCAAGTCTCAAAATAAAAATAGAGACTCTAATTTTAATTTTTATGCCTAATTTTCGTAAGATCCATTTTCCTCTGAAACCCCACATTTTTTTATTTAACGATGTTAATCTTTCTTAGCCTCATCTTAACTTTTTCAGTCTCAGGGAATGTACGTTGGTAAGTCTCTTCGTTGCCTTACAAAATATATGATGTTCTTTCACATCGAAACTTTGACTATAAGTACTTTAATAAATTTCATAAAAAATATTTTAAAGAAAAATCTTTTTAAATTAAGTAGTTAAAAATTTCTTTAAATGTTGAAATCTTCTAGTATTCTAAATATCTACTATGTAATTTTTTTATTCTAATTGAAGCATTATCAATTTAATTTTTGATTATTTCTATGACCTAATGAATCGTAATATATTTTGAAAACACACAGACATTAATAATTATTTCTTATATCAAAAATTTCTACGTGTGTTATTTTATCCGCGTGCTTGTATATAAAAGATTTATATGGGTAACATACATTTGTGCGTAAAGAAATGGCATATAAAGTTATATGATGCGCTAAGTATACGAACAGTTTTCGTAGTCGGCACATAAGTTGAATAACATTGGCGTTTACCTGCGCAAGTACAATCATAGATTAAAAGAAAGGGACATAAAGTGACTAAACGCATGCGTGCGATCGTAGCGTCGTCGCGTTGGTATAGTTACGCCCCCCCTCATGCCGCACTTCGATTAAGACCAGGTACGGTGTTACTGCGCATTCAAGCTCATTGTTCAGCCCATGTGCAGCAGTTTATATTTTTGTACACTGTCTTTTTTTAATTAACTGCTGTTAATGACACATCACAAAAAACTACGTTCCGTTTGAAACTATATCAATGATATGTATATCGTCCGGCGATATATTTTGCTAAATAATAGTTTTATACATGACTGGCATCCGTATTTAGGAACCATACCTTGAAAATTTTATTTACATATAGTATGTTAATATTTTTTGGTTAAAGAAAGAATCAATTTTGCTCTTAATAACAACAGCTATTTGCTAGTTATAATCCCTTAGTCACAGCACAAGAAACAGAAAAGATATAAAATGATTTTTGATATAGATATCGTATTTCTGTCATATGCTTTTAATACAAAAAGCTTATACTTAGACATTACAAACATATACTTACTTAAATATTATTTATTTATTATTGAACTAGAATAATCAAATGTGCCATAGTATAAATATAGAAGCTACATAAGTAAGGTTCTTAAATACGAATGTATTTGGTAGATACAGTGTAATAATGTACAGAGTCCATGCTCATTTTATAAATATGGCATAGTCTCAGCCCTTAACTTTCTTTGCATCTGTGTCATGTCGTGCTATGCCATGCTATGTTATGCTATGCGATGCTATACCATATCTAGTTGACTTACTAAATGGAGCGAGGGCTCATTATTTTATGACTTGCAAAATCTCTTGATTGATGATAACACAAATGTCAGTCTGCATCTTTGAAAATGCATTCGAGTTCGATTGGGACGGATTGTTTTGTTTAGTTATTTTACTGAAGGAATAGACACTTAAAAAGGAACAAGAATTAACTTCAATGGAAAATTAAAAAGCAGAAATACCTAAATATAAAAAATACACACTTCATTTGAGACCGATAAATGTCGATGGCCAATTTGGGGCGCCCGCCATTTTGAATTCAATGTGACGCCATTTTATTTTATTTTCTTACTAGTCTACCCTGTGCATGAAAAATTACTTGTCTTTGATTTCGAATGGCGTCACTTAGCTTAGCTAACAATTCAATCGCTTTGTCAGCTACACTTGATAGAAGCGTATATAAGATTTTAGCACTAGTGGCAAACTGGAAAGTCGGTCAAGTGTATACAAATCTACGTAACCACCACGCCCCACCTCCAGTGAGCTCTAGGAGATTTAAGTGACATTTACAAGTACTTCGGAATGAAGCCAATTAATACATTAATTTGAGTTTCGAGATTGGGTTAGTTAATTAGTTGCCATCATGATATATGAAACAAATAAAATAATGCTATATAGACACATTATTTTAATATTGTATAGAATAAATCCTTAACCATAATATAAAAATAATATATTAACCCTCTATTATATTTTAAAATTTAGCAGTGCAAATTGAATTTATAGTAAGATAAGAATAAAGTGCAAATTTACTATTTTTATTGTCTTTTTAATTATATTTTTAGACTACAATGATTTTGAATACTTAAAGTAAATAATTGAAGACATATAAGATAACTTTAAAAGTTTATTCTACTTCAAATTTAAACACTACAAGAATTGTTGTTTAATCATATTCCTCAAACCATTTCTACCAATTTCACTTTTTCTTAAATTAAAATTTCAGAAAGTGGCTACTATCAACACAATTTGTTCATTCTATGTTTTTAAAATTTACTATAAAAATTGTTCATTCGGTCGTGCAATCTTGTTTTATGACAAAAAAATAATATGTAAGCTTTTACTCGTGAAAAATTATGTAATGCTGTGCTATCAATGACACTTCTCTTATTCGCGACAACGTATGACGGTGACACTTGAGTAACGCGTCGCGTCGCGTAGTATTGCCGCGTTCATGTAGGATAAGGCGTGTTTTTAGTGAAGGCGGTTTAAAGTCTTAAAAAACATAAAAAAGTTCTGATAAGATATAATTTTAATTTCATCGTTTCATTGTGCAGATTTTTTTAAAGAGTTTGATGTTTTTATCTTTGGCCAAATGTCGACTTACTGATTTTTTGCTCTATGGCGTCGATATTCAATGTAAATTGCTAAAAACACGTGCAGCGTAATGTTACTACAACGTAGGGCAAGTAGAGGTATAGAGAGCTATGGTTTGATAATGTAACGAGTCGCGTAGCGTATTGTAGCGTATAATTGATGTTATTTATACGAATTGATTATATAACCGACTTTAAATATTAATTCTTTATACACCATGGCGGATTAAAAATAAGACTTACTAAGAACAAATCCGTATTCTACAAAAATAATAGGTACATCATTCTATAACGTGCGGACTGCGGTTTTATGTGAATCAAAAAGTAATAATTACTTCAAACATAAACATTTACGAAGCCATTATGACATTATGTCATTTATAAAAAAATTATCACTTAGTCTGATTATAATCAGCTTACATACTTTCATATAGTTTTTTTATATGATATAACCGTTTCAGCACTCTTGAACTAAACCAACGACGTCTATTAAGACAATTATAAAAAGAATTTATTTTAGCCGTATTTTCCGTCTTAAACAAGTATTTTTTTATTACCTCAGTTAGTATCGTTTTTGTTCATTAAAGCTCTGGTATTTTTCACTTATTACAGACAAATGGTACTGTATATGCAAACCAACTTGGTCTGTGAGTTTTAAATATATTAAGCATATTATCTTTTTAAAAAAAATTAAAAAAACATTAATCGTAAAATAACCCTGTATATATTTTCCATGTGTTAAACTATGCAACAAATAATATGAGAATTATTAAATAATCACATCAAAATTTTAGATAAATTCGTATTTATAGATATTTTTAGCGTAATTGGCTTTTATTTTATTTATTTATTACATTCTCTCATATGGGCAGTCATTTTAACCAACTCATCAGCAAGTCATACAATTTAACATAACAAACATTAATAATTATCACAATTAAATGTCTAAAATTGAGTAAAATGAAGAGGATTAAAAACATGCTGTTTTCGATGATATGGCATATAACTCTCCAGAACCAAGAGGATTTACAATTAGAACGTACCATACATTTTATACAAGATTTTTAAACCTTACCATTCCCTCTATTCATAATAACAGTGGCACTTAGGTTATTGAGCCCGTATTTGATACAGGGACGCGAGATTGACCTCTTAAAGCTATAAGTTGACATACATTATGATGTATTTGTAATACTTAGATCTTATTTTGTGCAATGTTTGATGGTTCCAACCGCTTTGGTCTGATGACCTTCACATATTTACAATTTTGGCGGGAGTTGACTAGATGTTATATTTATCGTCGTTGTGAATCTAAAATGGCAAATTTTATAAAATTTTCACTTTATTATGATTATGCACATTGAAATCTATTGTGATTGTGCACATTGAAATTTGTTATAGAATATGCACATTGAAATCTATTATAATGAATAACATTGAATTTTTAATGACCATACACATTGAGATCTTTATGATTATACACATTGCGTAAAAAATCCATAATAATTCGCAACGACGATAGTTCTATATTGGCTTAACGCATCAAAGACTATTCTAGTGCTTGACTTTTATGTTTGCTCATTTTGTGCAATTGACTAGTTTAATTGTATCTAATGTACAAAACATATATGTCGGCAGTAGGCGGCATACAATCAAAACTTAGTAACTGCCATCAAGACACTGTTACTAATGATATGTAAGTATACAAAAGACGGTGATGGTTGGCCAATGCACATAAAGTCATAGACAAAACAAAGATGGTCTGTCAACGGCAGATCGCACATAAAATAAAAGTTGAATATTGATAAATGACAATGCGACTAATCTCATATGACGTCACCGCTTATTAAACAAATATAGTCCATATTTTGTTGGTTTCGTCACGTCGGATTTAAAACCATCGATATACATACACTGTAGAAGATGAAAAGAAGTATTGTCATATCCATTTATAGCATTTGTTTTGTAAAATGCCTAATCAGTGGATATGGACTGCTAATTTATGTACATAAACATATTATCTTCTTATACCTTCAAATAGCAATTTTTTTTATCTATCGAGTGTTCGTCTAACAAATTTCTGAGGAGCCCAAGCCAACCTCACCTGCAAGTAGTGCACCTGCTAAACAACGGACGAGGCTCTGTCGAACATAAATATCCCGGTAAGCGGCAATAGGCTCGCCACCTATTACGTGGGACCAACTATATAATTCGCGAAGTGTGGGCGTATTATATGCCTCTGCCTACCCCTTCGGAGAAACAAAGCGTGATTTTATATGGAAAATTAATTCCCGTCGATGTTGTAGCACTTTTATCTTTGATACGCTATCCAATTTTATACCGAGCATTTTCGGTACATAATATTGATGACCTTTGCACAATTACAACTACGAGTTAAATTCGCGACTTCAGAGATGTTGCCTGTAAACATATCAATCGGCTATTCTCGTTTTGTCCTAAACTGATCTATATTTGTATAAATGGTTAATAAATTTAATTTATAGACCTGTGCAAAATTAAATTTGGTTTTAAAGTTTAAAGTACTTACATTTTTTTTGTTGTAATTTAGGTGGGGTGTTTTTTTAAACTATATTTTAGCATTTTTTATATTACATTTCACCGCATTTTTTTTACAATTTTACTTTTAGCGTAATACATAGATGTTTATATACTGAAATATTTAAGTAAACATTTTATATAAAAGTGATAGAGACACTTAAGCTATTTACAAGCGGAACGCACACATTATAAGTCATTTATTAATAACGATATTATATCTATGTATTATAATTATGCAAAAAAACGCTTATAGCATATAATGTAAAATAAGAAATATTCTTTAACCCTTTAAAAGGCAGAGCTAACAATGTCATTGAATTTCTAACTTAAGTTACCATAATAAGGTTCGTTTTACAGTGGCTCTGCCATTTGCCTTATAAGGGTTGTAATAGTACACAATTATTTTGAATATAATTCCAGGAACTTGAAGATATAATTTGTGAATATTTACTTTTAAGCCCTAAAAAATTTTGGTTAAAAATGTTATTGAGAAATTTTATATAGAGCTATTTAGTCGAAACTAGACAAAGCTTTTACTATGTGTAAAATAATGAATACTTTCCCTTTAAAAGCCAAAGCTATCCACTTTAAATGAATCGTGTTGTGCCAAATCATACCAATCTACAACTTTGCCAAAATTTTATTGTATACACCATACAATGTGAAATCTGCTTTATTAGTATGTAATTTCATTAATTTTTTTTAACTACATCTGACATCTAGTACCTCAGTATATAGAAATATATTAGGTCGGGAACCAACATAACTCAATTATCTAAGAACTAGGTTTTAATTTACCCAGAGAATGATGTTTCCTCTGGGTTGCGGAGGTAGACGGCAGTCGCCCCGTGTTTATTCAGCCAAATCTGGTTACACCAGTGAGCAGACCCAGGATTCTTAAGGCTACTAGGCTTAAGTCTAGTGCAACCGGGATAATGCTAGGATATGATGATCTCAGAACTAGGTTGGTGTTGATTGGTAGCTTTTGGCACAACCCGATCCAAAATTAACTCTTTTTTTCTTTGTAGTCCACCTTTGCATTGTAAAAGGGTAACATAATAATATGGGTCCGTATGTAAATCGAACTCTAGACCTTAGGAGCAGACATTAAATGCCGGAAATCAATGTCAATCGTTAAATACATTTTAAGATACAATTACACAAATTCACAAAAAATATTAGTACTGATATTTTAAAGATATAGAAATTTTAAGGTAAATTGATATTAGGCCTAATATTTGAGATATCGCAAGAATTTAATTAAGTTTTTTTTTATAACTAAATTATGAAACTAAGATATATCTTTATAACCATACACCAATTCAGAAAAATATAGTTTTTTTTATAATTATTTTCTATCTACATAATATTAATTAGAACTAAGTGTATTAAGATACTTATATCGAGGTCTAAGTCACTAGATCTCTCTTAAACATTTGAATGTTAGGTCGGAAATAGTACATATTTTAAAAGTCAAATGAGTGTCAACTATTTTTTCTTTCATCAGGCAATGAAGTAGAAAATATAGCCTAAGTAGTAGTATCTTAAACTTATATGTGGTTATTAAAAAACAAGCTCTAAACTCTAAAGTTAAACTAGGTTTAAAACTATTATTATTAACATTATGTTTAATAAAGTGAAGGAGACTTCTTGGCGGGTAAGTGAAGCGTCATGTCTGTAGTTTTGTTTTATTTTCTAAAATTTGTGATACTTCGAACGTTAATGTGTAATAACGGTGGATTATTAACCGTTAAGTGTTTGTGAACGTACATGAGTGTTGGTAAATGAAACAAAACAGTGCAACATCACTTTTCAAATTCTCTCAAGAAGTCCATGTGAGATCTCAGTATAGTCCCACATCTTTACTGAGGACTCAAGGGGTTTAGGGGGAGGGCATCTCATTTACCATATATCATCTTTATCACCACTAATTCTCATTTACTATAATTTATATGTTATTAATATATCACTATTATTATTGACACTGGCTATATGTGCAAACCGCACGAAGCCATTATATAAAAGAAAAAAAAAGTGAAGACAGTGACAGCGCTAGTTTTAAACCTGGTTTAACTTGAGATCTTGTTTTGTAATAAGCCCCATGTTGCCTTACTTTTATATTTTTTATAGCTATGTTTTATCTTGTTCTGTCAACGGTAAACTTAAAAATAATAAAGCAATACTTATTTTACTGCCACTCCAATTGTAGCTCTATTCTTACTGTATTAGATAAAGTATAAAAATTTAGTGTTATCTAAAAAAAGTATTTAACTTTTTAAAGTAGAAGTTATTTTGAATAGTTTTTTATCTATGGCCTTTAGATCGGTTTATAAAGCTCTTTTAAACGATCGCTCTCGGAATGGTTTTTTCTAATGAGCAGGTGACTAGGACCTCGATGGTAAGTACTAAAATGTGATAATATCGATCAATTTAGTGGAAAACCTCCTTTATTTTGAAGGCATTTAAAATACTTCATTGATGTTATACTTTCAAGTGAAAGAGTTTCGTTTTCAATTTAACCCTTAACCTAACATTGGGATATAGTAATATGTAAATATATATTTCCAACACATATTGAACTTCATGGAATTAACTTACTCTGTCCGATTAGGGCAAAGTATTTTTTTTAAACTCATTTAATATTGAATTGTTTTATTAAACTTAAGGAATACCTCATACTGAAAAATCGAAAACGTAATTCAGAATTTTGTATACTTAATGCTAAAACCGTAAATTTAATTCCCATGGAGCTGTTTAGTAGTTAATACAAAATAAAATTAAACACAAAAATAATTTAATACAAAGAAAAATATTTTAAATGGCAAAATAATTATAACCCACTATTGAAAATTAAATATATCTTTGAAATTTTCTTAAAAGTTAGTTTATAATTTGGATCTGTTTTGCATAACATTGTTCAATTAAGACATATAATTGGATACGTGTATATAACTTAAAAGCGTAGATTAATAAAAATTTGCCCTCACACTAAGAATATATTTTTATATCTAATGTAAATAAGAACATTAAGACTAATTTGATAATTAGTCACCACTGCAGATGGTTAATATTAAATTCGATTTACAATTTCATAAAACATTTTAACCTTACAAGATAAAACTCTTTTGACAGTGTGTCAAGATTATCTGACAGCTGTCATAAATACGCAGACCCCTTTTTTATTTATTACGAAAACAAATTAAAGTCAATATTTTGTTGTGATGTTGTAAAATTAAAAGCTGCCACAATTTTTCTTCGTTCTAAACTGATAATGTTATAATATATCAATAAGCTATTATAGACCACAGATGCTAAATAGACGTGTAATAAACAAAAAAAAACTTAAATGGGTCTTTCAGCCAGCTGCGGTGGAAAGAGTAGGAGTGACGTCATAAATACAAACTCCAGGTCAAATTTGTAGTTACGTCAAATAACAAGCGGATGAGACGCAAAGTAAGCAATTTTAGACGTTTATTTAGATATTTAGTCTTTATAAGCAAAAAAATATATTTATATTTGTGAATTGCATATGTAAGCTTTTTTCCGATTGACACTAGTTATATTCATTTGCGTACGCAGACACGTAAGTACGTACGCATGCGTTCGTAAAATTGCGTGCAAAGAGTTCTTAAGTTAAAATAGCATTATTTACATGGTTATTTTTTTCTATGGCCACTACCTAAACGAATTATATAATGATACATAATATCATGACATACTTTTAGAAAATATGCAGTTACATATTACTATGTTCTGATACATAGGTAGTGGAGTAAATAACACCAAATGGTATATATAAATTTGATCTATATATTGGCGATATTATATTTAAACAGTTATACCGTTTTGAAGTTTTATGTATGCATTATAATATATCGTTAAGTTGTATTGTATGTTTTTATTTATTTCATCTTTAATTGTTTACTTACATTACTAAGATAACATAGACGTTTGTTATAAAATTAATTATATTTGCCAATGTTGGTATATTGATCGGAAAACTTAGAAGTAGTTGTTCTTATGTCGGATAATATGGATATTTAAATTAATTACAATTATATAGTGGGTCGATTAATAAATCAGTGAATAATTAACGCTACAATAAAATGGTTCATGAAAAATTACTATTAGAAACTAAATCCATTCTTAAACAATTATTGTTGCTTAAAAATAATTAATATGATTTAGAACTGTCTCCTTTTTTACAGTGCACAGTTCTCCTGTGTGCACGAGTTAGGCCATATTTAAAGCAATTTTATGTCTTGGCAAATCAAATGACCGACAGACAATAGGTTTTCTATTGTGTCTGATGGCAATGAACGTGTTAAAATCTATCTCTGTTCAAGAGCCGATATTTTCTTTTTTGAAAACAATTACCATTATTTTGTCCTAAAAACCTATCATCTTTTGAAATTCAGTTAAAATAACATATTACAGAAAGGCATATCCATATTAAACTAGACATAAAAAAACAACTATTCATACTCAAATAGGTAATCGGATATTTTTTATTCGATTAAAATTTCCAAACATAGTTCTTTTTTCCAATTCGATTCGACTTTTATTCTGTATCAGTTTTTTTTACTTTATTCGATTCGCATTCTTTTAATTTAGATAAATATCCTCCCTTAGTTCGATTTATATTACTTCCTTTTAGTACGACTTACGTAACTCCCAAGGGTTGCAATGCTTCTTGAAGAACATAGTCGGCTCTCTGATCTGGCGAAGCCCAAGACCGGAGACCAGGGTGCAGTTTGTCCCATGGTGTAGGCTTCCAATTGAACTCTGTGTATTCGTTTATTTCCTGCAATGTTTATGTAAATACATGAATAAATATTTACACTCATATGGCATGGACCATATTATTACATACATAAATATACACTTCACCGGCCGTCATTTAGCACTGAGGAACCAGGGCTAATTTAAAATCTCAATCTGGCTCGAAGGACCAATTCAAAGTATATTACTATACGCAGTCTTAAATAAATAAATTTTACTAGATAAACGATTTATTTGTAGTAATCATTGATAAAATATGACTAATGTTCAACAAATATGGGGCGAGCGGCGGTATAATGCAGACAGTTCAAGATGCTACAGGGAGCCACGCAGGCAGACAAAACCCAGCAGGTCGTATTGCAACACCCAGTAGCCTACCCCACAACATGCTTTCCACAAAAAGGATATCCCCCAACCATAACATGCATTCTCCCATCTCCTCTCCTCCTTATCTTCATCTAGTAGTGACAAGTACATCTCTCCATTACGAGCTTCCTCTCCCCCCCCCCCTATTTCAAGCATCCGCCCTTCTATAAGTGCCATCTGTAGGAATGAGGGCGCGGCTTTTCATTTCGCGTCGGCGGTACAGCGCAGACACTCTGTTCTCCTCGAAACTAGCAACTTTACTCTCATTACAAGCAGCTGCACAGAAAAGTATCACCCCCTTCTTGTCCCCCACAATAAGTATATCTCTGCCTACTATACAAACCTGTACGAATGAGGGCGCGGCTAATCTCTGCGCATCGGCCGCGTGTACGCGCGCTGTAGTGTGAGGCGCACGACGACGGTATAGTGCCGACACTTCAAGGTGCCACAGGGAGCCACGCAGGCGAACGAAACCCAGCAAGTCGTATTGCCACACCCAGTACCCTGCCCAACAATACACACATGATAGAAAGTAATGGATATGTCGCAGGCAAATTGCAGAATGCTTCATTTTACAAAACGACTATTATTAAGAGTATTACATACATACACACATACATAATGCCTCTTTACCGTAGGGGTAGGCAGAGATCACATCCTTCCACTTGCTACAATCTTGGCACATACTTTTAGCTTTATTCAAACTCATTAACCTCCTCATACACGCCCGTCGGTTTAGGGTACTTTTGACCTGCCTTTCTCTATTTTTTTTTTAATTAAGTGCCCTATTTAACATGTTTCCAGCATTCACTCTTCTATCGATATCGCTTTCACACTTTCCATCTCTCGTAAATTTCGATCCTAAATACGCTTTCACTTGTTCTACTTTCTCACTTCCGATTAAAATTTTACAATCTGTCTTCTCTTTTAAAAACCATAACTTTCGTATTATTTTTTTCAATTAAAAAAAACTTTTATTACGTTTGTTTCTTTTATTAGTCGTTTGTTTTGTATTTAGTGTAAAATGTACATTAGTTTTATTGGCGTCCTACTTCTTTGTTGTAGTTTTTAATATTGAATTTAGCCTCGCTGAAAATCAGTGCAGTGGGTTTGTTCACAGACTCATTGCAAATACTAAGCAGAGGCCTTCACCGATATCATGCAACCTGTACGTGTCGTGTTTATGGTTTTATTTCTTTGTTTTTATTACTTTGTGTGATGTAGAAATAAAAAAAAACATTTAATTTTACAAGGCAAATTATGCAGTATGAACATTTTTATTAGTCACTGAAAGCAAGAGATCCCGAAGCAAATCGTGGGTTTGTTACCTTGCGCAATTATACAATTGGCCTCCCCAATAGATATAATTATCTTGGGGGTACATACATACATGGGGCAGAGGCATATTATACGCCCACACTTCGCCAATTATATAGTTGGTGCCGCGTAATAGGTGGCGAGCCTATTGTCGCTTACCGGGCACTGTTATGTTCGCTAGAGCCTCATCAGTTATTCGGCAAGTGCACCACTTGCAAGTGAGTTTGGCTTGGGATCCTTAGGTCTTGGTAGGATTAGGACGTATTGGGGGTATTTGCCCATAATCACCAAGCTGTGCCGGCGGTTTGGTAATCGCAATTCAAGCCACTAAGGATAACGCTGTTCCTGTTCCTATCATCAGTAGGGCATTTAAGTTGGCTTAATGACTGCAGACAAGCCAGCTTTGCCTTCCGAAACATGGTAACGTTAAATGTCAATGCCACACAAACGGTCACTCATCTATGGACTGAACTCGCCTGTTTCCCCGAAGGAGTAGGCAGAGGCTTATTATACGACCGAAAATCGCCAATTTTATTACTGCTCCCACGTAATAGGTGGCGACTCATTGTTGGAACTTTAGGTTCGCCAGAGCCTGGTCTGTTTATCAAAATTTATTACAATAATCCTGTCAGACCACGTAAAACCTTTCACGACAAAATTTTGAAAATTTTGGAGAAAAGGCAAGTCAAAAGTACCCTAAGCCGACGGGCTTGTATGAAGAGGTTAATGAGTGTGAATGAAGCTAAAAGTGTGTGCCAAGATCGTAGTAAGTGGAAGGATGTGATTTCTGCGGGAAAGTGGAAAGAGGCGTGACATTATGTATGTATGTATGTATAATCCTGTCACTATGTAGAAAAGTTCACCAAAAATACGCACCATGTATGACGAGTCTTCGTAGCTGCGTGCACTGCCAACAGAGCAGTACAAATGGATTCACACTGCAGATGTCGTACTGAAAGAAAATTACAAGTTAAATTTACAGTTTTATATACTTTACACCTAATCACTTCAAACTATTAACCATACAGTTAACTCATAGGGCTTTACAAGAAAATAAACGCAAATTCATGAATTCTGACGCACTTGTGATCGTCACTTAAATCTAAGAGCGCCACTTCACTAGAGCGGGAGTCTATCCGGAGTATATAGGAGAATATCTTGAAACTTAATAATTGGTGTAATTGTCAGAAAATATTTGTTACTTATTTAATTACTGGGGTAGACCGAGTATCCAATAACACATTACGATCGAAAAGGGGCATAGCCGATATTGAAATAAAAACGGCACTGTTGAAGTGGAACTGGGCCGGCTCGTAGCCAGGATGCACCCATAGCGATGGGCCGAAGTTTGCACGGAATGGAAGACGGCAACAGACAAAGAGGTGGACCTCGGAAGCGATGGCGAGACGACATTGCCTCTTTCGTCCCAGACTGAGAAAGACTCGCTCAAGAAAGAGAGAACTGGAGACAACAGATGAAGCTTTCCTTGCAGTAGGATAATATTTAAAAAAATATAAGAAATTATTTCCTTTCACGTATTATTTTAATTTATTGTGTATTTTTCCTTAAGGGGACGGTGGATGTCGCTGATATTCAGAAGCCTAGCAAGGTGTCACCGCGCCCGCGGTAGAGGGGATTCCAGATAGATTTCGTGCATTGAATCCACATAAAATTCATCAAAAATAATAAACAAAGAAATTGGCCAAAACAACCAAACGGTTTGCGTCTTCGGTATTTAATCTACTAAGAAACTGGAGTCATTAAAAATACTTGCGATTTGCTTAGAAGTAATTTGGCCGAAAAAAAAAACGAGACGTAACTCTATATATTCTCATGCTTAAAGGAACATCGACCCATTAATAGATAGGTCAGGTTTGAGTTACGTACTTATACAGTCTTTCTATTTCTTACTGAGATCGAATCAATGTTAATCAAACGTTCAAAACACAAGCAGAATTACTAATTAATAAATCTGTATCAATTTAATGCGCTTACAAGTAGAACAAGTATTCTTTAGAAGATCTTCTTTTGTGATGTCCCACAAAATAGTCTTTTTGAGTTATATCTACATTCAATTAAAAAATGGATACTAAAGAATGGATAAACATACTTATATACTTTTTTTTGTAAACACATACTTAATATACATAGAAACACTCAGACCAGAAAAAATATTTATGATCATGCACACAAAGATTTGTCCTGTGTGGGAGTCGAACCCACTGGAGTGTAGTGCAGGTATACTGACCTCCACGCCATATCGGTCGTCAAAAACAATTTAATCATATTTCGTCAACTAAAGGCTGCTATAACAGACAGACTGTAACCAACTAGTTCTAGTAAAGGCTGCTATAACAGATAGACTGTAACCATATACCAACCTGCCGTGGCCGGTTACAAGGCGAAGCCCCAGCGAGTGGCCCATCCGCCCACACTAGTTCCTGGAGGGAATGTTGGTAACAGCGCGCCACGTGTTCTAGTAAAGGTTGGTATAACTGTAACAATCAATTTTGTTTGATGTGAATGGCTATCTATGGCAATAGTATAAATCTCGTGGAATTGGTAGTCGTATCGAAGATGAACTTTTGGAATAAATTATGCGTCACATAGCGTTTCTTGTCCTAAACTATGCATAGCATTATGGGTAGCTAAGAAACGTATAATATTTTTTTAATTCTTTTTTAAAACAAATATTTATAGGTTCTTCTTCATATTACGTTTTGCATTTACAATCTATATAAGATAATGTTTTCACTAGAAAAATTCAACACGGCCATCGTTGTCTCCGGTAGCTCAGTGGTTAGAGGAGTGAACCGGTTATTAAAAGGTCGGAGGTTCAATTCCTCTCCTGGTTACCGCGGAAGAGTAAATTTTTTTCAAGTAAAGAATTCGTATCATGACAAAAAGATTGGTGATGGATTAAAAATATCTTTGTAACAATTCCCGCGCTTGCTTACAATCACTTGCTTACAATGGATTTCCGCAAAGTAACGCCTGAATCAATAAATTAAAAGATTTGTCCTGAGTGAGAATATCGAGCCTCCACGATATTATGGCCGTCAAAATGTGTAAGGGGCCATCCATAAATCACGTCACACATTAATGGGGTGGGAGGGGGTTGACGAAGTGTGACATGGTGTGACAAGGGTATGGGAGGGATCCTAAATTTCGTGACGCCACATTTTAAAATCCAGGTCCTATAAACAGTTTGGAACTGCTGTTTTAATGTAATCATTTCTTGCTGTACAATTGCAAAATATGTGACATCACACTAAGGAGGAGGGAGTCTCTCAAGTGTGACCAGCTGTGACAAGGATGAAGCGGAGGTCAAAAGTTCACAAAATTCGTGTGACGTAATTTATGGATGATCCCTAATTAGTATTCTTAAGTTATTCAAATAAATAAAAACACTTACAGATTTACAAAACATAACTTTCAATGAGGTAAGCGCCATGCCTTCACATAGAACCTTTTCTATAACTTCGTCGAACTTCTTCATAGGCAGGGCAATCTGTGAAAGAAACATATTCATATGAAATTATTGTTTATTTAATAATTTAGTACACAATTAAAATCGTGGAAACAACATAACACTAAAATAAAATATATGTACTATATTGTCTTTAAGATCAACAGGATCATTTAGATTCGTCCATTTTTTATACACAAAATGGAAATTCCATTATTTATTTTCTTAACAACAATGAAAGAGATATGAGCGGTACCATAGTTAAGAAATAAAAGCAAATGGATTCTTTGTCATGGTTTGTCAGTTTATCTATCTGTTGTGGTTTTTTTTTCAAGATTTGACAGTCTGTCGGTTACTCTTATAGGGGTCAGTCAGCCTGTCGTAATTCTAAAGGGGGAGGGGATAGTCCGTCAATCTGTCGGTGACTCTAACGAGGCTTCCAAAAAGGCAAACGAGATTGAGGGGATTACGTATTTCAAAAGAAATTAGTCAAAGTTAAAATCATTTGTTCATGTTTGGCTTAATAGAGCTCTTATGAAAGTCAAAATTAAAAACTTTGAAAGTAGCGTGCCCATTCAGTGCGGGCGGGCTTGGTAGTAAAAGAACGGGCAAGAAAATCGTAAAGGCTTGTTTTTTTTCTTGACAGCCATTTTTTCCAGAAGAAAGATAATTAAATAAAAAGTATATACTTAAATAATGACTGCGTCTTTGATGTTAGTGCCGGTGTCTGTTAATCGACCTGGGAATAATTTTGCTGACCTTGTCTTTACTGAGTAGGCATTTTGCAGCGGTAACCGAAATACACGCGGGCAGAGCCGCGGGCGACCGCTAGTTATTGATATGTTTCCAAAAATAAATACAAAATATTTTTTTTATTTGTTTTTTATTATAAAATTTTTGACAGCCCTATTCCGTTGTTTTTCCCAGACAAACACATATTTCATACAAAACTTCGCAAAATGAAGGTAGGAACCGCTAGTACTTAAATATACTGAAGCTTAAACAACAAACGCTTACAATACAACTAACGCTTACAATGAATTGAATAATATAACCCATCAGTACAGCTGTCGGACAAGATACAGGGTGCGACAGTCACGGATATTATAAGAAAGTGAGTTCCATAGCCGAACGGCATGAGAGGAAATGGAACTTATTTCTTATATATAAGATTAGTGGCAGCGCTTAGCTGTTAGTAAATATTAGATAACAAACTATTTATGAAATATTTTACACCTTGGGTTACCAAATTCGAGTTTTCGTAGGGATTCCAATTATTTTCCCAATAACAAATTAGCCTATTTACTCGGGGACTCGGGGATAATATAGCATTCTAATATTTAAAGATTTTTTTTAATCGCTTCATTAGTCATTGAGTTTATTTGTTACAAATCTCTTCTCTTTCTAATATTAGTAGGTAAGGATAAGATTGAATTAAATACAATATTTATTTAATAAACATTTACACTTATGCTACAATAACCATTTATACTATTAACTAAATTACTTTACCAAGCTCATAAAGCTTGAAGGAAAAGCACATTTTATAAATATTTTTTATATATTAAAGCAATTTTTAAAATTTATTTCATTTCAGAAACACTCTAGACGACATACTAAATATTAATTGTCATTAGAATTTTAAGGGGGACAGCGCGTACGCAGTCCCCACTACCAAAAATTACGCGTCCGAGTTATCCACATTAGGGATAATCGCAGGGGTCAACCCCACCGCAGTGCAATGGAGGAGCCTCGCCCTGGGGGAACCGCCTATTTGATCACGGTGTCCCCTACGCCAGGTAAGTATGATTAATAAACTAACCCTGGGGTAGTCTATAAATCGGTGCAAATCTCAACTGTGCCATGTTAAATGTGTACATTCAGAGGCAGCGCCATCTTGCAGCAAATTAAGTGAAGTAGGCTTATGCTCGATATTAAACGCTTTTTGCTTTTGTTAAATATTATAACATGATATTAACAAATTTAAATTTATTTTAGAATTTTTTTTAAGTGTTTCAACAATATTCACTAATAAAAACGCATATTGAAGTATAAATATACGTTGATTTCACCAAAAGTATAACATATTAGTCTGGGACTAGATGGCGCTGTACCGTGAGATATTTTTGGCAATAAGATTCTATTTTCAAACACTACATAGACAAACAAATCTAAAAAAGCGGAAAATATTTGATAATAGCCTAAAAAATTATTATTTTAAGGAAGATTGATATCTGAATTAATCTGAATATTTAGCCTTCCCAATAGGGGACATTCTATTGGGGGATTAGCCCTTAATCCTTTAATTAAAGCCCTTAATAACGCTGGGCAGACGGGTTAGTGATCGCAATTTAAGTCAGTACGCAGAATGACGATGCTGTCCATCATCCGGTAGGATTTCTCTTCTTTTTACCATACTTACAATATTTCCTACCATATTTGGTCCACATCTAATATACGTCCACATATAAACAATGTTGTTTCCACGTAATAGGTGGCGAACCTATTGCTGCTTACCAGGAACTTTTATATTTGCCAGAGCCCCGTCTGTTCATCGACAGGTGACATCTTGCAGGTGAGGTTGGCTTGGGCTCCTAAGATATTGGCAGGATCCTTAAATAATACTCTTTAAATAATACTTACAATATTTACTGCCACGTCTAGTCCATTGGGGTAGCAAGCGTCTATTCTGTCCCAATCTATAGTCTGGTACACACTTTGTCTATTGTAGCCCACGTTTAACGTAAGTCTTGTAAACGACGGGAGTGCTGATAGCGTCTCTAACGCATCTGTATTAATTTTGTCATAATCCACTACTATGTGCTGTAATAAAATTAATAAAATTTAATGCGATGTACTAAAGTATTTACAAAGAAAAATATTATAAGAAAAGTCATGTAGGTATAACGGTAGTTATTAATAAAGTAAGGCATTCAGTTAAGTGATACATCAAACAAATGAATTAAGAAAATAATCTTATTGGGTAGGAGGATACATAGAGAGTACTTGATAAATGGATTGATTGCGGAAGTGCTAAAATTTAAAAAGATATGTATGCATTGGGTAAATTATATATTGATTGACAGATTAAATTTATCAATTGGTTCATTAAAGCAAAATCTTTCATAAAGTCAGGCATAGTATAAAGTGACGCATATAGTAACATCCCCCATTGACCATGTTAAATGAAAGAACGCCTGAGCTGAGTAGTGGGACTTATAATTAAGCGTAATGATTAAGCAAAGTAAAAGTATCTAATAAAGAGAGGCATTACAGTCAAGTCCCCCTTTGACCATGGTTAATGAAAGGATTCCTGTGCTATTGATAACATGAGTTGAGATATTATGATGATAGTTATTGAGAAAAGTGATTATATAAAATGAAGTGATGCATTGAATAAAGAGAAGCATTTTAGTCATGTCCCCTATTGACCATGGTTTGTGAAAGGTTTAGCCCAGTAGTGGAACTTTTATAGGCTAAGTTGATGATGATGACTATTGAGCCAAGTATATCAATAAGTAAAGTGATGGCTTAAAAAAGAGAGGCATGTCAGCAATGTTTGGGGGACTTTGCTGACATGCCTCTCTTTTTTACCGAGACCATGTTATATGAAATGAACCCAGGATTGTGACTTTTATAGGCTAAGATCATAATGATTACAAGTGTAACATTAAGTAAAGTGATGTATTGAATAAAGAGAGGCATTTGAGCAAAGTCCCCCATTGACCATGTTTCATGAAATGAACCCAAGAGTCTGATTTTTATAGGCTAAGATCATAATGATTACAAGTGTAACATTAAGTAAAGTGATGTATTGAAAAAAAGAGGCATTTGAGCAAAGTCCCCCATTGACCATGGTTTGTTTAAAGAAAGCCAGAATCTTTCAACATCCTACTATAGGTCGGTGGGACGTTAAAGGACTGAGTTGATGATGATAATTATTGTGCAAACTAATATATTGAATACTTTTACATACATTTAACAAAGACGCTTTTCAACTTTGTTTTTGAATAGCGGCCTGAGTGACTGGGCTTAGTAGTATTATGTTAATAGGCAGATGATATCATTATAAAAAGTATTAATTGATAAGACAGTCTTTAGTTACGCTTACCTGTATAGTGGAGTAGACCATAAGGTCTATATTGCATCTAGACAATATACTATCACCTGGGGAATGTTTGTAATTGAATCCCAGTGGTCTAGAGTAGTACTCCATGTTCTTATGCTGGAAATAAGTAAAACATACTAGAAAAAGATACATACATAGCCTCCACGACCATTTATCCCATGGGCAGAAACAATAACAAAATTAGAAGGTACTATGCAGTTGTAGCAAACAAACGAATCAATCCAAGACAAGCTCCAAGTCAAGATAAGGCTCCCAAACGCTTGTCACCGCCGACTATTTAAATTCTTCGGGCACATAACAAGGAAAAGCGGAGAAAACTTTGAGTGCCTGGTGGTGGATGGGAAAGGGCCACAAGGACGCAGCCCAATTCGTTGCATTGACTAGATAAATAAATAAATATTATCCTACAATCACACCAATTATTTAGATCCAATATAAGTATTATTAAGAACTTGTGTTATAGATACTAAAGAACAGATAAACATACTTAAATATTGTAAATCCGTACTTAATATACATAGGAAAACACCAAGACCAGAACAAATATTCATGTTCATGCACATAAAGATTTGTCCTGTGGGAATCGAACCCACGACTTCTGGAGTGAAGTGCAGGTATTCTGACCTCCACGCCATATAGGTCGTCAGATTCGCACCACTCTAGACAATAGTCTGCACGAGGCTTTACACGTGTGCAACGACCGGCACCATTGGCGACCCTCAGCACTGAGAAAAACGGTACACAGAGGAGGAGGATATAGTTGCAAACACCACAAGATCACTTAGTGGAGAGTTTCAAATAGTGAGAGCCTTAGTCGCTTTCTAGGCGAGAGATGGGGACTAATGGGGCCCAAAGTTTTTAGAGGTGCTTTAGTGCTAACACAACAACAAAAACATTTTAGCAACTAATTATAATATTGAAATATTTCTTTATAAAAAAAAAGTACTTAAAGATCCAGATAGATAGATAGATATACTCTTTATTGGCCAAGAAACTTAAAAACTACAGATTACAATATTAAGAGAAAAATTAAATTTAAAGCCAATCTAGGCGGTCTTATCGCTAAAAGCGATCTCTTCCAGACAATAATAATGCGATCTCTTAAGTTAAGTACATCCACAGAGGGCAATTCAGAGAGGAGCATAACTATATTTTTATTTTTCCAAATCGAAAATAATATTCTTCCGTAAAACTGCACTACGTAAACCGTTATTAGAATATATTTTAGCACCATGTTAGCTCAAATTAATTTAGCTCTAGTAAATTTATCTAGTTTAGCTTTAAAGGTCATAGCGAAATGTCTATATGTCTTCCTTCAATGCCGGGCTGCCGACCTTCATTCAAATACACTTGTCGTGTTTCAACTTCAAGGGCGGCAAGTAAAGTAAAGCGCATTTCATGGTGATGTAACACGAAATGTCAGTATTACATGACGACCGATATGGCGTGGAGGTCAGTATACCTACACTTAACTCCAGAGGTCGTGGGTTCGATTCCCACACTGGACAAATCTTTGTGTGCATGAACATGAATATTTGTTCTGGTCTGGGTGTTTTCCTATGTATATTAAGTATGTATTTACAAAAATATAAAGGTATGTAAGTATGTTTATCCGTTGTTTACTATCCATAACACAAGTTCTTAATGATACTTATCTTGGAATTAAATAATTGGTGTGATTGTTAGAGAATATTTATTTATTATTTATTTAATTTGCACAAAATCTATCTTAGTAAATTATTGTAACACATCACAATCTCCTTTATTTAGCAGCTCGATTCGACTTCATGACATATCTTGAAACCCAATGTCTTAGAATCGGACTACCCTCCGGATGCCGTTTGATCTGTCACGAACACGACGCCTAAGGGACACTTTTATTTAATACGAAAATTCATTTAGGGTGGGGACTTCAAAGTATATGATGTGTATAATATACAAAAAAGGATGTTTAATTATTTTGCACAATAATATCAAAAGACAAGTCTCATACTTAAAATAAAGTTGATACTTCTTTTAAGGACTCCCTTTCTTAATATTTAAAGCCAAAAATTATACACTGCTAAACTATAGCTTGTAAACTTTAATCCAGTAAAATGTAGCAAGACAGTAAGTGTATCCGTACAATAATAATAAAACATTTCTGACAATTACACCAGTTATTTAGTTCCAAGATAAGTATCATTAAGTACTTGTGTTATGGATACAAAATAACGGATAAACATATTTAAATAAATAATTAATTGATAAATATATATTTTTAAAACACCCAGACCAGATGAAATAATCATGTTTATGCACACAAATATTTGTTTTGTGTGGGAATCGAACTCACGAACTCAGGAGCGGAGTGCGGATATATATATCCCCCTCCACACCATATCGGTCGTCTTGTATAGTATGTCTTGTGTTACCAATTTTATAGTATATTTTTATCCGTAATCGAAAAATAAAAGAATGTACTTACAATAAATCTGCCGTTTTCGTTGTTGGCAACACCTAATTCGCAGCCTATAAAACCTATTTTTCGTAGAGTGTGTGAATGTTTGTATATCAAGCTCTCCGTTATTATACTGAAAAAAAAGGTATTGATAATCAATACTCAATACTTTATTGAGTTCCACAATGGTTTCATAAGGTGGTGAATATTACAATTTGGTACATTTGTGGACCCTGTCGGGCACAGCATAGGGTAGGAGAGAGGAGGAAGGGCGCCGTATACTTCTTATTATTATTAAATTACTATTATTAAATTACCGTTATTAAATTATTAATTAATCGTCAGTCTCATACTTCGATCAAGAATACCTATACGGAATTCACTGCCAGCTCGTGTTTCCTAGTTTCTATTAGAGATGCGCCGAATATTCGTTTAGTATTCGGTATTCGGCGTATTCGGCATTTTTTCCACTATTTGTATTCGGCCGAATTATTCGGTTTTAGTGCTGAATATATTCGGTTTGAGTATTTCTATTAACCTGGCTACATGACATAGAATGGAACTGAAAGACAAGCTTCTTATGTAATATTTATGTTTTTTATAACTTGCGTGTTAAAAAGCTAATAAATGAAAGCAATTAAACGTGAAATCAACGTGAAACGGCATTTCAGCGGGACATCGTGACAAGGGTGCGCTTTGTGCCGCACTTGTTCCACGGTGTAAAACGCCTTAATATTTTTGGACTGCATCAACTGCTTACCATCAGTCATGTAGTCGTTATGACGTGTCATATTAAAAAAAACAGTCAAAGGTGTCGCAAATGCTGTGTATGCAAAAAATGCGCTTCAGGTGGTTTTTGTTGAACTAGTTCAGGTTTGTGGAACACTTCACATTTTCATTTCATAGTTTACTTTTACTTGGAAATGTCAAGTGCATAACATAAATATATTTTTAAGCTATTGCATAGCTTCTATCGCGGGCCTTGAGCGTGGAGACCGAATACAGAAATTTCGTAACGAAAAAAACCTAACACCCCCCACTCCGACCGGCACAGCGGTGATACTTTTTAGGTTTTCCATTTATCGATAAATAGCAGAACTTTTAATGACTTTTTGAAATATCACGCTTGTCTTTAAGTTCAGCAACCCGCCTTTAGGTGGCATTGGTTGTATCGGGTGGCTAAAATTGGTTTTCCTATCAGTCACTACGCTCAAAGTGTACCTTGAAATATCAAAGAAATAAAATACTGCATAAATAAATAAATAATTATAATTGCATAAGTTGATAAAAAATGCTATATAAATAGCTTTACCGCGGCAGTACGGAGTGCCATTCTTTTCTTTTTTTTTTGATAAAACGGAGACTGTGACAGCAGTAGTTTTAACTTTAGATCTTGTTTTGTAATAAGCCCCTTAGATTCTAGGCTTACGTATTTACAAAACACTAGCTGTTACCCGCGACTTCGTCCGCGTGGAATAGTATCTTTGGGTAGCATTTTTAATTATTTAATAAGAATCATTAGTAGGTATAGTCGATATCAGCGGCGGCGATGCAGAGAATTTGTTAAAAGGAACTTTAACTTCAAAAGCCAAAATATTTTTTAAACTTGATACACCCAAATTTTTAAATATCATGTTACCGCCCCCCCCCCTTTATCCCTTTACTACCCCCTTTTCGAAGTAAAAAGTAGCCTATGTCCTTTCTCAGGGTCTAGACCATCTGTATGCCAAATTTCATTCAAATCCGTTCAGTAGTTTTGGCGTGAAAGAGTAACAGACAGACAGACAGACGCATTTATAATATTAGTAAGGAATTAGTAAGGATTATCTGCCTTACCGTTTTAACTTAACAGCTGGAATGTGTTGGCTCTGCTTTAGGCAGCTTGGTCCTATAAATATTAGTTCGTTTAAATTCACTGCGTCGAAATATCTGAAACAAATAATATGAGTAAGTATACATTATTATAGTCCATAGTAGTAGGCTAGGGACTCGCGATAGACAGGAAATAATACAATTTCACCTGTGTGGCAACTGAGGCATTATCTAATATCCACACAAAAACTGAGAGCCTCATAGTAAAAAATTAAAGAATAATATTTTTTTTATACAAGTTGCTAAACATAATAAGATAAAATAAGTACAAAATATAGTGAAAACAAATTAAAATAGAATAAGAATTTAAGTGAACGAATAACTAACTTGTATTGAAATGGTGCCCAACTCAGAAAATTGTCAGACATCACAGAGATGTGACGACGCTGATCTTCCGTGGGCACCTTTTCGTAAGGTAATATTTACGCACAATATTTCAATATATTTGAATGACATAAATAGTTTATGTCTGTAAGTATGGATTATAAGGAAAATTTTGTGGCTATTTATACTAAGATCATTAGAATTTGAACAATATTAAGACATTTTGCACAGCGTCATTTAGCTCCAAACTAAGCAGGTTTACTTGTTTATCTATACTAATATTATAAAGCTAAAGAGTTTGTTTGTTTGTTTGAACGCGCTAATCTGAAAAACTACTGGTTCGAATTGTAAATTATTTTTGTGTTGAATAGACCATTTATCGAGGAAGGCTTTAGTTAGGCTATATAACATCACGCTGCAACTATTAGGAGCGAAGAAATAATGGAAAATGCGCTGCGAAAACAATTTCAACTCAACACTTTCAATAATTTCATTTCAAGGTTCAAGATACCAAAAATATATGTATGAAAGAATTATTCCTCTTGAAATGATCTAAAAAATGTCCACGACAGTATATGTCTATCTTTTAAGATTAACTCACTAGAACCGTTTTTATGGCCTATGCCTCGCATGCCAATGATTACAAATGATTTACCTTTTAATTTTAAAATAATTCAATTTCCCGTTAAGCTATCTTTCGCCGTTACAATTAATAAATCACAGGGGCAAACATTTAAACACGTAGAAATTGATTTACATCAATACTGTTTTTCACACGGCCATATGGCCATATGTCGCGTTGTCAAGATCAGGTTGTGGAGAAAACCAATAGGTTCTTCTGCCACAAGAAAATATAACTAAAAATATAATTTACGCAGAAGTACTTTAAAATAATTATGTTCTTTTAAAAACTTAAAAACGAAATTGTCTAAAATAATAACAGAAAATGACGCGGACAAAGTCGTGGTTAACAGCTATAATTTATAAAGCTGAGGATTGCGAACAACCGCAAAAATAAATGATGCCCAAAATAACTATTCCACGCGGACGAAGTCGCGGCACAGCTAGTGGTATATATAGCCGGTGAATGCAAGCGGCAAAAGAACCATGAACATGGAAATCTGTTGGAAAGGCCTATATTTATAAATTTATTATATTACATTGTTCATGACGGCTAACAGATATAATTCAAAGCGTCCTAAATAGAAACAAATGATAAAATTATTAACAAAACATAATCAACATACATAAAATGTCCAGCCAATAAAAATACAAAAGTTTTGATAAATTTAAAAAAAAATAGCACTAAAAATTTTTAGCAGTGGACTTCAAATGGCTGAAATGATGATGATAATGAGATATATTGCATGCTTAATGGAATAGTGACTTAACTCAAAAAAGACGATTTTTGGGGCATCACAAAAGAAGATCTTTGAAAGAATACTTGTCCTACCTAAAGTGATACTGACTTATTAATTAGTAATTCTGCTTTTATTTTGAACGTTTGATTAACATGGATTCGATCTCAGTAAGAAATAGATAGACTGTATAAGTACGTAACTCAAACCTGACCTATCTAATTAATGGGTCGATGTTCCTTTAAGCATGCGATATGTAAGTTCTCAAATCAATCCTCCTCAATTTTTGACATGGGCAGATTGGAGAGTTACCTTTAAAACGACGTCACTTAACATATTTTTTCGCAGACTGGTACAGAAAGTACTAAATTATAAACGGAATCTATAGCAACATAAAATCAGCTTCTTGCATATCTTGCGTTTTGACATGGGCAGATTAGAGAGTTACCTTTAAAACGACGTTACTTATCATATTTATTCGCAGACTGGCACAGAAAGTATGGAATTTTAAACGGAATCTATAGCAACATAAATCAGCTTCTTGCATATCTTGCGTTATGAACTGCGGAACTATTGACTACTAGTAACTACTAGTACTAGTAGACTGCTACTGCACGCCCTCGCTTCGCTTCGGTAAGCGAAAGAAAGAAATACCTACTTTAATATTTTACATGTTGCGTTATATTAGCAAGCGATATGGCGTAGACAGTATACCTGCACTCCGCTCCTGAGGTCGTGGGTTTGATTCTCAACACAGGACAAATCTTTATGTGGCATGCATGTTTTTTCTGGTCTGGGTGTTTTCCTATGTTGTAAATTATGTATTTACAAAAACAAAAAAGTATTTATGGATGTTTATTCGTTATTTAGTATCCATAACACAAGTTATTAATGATACTTTTCTTTGAAATAAATAACTGGTGTCATTGTCAAAAAATATTTATTTAATTTAAGTCCAATATTGTAGGAATCTCTAATAATATATTCTAGTACTAAATGTAACCTATGTTACTCAGGGATGGTGCACTATCCCTAATGGTGAACTTTTTTTAAATCTGTCCAGAGTAAAATGTTCAAGTATTTTTGTTATTTTTGAAATTTATTACAAATTTGTGTATTTTAGGACTTTGAAACAAACTTTTTTCCATTTAGTGTAAAATGAGAATAAAAACTTTAGACGGCTTTGCGTGCAGTAAGACATTCCTTCCTTGATCAATTATACGTATCTAAACTATTCAAACAAACAAAAAGTTATTTATTTGGTACACATAAAACAAAAGAACCTTAACAAAGCATAAAAGGTTTATTACAAAACAAAGTCTAAAGTTAGACCAGATTTATAACTAGTGCTTTGACTGGCTTCTTCATATCAAATATAAAGTGAAATTTTTAATCTGGTTTGACTTTAAATCTTATTTCATAATAAGCCCGTTAAGCTTCAAGCTTTCGAATGACATATTGTTGTTATTTAAGATGGACTATTATGCGTTTAAGATATATGGATGTTGGATGTCGTTAGCGGTTGAGTCGATTTGGTTGCTCGCGAGTGTAATAAATTAAGTACAATATTGTAATTAATATCATAATTACCTTGTACCTTACGTCAGACAACAATAACCAACTCTGTAATGAATAATGGTGTAATAAATTGAGATTCATAGTATAAGTACGTAGAGATAAACTATTTACATAATATGTATGTTACCTACTACGTACAGTTGAGATTTTTGTCGTTAATTAACAGGATACAGAAAACAATAGAATATTTTTTAATACAAAACGTCATAATTACCATTTCTTATCAATAAGGAGGTAAGGAGTCGATGCAGTAAATAAGAATTACAGCGCTCCATATCGTGTAATAAACACGGTTATAAACGCAACTATCCATAACAATAAACATACATACATACATTCACGCCTGTTTCCCCGAAGGGGTAGGCAGAGGCATAATTTTACGTCCACACTTCGCCAATTATATAGTTGGTCCCACGTAATAGGTGGCGAGCCTATTGCCGCTTATCGGGCACTCGTCCGTTGATCGGCAGGTGCACCACTTGCAGGTGAGGTTGGCTTGGGCTCCTTAGGTCTTGTTAGGATCCCTATGCACCTTCTTATACCAATAAAGATCTGCATTAATGCCCGTTTTACTTCCCGCTTAAAAGAGCTGCTGGGACTATCTATAATCTTAGGTCTAAGAGAGCATCTATGCTAGTAAACATTTGTGAAAGATAAAAGAAAATGCTTAGGAATCCCTGCTATGAGGGGTATTTTCACATGCAGCAATAAAAAGCTTTTGTAATAAATAATTAGATAGATAAATAAATAATAAATAAATAAATATTTCTGACACTTACACCAATTATTTAGTTCCAAGATAAGTATCATTAAGAACTTGTGTTATTGATAGATACTAAATAACGGATAAACATACATAAATACTTTTTTTTTGTTAATACATACTCAATATATATAGGAAAATACCCAGACCAGAACATATATACATATTTATACACACAAATATTTGTCCTTTGTGGGAATCGAACCGACGACCTCAGGAGTGGAGTGCCGGTATACTCGCCACCACGCCATATCGGCCGTCAAATTGTAATGTTGAAGCAATCACCGAAGTAAATCGTAAAATTTTAAGTTTGACCTTCATAGGAGCTCTATTGAGCCACACTTGAATAAATGATTAAGAATATTGAAAATTTTGAAAGCAGACTTTCCAAAGGTCGGTCCTTGGATGGGTGACTATTTGTATTTGTGTAGCATTGAATATAAAGCGCTTCCGTGCTTCAGAAATAATCTTCCGTTTCTTACTAAAACTTTAAAGACATTCTTAATTAAAAAATGCTATTATTATATACAGGAATTTTGCAATGATAAAATCAATTAATCCATTATAAATAAATATATTCTTATTGTTAATGTCTTAAATTTTTATAATTCACCTAGGACGCAGGCACTTAGTAGGCCCTTTGTTATGTTGGTATGCCCTTACGGGGCGTCACATTGTACCTACCCATACTTGTAACAACTACTTCCATGTCACAGGCAAAAAATGATTTGGAATTTTGTAGCACTCGTTAAGACATATTTGAAAATTTTGAACCGCAGGACCCTACCATGCACTGGGTCATCATGGTAGAGTATGATCAGAACCCTCACCTTGGTTCTTGAGGGGAGGTCTATGCGCAGGAAATCAATTATTAATCATGTCAGCCTTACAAAGTCCACTGCTAAACATTAGCTTCCCAAATAAATACATTTTATTGGGGTATTTCCCATAATTACCACGCAGGGAAGGCGGGTTGGCGATTGCAGTTCAAGCCAGTACGCAGAAAGACGCTTTTTCCAATTGACCGGTACGATTGTTCTTCGTCAACTCTTTCGATTCTTCGTGAGATAAGAGGAGGTGGCACGTGTCTAGGCCAGTACCACAAGGCACATGCTTATTAGGGGGACGTTAAGGACCTAGATGGTCATGATGTTGCACAGAGAGACTCTGTCTATAGAGGGCCTTGTTGTTGAAGGGAAGCGCTCAGCCGATCGGAAGGTCTGCCATGCAATAGACATAACATATCAACTCAAGTAAAAGCAAATAAAGATGGCTTGATGTCGAGAGACGAATGAAGTCTGTTCATAATTAAATATGTACTCCAAGATGACCACGACACGGTCTGGAGCGATACAAAGAGGAATAAGATGGTTCACCTGAAAGAACCTATACTTTTCATACTTTTTTTTCTAGTACTTTTCAAGTGCAGAACACATTAAGCCATTATAGTCAGAATGAACCAATAAAGTCCTTAATAGTTATGTAATCAATCAGTTATCTATAACGATACACACATACAGACTTTAAATACGACAAAAAACTTATATATATTCTACGCTTTCATATCTATACATCCTGCTAAAAATAATTAAAAAATAAAGTTGTCCCGTGAACAAAAATAACAATCGTGCAGGCGTAAAATACTTAACGTGGAACCTGTAAGAACAATCTGTGACACGGTTACGCGATCCGAAAACGAGAGAAAATTGAAGCTAAGTCCTGTGCAGACTCCTCGAGTTACAATTTGTTTTGTTCATATTGTTTTGTCTCTCGTCCGCTACTGCATAGTTACTAAGTACGTTATTTAATATCCTAGCTCTAGCCTACTACCGCATTGGAGACAATAGAATTTCATTTGTTTTACAATACTCATGAGGTTTAGTTTTTTTTGTACTTTATTCTTTACAAGAGTTTTGGCGTCAAAGTCGAAAAATATATATGTTTAATGTTTTAGGGTGTATGGAGATCCTTTTTATGTCGGTAACAAAATGCATTTACGCACTGTCTCCCGGCCAAAGAGGGACCGAGAGAGGTGTGTGGGACTCACCACCGGCAGACACGACCGCCAGCAGTAATGCCCACTAAAAATCTTACGACGACGCCCGCCGTTTGTTGAGAAAAAGGCGGAGGCCAGTACCTGTGTTTGCAGCGTCTGACACCCCGCATGCGGCCAACGTCCCCCGGACTGAAAGCGGGAGACCTCCTCAGAGAGGCGTAGTGGACGCGCCCTTCCTACCTCCTTGTGCGACCATAGCGTGTGTGGCCGACTTCTCGGAGGGTCTATGGTTAGACAGCAGGGGCTCCCTACCCCCGCTGCCTAAGACCCTCCTGTGCGCTGCTTGACGGGTCTTCCTGGCCCGCCCGCTGCGCCCTTCACAGGTCCCTCTTAGTTTCCCCCCCGGTAGTCAGTACTAAGGGCACCCAGAGTCGCCAATCTCTGTGTGTTACCTTTTCCCTAGCGCCCTACCGGGAAGTACTCAGCCCCCCCCCCCACCACGACAAGGTGGAGACCTGTCGGGGGGGTGTATGGAGATCCTACCAAAACCTAATTAGCCCATGCCACCCTCACCTGCAAGTTGTGCACCTGCCGATTAACGGACGAGGTTTTGGAGAACATTACAGTTCCCGGTATGCGGCAATAATGGCGAAATGTGGGCGTAAATTTTATGCGTCTGCCTACCCCTTCGGGGAAACAGGCGTGATAGTATTTATGTATGTATATTAATGTTTTAAAAGACTAGTGTAAGTTCGAGAGAATTTATATATTTACTAGCTGTTACCCGCGACTTCGTCCGCGTGGAATAGTATCTTTGGGTAGCATTTACAACCCCCTTTTCGCAATAAAAAGTAGCCTATATCCTTTCTCAGGGTCTAGACTATCTGTATACCAAATTTCATTTAAATACGTTCTGTAGTTTTGGCGTGAAAGAGTAACAGACAGACAGACAGACAGACAGTTACTTTCGCATTTATAATATTAGTAAGGATATTAAAAGGGATAACTTCTTTGACATCGAATTAAGGGTACATAGCACCAGTGAATTTTGATTTTGATTCTCTCGATCTCATTACAAGCTTCTAGTAAAGTCTACTTTACTAGAATAGGGTTTTATTTGACTTTGAGCAAGTGACAAAAACGCTGCAAGTTGTTTCATATCCAAATTACTATATCTGCGTCTACGGAAGTAATGTCTGCCTACAGGTATAATTTGTCACTTTATCATGTGCAAGGCAAAATATCAAGGTGTCACACCAAACCTATAGCTGACAGTACCTGCCATCATCATCTGTTGCAAAAAAATTACTACATGTCAAAGTGGCATATTTAATTTCAAGCTGACTGTACCTAGACGTCATCAGTTATAAAAAAAACAACCACATAGTAATAACACGTACTGGCTTTAAGAATACTGCACGTGTTTTAATGTTGCAAGAATAATCGATAATGCTGTAACACGGTTGCGTCACAAACGGAGCGTGATTAGAAGACATATTAATGAAAGTACAAGAAAATTTAATTTTAAGTTTTTCATTTAATCTTTGAACAAGACGACAGAAATATCCTTTTAACGATAGGAGGGCTCTATCGAGTGTGAAAGCCTTGGAAATAAGGCTTGCAGCTGAAGCTCGAGCATTCATAGAAGACTCGAGCCTTGAATGAGTCGAAGACTTGGGAGACTGAAGCCCTTTACAACACTACCCCTATCCTTGCACAGTGGCACTAACACTATATATGAAAATAGACAATGCAGACCCTAGTCGCGGATCATCAAATCATGTTGTTCGGCAAAAAGAGCAAAGTACTTACTGTGGCAGCACATAGCTTATGAATTTGTCCAGCTCCTCGTTGTCACAGTCTAAGTAAATGTGCAGTTTCTTTGTATGTTTTCGGAACAATCTTGTCAGGTACATGCATTTGTCGAGTTGTTTCGCTTTTAACTTTAATGTGTCTCTGAAAACAAACACCTCTCTTGAGCATAACAGTTCTTTTGTACATAAAAAGGTTTGAATACATAACTACAGATTTTTACTTTTACTTCTAAGACTTCCTGAAACCGAGCAGAGTGGAACAGCAAAGAAATGTTAACCAATAGGCTTGTAAACAGGAGATGAGCACAGATTTTATGCTATCTTATTGGTTAATATTTATCTATTACTCCACTCCGCATCCTCATTCGCTTCAGTGGACTAGCAGCTTAGTAGCAGCTAATCATTAGTACACACTTACAACTAACTATAAAATTGAAATTTTTATTTTAAATGTATGAATATTAAAACTAAACAACTGAAACTATTTAATGCTCTATTTAAAATTATAATAAACACTAATATTGACTGCTGTTGTAACATATTACGGTTTATTATGTATTTGTGGTTATGTTGCAGAGTATCAGTGATAATGCCAATGCCATCATGAGTGGCTAAAGCATACTTGATGGTGTACGAGAAATATAAAGTAGTGTTAAGTCTGTGCATTGATAGTTAAAGTTTAATGAACAGACACTAAGGGTTAGTTCTTAACATAACAAGCTAATCTCAAATAATTAATACACCCATTACTGGTTATGATAAGGAATTAAAATGTACTAGCATCTTACTTTCGTCCTTCATATAGTAAAGTGGCAGTTCGCCAGTGTCGACAGGCTGACATTGCGGACAAAGCATCCTCCGTGCTAAGGTGGTCCAATATGCACCTTAGAGGAAGAAGTGGAAGGCTGCCCCAATCCGGAGACATCTACAACAAAATTTTGTTCTCTTATCAATGACGAAGTTTCATTCATAATTTTAGTTTATTTACATCCCACATCTGGGGTTGGCCTCTTTTGTACTAAGCATCTACTGTACCATATAAATTTAATGAGTACGATTTTTATCATCATCATCTCAGCCCATTAACGTCCCACTACTGAGCACGAGCCTCCTCTCACATATCAAGGTGTGAGGGTATTGGGTCATACTCCACCACGCTGACCCAATGCGGATTGGCGGAGGCAGGTGTAAGGCGTCCTGCTGTTAGAATATGTAAAGCCCCCCCTTAGGCCTCTAACATTGCTTAACGACTATCACATTTTAGTGATAACTGGGACATACATACATCTCACTTAAACAGCACTATCTAGTCTTTATTCTAATCATTGACACAAATAATTAAAAACTTGTATAGCTGCTATGGGACACTGAGTAGCAAAAATAAAATCTTGTGACTTTGCAAAATATTCCTCAACAAAATTTTTGTTACAAACTTCATATAATATAATATTATTTTAATTTATTTTACTTGAACAACTAATAACGTAATTAAAACTATAATATAAATAACTTACAAAAATAATTTAATCATACCAAAATTTTCCATGTCACAAGGTCTTATTAAAAAAAATCAATAAACTGGGAAATACTAATATTTTTCAATGATTAGCAGTAGTAAGCACATATTATCACTATAAAATTATGTATTAAAGACAAATACAACAATAACACTAAGTATTTGAACAAAATAAACTATATTACGCAGAAAAACAAAACTCAGCTGTTCTGCGAAAGGTGTGTCGAGTTGTCGACATAACAGCTGTTTTGAGAAAGTGGGTTAAAGCGAATAAAGAACTTTTTATTAATTATGACATCAGGGCTTTATGAAGTAATTCAGTATTTATAATATAAGTACTAAATCCTAGTAATTTCACCAATTAAATCTCAGAAATAAAATATCAAAATTTTCTACGGTAACAGGGTACAAAGAAAGGTCAAAAAACACTTTAACATACCTCGGATTGTGATGAGTCCTATGCCAAACTGATTTCTTATTTTAGTTAGTAAACGCCTGATTTTAGTAACACTTTATTGAGCAGAATAAGTGAAAGTGATTATGAATTAATTATTATTTTGTGCGATCTCTTGTCGCACTTTGTGTTCGCGCAATACTTGAAAAACTAACGATACGAACGAAACGAAACGTAGGAGACTGGAAAGCTCGAAAATGTTTCATATTTAGAACGAATGAACGAAACGTGTAAGCGGATAAATTTGCGAAGTCAATATGATATGTACTATATTCAGAGTACTTTTTATTTTATCTGTTACTGTAATTTTATTTCATAACTATAAATGACAAATTTTTATGTTATATGTAATTTCATCTGAATATACTGTTCAATACCTACATAAAAATATAGACTGTAAAGGTAAGGAGCACAATCTCAGTGTATGCCCAAGTTATTGTAAAATTAGGACGGAGCACAACAGTAGCCGGGTTTTCCAACAGGAGCGTGAAACGGTGTTATTATTGTAGACTGGCATGAGTTAGTGCGGATGAGTTACACGTGCGGGTACCACTACAAGAAGCGCTCTTGTTTGTATGGACTGCATTCACTGCTTGCAATATCACAAGATATGTCCCTTTGACGCGTAGATAGCTTTCTAATAATATAACCCGATCCACATACAAAAACCTATATAAGCTTGCTTGTAAAAAGATATGCCGCAAGACACAAACTTTTGCAATAATTTATTTCAATATTGCATACAAAATATACGAACAAAAAGCTTTTCAACTTAAATAAACTACCTATACATAAAACTAAAAATAGCAGATGTCTTTCAACTGAGGGCCCAAACCTTGGGCCCTTGGGCCCCAAGGGTACGGTGCTAAAAATGCTGGCAACATTTTCTCTTTGGTTTGTCAAACTAATAATTATGCTGGCAGCAGCAGCCATGGACGTTTTATTAATACATCCATGGCAGTAGCTGCTAGCCCTCCTGTTACCGGAGGCGTCAATAAGTCAAGCTCTTATATCCCTGAAAAGCTGCTTTAATTGTCTCCGGCCCCCATTGACACGTTTATTCTCCAACGCAAGAAGAAGACTCCAATGTAAGAAATTTAAAAAAAAAACAGTTTCGCATATTAGTTACGTCTGTTGCGACTTTGCTATACTAGCAACGTAAATTTATTATGATTCAATCTTAAAACGCAAAAATAAAACAGATCTCATTTAACGATATGTTTGTATAATTTTTACTAGTTTTTTTAGACTATTTTGTAAGAATATAACAAAAATAATTTAACAATACGACAAACTACGATAAGTACATATTTAGGTCCATCTAAAATATCGTGTTGATGTCACAGTTTTAATATTCATAACTGAAAAATGTAAGAGTTATTCTTTTAGTTACCTAATGCGTTTGATATTTGTAAAATATTATTTATTTATTTACTACCAACAGCAATTTTTTTTCGACTGGCAAGTGAAATAAAGTGATATACAAACTTTGCACTCGCTGCACATTGCTATTATATCTCTCAAGTCGTTTTTCTCTAAAAATATTGGTATGGTATAATAAGATTTTCAATAAAGATCATTGAAATTTTAGTAATTTGTTTTTTGGGCTGCTTTATTCCGTTTCCAAACCGCAATATCTATTTCTGATTGCTAAGGCACAAATATAGAAAAACTTAAGCCTGAATATTATTCAGTTTTGCGAAAATATTATATTTTGTATTTTAAGAACTTTAAGAGCAAGCACAGAAATCATTTACTTCTATCTTTATTTTCCAAAATTTAATATTCGCGATTTTTTTTTTGTTGAGTCAACACTGCTCTGTGAAAAATGGCGGCCAAAAATCAATTTTAAATTCATCTGACAGCCGGGTTTGCGAAATTTTCGAAAAAATTATAAAAGAGCGCGTAGTTATAAACATTTATAACAATTAAAGTAATGTTTACATAATGTGCTTTTAATACATTTTAAGTTGTAGCTAATTTATGAGCTATACATTTTAATAATAAAGAAAAAAACTGTATTGTTTGGAGTCTATTGTGATCGATGATGTAAGAAATTGAAGGTCTCACAACTTGTGTATTGTTTTCTTGTGGTGGACTTAGAAGTGTAACTCAGTCATGGAAGGGGAAGAAAGTATAGGGAATGCTGATAAAGACGAGTGCGGGGGCAGCACACACTCCACCCCGCAGGAGTATAAATCTTTTGCTGAAATGGCAAAAGACAAATTAGACAGTGGTAAGTGAGTGAAAGTTACATAAAAAAATTTTTGGTGTCTTTACGCGCTTTTTAAATTACGTCTATGCAGGTGCTAAAATAAATAGTTATTGTCTTTATTCCAAAGTTTATTGATATTGTAAATATTTTCATGAAGTTATATATGTAGGTACTCCTTAAAAATTGTTGTGTTTGATAAGTACTAAGTAGATACCCTAAACACATATTTTATTTTAAATTTCTTAACATGTAAAGTTCTATTACTTTAAAAGTATAATTCTTTTTTTATGACTATTCATTTATAATGATGCTTAATAAAAACTATCTTGATGACTTCATACTATGAGTCACTAGAGATTGAAAGAGCCTCTTAGGCCATAAAGTTTGCAAGAGTCTTTAACAAAAAGGAAACAATTAGGTAAGAGCCATTACAATAATATACACACATTCACGCCTGTTTCCCTGAATAAATAGGCGGAGGCATTTTATATGCCTGCACTTCTCCAATTATATTGTTGGTCCCACTTAATATGTGGCAAACTTATTGTTGCTTACTGTTACAATAATATATTAAATTATAAACTACTTAAAAGTAACTACTTAAAGATAAATAAATGTGTTCACAGATAAGTTCCATCTGAGAACTACATTATACAAATATATTGTAGTATTTAATTCTTTCAAATCAATAATTTTATGTTTAATACCTTGTAAAATATAGAAATTCGTAGTTGTTTCTGAAAATTTGTGGTAGGTTTAGTGGATTGAATGATATTTATCTGGATAATACATACATACATATATTAGAAAATGTAAAGGCTTGAAAAGCTTTGACTTATGAACTATTTAGTTTGATTCCTATTATACATGATTCTATTATATATTGTTATATTATTTATTTATGAGGATAGTAGAGGATTGTAGTATACCTTACTTTCTTTTCTGAATCAAGCAATTTCATTTCAAGTTTTTTGTGTGATATTTGGTATATATCTTGCCCCAGTTGTTAAATTGGCCAGACAATGTAATATAGTTGTGCCAAATCAGCCAGTACTTTAGGTCAAAGGTTTTTTACCTCATAAAACTACCTCCTGTTTCATAAGCGTTAACATTTACTGAATTGTCAAATTAATCTATAGAAAGCTTCATTTTATTAACCCAAGCATATAATGATCAGGCGATGTAAAAATTTAGTTACAACATAAATTCAACTCTCAATTTGCCAGGTACTTTATATAAAATTTCTTTACAGCGGGTCGAGAGTTGAGAAGGCGATTACCAATGGCAGGACAGCTTGGAGCTCATCTGATGCATCCAAGAAGACTGTTACTTCACTCCACACCGACACAACATACTGATGTTGTGTTGATCTTCCCTAAAGGTAAGTTTTATTACTATAACATTAAGATCTTTGGCTAAACTATTGAATGCAATAAAATTATTGAATATTGATAGACTTACACTGGGCATTTTAGAATAAAAATAAAACACTTGTTTTGTATGAAATTCCCTACTTGTTCCTTTAACCGGGGCATTAAACGCTGTTTCAGGAGGCTGTTAAGAGTGGATGCAATTTTTACTGTGCTTACTCTACGGTACAGATCGTTCTTACTTTTCTGGATTGCATACCATCTGTTTACCATCAGGCAGGATGTACGAAACTAGATAGTGAAAATTAAATTGATACCCATTTTACGAAACAAAAGTAATAATTGTCTGATAGACCCCAATATACCGCTGAACTGATTAGTCGCAATCAAAATAAGAAAGCTGTTACATACTCAACTTTATAATACAAATAAAACCTTTTCTAAAGTAATTATAAGTAGCTTTTGCTTGGCATCTTTTACAGATGTAATAAACTCTACCCTCAAGTTATCATCATTTCAGACCATTAGGGTCGCCCACATCTGGTGGAAACGCTCCCTTAAAGTCCCACTACTGAGCAAGGGTCACAGAACCTTGTGAGTGAGAGTACTAACCTGCTCTATTCCTCTACGGATTCAGGTCATACTTCACCACGCGTACCAAGTGAGGATCGGCAGAGGCAGGTGTGTGGCATCTTGCTGTTAAAATATCATCATCATCATCTCAGCCCATTAACGTCCCACTACTGGGGACGAGCCTCCTCTCACATGCCAAGGTGAGAGGGTATTGGGTCATACTCCACCACGCTGACCCAACGCGGATTGGCAGGGGCAGGTGTATGGAATCCTGCTGTTAGAATTTTTCAAGCCGCCCATTTGGCCTCTAACGTGGCTTCACGACTATCACGTTTAGTATTAACCGGGACCAACGGCTTAACGTGCCTTTCGAAGCACAGAAACGCTCGATATCAAGTGCCACACAAACGGTTACCCATCAAAGGACTGACCTCTGTAAACTCTGCTGTCCTTCGGTGATCGTTTCCGACCATCGAGCACCGCAGAGCTACGAGCGCTTCGAGCGTAAAATACAAAGTTTACAAATAGCACGTAAAATGTATTAATAACACGTAAAATGTAACTAGTTACACCTGTAAAAACGTTAATTATAAAGGCTTTTATTACTTTCCTCAATCAGCCCCCTCTTCTCCTCCTCTCAATCATATCGATAAATCGATAAATAGTATCTATACCTATGTAATTCTGGGATAGACCGCCGTATAAGGTTCTATACTAGTGTTGCAAAGGACTCGAGTCTTTTAGTCTTATTCGATAGACTCGACTCAGTTTTCTAAGACTCAGTGAACTAACTGAACTCGGAGTCTTGAGTCGAGCCGAGTCTGAGTCCTATCATGAAGACTCGAGCGCCATTATTGAACTCGAAACCTTAAATAGAACTCGAGAGACTCGAGTCTTATAAAGAGCTTGAGTTTTAAAAGAGCTCGAGTCTTCTTCAAACTGGTCTTCGAAATGCTGACAGTGATTTATTTAGAATAAATGTCTATACTTATATAATAAAGCTCAAGAGTTTATTTGTTTGGTAGTTTTGTTTAATTAATGTTTTCTTTTGTAATAATTTTTATGATCATAATTAATTAAACTGATTTTTCATGTTAATTAAAAGTTTAATTCTTTCATTTATTTTTCGACATCTCCTTCTGGTTACACATGATTATATCTCACAAAAATAGCCTTTTATTGGCTGCTTTAAAAAGAATGACTCAAAGCGGAAAAGAACTCGAGCGCGACTCGGCGCGTAAACAGGACTCGAGCGCTAAAGAAGACTCGAGTCTCGAGTCTCGCGTTCAAGAGCTCATATAGACTTGAGTTCTTTATTCTTAAGAGTCTTATTGTTATGAGTCGAGTCGTGTAATGCCGAGTCGAGCTCTAAATTTAGGACTCAAAGACTCGAGTTCTTTACAACACTATATACTAATAAGCTGCCAATCGCAATTCACTAAAATAAAAAAGTTGTTACATAGGTACTCAACTTTATCATACAAATAAAACCTAACCTAGTAATTTCAGGTAGCTAGCTTTTGCTTGGCTCTTTTACAGATGTAATAAACTCTATCCTCAATAGTAATAAATTAAGTGTTCCAGCTTGGCAATGTTCGCTCGCTTCTGCATTATGAGGTCAGGGGTCGTCTACCTCATTTTTATTCATAAATTCCTAAGGATGATAAGCAATTTCCACATGAATGAGAAAGAAGTTTGTATAGGGCGGTGTTTGGGGTGATTAAGGGCAGTGTGGATAAAAAATGTGTTGGGGGAGTTGTCGACATATTTTGGTAATAAACGCTAACAATGTCCATTTATCAGAAACTTTCAGCGCACTGTGATTTTTTACAGCTTTAGAAATGAAAGATTTTTGTTTTGTTTTTGAACTTTTGAAATAAAAGACGATTTTTTTGCTCTTGACGATCAAACTTTCGCCCGCAATAAATGGGCGCGTTATAAACTAACTGGAGCTCATACATTTATATGTATGACATTCATAAGAGCTCCATGGAGCCAAACTTGAATAAATGAGTTTTGATTTTTTCATTTCGTTGTAAAAAATTGAGTAAAATTCAATTTCAACCTTACATTATTATTTTTATCTAATTTAAATTCACGAACCCATGATCGTCGTTTCAATTAAATCGATCGATTCTGTCTCTTCTGAAAACTGTCTGAAATTTTTGGTCATTTGAAAAATAACTTTTTAAAGTTATTAAATAAGCTCACATTTCATGACATAATTAGAAAAAACAGGGTGTACAGTGATCCTATCGCCATCTTTGTATCCCAAGCCAACCTCACCTGCAAGTGGTACACCGTCTGATAAACGGACGAGGCTCTGGCAAACAGAAGTTCCCGGAAAACGGCAATAGGCTAGCCACCTATTACGTGGTACCAACAACACAGATGGCTAAGTGTGGGCGTTTAATAAGCCTCTTTCTTCATGAAACAGGCGTGATTGTACGTATGTAAAAACATAAAAGAATTGATGTTTACATAACGCCATGTATAATAAATAAAGTCAGTTTATTTAAATAAATGGTTAACAATCTACTAGGCGTTGTGTTGTTTATTGATTTGAAGATATGAGATGAGCTCCGTGTTATGTTTCTTAATATCATTTATTATGCATCATTTATACCTTTCTTAAACTTAAACACTATGGAGCTTATTACAAAAAAACATCTAAATTTATAAGCCTCTACATATTTTTCAAATTATCAAAGAGTTGAAATCATAACGTAAAAATTAATTTTGTACCTACAATGTAGCCTTTTCAAGCCTGCGGTGCTTGGGAGAAAACTTGGCATGGCTCTTGTTCCGTAGGAACGGGCTCTTATATCGTAGATACACTCGGAGTAATAAGTAGCTGCACACTATCGTACTATTTCGCGCGAATAATTTTATTCAAATAGTAAGTACATGCATACATACTTAATGTCACGCCTCTTTCCTGTAGGGGTAGGCAGAGATCACGTCCTTCAAATTCCTACTTGGCACTCCCTTTTAGCTTCATTCACACTCATTAACCTTCTTATACACGCACGTCAGTTTAAGTTACTTTTGACTAGCCCTTTCTCCAAAATTTTCTAGATTTGGTCATGGAAGGTCTTACGTGGTCTTCCCCTCCCAACATTTCCATTCACTTGTCCATATTATTATTATACTAGTTAGTGGACCCTGGGTCCTAAGCTTAAGTCTAGGGCAACCGGGATAATGATAGGAGTTGATGAGTAAGATCAATATCTAACACTTTCTAGTCCCAATCTAATCAGAGCTTATACTTTCGGTGCTAGCGTTATTAGACAGTCCCAAACTGCAAAACGAATCATCATCATTTCATCTCATTAACTTTTCACTACTGACCACACTAGTCTACTCTCACGAACCATGCTGAGTCGGATTTCGGTGAAACTCGCGTGGTGGAGAGACCTAGTGCGGATTGTCGGATGCAAGCGTGTTCTGATGTTAGAAATGTTTAAACCGCCCAATATGGTCTATAACATGGCTTAACGACTACCAAAGTGACAACAGCAACTCAGCAACCAACGGCCTAACGTGCTGAAGAAAACGTATATCATGGGTGCCCTTTGGTTCGCCTAAAATTGTTTGTCCTAATATGGTTTGGCCAAACCGTTTTGGTCTAAACTTAAAACGTACAATAATTGTTTCGCCTAAAAATAGTTTTGCCACCATTATAGTTTGGCCTAAGAATTGAAAGGCCTAATTTTAGAATGTCTAATGTAAAATAGCCTAAAGTATATTAGCATAAGTTTATTTTGGCATAACGATTATTTCGCAAATTTATAAAAGCTCTAATTTTAGCATATCTATAATGAAATGTGCCAATAATGTATTGGAATAAAAGCATAGAATTTTATTGAGAAAATAAATTGACAGAAGCGAATCGCTGCAAACCCGACTCCACGTAGTGTTGTCTGCCCTACCCTAGAGTGCAATATAAGTCCGCGTAGGCGCGGAGGGGCGAGGCGGCCCGCGAGCTAAGGAGCAGATGGGTTGGGCTCGCCGCCGGGGCTGAAGCCGGGCAGCAAGGCGAAGCTGCGGTGGTGAGCGAAAACCATCTGCGACGCAAAGCTCGCGTGGGACCGCCGGAGCCCCGCAGCGTCGAAGCCGTGACGGAAACTATGCATGCTACATGCCTGCTTGCACGCTTACATGCTGCATGACTGCAAGCATGCTGCATGTCTGCATGCATGATGCATGCCTGCTTGCATGCTGCATGTTTGCAAGCACGCTGCATGCCTACACGCTGCTGTTTTTCTGCTTGCATGCTGCATGTTATGCTGCATCATCATGTTTTGTACTGCCAAATGACTCATTTGGTAAATGACAATGTGGCGATATAAAGTTAGGCGAAGTGAAATTAGGTCAAACACGATTCTGAAGAGTGAAATTAGGCAAAAAAAATTTAGTCTTTTCGTTTGGGTGCCATTACAAATTAGGCGTACAAAAAATTTGGCTATCCGATAGGGACCCGTATATCATGCATATTCGTTATGTCCTTTTAAAGAACACACCCAGACGAATATTCAAGACCACATATAATATTTGTTCTAGAACTTATACCGTGCAGGTGTGTATTTACTTATGAACAAGCATTTTAGTTTGACGTCTAGGTGAAAAAGTACAAAAATGAACAGTCACTTTTCGAGGCCGACTGTACCATAAATTGAGCCGAAAATAGAAGCGTGCTCGCGTGACCATATTCTCGGGCTATTTCACAAATTTCGAATTCAGGTGAATTTACGTCAGAAAGCCTATTACGGTGTTGGTAAACTGTTATAGCTGGGGTATTGTTCCTAGATTCTCTTGTTGTACAGTCAGCATAAAATTGTGGTTGGTTAGCACCTAAAGCGCTATATTTTCCGAAACACGTCCCAAGGCTCTTGAGTCTTGACATTAGAGACGTGTGTCGAGCGTCTTCATGGCGCTTTGGATGTTACTAACTATACGACGCTGACTGTACTCGTGGCTTTAGGTATTTGTATGACTTTTGACTGATCTAGTAAAACGTTTCGTCTGTCTTATTTTATTCGTACTGCCTCATACTTTTCTTCTAACTAATGAGCTCAGAAGATGATGATGATGATTATCCTTTGTTAGACGCATGGCTTTAGGTAAATATATATTTTTTATTGATCTAGAAAACGTTTCCTTTGTCTTATTTGAAGGCTGGTAAGGGGTCGACTATGATAAAGGAAGTAATTGAAGCATACCGCGGTACAACATACTCGGATACGATCGCCGACGTAAAGCATAGTTCAAAGAGGTCAATGTTTAGATGGGTTACCGTTTGTGTGGCATTTCACATCAAGCGGTTCCGTACCTCGTAAGCAGTGGTCTGAGTTGTTATTATAATTATGTGGAAGTCGTTAACACTTTACCAGGCAGTGGTCATTATATGACCACCATAAATTGAACCTTATGCGGTTACCTTAAGATGGAAAACCAATGAATATTTTCAACGTGCTCTGCCTGTTAAAGGGTAGACGTCACAAAGCACTTGTTTCGATTGTGACTTGAACACCTCTCACCTTTTTTCATGCCTAAGCCCAATAGTAGGACGTTTATAGTCTGAGATAAAGTACCATAGGGTGTATAGGGATCCTATCAAGACCTAAGGAACCCAAGCCAAACTCACCTGCACTGCAAGTGGTGCACCTGCCAATTAACGGACGAGGCTCTGGCGAACATAACAGTGCCCAATAAGCGGCAATAGGCTCGCCACCTATTAAGTGGGACCAACTATGTAATTGGCGAAGTGTGAGGGTATAATATGCCTCTGCCTACCCCTTCGGAGACACAGGCGTGAATGTATGTATAAAGTACCATCCTAAATTTAACCTTGTTGCGAACATAGCGTGAAACATTCTCTGATTTTGGAATGCAGTGTAGGGTAGGTAGCTTATAAGGTGGATGGATATTGGAATTTAGTCAATGTTGCAGTGACTGACCAATCATCTGCCGAAGGTTTGTCGAGCATCTTATGAGAGAGAGGAATTTAATTGATCTAGTGGTAATGCCTAGCCTAGTTATAGTTATTAGTAGTTCCATTTATATATGGGTGTATGAGTATTCATAGAACAAGTACCCTTAAACAAAATTTTTACTATTATGAAATCGATTTTCATTTCAATCCGAATTTTTGCATGAAAAAAGTTATCAAGTTGTTCATTATTTCAGACCATTAAATTCTGAGCACGGGCCTCCTTTCACAATTCAAGGATCCGAAGTACGGAAGCGCTTGATAGAAAATGCCACACAAACGCTCACTCATCTAATGAATGCCGTCTGTTAACTATATTTTACTTACGCTATGAGGCCCGTGTAGGTTTCATTTCATTCATTTAATCTTCTTGTTGCAGGGTTACCCGACAGCATGTTGCTATGGCTCCTTCAGAAGCTGCGCGGAAGCCGGCCAAGACTGCGTGTATGCGTGCGTCAGCATGCGTCCTCGCAGTGTTCCGCTTTCTACATCACAGCTGATGATGACGTGTGAGATATATCACTAATCACTTTCTGTGTCCTTAACTTTTCTTTTCATTTAAGGTAGCCTGGAAGAAATTGCTTTAAGCGATAAGGCCGCCAAAATCAAAATTCATTTATTCAAGTTTGGCTCAATAGAGCTCTTATGAATGTCATACTTATAAACTAACGCGCCCATTCACTGCGGGCGGGAGCTTGATCGTAAAAGAACGGGCAAGTAAATCGTCAAGGTTGGTTTTTTCTCCCGCCAGTTACAATAAAAATACATAATATTAAAACAATTGTGTTCTGCTGTCACTAGATTTAAAAGAGAAGACAAAACTCTTTTTAGCAATATTAACATAATTACGGTTACTTACTCGTACCTGTTTAATTTTCTTTGTTTTTATGTGTAATCTTTATCATGGTGCACAATAAAGAATAAATTATTATTAAGTATTATTATTAATATGTTTATAGATAAATAAAAGACCTGTGGTAAAAAAAAAAAATTCAAAATTCATATTCATTTATTCAAGTTAGGCTCAAAAGAGCTCTTATGAACGTCAAAACTTAAAAACTAGCGTGCCCATTCACTGCGGGCGGGAGCTTGATCGTAAAAGAACGGGCAAGAAAATCGTCAAGGTTAGTTTTTTCTCCCGCCAGTTACAAGAATATGTACTTAGTAGTAAAACAATTTGACAAATCTACAAAAACATGTGTTCTGCAGTCACATGATTTAAAATAAAAGAAGAAAATAACTTTTTATTTTAAGTTATACGAGTATGAGTACGAATAAACATAGTAGACATGAGCAGACCAGTCCTCACTGGTGGCACCCGTTCACGAGTATTTATTGATAGCAGCGATTGCCCAGTGGCAAAACTAATAGACTGCAGTTTACAGAGGCTCGGGTTCAATCCCTTGTTGCGGGTCTAGAAGACTAGAGAAACCTACTTCGCTTATCGCTGTTATGTGGGCTGCTGAAGTCAGACGGCAGTCGTTCCGTGTAATAACTGACATTTTGTTAGACCAGTGAGCAGACCCTGGGTCCTAAGCGTGAGATGATGAGTATCTTTTTACATTATCCCAGCTCATTATCCTCCCACAACTAAGCACGGACCTCCCACTCACAAACCGAGGTGAGATATATTCAGGTCATACTGCATCACGCGAACCCAGTGCGTATTAGCGGAGTATTAAGTCAGTCTAAGTTTTTTTTAATATTTTGTATATTTGCGGACCCAGTGCGTATTAGCGGAGTATTAAGTCAGTCTAAGTTTTTTTTAATATTTTGTATATTTGTGTATTTTATTCATGTTTAACAAATAGTTTTAGTGTTTATTATTTTCAAAGTTTATGTGCTTTGCCTTTCTCCTGCAGCTTTCCTGTTCTCTCCTTTGCGTCGGGTTGTCTGGAAGAGATCGGTTTTTGCAATAAGACCATCTAGATTGGCCTTTTTTATTGTTTTCAATATTCATTGTAATCTGTAGTTTTTAAGTTATTTTTGGTCAATAAAGAGTATATCTATCTATCTAGTATAGTTAATATCAGTCTTTATCTTTAGTGTTGTTTAAATGTGTACTTCGTTAAACAGGTTGCTGCAAACAGCCGAAGAAGTCCACTTGCCCAAACTCCTGAAGCCCGAGTTTGGTGGCGGTTACAAGGAGTTTACAGTTCGGGACATGCATTGTTTTCAAAAGGTGAGGTTTTTTACATATGTATTTGTCGCTATTTGTACTGGCCTAGCTTTAACCGGAATTAAATAGCGTACATTGAGATCAGCTGGTCGGTCGTTTTTATAGCATTGGATATTGACCGCTTCTGTGCCTAAAAAAGTCTCATTTAACGCTCTATGTTGCTGTTTAGAAAGAAAGAAACCATCAGACTTACTAACTGACGGACAATCCCCTCCCTCCTTTAGAATCACGACAGGCTGACTGACAGATAGGTACCCCCGATAAGAGTCACCGACAGACTGACAAATCTTGAGAAATTCTGACAATGAACCCATTTGTTTTTACTTCTTTATTATGGTATCGCTCATATTTCTTTCATTGTTGTTAAAAAAATATATCGAATTTCCATTTTGTGTGTAAATGTTTGACGAATCTAAATGATCATGTTGATCTTAAAGACAATAAAGTATATTTTATTTTATTTCAATGAAAGAAAAATATTTATAAAATAAAGGTATTCAAAAAAAAAATAAGATGTATATATAGAGAAAAAATTAATGTATATACACAATTAGGTAAATTATATAAATCTAAATTAAGATGAAAGACACAACACAGAGCTGTTAAGACTTTTGAGAGTTTAATAGATACAGTTTGTATGTAGACTTGAATAAGCGGAATGTTTGACTATTTCTTGTCGGCGGAGGTATGTTTCAGCATTTCGTGGTAGTATATTGAAAACTTCCACGAAATGCTGCTGTATTGTGTCTTGGAAATAATAAGCAAGAGGCATTTCTAACTTGCCGCTGTAAAATGTATTTGGCAAACATCAAGTCTATTTTGAAGAACCTTTTAAGCGGCTTAGAGAAGGTTGATTGCAGCACGTTTCAGTGTTTCCTCCGTCAATCCTAAATTACCTTTTTTTGCTATTTAACTAAGTAGTTAATTGATTCAGGATTTTAATTAGAATCTTCTTAATATAACCTTTGTAACAATCGCCTCACAAACTCAATACGACACGTATTTTGCTCTCATACAGGGCAAATACACGCGGCAATAGGCTCGCCACCTATTACGTGAGACCAACAGTAAAATCGGCGAAATGTAGGCGTATAATATGCCTCTTCCTAACCCTTCGGGGAAACAGGCGTGATTGTATGTATGTATAGGGCAAATGTAGGTCAAAATATCAGACAACCTTCTGAGATTAATGTTCTGACATTAACGACTACACGATGAACGCTGAACGAGAGTGAACACGAGTCTTAAGCTGTTTTCCGATTTTTCGGAAGATTACATTATTTTACACCTTTGCTTTGTTTTAGACTAGGTTTTTTTAAACTGGCTGTCCTTGATGTCTTCATGGTGTAGTCTGTATACAAGGTTACAGGTTAAGTCGACCTATTCATGTAAAATATTGGTTATTGAGGTCTCGAACCATCTTATTTTACATGTAAAAAACAAACAATTATAACAATAAGACTTATAAGTACATTTGAAAATATCTTAGCTGATAGCCGGAAATCGGGTGTTTTTTATAAAAAGCAGTTAAATTAAAATATCTCGAAAACGGTTAGTTTGAGGATAGGGTGTTTCATAAGCAAATCAGTCAGAAACGATGTAAACTACACGCCCTTAACGGGAATAGGTCGACTTAACAGTCTCATCTCATAATGCCAACTTCGCAAAATGACAACCGGTTGTAAGTATATATATTTTTTTAATAGGTTAAGGTTTTTTTTTATAATCAAGTAAAAGAAATGCAGTTTACATAGATTACCGATTTTGTCGTATTTCAGCGTTTAAATGAACGTTTAATGGGCAATGACAACCGGTTGTAAGTATATATATTTTTTTAATAGGTTAAGGTTTTTTTTTTATAATCAAGTAAAAGAAATGCAGTTTACATAGATTACCGATTTTGTCGTATTTCAGCGTTTAAGTGAACGTTTTATGGGCGGTTGTCATTTTGCGAAGTTGGCATTATAAGATGAGACGGACTTAACCTGTAACCCTGTATACATATAACATACACAAGCACAAATAAATCAGTTGTATTAAGTTCCTGAAGACTTATTCCCCACGCACTAACTAGGTATATAGGTGCCTTCCTCACCCGCATAAGTTCGTAAAGCCCAAGGGTGGCTGTCACTATACTTACCTTTTATTCTGCGATGTGAGAGAGGTAGGTATATAACAAACTTTCTGATGAGGGTGCGGGCGTTTGGCATTCGGTCGGGTAGCGTTGAGTGGGGACCTCCATGTCTTTACTAATAATGATATATACTAGATGTATTTTAGCTACTTTGTCTGGATTGTTAGATAAAGGACGGGATTTTTTGAAACTACGCTTATTCGTCTACCATGAGTGTATTGTTTTGATGATCAATATGGCGTGGAGGTCAGTATTGGGATCGATTCCCATAAAGGCCAAATTTCTGAATGTATTAACATGAATATTTGTTCAGATCTGGGTGTTCTCTATGTACTCGTATATTCGGTATGTATACACAAAAATCGATGTATGTTTCGATATTTATTATCCCTAACACAACTACTTAATTATCTTGAAACAAAATAATTGTTATGATTGTAAGAGAATATTTATTTATTGTTGGAAACACAAATCCATAAGGTTCAATATAAACAAGTAAATTTCCAAGGTTCAGGCGACTTCGTTCCGCGTTCGTCTTTCCTTATCCTTATAAATACTGCCTGGATTGATTTTTGATGAATTGTTTATAAATTATTGATAGAAAAGATTATTAATTTGCAGCATAATATTATATCTTTTGATTTTGGGTGTAACATCATAGCATCCAAAACCAACCTCACCTGCAAGTGGTGCACCTGCCGATCAACAAACGAGGCTCTGGCGAACATAAAAGTACCCGATAAAGCGGCAATGGGCTCGCCACCTATTACGTGGGACCACAAAATATAATTGGCGAAATGTGGGCGTATAATAACCCCCTGCCTATCCCTTCGGGGAAACAGGCGTGATTTTATGTATGTATTTCTTTTTAGCATTGTATCCCCGCCAATCCGCACTCCTCTTATTTTGGTTAGTGAAAGGTGTTCCGTGCTCAGTAGTGAGACGTTAATGTGATGTAATGATTTTATACCATGCCTATTTTACGGTATGAAGCACCTTAATTTTTTAATCTTAAATTAATTGGGCAGGATGTATTCGTTATTGTATTTTGATTTGACACGTCATATCTCGGTTGTCAAAATTAATAATATTTATAAACATATATATATACCAGCACTTTGCTTCTGAGGTCGTGGGCTCGATTCCCAAACTGGACAAATCTTTTTGTGCTTAGACATGAATATTTGTTCTGGTCTGGGTGTATTCCTATGTATATTAACGTCCCAGACACAATAGGAAACCAATTGTTTGTCGGTCACTTGGCGTTTAAAAATTTATTTACAAAAAATAAATGAATAATAATAAATATTCTCTTACAATCACGCCAATTATTTAGTTCAAAGATAAGTATCATTAAGAACTTGTGTTATTTTGTTAAAAACGAAGTATGTATATATGTTTATCCGTTATTCAGTATCCATGACACACGTTCTTAATGATAAATTGAAAATATTAACATTTTCAATTTAATTTAATTTTCGGAAAAAAATAATCGGAGGTAAATTACAGCGTTTACGGCGATCTTATGTAGTAAGTAAAATTTTCTAGACTTTTACTACTATCTAGTGCTTTTTCTGAATAGTAAAAGTTAATAAACTTTATTCTTCTTGTCCTATTTGTTAGATACTAAAAAAAAGGTTGTAATAAATATCATGGCTCCACTACGTGTATTGTTGGAAACACAATGTCCCCTCATAAGCAGCGAGGTACTACAGGGCCACTCGAGTACGAGGGCTTTTGAAAGCTTTCAGCGAAACTCAATGAGAATGTTCATAAAGTGTCGGACATACGGTCCTAAAAACATTATCTGGAAAAGAAATATTCACCTACAATTGTAGTATAAATAAATACACAGCTTTGCTTCTATGGGAATGTTCACAATAGTAAAATTAAAACTATAATTTCAGTATCGTGAACATTTTCATAGAAGCTTGTACTAAAGTCAATAGAATAAAGTAGACAAGAGCTTGTATTAAAGAGTGTTATTATCAGCATATCAGTCTTATAAAGTCCACTGCTGATCATAGATAACATGCTATATATATACACTGGACAGCAAATAAACTGGGCCACCCGCTACCTTGGAACTCTGATTCGATTTTCTCAAAAAGTATAAACCTCACAACTATCAAACTTACGTCTACAAAAAGTGCGTTTCATGTTGTTTGAGAAATGACCACAAATTTATCCAAAGTACCCTCAATTCACATTGCAATCAAGCAACAAACACAATACCAACGATTTGCTCTGTTTTGATTAGAGTTTGCGATTAGCGTTCTTTTTTTCTAAATGAGGATATTCGGATTTTTCTTATGGTTTCTTTAGTTGCCATCCATTAATTGCTTCAGACGCGTGTATTTTTGCTATTTTCTATGGTCAATAATGGATACGACGCCTCAAAAAGCAGCTCAAGCTGTAGCACTACTTCAAGCAGGCGTTTCGCAACGTGAAGTTGCTCGGAGACTTCGAATCAGCAGATCTTTGGTACAACGAGCTTACAGACGATACTTAGAGACTAGAGCATTCGATCGCCGACCATGTATGGGCAGACCTAGGGCTACATCAGCAGCCTCAAAAAGCAGCTCAAGCTGTAGCACTACTTCAAGCAGGCGTTTCGCAACGTGAAGTTGCTCGGAGACTTCGAATCAGCAGATCTTTGGTACAACGAGCTTACAGACGATACTTAGAGACTAGAGCATTCGATCGCCGACCATGTATGGGCAGACCTAGGGCTACATCAGCAGCAGATGATCGTTATATCCAACTTACTGTTTTGCGAAATCGCCGCCTCAACGCAGTTGAAGTCCAACGAATTCTGCGTGACGAACGCCAAGTGGTCATAAGTTCAGATACCGCTAGAAGGAGACTTGCTGAACGAAATCTGGCTTCAAAGAGAGCTGCTACAGGCCCAAAATTGACCGTAGCATACCGTAGAGCACGACTTGAATTTGCTCGAGAGTATAGGGATTGGACGTTAGAGCAGTGGCGCAATGTACTCTTTACTGATGAGACCAGGGTGAGTCTACAAGAAAGTGATCGACGTCAGAGAGTATTATATACGCACTTTTTGTAGGTGTAAGTTTGATAGTTGTGAGGTTTATACTTTTTGAGAACATCGAATCAGAGTTTTAAGGTAGCGGGTGGCCCGGTTTATTTGCTGTCCAGTGTAGTTATATATATATACCTGTTTCCCCGAAGGCATATTATGCGCCCACACTTCGCCAATAATATAGTTGATCCCACGTAATAGGTGGCGAACCTACCTATTGCCGCTATCCGGGCACTGTTATGTTCGCCATAGCCTCGTCCGTTGATCGGCAGGTGCACCACTTGCAGGTGAAGTTGGCTTGGGCTCTTTAGGTTTTGTTAGGATCCTTACACACCTTACATTCTAATAGGGATATTTGCCCATAACCACTGGACAGGCAAGTTGGTGATCGCAGTTTCAGTCAGTGCGCAGGATGACGCTGCTGCCCATCATTTTTTGATTTCTCTTCGTCATCTCTTACCTCCCCGTGCGATGAGAGGGGGTGGCACTATTCTAGGCCGGCAGCACACGGCAAATAGTAAAGAGTATAGGTACCTATGGACAGACTTTGCTTAGTTTGAGGCTAGGAGAGTTGTGTGAGACTTCCAAGAATATTTATGTATCTTACTTTCAGGCAGTTAGGTACTATGATCCACCACTGAACAAAGTGCAGATTGGAGGAGATAGTTGTGTAGCCTCGTGCATTATGAGCTTTTTGAGCCGCCCAACAAATCCTCCAACTTGACTTACGACTACCACATATAATAATAGCCGGGACCGAAGTCTGAACGTGCCTTCCAAAGCGCAGAAGCGCTGTACTGCCGTCCTTAGCTAGAAAGCCGCTAACTGTCAGAGGGTAATTTCTGAAATAAAAACTTTATTATATTGCAGCAGCGTTTAAATTCCAAAAACTACTTATTGAACGTTAGCCGCATTTTAGCTAATGGACGGCTGTATATATTAAGTTCGGGAATTATGTGATATCGCTAAAATTGGGAATTTTTAATTCTTTTTGTTCTTTGTCATCATCATGTACGGAAATGAAAAAAGGTGACCTTAACCTACATAATATAACACATCAGAACGTGGGGTTAAAAATAAAATAACCTGTTTAGTTTCTCAATATTATATATTTTAAGCTGCGTCTCTTTTTTTTTTCGGCCGTTTAATTTCTAAACATATTAATAACAAGCATTTTTTTAATGACTCCTGGTTATTAGTAGATTAAATATTGAAGAGACCGTTTTTTTTTACTAATTATTATTTACTAATATAATTATTATTTTTGATGAATTTTTATGTGCTGCTCTATGTGCGAATCGATACACGAAATCCATCTGGGATCCTCCCTGGTGCCCTTTTCGACGGTGGGCGCGGGGACGCCTTGCCAAGCTTCTGAATGGCCAAAGTCAGCGACATCCACTGTCCCCTTAAATGCCACACCAACGGACCCAACGGTCATCTATTTAAGTCACTGACCTCCGTGAACTCCGCCTAACTTCGATATTTTTTTCTGACTTAATGTTTTTATGACAGTATATATGACTTTTAATTTGATTAAAATTAAGATTTAGTTCGATTCTTATAATTATTTATGCTGTGACAGTTGTAATATATATTTCGTTTTGTAATGTTTTTTTTTTGTTAAATGCTCATTTGATAAGGCTGGACACAGTGAAACTACTTATTTAATTTGAAATGACATTATTGACTTGAGTGTTCGATACGTAATGTTTTTATGAATAATGTAATTACCAAGTATTGTTGAGCTTTTAAAAAAATAAAAAGCTAGAAAATGGGCTGCCATTTAACATATTTTGGCCTTTTTACAATTTAGATAAATGTTAAGATAATATTGTAACTATTACTATTTGCGTGACCCTATTGCGTGTCAACATGCAAACGGAAATACTATGAATTATAGTAGTCATTCAATGTTATTACGGAGTAAACAAACCTTTTTTGATTATTTATGGATTTTACCTATTCCGAATACCTATTATAAAATAAATATTTATGGACAGCGCTCTTGGTCCCATGAAATACTATGAATTATTATTATAGTTGTCATTCAACCTTTTAAAGGTATTTATGGATTGTACTTATTCCGAATATATTTTATAAAATAAGTATTCATGGACAATTTTCCTATAGTAAATTAGAAAATAAATATTCATGGACAGCGCTTTTAATGCCAATAAGCAGAACATATCTATCATATCCTAGCATTATCCCGGTTGCCCTAGACTTAATCTTAGGGCCCAGGGTCTGCTCACTTTTTTTTTTTTACGTCGGTAACAAAATGCATTTACGCACTGCCTCCCGGCCAAAGGGGTCCGAGAGGGGTGTATGGGACTCACCACCGGCAGACACGACCGCTAGCAGTAATACCCACTAAAAATCTTCCGACGACGCCCGCCGCTTGTTGAAAAAGAGCCAGTACCTGGCGAGGGGCCAGTACCTGGGTTGCAGCTCTGACACCCCGCCCGCGGCCAACGTCCCCCGAACCAAAACCGGGAGGACCTCCTCAGAGAGGCGCAGTGGACGCGCCCCTCCTACCTCCTTGTGCGACCATAGCGTGTGAGGCCGACTTCTCGGAGGGTCCATGGCTAGACTGCAGGGGCCCTCTGCCCCCGCTGCTTTACGGGCCCTTCTGGCATGCCCGCTGCGCCTTCCACAGGACCCACTTAGTTTCCCCGGTAGTCAGTACTAAGGGCACCCAGAGTCGCCAATCTCTGTGTGTTACCTTTTCCCTAGCGCCCTCTGCGCCCTACTGGGAGGTACTCAGCCCCCCCACCACGACCAGATGGAGACCAATCTGGGGGGATGGCCTCCCCAGGCCCAAACTGAACCTAACCTAAGCAAGAATGTAACGACATATATTCATTTACGACAAAATATTTTTTCTTTTGTATAACTTCAATATTTTGCTTTTAATAAAAAGTTTTTATTTCAAAGTTTTCAAGAGACACTTCAATTTCATTTATATGTAGGATTACAGATACTACAGATGCTACTTCTACAGATTACTATTTTTATTGGTTACAGCTTCTGAGAGCCTTTCCATCCGATTTATCTAAATGTCTTGGCGAGAGACAATACCTAGCTGAGTTTCTTGCCAACTTCTTCTCGTATCTCGCAAGCTCCCTCCCTAGTGAAGTGGCGTTTCTAGAGCGTATGTAAAGCGAAATTGGCTTGAATAAATGAATTTAATTAAGTTTCTTGAAATGCTTCTCCGACCATCAACATTGAAGTGCATAGAGATTTCGGGTGGGATATACAGTGTATAGTGATCGTATTAGTAGGTGAGATTAGGTGTTCCTAAGTGGTTACTGTATTTATGCAGACTTCATTGAGATACATAGAACTCTTCCGTGCTTCATGCTTATAGGACAGTGTATGTATGCAGTGCTTCTTGCTTGTATGCTGTCACTTACTATTGATGGTTGGCGGTAAACCATTATGTTCAACATATGTATGACGATTGTGTATTGATTCCAGAGTATGCCAACATCAAAACTACTGAACTCCCCCTGCTCCTCGTTCTTGGAAGTTCAGTTCAGTTCATGTGAAGCATGGAGTATGCTCGTTCGTATTAATATCAGTATGGTTGTGTATTAATTTCGGAGTATGTCATCATCAGAACTACTGAACTCCCCCTGCTCCTCGTTCAGTTCTGTTCATGTGAAGCATGCAGTATGCTCGTTCGTATTAATATCAGTATGGTTGTGTATTAATTTCAGAGTATGTCAGCATCAGAACTGCTCAACTCTCAAGAAAGAGCGGCCCTTGTGAAGCATGTACTGGAGGCTGCTCGCGCGGAGCCGGGGGACGAGCATGCCCTGGAACCTGCATTGACGTTGCGGCTTGGACAAAGTATTGGTGAGTTGATGATAATAATATCCCTTGATATTTTTCGTTCTGCTATTCATCTAGCCACACACTAAGAAGAGCCTGTAGCCTAGACGACGGATAAATATAAATTTTTTTTAAAGACAGGAATAATATTATCTTTTATTTCCAGATTATAAAAACAGAATGAATCATAATAATACAGTGAAAACAATAAGGTGCACCACTGCAGGGGAGATTGTTTTGAGTCCCTAAAATCTTGATAAGATCTCTATATGATTGTAATTGGATTGAATTCTCGTTACATGTATTATTGCTGTATTCATTGTCCCAAAAGTTCAAATTAACTGCAATACATTGTAGACTTTTCTAGGCTACTCAGATATTTGGCAAGGTGCCCGGCGACTCCCGCACTTGAGAGCTGAATTGTAAAATAGGCTCATTATCGTTGGTACCATACGTTTTACGTAACATTTGGAACACATAAGTTAGGTTTTTCATTATGCCTAGGACACATTAGTTGTGGTTGCCTGTAACTTTGCGCAGGACGTATTTTACGTATTTTCCTATGTTCTTTTTTCGTATTGCAAGTGTAACTCCTGAATGCGTTCCTTACATAAATTAAAATAAAAAACTATATAAAAATATATTCTATTGCAGAAAAAAATATATATAATAGGTAGATTTTGCGTGACACATCCATAAATAAAATCACGCCTGTTTCCCCGAAGGTGTGGGCATAATATGTGCCCACATTTCGCCAATTATATTGCTGGTCCCACGTTATAGGTGGCGAGCCTATGCCGCTTATCGGCAACTTGAATGGTCGCCAGAGCCTCGTCCGTTGATCGGCAGGTGCACCACTTGCAGGTGAGGTTTTGGGGTCCTAAGCTCTTGGTAGGACACCCCTGAAGACAATAGTAGGGTAACATTATGAAATGTATTTCAACAATATCAAAATATCATAGAGTGCTTGTGGTTTACTTTATGAGATAACATGGATTTTTATCCGATAAGTATCAGCTCAGCCATATGAAATTTACTGCTGAAAATATGCCACGCAATTATTTTCGATCATAAAAGATCTTGAGTCTTTGATTTACCGACTCCTCGCCGTCTTGACTTGATCATCGGTCAATCGGGCTGAAGGCCGCGTACTACATTCGCCGGATCCCAGTCTCCATTGAAGAACCTTAACGCCCCAAAGATCATCAGGTTTTTCGAGCTACAAGCCTGAGTCTATGTCGGCTTGAAAATCAATCTTAGCCCATGTACGTCCCACTGAGCAAGGGTCTCCTCTCACAAGTCAAGGTAAAAAGGATTCAGGTCATATTTTACCACGTGGATTGGCAAATACGCCTTGCTATAATCGGCACTCTAATTTTCCAACTAAATTCCTCTACTACATTTGCCGTGTCGCGATCTATATTGGATAGGGCTTTAAAGCCCATTAATATTATAGTGGTATGTATATTGTAAGGGGCTATCCATAAATTACGTCACACATTAATGGGGTGGGAGAGACGAAGTGATGTTGACGATGTGTGACATGGTGCGACAAGGGAATGGGAGGGATCCTAAATTTCGTGACGCCACATTTCAAAATCCAGGTCCTATAAACATTTTGGAACTGCTGTTTTAATATAATAATTGCTTGCTGTACAATTGCAAAATATGTCACATCACACTAAGGAAGAGGGAGTCTCACAAGTGTGACCAGCTGTGACAAGGACGGAGAGGGGGGGGGGGGGTCAATAGTTCACAAAATTCGTGTGACGTAATTTATGGATGATCCCTAATGATAAATTTGTTTTATTGACAGTTCCGGCCTGCGTGAGTAGGGGCATTGTGGCTAATATGTTTCCGTTACACGAGCGGCAAGCCTTAGAAAGCCTTCGAAGGAAATGGGTCAAGTCCTTCTTCTCTCCACAACCTTTAGGTAAGTTGATTTAATATATTCTGAAGAATTTCACATCTATGAGGCAATAACAAGCTAGCTTTAAGATCACAACTTGTCAAAATTTGTCACAGTGATAATTGTCCTAATAGGATCTGAATACCTGTCTCACATATATACATACACGCTTGTTCCCCCGAAGGGGTAGGCAGAGTCATATTAAACGCCCACACTTCGCCAACTATATAATTGGTCCCACATAATAGGTGGCGAGCCTATTGCCGCTTGACGGGCAATGTTCGCCTCGTCCGTTGATCGGCAGGTGAACCACTTGCAGGTGAGGTTGGCTTGGGCTCCTTAGGTCTTCGTAGGATCCCTACACACCCTGTCTCACCATTAGAAATATAGCAGAAATATACTATGAGTTGTAGACTACGGATAGACGTATTTAAATACTTTATTGTGTATATACATACTTATCATATCATATCTCTCTTATCATATCGTTTGACGACCGACATGGCGTGGTGGCGAGTATGCTCGCATTCCACTCCTGAGGTCGTGGGTTCGATTCCCACACAGGACAAATATTTGTGTATATAAATATGAATATTTGTTCTGGTCTGGGTGTTTTTCTATGTATATTAAGTATATATTTACAAAAAAAAAGTATATATGTATGTTTATCCGTTATTTAGTATCCATAACACAAGTTCTTAATGATACTTATCTTGGAACTAAATAATTGGTGTAAGTGTCAGAAATATTTATTTATTTATTTATTTATTTATATCATACATTCAAACACATTCCTACTTTCTTCACCTTGTACTGTACAATTTTTAAATCTGCTAGTATCTTTTAAGATATAAAGAAATGTAAATCCGTGATTCGATGTAAGGACATATATTGTGTGTTTTGTATTTACTCCTTGTGGGTTTCTCAAATAAATAAATCAGCTCTGACAAACAGAAATTAACAACTAATAAGATAATGCACACAATTTTAGACTTGTGTGGGAACATACCGAGCTCCTCACTATGTCACTACGTAAACTATAAAAACCGTTTTTATGTTACAGATGAAATATGTGAATATTTTGGTGTAAAAATAGCCATGTATTTTGCTTGGCTTGGACATTATACTCAATGTCTGACGGTTCCTGCGATCGTCGGTTTTATATTTTGGGTAAGAAATCAGTATTTAATAACTAAAACGTTTTTACTGGAATAAACTAACTTACCCGCGGTGGCCCGGCTAAGAATCCAACTCACCTTTGGATATTCGATCCACTACTTTAACCACTGGGCTAGCTTGCTAAACTTATTTTCGAGTAAAAATATCTTTTATAACTAAATATAGCATTGTAAATGCAAAAAAACTAAAATGATAAAAAAATGTTAATGAAGAATTTTATGTTGCTTGGTCCTTTGAGCCGGATATCACGATACACATTTTAATTCAATAAAAGATTTTTCGCGTATACTGTGTGGTATACTCGCCACTACGCCATATCAGTCGTCAAATATTCAGTCGTCATTATATTGAGTTGGTGTACTGATAAATGCCTTTCTTTTTTTAGGTTTGGTTGGGCACTGCAAATGAAAATTGGAAAGATATAGCTTATGTACTTTTCTCTCTTTTCAATGTGTTATGGGCTTGCGTTTATTTAGAAACTTGGAAAAGGTAAATTACTCTTCAATACATCTATTTAATCGTTTAGGAGCATAAATTCAAAAGCGCAAAATGACAGAAGATCGCATGTTTGTAAAAAGAGTATTAGTGTTAAAAGAGCACTCTCGCAAATGCAATTTCAATAGATGTCTCTAAAAGTTATGAAAAAAAAACTTCCAACCCAAAGTAAAATTGTTATTTATGCACATTTGACATTTTGCGCTTTTGACTATGTGCGCCTAAGTCCTATCTAATTTGTAGAAACTTCAAATTGTTAAGTGAATTTTGGAATTCGATATCTTTCAGGTATTCTAATGTATTAGCATATCAATGGGGAACTTTGGACCAAAGAGACGATTTGCTTGTGGAGCCTCGACCATTATTTCAGGTATATTCCTCCTCTATTCTGTTTCCACATATCTGAGGGTCGTGACTACCTCTATCTATCTATCTATCTATTTACTATCCGCTACTTATAGAGCATCGGAGGTAATATAAATGTCGTGATTTTAGTGTAGTAATAATTCGATTCTACTATGTATATTTCATTTTCACGTTTTCAAGTGCTATGTAATAGTTAATTAAATAAAAATCTTTTGATTCTTGATTTTACCAAATATACGTATGCGCATTCACATAATTGCTGACGGCTTTTCTGCTAGCTTTATCGATGGCGTACGACTTTGGTTGCAATTTTCACAATAGTGTTGTGATTGTGACTATTATTAACGAGCGTGAATAAATCGTTGTATCAGGATCATAGCTGGCGAAATGATATGATCTCTGCCTACATACATACATAATATCACGCCCGATGCCCCGAAGGAGTAGGCAGAGGCATATTATACGCCCTCATTTCGCTAGTTATATTGTTGGTCCCACGTAATAGGTGCGAGCCTATTGCCGCTTACCGGGAACTTTTATGCTCGCCAGAGCCGCCCGTTGATCGGCAGGTGCACCACTTGCAGGTTGGCTTGGGCTCCTCAGATCTTGCTAGTAGCCCTATTCACCCCTACCTATCTCTGCCTACCTCTATGGGAAAATGGCTTGAAAACATGATGTATGATTGGAAATCGGTGGTGTAATTATAGGGCGATATGAGCATAATTTCCAGTGACAGTCTCTGCCGCTCACCTTTGCCTGTTTGGTAGGCCCAGGGCAGGTCTAAAGTACACTTAACCAACGGTAGTTTATAAGGAGGTTAATTAACGGAAATGCAGCTAAGTCTGCCAGGAATATAGCAAGTGGAAAGATGTGATCGCTGGCTTCCTTGACGGGAATAAGACGTGACAGCATGTATATGTTGGCATGATAGTAGCAAACCCCTACGAGCTTGAGCCGTGACAATATTTATACAAAGCCAGGTCCAGACGAGTGTAACATGTAATGTAAGATTACGTGTAATTTAGCGTTAACAGTGTGGACGGCACACGAACTCAAAGCGGATTGTGTACGCGAATCTTATTTCAGAGCTCTTTCCACCTAGTTGCTACGAACTTGCCGAATAGGATGGTCGTGATATCTGGTGCTGCTTTTATTTGTATGTTTTTACTAACTGAAGACCGGAAGAAACGCTTCTACATCTCTTCCCAATAAATGAACAATATCACTCCAAGCATAGTTTTTCAAATTTTGCTTAAAGTAATTCGGATTTTTTGGATCCCAAATAACAGGGTTTTCTTGATACAAACTAATAAGTTCAAGCGATTGATCGTCACTCCACATCTTGAACGTATACACGACACAACCGTCACTAACACCGTCCAAACGAGCACTGCGAGCGCCTTTGTGTTCGCGCTAAAAACCGCCGGCCGATGAATCAGCCCGAGCGCCGGCGCAAGAATTACATGTAATGCTCGTAGCCATCTGTAGTATTAGTGTGACATTATTATATTACATTACACGTTGCACTCGTGTGGACCCGGCTTAATGCTTGAAGTTAACATCGGTGGTAATTGTAGGGTGATATGAGCATAAGTCCAGTAACTGGGCGGCCGGAGCCGCAGTACCCGGCGTGGAAGAGGCGCGTGTTCAGGCATTGCGTGTCTCTGCCGCTCACCTTCGCTTGTCTGGTCATGGCTACAGGGATCACGTGTGCTTTATTGCACGCACAGGTGGGCTATCATTTCATAATTCAAATATGAAATAAATAACTCTCTTATAATCACACCAATTATATATTTCCAAGATAAGTGTCATTAATAGTCTTAGAGGCCGAAGACAGCTTGTTCTTCATACATCTGATAACCAGGTCAAATATAATATTTTTCAAGTGTAATATAGCGGGCTTCAAGCCAGAGTATGAAAAAAATGCATTTTTTTTTACTACGTCAATCTTTTAGAATTTTATCGATATAAACAACCTCATTTTCTTTTTATTATAGGTAAAATACCTTAAAAAATACTAATTACTAAGCACATACATTAGAAAAAAAATTATTAAGTTTTTTGCTATTCCTGAACAGTAAGGGTATAGCTTATTCGCCCCTATGGCTTGAAGCCCGCGATATGTAGACTATTTTATTCTAACTATCAAAAAAAAATTCAGAACTATTCTTCATTCCATTCCTTGTTTAAATTACGTAATAAAAATATTTTTTAATTTTTTGCCAACTTTTCTAGGATTGGTGGGAATCGAGAATAACCTTTTTCACATGGTTACCACGCGCTGTACTGGCAATAATTATAGCGATAGAAGAGGAACTTTACGCCAGACTAGCCAGGTGGCTCAACGACAAAGGTATGTTACTGAAAAGTTTAGAAAATACGTGTAGGTGTAGTTTTTCCTTTTTTATTTTCAATTTAAAATACTAGTGTATCGGTTGTATGTAAGTAATATCTAATCATTTTAAATTGAAAAATTAAAAAAAAAATTTTTGAATACATCATGCACTTGTATTTAAAATAAAATTTAGTTGTATTCATTTCGCCTCATGAATATAAAAAAAAATTATGTTCTTCGTCTCTAATTACCTACCTATCGCATTGAATAATAGAAGATTCCAAATTAAAAAAGAAGTTTCATTTATTAAGATGTTTTTTACATAATTTACATCTAAATAGAATTAAATAAACGTTAAATTATAATAATGGGTACAGATTTAATAACCACTCCCCAACTTTAAAGACCTATTTAGTATTGTGTTTTTATGCATGACCATACTACTACCTACTCTAGTCTAGTCCACCTATGATCTAGCATTTTTTCAAACTTTAAATACCTATATTCCATTAATTTCAATTGCTAGTTTAGATGTTGTAAAATCTCTATTACATCTTTTTTTATTAAAAGTAAAATTTCATAGATTTCATAAAATACTTCAAATAAATTATAGTTGTATAAGTGAATATTTAATAGAATTTATACTTTATACGTTAGATTCAACTTTGAAACTATGTAGCTACCTTAACAAATTAAGTAGAAAATAATTATACTATAGTGCATATATTTTTCTCTTTACTGCTTACACAACGGGACCGGAATAAACATTTGTATTGGTTACAACAATGCGACGGTAAAAATAACAAAATATTATGACCAACAGAAAATTATCGTCTCGAAACGAAATATGAGAATCATCTGATAGTGAAAATAGCATTGGTTTGTATCAAAACATTAACAAGAGCTAAGCTTACATCATGCTTTGCTAGTCATAGACAAAACGGAAAAGGTCCTTAACCTAACAGTTGGTATCTAATCTATGGTCGTACTATTAGTATTTAGCACTATTTGTTTTGCCAGTACACGCAAAAATTTAATTTCGCTTGCATGATTTTAACACAAAAAAATTAATAATAAAGTAGCATTACACGACTTGAAATTAAACCATAAATAAATAGTACATTAATTAATTAATATTATCATTGTTATGTTAAGTTCATTAATTCTATTGTTAGTCTAAGTAGCAATTGTTAATTTCTGTAGTAGCTCAATAATAAAAAAAATTGTAATATATTTTTTTTAAATATAATGTTATTAAACAAAAATAAAATGCTCGGCATATGTTTATGTAATAAAGTGCATTAAAATATGTTTAGTGTTACATAAAGTTAGTTTTTGATATGCTTATACAACATGCATTAAAAAAGTTCAGATTATGGAACAGTACAACTTGTTAGTATTTTTACCTTTTAACTTAACCCTTAACCAGGCAGTGGGAAAAATATGCCCACCATAAAATTGAACCTTATAAGTATTTGAGTTAAGATGGAAAACCAATGAAAAATTTCAACATGTTCTGCCCGTTAAAGGGTAACGAATACGATTTAAATCGTATTCAAAATGTTCCACTGCATTCAGAAACGTAGGTATCATATTAATTTGTTTGGACCGTTGAACAAAGGTTTAATAATTTTATCAATTAATTAAGATTAAAAATCACCTCATAATATAACACGTAACGATTTAGAATAAATCTGCGTTAATTAATTCGCATATTGTATAAGTATACAAATACTTAATAATAATAACAATCACTGCTCGTACTTTATAAGTATAGTGAACATTATATGTAATAGCACTTTAAAAAAAATTGTGACTTATATTTAGGTGAAGTATGAATAAAAGATATATTTAAGTAAAAACAAAAAATTACTAGTTAATTAATTACTTTTATGCATATAAAGAATCACATGTTTACAGTACTCGCCGTTTAATATACAGCATTATTATAAATGAGCTTATATCATTTCATTACGAATGCTGCAAGTAGAAGTGACCAGCAAATGAAGCACACATTTACTTTATAGTAGAAAACAACAAATAAATCAATGATTTCTTTTCATATTTCAGTTTCAATTTGTGAACTCGTTCATCAGTTTGTTCTATATCGCATTCTACCTTCAGGACATGGATAAACTAAAAGAGGTAAGTTATAAATTTTTAAGGGAATGTTGTCTAGTGTCAGTGAGGTCGGAGGGATAGCCATCTCTCAGCATTTAACACGTTTCTTTCTTTGCTATAACTACATAGATCTCTTTTGAATAGTTGTAGCATTTTTTCTGCTTATCCCGAATATAATATATGGCTGGGTTATGTATGTGACCTCTTAAATTAACGATAAAACGCAAGCTGTCTTTAAAGGGATACTATCAAAGACTATATGGCAAATAAAAATGCTTGGGATTAAACTGCCGTTTCATACTACAGGCTATTCTAATATGAATGACTTAAAACATAAATATTGTTAATGTTATATTATATTGCATTGTATAGCTTCACAGACAAATGAAGATTGTAACTAACCAATTGATAATTTTAAAGAGCATAATCTGTGAGTTTCTTGCTAGTTCTCATAGAGCGGTGGCTCGAAAATGGCACTTAGATTAACTTTACAGTTAAATATTTTTTTGTTTTTTTAATTGTTTGGTTGGTTGTAAGTGAATCTAAGCTTCGTGATTTTAATATAATTATATTTTTTTAATATTTATATTAAATTTTGACGTTTTCAAGTACTAATGTAATAGTTTATGGAATAAAAAGTTTTTGTAGCTTGTGCTGAAGGTGAACTGTATTTATCTCTTTCAAAAAGTTGTAGCAGGGTTTCTGCCCACTTTAAATGGGACATATGGTGTGAGATTATATTATGTAATGAGTATGTATGTTAGTTATAACTATCAATTGATAGCAAATAATTTCCATCGCGAAGGATTTTAAAATCCACTTATAACAATTGTGTTTGCAAATAAGTTTGATTTGATACTAAAATAAATTACACTCTATATAGCACAGCTTAAATTAAAAGCTACATGAATGATAAAGTGAATGGTAAATACGAAATATTTTTTCAATTTCAGCAATTAGCAGTTTTGCTTATAACACGACAAGTTATTAGTAACCTAAAAGAATCGGCGCTGCCTTATCTAATAGAAAATCTTAGATTGGCTAAGATTTGCGTGGATGTTTTTGGAGCGCTGAGTCCTAGCAAAGGTTTGTTATAAATTATTTATTACATTTGAGGAATAAACCAAAGTCACTAAATATAGTAGTCGCTAAGCAATGTTGAAGGCCTAATTGGGCGGCTTGATAAAGTCTAACAGCAGGACGCCATACACCTGCCTCCACCAATCCGCACTGGGTCCGCGTGGTGGAGTATGACCCAATACCCTCGCACCTTGGTATGTGAGAGTAGGCTCGTGCTCAGTAGTGAGACGTTAATGGGCTGAAATGATGATTAACCAAAATACTTTCAACATTTTTCACTCGTCAGTTAAAATTACATTTTAAATGGACTATCTGTGAAGTAAATGCTAAAGGGATTCACTTGAATTTTGTAATAAGGATCTTACTTTAATATACTTACTTATTATATTTTATTGGCATTTTTTTCAAAACACAAGGGTTAAATGCGGCCTCGGTTAGTTATTGGTCCCGATTGGGATAACGGTTACCCCTTAAATAAAAGTCCGCCGCTATAATGTCTTGTTGTGTTTAGATAACAAATAATATTGGAGCCTGAAAACTAGCATTAAAATCACGTTGGTCTAAATTATTATAATGTGATGGTGATGTAATATACGTTAAGATAAATATTTTTATTTATTTTGTGTATATCAAATTAATTATACAATTTCAGTACCAACATCGGCAGAGCTATTGGATATGTTTGATAATAAAAAGACGGATTCATTGGGCGATATGCCTGAGAACAGTCTCATAAATGGCAGTGCTGAGAAAGACAGGGATGGAGATAGACGAGATTCGGAATCAGTGGTCGGACAGAGAGTTATCCATCAGGCGGAGTTGGAATCGCAACTTTTTAAGGTAAGTGTAATACCTAGACTTTCAAAGCAAAGGATAGAAAATTTGAGTTTTATCAAAATTCGCTTTTTTAACTTCTATATTCTAAGTACATATTCTTGTAACTGGCGGGAGAAAAAACTAACCTTGACGATTTTCTTGCCCGTTCTTTTACGATCAAGCTCCCGCCCGCAGTGAATGGGCGCGCTAGTTTTTAAGTTTTGACGTTCATAAGAGCTCTTTTGAGCCAAACTTGAATAAATGAATATGAATTTGAATCTAACACAAGTCCCTTTACTCAATCATATAACGGAAATTTAGTTCTTTTAGAATTTATTAAAGTAAAGAAATTATATAACGTTTCAAACTCTTAATTTTATCGAATTTATTTCGACTAAGGGTAACTTGTATGGCAGCTAATCGCATTATGAAGTAACAACTTCTTAATGCGATTATTAATGCGTGTCTTCTGTGTCCTCCACTTTTTCTGTCCATTTAGTCGGCCTTCCCCCGCGGACACGACACTGAGTGGACGTCTCCAAATTGAATAGCGAAATTTTAAATAAATCTTAAAAATAGAAAGTGAATTGTTGCTGTCGAAAAAATTGCTGCCAAGGATCGAACTCTGCTCGCTCGACTTACACACGGCTGCTGTACCAATCGGCTACCAAAGCGGTAAGGCAACTCATTGAAATTTTAACTCATATTCAAAATGTCTGTGCGCCGCTCTCCGCCTCCCACGTCAACCGCTTCTCCTTCGGCCGAGAACGACACAGAGCCGAAAGCGACCCGAGCCGCTGTCAAAACAGTGAGTGACTATGATTCATCGTCTAACGTAGATGCAAAGTCATCATCGATGCGCAAACGCAAGCGCAGTGAAGATAATATTAGAGAGATAAAATCTGAAATTACGGCTTTATTCTCTACTTGGAAAGCGGAGCAAGATGCGAGGTTTAACCTAATTTTGGATACTGTAAAGGAAATAAAGGAGCAAAATAATGAAATTGTAACTTCCGTTGATTTTATTACGAAACGATATGACGAAATGTTAAAAACTCTAGAGAAACTAGAATCCGAAAAATTAATCAATATTAAATGTCTAAAGTCTTTAGAAAATAAGATAGAAATCATTGAGCGGAATAAGTTTTCTAGTTGTATAGAAATTCGCAACGTTCCCAAAAAGCTATCGGAGACAAAAAAAGACCTTGCGACATTAGTACAAAATGTAGGTTGTACTTTAAACTTACCTATAAATATGCCAGATATTCATGATATTTACCGAGTAAACTCAGAAAAAAATAAATCTATTATTGTAGAATTTAACAGTACGATCCTGAAGGAGGATGTGATTTCAGCAGTAAAATCTTTTAATCGTGAAAGCAAAGATAGATTTAGCACGATTAATTTGAAATTAGACGGGCCACCCACAGCTGTGTACATCTCAGAAAGACTGACACAACAGGCGAAAAAAATATTTGCCGCAGCCAGAAAATTTGCCAGCTCAAACAATTACAAATTCTGTTGGTCATCCTACGGAAGAATCTACCTGCGCAAACACGAAAAAGAACCGGCCATCCGTGTCGACTCTGAAGAGGAGCTACATAATTTACAGCTAAAATGACTACAATACTTTCAAATTATATTTTTAATACTTTTAAAATGTTATGCATGCTCTGCTGTTTGTTTTACGTTTATCAGTTTCTTTATGCTATTGTTTAGTGCCTTGAGATTTAAAACAGTTATATTAATTTTATATGCGCACAAAGCTGTCTATTATACTTTGAGAAAACTTAAAGTATATACTTACCCTCACACTACAAATAACTACTACAATTTCTTTCAATATATATTTTTTAGTTTATTTAATTTATTGACAAATACATATAATATGTACGTTTATACTACTTATTTCAGAAAAAAAACCACTTTTGTTCTTTGTGTGCTTTTCGAAATAATACAAAAACACCCACATGAAGAATTAATGTACAAATTAATAACTGTTCATCTTATACCACAAGTCGGCAAAGTCGCTGCATTAAAAAATTGCCGCTTTGATTTTTTAGGCTCCCAGACATTGATCTGCCCTCTTCACTTTATCAGAATAATGACAATTGAGCCCTATAGATACGACCTTGGTATACAATCATTTTATTATGGGGCAGGTTAGTAACTTGATAGAAGAAATAGATAACTTTCACGTGTCTGAATCATATACTAGCAAACCGGAACAAGTAAGGTCATTCATCTCTCAACCGAATCTATATATGAAAATACTACAGCAAAATATCCGTAGTTTAAATCGCAATTTTGATGGCTTGCAACTGCTTCTACAGAGGTTAGATACAATCTGTGACTTGATAGTGTTGTCTGAGTGTTGGTTGAGCGAGGGTATGCGGATTCCCAATCTAGAAAATTACAACAATTTCTCTACAAGCCGTGGTCATAATAAGAATGATGGAGTAGTTATTTACGTCAAAAACGCTCAAAACTATCGAACCTCAGAACCACAACTTTCAGAGGCTAACTGTCTTTTGACTACTTTTAAAAACGAAACGGCTATCATAGCTATTTATAGACCGCCTAGTTTCAGAAATATAGACCCCTTCCTTCAGTCCTTGAACTCTTTATTGCAAACCTTAACACATTTTAAAAACGTAATACTCGTTGGGGACATAAATATAAATATACTCAGTCCCTGTACTGATACCTCGGCGTATCTCGACTTGATCGCTTATCATGGTCTTATGCCAGCTTCATATAGCCCAACTAGAGGAAACAGCTGCTTGGACCATGTCATTGTAAAAACCAAACTGTCGTCAAAAACTCTAAATCTGGAGAGTTCTGTTACTGACCATGAAGCTGTTTTGTTTTGCCTGAAGACCACAAACCAAAAGCAAACACGTGGTTCAAAAATAACTCGCACATTAGACCATACCTCAATAAGGAATGATTGTTCAAATATTGACTTTAAACATGTTTATAATGAGAGCGACTTGAACGTGGCAACTAGTTTATTCATTGACTCTATTAAGAATGTAATTGATAAAAATACAAAAATTACAAAGACTTCTAGAAACAGAATTAAAATAAAGCAGTGGATGACATCTGGCTTATTGCGATGTCTCAGAAATAGAGATAAGATGTCTATGCGTTTAAAAAAAGATCCAGAAAATAATACGCTAAAGCTTACATATAAGAGGTACAGGAATTATGTAGATAATCTCATCAGAAAAACAAAAAGAAGTTATGACATGGAAGAGCTTTCCAAATCTAAAAACAATACGAAAAGAATGTGGTCGTCAATCAGAAGTATTGCTAATTTAAATACCCAAAAATCAATTCCATACGAACTTCTAGACGCGGACAGTAACACAGGGCAGTCGATTGAGCGTGTAAATAACTTTTTCGCTAGTGTAGGGGAAACCCTTGCAGAGCAAATTCGTGCGAATTCTTTAATGACTACAGATCATTTAAATCACGCAATACCGACTCAGTCAAATTCTTTTGTATTTGTTGGCATTACACAAAAGGAAGTTGAACTTGCAATAATAAATTTAAAATCTAATTGCGGACCAGGATATGACTTGATTCCTTCAGTGACACTTAAAGATAGTGTAAATACTTTCTCCCCTGTACTTACAGACTTATTCGATAGATGCATAAAAAACGGCATTTTTCCAAACGCTTTGAAAAAGTCCATATTACACCCTATTCACAAAGCAGGAGACCGAAGCTCTGTTAACAACTATAGACCAATATCCATTTTGACCGCTCTATCTAAGGTATTTGAACGAATTATAAATAGCAGATTAACAAGTTATTTAGAATCTTGCAACCTCTTGTCTAACGCTCAATTTGGTTTTCGAGCGGGAAAGTCTACGGCTGACGCTATTCATGTGTTTGTGGATTTCCTGGTAAGAAAGCTGGATGAAAACAAAAAATGTTTAACCATATTTTTGGACCTAAAAAAAGCGTTTGATGTTGTCTCTATACCTTTATTAATAAATAAGCTAGAGCGTTTGGGTGTGCGAGGTAACCAGTTGGAAATTTTTAGGGACTACCTTTCAAACCGTACACAACGCGTGAAAATAGGAGATTGGGAAAGTGCTGAGTTACCAATTAAATACGGAATACCGCAGGGTAGCATAACCGGACCGACTCTATTTTTATGCTTTATTAATGACCTTTGCCAGTTAAAGTTAAAAAATTGTAATATTGTCTCATACGCTGATGATACTACTTTGACATTCTTTGGCGATACATGGGATGAAACTTTCTATTTGGCTCAAAAGGGATTAGACACCGTTTTACATTGGTTGGATTGTAACTCCTTGACGCTCAATTCGGACAAAACCAAATACATTTCGTTCTCAATTAGAAACGTTGCATCGTCTGATCTCAAAAACCATAATTTATATGTACATAAAGGTAACTGTAATACACCCACACCTAAATGCGATTGCCCCCAAATCCACGCTACTAATGAAATCAAATATCTCGGAATTAATATAGATAAAAATTTAACATTTGGCCCACATATTCACAATGTATCACAGAGGGTACGAAAACTGACATATGTGTTTAAACAGCTTAGACATGTTGCAGATTGTAGGACGCTCAAAATTGTATACATAACGCTAGTTCAGTCAGTCATCTCATATTGTATTTCTACTTGGGGTGGTGCAGCAAAGACAAAACTTATTGAGCTAGAAAGAGCTCAGAGATTGATCTTGAAGGTGAGTCTATTTAAACCAAGACTCTTTCCCACAGTGTCACTATATGAAGAAGCCGAAGTATTAACAGTGCGACAGCTGTTTGTTCTCGTTTGCATTCTTCAACAACACTCAAATTTGGAATATTTGCCAAACACTGTTTTATCAAGACGTCACCAAAAGGTCTGCATCCCTGAGAGCTTTCGCACAGCCTTTCCCAAGAAGTTCATTTGCTATCGAGGCTCTAGACTTTATAATTATGCTGACAAACTTTTAAATATATACCCAAACACTAAAATTCAATGCAAACAAAAATTATTAGGGTGGCTTCAGAGTCTTAGTTATGACCAAACCGAGAATATTTTGGTGTAGGAATATACTTATATTTCAATGACGCCACACACACACACGCACACAAACACGCACACACACTCACATACACACACACACACACACACACACACACCTTGATTTTATAATTAATATTTTTGTATAAATGTTCGTACTTCACTGACAATTGGTAATGTACTATTGTAATTTAGCCGCGGGTGAGAGGCCTGGTGATCTAAGACACAGGCAGACTTTTGCCTAATTTAGACTCCAGCCTCCCGCATTTCACTAAATATTGTTTGTATCTAAATTGTGTCCATTGTGTATTAGTGTATGTGGAGGAAATTAAATGATTATTATTATTATTATTATTATTATTTAAGGTTCCAGAAAGTGCTTTAATCAATAAGGCCGCCCATTGTATATATCTGGTTATTTTTTTTTCATTTTTTGTGTGTAATCCTTATCATGGTGTACAAAAAAGAGTAAATTATTATTATTAACTTTAATTATATTTAACCTTAAACAGCAGTGTATGCAAGCCGGCCTAAGTAGAATAAATTAGACAAATAGCTTTAAATGTCAACCCCATATGACGATGAATGAAACTCGATTATAATCGAATTCCAGTCGTCGCAACTTGACTCGTCAGAATCGTTAATTACAGAGACGAAACGAAGAGTCAATACTTATTTAAATGAATCATAATAATAATTTTCTGCCTGCCTGATAAATATTTTGTGATTCCAATAATATCAATTTTATTACTATCATCTTCTTTATTCTAAAATTATTAGCTATGTCATCATAATTCCTTTATTTCCTTTTTACCTTTAAGTCAGAAAATGGTGTATTATTTATTTCCAACAGTACGACGGCACATTCTCGGAATATCTAGAGATGCTAACCCAACTAGGCCACGTGGTGTTATTCTCGTCCGCATTCCCGCTGGCAGCTGCGTGTGCGCTGATAAATAACGCTGCAGAAATGCGCGCCGATGGGTTCAAACTATGTCACGTGGCACAGAGACCCTTTGCAAGGAGGGTGCAAGGAGTTGGCGGGTGGCAGGTTTGTATATAAAGTATTTCATTAATGCTTAAATGGAAGTTTGTAAACAGTCAGAAAGTGTCCGAAAAGGCACGACTGTTCTGGAAGTTCATAGAGGTGTGTTGGTACCTTCACTAATGTATGCAAGCAAATGTTGGTTATGGCAGAAGAAACCTGAAAGTAAGATTAATGCAGTAGAGATGAGAGCCCTCAGAAGTATTTTAGGTGTGAAATAGAGTGATAGGATTAGGAATGAAGTGATAAGGGATGAAGCTGGTTTATAAGATATAGTGACAAGAATTGAGAAAGGTATAGTAAATAAATAAATAAATATTTTCTGACAATTACACATATTATTTAGTTCCAAGTATCATTAAGTAATTTTGTTATGGATACTAAACAACGGATAAACATACTTAAATATTTTTTTTTAAATACATACTTAATATACGTAGGAAAACACCCAGACCAGAATAAATATTTATCCTGTGTGGGACACAAAGATTTGTCCTGTGTGGGATTCGAACCCACGACCTCTGGAGTGAAGTGTAGGTATACAAACCTCCACGCCATATCGGTCGTCAATTTATGTCTACCCTTGCGAAGCCGGGACGGGCCACTCGTATTACATAATAAAGAGCTCTCAAAAATCATATGTATTTATGTATTATTTAATTATATATCTAAGAATGATTGGGTACAAGGCACAGATTATTCTAAATAAATTAAAAGATTCGAGCTGGCTGGCGAAAGGAAATACTTAAGATAAAACACATTTGCGCATTACAATACAATACACACAAGAAAAACAAGCAATAATACATAGAAAGCTAATCGAAAAGGTCAACACATTATACAGCATAAAGAATAGCTTATGATAACAAAAACAGTAAGGCAGTCATTGAAAATTACAGGATATTTTGTCTAACACTGCTCTAAAAAAAGGAAGAGAAGGCCAAGCCAACCTCACCTGCAAGTGGTGCACCTGGCGATCAACGAACGAGGCTCTGGCAAACATAACAGTGCCCGGTAAGCGGCAATAGGGTCGCCACCTATTACGTTGGACTATATAATTGGCGAAGTGTGGGCGTATAATATGCCTCTGCCTACCCCTTCGGGGAAACAGGCGTGAATTTATGTGTGTATGTATCATATATTTTATTAATGTTCTACACATGTAAATTGCGAATTTATTTATTACAAAGTAGGTTGTGTTTATTCATTTCTTTGCAAAACTATTTATTTTTTAATTTTCTATTTTTATGTCTGTTTCTGTTTCAAGTAATATATTTGTGTAGTAATCATACCTCACCTTTTTCAACAGCCTGCAATGGAAGCGATGGTAGCAGTGGCAGTGCTTGTAAACTGTGCCCTGATTGGATTATCAGGACCCGTGCATAGGATGCTGCCTGAAGCCACACCAGCGCAAACTGTGCTCATCATCGTGGCTTTGGAGGTATATATAAATAATGGATTGACGCTACATTTAACTCTATGTTTCTTTAATCATCTTAGCGTGGTAAGTCCCTTTTACTGTTTTGAGACCTTTTCTCATAAACCAAGAATCGAATTGTTGAATCCAGGTGTGCGTTCTGTTAACGTTCTTCAAACCACCCAATGGGACCAGAAGTCTTGTCGATAGATCTTGGCCTTGCTAATCCACGCAGAGTTAACCGGGACCGTCAGCTTAATGCGCGATCCGTAATTTGATGTTACATGCCGCACAAAAGTTGAACCACTGTGAACTCTGCTTTAATTCGATGATCTTTTCTTACCCCTTCGTATCGCGAGCACCTCTTATGTTTCTTGCAAGGAGTTTAATGACACGTAACAAGTGTCAAGTAGTCAAGCTAATGCTTTAAGCTTTAATAATCTTTTATATTTATTACAAAAATTAACACAACTAAATTATTAATTTTTTCTAGCACGTCGTACTCGTGTTAGTATTGGCTGTGCGATGTGCGATCCCTGAAACACCGTCTTGGCTTGCTACCGAAATGGCGAAGATTGAGTTTCAAAGACGAGAAGCAATCAAAAACGCGCACGCTCCACTTATGGTGAGTATTTTGTTGAACATATGTCATCATTATACCCTAGCATTATACCGATTGCCCTAAACTTAGCATAGGGCCCAGGGTCTGCTCAGTGGTCTAAACGATTTGGCTGAATTTCAGTAAATACAGCCGTTCCGTTCCATTCCTTCTGAGTAGCGGAATTTTTAGCAAATTCCGCTACTCAGAAGGAAACATAATTCTATGGTTAAACCAGCTATCAGGTTGTTAGAAGGCACTGACTTTCTAATAACGACTGCCATAGATGTTTATGACAGCCGGGACCAACGGCCTAAAGTGCTTTCCGAGGCACTGAGCAAGCGATATATACGCACTTAACTTCGAAAAGTCATAGGTGCCACTCGACCAGAGTTTGAACGCCAGTGCCTCTGTATTGGAAGTTTATGGGTCCGAACTCTCGCCACTGGGTTTCTTTGAACATTTGTTCAAGGTCTAAACTGGGAACTGTATGATGATTTTTGGGTCTTGACTTATATGATAACATCATCTATAAATCTTAATATTTAGACCTGAAATGGTTTGTTTCCTTATGCTTCAAATAACCATAGCGGGGCATTATTTATCCCAAATGACATTGACACGGGACCCTTTAACTCTAAAATTCCCATAATTATCATATAAAAACATAGTATTACTACAGTATACGGGTTGTATTTGATCCCAACACTTCGTCAGTCGGAGTGCCCGAGTCAAGATGACGTGCGAACCAGTCGAAACACACCGCATTCTGCCACTCCGACCACACCGAAGCAACCTGATCGTCAGTTGGCTGATAAAAAGAAAATCAACATTGGAAAAATACCCGAAATACCACCATTCAGGTTAGTTTTAACCTGTAACAACAATGCTTATATCTTACCAGTTATCGGTGTTGGTAGACGGTAATATCGAGATTCCCCGAACATTAAGGGTCCCGGGCCACCGGCCACAACCACAAAACGACGCCACTGGCATATTTCCTGTGTGCGGAAGCCCTAATTAGAAGTCCGAGATTTGATGCAATTTATGGCAAATATGAGTTTTATTTCATGTCAAAGAATAAATTATTTTCTTTCTTTCTTCTTTCAACATTTGTACGAACTTTTATTTTTATGCGAATTGTTGTAAGCTTACAACTGTTTTTGGGCTAATTAAACCTAGGATATTGCACATATTTCAAATATATCTTTCTACCTACTCCGTTCACTGATCGTTATGTAGTATAAATTATTGTGTCTAATATTTTTTAGATTTTAGTTAGAGAGTTTATTTTTTAGGGTGTCTTGCGCAACGGTGGCTAATCCAGATAAAGGCTATATCTATTAAAAACATCGTTCTGTCCCTCTCAATATATGTTTAAATATGATTGAAATGTAATGACTATTTAAATAAAATTTATAAGTGTCGTGCAAGCCACCCTTAGATTTTTTTAAATAGATAGCGTTTATATAATTTAATGTAGTTATTAATTAGTTATATTTGATTGGAGTGGCAGTAAACTTGCAGTAGCTGTTGTTGTTACTTCTTTAGGGGTTTGTCGTTGAGTACTATTTAAAACATTAGTCACGTATAGTTTATCGGCCATAGGAGTTCAAGGGATCTGAAATAAAACTATTTTTGCAGCTACAAGTTTTAAGGGTTTTAGTTTCATAATTTATTTCGCACTAGGACCTAATATCTTTACCAAATTCATTTCAGAATTCGTGATGAAGATGAGACTCTGAGGTCAGTCTTTTGCACAAAAATAGTTTTATTTTATTAGCACCTCTTTTCAATTTTCCATCTCATCGGAATTTTAATAAAGATCACTTTTCACTGAAGTGATTTCTACTATTTGCATGATCAACTCTCCACTTTTAGTTTGCAATTATAATCGTTACTTTTTAATCACGAAAACATTAGGCTTTCTTGACAAATATAATGTGAAATTTTCAATTATAAACATAGTATTAAAGATCAAATTAAAATTCACGTGTTTGCGCTTTGTCTTTTCGAAGTTATGCGCATTATTATCGCTTGCTCCGTGCTATTAGCACGTTAAGCCGTTGGTCCCGGCTGCCATGAACATGTATGGCAGCCGTTATTAGAAAGTCAGTGCCTTCTAACATTCTCAAAGCTGGTGTAACCATAGAATGACGTTTCCCTCTGGGTTGCAGACGGCAGTCGCCCCACGTAATAACTAAAATATAGCCAAATCTGGCTCAAACCAGTGAGCAGACCCTAAGTTTAAGTCAGGGGCAACCGGATAATGTTTGGATATGATATGATTCTAAGTTAAAGATTTATGTCTAATATAATATTAGTTTTTCCAATTCCTATAATAAACTGGGAGCATGGCAGGGAAGAATATAAGTTTTTGGAATAATAAGGATAATTTTAAATTACTTGAACAAAAGCCTATTCCTTTGTAAAGTCTTTTCAGCTGGTAATGATTAAGATATTTTAGTTAACATTACATGTAGAATTTAAGAAATAGAATTCATGATTGTCATAGCACTGAATGTGTAGAAATAAATTTTAATTTTATTTTATTCTTTTGTTTTCAGTTAATTTGACACAAGTATTGCCTGGATGGGTGTGTAGTTATTAATTATATCATCTTTTATTTTTATTAATATTACGTATGACCAATGAGTTATTTTTATCAGTATTAACTATTTTGTATTTTTCTTATGTAGTTCGATTTTTAAAAAATGTATTTGTTTTTTAAGTATTATTTATTTTTGTGCTTGTACATACAATCTAATGCATTCAATAAAATCTGTTTCATTTATGTACTGTAGTTTTTACTTTTTATAAATTATATTTTAGCCACCATTAAATTACTTATATGAAAGTAGATCGACTAAAGGATAATATGAAATAATAATAATTGTGACAGAATAGCAGGGGTCGTGGTTTTTCTGCGACTTCTGAGTCACAAGCCCCTTTGTCTGAGATTAAGTATATTGTTTAAGAAATGTGCCCACAATGTAACCATTATTATGTTAAATAATTGAATAAAAATAAATTGATTTTATTATTATTATATAGGCACCAGTTATTTCGAAGTCATACTCATTTAGATACCTAAAAGCTAACCAGCAGGCAGAAACCATGTCTGTAGTTGATAGGAGTCTAGACTAAAGAAAATGATAGAGTTATATACAAATATATTGCTGTTCACACAAGCTTCATTAGTTAGGTATACAAGCAACTTCCCTAAGCCAGTGATAATTTAAACCATCACTTACCATGAATACCTGAATATGCAAAGTAACGCCAATAAATCATTTAATATCGCTCAGTCAGCAACATCATAAATAAATAGAAGATAAAACAATACGCAAACGCGGCGCTGCCATCTTGTTGATTTCTACTTACGGTAGTGTAAAATGTCGATAGCGTGCGATAGACGTGCGGTCATGAAAGGTAAGTCTTGTACAATAACCTAATGGTCAAAATTATATTTATCCTATGAAACATATAGTATATTGAAATTGTTCAAACCCCTTACTACCAGAAGCTGATATTTTATACTTACAAGTCCTTCATAATATACAAATATATAATATAATATAATATATAATGAAAATTCAAAGGCCATCATAACTATCCTACGGTATAGAGCGCTATAATTTTTTTGATCTGCATCGGCTGCTTACCGTCAGAGGCAGAACGTGGTAACTATAACAAATCACATTGAAATAAAAACGTATGAAGGTAAAAATCTTTTTTGTTTCACTAACATATTTTTTTTCTAATATACCTTACCTAACACAACACGTTTTTTTCCTGCCTGACGCATTTTTTTTTCTAACGCATAATCAAATGCTTGATCCTTTCCTCTTACCCACCAAAATATGATAACCTGGATTCCTGACGTTCTATTTATGATGATTTCAGACAAAAAGCCGCGTCGATCGCTGAACCGGTGATTAATACGGGATCGCTTCAATTACTTCAAGATGTGAGCCCTACCAAACCAGTGCGTCGTAAGGTAAGGAAAAAATTTACGGAGCAAGCACAAACGTATTGTATTAACACTTCATTATTGATGAAGTACCGCCGTAGTTAAATCCCGCCTACTTACAATTGGTTGCGTGGGTTACTTATCTGATGCTGAATATCATTATTGATTCAGTATTGGATATATTTTTTTAAAATAGGACTGCAATGTGGACAGTCTGTTTAATGAAAGTTGCAAAATCAGGCGTGAAGCCTGCTTACAATGGGACACGTAGCAAGCTTATGGGGAGGCCTAATAACAGCAGTGTTTATTTTTTTAAAATTTGATACACATTTAAGATAACTTAATAAGGCTGACTCACAAAAGATATTTTAATCTGTTTAGTCAAAATCGATTCACTCAGAGACAAATTTTGTAATATATTTTGTTTCATCGCTACTAATTTTTATCATTTTAAAATTATTTTTTTCAAATTATAAGTACTCATAGCATGGAGGTGTCTTAAAAACATTATATATTAAGTCATGTTGTTAAGACTAACGAAAGTGGTTTATGATGGACAAGTGAATGAAAGTGTTGGGAGGGGAAGACCACGTAAGACCTGCCTTGACCAAATCAAGTAGATTTTAGAGAAAGGGCAGGTCAAAATTACGGGAGTGTATGAGAAGGTTAATGAGTGTGAATGAAGCTAAAAGCGTGTGCCAAGATCGTAGCAAGTAGAACAGTGGTTCCCAAATTTATTTTGTCTTCTCTACTTTGAGAATAAATATTTTTTTAGCGCCCCCATTTTTTCACCTATTTAAAAACCACTTAAACTTCAAATTAAATTAATTAATTATTGTGACCTATATATATATTATTATTATTATTAGTGTATATTATGTATATTAACGGAGAATTCTAAACGAAACTTTTACTATAACCCGCAACTTGAAACCTGGACCTATTCAATAAAATAGGACAGACATATGAACTACGCGGAGAAAAAAAATAACCGAGTTTGAGCAATCTTTTAATTCATATTAGTTGATGTTCACAAGTTGTTGTTGAGAGTCGAGAGCTCTTGCAGTCGTTGTTAAGAGGCCTCCTAGCTAAATAAAATTACAAATCACCCCCCAGGCCTCTACACAACGCTCCCATTTTCTTTCTTGGTCTCTTACCGCCTACTTTGGGAAAGACTGAAGTAGAAGGATGTGATTTCTGCCTATCCCTACGGGAAAGAGTCGTGACATTATGTATGTATGTATGTTGTTAAATAACCAACAGGAGGCTACACCAGGGGCCCCGCTATCTCTTCTCGGAGTGAGAGGACTGAGAGATGAGCCACTACATCGCTCAGCGCACTGCATTCCTCACCCGACGCAACATCGTCCACTGGTCAACCCTACATTACAGGTACATATAATAATCGTTACGTAAGTTTAACAAAAATGTCGATTGTCTGCGAAGTAACCCAAATAGTATTATAACTAAACTCTTTTCAACAAAGGAAACAAATCCCAACACTTCTCCAACCGACGTGTTGCATTATATTTTTCCGTTTCTACGTATCCTTACCTTCATAATGAAAAACGGACGAAAAGTTATCAACACGTTAAGGATATTTTATATATAGCAATTATGACAATAATACCAATTACCCCATAATTCGCAAAAAGACGGGCTCACTTCCAAACAGAATGAGATCTAGTCCCAACAGAATCCTGAACATGTTAGTTAATAAGTTTGATGCACCAATTATAAGGCACTTTGTGCCTGTATTAGTGCATCAAAAGCCACGGTTATAATTTTGTCGAATTTTAGTTTTTTTACATTATTATGTGTAAACTACTAACGATTGGACTATTTTTGTTTTTTTTTTTTTTTGTAATTCTGCGATTAAACGAACGTTGCCGTGTGGTACCGGCCTAGAATAGTGCCACCCCCTCTCATCTCACGGGTAGTCGTAAGAGTCGACGAAGAGTAATTCTACCGGATGACGGGCAGCAGCGTTCTCCTGCGTACTGGCTTAAACTGCCGCCCGGCGTGATTATGGGCAGAGATACCCCTAATATAATGTAATCTCTTGGGAAGGCTAATATTCAGCAGTGGACTTGATAAGGCTGGTATGATGATGATGATGAACGAACGGTTGACATTGTCCGAAATTGATAACAATATAGAAAAGATATTTTGTTATCAAATGCCCGAAATGTGAAATTGTGGACGACGGGCTAGCAACCGGGATAACTTTAGGATGTCGATGATATTGATTGCAGTTAATCCCTTCCCTTCTGATTATAACTTATTTTTTGTTGTCCATATGATGTCCATTAGTGGCAGTGGGCGGGGCACATAGCTCGAAGAACCAACTACTGATGGGGCGTTAAGGTTCTTGAATGGCGAGCTCGTATCAGCAAACGTTATAGAGAGCGGCCCCCCACCCGATGGACTGATGACCTGGTCAGGACGGCGGGGAGCCGTTGGATGCAGGCGGCACAGGATCGATCAACGTGGAAGGCAATTGGGGAGGCCTATGTTCAGCAGTGGACTTCAAATGGCCAAATTATGATGATATGATGTTATAAAGTAATGCATTCATGCAATGAAGATTTACGTCCAGTGAAGATTATGTAGGCTTAATCATAGATATACTCTTTATTGGCCAAAATAACTTAAAAACTACAGATTACAATGAATATTGAAACAATGAAAAAGCCAAACTAGGCGGTCTTATCGCTAAAAGCGATCTCTTCTAGACAACCCGACGCAAAGGAGAGAACAGGAAAGCAGTAGGCATAGCAAAAAAACTTTAAAAAGAATAAACACTAAAACTATTTGTTAAATATAAATAAAATACACAAATATACAACAAAATATATTTCTGTGCTAATTACCTGACTGATTATATATATTGCAGGAGCTATCAGGAAGTGTTAGTGCTGGAGGTTCGGAGCCAGACTTGAACGCTGTGCCGTCTTCTACCCCTTTAGTGGATGCCAGCGCTTCCAGCGAGGACGATAAGCCGAAAGATAAAAGCAGTAAGTGGGATATAATATAACTTAAATAAAATTTTAATCTGTTGTACAAGCCGCGCTTAGATAGGCAAGTATAATACGGACTTTACTACATAATATAAAACAAAGTCGCCATCCGCCGTCTGTCTGTCCCTATGTATGCTTAGATCTTTAAAACTACGCAACGGATTTTGATGCGGTTTATTTTAATAGATAGAGTAATTCTTAAGGAAGGTTTATATGTATTATATATGCACAATATAGTAGTGGAACACTATAAATTTTTGAGATTTCTAATGTGTTGTCGTAAATCAACTCACTTTTTTGCGCTTATATTGCAAACACTGGCCAAACCCTACGCGATTGGTCAAAATGATGTACTACAGTATTGTACAACTTACAAAAGTCCGCGATGGTATATTATGTCTATTTTATCTTTTACTTCTTACAAGAAATAATGGCTTATTTACGAAGCCATTTTAAGTATGTATAACATTAATTCTTATCCAAATAAACATTGGAACGAAGAAACAAAGCTTGAACATTAAACATAGATTTAATTTATTTTTTACATCATGTAATTTCGATCAGTACTTTACAAGATATCAAACGAATAAACTTACGCTAAATCGAAAAATTATGGTTGCGGCGGCCTTTATAGAGACATTCTGTAATTATGTAATATAACTAACTATAACTATAACTATAACTATAACTGTAACTATTCATACTAGCATGCCACCCGTGCGAAGCTGGGGCGGGTCGTTGGTAATATATTTTGACGACCGATATGGCGTGGAGGTCAGCATACCTACACTTCACTCAGAGGTCGTGGGTTCGATTCCCACACAGGACAAATCTTTGTGTACATGAACATGAATATTTGTTCTGGTCTGGGTGTTTTCCTATGTATATTAAGTATGTATTTACAAAAAAAAAGTATTTAAGTATGTTTATCCGTTGTTTAGTATCCATAACACAAGTTCTTCATGATACTTATCTTGGAACTAAATAATTGGTGTAAGTGTTAAAAATATTTATTTATTTATTCATACTAGCATGCCACCCGTGCGAAGCTGGGGCGGGTAGTTGGTAATATAATAAACTGTGCTCGTTCCAGGTCGTTCCCGGGCTAAAGCTCTTCTGGTGAAACGCGTCCGTTCTGTGGCAGTGTTCTCGCTGGGTCTGAAGCGAGCCAGAGAAGCGGCCCACGAGAAGACACCTCAAACGGATCACACTCCTGTGGTATGTATTCTTTATACAAAACCGGTGGACGGTTTCACTTTTACACATATTTAGCTATTTTAGTGATACATACATGTAGTGTAACTAACCAATCTATAATTTAAAAGAGCATAGCCTGTGAGTTTCTTGCCAGTTCTTCTTACCGAGCGGTGGCTCGGAACTGGCACTTAGATTCACTTACACTTAAATATTTTTTTGTTTTTTTAAATTGTTTGGTTGCAAGTGAATCTAAGCTTCGTGATTTTAGTATAATTATATTTTATTTGTTTTTGTTATTTTTTCATAATTTTGACGTTTTCAAGTACTATGTAATAGTTTATGAAATAAAAAGTATTTGATTGATTTGATTTTGAGTGTACGTAGATTAACTGGGTCGTACAGCCGTAGTTATCTTGAATCACAAACAGGGTTCATTGCGTAAATTGTCATCATCATTCACAAATGATACGCGTAGTAATACTACATGCTTAGGTGTCCACGGAACATCAGCGTCGTGACATCCTGTGGTGTCCGACAGTGTGCCTGGGGGGACAGCGTTTCAGTACATCTAAATCCAAACTAATATTATAAATGCGAAAGTAACTCTGTCTGTCTTTTTTTTCTTCACACCTAAACTACTGAACCGATTTGGATGAAATTTGGTACAGACATAGTTTTGAACTCGAGAAAGGACATAGGATAGTTTTTTTTCCCAAAAATCCCGCGGGAGCGGGAACTTCTCAAAAATCCCGCGAGATCGGGAACTATGAGGGTAAAACAAAAAATCTGCCGGAACTATTCCACGCGAACGAAGTCGCGGGCAAAAGCTAGTAGTATATACATGTTTTGATGTTGTTTTTTGCATTAATAAAATGTTCTTCCTTTCTTTCGTTCATTCACCTGCCCTGCTTCGTATCCGCATGCCGTTTCTTCTATCAACCTACGGTTAATACAGTTATTCGTCATCGACTTTTTCGATTATATCATCTTTCTGGCACACATTTCATTTCTATGTCTTTCGTCCTCTCCCTCTCCACTGGATCAATCATAGTCATTAATCTTCTCGTTACTTGACTTTCTCATTCTTCTCTTTCTCATTATATGCCCATAGTGTTATCGGGCACAGGTGTTACTCTCATACTTCCGCACAAATTGATTCCTTATCGTATTCCAAGAGTTTTCAACAGTTCGCAAGAGTCTTTGCACGAGGCTTTGAGGAGCGGCCTTCAGAGGGTCTCGGGTTCAAACCCTGGACTTTTCGATGTATTGATGTTTTCCTGTGGGTTGCGGAGGTCAAACAGCAGTAAAATAAAATAAAATGCTAGGATATGATGGTTTGGTCACTCCGCACATACATCTTTACATAGGCATCTCCGTTGCAGGCAATCTTATTTCATCCACCTTCTTAACGTTTTTAAGTGCCACCATAAGGTGGCAGATAAGCATGCGGCCCGTCTGATGGAAACCGCGTGCCTATGGACGTTTGCAACGCTCTAGTGATTCCTCCTCCCCCCCCCCCCCTCACCACCAGGGGTATCACTATTACGGACCATTTCTCGCCCTTTTAGAAAAGCCCCATACTATTATCTTTAGGGAAAACCTCGCCAGGGAGCTCATTCTATAACGCAACGTCCTAGCATCTTATTACGAAATTAACGACTTTGCCCTTCAGTTTTACGGAAATCTCATTTTTTTTTAATGACCTGTAGCCATTTGATCCAACCTATGTTGATTCGATTATTGGCGTCTCTGTCAATATCAATGCGTAGGTAGTGTAGAATAATGTTTTCAATGCAATGTTTGTAACAAATAACCTCAATTTAATATGATTAATAAATTACAAGTCAACTCAGTTTGCGTCTGGTAACCAAATGTGATATCCAGAGATTGTGCAGGGTTTGTCAGATAATCGCTTCTTGTTTATTACACTTTTACTGGGATAGAGACTGTGGTTTTCTTAGACGTGACGACATAATTGGAACACAATTTTCTTATCTCAATATTTTTTTTATATACGGTTTATTTCAGGCTCCACCAGCGCCGATCCTAGGGGGTGAACTATCTCTAATACCCATCGAGCAACTTATACAAGTGGAGGACGTTAAGCCCAGAGCCACGCCCACATGAATGACAGGTTCGGTAAAACAGATTACTAATGCGTTCAGTTTGTTGTATTTTTATAAAGATTTATTTTAGAATTGAAGACAGACTATCTATTTTATTGAGTTTTTAAATTATTATTCATATTGCGGGTAGAACGACACAGATAATTTTAGGGGTTTATTCTATTGAAAACGAGATGCCCATATGAAGACGATTAATGAGCTGTCGTTAAATATGTTTTTTGGATTTTACACCCTTAAAAAGATTACTGAATCTAATTGTTTCGGCACTAGGCCTTTTAACCAGATTAGTAAATATGCAAATAGTGATAAGAATGGTACGAAAAATTGGCCTCTATGTCATTTTTATTATTCCCTAAGGGTGCGTTTCAAAAGATTGTGAAAAACCAATAGAATAGCTACATTAACCTAGCTTCTCGCAGCGCAGCGATTCTATTGGTTCTAAATAAACACATTCATCGCAACGCATCCTCGCTCATCTCTGGTGAAAACGCACCCTTAATCTTGGAAAACGAATAAATACGCAGAGCAGGGTCGCCATGTAAGGACGGGACTTAGGTCAATTAAAGAGATGTTGTTTGATAAACGTTCCATTTAATAATGCCTTCTTATTCTAGACGTTACAATATATATACTTATGAACTAACGCTTAGTTACTACGTCACAAAATAATTTGTATGGCCCCGACGTAGACTCCTTTAAATCATGGTCTCAGCACATTAACGTCCCACTGAGCACGGGGCCCCGACGTGAAGACTCCTTTAAATCATGATCTCAGCACATTAACGTCCCACTGAGCACGACGGGGCAACCACGTGAAGACTCCTTTAAATCATGATCTCAGCACATTAACATCCCACTGAGCACGGGGCAACCACGTGAAGACTCCTTTAAATCATGATCTCAGCACATTAACGTCCCACTGAGCACGGGGCAACCACGTGAAGACTCCTTTAAATCATGGTCTCAGCACATTAACGTCCCACTGAGCACGGGGCAACCAAACCAAGGTTAGAGGGATTCGAGTCATCCTCCACCACGCAGACCCAATGCGATGCTCTGCTTTTCTTAGGTACACTTTTCTGACCACTTAGTACCACAGAGCTTGTTATTTGTAGTTTATTTGTGAAATACTTAGGGCATCTTGTACTACAGCTAAATTTATTTTAAACATACTTCTGTCTCTCTCTCTCTCTCTTTAAACAAATGACTGAAATGCAATGACATTTTAAATAAAATTTTGCTTAAATAAAATTAAGAACTGTTTTGCAAGCCGCCCTTAGTAAATATTTTAACCTAAATAACCTCAACTTATTTTTCATGCACACAGAAAGAAAAGCGTATGTATTTAAGAGCTATATTTGTTAACAATACAATTAGTGTCGTTGGTTTACTTTAAATAACCACAGTATCTTTAATTTAGACGTATTCGAACGTAAATTATATGTATAAGTATTAGATAGTTTAATAAATAGTTATTGCTAGATTGCAGAAAGTTTGTCTATGATCTGACTGAAACTATCGATATTCTGGCTTTAACTGTATAACGCATGTTTATTTACGTTTAAACTAAATTAAGAGTTTGTTTTTTAATCGTTGGTTACAAGTAATAATTTTAATAATTATTAACCGACCAAAATTAAATGTTACAAGTAAAGTCGTGAAATACAGATGATAAGGCATTTTCAATTTATATGTGTAATGATATGAATTAAATATAACTGGCGATATCGGCCCTAAGTTTTAACCTTGAATTTGTAAACGCATATATTTTCTCTGGGTTATAGATTTTTTTAAATCAGCTTGTATATGTATTTTAACAGTAACAGTAGGGACAAAGTTTCTGTGGTCGAGTAGTACAAAATTGGGCCTTAGGTTTTCACGTACATGTTTAGTCGTAAATTTTAATTAAATAAGTCAGTTACACCGTATATATATATATATTTTAAATATACTAACATAAATACAGACATTTAGGGGCTTATAACAAAACAAGATCAAACGTCTGTCACTGTCACTGTCTTCATTATATCAAATAAAAGTGACAGCATTAGTTTTAAGCCCTTTAAGGTCTTCTGATGTCACCATACACAACAAAATAAAGATACGAGTTAACTATGACATTATGTATCATGACGTCACCTTAAGATTATTACGTATGAAGGTAAAAAAAACCTATATTTTTATTACATTCTTTAATATAATTTGTATAACAAGAAATTATTGTAAACTGTTTAAAATTAACTAAATTCCCTATAAACAACGTAAAATTTTATTTCAAGATATGATTTTTTATAACTAAGTGTATGTTAAGGCTTTTGTAGTAATTTTTAAGATTTGTAATTGATATTTGAATGTTGAATTTTCCTTTTTAGAATGGCATTTTACATTAAAAAGTTGTTGTTTGCAATAATTTTAGAAGTTTTTTAGCAATAATGGAAGCAATTTTGCAGACAATAAAAACAGTATATTTTTTAGCTTTGATAATAATTTATCCTATTAAATAATGCTTAATAAAGTTGTGTGACTAAAGTGAGATTATGTTGCTTTGTATATAAGATATTTATTTTATTTTTATTCAACTTGAGACAGATTGTGGGGAAAATCAGTACTTTTTTATTACTGTGGGAAAATAACTTTCATTTATATAAAAATAAACATTTTGTTGTAAAACACTGATTTTAAAATAATATGCAGATTTAGGATTATTTATAATTACAATCGACTCTCGTTAATTCGAAACCTAAAAGATTTATATTAACAATAATATCAAGGTCAAGGTATCGAGAGTTCGACATTTTTGAGAGTTAAATTATGAAAGTTTTAATTATTCAGTAATAATAAATTATTATTTATTAACTGTTATTTTTTTAAAACAAAATCGTAATGTAATAAGCAGAGGTCGGAATTAGGTAGAGTTATTTATGTACTTGCATCAAAATGTTGATATTAATGTGGACCTTCCCGGGATTTCAAATGGACAATCCCGTGTGGCCACGTGCTTAAGTGGGGAGTGCTCCGCATTTTCGCTATTGTATTCTTTGGTTCTCACAAGCTATGTAGTGCGAACAATAAACGTGGCAACATCGCGCGTGTGCGTATTGGAATTGTGCAACTTCGGTCATCCAATATCATTGATGTAAGTTTGGCAACGTCGCGCGTGCAGTAGTCTAAATTAAAAAAGTAAAAGTAAATAACTTTTTATTAAAAAAAACGGGATTTTTTCTATTCTTTAAAATTAATCCCGGGATTTGAGGCATATCCACTATATTCTTTCGCTGTGTGAAATCAGTGTAAGTACATGAATAACTCTACCTAATTCCGACCTCTGGTAATAAGTTTATAATCTAATTATTTTAATTTAAAACTTTTTTTTAAATACTCCTGAAAGTTAATCCAATAATCTTCCTTTAACTGTAATAAATTCAATTTTTAGCTTTACATTTGCTCAAATCAAGTTCTTAATTAATGAAAAAAATAGTCAATTATTATAATAATTACATAACATTCAATCGTCCATTAAGTACCCTTGAAATGCGTAATATTATAAATATTGGAGACATAAAACATCTAATTCTAAATCAAATATAACACACTTTATGTAGATTGTTTTTTTCTACCTATCATCTCAGTCTCCCATGACCACAAATCACTGTAAAGTATTCGAAATATTATAAGAAAATACTTAAATAAAACGCAATATGAACACGTAATACTTGTTTTATTTAGTTGTTTTACGCATGGAAATCGCGCGGTTTGTTTTTTTGTCTCGAATTTTACATGAATTCGTGATCAAGGAGTGCCTGAAATGATAATTGTCTCAACTTTACAGTGTTTTGTGGTCAAGAAGTCACTCCTTGGTATGATAAATGTCTCTATAGAAATAGTCACAAATTTAAAACTGCAGTCACTAAAGAATATTACATATACTGAATTTAGACCGGTTCAAATCCTTTTTGTTTATACCTTCGTTCTTTCTTCATTTTCGAGCACACATTAAAACTTTACGTCTTTACAAGGTACTTTATCGATGGATCAAACTGTAGGTAAAAATGGAATAATAACTAAACTATATTGAAGAGCGTGTAAACAAGACAATGAACTAATCAGTTATATTACTAAAAGTATTAATTGCACAGGAGTATATACTCATACTCACATTAGCATTGTCTGACGGTCAAAACTTCGTTACCTTCATCCAATAGACTCTGTTGTGTTTGCCTTCTTGTGTACTAGGAGATACATACAGCTATACCGGGGTCCTGTTGTTTGACCAAAAGTTATTTGGCAAAATTACATTTACAACAATGTTTGGCAAAAAAATGGTTTTGCCTATATATCATTTTACTACTAATTATTTTACAAATGACTCTTTTTCAAATGATCAACACTTAAATTTACATTTTATAAATAATTATTGAACATAATAAACATTTAGAAACTAAGTTATCAAACAAAACTACTATTGGCACAAATAATACATAATGACAATCAGGGCAAAACCTTCGCTTCGATAGATTAGGTTGAGGTAATTCTTTTTTTGTTGACAATCAAAAAAGTATTATTTTTGACCCGTTATTATTGTATACTGTAACCACATATTTTGGACAAATGCTTAATTTGAGAAATATATTACTTGGTGAAACGAAAAAGGTCAAGTGACATTTTAATATTTGACACATTTAACAAGTGTTTGCTAATGGATCATTTGCTAAGTGAGTTTTTGTTAGATGATACTTTTTTCAAATGTCTCGTTTGCTAAATGAATATTTGGTGATATGTTGTTAGTCGAATGACCATTTGTCAATATTTTTTTGGTCAAACATTAGTAATCTAGTTATACCATGTCCACTCGCACCAGCGACTCACGTGACACTGACATAGTACAGTAGTACTCTCATGTACGAACGAGACAGTAGTTTAGTGTACGTTTTTTTACATACACTACATAATCCATAATAATATGTTATGTAACTTTAAATAAACAGTAAAATTGTAATTTATATTTAGCATATCTTGCTTTGACTCTCTTCAATGTAGTGTCAAAATATATAAAAAAAACAGTATTAGTTTATTAAGTATTAAGCTTTTCATTCTTGGCCTGTTCATTTTATATATTATTTTAGTTTATGTTTTAAGCACATTTTTAACTAGAAATGTGTAATTTTAGTTAAAAATACGAAATAAAAGTGCAATGATCTTATTAGTATTATTAGGTTTAGTTATGTATGAATTAGTGATTTATTTAGTGTTACCAGTATATTATTTCAAATCTGTTTTAATACAGATATATGTGTAGTCTAGCTAGAAATAGTTCTATACAGATAATTAATTAAGACGATAAACAAAAAGTTACACTTTTTTTTAGCATTTTTAGAATTAATTAACTATGGTGGGTAGTCAGATATTTTCTAGCCTTCTAAATAGTTTGTTATAATTCCACAAATATTAAGATTACATAATACAGATAAAATAATATCTAAAGTAACTTTGCTTTTTTTAAATTTAATACATTTAAGTTGAATTTGAAAATAATAAATGTTAAAACTGTTGCAATATTTACAATAATTAAAATTTCAATGCAGAAGAATGGTAAAAGACTTTTGTAAATGTCCAAATAATTTCTTTTCGACGTATATTTAAGTACTTTTATTTCATTATTTATAGAAACATTTAAATAAAAATTATTTTGTTTTTATTTGTTGTTAAAATTTTTATGTTCTACGGTTATAATAGGTTTATACGGGGATTAACGCTATTATAAAAGGTAAAAACTCCTTTTGAACGAGCCTGCTTTAATTAAATCAAATAGGTAGGTAGATATTGAAAATGCTGGTATTGCGTACTTAAAAAAAAGTCGTGTATCGGTTTGAATCTGTAAAAGAGTGACGCCAATATCTATTTTTATTTCAATATTATGTAATGTAAAATGTGAAAAAAAAATTGTTTTAAAAATTTTATTTTTCATATTGTAAAAAATCATGAAAATACTGCTATTTACATAATTAAATTCTTACCTTATTACTTTACATGAAGGCATTAATCCTCTTATGAAACTATAATAATATTGAATAGTTGAAATGAGTCGCACTTAACCTTTAAGGAATTTAGTACCTACATACTTTTTTGTAAAAATCGTTAAATAAACGCAGTGTGTAAAGAATAACATGCCAGTATCTAATATGGTGAATTCAGTCTATGATTATTAAGCTGCAAGACATTTTAGTTTTTTAGGCTTTCCAATTATATTTGATAATATAGAGGACTTTTTTCTTCACAAGACACGTTATGGTATTGGTTTCGGTAATAGAGAACACCTTTAATGCGTATTTTTTGTCTCTATACGTCTATTGGTGATCTGTTTTAGAAAAATGTTTGTGCACTAAGTATGGTAAAAGTGTACTTAGTAAGATTGACATTGCTGATTTTAAACCGATAAAAGAAGTTAAAAATATATCATTATCATAATTTCAGCCATATGACGTCCACTTCTAAATATATGCCTACGTTAATAGATTTCCACATTGAGCGATCCTGAGTCGCGTGCATCGGCTTCCCGCCGCCTTGACCAGATCATCAGTTCATCGCGTATATATTATTTAATTAACCATGAATAAATATATCATTTAATTTTTAAAACAAAAAGTAATTCTTCTTATTACAGAAATATAAATAAAAATACCTACATTTTCTGGAATACGCGCACAATGTCTTTCAAACAGGACATAAGCCTTATTTTATAACTTAGGTCTGTGTTCACTATATTAATTATTAGTAAGTTATCCCTTACACTCTGCATGTTCACTGTAATGTAACTGATATACTTAAATTAAACAACGTATTCAGTAATTTATTCGCTAAAATGTACAAAGAATGCTGTCCGTAGGTTACTCTCGTTTCATGTTTTTTGTGAAAAGCTTTAAAATGTTTTTATATTATATTACAAGTTTTAGACGGATGTTTGTTTATGTTTTAACCAATAATTGGGCAATGGAAATTATGTTGAATTTATATTAACGACCGATAGGTCATCGCACTTCATTGCTAAGGTCGTGGACTCGAATCCTACACGGGCCTTTTTTTTTTTTTGTGAGGGTATATAAATACAAGTTCGGGAATTCAAATATGAATAATTATCTTAGCATGGGTGTTTGCTATGTAAATTCCAAAATAAGTGTTATGAAGAATTGTGTTAAGGATGCTAAAAAACGGATAAACATATTTAAATTCTTTTAAAGTAAACATCCAGACCAGAACAAATACACTTCACTTCACACTTCTTCACGTACACTAAGATTTGTCCTGTGTCAGAATCGAACCCACGATTGCAACTATATTGACCTCCATGCCTTAAAATATAACAGTAGTAAGAAATTTATTCTCTTTTGCCTGTTATAATTTGTTTTAATTTATATTTTTATTTGAGTTTTTTAAGTGACTTGTAATAGTTTATGAAATAAAGAACTTTTTACTTTTGCCGAATTAAGAGTTAGTTTTTTTGTTTTTGTAAACAATTTTTTTTTGTACCAGTCCGTTCAATTATTAGATTATAAAATATAATATACTGATTAATAAAAGACAGCCAATGTCATTTTGTTATTGTCACATGAAAATAATGTTGGAATTGGAGTAAAATTGTGAATTTTTAGTAAACTTTGAGCGCCATCGTCAATATATTAGGTCGGGGAAAAAGTCTTTTCGCATAACGTAGGTATAAACTTATTATAAAATTTTTTTGACTGTACTATTTGTGTCTGGCTGGTTTTGGTAACATTAAAAAGATTCCATTATAAAGAAAAGAAAAAAATAAAAAAAAGTTGTTTCCCGCTATTTTTCATTTGTTTTTCTCTCCGTAAAAATGAGTGAATCTAATGAAGAAATTCGATACATTTTAAAATTTTATTATAAAAAAGGCAAAAATGCAACTCAAGCAGTGAAAAAAATTTGTGATGTTTATGGACCTGATGCAGTGTCAGTAAGAGTAGCACAAATTTGGTTCAAACGTTTTCAGTCCGGAAATTTTGATGTTAAAGATGCACCTCGCTCTGGTCGCCCTGTTACGAATAAAATGGACGCCATTTTTGAAAGAGTGGAGCAAGATCGGCATATTAGTAGTTACGATGTAGCTGAAGAACTGGGAATTGACCACAAAACAGTTTTGACCCATTTGAAGAAAGCTGGTTATACAAAAAAGCTCGATATTTGGGTGCCACACGAGCTCACTCAAAGAAACTTAATGAACCGTGTACTCATTTGCGATTCATTATTGAGACGTAATGAAACCGAGCCGTTTTTGAAGAGATTGATAACTGGCGATGAAAAGTGGATCACGTACGACAAGAACGTGCGAAAAAGGTCGTGGTCGAAAGTTGGCCAGGCTTCACAGACTGTGGCCAAACCTGGCCTAACACGAAATAAGGTGATGCTGTGTGTATGGTGGGATTGGAAGGGCATTGTTTATTATGAGCTTTTACCGCCCGGCAAAACCATCGATTCTGATCTTAACTGCCAGCAACTGATGAGATTAAAGGAAGCAGTCGAGAGAAAACGGCCGGAATTGATCAACAGGAAGGGTGTGGTCTTTCATCACGATAACGCTAGACCACACACATCTTTAGCCACTCAGCAAAAATTAAGAGAGTTCGACTGGGAGGTCCTAGTGCATCCACCATATAGCCCTGACCTTGCGCCTTCAGATTTTCACCTGTTTCGGTCTCTGCAGAATTCTTTAGGTTCTGTAAGGTTGACCTCAAGAGAGGACTGCCAAAACTATTTGTCCCGATTTTTTGATCAGAAGTCCCAAAGTTTCTACAGTAACGGGATAATGTCTCTGCCCACAAAATGGCAGAAAGTTATTCAACAAAACGGTACATATATATTGTAAATAAATGTAAATAAACTTTGAAAAAAATGTCTTGACTTTTTATACAAAAATACGAAAAGACTTTTTCCCCAACCTATTATATCTGTAACTTAATTGCTTACAGCCGAGTACATAGATCCATAATATGGGTTTAAAGAATTTATTTCTCATAAAAACACAATAGTTCACTTAAAATGAGATAAAATAAATCATGTAAATTACTAACTTGAATTAACAAATAAAGTTACATTATGTACAATTTTAGAAAGTCCGGTACTTGATGATACGTTTACAAACAAAGGTATAATAAACTTAGTTTTGTGACAAAGCATGTTTGGATAATGTAGGTACACAAAGAAAAAAAAGAGACAAGCTATACCGGGTGAATCAACCAACAAAACTTACTCCAACCACCCTCATAAACAATTTGTGTCAACTTATAATCTGTACTATACTAATAGTCTAGGAGGTGAAAATTTTACCTGTACTCATTCTACAAGAATGGTTTTTTTTTTCTGTTAGACGCGAAAGTATTTGTTGGTACTTTAAAAGATACTTATTATGAAAAAATTATAATCATTTTATTATTTCAATTTAAAAAATAAATAATGATAAGAATTTTTACCTCTATACCGAAATTTTATTTTCAAATTGTTTGTAATTGTGAAACTGGGCGCAAACGTAGTAGCTAGTTGAGCAATATAAGATTATATATATATTTTTTTCCGCTTGTTTTCAATTCATAAATTTAACTTCGCCAATATCACGCCTCTTTCCGTAAAGTAGGCAGAGATCACATCGTTCCACTTGCTACGATCTTGGCACACACTCTTAACTTTATTCACACTCATTAACCTTCTCATACACGCCCGTCGGTTTTTGACCTGTCTTTTCTCCAAAATCCTCTGGATTTGGTCATGGAGGTCTTCAACTCCCAAGACTTCCATTCACTTGTCCATCATAAATTACTTTCGTTAGTCTACTTTCATTCATCCTCTCAACATGACCAAACCATCTAAGCATACCTTTCTCAATTCTTGTCACTATACGGTGTCTTCTTTTACACCAGCTTCGGATCAAATTTTCAAACGTCTGAGAAGTTTCATAAAATTTTAATAATTTTAAATTAAAACTGTTATGGTTACATAAGTACAAAACAGCTCAGGAAAACACAAGACCTTGCGAGCATGCCTTAGCGTCTTTGTGCACTTTATGTTTATAACATTAAAGTTTATTTTCTTTTCCCAAAAGTTTATAATCCTCCCAAATACGCTCTCTTGGTTTGCGCTGATATTTAATGTCGTAAATGTTGTTTTTATTTAATATCTTAACTATCCAAATCAACAGTATCTACGGGTAATAGCTCAGTTCAACTCTTGAAGATATTAAATATTTCTATATAGTGGACCCCCCCGGTAAACCGGCATCAGTCTAATCCGACGTGCTTATCACTGTTGAATGTAGAAACACAAACATTGTTTTGGAAAATAAAGCAAACAACAAATAAAGCTGATGCATGATTAAACAGATTGCAACTTGCACGCGCCACTTCATGTTAATCTTTTAGTTGTGAGCTGTTTTGTCGAATTGCAAGGGTACTCTTTATCAAAAAATCCGGACTGTAAGGGATTTATGGTAGTACTTTGTAATCCGACAATGTCGATAGTCCGACACTGCCCAATAACACGTTTGTTACACGAATTTCGTGAAGTTTTGACCCCCCCCCCCTCCGTCATTGTCACTGCTGGTCGCACTAGTGAGACTCCCTTCTTCATAGTGTGATGTCACATATTTTGCAATTATAGATTAAGAAATAATTACATCACAGTAATTTTTAATAGGACCTATATTTTCTGGACTGGACGTCACGAAATTTAGAATCCCTTCCATTCCCCTTGTCACACCATGTCACACTTTGTCAACCCCCTCCCACCCTCTCAACGTGTGACGTAATTTATGGATAGCCCCTTACCGGGCATTGAAATAATTAATATAATTGATAATGGCGCTGAAAGACTATTATTGTGAATTGATTTGCGTTTTTCGTTACTAGACTGTTAATACAGATAAAATAATAGTTATATATACATTTCTTCTTCTTTGTAAAGCAGTGGTTCTTAACCGGTAGTTTATAAAACCAGCTTAATAAATATAACTGAGAACGAAGAACCAGTCGACACAATGCAAACATTTTATTTGCGATATAAGGTCTGTGTACCCTTGCACTTATACAAAATGTTTAATGTAGAAAAATTTAGACAGAGTTAATTGTACGAAATTCCTCCTGCTCCGCGATCGCACTATAGTGTATATTACCCCCAAACCAATTAATTATTTATGGCTAGACAGTGATTTGGTCAAATGGTCCTTCATTACTTATGCTCGAAATTAATAACCTACCCGCAATCCAGGATTGAAACTAATCTTAAATATACTTATATGCCTATCTTTGTTTCAATCCAAAGATTGGTTATTGAGGCGCTTTACTTGAAAAAGGGATAGATTTGCCTACGACAGATAGACAATTTTGGATCCAGATATGTTATTATTTTGGGCGTAAAACGCTAAGAACCACTGTTGTAAAGCTTTCCGTATAGCGTACGTCGTTTTAGAGCGTCTGTATTTGTTATGTAATTATTTTTTATACGAAATATTGATACTGTTGCAGTTTAGTAGTTAATAAATTAAGTTCGCAAAATAAAAAGCTGTTTTATTTTTTATTTAATATTTTTATTTTCCATTAATTCGGTTATAAAGAATAGATCTTTATTGCTAAGACTGTGTACATTTTGCCGTTGTTCATGCATTACATTAGTAACAACAGTGTACCCGTTGCGGGCGTGCAATTTATATTACTTACAAATAGTTACTTAATATTATGCGTAAATGGTTGGCCTACTGCATCGCGCTCCGCTGCCTAGGGCGGTGCCACATATTTAATTTTTTATGCTACGTACCTCTGTTCGTTTATAAAACCTGCTTGGTTTGTACCAACTTGTATTTAGATTGATTGAAAATATTTGTTTTGTGTCTATCAATCAAATCAATCAAATAGTTTATTGCGAACACAGGTTACAGGATAGGTGTTACAGTACAGGTTTAGATCTAGCTGTGGTCTAGTTGGTCTGCCTCATGGGCGTACAATAGTTGCGATTTCATAGGTATAACACGAAACCAGATTTTATGGTTTTTAAAGGTAATACTAACAAGTCGGACTTTGTCAAAAGTTTATAGTGACTTACGTTTAAATATTCTTTGACATTATATTTATTTATTTATTTAACAATTTATGCACATAAGGATCATATACAAAGATAAAAGTTATGAAAGACATGTACAACGGCACTTTTCTATAGCATTTTTCTATTAATAGTTCACGTAATTTCATCTTAAAGAGATTAGATAGTACATTCAGCCGTTCAGCGATATTGTTGGTATAACCCAAAACGCCATATATATTGGAACTCGTCCTAACGGCTCTTGACAAAAGAGACATGGGTCGATCATTATGACGCTTTGGATGGTACCAACTATCTGACGCTGACTGACCATGCAGGTTTTTCTTCTGTTCTGCTGTCTCGCTACGCAGCGGACAGAAGTGCAGTAACCAAACCACCTTTTACAAGTAGACATCGAAAGCACATCAAGTAAATGCAGTTAAACATTAAGAATTGTTTAATCACAGATTTTTTTTTTGTTTTTTTTTTCTTTACAATTAACGATTAAGATTAAGTTTACAATTAACTAATTATAATTTAATATCTTAATAATTACCTTACTCTAATGTAAAACCACAAACATATGGGGAGAAATATACCCATAATCAAAGTTGGCATAGTATTTATAAAATGTTAAATCAATAGGTTGGCTATAGAATAGAAAACATTAAATGGCTATATTAATATTAAAGTCAAAATCATGTATTCAAGTTTGGCTCAACAGAGCTCTTATGAAAACATAACTTAAAAACTAGCGCGCCTTTTCACTGCGGGCGGGAGCTTGATCGAAAAGAACGGGCAAGAAAATCGTCAAGATTAGTTAAATAGTTATTTTAAATGAATATAATGTTTATATTATGAACATATTTTGGCAATCGTTTTTGTGCTGATTGTTGTGCTTGTATGACAGACAGAAATAGCACAAGACGACGTACCTTTAGCAGCCTGCAGCGATAAATTTTATCAGTGTGTGCGTGTGTTGACGTATACTATTAGGCCCGCACGCATACTACGAATACATTCTTGTTCGGTACGTTTATATGAAGAAATTATACTCATTTGTTTCTACTATAAGCCAGCCAAGCAAGTAAGTAAAAATTTGGGTATTATTAACACATTAAAAAAGCAAAAATTAATGTAAATTTTCAAGAAACTACATTGAGGAATCAATTAACATTTTAAGTTGGTAGATTATTTCTAAATCTTAATTCTAATTAAGTGTCTACGCATGAGAAGACCTCATTATCAAAGAAGCGATTTTATTCCTTTAAATTAAAACACAATGAGTTTGCAATCAAATAAACAAACTAAATAACAGCATTATAATCACATAGGTATATTGAATTATAAACGCCCAATTTTCGCCAAGTATATGTTTCTCCCACGTAATAGGTGGCGAGCCTATTGGTGCTTACTGGGAACTTTCGCCAAGCTTCTTCCATTAATCTGCAAGTGCACCACTTGAAGCTCTTACTAGGATCCCCATACACACAGCACACACATACAGTTTCATAAAAGTAACATTATTTAGAAAAAAATAACATACAGCCTTAGCAAGCGATGAAATGAAGCATAAAGGCTCACTGCCACAACCATGGGGGCGATAATATTGGATGCGATATTATCAAGCTCTTCTGTAGCGTCATAAATAGCAGCAGTGTGTAACTCCTTGATAATCGATATTTCATCTGATGATCATCATTTAATTCGATGATCGTTACTTCATTTAAATCATATCCTAGCATTGTCCCGGTTGCCCTAGAATTAAGCTTAGGGCCCAGGGTCTGCTTACTGATTCAACCAGATTTGACTGAATTTCAGTTATTACGTGGAACGACTGCCGTCTGACCTCCGCAACCCAGAGGGAAATATCATTCTATGGTTAAACCACAAGGCACTGACTTCCTAATAACGACTGCCATAGATGTTCATGACGGCCGGGACCAACGGCTTAACGTGCTTTCCGAGGCACGGAGCAAGCTATAATTACGCTCATAACTTTGATAAGTCGTAGGTGCGCCACCAGTGTTTGAACCCGAGACCCTTTGAATTTAAAGGCAAGGGGTCCCGCCACTGGGCTATCGCCGCTCCATTACTTTATTTAAATGTTAGCAGTAAAATACAAATACTATATTTTTAATACTATACTAGTATAATACTATACTAGTCTATTGTATTTTATAATGTAATGAGCACTGCAACGTTAACTGACAAGATACAATTGATGTAAATGGTGTTTAGATATTTTGAACGCTTATCGCGCTTAATCAATATGATACCTATTGGTTGTCACATTGGGCTCTTCGATAAATAACACGCTAGCTGTATAATTATTATATTTCAAGTCGATATTTTCGCTCCTTTGAAAACTGAGGTCTTTCTTATTACCTAATTATATAATAGTAGTTAAATCCTACTTCCGATTCGACATGGCGGCACGGTAATGTCTAAAAATTATTTATTATTAAAAACATTTATTTTTATATAACATTAAAATCTAACGACAAGAGTCAATATAAGTATACTAACCGGTTAAATAACTAATATAAATATCTTATGTCTCTAAAAATACAACAGAAAGTTTAAAGGCCAACACAGACGGAGTTTGTGTAAGTATTATCTCTATAACTATGAGCTTAGAGTTGAAATACTCTCGTATGTTAACCGATTTGCTCGGCTTAAAATGTATACAGTTTAAACTCTACCCTCTTAGAAATAGGGAACTTAAACAGACAATATTGGACAGTAGAAATAGTGCGAACTGGTTTTTAAAACTTTAAAATATTCTTTTTACCCTGAAGACCGGTTTTTTAAACGGTTACAAAACTAAGGTACAAAATTTGGTCTAAAATTATATATTCCTACTAAATACATAAATTGAGCTTCCTTTTAAAATATTTTTTATATTTTAACGATGTATACTTAAATATTGGCAAATTTGCTTACAACATCACTCAAAATGTAAAAATGTATTCAAATTTAAACCCCATTTACAAATTCAAATCGCGGTTTAAGATACTATTTAATCCCGGTTACAGATTTCAAATTGTATATAATAATATGTATAATAGAGGGTAGAGGTAAGGAAAACCATCTCACTTGATGTTATCCCGGTTGCGTGGAATTATCTTCTATAAGGTTTTTTTTCATCCACTTGCTACTGACGCTCCACTTTTATTTGAAGATTTCTGTTTTTTCAATGAGACACTTCATAATGCACTCCATGATATAAAAGCATCACCGCAGCAAGCGGACCTATTCATGACGGTAACACCGATTTTATTTTATGATCATTAGATTTTGTGATCGGATAGAGAATACTCGAAGCAATTTTGAATCTTCGAATCCTCATTGAGAAATGTTGGGGATTCATTAGGACTATTGCCTTTTGCCTCATTAACTACGCTTGAGCGTTTGACTGTGTGCAGCAGATAATAAGAAAAAAATTTAACGTCGAATTCGTTTGTACGCTCATTAAAAATTGTTAACCCCGAGTCATACTTTGCTAATACAGAATGCACATGTAGATATGGCTCAAGCTCCGTGAAATTGGGAAGAATTCCAAAGCAAGCCACCAATAGTAGCATGAGGTGTACGCCAAGGTTGTATTCTGTCACCTAAGTTATTAGAATTGTATGGCGAATATATTATGAAAAACCCCTTATGGCCGAAAATACATTAAGATGTACCTACGCTTCAACACTTCATCAACATGCCGCGAAAGAGGTGGAAAGGAATACACTTCTAGAGTAAATTGATGTAGAGTGCCAAAAATATAAATCATTAAAAAACCTGAATAGTATTGGCAGACGAACATAAGTTTACAGAGTTATGAAAGATCAGAAAATTTGTAGATGTTAGAAATCTGGTTTGTGACGGTAGTGACGGAGTATATTCTGACTGCACTACATAAATTCCTACTCCATTAACTGGTTTATTTCGGTTATATTTGGCGTCGCAAAACATTATGCCATTGGTTAGAAATTGTTATCAAAATTTTGAGTTTGATAATTAAGATATGCTGATGAAGGTTCCATATACCTTTGATTGCCATGAGATTCAACAGTTCTGTGTTGTACACGGCTTAAAACCGCATCAACTCTAAAAAAGAATAATCAGTCGCTATCGAGACAAAACAAGAACCATAAAATATATTTGGTGCTGAGTACATAATTAAGCAATAAGTAAAATTAATTTGCCTATTAAAATTGGTAAAAATCTTCTACAATCTGTATTAAGTTTTCTTTAAAAATTGTTATAAATTTATCACAAGGTTTTATAAACCATTTTTTGATAAAAGTCTAAACCTTTACCAATTTTTATATGTCTTTAGAAAATATTTATCATATTTTTGACGTTAACATACATTTCACATAATTTTTTTTTAAGTAAGACAATGATAGATCCATAATTGGTATTTACTTTTCTTACTCATTTTATTAACTTTTATCAAAACAATAATATAACATGTTCTGTAGTATGAAGTCAACATAATCGTAATATTTAAAATGAATGTTGGCGCTCATTCCTTGTTTTATACATATCACTTTGCAAATAACACAATATTTCTAAATTTGCAGTTAGTTTTATCCTGTCTGTGACAGACGAATTATCATTATTTTGTGTGTTCGCCGGCAATAAATGTAAAGCAAGCAAATGTGCCTCGGGTGCATCGAAGTCAAGAATACCTTGAGCAACACTCACTAATATTTTGTCTAATTCAATGTTTGATACCTTTAGTTTTGGATCACCAATATACAATAGTATGTACTTTGAATATGTATCAATTAATTCAGCAATATGCTCTGAGAAGCTACGATAATATATGTTATCGTTCTTGAATTCTTCAACTATTTTGGCTATTTCTTTTCCAAAATAAGTAACTGACGAATAAATCACTTTTAGATCGTTAGTTTTTTCATGGATCTGATTACTGTGTATAATAGCTTTCCTATTAGTAACAATCAGTCGTAACTTCCATATTGTCATATAGATCTCTGGTAAGGGTAACGATTTAAGTATTTTTTCTAAAATTATTTCAAAAATAGGCGAACTGCGTGTTATGTCGACGTTATCGCAAGTGTAACATTTTTCATTTAATTTGTCTATAAAATTTTGTAAAATCACTTTGTAATCCATTTCGTAAATGTAGTAATTTTGAAGACAGTAATTAACTATTGATTTTAGTACGTTAACACTTTTTTCAAGATCAGAATTATTTGTGTAATATACAATGTAATGAGCTATTAGTGACCACTGTGCAGACAGGAAATCGCTAACATTCAGTGAGTGATTATAAAGTAAATTATCTCGTAAAATATCTGTGGTAAAACTTTCTATCATTTGTGTCACAGTTTCTTTTTTCATTAATTCCAAATACTCATCAATAGAACCGATCAATTTAGTTTTGTGACGCAAAATTAATGGATTTTCGGGTAATCTGTCCAAAGTTGCCCAAGCTACTTCCATAAATTCTCCTAAAAACTTTTCGGATAAATGAGTAAAAGTCAGACAACAGAATAATTCTTCTTTATCATCAGCGCATAAATTAGCTGTTATAGTTTTTAATATATCGAATAAAACTCTTGAACCTTCTGTAACAGTTTTAACGAAAAGACATCTATAAATAACGCTACGTTTTGTAGCGTTTTGAGTAGAACCCCATGATGTTAAAATAGTGTTTTTTAGATCGTCTACGTCAAAGCATAGAAATGCTAAGCGCAGACCGTGATTTTGTATCGGAAACGGTGACTCAATAATAGCTTGCACGAATTGCACACACGCATACTGAGGAAGATTTGTAAAATACATATCAAACATAGGCAAACAATATTTAACATAATCTCCTTTTATGTACGCAAGCATAGTAGGTAAAGGAATGGGCGGACGAGAATAACAAGCAAAACGGCAAATGCTTTCTTGGATTTTCAACACGGGGGAAGTACAGGGAATGTTATAAGGTATGATAGAACTTGTAGGTTTATATTTTTGAATAAAAGTTAGTTTTGAAGGTTCACTGTCAAGCATTATGATCCCAAATACAGCAGTATCTGCAGAGCTCTTGAACAATCTTTTTTCAAATAAAATTTCCTTAAATAATTTTACGAAATCTTTGGCAATATCGTTGTAAAAATACACTCTTAATTTTTTCAATAACATATTCAGAATAACGCTTTGTCTGCTTTTGACTATCTCATTTTTAACGAAATCTATGTTATCGACCAAAGTTTGGACATCACTTTTTAAACAACCTAGTAAGAAGTTTTGTAAAATATTTCTGTTATTCTTGGATTCAAATAAATCGTGATATTTGTAAGTATCCCAATCCAAGTTAACAAAACACATAATTATTTCAGGAACTTCATTCTTACTCTTCCCAATCATTGCTATAAAATCAAGAATAAACTTTATATTAGTAGAGACAGATTTTTTAATATTTTCTAAGTGTTTTGGATCGCCTTGTATTGGAAGATAAGTACTAAGTTTTTCGAGGTAAAAGTTTATAATACGTTCGTAAACCATTTTTTTCTTTTCAGAGTCAAATTTTTCTATATGAGCGCTCAAAGTATAAGAACTTATGTTTTCTTCAAGGCACCTATTAAGCACATCTGGAAAGCTTTTTTCTTTAAATATATAATAACAAAGAGACGTAACTTTAAATTCTGGACATCGGTATATCTCATTGTTGTGGCCTACTAAACTGCACAGCAACTTATGATAAGATTCCCAGCAATCATCTTCAAACTGGTAAGCATTGTGGTGTAGCAAGACTTCCTTTAAAAAGTTTTCTTTAAGTTTTACAGGTTCGTTCACATGCTTTTCGTAGTAATAATCAAACAGTCTTTTAAGATCCCTTTGATTTTTTGCTGATTGAATTAATGTTTTGATTATTTCGTTTCGTAGTGTAAGATTATTGTTTGTGCCCTGAACACACTTTTTTATATATTTAAAAGCGTCTTCAAAACTTGTAAACCTGTACCATAGGTAGTCATATCCTTTACCAAGTACTTGTTTTCCACTCCTTAAATGGGCTGAAGCCCAATCTTCCTGCTGCTTTAATGTCATTAATTTATAATATTCTTGACTATGAAACTGTTCTGTCAGATCAAATTCCGCAAAAGGATAACTGTGTAAGAACAGTTTTTTCATAAATTCGAATCTTTCTTTAGCCGGTATGACATTAAAAATGTGCTCAGTTTTTTGAAGATAGAATCCTTCCCAAAATGCATGAGATGAATCTGGCATGAAATTGGCAAGGTATGCTTTAGCATCACCAATCTTACTATGTCGGCATATTTTTCTGTTATTTAACAAACATATATATAAACGAGTATTATTAAGAACCCTATGTTTATGTTTGATCATTATATCTTTAGAAATCCTTAAACCCAGTTTTTTCTCGCAATGGGTATTAACATCGGTTTTCATATATTTTTCTAACATTTGTAAATACTTTTCATCTGATACAAAGTACATTCTGCTGAACTGGCGTAACAATATATTCCGATGTTCTGTTGTTTGTTTTTCTAAATACGCGTCCAATAAATCAAACGAATCACCAATAAAAAGGTTAAGAAATTTTGGATTGTAACTTAATTTTTCATCCTGAATGTAATCTTGTTTAAATGAATTTGATGTTTTAATCAGAAACTTATTTGTCAGATTAAGTAGTTGCATGCGGCAGCAGTATGTGAAGAATTCAGATGCACGATCTTTATTTGTTAACCTTGTAGACAACTGAGTTAAAAATTTATTTTGCATTTTAAGAGACATATACGGGAAAATATTTTCGTGAAGATAGTCCGTATTGATGATGTATGACAGTTCGTCATCATAAAGCCAGGAACTCCTCTTTAATGCTTTGGAAATAAATAAACTGTCTCCAGATTTCAGGGTCTCTATAATATAACCTATTTCTTTTTTTTTCGCAGCAAATTCTATTTTGAATAACGTGTCAGCATCTGATTTCTCAGTTGCATCTTTAATGCTTTTGAACTTGACGTTGTTGGAAAAAGCTTCGTTGAGTTGAATATTTAACTCATGATGCCTCTTGCCGAGGTTATTGCCTGTTAAGATAACCATTTTTACTCCTTTTTATCTGTGAACAATAAAATTTATATATTTAAAATATAGCGCCACCTAGCACCAAGTATGCACATAACTACAAATAATATATTTCAGGTAATATTGCTGCACATACTACAAATAATAATATTCTGTATCAGGTAATAAGGTAAGAAACAAATTTATTATTGTTATAGGTACCGCATAAAGGCCTGTTCAGACCTAAGCGGTATTCGCTACCGTCTGCGACAGAGATAACTCAGTGAGTATGTGGTAATATTAGTGTTCAGATCCAAGCGGTAAGCTACCGCAGACGGTAGCGAATGCGGTCTGTATTAATAAAGAAAGAAGAAAGAAAATAAATTTATTCAGTACAAATAAACATAGTAAGTACACGGAGAAAGATACGATTTAATTTACACAAGCAAAATACAACTTTAAAACATGTACTGAAACGGTGTCCACTCAGCACACTTGTCTAATAGACATTAAGCCGGCGGCGGTACTTTACAAGGAATTCGTTGTTACAATGGGTGTTTAGGGACCCTACCAAAATCTGAGGAGCCTTTTTTTTTTGTTTTACGTCGGTAACAAAATGCGTTTACGCACTACCTTCCGGCCAAAGGAGGACCGAAAGGGGGTGTGGGACTCACCACCGGCAGACGCGACTGCCAGCAGTAATACCCACTAAAAATCTTCCGACGACGCCCGCCGCTTGTTGAGAAAAAGGCAAGGGCCAGTACCTGGGTTGCAGCGTCTGACACCCCGCCTGCGGTCAACGTACCCCGAACCAAAACCGGGAGGACCTCCTCAGAGAGGCGCAGTGGACGCACCCCTCCTATCTCCTTGTGCGACCATAGCGTGTGTGGCCGACTTCTCGGAGGGTCTACGGTTAGACGAGCCTCCGTCCGACCTCCATCCAGACCCAAGGCCAGGCTCCCCACCGCAACAAACACCAACGGAATCTGCGGTAAGATACCCCCCCATAGTGGTGGAGAACCTCCCTGAGTGAACCCGCCATATGAGACTACTCAGAAATGCCCTGGGACATACCCCAAACGCCAAGCCCTTCAAGACTGGCATCAGGTTCCTCCCTCTGTCAGCTGAGGAGTTCCGATGCATCCAGAGGTATCTGATAGAAGCAGCAAAGACTGAGCCAAATTTAGCGTGGTACTGATACTCCCTAGATACCGAACGACCAACCAAGGGAACTACCATACGATACCCCGGAAGAAGAGGTGAAGGAGGCGCTGGCGGAGTAAGGATACTCTGTCCTACTAGTACGCGCGCTTCCGCAGCGAAGGGGAAGACTTGGGAGCCTCTTCACGTTCAGATAACCCACCTCAATCACCAGGAGCTTGCCCGATTGTACAGCACAGGAGAACTGCTGTATATAATTATAATAATAAATAGAGGCCTGGAAAGGCAAGCAGGGTCTGCCACAATGTCACCGATGCCAAGCTTTTGACCACTCCTCGGCCAACTGCCACAAGAAGATATGCTGTGTGCGCTGTGCAAGGGAGCACCTAGCCGTGGACTGCCCAAGGCTGTTGGAGGAACCTGCGACCTGCACCAACTGCAAGAATGCCCACCCGGCCAATGATAGGAGGTGCCCGCAATTCAGAAAAGAAGCGAGGGCGAAAGGCATCAGGATCCATCCACCTATTCCTCCGACGATACCGCAGCCAGCGACAGTACCCCAACCGATGGAAACGAGAGACACCCAACGAGGGCCAACCCTCGCCAACCCACCTACCACCAAAGGAGATGGAGAATGGAGGCAAAAGCGGCGCCCCCGTGGGAGAAGAAGCAGAAAGCAGCCCCCCCCCGTCTGCGCCAGCAGCCCCTCTACCAGCTTACCCTACGCCAGTGGCCTCCAAACCACCGCAGCAGGAAAGCGCACCCAAACCTCCCCTCCAAACTCCTACACCTGTTTCCCCTCTCCCCAGCCCAAGAACACACCTACCAAATGACACCTCTACTGATACAAGAGTGCCACGGGATCAGTATCCATTGGGGCAGCTACAGACGGCCTCGATGCCAAAGGTAACGACGCACAACGACTTCCAACGTCATATGCAGCTAGCGCTTCTTGACATATACAGGGCGCTTACCTGCGTCACAGCCAGGATTGCCGACATGTTAAACCTCAATTCCCAGCCAAGGAACTAAGAGTCCTCTACTGGAACCCGGGAGGACTCACCAACAAGAGGCAGGAGCTAACGACCCTCGCCCAGTCGCAGGATCTACACTGATCCTGGGCTGGGCCTATCACCATACAAAACCATGAGTCCACAGGGGTGAGACTCAAGACCGCAACGACGCAGGAGCTTCAAATATTCGCCGCATGCAGATCGTCCCAGGAGCCCATGGTAAGCAAGGATCTCGCCAACATCTTTTGTCACAGAGTCCCTACCCTGCTGATGGGAGACCTCAATGCCAAACACTAGGCATGGGGAGCACGGATACAGAATATGTCGGGTAGGAGACTCCAGGAGATGACAGAAAGGATGGACATCTCAGTCGTGGGACCGGACTGCCCCATCCACTACCCCACCAACGTCTCATCATCCCCAGATGTCCTGGATATAGGACTCATGAGGGTCATAAACCACCCCTATAGTCTGGAAGTGGTCTAAGACGTCGAGGGTAACCATCTGCCGGGGCTGCTAACGCTCAGCACGGACGTCTTCAGCGTCGAAAGTCGAACCCCCAGACCTAGGATTGACTGGCCGACCTACTCAAACGCCATGAAGGATGTGAAGCTACTACCGGTTGCCACTCCCGAGCAGATAGAAGAGGCGGCCCAAAGCATCATGGACTCCATTGTGACAGCAACCCAGGCAGCTCAGCACCCAGCAAAACCCACAAGAAAGGGCCGCCCTGACCTTCTGCACCACCTACAGCAAGCCCTCAAAAAGAAAAGGAATCTAAGGAAGCAGTGGTCGAGATCAAGATGCCCAACCCTGAAGACAGCTCTAAACAAGTTGACCGCGAAGATTGCCCTCCAAGTATATGCCTGGAGAGGCAAAACATGGGACACCTACATGGACAGGGTAACGGAAGACAGCGCGGAGCTCTATCGCCTCAACAGAAGACTCCCCAACGTGCCCCAGCCAGTACAGCCTCTCCTCAACGAAGCGGGCGTCTGCTGCTTCGAAGCCAAGGAAAGGGCAGAAATACTCGCCAGACACCTCAAGCAGCAGTTCACCCCCCACCCACCGTCACAGGAGAAGGAGGCTCGGGACCACCACAGCGTTGTGATTGAGGAGGTAGAGTTCCTACGCAAAATAGACCCCGCGCTAGAGACGGTAGAGTTTGTATCCCCAGCGGAAACTGCAAAAGTCGCCAGAGGATTACCACCGAGAAAGGCTCCAGGGTACGACAATATACCCTACATGGCGCTTATACAGCTGCCAAACCGAGGGATAGCAGCGATTACTCACCTTTTCAACGGTATCTTAAGAACGGAAAAAAGGTCGGATAATCGCTCTCCGAAAACCAGGAAAAGACAGGCGTCTTGCAGCAAGCTACAGACCCATCACACAGCGGCTGCTCCTCCGAAGAATCCGCCCTCATATAGAATCGAGGGCTGAGCAGTTCGGATTCCGCAGCGGCCACTCAACGACTCTCCAACTAGCCAGATTCCTACACAGCATTGCCGAAGACAGGAACAAGGGCCTCACAGCGGTCGGAGTATTCCTCGATATAGAGAAGGCGTATGATCGAGTGTGGCACCCTGGACTGATCCACAAAATATACACAGCAGATATCCCGCCGGCCTACTGTAGGGTACTAGCGGCATTCCTGAAAGACCGGACTTCACCGTCACAGTGTAGAGCAGCGAGTCAGCGCCCCAGCCTATATGTGGGTATGTAGCGTCCAGAAAGATGCAGCGAGCCCTTTTTTTTTTTTTTTCTATTATCGTCTGTAAAAAAATGCTGCTTACGCACTGTCTCCCGGCCAAAAGGGGGAGACCGGGAGGGGGTGTGGGGCTCACTGCGGCCGACGCGACCACCGCAGTCCTATCCACTAAAAAACTTCAGACGACGCCCACCGCTGTTGAAAAGGGGCGAGGCACCAGTGCCCGGGTTTGTAGCTTCTGGAACCCCGCCCGCGGCCAACGTCCCCCGGATCAGAACCGGGGAGACCTCCTCAGGAAGGCGCAATGTGCAGCGCCCCCCCTACCTCTATGTGCGGCCATGGCGTAACTGGCCGACTTCGGGGGGGGTCTATGGAAAGACGGAAGGGGCCCCCTGCCCCCGACGCCTAAGACCCCCCGGGCGCTGCCTGACGGGCCCTCCTGGCCCGCCCGCTGCGCCAACGGCGTAGCCGGAGAGAGAGCGGATCCCGCTCCCTCTCCCGCTCCGCGGCCTCCTTCTGCGACATCACCACTTCGCAGAAGGAGGCCATCGCCTCCCACGCTGTCTCGCTGTCGACCATCTTTTGCATGATGGTCGGCAGCGAGAGAGCCACTCCACCCAGGGCCGCGGCTAACGTCGACCGCGGCCCCGCATGCAGCGAGCCCTGAACCAACTCCCCATGTGGCTCGACAAATGGCGCATGGCGGTGAACGTGGACACGACGGTCGCCATCATCTTCGGGCCCAAGACGATACGTCCAAAACCACACCCAAAATGACCGGCGGATCACCTGGAAATCTGAGGTGAGATATCTAGGGTGTCACATAGATTCCAGTCCAGGCTCCAGATGACCAAACAGGTGGAATATGCCGTGACGCAAACAAAGACGCACCGGTCCTAACATCGAAATTACCACTGGCTACAAGAATTAACATGTACAAGATGTACATAAGGCCACGACTTACCTACGCAGCGCCCGCGTGGTACGCGTTCTGCTCGCTCACTCAAAGGCAAAAGCTGCAAACCCAGAAGAACGTCTCTCTGCGCAGCATCACTCACGCGGGGATGTACGTCAGGAACGATATCATAGCATGGGATGCCCGAGTTGAAAGTGTGGAGTCATTCATCAGGCGGCTGGCGCGAAATATGTTCGATCGCGCCGACCATGGCTCCCACACTCACCTCCAAAACATTGCTCCCCAAGCAGAAGACGGCAAAAAAAGGAAGGGCCGCAAAGCGCTGCCCAGGAGTGTCATAAAGACCTCCGCCCTCTCCACCTTCCCCTCACAAACAGCCCCCGGCCGGAGCCCCCTCCCGCGCCGAGAATCAAGATCACATCAGGTAAAAACCAACAAACTCCTGACAATAACCTCCCCCAACAAGGGGGATGACCCGCTCGCTGGCGTTCACGGGGCCTCAGCTAACGCTGTCTCACCCTATGGGCATGACCGCGCCGAGGGTCGTCTGGACCTGGTGGGGTGACGATACCTACCACCACACAAAAAAAATAAAGATCCCCAGTTGACTCCTCCCTCTCCCTTACGGGCACGGCAGGAAGAAGAAGGAAAAGGAGTCCAAAAGACCCTGCTGGCATCGTCAGCAGCGACGAATACCCGGGAGCCTCCGCTCGAAGCCCGACTCCACGAAGAGTTAAATCTTCGCCGAAGACCCAGTAAGAACTTGTGTTATGAATAATAAAGAACGGATAAACATACTTAAATACTTCTTTTTTGTAAATATATACTTAATATACATAGGAAAACACCCAGTCCAGAACAAATATTCATGTTTATGCACACAAAGATTTGTCCTGTGTGGGAATCGAACCCACGTTCTCTATAGTGAAATGCAGGTATACTGACCTCCACGCCATATTGGTCGTCAAAATTGATATTTCCTCTCGCTATCTATTACGTGGGGCTAGGAGTAATAATGTCTCTGCCTATCCCTTGTTACAAATGGATCTGATGCTAAGATTTTATCCTCATTCAAAAAAAAAATTGCATCTAGCAACATATGCCAGGTAATCTTGCTAGTTGAAGAAGTCTGACATAGGATTTGCCGACGTAATTTTTGGTATCTACACAGAAATCCTAACTTTTATCCCAATTAACAACAAAAAATCGTATATAGCACCACTTGCCAGGTAATTAGCTAATTACAGCACTCTAACATTTCGCGTTGGAAAATTTTATACCTCTCAAGGCACCGTATTTTACAAGGAGATTCATCTGTTACTTAGTTTTTATCCCAATGAAATCAGAAAAATACGATTTGGAACCATATGTCATGTAATTTAGCCAGTAGCAGCTTACAGCAGTCTGACAAAGTATTTGGCGTTCTTTGTCCGTCCTCTAAAGGCATTCTTTGTAACAAAGAGATCTATCATCTGGTACTGAGATATATCTCATATCGCAAGAATAAATGACTAGAACCATATGCCAGGTAATTTTGTTAGTTGCAACACTAACAGAGTATTTTGAGGCAGATTATTGGTGCTCCGGTAATACTTTTCAAAACATAGGTACTTAGTTACAAATAATGCTACAACCTGGTACCTACTTAGTTTTTATTCCATTTAACTCAAAATGTTGTTGTACCGTATGCCAAGCTATTTTGCTAGATGCAGCAATTTTACAGAATATTTGGTGGCAAAATATGTGGTATCACACAAAACATTCTTTGTATATTCCATCTGGTATACTTAGTTTTTATCTCAAATTCGGAAAATAATGTTTTTTTAATAATAACAGTTTAATAATGTACTCACCTGAAGCAATGGTCTTCGTATTATAATTGAAAAACACTATCTTCTTAATGATTTTAATTAGAACACTTTAATTGACTGTTGCGTTGCACAGCAGCAGCCAGACTCACAGCAATTAAATCAATAGTTGAGAGTCTAATATTAGGTAAACAAGAAATCAATCAACAGGTAAGATTTTAATGTTGCACAACACACCGTGGACACCTGTGATAGGAATCAATGTTGCTTGAATTTTATCATCTGACACGATCCCAACGGAGATTTATGGAAACTTTATATCAGGACAGTATGTGTCCGATGTACTAGTATAAAAGTATATCAATCGGAATTGTACAACGTGAAACGTTATAAGGATACCTTAAGGCTGCCGGTCCACTGAAGCGGAGCGAGGATGCGGAGCGGAGAAACGGACAAATATTAACCAATGAATTTCATAAAATCTTCGCTCCTGTCCTGTTCGCAGTTCCTATACTTCCTATTAAATAATATTTCTCCGTTTCTCCACTCTGCTGCCTCTCTCCGCTTCAGCGGACAGGCAGCTTTAAGCAATCGTACAAGCGGACTTAGTACACCGGACATACCTGAATTCGTCCCAATACTACCCACGCTCATCATTCATTGCGCTTGCGCGAAGAGTAGGAGCGTAGTCATGCCAACCAGCTTCCTCATTATCGTCAATCTATCACGTTCGCCTTCATACATGCATACAACAACCATTGATCGATTCGTTAGAATATACGAAATCTTTTTTAAATAAAACCAGCAATGGTTACCGAAGTAAAACCGATCGTGACAGACTAATATTATATGAGTAGTTTCCAGACCATACTCTTTGCCCTTGTTGTGGGGCCATAAGTATTTGATAAAATAAGTTGAATAATTAAAAATAAAATAACATAAATAAATTAAGCTAAATGGGGATTTATGCGAGGGTTCATGGGGACTCAATTTCACGGAGGTAGGTCAGATTTTGCCTGTCGTGTATAGATTTTTTAAAAATTAAATAAAGCATTATCATAATATGCCTCTGCCTACCCCTTCGGGAAAATAGGCGTGACTGTTTGTACATACATACATGTACCTGCACCCACCGGATTTTTGCCGCCTTGAACAGATTATCGGTACATACATCAGGCAAAAAACATAATAACAAAATATTAAAGCATATCAGACCACACCTGATAACAAAAGGATCATCTGCCAGATTACCGGTTGAGGATGATCGTAAAAAGTGGTAGAAAATGGGAGAAAATTTGTAGCGTTTTAGATAATAAGAAAAAAAGGCGAACCCTCAAGAAGCTCATTTAAAATAACTAATGATTGAATAGAAAAGTTAAAATTTCAATAATCCAATCTTCGATAAAATTGAAAGATTCGAAATAAATTGTTGAATGAACATATGGATGTCGCAATCGTTATTAGGAAGTAGTGTCTTCTAACATCCTGACAGCTGGTTTAACCAGGGAAAAATAGCTAATATTTTTAAGGACAACTTTACTGTGCAATCTGCTGTCGGTGCGAGATGTTAAGTACGACTATGGTCTAAAGCCTATTGGATTCTCTGCCAAGGATGTATTATCAATTGTAAAGAATATGAAACGTGGTAGGTAAGTCACCAGGCCATGACAGACTTAGCATCGAGCATTTGCAGCATGCTGGACCTCATCTATGTAGAATATTGGCTATGCTGTTTACTCTGTGCGTACGACATTCTTATTTACCTAAGGATCTAATGAAAACGATTGTGGTACCAATTGTGAAGAACCGCCCTGGAGACATGTCAGATAAATTAAATTATAGACCAATCTCTTTAGCCACAATTATGGCAAAGGTTTTGGATGGATTACTGGATAAGCAGCTTGATACAGTGACTTCAATGTTGCAGGACTCACAATTCGGTTTTAGGGAAGGGCTCTCTACAAAGAGAACCATATTAGCTTTAAAACATACGGTCAACTATTATATTAAAACTCCTATGTATGCATGTTTCCTAGATTTGTCCAGGGCGTTTGATTTGGTCTCTTATAGCAAGCTGTGAACAAAGCTAGAAGACCCCGGTGTGTGTCCTGAGGTTATTGAAATATTTTCATATTGGTATAGCAATCAGGTGAGTGTTGTGAGGTGGGGAAATTCATACTCTGATGAGTATTACATGAAATGTGGGGTGAGACAGGGTGGTTTGACATGCCCTCGTCTTTTTAACATTTATGTAAATGACCTGATTGTGGAGCTCAGCAACACACATGTCGAATGCTTTGTAGATGATATCTGTGTAAATAATCTTAGTTATGCAGATTACATGGTCTTGCTGAGCCCTTCAATCGGTGGGCTTAGAAAGCTTTTAAGGGTCTGTGAATCTTATGCTCTGTCGCACGGTTTAAGGCATAATGCGAAAAAAAGTGAGTTCATGTTATTTAAATGTAACAATAAAGGACTATCCACAATACCACCACTTACACTGAACGCAGTGACTTTGAACCGTGTAACTCAGTTTAAATATTTGGGTCCTGTCCTCACTGAAAATATGTGTGATGATTTGGATATTTAGAGAGAGCGTAGGTCGTTGTCGGTACGTGGTAATATGTTGGCACAAAGGTTTGCTCGTTGTACAGCTGAAGTTAAAATCACACTTTTTAAAGCCTATTGTCAGACATTCTACACGTGTAGCCTGTGGGCCAACTTTACACAGAAATCCTACAATGCTCTACGTGTTCAATACAACAACATCTTCAGGACTCTGTTCCGGCTTCCACGCTACTTTAGTGCGTCGGGTATGTTTGCCAATGCCAGCGTGGATGACTTTTACGCATTAATGCGAAAAAAAGTAGCCTCGATGGTAAACAGGGTCCGATGGAGCCCGAACCGAGTCCTGAGGATGGTGGGTGATCGACTCGATTCGACCCTGATTGGCAGATTCACTGAGCTGCACTGTACAACAAAGTATCGGTGAGCCTGTCATCATCATCATCATCATCTCAGCCCATTAACGTCCTACTACTGAGCACGAACCTGCTCTCACATACCAAGGAGCGAGGGTATTGGGTCATATCTACTTCACCACGCTGACCCTGTGCGGATTGGCGGAGGCAGGTGTATGGCGTCCTGCTGTTAGAATTTTTAAAGCTGACCATTTAGGCCTCTAACATGGCTTAACTACTACCACATTTAGTGATAACAGAGACCAACAAATTAACGTGCCTTCCGAAGCACGATGGCGCGATGATTTTTATTTTATTTTAACCACAGAATTTAACATTATGAAATATTTATCATCAGTGTCGATGAATCAGTTGTGATCGGTAGTGACGTCACATTAGATGTTCAAAAGTCGGCACGCTTGAGTCGATACTTGCGTTATCTTTTGTATTTTTATTGGTTTATATCTGTGTTATAGGCCATCTTTGTTGTTTTTCCCACAATATAGACACTTATAGTCTACAACACGGAATGGTACATCCATGGACACCGAATCCTGTCCTTAACAACTTCATCATCTCAACCCATTAAGGCGTGGCTGACGCCGATGACCTTGCGTTTATTATCGTATAGGGCACTGAGGGGATCTTGCAAGACTTTTTTACATCAATTACAAACAACTAATTCATTAAAAATTAAGAATAAGGATGATAGAAAAAGTAAGAAAAATGTTGCGTTGGTATTCGATGTAGGTAAGTAGTGAGAATCTGGGGCAATCAAATAATGTTGCGATCGATAGTTATGAACCGTGTATCCTATTTTGTCATGATGAATAAGTACATAACATTTTTTCAGTTATTTGTCTAAATTTGGCTCTTGTTATTTATAGAGCCGAATTTAGCCTATTAACCGCCTCTTAGCGTCCCTCTAACAGTAAAATATCTATTTAGATGAACTTTAATTAGCAGTTATCGTCGAAACGGAAACAAACGCGTATTTTTTTACTGCAAGCATTTTCTTTTTTAAAATAATGCCTAACTTTAAGATCTAGCCTCGCCAGTCTTGCTATATATACGAGCGAGGATGGGAGGGCGGGGAAAATTTAAATATCTGTCAATGTCAGTCTTGTACATTTTTTAGTTAATCCAATTTGCTGTTGTCGAATAAAGATTGCTGGGCCCCTAATCGCAAAGAAAATTATTCAGCTCCTTATTTATCATTAATTCTTCTAATATTCTGGTCTCTCATAAGAAATAACGCATCTATTCTCAATAATATAAAACAAACTATTACTCTTGTAGAATAAATATCATAAAATAGCTGAATGTGAAATATCATTTGCCTATTAAGAAAGATAAATTAGAAAATGGCGTTCGGTTGTTGTGTGGTTTTCAGTAAAAGTGCCTATTTCCATAAACAACTAGCTTTTTGTCTGGAATAAACTATCTCTAACTAATCGTTGTAATTAATGTAAAACTAAAACACAGCTTCACCTCTTAGATGTCCTGCTTAATTTAAAACAACAGTAATGTCCAAATGCTGTGAACAAATAATAAGCGCGGCTTTATCAACCGAGTTCACTAAATTTGCTAACATAAACGTGTTAAGGATAAGTTCCTAGTTATTTCGTGTTGTAATAAAATATAAACAGTCAGATATTTCATCATGTGTTATTCTGATATTAATTTGATGATTTATGGCCTGTTAAGTTGAGTTTTATGTGTTTGTGGAATTGTTGTGATAATTTTCAAAACAATGGGTGAAACCGAAGAATTTAATACATTGGCTTTCGAAAAAAGGCTGATGCAACTTAAGGATACTCAGGAGAGCATTCAGTCCTTATCTTCATGGTGTTTGAAGCAAAAAAGTCACCACAAGAAAATAGTATCAAGTTGGTTAAATGTCCTGAAGAGAGTGAAGGTGGAACAGCGTCTCACCTTATTTTATTTAGCAAATGATGTGATACAATACAGTAAAAGGAAAAATTACGAATTTGTGGATAGTTGGGGTCTTAATTTACAAAAGGCTACTCCGTTGGTCAGGTTAGTTTGTAACACATGTATAGGTTAGAAAAGTGTTATTTATTAGTATGTTTTGAAGAATTACCCCTAAGATAGAAAAGTTACGTAAAAAATTTGTTTAATTATGATACAGAAGTCTCTGCAATCTAAATCCTTGTTATTTAAACATACAGTAATGTTAATGTTTCAATCTCAGATAAAAAATATTGTATAATTGATTTCTTCCAATTTATTATTCAATTAGTTGTATATTCATACACACTACATTAATGTAGCAAATTGTAAATTATGTTAGTTAATTTAAGTGAAAGGTAAAATATTTTCAAATTTTTATTAATTTTGTGAAATTATTATTGCAGAGATGAAAAAGTGCGACCAAAGATAGTAAGAATTTTCAAAATTTGGGAACAGAGATCAGTCTATGATGATGAGTTCTTGTCAGATCTGACAGGACTGCTCAGTGCTGGAGCAATAAAAAAGACAGATGATGATCCGTTGGATTTTCAAGTAAGGATATGACTGTGTTTATGAGCCCCAAAAATAATATAACTACTTTATAAATTATAATATTAATTTTGGCGCTTTATAGTAACAAGTGAGAAAACTGTGAAATTCTCAATTTTTTATGCACAATTTCAGTCTTGTTTACATATCTATGAATTAAAATACAAAACAATGGAAGTAGAAATATCACATTCCAAAATCAAGTAATGATTTCTTTTTGTTTTATAAAGCCATCAAACCCATCACTCAAAGTATATTAGACCTATTTAGTGGCTTTACTCAATGGCAACGATTTATTCCAAAGAGCTCATAACACTTATAAGACCTATCAGATTGTTTACTTCTTGGTTAAATTGTAGCTAAAATTGCTCTTAAAAAAAGTTAACCCATGACCAAAAAAGTTACTTAATCCAATTTTTATTTACTTAGCCAGAATCTTTTAAAGAAATCTATAAGATACTGCAGGCTTTCAAAAGAATCCATGTGAATAATTTAGCATATGTAAATATATATCTCTGCCAAACATAGGTCTTACTTTGTGGTTATCAAATTATCAGACTTTGGGTGACTTGCATAACGGTCACTGATTCTGTTTAGTGCTAAATCTAGTTAAAACAGTGTTCTGTCCCTCTCAACTTCATAAATCATTATTGCATCAAGTAAACAAGTATGGACCTAAGTAATACAATGAGTACTGATACCCCATAGGGGCACTGCAATTTGAGAGGGAATATATAGCTATATAGGGAATATATAGCACATAAAGCTGCAGGTTTGATAAATCGAGTTTTGTGTTTTCAGCCACAGCAGCTAATAAATAAAATAAAGCAGTGTCAAGTGCTGGAGTCCGATACAGACGTAAGGTTAAAATACATACATGAGAGTCACTTGCAACTCTCTGATGCTGATGCCTTATGTGCCAATCTTAAAGGTTTGTTGAGCTTAAATCAATAATTCTATAATATCACAATATTTTTTTATGTAAACAAAGAAGAGGGTCCAAAACGTAACATCCCTGATATTTACTTAGACTTTGGGGTAGGTTTCTTAGTGTGTGCACATTCAATTTATTTATGAGAAATGATAAACTTTTAAAAATTAAATCTGGGGATAATGTAATTAAGAAATATCTATTATTCATACATACTGTATTCAGGAATAATATTTGTCTACCAATAGGGTACATAAGTACTCAAATACCAAAGTGCAAAGTACCTTTTTACGAAATCTAAACTGTCTGTTATAGGTTAGTTAGTCAGTCAGCTGTGTCTCATAAACCATAATAGGGAGACTCTGCTTGCTATGCCCACTAATGTCATAATAACTGATTAGTGTGAAAATTATTAAACATTTTATTTAAGTGAATTGTTTAGGAAGTATTTTTTTAATAATTAGCTTATTTCAGTGTCACGCCCATTTAACCTATAGGTTATGACATTCCATGGGCTTTACACATTAAAGTCAATTAAAAAAAGTCTAGATAATTTAAAATTTTTGTTAGGTTAGTTAAAATTTTTTATAAAAATGCTATAAAAACTTAATAATTTTAATTAAAGTTTTATCCATGATCTTTGAATATCCGCCAAATTAATAGCTTCTTTATTATATCTGGGACTGATGACGTTCAACCTGTTCATCTCTTTCGTCATACATCATAACTTTCAATATTTATTAATCTATTCTATAATTTTTTTTAATTCCCAGAGAGGAGCCTTAAAGATGATGTGGAAAAGGAGCTTAATGAAGGCATAACCTGTGTAGAGAAATATACACAGGCATTGCAGAGAGAGATAGTCGCAAGAGAGGCCTTGTTAGCATTATTGACATCGGCCAACCAGTACTACTCTACTCAAAGAGGGGAAGTTAAAGTGGTTGCTTATGTAAGTCCATAGAACACTTCTATCTATTATTGGATTCAATATCCTTCCCTGCTTTGAAATGCATGTTATACCGTTGCTCCCCATAAGCACTAATATGTGTTAGTTGTTAAACTATGTTAGAGGCCAAATTGGGTGGCTTCTAGAATTCTAACAGCAGGACGCCACATACCTGCATCCGCCATTCAGCACTGGGTCTGCATGATTAATATGATCCATTACGTTGGTGCGTGTAAGGCCCATGCTCAGCTGTGGGACTGACTGTCGTGACTGGGCTGGCATAATTATAATAATGAAGATTTTTCGATACTGCTAATGAACACAGTGCCAAGTGATTTTTTGGGGTTTTAAATAATATATATCTGCCGGAAATAGGTCTTACTTTGTGGCTATCGAAATACCCTACTTTGGGTGTGTTGCACAACGGTCATTGATCCTGTTTAGTGCTAAATCCAGTTAAAACAGTGTGTCCCTCTCAACTTCGTAAATCTTTATTGCATCAAGTAAACAAGTAGGTGTTTAAGTAATACAATGAATACTGATACTCCATAGGGGTACAAACTACAATTTAAGAGGTAACCTAAAAATATTACAAACCTACGTACTTACATACATACGTATACATTCACGCCTGTTTCCCCGAGGGGTAGGTAGAGGCATATTATACGCCCACACTTCGCCAATTATATAGTTCATCATTTCAGCCCATTAACGTCCCACTACTGAGCACGAGCCTCCTCTCACATATCAAGGTGTGAGGGTATTGGGTCATACTCCACCACGCTGACCAAGTGCGGATTGGCGGAGGCAGGTGTCTGGCGTCCTGCTGTTAGAATTTATCAAGCCGCCTAATTAGGCCTCTAACATGGTTTAACGACTACCACATTTAGTGATAACCGGGACCAACGGCTTAACGTGCCTTCCGAAGCACGGAAACGCTCGATATCAAATGCCACACAAACGGTCACCCATCCAAGGACTGACCTCTGTAAACTTTGCTGTACTTCGGTTATCGTTTCCGACCACCGAGCACCGCAGAACTACGAGCGCTATAAGAATTATATAGTTGGTCCCATATAATAGGTGGCAAGCCTATTCAAACAAATAGTTTTTTTTTACACATGTCGTCTACTGTTTAATGTTTTTTCCTTATTTCGGACTGCTGGAAGAGATTCTTTTGGAATAAGCATCTCCATTGTACATTGTTGTATAATTTCTGTATCCATTACATGTTTTGTGTACATAAATTGTTAAATAAATAAATAAAATTAAGATCTGTTGTGCAATCCGGCCTTAAATTAAGTAACCATTTTATAATTGTGTGACTACTATATAAATTTGTTTTTAGGCGTACAAGAATTTTGGATCACGCGTTCGTGCATTAAAACGCAAGTTAGACGATTTAATACCTACCTTACCGAACGCAGCACCCTCACCGCCGCAGCGCGATGAAGATGTTCCGTCGCCAGGTCCTGATGAGGATTTGGACTTACCAGCGCCAACTGGGTCCGGTGAAGATGAAAGTAAGTCATAAGAGTAGTAGATCATTAAGAAAGTAAGTCAATAAAAATATAAGTCATTAAGAAAGATCTTAGACGTACAAGCCTATTAAGTCGCGCGTTCGTTCATTAAAATAAAAGAAGAGAAATAAAATAAAATATACTTTGTTTGTCTTTAAGACCAATAGGATCATTTAGATTCGTAATTTTTTTTACAAACAAAATAAATATTAGTATTTTTTTTAACAACAATGAAAAAGATTGATTATGTTTATACTTTGTCAAATTATCATATCATATTGATGTTCTATGTTGTTTCAGTATCCTACAACATTGACAGAACGTTCAATACGTCAATGTCAGCAGATGGTACGTTATACAACCTTGGGCTGTCGTCGTTTCTCAACAACGATAACACTATGGCTATGTTTAACGACTCTGGTGATATGAAAGTTAGTAGTGGTAAGTAGTATCAAGTATTTTATGGCCAGATAATGTTGAACTAATAATAACTTGGTCATGTCTCATTTGATAACTCGGCATAAATAAGTACTGTAATATTATAGTATTTTAAATCTTCTTCTTATAATATAATCTATACTAATATCATACAGAGGAAAACTTTGTTTGTTTGTAATGTTAATTTCCCACACAGGACAAATATTTATGTGTATAAATATGAATATTTGTTCTGGTCTGGGTGTTTTTCTATGTATATTAAGTATGTATTCACAAAAAAAAAAAATGTATGTTTATCCATTATTTAGTATCCATAACACAAGTTCTTAATTATACTTATCTTGGAACTAAATAATTGGTGTAAGTGTCTGAAATATTTATTTATTTATTTAATTATTTAATGAATAAGCTCAAAAACAACTGGACCGATTTTAAAAATTCTTTCACTATTTTAAAGCTACATTATCCATAAGTAACATATAGTAATTTTTGTTCTGGAAAAAAATAGGGTTCCGTAAGATATTTGGATTTTTCGGACACAAAGTGTAAAAAATCAACCAGAAAAGTTACTCATTTTGCGTACGCTGCCTAAACTATAAAAGATAGAACCACAAAATGTACTAATTAATTGTAGATCTTATAAATATCTACAAAAAAGTCCGCGACACACTATACCTGTCTATGTCGAGTGAGGCACAACAACCATTTTTTTTTTTAATTATCTTGAATTTTTTTGGACTGCATATTTTATATATATATATAAGTGCAGTTTATATAGATAATGTTTGGTCTTAGAATGATTAAAATTGTATTTTTGCTGCATGGCCCCTATTACGGGTCAAGGCTCCCGACCATCAGTTAATCTGTTACCTGAAAATAATTTAACACTACAATAGTAATTTCTGTTTCTGTGCACTGATATGGTTATATAAATGAAAATACTCGTCTATTTCTTTCAGCAAATAAAATAGAAGTTATTAACAATAGGCCGTCCGAAAAGCCAGATTTCAATATAAATGATTTCCTGAAGACACTTATACCTAATGAGACCAATATTGCGGCTTCAGATAATATATCAGGTAAGTTATTAATAATAATAACTTAATAATAACAATGATATTGTAATATTCATATATTTATTTTTATAAATGCATCTTGCCGGAGGGTGTGGTAGAAATATACTAAGGGAATAAGATCTCATCTAGTCTAGGCCTCTAACCATTTGATGTTATTTCCAACCAACCATTCAAAATTCTCGATATTTAATAAAAAACATATAAAAATGATAATTATATAGTTATAAAAGAGAATACGCCGAAAAATGCACGAGCGCAATCCGTGATTTGTCGACATGAGCACAAAAGCAATTGTGAATCCCGCTTCACCGAGCGAATCCAGCGAATGTCTATGTGTTTGGACATAACGCTTATAATTGAATGACACTAATTCATTTTGTTTTTTTTTCTATGGGCTCGAATGGGATGGGACTTGAGCCACCTTGAGCGGTGCATGTCGATTGTTTATATATTTTATTGTTGATTTTGGAGTGTTTTATTTTATATAATTATAGATTATTGTAGTATTAAATTATTGAGAACTAATCTCGTATCTAGATAAACTGTATAGGATTAGAGATACTATTAACTAAATTGTATCATGTTTATGAATCATGTTAAAGAAATTACAAAAATTACAATGATACTTATCTTGGAACTAAATAATTGGCATAATTGTCAGAAACATTATTTGTTTATCTTCGTATTAGTGAAAGAATTTTCTCAAATAGTTCCAGTAGTTTCGTAGCCCACAACGCAATAAAAAACAAAAAAATATGGAAAAGCTAAGTACATCTTTACTGTTTCTCTATCAGTGGCAAGCGGTACAATGTCCCAGAAATCGCAAGATACACTGCCAGGATTGGACCTTTTAACTCCAGACTCTACAGGAAATCCACCACCACCGATATCATTCTACGGAACTATGGATAATATTATTGGTAATTTGCTATTGTTATTTTTTCCGAACTCTTGCTTTTTGATTACGTAACCTGTAGTTTTTATTATTGATATTTTTACTAAGTTTTCACAATACTCTAAAGAACTCTTTAAGAAGCTAACTACGAGTAGTTATTTACTCGTAACTAGCTCCGGGAGAATAGGGAGGCGAGCAAGCAGGAAACAATCTCAGAAGTTAAGCGGAGTTTACAATTGTCATTCCTTGGATGGTTGATGTGGTATTTGATATCTGGTTTCCGTACTCCCGAAAGCAAGTTAAGATTTTAGTCCTGGTTATTACCAAATGAGGTAGTTTTCAACCTAGTGGCCTTATGCCAATACAAAGTACGAGTTACTTCATATGAAAATCTCGATTATACGATTATTGAATACATCACTATTGTAATATGCTATTTAAACAGAATGAAAACTGTCTGAAACGTGTATACAACCTGGTAAATACCGATAGGGCGTTCAGGTCCCTCAAGGGCAACTACGAACAATAAAACATACATTAATCCGGTTAAGCCATGTAAATGATTTATATGTGATACTTGTGCTAATATTTTCTTTTTTTCTTGCAGACGAACCGGATCAGCCATATCGACCGGAATCAGTCGCTCCATGGAATAACAATACCTGGATGCCTGTAAGTAAAAAATTTAAATTTAATAAATTTCGAAATTGAATGTTAGAATTGAACGCGACCATGCTGCGTTTGAGGGGAAAATAGTTGTCATGGTCATTAAATTGTTACAATCTATTGGAACAAAATGTTAAGCATTAAATTGTTAAAATCACTATCCTTAAGCCAACATTTGACCTGTGTCATAAAAATTAGTATTCACCTTAAAGTAATATAAGAAAATCTCTTATCTCACCGAGAGTCGTAAGAGTCGACAAAGAGAAATCCTACCGGATGATGGGCAGTAGCGACATCCTGTTTGATTGATCTGCGATCATCAACCTGCATGCCCAGCGTGGTAATTATAGTCCAATACCCCCAATAGACAGTTATCAATTGGGAAGCCAATGTTTAGCATTGGACTTTATAAGGCTCATATGATAATATAAGAAAAGGCCAACACCAATGGAAATAGATCGATAAGGAGACCTATGACATAATTTAAAAGAGCATAGCCTGTGAGTTTCTTTTCAGTTCTTCTCACAGAGCGGGGGCTCGGAACGGGCACTTAGTTGCACTTACACTTAATTTTTATTTATTTGCATGTAAGTGAATCTAAGCTTCGTGATTTCAGTGTAGTAATATTTAGTTTTTTTTTTAAATTATATTTTGTTTTGATGTTTTAAAGTGCTATGAAATAGTTTATGGAATAAACAACTTTTTACTTTTACTTTACTATCAGCAGTGGATAAATATGGTTTGAAGAAGGAGGAGAAGAATATGACAATCTGTCTTATTGATTCATATTTTATACGAGTTTACTCTACCTTTTTATTCTATAGCCGGTGCCTGTTCCCGCTCCATTAAATCCGGCAGCACCTTCTGCGGCCTTCATAGATACACCTGAATCGCCGCCACCGGCCCCGCATCCGCCCCCAATCATACTGCCCGTTACTGTGGTAAGTGTCATTATTACTTATTCCAAACAATATATAGTTTTCGTTCTATAGGAAAATAATGCGCTCGTAACTTCGCGGTGCTTCGATGGGCGAAAACGATCACCGAAGTAAAGCACGGTTCACAGAGACCAGTCCTTGGATAATTGACAGTTTGGTTTGGTTGGCCTAATTGTTTCAATATCAACTTATAGCTGAATATGAATCATGTAATGAGTAAGATATTTATATACTAGGCTTACATTTAGGCTTCACTGCCTGCTCAAGTTAAAAGCCAGATAAATGAAAAAATCTTAAACCTAAATTAAAAGCGTACTTTACTGGTTTGTAATTCTCATTTCACACATTTATAACAATAGTGTAGTTGCGGAATTATATTTATGTCAAATTGATGTTTACTTTGTGTTATTATTGTTATTATTTTTAATTAATGGTGTAATGTATGTTATAGCTGATATCATGAGTATCCGATGTACTGTACAAAACTTACTGTTTTTTTTTGTATATCGTAATTTTGTGTAATGTATGTGTATAATGTAAACATAAATGAATATTAATAATTTGACTTCAATTTCGCCTGGTGTTAAGCAAAATTAAGCTTTAGAAGAAAGTCAACCGCTAATTTAATACATACATACAATCACGCCTCTTTTTCCCGAAGGGGTAGGCAGACGCATAATACACGCCCACAGTTCGCCAATTGTGTTGTTGGTCCCACGTAATAGGTGGCGAGCCTATTGCCGCTTACCGGGGACTGTTATGTTTGCCAGAGCCTCGTCTGTTAATCAGCAGGTGCACCACTTGTAGGTGAGGTTGGCTTGGGCTCCAAGATGATGGTAGGGATCCCCGTACACCCTAATTAATAATCATTAATAAAGCTAATTTAATATTCATTATAAAATAGCTTACTTGGCGAACTTCATACCGACATGTTTTTTCAATCTGTCTATGCTTTGTCAAGATAATTAAGATGTCTTACTCACTTTTTATATTATGCGAATTAGAAAAAAAAAAACTATATTTTTAAAATTTTGAGAACAAAACAACGAAAACTGAATTATCTATTTTAGTGCAGTGGTCGTTCTATGTAAATAGATGCATTACATAATGTTGTTTGTGTGTTTTTTACACGCATACTTAAGACAATCGACTTGACGCCAGATGACCATACTGCGCCTCCACCACCACTGACGTTTTCCCCACAAGAGGTAACTTTAAAGGCGACCTTAGAGTTTAAATACGGTTAAAAAGTCCTGGGTGCTATTAAGACAATATGAGATAAAAAGTTTTTGTAACATTGCGTATAATTTTCTTTCGCTTGCTGATATAATTCTATTTTGTAACAAATAATGGTTACACTTTTTAATATTTAATTAAAATAAAAATTCGATTAGGTTTTTAGTTTGTCGGGCTTATAACTTTTCTCATTGTGCACATGTTAGCATTGTCTACGAAGATGATAGTCACAATAAAATTCAGACGCATAATAATTATAAAGCTAGATTTTGTCTCGACTTATTTTTATAAAATTTTCAGCTTTATCTGCCTGTTTGGCAAGACGAACCGCGCAAAGCTCAAGTGCAAACAAACCTTGACAAAGAATCCATTTTGCTTTTATTTCTCTCTCATTTTTTCGCCCATATCTCTTTAATTTTTGGTAAAAAAATACTGTATGTCCATTTTGTGAAAATTTTACGAATCCAAATGATCTTGCTGATTTCAAAGACAATAAAGTATATATTATTTTATTTTTATATTACTACCCATGCTTTCAAAGCGTTTCGTCGTTTCTCGAAATCTCATAAATGGGGTTTAGTTTATACTAAACTAGCTCGATTTTCCTCGCGTGACCTACATACAAACTTCTCTCTTGAATCAGTCTATCTGTTTGAAATCGCATCTAAATCCTATGCGTAGCTTTATAGATCTAATCATACTTAGGGACAGACAATGACGTTGTCATTTTATACGGGCGACAAGTTATTCTTGAACACAGTACATTGATTTTTTGCAGTGCCGTACGATTCAAATGTAACAAACGCACACGGCAATGTATCAAAAATTTCTGCTACACGATCCGTAAGCGACAAATTATGCACTTGTGCCATACGATACAACAAAGCGCCAGCGATTTTTGCCCGCAGAGCATTTCTATTTCATTATTTAGATGTCTATGGTGAGATTGTATTTTTTCTTTTTAGTTCATTAATTAATTTTGTTATTAATTAGTTTTTATATTTTGTAGAAATTACCAACGGCCACGGATGTTGACCATAGAGGAATTCTTCCGCCGCCACCGCCTCCTCCAGTACTACCGTTATTAGGCCGTAAGTACACTACAGAACTCTTATGTTAAGATAGAGCTTATCTTCAAGTTATGATCCCTGTTGAGAATACGCTTAATCAGTACAATACCATTAAAAATTAAAATCGTATGAGCTGACTTGTTCTAATATTGTCACTGGGACATCTATACAATTAAAATTACTTAATAAATAAATAAATATCTATAATCCGACATACGGTTGCTGGTCAGTAGAAATAATAAATTCTAAGTTTGGTGTTAACTCGCCATTTTTAAAGAGTTTTGTCTATTATCTTCGATTAAATTGGAAACTGCTACGAACACACTGGATGCCTTTATGTTACATAACAATTTATATTTGAAAATATTCTAGCTATTATATGTAAATATTAAAATACAGATACCAATAGTGCCTGTCAGTAAACCTCTATAAAATACTCAATATGATCTAAAATGCTGAATTTCTAGGATTTCTTTGAAACCACTGCCTTAATGCTGATTATTCTATCCTCAAGCAAGATGTAGGGTTGTTGAATTCTGCGGGACTGTCCGAAAGGGTTACCGCGGCCTCTGGACGTAGCATGCACAAGAAGTAACATGGATGATTTTTAGTCAGTAAAAGCCTGACACACCTTGCCGCTCCACCCACAGCGGGAGAAGGTCATTAGATGATTTTCCATCCTAAAAAATTATTGAATTATTTACATGTGTCGCTACATATGGATCTAATAATTATTTTTAGAACAAATTGAGTCCTCTAGAAAAACCGTGTCAAATTGTGAGATCATTTATAGAACAATAATAGCTTTGAGCTATACTGTGTGGCTATTTAAAAGCTATACTCGAGCCAAAAACTCCGCCCAATTCTCAATCCGAATAACCTCAGACTAACGATAAAAATATATGTCTTGTTAGTAATTGCTATAAATATCAAAGTGTTCTCAGATATAGAAGATGTGGATCATCGATTATTGCCTAACTTAGGACTACCGCCTGTGCCTGTTCCTCCCCCGCTTAGGCATCAAGGTCCACCTCCGCTAGGTAAGTTTTAGTATAGTTTTTAAAATACAATTCATTTTATAGGAACTAAAGTTAGTATACATTAAAGTCAACAGAATCTACAATCAAATTTCATCATCATCTCAGCCATATGACGTGCACTGCTAAACTTCTCCAATAGATTTCCACATTGAGCGATTCTAAGTCGCCTACATCCATCGGCTTCCCGCCGCCTCGGCCAGATCATCGGTCCATCGCGTGGGAGGCCGTCCTCTACTACGTTTGCCGGTTCGCGGTCGCCATAACAACATACAACGTTCAATTAAAAATACAATAATTAAATTTGGTCTTTTGCTTGGGGCCATATAAGAAGGCTCTGGATTTCCCAACAAGAAGCTCCGCGGTGCTCGGTGGTCGAAAACGATTACTAAAGCAAAGTAGAGTTTATAATGGTCAGTCCTTAAGGTTGCCTGGAAGAAATTGCTGTTAGCAATAAGGCCGCCCATTGTACCATACGCTTGTTTATGTGATTTGATTACTTTTTTATATTTAGTGTACAATAAAGTGTTCATTCATTCATTCATTCATTCATTCATTCCTTAGATGGGTGACAGTGGACTGATGACTTGATAAAGGTTGAGGGAATCCTTAACGTTGCGTTAAGGATTCCGGTTCTGATCCGGGGGATGTTGGCCGAAGGCACTAGTGCCTCGCCCCTTTTCAACCCCTTTTAGTGGGTAGGACTGCGGTGATCGCGTCTGCCGCAGTGAGCCCCACACCTCCTTCCGGTCTCCCACTTTGGCCGGGAGACAGTGCGTAAACAGTATTTTTTTTACCGACGATAAAAAAGAAAAAAAGGATCGGTCATATCATATCATAGCATTATCCCGGTTGCCTAGCCCAGAGTCTGCTCACTGGTCCAGCTAGATTTGACGTTCTGCCATTAACCGTCAGAGTCGTTAATAGTCATATTGTCCACATTATTTTCAGATGTGGACCATAGAAACCTGATCTCGTTAACGCATCAGCCACCACAGCCAAGGTTATCCAACCCAGTCCCAAGGCCGGTTATCCCTATTAGTTTGGATCAGGTGAGTTTTTTAAAAAGGTGGACCTCTTACAAAGTAGATAAAAACATGGTTATTTGTCCCAATATTTAGATTTTACTAGCTTACCTAACGTTTCGTGTTAGTTTTGAAGTTAAATTTTTTCTATAAATGTCTTACTTTTTAAATATTTTCTTTTATACAAAACTTGTCCTGACAATAACGAACCTATTAAAACAAATCATTCGAAAGTTACGCGCTGATATACATTTTGGGGACTCATTTTAATTTATAGAGATTTATGTAGACATAATTTAAATAAAAAAAGTAAATACAAATTTTATGGATTTAAATCGCGGTCAATTTAACTATTTAAAATTTGTAACTTCACTACATAGTATAAAACAAAGTCGCCTTTTCTGTCCCTATATCCCTATGTGCGCTTAAATCTTTAAAACAACGCAACGGATTTTGATGCGGTTTCCAATAGATAGAGTGATTCAAGAGGAAGGTTTATATGTATAATACATGCATAATATAGTAGTGGAACACTGTCAATTTGTGAGATTTGTGATGTGATGTCGTAATTCAACTCACTTTTTTGCGCTTATATTGCAAACGCTGGCCAAACCCTACGAGATTAGTCAAAATAATGTACTACAATATTGTACAACTTATAAAATTTTTCAAAAAAGTCCGCGATGGTATATGTCTATCTCTCAAGAATACCCCACTATAACCAATTTTATCTTTTACTTTTTACTAAAAATAATGGCTTATTAACGAAGCCATTTTAAGTATGTATGACATTAATTCTTATCTAAAGAAACATGTTAGTAAGCTTGGACATTAAACATAGATTAAATTTGTCTTTTACATCATGTAATTTCGATCAGTACTTTACAAGATATCAAACGAATAAACTTACGCTAAATCGAAAAATTATGGTTGCGGCGGTGGTAGGTATTCGCGGCCTATATAGAGACATTCTGTAATTATGTATTATACGTCACTATTCATATTAGCATACCACCCGTGCGAAGCTGGGGCGGGTCGCTAGTTATCTATAAAGACTTGTTCAGTTAATGAATGTAATGTATGATACGTCGGGATAATCGTTAAATATACCGCGACTAATATCCGTAGAATGTGTTATATTTCAACGAACTATAATATGAAATATAAATTGCAAAATTTTTATATAAGCATTTTTATTCATGTATTAATTAATAAAAACTAATATATTCTTCTCATTAATGCCATCAGTTTTTTTCTGCTGGATCATACCAGGGTGCTAGCTCTCATTACTGGAAATGTTGGAAATTGTATATACATTTTTGTGTAAATATTTACTAACATAGAAAATACCCAGACCAGAACAGATATTGATATTTTTCCACACAAAGATTTGTCCTGTGTGGGAATCGAACCCACGCCCTCAGGAGCGGAGTGCGGGTAAACTCGCCTCCACGCCATATCGGTCGTCAAATACATTTCTACTTTGTTAAGGGATATTTTCCATGCATGATAGTGATAGTATTAATTTATCCTAACATTCATAACTAATCCGAATTGAATCAAGGATATTTCATTTTGGAAATGGCGTATTGATAACATAATACAATGAAGCGCTCGTAGCTCTGCAGTGCTCGGTGGTCGGAAACGATAACCGAAGTACAGCAAAGTTTACAGAGGTCAGTCCTTGGATGGGTGACCGCATTTGATATCGAGCGTTTCCGTGCTTCGGAAGGCACGTTAAGCCGTTGGTCCCGGTTATCACTAAATGTGGTAGTCGTTAAGCCATGTTAGAGGCCTAATTAGGCGGCTTGATAAATTCTAACAGCAGGACGCCATACTCCTGCCTTCGCCAATCCGCTCTGGGTCAGCGATGACCCAATACCCTCACACCTTGATATGTGAGAGGAGGCTCGTGCTCAGTAGTGGGACGTTAATGGGCTGAAATGATGTATTGATAACATATAGTTATTGATGGAGTGCAGTAGAGGGACGTTAAAGAGCTGATATGATGTTGTTTTGCAGGACTATAGAGTACCCCCAACGATACAGCCCAGCGATATCGTCGAAAGCGTCGATATGGACTTATCTGAGGATGAGGAACGTAAGTGACATTTTAATATGAGATTAAAGTAAAATTTATTGATGGAAGACGATTCTCTGATTGCGTATCTTTGCAAATGAAACATTGATTTGCCATTTGTAAGGATGTATGAATTACAATTACATTACAAAATCACGCTACAGTCCAAACAAATCTAAGAAGTAATTTAAAACGTTTTAAAATTTGTTACAATTAAATAACATAAACGTAACTTACTTAAACTAAAAGCAATGGATCAATCTTCAAATCAAAATACAAATCTTTCAAACATACCAAAATAACGAACATTTAGTTTGGTTTTAGACCTCGTTTCAAAGACATGTAACCTACCTAACCAAGTGACTTTGAAACGAGGTCTACAAAAACTAAATGAGTTACGCTTATACAAAGTTTTGTAATTTTTCATACATTTCTTGGACTGCAATATTACTAAGACTTGTAACCTACAATTTTATAATCATTCCTTTTTCCCAGATGGTAGTTATTCACAAGTCTCAGACCATCCACGAAGACACAGCTTCAACAATAAAGTCCTAGTCGGTGGAGACAATGGCAAAACAAACCACAACCTCATACAAATCAACCGAGGAAACGACTTTATCCAAAAACCTTTGTCTGCACCCATACTCCCACTTAGCAATCCCTTCGACACCATGCCTTCAAGCTTGAAGAACTTCAATATCCCTTACCAAGACTATTCGGATAATAGAGAAGTGGAAATGGAAGAAAACTCAAACGACAGCGCTTATGAGGAAGACTTGAGAACTAGAGGGAGGGATAAGGAAATCAGAAACCCATCTCCACCGTTCTCAATTAACGAGCAGGACTGGCAAGGCCCCCAAAGAACGTTTACCAATCAACGGTTCCCTAGAAACTGGGGGCCGAGGACTAATTTCAGACCAAATATGGTGCAATTTTGGCCCAGAAATGGCCCACGACCCCCGAACAGGTGGCCAGGGCCGAGACCCCAACGTTTCTGGTGATATGTGCTTAGTGATTGTGCTAAGATCGTTTTTGTAGTGGCAGTGACTTTATAGCAGAGTTGTGGACATTAAAATCACGTTTTTCTTTAAAAAAACTTATTATTTTGAGAACCTAGTGAATGCAACATTCCTATGGGCAAAAATATACATAGAAAACACATGAGTATTGTTTAAGAATTAGACTATTTACCCGACTGGCTCACAAAGATAGCTCTAAAAACCGTTTATGACTTGACTTAGATATGCCCCATTCTTTTACGTTATTGCAATAAAGTTAGTAAGTAGTCTTATCAATGTTTTAATCACAAACAAACATTAATATTAATAACATTGAAAAAAATATTGTTTTGTGAGTCCCGAATTATTTTTACTATATATATAAAAACTTAATGCGTAATTTAGAATACTTAAATATGTTTTGTTACTGTTGCTCAAATTCGAATAGTGTTTACGTAAACAAATCACTATTTAACTAAAGAACACTTAGTTTTACAAGTAAAACTCTATAACATCTTATCTTATATGACTTTTATGTGACCTCTCCTGTTGTTCTTGTCTACGTGTTATTCTTTGTGTGAGTTTTAAGTCAAGTCGAATTAAAAATGAAACAATAAAAAAAATGGCAAGTCCATAAAATTTCCTATTTTAAGGAGAAATGTGTATGAAATGAAAGTTTCTAGACCTGTATCTGCCATTTCGTAAAATCACTTTCAAAATGTATCAGATTCGGAGTGATGTTGGGTGTTTGTATAAAGTTTTATTTGTTGGGATCTCGTCCCACATGACATGCGATGTTGGTATGGTTAAAAAGAGACATATACATATTGTTTTTCCCTTATACATACATTTTCTTCTAGTCTATAGTTCCTATGCAACTTGATTGTTTAATTTTTGATATTAATGTCAAATACAAACATTATTTGCGTATAGCATTATAAAATCGCACGTATAGTATGTGTGGCAGTGGCGTATGTCAAGAAATATAGATGAAAAGTATTCAAATGAACGGTAAAATAAAACTAATAATATTTATCCTATATAATATTTCCCGTCGCATTGTTTGCACTGTGCTTAACTTAATTTTAATCTGTAAGTAGGTGTACGAAAGTTTATTTACTTAAAAAAACATAAATTCTATTAATTTTTCAAAGAAATAAAGATGGATTGAATAAAGGAAGTGAGAGAATCGTGAAAATAACTCGATTTGTTTTACGATTTTCCTATTTTCTTGTTTGTTTAAATTACAAAATAGGTTCATCATCATCATATTCTAGCATTATCCCGGTTGCACTAGAGTCTAACCATAAATTGCAAAATGAGAATGCAGTTCCACAAGACATATTTTTTCTCATTGAGGACTCCACTTGTTATCAAACTAGTGGAAGTTTTATATATCGGTACCTTCATCCGCAAACCTGCTAACGACATATCGACAAATTTGTCATGACACACGTAAAATGTTATTTTTCAAAATATTATTATGAAAACATCTAAAATACCGTTATTGTAATGAAAAGAATTATAAGTATTTCAGAGGCATTGTTTATGCTAATTATGCAGAAAACTAGCTAACCAACCATCTGATTAATAATAATATTTCACCGATTTATATAAAGATTTGTTAGTTTGAAAATATGTAGTTCTAATCACTTAGTATATATTTATTATAATTTGTTCTATAAAGTACAAAATATGATTGTATATCACTTATCTGTTTGTAGGCACTATTTTTAGATAAATGTATAATGACAATAATGCAACGTTTTGTTACAAACTTTTTGAAAAATAACCTCAACAAAAAATATCCAATTTTTTTCAAAGTGTATAATAAATTAATAGAATAATTTTTAAATAGTTTGAAATTGTTTGTCACAAATGTGTTTTGTCTTTAAGTGTCCTGACTCATTGTTTGACGGCTATCGGCTGTTTTCGAATAGGATAAGTATTGATTAGGATAATAATATAACACCATACTCGAAACTACTGTTTGTTAATCAATGTAGTCAGACCTTAACTGTCTTTTCTTCAACACTTTTGATGATTTTGTACACTTATATTTTTAATAAACACGGTTTTGTATTACTTGTGTGTGTAGCTTAAGTCAAGAGATTACCAAAAATAAAACAATCAAGTTGCATGATGTGATAAATATAGGTAAATAACCTTTGTCGTTTGAACTTATTTTACTACAAAAATAACCTATCTCGGATAGGTGAAATAACCTTCCTCGGATAGACAAAATAACCTGTCCCGGATAAATAAGATTTTAATTCGACAAAGGTTATTTTTATAGGGTTAGAAAAAAGAAACTCGCTATTGTCGTGCATTGTAGGCGGACAAACATGGTTAGGATTTTTCTGCTTGTAATAATAAATCTTAACAGTACGTTTGTATGTTATTTTTATCTCGAAGGAGGTTGTGTGACTTTAAATACTAGATGCTTAAATATATGGGATACCTAGTAAAATGTTAACAGGTACAAAAAAAAAAAAATTTGGATAAGTTTATTAAGTTCGTTATCGTTCGAACCTTCAATAATGAGCAGATAGCTATGTCAATAATGGGAATATGGAATTTCTACAAATTCTGCGAGGCTAACTAATATTATCCGCAATATTTTCTCAGTACATTAATATTCTACTCTCTCGTGTGCTCGTAACATCAAATAAATAAATGACGAAAATATAGGATTCCAAATAATCGGAATCTCAGCTCATTAAAGTCTCACTGCTGGGGTCTGGCGTCACGATCAAAGTTTAGATTAAAATCCTTTTTACCCCACGTGGTGCGGTTAGTTAGTTAGTCTTTACGAGTATAACTATAAGTATAACTATAACTGAGAGTAAAGTAAAGTGCCTTGCGCCCGATATCAAATACTTCAAAATCAGAAACAGACTGACAAAAAATCTCAAATACTTATTAACTAATTAAAGTACATTTCGACCAACCTTACGTCTTTATGATTATATTATATCACTTACACCAGAATAAGCTTACTACTGGCATTAGCTCGTGGTGAGCTAAGAGGCATCTTTTCATTTGCGATTTACTAACACGAATATAGTTGGATATGGGTTTCGGCAAAGTTGGATGGGATTATTTAATTTTATAAGTAATAGCGGTCACCCGCGGCTCCGCCCGCGTGGATGTCGGTTACCGTTGCAAAATGCCTACCCAGGAAAGACACGGTCAGCAAAATGATTCCCAGGTCAATTCACAGACACCGACACTAACATCGGCGACGCAGTCATTATTCGCAGGCTGCATAGATTATCTTTATGTGGTTTTTAAGGTTGCTAATGATGCAAATATTTAAATGTAATTAATACTAAGTTTTCACTCCTACCGGCAGTCCCGGAGTGCAACCCGTTGTTTTGGGTTAGATAACTAAAGCGATTATTGTAGAGCTTCTCTATAAACAACATTTGACGTTAAATTATTTTCAGGTAACAAAATAAACTCACTCGGCATAGACAGGTACAGTGTGTCGCGGACTTTTTAGTAGATATTTATAAGGGGTCCCTATCGGATCGCCTAATTTTTTGTACGCCTAATTTGTAATGGCACCCAAACGAAAAGCCTAAAATTTTTTCGCCTAATTTCACTCTTCAGAATCGTGTTTGCCCTAATTTCACTTCGCCTAACTTTTTACGCCACATTGTCATTTACCAAATGCGTAATTTGGCAGAACAATTCGTAATCCCTAAAGTTTACAATTCCTAAATATTTAAAAATCATAAAGTACAAAACAGGTAAAGTGCAGCATGCAAGCAGGCATGCATCATGCATGCAGACATGCATCATGCATGCAGACATGCAGCATGCGTGCAGTCATGCAGCATGTAAGCGTGCAAGCAGGCATGCAGCATGCAGTTTCCGTCACGGCTTCGGCGCTGCGGGGCTCTGGCGGTTGGGCCGCCTCGCCCCTCCGCGCCTACGCGGGCTTATATTGCACTCTAGGGTAGGGCAGACAAGACTACGTGGAGTCGGGTTTGTAGCGATTCGCTTCTGTCAGTTTATTTTCTCAATAAAATTCTATGTTTTTATTCCAATACATTATTGGCACATTTCATTTTAGATATGCTAAAATTAGAGCTTTTACAAATTTGCGAAATAATCGTTATGCCAAAATAAACTTATGCCAATATAGTTTAGGCTATTTTACATTAGACATTCTAAAATTAGGCCTTTCAATTCTTAGGCCAAACTATGATGGTGGCAAAACTATTTTTAGGCGAAACAATAATTGTACGTTTTAAGTTTAGGCCAAAACGGTTTGGCCAAACCATATTAGGACAAACAATTTTAGGCGAACCAAAGGGCACCCATTTATAAGATCTACAATTAATTAGTACATTTTGTGGTTCTATCTTTTATAGTTTAGGCAGCGTACGCAAAATGAGTAACTGTTCTGGTTGATTTTTTACACTTTGTGACCGAAAAACCCACATATCTTACGGAACCCTATTTTTTTTCCAAATTAAAATTTATTTAGTGATAATGTAGCTTTCTAATGAAAAAAGAATTATTAAAATCGGTCCAGTACTTTTTGAGTTTATTCGTAAATACAAATCTTTCCTCTTTATAATATTAGTGTAGATAGAACTAGAGTAATAAAGATGTTCTTAAATGCAATATTATACTAATGACATCTAGCGTCCGATACCAAAACTAAGTAGCAATGTAAAAGAGGGCGGAAGTGGGATGACGACCAAATACATTATTTTTGCTTAAGATTCCGTAATCGGTGAAGACTCAATTTCTTCAGACTATGCAGTAAATCTAAAAACTTCTCTGTTCTCTGTGAAACAAGAAAAAAAAAACTAAGCATTCTATGAAGTCATACAAATCACCAGCAAGCTGTAAGTCGATTTCGTATAAAAACAAAAGATTTTTCCTTTTTGGGTAAGACAAAAGGAGAAGGAATATCCTGGAATTAAGGTAAAAGTTCCAAAACAGAACTTAATTTTCAACAGCCGCCTTTGATAGGCAGGTCCTTCCAATTCGAGTTTTTATTTTCTTCAATTCACCCTCAGCATCTTAACCAAGTGTTCAGAACATAAAAAGCAACATTCAATTTAGATGACTATGGCTGAAAAATTTATAACCTGTCATGAGGACACTAAGCTGCATGCTTTCTCAAAAACTTTCTATCGTGCTGTTGCTTCCAAAAACTAATACTATTCAGCCTGCCCTTCTTACAGTCCTCTACCTGTTCTTACAGTTCCAAATCTGTCCATTCTTCATACTTTATAGTCTAACAGCACTCCAACCAAATTAGCTCCTATAGTTCTGGGTTTAGTTATTGTAAGATCCGAAGCCCGTCAGTTGAAAGTATAAGCTACGGTGGTAGCATATATGTTTGATTTCACAGCCTATTCCGTATCGAGGCAATACAGATTATAACTGAATTTGTCATCCCTCTCTAGCAGATGGTATCCAAATTCTTATTAAACTCGTTTCCTCTGTCTCTCATTGTAATTGAAGAACAACTTATTTTGTCGATTGCGATTTTATTTAATTGCAGAGGATTTAATCACAGGAAAACCGAGGTGTCCTAGTGTGCTATATGTATGTATTGCTACTTTAGCTTCTTAGCTTGAGTTTTACTTTTATGTACTGTTATTCGCCCTATTCTAACTGGGAACTAGAATATTGGATTGATATTCATTGTGTTTTTGAACAACTTTATCATTATTTTTCATTTCGGTGTTATTACATTCACAATGTTGTAAGTGTTGTTTTAGGTTTTTCTTATATCATAATTTAATAATAAAGAGCAATTCAATTTAGAGCGAAAATTTAATTTTTGTAAAAAAAATCTAGAGATGTAACCAACAGATATCAAACATGTTATGAGATTGCAGGTATGATTCTATGAATGCAGTAAAATCTACGTTATCTGCAGCTGATATTGGTTTGTTTATGATTTTATCTTTTCAAATTCAGTGTGGAGGAAACCATAGGCACTTAATTTACTGACAAGAAGGAAAACCCTAAAAATATACGTCATTTATTAGCACGTTTTACTTAATTTTTTTTATTTGACAGGTCAAAAAAATTTACTTCTGCATAAACTTCTCTGTTGCATAGAATCCCTGTCTGTAAACAGTGAACATATGCGAGTGAACACATCTCTGTTTTCTCATCCTAAATATTCTTTGTGTGCATTTTTTATCTCTTTTTGCATCTTTCTGTGCCAACACTGTTTCTTTATGTTTTTCCCTATAACACCCTGTGACTTTATGGACGACATTTCGGGGTTGTAAGATGAATGAGCTATCTTTATAATTATTGAGCATTGAGACTACCTATTACATTCTAATGCTGCTACTCACAGGGTCAATAAACAAAAAAAGACAAAAGAAATACAAAAATTACAAAAGAAAGTATTTGCAAAATAACTGCTGGTCGGCAACAGTAACTGAAAGACATACTTTGCCTCCCTTTGTGGGATTTTTAATGCTTCGAAATTGTATTTAGTAGGAGACTCAGTGTTTCAGTACATTCACGTCTGTTTCCTCGAAGGGGTAGGCAGAGGCATATTATACGCCCATCGAGCCTATTCCCGTTTCCCGGGCACTGTTATGTTCGCCAGAGCCGCCTCCTCCTTCAGTGCCACTTTGTGGTATAAAAAAAGACTAGTTCTTGTATGTAGTACGAATAATTCTTTAACCGCATCTCCGTGATGGTCCATTTTCTAATAATTGCGACATTTTATATTATTTTATACTCCTTAATCTATCAATCAGTCGGTCTGAATCAGTGTTTTAAATTAATCTATGTGGACAAATACTCAAACAAACAATTTAAGCTTTTTATGTACTTAAAATCTATACGTTATGTCATCTGAGTGTGCGTGACGTCATCTGTGTGTAAACAAGCAGACTGCAAAGGCTCTTTATTTGCTAGAAGCTTTCTTATATGCATAAATTTATTTATACTTAAATGATTTACTAATTTACATTTACTTTTTTAAATGTAAAAAAGACGTAATTTCAGCATATCTGGAGGATATGCAGCACGCCTGTATTTAGACATTTTGCCATATACGCCAATATCGTTTGCGAATCGTAGGTGCGAGATGTATTCGTAGCGGCAATCGGTGGCGGCGCCCTCTCGCGATCGGCCCTGGTGGAGGCCATGGTCCGAAGCGAGAGGGAATGGGGTGCTGTTGCCTCCTTTTGCGAAGCGGTCATGCTAGCAAAGGAGGCGGCAGAACGAGAAAGGCAGAGTGCCTCTCGTCCCGGCCGCCGCGGTGGGCGCCCGAGACGTCGGGAGGAACAAGGTGACTCCCAGCCACCGTAGGCGCTGGCTTGTGGGCGGTGAGTAATGGGTAACCCGCCGCCCGTCCGCCTTCTATAGGCGACAGGCCGCGTCGACGGCGCGTTCGTGTTCCACGCGCGCCTTAAAGAGATGTCAGCACAGTGAGGGCCCCCAGGGAGGGGTCAAGCCTGCCGGGGCTGCGGGACTGTCCGAAAGGGTTACCGCGGCCTCTGGACGTAGCAGGCACAAGAAGGAACATGGATGGTTTTTAGTCAGTAAAAGTCTGACACACCCTTCCGCTCCACCCACAGCGGGAGAAGGTCATTAGATGATTTTCCATCCGAAAAAAAAAAAAAAGGTGCGAGATGTATTGCCCGTTGATGTTGATGCCGCGTCCGTTCCAATCAAGTGCCTTGAAGACGTCCTCCATCTCAGCAATAAAAAAATCCGGAGAGATTACTATTCATGTTTTACCCCTTAATGTAGCTGAATAGGTCTTTTACTTGTGTTGTCTGTGATTTAAAATTTAAAAACATAAAATTATGTCGTGTTTATCTCTTAAATATAGACTCACTCGTTAGTGTATTGCTTGGTAGTGTAGTTAGAGTATTTGCCAGTGTAAATAATTTATAAAGTTATTTGCATAAATGCATTATTATTGTTATTCAGTACAGTCAAAGTCAAGGAAAGTCCTTCATAGTAAAGACAAGTCAGAGTCGTACCCTAATAAAATAGTGGGGTCTTTACTAAAGGCGTTTAGGAGTTTAGAATTAAACACGGACCATCACAATTCACTGCAATATACCACTTTCCTATATTTGTGTACATTGCCAAAGAACTTATGTCTAAAAATCTACTAGCTTGAATTTACATTAGTTTTGAAAAAAAAAAAAATACTGCTGCGATGTGTCTTTTTCCGCTTTGGCGCTAAATCTGGAAGTCGTGTTTTCTTTTCTTTTAAATGATGGCTTTGTGCGGTTTGCACATTTAGCCAGTGTCAAGTAAGAGATATATTAATAAAATATAAATTATAGTAAATGAGAATGAGTGGTGATAAAGATGATAAATGGGAAATGAGAGATGAAAAGTGATGTTGCACTGTTTTGTTTCATTGTTGGTAATAGAAACAAAACTCATGAACGTTCACAAACACTTGACGGTTAATAATTCACCGTTATTACACATTAAAGTTCAAAAAATCACTAATTTTAAAAATAAAACAGAACTACAGACATGACGCTTCGCTTTCCCGCCAAGAAGTCCGAAAGTCGTGTTAGGTTAAACCGATTTGGCTGTTTTTTTTACGGATAGCTTAAAACCAGGAGACAGATACCTACTTGTTATTCCCGTGAGACGTGACCTTAAAAGTGGGATAACAAAACGCAACTGACAGGAAATAACAAAACGCAAACGGGACTTTCATCAACACATAGCTGAAGTTAAAAGCAACTTTTAATTAACCTGTGGGTCAAGAGGACGAAGTCGAATTAAATTAGTATGTAGGTCTATTATTAGGATTATTCTCGTAAAAAGAAAAGTACCTTATACAATAAATTACCAATCTAGTTACCAACACGAGTAGTTTACAGGTTTATATCATTTATTCAGTCGTTTCAATTTACTCAAGTTATCATTTACAGACATAATATTTTCTTACTTGAAATTGAGACGATGTTATTTGTTAGCAAATAAATATTTACCTTTCAAATATGGTCTGGAAGATATAGATAGACGATTGAATATAATGTTACGTGTAATAGAAATTGGGGTTAATATATGTGGACACTTGAAATAGGTTAGCTTCGGCTCGGGCCTATTTGGTTGAACATAATTATGTTGTTAGGTCCACGAGAGTCGGGTTTTCTGAGAAGTGGGGGTCGAAACTCAGAGTCTCAGTAATTTGATCAAGGGCCCGAGGCGTCTCTTAACCGTAACTGAGTATTACACATTCGAGCTCTTCATTATAATGAAGAGCTCGAAGGTAAGGTAAGGCTCGAACTTATAAGTGGCGGGTAGGTTGGCAAGATTGGAGATCACTTTCTTAGAAAATGTCGGTCACATGCCTATGAATTATAATGGTAATATTAAAAGCTATGATGCCGTCCATATGTTTATTAAAAAAATGGGTTTAGTTAAAGGTCACAGTCAGCTTAAATTATTAACAATCTTTTGTATCTCAAGTCAGCATTAAATTTAGTAGCAGGTTTGTATCCCCCTGGACTAGTCTCTAGCTTGACGCAGTGCGGGGGCTAAGTACCTCCCGGTAGGACCGACGAGGCCGTCGGGAAAATGTTGAGAGGTTGAAGACTCTGGGTGCCCTTAGTACTGATCACCGGGTAGGGAAACTAAGAGCGACTTGTGGAGGGCACAGCGGGCGGGTCAGGAGGGTCTTAGGCGGCGGGCACAGGGGGCCCTTGCTTTCTAATTATAGACCCTCCGAGAAGTCGGCCACGTACTCTATAGTCGCACACAGAGGTTTGGGTGTGGCGTTCACTGAGCCCCTGAGGTGGTCCTCCCGATTCTAGCTCGGGGAATGTTGGCCGCGGGCGGGTTGTCAGATGCTGCAATCCAGGTACGTGCCCCGCCCCTTTCTGTCAACAAGCGGCGAGCGTCGTCGGAAGATTTTTAGTGGGTATTACCGCTGGCGCTCGCTTCTGTCGATAGTAAGCCCCACACCCTCTCTGGGTTCCCATTTGGCCGGGAGGCAGTGCGTAATGCATATTGTTACCAACTGTTAATATATACGTGTCCTATATACAGCGTGTCCGCGACTGGTTCGCTTGATCGGAAAAGTTTTGTTTCCATATTTTTATTTTTTTTGTTTGAGAAGGATCGAGCTTTGTACCTCCTGTGACGTTTATGAGCAGACATGATGATGATGTCTGGAATAACGCCCACTAGCTTACTACTCACTAGTTACTAATCATGTTTAGCTTACTACTTACTAATCATGTGTAGGCTTTATCCCAGTTGCGTTATTACGAGCTCGGGATCCGCTTTTCTACATTGTTGCCTTCACTTAACCACGGGTGCCGGCAGTGGGGACTGGTCTGCTCATGTCTACTATGTTTATTCGTAATCATGCTCGTACAACTTAAAAAAAGTTTTTTTCCTTATTTATTTTAAATCTTGTGACTGCAGAACGCAGGTATTTGTAGACTTGTCAAATTGTTTTACAGTTTACTACTAAGTACATTTTCTTGTAACTGGCAGGAGAAAAAACTAACCTTGACGATTTTTTTGCCCGTTCATTTACGATCAAGCTCCCGCCCGCAGTCCAGACCCCTTTCTTTATACCCATTTACTACTGCAACGCCCCTACAACTGGTCACATATACCTCTTTAGCCATCTAGTGGAATACAGTAAATAATTAAATGTTCAATTTTTCCGTTAAAAGAATTTAATTTGAAACCTCCGTTTTGAAGTAGGCATTTTTTCGTTAAAAACTTTTTCTCTATCAAATAGAATAGCTTGTTTGCAGCAGAAATTTAAGGATTTAAGCCGTAGCTAGTTACTTTGTTATGGGTTGAATATTTTTAAAAACCTGTCCGTTGTGGGTTCCGTGTTTGTACAAGATTTAAAGATAAATCAAGATTTATGAAAATGTGACGATTGAGCCAAACTTGAATACATGATTTTATCTTCGACTTTATACATAATTATTTACGCTGAGAGGTTTCTTGAAGGAACTGAGATGACAAAAGTAATACAGCTACGCAAAATGTATGCATTCGTCATCAATTTTTTTGGAGAAGCGAATTTATTGTGGATAAGATACAACCAAAGCACATAAATAAATAAAAAAAAAATAAAAGACTTTTATTGCCACACAAAATTAAAAAAAAGTAACAACAAGAGATATATTAAAAAAAAGAAAAAGTGTTAGGTGTTGGCAATGGGTGTCAGCCTCAGTATATGCCAGGCACATGGTGTACCCGGCGCTGGTTTTCAGTCTGAACCCAACATACAGACAAACAGACAGTCTGACAAGGCAAAACACTGTATACTAGAATACAGTGTTTCTCCTTAACAACGCTTATTTGCCGTATTTTAAGGTCTACTTTAAGTGAATTTTGTGTTGGAGTATACAGTGTTTTGCCTTGACACGTCATAGCTGTTGCTTAATGATAGGGTCAAGTTTCTCGTTGGCAACTGAACCCTAAAAATAGAACAGTAAGTTAAAGCGACCTAGTGGAGTGGTTCTGTTCCAAACTGTTTGATTGGAATTGTTTGGGAACTTTCCTTTGTGTTTTGCTCTGATCAGTTTTGGAGCTTTAAATATAGTTTTGCTTCTCTCTATTAGTTGAACTAGCAGCGCCCCGCGGTGTCACCCTTGTGTCCCCCTTTCCGGGGGTATCCCAGGAAAAAAAGTATTTTATGCGTTAATCCAGGTTGTAAGCCGTACAGTAGTTTTGTGTGTGAAAGAGTAACAAACATTCTGTAAGTATGAATGAAATTATCGCATTTTTTTAAAATTTGACACGTCATAATGGCTACATCCCGCCTGATGCATTGCAGTCGATGCAGTCCAGCAAATTGAGGGCCCTCAAAACCATCCAGTAAGCAAGGTCACAAGCGCACCCACTCCTGACGTTCTGGATAATGCCGTTTCACGCTTCACTTGAAAGACCCAGGACTATAGCGTTAATATCCCGCCCGCGAAACCCGCGCCTTTGTTTTTTTTCTTCTTTTCAATAATGGCTTCGTGCTAGTTGCACATTTAGCCAGTGTCAAGTAAGATATATATTAGTAACATATAATTAACAGTAAATGAGAATGAGTAGTGATAAAGATGATAAATGGTAAATGAGATCCCTCCTCCTAAACCCCTTGAGTCCTCAGTAAAGATGTGGGACTATACTGAGATCTCACATGGACTTCTTCAGAGAATTTGAAAAGTGATGTTGCACTGTTTTGTTTCAAATATCAACACTCAGGTACGTTCACAAATACTTAACGCTTAATAATCCACCGTTATTACACATTAATGTTTAAAATATCACAAATTTTAGAAAATAAAACAAAACTGCAGACATGGCGCTTTACTTTCCCGCCAAGAAGTCCCCGCGGCTTCGTTCGCATGACCTTCAACTTTCGCGTTTGCGTTTTGTTATTCCACGACAGTTGCGTATTGGTATACCACGGTTTATGTCACGTCGCACGGTAACAGGAGAAAAGTCATATGTTAGTTCTTCTTCTTTTTTAAATTAATGGCACTATGTCATCAAGGGTAGTGACGACAATTCAGCCAGACTCGTATGATGACTTCACATGTGAATAAAAATAAAGAAACAAAAGAAAAGCTTTGCTAAATGTTAAAAGAGAATTAAAGTTGAGTTACAATTACAGTTTGATATCATTATGTCTAATAAATTTTATAACTTCCAAAAAAACTTTACGAGAAGAAATTGTAAGTAAATATGAAAAGTTCGTAGGCAATGACACTTTTAACTTTGATAAAGAATTATAAAAATTGTAATTTAAAAACCTGGGACATTCAAAAAATATGTGATCCAAAGTACCATCTCCTAATCCACATTCACAAATTGAATTATCACATATTCTGATTTTATTTAGAAAATGAGGAGTGCAACAATGGCCAATACGTAATCTGCACATGACCGAAACAACTGTCTTTGACATATTTTTAAATTTAAAAAACCAAGGTTTATTGGGAATGGATGGCTGAGAATTATAGAAGTAGTAGCCTTTTTTTACTGCTACTATTCCACAATTCTTGCCATTTAGTGAGTAATATTTTTTTGGAATATTTAAAAGGTCATAACATTGAAGACAGTAGTGTCTCAAATCCACATTTGCGCTAGACGCTGCATGTTTAGCAGACGAATCCGCACATTCATTGCCAGTTATCCCCACGTGACTCGGGATCCACGCTAACTCGACTGTTAAACCATTATTAAAACAATTCAACAGACATGATTTTATATTAAGAACAATGTTACTGTGTAATTTACATTTAAAAAGGTTTTTATTTAAAGCTTGTAAGGCACTTAACGAGTCTGTAAAAATAATTGATTTATTTATATTATGAGACTTAATAAATAGGCAAGCTTCAAGGATGCCAATGCATTCTCCAGTGAACACAGAAGATTCAGGAGGACATTTGAATTGTAAATATAAATTTGAATTTTGCAAGAAGACTGATGCACCCACACTTCCCAAATCAGACAATTTGGAAGCATCGGTATAAAATCTTTGCCAACGTGACCAACGTTCAGAAATAATTTTATTTAAACTGATATTAGGACCTGGAGAACTTTTTGAAATACCTAAGTTGAAAAAAATTCTTGGGGAATAAATAAGTGCTCTGTAATCAGTGGCGAAAACTGGTAAAAGATCATTTTTTGATAAAGGAGTAGAAAAAGTATTAATATTATGGAGACTTATGATAATTGGAGGTTTTGATTTGTTACGCCAATAGGCATTATTCGAATTACACAAATTATACAAAGCGTTTAATTTTGGAATCAAAATATGAGATGAAGTCATATTGATTCGGTATAAAAGACGATCAGACAAATATTGACGACGTAAAGAAAAAGGGGGATCACAATATTCTACTTGTAACGCATTAATTGGAGATGATTTCATACAACCGGTAATAATTCTTAAGCAAGACGACTGGATTCGATCCAACGAATGTAATGCTGCTTTATTACAAGGCTCCAATAAAAATAAACCATAATCAACTACGCTACGAATAAAAGCATTATAAAAAATTTTCATACAGTAAGGGTGAGCACCCCACCAAACACCACACAAACATTTTAAAATAGGGATAGACCTTTCACATTTACTAACCAGGTGATTAATGTGTAGCTTCCCAGAAAGCTTTGAATCTAAAAAAACCCCTAAAAATTTTACACTGTTTTTAATGGGAACTGGACAGCTAGAAATAGCAATTGAGACGGTAGGAATATTTTTTTTACGAGAGAAAATTACGATTGAACTTTTGGGAGACGATAAGTGAAGACCCAGATCGGAAAGGCAATTATTTAAGGAATTAAGAGAAACTGATAATGAATCAGCAGCGTCATCAATGGAGCTATGAGCTACATACAAATATGTTATTTGTTCCGTCTTATTTAAAGTCGGTATGTCAATGGCGCTTACTATCAAACGACTGACAGCTATGTCAAGCGTTATGGTTAAACAATATACCTACTAAAATAAAAATATACTAAAAAGTTTTTATTGATAAAATTTTATAGAGTCTTTTAGTTTTCTTATTTTTTTTCCGCTCCTCTTACATAATTTTTACTACTATACAAACCGACAATATAATGAAAAAAAGAATAATCCAATTTGTTGCAGTGGTCAGAAAGTTTTGCGCGTACATAATAATTATTTTATATTAATATCCGAAGTATAATATATTACATTTCGTATATAATTTTTTATTTGTATATAGATTCACCTCTAGGTGTAACTTTAGAATACTTCTAGAAGTAGTCCCTAAATGTTACAAAATTACCAGCTACTTTGGAAAATACGCAAAATTAGCAAAATACATTATTGACTGTAATTATGATGATATTGAAAATTACGTAGGTACCTACATAGTGTTACTGCGTGCACGCAACTATTACGTAAAAGCGCGGTGCGGGCGCGAGTGGTGGTTCCAGCCAACCGTGCGAGCGCCGTCAAAACCCACATAACAAAAGCTACTTTTCCGTAGATTTATTTCAATTATTTTCTTACAAATAGTCGTATTTTTAAGTGCTTAACTAAATGTAATGCAGCTATTGTAAAAGTAAAATTGTTGGGAAGTTTTTGGAAATATTTTCTCACAAGTGAAATCGTTCCTGGAAGTTTTCACTTCTAATATTGATATAGATGAAAGATACTTATGTGTTATTTTCATATATAAGTTATATTAAATCCATTAAGTACTTTTCGAGCTATAGAGTTACAAATATCTAAGACAAGCTTGGGCGTTTATAATATTGCCGACTGGCAATATTTACTAACCGTTATTGTTAAATACAGGGTGTTAAAATACCATGATCAAAGCCAACCGTATTCTCCACATCATAACAAGAGACATTACCTAAAAATTCGTTTATAGTGTTAAAATATCTGCAAAAATAGTAGCATATAATGCAATACACGAAACAGACCACGTTTCTATGTGGCCCAAGCTTTTTTTTAAGAAAGAAACTCAAACGCTTTAAATTTGTTTAAATCAAAAACGACGTAAAAGTTTTAATGACTTCGTCCTTTAATAACTATTGCTATTAATTTCCCAGGTATAGTCTCAAGAAAGAAATCCTGATGCTGAGCAGAATACAGAGCGCTCAGCTTTGATCATTCTTTTTACATCCTGTAGGTATATATGAACGATCCTACCTGTCAATAGCGAGTTTCTTTTTACGATATAATAATATTAAATAATTTATTAAATTATGAGGGGCTGCAGTTAACATAAGGTATGTGCAGTAAACATACTTTCTTCCTTAAATGGTTTAAACAGTCAGAGCACTCTTTATAGAACTGACTCTTTTCCAAAACAGCAAACTAACCAAACCAAGAAGATTCAAGATGGACTTTGAGTTATGTTTATGCAAATGGTTTCTGAGGGGGTAATAGGAAAACTTTCCCATTTCGAACTGTTCGTCTAATCTTAGCTATTTACCTAGCGTGCTGTTTAATATGTATTCACATGTTTAAGTTCAGCCATAGTGAAATTTGGCTAGTGTGTTAAGTTTATTAAGCTCCGTTTGTGAGCACGGGCCCTCTTTTAAAAAGGTTAGAATGATTTAGGTCATAATCCAGCGTTCGGACCTGGTGCGGATTGGATTTATAGAGGCAGGTGAGTGGCGTCCTTTTTTTTGGATAGACAATTTTCAAATGACCCTCTCACGCTATGGGTCGAGCGGGAGTGTGTGTCAGACTTTTACTGACCATCCATGTTCCTTCTTGAGCCTGCTATGTCCCGGGGCCGCATGAACCCTTTCGAAAAGTCCCGCAACAGGTATGTGGCGTCCTGTTGTTCGATATTTTTAAAGTAGATCGCACATCGCACATCTAGTTCTTAAAAAACGTAAAATGCCATTTTGTCAATTTGACAGTAAAACGGATTTAATTTTTTTTCTGTCATAAATACGATAACATACTCGATTTGCTGTTTGGCTCTCTCTATAGGACAGTTGTCGAATTACAAAAATAAAATTAAGCACTCAATGCATCTGCATAAAAGGAAGCTTGTGGCATAGTTAACTTAATTTTGCAGTTTTTGCATTTACGTCCTTTAAGAACTAGATGTGCGATATAGTGAAACCAAAAACAAATATTTAATGTTAAATGCCACACAAAAGTTTGCCTCTCCAAGAACCGACCAATGTGATCTCTGGTTTATTTATTTTCTGAATAGCTATTTACCTAGCGTGCTGTATTCGCATATTTAAGTTCGGCCATAGCAAAATAGGTCTTCCACCACGCGGTCTCAATTTGGTTTGGCCAGATGTAACATTAAATTTTTTTAAAAATTATCTTATTGTTTGCCCAAACATATAAATTTAACAATCTACCTATAGCAAGCCTTTAACTTACCGATTAAAAAACAATAAGGTAACGTTAATAAACTCAGATGATTATGATAACAGATTTAAAAGCAATACATTTAATATAATCCTAACTAAAATTCTAAGGCATCATTCACCTGTTATTAACTACATAAAAATATATTTGTTACCTATTAATTAGCGAATATTATTAGTAGGTATCTATATTTTCAAAATATTGTTATACCACTTTTAAGATAAGATAAGATAATTATTTTGTGCAAATGTGTGTGTGTAATAAAAAATTCAGTGGCTTCCTATAAGTAAAACAGCATTTAGTTTTATTTTAAAAAAATGCAAGTTTTATTGTATATTTTTATAATGTATGTTTTGTTGGTTGCCCATGAATGAATAAATATAAATACTTATCCACTCGGTTAAGCCATTTTAGAGGCCTAATAAAGCGGCTTAAAAAAATCTAACAGCATAACGCCACACACCTTCCTCCGCAAATCCACACTGGGTCATCGTGGTGGAGTATGATCTAATACCCTCTCACCTTGATTCGGCTGTAATGACGATGATGATGCCATAAACATTATAAAGACGTTAACAATACTGGAATTTACCAAAAAATAACATACTTATGTGCATTCGCCTAAGAATATTGATTGTTTGACGAGGGTTTAGTTTGGGAGCTCTGTATGCCTGTACTCCGCTTCTAAGATTGTGGATTCGATTCCCGCACAGAAAAAATCATATGTGCATAAACATGAATGTTTGTTTTGGTTTCGGTGTTCCCGATTTACATTAAGAATATATTATGTATAAAAAGAAAAGTATTTATGTATGTTTATCCGTTTTTTATTATCCAAAACACAAGTTCTTAATTATACTTATCTTGGAACTAAATAATTGGTGTATTTTTATTACATTATTTCTTCTTTTCTCACTTGACTGTGGCATAGTGTTAAGCTAGGTGCGGATTGCTGAAATGTAGCTTTCCTAGGTCACGTCAGGATGGGTGTGCAAATATGCGGTCTCATTAAAAGTTGTACGGTGGATGTTAAGTCATTAGTAGGTAACACGACTGGTCCTGCCTGAAATAAAAAGTAATATACGCCTAAAAACATACAATCACGCCTGTTCCCTGGAAGTAGGCAGAGGTATCATTTTGTCAATGATATAGATGGCTAAAAGTAGGTGGCGAGCCTATTGCTGTTTCCCGGAACTTTTATGCTTGCTACAGCCTCGTCTGTTGTTCGACATGTACCACTTGCAGGTGAGATTCGCTGCCCTGCTGTCTGACCATGGACCCTCCGAAAAGTCGGCACGCAAAGTCGCACACGAAGATAGACGGGACGCTTTTTTTCGGTTCTGGCTCGTGGTACATTGGCCGTGGGCTGGTTATCAGACGCTGAAACGCAGGTACTGGCTCCCACCCCCCCGACTGGTCTCCACCTTGTCGTGGTGGGGGGGCTGAGTACCTCCCGGTAGGGCGCAGGAGGCGCTAGGGAAAAGGCAACACCCAGAGACCGACGACTCTGGGTGCCCTTAGTACTGACTACCGAGGGGGAAACTAAGAGGGACCTGTGGAGGGCGCAGTGGGCGGGGGCCAGGAGGGCCCGCTCAGCAGCGCCAGGAGGGTCTGGGCAGTGGGGGGGGGGTTTGCTGTCTAACCATGGACCCTCCGGGAAGTCGGCCACACACGCTATGGTCGCAAGGGGAGGTAGGAGGGGCGCGTCCACTGCGCCTCTCTGAGGAGGTCCTCCCGGTTTTGGTCCGGGGGACGTTGGCCGCAGGCGGGGTGTCAGAAGCTGCAACCCAGGTACTGGCCCTCGCCTCTTTCTCAACAAGCGGCGGGCGTCGTCGGAAGATTTTTAGTGGGTATTACTTGGCGGTCGTGTCTGCCGGTGGTGAGTCCCACACCCCCTTTCGGTCCCCCTTTGGCCGGAAGGCAGTGCGTAAATGCATTTTGTTACCGACGTAAAAAAAAAAAGAAAAAGGTACTGGCTACCAGCCCCTTTTCCAACAAGCGGCGGGCGTCGTCGGAAGGTTTTTAGTTGGTTTTCTGTCGGCGGTCGCGTCTGCCGGTGGTAAGACCCGCTCCCTCACTTGGTCCCCTTTTGGCCGGGATTCAGTGCGTAAATGCATCTTGTTACCGACTTAAAAAGGAAAATGGTAGGATAACTTGTTTTGGTCATATGAAAAAGGCTGACATATTTATTAATCTCTTACGGGAAGCGCCGGTTAAAATTTGTACCTTTGAAAATATAAGGGTTAATTTATCTCGCAGGTCATATTGGCCGCTACGTCGGTCGCGGATAAAAGGTCGCTACGGACAAATGCTACGGACAAGTATTGCTACGAATTATGCTTGCTACGGATTATGCTTGCTACGGATTATGCTTGCTACGAATTGTGCTTGCTACGGACTTTGAACGATACGGACTACATGATACCATCAAACGCTACAGTTGATTGATAACGACTACGAAGCTCCAGTTTCTGCTGCTAGGGACTAATGCTGCACGGCTGCTACAACTTTACAAACAAATCGTATTAAAAACTGCTTTATTCATAAATTTTATTTCAACAGCGTACATCAAAATTCAATAAGTATGACTGAAGTACAAAAAAACACAGCTCCATTGAAACTCTTTTAGCAAAAGTCAGTTAAAAACAAGCGCTCAAATCTGTCAAGAATAAAGAGGCATTCCACAAATGGACTTTAATGAATTACGATTATTACTAACGGACAGGAAAGATCTACTCAAATTCATAGGTGCAGAAGGGTAGCTCCATGAAGTTTCTTTATTAACATTTCTGCCGCGAGAATATTAAAGTTTCCCTATCAAAGTTTGATGGCAATATAGTTTTTTTGTATTAACCAAACTGGGGCTAAAACGAAATGCATTAAATTCGTGACGCCTAACGTCAGACAAGTAAACACCACTATTAAAATAAAGGAAGATGAGTTGACCCTTGTGGATACCACCAAATTTTTGGGTGTTATATTAGATTCTAAGCTGCAGTGGGGCCCACATATTGGTGAATTGTCGAATAGACTCAGCTCTGCAGCATACATGGTATTTTTCTGTGGGGTTGTGCCGCAGATATTCAAAATATTTTTGTACTGCAGAAGAGGGCCATACGAGCAATTTATAACCTACCATGTGTAGACATTCACTAAGGGATAAATTTAAAGAAATTGGTATTTTGACAGTGGCGGTCAGTTTGTTTATAAAAACCTAGTAAGTATATGTACACAAAAATATTGATAAATTGAGTAAGAAAAGCGATATACATAACCTAAACACAAGGAATAAGCATAAACTAGTTGTACCTGCCACTAGGCTCCAAAAAATTAACAAATCTTTTAAAGGTCAATGTGTGCGATTCTATAATAAAATCCCAAGCAATATACAGCAATTAAGCCTAAATAAATTTAAATTAACAATAAAACGCAAGCTGTCTTTAAAGGGATACTATTCTATCAAAGACTATATGGCTGATAAAAATGCTTGGGATTAAACTGCCGTTTCATACAGGCTATTCTAATATGAATGACTTAAAGCATGAATATTGTTATATTATGTTGCATTGTATAGCGTCACAGACAAATGAAGATTGAATCACTTACACTTAAATATTTTTTATTTTTTTAAATTGTTTGGTTGCAAGTGAATCTAAGCTTCGTGATTTTAGTATAATTATATTATTTTTGTTTTTTTTTTTATAATTTTGACGTTTTCAAGTACTGTGTACCTAATAGTTTATGAAATAAAAAATATTTTGACTTTTGACTTTTTTGAACAATTTTTTATATGTATATTGAAACTAATTAAAAATGGAAAAGTACTGGCCATTTCAGTCAGTTAGCATCCCACCAGTGGGTTCGGGCTACCTTTCACAAACCAAGGTGAGTGGGATTCATAAATAATAATAAATATTTTAGTCATATGACTATATTTGTATCTAAATTATAAATGTGTACAGGGATCCCATCAAGACCTGAGGAGCCCAAGCACCTGTTGAACAACGGACAAGGCTCTGGCGAATATAAAAGCTCCTGGAAGCGGCAATAGGCTCGCCACCTTTTACGTGGAACCAACAATATTATTGGCAAAATGTGGTATAATGCGCCACTGCCTACCGCTTCGGGGAAACAGGTGTGAGATTTTGTGTGGGAATTATAAGTGCTTGAGATAAAAACTGGTGATTTTATGAACGACAAGTCTGCCTGGAAGTGACATGAATTGCTCCTTTCTTTCTTAAGATAAGATGACATATGTATGATCTTTAAATATTAGATTTTATTAGTTTTAAGAACAGCGGTAATCTTAATATAAATATTTTATTTTTATTGTATGTGACATTTAATTGTGAATTATTGTTAATTAATTAGAATAATCTTCTTTTTTTTTTTTGGGCCACTATAATAATTTGACATTTGTATTTGCATGTAATTTGTATAATAAAATTGTTCCACACAATGTTCAGAATAAATGATTGAATTGAATTGAATAATATTAAATTTTTTCAATTGTATTAGATCTTAAGACATAATTTGAAAAAAAACCCGAGATGAGTTTCTTGAGGCATTCTTCTCAATCTCGTTGCCTTTTGGAAGCCTCGTTAGAGTCACCGACAGTCTGACTGACTGACGGACAATCCCCTCCCTCCTTTAGAATCACGACAGACTGAGAAATCTTGAGAAAAACCACAACAGACAGATAAACTGACAAACCTTGACTATTTCTTACAAAGAACCCATTTGCTTATATTTCTTTATTATGGTACCGCTCATATCTCTTTCATTGTTGTTAAAAAATATATCGAATTTATATTTTGTATGTGAATGTTTGACAAATCTAAATGATCATGTTGATCTTAAAGACGGTAAAGTATATCATATTTTATTTTTTATTTAATTTTATGTTTTTGTTTTCGGTTTTTTGTCAATGAATTATAAGTAACGACTGGTATTGAAACATGTTCGTTTGTGTAAACATCTTTTAAGGCATTCCTAAATGAATGTTTTCTTGTAACGTCGAACGTATACTTTACAAATATGTGTGACAAAGTATATTGAAGCAATTGTATAACTTTTGAAAATACATTTCTACCCCAAAGTAACCTTAAAAAGTTGACACCAGACTTTGGTGTATATATAGGTATAGCTAATAAATAATAATAAGAATATAAGAATAAGAATAAGAATAAGAATATTTTTTATTGACAAAATAAAATTACATAACAAATAGTTTAAACAGTTACAAAAAAACGTTACACAAAAACAAAACAAAAATATTTAAAAAATATATCAATAATAATAACAACAACTAATGGTAATGTTACCTGTCAAAAGGGCGATACATCAGCATAATGCTGCTGCATCTAATAATACAGCAGCGCTGGTGTTCCTGCACCGCCCTTTTGAGGTAGAGTGGCGTAGAAGAAAAAGTAATAAAAAAAATAAAAACTAACATTAAAAAAGATAACAAAAAAATTAAAATATAACCTACAACATAATATGACAAACACGTTAGGTACATCTAAGCAAAATACGAGCAAGCCAAAACAAAAAACAAATGTAAATTAAAAAAAATAATAATAATATATAAACAGATGATTTCTGTCGACTTCTTGGCGGGAAATTTAAGCGTCATGTCTGCAGTTTTGTTGCATAAATATATCATATTACTAACAAATATTTAGTCTCAAGATAAGTATCATTAAGAACTTGTGTTATGGATACTAAGTAACGTATAAACATATTTAACATACATAGAAAATACCCTACACACCTGACTATTTAATTGGGTAGATATATATATTCTTGTTTTCTCTATGACTCCTCATGAGGTTGGCTGGAAGAGATCTCTTGACGAGATAAGTTCGCCTTTGTATATGACCTTTTTATTTGTAATATTTTGTTATTTTTGATTTATGTGTATTGCACATAAATAAAAGACTTTAAATAGATATATACCGAAAGTCAATTATAACTTTAATCCAAACAATCCAAAAACCGTCTTTCTACAAATACCTATTTAGTGGAATAACGTTCGGCAATATCGGGTGAATATTTATTTCATCTCGCTCTGTACCGCGGGACCTCGCCGGGCTGTCGACGACCAAATTGAAATATTTTGCATTGCTGAAATTCTGACGCAGGTGCAATTGAAAGAATTTTATTGTAATCTGTTTTCTCCATGCGAAATGTGAATTACATTGTAATATTGTGTTTTTGGCGCTCGCAGCTCCGCGTAGCACGAATAGAAGAGTTTGCTAATGTCAGTCCGTGCCCCGCAAGGCACCTCAAGATTTTGTTATTATTACTCGGTTATTACTATATGTGGTCATATTATGCCCAGTGCCGTAACTAGCTTTTTATGCACCCGGTGCGAGCTTTCAAAACTGCGTCCTTGAAAAATGCTCTGACCAGGCTCTGAAAATACAGGTCAGGTACAGTAAGGCGCGTCTACACCATGTTCGCAATAAAACAAAATGTACCTACTAGCTACCATGCATGAGGTAAAACTAGATACTAGTCTGGTCATCCTCCAGGGTCTGCGCCCTATGCCTGGGCTCTGCTGGCACCGCCCTAGTTACGGCACTGGTTATGCCATGATAGAAGACTTATTAGGCAGCTTGAAAAATTGTAACAGCGGATGCAACCCACCGTCTTAACCCCGAGCAGGGCTCTCCAAGATAGCGGTGTTCTTTGAGGGAACTACCCCGGAAAATAATATATAAAAAAAAAAAAAAATGGATTGAAAAATGATGCAAAACAGCTGCCTCTGCGAAACGAAATGAGTTGGGTAGTAAATGATGACCTGCTTGACCCCAGTAGTTAGACTGTAATAGTTGGTCTATTGCAAGTCCTTTTTTAGTTCCGTTTTGTTCAGGTTGTTGCTTATTCGTTAAGTCCAGGAAACAAAGCATTTCAGAGAGAACAAACAGTTTTACTCCGTGGGGTAATTACCCCCACCTTAGGAACCCATTTTATTTTATTTACGTCGGTAACAAAATTCTTTTACACACTGTCTCCCGGCCAAAGGGGGACCGAGAGATGTGTGTGGGGCTCACCACCGGCAGAAACGACCGCCAGCAGTTATATCCACTAAAAATCTTCCGAGGACGCCCGCCGCTTGTTGAGAAAGAGGCGGGGGGCCAGCACCTGGGTTGCAGCTCTGACACCCCGCCCGCGGCCAACGTCCCCCGGACCAAAACCGGGAGGACCTCCTCAGAGGGACGCAGTAAACACGCCCCTCCTAACTCCTTGTGCGACCATAGCGTGTTCTCTGGGTGTTACCTTTTCCCTAGCGCCCTCTGCGCCCTACCGGGAGGTACTCAGCCCCCCCCCCCCCACGACAAGGTGGAGGCCAGTCCTTAAGAAACCAGGTTAAGCTATAGCTTTTCTGAAAACTGAAAAGAAAACCTTATAACATTAACATACTCGTACATTAATTATTGTGCCGAGTGGTACCGGCTGAGAATAGAGCCACCCCTTATCTCACGGGGAGTTATAAAAGTCGACGAGTAGAAATCTTACTGGATGATGGACAGCACTGTCATTCTGTGTACTTGCTTGTGCAATTCCAGCAAGCACATTGGCAAATACCCCAGTAGAATGTAATATATTGTGGAGGCTAACGTTCAGCAGTGGACTCATAAGGCTGATATGATGACACATTAATCCGAGCACAGGTTATGAAAAACTAACTAACTGGGTAACTCGCCGCCAGTCCGCCTTCTATAGGCGACCGGCCGCGTCGACGGCCTTAAAGAGATGTCAGCACAGTGAGTGAGGGCCTCCAGGGAGGGGTCAAGTCTGCTGGGGCTGCGGGACTGTCCCAAAGGGTTACCGCGGCCTCTGGACGTATATATGGATGGTTTTTAGTCAGTAAAAGTCTGACACAACAGTGGGAGAAGGTCATTAGATGATTTTCCATCCGAAAAAAAAGGAAAAAACACAGAAGAAAGTGAAAAATAATAGATAAAAAGCGACCCCGCTTAACCTGCGATTATATCAACCCATTTATCTAAAAGGTCGTTACGTTTAAGCAATTAGTGACCATACAAACACTTAAATGTGCCAGTTAATGTGTTTTTGCAACAAAAGTTTAGAAAGGTCCAGTATTGTAAAAAGTAAAACATATTTTTGTGCTGTAACAGTTTTTTTTTTGTTAATAATGACTTCGTGCGTTTAGCACATTTAGCCAGTGTCAAGTAAGTATTTATAACATATAAATTATAGTAAATGAGAATGAGTGGTTATAACGATGACAAATGGTAAATGAGATGCCCTTCCCCTAAACCCCTTGAGTCCTCAGTAAAGATGTGGGACTATACTGAGATCTCACATGGACTTCCTAAGAGAATTTTATAAGTGATGTTGCACTATTTTGTTTCATTTACCAACACTCATGGACGTTCACAAACACTTCAAGGTTAATAATCCACCGTTATTATATAATAGGCATTCTACCGGAAATGTATGCATGTCAAGCATCACCATATAGTACATACGTACATATATAATATCATGCCTGTTTCGCCAGTTACTTTGCAAGGAACTTTCATATTCGCCAGAGTCTCGTCCTTTGATCGGTAGGTGCACCACTTGCAGGTGAGGTTGGCTTGAGCTCCTTAGATCTTGGTATGACCCCTATTTCCCCCCCGACTGGTCTCCACCTTGTCGTGGTGGGGGGGCTGAGTACCTCCCGGTAGGGCGCAGGAGGCGCTAGGGAAAAGGTAACACCCAGAGATTGGCGACTCTGGGTGCCCTTAGTACTGACTACCGGGGGGGAAACTAAGAGGGACCTGTGGAGGGCGCAGCGGGCGGAGGGCCCGCTTAGCAGCGCCAGGAAGGTCTAGGCAGTGGGGGAAGGGGGACCCTGCTGTCTAACCATGGACCCTCCGGGAAGTCGGCCACACACGCTATGGTCGCACGGGGAGATAGGATGGGCGCGTCCACTGCGCCTCTCTGAGGTGGTCCTCCCGGTTTTGGTCCGGGGGACGTTGGCCTCAGGCGGGGTGTCAGAAGCTGCAACCCAGGTACTGGCCCCAGCCTCTTTCTCAACAAGCGGCGGGCGTCGTCGGAAGATTTTTAGTGGGTATTACTGCTGGCAGTCGTGTCTGCCGGTGGTGAGTCCCATACCCCCTTTCGGTCCCCCTTTGGCCGTAAGGCAGTGCGTAAATGCATTTTGTTACCGACTTTAAACAAAAAAAAAAGGGCTCCTAAGGTTTTAGAAAGCACCTAAATTAAGACTAAGCAAATAAAATGAATAAAAAACAATGAAACATTGTCAGCTGTCAACAAGCTTTAGCACAAAGTTTGAAACTACAACGCTGCTTAATTCAATACCTTCCAAAACAATTGGCGCTAGGACAATACACGAAATTTGGTATTACCTCAGTGGCCCCAGACTTCTAGCTATTAAGTTTGGAAACTTGCTAACTAGCTCCGAACTGGATCTGTGCTACTTGGCGCCTCGTGGCGTGGCTAGTTTCTCGCTGCTCGATTGTCAATCAATTCACTGCAGAAGACAAAAGACAAAGACAAAGACTTTTTATTTCATATGAAATGATGTATAATATAGATGGCGTGGCTAGTTTCTCGCTGCTCGATTGTCAATCAATTCACTGCAGAAGACAAAAGACAAAGACAAAGACTTTTTATTTCACATGAAATGATGTATAATATAGATGGCGTGGTTAGTTTCTCGCTGCTCGATTGTCAATCAATTCACTGCAGAAGACAAAAGACAAAGACAAAGACTTTTTATTTCACATGAAATGATGTATAATATAGATGGCGTGGCTAGTTTCTCGCTGCTCGATTGTCAATCAATTCACTGCAGAAGACAAAAGACAAAGACAAAGACTTTTTATTTCATATGAAATGATGTATAATATAGATGGCGTGGCTAGTTTCTCGCTGCTCGATTGTCAATCAATTCACTGCAGAATGATGTATAATATAGAATTTCCCGCCAGATTATAGTGCGCTTGCTTGCTGCATCCTTTTATACTTCCATGCTTGTATTCTTTTAAACCACCAATCAATTATATAATTTAAAAATATATAATATATAAACATTATCTTAAAATTACACCTATTATGTAGTTCCAAGATAAGTATTATTAAGAACTTGTGTTATGGATACTAAATAAGAGATAAATATTCATATATACTTTTTTCTTTTGTAAATACATACTTAATAAACATAGGAAAACACCCAGACCAGAACAAATATTCATGTTTATCCACACAAAGTGTTATCCTGAGAGGGAATCGAACCCATGACCTCAGGAGCGGAGGGCGGGTATACTCGACATCACGCCATATCGGTCGTTAGTAACAATAATAATTTTGTTTTTCATTTTTTTTCTCCCCAATTTTAGTATTTCATAAAAGCTATATTGAGCCAAAGTTGAATAAATGATTTTGACCTTGACTTTAGATATAACAGTCTCCTGGTAATATCACAAACTTAATTAATTACATAATAAAACTTGTAAATGTCTATTTAATCTAGAAGCGATGCTACACTACAGCGGGAGTTTGCTATGTGAAGAAACACATACAATCACGCCTATTTCCCCGAAGGGGTAGGCAGAGGTGGCGAGCCTATTGCCGTTTACCCGGAACTATAATCGCCAGAGCCTCGTCAATTGATCGGCAGGTGCACCACCTACAGGTGAGGTAGGCTTGGGTTCCTAAGGTATCCCCCTCGAACAGGTCTCAAACTTGTCGTGTTTGGGGGTTAAGTACCGAGAGGTTGGCGACTCTGGGTGCCCTTAGTGCTGACTACCGGATGATAAACTAAGAGGAACCAATGGAGGGCGCAGCGGGTAGGCCAGAAGTGCCCGCCAAGCTGCGCCAGTAGGGTCTAGGCAGCGGGGGCTGGGGGCCCCTGCTGCGTAACTATAGACCCTCCGGAAAGTCGGCCACAAACGCTATGGTCGCACGGGGAGGTAGGAGGGGCGCGTCCACTGCGCTTCTCTGAGGAGGTCCTCCCGGTTTTGGTCCGGGGGACGTTGGCCGCAGGCGGGGTGTCAGAAGCTGCAACCCAGGTACTGGCCCCCGCCCTTTCTCAACAAGCGGTGGGCGTCGTCGGAAGATTTTTAGTGGGTATTACTTGGCGGTTGTGTCTGCCGGTGGTGAGTCCCACATCCCCTTTCGGTCCCCTTTGGCCGGAAGGCAGTGCGTAAATGCATTTTGTTACCGACGTAAAACAACAAAAAAAGGGTTCCTAAGGTATTAGTTGGATCCCTATACACCTCTACATGAAAAAAAAATTGGCAAGAAACTCGGTAAGGTTTTTTTTTTGCTCCCGCCAGTTACATAAAATTCAAATCAAGAAACAGTCGAATCAAGTGTTATGCAATCATGCAGTGTCTTGACACCAATTATGACAGTATTCGGCATAACTATGAACCAGTAAACTTAATTACTCGATACCTTAGAGACAATCGGTTGTGGGTCGATGCACCAAAGTTGCTATTTCCTTAGCGCTTGCAAGTTAGCATTGTGTTTCCAAACTTGCTAACTAGCTGCTGAACTAGATATGTACAGTCAACGTTATATAGTTGGTAACATCCAAAGCGCCATAAAGACACGTCCCTATTGCCTAGAGTGTTAGGGCTTGTTCAGATATTATATGGCGCTTTTTGTTACCAACTATTTGAGGCTGACTGTACTTGCCGGCTTACACGCCTTGTTGCTAGCTATTCGATTGACAATCGCGTACCGGCCGGTAAATATTGCACATCGAGTTTTGAAAAAAAGAAATGATGCAACAGCTCTATATACTCGTAGGTAATGCGGGAATCATCGATGACATATCTATAAATATTGCACATCGGCTTTTAAATAGGAAAATAGTTTTAAAATAGACATGGTAGTTAGCATTTTTTTTGTATTCGGAAATGCTATGGCTGCCTATGTGCAACATTTACCGCTGGGTAGGTACTGTGAATTTTAATTGTAACTATGTCTTCTATGCAAAATTTGGCATGTCATGGCAGCCTGTAATTAAGACATTTCTTTAGAATGTGTCCCGTTGAAGCGTGACTTAATAGAATGAAGTAATTTTTGCATGTAAGTGAATCTGCTAATGTAATAGATAGATAGGTGTAACGTTTATTGCTCCAAACGTTATATCTATCTATCATCATCATTTCAGCCATCTGAAGTCCACTGCTGAGCATAGGCCTCCCCAATTGCTTTCCACGTAGATCGATTCCTTGCCGCCTGCATTCACCGTCACCCCGCCGCCCGGACCAGATCATCGGTCCATCGCGTTAGGGGCCGCCCTCTACTACGTTTGCTGATTCGTGGTTGCCATTCAAGAACCTTAACGCCCCATCGGTCGTCGGTTCTTCGAGCGATGTGCCCCGCCCACTGCCACTTCCAGCCTGCAAACGCGCTTCGCTATGTCGGTCACTCTGGTTCTCCTACGGATTTTCTCATTTCTGATTCTATCACGTAGGGACACTCCGAGCATAGCTCTCTCCATTGCACGCTGAGCGACTTTGAGCTTCCTTATGCTTATCTATTACTTAATCATATTTCGATTGTTTTTCGAGGTTTTCAAGTACTATGTTATAGTTTATATAATAAAATAAATTGATACTTGATGTTAAATACATACATATATAATACCACGCCATTATATTGGTTTCCCACGTAATAGGTGCCAAGCCTATTGCCGCTTACTGGTAGGTTTCATGTTCGCCAGAGCCTCGTCGTTGATCGTCGGCAGGTGCACCACTTGCAGGTGAGGTTGGCTTGGGCTCCTTAGTTCTTGATACCTGATTGATCCTGTACACCCTGTACACTACATTTGATGTTAGGTGTTCATAAATAAATATAAATGATAGTCTCAGAAATTCATATCTTCCGTTTCGCGTTTCGTTTACAATTAATAAGTTTTGCTAGACTAATTCGTCATGCTGGTGCACATAATTTAAGTGTAATAAGATTTCACCGTGTTGTGCATATTCTGAAGTGAAATTATTGCAGTACGCCAAGTCTTGCTTCACGTAAATTGTATTGCAGTCACAAAACTAGTTAGTTACATTCAATCATGTTGTTGTGTACTGCAATTTTTGTAAGTTTGGTGTGGAAATGGATACCGAAAAGCACGTTTAAGGCGTTGAATGCTAGCAGTCCCAGACATGATAGAAATCTATAGTTTGACGGTCACTTGGCGTTTAAAGACTTCACAACTGAAGTGGGTCAGGTTTGATGCACAATAATACGCCGTTTGGTACTTACTAAAGTTTATTTAAAATTACACGGGCACTGACAAGTGTATATAAAATTAAATTTGAAAAGCGTTAAACGGTGTCGTTCTGGGGTCCATATCGGCTCTCATAAAATTTGTATTCATATTTACGATTTTACTACGAATTGGAGTTCATAATAATCACTCTTCATAATTTTTTTCTTCATAAACTTTATGTTCATACATTAATATTCCTATAATCGGAACTCATAACACTCCGTCATCATATTTTTTTATTTCATAATGTTTTCATTAAGAAGGTGTTTAATTAATATTTTTTTTATTCAGAATTGTTTTCTTCATAAGAGAGTGAAGGTCGCAGTTCTAACCTAACCTAACCCACCTTCTGGGAGCATTTTGGTTCTGTGAAGGTCGCAATTCTAACCTAACCTAACCCACCTTCTGGGAGCATTTTATTAACAGTATGATTTTTGATGTATAGGATAAATAGCACTTCTGATTAAGAAATATATGAAAGCAAAAATGAGTACAAATAAATGTATGAACAATAAAATTATGAAGTCGATTCATTTGGCGTTTTAATATTTATTGAAATAAAAATTATGAAGAGTGATCATTATAAAATAAAATTGTATGAAACATATTTTCGGACTTTCGATGTTAGGAGTTAAAAAGTTATGTAAGAAAAAGCGCCCCCGTCGTTCTGAGCGCGGTTGACTAGACAGACTGACTCGTATAGTAAACTACGCGCGATCATTGGTCCTGGCGCGACAACAAATTACCCTCTAAATACAATTAAATGTTGTTCTACCTTAAACTTAAAATTAATACATTAACAATTATATATATATATATGATCGTCGCTAACAACAACGAAATATTGAGTAAGTATATTGAAAAAATAACTTTTGCCCTTACACAGGGCCTCTTCAGGTGAGATATGACGCAGCCCTGAGTCAGATTTTTATGTTCTGAACAACGACGTCTTAGCGATAAACGCCGATACGAGGGTAAACAGAGAAGCGTACTCGAGCGTATTTATTATATTTTCATCGTAGCGTTATCCCGGTTGCTACCTTTCGGGCTAAGGGTCTGCTTCCCTGTATTTTCTCCTCCACTTCAGACGGTCTTTGGGATCGTTGGTTGACATATTATATATATTAACCAAGTTTTATGTCTTAATTTTATACTTACTTACATACATATATATAATATACATTCACGCCTGTTTCCCCGAAGGGATAACCAAGGGCATATTATACGCTCACTGTTATGTTTGTCAGAGCCTTGACCGTAGATCGGTAGGTGCACCACGTGCAGGTGAGGTTGGCTTGGGCTCTTTAGGTTTTGGTAGGATCCCTATACACGATATTGTATATTATAAATTAATAATAAAATAAATAAATATTTCTGTTAATTACTTCAATTATTTAGTTCCAAATAGGTATCATTAGGAACTCACACATAAATTCCAAATAAGTATCATTAGGATACATACTCACATAATTTATACAGGAAAACACCCAGAACAGAACAATAAATCAGGTTTTTCACACAAAGATTTGTCCTGTGTAGGATCGAACTCAGGACCTCAGGAGTAAAGTGCGGGTATACTCGCCACCACGCCATATCCTCGGTATTAATGTCATACACCCTTACCCCACTATAGACGTTTGTTGTTAATGCACTCTTGCCCTTTCCGGAGTGAGCACTCACTTAATAAGCTACAATTCTTAAAATAAAAATACACACAGATTGAAAAAGGTCGACGCTTGACAACTCCACTCGGCCAACTGTAGGTATTCTCGTATAATATACCTCTACTCGTCCACATCTAATTTCCGTGAAACTTTTCTTAATTACAAAAACAACGGGAACCGAAAAACAAACACAACGCGCCCCAAACAATAGAACACATTGTTTTCTACAATTTGTGAGACAAAGTTGTGGCGACAAAGGGTTGGGCTTGTAATTCCGTTAACTAGATTAAGGGGCATCCTTAATTAAGCTCGACTATTAATAAGGAGCGGCTGTTAGTGTGGGGAAATAAAAAGAGACAGCAAGAATTTTATAATAGATCGCTTTTTATATTGAGAAACTCACTGTTTTTCTTCTCAGTAGGAAATAAATAAATAAATAAATATTTTCTGACAATTACACCAATAATTTAGTTCTAAGATAAGTATCATTAAGAACTTGTCTTTTGGATCCTAAACAACGGATAAACATACTTAAATACTTTTTTTTTGTAAATACATACTTAATATACATAGGAAAACACCCAGACCAGAACAAATATTTATGTTCATGCACACAAAGATTTGTCCTGTGTGGGAATCGAACCCACGCCCTCTGGAGTGAAGTGTAGGTATACTGACCTCCACATCGGTCGTCAAAATAAAATAAAAACGATATTATCTTTTTCTACAATTATTTCTCTTGCACACCACACCCTCTCTACAAGTGCAAGCCAACCTCACCTGTGAGTAGTGCACGTGCTGATCAACACACGAGGCTCTGGCGAACGTAACAGGTCCCGGTAAGCGGCAATAGGCTCGCAACTTACGTGGGACCAACCATATAATTGGCGAAAAGTGGGCGTATAATATGCCTCAGTCTACCCCTCCGGGAAAACAGGCGTGAATGTATGTATGTATATAGAGTTTTAGATTCTGAAAATTGTAGCAAAGATCACCTTTGGCACAATTTTTTTCGATATAATGTATGAAATACTGGTAGGTGCTGAAACTGTGGAAGGCCAGTGATTTGTTCGAGACTTGTTGTCCATTTCGGTGTACCTCAGAACCTTTGCATGGACATCAGGCAGAACCTAAACCCGCAATCCTACTAGTCCTACTAATATTATAAACGTGAAAGTTTGTATGTGTGGATGGATGTTTGGTACTCTTTCACGCAAAAACTACTGGAGCGATTGTGATGAAACTTTGTACATGTATAGCTGCAGTCCTGGACTAACATATAGGACACTCTTTATCCCGATATTTCCACGGCAACGGGGACCACGCGGGTAAAACCGCAGGGTGCTGCTAGTACTACACAGAGATTATAATTTTAACTGCCTCCCGTAAACACAATAAGGTGAGTCGGTTTTACACTTCCGAGCAGCGCTGTTTGTTTTACAAGACTCGAGTGCGATCGAGTGAGTAGGTATGTTTCAATTTTTTGTATTGTTCCCCTAAATACCTTCTAGCGCTCTTGATAGACAGCTAAGGCGAGCAGTTGGCATTATTAGGAATGCTGAGGTTACATGCCAATGGTAGCTAAATTAATAAACATGTGGCATTTGTTTAGTTTGAATCAGTATTTTGTCAGTTTATAGCACACGCCGGTATTAAACTAGACATACAGTTTTTGGCATTATCATCATCATCTCAGCCATCTTACGTCCAATGCTGAACATAGGCCTCCCCATGAAATTTCCACATTGAGCGATCCTGAGTCGCCTGCATCAATCGGCTTCCCGCCGCCTTGACCAGATCATCGGTCCATCGCGTGGGAGGCCGTCCTCAACTATGTTTGCCGGTTCGGGGTCGCCATTGAAGAACCTTAACGCCCCATCGGTCGTCGGTTCTTCGAGCTATGTGCTCCGCCCATTTCCACTTCAGCCTGCAAACTCGCCTCGCTATGTCGGTCACTCCAGTCCTCCTACGGATTTCAATACTGATTCGATCACGTATTGACACTCCGAGCATAGCTCTCTCCATTTCACGCTGAGCGACTTTAAGCTTTCTAATGAGGCCCATCATAGTCAGGCACCAAGTCTCAGTACCATACGTCATCACTGGCCACACACACTGGTCACAGTTTTGTAGTAAAGTCTAAAACAAAGCAAGTATAACATTTGTCAACGTCTTAAATTGACGCTGGTTTTCACCTAGATCACATTTTGATCACAAAATCTAGTTAAAAAAATATATATATATATATTTCTGACACTTACACCAATTATTTAGTTCCAAGATAAGTATCATTAAGAACTTGAGCTATGAGTACTAAATAACGGATAAACATACTTACATACTTTTTTTTATAAATACATACTTAATATACATAGAAAAACACCCAGACCAGGACAAATATTCATATATAACGTACAAACGTATATATATATTTGTACGTTATACGTATACATGTTTTTCCTGTGTGGGAATCGAACCCACGACCTCAGGAGTGGAATGTGGGTATACTCGCCGCCACGCCATATCGGTCGTTATTATTCTAAGAAATGTCGTACCTAAATAATTTAAACCATTTAATAAAGCCACAAAGTTAAGTTAGTACCCAAATACAAGTCCGGGCATCGCATATCGTATTTCTACACGAGCTCACTTAGTAATGTTTTGACGAGGGCTTAAGTCTCAAGCAAGTTGTTTAAGTAATTTTAATGTGGAGCGGCAAAGTTTGATGTCGCCTGCGAGAACTTGGAGGGCGTTTATGTAGGAACTTAAGCGGATTGGTATGTAGGTACTAAGTTATTTCACATGTTGTTGTAAAATAACTTTATATTTTTACAACAACTTTATGTAAATAATATAAACTTGTTAAGTATGCTTAGGCTGCCTTTCACAACGTTCACTAAACCTGATTAAGCTAAATCTATTTGAAACATCGTTCTGTCCCACTTAGGATACATACATACATAATATCACGCCTGTTTCCCCGAAGGGGTAGGCAGAGGTATATTATATGCCCACATTTCGCCAGTTATATTGCCTTGGACTCCTAAGGTCTTGATAGAATCTACATACACTACTACTTAAGTTAAAAGACAAGAGATGCACAATAGATCCGACTAAATAGACAAAGAGATGCAGGCTCGCCTGTGTCCTCCGTGAAAAGATAAAATAAGCTAACCAAGAAGCACATCGAATACTAGGCTGTTCTTAGGCGGTGGTTTCCCCTGCTATATAGTTCTAAACTCTTCGAGAATTCGGCCACACGCCTTGGCGGGGTCCGAGCAGCTCGGCTGCGCCAGATGAAAACCTAGCAAGTGCTTAAACCAACATTTTACAGGAGAGCGCCTAAACGTAAATCAATTAAAAACGCTTTTATTATATAAAATAAATATAAACGATGACTATGTATTAAAAATATTATAATATTTGTGTATATTGCATAATTTATACCCCTTACTAACTCATTTAAATAATCGACAATCGATTCCCCCTTTTAGAAACCAGTAATTAACCTAGTATGAGCACTTGCTATGTTTGAATGTGGTTTACTGAATATTGTAAACAGTAGATATTATGAATTTAACCCTAGTAAGTCGATAGGTGTATTTAAAAGCAACAACTTAGTGAAAATAATTTTATTATAAGATTTATTTATAAAGAAATTTAATAACTATCCAATTGTCCATGACTTGTTAAGTCGGCAGATAAGTCATTAACTGGTAAATTGTACCAGAAGGTCTTTCTGGATTCTGGCATAAGATTCACAAGCTTGGTAATTATTTCATGCTTTTTTTCATGTTTTATGCCCCTTGGGCTGTCGTTGCTAGCAGGAGGAAGCTGGCAGTTAAATTTTTTCATTAGAAAATCTAATTCCACCAGGCCAGGACCAGGTTCACTGAAACTGAAAAACAAATAATTAATTTTTCATTGAAATATAAATAAGTATTCGTTTTTATATTACATATAAATTATAAATTACTACTAGAATATTATTAACTAAAATTTAAAAAATCATCAATATTAAAATAAATTATGTTTCAACCTTGTCCTATAAAATAAATTTCTTGATCCAGCTATCATTTTAACTTGAACAACTGAGTTTAAATTAAATTCTTTCAGTGGTTCATTCTGACGTGCAGCTCTTTTCTTTTTTGGCCATTCAAATTTGTTTGTTACTTCTATAACTTTAATATTCTTTCGCGAATTCATCACAATATCTTTAAAATCTTGGAAATCGTATACGTTTTTTTGTCTCTTCATTTTCATTTCAATATTTCCATGTACAGCATCCGCAGACATATGAGTATGTCCCTTGGTCAAATAATTAATAGTTGCCGATTCAAGGCTATTTGATGGATTATTGACTATCATTGTCATTGCGGAGTATAAGGTCCAATTTTTATTCTGCGCTGTGCAGTTATCTGCCCATAGGTGCAAATGCTGCATATCCCTATTGGATTCTATAAAAGCATATATGGCGTTTACAATGTCACTCGCCTCTCGTCCAGCTATTGCTTCGTGCCAGAGCACACAAGTGGAACTGTCATCAGATTTTTTTTCAATAGGAGCAAATGTCAAATTAAAAGTAATTAATCGGCTCATGAAAAATGCATCCTTGATGTCGGGCATTTCTGGTAATATAATAACCTTTTGCAAGTCCATTGACACAAATTTAACTAAATTCGAATTTTTATTATTTCCGTCCAATCTGTATTTTTGAATAGATGATTCAACTTTAGCCTTATGATCTTCGGATTTTTGTTTCATTTCTTCAGGCATTAAAGTGTTATCATCGTACTTCTTCAATTCTTCTTCATACAATGCACAATCTACACATTAATCACCCTTAGGCATGTGAAAAGATATTTTTAATTCTTTTATTTTTTGCCTGTAAAGTTCTCTGCCACAAGTGAAGTTAGGATTTTGTTGTTTAAAGTCTGTGTACATTTGTCGTAACGTTAAGTGCCTTGGCAAATATTTTGTAAAAGGCGCATTATGTCGGCGATAATGGCTTACCGTTGGATGAAAACTCATAATGTGATTAATTATTATGCTTCCATCAATCTTTTTTCTTCCACTTCTCTTATCTTTCGTAACTGACCCATACAATTTTCCTTTTTTTACCGCCTTGCTCAGCTCTGTTATTACTCCATCTGTTTTATGTCCCAAAGTAGCCAAAAAAAACTTTTTACAGACTGAAATTAGTATCCCATCAGAATTTGGCAAAAAGAAATAACGACTTTCGTTTTTGAATAAAGTTTCATTTGAAACTTCAACTTTTCGTCGCTTTATTTTAGATATTTGGATGCACTTATTAAGAAAGCTACGCCTGGATAAAAAACTTAGGTTCCAATATTCTTCCCAAATAGTTTTTCTACTTTCAAGAGAAAACATTGCACATTGCCTTTTACATTTGCTGTTGTCGTAACAATTTTCAATCATAGGATGCTTAGCTTTACGTTTTTGTTGAGAAGTTTGTAATGATGGTGGAGGTGCAATTACTGAAATTTCGCTGTCTGGTAAATTTTCATCATAAATATACAATAGGCCGGGGTAAGCAGCTACAAAATTTGCTTTAAATTGATTGTTTGGAGGTAGATTCAACGACGAAGCCAAAACATAGTCTCGAAGAGCTGTAGGTTCACAGCTCTCAGACATCGACGTGTCTTTATCAGATTCGTTCTCTTCTGATAATAGGAAATTAGGATCTTCAACAGAGTCGTCTAAATCACTCATAGTAATTAAATTATCAATGTCAGTAGCAAGATTAACGTGCGCATAAGAAGTGGACGGTGCATTTGGTTCAAGCGAACATTCATGAGTGGGAAAACTGAAGCAAGCAAAAGGAAAAATCAACACACATACACAACCGCAAACCATTTGAAAATGTTAGTCATAATTTATATAATAATGATGTTATAATAATTTATACCTACATTAGATATAATCATCTGAATTTTGTGTAGATTGTAGTATAGGCTATTTTGCTGATCGTGATAAGAAAGTATTCTTTCTTAGCTATTAAACTAAACGAATACTAAATGCCAATAACTAAAATAACTAACCTAAATGTTATCTAAATCTTATTTACTTAAATTATCTCATTAATTATGTGATCTCGTAACTAATATCGACCCCTGTTAGGTATATTATAACATCATTGCATGGAAACACAAAACCACCCATTAAAAATTAAGCATAGAAAAAGCTGAACTCAAACAGTGAACAAATAGGTTAACCATCATTCAAAATTTACATATGATAGTTAGTCAAAGGTACAAAAAAAATTGAGATACATTATTATGCCTAGTAAACTTACCACTCATTTGTCTCAGTACTATGTTCAGCAGCTTCATCACTGTAATTGTTCATATTAACTGCAGCCATTATTATTTTTGACCGATGCGATCGTAAACTATTCATTTTAGTAAATTAATAATCGCTATTTACTTATAAATTCGATGTGTGAATGTTGTACCTCTACGTAATGAAACACTAACAACAAACAAACAAGTCAATAATTACGCGCCAACGCACCCAACCGACTGATCGTGCCGTGACTTGCTACCCGCGCCCGCGCGCTGTCCCCTCCATTCATTATGCTTGTTGACCACTTCATAAACCTAGCAAGACGCATCGACCACTTTAAAGCCTAGCAAGTCTCAGAGACTTGCTAGGTTTGATAATGGTCAGTGCGACATACTAGGTTTGTGAATGGTTCTTGAATGATACCTAGTGTACTTACTAGGTTTTGAGTTCTCAAAACTCTGGTTATTTGTGAGATTTATGCGCGGGTGTCTTTTAAAATTTGTAGGGACTTACTAGTTTATACCGATTCTGAAATAAAAACATTTTTGTCAAAAATGTCCCTTGCTAGGTTTTCATCTGGCGCAGCCGAGCTGAAACCCATATATTGGCCTTTGCCTATTTCTGTGAGCAAGCGGCGGGCGTCTTAGGAAGATTTTTAGTGGGTATTACTGCTGGCGGTCGTGCCTGCCGGTGGGGTGTAGCCGGTAAACAGTACATAATCGCATTATGTTACCGCCAATAATACAATTTGGTGGTGAATTCTGCCATTTAACTGACTGTTTGAAATTATTATTATTAAATTATTTATTATTTATGCACATAGAAACCTATAGCATCCCCGTTTATTTGCTGAGTTTCCTCATACATTTATAATAAAGACCTGTTTACGGAACCCTTACTTAAAAAGCTCTTAAATACTATAGCAGCTACGTAGAAACTTCCTATGTGTAAACAGGAACTTAGCACCTGCATTCCACCGCAGCGGAAGGCACAACAAACATACGCAAGCTGTTCGGTAACTAAGACAAACCAGACTGGCAGTTGGACAGACGTTACCCTGATAGTGTTTAGGGATAAGTAGAAGCAAGCATTCCTTTTAACTAGTATAATGTTAAAACGTAATTGCAATAAATAAATATTGAGCTTCTCGATGTACCTAGATGACGGAATACTACTTTGGCTAAAATGGGCCTTCAAAGGCAGCAAATTAAAAAAAATCTTAAAATTTCAAATCGAATTACGAAATTTTAATTCGTCATTTACACTATTTTTACAATTGCATTTTTACACATTACACAAACATTTTAATTTTTTTTAAAGTCTCAAAGCTAATTTGTAGAGATTCATTTGCAAAAAACAATCATTTTATTTTTATAATTATCTTCTCCTTTTTTTACATAGTATATGCAAGTCATTCAGCTCATAAAATCTCAAAAAAGCAGAAAATGAGCTCATAATTATGTCATTCTTACCTTGTTTCTTGATGAGCTTTTGAAGACGCAAGTGTGACCTTGTTTTGTGAGAGGATGCCGGTGCCCAATAGTGGGATGTTAATGAGCTCATGATAATGTAACTCTCACCTTGTTTTGTGGGAGGAAACCTGGATCGTAAATAGTGGGACGTTGATGGCCTGATGATAATGACATCTCCATCATGTTTTATCAATATCCCGGATGCCCTATTTTTTGTTTTACGTCGGTAACAAAATACATTTACGCACTGTCTCCCGGCCAAAGGGGGAGACCGGGAGGGGGTGTGGGACTCTTTGCGGCAGACGCGACCGCCGCGTTCCTACCCACTAAAAAACTTCCAATGGCGCCCACCGCTGTTGAAAAAGGGGCGGGGGGCCAGGGGATTTGTAGTTTCTGGCACCCCGCCCGCGGCCAACGTCCCCCGGATCAGAACCGGGAGGACCTCCTCAGAGAGGCGCAGTGTGTCGCGCCCCCATTACCTCCTTGTGCGGCCATGGCGTGACTGGCCTACTTCTGGGGGGGTCTATAGCTAGACGGAAGGGGCCCCCTGCCTCCGCCGCCATAGACCCCCCGGGCGCAGGGCCCTCCTGGCCCGCACGCTGCGCCAACGGCGTAGCCGGAGAGAGAGCGGATCCCGCTCCCTCTCCCTCTCCGCGGCCTCCTTCTGCGACATCACCACTTCGCAGAAGGAGGCCAATCCCGGTTGCCCTAGCTAGACCAACCTAGGGTCTGCCCATTGAACTAACCAGATTTCAGTTATCATACAGACCGACTGCCGCCTACCCTCCGCAACCCAGGGGGAAATATCACTCTATGGTTAAACCAGCTATTAGGATGCTTGAAGGCACTGACTTCCTAATAACGACTGCCATAGATGTTCAAGACAGCCGGGACCAACGTCTTACCATACTTTCCGAGGCACGAAGCAAGCTATAATCACGCACATAACTTCGAAAATCAATAGGTGCGCAAGAGTTTGAACCCGAGACTCTCTGAATTTGAACTGTAGGGGTCTCGGTCTCTATAACAACTACCATATTAATATCTCAATACCTAAAACACAAATAATACCCTACCAATAGATCCAATAATATTTTTTTATCGCCTCAACTTGTGAATAGTTAAACTTTTAACTATTGCGTTGGCCAAAGTTGTCGTCTTGAAAGTTTGCTAAAGTCTTGCCGGTCTGTTGAAATAAAAAGACACTGAACTTCAACTTAGAGCCGGCTCCTTTATAAAATAAGTTTACGAAGTCCCTGGCGAGAGACTTTGCGACTTGTGCGACCAAATAATAAGCGAAAGTCTTGATTTAAAAGATTCCCAGAGAAAAATAAACTTTATCATTGTGATAATAGTTACGAGTATATAAACTGCTTAAAGTTGCTTTTATTATTAAGTTCGGAGAATGAATAAAGCATTTTTGCGATAACTAGCTTCAATGTGGGAATTTATTTCTCATTTTCGTATTAGAATCAGATGGCAGTGAGTTCCAAACCTCACATTGTTACATAGGCGTGAGATTATATTAACCAAAAATGTAATTAGCGAAATATGGGCTTTGTAATATGTCTATGCCTACCATTCCGGGAAAACAGGCGTGGCTTTCTGTAAGTCTTATTGATGTTTGTAGCTTTCTAATAGGCGTTTTGAGTCCAATAGTAGTAAATAAATAAATATTGTTTTACAATCCCCCCAATTATTTAGCTCAAAGATCAGTATAATTAAGAACATGTGTTAGGAATACAAAAGACCGGATATATTTTTTTTTATACCAAACCATAAATATTTGTTCGAAGTATGTATGTTCAAGCACACAAAGATTTGACCTGTGTGGGAAACGAACCTACAACCTTAAGAGCGGAGTGCAGGTGAACTCACCTCCACCCCATACCAGTCGTCAAATGGTCGGTGGGATGCAAATTGGCTGAGATGACGCTAAAAGGAGGTTAAAGTATTTGCAAATCTTGCATCACGTTGTCACAAGACCCCTGTCATGAATATTAAATTCCGTAATTCCGAGACGCACCTGGGAACGGTGTTATTATACATTTGCGTATGCAATACCTGGCTCCAGAAGTATCAAGTATTAGATAATTGCTTCTTGAGTCTGCTCAATGTCGTTGCTGTTTGATATTGACATTATATTATACAAATTTTCGCCAACAATGATAATAATAATAAAACCAATTTATTTGTCCCCGTTTATTTATTAAGGACGCCAAACATTTGCCTCTGCTAATTTACACTGGGTACGCATGGTGGTGTATGACCTGAATTTCTAGCAGTTTGGATCATTGGAGAGGAAGCTCGTGCTCAGTAGTGGGACATTCATGGTTTGAGACGATGAGGCACAACTTTATCCTTCCCCCTTTTTCTAGCCATTTCCCATGCTCCTCAACATCGTATTAGACGTCGTCATGTGAATTAGAAATTTATGAGTTGCATTGAGATGTTGGTTCAGTCATCACTATATGAGGTGGTCGTGGTTCAATGCCGATCAACGGACGAGGCTCTGGCGAACATGAAAGTTCGCGGGAAGCCATAACATACATAATACAATTTCTCGTTTGCTTCTTTCCTCATTCCAGTCTGGCTTTCGTCCCGGCCATAGCACAAGCACAGCTTTGCTGAAAGTCACAGAGGACATCAGAGACAGCATGGAGCACGGTAAGATCACTGTTTTGGTTCTGATTGACTTGTCCAATGCTTTTAATACGGTTAAACATGACCTGCTCATTGCTATCCTATCCAAATTTACATTCTCGAAGATATCACTAGATTGGTTCAAAGGCTATCTTCGTGGTCGACAGTAGATTGTTAAAGACAATAAGCTATTTTCCAGTTGCTGTGATATCAAAAGTGGTGTCCCCCTAGGTGGAATTTTATCTTTTCTCCTTTTTTCTCTTTTTATAAACACTTTGGTTTCCTATATGCTGATGACCTACAATTGAACTGCGAATGTGACCTTGCTAATATCAACACTGCAATTGCTCTCCTAAACGAGGATTTGACGACAATTACTAATTGTTCCAAAAGGTTTGGCTTTTTGGTAAACCCTTCAAAATGTCAAGCAATTATCATTGGTAGTTCTCGAAGGCTCTGTAAGTTGGATTTGGCTACGGTTCTGCTTTTAGTTCTCAATGACATTAGCATACCATTTAGTTCCAGTGTTCGGGATCTTGGCCTTCACATTGACTCTACTCTTAGCTGGTCTACTCACATCACAGAGGTCAGTCGGAAAATTACTGGTGTTCTGCGTGCTCTTCATAGGTTTAAATATTTTCTTCCTTTCAGCAACAAAGTTTAGTTAGTGCAGGCCTTAGTTATCCCCATTATTGATTATGCCGATGTATGCTTTCCTAATTTAAGCAAAGACGTTTTACTAAAATTGGACCGTCTACAAAATAGTACTATTCGCTTTATTTTCAGGGTCCGTAAGTACGACCACATTTCTCCCTATCGTTTCAACTTAAATGGTTATATATTCCTCAGCGTCGCCAAGTAAGGCTCCTAACTACCCTTTTTCCCATTTTACGCAACCCTGAGTCACCTGAATATTTGCGCTCCAAATTCAGAACACTCTTTCACTCATTCTAGGCGGCTTCGCTCGTGTGACAACTTTCTCCTTGCCACTCCTCAACACAGTTCAGGTTTTATGTCGAACTCTTTCTGCATAAAAGTTCCTCCCTATTGAAATTAGGTTGACAGAAAGCAAACCTATTTTTAAAGGGTTGCTTAAAAAATAATTTCTTGAGAAGTTATCATCTGATTGAGTCTACATATCATAACTACTATTAATTTTGTGTATAGTATATGTAGTTTATTAATAACACATATTTAATTCTATGTAAGTTTATATATTTTCTTATTCGTACTGCCTCATACTTTCCTGCTAACCCAAAGGTTAACTGGTAGAGAATGCCTTGCAGCATTAAGTTCGCCTTTTGTACATTTTAATTTTATTTTGTGCGATAAAGTTTAAACAAATAAATATAATTAAAAAAAAATAAACAAATTAAACATCAATTTGACATTACTACACTTCCGTCGCTACAATATTTTTATATTTATATCCTTTATTGCACATTCAACAAAACAAAGAAACACATATACAAATTAAGCAAGTACAAAGGTGGGCTTATCTCTAAGAGAGATCTCTTCCAGCCAACCTTAACAGGAGTGAGAATTTTGTATGTGGGATAAAAAAAAAAATTACAATAGGACAAAAACATAACAGTGACACTAAATACAAACAAATTCCATGTGTTAAACGAGAATTACAGACCGGGTCTCCACCTTGTCGTGGTGGGGGGGGGGGGGGCTGATTACCTCCCAGTAGGGCACAGGAGGCACTAGGGAAAAGGTAACACCCAGAGATTGGCGACTCTGGGTGCCCTTGCCCTGGGTGCTAGGAGGGCCCGTCAAGCAGCGCCAAGAGGGTCTTAGGCAGCGGGGGCAGGGGGCCCCTGCTGTCTAACTATGGACCCTCCGAGAATTCGGCCACACACGCTATGGTCGCACAAGGAGGTAGGAGGGGCGCGTCCACTGCGTCTCTCTGAGGAGGTCCTCCCGGTTTTGGTCCGGGGGACGTTGGCCGCGGGCGGGGTGTCTGAGCTGCAACCCAGGTACTGCCCCCCCGCCTATTTCACAACAAGCGGCGGCCGTCGTCGGAAGATTTTTAGTAGGTATTACTGCTGGCGGTCGTGTCTGCCGGTGATGAGTCCCACACAGCTCCCCTTTGGCCGGGAGACAGAGCATAAATCCAATTTTTTTACCGAGGTAAAAAAAAAAAAGAAATACAAACCAGTAAAATGCACTTTTGAATTAGATTTAAGGTTTTTTCATTTATCTGGCTGTTAACTTGAGCAGGCAGCGAGTTCAATAAATAGGGCACAATGTCAAAGTCAAAGTCAAAAGTCAAAGTCAAAAATACTTTATTTCATAAACTATTACATAGTACTTGAAAACGTCAAAATTATAAAAAAATAACAAAAACAAATAAAATATAACTATACTAAAATCACGAAGCTTAGATTCACTTGCAACCAAATAATTTAAAAAAACAAAAAACATTTAAGTGCAAGCGAATCTAAGTGCCAGTTCCGAGCCACCGCTCTGTAAGAAGAACTGGCAATGTAACATAATCTGCGCTTTCCATAAAAGTTGTTGCATTTTGGAGTGACTAGTTTCGTGGGATCAGCTACGTGAGTAACTCTGGCTTGAGCTGGTTTACTTTGGAGCTTGTCATTAAAATATTGTTCATCCAGTAACTTGTACCCAACCTTATTATGGTTGTGCATTAATTTGCAGTACTCAAATAGGTCCTGATAGTTATCTTAATATTGATTCTTAATTTTTATTGGCATAATATTTTTTAGAATTCTTGTTTGAATATGGAATATTTTATCCAAATGGGTTTTGAAAGGTCTTCCTCTTCCATAAGAGCTCTATTGAGCCAAACTTGAATAAATGGTGTTGACTTTGACCACGTCTTGGATCCGTAAGGAAAAACTGGCAACACACATTGATGAAGACATCATTTACAGTTGTAAATTCGACGACACTATTACAGATATATTTTACAGTTTTCAGTGTGATGTTGTTTGTCTTTTTGTTTATTATTATTAGTACCGCATATTTAGTTATTATTTTTTGATCCTTATAATTTAAGTTTTAGAAATATTTTGTAAATATTTTATAAGATGTACGTTCCGCACTGCACCCAAAATGGCCCAGCTGAAAACCAGCGCTAGAACACTGGACTAGCATATGCTGAGTTGGGTCATTTTGGTGCATCATATAAACATTTATTAATTGTTTTTAGTTTTAATTTTTAATTGTATGGTGCACCAATAAATATTTTTATTATTATTATTATAGATATAAATTTATGAGGCAAAATAAATAACCATCAAATGCACACGACTATACTATGAAAGGTAAGTTGAATAAGCAGTAAAGAGGCAAAACTATTCATATTTTCCAAGGCTTCTAGTCGGGTCACAGAATCCGAGTAATATAAATTCTAATAGATTCCGTTGCAATGAGATTTCATTTGAAGCCGTACCGGTCACGTCCTCCGTTTTATATTCAAGCCCTGCCTTCATAATATCCATCAGAGTAAGTGCCGTCCCGTGATGACTGAGGGTCTGGGGCATATCGGCTATAAGCTTTGTTTGTGGGTTTGCTTCAATATTCTTCCTAGTCTACAAATTCCATACATTTAATAGCAGTGATTCAACATTTTTTTATAACCTGTTATAGGCGTTATTATCCACCAGAGTAGGTATCGTCTCATAGTATCTATGGATCTTGGTTACATCGGCTATAAGCTCCGTTTGTGACTTTGCTTCAATATTTTGGACCCTATCCAAGTTTCCTACATTTAAGTGGTTCAACTTTTTTATAATTTATTACACCAGAGTAAGTGCCTTACCGTGATTACTAAGGATCTTATCATATCAGCTCTTAGCTTTGTTTGTGGGTTTGCTCCTATATTCTTTTTTATCTATAAATCTTCTAAATTTGCGAACAGTGATAATTTTTATTTTAAATAATCGATAATAGGTTCGATACTTATGACAGAAGCAAAATAAAGAAAGGACCTGTTACTATAATATACTTACTAGTATGCTTATATACTTATATTTATATTTTATTTTATTTTATTTGGGGGGCTTACAGCTAACACTGCTATATAATTTTAAAACATATATTCTAAAAGCCAATAACAAGCCTCCAAATATAACAATTGGCTAACATTAACTAGAAATGTACATTTTAATTTAGACTGATAATCAATTTACACAGTTAACATAAAAATTTACTAACCTATACTAAGTGAAGTAGTCTGCAGACAGAATTTTATTAATTATAGATATATTGCTGCAGTAGATATCGAGGGTATCAGGTTGATTATTATGAGTTGAATTAAAAAGCTTGCTAACGCGAATTAAGTAGGAGTTGCCACGATAAACACTACGGTGGGTTGGAACATGGAGTAGATATCTCGGACGACAATGTCGGGGAGGTACATTAATATACAGTTGACACAGAAGTTCAGGACAAATAACTTTGGATTGAGCAATTTTCAATAAATAACGCAGATATTATAGTATACCTATATATAAATAGAGGTGACAAATTGAGAAAGCAATTTCGGATACATAAAGAGAGGTAGACTGCATACGCTAATCAAAACAGGATTACCCAGCGCCGGAGAGTTTCGTAATTTAATATTCATAACAGCTACCCGACAACGACGTTGTGGAAATTTCCACAATTATTTCCAGGAGCTCGTAGCCAGCTTCCAAATGTTATTGACGCTTTATTATATTCGCCACACACTCGACGAGCATGGGAAGTGGCCGGAAAAAGAGAGGAGGATATAGTTGTGTCCCATTATCTCAGCCAATTACCGTCCCCCTACTATCACGAATGTGAGGCGCCAATCATGAACCAAATGCGAGGTTTTCAGGTTAATACTCCACCACGCGGACCCAGTTTGTATTAGCGGAGGCAGTTTTGTAGCACAATCGTTGCGGACTGCTCGAAAGGGTTACCGCGGCCTTGGTGTTACAGGCTCAAAAGGAACATGGATGGTTTTTAGTCAGTAAAAGTCTGACACACCCTTCCGCTTCACCCACAGCGGAGGACTGTCATTGGTGATTTTCCACCCGAAATAAAAAAGGTTTGTGGCACAATGCTGTTCGGATTTCAAACCATCCAATTAGGCCTCTACATAAATACATGCCTGTTTCCCCATAGGGGTAGCCAGAAGCATAATATACGCCCACATTTCGCCAATTATATAGTTCGTCTCACGTAATAGGTGGCGAGCCTATTGCCGTTTACCGGGATATTATGTTAATGAATTTCTGATGTACTGTACAAAAGTTATTGTTTTATTTGTGCATCGTGATTATTGTATTTGAGCAATGTATGTGTATAATGTAAATAAACAATAAAAAGTCAGTCAATAAGTCAGTAAATAAAAAGTGTAAAAAAAGCCGCTGGAAATTTATGGGGGAGGCCTATGTTCTGCAGTGGACTTCTTTGGGCTGATGATGATGATGATAATGACATAATGGCTATTGAAAATTGATGGTTCATTGGTTGAATATCTTTATCATTGTAGTCTCAGCAAAATTGTCACTATCCCACTACTGGGTTGAGACGTCCTATCACAAACCAATGTGATGTTTCCTTCTGTAAATGCTTAATCGTCCGCTATGGAAGACCAGGTTAAAGCATCGGTCCGGTTATCACTATTGTAGTCAGCGAGTCAAGGTCTATTGGGCATCTTGATAATTCTAAGGTATAGTGTGGGAACTAAGTCTACACGGAACTAAGACTATTACACCAAATGGGGTTCCTACCAACACCGAAGGATCCCAAGCCAACCTCACCTGCAAGTGGTGCACCTGCCGATCAACGGACTAGGCTCAAGCGAACATAACATCCCCCCCCTACCTTGGGGTCCTTTGGTCTTGGTAGGATTCCGATACACCCGATAGAAATAACTGATAAAAATACTTTTAATTTTTAAATGCACACTTAAAATATATAGAAAACACCCAGAAGAAAACAAATATTCATGTTCATACACACAAATATTTGTCCTGTGTGGGAATTGAACCCACGACGCCAGGAGCGGAGTGCTGCTATACGCTGGAACGCCACGGATTATCATATAATTACATATTCATGTTGATTTTACGGCTCCATCGTTAAAATTATATATTTTCATTGTAATTAAGTAGCACGTTCAATTCACGTAGAGCCCAGCTGATATATAATATGTTGCTATAATTTAATTTTATAAATATGACTCGCGTCTCGGTGTCAACTTAACTTAAAATTCTAATTTAGTGCCACATAAATCCACTCTCTTTATGCTCGAGAGACAAATGTATATTTGGAGCGTTTACGCCCTAACAGCGACAACGCTGTAGTTGTTACCAAACATAGCGTATCTTAATATTGTCTTCTCATCAGGCAGGATTTAGTCATACCGACGTGTCACATTAGAAAAAACAGTTTTAGAATCCCTGATAAACTAATAACGTTAATAAAAAAATAACTAACCTTGATAAGTAATAGTTTAACACTTGATTAGGTACATAACGTCACTCAGTAGCTTTGCTTATTTGGGACTAGAAGCGCTTCGTGAGATGTTCGAAAATATTTATATACTATATGTATATTATACAGGACGTTAACAAAACAGAGAAAAACATGACAGAAAATTTCCACGTTTCCACCGTGGCAGCGTTACGGCTCAAGATACGAATCAAGTGTACAAAACTACCCTATTTAAAATGAAAAATTATATGACTTCATATATAATATGTACATTCGTACGAGCATGAAAATTCTCACAGTCTTATTAACAAAGCTTTGTATATTCCTGAAATATTTGCGCCAGCCCACAGCAAAAGCGCTTGTATAGTGCCGTCAGTCAGTTCACAGAAGTAAGTCCTTGGATGGGTGACCGTTTGTGTGTATTTAATATCGAGCGCTTCTGTGCTTCTACGTAAAGGTAGTACTGGTTACCTCTGTATGTGGAATTGTTAAGCCATGTAAGCCGAATTGAGCGGCAAGAATAGTTCTAACACCTACCTGCTCCAATAAGTCGCTATTGAAGAGCTTCAAAGCCCTTCTACCCGATGAATCGTGCAGACCAATATTTAAAAATCTAGGTTTGCTGCCTCTTCCATCGCTTTACATATACGAGGTATGCAATTTTGTACATAAACATAAAGATCTCTTTCAAAAAGCACCTGAGCCTTATTGTTCCAGAGTGCAAAGAGACAGACATAAACTTGTCATTAGTAATGTAGCTAAAACATCTAAATATAGTAAAAGCTGTCTTGCAATGTGTGTTAAAATATATAACAAGATTCCCATGGAAATAACGAAGGTGAATTGTTTATTATTAAAAAAAAATATATTTAAATGGCTGAATGAGTATAATTTTTATAGTGTTAAGGAATTTTTTGACAAATAGACATTGATATTATTGGCATTGATTGAGTTTATTGACATTTGTAATTATACTAGATTTATTTGGAATGTGATATTATTATTGTTAATTTTCTCAGACTAATGCAGAATTTAGAATACATTGGACATATAAATGATTTGAATGCTATTTTAATAGTGAAACATGAGCTCTTGTATTGATATTCTATAAAGACCACGTTATATCATGTTTTGTGCAAATAAATGATTATTATTATTATTATCGTTTGTCTGTTCGTCGAGCTTTGTGGCCCGCCCATTGCCGATTCAAGCAGCAATATCCCCTGCTATGTCTACGTTCGGAGCATCCATTGCGGCCTTCAACTTTTTTACGAGGCCTAAAGACAGATACCACACATCACTTCCGTATTTCAGGCTTTTGTTTAGGTGTTTAGGCCGAGAAGATATTCTGCAGTTTCCTTCGCCACCTAGCCAAGTTGGATTCGATGATGAAAGAGGTCCCTTTTCCTCGAAGTTGGACCTATGAATTTGGACCTTTACCCCAGGTACACTTATACATGCTTGTCACTTATATGATCATGATGAGTTTTATATTCGTTACTTGAGAAATGATCGATTCCCATTTCAAAGTTCTACCTTTTTTCCTCTCCAAAGGAGTACCAGGCCTATTATCACCACGGGGTAAACATTTGTTTTGAAACTTTTCGTAACTGGAGGTAAAACTTGATCGCTGTAAGGAACATATTAAGCTGCACATTTATAAAGCTTTTCCGCGATAAGTATACTATATACATACTTTGACGAATGATATGGAGTAGTGGCGCGTATACCCGCACTCCGCTCCTGAGTTCGCGGTTTCGATTACCACACCGGACAACTCTTGGGGTATTAACATGAATATTTGTTCTGGCCTGGGTGTTTTCCTATGTATATTAAGTATGTATTCACAAATAAAAAAAAAATTATGTATGTTTATCCGTTATTTAGTATCCATAACAAGTTCGTAATGATAATGTTCTTGGAACTAAATGATTGGTGTAATTGTCAGAAAATATTTATCTATTTATACTATGTGTTTATCCAGGTCATAAACTATTGGTTTGAGGTGAAAATATTTCAAAGAGTTTTTATGTCTTGTTTTTACTTTCTTTTTTATTTTTTTACACCAAGAAGTTCCTGCCCTCTCTAATATTGTTGTGCCCTACAACCATGGATATTTCTAGCCATAACTTTAAGATCTTTTGTTACATTACACAGTATGCAATAAATTGATTGAATTGAAATGATTTTTCTAAAATGAAAAAAATGAAAATATTTATTCATAAAATATAATGTTGCAGGGATCTTAATACTTTCTTAAATTGTCAACGCAGGGCGTATGAATGTCAAAAAATGTTAAAAATTACGGTCACATTAAATCATTAGAAGTGTTACATAATTTCTAATGATGGAAATGGCAAAGGTATAATTCTCTATACCTTTGCTTGCCTTTCTATAATTTTCTATAACTATATCAGTTGGTCAAGCTTAGTAAGGAGTTGTATAAGAACAGATCGACAGTCCGAGTAGATCGAACAATGTAAAAACAACATAAAAACGATGGACGTCATAAACCAGATGATCAGTCTCTCAGCGTGGTCAGGTTATGGTGACGAGAGATAGCGGAGCTGTTTAATGTAATATTAGTTCTTTTGGGCCTTTTCCTATAAAACGGGTTGCGTCCGCGTGCGTGAATCATCATTATAGTCCAGCATTATCCTTTTTGCCCTAGACTTAAGCACGGACTTAAGACTAAATAACATTATTAGTGGAGAGCTATACCAAAGACTTTAGAAGTGGGGGATATGGCTTCCATTTTAACAATCAGCGTCTGATAAATGTAAGTATATAAAGAAAGTACTTAAGATACAATAGGTAGGTAAGTCAATCTACCTAGCCAAAACCATTGAATTTCATATGATAATCGTTATTTCATTTGACACGGTTATGTAGTTTTTTGATCGTTGTTTAATTTGATAATCGATATTTCATCTGATGATCATCATTTAATTCGATGATCGTTACTTCATTTAAATCATATTCTAGCATTATCCCGGTTGCCCTAGACTTAAGCATAAGACCCAGGGTCTACTCACTGATTCAACCAGATTTTGACTGAATTTAAGTTAATACATTAAGCAACTGCCGTCTGACCTCCGCAACCCAGAGGACAACAACATTATATGGTTAAACCAGCTATCAGTTTGTTAGAAAGCATTGACTTCCTAATAACAACTGCTATAGATGTTTATGACAGCCGGGAACAATGGCTTAACGTGCTTTCCGAGGCACGGAGCAAGCGATAATTACGCACATAACTTCGAAAAGTCATAGGTGCGCCTGGTGGCGTTTGAACCCGAGACCCTCTGAATTTAAAGGCAAGGGGTCTTGCCACTGGGCTATCGCCGCTACAACAAATTCGGGTGTAACTCGAATGAGTGTTAAAAATAGTCCCAACGTTAAAAAAAAAATCTGTGTTTAAATAATACAGTTTGTTTAGATCTTTTGTCATATAATCTTGTCAATTTACAATACACAGATGTTTAAATGGTTTGATCATGTTGAGAGGATGAATGAAAGTAGATAAACGAAAGTGATTTATGATGGACAAGTGATTGGGAGTGTTGGGAGGGGAAGACCACGTAAGACCTTCCATTACCAAATTCAAAAATAAATGAGAAAGGGCAGCTCAAAAGTACTCTAAACCGACGGGCGTGTATGAGGACGTTAATGAGTGTGAATGAAGCTAAAAGTGTGTACCAAGATCGTAGCAAGTGGAAGGATGTGATCTCTGCCTACCCCTACGGGAAAGAGGCGTGACATTACGTATGTATGTACAATCTACACATAAATCAGACACACACGATTACTTACACAATTCACACTTTTGTATTATATTTTTTTCATCTTAGCTAATCTTGTTCTTTGTCATTTGCTTTACATTTTAAATTGTATATATTCACTCTCATTTCAGCGTTGTTCTGAGGCTCCTATCTTACCTGAAGATGCCCTGTGTAAGGGCGAAACACGTGTCGTGTTGAATAGTTTCTCGATTTTTCGGGAAATTATAGTAGCGCGGGAATTGTTACAAAGATATTTTTTATCCATCACTTGCTTAAATTGTATATTGTAATATTGATCACGACCATACTTTTTCTGTTTGTTATACATTAATGTTGCATTGTATTTTTGTTTTTTGAACATGATGAAAGAGACTGCCTCCACGACACAGGGAATCCTAGTGCGGAAACCAGTGACATGTTTTAACTATGTATTTTTATGAATAATAAAGTATTATTGTTATTATTTGACGTATACGGGGTCCGTGAAAGAAAATTATTGTGTGACAAGATGGTACCAGTGTCGTATGCATACGGGCTTATCCGTACACACTCGCTTGATAGAAAAAAGGCTTTAAAGCGTAGGTCGTTGGCTGTCCGCTGTAATATGCTTGCTCGTAGGTTTGCACGGTGTAGTGATCAAGTAAAAAAGACGCTCTTTAAAGCATACTGTCAGTCTTTCTACACGTGCAGCCTATGGATCAATTATACCCAGCGGGCATACAGCGACCTGAGGGTCCAATACAACAATGCGTACAGGGTGCTGATGGGTCTGCCACGGTTCTATAGCGCGTCTGGCATGTTTGCGAAAGCTAACGTAGATAGCTTTTCTGCAATAATGCGTAAACGTTGCGCCTCGATGCTTGAAAGGATGCGGGGCAGCACCAACAGCATCCTGTGCGTATTGGCGGACCGATGGGACTCGCCGCTGCTAGAGCGTTGGGTGCATCTACATACGGTGAACTAATATAAGATCTTAACAACAAACTACCAAATAGCTTCAAAGATCTCAAAATTGGTCGTTTTAAATCATTCCTGCGTAGGTGGTTATTGGACAAGGCGTTCTATTCGATTGACGAATTCATAAAGTTTAAACACATCTCATGATGTGCAAATGTATTTGACTTTGACTGTTAGTAATTTGAATAATAATTTTAACCCTTAAGCATAATATTTGATTTTAACAATAAAATTAAATCTTAACAATAATTTTAAATTTAACAATTATATTTAATTTTACTAATGATATTGTAATGATAACAATGATATTTTAATTTTAATAATAATAATCTAATTATATTTAAAATTTAAGGTTTGCATGCCTTTTTATAAGGCTAAATAGGTTAAGCTCCTGAAATTTTAATTTTAAGACCAAATTTGTATAACTACCCTATTTAAAGCAAATAAAGAAATTTGAATTTGAAAATTAAGTCTTTTACTGTTACTAATAAACTTTTATGGATGTTTATCCGAAATAAAGATTTGTATTATTATTGTTATTAAATCCCGCCTTGAAGTGAATATCGGTACGAAGTAAACCGCAAGGAGTGTCCGTCAGTCAGCCAGTCAGTCTGTCGGTGACTCCTACGAAGCTCCCAAAAAGGCAACGAGATTAAGAAGAATGTATGAGAAACTCATCTCGGCTTTTTTTCAAATTTAGTTTTAAAGTCTAATACAGTTAAAGAAATAAAATATTAAGTTTACCGCTGTTGTTTTTAAAACTACCAATGTAAGGTACAATATAAACTAAGTTACTCCTCCTTAGTCTAATCTACTAGTGAAAATTTTCAGTATTCCAATCGTCGTCCTCAATTTCAGTTCAGTTATGTCGGAGGTTAGCCACAAACAGACAGTATATAAAAAAAAATGTTTTATGTACTAAAATAGTAACTAAATTAAATGTAACAAAATGCTTTTATTTTTACAGTACAAACAGCCACTTTATTTTAATTGGAATAAATTGGGAATTACGGGTTTCAAACCCAAAATTAAATGTTTGTAAAGTTGCAAACTGCACTGAGTTCCCAAAAGCTGTAGAGTACATAATATATTTACGCCATATATTTGCAGTAACAGAATGAGTTGGCGCAATCATTAACAAAATATAACTTTAAATTATAACGAATAATTTACTTCAACTACAAGGTATGTTATGCTGCAAACCTGCAAAGTTCGAGTACCAAAAAACGAACACGATAATAATTTCCTCACAAAGTAATTTTTCGTGTTATTGTTTAGTTCTGCTTTTGATGCAGGGAAAACAAAATGTATAGAGGAAATGTTCTCAGAATTGTGGTAATTAAAGGGATAGAAAGGTAGGATACGGTCAGCGAATTATTGGAATTAGTAAGATTTACGCTTCAAATTCAGACATCTCTCTTTTACTCATTCTAGGCTTCGCTCGTGTGACACTTTCTCCTTGCCACTCCACAACACAGTTCAGGTTTTATGTCAAACTCTTTCTGCATAAAGCTATTCAACTTTGGAATTCCCTCCCTATTGATATAAGGTTGGCAGAAAGCAAACTTACTTTGAAAGAGTTGCTTACAAAGTACTTTCTTAAGGAGTTATCATCTGATTGAGTCTACATATCATAAAATTAAATGTAGTAGTATATTAATAACACATATTTTTCTGCTAACCCAAAGGTTAACTGGTAGAGAATGCCTTGTAGCATTAAGTTCGCCTTTTGTATTTTTTTTTTAAATTTGTGCGATAAAGTTTAAATAAATAAATAAATAGGTGTTGTTAAGATACGTTTTAGGGTCACCTTCCTCTATTTTTGTCGTGAACAAAATATTAAATTATATATGTGCAAAAGCATACGTACATTAAATTAATTTTTATGTCCGGAGGCAGGTGATCAGATATTTTGTCTAAGTTAAGATCAACATCTTATTTTATGCGAACTATCCAGTAGTGTACTTTTAATCCTAATTTAAATCAGATTGTGCACAACAATCTGACTTAATCTAGGATGAAAAGTTGTAATAATATATATTAGGAGTATATATACCTGGGACAAAAAGACCAAATGGTCTTTGAGAAAGTTTTCAATCGTCAAATTCATCTCGGCTGGGCTGCGTTTTGGAAACTGTGCAATATCTTCTCGTCCAAATTACCTCAGTGTCTCAAGACAGAAGTCTTAGACCAGTGTGTGTTGTCTGTGATGACATATTAGTAGGTACTGAGACTAAAATACTGATACTGAGAATAAGAGATAAGAAAGTTCAAAGTCGTTCAGCGTGCAATGGAGAGAGCTATGCTCGGAGTTTTTCTACGTGATCGAATCAGAAATGAGGATATCCGTAGGATAACTGGAGTGACCAACATAGCGAGGCGAATTTGCAAGCATAAGTGGGCGAGCCATTAGACGTCCAATAGCACGAAGAACCAACAACCGACGATGGGGCGTTGAGGTTCTTCAATGGCGACCGCGAACCGGTAAATGGCCTCTCACGCGATGATCTGGTTAAGGCGGCGGAAGCCGACTCAGGTTCGCTCAATATAGAAATCTATGCTCAAATGGCTGAGATGATATTTAATTCTCTTTTGGTATATTTGGCTACTTTTAGAATTTTACTAGATTGGATCCCATCAATACGATTTTTGTTTCTCATTGCTAGATTTTTACTACTCTCAAACACAAAATCTTAGATTAGAGAGTCGGATTTTCTTTTGTTTCAATGTCTATTTTACACTAGGCCACGCTCGTTCTTCATTACTGAACCATATCCTCAAAAGCTACAACAATCCCGTCTCAGGAAACGTGTCGCCCGATTTCGGGGATCAATTTTATGTCCGGAGTGCGGTCGTCTGTTTATATGCCCTTAGCGAGATTTGGAATGGACTTCGGTGTGGAGCTATGACAATAGCGTTTTGATATTTTCAAGTAAATAATACTTAAGTATATGAAAAGTAAGTTAGTACGCGTGAATGAGGCTAAATGTGATTCTTAATAAATATATACATACATAAAGTCATGTCTCTTTCCCGTAGTGGTAGGCAGAGATCACATCCTTCCACTTGCTACGATCTTGGCACAAGCTTTTAGCTTAATTCACACTCATTAACTATCTCACACACGCCCGTCGGTAGGGTACTTTTGACCTGTCCTTTCTCCAAAATCTTCTGGATTTGGTCATGAAAGCTCTTACGAGGTCTTTTCCTCCCAACACTCTCATTCACTTGTCCATCATAAATTACTTTCGTTAGTCTACCTTCATTCATCCTCACCATAACCAAACTAAGCATACCCTTCTCAATTCTTGTCGCTATATCTTCTTTTACACTAGCTTCGGCCTAAGGCCTTTCACTTCATTCCTAATCCTATCACTCAATTTCACACCTAGAATACTTCTGAGTGCTCTCATCTCTACTGCATTAAACTTCTTTTTATGTTTCTTCTGCCATTACCAGCATTCACTTCTATACGTTAGTGTAGGTACCAATACACCTCAATGAACTGCCAGACGTGCCTTTTCGGACACTAAACATAGAAATAACTTGGAGATATTTGTATCTCGGCTATGGAACGACAATTTTGGCTCAAATTTGATGAGAGGTTATGCGAAGGATCAGAGTAGGTGGAAGGGTGAGGTTTCTGCCTACCTCTACGGGAATAAGGCGCTTATAAATAAATATTATTATTATTAACATTTATTTATTTATTTTATACATTATAGTAATTTTTTGCAAGATTTGTCCTGACAATGTGAAATTATATGCAGATAAAATTTATATTCTTAAACATTCGGCTTAAATGTGATGATAAATATTCGATATTTATGTATAATTGCAATGGAAATCTCACACAGCATCATCTAGCCCCAAACTAAGCAGTGCTTGTGCTATATTTACTATACAACGGATAACCATACTTTGATACTTGTTTTGTCAATATTTATTTTTAAATACATACATAGTATGTATAATATAATATATAATAATATCACGCCTGTTTCCTTGAAGGGATAGGCAGAAGCATATTATACGCAATAATTTCTGTACATTGATATTATTGGTCTCACATAATAGGTGCAGATTGCCGCTGACAGGGAAGTTTTATGTTCTCCAGAGCCTCGTCCGTTTCATAGATGTCATACGGTAGGTAGGTGACGTTTAATATTTAAAACTGTAGATGTCGCTATACATTTTTGAATCGCGCAAGTATTTTGTTTTTACGTTCACATATATACCTCGTGAATGCATGCCTCAGTAAATGGCTCCGTGCGAATTGGCCTTTTATTTATGACTCATCTGAGCTTACCGCTCGTAGCTCTGCGGTGCTCGGTGGTCAAAAACGATCACCGAAGTACAACAGAGTTTACAGAGGTCAGTCCTTGGATGGGTGACCGTTTATGTGGCATTTGATATCGAGCGCTTCCGTGCTTCGGCAGGCACGTTAAGCCGTTGGTCCCGGTTATCACTAAATGTGGTAGTCGTTAAGCCATGTTAGAGGCCTCATGGGCGGCTTGAAAAATTCTAACAGCTGGACGCCATACACCTGCCTCCGCCAATCCGCACTGGGTCAGCGTGATGGATACCCTAACACCTTGGTATGTGAGAGGAGGCTCTTGCTCAGTATTGGGACGTTAATGGTCTGAGATGTATGATGTATGAGTTAAACAGTTGGCTTGGGCTCCTCAGGTATTAGTGGGAGCCCTATACCCGTTAAACAACTGTTTTAAAATGTCAGGTTTGAAATAATTATTATAACTGTGTAGCCCGCGCTTCTCGTGGCTCTAATTGTGTTGTAAGCTTCTGGTTGTTACTTACTAAGATGGTGACACTTTACGACACCAATCTTTGGTGCCAGTAACCCAGCACACACCATCCTTCCCACTAACGAGATAAGGATCAGAATTGCATGCGATAAAACATTAATATCTTGATTGGATCGAGTAATTAATAAAGATGGATTGTCGTAAAATAGTTATGATGGATTACTCTGAAATGGTTGTTATTTTATTGTTATTACGGCATAAAATCGTATGCTTTTACTGTTGTTTGGCTTGTATTATTCAATGTCTAGCGGTTATAGCGCAATGGCGAGACTCTTTGCCCTGAAATTCAGGGGATCTCAGGTTCAACTCCTGGTGTCCCACCCAAATAATAATAGTCGTAAGTGCGCTTCGACTCTTATTATAAAATTTTTAGTTATGTAATTACCGCTTGCTCCGCGCCTCAGAAAGCTAGTTAAGCCTTTGGTTCTGGCTGGCATGAACATCTATGGCAGTCGTTATTAGAAAGTCGTGCCTTCTAACATCCTGACAGCTGGTTTAACCATAGAATGATGTTTTCCTCTGGGTTGCGGAGGTCAGACGGCAGTTGCTCAATGTAATAACTGAAATGCAGCCAAATCTGGTCACACCAGTTAGTAAACCCTAAGCTCAAGTCTAGGGTAACCGGGATCCTATCCTAATGCTAGGATATGATAATGGCTTGTATTATTCACCAATTATTTAGGCCGGTCTTACACGGCACACTGACCGACATAACCTCACAGCGTTAGAACATAAAAGCATTCTATTTTAGATGTAAAATACCGTATAAATATATCTCTATTTTTTTCCATCGCACACATATTTCATTTTCATTATAGCGTAAAAGTATGCAACATTTGTACCAAAGACTGCGAGAAACGCTTTGCAAATGTAATAAATATAAATAATGCGAAAATAAGAGTTTGTTCCAGTTCATAAGGCGTCTCACATGTTTGTCTTATGTTTTCAGCAGCGGGGCGTCGGAGGTGGGAAATGGTGGAGAAGGCTCTTTATAAATATATATTTCTGACACTTACACCATTAATTATTTAGTTCCAAGATAAGTATTTATTTATTTATTTATTTATTAAAATGATCACCAACATAATAAACATTAATAATACCAAATAAAAATTAACCATAGCAGTATTTAGCTCAATGTCATTATAATTATAGGCGAAGACAGCATGCAATTAAAACAGTTTATAACGAAAATTCCTAGTTAAAGTTATGGTTTAAAAACACAATAACAAAATAAATACATTGATAAAAAGCTAAATTAAAGATTATTAAAATAAGATAAAAATATATATCACACAAATTGCGGTCATGTGAGGAGAGACCTCTTAAACCCGCGAATACCACCCATGAACAAATCGAGGTTTTTGGTTTTATCGACGCCATTAAACTCCCTTATAATTCGATTTATGGGTGCGTTCTGTCCAAGATTGGATCTGCTAGGCAGATCGACAAGAACTTTAGCTCTTGATGCCCGTGGAAGCTTAAAGGGTACCGTAAATGTCAGAGACCCAAGTAAATCAGGGACGTCAAGGATGCCATTCGCAAGCCTATAAAGAAACATAAGGTCGAGCATGCGTCTTCGATTCGAAAGAGAAGTTATTTTAAAGTACTTCAATCTGTCTGTATATCTAAGTACACTCTTACCTAGAATGCAAGAATATGTTAAGTGCCACAAAAAACGCTTTTGTATGCTTTCTAGCCTTTTTGTGTAGACATCGTAAAATGGATTCCAAACTACACTGCAGTACTCCAAGCCGCTACGAACGAAAGAGTTGTATAAAAGGATTTTAGTTTTTATAGACTTAAAGTCTCTACAGTTTCGCAGAACGAATCCGAGATTCTTAAAACCCTTGGAGCAAATGTTGTCAACGTGAACATTAAACCGTAGCTTGCCATCCAAACAAACTCCGAGGTCTCTTACAGTATCGACAGCTGCCAAAGCAACGTCACTAATCTTGTACTCGTACTCAGAAGTTGTCTTTTTTCTCGAAAAACGGATAGAGCAACACTTAGACACGTTTAAATCCATATGGTTTCTCTCGCACCACTCCACGAGGCTATTTATATCTTTTTGTAGCAGGATAGCATCCAAACGAGTATTCACAACTCTGAAAAACTTCAGGTCATCTGCAAATAGAAAGAACTCTGAGTTGCTGAAGCACTCTCCAATGTCGTTTATAAAAACATTAAACAACAATGGGCCCAAGTGCGAGCCTTGAGGAACACCGGATACTACTGAGAAGGGATCAGAACTGTATCCGTTCACCACCACCTTAGACTGTCTGCTCGACAAATATGACCGGCACCAACTCAGCAAAGGTTCTCCAATGCCGTTCATACAAAGTTTGTGAAGCAATGCTTCATGATTGACCCGGTCAAAGGCCCTGCTAAAGTCCGTATAGACTGCATCAACCGAAGAGCGGCTGTCGAGCTTCTGGGAGACTGAATCAACGAATGATGTCAAGTTTGTTGCTGTCGACCTATTTTTTGTGAAACCATGCTGGCGATAATCTATCAGATGTTTAAAGTGCCAAGAGAGAATAGGACAAAGCAGTTGCTCGAGAACCTTAGCGAAAATTGGCAGAATGGAAATGGGCCTATAATTCCCAACGTTGGCTTTATCGCCATTTTTGAATAACGGGATGACTAAAGCGACCTTCCACTCAGATGGAAATTTGCCAGTTGCTAACGATTTGTTGAAGATAAGGGCCAATGGCTTTGCCAAGGCATCAGCGCACCGGGACGCAAAAACTGAAGGCAAACCATCAGAGCCAGAACTCTTATGAACATCAAGTCTTTTTAACACCCTTAAAACCTGATAGTCCTCAAACCTGACAGCTGTGAGAAAAGTGCTTGTCAAAGTGGCGATACCCTCTGATCTAGGAAAGTCATTTTGTATATTCCTCCTATCATATGCAGAAGAAAAGCTCTCAGCGAAAAGGTTACAAATGTCGATACCGTTTGATGCAGTGTTACTCTCGAAGACCATTCGTGAAGGGTAGTGACTGTTATTCTTTCTTTTATTTTTGACATAAGACCAGAAGAGCTTTGGATTGGAATGCAAACTTTGCTCGAGTCTAGCAATATAAAATTTATAACAATATGCAATAAGTCTATCCGAACGCCTCTTAAGCAAATCAAACGAGAGTTTGTCCAGTGGGTTATTATTAAACTTACGCAATTTCCTACGGTATTTAAATTTTTCACGTAAAAGACTAATTAAATCGCGTGAAAACCAAACAGGATATGTTTTAGACTTGGGCCTGAATTTAGGTACATGCATTCTAATAGCATCACTTAAATGTTTGTAAAAAGTGCACAGCATGTCATCGACTGTGGGGCAGCTTTTAAACACCTCTTCCCAGCACATCCCATTGAGATCCTTAACAATGTGTTCAAAGTCCGCTCTATGAAAACAATACCGAAATGTGTCATTGTAATGGAGGCTGTTCTGTTTGCTCATATGCAAGGCAAACTTTAAAGGAGGGTGTAAAGGATCGATTATAGTAAGAGGATCATCGGTAGTGCCTAAGCCGGAAATGTGTTCACTGCTTAAAACAAGGTCCAATATCTTTCCCCTGTCATTCAAGACGTTGTTATATTGCTTTAAGTCATGGAGCAGTGCGAAATCCAGAAGCATCGCTGAAAGAAAACTATTACTCGTTTCAGCGAGTACCCCCGAGCTATCGGCAAAACTCCATTTGATTGAGCTCATATTAAAATCACCCACAAGTATCAGATTATCGATATTATTCTGCTCCATCACTCGATTAGAATTACAAAGAAACTCACTGAGGATATGTTTCTGAATAGGTGAAGGTAAGTAAACTGCGCATATATACATATGATCCGTTTTACTTTTGGAATTAAGACACTCTACTCTGACCCATAAGTCTTCGCAATTGGAATCAAAGCACTGCAGGCGGCTAGATGTAATTCGTTTAGAAACTGCAATAAGAACGCCCCCTCCATTTTTTCTATTATGAAAACCACTAGATTCCCTGTCACGTCTATACACAACATAGCGGTCGTCAAATAATTCAGAATCGAAGACGCTGCCGTTCAACCATGTCTCACTTAAGACAATTACGTCGTAACTGTTACATATAACATTATTAAAAAAGTCAATAGTTTTGGTTCGCAGACCCCTAACGTTTTGATAATAGCATTGAATCATATAAAAATAATTATGGGACAAAGTCAAATTGTGTAGATATATAAGAAAGTATAATAGAACTAAGAGTGAATGTCAAATCTTAAAAGCAAGAATGTATCCAAATGTAAGTTATGTCCATATATGTAGGCAAGATATGTTATTAAATAATCAGTATGTCAATAAATAGATCTATGAACTGAACTTATTCTCGAAATATAATTATGAATTATGACGAAATATTATTATGAATTATGACGAAATACAATTATGAATTATGACGAAATATAAATTATGTCAAATTTTCTAAAGCTACACTGTCTCTAACAAGAACAAAACTTGAGTCCTCTGCTTTACGCACAAACACTTTACCATCACGGACCCAAACAAATCTGTAGTTTAGCTGCTTGGCTTTAAGACGAGCAGCTGCATGTAACGATTTCGTCTGTGGAGTAAGATGCTCAGATACGAAAACGGCGCCTTTCTTTGCTCCGCCGTAGCCCAAGTGGGCGGTATTAAGTTTGTCAGAAGGGTTGTTGCGATTAAATTTTATTACTCCGGCCAAAAAAGTGTCTCTGAGACGACGACTATTAAATTTTAATAAAATTGATCTAGGGCGGGGACTTTTAGTGTCAAATTTAGCGATCCGAGTGCAGTGTTGAATATCGGAATCGGATACTGGACACTTGATTGTGGTACCTAGTTGTTTAACAATAGTTAGGAGGTTTTCATTTTTATTTTCGGGAACACACTGTATTTCTAGGTTATTCGCGCGAGACAGCTGTTCTATCTGGTGTAACCGGTGAGACAGATCACGAGTAGTGGAAAGCAGTTCTACGTTTTCAGTTTTCAACTTCTCAACAAGTGATTTTTGTGTTTTTAAATCGCTGACAACTCTTTCGTGTTCGGTGTTAAAGAAGTTTATATATTCTTCGATACCAACAAGTATCATTAAGAACTTGTGTTATGGATACTAAACAACGGATAAACATACTTAAATACTTTTTAATATTAGAAGACTTTCTATAAGACCGGGTGATGGCGATAATGAACCCTATTCTTTGTTAGGGGAGTACTCAAGAGTCCTACTAAGTCAATACCGGAGCGATTTAAAACTGAAAGAGCCGTTTATAAATTCAAAGTTTCTTATTGTGTAATGTTTAGAGTGTCTTAACGAGAGTAAATAATAATGTTTACTGGTAGAGCATTCATTTCATCAATGGCGATCGCGAACCGGCAAATTTAGTAGAAGACGACCCCCTTCCCGATGGACCGATGCGTTGTTAAAGACAGGCACCTCCTGAATTAAAAATAAATCTCCAAGTAGCTGATGTTATTAAACTAACTGTCGCCCCGAAAGTCGAAGTGAGGCTGACCCTATAATGGAGGTTATTTAAAAGTCTTTATGCTGCAATCTCTTGGTAAATGGAAAATTGGAAATCGCACATTTCAATATTATGTACAAAACTGAGTAGGTTTATATTCGCTCTTAAACGCTTGAGGTATACTGCTGGGAAAGGATCAGCACTGACCGCATATCATGGGTATGTTGCATCGTTGCTTCGGTACGGACTTATCTTGTGGGGAAACTCTCCTGATATACATAAAGCATTTGTTTTACAAAAAAAGTGTTTGAGAGCAATATGTGGAGTGGGACCATTTGAAACCTGTCGACCTCTGTTTAAAAGCCTGAGGTTACTCACTTTAACTGGTTTATATGTTTTGGAAATGGGCATTTTTGTTAGACACCACTCGGAACTCTTCAAACATAACGATGTAGTAAATCCAAAGCTACGCCTGAGAGACAAAACTCGGCTTGTAGCACCAACAGGTACCAGTGCGTTTTTCAAGAAAAACTGTAACGCCATGTCTATCAAAGTATATAACAGGATCCCTTTAGATATTAGGCAGTTACCTACCAATTCGTTCATCAATGCTTTGCGGCAGTGGCTGATTGAGAACTGTTTTTACAATTTATCAGAATATTTTCATAATTGACATACAATTTTATATTTCTTTAATTTATTTATTTTCTATCTTGACATGATGACTTGATTATTAATTTGATAAATTTATCTCTTATGTAATGTAAACATTCTTTAATTGTTTTACTTATTGACACATTGTATTTTATTGTTTTTAATATTGTGACTTAAAACCGCTTGAAGCAAATAGTTATTTAAAATTGAATAATTCATAACATTGCATTTTATCATCATTATTTTAAACTTTTGCATGCCACTGTGATGGCGAAACATGCGCTTCTTGTAAATCAAATATATCATCTGTGTATACCATGTTTGTGCAAATAAAAAGTTATTATTATTATTATTAAATATGTATTTATAATAATAACACATAGAAGGCAAACATGCCGCATCCAGTATATAGTACTGCAGGCAATACTCGTATAATACTCGAAGGCTTAGCTCCAAGGAACCCGCACCTGCGACCGGGCGACACTCGTTAATGAACTACTTTCGCGTTAGAATTTTCCCTTCTTATTAAATTATATTATATGAGTTTATTTTGGCATTATTCAAATAGTCGAAGTGGTATAATTATAATTCTACATACATACTGTCTGTCTTGCCTTACGCCTGTTTCCCCGAACAGTAGTGTAGGTGTAGGCATATTATACGCCGACATTTCGCCAGTTGTATTGTTTGTCCGACGTAATAGGTGGCGAGCCTATTGCCGCTTGCAGATGAGTTTGGCTTGGGCTCCTCAGATCTTGGTAGAAGATCTATACAACCGTTATGCTTATACTTAAGCCAAAGTACTTGTCGGTCAAGCGTTCGAAGTTCGAAAGGCGACCGCCCCGTACTTAAATATTATCATATTTACACTCGTTTCAGCGTTGGTCGTGAAGACATCGTTGTTCTGATCTTACCTGAAGATGCCCTGTGTAAGGGCGAAACACGTGTCATGTTGAATTGTTTCTTGATTTTTCGGGAAAATATAGTTGCGCGGGAATTTTCATAAAGATATTTTTAATCCATCACTTGCTTACAATGCATTTCCGCAAAGTATCACTTATTTATTTATTTATTTATGTTTACATTATACACATACATTACACAAATACAATCATTACGATGTACAAAAAAAAACAGTAAGTTTTGTACAGTACATTGGATACTCATGATATCAGCTATAACATACATTACACCATTAATTAAATATAATAACAATAATTACACAAAGTAAACATCAATTTGACATAAATATAATTCCGCAACTACACTATTGTTATAAATGTGTGAAATGAGAATTACAAACCAGTAAAGTACGCTTTTAATTTAGGTTTAAGATTTTTTTCATTTATCTGGCTTTTAACTTGAGCAGGCAATGAGTTTAATAAATAGGGCACAATGTAACATAATCTGCGCTTTCCATAAAAGTTGTTGCAATTTGGAGTGACATGTTTCGTGGGATCAGTCACGCGAGTAACTCTGGCTTGAGTTGGTTTAATTTGAAACCTGTCATTAAAATATTGTTCAGCCAGTAACGTATACCCAACCTTATTATGGATATGCATTAATTTGCAGTACTCAAATAGCTCCTGATATTTGTCTTTATATTGAATATAATACTTGAATCAATAAATTATTTATAATCATATCCTTAATGTAAGCCTTTGTAAGAACTTATTCTACATTAAGTCACGGACCTTCTAAAGATTTAGAAAAGATAGCAACCTAATAGTTCTGTATAACAACAACGGTAATTTTCAACTTTGTTTTAATTGAATACCAAATCATCTACTAAACTGATAAGGTTCTTATAAATTTTCATGCAATTAACCAGCGTAAATCGCGTGTTGCTAACTGGGTCTGTTACAGGAACGCGCTTTATTCATTAACGTGACGCGATCGGGGCGTGGTCGTGACGGTATCGTGATCGTTACGTCGCAGTGAAATTGGAACAGTAAATTTTGTTGTACGCACTAATGTTTATTTATTTATTTAATTTTATCGCACAAATTTAAAAAAAATGTACAAAAGTCATTAAAAAAATTTGTAAACTTAATGCTGCAAGAAATTCTGCCAGTTAACCTTTGGGTTAGCAGAAAAGTATGAGGGAGTTCGAACAAGAAAACATATAAACTTACATAGAATTACATATGTGTGATTAATAAACTACCTTTACACAAAAATATTAGTAATTATGATTTGTAGACCCAATCAGATGATGACTCCTCAAGAAAGTAATATTTAAGCAACTCTTTAAAAGTAGGTTTGCCTTCTGCTAACCTTATATCAATAGGGAGGGAGTTCCAAAGTTGAATAATTTTTATGCAGAAAGAGTTTGACATATAACCTGAACTGTGTTGTGGAGTGGCAGGGAGAAAGTTGTCACACGAGCGAAGCTGCCTAGAATAAGTAGAAGAGAGAATTCTGAAATGTTGTCTCTATTTGTTTTTTATTTTTTGCGCCGCTTTCAAAAAGCTTTTACGCACTGCCTCCTGGCCAAAGAGGGACCGAGAGGTTTGTGAGCTTCAGCAGAATCTACTGCCAGCAACCAGCGAAATAACTTCCGATGACGCCTGCCTCTTGTTGGCAAATAGGGGCGAGGGCTGGTACCAGATTTTTTATTTCTGGCATCCCGCTCGCGGCTTTCGTCCCTCGGGCCAGAACGGGATGAACCTCCTCAGGGGGTCAACGTGGACGCGCCCCTCTTACCGCCGTGTGCGAGCGTGGCGTGAGGGTAACTTCTCGGCTTTTTGATGCGCAGTCGATGCAGGCGCTTCTTACCGTGAAATAAGCATGGTGCAAAGCGGGACCACTCATAACGGCCTGCTGAAGTGCCATTGTACGCCCCGCTGAAAAGACCCGGGATTATAAGAACTATGAAACACATAAGCCGGCCGCACATTCCAAAGCTTAATGGACTTCTGCTCAGAAAGGACATATCAAATTTCTTCGCAAAGCACTCGAAGTGCTGATAGTTTGCACAGCATGTAGATGGTTTTTAAGACCAGCACGTGTTGTTCGGGAGAGAAAAGAGAAGGCGGGATGAGATCGAAAAGTTTCTCAGAACAATCGCTATAGTAGTTCCGATAAAAGACACTCAGGGAGGCAATCTACGTAGCTGGAGATCCTCGAGAGAGGCTGTAATATCAGCGTCCCTTATAATACGAACCACAAGCCGTAGTAGTCTGTCAAGTTCGTCGAGGAGGTACTTAGCAGAACTGTCCCAAAGATGGGAACAATACTCTACACTCGATCGCACTTGAGTCTTGTACAACCAACAGTTCTGCTCGGGAGTAAAAAACCATCTTACCTCATTGAATACTCATTGGTATGGGTATACACCCAACTTGGGTGTATAGGGATCCTACCTAGACTTAAGGAGCCCAAGCCAACCTCACCTGCAAGTGGTGCACCTGCCGATCAACGGACGAGGCTCTGGCGAACATAACAGTGCCCGGTAAGCGGCAATAGGCTCGCCACCTATTACGTGGGACCAACTATGTGATTGGCGAAGTGTGGGCGTATAGTATGCCTCTGCCTACCCCTTCGGGGACACAGGCGTGAATGTATGTATGTATACACCCAACTTACGGGAGGCAGTTAAAATAACACCCTCGATGTAGCATTTCGGATTTAGGTCCTGGGCGATGTTTAGTTCTGAAGAGAGGGAGTAGTAAGGAAGGGAGTAACCTTCGACGAGAAGCAAAAGCCTGGGTTTTGTCTGTCTGGTAGCATTAAACGAGGCATCGAGCGGCATCTAGACAGCAGGGGCCCCTGACCCGCCCGCAATGTTGTATCTACCTGGTAAAACCTTAAACAACAAAACGGCAAACGAAGACTGAGACTAATTGATCGAGTAAAATACATATACACGTAAGAATATTGTAATGTAATATGGCCCATTGCAAAATATGGCGGCGATCGAGACGGAGGGTTACTGTGAACTCTGCCCCATGCTACCTAGACATCGGAACATAAGCCAGGTAGATCAAATTTTGTTGTACCAATATTGTACGTTGGTAGGTAGATATGCCATATAGTGCATGACATCTTTCAACACTAACTGCGTTAATGATGCCTGTTTCCTGAAAGGATAGGCAAAGGCATGTGATACGCCCTCATTTCGCCAGTAATATTTTTGATCATATTATAATATTAGTGAATTTAACTGGCGAAATGTGGACGTATAAAATGCCTATCTCTCGGGGGAAACAGGCATGATATTATGTATGTATGTGTGTTATTTTTATCTCTTTACTTTCCGACTCGCCACTCTTAAAAACACAATTTCTAGACGCATTAAGAAGAACTTACTGCGTGTATAAGGTCATAGTAAAAATAATTTTATTTGTTCAAGTTTGGGTCAAGCTCTTATAAAAGTAAAATATACAAAACTTAAAATCTAGTGCTACTAATAAAAGCTAATTTTCTGACAATTACACCAATTATTTAATTCCAAGATAAGTATCATCAAGAACTTGTGTTATGGATACTAAACAACATATAAACATACTTAAATACTTTTTTTTTTTGTAAATATATACTTAATATACATAGGAAAACACCCAGACCAGAACAAATATTCATGTTCATGTACACAAAGATTTGTCCTGTGTGGGAATCGAACCCACAACCTCTCGACCTTCACGCCATATCGGTCGTCGAACGTCGTGTAAGAACGTTTATGTTTCATATGTTACTTTTAACATTTAACTATGGCTACGTGCCCAGCGTGACTATGATCGTTTAATTATTAATTGTTTCGAGTTGTAATGCCCTTTTAGCTGTAGAATTTAACTAAGGTGATATGATCTCTATAGTGTACACATTAGAGCTTGTTATATTGTAAAGGTGTGACTATTAGGAGGCACAGGTGATACTTCCTTAGCTGCTTAGTAAGTTTTAATGGGAAAGGGTTCGTAAAGTAGTTTTGAAAGACAGTTTGATTTTATGTTGCTAAGGCCGACTGGTCTCCACCTTGTCGTGGTGGGGGGGCTGAGTACTTCCCGGTAGGGCGCAGGAGGCGCTAGGGAAAAGGTAACACCCAGAGATTGGCGACGCTGGGTGCCCTTAGTACTGACTACCGAGGGGGAAACTAAGAAGGACCTATGGAGGGCGCAGCGGGTAGGCTAGGAGGGCCTGCCAAGCTGAACTTGGAGGGTCTTAGGCAGCGGAGGCAGGGGGCCCCTGCTGTCTGAAGATCTGATGGTCGAATGTAACATCGACGAGATAAAGGTGTGGCGATGTCTCAATTCTGAATCGTGCTAACGATAACCTTCAATCACGTTGCTGTATGTAAAATACCCTTATCAGTTCCAATACCAATATTTTTAATCATTGGACGGGCCGCAGTTTTCGGTCACATCCATCTGCTTGGTGGAAGATCTACCTTTTGAAGGGTATTACATCTTCACTCCATAAAAAGGATCACTGACATCGCTGGCTCGGCCATCTTGTAAGAATAGAAGAAAGAAGATCGTGGGGTGAAGTGAGCATAATTATGTAGGAAAGCTGTAAGGCGATGACTTGTTGGCTATACCAGGTTCTTCTTCGTTGGAGAGACTTGGTTCATCTGGACCTGCAACTAAATGAAAAGACGCTGCATACTTTTTCATTTATATACAAACTTTGTTTACCAAATACTTGACACTGGCAAATATTATAAGCAAATTAGTCCAATGCAAAGAAAAAAAAATTGTTACTTGAAAATGTAATTCTATTCAAAATTAAACTTCCAGATTGCTAAAAAGCACCTGTTGTATATGTGTTCCAACATGAGGTATAATTTTTTTTTTGATAAATAAATTTATTTCATTATTCATATTCAGTCAATTCTCTTAAATAACATAAATGGTATAAATACATACAAATTATTCATAGATGTTTTCATATGCTATAAATTTACCTTCTAAAGGTATTGTGATGTTAACAGATGACATAAATACACCCATAATAATTAAATAAATTATATATGGAAAACTAACAATTGAAACAAAATGTTAAATTATTTATTTTTTATCACTTTATATCTTTACAGGTGATACATACATAAATTCACGCCTGTGTTCCCGAAGGTATAGGCAGAGGCATATTATACGCCCACACTTCGCCAATTACATAGTTGGCCCCACGTAATAGGTGGCGAGCCTATTGCCACTTACCGGGCACTGTTATGTTCGCCAGAGCCTCGTCCGTTGATCGGCAGGTGCACCTCTTGCAGGTGAGGTTGGCTTGGGTTCCTTAGGTCTTACACTATAATACTAATAAAATATTAAATAAATAAATAGCTGTATGCTTAGAATCTAATCAGCACACGTTCGCGGCCAATGTAGCCCGCACCAACTTAATTCCCTGCTAATTTCAAGTCAGGATATCTAGGGCTGTCATTTGCTAGTTACGTAAGGATTTCGTTTGCCTTATTTTACATTGTCTCTTTCTTACTACGGAAACATCAGTGTTAAAACTTAATATGAAGCTACAGAACAAAAAAAAAATTCAAAATCATTTATTCAAGTTTGGCTCAATAGAGCTCTTATGAAGGTAAAACTTAAAGTTTAACGCGCCCATTCACTGCGGGCGGGTGCTTGATCGTAAAAGAATGGGCAAGAAAATCGTCAAGTTTGGTTTTTTCTCCCGCCAGTTACAAATGTACTTAAACTAAAAGAATAAAAGCTTTTAACAAAGTTTACAAAAAAAAACTTTGCAGTAACAATTTTTTACTGTTACAGTCACAAATTTTGAAGACAAAGAAAAAAAAAATTAATTAATTTCTTAATTATTAGCAAGATGAACATAATTAAGAATAAAAATAGTAAAATCGTAAAAAAATAGAAATAATATTTGTTCTGTTTAGAAATCGAAATCACGACCTCAGGAGTGGAGCGCGGATATACCCGCTATTTGCCATATCGGTCATCAGAACTGTCGTCTAACTTGGGAATAGCCCATGCAATAAAAGCAAAAAATTATCAGGGAAAATAAATACTAGGACATCATCAGAGCTCACTATCATTCCACTACTGAGCACCAGGCCTCATCTCACGAACCAATTGAGAAAGTTCTAGGTCATACTGAACCGGTACTTTACTGGTTTAACCATTGCGAATCAGCAGAGATATGTGTGAGACGGCCTGCTGTAGAATAATTAGTACTCAATAATTTAGGGCCTCTAACTTAACTTAAAACGACTGCATGGTGTTAACTGGTTATATGGAGAGGATGCAAAAATACCTTCATAGTACAGCCCTAAGTCCACGTTGTGATTCAATTCCTGAGCGTCCCTACATAGAGGGAAATGAACAGCAAGACCACTTTACATTAATATAAGTATTGGTCTCTCAGACTAGCGGATGAAAAATTTCCTCCTTCTTGCGTCGTTTTCTGCATAACTTTTTCCTTTATTATATCCTCCATCTGTTCCTGTCACCGGCGGCGGTGTGAACTGTGAGGTCAAGAGCGGTGCGGATCTGGTCGGACCAACGTAAAGGGCTGCGCCGACGAGGCCTTTCTCCATCTACTTTGGGACGGTCATGATGAGCCTCTCGAGGTTGTTGCCATCTTTCCTTGAGACGTGATCAAAGTATTCCAAGATTCTGCGTCAACATTTTTAAACTACTTCAAAAAGGAGGAGGGTCTATGTTTCACTGTATATTTTTTTTAGGGTCGGTCACCGATTTTTACGCTAATATTTGTTTTTTATTTCAAAAAGAAGAGTACTTTTGTGATTGTCCCATTGTCATCAAGTTAGGATCTTATGATGTGATTCCAGAGATATTAAAGAATAAGATATGACATTTTTAAAAATCCTTTATATAACTATTGTCTTTTATCCAAAGCTTCACCAAAATTTAGGTAACCAATAACCCTTTGCAGAGCTGGTAATGGTAGGTTTTCGGTCTTAACGTTTAGGTGTTAGGGTATATTTTTGTGAATTCCTTTCCGCTTATTTGGTTCTTAAGATTAGGCCCGTGCTCGGTAGTGGGACGTTAATGGGCTTAATATCATCATAAGCCTCAATGATAGTATACAATACATAAGACATGTTATATGGTCGTGTGTTGTGAAGACGCAAAAAACTTCCCAATTGGGACGTCTTGAGACGCTAGCTATCTCTTTCATTTGCGTGCAAATCGTATCTTCTGTTTTGATTTTCTAAAACTTGTTAATGTGTGCTCGATATAGATTCATAATGCACAATAGTATGGACCTAACATATCTATAGTTTTAAAATATCATTGCCTTATCCATAAACTTCCAGTGTGACCGTTTGAGGGAGCCTGCATACATCGTTCGAATCCTGTGATCTTTATTAGATCAGCCGTTAATCTTGCGGGGAGACGATCCACGCCACGCTTTCTGCCAAAGTGTCTTCATTCTTAAACTTTTCTGCTGCAACATCTGCTGACTTGTCGTCAGTTGCTTCGTGTTACAACTAAAGTATATAAATGTATCGATGGCCTCACCACACTGCTGAGCATGTTACAGTTTACCGTGCCAAATGATATTATAATAATAAATAAATAATTTCTAACATTATTTAGTTCCAATATATTTTTATATTTATTTAGTTCATTAGGAACTTGTGTTATGGATACTGAATGACGGATAAACATACTTAAATACTTCGTTTTTGTAAATACATACTGAATATACATAGAAAACACTCAGACCAGAACAAATATACATATTCATGCACACAAAGATTTGTCCTGTGTGAGAATCGAACCCACGACCTCAGGAGCGGAGGGCTGGTATACTGACCTCCACGCCAAATCGGTCGTCGGTTATTGTAACTTTATTATTGCATGCTGTAATAACCAATATATATGATGTAATTGTAAGTCCAGTTAGCCTATTTATGTATAGATTTTACATGTTACTTGTTTATGCTGTTTCTTATGTTGGTCATAAATAAATAAATAAAATGCAGCCAGATCTGGTTAGACCAGTGATCAGACCCTGGGCCCTAAGTTAAAGCGTAGGGCAACCGGGGTAGTGCTAGATGATGATGATCTGATGACGTGAGCTGCTGAACGTGGACTGAGATGATAAAATGTTTATTGCATATACAAAGTATGTTTCTCTATATAGAGTTTGGATTCTCCTTTTAAGTGAGTAGATCACTTGTGACAGGAGAGTCCGCTCTCCTATAACAATAAGTGGTTACTTAATGCATAGCGACATAACATCACAAACAAATTAAATAAAATAAAATGATGACATAAATATGTAATAAAAACTTAATTATTAAGAAAAACTAAAAAATAAATGAAGTTAAATCATAGGTTAAATCTTTAAGCCAGTCCCCTATTTAGAGCTTACACTCAAAGACTGCCTGCGAGTATATTTTTGGTCTTTTGGTTGACATGGAGGTGTCTACTAAAAGTGTTTTGTGTTTTCTCAGAATTATGTGAGATGATAATGATTTATTTATTTAATATTTATAAAGTGAGCTAGCTGTTTCCAATGCCCATTTAAAGGAGACACGCGGAGGTGAGACGTGCTCCAAATAATTAACATACGGCGCTAATCTTGTATCAGGCACTGCCTAATGCTACACTCAGCGCTTAATTAGACCTTGTGCTCACACAATAGAGGCTATAACGCCTTGGCAGTCTCACGTAATTATGTTTCTGATAGAAGTTTTTCAGGGCTGAAGAAATTTTAGAAGATGTTTCGACGGTTAATGATTTTAATTATATAAGTAAGCTCGGAGGTAAAGCGCTACTGGTACTAGGTGGTCTAAAACGATCGTTAAACTTAAGCACTGGTTTTAAGGTCAGTTCTTGGATGGGTGACCGTTTGTTTGGCATTTCATATCGAGCGCTTCCGCGCTTTGGTAGACACGTTAAGTGATAGTCGTTAAAATTTTAACTGAACTGCTACGTAGAACACAACAAGATTAATAAAAACTCAGTCACTAAAAAAGAGAAAAAGTCTATTATCGTGTACCAATAAAGTATACACTATTTTTTGAAATCACTTAATATTGTACATAGAAAAATAAAAAATTAAATTTAAAATTCAGACTACGACAAAAAAAAATTGATTGATTTGCCCTTGTCGGTGTTTGAACGTAGTTAGTTCTAAGACAAAAAACTCTAGGACAGAAGCCCACTGTCTTACCTCTGCGCTTTCGTAATCCGATATATTTTACGAAAATGGCAATTCGCTGATTACCAGTAGGCATAACGCATTATCAGGTGAACGGTAAACATGAACATGATTTTGGTCTAAAAGCTGAATTCCTTCTGAAGTTACTCTGATTCGATCAGAATAAAATAATTTAATAAGGTATATACGACCGATATGGCGTGGTGGCGAGTATACCCGCACTGCACTCCTGAGGTCGTGGGTTTGATTCCCATATAGGACAAATGTTTGTGTGTATATGAATATTTGTTCTGGTCTGGGTGTGTTCCTATGTATATTAAGTATGTATTTACAAATGGTGTAAAAGTTATTATGTATGTTTATCTGTTATTTAGTATCCATAACACAAGTTCTTAATGATACTTATCTTGGAACTAAATAATAAATGGTGTAAGTGTCAGAAATATTTATTTAATTTATAACTTATTTTAGTTATTTGTTATTTCTTGATTAACTTATTCATTGTTTTCTCTCTGTATGTCGTCTATGACATAAACCGTTACCCAATCGACGACTCTGTGAAATCTGCTTTAAGCTAACTTTCCGAATCGCTTAAACGACCACCCATACACGGATAAGATAATAAAGTATTTTATGAGTTATAAAGAAGTAACAAGCAATAAAATAGCTGGACCTAAATAAATCGATATTTTTTCTGATTCAATCGGAGTGTATAGGGATCCTATACAGACCTAGAGAGCCCAAGCCAACCTCACCTGCAAGTGGTGCAACTGCCGATCAACGGACGAGGCTCTGGCGAACATAACAGTGCCCGGAAAGCGGCAATAGGCTCGCCACCTATTGCGTAGGACCAACTATATAATTGGCGAAGTGTGGGCATATAATATGTCTCTGCCTACGCCTTCGGGGAAACAGGCGTGAATGTATATGTCAATCGGAGTAACTTTTGTTAAAATTCAGTTTTTAGATTAATAGTAATAAATGCATAGCAATATCACGAGTATTATTATTTACCGTTGATGATGGTAAGCGTTATATCTACTTATCATCAGCGGAATACTATTAACGAAAAAAAAACCATATTACACACGCGGGGGTAGCACAGCCGGCTTCTGTGACAATTGTTGTGGATTTGATCCCCGACAGAACAAATAATTTATTACGGCCACCAATACACTGACTTTTCTTCGATGATTGTTTCTAAACGTCTTATACCGCGGATCTATAATTGAGGCACAACTCCTAACGTATAGTGTAAGTCCAAATTCATTTATATACTGTTCAGATTCAAATAAAATGTAAAAAGTCTTATATTATTGCTTTTAAACTCATTAGCTAAAAACAACATTAAACCGTATCATTAACTCAAAGAGTTATGAGATATAATTTGTCTGTTTTTTTGCAGCACACAACCCTAAGGAAAAGAAGACAAATCGCCGTGCGTTTAAAAAGAACAAAATCACACACATTACCACAAGCTCGTTAGGGCTGTCGACGCAGGACATTAGGAAAAAAGTTTGTACGCGCGGCCTAATTGCTTCTGCCCGCTTTTTTTGTGGCCTAATGCGATGCTGTAATTAGGTCACTGAGTAAGAACACAGTTAAATCTTTTTATCGTGTCTAAGGGATTATAATTTAGAATACTTTTATTTAACTTACCTTTGGGAAATGTACCAAGACCGGAGGAAACAAAACAAAATGTATCTAAAAGTGGTGCAGTCTGCCGATCAACAGACGAGGCTCTGGCAAACAAAAGGGACTTAATTTTTAGTTCGGGCGGCAGAAGATTTGCCGCCTATTACGTGGGTTAAAAAAATATTGGCGAAATGTGGGCCTATAATATGCCTCTGCCTAAATATAATCCAATCAATCAAACTGAAGATTATTCAGCCTATATTCGACCACTGCTGAACATAAGCCACTCCAAGTGCACGCCACTGAGCTCGATCTTCAGCTAGCGCATGTTGATAATATAAGTAAAAGATTAATTCAATTCAATTCATGGTTTTTGCACTCCATAATGTTTTACATAAGGTCTTACATCTACACAAGTTACAATTATGGACCCTGTTTCGCACGGCAAACTTAGGAGAGAGGAAGCATACTAGGTCCTTTCTTCACAATTTTACATAAAGTTTCCATTTAGTAGTTTACAACAACAATATTCTAAAACAAAATAAAACCATTATTGGTAACTTAATTTTATGAGTAAGTATACTTTTTTCTTTTTTTTTAAATTAGGTAATTATTAGGTACTTTTGTACTACTTAAGAATAAACATGCAAAACAAAAGCATTTTTGACATACGCCCGTTTTCCTGAGAATATAAGCGCAGGCATAATATATGCCCTACATTTCGCTACTTACATTGTTAGTCTCATATAATAAGTGGCGCGCCTATTGCAGCTTACCGGGAACTAAAGTTTGCCAGAGCCTAGTCCGATGATCGTCCGGTGCACTGCTTGCAGATGAGGTTGGTTCGGGCTCCTACTCCCCCGACTGGTCTCCACCTTGGCATGGTGGGGGGGCTGAGTACTTCCCGGAGGCCGGGAAAAGGTAACACCCAGAGATTGGCGGCTCTGGGTGCCCTTAGTACTGTCTACCGGGAAGGAAACTAAGAGGGACCTGTGGAGGGCACAGAGGGCGGGCCAGGAGGGTTTTAGGCCGCTGCCTAGGGACAGGGGGCCCCTGCTGTCTAACCATTGACCCTCCGGGAAGTCGGCTACACACGCTTTTGTCGCACGGGGGTCCTACCTAGGAAGGGCGCGTCCACTGCGCCTCTCTGAGAAGGTCCTCCCGGTTTTGGTCCGAAGGATGTTCACCGCAGGTGGGGTATCAGAAGTTGCAACCCAGGTACTGGCCCCCGTCTATTCCTTAACAAGCGGCGTCGGAAGATTTTTAGTGGGTATTACTGCTGGCAGTCGTGTCTGCCGGTGGTGAGTCGCACACCCCTTTTCGGTCCCCCTTTGGCCGGAAGGCAGTGCGTTAATGCATTTTGTTACCGACGTAAAACAAAAAAAAAATGGTTCGGGCTCCTAAGATCTTGTTGAACACATCCTAATAAACAATTATAATAAATATTTCTGCCACTTACACCAATTATTTAGTTCCAAGATAAGTATCATTAAGAACTTGTGTTATGGATCTAAATAACGGATAAACATACATAAATACTTTTTTTTTTGTAAAAACATACTTAATATACATAGTAAAACACCCAGACCAGGACATATATTAATATTTATACACGCAAATGTTTGTCCTGTGTGAGAATCGAACCCACGACCTCAGGAGTGCAGTGCGGGTATACTCGCCACCACGTCATATCGGCCGTCGTACCTAATACCTACAGAATAGATTTATGAATAGTGTAAAAACCTTTTACCATCCACATTTAACTGTGGCCAGCTGTATGCTCTTTAGATGTGGGGTTTGGTAATTAATCCCGACACACGCCTGGACGGAGTTAAAAGTTCCTTTATTTACAGACTCGGGTTTTAAATTTGTTAATTGGCCATTTAGGGTGCCTGCCTGACCGTGTTGTATGGCCCTTTTTTTGTCTGTTACTGTCGTGTGAGAAGTTCCTATCGTTCGCCAATTAAATGTATACTTTTTATATGACTTAAGGACATAAAAAGGAAGTCCTGCTGTTTCACCAAAAGTCATTTGGCAAAATTACACTTGACAAACAATGTTTGACAAAAAAATGGTTCGCCAATCAATAATTTGACTACTAATCATTTCAGAAATAACTTACGTTTTCAAATGACCAAATTTAAAATTTACATTTTTTGAATAATTATTTAACATAATGAACATTTAGCAACTGAGTTATCAGACAAAACTACTATTAGTCTACAAACGTGTGATAACATGACTTTTAATCTGTTAATTGACAATCAAGACGCAACCTTCGATGTTAGATTAGGTCGAGGTTTTTTTTTGTTGACCATCAAGAAAGGATTAGTTTTGACATGTTATGATTGTAACTAATTATTTTGGACAAATGCTAAACGTGTTATTTGGTGAAATGAAAAAAGGTCAATTTTCATTTAAATATTTAACACATTTAACAAGTGCAATGTTTGCTAATGGATCATTTGTTAAATGAGTTTTTATAAGATGATACTTTTGTCAAATGTCTCGTTTGCCCAATTAACATTTACACGTTATTTGTCGAATGAGCATTTGTCAATATTTATTTAGTCTAACATTAGTTATGCCATAAAAAGCTTTACTAGAACCAAATTTTGACGCCTCATGTAGCGTTGAGGCCACAATTTGTCTGGCTCTAAAATTGTGGCAATATTTGCGAGCAAATACTTACGAGTATTTGTCTTGTGCTAGGTGTTTTAGTATCATTTTAAGTATGTGTATTCCAAAGAAGTGTGTGGCCAACTTCCCGGAAGTTCAATGATTAGACAGCAGGGTCTCCCTTTTTTTTTTTTTTTTTTTTTTTTTTTTTTTTTTTTTTTTTTTCGGATGGAAAATCATCAAATGACCGTCTTCCGCTGTGGGTGAAGCGGAAGGGTGTGTCAGACTTTTACTGACTAAAAACCATCCATGTTCCTTCTTGAGCCTGTAACACCAAGGCCGCGGTAACTCTTTCGAACAGTCCCGCAACACAGCAGGGTCTCCCTGCCTCCACTGCCTAAGACCCTCCTGGAGCTGCTGAACGGGCCTTGTACCTAATTATTGTACTGAAGTTATGGAAGTGCGGAGTCTCCTAACAGACTTTCTCTAGTCTAAATGGAGGCTCCAAACACGATTTAAAGAATCAAGGCAGGGGTCAGACTCAATTAAAATTTTATTGTTTCCTGTGTTTTCCTGTCTCTCTGTCGTCCGCCATCTTATCCCACCTTACCTGTAACCACATAAAACCTTCAGACTAAATAGTCCTGGACTGAACCTATCGAGAATAAATATATGAAAAGCTATATTTTATGAAACGACCAAGCTGTTTGTTTATTTATAAAACAGGCGTGGAATTATTTATATAGGGACAATAATAAAAAATAAAACAAAATAATAATAAAAACAAGGCAGCTCATACATTGCCTGATTTAACAAATTGATGTAATCATTACTTACTCATTGATCATCATCATGCAATATAGCTTATACTCTTCCATCGCTGGACACAGACCCCTTCATTGGCACGTAAAACCATAACTGATTGGCGCCAAAAAAAATTGATTCGTGATCAGTTTTTAGTGGCGCCAATCAGTTAAGGTTTTATTGGCGCCTAAGCGGGAAAACATCGCAGCAATGTTATATTTTCGAAAACTAGTGTAAATTTGAGTTTTAAAGTGTAAATATAGTAGATTTTTAGACATAACTTTTTTAGCAACGTACACAAGTGTTGGAAGATAGTATATTGCAGTGAATTGCGAATTTCAGTTTTAATTCCAAAACTCCATAGAAACCTTTAGTAAAGTACTATACTGGGGTAGGATTTTAACTTCACTGTGACGGACTTTACTTGGCGTTACTTTAACTGTGACTAAATGAAGAAAACACTGGACATTGTTGCAAATAATTTTTATCTAATTACTTGACACTGGAAAATCGAGTAGGTTCATACAATATTCCAGTCAATTTAATATTAGTACATACATACATACATATAAAAATAATATAATATTATTTAAATAATACATACATACATACATACATACATATGTATGTATGTATGTATGTATGTATGTATGTACACACTTTTAGCTTCATTCACACCTCCTCATACACGCCCGTCGGTTTAGGGTACTTTTGACCTTAATATTATATTATTTAAAAGGGGTCACAGATTAATATAATACCTTATTGTTCCGACTAACAGAATCGAACTCTAAAATCGAGGGAGAGAGATAATGCCACCGCATACCACACACTTAAGGGTGCGGTTATGTTACCCTCGAAACGACTATTATATACTACTTAGAGGTAACCTATTTCAAGGTGCTAGGAATGCTGTATAAATTACGTAGCACAAAAGGAATAAATTCTTAGACATTATCATATAATATATCCATATTCTAGTATTAAATTGTTTTTTTCCCGGTACTTTCTTGGCAGAGTAGTTTACTTACAACCGGTTGTCATTTTGAGAAGTTGACATTATGAGATGGGACTTCTGCTTACTGGTCTAACCAGATTATGAAGACTGATATGGCATGGGAGCGTTTACCCGCATTCCGCTCCTAAGGTTGTGAGTTCGATTCCCACACTGGACAAATCTTTGTGTTCTTAAACATGAATCTTTGTTCTGGTCTAGGTGTTCTATGTAGGTGTATTAAGTATTTATTACGTATGTTTATTAGTTTTTCAGTATCTATAACACAAGTTCTCAACGATATTTAGCATTAAATATCGGGCGTTTCAATGGGTCATCAATGTGATAATAGAGAAGCCGAGTGAGAGGCTCTATTAGGCGCCTTGTTTTTAAAAGCTGGAGGCGACACAGCACCCTCTGCCAATTCGCACTGGGTCCTGAATATAACAAAAATCCCTTTCACCTTTTTTCGTGAGAAGTATTTATTTATTATTATTAAATAAAATCAATCAAAAAAATCTTTATTTACTTTTCAGGTAAGTACAAATCAGCTAGTAGATGGAGTCTCCTTTTAGACAAAATCGTCTATATTAGAAGTCACCGCTCTTTAATTACCTCTTAAATAAGATACAGAGTACCTTAGCTTATAAAATAATTCAGCTTAAATTTGAAGGTAAGGTATATAAAGATAAAACATCATAACTCCGATTTTTTTCCTATTTATCATTTGTTCATGCCTCATGAGCGGAGAGCACATATACTGACTTCCACTACATATACAAACCATATAAATCTTCATAATATAGTGCTGTGCGCGCATAAAATCACTGGCATACTGTTGCGTCGTACGGCACCAGTGCATGCAGTATACATTGCCTATTGCGTTCGTTATATCTGAATCGAAGCTTACCACAAACACTCAATGTACTGTCTCCAAGAATAACTTGTAGTCCGTAGTGAATAACAGCTACGTCAATCTTGAACTAATGCGAACCTTTTTCAAAATGGCGACATGTGTTCCGATAGTTATACGCGATACATAGCATTTCTAGTGTCTTATTATTTAATTTTCTATTATACAAACTGTTGAAGTCGGTGTACTCAGATTTACTTCCATAATCGTTTCCTAGTATCGCTGAGCTTCGAGCGCTTCATTCTATACAGGGAATGTGTTAATTACAAACTTCTCGCTTACTTTATTTACTTATCTATTACATTACACCGTTAATCAGAGCGGGGGAAGCTTGGGGGAACAACTTCAGACAAACATCGAGATTCCTTCAAAGTTAGTTTTTGCGTTGATATCTTACGCGCTTTTAGATTTCCCCCGAGAATGGCGCCCGATTTGGTCGCTTTCCTGTCTTTCCTGCTGATTGTTCTGTTGGGAATTGTTTTTATATTAACTTTTCATGCCTCAAGTATTCCAGCACTATAGATTTTTTTCGAGAGTATAGAGTTTGCACAGTATGAAAGTGGTTCTTTTGACCAGGTGTTGGTGAAAGGAAGAGGGAGGTTGGGATTAGATCCTCAGAGTCAGTCTTCTTCAGATCGCCTTATGTGGTAATAAGTCTGAAAGTGGTTCCTAAGACCAGCACGTGTTTGGGAAAGAAAATGGGAGAGAGTGATTTGATCGATAAGTTTTTCAGAACACTTTTCGTAGTTCTTTTGTTAGAAGACTCTAAAAGATGCAATGTCCCTCTGTAGCTGCTGGTCCTCAAAAGAGTCTGTAACCTTAGCATCTTCACCGATGAAAACGAGCGGTCTTTACAGCCCATCAAGTGCGTTAAGAAGGTATTAAGCAGATCCATCCCAAAGATAGGAACAATACTAAAAATTCGATTTGATTATTTCGTTTTCTTTGCATCTATCAGATAACTTATACATACATGATATCACGCCTGTTTCGCCGAAGGGGTAGGCAGAGCATGCACAATAGCAGCCTGTCCTGCCAGCATTTAAGGAGAGAATTTATGTTCTATTGCTTGTATTTCAACAATAACTATGTTTTGTAACTCATAATATATGGTGTGTGTAGGTATAAGGTGGGTGGTACATAGGTGTATAGGGATCCTACTAACACCTAAAGAACTCAAGCCAGCCTCACCTGCCGATCCACGGACAAGCCTCTGTACGTAAAAGTTCCCGGTAAGCGGCAATGGGCTCGCCACCTATTACGTGGGACGAGCAATTGGCAAAGCGTGGCCGTTTTATATATGCCTCTGCCAACCGCTATCGGGGAAACATGCGTGAATTCATGTCATGCCTGTGTCTATGTTTTATTTTTATTTTTACCTCATGAAAACAAAATAAGAAAATTACATTTTTAAATTCCTTGAAAAATAATATTGTATTGTACGTAAATAATTACAATATGTTTTTGTCTCTTTATTTGTCCTATTGTAATATTTTTTATCCGACATACAAATTTCTCATTCTAGTTAGGTTTGGCTGGAAGAGATCTCTCTTAGAGATAAGCCCACCTTTGTACTTGTTTGATTATGATGATTTGTATATGATGCGTTTCTTTGTTTCGTTGAATGTGCAACAAAGGAATTTAATTTAATTAATGCAATAAAGGAAGTGATTTAATTTTCTTCACCTTATATATTCTAAGGCCTCCCTTCTCGTAACAATATGTTGTATCAGTGGAATAATAAATAACAATAAATAAATAAATATTCTCTTACAATCACACCAATTATTGAGTTCCAAGATAAGTATCACTAAGAACTTGTATTATGGGTACTAAGGAACGGATAAACATACTTAAATACTTTTTTTGTAAATACACACTTATTATACATAGGAAAACACCCAGACCAGAACAAATATTCATGTTCATGCACACAAAGATTTGTCCTGTGTAGGAATCGAACCCACGACCTCTGGAATGAAGTGTAGGTATATACTGACCTCCACGTCACATCGGTCGTCAATAACTCAGTTAATGAAGTCTTACGGTCTACTTGAACCGTCGCATCGAGCAGGTACTTAAAAGTTCTAGTGCCATTAGGGACTTACAAAGTTATTCCGGGAGGTTTTCCTTGTTTTGTGTTTGAATATTCAATACCTATAGTAAAAGCCTCGCTCGTATCTCCGCGGTGCTCGGTGGTCGGAAACGATCACCGAAGTAAAGAAGAGTTTACACAGGTCAGTCCTTGGATGGGTGACCGTATGTCTGGAATTTGAAATCGAGCGCTTCCCGGCGTAGGTCCCGGTTATAACTAAATGTGGTAGCCGTTAAGCCATGTTAGAGGCCTAAATGGACTTGAAAAATTCTTACAGCAGGACGTCATACACCTACCTCCGCCAATCCGCACTGGGTCAGCGTGGTGTAGTATGACCCATTACCCTCGCACCTTGGTATGTGAGAGGAGGCTCGTGCTTAGTAGTGGGACGTTCATGAGCTGAGATGATGATGATAGTAAAAGCGTTAGAGAGGCAGCGAAACTGGGTGGAAAACGATATTTGAAGTTAAGCAAAGGTTTACAGAGACCAGTTTTAGGATGGGTGATCATTTTTAAAGAAATCTTGATTCAATTTTTTTTTATGCAACATTTATTAATGGGTACATTCTACATGATGGTAAGCAGTAGGTGCAGTCCAAAATAATTAGGGCGCTTCATACAGTGGAGGACGCGTGGTAAAAGCGCAACGATTGCTTAGTGAATATCTTATCAAATCCTAGCATTATCCCGGCTGCCCCAGACTTAAGCTTGGGGCCCAAGGTCTGCTCACTGGTTTATCCAGATTTGGATGAGTATCGAATTGCAGAAACATCATTCTATAGTCAAACCAGCTGTCAGTATGTTAGAAGGCACTTACTTGCTAAGATCGGATGTCAAAGATTTTCATAACAGCCGGGACCTATGTGCTTACCAAAGCACGGGTAGGCATGATAACTCTTTGGTTTTTACTTACGATGTGATGAGTCGACTGAGACATTAATTGGTAAGTGATAATCAAAAATATTAAAGTGATAAAAAAGGTCATGAGAAGACACTGGATCCTGATGTTTACAATTTCTGCACTTCGATTTTGAGATCGTGCGTTGGTATGGGTCGTTGAAAGTTCAATAATAAGTAAGTATTTTCTAACAATTACACCAATTATATAGTTCCAAGATAAGTGTCATTAAGAACTTGTGTTATGGATACTAAATAACGGATAAACATACATAAATATTATTTTTTGTTTGTAAATAAATACTTATTATACATAGGGAAACACTCATTTTCATGTTCATGCCCACATATATTTGTCCTGTGTGGGAATCGAACCCATGACCTTGGAGCGGAGAGCGGGTATACTCGCCACCACGCCATATAGGTCGTCAAAAAATAAAATAATAAAACGATTTTAAAATTAAACATAAAAATATCATGTATAGGTCCATACTTGACATCTACTTACTATGTGTAACGTTTTTAGTATCCATATACATAATCACATGCCAATTATATTATATATGAGGTAGGCAAAAACCGTGCTACAACTATTTAGAAGAATCTTAATAGTTGTAGCTAATTTTATAAGCAAAGAGTTCTTAATTGATAAAAGCCTAATGGTAAGATCTTGTGGTATCGGCCTAGAATAGTGCCATCCCTCTCTCTTTACAGGGAGTCGTAAGAGTCGTCGAAGAGTAATCTTACCGGATGACGGGCAGCAGACATTGGAATAATTCAACGATATTGGAAGGAAAGTTGTTCGGAAGAAATCAGTGTCTTCTAAAATCCTTACAGCTGGTTTATTCATAGAATAAGATATACCTCTGGGTTGCAGAGCGTATACGGCAGTCGCTCCGTGTATTAACTCTCTCATCTCACTCCACGGGAATTCGTAAGTGTCGGCGAAGAGAATGACGGGCAGCAGCGTCGGCCTGGGTACTGGCTTGAACTGTGATCACCAACCCGCCTGCCCAGAGTGGTGGTTATGGGCAAACACCCCCAATAGAATATAATCTCTTGGGGAGGATAATGTTCAGCAGCGGACTTTGTAACGCTGATATGATGAAGTGGTGAGACCAGATCCCAATACGTTAGCGAGTATAATACCTGTGACTTTAAGATGTGGACAAATGTACATAGGTTTCAATACTCTACGGAACCTAAAAATATTTTCTGAAATACGGAAGTACTGCAGGCTTACAAACCACAGCTCTAAGAGGCTGCATTTTATTTATTCTGCCCTCTCGTCCTCAAACTCATTTCAGATAACGTCAGTCCTGCTCTTGCGCGCTTACCTGCCGCGTTGGGGTTACGAGATAGGCGGATTTTAATAAGACAGCACAATTATTTTCGAATTGTGATATGTTACGTTTGAGTACTACTAGTAGTAATCAAACTTCAAGCACCAATGACGTTTAAGACTATCAAATCAAATCAAAATTATTTATTTGCATAAAAATGTTATAATAGGTATTGTTAATAGGTATTGTACGACAGATAGTGGTGAAGGCAAGAAAAATGCCTTAATAGGCAGCTTGAAGAATTTTTTAAGTTTAACCTCTCTTTTAGCCAGTTTCTGAAGAATGAAGAAGATTGAATGAAGAATGTCTGTCATTACACCCAAGTCCGAGAGGTCTTTTTCATTTACAACGTCTGGTTCTATTGAGGGTACTAATGCATTATCCATAAAGGATGCCTTTTCGACATTATTTATGGATAATGCATGCGTGCGAAGTGCAGGCATAAATATCGGAAAGCGGATCCCAAGATTACGCTCGGATGTTGATGACGAGTTCTAATAGGACGTACCATGAAATAGTCTTAATGTGATTACTAACTTTGAGCTTTTATATCCTTAATAGAAACTACTTATTGATGCTGGACCGGACAAGCTAGCACTTTCAACTAACTTTGAGCTTTTATATTCTTAATAGAAACTACTTTTTGATGCTGGACCGGACAAGCTAGCTAGCGCTTTCTCCAGAAAATGTACATATTTATATTTTTTTATGACAATTGGTCATGAAATTTGAAATAAAATACGGATATGTATATTTTAAGGAACCTTATATCGAACCTTAGGGATATTGTGTGTTATATGTCAAAATTTGTATATAAAATTATCCTAGTACTGTAATATTGTTAAAGTTTCTAACAGAAAAAGTTTAGAAGTTCGTACGACCAAATACGTACCGCACGGTGAAACGGAGATGGTTAAAATTGAGCACGTTGAAAACTTGGATTACATAGAAAAAAAATTAATCATACTTTAGAGTAAAATTCCACAATTTTTATTAATATTTTGAATACATCCCATAATTGACATTTAGGCTGCTTAAAATGTTACACGGTTGAAGTTTAACATTTCGTGGCCTCAGTCAAAAATATATTCACGGTACAAAAATCTTATTTCAAGACCTGCTAATAATAACGGAGGGGTTTTGTAGAGAGAGAATTTTACGTGCAAAATGAACATTTCGGGTATATTTGCATTGTAAATGCTCGCGTGGGTCGTTAGTGGACATACTGAGTAAGAACTAAAATACAATTTGTCTATGGTTGCCTTTCATATTGCCATGTGCTTATTTTCTTAAATATTTGACAGAACGTGTGCTTGGCGGTGAAAGTGACGCGTTATGTCTACAGTTTTGTTTTATTTTCTAAAATTTGTGATATTTAGAACATTAATGTGTAGATATTAACGGTGGATTATTAACCGTTAAGTGTTTATGAATATACATGATTGTTGGTAAATCAAACAAAGCAGTGCAACATCACTTTTCATGTGAGATCTCAGTATATTCCCACATCTTTTCTGAGGACTCAAGGGGCTTAGGGGAGTGCATCTCATTTACCATTTATCATCACTCATTCCCATTTACTATGAATTATATATTATGAATATATCACTTACTTGACACTGGCTAGATGTGCAAGACGCACGAAGCCATTATTTAAAAGAAACAAAAAATTTTTTTTCCAGGCATTAGATGTCTTGTACTCGTTGGTATCTATTTACTAATCACAACAGTCGTATATTGTCTACTGCTGAACTCGTTTACTGGTCTGTTACCATATGGCAAACAAACTGCCTAATAAAGCCTTCAAATTGGCTTACTAACTACCACATACCGCGATAAATACATAATATTTTATGGCAGTTTAATAAAATAAATATTTTATTGCAACATAACGTACATTGTAATTGTTTTCACGATGTTAAACTCCAATCGAATTAAAACAATTTACGTTACCACTCAGTGTTGTAGTTCACAATTTAATCATAATCAAATCAACAATAAAATATTCATACAGCCTAACCACGTATTTTCATACAGTTAGAGCAAAGAGGCAGCACATATAAGTTGCATTTGCCTAAAACGTAAACAAAAGAAAACAATCCGTATTCCAAATTCGAAACGGTTGCAAAAATAGCGGGACTTTTGTGCGAGTTATTTTTTTAAATTTGTACGCAAAAAGGATAGCGGAGTAAGGCCAGTTTTCGATTTCTGTGCCAAATTAAAATTGGGACCATTTACTCCCCAAAGGTCTGATTTGAATTCATGCTTTTCATGTGACGTCATGACGGGGATATGGTTCGCTTTGCAGCCCAAGGGATGTATATGTGTATACCTAAATATCCAATGTATTATAGTCATGTGGAACCTGATGAGATTTGTATACATACATACGCTATAGTCTTGTCATTAGCAAGTCGGTTTCTCCAAAGGGGTAAGGGGGCATTGTTTGGCAAAACTGTAATTATAATAAATTTTGCCTAATCACTTTGGTAAATTAGCTAGGCAGGATCTTCTAATAAAAAAATTAAATAAAAAAATGTTAATTTGATCTCACATGTTTTGGTTCACAATATTATAAAGCAGCCCCGCTAAGTTACTAAGTACTTGTGTTGGGGCTTCCTTGCTTCTTCCCATTGTAACAATTTATAAAACTGAGCAATACAATTGTGGAAACTAACATAGAGTAATAAATTAAATGAAAACAATAATAATATGTGTGTGTGTGTGTGTACAATATTTTTAAGTGCATTAAGATAAATATTAAATTTATAGTTTAATTTCTTTTAGATATACGTACATTGAGTATTATATTGTCGTCTAGCAAAGACAGTACGAACTGGTGCGGAATAGGCCACATTAAGATTCCGTCGTTTGGCCTTGTAATCTGGGTTGTAAGTTAAAATCTTATGTATACGTAAGGTTATGTTTAACATGTACAGTTTTCTTACAGAAAGTAGGTCGCTAATCTTGTAAAGGCTGATTGTAGGATATATTAATGGCTTAAAGTACATAACTTTAATAATGAACTTTTGTGCTCTTTCGAGGTTCTAAAAACTTGGTTTTCCCAGCACCACCCCATACCGAAATACAATAAGTAGTTACGGACTGTGCCAGAGCAATATAGATTTTAAACTTTTAAAAATCCATATTAATTTTCGGATTCTAGTCATGATTGCCTCAATATAAGGATGCCACGATAATCTTTTATCTACTGCAATACCTAAGTATTTGATATTATTAACGTGTTCAATACTCTTACATCCACATGAGGTAGAACTTATTGAAACACCACACTCATGAATCACGACTCCAAAACCTTCATCCGACTGTGTCCTCAAAGTCGGAGTAAAACAAATGAAGTTAGTCTTCGAGATATTAAGAGTCAGCAAACTTATTAAGCCATTGCACCCAATACTACAAAGATCATTTATATATATATTAGGAACAGTGTCGGGCCGAGCACGCTTCCCTGTGGGACTCCGTAAGCCACATTTCCTCCTGGCTCATCAAATTTGCAATTTCGACTTGTTGCTTCCTATTTTGCAAGTAGCTTTTAAAAAGAGAATGTGCGATACCTCTAATGCCAATCTTATCAAGGGGGTTCAGAAGGATGGGGACAGAAACGGTGTCAAAGGCTTTTTTGAGGTCCAAGAATACTGTAAGGCATTTATCTCCCTTGTCTACTTTAGTGACTATCTCAGTCCTATATATTATACCTATCTTACTTTTAGTTTAATAATTTATTTACAGGTGAAAATCTATAAAAAGTTAAGCAGCCCTGTTTTGCCCCAAACTTAGAAAAGTTTAGACTACTAGACAACGGATAAACATAAATAAATACGGTCGAACCAAGGAGACAGAGATTACAGCTGCACTCCATGGGTGCCACGTTTTAAATAAGCCTGGTGGTTAGTATGAATAACATTAGCCGCATGTTACCTGCTAAAATAACCCCCTCTCATCTCATGATAAGTCGTAAGAGTCAACGAGCAGAAATCCTATCGAATCATGGATAGCAGCGTCATCCTGCCATCACCAATCCTCCTGCCTACCCTGGTGATTATGGCAAAATAACAATATAATGTCAACTATTGGGGAGGCTTATCTTCAGCAGTGGACTACATATGGCTAAAATTGATAAAGTATGCTTTAAGTGCCTCTAAATCTACAGGTACTGGAAAAAAAGTATGTTGTTCATATTTGAAAATGGTATCATTTATAATTAATAATGTAATAAATTAACTTAATGTAATTGTAAACCTAATGTAATTAATTAACTTTCCCACTATTGAAGAAATAAAAAGTAATAAGTCTCTATTGATTATTGATTTGTAATAAAAATTTCCTCTTCGGTCCTGTTCATTTTAAACTTGATTTCTTCGACTTTAGTCGACATATTTTTGTAGGTATGGAGAAATAAAGAACATCACTAACATACATACATTTCTGCGTGCATGCGTGCATACATACATACACACATACACGCATTCATGCATGCATAAAAGCATGCATACAACTATATAAGCATTTATACAAACATACATTCATATACATTGGCCCAGAAACATTTAACTTCATTTCTTAGGCATTCGTATAAAAAGTTTGTTTGTAACTTCAATTCACTTCCATCCCCCATTAAACGGCAATTTAGATAAAAACTGTATTAAAGAAATGGCCACTTGATAGCTGATTAGCAATTAACTATTTCCTTTCGAGATTTTAATCATCCTTAGGGAAAAGCGCTCTTTATTTTATGGCCGTTAATTATGCCTGGATTTTAATTATATTAGGTCGGGGAAAAAGTCTTTTCGCATAACGTATGTATAAACTTATTATAAATTTTTTTTGCCTGTACTATTTGTGCCTTGCTGGTTTTGGTAACATTAAAAAGGTTCCATTATAAAGAAAAGAAAAAAATAAAAAAAAGTTGTTTCCCGCTATTTTTCATTTGTTTTTCTCTCCGTAAAAATGAGTAAATCTAATGAAGAAATTCGATACATTTTAAAATTTTATTATAAAAAAGGCAAAAATGCAACTCAAGCAGTGAAAAAAATTTGTGATGTTTATGGACCTGATGCAGTGTCAGTAAGAGTAGCACAAATTTGGTTCAAACGTTTTCAGTCCGGAAATTTTGATGTTAAAGATGCACCTCGCTCTGGTCGCCCTGTTACGAATAAAATGGACGCCATTTTTGAAAGAGTGGAGCAAGATCGGCATATTAGTAGTTACGATGTAGCTGAAGAACTGGGAATTGACCACAAAACAGTTTTGACCCATTTGAAGAAAGCTGGTTATACAAAAAAGCTCGATATTTGGGTGCCACACGAGCTCACTCAAAGAAACTTAATGAACCGTGTACTCATTTGCGATTCATTATTGAGACGTAATGAAACCGAGCCGTTTTTGAAGAGATTGATAACTGGCGATGAAAAGTGGATCACGTACGACAAGAACGTGCGAAAAAGGTCGTGGTCGAAAGTTGGCCAGGCTTCACAGACTGTGGCCAAACCTGGCCTAACACGAAATAAGGTGATGCTGTGTGTATGGTGGGATTGGAAGGGCATTGTTTATTATGAGCTTTTACCGCCCGGCAAAACCATCGATTCTGATCTTTACTGCCAGCAGCTGATGAGATTAAAGGAAGCAGTCGAGAGAAAACGGCCGGAATTGATCAACAGGAAGGGTGTGGTCTTTCATCACGATAACGCTAGACCACACACATCTTTAGCCACTCAGCAAAAATTAAGAGAGTTCGACTGGGAGGTCCTAGTGCATCCACCATATAGCCCTGACCTTGCGCCTTCAGATTTTCACCTGTTTCGGTCTCTGCAGAATTCTTTAGGTTCTGTAAGGTTGACCTCAAGAGAGGACTGCCAAAACTATTTGTCCCGTTTTTTTGATCAGAAGTCCCAAAGTTTCTACAGTAACGGGATAATGTCTCTGCCCACAAAATGGCAGAAAGTTATTCAACAAAACGGTACATATATATTGTAAATAAATGTAAATAAACTTTGAAAAAAATGTCTTGACTTTTCATACAAAAATACGAAAAGACTTTTTCCCCAACCTATTATTATCCAGTTAATTTTATAAAGGAGATTTAATAATTCCTTCCCTTTCCAATATTGTTTTGCCCGACAGGATTTATGGTTAGTTCTAACTATAACTTTAAGATCTTTTGTTACATTGTAGACTGCAATGAAATTATTGAATTGAATTGAATTGATATTGACACACGATAGGTTTGATAATCTAGAGGCTTATTACAAACCGAGATCTAAAGTTAAACCAGGTTAAAAATTAGTGCTGTCACTTTCATTTGATAAGATGAAGACAGTGACAGCACTAGTTTTAAACTTTGGATCTCGTTTTGTAATAACCCTCTAATGTTTTACGGCGCTTTTAGCTCCAAGTTACGCAGAGCTTCTACTATGGGTATGACAACGGTTTGTTTTTTTTTTGTAAATATATTACTGTGTACATACACCAATACGTGTACAAGTTGAGTTAATGTGAGCATCGAACCAGTGATCTTAGAAGGATATTTTTGGGAGGTATATGCTACATAAACTAAACACATAGGCCGGTGCTAAACAGTTAAATGCGTATTGTACAACTGCCTACAATAATATATATTTATATACCCAACAGTCTACATACGCAGAATATTCAGCATAAATCCAATAAAACAATTGTAAGACAATTTAAAACGTCTAGCTTAAGTTGATAAAATGTGTTAATATAAGGAAATTAAATTTTGTACATTAATATAATTACATACCTCATTAACAGGAGTTAATGAAGTATCGTGGAGCTTAAAGCACAAAGCTTGAAGGCTTAATTTTAGAATCTCTTACTTTCTACATACTCGGTTTAGTCGCAGTGGGAAGGACGACATTTTAAAATGACAGTTGATTGTAGGAACTTTTAAATTCGTTCGCGTTTAAAAGCGCGTTTGTGTTTTACGCGCGCCTTAACTGTCAGCACACTGAGGGGCCTTGGGGAGGGGGCCAAATCTGCAGGGTTGCGGGACTGTTTGAAAGGGTTACCGCGGCGCCCGGGACATAGCAGGCTTAAGAAGAAACAGATATTTTATTCAGTGAAAGTATGTAACACTCTTCTTTTCCACCCACAGCGGGAGATGGTCATTTGATGATTCTTCATGCGGAAAAAAGGGTCTTCTCACTGAATTAACCAGATTTGGCTGAATTTCAGTTATTACATGGAGCGGCTGCCGTCTGACCTCAGCAACCCAGACGAAATCATCCTATCACTTGAAACTTTTTGATTTTATAACAAAATCTGATTAGAAGATACTCGACAGTAAAAAAATCAGTTTTGCATGGGAAAACGTAAATGCAAATTGTTACTTTACTCAAAGGAAACATGGTGGCTAGAAGTAAGGGCTTATCGCTTTAGTTCAAGCTCTAGTTTTTCTGCAAAATATTTAGGCTGTAAAGAGTTTTAGAATAGCACTGCTTTGTTTCAGATTTTTATAAACACAACCTAACTTTGGAACAAAAAATGTGGAGATTTAGCGCCAACGCGGAATGTCACTTCGCAACAGTTTTTTTTTTCCAAAATTGGTGTAAATTCGAGTTCATCATCATCATCTTAGGCCATTAACGTCCCTCTACTGAGCACGAGCATCCTCTCACATAACAGGGTTTGAGGGTATTAGATCATACTCCACTACGCGGATCCAGTGCAGATTAGCGGACGCAGGTGTAACATGGATTAACGGCTTAACGTACCTTCCGAAGCACGGAAGCGCTCGATATCAAATGCAACAAAAAACGGTCACCCATCCATAGACTTACCTATGTAAACTCTGCTTTACTTCGGTGATCGTTCCCGACCAACAAGCACCGCGGAGCTACGAGCGCTTCATGGGAGTTATTATGTGTAAATATGATTGATTTTTAGACATACCTTCTTTGAAAACGCTTACAAGTGCCTACACTTTTAAACAACTGGCATGATATCGTTAGTTGTGATGTGTTGATTCTTTCCACTTTATTGGGGTATGACTTTGTCTTGACTACTATGATGGACTTTTCTTGACTTTAACTGTGACTAAATCGATATCTCCTACGTATAATATGTTAACAAAGTAAATGGCATTTTTGAATGAATGAATGAACACTTTATTGTACACTAAATATATAAGAAAAAAACAAGTCACATAAACAAATACATGGTACAATGGGCGCCCTAATTGCTAAAAGTAATTTCTTCCATGCAACCTTAGGATGGACAGGAAACAATGAATAAAAAATAATAATATAAAGAAGGCACAACAGAGTGCTCTTATATCATCATCATCTCAGCCCATAAACGTCCCACTACTGAGCACAAGCCTCCTCTCACATACCCAGGTGCGAGGGTATGGAGTCATACTTCACCACGCGGACCCAGTGCGGATTGGCGGAGGCAGGTGTATGGCGTCCTGCTGTTAGAATTTATCAAGCCGCCTATTAGGCCTCTAACATGGCTTAACGACTACCACATTTAGTGATAACCGGGACCAACGGCTTAACGTGCCTTCCGAAGCACGGAAGCGCTCGATATCAAAGGTCACCCATCCAATGACTGACCTCTGTAAACTCTGCTTTACTTCGGTTATCGTTTCCGACCACCGAGCACCGCAGAGCTACGAGCGCTTCTACGAGTGCTCTTGCTTACTTATAAGTTAATAATAAATTCACACATACATATTATTACACGAAATATATAATTTAAAGTTACATATATAATATAACATATTTAAAAATACATACACTTATTTTGCTTTTTTCTATAAAAAATACCTCTTTTTAATGATATTATCGGATTATTAAAAAGTGGTATTTTTACAGATAAAAGCAAAAATGCCATTTTCTTAGTTAACATTTTATACGTAGGAGGTATCGAAATGACAAAAACGGTTCTAAAACTTGATTATTTAAATTACTTGACACTGGCAAATATTCTAAACGCGTCAGCCATATTAAAAAGTAAATAAGTAAATACTTTTTGGAACAGGCCTGAAGGGTATTTGGCCATCCTTGTAAACTTACTTGTGAACTAGAATTTATGAATAAATAAATCGTCGCGTCATGTCTGTAGTTTTGTTTTATTTTCTAAAATTTGTGTTATTTCGAACATTAATGTGTAATAACGGTGGATTATTTACCGTAAAGTGTTTGTGAACGTACATGAGTGTTGGTAATGAAACAAAACAGTGCAACATAACTTTTTAAATTCTCTCAAGAAGTCTATGTGAGATCTCAGTATAGTCCCACATCTTCACTGAGAACTCAGGGGGCTTAGGGAAGGGCATCTAATTTACCATCATCTTAATCACCACTCATTCTCATTTACTATCATTTATATGTTATAAATATATCTCTTACTTGACACTGGCTAAATGTGCAAAACGCACGAAGCCATTATTTAAAAGAAAAAGAAATCCTGATCTTGCCAGATTACAGTCATGTCAAATCTAAAATCACGAAGTCTTGTTCTACTTTCTCAAATTACTCAGCGAAGTCGTAGCGAGCGAGTGAACAAGTCGTGTTTCATTATATCGCATTTGCATTTAGAGTTCTGTGATGTAGAGTTCTAGTTATATAGTTAGATTATATAGTTCATCATCACAGCCCATTAACTTCCCACTACTGAGCACGAGCCTTCTCTCACATATCAAGGTGTGAGGGTATTGGGTCTTACTCAACCACGCTGACCCAGTGCGGATTGGCGGAGGCAGGTGTGTGGCGTCCTGCTGTTAGAATTTTTCAAGAAGCCCATTAGGCCTCTAACATGGCTTAACGACTACCACATTTAGTGATAACATTATATAGTTAGTTCTAGTTATATAGCCCGCGACTTCTTTCACGTGTCTTGCAGCTAAATTGTTGTTTTTTGAAGATATAGCCTTAGTAAATATACTTCTTATGACATCAGATACCTGCCAGTTAAAAGCTGATGGATATATTTAAAAGAGCCTATAAGTTTCTTGCCAGTTCTTCTTACAGAGCGGTGGCTCGGAACCGGCACTTAGATTCATTTACACTTAATTATTTTTTGTTTTTAAATCGTTTTGTTGCATGTAAGTGAATCTAAGCTTCGTGATTTAGTGTTATAATATTTCGATTATTTTTTTAATATTTTAATTATGACCTTTTCAAGTACTATGTACAATAGTTTATGAAATATTTTTTTTTTACTTTACTGTCTAGCGGCGGAACATGTAGTTCCACAATTCATGTTTAAATTTTAAGCTCAAGGTCGCTTGCTTTTTTGCACGGGCAATTTTCAGCAATGTGTGATAGTTCGAAAGAGTTCAGCGGCCCCGTAACGTAAAGAATAGGTCTCAAGAAGGAACATGGATGGTTTTCAGTCAGTAAAAGTCTGACACACCTTTCCGCTCTACCCAGTGCGAGATGCAGTCCTAAGATGATGATGATGCAGAGATTATCCACTATTATATTGAGAGGTATCATAACTTAGTTAGTATTCATTTTAGATTGTATAGTACACCCTACAGGAAGCAGCCAAATAGATCAAAACTCCAAACGAATTAAAAAGATACCTGATGAAGTTAATTTTTTAATTGTGTTATTTTACTAATCAATTGGGAGCGCTCTATTCATTGTTAAGTCCGAAAAAGGCGACTATTAGAAAGAGGTATTTCTATAATATCTTTGTATCTAAACTTGGTCTGCAATTTTCAATGAACAAAAGTGTAATTATATTGATATTGATCGATATAGTTACTCTGATATAGTGCCTCTGTTTTATTTTTTATAAATAAGGGTTTCTTGCGTTAAGCGCGTTTAGCCAGTGTCAAGTAAGTGATATATTAATAATATATAAATCATAGTAAATGAGAATAAGTTGTGATAAAGATGAAAAATGATAAATGAGATGCCCTTCCCTTAACCCCGTGAGTCCTCAGTAAAGATGTGGGGACTATACTGAGATCTGACTATACTATACTGGACTTCTAGAGAGATTTTGAAAAGTGATGCTGCACTGCTTTGTTTGCTTTACCAACACTCATGTATGTTCACAAACACTTAACGGCTAATAATCCACCGTTATTGCACATTAATGTTGGAAACATTGCAAATTTTAAAAAATAAATCAAAACTGCAAAATTGACGCTTCACTTTCCGCCAAGAAGTCCTAGTGCCTCTTTAAATATACATACATACATTCACGCCTGTTTCCTCGAAGGGGTAGGCAGATGCATATTATACGCCCACTCTTCGCCAATCATATAGTTAGTCCCACGTAATAGGTGGCGAGCCTATTGCCGATTACCCGGCACTGTTATTTTCGCCAGAGCCTCGTCCGTTGATCGGCAGGTGCACCACTTGCAAGTGAGGTTGGCTTTGGCTCTTTAGATCTTGGTAGGATCCCTACGCACCCCACAATTTTTTTTAGTAATGATTAATGTGGGGAGCGGATGACGTGCTTCCCATTAAAGGGAAGATCTTCCACCGGGCGGATGGAAGTGCCCGGGGGCCGCGGCCCTATCAATGATGGTTGGGTGTCTATACTATAATATCTTCTTCTTCTTCTTATATATATATATATATAAGAATTTTTGAAATCGGTCTAATCGGAAAAATATTATATATTATATATATTATAATATAAAGAGGAAAGATTTGTTTGTTTGTTTGTAATGAATAGGCTCCGAAACTACTGGACCGATTTCAAAAATTCTTTCACCTTTGGAAAGCTACATTATCCCCGAGTAACATAGGCTATATTATATTTTAAAAAAAATTAGGGATCCTTACTAAAAATCCAATAATGTAACCCAAGGTGTAAAAAAATTACCTGAAAAATTCCTTACATAGCGTGCGCAGCGAAAACTATTGATGATAGAACAAAATTATGTACTACGACTTTGCAATACTCATCATTATCTACAAAAAATGTCGCGACAGCATATGTCTAAATATTATAGTTACGTCACAGTAAGCGGTTTTTTATTCTAAAAATTTAATTTATATGCCGCCGCTTGAAAAGGCTCTATATTTGTACCTTGGTATTAATCCTTATCAAAAAAAATTACTTTGTATTCAAGACGGCTTCAATACCTTTTTATAACTTTTTGAATTTCATTCGGAAGATATCACGAGTTTAAAATTGCAAGTATTAGAAAAAAGTCGCGTGGTTGCCGCTCACCTAGCCAGCATGCGATGTAGGCGCCATGAAAGCGTCAGTGGGGTACGGGGGGGGGGAGTCAATGTAATCTATCTATATTATAAAGAGGAAGGATTCTTTTTTCATTAGAAAGCTACATTATTACGATTTCCGGGCTCCCGACCATCAGTTTATTTTGTCACCTAAAAATAATTTAATGTCAAATGTTGTTTATGGGGAAGATTTACAATAATCGCTTTAGTTATCTATCCCAAAACAACAGGTTGCTCTCCGGGACTGCCGGTAAGAGTACAGACTAAGTATTAATTAGATTTAAATATTTTCATCATTAACAACTTCAACATCCACATAAAGACAATCTATGCAGCCTGCGGATAATGACTGCGTCGTCGATGTTAGTGTCCGTGTCTGGGATTTGATCTGGAAATCATTTTGCTGACCGTGTCTTTTCTGGGTAGGCATTTTACAGCGGTAGCCGACATCCACGCGGGCGGAGCCGCGGGCGACTGCTAGTTGTGTATATAGTTACGAGCTTGAGGAATTTTGTTTGCTCGATTCATGATTTTCATTCATTGTTTACGTTCCGTTAATCGCTTGTACGGTGTCGCTACATCACTCCAGACCGAAGGTCGATCCTTTGAAGCTCAGCAATCTGCGCGCGTAAGCATGAGGTGCCAGTAGGTTGTCTTCTGCGGTCTGCGGTGAGTCGAGATGTGTTGCAGACGTCGTCCGAGATGCTGGTGTGCAGAGACTGTCACGTTGGAGTGAGCGCTGCCGACTATGATGCTATGCTTCCGGCGTGGGCTGCGGGACCAGGAGGACGAGAAGCTGCCGAGGAAACCAGGTAGCGTAGGGTTGCACTGCACATGGAAGTCCTTAAAGGCTGAATGCTGGCTGCTGTGGGCGTTGGGGCTGTTGACGATAAGAGGCGAGAGAGCGATGCGACGGGGTTGAAGGCTGCTGATGTTCTACTGGGGTTACCACTGTGGGGAGCGGATTACGTGCTTCCCACTAAAGGGAAGATCTTCCACCGGGCGGATGGATGTGCCCGGGGGCCGCGGCCCAACCAATGATGGTTGGATGTTGTATATATAGTTACGAGCTTGAGGAATTTTGTTTCCGCGATTTTAGATTTTCATTCATTGTGTACGTTCCGTTTATCGCTTGTACGGTGTCGCTACAATTAACAAAAAACGAATGACAAATGGTCATATTAAAAATAACAAAGTAATTCATTGTGCGTGCCTCTTTTATATTTTGTTTGTTTCTTTTTTCATGTTGAAACTGTATAGCACACCCACAGGAGGTAGCGATTAGATGATCTTCTATACGAAAAAACAGGATACCTAATGAAGCAGTAGCAAACGAAGGTACCTAATTGTATACTAGTTTCAGTGCCGCAACTCCCGCGGGACTGGCTTACCAGTTGTTTATTACCTACCAAATGAGGCGACGCTCGCTGGTTGCGGAATGATGACGGGTGTGGCGCCATTGCAAGCGGTACTGGTAGTTAATTTATTTTACGGGTAGAATGATGAACACATCTAAAAGGTTCAATTTTAAAAGTGCTCCATCGCAGCCCAATCTGGATACGAATTTAAAACCTCCTTATTTTAGGGTGAGTTAATAAAACTCCCACTGATAATAATGCAGTCTGGCATTCTTTTAAAGAGTTACCGCGGCTCGGGAACATAACGGTCTCAAGAAGGAACATGATGGGTGTAGAGTCACTACAAGCGGTACTGGTAGATAATTTAATTGTGCAGATAGTTAGAGAGGTTTAGATGACGAGTAGTTCTTCATCATCTATGGTCATTCATCATCACCATCATCTCTACTGAGTAAGGGGAGAGGGTATTGGGCCATACTTCACCACGCATTAGCTCATTAACGTCTTACTATATATTATTATAAAACAGGATGAGAGGTATTCTGGTCACCACGCTAATCCTGTGCGGATTTGCGGAGGCAGGTGTCCTACTGTAAGAATATTTCGAGGCGCCCAAAAGGGTATCTTTAATAAAAGGGACCAAATCCCGTATGGTGATAATAAGGAACAAACAACTTTACTTGATTTCTGAAAAAATTCTTTGGTAATCGTTTCCGATTCTAGTACCGCGGAGCAATGAGGGAATGGGAAGAAATATTTTTACCCCGTTAAAAATCGCATAAAATAAAACAAAAAAAAATAGTTGATACTTGGAAAAAGGTCTGGTGAATTCGGAGGATGATATATGGGTTTTAACTGCAGTTCCTGTGGATTTACGGTAACTGTAACGGTTTCTAGTACAGCGTGAGGTCTTGGGATCTTGGAACAATAATAGTGTAGATCTATTCACGAGTCGGGGCGGTTGCACCCGCCAATTTCGCCATTCTTATTCATTGTAAGCATCTGCTGTTACTGCTTGAACTGATGGAGCTATAGTGAATTACATCATGCCTTACCAGGTACCATCATACCTTAATAAGTAGTTTATATGAGCTAAACTTGAGTCAGTTTTGAATTTGATTCCGTTTGAACTACATTTCGTCGTATGGGTGATTATCTAAGCTCAAAGTTTCTAGTGGTGTTGTTGCGATAGCGATATTTTCGCTATCGTAAGAGGACCTTGAACAACAGTTGAAAGCGCGAATTTCTTATTAAAGATATCAAAATGCTGCAATACTATCGATTAAATACATATGAGCTTAATTGAGACAAACTTCGGTAAACTTTTTCAACTTTGACGGACTCTGTGTTTGTAATTAGATTGCATTTAAATATCTTTGTCCAAGTAATCAAGTTCAGAAATCGCTCTCACTGTCGCCACACGCTATCAAAGACAAATAGTAGTGGTTACTGCAGGTATTCTGTGTTATTGTTTTCCCCGGCCTTACGTAACAGATTACTCGTCTGATTATATAGGTACAGTCACCGGCAATATTCTGTTTACGTTTTTTTCTATTGATATTTATTTTTTTGTAGAAATTCAGGAGCCCTAAACAACCTTACCGGTAAGTAAGTATTTCAATTTTGAGATAAATTTGCTAAAATTTAATGACCCAGAAGTTAAAGTGATTCTGTCTCTCTTGTACACCACGTTCTTGTATTGCACCGAGTATGACCTAAATTCTTCTTGACTATGGTTTGAGAGAGGAGCCCAGTGCCCAGCCATCATCATAACAGCCCTATAAAGCTGCTGAACATTAGCCTCTACACTTTATTGGGGGTGTTTGCCAATATTCAGCACTCTGGGTGGGTTGGGGATCGCAGTTTAACCCAGTACGCAGGATGTCACTGCTGCCCGTCATTCCGTAGGATTTCTCTTCGTCGACTCTTACGACTCCCAAAAGCGGGATAGGGATAGTGGCGAGACTCCTTGCCTTTAAACTCAGAAGGTCTCAGGTTCAAATCTTTTTTTTTTTTTGGGATGGAAAATCATCAAATGAGCTTCTCCCGCTGTGGGTGGAGCGGGAGGGTGTGTCAGACTTCTACTGACTAAAAGCCATCCGTGTTCCTTCTTGAGCCTGTAACACCAAGGCCGCGGTAACCCTTTCAAACAATCCTGCAACAAACGATCCCGCAACCGGGTTCAAACCCTGGTGGCGCATCAATGACTTTTCGAAGTTATGTGCGTAATTATCGCTTGCTCCGTTCCTCGGAAAGCACGTTAAGCCGTTGGTGCCGGCTGTCATGAACCTCTATGGCAGTCGTTATTAGTAAGTCAGTGCCTTCTTACAGACTGACAGCTGGCTTAACCATAGAATAATGTTTCCCCCTGGGTTGCGGAGGGTAGGCGGCAGTCGGTCTGTATGATAACTGAAATCTGGTTAGTTCAATGGGCAGACCCTAGGTTGGTCTAGCTAGGCCAACCGGGATTGGCCTCCTTCTGCGAAGTGGTGATGTCGCAGAAGGAGGCCGCGGAGAGGGAGAGGGAGCGGGATCCGCGGGAATAATGTTTCCCCCTGGGTTGCGGAGGTCAGAGCTGTCTGCTGAGTCGCTCCACGTAATAACTGAAATTCAGTCAAATCTGGTTGAACCAGTGAGCAGACCCTGGGCCCTAAGCTTAAGTCTAGGGCAACCGGGATAATGCTGGGATATGATGATTACTCTTACGACTCCCCGTGAGATGAGAGGGGGTGGCACTATTCAAGGCCGGTATCACATGGCACACAATGCTCAGTAGTAGGTCGTTATGATGTAATGGGGGAGGAAGCCTGTATAATTGACAAAAAAATACGGTTTTTTTTAAAAATTGTGATAGAAGTAGAACCTAGCATAAAATAGAATAGCCTGTGAGTTTCTTGCTAGTTCTTCTTACAGAGCGGTGGCTCGGAACTGGCACTTAGATTCACTTACACTTAATTTTTTTTTTAATTGTTTGGTTGCAAGTGTATCTAAGCTTCGTGATTTTAGTCTAATTAAATTTAAATTGTTTTTTTTTAATTTTTTTATAATTTTGACGTTTTTAAGTACTATGTAATAGTTTATGACATAAAAAGTTTTTGTTTTTTTATTTTGATTTTTTTGGCACTAGTGTTTGTTTAGATGTATTTTTCAAGTTCCAACATGTTATTTGTGTACGAAACTCTAAAATGAAATAAATAAAGAATCGTTTTTATACCCAACTGTCTCTTTTTATTTTGATCGGATCATCGTAAAATCTCGAAACGCACCTTCAAGTTAAAATGTATCCGATTTCACAACTTTAAAGATAAACTCTATTGCTATCAAAGTGAAATAAGATAAAGTTTATGGAGATTCTGTAATTGTAAAAAGTTTTTAGATCTTTTCGTAAGAGATAAAGTTTAGAACTAGATAAAGTCTAAAGTCTCTACTTTGCTGAAAGTTTGACCTTTAGTTAAATTAGTTGCTCTAAGGTTTACTCCCACAGACATGTATAAATATCATCATTGTGATTGTGTTTATTTAGTTCCAAGTAGTTCATAGCGTTGTTAGTCCTAAAACAAAATTTAGTATGGTAAAATTTCCATTTTATTGTTGCGACACTACTGCCAGCCTGATAGTAATAGAAGAACAGAAGTCTTTTGTAAGTCATTAAATAAAGAGATGGAGATAGTTTTTAAGTATAATAGGACGAAGAAAAAGTATAATAGATAGAAGTAAAAAGTACTATAGGACTACCCGAGGGATAATAATATGTAGCGTAAAATTTTCATTCCACTGTGAGCAGGATGTAGTCTAATAAATTAACACAGAAAGAGAAACTGTTACTGATCATACAAATTAAAAAATATATGAATTTCGAAAGATTAGAAAAATTAGTAGATTTTCGTCAAATTAAATTATTATCTATTGAATTGAAAGTCATACCTTAATATTATTAAAATTATAATAAAACATGGACATATCGGTCCTCGGATCCTTTACATAATTTGGTCCTTTCAAAATACCACCAGCCACACGAGAAGGGCCGATTACAAAAATAACCTGACATATCAAAGGATTCGCAAGCTTTACGGTTCATATTCGAAATAAAATCATATTCATAGTAAAATAACTTCACAGTAAAACTACTCCGGTAGTAACCAACACACCAGCTACGCCAATATGGTCCCCGCGTGGTGGAGTGTTACCTGAATTCCTCTTGACTTGGTTTGTTATAGGAGACCAGTGCTCACGTTAATTAGCTGTAGTTATGATGATGGAAACACCTTTAAGTAAAGAGGCGAATTCCGACAATTAATAAAGGCAATGCACTATGAATTCTGAAAATACTATAAATTTTGAAATAATTGGTCATCGTTAATAGTTTTAGTCGTGTGGTCTATAGTCATACTATATACATCAACTGTCAATATCAATTTGTGGAAATCAAATGTAATATGGGCTTTATATCTTAGTAGCATTCTGTCATCGCTGAAATAAATAATAAAAATATAAAAACTGATCGTACAAAAAAGTGCTGCTTTTACTATGACATTCGAATTCGAAATTATAACGAAACGGCCGAAGATAAAGTCTGAAATGTTATAACAAGGAAAAACGGTCGCTAGAAGTGATTATAACTACATTGGAGAACATATTAATATTATTAATCACCTCCTTTGCCTATTAATGTCCTCAGGCCTCTTCACATCAGTTATGGTGAGAAGGGATCAGGTCATACTTACTTCAACGGAAACCGATTTCAATTGGCTTGACATCGGTGATTGAGAAGGGTGGATGTTTTGATGACGAATGCCCCTGGTTGGTGCGATGCCTTCAGGTTAACTGAGTCCAGGAGAGAAGGCGATGGCATAATATTCTATACGCTAAGTAATTCATAAGACATATATTTAAGGAAAAACCGGCAATTTCCAGAAAATAAATCCTTCAAGTTATAGAAGATCAATAATGACATAACTACAATCACAATTTTGTAGATTCAAGAAAAAAGCAGTCACTTTCAGGTAAAGAAAACCATTTGTATATAGAAGATGAAGATGACCTTTCAGACTGTCGTTATTTTGTCAACGGTCACTTAACAAAAATAAATTTTAGTTTATCCTAAATTGGCAATTTAGGATGCCAATAACAAGTGTCATAAGAAAACCATCTGTATGATGTAGATGATGACATTACAAAGAAATGATATGATCGGCGCCATTCACCTATACCACGCAGCCTTTCATCACTCAATGCTCTTCTAGATACCAATCCTGAATGTGACCTGTTTGCGGATGGTAGGTCGAAAATTTTGTCGGACTGCCTGAGTTATTGTGAAAGAAAGGTATGATGAATGTGTGCGTGTATATCTTTATGTAACTTATGTCTATTATAGTTAATTTTATTTTAATTTTATTTTAATATTATCTAATTAATTTTTTTTTAAATTTTTTTTGATTAATTTAATTATTGTTGATGATTTTAGTTTTGTAAGTGTTGAATTGTATTTTTGAAATTGATTGTTATCTTTAATTACTGTAATTGGTTTTGTACACCGTTTTAATTAAAGTAAAAAATAAATAAATAAAATAAATAAATAAATAAATAAAAAAACACATTTAAGAAAAAAGCGATCACTTTCAGAAGAATAAAACCTTCTTCGTTTAAAAAAAAAGTTTAAAAATCACTCGTACTTTTGACGAGTTATAATTTTCAAAATCGCGCATGGCGCTAATTTTGAAAGTGCTATGTAAGAAAAAGTGCTCAGTTGTGAGTGGACAAAAAAGAGTCCGCAACTTCATTAGTATACATATGTCGGTTCCGAGTCACCGCTCCAAGTTTTCTATCGGGATTTTTGTATCCAAAACCTTCTGGATTTGGAAGATGATTATGAAATATATTTAATATCTTTATAGCTTTTTAGTCGATTATAAACATGACGAGGCTTATTTAAGAAAAAACCGGTCAATTCTAGAGAAGAAAATGGGAGTAACATTACAATCAATCCTAATTTAACGAGTCACATTTTTTAAATCGCTGTGTTAATATGCATGGAAAAATTATATCCAGAGAATAGAAGGGTTCAAAAAAGGTATGCAGTTTCATTAGTACACAGTGCGCACCTGTCGGTTCCATCTAGCTGCACCATTGCCTAATTCTACTGACCACAAGTGGTAAGGAAGTTATGTGAAAGATTATGAGGTGAAGATGGAAGCTTCTTTCCCGGATGGGCAGGGATAGGCATATTATACGCTCACATTTTGCCAAATTGATTATTGGCCCCACGTCAGAGCCTCGTCAGATGCATCACTTTCAGGCGTATACGGTCGTATCCAAAACCTTTAGGATTTGGAAAACGATTATGAAATTTTATAAAGTTTTAGTTTAGACGAATCATATTTTTTTAAGGCGTCACTTCCAGTAAAACTAAGGAACAAAAAAGGTCCGCAGCTTCATTAGTAAACAGTGCGCGCGGCTGCTCTTGGCTGTCCACCTGTCGGTTTCGAGTAGCCGCTCCATCGCCTAATTCTGCTGACGAGGAGTCAGATGACACAGGTGCGTGGATATGGTTAAGCTTTGTAAAGATCTCTCCGTACTGGAGAAGAAAAACTTTCTTTTACCTTTTCACTGGCCTTCAATACTAAGTAATAGTTGTATCTTAGCATTATCCCGGTTGCCCTAGACTTAACCCCAGGGTCTGGTCTTACAAGATTTGGCTGAACTTTACATGGAGCAACTGCCATCTGACCTCCACAACCCGAAGAGGAATATCATCTTATGATTAAACCACATGTCAGAATATTAGAAGGCACTGACCTCTTAATAACGACTATAAAATTAAAATTAATAGTGTTATCAGTTTTGCAGGTCAATGTAGAAACGAATTTGTAAAGCAATGACACTCGTTTCAGCGTTTGTGGTATAGACTTCATTATTATATTGTTTAGTATTTCGGGAGATTTCAGTAGTGTGTAGACTGTTACCAAGTTATTGGGGTGACTAGCTCTCCTCGGGTTTGACAAAATATTGATTTGTATGAGATTTGTCCGAGCCACAGCCGAGTTAGGAACGCAGTCCTAAATTAATAAATAAATTGAAACTGTCACTTGGTCGTGGGTAAATTTTGCTAATAATTTATGAATTGAATATCACTATGAATCACTATGAGTCACACTTCTAGAAAAGACTAGTCCGAGCCAGTGCGAGAGAAGGACCGGTTTTATAAAAAAGGTGAGAGGAATTCTTGTCATACTTCAACCTGCGGACCTAGTGCAGGTTGGTTATGTCATCTAGCTACAAAACAGCTGAAAATGGGCGCGTTAGTTTTTAAGTTCACTTAAATATCACTCAAATGGATCAATGAATGACACACATCAAAGGAGTAAAGAAAAACAGAATTTCGCGGTAAATTATTATTTTTCTATTCGTTTTCACATTTATTGTAGCCATCACGTCTTAGCCGTCTTTTGTTCTCTCCTTCACTCGTTCATGAAAGGCTCGAACGAACTATCGTTCGAGCCTTTCATTCGTTCTACATATCCAATGAATCGTTTCAACCCACCAAGGTAAGTAGAACCATATTAGTATGTCAGAGCTACCGGCGCTTCATAATTAGAACTTACGCGTTGCATAATAATATTAAAATAATTTGGGGTTTAACGGGATATTATACTGTATAAACGGTTGGATGAATCCGGTCGAAAAGTTAGGCACATTAAAAGTTATACTGTGGGATTACGTACCACATTGGACAGCGTTAATCCGTGTAATAGGTATTATAGAACTGAATTCTTTATTTTGCCAGAAACACGGTATATGAGAGATGAACAACAATATATACAGGTCAACATATTTCGCTGCATAATCAGCATTATATCATTGAAAGACATTGTAGTGATTTACTTATAGAATTGTGGATAATACTTTTTAAAACATTTTCCAATAGGTACTTAAATAAAAATCAGTTTTTGTAACAACACAACCAAATAAAAAAGTCGCCACACAGTGTGAACTATGAAGGCATCTAGTTTCTCGAAATTGGGATTCGATCAGCTTAAGCATCGTCAGTGCATTTACAGCAACGCATAGTAAATTAGTCTAAAGGTGCTCTAAAAGTCTGCATCGTTTTGACTTGTTGCTTCGTGTTTCCTTTGTAAATTCTCCCTAAAAAATAGTTTTGCAACATTACCCATACATACAAGTGTTTTGAATAGTTTCCTAAAATTTAAAGTTTAAAACGGCAATGTGAAATCACCTTAATATTTCTTCGTTTTTATGTTATTTTAGTAGGGAATATAATAAACTGAACCTCTAAAAAATACTTTTTTGATCATCAAAAATACTGATCTAGCATCTAATAGGGGATTAGGTGCTCCATCAGAATTTTTTGATGTACAAAAAGGTTAGGTTAGGTTGGTAATTTATTAATTTTGATGACACATTAAATATGAGCCTTTTAGTAGGACGACCGGGTCATTTGGAAGTACGATAATATTTATCTCTAAATACTTTATCATATTTAGTTCAATGGAATAAATGGTATACTTAAACCATTACTACTACTACTTACTAAATATTATCAGTAATTGTGAAATAATTTAAGTTTATTAATCTAATAATAATTAATGTTTGTAAATTAATATTAGATTAATAATAATAGTCTTCCTATCCCACGTCATTAATATAGTTTATAAATTTAATTGTTACTAACAGATGGATCGATGTTAGGTCGAAAATGACAAATATTATTATTATAAAGCGCAGGTACCGACCTAAAATATCACCCCCCCACCCCCTATTATATCACGGGAAGTCGTAAAAGTCGACGAAAATAAATCCTACCGTATGATGGGCCGCAGCGTCATCCTGCTTACTGGCTGGAACAGCATCACCAACCTAGGTAGGTTATCTTATCTTATCTTATAGCGGGGGCCACAGACTAACCGTGGCGCACTTTGACCCTTATGCCGGATCTTTTGTGCATAGGTAGGTAGGTTGGTTGGTGATTGCAGGTGCAAAGCGTGGTGATTATAGGCAAATATCCCATATTAAGGAGGCCAATGTTTATAAGACTGATGTAATGACTATTATCAAAATTGGTGATGAAGCATCACTTAGAGGACTTAGATGCTTATATTGTTTACTTAGATTCACTTTTTTTATATATTTCCATGTAATTGAATCTAAGCTTCGTGATTTAATTGTAGTAATGTTTAGTTTTTTTTATTCATATTTTGTTTTGACGTTTCAAGTGCTATACAATAGTTTATGAAATAAAAAACTTTTTTCTATTACTTTTTATTGTCACTGGCGGGAGACAAAACCAGCCTAGACGATTTTCTTGCCCGTTCTTTTACGATCAAGCTCCCGCCCGCAGTGAATGGGCGCGTTAGTTTATAAGTATGTATTTATAAGAGCTTTATTAAGGCAAACTTTAATGCATGATTTATGCTTTGACTAGGCTTTAATCCAATGAACTTTGAAGTGAATAGCACAAATTACAACCTTCGCATTAAAGCAATTAACGGTACCATTTTTTTAAGCTTTACAATTAATATATTACATCAAAGATAAAACCGAAATTCTCGCATTCACGTTCTTCGTATACAAAACTCATTATTCAGGGATTTCCTGACAATGGATTAGTAATTCATAAAGCAGGTCGATTCGCCCAGGTGGTGAATTAATTTGGAACGGGTTTGTATGGAATGCTGGTTAATTTCGAAGCGGGGAGCTGTTTTCTCTATGTTTACACACTCTTTGTACGCATATTGGTACGTTTTTGTTCCCTTCAGCAAAATCTTTTGCAAAATGATACGACTTTCAATGCTTTGTTCCCTTTGGTTCAGAAAAAACGTAATGACTTTCGGGTTTAAGGATCTCATCAGTTATTAATTTTGGAGGGATTTGCTTGGCTGATCCATGTAGATTATGAGTTGTTATTACATATGATATGGATATTGGTCGTGTTCCTAAAAAGAGGATGAATATCGAGAGTTTTATTAAAATCGAATGCGATGTGCCCGTAGCTTCGAGATTGGTGGTGGTGGTTCTAGGTGGAAGCTATCAGTGCAGTAAAGAAAAGTTTACATAGGTCAGTCTTTGAATAAAATATAAATAAATATTTCTGACTTTTACAACAATAATTTAGTTCCAAGATAAGTATCATTAAGAACTTGTGGTCTGGAAATACCAGGATCACCACTATGTAAATACCGGTGCACTTTTTATTTGATGAGCGCCATGACTATCAAAAGCATTTACAGCAGCGCATAGTAATTTAGTGGAAAGGTACCCTAAAAGAGATTTATTAATACGGACTCGGTTGGTGTGTCCTTTTTGTATAAGAAGCTATTTATTTGCTGACCAAGAAATACATCAGCTTTCCGGGCCACCAAGTTGTTTATTAAGCAATTCTGTTTCTTGATTTCAGGAAAATTACCCATGTTCATCAAGAAGATAATATATAATATATGTTATCTTCTTGATGAACATAGGTAAAGTATTAAAGTCGTTTTATGTTCCCCAGAGATGTTGATTAGCAGGTGCACCATATGCAGGTGAGGTTCGCTTGGGCTCCTAAAATTGGTAGGATTTCTATACACCTCTCTTGTCTTAGTATGATTATATTATATATATTGTAAGTATAAAAAGTACTTAAATAACTCTGCCTACTTTGAGTTAGATTTAAATTGTCTAAGGAATTTAATTTTTATTATTATATAAAAATATGGGAGCAAAATAATTTCTAGTATCTTTAAGAAGACAATAAATTACAATGAATCATTTTTTATAAGTAACAAATGTTATTATTTTTTTCCACTCTTGCGCTTTCATTATTTCGGATTCCATCAACTGCTTAATATCAGGCAGGATGTATTACGACGAGTCATCAAAATAATACGCCACTAGCGCCACCCCTCATACCGCACTACATGTCACTTTGCATCCCAGCTTCAAATAATGTGGCTCAGATTATGGCGCTGTGCTGATCACAAGATATAGATCACGCCATTTTTTTCGGATTGAATCGAAATCTTACTCTCAGGCTAGACATGGTAATTATGACGAGTCACCAACAGACTACCTATTAGGTGGCTTAAAGAATTCAAAGCCACACATCTGCCTCCGCCAGTCCGACTGAGAAGTTCTGCGACCGCACTCGATTTACTTTACACAAAAGTTGAAACCCACCCAACCGCAGCCGCCGTTCGGGATGGGCCTTAATTTATCGAAGTTACTGTTTACTTGTATAATTTATTTGGTTAACTTCACTTGTGAGACAGGTTTGATAATTTATTTTTGTTGTTCACTGGCTTCTTTACTTTGTCTATCAAGTCGTGTGTATATGTGTTATCTGTGGATAAAAATAAACTTTATTACACGCCCCGCTTAAAATACCCGGTACTATAAAAGCTGCAAAGAAATCTATAAAAAATTTAATGATCCTATATCCGCGTCATTAATATCATACATACATTCACGCCTGTTTCCCCGAAGGGGCAGGCAGAGGCATATTACACGCCCACACTTCGCCAATTATATAGTTCCCGCGTAATAGGTGGCGAGCCCATTGCCGCTTACCGGGCACTGTTATCTTCGCCAGAGCGTCGTCCGTTGATCGGCAGGTGCACCACTTGCAGGTGAGGTTGGCTTGGGCTCCTTAGGTCTTCGTAGGATTCCTATACACCTATACGTCATTATAAACCTAGCGTTTATTTGGTTGATAATATCGGTTGTCCTAAAATCTTCTGACGACGCCCGCCGCTAGTTGATAGAAAGAGGCGGGGGGCCAGTAGCTGAGGCGCAGCGTCTGACACCCCACCCACGACCAAAACCGGGAGGATCTCTTTAGAGCATAGCGGGTGTGGCCGACTTCTGGGATGGTCAGCTCATTGATCTAACCAAATTGGGCTTGTTTCAGTTATTTCACGGACGACGTACCTCAGCAACTCAGAGGCACATATTAGAAGGCACTGACTTCCTAACAACGACTGTCATAAATGTTCATGCCAGGCAGGATCATCAGGGATGACGTACTTTTGGAGCAAGCGATAATTATGCACATAACGTCGAAAATTCATAGGCGCGACCAGGATTTGAACCCGACACGCTCTTTATTGCAGTATATTGATCTCGCCACTAGGAGATAGCCTAGAGATATGCTAACGTTGTTAGGTTAGATTTTGCCTTCAGTACATTACATAGTAATATTAAAAGTAATATCATTACAAGCAGGAGTGTATAATACTCAAGCAGAAGTCTGCAATGCGGAATGCATTACATAATAAACAACATAGAAAATACCAATACCAAATAGGCACACAAATGTTTTCACATAATTCACCAAAACAAAAACAGCGGTTCATACACATCAAGTCGAATTTATGCGGCTACCCAATCAATCCTACTCTCATTCGATTAAGCAAGGGATCGAATGGCTCAGCGAAAGTATGGCCGGGCGACTAGTGGGTAATAAAATTTATGCTTCTTCGACATAAATTCGAGGCACCCATCATTACGCTGATTAGGTTGATGTCTTTTGTTGTAAGTTACTTTAGTTAAGCGCATGTGGTTAGGTCGTATAACATGTTTGTAAATTAAGAATTCTCGTTGTAATTCTATCTCGCTCGTAGTTTTTTAACAAAAATGTGTAAGAAGGAAATATTTTAATGTGTGTTTGCATTAAATAGGCTCTGAAACAACTGGACTTGGATTTAGAAAAATCCATCATTCATAGAAAGCTACATTTCATGTGAATAACAAAGGTTTTTATTAATAAGCAATTTAAGTTAGGGATCCCTACAAATCTTAAATAATCTAAGGTTTACATCATTTAATAAATGGCTGCCAAAGCGAAATTAAGGCATTTCAATAATTTCACTAATTAATGATATAGTACTAATTTAATAATAGTAATAATATAGACGACCGATATGGCGTCGTGGCGAATATACCCGCACTATATTCCACCGTCCTGGGGTCGTGGGTTCGATTCCCACACTGGAAAAATCTTTGTGTGCATCAACGTGAATATATGTTCTGTTCTGGGTGTTTCCTATGAATATTAAGTATATACTTACAAAGAAAATTCAGTTTTAATGTCTATTCGTTCTTTAGTATCCGTAATCGAATACAAGTTCATAATTATCTTGAAAATAAATAATTTGTGTGATAGTAAGGGAATATATATTAATTTGTGTAAAAAGTGAGCGATACCACAGGAAACCACTAGTGTTTTAGGAAGACAGAACATCTTCATTTATTCCGTTGTTATCATTCCAATGAGGAAATGGGAAAACGGCGGCTTGAAATATTTACAGATTTTATCTGACCCATGGATTAACATAAAAGGGCCTTTCGGTGTTTGGGGAAAACATATTTGTGTTCTTTTATGTAATAATATCTCAAACAGGAAATTGGATTATCGTAAAATGGTAAAGAAAATGAGTTTCCATTTTGACAGGGGCTGGCAGATTAGATATCTAGTTATATTTATTGTCAATCATCAAAATACGTCAAACTATATCATAATGAATTACGCTTGCAGAAAATTTTATATATGAATAATAAAATCTTAAGAATGGTTCACTTCATCATAATCATCTCGGCCATATGTCGTTTCGCCGAAACTTTGAGTGATTCTGAGTCGCCTGCATTCATCGGCTTCCTGCCGCCTTGACCAGATCATCATAGCTCACTTACAATAAGGTAAAGTACAGCTAATATATTACATTACATTAAAACTTAATATTAGATTGAATTACATTTAATCGACCTATATTCAATTGACTTGACTTGAAAACAAATCTACATTACATTAAAACATATTAAATGAAGCCATTATCGTCAATAAAATAAGAGTCCTTCATTCCATAAGATAAGCATGGTAAGGTAAGTATGGTAAGGTAAGCATCGTTAGGTAAGCATGGTAAGGTAAGCATCGTTAGGTAAGCATGGTAAGGTAAGCATGGTAAGGTAAGCATGGTTAGGTAAGCATGGTAAGGTAAGCAAACAACTATGACGGTCTTACTTGCTACTTTAAAGAAAGAAAAATAATTTATTCAAAGTACGATACAGGAATACGCTACAAAATCTCTTAGCTTATGCCGCAGCATGGAGATGCTGAGGCACTGGTTTTCAGTGGCATCAGTGAGAGAGGCGCAGCTCATAAAAGCTAAACTTGAGGAAAATAGTTGCACTGGGAGGGTCTATGATTACAAAGCAGTGGCCCGCTGCCCCTGCTTTCTAAGACCCTCCTGGCGCTGCTTGAAGGACCCTCCTATGTCAGAAGTCAGTGCTAAGGGCACCCAGAAAGGCCAATCTCTGGGTGGTACCTTATCCCGGCGTTCTCCTTTTCCCTACCGAGAGGTACTCAGCCACCCACAACGTCAAGGTGGATACCAGTCCGGGGGGGGGGGGGGGAAAGGACAAAATCCTACCTATATATTACTACACATAACCTATCCTAGCCTACTTATTGCTGTTGTGATCTAACGACGCTTTTATTTTCTATTGTTTTTTAACATCCGTTTCATTCGCTTGATTCGAATACAATGCAAGCTTAAAAGCCTAGAAACGTCTAGGCATAAGGATTTATATTTTTAACTATTAACATCGGATCATGTTTTGAATGTCATTATTTGTTTGTGAGCCATCTGGTACTGGCCTAGAATAGGGCTACCCTCTTCCATATCTCACGGGGAGTCGCAAGGATCGATGATGAGAAATTTTACCGGATGATGGGCAGCAGCGTCATCCTGCGTACTGGCTTGAACTGCGATCACCAACCCGCCTGCCTAGCGTAGTGATTATGGGCAAATATCTCCAATATAATGTAATCTATTAGGGAGGCCAATGTTCGGCAGTGGACTTTAAAAGGCTGATGAGATGATGATTTCTTGTATGAAACCGGTATATTCCACAAATGCTGCAAAATCCCGCAAGCGTAGAAGCGCTTCAGCGTAAGAATTGATCGCTTGAAGCATTAACCGTACTGAACAATGAACAATTTAAAAAAAATCAGTCATATTCATTTATTGAAATTTCGCTCAAAAGAGCTCTTTTGAACGTCAAAACTTAAAAACTAGCGTGCCCATTCACTGCGGGCAGGAGCTTCATATTAAAAGAACTAAAATTTTTAAATAATACCATTATTTTGAATGTAATGGTTATTTTATGAAACCGGTATGTATTGTGGTTTTGTCTGTGCGGTATAAAACCGGAAGCAAATCGGCATAAGAATTTAATGGCCATACTAGACGTGCAGCCACGTCCGCCAATATAAATAAAACAATCGATAGGATCTCGATACGCGCTGGTCAAGCGAATGTGTCCATTAGTGACCAGCTTATACATATTAGACTTCCGTTTCGTACAAAATGTACAATTGTTTATATTTTTGATCCAAACCAAACAGTTTACTAATGTTATATATTATTTTTTAATTTTTAAGGTTCCGTACCCAAAGGGTAAAAAACGGGACTCTTTTACCATAGGTAATATAATACTAAATTATATTTTTATTTTCTTATTTTTTTTTTGGGTTGACATAGTAAATAATTACTATTTGCAAATGCGATTTACATTTGCATGATTCGATTTTACCTATAGTAAATCAATTTAAATCTAATCATTTATTGCAAGTCACACGAATTAAAGATGTAACAAAATATTCAGGCCGGCTTGTGACTTCCGTAAGGGCAGTATTTGTTCCATCTATTTATCTCTATAACATTATACAAGTTTGGTGGGAAAGTGAATATCACTTTAGTTCTACTTCAGTATCGTTAACCTACGAACGCTTACGCAAAATATATACTATGTTCCATAAACACATACTTTTTATTGTATAATAAACACGTTGTATAAATTATTATTATTATTATTATATTTTGAAGTACCGTTTGTAGTATATTAGTACTACAAACGGTACTTCAAAATAACTAACAACATTTACTTACATAATATATCGTAGTTCTCTTAATGCGAATCGAAGAAAAACCGGTAAACTCTTCGTGAAACCGGTAAAAAGGGCCGTGTTAAGTGAACGACCATCCACAAGCAATAAGCTTAAATAGATTGCTATCCCATTCCTTTTTCCATTTGCGATTGTCGGGTATTTCGCATAATCACCGGGTCTCCGATAAGGGAGAGGTTATATTATTGGCGAAATGACTTTTTAATATTTGTTGGAATTTTCTGAGAGAAAACAAAGCTAACTAAATAGATTTCCTTCTCTGAAAGGGTCAGGGTCATAGTTAATATTTCTAGCCAGGGAGTTTTGTTATAGTTGTATTTAAAATTTGATATTCGGATGGTTTACATCTTTACGTCATTAGTTGTATGTCGATGTTTCAAGCAGATTCCTGGAAATTATCTGGTCTTCAATTTAAAAACTGTAATATACTCGCGATTTCGATAATCATTATATTTATTATTCATCATTATCATAATAAGTAACACATATATGTCATAAAACAAGGACGGCATACATCATCTGTTTAACCAAACCTCGAATATGCTTATTAGCTAAGGCTTACCCAAGAACTGACTGTGAATGCTTCTCAATTTAGGATTTTAAATAAGACTCGAATAAGACTAACAAAAAGGATAACAATATAAGTTTAAAATAAAACGTTTCTTATTTTAAATCTAGTACTTCCATAGCTTATGTTTTGTTTACAGTGTAGTACTTAGTTTTGCAGGCTAGTGTAAAACTGCGGAGCTAAGATAAGTTCGAAACCTTATTTCGGAAAGATGTGAGATCGACTTCCATTTATGTAGTCACAAGATGTTTATATACAATTATTCGGCATCATATAGATTCCACTGAAATTTAAATTAATAAAATGTGTTTGGATTAACATCAAGTCTCTTCGCCCGTGAACATGCCCTTACTCAGCGGAACGCTCGCTCGCGATGTCAAAACCGGTAATGCTTACGTTTCCGCTTTTTAGATTTTGTTTTGCGCAAAGTACGAGTAGGAGAGAGCTCTCGGAACATGTGACGTTTCTTGACTTTGTCTTAGACATTTTATGTGGAGCTGAGTTAATGGTCCGTATGAGGAGATTAATGTTTCCCCTTACGCAATGACATTTTATTTTATGTGTTAGTTAAAGATCTATTGCTTTTTTTGTTTGATGTTACCGTTAATGCTTCTTCTGGTTTTCTTTTTCCCATAAAACATTAAAATACTACATTCCTATTATTTGCTCTTAAGAAATCTACAATTGATATGAATTTCGAAACCGATAGTAACCGGTTTCTCTCAGTACGCCACAAGGCCACCAGTGCTCTCGCAAACACGCGCATCTATATTATAGTAGTGGCATAAAAATATGCAGTTGTATAAAGCTGTAGTTTGAGTTTTTTTACTCGTATGCTATGTGTCTACATAGCACACGTTTTTTTAAAAAAAAATCGGATGTTAATTTTTTAAATGACTTTGCCCAGCTTGTGGGTGTAGCGGGAGGGTGGGTCAGACTTTTACTGACTAAAAACCACCCATGTTCCTTCTTTCGAGCCTGCTACTTACCGAGGCCGCGGTAATCCTTTCGAATAGTCCGGCAATCCCGGCAGGCTTCCCCCTCGACCCCCTCAGTGTGCTGACATTTATTTAGGGCGCGCGTGGAACACGAACGCGCCATCGACGCGGCCTGTTGCCTACAGAAGACGGACGGGCGGCGAGTTACCCATGACTCGCCGCCTACGAGCTAGCGTCTACAGTGGCCGAGAGTCGTCTCGCGGCTCCCGAAGTATCGGGCGTCCACCGCGGCGGCTGGGACCGAGACGAGTGGCATTCTGCCTCTTTCATTCTGCCGCCTCCTTTGCTAGCATGACTGCTTCGCAAAAGTAGGCGACAACACCCCATTCTCTCTCGCTCCGGACCATAGCATCCACCAAGGCCGACCGCGTAGCATACTGGAAGCAAAGCATGCGAATCACAATACTTATGTGACGTACCTACTCCATTGCTATTATCTTCAAGGTCAATACGATAAATAAAGATCAAAATATGAAAGGAAAAAAAAGATTATTCAGCTGCAATTTAAAAAAAAAGAAGAGCTGCATAGGTGGTTATAAATTAAACATAAAAACCAAAATTAATTTTACAGTAGTTTAGAATAGAATAGAATAAAGAGAGATTGACGACCGATATGGCGAGGTGGCGGTATAAACCTGAGATCGTGCACACAGACAAATCTCTCCACACCATGATGATTCACGTGATTTATATAATATTACTTTACCTCCAATTTTTATCGCAATACATTTCCTCGTCATCAACATCTGTTTCTTCGTGGTCTCATTCGGTTTTGGAATTCTCATCCGGCGATTGTGTTTCGCAACTCTGGGTTTTAAAACGTGGCGTAAAACGATATTTGACCAGACCGGCAAGACTGGCTGCGCTTGTTGTAGTGCTTGGTCTACGCTATGAAGCGATCTTATTTTCTGTACTACATCGACTGCTTCCATCAGGCTGGATGTGGTTATTAAAAGTAGTCACATAAGAGGATAATCCCAATATAATGTGAATTAAGTACTCGCAGTACTCAATTTTATGCAGCATAAATGCTGGAGTAGGCGGCAGTAGGTGATTTGTTCCGTAACTTACTAGAGTAAAGCAACAAAAACAATCCATACAACAGTTACACCCCACCAATTCATAACCTTCAAGACATAGAGAAGCAAATCCATAAATCTAGTAAAGACAGGGTGTTAGTAAAAATACGAGCCCGGAAGAACAGCCGCTGGGGCGCAAAACGAAGATTTACCACCGTCAGTGGCCGTCGCATGTCTTATTGGCACTGGAAAAGGGCTGGAGTCGACAATGCAATATTTTTTGTTACGAAGATGTTTTTTTTAACACGAGATGGCACTCAAGTTTGTAGTCTTATTGATAAAAAGTGGTCCCCGCAGCATTTGATATCGTCGTTTAAAATGCAATTTTTTAATGTGGAAATCTCAAAGATTATTCAACTTGTTTGTTATATAATCGTAATAACTCATATATAAGTTTCTCAACTATCATTATCATTTTAGCCCATTGGCGTTTTCATACAGACCAGGCGCCTCCTTTCAAGTAAAAAAGTGAGAGGAACATAAAAAAAATGTGTTTTTTAAATCGAAACTTCATATAAATTAATGTGTAATTGTTTTACACATAGGAGTTTAATTTATTTACCCTTTTTTACCATCTTTGCACTAAGCATGGTGTTTACCAAATGGAAAGTATTCCACGTTATTGACGCATGCAATACCAAGTATTCCAACACAAGTCAGAATATTTTATATATATTATTCTCGAAGTGGTAGGCAGAGTCATATTATACGCCCAAATTTCGCACAGGGAACTTTTATGTTCGCCAGAGTCTCGTCCGCTGGTCGACGTGCACCACTTGCAGGTGAGGTTGGCTTGGGCACCTCAGATTTAGATAGGAGCCCTACACACCCTAATACGAAGATATTTTATAGAAGTATAATCTGAAATTCAATGAAATCGTAGTTGAGTAAAAACTAATTGTAAAAGTTAAATTTGTTAGACAAGTAGGTCTCACGGATAAGAACTCTCTATGTGCTGACAGAATAAAATAAAATAATAATAAATGTCTACTCCACGCCTGTCTGTCCATATCAAACAGATCAGTGTAACTGTCGCGTGATTGTTGGAATAGCTCAGGTCGACCCCCGCCGTTCCTCATCAACCCACCAAAAAACATAACACTGTTAAAGAAAATTCGAATAGCTGGTTGGTAATTTTCAATTGGTTGCGGTTGTGGTTTTAAGACTGATATATCGGTCGTATTTAATATCATTTTCCAATATTGCTTCTGTCACCGTAAAACTATAATCTATCTTATATGTTTCATCCGTATTGCTAATAGACCCCGCTCTGTTTCCCCAGTTCTTTATGTACCTACCGATATACCTGACACTATTGAAGGAAATTCATAAAGCTGGTGTTATGCAATTACGAGCAGATAGTTCTAAAACTTGTTTCATGGCCCATTGTAAAGAGAAAAAATACTTTAATGGTTTTAGCACACATATCAATAGAAGTAGTGCCTAGAATAAAGTCACCCCCTCTGATCTTACGGGGATTCGTAAGAGTCGGCGAAGAGAAATCCTACCGGATGATAGGCAGCAGCGTCTCTTGCGTACTGGCTGGAACTGCAATCACAAAGTAGCCTGCCCAGCGTGGTGGTTATGGGCTAATTCCCCCAATAGAATGTAATCTATTGGGAGATGGCTAAAATAATTTATAAGGCTGATATGACACAAAGCAACTCGGAAAGAGATTGTTATCGTTTCAACTACAATCGTTCAAAATCTCTATACTTCTGCAACGCACACTTGCAGTTGGTTTTATACATGGTATCACGGAAATTAACTCAGCCAGGACCCGGACCAGGACTAGGTAGAGACCAGTCGGGGGGGAAAATGTCAAATGCCCGCAAAATTATTAGAAAATGATTTGTAAACTTGATGCAAGCTAATTCAATTCATGAAATGCACAAATGCCAACTTGGGTATGGCATAGCGTGTGTGAAACAGCGTTTTACGGAGCGTACGGGCGTCGGGAGAACTAGCTAACACATGTGTTTAGGATTGGCACATGACGCGAGCGGAAAATTCTCTACCTTACGGATATTGAAGTGTGTATATCATCGCGTAATGAGCATGACCTGGAAGCAGAGAGCAACTAACGAAGACATTCTGCAGCTGGTTTGCTTCCGGTGACAAATCTTGGATTTGGAACCTGCGTACCCAACGATGGTGTCAAAACTGTACCTCGCGTACTTCCTTACTCCCATTTTCGTGGATATAAAATCATTTTACGGCCTTCTACCGCTGAGGGTAGCGCGGGAGAATGTGTCTGACTTTCCATTCATGTTCCTTTTTGTGCCTGTTACGTCCCAAGGCCGCGGTAACCCTTTCGAACAGTCCGGCAGCATTTTTTGACCCTCTGCAAGCTGTAAATTAATTCTCTATACTTGTCATCTATCACGCTTATATGCTTTTGACGACAGTAAAAGAAAACAAACAGCTTTCTTGAGTTATGTTCTGAGACACGGCAGATATCCTTCAAACCAATGGGCAAGGTAGACGCAGCGGGTTGGGAAGCTGGTTGCTCTTCCTGGCACTGAAAAGAACCAAAATGGCTTACTTGGTACATGTTCTAAAACATGACAGATATAACCTTCTTCAAACAATCGTAATAGGCAAGCGGTAAACGACGCGACAGGCGTTGGATAAAATCATGACTACTTGCGTAGTATCAGGGAATGGACAAGAATTTCTATGGCTGCCGTACTATTTTGCCTCGCGTAGTCCTGGACTCAATATGTGAAGATGTATGCTACTAGCTGGAGAGCTAATTAAAAAACCGGCCAAGTGCGAGTCGGACTCACGCACGAAGGGTTCCGTACCATTTTGTATAACAATGGTACTGAATTGTATATGTTGTTAAATCTATGCTCATTTCGAAATATTATCCAAATAGGGTTATGGTAAGTAAAGAGGGCGTATAACTAAATATTCTGTGAATATTTTAAGCGTTTACCTGTTGCCGTTAGCAACACGGAGCGAAAAGAAGCAAAAAAGTCACGTTTGTTGTATGGAACCTCCTTAAATATTTTTTTGTCTGTTTTTTAGTATATGTTGATTTAGCGGCAACAGATGATATATTTCTGTTGCCGCTAAATTTCAACTATCACCCATATAACCCTGGTTGCGGACGGACGGACAGCAAAGTCTTAATAATAGGGTCCCGTTGTATACCCTTTGGGTAGGGAACCCTAAAAGAAAACTGATTGGGGCTATAGTGGCTATTAAAAATAGTAATTGGCGAAATGTGGGCGTGTAATATGCCTCTGCCAACGCTTCGGGGAAAAGGGTGGTGATAAATAAAATAAATAAACAAAAAATATTTTCTAACAATTATTAACCCTTTAGTTCGCAAGAGAAATTGTGGTGGAAATTTTGGTTTTTCTTTTAACGGTTGATCTAGAAATGTCACAAGCTACACAAAAAAAATTAAAAAATAAATTTGTAATTTTTTTTGTTTTTTAAACTGTATGTTAAAAATATATAACATTGCGAAGTAGTCAGTATTAAAGTGTTTAAAAACTATGTTAAGTATTCTCAACATTGCGAAATTTGAAGGTAATCTATTAGAAGGTAAAATGAAACTTCTGCTTCTGTTATTATCAAATATTAATGAATTTACGGATACATTATAACGAAAATTCTTTCAGACAAATGAGAATAAATTAAAATTCTAAATATTTTAAAGACTTTGCCACTTTGTTGTTTCGAGCACAATCTTTTCTGTACATAATCCATGCGTTATTTACGCAAATGTCTAAAAATTGGGAAAACAACGCCATATACTATCCAAGGGAAAAGTTGCTTCTGCACCTCTTCCCTTTTTTAACATTTCTTTGTCGCTAGATAGTTTTTCTTGGCACCCTCTTAAACGATATGCTCTGATTGTACCTAGGGAAAAGATATCAAAACGTAGCAATTTAATAAGTTGATGTGTTGATGTAGAAGATGTGAAAAATGTTGTCAAAGTATACAATGCTGCTGGTTTATGCTTGATGCTTTGGCAAAGAGCTATCACAACTTTAGCGCCAACACCCAAAGAACCCTCATATTTTGTGAACGATTGCGACCTAAACGTAACTTCCCCAGCATAAGGAACAAAATCATAAACACAGCCCGACACGCCTGCCCTGACAAACATTTAAAGCTTCTTTGGTATTTTGCCATATATTGGCGTCTGTTGCCAGCTCTGGTGCCTGTACCACCATATGCACCATCATATTTTCATCAATACTGTAATATACATAAGTATTCAGGTGGCGACCTTGAATCAAAACCGAATTCAGTAAAAGTTATATCATCTAATATTGCAGGATATTTAAATTTACCACTCTCCCATTCAAAATCCATTGGATTTCTGATAAACGGTGTTTTTTTCGGTATCGACAGTCTTGGCGGAGGCTTGAGGTCCTTTTTTGAGCGAGTTTTTTTGGGTTCACTGGCAGCTACAGGAGATGGTGGTACAGACAAAACAGATGATATTGATTGGATGACAGGCAAACATTGTGGTAATTCGTATGTAGCAAGAACTGCACCAATAGATGGAGTGGGTGGTATAAATTCTTCGGACAAATGGGTATTATCATATGGATCTGAATCCTCTAAAATATTTAGATGCTCAAAAGAAGAATCTATAGAACGAGGTTCCGAACAATACTATTTATTATTTGTTATAATATTTTCTCTTTCATCTTCTGATGCGCTACTATCGCTAGATGAAGCATGAGGTGGTGGTATAAGTGCCAGAATCTTTTTAACGCGCTCTTATCGTGGGTTAACCAGAACAAAATAAAGCAAAGCTTCATGCAAGCACCCTCCGACCCCCCAATCACCAAAAAAAAAATGCCCCTTATTTCGCATTGTTACTTATTTTTAACATTCACAACCATTTGTCAATCACTGGTATATTCGCAATGTTAGTTATAGCTAACACTCAACTTTGTCAGCTAATAGCATACACAAAACGTGCTTTGTTACTAAAATTATAGTGCAAATATAACAGTAATAGTGTAAGAATATAGATAATATGCACTTTCAAGTGAAAGTTGACGTTTATCAGTGAAAATAACAAATTTTCTTAACTCCTGCGCGGGAGCAATTCGCGGTTGTGACGTCATTTTGCACGTTTATGTCAGAATTGACCATTCGGTGACGTCTTATATTTTTTTACGGATGCTTACAGATGTACTTTATTTATCAATTGAAAAAAAATATATGATAATCGATTTAAAATTGGAAAAAGATGGGTCATTATGTGTATGTTAAGTATACCTAACGTTATGAAATAAAGGGTTAACATTAACAACAGCACTTTACGTAGCTTTTAAATTTATTTATAGATTAATTTGCTACATCATCTGGCAACGTATTGTACATGCATACACACAGGACATAATTATCTTTGTGTGCAAGTATATAAATATTTTGTTCTGATCTGGGCGTTGTCCATTTTCCAGTGTATATTAAGTAGGTATTTACAAAAAAATAGGTATAATATATTTATTTACGTTAATCCGTTATTTAGTATCCATAACACAAGTTCTTAATGATACTTATCTTGGATCTAAATAATTGGTGTAACTGTCAGAAAAAAAATATTTATTTATATTAGTTAAGATCATCTTTATATCTTTAGATATTCGATGTTGGTAGTTTTGAGAACAACTGAGCGGTAATCTTAATAATATTAACTACTTGTAATTAGATTTCAAGACATAATCTGAAAAAAGCCGAGATTGTTTTCTTGAGGCATTCTTCTCAATCTTGTTGCCTTTTGGAAGCCTCGTTAGGAGTCACCGACAGACTGACTGACTGACTGACGGTCAATCTCCTCCCCTCTTAGAATCATGACAGGCTGATTGACAGATCCCCCGATAAGAATCACCGACAAATCTTGAGAAAAAGCCCCAACAGACAGATAAAATGAAAAATACTGACAAAGAGTACCATTTGCTTTTATTTCTTGATTATGATACCACTCTTATCTCTTTCATTGTTGTTAATAAAAAATCGAAATTTCATTTTGTTTGAATCTAAATGATCATGTTGATCCTAATGAAAATAAAGTATATTTTATTTTATTTTGTATCATAATAAGTTTTTTTATGACGCCCGAAATTAATAAACTATCTTGATTCAACATTTGCTATCTGCAATAGGCAAAGGCGTCTCAATATCCTATCCTTAGGAACTATAGAAACCAAGCTAGGCGGTACATTTATGGTTGGTTTGAAGTTACTTAGTTAGTAATACAGTAAACTATCGCGTGTTTCACAGCGTCAGCTTGAAAGTCCCTCGCATGCATATTCACGGGGTTTGGCAGCGCAGTTCCGGGAACCGCACGCTTGTGATTATTTGTGTAGACATGATTCATACTGACAAAACTGTTTTAAATTCCAAGCTTCTATGAACAATGATTTATTGAAGGGTCAAGCTTGTACAAGCTAGTTAGTCTATATCAGTAAAGAGAATGACTTGATGAACCGATTTGAATAATTCTTTTACTAATAGAAGGTTACATTCTTCATGACTAACATAGGCTATATAATTGAATGATTTTAATTAGGGATCCCTATTTCACCTTCAATAATGTGAATCATGTAAATAAAAATGTAGGCAACGCGGGTGAAGCTGTGGTTAGGAGCTAGTTACTGATATCTAATAATCGCTTGTAACACAGCGTCAGCTCGAAAACGCTCGCATGCATATTCACGGGATTGCTACGTCCGCTGCACGCATTACGCTCGGCAGCGCAGTGCCGGGAACCGCACTCTTGTGATTCTTTGTAGTAGACATGATTCATACTGACGAAACATTCGCAGTTGAATCAGATGAGATAGCTGTTTACTTCTAAATAGATGGGGCAGCATATTTTGAAGCAGAAAAGTTTGAGTGTTTTTATAATCTCTTGTTCTGATTATTCTCTACAATAGAGCCTATTACGTTCATTCACTTGCCCTCAAGTTGTTTAGATAATCACAAAGCACGAAATAATAATGATGTTTAATTGTTATCAAATAAATAGTATACAATAATTCTGTGCATAAAAACGAACATTCTTTCTGATTTATTTGATGATTGCATATAAATAATTTGGAGGACATAACAGCTAATCGTATTTCTCAGTTTATTTAAAGTTATACATTCACGATTTTTTTTACCGAAGGGGTAGGCAGAGGCATATTAAACTCCCACATTCCACATAATAGGTGGCGAGCCTATTACCGCTTACCGGGAATCCTTGTGATTGCCAGAACCTCGTCTCAACAATCGGCTGGTGCACCACTTGCAGGTGAGGTTGGTTGAGGATCTTAAGATCTTGATAGGTACCCCTTATACCTTATTTTTAATGTTACACTTATGTACCACAACAATATGTAAAAAGATAAAAGACACAAAATTAGTTCGTAAAAGTGATGTTCTTTTAACAGTACATGTAGAAATGGAGCGCCGAAATGGTTTGAATTTTTTGTACAAGCCGTTGAAAGGCCCACCAGTGTAATAGGATACTTTTACGAGAAAATGGGTCATCGTCGAAAATAGATCAACGTTACAGACGGAAACCTAGTTTCTCGCAGTTAAGTACATAGTACACTAGACAAAGGATCCCAAATGTTTTAGGATAGTATAACACCCAGAAATAATTCTATATTTTATGTCAAATCAAATGATGATTAATCATATATGAGTAATTTTAAGGAACACTGGTGGATTCTCTTGGAAACCCCTAAGTTTCTACGGAATTCACTTTGGAAATCGATTTACATCTAGTTACACTAGTACATAGTAAACTGTTCGATGCTCTAGTAGCTGGGCGGCAATTAAAAGACGCTACTGTTAAAAGCGATTAATAAAGTTAAGCTGTATTTCCAGAGGGATGCAGGAATCGTTTGAGAGCCATTTGATATCGAGTGTTTCCGATCATCGAAGGGGACGTTGGTCCCAGTTATTACCAATGATATGTAAGTTAGCCGTCGTTAGCCAAGTTAAAGACTATCTGTGCTAATGTATTAACATCTCAGTATATTAACGTTCTATTACTGAGCGAAGGCCTTCTGAATTTGCCACTTTGCTCCCAATGGAGTTGATTCGATTCCCACACAAGGACATGTATTTGTTTACAAATATTTGTTGTGGTCTATGTCACAGAACGCAGAATGACTTCTCTTCTGTGCTCTGGGTGCTTATCTATAGAAGTGTGTACTACTTACAAAAAATATAAAAAGCATGTTGATCCGTTATCTAAATTAAAAGATCTGCTCTTTTTTTGGCTAGAAGAAAAATCAAATAAAATGTATTCTTTATCATTCATCACTTCACTAGTCATCACCAGACGCGCATGATAAAATCATATGAAAAATCTCTTTAGAAAATCAGATTTTCAACAAAATTAACGATCTTTGAAGTGGAAATAGCTAATTTCATAACCCCTGGCTCCTTTAAAGTATAAGAAAGTTCCTTGTCGTAGACTTTTGCCTTAATTGGTCCCATTCAGCCGCATTAGGCCTCGACCGATCCATTTGGCGATTATTAAGTATTCTTTTGTCAATTCGTTAGGCGAGCAGAATTAATTTTTCACTTTCCTTTATATCTTTTCTTTGGGTAACGTCGCTCGCTTTGAGTTTATTTGGGTGAGTATCTCTTTTTTTCTGTGTTATCTCCTTTTCAACACTTGATGGTTATAGATTATGACGCAGTCCTAATGGCACCTCTTGAGCGTCCGCAACATCATTGATCTGATTGATTCGCAGATGAAATGGCGATTGTTATGATTGATTCTTTAATAAATCATTCGATTTTTCTTATTTCTTTGAAGATATATTGTTGAAAGAGTACAGTTACTACGGAGGCAACACAATCTATTAAATTATCTTTGGACAGTTAATATTTTATTATCATTGACATTAAAATCTTACTTACAAAGAAATAAATTGAAGCGTCTGTTTCTTACGTCAAGGTAATGACTTAAATGGACGAATAGATGATTGTATGTCACTTAAAATAAATAATCACTTATGTTTGTGGGTTTTTTTGTTTATAATCTCCAAAACAGCTGGATTGCTGGACTGGATTTTAAGGCATATTTTTTTAAATATTATACTAGCGGACCGGACAGACGTTGTCCTGCATAATATTTCAATAAAATACCGACTGCAGCGCCATCTGTCGGGCTGATTTGTGAATCTAAATCATCCAGACCTCTACTTAAATGCATTAACAAAAACTCATTCATTTTATCAAATAAAACTGGCAGCAATAGTTTTAAACCTGGCTTAACTTTAGATCTTATTTTGTAATAAGCCCCATTAAGTTTGCCTCAATATTTTTATATGAACCTAAAACTAACGTCATCTTGAAAAATAACGCGCTGATTCACTGCGAGCAGGACCTTGAGAAGTGAAGAATAAGGAAAGTCGTCAAGGTTTGGTCTTGCGCCAGTGTGACAGTCATAAAAAAGACTATCACAACACTACAAATAAATATGAAAATATTTTATTACAATTACACCAATCATTTAGATTTAAGACAAGATCATTAAGTATCATTAGGACTTGTGTTATGGATACTAAATAACAGATAAACACAAATAAATCTTTTTTTTTTGTAAAATAAATACTTAATATACATAGGAAAACACCCAGACCAGAATAAATATTTATGTTTATAACACAAAGATTTGTCCTGTGTAGAAATCGAACCTACAACCTCAGGAGCGGAGTGCGAGTATATTCGCTACCATGCCGATTTTGCGTCTACATACAAACAAATACATATAAGCAAAAACTTAAGCAAAAAAAAAATACTTAAACATATTTTGTATATCAAACCATACCATGTCCTACTTATCGCGTCCAACCCTACACAGTCATTATATTTTAGGAGTTGAACAATTGTTGTATGACAAGACAATCTTGAACGAGAAAAACATTTTAACGAAAGCAGGTACAATCAATTTCTTGTTGTTTTTGTTTCGTTTCGCAGATTTTCTGTTTCGGAAACCACTTAAAATCTTCCTCGAGTTAGAGAGAACAAAGTGATAAAATATTCCCTTTAAAAACTGTGAAGAATAGGGTTGTCTATATTATAAATATGATTTACCTACACGCAAACATAACTGTTCTAGATAGAATTTTTAATCATGTTCTCTAAGTCACAGCACTGATTACTTTAAGGTTTTTGATTTGGTTTGTCATAAATGATAACTAGTACTGATAGTATTGAATAAAATGTATAACCGGTGTGTAAAATGTTTTTTTTTTGTAAGTTTGCTTAAGGAATGGCATTCAAAGCTTACAGATGTTAACTTTTATGATTTATATAATGTAATAGTAATGAAATATGACTTGATAACAATTAAACACATAAGTTTACAACAGGGCAGTATCTTAGGCCCATTGCTATTTTTTTCGAAACAATGTGTTGACCTTTCGCTGATTAGCAAATAATAAAGCTTATTTTATCGTATGACTTATCAACAATCACAGAAAATTATACTAAAATTCAAAAATTTACATATGTCTCACTGGTATTTAAAAAAAACATAAAAAAATGAAATACTACAAGAAAACAATAGACTTTTATGCTTTAATTCGATATAAACTAAAACAGGAAATACTTTTTAATTTTTATAGTAGACAAAATTAGATCATAGAACGTATGACCATTACTGCAAAAAAAAAATAGGTTAACCGTTTTACATAGGTATGCGCTATATAGACAAAACTACTCACAATTTTTTATATTTAAAGTGTTCCTAAAAGCATATCATGAATACGTGACTTCTAACTTAAACTGAGAAAAAATAATGAGAACGCAGAGAGCATTTATAATACAAAAACACTGCATTCGTGCTTCGATTTACCTACCTCTTATATGCAAAGTTATTTTAAAAAATCTTAATCTGCTAGAAAATCCTTTGTTAAAAGTGTAAACGTGGTTGACTGATTGTTGAGTCTGGCTGATTATGAGATAAGTCGGGTTCGAAAATGTATCTTTCTATAACCGATCTCGATATATACAAATTAATTAAATAAAATAACGTTCAATCTAAAATACTAGTAGATTTATTGCTACTCTATATGGCATATCATACGATATGGCCCATTTAACAACCAATTTACAAATATTTGAAATTTCCAGGTTATAAAAAAAAGCAACTTCTTCCGGGAAATGCATATTTTCATCTTGATTCATTAATTACTTTGTATTGCCTGACATAAATGTGCTCATCATGATAACTGGATTAATAACCTATCCACAATTATTTTTGACCTTCTAGTAGACCAGTTCAAATCCCAAAATGTAACAATAAAATTAATTTATTGAGTGAAAAAATATAATTAACATAAACAAAGAATAAACACAAAAGACGATAATAAACAATACTTTCATTATAATATAATAATATTATGTAAATAGTCTAAAATATATTAATATTTTTATAAAATGCATTTAAACGTTGGGCGATACAGGCGTTGCTACTGTCTTTCTGATTACCTACGTTATTTGGTTTTTTTTAATTTTAATTCGATAAGTTATTATTTTAATATATTTAATTTTATACATAGCCCATATTGTAAAGATATTTTCTTAATATTTGTGTGTTTACTCATGTAATAAATTGAGAATATTTGTCGTAATTAACCTATTAAAATATCTTTGTAGGCTGTTATGTATTCATACAAAATAAGTACTAATGCTCTATTTTTCTATTTACAACATTTATTAAAAATGTTTTGACAAATAAAAAAAAACATGTAATAAAGAATTATGATTATGAATTATGATTATGAATTATGATTGTGAATTACGAATTATGATTATGAATTATGAATTATGATTATCTTTTTCAGTCAGAAAGAAGTTTTTCTAAAGGATTGCTAACATAAGGTAGATTTAGACAAAACATATTTCTCGAAACTTTTATGCACAAATAATGACAAAGGACAACCCTAGTGAAGTCTCAACCCGAACAATCCACAGTTTTATTGCTTTTATTATCTGGAGAGTTTTGTTTATTGCGGTCCTCGATAGCCCTAAGAAGTTACAAGTACCTCCTTTGTGTACTCTAAGATTTTGAAGGGTATATTCACAATTTCCGAGAGTGAAACAATATTTTCGTGTAATTTCCGGATTGAGTTTAAGACTTCTTGGAGTGGGTAGCCAAATTATATTTTTTTATTTTCGTTATAAGATATATTATTCAGATTATAAAGTATGTTATAGTTGTTCAAGTTTTAAAGTATACATTGTTTCAACAGCGAACTAACTGCATAAGAAATATGCTCGAAGAAATATGGTCGATTATAGAAATTTGAGATAATTTTACTTCATGTAATGTATGATTTCAAGCACATATGACACGCGTTTCGAAAGCATGACCTTAATCCCTCTTTCCTTGGTTTGATACTGAGCCCTATAGTGGGACATAAATACACGTTAAATACGGACGGTTATGATGAAAGTCTATTTTGGAGAAAAAAAAGGACTGTCAGTTACATTTCTTTCTGCATACTGTGACTTTTTTGCTATTTAAAGCAAACAATATCACTCTCATCGCTTTATGTAAGTACATCTAGGAAATGTTAATTTATATTACACGTGAACTATAAGTTACATTATTCTTTACTCTTCTTATCTGTTTATTACTTAATCTGTTATAGTATTGCTATGTTGAAGCTTTTACTTGTTAAGCTTAAACTTGTGTCTCAACATAAGGATAAACAAAATGTGTTTTTTAGTATTTAGTTTGCTATACCTTGTAATTTTTTAGTACATAAATGTCGAGGCAACTTGTAATGGAAACTGCACTATTGTTTGAGCCATTTACTTTTGTGTGTGATCCTTGTCTTTGTGTGAGTTTTGTAAGTTGTCCTAGTTGACTCTTCAAATACCACAAAATGAGAACTGTTAGATATCTATTCATCATAATCTCAGCCCATATACGTCCCACTACTGAGCACGAGCCTCCTCTCACATATCAAGGTGTGAGGGTATTGGGTCATACTCCACCACGCTGACCCAGTGCGGATTGGTGGAGGCAGGTGTATGGCGTCCTGCTGTTAGAATTTATCAAGCCGCCCATTTAGCCTCTAACATGGCTTAACGACTGCCACAGATATCTATTAAATATATATAATTATGAATAATTGTTACATTGATTTGTGTTTATTGCGAGAATATGTGTGCCATATAAACTAATGTCTCACTACTAAAAGCTACTAACTGATTTTTATCTGAGATGTCTATCTAATGATTACAATCAGACATGTTACATATAGAAGGCATATTCTTCTCGTCAGTTAGATATAAAGTAACTTCTTCAAAGAGATATACTTATAGGTACATATTTTAATGGTACAGAGCAGTGCCCTTGGTATTTCTCCTAATAGCACTAGATTGATAAAGGCAGGACTGTCATATTCATTTCAATATCTTTTAGCGAGATAAAAATAAAAAGGGAATACATTCTATTTGGGAAATAGAATACTTAATTATAAAATATTATAAAGATCTGACGACCAATACGGCGTTGAGGGCAGTATACCTGCAATCCGCTCCTAAGGTCGTGGGTTCGATTCCCACATAGAACAATTTTTTGTATGCATATATGTTTGTTCTAGTCTTGGTGTTTTCCTATAATAATATATATTACAAAAAAAAGTGTTAAGGTACGTATGCTTGTCCGTAAGTTGGTATCCATAACACAAGATCCTAATGATCATCTTCAAGCTAAATAATTGGAGTAATGGTCTAAGTATATTAAGCACGTATTCACAAAAATATTGTATTTTAAATTCCGTTATTTAGTATCAATATCACAAGTTTTTAATGATACTTATCTTGGAACTACATAATTGGTGTAATTGTTAAAAAATATTTATTTATTTAAGATAGATATTCTGCTCACAAAATTTTACATATTACGCAGACTGTTATTAGTTTAAACAGTGTTGTAGCTACCATGCTACCAAGTAGTAAATATTTGGATCCCTTTAAGATTTCCAAAAAACATGCCTGTAGCTGGAGAATACAGGCACCGGAAAATACTTTCATAGGCAAAAGTAGTACAAAGGAACGATGACTTCACAATGTTTTTTTTTCGTGTCCTTTTAGTATGTATGTATGAGTGCTTTTAGTCTGCACATTTAGTGTGGTTCATATGTAAAATTTACATAAATATTTTTAATGTGTGTTACATCATTGCTGAAAAGTTGTTGTGTCCAAAACGGGCGACTAAGTATTAAGTGCTATTTTTATGTTCATATCAGATCAAATCTTTTATTGCACACTAAGTGGTGGTTTGCAGTAAAATATTTGATTTTATTTATTAAATTGTGCAATTAAATTGTGCAATTAAATTGTGCAATTAAATTGTGCAATTAAATTGTGCAATTAAATTGTGCAATTAAATTGTGCAATTAAATTGTGCAATTAAATTGTGCAATTAAATTGTGCAATTATATTGTGCGTCTTAGCTACCTATTTATAAAAAAAAATGCTGAAAAGTCATAACAGAAAGCTGTCACTTTTTACAGTAATTTTTGCCTATGTCTATGAAAGACGGTTTACGTTCATATCGTTATTTAATTACTTTAAAGAACTCACAATCGATTAAACTGCAGAAATAGTATGAGAACGCCAGCTCAAACACCATTACATGATTCAAATAGGAGTGGATGATCCAAAACAGAATATAAAGGAATGTGAAGATGAATCGAAAATTGCAGATGAATCAGCTAAACCAAATAGTGAAGAATGTGTTACAATAGTTTGTAAGTTAAGTGCAATACAACAGGCTGAAAGGAAAGGCGCCCGTATACCTGTGCGAGGTATACGGGGAAATACTCAGAATGCGGTAAACTTGTATAGTAGCGGTAAAAGGATCCCCAATCGCAATAGACAGACCACTTTAGCTACACAGCAAAGAAATGATGGAATTTTAAATCGTAAGTACGTTGTATTAGGTTCATTGCACACATATCAACTCGGAAAGAAATTTACACTGTATCGCCTTTTGCCTTCGCCGCCAGTGCATAGGGATCCTCCCGAGATTATTTTTTTTACGTCAGTAACAAAATGCATTTACGCACTGCCTTCCAGCCAAAGGGGGACCGAAAGGGGGTGTGAGACTCAAAACCGGCAGACGCGACTACCAACAGTAATACCCACTAAAAATCTTCCGACGACGCCCGTTGCTTGTTCAGAAAAAGGCGGGGGCCAGTACCTGAGTTGCAGCTTCTGACACCCCGCCAGCGGCCAACGTCCCCCGGAACAAAACTGGGAGTACTTTCTCAGAGAGGCGCAGTGGACGCGCCCCTCCTATTTCTCTGTGCGACCACAGCGAGTGTGACCGACTTCTCGGAGGGTCGACCGGGAGGTACTCAAGGTGGAGACCAGTCGGGGGGATCCTTCCAAGATCTAAGGACACCCAGCCAACCACATCTGCCATTGGTACATCTGCCGATCAACAGACGAGGCTCTGGCAAACATCTTGAGGCATTCTTCTTAATCTCGTTGCCTTTTGGAAGCCTCGTTAGAATCACGACAGGCTGACACTGACAGATACCCCTGATAAGAGTCACCGACAGACTGACAAATCATGACAAAAAACCACAACAAACAGATAAACTGACAAACCTTGACAAATTCTGACAAAGAATCCATTTGCTTTAATTTCTGGATAACAATATTCGTTACAACTAATATAGCCGGGACCAATATCTCGACGTGCCTTCTACATCCAAAGATTATCTGTTTTCTTAATACAAACCTTTTTGAACTCTTTTTAACTAACTTTGTTGTTAATAAATTCCTCGTTATCTTCAGGTGTCTTACGATATTTTGGATGCGGTGACTCATCACGACAGCTGGCTGATGACAGCTACGACCCAAAAACAAGAAATGGCTTCGTGATGAGCGTGATGATGATGGTCCTAGTGATGTTTACTTACACTTTGATATTTAACCTTTACGCTTTGCATACGTAAGTTTAGTATTCATTTTGCATTAGAGTTTCGTATTGTAATTTTTTTTGTTTAACGTCGGTGACAAAATGCATTTACGCACTGCATCCCGGCCAAAATGGGAAAGGGAGGAGAGTGTGGGGCTCACTGCGGCAGACGCAAGCCAGCAGTTATTTTATCGCCAGCAGTACTATCCACTAAAAATCAAGATGCCACTAAACTACCACTTAACTTTAAAAAGATATAGTACCAACCCATATAATGCTAACCTTCGAAGTACAATAAAAAGTTGTTGGTATCCTAACAATAAAAGAATTATCAAATTTGGAGTAGACCATAGAAATCTAAATAATTAATCAATATTTCGATTTTTATGTATGGAGCAGCAGTTCTGAAGTTATGCATGTAGAAACATTTTAGTGATCCATTTTTGTTGATATATAGATTTTTTAATGTGTAATTGTATTTTATATATATTGTATACTATATTATATATAATTGTATAATTATATAAAATTGTTCTAAGTCAAGTGTATCTTATATATATTAAAAACCCTGTCGTCTGTTTTCAGGCCTGATGTAAAGAAATTCATGCTCAAAAATATATTTACTTTAACAGTTATATCTGTGTAAGTATTATAAAAATATACTACCCCGGTCACTTATATTAGCTTAAAAGAGGAATTTAAATTATTTTAATACAAAATATATTAGTTGGCTTACCGACTATCATAAGTCGTGATAATTGGAATCAAAAGAAGTGTATAGTGTATAGGGACCCTACAAAGATGGTAAGAGCCAAAGTCAACCTCACCTGCGAGTGGTGTAGTTGCCAATCAACAGACAAGACAAAACTTCCCGGTAAGCGCCACTTAGGACAAACAATACAATTGGTTTTTTTATTTATTGTCAAAAAAACGTACAGTTGTAATAAAATACAATACATCTGCCAAATTGCGTAGCAGTTTGTCGGCATTTTTGAAAAAAAAATGGAAATACTTTATATGGAATGCTGTATAATGACCACCCATCTAATAAGAACTGACCTCTGTTAATTAGGCATTACTTCAGTGATCTTTTGGAACCACTAACTCTCGCGGAGCTGCAAACGCTTCTTTATCCTTCATATTTTAACCTGATGAATACTTTTTCTTTGATAAAAAAAAATGCACATAATAATTTATAAGACTTCTTGGCGGGAAAGTGAAGCGTCATGTCTGCAGTTTTGTTTTATTTTCTAAAATTTGTGATATTTCTAACATTAATGTTTAATAACGATGGATTACTAACCATTAAGTGTTTGTGAACGTACATGAGTGTTGGTAAATGAAATAAAACAGTGGAACATCACTTTTCAAATTCTCTCAAGAAGTCCATGTGAGATCTCAGTATAGTCCCACATCTTTACTGAGAACTCAAGGGGTTTAGGGGAGGGCATCTCACTAACCATTTATCATCTTTATCACCACTCATTCTCATTTACTATAATTTATATGATACGAGCTGACCCGGCGAACTTTGTTCCGCCTTAATGGCAATAAATAAGCAGATTGTGTTTTTATTTTATTGGAAAAATTACAAAAAAATTAAATACCTACATATATCATTCATTATTATTTCTGTATTTTAGTACAAAGTTGCTCTTCACTTAACTACTTTGTGATACACGACATTTTTTTTTATTATTATTTATTTAGAAGCACGAAGTCGATCCATACTATTGCGGCGATGTTCACGTGCAATTTCTTGTTCTTCTTCAGTCCTTTCATTTGCAGTATTTCGTATTCCTCTTGCATTACGGCTTTGTCGGTAAAGATTCGATAGTCTTGTTCGCGGCATTCTTAATTAAACTTCACTTCACTTCAATTCACCTAAAAAAATATTTCAAAACTCATATTCACATTCCCGCCAAGAAATCAGAAATCGTTTGAATATTGATTTCTTACAAATATCAAATTGTCATCCATACATCACTACATAGCTGTCATTTGCGTTTTGTTATTCCAAGTCTGATTCTTTTTTGTTATATCACGTTTTATAGTGACTGACGTTTCATGTCAAGTCACACGGGGACGCTGTCTAACGGGATAAAAAGTATCCTATGTCCGTCTCCTGGCTCTAAGCTACCTCCCTACCAATTTTCGCCCAAATCTGTTCTGCCGTTCTTGAGTTATAAGTGCTGTAACTAACACGACTTTCTTTTATATATATAGATTAATATATCTCTAACTTGACACTGGCTAAATGTGCAAACCGCACGAAGCCATCTATATATATAAAAGAAAGTCGTGTTAGTTACAGCACTTATAATTCAAGAACGGCAGAACAGATTTGGGCGAAAATTGGTAGGGAGGTAGCTTAGAGCCAGGAGACGGACATAGGATACTTTTTATCCCGTTAGACAGCGTCCCCGTGTGACTTGACATGAAACGTCAGTCACTATAAAACGTGATATAACAAAAAAGAATCAGACTTGGAATAACAAAACGCAAATGACAGCTATGTAGTGATGTATGGATGACAATTTGATATTTGTAAGAAATCAATATTCAAATAGTAAATAGTAAATAGTAAAAATTTTATTCGCATAAGAACATGGTATTAAAGGATGTTACAGTTTAGTGAGCACATGTCTTGCCAAAGTTTTAGCATGCAAACATTGATAAGTACCTAACTATATCTAAAATAATTACAATCATATTAATTTGATAACATTCATACAAACAATATGTCAAACAAAAAAATAATAATAATAAAATCGAAACAAATTAACATAATATACTTACTAAAATAGGTAATGTCATGTTGATTAATTAGTTTCATTAAAATTACGGTCCATGAATACTTTTATGTCATAAATCTTTTTCTCAATAAGCCATTTATACAGTTTAGATTTAAAAAGATTAAAGTTCAGATTTCTTATGTCATTAGGTATTTTATTGTATATCCAAACACACATGGTTACACAATTCTTTTTATATTTGTCTGATTTTGGGATGACACTTAGGACGAGTCTATCAGGGTCTCTTTTAAGTCTAGTATTTGTATCTCTAGCCTTCATAAATAAATAATTATGTTTTTTTACAAAGCAACAAATCTCGAATATATACAAAGCAGGTAGAGGTAGCAAGCCAAGGCTCACAAAAGCTTCTTTACAAGATTCACGAGGCGGGATCCCCAACATAGCTCGGATACATTTTTTCTGGGCTATAAATATTCTGTGCCTATCAGTACTGTTCCCCCATAGTACAATCCCATAACGTAATAGAGATGCCACATACGCGTGATAAGTAGTAACAACGGCTTGTCTGTTAGTAACTTTCCTCATTTTGCCGAGAGCGTAGACGAAACTATTGACCCTGCTGCACAAGTTGTCTATGTGTGACTGCCAGTTTAAATCCTGGTCAATGCTAACGCCCAGAAATTTGGTATGAGTGATTTCTTTTATTTTGTCAATATTAAGTCTAAAATTGTATTGCGTATGTTTTGATTTATTAAATTGTATGAAGTTAGATTTATTTAGGTTTAATTTAAGACAATTTGATTCAAGCCATTCAGTAATGTTGTCAATAGTTTTAAACAAACGATTTCTGATTTCTTGGCGGGAATGTGAATATGAGTTTTGAAATATTTTTTTAGGTGAATTGAAGTGAAGTGAAGTTTAATTAAGAATGCCGCGAACAAGACTATCGAATCTTTACCGACAAAGCCGTAATGCAAGAGGAATACGAAATACTGCAAATGAAAGGACTGAAGAAGAACAAGAAATTGCACGTGAACATCGCCGCAATAGTATGGATCGACTTCGTGCTTCTAAATAAATAATAATAAAAAAAAAATGTCGTGTATCACAAAGTAGTTAAGTGAAGAGCAACTTTGTACTAAAATACAGAAATAATAATGAATGATATATGTAGGTATTTAATTTTTTTGTAATTTTTCCAATAAAATAAAAACACAATCTGCTTATTTATTGCCATTAAGGCGGAACAAAGTTCGCCGGGTCGGCTCGTTATTTATAAAACGAAGAATAATTTATAATAATAAAACACATACAATAAACACAATATTTAGTTAATTATATAAATAAATATTTCCTGAAAATTACACTGATTATTTAGTTCCAAGATAAGTATAATTACGACCATGTGTTATGCATACTTAATAACGGACAAATATACATCAATTTCTTTTTGTTTGTAAATGCTTACTTAATATACATAGGAAAACACCCAGACCAGAACAAATATTCATATCTATGCACACAAAGATTTGTCCTGTGTGGGAATCAAACCCACGACCTAAGGAGCGAAGTGCTGGTATACGCGCCACGACGCCATATCGGTCATTTACATGTTCAAATAAACCTACATACATAATCAAAACATTATAAAGAAAACTTAGTTAAAATTAAAATTCTATGATATTTATGTCCAGGATATGGAAAGGTTGAGTATAATCCTTTATTTTTAACCCCAAATTTATTACAGATTCGTGTTTCTATTCATAGACATATCGTTTGTATGCATGAAGTATGCCAGACAAGGACCTTTGAACTTCATATATTTGTCTATTACCGTATGTATTAATGCAATTTTTTGATTATCTAGTTAAAATAAACAATACATGTGTTTTTAAATTAAATCAAAAAACTGTATTCGATTTCGTGTTAAAATATGTATAAATATTTTAATATAATATTATTATACATCTACCTATTATGCTATACTTAGTTATAAGACGATTTTTTTAATAAGAAAAAATAAACAATTGCGCGTGATTAAAACGATTATCATAAATTACTAGAAAACATTCAACGCGTCCATCAGAGTCCCTCATAGCTCAGTGGTTAAAATAGAAAGTAATCTCTCGGAGAGGCAAATGTTCAGCAGTGAACTTCATAAAGGCTAAACGATGAAGATAGTAATAGTAGCAAGTGGAAGGATGTGATCTCTGTTATGGGAAGGAGGCATGAAAATGTGTATGTATGTAGAGAGCAATGAAGAAATTTTGTATGGACAGTTACAATATTAGTAAAGGTTTCCAGGTGGTGTTAGTGAGTACCGTGCTGGCGGTGATAGGAGAGTCTCTGGGCACTCTCATGCTGCTGTACGTAATCGTAGCTCAGATCGCCACTGTCATTGTCTGTATTATCTTAGCTTGCTCTAACGTAAGTGGTTCTATTTCTGATAACATAATCTATTAGTATTATTATAATTCTAGAAGTATGTTGCAAAGAACAACCCATAAACTTCCTATTTCTGGTCTCAGAACATAGCATCTCTCAGTGTCTTTTACCGGAACTACTACGGCGAGTGTTCTGAGGAGCTTTTCGATCTCATCCCGCCCTCTCCTTTCCTCTCCCGAACAACACGTGCTGGTCTTCGAAACCATCCTCATACTGTGCAGAATATCAGCACTCGAACCAAGAAATTTGGGAGGTCGTTTCTGTGCAAGACCACTAAGCTCTGGAATTCGCTGCCGGCTCATGTGTTTCCAATTTCCTATGTTCCCGGGTCTTTTAAGCGGGGCGTGAAACGGCATTTTAGCAGGCCGTCATGAGTGGATGTGCTTTATAGCGTGCTTATTTCACGTTATAAAGCGCTTTCATTTTCTTATTGGACTGCATCGACTGCTTATCATCAGGCAGGATGTAGTCATTATGACGTGTCACATTAAAAAAAAAAAACTTCTCTCACGGGGATGAAAGGTTAGGGTAATACTTCACCACGCGGACCCAGTATTTGGCGGAGGCAAGTCTGACTTTTTAAGCACTTCAGCTTTATATGAATACTACACAAACGGCGACCCACCCAAAAACGGATGTCTGTGAACTATTCTTTACTTCTGTGATTGTTTCCGATCAACTATGTAATGTAAAATTAATATTAATGCATGATGTGATTTCCTGTAACTGAGAAAACACGGGGCCAGTTAACATTTTGATTGATTTTATGTATTAGAAACGTGTATTTCTTGTTGGAGATCCAATAATAAATAAATAAACTAGTCAGAGTTACCATACACAGCATACAGTATAGAGGTGCTGTCAAAAAAGGATTTACAAATGAAATTTTTTTCATAATTGAAATACAGTCACATTATTAATCAATAACATTTTGTTACAGTATAATTTCAGAAGCCATATTTTGTACATCATAGCTTTGAGTGCTGCATTTGGAGCAATAGCTGTATCAGTAGTTATTATTAAGTTGATATTGAATACTTTTATCGGTATTTGGTGGCTTCTATGGATCTTTATTATTACTAATATCAAAATTGTGGTAAGTGAGTTTAGATACTTATCTTTAAATAATATTGTCATAATTACGATCTTAGACGGCTAAGATCGACCTTCTATCTCTTGGAGCTTTTGATAAAAACAAAATTAGTGAATTAGTTATCATTAAAAAAAATTAAGCTAGGCTATTGCCATGTCTATTTACTAAATAGTCATTTTAATCTCATGGTTTATGTGACAAAATAGTTATGTCCATTTCATCATGATCAAAATCTAAAATAATACTCTTACTTTCTCCAATTCATCATATTCATGTCAGCCTTATTGAGTCCACTGTTGAACATTAGCCTCCCCAATAACCATTATTACCACGCTTGGCAGGCGGGTTGGTGATCGCAGCTCAAGCCAGTACGCAGAATGACGCTGCTACCCACAGTGGACATGGTAATTAGATGGGCCATGATCGGTGGGGACACCCCATATTAGCATAAAATAAACACTAAAACAAAGTTAATCGTTTAAACAATATTGAGTAAGCATAAATAAGCTATGCTTTCTTTGTATTTTAGCTAATGGTAATGCAACTACAAGATATATTAACTAACAAAAGAATAAAACTGAAGAAGGATGATTATGCTTTGGGTGCCTTCATGGTGTACGCGTCTGTTGTGGATATATTTATCAAATTCTGCATTCCAAGATACAGGGAGAGCTAATATGTAAACTAATGAGGTAATTTGTATCATATTACTTAATAAAATGGTTTCAATGAAAAACTATCAGACGTGAACTTCGATTTTCCATAAAAGATCCAACAGCACAAGTGGCATTATGACCAAATTAAAAGGTTATTTGAGAAGTAAAGTTTGAGTCGATACTTTTAAAATGTTTATTAATGTTTATTTATGTAATAATAGTTGAAATATATTTAAATACTTTTTCCTACTTATAGTTTACTTGATAATCAGCCGTTTCTCTTCCTAGCCTTTTGGCCAAGAAGAAAATTGGAAGCTTTTTCTTTATCTCATTTTTTATTTTAAACGGCTGACTGTCGTCAAAGACTTTGCTTATGCTCTTTATCTTTTCTTTGAACATTGACATGACTTTGTCAATATAACAAGCTGACACTAATCACAAGCTTTACATAATATTATTTTACAATTATATTTCTTGTGTATAATATATCGTCATTATGACCAAAAGGAAGAGTGATTGTAATAAAAGCGATGACGAAAAGCATGAAGATCAAAATGCTACTGGTTCCGATTCAGATATGATCAAATTGGATGACCTAGAAAGTGGTGGTAAATATACCAAAAATTTACCAAATGAACAAAATGAAGAATACAATAAGAGGAAAGGAGGGGAAAACAAGAAATCTTGCGACTGTGATCCCAATAAGCCTCATGTATGTTTTCCAAAATGTTTCACTAAATGGAAGCCACAAATTTATTATATTGATGCGGGGGGTAAGTTTTGTTAAAAAAAATTCAATATTTCTCGTCACAATCTACACATTCTGCCCGATGAGAAGCAGTTGATGCATTCCAAAACACGAACATGTTACAACTAAAATTCATCCAAATCTGGCTAGACCAGTATGCAGACCCTGGGCCCTAAGCTTAAGTGTAGGTTACGGAATATTGCTAGGATATGATGATGATGAATCAATGTATGAAACATTTTCATAATAATTGTTTCAGGTTATTCCAATGAAGGCACAACGGGGTCAAGAAATCGTTTTTTGTTGATCGTATTGACATTAGTTTTGATTATGTTTTTGGTTACGGCTGCGTTTAATTTCTTCGTGCATAATAAGTATGTATTTCCAAATTGATATAAGCAGGTAGGACTAGTGGTGTACAAGCCTCGAGGCTTCGAGTCTTATTTCCGAAGCCTCGAGGCGGAATGGCAAGACTCAGTGAGCTCGGTAAGATCGGAGTCCTGAGCCTAGCCGAGCCGCAATCATTTTGAGCCATGCCTCGAGACTTCAAAAGAGTTCGAGCCTTCAAAAGAGCTTAAACCTATCAAAAGAGCTCGACCCTTCAAAAAGAACTCGAACCTTCAAACGAACTCGAGTCATCAAAAGAACTCGAGCCTTCAAAAGAACTCGAGTCTTCAAGCCTTCAATAAAAGTTCAAGTTTATGTTAATATCTCCTTAAGTAAGTAATAAATTAATATAGTAGGTCTACAAAACTCTAGGTATATCTTGTTATTATTTAATGAAACTTATGAGGAGAAATTTCTTGAAATAATTGACAATCAAATAAACTGGAAGTCACACACAGAACAATTATGTAGGAGATTAAGTAAATCTTCCTATGCACTACTTCAGTTGTCCAGAAAAGTTAACAATCATGTTCTATCTAATCTGCTGTGCACTGCTAACTATAAAACAGCTTAAGTAACAAAAAGTATATTTGGTATGGCACCGAAAATTTATAATAAGATACCAAATGAAATTAAAGATTTGCCTTCACAGAAATTTAAACGGAAATTTAAATGGCAAGACTCAGTGAGCTCGGTAAGCGCGAAATCTCGAGCCTAGCCGAGCCGTAATCATTTTGAGCCATACCTCGAGGCTTCAAAAGAGTTTGAGCCTTCAATAGAGCTTAAGCCTATCAGAAGGGCTCGAGCCTTCAAAAAGGATTCGAGACTTCAAAAAAGCCGAAGCTCTGAAAACGACTCCCGAGTCGTCCGGCGCCATATAAACGAGGCGAGCCCCTGTAAACGACACCGAGCTCTAGGCAAAGGGACTCGGACGCCTCGAGTCTTGTAAATAGACTAGGTAGGACACCATAGCTCCCAGGATTTGACATAATGCATTATGTTTTTGATATAGCTGCACCAAACTATTTACTAGGCGTATTTTACCATACAATGATTGTAGATTTGGCTTAATAAAAGTTGCATCTGTAACTTTGGCTAACTGCATCATCATATCAGTCCACTCCCGAATATTGGCCTGCCCGTTATCTGGTTGGATTTCTCTTCGTCGACTTTTGCGACTCGCCGTGAGATGAGAGGGGGAAGACTATTCTAAGCCGATATCACAAGGCACACTGTATCAATGTTCCTAAATTGATGCAATCTGAAACTTGTTTACCCTTTACCTTAATAATGAATTTATGTAGAGTATATAAACAATGTTAAACTATTTATAACTTGCCTACATTATTTATTTTAGTGTATTTAGCCCCCCTACTTTCTAGGAAGGCCTGTTGTTAGAAGGGGACATGTTTTCAGCTAGCCTCAAATACCCACCCAAAAATCTACTACCTCTTGGACTATATTGTCTTATGTACGGACCTATTAACAAAAACAAACAATATTTTTCAGCGATGATATGAGAGAATTTTTTATAGATTATTCTCTATTAATTTCAATACCCGCTGTGTAAGTATGTCAATTACTTTATTTTTAACTAACTTAGTAGGTTTTTTTTGTAACCCTAAAAATACTAGCTGGTCTTTATTTTTATTAATGTCTAAGAAAGAGAAAGAAAGAAAGAAAAAGGTCTGGTATTTTAATTTTTTGATTCCACGAAATGGTACTCAAGCATGCAGCCTACTTGATAAAAAGTTGCTGGAAATGAACAAAGTTTTAAAAAGTGGAAAGTAAACGCTTGCAGCATCAGGGGCATAACTAGCGCGTGGCCAACCCTTTAACAGGCACAGCACGTTGACAATATTCATTGATTTTCCACCTAACGTTAACCGTATAAGGTTCAATTTATGGTGGTCATATACTGACTACTGCCTGGTAAAGGGTTAAATCAGCCCTATGCTGTAATCTCTTAAGGAAATTTCGCCAGGGAGCGAATCACTCATTCCACAACCAAAGGGACGCTGCAGAAAGGTTACTTTGTCTTAACGAAGCCAAAATATTTGTTCCAAGAGTTCTGGGCCATGGTTTCGTCCACACAACACTTTGCTTAATATCAATCTGTATCGTTTAACGTTGTAGTTGACAACTCGTGACGAATTGACACAGATCTTGCCCAATGCAGGTGGACCAACGAGTTTTGATAGGTACCAGATGAATGGACTTTTGGGGAGGCCTTTATTCAGCAGTTAACCGGTTTGGCTTATTGATTGACGGCTCAAATCTTTTCATCAAGCAAAATACATTTCTTATCTTTGTTATTCTTGTCTGTGTTACATCCATTTACTTGAAGACTCCTGTTTTATCCTTTGCTAGCGGCTGCCTGCGACTCCGTCCACGTGACTGACATTTTATATGCGTTCTTCTTCAATCACTCTATTCATAATAAAAACCGCATCAAAATCCGTTGCGTAGTTCTAAATATCTTAACATATATAGCGACAGATATACAGCGGAAAACGCCTTTGGATGCTATGTAATCATTTCAGAATGTTATAAAAAATGCTTAACGATCTTGTTTGAGTCTTTGATATGTTATAGTTAATTGGACCGGGATGTTAGTATAGTTGAAACCACTGTCACAGTATAGTTAAGTTTATTATGAGTTGTTTATAGGTTGGAACGCTCATAGCTTTGCGGTGCGAAGTAAAGCAGAGTTTACAGAGGTCAGTCCTTGAATGGGTGACCGTTTGTGTGGCATTTGATATCGAGCGCTTCCGTGCTTCGGAAGGCACGTTAAGCCGTTGGTCCCGGTTATCACTAAATGTGGTAGTCGTTAAGCCATGTTAGAGGCCTAATGGGCGGTTTGAAAAATTGTAACAGCAGGACGCCATACACCTGCTTCCGCCAATCCGCAATGGGTCAGCGTGGAGTATGACCTAATACCCTCACACCTTGATATGTGAGAGGAGGCCCGTGCTCAGTAGTGGGACGTAAATGGGCTGAGATGATGATGATGATGATGATGATGATAGGTTGGTAGTGTGTTAGGAACTCAATATAATTAATGAAATAAAGGTCATTACTGCCGCGCGCCGTATAAGGTCGCGTGGTCAGTATTAAAATTATTGTACGTAATCCGTACAAATCTCGTGGCGTTTAATAACATATTAGTTTTCTTTGCAGTATACTTTCGCTTGGAGTAACTTATGCTATTGCTTATTCCCCGTGTTCAACCAGGCCTCCGATGAGTATAATTTGCATGGTATTAATAGTAAGTTCTTTTGAATAACTATTTGACGTGAAGTGAATTAAGTGATACTTAAGATTTCGACTATACCAACATGTTCTTTGATGAAAGAGCACACATTAGGTGGGGGGACTTGTTTTCAATTTGCTTGACGGGTGCTCGCTGACGAATTAGTTTTACCCGACCAAATTTAACAAATTCGATTTTTTCTTATAGCTAACTAGTTTTATACTTTTAGAGTTGATAATCTGAGAAACAGGAACTATCCTAGTACAGATATCATACATACATACATACAATTACACTTGTTTCCCCGAAGGGGTAGGCAGAGGCATATTATACGCCTACACTTCGCCAATCATGTTGTTGGTCCCGTAATAGGTGGCGAGTTTATTACCGCTTATCGGAAAATTTATGTTCGCCAGAGCCTCGTAACATAAACAATTTCACTTATAAAATATTTGTCATAATAAAAATATTTGTTCTAATAAAAATCAACAGTAAAGTCACAGTAGGTGTTAAAAAGTTTTACTTCGTTTTCTATTGTCTATCTATGGTTTGTCAGAAAAACTCCTTGCTCAGTAGTGGAACGTCAATGATAACTCCCCACGGTAGACTCACCGACAGACTGATTAATCTTGAGAAACATTCACAACAGGCAGACTTGACTAACTCTGACAAAGAATCCATGTTGCTTTTATTTCTCTCTTGATTATGGTATCGCCCATATCTCTTGCATTGTTATTAACATTTTTCTTTATATTTCCATTTTGTTTGTTTAAATATGACGGATCTAAATGATCATGGTGATCACAAAGACTATTTTATGACGATGATTATAAATTAAGAAGAATTAAGATACAGTTTTTATTACAGACGATCGCCCTGAGCTTAATCACAGCTGTCGCTACTGTAAAGTTCTCCACCACGCTTATCTTTTACGCTATTGTTTCAACTGCATTTGTCGTTCTCGTGTGTTTGATGTTAGCCTGTACTCCAGTAAGTATTTATAATACTAGTGTCAAGTCCTCCCTTCGATTTTGTAGCTTTTATGAAATAATTTGTAAATTAGATGTACCTTGGGTTACATTATTGGAGATCTAGTTCCCTAATATTTTCTAGTATTAAGTATAGACTATGTTGCTCAGAAATAATACAGCATTCTAGTGGTGAACGAATTTTTGAAATCAGTTTAGTAGTTTTTGAGTTTACTCATTATGAATATTTAATTGACGACCGATATGGCGGTGGAGGTCAGTATACCTAAACTCCAGAGGTCGTGGGTTCGATTCCCACACAGGACAAACATGAAAATTGGTTCTGGTCTGGGTGTTTACCTATGTATATTAAGTATGCATTTCAAAAAAAATGTATTAAAGCTGTATGTGTTTATCCGTTATTTAGTATCTATAACACAAGTTCTTAATGATATTTATCTTGGAACTAAATAATTGGTGTAATTGTCAGAAAATATTTATGTATTATTTATTTATTTATTTAATGCAACCATTCATTTTTATTTTGAATATCAGGGGGTCATTGTATATATATGTATATTAAAATAAATAACTATTATTTATTTATGACATTTCTTAGGATAGCTTACAGCTTTAATACTAATCATGTTCAAATGATAATTAATATATTAACTAGAATTAAAAAATAGACTTTAGGTCCTAAATGCAACTCATGCAGTTAAAAGCAACTAAGTAGAGATATTCTCAAAGAATTAATACTGTCATGAAAAACGTGGATCTCGCAGGTGTTAACTCTGTTAAAAGCCGTGCACGCTCTAATTAGGGATATTGTTTCGCCTGTAGCCGGTTTGTACATAGGGAATGCTAAAGGTTTATAAATAACATGACGAGGAATTCGATTCGGCATGTTATTATTATTATCAATCCTTTATTGCACATAAAATCATAATCACATTACTAAAATAGTATGTAAAAACAAAAGTACAAAGGTAGACTTATCTCTAGGAGGATCTCTACCAGCCAACCATAGCAGTTGTGAAAGAAAAGAAACTACAAAAATATATTAAACCATATATATTGATATAAATACATATAAATCTTATCATTAACAAAATAATTAAAAAAATATATATTTAAGTCTAACAAGTGCCAAATCCGACAAGTAATGAGCACTCAGTTTACTTTTGAACGACACAACTGATGGGCTCTCACGTATGTGGGAGGGAAGACTGTTCCACATTCGTATAGTACGGGCTGAGAAGGAGTTACGAAAAAATTTCATGTTAGAAGGATAGGGAAACAAGGGCCTTAGTAACACAGGATCGTTTTGGACGGGATGTAGAAGGTAGAATAGAGATATACTACATTACGCCTTATGAAAAGCGGTAAGAGGTGAAATAGAAGGAAGGGAAACAAGGGCCTTAGTAACACAGGATCGTTTTGGACGGGATGTAGAAGGTAGAATAGAGATATACTACATTACGCCTTATGAAAAGCGGTAAGAGGTGAAATAGAAGGAAGGGAAACAAGGGCCTTAGGAACACAGGATCGTTTTGGACGGGATGTAGAAGGTAGAATAGAGATATACTACATTACGCCTTATGAAAAGCGGTAAGAGGTGAAATAGAAGGAAGGGAAACAAGGGCCTTAGTAACACAGGATCGTTTTGGACGGGATGTAGAAGGTAGAATAGAGATATACTACATTACGCCTTATGAAAAGCGGTAAGAGGTGAAATAGAAGGAAGGGAAACAAGGGCCTTAGGAACACAGGATCGTTTTGGACGGGATGTAGAAGGTAGAATAGAGATATACTACATTACGCCTTATGAAAAGCGGTAAGAGGTGAAATAGAAGGAAGGGAAACAAGGGCCTTAGTAACACAGGATCGTTTTGGACGGGATGTAGAAGGTAGAATAGAGATATACTACATTACGCCTTATGAAAAGCGGTAAGAGGTGAAATAGAAGGAAGGGAAACAAGGGCCTTAGGAACACAGGATCGTTTTGGACGGGATGTAGAAGGTAGAATAGAGATATACTACATTACGCCTTATGAAAAGCGGTAAGAGGTGAAATAGAAGGAAGGGAAACAAGGGCCTTAGTAACACAGGATCGTTTTGGACGGGATGTAGAAGGTAGAATAGAGATATACTACATTACGCCTTATGAAAAGCGGTAAGAGGTGAAATAGAAGGAAGGGAAACAAGGGCCTTAGTAACACAGGATCGTTTTGGACGGGATGTAGAAGGTAGAATAGAGATATACTACATTACGCCTTATGAAAAGCGGTAAGAGGTGAAATAGAAGGAAGGGAAACAAGGGCCTTAGTAACACAGGATCGTTTTGGACGGGATGTAGAAGGTAGAATAGAGATATACTACATTACGCCTTATGAAAAGCGGTAAGAGGTGAAATCGAGCAAAACGCTCCTCATAGCCGATCTTAGGAATCTTAAATTAAAAGTTGAGATACCTCGTGAACTTCCACTGAAATCGCTTAATTCTCGCAATATAAAATTCGCTCGTAACGCGGGTTTCAAATTGAACTAGCCTGCTCCAGGCGGCTACGAACATGAGCACAATAAAGGACCTTTACCGATTTTCTACTGCTCTATTGACTATTTCGTTATATGTTTATCAAAGAGCAACTTTGTATCTCATACAACTTTAAATAGACAGTTTATGATCTATAATGAATAAGCATGGCTATAGGTGTTTTCTTTCCGAGAAAAACTCATGTAAAATTTTAATTAGGTATCTATCTCTAATGCATAAGTCACTCAGGGATAACGTAGAAATCTAATAGTGAGAAAATCATCGAAATTTATTCAGTCGTTCTTGAGTTTATCCGTAACAAACATACATTCTTGCTTGTTCCCCGAAGGGGTAGGTATATTATAGAAAGATAGATATTTTTCTGACAATTACACCATTCCAAGATAAGTATCATTAAGAACTTAGTATCATATATTATCCATATATTATATATATATTATCCTTTGCCTTCGCCTTTTATATGTTACCACGTAATTGGTAGCAAGCCTATTACCACTTACCAGGAACTGTTCATATAACAATACAAATCATTCTTCATATATTTATTCATAATATACAAAATATTGATTAATATTTTTAATGAATTTTTTTTATTTTCAGTTTGACTTTACAAAATTTTGGATTTATTTAATAACAATTGCGGCTGCTTTCTTTGGTTCAGCTTTATTAATAAATATGGTAATGTTCTTTGGTGGCTACTATTTCAAGCCACTGCACATAGCATTGCTCATCATTGGCACTATTATTCAGGCCGCAGTAAGTATAAAAAGTTATTTATTTTTCTGTTGACATTTATTCTTCATGCTCATGTTATTCTTCATGTTTTCTGGTTAAGGGGAGCAGGCAGTTAGAGAAGTTATTTATTTACTTGTAAAGATTTGTTGAAATATTGTAGTCTTCTTTCATCATGTTCTCTGGTCAAAACAGTGGATAGCTGATGGATGTAGGGGGCTCAAGATCGATAGACGTGGAAAAAATTGGGAAGGAAAAACAAGAAAGAATTGTTTAACAGAGCACTTCTAGATTACCAACATTTTAAATAAAGTATATGTGAAATATTTTCAGGCCTTGTTACCATAGGAATCAGAAGCATAATATATCACATCTTTTCACTTGCTACGGTCATGGCACAAACTTTTATCTTCATTCGTTGTATTTTTCATGTAAATTTAGGGTACTTTTGACTTACCCATTTCACTATTAGGTTCATTTTTAACTTCAACCAACCATCTCTTTAAATTTGGTTTGTGAAAGTCTTACGCGATCTTCCCACATTTCCAGTCTATTGTCAATTAGCAATCGCTTTCGTTCATCCTCTTATGACCAAAGTTTCTAAGCATACCTTTCTTAATTCTCGTCTCTTTGTCTTCTTCCACACCCCGAAGTAAATATTTGCTAATTATTTAACAGATTCTTACGACTGAAATGCAAATGATAATTGGCGGCAAGTCGCTGGAGTTGGAGGAGGAAGCTTATGCAATCGGAGCAATAATGCTCTATTCCAGTATAATACATATATTCTTAAAACTGCTACGACTCATCGGTTTGTTTAGTGGTAAGGATTGTGATATTTTTATAATGTTAAAATATATATTATAATGTTTTGCGTCCTTGATTATTGACCTTGATTCTGCGTGGGCTGAGAAAAAAAACTAAAGATATAACGCTCAAAATTTGTTTTCATGAAAAAACATATTTTTGACCTTTAATAACTATAGGGCTATTGATTTCCCAAGTATAGTCACTAGGAAAAAAAAAACAGAAACTCTCTAACCCGAGGTTAGCTTGGGCTCCTTAGCTCTTGATAGGATCTCTCTACACCCATCGTGTAGAAAACTACACTAAAGATCTTATCGCTTTACAGAACATAATAAGAGCGAATAAAGTGATTTTTTCTCTACAGATGACGATTGACCGCAAAGACAACTCTGAAGACGTAACATTGATATCCAAACAGCTATTTGTAGAAGATTTTAGCTCTGTGAGGAATTCTTCTGAGTACGTCCTACATAAAATCATGTCTATTTCAACGAAAAATGCAAATGCATATTATTTGCGTACATTTCGTTGGTAATTTTTTGGTTCCACGTAGTTGTTGGTGTCGACCCCAATGCCGCTTACTGGGAACTTTAATGATTGCCAGAGTCTCATTCGATGATCGGTAGGTGCACCACTTGCATGTGATGTTGGCTTGAGATTCTAAGATGTTAATAATTCTTATTCATAAACAATTATTGGTAATGAGTATTTTGATACATTTAAACTTTATTTTCAGTTAGATAAATAAATATTATTCTTGTAATTTTGACAGCTGCAATCAACTAATTTTGTGATACCTCTTATTCTGAAACTTCTGTACATGACGATCGTACATAAAACCAACGGGACTCCCCGTTTATTTTATACATTATTTTACGGCATGATACATTACGAAAACTATTGCGTTAATTATATACCATTGTGTACATATTTAAATCGAAAATGGTTTTTAAATAATTTATTGTTCTAATCAATTACATGTCTTGTTTAGCAATTAAATTTATCAATAGCAATAACATTTTGGCTTGTTTAATATTATAGAAGTTAATTGTGATGAACTAAGTAGTAATCCATATTATATTTTATATTTGCTGAGTGATTTCGTTTTATTTTAGTTCTTTAGTTTCTGATTCATTAGGCAAAATATGCTTAAATAATTTATTGATTCAGGCGTTACTTTGCGGAAATCCATTGTAAGCAAGTGATGGATTAAAAATATCTTTGTAACGAGAGAAAACTCTCGTTTCAGCGTTTGTCGTGAAGACATCGTTGTTCTGAGGCTCCTAAGATAGGAAGATCCTGAAGATGCCCTGTGTAAAGGCGAAACACGTGTCGTGTTGAATAGTTTCTCGATTTTTCGGGAAATTATAGTAGCGCGGGAATTGTTACAAAGATATTTTTAATCCATCACTTGCTTAAAATATGCTTATTTAAATAAATTAAATATTTTCTGACAATTACACCAATTGTTTAATTCCAAGATAAGTATCATTAAGAAATTGTGTTATTGATACTAAACAACGGATAAACATACTTAAATACTTTTTTTTTGTAAATACATACTTAATATGTATAATTATTAAGTATTTATTGAGGATTATTAAACATATACAAATATCTCACATATGAAGATTCCTTAACATATTCAATCAATAATTACAATATGTACTTACCTGATAAATGATGAACTAATAAAACAGTTGTATTTGAGTTGCGTAAATTTCTTTAGTAAAAAAATTTATGGTTTTATGCATTATTTTACATTAATAGAATGCATGAGCATGTTTACTAAGGCGCACACTGACTGCTTTTACGCTACTATGCGCAAGCGCGCCGCATCTCTTGTCCACAGAGTACAGGCCAGCTCCAACATTGTCCTGGCGATGATTGCTGGAAGTGTTCAAACTGTATGTATAGCTATATGTTCTTAGAGTAAATAATAGTGCTTATGTTTTTACAAAAGATGGCAGTGTACGAAATTAGATCGCGCAAGCGTTGATGCTTTTCCGAACGCATATAGGTCTGCCAGTTATATGTATATATTGCCCTGGGCCATAGCGGCAGCAAAGCGTCTCCAGCCGGACCTGGTCCCCCTCTTTTAATAGCTTGGCTTTGCTCAAATATAAATTAAAAAGTAAAACAAAGTATTTACATTAAAATTTAAGGTTTTCTCTTGTAACATTTCGTTAATTTTTATTATTATTTTAGATTATTTAAAATGTAACTTCATTCGAATTTTTAATTTGATATATTGAACAAAATGTATTTAAATTAACTGTATTGCATTCATTTTTTATTTGTTGTTTTCTTTTCTTAGCTTTGGTATAATTTACATGAACCAGGATCTTATTATCATTATTATGTCGGAAGTATTCTCTTTGTTTGCTGAATGAGTTCAAGGCGTACTTCATATTATTAAAGATCAGAATAGTACTTTAACTATGTTGAACACAATTTGACTTGGATATTTCTTTACGTCTCATATTTAGACTCTCAGGTGCAATACTGGTAAGCGTCAGAACCCCTGGACCAAGTAAGATATTTTATGTTTGGAGACTATCAAGATTCAATACCTTTTTGATACTATTTGATACCTATATTAAATTATCTAGTACCTCGACGAGCAGTGAAAAAACATGAAAACAATGTGGCCAGACATTCTGACGTCAGGTTGTCTGGACCACTTTTTTTTCATATAGTTGGAGACAATATATCTGAATTATTTTTATGTAGATATTTAATACCTTTTTAATACCTTAACATATATATTTAATTACTAGTAAATTTACAAAAAAAAATCTAAATTCAAATTCATTTATTCAAGTTTGGCTCAAAAGAGCTCTTATGGACGTCAAAACTTAAAAAATAGCGCGCCCATTCACTGCGGGCGGGAGCTTGATCGTAAAAGAATGTGCAAGACAATCGTCAAGGTAAGTGTTTTCTTCCGCCAGTTACAAGCAAATGTACTTAGTGGTAAAACAATTTGACAAAACTACAAAAACCTGTGTTCTGCAGTAACGAGATTTAAAAAAAAGAAGAAAATAATTTTTATTTAAGTTATACGAGCATGATGATGAATAAACATAGTAGACATGAGCAGACCAGTCCCCACTGGCGGCACCCGTTCACGAGTATGACGCATGAACCAGCCATCGTTTCGCTCAACCATAATTTAGTTGACGTAACGACCCGACGCATGACGCGACCACCGCAAAGACATTTAAGTGAGCATGACATACTCAAGCTACAGGATAAAATTTATATAAAAGTACAGTATACATTATATGTTATGTATATGTATGACTGGATAAAGATGGCTCAAGACAGAGCTCATTGGTGTGATTTGGAGGGAGCCTATGCTTAGCAGTCGATTGATATATTATATATATATTGCAATATAATTTAAAATATATAATTACCGCTGGCAAACCATATGAATAAATTAAATACACTCTATTTGAAAGAATAATTTTAATAATCAGAATTGTGTTGAACATGATAATTATTAATGATAATTAAAAAAAATATTAACACTTTTTTTGGCGTATATTAAACAATGAGCAAACATTTTTTTATAGCTTACAGTAATTCTACTTGACATATCATCGTAACATTGCCATTTTGACCCCCGTCGGCAATGTGACTTGTAATGTCCTATACCTTTGGGAGACGCAGATGGCACAAATTCAATAATAGACAAAAGATGGTACTCAGTACCTTTTAAATATTTGGACTTCGGGATTGGGCTCAAAAATAGCAATATTTTTCAAATTATAATTTATTTTCCTAATGCCATCACAGCCAGAGTGTCTGCAAATTGAAATATTACTATCACTGCTAAGCATTGAATTTGCAGATTCACTTAATGTGTCTTTGTTCAAATCAAGTGGTAAAAAAGCACATTTCCTGTTGACGTTGTTTATAGGGCAATTGGAATTTGTACATAATTCTGTTGTCTGCACTATATATTTTATCCAATAATATTTTTTCAAATATGTATGCAACATTGCATTCACAGCTAATGTACATTTTGTCGCCAATGAACTTGGTTTCAAAATGTGGTAAATCATTAATGCAAATTTGGACTTCGGGATTGGGCTCAAAAATAGCAATATTTTTCAAATTATAATTTATTTTCCTAATGCCATCACAGCCAGAGTGTCTGCAAATTGAAATATTACTATCACTGCTAAGCATTGAATTTGCAGATTCACTTAATGTGTCTTTGTTCAAATCAAGTGGTAAAAAAGCACATTTCCTGTTGACGTTGTTTATAGGGCAATTGGAATTTGTACATAATTCTGTTGTCTGCACTATATATTTTATCCAATAATATTTTTTCAAATATGTATGCAACATTGCATTCACAGCTAATGTACATTTTGTCGCCAATGAACTTGGTTTCAAAATGTTTTTTTAGTATCTCTCCGCGCAGCTTGTAAACATTTAGTGTATCGTTGGCTATAATCATTTTGATTAATTTAAAGTATTCATCATCTTTATTTGTATTTATGATGCTATTTAATGCGTAGTTATCAGCAACTCCAACTGCGATCGCTTGTGAAACTGCATCAAAAGCACACGTATTTGAAACAATAGTATTTTTATCAGCAAAAGTGGTTAAGGAGCCATTTCTCAGTAGAGTAATCTTTTTTATGATTTCTTTTTGTTTCTTCTCCTTTTGGCCAATAGCTAAACCCCTCCAATTTTCTAGCATAGAAGGCGTATCTGAAATTTACTCATTGTTTATTCCTTTTGTTAATTTAGTATTAGTTTTCGTATCGTTTTTGTTGTTCACAGTTTTCTTTTCTTTTGTCATTTTTTTCTTTTTATCGTCTACATTTAATTTACTGCTAGCCATTTTCAGTTGTCCTGAAATAGATTCTGAGTGTTTTACAATAAATTCGTCTATACGATATCTCTCTGATTTGGTATTTATTTGGCATAAATATCTTTTCACCATTTTAAAGTAAACTTCCATGTTAGACGAAGTTGGGGCTGATATTTCTGACTGGAAAGTTTTTTTCATAACATTAGACCACAACGGAAGTTGTCCTATTAGTCGGGTTAAAGTTGTAAGAAATTCTGGGAAATAATACAAGTTGTCGTGTAATTCACAATCACCGTCAGTAAGAGTGAGCAGTAGATTTTCAGTGTCAATATCATGATAGTACCATTTATGATTTTTTCCAGTAAACTGCTTACTATCAATGTCTTTCGATTCGGTGTCTGAAAACAGAGACTTATTCTTTGATGACGCCTCCAAAATTTTAGTAGCGTCTTCTATTTCAATTTCTGATTCAGAGGTGTTTCTAAAAGAAGCCATTTGCCTTAACCTGATTTTAGCTTGTTCACATCTTGTTAACATTCCTTTTTTGTTTTGTCTATCATATTTGTTGAGACACATTGTGATTAGATCAATTAGAATAATTTTTAATCTATCATAATCTTCACATAGCTTGATTTCTTGAAGACATTTGCAATAAAAAAACTTTACTCTTTGATCTATATGTTTGAAACATGATAGGTTAAAAATATTTTTTATAAAATGACTGGTGTCGATACGAATAAAACATTCCTCTGGTGTTTGCTCTTTTGTTTCTAATTTTGAATAACAGACATTAACATACTTCGCCGTCGAATTAAATTTTGTAAAAGCTTTTACTACAGCCCTAATCAAGGCTGCACAATCATCATCGACGACTTCATTCGGAGCTGCATTGTTCTGACTTTTACACCATGAGGCGAAAACACTTACCTTGACGATTGTCTTGCCCATTCTTTTACGATCAAGCTCCCGCCCGCAGTGAATGGGCGCGCTATTTTTTAAGTTTTGACGTCCATAAGAGCTCTTTTGAGCCAAACTTGAATAAATGAATTTGAATTTAGATTTTTTTTTGTAAATTTACTAGTAATTAAATATTTGTTTTCTACCTAAAAAATTTCATTCATCCGTAACATTTTTCTGAGACGCCATAAAATTTAAAAAAAATATATATATGTTAAGGTATTAAAAAGGTATTAAATTTCTACATAAAAATAATTCAGATATATTGTCTCCAACTATATGAAAAAAAAGTGGTCCAGACAACCTGACGTCAGAATGTCTGGCCACATTGTTTTCATGTTTATTCACTGCTCGTCGAGGTACTAGATAATTTAATATAGGTATCAAATAGTATCAAAAAGGTATTGAATCTTGATAGTCTCCAAACATAAAATATCTCACTTGGTCCAGGGGTTCTGACGCTTACCAATACTGACGGTGATTTATACTAAATATCAATTCACTTCACATGGGCAAAATCATTAGAACGTTAGACACAGACATCACACATAAAAAAGAAGACGTCAGATTGAGTCGTCAATAATGAGCGATGATCTTTTTAAGGCAGAAAATCTACAAATAAGAGAAAGAATATCGCTACGTAAAAACATAAGTAATAATCACATCCAAGCATTTACACGGGTTCTGCCTTAAACTTACGCTAAGGTGCTTAGATTTGGCTGAGTTTCAGTTATTCAGACAAAACCACTTAATGAACGAGGATTCCAAAATAGTCAAAGTAGAAAAAGATGAACATTATGAATGTGACACCATTTCAATTGCTCCTGACGTGGAAATTGCCCAAGGTGGTGAAGTACAAAGTGATAGTAATGATACAAAACTCATATTAGATAATAACAACACTATCATTAAACATACGCAAAACGAAACCGGAAAACATGATAATGTCGTATGGATTCAATATTTTGGAGTATTCGGAGGTAAGCTCTATGCACTTATGTTTTACGTTATAAATATACCATCATGCCTTGTTTCCATAGGTAGGCTGAGACAGAGAGGGAATCTTGTGGTAAAATATTTTATAATACTAAGGTGCTTCCTCACCATGTGCATTTGCCTGTGTTATATGGATTTTAAACGTTACATTACAGTCTGCCTCCTTAACTAATAAGATATTGAGCATTTAGAAGATTCCGCGCTATAATGGTCCATGTTGTATAAAAGATATTACAGGGTTAATAGGGGTTCTACCAACATCTAAGGACCCCAAGCCAAGCTCACCTGCAAGTGGTGCACCAGCGTATATTAAGACTCTTTCTATCCCTTTCGGGAAAACAGGTATATTTGTATGCATGTAAGTTAGTCTGCGAATATACGCCTTAAAATACAGTCGCGGTTTTATTGTGCATTCCTAGTTTAGATAATTCTAGATTCACTTCCGATAGAAAAGCCAAATGAAGTGCTCTATAATATCGGTGCACTCTTTAGTAATCATTTTCTTAACGTTTATGTGAACAAACTATTTATTCCTATATCATTGCGCGATTGGCCTCCAGAGACGGTTATAAAGCGGTATTAATATATACAGAAAAGATTCTGATAAATATGGGAACGATTCGTAAATTTTTTATTTATTTTGGTAACAGAAATATTGTGCGGCATCTGAGTTTATGTACAGAACGGATATTTTAAATAAAGCTGCTTTTGTCGACTCAATCGTTCATCGAAAACGATAAGGTTTTTAGCAAGCAATTCTCTTTAATATATTGTTCTAGTGGCCAAGATCCGATTTTCTGGTGGCCCAACTTCAGAGACTATGACATTTGATAGGAGAGAATCTTGTCCAAATAACTAGTGTGTTTAAGAAAAGTGTTATTCGGTAGCAAATTGATTAATGTTTCGGTAATAAATTCTGCGTATTGCTATATATATTTTTTTATAGTACCAAATAGAATTTTGGTTAGTTTAGTACTCCATTTTATGTTGACACTGCTATGTTTGATATATTAATGAATCGTTATGGAAATATAGGTGCCCAAGAACCCTACCAAGATCTAAGGAACCCAATCCAACTTCACCTGCAAGTGGTGCACCTACCCATCAACGGACGTGGCTCTGGCAAACATACGCGTTCCTGGTACGCTACAATAGACTCGCCACCTATTACGTGGCACCAACTGTATAAATGGCGAAATCTGGGCGTATAACATGCCCTTCCGGGAAATAGGCTTGATTTTATGTATGTATGATGTATGTAATGAATATTTTACGGCTTTTTATAACAATGCCATTTAATAGCACTAGCCTCATATTATCCTTTAATGTCCTTCATTATCCAATATCCCCATTTATGTAGGGATATAATTTCCAAATAATATGTGAAAATAACTTAACGTTGCTATTTTTTCAGAATCAGCTCCACCAGGGCCTCAAATGTTAGATTACAAACCAGAAACAAGAAATAGCTTCGTACTGCTTGTGTTTTCAATAGTGTTTGTTATGCTTGTGGCCACAGCAGGATTCACAATGTTTGTTTATATAACGTGAGTATTGCTGTAGTAGCGATTTCATTTGTCACACATGGCAGACAGAAAAGGGTCCCCCCTTTTAAAATCTTCAAATATTCACTGTGTGTGTTCCGTATTGTTGTATTTGATTGATAATTTAAAAGAGCATAGCCTATGAGTTTCTTGTCAGTTCTTCTCACCGAGAAGGGGCTCGTAACTGGCACTTAGATTCACTTACACCTAATTTTTATTTATTTGCTTGTAAGTGAACCTAAGCTTCGTGATTTCAGTGTAGTAATATTTAGTTTTTTTTGAAATTTATATTTTGTTATGACGTTTTCAATAGTTTATGAAATAAAGAATTTTTTACTTTACTTTAGATGAGGTAGTCGAGAGCCGGCCAAAAGAAATTTACAGTGGACTTTTAAATGTGTTTCTACTTTTAATACTCCTGTCACTTAAAGGGTTAATGTGACTCGGTCGGCTTATACCATAGAATTTCGATTGTTAAGATTTCTGTGGTTTATACATATCGATCCTTTTTTATCATACTCCACCACGCGTACTTCCAGTGCGCATTGCCAAAATTATGCTGCGTTAAATGTTTTTAAGTCACTAAATGATCATCTTAATAAGTATAAAACCAATTTACGAGAATGTTCGTGTTGTTATAAATTACATAAACATAACTATATTAAAACGTCACATATTATTAGAAGTACAAAATATACAGAAGTGTTACAGTGAAATTTTTTTACAATTCGACAGAATAGTAGTCTGATTATTATGAATTTACTAAATTTGTGCTTTGTTCGCTGTAACTATTTTAGAAATCATTGTGTCGTATTTTAGGAAATTATGTATATAATTATGATACTATTAAAAATACTTGATTCAGAAGTAACATTTTTTTTAAGAATATAAAATATAATAGATTATGAATCTCTCAGCACTTGCTCCTGATGTGGAATTGGCTGAAGAAAACAAAGCACAAGACAAGGAATGTAAAGTTAAAGATGCAAGATCGCACGACTCTAATGAATCCGTCGAAGTATATTGTAAACAAGATGAGAATGCTAAGCCTGAAGATGTTGTATGGCTCCAGTATGTAGGACAGCCTCAAGGTAAGCACGTGTCATTAAAAATAATTCATAATATTATTTATAATCATCACAGTTAAAGCATCAAATTAGATTCAAAATAAGAAAAATAACGCTACATTTATTGCAATTGTGCACCACATAGCGAATGAATAAAGAATGTGGCTTGATTTGACTGCACGAATTGCAAATTCGGATATACCTAGTGTGAAATTTTACTCACAATTCAAACCTATTAATAGGTATTGCGAGACCATTTATATTACTTGTCATACATGTTCCTAATGAATAATACGTAATAATAATATGTACTATCAGAATACTATACTTGCGGACCAACACGGGCAGTTATAAGAATAAAGTTTTTGTTAACGAATGAACGCAAAAATGCTATTGGTACATTCTGCTGGCGATTTAATGCACATTTATAATAGACACTGAAGTGACTAAATGCAAACTTATTTCTGATTTTGGATTGGTGCACATTTTTAATATATTATATATCGTGTGATTTTTAATTTCTATGCATAGAAGTTTCGTATGCAAATAATGCGGTCAAACGGTCATAATTAAAACTGCATAAAATATATGTAAAAAACGAGTATAGTAAAATAAAATTTCATTTTTATTGATTGAATATAATTTAATCTTTAATTTGCAATCGTTTTGCCAGGAGCACAACCTTATCCACCTGGAACATATCCGCCAGGCCCATATCCACAAGGAGGACAATCCTATCCCCCACCAGGATCCTATCCACAAGGACAGTATCCACAAGGACAGTATCCACAAGGACAGTATCCACAAGGACAATATCCGCAAGGCCCTTATCCCCAAGGAGGACAGCCTTATTATCCTTCAGGAGGTCAACCTTATCCACAAGGAGGTCGACCGTATCCACCACCTGGGGAAGAGCACTTACATGGTGTAAAGCTAGAATATGATCCAGCTACAAGAAATAGATTCGTGCTGCTTGTATTTTCTATTGTTTTTGTCATGCTTGTGGCTACAGCTGCCTTTACTATTTTTATTTATTTAACGTGAGTAGCCGTTCCTTTTTCAGTACTCATTCTATATTTAAGGTTGCTGTTGTTTTTAAATACTTCAAGACTAAGTTGGCATGTAAACTATCAGCTAAGTGTTATGATTGGTTAAAAATATTGGTTCTCCAATTCAGACTTTGAGCACAGGCTCGACTAAACTCTTCATTTGGACAGTCCGATATCTTGAAAAACTAGGTTCATACATTTTGTCCACATGCAGTCGCACATTTTGACACACAAACTCTCGAGTTTACGTGTGCATAAGAATCGCTTTCTAAACTTGCTTTTAACTACTTTAAAAAACAGAACAATCTTCTAAATCAATAGAGCCTTTGGCTTGGTTTTGACAAGAGCTGTTATTTGAAATGCATCTGCTATTTGTTAACCAAATTTATCGACATTCTACAAACGTGTGTTGGAGTATGATTTAAATTCTTCACGATTTTGTGTGCTTGAATCAAAATTTTAGTTTGCAAAAAACTGTTTAACATTTGTTTACAAAATTTGGAACAAGGCTTGGAAAAAAGAGATGGAAGATAAAATTTACAAAAGAGAAACGGATCTAACGTACGTTAATCAGGCCCCTGGTTTAACCCGACGACACCAAGGAGGGTTGACAGCGGTGCTATATATAATTTCGGTGAATTCGAAACGTTTTTCTGGTCGAAAACGTTCAGCCGTTTGTTCTATGTTTATCAGTGGAAATTTTTCTACCACTGTTTGGGAGTTACATATTTATTGAATGTGTCACCCCATAATGACCACATCGTGCAAGTTGGGTCATCAACAGGCCAAAGAAGTCAACTATGGCCTCCCCTATCCAGTGTAACCGATTCCAGGCGGTCGATATCCAACGTAATCCTATGAGCTTTATCAGGTCGTCTGTCCATCTTGCTGGTGGACGGTTACACTCCTGGTGGCCTGCATAAATGCCGCTTTACGTCTTGCTTAAAAACCCGGGACTATAGTACCATGGAAATACATGCACCGGCAAAGAATGCTAAAGCCTATACTCATGTACGTTTATTAACATTCAAAATATAACACAATATAAGACAAATTTTAGATTAAAACAAAAGTGCATACATGACGCTTTACTTTCCCGCCAAGAAGCCTACTTATTAATTTTACTTGAGTCGTGTTTTCTTTTTAATTTAGTTTTTTGCAACATTTTTCATGTCTCATTTCCTTAATTTTTCGCTTTTTCACTGGTTTACTGTAATATTTACATTATTATTTTTAGGGAAGATCTAAGAGATATATTTCGACAATACTTTTGGGCCATCGTCATACCTTCTTTGTAAGTACTTATAAATATAATATAAATATTTCTTACACTTACACCAACTATTTAGTTCCAAGATAAGTATAATTAAGAACTTGTGTTATGGTTCATAAATAACGGATAAACATACATTAATACTGTTTTTTTTTGTAAATACATACTTAATATATATATGAAAACACCCAGACCAGAACAAATATTCATGTTTATACGACCTCAGGAGCGGTGTGGTTTACTTGCCTTCACGCCATATCGGTCGTCAATGGCTTGTACATGTATATAAATTAATTGATGTCAGTTAATAAAAATAAATATGAGCATATTAATGTCAGTTGATATTCATAATATCTTTTATTTAAAAAATCATCAAGGTTTTCAAAGATTTTCAAAAACAGCAATTTATCTAGTTTTCGATTAATATTTAACCTATCCTTTTCTACCCAAATTACTATACTCAATGCCCAATAACCAATATACCCAATGTCTTTTCATTCTTTTCTACACCCCCGGGTTTCATTAAATTATAATCACTCTCCATTCTAAATATTATTATTCTAAGGTTGCCTGAAAAAAATCGCTTTAAACGATAAGGCCACAAATTTTATTGCTTTTCTTTTGCAATTGTTTTCTTGTTTGATTTTTAATTTGGTGTACAATCAATAATTTTCTATCTATCTATACAATACAGTTTAACTCGCTATGACTGAATAGATATATATCATATTTAAGTTTTTTTTCCAGTATTGTAATGATTTTAATGGGCGTCGTTATGCAATGTTCCATGTGTGCTAGAAGACCTCCTTGCAACATTTTTTGTCTCGTGATCACGGTAAGCTTATTATCATTCCTCTACCTTGTTCCTAGTTAATCTGGGATCATTCCTTCTCGATCATATCTTTCTTTACATATTCAAATCTCTTTTTTGTAAATTTTCTTCTCTTTCGACATATCAAGCATGAGTAGGGCTTTTAAGGGCGCTTTAGTTTGTTCGGTCATTATTTAATTTGAGAACGAATGTTACAATGTGATGTGTTTTAAATTACACTGATAACAATATTGACATTATCATCTGGAAGGATTACTAAAAAGAAATAAGAAGACCGTTTTATTCTTCCTATTTCTTTTTTAAACCGAAAAATATCAAATAAATGACGTACTATGGGTTATTATTGGACCGGTTTACTTATTATTTGTTTAATAATTGTAGAAAAGATTGAGAAAATTACATATAAAAGTCTAGTGGTTTTACCTGAACTAGTGATCAGGGGCATACTTATTTCTACAGACATATCTTACGCGAGAGAAATTTAAAAAAAAACTTAATTTGATGGGAATATAATATATTCTTTTTGTACATTAAAAATAAAAAAATAAATTTTAATGTGTTATAAAATAAGTACGAAGGTGGGCTGATTTCTAAAAGAAAGAAATACATACATACATACATAATATCACGCCTGTTTCCCCGAAGGGGTAGGCAGAGGCATATTATACGTGACACTTGAGTTACACGTTACACTCGATCCACGATTGGCCTATTGCCGCTTATCGGGAACTTTTATGTTCGCCAGTGACTCGTCCGTTGATCGGCAGATGCACCACTTGCAGGTGAGGTTGGCTTGGGCTCCTTAGATCTTCCCCCCCAACGGGTCTCCACCTTGGCGTGGTGAGGGGGCTGAGTACCTCCCGAAGGCCGGGACAAGGTAACAAGGAGGTTTGCGACTCTGGGTGCTCCGGGGGGAAACTAAGAGGGACCTATGAAGGGCGCAGCAGGCGGGCCAGAAGGGCCCGTCAAGCAGCGCCAGAAAGGTCTTAACTAACGAGTGTCTAATGTCTAAAATGTCTAACCATGGACCCTCCGAGAAGTCGGCCACACACGCTATGGTCGCACAAGGAGGTAGGAGGGGCGCGTCAACTGCGCCTCTCTGAGGAGGTCTTCCCGGTTTTGGTCCGGGGCACGTTGGCCGCAGCGGGATGTCAGACGCTGCAACCCAGGTACTGGCAGGTGCCTTTTTCTCAACAAGCGGCGGGCGTCGTCGGAAGATTTTTAGTTGGTAATATTTCTGGCAGTCGCGGCTGCCGTTGGTAAACCCCACACCCCTAAACGCATTTGTTGCCGACGTAAATAAAAAAAAAGAACTCTTTAGATCTTGGTAGGAACCCTGTACTTATTGGTCGTACTCTTTGCAGGTTATATTTGAAAGTTTAATAACAGCAGCGTTTACTTCAAGATACAGAACCGCAACAATAGGATATGCGTTTTGCGGTACTTGCATCGTTGTGGTGGTATGCATGCTTCTTGCCTGTTCAAAGGTTAGTAAGTATGAAGAGTAAGCATCGTTACAAGCCAGGAATACTACCATCAGGTAGTATGTGGTCAAAATTAACTGATTTGAATGAACAAGATTTTGACTGAATTTAAGTTATTACATGGAGCGACTGTCGTAACCTCCGCAACCTAGAGGGAAACATCATTCTTTTGGTTAAAGCAGGCAAGCTGTCAGCCCCCCCGGCGTCAAGTCGTCAAGCGGCGGGCGTCGTCGGAAGATTTTTAGTGGGTATTGCTGCTGGCGGTCATGTCTGCCGGTGGTGAGTCCCACACCCCCTTTCGGTCCCCCTTTGGCCGGAAGGCAGTGCGTAAATGAATTTTGTTACCGACGTAAAACAAACAAAAAAAGGCAAGCTGTCAGGCAGAAGACACTGACTTCCTAATATTGTCTGCCATAGCCAAGACCAACGGCTTAATGTGCTTTCCAAGGCACGGAGCTTGCGATAAATACGCACACAACTTTGAAAAGTCATAAGTTTTACACTCGAGACTCTCTGAATTTAAAGGCAAGGGGTCTCACTACTGGTCTTTGGCCGTATATCATCATCATCATCATCTTAGTAACAGCAACTAGAAGACCAGTGGTGAATATATTGGCCTCCCCAATTGTTCTTAACGTCTATTGAATTTGAGCCAACTGCATCTATCGATGCCTGCCGCCTTAACCAGGTTATTGATCAATAGACTGGGCTGAGATAAAAAAAAATTGGGTGCCTTACTATTATTGCTTTTATTTGAATATAAAAAAACTATATGGTTATCTCTTTAATATAACTCCTTAAAATAATAATAAAAACCTGGTGTGGGTACATAGGGATCCTACTAGCATCTAGGGAGCCCAAGCTAACCTCACCTGCAAGTGGTGCACCTGCTGATCAACAGACGAGGCTCTGGCGAACTTAACAAATCCTGGCAAGCAGTAATCTCGCTACCTATTACGTGGGACCAAAAATATAATCGGCCAATTGTGGGCGTATAGTATGCATCTGCCTACCCCTTCGGGAAAACAGGACATACAATATATGTATAAAACCTTTTTTTGCAGTTTGATTTCACAAAATACTATCTATATATAGTTACTGTGGGTGCAGTGCTGTGCGGGATCTCGCTGGTCATTGGTATCGGGATGGCATGTGGTCTATACATGAAACCCTTGCACATTGGCATAACAGTGGTGATGACTTTAATGCTGTCTATTGTGAGTACAGTCTTCAATTTATCATCGTAAGTCCGTCAGAGAGATTTTAGCTAGGACCCGACCGACGTTGTCCTGCATGATATTTCAATAACCTTGATACCGAATGCAGCGCCATCTACCGGGTTGATTTGTGAATCTAAAACATCCCGGGCGCCACCCAGACGCATAGGCAAAAAATTATTTAAATCGCTCCAGCCGGTACATAGCACTTGAAAAGCCAAAATGAAATATATAAAAAAATAACACGACATTGAAATTCACATAGATGCATTAAAAAAAACTTGGAAGTGAATATAAGTGCCAGTTCCGAGCCACCGCTCTGTGACTAGAACTAGCAACAAATTCACAAGAAATATATACATAAAGATGGATTAAGTTCGCAGGATCAGGATAGATCACACTGGCAATTTATGGGAGAGATCTATGTTCAGAAGTGTACTTCCTTGGACTGAAGTAGGTAATAATCAGTAAAATAAATAAGAAAAATACATAAATAAGTAAAATAAATAAATAAGTAAAATAAATAAATAAGTAAAATAAATAAGTAATTTTCATTGTTACAGATGCTGGTTTTAGAGTTACAAACGATACTTGGAGGAAAAACAGTAGAGCTCCTTGAAACTGACTACGCTTTAGGCGCTTTCGAGGTTTATAATAGCGTCATTAACATTTTCCTTCATATGTTAGTTTTAAGTGGTCTGTTGTCTAATTAAGACAGGGTACTTGTACGATAGCCCAGTGGTCATAGACTTCTAATTCTAATTCAGAGGGTCTAGGGTTCACACCCTTTTTTTTTTTTTTTTTTTTATTTACGTCGGTAACAAAATGCATTTACGCACTGCCTTCCGGCCAAAGGGGGACCGAAAGGGGGTGTGGGACTCACCACCGGCAGACACGACCGCCAAGTAATACCCACTAAAAATCTTCCGACGACGCCCGCCGCTTGTTGAGAAAGAGGCGAGGGCCAGTACCTGGGTTGCAGCTTCTGACACCCCGCCTGCGGCCAACGTCCCCCGGACCAAAACCGGGAGGACCTCCTCAGAGAGGCGCAGTGGACGCGCCCCTCCTACCTCCCCTTGCGACCATAGCGTGTGTGGCCGACTTCCCGGAGGGTCCATGGTTAGACAGTAGGGGCCCCCTGCCCCCACTGCCTAGACCCTCCTGGCGCTGCTGAGCGGGCCCTCCTGGCCTGCCCACTGCGCCCTCCACAGGTCCCTCTTAGTTTCCCCCCCGGTAGTCAGTACTAAGGGCACCCAGAGTCGTCGGTCTCTGGGTGTTACCTTTTCCCTGGCGCCTCCTGCGCCCTACCGGGAGGTACTCAGCCCCCCACCACGACAAGGTGGAGACCAGTCGGGGGGGTAGGGTTCACACCCTGGTGTCGCACATGTGACTTTTCGAAGTTATGTGCATAATTATCGCTTGCTCTGTGCAAGGGAAAGCACGTTAAGCCGTTGTATTGTTATTACGAAGACAGTGCCTTCTAATATTCTGACAACTGGTTTATCCATAGAATGCTGTTTCCATTTGGGTTGTGGAGGTCAGATGGTAGTCGCTCCATGTAAGTATAGAAGTTCAGCCAAATCTGGTTAGACCAGTGAGCAGACCCTGGGGTTCAGTCTGGGGCAACCGGGATAATGCTAAGATGTGATGATGATTTAAATGTCGTCATCCTCTATACAATATCCGCGTTGTACTAGACTTTATCTTAGGGCCCAGGGTTTATATACTATATCATCATCATGTCAGCCCAATAACGTCCCACTACTGAGCACGAGCCTCCTCTCATATACCAAAGTGTGAGGGTATTGGGTCATACTCCACCACGCGGACCCAGTGCTGATTGGCGGAGGCAGGTTAATGGCGTCCTGCTTTTAAAATATTTCAAGCCGCCCATTAGGCCTCTAACATGGTTTAACGACTGTCACATTTCAGTGATAACAGGGACCAACGGCTTAACGTGCCTTCCGAAGCACGGAAGCGCTCGATATCAAATGCCACTCAAACGGTCACCCATCCAAGGACTGACTTTTGTAAACTGTGCTGTACTTCGGTGATCGTTTCCGACTACCGAGCACCGCACTACGCAGAGCTACGAGCACTACGAGCGCGATATACTATATAATTATGCACGCCCTGTTATCGGTGTGTAAAAGTCTTAAGCGTTAGTTGAAAACAATTCAACAAATATAGAGTAACTAGAAGTTAATCTCTCCCTCGCACAGACTGGGATGTTAAATATCCGCCAGTGGCAAGTGGTGATATTTATTACTTTCAACATTCTGCACCACGCTGGGTAATAAGCAAAATTTCGCATATAAATCAATGATAGCTCCGCCCGTGACGTTGCTGAGTAAATAACTTTACGCCAGTTCGTGTTGCCCATATTTTGTAGCTGTTTAAACTATTTTAATGTTAGTTTTCGATGTGATTTGCATATATTTTTACTTTGTTAGTATTTTATTTGGATAAGTTATATTTATATGAGGTAAATAAACTTTAACATACAATTCATTGCTTTCTTTTATTTATTGAGCAGTTGGTTGGTTGTATTTGTATGAACCCCGTGACAGGCAGTACAGGTTATTTTTTAAATGTATTTCTGCATTAAGTGAGCTGCGTAAGGTTTAATTTAAAGTGGCAATGTACCATTGCAGTAATAAGTTATAAGGCTGCCTGTCCACTAAAGCGGAGCGGAGAAACGGACAAATATTATCCAATAGGAATCGCGGACAGGAGGTTAGCGAAGATTTTATGAAATCTTATTGGTTAATATTTGTCCGTTTTTCCGCTCCGCATCCTCGCTTCGCTTCAGTGGACAGGCAGTCTTAATGTTCCTTAATCTTTCTGTCAGCCTCATCAACGTAGCTGATTGTTAAGTACTTTGTCATTCTAATAAGAAAGCTAGTTCAGTACGTTTAAGCCATATTTAAATGAATTTTCAGCGCAACATGGTTCTAAAATTTTCAGTTAAAGCACGTTAAGAGATCCTAGATAACCTAACTATCAATATTATTATTTTTTTAACTTTAGAAACTTTAGGTTACTCAAATTCAAATATAACCTTGAATACTAAACAATACTTCACAGATGTAATACTATATACTATAATGAGATGATATTGGATACTATAATGATATAATGAGATGGCACCAAAACTGTTTAATAAATTACCGGAAACAATATCTAGCTGTACGTTTAAAAAATTTAAGACTATTTTGACTGCACTCTTATTGGATAAGTGCTATTATAATATTCAAGAATACCTTATGGACCCAAATATCTAATCGTTTAGTGTATACTGACTTTGATAATTGAGATTTAATTGTTATTATTGCTTTTTGAAAATTAATTATTGTTAATACTGCTTAATTTATTTAATTACCAACATGACTAGAGAAAATTGACATTAATTTATTATATATTGACATTAATTTAATTTATATTGACATTGCTTCAAAGGATACATTTTTATATTATTGTTCATTGAAATATTGAGATTCCAAAATTGATTGTATAATTACTGAAGTCTATTAATAATGTAAGTAGTCTTGACACAGTCTTGTTCTTCTATAAACCACTTTTCGTCTGTCTTATAAGATAAATCATGGAGACACATTGTATAAACCTGTACCAACTTGATTAACCGTGGTGACGAATAAAGTTATTATTATTATATATAAATAATATTTAACGACCGATTTGGCGTGGGGGTCAGTATACAATATATTGGATACCTGCACCTTGCTCGTGGGCTCGTGGGGGTCCACAGGACAGATCTTCCTGAGCATATACATAAATATTTGTTCTGGTCAGAGTTTTTTCTATACATAATATAATGTATGTATTAAGCGCTCGTAGCTCTGCGGTGCTCAGTGGTTGGAAACGATCACCAAAGTACCGCAGAGTTTATAGAGGTCAGTCCTTGGATGGGTGACCGTTTGTGTGGCATTTGATTTCGAGTGCTTTCGTGCTTTGAAAGGCATGTGAAGCCGTTGGTCCCGGTTATCACTAAAAGTGGTAGTCGTTAAGCCATACTAGAAGCCTAATTGGGCGGCTTGAAAAATTCTAACAGCAGGACGCCATACACCTGCCTCCGCCAATCCGCACTGGGTCCGTCTGGTGGAGTTTGACCCAATACCCCTCACACTTTGGTATGTGAGAGGAGGCTCGTGCTCGATGATGATGAATGTATGTATTTACAAGAAAAAAATATTTTTGTTATTTAGTATCCATAATACAAGTTCCTAAAAATACTTATCTTGGAACTAAATAATTGGTGAGATTGTAAGAGAATATTTATTTATTTATTTGTATGGATGTAAAATTACTTAGCCCACATGTACGATTCAATGTTGATATGAATACTATGCTCTGATATGATAAAAGTGGGGGCCCTGGAAATAATACCATATACCATATACCAGCCCATTAAAGCCCCACTACTGAGCACGAGCCTCCTCTCACATACCAAGGTGCGAGGTTATCATAATCCACCACGCGGACCCAGTGCGGATTCGTGGAAGCAGGTGAATGGCGTACTGCTGTTAGAATTTCTCAAGCCGCCCAATTAGGCCTCTAATATGGCTTATCGACTACCACATTTTAAGTGATGACCGGAAACAACATCTTAACGTGCCTTTTAAAGCACGGAAGCGCTCCATATCAAATGCCAATGCCACACAAACGGTCTTCCATCCAAGGACTGACCTCTATAAACTCTGCTTTACTTCGGTGATCTCCGACCATCGAGAACCGCGGAGCTGAAGCGGAATTTCGAAGCACTCGGATATTGAAATGATCGATGTGCAAGTATGAAAAATCGCTCACTCAAAAATGGATTAATTTATCAAAAACGTATTTCGCATGGAATGGGTATATAACTTATTTTCTGAGAAATACGTTTCAGTACTCTGTCTTTCGGGTGCCATAAATCAAACGATTCATTTCTTATAGTCTCGGAGCTGCACATTTTAAAAACGGCCTATTTAAATAAGGCTTGAATCATGTTTTTTTCTTTACAAATGTTGTAGACTTAGAAATTTAACTTAAATGTATAAACTCTGCTTAGATTTTGCCCTCCGGCCGTTTAGGAAACCGGAGTTTGGAAACCAGTTTCCTTAGAGTCTTTTTTAATACTTATAGGGAACTAGTTTCCTAAGAGTACCATCTATAAGTTATCTTAGCCTCTCAGGAAACTAATAATAGGATTACAAAAGAAAATAATAATAATAATATTTTCTAACAATGACACCAATTATTTAGTTCCAAGATAAGTATCATTAAGAACTTGTGTTATGGATAGAAAAAATGAAAATCTTTATTAGAACTGAGTATTGTTTTAATTACATAATATTTTAACTTAACATATTAATAAGTCATGTTCTATTAAAAATATTAAAAGGTATTCGATGACCGACTTATATAAATATGATAGACTCCTAATATAATAGGAAGTATCGCTGATGTTTTTTGATGCAATTTATAATAATATAGCATAGGTACTTTATTATTAAATACATTAGAGTTCAATCATAAAAACAATTTTGCTGAAAAAGAACATAAACTATTTTTTAGTTTAAAATTAAAATAAAAATGCGTATGGCGCAATAATTTAAATACAGTGCCCCACAGTTATCAATCCATTTTGTAAATCATTTATGGCATTATCAATTTCTGGATCTACTTCTTTAAAGCGTATAATATGCGCTTTCTTTTTGTGCAGTTACTTAAGTCTCCTTTATCAAAATTTCTAATAAAGTGGAATTTAATTTTCATTTTTTTCTGTAATCCGATTATTAGTTCCCTTAAAGGCTAAGATACCTTATACATAGTACGCTTAGGAAACCAGTTCCCTACAAGTATTAAAAATGACTCTTGGGAAACCAGTTCTCTACAAGTATTAAAAAAGCCTCTAAGGAAACTGGTTTCCAAACTCCGGTTTCCTAAACGGCCGGAGCCAGATTTCGTGATTAAATTGGACCACCGAGAGCTAAGGAGTTACGAGAGCTTCTGAATAATGGTGTCTAATTTGCATCCATTATCAAAAAGTAGTTTTAATGTAAAATAGTAATGTGTTAACCCATTACCGCTGTATTAGTGCGAGTACTGCTACAATCATGAATACTTTAATATTATCTCTATTTGTTTTTAATTTAGTCGATCTATATGACTTGAAGGTTTCGCCTGCACGTTGCTTCTGGATATTTTCTCATTATTGTAAGTTTTGATTTAAAAAAATAATTACGATGTACAAGTTCCGCTTTGGGGATAGATAGCGCTGTGTAGGAATACCCAGTAAAACTTATATATAATTTACAGTTTAGTGAACAGATGTTTTCACAATTTATAAAATTTACAAAACCTAAGGCTTATTTGCAAGAATCCTTACATCATTAAATTATATTTTTCTTACATATTTTATAAATAATATTAGGTAAACAGAACTAAATAAAAGCTGTAGAGGCTGTAATTAAGAAGCCATTATTTTTCCATATCTAAATTATTCTCATAATTCGAAATTTTTAACCCTAGAGTGGTCGTGTGGATTACATACGTAGTCCACGCAAATAAACTCATATTTTTCTGAAAAACGTAGAAACGTTCACGTAATTTTATTTGAATAGTTGAAGGACTTGCTCCAGTGCAGCGCGAGCGCCGCCCGTCTCGCATAGTTGTATCACAGGAGCGTCGCAAAGTCTGTGTGATGTACACATATAATCCACGCGACCAATTACGTAAGTTTTTTTTTTTTATTATGTGTTTATTTATGTCTTGAATGTTGAAAATACATTGACAATAATTTATCTCATAATAGTCTTAGCATGTATCCTTAGCAGATTTATCAGATACAACAGACAGTCAGCTCGAATTACTGAGTGGCTGGAGGAAGCGGACTACAAGAGGATTCCTCTTTACTCTTCCAGTACTAATAAAGAGCAGAACCCTTTAGAAGAGCAGAATCAACAATCGTAGTCCTCCCTTTGGCTGGAAGGCAGTGCGTAAACGCATTTTGTTACCGACGTAAAACAAAAAAAATGGTCTTGGTAAGATCCCTACACACGCGCGCTCAGTGCAATCTGAATGCGAAAGAGCACGCAATAAAAGCACTACGAAGATATGTAACAGGCGTAATAAGTTGATTCGTCCTGATCAGGCCAGTGATTCAAATCTCAATTAAAGGCAAAAGAGCAATTTGGAATAAGATGTCATGTCTCATGTCTCATTTATTATTTTCATGTATAATTAATAAGATATAGACATAAAACAATAAAATATTTATAAGCAGTGACTACTTTTATTCAATTCCAATATGGCATACATCTGGATGACAGATAACGTTACTTTTAGAACGCAACTGCTGACGAGTCACTTTTATTCTGAACAGCTCTTTAGCTATAAGTCGTATTATATCTATAGGCAAGTGAAAAGTTCAGGGGAGTTCGAGTGCCTTGTTGAGATCATTTTCGTTCGAAAGCTTTTCATTAATCAGTCAGCTTGGGATACATATTTTATTGGAGAGGATACGAAATTAAATCATTGCTCAATTATTATTAATTAATAACGCTTGTTGCGTCGGGGTAGTGGGTAAATCTTTGAGCAGTGGACCGGTAATCCATAGGTCGTGAGTTCTGATAGCCCAGTGGCAAAACCCCTTGCAGAGGGTCTCGGGTTCAAACCCCGGTGGCGCATCTATGACTTTTCGAAGTTATGTGCGTAATCGCTTGCTCCGTGCCTCGGAAAGCACGTCAAGCCGTTGTAAGCTGTCATGAACATCTATGACAGTCGTTATCAGGAAGTCAGTGCCTTCTAACAGACTGACAGCTGTTTTAACCATAGAATGATGTTTCCCTCTGGGTTGCGGAGGTCAGACGGCAGTCGCTCCACACTGAAATTCAGTCTTACCAGGGCCACCGCGGACTGATTGTTTTTTCAGTGAAAAATCCTTTAATGGGTAGACCTAAGTAAAGCAGTGTTCTTAGAAGTACATACATCAAACGACCAATTTGACGATCGATAAGGCGTGAAGGCGAGTATATCCGCACTCTGATCCTGAGGTCGTAGGTTCGATTCCAGAACCCACCAGAACCGTGTGCGTGTGGACTGAGTGATCTTTTCAAAAAACTCATCCAACCACAACCAAATTATAAGAGGATTTAGGAAATAATTGTGAAAACTTCATAGTAAGATAAAAAAATTGTGAAACCTAAACAAAGAAAGTTAGAACTAATTAACTGGATCACTCAATCTGGACACCTGAAGAATAAGCCATAACGCATATCCAAGAATATACAATCTATGTGTTTATGATTTGCATTTGAAATAATTGTGAAAAATTTGTGAAAGCTGCTTAACAAATTTTCGATTCGTTTCAATGCCACGTTTTCGATTTAGAACGGATTTTAAGGATCACTCAGAATGCACTATGTTCAGTTGAGTGATCTTTTAAAACACCACCTTATACTGCAAAATTATGAAACAATGTCATGTTTATTATAAATTAAGCTTCTGGGAAAATTTGTGAAACAGAGATCGTGACTGACATCTTACTAATTTAAGAGAAAATGAAAATCTTATTTTTTTCGATCGTCCGAACTGAGTGATCCTTATCTTGGACTTTATTTAATAAACCGAAACTTATAGGTAGAAGGTAGTGACATCAGAAATTGTGAAAAATGTTGCTCTAAAATCTAATGAACTGATCGTCCCTGTAAGTGAAATATTTTAAAAGATATCTAATTTTTTACAATTCTTTAGGAAAACGTTTAGTAGGGTGACCATATCGGTTTATTTGAGTACCGAGAGTTTTCGGATTTTTTTTTTAAACACGTTTTTAGAGTGTATTTACTACATCATTTCGACATATACTTAAATTTTTTAAGTGACAAGTTTGAGCAAAGTTAGGTATGTATTGTCACACTGTATTAGGTTTATCATACTAAAGAATTCCATACATAATAAAAAATCAGATTTTTTTAAGTTATCAAAGAAAGTAACTTTTTATTATGTTAACTTTATTCTAACAACATTCATAGTTACATATAACACACAGGATGTAACCTAATTGATAAATCCGTAGGACAAAGTATGTAAAATAACTGATTCTTCTTCTTTGCTGATATACATTTTTCCCACCAAATCATCGAAACAGACTATTTCGTCGTTCTTATGGACACCATGTCCTCTGTAGTGTCCAATATTATCGGGACTTAATGAAGGAACAAATTCTACACCGCCTAATAATTTGTAGCGTCTGTTTCTTACATAAATCGTATTTGGTACATCATTCAAATTAATTTTATCACATCTGTTCAAATCAAAGGACATCAAATTAAAAAATTCATAACTTATACATTTGATCATCACATAAATCACATGTCTTAGTTTCATTACTGAAAATTACTTAAAAATGCCAAACATAAAAAATATATCTATATTTAATGCAATCTGCCTTGATTTGGTAGACTATAATAATTCGTTGGAGCACTGTTTCTTAAAAACAGCATTTCAAATGTAATCATGTAGCAAATGTTCAAATATATATGTAACATTGCAGGCGCATTCAATATTTTTAATACCATGTTGCTCTTTTCTTTTATTTTATTAGACAAAGGATAATACTAAAGAAACTTTACAGCCTCTGCCTCCTTATTTTTACAAATTCTTATGTTTAAAAAACGTAGTCTCGTTCTTATTTAAAACCATATTTAAAAAATAATTTTAATGTGACGACAAAAATCTACTAATGATGGTTTAAATATTGAATAACATACTTTTATTGCACAATTATTCGCTATCATTGAAGGGAAACACTGACAATGTTGTTATTATTTATAAATTTTATACCACAGCAATATTTAAAAAAAAACTAGCATTAAATTCACTGCACAACGCCGTCAGCTTCCCAAATTTGAAAAAAATGAATCGATTACTCATCGAGAAAAAATCCGACAACATAAAAAAGTACCAGTACCCTACTCAACGTTTTCCTTCAGAATTGTAAAAAATTAGATATCTTTTAAAATATTTCACTTACAGGGACGATCAGTTCGTTAGATTTTAGAGCAACATTTTTCACAATTTCTGATGTCACTACCTTCTACCTATAAGTTTCGGTTTATTAAATAAAGTCCAAGATAAGGATCACTCAGTTCGGACGATCGAAAAAAATAAGATTTTCATTTTCTCTTAAATTAGTAAGATGTCAGTCACGATCTCTGTTTCACAAATTTTCCCAGAAGCTTAATTTATAATAAACATGACATTGTTTCATAATTTTGCAGTATAAGGTGGTGTTTTAAAAGATCACTCAACTGAACATAGTGCATTCTGAGTGATCCTTAAAATCCGTTCTAAATCGAAAACGTGGCATTGAAACGAATCGAAAATTTGTTAAGCAGCTTTCACAAATTTTTCACAATTATTTCAAATGCAAATCATAAACACATAGATTGTATATTCTTGGATATGCGTTATGGCTTATTCTTCAGGTGTCCAGATTGAGTGATCCAGTTAATTAGTTCTAACTTTCTTTGTTTAGGTTTCACAATTTTTTTATCTTACTATGAAGTTTTCACAATTATTTCCTAAATCCTCTTATAATTTGGTTGTGGTTGGATGAGTTTTTTGATAAGATCACTCAGTCCCCACGCACACCCAGAACCAACATGAATATTTGTTCTGGTCTGGGGGTTTTTCTATCTATATTAAGTATTTATTATTAAAAAAAAGTATTTTTATATGTTTATCCGTTATTTAGTATCCATGTTCTTAATTATAATTATCTTGGAATAACCAATAAATAATTGGTGTAATTGTCAGAAAATATTTGTTTAATTTATTTAACTGTCGTTCACTGCTGAACATAGCCCCCCCCCCCCCCCCAATACTTACAAACATATTACTATCACGCCTTTTACCGTTTTTGACGGACAGCAGAGTCTTAGTAAAAGTGTCCCGTTTTTTACCCTTTGGGTACGTACCCTAAAAACAGATTACTTAGTTTTTTTTTACTTTTGTGGTCGTCGTCGGTAGTCGTTGGCAATGTCATTTTGATTCTTATATCATAATATCGTGGTTAGTGATCACACACATACATGGTCTTTGGGTTTAATCAGAAAATTGTCCCTAGTTCTGACTAGTCTATTGCAATATATGGTCTATGGTTTCATTGTAATGAAAAACTCCATAAACTCCAAAACACCATATCAATACAAAAACTCTAAGCGTACGTCATAAATCTTACAGGAATGCTAAAGTTACGAGCAGAAATCGCAGCTGCGATGAAATATACGCAACGAAATTAAATTGAATGTCACGCGGTAGTCGCGACACTATACGCGGTGGACATGTAATACTCTAGGGTTCTTTTATGTTGTAACTAGTTTCTGATAATGCATCCAAATTTCAGTCTGTTCTACGTGCTATGCATTGCACTCGTTGGTCAATATATGTTATTATGCAAAAATACTTTAAATTAAAAAAAATTACGGCTTTACGTAGAATGTTCCATTAAGTTAGGTGCCTTCTGAAATCCTGACAGCTGGTTTAACCATAGAATGATATTTCCCTCTGGGTTGCAGAGGTCAGACGGGAACGCTTTATGTAATAACTGAAATTCAGCCAGCCCTGTTTTGACCAGTGAGCAGATCCCGGGCTAGAAATGAATTTACTTTGAATAGCTCAGCTGCTCACTCTCGTTTCAGCGTTGGTCGTGACGACATCGTTGTTCTGAGGCTCCTATCTTACCTGAAGATGCCCTGTATATGGGCGAAACACGCGTCGTGTTGAATAGTTTCTCGATTTTTCGGGTAATTATAGTAGCGCGGGAATTATTACAAAGATACTTTTAATTCATCACTTGCTGAATATATCCTCAAAAGCTTTCACTTTCTTAAAAACTTCAAATATCTTAAAGCCCAGCAGTGGTATTTTATTGGACAACAATTTAAAAAGATTTGCAATAAATGCCATTTGGAAAAAAATGCGACCTCCTCAGGTCCCTTTATTAGATAGGTCTTCTTTATTAGATTATAGCATCCGAATATAAAATGCCGCTTCCTTCATTGACTGCGTGAAGCAATTGAAGGGACAGAAGGGTCCATATTATTACTAACGGAAGAGAATTCGCGTTCCAAGTTTTCAAGTCGAGTAATGTGGGGGGAACTCATGGCAACTCAATTAAAAAGGTCTATAATTTGTATTAAATTTTATACGTATATACATATAATCACGCCTGCTTCTCCGAAGCGGTAGGCAGAGGCATATTATACGCCCACATTTCGTCAGTTATATTGTTGGTCCCACGTATAAGGTTGCGAGTCTATTATATTTCCGCTTACTGGGAACCAGCCAGAGCTTCGTCCGTTGATCGGCAGGTGCACCACTTGCAGGTGAGGTTGTGTTGGGCTCCTAAGAGGTGTTAGGATCTCCATACACTATATATAATACAAAATTCTCACTCCTGTTAGGATTGGCTGGAAGAGATCTCTCTTAGAGATAAGCCCACCTTTGTACTTGTTTGTATTTTAAAAGTGTTTAAATATTTTGTTGAATGTGCAATAAAGGATATAATAATAATAATATCTTTAGTTTTTATGTGAGTAATCTAAAGGACTAGTGGGAAATAGGTTTAGAGATTGGGGCTTCGAATTGACTAGACTCACGTCTCGAAATTTATAGAATCCATTGTCTTCCAAAACATTATTTGTATGGAACACAAGCAAATACCTCCCGGGATATGGATATAAAACTCAAACTCAGAATATATACATAATTGTATATCTTGCGTTGCTCTTAAAGCATTGCAATTCAAAAGAAATGACTTGTGCTTTTGGATCTGTAAATATGAAGAAATCGTACTGTATTAAGATTTGATTTAAGCACTGCATACATTTTATGCTAATTTTTTCAGAACATAACATTTTGAGGTAAGCACAAACCTTGCCATAACTGTTTTAAAGAGACACCTATACATTTGTAACAATGTAGATTCTTAACACAGAGATCTCTAGGTAAAACTTGTTAAATGGTAAGAACAGTAAAGGTCTTCGCACATTACAACGACTCGACGCCAACTCCACTCCACCACACTCACAATGTGGCATTGAAATGTAAGCTTTATGTTATGTGACTTACGAGTGAATTCGTCAAATTATAAGTTGAAACGACCGCGTCGTACACACGTCGTAAGCTTTCAAGCTACAATTTAAAGAATTTACTCTTAGGCGACATAACATAAAACTTACATTTCAATGCCACACTGTGAGTTAAATTGGAGTTTAGATGACGTCGAGTCGGTGTAATGTGCGAAGACCTTAAGAGGACTGCTAGCCCTCGCACGACACCCTCGGTAAAATATAATACATCCAAAACCAACTTATTCAAAGCCACAGGCTGCAGACAGTAGCTTAGCCTTGCCGTATTCGCTGTAACTGGGCTGTAAAAAAGTACAAAATATTTATTTTGTTACTATAGTTCTTTCAGTCTTTATTCATAAAGTATGCAGTTATATATGATAGCTTTGTTATGACGATAAGTCTTCTTTTACTACCTTAACTAGCAGTGGAACGCTAGAGTTCAAGCTACAAGCTTCCTCTTGAATATCTTGAAATTTGTTATTAGGGATGGCCTTGTGGAAATTTTTTAATGGGAAGTTATGCTCTGTTCCTCGAAAAACACGTTGGTTCCAGCTGTAATGTACATCTATAGCAATAGGAAGTCAGTGCCTTCTAACATCCTGACAGCTGGTTTAACCATAGAATGATGGCTTTTGGTAAAAGATGTATTTTTTTTCGATTTTAGTAATTAAGTATGTGAAACCTATATATTCAATTCTGACACAATTCTTTTATAATATAATATATTTTGACTGATACACATACGGGACATAGAAATTTTGACGAACCGGTTGCTGAACATTGGCCTCCCCAATACATTACATTATATTATAGGTACTTGCCTATTATCACCACGCTGGGCAGGTGGTTTGGTGATCGCAGTTCAAGCCAGTACGCAGAATGCTTCTGCCCATCACCCGGTAGTATTTCTCTTCGTCGACTCTTACTACTCCCAGTGAGATGAGAGGGGGTGGCACTATTCTAGGCAACTATATATTGTATTGCACAAAAAAAAATTTTGTGACAGGATTGAAGAACACATATAGGTGTAACAATCTCGCATATTACTAAAATCGGAAACCTCAACAATTTTTACCTGTCCTCTTTACGTAGAATGGTTCATAATTGAATACCATCTTTATTTTTTATTTTTTTTAATATTGGCTTCGTGCGGTTTGCACATTTAGCCAGTGTTAAGTAAGAGATATATTAATATCATATAAATTATAGTAAATAAGAATGACTGGTGATAAAGATGATAAATGGTAAATGAGATGCCCTCCCCCTAAGCCTCTTGAGACCTCAGTAAAGATGTGGGGATATACTGAGATCTAACATGGACTTCTTAAGAGAATTTGAAAAGTGATGTTGCACTGTTCACAAACACTTAACGGTTTATAATCCACCGTTATTACACATTAATGTTAAAAATATCACAAATTTTAAAAATAAAACAATACTGCAGATATTACGCTTTACTTTCCCGCCAAGAAGTCCACCATCTTTATCTTACATTGAAACTATGTTTAAGTGAAAATAGGCAGATTTGTTCGAATTAGAACATGACCGTGACGTAAGCGTCAGAACCCCTGGACCAAGTGAGATATTTTATGTTTGGAGACTATCAAGATTCAATACCTTTTTGATACTATTTGATACTTATATTAAATTATCTAGTACCTCGACGAGCAGTGAAAAAACATGAAAACAATGTGGCCAGACATTCTGACGTCAGGTTGTCTGGACCACTTTTTTTTCATATAGTTGGAGACAATATATCTGAATTATTTTTATGTAGATATTTAATACCTTTTTAATACCTTAACATATATATTTTTTTTAAATTTTATGGCGTCCCAGAAAAATGTTACGGATGAATGAATTTTTTTAGGTAGGAAACAAAATATTTAATTACTAGTAAATTTACAAAATAAATCTAAATTCTAATTCATTTATTCAAGTTTGGCTCAAAGAGCTCTTATGGACGTCAAAACTTAAAAAATAGCGCGCCCATTCACTGCGGGCGGGAGCTTGATCGTAAACGAATGGGCAAGACAATCGTCAAGGTAAGTGTTTTCTTCCGCCAGTTACAAGAAAATGTACTTAGTAGTAAAACAATTTGACAAAACTACAAAAACCTGTGTTCTGCAGTAACAAGATTTTAAAAAAAGAAGAAAATATTTTTTATTTAAGATATACGAGCATGATTATGAATAAACATAGTAGACATGAGCAGACCTGTCCCCACTGGCGGCACCCGTTCACGAGTATGACGCCACCACCGCAAAGACATTTGAGTGAGCATGACATACTCAAGCTACAGGATAAAATATTTTTTACAGAAATAACATTATATTGATTAAATGTGCTGCAACTACAAATGTTTTTGGTCTTATGAAAGATATCATTTACAGCAATTCAGTCTTAATATATATATAATCATTCGAACAATACTATGCATTCCTAATCAAAAACAAATTCCCATCAGTACAAAATTTACTTCATATTACAAAAGTTGTGTGTGCAGTTATTAGATTGAAAATAATAATAACTTTTTTCAGTTAGCTGAATTTTTAATTACAAATAAAAATAGTAGACAAGAGCAGACCAGTCGCCACAAGCAGCACTCCTTCACGAGTATGACGAATAAACCAGCCATCGTTTCACTCAACCATATTTTAGGGAACGTAACGACCCGACGCATAACGCCGTCACCCCAGAGACATTTAAGTGTGCATGACATACTCGAGCAACATAGTAAAATTTCCATTTGCCCCTTAGATTTAAACACTAATTACCTTTATTTTATTTACATTACATTGATATTTGTAGGTGCGCGTTCATATTATTTGACTGCTAACTAACCTCTTTTGATAATTTTTTTTTCTGTCACGTCGTCACACGCGTCACAAAGCAGCTCCTCCGTCAATTACTCAATTTTCGAAAAAAAAACAATTCGTGTGTATTATTGGGACAGTGATTATATATTTTCTACGCTAAGCCATGAAAAGAGGTCGGAAAAGTGCAGTTCCGTTGGAAGAACAAAAATGTGTTTTGAGAGAGTTTAAAAAGTACTTTCCACATAAAAATGATTTACCTTCACCATGTGATCCAGTGTTTCAAGAGATTACTCAAAGATTGTCTCACAAAATGTCAACCAAATCACTTTACCTATCAGTTAAAAAAAATTACGAGCTATTTTTTGGCAACAACGAGTCCGATGCTTCATCTGATGAAATAATGGAACTGAAGAACACATCTGAGTGCAAAACATATAATTTTTATATTGATATTTATCAATGGAATCAAATAAAGCCCATTGACCGTTGCATTAAGCGTACAAAATCCTTATCCGATTTTCGTCGTAAAAATTTGCTTCCATCTCACCAGTGGGCTTCTCTTTTGAGAGAAGAAATATGGAAACACGTACGTTCACCGTGTAGCTGGATATTTCAAAATTATTTAATTAAAAAGGAAGTCAGGGTTAAGTGTTATGGTTCTTGTAAGGAGTGCAAAGCAAAGGTAGAAGTTACGATTAATTGGCCGACAGAAAAAATTGCACGTTGCATTTGCACCATAAGTAATTTTGACGAGAAGTTCAATCATAAGTACACAAAAAAAATTAAGCTATCTCCTATAAAACGTTGTGAGCTAGGCAACGATTTAAAATTTGAACATGCTGTGACAGTGCGAAACAAACTGAGTGATTCTATTGGACAAAAATTAGAAGTTCGAACCGGCTCACTTACCTACAGTCGGTTGTTTAAGACAGATTAAATATGAACAACGGAAAAGTACATATTACGATCAGAACCCGATACTAGCGTTGTGGATTATGACTCAAATACCTCCTTATGATTCTCTCATAAGATTCGTCTCACTGTATCCTGTATGCATTTACTATTGGTCTAGGGCACAAGAACAATACTACAAAGACTATAAAAAATCTGAGAGAACAGTATTAAGTATTGACGCAACAGGAAGCATCTTCAAGCCATGTGGACCGGTTAAAGATTTAATACTGAGTAAACAGATGTTTTTATATTCATGCGTGCTATTATCAGTTAATAGTGCGAGTGTTCCGATGGCACAAATGATATCAGACAATCATACTTTGGAGACTATATATAAATGGCTCGCCTCATGGTGTAAAAGTCAGAACAATGCAACTCCGAATGAAGTCGTCGTTGATGATTGTGCAGCCTTGATTGGGGCTGTAGTAAAAGCTTTTACAAAATTTAATTCGACGGCAGAGTATGTTAATGTCTGTTATTCAAAATTAGAAACAAAAGAGCAAACACCAGAGGAATGTTTCATTCGTATCGACACCAGTCATTTTATAAAAATTATTTTTAACCTATCATGTTTCAAACATGTAGATCAAAGAGTAAAGTTTTTTTATTGCAAATGTCTTCAAGAAATTAAGCTATGTGAAGATTATGATAGATTAAAAATTATTCTTATTGATCTAATCACAATGTGTCTCAACAAATATGATGGACAAAACAACAAAGGAATGTTAACAAGATGTGAACAAGCTAAAATCAGGTTAAGGCAAATGGCTTCTTTTAAAAACACCTCTGAATCAGAAATTGAAATAGAAGACGCTACTAAAATTTTGGAAGCGTCATCAAAGAACAAGTCTCTGTTTTCAGACACCGAATCGAAAGACATTGATAGTAAGCAGTTTACTGGAAAAAGTCATAAATGGTACTATCATGCTATTGACACTGAAAATCTACTGCTCACTCTTACTGACGGTGATTGTGAATTACACGACAACTTGTATTATTTCCCAGAATTTCTTACAACTTTAACCCGACTAATGGGACAACTTCCGTTGTGGTCTAATGTTATGAAAAAATCTTTCCAGTCAGAAATATCAGCCCCAACTTCGTCTAACATGGAAGTTTACTTTAAAATGGTGAAAAGATATTTATGCCAAATAAATACCAAATCAGAAAGATATCGTATAGACGAATTTATTGTAAAACACTCAGAATCTATTTCAGGACAACTGAAAATGGCTAGCAGTAAATTAAATGTAGGCGATAAAAAGAAAAAAATTACAAAAGAAAAGAAAACTGTGAACAACAAAAACGATACGAAAACTAATACTAAATTAACAAAAGGAATAAACAATGAGTCAATTTTTTCAGATACGCCTTCTATGCTAGAAAATTGGAGGGGTTTAGCTATTGGCAAAAAGGAGAAGAAACAAAAAGAAATCAAAAAAAGATTACTCTATTGAGAAATGGCTCCTTAACCACTTTTGCTGATAAAAATACTATTGTTTCAAATACGTGTGCTTTTGATGCAGTTTCACAAGCGATCGCAGTTGGAGTTGCTGATAACTACGCATTAAATAGCATCATACATACAAATAAAGATGATGAATACTTTAAATTAATCAAAATGATTATAGCCAACGATACACTAAATGTTTACAAGCTGCGCGGAGAGATACTAAAAAAACATTTTGAAACCAAGTTAATTGGCGACAAAATTTACATTAGCTGTGAATGCAATGTTGCATACATATTTGAAAAAATATTATTGGATAAAATATATAGTGCAGACATAACAGAATTATGTACAAATTCCAATTGCCCTATAAACAACGTCAACAGGAAATGTGCTTTTTTACCACTTGATTTGAACAAAGACACATTAAGTGAATCTGCAAACTCAATGCTTAGCAGTGATAGTAATATTTCAATTTGCAGACACTCTGGCTGTGATGGCATTAGGAAAATAAATTATAATTTGAAAAATATTGCTATTTTTGAGCCCAATCCCGAAGTCCACATTTGTATTAATGATTTACCACATAATATATATATAAAAGGTACTGAGTACCATCTTTTGTCTATTATTGAATTTGTGCCATCTGCGTCTCCCAAAGGTATAGGACATTACAAGTCACATTGCCGACGTTGATTTTTGACATTGATTTTTTTAATTATCATTAATAATTATCATGTTCAACACAATTCTGATTATTAAAAGTATTCTTTTAAATAGAGTGTTTTTATTTTATTTATATGGTTTGCCAGCGGTAATTATATATTTTAAATTATATTGCAATATATATATATAATATCAATCGACTGCTAGGCATAGGCCTCCCCCCAAATCACACCAATGAGCTCTTTCTTGAGCCATCTTTATCCAGTCATACATGTACCTACATAATATATAATGTATACTGTACTTTTATATAAATTTTATCCTGTAGCTTGAGTATGTCATGCTCACTTAAATGTCTTTGCGGTGGTCGCGTCATGCGTCGGGTCGTTACGTCAACTAAATTATGGTTGAGCGAAACGATGGCTGGTTCATGCGTCATACTCGTGAACGGGTGCCGCCCTTGGGGACTGGTCTGCTCATGTCTACTATGTTTATTCATAATCATGCTCGTATATCTTAAATAAAAAATATTTTCTTCTTTTTTTAAAATCTTGTTACTGCAGAACACAGGTTTTTGTAGTTTTGTCAAATTGTTTTACTACTAAGTACATTTTCTTGTAACTGGCGGAAGAAAACACTTACCTTGACGATTGTCTTGCCCATTCGTTTACGATCAAGCTCCCGCCCGCAGTGAATGGGCGCGCTATTTTTTAAGTTTTGACGTCCATAAGAGCTCTTTGAGCCAAACTTGAATAAATGAATTAGAATTTAGATTTATTTTGTAAATTTACTAGTAATTAAATATTTTGTTTCCTACCTAAAAAAATTCATTCATCCGTAACATTTTTCTGGGACGCCATAAAATTTTAAAAAAATATATTTGTTAAGGTATTAAAAAGGTATTAAATATCTACATAAAAATAATTCAGATATATTGTCTCCAACTATATGAAAAAAAAGTGGTCCAGACAACCTGACGTCAGAATGTCTGGCCACATTGTTTTCATGTTTTTTCACTGCTCGTCGAGGTACTAGATAATTTAATATAAGTATCAAATAGTATCAAAAAGGTATTGAATCTTGATAGTCTTCAAACATAAAATATCTCACTTGGTCCAGGGGTTCTGACGCTTACGACCGTGACATATGTCAGAAGATGTCACGAAATGTCACGTCTGTCGTGGAGAGCCACCGCTACGTAAAGACAATATAACCTATTTAGGGCAAATAGATAATAATATAACGCGTTAATTAATCCAATTAACGCGTTGGCTTAAGACTTTATAGAGCTAAAAGTGCTGGAAGGTTCAAAACTTTATTTAACAACCATAATATAAAACGGAGAATCAAACATAAATAAATATGTATACTTTTTGTAAATATATAGGAAAAAACCCAGTCCAGAACAAACAGTCATATTTGTGCACACAAAGATTTTTCCTGTGTGGGAATAGAACCTGAGACCTCAGAAGCGGAGTGCGGGTATACTCACCTCCACGTCATATCAGTCTTCAAGGTCACAAAATATACGGACATAAGAAAACGCACGAAGTATAAGCTTCACTTTTTACCTTGTACCTAAAGTAACATATTCTGTTACTTATCAAAAGTCTCAAATCAAGGCAACGAGATCAAGTCTCCAATCAACAAGGGCACATCCCCAAAGTTCCTGTCTTGAAATAAGTCCCAGAGAGTTCCTTTTGAAGTGCTTCCCAGTTTAGAAGTTAAACAGAAGTTAAACAGAATAGGTAATTTACCTACATCTTTGATTTCGAAAGCCCTCTGATTGGTGATATAAAAGTCGAACTCAATAGTTCTCTCTCCACATGTTACCTTTTGCAGTTGAGTGAGAATTAAGGTGTATGTCCACTACGATTATTTCCTCTGTAAATAAAATAAAAAAATATTTTTTTCGCTATGAATGTTTTGGTATTAAAAGATGAAATTTTGGTTGTTTGGTGCAAGATATATTTTGCCGAAACTTACACAGAATGTAAAGACACTGTAAACGAATAGGTGTGTAAAAACTATAGGAAGGGAAGGTTGATTGAAGAACTTCTCAACAAAGAGATAATCTCTTTATAATTACGCAAATTGTTGTACATTGGTGGGAATTAACTTAAGAATATATATTACAAAAATACCCCTACTCACTTACTCAGTGCCGTAGCTAAGTAAGCAATATAATATAAGCTGATTAACTTATATGAAAAACATTTGATAAAGGTGCAATTTGATAAAGTCATAAGTCATGGGACCAGAGTTTAAACCAGAAGCCCACTGCACTGCAGTCAATTGGTGTCGCCACCTAGGGAATTCGGAGTGGTCAGTTATGCCAGCAAAAAATGTTGATATATCGATAGTGAGAAAAGGCCTTAAGCATTTATTCAGTATGTGCGAGAACTTTGGAGATTTTTTCCTGGTATCTAAGCAAATCTTATCAGAGAGGCACGGGTCCCTTTCTGCCCATATTGGATCAAATCAGACTGGAAAAGTCAGAACTTCTAGTTTGTGTGTACGCGGTAATGATATTAGATTCGCTTCTAAGGATCGCGTTCTTAGTAAATTTTGCTCAAGTTTATTTATTTAATAAGTAATTTTCATATAAAATAGAATAAAATGGGATGAAATAAACAGATCCTTCAAGTAAGACTTGATTGCGGATAAAAAATTAAGACTAAACATTTTGAGAGCTGAGTTATATTTTTTGAAGAGCAATAACGTTAGGAGCGCTCGTAGCTCTGCGGTGCTCGGTGGTCGGAAACGATCACAGAAGTACAGCAGATTTTACAGAGGTCAGTCCTTGGATAGGTGAACGTTTGTGTGGCATTTTGATATCGAGGGCTTCCGTGATTCGGAAGGCACGTTAAGCCGTTGGTCCCGGTTATCACTAAATGTGGTAGTCGTTATGTTAGAGGCCTAATGGGCGGCTTGAAAAATTCTAACAGCAGGACGCCATGCACCTGCCAATCCGCACTGGGTCAGCGTGGTTGAGTATGACCCAATACCCTCACACCTTGATATGTGAGAGGAGGCTCGTGCTCAGTAGTGGGACGTTAATGGGCTGTGATGATGATGATGAATAACGTTAGGTTTTATTTTATAACACGAACACACAATCCCGCCTGTTTCCACGAAAGGTTAGGCAGAGGTATAATATATGCCCACACTTCGTTATTTGTGTTATTGACCCTACGTAAACAGGTGGCGAGCCTATTGCCGTTTACTAACTTCTATTTTTGCCAGAGCCTCGATGGCTAATCACCAGGTGTACCACTTGTAGGATTCCATAGATGATGGCAGGATCCCTATACACCCATACCCATATATATATTTTTATTTTATTTGATGCAATATAGTTATAAGTCAAAATGAAACTCAATCATATTGTGAACTGCTGATAATATGTCGTTAAGAGAATCTGACTTAAAGAGAATCAGTCGTAACGTGAATAAAGGTCTAAAAAACCGCAATTACAACAGACATGTAGTTAAATTAACATATTTCAGCAACGCTAACTAATAAAAAAGTATATGTCTGTACATAATATCGAACCATAGTTAAAATTCTGTAAACTATGCTTTAATAAAAAAAAAATGGAGTCCTTTCAAAAAATCGCTGCAAAAAACAAGTAAATATGTTTAGCATATTAAATTGTCAGCATTCCCATTTTTCTAGCAGCCATTGCAATACCAATACAGGGAATAAATCTTTCCCGCCGAAGTTTTGTCACGTGTGCTAACAATGAGTAAGTTATCTTCGAGTAATTCCTCAGTTTGATAATGACCGGCTTCGTCGTGTTATTGCTGTAAGCCTTGTCATTATAACTTTGGCGTTTGTTTGAAAAATATCGTATGGAAGTAATGAGAGGAGAAGTAGATCATTTGTTGAGAAGAGTACCTCCATCTTCTAGCATTATCACGGTTGCCCTAGAGTTAAGCTTAGGGCCCAGGGTATGTTCACTGGTCTAAACAAATTTGGCTAAATTTTAAATATACATGGAGCGACTGCCGTCTGACCTCCGCAACCCAGTCAGGATATAAGAAGGCACTGACTTTCTAATAACGACTGCCCTGGGTTTCCCTCTGAGTTTCAAGTCTATAGGTTTCGGCACTGGGCTGGGAAGAGTACCCTTATGAATATATAGGTTACGGAGTGAATTGAAAACGTAAGTTTAAAGAAGAGATGCATTAACTGTGTAAAGAATGAACTGGACTACAAATGTGGATAGAGAGGTGTATGGGGATCTTTCCAAGATCTTAGGAGCCTAAACCAACCTCACATGCAAGTGGTGCCGATCAACAGACAAGACTCTAGCCATCACAAATATTCCCGATGAGCGGCTCGCCACTTATTATGTGGGACTAACATTATAACTGGCGAAATGTGGACATTTAATATGCCTCTGCCTATCCCTTTGGGGAAAAACGCGTGATTGTTAATACTGAATACAAATAAACTACGTTTAAAACAGTCCTTTAAACAGAATTGCAGATGCAGAGTACTAAAATAATTACGAGCATGAAATAAAAAAGTAAGTATAAAGGTAACAAAAACCTAACAAAAGAAATCTGCTGAAATGTGAGAAATATTATCGTGACGAGCGCATTGGGATGGCGCTGTAAAAAGGATAGATTAAATTAAGTGAGGGGTGAAAGTAAGGACCCTCAACCATCTTGAAAGCGATAAGATGAAATAAAAATCGCAGTCAAATTTATTTAAACATTCCTTCTATAGAATACGTGGCTTTTAGAGTAACCCATACTTGGATTGTATTGGGTAGGTTAGGTAGGCCATCGGCAATGTCACTAGCAAAACAGGCAGGCCAGGGCCCCCCCGCCTAATTCGATGAATTTCAGCAATGTTGCAAAGGCAAGCAATCTGCCGAACTCCACAGATTATTCATGACCTTCAATCCGTGACAAACCTATAAGCAGACTAGTGAAGCGACTAATTAAATAATTGATTATGTTTTGCGTTTTGATGACACATTTTCAAGTTAATAAATAATAATTTGTAATGTAATACAAATAAAAACACAGGTAGAGACTGTCAAATATCACGTCAAAACTTCCAAATGGAGAAAGCCACCTTGTCTTGCTATCCGGCCACACATGCCATGGTGGCACACGGAGATAGGAGAGATGCGTTCATTGCACCCCTCTAACCCCTACGAGTGCGCCGCGTTATTGACCCGGGGAAAATTTACTTATGCTATATAAGTTGCAAGTTGGTCCCACATGCAGTACGGCCATCTATGGGCCTGAATTCCAGCTCAGAATTACCAAAAACGTCAAACCTTACAAACGGTATTGAACCCTACTTAAGATATTTTTTTATTGATGTCAACCTATTCATTCTATCACTGCACCGCTCGCACAGTGCGCTTTAAATAAACTTTCTGCCGCATACCTATTACGGGCTCGTCAAAAAGGGCGTGAAACAGTTTCTAAACGGTCATACAGTGTGTTCACCACATTCCAGTGAACCGTATGTCTAAATGGCACTTTGTGATTTTACAGAAATACAAAACGACTTTGACATTATTTAACATAAAACTATAGTTTCGCTTTCACCGTTCAACCACCCTTAATCGAGCTACGAATGACTCAATAAGACAGCTCGTTTGCTTAACAATTTTGACTTCTCTGCGACTGAAACAGTTATGTGATCGACAAGACGATCAGTTTTATAGGAACTGTTAAACGGTGACATTTAGCTACATCAGTAAGCTGCTATGTTATATGCTGACTTTAAAAACTTTTATGGTATATAATATGGCGTGGCAAGGAGGAGTTATATTCAATACTGGCGGGGAATTAGTGGCGCTTACTTCACCTTATTTTCATCATAGCTAATCAACAGAGCTTAGGCCTCTTCTCACAAACCAAGGTAAAGGTGTGTATAGACTTAAGCATTTTTTCGAGCATAACTGTGTAATGTAACGTTCTTACGAATGGTACAATAAAAGTAAAAGCTCAGTTTACGAAGCATTTCCATTTCATGTAACGTTCCTGCGAATGCTCGGCGTAATACTCACATCGAGTGTGCATTTACCCGTAGTATTTCGTTGTACCTTGCGTTCATTCTTCCCTGAAATGTCAGCCAGACCTATAAAGTGAGCAAAGGCTCGATATTTTACACCAATATGCTCATTAGTTTTAACAATTATTGTTGTAACAAAACGGCGAGCGTGCTTGACTCCTGGTTCGTAAAGGGTGATATACTATAACATATCATAGAGCGAATCGTTTTCTGTTACAAATAAATGCTTTTTTATTTTTTTTATTTACGTCAGTATCAAAATGCATTTACGCCCGGCCAGAGGGGGAGACCGGGAGGGGGTGTGGGACTCCTTGCGGCAGATGCGACCGCCGCATTCCTACACAAGTAAATGCTCTGGTCTATACTCACCTTAAAAGATAATTGGCGGATGCAGATGACTGTGTGGCGTCCTGCTGTTAGCATTTTTCAAGCCGTTTAATTCGTTACAATAGAATAGCCGTAAATAATTAAAATGGCTTAGTGATTGTCTCATTTTTTTCTAATGTGACACGCAGCAGAAGTCGATTCAGTAGAAAAAATAAAGACGCTGCATACCGAGGAATAAGTACGGCACAAAGCGCACCCACTCATGACGGCCTGCTAAAATGCCGTTTCATGCCCCGTTGAGGTGATAACCTTAACGTGTCTTCAGAAGCACTCGATATTTAATGCCTCACAAGCGGTCACCCATCCAAGGACTGACCTCTGTAAACTATGCTTAACACGTTAAACGCCATGGCAGACACCGTTTATCTGCCAGTTTGTTTTATCAATGGGCTTATTGAAAAATAACAAAAGGGTTGTCGGACATATGGTGGCTGCCATGGCCCATAGAGCAAACTAGTATTTTCGGCTGGGCGTTTAAGCTGTTAACATTAGTGATCGTTTTCCACCACCTAGCACAGCGGAGCTACGATTGCTTTGTTTTTCTGCTAAGGTGCAATTGAATCACAACATCTTTGCGACACCTAATTATGAAACCTGACGTGATCGGAAACCGTCCGTCAGGCACCGGACGACCGGACGGCGGCACGCTCCGGCGATTTGCCGCCGTGTAATCTTACTTGACCTTTCTGAACCATTATTGCTGTGTAACAACGAAACGTTTATTTTCTTCTAAGAAATTTTATGAAAAAAGGTTTTATATGTCAGAGTTTTCGAAGACAATTTTCCTCTGCCTTACCATAATTTTTCGTTTTGTTATCTAAGTTGTAAGTTTCTTTTTCTTGTGTTTCATTTCAAAAATTACAAAGTAATAACTTATTAACACATAAAATAGGTACACGTTTCCGCCAAAACATTATTCATCATCATTTAAGCTTTAAAAACTTTTTTTTAGGATAAATATGGACTTACTAGATTAGAGTATTAGCCAGTATCAAGTAATGAGATAATTCAAGTTATTTGAAACAATGTGCAGCGTTATCGCCATTTAGTCACAGTTAGGCTGCCTGTCCACTAAAGGATGCGGAGCGGAAAGACGGACAAATGTTAACTAATGGAATTTTATAAAATCGCTCCTCTCTTGTCCTCGAATTCCATTGGTTAATATTTCTCCGTTTCTCCACTATGCTGCTTCGCTCTGCTTCAGTGGACAGTAAAGTAATGTCAAACCTTAAAGTCATGTATGTATAGGGATCCTTTTTTTATCGTCGTTATAAAATGATGTTTACGCACTGCCTCCCGGCCAATAGGGGGGACCGAGAGGGGAGTGTGGGGCTCACTGCGGTAAAGTAAAGTAAAAGTAAAGTAAAAAAAATATTTATTTCATAAACTATTATACATGGTACTTGAAAACGTCATGATTACAAATGAAAAAAAAATACAATCGAAATAATATTACACTAAATCACGAAGCTTAGATTCACTTACATGCAAAAAATAATTTAAAAACAAAAAATAATTAAGTGTAAGTGAATCTAAGTGCCAGTTCCGAGCCACCGCTCTGTAAGAAGAACTGGCAAGAAACTCACAGGCTATGCTCTTTTAAATATGTCCATTAGTTTGGTACTAGAATTACAATCTTCATTTGTCTGTGAAGCTATACAATATAACATAACCTTAACAATATTTATTTTTTCAAGTCATTCATATTAGAATAGCCTGTATGAAACGGCAGCTTAATTCCAAGCATTTTTATCTGCCATATAGTCTTTAATAGAATAGTATCCCTTTGAAGACAGCTTGTTTTTTATGGTTAATTTAAATTTATTTAGGCTCAATTGCTGTATGTTGCTTGGGATTTTATTGTAGAATCGTACACATTGACCTTTAAAAGATTTGTTTATCTTTTGGAGCCTAGTGGCAGGTACAACTAATTTATGCTTATTCCTTGTGTTTAGGTTATGTATACAGCTTTTCTTACTAAATTGATCAGTATTCTTATGTACATAAACCAGGTTATAAATGAATTGACCGGCCACTGTCAAAATACCAATTTCTTTAAACTTTTCCCTTAGTGAATGTCCACACGGGAGATTATAAATTGCTCGAATAGCCCTCTTCTGCAGCACAAAGATAGTTTGAATGTCTGCGGCACAACCCCACAGAAGAATACCATAGGACATAACACTATGGAAATAGCTATGATAAACTAGCCTAGCTGTTACAACGTCTGTTAATTGGCGAATTTTCTTTACCGCGGTAGATGCGACCACCGCAGTCCTACCCACTAAAAAACTTCCGACGACGCCCACCGCTGTTGAAAGAGAGGCCAGTGCCTGGGGTTTATAGCTTCTGGCACCCCGCTCGCGGCCAACGTCCCCCGGAGCTAAAGATCTAAGGAGCCCAAGCCAACCTCACCTGCAAGTGGTGCACCTGCCGATTGACGGACGAGGCTCTGGCAAACATAACAGTGCCCGGTAAGCGCCAATAGGCTCGCCATCTATTACGTGGGACGAACTTTATAATTGGCGAAGTGTGGGCGTGTAATATGCCTCTGCCTAACCCTTTGGGAAAACAGGCGTGAATGTATGTATGTATTATCATATAAAAACTCAAATTTACACTAATTTTGAAAAAAAAAAAACAATTCCGAGATGTATCTTTTTCCAGCGTTAGCGCCAAAAGTCTTACAAGAAGTTTAAGGCCGGCGTTCAAGACTATTCTTTATTTGAATTTACTCAATTTAATTTAAAATGTCATTGCATTTTATTTATTGGTTGAAGTTGGACATTTTGGCGGGAAAGTAAAGCGTTATTTTGTTTTATTTTCTAAAATTTATGATATTTCGAACATTATTGTGTAGTAACGGTGGATTTTTAACCGTTAGGTGTTTGTGAACGTACATGAGTGTTGGTAAATGAAACGAAACAGTGCAACACCTCTTTTTAAATTCTCTCAAGAAGTCCATGTGAGACCTCAGTATAGTCCTACATCTTTACTGAGGACTCAAGAGGTTTAGGGGGAGGGCATCTCATATATCATTTTTCATATTTATCACCATTCATTCACATTTACTATAATTTATATGTTATTAATATGTCTCTTACTTGGCACTGGAACCGCACGAAGCAATTATTAAAAAGAAATTTAAAAAAAAGGTGGATGTTGAGAGGGTCAGGACCTTTAAATAGATTTAGCACTTAAAATGATAAGTGACCGTTGTACAAGACACCTTAAGTGTACTTGGGCGGTTTCGGGCTATCCGTGTAGAGTAAGAAGTAATCGAACTCATGCAGATGACAGTCCTTAGGTGGGTGACCGATTGCATGACTAGGAACATTAGGACAGTTATCGCTTTTTGTGGTAGCCATTTAATCTTCCGTAAACCACGTGGATAAAATTTACGTCCTGCACTATGTGGGGTTTCTCGTACCCCATATTGTTCCATCCTTCAATAGAGATTATGTAATTAAAGTTTATTTTACATGTAATATTATTATGTATGGACTATTAGGGGATACAAATAAAATATTTGTTTTTAATATTATAAACATTTTTATTATCTTTAGGCATTATAACAAAAATAGTACTTCTATTACGAACAAAGAGGAGACAACCTTCTTTGGCTTAGCCTTATAAAAAAAATTATCTACTAACTTCTAATTGCTCTTTATTTCAAAGCCTAATGAGATAAAAACATACAAAACGTCACGCGTCAAAATCATCATTCTGCCTTGAAAGTCTACTGCTAAACATAAGCCTCCCCAATATATTACATTCTATAGAGGGAATCTGCCCATAATCACCACGCTGGACAAGCGGGTTGGTGATTGCAGTACAAACCTGTATGCAGGATGACGTTGCTACCCATCATCGAATAGGATTTCTCTACATCAACTCATACGACTCCTCATGAGATGAGAGGGGGTGGCACTTTTCTAGACCGGTATCACACGGCACATAGACCAAATTAAAGTACAAAAAAGTACCGCAATTTCGATTATAATATTGTGAAAGCATTATCTTTTTCTATAATTCCAGATAAGGGATAAAGAAACAACCTTTTATACAACGCCCTGAAATTTTAGGCAACGATAAATAAAGGTAGATAATGGTGGTCATCAAGCCTTTCAATGCAAACAGATTAATGTAAAATGCGATAATACGCCTTTGTACAATCGTGCACAGATTAGGGGTGTTACAAGTTTAACTTTCATGCGTTCTTTGAAGTTGCTGACAAAAATTGTTTTTAATCGTATTTGACCGGTATTAGGAAGTCTGTGTTTTTTAAAACCTTGACAGCTGGTTTAACTTTAGAATGATGCTTCTCACTGGATTGCGAAGTTTAGACAGCAGTCCCTCCATATAATAACTGAAATTCAGCCAAATCTGGTTTGATCAGTAAGCCTACCCTGGGTTCTTAGTCTATGTCTAGGGCAACAGGGATAATGCTAGGATAAGATATGAATATTTCAACAGGTAAAATCTTCTGCGATGCCTTATAAATAAGTTATGACCCAGATTAGCTTAAAACAAATAGATTACAACCTCGTGTACAAAACTAATATTACCTATCAATGTATTATTCACGGCATACAACCCTAATGATTAGAAATCCTAAAGCGTACGTTCGGCTTTGTAATATGCAACGATTTGCTCCAATTAATTACGACAATTAAACGTGGTTTGTGGTCAAAACATTGTCAGAACGGCACCGAAATGGACTTTATTGCAACCCAATGTTGTAGGGCCATTTATGGTAATGCAATGACCAAAATTGGCACGTTTAATGTGCTGTTCTATTAAATTTTTAGTCGTACTTTACGGGATTTGCAATTCGTTATTTGTAGTTTAGTAATTAATGTTGTAAAGTTTTTTGTTTTATATTTTTTACGTAATTATAATTATTAATTTGTTTAAGCTGTCTGGTCGAATATCAATTGTTATTAATAAAAAAATTACCAGTCAGCTGATTTAGGTCATAAACTTAAGTCTAGAGCACAACCGGAATAAATGCTTATATATATAATTATAACTTTCTTTCACTTCACGTTCCTAATAATCGCGCCTTCTTCAAAGATTCAACTTTTTCGAATCCCTTGTAAATATTGACTTCAGTCCAAGCTCCTGTTGGTTCACTACAGCAAGAGCCTAGTTCTAGAACAGTTCGTTAAAAATCTCGTCAAGGTTCCCCGACATTCTCAACCTTACGACCATTAATGAACAATACCTACGTATTTTATATTGGACTGATATTAAATGTTTTATGACCCATTGTTTTATTGTACATTTTATAGCGCCAAGCAAGGCTTTTAAGAAAATAAAACAAATTTGAAGTGCTTATAGAAAGTCTTGAGTAGTTTACTGTTTTATGTTTATAGTGTTTAAAAAGAGGGTGTATAGGGATCTTACCAAGACCTTAGGAGCCCAAACTAATCTCACCTGTAAGTGGGGCACCTGACAATCAACGGACGAGGCTCTGGCAAATCTAATAGTCCCGGCAAGCGGCAATAGGCTCGCCACCATTTACGAGGAGCAAAAATATTATTGGCGAAATGTGGTCGTATAATATGCCTCTGCCTTCCCCTTCGGTGAAACAGAATGTGGGTATGATTCAAGGCACATAAGTTGAACAATGAACTTGGATAAATCATACATACAGTGTCTTGTAAAACATTATCGGAGGGCTGGCCCGTGATGTGATGTGTGACATGGATGGTGTTAGTCAGTAAAAGTCTGACACACCCTCCCGCTTCACCCACAGCGGAAGAAGGTCATTTTTTGGTTGTAGAAAATATCTTTGTAAACTGCAGTCATAGATAATGACAACTATTTGGACCACACTTAAGTATTTCTGTCTATATTTGTTTACATTTCATTCTTTGCTAAAGTTAGCTACGCATATAACTTTGGGAGGTAGCGGAAGATATCTCCGTAAATCGCATTCACAGCTTATGAGCTGGCTGATCGTCTTTACATGGCCTAGTAGCGGCAGTTTACAGTTGATAACATAATTGTTAACTTACTTAGTTTTATACTAAAAATAGCTACTCATATAACATTGAGAGGTTATGGAGAATACCTTCGTTAATCGCAGCCGCAGTTTTATGAGCCGCTCGACTCTGCACGGCCTAGTAGTGGAGCGGTATTTCACGGTGTCGGCTATTGGGCCGGGCAGTTCATTGGGTCGAGCGAGTGTAGTATTTGCATTGCCATAAATTCAATCTAGCGTATGGTTAGTAAAAACATTTTCAAATAAAAGCAGATATTAACAAATTAAGTTAAAATATTATACTAGTAGTAGATATTTGCTGTTATTGAAACTGCAACAAGTGCTTTAAGATGATAGTTGCTTTTTTTTGATAAAGAAATATTGACATGTGTGGGATGAATTTGTTATAAATATGTAAATAAACTACGCAGAAATGAACTGGTTATGCATGATAGTGCATCTCTATAAGGAAGATAAAAATGCTATTCTAATATAAATGACTTCGAACATGAATATTGTTAATTTTATATTATATTGTATTGTATAGCTTCACAGACAAAAAAAGATTGTAATGAAAGTACCAAAATCGTATTGATAAATTTAAAAGAGCATAATAGCCTGTGAGTTTCTCGCCAGTTCGTCTTACGGAGAGGTGGCTCGGCACTTACATTCACTTACACTTAAGATTCGTTTTTTCAGTGTAATTATGTTTCGATTGTTTAATTATATTGAATTTTGACATTTTCAAGTACTGTAATAGTTTATGCAATATTTTTTTTACGGATAAGATTATGAACTATCGTGTCACCCTTAATCATTAGGAGAATGTCTTATTTCTCCGTCTTTGAGGTCGCTTCACAATTACCGGAACAAAAAAGGGAACATAACAATTTACAAAAGAAAGGTTTATTTTGCAGACCGTACCCCGAGCGTTTGATATTCAAGTCACGCAACGGTCGGCGAGCGCATTGCTTGACGCCGCCGCTCCGTCACTGATCCAGACCAATTTGTTACTGGTTCTCCACGTTAAATAAAACGGTCATAAACTTGCCCATTAATCCTCGAAGACAGATTTTGACTAATGGCTCTCATGACTTTGTTTTAAGGCTGCGCTTGTTTTAGTTTTGGTTAAGGCTTCGTGTGAACTGATGATGTAGCTTCTGTCGATTCTTCTTTCTCCGATGTAGAAATTCAGTCAAATCTGAGCTTAAGGCTAAGGCACAGCCGGGATAATGCTATGATGGTAATCATGATGTTTAACAGTAAGCAGACTATGTATGCTGATGACCATATATGATACCGCGTAGTTGGTACCAAGAAAAGTGCCACCCTCTCTCATCCTCCCGGATGATGGGCAGCAGTGTCATCCTGCATACTAGCTTGAACTGCGACCACTAACCCACCTGCCCAGCGTGGTTATTATGGCCAGATACCTACAAAAGAAGAGGCTAATGTTCAGCATTGGGCTTTATAAGGCTGAATGATAAAGATCTTATCTTTTTTAAAATGTTATGTACAACCATTAAACTAAATGTGTATAGGGATCCTACCTAGAGCTAATGAGCCCAAGCCAACCTCACCTTTTTTTTAGTATGTCGTTAAAAAAATGCTAACCGGGAGGAAAGTGTGGGGCTGACTGCGGTAGACGCGACCACCACAGTCTTACCAGTAGGTAGGTATTTAGGCGAAGACGCCCACCGCTGTTGAAAAAAGAGCAGACCAGTGCCAAGGCTTAAAGTTTATGACACCCCGCCTGCGGCCAACGTGCCCCGGATCAGAACCGGGAGGACGGCGAGAGGCGCAGTGTGCCCCCCCCCCCTACCTCCCTATGCGACCACTGGCGTATGTGGTTGACTTCTCAGGTGGTCTATATTTAGACATTAGGGGCCCCCAGCCCCCACCACCTAAGACCTCCTGGCGCTACTGGATGAGCTCTTCTGGCAATCTCTCCAATTATTAATCTTAATATTATTTGAGATTTGCCGCTTTCTTTAAATGGTCATGTTTTTTCATCTTTGACCCAGATTAAAATGTCACCCATTATCTTACCGTTAGGTGCTACTATTTCACCGTCACCTTATCAACACAGTTATTTAATGAAGGGTGATGAACTTCATTTACATTCATAGTACATACAAAATGGATTTATTTTTTGACGACCGAAATGGCGTGGCGGCGTGTTTACCCTCACTCCTCTGTATTCCCACACGGGATAAATCTTTGTAAACATGAAATATTTTCTGGTTTGAGTGTTTTCTTATTATATCGTATGGCGTTGAGCTGCCTGAATTCTAATCAAAATTTCCAGTGTCTTTTGTTGTAGCCACTTCTCAGCAGCTGGAGTCAGAAGATAAAGTTCCTCAAGACCACCGGGAAAAGAGTACAGCTGGCAATCGTTTACAATACGGGCTATAGTTTGATCTGTCGCTTCACAATCACAGGCTGAAGATTCCTTTATTTTAAAATTGTATCTGATTTGGGTGTTGTCCTATGAATATTAAGTATTTTTATAAATATACTTTATAAAAAATTAAGTAAGTATGTACTAAAAATTTTTATTATGAGATAAGTATCATTATTTAACATCATCCTTTCAAAGTCGGAGTCATAATCATTAATTCAAGTTTGGCTCAAAAACTAGCGCAAGAACGGGTAAGAAAATCGTTAAGGTTAGTTTTTTCTCGCACCAGTTACATTAAAATTTACTAAATCATAAAACAATTTGACAAGTGTTTGTACACCTGTGTTTCGCAGTCACCGGATTTAAAATGAAAGAAAAAAATGGCTTTTCCTCTTGTCTATAATAATTTATGTAGACATATAGATGCTATTTTTCAAGAAATCTTAAGATTAAACGTATTAACACTTTTCATTATAAAAGCATTACCCCGGTTATGAAATGACGGGCCGGGATTTTATTTTTTGCCTACATTTCGCATGCTCTTCAGCATCCTTTGTATCTTAACACACTAATTATTTAAAAATACGCCACAAGCGGTCTTGATTGCACAATAAAACGAACAATAAAACACTCAGGGGATAGTGAAAATAAATATCTCAAGGTGGAATCCGGCCCTGCTTAATGACGTGTGGAAAACCAGAAACTGAAAACTGCTCTTGCAAAATATAAATTGATCCCTACTCACTTGACATAGGGCATGATTTAGAACGGGTCACGTGTCGGTAACAATTGCGTAAGCGTTTTTGCTGTGAAATGTTACGGTTCAGTTATTTGTGGTGACCGGAAATGTTAGTGTGAACATTGTGAGAATTATAATACTTCATTAGCAGAAGATAGTAACAAAAATTATTTGCAATGAATTCTTCATGTGCTGTGAATAAGTTACAGTTACAGTAAATAAGATAAATATTAAAAAGCCTATGGTCGTCCACCGCTGAATAGGCCATTCCGTTCCTCTGCAGAACGCATCCACCTGGTAACACTCACCTTTTCTCAAGATTTTGACCCATTTTATAGCAGATCGTCCCATACTGTGTCAGCTTCTTCAATTAATGTATCAATTATGTATTAGGTCGGGGAAAAAGTCTTTTCGCATAACGTAGGTATAAACTTATTATAAAATTTTTTTGACTGTACTATTTGTGTCTGGCTGGTTTTGGTAACATTAAAAAGGTTCCATTATAAAGAAAAGAAAAAAATAAAAAAAAGTTGTTTCCCGCTATTTTTCATTTGTTTTTCTCTCCGTAAAAATGAGTGTATCTAATGAAGAAATTCGATACATTTTAAAATTTTATTATAAAAAAGGCAAAAATGCAACTCAAGCAGTGAAAAAAATTTGTGATGTTTATGGACCTGATGCAGTGTCAGTAAGAGTAGCACAAATTTGGTTCAAACGTTTTCAGTCCGGAAATTTTGATGTTAAATATGCACCTCGCTCTGGTCGCCCTGTTACGAATAAAATGGACGCCATTTTTGAAAGAGTGGAGCAAGATCGGCATATTAGTAGTTACGATGTAGCTGAAGAACTGGGAATTGACCACAAAACAGTTTTGACCCATTTGAAGAAAGCTGGTTATACAAAAAAGCTCGATATTTGGGTGCCACACGAGCTCACTCAAAGAAACTTAATGAACCGTGTACTCATTTGCGATTCATTATTGAGACGTAATGAAACCGAGCCGTTTTTGAAGAGATTGATAACTGGCGATGAAAAGTGGATCACGTACGACAAGAACGTGCGAAAAAGGTCGTGGTCGAAAGTTGGCCAGGCTTCACAGACTGTGGCCAAACCTGGCCTAACACGAAATAAGGTGATGCTGTGTGTATGGTGGGATTGGAAGGGCATTGTTTATTATGAGCTTTTACCGCCCGGCAAAACCATCGATTCTGATCTTTACTGCCAGCAACTGATGAGATTAAAGGAAGCAGTCGAGAGAAAACGGCCGGAATTGATCAACAGGAAGGGTGTGGTCTTTCATCACGATAACGCTAGACCACACACATCTTTAGCCACTCAGCAAAAATTAAGAGAGTTCGACTGGGAGGTCCTAGTGCATCCACCATATAGCCCTGACCTTGCGCCTTCAGATTTTCACCTGTTTCGGTCTCTGCAGAATTCTTTAGGTTCTGTAAGGTTGACCCCAAGAGAGGACTGCCAAAACTATTTGTCCCGTTTTTTTGATCAGAAGTCCCAAAGTTTCTACAGTAACGGGATAATGTCTCTGCCCACAAAATGGCAGAAAGTTATTCAACAAAACGGTACATATATATTGTAAATAAATGTAAATAAACTTTGAAAAAAATGTCTTGACTTTTCATACAAAAATACGAAAAGACTTTTTCCCCAACCTATTATATTCAAAGCTTTTATCCTGTGACACTTTTCTTAAGGACAGCAATAAATAATAGAACTGAATCCTCGTCTTTTTAAATTTATATTACAAATGCATATGTAAACGGTACCTATGATAACGAAGTAGTAAATTTTTTTATACCATTATTATCATACAAATATCAATTAATTACAATTAATTTAAAATAATTATTATAACAATCGTGGGGCAGCTAAAAGACATGTTTCTTCTGAATAAGCTGGCATAGCAAAGTACGAGTTGTAAAAAAGTCGTTTTTTTATATGAGTTTCCTTTCTGCATCTCTGTGTGTGTAAATAAATTAATAATGAATAATTACTAAAAATGTTTTTACATTAAAATATAGAAAGATAGAATATAATTTATTCCGTGACAGAGGTTAAAGAAATAAAAATTAAAACACATGCACCGAAAAGGTTTATACTCAGCATATGCCGAAGGGTCACTATGGCAACGCGGCGCTGGTCTTCCGTATAATCCTATAAATACTACGTAGATAGGACAAACTTTAAACTATATATTATGAAATGTTTATAAAAACTTGTTATTAATATTCCCATGTCTAAAAAATTGGCCTACTGCTTATAATATTTATAAACTCTTATGTGGTGCTTAAATTTCCTATTTAATGCAAATTGTTTTTCACATACATATGACTTATAAGCTCTACCTTTTCCGATCTATGTTTTTTTACGATACGAATAAATCCTTTGTTACCTGTATTGTGAATTGTTTTGTCATCATTTTTATATTATTTATGATGAAAATAATGTTTGAAGTCGTGTATAAAAACGCTCATTTTGTTTTTCTATATAAATGTAGTTTTCATCATTTCAGCCATATAACTGCTTTAAATTTGCCTCCTCAATAGATTACATTCTATTGGAAGATTCTGCGTATAATCACCACGCTGGGCAGGCGGGTTGATGATCGCAATTCAAGCCAGCACGATGACAGTGCTGTCCAACATCCGGTAGGATTTCTCTTCGTCGACTCTTACGACTCCCCGTGAGATGAGAAGGGGTGACTTTATCCTTGGCCGATACCGCACGGCATATGCAATGTAATTTTAGTAACTCTTGAACAATAAATCGTTAGTTAAAAAAAAACCCCAGTGAGATAAAAGGGGGTGGCACTATTCTAGGCCCCATGGCACTAAGATGATTTTTATTATAATTTATTGATTCAGGCGTTACTTTGCGGAAATCCATTGTAAGCAAGTGATGGATAAAAAATATCTATGTAACAATTCCCGCGCTACTATAAAACGAGTCGTTTCAGCGTTGGTCGTGAAGACATCGTTGTTCTGAGGCTCCTATCTTACCTAAAGATGCCCTGTGTAAGGGCGAAACACGTATCGTGATGAATAGTTTTTAGATTTTTCGGAAAATTATAGTAGCGCGGGAATTGCAACAAAGATATTTTTAATCCATCACTTGATATTGCGAAAAACATTCGTATATAACATCTTTAGTCTGAAATACATACAAAATAACCACACAATAAAACTTATATTACAAAACAATCCTATCGAAAGAAAGAAGGTTTTGTTTCCTAAAGAAACAACTAGAACAAGTTCTCCACATCCTGAACGACAGGAAGCTCTCCAGAAGTTACTCTAGAACGTCTGTTTTGGTGCATTGTTATAAGAATATTTGCATATGAAAGAGATTGTTTTGGGAATAGCCTTTTGAGTTGGTACCTTATAACACTGTTAGAGTGCGGGTGGAAAGGAAATATTAACTAAGAAGGTCCTTTTTTAAACGATTTTTTTTAGTTGGTTAGTGGTTAAACGAAACCAGTCTCAGACACTATAAAAAAATATCGTATTGATATAACAGAATTTTCTGTATTAATAAGTAATTACTTATTAAATAGAGAGAGAAAGTTGTAAAATACTCGTCGTAATATTTAATTAAATGAATAATTCGTCAACATGAAAATATGTCGTTACTTAGCACCGTCTTTGATGTAGGCGATTTCAAAGGGCTTCCGGAAGGATGGTTATAGAAAAAGAGCTGTCCATACGAAAAAGTTGTAATTATAAAGAAGCATAATTATATTTAATTAGCCTAAAAAAAAAATTAAGTCATATTAAAAAATAAAGTACTGCGTTTTTCTTAAAAATTATACCTTTTATTTCGTTCTAAGATAAATATCATTAAAAGTTGTGTTTTGAATACTAACTAACCGATACGTACTTAATATACATAGGAAAACACACAGAACAAAAGAAATATTCAAGTAAGCACACAGAGGTGTTTGGGTTTCAGTGACTTCATTGAAATATGTTAACATCGATAAGATACATTTTATTTTTTTATTTTTGACAATTACACCATTTATTTAGTTCCAATATCATTAAGAACTTGTGTTATGGATACTATATAACGGATAAACATACATAAATACTTTTTTTTTGTAAATACATAAAACACCCAGACCAGAACAAATATTCATGTTCATGCGCACAAAGATTTGTCCTGTGTGGGAATCGAACCCACGACCTTAGGAGCAGAGAGCGGGTATTCTCGCCACTACGCCATATCGGTTGTCAATACATAATTATAGAAATAAAATGAAGCTTTGCTGGATCGTTATGAAATGACTCCAATAGAACTTATTATTCTATTAACAACGTTCTCAGCATCCTATACCTGTCCAAAGGATCCAAGGAATTTAAATTGCATAGTTCTATTAAACGCACACAATCTGATATCACACTGAACCGTCTCATGGCTATTTTGACATGTATGTAATCATTAGTCATAACTACGTTCATATCTTTAATATTGACTTAATTAATAACTAAACCTGTAATTTTTATCATTTTGATTCGTCGTTGTAATTTATTTCGATCTAGTAAGGATAGCTCTTTTATGGCTTCCATTAATTAGAAATGACGCTTTTTGTAAGGACAGCTCTTGAACTATAACTCGTCTCGCTAATCTATTTCTCTTACAAAACCTTCAAGTTTCACAAGCCTAGTATATTTGTATTGGTTTTGTAATTCTGTTTATTATTAATTATATAATATTATATAATTATATTCGATTTATTTCACTTCGCTGAACTTTATTACTTAATTTTATTAGTGTTTGCGTTATAATATTATTTGATGATTATAATTCGATTTTGTGCTTATATGTAATACCCCGTGCTCTTTTCTTAGAATTTAATTCTGTTATATTACAGAATATTGCGGTGAAGGTTCACTGATAGGAATTATTAAGTAAAAGGGATATTCTCGTTTAATTTTCTTATTTTAAGATTTAATCTCAATACTTCTAATTTGCTGGTTTTTAGATGCTTAACATCTTAGCTATTTGTAAATAAAAATAGATTTTACAATCGTTTATATCTTTTATAGATCTTGAGACATCATGTTGTAGCCACGCTCAATTACACCCTAATTATTATTATTTTACATAAACGTAATTAATGTCAGGCCTCTTTCCTGTAGGGGAAAGCAGAGATCGGTTCCTTCCACTTTCTACGATCTTGGTATACACACAGCAAGAGATATGTGGAACGATGTCCTGCTGTTTTTTTGAGCTGCCCAATAAACCCTTTATTATGGATTAGTCGTAAGACCATTACATATAACTTTAAACGCTATCAACAGCTTCAAGCGCCTTCCGAAGCACTGAAACTCTCTATATTCATTGCCACACAAATAGTTAACCATCGAAGGACTGACATCCATGAAGTCTGCTTTAAATTGGGTGACCGCGTATGACTACTTGGATAATTAAGATAATATAAAACCATTTAATTAACAATGAAAAGACTTACTGATTTCGAAATGTTAAACATTAAAAGCCTATAGTGAGTTATTATATAAATTATAATATACTAGCAGCGCCCTGCGGTTTTACCCGCGTGGTCGCGGTTCCCGTGGAAATATCGGGATAAAAAGTCCTATATGTTAGACCAGGACTGCAGCTATACACGTACAAAGTTTCATCACAATCGCTCCAGTAGTTTTTGCGTGAAAGAGTAACAAACATCCATCCACACATACAAACTTTCACGTTTATAATATTAGTAGGATCGAATGTTATATAAAATAATAATATTGTATAAATATTGTTATTTGTTGTTTATACATTTGTGTATTAGTTAGAGTTTATTAGTATATAGAATAATTTAGTACGTAGTTTTGTAATATGTTTAAGTTCCCTCTCAAATTGAAGTGTCCCTATGGGGTTATTCATTGTATTACTTAGGTACCTACTTGTTTACTTGATGCAATAAAGATTTTTATTGATGGTGTCGCGGAGATACGAGCTCATTCCATATAGACCTTCCTTTATGCTGAGTATTATCACGAAAACAATTTAGTACCTAAACTAGACAAATTATCATCGATTTCATGTTATTCTCCATCGCTTAGACCACGAAGAAAATCATTATTATTATAGTAATATTCTGAAATGATCCCCCATCAGGGAGAAATTACAGATTGATCACCATGTAATGGCTTGTGCTGGCAATAAATGAGGTCGTTTAATGATACATAAATGTTTTACGCTGTTTTTATGACAAAACTAGCGGTCGTCCGCGACTTGGGCGATTCAAAACTATGCATTTTCGAAGTTATGTGCGTAATTATCGCCTCGGCAAGCACGTTGGTCCCGGTTGTCATGAACACTAATGCCATTCGTTCTTAGAAAGTCAGTGTCTTGTCATATCAGGACAGGTTGCTTAATTACAGAACGGTGTTTCCCTCTGGGTTGCGGAGGTCATTTGGCAGTCGCTCCATGTACTAACTGAAATTCAGTCAATATCTGGTTAGACCAGTGAGCAGACCCTGGACTCTTGGCTTAAGTGTAGGGTAGCCAGAAAAATGCTACAATATGATGATGAGGTGGAAAACCGTAACCTAACCTAACCATGGACCCTCCGGGAAGTCGGCTAAACACGCTATGGTCGCACGGGGAGGTAGGAGACAGTGCGTAAATGCATTTTGTTACCGACGTAAATAAAAATAAAAAAGGGCTTGGTAGGATCCCTAACACTCCGAACACAAACAGACACAGATACACAGACATATGAAACTTATATCACCCATTATTTTGGTAGGGGGTTATAAAAAAGGTTTATTATATTGTCTCATGAATCACAAAATTTTGGTACATTGAATTGTCAACCTGTAAAAGTTGAATCAATGTCTATAAAAAATTAAGTTTATTTTCAATCTTAGCGGTACAATAGATATGCTTTTATTTCCTTCAGGATAGCTGTACATTGTTCCTCGACTTCAAACTTTGTTAATACCGAACTAAGTTCTCGGGTAGTTGTTGAAAAACTACCACTCCGGACAGTTTTACCGCATTATTGTAGAAGATCCGAACGCAGTATCTCGTTTTCTCATTACTTTTATTAAGGTTTAGGGACCTTAACAAGATCTTCAGAGCCATTCTCACTTGCAAGTGGCGCACCTGCCGTTTAACAGACAAGGCTCTAGAAGGCATAAGAATTCCCGATAAGCGTAGCGATTTATAGAAGTGTCATATAAAGGGTGTCTCAATTAGAATGCAATTTTTCATTTTAAAAAAAAAAAACATATATTTTATTACAAAGTTGTGATATTTTTATTGTATTGTAAAGAAGTCATGTTCCGATAAAGTATGGAATAAAATATCCGTCAAATGACCCCCACGGATACGATGACAGGCCATCCTACTCTTTTCATTAAATTTTCCATGACTTTTGCACAGAGATGTGGCTGTATCTCACCAATGACGCGTTGGATTTCCGATTTAAGCTAAGGAATTGTTTCGGGTTTATTCGCATAAGCCCGTGATTTCACAAAACCCCAAAAAAAATCGCACGGCGATAACACACGGTCTTGGTGGTAAGTGGACATCAGAATTTCGTGAGATAATGTGTTCTTGTAATCGTTGCTCCAATAAGGATAACTTTAGACTCTAAGCTACAGTGGGGCCCACATATTGGTGAATTGTCGAGTAGACTTAGCTCTGCAGCATTCGCGGTAAAGAAAATTCGCCAATTAACAGACGTTGTAACAGCTAGGCTAGTTTATCATAGCTATTTCCATAGTGTTATGTCCTATGGTATTCTTCTGTGGGGTTGTGCCGCAGACATTCAAACAATCTTTGTGCTGCAGAAGAGGGCTATTCGAGCAATTTATAATCTCCCGTGTGGACATTCACTAAGGGAAAAGTTTAAAGAAATTGGTATTTTAACAGTGGCTGGTCAATTCATTTATGATAACCTGGTTTATGTACATAAGAATACTGATCAATTTAGTAAGAAAAGCTGTGTACATAACCTAAACACAAGGAATAAGCATAAATTAGTTGTACCTGCCACTAGGCTCCAAAAGATAAACAAATCTTTTAAAGGTCAATGTGTGCGATTCTACAATAAAATCCCAAGCAACATACAGCAATTGAGCCTAAATAAATTTAAATTAACAATAAAACACAAGCTGTCTTCAAAGGGATATTATTCTATTAAAGACTATATGGCAGATAAAAATGCTTGGGATTAAACTGCCGTTTCATACAGGCTATTCTAATATCTTGAAAACATAAATATTGTTAAGGTTATGTTATATTGCATTGTATAGCTTCACAGACAAATGAAGATTGTGATTCTAGTACCAAACTAATGGACATATTTAAAAGAGCATAGCCTGTGAGTTTCTTGCCAGTTCTTCTTACAGAGCGGTGGCTCGGAACTGGCACTTAGATTCACTTACACTTAATTATTTTTTATTTTTAAATTGTCTTGTTGCATGTAAGTGAATCTAAGCTTCGTGATTTAGTGTAATATTATTTCGATTGCTTTTTTTTCATTTGTGGTCATGACGTTTTCAAGTACTATGTATAATAGTTTATGAAATAAATAATTTTTTACTTTTTTACTTTTACTTTTACTTTTAAGTCAATTGTTTCATGAGCGGTGTGGCAGTTTGCGCCGTCCTGCTGAAACCGCATGTTATCCAGATACTCTGTGAACTGTGCCTTACTTGGGTAATCGTTTCCGACTATTAATTATCAAGCGTATATACTCTGAGTGGGTTCATGTCCAATTTAACGGTGAGGTTAGAATTCAGTATTCACTGGCGTGGTTCTAATCCAACCCGAACACTCCACCGATAGACTGACAACCGCCGACAATTTATGAATAAGGTATTATTTTTTATAAAATAAAATATATCTGATGTATAGTTTTTTGCTCTTTACACGATTGTACACTGCAAATAAATCAATATTTACAGATTTAAATCGCGGATTACTGTACAGTATTCGAAATTTCGAAATAAAAAGTAGTTCAATAAACTGCGATTTAAATAGTAAAATGTGTTTTTTTTGGAGTGTACTATCGCGTAAATAAATTATAAGTTGTAGCTATTCCAGTAAATTCCATCAGTATTTAATCAGGGAAACATGAGTTCCGTACCGTGTGGTACAGGCCTAGAATGGTGCCACTCTCTACTCTACTCTAATCTCATAGGAAATCGTAAGCGGCGTCATCCTGCGTACTGCCTGGAACTGCGATCACCAACCCGCCTGTCCAGCGTGATGATTTTGGGATAATACCCCCAGTAAAACGTAATACATTGGGGAGGCCAATGTTCAGCAGTGGATTTTATAAGGCTGATATGATGATGGTGTAATGTAAGTAAATAAAAAATAAAAGCAAGTGATGGATTAAAAATTATCTTTGTAACAATTCCCGCGCTACTATAATTTCCTGAAAAATCGAGAAACTATTCAACACGACAAGTGTTTAGTAAAACTCTCGTTCCAGCGTGGGTCGTGAAGACATCGTTGTTCTGAGGCTCCTATCTTACCTGAAGATGCCCTGTGTAAGGGCGAAACACGAGATATTTTTAATCCATCAATCACTTGCTTACAATAGATTTCCGCAAAGTAACGCCTGAATCAATAAATTATTTAAAATTTTATGATATAAAATACAAAACACGTACTTAAACTATCATGTAACTTTGTAACTGTACAAAGTAAATTCAAATTTTACATATTTGTCCACTGATATCGAACCTCACACAGGCCAAAACTGTGTTTGCATGAACATGAATACTTGTTCGGAAAAGTATAAATGTCTATTATATGAGTTAATATCCATAACACAAGTTCTAGGTGATAATAATCATGGGACTAAATAATTTGTATGTGCTATGTGCAGCGCTCGTAACTCCGCGGTGTTCGGTAATCCGAAACGATCACCGAGGTAAAGCAGAGTTTACAGAGGTCAGTCCTTGGATGGGTGACCGTTTGGGTGGCATTTGATATCGAGCGCTTCCGTGCATCAGGAGGCACATCCAGCCGTTTGTTCGGTTATCACTAAAACTGTGGTAGTCGTTAAGCCATGTTAGAGGCCTAATTGGACGGCTTGAAAATTCTAAAGCAGGACGCCACACACCTGCCTCCGCCATTCCGCACTGGGTCAGCGTGGTGTACCTAGTATGACCCAATACCCTCGCCTTTGTATGTGAGAGGAAGCTCGTGCTCAGTAGTGGGACGTTAATGGACTGAGATGATGATGATGTGTAATGACTTCTGCACTAGGCTCGCAGACCTGGGTTGCAGCAGACAGAGAGTGATTAACAGTTTATAGTAAAAAAATAAGTATTAGAGCTCCGGTTCAACTTAAAGTACGGAGTAAATCAATTAAGTGGTGTGATTGTAAGATAATTATTTATGAATTAAACTAAGTAAGAGTTAATTTAAATGGCATTTATACATTAATTATTAATTTAACTAGATAACAGATACTTAAAATATAATTTATATATGAACAATCATTCAAGCAAGTAAACAGTAGTGATACTTGCATAAATAATGATATGTAACAGCATTAATTAACATGTACCGGTGGACCCATATAAAACCAGGCAAACGTTAATTATAAGTAAGTACAAAATATTATGCATATTAATTTATTTTGCACAACGCCACTACAGGAATTTTTAAGTTTATTTAAGCATAGTTATGGCCATAATGACAATAAAAACGGATAATAATTTTATTACTAAACTACTATTGGAAATTTGGCGACCGATATGGCGAGGAGGCTAGTATGGGCACTCCGCTCCTGAGGTCTCGTGGGTTTGATTCCCACACAGGACAAATATTTGTGTGCACAAACATGTGCTACAGTGGATGATCACAACAGCGCTGGTCCTCCTAGGAGACCTAATATATATTTTGTGTGCAACGGTCACACAAAACAAAATACACGTAAAACAATTTACTAATTAAAATCAAATTAAATTGATTTATTTTTTAATTTCAGGAATAATGGTCTTACATTGCAAGAAATAGATAGCTTCCATAATGGACTATTTCAGGCATACAAATCTATACTAATATTATAAAGAGGAAAGATTTGTTTGTTTGTTTGTTTGTAATGAATAGGCTCCGAAACTACTGGACCGATTTCAAAAATTCTTTCACCTTTGGAAAGCTACATTATCCCCGAGTAACATAGGCTATATTATATTTTTAAAAAAATTAGGGATCCTTACTAAAAATCCAATAATGTAACCCAAGGTGTAAAAAAATTACCTGAAAAATTCCTTACATAGCGTGCGCAGCGAAAACTATTGATGATAGAACAAAATTATGTACTACGACTTTGCAGTACTCATCATTATCTACAAAAAGTGTCGCGACAGCATATGTCTAAATATTATAGTTACGTCACAGTAAGCGGTTTTTTATTCTAAAAATTTAATTTATATGCCGCCGCTTGAAAAGGCTCTATATTTGTACCTTGGTATTAATCCTTATTAAAAACTTTGTATTCAAGACGGCTTCAATACCTTTTTATAACTTTTTGAATTATTCAATTCGGACATTTCATTAGGAAGACATCACGAGTTCAAAAATGCAAGTATTAGAAAAAAGTCGCGTGGTGCCGCTCACCGCGCTCAGCTAGCCAGCATGCGATGTAGGCTCCATGTAAGCGTCACTGGGGTGGTACGGGGGGGGGAGTCAATGTAATCTATACTAATATTATAAAGAGGAAAGATTTGTATTTTTGTATGTAACGAATAAACTCAAAAATTACTGGACCGATATTAATAATTCTTTTTTCAATAGAAAGCTACATTATCACTGAGTAACATAGGCTATATTATAATTTCGAAAAAAATAGGGTTCCGTAAAATATTTGGGTTTTTCGGACACAAAGTGTAAAAATCAACCAGAACAGTTGCGTACGCTGCCTAAACTATAAAAGATAGAACCACAAATTGTATGAATGAATATAATAATAAAAGATCTTATACCACCTACTAAAAAGTCTGCGACACACTATACCTATATATGGCGAGTGAGGCACAACAACAGTTTTTTTTATTTAAAAATCTTGATTTTTTTTTGTTCTATATTTATACGCATTTATTTTACTTATGCTATTAATCCCTATCAAAATTAATTATTTCATCACTAAGTGCAGTTTATGTAGATTATATTTGGTCTTGGAATGATCAAAATTGGACGTTTGTTTTTGAAGTTATGGCGAACTTAAATTATTACGATTTCTGCTGCACAGCGCCCTATCACGGGTCGGGGCTCCCGACCATCAGTTTATTTTGTCACCTAAAAATAATTTAATGTCAAATGTTGTTTATGGAGAAGATTTACAATAATCGCTTTAGTTATCTATCCCAAAACAACAGGTTGCTCTCCGGGACTGCCGGTAAGAGTAAAAACTAAGTATTAATTAGATTTAAATATTTTCATCATTAACAACTTCAACATCCACATAAAGACAATCTATGCAGCCTGCGGCTATGACTGCGTCGTCGATGTTAGTGTCCGTGTCTGTGAATTGATCTGAAAATCATTTTGCTGACCGTGTCTTTTCTGGGTAGGCAATTTACAGCGGTAGCCGACATCCACGCGGGCGGAGCCGCGGGCGACTGCTAGTATGAAATAAAAAATAAGCATAATTATTGTATATAATTATCCCCTTATGAACTTTAGAAACTTTTTTTTTTTTAAATGTGATGGTCATAAAGAATACATCCTGCCTGATGAAAGCAGTCGATGCAGACCAAAAAAAAATTAAAGCGTTTCATACCGTGAAATAAGCACGGTACAAAGCACATCCACTCATGACAGCCTGCTAAAATACTGTTTCACGCCCGCTTAAGAGACCCGGGATCATAGGAAATAGGAAACACATGAGCCGGCAACGACTTCCAGAGCTTAGTTTCTTGCTCAGAAACGTCTTCCCAAATTTCTTGGTTCGAGTGCTGATAGTCTGCACAGTATGAGGATGGTTTCTAAGACCAGCACGTGTAAAAATCTCCTAAAAATTATAGAAACTTGAAGTAATTGGAAGGGGAAGACCTTTAAAACTTTCGAAACAATTAACCCATTTTAACCCAAAATAGAACTTGAGATGAAGTTACGAAGAGTGATTATCACTTTAAAGTGTCGTTGTAAGTGCCCGAGGCAAGGAAATCGGAAGACTGCTCGTAAACTGTCACTTCCCTCGTTACGACTTTAATCTTAACAGTTAAGGGCGGCAGTAAAGATGGCGACACATGTTTATACTTTCACGATACTACCTGCAGAATTACGTCTAGTTTCTATACAAGGTACATACATACGTAAATTCACGCCTGTTTCCCCGAAATGGTAGGCAAAGGCATATTTTACGTCCATACTTCGCCACTTATGTTATTGGTTCTACGTAATGGCCGAGCTGATCGCCGCTTATCGGAAATTTTTATATTGCCAGAGCCTCGTCCGTTGATCGGCAGGTGCACCACTTGCAGGTGAGGTTGGATTGGACTCCGATGATCTTTGTAGAATCTCTATCCCCCCCGAACAGGTCTCCACCTTGGCGTGGTGGGGGGGCTGAGTACCTCCCGGAGGCCGGGAAAAGGTAACACCCAGAGACCGACGACTCTGGGTGCCCTTAGTACTGACTACCGGGGGGAAAACTAAGAGGGCGCAGCGGGCGGGCCAGGAGGGCCCGCTCAGCAGCGCCAGAAAGGTCTAGGCAGTGAGGGCAGGCAGGGTTGGCCGCAGGCAGGGTGTCCGAAGCTGCAACCCAGGTACTGCCCCCCGCCTCTTTCTCAACAAGCGGCGAGCGTCGTCGGAAGATTTTTAGTGGGTATTATTTGGAGGTCGTGTCTGCCGGTGGTGAATCCCACACCCCCTTTCGGTCCCCCTTTGGCCGGAATGCAGAGCGTAAATGCATTTTGTTACCGACGTAAAACAAAAAAAAATGGTAGAATCTCTATACGCCAACACAAGGTGATGAGCAAATTATTAGTGGCACGGCTGGCCTTGAGAGAAAAGTGAGAGATGGATTACAGAGTCTTATTATAACACATTAATGTGGAAGGCTGCCTTCCAATAGATGTGTGTGTTAATGCGTTGCATGGAGTGTGTTTCATAAGAATTTAGTAAATTCCTAAGTCGTTAGGTGAATTAAGCATTCCCATTCTTTCTTTACAAGGGTGACTTACTTAAGATCCTATGTTCTCTCGATGGGGTAGAGGGCGTCCTCGGTGGCTTATCATCTTGCCTCGTGCTTGTTGTCAGTCCACGTGTACCCGACCTTATTTTTTTATCAAAAGCTTTTCTTCGTCTTTTTCTTGTCTACATGTATTGTATGGTAATCACTTATGTCTGTAACCTCAGTTATGAAAGAGGGGGGGTACCCTAACAAAGGGATAATCATATTTAAAAGGATACCTTCATCCACGAAATAATCTAATCCATTCCCTGTTTAGGTATGTGATCGGAACCCCTTCGAAGCGTGTGGCCTATCCAGTTCCACTGACGGCGCATGATCTGCTGGTTGATCAGGGTTTCGACAGCGTTCTCACAAGTCTTCGTTCGAGTAGTTTTTGGGAAAGTAAACACCGAGAATTCAACGAAGGCATCGGTTGTCATAAAATTGGAGCTGGTGCGAGATAGCCTTGGTTACTTTTCACGACAAGACACTTTCACAAGGCTGCCTGGTACCTTTACGGTGGATATCTTAAGGCCAACCGTTCCAGCCATAATTGAAACCAATTAAACCAGTACGCTGAGCGTTGCTAGGTAAATTGGAGATTCCCCACAACGCATCCTCGCACAGATTTGGTGGAAACGCAGCATTAAGCTGTCGTGGTTTTTTGTTTTTACACCACAAGGTAACACTCAACCATGCAGCCCGCCTCATAGAAAGTAGTCACCGCAGCATAAGGACGCCTGTTATTCCAGGGATCACAAGCGGGTTGCAGAACTTTAAATGAACCCTTAGCTGAATAACGCTTTTTTTTATTTACGTCGGTATCAAAATGCATTTACGCACTGTCTTCCGGCCAAAGGGGGATCGAGAGAGGTGTGTGGGACTCACCACCGGCAGACAAGACCGCCAGCAGTAATACCCACTAAAAATCTTCCGACGACGCGCGCCGCTTGTTGAAAAAGAGGCGGGGGCCAGTATCTGGGTTGCAGCTCTGACACCCTGCCCGCGGCCAACGTCCCCCGGACCAAAACCGGGAGGACCTCCTCAGAGAGACGCAGTGGACGCGCCCCTCCTACCTCCTTGTGCGACCGTAGCGTGTGTGGCCGACTTCTAGGAGGGTCTATGGTTAGACAGCAGGGGCCGCCTGCCCCCGCTGCCTAAGACCCTCCTGGAGCTGCCTGACGGGCCTTCCTGGCCCGCTCGCTGCGCCCTCCACAGGTCCCTCTTAGTTCCCCCCCCCGGTAGTCAGTACTAAGGGCACCCAGAGTCGCCAATCTCTGGGTGTAATCTTTTCCCTAGCGCCCCCTGCGCCTTATCGGGAGGTATTCAGCCCCTTCACCACGACAAGGTGAAGACCTGTTCGAGGGGAGCTAAATAACCCTACGCTATCTCTCGGTCGAGTGCTTTTACCGAAACCAAGCTGAAATTAAATATGTGACCGATAAGCATCAGGTGCTACGGAATACACGTTATTATTTCTTCTAGCCAAATTAATGAGGTAACTAGAGGGCTGCTTAAAAATTTCTAACATCCATTCCTAACATCCATTTCTTACATTCATTTCTAACATCCATTCCTAACATCCATTTCTAACATCTATTTCTAACATCCATTTCTAACATCAATTTTTTAACATCCATTTCTAACATCCATTTCTAACATCCATTTCTAACATCCATTTCTAACATCCATTTCTAACATCCATTTCTAACATCCATTTCTAACATCCATTTCTAACATTCATAACTTCTTTAATGCACTCTAGTTACGCGTGTAGCATGATCTGATTTTTTACCTTGGTATGTTAAAGAAGTCTGAGCCCAGTGGTAGGATGTTAATATCAAGATTAAACTAAAACGTAATAAAATATACCTAATTGTCTTTAAAATCAACAGGATCATTTAACAAATGAAAATTCGATAATGTTTTAATAACAATGAAAGAGATATGAGCGGTCTAAACTCAGCAACGACATATTATTTTGTTATGAACTGAAATGTAGAATAAAATATAGTTTCCACTATGCTGATTGCAAGACAAAGGTAATGTATGTATGTATTAAAAAGCCATGTTAAAAGTTTTTGATATGCCAACAATTAAATTAGCTATTGGAAACAGGATTATCTGCATATGCATTAGTGTCAACAAACCAGCTAATTGTTTGTAAAGACATTAATTAGTGATAGACGCATTAACATTAATTCCTGTCGTTGCTCCAGCTTGTTGGGTCTAATACAGTCATTTGATCATTGGCCGTGCAAAATCTAATGATACTAGTAGATAGTATTTTAGATAGAATGATTTGTACTTTGGTTTTTGTGCCAACTCAAAAACCAGTGGACCAAAATCAATTATTTTGCACTATTAAAATGCCACATAGACTTCTTGGCGGGAAAGTGAAGCGTTATGTATGCAGTTTTGATTTATTTTCAAAAATATGTGATATTTCGAACATTTATGTGTAATAACGGTGGATTATTAATCGTTAAGTGTTTGTGAACGTACATGAGTGTTGGTAAATGAAACAAAATAGTGCAACATCACTTTTCAAATTCTCTCAAGAAGTCCATTTGAAAACAAGGGGGTTAGGGGGTGGGCACCTAATTTATCATTTATTGTCTTTATCACCACTCATTCTCATGTACTATGATTTACATTATATTAATATATGTCTTACTTGACACTGGCTAAATGTGCTAAGCACACGAAGCTGTTATTAAAATTTAAAAAAAAGATGCTACACGATCCCTGAGGATCACAGACTATATTAATTACTAAAAGAAATAGGTATCCTTATAAAAACTACAATATTGTAAGGAATGGTGTGAAATATTCAATAAATTGCTACCGAAGCGAAGCGAAGGCATTCCTCTAGTAATGCTACATAATTGCAGAGGCTTTTCAATTATTATTTGATTATAATAAACTTTAGTAACTATTGCTACTACTACTATGGGTGTATAAGGGTCCTACCAACATGTTAGGAGCCCAAGCCAACCTCATCTGCAAGTGGTGCACCGCCCGTTCTCTGCTCTGGCTCTGGCGAACATAAAAGTTCCCGGTAAGCGGCAATAGGCTCGCCACCATACGTGGGACCAATTAATATAACTGGCGAATTTAATATCCCTCTACCTATCCATTCTGGGAAATAGGCGTGATATTATGTATGTATTTATATGTGCAATGACTTCAGCACTTGCTCGCAGTCCTGTGTTGCAGCAGTCAGAGAGTGAGTAACAGTTTGTGATAAAAAAAACTTACATAGTAACTCCGTAATAGAGCTCCGGTTCAACTTTAAGTAAGGAGTAAATTAATTATTATCGAAATTAGAGGATAACATTGGCTCAGTGTTAATAACATTGGCTCAGTGTTAATTTAAAGTTTAAAAATAGTAATTATCAAATCTTAATTGAGACAGTGCTGTAAAAGTGGTTTATATATCACAAATGTATAGTGGAAGTATTTGTGAAGATAAAAGTGCAGTATTATAAACAAAAAGCGTAATATATACTAAATCGAAATTGTACCTTAAAATCAGTTGTAAAAGTCGCTTCAGTGATCTAAAGTCGTTTCACAAGGAAGTGCAAACTACGTTAAGCAACTAGTTAGTGAAATATAAGTGCCAAACATCTCAACATAATTAATCGTTTTTAAACTAGTATAACGAACCTAGTTTTCGTCATAATATAAGAGGTTTGGACTTTGCACCCTCCCGCCCAGAAGTTCTTACTTAATTTACATGCAGCGCCATCTAGTGGCGAGTGGCTGCCCTAGTACGTTTGATAAGCACGTGCGCTGTACTTGCTTAATTCAGCGCCATCTGGGCTGCTATTGATTGAATACTTATCAATTCGATTTATTCTTTTCTCTACCCACCGCAAGATGGAAAACCTATGTGCAGGCTGCCGATCAAATATTCCTGATAAAAGGTATTTGAAATGTTCAATTTGTCATCAAAGTTTTGACCTTGAATGTGCTAATGTTTCTGATAAGCGATTTTACAATACCATGACAAGGGAGCATAAGAATTTGTGGAAATGCCAAATGTGTCGATCGAAGGAACCAAAAACTGATAACTCAAATACTCCAGCTCGATCGATTTACTATCAGTCAGAAAGTTATGATAAGCAAGAAAACTTACTTTCCTCACCGGTTGATCGAAATGTCTCTAGAAGGAAAAAACCAAATCGCCTTACAGGGGAAACACCAAAAGGTTGTGACAGTGATTGTTCTTCCTCCCACTCCTCCCCCCTTGGAAACACATTAACCCTGGAGGCGCCTCAACCCTCATCTGACAACCTGGTTGGTAGCCTAAACGAAGACAATGAACCGATCACAGTACAAAAAATATTACACTTTTTACAGTTGAACAATGACAAGATTGTATCAGGCATAAAAATATCAATCCGTAGCGCCTTAGAAAACGCCATATCTGAAATCAAAGCTGAATTCATAAATAATTTTGAAACAATTACAACTGAGCAAATGATTATTAAGAAAAATATCTCCACCCTAAATTCAAAAATCTTGGAATTAAATGAAAAATGCCGCTCTCTTGAAACCGATTATCAAAATCTGCAGTTGAAAATCCAACATTTACAAAAATCTCCCCGTGTACCTGTAGAATCAGCTGGCCCATCCTATGATAAAGTACTTGTTATGCATGGTCTTGCTGAATATTATTGGGAATCAGAGGCTGAAGTCATAGAGAGAATCACAAATATATTTTATAATGTACTTAATTTGGATTTGTCGGGGTTCATTGAAGAAGTTTCATTCATTGGGAAACGAAGCAATATAAGACCGATAAAAATTGAATTAATTAGTAAAAGAATGAAAAAGTTCATTCTTGAAAATTTTATATTTTTAAAAGAAGCTGGCTTCAGTGTCACCGAATACTTAAGTCCCCAAGATTTGCAAGAAAAAAGAAAATTAACTCGCGCCTTACAAATAGCTCGAAAAAGTGGGCAATATGCTATTATAAGGAATAATAAGTTAATTGTCAATGGAAAGGAAGACACGTATTTAACACAAACACAAATTACTGCTGAGTTGGTGACCTCTGGCGAGCTGAAGAACGTGGGTTGCGATGGTAAGGTGCCTAACGAACATTCATTGGACAATAGTCGAATGTCAGGTTATTTGAACCAGAAAAGCGGTCCCAGTAACATCGCAGCAAGCCAGAAATTTCCACCAAAAAGGAAAGCTCTAACGTGTCATTCTACTTTTCGTAACTAACATTAATATTATGTTCCAAAATGCTCAAAGCATATGTAATAAAACCCATCTACTTGAGGTATTCATAAATGACACACCTAATTTACACATAATATGTATAACTGAGACGTGGTTAAATAAGTATAAAAGAGGTTTATTAAGCATGGATGGTTATATTTTATGTTCGTCTTTTTGCCGGGATCTCCATGATGGCGGTGGTGTATGTATATTTCTTAGGAACACCATTGACTATTGTGAAAGGTTGGGTGTATTGGAGATAGGGAACTATCTATTGAGATGGTTTTTGAGGTGTGTGCAGTTGAGATCAAAAAATTTAATCTGTTAATTATTAATCTATATTGGCCCAACAGTAAAAGAGAAATCGAAACATTTTACAACCAGTTAGAAATACTCTTAAAGCTCCTTTCAAAAAAGGATGTGTGTAAGAATATAGTCATAGGCGGGGATTTAAATGTAGACTTTTTGAAAGCAAACACTAACAGGAATAGACTCTCCAACATAATGCTATCCTATAATTTTCATCAAAAAGTGAAAGAACCCACTAGAATTACTCCTGCTAGTTCTACATGCTTAGACGTGTTATTTATTAATTTCAAAATAAAAGATACACAGGTTAGTGTTCATGAGTTTGGGTTCTCAGATCACTGTGGCTTGTTACTCTCAATACCTTCCAGTAATGTATTTAACATAGAACAGTTCCAAGTTTGTAAACGGACGTTTAACGACATAAATATAACGAAATTTAAAAACGAGCTATCCACCATAAATTGGGAAAATGTAATAGATACAAAAAGCAATGTAAATCAGAATTATAATTCATTTCTTAACACATTGGAAAATATACTTAATAAATGTATACCTAAAAAGATTTTAAAAATTAAAACAAAACAAAAAAACCCGTACCTAACTACAGGAGTAAAAATATCGTGCCGTTATAAAAGATTCTTAAAGCCACTGGTTTCTAAAACAAAGCAAATAAGTTTAAAGTCTTATTATAAACAATATTGTAAAACACTAAAAAAAGTAGTAAGTGCATCTAAAAAAATATGTAATAAACGAAAGTTTGAAATGTGCCAAAATAAAACTAAATGTATGTGGCAAATAATAAATAATGAGTTAAACAAAAAAGCGACTTATAAAAACAGAAATTTGCAAATTAATGATGAACACAGCCGTACAATAAGTGATCCAAAAATAGTTGCAAATACCTTTAACTCTTACTTTACGTCAATTGGAAATTCAAATCCACAACAGAGAAATTCGGCACAAGCACCGTTATGTAACACATTTGAAAAGTCATTCTTTCTTTGGCCCGTAGATGGTAAAGAAATTAATAAAATCATTAAAAGTTTAAAAAATAAATGTTCTTATGGTATAGACGAAATTCCACCCACTTTAGTGAAAAAATGCGCTGATCTTTTAACAAAACCATACACTTTATTAATTAACCAATCTTTTTCCAATGGTATATTCCCTGACGCGCTAAAAATTCCACTTGTTAAGCCCGTTCACAAAAAAGGTAACACAGCCGATATCAACAATTACAGACCTATTGCGATGTTAACCACATCATCAAAAATATTTGAGAGCGCTATGATAAACCGACTCTATGCTTTCTATGAAAAATTTAAAATTTTAAATAATAGTCAATTTGGCTTCAGAAAAAATCATTCTACCTCGCTAGCTGTTTATAAATTTATAAAAGGCGTATCAGAAATTATAGATAACAAAAAAATTGCAGTAGGGCTTCTCCTCGATCTAAGTAAAGCATATGATAGAGTGCTTTATAAAACTCTACTATCAAAATTATACCAGACAGGAGTAAGAGGTTTGGCGTACAGCTGGTTTAAGTCTTATCTCACAAATCGCTATCAAATAGTTGAAATCGAGCATACAAACTATGAAACGGGCCAAATAACTCTAACTCGTTCAGATAGAGTCGCAGTCTATCCCACAGGGTAGCGTTTTGGGTTGTATTTTGTTCCTTGTTTACATAAATAGCTTACCAGATGTATTAGAGGACCCTTGCATACTCTTTGCCGATGACATCTCTACTTTCTTTCCTTGCTCCACTGTTTCAGAACTAAAATCTAAACTAAATTCAACTCTCGATAATATAGATGACTGGCTTGAATCTCACAACTTAAACCTAAATCTAAAAAAAACAAAAGTCATCCAATTTAGACCCTATCAAAAATCCGGCTTAGAACTATCTTACATTTATAAAGAAACAGAACTGGAAACTGTAAACTCAGCTACCCTTTTAGGAATAAAGCTAGACTCACACTTAAACTGGAAACAGCATATACAAAAACTGTTACATAAACTATCGTCTTTTGCTTATGCACATCACCATTTAAAGCGCGCCACAGACTTCAAAACATCTCTTACTGCTTATTACGCATATGCGTTTTCAGCGCTTTCATATGGAATTGTTTTGTGGGGAAACTCTTGTGACATAGACAAAGTGTTTATATTGCAGAAGAAATGTCTACGGATACTCGCTAACATTGACCAGATGGAGTCTTGCAGGCCGTACTTTATTAAGTTTAACATCTTAACCGTAGTGTCAATTTACATATTAGAATCATGTAAATTCGTGATTAAGCATCCTGAATTCTATTCCCCGTTAAAAAACGACAAAAGGAATGATCGCAACCTAAATAAATATCGCATTCCTTGCTCAAAAATGAAATTAGTTGCATCTAGCCCTCACACTATGTCAATAAAAATTTACAACCACATTCCCAACATTATTAAAAATTTTGAGGATCCTTGCAAAGTTGTAAAAAAACTAAAAGAATGTCTAATTGCAAAATGTTATTATAATCTAAATGATTTTTTTATTGACAAATTTGATAACGCGTCTTGACATCCATTATTATTATTTTATTGTTATTGAATTTTTGTGTTTTCCTATGTTTATTGCTTGCAAATTGTTATTAATTATGAATTGTTTTCTTTTTTATATACATGTAATTCTAAATTTATAATTCTCAAAAATTGCTATGCCCTTGCAGGGTGTCACATTGTACTTTATTTTCTATGTACCACCTTTATATGAACTGTGATATGCAATAAATGATTTGATTTGATTTGATTTGAAAAGTTTGACAGCTCGTAATTTTCCATGGTGACAGACCAATAACATCGCTACACGAGCACGAGCACGTGCCTCATCTCCCAAGGCAAGGTGAGAGGGATTTGGGACATACTCTACAGGTATGGGTGTGTGGCATTCTGCTGTTCTTACATTTCTATCTGTCCAACATGAACTACTTACGTGACTTTAAGGCTACCACACAGTGACACTTCGAAACGCATAGAATTTATTGCCATAGTTTCAAAAGACATACATCATAATTATGGCATAAAGATCCAAAAGCATAATATCCTTTTTCATAACATATTACTACGCATAACCGTAATAATGCAGAATTGTTGAAAGGCATAATTATAAAAGCCATCATTATTTAAAACATTATATTTTTATTTGCCATATTTTTATAAAGCATACTTTGAAACGCAGCTTACTTCTCTTTTTGGGTTTTATTTTTTTTCATACCATTAAAAAGTATTTCATAATTATACAAGTTGCCTACCTGACTATTATTATTGTTAATTTTTATAAATAATAACAATTATAATTCAGTATTATTATATCCAATACAAACTATGCCTTTCATTACCTATGCTTATCTAAATTATGCCTTTTAATGATTCTGCGTTTTCAAAATTCGGCGATATGATGTTATGCGTTATAACGTTATGTTTTATAGCGACATGGCAAATGACGATTATGGTAATCAACATCATGCGTTTTCAGTTTATGGCTAAATACGTTATGCGTTTCAATATGTAACCCTATCACACGTACTTAAGGCTGAACGTACCTTTGGAAGCACGGAAGCATTCGATAATAAATGCCAACAATACGTCATTCAAGGCTTGATCACTAGTTTATGTGTGTGATCGTTTCTGATCACCCAATATCGCGTAGCTACAAGCACTACAATTCAGTGTAGTGACAGTTTTATCCCCTAAATATAAAACAAACACATGGCAAATAATATGAAAGTCCAAGCAGGTAATTAGAAATAATGTCATATAATATTGCCAGTCGTATTAATGTCGTATACGAGTCGTAAGCCTTAGGTAATGATTCGGCACCTAATGAGCACTGCCATTAAGCACACGCGTGAGACGAATCTAACGATGAGATAAGCATAATGAGGGTAGATGGAAAAACATCACGTGGCCTAGATAAGATTGATTTGCTCTTTGTACAGTCGTAGGCTATTATTGTAATTTTTATTTGATTTTATTAACCTTATCAGTATAAGAGTGCAGATATACTGACCATATCTGCACTCCCACTCTGAGTACGCGGGTTCGATTCCCACACGCTACAAAGCTTCGCAATCATGAACATGTATGTGTATTCTGTGTGTCTGTATGTTTCCTATGTATACTGAGCATTTATTTTCAAACTTTGTGAATATTTATGCTAGCTTACCCGTTATTTAGTATTTATTATACAAGTTGTTCATGATATTTAATTTGAAATTAAACAACTATTGTTATTGTTAGAGAATAAATATTTATTTGATACGAAAATGAATTCGGTATTTAATTTTCTTCATAATTTTTTTAATCGAACTTATTGGTTACTTCGCGTTGCGCGAGAAAGCGAAGTGCTAGTAGCTATATGTTACTACATGAACGGAAACGATTAATTAAGTAAAGCAGTGTACACAGAGGTCAGTTCTTGGATGGATGACCATTTCTGTGGTTCCTCAGAAACGTTTAGACTTCCTTCTTTGACCACCAACAAATATCATTGTAAAAACAAGCCCCTATTCTTATCAATCTCAAGAGTAAAATGTAAAGAACTTTAAAAGCGAATAATATATCAATTTTTGCATTAATCATGCTATGCGCATAGACGATAGTAGACACGTTGAAACATTATGCTTCACACTGTATCTAAACCGGGATACAATGAACGACAAAACATTTTTCAAGCTTTTGTGCATTTGGTGTCAGAGGGGAAATATATTATAGCGAGGTGCAGGCTATACAACAAAGGTTGTGCAAGCTTTTGAATTTTATTTTAGACTAGCGGCTGCCGGCGATTTTGTTCGCGTGACCTTCGGATTCTTTTTAAATCGCGGTCCCAAGGTAGTATTGAAAGTAGGTTAAGTAACTCCTTGTGACTTCAGCTATCTGTCTGTGAACGTCCGGTCAAGATCGGTACAGCTATTTTTAAGATTCGCTGGACACACAGACAAAAATTATAAAGATTATTTTTGGTATATGTGCCGTATATACACTAATATACATTTGGAAAGAAAGAAAGGTAAATTATTATTTAATGCAAGTTGAAGACAATAATACATTCAAAGGGGTAGGTAGAAGCATATTATATTCCCCCATTTCGCCACTTTTGTTGTTGGTCCCACGTAATATTCATTCTTCTTAATCTCGCTGCCTTTTGGAAGCCTCGTTAGATTCACTGACAGACTTAATGACTGACGGATAATCCCCTGCCCCCCTTAGAATCACGGCAGGCTGACTGACAGATGCCCCTGATATGAGTCACCTACAGACTGACTAATCTTGGGAAAATTTGACAAGTTCTGACAAAATCGTTGGACAATAATTGTTGCTAAAAAATAATTGAATTTTTATTTCATTTGTAAAAAAAAATAACGAATCTCCATGATCCAAAAGACAATAAAGTATATTTTATTTACTGTAATAGGTGGCGAGTTTATTGCCGCTTACCGGGAACTAATATGTTTGCCAGAGCCTCGTCCGTTGGTCGGCAAGAGCACCACTTGCAGGTGAGGTTGGCTTGGCCTTCTAAGATGTTATTTGAATCCCCTCCTATACACCTAATATATTATTATTTAATAATATAAAACAATAACAAAGAATAATTAACACAAATCAAGAATATAATAACTTATAGAAAACTTAACTTGTTATTAACGGTTACTTTCATATTACAAACCGTCACACCAGTTTTGCTTTGGGTCTATTACTCGTAGTGCTAGTTTTTAATTTTGACTTTCATAAGAGCTCTGTCAAGCCAAACTTAAATAAATGATTTTGACGTCGGCTTTAACTATCTTATCGCGGGGGCCACAGACTGACCGTGGCGCACTTTGACCCTTATGTCGGATCTTTATGGCTTTGACTATTAATCTGTAGAGACTAGTAGGCGCTGGCGTGGTTGTCTGTGTGGTTTCTATGACCTAGGGATCTTAGTTTACAACTGTACACTAACTACGTGTTAGGTATTCTAAGTAGATCAGGGACTGGTTTTATATTGCTGTAAGTCGAATTGGTAATCTTATTCTTATTTCTTTAAACTTAGTTATCATAACAATACCATTACTAAGAGGAAAATTATATATATCTTCTTACGTCACGCCTGATTCCCCGAAAGGGTAGGCAGAGGCATTTCGGCCGTTTTTTGGTCCCATTTAATAGGCGGCGAGCCTATTGGCGCTTACCGGAAACATTTATGCTCGCCATAGCCTGGTCCGATGATCGGCAGGTGCACCAATTGCAGGTGAGGATGGCTTTGGCTCCTAAGATCTTGGTAGGAACCCTAGACACCCAAAAATTAATAATTATTAAATGGATTACAGTAATTCTCTGAATTGTCATCAGGTTTGGACGACTAATAAGCCGTGGTGGCGAGTATACCCGTACTTCGCTCCTGAGTTCGTGGGTTTGATTCCCACAGGGGACAAATCTTTGTGTGTATAAACATGAAAATTTGTTCTGGTCTGGGAGTTTTCTTATTTATATTAAGTATGTATTTACAAAAAAAAAGCACTGATGTATGTTTATCCGTTACTTAGTATCCCTAACACAAGTTCTTAATGATATTTATCTTGGATCAAAATAATTGGTGGAATTGTCATAAAATATTTATTTATCTCAACACAGTAAAGTCCCATTAATAAAGTGCCTTTTGTTTCTAATGTCGATGTATATAGATTATTTTTGAATCATTTTAAATAATTGTAAGAAGGAATATTTTGGGTCCTCGAATGACCTACTTCCGGCTCAGAAGAACACACTAGAACAGAGTCAGCAAACCCCATTAATTTGATTAGGCGCGAACTGAGCAGCTATTAAATCTAATTGACCGCACCGGGGAAGAGGCCACACATTTAGATATTAAATTGTGTTAGTTTATTGCTGTAATAATGTGGTGATAAGTCTTTATTGACCATATTTAGCACAAAAAAGGTACAAAAAAGTTATAAAAGCCAATTGGAAACTGAAACATCGCGGCAGTGTTTAATTTTCCAAAACTAGTGTAAATTCAAGTGAATGTGAAGTGAAAAATGGCTTAACGTGCCTTCCAAAGCACGTATGCAATTAATATTACATACCACACAACCGGCGATGTATTAATGGATATTACATAATCAGTCTCCATATTAATGTATACACGCATAGCACGATTGCATGTGAGCATTTCGTGAGCTCACCTAAGCTCAGTATTGGCATGATAACACACTGAGAGGACCCAATATTCCATATAGGCTCTGCAGTAGTGACATATCTTTAACTGGCAACCCTAATAGAAATTACATCGCGAGTAAAGATTTCGAATACAACATTTTAGTTAATTTTTTAACCGACTTTCCAAAAAAAAGGAGGTTCTCAATTCAGCCGGTATTTTTTTTTGTTTTAAAAAAACAACCTGATGTTGAAATCAAAAATTTTCTTGCTTTAAGCAATTTTACTGCCAATATCACTTTACGTGTGTGCAATGCGACTGTCCAACACAATTTATTCGCCTCCGCCAAGGTAGCGAGCAGCCTCTTAAAAACAGAAATAAAGTGTTATTCTGTGACAAATTTCGAATCTCAATTCGCTAATATTACTAATTATTAATTGAAGCGCTTGTAGCTCCGCGGTGCTCGGTGGTTGGAAACGATCACCAGAGTAAAGCAGAGTTTATAGAGGTCAATCCTTGGATGGGTGACCGTTTGTGTGGCATTTGATATCAAACGCTTCCGTGCTTTGGAAGGCACGTTAAGCCGTTGGCCTCGGTTATCTTTAAAATGTGGTAGTCATTAAGCCATGTTAGAGGCCTAAATGGGCGGTTTGGTAAATTGTAACAGTAGGACGCCATACCTTTGCCAATCCGCAATGGGTTAGCGTGGAGGAGGCTCGTGCTAAGTCGTGGGTTAATGGGCTGAGATATTGATGATGATTAATTATTTATTTATTGTAACAAACGGTCTTAACAAGTACGTTATTGGGATTTACTTACAATGAATTTATGAATCTGCGAGTCTCAATTCGTTTAAATCAGCATTTTACTACTATTTTCTTCTCTTATTTTGCTTAGTTTGGTTTGGTTCTGTTCAAAAAACGATTTAGTGCCTCAAATTACACTTTTATATGTATAAAATTAACCATAACAATAATATGAATGCGAACATTTGTATGTATGTATTTATGGATGATTGTTACTCTTTCACGCAAAAACTATTTAATGGTTTTAAATAAAACATTACAATAATTAATTTTTGAAACATAGTTTCGAATAATGTTTTTTTTGTTTTTTTTCTATATTCTGGATGTGTATAGTATATAGGGATCCTACTAAGATCTAAGGAGCCCAAGCGAACCTCACCTGCAAGTGGTGCACCTGCCGATCAACGGACGAGGCTCTGGCGAACATAGCAGTGCCCGGTAAGCGGCAATAGGCTCGCCACCTAATACGTGGGACCAGCTATATAATTGGAGAGGTGTGGGTGTATAATATGCCCCTGCTTCGAGGAAACAGGCGTGATTGTATATATTTGTAAATATATACTTCATCTACGTATATATGTATATATAATCATATATGTATCTATATAGGCTTGTACGGAAGACCAGCGCCGCGGTGCCATAGTGACCCTTTAGCCTTTGTATTTTTGTTCACCACTGTATTACCTATGTGTCACGGAATAAATTATAAAACAGAAAGATATATTGTGAACTCTGAATATCTTTCTGCTTTCAAATATATGAGATGGCGGACAATTCGAGTTGTCTTATTTTCACATGATTGGTGACGTAATATGAACCTGTGGCCTGTGGTTTTATGCGTATTCAATGAGAATGTCCTTTACAATTCCAAGGTAGCAAGAATCCTCTCCATGATACAGTATGTTCACGCTGACATAAATAACTATGTAGAGGGATCTTAAAGTGTTATTCATTGACACACTTCGCCTCTCAATTCACTTCATTACTCAATTCACCTTTGTCACTTTTTTCATTATAAGCAACGGTCCCTACACTTTAATCCCAGACTACATTAGTATAAGATATTTTGATGCAGCGGTGATGGTCAACTCACTTATAGTAAGTTCATTCATCATTTTCAGCCATTTAAAGTCCAGTGAATGTTGGCCTTCCTAATAGTTTATTATACTGAGGGTATTCGCATACAATCACCACACTGTTCAGGCGGGTTGGTGATAGTAGTTCCAGCCAGTACACAGGATGACGAGGCGTGATGAAGTTTATCTAGAGTGCATTCTACTTTATGCGGCATAAAGTACAATCAGTTACAGCGACTTGGGGAACTGCCTCATAGGGGGAAAATAGGCTTGTCATTTAGAAGCTCTCTAGAAATGTATGGTGCTGAAGCTAGCGAAGTTACTGGCCATATTACTGAATTTATATGGTGGGTTATCTCGCATTGAAACACAGCAAAGCTACGGTAATTTATAGTGATCTAGTAAGTGAAATTATTGACGACATAAATGAGTCCATATCAGTGGTTATCCTGCATTTTATTGCAAAACTGTTATGGCAATGTATGGTGCTGAAGCTAGCGAAATTACGAGTCGTATAAATAAATTCATATTGTTAATTACGCCACGGTATCACTTGGCACAAACCTAGTCTACGCGCCCACGTATTATTTTACACCCGCCGCATATGTGGCATATTTTTTTTATAACAATTCGGATTAGCAATTAAAGGTGTGGTGTAGAAAATGTATTCTATAAAAGTTATAAACACATCAAGTTTTAACGGAATCAGGAAACGGATGACGACACAACTCACCTCTGAACTCTGCTAGGCTTTTTGTTTTCTAGGATGGTAAATCACGAAATGGCAGTCTTCTATAGTCAGACTTCCACTGACTACTAACCATACATGTTCCTTCTTTAAGCAGCATAATTATATTACTAAATAAATGTCAAATGTCAAAAATATATGTTATTTGTAACACATTTTTAAGCTTATGATGACACAGACCCTGTGTCTAAGACTAAGTTATCAGTTATATATTGATACAACATGGAAGCATTAAATAGTTTTAATGTGACATACTACATCACTGAGATGAAAACGGGCTAAACGGAGTTGGCAAAAACTTTGAAAAGAGAGCAGAGATGAAATTTGAAAGCGAAATAGTTTTGTTAATTTTAATTTTATTCATATTCCGCCCTCTTTCCACTTAGACCTGATTCGGAATTTCGGAATGATCAGATTTTTAAGAAAACAAAATCCAACGTGCTATTTAAATTTGGAATCTCGCTGGCTAGTTGAACTGGCCGAATGCCAATTCTGCCAATGGCAGTTCAATTTTCAAACATCGAATCCGTACAGCCAAGGAACTGCGAAGCTTATTATTTCACTTTATACCATGGTCAGTGGTAGTTGCCAAGAATTATCCGAGTTTGTACCGTGTTTACAGGTTGCAAACTTTACCGGGACGTGACGCTTTTTAATCTGTGACAACAATGTGCTTCACAGCACAGATGAAACATAGCTAGATGAGTCTTGAAATTGGCAACAATTATTGCAGCTATTTCATAAGGATTAATTGATAAAAATAATTAATTAATTAACAATAATTAATCTTTTTACGCTGTTACAACAATGTGCTTGACAAATAGAACATTGAGGTAAATATTAAGTATTAGACGATTTTATAATGGGAATATTTACAGTGGCTGTTTCTGATAAGGACTAATTAATCATTAGCCAAATGAGTTGTTTTTCTAACAGAAAAGGCTTCCAGGCATAATTTATATCCAAATGGCATTCGTCTGTCATTATGCCGACTCACAGATTGATGTAATATTTCAGAACTTTCATTTACTCAGAACTTCCTGTAATATTTATTAAAAGTAAAGTAAAGTAAAAGTAAAAAAATCTTTGTTTCATAAACTATTACATAGCACTTGAAAACGTCAAAACAAAACATATCTAAGAAAAAAAACTAAATATTACTACACTGAAATCACGGAGCTTAGATTCACTTACATGCAAATACTTAAATAAAAACGAGGTGTAAGTGAAATTTATTGATTCAGTTAGCGTGATGAGTTCGACCCCTCTCGCCTTGGTTCGTTTCGCCTGTGCTCAATATGATGATTCGAGTGAAAATTAAATAATGAAAAAATAAAAAGATAATTGTTTATTTCCGAAAGTGAAAGTTCGACATTGTAACGAAAAAAAAATGGTTGCCTGTAAAGTCGTTTTTACGGGCGAAGATTTTACGTGACAACGTCTTTTTCTCGGTAGAATATTTATTGATATGAATATAATTAAATTGCACAATAGGAACAAGGAATTGAATGAAAATAAGAATTGCACAAATTTTAACTATAGAAATATATTTTGTTTACTAAAACATTGTACACTAGTGCTGCGCGCGCGGCAGACCGATCATAGTTGAGTGGGAGAGAGACGCAAGGCATTCGCCGGGCCTCTCTCTCGTTCGGTGACTCATCGTAACGTTACCGAGCGTTACACTTTTTCATAAGTGACTCCCAGCCGCAACCTAATTTAAGACGTTGTCACGTCAAAAAAGAGCTTCAGAAAGGTAATATTTAAATATCTTCAAATATTCACTGTGTGTTTTGTATTGTTAATTTAAATTATATTTGATTGATAATTTAAAAGAGCATATCCTGTGAGTTTCTAGCTAGTTCTTTTCACAGAGCGGTGGCTCGGAACTGGCACTTAGATTCACTTACACTTAAATATTTTTTGTTTTTTTAATTGTTTGGATGCATATAAGTGAATCTAAGCTTGTGATGTCAGTATAATTATATTTTGATTGTTTTTTATATTTATATTAAATTTTGACGTCTTCAAGTACTATATAATAGTTTATGGAATAAAAAGTTTTTGAAGTTTGAGGCCAGGCCTCTTCAACGGCACGCCATTGAGCTAGATCTTCAGCTCTCCTTCATAATATGTTTTTGCATTTTTTATTGAAAACAGGCATGACCTGTGAAAATTAAGGAACATAGCTAATTACTAAATTCATTAAGCCATCCTCGTTAGAAAATGGCCTTAACAGGAATTTGATTAATCTGTTACCTGCATCATTTTACATTGAAGTTTTGACAGGCCGGAAAGGGCTGCCTATTATATGAAAGGTTTTCATAATTACCGCCTGATTTGGGAATACTAATGTATGAGAAATTATTTTATACTGCAGTGTTTTAGGTGACTTTTCGCTGTTAGGGTTGCGCAAAGACTAACTATCTAATAAAAATACCTATAATAACCATTAATTCAAGGATTTTTGGAATAAATAAGTGCAAGGGAAGATGTAATACTTACCTGTAATAAAAGTTTTAATTTAAAACAAAGAATTTTGGTTTTGGTACATGTTACTAGTCTCAGGTGTGGACTTAATATGTTATTTAAATATAAAGATATGGAGTAATATTCGAGAGTTGCATAATAGATCAGATTGAAGTGTCAAATTATTCTGCAGGATTAACTAATATACTTTCTTGAGATAAAATAAAATAAGATATTATATGAAAATTAGGTATAAGTTGCAATAAATACCATAACTATATATTTTATTGACAATAATATTGTAACAGTTGTATGTAACTCATAGGCTAGTATGGAATATAATGAAAATAATGAATAATTATAATGAATCTAATGAATATAATCAATCTAATGAATATAATCAATCTAATGAATATAATGAATAAAATGTATACAAATTTTAGGTAATTGTTGAATCTTGAAGTTACAAAAAGACCGCTATCAAGTTTTCTTGCAGCTAGGCGATTTTTTTTTGATATTATTAAAACGGGTTTAATATAAAGAACAATACCTTTAGATGGGCTAGATTAGTATTTGGATAGAAGAAAAATTAAAAATATTACCTTTGACTAACTTTTAATTATGTACTTTATTATTATTATATGCCCATTTCTTATAAATAAATAATTAATAACGTATGCTCTCAAAAAATGTGACAGCATTTTCGCAGTACCGGCTTTATTTAATACAGGTTAATAAATATTACCTTTGATTAACTTTTAATGATGTACTGTATTATAACTATATGCCCACTTCTTATAAATAATTAATAAGATAAGATCTCAAAAAATGTGACAGCATTTTCGCAGTACCGGCTTTATTTAATATAGGTTTTTAAAATATTACCTTTGATTAACTTATAATAATGTACTGTATTATTGCTATATGCCTATTTCTAATAAATAAATAATTAATAACGTATGCTCTCAAAAAATGTGACAGCATTTTCGCAGTACCGGCTTTATTTAATACAGGTGAGTGTATTAAGGCTGAGGCTACGCATTACCAGGATAAAGTTAGGGGTATTTGTCGAGCTTATGGTGTCTGTTTAGATTAGAACTTATTGTGGCATCCATTTTGGTGAGACCACAGACATAAATACACAATAGATACCGCAAATGAATGTACTTCGCGTGTCTAAACCCGGACCAATCGTCGGGGTTGGCTTCCGCTACTTATAGTCCTATCGAGTCTGTTGTTGTTTTTTATTTATTTATTTATTTAAATCCTAATTACATTTAAATAAATAATAAATTTATATATTGTAACATGAACGATTTTACATTTTGAATTATTTATCATCAGCGGCATCAGTGTCGATGAATCTGTTTGGATTTCTCGTCACTAAATATCGGCAGTGACTTCACATACGGTGTTGAAAAGTCGACTCGCATGATATCAATAAAATAAAGAAATAAATATTTCTAATAATTACACCAATTATATTAGTTCCAATATCATTAAGTATCATTAAGAACTTGTGTTATGGATACTAAATAACGGATAAACATACATAAATACATTTTTTTTTTGTAAATAAATACTTAAAATACATAGGAAACCACCCAGACCAGAACAAATATTCATGTTCATGCACACAAATATTTGTCCTGTGTGGGAATCGAACCCACAACCTTGGAGCGGAGAGCGACCAACACGCCACCACGCCATATCGGTCGTCAAACAAAATGTGATACATGCGTTTTCTATTGTATATCTATATCTGTGGGTGAGACGCTGTGATCCCGCCGTACTAGATTGTCGGAAGCCATTACTGAACGCTCTCAGAGGTCACTTATTCTATTGGAGACCGTTTGTCTGTGCTTTGAATGCTTAATAATATATGTTTATTTAGACTAGACGACCGATAAGACGTGGTGACGAGTATACCCGAACTCAGCTCCTGAGGTCGTTCGTTCGATTCCCACACAGGACTTTGTGTGCATAAACATGAATAATTATTCTGGTCTGGGTGTTATCTATGTAATTTATTGTAAAAAAATTGGTTGCCTATAAAGTCGGTATACGGGCGAAAGATTTACGTGACAACGACTTTAAGTGGTAAAATAATTTTAATGTGAATATTCATTCGTATAGTAGGAAGAAGGATGAAATAATAGTAACAATTTAAAACATTTATTTATACAAAGAATTATATTTAAAACGCATCTCGCTCTGTCTCTCTCGCTTTTAGGCGGGCTAACCATGCCCGAGTGGAAGGGACGCGTGCCTCTCACTCGCTCTCATTGTGACCGCATAACGTGAGCGGAGCGTAACGCAGTTTCTTGAAGTGTCACCCGGCAAACCAATTTATAAGACGTTGTCACGTCAAAATGTTTTATTATAAATAAGCTTACACAAAGTACTGTCCTTGGATGGGTAACCGTTAGTTCTGGCTTCTAAAGCTTAATTAAGCTAATTCTAAAGCTAAATAAAGGAACAAATTAAATATAAGTAATTAACAATTATATATGTATATTTTTTGTTTTTATATTATTATTATTTGTATAATTCGTAATCAATTCCGTTGAATTTAATTGCACATAATTTTCGTCACATTTCATTTATTTTAATTGATTGTGTTATTTTTATTTTTTGTTAATTAATGTGTGCTCTGTATCGACAATGTTGTGTACGCCTGTTATCGGTTCTCATGTGAGTCCGGAACTTATACCTTTACTAAATGTTTAAAGTATGCATGTGAACTAGTTGGTGTACCTATTTAAATAAATAAATAAAATAAATTAATCTGGTTATGTGATTGTTGCTGAGCCAAGTTGTTGCAATTTGTGTTTTTAGTTCGAGTACCCGTCTATCTTAGCAATTATAGGTCTTACGGAAGACCTAATCAAATCAATCGACTGCCGAATCAGCTTGCCAATACATACATACATTCACGCCTGTTTCCCCGAAAGGGTAGGCAGAGACATATTATACGCCCACACTTCGCCAATTATATAGTTGGTCCCACGTAATAGGTGGCGAGCCTATTGCCGCTTACCGGGCACTGTTATGTTCGCCAGGGCCTAGTCAGTTGATCGGAAGGTGCACCACTTGCAGGTGAGGTTGGCTTGGACTCCTAATAGCTTGCCAATCTAAGCAAGTAATTATTTATAAGCCCATTTTTTCTTAGATTATTATCCAATATATTGCTGCATAATTATGAAGCATTGCCTTTTGACTGTAGTATTTTGCGGCTTGAAATATTCTTGAAGTACGAAGCTTTAGCTGAGATTTACGCTATACTCCGTTGCTTGTCACATGGTCCATCATCATTGACTTAGCTCATTGAAGCCTGACTGAACACTAGCCTCATTTTTAATCTCTAATAGGCGTTGTTTGCCTTTCTGTTAGAACTTTCTAGGCCTCTATCTCGGTTGTTGTACTTACATAACTAATCGACGGATGATTGAGCGGCGATAGCACAGTGACAAGACCGATGTCCTTCAAATTCAAAGTCTCGGGTTCAAACCCTGGTAGACTATGATTTTTCGAAGTTATGTGCTTAATTATCGCTGGCTCCGGGGCTCGAAAAGCAAGTTAACCCGTTGGTCTACGATATTCCTATAAATTTTCTAGAAAATACCATGGCTATTTTTCACACGTTACACGCACAATGTGTTCTGACTAATGACGTTAGTTCAAGCCTCCGTGCATTCTAACTGACTAGCTGGGAGTTTACGATTGGCCCCGTCGGCTGCAGAACGTGAACTATTTACTATTCTAACATTGTTTTCTAACCGGTTCAAGTCTGAGTTGGTTTTTGAAATTTTCTCTTTTCCAAATGGTATTTTTAGAACAGTCTCTGTAAGGAGTATGTTCCTATATTTTTAAGGAACTTGAAAGTATATAATTTAGAAATAGTGCAGAGAAAGCCCCCCATCCTGGCTGATAAAAAAAAATAATAATAGCAAATAAATAAATATTTCTGACACTTACACCAATTGTTTAGTTCCAAGATAAGTATCATTAAGAACTTGTGTTATGGATACTAAATAACGGATAAACATACATAAATACCTTTTTTTCTTATTGTTTTTGTAAATACATACTTAATATACATAGGAAACACCCAGACCAGTACAAATATTCATATTTATACACACAAATATTTGTACTGAGTGGGAATCGAACCCACGACCTCAGGAGTGGAATGCGGGTATACTCGCCACCACGCCATATCGGTCGTCAAAAAAAAAACAGTCGATGCTGACCAAACACTTAAAGCATTCCCTGTCGTGAGATAAACAAGATGACAAACACAACCACTCTTGGCGGCCTGCAGAAATGCCGTTTCACGCCCGCTTAAAAGACCCGGGATCATAGGACATAAGAAACACATGAGCCGGCAGCGAGTTTTAGAGCTTAATGGTTCTACACCAATTTTCATGGTTCTTTCTATCCAACATACAACAAATAACATAACAAATTGCAATCTAATTATTTATTATTTATTTCTTTCTTTTAATCTTCCAATACAATCCGTCCTTGATATATATATTTCTTTAAACATACACGTGGTAGAGGTTTAGTGGAACCGTATAAAATGTTTTAAAAATACTATTCACATACATACAAACAGCTTGCTTTGGTCAGACACAGGGCCCAAGAGTATTGGATGAGCCGGGGAAGTTTCCAGAAAATCTGCGGGAAATTGGCCCAACTGTCGCCAAGTTTTGTTCCTCGCGCACCAGGCGGCATACTAAAAATTACACTGTGACGAGTTTGCGGCGACACAACTTCGACACTTTTACACTGTAAGATTTCAAGGCAACGATTTTGCAGTGAAAAGAATTGAAACGGTCTTTATTTTACTTGTACTTGTAGGTGTACAGGGATCCTACCAAGACCTAAGGAGCCCGAGCCAACCTCACCTTCTAGTGGGGCACCTGCCGATCAACGGACGAGGCTCTGGCGAACATAACAGTGCCCGGTAAGCAGTAATAAGCTCGTCGCCTATTACGTGGGACTAACTATATAATTGGCGAAGTGTGGGCGTATAATATGCTTCTGCCTACCCCTTCGGGGAAACATGCGTAAATGTATGTATGTGTGTTTAGTTTACTTAAATTATGATAATATTGATAATAAAGTAAAACATTACGAAATGAACCGGTTATACATGCAGTAAGACCGATAACCGCTGGGATAGACGTGTCCTACAGTGGAAAGGCCTATGTCCAGCAGTGGATAAAGATATGTTAATGATGATAACGAAATAAAAGTAAAATTTCTCATGCACAAGGCGACATACTCAGATTACGAAAATTTTAATTTTACTTTGATAATAATGGTACATAATTGATCCTGTATACAAGCGACACACTGAAAATTACACTGTGACGAGTTTGCGACGACACAACTTCGACGCTTTTACGCTGTAAGATTACATTTATATGTTTTCTTGTTCGTACTGCCTCATACTTTTCTGCTTAGAGAATGCCTTGTAGCATTAGGTTCGCGATTTAAACATTTATTTTTATTTTTGTGATGAAGTTTATATAAATGATGAGGCAAAGATTTTGTAAAGGATTGCCGAAGGATTCATTATTAATTTAACAATAATTGTAATAACGTATGATTTCTTCCGTACTAGGTGGTATACTATACATTATTACGCTGTGACGAATTAGCGGTGACACAACTTCAAAGCTCTCAGTCCATTCGCCCGGTAATAATATACCTAGAAAGTGAAATTATATTATATGCTCTCTGGACCGTGGATAGAATCAGTAATGACGTCATCGAACAGAGTTCTTAAATCATCGACACTAAGTTTGAAGTTAAAAACAAAAACTAACTTAGGAAAGTTCCAAGAAAAAAATTCTTTGATTTCATTTAAAAGACTTCTGTGCTAAATTCTCATCAATAGCATTACGGATTTTGTTTTATCAAGTAAATACAAAGCCCACTTATCAATATTTTCACTTTTTATTTGTTACACTGATTAGTACATTTCGTGTATTTTCTCAATACTGTCTTCTGCGGTCATACTTCTTGGTCGCATTTATAAAAATCTTAATATAATAACACTTTAAGATATGAAGACAATTATATTTTTAAAAGACTTATTTTTACTTATTTCAGAATTTATTATCTTAGAGATTTTTCCTTTTCAGTCGAGTTCTACCGTTTCTGTAATGAAGTGTGTTCTCAAGAACCGCTGGAATTGACGCCAACTTTTTATCATCGAACAACACGCCATAGAAAGGGAGCTCATTTGTATGAATATCGAAATACATACACACATACAATCACGCCTGTTTCCCCGAAGGGTTAGACAGAGGCACACTTTGCCAATTATATTGTTGATCCCACGTAATAGGTGGCCTACTGCCGCTCAGCGGGAACTATTATATTGCCGGAGCACTTTATAAATAACAGGACCACTGACCTGCAATAAGTTACTAATTTTCTTCTATTTGTCCTGGGGTTGTGGAATGAACTACTTGGTTAGGTTTTTTCAAGAGCATGAGCTTTTCATGGCCTGCGTTTACCACGTTCCATCAGCCGCTTGCCCTAGTTCTTTAGTGCTTTCTGTAGTAATATATTATGAAACTAGCACTCATATGGAATATATCCAATAAACAGTTTAATATCTGATATTTTGTAATCGTGTGGTGTAAAGGCGAATGAGGTTGTGGTCTCCTCTCATATATGTTTGTTTCAGAATAAAACTTTATACGTTAGACTTTACTTTTATATCACAAAAAGCTATGTGATCAAATACCTAGTCACCATACAAAATTAATTCAGCCTTTTCACCTTCATAATTTCAGTCATATGAACATTGGCTTCCCCAATCGTTTTTATTGTATTGGAGTATTTGCCCATTAAAATCGTTGGACAGGCGGGCTGGTGATCGTAGTTCAAGCCAGTACGACAAATGGCATTGCTGCCGGTAGTAGACGACTCTCCCGTGAGTGGAACAATTGCGGCCTAAGCCTTATATTATATGGCAGGTATCACACGTCGCGTTTATTTTATTCGAATTCGAAGTAAACCAGACATAATTCTTAGGCTAAACCAGCTGTCAGGATGTTAGAAGGTACTAACTTTCTAATAACGACTGTTATAGGTGTGCATGACAGCTGGGACCAACGGCTTAACGTGCTTTCCAAGGACAGAGCAAGCGATAAATACATATGACTTCGAAAAGTCCTAGGTAGCAATGGTTTGAACCCGAAACCCTTCCAGCCCGAAAGGCTACGGATATTGTTACTGGTCTATCGCCACTCAATCATCAATTATGTAAATATAACAGCCGAGATAGAGGCCCAGAAAAGATTAACAGCAAGAAAACACTTCTTACCAGTTAGAACCGGTTTGATTTCAAAGGCTAAGGTAGTGCCCAGTGCGTTCATGATTATAAGTTACTAGCAGTCGCCCGCGGCTCCGCCCGCGTGGATGTCGGCTACCGCTGTAAAATGCCTACCCAGAAAAGACACGGTCAGCAAAATGATTTCCAGATCAATTCACAGACACGGACACTAACATCGACGACGCAGTCATTATCCGCAGGCTGCATAGTTTGTCTTTATGTGGATGTTGAAGTTGTTAATGATGAAAATATTTAAATCTAATTAATACATAGTTTTTACTCTTACCGGCAGTCCCGGAGAGCAACCTGTTGTTTTGGGATAGATAACTAAAGCGATTATTGTAAATCTTCCCCATAAACAACATTTGACATTAAATTATTTTTAGGTGACAAAATAAACTGATGGTCGGGAGCCCCGACCCGTGATAGGGATCTATCTGTGCAGCAGAAATCGTAATTATTTAAGTTCGCCATAACTTCAAAAACAAACGTCCAATTTTGATCATTCCAAGACCAAATATTATCTACATAAAATTAATTTTGATAGGGATTAATAGCATAAGTAAAATAAATGTGTATAAATATAGTACAAAAAAAAATCAAGATTTTTAAATAAAAAAAAGGGTTGTTGTGCCTCACTTATAGGTATAGTGTGTCGCGGACTTTTTAGTAGGTGGTATAAGATCTTTAATTCATTCATACATTTTGTGGTTCTATCTTTTATAGTTCAGGCAGCGTACGCAACTGTTCTGGTTGATTTTTACACTTTGTGTCCGAAAAACCCAAATATTTTACGGAACCCTATTTTTTTCGAAATTATAATATAGCCTATGTTACTCAGTGATAATGTAGCTTTCTATTGAAAAAAGAATTATTAATATCGGTCCAGTAATTTTTGAGTTTATTCGTTACATACAAAAATACAAATCATTCCTCTTTATAAAATTAGTATAGATTACATTGACTCCCCCCCCCCGTACCACCCCAGTGACGCTTACATGGAGCCTACATCGCATGCTGGCTAGCTGAGACTTTTTTCTAATACTTGCATTTTTAAACTCGTGATATCTTCCTAATGAAATGTCCGAATTGAATAATTCAAAAAGTTATAAGAAGGTATTGAAGCCGTCTTGAATACAAAGTATTTTTGATAAGGATTAATACCAAGGTACAAATATAGAGCCTTTTCAAGCGGCGGCATATAAATTAAATTTTTAGAATAAAAAACCGCTTACTGTGACGTAACTATAATATTTAGACATATGCTGTCGCGACACTTTTTGTAGATAATGATGAGTACTGCAAAGTCGTAGTACATAATTTTGTTCTATCATCAATAGTTTTCGCTGCGCACGCTATGTAAGAAATTTTTCAGGTCATTTTTTTACACCTTGGGTTACATTATTGGATTTTTAGTAAAGATCCCTAATTTTTTTATAAATATAATATAGCCTATGTTACTCGGGGATAATGTAGCTTACCAAAGGTGAAAAAAATTTTGAAATCGGTCCAGTAGTTTCGGAGCCTATTCATTACAAACAAACAAACAAACAAATCTTTCCTCTTTATAATATTAGTATAGATAAGAGTATTGAAATGTATGTGTTTATATTACAACTTTTTTATATTTTCTCTCATTACTCTTCTCTTTAAATTGTTACAATTTTTCAGTTCATAACCAGAAAACACAAGAGCATTGTAAACAACAGCGTAAATTAAGTCTTATTAAAACGTCTAAAAGAACAAAGCGTAATAATAACACTGAATAGGAGCAAAATATAAATTCATTTCATCTTTCAACTCCTAAATTGGCCGTACCTTAAAATTTTGCGTTTTAACACAATAAAGAAATGCTTTTGTTTACGCGGCTCAGCGAAATTTTCTTAAGCTAAAGAGGTTTATACAATTAAGAAGTTGCCAGCATAACTTGACCTCCCAATGTACAATTTACGTGGGAAAATTAATCGCGGCGAGAGCATTATACAATGTTGGTGGCTTATCTTGTACTGGACAAATGAATATTTTGTGTTTTATCTTGATTATTTATTTTTTTAATATGAAAAATATATATAATTTTATGCAGTAAGATGCCAACATAAACTCTTTCAAGTTTTACCAGGCATTAGTGTAGACTTAATTAAAATACCAATACTAGCCAATTAATATACAACTGTTGCTATAAACTACTACTACTGCTTCTGTTACTTGATACTACTATGAAGTTCCGTTTATTTGACATACATACTTTCACGTCTGTTTCCCCAAAGGGGCATATTATATGCCCACATTTCGCTAATTATATGTAAGTCGACAGCGAGACGGCGTGGGAGGCGATGGCCTCCTTCTGCGAAGTGGTGATGTCGCAGAAGGAGAGGGAGCGGGATCCGCCGGAGAGAGCGAAACCCGCTCTCTCTCCGGCTACGCCGTTGGCGCAGCGGGCGGGCCAGGAGAGCCCGTCAGGCAGCGCCCGGGGGGTCTTAGGCGGCGGGGGCCCCTTCCGTCTAGCCATAGACCCCCCCCCCCGAAGTCGGCTAGTTACGCCATGGCCGCACATAGAGGTGGGGAGGCGCTGCACATTGCGCCTCCCTGAGGAGGTCTCCCCGGTTCTGATCCGGGGAACGTTGGCCGCGGGCGGGGTACCAGAAGCTACAAACCCTAGGCACTGGTGCTTCGCCCCTTTTTAACAGCGGTGGGCGTCGTCTAAAGTTTTTTAGTGGGTAGGACTGCGGTGGTCGCGTCTGCCGCAGTGAGCCCCACACCCCCTCCCGGTCTCCCCCTTTTGGCCGGGAGACAGTGCGTAAGCAGCATTTTTTTACAGACGATAATAAAAAAAATTAAAAAAAAGGTTTGAAAATATTTAGAAAATATGATATGTCACTGAATTAACTAAACAAGGTTAATAATTCATATATTAACTGAAAATTGTATTAAAACAAATTTTGAATATTATTTCGTCATAAGGATTTGCTGTTTCAAGTTATTTCTTTATTGCAAAGACAGTTTCAAGTTACATAACTTTTTCTTCAAATCGACAAGGATTGTCGTTGAAATTTAATCTCAAAATCTTTTTTGCTTGGTCTAAAAAACCGACTGCGAACATTCTTATTTGAAGACCTTAATTCTATTCACTCACTTAGTCATTTAACGAAATATAGTAATATTAGTGTTTGCTTTTTTTTTTAGTCGTACTGCCTTATAATTTTCGCGCTAACCCACAGGTTAACTGGTAGAGGATGCTTTGTAACATTAAGTTCGCCTTTTATATTTTTATTTAATTTGTACGACAAATAAATAAATAAATAGTTTTACTTTTAATACTCAATTGCTTCCAAGTCTATAGCGACGCAAGGGCCGTACCTGATCAAAACAAGAATAAACTTAAATATTTCGAATTATGTTGAAATACTTTTCACAGCTCTCATTGTTTAAAAGGTTTTACATCATGCTCCCAGTTTACCTGAGTTAAGGTATGATAAATAGTGTTAAGATGGTTTTTTTTACAAAGAAATACCAGTCCACTGCTCCTATTAAAAGGTCTGAGTTTTTACTCAGACTACAGCAGACAAGTAAAAATTCTAGTAAAAAAATATTTTAAGGGTACTTGTAGTGTACAATAGTTTTAATTTGGATTAAAGCTTTCTTTAATTTGAAATGACATTACATTTTAGTCATTTCTTTTAAGTTGAGAGGGGCAGAACGATGTTTTAAATGGAATTAGCTCTAATCAGAATTAGTATCATAATTATGCTCGTATAACTTTAAAAAAAAACCTATTTTATTTAAAATCTTGTGACTGCAGAACACAGGTTTTTGTAGACTTGTACAAAGTACATTTTCTTGTAACTGGCGGGAGAAAAAACTAACCTTGACGATTTTCTTGCCTGTTCCCGTTCAAGCTCCCGCCCGCAATGAATGGGCGCGCTAGTTTTTAAGTTTTGACGTTCATAAGAGCTCTTTTGAGCCAAACTTGAATGAATGAATTTGAATTTAATGTCTGCTGTGCAAAACACCCTAAGACTATTTATTTGTAAATGCAAAAAAATTCAAGTCATATTAATGAAAGACAGTCTTACCATTTCATAGTTAAATTAATATTGTTCTCCTGATTACATTTAAATCGGCACTCATTGGTATAAGTCTTGTCATCGCTCCCACACACCGGGAAATATATCCTCAGACACTGCCCACACGGAAAATCTTGTGTTGGTAGATCATCTTTTTCATACCGATATGACAACACGCTTACCATAAGTATTATAAAGTATACTGAAAGAAAAAGAATACAATAATAATCCTTTATTGCACAAAATAATTCTAAGTATAACATGAGGTATATAAAATAACATGCACAAAGGTGGGCTTATCTCTAGAAGAGATCTCTATCAGTCAAACCGGGGTAAATGTTGTCCAAGAAAAGTGTTACTTATAAAAAATAAAAATAAGAACAAAATATAAAGCAAATCTCTTATATGCTAATAATATAAATTAAAAACAGGTACATATTTTTGCTCTTATATTTTTTAATTATTTTGTACCTTTTGTACACAATCAATTGTTGATAACTAATATTTCCATGTCGAAAAGCGACAGAATATGTTGGAATAAGAAACCTAGACAACATGTATATAATAACGATATTCTATGAAATAAATGATTTGTTATTAATGATAAAAGCACATTCTTAATAGTCCTTACAGACCCTGGTGTCTTAAAGCCTGGTAATCTTGTAACCTTATAACTTGGTAATCTAAATTCAAAAAGTTCTTAGAACTGAGAATTTCTCGAATTGTTCACCAGCTCCTCGTCTGGTGTCTCAAGTGCTTGCTTTACCTTATAACCTTCACAATGTTAATAGCACATTCTTAATAATCCTTACAGACCCTGGGGGCCTACCGCCGAATTCGATGGATTACCGGTAATCCATCTAGATTAAACTTTGTTTTGCGTTCATTAATCCGTACCGGGGAATCTGCCGACAGCCACCTCTCATTCATGACCTTCAGTCCGTGACAGACCAATAGGTAAATGGAGAACGCCATTTTGTTTCGATTTCCATGAGTTCGGCGGTACGACAGAATCAATTCGAAATCCATTTTGCCTTATAATCGATTGCCATCGAACTCGGCGGTAGGCCCCCTGGTGTCTCAAAGCCGTTGTGTAACTTGATAATTTTAACTCGAAACAGTTCTTAGAACTGAGAATTTTTCGAATTTTTGACCAGCTCATTGTCTAGTGTGTCGAATGCTTGATTCATAATCGGTAGACCGAAAATTTTAATCACGTCTTTGGGTTTGTCGCAGAATTTTCCTCTCAACAGTCTGTCTAGCCCACTTCAAAAAGTAACGAAGACTTAATAAACTTTACACTGATTTATTTACATTCTTCTTGTTATGATATGCTATTCTAGATTTTATTCCAGCATCTGCTTTAAATACTGATACATGCTGAACTAGATCTCTTATGGTACAGCTGGGACACCTTAGTGTTTTATATTTGCTTTTTTATTTATATTGTTAAGGATCTTTTGTTTTATGTGTCTCAATTGTCCCAAATAAATATCTTTCTGTTTTGTATTATATTTTTATTTATCATTTTACTTTCGGAAAAATTAGATTATTAAAAATTAAATTATGCAAATTAGATTATTAAATTTTAATAAACGTAGAATAATTGATCAAAGAACACACTTACGTTGTACCAACATCTCTATCACAGCAATCAGAATGTTCAAAAAGTGAAATTAGAAAAACAATTGTCCAATTTCATGATTAATTAATACCGTGGCTACATCAGAAATGTAGAAAGAGCAGTCAATGTTTGCGTATAAAAAAATAATTAGTATATCTACTAACGATTTTAGGGATCCGTACGCATTTCTTAGCCAATAAATAAAGGAATATAATAAACTGAACCTCTAAAAAATACTTTTTTGATCATCAAAATTACTGAGTGAGCATCTAATGAGGTGATTAGGTGCTCAATCAGTATTTTTGATGCACAAAAAGGTTAGGTTAGGTTGGCAATTTATTAATTTTGAAGACACGTTAAATAACACCCATAAATAAATAATATACATTAATAAATATTTTCTAACAATTACACCAATTAAATAGCTTCAAGATAAGTATCATTAAGAACTTGTGTTATGGATACTAAATTACGGGAAAGCATATATATATATTTTGTAAATTCATACATAGGAAAACACCTAAACCAGAACAAATATTCATGGTCATGCACACAAAAATTTGTCTTGTGTGGGAATCGAACCCACGACCCCCCGAGCCCCCTCTCTGTGAGAAGAACTGACAAGAAACTCACAGGCTCGCACGCAGGCAGTGTGTGCTCTTTTAAATTATCAATCAAATACAACAATACGGAACACACAGAGTGAATATTTGAAGATATTGAAAGGGTAGTCCTTTTACCTGTCTGAATCCGTATTTATAAGGTGATCCCTACGCCTTCATATTCGGTGCCCTATAACTAGTCCTTCCTTGTATGTCCGTTCGTTTGTCTGGGTTCGTATACCAGAAGTAGGCTTTATCCTCGGTCTACTTTATTCGTCCCCTTTTACTAGACCTTCATTGTACTTTCAAACAGCCTAGTATGTCTTTCAGCTGGGCTTAATGGCTACCACTTAAGATACATACATACATTTACGCCTGTTTCCCCGTAGGGGTAGGCAGAGGCTTATTATACGCCCACACTTCGCCAGTTTAGAGTTGGTCCCACGTAATAGGTAGCGAGCCTATTGCCCCCCCCCCCCTCGACTGGTCTCTATCTTGGCGTGGTGGGGGGGCTGAGTACGTCCCGGAAGCCGGAAAAAGGTAACACCCAGAGACCGACGACTCTGGGTGCCCTTAGTACGGAGTATCGAGGGGGAAACTAAGAGGGACCTGTGGAGGGCGCAGCGGGCGGGCCAGGAGGGCCCGTTCAGCAGCGCCAGGAGGGTCTTAGGCAGCAGAGGCAGGGGGGCCCAGCTGTCTAGCCATGGATTCTCCGAGAAGACGGCCACACACGCTATGGTCGCACAAGGAGGTAGGAGGGGCGCGTCCATGAGGAGGTCCTCCCGGTTTTGGTCCGGGGGACGTTAGCCGCAGGCGGGGTGTCAGACGCTGCAACTCAGGTACTTGCCCTCGCCTTTTTCTCAAGAAGCGGCGGGCGTCGTCGGAAGAGTTTTAGTGGGTATTACTGCTGGCAGTCGCGTCTGCCGATAGTGAGCCCCACACCCCCTTTCGGTACCCCTTTGGCCGAAGGCAGTGCGTAAATGATAGATAGATAGATATACTCTTTATTGGCCAAGAAACTTAAAAACTACAGATTACAATATTAAGAGACAAATTAAATTTAAATCCAATCTAGGCGGTCTTATCGCTAAAAGCGATCTCTTCCAGACATCGCTTTTAGCGATAAGATTGCATTTACGATTACGATTAACGTAAAACAAAAAAAATGGCGAGCCTATTGCCGCTTACCGGGCACTGTTATTTATATATTTATTCATTTATTTCGAGTTCTACACTCATATTGTGTTAGTAAATACATATATCTTAATCCTAGGTTATGTTAGTTATTTTCGCCAGAGCCTCGTCCGTTGATCGGCAGGTGCACAACTTGCAGGTGAGGTTGGCTTGGGCTCCTCAGGTCTTGATAGGATCCTATACACTCACTTAAGATATACTACTAACAAACAGGACCAATATGCCTTTATGTATTTAATTGATTATGTACACCAATAGCAGTATATATTCACACATAATTTAATAAATACCACATAAATTTCTACAATAATTGAGATAAAAGTCATGTATGAGAATACAAATGCCTGTTAAAGATATTCACAAATGTGGCAAATAAAATAAGCGATTATAAAACTAAAGGAAATATGTAACATATTAAGAAATAAAAGAATACAAATTTAAAAACTTAAGAATTATAATAACACTAAATTTAAAAAATAATTTAATTAATAAATGTTTTCAAAGAAACTAAATCAGAGAGGACCCCATAAAATGAAATTAAATTCAGTTAAAATCTTTTCCATAAATAGAATGTTTTTTAATTTATACGGAATCCATCATGATACATGGGTATTCATTTGTTAATTACTAAGATTCAAAGTAAAATTTTCATTAACCGATAAGACGACGTTCAATCCACCCAGTTGTACATTCATTGCTGAGAAACATTTTAAGGATATGAATAGATATGTCGATCGATCGAAACGATCTATTATTTAGAAGTGGCATATCTTTATTATTTTTTAATTATATATAAGACTGCTTGCAAGCGATTTAATGATTCATTAATAATTGTTTTGATGGCTGCATAGAATAACTGATACCATTTGGTATACTACTTTACACTTAAATATTTCGTGATTTGCCGTTATTTTCGTGTACTTTTAATTCTTATCATATTAATAAAAAAATTATTATTGCATAGCTTCTATCGCGGGCCTTGAGCGTGGAAACCGAATCCAGAAATTCCATAACGAAAAAACCTAACACCCCCCACTCCGACCGGCACAGCGGTGATACTTTTAAGTTTTTCCCTCTATCGATAAATAGCAGAACTTTTAATGACTTTTTGAAATATCACGCTTGTCTCTTAAGTTCAGCAACCCGCCTTTAGGTCGCATTGTTTGTATCGGCATTACTGCGCATGCGTAATCCCCTTCTTCGCCCCGCAATCTTCACGTCTTTTTCATGTATAGTTAATACACATTAATGCCGCGCAGAGGAAGTACATATGATATTGTATCTAATGGTTAAAGATATTTATTCTCGAAAAGACATATACAATCACTTGAATGAGAACTTAAATTAACATACAAATAATTATTAATTACATCGTCGTCACTTAAAGATTACGCTCGCCCATCCAATTCAATTTAATAGTTAAGAGTAAGTACCAATAATATGTTGTGAGAGTTTTCGTTTGAATACATTAAACGAGCTTACATTTTTTATGTTCGAGGGTATTTTGTTATAAAGCTGTTTTAAAGCCTTCAAAGGTGAAAGCGCAACTTTGTTTGATTTTATTCATAGCTAAACCATTAATTAAGTTCCATAGTTTTTTAGGTTTATTTAAACATTGAGTGATTTTATTGTGATAACTGTTTTTTGTATATTTTATTAATTTTTTTACATATTTTTGTAATATTATATTAATCCTCCAAAAGTTTGTTCTCTTTATCTTTCTTTACTTCTGCTCTATCTATCTAAATGTACATAAAAATAAATAATTATAATTGCATAAGTTGTTAAAAATGCTATGCAATAGCTTTACTGCGGCAGTCTCCGAGTGCTACATATTTTTTTTAGTTAAATTCCTTTTATCATGTAGCTTGAGTATTTTATGCTCACTTAAATGTTTCTGCGGCGGTGGCGTCATATGTCGTGTCGTCACGTTCCCTAAAATATGGTTGAGCGAAACGATGGCTGGTTCATGCGTCATACTCGTGAACGGGTGCCGCCAGTGGGGTCTAGTCTGCTCATTTCTACAATTTTTATCCTGTGTTATTTTCATAACTTTTACTCACTATAAGTGAGAGCTTAATTTTTTTTTAAGTTTGTTTTTTTTTGTACATTATGTTTTTAGTTTAAGTACATTTGTAACTGGCGGGAGAAAAAAACAAATTTGTCGATTTTCTTGCCCGTTTTTTTACGTTCAAGCTCCCGCCCACAGTGAATGGACGCGTTATATTTTAATTATTAACTTTCATAAAAGCTCTATTGAGCCAAACTATAATAAATGATTTTGACTTTGACTAACACTGCGCCATCTGATGATATCATGCCGAAACAATTTGTCTAAACCTTATATATCCCTCACGACAATTCACTATATCGTTTAATAAATTCCATAACCAGCCAACGACAGAAAAAATATAAAATGTTCACTAATTATGAAACCAACAAGAAACATAAACAAATATTTAATCAGAATTCAACAATTTTTATATTGAAAACAAAGCTAATTAACCAAAATATGAAACGTTGTACATTTTCATTAATAAGACTGCTATTCATACAGCAGTTTTTTTACCAACTGTAAATATTGTGGTATTTACTTTATATTTAATTAACATAGCTTTATTTACTGGTGAGAGTGGCTATTCAAGTCTTTTTTCCACCAATATCACTCCGAGTTTTGATATAATTGATGCTTGCTTACAGTTGAGCTTTCATTTTTGCATCTTTACCCTCTTGCACTACTTTTTGGCTCTTACACAAACTTCATAAAAAATACATGTTAGTGAATGATGCAAGACGTCGCATTAAATAATAAATAAATAAATATTCTCTTACAATCACACCAATTATTTAGTTCCAAGATAAGTATCATTAAGAACTTGTGTTATGGATACTAAATAACGGATAAACATACATAAATACTTTTTTTTTTGTAAATATATACTTAAGATACATAGAAGAACACCCAGACCAGAACAAATATTCATGTTCATGCACACAAAGATTTGTCCTGTGTGGGAATCGAACCCACGACCTCTCGAGTGAAGTGCAGGTATACTGACCTCCACGCCATATCGGTCGTCACTATTTATTTATTTATTGAAGATTTAACGCTTAAGTTTTATGCTACTTGTAACTACAACATCTGTAATATATTGGAGCAGAGTTTGGGTTACTCTGGTATAACCTCAAAACCTCGACCAGTTAAATTTTAAGCCACGACATAAATTTATATTTGCCTATGTATGTTTTTTTTGTTTTCTATGAATTTATGTATAGTAAGAATAATACCTTCTGTATCTATTTATTTACTGGTATAATCCTTGAAGGGACTCAAAAAACCTTATTAATTTGCTCCGGGTGTGTTCTGGATAAAGCAATTTCGTTATTTAGCTCAGTAAAAACCTAGCCTACTAATAATAATATGTCGAATTATTTCTATGAGTTTGAGTCATCATATCAGCTTAGCAATGTCCCACCGAGAGCATAGGCTTCTTTTTAATTATTTTTTTATTTTACGTCGGTAACAAAATGCATTTACGCACTGCCTCCCGACAAAAGGGGGACCGAGAGGGGTGTGTAGGACTCACCACCGGCAGACATGACCGCCAGCAGTTATAACCACTAAAAATCTTTTGACGACGCCCGCCGCTTGTTGAGAAAGAGGCGGGGGGCCAGTTCTCCTACGTACAATGGAGTTCAGGGGAGTATACCGTATGAGTATGAGTATGCACTATGCAGATCCAATTTGAATTGGAAGAGTCAGAGGGTCTGCTGTTTTAATTTATCAAGCCAAGCAAAGTTAGCGTCTAAATGCCACATCTATTTGTTACTAGGACCAATGGCATATAATAATAATTAATAATAATAATTTACTCTTTATTGTACACCACAACAAGGATTACACATAAAAACAAATAAAATTAAACAGGTAGGCATATACAATGGGCGGCCTTATCGCTTAAAGCTATTTCTTCCAGGCAACCTTAAATGGACAGAAAAGTTAAGAACACAGAAAGGTACATCGTGATGTACAATAATAATTGAAAACAAAATAAATAAACACAAAACAAATAATAAATTAGACTAACAAGGATAAAAATAAAACTACTACTAAAATAATACAAACATAACACCAGTTACAAATTTACAAATAAAATAAAATATAAACACAACATAAAATGAAAAACTAAGAGAAATTAATTATTTAAAAAAAAAAACACATTTAGAAAATTAAATTTTTAAGGAAACAGATGGTTATTATTATAAGGAAACGAATCCAAGGATTTTGCTTTTCTTATGTTGCCTGGTAACGCGTATCGTATATCGCATGGCATATCGTATGTTAGAATCACGGAAGCGGTGTTTTCTAATATAAATACCTTATTAATGGTGATCCAATTACTGACCTCTGTGAACTCTCCTATAACAGATGTCGTTTCCGACCACTATGTATTGTGGAGCTGCGAGCAAAGTTGCGCTGAGTTTGAGTAATGAATAATAAATGAAACCTGGTTCGCAGGAGACCCGTGTTCAGCTAATACAAGTTACAGATCATTACTATCAAATCCTATAATCCCTGTTGCCCAAGACTTAAGCCCAGGGCCCAGGGTTTGCTCACTGATGTAACCAGATTTGGCTGAAATTCAGTTATTACATGAAGCGACTGCCAACTGACCTCCACAACCCAAAGGGTTACCCTAATATAGACCAAAGGGAAACATCATTATATTGTTAAACCAGTATTCAGAATATTAGACGGCACTGACTTCCTAATAACGACTGCCATCGATGTTCATGACAGCCGGGACCTACGGCTTCACGTGCATTCGAAGGCAAAGAACAAGCGATAATTACGCACATATCTTCGAAAAGTCACAATGCGCCACCAAGGTTTGAACTCTAGACCCTCTGAATTAGAAGTCTATGGGTCTCGCCACTGTGCTATCGTCGCTCTTCACCACTATAAGCATAGTATAATTTTACACGATTTTTGTGTTTTTCTCTGCTGAAATTAAAAGTTAATTCATTTTGTCTTGAACATTAGAGTAATAAAAGATAGCTTAGTGGTAAAATGATATATAAGTATACCCAGATTATATAGTATGATTTAATTTTGCTTAGTATAAATTTATAAGACAGGTGAATGCCTTCTGGATCTATTTATTTACTGGTATAATCATTGAAGCGACTCGAAACACCTTAAATGGGTAAAGTAAAACATCATTTTATGGTTAAAGCAGCTGTTAGAATGTTTTTTTTTAATTTCAACGTTTTTTATTGTACAATAAAAAAGTAGTACTTGATAAGAGGTCATCGCAACTCTAGACGCTGGCAATCCCAGAGAAATTAAAAACGAGATGCCAAACCACAGTTTCATGTCTTGAAGAGCACAGCACGCACCATAACAAAACAAGCGAGTCTATACACTTTTATCGAAAACAAATTACGTTAAAAGTTCGTCTCCCTCACCCCAATGCAATATTATTTCCGGGAAAGAATGGGAAAGTTCATAAAAGAATCAGATAAGAATGCCAGATGGAATGGGGCTCCGTTTATCTGTTCGTAACGAAATGACGTATGAAACGTCAAGAAATGCAATCTGCAAGTGCGGTGGAGATCGCGACGCTGCCTACTTCGAAGTAAGGACATTGAATTAGATCCTAGCATTTTACTTTTTAGACTACGCAAATAGAGCTATTACTACTTAGGACGACCGGTGTGGCGTGGTGGCGAGTGTACTCGAGTGTTCGATTTCCACACAAGATAAATCTTTGTGTGCATAAGCATGAATATTTGTTTTCCATTGTATAATAAGTATGTATATTAAAATAAAATGTATATATATTTATCCGTTTTATCGTATCCACAAGTTACAGTGACACAAGTTCTTAATGATACTTATCTTGGAACTAAATAATTGGTGTAATTCTCAGATAATAATTTTTTTTTTACTATCATTACATAGTATAAAACTAAGGCGCTTTCTTCTGTCTTTCCCTATGTTTGCTCAGATCTTTAATACTACGCATCAAATTTTGATTTTTAAATAAATAGAGTGTTGTAAGAGAAAGGTTTATAAATAAATAAATAAATATTTTACACCAATTATTTAGTTCCAAGATAAGTATCATTAAGACCTTATGTTATGGATAGGACTAAAAAACGGATAAACATACATAAATACTTATTTTTTGTACATGCATACTTAGTATACATAAAAAACACCCAGACCAGAACAAATATTCATGTTCATGCACACAAAGATTTGTCCTGTGTGGGAATCGAACCCACGGCCACTAAAGTGAAGTCTAGGTATACTGACCTCCACGCCATATCGGTCGTCAAAAAAAAGGATGAAGGTCACGCGTACAAAGTCGCGTCAGATGCACGCTAGTACGAGGAATATTAATTTAAAAGTTTACAACGTTTAATGCGCAGACTGGTATAAATAAATTACATTGGTCAGGGGTCCCCAAACTAAGCTACGCCTGTAGTTTGGGAGAACAGGAGATCAAACTTCAAACTCATTTCTTTTTTGTGTTTTATAAACTATTACATAGTAAGCAAGTGATGGATTAAAAATATCTTTATAACAATACCCGCGCTACTATAATTTCCCGAAAAATCGAGAAACTATTCAACACGACACGTGTTTCGCCCTTACACAGGGCATCTTCAGGTAAGATAGGAGCCTCAGAACAACGATGTCTTTACGACCAACGCTGAAACGAGAGTACTTTTACATAGTACTCGAAAACGTCAAAATGAAATATAAATATAAAAAACAATTGAAATATAATTACTCTGAAATGACAAAGCATAGATTAACTTACATGCAACAAAACATTTTTTTTTTAATTGCTTAAATATTACACTAAATGATAGTAGAAGTATTATGCAAGAGAATTAGAGTGAATAGTAGTTTATAATAATCATGATACTAACATTTTAAGTATTCCAATAGTAGACCACCACTCTACTTTTCCCGCCACTACTTGTTTTTGTTGACATAGTGTTTGCAGTAAATACTGCGTGTAACACCCGTGTGGCTTACAAATGATTGATTAAAAAAGGAAAAAAATCTTCATCTCTTTTTTAACAAAAAAAAAATTGTTAGCCAATGTTTTTTTTACTTGATGTTTATTTAGTATTTTGATGCTATTTTCTGAGAAATTTGTTACATTTGAATATTAATCTTAATATTAATACTATAAGATAAGGTTTGTTTGAAAAGACTGAAAATCATCACCCAAGTTAGTATATATATCTTATTAGATATATCATATCTCCGTTGCATAGTATTTGATTTTCAGCGCTTCCGTTCTATAACAGGCTTATAAAGCCACAATCGGTACAGATGATAAAATAAATGTTTAAATGTTAAAGCCTTCTGCCTTCATTCTCTGTATGACTGCAACCAGTACCCATATTACAGACAGTATAAAGTACACAAGCCCATGCAATTAAGCTAGCTTTTGTTTTCGCATAAATTCTCCGCAATAGTATCTTAACAGCTGTGCAATATTGCGTATGCCTGATATGTACATTGTATTCTACGCTGTTTTAATTTTCAATATATAGTTTTGATCATATATCGCCCTTTTGACGGGTAACATAAGATACTTATGTTCAATTCAATTCAATTTAAAGGTGCTCCTTCACCGGGAGCATTCGCCTGTAATGTAACTATTGTAATATAATGCTCACGCTACTCGAATCTGAAATGTGACAATACAGGCAAATGCTCCCGATGAAGGAGCACCTTAAACTCATTTAGTCAAGCTTGGCTTAATAGAGCTCTTGTGACTCCCCCGACTGGTCTCCACCTTGTCGTGGTGGGGGGGCTGAGTACCTCCCGGTAGGCCGCAGAGGGCGCCAGGGAAAAGGTAACACCCAGAGATTGGCGACTCTGGGTGCCCTTAATACTGACTACCGGGGGGGAAACTAAAAGGGACCTGTAGAGAACGCAGCGGGCGGGCCAGGAGGGCCCGTCAAGCAGCGCCAGGAGGGTCTTAGGCAGCGGGGGCAGGAGGCCCCTGCTGTCTAACTATGGACCCTCCAAAAAGTCGGCTAGTCCGGGGGACGTTGGCCGCAGGCGGGGTGTCAGAGCTGCAACCCAGGTACTGGCTCCCCGCCTCTTTCTCAACAAGCGGCGGGCGTCGTCGGATGATTTTTAGTGGGTATTACTGCTGGCAGTCGCGTCTGCCGGTGGTCAGTCCCACACCCCCTTTGTGGTGCGTAAATGCATTTTGTTACCGCCGTGAAACAAATAAAAAAAAGGCAGGTCTGGCTCTATAATAGTTACTTATTCTTCAAGCTGTCTTGGAGGGACTTTTTAGATTTTGGCCATCAAAAAGTGTAGTTTTGTCTGGCATTATCTCGCATATCTCTTTCTCTAGCATCGCGGGTCATACTCAACCATGCGGACCCTGAGCTAATTGGTGGAGATAAATCAGTGGCGTACTGCAAATATAAACTTAAAACCTATCTATTGAAGTTTCAATATGGTTAAACCACATACAGTTATAATCAAGCAAACAGCTGAACGTGCTATCTGGATTATAAATCACACGCATGCAATGTAGGTACTATTCTCAGCGTCCCCCACCTCGACATAAGTTGATACAACTCTTCAGTTTTAATTCCAACGTCCCCCAGAGTCATTTCAGGAGTTGTTGAGTTGGGGGACGCTGAGAATAATGCCAAAATATACGAAAGACATAAAAAGTTTTTATCGGAACACCAAATTATACTAAGCAAAAAATAAATAAATATTAATTAGCCAAAAAAAATATTGAGTATCCACTTTAATGGCCGAGTAACCCAATTACTTAAAACGGAAACAGTATTCTTAACGATTTCCTGAGGCAAAAAAAAAATACAAATGCACGGATTCACAGTTGATAAATGTCCGGACGCAAACCGTGCGCTGATTCTTGTAATCTGAATATCCTAATCCAATTTATTTTTTGACAGCGTATTAGCCTGGCAATGGACTGCATCGACTTCTTTTTATCAGGCAGGATGGTCCTTAAGACGTGTCACATTAAAAACAAAAAAGGGGAAATGTAGCCAGCATTGTCAGCACCATACCCCACTGTTGGAAGACATAAGTTTATTCATACCTTAAAGGTTCAGGTTTTTTAACTCATTAGAAATAAAAATACTTTAATGATATTAATTTTCATATATTGTTATTGCATGTACATAAACCAAATAATAACTATGAAGTCCCGTAACATGTAAACGTAAGGACATCGCCATTATCTTCAATTCGAAGAATAGAGATAGAAGCTACCTTGGAACAGGACGCAGAGTATTAGAGCAGAGTATTAGAGCTTCAAGACAGCTGATTCAACCAAAGAATGACTTTTTTCTCTGGGTTGCGGGGGTCAGATGGCAGTCGCTCCATGTAATACCAGATATTCAGTCAAAATCTGGTTAAACCAGTAAGCAGACCCTGGGCCCTAAGCTTAAGTCTAAGGCAACCGGGATATTGTGTACAAAAAAAATGAAAATATAGGTAGTAAGCTTTGTATATTCAAATGAAAAAGTCCCTACATGAAGGGCCTATTTCACTAATCCCATATGAGTTTCTACTAGCATTTACTTGACAGATAGGCTATACAAAACTGTTGTTTTAACTGTAATTAACAGGAGATACCAATCTCCCAATCAAAAATTGTTGAACACGTCCTTGTACTAACTTTATTACATAAATACAAAATAACAAGAATTGCACCACAAAGCCCGACCCATTTTTTCGACGTCCGTCCGACGGAAATATTACGCGGCGAAATAAAATATACGCTCAACCTCCACTCTCAGCCGTTATTATTTACTTCTTGCACACATCGTCGCATTATTCTATAGGAGTCCTTTTACAAATTTCCTTTTTTACTTTAATATGAACTTCTGAACGAAAACTTTCGTTCGTATATCAATTCCATTTTCTTCTTAATAGAAACAATATAAAGTTATGAACGAAAAGTTTAGGTCTTATGTTAATTCCACTTTTATTTAAGAGAAAAAATACAAGGTGTACAGGGATCCTAACAATATCCAAGGAGCCCAAGCCAACCTCATCTGCAAGTGCTGCACCTGCTGATCAAACGACGAGGCTCTGACAAACGTAACAGATCCCGGTTTGTGGCAATAGGCTCGCCACCTATTACGTGGGACCAACGTGGGCGAAGTGTGGGAGTATAATATGCCTCTGCCTTCGGGGAAACAGGCGCGAAAGTATGTACGTAGAAAAAATATGAACATTTTAATGAAACTTTTTTATTTCAATTATTTGATAATAATGACTTTTTGATCCTTCACAGTTCCACGTTTGAAAGGATTACTTGTCCTATGTAAATAATGACTCCTTGGTACTTATGAAATAATAATATGATTATGGCAATGATCTCTCCTTTTGTTCTCTTCTCTCTTATACTTTCTATCTTGACCGAGTCTCTCCTGGTCTGGGACGAAAGCAACAATGTCGTCTTTTACATTGCCATAAATATGTACAAATGTTAATAAACTAACGTTTTAATGACAAGCTTTTTTTAAGGCGCCTCTTTATTTATATGTTTACTATGCAGTTAGATTTTTAGTTTGATGATTTAGTAACTAGAAGCGGCCGCCCGCGGCTTCGTATTTGTGATTTACATATAAACCTTCTTCTTAAATCACTGTCTATTAATGCGGCAATAGGCTCGCCACCTATTACGTGGGACCAACTATATCATTGGTGAAGTGTGGGCGTGTAATATGCCTCTGTCTATCCCTTCGGGGAAACAGGCCTGAATTTATGTATGTATATGTATTAAAGAATACTGCATGAATATCTTTTGCTGCGTAGCTCTTAAGATCTATCTCTTAAGGTTATTCATGGAGACAGACTGACAGCAAAAAGCGACTTTCTTTTATTCTATGTAGTGATTTAGACTAACTCTTATTGGTATTACAATGTCGTAATAATTCAAGACGCGCTTTTAGTCGTCTAAAATATCGCTTGAAAATTGTAAAAGGTATCTTAACAGTTCCCTTTTTATGGGTACTCCCAAAAGTTACCCTAGGATCTTTTGGTTGCTTATACTTTTGTTTTGAAAAGAGCTTTGGGGCTAATATCGGATTGAAGCAGCTATTTGTTAATAGTTTCCTTTGGTTTTGTTTATTTTGGATTTCTTTCAGCTAAAAACAACACAATAGGACAAATTATGTTTTGCCATTTCGCCCACTTTACGCCAATTATCTTGTTGTTCCTAAGTAATACGTGGCGAGCGTATTTCCGCATACCGGAAATTTTTATGTTTGCCAGAGCCGCGTCCGTTAATCGGCCGGTGCACCACTTGCATATGTGGTTGGCTTGGGCTTCTTAGGTCCCCCCCGACAGGTCTCCTTGTCGTGGTGGGGGGGCTGAGTACCTCCCGGAGGCCGGGAAAAGATATCACCCAGAGGTTGGCGACTCTGGGTGCCCTTAGTACTGACTACTGGGGGAAACTAAGAGGGGCCTATTGAGGGCGTAGCGAGCGGGCCAGGAGGGCAGCGTCAGAAGGGCAGGGGGCACCTGCTGTCTAACCATGGACTCTCCGAGAAGTCGGCCAAACACGCTATGGTCGCACAAGGAGGTAGGAGGGGCGCGTCCACTGCGCCTCTCTGAGGAGATCCGCCCGGTTTTGGTCAAGGGGACGTTGGCCGAAGGCAGGGTGTCAGACGCTGCAACCCAGGTACTGGCCCTCGCCTTTTTCTCAACAAGCGGCGGAAGATTTTTAGTGGGTATTACTGCTGGCAGTCGCGTCTGCCGGTGGTGAGTCCCACACCCCCATTCGGTCCCCTTTTGGCCGGAAGGCAGTGCTTAAATGCATTTTGTTACCGACGTAAAATAACAAAAAAAAAGGGCTTCTAAGGTCTTGGTGGCATCCCTATACACCTGGGCGTATAATATGCTCACCGACTGACTGCCTACTGAAGTAAGAGGAAACAGGCGTGATTGTATGTATGTATGTGAACATTTGGAACACGTTTTAAATCCATTTTTACATAATGTACTTAGATCATTTTATTTTACGGCATTACCCTGGTTGCCTTTAGCTTAGGCTTAAGGGCAGTATCATACTAGTGAATCGCAAACGTCTTTGAAGTCTTGTACAAACGCCCCTTAGCCCGTCACTTCAATACGTAACGTAACGACACATGAATGTAAGAGAACGTATTCATATAAATTGTTTTGGCATCATTGGGAGTTTAAATATATTAGTACAGAGTAATTTATTAGTGTAACTAAAAGTAGTTACGTAATAATGATAACAGCAGTGTTTCTTTGTCGGAATTCATTATATCACTCATCGTACGCTACGCACAGGTAACGTTCGCTGCGCGGCCGCAACGTCTTCGCTTCGCACGCGTACGTGTTCGCTACGCCTCTGCTTCGCTTTGAAAACGCTTGTAAACCGTCAGTATGATTAGGCCCTTAGGCCCAGGGTCTGCTCACTGGTCTTACAAAATTTGGTTGAATTTCAGTTATTACTTGGAGCAACTGCCGTCAAACGTTAAACCGCCTGTCAGAATTTTAGAATGCACAAGACTTACTAATAAGGACTGCCCTAGATGTTCACGACAGTCAGGGTTAATGGCTTAACGTGCGATCCGAGGTAAGGAGCAAGCAATAATTACTTACAAGCATATGACTTCGTAAAGTCATAGGGTGACCGACATGGGTTTGAAGTCGAGACCTCCGGATTTGAAGTTTATGGGTCACGGCGATGGGCTACCGCCGCTCTTACGTTTTACATAGATATAAAAAGGAGTATATATCGAATATACAGCTTAACATCAACAGTTTAATCATATACGATACCAAAAAGTTTTCATATAAGCCCGGCTTGTGTACGAAAGCGGCCGAAGTCAAACAACATTATTCTAGGATCTCCTTTTGGATGTTACGGATGCGCGATAGAACTTGATTTGAAATTCAAATTCTGATAGGCTTAGCTCGACCTGACAAAATGGCGTTAGGTCCTCTTTGATGGTCAGTCTTTACATTTTTGTTTTTTTTTCATACAATTTGTGTGCATAAGTTTTCAAATACTTTATTTTAGAAAACATTTGCATGCTTCATGGAACATAGACCTACTTGTAGATAGATCAAATTTTACTTACGTATTTCAATTTCTTGCTGAGATCTTCTCAATGTTAATCAAACGTTCTAAATGGTTGCCTATTGTTTTATCGAAGAATATAAGCCATATAATTCATATGCCAGAATTTTATTTGCCCGAATTTTTGATTAGCATAATATACATGTAAAATATTCTAGTTTGCCCTAAAATTAGTTTCCATAACGATACGAGTGCCATAAGTATGTACATATTAATTTCACGAATTTTATTAAACAGAATATTTAAACGCCATCTTTGATCTAAAAAGCGATTAGCTTTCTGGCACTTCGCCGACCGCTGCATAATTGCTAAGATGCCGGTAGCCGGTAGCCGGTGCCTGTTAAATAAAATATATATCAAGGCCAGTGACGAGACCAATAGACTTTTAATTCAGGGGTCTCAGGTTCAAATTATGGCTTTTCGAAATTCAGTGCATAATTATCCCTATGGGTTGCGGAGGTCAGGCGGCAGTCGGTATATGTAAAATATGAAATTTATCAATACCTGGTAAAACCAGTGAGCAGACTTTACGCTTAAGTCTGGGGCATCCGGAATAATGCTAGGATATAATGATTTAAGAACATAAAAAATAAGCAAAGAGTATTCATAGATAAAATTTTAACGTAGTATGTAATCAAAATGGTTTCCGCTCAGTGGTCAATGATAACATTATTAAGGCCATGACGCTTGTTTTCTGTGGAAACCAACAGCATTGGGTGTCACCAACAATCAAATATAAAAACAATAAAAGTCTTTCTGTAATGCTAGAATATCTTTTAATGCAAGTCAGTATAAAAGTTGAAAACATAAAAAACCTTATTCCTTTGCTAAATGAATTTAATCCGACAGAAACAAGTGGCCTTTTACAAAAGGAGGATAAAGTCGCATGAGATCTGTTTTCATTTTTTACAGCGAAAACGGTCTGAAGCGAAAACGGTCTGAAGCGAAAACGGTCTGAAGCGAAAACGGTCTTAGCGAAAACGGTCTTCAGCGAAATGTTCCGACATTATTAGGCAAGCTAAGACACAAAGTAAGGATCACTTATAGCACTTGTACTGCAAGACGAAATCTTATAATGTCTCGAGCTCATACTTAGTTGTAACTTCACAAGTTAGCCGCTTTGTCTGCACATTACTGAATGCTTTCTTTGTTGACGATTGTAATAAAAATGAAGCAAAATGTCCTAGGATAAAGTTTTTATTTATTTTTTGTACTTATGTGTAAATTTTTGTTCAGATATTTGCACATATAAAAGTGGAAATTTGTTGTTTTATTACCCATAGACGTGAAGTGAGTGAGTGATCACTGAAAGTTCCCCTTTTCTTTGCACTGTTTAATTTTGATAAGCTCTCTTTTTTAATATTTTGTTATGAAATGTAAATCCGTAATTAGAGGTAAGGATAAATATTTTGTATTTTTTAAAATTGTTTTATAAGGGTTCTCCTATCAAGATCTAAGGAGCCCAAGCCAACCTCACCTGCAAGTGGTGCACCTGCCGATCAACGGACGAGGCTCTGGCAAACATAACAGTGCCCCGAAAGCGGCAATAGGCTCGCCACCTATTACGTGGGACTAAAAATAAATGGCGAAGTGTGGGCGTATAGTATGCCTCTGCCTATCCCTTCGGGGAAACAGGCGTAATATTATGTACATATGTATGTATGTATGTATGTTTTTTAAGGCCTGTGGCCAATTCGATTAATATTTCAAGAAGCGTTTAACTACGTTCTAACTTCATAGGATTGATTCCCATATTTGTAACGTATAAGCGTGTTATTGGTTTTAATGTGATACGTCATAATGACTGTATCCTGCCTGATGGTAAGCAGTCGATGCAGTCCAAAAGGGTGAAGGCGCTATACACGGTGGAGTAGTGTGCTAATGAATTATGTTTCCCTCTCGGTTGTGGAGGTCTGTCGCTCCACGTCATAACAGAAATTCAGTCAAATCTGGTTGAACCAGTGAGCAGTCCCTGAGCCCTAAGCTTAAGTCTAGGACAACCGGGATAGTGCTAGGACATGATGAGTACAGTCGACGTCAAGTATAGTCAGTCAAAGTAGAGATAATTTAGAGTCAAGTCGTACCTCAGTAAAATAGTTAAGATTTTTCTAGAGGCTTCTAGGGTTCTGACGACCGATATGGTGTGGTGGCAAGAATATCCGCTCTCCGCTCCTAAGGTCGTGGGTTCGATTTCCACGCAGGACAAATCTTTGTGTGCATGAACATGAATATTTGTTCTGGTCTGGGTGTTTTCTTATGTATATTAAGTATGTATTTTTTAAAAAACAGTTTTAATAAATGTTTACCGTATTCCAGAAAACAGCGCTCTTCCACAAAGTAGTAGCTGCACTTATAAGCTAATTTAATTTTAAAACATTATCAAGAATCGACGTTTAGACAAATTGTAAATTACAAAAAAGATGTGTGTATTGTCCTTCCTATCTGTATATAATGGTGATTGAATAGAATAGAATAGAATAGAATATTTTATTTGCACTTGATTGAGGTACATTACAGTTCTTGTACAATAAAATAAAGCTCCTCTCATTCAGCCAACAACGGTGGCATGCAAATTATAATTAAATTACACATCAATTTTTACAAGAAAACTATACTTATAAATCATTAAAATGTCGAAAATGGGAATTATCAACTAGACATAATTAAATTTTTAAATGTGAAAATTGCGAATTAGCAACTAAACATTATTGATGTCAAAATACGGATACCCACAAGTCATTCATAAGTACAATCACAAAAATAATAATAATAAAATCGAAATCATGTCACAAATGCACAAAATATTAGTCAAACCAAACAGTAACTTTAACCTCTTAGGGTAAAAAGCTCTTAGGGTAAGTGCTCGCCACGATAGTGGCGGTAAGTCCCCTCTTTGAGGAGTGGCTAGAGAGGCGCCACGGCGCGCTCACCTACCGCCTGACGCAGGTCCTTACCGGGCATGGCTGCTTCGGTAGGTTCCTGCACAGAATCAGGCGGGAGGAAACGTCCGGGTGTCACCATCGCGGTCTGCCCTGCTTGGGCAGAGCTCCGATGTGTTCTTGTAGCGGCGATCGGCGGCGCCGATCTCTCGCGTTCGGCCATGGTGGAGGCCATGGTCCGGAGCGAGAGAGAATGGGGGGCCGTCGCCTCCTTTTGCGAAGCAGTCATGCTAGCAAAGGAGGCGGCAGAGCGAGAGAGGGAGAATATCACTCGTCTCGGTCCCAGCCGCCGCGGTGGACGCCCGAGACGTCGGGAGCCGCGAGACGACTCTCGGCCACCGTAGGCGCTGGCTTGTGGGCGGCGAATAATGGGTAACTCGCCGCCCGTCCGTCTTCCATAGACGACAAGCCGCGTCGATGGCGCGTTCGTGTTCCACGCGCGCCTTAAAGAGATGTCAGCACACCGAGGGGCCCCATAGGGGCCAAGCCTGCCGGGGTTGCGGGATTGTTCGAAAGGGTTACCGCGGCCTTGGTGTTACAGGCTCAAGAAGGAACACGGATGGTTTTTAGTCAGTAGAAGTCTGACACACCCTCCCGCTCCACCCACAGCGGGAGAAGGTCATTTCATGATTTTCCATCCCAAAAAAAAAAAAAAAAAGGGTAAAAACACTACAAGTATCACAAAGTTTGTGCTCTAAAAATTGTTTCACTGTGTAAAAAGTGTGTGAGATAAGCCATTTATATAATATACTTAAGAATCTTTGAATCTTTAAGAATCTTTTTGAATGAGCGTGGAAAGTATGTGTAGGTTCGAAAAATATTTGAACACTAAATTGATACTGATTTATTTATTAGTAATTCTGCTTGTGTTTTGAACGTTTGATTAACTGGCGGGAGAAAAAACTAACCTTGACGATTTTCTTGCCCGTTCTTTTACGATCAAGCTCCCGCCCGCAGTGAATGGGCGCGCTAGTTTTTAAGTTTTGACGTTCATAAGAGCTCTTTTGAGCCAAACTTGAATAAATGAATATGAATTTTGAATTTTGAATAACATTGATTCGATTTTAGTAAGAAATAGACAGACTGTATAAGTACGTAACTCAAACCTGACCAACCTATTAATGGGTCGAGGTTCCTTTAAGCATGCGATATGTCCCCTTCAATCGCTTATAATTGTATATAAATTCATCCGCTAGCGCTTGTAATATTGTAAATCTCAATGTAAACTATTATATTAGGTATTATGCGAAGACCCTTTATCAAGTTTAATATCTTGATCATGAAATTAATGGCCGCCATAAACAATTGATCCGAGATTAATGGTCTTCCTTTATGACTTGAATTTATGAATTTCTTAGCTAAGTGCCTCTAGGAATAATGTCTTATGCCTGTCGTGAAGATCCTCCTACATCGAAGATCGACCGATATGACGCTTCTGAGGACGTAGGTTTGATTCTCACACAGGACAATTTTTGTGAATATGAACATGAGTGTTTGCAAAACACGTAAATAAATAAAACATGCGAAGTTGCATGTAATGCAATTGTATACAGTGTGTCCCAGAAACGAGTGTCATGCGAAAGTCCAGATATAGAACACCTGTTGGGATACCTAAATCATCCCAATTAATGTTGCGTGACTATTTATATTATTTTACTAATGATTTTTTTTCTAAATTATTGATAATTTACGACCTGAACTGCTTCAAACTGTTTTTATTTTAACTATATATTATTTTTAAAAAGTTCAATTGAATCTTTTTAAGTTGTTTTATAATTTATAATTATAAAATACTCTTATAATTAAGTTTATAAGCTGCGTAACTTTGCTAACATATATGAGTTGGTATACAGTGAAAAAAATATTTTCCTTAATTTGTAACAAAAATATTAAACTTTAAATAAATATTAAAACAGGTTATTTTATTGCTTGCTCAGTAAATTTTAAAACAGCCTGTCTATGTTAGTCTATCGTTTAAGATCTATAACACAAGTTCCATACTATTCCATACTACATTTCTACACAATTTAAACTATTATTAAATTGCTAAATAAAGAAGTGTATAGGGTTCCTACTAAGACAAGGAGCTCAAGCCAACCTCACCTGCAAGTGGTGCACCTTCCGATCAACGGACGAGGCTTTAGCGAACTTAACAGTGCCTGGTAAGCGGCAATAGGCTCGCCACCTATTACGTGGGTCCAACTATATATGTATAATTGTGTGTAACTATAGATTTGTAATATTGCATGAACATGATGTTTGTTTGTCTAGGTGTTTTCCTAAGTATATAAAGTATATATTTACAAAAAATAGTGTTTATGCATGTATATCCGTTATTTAGTATCCATAACACAAGTTCTGAATGATACTTATCTTGAAACTAAATAATTGGTGAAATTGTCAGAAAAATAAATATTTGGCAAAGTGCGGGTGTTTAATATGCCTCTGCCTACCGCTTCGGGGAAACAGGTGTGAATGTATGTCAGTATGTTTGTACATATAATCACGCCTACTTCTAAAGGGGTAGGCAGAGGCAGAAGATATTACGAAAAGCCCACATTTCGCCAAGTATATTGTCGGTGTCACGTAATAAGTTGCCTTTCGTAGCACGGAAGCGCTCATTATCAAACGCCACACAAACGGTCACCCATCCAAGGGCTGACCTCTGTAAGCTCTGCAAACTCTGCTTTACTTCGGTGATCGTTTTTGACCACCGAGCATCGCGGTGCTACGAGCGCTTCAAACAAGGATTGATCATAAAACTATCTTAAGCTGAATCAGTCCATGTTCATAATTCTCATCCATTCGTATTCATCAATCAAGCGAGGCTGCATTTGTGTTGTGCCGGGTGAGTGTGTGTGATTTGATGTGCGATGTGTTTTGACGTCTTGAGACACACTGACACTACTGACACGTTCGTTTCGTTTTAAAGCGAGTATTGTGCTTTAAGCATAAATAGCGTATTATGTTTTTATTTGTGTTTGTCTGTATCAATCTTACTATTGCATTATCCTCATATGCAATGGTTGCGAGTGTACAACGAAGTAACTGTGATGTATGGTCGAAGTGTGGGTTATTAAGAGTTAAAATCTCTTTTAGGCGATTTAAAATACAACTTATGCCATATAATACTTAACATATAACCTCCAGTTACATATATAAAAGCAGGTGATGGATTGAAAATGTCTTTTAAACAATTCCCGCGCTACTATTATTTTCCGATAAAAAAAAAACTATTATCACGACACGTGTTTCGCCCTTACACAGGGCATCTTCAGGTAAGAAAGGAGCCTCAGAACAACGATGTCTTCACGACTAATCTCTCGTTTCAGCGTTGGTTGTGAAGACATCGTTGTTTTCAGGCTCCTATCTTACCTAAAGATGCCCTGTGCAAGGGCGAAACACGTGTCGTGTTGAATAGCTTGATTTTTCGGGAAATTATAGTAGCGTGGTAATTGTTGCAAAAATATTTTTAATCCATCACTTGCTTACAATGTATTTTCGCAAAATAACGCTTGAATTTATAAATTACATATATGAAAGCTTTTAACAGTATGTTTATAACTATGTCACGCAAAAACTAATGCATGGATTTGAAAGAATTTTTGGCATACATCAAATTATGTCTTAAAATCTAATACAATCAAAAAAACAAAATATTATTAAGATTACCACTCAGTTGTTCTTAAAACTAACAACAATATCTAAATATCATATCATATTTATAATCGTATTAGAATAAACTACGTTATATGTCGCGTAATATTGTTATTACAGCTCGTTCAAGTACAGTGTGTCTCGATACGGTTTTAGTTCAAATGCGAAATTATGGGGATTGGTCTTCAAGTCAGGAGCACACCGAGAGGGCCAAGTACTTTAAATTGTAAATTGATGGATAATTTACAGCTGGTGAAAAACAGGTGTAATTGCGACAAATTAAAAAAAAATACATTTTAAAGATTTATCGGATTCTCATAATGCGCTGCAAAATTTCCAAATATATCTATGAATTGAAATAGAATTTTTGGCGTCAAAGCGCATAAGACACATTGCTGCAGTATTATATTTTCCAAAACTAGTGTACATATGTAAATATACATACATACATGTGTAAATATAGTGTAACGTATACAAGTGTGGGAAAGTAGCAAACATAGAGGCATACTATACGCCCACATTTCGCCGATTTTACTGTTGGTCCCACGTAATAGGTGGCGAGCCTATTGCCGCTTATCGGGATCTTTTATATTAGCCAGAGCCTCGTCCGTTGATCGGCACGTACACCACAAGTAGGTGAGGTTGACTTGGGCTTCTTGGATGTTACCCCCCCGAACAAGTCTCCACCTTGGCGTGGTGGGGGGGCTGAGTACCTCCCGGAGGCCGGGAAAAGGTAACACCCAGAGACCGACGACTCTGGGTGCCCTTAGTACTGACTACTGTGGGGGAAACTAAGAGTGACCTGTGGAGGGCGCAGCGGGCGGGCCAGGAGGGGCCGCCCAGCAGCGCCAGGAGGGTCTAGGCAGTGGGGGCAGGGGGCCCCTGCTGTCTCACCATAGTACCTCCGGGAAGTCGGCCACACACGCTATGGTCGCACGGGGAGGTAGGAGGGGCGCGTCCACTGCGCCTCTCTGAGGAGGTCCTCCCGGTTTTGGTCCGGAGGACGTTGGCCGCAGGCGGGGTGTCAGAAGCTGCAACCCAGGTACTGGCCCCCGCCTCTTCCTCAACAAGCGGCAGGCGTCTTCGGAAGATTTTTAGTGGGTATTACTGCGAGCAGTCGTGGCTGTCGGTGGTGAGTCCCACACCCCCATTTTGGTCCCCCTTTGGCCGGAAGGCAGTGCTTAAATGCATTTTGTTACCGACGTAAAACAAAAAAAAAGGGCTTCTTGGATGTTGGTAGCTGTTGCGGATGCAAAATTTTTCACAACCGCGGATGCGAATGCGGATGTGGATGTTTAGGATATTACTTAAATAAAGTCTATTAATGAAGAATTAAAACAGTGATGACTTATTTGTTAATATTTATATTGTAATTAAATCAAACGTATGTACTTATTTTTGTAACGTGTCGAATCTTGTCACCAATTTCGTTGCTTCCATTGGACATTGCCACGTGCGACCAGCACGCGCCCCAATCGCCGGGCCCTGCCCAATTCTTATTTGTCGCTACTTGCATGATATTCGCATCCGCATGTACATCCATACTGATTAATGCGGATGCGGGTGCAGATGTCCAAATCTATGCGGAAGTTCTGCATTTGCGTATGCGGATGCGAATGTTCGCAACATCCCTGGTTGGTAGGATCCCTAGATGCCTCCAGAAAAGTCGTCAATACTTCAATGGGGCTTGACCCTGACTCTGACTGTGACTGAATGACGAAAACGCTGTATTTATGCAATTATTTGATTCCTATACTAACCTCACACTGGCCATGTCCATATCCAAAAAAACAAACTTAACACGATCAAAAGCAAGTCAAATTTAGTAGAATTTGAAAACTGGTAAACAAATTCAGGCATGCAGTGTTCGACATGTTTGTCGATGCAATACTCGCGACACATGACCTGTCAAATAGTTCTATATTGACATACACCCTATATAAAACCCTATCTACACAAGTTCCTTGTACCTGTTGAATAAGTTGCAGTTTGATAAAAATTTTCGCAAATTTGTAAAATCTTAGCTAGTCTGTAAGGTAATCTGCAGATCACCCAAATATATAACTTTAACATGATTGATTAATTTAACAACAAGTTCAAAATCAAAATTCTGTTGTACTTTGTGTCGGATGTTTATCTTCCACATCACAAGGCTTATAAATAGACCTTCGGATCGATTAATTTAAAAGTGCAACTTAACGATAAAGCTTCTGTAAATTCCACTTTATCACGCTCTTTCCCATAGTGAATGGGCGCGTTAGTTTTAAGTAAAAATTCACCTACAACTGCTCAATCGGAGCCAAAATTGAATAAAGCTTATTCTTTTATCATTTTCATTTAATTATTGCCCATTTAGTTCTCTCAATGTATCTCCAACCCTACGTAGTTCATCATCGGAGCGCTGTCAAACGCTGTCGAATCGATTCACGCAAGAGCTCTCTGCCGTAACGACTTCCCCACGAGCAGTATACATAGCCTTAGCACCGACGGTTACATGCTCACATTTTCCCGTGCCACTCAAGATAACCTAGATTACGATCTAAGAGCGCAACTTGCGCCGTTTACCTGTTCTGTGGTGTTAAAAGGTTTTCTGTGGAATATAGGTACATAAGGATTCATTTTCTTTGCAGTTCTGAATGATTTGTGCGAGATTTTATCTAAAACGTGCACTGGGAGCGTGCTTCAAGCCGTTAGATTAGGCTTTCAGTAGCGTTGAATATTATTTTGCTTTATGTAGTTTTATAGAAATTATTTACATATTTGAACGATCTAGAGAATAACTCTAAAAATAGTTTATATCTAAGAGCGCAACTGGCTCTGTGGTTTTAAATGTTTTCTGGGGTTTACAGATTTGTGTTAGATAACTTAGAATGTTTACGAAAAATAGCAAGCTCGTGCGTCTACGTGCCCCTTAAATATACCTTGAAGCCTGAAGATTTTATTTGCGTCAAGAACTATTTACTAAAATCATTGTGTTTTTAAAAAATATTAAAAGGTGGACGCAGTCAGTCTACTAATTACTTATTCCATGGTAAAGAGCATTTTTGGTTTATTGGACGGCATTAACTGCTTACCATCTAGCAGGGTGAAGACATTTAGGCGTGTCACATTTTAAAAAAACGACACACGCATTGTCACAGGCAAAAGATAGTGTCTAATAAACATGAGACAGACAGCCAGAAGCAAGGTAAAATTATCGATGAATTTCAAATGCAAAGATTAAAAATCTTAAGAATAACAGAAAAGTCAGTGTGATAAATCACTTTAAAAAACATGTGTATGACTTAATTAACGCGGCTTCGGAACACTGAATATTGCCTCTGTCACTGCATCTGTTTTTTTTTCGGATGAAATATCATTAAAAAAAAATCCCGTTGTGGGTGGAACGGAAAATATGTTCCTTCTTACATAAAGATTACTAACTCAAAAATAACAGAAGAGTCATTATGACGAGTCACTTTAAATACCTAACATTTGTGCGTGACAAAATAACCACGGCTCGCTCCGGAATATAAAGGGCTAAGAAAGTCCATACTATCCGCTCCATTTACATCGTGGCTGTCATTTGTTAATTTTTCGCCGCAAAAAAGGTGGCAGTAATACTTTGGAGTAGAATCGTGGAACTTAAACCCATAATCTTCGGTACCGAAATCTCTATTTGCGCGATTGTATTTGCAATATGCATAATTATATCTAGTATATAAAATTTTCGATAGTATATTCATATATCGTTTATTCGTCATTTGGCATCTAGCATTTCTGCTTTCTTGAGACACCACGTCTAACCGTTGCATTCTCGGTTACTTTTTTGGCAGTTGATGGCTTTGAAAGTTAGAAGGAAACTCGTTTGAAAAAGTCTATGAGATGAACGCCATCCAACATGCCTGTGCCGATTGACGCCAGGTATGCATGTATTATTCTAAATAGCACTAAGATCGTTGATCCCTTTTACCTTTTTTGCTCCTTTTCCTTTCACTGGTTGTATAGCATCAATTTCAATTCCGCGGGTGGTCAAAGCAAACTCCTGGTTCAACATATATTTCTCATCTTGCACAAGTGGCAAGCGGCAGTTTACATTCGCTTGCAGACCCGTAAATTTTTCAACAAACGTCTAATTATTCGTTATGCAGAAACGAAGATCCGTCCGCCTTATCTGCATAAGTTTCACGTAATCTTTGCCAACTCCCCATTTATTAAGATGAAATATTTTCTTAACGTTCCCCGGCTGTAGTTACGGTCAGTTTGTCTCGCAAACTGGTGCATTTAGTTGAAAATTGGCTAACTTAGCGATCCCAGTTGAAATTGAGATTGCGTTCGTAAAATCTTTTTGTCAGTTGAAGCTGGGAATGGTATAATTATGAGGGAATTTAGTTAAAGAGTGGTTGCTACGTTTTCTTTAAATTACTGTTAGACAGTTTTGTTTGCATAAGTTGGTTTGAAGTTTGTTAGAAGTTGCTTTTTGTTGAAAGGTGGCATGAAAGTTTTGCTCGTGTTCTCTTACACTTTCATTTATAAAATTATGATTCATTCTTATTATATCAATTAAGTGTTTAGTTGTGGTTTTAATATTAAACCTATTGAATTGAAATATAACACGTGGTAGTAGCCGATTGTGTCAAAAAATATTGATTTCCAAAGAATTGGGATAGCAAGTGTTATGTTCGTAATGAAATAAAATTAAAACTTATTTTCCTTTAAAACGCGGTAAGCATTTATATACCTACTGAACTTGTTATGACATGAGCAAAGACTCTGGTCACACTGTCCACTAATGTTGCATTTGACATCGAGCGTTTATGTGCTTCAGAAGGTATTTCCGCTAAGTCGTTGGTCTGGTTAATTAGGCTTCTCACTTAACCTAACGACGAAACAATCATTTCAAGTTTATTCCAACAGATGATACAGACCCGACGGCATGGTGCCGATCGAGAAACGTTTACCGTTTTAAGCTCACCTTATGCGTTAGTCAGCCAAAAGTTTATTTTTCTCCGCATTTTAAGCACATATAGACATAATCCAGCACCAATATATCTTATTAGAAGAGGCCTTACATTATAGGAAACCTTGCTGTTAGAAAAGAGATCTGTTGACGAAATATGTCGAATGAGAAAATATGGCCCTTTATTTTTAAATTCCTTATTAAACTAGACGTAATCCCATTCCTTTAGACTATATTGGTATAATACTCATAGCTAGTAGCTACACTTAAGCGTTAAAGCATGTATGACACCGTAAAGTGGCTACTATGCACGTTCCCCGAGAATCTGGACCGACTTGCCTCTAATACTGCTGACATTAAATTCAAGATGTATGCTGCAACTTGCACATTGTCGGATAGCAACTTAGACTAGTTTACAGAAAGTTGTGTTTAGACGGATATTGCTCTGAATAAAGTGTGAAGTGTGGAAATGTTTCTAGTATTACTGTCAGTTAATCCAAGATGTTTTGTCGGATAGTGAATCAGAAAAGTTCACAGAGAGTTTTTGTTTACAAAGTTAATACTCAATCAATCAATCAATAATACACAAAACATTTTTTAAACGCTGTTACTGGAATATAGTTCAGTTTTCGTCGCAAATTCTATTCGGAATTTTCGGAAAATTAGAGGTGCGCGGGCCCTGTTACAAAGACATTTGTAACCCATCACTTGCTTACAATGGATTTACGCAAAGTAACGTCAGAATCAATATATAAATTAAATGAATATTGTTAACTTCATTAAGTAAGAATATTTTTTAATATGTAAATAGTGACATGTGAATAAAAAATAATAATCGTGAATTTTTGGATTCAGATTCAAATTTACGAGAAAAAGGAGAAAAGGAGTAATTCATCAGAAATGACGATTAGTTAATAAAGATAGAATGTGAGAAAGGGCAGGTCAAAATTACCCTAAACCGATGGGCGTGTATGAGGAGGTTAATGAGTGTGAATAAAGCTAAACTTGTGTGCCAAGATCGTAGCAAGTGGAAGGATGAGATCTCTGCCTACCCCTACGAGAAAGAGGCGTAACATTATGTATGTATGTAGGTACTCGATGTGCAATTTCATTAAGTAGTAACCAATAAAGTAAATTTGATTTCACGTCGCAATATTCTGAGTGCGCTTTGTTTGACATCTGAGATGGTCCATTCTGCTGTGAAATCACTGATAATACCTTTGCCATCAAATAGGCACCTTGATATTTTGAAGTGTTTATTGTTGCCAGACTTAGTTGAGTACGTAACGAGATATTGTTTGACGATTGATATAATATTTTAGTGATTTTTAACAATAAAGATTAAAGATGTTTTTTATATGTATTACATGTTTACAAAACCGAATAATATATAGTGAGTATATCTTAGAAACCCAAGCCAACCTGAACCGGAAATCAACAGACGAGGCTCTAGCAAACATAAAAGTTTCCGGTAAGCGGCAATAGGCTAGCCACCTATAACGAAGAACAAAAGATATGAGTGGTGAAATATGAACGTATCATATGCCTCTGCTTACTTCTTCGTGAAACAGGCGTGATTTTGTGTTGTAGGGAAAATACAAAATACTGAAAGTAAATAATAAAAAAGCACATTCCTTACATATTAAACAAATTACCAGACGATATCAGGGACAAAATCAATAAAAGTAAATTTAGGAATATTTATATAGTACACTGCCTTAATATATCAATATTTAACTCGTTTTATAATTATTTTATTTCAGATATGCTTTAACTCTTATAAAAAAGTTTAAGTATGAAGAAATTAAAATTAGCGTTTTTTTTATTGCGTTCCAAGATAAATAGATAAAACGTTAAATTTCCTTTAAATAATGCAAGTTACATAAAAACATATCCCACAAAACCGTTTGACTGGTTTCTCTGTGGGTCACAGTCTCTTTTATACTATGTGTATTTTATTTTCTAAGCGACAAACAATGTCCTTAAATAAAATAATAATGTAAATGTAAAAATTTTACGTTATCTAGTACCTAAATAAGAATTTCTGCTAGGTATCGCTTTGTTAGTTTTTAAGCCATCATCATTATCTCATTCGTGATGACGTCCACTGCTTAACATAGGCCTGAATAGATTTCAACATTAAACAAATTAACGCAATATGAAAAAACGAGTCACAGAGAAGTCCCAAAATCTCAAAATGTGTTCCATCCGAATTTAATACACTCACTCGTTAATAAGTCAATCTCGAACGGTCGTCAAATTGAAAAATTCGAAATTGAGAAATATTCAAAATCGAGTCATTTATTCAAATTTGGATCAATAGAGCTCTTATGAATGTCATACTTATAAACTAACGCGCCCATTCACTGCGGGCGGGAGCTTCATCGTAAAGGAACGAGCAAGTAAATCGTCAAGGTTGGTTTTTAATTACAAATTAAAATGATACCGAGTTTGAAACTCATCATCATCATCTCAGCTTATTAACGTCCCACTACTGAGCACAAGCCTCCTCTAACATACCAAGGTGCGAGGGTATAGGGTCATACTCCACCACGCTGACCCAGTGCGAATTGGCAGAGGCAGATGTATGGCGTCCTCCTGTTGGAATTTTTCAATATGCCCATAAGGCCTCTAACATGGCTTAACGACTACCACATTTAGTGATAAACGGGACCTACGGCTTAACGTGCCTTTCGAAGCACGGAAGCACTCGATATCAAATGCTATACAAACGGTCACCCATCCAAGGACTGATCTCAGTAAACTCTGCTGTACTTCGGAGATCGTTTCCGACCACTGAGCACCGGAGAGCTACGAGCGCTTCATCAACTATAGAGAAGAGATATTCAATTACAAACTAAGATGATGCCGAGTTCGGAACTAATTGCTTATTATTAACGAAATCGCGTGATGTCCCTGTGGAATCTTATTTGATTAGTTTGTATAGGAGGGCGTGAAGTTGTACGATTATCTATTTATGTATATTCGAAAGGTCCATTTCCCGAAGGGAGTCACTGTCATTGTCCGTCGATATTCAATATTTATATTACATTTAATTTTGCTCTACAGTCAAATGGTGTTATATAAAAATACAGATCTATATGGACCATATATTTGGTCTGCTTCTGAAAGCAAGTAACATGATCCTGGTTATAACTAGAAACCTACCTACCGAACGACGCTAGGTAGGTTCGAGCCGTGTAAAGAGTATGTGGCCGACTACTCGAAGTCCGCAGGGGCCGCCTGGCACAACCGTTACGATCTTTACAGATCTCTTTTGGTCTTGTTACCTGGTACTTAGTGCTAAGGGCACCCAGAGTGATCGGCCTCTGGGTGTTGAACTTTTCCCCAGCGCTCCTTCTCGCCCTAGCAGGGGTACTCAGCCCCCCTACTATGTCAAGGTGGAGATCAGTCCGGGAGGGACCACATACCTGCCTTCGCCAATCCGCATTAGTTCTGTGTAGGGGAGTATGAACTACACATGCGCAGATAATAGCCTAATAGTTTTTAAATTTGTTTAAAGACTTTATTTAAAAAAAAGGTTTTTGTCTTCTGGCAGTAGTCCTTTTCACAAAATCAAGTATAGGAGCGCTTCACACAGGAGCATATAAATAAAAGTAAGCAAAAAACTTGAAAAGTTTATATCCCTAGTATACCTACCTGCAATATATATTGAGGTACTTTAACATTTCAAAACAGAATTTTGTTCCAAATCCGCTAAAAGGATAGATTAGAGGGAAAGAGAACACCTTTTCCAAAGTAATCCCTCCAAAACTTATTCCACCTGCCTGTTAAATCGCACACCGCGTTCTATGAAACATTTATTTTTTGTAAGCAAAAGATTTAAAAATAGGCTTTTTAGGTTTACGTAGACACTAAGTAAAATGGAAACGAAAGGGCACAGAGTAAACCTTTTTATATTTTTGTGTACCTAGAAAATTTGGATATTTGGTACCGGCCTAGAAAAGTGCCACCTACTTTCTTCCGACGAGGAGTCGTCAGAGTCAACGAAGATAAATTCTAAAAGGTGGGCAGCAGCGTCATCCTGCGTACTGACTTGAACTGCGATCACCAACCCGCCCAGCGTGGTGATTATGAGCACAAAATAAACTGACGGAAAATAGCCAGGGAGGCCTTTAGAATCACTGTCAGATCCCCCCAATAAGAGTCACCGACAGACTGACAAATCTTGTAGAAAAACCACTACAGACAGATAAGCTGACAAATTCAAAAAATCTAAAATTCAAAAAATCCGTTTGCTTTTATTTCTTGATTATGGTACCGTTCAGGTCTCTTTCATTGTTGTAAAAAAAATCGAATTTTCAATTTGTTTGTAAAAATTTGACGAACTCAATGATCCTGTTGATCTTAACGACAATTAAGTATATTTTATTTTAACATCAACTATTGGGTTGGCCGATGTTCAGAAGTGGATTTTATGAGGCTGATATGAGGATGATGAAATCAAAACATTCTATCATTCATTAAAATTCTATTCTTTTATTCTTAGTGGGTTTCATGACATAATTTAAGGTAGAGGATATGGGAAAATGTATATGATCACTGTTCACCCATGATTGCAATAACCAATTTAAATTTTACTTTTGTCAAAAATGGGAGGGCAGCTGGCACGAGTCTGACGTATTAGCAAGCAAACGCTTTGCCAAAGTTACTTCTGAATGCCTCTTATAAAAGAACCCAGTGCAGTTGACGTGTATAAAACCGTAAAAAGCGCCTTATTTTGTTTTGTACTGCATCGACTGCTTGCCATTAGGTAGGATGTAGACATTACGTGTCAAATTTAAAATAACACTGAGCAACAGCGCCTTATTCGTTTTAGTAATGTTTGATTCATATTGTCAAAAGCCTATTTTTAGACTTTTTAAAGTGGTCGGAGCGTCGCACAGCCGTATTGAAATTTAACATTTAGTGATCGTATTGAAACAATCACATTTTATTTATCAGAATACCTTTAATAGGTCGATTAGTAAATTATATCGGCATGGCTTAGCGGAAACCTATTGTAACCAATTAAAAGTTTTTAAATAACAATGTATGTTGTGTTGATCTTCGATATCTCGGGAGATATTGGTGGAGTAGCATTAGTTAAGTAGTAATAAAAAAAACATTCGTTTACGTTAATTCTATATTCAAAATCATTTATTCAACTTTGACTCAATAGAACATTAATGATAATCAAAACTTAAAAAATAGCGCGTCCATGCATTACAGGTGCCCGCCGGCTTGATCGTAAATGAACAGGCAAAAAAATCACCAAGGTTAGTTTTAGCTCCCGCCAGTTACAAGAAAATGTACTTAATAGTAAATAAATTTGACAAGTCTACAAAACTTGTGTTCAGCAGTCACACATCGTACTATCTTCATTCAACAAATTCGTCATGTCCGAGTCATCCCGTATACTTTAAAATGTAAACATATGTAGCTGAGCTCTTTAACATAACTAAGTAGCAATAAATTACTGACTCGAACAAGATCCCAAAAATTTTATATCGTTTGCCTAGAGTATCTCAGTGATGGTCCTTCGAGCCGGATATACTACAAACCTCAATGCGCCTTCTTGGGATAAACAAAGAAATCGTAATTAATCCAAATACATTGTTACAATCGCAACCATAACACATCGAATGTTCGTCAACGATATCTTGTATAATGCCCCGCGATCAATACAAGGCCTACAGTAAGCCTCGATTAGCATGAAGCGTGTCTATAATAGCAAATTACATCTTACTATCTTCAATCAACAAATTCTTCATGTCCGAGTAATCCCGTATACTTAAAAATGTAAACATATGTAGCTGAGCTCTTTAACATAACTAAGTAGCAATAAATTACTGACTCGAACAAGATCCCAAAAATTTTATATCCATTGCCTACTGTATCTCAGTGATGGTCCTTCGAGCCGGATATACAACAAATCTCAATGCGACATCTTGTGATAAACATGGAAATCGTAATTAACTCAAATGCATTGTTACAATCGCAACCATTACACATCAAATGTTCGTCAACGATGTCTTGTATAATGCCCCGCGATCAATACAAGGCCTACAGTAAGCCTCGATTAGCATGAAGCGTGTCTATAATAGCTCCGCGCGGCCGTCACGTCGCATTAGCCAGGGTTTGTCGGCGTGACAGCTGCAACACCTGACGCTGTCAGAACGAGCGTTAACTGGCAATTGACAGGCGGAAATACGTTACATTCCACATGGAGGATTTTGAAGATTAGGTTCCGTGCTTGTTTGTAAAACTAACTCTCGGATTAGGAAATATATACAAAATCTTTTATAACTTTTATAGCCTGCGTAGCCAGGTATCACCATTTTAAAGTTGTATGGTTATTCTTGTTGTTTACTAGTTTCAGAGAAAAGTAATTTTTGCTATAAAATATTTTATTTATTATATCTAACTTCGATAGCATTTTGAATGAATGCAGCATTTTCGTCATTAAGTCACAGTCAAGGAATTATTTGAGTCAAATCGTCATCAAGTCGTCAAGATCAGGTCAACTGTAAAGTAGGGAAGACTCTGCTAAGGTTCTATGAAGTTTTGGAATACACATACATACATACATAAAAGGCATATCATACGCCCACACTTCGCAAATTGTTTTGTTGGTCCCACGTAATAGGTGGCGAGCCTATTTCCGCTTTCCAGGATCTTTTATGTTTGCCAGAGCCTTGTCCGTTATTTGGCAGGTGGATCACTTGCAGGTGAGGTTGGCTTGGGGTTCTAAGATGACCCCCTTACTGGTTTCCACCTTGTCGTGATGGGGGGGGCGTAATATTTTTACTGGATATTACTGCTGGCAGTCGCGTCTGCCGGTGGTGACTTTCGGTCTCTCTTTGGCCGGAAGGCCAGACATGCATTTTTGTTACGGACATAAAACGATGGTAGGATGGTAGGATCCCTATTCACCCTGTGTTTGTTGTATTTTGACTAACCGAAATGTATTATGTAGAAATATATTTATTTTTAATTATTATTGCTGAAATGAGATTAAAAGTGTTTTTATGTAATCACCAGTCCATCTAATATGCAAATGTTACTTAACAATGCTAGTATTATGTTTATGTGCATTAAATAAATATCAAATATTTAACATATCAAAAGGTGTTTCAAATAATTTTAGTTTTATAACTAAATGCAATTGCTTTGTGAAAGGTCATGTCTTCTTTAGCAGTAAAATTTTAACAATAGAAAGCCATTAGGCTGAGGTGATGATATATGTTAATATACTATACTACTACTTACCGTACTGGGCTTGGTACTGGAATATCATTTAAATTTCTCTCACCTTTTCTTGATAGACGAAATCTTAGGACAGTAGTGGGAAAATACAAGTTTTGATAAATATTATAAACCGCGAATCTGGCAGGCGTGCGCCCAAAGATGATACCTTTGTCCTTAAAGATAATGATATAACTGTAGAATGTAAAGCAGAAGTAGCTAAAATATTTGGCGACTTCTTTGCGAAAATACCAATAGAGACAACTTCAAGTCTAAATTCGTCTCCTTTAGTTGCTGTATCACTTCTTTCGGAATATGTACCAGTCTGCAATTCCATCTTTGAATTTAGATATATCACATATGTAGATATTTTAAAATCCTTTAAAGAAGTAAAAATTAAAAATACGGGTGATTTTTGGGATCTGTCCACTAAAGTAATTCAATCAATAATACATTCTATTGCCCCATACCTTGCGTTCATATTTAATGAATGTATTAATCAAGGGTCCTTTCCGGACTTAATGAAACTGAGTAAGGTTATTCCTTTACATAAATCCGGTTGCAAAGAGGACAAAAGTAACTATAGACCTATTTCAATCTTACCAGTTTTAAGTAAGGTCTTTGAAAAAATTATTCTTAATCAGTTAACATATTACTTTAATTCACAAGATCTTCTACATAAAAAGCAGTACGGTTTTAGAAAGAGCCGTTCTACGGCAGATGCTGGTGCAGCTTTAATGCAGCATATTTTTGAAGCTTGGAAGTTATCGCAGAATGCTCTAGGAGTTTTTTGTGATCTGTCTAAGGCTTTTGACTGTGTTGACCACCAGACTCTAATTCTTAAATTAAAATACTATGGTATAGGAGGCTTAGCCCAAAAGTTATTGTCATCATAATTAATTATCTTTGTTCACGAATTCAGACGGTAGATATTAACGGAACTAGATCACCCGGGTCGTCTGTGCGTATGGGGGTCCCTCAGGGTTCAATTTTAGGACCATTTCTCTTTTTAGTTTATATAAATGATTTGCCATTTTTTATGAGTAGGCGTTGTGAGATGGTATTATTTGCTGATGATACTTCTTTAGTATTTAATATTGATCGACATAAAAAGGACTTTAGCGATGTAAACGATGCCCTTGCAGAGCTGCTTCGTTGGTAAACCAACAACTTACAGCTAAATGCTAAAAAAACGAAATGTATTAAATTCACTGTTCCAAACGTAAGGAAACTCGAAACAAATATCATTATTGACGGTCAGAAACTAGATTTAGTAGATTCTACTGTTTTCTTGGGAATAACTATAGATGAAAAACTTCAGTGGGGTCTACATATTGATACTCTTGCTGGCAAACTTAGTTCCGCAGCTTATGCTATTCGCAAAATTCGCCAATTAACAGATGTTGATACGGCAAGAATGGTATACTTTAGTTACTTTCATAGCCTAATGTCTTATGGTATTCTTATGTGGGGACTAGCAGCAGATATAGAAACAATTTTTATTTTACAGAAACGGGCTGTAAGATCTATTTACAGACTAAGCTCACGGACAACTCTTAGAGAAAAGTTTAAAGAAATAGGTATCTTGACTGTTGCCTCTCAATACATTTATAATAGTATAATATTTATAAAACGAAACATAGAAACCTATAACAGGCGCTGTGATGATCACAGTTTTAATACTAGAAATAGAAATAAATTATTAAATCCATTTTTACGCCTGCATAAAATTCGAAAATCGTTTATGGGGCAGGGTATACAATATTATAACAAAATTCCAAAAGATATTTTAGATTTGCCTTTTGAAAAGTTTAAGCAAACCGTTAAGACATCACTTACCAAGAAAGGGTATTACACGGTTAATGATTAAGTTAATGACAAAAACGCTTGGATGTAACATTTACAATGATAAAAGTTGTGTTCTGCGGCCCTCTTTACAATATAACGATTACTTACATACATTGTCTATGTAATTTTATAATTTTATAATTTTATTAGTTCTGTCTCCCTTTTTTTTTCAAATCTTGTGACTGCAGAACACAATTGTTTTAATATTATGTATTTTAATTGTGACTGGCGGGAGAAAAAACCAACCTTGACGATTTTCTTGCCCGTTCTTTTACGATCAAGCTCCCGCCCGCAGTGAATGGGCGCGTTAGTTTATAAGTATGACATTCATAAGAGCTCTATTGAGCCAAACTTGAATAAATGAATTTTTAATTTAATTTAATAATTTAATTTTTAATTTTTTTAATTTAATTTAATAATTTAATTTAATTTATGTACATTTGAGATTTTACAACAGAAGATATAGTTGGTTAGATTGTTAAGTATTTATGTAAGTAAGATAGTATAATATTAATTATGTTTGCCTTGTGGTATCGGCCTAGTAAAGCGCCGAATAGTAGAATAGAGGGATTCCTCTCATCTCACTAGGAGTCGTAAGAGTTGGCAGAGAAAAAAATATCTGATGATGGGCTGCAGCCTTATCCTGAATACTGGCTGGAACTTGCCTGTTCTACGTGGTGATTATGGGCAAGTAATTGGCCAGTTTTCAGCAGTGAATTTTATAAGGCTGATAAAAATAAATGAATATTTTCTAACAATTACACCAATTATTTAGTTCCAAGATAAGTATCATTAAGAACTTGTGTTATGGGTACTAAATAAGTAATAAACATACATATATACCATTTTTTTTGTAAATAAAATAAAAATAATAAAAATAAATATTCTATTACAATCACACCAATTCTTTAGATCCAAGATAATTATCACTAAAAACTTGTGTTATTTTTTTTTGTAAATAAATACTTAATATACAAAGTGAACTCAGACCAGAACAAATATTCATGTTCATGCACACAAATATTTGTCCTGTGTGGGAATCGAACCCACGACCTTGGAGCGGAGAGCGGGTATACTCGCCATTACACCATATCGGTCGTCAGATATGGTGATGAGGATAGTGAATTTAAAAAAAAATTGCCACTGGGAAAAGGCAGTGTTCCGTATTGAAACATCTTCCAGCTGGCTAGCTATTTTCAGGCAACAAATTTTATATAACATTTTCAAGTTTTTCTTCATTCCGGAGCACTTGTGAACGTCACTAGAGAACGGGGGCCTGTTTGGAGAAGAAGTTAGCAAGAAACTCAGACAACAAATAATAGTTTTTTCGAAGGGACCAAAAAGGTACCCCTACTTTGGTAACTTAAGTTGCATTGTGAAAATATACAATACCTCACTCGTTTTCCGTAGAACCCCAAAGACGGCCTGGTGACAGGTGTAATATGTCACTTCAAAATTGGTTCTTTTCATACGCTGTTTAGGGTTCAGTGTACAAAGATCGTATGATTTATTTGCAATTTAACAATGCGATACCTTTAATGCAGCTATGTTTTACATAGATAAGTTTGCTGAAATAAGCTGATTTTTTTTTCTTAACACTGACATGTTTATGACGCTAAAATTTAATAATAGATCATACACATTATGATCAACAGGATAATATATTCATAACTTTTTACAGACAAGGTTCTATATTTTTTTAAATTAACCATAAAGAGATATCAGCGGTACTAATCAACAAATAAAAGCAAAATGGTTTTATAATTATGTATTATTTACTAAATCTAGTTACTACGAATTAGCTGTTACCCGCGACTTCGTCCGCGTGGAATAGTATCTTTGGGTAGCATTTACAACCCCCTTTTCGCAATAAAAAGTAGCCTATATCCTTTCTCAGGGTCTAGACTATCTGTATACCAAATTTCATTTAAATCCGTTCAGTAGTTTTGGCGTGAATGAGTAACAGACAGACTGACAGACAGACAGACAGACAGAGTTACTTTTGCATTAATAATATTAGTCGAGTAAGGAGTAAGGATTTAAGATATTTTAATAATACAGGTTTTTCCCTGAAATAGCTCAATAGGATTTGGGGTAGAGATCATTTCTCAGCTTATTAGCTTCTCAGTATTGCGCTAAAGCCTCCTTACAAAGATAAAATGGAATTCAGATCCTATTTTAAAATCTAGACCTAGTGTAAGAGGGCACACGTGAGGCGGTCTACTATTAGTATTTTTCAAGACGCCCAATAAAGCCCCCTTCTTTGCTTACAACTACTATGCATAGTAAATACCTTTTTTTTGTTTGTTTTACGTCGATAACAAAATGCATTTACGCACTGCCTTCCGGCCAAAGGGGAACCGAAAGGGGGTGTGGGATTCACCACCGGCAGACGCGACTGCCAGCAGTAATAATAAAAATCTTCCGACGACGACCGCCGCTTGTTAAGAAAAAGGCGAAGGCCAGTACCTGGGTTGCAGCGTCTGACACCCCGCCTGCGGCCAACGTCCCCCGGACCAAAACCGGCGCAGTGGACGCGCCCCTCCTACCTTTTTGTGCGACCATAGCGTGTGCGGCCGACTTCTCGGAGGGTCTATGGTTAGACAGCGGGGTCAGGGGGGCCCTGCTGTCTCACTATAGACCCTAATTGTTTCAAGAATCTGTCAAACATATCTTACCAGACTTTTATTCAAAATTTCAGCCAATACAACTCGGGTTTGGTTCGAAGAGTGGTTGTGAAGCCGCGGTTTACTCAGCCGGCACCTTGCTCAACGGTGGTGGCGAGGTGCTGCTCAAGGTTGATGTGAAAAACTTATTGAACTCCATAGACAGGGGTGCCTTGCCAGCGAAAGTAAAGGAGGTAATACCCCTGTATTACAACTATCTTTGGCAATGTTACGGTAAACCAACTAGTTCGATTCACCGTAATAATCTTGTGCATTCCGCCGTCGGTTGCCGGCAGGGCGACCCTCTGGGACCAGCTATTTTCTCGTCGGCTATCCACCAAATAATTTATACTCTTAATTCAAAATTTAACGAACTCTAGAAGGAAATCTTCGTCTGTTGATCAACAGGTGCACCACTTGCAGGTAAGGTTGGCTTGGGCTTCTAAGATCTTGGTAGGAGCCCTATTCACCCATACTACATATTTAGTTCCAAGATCAATATAATTAGAAACAGATCTTATACTATATTAATAAGGAGCCCTATACACCCACCACAGTAACTGAGTTAGCAAGAGTAAATTCAAATCATTATTTAATTTTATTCTTGTGTTCGTTATGTTATTTTCGTTTTTACTTCAAATGAAAACATTTTCTTTCTCTTCGTACAAACGTAAAATTGGTAGAATCCAGCCCTAAATATCACAGCATGAAAAATTGCAACAGCGAGGATAATCAGCCTAATAGGAAATCTTTTCCTCTAAGGGTTTGCTTGGAATGTACCAAAGGGGGCCTTAAGAATTATTTCGCTCCCTCGAATTCTCCCGTTCTGGTAGGGGAGCGTGATTTCTGTGTGTTTTATTTATGAAAAACATGTCATACGAGCAGGGGATGACTGTTGGTATTACAATGTGACATTTGAGGTGGAACAGTCGTTTATTCGCTTGGGAAGTTTGGAATCATCTTGAGATATAATAATTCTCATACGATCACACCTTTTATTTTGTTTCAGAATGAGTATTACGAACTTGATGGATACCAAGTAACAGATAAAAAATTATAAATACTTTTTGCTTTTATAATTTCCATAGTTAAGAATTGTTTTTAACTTTAAATATTTCATAAACTTTTACATAGTACCTGAAAACGTCACAATTACATTAAAAAAACAATCAAAATATGATTACACTGCAATTGCAAAGCTTAGATTCACTTACATGCAACGAAACATTTAAGAAACAAAAAGAACATTTAAGTGTATCTTAGTTTCGAGCCATCGCTTTGTAAGAAGAACTGGCAAGAAACTTACTGCTCTTTTGAATTATCGATTGGTTAGGTACTCAAATTACAATCTTCATTTGTCTGTGACGCTATACAGTCCAATATAATATAACATTAATTATATTTCTGATTTCAACATACAATACCCCACGACCATTTTTTTTTTAATGTGACACGTCATAATGCTACATCCTGCCTGATAGAAAGCACTCGATGCAGTCCAAAAAATGAAAGTGCTTCATATCGTGAAATAAATAAAATTTGGAAAAGGATATATCGGTGTAGCAAAGTTCACTCCAAGCACAGAGCTCTCATGATGAAACATGTCACAATTGTGGTAAGAGGTGGCTATTGTGCCCATCGCTCCGAAACACGGTTAGGAATCATCTTAATATATACATACAATCACGCCTATTTCCGCTTACCGGGAACTTATATTCGCCAGAGCCTCGTCCGATGATCTTGGGCTTGGTAGGAGCCCTGTACACCCATACTACATATTTAGTTCCAAGATAAGTATCATTAGAAACAGATCTTATACCCAATCTATTAGATCTTTGAATAAGTATTCAACCTAACCTGCTAGCACCTGCCAATCAAGAAGACGAGGCTCTAGCAGTCGTAAGTTTCCGGGAAGCGGCTCAGCACCTATTACGTGGAACAAAAGTATAATTGGCGCAATATGGACGTATCATAATTATGCCGAAGGGGAGAAACAGGCGTGATTTTATATATGTATATAGATGATGGATAAACAGACAAACATATTGTTTAGTATAATAATATACTTATTATACATAGGTAACTCCCAGACCAAAACAAATATCTCTATTTATGCAATAGAGATTTATACTAAGTGGGAATCGAACCCACTTTATAAATTTTTTTGCTCCCTCGATTGCTCCCGTTACGGTAGGGGAGCGTGATTTCTGCGTTTTATTTTTGATGAACGTGTCGTATGTGCAGGGGAAGTCTATAGGTATTTACAATGTGCCTTTGGAAGAGGAAAAGTCATTGATTTGAATTGTTAGTTAGCACTCAATATCTTAACATACATAATCGCACGCCTGTGATAAGCAAAAACGTTTTCACGAAGGTTTATATGGGGGTAGTAAAGTTCACTTCTCAAAAATAAAAACGTTTTTTACTTTAAAGTACAAACCAGCTAGTAAAGTAAAGCAAAAACGTCTGTATGAGAAAGCACCGCTCTTCCATTAACCAAAAGATTTATAAGTTACAGAGTACTATTTACAAAATAATTCAGCTTAAAATTAGAGTAAGGTACAAGAATTCTTAAGATTTACAATTCTAATTGTATTGTGTTAATGTAATTTAATGAAGTATCTGAAATGACATTTTTTAATTTGACTTTATCAATTCCTAATAATATTGTAATTTAATTGAATTTTAAGAATTCTAATAATTATGTATGTTTTCTTTTCTGTGACGTGTAATGTTATATTACCAATAAATGAGTATTTGAAGATAAAAAATAAAAGTTTCATTTAAACAAGCACAGAGATCTTTAGAAGATAAGTGTGCAATTGTGAAAGATGGCTCACCTTTACCTACATTAAAAAAAATTGTAGATTGGCTTAAGGCACACAACTTAGAACTAAATCTTAACAAAACCAAAATCATCCAGTTTAAACCGTACCAGAAATCTGCCTTAGACATCTCATATCAATACAAAAACACAAAAATTGAATCTGTAAATTTCGCTACTCTCTTAGGATTAAAATTAGACACACACTTAAATTGGAAAAACCATGTTCAAAAAGTATCAAATAAAATGTCATCCTTTATTTATGCCTTACAGCGGCTTAAGCGACTCACGGATTTTAAAACAGCACTGACAGCATATTATGCACATGCACATTCCAGACTATCCTATGGCATTATTTTTTGGGGAAACTCCAGTGACGTGAGTAAAATTTTTACTCTACAAAAAAAATGCATAAGAATATTAGAAAACATTGACCAACTAGAATCCTGTAGAGCACACTTTATTAGACATCAGATTCTAACTCTCACTTCTATTTACATAATGGAGTCATGCAAGTTTATAAAAAAAAACCAAACCCTATATTCACCCGAGAAAAGAATGAGAAGAAACAATAGATATCAGAACAAACTAAAAATCCCTTTTTCAACATTAAAACTAATCTCGACAAGCCCTCATAGCATGTTAATTAAAATATTCCGCTTTTTACTAAAACTTTGAAGACTTTCTTAATTAAAAAATGCTATTATAATATGCAGGAATTTTTCGATGATAAAATCAATTAATCTATATAAATAAATAAGTATATTGTTATTCTTTAATGTCTTAATTTTTTGTAAATTTTTGTTATTCTTTAATGTCTTAAATTTTTGTAAGTCACCTAGGACGCAGGCACTTAGTAGGTCCTTTGTTGCTATGCTCTTACAGGGCGTCACATTGTATCTATCCATATTTGTTGTTACCACCTACTTCCATGTGACATGCAATAAATGATTTGTATTTGTATTTGTATTTGACCGTAGATCACGACATAGGTAGATAGAACAATAAATAATAATTATAACGCATTGCTCTGTTGGGATCGATCCATTATCACGAACAGGACTATTCTCGCCCATAAGCCTGATATTGTTTTGGTGGAACGATCAGAGCGCCGGACAATTCTTATTAACATCACAGTTCCACATGACGAAAATTTCGATCGAAAAGGAAAAAATCAGTAAATACCTGGACCGAGCCAACGAGATTACTGCCATGTGGGATGTGGACTGAGCGACGATTGTTCCGATAGTGGTTACGGTCAACTTATCTGAAACAGCTCAAGCTGGGTCAAGGGTCAGATACAAAAGGCAGTGCTTCTCGAAAAGGCGCGCATTGTCAGGTGGTTTCTCTCTCTGCAGCCAGTCTTTTGGGCTTTACTTCGCGACCGGCGATCTCAGTTTATTATAATTTTATAGTATTGTATTTTGAAGCGCTCGTAGCTCTGCGGTGCTCGGTGGTCGCAAACGATCACCGAAGTACAGCAGAGTTTACAGAGGTCAGTCCTTGGATGGGTGACCGTTTGTGTGGCATTTGATATCGAGCGCTTCCGTGCTTCGGAAAGCACGTTAAGCCGTTGGTCCCGGTTATCACTAAATGTGGTAGTCGTTAAGCCATGTTAGAGGCCTAATGGGCGGCTTGATAAATTCTAACAGCAGGACGCCATACACCTGCCTCCGCCAATCCGCACTGGGTCCGCGTGGTGGAGTATGACCCAATACCCTCTCACCTTGGTATGTGAGAGGAGGCTCGTGCTCAGTAGTGGGACGTTTATGGGCTGAGATGATGATTGTATTTTGTTGGTTGTATAATTATTTTGGGTGTATAGGGATCGTACCAAGACCTAAGAAGCCCAAGCCAACCTCACCTGCAACTGGTGCACCTGCCGATCAACGGACGAGGCTCTAGCGAACATAACAGTGCCCGGTAAGCGGCAATAGGCTCGCCACCTATAACGTGGAACCAACTATATCATTGGCCAAGTGTGGGCGTATAATATGCTTCTGCCTATTAAGCATATAGTAGTAGGAGGTAGGGCAGTCCGTTTCCTTCCGTGGTATGCCCAGGGAGCTCTCACCGGATGCACGTGCCAGCAGTGCGCGTCGAGGCGGGCCCGCACGGAGCTGGTAATGTCGCGCGGCACGTTGTTGACGCGTGAATGTGTATAAATTTATGTATAATTATTGTTAAAAATAAAACAAATATATAGATATATAATCCTTACATAATGAATTGACTCAGTTACATACTATTATGTAATAATGACAGTTCATTGATAATGGTGGTCTGATACCTGAACTAGGTGATACCTCTATATATAGGTCATACTCTCCAGCAAATACAAAAGATAATGAATAAATAAATAAATAAATAAATATTTCTGACACTTACACCAATTATTTAGATCCAAGATAAGTATCATTAAGAACTTGTGTTATGGATACTAAATAACGGATAAACATACATAAATACTTTTTTTTTGTAAATAAATACTTAATATTTATAGGAAAACACCCAGACCAGAACAAATATTCATATTTATACACACAAAGATTTGTCCTGTGTGGGAATCGAACCCACAACCTCAGGAGTGGAGTGCGGGTATACTCGCCACCACGCCATATCGGTCGTCAGATTAATACAAGCATTTAAATATAAAATAAGCCAAATATGACGCCACTGTACACGTTTGCGTAGTAAATCGTTTGTGCGATTTGATTCGTTTTATTGTGTACAGTAACGTCAGAACGTTATGTTTGTTTTTAAAAATGACTTTGTGCGTTTAGCACATTTAGCCTTTTAAATAGCAAATGAGAACGAGTGGTAATAAGGTTGATAAATGGTAAACGAGGTGCCCTCCCTTAAACCCCTTGAGTCCTCAGTAAAGATGTGGGACTATTCTAAGATATCACGTGGGCTTCTCGAAAGAATTTGATAAGTGATATTGCACTGTCTTGTTTCATTTACCAACACTCATGTATCATGTTTGTGATCGACAAACAATTTACTGTTAATAATCTACCGTTATTACACATTTATGTTCGAAATATCCCAAATTTCATAAAATAATACAAAACTGAAGACTGAAGATGGGCTTAGTGATTTTTTGCTGCTATTTTTGTGGTATTTAATTATTTCATGGATGAAGATAATAAAGATAATATTATGTTCATTGAATACTTGAAAAAAAACAACGTAATGTGTTTTGTTATATCCTTCATATACCTACCATCTGATCGATATGGCGTGGCGGCGAGTATACCCGCACTGCGATCCTGAGGTCGTCGGTTCGATTCCCACTCAGAACCAATCTTTGTGTGCACAAACATGAATATTTGTTCTGGTTTGGGTGTTTTTCGTCTGTATGTATATTTAGTATGTATTTACAAAAAAAAGTATTTATGTATGATTTTTCGTTTATTAGTATCCATAACACAAGTTCTTAATGATACTTAACTTGGAACTAAATAATTGTTGTAATTGTCAGAAAATATTTATTTATTTATTTATATCTAATAACACTTTTAGTCCATACTATTTATATAGGAAAAAAAATTGAACTTGCACTAATGTTTTTGTGTAATGTAATTCAATCCAAATTTATTGCTTTATATCTTCATCTAAGGAAACACCTAGCATCTCAGTCCCACCACTAATAACAGTAAAGAATTCGAAACGTCGTCACTACAGAAATAGTTAGCGAACCGCGGATTGAATCAGTAAAATGTGTTTTCTGTACTTTTATGCCAGTTCAATTGAATCCATTTCAGCGCGAACACAGCTGGCCGAAAGCCCAATAAGAAAAAGTTCCATTAAAAAATGAAATAAAAAGCAATGTCACTCAGTTTTCATAGCATTTGGGTCACGATTCACAAGGGGCACTCTTGAATTCTTTGAGGAAAACGCTAGCTGAAGCCCGCTGAAGCCTGCGACATATTTTAGAAGCCCCTCTGGCTTCAAGCCGAATGTAAGGATTGCTCAAATTGGACAACGCTCAGAATGGCTTGTTTTTTTTATGAATGAACAGTTTTTGCTTCTACTAATCGTTGTGAGGCGGGAAGCTTCCCAAGAGCTTTTTAATAGCACGGTATTACGTTTCTTTATAGCTGTTTGGGAGCTATAAGACAAAGCTTTTTTTATATTATTCCTTAAAGTATTGAAGGAAATGCGAAAGAAATGTTCTTTTCTAAACTTAGATTTGGTAAGCGAAAATGTGAGAGCTAGTTCCTTCGCTTCAAATATGTTCACTTGAAAATGCAATATTGAACCTTCCTCGGAAGTGTTGAAGGAAAAATGATAGAATCTGCATACTAAAATTAAAATAAGATTGAATTACAATGTTATACTGGCTCAAATTTTGGTGGGACTCACTACCGGCAGACGCGACTGCCAGCAGTAATACTCACCAAAATCTTCTGATTACGCCCGCCGCTTAAGAAAGAAGCAGGGGGCTAGTTCCTCTCCCCCGACTGGTCTCCACCTTGGCGTGGTGGGGGGGCTGAGTACCTCCCGGAGGCCGGGAAAAGGTAACACCCAGAGACCGACGACTCTCCTCCCGGTTTTTGTCCGGGGGACGTTCAAAATTGTATCGTATTGTAAAAGCACGAAATAAATAGAAAAGTAAAATAAAGCTATCCCAAAAATATTGTTCGTTGTCAGTACGACAGAAAAACAGTAGCATGTCAGACCAACGATCTGTAACGCTATCACCACTGGGTTAAAAATGTTATTCGTAGATTCAAAATGGCCGCCCATTTCTATAAACTGTCCACGCGGAATGGCCGCACGTGGAAGTGGAAACTGTTCCATTTGTTGAATTTAGAGGCTCTATTTAAAATGAATGCTCTATTTGAAATGTGGTAAGGTACTTCGTATCTACAAGATACGAAGTACAGACAAAGGATTCGACCATATAAAGGGTGCAGAAAGCCACGTTGCAATCAGTTAATTTTTAAGCTCATGGGGAATCCTATGTTCAGTACCCAAGATCCTTAAGCTGATAATGATTTATAATGGAATACTGAAACGGGGCACAAATAGATTTTTCTTTATAAGCATATAGCAATAGTCAGCTCAGGAGCAATTTGCAAGCGTTCGTTGTAATATGCACATACACATACACAACCATCACACATTCGTATAAGTTAAGTATAATTATAAACAATAATAATGTTTATATCTCACCATAAATATAGAGTAACTTACTAAATTAAAAAATTACATTAAATGTTATTATAGTGAGTTTGTATCCGAACTAGGATAGTTCCTGTATCTCAGATTATTAACCCTACATATTTACATACATTCATGCCTGTTTCCCCGAAGGGATATGCAGAGGCATATTATACGCCCACACTTCGCCGATTAGTTTGTTGGTCCCACGTAATAGCTGGCGAGCCTATTGCCGCTTCCCGGGATCTGTCACTTTCGCCAGAGCCTCGTCTCTTAATCAGCAGGTGAGATGGGCTTGGGATCCTTAGATGTTGATAGGATCTCTATACATCATGTTGGTAGGTACCTATACATCTATTATGGTTCCAGCTCAAAAAATTGTTTTTAAAAGGATATAAGTAGAGAGCTATAAGAATAAATATATGTATCTCTACAATAAATTCTACAAAAAACTGTAGTGTTCATATACAACTTAAGTTGTACAACAATAATAGTAAGGGGAGGAAATTATTCTGTTATTCGAAGTTATGCTGTAGGAAACGTTCAACGAAGTTAGGCGGGTAACTGTTAGTATGACATTTACAATATTGAAAGTGGGGATTACACGTTGAGCCGATGGTCCCGGTTGCCAACGTAAAAGGTGGTCGTCAAAAAAGAGGTTCTAGTGTAATGTTTTAGCTTCCTGGATTAAAATTGGAAAATAAAAATAATAAAAAAAAGTAAAAAAGTCAAAGTGAAAAAGTAAAAGTGAAAAAGAAAAAGTGTTAAGTAAAATGTTCTTAATTTGGCTAAATAATAGGGTTGATTATAGTCTTTTATTGCAGAAAAAGCAAATAACATTTGTGTTTTTGTCGTACAAAAATTATTGTTACAGCCTAGGCATTGTTATATTAAAGAACACAACCTGAGCAATAAATTATTATCCTTACACTTCAAATTAATACTTTTTGTCGGTTAGATAAAAATAAACCTAAAAAAAATTCAGATAAAACTATCTTTACGCCAGGACCAACAATTACAACATATCTTTACATATTAATATGCGAATAGGTAAAAATTTATAAAGAGATTTATTTTATAAACTGAGAAAATTTCCTAAATGATGTATTTCAGTAAGAATCTTAAAGAAAACAAACCTAAATAAAAATTGTACTCAAATATTTGCAAAGCTAACTAATTTGTATGGGATCGATGTCATGGTGATGTACCTAGAAGAATAAAAATAATATAGTTAGATATCTACGCGATTATAACTCATTTGAACGAGGCTGGCGAACGTAACAGATCCCGGCAAGCGGCAAAGGCTCGTGGGCCCAACAATGTAATTGGCGGAGTGTGGGCGTATAATATGTCTCTTCCTACCCCTTTAGGGAAACAGTCGTGAATGTATGTATGTACCTATAACTAATTAAATTACATACTTGGCAAGTATTTCCTCATAGCTTGAAAGCTTTATAGAAATAAAAAAAGAACTACCGCGGTAAAGCTATTGTATAGCATTTTTATCAACTTATGCAATTATAATTATTTATTTACTTTTTTTATGCAGTATTTTTTTTAAGCAAAACTTGAAACTCTAAGCAGGCATGAGTCACCAGAATGCGGGGCGAAGAAGGGGATTACGCATGCGCAGTAACGCCGATACAACCAATGCCACCTAAAGGCGGGCTGCTGAACTAACACAAGAGACAAACGTGATATTTCAAAAAGTCATTAAAAGTTCTGCTTTTTATCGATAGATGGAAAATCTAAAAAGTATACCGCTGTCCTGTTCGGAGTGGGGGTTAGTAGGTTAGGTTTTTTTTTCGTTACGGAATTTCTGGATTCGGTCACCACTCTCAAGACCCGCCATAGAAGCTATGCAATAGCTTAAAAAAACTTTAACTTACACTTTTTTATGTACTTAGCGCCAAAATCAAAGGACAAACGTCAAGCGCGCCGCGCAGCGTCCTCTCTAACCGACGCGTCGCGTCTGAATGCCAGCGGATTCTTATGCTACACGCAGTGCGATGTTTTTAACCCACATTTGACACAATATTCCGCTTCCTAAGCGCCATCATCTCACGTTTTACAATTCACGTAAAATGATTAAGGCGACATCCTTCATATAATATTTACAACGGTGAAAATATCTAACCGACATTCAGTTTCTATCAACTTGTCAGGAAAAATTATTTAAGTTAATCTATGTACAGATTAAAGTACAGCAGAGTTTACAGAGGTCAGTCCTTGGATGGGTGACCGTTTGTGTGGCATTTGATATCGAGCGCTTCCGTGCTTCGGAAGGCACGTTAAGCCGTTGGTCCCGGTTATCACTAAATGTGGTAGTCGTTAAGCCATGTTAAAGGCCTCATGGGCGGCTTGAAAAATTCTAACAGCAGGACGCCATACACCTGCCTCCGCCAATCCGCACTGGGTCCGCGTGGTGGAGTATGACCCAATACCCTCACACCTTGATATGTGTGAGGAGGCTTGTGCTCAGTAGTGGGACGTTAATGGGCTGTGATGATGATGATGATGATGTACAGATTTTATAACAAGCAATATTTTCTAAGTACCCAAAAAGAGCTAAATTTAATAACAGTAACAAATGCATAAGGGAATACTTGAATATTTTTTGTATTCGTATAAAATTGACGAAATGACTTTGATGAAAAAGCGTAATTCAGGTAAGTACCTTACTACTTCGTATGCGTGGTTTTTATCAGAGAAAATTTATTTTTGTCATTTGTTAAAATTAATTCAAATAAATATGAAATTACATACATACATACATACAATCACGCCTCTTACACCGAAGGGGTAGGCAGAGGCATATATTATATACCCACACTTTGCCTATTACATTGTTGGTCCCAGGTAACAGGTGGCAAGCCTATTGCCGCTTACCGGGAACTTCTATATTTGCCAGACAACCGTTGATCGGCAGGAGCACCACTTGCAGGTGAGGTTGGCTTGGGCTCCTTAGATGATGGTAATGTGCACAATATTTCAGAATAATAAGAATTCACATACTTCTTAAGCGACAACCAATCTCATTTCAGCGCTATGAGGCTCAGACTAATTGACGCGTATTTGCAATTCGATCGATTTATAAAACTCAATTCACTCCAAACTGTCGCTTCTAGTAAGATTTGTCGTTCACGTTTCTTTAGTAAACTTCCTCTTAAATCTTTAAAAAAAACCCGTATCAAAATCCGTTGCGTAGTAAAGATCTAAGCAAGAGGAAAGCGTTTTTGTTTTATACTATGTGGTAATGGTAAAATACAAAAATTTTAAAAAGTACAATAAAAAAGCACCTTAATACTTAGTTTGTTAATTTTCATCTACAGTTGTTACAGTTTATAAATCCCTATTAAGAATGCGTGTTTAATCCCCTCAATACCAATAACACGGGACATTAGTTCGTCTGTAATTCAAATGAATGGCGACAGATGGCGTTCTTGCATTGGTTTTGCTTTTATTAAAGGGGGTGCACAAGGGTAATGTCGGGAGCCGATTTATTTGTTTCGGTATAAGCTGATTGCAGGGCTTATTCCACTAGATTTAAGTGGTTGATTTTGGGTACGAGTTGCTTATTTATCTACATACATACACACGTCTATACATACTATTACGCCTGTTTCCCTGAAGGTGTAGGGAGAGGTATATTAACTCCCACAATATGCCCGCTACCTATTACGTATATCGCTACGCTATTAAGTATACCGTCGAAAAAAAAAATTCAAGCACGATTATCCTTTGTTTAGTATCTCTAGTACAAGTGGTAGTAGTTTAGTTTGGGACTATATGGCGCTATGTGATATGTGTAATAATATATCTTTATTTATAATGCAGTAGATATATTAAAAAAAAAATTTGCGGGATTAAAACAGTTAATGTGATGACTGGTTCAATTTTCTAGTTGTGTAGTTGAGCCTTTTCTGTACTTTTTGTGTCAGTATTGAGAATATCACTCATACATACACGCCTGTTTCCCCGACGGGGTAGGCAGAGGCATAATGTACGCCCACACTTTGCCAATTCTATAATTGGTCCCACGTAAGGTTGCGAGCCTATTGCCACTTACCGGGCACTGTTATGTTCGCCAGGGCCTCGTCCGTTGATCGGCAGGTGCACCATTTGTAGGTGAGGTTGACTTAGGCTCCTTAGGTCTTTATGGGATCCCTAAACACCCAAGAATATAACTCGTCGGAAAGATTATGCGACATAAAACAAATTTTTATTATAATTCACTTTGTGGATATTGATTTTGGTTAAAATTTTAGAATAGAGTATTGTTCGCATATTTGTTATGTAATACACAATGTATTACGGTTATTTGGTCCCGATAAAGTAAAATAAATAATAAAATAATTTATATTCAGTTTATTAATAACATCACAATTTGGCTTTTAGAGTATATTCGTACTCTTTAGATATTACCAAAACAACTGTATATTTCACCAAAGGCATAATGTGTCACATAGAGAATTCTATCTAATTTGATATGTCCATTACAGTACACAAGGCTATCATTATTTGTCACAATTCGTAATGGGAATAATGCCGCCCATGCCACTAATGTTTGGCTTTCTTTGTTTATTTGCGAGTGGGTAATAAAGTGAAAGATTATTGCTAAAAGGAGTTATAACAAGATTGAAAATCTACGAAAAATTCTATATAACATTGATAAAAAATAATTCCATTAGTATTTACTTGACAGATAAATCTGTAATTTCATTCGCCGAGTAAATCATATTTAAACTTAATAGAACAGACCCTAAATTACAAAATATTACAAACAAAAATACAACGGAGTGAATAAAAACTTTTTGGTGGAGCAATGAAAAGAATAAAGCCGGTTTTCCACAAGCTAAGCTAGGCGAGAGGAGAATTGAACCCTGACCTATTTCTATCAAAAAATGTCATTAAAGCATGCGTATAGGTTTGCTCGTATATAGTATAATCTATCTACAATTGCTGGAGACACAACGTGACAGCATCATCATCACCTCAGCCACTAGGTGTCTAATGCTGAACCAGAGAGAGAGAATTGGCCAATTCCCCAAGCTTCTAGCTACGAGCAGCGTAGCATGATTACAGTAAAATCAAGAAAATCATTCATATTCTAAAATCGGTTCAAAGTAGATATTTTTTTTTTGCGTTCAAGAAAATACTAAAAATGCCCTACAAGGAATTACCCCCCACGCTGGAAGGAGGGAGATACTGCCCCCGCATACCACTCACCCGGTGTGTGTGGTTATGTCGGACTTGAACCGACTAAACCTCTCCCTGTAATAGCCTTTAGTATTGCTACTGTGAATGCGACATCTGAAGCGATCGGCACCTGGGGAGTCACCGACGTGACGCGGCCCGCACTAAGCGGAATGCTAGGTGGCACACTAAGCGTTATAGACTTAATAAATCTATATTTATACGAAAGAAGACCTACTCACTCATCGCGATATCTCAGAAGCGACAAGTGCTTGGAGTCTTAAATTTTAGCTCTCTTAATGACATCGATGCTCACTATCGATTGACGACCGATATGGCGTGGAGGTCAGTATATCTGCACTTCACTCCAGCGGTCGTGGGTTCGATTCCCACACAGGATAAATCTTTGTGTGCATGAATACGAATATATGTTCTGGTGTGGGTGTTTTCCTATGTATATAAAGTATGTATTCACATAAAAATAAGAAGGTATTTAAGTATGTTTATTCGTTCTTTCGTATCCATGACGCAAGTTTTTAGTGATACTTATCTTGGAACTAAATAAATGGTGTGACTGTAAGAATATTTATTTATTATTACTAATATTGTCGTACTTTACACAAAGAAAAACATGTCAAGTCACGTTTCGGTCGTCCTCGCCAATCCGATTCATTTCCACCGAAGATTAACCAGAAAGAAGTTAAAATTCATTCATATTAATTTCTCATTTTTTCTCGCCTTGAATCAACTTCCCTCGCCGGTGGAAAACAATCTTAAAACCCATGTAAACTTTCTTCTTGAAATAAAAAATCTCTTTGACTGAGTGCAGAACGAGGGTAATGCAATTTGGGAGCCCATTTAAATTTAAAAGCTGAATGGGGGCTTAGGTCTACTGCTTAAAACAGTGCCTTGTAATTAATATCAAGATTAGAGAGTTATAAATGTGATGAATTTTTTTTATTTTCCTTTTTATGCGGAATTTGCCCCACCAAACTGTCTCACTGGTTTATGCGTTTGTTATTCAATATAAAAAGGCAAAAAAAAATTTTTTTTTGCATTGAAAGGCTTCGAATTTGTACTGTTAGCAGTATTTTCAAATCGATACAATAGCATTTGAGTACATCATAAACATCAAAAAATTGAACTCTTTCCTCTTCATAATATTAAATCATTTCATAACATTAATGCGGAATAAAATAATATAATTAAAATTTCTTATCCTTTAGATAATATCGGTAGGTCTGTATATGTTTAGGTATAATAACACTTCATCATATGTAGCTACTCATATAATCCCGACGAGGACATCTTAAATACTTTATAATAAGGCAAGGTCACACAGAGACTTGCACCCTTATTAACAAATCATCAAATCATTTATTGCATCTCACTCAACTAGACGCGCACTTGAGATCACTTTGAAAGAAAGAAAGAAAAACGTTTATTCATAACCATGTACAAAAATATAAAGAAAAAGTAATATAAAACTGAAGAATCATACCATTATTATGAAATTATCTACTCAGCATGTGCCGTAGCATCTAAGTGATGCCTCGACGCTGGTCTTCCACAAATACCTTTTTTTTTTTTTTTTGTTTTACGTCGGTAACAAAATGCATTTACGCACTGCCTTCCGGCCAAAGGGGGACCGAAAGGGGGTGTGGGACTCACCACCGGCAGACACGACCGCCAGCAGCAATACCCACTAAAAATCTTCGGACGACGCCCGCCGCTTGTTGAGAAAGAGGCGGGGGCCAGTACCTGGGTTGCAGCTTCTGACACCCCGCCTGCGGCCAACGTCCCCCGGACCAAAACCGGGAGGACCTCCTCAGAGAGGCGCAGTGGACGCGCCCCTCCTACCTCCCCCTGCGACCATAGCGTGTGTGGCCGACTTCCCGGAGGGTCCATGGTTAGACAGCAGGGGCCCCCTGCCCCCGCTGCCTAGACCCTCCTGGCGCTGCTCTACCCGCTGCCCTATATATATAGGTCCCTCTTAGTTTCCCCCCCCGGTAGTCAGTACTAAGGGCACCCAGAGTCGTCGGTCTCTGGGTGTTACCTTTTCCCTAGCACCTCCTGCGCCCTACCGGGAGGTACTCAGCCCCCCCACCACGACAAGGTGGAGACCAGTCGGGGGGTCCACAAATACCTGAACAATAATAATTTGATGAATTTGATTTGATGGGTTATTCACCTGAAAGTAATATACTTTTACTGTTACTTGTAGTGATGCACGTAAATAATATAACGGTTAGGAAACCGTAGAGCCATACATACATACATACATAATATCACGCCTGTTTTACAAATAGGTTAGACGGAGTCATTGTATACGGCCACATTTGGCGAGCCTATTGCCTCTAACCGGGAAAATTTATGCTCGCCAGAGCCATGTCTGCTGTTTAAAAGTGCACTACTTGCAAGTGAGGTTAGCTTGGGCTTCTCAGGTTTTGTAGGATCCCTATGCCTATAAAGTAGGACGCCTAAAAGGTAAGTGGAGCGACGATATATGCAAAGCGGCTGACAGCGGTTGGATGTGATACGCTAAAGATCGACCTCAGTGGCGTCCCATTAGAGAGGCACATGTCCGGCTGTGTACGAAAGATAAAACGTTAAATGTGGTTTAATACGTATACGTGAATTGCGTTAGTAAGATTCATAGATAATGGTTAAAGATATTTATTCTCAAAAAGACATATACAGTCACTTGAATGAGAACTTAAATTAACATATAAATAATTATAAATTACATCGTCGTCACTTAAAGATTACGCTCGCCCATCCAATGTATTCAATTGAATAGTTAAGTAAAAGTATCAACAATATGTTGTGAGAGTTTTCTTTTGAATACATTAAACGAGCTTACATTTTTAATGTTCGAGGGTATTTTGTTATAAAGCTGTGCGCCTTCAAAGGTGATCATTTTTTTTCCATAATTCGTTCTTACTTTGGGCAACACAAGGAAACTAGCTCGGCGGGTACTTCGATTATTGAGTTGTTTAGCGGTATCAAATGTTAAACTTGTATGGAGAGAGCTATTTAATATTTTTTTTACTAGAATGCATAAACTGTAATTATGTAATTGTTTGATATTCATTAAATTTAAATCATTGTATATTTTTTTGTTGGTGTTAAATAGTGATATCTAAATAGAATTTTGATTACTTTGTTTTGAGCCACTTGAAGATCCGCTAATTTTGTTTTGCAAGCACTGCCCCAAATTTCTATTAAATATAAAAGATGTGGTTTGACTAAACAATTGTATATAGTGTATCTTAAATTGTGCGGGATGCAATGAGTAATTTGTCTGAGTGAGCCGATAAGGGATAATAATTTAGTTCTGATGTATTCAATATGTGCATTCCATGCCAATCTGCGATCGATTCTAAGGCCAAGATATTTTTCGCAAGACTTTTGTTCCAGTGTTATATTATTTATTGTTAATGGCTCTAAGGCCAAGATATTTTTCGCAAGACTTTTGTTCCATTGTTATATTATTTATTGTTAATGGCTTTTCATAGATACATTGAGTATCGCCTCTTTCCCGTAGGGGTAGGCAGACATCGCGTCCTTCCACTTGCTACGATCTTGGCACACACTCATAGCTTCATTTACACTTATTAACCTCCTTATATTCGCCCGTCGGCTTAGGGTACTTTTGACTTGCCGTTTCTCCAAAATTTTCGTTTCGGGTCTTACGTGCTCTTCCCCTCCCAACACTTCTAATCACTTGTCCGTCATATATCACAGATACTGTTTATTTATCTATAACTCATAAAAATTAAATATTTTTATTTTGTATGTATGTTTGCAACTATGCGAGTTTGCAAGCTGAAGTGGCAGAGGGCGGGGTACTTTGTTCGAGGAACCGAAGACCGATGGGGCGTCAAGGTATTTCAATGGTGACCTCACCTCGGCAAACGTAGTAGAGGGCTTCCTCCCACACGATGAACCGATGATCTGGTCAAGGCGGCGGGGAGGCGGTAGATGCAGGCGGCACAGTCATGTAATATGATGATTTTCTGAAAAAAAAATTGAATGGATTTTGATAATTCTTTCACCATTGGAATGCTATATTATCCCTGATAACATAAGCCTTGTTTCAAACCACGAAAAATTGGGTATCCTTAATACAATTTAAATCATGTAAACCAGGCGAGGGCGTGCTACTTGCAACAATAGACAATAGATGTAGTTAGAACATAACCTAAATAACTAGTTCAGAGATATTAGTGTCACCCGAGCCAATAAGCAGCAGAGGAAGTTCTGAGATAGCTTCCCACTGTAATGGGACGCGAGTGTGTGCTTCAAGTGTGAACAGAGATAATGAAGCAGAGTTCAAGGCGGCTACAGTGTTGACTGGATATATGTGTAACTATGTGTGTTCAAATGAAATCTTTAAACTACTGGAGTAAACAGATGATATGATAATTAAATTAAATATTTGTGTCCATAAAAAAACCTTTTCATCTAAAAATCGAAGGAATATTAATTTGCATAGATACATACAAACATTCATACAATCAGTTACCCCGAATGGGTAAGCAGAGGCATATTATACGCCCACACTTCGCCAGTTACATAGTTGGTCCCACGTAATAGGTGGCGAGCCTATTCCCGCTTGTATAATTAGCATACCCAGGCATATCAAACGAAGAAATGTTTAAGGCGGCTACATTGTTGACTTGTTATATGTGTGCACTATTTGTAAAGATAGTGTTTAAAAGAAATAATAAAACTTTGACATAAGGAAATTACTGCTATGAAGAAGCACTGCAGAAAATACTACTGCTGAAAGACAAAAGATGGCGTCGAATTTAAATATGTAACATGCTTTAAATGTCAGTGTCAAGTCTCTTCTTAGACTTGTATACATCTAGGATGGGTACCAAAAGATCCACAAGAGTGAACATCCATAACGAAACAAGGTTCAAGACGGCTACGTTATTGACTGGTTATGTCTATCTGAATAAAAGTAATAATAATAGTAATGACAACAAGGATAAAATTGGGGATGTCATATCACTGAGTTGGTAAACTCAATGAACTGCTTTGGACCACAGTGAGTGAGTGATATAATTATATGGACTAGATATGTCAAGTATTTTTATTGTGCCAATCATTACCCATGACTAGTCGCATCGAAATTTTAACAGGCTTGTGTAAATTATAATAATGTATAGCAAATATGCCAATAAACCGAACAAAAAAATTAAAATACTATATCCTTCCTGATGATCACAATAATAGACTGCTGAACCCTAAAACTCATGACGGCATATTTAATGACGTTACAAGGTTACCTGTCTATATGTTTTTAACATCAGTTAGCCGTCTACGTATTTTAAATCTTAGCCCTAAGCGGCAGTGGTTCTCAAACTATATGATTGTTATTTTCTTTTATAGGTTACTAACAATGTAGTAAACACATTATAAGGGCCTTGATCACCCTTTGGGGTAAGCTTTTAGTGCTTACGTCGCAAGTGGGTCCAGGTATTAACGTTTGTTTGATCATCATCATTATCTCAGCCCAATAACGGCCCACTACTGACCACGAGCCTCCTTTCACATATCAAGGAGCGAGGGTATTGGGTCATACTCCACCACGCGGACCCAGTGCAGATTGGCGGAGGCAGGCCGCCCAATTAACGTGCCTTCCGAAGCACAGAAGTGCTCGATTACAAACCCAAACGGCCACTCATCCCAGGACTGAACGCTGTAAACTCTGCTTTACTTCGGTGGTCGGAAACGATCATACATACAAACCAACACTAATATTTATGCACGGTTCAAGTATACTGACGGTACGCCACGCGATATCGTTCTTCAAAATATAGTTTATTAGGGTTTGATTTATAAAATTTATAAAAAGAAGTTTATGATTTAGTTATAGTCTTATTCGCAAATCTACTATTAGCTAGTGAAAGAAAATCAGCCGAAAGAACCAGATACGTTCGTGGTATAGAGCAGTCTAGAGGGTGGCTGAAAAAAGCGAATAAGTAAATACACACAATGTACCTAAAGAACTCTGTGCTAATTTTCAACCTAGCTACTTGCCCTTGCCTTTGCTCTTTTAAATAGTTTTAGCAAGTTATCTGCCCACCTCAAATGGAATATTTGACTATGAGATTCTATATGTAAGCATAAAGCAGTATATGCCGTATATTTGACCATACGCTAACTCGTTCTTGTCATATTTGTATCGACATATTACATAATTTTTATTTTCACGAACATTATTATTTGAGAACCAACGACCCTATCTATCAGAATCTTGGATCCAATTCCAACGAAATCTGTTCGATATTCTAGAAACGCTGACTTTGTTAGGAATATCAGCAATTCCTATTTCAAACTGTGACAGAGGTAAAGCCATCTAAGCTATTAAGGAGCGGTATTATAGTAAGGAATTGAAGGTAAAATACAACATGTAACAGAATAAGGGTTACACCAAGAAAGTAGTTTGTTATAAATCGGCTACTCAATCGATTAAAAATATTAAAAAAATAGATAATTTTTTAAAAAATTTTTTTTTTTTATTTTTTGTTTTTTTTTTTGCGGCACTTTTCGGTGCTAAGCGATGTGTGCGTGCGTGTCTCTCTGTGTGTGTAGGTCGGTAGGCTAAAGCGCTAATATGTCCATACGATTTGCCCTCGATGAGTATAACTAGTAACTTAAATAAACCATATTTAATTAAATAAAAGTAAAATTATTTACATGTTTTTTAATTATAATTAAATATTCTAATTGGGGTGTCTGAGGGTGTGCGTTAATTCTGTGCCATGTTGTAGAGGAGAGGAAGTTAATAAATAGATGACTAAGGAGTTATACGTTTTCAAGAAAAACCTTTTCATTTATTCTCGCCAGAATTGTTTAGTACTAGTAAATGATTAGCTAGGTCAGAAGTCCTTTTAAAGTAAAACGTTTTCAATAATTCAATTAAAAGTAAATAAATTTAAGAATATTTTTTTTAAAGTAAAGATTATTCATTTATTTCATTCAGTATGTGCTTTGTTACATAGAAAAGGAAACCATTTAATAGATGTCTTTTGAACCTCTTTTCAAGTAAAATGTTTTTATATTTCAATGTTCTCACAATTCATTTTTTTTTCTCTTTATTTTTTTCTCTTAATTATGACTGCCGTCTGCAACAAGATAGAACCAGCTCAGCCATCATGTCAGCCAATAAATTTGCAAAAAGTATTAAAACTCAAAAGAAACGATAATTAAATCTTTTAGACTTATCAAATTTTTTTCATGCCAGAAGTTTTAGTTTCAAGTTTATTTGTGATGATTATTACACTAAACAATTTTATAAACTGTAAGTAATTCTGTACTTTATAAAAAAGATACATACTCCTCAGATACACATAGCAGAATTAGTTTCGTTTCGCACGAAAAACTTTAACAGCCATTCTAAAGCGCCCTCAAGCCTCAACGCCCCTTAACATTACTAAGTAAATAATTAAAATCGTCACCTCTATTTATTACCAAACATTACCCTTCGCGTGTCCCACTTCAGCCCGTAATAAAAGGCATTTTTTTATCCAAACTCGTAATATTTTTAATGTCTTTTTATTGAGCATCAAAATCTTTATGAGTCCCGCCATGCGTTTACGACACTTCTGCAATAAAATGGGTTAATACTTAAGTATTATGAACTGAAATTTCTCAGTTAATTTCATTACACTTTTTGACTTATCTTTACAATAAATTCTGATTTAAGTGCGAAAGAGGGTTATAATTTTGTAATTTACGTTGCTCTGCGAACTATTAATGTCAAAAGATTGAGAAATGTTGAGTTTATAACATACTTTAAAGGATTCATCGGGTAATTTTAGTTTGCTTTATCTTATAGTCAAATATTTAAACACTCCTTTAAAACTTAATTTTATTAGGGTATATACTGAAGAATAAGAGAATATTTTATAACAGTCAAGTTTGGCTGTCGATTTGGTTGCTCGCGAGTGTATGAAATACATTGCCCATTGCGTTCGTTCATATCTGAATCGTACCTCACTACAAAAAGTCAATGTGTGTTCAAGAATAACTTGAAGTACGTAGTGAATGACAGCAACGTCATTTTCGAAATTAAATTTTCAATTTGACCACATGTGGACTTCTTGGCGGAAAATTAAAGTGTCATGTCTGCAGTTATGTTTTATTTTCTAAAATTTGTGATATATCTAACATTAATGTGTAATAACAGTGAATTATTAACCGTTAAGTGTACATGAGTGTTGGTAAATGAAACAAAACAGTGCAACATCACTTTTCGAATTCTCTCAAGGAATCCATGTGAGATCTCAGTATAGTTCCACATCTTTACTATGAATAATATATTATTAATATATCACTTACTTGACACTGGCTAAATGTGCTAGACGCACGAAGCCGTTATTAACAAGAAAGAAGAAAAGACCACATGTGTTCCGATAGTTTTACGCTGCACATACTATTTCTTGAGTCTTATCATTTCGATTTCCATGGTTTAAAATATGATTGTCAATTATGACTTATATACATTTTTATAAAATAATCAGAGATATTCGGAATCGGTGCCGAAAAATGACTTTATAATTATTATAAAATTATAAATTTACTTAGACTATATGAAATCTCGTAAAGACTACATAGATAATAATTTGCTGCTATCACTGCTTACTTGCTAAAAACTATCTCGGAGTTTTAACTTCTAAAGGTATTCATCAGATCAGTACCACATTTTCATCACATTAGACCATAGCTCTTTCTAAAAAAAACAAAATTGATACAACCATTATAGAGTAATTAGGGAAACATTTCATACATTATATTATTTTTTAAAGTCGATAAATTGAAAAGAGGTTCTTTATGTAATCCGACTCGTCAAAACGATAACAGTTATTAGACGATTTCACAAAGTGAAAGCGGTCCAAAAGTACCGTGCTTATATCACAATATGAAGCGCCTAAATGTTTTATGGACTGCATCAACTGCTTATCATTGTGCAGGATGTAGTCATTATGACGTGTCACATTAAAAAAAAAGCACAATTCAAGCATACAGCACAACGCACATTTATTTGTCGACCTGAGTACATGCCGTTCCCATGCCCGCCTAAGCAAATGGGAACATAATATTATAACCTGAACTGAATTCCACATTCGAATCGTCTGCCAAAGGAACTAAGCACTAGAGCAATGTACAATGTTATTTTCGTTCGGTTAGCTACAGATATTCTATTATTCTCTCATTGAGTTTGGTAACTTATTAAATATCTTACTTTTTGATGTACGAATAGTCTAATTTTAAACTTTATTTTGGTGATATTTGAGACTATAATGTTATGCTATAATATTAGTTCAAAATATTCTTCCAGAAATTTCTATAAATGATATAATAAATCTCAGCCGTGCCGATATCAAAGCCAACTTCACTAATGTCCGGTAACTGGTATCCAACGACTTCCTTATGAATAAACAACAGTGAACAATTTTATAATTATGTAAGAAAATATTCTAAAATATTTAGAAAAGCATGTCATACGGCCAAGTCTTATTATTTAAGCTCTAAAATAAAAAATTGTGATGATAAGATTAAAATGACCTGGAATATTATTAATAGTGAAACGGGAAAAAGTAAAAATTATAATACTGAGTTTAAACTTAATATTGAAAAGTTTAAAGAAATTGGTATTTTAACAGTGGCCGGTCAATTCATTTATGATAACCTGGTTTATGTACACAAGAATACTGATCAATTTAGTAAGAAAAGCTGTGTACATAACCTAAACACAAGGAATAAGCATAAATTAGTTGTACCTGCCACTAGGCTCCAAAAGATAAACAAATCTTTTAAAGGTCAATGTGTGCGATTCTACAATAAAATCCCAAGCAACATACAGCAATTGAGCCTAAATAAATTTAAATTAACAATAAAACACAAGCTGTCTTCAAAGGGATATTATTCTATTAAAGACTATATGGCAGATAAAAATGCTTGGGATTAAACTGCCGTTTCATACAGGCTATTCTAATATGAATGACTTGAAAACATAAATATTGTTAAGGTCATGTTATATTGCATTGTATAGCTTCACAGACAAATGAAGATTGTAATTCTAGTACCAAACTAATGGACATATTTAAAAGAGCATAGCCTGTGAGTTTCTTGCCAGTTCTTCTTACAGAGCGGTGGCTCGGAACTGGCACTTAGATTCACTTACACTTAATTATTTTTTATTTTTAAATTGTTTTGTTGCATGTAAGTGAATCTAAGCTTCGTGATTTAGTGTAATATTATTTCGATTGTTTTTTTTTTCATTTGTGATCATGACGTTTTCAAGTACTATGTATAATAGTTTATGAAATAAATATTTTTTTTACTTTTTTTTTACTTTTTTTACTAATCTCAGAGAAACGACTCAACGGATTTGAATGAAATTTGCAACATAAATTTAACACGTTATAATCCATCAGCTTTATATCGGTGATCGCTTCCGGACACTGAGCACCGCGGAGCTTCGAGCGCCTCGCGCTGAGCATTTGTTTTAACCCAGTAATGCCTAGCGTGTCCATATGGACAAAAAAATATGAGTCTGCTAAAATATTTTTTGTGGCAAACCATTATTTGTTTAGAAATATTTGACTGGTCATACTGTGCTGTCAAATGTCAAAGTTTTTTTACATGTCATTGATATGTCAATTAAAAATCTAAATTCGCGGGTGAATTCATTCAATTCTCACCAAAGTCAAAAACAGCGGAAAAAATGGACCAGAGGCGATAGTAAGTAACATAATTTTTAAATTATTTTCTTTATTAATGTTATTATCGTGTAATATTATTCTAAAATAATGTTGAAATAGGTCAATGATAGTTGAGCTTTATTTCAGCACTATATTTATACGCCTAATGTTGCTGAGTCCATATGGACACACTAAGCACTTGGCATGTCATTATGTAAAATTGTTTATTTACAAAAAAACAATAATTTTAAAATAATTCTAGAGGAAAGACTAAAATACAGTGTACGAAACTGAAGTATCTTTTACAGTTTACATTTTATTATTTTTAAAAAGAACGAAGTTTAAAATAAACAGAACAAAGGCCATTAAACAGTTTTCTAGAAGCATCTCAGACTCAATTGCACTAGCAATCACGCCTGGCAAGACTACTTCAAAGATTTATGGACCATTCTTACAGCATAACGACCTAACACCTGGTTGCTTGCCACCACAATGTAAGTAAATGCAGAAAGCTGTGTGCATACCATTAAGGCGGGTTTCCCATATATAACATTTTTACTGGCCATAACATGCTGGTTTAAAGGTTTGCTTGTTGTTGCTCTTCAGTTAACACTGCTTATAGCACAGATGTTCTTCACTTGTCCTCTTTGGGCTTTATTATCGTATCATGGAGGCCTTGGGTAAGCCTTGAACACTTCACTTCTTAAGTTGGTGCTTTTTGTGAAAACCCTTGTCTTCCAGTCCAAATTTTGCATATGCATTTCCTTCCTTTATGTTCCTTTCTATAAAAGCTAACATATGATAGCTTTTATAGGAAAGAACCCATAATTCCTTGGCTCTGGGTAGGCTATGATAAAAAGTCACATGTTCTTTTAATTTAATTTCACATGTAAACAACATTATGCTCCTGTCCTTAGTCTTCTCTCAGTCTTCACTTCTGCAATAAAATGGTGAGTTCATTAATCGCATCCTGTCATTATATCATCATATCCTGGCATTATCCCGGTTTCCCTAGGCTTAAGCCCAGGGCACAGGGTCTGCTCACTGACTTAGCCAGATTTGGCTGAATATCAGTATTACATGGAGTAACTGCCATCTGACCTTCACAACCTAAAGGGAAACATCATTCTATTGTTAAATCTGTTGTCAGAATATTAAAACGCACTGAGTTTCTAATAACGAATGCTAGTTTGAATTTTAAGGTTTTCCCACTGGGCTTCATGTTTATTATTAAACTATAACTAGTTAAAACAAGCTTCTGGGCCCATTTATTATTTATACTTTGGTAAAACCACATTGCTTGTACTCATTTGTTGTAAGGTTTTTTAAAAAGATAAACTGGCTAGTCGTCAATGTTCAAGGGAGTTTCTTTTCTAAATGATTTTTAGTACAGATTTATTTCTTTATCTACTAAAACGATACATGTTTTTTGAATAAAATAGGCTATACTGTTAAATTGAAAAAAAATTGGGGTTTCAGAAATATATAAAATTGATTAAAATTCACCATTACAACCGAGATTCAATATTCTTTTGATATGATCATTGCCGTATAGAAAAAAAACAATTTGCATCGGAAATATACGATCACATACATGAATTAATGACCTGCGTTGAATAAGAATATTTGTCTGTATAATTTTTAAATCAATCACACAGGATCGGCTTGTGTGAATACATATTCGGTAGAAGCAAGATAGGGTGCCATAAATTTACATGTTTACGCAAACATACATACTTTCACGCCTGTTTTCCCGAATAGGTAGCCAGAAGCAGATTATACGCTTCGCCAATTATATTGCTGGTCCCATATAATAGGTGGCGAGCCTATCGTCGCTAACCGGGATCCGTCACGTTCGCCAGAGCCTCGTCTGTTGACCAGCAGGTGCACCACTTGCAGGTGAGGATGGCTTGGGCTCCTTAAATGTTATTAGGATCCCTATACACCCTATATACATGTTTACTCACAATTGGTTGTTTTACAACGCACCCTTGTACTAATGACATCTAGTGTCAGCAAGCTAAACTACGGAGCAAACTAGAAGTGGGCGGGATCTTACTTCCACCTCGCCTCGCGCAGTGACATGCATAATTTATTAGAAACGTATTAATATAACACTCTTCATTCTATTTGCTACGTTATAACGAGAGTTATAACGACCTCCACCTAAATTCGGTACTTAAAAGTTATACCCATAATACAAGGACGTCACTCATAATAAATTCGTTCAGGAAAACCATCTAGCGTGTATTTAATAACACCTTTCGAATATTTATGAGTATTTTAGTCAAAATTACACCCAACAATAAACTTTGGTGGCAATTTAGATGTTAAGAACCTACTCGGCAATAAGTTATAATAAATCTAAGTGGCAGTTATATAAAAATGACGTTTCAAATCGTTTAACTTTTGGCCTTTGAAATATGTTTCAGAAATATAATAGAAGCTTGCTTACCTAGAATTAGGGACATTATTGTTACTGGCTAGTTCGAAAAACTAATTGAGAACACTTTTTGCTACAAGGATTAAAATATTTTTCTTCACTTCTTGGCAGGAAAATAATGCGTCCTGTCTGCAGTCTGTCTTATGAACCGTTAAGTGTGTATGACCGTATACTACGAAACAAAACAGTGCAACATCACATTTTAAATTCTCTCAAGAAGTCTATGTGAGATCTGACTATAGTCCCGCATCTTTACTGAGGACTCAAAGGGATAAGGCATTTCCCGCATTTCATTTATCTATTTATTTATTTCATTATCATTGACAATGAATTAAATATTATTAATATAGGTATCCTTTACTTGACACTGATTAAATGTGCTAAACGTAAATGTGTGTGGACTGTGATGAACAGAATGCGAAGACATTCTGCGCCGACTTTAGGTAAACAGGGAGCAGGACATGGAGATGACGATTTGAATGCCATCTACAAATAAGATTAATGTGTTTGTATAATATTTATGTTGTTGAATTAATGTTGCATACTCTTTCCCTACTGTAAAAATACCTTGTCACAAAAGTATACTTCTCTATATGGCGACTCAATATCTTTAAAGCACAGTGGCGCGACACGACCGACAATTGCTTCCTGCGACAGTATTGGAAGATTTACCGCAGCTCGCCGCCTCGTCCCGTACGGCGCTGTGTAACTTGCGGGAATCTTTCACAGCTCAGCGAGTTTTATGTGGCTTTCAGACGTTGCTCGACATTATATTGTTGGACACATTGTGGGAGACTTCTTTTTTTGACGTGACAACGTCTTATAATTCGATAGAGCCGGCTGCACGCACGAAAAAACATGACTCATGCGGCGTTACCTCGCTCTGAGGCGTTCCATGTAAGGCTTAAAGTGCAAGCGAGTGCGCAGAACGAGCGACAAAGAAGCACAATCAGGCTTTGCGTTCGGCAGCGTTCCATATCCGCCTCTCTCGTTTTTTGAAAAATGCTACCATTCTATCAGTATTTTCTTAAGACGTTGTCACGTTCAACTATCGTCAGTAAACCGACTTCACAGACAACCAATTTTTAACATTTAATTTACTAATAAATATATAAGGCAATTACAGAATTTGCATGTTAATATTGAAAGCGCCCCTAGCAGTTTTTATTTCTTTTGTGCCTCTGTCGTAGGCATGTCTTAAACATCTTTTCTTGTGGCATGATTGCAATCTAAAAATAGAATCCAAAGTATTTTATATGGTCTGATAAATGTTCTACTCAATATCTCTAAAGCACAGTCGCGCGACAAGACCGACCGACCAACAATTTCTTCCTGCGACAGTATTGGAAGATTCACCGCAGTTTGCCGTCTCTTCCCATACGGCGCTGCGTAACTTGCGGGAATCTTTCTCAGCTTAGCGAGTTTCATGTGGGCTTCAGTCGTTGCTCGAAGAAATATTGTAGGACACATAGTGGGTGATTTCTTCATAAAATAGTTTTTACTCCACAATAACTCAAATAAAAATTAATGCAATTTCAAATCTGGAATCAATTACACGTATAATATGTCTTATTTATTTTGTGCTTCTGTGGCAAGCAAGGTACTACTGCAAAGCCAGATAATTAAATACAAGCTTCGGTTAGACAATATCTCCGACTAAACTCGACGAAATATTATAGGACAAGTCAGACTTTTTGGCATTTTGCATATTTCTTTTTTTTTAATTCTCACTGTAAAATTGGCCAGTTAAGCTCTGAAAGGATTTGTACTTCTTATGCGCCTTTGTCACAAGCAAGGGGCTAATTCAAAGCCAGATGTTTTGATGCAAAGTAGTATCGGTTTACAAAAAAGTGTTGTAGAGGACTGTATCAACTCGTACAAAGGCGTCTTCTGAAACAAATGGAACTGCCACTCTTTTAATTTTAGAATCCGATACAAATAAGGGTATTTCAGGTCTAGTTGTATATACTTGCTTGTATAAGCTGTACTTTTATGTTTATTCGTCTGTGGCATTTTATGTGTATTTTATATGTTAGTGGAATAATCATCGGAGTTTATATTTTTTTGAAAGAATTGCACTGAAATAAGACCCCAGAGTAACATCCATTTTGATTACTTATTTCAAAGCATGACATATTTTTAAATATTGATCTTGATTTCGCTGATAATTGCTCATAATTTATTTTGTTTTGTCGTAAAATGATTATTCCTTCTAAGTAAAACTATAAAACAAAAGTTTTTCCATCTGTTAACTGTAAACTGTTTTAAGTCTATATATTGCTGAAGATTAAAAATATCAGATATAACTGAAACGAATTGCAGTGAAGCAAGGTTTCGTACACCCAAGAGTAACATCTCGGCGTCCGCCTCTAAATCCCAGGTAAGGGAATCTCAACCATCGGGTTCTGAGAGACATCCACCTCCTTCTAAACAAAATGTGGAATATCAAAAATTTCATAGTGTTTGCAGTTCAGTTGCATGTTCGAATGATTTCCATTCAAAATACCAAAATTCATTATTGTAACTCCTTATTCAGTTCCTATTTTAAGTATCATCCAGATTGTACTTGTATTTCGTTGCGATGATTATTCTATCCAAAGTCTTTGTAAACCTCCTTGTAGAAGTTAGTTCAAGATTAAAACTAGCAGAAATAACTGAAACGAATTGCAGTGAAGCAAGTTTTCGTACACCCGAGAGTAACATCGCAGCGTCCGCCACTAAATCCCGGGTTCGACGTCTTGAGCGAATCTCTACACCCATTGTGTTTGTTCCCGTGGTGACACGCTCGTCGACTTTAATGCCGCATTGAGATGTTTCCACCTCCTTCTTAAGATGTTGGAGATAAAATGTACTTTGGTATTTCTTGTAATCTTATTTGCGCGTCGGTTGCACCTGGGCTTATCTTTTCTATGAAATACACAAAAGTGCCATTATTTGTACTTACTATTTATTCGTATTTGCAGTACTACTATAGATATACGATAGACTTATTTGTCAGAGGTCAATGAAGTTCCCGATCTGGGCGTGATTATTGATAGAAAGCTCACGTTTATACCACACATTAATAAAACTGTTACTAAGTCTGCCCAAATGCTCGGTTTTCATATGAGAAACATGCTAGGGCTTAAGAATTTCAGCACAAAAATACTATTGTATAATGCTCTTGTCCGCTCTAATTTCGAGTATGCAATTACTATATGGTCACCATATTATGCAATTCACTCACAGAGGGTTGAAAGTATACAACGAGCATTTACCAGATATCTTGCTTGCTCTTATAGTGGCTTTTCACATAGGAGGTCTTATGACCAACGCCTATGTAAATTTAATATGATAACTCTGTCAAACCGTAGACGTATTCTGACCTCTGTTTCCTATATAAGATAATTAGTAATAAAATACAATGCAACAATCTACTAGAAAGTATATATTTGACTGTTCTTCACTCCTATCCATGACATCAAATAAATAAAATATTCCTCATAAAATTTTCCTAAACCAATTTAGGTCGTCAATCACCAATAAATATAATTTTAAATGAATATAATAGTGTACAAACTCGAGCCCAGGACATTGACATCTTCAGTTATTCACAAAGCATATATAAAACAAAACTTGTAAAGATGTTTAGAATCGGTTTAAGTCCCTAGTCCAAGAATAAGATTATTTTTGTTAATTCATGTTCCTTAATTATTAATTTCTTGGTAGATTTCTTTTGTTTTTTCTATAATTTCTTATATTCTTAGCGAATTTCTTATTTTGTAACCTTTCCGCAAATTTATAGTGAATGGTATGTACACCGTAATTGTTTTACATATCAGTTGTAATTTATGTTGTGTCCTTTTTCATTTTTAAGATAGTGTTGATGTTGATGTGGTTGTACTTTTTAAATAAATATATAGATCAGACGGTTGAAGTTGTGAATGATCCTTCAGTTTCTGATAAATTTCGAAGATTTGAAAAATTATTACGTAAAAACATTAAGTAAAGAATAAAATTAAATGATATATGCTCTTAGTTAGCCTTTCTAAAGTTCTATGCCCTTGCGGGGCGTCACATTGTATATATCAATAAATAATTTGATGGATTCATAGAACATGCTCCAAGCAAGACCGATATCTTCCTTTTTTACGTTGGTAACAAAATACATTTACGCACTGGCAAAAATGGGGCTAAGAGACTACTATAAATCATCCGTATCATCATACAATTAAAAAAGGGCGGGGAGCCAGTGCCAAGGTTAGAAGCTTCTAACTACCAGCCCGCGGCTAAAATCCCCTCGGGTAAGAATAGGGAGGACCTCTTCAGAAAGTTGCAGTTGACGCGCCCCTACCGACCTGTGCGACCTAATAGGCCTAAATAAATCGGAGGGCCTCTTCCAGCATTGGACTTATTATGATTTTTTTTTTTAAATTCTTCATATCACGTGGGCAAGGAATGCCTACGTGTTGTTGAGACCAATGTTTCATAATTCAACATTGCCTTAAAATTAATTCATGTTTTTCATCGTATATTTACGATCCTTATTGGATTTTTACGCGCGGCAAGAGTCTTATTGCTTTCCAAATAATATTTTTATCGGGTTTTAATGCCGAATATATATTGCCTCATTTTGTTACTGTTTACAAAATAAAATACACGGTTGATTTCTGGAGTTCGATGTATTGGCTTCACGTAACTTAAAAAAGTAGATAGATGGAAAATTCGTTATTATACACCAAATTAAAAATGAACAAGAAAACACTTGCAAAATAAAAGCGATACAATTGGCGGCCTTATCGCTAACAGCGATTTCTTCCAGGCAAACTTAGGATGGAGAGTGATTAAAATTAAATGAAAACTGGGGGTGTAAAAAATAATAAAAATATATAGTTATATTTTGATAAACAAATAATAGTAATAATAAAAGTATAAGCAGATAATAATAGTATTGTTGGTAATGGCGAATAAATAAGTTAAGTCTATGATATAAAAAAAAAATTCGAGACAAGTGTGGTCACCATTTTTAGATTTAGTGGTTATATAGTTTCATTACATAGATTAATAATGAATTGGATTTCATTTTATATAAGTTATAATAAAAAAGTAAAAGTCTAGGTAGGTAACTAAATAATTGGTGTAATTGTAAGAGAATATTTATTTATTTAAAAATATATCAAACAGACCAGTACTAAAAATAAACTAGACCCACTAAATGTCACTTTAAATGCTATCCAGTTTCACTTCACAATTCCTAGTCTGTGAATACGGTCACTGGTTCATTCGCAAATATTTTATCACAGTACCGGTCCCTTGCTCCCACGTGTTTATAAATCATTTAGAACTTGGGGATTCCAGCATCGTCACATAAACAAAAATAACAAACAAACGAAAGAGTTGAAAATTGTATGAGTTGTTGGCCGAAAATTGAAGATTTTGCATCAGTGGTTTAGTTGGTGTTCAAATATCAAAACTGTTTGATTGTATTTTTCGTTTTGTACATGTTATTTCTATCGGGAAAAGCTTACATTATGGATCAGATTGGTTAGTTTTAAATTTCATATGTATGTTTAAAAAAATATATGGACAACTTTAGTTTCGGTAGTTTATTTAAGTTTTTTAGCTGTTTCTTTGAATATTTTGTATGCAATGTGTTCAAGTTCTAGAATGATTAAAAATTCTAACTCTATATTTCAACAGCTACAATTTAATAAATCATAAATCAAGTCGTATAAATAACAGATTCTTCATGAAGGAGTATTCTTCATCTCTAAGTTCAAAGTTCTTTATTGCATTCATATTGTACATGTGTTAACAAAGATAGAAGGTAACAAACATGACCCTGCAAGGGCACAGCAAGTACATATTATTATATATATTACAAGTAACTTATTATTAAATAAAATATAAATCGTAATAGTATTTTAACAAATTCCTAAAAAAATACTTATAAATAATATTTGTTGGAAAACATACCTACCTAATTCACTATTATCTAAATTATTTTTCACCATAAGCACGTGCTTTCTCTCACGAACCATATACATTCACGTCTGTTTCCCCGAAGTTGCAGGCAGAGGCATATTATACGCCCACACTTCGCCAATTATATAGGGAATATAATAAACTAAACCTCTAAAAAAAGCTTTTTTGATCATCAAAAATACTGAGTGAGCATCTAATAGGTGATTAGGTGCTCAATCAGTATTTTTGATGTACAAAAAGGTTAGGTTAGGTTGGCAATTTATTAATTTTGAAGACACTTTAAATAACACCCATTATATAGTTGGTCCCACGGGATAGGTGGCGAGCCTATTGCCGCTTACCGGGCACTGTTATGTTCGCAAGAGTCTTATCCGTTGATCGGCAGGTGCACCACTTGCAGGTCAGGTTGGCTTGGGCTCCTTAGGTCTTGGTAGGATCCCTGTACACCCTCCCTTTTCTCCAGGTCATATTATTGTGCATGTTGCTGTAATTTATTTAAGCTGCCCTATAAAGCTTCTAATGCTGTTTTACGACTACCATGTGTAGTAATAACCAGAACTTAAACTTTAACGTAACTTTAACGTGCCTTCCAAATTACGGAAGCGCTTGATATCAAGAAGAGCTATTGTAAAGATCACGCATCCAAGAATTGACTTCTCTAAACGCTGCTTAGCTTAAGCAATCACACTAGCTGTTCTACAAGCTTTAATATAATTTTTAATGGTCAATTTTTTTAAATCTATCAAGATGCAATAATCTTTTAACGCGATCCAGACAAATTGTCTCCAATTGGACAAGAAAATACGAGAGGTTTTTAATCAAGGTTCGTTTGTGTGGCAACAGCAACTTACAATTGTGATGGCAGGTCAGAGGTGGAAAAAGTTCTAGTTTGGACCCTACCATTGGTTTCACTCTATGTAGAAACTAGCTTTTTGTGAAATTTCTAGCTTCTGACTCCAGTTTATCTTTGGACAGCACTTCATGCCGTGAAACCGTGCTGTTTACTTATGCAACAACTGCATAATTACCATTTTACAACCAGCTTAAAATATATAAAACAGTATGATCAAATCAAAAATATAAAATCGTTCAGGTCTTAATGGACAGGACACGGGGAGACTAACTTAATTGGTGTCTCTTTGTACAAAGTCACAATTTTAAAACGAATGACAATAAAACATCAATTATTGCACGCGTTCGAATTTCTAGAAAACATGTGTACAGCGTCTTGTGATCTTACACTAGTGTTTTCACAGTTTATGAAACTGTGTTCTTAATTTACTATTAATACTTTCCACAATCCAGATGAAAAAGACGACGTCAGGCCAAGTAAGAAAACCACATTACATTGGATAATAAAACGAAAGTTTATTCTGTTACAAACCAAACTCAACTAATGCTAAATTACAACATCAATTTATACAAACAAATAATAATAGCGCGAATCAGAATCTGATCTCAATAGTATAGCGTCATTTATTGACAAGGTTTTGTCAACAGACATTCAAACTGTAACGAACACCAGTAGTGGACAAATATTGGGCTGCTGGTAAAATCAACTAGAGTTTTAGGTTTAAGGCATTGAATGAACTATATCTAGAATCGTGATACAAAAGTAGTGGATATGAAATCCAGCAAGTCCTCGTTGCGATTGGTTTACGTTTTTCTATTTTCTAACAACGTCAACTACAATCAGAGCGAGCCCGCGTAAAGGTGCCGCGTAACCCGCACTAAAGCTGTAGCGTTAAATAGAATTCAGTACGTTCCGCGTCCACGGTCCTTGGAAACTAATGAAACGTTGCCGTTTGGAAATGAAATGACTTAGTGTTGAAGTTATTTTACGATTCTTTGTCCAATGTATGTTGTTTTTATAACATTGTTATGGGTCACTTAAGTTGTAACAAATTTCTGTCAAAATCTATTTAGGACTAAAGTTGATAATAGATGTATGTATAGGCATACTCACAAATTTTTAATTACTTTTGGATTTGAGATCTTGCTTAGGTTTAACTCTTAACACGATTGTTTACAGTTTGTTGAAACGGTGTCCCATACTATAACTACTGATAATTGAGCTGGGAATGTATATGGGTTCGTGGTGAAAATGAAATTAACTAGGGTTTTAGGTCCATAGCAAATCTTCCTTCTTCTTAGGTTAGATAAGTTATTAAACGATTGGTTTGTCAATATAGTATGCTCTGTATAGCACATTGGTATTGGTTACTAAAACTGTGACAAATTACTGAAATACTTAAGCTTAAGTTTAAGTATAGCTGTTTAATTGTGCTCATTTTTCATCAATTTTATCAAACATTATCCAGTGATTCACATGAAATAAGATTAGATACGATGTAGTGAATGAAATATGTTCCACATCCACAGTTCTTGGGAAGTAATGAAACTGGGTAATTTCCAAATGACACGACTTAGTGTTGAAGTTATTTTACGAATGTTTAGTCAATAGTGTATGTTATCTGTTTAAGAGAACCTATTCCGGGTTATTCAAATTGTGATATATCTTTAAAATAAAAATTAAACTCTAATTTCAAACCGTTTATTGCACTCATGGGTTATTTCGTTGCTGAAAATATTTCTCGGTACATAATATAATAGGTTGGGGAAAAAGTCTTTTCGTATTTTTGTATGAAAAGTCAAGACATTTTTTTCAAAGTTTATTTACATTTATTTACAATATATATGTACCGTTTTGTTGAATAACTTTCTGCCATTTTGTGGGCAGAGACATTATCCCGTTACTGTAGAAACTTTGGGACTTCTGATCAAAAAAACGGGACAAATAGTTTTGGCAGTCCTCTCTTGAGGTCAACCTTACAGAACCTAAAGAATTCTGCAGAGACCGAAACAGGTGAAAATCTGAAGGCGCAAGGTCAGGGCTATATGGTGGATGCACTAGGACCTCCCAGTCGAACTCTCTTAATTTTTGCTGAGTGGCTAAAGATGTGTGTGGTCTAGCGTTATCGTGATGAAAGACCACACCCTTCCTGTTGATCAATTCCGGCCGTTTTCTCTCGACTGCTTCCTTTAATCTCATCAGTTGCTGGCAGTAAAGATCAGAATCGATGGTTTTGCCGGGCTGTAAAAGGCTCATAATAAACAATGCCCTTCCAATCCCACCATACACACAGCATCACCTTATTTCGTGTTAGGCCAGGTTTGGCCACAGTCTGTGAAGCCTGGCCAACTTTCGACCACGACCTTTTTCGCACGTTCTTGTCGTACGTGATCCACTTTTCATCGCCAGTTATCAATCTCTTCAAAAACGGCTCGGTTTCATTACGTCTCAATAATGAATCGCAAATGAGTACACGGTTCATTAAGTTTCTTTGAGTGAGCTCGTGTGGCACCCAAATATCGAGCTTTTTTGTATAACCAGCTTTCTTCAAATGGGTCATAACTGTTTTGTGGTCAATTCCCAGTTCTTCAGCTACATCGTAACTACTAATATGCCGATCTTGCTCCACTCTTTCAAAAATGGCGTCCATTTTATTCGTAACAGGGCGACCAGAGCGAGGTGCATCTTTAACATCAAAATTTCCGGACTGAAAACGTTTGAACCAAATTTGCGCTACTCTTACTGACACTGCATCAGGTCCATAAACATCACAAATTGTTTTCACTGCTTGAGTTGCATTTTTGCCTTTTTTATAATAAAATTTTAAAATATATCGAATTTCTTCATTAGATTCACTCATTTTAACGGAGAGAAAAACAAATGAAAAATAGCGGGAAACAACTTTTTTTTATTTTTTTCTTTTCTTTATAATGGAACCTTTTTAATGTTACCAAAACCAGCCAGACACAAATAGTACAGTCAAAAAAATTTTATAATAAGTTTATACCTACGTTATGCGAAAAGACTTTTTCCCCGACCTAATATAAAATGCAGCGTTTTTATTATAACATAACTATATTTATCTAGATAGATAATATTTAATAATTCAGAACCTGTGTACAAAAGTTGTGTGTTCATTACGTTCAACAGTTTGTCCATTTCGTGCGTACGTCAATAAAATAAAGGTAGGCAGTGGATTATTTAATTCACACATATTTATGTATAGAATTTTCGAGATAATGATTCAAGAAGAGCATGTCAAGAGTAAAGTAAATGAGAATAATATTTTTTATTCAATCAATATTGGTTATATTGGAAAATAATGATTGCGATATTAATAGTACAGTTAATAAACGATATTTCCTCAACTCCACAAATGGATGGCATAATAATTATATCCCAAGGCATTACAGCACACAGCGCCGACTGACAGATCCAGACAAAGTCTGTTCCATATAAGCACCAATCGACTTATAGATTATAATATCACTTAACTTAAATAATTTAAATGTACTGCTATCCAACATACCTACCCAACAACGCAACAATACATCGTATTATTAATATTGTTTATTGCTTACATACACGCTTACCGTATAAAATCTTTATTCTTAGCGATAAGTGGTCAGACTGTCATAGATGTTCATGACAGCCGGCATCAACGTCTTAACGTGCTTTTCGAGGCACGGAGCAAGCGATAATAACGCACATAAAAGTCATAGCGCACCTGGGTTTGAACCCAAGACCCTCTAAATTGCAAAATTTTATAATCTAGAATAACTTTCATGTGATATAGAAAGATAGATTATTATATAGGTTATTAAAGATTGCGATGGTACTTTCTTCTTGCCCGTTCTTTTACGATCAAGCTCCCGCCCGCAGTGAAAGGGCGCGTTTTAATTTTAAGTTTGACCTTCACAAGAGCTCTACTGAGCCAAACTTGGATAAATGATTTTGAATGTTTTGAATTTTACTTAAGTATACAACCTCAATGGATAAATAGTAACCGCAGCTCACGGTTGCTTGCTACCAAATAAACCGTTTCACTCCATTTTTGGTTTTTATAGCACACTAAAGTTGCCAATACTGCAGTTAAAATAAAAGACACAGGAAAACGTTCAGTATTCGCACTCACGTCACATGCTATCTCGAGTCTAGTGGGGATTTTAATTAAACCACTGGCGATTTGTTAGATTGACGGCTCACGGGTTAGATTCGGTGATTTTACGGATTTCCACTATTTGTTCTGTGTGCTCGGCACAACATAAAAAATCCACAGTATTTTTTTCGGTGCACTGTCTAATTGTAGATACTGTTATTTGGCAAACTAAATAAATTTCGAGCTGACTGGTTTTTTCGACATTTGCATTGTTATTTTATATGAAGTTAGAAGAAAATCGCATTGCCTTCAAATACAGAAGGTCTTGGCTTTTAACCCTGATGACTTTTCAAAGTTATGTGTGTAGTTTTCTCTGTGCCTTGGAAAGCACGTTAAGCCGTTGATCCCGGTTGTCATGAACATCTTTGGCAGTCGTTATTAGGAAGTCAGTGCCTTCTTGCATCCTGGCAGCTGGTTTAACAATAGTACCTATTATGTTTCCCTCTGTTTACTAAAACACACTGTTTACTGGAAGAACTAAAAGATTTCGTGGTTTGACAATTTTCTATCCTGTTTCCTATAGTGGTTCGCTACCTCTCGTTAACATCTCCATCCATTCACCACCTTAGAGACGAAGAAAATAGTTATTCATAACTACAATATTTTTATTTGTGCTTAACAACTTTTAGGTTAGTTGTCGCAGCAAGCAAATTATGTATGATACAAAATAGGCTGTCGACGGCCTTTTTTGTAGTTGCGATGTATGTGACACAGTTCAAATAGATAGGTATTTGCATCTGATTCAAATTCATATTCATTTATTCAAGTTTGGCTCAAAAGAGCTCTTATGGACGTCGAAACTTAAAAACTAGCGCGCCCATTCACTGCGGGCGGGAGCTTGATCGTAAAAGAACGGGCAACAAAATCGTCAAGGTTAGTTTTTTCTCCCGCCAGTTACAAGAATATGTACTTAGTAGTAAAACAATTTGACAAATCTACAAAAACATGTGTTCTGCAGTCACATGATTTAAAATAAAAGAAGAAAATAACTTTTTATTTTAAGTTACACGAGTATGAGTACGAATAAACATAATAGACATGAGCAGACCAGTCCCCACTGGCGGCACCCGTTCACGAGAATGACGCATGAACCGTAACGACGAACCTAACGACCCGACGCATAACGCCGCCACCCCAGAGACATTTAAGTAGCACATCACTAATAATTGGTATAGGCACTACCGGACAGTGGAAGATTTTCGAGAAAAAGTTCATGGGAATGGAAGTTCATGTTTTGAAAATAACATACATTAAAGAAGGCTCAAGTTTAATTTGAATTATTACAGCTGATGGGACAGGATATTATTATATAGTGCTGTCTTCTCTATAGCTACTCTAATATTTGCTATCTTTTCATGTATAGTAAATCGTAAAAACACTATGCACCGTTTATCAGGATATGAAAATTATTTGAATCTGTTACAATGCAAGCTTTACGAAAGTCTGGGACAATTACATATTATTCCTTAAGTTTACGAAGAATAACGCCCACTAACCGACAATATATACATATTATCACGCCTGTTTCCCCGAAGGGGAAGGGAGAGGCATATTATACGCTTACATTTCGCCAGTTATATCGTTGGTTCCACGAAATAGATGGCGAGCCTGATGCCGATTACCGGAAACTTTTATGTTCGCCAGAGCCTCGTCCATTGATCGACAGGTGCACCACTTGCAGGTGAGGTTGGCTTGGGCTCTTCAGATCTTGATAGGAGCTCTATACACCCGACCGAATAACTGTAAACAATAATGTCTAGGAACGATGGCATCCGAGCTCTATATAGATTTTATAATTCGTTTAGTCAGTCAGGTAGCAAATGACAGGATGATAAAGATACAGGAAGTTTAAAATATAAGTTTCCAAAAACCACAGTCAACATTTTCTATTTGTAGCTAAAAATTTTACATTGTCGCATAAATTTTTATCAAAAAGTTTTCCCCCAAAAGATATTTCCTCCTCAAAATAACCTACCTATTAAAACTAATGAGACCATCGCAACATCGCATAATACCCTGTTGCCTGGGGACTTCTCACATATAATTGCTGATTATATTTAAAAACCGCCTACGGGTGTAATAAATTTGTAACATTTTGCGAGCTCCCTTGGTTCGTTATCTATATTTTATAATCTTATTAAGGGTATTTTATTAAACATTATTATCGGGGCAGAAATTAAACCCGGTTAATTGGGTGTAATTACTCACGTTTACTCGGCTAACTTTGTTAGATGATTTTATGTGATGTTTAAATAGAAAGTTCTGCGAATTTTCTGATTTTTTATTTTTCGCGTCCTACTATGACACTGTTTTCGTTGTCTTCAGTATGGTTTCTTCTGCTCGAAGTTTTCTTGTTCAGTGCTGTCGATCGTTCCTATTTTTTATATATGTGAGATCTCTTTTTGTGATCTTGATATTTGAGATCTGTCTTTATCTGTTTTTATGTTTGTGTGCCAATTAATATCGAGCATTTTCGTGCTTCGAGAGGCATGTATGGTAATCGTTAAGCAAAGTGAATCCGAATTTTGTCTGGGATTATCTGCAACACGCACTGCTTAAGTTTGTTTTGCTATCCTTGCCATTAGCGAATAGGCATATTCCACATGATGTCTTCTGTCTTATGATCTTATTGCTGTCATAATTCAGGCTCCTCTAACAAATCTATCATAAGTTTGATACAATTGTATTGTTTACTTACCATTATAAACTGTTTGAACACATCGATATCTTTTTTAATTCTAAAAGATCGTTCAAACACCATGTACAGACCACGCTAAAAGACAAAATTAATCTTTTAGTTCCCGCTATATCTTATAATAGTTTTATCATTAACATTATCCCATAATAACTATTATTTTATTTTTGTCTTTTGTTATAATAGTTACTTATTTTTAAATCATTTATCTCCCAGAATTACCAGGAGTTATTAGTACTGTACATAGTATTTATATGATGATGAAAGTATTCTTAAGCCTAAAATATAATTATTGTGCTAATCAGATCGATAAGAGCAATCAGCCTTGTTTTATTAGGATGGTCGTACTTCTGGCCAAATTATCGACTAAATTGGTATTAAATTTTAATAAATAAATAATTAAATAATTTAGTCGATAATTACAAATTTAGTCGAGAGCATAATATTGTTATTATGCGGTAGGGGTTGGCAGAGGCATATTATACGCCCTCATTTTGCCAGTTATATTTCTGGTCCCACGTAATAGGTGGTGAGCCTATTGCCGCTTACCGGAAACATTTATGTTCACCAGAGCCTCGTCCGTTGATCGGCAGGCGCACCACTTGCAGGTGAGGTATATAAATGCTTAAACTCATCTGTACTTTCAGTTATAAATGGAAGTGCGTCAATTTTCCTACTTAAAATTTCGTTACCCAAAATCCATTCTAATAGTGCAAATGGGTCAGTTAGATTTTAAACAGACTTTGTCTAGTTGAAATGTGCATAATTATGTCCATTTAAATCTAATTTTTACTTTCAGTTAAATTTAAAGAATGTCTATATGCCTGCTCCACATTTTAGTATCCCAAAATACATCTCTGATTTACGAAAAACAGTTAGACATAAAATACACATTGTCTAGTTGAAATGTGCATATATTATCAATAACATCCCCATCTGCACTTTCAGTTGAAATAGAAGGACTTCGATTTGCCTACTACACAATTCCTTATCCCAAAATCCATCCCCGATTTTCTGGAATTCAGCGGTAGCCGAAACTCGCTCAAACTCTCCCAGTTACCAAGTAACAAGGCAAGTTCGTCCAAGTTTTACTGACCTCACAACTTCCAAAGGTCGCCGGCTCACCTACTATGCATTTGCATATAAATTACAAGCCATTACAACCGCTGGAATTGGGAGACCAGCATTACGCGTCCTGATAAAACTTTGGGAATTAAATCAACTAGAAGTTTGAAGGTGTTGAAAAGGGCTTGGAAAATGTCTCTTACACATAAAAATGGTATTAGGGAAGTCACAGTTATAATGATAATTACTGTTTAATCTTATTTGATGAATGTTATGGATGTTTGGTTTATTGCTGTCCGTTTCTAAAGTTGAGAGTTCGAAATTTGAAAATTGACCCGAATGTTTCTGTGCATGAACTTAGGTTTTTGGACTTCTTGGCGGGAAACTGAAGTGTCTTGTCTGCAGTTTTGTTTTATTTTCTAAAATTTGTGATATTTCGAACATTAATGTGTAATAACGGTGGATTATTAACCGTTAAGTGTTTGTGAACATACATGAGTGTTGGTAAATGAAACAAAACAGTGCAACATCACTTTTCATATTTTCTCTCAAGGAGTCCATGTGAGATCTCAGTATAGTCCCACATCTTTACTGAGGACTCAAGGGGCTTAGGGGAGGGTACCTCATTTACCATTTATCGTCTTTATCACCACTCATTCTCATTTACTATGAATTATATATTATTAATATATCTCTAACTTGACACTGGCTAAATGTGCAAACCGCACAAAGCTATTATTTAAAAGAAGAAGAACTTAGGTTTTTACAAAAACGTATTTTGTTTTAAGTATGTAGGTAATTATAAAAAAAGTAAACATACATGTATAATATCACGCCTGTTTCCCTGAGGTGTAGGCAGAGGCATATGAAACGCCCAGATTTCGCCAGTTATATTGTTAGTCCAACGTAGTATTCTTTGTCTTACACCGAATTAACAATTACCAGGTGTAGAACTTTATGCTGTAATGTAAGATGTCCTAGGACTTCAGAAGTGCTGTGTAAGAATGCATGCATTCCTGTTGGCTTACACTACGATATGAATTTAAATTTCGTTTGTAACATCAGTTCCTTTTTTACTTTGCTCAATGTTAATATTTGTATTTTAGTTTCGTTTTGCACAATTATGTGTAATTATAAATTGAAAGAAAGTGATCTTCATAAAAAAACAACTATTAACTGATTATCTCACGGGAAATTTGGAGCCTGTGGCTGAGTTAGTATTTTTGATGAGCAATAAGTCTAGGTTGGAAGTTACCAGTTTTGGTGACCTATTTTATAAAGACACACATCTTAATTCTTAGCATGATTAGTTCTTATTGCAGCTTCTAAACGAATGGTAATAAGAAATCCACCAACGTGAGTTCATTAATAGTCTAAGTTTTTTTGCGACAATATTATTAAAATAGCAAACCTTTTTGCTGAGCAAATGCAGAAAAACCAATTGCAACTTTGCCAATAAATTACACGGGTGCCGTTCAGCCGTTCTAATCGCGACTTTTGTTTATCCTTTTCAAGTGGACATTTAAGTCATAAGCGATAAAAAGATTAGTAATTTTATTTTATGTAGTTCCATACTTTTGCATAGTATTCGCTGCCAGGCTCAAACTTTCTTCAGATAATGCTAAATATGTCCTCCACTAAATTGATTATTTAAATAATAACTTTCGCTAAAATTACAACATCGATACTTACAAAAATCGCTGGTTGCCTAGTGGTTTTGTTATATTTTTTTGCATAGTTGTCTCGCTACAGAACTTGACCCTTCTTTTTTAACGCAAATAGAACCTTGAAACTTTCCTCATATAAATTATCATATAAATTATCTATTGTGAAAACATTTCCAAAAGGTTTTTAGTGATTAGTAATGAGTAGTTTTACCAATTCTTCTCGTGCCTTCCTCAGTATAGCTTCTTAGAGTGCTTCTGTTAGAAGTGGTTTCGCCTATTGAGATCTTTAATTTATTTTTTTTGACACTCAGTCAATAATTAAAAGACTGCGTTAAATTTTGTGTTAGTGTGCAGTCTCTTCTTTAAGACATACTTATTATGGTTGCAATTCAAATGTAGGAATATTGATTTTATCGAACAACTCGTCATATATTAGGACGGGGAAAAAGTCTTTTCGCATAACGTAGGTATAAACTTATTATAAATTTTTTTTGACTGTACTATTTGTGTCTGGCTGGTTTTGGTAACATTAAAAAGGTTCCATTATAAAGAAAAGAAAAAAATAAAAAAAAGTTGTTTCCCGCTATTTTTCATTTGTTTTTCTCTCCGTAAAAATGAGTGAATCTAATGAAGAAATTCGATACATTTTAAAATTTTATTATAAAAAAGGCAAAAATGCAACTCAAGCAGTGAAAAAATTTGTGATGTTTATGGACCTGATGCAGTGTCAGTAAGAGTAGCACAAATTTGGTTCAAACGTTTTCAGTCCGGAAATTTTGATGTTAAAGATGCACCTCGCTCTGGTCGCCCTGTTACGAATAAAATGGACGCCATTTTTGAAAGAGTGAAGCAAGATCGGCATATTAGTAGTTACGATGTAGCTGAAGAACTGGGAATTGACCACAAAAAAGTTTTGACCCATTTGAAGAAAGCTGGTTATACAAAAAAGCTCGATATTTGGGTGCCACACGAGCTCACTCAAAGAAACTTAATGAACCGTGTACTCATTTGCGATTCATTATTGAGACGTAATGAAACCGAGCCGTTTTTGAAGAGATTGATAACTGGCGATGAAAAGTGGATCACGTACGACAAGAACGTGCGAAAAAGGTCGTGGTCGAAAGTTGGCCAGGCTTCACAGACTGTGGCCAAACCTGGCCTAACACGAAATAAGGTGATGCTGTGTGTATGGTGGGATTGGAAGGGCATTGTTTATTATGAGCTTTTACCGCCCGGCAAAACCATCGATTCTGATCTTTACTGCCAGCAACTGATGAGATTAAAGGAAGCAGTCGAGAGAAAACGGCCGGAATTGATCAACAGGAAGGGTGTGGTCTTTCATCACGATAACGCTAGACCACACACATCTTTAGCCACTCAGCAAAAATTAAGAGAGTTTGACTGGGAGGTCCTAGTGCATCCACCATATAGCCCTGACCTTGCGTCTTCAGATTTTCACCTGTTTCGGTCTCTGCAGAATTCTTTAGGTTCTGTAAGGTTGACCTCAAGAGAGGACTGCCAAAACTATTTGTCCCGTTTTTTGATCAGAAGTGCCAAAGTTTCTACAGTAACGGGATAATGTCTCTGCCCACAAAATGGCAGAAAGTTATTCAACAAAACGGTACATATATGTCGGAGAATGAACGATTATTTATTTATTCAAGTGGCAATACTACCCTAAATGTCGCTAACTTCATGTCAATGTTTGATGTTGACAGTTTGTTATGAAGTTGTCTATGTGTCAGTTCAATCAGTCAGTAGTGTGTACGTCGATCGAGCACTTTACTTGCTTCCGAGACGTCGCCTGCGCCGGTTGTGCGCACTGACCGAACAAAATATCAAGATGGCGGCGAAGATCACCAACACGTGGATTCAAATCCGTTTGAATCTGCGACAGCAGCGGTGGGATTACCCCAAGGAGCATCCTGCGAGCCTATTGCGATGCCAGCTACACAAGAACGTGGATATTTTACGTCTGAACATTCTGCGCGACTGGAGACTGGATGGGGCGAGTCCAACAAGATCGAGGTGGTGATTTCTGGTATTACAGATACTCAGGTACGTTTAGAGTTACTAAAAAAATACCCCAACTTTGTATCACTTGATAGACATTTGAGTACTTATCCTAGTATTAAAAATCTCAAGCGACTTTTTGATAAGACCCGTAGCGAGGCCGAACATTTACATTCTAAACGCTTTAAAATCAATGAAAAACCTACCGATAGACGTTGTCACTATTGCAATAAGGTAGGTCATTTAAAACGTCATTGTTTGTCGTTACGGAATAATCACAAAAGTGAGGGTGCCACTCATTCTCGGGCTCCCACTGACAAAAATAATGATAAGTCGACTCAATGTTCTTATTGTCACAAACCAGGGCATTCTGAATCCACATGTTTTATAAAACAACGTAACGTAAAACAGAAAGAACTAAAAGACCCTAAATTGCAAACTAAATCTGTAAATATTTGTTCTCCTTCTGAAGAGTCGTTGATTGAATTGCAAATAGGTGCTTAAATGCGTTAATTGATAGTGGCTCAGAGTGTTCTTTGATTAAAAAAGAAATCGCTGATAGTTTGCCGGATAGAAAGGTAATTTCGTTTACGCGTCTCACCGGTATTGGTTCCGTTCCATGTTTTTCGCTTCGTAAAATGACAAGCTATGTAGAATTTGATGGGTTTCATACTGAAATTACGTTCGTGATTATAGACTCGCATTTACTGCCTTATGATGTCATCCTAGGTAGGGAGGTATTTAAGACCCCAGGTTTAGTTTTTACACTCAGTAGCGATGGTGCTAAGATAACTAGGGATTTTAATGTCAATGTGTGTACTAGATTCGAAAACCCAAATCTGGATAAAATAAACACAGATTTGACTGACCAGCAGGATGTTAATAGATTGAGGTCCATTTTGGAAAAATACAAAAATAATTTTGCTAGTGGAAATTCAAAATCAACTGTTACTACTGGCGAAATGCAGATAAAGCTTAAAAACCCAAATAAAATAGTGCAACGTCAACCCTATAGGTTAGCCCCTTCTGAACGAAATGTAATGCGCGACATAATTGCCGATCTAGAGAGCAAGGGTATAGTGCGAGAGAGTTCTTCGCCTTTTTCGAGCCCAGCATTGCTTGTTAAAAAGAAAGTCGGGTCCGACCGTCTTTGTGTAGACTATAGGGAGTTTATGGTCGTTACAGACTGTAATGCCTTGAAGGCATCACGTCATAAACGTGAACTGCTACCCCGCGTTCACCGATGGTGGCGTACATGCAAACTTTTGATTTTGAAATAGAATATCGAAAGGGGGAAAGGATCCCACACGTAGATTATCTCAGTCGAAACCCAGTCGATAGTAAATTGGTAAATGTTTCTCATTTGAACAATGAATGGTTGCAGGCCGAGCAGAGGTTAGATCCCGATATTAGGCGCGTTATTGAATCCATTGAAAACGATACGATTGATGCTAGTGTTAGGTCGTCGTACACTTATAAAGACAATTTACTTTTTAAAAACTTTTAGATAAATGGTAAAACTTTCAGTAGAATAATAATTCCCAAAAATTATAGATGGCAAATAGTTCAAAGGTTTCATGACGAACTGAAACACTTGGGCTGGGATAAGATTTTGTCTAAAATAAGAGAACATTTTTGGTTTCCTAATATGACCTCATCTGTTAGAGCTTACGTAGACCATTGTTTACCCTGCAAAGTAAATTAAAACCCTTCTGGTAAAAGACAATCTATTTTACATCCAATGGAAAAGTTGTAGAACCGTTCCACACTATTCATATTGATACTAGTGGCAAGTTGACCGGCGGTAAGATGGCAAAGGAATATGTCATAGTTATTATAGACGCTTTCACAAAGTTTTGTTATTTGAGTGCAGTTAGGATTTAACTTCGCGTTCAGCTTGTGAAGCCCTTAGAAATTTCGTTCACATTTTTGGTACACCCAAGCGAATTATATCCGACCAAGGTACCTCTTTTACTGGACGAGAGTTTCAGAGCTTATGTAGTGAATGGTCAATAGAATTTCATGAAATTGCCAGTGCTCACGGGCTAATGTCCAGGTAGAGCGAATGATGTCTGTGCTAACCAATTGTTTTACAGTTGTTGAAAATCACGAAAATAAATCTTAGTAATCAATTATTGGTGAGGTTCAATTTGCACTAAATTGTACTGTGTCTAAAAGCACTGGTAAAACTCCACTTCAGTTGTTAATAGGCTACAACAAAATTCCCTCAAGGTTAAATTTCCTGATTTCTGATCTTGACGCTAATACTGAACCGAAATTAGGAATGAGGCAAAGGATAGGATGGACGAGCAGGCATCTAAAGATAAAAGTCGCTTTGTCGGAAAAATAGTCTGAAAGCTCTTACGCTTTGTCTGAAAATTTGGCTGAAAGCTATTACTTACGCTTTGTCGGAGAAATAGTCTGAAAGCTCTTACGCTTTGTCTGAAAGCTATTACTTACGCTTTGTCCGAAACAAGATGAAAGCTTTTACGCTTTGTTCAAGAATTTCACTGAAAGCTGTTACGCTTTGTCCGAAACAAGATGAAAGCTTTTACGCTTTGTTCAAGAATTTCACTGAAAGCTGTTACGCTTTGTCCGAAACAAGATGAAAGCTTTTACGCTTTGTTCAAGAATTTCACTGAAAGCTGTTACGCTTTGTCCGAAACAAGATGAAAGCTTTTACGCTTTGTTCAAGAATTTCACTGAAAGCTGTTACGCTTTGTCCGAAATAAGATGAAAGCCTTTACGCTTTGTTTAAGAATTTCACTGAAAGCTGTTACGCTTTGTCCGAAATAAGATGAAAGCTTTTACGCTTTAATTTTAATTTTACAGTATGCTTGAAAACTGCTACGCTTAGCCAGAAAATAAGTACGCTTTGTATAAGGCATAGATTGAAAGCTTAATGCTTGATCCAGTGTGACTGCTGAAAGCTTTCTCGCTTTGTAGACATTTTAAGCTAAGGTCCTTCCTTATGTTGAAAGCTTCAACGCTTTGCGGTGTGATCAGAATTATCGATTTTTAATTATCTAAGACAGACCTGTTATTTCTACAATACCAACGGACAACGCGAGAGCGCGTTGATTTGCAGAATGGCCGTGTCGGAGAATGAACGATTATTTATTTATTCAAGTGGCAATACTACCCTAAATGTCGCTAACTTCATGTCAATGTTTGATGTTGACAGTTTGTTATGAAGTTGTCTATGTGTCAGTTCAATCAGTCAGTAGTGTGTACGTCGATCGAGCACTTTACTTGCTTCCGAGACGTCGCCTGCGCCGGTTGTGCGCACTGACCGAACAAAATATCAAGATGGCGGCGAAGATCACCAACACGTGGATTCAAATCCGTTTGAATCTGCGACATATATATTGTAAATAAATGTAAATAAACTTTGAAAAAAATGTCTTGACTTTTCATACAAAAATACGAAAAGACTTTTTCCCCAACCTATTACATCATATTATTAATTAGTCTTGGGTTTTTCAGAAAGTGCCTTTGGAGTCGTGTCTCCAATCCTTGTATTTATATTAAAATTTGACAGTTTGAACTAGTTAACTATATTTACACTAAATATGATTGTTATTTCTTATCTATGTATGTAACTGAAAATTTCGAAAAATATTTATTGTCACCCAATTATACACTAAATCTAAACTATGAGCAAAGTTATGGATTGCAGAGTTTGATTTGTAATATTATTCGAGATTAACATATTTGGCACTTTTATTAAGAACCAAGAATAAATTTCAAGAGCATGTGTATATGGATGTTACTAAAGAGTTTTGTGAGACAACTTGTAGTTAATATTTAAATATGTTAGTTTTAGTAAGAGCTATATTATTTTATTTATGTACCTCTGTTACCTGGCTGTATTTTTATATAATGTATTTAAATATTTATATTTTAATATATTTGCTTCGCTTGATCCTCTCACTTACACCAAAACAGGAAAAGGTTCGATTCCCTCCTTATCGGAACGTTTCCGGAATTTACAGCAATGTCTTTTGAGAAAAATTATTCACATTGAAAACCCAAAAAGCAATTTTATTTTGTTACATTATTAAAAGAAAATATTAAAAATGTTATGATAAAACAAATCAAATCACTTATTTGCACAAATGTGGGTATCATACAGCTGATAAGAAGTATAATTTGTTTCAGTACATCGTAATAATAGGAATTTTTATTATGAACTGTATTACTTAAATATAGTATAACGTCTAAGTTTACGCCAACGCCTGCACAATATTGACAGTTACAATCGATGGCTACAGATCCAACGCACAACATCGGTTCTATGAGTCCACTTAACTTAACTTTCCTTAAAACCTTTTAACTCAGTCTTCTCTCAGACCAAGAATCATTAACACTTAGAATAAACGTGTCAATACACTGCACGCAATGGAATGGAAATTCCTTATTAATTAGAATGGAGTTGATAATACATGATATAATTTATATTATCTTGATCTTTCCTTAATCCTTAAGGGTATGCCAGCAAGCCTTTTTTTTATTTTTTTTTATTATCGTCTGTAAAAAAATGCTGCTTACGCACTGTCTCCCGGCCAAAAGGGGGAGACCGGGAGGGGGTGTGGGGCTCACTGCGGCCGACGCGACCACCGCAGTCCTACCCACTAAAAAACTTCAGACGACGCCCACCGCTGTTGAAAAGGGGCGAGGCACCAGTTCCCGGGATGCCAGCAAGCCTGGGGTTATCGCCAATTCTTATTGCTCATCGTTAAATTAGATCAAAAAGTTAAAGCTAATGTTATGTGAGAATCACTGTTTCAGCTAGCTCTAGGAGCTAATGTTTCACTATTAAAACTATTACGATGTGACTTGATCAACGGAAAACACATTCAGAAATAATACTGTTTATGTTCACAAGTAGACTAGGGTATGTTAAAATAGCACAGCCTGTTTCTTGCCAGTTCTTCTAACAGAGCGGTGGCTCGGAACTGGCACTTAGATTTGCACTAAAATATTTAAGGGCTTATTACAAAGCAAGGTCTAAATTTAAACCAGGTTTAAAACTAGCGCGATCACTTTTACTTAATAAAATGACAGTGACAGCACTAGTTTTAACATTAGACCTTATGTTGTAATAAGCCCCATATTGGTTTTTAATTGTTTTATTGCATGTAAGTGAATCTAAGCTTCCTGATTTTACTTACGTGACACTGAAATCAGTGTAGTTTTTTATTCTGATATTAAAATTCTGACGTATTCAAGTACTGTGTAATAGAATGATGATGAAATAAACATATTTGAAATTTGAAGTAGACTATATATGGCTGAAGTGATGATGATGATGATGACATGATTAGCATTGAACCAAGTTAGATCGTTAGATAGGTAAACTATTTATTGCAACGAAAGACACACATACAAATAAAACAATAAAAAAAAAATTACAATAATTAAAAAAATATAAACACGAGTAAGTTCTGTGACTAACGAGACTTTCCAGTTCTGTCATATTGTAACACTTAACTACTTACTGCCAAATAAACCTTCTATGAGACCTAGAATCTATGCTATGACAAAAGTGAAATATAACAATCAGAGGTCGTGTTAACGCACCGCAGGCATTTGAGAAGGCACCGCTGTTTCAGCTCTTGAATAAAATGTGTCATTACTGCAACTGTTTGGGCGTCACTTGATAAATATAAGAAATCTCTTGGGGGCTAGACAATATGTTTAGCTGTGGACCTCATTTGGCTGCAGTATTGATGATGATATATTTAGCTTTGAACCGAGTTCTATTACTAACGATCGATTGCACCGATTCAGCCACATTTCTATCAAATAAACATTTTATCATCCTATTTTATCCGGTTGCCCTAGACTTAAGCTTACGGCCCAGGGTCTGCTCACTGGTTCAAGCAGGTTTGACTTAATTTCTTAATTTTATTTCAGTTATTACGTGGAGCGACTGCCGTCTGACCTCCGCAACCCAGAGGGAAAGATCATTCTAAGGTTAAACCAGCTGTCAGTCTGTTAGAAGGCACTGACTGCCATAGATGTTCATGACAGCCGAGATTAACGGCTAATAATTACACACATAACTTCGAATAGTCATTGGTGCGCCACCAGGGTTTGAACCCGAGACCCCCTGAATTTAAAAGCAAGGGGTCTCGCCACTAGGCTATCGCCACCTTCGCAAATAAACTTTTTATGAGACCTAGAATCTCTGCTATACCAAATGTTCTGCTTATGTAGATACTCAAAAGGAGCGTGTTAAAGCACCGCAGGCAATTGAGATGCCATCGCTGTTGCAGTCAGCTCTAGGAGCAAATGTGTCATTACTACAACTATTACGGCGTTACTTGAGGACATGTTCCGATTAGTTCTCTGTGAACATTACAGTGATACACTGTTAGGTGGAATGGCAATCTTTTCGTTATATATCAAAAAATATGTATGACCACATGTGCTAATATTAGTACTTTATCTTTATATTTATTCATGACTTCAGGACATAAAAGCAAGTCTGGGATCATCGCTAATTTCTCTTTCTCAGCTTTGAAAAGGTACAGGTACCTACTCTAAAACACTCATCTTCCTACTGTCAAATTACCTGCCATGACACTAGATTATTTCTGCGATCGACAGCGGCTAAAGTGGTGAGACTCATTACCTTCAAATTTAGCGGGTCTCGGGTTCAAACCCTGGTGGTTTTCAAAGTTATGTGCGTATTTATCGCTTGCTCCGTGCCTCGGAAAGCACGTTAAGCCGTTGGTCCCGGTTGTCATGAACATCTATGGCAGTCGTTATTAGGAAGTCAGTGCCTTCTTACATTCTGACAGCTGGTTTAACCATATAATAAGGTTTCCCTCTGGGTTGCGGGGATCAGACGGCAGTCGCTTCATGTAATTCTTCTTTTTGCTTCGCTGAATTTCAGCTAAATCTCATTAGAACAGTAAGCAGACTCTGGATATCTAAGCTTGAGTATAGGGCAACCGGGGCAATGCTAGGATATTTCTCTATGAGAGAAATTCAGGTATCGGTGATCGGGTATTACGGAGTGCTTAACTAATTGTAAATGTGCTTAGGATGTGAATTTTATATTGCACCCAGAAGACCAATATCGGTAAATCAACTTGACAAACATAGTATATAAAAGCCCACTCTATCCCTAATTACAACATGTACGAATAGTTGGAGCATTGAATATTTCCTACTCGGCTATCACATCACAAGACGTTACAGTAGTGGCAGAATAAAGGTGTTTTTTAGCAATTTTTTTTAAACGATGAAACACATCTTGTGCCGTCTGAGCTCTTGTGTTTACTTAGTTTCCGGTACATAACCTGAAAAAAGACGACCGATATGGCGTGGTGGCGAGTATACCCGCATTGCACTCCTGAGGTCGTGGGTTCGATTCCCATACAGGACAAATATTTGTGTCTATAAATATGAGTATTTGTTCTGGTCTGGGTGTTTTCCTATGTATATTAAGTATGTATTTACAAAAAAAAAAGTATTTAAGTATGTTTATCCGTTATTTAGTATCCTTAACACAAGTTCTTAATGATACTTATCTTGGAACTAAATAATTGGTGTAAGTGTCAGAAATATTTATATTTATTTATTTATAACCGAAATCCCCAAAAAAATAACGAATAGACTATTATAGTCTTTATAATTATCGTTACAATAACGAAATTTGTTCTGCCCATTCGTTTAATGGATATAACAAATATACCGATAAATGCTTTAGTTACTCTATTAATCTGCAATGTGGGGCATTTCACGTGAAGCGGACAGGGAAAATAAAGTGAGGTTCTGAAAATCGACTATATTCGGCCCACATGTACTTCTAGCAGGTATGAATTGGTACACAAAATATTTTTTTTGTATAGTGTATATTTACCAAGTTATAGGTTTCTAAAGAATTGTTGTGATTTTAATTACTATTTTTCTTAAGTAATTTTTCGAATACCACTAATTTATTAATAAATATTTTTCATAGCGGCACATATTAAAAATATACTGTTCTTTTTGACCATAAATTAAAATTTAAAAAAAAATATTTATTTCCTGTTCAAAACCGGAAGTGAACTATTTAAACCGGAATTACAGTCACTTCGACCAATTTTATTTTCTTTTTTTTTCATTCAAATTATAGCTTAAAGGATATTAAAAGTGGACTAGAAAATTTGAAATAGGATCTCTATTAGTTTAGAAGTTACATTAAATAATATACACCCGCGTCGCAAGAGGGGTCATATGTGGCGCTTGGTTAGATCAGCTAGTGTGTGTCAAACAATAATTAAGTGTAATTCGAAAGCATTTAAAAATCATATGTGATAATTAAGATTGGCAATGTCTCCTCCATTCAATATCAATTTTACGTTTTGATGGTAAGTACAAACGCATACCATATGTGTTCCGGAGTCGCCGGCGAGTATACATTGTTTAGGTCTTAGTGTAAAAAACTTTGTTAAGCCTACCTTGATGTTCGGATATTAATATGTAAACTTCTGATAAAGTTCGTCAATGTTACAAAGCAGGAACCCGGTTTGCGTCTACAATCATCATTCCAGAAACCAGAAAGTTTCACAGCTTTATTCCAACAACCAGAGGCATTCTTGTAAAGAGGACCAGTTCTGCCATAGAGTCCCATTGTAAAATTGTGAAAATTACAAAATAAACTAGTTCTTGTGTTGTTAAAATGTTGTTTTATTATGTTTTAATTATTTTATCACAGTAATTTATACAAGCCATGTTGTTTGACACACACTAGCTGATCTAACCAAGCGCCACATATGACCCCTCTTGCGACGCGGGTGTATATTATTTAATGTAACTTCTAAACTAATAGAGATCCCATTTCAAATTTTCTAGTCCACTTTTAATATCCTTTAAGCTATATTTTGAATGAAAAAAAAAGAAAATAAAATTGGTCGAAGTGACTGTAATTCCGGTTTTAATAGTTCACTTCCGGTTTTGAACAGGATATAATTATTTTTTTTTAAATTTTATTTTATGGTCAATAAGAACAGTATATTTTTAATATGTGCCGCTATGAAAAATGTTTATTAATAAATTTGTGGTATTCGAAAAATTACTTAAGAAAAATAGTAATTTAAAATCACAACAATTCTTTAGAAACCTATAACTTGGTAAATATACACTATACAAAAAAAAAAATTGTGTACCCATTCATACTTGCTAGAAGTACATGTAGACCGAAAATGGTCGATTTTTAGAACCTCACTTTTTTTCCCTGTCCGCTTCACGTGAAATGCCCCATGTGTATTATCTGTTAAAAATATTTACTTCCCAATTTTAAAAGTCTATGTATTCTTAGAATTGTAATGGCACACTCATGCATAATTCCTAATTATCATACAATTACCAACGCTCAAAGCTCTCACTGATGAACTCGTGCCATATAATAAACTGCTCGTCTAAATATTTCATTCGGGTTCCAGATTATATAACGTCAGTTTTGTTAGGAAAACATCATCAATCAATGAATTTAAAATTACCATGTTTTCAAGAATGCTTATTGTCTGGAGAAATATTTGTTTTGCCATCTTACAAGTTCGTATGTTCCCCTTAACAATGTCAATTCTACACTTGCATACCAACGCTCAATGCTCTCAGTAATGAACTCATGTATTTTTATGAACTGCTTGGCTAAATATTTCATTCGTTTTTCAGTTTTGTTAGGAAAACTTCATCAATCAATGGATTTAAAACTTCCAAGTATTCAAGAATGTATATTGTCTGGAGAAATGTTTGTTTTGCTATCTCACAAGTCCGTATATTCCTCTTAAGAATGTCAATCCCACACTTGCAATTACCAACCTTACATACAATTACCAACGCTCAATGCTCTCAGTGATGAACTTATGCCATTTAATGTACCTACTGCTCAATTAAATAGTCATATCGTGTTCCAGATAGTTAAATAATAAATAAATATTTCTGACCCTTACACCAATTATTTAGTTCCAAGATAAGTATTATCAAGAACTTGTGTTATCGATAGTGAATAACGGATAAAAATACATAAATACTTTTTTTTGAAAATAATTACTTAATATACTTAGAAAAACACCCAGACCAGAAGAAAAAATAAGAAACATTCATGTTTATACACACAAAGATTTGTCCTGGGTGGGAATGGAACCCACAACCTTGAAGCGTAGTGTGGGTATACTCGTCACCAAGCTACATCGGTCGTCATAATTATACCGTAAGAACTGTCTGGAAAAATATTTTTTTTCCCATCTTACATTACCGTATATTTTACTTAAATCAAATATCATTTATTCAAGTTAGGCTCAATAGAGCTCTTATGAATGTCATACTTATGAACTAACGCTTAAGAATGTTAATCCCACACTTGCATATAATTACCAGCGCTCAATGCTCTCACTGATGAACTCATGCCATTTAATGAACTGCTCGGCTAAATAGTTCATTCGTGTTTCAGATATAACGTTAATTGCTTTATTCTAAGCTTGAATGGCGTGCTCAGAGGCGCTCAAAGGCGTTCGGTGGTTTATAAACAAGGGTGAATCTTTGGGTGATTCTTATATGGAAATTTTATGAAAATATTTTACTGACGTTTTAACTAACGTGGAATCTCTCAATTAGTGGGTTCTTGCATTAGTATTTAATATGTTTTTTCACAAATAATTAGTATTGAAGTAGCCAAATTGTTGTTGTTTTTTGATATTAAATTTGTTAAAGTTGAGTGGGCAAAACCAAGTGAAGAAGTGCTAAAAGTTGTTATGAAACTTTATCAGCTGAAACAATATTATTCTTATTAAGTAAATAGTATCTAGGCATTTTGCGTTTATTATTAATGTAACAAAAACTTCTTATTTTATGGAAAAATGGTTATCATTATTTATATAATTAGCATTCGGTACAAATAAGTTACTGCCAAATTTTTGGTTAATTGATATATTTTCTTTTTTGCGCTGATAACCCTGTTTACTGCCATAGTGCAGGAATAAGCCTTTTGACTTTTTATAATATTACTATATAACATGCACAAATCCCTGCAAACTATCATAATAAGTTTATAGAAAGACTATATTCAAATTTACAAACATCGCTCCATTCGCTTACAATAGCTATTAAGTAATGAAAAGCTTTACTTTTAAAAATCTTGTTTGTTTAATTTAAAAACTTCTCTATCTATTTTAGTCTATTAAAATTTTACAACTGCTAGTATGATTAAAAAAAATAAAGATTTAGTATGTATTACTTTGAATTTTAAGAATCTTTTAAGTGATATCTCAATAAACAATATGTTTGAAGAATCACCCCTCTGATTATAGCATAGCGTGTGAGGCGTCTGAGATGAGGCAGTTGTGTTTACATGTTAAGTAGTCTGACATAGACAGTAAGATTTATATATTGTCTGTTTGTATTTAATGTGTTGGTTTGTTCGTACATAGTCTAGGATGATTTATGACAGATTCAATGTTGTTAGTGGAATTATTGTTTAAGACAAGAAAATAGAACTGAATTTGTACTAAGACAGTCAATAACTTATAAATCTAATGAGATTATTAAGTTATTGACTTTGCAGGTTCTCCTTAGGTTTACTTCCTGGACCATTAGTCCCTTTTTATAACTGACATTCAATCATATCTAACCCTAGGTAGATAGCATAAATGCTAGGATAAAGTGGTACCATTTAGTAAAAAAATTTTTTCCAGAGATGGGTAATAGTGAGAAAAGATAAATGATATTCATGTGTGCGTTGCCCTTGCGTGCATTTTATAAATTTCTGTCCTCTCTATATATTTTATCCAAAGGGTATTTAGACAAAAGTAAAATATTTTGTTTTCTGTCGCCTGCTACCACAAGAGGTTCGAATTGTGCAATATTTTGATAATTGACATTTTTTTTTCCTTTCAGTTCCATTCCTGTAGAGAAAGCTTCTTGTAACAAGGGCAGAACTCTCGATCGAATTATTCCTACGTGTTCCGAGATTCTGGGAATGATATTCATGTGTCCGTTGCTCTTGCGTGCATTTATAAAGTTTCAGTTCTGTATTTCATTTCATTGTGTTACGAATATATAGACAGTATTAAAAAATATATTGAGGTCACTTACGTGGTAAAACTTTTTTGTTTGTTTCCTTTTGTTTGTTGTTATTTTCTATAATGAGCTCGAATTCATCATCAACACCATTATTTCAGCCACTAGAAGTCAACTGCTTAACAATTTTCAGTGAACATAGGGTGCCTTGAAAGTATTCTACGTTCACCATTATAACGCTATCTGCATCAATAGGTTTCCCCCCGCTTTCTTTAGATCATCGATCTATCAGGTGGTTCCTCTAAGCGGTGGAGCCTTAACGACCCATTTTTCGTCGGTTCTTCGAGTTATATGCCCAGCTAATCCCTTTTCTGTAACAATCGACCAATTGAGTGTACAAAAACAAGTAGTTAATATAATTAAAATCCCATTTCACCTTATTATCCCGAAACGAAGCCAGAAAATTCTTAAATTTCTTAGAAACACCAAGCCGGCATTAAAAGCTAAACGAAAAAACACTTAAAAGGTAATTTGAGTGCAGTTCTATAAGAGCGGAATTGAATAGCATTTGGAAACAAGAAAGCACTTACCGGTTATTATGCTGCAAACCTTCCATTTCAGTGATAATCACTTGCAAAATGTTAAAACAACTCAAATTGCTTTTTTAATCAGACTGTAACTACTTTAATACGAAGTTGGAATAAATATTTATGTCTTCGGACAGTTTGCATGGCGCCATTTTGCCATAAACTAAGCACAGCTTGTAATATTGACTTTATTGGACTTAGAACAATGCCACCCCCCTCTCATCTCACGGGGATTTATTAGAGTCGCCGAAAAGAAATCCTAAAAGATAAAGATAAAAAGATAAGGTAAAAAGATAAAGATAAAGATAATTTATTTGTCAAAATACACAACATTAAGGTGTTACACTCATTACATTCTACCATCACTGGTGTACAAATATTGATCTTATAAACTAACAAAATGAAATGAAAGATGTTACTGATCATTATAAAAAACCAGATGATCCTACCAAAGCAGCAGCGTACAACCCTACAATATAACGGAAACTATTGAACAGGCCAATGTTCAGCACTGGACTTTAAGTATTTAGCTAAAATGATAATGATGATGAGACTAGACTACTACTAGTCAGCATTCTGTTTGTGGCATTTTCACAGAACTCTACCACCATTTAACCTCTTAACTGAGGGTCCGTTGAAGGTCATTAAGCAGTTGGGATCTTGCCTAGTTTAAATATTAGTCACATCTCATATATATATAGGTATTAGACTAGACTTCTTCTATCATCAGGTTTTACTACCAACCTGGATTTGATGCGAGTAATATCTCTTGGCCTTCTCGGCTAAACTATTAAATTTATATTCCAGGAAGCCATAAGAAAAAACCTAATAAACAATAGTAACTATTTTTCTAAGTAGTATACGGTTAGTTTTATAGCGACAACATTACGCTCTATAAGAAAACTGGATGATTCTATGATCCAATTTTCCAAAGGGTCTGCAATAACTTGGTGACTGCGAATAAAAAGCTTCTACAGAGGCATCTGTCTCCAGTCGAAGCGGTCTACTGATTTATTCGCTTCGTTGAACCGCAGAATTAGTATCGTGTGTTACTATGGTTCAATTTTTTATTCTCGTTCGTTCTTGCTGTAACATTTATTGGATACATACACACTTACATAATATTACGCCTATTTTACAGATCAGATAGGATGATGCATATTATACGCCCACATTACAGAATTACGGTGTATAGGGGTCCTACAAAGACCTAAGAAGCCCTTTTTTTTTGTTTCACGTCGGTAACAAAATGTATTTACGACCGATATGGCGTGGAGGTCAGCATACCTACACTTCACTCCAGAGGTCGTGGGTTCGATTCCCACACAGGACAAATCTTTGTGTGCATAAATATGAATGTTTGTTCTGGTCTGGGTGTTTTCCTATGTATATTAAGTATGTATTTACAAAAAAATAAAGTATGTAAGTATGTTTATCCGTTGTTTAGTATCCCTATCACATATTCTTAATGATACTTATCTAGGAACTAAATGATTGGTGTAATTGTCAGAAAATATTTATTTATTATGATTTATTTACGCACTGCCTTCCGGCCAAAGGGGGGCCGAAAGCGGGCGTGGGGCTCACCACCGGCAGACGCGACTGCTAGCAGTAATACCCACTAAAATCTTCCGACAACGCCCGCCGCTTGTTGAGAAAAAGGCGGGGGCCAGTACCTGTGTTGCAGCGTCTGACACCCCACCTACGGCCAACATCCCCCGGATCAAAACCGGGAGGAACTCCTCAGAAAGGCGCTGTGGACGCGCACCCCCTACCTCCCCGTGCGACCATAGCGTGTGTAGCCGAGGGGTTCTCGGAGGTTCTATGGTTAGACAGCAGGGGCCCCCACTGCCTAAGACCCTCCTGGCGCTGCTTGACGGGCCCTCCTGGCCCACCCGCTGCGCGCCCTCCACAGGTCCCGGCCCCGGCCTCCGAGAGGTACTCAGCCCCCCCACCACGACAAGCTCTGGCGAACATAATAGTGCCCGGGAAGCGACAATAGGCTCGCCAACTATTACGTGGGACTATATAATTGGCGAAGAGTGGGCATATAATATGCCTCTGCCCTACCCCTTCGGGGAAACAGGCGTGAATGAATGTATGTATATTGTTTGCCTGATCGGCAGGTGCACCACTTGCAGGTGAGGTTCGCTTGGCTTCCTAAGATATTTGTAGGATCACTATACATCCTATATATTGGATGTTTATATGGACGAAGGAATTAAACGTTGGAATGATTTTAGAGAAATGGTAGGTTAAAAGTACTCTAAACCGACAGGAGTGCATGAGTAGAATCGTTAATTAAGCTAAAATTGTGTCAGAATTGAAGCATATGACAATATGTGGCCTACGGCCACAGTATAACGGTGGGTTTATCAAGCTTCCAAAATCATTTTCCTTCAAAAACACCGTCAAAAAGGTGTCTCTTCACCAATATCCAAACAGAAACTGTCTTGGATATTGTTCAAAGCTACTTAAATATTATTTCAACTTAAAATTGGTTTCAATAATTCAGTAAGGAAAGTGGCGGTCTCATCATAAAATATTTATTTAAGTTCGTATATTCCGCTACAGTGGCAACGCCGTGTCGTACTGTTACAGTACTGTACGGACGTAAACCACTGTTCGAATATTGTGCTTTTATTTTCAGTATTATAATTATTATAGTAAACTTTTTTCAGTAAGTAATTTGTTCTCGGTCCGAAAAAAATACATCCTTTATGCAGTCCTAAAATTACACAAGGTCCTGAACCAAAATCCCGATGTAGGTTCTTAAAAAAAAGAGGAAAACATGCTGAAGCACACGACAAGTCTTCATAGTAAATACAGTGCACGCAGACGATTTACACGACAATAGTCTTATCTGTTCAACTTCTATTATACAAACTGTTATAAATGTAAAAATATATTAATAGAATGGCTAAAAACTAAAAGCTACGATAAAATTAAGCCCCCATAAATAGATAAAGCTAATTAATGAACAAGTAGCAAGTGGCAAGAGTGCTGACTCTAAGATTTACATCGTGGGGCTGACACCTTTACTAACACGCTCCCACATCCACACACTCACATTTCCACACACACACAAATGCATACACACACTACTGTTTATACATGTTCACAGGAATCATGTTTTAGTTTTGTTATTTTTTTCAGAATATATATTTTTATCTATTCTACATGTGTTGTATGTTTATCATTTATCTGTGTTATTATTTTACGTCAAGATAACGAAATAAACATTTTTCATTTCATTACTTTTAATTTCATAGGGTGCATTGTAGGTTGGTGCATGCAGAAGAGCCCTTCTTCTCAAGATCTGAGTAGCCCAAGCCAACCTCACCTGCAAGTGGTGCACCTGCCGATCAACGGACGAGGCTTTGGCAAACATAACATAATATAGGCTTGCCACCTGTTACTCGTGGGATCAACAATATATCTGGCAAAATGTGGGCGTATAATATGCCTCTGCCTACCCCTTCGGGGAAATAATCGTGGTATTATGTATGTAATTTCATGGATGAATAAATCTTTCCACTTGTGTTATTACTTTCACTTATGTACCAGTGATGTGAAAAGTCAGTCATTTTAGTACGTAGACATTATTTGTAATTGCATAATTATGTTCAACCATATTTATGTTAGATAAACTACTAATTATTAGGATCCATATGTTCCTACAACATCTCAGGAGCCCAAGTCAACCTCACCTTCTAGTGGTGCACCTGCCAATCAACAGACCAGGCTCTGGCTAACATAAAAGTTCATGGTTTTCAATTAATATAAAATTGGTGACATGTGGGCGTATAACATGCCTCTGCTTACCTTATCATCTCTGTTAATTAATGTTTTACTGCTGAGACGCCTGCTCTGTCACAAACCTAAGAGAGACAGAATCAGGTCATATACCATCAAGCAGACCCATTGCGGATTGGAGTAGGAAATTGTTTCTCCTACAGTTAGAGGAGTTTCTGTTGACGACTACCATATATAGTCATAACTGAGACCAACACCTTGAAGACACACATTTTCTTTTGCCTTTTATTTTATTTATTTATTTTATATCTTAATTCTGACACTTACACCAATTATTTAGTTCCAAGATAAGTATCATTAAGAACTTGTGTTATGGATTCTAAATAACGGATAAAAATACATAAATACTTACATACTTACTAGAACAAATATTCATATTTATACGCACAAATGTTTGTCCTGTGTGGGATTCGAACCCACGACCTCAGTAGTGGAGGTATACTGGCTACCACGACATTTCGGTCGTTTTAATTGATACGATCCTAGTACAACCGTACGCTTATTAATCTTCTCATAAACTCTTTATTAATTATATTAATCATGGCGTTTAGTTGCCACTGTCACGGAGTTACTATATTCAGATATTGATAAGTGGCAGAACCCTTTTGACTAATTATAAATTATGAATATTCTGCTACTGACTTTAATAGATCAATACCTTTTAATTAGATAGAAATTAAATATTAATGTTTATCAATTGTAAGCTTTTCTTCCGTTTCACAATTGTAAAGCTAAATTTTTTATATGATAATATTATCATTATCAAGCGATGAACAAAACGTATAGTAAAAAATAAATCCTAAATCGCGCAAACGGAATTTCTCAAGCTTGTCGCTGCTTAACGATCATCGGTTGCAACGCGTCCTCTGGACATTGTAAAGAAAGTCACTAATAATAATTTAATTACATCGAGTAAATTAAAATACGCAAATGTATTTTGTTATATTTTAAAACATTATTCAATTAACTTGTTAGACAAAGGGGGGGGGGGAATGCCCTTCTTTGAACCGTGACTTCTGCCTAATGGAAGAACTTACCTTTCATCGGGAGCACGCGTCGCTCTCTTCATGCCTCTTACAGTTCCCCTACTGAGCACGGCACTTCGTTTACAAGCGAAGGATTCAAGTCATACTTTATCCAGGCAAACTCGGTGCAAGTTGCAGGAGGCAGGTGGGCGATCCGTTTTTTTCGAACGGAAAATCATCAGCTGTAGGAGCGGAAGGGTGTTGGATTTTGACTGACTACATTCATGTTCCTTCTTGAGCCAATTATGTTCTAGGGCCAAGTCCACCACACCTCTGTTCGGCGCCCTGCTATAAGAATTGTGAAGCAAACAAACGATCACCATTCCACAGACGTAAATGCGAGTATTTTACCAAACGAAGCTTTATTTGTCATAAACATATCACAAAGTTTCAGTCAGTAAGAAAATAAATAAAAACCAACAAAGCTAAACTTGAGGGAATTTATAAAAATGTTTTTCACAAACAATGAGGTAAGTAAGCAATATACAATGTCTGTTTTCTAAGTCTCAAACAATTGCGAAACTAAATAATACTATTGTAACAAACCCAAGTTAATTGTTTAGAATTTTCAAAGAATATTTGCTCGCATTTTGCCTAGTTGCAGTAAATATTCTATATAAAATTCACTTAGTCTTAATAATTGTAGCCGTAATAAAATTTCATTTTTGTCAGTTTTCTTTTAAGACCCATTTTGTCGGGAACGCGTCAAGGTATTATAAAGTCATATTTACATGACTTATATGACGAATTTTATACTACAAATTATCGACTCTTTCTACGCTGAGTGACAGAGTAATGGGCCGGTTATTCAAAAGACGTGGGCTCGAATCCCACTTAAGCCATCGCAAAGGAGTTGATATAGCTAGTAAAAAAATCATCTTTTAAGTAACTAAACACAAACCACATATAACACAGAGAACAATTTGTATTGAATTAAACTTTTTAGTTACAGCATTGTATATGCAAAATATAAAAATTATGATAAATAACAACTTCGACCAGTTGCCCTTTTATCGTCCTTCTCCAAAATTATAGAATCTGCCATGGCAACTCGGTTAACATTCTTCTATGAAAAGTATAATGTGTTTGACGATAGCCAAAATGGTTTTCGTAAGGGTTGATCAACGATAACAGCTCTTAATAAGTACATTCATAAAATATTACACAATATTAACGAACGTAAATACGCAATAGGAATAACTAGATATGAGTAAGGCTTATGACAGAGTTTTACACCAGATACTTCTTTCGAAACTATATGGGATAGGGGTAAGAGGTATGTCGTATCAATGGTTCGAGTCATACTTGAAAAATAGAGAGCAGTTTGTACATTTGGATTATTATGATAACCAAAGTAATATAATTACAAAAATAAAATCAGAAAAAGGAAAGGTAGATCGTTCAATTCCCCAAGGTAGTATATTGGGAAGTATGTTATTCATTATATATATAAATGGTTTATCAAAGTGCTTAAAAGAAATGCTGACGATGTACCTATTATATTTCCGAGTCAAAATAGCGCTGATTTACAAAAAAAACTGAATTCTAGTCTCAGTGAAATATTAAGTTGGTTAGGCGACCATAATTTATAAATAAATATTAAAAAAACAAAGATAATGCAATTTAAGCCTAGACAAAAAACAGCAAGTAAGGAAAAAAATATATTTCGAAATTCTAATATCGACTGTACCTCTTCATGTACACTATTGGCAGTGGAAATTGACTCAAACATAAATTGAAAAACTCATGTTGAAAAAATATCATCCAAACTTTTTAGATTTACCTACGCCCTCTATGAGTTAAAAAATGCACAGATCTAGAGACAGCTAAAAGCGCATATTACGCATACGCTAATGCCTGGCTTACCTACGGCATTATCTTATTGGGAAATAGTACGGATGTAAATAAATTATTTAATTTTGTCCTGCAAAAGAGATGTATTAGAATATTGGTGAATATAACAAACATGGAGAGTTGTAGACCCTATTTTGTAAAACTCAAAATACTCACTCTGGCTTCTATGTATATCTTTGAAATTTGTAAACTGGTTCGTAGGAACAAACATTTATATCAGCAATCCCAGGATTACCATTCCCATGCTCGCAGTGTCAAAAAAAAAAGAACTAACCTTACCATTTTCGAATTTGCATATTGTTAGATCGGGAACATATCATTGTCAATAAGAATAATTATACAACAAGGTGCCATATGATTAAAAAACGTAGAGGAAGACTGTTTATTTCATAAAAGGCTCAAAGACTTCCTAGTAGAAAAATAATTTTATGACTTATGTGAATATTTACCTAATTGACATAGTAACTTTTAATTACTATATTTATTGTATTTAATGTGTTTTGATTTTAATTGTAACTATATTTTGATTGTAGTTTTGTTTTTCATAATGTGTGTAATGTTAATTTGTAATGTAGTATTTCATGATAATAATTTCATCTATTTTATAATGTTTTTAGCAATACCCTTGCAGGGTTCATGTTTTAGTACCATTATTTATATGTAACATTATGATCTTTATGTACAACATGACGCAAATAAAGAACTATGAACTATGCCATACATATAGCCGCGGTACAATTTTAAAAAATCCTGCTTCTAAATTAACGAAGTCCCTATGTACGATTCCTTAAATTTCACCAGCATGTTACCATCCCCATGTATAACTATTGTTCTTTTACAAACTATACCTACAACTATACCTACCTACTACTATACTTACAACTAAAATTCCTGAATAGTATGCTCTCCAAAACACGTAGACGTTAAGTCAACACTTCAACACTGCGTAAGTTATTAGAATTAATGCCAAGTAAAGCGTGTAAAGCATAACAAAGTTAAATTTATCTACAACGGAATAGTTTGCGGAGTGAATATATGCTGGCGTAATTATTGGGTGATTATTCCACTAGTCTTTTTATTATTTTGGACTGAGTCGACTGTCATCTAAAATCATTCAATATGATGAATCACTTTTAAAAAATAAAGTAGCTAAATTTTACATAATTATTAGATAAGTCACATTTAGGCGTTCAATCAGACTGACACTGTTCACTGAGTCCAATTTAGTTCAAATAAGACGAAATCTGAAATTTATGAAAATTACCCTTCTTTTTATACAGAAAAAGAGCGTGTTCCTTGTAGTTCGCAATATAATATTTGTATATATGTTTTGGCGTAGAGCTAAAGATCATAGCTAGCTCATTGGCGTGCAGCAGTAGACTAAAACAGGTTGATAATTATCAAGTACTAAGAAACGAAGAATCACGGCAGCCAAAAAGTCTGCATTGTTCTACAGTTTTTAAGTCAGCTATAAATTACACAACACTCAAAACTCAGAACAAGAAGTTTGTCGAAACACCTCGTTTAGAAGTGCTCTTAGAATTTACAAGGAAAACTTGCACAAAACAAATCTGTATTTCATTAAAACAATATCTCATTATTATGCAAACCCTAAAGTGTTGAAGTGAAGGGAGTGCTAATTATGTACATTTATAATTAGCACAAAGTTGTGTAATGTGACAAGCCCGTTTTAAACCCACCTGGAGGAGGAACGGAAACGTATTCAACAATGAGGAAAAAGTTCTTAAATTTGCATATTTTTTCTCTGATAAGGACTCTCTTGATTTGGGTATTTGCCAGTGTCAAGTCATTTGATAACTTAAGTTGCATACTTTAATTTCGACATTAAGATTAACAACATTATCTTACGTGGGTAAGACCTTCCATGACCAAACTTAGAAAATTATGGAGAAAGGGCAATTCTAAAGAACCCTATACCGACGGGCTTGTATGAAGAGGTTAATGAGTGTGAATGAAGCTAAAAGTGTGTGCCTAGATCGTAGCAAGTGGAAAGGTGTGATCTCTGCCTACCCCTACGAGAAAGAGGCGTGACATTATGTATATATGTATGTATTATGCAGCGCTTAGACCTTTTAGTAAAGACCGTCACTGTCACTGCAGACATCAAAGATGAATTAAACGAAATAACATTTTAAAGTTTACTGAGAAAGCACATAATAAATATGCTACCATAGACGGTCTCTGTAATTATAATTCATATATATAACTGTAAAAATAAAAATATTTACTAATTTTAATAGTATAATCATAGTTCATAGTAATTGATCCTTCAGTCAAACATTTTTGTTGGACATCTTTTTAACTTATATGCAATACAACATACTTTGTAAATAAATAAATATTATTGAGCCAAGTCCTACCCCAATAAAGCAGTCAAGATTTACACAGAAAGTCACAATTTGCGGAAATTCCACTTGAGTTCGTTTTGAAAGTGTTATGATATGATACAAACTCGAATTTGCACCACTTTTTGAAAATATTGCAATGCGTTGATGTGAAAATGAAATGAAATGAAATGAAAAATTATTTGAAATGAAATGAAATGAAAAATTATTTGAAATGAAATGAAATGAAAAATTATTTGAAATGAAATGAAATGAAAAATTATTTATTTCAATATCACACAACAAACACAACATAATAAAGAAATAATACAATATATAGGACACGTAAAGGTTGCATGATATTGAAAAAGGCCCCTGCTCAGTATTTGCAGTGAGTCTATAAACAAACCCACTGCACTGATTTTCAGCATGGGCCAGATTCACCATTAATGTTAAGTTGGCCAGATTCACCATGTGGGGTTGAATCTCGAAAATATAAAAAGGAGCAAAGAAGAATAGGGACTTTCTATTGGTTAAAATATCTTTTAACGTTTAAAGAGGTTATATAAAGTTTGAAAAGGATAATTATTAAAGTAAAGTTGGCTGCAAAATGTAATGCAAAATGTATACATTTGAAGCCGGTCAAAGCTATTCAACCATTAAGTTCAACAAGTGAAGACTGCTTGGTAAAAAGTGTTTTTTTTTTAAAGTTTCACGTTCTACTTTATCAGCATTCAAATCGCATCGCAAAACTGAATGTATTAGGTAAGTGCCTTTAAGGTTTTTTATTTATTTTAAACGTCTATTTCTCATTTTAAGTTTGCTCAAATCGAAAGCGTGTAACTCTCAAGGCGTGCTGCTGAACGATTTCATCCCTGACGACTTTCTGAAAATGCTGTTTCACCTTAAAGTCCCTCGGCAAATATGAGGTAGGGAATATTCTCAATAACGACCTGCTCAATCCATTTGCTGCATGTTGTTTGACAATTCGCCTGACAAAAATACCTGCAGTAGGAGGTAGGGAAAACATGAGCTGAATTAGAATATCTAAGTTGTCTCATCTGACAGAGGAACGATTAACCATAAGAGCAATATGGTTTCTTAACATTTTCACTATTACTATTACCTCGTTGTTAAGGTTATGTTATATTGCATTGTATAGCTTCACAGACAAATGAAGATTGTAATTCTAGTACCAAACTAATGGACATATTTAAAAGAGCATAGCCTGTGAGTTTCTTGCCAGTTCTTCTTACAGAGCGGTGGCTCGGAACTGGCACTTAGATTCACTAACACTTAATTATTTTTTGTTGCATGTAAGTAAATCTAAGCTTCGTGATTTAGTGTAATATTATTTCGATTGTATTTTTTTTTCATTTGTAATCATGACGTTTTCAAGTACTATGTTTATGAAATAAATAAAATAAGAAATTTACTTTACTCGGTGATGAAGACGAAGTGACACTGAAGAAGCTTATGTCCTGAAGTGGACGAATGTAGGATGATGGTGATTATGATCAACTTTGTAATTTGTCATCGACTCAACATTTACTCAATTCATCTATTATAAAGTCACCCTCCGCCTCTTCGCCTGTAACATTCATACTCATCTCATATTCATTACCTTTACTCATTACCTTCTTTGCATACATGCAGTCTATAGAAAAGCTTAAGGGTTTTTGTGACTTTAGCTTTGCGAGACGAGATAAGCTTTACCCTGTTTAAGATTTCAGCCTACGTTTTAACAAATTAAATTAAGTTGCTTGTAGGTTAGCACCGTCAATGCCAGTTTGGCTTTTTATTAATTACTGTCAGACCACTGTCTGGTTCACCAGTAATTATTCTAATCGAGCAGTTTCAAGTTTGCAATTTTATACATTTAGTGCATGTAGGCTTTTAATATTTGGTTATAAGCTCATTTCTTTTTCAAATGTTCGTTAAGATTACCTCCGCGTCTAATCTCCTTGGTTATTTTATTTTAATTTTAAAACTGATTAACGCTCTCGGCCACCTCGAACCGCGGAGGTACGAGCGTTTTTATAGTTCAGTAGCGTATTTTTCACCCTGTAGTGTACTGAAAATATTTTCAATAGCAATACAATTTTTTTTCTGAGATATCCCAAACGACCGATATGGCGTGGAGGTTAGTACACCTGAAATACGCTCCTGAGGTCGTGGGTTCGATTCCCAGGCATGACAAATCTTTGTGTGCATGAATATGAATATATGTTCTGGTGTGGGTGATTCCTTTGTTTAAGTATTTATGTAAAAAACAAGTATTGAAGTATATTTATTTATTATTTACAAATAGTAAGATTGTAAAGGGATTATCTCCGGAACCCAAGACAACCACACCTGCAAGTCGTGCACCTTTTTTTTTTGTTTTACGTCGGTAACAAAATGCATTTACGCACTGCCTTCCGACCAAAGGGGGACCGAAAGGGGGTGTGGGACTCACCACCGGCAGACACGACCGCCGGCAGCAATACCCACTAAAAATCTTCCGACGACGCCCGCCGCTTGTTGAGAAAGAGGCGGGGGCCAGTTCCTGGGTTGCAGCTTCTGACGGCCTGCGGCCAACGTACCCCGACCAAAACCGGGAGAACCTCCTCAGAGAGGCGCAGTGGACGCGCCCCTCCTATCTCCCCCTGCGACCATAGCGTGTGTGGCCGACTTCCCGGAGGGTCCACGGTTAGACAGCAGGGGCCCCCTGCCCCCGCTGCCAAGACCCTCCTGGCGCTGCTGAGCGGGCCCACCTGGCCTACCCGCAGCGCCCTCCATAGGTCCCTCTTAATTTTCCCCCCGGTAGTCATTGGCGAATTGTGGGCGTATAATATGTCTCTGCCTACCCCTTCAGGGAAACAGGCGTGATATTATGTATATATGTATGTAATTACGATTAGAAATATTGTACCAGTGGAATTCGCCACTTCGGAGTATCTACTCAAATGTGCCTTAAAAGAAATTAATTCTAATGAGATATTACGTGAGCTCATCAGACTTTCAAATCCAGCCCAATATTGAAATGGCTATGGTAATATCATATTGATTGATTCGTAAAATGAATTTCAGATGGTTGCTTGTTTCATTTTTATTCATTAGTGTTGTTGAAAATAAAGTATCGATAGAATATTTAATGAATTAAATAAATAATTCAGTGTTCATATTAGTTATCTTGGAAAAGTATTTCTTTTTAACTAGGTAGAATATAATGATTTTTTATAAACCAACTAGATAATAAATGTTATATAAATAAAGTTAATTATGTATCACATTAAACATTTACCTATTACAACATTTTGCCTATATCGAACGTACAACAATAACATATTATATTAACAACTAAAAAATATTCTATACCACGGTGCATTACTGGCGGGGTAAGTGTAATTGAATCTAAAATACAAATAACTTTTTTTTAACACTACTCTCATCTACTTCTATCTCTTTGCGTTTAGATGCTAAGTTAAAAAAATTGTTAAACAGATTATCCATACATGTGCCGACCTAAGTTCAGACTCACATGTACTCTGTCAGTCTTGGTTATTTACTGATCGAAATATATTTCGATTTCAATATTTTTCACTTTAACGGGAATATATTTCATAAGGAAATGTTAAATGTGGCTCCAGTGCTCAAAGACACAGGCGGATTGCCTGTAAAGAGTAATTATGTTTACAATCAAATATATCACTCAAATATATCGAATTTTATATTAATATAGAGCACTGATTTATATTCTCCTGCATTTATCAACTAAATTACTTAAATGTGCGGTCGTTGAATATTTTTTTTGATATATTATTTAAGTTCAATTCATCATCACTGAATATAGCTTTGAATAGCTAGAATACTATCTTATTATCAAGCGTATATTTTGTTTCTCTTACAGTATTATGATACAAAAGTTTGAAAGTGTGTTTTTTACTGCTGACTATATCACGATAATACAGCAAGACAGACTATAAATTAAAATAAGAAAAGACACGTCAAGGACAAAAAAAATCATAGTACTTACTATGATAAAAACTTTAATTTTATTATTTACATAAGAGCGAAGCAATGGGCTAGGGCTAGAGCTTTCCACACAGCTAGACTAGCTAGTATATTTCCATAGCATATATTATTTGTTATTAACGTAAATTGATAAAAAGTCCATCAGTTCCTCAATAACGATTTCTTGCAGTTTGTTCAAAAGAGTTTTAACAAAATATCGATATCCAATCGACCGCGAAAGCATCACTAGTAATTTTGTAAGCATTTCATAAGGCAATTTATTTTACAAGGCTTTCGTTTCATAATTAAGCTGCAATATTTTATTACAATTTGCCTCTTGTATTGATACTTAAAAGACATTAAGAATTATACAAAGTGGTCCTTGAATGTGCCATTTCATGATTTAATTGTGAAATACGGATGGCATATATTTAAAAAAATATTATCTGATTCAATTAATGTCACACTACTGAGCACAGATCTTCGGGGTCCTGCTGTTTGAGCAAAAATCATTCGTCAAAATTACACTTAACAAACTATATTTATCAAAAAATGGTGTCGTCAATTGATCGTAGTACTGTTATTAGTTTTCCAAATGATTCGCTTGTCCAAATGATTATCACTTAAATTTACATTTTATAAATAATTATTCAACATTATGATCATTTTGCAACTGATTTATCAGGCAAAACTACTATTGCTCTCAAAACGTTTGATAAAATGTCTTATATATATAATACATTTTATAAGTAAAATATTTTAGCAATCATTACTGTCTTTCTCTTTACAAGTTAATACAATAAATTAAGCACGCCAGAAAACTTCTGCTACCACTTTAATAAGTGCAAATTCTCTAGACACCAGCACGCGTGTCATTGTTTTTAAATAGTGTTGTGAAAATATCGAGTCTAAGTCTAAATTGAACATTTCGACATAATTTTGCGCGTTAGGCTACATAAAGAACACAAGAACTAAGCCTAGTATGCATATGACAAGAAAAATATATATAGAAAGAAATGATGTTAATTTGATCGAGAAAAGGGTGAAGGACCAAGAATTGGAGTGAAAATAGAAAATAAGCTGCGTCGACTCCGCGTTGCGTATGATTAACAATAAATCTTACACAGCTTGTAAAAAACTCCCTGATCAAATTCAAAGGCTACAAACAAAAGACAGAAACAAAAATTATTGCTGTAAAAACTGCTTATTTGCACACAATGAAACGCGCGTTAAAGACCGCTTTTCTGTATAGGCGGCCAAGGCGCGAAGACCCTATTTAAAAAAAAAAAACTAAGTTGCCCTAATAATTAGTTTTTATATAAAATCTTAATCAGTTTTGTGTTACTTTAAACTTCAATAACTTAAAGTCTATTGATTTCCTAGGAATACCTAGTTTAGATATAAAAACCAAATATGATAAGTGCGCCCGTGTTGTATCTAAATGAATTAATTCTGAGTGAAGTGTATTGTGATTAGAGGCTACGACCTATTTACATGTAACTCGCTCGCTCTGGAGTCGCTGTCATTAACAGAGTTGTGAGTCTATTGTTTAGAATTCATTTTAGTGTGAGAGATTTAAGAACAATGAGACGAGATTGAAGCACTCAAAACTTTTACATCACTATTTCAGCTCTATTTTTTTCCAATCCCACGGGTTCGGAACGTGATATTTCTTGTGTTCCAATACTGAACGACATTTTCTTGTGAATTCAGATATGGATGAGTTTTTTGGTGCAGCATCGCGGTTTTGCATTTATTCTGCATAATTTTATCGACCTTTTGTTATAGATGTACAGTCGGCTATAATAAAATGTGTTCGAGTTTATTCTTATATCGATGAAGTAAGAACTAAGTTTAAATGCGCCTGTTCGATACGATTATTTTTAAGTTTATATAATATTTTTGTTAATCCGTCATTTAGTATCCATATCACAAGTTCTTAATGAAGTTCTTAAAAAGGAAGTCCGTGCTCAGTAGGGGGACGGACGTAGATGGGATAAGATGTTGATTAGTGGTCTATTGGAAGTCAATGTAAATTTAAGACCTAAAATATGTATTTTTATATAATCACGCTTGTTTCCTCAAAAGGGTAGGCAGAAGCATATTATTCGCCGATAACATTAATGGTCCCACGTAATAGGTGGAGAGCCTATTGCCGCTTAACGGGAACTGTTACGTTCGCCAGAGCCTCGTCTGTTGATCGGCAGGTGCACCACTTGCAGGGCTCCGTAGAAGTTGGTACATCCCAATACAATCACATATACATCACATAATATATATATGTATATATTATATGTATTTTATTTCTTTCTCAATAAAGACATATTTTTGTTAATCTATAGGTATGTCACTTCATTTGGGGCCCATATCTACTTCCGCGCAATCAAACTCAGATCAACTTGAATTAACTCAAATAGACAACTAATGGTTGAAACTTCGAAATTGATTGAAAAACTTTGCGCTTCACGAATCGCCCGAAAATTGGCCGTTAAACACTGATAAAATATCAATTTAATTTTAAATTCGTATCTTTGCGGTAGTAGGTGATGGGAAGCGATCTCCGAAGTAAAGCAAAGTTCGCAGAGGTCAGTCCTTGGATGGGTGACTGTTTGTTAGCAATTATTGTAGAGCGCATCCGTGTTTTGAAAGGCACTTTAAGCCGTATTTTTACATACATACATACAATCACGCCTGTTGTACCGAAGGAGTAGGCAGAGACGTATTATACGCCGACATATCGATAATTGTCATTTGTTTTTGATAATATATGATATTCAAATGACTAACTCTCGTTGTGAGTGGAGCGGCAGGGTGTGTCCTCTGAGGAGATGTGTGACTATTCTTCCTAAAACCATTCATGTCCCTTCTTTAGCCTGTCATGTTCCGGAGCCACGAAAACCTTTTTTAAATAATTTCGCAAATCACGTGACTTTGACATTGACATCTCACGCTTATATATCCCATTCAAGGTAGGCAGAAACCTAGAGACATCTTTTTAAAAGGGATCTATATAGTTCCAGTAAAGTCCACTTTTAGGACTAAGACTTTTAGGTGAAACGTGTTCAGTAAGAGGTATTGCTAGAAGCCACCAAATCAAAATCCACGACATCAAAAAAATCATGGTTACTATACTCGTTCTAGCGCTAAGAGTAGTGGGTGCGATTCCCGCGTAGTATATTATTTGTGTACAAGTCCCTACTATATGTATGTATAAATAAATGCATTTATAAAAAGAAATATTTCAGAATGTTTATACATTGTCTAGTATTCATAATAAAAGTTTAAGATCTAGAATTAAATCTGTATGAATATGTATAATAATATCAATAAAATATATTGATTGAACTCTCGCTATTTCTTTATAACTATTTATAATCTACAGAAAAATATACAAATTCTAGCTAGAGCCATTTCATATTTGTAAAAGCTAAGATATAATTTAAAAGTAACTGATTGAAACGAGTTATCAGAAAAATCATTTCAATTAACCAATTTAATGATTTCTAGCTATTTCATTCCATAATAAAACACACAAAGAAATAAAGCAGGCACCAACGTTATACAAATGAACTTTGATTAAATTACAAATAAATATTGTAGTAACATCAACAATACAACAGACTTATACGAATATAATCGTAAAAACTTTCTTCAATTTCTTATACAAATATCAATTAAATCTTCGATGTACTTTTGTTTACGCACGCATTTCGATCGGAGAATGTTAAGCAAAAGATATTTCTGTTTTGGAGTTATTTGTATTGGAAATAACTTTGTAATGTGATGCTTTATGATTGAACGGCCAGACTTATAGGGCGTTCACCTTTTGGTAGTGATAAGCTTGCTCATACGAACAATAAAGATAGCTCTATCTTAAATAGTTAGAGACTAGTCCTCAGAGACTCCTTTACAAACAAGTTTTGTGTTATACCACGTAATAAATTACTTAATTAGGGCGTACGGAGGCTTCCACACTGCTACGACAAAAATCACGATTTTATCAGCCGTTTTTTTGTGGTGTACCTTCCTTTTTAAAGTCATAATCTCATTCATCATCATCATCATCACAGCCCATTAACGTCCCACTACTGAGCACGAGCCTCCTCTCACATATCAAGGTGTGAGGGTATTGGGTAATACTCCACCACGCTGACCCAGTGCGGGTTGGCGGAGGCAGGTGTGTGGCGTCCTACTGTTAGAATTTTACATGCCGCCCATTAGGCCTCTAACATGGCTTTCGAAGCACGGAAGCACTCGATATCAAATGCTATACAAACGGTTACCCATTCAAAGACTGACCTCTGTAAACTCTGCTATACTTCGGAGATCGTTTCCGACCACCGAGCACCGCAGAGCTACGAGCGCTTCATAATCTCATTATTTTCATTTTTTTCATAGGAATTTTTTTGACATCTACTGCTTATTCTATGCAATTTAAAATCAAACTCAGACTATAATCATCATAATTTTAACCATATGAATTCGACAGCTTAAATACTCCGCAATAGCTTTCCACGTTAATCGATCCTGGGCCGCCTGCATCCACCAGCTTCTCGCCGCCTTGGTCAGATTATCGCACCTTCAGTTGGGAGGCTGTCGGCTACTACGTTTGATGATTCGTGGATGCTATTGCAGATCCTTCTTCAAGAAATACAGTACTATAATATAAATACTTATAGAAATAGTATCTCAGAATTTATTGGTCGTATTTTTAGCAAGGAGATAAAAGTTAACGGTGTCGAGTTGATACCGTAAAACGTTTGTCGTTAAATCGAGACCATTTTTGATGTTACTAAAATTTTAGATTTTGAAATTATATTTGAAATACGTATATTAAAATTTTTATGCTGTGCTGTCTGACTCAATATGGAAACGACAGATGGTTCTGTTGAAATTGAATTAATTTGAAATGATTGACCCAACATTTATGGAAAACAAAAGTTCGTTTAAAATACATATTTGTAATTTATTATTTCTGCTGTCTCAGCCGACATGAACGCAAAAAGTTAACTAGTAAAAAGGTTCAGAGTATCTGGATAAATCATTATCTTATCATCATCATCATCATCTCAGCCATCTGACGTCCACTGCTGAACGTAGGCCTCCCCAATAGATTTCCACATAGAGCGATCCTGAGTCGCCTGCATCCATCGGCTTCCCGCCGCCTTGACCAGATCATCGGTCCATCGCGTGGGAGGCCGTCCTCTACTATGTTTACCGGTTCGCGGTCGCCATTGCAGAACCTTGACGCCCCATCGGTCGTCGGTTCTTCGAGCTATGTGCCCCGCCCATTGCCACTTCAGCCTGCAAACTCGCCTCGCTATGTCGGTCACTCCAGTCCTCCTACAGATTTCCTCATTTCTGATTCGATCACGTAGGGACACTCCGAGCATAGCTCTCTCCATTGCACGTGGAGCGACTTTGAGCTTTCTAATGAGGCCCATAGTCAGGCACCAAGTCTCAGTACCGTACGTCATCACTGGCAACAAACAATGGTTATCTTATCATTACACAAATTTATATATTAATGGTGTAAGGGCTTCTAAGATCTTGATAGAAGCCAACCTCTTCTGTAAGTGGTGCACCTATCGGTCAACGAACGTGGCTCTAGCGAACATACAAGTATGCGGGAATAAACCAATTTCATTACTGGCGAAACGTGGGCGTATAATATGCCTCTGCCTACCATTCGGGGAACAGGCGTGATTATATGTATGTACACCACCCATTATGAAAATGAAAAATTTGAGCGATTCTTACCGTGGAACAATCACGGTAACAAGCGCATCCCCTTACTACGGCCAGCATAAAAAAGAATAATGAGGTTTATGCTAAATTTAATGTACAAACTCACTTCACGCCATGAATTTAATTTGAAATTGCGTACAAAATACTGCATTACACTAAATAAGGTCCGTACCGTGTGCCCTAAACAATATTTGTCGAAATCGGTTTATTTTCTATGTAAAGAAAATATTGTATACATATTTGTTAATACTGGCGAGCGGGAATTCCCAAAATAAAAATGTTGTTCTATTTGGTGTTTTAGTTCCCCTAAAAGGTAGAACGTCTAGTTTGCTAACATCATCATGTCGCATGTCGGTTTAAGCGTTTAATCTCATAATAAGCACTTCTCAATATACCATCTCCATATCAGCCATTATAAGACCGCTGTTATAACATACTTTTTATTTTTTATATTGATTAAGAGCAATTTTCAATTTGCTTATTCAACGTACTGGTTATTTTGAATTAAATTTAAAGCTATGCTAAGAGCTCTTTGTATAATTTAAAGAAGTTTTATTATTTCTGTAAGCATTGTTATTTGAACGCCACAACAATTAAAATATAATTACCTGGCAGTTAACTTTAATAGTTTGGCGAAGTATAACGTAGTAAACAATATAACTGTAAATCGATACCTGTACAGTTTTCATCGCTTGTTGAAAGGAACTATACTTGGCGCAATATAATTAAATTTCATTTGTGCAGTGTTGTGCTCGTCTTGAGGTCGCGCGATAGAACTAAAATGTATGACTAAGTATGCGCTTTAAAACAATGAGAAGACGATTAAACGACAACTGTCACTTTTAGTATGTATTTGTTAACAAGGGTCATACTGAAATAGTAAACATTCGGATCGTATAAAATTTATTGATTTGCTGATAACACATTGATATACACGTTTTGCTTTACTGCGCGTTGCCGTAAGAACCAAGATGGAAGTGGGGAAAGAGGAAGTGAGCGAGCAATAAGGTACACTGCGCTCACACGTTATAGGACGCTGCATGCAGCGCGATATTGCGACCACTAAATTAGTTTTCTATTATAACAAATTATGTAGTCCATGTAATGGAATATTCGAACTTCTTCAACTTATGTGAATTAGCGTCAAAATATTATACAAAAGAAACTATAAAAAGAGAAATTTAAACCATATGCAATTTAATATAATATAAGAACATGCAGTTCACGTGTTATCAAACTGTTCGAAGATCTTAAAAAGAGCAAAGGACAGAACTAATTAAAACATAATGCAGAAAAATTACTCTTCTAAATACTGATGAGGAAAATGAAAATTACTTAAGTTTTGCTAAAGGGTTCATTGGTGCCGTGTGGTATCGGTTTATAATATTGCTATGCTTGCTCTCATCGTCGTCTCGGTCGTCGGAGTCGTAAAAGTCGACGAAGATAAATTCTACCGGATGATGGGCAGCAGCGCCATCCTGCATACTGGCTTAAGCTGCGATCACCAACCGGTGAGTTGATTATGGTGATATGCTATTTTGGGGTTTACGACATTTGTTGCCGGAAGCATCGTATATGTATTGTAAAAAAAAGACCCTGTCGCGTCTGTTAGCGATATACTTAAAAACTACAAAACGTAGTGGTAGCATGTGGTTTTCACCAATAGTGATATGTGATATGATAGAGAGTGATTTGAAGGTATAGATAAAGCGAATATATTTATTGGCCTAATCATGTACATGTACATGTAATAATTACAAAACAATCATAATGGATGCTGGTTATAACATAATTAGATATTTATTTATCTGTATAATATTTGAGCTTAATAGTCGCATAACACCTTAAGTGTTCTGCGACATCACAGATTTTATTTTTTCTCATAAAGTCTTTTTTATTTAATCTTTGTAGAACACAAAAAGTAATTCAAAAGCGAACTTAATGCCGAAGGCATTCTTGTATTAAACAAGTTTCGACCCTAAGTTTTTCATTTGTCTGTTATAAGGCCTACAAAATATGGTGTGCTAAACATTTTGGCATACAAATCGACAAACAGTTGCTATTTAACTTAACTCGCGTGTCCTACTTTGTTGCAACTTAATGTAACCAATATACATTTTCAAGTTATTTTGTAACAATTTATTACTTTTCTGTAAATTATTGCATAAATGTGTTAAACATTTTGGGGCTTATTAGAAAACCATCAAAAGTTAAACCAGGTTTAAAACTAGTGCTTTCACTGTCTTCACTTTATCAAATAAAAGTGCCAGCACTTATTTTAAACATGTTTTATGACAATTCTGCCGTGTGATACCTCTAAAGAATTCTACAAATCCATGTCTTGTAATTAATAAGATATTATCTAGTGTCCTATTGGACGAACGATGCTTTGCTTAAAGTCAACTTTATTATAAATACAATTTTCACATTGTTACTGTAAGGTTTCCCGCAACACAACTCAATGAAATAGTATTGCTAATACTTAGTGTGGATAGTAGTATTTTAACCCCATAATTTCAGCATTCCAATAAGACATTTCATAATATCCTAGCATTATTCCGGTTGCCCTAGACCTAAGCTTAGGGCCCAGGGTCTGCTTACTGGTTCAACCAGATTTGACTGAATTTCAAATATTACATAAAGCGACTGCCTTTCTACGGATAATTCAGCTGTCAGGGTGTTAGAACGCACTGACTTCTTAATAATTACTGCCATAGATGTTCATAACAGCCGGGACCAACGGCTTAAGGTGCTTTTCTAAGCACGGAGAAAGCGATAATTACGCACATATCTTCGAAAAGTCATTGGTGTGCCACCAGGGTTTGAACCCGAGACCCTCTGCATTTCAAGGCAAGGGATCTCGCCACTTGGCTATCGTCGCACAATAAAGGATCTAGCCTAGTTAAAAAAATAAATTACCTATATTACAACAACTGAAACGGTTCATTCTGGCTTCAACGCGGAAAAAGACACATCGCTGTAGTATTTTTTTCAAAATTTATTATTCGAATTTTTATGTTTATATAGAGAATATTTAGACATAACTTCTAAGACAATGTGGCATGTACGAGGGCGGCACTGAACATTTCGGGAATCAAGGAAGTGACATAACATTACTATTTAAAATGTATTTATTGCTTTTCGAAGTATTCTCTGCGAAATTTGACACATTTTTCCATACTATGAAACCGTTATTCGTCGTTCGTTGAAGCAACTATTCCATTCGGAAGGAGGGGGCTCCATAATGGCCGTTTTGTAGGCGTCCACAGCTTCTTCAGGTGATAAAAATCTCTGACCACGCAATTTATTCTTTATTTTAGGGAATAAATAGAAATCATTAGGGCTTAGGTCGGGGCTGTACAGGTGGATGGTCTAATATTTCTATAATTTCTTACTCTAAAAACTTTTTTTTTCTTTGCGCGGTGTGAGAACTCGCATTGTCGTGATGGAGGATGATGCGGCAATCTTTACGGAGTTCAGAAACGACCTGTTGCAAACAAATGCTAGCATACCATTCTGCATTAACCGTTCTTTGTCTCTCAAGAGAAATATTTGCGAAATGGCCGGTTTTGGAGACCACCATTATTTTTGCCGCACTCCGTGAACATACAATTTTAGTTGGCTTTAACTCATTTTTGAACACCCAAACTCGTGACTGAGTTTTTGTTTCGGGTTCTTACGGGTTTATCCAGGATTGGTCACCTGATACGATGTTGTATACAGCATTTGAGGATCCTGCGTGGAATCTTTCGAGAGTTCTGACGCACCAAGTAAGGCGAGCCACTTTTTGCTCTTCACAGAGCGAATGCGGTATCCATCGGGAAACAACTTTTTTACACCTAATTGTTCATGAAATATTATTTGTATTTGACTAATATCTAAAGTTGTCTGAGTTTCGCGGTATGCCACATGTCGATCTTCCTCAATCAGCTTACACACAGCATCAACGTGGTTTTGGATGAGGTTTCATCATCAAATGCGCAAATCATCCGGTCAATACACTGTTTTTGTATTAAACCACTTCGAAAGTCATAATAAATCAACGCTCTTGAATTTTATCAAGTCAATTGCATTTTCACAACGACTAAACAAGTTTGACAAGACCTTGAGACAAGACCGAGATTCGTATTTTAAATAAATAAATGGTATTCGATATTCAAAACCAAAAAGTTTTTAATTAAACAGATTTTAATATATAACAGGAACAGTGGAAATATTCCATTCCCGATTCCTTTATGTGCAGCACTTAGTTCATAGGAAAGTGACATTTTGCAGCAAAATGTATTTTTCCGTATTGATTCCAATATTCCCTTTATTTATTTGGCTTTGAATGTGACGCAAATGACAAAAACGCTACATGTAACTTTCCTAATTCAATTACTTGACACTGGCAAATACTCTAAACGAATGAGTCCATATTTTAAGAAAAAAAAATCACTAAAACAGTCTGGATAAAAAAGACAAGATTTCTATTTTGCACTGCGCCTCTATATTGCGTTGGCAATTAAATTTTAAAAAGTAACTACTTAAAGCCCGAATAGACTCTTGAAAAATGTGCATGAAAATTTGTGAAGCATCCTTGCCTGCAAATAGCTCAAATATTTAACTACTTTTTTTAGTTTTTCATGTAAAAGATACTAATTACTCAGATCATAGCCACTTTTTTCACGGAATTGAGCGGGTGGCACTTTTCTAGGCCGGCACCACACAGCAATTTTATATAAACAATGCAAATTTATGTATATAAATAAATATTTTCTGATAATTACACCAATTATTTAGTTCCAACATAAGTATCATTAAGAACTTGTGGTATGGATACTAAACAACGGATAAACATACTTAAATATTTTTTTTTGTAAATACATAGAAAAACACTCAGACCAGAACAAATATTCATGTTCATGCACACAAAGATTTGTCCTGTGTGGGAATCGAACCCACAACCTCTGGAGTGAAGTGTAGGTATACTGACCTCCACGCCATATCGGTCGCCAAATGATATGATACAGGTTAACGAGTAAATTTTATATACAAATATTAATTTAAAAAATAAACTCGCTGGACTATTATTTGCAGGCGGCTCAAGACTGCTCTACGTGGAAAACAATTAGAAAGGTCTTAGTTTAGCAGAAGACTTTAAGTGAGTTAAATGATAATGCTGAATTTTATTCTCAGCATTTTCACCAAGCCCTTTCACAATTTATTTAAATAATTTAGTAATGTCATTTACATTTTTAAAGTTACTTTATATATTTTCCATACAAATTGATTTCTCCATAAATTTCATTCACGTAATAGAAGTCATAGTTTATCGCTTCACCGCTAAATTTGTTAAGCAACTCAACAACAAGCCTGTATAAAGTTTACAAACCAAAGTTGGTTTAAAAGTATGCAATAAAAATAAAATTAAAGGCAATCACGGAAATTGCAAAGCTGAAAATGTAGGTTAGTTCGCAAACTCTAACTTAAACTATACTTCTGACCGTTGAATTTCTGTTCCAAGTGCAATTCATCTTTTTGAACTGCCGCAAGATGCTGGTCGCTTGCCGACCGAGATTATTTGCTCGACGCCTACGGTATGCTGTAAGTTTGTTCTTTATGGAATGGCTTAAGAAAAATAATTAGCTGAATGATTTTTGGTCCATTTAAAACGAATTGACTTTTTACTTTTTTTCATATAATAAGGTTGTTAAAAATGTACGTGATACATTGGTTTTTTTGATAGACATCAAAAAAATTAATAAGCATAAGTATTTTAAAAAATCATGAAATTGTTACGTCCAAGAATGTCGGTAGTTGGTTAATATTTTGGAAAATTATCGGTTTTATGAATATCGATTCAATCAAAAGGAATTGTATTTCTCCTGCTGATCAGAAAATGTTTAGTAGGTTATATTAGGCAATAACTGCATGCATTTATAGCGAACAGCAATTTGACGACCTGTCAAGGCTTAGATGGTTAAATAATAAAAAAATATCGGTTTTATGAACACCAATTTTTATACAAAAAGGGGATATTGTAGCAGGACGACAGGTCAGCAAAATTTGGTAGCTTTTAGAATGGCATTAACGTTTTGGTAACATACTATGTTCTGTCTACAGATATAGATATAAAATAGATAACACAAGTATCACGATTTGTATTGAAATTAAGCGTGCCGACTTTTAACACCTAATGTCACTGCCGATATTCAGGGATGAGAAATCAAAACTGATTCATTGACTTTTTTCAAAAATTCAAAATCATTTATTCAAGTTTGGCTCAAAAGATCTCTTATGAAGGTCAAAACTTAAAAACTAGCACGCCCATTCACTGCGGGCGGGAGCTTGATCGTAAAAGAACGGGCAAGAAAATCGTCAAGGTTAGTTTTATCTCCCGCCAGTTACAAGAAAATGTACTTAATAGTAAAACAATTTGACAAGTCTACAAAAACCTGTGTTCTGCAGTCACAAGACTTAAATTAAAAGAAGAAATAACTCTTTGTTAAATAAATAAATAAATATTCTCTTGCAATTACACCATTTATTTAGTTCCAAGATAAGTATCATTAAGAACTTGTGTTATTAGTCCAAATAACGGATAAACATACTTAAATATATTTTTTTTTTTTGTAAATACATACTTAAGATACATAGGAGAACACCCAGACCAGAACAAATATTCATGTTCATGCACACAAAGATTTGTCCTGTGTGGGAATCGAACCCACGACCTCTCGAGTGAAGTGCAGGTATACTGACCTCCACGCCATATCGGTCGTCAAGTTAAGGTTATATGTTAATAAGGTAATATGGGTAAGTATTTATGACTCGTAATAACCTACTTACTTTTATAATTATTAAGAAAAAACAAACTAAAAACTATAAATAAAAGATGTCTTTCCACTGTGGTCCCATGGATATGGTGCCAAGAATGCTGGCAACATTTCCTCTTTGGGTTGCCAAGTCAATACGCTGGCAGAAGAAGCTGCCAGCCTTCTTGACACCGGAGGCATCAATGAGGCGAGCACTTAACTCTTTCACAAGCTGCTTTGCTTTCGGCCCCGCAAACGGAACAAAAAGAAAGTTAGGCCCTAGGATTCCGTATGCGATTTTCAACACTTACCGCCGCAGCCCCGACACGACGCGAGATCGCGCATACATGTGAGGGAGCCAGGTTGTCTGCACAGGTCGTATCCCACACCAGCGGCCTACCAAGCTTCCATGGGCCGATAGTCATACCGTCAGGTCTTTTGCCATCTTTGCGAGAGATACCAGTTGGCTCTAAGACAGCAGGAAACCCAACGGTGGCAAAAGCACTGTGAATGATGTTATTAAGAGAGGAGTGCCGTAACATACGACCAACACTGCGGGCGCATGAAAGACCGTGATGGCCAAGTTCATCAACAGCCTCCCCACAAACACAACGATGAGAGTGGACTGCCCTGGCGCCAAGGCGGAGACAAACCGCTAGAGTAAGAGACGGCAACAAGGTACCGACATTGGCAGACGGCAATGTTGGCCCCAGAGCCAGTGACCTGACTCTCTCTCGGAGACTGCAGTGAGACGAGCGATTTCTGCTGAATTGACAGAAGATGACAGAAGTCCATCAAAAATTTGTTTACATAGAGGCTCGTCCCACGTGCCTCTGCGACTCTGGCAGTAGAGGGAAGTCGAAACTTTGGCAGGAGGATTGCCAGGCGTTTTTAGCATCTGCCCTGCACGACAACTCTACGGAACGCAAAGAAGGGTTGATAATCTTCCGGTAGAGATTGTTTGTACTATAAGCAGAAGACAAAAACGCCGGCAGTGCCACGCTAGATACACTTCTTACACCTAGACCTCCAAAGAGTACAGGAAGGGAAGCCTGACTCCAAACGTGGTCATTCATGGGACAATTTAGAATTTTGATCTTTTTTAAGTTATACGAGCATGATTACGAATAAACATAGTAGACACGAGCAGAGCAGACCAATCCCCACTGGCGGCACCCGTTCACGAGTATGACGCATGAACCAGCCATCGTTTCGCTCAACCATATTTTAGGGAACGTAACGACCCGACTCATGACGCCACCACCGCAAAGACATTTAAGTGAGCATGGCATACTCAAGCTACAGGATACATTTTTTTTTAATAAAAAAATATTAAATCGATGAAATGTGCTGCAAACCACAAATATTTTTGGTCTTATGAAAGATATTATTTACAGCAATTCCGTCTTAATATCTATCTAGTCATTTAAACAATATACTGATGTCGCTGATGATAATTATATTTAATAATGTGAAATCGTTTAAAAAACAACAACAGCCCCACGCGGACTGTAAGTAGCGTCGGCCAACCCCGACGATTGGTCGGGTTTTGAACACGCGAATCACGTGCATTTGCATCAATTCTTATATAGTTACATTAAAGGTTATCCCTCTGTAGGAAAACTATAATAAAGAAATCCAAATCGTTCGCTAGTAATTCTGAAAGTAACTCTGAAATTTCGACAACTATTTGCATCAAGGAAACTATCGTCTCACTCGTTTACCCCACAGTAGTAAGAATGAAGATTAAACTTACAAATTGAGCCATAGAACCCTAGGACCATAACTCTTCTGAAGTAGACAACGCGACTATAAATCTATGCAACATTTGGGTCTCGTTTTCAGAATTAATTTCACTTGGCTTCCTACAAATAAATTCGTCTTTTTCAGTGAGGAGATTAAGTAACTGCTGACAAAAGCTCTGATCAGTTTCATGAATTCATTATGAGAACATGAGTGGAAAGTTTTTGAATTATATGTTGGTAATTTTCATAGGAAGTACTTAAGGATTTTGACGTAAATTTTTGTGTCATTTGACGAACTTAATGTTTCGAGATGAGATAAGAACAATTTAATTGATACTTTTATATGTGCTATTGATCGTCTAATACCCTGAGAGCCTACTCCAATTTAACGAAAACGAAACTTCTTAATATCCATCCCTTTCACTTGATAATAATATACCTAGATAGTGAAAGAAATAGGTAAAGTTGGCTCGCGTTTCTTATATGTTGGTAAGATCCCTTTACACTAATTTACTGTCAAGACTTGAGTGTGTTTGCACTTAGACCAGGAAGTTATAAATTGAAAAACCGCTGTCGAGTCTTGGGATTGTTGCAGATGGTTACACATATTGAATAATAATTGTTTTACATCGGTAACAAAATGCATTTACGCACTGCCTTCTCGCCAAAGGGGGACTGAAGGGGGTAGGGCTCACCACTGGCAGACGCGACTGCCAGCAGTATACCCACTGAAAATCTACCGACGAAGACGCCCGCCGCTTGTTGAGAAAAAGGCGGGAGTACCTGTGTTGCAGCGTCTGACACCCCGCCTGCGGCCAACGTCCCCCGGACCAAAACGGGAGGACCTCCTCAGAGAGGCGCAGTGGACGCGCCCTTCCTACCTCTTCGTGCGACCAAAGCGTGTGTGGCCGACTTCTTGAAGGGTTCATGGTAAGACAGCAGGGGCCCCTTGTTCTCGCTGCCTAAGACCGTCCTGGCGCTGCTTGACGACGCCTTTCTGGCCTGCCCGCTGCGCCCTCCACAGGTCCCTCTTAGTTTCCCCCCCGGTAGTCAGTACTAAGGGCACCCAGAGTCTTTTTCCGGTCTACGAGAGGTACTTAGCCCCCCCACCACGCTAAGATGGAGACCTGTCCGAGGGGGTAGAGCTTAAGTCTAGGGCAACCGGGATAATACTAGGAAATTATGTGTGAAGCTATCGTTTCTAGAATGTTTCCTTTTATTCACGCAACTATTTGCGGTAATTTCCACTTCAGCGCGTTTATCGAGGCCAGGCTTTTACAATATTAAAAGTCTTGTAGAACTTGAAAAACCGCTTATTAAATTGCTGGATTATTTTAAGGTTGAGCAAAAAGGTAGTGTTCAAACTAATTTAATGTAGAAAACTTCTTCCAAGTTATCAAAACCGACTAACCAATGAGTTACAAAGCAACTCCTTTCCTACTTGCGCCTGTTTTTTTCTTAACTAAAAGTATGAACTTAAATATTCGTCATTGCAGCCCATTAACGTTCCACCACTACTGAGCACGAGCCTCTTCTCACATAACAGGTGCGAGGGTGTTGGGTTAACTATATTATATTAACTATATTAACATATGCACTATATTGCTCGCTCACTCCCCCTTACCCCACTTCCACTTTGTTCTTACGGCAACGCGCAGTGAAGCAAAACGTGTATATCATTCTCCACCACGCTAATTCAGTGCGGATTGGCGGTGGCAAGTATGTGGCGCCTTTATTTTTATTTTTTTATCGTCGGTAATAAAGTATGTCGCGTCCTGCAGTTAGAATTTTTCAAGCTGCCTAGCTAGGCCCACGACTACCACATAGTGATAACCGGGACCAAAGCGCTCGATATCAAATGCCACACAAATGGTCACCCATCCCAGGACTGACCTCTGTGAACACTGCTTTATTTCGTTAATCGTTTTCGACCACCGAGCACCGCGAAGCTACGAGCGTTACTAAAAGTATTATATAACAATTAATAGTGTTTTTTTAACATGAATATTTGTTCTGGTCTGTGTGCATATTATTATGTATAATTATATATTACTAGCTGACCCAGCAAACGTGGTTTTGCCTTATAAATTTACTAAAATGGCTATTAAAAATTAGAGGTTGATCATAGAAGAGTGAATTTATTTTATGTATTATTGTATGTTGTATCATATAAAATAAAAACTAAAAATATTTTCTAAAAAATAAAAATTAAATTCAGGGGTGGACTACCCCTAACATTAAGAGGGATGAAAATAGATCTTGGCCGATTCTCAGACCTAATCAATACGCTTACAAAATTTCATGACAATCGGTCAAGCCGTTTCGAAATAGTATGGGAACTGTTTCGGAGAAAACTGTGACACGAGAATTTTAAATATATGATATAATTAGTGTAATTGTCTGAAAATACTTTATTCATCTATTTATTACACAATAGTTTGTATGTGGGGAGCTTATTTTAGTGTCACCTTATAGTTTAAAAAAGTTCTGCAAAGCTGGTTTCAAAGTTGAATCAGGTACTTAAGCCACTGTGTTAATTAAATCGAACGTTAAAATTTATATCACGCTCTTCACTATCGACTTCATATAGGGTCTATGATTAGACACCCCTTCCTTTGCCGCCGCTGCCTAAGACCCTCCTGGCATGCCCGCTGCGCCCTCCACAGGTCCCTCTTAGTTTCCCCCCGGTTGTCAGTACTAAGGGCACCCAAAGTCGCTAATCTCTGGGTGTTACCTTTTCCCGGTCTACGGGAGGTACTCAGCCCCCCATCACGTCAAAATAAATACCAGTCAGGGGGGTCGTCTCACTAAACTACGTCATGGTAAAACTCCACCACATCAACGACCTCTCACATTCTCACATAACGATATTAATAATTATTTTATATTTAGGACCAATGTACCGTCCTAGACTAGTGCTCCCTCTCATCTCACGGGGAGTCGTAAAAGTCGACAGTGAGAAATGCTACCGTATGATGGGCAGCAGCGTCAGCCTGCGTACAGGCTTAAACTGCGGTCACCAGCACGCCTGTCCAGCGTGGTAATTTTGAGCAAAAACCCCCAATAAATTATAATCTACTGGGGAGACTACTGTTCAGTGGTAGACTCTATAAAGCTGATAGATGACACCAATTAATTATAATTAAATTTCAAGAAAACTTTTATAAGGAACTTGTGTTATGAATACTGAACAACGGATAAAAATACACATTTTTTTTTTTTTTGTAAATACATACTTAATATATATACCAAAACACCCAGACCAGAACAAATAGCCATGTTTAGGCACACAAAGATTTGTCCTCAGTGGGAATTGAACCCATATCGGTCGTCAAATGAAATGTCACACAAACGGCCACCCATTCAAGGAGCGACTTCAGTAATCGATTCCTATCACAAAGTATACCTACTACATTAGAAAAATAGGTCTCGAATGCTACAATAGAAGAACATCCGAAAAGAACAATGTCCGTTTCTGAATTTAGATTTCCCGTAATAGATTTTTTAATCAACATTTTCGATAATATTTTGTTATTGTCAGCATACCATTTCAATAATTACAAAAAAGCCATTGTTCGAGCCATTAGGTAATTGTAATCTGCCGAAATCTCTATGAAAAAATTGCTCATTTATCTGCCTTAAAATGTCCTCGCCAGGGAAAATCCTATAAGAAATGGCGCTTAGTCGGTGGTCCTTAAATGAGACAACGATTGTAATTTGTAAAAATTTAAAGCTTTTCCAAGGAAAAAATTTCAACATTGTTTTACTATTCAGATTTAGCTAGCTTCCGCCTATTAAGGACCGGTTTTGTTAGTTGTTATGTTTTTATGTGAGGATAAGGTGTTTCTTAATTATTAACAATAAGAAACACTTCTAAAAAAGGCGCTCAAACTGATGTTTATGTCTATTGATATTGACCTGCTGGCATGCACCGACTTATGGCCGTTCGGACCAAATTAATGACCCATCAGATGAGAAACCGTTTCTGTTTGCTGGTTTGCAGACTTCTCTAAAGAACCTTTACTCCTTCCAAACTAATTTGGTCTTCGGATCTACGACCTATGCGGAGTGCAGCTTTGGCTAGCGAATCAGTCTTGCAAATTGATGTCGCTCAAGAACCACGCCACACGCTGGACTACCTTGTGTAAAGGCTTAAGCGAAAGAAGGGGAAGGTGAAAGCGTAAGAAGGCGAAGGTTTATAGGAAGCCCATAATCAAAGCCTCTGATATGACCCAATTTGGCTGAATTTTAGTTATTCCACAGAGCGACTGCCAGTCTGACCTCCGCAACCCGGAGGGAACCATCTTAGTTATTGTGGTTAAACCAGTGACCAACAAAACTAGTATTTTAAGGGACATGAATACAACATTCAATGCACATGAATGAATTCACGCCTGTTTCCTCGAAGGCATATTATACGCCCACACTTCGCGAATTATATAGTTGGTCCCACGTAAAAGGTGACGAGCCGATTTCCGTTTACCGAGCATTATTATGTTCGCCAAGGCCTCGTCCGTTGATCGGCAGGTTCCCACGTGCAGGTGAGGTTGGCTTCGGCCCCTTAGAACTTATTAGGAATTCTATACACCCCGCATACTGCCAGGGATGCGGGAGTGTTCGAAAGCGGGACATAGCAGGCTCAATAAGGCACATGGATGGTATTTCTCATTTGATTTCTCAAATCACATTGCTTTAATTACTCAACTACCAAGTACTCAAATTTGTGTTTGTCCACTTTTTAATATAACCCAATCACGAACGCTATTGACTAAAAATGAGTAGGTACTTGATTTATATGGTTATAAAACTCTTATTTCAATTTACACAAGTGTATTTTCTTAACAAAAAAAAAACTAAAGCACATAAACAAGCGCTCCCTTTTTTACGAGGCTATATTTCCCAACGAACCTAGTAATAGAAAAAATGGTGGAACGAGATTTTCAAATAAAAGTTATACTTATTAGTGCCTGCGTTTTATCGGCCAGTAATTCACAGTTGCTTTCACCAGAATGTAGTGTGTTTTTAACACGCTTTTCTTTTCAAATATTTTGATCGCTTGCTTTTCGATTAGAATTCAATTTAGGACTTTGGTTACTTATATTCTTTTATTTTTTTTATATTGAGTATAACCTCTTACAAACTATTATTAGATGTTATTTAATGTTAAGAACTTTTATAGCTCGTACTTGATAGAAATAAGATTTAAAAGAAGAAATAGGTATTCAGTTTTTATTTTATTCTAACTAACTTCCCCCATATTTAAGCATCATCGCGGTTGCCACAGACTTAAGCCCAGGGCCCAGGTTCTGCTCCTGATTTAACCAAACTTCAGTTACTACACAGCAACCATCACAATCCAAAGGGAAATAATAGTCTACGGTTACACCAGTTGTCAGAATTTAAGAAGGCACTTACACTGGCTTCCCGAGGTACAAAGCAAGGATAATTACGCACATAACTTCGAAAAGTCATAGTCACAACAGGGTTTGAACCCTCTGAATCTCTATGGGTTTTGCTACTGGGCTGTCGTCTTAATTCCTACAAACTTCTTGGTAGTAAATTATTAAAAACTATAAGATCGCGCGAAAAATTCTCGCCTACAAACCCGCCTACAACTACTGGTTGATTCTGTAACTTTTTTATATTTTATAGATTAGTATTAAAATGTGACAAATAGTGTACTTGTACGTTTTTTTACGAAACTGAAGTGCCAACCATTCGATTTACATTCCAATAATGACAAGTTGTATAAAGTTTAAATACATGTATATACTGTGAGGAGTTTTACTAATTATACATTCATGCTGAAAGGAACATCGACCTATTAATGGTCAGGTGTGAGTTACGTACTTATATGGAACCAATGTTAATTAAACGTTAAAAAATACAAGCACATATAATAAATCAGTATCAATTCAATGCGCTTACAAGTAGGACAAGTATTCTTTAGAAGATCTTCTTTTATGGTGTTCCAAAAATCGTCTTTTTTGAGTTAAGTCGCTATTCCATTAAGCATGCAAATTATATACATATTTAAGCACATACAATACAACAAAAAATACGGACAAATATAAATTTATTTATTTGCCCTATCTAGGGTTACATATCACAAATTTGAAGATCTTAATATATCTATCTTTTAGAGCTTAGCCTATTTAGCTTCATTATTATATTGCATCCCAACTTAAATCCTAAAATAGAGGTGACATTGATTGATCCTACTTCATAAAATTATTATAAATTATTTATTTAATTCATTTCATTTTATATTTTTTACATTACTTATAATTATTGTTAGGACTAGGTTAACTACATTAATTTCATATCTAAAAACTCATTTATAGAGTAAAAAGCTCTTTTCCGTAAACCATTGCCTCAAAACTATTTGAAATCTGTTATGTTACAGGAGTTTTATTTCATTTGGAATTTTATTGAATACCATAATAGCCATCACTAACCATTATTATTAAATTTACAAGTTCTCAGTGCAATATTTAAAATAAGCTTATTTGGATTTCGCAAGCTCTGTAAGAGTTATCCTTTGCTTGCTGATAAAGAATGAATGAATGAATGAACAATGGGCGGCCTTATTGCTAACAGCAATTTCTTCCAGGCAACCTTAGGATGGATAAAGGTACTAATTTTGTTTTACAAATATTCCCAATTCCAATATAGCACAATATCCATAAAACCTTATGTTTATTAGTTATCACATGCAGGCTAATCCAGATTTCACGTGTTTCATTTTGTCTCTTCACCCAACCTCATAGTACCTTTGCCAAATAGCCCTTCATTCTGTCCACTAATGACTATTAACTAAACATCATTGCAGTCACTGGTCTGATTCAAACCATGGGCGAAACTCAAATTTCTAATAACGGATATTTAGGCTTTGCGGCTGCAGCAATTTGAATAATTCAACCCGCTTTGAATAGATTTTACCGCAACTGTGGTGTATCTGGTACATTCGTGCTCTATCTATTATGGGCACTTATTGTTAACTCTTTTAAATTTAGAATGACACGTATCATTAAATTTCACCTGTGTTGTCTGATAACGCTTCTTCGAAAAGCGCTTGTAGATTTGCGGTAAGAAGTGGTTGGTAATGATTTTCAAAGTTTAGTTTAAAGAGGTTTTAAGCGGCGATAGCCCGGTGGTGAAACCTAATTAGAGGGTCTCGAATTCAAAATTTCCTATATCACCTAGTTTGTGTTAATTAATTTGTATATCTTTGTATCGACAATGTTGTGTACATCTGTAATCGGTTCTCATCTAAGTCCGGTTTATTAAATGTTAAAGTATGCAATGAAAATAAAATTTTATTTATTTCAATAAGTTTAGTTACTATTTTTTTCATGAACATCTGTAGCAGCCGTTATTAGGAAGTCAGTGCCTTCTAACATCCTGACAGCTGGTTTAACTATAGAATGACAGTTTCCTCTGTGTTTTGGAGGTCAGACGGAAGTCGCTCTATGTAATAACTTTAATTCAGTCATGTCTGGTTAAACCAATGAGCAGCTTGTGGGCCCTAAGCTTAAGTCTAGGGCACCCGGGATAATGCTTAGATACAATAGAGTATAAAGAGGTCAGGTCCTTGGAATACTGACCTGGAAGTCACATCTAGCCACCGAAGAATATATTTGCCTATACGAAACAAAAAGCCTGAGTATTTTTAGTTAGTAAAGTAGGTGGGTAGGTAACAACAAAAACATTCATCAAAATATGAATTTTGCTTTGTATCCTGTAGGCATAAACCAACTTCCTTAAAAACTCATAAGCAAGGTATTTATTTAAAGAAATTAATAAATGGCGTATTAAACTGCTTGCTTGAAATCAATGTACAATATATTAATCTACAATCAAAAGAAGCGCTCTTAGCTCTGCGGTGCTCGGTGGTCGGAAACGACCACCAAACTACAGCAAAGTTTACAGAGGTCAGTCCTGGGATGGGTGACCGTTTGTGTGGCATTTGATATCGCGCGCTTCCGTGCTTCGGAAGGCACGTTAAGCCGTTGGTCCCGGTTATTACTAAATGTGCTAGTCGTTAAGCCATGTAAGAGACCTAATGGGCGGCTTGAAAAAATCTAACAGCAGGACGCCATACACCTGCCTCCGCCAATCCGCACTGGGTCAGCGTGGTGGAGTATGACCAAATACCCTCGCACCTTGATATATGAGAGGAGGCTCGTTCTCAGTAGTGGGACGTTTATGGGCTGTGATGATGATGATGATGAATCAAACGTTAAGGTGATTTAATCAAGAATCGAGATTTCATAAAGATCTAATCTAGAATCATTGTGTATGGTGAAAATGTATTTCAACAATTATATGATCCAAAAAAATTTTATTTAACGGAAACATAGCGTTTTGTTGAGTATGACTCAGAGGGAATACAAATTGTAGTAATGAGTGTACCTTATAGGTAACTTTTTTCCCAACAGTGTTACACAAAACATAATATACTTTATTGTCTTTAAGATAAACATAATCATTTAGATTCGTCAAATTTGAATAAACAAAATTGATATACAATATGTTTTATCACAACATGTAAAGACCGCTCATATGGTTCTTTGTCAGAATTGGTCAAGGTTTGTCAGTTAATCAGTCTGTTGTGTTTTTTTTCTCAAAATTTGTCAGTCTGTTGGTGACTTTTATTAGGGAGATTTGTCAGTCAGCTTGTCGTGATTCTAAAAGAGGGGAGGAGATTGTCCAGCAGTCAGTCAATTTGTCGGTGACTCTAACGAGGCTTCCAAAAGGCAACGAGATTGAGAAGAATACCTCAAGTAACTCATCTCATAACATGGTGTAACTCTACGGGAACAGAGGTATACTTTTATACGTAAATATAAGTAATACTAGCAAAAACATTCCGCAATCCCACTTTTACCCACCAACCCAAAAATATCGAACCAAATTTCTCTAGACTTCAACGAATCCTTTATTTACGTAAACACAAACAAAACGACTATATTAAATTCCTCTCCGAAGTTACATTCAAGAAAACCTTAAACATCTGATGCTTGGAACGGTAATCCTCTGTCAACGTCATTGCGTACACCTGTTACTAATATCTCGAGATTTAAGACCTATTCTCACTGTGGGCGTTACAGAATTATCGGAGTTTTTTTTACTTACTCGTTTCGAGTATTTTCCAGTGTCAAGTATTTTCCAGTGTCAATTAATTCAATAAACCAGGTTAATTGCATAAATGCATTTTTTTTTCGTCATTTAGTTGCAGTGAAATCCAAGTAAGTCTTCATCATCGAGTGAAGTCAAAGTCATACCATAGTAAAGTAGTGGAGACTTATCTAAAGAAGATGGAGTTTTGAAGTTCAACACGGAAAATCACAATAAATCAAAAATGTCTAAGTTATGTCTAAAACTCGAATATATTTACACATATAAACTCAAATTTACACGCACGCCTTGCTTTCTTTCGAATTCAGGAATTTTTTTGCGACAAACGGAACAAATAACACAAGCCTCACTCGAGGATCTACAGCTGCGTGGAGACATTGCATCTCTCAGTGTCTTTTACCGGAACTACTACGGCAAGTGTTCTGAGGAGCTTTTCGATCTCATCGCGCCCTCTCCTTTCCTCTCCCGAACAACACGTGCTGGTCTTCGAAACCATCCTCATACTGTGCAGAATATCAGCACTCGAACCAAGAAATTTGGGAGGTCGTTTCTGTGCAGGACCACTAAGCTCTGGAATTCGCTGCCGGCTCATGTGTTTCCTATTTCCTATGATCCCGGGTCTTTTAAGCGGGGCGTGAAACGGCATTTTAGCAGGCCGTCATGAGTGGATGCGATTTATAGCGTGCTTATTTCACGTTATAAAGCGCTTTCATTTTCTTTTTGGACTGCATCGACTGCTTATCATCAGGCAGGATGTAGTCATAATGACGTGTCACATTAAAAAAAAAAAAAAGTGTATGTTTAAAAGAAGATTTTAGTCACATATACTAATTGGCACTTAAAAGTACATACATAATTTTGAGATTTTTTCAACGGCCGCCAGTTCTAAGTCCAATGTCCCTTCCCACTGCCTCTTTATTTTGATAACTCTTTGGGCTATTTCGGAAATTTGAGGAAACAAAAAAGTATATATTTCCGTAGGATCCAATTAGTTCATACATACCTACTTAATCAACCATTCGGAGCTCCGTGAAACTCGATAAGTGGAAACGAATACCAGAGGTAAGTAGAATTCACTTTCACTGTTACATAATTTGTGTAGCATTTAATAGTGAATCCGATGGGATATATGTTAAGTCGATGTTAGCAGCTATCCATCTATCTGAAAGTCGTTAAGCTTGGTGACAGGACTTATAGCGCAACTTAAATTTTCTTTAAACAGCAGGATATGCCAATTCGTGATGGTGTTAGTAGGCTAATCACAGCTTAGTTTTGGAGTAAGAACAGAGTCCAGTTGTGGGTCCTCTAGAAACAAATATAGTGCTAAGTACTGTCGCACTGAATCAGTGTGGCAGTAGCTTTATTACGTCACGCAGGATGAAACCAGCCGTCCCTTTCTCACGTCAGGTAACATGACAAGTACAGATTTATTAAGGTCATTACTATTATGCGTCTGCCTTCGGATTATGGGATGCTTCCGATTACAGGGACATGACATTATGCTCATTGTTATTATGTGTCTAACTGTACTTGTGCTTATATTGTTTGTTTTGCTTATAGCATTTGTATCTCACTATATTGAATTCATCATTATCATTTAAAGGAATATCTTGACGACAAATCTCTGTGAGTGTTATGTAAATGGCTATATATTATTATTAAAAATGTGTTTCTTAAATTTATATTATTTTTGTTCCATTTTTATATAACTTTGAATGTATTTTTATTTGTTGACATGATTTTGATATAATTATGTACCCGCTCACTTATTGCAACATATTGATATGTATATTGTCATATTTGTGCACCAGTTATGGTAAATCATGTTGAAACAGAGTACTTTATACCGTAACATCTTCGATCAACAATACAACTAGATAACGCATCACATACAAAAACAGAACTCAAATATGGCACCGAGTGACTATAGAATAAATAGATATAGGTATACCCTATGAAATGGAGCAAAACGACTTTTAGCTTTAATATTTTTTATCAAACTTACACCTTATCTGGAATATATAAAGCAAGCTTTTGTTTGTGTCAACATTCACTTACGCTTTTACGACATGAATGACAGAAAGCGATAAGAAATAGAAGTTCTTATCTAAACATTTTTGACGTGACAACGTCTTAAATTAGGTTGCGGCTGGGAGTCACTTATGAAAAAGTGTAACGCTCGGTAACGTTACGATGAGTCACCGAACGAGAGAGAGGCCCGGCGAATGCCTTGCGTCTCTCTCCCACTCAACTATGATCGGTCTGCCGCGCGCGCAGCACTAGTGTACAATGTTTTAGTAAACAAAATATATTTCTATAGTTAAAATTTGTGCAATTCTTATTTTCATTCAATTCCTTGTTCCTATTGTGCAATTTAATTATATTCATATCAATAAATATTCTACCGAGAAAAAGACGTTGTCACGTAAAATCTTCGCCCGTAAAAACGACTTTACAGGCAACCATTTTTTTATACACATTGACTATTGTGTCTAAATTAGACTTTATTTGTTAACAAATAAGTTTAATAATAACTTAAAAAGTAAATCCATAGTGCTGCACTGTTCTGACACAACCAACTTATGGCAAACTCACGCGCCAACATTTGCCAATGTTGGCGCGTAGGTTGGCTTTACAAAGTTAATAGTGTAATGTTATTAAAAAGGCGAATATTTAATCTATTATATTATAAAATTATATTTACTTACCGAAAGTACGATATTCCGTCCGATACATTTTTTTTCGATAGTTATTTCCACAGTTTTTGAACACACACTGAGGCATTGTGGCACTTCCGCACGTTGGCGCAATCACAAGTGAACTAACTCGAAAATAAGACCCCACTTTGAAGTGAGGCGTTATTTTCTCGGCCGTTTTTAAGACTCTGACCCGTTATCTAGTTGTATTGTTGATCGAAGCGTAACATTCAAAAAAAAGCATTAATATATATGTTTCATTATTGCAAACACATGTTTTGAACACTATCCCCCTAGACTAAAGCTTAGGGTCCAGGGTCGGTTCATTATCACACTCAAATCAGCCTTATAAGTTAAAATGAACTGTTAGTTGTAGGTAAGGTTTATAACTGCTTTGTTTGAGTAAAATAGATTTTTAAACGTATTACTGGATTGTATTCAAAATTTCTAAAACCATTGCATTAAATCATTGCTATCCCCGTGGTTCCCCAGGCTTAAGTTTTAGGCCCAAGGTAAAGTATGCACTACCGTAAGTCAGCAAAGAGTACCTTTTTAAATTGATTTTTAAACCGCAAACGAATTAACTGACACGTCAGTGTAAACCAAAACCCACTACAAAATAAAAACACTACATTTTAAAGCACACGTCGCGTTGTTTCGAAAGGAACAATTGCCCTATCGCAGTATGAAAGTTCCGTTAAAACCAACACATAAATTTAGCCCACACTACGTGTACCAAGAAATATGACCGCAATACGGCCACTACCGCTCACAATTGTAGGTAATATCTTGGGAACACTTTGTAGCCGGTGAGAAATGAACAAGCGCATGTTGTTTAGGTTTCATTCGCGCATACACTGATGTGATCACATTAATCTGTTAAATATTCAACTCTATATTTGGACTTCTTCGGCGGGAAAGTGAAGCGTCATGTCTGCAGTTTTGTTTTATTTTCTAAAATTTGTGATATTTCTAACATTAATGTGTAATAACGGTGGATTATTAACCGTTAAGTGTATACATGAGTTTTGGTAAATAAAACAAAGCAGTGCAACATCACTTTTCAAATTCTCCTTAAGGAGTCCATGTGAGATCTCAGTATGGTCCCACATCTTTACTGAGGACTCAAGGGGCTTTAGGGGAGGGTATCTCATTTACCATTTATCATCTTTATTATCACTCATTTTCATCTACAGTGAATTATATATTATTAATATATCACTTACTTGACACTGGCTAGATGTGCTAGACGCACGAAGCCATTATATAAAAGAAAAATAAACTCTATATTTGAATTTGTTGCAATTATACTGTGTCGTAAAAATCTTATACATACATAATATCACGCCTGTTTCCCCAATGGGGTAGATAGAGGCATATTCACCAGTGACATTGTGTAACTACCCACGTTATAGGTGGCGAGCCTATTGCCGTTTACCGAAAACTTTAATGTTCGTCAGAGCCTCGTCTGTTGTAGTTGGAGTTAGCTCCTTAGATTCTGGTACGAACCTTTAACATGAACTAAAGCTAGATTTATTTTTTCAATATACATATATATAAAAAAAATATTAGATATACAAGCTGTTTGCTGTGCCAACCTGCCAAACCGTAGCCCGCTCAAAATCACCCATTCCGCGGATACTCAACGCACTTAATGCCATCCAGGATGCTGCACCCGACTGTGATTTGTTTGCGGATGTATAGCCTGAGATTTTGTCAGTGTGTCTGAAGTATTATGAGAGAATGGGATAAAAGAAGTAAGATTTTTAATATTATAAGTAACTTTTACTGTTTTTGATAATTAGTGTAATTGGTGTATTCCGTTCTGATTAAATAAATAAATAATATATCATTTATCAAAATATTCCAATTGGGGTGGGCTGTATATGTGGCGAAGTTGACTTTTAGCAAAGAGGTTTTTCATATATAAATAAAAATTAAAGAAAAACGAATCACTGGAGTAATCCTTAAGCCGATATACTTTATGTTGGGACTATATAGAACTGTGTCATGTCTGTCTCCTGTGATCACGAATCATAGTAAAATCATTCGCAAAGGCACGCGTTGGTATAACCAATAGTTTCTTTTTGTTTCTTTTTTTTTATGTGACACGTCATAATGACAACATCCTGCCTGATGGTTAGCAGTCGATACAGTACAAAAAAATATGAAAGCGCTTCATTCCGAGAAATAAGCACGGTACAACACGCATCCACTCATGATAAAATGCCGTTTCACGCCCCGCTTAAAAGACCCGGGATCATAGGAAATAGGAAACACATGAGCCGGCAGCGAATTCCAGAGCTAAGTGGTCCTGCTCAGAAAAACTTCCCAAATGAGGATGGTTTCTAAGACCAGCACGTGTTGTTCGGGAGAGGAAAGGAGAGGGCGGGATGAGATCGAAAAGCTCCTTAGCACATTTGCTATAGTAGTTTCGGTAGAAGACATTGAGAGATGCAATGTCTCTACGCAGCTGTAGATCCTCGAGTGAGGCTGTTACCTCAGCATCCCCAATAATGCGAACCGCTCGCCGTTGCAGTCTGTCAAGTGCGTCGAGGAGGTACATAACCGTACCAAAGGTGATACTTATTAATAATGCGGGAATGATAAAAGATAATAATATTAGTTTAATAATAAGGGATTTCAATTCAAAAGTATATTTACGTATATAAAAGCAAAGCAAAATCATTCGTGGGCCAATAATATTGACTGGCACTTAGATGTACTTACACCTAATTTTTATTTATTTGCATGTAAGTGAATCTAAGCTTCGTGATTTCAGTGTAGTAATCTTTAGTTTTTTTTTTATATATATTTTGTTTTGACGTTTTCAAGTGCTATGTAATAGTTTATGAAATAAATAACTTTTTACGTTTACTTTTATTAATTTCTTACAGTCACACCCATTATTTGGTACCAAGATTAGTAAATATAATTTAGAATTTCTGTTATTAATACTAAGTAACGGATAAATATACATAAATATATTGTTTGTAAATATATACATAGGAATCACCCAGACCTGAACAAATATTCATCTTGTGCAGTATGCTGCCCTCCTATAAATCGCCCAATAAGGACTTAATATTTCGCTGTAACAAAATGTTTACAAGAAAAATATCTTTCACGTCGACCTTACCACCTGATTATTATTCTTGTGAAAGAAAATAACGATTCTACGAACAAATTTTCCTATTTCCACATAAAACACTAGGTTGTTGTAGCGTGCTTCAACAAAATGGTCCAATAATGTTGTTAGCGCAAACCAATTTTGATCGTGAAAAATGGATTCGATTATATTGCTGCATTGAAAATGTGTTTACTATGCCTATAATTTGCTGTGGTTTTCTAGACGAAACATACTTTTATAGAAAAGAAGAGACTATGCAGTTTTGAAGAGTTTTAGCGTTAAAAATAAAAAGCTGGTTAAAAATATTGCTTAGAAGAGTGATTAAATTTTTTTTTAGGTATAGAGCTTTTATACATTAATATGAACCCTTTTTCATTATAATTTAACTATAAATGACCCGTCTCCTGCTCTGGGTGATGCAGAAAAGTCAGAATATTACTGACTTAAGACCATATAATAATATGTTCCTTGTTAAGTCTGCCATGTCCCGGGGCCGCGGTAGCCCTTTCGAACAGTCCTGCAATCCGAGGCTTGGCCTCTCCCCGGGGGACACAGGCCTCCTCTTCAAACCAAGAGAAGAGGGATTCAGTTCATATCCTAGCATTATCCCGGTTGCCGTAGACTTAAGCTTAGGACCCAGGGTCTGCTCACTGATTAAATAAGATTTGACTGAATTTCAGTTATTACGTGGAGCGACTGCCGTCTGACCTCTGCAACCCAGAGGAAAACATCATTCTATGTCAGTCTGTTAGAAGGCACTGACTTCCTAATAACGACTGCTATAGATGGTCATGACAGGCGGGACCTACGGCTTAACGTACTTTATGAGGCACGGAGCAAGCGATAATGACGCACATAACTTCGAATAGTCATAGGTTTGCCACCAGGGTTTGAAACCGAGCCTCTTAGAATTTTAAGACGAGGGGTCTCACCACTGGTCTGTTGCCGCTCGTCAGGTCATTCTCCAATATGCAGGTCAACTGCACATTAGCTAAGGCAAGTGTATCGTCCTGATTATTTTAATATCACTTGACAAGACCTAAAATTTAGAAATATATTTTTTTAATGTGACACTTTTGTCTGATGGAAAGCATTTAATGCAGTCCAGGAAAGTAAGAGCACTCTGTAACGTGTAACAAGCACGATAGCAAGCGCACCCATGACGACCTGCATAAAACATCCAGGACTATAGGCGTCGGGAAACACATGCGCCGGCAGAAATGAACTTTTTTTTTTGTTTGATTGCCGATAGTCTTCGAGGTATGAAGATAATTCTTAAGACCAACACGTGCTGTTTCGGAGTTTGTCAAAAAGTTTATGAAAACACTCGCACACTTAAAGTCCTAACTGGAATCAAGTTATCTGGATGTTTATATTTTTACACAAAATGTTTAATGTGCTGTTGTTATTCCGAATAAAATAAAATAAATAAATAACTAGGATTAATTTCTTAACGTGCCCCGATAAGAACGAGGCTGTGTTCCCGATCACACACAGATCTTTATGAACACTGCTTAACTTTGGTGATCGCTTCCACACATTTCATGCCTTATATAGAAAACAAAAACGTTAACCTAAGAGGTTCAAATACAATTTAACTTAGAAACGTGTCCTGAATGCAGTGGGACGTTAAATTCGCTTTGGGATTGCAAAGACAATTAAATGTTGAGGTTCCCTTTCAAACTAACTATGCGACTGGAGAATTAGTTGTTAGACTGATGTGGACCTTATCGTTATTGTGTGTAGTTTATTTTTGCTTATACATATTTATTTCGAAGAAATATATACAGTGTACATACATATATACAATATGGTCAGAATTACCTACGATAATTAAAATTATGCTCCAAAATCGTATGTTGTAAATGTGAACCCACCCCGTTGTCGCGTTTGGGTGGGCTGCTTTAAGCTTACGAGGTATTGATAGTGTTATTAATAATATAATACGCCATATTGTAAATAACCCTTTGTTTAAATAGGAATAGCTCAAAGGTACAATTTCACAAAATGGAGATGTATCTGTAATAACCTTTTACAAAATTAGCTCACATACACTTCAACAATGTGTAAATGTACCTGTAAGCTGTTTTTTAAATAATGCTGGAACTCTAAATTAGAAAATTATTAAATTAAATGTTTTTCTTCTTCTTCATATTTCTTCTGTACAAATCACGCGTTTTGTTTGTACATAAGTGTATGCTTTGGTCTTATATTCCGGTGCTTTTAAATAAGGCCTTTATTGATTACGATACCCATTTAATTCATACTGGAATAGTAATTTTTTTTAAATTTGTGTTTAACCTATTTTTTGAATGCTAAGAACTGAAATTGTACAGTATTACTTTACATAACATAATGGTTGACTTCTTGGCGGGAAAATGAATCGTAATGTCGGCAGTTTTGTTTAATTTTCAAATATTTGTAATATTTCGAACATTCATGTATAATAACGGTGGATTATTAATCGTTGAATATTTGTGAACGTACATGAGTGTTGGTAATTCAAACACTGTGTTACATCACTTTTCAAATTCCCTCAAGCATTCTATGTGAGATCTCTGGCTAAATGTGATAACCGCAAAAAGCAATTATTTACAACAAAAAAACATAATGTTTATTGCAGTTTTGTATTTAAATTAATGACATCTAGGACAATTAACACAAATATGACATGCTCCATCAAATGTCTCTGCGGTGGTGGCGTCGTGCGTCGGGTCGTTACGTTCCCTAACATTATTATGGTTGAGCGAAGCGATGGCGGATTAATGCGTCATACTCGTCAACGGGTGCAGCCAGTGGGGATTGCTTTGCCTATGTCTATTCTGTATTTTATTTTCAACTAATGGCACACCCATAGCTGATTCCAATTGTTTTCTAGTAATAATTGTAGTCCCTATAACTCAGGGATATGTAGCATTGAATTCTTGACATCGATCTGGTAGGTTTTAAGTTTACTTGTCAGAAAGATCAAAAAATAAAATTATCCTCTTTATTATGTTGTGTATAGGGATCCTACCAAGATCTGAGTAGCCCTCAAGTCATCCTCACCTGCAAGTGGTGCCCCTGACGAACAACAGACGAGGCTCTGGCGAACGTAACAGTTCCCGTGGGACCAATAATGTGATTGGCGAATTGGGGGCATACAATGTGCCTGTGCCTACCCCTTCGGGGAAACAGCTTTAGACTAAAGCTTGGGTCCAGGGTCTGCTTACTTTTCTAACCAGATTAGGCTGAATATCAGCTATTACATGGAGCGATTGCCGTCTGACCTCCACAGCCCTGGGAAACCTCATTAGGTGGTTAATAACGACTGCCATAGTTGTTCATAACAGCCAAGACCGACGGCTTAACGTGCATTCTGAGGCACGGAGCAAGCGTAAATTACGCAAAAAGTCATAAATGTTCGCCAGGGTTTGAACCCGAGACTCTCTGAATTTGAAGGCTATGTCTAGTCTAGTCTCTAGGCTAGTCTCACCACTGGGCTATCGCCGCTATACTAAGCTTGAATAATTTTAATATCCATGCCAAATTACAGTTTAATAGTACTCTACACAGAAATAATCTAGGCAGTTAGAGTAAGAATTATAGGCAGTTAGCAACATATTAAGCCTTTATTTGAATATTATGTAAATAAAATATTTTACAAGAGCGTAGTCACGGAAAACCAATTAAATTTTACATTACCTAGATCCAAGCGTGCACATTAAATAATACGCTGTTAAAGTCATTGTAACCGCCGAACATATGTAACAAAGAGATGAAATTCATTAAATTTTTTATTTGTTCATATTATAATACAGGTACTTATTTTTTTGTGTCCATTAGATATCCTCAGTGCGCTGCCATCCCTTTCGGTCCTGAGCTTCGAGCTTTATTTTGCTTCAGGTCTTCCCTGTTTTCTTTGTCTCCGCATGATTGTCCGCCGCCAGGTCTGCTTAGGGCGGCCACGTTTACGCTTACCGTGGGGTATCCAGTCTAGGGCTTATCTCAGTATGTGTTCAGGAGCCCTTCGGAGCGTTTGATCTGCTGGTCGATGGGATTCTTAATTCAATTCAATGTTTATTGCACTCCATAATGTTTTACATAAGGTCTTACATCTACACAAGTTACAATTATGGACCCTGTTGGGCACGGCAAACTTAGGAGAGAGGAAGCATACTAGGTCCTTTTTTTAATTTTACATAAAGTTTCCATTAAATAGTTCACAACAACAATGTTCTAAATCAAAATATAACCATTATTGGTAATTTATTTCTCATCGCAGCGGTCCCACAATTTTACGTTGTTAACCTTCTCGGGCCAGTAAACATACAAGGAAGAAAACGATTAAAGTGAAACCAAGACAAAGCTTAAGTCTAGGGTACAACCAGGATAATGACATACAATAGAATGAAATTTTTTTTCTATATCTTGCACCTAATGCCATTTTTTATTCTACATCAGTCAAACTTCGGGTTAGCAGAGCCGTTAAAGGCGGTGCGAGCCAAAGAAAATAGATATAGTTATGATACTTACTTAAAATAGTACGCTTGATTAAGATGATCTACTTAAGAATACACTCATATATATATGGATAATATTAATATATGAATGAATAAATACATGGATGACAGGGGGAATCATCGATGATCATTATTTCAAAAGAAATTGAAAATTAAGTTTTCGAATGCTCATTTGCTTTTGCCAATCTGATATTTGAAGGAAGAGAGTTTCAAAGTTAGATGGCTTCTTCTTCTTCTTCTTCGTCGTGCAGGCTTTTTCCGCAATCAGACGTCAATGCGTCCATTTTGACGGATTTTTTTAGGAGGGTGAGAGCTGGATTACTCCAGCCATCCCAGTTCCTCCAGGAATCCTATCAGCGCCTTAACGTCGCTGAAGGCTTCCGGAAGGCTGCCTGGTGTCTTCAGGAACCTCGCCCGGAAATCGGCCACCACCCTGCATTCCAGCAAGACGTGTGCGGCTGTCTCCTCAGTCTCCATGCATGCTCTGCACAGAGGACTAGTTAGATGGCTTAACGCCAAAGGAGTTTGACATGAACCCTGTACTGTGATGAGGTGTAGCAAGAAGGTTTTCAGAGGAGTGAAGCTGACGAGAGTAAATAGATCGTAGGAATCTGAATTACTTTCTTAAATACTTAGGAGAAAAATATATGTATACATAAATATAATATCGGCAGCCATTGCCAACTCCGGAAAGATGTGAGAGTAAAGGGATTTTTCATCATCATCATCTCAGCCATCTGACGTCTACTGCTAGGTAGGCTTAACATGGACATTAGACATAATTTTCGTCCTGCCCATGTTCATTTTGAGACCTACCTTTTGGGAAGTTCTGTCGAAGGATTTTTGGACTTAAAAAAAAAAAGAAAAAAATTTATATTTCGTATCTATTGGGTATACAGACGGTGATTATAATGCAACATCAAGTCTGAATGTCCGTATAAATGCTACTGACTGAAGTGAAAAACTGAAAATTCACGTACGTGGCTGTTGAATTTTGTATTTGACTGGTAATTGCCATGTTTTAACTTTTAACTACAAAATGTCCAGTGGTGGGACTATTTTACTGCAAATGGTCCTGTTCGTAAGGGCTCTTACAAACTAAGATTTATATTGTTTTGGTAAATTTCTTTGTAAGGAAAATATTAACGTAAAATGTCAAGATAGTATTATAGTTAGTTCATTTAAGCACACCATTTTTTTTGTCAGTTATTTTTTTAATTTTCTCCGGCGGGGCTGCTAGAAGGACCTACTTGCTTAGTATTTTTTTATATGATGTATCCACTAACTTAATTGTGTACCAAATAATTATTAGTATTAAATAAAATCATTATTTTGTCTTGTATACTATATAAACTAACTCAGAAAAATATTTGTTTAAGCGGGCATGTTTATAAGTGTAAAGTCTATTACGCTTTAGATAAGGTTTTATTTCGACAACTTTTAAGCTGCTTCTTAAATCTCTGCACAGGGTTTTCATATAGGTTTATAATAGTTTTAAATTCCTATAAGTAAGGTCGTAAACACTTTTACTTCTTAGGTTATGTCTGGGTTATTGCGAACATTCCTAAGTACTCGGAAGTTGCTAGAACATTCGTAACTTTTGCTCTGACTACTGAAGTATGTCTTTTAAATTAACTAATATAAAATATTTTTCTCCACAGAGGTTTTAATGATAAGTTTAGTTTGTATTTTTCCGACAACCAACTATCTGAACACACTTACATGGGGTCAACTGCTTCAAACTATATTGTCTATTTAATATACATCATCCTAGAAAATGCTAGCATTATCCCGGTTGCCCTAGACGTAAGCTTAGGGCCCAGGGTCTGCTAACTGGTCTAACCAGATTTGGCAGAATTTCAGATGTTACACGAAGCGACTGCCGTCTGACCTCCACAGCCTAGACGAAAACAACATTCTATGGTTAAACCAGGTCTCTTTTTTTTTTGTTTCGAGATTATATAGCTCGTAGTCTTATTCCTTATCGACAATAACAAACACAGCAGTATTTTTTTGGGGATATTATACTGCTAAATAGATATTTCAAAAATAGATTTATAAGACGACGGGCTCGATAACTAATACAGTTTAAGATCATAAGATTGTTTGCAGAGATTGAAGGTTTTTGGATTTTTTGTAATATTAGCATAAGAGATATTTACTTGCGTCACAACGGCAAATAAGTGACAAGTTGCGGGACTTATTATTTAGGATATTGTTCGTGAAATATAAAGTTTTTTTTTCTTGTTTTTTTCCTGCTGTGGCTCTCTACGAAATGTCTTGCATTTAGCTCCAATATTTATAACGAGATAGATAGGGTACACACAGATAAACGTTTTATTACATTTCTAATATTTCTAACGTCATTAACGCACTAATAGTCCATAACTACTATCACATAAAGATAGTCCTTTGCAACGTAACGAATGTCCATAAAATAATTGAACCATGAGAATCCATTCATATTCGACTGAACACGTGTGTCACCAAAGATGTCAGATAACCTTTATGTTTTCACGAATCCACACCGAGCTCTTATAATAGGCCATCAATGGAATATAGCTTTGTTCGTTTATCGCAAGCCTGCAGTCGGCCTTATCTCGGCCGCCATTTCGGAAAATTTAATTCCAAATACGAATCGGATCTGTTAATGTTCCGTGGAAAAATTCGTCCGTGGAGCAATGGATGAGACCACAATGCTCGGTTGTAGTATTCACCATTTATTGGAAGGAACGAGAATCCTAGGATGACATTTAAATTTTTTACCTATTTTAAGTCTATATATATTTGGCATAGAACAGTGCCACCTCGGAGAGTAGTAAAAGTCGACAATGAGAAATCCAACCGTATGATTGGCAGCAGCGTCATCCTACGTACAGGTTGAAACTGAAATCACTAAACCGCCTGCCACACATATAATGTAATCTATTGGGGAGAAAAATGTTCAGAAGTGGTTTTTATAAGGCTGATATGATGTGGAAACAGTTAGATGAGTCTACTGTTGAACATAAGCCTCCCAATAGATTACATTCTAGTAGGGGTACTTGCCTATAATCACCACGCTGGTCAGGCGGGTTGGTGATCGCAGAATCAGCCCATACGCAGGATGACGCTGCTGCCTATCATCCGGTAGGATTTCTCTTTGTCGATTCTTACGTCTCCCCGTGTGATTAAAGGAGGTGGTACTTCGATACTAAACGGCACATTCTAGGTGATAAAAAAAAAAAATGGTAAATGAGATGCCGTCCCCCTTTTTCTTTTTTTTGAATGGAAAATCATCAAATGACCTTTTCCCGCTGTGGGTGGAGCGGTGTGTCAGACTTCTACTGACTAAAAACCATCCATGTTCCTTCCTTCCTTCTGAGCCTGCTACGTACCGAGGCCGCGGTAACCCTTGCGGACAGTCCCGCAACGAGATGCCGTCCCCCTAAGCCTAGTAACGCAGTGGGAATATACTGAGGTCTAACATGAACTCCTTGTGAGAAATTGAAACTGATGTTGCACTGTTTTGTTTCATTAGAATGGAAAAAATACAATAACAAGTGCAAAGCAAATTAAAAAAAACACTATATTGGTGTATGTGCAAAATTGTAATTTATTTATTAGTAAAAAAATTGTTGTAGTTACAACGTAAATACGTGATTAAACGTAATAGTATAAAGTTGGTATAAAAGAGACTGTGACCCAAAGACAAACCAGTCAATCGGTTTTGAGGGATATGTTTTTATGTGACTTGCATTATTTAAAGGAAATAAACGTTTTATCTATCTATCTATTACCATACTCATGTTGTTTTTATTGTTTTTTTTTTGTTTTTAAATTGTTTTGTTGCATATAAGTGAATCTTAGCTTCGTTATTTCAGTGTAATAATATTTCGGTTGTTTTTTTTATATTTATATAAAATTTTGACGTTTTCAAGTACTATGTATATATGTAATAGTTTATGAAATAAATAATTTTTGAGTCGAGTTGAGTTGATATAACTTCACAAACACTTAACGGTTATAATCCACAGTATTCCGTTAGAACGCATTTGTGTTTGAAATATCACAAGTTATAGAAAATAAGTAACTGCAGATATGACGCTTCACTTGCTCGCCAAGATGTCCAATAGATATATTATGAGCATATATATTTTAATTTTTTGAATGATGTACGTATATATGTGTCGAGTGTTTCCAAAATGAATGTGTTCAATTATACTTTCACTTACGTTGCTTTTAATACAGTTCCGCCATATATCTTTTTTAGCAACAATGTACTATAGTGTTATTTTAATTTGAAATCAGACATTGACATTGAGAATTTGAATTGTAAAGAAAACATAACACAAATCTAAACCACAGCACCATATCGTAATCATATTTTCTGAAAAATATCGGCGCTGTCAAAAATATTTCTTTTGCATTTTTTGTTGAGTATAGCCAGTGACATGTAATTTTAAGTTCTTTGCAGCAATGTGAGGCGTTTTCGTCACTTTTTTTTTATTTCAATAAAGGCTTCGTGCGTTAAGCACATTTAGCCAGTGTCAAGTAAAATATATATTGATAATATATAAATCATAGTAAGTAAGAATTAGTGGTGATAAAGATGATAAATGGGAAATGAGAACTCCCCCTAAACTTCTTGAGACCTCAGTAAAGATGTAAGACTACACTGAGAAACATCTTGAGAGAATTTGAAAATGATGTAAAACTGTTTTGTTTCATTTACCAATACTCATATACGTTCACAAACACTTCATGGTTAATAATCCACCATTATTACACCTTAATGTTTGAAATATCACAAATTTCAGAAAATTGAACAAAACTGCTAACATGACACTTAACTTTCCCGCCAAGAACGTCACTTAATTACAGTTAATATCATGTCGGGTAAAGTCCGTCAAAGTCCTACCCCAGTAATGTAGTGGAGACTTTACTAGAGGTCTCTTTAAAGTTTTGGAATCAAAACGGAAAATCACAATTCACTGCAATATACTTACAACACACTTTCTTGTATTTGTGTACGTTGCTGAAGATGTGTAAAAATCCACTATATTAACACAATATAACTCTCAATTTACACTAGTTTAGGAATATAAACATTGCCGCGATGTATCTTGTGCGATCTATTACCGCGTTGGCGCCAAATCTCAAAATATATATTAAATATATATAACTATTCTTTAATTCCAATTAATTGTTATATCATGGAGTAAAAACTTTTTAGAGAATGCTCATACTTGAAGTCAATAGATATTCATCCTGTTTTTGTTAAGGTTTTATTCCTATTTCAAACGGAAAGATACAAGCATTCCATTTTGCATGTACAGCAGTCAGCCTCAGTCAATGTGTCTCGTATAGACAACGAGCCCGTGTACTCTAAGTCCTAAGCTATTAGATCGAGTATCGAATAAACCTTGCTTATTTACAGCTGAACGTTTCGGTGTTATACCTACGTTTTTCGTTTTGTTCAAATTGCATTCAGTGAAAACTAATTCTCCGCCTCTGGGGAGAATTTAAAAAGTTTACATTTCAATTGCGAATGTTTTAAGCGATTATTACGCGGGGTTTTAAATACGTTAACAGATTTTAATTAACATACGTGAAGCGCTTGTAGCTCCACTGTAATAGGTGGTAGGGAACGATAACTAAAATGAAGCAGCGTTTATAAAGATCAGTTCTTGGATAGGTGACCGTTTGAGTGAATATAAGAGCGTGTTTATACTTTAAAGGCACGTCAATGGGTGTCGCTTAAGTATGTGTAGCCGTACAGCTATGTTAAAGGCTGAAGGTAGATTCACCTAGTAGGTATGCACCAGGTCCTTTTGGTGCAGGATGGCCTGATTCCCTCTCACCTTGAAACGATTGGTAGGATCCGTATACACCCTAAATTGTATTTCTATACAATAAAGATAAATAAATATTTTCTAAGAATTACACCAGTTATTTAGTTCCAAGATAAGTATCATGAAGAACTTGTGGGCTAATCCACTTAGATCCTGAGAAAAGCTAAGAAGCCATAGGGATTCTACTAAGATTTTAGGAGTCCAGGCCAACCTCACATGCAAGTGGTGCACCTGCCGACCAACGGACGAGGCTTTCCAGATAAGCGAATTTGGCACGCTATCTATTACGTGGAACCAGTAATATAATTGGCGGAGGGTGGTCTTTTCATATGCCTTTGCCTATCCCTTCAGGAAAACAGGAGTGATAGTATGTATGTAAGAACTTTTGATATGGATAAAAAATAACGGATAAACATATATACTTTTTTTGTACATACATACTTTTTCATAGGAAAACACTTAGACCAGAACGAATATATATAAAGATTTGTCCTATGTGGAAATCGAACCCACGACCTTAGGAGCGGGGGGCGGGTATACTCGCCACTTCGCCAAAAAATAGATTGTTTGATATATATTTCTATTTTCTAACTATTACTTAAGTAACCTGCCCGTTCCCTAGAACCTTCTGAATTTGGTCATGGAATGTCTTACGCAGTCTTTCTCTCCCTACATTTCAACTTTCTCGTAAGTCATCTACTAGTATTTTAAAACTTCTGTAGTACATACAAGGGCAGCTCTGAAATTTTCGGAAATCAAGGAAGTGACACATTATGACTGTTTACAAATATATTTATTCTTTTCGAAATATTCTCCGCGAAATTTGATAAATTTTTCCATACGATGGAACCAACCGTTGAAGCAACTACTCCAATCGGAAGTAGGGGGCTCCAAAATGGCCGTTTTGTAGGCGTCCACAGCTTCTTCAGGTGATGAAAATCTCTGACCACGCAATTTATTCTCTATTTTCGGGAATGTATAAAAATCATTAGGGCTTAGGTCGGGGCTGTACGGCGGATGGTCTAATAATTCTATGTTTTCTTGCTCTAAAAACTCTTTTATTCTGTGCGCGGTGTCAGAAATCGCATTGTCGTGATGGAGGATGATGTGACGATTGTAGTTCTCTTTACGGAGTTTAGAAACGATGAACTGATGAAACGATGAAACGATGAACGACGAATGCAAGAGGAATAGTCGCAACATGGCCGGTTTTGAAAACAAACATGGCCACCATTTTTTTTTGCCACAAAAATTGTTCGCTCACGGAGAACGAATAATTTTTGTTGGCTTTAACTCATTTTCGAACACCTAAACTCGTGACTGATTTTTTGTTTCAGGTACTCGTACGCGTATATCCAGGATTCGTCAACTGATACGATGTTGTTCGTTTGATACAGCATTTGAGGATCCTGCGTGGAATCTTTCGAGAGTTCTGACGCACCAAGTAACGCGAGCCGCTCTTCACAGAGCGAATGCGATATCCATCGGGCAAACAACTTTTTTACACCTAATTGTTCATGCAAGATTATTTGTATTTGACTCATGCCAATGTCTAAAGTTGTCTGAATTTTGCGGTATGTCACATGTCGATATTTATTTATATTTATAGCATCAACGTTTTCTTGGGTGACTGCAGTTTTTGGACGATCTTGACGGGAATTATCACTGAGCTTTGACACTTCCACGTTGAAATTGAGCAAACCAGCGATAAATTGTGGTTTCGAATGGGGCTTCATCACCAAATGCAGAAATCATCCGGTCATTACACTGTTTTTGTGTTAAACCACTTTTGAATTTTATCGAGTCAATTGCATTTTCTCAACGACTAAACAAGTTTGCAAAACCTTGTAGCGACACCGTACAAGCGATGAACGGAACGTAAAAAGATGAATGAAAATACTGAATCGCGCAAACGAAATTCCTCAAGCTCGTAACTATATATGCAGCACCCAACCATCATCGGTTGGAATACAGTTCCGTCGTGCGTTCGTTGAGACCGGTCGTGTGCACTCCGCTCCGCGTCGAGTCCCGCCCTCCCTCCGTTCGTGTGACGTGAACCTTCGGCGCCGATCAGTCGCGCGCCGCCGCCAACAATTTTCCAAACCCACCCGCGATATAGACGCTTTTGTTAATTTGTGTTTCGTGTTACCGTTCCTTGTGTTAATTGTTAGCATAAGTGATTGTGAATTCTCCTTGTTACCAGGGGGGATTCGCAATCACCCGTTCGTGTCGTCCCGTCCCAGTCCACCGTGTCTAGTTCAGTAACTGTTGTCCCCGTCTCATACTCGTCCCGTCCTCCGTAATGAGGAACAACCCGCGTCCGAAGCGGAACGCGCCGCCCGATCGTGGCCGCTCTGGCACCCGCCGGAAGACGGCCATCCCGGTCCTCGTCGCACCGGCCCCCACGCCCGCGACCACCTCAACCACCGCCGAGGCGCCCGCAGGAGTGCGGCCAGGTCCGGTTGCTGAGCAATCGGCCACCGCACCACCCACGCAGAGCGCACAGCGGCCCAAATCCCGTCGACCTCGCCCGGAAGAAAACTCCTTCTCCGAGAGCGAGGTAAAGCGCCCGTGCCAGGAGCTGACCCCGCCCAGGCCTGACTCGCCGCCGTCGAGCCCGCTAGACTCCGACGACGAGCCCTACTCCAGCGAGGGTGAGTTGGAGCCACGCTCCCGTCCTCTCGCTCGATCTCCCCCACGTTCCCCTTCCCCCTCCCCTCCCCCAACCCACCGCTTTTCCCCAGCTCAACCCCTCCCCCACACCTCCTCTGATAGGTCGTCGTACCTGGTACTGCCAGGTACGTCGTACTCGAAGATCGCCGCCGACCCGTCGCCGCCGCGCCCTTTGCCGCCGATGTCGGCACACAGCGCCGCGCCGCAGACGCCTCCGCAGCCTGAAGTGCCGAGACCGACAGGGTACCCGCCAATAGTGGTCGAGTCGCTGCCCCACTGGACCGAGCACTTCAAGCTGCTGACTGCCCGGCTGGGCCACATCCCGAACGCCCGCCCCTATGGCACGGGTGTTCGCTTCCTCCCCCGGACGCCGGAGGAATGGCGCACGGTACAGCAGTACCTGGTGGAGGCTGAGAGGCTGGACGCCGCGATATCGTGGTACAGCTTCTCGCCTCCTCACACCCTGCCCAACAAGGTCGCCATACGCGGCCTCCCAGTAAACACCCCTCCCGACTCGCTGGCGGAGGCGCTCGAGGAGCGCGGCTTCGTTGTTGAGATGGTGAGGCCTATTAACGCCACACGTGGAAGACCAGGCTGCCTCTTCCACGCGCAGCTGAGCCACCTCGATGCTGTAGACCTTAAAAGGCTTTACAGCATCGACACACTTTTGGGCATGCCGGGCGTCACTATTGAGGCCTGGCGCTCAAACAAGGGGCCCGCGCAGTGCCACCGGTGCCAGGCGTTCGGGCACTCGTCGGTGAACTGCCACCGACCGCCGAAGTGCCTGCGCTGTGCCGGTGAGCACGCCGTCTCAACCTGCCCGCGCGACAGGCGCGACCCGCCCACCTGCGCCAACTGCGCGCGGGACCACACCGCCAATGACAGGCGGTGTAAAGTCCTGCTGCGCGAGGCGCGGCGCCGCGGGGTCACTATTCCGCCACAAATGCCCGCGGGCATTCACGCCCGCGTTACAGCGGCGCGCGCCGGAGCGAGCGCCGCGGGAGCGAGCGCCGCACAGCGCGCCGCAGCACCAGCACCACCTACTGAAGCGCAGCAGCGCGCCGCCGCCGCCATTGCACTGCGGCCTGGTGGCGCCTCTCTTGCGCCGCCGTCAAACCCGCCCACGCAGAGGGGCTCCCCCCTACCCGAGAGGCGCCGACGACGGCGCCGTGGACGAAGGAAGGCGAGGGCGCCTGAGGCAGCGTCGACACCAACTCAGACGCGCCCCGCCCCCGCCCCACTAATAACTTCCCCTCCCCCCCTAACCCCTTCCCACATGTCCCACCCGCAACCCGACCTCCATGCTCCCCAGATAGCGGCTGAAGCAGAGGAGAGCGCCCCGGCCCACAGAGCGCCCGGGAAGCGCCCTCTACCGCCAGGCCCGCCGGCGGTCCCTCTTCGGCCTCCATCTCACCCAGCCAGTCGCCGCGTCACAGCGCGACTTCCAACGCGCCAGCCAGGGATGGAGGCCTACCCACCGAACTGGCGCCAGCACACCGCTCCCCCCTCCGCCAACCTAAACTATGCTCCATTGCAGATGGCGATAGACGCAATCTACGCCGTGCTCAGGGAGATTGCCGCCGGGATGGACCCCGTCCAGGCCTTACTACAAGGCTTGGGACATCTCCTGGCAGCGCATCACCGCTAGAGCACGGCCGCGCCGCCGGAGCCCTACCGCAGCCAGCCCGACCGTCGCCGCCGCGCGACCCACCACCACCACTGCCAGACGGCGCCACCGCGCCGCCGGCCGTTCCCCGGCTTCACCAAACCAGGAAGAAGAGGAGGCGCTGCCGCGTGAGGTACTCTCACCGTCACCCCCTCCCACCCACCCGGTCCCCCTGCCCCTAGCCCACCTCGCACAATAACTCTCATCCTTAACTTGCCTAAGTCACCGCCTGCTCGCTGACGGCTTGCTGGGCCTCCCTTCGGGGTCTCACCCGGTGTGCCTGTCGCGCTGAGGGCGGTGCCGTAAGTCTCCCCGGTGAGAGTACCCCTTTCGTCGAGATCGACGGCCGCTTACGCGGCGACCAGCGCCTCAGGGTTGATGCCCTGTGTGAAGAAACCCGGGGAATGAGCCCATGGCTCGAAGCCCGAACACCTGCCGTCTGGCAGAAGATCCCGGATGATCATCGGTTGGGCCGCGGCCCCCGGGCACATCCATCCGCCCGGTGGAAGATCTTCCCTTTAGTCGGGAGCACGTCATCCGCTCCCTACAGTGGTGACCCCAGTAGAACATCAGCAGTCTTCAACCCCGTCGCATCTCTCATCGCTCTCTCGCCTCTCATCCGTCAGCAGTCTCAACGCCCACAGCAGCCAGCATTCAGCCTTAAAGGACTTCCACGTGCAGCGCAACCCCACGCTACCTGGTTTCCTCGGCAGCCTCTGACGGCTCCTCGTTCTCCTGGTCCCGCAGCCCACGACGAAAGCATCATAGTCGTCGGCACTCACTCCAGCATGGCAGTTTCTGCACTCCAGCAGCTCGAACGATGTCGCAGCCCTACCGTCACTCAACTCCAACACGTCTCGACTCACCGCAGACACGGAGCTCCCTTCCTGCATCTCGACTCACCGCAGACCGCAGCAGACAACCCACTTGCATCGCATGCTTGCTGCACACGCGCAGATTGCTGAGCTTCAAAGGATCGACCTTCGGTCTAGGGGGGGAGTGATGTAGCGACACCGTACAAGCGATGAACGGAACGTAAAAAGATGAATGAAAATACTGAATCGCGCAAACGAAATTCCTCAAGCTCGTAACTATATATGCAGCACCCAACCATCATCGGTTGGGCCGCGGCCCCCGGGCACATCCATCCGCCCGGTGGAAGATCTTCCCTTTAGTCGGGAGCACGTCATCCACTCCCTACAACCTTATGAGAAGACCGAGATTCTTTTTTAAAATAAATAAATGGTATTCGATATTTAAAACGAAGTAGTTTTGAATTAAACAGATTTTAATATGACAGGAACAGTGGAAATATTCCATTTCCCGTTCCTTTTAGTGCATCCCTCGTATAAAACCTTTCTTTTGGGAGCCGCGAGGTAAGCCCAGCTTAACGCAGATTCCACCTCCGTTACTTTCAGCTTCACCCGCAAATATTGTTTTTTGGCAAGTTCTTTATAATTGAAAACATATTATTTAAAAAAAGCTTTTAAATCATGTATATTGTATATTAATTATGTATTCTATGTATATTAAGTATTTATTTACAAAAAATATGTTTATCCGTTATTTAGTATCCATAACACAAGTTCTTAATGATACTTATCTGGGAACTTAATAATTGGTATAATTGTCAGAAAATATTTATTATTTATTTATTTATATGCAATTGTGTAAGCAGGGAATATGTAGAGGTTATTCAAGAGTCTTGGAAGCTATCACTTATTTTCAAAAAAGTTCATAGAGCCAGTCTTGTATACCCATACAAGACCACAGATATAACTATATATACATTAGTTAACGCAAGTATCATGATTTGTATTGAAAACAAGTGTACCGACTTTAGAACACCTAATGTGACGTCACTGGCGATAGTTAGTGACGAGAAATACAAACTGACTCATCGACACTGATGCATCTGATGATATATATTTCAAAATATGAAATCGTTCATAGTATATAAATAAACAACAACAGACGCGCGTGGGCTGTATGTAGCGGCGGCCACGCGAATCATGTGCATTTGTGTTATCTATGGTAATATATATTTATATATATATATATATATATATATATATATATATATATATATATCTACTCTCGTTTCAGCGTTGGTCGTGAAGACATCGTTGTTCTGAGGCTCCTATCTTACCTGAAGATGCCCTGTGTAAGGGCGAAACACGTGTCGTGTTGAATAGTTTCTCGATTTTTCGGGAAATTATAGTAGCGCGGGAATTGTTACAAAGATATTTTTAATCCATCACTTGCTTACAATGGATTTCCGCAAAGTAACGCCTGAATCAATAAATTATATATCTATGGGTTTATATATAGGTTTGACCGTTAGTTTGATATTGATGTCAAGCGTTTCCGTCCGGATCCAGTATAGTGTAGCCAGCTGTATTCTGCTATTAGAATTCAAGCCGCTCATTATTAAGGCCTTTAACTAAGTTGAATCCAAGATTATCACATCGTAATAGCCAGTACGACTTTATATCAAGCGCTTCTTTGCTTCGTACACAGCATGCCTATAATCCACTAACTGAGTTGTCATGGTAAGTGATCTAAATGTCTGTCATTAAGGTTTCCGGAGACCAGTAGTGGGAATTATTTATATGGAGTATTTACAAGGCAGAGTTGATTGAAACGCGAAACAACAACCATAATTGAACACATTTATAAAAATACTTCTTGACAGACAGCTATATATGTGAAGCGGCTGCTGCGCCCAACATTAAAAATACTAAACTCTCTAGAACTAGAACATCTTATAAAAAACGGGTATTTAGAATACCTGTGCCAACAGTCCGTACTTATTTTGCTACACGTTTTCCCCTGTTTTTCCACCCCTTCAATGTACACACACTCGTATACACACGAACACACACACCCATATACACACGAATACACACACCCATATATACTCACCAACACACATATCTATTTTATTCTTAACCCCTAAACTCAATATAATTTAAAATTCTATTGTTTAGTTATTATTACTTTTTTAAGTTATAGTTGAACAAACCGGAGCAAGCGTTTCAAAATATACGAACTGGTCAATGCTTACTCATCTCAACTGCTGCGATACAGGTCTGTGAGCCTAGTGCAGAATTTGCTGTTTATGTAGAAATTATAAACTTAAAGTGCCAATAAAGATTATTATTATTCAATTTGCAATGCTATTTATTTTGCAAATATTTCTTACCAAGACATTACCACAAAAAATGGAGTTGAGCGAAATTTCTACTTTATGAAACAATAAATTCCACATCAATATTTCAATACGTGGCTTAAAAAAGTAATCGCAATTGAAGGATCGGGAACGATCAGCAGACGCAAAGGAAAAGAAAGAAACGAAATGAGAGAACATTTCTGTCATGAGAGTAACGAATTTGATTTCGGTTGGGTTCCGTGTAGACGAGTGCTTTTAAAATGTAGCGAAAGAGTTTTATTAATAGTTTTGTCTAAAGTCTGGTAGCTTCGGAATGAAGAGACCGATGCGTGCTTCTCACAAATGGGAAGATCTTCCACCGAGCTCTTCAAATTCCGTACATAAAATAATCCGGGCGCTCAGATTTGCCCGTCAGTTTAAATCGTTTGCTGAACGTGAATTATTAATATTTTTTGGTCACAATTCAAAATTACGTATTTTTTTGGAAAATTTATAGTCCTTTTTATGTAATGGTTTTCCTGAGAATTATCTTCTAAGAAATAAATATCTTCAGACATATCACACAGCACCATCTATAATCAAACTTAACATAACTTTCGCTTTGGATACTAGAGACATTAATAACAGCGGCGATAGCCCAGTGGTTAACCAATTGCCTTCAAATTCAGAGGGTCTCGGGTTAAAACCCTGGTGGCGCACCTATGACTTTTCGAAGTTATTTGCGTATTTATCGCTTGCTCCGTGCCTCGGAAAGCACGTGAAGTCTGTGCCTTCTAACATTCTGAAAGCTGGTTTAACCATAGGTATAACCAATGAGGTTTCCCTCTGGGTTGCGGGGGTCAGACAGCAGTCGCTTAATGTAATAACTGAAATTCAGCAAAATCTGGTTAAACCAGTAAGTCGGCCTTGGGCCCTAAGCTTAACTATAGGGCAACTGGGACAATGCTAAAATGATATGATGTATGATATGATGACTAGATACATTATTAAGTATAGAAAACACTCAGACAAGAACAAATATACAACAAATACAATTTACACAAAATCAGGACCAAATTGTATGTTCTGGCAAATAACTATTTGTCCTTCCTGGAAGTTGAATCCTCAATTGCTAGTACCGCTTCCGCGCATAATATTGATTACTTTATATATAAAACTGAGGGTTCACACTTTTAAAATACTTTCCAAAATATATTCTAAAATAAAAGTCGTTTTAATTCAAACAAATGTTGTATAAAAACCCTACGCATCCCTAAAAATCCATAAGCCCAGCACTGGGAAGTGTCTAATGTAGCGGAAACTTTTGTTCCGCTCTAGGTAACTTGGCCGTGATCCAAATAAAGTCTAGACCAAATTTTAATTTAACTAAAAGCCTTGCACTGTGTACGGTTCGGCAGTTACATGGCTTAACTAATGGTTGTGGAGAATAACTGATAGAAATCCTTCTTTAAAAGAAAAGTTTTGCTTGCTTGCTTTAAATGGTTTATTTTGTTAGTGTCATTCTTAGGTTCATAGAGGGTTTTATTGGGATGACGACGCGCTGGTAGCACCTTCTTTTTAATTACCTCAGAACGAGATTTGACATCGGTCGGTCCGGCGAAGGGTCATGTCGATGGTCGAGTCATTCCGGTCTGCTCACCTGATTAGAATGTTATGTTTGTTTTATTGTTGTTTTGAATAATTAATTAATTGAATATTGTTTTATTTTTTCTGACTGGTACCCTGACATTTTCGCTATTCCAAACGGATCCCCTTAAATTTTTTCGAAGGTATTTAGTCAAATGAAAAAGAGTTGTTTAAGTAAAAATATTGGTTTTGTTGACTGTTTTTTTAAGTTGCAACCATCACTCATAAACACAATCGCATTTTTGCAGTAAAATTTTGGCCATGACAATAAAGGCCATGATGACACATGTGTAGTAATGTTGCTCTATTTTTAAAAACTTATTCACATAATAATGTGGCAATATAAAATTGTCTTAAAAAACATGTTCGCAAATGACTGGAGTATCCGATCGGAACAAAATATTTTTTTGATCCTCTGCATGGGGTATCAGACCGGAATATAAAATATTGTAAAGTTAAACGGTGTACAGGAATCCTACCAAGATCTAAGGAGCCCAAGCCAACCTCATCTGCAAGTGGTGCACCTGCCGATCAACGGACGAGGCTCTGGCGAACATAACAGTGCCCGGTAAGCGGCAATAGGTTTCCCACCTATTACGGACCAACTATATAATTTGCGAAGTGTGGGCGTATAACGTTCCTCTTCCTACCTCTTCGGAGAAATAGGCGTAAATCTATGTATATATGTAAAATTAAACGGATCCCCAGGGTATTAGATGTGAGGGATCTGACCGGAATAATTCCGATGGTCGGTGCCGCTATGTTGAACTTCACTAGTTTTGCTGACGACAACGGTGAGCACACCACAAACTGGACGAATCGCTACTCGTATTGTTCCCCGGTTTATGAAAAAGGTGCATTTATCTAAAATGGTGTGTTCTAAAATCAAGTTGTCATAGAAGCTTAGTATAGGAAAAAATGTTTTTCGTTCATAAAAATGGGGCATCTACATCAAACAAACAAAGGGTTTGCAGTACAATGCACTTAAGGCCCCGACACAATACCGGAGAGTGCTCCTAACGTAAATTGTCGAAGGCTCAGCTGCGATCACTGTTCTGCAATTAATACTTGTTTTTGCAGTTTTTATAAAATGTGCACCTACTCGTTTATCTATTATGTCTCGTGGAAAGTGTGTAAACTTAATTTAGCGTAGTAAAAAAAGGGTGTTTTGATGTGATTTAGTTAATAATAGTATTAGATTTATTTTATGTTTTGGGAAAAGGGGAATACAGAATATTATGGGCATATAATTTAATATAATTTAATAAAAGATATACGATGCAATAAAGAAAAGGAGTAAAGTAGAATTGTTGGTGGTTTTATTTCAAAACATTATAAAATAAGAAAGATATCGATTTAGTGTTTTAATTTTGAAGGTTGAAATTATATATTTTATAAAAGAACTGTTGAAAAGACGGTAGATTTAAATGTGTGACTTTGTCTTTGAAAACACATGTCATCTAAACATTGCCACGACCACGAATGGTACCGGATTATTCAATATTTATTAAATAGCGTAAAAATAATACAAAATCTAACATACCGAAAATCAACGAAAATCAAAATCTGAAATAAAATGCGATCATTCCTTTTCAGTCGATTCTTAACGATAAAACTGTTTTTTTAAACACACTTTTTGTGCTTTAAAACACTACAAGTTGGTATAGTACCTTGGTATAGGAAAAATGGTGTTCCGTTTATAAAAAAGGGGCATTTACATCAAACAAACAAAGGGTTTGCAGTACAATGCACTTAAGGCCCCGACACAATACCGGAGAGTGCTCCCAACGTAAATTGTCGAGGGCTCAGCTGCGATCACTGTTGTGTAATGAACACCAGTTTTTACATTACTTTTATGTAGTATGAAAAAAAAACTTTGGTTCGAAATATTCAGGGTTCCCTAATTCTATTGATTTAATGACATTTGCAATATGTTGTTACTTTAAAAACCAAATTTAATTTGTACTGGAGGAAGAATACACTTTACAAGTTTTTGTATCGATTTGGTTTTACTCAAGCTCTTGCCTGTAGAGAATTGGTGAATAGGCCAATTTTAATTTATCGTGACATTCATTTGTGCTGCATTAAAGTTCCAAAAATAGAGCATTTTTCATTTCAACTAACGTACGCGCGGGGGCTTTATTTATAAAAAAGCACTAGTTATTGGTAGGAAGTTAATTTCCTGCTAAGATTATAACTAATATGTAGTTTATTACAAGATATCTGTATATCTCCCCGCGCATCACTTTTGAAAAATAGGGATATTAGTCACTATATTTTTTAAAAAGTTTATTATCAGAAATAAATAAGTAACAAAAAAAGAATACGTATAATTATAATATTCTATTGCCTTAACCTATTACTATTAGGTCCTTATAACTATCTCGTGTTATCATTTACAAAAAAAGAAAGACTTCTGGTAATTATTTTATTATCACACTACTTCCATTGTAAAGAGGTACGATTTGTATTTTTGAAAGTTTGTAACGAGTAATAAAACTACAAGACCTATTTTTTTTTACCTTGGAATAATACATTATCCCAGAGTACCCTAAACAAAAAAAAATGGTGGATCCTCATTTTTACTCCAACAATGTAACAAAATGAGTAAAATATTAAACAAATAACTACCTAATCGAGATATACTTATGCGAAATAAAACACAGTCCATGAAAAATAAACAGACAAAAACACTGTAAAAAATAAAATAAGAATATATTTTATCGCCGCAAAATACGTCGCCCCGTTTTTAATGGACACTGCACAAGTCTCCGTTATGAGATTCGTAGACGCCATCTCCCGAGTTTACTGCAGGCGTGCTGTGCGGTAGTTAACCGTCTCTTATTTTCGAGAGAGAATAGGTATAGAAATGGCAAAAACATAAAAAAAGACGAGATGTTATGAACATTTCTATTGCTATTCTCCCTCAAGGACATTTGGAGAGGATGGATGACGACCAACAGGGTATTAACGTTGAAAATACCGCTGAAGGGACGAGGTCTTCAAGTATCGAAGGATGCTGAATGTGCGTGACTTGAATGACGCTACTTTTACAGCTCTCACTGTCCTACGCAACATAGACGCATGGGACGTCTATTTGCGGAAAAAGCCTGCACAACGAAGAAGACGCTACTTTGATGTCGGAGACCAAAACTCACTTCGGGTCGCTGAGCTAGCGAAGTAAGAAAGTAAAGAGCCAAGTAAAAATAGAGCCCCAACTATAGATATAATATAAGTCGACTAAATATAGTATGAACTACCATCTGCAATACCACGAAACTGCAAAAAGTAGCGAAAATATGATTTACGTGTCGCGCTGTCCTAAGCTGTCATTGGTGCGTGTTAGTAAAGACACTATTTTGAATAAGCCTATCAGAAGCTCCCTAGCGCTTTGCTGTAATAGGGCAATGCGTTTACCGGGGTCGTGGTTCGAAGTCAATACCGCGTAACTACTCAAAACATAAACAAATTGTTGTGAGCACTAGCGTTTCGTGAAAATTATTGTTAAAAAGTGGTTATTTCTGCATGGAAAGTACTGATACTGGTACAGAAGTACTTCATGTAATCTAATTATTTATATATAGGATCGCTATTTTCAATCATGATTGTACATTTGTATCATATTTTACGAATAAAGTCGTAGTAATAATAGTGCAAATTTCTGATCAATAATTGAAGTTAGTATGACAAATTTGACGAGTATAAGGCATGTAATGTAAGAAAACTACATGTTTTTACAAAACCTGACCCATATTATGCAAATAAAATGATTAATTTGATTTTGATGGAAACATAGGATCCTATTATCATAGTTGGAGCCCAAGCCAACCTTACCTTGCAAGTGGTGCATCTGCCGATCAACGGACGAGGCTCTGGCAATATAAGTTCCCGGTAAACGGCAATAGGCTTGCCACCGTGGGACCATCAATACATTTAGCGAAGTGTGAGCATATAATATGCTTCTGCCTACTCTTTTGGGAAAACAGGCGTGATTGTATGTATGTTGAAGGAAAAGCTCTTTAGATAACGATAAATATTAGACAATATCACCTTTTCGGTTTTACGATGACGAGTCATTGTCGACCAAAAAATCTATTACAGTTAACTAAAATAATTTATAAGACCAGGCAGTAACCTACCACAAACGCACTCTATCTCGAATGGAAGAAGGGACCAATAACCATACCGGAAATCGGTTGTTACAATGTCTAGCCGGGACCGTCAGCAGAAAAGATACCGAATATTACAAGCAAAAGTTATTCTTCGATTGTGACTGTGAATATTACCTAGATCGTATTTTTAGAATCGAAGATTGGTTCCCTATTGAAGGAAATAGAATCGAGCTCTTCGGGTTTCGAGGCAATGCATTGGTCATACACATACAAAGGGCATGTATGTGTCTTAAAATGGTCTGATTTAAAAACAAATATAAAAATTTGATTGTTGATTGGCCTTAAAGAAACGATAATAATATATGAATGTCTTTCACTCTTGTAGCCCCAAACTAAGCTAAACTTGTACTTAAGCACTAGACGACAGACAAAAACACATAAAGAAAGTAAGATTGTATATATTGACAAAAAACAACGCATAAAAATAACAGCAACTAATACCAATAAAAAAATTAAATTAAAAAAAAAAATTAAAAAATTGCTGTTTTTGTTGTAAGTTCTTAGATACGAGTAGATAGATAGATAGAAAATTCTTTATTGTACACCAAATTAAAATAAAGCAAAAAAACAATTGCATAGGAAAAGTGATACAATTGGCGGCCTTATCGCTTACAGCAATTTTTTCCAGGCAACCTTAGGATGGAGAGTACTTTTACTAAACTAAAAAAAAAAATTATGTCGCATTCATGAAAGTAGTGATGTAGGGACTTCTTGGTGGGAAAGTCAAGTCTGCAGTTTTGTTTTATTTTAAAAAACTTGTGATATTTCGAACATTAATGTGTAATTACGGTGGATTACTATCCGTTAAGTGTTTGTGAACGTACATAAGTGTCGGTAAATGAAACAAAACAGTGCAACATAACTTTTCAAATTCTATTTATTTATTAAAATGATTACCAACATAATAAACATTAATAACACCAAAAAACAATTAATGATAGCTGTATTTAGCTCAATGTCATTATAATTATAGGCGAAGACAGCATGCAATTAAAACATTATAAACGAAAATTCCTAACTAAAGTTTTAGTTTAAAAGCACAATAACAAAATAAATTAGATTATTAAAAAAGCTAAATTAAAGATGTCTCGAATAAAATAAGATAAAAATATCAATCGCTCAAATTGACGAGATACCTCTTAAACCCGCGAATGCCACCCATGAAAAAATCGATCATTAAACTCTCTTATAATTCGATTTATGGTTGCGTTGTGTCCAAGATTGGACATGCTAGGCAGATCGACAAGAACTTTAGCTCTTGATGCCCGTGGAAGCTTAAAGGACACCGTAAATGTCAGAGACTTATGGGTGCGTTCTGTCCAAGATTGGATTTGATAGGCAGATCGACAAGAACTTTAGCTATTAATGCCCGTGGGAGCTTAAAGGGTACCGTAAATGTCAGAGACTTAAGTAAATCAGGGACGTCAAGGATGTCATTCGCAAGCCTATAAAGAAACATAAGGTCTAGCATGCGTCTTCGGATCGAAAGAAAATCGAAGACGCATTCTCTCAAGAAGTCCATGTGAGCTCTCAGTATAGTCCCACATCCTTACTGAGGACTCAAGGGGTTTAGGGTAGGGCAACTCATTTACCAGTTATCAGCTTTTACACCACTCATTCTCATTTACTATGATTAGATTATCATAATGGCGAATTCTATAAAATCTGTAAACTTATGCATAAGTCCTTAAAGATAACTACATTATTTTTATTTTAAATTGCATTTTGCGACCAACTATTTTTTCTACTTCTACTAATGTTATATGTCAATAGTCAGATGGCAAGTGAGTGACGTTTGTTTGGTAGTCTATGGTTTTGGCGCTTCTTGCACAATTTTAACGTTCCGTTTCGCACAATAATTGTATTATATTCGATTAACTTTGATTGCATACTTAATTTATTGTATACTATTTATTTGTGTTGTGGATTGACCGTGACGGTGCACTTAGGCCCCTTCGGAATACCAGCGCTATAGTTTCATAACCACAGCTTCGAGCTGAGAAGGGGACCTTTTTTACTGGTTTACGTATTTTATTTTAGGATTTTCTTTTTTTTTGTTGTTTTGTTTTCTTTGTTTTCTGTTGGCATTACTATGCCTTTAAATGTAAGAACCTAATTGTGTGGACCAAATAAATAATTTTATTCTTTTACTGTCTGTCATGCTACCAGTACTTTACATAGGAAGAATATAACCAAAGCCTGTCTATGTATTTTCATAGTTGCATCTTGGAGAGTTGGTTTTGGTGTGAATTTATTCATTCATTTCGCAAATTGATTTCATTTTAGCTTTCAGCAGTAAGAAAGTGACAAAGGATTCCTTTTATATCGGTACTTTTCTTACTAATATAATGCGAGAGATATTAGACATCTTTGGGTAGTTATATTTGAAAATATTAGGGTAGATTTGGGGGTCGATGTGGGGTTCTCCGCAGCTAAGCATTCCTATTTATGTCAGGGTATAGGGATAGGGACAGCGTGCCGTGTGATTCCAGCCTAGGATAATGCCACTCTCTTATCTCACGGGGAGATGTAAGTGTCGACGAATAGAAATCCTATCGGTTGATAGGCGGTGTCATCCTGCGCACTGGCTTTAACTGCGATCATCGCCTGCTTAGGGTGGTGATTATGGGCAAATACCACACATCTTTGTGTGCATAAACATGAATATTAATTGATCTGGTCTGAGTGGATTCCTCAGTATATTTGGTAGGTAAATAAAAAAAAAATTGTTTTTCAGTTATTCATATGACAAGTTCTAAATGATATATCTTGAAACTAAATGATTGTTATAAGTGTCAAAAATATTTATTTATTGCATTTTTTAAAGATGTATGCATGTATGTTGTTTTTATTTTTTATTTTTCCTGGTGTTGTTATTATTTTAATTTACAATGTATGGTTGTTGTCACTTTTTATTTCTTATTCTATTATATTCAATGCTTTTGTTAATTCAGAATGACAGTTAGCAAGGCAATGACGAAACAAAGAACACAGTCTATTTTCGTCGGGTCGAATATTTGTAGGCATGGGATACAATCATAATCCCTGAGGAAATGAAGGCAGGCTGTGTAGACAGAAGACGAAGAGGAGGTTTGTCACGTCACATTGGAAACGGAAATTACCGTTTACGGCTCAGAGAAAGGTTTATAACGGCTTAGAAATTAGTTTAGAAAAAACTTTGCATTAAAACGGCTTGAGAAGCCATAAATGATAAAATATATGCTGTAAGACTCGTACTCGATGAGTGAGGCCTATGACAGAGTGTCATACAATAACGAAAGAGAGAGAGAGAGAGAGTTATGCTAGCTTGTCCTAAGCAAGAAAGCACACAAACTATTTATTTAAATGTAACTTATACTAAAAAAAAAACTTTACAAAAAATTGTCAGTTATAACAAGTTGAATGCAAGAAAGATGACAGAGATATATTTTTTAAGATTTATCGTACCGTCATTATTCGAAAAAACTTATTTTCACATAACAATCATAGAATATTGGAAATAGAAAATATCAATAGAAGTTGAGATCTGATTAGGTTTTTGGTCATCGACCTACGATCCATCAAAAAAATATTCGTGGAAAATCCTAGCATTTCATAGTGGGCATCATAATGGCAGAATCGAATCCCCGATTTGAAATGTATGTTGAACCAGACATTTGTATCTCTAAAGATAAAAGAGTTATGTCAAGATCTTTCTGATTCCGCCAAATTAGCATTAAAGTTGCGCGACCTTCTGAAAGCGGTACTCAAGGGCAGGTAGTTCACACCCGAAGACTTAGTATGACATAATTATGTATTAGTATATCACAATTTTCAACACAATTGTCGGTATATGTAAAAAATATAATCTTGTTGAGTAGAAAAGACAACGATACCAATAGTATTTATTTACGGAAGATGTAGATTTAAGCTAGTAATTTGTAAATTTTCCTCGTTATAAAAAATCTCTTGTTGATAAAGTAGTCCACTGTTGTCACAATTTTCATACATATATACAACTTGAATGCGCAGTGACACAAAACTACAAGCATGAAGCTCTCATTTCAGCGTTTATGTGTCCAACGTCGTTGTTCTGTTCTTCACCAATTATTTAGTTCCAAGATAAGTTTTATTTAAAAGTAGTGTAATGGATAGTTAACATTCTTAAATATTTTTTTTAAAATACATCCCGCTCTCTCCTTTCCTCTATCGAACAACACGTGCTGGTCTTAGAAACCATCCTCATACTGTGGAGACTATCAGCAGTCGAACCAAGAAATTTGGGAAGTCGTTTCTTAGCAAGACCACTAAGCTCTGGAATTCGCTGCCGGTTCATGTGTTTCCTATTTCCTATGATCCCGGGTCTTTTAAGCTGGGCGTGAAACGGCATTTTAGCAGGCCGTCATGAGTGGATGCGCTTTGTACCGGGCTTATTTCACGATATGAAGTGCATTAATTTTTTTTGACTGCATCGACTGCTTACCATCAGGCAGTATGTAGTCATTATGACGTGTCACATTAAAAATAAATACAATTACATATTTAATGAATATACATAAAACATACCAGAACCAGAAAAAAATATTCATGATCACAAATATTTGTCCTGGGAATCGAACCCAGGACCTTAAGAGCGGAGGGCAGGTATGCTGACTGCATCGACTGCTTACCATCAGGCAGTATGTAGTCATTATGACGTGTCACATTAAAAATAAATACAATTACATATTTAATGAATATACATAAAACATACCAGAACCAGAAAAAAATATTCATGATCACAAATATTTGTCCTGGGAATCGAACCCAGGACCTTAAGAGCGGAGGGCATCCACGCCATATCACTCGTCATAAAGAAGAAAGAAGATGCTCTGTGCATTTCATGTGTTTTCTCGAAGATTTCGGTGCAACAAGTATTGTTACAAAGTTCTTTGAACCTTAAATCATCATCATCATATTACACGTATAACATCCACTACTAAACATACAAATGCTCTAAACGAGTGAGTCCATATCTGAGACAGAATGAAATTCATTTGGGGTAGGCAGAAATCTTGTTACAACTATTTCAATGCAATCTATACAAGTATCGACTTGAACCCAAGCAATATTTCTTGGCGCAGTTATCTTTTTGCTTGCAGCTAAGCTCATTGCGGATTCCTTATAGGGAGAGATTCTGTCAGGAGATATGGCTCGCACATCTGTGCACATTAATAAGCTTGGACGTAGAAATGAGTGGATACGATTAGTCGTAGTAATATATTAAAGACAAACGATTTCATTGATTTTTTGTAATGTTCCGAAATTATTGTAACGGCTTCAAAAACTTCTACAATAGTAGATTGATTAATTAATTATTTTAAGCTAATTATGTGTAAAATGATGCTGGTCCTTCTATAATATAGATCACTGTAACTGTTATGTCCAAAAACAGTAGTATCCCAGTAGTACTTCATTAAGTAGCAGTAGAGATGAGAGCACTCAGAAGTATTCTAGGAGTGAAATTGAGTGATAGAAGTAGGAAGGCAGTGATAAGAACCGAAGCTGGTGTAAGAGAAGATATAATGACAAGAATTGAGAAAGATATGCTTAGATGGTTTGGTCATGTTGAGAGGATGAATGAAAGTAGACTAACTAATGAACGTGATTTAAGGTGGACAAGTGAATGGAAGTGTTGGGAGGGGAAGGACCTTACAAGAGGGAAAATTCTCTTACGGGGATATCGTACTGGAACACGCAAATTAAACTTACTTAATAGTTGAAGGCAGTCAATCGTGTTATTAAATGTTTTGGAATTAAAAAGTAAATCAATTAAAACTCGTTGGTTATTTAAGGAGCTCATTTTATAATATTTTAAACCTTTAATTATATGATTAAATATTTCCTAATACCAGCTAAGTAAACTAAATGCTTCATAAATATTTTTTGTACCTGTTCAAGTCTCAATGGGTAGCATAGTGTGGTCTCCACGTAACTACACAATATTTCAAGATACTTCTTAGGGATTCTTATATATTGTAGATAAGTATTTTAGTTTTAGCATTAAGAAACACCATGGTATTTCGTAAAACAAATACAAGCATTCTATAGACACTAATTGTGTGATACCATCAATATAATTGGCGAAATGTAGGCGTATACTATGCCTCTCCCTACCCCTTCGGGGAAGCATGCGTGATTGTATGTATAATGTTTAAGTAACTTTGCATGTCCTATTTGAATCAGCTAATAATACATATCATTTTATTACAAAGCTTCTTTTTTCCAAAATAAAGACTTTCCATATCAACTTTGATCTCCTATTTCTACCCCTTACAACCTTATGTTTGCATCAAAAAGTACCCCATGTTCTTTGTCTTCTTCGGCTTGAGACTATCTCTGCACCAAATTTCATTTAAATTGGTTCGATAGTTTAGCGTGAAAGCGAGAAAGAAGGGCAGATATAGTTACTTTCGAATTAACAATATTAATATTGAAATTTTTCTAATGTTTCTTTTAAGAACTCGGATTTCTCAAAGATATATTGTTTGCAATACTGAGCTATTTAGATATATTTTCAGTAATTCTTATTATAATGCAAGTGATTCTATTCACAGAATATTTTTTAGAGCATATTCTAAAATTTAGCCAACGTCCGTATTAATAATTTATTTTTGGAAAATTGAAACCAGCCGTTATGGAGTAATTCGATTACACTTTCATTGACGGCAAGCGATCACTTTAACACTCTTGAGTGCTTATTAAGGTAATATCTTTTGTTAAATATTTCTATTATATTATGCGACTACACGGGGTTCTCTAAAAGTCCCTAGAGTTGTTAGCGGTTACATGCTTCGGTGAGCACTTATTTTCAAAGGACCGCATGGTACGCATATGATAGAAATAAAAAACACTTTCAATAAGTTTTATGAGGGAAAACCGACTACCGTGAATATGTCAATGTGCTTATTGATTCCAGGTACTTCGATTAGTATGATAATAAATCTCGAAACGGACTTTATCATTCTTCTTCGTGATTATGAATTTTTATCTTTCTTCTTTTAACTTCTGGGTTATTAAGACGTTTAAATTTTGTAAAATCATCAAACAACATTTTTAGAAAAAACTACTATTAAAATATTTAATCTAAAAAATATCGTACTAATGTCGACTCCACAGCTTTCGATAATACCATTGCATTTCCTATGCGTTGCCTGCCTTATTTCATTCGTGTATTTGAAACATTCAGGAATATTATATATCTTTGATGTTTGATGCAACAAATAAACGATAGCGTATTACCAGAAACTGTATAGCTCATTGACATTGCGTGGTTATTTTAGATGTTTTATGACATTGTTGTCGCATTCATCAAAGTGAAATATGACGAAAGGATGTGTGATCTGATTTAGAATTTTGACCCTTATGTTATGAAGAAAATGGTAAAAAGATAAAACAAATTTAATGTGAAAAGACATCTTTCAAGCGCTAAACTTAGCAGAGTTTTGCTTGAAGACAGTTTGCCAGTCGTAAAATTGAAAACGACATTAGGAAAATAGATCATTTGACTACCGATATGGCGTGAAGTCAGTATTATCTTTATTACCTTTCTTGTATTACCTTTCGCTATTGAGGTCGTGGGTTCGATTCCCACACAGGACAAATCTTTGTATGCATGAATATGAATATTTGTATGTATTTACGACAAAAAAAGTATAAATATGTTTATCCGTTCTTAAGGTGTATAGGAGTCCTACCATGACCTAAGGAGCCCAAGCCAACCTCACCTTTTATTTTTGTTTTACGTCGGTAACAAAATGCATTTACGCACTGCCTTCCGGCCCAAGGGGGACCGAAAGGGGGTGTGGGGCTCACCACCGGCAGACGCTACTGCCAGCAGTAATACCCACTAAAAATCTCCCGACGACGCCCGCCGCTTGTTAAGAAAAAGGCGAGGGCCAGTACCTGGGTTGCTGGTCTGACACCCCGCCTGCGGCCAACGTCCCCCGGACCAAAACCGGGAGGACCTCCTCAGAGAGGCGCAGTGGACGGCCCTCCTGGCCCGCCCGCTGCGCCCTCCACAGGTCCCTCTTAGTTTCCCCCCACCACGCCAAGGTGGAGACCAGTCGGGGGGGAAGCCAACCTCACCTGATAGTGGTGCACCTGCCGATCAACGGACGAGGCTCTGGCGAATATAACAGTGTCCAGTAAGCGGCAATAGGCTCGCCACCTATTACGTGGGACCAACTATATGATTGGCGAAGTGTGGGCGTAAAATATGTCTCTGCCTACCGCTTCGGGAAAGCAGGCGCGAATGTGTGTATGTTATCCGTTATCGAATGGATACTATTTTACCAAAGACTATGAATTTCTAGCCAGTTCTTCTTATAGAGAGGTGGCTCGGAACTGGCACTGACACCTAAATATTTTTGTTTATAAATTGTTTTGTTGCATGTAAGTGAATCTATGCTTCGTGATTTCAGTGTAAAAATATTTCGATTGTTATTTTAAGTTATCTTTAATTTTGACGTTTTCAAGTACTATGTAATAGTTTATGAAATGAAGGATTTTTCATTGATTGATGGAATCTGCTCTGGGTCCGTGCGTTGGAATATGTACTGAATCCATACCTTGGATTGTGATGGAAGGTCCATGCTCGGTAGTGGGACGTTAATGAGCTACTTTTAAAAAGTTTTGTTAAGTTTTATTATAATTAGCATTTATAAACTTAACCTCTTAACTTAACTCAACTTAAGCTCTGGCGAACATAAGTGTTCCCGGTAAGCGGCAATAAGCTTGCTGCCTAAAAATACTTCAAACACTTAAGAGTTGTTTTGATATGTCCACAAAAATTAACTAGAACATGCTACTCAAGATCTGGATAACTTAATGTAACGTCGAAAATATATTGAAGAAAGAGGGTATCTATACTTAGAATAAATTTATCGATAGAGAAATCTTGTGAAGCAAAAAATACTCGTATGTATGTTGCAGGCTGATTGAAGAAATGCGACATTTTACTAAACGACCAGGCCAATTGTAAATATATAAACAAAATAAATAAAGTTTATATAGCTCCAAGATAAGTATCATTTAGAATTGTATAACTCATACTAAAAAAATTGATAAATATACTTTTTATGTTGTTGTAAATACATACTTAATATCCACAGGAAACATCCAGATCAGAACAAAGATTCATGCTCATGCACACAAAAACTGTCCTGGTGGGGAATCGAACCCATGACCTGGAGGAGCGGTATGCGGATATACTGACTTCCACGCCGAATCGGTCTTCAAAACATGCAGTACGTTTTTGTTTTTGAAAACTTGGGGGGCTATTAGATAATTTCTATAGGTTAGAATTTTCACATACATAATATCACACCTGTTTTCCTGAAGGGGTAGGCAGAGGCATATTATACGCCTTTGATGGTCCTACGTAATGGGTGGCGAAACTCTTGCCGCTTACCGGGAATTTTTATGTTCGCTAAAGCATCGTTCGTTGATCGGCAGGTACACCACTTGCAGGTGAGATTGTCTTGGGCTCCTAAGATCTTTGTAGGTTCCCTATGCACCCGATACATTAGAATTGTTTTAACCTTACAATCCCAGTGATTGCTTTGGTAGCCACTTGCTTTTACATAAATCAAAGTCTTTCAACATAATTTCGCTTAATCGAAAGACTCGCCTAGTCCTTTTGTAAAATGCTACTTTCTACAATCTTCCTGCGACATTTCATTTTGGTTGACGTCTGTGTGCGATGTTTACAGTTTGAGCTTCTTTGATGTTTTTTATTAATTTATTACCCATGTTTTTATTATTAGTTTATATTTACTGGGAAAAAAGATTAAATAAAGATTATAAACCAAATAAAAAGTACCAACATAAGAGGTAATATTTTTTAGTAAGCTCAGAATCTCACAGCGAACAATGTAGAGGATCATGCTTTGGGCTTTCACTACAAAAACAAATCAGAAATAAAATACTTAAAGGGTTAAATAATTAAATATTAAATACATATTTCTGACACTTACACCAATTATTTAGTTCCAAGATAAGTATCATTAAGAACGTGTGTTATGGATACTAAATAACGGATAAACATATATATATACTTTTTATTTTGTACATACTTACTTAATATACATAGGAAAACACCCAGAGCAGAACATATTTATACACACAAATATTTGTCCTGTGTGGGAATCGAGCCCACGACCTCAGGAGTGAAGTGCGGGTATACTCGCCACCACGCCATATCGGTCGTCAAGCATTGTTATGTTGAAGTGGTTGTGTGCAGTTTATAAGACGTGGAACTGGCGTGGTTGGATATAGCGTCCACTGCTAAACAAAAGCATCTTCAATGGCATGTAACTGCGCTCGATTTTCATCTCTTTGCTTCCAACTACTGCTAGACGTTTTGCGTATATCGTGGCTCAATCCAGCTGGCGGGTCTTCAGACTACAAGATCCCAGAAAATGAAGGACAACATGAATAACCGCCAGATTAGGGCCGACAACTATCATGTGAAGCAAATCTGTATATTTTTTAAATATACACAATTTATTTTCACAGGACAATAATATAAGTACATTTTAAATAATAAAATTTAAGGGAAAATTATTTAACCAAAAAAGATTTCTATTTTTGCAATGACATGTAACCAAAACGTTCATTGGTGAACATAACGCTTTCCTAAATTTTAATGCACATCGTTTGATCTCAAACTGCCTTCATCCACTGGCTTTCCAAACTATCAAATCATCGGGTTGGTGGCCGATCTCTTCTACGCTTGCCGTCTCACAGCGTCATTGAACAATAATAATAAAAATCATTTAATTTTATTGCTTTTAAGAAAAACATAAACATTACAAAATACAAAATTAAAAATAGTTATAATCCTAAAAGCAACTGGAGGGAGCTCAGCTTATGCTGCACAGAGTAGGCTACTCTGAGCAGCGCTTGTTTTCAGCCCCCCCCTGTTGGGTTCGCAACATAGTAGCGACCACAACAAATCAAAACTTTGTAGTGTGTGTGTGCGTGTGCGTGTGTGTGTGTGCGTGTGCGTGTGTGTTGTGCGCGTGTCTGTATGTGTGTGTGTGTGTGTGTGTGCGTGCATGCGTGTGTGTGTGTGTGCGCGTGTGTGTGTCTGTGATAGATTTCAGGTACTTCATTATATTATATAGGAAGGATTTTTGTAGTTATAAAAAATAGTTTTTATTTTGAGTTTATTTACATAGGAGGACTTTACGTTTCAGCAGCAAGTTGCCGAATGATTAAGGTGGATTTGTAACGAGTCTTGAACAAATGTGAGCTTGTTTGAAGAACCATAACGGTCTATTAGTCGTCCGATCTGCGAGCTATTTGCCCTCCGTGGTGCCACTTCAGTCTACAAACTCAAATTACTACATCGGTCACTCTAATTCTCCTACGCATTTTTTATTCCTGATTTTATTACATATCCAAGAATCTCTCCATTGCACGCAGGGTGGCTATGACCTATTTTATAAGGTCCTTACTAAGACACAACGTTTCAGTATCAGTACTCTGTAATATTAAAATACTTAATAAAATTTTATAGGCAGACCTCCACACAATATTGGTCAATAACCCTAAAAATACACACGAAAAGCCCTATAAAATACCACCCAAAGCCCTACATACAATAAAGTACATTGGCCTAACAGAAGCGGAAACAGTGCGTCAAGCCGATAATAAATCATAATTAATCGAAACATCGTCGGTGACGTTCGGTGATTGTGATTAATCACCCCTCGTTATGTTGCTCTATTCATTGGAAGTTTTGTCTAGGGGAGCTTGTAAATTAGTCCCTAATTAAAGGCAATGTATTATAAATATATTTATTAAGTTTTTAATCGGTAACTTGACTTCATATCGCATCTCCAGTACTATAAAGTTATAAGTTAGTTTATTGCTCATAAAACTTACAATGCTGTTAAAATAGATAAATGAATTTTACCACAAGTTTAGTACCGTATGACTTATTTTGCGGAGGAAATAACAGTGTAATGGTTCACTAGCATAAAAAAATTACTAAAAATTTTTGAATTTTAAAGGTAAGCTTTTTGAATCTAGTAAGACGACCAGGAAATTAATTTTTACAGGCGATACTTTGCGGAAATAAGCAAGCAACAGCATTATCATATCAACCCATTGACGTCCCATTACTGAGTTGGGACCTCCTCTCATGAACAGAGTTGAGGGTCTATGTAAGCGTAGAAGATTTCAACTTTGCGACAATTCCGCATAAATATTAATGGGGATATGAAAAGAAAAAATCGGCATATGACAATACCGGTTTTCTAAGAATTGCCCTAACCCAATCAGTTCTGTAGTGTCAAATGCTCAATCGAAACAATGTCTTGCATAAAGCGCTACTGTTTGTAGGCGATATATCTCAATGGTAGTAATCATCTAGAAGTCCTTTGCTTCAAAGAGAACTTCCAGTTAGGAATAAGCTTGAATTGAAGAGCATTTGTGTTGCGTAAAGAATATATTGAACGTTAGGTGTGAATATTTTTGTTGGCATTTGTGAGTATTTGTATAGCATTTAATGTGTATTTTGATTCTGTTCTTTCTTATGTATTTACCAATTTGTTTCTTTTTTTCTTATAAATATTAAATTCTAAATATTATCAGTATAATTTGACTAACAAAAAATCCAACTCATCTGGAAGTTCTTTGCTTTAAAGAGAACTTCCAGTTAGAAATAAGCTTGAATTAAGTTTTGCGTAAAGAATATATTGAATATTAATATTATTATTATAAATTAATATTAATTTAATGTTAAAGGTTAACTGGTAGAGAATGCCTTGCAGCATTAAGTTCGTTTTCTGTACATTTTAATTTAAATTTGTGCGATAAAGTTTACATAAATAATATTTGGTGCAAATATTATTGTTAGTATTTGTATTGCATTGAATGTGTATTTTGTTTTTGTTCCTTCTTATGCATTTACCAATTATTTTCTTTCTTTCTTATAAATATTAATTCTAAATAATATCAGTAAAATTTAACAAACAAAAAAACAAACTATATCCACATAGCATTGAAATAGCAAAACCAATTTTCTGTAACGTAAATCATATCTATTTACGTAAAATGTAATACAATAATATCATTCTTCATAAAAATATTAAGGAAAATGACAAATTTTATAAGGAAAATGTGTAATGTGAATCATATTTATATACCAGGTAACGAAATTAGCTAAATATAAACATAATAATATTCAAAAGTCATATCAAATTTGTTAAAGAAAAACGTCTTATTTTAATAGCAAAATCTTAAAAATGTGAATCAATAATAACATGCTTCATAGTAATATTACATTACCTAACAAATTTCATAAAAAAATATGTAATATAGAACACATCTATTCAGCAGGGAGCCAAATAATCAAAATGTAAAACAATATGCTTAATATTAAAGAGTGTTTGGCTTCGAATTGAAGTCCTCGTCGACACACCGTGATTGTACAGCGTCGTCGTTGGATTAATAATTTATGAAGCTGGAAATAACCTGACGAGTTACATTTCCATGCGCAGATGTGTGCTGAATCAACGGATTTGATTTATTTCAATACATAACTTAAAATGTGTGAGTGATGTTTTTTTTATTTTAAAATATCTGTAGGTAGGTGAAATGAAAACCATTCAATATTGATTAATGCCACTTTATAGAGACATTTTAATTTTTTTTATCATGAAACATACGTACTTAATTCAAAATGTAAGAGTTATAATTATTATTCTTCAAAAGATTCGAGTTTACCTGTACCAAGCTTTAAAAGCAGTGTGTAGACAACAGTGTGTTTAGCACTCGAAACTACCTATCAGTGTTGAAAACGATTACAATTACATTTTATGGATTATAATTATTATTATTCTAGTAAGAAATTGTAGTGATAAATCTGTCTGCGATTTTAGCGACTTTTGTTCTTTTTATTGTTCTTTTATATAGATTAGTAAACAAAAACGATATTAATTCATTCATTGTAAGTTCATAAGAAAATGCATCAAGACGAGGTGGTAAGACTTAGTACGTGATTAATGTCATCATTAATTATAATAATTCCAATAGATTAAAAAATATTAACATAAATTAAAGCAAGATCAAATGCTTTACCTAAAACATAAAGAAAAATCTTTATTAATGTAAATGTCTGCAAATATTTGCCTAAATTTTCGATATGAATAAAACGAAAAAGCTTGTTTATAAATGGCATCTTGTGAATGCAAGTGGAACCCTATTTAGATAACGTTTATAGAAATAAAAAAACTTCGGTAACAGGAATAGTATCAACGTTTCACCCTCTTTATAATGATTTATCATATGCGGGAATGTAGGCGTGTGGCTTTTTTTGCTATCAATTTGTTTTGTCTGCCGACATTGGCATCTGTGGTATGTATTTTTAACCATTTGTTATTTCATTTTGTGCAGAAGTTTATCCGCTATATTAGAACTTTTTACTAAGCTTTACTTATGTATTATCTATATATAGTTATGACAAAAAATACGATTAAAAATACGATTAAAAATATCTTTTATCAACATTTAATTTCCTATTGTCGACACGTATATATTTTGTAACTTAACTTTATGCAACTTGCTTTCTATATATAACCATAAATATATTTTACCCTTTAAACACATGAAAATTAATGTATTTGATTACAGTGCGATTTATTTCCAACATAAATTTCGTCTTATAATGAGATAAAAAGAAATGTTAGTTTAAGTAGCTCCTTTTTTTGCCATCAACATGTGTCAGTAAAAACCATTTAGTATAAAAATGCTAAATTTTCAAATGCAACAAAGCAAAGTTAATCTCGAGAACAGTGGCATGTAACATTAACGGTAATGCACCCCTGTAAAAGCATTGTTAACAACAGAAGCGTGAAGATGTTACATCCCTGTTAATGGTGCCACAATAAAACCCAGATGTGGGGATTCAATGGCACGCGCGCGTGACAATATCGATTCTGTATTATAGAATGCGATTTGGGTGGAGTTTCCCAAGGGGCTATATTGGGACCCCTGGTATTATAAGTTTATATGTATAATTATATAGTATTCCACTTGCGAATTATTAACGGTTTCGTTCCAAATTAAATTACGGAGCACTATTTTATCAATCCATTGGTAAAATACATGCATTGGTGAACTATGCAATTTCATGACGCAAATAATATTAGTTTTAACAACGAAAGGTGAACAGAAATAAATGATTGAAAGTCCAATTATTCTTAATAAATTTCTATTGGCTCTTTTATATCAAAAACACATATAAATACGATTTAATATACATTTTGCTATGTTACATAGAAAAGGCTAAGCAATTAAGAAATCTCTGTTTTTACAATTAATATTTATCCATATAATATTATATTAAGAACAATATTTCCAAATCTAAATACCAACTTTTATAAACTCTGTCATTACAATCACTCAAATATATCGAATTAATAGTAAATTAACCATATAAATAAAAGAGAGAGTAACTTAAAAGCTCAGACAAATAACAAACACAAAACATTACGTTTATAATTTTAAACAAAATAATTCCCTCTTCATTCAAACTCTTTGATATGCAAATCGAGTTTCGCTCTACACGATTAGAGAAACAACTGTGCTGCATGAAACTAAGTGGATTATGTATTTTAACTGAGCTAATCATTAAAATAGCTAGCAAACACGACCCTGTTGTCCTAAACAGCGAGTATTGTACCAGATTGTGTACGGTTTAATATTAACAAACGCTATAGGAACATTAATATTTGAATGCGTTTGTTAGGGGATTATAGCGCGGCACATTATAACAGCGTGTTTAGAAAGGAGAGTTTCAACGGTTAAGTAAAATAACTGTTTATTATGGCCCGCCTTTGCAGTAGGTACTTGATACCTTGTTATGCGGCCTGAGTCCAACTTTATAAATGGAATGCCTTAATAAATCCTTAGTGGTTCCTCTTGATATCTATTCATTCTAATTAGTGATAAGTCTAAGTCCAATAGTGGGCCGTTAATTAACTGAGATGATAGAATAGCTATAAGTTACAAACGTTATTAAACCTTTTATTAGTAACAGATTTTAGGAATCTTGGTAATTTAGTAGGATATTTATAATATGAAACCTCTAATGTTAAACCTCTAAATAATTAAATAGTGTAATATAACGTAAAGTTGTTGACGCAGTGGTTGACGCAGTCTTTCCCGTACCTTGTATTGATTCATTCTATCTATCTAATTATTAGTTTACTCAGAAGTCTGAAGCTAATAATCACATTCTCGGTAATAAAAGCGGTAGCATAACAACTAAGCCCGCCGTAACATATGCGATACTAAAATTACAAGACAGTCGCCTCACCCTCATTGGCTATAGAATTAACAAATTAATGACGAAACACCCCACACGTAGGGGAACCTAAGGGGAAACCGAAGCTTATTATAATTTTAAATCACCACTAAGCCAGGGCGATGAGAAAGGGCAGATTGGCACGGCCGTAAATGGATACGATGCCTCATACGTTCTAAAATGCTATACTTTAATAAAAATAATTGTCTCAATCAAATACAGCTTGATGCCAAACTTCATGCTTTACAATTAATTTATAATTTCAATTCCAAAACCGGGAGGACCTCCTCAGAGAGGCGAGTGTACGTGTCCCTCCGACCTCCCCGTGCGACCAAAGCGTGTGTGGCCGACTTCTCGAAGGGTCTTTGGTTAGACAGCAGGAGTCCCCTGCGGAGCTGCGCCTTCCACAGGTCTCTCTTAGTTTCCTTCCCGGTAGTTAGTACTAAGGGCATCAAGACTCGCTAACCTCTGGGTGTTTTCTTTTCCCGGCCTCCGCCCTATCGTGAGGTACTCAGCCCCCCGCTTCAAGATCTGTCTGGGGGGATTCTATCAAGACCTAAGCAACCCAAGCCAACCTCACTTGCAAGTGGTGCAACTGCTGATCAACGGACGAGGCTCTGTCGCACGTAACAGATCCCGGTAAACAGCAACAGGCTCCTTCTCCAGGGGAAGAAGCAAAATCAAATTCTGACATATCCGAATTCTGGGAAAGAGTACCGTTGAGTAGAGATTTTTTTTCAAATGAAGTCTATGATGAAAGTAATGACGTATACATAGAAAATAAAAGGTAATTTATATCGAGCATATTCGAAAAAACCTTGAATTATTAAAGAAAATCATAATATACACATATCCGAATACCACGAAGAAACTCTTCAGTTAGTATAATTTTTTACAAATAACAATTCTGTTTACATGTTAAGGTTATGAAAGTATTCAAAGCAATCAAGGGTAATTATTCCCGAAAAAATGAAAACCGTTTTATTTAAGATAGAAATAACAATGAAGCAGAAATAACATAACATTTATCAGAGCGGCAAAAGCCTAGTGGCGACACCAATTGCCTTTAAATTCAGAGGGTCTCGGGTTCAAGGTACAAGTTCAAGTACAAGTAAGGCTTTTCGAAGTTATGTGCGTAAGTACCGCTTGCTCCGTGCCTCGGAAAGCACATTAAGCCATAATATTTCCACCTGGGTTGCGGAGGTCAGACGGCAGTCGCTCCATGTAATAACTGAAATTCAGCAAAATCTGATTAAACCAGTGAACAGACCCTGGGCCCTGAGGTTAAGTCTAAAGCAAACGAGATATTGCTAGGATATCATAACGTTATTCCTTCATCAAAATTAATTTGACCACCGATATGGCGTGGAGGTCAGTATACCTACACTTCACTCCAGAGGTCGTGGGTTCGATTCCCACACAGGACAAATCTTTGTGAGCAAGAATATGAATATTTGTTCTGGTCTGGGTGATTTCCTATGTATATTAAAATTAAAAAATTAAAATTAAAAATTCATTTATTCAAGTTTGGCTCAATAGAGCTCTTATGAATGTCATACTTATAAACTAACGCGCGAATATTAAGTATGTATTTACAAAAAAATGTTTTAAGTATGTTTACCCGTTCTTTAGTATCCATAACACAAGTTCTTAGTAAAACTTAATTTGAATAATTGTTATAATTGTCAGAAAATATATATGTATTTAATTAACATCTATTGTTAGGAACTTTGCTTTATAATTATACGAAATATGCACCTATATTTGACAAAAAGCAATTGCCATACAGCAACATAATTATGAAAATATGACATAATTTGCGACAAATTATTTTAATTATTGTGTCGCAGTCACAACGGCGACGCGGCGTGTTATTTGCTGTCAGATAAACGTCTGGTGTGACATCGAACTACAATTAATGGACCGTTTACAGTGGAATATTTGAAGAGCTATTTCAGTAGGGAAAAGAGTCATTTGTGTAAGCAAATTCTATTTTAGATTATGGAGTTTATTAACGTGTGTTTATCTTAAGAAACACAACATGGAGAAAAATATATGTAAGAAAAATAAGTTTCATAGAATTAGGAATTAATAGAATATTAAGAAACTGTACAATTTACGCTGTTATTTGTTTATAACGAATAGATAAATCATCTTTACGATATAAAACCAATTCTTTAATTTTAAGATAAGTATCAGTAACATGTTGTATCATCGTATATTTTGAATACTAAATAACGCATAAACAAACATAAATATAGATTTTTTAAACATACTTCATTTGCTTAGGAAACACAGACCAGAACATATATACACGTTAATGCACGCGAAGCTTAGTTCTGTATGAGAATCGTACTCCAGACCACAAAAACAGTGCAGATTGTCTGATCTCCCATATGAAGGCCTCCCCTTTTTTTTTCGGATGGAAAATCATCAAATGACTGTCTTCCTCTGTGGGTTAAGCGGAAGGGTGTGTCAGACTTCTACTGACTAATAACCATCCATGTTCCTTCTTGAGCCTGTAACACAAAGGCCGCGGTATCCCTTTCGAACAGTCCCGCAAATGAAGGCCTCCCCTATAGATACCGTTATATTGGGGGTAGTTGTCCACAGTCACCGAGCTGGACAGGCGGGTTAGTGATCGCAGTTCAAGCTAGATGACGCTGTTTCCAATCATCCAGTAAGATTTCTCTTTACCCACTCTTACCACTCCCTATGAGATAAAAGGGGTACGACACAGCACAATCGATATATCAATAATAAAAAAACGTATCAACAAAAGACATATGTTGTAAGACATTACACTCAAATATGTAATCTCGTTTTATTGAAAGACGTAAATCAGCGAAAATACTTACATTTCTGCTTCGAGGCCTCCACATAGCCGGTTCTGATGCGACTGTCATTCACAGGTGTCGCCTTGAATCATGATCACATTACAACATTACATACACGCTGATATCACATTGTAAAATGATATAGACATCGCCGAAATTACATATTGGAAATCCGTACAGTGAGAATACGAGTGTCGGAAAATGATGCTTAGAATAAAAAGAGTCCATATAAAATATAAGCAATATTACAGTGCAAAGGCGAACTTATCTCTAAGAGAAATAAATAGAAATAATAAAAAAATCGATCGTTGGAAGTGCTACTAATATCTATAAAAAAATCCTAAGCAAATTCGTTTGCTGCGTTCCCAAAATCTCTTTAAGTTGAAATTACGTGAACTATTGATAGAAAAATGCTATTATAATGTCAAAGAATATTTAAACGACTTATCACTATAAACTTTTGACAAAGTCCGACTTGTTAGTATTACTTTTAAAATCCATAAAATCTGATTTCGTGTTATATGAAATCGCAACTATTGTACGCCCAAGAGGCAGACCACAGCTAGATCTAAACCTGTACTGTAACACCTATCCTGTAACCTGTGTTCTCAATAAACTATTTTGATTTGATTTAGAGATTTCTTTCAGCCAACCTAACTGAAATAAAAACAAAAGTATTAAATACTATAATATAAAAACTATGATATTTCAGACATGTAGTTAGGTTTCGTGTCGAGTGGCAGTGGTATTTCCAGAGATTTCTACTACCCATGTACTGGTTAACAGTGCGATAGAAGGCGACTAGGAAAATGGTTTAGTGTCCATGTGGGCGAAGAGTTAGCCACCTGTATCTTCCCGATATTCGGCAATAGGCTCACGTGGGATCAACAATAGAACTGACGAAATGGGCGCGTATAATATGCCTCTGCCTACTCCTTCGGGGAATAGGCGTGATTGTATGTATGTGCTTAGAGAGAGCTTTTTGGGTCTACTAGAGACCGCACTTAGTAGGTCGCTCTTCAATTGAAATACTTTTAGTATTTAATCTAGGTTTGAGACCCTCAGTCTCGCCTTCCCCAAATCCATTTCGGTTGCGCTGTATCGGCCATCAGAGGCATGCAGCATTCACACACATGGAGTTTAGCCGGTCGGCCCCTTTTGGGTCATCCCGGCATAACCTACTCGCCGGTGAGAGGTATCTGGGAGTAAGCCGGCTAGCTTGGGCCACCACCGCCACGGCGGTAAACTAAGTTAGCTAGCGTGAAGTATACGCATTTTATTCAAATATGCGCGCACGGAAAAAGAGAGAGCTTTTCTAAAACTATTTAAATCCCTTTTAAATAGTTAATTCAACAGATTTTTTAAAATCAATATATTTTTTATAAATTGTTTTGCATATATACTTTAAAATTTCCTTTATTATATTTGAAATGAACTTTCGTTGTTCCATTTCTATCTAAAATGTAAAATTTTGTACTGCTATATTTGGAATTGAGGGGAAATTCGTTTAGTGAAATGCAGAGCAATCTTAATTGCCCTTGTTTCTCCTTTGTAAATGAATAGCCAACGAGATTTAACACGATTTCAGTACAACGTTTAATTTATATTATCACTAGTTGTCGCCTGCGATTTTGTCTATTGCACTGTAAGGTCGATAGATCGATACATTTATTATGAAGTAAATTTTGTACTGGTGGGAATTCGATTTTGATTAGGAACGCATAGTATTGTCCGAATGATTATATGTATGTAAAGACGAAATTGCTGTAAATGATATCTTTCATAAGACCAATAATATTTGTGGTTTGCAGCAAATTTCATCAATATTTGTCAAAATTATTTTATCCTGTAGCTTAATTATGTCATGCTCACTTAAATATCTTTGCGGTGGTGGAGTTATGCGTCGGGTTGTTACGTTCCCAAAAATATAGTTCATGCGTCATACTCGTGAACGGGTGCCACCAGTGGGGACTGGTCTCCTCATGACTACTATGTTAATTCATAATTATGCTCGTATAACTAAAAAAAATGTGTAATTTTTTTCTTTTATTTCAAATCTTGTGACTTTTTAGACTTGTCAAATAGTTTTACTACTAAGTTTATTTATAACTGGCGGGAGAAAAAACGAACCTTGACGATTTTCTTAAACGTTCTTTTACGATCAAGCTTTGACCTTCATAAGAGTTCTATTGAGACAAACTTTAATAAATGATTTTGACTTTAAAGTTTAATATATTTGGTACTACTGACAGAGTCAAATATATTGCCTGAATATAATAAACGTTATGCAAACAGCTTAAGGTATAAAATCCATGAAAAATTATAGCCTACTCTGCCGGTCTATGGGTTATTTAATGTTTTCCACATATTTGATGCGCAAAAGTCATTTGAAAACCCCTTTGATGCCCAATTCGACAATACTCGTAAGGTCAGCAGCGTTTAGTCACGTCTTAATATTATGTAAATGATTTAATTAAAAAAAACCTTGTGCTGCAAATATCACACTTATCTTATTTTACCATATTTTCTTTCAACCTTTTGCTAAATTTGACATTTTGATAAAGTGACTTTATAACTGCTATAGTCATGAACATTCGCGGTGTAATTTTGCAAATATGACGTTTTTGAGTAAGGAAATATTCTATGGTATAATTAATTGTTTTGTACTCACTAAAAGAATAACTGATAAAACAATTTAGCAAAAGTTGTAAATAGACGATTTATATATGTAATTCAAAAACGTACTGCCCAAATTTTACATCAAAGAAACAATAGATGGCATTGTTTAAATAAAAATAGTATCTATTGTAGTTCCCGCTGACTTAGAAATTTTTAACAGATTATTACCGTTTATTAAAAGTATAACATATTAAAAGGACGTGCAATAAAACTACAACCACATATGGATCATTGCCAAACTAAAAAATAAATTTTCATACTTCATAGAAAATTGAGCCTAAAATCAATAGTTTTAAAGGAATGAGCTGTGTTTTTCCCTCGGCACAAAGTTATTCTGTTTCGTCTACCAGATCTCGACATGTTTATGATTAATGACAGGACGCAGTTACTTTTAGCCCTGAAATTCTGAGCATTTATATTACTTTTGAGTAATGATGTACTTTTGTTTAGTTTTACAATATATATTATATTTTTAACAATTAAATATTGGAAATAGGGGAACAGTGAACAAAAGTGATCTAATACAATTTTTATGAAGCTTTGAACTCACTTAAAGTGAAAGAAATTATTATGTTCACTTTCCCCTATTCTCAGCATTTGTCAAAGTCCGAAAATGACCGAAGATACATACTAAATTTATCTTTATACAACCTATGTACCTATAGTAATAAATGTAGAATAATTGACACTAACAGTATTGTTAGAAATAATTATTTATTGACCAAAGGTAGGTTTTACCTTTCCAATTATTTTAAACGACAAATAGTTTTGTCACTATTATATTTAATTGACATTAATACCAAGAATTTGGTACAATCTGCTTCTATTGAGCACACCGACATAAATAATTCATTATTTGACAATTTAAACTAGGTGTTAAGACAAAAGAGAACTGTTTTTCTGGCAATAAAAAGTACACAAAGCAGAAACAAAATGATGTAATTACTCTGATTCACCAAAACATTAGAGGAATATTGGGCAAGGAACTGGAAATTGAATTGTTCATGAGCGATAATTATATTGATATTTTGTGTATTACTGAACATTGGCTAAATTGTAACCAGCTCATGTTCAATTTCAACAGTCACCTGTTAGGTAGTTCGTTTTGCAGGAGTGGTGCTATACATGGCGGATCATTAATTATAGTAAATAAACAGTTTAAATTCAAGGAGCGCCATGATATAGTCAATCTCTCTGTTGAACGTATTATAAAAATGGCCTGTATAGAAATGCAGCAGTTTATTGTATTGAGTGTGTACAGACCTCCTTCAGCTTCATATGATTTATTTGAAGGTATTATGGATAAAGCCTTAGGAAAATTTTGTAAAAGTATTAAAAAAGTTATTGTGTGTGGAGATTTTAATGTAAATTTGTTAGAGTGTTCCAGTCCATGTACAAGATTAAAGGCACTTTTTAAATCTCATAATTTGGTTAATTTGTTTCTGGAGCCAACAAGAATTACTGCTACTTCTGCTACTTGCTTAGATAACATTTTTACAAATATTATGCTAAGTGATAACAATAAAAAAATTATTAATCAATTAGATTCAGATCATTGCGGACAACAAATGTCTTTTATTTGTAAAAATGAAACTGTAGCTAAAAAACTATTACATTTGTACCAAAAACCAATAATCGTTTTGAGAGGTTTAACAGTAAATTATTATGCTATAGTTTACCTTTTATAGGTGAAAGCTGTGACCCAAATTTTTTGTATAATGATTTTTTCAGCAGCTTTTCTAACACATTTAAATCAATATTTACTCCCAGAACGGTTAAGGTAAATAATAAAGCTACCTTTAGTGAATGGGCTACTCCTGGGCTACATAAATGTAGAAAGAGGCTGTATGAACTGTATGATGAGAAAAAATTAAACAACAGTGAACAATTTTGTAATTATGTAAGAAAATATTCTAAAATATTTAGAAAAGCATGTCATACGGCAAAGTCTTATTATTTAAGCTCTAAAATAAAAAATTGTGATGATAAGATTAAAATGACCTGGAATATTATTAATAGTGAAACGGGAAAAAGTAAAAACTATAATACTGAGTTTAAACTCAACATTGATAAAAAAACTCTTACATCTGACATAGATGTAGCCAATGCTTTCGAAAACTTTTTTACTAATATTCCAGTGTCTATCACAAAAGCTTTAAATTGTTCGCCCACTTTAGCGGAGTCTATTTTGAAAGATAACGTGAATATATGTACAGTAGATTTTACTTTTAGTCATGTTACATTTATGGATATAATTAAGACATTTAATACTCTTAGTGTTAAGAAAGCTGCAGACCTCTGGGGCAATTCCATCGTAGTTACCAAGCCTATCATTGTTTCGGTGGCGCACAGTTTGGCTCTAATATTTAATAAATGTGTAGATTGCGGCAAATTTCCCGATCTAATGAAAGAAAGTAAAATCATTCCATTATATAAATCGGGCAGTACAACAGACCCAACAAATTTTCGACCTATCTCAGTGCTGCCTACATTTAGTAAAATTTTTGAAAAACTTGTTTACAACCAGCTGTTAATATTTTTCAATAAAAATGGATTAATGCATTCGAAACAATTTGGATTCACTAAGGGTCGCTCTACAACCGATGCAGGTGTTGAGCTTTTAAAACATATATTTGATGCTTGGGAAAATTCTTTGGACGCTTTAGGTATCTTTTGCGATCTGTCCAAAGCTTTTGACTGTGTTCCTCATGAAGCATTGATAAAAAAATTAGAATATTACGGAATAAGAAACTCTGCATTGGATCTTCTCACTTCTTATCTAAGTAATAGGATTCAAAGGGTTGAGGTTAATGGAAAGCGATCTCAGGGGTCTGTTGTAAAAATGGGGGTACCGCAGGGCTCGATTCTCGAACCGTTTTTGTTTTTGATTTATATTAATGATTTGCCATATTTTGTTAAAGAAAACCACGAGATAGTTTTGTTTGCTGATGGTACATCATTATTGTTTAAGTTAAAACGAAATCAGAATTTAGACGAAGTAAAGAGTGCGATCTCGAAGGTGGTGCACTGGTTTGACGTTAACAATTTGCTATTAAATGGGGCTAAAACGAAATGTATTAAATTCGTGACGCCTAACGTCAGACAGGCAAACTCTACTATTATGGTAAAGGAGGATGAGTTGACCCTTGTGGATACTACCAAGTTTTTAGGGATTACTTTAGACTCTAAGCTACAGTGGGGCCCACATATTGGTGAATTGTCGAGTAGACTTAGCTCTGCAGCATTCGCGGTAAAGAAAATTCGCCAATTAACAGACATTGTAACAGCTAGGCTAGTTTATCATAGCTATTTCCATAGTGTTATGTCCTATGGTATTCTTCTGTGGGGTTGTGCCGCAGACATTCAAACAATCTTTGTGCTGCAGAAGAGGGCTATTCGAGCAATTTATAATCTCCCGTGTGGACATTCACTAAGGGAAAAGTTTAAGGAAATAGGTATTTTAACAGTGGCCGGTCAATTCATTTATGATAACCTGGTTTATGTACACAAGAATACTGATCAATTTAGTAAGAAAAGCTGTATACATAACCTGAACACAAGGAATAAGCATAAATTAGTTGTACCTGCCACTAGGCTCCAAAAGATAAACAAATCTTTTAAAGGTCAATGTGTGCGATTCTACAATAAAATCCCAAGCAACATACAGCAATTGAGCCTAAATAAATTTAAATTAACAATAAAACACAAGCTGTCTTCAAAGGGATATTATTCTATTAAAGACTATATGGCAGATAAAAATGCTTGGGATTAAGCTGCCGTTTCATACAGGCTATTCTAATATGAATGACTTGAAAACATAAATATTGTTAAGGTACATAACCTTAACTTATTGCATTGTATAGCTTCACAGACAAATGAAGATTGTATTTCTAGTACCAAACTAATGGACATATTTAAAAGAGCAAAGCCTGTGAGTTTCTTGCCAGTTCTTCTTACAGAGCGGTGGCTCGGAACTGGCACTTAGATTCGCTTACACTTAATTATTTTTTGTTTTTAAATTGTTTTGTTGCATGTAAGTGAATCTAAGCTTCGTGATTTAGTGTAATATTATTTCGATTGTTTTTTTTTTTTCATTTGTAATCATGACGTTTTCAAGTACTATGTATAATAGTTTATGAAATAAATATTTTTTTTACTTTTTTTACTTTACTTTACTTTAAAGTTCTGAACAAAATACATAAGGAAAAAAGGAAATTGTACAATGAAGCCACAGACATAAAAATACAATAGATAACGTAAATGCCATGTACTTCACGTGTCCAAACCCTGACCAGTCGAGATTACAGTATTATTATTACTTACAGCACACGCACGCCTGTTGTGGTTTCTTACATATTGTAACATAAAGGATTTAATTTTCACGTATAACGTTTATCATTGGCGAAACCAACCTCTAATTTAGAAACTTGAAATAAGCTCTCAAACTTAACAAACGGACTTTCTGTTAAGGACGCATTACTATTAAGGACATTATCTTAATAATTAAATTCTAATTTCACTAAGTGTATATTTTTTTGGTATTTATATTAGCCTAATTTTATAAAATCGAAAGGAGCTCCGTCCAATCGTCTATTTTGCTTTCAAAACCAAAACTTCGGTATTGGTTTTAAATTTGGTTGAAATTTGGTACACAGATATTCTAAAACCTTGAAAAGGGGAAAAATTAGTTTTTGACACAATAAAAAGGTTGTCAGGGGTTGTCCCATATAAGGAATGGAAAGTCCTAATTGTGAATCTATAAATGTTTGTATGTATTTAAAGATATAAAACATACATATATAATAGGCCTGCTTCCCCGAAGGGGTAGGCAGAGCTATATTGTACACCCTTTGTCAGGTATATTGTTTATCCCACGTAAAAGGTGGCGAGCCTATTGCCTCTTACCTGGAAATTTTATCCTTGCCAGAGCCTTGTCCGATAATCGGCAGGTGCATTACTTGCAGGTGAGGTTGGCTTGGGCTCCTCAGATTTTGGTAGGAACCCTATACACCCTATATAAAAGATAGGTACAAATGAGTAGGTATATAGGTATGATAGACATATAAACAAGATGTGCAATATAACTAAATTTCACGCGGAAGAAATCGCGGGCGAACCAGCAGTTTATTTCTGAAAGTATTGGAGGGTATTTTTACTTTCTATGTTTTAAAAATAATGAAATAAGACATAACAAACAACTCGTAAGACAGTACAGGCAGGCAGTACAGGCTACATATTTGCCAAACATACGTCTCGTCTACAAACATTGAGCGAGTCAAGATATTATAACTCCCACGATATTTGAGTTTGCTGTAATTATATTTAAACAAAACATTGTTTCAAAGACCTCGTTGGTAAATTACTCTCATGATGTTTGTTTGATAACTACTCGACAATGTATAAAGTTAAAATCTATTTTACTGTGACAATTATTTTAATCTACCGCTTCTTTAGTATTAATTAGATAGTTGGTCCCACATAATAGGGGGCGAGCCTAGTACCTATTACCGGGTGAAGTAACTTTTAAGTTCGCCAGATTCGTTCGTTGATCGGCAGGTGCACCACTTGCAACCCCCCCCCCGTCTGGTCTCCATCTAGTCGTGGTGAGGGGGCTGGGTACCTCCCGGTAGGGCGCAAAGGCGCTAGGGAAAAGGTAACACCCAGAGATTGGCGACTCTGGGTGCCCTTAGTACTGACTACCGAGGGGGAAACTAAGAGGGACCTGTGGAGGGCGCAGCGGGCGGGCCAGGAGAGCCCGTCAAGCAGCGCCAGGAGGGTCTTAGGCAGCGGGGGCAGGGGGCCCCTGCTATCTAACCATGGACTCTCAGAGAAGTCGGCCACACACGCTATGGTCGCACAAGGAGGTAGGAGGGGCGCGTCCACTACATCTCTCTGAGGAGGTCCTCCCGGTTTTGGTCCGGGGGACGTTGGCCGCGGGCGGGGTGTCAGAGCTGCAACCCAGGTACTAGCCCCCCGCCTCTATCTCAGCAAGGGGCAGGCGTCGTCGGAAGATTTTCAGTGGGTATTTATTACTGCTGGCGGTCGTGTCTGCCGGTGGTGAGTCCCACACACCTCTCTCGGTCCCCCTATGGCCGGGAGACAGTGCGTAAATGCATTTTGTTACCGACGTAAATCAAAAAAAAATATACGATGAAATCTATATTGTTAATATCATATTATGTTTATTATTAGAACTTTATTTTTGTGTTTTATGTGCTATTATGTCTTTCGTTGCAATAAATATTGTATCTAACAATCTTTTACTAGCGTCTGCGTGACCAATTCAATATCAATCACTCTATCTATTAAAAAAAATAAGATCCAAGCATACTGTAATCTTTGATTAGAACTATGTACTTAAAGTAATTTATATATAAAAGCTAAATCATTTAGAATAAAATAGAATACTTTATAAACATCACAGACAACTTTATTTAAATAAAACAGAGATTTGAAGACTTAAACAAGATGTTATAAGGGAAACTGGAATTTGGACACTATACAAACACAGCTGCGAGAAAGCTTGTTTAAAGTAAAGTTTGTTTGTTTTACTTGTCTCCATAAGCTTGGCAAGTATTCTCCAATTCATCGGAATTAATACTGTTTGGAATATTTTGTGTTTTGACGAGGAGACTTCTAGCTATCTCGCTAGCTATAACTATTGGATAAATTATTAAAAATAAAGTTTTGGCACTAGATAAGGCTAATGTTAATATTAAAAGTTAAACAGCAGATCCCTGCACAAAATACTTATTAATACGTATAATCACAAAACATAGTGATGTTGCCTAGTAACAATATGCGAATAACAATTAGAATTACATGTATTTCAGTATAATGTTATAAATAAAAAACGAAGTATAGTAAATAAGATTTGACGATCGATACGGCGTAATGGCGAGTAAACCCGCACTCTGATCCTGAGGTTCGATTCCCACACAGAACAAATCTTTGTGTGCATAAACATGAATATTTGTTTAAATCTGGATGTTCTCCAAAAAAAGTATTTATGTATTTTTATCCGTTATTTAGTATCCTCCACACAAGTTCTTAATAATACTTATCTTGGAACTATATAATTGGTGTAATTGTCCGACATATTTTCTTATTTATTAATTAAACAAATAAGGAAATTAAATTTTAGAATCATTTTGTTATAATGAGAGTAATTAATTAGTTACCTATATATCGTATTTTTATATATCAATGTTTGTGGAAAGGTCGGAATGTATGAAATAATTGACTTAACCCCTGTTTAAATATTTTTGCAAGTCATCATCATCACCATCAGCCTATACTAGTCCACTGCTGTACATAGGCCTCCCCCAAATCGCGCCATTTTCCCCTGTCTTCGGCTTGCCGCATCCAGCATCTGCCAGCGACCGCTCGCAAATCGTCACCCCACCTGGCGAGTGGACGTCCTACACTACGTTTGCCAAGTCGCGGTCTCCACTCAAGAACTCGTTTACCCCATCGGTTGTCGGTCCTTCGACAGATATGGCCAGCCCACTGCCACTTCAGCTTGCTAATCCTGTATGCTATGTCGGTGACTTTGGTCCTCTGTCGGATAACATCATTTCTGATTTTATCTCTCAGAGAGACTCCGAGCATAGCACGCTCCATAGCTCGCTGAGCGACCTTGAACCTTTTTGCAATGTACGGTAAAGAAATAATTTAAATGCATATTGTGTATATAAAATTGCAAGATTATCAAAAATAATGAAACTAAAAGATTTTTTTTCAATAAATTTGGGTTTCCAATGGAGCGTTTGTGAATCAATATGTTATGAAAGAATTTAATATGCAGCAAAAAAATGTACAAAGATCGTCCTAAAGTCTGTTGATTTATGGATGTTGGTACCACATTGATAAAATCTGTCACAAATAAGCTCTACTTTAACCCCTCTAAAAAAGGAGTGTATCAAATTTCCGTTAACCCTGTATATCAGGACCATTCATCGGTACCTAGCTCTAAACTACAGAGCTAGGTAATATACCAGACAAGGGATAAATGTATAAAAAATGCTCTGCCATTTACTTTGTATTTTCAAATAAAAGTATGAAATATCGTATCGCATCAACACACATAGAAAACAATTAAACCAAAATAATACTTTGTCGTTTTGGAAACCAAAATCAAATCAAATTAATATCGTTGTGCATTTGTTTTCAAGCAAATTTGTTCTCAGAAGTAAATAAGTTTTTTTTTTTAATAATGAGTTTGTGCATTTATCAAGTTTAGTCAGTGTCCTATATTATATTACTATGAATATTAATCAAAGATGAGATGCCCACCCCCATGAGATGTGGGGCTGTATTAGGATCTCACATGGACTATTTGAAGTGATGTTGCTCAGTTTCGTTTCATTTACCAACACTCATGTACGTTTACAAACACGTAACAGTTAAGAACCCATCGTTATAACACATAAATGTTGGCAATAACACAAATTTTAGAAATTAAGACAAATAAATACTGCAGACATGACGCACGAGTGAAGCTACATTCACTTTCCCGCCAAAAAGTCCTAAATCAGCATTGAACATCAGCAATAACCCCATTTCCAAAAACAAACGAATGCTTGTGTCAATATCCATTGTTTTTTTACATTTATCGTCTATCAAATTTTTAGTTCATCATCATCATCATGTCAGGTATGACATGACATGTCATCATGTCATCATACTGAGCACAGGCCTCCTCTCACTTACCAAGGTGCGAGGGTATTGCAAACGAAAGGTGACATTTTGCCGTGTGAAACCCCGCGGCCATAGCCCCCCAGATCCCCTTCAGAACCCCTTCAGGTAGGAGAGGAGGCGCAGTGTGACCCCCCCCCACCTACCTCCTTGTATATAGGGATTCTACCAACATCTAAATAGCCCGAATCGACCTCACCTGCAAGTGGTGCACCTGCTGATTAACAGACGAGGCTCTGGCAAACGTAACAGATCCCGGCAAGCGGCAATAGGCTCGCCACCTATTACGTGAGACCAGCAATGTAATTGGTAAAATTTGGGCGTAAAATTGGCCTCTGCCTCTCCCCTTCGGGAAAACAGGCGTGAATGTGATTTATCGAATTGACTCCCAAACTCTATAAAAGCCTCTCGTAAAGTCGTCATTACTTTTCTGGGGTAGAACTTGTCTATGATTGGTGAATGGTTGCCCTCCCCTGAACCCCTTGAGTCCTCAGTAAGGATGAGGGACTATACTGAGATCTCACATGGACTTCTTGAGAGAATTGGAAAAGTTATGTTGTACTGTTTTGTTGCATTTACCGGCACTCATGTAAGTTCACAAACACTTAACGGTTAATAATCCACCGTTATTACACATTAATGTTTGAAATATCACAAATTTTAGAAAACAGAACAAAAGTGCAGACATGACTCTTCATCTTCCTGCCAAGAAGAACAAGATTGGATTTATTATATACAAAAAACTTATAGTGTCAAAATTATTGACACTGACAAAAACAAATGAGTCAGTTGTCAAAGAAAAATAAAAGCTAGAATATAAAGCTGTAAGACAACTTCCCTTTATCGACCAACCATATTTTCTGCCGGGTATTGTACCTACTAAAATGAGTATCAAAATAATGGATATTCTGTTAGTCGATTTGCCCAGAACATTCCGTCTCGGTTCAATTAATTAAGAAACCAGCGCGTCTTGTACTATCTGGAACTCTTTAATGAAGTTTTCTACTAAGCGAAACTCCCCAAATGAATTTAACAAAAGTCTTGTTTAAGTTTACGGAGATCTGCATTCATCGTGGTAAAATCACTGGAAGATTTAATATCATATTGCTGTTTAGGGCTTTCATAGCAAATATTTAATTTTTTTCTTCTTAAAAACATGCATATCTAGCAATGATATTTTACAAAGATGAGTTGAGAGATGATTCATACTTCGTCGTACTCGAATTTACTTCGTCTACCACATTTATGTATATAATTAATTACCTCTGACGTATCCATAGTAATAACAATAAATGACATAGATAAAACATTTCAAATGATATAAAATAGGATAGCTCTAAATAAATGAACGACAGTTGTATTGTCAACCTCAAATTCTTTTAGTTATACGAGCCCCGATGCAATATAGTTCGTCTAGTATGAAAAAATAAGATAATAATTATGAAATAATGTAAAATGTTTTTAGGTGAAAGTAATAAAGACCGTTAAGAAGAAAGTAAATCACAATTTGAGTAATATTTTAAAGTTTATTTAAACATATCTTAATAAAAATTTTAAGTCCAAATAAATAAAAAAATATTCTGAAACACATGTCGCAAAAGTGTTATCTACCATTGGCTCTTTCACAAAATGGTTCTTCTTCCACATAGTTGTTTATTTATTTAAATGATCACCAACATAATAAACATAAACAGTACAAAAAAAGATTTAGCTCATTGTCATTATAATTATAGGCGAAGATAGCATGCAAATAAAAAATTATAAACGAAAACACAATGTGTCGCCTTTGCTTTCAATTATAGCTTTAATGTGAAGCGGCATAGTCGCAACCAACGCTGCACGCTCGTCGGTCGATCTTGATGGATTTTTGCAAAGGACTTTTTCAGTTTCCACCACAGGGTCTCAATGGGTGATAAGTCCGGGCTGTTAGATGGCCCTTCTATGGTTGGGATGCTCTTTAACAGCAACCTTGACTTTTTTGTCCTTGCAGTATAGCAGGAAGCACCGTCTTGTTGAAAAATGAAAGAATCTTGATGTTTAAGTGACGGAATGGAGGGCAGTAGACTTTCTTTTCAAAATATCTTGATATCTTGTTGCAATGATGGAACCATCCACAAACTGCATTCCACTAACACCTTGTACAGACGTGCAGCCCCATATCATAAGAGATGCTGGAAACTTATCTTTTTGGTTAATGCAATCAGTATGCGACGCTTCATGTTTATTTCGAACTACTTTTTTTCTTTCATCGCCCACTGTGACTTCAAATTTGAGCTCGGCAGTCCATATGATACTACGCTATTGATCAGAAATCCAATTTAAGTGATCACGCGCAAATTTCAATCTCTTTTTCTTTTGTAAGGCAATAGTAGTAAGGTAATAGTGGTTTCTCCTTAGCTGTGTAAAATCCGTAGCCCTTTCTTTTCAACCCTCTTTCGCAGGTATCAACTGAGACCTCTTTATTAATTATGTCTCTCCATTACACCGTGAGTTCTCCAGCTCGGGGTCGGCAAGTTTTCTTTAAGCAAGAAGTATCTATTTCCATTCTTTTTATAGTGATTAATCATAGATTGCACTGTAGATCTGGGCAGTGTCAAGTCTTTCAAGATTTGGTGACTTGATTTGCCCGCCTCAATCCCACAAACTATTCGCTTCCAAAGTTCTTCAACCAATTGTTTGCCACGACCCATTTTTTCTTGGAAACTGAAGAAACTAACAGAATTTTTCAAAATATATACTATTTCATTTGTCAAAATGACTCAGAATTACTTTTCCAAACATAAATTTTAAAAAAATTAATTTAAACAAGGAAGAAAAGTATTTAACACAATGACAGACGAACTCTTTTGCATCGATTAGCAACTAGCTGAATTATTTTGCTTACCATTTGCTCGACTTAAAAGCAGGATATCTCCTTATTTAAAAGGCTGAAATATTTTATTGCTTCAACATTAAAAAGTGCAAAAGTAACCGACCATGGTAGAATAGTTTTTCTGTTTACATAAGTAGACTGAAAAAACTAAGTTTGAAAAAATCTTTCTTCACCTTTTTCGTACTAGTCGAACTTTTTTGCGTCGGGGCTCGTATTATCATTGATATTATTATTGATCAAAATAATTAATCAAATTATTTTTGTAAAAGTAACTGCTAGTGAATGTAGAAAAATGTGCAATGCGCTTAGGTCCTGCAGTTGGTGATGGCCGTCTAAATCGATGCTGATAAAAATGTTTCTAAATGAATTTAGAAACCGCACGTCTCGTACTATCTGTATCTCATTAATTAAGTTTTCTACTAAGCAAAACTCCCCGAATGGATTTACTGAAAGTCTTGTTTAAGTTTACGGATTCCAGCATTCGTCCTGGGTGAATAACTAAAAGATTTGGAATTATATATAGTACAAGATAGAATGCGAATATTTAAATAATTTGTAAACTTAGTTTTAATTTAGTGTATAGGTAATTGAGATATAATTTTTTTTTTTTATCAAGTGTTTAACTATTTTTATGTACAAAACAAACACAATATATTTTTATATGTTAATTCTTTATTTTTTTCCATAACCCAAGTTCTAAATTATACTTATTTTGAATAAAAATGACGAAAAATTGACAATAAAATTGTTTTCTGCTTTCTACTTTTTTTCTTTAAAATATTTTTGTGTCATTTCAATACTACTATCAATGAATTACGAAATAGTCTATAACAATACAGTAGCGAACTGCTTGCCACCTAGCTAGCTTTAATTCAATTTGTCCCCATGCAACCCTCTTTTGCAGCGTGTAAATTCAATTTTGTGAGACATGTCGTGACTTGCGATTTTGCTTTCTATAGGTATTAACATCTGGCAAATTATAAGCAATATGTTATGGCGGTCCCTTTACTAAACTGACTTTACGGATAATTGCAGTAATATAATATATGGTTGTTAGATGACATTCTTACTTCAATGCGTTATTGACGATTGGATCATTTAAAAAAAAAATATTTGTTATTGTTTTTAACGCATTTGTTTAATCGTTCCATACCATGAGTTCGACTTGCGCTATGGATTGTGTTGTGTATCGTAGTTAATTCATTTCTAAGGTCGTTTTTCCATACAAGCACACCTGTTTCCCCGAAGGGGTAGGCAGAGGCATATTATGTGCCCACACATCGCCAATTGTATTATTGGTCCCACGTAATAGGTGAAGAGCCTATTGCTGCTTATCAGGAACTTTTTATTGCCTCGTATGTTGATCGGCATATGCAGCACTTGCAGGTGAGGTTGGCTTTAGTTCCAATAATGATCCCCGCGACTGGTCTCCACCTTGTCGTGGTGGGGGGGCTGAGTACCTCCCGGTAGGGCGCAGAGGGCGCTAGGGAAAAGGTAACACCCAGAGATTGGCGAAACCAAGAGGGACCTGTGGAGGGCGCAGCGGGCGGGCCAGGAGGGCCCGTCAAGCAGCGCCAGAAGGGTCTTAGGCAGCGGGGGCAAGGGGCCTCTGCTGTCTAACCATGGACCCTCCAAGAATTCGGCCACACACGCTATGGTCGCACAAGGAGGTAGGAGGGGCGCGTCCACTGCGTCTCTCTGAGGAGGTCCTCCCGGTTTGGTCCGGGGGACGTTGGCCGCGGGCGGGGTGTCAGAGCTGCAACCCAGGTACTGGCCCCCCGCCTCTTTCTCAACAAGCGGCGGGCGTCATCGGAAGATTTTTAGTGGGTATTATTGCTGGCGTCGAGTCTGCCGGTGGTGAGTCCCACACACCTCTCTCAGTCCACCTTTGGCCGGGAGACAGTGCGTAAATGTATTTTGTTACCGACGTAAATAAAAATAAAAAAATGGTTCCAATAATGGTAGTAGGATCCCTTTATTAGGTTTTTTCCACTTCGAATTTTATTTTTGTAAATATTCAATAGCTTTCCTACTCTTTACAATATTACTTTCCTTATTTTAACTTACCTTGTAAGGTTTATTTTATCCTAGTTAAAATACAGTATATTTTAGCCCACTTCTTCTACCGTTTTGAAAAGAAGGATTTTATGTACGAAGAGGACTGTGCTTGTGTGATGTTAGCGCTAAGATGATGATGATTATAATAATATACTACGGTCTAAAAACGGTACAGTTTCACGACTATTAGGCGCTTTCGAAAACAAGTCTTTCCTTTATATTAATTAGGCCTTTTAAAATTCAAGATTTCCGTCATAGTTTGTATCTGTATCTGTGTTTATTCTGTAAGCATTAAAGTGTATATCTATCTATCCTGACATATCTTCAACACAAATGCTTCCAAAAGTTTAAAAATAGTTCCTAATGAAATCCCCAAACGGCACAGAGCGTGCGGCCCAACTTCACGTCCACTTGCAGTTTCTGGACGGGAATATTGTGACGGAACAGCACAAATGCATTACTCACGACGCGTGGATCCGTGCCCGAAATACTAATGAAGCGGTATACTTTGTGTTGTTATATGTGGAACATGTATGTGTTTTTGTTTATCAAAATCTTTTAACGGTTGTTGAAGATAACAATTTTTATCTTTTGAATTTAATAGCATACTGCGATTTTGAGCTGTATCTGAATTTGCACAGCACAGTAAGCTAATTCACGACGTTCTTTCACCTCCATATTGCGAGCATATAGCTCTTACGACTGCGTTCTGGAAAGCCAACGAAAATAAGATAGGACCTATAGTACTCCCAGCCTTTTGGGGTCCACTTTTACGCTTCAGAGACAAGGAAGCAGTACGTATCTGGAGCTAAGCAGAGTGGGACTTAGGCCCGTGGTGTCTTTATTCACTAACAGCTCGCTGCCTTGCGGTATTATAACTTCGTATGTTTTTGCTAATCTGAAGCCAATTATGACACGAACTTTCGATAAGCTTGCATGGGACTGAAGCTTACACGTAGTGGTCTCTTAGAGAATTGAATTTTCAGTGGTAACGTTACTATTATTAGATATGATTTGAAAATAATTGCACTTTAAGAAAGCTATTTCCTACTTATTACTTGCTATAACCAGACCTTCATAAGTAGGTTAGTTTGTATCCGTGCTTATGCCATGGTATAGAGCGCTTTCATCTCTCAAATCAATACGACGAGTCATAATAAAAAATAACTTATAGAGTACAGGTAATTGTGGATAATTTCTCTTCTCCAATCCCCATCGACACATTCGAGCATTAATCCAGTGAACACAGTAATCTGTACCACAGAAATGTTGTGGTCGAGCTGTGTGAATGCGGTGTAACACTGGAAATGCATTACTGATACACTCGTCCGGTTTAGTAAATTTGCGGCTTGTCATTCTTACTTAGTGCACAATTCTATATGACATTAACTGATGACTTCTAAGTAACAATGTACGTCTGACTAACTGTCTGTACAGTATTAAAGTAAATGCAGTAAATTGCATGCTACTATTATTTAATTTTCATGAACGATGTATCCGAGATGAAATATTTATAGTATTAGTAGATATTTTATTCATCAGTAATGATATAATTTATTGAGCTTATCTTGAATCGTGCGATTGATATCAGATTTCTGAAATAAATAAAAGATTTATTTGAATATATTTCTTTGTTATAACACTACGTTATACGTCTAATACTTAATATCTATCAAAATTACAACTTTGGTATATTACACGATTTAAATAGACAAATATTATAAAATTAGCTAATTTACTTACACAAAATCCAAAGTGCCAACACTTGTGGATCAGAATACAACTTATTTTAAAGTTGTGGAATCTGCCCCTAAATCAGTTTAATGGGACAGATTCCACTGCAAATCTTAAACCCCACCAATGGGGCAGCTTGGTGGGGCAAAGTGGAATAATTCGTGATCTCTAGAAAATCTGTATAAAATCCGTTTTATTTTCAACACTTTTTTCAGGCAATATCGTTTCTCAGATAAATAATTCATAAAAATAGATATCGAAGACTTGAATGTTTTCGACATAACAATTTAACAACGATGTTATCTTGAGTGTCTTCCTATTTATCGCTATAACGCATTTTATTTGCCCCAAAAGGGTCCTTCAATAACAACAAATATTACCTTACGTTAAATTCAACCCTGCAGTGTGTTTTTTATAGTAAATGGAGAATATTACCGATTAGAACAAATATGAGCCTTAACCTGACATTTCAAAGTTACTTCTTACTGGTACTGTGTAAAACGCAGTTTTGAGTATAATTATCATGCCGTAGGAAAGTTATAAGAATATAAGACAAATAAAAGCTAAATTGCTATCAAATCTGATAACATATTTTTGCTCTAATTCAACTGCCAAACTACAAAAGAGTGCTGCCTTTTGCAATTTGTCTTTTGGGTTTTAAGGAGAATCAGTTGAAAAAGCTACAAAAATAATTTATGTCATGTCATGCCATATAGACAGAACAAGTGATAAAATACAGCGTTTAATGTTTATACGCTCCGTGTGTATAGTCTGCACCATGTGTGCACGATGTTCCTTATATCATATCCTAGCATTATCCCGGTTGACCTCGACTTCAGCTTAGGGCCCAGGGTCTGCTTACTGGTTCAATCAGATTTGACTGAATTTCAGTTATTACGTGGAATGACTGCCGGCTGACCTAAACCAGTCTGTTAAAGGGTACTGACTTCCTAATAACGACTGCCATAGATGTTCATAAGAGCCGGGACCAACGGCTTAACGTGCTTTCCGAGGCACAGAGCAAGCGATAATTATGCATATAACTTTGAAAAGTCATAGGCGCCACCAGGGTTTGAACCTAAGACCCTCTGAAATTGAAGGCAAGGGGTCTCGCCACTGGGCTATCCTCTGAAATAAAAGGCTATCGCCGCCCAATGCTTATGATTATGATATATATATATTTTGCTTATGATTTTATTGTGTATTTTAATTATATACGGATACTACATTGTTGATTGTAAAAACTATCAATAGATCGCAAGTATAATCCCACACTTGATTAAATATATAATTCGTAGCGAATTACAAGTGACTAGAATATATAATCTTGCTGCATAATTTAGTAGGTTTCTCTAATGTTAGACCGCAATCTGATTACTGCCTCTGAAGCGCTGTCAATAGTGTAACGTTAATACTTTAATCAGTACCAGTCTAAATTTAACATTACATAGCAAATGTTGCTGAATGGCGGGAAGGGAGCCTGGGACACCAGGATACTGGAGGTTGAGGAGAAATGGAAATTTATTGACTACTTAAATATTTTTCAAGTATTATTATTATTTTAGAGTACTCTTTTGGGAAAATCTCAGCCTAAGCTGGTTGAACTATATTTACGGGCGGCTGCCAAGCAAATATAGTGTGTTGTGTTGAGTGTGTTGTGGTATTTCCTGTGAAATAATTTTCATCTTATTGAAGGAACTTATGGACAATTCTGCAGGTATTTAAAATGGCAGCTTTTTGTGATTATTTCTAATAGCTTATTTCTAACTATTTACGATGCTCTTCTTTGATCTGAAATTCTCTGTTCAGTTATTTTAATGCAAGGGTATTGTTGAATAAAAAGTTCATATAAACGCTTACGGTATATTGTCATGTCTATTTCTAACTTTGTGATGTGATATGATATGTACCTGTATAGTACCAGTGTTGCAGCGTCTGACAACCCGCCTGGCGGCCATCGTCCCCCGGACCGAAAGCGGAAGGACCTCCTCAGAGAGGCGAAATGGACGCGCCCATCCTTGTGCGACCATAGCGTGTGAGGCCGACTTCATCTTCTTCGACCGGTTCATAGTAAGACATCAGGGGCCCCCTGCCTACGCTGCCTAAGACCCTCCTGGCGCTGTTTAACGGGCCCTCCTGGCCTGCCCGCTGCGCCTTCCACAGGTTTCTCTTAGTTTCCCCCCGGTAGTCAGTACTAAGGGCACCCAGAGTCGCCAATCTCGTGGTCGTGGGTTTTACCTTTTCCTGGGTGGATTACGTGGGTACCACAATAATATTGACGAAATGTGGGCGTATAATATGCCTCTGTTAACTCCTTTGACGAAATAGGCGTGGTTGTATATATGTATGTATTTATTTAATATTTACTTACTATTATTACATGGTTCTACGCCGATTGCACTGATCTGCATTAATTAAGTTACATATTGCGATAATGTCACGTCAAAGGAAACCTATTAATTGCTTTATCGAGTATTCAGTAGCATGTAATATACTGTCTACTTGCAATGTATATAAATAATTCTCTTACAGTCAACCCAATCATGTAGTTACAAGATTAAACTTTATAATGAACACTAAATAACAGATAAACACATAAACACTAAATGAATGAGAAACACTAACAATATTCAACAAACAAAGATTTGTCCCGTGTGAGAATCGAATCTACGACTTAAAAAACGAGGTACAGGTATATTGACTGCCACGCCACATTAGCATCCTTTTATGACATACTGATGTAAATTCATACTTCGCCGTAGTCATATTCAGTTCCTCTACCACTTATACACATTTACTCTGATGTGGTACCGTGGATATCAACGGTACCAACAATTAATGCGACCGATAATATGGAAAAGGATAGCTTAAGGCTAGTTCAAAATCAAACTACGACAATTGTGTAAAATTTACCGCCTCATTTTCCAGGAGCTAGTGCGATGTCTACCTCTTCCAATCAGAATTTCATTGGTGTCAGATATTCATCAGAAGGCAAACACGAAAGTTATATTAATACTTTTACGTGCTCAAAACTAAACAAAGCATTTTTCATTTCATTTCATTGCATGTCCATGAGTTTCTTAGTACTCATAATATCTATTTATTACGAAAAACCTAACCTAAAATAATAATAATAATAATTTATTTCTAGTACTTAAAACATATCAAAAATCTTTACACAAAACTCACGTTATATTCACTCACCTATCTAACTAATCTAAAGAGGTCTAATGCTGGTGTCGTGTCGCCAGCCCACAGCCGACCGCCTCACCCGGCACTAATTAGATTGTGGTCACCTAGTATCAAAGGGAACCTCTCAAGTACTCCATGCTGCGTTATTGAATGTGTTCTAAAATGCTATTGGGTGACTTGTAAACTGAGAAAGTTCATAATGTATACGGAGCATAGTTTGACGAAAAGGCTTTCCTGAAAACGCACTGTATATATTATGGGTTTGTGTTGCTTTCCATAAGGTAAACGACCTAAGGTATATAAATCTACTAAAATTATAATGAGCATTATGACAATGTTATTTAAAGCTATAAAGATATTTTATGTGGACTGTAAAGTGTAATCAAACTAGACTTTCAATTGTACATATTAAGCTAACAAAGTGATCTTGTGAAAAAATAGGTCACACTTCGCACAACAATACAAAATTCTACGTTATATTCACTCTACCTAACCAACTATTGTAAAGAGTTCTAATGCTGGTGTAATGTCGTCAGCCCAGAGCCGACCAAGCCTTAGCGGCATTAATTAGATTGCGGTCACCTGTCAAAGCGAGCGTCTCATGTACCCTGCTGCGTGTTCTAAGATGTTTTTGGGCGACTTGTAAAGTGAGAAAGATAGGCAACCTATATTGATTAGAGATGACTTAACCTATACAAACAGTCTCAGTACTCATGTATTCCCTGCTGTGTTCTTGAATGTGTTCTAAGATGTTTTTGTGCGACTTGTAAAGTGAGAAAGATAGGCAACCTATATTGATTAGAGATGACTTAACCTGTACAAACAGTCTCAGTACTCATGTTCTCCCTGCTGTGTTCTTGAATGTGTTCTAAGATGTTTTTGTGCGACTTGTAAAGTGAGAAAGATAGGCAACCTATATTGATTAGAGATGACTTAACCTGTACAAACAGTCTCAGTACTCATGTTCTCCCTGCTGTGTTATTGAATGTGTTCTAAGATGTTTTTGGGCGACTTGTAAAGTGAGAAAGCTAGGCGACCTATATTGATTAGAGATGACTTAAACTGTACAAACAGTCTCAGTACTCATGTTCTCCCTGCTGTGTTATTTAATGTGTTCTAAGATGTTTTTGGGCGACTTGTAAAGTGAGAAAGATAGGCAACCTATATTGATTAGAGATGACTTAACCTGTACAAACAGTCTCAGTACTCATGTTCTCCCTGCTGTGTTATTGAATGTGTTCTAAGATGTTTTTGTGCGACTTGTAAAGTGAGAAAGATAGGCAACCTTTATTGATTAGAGATGACTTAAACTGTACAAGCAGTCTCAGTACTCATGTATTCCCTGCTGTGTTATTGAATGTGTTCTGAGATGTTTTTAGGCAACTTGTAAATTGAGAAAGTTAGGCGACCTATATTGATTAGAGATGACTTAAACTGTACAAACAGTCTCAGTACTCATGTATTCCCTGCTGTGTTTTTGAATGTGTTCTGAGATGTTTTTGGGCAACTTGTCAATTGAGAAAGTTAGGCGACCTATTAATATTGATTAGAGAAGACTTTAATTGTGCAAACAGTCTCATTACTCATGTTCTCCCTGCTGTGATATTGAATGTGTTCTGAGATGTTTTTGGGCGACTTGTAAAGTGAGAAAAATAGGGAACCTATATTGTTTAGAGATGAATTTAACTGTACAAACAGTCTCAGAACTAGTTAATATCGAGCGCTTTGGAAGCACGGAAGCGCAAGATGGTTATTGCCTCACAAACGGTCATCAACCATTCTAGAACTCTGCTTTTCCTCGCCAATCGTATCCTGGTACCACGGAGCTACAAGCACTTCATACATACGTACAATCACGCCTGTTTTCCCAAAGGAGTAGGCAGAGGCATATTATACGCCCACATTTTGCCAATTACATTGTTGGTCCCACTTACTAGGTGGCGAGCCTTTTGCCGTTTACCGGGAACTGTTACGTTCGCCAGAGCCTCGTTTGTTGATCGGCAAGTGCACCACTTGCAGGTGAGGTTGGCTTGGGCCCTTAGATCTTAGTAGATACCCAATGCTACGAGCACTTTTTACTTTTATACTTTTTTTTTAACATTAACTTACAATCTACAGATCAAAACAAACTCCTAATCTATGCTCATAATTTTATTTTATTTTATTTTATTACAAATCACAAGGTTATATAAGTCACGACCTCATAAAGTTAGGGTCTAGAAGTCTTTATGTAATATTTTTTAAATTAATATGCGCCCATAACATCTGAAGTGTTCAGAAATCAAATTTTTAATATAAATTTTGTAAATATTCTTTTGAACTGTCAACTAAAGTTTAAGTAACATTCGAGATGGGTCTAGTAAGAAACTCGTCAAGATTTTATCTCCAGCAATTAAGTTTAAGTGAGCAAGTTAAATGCAAGCTAACTTAAATACAATTAATAGACGACGCCATTTGCGAGCTCTTAAAGTAAACTAAAAATTTAACTGAGTAACCAGTTAAAACTATCAAAGTTAACATTGGTGTGAACTTTTAATTATCATTTTAAAGCAGGGTATGATTTTAAAGTTGCTTTATTCTTTCACTTAGTGTTTCACTTACTTAACTGAGGTGAGTAGTGTTTTTATGGAATAAAAAGTAATAGTGAGGTTAATTCTTCAATTTTATATGTTTTATTTAGATATAAGTAATAATATAACCATCTTGGATATTTTAAAACAATTGTAGAATTTAGAAAAGTGAAGAAGCTTGACAGATTGGTACCACATGAATTAAGTGAAGCAAACCAACAAACACACATCGACTGTGCTGCGTCACGTTACCTAACTGTTACAACAATGTGATGTGAACGAGAATGTGATGAAAAAGGGACACTGTATGATTATAGGAAACGCTCATCACAGTGGTTGAACCCACGTGAACTGGCTAAATCATGCCCTAAGCAAAAGTTGGCCAAAAAACAGATACTGGTTTGTGTATGGTGAACTAGCGTTGCTATCATCCACTACAGTTTCATAAGATCTGGTCAGACGATTGCGGCTGATCTGTACGGCCAACAACTGGAAACCGTGAGTGAAAAGCTAGCCGTTAAACAACCGAGATTGGCCAACTGCTCTTGCCCACTGCTGCTTCAGGAAATCGCTAGACTATAAGTAGGTACACCTCAAGTAGGGAGTAGCCCTAAAATAAAATTGTTGCAATAAGGTCAGGCACGTCCAATCAAACTAAATGAGCAGTAAGATATCAACTGTCAGTCGTATTCAGAGTGCGTTAAAGTCCATAACTAAATTGTACAAGTTTATTTTAAAGTCTCATTCATAAATCCTATTGGCATTGTTTTTTATGGTCTGCGCTTACCCCTGGGGTCTTTTCCGCCATTAGCTGTGCTATACAGCTAACGTGTGAGCATATTAACGAGCATAAGTGAGCATAGCAACGAAACTATGGAACGTCTTCAATGATGCTAAGCTTCGTTTTAGAAAGCGTAAAATGTGCGATAAACATTCAGCTTCACATACGAGGGCTGCACTAAAAGTATCGGAAATGGAATATTTCCACTGTTCCTGTCATATTTGAATCTAATTAATTGAAGACTACTTGGTTTTAAAAATCGAATACCATTTATTTATTTAAAAAAGGAATCTCGGTCTGGTCAATCTTGTTTAGTCGTTGAGAAAATGCAATTGACTCGAGAAAATTCAAGAGCGATGATTTATTATGGCTTTCGAAGTAATTTAACACAAAAACAGTGTATTGACCGGATGATTTCTGCATTTGGTGATGAAGCCCCATCCAAAACCACAATTTATCGCTGGTTTGATGAATTTCAACGTGGACGTGTCAAGCTCAATAATGATCCCCGTCAAGGTCGTCCAAAAACTGCAATCAGCTAAGAAAACGTTGATGCTGTGCGTAAGCTGATTGAGGAAGATCGACATGTAACATAACGCGAAATTCAAACAACTTGCATGAACAATTAGGTGTAAAAAGTTGTTGTCCCGATGGATAAACGCTCCCTAACGCTCAAGACGATAGAGACGTGTCTCGATGTTTATAGCTTTGAATATTAGCTAATAGAATATATAAAGGTTGAGGTATGCGATAGATCGACAAAAGATAAAAGAGATAGGCAGTCTCCTATTATAGTATACTATTCTGCTCTACGCTCTACTACTACTCGCAACAATCCATAACACGTATTCCTGCATATCACAGATAAATTGAAAAAGCGAGCGGTACGCGTACCTGGAACGCTGGTGTTACAGCTTTTTTGAGGACCCCCAGCTGCTTTTCGACATCGCTTCTCTCAGTTTCTTTTACTGGAATATATTTAATGTCGACGTTTTCAAAATTTCAAACTATTACATAGAGTGTATAACTTTGTACTTTTGCTTATTACTATTAAACTGCATCGACTGCTAATCATCAGGCAGAATGTGGCCATAATGAAGTGTCTAATAAAAAAAACAAAATAAAGAAATTAACAGTGCTATTCTATACATACATACATTCATGCAGATATACTCCCACACATTGCCAATTACATTGTCGGTCCTACATAATAGATGGCGAGCCTATTGCCGCTTGCCGGGATCTGTTAAGTTCGCCAGAGCCTTTTTGCTATTCTATGTGGTCTAATAAATATGATTGGTTGATATAAATCGCATTCATAGCAACTATGCATAGCCAACTTCTCGTGGAAAGTCACCTTAATAGTTCATAAACCACCGCTGCTATGATTAAAAACTTGTAACAATGAGCAGTATAAAAGAATACGGTGTTGTATTATTCTTCGAAGCCATTATTAACAGTAATCCCAAGTTACAATGGTGACAAGTATAAACAGCGCTCACTAAGTCACTGTCATTCAACGTGATCTTAATTTGGGAGAACAAAGGTATATTTTATGTCAATTTTCATTTGAATCGGTTTCATTTAAAAGTTTTATTTGACAACATTCATAAAGCCTGTGACCAAGAAATTGATATAGAACTGAAAAAAATTATAAACTATCAATTTTAATATTCATTATTTCTTTAAAAATTCTAAAATAAATGTATTTAGCGGAGCCTCCATTTGGGCTTATAATTGCCTGTGCCAGGTGACAACGCTCTGCATAACAAAATGACAAAAATAAAGCTTAAACAATTAGAACTAAAAATACCTAAGTCTTATTATAGGTATGTGTAGTGAGTTGTTGTTCATATTGTTATTTGTGATGGTTACATGTGCATGTGTATGTGTAAATGTGTGCATTTGTTAAGTACTTTATGCAAATTGCTATCTTATTAATTGAAACAATGCTTTAGTTTTTCTATTGTTGAAAAACATAATTTTAATTAACGTTCTCTCAGCTCTTACAACAGTTAGGAATCGCGTTTAGGGAGCGCCACCCCAGACTGGGATGCAGTAAGTTATTATCGACTGGACTAGAGAAACGTATATTTATTTTAACACGTTTCTATCGGTACCAATCACGTTTGTGGGAACAATGTGTCTCAAGGTGCGGAAGACTGAACCAAATTTGCGTATTCTTGACACAATCATGTCGATCTGATGATACCATGACAGCCTCTGGTCCACCATTACACCCAAATATTTCACGGATTCTGCTTTACTCATTACGGGACAGCTACAATTATGACTTATCACACGTATAGGTTTTTAGATTAAATTCACTGTTGAGTTAAAAATTGCTATAAATACTATAACACACATAGTTAGTTTTAATAGTGTTGGTTTTGGTTTGGTTTTTTTGGTTTTGAGCCATTTTGCTACCCATTATGACCAAGGGGTTATGCCAATTTCAGTGATTGTTTTTGTATTAACCCAGCTGGACAGTTACAAAGATCATTTATATACATGAGGAACAAGATAGGGCCCAATACACTGCCTTGAGTCACGCCGCATGATACGTTAGCGTCCGCGCTCGTACCTTCACCGATTTAGACTTTCTGTGTTCTATTGGAAAGGTAATTCTCAAAAATCGAAAGTTGTATGTCCCTAATTCCAATTTTCCCCAGTATTTTTAGGAGTATACTAGGAGACACTTTGTCAAAAGCTTTCTGAAAGTCTATAAATATCGAGAGACAATTATTACTCTTTTCAATATTATGTGATATAAGCGTACTTAGAGAAGTAACTGCGTTTTCTGTTGATATTCCGCGTCTAAACCCAAATTGGTTTGGGGACAGAATTTTATTAACATCAAGATAATTTAATAATCTATTATTCAATATTTTTGCCAGAACTGGGAAAACTAAGACGGGTCTGTAATTGCTAGCGTTATATTTGTCCCCCTTTTAACCCTAGATCACTAAACTTATTTTTCAACGTTTAATACTAAACTTCGTCGTTTCGACTACGCTGTCAAAAAGTAGGTTTATTAGGTATTATTGAATGAGATATATATATAACGGGTCAACTGAGATTACACGGAAGCTGAAATAGGTGCAACCGCGCACTCAAAATGTACGACACTTTTTTCGAATACGCGTCGTCGTTTCGACGAAGCTTAGTGATCTAGGGTTAAGATCAATGTGATAATAGATTTTTTTCCGTAAGTCAGGGAATACACCCATTCCAAAACAAAGATTAGTCAAGTGCGTTATAAGAGGGATAATTTAGTTTTTCACATATGTAATGAATTTTGTAAAAATATGGTCCCACCCTGGGGCGCTTCGAAATGGAGATGGTTGAAAAAATGTCAAGTTGATTTCATTATAGTTTCATAATGTGAGCCTTGAAAACGTCTTTGAATTTAAAGAAATCTTTAATATAAAATTACATACATACATTCACGCCTGTTTCCCCAAAGGGGTAGACAGAGGCATAATATACGCCCACACTTCGCCAATTATATAGTTGGTCCCAAGTAATAGGTGGTGAGCACATTGCCGCTTATCGGGCGGTGTTTTGTTCGCCAGAGCTTCGTCCGTTGATCCCACCACTTGCAGGTGAGGTTGGGTTGGGCTTCTTAGGTCTTGTTAGGATACCTATGCACCGAAATAAAATTTAGTCCTTAAGTGAGATCTTAATTGCTCTTACAAGCAGAGTTAATCAGACAAGCATTCATAATACACTCTGCTAAGGAGAGGATATCAGTCTTAAAATCGCCACATTTGTCGCAAGTAGTTTAATTGCAGGAAATCTTTTGAAAAGACTAAGTATTTAATCCTAAAGTAAGATCTCAATTGCTCGTTCAAGCAGAGTTTATCAGGGGTTGATAATGCACTGTGCTAAGGAGAGGTTTCTCATATAATATTAGTCACCAAATTGATTGATCAATCAATTGCGTGTCTAAGGAATCGAAATGCGAGTATATCCGCTCTCCGTTTCTTTAGGTTCGATTCCCTCATAGGACATATCTTTGTGTACATGAACTTGAATATTTGTTCTGGTCTGGGTATCCCTATGTATATTAAGAATTTATTTACATAAAAGTACTTATGTATGTTTATCCGTCATATAGTTTTCTTAACTGAAGTTCTTAATGATACTTATCGTGAAATTGAATAATTGTTGTAATAGTCAATAATATTTATATACATCTATTTATAAAATCGCATTAGTAGTCGTTGTTTAATTGCGAGAAATCTTTGAAAAAATCTTTAATCCCAGGATCTAAAGTAAAATCTTAATTGCTCTTAAAAAGTAAGATCCCCTCCTCAGTCCCGAAATAACTTTCCGCTGCAAAGATAAGCTTACATTTTATAAACATCGTAAAACAAGCTGTTTATGTGACATTTGCGTTGAAGGTTTTTTAAATACATCTGTAACTAATTGGTAGCTATTCCGGTAAACGGTCGTAAGTCTGAGTTACAAGGTGGTCGGCCGGATTAAAGCAGAGTCTAAAGAAACACCCCAGTGGCGAGAACGATCGACAACCGATATGTCGTGGACGCGAATATACCCGCACTCCGCTCCTGCGGTCATGGGTTCGATTCCCACACAGGGCAAATTTTTGTGTTCATAAATATTTAGTGCACGAATATTTCTTAATGGCTGTGTGTTTTTCTTAATATAAAAAGTATGTATTTACAAAAAACGTATTTATGTTTGTTTATCTGTTATTTAGTGTTCAAGTTCTTAATAATACTTATCTTGTCAGAAAATATTTTTTTATTTTTGTGCTTTTTTTTTTTGGTGGGTAGTTTGAAAGGGAAACAAGTTAAAAAGTAGCTCTCTGTATTTTTATTTTCTAAAATTATCTAAAGTGAATTTATTTATGTAAATAATACTCAAATGTATTAATTGAGCACCAGTGATTGTTGGCAATATCAAATTTTAAAACAAAATCACAACCACTACCACCATCAGTGCAATTATAACACCGTTGAACACAACACTTCACTTTAAAATCTACTGGTGAATATGGATACTAATGATGTGCACATCCTGAAAGATTTTGTCACTGCGGTCCAGGCAAAGATGGAAGAATTTGAAAATATTCAAAAACAGCTGTTGTCCACAGTCCCCCTAACACAACTGCAGACTGTAAAGGCATTGTCAGCCGATTACCTGCAGTTCAAGACATTTGTGGCCAAGGGAATGAACACATTCATGACCCAGCTTGGTCTTTTGAATTCTGGTCTTGATCGCATGGAAACCCATTCCAGACGAAAGGTACTTCTGTTCCATGGCATACCGGAGGACACTGGTGAGGATGCATCCAAAAAAACTCTTGGAGTGCTCAATGGTCGCATGAAACTGTCCCAGATTACAGCGAATTGTTTTGAGTCTTGTCATAGGCTTGGCACTGCTAAAGGAGACCGACCTCGCCCTATTTTGCTGCGACTTGATAATATGAGAGCGAGATCTGCAGTGTGGAACGCAAAAACTCTGCTGAAGGGGAGCAAGATTTCTATTTCGGAGTTCTTGACTAAAACAAGACAGAACATCCTGAGTGCGGCTCGTAAACACTTCAATGTGAAAAACTGCTGGTCATCTGATGGGAATATTGTGATCTTGCTTCCGGACAGAAGTAGAAGGAAAGTAACTACTCTGGCTGAGCTGCAGAACTGTATGTCTGAGTTTCCGTCAGCTAGCTAATGATCCTGTTTCTTTCATATTTATGTGGTTTCATGCTTGTGTTTTTTTTTTGACATACTTTATTTTTTTTCATCCAAGGCAGTGTATTGTTAAGATTCCGGCAATCGCCTTTTTTTATGTAGTTTAGATAAACCCACCGCTTTATAACAATTTTTTACATTTTTAGCTAGAAGAAGGTACAAATTTGCTTTCTTTCTTAATGACAAACAAATGTCAGACTTCACTTTAGACTTTTGATTGAATTTTTGTTTTTTTTACTGCCTTGGATTCGAATCGGTAACAGTCATATTTCATAGCTCCGTTTTGTTTTTTAAATGTTTGTTACTTTTGCCATTGTTTTTTTTTCTGGTTTTCAGCCAACTTTCGCTGGTGTAGATATTTTATTTTGATTGTTTGTAGATTTAAATTGTTTTTTTTTATTTGTTTTTGTACTTTATTTATTGTACTTTTATTTTATATTTTTACGAGCTGACCCGGCGAACTTTGTTCCGCCTTAATGGCAATAAATAAGCCGATAGTGTTTTTTTTTATTGGAAAAAATCCATATAATGTAAATACCTACATTCATCATTCGTTATTATTTCTGTATTTTAGTATATAGGTTGCTCTTCACTTAAGTACCTTGTGATACACGACATTTTTTGTTTTATTATTATTTATTGAGAAGCACGAAGTCGAGCCATACTATTAAGGCGCTGTTTCGGCTCGTGCAATTTCTTGTTCTTCTTCAGTCCTTTCATTTGCAGTATTTCGTATTCTTCTTGCATTCTTCTTGCATTTGTCGGGAAAGATTTTGATAGTCTTGCTCGCGGCAACATTAACATTTAGTCAAGTAAGTGATATATTAATAATATATAATTCATAGTAAATGAGAATGAGTGGTGATAAAGATGATAAATGAGATACCCTCCCCAAAGTCCCTTAAGTCCTCAGTAAAGATGTGGGACTATACTGAGAACTCACATGGACTCCTTGAGAGAATTTGAAAAGTGATGTTGCATTGCTTTGTTTGATTTACTAACACTCATGTATATTCACAAACACTTTACGGTTAATAGTCCACCGTTATTACACATTAATGTTTGAAATATCACAAATTTTAAAAAATAAAACAAAACTGCAGATATGACGCTTCACTTTCCCGCCAAGAAGTCAATTAGTTATTTAATAGAATTTTTCTTTCTTTTAAATAATGGCGTCGTGCGTCCTGCACATTTAGCCAGTGTCAAGTAAGTGATATATCAATAGTAAATGAGATAATTCGTAGTAGATGAGAATGTTTGATGATAAAGATGATAAATGGTAAATGATATACCCTCCCCTAAGACCCTTGTGTCCTCAGTAAAGATGTGGGACTATACTGAGATCTCACATGGACTCCTTGAGAGAATTTGAAATGTGATGAGGCACTGTTTTGTTTCATTTACCAACACGTACGTTCACAAACACTTAACGGTTAATAATCCACCGTTATCACACATTAATGTTCGAAATATCACAAATTTTAGAAAATAAAACAAAGCTGCAGACATGACGCTTCACTTTCCCGCCAAGAAGTCAGAAATAGTTTGAATATTGATTTCTTACAAATATCAAATTGTCATCCATACGTCATTACATAGCTGTCATTATACGTCAATTAAATAGCTGTCATTTGCGTTTTGTTATTCCAAGTCTGATTCTTTTTTGTTATATCCCGTTTTATAGTGACTGACGTTTCATGTCAAGTCACACGGGAACGCTGTCGAACGGGATAAAAAGTATCCTATGTCCGTCTCCTGGCTCTAAGCTACCTCCCTACCAATTTTCGCCCAAATCTGTTCTGCCGTTCTTGAGTTATAAGTGCAGTAACTAACACGACTTTCTTTTATATATATATATATATATATATAGATTATATTATGTCAATTAACTCTGAATTCTTTTCAGATAGCTCTTGTGATGAGTTTGAAAGCGCTAATAGTGATACTTCGACTTCTTCTGACTTTGATGGACGTTTGCTAGATGTCAAAATGCGCTCTGTGTTTCACAACAAAACCTCTTTCCTTAACCTTGTGCACATTAATGCTCAAAGTGTCCCTGCACATATTACTGACCTACATGCATCTTTTCACAGCGGCGTAGTTGAAGGTATTATTATTTCCGAATCTTGGCTTAAACCCTCTTTACCCTCTCCTCTATATACCCTTAGTGGTTTTAAGCTGTACAGAAACGACAGAGTCGGTGCCGGAGGAGGTGGTGTTTGTATTTATATCAAGGATCACATTCCGTGCTCTGTCGTCTGCCAGTCGTCTAGTACCTATAGTGGATCCCTTGAATATATTTTTATAAATCTAACTGTGCATCATGCTAATGTTTTGGTGGGTGCTGTTTATAGTCCAAACAATAAAGTTAATTATTTTGATAGCTTTGAATCAATTCTAGAATCCTTAAGCCCTTCTTATGACCACGTCATAATAATGGGAGACCTTAATACGTGTTTACTCAAGAATGATTATCGCTCTTCTCGTCTCACATCTCTTTTTAATGCGCTTAATTATAATTTGTTGCCACTTGATGCCACTCACCACCCTCCAAATTGCCAACCTTCTCTTATTGATCTGCTAGCGGTCTCTGATTCTAGTTCTGTTATATCACATGGGCAAATGACGGCTCCTTTTTCTTATCATGATCTGCTATTTCTTTCCTACAGGGTCCGAACTCCTAAACGTAAGACCAAGGTCATTCTTCAGCGTAGTTTTGGTTCTATTGACGTTGAGCGCTTGAGGAGGGACTTTATTGCAATCGACTGGACTAGTTTCTTCATTAGTTGCTGTGTTAACGAAAAAGTAAAGACTTTTAATGCGCACATAATTAGGTTATTTGATAAACATGCTCCTCTTCGTAAAGTTCGTATCAAGCATTTCCCTGCGCCATGGCTTTCACCTGCAATCAAAAAGATAATGCAGCGTAGGGACAAAGCTAAGTCTAAACTCAAAATGAAAAGAATTGAGGAAAATTTACTTGAGTATAAGCGATTAAGAAATCTCTGTAACAGGTTATGTCGGGACGCCAAGCGTCGCTATATTCATTCTTCTTTAGAAAATAAATCTCCTGCTCAGACATGGAAATTTTTAAATGGTTTGGGTATTGGAACAACTTTGGAAAACACTGTTCAGTTACCTGACCTTAACTTGCTCAATTTTTTTTTTGTACTTCGCCAGCTCTTACGTACGCTATCAGCACTAGCGAACACCCCTCTGCCTAATCATGAGTCGTTTGCTTTTCGGGACGTCATTGGGGGGGAAGTTAAAAAGTGTATCCTTTCCATAACTTCCAGAGCACTAGGTAATGGTGGCATTTGTCGGGACATGCTAATTCCCATTTTGGATAATGTTGTGCCTAATATTACTCATTTGGTTAACTCTTCCCTAAAGACCAACATTTTTCCGGATTGTTGGAAGCTTGCCCATGTCGTACCCATTCCCAAAATTAAAGATCCTAATGCTAACTCCCACTACCGCCCCATCTCCATCTTACCATTCCTGTCTAAAGTCCTTGAGAGCGCTGTTCATAAACAAGTTTTTACCTACCTGAACCGGCACAAAATCCTTAGCCCGTTTCAATCTGGCTTTCGTCAAGGGCACAGTACCGTTACTGCACTACTAAATGTAACTGAGGATATTCGCAGTGCCTTGGACAATAAAATGTTTTCTGCAGTAGTGTTACTTGATTTTAGCAGCGCCTTCAACTCGATTGACTTTGACATACTCCTTTCGATCCTTCGCACTATTAACTTTCCTCCACCAGTGGTTGCTTGGTTCGCCAACTACCTTCAAGGGCGCCAGCAGCGAGTCAAGGGTGACGATTCATTTTCTGATTGGTGCCCATTGATTACTGGTGTCCCACAGGGCGGTGTTCTCTCTCCATTACTCTTTTCAATTTTTATTAATAAAATAACAGAAATTATCAGTTCTTCCTATCATTTATATGCTGACGACCTGCAGATATATAGACATTTTTGTGCAGCCGATGCCCACTCTGCTGTTGAGGCTATTAACCTTGATCTCCAGTCAATAAAGACATGGGCCGACTCATATGGGCTGCTAGTTAATCCTGCTAAGTCGCAGGCTATCGTGATAGGCAGCAATAGGATATCGGGTAGGCTTGCCATTAGTTCCTTGCCTGGGATTGAGTATGGCGGTGCTGGTATCCCGTACACAGACAAAACCAAAAACTTAGGACTTATTTTTAATCACCACCTATCTTGGACTGCACACATCAACGAAGTCAGTCGTCGAATGCATTACTCTTATCATTCCCTTAAGCGGCTCCAATATTTTTTGCCATTTAGTACCAAAATTATGCTTTCTCACACTCTTCTGCTTCCTATTCTTGATTACGCTGACATTTGTTATCTGGATGCTACAGAAGCACTACTTACCAAGCTGGAACGCCTACAAAATTTGGCCCTCAGGTTTGTGTTTGGTCTTCGCAAGTACGACCATGTGTCTGAGTACCGAACAAGACTTAAGTGGCTACCAGTTAGGCTCCGCAGGAATGTGCACATCCTCAGCCTATTATACAAAATTCTCTTTCATCCACATCTTCCACTCTATTTACGTTCCCGTGTCAATGTTCTTCCTCCCACTTCCCGTCCAAAACGTTCCTGTGTTACCAAAACCCTTGTGTATCCTAATTTTAATACGAAATTTTTTCGCAACTCTTTTTCGGCTCGTGCAGTACGCATGTGGAATAAGTTACCGTCCGACATTACCAATAGCCCATCAGTAGCGTCTTTCAAACAGAAACTAAAGAATCACTACCTGTTGCTTTTAGAACAGAGCTAACACTTGTTTAGAATGTATTTATTTGTTAATATATGTTATTTGTATATGTTTACATTATAATTTTCTTAGTTTAGTTGTTATTATTATTTTTCCCCCCAATATTATTATATTAATTTTTTTTTTTCTTATGATCCCACACACTAATCTCTGACACTTCTGCTAGGGTTGGCTGGAAGAGATTTCTTATAGAAATAAGCTCACCTTTGTACATGTTTTTTGTTACTGTGTTTTTTTTATGAATGTTTATGTGCAATAAAGGATATATATATATATAATATTGCTTTTCCTTGTCTAGTAAGTAAGTAGAAACATACATCTCCTACAAACTGTCATGTAGTTAAGCGATAATAATATTAAAACCAGATAGTTTTAAACATACATACAGGATGTCCCAAAAAATAGTGTCAAGCGAAAGTCCAGAGCTAGAGCACCTATTGGAGTATACGAATCACCCCCATGTATGTTCTGCGATTATGCGTAGTTTTTGAGTTATATTTTTTTTTTCATTTTTTTAAAGATATCGGTCTAAATATCTCATAAATTCTAATAAAAAAAGTAGAACACTTTTTAGTGTTTTACTTTTTGCTACTGAATTATCGTAAAAGGTTATTTAATGTCCATAATAATCAGCTTCGAAACTTTAGTGGCAGTTAAGAAAATATTAGTGTAAAGTCAAAATTTTACCGTTAGTGAATAATTTGTTATAAATTCAACTTAAAATAAAAAATCTAAACAGGCAAATTTATGGTGTCTAAGTATGTCTAAAAACTTTTCTAGACTATCCGCTTTCATAATAATTTAAAACAAGAAGTACTTAATGGGGCTACTTTGGCATAAATCGGTCATCAAAGACAGAGAGGTGAAAATTTCAATAAATTCAACATCTAAATAATAATTTTTTTTTTTAAGTTGATAATGGGAATCACTTATTAATCAACTAAAAATTATTACAGAAGCTCGATATCAAATGCCACACAAACGGTCACCCATCCAAGGACTGACCTCTGTAAACTCTGCTGTACTTCGGTGATCGTTTCCGACTAGCTAGAATGAATAATTTTGTATATATACTCCCCAATGCCATCCAACCGGTGACCCATCCACCAACTGACCACATAATAACACCCACTTTCACTAGTCGCGTGTTAAAAAGCACTTCTAACACCATTTAATTAACTGCTTTACTTAAACAGCACCGATAATCCTCACGAAACTTCACATATTAAAATTTCCCTTATTTTGGGGTAATTACCCGCTTGATCCCAAGCCGGTGATTCAACACGGTTCATGGAGCAATATGGAAGGATTATCTGTGTCATTATTCAGGTGTAATTGGCCACAGGTATATGCTATGTCTAACTAGATATAGTTTGGAATTATATCCTATAGTTAAACCGGGACTTTAAAGTGTTGCGTGAAACTTTACGCAGATTTGGTGCGCTTTTATCGTGCTTCTCCCACTGTGTGGAGCGCTTTAATTTTTGGCCTGATCCCAAGTCGGTGATTGAATAAGGTTCATGGAGCTATATCTATGTGTTCTCCTATGTATATTAAGTATGTGTTAACAATATATATTATATATATGTGTGTTTATCCGTTATTTAATATCAATAACACAAGTACTTAATGATACTTATCTTAAAAGTAAATAATAAGTGACATACATTTCTGTAACAAAAATGTTCCGGTTATTTTTAACCACTTCTTTACTCTTGTACAAATTGACATCAAAAATACTTTTCGAAATCCTAGGAAATAAAATAGTTTCTGGTTCTTCGACCGTAATAATCATAATCATCAATCATAAAAATTGGTTCAATAAATATTTTATGTGAAATAGGTAGGTCGAAGTTTTTATTATCTAAGAGAGCCACTTCACTAAATCTGGAGACTGGCTGTGTTATACACATACGTGTATAAGAGTGTAGTTGTAAATACTCGTACAATATGTACACACGCCGACGAACTTGGATCTCTGTGATACAAGATAGTCGGAAACTGTCTAGGAGTTGATCCAACCTCATCTGCAAGTGGTGCACCTGCCGATCAACGGACAAGGCTCTGGCGAACATAAGTTCCGGGTAAGCGGCAATAGGATCGCCACCTATTACGTGGGACCATCAATGTAACTGGCTATATTTGGGCGTTTAATATGCCTCTGCCGACCCCTTCGGAGAAACAGGCCTGATAGTATATATAAAATACTAGCAGACCCGGCGAACTTTGTTCCGCCTTAATGGCAATAAATAAGCCGATATTTTTTTTTATTGGAAAAAATACACAAAAAATTAATACCTACATTATTAATTCTGTATTTTAGTACATAGCTCTTCACTTAAGTAGCATTTTTTCTTTTTTTTATTCTTTTAAATAATGGCTTCGTGCGTCTAGCACATCTAGCCAGTGTTAAGTAAGTGATATATTAATAATATATAATTCATAGTAAATGAGAATGAGTGATGATAAAGATGATAAATGGTAAATGAGATACCCTCCCCCAAGCTCCTTGAGTCCTCAGTAAAGATGTGGGACTATACTGAGATCTCACATGGACTCCTTGAGAGAATAAGAAAAGTGATGTTGCACCGCTTTGTTTCATTTACCAACACTCATGCATACAAACACTTAACGGATAATAATCCACCGTTATTACACATTAATATTAGAAATATCACAAATTTTAGGAAATAAAACAAAACTGCAGACATGACGCTTCAATTTTCCGCCAAGCTTAAGTACCTTGTGATACACGACATTTTTTGTTTTATTATTATTTATAGATAAGCACGACGTCGAGCAATCCTATCGCGGCGCTGTTCACGTGCAATTTCTTGTTCTTCTTCAGTCCTTTCATTTGCAGTATTTCGTACTCTTCTTGCATTACGGCTTTGTCGGGAAAGATTTGATAGTCTTGCTCGAGGCAATATTAATTAATTTTCACTTCCCTTCAATTCACCTAAAAAGTTATTTCAAAACTCAAATTTTCAACCATACCGAGTTTTATATAGTTCACTTCACTGTTTATACGAATGGGCAATGGCACTATCATTACATTATAATTGTTAATTATTTATTTAATATTCCTAGTATATGATAATGTTTGATGATAAAGATGATAAATGGTAAATAAGATACCCTCCCCTAAGCCCCTTGAGTCCTCAGTAAAGATGTGGGACTATACTAAGATCTCACATGGACTCCTTGAGAGAATTTGAAAAATGGTGTTGCACTGTTTTGTTTCATTTTCCAACACTCATGTACGTTCACAAACACTTAACGATTAATAATCCACCGTTATTACACATTAATGTTCGAAATATCACAAATTTTAGAAAATAAAACAAAGCTGCAGACATGACGCTTCACTTTCCCGCCAAGAAGTCAGAAATAGTTTGAATATTGATTTCTTACAAATATCAAACTGTCATCCATACGTCATTACACATAGCTGTCATTATACGTCAATTAAATAGCTGTCATTTGCGTTTTGTTATTCCAAGTCTGATTCTTTTTTGTTATACAGCGTTTTATAGTGACTGACGTTTCATGTCAAGTCACACGGGAACGCTGTCGAACGGGATAAAAAGTATCCTATGTCCGTCTCCTGGCTCTAAGCTACCTCCCTACCAATTTTCACCCAAATCTGTTCGGCCGTTCTTGAGTTATAAGTAGTGTAACTAACACGACTTTCTTTTATATATATAGATATATATTTATGGAATACAATAAATAATTGTTCTATGCCCTACTGATATTTTGCTCCCGAGTTCCTGTACTTTCATGGCGAGAGCGGCCGAAGATGGATGGTGGCTGATGGTGGCAAGCAGTCGTTAGCCGGAGAGAAAAGGACGAACTCGACGGTTGTGACCCAAATACTCATAATAATATGATTGATTTGGATCAACGTAAATATCAGTCAGCAAGGTATGAGCGCAATTTTTTGACCCAATTCTGTACCCAACTCCCATAAATTACACTTTACATCTAAGAAACAGTTTTTGCAATAAACTCCAATTTGCACTTTACGGGAAATAAAAAGAAGGGTGGTTATTTATAACCGTATAACCGTTTTCTGCGTCGGCAGTTACGTCAATTCATCATCTGGGGCCAAGGCAACATGTGTGAGCGAGTTTTATTGCGATATACAAAAACCGGGGAAATAACATTTACCTTGTAAAAGTATTAAAAGACGTAGGTAATGTGTAGGAAACTCAAAGTACAAAGAGTTTGTACAAAGGTTTTTTTATCTTTATAAATACGAAGGAATCGCCGAAATGTGGGTCTGTACGCTGACGACTTGCACAAAAATTGTGTAATTATTTTTATTGTGTTTCTATCTGTCAAAAAGTAGGATTATTTAAAAGCAATTTAAAAAAAGAGTTTTTTTTTAAATCTCTCACATTATGATAATTGAATGATTGAAGGAGACAGATGACTATGAGAGATCTAAACACAGATAAAATAAATTACGAAGTTGAATACAAAGTTCTCCAGGTCACTAAGTGAAAGTACATTAATCGCACTTCTAGCTTCGAGACCCTAGACAATCGGAAATTATCACCAAAGTAAGGCAGAGTTCACAGGTCAGTCGTTTGATGCTGCAGACCCTATTTTGTTGAACTTATTTTCGAGCGCTTCCATGCTTGAAAGGCAGGTTAAGCCGTTGATCCCGGCTATGAAGTAGTCGATTATGAGGTCCTATTGTATGGTCTAAATTCTAACAGCAGAACATCACACAGCTGCCGCCAGGAATCTGCACTGGGTACGCGTGGTATACAAAAAAGTTGCCGGCAAAAAATAGCACCCGTTTTTTTTCCTTCTCTTTTTAAATAATGGCTTCGTGCGTGTCGGGGAAACAGGCGTGAATGTATGTATGTATGCTAAGTGAATAAGTGTAAAACCAATAGTGATACGTATAACTTAAATTTCGAAGACAAAGTAAAACTCAACTATCATTTCAGTGTTAGTTTAAGTAAATTCAAAGTAAGCAGGGGATCAAACATGAAGCGTATTACAATTTGACAACAGTCAACAATACAGCTTAGTTCAACATTTCTGTCAACAACTAATGACAAGCTGTGGACTTATAAGGCTTATAATATGATGATCTGAATCGTGTCGAAAAAAGAAGCAAAACGGTTGTCCTGTCAGTTCAAATAAAATACCGTTTGCTTTATCTACAAATTGAAGACGAGCCAATTTCGCACCAATTTTGTTGCATTTAAAGTTTCAACTTGAACTTACCCGGAAACGAATAACATGACCAAATCCAATTCGACGTCTGTAATCCAGAAACGTATTGATGTTATGTAACATTTATTACCAATGGATAAAGTTTGCGATGGCTCGGCAGTCAGAGTCAGAGCTCTATAAAAGTGCTTAGCTTTGTGACATACTGACTATGGGACTATCGTTCTGTATGTAAGCGCTCATAGCTTCACGATACTAGAAGAGTTTAGTCTATGTAGTCCACTAGTTCTAATTTTGAATTTGTATTTCTTTCTATAAGACGTCATCGTTTTTGTCAAGACTTGTCATTATTGTTATTTTTTCATGGCTATTGTAAATTGATTGTAAAATAAGCTCTTGAATATACTTACCCAACGGTCTGTGGTATTTAATGATCCTTAATACACTCGAGGGTGACACGAGCAAGACTTGGGTTTATTCGTACGGATGACAGTGTGTCGTATAGTATCGAATGCGTCGAAAGGGAATTGTTGGTGCTGGTTATCGCAATTTGTGAAGACCTTGGAATTCGTCCTTCGGGGGAAAAAAAGATTGCAGCGTCTGACACCCCGCCGCGGCCAACATCCCCCGGACCGAAACCGGGAGGACCTCCTCAGAGTGGCACAATGTACGCGCCTCTCCTACCTCCTTGTGCGATCATAGCGTGGATGGCCAACTTCTCGGAAAGTCCATGATTAGACAGCAGGAGCCCCCTGCCCCCGCTGCCTGAGACCCTACTGGCGCTGCTCGATGGGCCCGCCTGCCCGCTGCGCCCTCCATAGTTCCCTCTAAGTTTGCCCCCGGTAGTCAGAACTAAGGGCACCCAGAATCGCCAACCTGTGGGTGTTACCTTTTCCCGTTTTCCGGGAGTTACCTACTCAGCCCCCCCACCACGCCAAGGTGGAGACCTGTCAGGGGTCAACTTAGCTGCCTCCGCCAACCCACTCTGGGTTAACCTGAAACCCCTTGAACACTTCTCTCCTTCTTCCTCCTTGATTCGTGTAGGAAGACTATAACTCAGTAGTGAGACGTTAATAGAGTAAAATTGTGAGGATTTTCTGAAATTAAAGTCAAAGTCATTATTCAAGTTCGACTCAATAGAGCTCTTATGAATGTCAACTTAGAAACTAACGCGCCCATTGTGCTCAATCGTAAAAGAACGGGCAAGAAAGTCGTCAAGGTTGGTTTTGTCTCCCGCCAGTTACAAGAAAATATACTGAATATTAAAATAATTTTATAATTCTATAAAAAAATGTGTTCAGCAGTCACAAGATTTAAAAGAAAATAAGACAATATTTGAAATGATATAGCAAGATGAACATACTGTGACATATGCGACATTAGCTATGTTATGGGCGTCGCCAATGAAAGTGTCGACTGTCCGACCTCCGCTCTACTAAACATCTAAAGACGAGTACTCTCAGACTAAGAAAGAAACCTATCCTAAGCATACAACCTGCTAAAACGAAATATCGAATAAATACGTTTGGAATAAGAGCGTCCACCTCTTTTAATCAATATTTCGAAGAAATTGACTTGTATTGTTCTAGTGCCGCTACAATAAGGCAGATTATAAGCAATAAGGTTTTTCCTAGTAGTAGATAATTAACTGAAAGTAAATGTTGTAATTAAGCTATTCATAGAAATCTGATAAGTTATTTGTTCGCTTAGATGTTTATTTATTGTGTTTAAAAATATTTGTGGAGATTTCGAAATGGCAATAGGATTAAGTATATGTTGTGAACCAATTGGAAATTATATTGTATATCTTCCTAAGAGAAAATAAATAAATATTTTTTGACAAGTTTGTACTCAGAAATTGTGGATGACTTTTTTTTCCCTGATAAGCATTCATAATTTGCATCAGAACATAGGCCTCTCCATAGACCTTAAATTATTGGTAAATGTATAACAACATTTCTAAATATGATGTTAAGATAAATTCTATTAGAGGATAGGAAAATCAAACCAAAGTTTCTTACCAAATAACGTCAGGTGATAGAGAGCCAAGCTTATTAAAATTGACAAGGTGACATTTAATTTAGAATGAATCAATAAATCTTGGTTTGTCAGATTTTGAGTGGAATACAATAAAATGTCAAGTGTATTACATCAGCTCTCGAAGAACTGGTAGAGATTCACTTGCACCAGCATAGGTCCATACCACTGTTCCTTAGAGCTCTCACTATGAATTTCTTTACACGCACCACTGTGCAGCATGTTGACACTGATTGAATGTTTAGCTATTAGGTGTTCCGAGTGTACTAAATGAGATAAACAGTCAGTCTTCTTATATCTAAATAATATTATTCAAAAAATACTTCTTTACTTTCTTTTAAAAATCAAAAATTTTCTGATAAAATCTGACACTAGAAGTGCTTCACACCCTAGTGCAATAAATCCCATCGACCTATCGGGAATACTTTTTCAGAATTAAAAAAAAAAAAAAAACGTTTATTGGTTATACCATTATGATTGTACACTTTTCTTGTATAATAACCAGAGGTCGGAATTAGGTAGAGTTATTTATGTACTTGCATCGAAATGTTGATATTAATGTGGACCTTCCCGGGATTTCAAATGGGAGTGCTCCGCATTTTCGCTATTGTATTATTTTGTTCTCACAAGCTATGTAGTGCGAACAATAAACGTGGCAACATCGCGCGTGTGCGTATTGGAATTTTGCAACTTCGGTCATCCAATATCATTGATGTAAGTTTGGCAACGTCGCGCGTACAGTAGTCTAAATTAAAAAAGTAAAAGTAAATAACTTTTTATTACAAAGTAACGGGATTTTTTCTATTCTTTAAAATTAATCCCGGGATTTGAGGCATATCCACTATATTCTTTCGCTGTGTGAAATCAGTGTAAGTACATGAATAACTCTACCTAATTCCGACCTCTGATAATAACAAAAACACTTACATAACTAGTATTAAAACTTTCATAATTATATGCACCTAAATACCAACAGCTTTTAAACTAATATTTAAATTTATTTAAATAACACTAAAAAATTATATAATATCATTTTGTGTTCGAATTTAAGTATGAACGACAATCAATAATATTGCAAACATTTCAAAATGATTGTTGGTATGAACGTTTAGAAGGCAATTCAATCATACAAGCAAGTAGTCATATCGGCAATAAAGTAAATTTCCATTAAAAATACGACATAACACGGTTAACAGATAAGGTACTTTTTATAATCACTCAAAGTGGGTACAATGACAAAAATTCTTTACCCCCCGTACTAGTCAAAGACTGTGTTACGGCAAGGTAATGATTCGCGTCTTGTCTATAAGGTGCATTTCTTTGTTGATTGATTCTCATTGCGAGTGACTGAATACACTGGCGACAACAATAGAAACTGGTTAGTCTAAGCAGACCTTTGCACAGTATAAGCAAAATAAGTGCATGCTACACATAATTATTTTTTTTTAACTTAACAAAATTATAACACATTAAATTAAATTAATCACACTTATCAACTAGGTAAATATGTAAACATTTTTAAATGATACTGATCTTGGAACTTAGTAATTGGTGTGATGTAAAAATATTTATGTAACTAACGTACTATAATGTCAGGCAGAAAATTAAATAACTTGACGGCCATACAAAATGTCACATTATGTAAGACATTTCTTATCGTCCTGCTGCAGTGCAAAAGCCGTACGGAAGTCGTACCGCTTTGGCACTGCCGCTGTCGCACGATCGTATTTTGTGATAATATAAAATGCAAAGAGCGTCACGTGCAGTGTCATAGCCATCCGTGACATTTATTTTGAATAAATACGATTGTCCGTGTGCAGTTTGACTACCGCTCCGCTTTGGTACTGCAGCAGAACGATAACAAATGTCTTACAAACCGAAGGGCTTATTACAAAATAAGATCTAAGTGCTAATACTGTCTTCAACTTATCAAATAAAAGTGACAGCACTAGTTTAACCTGGTCTAACTTTAGATTTTGTTTTATAATAAGAGCCAAAGGTCTAATTTAAAGAGCCCTAATTCCAAATGTGTCTCTTTTGTTGAGGTTAGTACAAAAGAGTCTTACTTTTATACTACCCTAGACAATAGAGACGTAGACTTAATGCGAATTAATAATGAAGATACATACGCAATTCACAATGCATTTGCTTTATTTCCCATTCATTTTACGCACAAAACGTTAGACAGGTTAAATTGAAACTACACAACGCAGCAGTTTCATAGCAAAATAGAAGTAAGTATGTCAACTGCATATTGAGATTGATATAAATAAATATGTAAATCTTAGTGGCAAGTGTTAGTCAAGTTTAGACTTAAATCTTCTGTCACGGTTGTAAGTTATATACAAACGTCAATGTGTCATGCTGGATCTGAGGGCCAACTCTAATCCAATAAAAAACTTAACTCCATTGTACCCATCCCTTTCACTCGATACTGACATACCTAAAGAGTGAAAGAGATAGGTAAGTTTTAATAGTATAACGAAGTTTCCTTTTTTATTGAATTAGAGCAGGACCTCTAGTCTTAAATAATTGCTTATAAAGTTAAATATGGCATCATATATGGAATGTGGTTGACATGATTTTTCGGGCTATTTCATCAATGCACTATTATCCACGCACGCTGGCTATTAGCGAGCAATCAATCCCTATACTTTGAAACTAAGTTGGTAGGGCACAGTCCTATTTTTTATGTTTGAGTGAGTTTATATAGGCTGTAAGTTATTTACTAACGTCAATGCGTTATGCTGGAACTGGTCTAAGATATTTTTTATGAAGTGAAATGTGGAATTATATAATTATGAACCGTGATTGGCACAATATTTCGAGCTATATCTTTGATCAAAGCACCACTGGCCATAAGCAAGCAATTAATCTCTTTACTTCGAAATCAAATTAGTAGCGTTAAGTCCAACTTTGTTATAATAATCATATTTTTTTTATTATTTCATTTGGTCTTAACAATTAGGTCTTAAAAAAACTTTTGGGCCTCAAATAAAACCTGCGAGGGTATCACAATTTAAAATAGGCACACATATGCTTCATATGCTTATTGTTAATACTATATGTACTTATTTCTTATGTTTAGGTCTCAAATTTTGACAAACAGTTAAATATTATGATGATCAACTGAAAGAAGCCTCGCACATTGTATCATCTCTTGAATAGCCAGCATCACAAATTAAGCCACAAATGTTGATGGGACTAGAGATGGGATTTTACCCGGTAAATACCCGAATTCGGGTAAATACCCGGGAATATACCCGGGAAAATACCCGATTGGGTATATATTCGGGTATTTTCAAATTAGCGTCTCGAACTATTTTTGTAGTTATAGATTCTAAAACTATTGTGTTGAAACGATTTAATGTTTGACTCATCAACGTGTACTGAGACTGTACAGCGCATGCCGAGTCTTTGAAGCTGCCGATAGCTCCTTATGCGGGCTCCGGCACTTCTTTTGTCGGCTTCCAGCGTCGTCTTGCCAATAACAAAGTGCGCAAATGGCGCAAAAGATTTTAACAACAATAGAGACTAGTTTCCACCAAAATAAAGCAAACCACTAACCCCGCCCCACCTTGCCCCGCACACCTACATATCAGAATGAAGAAGTTACTCAGACGTTGTTTTCGTTTCGTAAAGTGCGCACTACTTTTAGTTTAGCTCTATATTGACGGCCTGCATTTTATTTATGGACTTACGATAGTGATTAATTGATTTTTATTGGATTGACAACTACTGCTACTCTTCCGGACATCGATATCAACGATACGTTGTGCTAATAAAGGATTGAGAGGTAAGTTTAAACTTAATGTTTATAATATAAAAAAAGATGTTATTTCTTTTATTAATGTTTTTCACCCATATACATACTATTATTTTTATACCTATTACTTAAAAATTTATATAGTGTGAAGATATACAGGATGTCTTGGAGGCGAAAGTAGTATAGACCATTTAGAACCCTTTGAGCCATGGCTGTCTTCGACGAAGTTTCACTATTTTTTTACATACTTATTATGTTATGTTTTATAAAAAACCCAAACTTTTACAATTAATTGCTAATAATGGCCAATTTTAATGATAATTGAGAATTTTTTTTTTCCTAATTAAAGTAATGTATAAGAAATCTATTAAAACATATTCTAAGCATTCATGTGATCAAAAATTTTTTTTATAGACATTTAACTCGGCGGGAGGCGCGCCCCGTATTGCAACACGGACTGTCGCTACCGGGTAAAAAATACCACAATGGATTTATTGCAAAACAGGGGGTATGTTATTGGTACTTTAATGAAAAAAATATTTATTTTATAGTTTGATACATTTATAGCTAAACAATGTGGGTATAAAGAAGTTATCACTTAATGTAATGTTTTTACTTTTTTTTTAAATCACAGTACTAAATTGAACCCTTTTTGCTCGTAGCTTCTATAGAAACAAAAAATTGACTCTAAACACATTACAAAAATAAAAAAACTAAATCAATATAAAATTTACATAACATATTCTTACTTATAATAATAATAATTGTAACATATATTCATTTGGCTTTTTTTTAAATTGTTGAAAGTACAACTTATTATTTACTTTTCTTACAATATAGCACATTGAATGTTCTATGCAACTTTACTTTTTGGGCAAATTCTTCACATATAGGAACGATATTCTCTACATATTTTTTTATGGCATAAATTACAAACAGTCTTAGTTTTTTTTGATCGTTTATCCAAGGACACACTGCACATTGTGATGCAGACATCTGCGAGCGCGGCTGCAAGGATCTTTCCTGATGACCGCGATTCAGATTGTCATTATGTTCATTATCACCACCAAGTAAAAAGATTATTTTACTTTTTATACTTGGAAACAGGTTTGACATAGCAGACCTAGACAAATTTTCGATATATATGTTAGTGTAGGTAAATGAGTACCTAACAATATTATGAGGTCGCGTTCGAGCTTTCTATGGAGGTTCAAAACTTGCAAACGGGTAGTTTTATCACTTCCAGTAGATTTTCCACGTTTCATGTACAGCAAAGGCACGGCATCTAAATTCTGATGATTTCGTATGTTTACACGGGGCTGAGGTACTGTATCCTGTTCATATGGAAGTCGACATAGATGAGAATGCCCGTATGTCTTCTCTTTCTTGCTCTGAATTACTTTCATGTTCACTATAATCTTCATTGTCTTCAATTTCACTATCTTCTCAAAACAAGCAGTCTTCTATTTGTATATCATACAGCAAAAAACTAAAGTTACACTAATAAAAAAATTAGACACAAACAGTCGCTACTGGGTAAAAAATACCCATACGCACCTTTTACGTATGCTGTGGTCGAACGCAGTGCGTGCTCTGTGTGTTTATTCAAAATTGCGGCTTGTCGTACGTTTCTCGTAAGGTACCTAAAGTGGCGCGGCCCTAAATTAAGCAAAAAAATGAATATTTGCGAATCTATGTACCGTGTGGTAAATTTTACCCGGTAGCGCCTCCTGCCGAGTTAAAGTCATGAAATTTTTGAATTCTTTCTTCATCTTTTATTTAATTACTCTTATGACTATTGACTCTTATCGGCGGAATATGCGCTACACTGCTAAGTCCATGGATTTACTTTTTAACTCTTGATACGACATGACCCCACTTTTCTTTTTTAGTTGTTCCACAAAATTCTTTGTAGGCCTTTCTGGTCCTCGTTTTTAGTTCACTTTTCTTTCTAATATATTTAAAAAAATATTACAATGTTTTTTTTAGGTCACATCATGCCCAGACAGAAGAAAAATGATGTATGGGAAAACTATTTTCATTCAGCAACCTGTAAAATGGTTAAGTGTAAACACTGTGATAAAGTGTATAAATGTTCCAATGTCAACAAGTTGACAAGCCATGTTTTAAAGTGTTTTAAATGTCCAACTGTCATCAAGAATAAACTCAAAAAAATATCTGACGCTGATATAAGTGCGGAAAGTGCTACCAATATTCCTCTGCAAGCCGTTTCAATGGAGGAACAGGACAACGGTAAACAGTTAAAATTCATCTGCAACACAGATATCTGCAGAAAATAAACTTTATCTGGATCAGCTTTTGTTGAAGGCAATATTTGTTACTGGTTCTCCGTTTTCAATCGTTGAACATCCGCTGTGGATAACATTTTTTAATGAGATATAACCATCTCACAAATTCGCAACCAGAAATGCAATCTCAACTACACATTTGGAAGTCATTTACAATGAGATGGTAAAGCAATCACGGAGGAACTAAAATCTACAAATGATTTGCATTTACAATGTGACGGTTGGAGCAATCTGTGCAATGAAGGCATCATTAATTTTATTATTCCAAAACCTGAACCGTTCTTTGTTAAAATACTCTCACTAACCGCCACACAAGCCAATATCTTTCTCAAGAGATAATTAAAGTTATGGAGATATACGGAATTTGTAACCCTTATCGGAGATAACGCTAATAATATTCGAACAGCATTCCAATTGGCAAAAGCACATACACACGTGTTGCCTCTTAGATGTATAGCTCATACATTAAATTTACTATGCGAAGACTGTTTAAAACCAGAACCTGTAAAAGAATGTATATCGATAGCCATAGAGACCATAAAAGCGATTAAAAGAAGTCAAGCAATGAGTGCTTTGTTAGCTCAAATTATAAAAAATAAGGGTTCAGGCGAAACATTAAAGTTGCCCGGAAAAACCCGCTGGGGCAGTTACTGCACCGCTTTAAAGAGCCTTCGAGAAGAGAATTCGAAAGTTGCATTACAGACCTTAGCAGTGCATGAAGATGCTACTATTTCTGAAGAAATAAAATCAAATTTATTGGAATTTTGGTCAATGATTGAACATTTTATAAAGTTATTAGAACCAATTACTAGGAAAGTTTTTAAGCTGAAAGGTAATGGAATACGTATAAATGAAGTATATATGGCTTTCAAGGACATGAAATCCACACTGAATTTTGTGTTTCCAGAAATATGAACGACACAAACAAGATATTATAAATAATGTAATCAAACGCACAGATTACTGCATGAAGCCAGTTCATTATGCTGCATATATTATTATGTTAGATTCAAAATCCCAAGGCATTGAACTAGATGAAAAACATAAAGTGGACGCCATGGAATATATTTATGAAGTGAGCCAATCACTAAATATCGAAGTTGGTCTAGAATTCTAGATTTAGATAGAGCTAAACAGGGTTTATGGGGTAAACCATTTATTTGGAAAAATGTCGCAAAAATGGATCCTGTAGTTTGGTGGAAAGGACTTTGCAGATCCAAATTACTAAGTAGAGTTGCTGTAAGAATTATGACTGCTCCATGCACTTCGGCTGCCACTGAAAGATCATTAAGCACACATGCACGCATACATAGCCATAAAAGAAATAGATTGACAACGGACAGGGCAGCATAAGTAGCATATATTGCTTATAATTGGAATCTACTACATAAATATAAAGATGAAGACAATGAGGAAAATGACGAACCCTTATCTTCTCCTAAACAATTATCTAGTCCAACAACAAGCCTAATTTATGAATAACAAACTTCTACATCAAGTGGAAACCAAAAGTAAATGGAATTTTGCGACGTGCTTCGTATAGATTGTGATAATGAAAGTGGTGACAGTGATTAATATGTTACAGTTAATAACGAAAAAATTAACATTTTTTTGTTGAATATGTAATTATATTTAGACTAAATTGACTTCGATTTATGTCCTCGCTTTTTTCTCATTATTTACAGATTTTTTAATCAAATCTCAGTTTTTTTATACCTCGCAAAATAATGAAGGTATAGTTTATATTGCATTTGTTCATAAGAATGTAAAAATTAATAAAAGGTGTGGCATTTACTGTAAAAACGAAAATACCCATCATTTGGGTATTTTCCCTTTAAATACCGGGTATTTACCCATTTTGGGAAAATACCCGGGTATTTTACCTTTTGGGTATTTACCCGTCGCCCATCTCTAGATGGGACTGAAATGAGGTCAACAATATTTATTAAACATCCCTAATATAATACCCCTATGTTTTATACCAATGACAAAAATGGTGATAGAAATAAAGAATACGCTGTACTGTTCAGACTTTGCTAAGGGCGTGTGCTTCAAAAGTTTTTGTCTCAAAAAATCTCATATTGCGCGAGAGATGAATGACGAGTGAGGACGTCACAGCCGCGGCCTGCGGTGACAGGGGCAGATGGATGTGTAATGAAACCAGACTTTTTGTGGCGTTATTCTTTATTCCTCCTGCACAAAAGGACTGTCATGATTCTTGCATTTATGTTTTTGCTTGGTTAGATATGTTGTTGTTTTTACTAATTGTGATGTTAATAACTCCGGGGATTTACTCAAACTTACATTTTTGCACATCAAAAGGATATACAGACTGGAACCTATGATCGTGCGAGAATATTCTAACTTAAGATTTACTATAAGCGTTTGCTGCACTTGTATAATTGACTCTAATTATCAAGTTACTATCAAGACTTGTTCAAATTCCCTTTGTAAAACATTAGGGTAATATAGAAACAAGGAACTCAACTGTGGCACTATGACCATACTGTAATAAACTAACAAAAAAATGCCATAAGCCCTTACCGAACTTTTGTACGTGTCTCTGCAAAAATAATTCTGCAGGGTAGTATTATAGGTTATGAGTAGATTTGTTGGTAAATAATGCATAATGTGCTTGTGACATTAATGATGAGTGAGGATCTCCCACGCCACGTTATTTGAAAAGCAATTCTTAATCTATATTAATTTAATGATTCATAGTCGCATTTATATGAATAAGTGTTTCCGTTAATTAACTGAAATCCAAATGATCTAAGTGGAATGTTTTTTCTCACTAATATTAATCCTGTCATATGGTTATATATTTAAATAAATGCACCGATAAGAGCTACTCGATAAAACAACCCCAAATTTACTATCGTAGTGCAAACTTGATAAAAGCATAGATATAGTAAATAAAAAAATACGATACTCCATCCGAACTCATCTGAATATCTGATATGCCCCCGCGAATCTTTCATAGAATATTTCGATGGAAAAATGTACTGTTCAGCGAATTTAAGGAGGGTGGACCGCCTTGAATATGTAGACCTCTCAATCTCATAATTTTTTTAGACAGCTATCATAACTCGGGGTCCAAGCAACGTTGGTTGTGCGGAACTACAATATGTGATAGGTAGTATGAAGCAGCATTCATGTCCTTTGGGAAAATCTTGGTCCTTTAGCTTTGATGCCATTTCGTGGTTCACTTTACTCTCGCATACTTATATTTTTATAGATGTTGTTATGTTATTATCATAAGAAGTACTTCCTGTTGTTTTTCTTTCAATTTCCCGTTTCAGGGTTCCGCACTTCTAAGATAAACGAAAACTATAAGGCGATAGCTTCATTTGACTTCTCGTGTGTTTATCTTATCCTCTGTCACAGCTTATTCGCTGACTACTCAATACTAAATCACGAAAAGAACTGACTGAGATGAACTATATCGAAGGGTAAAAAGTGAAAAGAGTTATCTACAAAAATGTAACTTTAAGTAGAGCGTAAAGATTTAAAAAAAACATTTTTATAATTAAATTGCCCTTTATTTATATAAACTTTATCATTACTTTTACTATGGACCCGTTAATGTGAGAAAAAAAAGCGTTCAAGGAAAGGGCTGGTTCGGTGGAACTCAAATATATTTTTTACGATTTCACAAATCATATTGTAGAAATATTTATTAAATTGATAATAATATACCACCTTATACTGACATAATGAGAAACATTGTTATTGTACAGAACCGCCTTAAAGCGACTTCGAACCGCAATAATCCGGTTTTCCTAGAAGGAATTGTTTTACCCTAATATTACTGCGTAGTCTAATAAAAGAAATGTTGCCTTGCCTAGATATTAACCTTACAAGCCTCGGTAATCCAGACACAGTGAAAATTCTTTGTTTTCTGTCTCCTAGCAGGCATCTTCTACTACAACTAACGATAGTGCAATATTGTACTTATGGCATAACAGCTATACTTTCGACTTAGAGCTACTAAGTATTTAGTTCATACATACAATCTCGCCTTTTTCCCCGAAGGTGTAGGCAGAGGGATATTAAACGCCCACACTTCGCCAGTTATAATGTTCGTCCCACATAATAGATGGCGAGCTTATTGAACATTTCCAGAGCCTCGTATGTTGATCGGCAGGTGCACCACTTGCAGGTGAGGTTGGCTTGGTATCATAAGTACTTGGTAGGATTCCCATACACCTAAGTTCATACCTCTTCAATATGCTTAGAAACATAACGAATGGCTTCTGCTTATCACTAGAAGTTAACGGGACTATAAATGGAATAGGCGAGGTGTAAGTAAGATAAGTGATAGTATATTAAATAATATCGGCAGTCTATTTTTCATACTGCGCGTAAAAATTTGAGATTAATCGATTGGCAAATCTCTTAAGTCCCATAAATTAATATAAGCTTAAAAGGACATACTTAAGCAGTTTGAAAATAAGGCTGGCGATACTGTAGACACATAATTATTATCAAACGTCAAAATTAAATTTTTTACGGTATATTTATCATAGTAATATGGCCGTAATATCTCTTATCATCACCATCTTAGCTTTACCGCGGTTGTGCACGGAACTAACCAGATTTAGCTGAATTTCAGTAGCTATATAAAGGCAATTATTATATATTAAAAATGATCATCTGAAACGTTTTAAAATTGGTCAGTCTATATTACATCAATATTACTAAGCAATCAATATGAAGAGTATATCCTTTCAGTAGAAAGATGAATGAAGGATAACATAAATAGATATTTCTATCAAGAGGCTAAAAAATGTCACTTGACAAAGACGGTGAGATAAAATTCGATGTGCCCTAATATAGAAGTATCACGTTAAAAAAAGACAGAAATTGTCCGGTAATTAGCTTAATATCCTATAAGATGTTCGTTCTATCCACTAAGATAGTTTCGAATTAGAGTCTTATCATTATCCTCACTAATCATCTCACAAAACAGTAATTCCCTTAAAAAAAAAAAATTTTACCTATTCAAAACTAACGAGATATATATCGATATAGTACTAGTATAATTGATGACAGACTCCATCCAATAGAAAAGAAAAAGAACGATAAATGAAGCAAATCTTTTTTAGAGGCTAAAAAATGTCACTTGAATAAACAATGAGATAAAAATTTGTAGTGCTCGACACGCAGTCACTACCATGTTAGTAATAAGGGTGAAAATCGTCCGGTAATCAGCTCACTAGTCTATTAACTATCTATATAACTACCTAAGCAGCCATCATATCCAAGTTTAATGACACTTCTTACCAACCAGTCAAAAACAATCTTTATACCGTATTAAAAAAAACAAATTTATTTAAAAACATAACAGTCTACATTTTTTCAATGAATTTATACAATCAAACTCAGGACAAACTCCTTCTAATATAAATTGTAAATGAAGGGAGATTTCTTTCAAGATGCTAAAAAATGTCACTTGACAAAGACATTGAGATAAAAATTCGAAGTGCCCTAATAAAGATCCCCCTCACGCAGTACCACGTTAATAATAAGGGTGGAAATCGTCCGGTAATCAGCTCACTAGTCACGTAATGCTTCTGACAGATTGCAATGCGGTGTTTCGTGTTATATTTCAAGATAAATAAGCTCGCGTCTTGGAGTACTGTGTAGACTATCGATTTGGCAAGGATTACCTCAGGAGCTGTGTAGACGGGCGATCGTTTTTTATATTTTATTTAGTTATTAGGACAATTAACAAGATAAACACTGATACGAAAGAAAAAGTTAAACTACATAAACTTAAAGCTAAGTGTCATCTTAATTACAGGTTGCCGCGGCATGCAATGTGGACAACAAATTTCAATAATAGAATTTAAAATACAATTTAAAAGTTTTTATATGGCAAATAATCTTAATATTTTTTAATCAAGACAGTGAGTAGAGAAATTTATTATGGGACGGTAGCACAAGTGCCCTTAATAATCCACTTTCACTCTCGTTGAAATAATAAAGAATAAAAATCGATGTTCTATTGATTTTATGAGTATGAATTAAAATAATTGATAACAGTATTTACGAAAGTAAATTATTATCGTAAAATCATTTATATCAAAGTTTTAATAAAATAAAATATATTGCAAGCTTTACTTAGATGCACTAAACATTTTGTTAATAGAAATAATAAAATTGTCTACAATTAAAATCTATAAAAAATCACTATTGTGGCTGGTCAGTATATTGTCAAATTTGAATTCAATCTTTTTTTGAATTATAATCTTCACCAGTTGGCTATCGTATCCAATGGGTACCCTACAAATTAATCGATAAATTGCTCGTCTGTTCCGTAAAGTTGGATTCAATAACGATCTAGCTGATAAATGTGATGGGAGACCATTACAATTTATGGTCGGTTAGCTTTATCTGACGAACGGTAATGCGATGCCAATAAAAACCACTCGATACTCGCCCCTTGCTTATTTGGCACTCCATTGAACTGGTGTTAGCAAATACAGCTTATCTGGCTTCTATAAAGACACGATGTTAAGTTAAACTCATTTAGTGCACCACTGACCGTGTAATAAATGAATCAAATCAACTCATTTATTTATTTGCTAACACTAACAGGTAGTAAGATAAACATTTTATATTGGTACTGTTGCCATATTTGCCTCAAGGCGTGCAAAGATATTTAAACAAAGCTGAACCTTCAGGCACATAAAAATAATGTTTTAAAGATATTTAGCCAAATTCATTTAGACCAGATGGGCAGACGCTTAAGCTTAAATCTAAGGCACATCGAAGATAATTCTAAGGTAATAATTGCACCACTAAATATGTCGGTGAAGTGCGGGTGTGCAGGGCTTATACCAAGATCTGAGAAGCCCAAGCCAACCTCACCTGCAAGTGGTGCACCTGCCGATCAACGGACGAGGCTCTTGCGAACATAAAAGTGCCCGAAAAGCGGCAATAGGCTCGCCACCTATTATGTGGGACCAACTTTAAAATTAGCGAAATTTGGGCGTATGATATGCCTCTGCCTACCCCTTCGGGGAAACAGGCGTTACATTATGTATGTAAGTGCGATAGAAAAAAAATGTTGGCGATTTAGATTTATTTAGATGGCTGATTTTGTGAGATACTGTAAGCTGTAAGCGCGATATAATATATATTATATTACGTGGTAAATCGAACACGGAGGCTGTACTTGCTAAATATAGTATTCCAAAAATCCTAAACTAAAGTTACATCAATACCATTTATATATATGTATGTTTTAGTTAATTATGCTTAAAGTAAAGAATTTTAAAAAAGGGTTCTTGTCGCACTAACTGTTCTGAAAGGCGCCGACTTTCCAAACTATTCTCTATTATTATTATTTTATAAAAAAATTCCTCAGTTGTTGTTTAAAACAAATTAATAAGTACCTACATAGACTAATTGTATTAATATTTCATGGTGTTTCAGGGTTTCAAAAAAAAAATATATGTTTAAAAAAATATTATACGCTATTTTGTGGAACCCAAAGCCACCACCGCTATCCCCCAAATCGTTCCAATCATGCAGAAATGTCATGATTGAGACTGAGGGGTAGGAATTAAGGCTATAGTATGCCTTTGAATTTCACATGAAGATAATCGCTTAACTATATAGTTTCAAACATAGAGCTTAAAACCTATATCCATTCAGATCACTCGTAATAACGTATGCCAGTTTGTGGATCACCAACACAGGTCACAACGCAGCTTTGGCCAACTTTGTCATTTTTTGCCAGGTTCGGACTGAGGGGTGGGAACGCCTTAAGTAATATTATTACGATTTACTGCCGATATGCCTTATCTGTCAGCCGGTAATGTTCTATCAATAAATAAACTGAAATAATCGCCCCTTTCTTCTCTGGCACGCCATTAGACGGGTTTATAAAAAGATTTGTGGCATATTTTTTATTTGTTCTCCTGCTTGGTGATAAGCAATCCAAAAAATGATACCGTGGAATACGAATGATAATTAGCGCAGCCTGGCACTTAGGCTGCATGGGGCACTTATACATATCGATTTAAGCTAAGCTTAAAACACCCGAAACATATTACTAAATAAATAAACTTATAAGGAAATAAATGAGCATAGTATATAACTGAGATTAAATATGTAAAAGGCGCTGTACCTCCCCCAGATAAACTGATAATAATTCAGAAGGATAATTAAAATAGTACCCAGAAACGTAATCAGTTTAATGCTAACTGCACTTTTCATACATACACATATCCTAAAATTATTTCTGGGAAACGATTTTTACTTTCTACTGTTAAAGAAACTGCAAATATTGTACCGTATCTTTGTATAAGTGTGTCACCCCACACTCTGTCGCGATTTAAAAAAAAGAACTTAGGAAATTATATTTAAGATTTGTTTGTAATATAACAATTGAGAAAAAACGATCAAAATGTTTTTTTGTTCCATATGTCATCAATTAGGCCTGTAGGCTCACGAATACCAGCATTGCATTACCAGCTTCTCGCCGCTGCAACATTATACTAAAGGGACCAAGATGGCGATAGTAGTTTAGTTAGAATAAAAATTACTGAACATTATTTGTTTATATTTGTTATCTTTCGTTTTTTCTATCGCTGGTTCTGGTTCTTTTTACACCATGTATATTAAAATAAATATGGCCGTGAGATTATGTATGTAAGATAAAAGTAAATCTATGCCCCATGCAGACTACAAGCAGCCGCGGATTCTATTATATTTTCAACAAGCGTTATATACATTAAAATTGTATATAATGTAAAGAAGCTAGCTTCGTAGTAAGATTTAGTGCAAAACCCTATATTGGATTCACAGTCACGAACCGTTTTTCTTGACGCTTATATCAATAGCAGAATAACGTTTCTTTTACATTATATTTTATTCCATTTGTCTTAGGAATTTTCTTTATTATTTTAATTAAAAAAAACAGATTTTGTATAATGCATTGCATTTATAAGATAAAGTTTTAATATAAGTTATGAAAGTACTGAAAACGGTATATAAATAAAAAAGAGTATATTTGTATGTAATAATAACTCCGACGGACTGATGGTCTGATCGAGGCGGTAAGTGGGTTGATGCAGACAGCACCTAGATCCCCCCCCTCCCCAGGACAGGTCTCGACCAAAATAAACACTCGGTGGAAAACTATCGGGTAGGCCTATGTTCAGCTGTGGACGTCGTATGCTGATGATGTTGGTGAAATAAGTATTTTAATCAGATATTCTCCCAACCTATAAATAGGTAAATAAATAAAACATACTTTTGAATGTCGAGATATCCATACCCATTCGAAATGGGCGGGAGCTTGGGCGAAGAAACTCGTCAAGTTAGTCTTCGTGACAGTTTCTAGTTCCATCATCATCATAACAGCTGTATAAGTCCACTGCTGAACATTGACTTCCCTAATAGTCTATTTTCGTTTGGGGGCATTCACCACACTGTGCGGGCGGGTAAGTAATCACAGTACGATTTCCCATGAGTTGAGAGGGGATGGCACTATTCTAGGCCGGTATCATACCATGTTCTGGTTGCGGTAATTCCATGTTATGGTTTGACGACCGATATGGCGTGAAGGTCAGTATACCTGCACTCTGCTCCTGAGGTTATGGGATCGATTCCTACACAAGACAAATCTTTGTGTGCATGAATATGAAATTTTTTTTTGACCTGGGTGTTTCCTATTTATATTAAGTTCAATTCAATTCAAATTATTTATGTATTTCCAAAAAATATATATAAGTATGTTAATCCGTTCTTTAGTATCCATAACACAAGTTCTTAATGATACTTATCTTGGAGCTAAATAATTGATGTGATTGTAAAAGGACATTTATATACCAAGTTAAAACCAAAGACCATTCGGCTTTGGACTTAATTGACGGCATAGGTCACAGCAGCGCTCGTAGCTCTGCGGTGCTCGGGGGTCGGAAACGATCACCGAAGTACAGCAGAGTTTACATAGGACAGTCCTTGGATGGGTGACCGTTTGTGTGGCATTTGATATCGAGCGCTTCCGTGCTTCGGAAGACACGTTAAGCCGTTGGTCCCGGTTATCACTAAAATGTGGTAGTCGTTAAGCCATGTTAGAGGCCTCATGGGCGGCTTGATAAATTCTAACAGCTGGACGCCATACATCTGCCTCCGCCAATCCGCACTGGGTCAGCGTGGTGGAGTATGACCCAATACCCTCACACCTTGATACGTGAGAGGAGGCTCGTGCTCAGTAGTGGGACGTTAATGGGCTGAAATGATGATGATGATATGTCGCAGATATTTTAAGAGTAGCATAAAACCGCAGGCTTTCATGTCCTCCATTCTTATTGTGTCTGATCAACGATATGAAAGACCTACCAACACACATCTATGTAAGAATTATCTCGGGTGGTTGCTACCATACAACGCTCTTAAAATTTAGCATATCAACTGTCTAATTATCAAACTTTTGCGTAACTTCAAAAGATATCAAATTTGGCTATTCATATCATCCAGTGTACAATTTCGAGATCTATCGATTGGAGTGGATCTTTCAAGTCCCAGAAATAAACATATCATTAGTTATTAACGAATTGGAATAACACTAATATTAAATTGCCTTAACTATAAAAATTAAACAGTTTTTTCTTCCACCTATAAAGTTTGCTCAAAAGGACATAAGCAATTTGAAAATAAGGCTAACGGTATAGTAATTGATCATCATTACAGACATAAGGGGTATTGTTACAAAACGAGATCTTAAGTGAGACCAGGTTAAAAACTAGTGCTGTTACTTTCATTTGATAGGATGAAGACAGTATGCACTCCTTATTATATATGGTAAGAAAAGCACTCACTCATGACGTCTTGCGGTTTTATGCTACTCTTAAAAGACCCGCGACATATAATAATAATTATGAGCAATATTTGCCTAAACTTAATTATAAACTATGTAAAGCTTATGGGACAAAATTTTGTGAAAATTACTTGAAATGTTAAATAAAAAAAAATATCGAAAAGCATTATTTTACGTCCACCCAATCGTTTCTGTATCATTTTAATGGAATATTTCCTTTCACAAGTGTCACATAAATCTTTTCAGTTTACTTATGCGGACGTTCCAAAGAAAAAAACGAATAAAATCACGACAAGTAAATAAAATAAGTAAATACACCAAGCAAACTGTTCTCGACATTATACAAGTAGCGATTCGGTGTGATTTATTAAGATCAATTTGGGATGTTGACAGCGTATTATGAATACTTTATGAGATCAAAAGATCGAGTATGCCTCTACAGTCCTACGATACGTTTTCATATACTTTGAAACCTGGTATTTATTTACTTAATAGGTTGGGGAAAAAGTCTTTTCGTATTTTTGTATGAAAAGTCAAGACATTTTTTTCAAAGTTTATTTACATTTATTTACAATATATATGTACCGTTTTGTTAAATAACTTTCTGCCATTTTGTGGGCAGAGACATTATCCCGTTACTGTAGAAACTTTGGGACTTCTGATCAAAAAAACGGGACAAATAGTTTTGGCAGTCCTCTCTTGAGGTCAACCTTACAGAACCTAAAGAATTCTGCAGAGACCGAAACAGGTGAAAATCTGAAGGCGCAAGGTCAGGGCTATATGGTGGATGCACTAGGACCTCCCAGTCGAACTCTCTTAATTTTTGCTGAGTGGCTAAAGATGTGTGTGGTCTAGCGTTATCGTGATGAAAGACCACACCCTTCCTGTTGATCAATTCCGGCCGTTTTCTCTCGACTGCTTCCTTTAATCTCATCAGTTGCTGGCAGTAAAGATCAGAATCGATGGTTTTGCCGGGCGGTAAAAGCTCATAATAAACAATGCCCTTCCAATCCCACCATACACACAGCATCACCTTATTTCGTGTTAGGCCAGGTTTGGCCACAGTCTGTGAAGCCTGGCCAACTTTCGACCACGACCTTTTTCGCACGTTCTTGTCGTACGTGATCCACTTTTCATCGCCAGTTATCAATCTCTTCAAAAACGGCTCGGTTTCATTACGTCTCAATAATGAATCGCAAATGAGTACACGGTTCATCAAGTTTCTTTGAGTGAGCTCGTGTGGCACCCAAATATCGAGCTTTTTTGTATAACCAGCTTTCTTCAAATGGGTCAAAACTGTTTTGTGGTCAATTCCCAGTTCTTCAGCTACATCGTAACTACTAATATGCCGATCTTGCTCCACTCTTTCAAAAATGGCGTCCATTTTATTCGTAACAGGGCGACCAGAGCGAGGTGCATCTTTAACATCAAAATTTCCGGACTGAAAACGTTTGAACCAAATTTGTGCTACTCTTACTGACACTGCATCAGGTCCATAAACATCACAAATTTTTTTCACTGCTTGAGTTGCATTTTTGCCTTTTTTATAATAAAATTTTAAAATGTATCGAATTTCTTCATTAGATTCACTCATTTTTACGGAGAGAAAAACAAATGAAAAATAGCGGGAAACAACTTTTTTTTATTTTTTTCTTTTCTTTATAATGGAACCTTTTTGATGTTACCAAAAACAGCCAGACACAAATAGTACAGTCAAAAAAATTTTATAATAAGTTTATACCTACGTTATGCGAAAAGACTTTTTCCCCGACCTAATATTTCTGTAGGCAAATGATTATTGGTAGATAAACATTAGTTTCAGTATTATTTAGAAAATAATATAAACATTACATAAAAGGATTAGGAATGAAGTGATAAGGGTCGAAGCTGGTGTAAAACAAGATATAGTAACAAGAATTGTGAAAAATATGCTTAGATAATAATAATAATAATTCTTTATTCAAACTAAATACAATCAGAACAACAAACATATACAATTAGATAATTTACAATAACATTTTATATCTCTGCGCCTGAACTAGATAACTTAATATCTGTGCTTCAGGCAGCAGCGCTCATTCCCATTACATTTAATATCTAAGACATTTATTAAAAAAAAATCAAGTAAACCCAACAAATGATACAAGCCAAACAAGAAAAAGTTAATATTAAAAAGTAGCATAAGTGTTGTGTGTCCTCCTTGTGTGTTTTATGTTAGTGTGTGAATGAGTGTAGGAGGAGATGGTTTGGTCATGTCGAGAGGATGAATGAAAGTTGACTAACGAAAGTGATTTATGATGGACTAGCGATTGGAAGTGTTGGGAGGGGAAGATCACATAAGACCATCCATAACAAATGAGGTCTACGCTCCGACCCTCAGCTGCCCATATTCAAAACCCCGAGAACTTTCAGCTCGAGCTTCAAAATCGCTTCGCAGGTCTGGAGAACTGCGTAACCGTTGACGATATAAGCGGCGGGCTGGTTGAGACTGTCCACGTTGTCGGGTCCAAACATTATAAGACCCGACAAACTAAAACCAATAAACTGTCGACTCAAACTCTTAATCTCATGGAAGCGCGACGAGACATGCGATTGCAGTCTTCTTACCGGCTCATCAATAGACGGATCTCGAAATCCTTGCGACTCGATATTCGCAAATTCAATACAAATTGTATTGAAGATGCAATAGAGAGGAACAGGGGTTCAAAAGTGTTCGCACGGGATCTGTCTATTGGTCAGAGTCAGTTGACACAGCTGAAGACCAACGAAGGCAGTCTAGTCACGTCGAGACCTGAGATTATGAGGGAGATCGAAAGGTTTTATGGACAGTTGTATACCAGTACGCAAGATCCCGCTACTTGTTTGGCTAAAGACCCTAGAGCCAAACTAACTCGACATACCACCGAAGACATCCCGGACGTCAGCCTGTACGAGATTAGGATGGCTCTGAAACAACTAAAAAACAACAAGGCACCGGGGGAAGACGGGATGACAGCAGAGCTTCTGAGAGCGGGTGGTACACCAGTACTTAAGGTACTCCAGAAGCTCTTTAATACCGTCATCCTAAAGGGACGTACGCCACAGACGTGGTCCAGTGGTGTGGTTGTCCTTTTCTTCAAGAAAGGTGACAAATCCCTTTTGAAGAATTATAGGCCAATCACGCTACTGAGCCACGTCTATAAATTGTTTTCACGGGTCATCACGAATCGTCTCGGTCAAAGGTTTGACGACTTCCAGCCTCCCGAACAAGCCGGTTTCCGAAAGGCTTTTCAACCATAGACCACATTCACACGCTGCGGCAGGTTATACAGAAGACCGAGGAGTATAACCAGCCACTTTGCTTAGCGTTTGTGGACTATGAGAAAGCCTTTGATTCGATCGAGAGCTGGGCAGTGTTTCAGTCCCTGCAGGGATGCCGCATTAATCATCGGTATATCGAAGTTTTGAGGAGTTTATACAGAAACGCCACCATGTCCGTACGAGTACTGGACCAGTGCAGAATCCTATCCTCTAGCAGAAAGGCGTGAGACAGGGTGATGTCATTTCACCGAAACTGTTCACTGCTGCTCTGGAGGATGTTTTCAAGCTACTGGACTGGGAAAACCACGGCATCAACATTAATGGCGAGTATATGACTCACCTTCGATTTGCCGACGACATAGTGGTAATAGCGAAATCGCTTGTGGATCTGGGCACAATGCTCGGAGACCTCGACAGAGCTTCCCAAAGGGTAGGTCTTAAAATGAACATGGATAAGACCAAAATCATGTCAAATATCCATGTTGTGCCTACCCCAGTAATAGTGGGAAGCTCGGCCCTCGAAGTTGTCGACGAGTACGTATACCTGGGACAAAAAGTCCAATTAGGTAAGTCCAACTTCGAGAAAGAGGTCAATCGTCGAATCCAGCTCGGTTGGGCTGCGTTCGGGAAACTGCGCAAAATCTTCTCGTCCAAAGTACCTCAGTGTCTCAAGACGAAAGTCTTCGACCAGTGTGTGTTGCCAGCGATTACGTATGGGACTGAGACGTGGTGCCTGACTATGGGCCTCATAAGGAAGCTCAAAGTCGCTCAGCGTGCAATGGAGAGAGCTATGCTCGGAGTCTCCCTACGTGATAGAATCAGAAATGAGGAAATCCGTAGGAGAACCAGAATGACCGACATAGCGAAGCGCGTTTGCAGGCTGAAGTGGCAATGGGCGGGGCACATAGCTCGAAGAACCGACGACCGATGGGGCGTTAAGGTTCTTGAATGGCGACCACGAATCAGCAAACATAGTAGAAGGCGGCCGCCAACGCGATGGACCGATGATGTGGTCAGGGCGGCGGGGAGCCGGTGGATGCAGGCGGCAAAGAATCGATCTACGTGGAAAGCAATTGGGGAGGCCTATGTTCAGCAGTGGACTTCGAATGGCTGAAATGATGATGATGATAACAAAATTCAGAAAATTTTGGAGAAAGGGCTGGTCAAAAGTACCCTAAAGCGACGGGCGTGTTTGAGGAGATTAATGAATGTGAATGAATTTTAAAGTGTGTGCCAAGATCGTAGCAAGTGGAAGGATGTGATCTCTGCCTGCCCCAAAGGGAAAGAGGCGTGACATTATGTATGTATGTATGTAGAAACTGTTGTTTTGATAGCCTATGTCAGCCCATTAACGGCCCACTACTGAACACGAGCCACTTCTCACGAACCAAGTTAAAAGGGGGTTCAGTTCTTACTTCACCACGAGCCATTTTCATCCACTGCAGATCGTTATCTGGCGTTCTACTGTTATTTTTTCAAACCAACCGAACAGGGGCTCTTCTTCTGTTAGTATGATGCGAATTAAAATAGAAGCTTAATCAATTATCAGCTTTATAAAACTGCACATTGGTCTACCAAATAAATCACATTCTATTGGGGTTATTTGTCCATAATCACAGTGCTGGCAAGGTTAGTTGGTGATCGCACTTTAAGCCCCCATGAGATGAGAGGGGGTGGCATTATTCTAGGCCGGTATCAATAAAAGCTTACCCTGGCTTATAGTGATTTTAAACAATGACGTTGATTGCGCAATACCACATAATCTGGTCTCAATCGAGGTGCGGCATGGGGGAGAGGTAGCGCGTAACTATAGCAACGCAGTGACGTACCACTTACACGAATGCACTGAAGGATCCCTTTCTTTTGTCTACGATAATATTATAACCAGCATTTTTGTTCAATTTTAGTACCAAGCTTTACATTACACATTTGATTAAAAAAAATAAAAAAAGAATGATCTAACAACTAGGCTTTATGTTCCAAAGTTTATCATGCATAAAGAAACATACAAGGATCCGGCTCATAACTCAAAGACTCTAAGGAATAGTCCCGGACCCTAAAACAGCAGTTAATAAATCAGACGAAGACTTAACAAGGCCGGGTACCTGTATGCAGGAAACTCGCCTATTTGTAAATCTTTGGGATTTATTTACTTCTCAAGCCTTCAGGGAAGATGTTGTTTTAATAGGAATCTTTGGTTGCACAGTGATTATAATATCATAATTAAATTAATATTATGTGTAATGATCGCTTGTTCCGTGCCTCGGAAAGCACATAAAGCCGTTGGTCCCGGCTGTCATGAACATCTATGGCAGTCGTTATTAGGAAGACAGTGCCTTCTTACAGACTGACAGCTGGTTTAACCATAGAACAATGTTTTCCTCTGGGGTGCGGAGGTCAGACGCCAGTCGCTCCACGTAAAAATTCAGTCAAATGTGTTTAAACCAGTGAGCAGACTCTGGGCCCTAAGCTTAAGTCTAGGGCCACCGGGAATATGCTAGGTCATGATGACTTAAATTATTATTAAGTGTACACCTTATCATCATCATATGTCGCGTATAGGAAAATGAAAAAGCTGAAAATCAGTGTCTTGCTCTTTAGGGCAAAAAACCCACTGAGCCGTAGCCATTCTACAGCGCTGCGACACACGTGCTTTACTTTTCGTTTTTTTGTTGTAATTTTTTTAATTATTGTAATTTTGTTTTATTGTTTTATATGTATGTGTGTCTTTCGTTGCAAAAAATAGTTTATCTATCTATCTAAAAATGAACTTTTCCACAGTGATAATTATGTCCATCAAAAAGTTGTAGCAAGGTTTCTGACGACCGACGATGGAAAATAAAAACGGGATATTAGAAATTGTATGTACATCTTCGACTGATATTGGTGGCCCTGCTAGAATTGCGCTTAATGTATGTAATTTAAAATGGGGCACATATTTGCGATAGCTTCGTGCCCTACAACGATAACGCAATTAATGCGATGATAATTGCAAATTAAAATTAATGCATTATTAGATTTATTAGTCAAACGTAGCAGAGCAAAGCGCTCGCTATACTAGAAGTTATAAAAAATTTGGGAAATAGAGTGGAATTTACAGAGATCGAAGGCCCTAAGGCTTGACTTAAAATAATCTACCAGCAGCACGGCACGCATCTGTTTCCGCCATTTTGCACTAGATCTGCGTAATGGTATATGACTAAAAATACACCTTGTTTTGCGGGAGGAAGCTCTTGTTCAGTAGTGGAACATTAATGGACTGAGACTATAAGTAATAAACATTTATGAACAAAAATAAGCAAAAAGCTATTAACAGGATAAAGATTAAGCAGAAAAAAACGTCTTTAGCTATTTTCTTTCGCCAAAATCAAGACAAAAAGCAAACAGGAAATTAGAGAAAGTTCTTAAGAAATAAAATAATTCGAAGTGCGCATTTCGACATCAAAGAGGATCGTGTGGATTGTCTGCAAAAGTTGGTCAACACTGAAGATCATTAAAAACTTTGGATTAAAGTCTGTGATTGTAATTTACTAAGGCTTGTTTAGGAATTGTTCTGCGAGAAGAATACACTTTGAACCACGATAAGGAGTGCTCTTAATTTTTTAAACTGCATTGATTGCTCCAGGCAGAATTAGGTCACTATAACGGGTAACATTAAAAGAATAACTCTTTTCTGGATCTGAGCCTGGCAGCTTCAGAATAATTGGTTGATGGCGATTTCAGATCTTAAGTAGCGGCTGCAGTTATAGCATCTTGCGCTAATGGTGACTATTCTTCTCGTAGTGTGGTGATGGTAACCTGTATCGGACTTTGCTGAAATCTGACTAAATCTTCGCATCGCAGCATCATCATAATTATGTCAGCCTTATAAAGTGCACTGCTGGGCGTTGCCCCCCCCCCCCCCCCCCCAAAAGTTTATTATATTAGAGGGTATTTGGCCATAATCACCACGGTGGGCAGGCGGGTTGGTGATCGGAGATTCAGCCAGTACGCAGAATGACGCTGCTGCCCATCGCCCGGTTGGATTTCTCTCTATCGACTCCTACGGCTCCGCATGAGATGGGAGAGAGTGGCACTATTCTAGGCCGGCACGACACGGCAAAATCGGCGTAATGTAGAATTACTGTGCAGAAAAAAATTAAATTGGCAAAAACTTTTCATCATATCCTAGCATTATCCCGGTTGCCCTAGACTTAAGCTTAGGGCCCAGGGTCTGCTCACTGGTTCAAACAGATTTGACTGAATTTCAGTTATTACGTGGAGCGACTGTCGTCTGACCTCCGCAACCCAGAGGGAAACATGATTCTATGTTTAAACCAGCTGTCAGTGTGTTAGAAGGCACTGACTTCCTAATAACGACTGCCATAGCTGTTCATGACAGCCGGGACCAACATCTTAACGTGCTTTCCGAGGCACGGAGCAAGCGATAATTACGCACATAACTTTGAAATGTCTTTGGTGCGCCACCAGGTTTTGAACCCGAGACCCTCTGAATATAAGAGCAAGGGTCTCGACTGGTGAAAACTCTTGAGACTATAAAAAAGCACGACTCCTATACGCCATGGTGAATTAGCCTTGACAACTTCTTATAAAGCGTATCCAATAAAAACTTTATGTCATACTTCTATCTATAACTTTAGCAGTCACTAAAGCAAGTCCTATCAAATTGACTTCTAGGAATTTTTATCGAGAACTGTCTCGTTAACTGAATATATCGTTCAGAAATATCAAAGGAATTTTTCGCTAAATAAGGACTGCCTATTCTTGTGGATCGTCTTAATTCCTTTCAATGGGCCCGGACAATAGTCTTGTGAAATATAGCCTACCCATTGTCCGGTCAGTTTTTGATCTATTGAGTTATATTGGTGGAGTATTCAATGGGTACGGACAGTTTATCACAGAAATTGGTTGCAAATTGGCGAGTATTTGGCAGAAATTATGCTTCAAGGTTCTGTTGCTGTAATGTTATTATAGCTATTCAATTTTAGTAAGCTCTCATTTGTATATACGTAGGATTCTTTTAACATATTTAATTATATGCCAATAAGTAAACACTATGTTAATAGTCTGTATATTTCATTATTATATTTATTTCTTCTTACTCCGCAACATAGCTTCAATCCCAATTAAGGTTAGCTGAAAAATATCTCTATTAGAGATATTTGTAATGTGTAACTTTATACTTTTAAAAATTACAATGCAATCATACATACTGTTTGGGCCGTCCCGGTGTCACACTAAATAGATGGGGCGTCCCGGTGTCAGACAACTACAGGTGTTAAAATGAAAACGTGTGTAGCTGCCGAGTGCGTTTATTACACTAAATTAATAACTAATAAGTCAGTTCCCAGTCACACGGTTACTCATGTGTCGGGCGTCAAGTTTTATGTCAATTAAACAAAATAAAATAATGCATAACAATGTTCGAGCTGACTCGTACATATTGCCCACAAGAATAAATGACGAAAAGAACTATAAACAAAAATAAACAAAAATTAAAGTACAACAAAATTCAATAAAAGTGCAGCAAAATATGACAAATAAGAGTAACAACTTAATATTAAACTATAATAATAAACTATCAAAAAATCCCTTTTATTCTAATTGTAAAAATCCAAGTTTTTCAAGGGCATATCATACTAATTTTAAATCATTTAGATGCCCATTGTGTAATTCTGATCACGCGTTATATCAATGTAAGAAATTTGAAACGATGTCTCATGAAGCTAAATTAAGTTTTATTGCGAAACATAAAATATGTAACAATTGCTTGTACTTCCACGAATTAGGTATTTGTAAATCTACTAAGCAACACAACGTCAGCATATTAATGCTACCGTATATGGAATAGGTATTTCGTCTAAAAAAGGTAAGGGCAAGGTTACTTTAGAGTGTAAATCAATCTATGACAATTATAGCTTTGATACGGAAGCATTGATTATGACAAAAGTTATCAACAACTTGCCAAATAGTTCATTAAAGCGGGAACAATACCCTTATTTGCAAAATATACCATTAGCAGATCCCACGTATGATATTTCTAGTTCTATTGATTTATTACTTGACGTTAAAGTTTATTCGGAAATATTAATGAACGGACTACTTCGCGGTACGTCTAAGCAACCCGTAGCTCAACAGACCAAGCTTGGCTGGATATTATCAGGAAGTGTATCGTCTACTTTTAATTGTCATGTTGTAATTAATAACTTGGACGATATGTCAAGATTTTGGGAGATAGAGGACGTGACACAACAAACAACAAAACTGACACAGCGAGAACAGTGGTGTGAAGACTATTACAAGACGACAACTAGGAGACTTAGTGATGGGCGCTATCAAGTACGTCTCCCTATGACAGAAAACTTTGAACGGCATTTAGGTGCATCAAAACCAAAGGCTATAGCACAGTTTAAGCAACTAGAGTCTATGCTGTTGAAAAATCAACATCTTTATGACAGTTATAAGAGTTTCATGGATGACTATGAATCTCTTGGGCATATGACAAAATGTTTGACAAAAAAGGAACCTAGTTGTACTTTACCACATCATGACATTCACAAAGAAGACTCCACTACGACTAAACTTAGAGTAGTTTTCAATGGGTCCGCCAAAACTAAGTCAGGTTATAGTCTAAACGACTTGATGGAGTGTGGTCCTAAGTTACATAACGACATACAAGGCTTGCTAATAAACTGGAGAACGTTTAGATTTGTTTATTCTGCAGACTGTGAAAAAATGTACCGCATGATACGGGTGCATGACAGCGATCAACATCTGCAAAAGATCGTTTCGAGGGATAGCCCTGATAAACACATACAGGAGTATCAGTTAAGCACATTAAGCTATGGTACGAAAGCAGCACCATATTTAGCATTAAGAACTATGATACAGTTGGCGAAAGATGACGCAGACAAGTTTCCATTGGCGGCTAAAGTATTATTAAATAATGTATATGTTGACGATTTGATTGCAGGGCAAAATGACATTGAATTAGCTAAACAAACACAAATACAATTAATTGGTATGTTACAAGGAGCGGGCATGAATTTACGTAAGTGGTCCGGAAACTCGCCTGAGCTTCTAAAACATCTCTCGAAAGAACAACTTAACCCTAACGTCATAGATTTTAAATATAATGATTCGACTAAAACACTGGGTCTTAGATGGGAACCGTCATCTGACTCGTTTAAATTTCTAAGCAAATTAGATCACAATGTCAAAATAAGTAATATTAAATATACAAAACGCATCATGTTATCCGATATCTCTAAATTCTTTGATCCGCTAGGATGGCTATCGCCTATTACCATCAAGGCAAAATGGTTGTTTCAACAAGTCTGGTCAACAGGTATCGGATGGGATGATGTCATAGCAGATGGCATAAAAAACGAATGGGAAAAATTAAGAGATGATTTAATTAACATTGACAAGATTGACATACCCAGATGGGTTGGGAATACAGATAAACCTATAGAAATTCATGGGTTCTCAGATGCGTCTGAGAAGGGTCTGGCATGTTCGGTTTATGTGAGAAGTATAGATGATAACGGCCAGATACTAGTTCGATTACTTGCTGCGAAAAATAAACTTACTCCTGTGAAAAAACCTGTGACTTTACCGCGGTTAGAGCTCTGTGCATCCGTATTGTTGACAAAATTAATTAAAAAGATTATGACATCAATACCTGACAACTTAAATATACAAATTTACGGATGGACAGACTCCATGGTGGTCTTGGGATGGTTACAGGGTGACATATCACGATGGAAAACATTCGTCGCTAATCGTGTGCGGGAAATAACTGACATTATGCCGACAGCTTGTTGGGGACATACGACTTCCGAAGACAATGCTGCTGACTGTGCCACTAGAGGGTTGACACCTACACAGCTCATAAAGCATCACTTGTGGTGGGAAGGGCCCTCTTGGCTGAAAAATCATGGTCGCCCAGTACCAAAAGTATATGACATCCCAAAAATTTACATTAAAACAAAAAAGGCTCTTATAGTCCAAACACAGGTACACATATCGCCTATAGTACAGGCCATAGTAAACAAATCTAGTTCATTGACGCGTGCCATTAGAGTTATGTGTTGGGTATCACGTTTCATAGCGCGCGTGCGACATCGTAATAGTAACATAGCGATAAGCGCATACCTTACGGCAGATGAATTAAAAACGGCTCATCAGCTGATCATTAAGGCAATACAACGTCAATATTTTCTCGAGGATATTGTACGGCTTAAGGTTAAACAGAACTTACGTGCAAAAAGTCCTATTTTGACATTAAATCCCTTCTTAGATAAGAATGACATATTAAGGGTTGGGGGAAGACTTCAGTATTCGAAATTGACATTGGATATGAAACATCCTATTTTACTGCCCCATGACTCTCACTTGACAAGACTAATTATTAGCGAAGCGCACAAAGACACTCTCCATGGGGGTGCGTCTCTCACATTAGCACATTGTCGAAACTTGTACTGGATTATAGGTGGAAATAGGGCAGTGAAAAAACTATGTGTTAAATGCCAACGCTTTAGAGCTCAAGGTCAGAATCAGCTAATGGCTAATTTGCCTGAACCTAGAGTTACACCTTCAAGGCCATTTACACATACAGGCGTAGATTTTACGGGGTTTGTAGATGTAAAAGCGAACAAGGGCAGAGGTATGAAGACTCTTAAGGGTTACATAGCTGTGTTTGTTTGCTTTGCCACTAAAGCCATTCACTTAGAACTGGTGTCAGATTTAAGTACGGTATCGTTTTTAGCGGCATTTAAGCGAATGTGCGCGCGTCGTGGTGTACCCAAACATATGTACTCTGACAATGGTACAAATTTTTTGATAGGCGGTCCTATAATAGCTGCTCCATTGTCTAACCCAGAAATACAGGGTAACATATACACTCGCTGGCAACTAATAGAAAAAATGCAAAAGTCATTTTGGCAAAAATGGTCGCAGGAATACCTTCACCATCTTCAAAAACGTAGTAAATGGCATCATAATAAATATAATCAAAGAATAGGTGACATAGTGTTGATTAATGAAGAAAATATGCCGCCGTCAAAGTGGCTAATGGCCAAAGTTGAAGAGGTTCATGCAGGAAAAGACGAACGTATTCGGGTAGTAACATTAAAAACAAAGAACGGATTAATTAAACGTCCTATAGTAAAATTAACACCGCTAACTATATGCCAGGAGTCTGACGATATGGCACAAAATATTAGTCAAAGGATACAAAATCCTCTAAAATCGAAAGTGTAATAAACGCACTCGGCAGCTACACACGTTTTCATTTTAACACCTGTAGTTGTCTGACACCGGGACGCCCCATCTATTTAGTGTGACACCGGGACGGCCCAAACACATACATACAAACACGCCTTTTCCCCGAAGGGGTAGACAGAGACATACTATACGCCCACTTCGACAATTATGTTTTTGCTCCCACGTAATAGGTGGCGTGCCTATTTCCGCTTACCGGTATCACACGGCAAAGTTATCGGAATCTTCTATGTTTGCCAGAGCCTAGAGTTAATCGGCAGGTGTACTACTTGCAGGTGAGGTTGGCTTGGGCATGATATAATAATTTGGTTGGGTTGTGTTATAATAATTTTGATAGTTGAAGACAAAATCATTGATTTTATTATTTTTTATAATTACAATTTTCGTTACACAATGCTGCAAATTTTTGTTACGCCAAAAAGTGTGTAATATAGTGTCAGCTCCCACTGTCAATTCATTCAAGAACAAGCTGGACAAACACATGCAACCGGTTAAGAGGAACTAGATGCAGATGAATTGGATACAGGCGCAATCAGTTTTCATAATGCCTGCCTGTTAATTAATAATAATAATAATAAAAAGGTTAATCGCATTTATTTAGTCCTTATACAAGAAACATACTAATTTACAATTTTTACAATTTTTTTCTAGTATGCTGAAATAAAAAATAGCATTTCCAAAAGATTATAATTAAATTAAGCTTAAGCGTTTACCAAAGCTGCGTAGTGTAGGAACTATAGACGATTTTATCTATTGCTACCTAATTAGTTTGTTTGATAACTTTGTGATCTAATAAACAGTCTTTGAAACTTAAGAAAAAAGTAAGGAAAGTTAATGTATATGCAATATGTGTTATAATTGTTGTTGTAATGTATATAGTATTCGTTAATCTAAATTTACGACTACGGTAAGGTGTATGGCAATACACATCTCTTATTCCCGTAGGGATAGGCAGAGATCACATTCTTCCATTTTGTACAATCCTGTCACACAATTTTACCAAAACCTTATAAAGTCTTACACTTTCATAATATAACGTTACCCAACACAATACTTTCAGCAAGAATATCTTTAACATGCCTTCCAAGCATATAAATACCATACAAACCTTCACACATCCAATAACTGACCATTAAAAACACTGCTTTATTTCAGTAATGACAAGAGCTTAGCTAAAATAATGCTAGCATTACACCTGCCACTCTTAGACAGCTCAGGCACCGGTAATGGCAGTTACAATAAGTAAGCTGATCATGTCCTAAAAACGAATTTAAGGCTTACTAGGGACAGGTTGACAGACAGTCATGTAAGCCTTGATAAAGGTATCGTTGGGAATGACCCCTAAATGTTTCCTTGGAATTTAATCCCCGTTTCGGTAACGAGTCTGACTTTCATCTCATTTTCGAAATTTGGTTAAGGTATTGGTGTATTATTTACGTGTGTTTTCTGCAAGGTGTTTCTAAGGTTACCCATAAAATTCGTGTGAAATTTCAAAGTTTATGGCTGCAAGTGGACCCAGGAACCTTAAGGTTGCAACCGGGATAATGATTAGTTAGTTAGGAGTAATTTAGCTATAAATATTACGACTTAAATTATAATAATATATAATTTATTGATTCAGGCGTAACTCTGCGGAATTCCATGGTAAACAAGTGATGGATTAAAAATATCTTTGTAACAATTCCCGCGCTACTTTAATTTACCGAAAAATCGAGAAACTATTCAACACGACACGTGTTTCGCCCTAAACTCGTTTCCACTTTCATTTCAGCGTTGGTCGTGGTCGTTGTTCTGAGGCTCCTATCTTACCTCAAGTTGCCCTGTGTAAGGGTAATACGTAAAGAGCGGGTTCCCCATTAATAAAGATCTTCTTACCAATGGGCGGATGGATGTGCCGGCCCAACCAATGATGGTTCGGTGTTGTATATATTGATCTTGAAAAATAAATCTATTTGCGCTATTCAGGTATTAATTTATCTGTACGTTTCATTCATTGCTTGTATGGTGCCACAACAAATACTTTTTTCACATTTATAGCTCTAGTTTGTTTCTAAGCATCACTGTTTGCTCGATGGAGTAAATTTTACTGACCCATAACCATTTTTCGTGGCTGCAGGGCAATAACAATACAAATTGTCCGTTATCGTATCAGTCTTATGGGCTATTCTATTGCTGTACATTAGCCTCCCCAATCGAATTTATATTATTCTTGTCGTAGTGCTAAGCTGTATCGGACTTTGTTGGACTCTGACTAAATATCTGCATTATCATTATAAAGTCCACTGCTAGACGTTGCCCCCCCCCCCCCCAATATTTTATTATATTACAGGGTATCTGCCCATAATCACCACGCTGGCTAGGCGGGTTGGTGATCGCAGTTTAAGCCAGTACGCAGGATGACGCTTCTGCCCATTTTCCGGTAGGATTTCTCTTCGTCGACTCTTACGACTCCCCGTGAGATGAGAGGGCACTGTTCTAGGCCACATGGCACATCAATCTAATAAATTTTTCATAGATGTTAACTTTAATATGTATATTTCTTTCGTTATAGCTTTTATTTTAGTGTATAAGTGTGTTGTATTTTAATGCCTATACAGTGACTGTTAATTTATCTGTATATGACTTGATGTATGTTGTGGGTAATAAAATATGCGTACGAACATTAATTTCTAGAATAGGACATTCTGTGACAATAATCTTATATCTGATGATTTTTTTTACATACAAATTGAACCCTATTAAATCATAATTCTTATTATCATAATGCAGCTGATCTAACTGACAGTTAAATTACTAACAATATCTAACAATATAAAATTTTCAGAAAAGTCTATAGATTGATTTTCTTTACACGACATTGTATGGCAAACTGTCAACTTCTGCAGTTGCCACGCTAGTAAATAAATACTCGAGTGAATTCTTGGATTTAAATAATTGGGAAATACAAATAACACTAAAATGCGCGTCGAAAAGATGATAAATAATACATAATTAATTATGTGTAAAACGTAAGACGAAAACGTAAGACCAAACTTCGACATGCGCGGTATTGTAAGCCAAGTGACGATTTGCCAAATCTCTCTTATAGGTACGAATGCATCAATAAAGTGGTTTTAGGTCTAAGTCACGTTTAAAAATGCTTCAGAATGATGCAAAGTTTGAATATATTAATTTAAATTTCGAAACACATTGATAGGAATACGACACAGTTCATTGTTTTATTGCAGGCCTATAATAAACGCCATGTTTTGTGACCCATAATGATGAATGAACGTTAAGACATCATAGTCAAAATAATTCGCAAAAAACTCTATTAAGTGAGAACGTTTCACAATCTGACACGTTTTATCAAACGTTTTTGCGCTAAAGGTGAACTTGTTACAACTATTATTAAATAGTTTATTAATTCAGGCGTTACTTTGCGGAATTCCATTGTAAGAAAGGTATGGATTAAAAATATCTTTGTAACAGGTTTGTTTGTTTGTTGACTAGATAGTAGACTAGAAAAATATCTTTTTAGTCTACTATCTAGTCAACACGCACTCTCGTTTCAGCGTTGGTCGTGAAGACATCGTTGTTCTGAGGATTCTTTTTTACCTGAAGATGTCCTGTGTAAGGAAACACGTGTTTTGTTTATTAGTTTTAGAAATTATAGTAGCGCGGGAATTGTTATAAATATATTTTCAATCCATCACTTGCTTACAACTATTATTGATACATTTTAAACAGGTGTAGCAAGGTTTATGCCGGTTAAGGTACCCCTAAAGATATATGAACATGAAATTATATGTATGTGTTCCCATCATATGGAATGTTGTAGGATTAAATTAAGATACAATTATAATACACCCATTTTCAAAAGTTGTAGCATGGTTTTCTTCCCACCCCAAATGAGATATTAACATGAAAGTATATGTATGCTTCATGATTTGTGTTCCCATCATATGGAATGTTGTAGGGTTAAGATACAACTATCGGGTCCCTAACGGATCGCCTAATTTTTTGTACGCCTAATTTGTAATGGCACCCAAACGAAAAGCCTAAATTTTTATTGCCTAATTTCACTCTTCAGAATCGTGTTTGCCCTAATTTCACTTCGCCTAACTTTTTATCGCAACATTGTCATTTACCAAATGCGTCATTTGGCAGAACAATTCGTAATTCCTAAAGTTTACAATTCCTAAATATTAATTTGCACAAAATTAAAAATCATAAAGTACAAAACGCCTACTCATTTTTATGCAAACATGCAGCATGCAAGCAGGCATGCATCATGCATGCAGACATGCAACATGCGTGCAGTCATGCAGCATGTAAGCGTGCAAGCAGGCTTGCAGCATGCATAGTTTCCGTCACGGCTTCGGCGCTGCGGGACTCCGGCGGTCCCACGCGAACTTTTCGTCGCAGATGGTTTTCGCTCACCACCTAGTCTCCGCGCCTACGCGGGCTTATATTGCACTCTAGGGTAGGGCAGACAAGACTACGTGGAGTCGGGTTTTGCAGCGATTCGCTTCTGTCAATTTATTTTCTCAATACAATTCTATGCTTTTATTCCAATACATTATTGGCACATTTCATTTTAGATATGCTAAAATTAGAGCTTTTACAAATTTGCGAAATAATCGTTATGCCAATAATATAGTTTAGGCTATTTTACATTAGACATTCTAAAATTAGGCCTTTCAATTCTTAGGCCAAACTATAATGGTGGAAAAACTATTTTTAGGCGAAACAATAATTGTACGTTTTAAGTTTAGGCCAAAACGGTTTGGTCAAACCATATTAGGACAAACAATTTTAGGCGAACCAAAGGGCACCCACAACTATCATACAACCATTTTAAAAAGTTGTAGCATGGTTTCTTCACACCCCAAATGAGATATGAACATGAAATTATATGTATGTGTGCATGCTATGTTCCAATCATATGAAATGCTTTGGGATTAATATAGGATACAAATATATTAGATCTCTATACACCTATTTAACAAAATTTTACTTTACTTAATACTTTACACTGTGAAATTTGGGAGTGACGACCATTCCTCTTTATAATACCCCATCAATGACGCCATGGGGAAATCTATGGGCGTTAATAAAAATTCGTTTGCTTTTATTGTTTTCCTGGTACTGTATTGGTGCGATATATTACATTATTTGCCTTTTAAATGTAAATGTTTTCTCTACTTGACTTATTTGCACACGATCTGGCGAAGGTAACAGTTCCCGGTAAGCGTCACTAGGTTCGCCACTTATTACGTGGAACCAAACATGTTATTGACGAAATGTGGACGTATAATATGCCTCTGCCTACTCCTTTGGGAAAACAGGCAATTGTAAGTGTGTATGTAATTTTAAAAAATTGCATATTTTTTTCTTTGTGCTTCGTGCGTTTGTCACATTTGGCCAGTGTCGAGTTATAGATATATTAATAATGTTTAATTTGCAGTAAATAAGAATGAGTGGTAATAAAGATGATAAATGATGGAGATGCCCTCTCTTAAGCCCCTTGAGACCTGAGTAAAGATGTGGGACTAGAGTGAGATCTCACATCGACTTCTTGAGAGATTTTGAAAAGTGATATTGCACTGTTTTGTTTCATTTATCAACACTCATTTACGGTAATTATACACCGTTATCAAACATTAATGTTCAAATTATCAAATTATTTTGAAATTAAAACAAAACTGCAGACATGACGCTTTACTTTCCCGCCAAGAATATTATATATGTAGATTGGTCTAGAGCCTGAGAAACGTATAGATCAACTTTTAAATGCAAGAAAAAATTGTATTTAAGGGGTAGAAATAGGTAACCTATGTTTATATGGAAAGTCAACCATTTCGAAGCGTGAAACTATTTGGTTACTTTTGTTATTAGCTGAATATCTGATATAAAAATGATATTTAAAGTTGCTAACACAAGATGCGCGATACAATCGATTTTCACGAGGGCAAAGTCGCAAGCGAACTACTAGTTAAACTATAAAAATACAAAGTTATGGCGTAAAATATCTTTCCACTTAATCACAAGATAAGTGGCGAGAAATTTATGTCGCATCAATCATTTCACGCGTCTGTTGGAAGTTGACGCTCTTGAAATTCGCGATATAGAGGGTACAGGTAAGAAGGGCAGCAATAAGGAGGGTAGAGGTAAGGAGGGTAGACGTAAAGTGCGTAGAGGTAAGGTGGGTAAGTGGGTAGGTGGGTAGAGGTAAGGAAGACAATCTGTGTTTGGAAAATGTATGTTATTCTTCGTTTCCATAAGTAGGTTGGTGGTTTCAAACCCCAACCTTGGAGAAGGAAGGGAATGCCTTCGTACACCACACATCCGATGTGTTGTGTTACGTCAGACTTAAGTTGAGAAATCTCTCTCGTCAGGTTTGATAATTCTAAGGAGATATTGATAGCCGTCTTCTAATACGTTTCGCGATAACTGTTGGGATCTTTAACGCCCCTACTGGCCGTCGGTCTTAACAATATAATAATGCTCGCAGTGAATTTGATAAGATAAGCTAAGAAAATGAAGTAATAAGGACAGATTATCATGTTAAAAAAGATGTAGTTCTTGCTGACGAGGATTAAGAAAGATATCCTTGGATATGGTTTCATCATGTTAAGTGGAAGAAAGAAAAAAGTATATAATATATATAAATTTTTATTATAAGATTTATTAAAGAAAAGTATAAGTTAGTAGGAAAAGACAACGTAAAAAAATCTATTACTAAATTCCCAACGTTTTGGAATAAGAACATGTCAAATACTCCTTAATCCGCCGGCTGTATCTGAGAAGTAGCTTGAATGAATTGTGACATAGCAAGTGGAATGATGTGTACTTTCTCTTCCTAACCCTTTTTTTTTTTTATTTACGTCGGTAACAAAATGCACCGCAGTCCTACCCACTAAAAATCTTCCGACGACACCCGCCGCTGTTGAAAAAGGGGCGAGGCGCCAGTGCCTAGGTTGTAGTTTCTGGCACCCCGCCCGCGGCCTACGTCCTCCAGATCAGAACCGGGAGGACCTCCTCAGAGAGGCGCAGTGTGTCGCGCCCCTCCTACCTCCTTGTGCGACCATGACGTGACTAGCCGATTTCTGGGGGGCCGGAGTGAGAGCGGATCCCGCTCCCTCTCCCGCTCCGCAGCCTCCTTCTGCGACATCACCACTTCGCAGAAGGAAGCCATTGCCTCCCACGCCGCCATCATTCGCATGATGGTCGGCAGCGAGAGAGCGACTCTCGAGAGGGCCGAGGTTAGCGTCGCCCGCGGCCCTGCCCATGCCAGGTACTCCATTGGCAAAATGTGAGCTTCTGTCTGATATGCGGCCTTCGAGGAAACAAGCGTGATTGTATGTACGCATGTATGTGATTAATTCATCAAGAGATGTGGTTGTAATTCATTTTAACACTTACGACATTTTAATTAAACGCGAAAGTCGCTGTTGTAAGTCTTAACAGTTACCATAACAATTACATAAGCCTGTAATAGAGTATTGAAGGAGCAATTTAGTAACGTTTAATTGCCAAGGCACTTCAAAGCGCTTTTGAAAGGACGAGGTATAGTCGAATAAGCTTCAGTTCTCTTTACTAAATGTGAAGTAATTATGAAATGAAGTACTTTTTTCTTTTATACACTTGGCTAAAGGGAATATATAAATAAAAAGAACTATTAAACATATTTGGCAAAAATTTTTTTTTTTTTTATTGTTTCAAAAACGTACAGTTTTAATAAAATAAAATACATCTGCCAAACTGCGTAGCAGTTTGTCGGCAGCTCGTCGTCCTCGTGGACGCTAACATACATTATTATCCTAGTCTATTTAAATCTAACCGCAGACACATTACATAGGTACCTAATACTTATATTCCGCTAATTACTTTAATATAGGCTTATATTACATTACAAACAGAAACTTCTATTTCATTTTTTAATAGCTACGGACACAATGACATATAATGTTTCCTTAGTACTTTCTTAAGTTGTGATTTAGTATTAATGTTTGCAAATAGTTCACTTGGTAGTTCGTTAATTAACGTTGGTGTTATAAAGTGTCTTGTTCGTTTTTCAAAATAATTATTTGTTTTAGGTACAATAATATGTTTAGTAGTTATAGTTAATTTAATTTCAATAAATTGTTCCTTCTTACTAAATTATAAAGTAACTGTTAAACGCCTGAAATCAATATACTATCTCGATTTAAAATAGGTGATAGGTATATAGGTGGAAGAAATTGCTGTTAGCAATAAGGCCGCTCATTGTACCATATATTTGTTTATGTGATTTTATTACATTTTTTATGTTTGGTGTACAATAAAGTGTTCATTTATTCATTCACAGGTAATCTGCGATAGCCGAATACATCCTTTTTTCTATTAAAGCGTCTAAAAATAACCAATCCTTAAATTGAAACTTTAGGAACTACAGAAACCAAGATAGGTATCTATCTAAAATTGATTTTAATCTCAGTTTGCGGATAGGTTATTTATTTTGAGTGTAAAAAGAAATCTTATTCATCTAGCTAGTAGGCGGAGTTCCTTTTTTTACTTCGGTAACAAAATTCATTTACGCACTATCTCCCGGCCAAAAGCCTGAAGACTGAGAGGAGAGGTGGGGCTCACTGCAGCAGACACGACTGCCAGCAATCATACCAACTAAAAATCTTCTGGCGACGCCCACCGATCTATAGTAAGACAGCTAGGGCCCCCTGTCTCGTCTGTGTTATCAATCAGTTTAGTATAAGAAAATTGATTGACAGTTTGCTGAGACCAATTCATGGTTTTTATAAGTGTGTAAATAATGCCCTTGGAGATGTAGGCATGGTATTATGACCCGGTTCCTTTACATTAGTGGATCCTAACCTTCTCGGTTCCGTTACCCCTATGACCTATGCGGAATTGGCTTAATCGTTAATCCAGTAAATTCAGCATTTCATGTTCATTCATCATCATCATCACAGCCCATTAACGTCCTACTACTGAGAACGAGCCTCTTCTCACATACCAAGGTGCGAGGGTATTGGGTCATAATCCACCACGCTTACCCAGTGCGGATTGGCGATGGCAGGTATATGGCGTCCTGCCGTTAGAATTTTTCAAGCCGCCCATGAGGCCTCTAACATGGCTTAACGACTACCAAATTTAGTGATAACCGGGACCAACGGCTTAACGTGCCTTCCAAAGCACGGAAGCGCTCGATACCAAATGATGACATGTTCATTACCCGCTCGAAATATCATTTTAACCCTGATGGGATAATTACCCTCAGGTTAGGAACCCTGGTTTTATATTGACTGCGAGCGTAGAGGCAAGCTCATCTAATTAACCGGTCGGGTTGGTAAATGGGTAATTAAAGAACGATAATCCTTCCAGATAAAGGCTAAATTAACAGTTTTCTGAGATTGAATCTTGGTTTGTATAAATGTGTAAAGGATACCCTTGGAGGTAAGTAGGCTCGGCATTAGTGACCGAATTCACCTCAAAGATTAATAAAAGAACGGACGAAAGGTGCTAGCTCGCAGCTACCCTTATCAAAGTCACCTTTGAGAGATGGTATTTCATGAAACATTCCTAAGAAAGAAACTACATTCTGAAAGGAATTACCTACTCTCACATATTTCATTACTTTCATTAGTCAGCTATTCCCTGTTTGTAGCTAAGAATAGGACGGCTTCTTTGTTGTTACTAATTACGTTAGTTCTGTAAAACATTTTTTAATTGTAGAGGTCCCCTTTCGGTGTCCCACCGACCGATTTGTTATTGAAACAACTTAAGAAGTTGTTACAATAGATAACAGGGATATGTTTATGTCTTCTTAATCATGTAGAGGGATGATCCTGAATATGGAATCCCGTCGATTAATTAAGTTAAAATAAACAAATAACGTAGTGTTTATCATACTAATACATTACATACATTAACTCACGAGACTTTAGGACTGATGGAGAGGTGAAACTGATCTTTAGTGCGCTGGTCCGAACAAAACTTTGTTCAAGTTTCTCCTTGGCCAATTAGAATACAATTCAGGTGAGAAGAGCCTGTGATCAAATCATCACTATAATTAAAATTTTACGTGGTAGAATAGACTCTCCTGATCTTCATGGTGAGCTGTGTCGACTTTATGCACCCGATAATTATTATAGGAGCAGGAAACATAAACTGTTTGCTGTGCCAACCTGCCACACCGTAGCCCGCTCAAAATCACTCATTCCGCGGACACTCAGCGCACTTAATGCCATCCTGGATGCAGCACCCGACTGTCATTTGTTTGCGGATGGATGGCCTGAGATTTTGTCAGTGTGTCTGAGGTATTGTGAGAGAATGGGATAAAAGAAGTTTTTATGTGTGAGATTTTAATATTATATTTAACTTTTACTGTTTTTGATAATTAGTGTATTCCGTTCTGATTAAATAAATAAATTACATCAAATTTTAGGGAACTGAGCAGATATTTCGGTGTTTCATTTACAAGTCAGTACCTTATTGTAACAACTTAATATTTAAATGTACAATCAATGTTTCTTGTTGCAAACAATATTCTATAAAAATTGTAACATTTACTAAGACTTATGTTTAGAATAAAGTTAGTAATGTGAATACAAAGCGTGGTAAAGATCACAGGTAGACATAACGTAACCTATATCAAAGTCCATGTCACAAATTGTATGACTTCACTGTAACCTCTATCAAAAACAAGGGCGCTTTAACCCTTAAACAGGCAGAGCACGTTAAAAATATTAATTGCTTTTCAACCTTAAGTTAAACGCATAAGGTTTAATTTATGGTGGTCATATATTGACCACTGCCTGGTAAAGGGTTAACAGGAACAGGCCTCTATTTAGTTGAGGTCAGCAGTTACTGTTTTCCTATATATACATACATACATACGTAATATCACGCATGCTGCCTCGAAGGGGTAGGCAGAGAAATATTATACGCCCACATTTCGCAAGTTATGTTTATTTTTTCCACGTAATAGGTGGCGAGCCATCAGGAACTTTTATGTTCGCCAGAGCCTCGTCCGTTGAGCTACAGGTGCACCACTTGCAGGCAAGGTTTGGTTTGAGCTCGTCAGATCTTGACATCATGTTATTATTATGATAAGAAAAACAAAACAGCTTTTTTCGGTAACTTACTTACATTTGATACTTTCGGTATTGTACTTAGAACGTGGTTAAGAAATATCATATTAGATATTTTATGCTTGTGCTAGGAAAAGTAGCAGTTCAGTTCAGTTTTCCCGTACGAATAAAAGGGTAGAAATCGAATTTCTTGTAGCGCCGCCAAATGATATGATCCAAAACTATTGCTGAAGCTATGAAATCAGTCAGAGATAGGATTCCATATAGGATTCCATATAGGTGCCCGTATATGTGGTATTTTAGCTCTTAAATGCTTTGAGAGGCACTTTAAGTTTATGTCAAGTTAAGTATACTAGATATACTATTTATTGACCAAGAAACTTAAAAACCACAGATTATAATATTAATAAAATAAATTTAAGGCCAATCTAGCCGGTTTTATCGCTAAAATCTTACAGACTACAATCTCTTCCAGACAACCCGACGCAAAGGAGAAAACAGGAAAGCAGTAGGCAGAGCACACAAACTTTAAAATGAATAAACACTAAAACTATTTGTTAAAATTAGATATGAATAAAATATATATATAATATTTAATAAACTGATACATACAACTAATCAGATATATTAAAAAAAGACTTCACCCTCTCCTTAAAAGAGTTTAATGTCCGAGCCTAGCTAATGGAAACAGATAAGGAATTCCAGAGACGGATAGCCTGAAGGGTAAAGGACTCATGATATTTTTTGGACACATGCGCGGGTCATTAAGACATAGGTTATCAGAAGAATGCAGATTACAGGAATGAGTAGAATATATATATATACGAGATTTAAGTTAGGAAGGAGTGCACGGATGGAAAAGAACGGATATATATATATCATTGTATATGATAGTCAAGTTAGAAAGCATAGCAATGGGATGTTCTTGGTCCCTCCCCGACTGATCTCCACCTTGTAATATTAGGGGCTAAGTACCTCCCGGTAGGGCGGAGAAGCAGCTAGGGGAAAGGTAACACCCAGAGATTGGCGACTCTGGGTGCCCTAAGTACTGACAACCAGGTGGGAAACTTAGACGGACCTGTGGAGGGCGCAGCGGGCGTGCCAGAAGGACTCGGCGGCGGCGGCGCCAGGAGGGTCTTAGTCGGTGGGTCTACTGCACCTCTCTGAAGAGGTCATTCCGGTTTTGGTCCGGGGGACGTTGGCCGCAGGCGGAGTGTCAAAAGTTGCACGTTGCCTTTTTCTTAACAAGCGGCGGGCGTCGTCGGAAGATTTTTAGTGGGTATTACTGCTGGTAGTCGCGTCTGCTGGTGGTGAGTCCCACACCCCTTTTCGGTCCCCCTTTGGCCGGAATGCAGTGCATTTTCTTACCGACGTAAAACAAAAAAAAGGGCTGTTCAAGGTCGGAGACGGTCATCATACTCGCATATATACAATCACATCTGTTTCCACAAAGGGATAGGCAGAGGCATATTATAAGTCCACATTTCGCCAATTACATTGTTGGTTAAGACCAAGACAAAGAGTAATATACGTAAATTTGCCAGAGCCTTGTCCGTCGATCGGCTGGTGCACCATCGGCATCGTCTTTACTTTGCTCCATTACCCTCTGAACGAATTGCCAGCGCCTTTCGTGGTTTTTGTTTCTGTCATCATCAATATTCGACATAATGTTAGTGTTTGCTGTCTATATAAAAAAACTAAAAACTTACTAACTACTATTACGATTTGCAAGAAATTCAATTAGCCCTGTCGATACTGATGCTGTCGTCTTCCGTAAACAACTTCTGTCGAATGTCATCGCTTAGCAAGCCGCATACAAATTGGTCCCTCATATTTTCTTTTAAACTGTCTGCCGTAAAAGAACAATCTTTACTCAGTCTTTTCAGTTCCGAGAAGTACGTCGCGATATTTTCACCTGGTTTTTGAATTCGTTGCCGAAATTTAAATCTTTCAGCGAGCATACTCGGCTTGGGGTTTAAGTGACCTTTCATTACGGTTACCAGTTCCGCATAGGTCTTTGTGGATGGTTTAACAGGTGTGCATAAATTAACCATCAATTCATATGCACTATTGCCCACGACCGTAATTAAGGTCGCGACTTTTAATTCAGATTTTACACTGTTGACGATAAAATATTGATCTAAACGATCCACATACGTGTCCCAATTGTCCTTCGTTAGGTCAAACGCACCAATCTTTCCAACCGCCATTTCTAGTCCGTTATTTCACCAATAAGTCGCACAATAAAACCCAATGCACTTTTACAGTTTTCCGGTTGACACATAAATGTACACGCGCGAAATCGTTTACTCGTCGCCACTGAGAAGTTTCTGGATTCCCGTGATTCCCTGAGGAATCACGGGAATCAGCTGCAGTAAAACCAAGTCAATCGCGTAACAAGTTATTGAGAGACTGGCTCGCTCGTACAAATAATGCCTACCCTCTTATTGGCTATTTTATAAAATATGGAATCACCTACATCACAATTAGAACGCTACCAATGAAGGTTTGTGAAATGTAGGTAAAGTATTTTTCGAATCCTTCAAAATAAATAAAGTAGAAATTTTACAAAAAGTTACTCCATTTATTTAGTACCAATTCAACCGAATTGTTCATTTAGTACCCAACCGAATTCGGGTGGGTGGACGAAAATTGCTTCAAGTAATTTACTGATGACGACAAAATTTTACTGACAGATCCGATAATTTACGATCCACTGACTTCACCCTATTACTTAAGCATTACACCCTATTCATGTGAAATACAATTAATATTTGTATATAATTCATAGGATAGCTTAATGTGATATACAGACTGGTAAATGTTTTGAAAAGGTTTTTGATATTATCCTTTTCCTATATTCAAAATAAAAACTACCTATGATAATTCGTCGTATTGATATCATGAATATCAATTAATCGGATCCCAAATTGATAGTGTTATTAATGTTTGTACTCAACGTTTTGAACTGAATGAGAATAAAACTAGACGAGGTTCTTGCCCATTTTTCCTGCCCGCAGTAAATAGTCGCGATAGTTTTTAAGTTCACGTTAATTAGAGCTTTTAGAGCTTTATTGAGATAAAATTTCATGAACTATTTTACCTGGATCGTACAATAGTAGTCTTATACAAAGCCGTATCTTCTATATTATTATATCTAAAAAGGATCGCTAAAATGTATGTATGCGCATAACTTTCGACCGACTGCATCTTATTGGATAATTTTCTTAATTTTTTTGGATTGTATCGACTGCTTATGCAGGCAGGCTTAGGCAGTATATGGTCATTATGCGTGTCCCAAAAAAAACTATTTTTTTTAACTGTGTACGAAGTTTGTAAAGTAGTTAAAATTGAGGAAATACTACAGACGATTACAAAAATTCAATAAAATTTTTTTCTATTTACATTTTTCAATTATAAAAAAAGTTTGAAGCAAATATCAAATATATGAATAACCTGATTGTTATTTTATTAAAAAAAAGTATTCAGTAAAACTATGTTTTCAAAGTTAAAAACATATTGAGAAACAACAAAATAAATACAAAAGTTGGAGCTAAAAAGACTTTATTCCTTATTTATAGGTTCTTTCGCGGTCAGAAGAATAAAAACAAATAGGTGCGATAAGTTTAAGTAAAAAAGGGTAGCGCAGTAGGTCGGGTTAATCTTTCATAGTATACTAGGTGGTCGGAAACAATCACAGAAGTTAAGCTGAGTTACATGAAGTCAGAACACCCCCCCGACTGGTCTCCACCTTGGCGTGGGGGGGGGGGGGCTGAGTACCTCCCGGTAGGGCGCAGGAGGCGCTGGGGAAAAGGTAACACCCAGAGACCGACGACTCTGGGTGCCCTTAGTACTGACTACCGGGGGGGAAACTAAGAGGGACCTGTGGAGGGCGCAGCGGGCAGGCCAGGAGGGCCCGTCAAGCAGCGCCAGGAGGGTCTTAGGCAGCGGGGGCAGGGGGCCCTTGCTGTCTAACCATAGACCCTCCGAGAAGTCGGCCACACACGCTATGGTCGCACAAGGAGGTAGGAGGGGCGCGTCCACTGCGCCTCTCTGAGGAGGTCCTCCCGGTTTTGGTTCGGGGGACGTTGGCCGCGGGCGGGGTGTCAGAGCTGCAACCCAGGTACTGGCCCCCGCCTCTTTCTCAACAAGCGGCGGGCGTCGTCGGAAGATTTTTAGTGGGTATTACTGCTGGCAGTTGCGTCTGCCGGTGGTGAGTCCCACACCCCCTTTCGGTCCCCTTTTGGCCGGAATGCATTTTGTTACCGACGTAAAACAAAAAAAAAAAGTTAGAACTAAACTGTCTGACAGTTTGTGTGGCAATTGATATGAAGCGTATCGTACTGGGTAATCAAACTTGAACCCCCTCCCGGGTTAAGGGTCAACCTCTTACAGCGACCGGGTCCGCCGTCGGGACCGCAGTCTCTTACAGCGTTAGCGTGAATTGCCCACCCAATCGGCTATTTAGACTGGCAAAATCCGGGATGTCAATCCGGTAGTAGCTGCAATCAAGCCCCAGGCAGTTAGCCCCGGGGCGATCAGCAGGCAAGTAGTTTCCCTGGTGTCGTGGTCAGGTCAAGCCTACTTTGTTCGAGGGATCAGGCCTCGGGCATATGTTTGGCATCCGGCGGACGCGCGTGCAGAGGCGCCAGGCTACGAAGTGACATTAAGATTGATATCAAGCGCTTCTGTGCTTTCGGGTGCACGTTAATCCGTCGACCCCAGTTATCATTATATGTGATATTTGTTGAGCCTCGCATCTTGGTGTGTGAGCGGATGTTCGTGCAGACACATGGTCTAACCACTGCCTTTCAAATTGTTGTCCATGTTGATCGATATTGAGTCGTTTTTATTTATCGGCTTTCCGCCATCTTTCCATGCCTTTTTTGATGAGTCGCCGTATTTATTGCCGTTTGACGGCCGATATGGCGTGGGGGTCAGTAAACCGACACGCCGCTTATGAGCTCTGGGGTGCGTTTCCTATATAGGACAAATCTTTGTGTGCATGAACATGAATATTTGTTCTGGTCTGGCTGTTTTTCAATGTATAATGAGTACGTAAAAAGTATTCATAACACAAGTTCCTACTGATAGTTATCTTGGAACTAAATAATTGTCGTGATTGTAAGGGAATTCGATTTTATATTTATTTACTCATTATTGTCATTAATTCTACGATATAATTAAATACTTATAATATATTTTGAAGATAATGACAAGCTATATTAATCTTAAAATACTTTTGATCCCTTACACTCTTAAAGACCCCGCCTTTCTGTATACAAACATTTTGTGTTACAGAGGAATCTGCATCTATTTGAACTTTGCCTCCCAGTCCAGATGGTCCAATTTCCCGTGACCAAGACTAAAGTAGTGGGTGCGACATTGAAAGTGCACTTACTTTTTACGATCTTCGAGGGCAATAGGAAAAACAATGTCGTGTTACATAAACATTTGGTTATCTTCAGAAGCTTTTCTTGTATAGAAAAGTTAGCTCTTGGAGTAGTCAGTACTGTTATTTATACTGGACTGGGTAGGACTCTCATGTAGTTATCAGTACAATATGTGGTATATTTTAATCAGGTATGTGCCAAATGACATTTGGTTACCTGCAAAAGCTTTTCTTATAAAGAAAAGTAAGCTGCTGGAGTAGTTAGTAGTTTTATCTATACTAAACTGGGTAGGGCTCTCATGTAGTTATCAGTATAAAATATGGTCTTAACCAGACCCTGGGCCCTAATCTTATAAGTCTAGGGCAACCGGGACAATGCTTTAAGTTATTATCAGGAGGTCAGGAGACAATACCTGAGAGCCTTTTTTTTTAAATTTTGTTTTACGTCGGTAATAAAATGTATCTACGTACTGCCGGCGAAAGGGGGACCGAAAGGCAGGCAGACGCAACTGCCAGCAGTTATACCCACTAAAAATCTTTCGACGACGCCCGCCACTTGTTGAGAAAAAGGCGGTGGCCAGTACCTCGGTCGCAGCGACTGACACCCCACCTGCGACCAACGTCCCCCGGATCAAAACCAAGGTGGAGACCAGTCAGGGGGGCGGGGGTTAATATCTGAGAGCCTACTCTAATTCAACGAAATCAAAACTTCGTTATACCTCTCTCTTTTACTCTCTAGTTTTATCATTACCGTGTGAAAGGGATGGGCTTAACGAAGTTTCGCTTTCGTTGAATTAAAATAGGCCATCTGCTGTCTGATCTCTAGGTCGTGTGTTCGTTTTCCACCCAGGATAACTAATTATTTGCACAATATAAATATTACGGGGTGTACGGGGATCCTACCATCATCTTTAGAGCCCAAGCCAACCTCACCTGCAATTGTACAGCTGCTGATTAACAGGCGAGGCTCTGGCGAACATAGAAGTGCCCGGTAAGCGGCAATAGACTCGCCAACTATTACGTGGGACCAACAATACAATTGGCGAAGTGTGGGCGTTTATTATGCCTCTGCCTACCCCTTCGGGGAAACAGGCGTGATTGTATGTATGTGTAAATATTTAACTTTAATTGGTAACTTGTAACAAACGATTGTCTACAAGTCAGGTCTAGCCTTGGTTAGAATGCAAACGTTGCAATGTTAACAGCTGGTAACTCATTATTTTATAATGTAGGATGACCTCAAAAAAATAATACTCTATTTGTTGATGTTTTTCAATTAAGTTGAATATCTATTTTGAATAGATCTGGGTGTTGTCTAAGTATATACAAAATATATATTCATATATTTTAGCCCAGAAAAAAAACTGTCTCACTGTCAAAATGGCAGAAAAGTGTCATCTAGCAACAACCGAAAAATGCTTGGCTTTTGAATGGAATAAAATATATTTATTTATGAAATTATATTAACATAATTGGATGTTGTTGACAAATTAAATAACAGTATCACTATATTTCCTCCTTTCACAAGGTGACCAGTGAGTAGCCAGTAATGACGCACGGTACTGAGACTTGGTGCCTGACTATGGGCCTCATTAGAAAGCTCAAAGTCGCTTAGCGTGCAATTGAAAGCGCTATACTCTGAGTGTCACTACGTGACTGAATCAGAAATGATGAAATCCGTAGAAGGACTGGAGTGACCGACATAGCGAGGCGAGTTTGCAAGCTGAAGTGGCTATGGGCGAGGCACATAGCAAGAAGAACCGACGACCGATGGCGCGTTAAGGTTCTCAAATGGCGACCGCGAACCGGCAAACGTAATAGAGAACGGCCTTCCACGCGATGGACCGATGATCTGGTCAAGGCGGCGGGAAGCCGATGGATGCAGGCGACTCAGGATCGCTCAATGTGGAAATCTATTGGGGAGGCCTATGTTAAGCAGTGGACGTCATATGGCTGAGATGATGATGATAAGGTACACAAATGTCATATTGAGGATAACCTTTTACCTTTTCTTGGAAAAGCGGCTATAAGAGCTACGATAAAAAGACGCAGGTGAAAACCCACCTCTGTGTATACAAATATTGGTCTTGTGTCGTTACATTGACCTTTAGACGCTAAAAGCAAAAGTATTTGACGGTCGATTTCGTGCTTTACTCGGTATTTTCAATCTTACGGTTCAAAGGTCATGGGTTTGATTCTCACACAGCGCTAATATTTTTGTGCAAGACTAGGGAATGTTCTGGACGATTTTAATATAGGTACCTATTTATGTTCTTGCCTAGCTTGGGGATAGGTAATTTTTATAAAGTGTGAATATTTTTTAAATATTATATTTTTTTTTCAATTTTATATATTTGTATATTTTAATCATATTTCACAAAAAGTTTTAGTGTTTTTTTTTAAGTTTATGTGCTCTGCCTACTGATTTCCTATTCTCTTGTTTGCGTCGGGTTGTCTGGAAGAGATCGCTTTTAGCAATAAGACCGCCTAGAAGGGCTTTTTCATTTATTTATTTTTTTCAATATTGTAATCTGTAGTTTTTGGTCAATAAAGAGTTTATCTATCTAATTAGTATTATGTACCTCCATTTACACATAATAATAAGTACGGTAAGTAAGGGTGTAGGGTAGGGACCCTACCAATACCTCAGGAGTCCAAGCTAACCTCACCTGCAAGTGGTGACCTGCAGGTGAGGTTGCCAGCCGTTAACATACAAGTTCCCGGTAAGCGGCAATAGGCTCACTACTTATTACGTGGGACTAAGTTCATAATTGGTGAAGTGTGGGCGTATAATATGCTTCTGCCTACCCTTTCGGGGAAACAGGCTATTATATTATTATATTTTTTCAAGTGACTATTGATAATGATCACAGAATAATTACTACATCGTAAGTAGTCGACGAAGTAAAAAAAAATAGAGCGCACGGGGCTAAAGGAGCTGGGGCCATAATAATATGTCGAAAGATCAAACAAATATGTATACCTACACTTCACTCCAGAGGTCGTGGGTTCGATTCCCACACAGGACAAATCTTTGTGTGCATTAACATGAATATTTGTTCTGGTCTGGGTGTTTTCCTATGTATATTAAGTATGTATTTAAGTATGTTTATCCGTTGTTTAGTATCCAAACCACAAGTTCTTAATGATACTTATCTTGAAACTAAATAATTGGTGTAATTGTCAGAAAATATTTATTTATTTATTTATATTTATGGGGTTCATATTAAACGACTAAAACTCTTTCTTTAAAGTTCATGTTTTAAAGATGTAGATTAATGCTTTGATATTTATTGGCTTTTTCCCTAAAGTGGGCTGAATTAAACTGACCACAATGAGTAGTTTAATTAAGTAGCGTGAAATATACGTATATAAAGCGTACAGAGGCGCGCGCGAAAATTACAAGTAAATTATACGAGATTCGCAATAAATTCTTCTTTTCTTCTACTCAAGTACAAATGTATGCTTTTATATTGCTTTACATTTTACTTACGTTGTACAGAAAATCAGGGAAATAAAATAAAGAATATAACATTAATTTTGTCTAAATTAAATATCCTTAAATGTTATAAAAAGGAAGCACAATTGAAAAACTGCCACGTTTTTCCGCTGCGGCTAATACAAGCTAGCTGCGATGCGCCCTCTCTCTCTACCCCTTATATACCCATCTCCCTCCCCCACCCAAGAAACAGACAATCCAGTGCGTTTGCAACCCCTGACACGATCAGACGGTGCGTCATGTCAAATTTGAAATAGGATAGTCGCGAGATTTCTGTTCGAAAGTGAAAGACAGTGTTTTGTTTTTTCTTAGTGCTTTTTCATAATGGCCGAAATTCTAAAGAGTGTTTAGTGGTGAATTTACGAGAAAAATAAAATAAAATATTGTTAAGTGTAAACAATTTATTTTTGAGATAATTATAGTTGAATTAATTATTTAAGAAGTGATTGACGGATGATAAATAGATACTGTGTTAAAAGTTAGCGAATAAATATTTTGGAGATCTGAAAATAAGGTAAGATAATATTTAAGCTTTGATTAATTAAATAACTTATGAGGGCATTTTTTAATTTTAATTACTTACAAAGCAGTAGCATTGGGGCTGATTAAAATATTAAAATATTTTTAGTATTTTTCATTAAATAATTAAAAACGTTTTTTATACAAATTAAACTGTGATGTCTCGATATCTTATTTAAAGGATACAAATTGTTAGTCAAAATTTTATCATTCTATAAAAAGAAATATTTAAACCGACAAAGGGATATAATTTTTTTTTTTGCATATTATTTCCTTAAGTTTTACTGAAATAAAATATCTATATCAAATACTCTAAGCCACCTCAAGTATAATTTTTATTATAGTCCTTTTCACCTTAGATGAGTTCTATGACAGATCGATTTTTGACACTTGTAGAGTTGTCCTTTAATGAAATCGTATCTAATATTTTCGATAATCGATAATAATTTATAAGGAAATAAAATCGATCGATAAATAAACCAAAACTTAAATATTGTTGGTGTATAAGTATTATATTGAAAGTTTATTGTGCATAATACATAAACGGTATATTTTGCACAATTTTATTAAGGTAAAATACAACAGAATTTAAAAAAAGAATTAATTCTTTGGTCACTTTCTGAAAAATCACTGTCAGAATCGCTTAAAGAGTCGATATCGCCGAAAAGAATGATTAGTTCGTCTTTCCACCTGTTTATTCTGACCTACCGCTCCCAGTCCTCTAATATTATAATCTCTGCATTTTCGAGCGATTGTCGAGCGATCACAAGATGACCACCGATTATATGATTTCTCAGCCCTATGTTCTTTCTACGTTCCGTTCCACGGCCAGGAATTGCATAGGTATTTTATTTATGTACTTTTTTATTTTATATTTTATTAAATTAAACTAAGCGAGACCGTTTTTTGTTTTATAAGTTTAAGGTATTAAATTTTTACATTTTTCGTAATAACGTCACCATAAAATAAAAATAATAAACAGTAAAATTATTTTTGTTTTTTAAAGAAAAAACGCGTAGTTCGGAACACGATGAAGTGTCACAGAAATCATCCAAGGTGAAAAGGACTATAATATTGTATTATTTTCCAATTTCAAGTTGTTCAGTACTGTCTTTTTTTTAAATTTTTCCTTCCCAAGTGGCAATTTTGATTCTTATTAATTTTTATTTAAGGTTTCATATCAGCGTCGTAGTATACGACACATGTTAAGCGGTGACCTTTTTGGAACAGACCAATCAGTATATAAGTTTAGTTGTTAATTGTGAATTGTTTGTGTACCAAATAAACATATTTTCTTCTTTTAAGTATACATTTTCTGCTTTATACTATAGTAATTTGGTAAGATTTAATAAATCGTTATTTCTGGACCCTCTCAGACATATCAAGTAGACAAGACGACGATTTGTCTGTAGTCAGAACCTTAATATAGGTTTATAATCACCTTTATATGTCATCACAGCCCATTAACGTCCCACTAGTGAGCACGAGCCTCCTCTCACATATCAAGGTGTGAGGGTATTGGGTCATACTCCACCACGCAGACCCAGTGCGGATTGGCGGAGGCAGGTGTATGGCGTCCTGCTGTTAGAATTTTTCAAGCCGCCCATTAGGCCTCTAACATAGCTTAACGACTACCACATTTAGTGATTACCGGGACCAACGGCTTAACGTGCCTTCCGAAGCACGGAAGCGCTCGCAGCACCTTTATATGATCATCTATATCTGAACTATTCCTAATCGGCTGGACCGATGGAAATGTTTTTTTTTGTATTCGTTTGGGTGGCGGCCTGGATGGTTTAGATTTTCAAATCAGCCCGGAGTTAAAATTAAGGATGACAATTAATTTTCAGAAAACTTAACCATCCTATAAAGTTTTCGGAGAATATAAACTTTTTATTGTAACCATGTTGTTTGAAATTGCTGTCAGTCGATTAAGAAGTAGCGCAATGGACAGAAATAAACCTAATTAGATAGTACAACGGTCTGTCGGACCAGCTAACTATCATATGAAATTATATCTACGTAAGGTAGATTACCTTACGTAGATATAATTATGTATTCTCAATTGTGTGCTTGTTGTTTCGTAAGGCTATGTGGACAAAATCTATCTCCGGAATTAGGTAAAGTTAACACAGGTAAATGTGTTCTTTAGTTACACATCGAGTTCTTCCGTGTTTCGGAAACCATGTCAGACAGTTGGTACCGGTTATCTTTGAGTCAGGTTTGATGTCCTTTCGATCAGCTTAAAAAGTTCTAGAAACGTCTGATCAGCTCAAAAAGTTCTCATAATGCCACACAACTGCCTCAACTAATACGCATGATACGTCATAACTACGTCGTTTTTCGTTTGATTCGTCAATCTGCCCTGAGTGATGAAATATGAACCGAATTTCTCTCACCTTGGAGTGTAAAAGCCCAGTAAAGGAACGAAAATAAGCTGAGATGAATGAGGCACTTAAAAGTATATCTTTAGAAATATTCTTACATAAAACCAACCTTGGGTATAGGATGTTCAAACTAATCTAAGGGCGATTTGTGCCAACAGTTGCTTGAGATCAACTATTTACTCTGTGGCTCCATATTCAACTGTAAAATTATAAAACAAGTTACACACATAAAGAAACATGTATGAAGTCCAAATATAAGTAAATTTTTCAGTGATTGTACTCCGTGAAATTAGGTTTTGGGAAATGATCACTAATATTTAGTTGACTTCAGAGTGGTCTATGGATTGGTGATCGATTGTGTGTCATTTAATATTGAATGCTTCTGGGCTTCGGAAGAAATAGGCAGTCCACTAATTAATGCTAAGCGGTTTTTTATTCGTATAGTACCGTTAGTGGTAGTCACGAAGTCACTTTAAATTCACTATTTAACCGATTGGAGGCAACTTGCATATATCGTGATTCCACGACTTCTGTCAGATCCTCCGTTCATGTTGCTGGTGGTGGTGGTATATTCTTTTTGTGAACAATTAATAATATAAAGCGCTCGTATCTCCGCGGAGCTAAGTGGTAAGCGATCACCGAAGTAAAACAGTATTCATAGAGTTCAGTCCTTCGACGTCGTCCGTTTGTGTGGTTTTAAATATCGAGCGCTTCCGTGCTTTGGAAGGCAAGCCGTTGGTCCCGGTTATCACTTTACCCTTTACCAGGCAGTGGTCAATATATGACCACCATAAATTGAACCCTAAGCGGTTAACTTAAGATGGAAAACCAATGAATAGTTTCAACGTGCTCTGCCTGTTAAAGAGTTAACAAGTAGTCGGAAAGCAATGTCAGAGGCCATATTTGGCAACGTAAAAAAATTATACAGCCGGCTACCATACAGCTGCCTTCACCAATCCACACTGAGTGCGCGTGGTCGGGTATGATTGGTATGGTCGATTTTTGGCTGAGAAATTTGTAATATCATTTAAAATTTTAAAATAGGATAAGTGTGTGAGTATTGTTACTTTTATTTAAGTCTTATAAATGAGAATTTGTAACTAGCGTAAGTTGTTTTATACTGTGTATGAGCTGTAAATTTTCCTAAAATAAATAACATAAAATAATAAAATAATGACCTAAACCCTTCTTAGCTTTGTTCGTGAGAGGTGATCCGTGCTCATAAGTGGACGTCTGAGAGGTGACAGACCATTGACACTTGAGTAAAGTGGGCAATTTTTTCAGTTTTGCTCGCCCCTTGTAATTTCAATTACAATAGCTGTAAATAACGTATTAATTGCTTTAAATTTGCTAACAATACTGACTTCTATTATTTTTATTTATTATGGCGCAGAGGTCGGTTTACCGGTTATCACTGCAAAAGTCGTATGATCGATTCCCAGACAAAAAATATATTTGTGTGTATGGAAATAGATTGTTGTCTTGGTCTATGTGTTGAATTATGTATTAATCGTATATATTTACACATATTATACATATTGTCACGCCTGATCCCCGAAGAGGTAGGCAGAGATCACATACTTCCACTAGCCACGATCCTCAGCTCAAAAGAGCTCTTATGAAGGTCAAAACTTAAAAACTAGCGCGCCCATTCACAGCGTGCGAGAGCTTGATCGTAAAAGAACGGACAAGAAAATCGTCAAGGTTAGTTTTATCTCCGGCCAGTTACAAGAAAATGTACTTGATAGTAAAACAATTTTACAAGTCTACAAAAACCTGTGTTCTGCAGTCAAAAGATTTAAGACAGTGAAGGGAGATACTGCTTACTTTCACAAAGATATTAATTTGCCTAAAGAGTCCAATGCTGAACATTCGCCTTCCCAATACATTATTGTCTTTGGGGGCCCATAATCACCGCGCTGGGCAGGCGGGATGGTAATTCAGCCAGTACGTAGGATGACGTTACTGCCTATCATCCAATAAGATTTCTCTTCGTCGACTCTTACGACTCCACGTAAGATGACGCTATTCTAGGCCGATACCACTTAGCACTTCCTTCCTTAATATAGATATTAAGTATTATAAAATTCGTACTAATCGTAGACAGTAATAGTTAAGTAGTACTGATGTTTGTAAGGAAATGCTATAATTTAAGCTTTTAAAACTTATTATATGTCATATATTAACAAAGAATTAGTATGTTTATCTGTTTTATTACAAGCTCTGCTTTGTTCGGGGTCAGACCATGCAGTATGAAATGTCACAGGAAATGATGATCCTTAAATAAATAATAAGACCTTCATTCACAAAACATTTCATGATAAAAATTTTCTTCTCAGATTTTTCCACGTCGATATGCAGTAAATTAAGTAGTTTTTCTTAATTACTAGGATTATTTACGGTTTATTACTATTGCTGTCTTTACGAAAGTACATTTGAAATTGTACGAAACTATTAATTTTGATATTATCAATGTTTTTCATAGTTTTCTTGTAGTTAAGCAATTTTCTTTTATATAGTGTAACTATTTCATGGGTAATTCATGTGATAAAGCTTGTACCAATCTTATGGTACTGATATTGAAAAGCTTTTAGAGACGTTTGAAAAAAGAATTAATAGCTTAGTTGCCTTTATACTTATAATTAGCTCGGCGAACCTTGATCCCTATGACACTGACAGTTTTGCATATATCTGCCTAAAATTAATAAATATCATTTTTAGACACCGCCAATTCGATTATAATATAACGGTGACGCTACTACAAGGTTGTGTCGTGGGAATAACTGTCAGTGTCATAGGGATCAAGGTTCGCCGAGCTGATTATAATTCAACAAAATTAATCTAGTCAAGTCTGTAGTTTTGTTTTACTTTATAACATTTGTGATATTTCGAACATTAATGTGTAGTAACGGTGGGTTTTTAACCGTTAAATGTTAGTGAACGTACATGAGTGTTGGTAAATCAAACAAAATAGTGCAACATCACTTTTCAAATTCTCTCAACAAGTCCATGTGAGATCACAGTATAGTCCCACATCTTTACTGAGGACTCAAGGGGCTTAGGGGAGGGCATCTCAACTACCATTTATCATCTTTATCAACAATCATTCTCATTTACTATATTTTTATGTTATTAATGTACTCTAGAGAAGCGCTCGTAGCTCTGCGGAACTCGGTGGTCGGAAACGATCACCGAAGTACAGCAGAGTTTACAGAGGTCAGTCCTTGGATGGGTGACCGTTTGTGTGGCATTTGATATCGAGCGCTTCCGTGCTTCGGAAGGCACGTTAAGCCGTTGGTCCCGGTTATCACTAAATGTGGTAGTCGTTAAGCCATGTTAGAGGCCTAATGGGCGGCTTGATAAATTCTAACAGCAGGACGCCATACACCTGCCTCCGCCAATCCGCACTGGGTCAGCGTGGTGGAGTATGACCCATTACCCTCACACCTTGATTTGTGAGAGGAGGCTCGTGCTCAGTAGTGGGACGTTGATGGGCTGAAATGATGATGATGATGAAATGATGAATATACTCTTACTTGACTCTGGCTAAATGTGCAAACCGCACGAAAAAATTTAAAAAAAGAAACTTGAAATGAAGCGTTTTAAACTGGAATTTCAGGAAAGTCCCAATGCAGTGCTTAATTAAACCAACCGAAGCTTCTAGACTAGATTTTTTCATTACCAACTGTGCTGTGCAATTGAGACTAGAATCACGTAAGGAACTATATTATGTCTTCATTAGACGCGGCTTGGTTGGATACCACTATCTGTCTTGTCTGGAATGCATTTATGTCACGAGTTTTGCTTCTTGGGAATAAAATCTGATATCAGCTGTTAAGAAAATTATTGAGATAAAAAATGGTTGCACAATATTCATATTTGAGATTGAAACTCATTATTTATGAAGTTTTATTTACCAATGAGTTCTATACTTCTAATTATATAGTCTTATGAAGTTTTATTTTCAAAGAACTGTTTTTTACAAAAAATTGATAGATGTCTTTAATTCTAAAATGAACCGCGAATGGATTACCTATATCAATAAAATAAATATTAAGCTCTTGTTCTATTTTTGTTGTGAACACCCATCAAAAAACGTCCCAAGCCGCCTCTGCTGCTGGCATGCTGGTCTGCTGGTGGTGAGTCCCACAATCCCTTTCGGTCCCCCTTTGGCCGGAAGGCAGTGCGTAAATGCATTTTGTTACCGACGTAAAACTAAAAAAAAAGAGGTTGCAGCTAAAATGTTGGTAGGATCCTTTAGCACTCTTTTACGACCACACGGAATCGAATACTATATTGCTTATAGCTAGACGCTTCATTAGCGGCAATCTGCTCTCGAAACGAATTCATAATTCAGCGCGCGCACCAACCTGCTGCAGCGCGCCCCGCAAGTGCGGGCGCTGCGGGTACTCAATGCAATGTCACTGTCCGACCGGATAGATTTATTTGCATGTTCACTTAAAGTAATTCGCAAAAGCAGCATATTGCTTCTGCAGTAAATAATAATGTAGCACTTTAGTGATTAGTAGATAAGAATTATGTAAAAGTTTTTAGTCATATATTTAGGTATTGTAAGCTCAGCTACTCTATCGTATTAGGTTTGGTGCCTTTAAAGATAGTTATAAGTTTTATGAATGAATAAATAAATAAATAAATGTTGGTAGGATCCTTTAGCACTCTTTTACGACCACACGGAATCGAATACTATATTGCTTATAGCTAGACGCTTCATTGGCGGCAATCTGCACTCGAAACGAATTCATAAGTGCTATATTTATATTAGTATCGACTAGCTCAAAAGTGACGATAGTCCATTGGCGAGACCATATTCATCTTATTCATAAGGTCAAGGGTCCAAACTTTTTTTTTCGTAGGTGGAGTGGGAGGGTCAGACTTTTACTGACTAAAAACCATCCATGTTCCTCCTTGAGCCTGCTACGACCCGCGGCCGCGGTAACCCTTTCTAACAGTCCCGCAGCAGGGTTCATACCTGGCGCACCTACGACTTTTAGAAGTTATGTGCGTACTTATTATTGCTTGCTCTGTGCCTCGGAAAGCACTTTAAGCGTTTGGTCCCGGCTGTCAAGAAAATCTATGGCACTGATAATTAGGAAGTCAGTGTCTTCTTATATTCTGACTACTGGTTTAACCATAGAGTTTACGTAAATGAAGCTAAAAGTGTGTGCTAGGATCGGAGGAACTGAAAGGTAGTGTTCTCTGTCTGCCTCAATAAGAAAACACGTGAAAATATATATTATTATTTGACTGCCGATATCGCGTTGTGTTTGATATCGATCGCTTCCGTGCTTCGGAAGGCCTGTTAAGCCGTTGGTCCCGGTAATCACTAAATGTGGTAGTCGTTAAGCCATGTTAGAGGCCTAATGGGCGGCTTGAAAAATTCTAACAGCAGGACGCCATACACCTGCCTCCGCCAATCCGCACTGAGTCAGCGTGGTGGAGTAAGATCCAATACCTTCACACCTTGTTATGTGAGAGGAGGCTCGTGCTCAGTAGTGGGACGTTAATGAACTAAGATAATGATGATGATGATGATCGCGTTGTGACGGGTATACCTGCACTTCAAACTGAGGTCCTGGGTTCGATTGGCACTTAGGACAAATCTTTGTGTGCATAAATATGAATAGTTGTTCTAGTCTGGGTGTTTTCCTGTGTATATCTATTAAGTATGTATGTAAAAAAAAGTATTTATATGTGTTTATCGGTTATTTAGTATTCATAACACAAGTTCTTAATTATACTTATCTTAGAACTAAATAATTGGTGTTTTGTATTTATTTATTATTTTTATAAGCGGGAGACAGAACCTTCTCGAGTTTATTTCCAAGTTCTTCGCCGAGAAGGCTCCAGCTATAGGAAAATGTCGCTCTTAGATTTTAGTCATGTTCACAAGTGGTACAGCTCATATCTCTTTTATTGTTGTTTAAAAAATATATTAAATTTCCATTCTATGTGTAAAAATATGACGAATCTGAACGATCCTGTTAATTTTAAAAGACAGTAAAGTATATATCATTTCGTTAGATTTTTTTTCTCATCCTAACAATAATAAACATTCCTTATCTAAAATGAAAGCTTCATTATCCGCATACTCGTGCCCGCAATGCCACTGTCATAATATTTTTCTACCTTTTTAAAACAATGCGAACTTTTCCAGCAATTTCATAAACTATGCATGCGAGTTTTCAAAGCGAAAACCGAGTAAGAGCCAAATAAAAATAATATGTACGGACATTATCTACAAATAGCGCCATCTAGCCTTTAACTCAGTAGATTTTTTTATTATGGGATATTAGATAATCATACTTTTTATCATCGTATCCTTCATCATTATCATCATCATCTCAGCCATATAACGTCCACTGCTGAACATAGGCCTCTCCAATAGATTTCCCCATTAAGCGACCCTGAGTTGCCTGCATTCCGCCGGCCTTGGCCAGATCTATGATGATTGGTGACTGTATATATATATAATTATTATTATTAATATGTTGTTATATGTGATTTTATTAAGTAAGAATCTGAAATGAAATTTGGGCTTTATTTTAATTTACATAATTATTGACCGTTTATTTTTATTAATTTCATGTATATTTCTTAATTCAATTGTTATTGACATTATCAATTCCTAATAATATTGTGATTTTTATTACCAATAAATGAGTATTTGAGTATTTGTATATTTCTCATCTCATAATTGCATGCCACGACTGGAATGCACGGTATTGATTTGTTAAGTTATCAAAAGGTATTAGATAAATAATGAATATGTTATAGTTCGTAACAATATCTGTAACTGAAAAAAATAACGGAAACCGTTTGTCATGTTATGGGCAAAATGAATAAGAGGAAACGAAACACATGAGACGAAAAAATGTGACCTGGTGGAAAGAAAGAGGTCGACCAAAAAGAGTGACGGTTTGAATGTGTGAAGAAAAAATGTAATCGAGAAGAGATTGGTTAAGTTCATGACGAATTACCTAAGGGAACGAAAATAAAACATGCTGAGCCAACATCATACAAACTAGACAAAAAGATGATGATAATAGTAATAAAAAAGTTTAATTAAATACATACATATTATTATATAAATAAAAAAATCTTTATTGTACACCACATTAAAAATAAAACAAGAAAACAATTGCAAAAAGAAGCGAAACAATTGTCGTTACCTTATCGCTTACAGCGATGGATTATAGGATGAAGAGTGATTAAAATTAAAACATAACAAGAAGTGTTGAACAGAATAACACATACATAATTACATATTAACAGACAAAAACAAACAAAAAGTATAATATATTAGGTCGGGGAAAAAGTCTTTTCGCATAACGTAGGTATAAACTTATTATAAAATTTTTTTGACTGTACTATTTGTGTCTGGCTGGTTTTGGTAACATTAAAAAGGTTCCATTATAAAGAAAAGAAAAAAATAAAAAAAAGTAGTTTCCCGCTATTTTTCATTTGTTTTTCTCTCCGTTAAAATGAGTGAATCTAATGAAGAAATTCAATACATTTTAAAATTTTATTATAAAAAAGGCAAAAATGCAACTCAAGCAGTGAAAAAAATTTGTGATGTTTATGGACCTGATGCAGTGTCAGTAAGAGTAGCACAAATTTGGTTCAAATGTTTTCAGTCCGGAAATTTTGATGTTAAAGATGCACCTCGCTCTGGTCGCCCTGTTACGAATAAAATGGACGCCATTTTTGAAAGAGTGGAGAAAGATCGGCATATTAGTAGTTACGATGTAGCTGAAGGACTGGGAATTGACCACAAAACAGTTTTGACCCATTTGAAGAAAGCTGGTTATACAAAAAAGCTCGATATTTGGGTGCCACACGAGCTCACTCAAAGAAACTTAATGAACCGTGTACTCATTTGCGATTCATTATTGAGACGTAATGAAACCGAGCCGTTTTTGAAGAGATTGATAACTGGCGATGAAAAGTGGATCACGTACGACAAGAACGTGCGAAAAAGGTCGTGGTCGAAAGTTGGCCAGGCTTCACAGACTGTGGCCAAACCTGGCCTAACACGAAATAAGGTGATGCTGTGTGTATGGTGGGATTGGAAGGGCATTGTTTATTATGAGCTTTTACCGCCCGGCAAAACCATCGATTCTGATCTTTACTGCCAGCAACTGATGAGATTAAAGGAAGCAGTCGAGAGAAAACGGCCGGAATTGATCAACAGGAAGGGTGTGGTCTTTCATCACGATAACGCTAGACCACACACATCTTTAGCCACTCAGCAAAAATTAAGAGAGTTCGACTGGGAGGTCCTAGTGCATCCACCATATAGCCCTGACCTTGCGCCTTCAGATTTTCACCTGTTTCGGTCTCTGCAGAATTCTTTAGGTTCTGTAAGGTTGACCTCAAGAGAGGACTGCCAAAACTATTTGTCCCGTTTTTTTGATCAGAAGTCCCAAAGTTTCTACAGTAACGGGATAATGTCTCTGCCCATAAAATGGCAGAAAGTTATTCAACAAAACGGTACATATATATTGTAAATAAATGTAAATAAACTTTGAAAAAAATGTCTTGACTTTTCATACAGAAATACGAAAAGACTTTTTCCCCAACCTATTATATCATAGTATATATTTATTTTATTGTAATTACATAAAATAAAATAACAACATACATAAATACGTACGTACGTATGACATTGGAGCATTGAGCAACAGGACATTACCTCTGTGAAAGGAAAAGCTTCTTACATACACTATATCACCCCTGTTTCCCCGAAGGGGTGGGCAGAGGCATATTATACGCTCACATTTCGCAAATTATATTCGCACGTAATAGGTGGAAAGCCTATTGCCGTTTACCCGGAACTTTTATGTTCGCCAGAGTCTCGTCGGTTGTTCGGCAGGTGCACCACTTGCAGGTGAGGATAGCTTGGGCTCTTCAGATCTTGGTAGGTTGCCTAAGCACCCTTTACTTGGTACAGTAGAATTAACAGCATCTTAAGTACTACCGAATAGGTGCTCTGGTCAGCATATTGTCGCAACCAATATTGTCACGATATTTTGCGAATGCCGGGTGAGATGAGATAAATTTTTATTCATAAATAAATATCAAAGTTAAAAAAAAAACAGCTTTACATAAATCTTAATTAGGAAAAGAAAAATAATAAAAAGACAAATACCCTATACCGTGCAGCACGCCAACCAAATTGGCAGGTCGTTTCTGTGTAAGATGTGTTTGATGACCGGAAAGGTCGATTCCCACACAGAACAAATCTATTTGTGCATGAACATGAATATTTTTTCTGGTCTGGGTGTTTTCCTAAGAAAATTAGGTATGTATTTACAAAGAAAAGGTATGTAAGTAGGTTTATCCGCTGTGTAGTATTCATAACACAAGTTCCTAATGATAATTATCTTGGATCGAAATAATTAGTGTATTTGTCAGAAAAAAATAAATATTTATGATTATTCAGCAGTGAAATTCTGTGCTGGCTCATGTATATTCTAACTTCTATCCCTTGTCCCGGTTATTTTAAACGGGCGTGAATCGGCATCTTTGTAGCCGTCATGAGTGGGTACTTGTTACCGTGCAGTGCCATGTTATCAGGCATTATGTAGTCACTATGACGAGTCACGCTAAGCAAAAGCAATACCAACAATTGTTAAGCATTTTCAAGACTTCTTGGCGGGAAAGTGAAGCGTCTTGTCTGCAGTATTGTTATAGTTTTCTTAAATTTGTTATTTTTCGAACATACATGTGTAATAACGGTGAATTATTAACCGTTAAGTGTTTGTGAACATATATGTGTGAGTGATGGTAAATCAAACAAAAAGTGCAACATAATTTTTCAAATTCTCTCAAGAAGTCCATGTGAGATCTCAATTAGGGAGAGGGCATCTCATTTACCATTTATCATCTTTATCACCACTCATTCTCATTTACTATATTTTATATGTTATTAATATATCTCTTACTCTGGCTAAATGTGCTAAACGCACGAAACAATAAGTAAAAGAAAAAAAAAGTATTTTTAAAGTTTTGTAATTTCAGAGATATTCACTACACCGTGTTGGTTTTGTTTATTTTGCTTAATTACGTCTAATTGTCCCCGACCTGAAAGCTTGTTACAACAGACTGAATGTAAGAATTTTACGAATTATAAGCTAACTAATAAGTTCTAGGAAAAAAAATATTAATTAATTTTATGTTGAATTTTCAAGTTACTTAATGGGATTTGTTTTGTTTCTGTGTTGTGGGGAAACAGAAAGTTTAATTACGTACAATCTATTATCGCTGTTTAAAAATATACGATGTTTTTTTATCATGATTTATCTATGTTGTTAAAATAATTATTTTTTATGAAAATGTTTATTTGTATTTACATCGCGTAAATGAAGTACCACATGTTATACATAGCATAGCGTTGCTTTCCATCGCTTATCATTTATCTAGCAAGAGTAGTTGTTCAAAGCAAGCTAACGCGGCTATACGACCCGTTGTAAAAATATCTATGTCTAGCCGTTACTTCACCATCATCATCCGTATCTCAGCCATATGATGTCCCCAATTGATTTCCACATTGAGCGATCCTGCATCTATCGGCTTCCCGCCGCCTTGACCAGATCATCGGTTCATCGCGTGGGGGGCTGTCTTCAAATACGTTTGCCCGTTCCGGTCACCATTGAAGAACCTTAACGCCCCATCGGTCGTCGGTTCTTCGAGCTATGTGCCCTGCCCATTGCCACTTCAACCTGCAAACTCGCCTCCTTTTGGTCAAACTTATTTAATACAGCCGTTTCTTCAAGAAGATTACCTTCCCAATGATTATATAAACGTTCTCATTCAAAAGTGACTGTTAGGAACAAATTGAGGTGAAAATAATATCGTTGTTTCTCTTCTGAAGATTGTTGATTATGCGTGCATACTTCACGAAAGCGACGCGTTCATAACATATCAAAGCTTTACGCGGGACTCAAGAATTATGTATTATAAGTGTTGCATAGCATAGTTTTTCATCGGTCACCTTTCGTCTTACATAAGCAACCAACTTTTCTGTACGAAATGAAGAACTTGCATATAACGTTAAAATCTAGGGCATGTGTAAACTGCCTTAGCTGAACCTTCTATTGTCACCATCACTGCTGAACCATCAATTCACATTTCGTAGCTTTAAATGGCATGTATTTGATTGAAACTGGGCCTATACATTAAACTCAGTATGTGTATTTGTAGTACTCAGTTTAAGTTTATTCAATAGTGACTGTTAGGAACAATTGAAATGGAAATTATAACAGTGTTTCTCATCTGAAGTTTGCAAAGCATTTCCAAGATAAAGCTTATCACCTCTAGAGATGCGAAATATTACTGAAATAGCATACAAAAACTTTCTTATTATTATTGATTATTATCGTATTAAAGAATAACTTGTTATAGGTATAGCATAGTTCAAAGCTCAGTCTATTATAAAACCGTTGATGTAACTTCACTAACACATCCTAAGCTATACTTTTGCTTCGCAATGCGTAGCTTATCATCACTTACCTTAGGGTTTGAGCTGTACGTGTTAAGGTTTTCCCGAAATAAGTCAGAATACATACATACATACACTCACGCCTGTTTTCCCGAAGGGGTAGGCAGAGGCATATTATATGCCCACACTTCGCCAATTATATAGTTGGTCCCACGTAATAGGTGGCGAGCCTATTGCCGCTTACCGGGCACTGTTATGTGCGCACAGGGATCCTACCAAGACCTAAGGAGTCCAAGCCAACCTCACCTGCAAGTGGTGCATCCGCCGATCAACAGACGAGGCTCTGGTAAACGTAACAGTTCCCGGCAAACGGCAAAAGGCTCGCCACCTATTACTAGAGACCAACAATGTAACTGGCGAAGTTTGGGCGTAGAATTTGCCTCTGCATACCCCTTCGGGGAAACAGGTGTGAATGTATGTATGTATAAATAAGGCTAAATAGAGCTCTCATGAAGGTCAGAACTTGAAAACTAGCGCGCCCAATTACTGCGGGCTTGATCGTTAAAGAGCGGGCAAGAAAATCGTCAAGGTTAGTTTTTACTCGCGCCAGTTACAAAGAAAATGTACTTATAATGAACTAAAAATCCCGATATTTTCCTAAAAAGCCCCCACGTTTTATTTACACGAAAGATTTTGAAATTGAACCACGTCCTAGGCATTGCTAGGTGCCTACTACTACTCATATGAAATTGGTCAAAATCGTACGCTCCACATTACTTGATTCCGAGCTCAGTGAACAATTTTCGGTCGATTGCAAGATCGGCCATATCAGTGAGACGTGGGGTCCGCACTGTGCTCGTTCAATTTACCTCAAAATCGAATTTTGGATATTGGATGCAGCTGGACAATGTAATCGAAACGTGTAACGTTACACGTTAGGTCACTATAGGAAGGTATGCTTAAATGTAGAAAGGGGACTTTATCGCAATATGTTTTACAAATATATAGGAAAATCTTGTTATGAATTGTGATGGAAAGTGGACGCAGCAGCTTATGTACGCAATATGCGTCCTGCACAATATATGGTATGCATAGAATAAATGAAAATAAGGATATAAGGATTTGTGAAAATATTAGAAATAATACACACAGAAAACATTTTAGTGCATATATTTTACAATATAAAGTTAGAAAATTAAGTATATTTGTATACATTTTTTCAGTAACTATCTTAAGAAATTCGAATGATAATAATAAAAGGACATTCACATTTACATTTACATTGACAGAAGTGATATAAGATTTTTTTTATAGGGTTAGTTAGAAAGTTAGGATTTCTTAAATTTTCTCATTTTCCGCTCAATTTTAATAACTATACTATCCTTCACTCGACAATAACTAACACAATAAAAGAAGAAGTGTCCCATTAGATGCAGTCGTTGGAAAGTTTTCGGCGACCTATTTTTAATTATATAGACTAATATTGCTATAAAGTCCAACATACATACATTCACGCCTGTTTGCACGAAGGGGTAGGCAGAGACTGTGGCGAGCCTATTGCAACTTGTCGGGATCTATCACATTCGCCAGAGACTCGTCTGATCATCAGCAGACATTGACTTGGACTCCTTAGATGATACTTTGTACAAGTATACGCAATGTTATCAGTAGTTAACGATCTTAATAAATTCGAACGTAATGTAAGCCGTCTAATCTCAACAAACGTCTGCTGCATCCACAAACATTTTTTCAGGTCATTTATAAAATATCTGTATCATGCCAATGTAGAAAAACCGCCTTACTTTCCAAGCGCTTTTATAGAGGTCTGCAAAATTGTACCTGAATTCAAAATAGCCTCTCCCAAGTAAAGAAGGAAATGGATAAGTCCTGACTTTACTTTAGCACTTCATGAAACGCTTCGCTAGCTAGCTATGAGTCTGTACGCGGAATTCAATTGTCAAATACAATATCAAAACAACATTTATTCTAGTCTACAATGGCTTTGAAGAATTGTTTTATACACAAAAAGTATTGCTATAAAGTCATTTCTATCAAAGTATGAACTTTATATCACTACGATCTTAAGAAATTCGAACGAAATGTAAACCGACTATCTCAATAAACGTCTGCCTCGTCCACAAATATTCGTTCAGTACACCTCTGAGCTAGAATTTACTTTAGCACTACACAAAACGCGTTGACAAACAATAGCTTCAGAGAGGAGGACAGGTTTATTCAATTGTCAGAAACAATATCAACACAGAGATTTATCCTTGTCTACAACTAACTGGGGAAGATACAAAACACAAAAAACGAAGACCACCAGCCGTAGTGTAAAACCCAAGCAACTGGTGGATAGGGCTGGAGAGATATTATTGTTATTACTTACTTGCCGGCGCGACCTAAAATCCATCAATATATTTGAAATTTTCCTGAACTCACACACACATTCACTACACAAAACGCGTTGACAAACAATAGCTTCAGAGAGGAGGACAAGTTTGTTCAATTGTCAGAAACAATATCAACACAGATTTATTCTTATCTACAACTAGCTGCCCCGGAATATATAAAACATAAAAAACGAAGACCACCAGTCGTAGTGTGTAAATCCAAGCTACTAACGGATAGGGCCGGAGAGATCGTATTATTGCTATTACTATTACTAACTTGCTTGCGTGTCCTCAAATCCATCAAGATATTTGAAATGTACCTGACCTCAAACACACATTCGTTTTCAATAGCTGCAAATTTTCGCTACCAAAAATGAACTGTGGATATTGATTGTTAAAGTCCATTTTATCAAATAAAAGTGACAGCAGTAGTTTTAAACCCTGTTTAACTTTGGATCTCTTTTGTAATAAGCCCCCAATGCTGTTAAGTTCACTTTTGTATATATATTTTTATATAAAAGTGAGCAATGAAGATTAACCCTTAATGCATCACCCCTATGAAAATCCCTCTAATCACCACCATGAGTCCCGGGGACTCATATTTTTATTTTAAAAATAAACATACAGTTTAGTTTTGAAATATATTTTTTTATTATCTTTTCAGCTTACATAAGCAATAATAATTATATACTAAAAACAATTTGGCACAAACTTAACTACAAAAGCACTATTTTTGAGTTTACTTAGCTCCCACAGTAAAATCAGTCTCTAAAAATTGAGTATCAGGTTTTCCTTATAAAACTAATTTTATCCTTATTAAACTACAAACAAAAGTTTTCTTCTTTAAAATAACGTTACATAGAATATAAAAAGTAATAAAACTAAAAATGCCATCATATAAAATTTCGAAACGTGCAACAGGTTAACATGCTAAATATTTGAACATTTCTGACATATTTTTTTGGCACAAGTGAGGCAAGTCTGTTTCTTACAGCTAGTGCAAAGAAAAACAGACCTAATTCTTTTCTTTTAATTACAAGTGTAACAATATTTACGTTGATTCCTTGGTAATATCTTCTATTTGTGACGTGCTTGGTTGAATTAATTGACTTATTTCCCGTATAACTAAAATAGACAGGCAAGGGTGTGAATCTCTTGGGGCATGGCTGTGTTGTAAAGAAGAGTCTTCAGATTCATTTCATATAGATTTTGTCTAACATATTAGTATCAAAAATTAGTCCATAAGCATCTGCAGGATTCAGGTTTCGAAGTGGCGAAAGAATATTATGAGAAGCTGTTCGAACTTTACGTGTCGGAGGAGTTGTTGACCACTTGAATCTGTTTTTTCCATAAAAATAATTACTAAATGACATAGGCAAACTTTCCCAGTTACTGAATTGTTCTTCGCTATGATCACTTACAATAAAATCAGTATCATCATCATCATCAAAATGTAGCTCAGGAACAAAGTCTATTGAATGACCACCGCCAGTGTCTCCATCGTCGATCTTATAGTTTTCTTGAAGCCAATTATTTATTATTTATGAGGCCGAAATGTTTGCAGTGCTCACATACTCAATTTCGGACATTTCGATGCCATGATGAAAGCCTAAAATCAAATCAAAACAGATAAATAAAAAGTAACCAAAACAATTATTGTAACACAAAACACTACCATGAGTCCACAGGACTCACGTTCGATCAAAACTTACCTTTACAAGTGACATGCACGTACGAATGCTCACGCCCGCGTCCCGAGCCTCGTTGCAGAAAGCTATAGGACCGCTCAACTCGAAACGATAAAAAATACTGCTCATTTTCGTTGTTTCAAAACAGTGGTGAGTCCAAGGGACTCAGGGTGGTGTATTAAGGGTTAAATTAAAAAATACACTTGTTTACTGCTCTAGCGCAGACCGTTGACTTCGTGAATATAACTCCTTGCGTAATACAGGCGCGATTTACAAATTATCAGGTGCAGTAAAATGTATTATTAATTATTTGCCGCCAATTCTGGGTCGTAGGTAGGTACTTAGTGATAACTACATTGATAGTTGTGAAGACTGGATTTCGATTATCGTTAACTGATTCACTTAATATAAAAATAAAGCAAGGTATTAATAAGTATCACTTTTACACCGTAGGTACGCGTAACAGCACTGAAGCAACTACACTTTCGTACTAACACTTTCGACGGCCTCAACACGAATGCCCTTGCACACCAATGGTGTGACACCATTCCTTAAAATGTTCCATCCCTATCTCTACTTAAATCGGATTGGACAAAATGATTCTTTGCGTTGATTGAATTTTGACGACCGATATGGCGTGGTGGCGAGTAATTTTCCAGCATTCCACTCCTGAGGTTGTGGGTTCGATTCCCACACAGGACAAAGTGTGTATAAATATGAATATTTGTTCTGGTCTGGGTGTTTTTCTATGTATATTAAGTATGTAATTACAAAAAAAAAGTATTTATGTATGTTTATCCGTTATTTAGTATCCATAACACAAGTTCTTAATGATACTTATCTTGGAACTAAATAATTGGTGTAAGTGTCAGAAATATTTATTTATTTTATTTATTTATTGGGCAATTGAAGCGCTCGTAGCTCTGCGGTGTTCGGTGGTCGGAAACGATCACCAAAGTACAGCAGAGTTTACAGAGGTCAGTCCTTGGATGGGTGACCGTTTGTGTGGCATTTGATATCGAGCGCTTCCGTGCTTCGGAAGGCGCGTTAAGCCGTTGGTCCCAGTTATCACCAAATGTGGTAGTCGTTAAGCCATGTTAGAGGCCTCATGGGCGGCTTGAAAAATTCTAACAGCAGGGGCGCCATACACCTGCCTCCGCCAATCCGCACTGGGTCAGCGTGGTGGAGTATGACCCAATACCCTCACACCTTGATATGTGTGAGGAGGCTCGTGCTCAGTAGTGGGACGTTAATGGGCTGAGATGTGATTGGGCAATCGGATGCAGGGTGCCATAGCAGTCATGATTAGTCTCTTTAAAATTGAAATCTTGGTATTAACACAGGAAATAATATACATTAATGTAAATATAAAATTTAAATCATAATTATAATTAGTTGTATAATATTTTATATTTGTTTATATTGATAACATTAGTAGATGTTTTTGGTGATATGATTTTTAATGAGTAATTCATCATAACAGCCTTAACAAGTCCAATGCTAAGTATTAGCCTTCCCAATAGATAAAATTAGGGGGTATTTCCCCATAATTACTACGCTGGGCCCCTCACACCTTGATATGTGAGAGGAGGCTCGTGCTCAGTAGTGGGACGTATATGGGCTGACATGATGACTACGCTGGGCAGATAAATAAATTACTCAAAGCTATATTGACGAATTACTGGTGATGACAGACCCTGTTTAGTCGGTGTTGCTGCGTTCACGTTTATGATCGTATTATTTCCATAACACAATATTACTAGTGTAATCTTATTAAAGGCTCGTGCTCTGTTACGCTTGTGTCCAGCTTATGATTCGAAAACAACAAGTCATTACACAAATCGCATTAAGTTATTAAGATTTTACCTCCTGGTGAAATAGTTTGAGTGTTTGCTCTTAAACCGGGACTCTGTTGGTTCAGGTCGCTCTTAATCAGTGGTATTTTTATATATATGTATTGTGAATGCATGTATTTAAGCTTCATGGCACACTTTTTTTAGTAAACTTTTATTATTAGTTAACTTAATTGACAAGTTATTGTTTGAATCATAATTGTTAGATCATGACAAAGATTACTAGTCTATAGAACTAATATAAGAAAATGCACACATACATACAATCACACATAACACAATAATACACAAGTAAGTAGGTTAGTTTAACTAATAAACATTTGACTTGACAAACTAAAATGGAACCAAAATAATTATGTGCAAAATCTAGTTGCATTTAGAAAATGAAACTTAAAAACAAACACGGAGCCGCAATCTACCTATCGCGTTTCATTGTAAGTGTAAGCATTTAAATCATTTTTCACTATTATTGTTTGATATGTCTCATGTTTGTGATGTGTAGAATTAGAATTAGAATTAGAACAATTCCCGCAAATCTTCAATTTACCAAAAAATCGGGACACAATTCTACACACCACGTGTTTCGCCCTTACACAGACCATCATCAGGTAAGATTATTATGAGCCTTAGAACAACGATGTCTTCACGACCAACGCTGAAACGAGAAGACACAAAGATATTCTTTATCCATCACTTGCTTAAAATTTATTCCTGAATAGTAACGCCTGATAATCAATCATTAATAATTTATTTAATTAGATTCTTTTTACACCGTGTATGTTTATGTCGTACTCAAACCCGACTGAGCCCTCCCTGTGTAGTTTGTAATATAACAAATTATAAGGCGAATTCCTTGCTATCGTCGTAAGGGTGATGACACAGCGTTCACTCTACCGGAAAAGCTTTGTGTTCGCTCACGAGAAGGCTTTGACGCCCGTGAATGAAAATCGGTGATAGTTGGGTGTCATATAAATAGCATCTATGAATTAGTTTCATTTGCGCGGTTCAGGATGGATATGGAAGCGGTGACGCCACAAATTACCAAAACACCATCGACTAGAAAAGCAAGGAGGTCTTATGGAACATTTAGGCTTAAATTTGATGCATTGAATAGGCTCAGAAACAACTAAATCAATGTGAAAAATTCTTCAGCGATGAAAAGCGACATTGTTCGTTGTTGAAATAGAATATTTTATTAGTCAATTAAAAATAATTACGAAAACCTCCACTTCGTAAACCAAGAATGTTAAATAGTAGGTCACGCGTGCTCTGCCCTGGTCAAAAGCCAGTTCGTAATAAACGACAGCTCCATATTGACCCTTTTTATCATATAGGCTTGAACTTCACTGACTACATAGAAGTTAAATCAAGCAAAGGTCGCGACACCAAGACCTTATGTCTATTAAAGCCTCTTTATTTATTCAGGGCGTCCCCCAAAATGCTTCATGAAGGTAGTGTATCATTATTATATGGGTAATAACACTGAAATAGGCACTTCAAATAGACTTACAAACAATATCAACTACATTTAAATATTATAACACTAATTGTAAACTGTTTCTTAACTTTCATTGCTGGTGTGTTGGTTTTATATTGAGTTCTTAAATGCTTAACGGAAAGCCAAAATAAATAAAGAAAGAAAGTTTTATTTCATATTATTATTTAATTTTCATATGATCTTTAATTACGTAACATAAGCTTCTGTTCTATATAACTACTGGTTCGCGCGCGACTTTGTTTGCGTGTAATTTGACTATATGACGTGTCTTGTTTAAGTAACTATCATATTAATATCAGCTAATAAAAAAACTTAACGAAATAGTTTCACACATTTTCACTTTACATACATACATAATGCCTCTTTCCCGTAAAGGTAGGCAGAGATCACATCCTTCCACTTGTTACGATCTTGACACACACTTTTAGCTTCATTCACATTAATTAACCTCCTCATACACGCCTGTCGGCTTAGGGTACATTTGAACTGCCCTTTCTCTAATTTTTTTTTAATTTGATCATGGAAGGTCTAACGTGGTCTGCCCCTCCCAACACTTCTAATCACTTGTCCATCATAGATCACTTTCGTTAGTCTACTTTCATTCATCCTCTCAACATGACCAAACCATTTAAGCATACCTTTCTCAATTCTTGTCACAATATTTTTTTTTACACTAGCTTCAACACTTATCACTTCATTCCTAATCCTATCACTTTACTTTAAAAAAAATTTATTTCCATACAAACTTTGATCCCCTATTCTAGCCCTTACACTTCTCGCATTACGAACTAGCCTATGTCCTCCTCAAGAACTAGACTATGTGTACCTAATTTCATTTAAATCGGTTCGGTAGTTTTGACGTGAAATCGAGACAGACTGACAGGGCTACTTTCGCATTTATAATATAAATAAATAAATATTCTATCATAATTATACCAATTATTTAGTCCTAAGCTAAACCATTAAGAACTTGTGTTATGGATACTAAAAAACGGGTAAACATACTTAAATATATTTATTTGTAAATACATACCTAACATACATAAGAGACACTCAGACCAGAACAAACATTCATGTTCATCAAGATTCACGCCATATCGGTCGTCAAATAAGTATAATATTCGCTACTTATGTATGTACACGAAAAGGTTTTGTTGCACATGAATTACAAATTTGACGTTTTTAAGTACCTACTATGTGTTTATAAAAAAAATGGTTTTGAATTTAGAACACTTATTAATTTGAATCTTCATTATTCGACCATGGTATTAAACTGCTGAATATAGACCTCCTACATAAACATCCTTTGAAACCTATTGCTTGCGGCCTGTATTCATTGTAAACAATTTTAATTAAAAAAATATTAATATCTAAATAAAAATGGCTCAAAAAATTTTTTAAGAAAAAAAAGTTGTACTTTTATGGTATCGTGAACAAAGCCATATCAAGCTATTGAGATTTTTAAGTAACAATGGCAATAAAATTAGTGGTAAGTCGTGATATTTATATTCATTATATTCATTTTTATTTTATGAAAATTGACTCTTAAAAAAAGACAATGGGATATTTTGCCCACGCTGAATTAAACCTTATCTAAAAGAGTGAAGGCAGAAAAAAATATTAACGATTGCAACCCTTTAGAGGGTAACAACTGACCTTCGGGATATATTCAACAAATACATCATTGAACCAATTAAGAAACAGTGTACTATCGCAGCTTAAAGATTATGATATGGACCATTAATTTATAAGACGACCATTAATTTATAATTGATATGACGTTTTCAAGTACTATGTATAATAGTTTATGAAATAAATAATTTTTTTTACTTTACTTTACTTTAAGTAACTCAAAATGAATATTAAAAAATATTTGAAGCTACTGCATAGCTTCTATCGCGGGCCTTGAGCGTGGAGACCGAATCCAGAAATTCCGTAACGAAAATAAAACCTAACACCCCCCACACCGACCGGCACAGCAGTCATACTTATTGGTTTTTCCATCTATCGAAAAATAGCAAACTTTAAATAACTTTTTGAAATATCACGCTCGTCTCTTTAGTGCAGCAACCCGCCTTTAGGTGGCATTGGTTGTATCGGGTGGCTAAAGTTTTTTTATCGGTCACCACGCTCAAAGTGTAACTTAAATTAATATCAAAGAAAAAAAAATACAAAAAAAAAACTGCATAAATAAAATAAATAAATAATTATAAGTGCATAAGTTGATATAAAAAGGCTATGCAATAGCTTTACAGCGGCAGTCTCCGAGTGCCACACGTCTTTTTACTGATAATTTCATATTACTTTGTGAATAACGTTGTTGGTTACATAATAAGCAATTGTTTGTTGTTCCAAATAAATAAAAATAAAAAACAGAAAAATTCATAATTGCAAAAATAGATATGGGAATTACACAAAACCATCGTTAAATCGTGTTTTCGTTATCCCATGTATGTTAAGAATGTACATCAGTCAATTAATATATTAAATCATTTTATTGTACATATAAACAAATGTATTTATAAGACGAATTCATTACCAGAAAAATTAACTCATCCGCGGTAACACGGAGAGGAATCAAACCTCTGTCCTTTTGAAATACCGTTCCTTTTGGACTACCTGTCGTTTGAACATATCATCAGTCCAAAACTGAACTACGTAACGCATGAGTAACGTATGTAACTAAACCTGGAAAAGTTTAAGACAATATAATTTTGGCAAGTTAAGTTTTTGGGGGAAAGTTAAGGATAACATGACTTACATAGAAACTGTTAAGATTTGACACAATGTCTGCAGATATAAAGTTAGAACTTGACGCAAGTATGTTCTCTCAAACAAACTGTGCAAGATGTACATACCTTTTCGTTAATAATTATGTTTTTCAGTAATATTGTGGCGATAGCTCAGTGGCGAGACCCATAACCTTCAAAATCAGAGGGTTTCGGGTTCAAACCCTGGTGTGAAACCCATGGCATTTCGAAGTTACGTGCGTAATAACATAACCACTTGCTCCATGCCTCGGAAAGCACGTTAGCCAACGGTTCAATCTGGTGTGAAATCAGACTGAGTACCTCCCGGCAGGGCGCAGAGGGCGCTAGAAAAAAAGTAACACCCAGAGTCGGAAATCTCTGCCCTTAGTACTGACTACCGGGGGGAAGCTAAGAGGTACCTGTGAAGGGGGCAGCGGGCGTGCCAGGAGGGTCTTAGGCAGTGGGGGCAGGGGGTCCCTACCGAAAAACATATAATAAAATCACTAGATCATAGTTTTACCTAGTAGACACGTCTGACTTTTAAGTGGTTTGCCTTTAAATATATCGATTTCTCAAGACAGCATTTATAAATGGACTGACCTAGATTGAAACCTATTTCGTTATACCGTTATATATCAATTCTACTACCCCATGTCGTGTGGCGGTGTCGTAGCAGGCGAGTAAGGAAATGGTTTCTCATCTTGTATCAATGTGTGCTAAGGGCTAGGCTACCTCTTACCATTTGGCACGTATCAAATTGAGGTGCAGTATCAAAGATTTTTTTTTTAAGAAAATTTACAGCTTATTAAGTATTAGTATATATATGTAGTACTATAATACACAGTATAAAATATTACAAATTTTCACTTATAAAATACTTAAATAAGAGTGACAATACTCACATACTTATGCTATTATTCAATGATAAATGGTATTAAAAAAAAATACTCAGCCAAAAATCGCGATACTGAATTTGTGGTCGCGCTAAACAGTTCGATATCCGGAGTTAAGATGGCTGTTCAATGTCAAAAAGTAAACTTGCTTACAAAAAAGTATAAATAAAAAAAAAATGACAACTACACCAATTATTTAGTTCCAAAATAAGTATAAATAATAAATATTTTCTGACAATTACACCAATTATTTAGTTCCAAGATAAGTGTCATTAACAGAACTTGTGTCATGGATACCAAAACAACTTATACTTACATACTTTTTGTAAATACATACTTGATATACATAGGAAAACACCCCCGATAAAAATCACCGACAGACTGACAAATCTTGAGAAAAACCACAACAGGCAGATAAACTGACAAACCTTGACAAATTCTGACAAAGAACCAATTTGCTTTTATTTCTTTATTATGGTACCGCTCATATCTTTTTCATTGTTGTTAAAAAATATATCGAATTTCCATTTTGTGTGTGAATGTTTGACGAATCTAAATGATCATGTTGATCTTAAATACAATTTTTTTTATTCAACCAAATCAGGACAAATATTAATGTTCATGCACATAAAGATTTGTCCTGTGTGGGAATCGAACCCACGACCTCTGGAGTGAAGTGTAGGTATACTGACCTCCACGCCATATCGGTCGTCCGAGTATCATTAAAAACCTGTGTTATGAACACTAAATAGCGGATAAACATATTTCACTCGATATCCGAACACTTTCAAATATTGATCCAAAAAGTGGCTATATGCGATATACAATTTAATGGTTTTTACTAGGGTGTATAGGGTTCCTACCATTTTTTTTTTATTTACGTTGATAACAAAATGCATTTACGCACTGGTGATAGGTATAACGATCTTTCGTTTTCGTCGAATTAGAGTAGGCTCTCAGTTTTTGAACTGTACTATAATAATTTATAATAGAGTACTCAATTCAAGGTAAGATAAATTTTCACTTTATGAATATAATCTAATCTCAACAGTCAGAATTGATCGTTCAAGTATAGAAAACACGAGTTTCACCTGAACTCCGAACACTTTTCAATCTACAATATCTTACGGTAGAGACGTTCTCTGTATAAACTTTGTCAGACGAGCAAGTTTCCGCTACGATCATTTTGAAAATCAAATAGTCTATCTACTCTTGCCATAATTTATATATGTTTGTCTGTAGTTAGGTCACAGATTTCACTCTTGAGGTCGATTCAGGTATGTAATGGGGTGGTAGGATTACTTGAAAATGTGCTGCAATCACACGGAAATTTTTAAAATGTTTGTCTGCTTGCTTGTTGTAGAAGATTATACTCCTAACTACTACCGCACTACTACTAGACTACCTTTAAATGCCGTGACCTGATAAGTTACCACGGTCTCGCCCTTCGTCGCCAAGCCGGATTTTTTGATTTTTGAGTGGGTATGCTGCTGCCTGTTGTGGTTGTACAAGCCGCCATAGGGGTCCCACATAAGCCATATGAGATCGGTATCTCCTGGCCGACTGGGTATGCGTAAAAGCATTTTTTAAAGAAAGAAAAAAGTCTATTTTGCAGAAAACCACTGGTTATTGTTTGACGTATTCTGTGGGATCCTGCCTTTTCGCCGAAAATTGTTTGGCCGATTATCACTTGCCAACCAACGTTTCGCCTATTTTTCACTTTGACAACTAACGATTGTCAAATTTTTGTATGACAACGTTTCATTTGGTAGAATTATTGTTATGCTGATTATTATAATGACACAAAACGTTTGGGACATTTATCATTTGTCAAATCTTTCACTAGGCCAGACAACTATTAGACGAATAACGTTTCGTCTGTGTGACAGTTCCCTTTTCGTACATTGTTATTATGATAAAAATACTAATTTTTAAATGCATTTTTTATTTCAGAATCACAAAAATAACCTTACACTTTTAAATTCGCAGCAATGCACATTAATAGCTTTTCCTCGGAGTATGTAGATTTGTGTTCAAGAATTCTGTTGATTCTTTCGTCTTTGTCCAAGTACTTTTTCTTCTTTGGTTGTGGTGGGGCACCAGTTAATATATTTTCTATTTCTCCCTCGTTGGCAATGGTTTCCTTTATTAATTGTTTTATCAATTCATATACACCTGGGTGACTTTTATCAATAATATTGTTTATTTTGTTATGCCAGGCTTCGGCAGAGTTCTGTGTTCGTGGTATATTCATTTTGTTTGTTTCATGGCAGCTCCAAAAACTAGGCTGATATTTAGGTTGTGTGGTTGATGTACCGTGTACATAATTCTTTTCGAACCAATGAGCTAATTGTTGCCAATCTGGATCTTTAAAACTTTTTAGGATGCTGTTGAAATGTAAGTATATTTCAGATTCCTCAAGAAAACTGAGTGCTAACAAACACTTTACCTCTTTATTAAACTGTATGTCGCTTGCATATCTTTTGGCGAAACCCTGGTCTTGAACTTGTCTGAAAAAATAAAAATAAGTTAAGCAACAGAAATCTAAGTAGGTAGGTTAGGTTAGGTTAGAGTATGTCAAACAACGCACGAGCCGAGCGAGCGCAGCGAGCGTGCCGCGGCAGCGGCCGGCGAAGTGCCAGAAACGAATCGCTTTTGCAAAAGGACATATTTAATTTAATAAAATAAAATCTAGTGAAAAATAAACATAAACAAAAAAACAATAATAATAACAATCTGTATATAAAAAAAATATTTAAATAATAATAACAACCTGTATATAATTTGCCCCAAATGAAAATGGCATCCTTGTAAATAAATTTCTTCAAAATTTGATCGAAGACTCAGTATTGCAGCTTTTTCGAAATCTAACACACATACTTTTGGTGTAAAATTAATACCGTGTTCTTTGCCGTATTCTATTAATAGTTCAAACATTGTGTCGTATGTCCGTTTATCTTTATTAGTGCACAAACAAAAGCATAACGGAAATGTTTTTTTATTGTCCGTAAAAATATTTCCATGTATAGTGTATATCTGCTTGAACATATTGGGCGCAATTTTAAAAGTGCCATCTAAAAGCCAGTATGTCGCACGGCTTAAAATTGACATCATATTAAGTGTGGACATCATCAAAATTCTTTTATTAGTATCGAACGTATGATCTTTTATAATAAAATTTTCATTTTTTATATTAGTGTATGTACTGTTTAGCTCAAAAGTAATATCGGTGGGCTCTTTTATAGCATTTTGTTTTCTTTTATGGCGATACATAACTTGTTTTAATGCAGATGTAGACGGCAAACATTCTAAAACATCCGTAGATACCGTGCTTTTGGCGTTTAGTAATACCTTACATGTCTTCACACCACTTAACGAATCACTTTTTAATTTTTCTTTGAATTCGCTTACGCATTTCCTGGTTGGATCTGGCTCATGATTGTGATTATCCTGACACTTCAACACTTTATGAATGCCGTCACATAATTTCGTGCTTATAGTTTGCAGTACAATTATATATCTTGTTTCGTCGCAGTTCACAACTCCAGTAATAATTATTATTCGATTGTTTGCTCTTTTCGTAAGTAAATCCATTTTTAAATAACTTAACTCCGCCTCTTGAAGTAATAAAAACTGAGCACTCTTTAGTACACTCACTCATTTTAATTATTACACCAATAAAACATACCAGAGTAACAGTCCACAAGTAATGATGTAAACACTTATCGCCTATGAGTCAATTTATTCATACCTACCTACATTGTCATAAAAATAAGTTCACGCTTACCCACATTATATTACATAGTTACTAAACGCTACTTAATAAAACATTTAGTGAACAATAAACAACTAAATGTGTATTACGCTAACTAAAACATACTGCTACTTAAAAGTTGGCATTTTGAAAAGTGTCATAATAAAAAAAAGAACAAACGTGCAGTTGGTAACTGTGAGGTTGGGAAATAAGACAAAATTATATGATAAGTTGGCAAATGATTATTCGGCGAATTAACATTCTGCGAAACGTTAGTTGGGAAGTGATAATCAGCCAACCAATTTTCGGCGAAAAGGCAGACAACCCTATTCTGTACATCTTTGTACTTCCACTTCAATGATATTGTGAGTATTTCCACAAATGACACTTACATTTGTTACATGATTATTGGTCTATTTTCAGGTATTCAGAGCCAGTTCCTGAGAATGCCCTCGTTTTAAAAGTGATACACACAGAGAACTCCGACTCTAAATTTAACTATCATCTGTCTGATATAATATAATTATATCTAAGCACTAATTAGGCCTGTTAAATTTGTAGAGCACATGTTATAGCCATTTCAGTAATTTATAGACCACTTCTAAATATAGACCTCTTAAGTAGTTTTCCAAGTTTATCGATCTTATGTCGCTTCAATTCTCCGGCTTTCAGCCGCCTTGACCAGTACAATAGTCTACCTACTAAGTTTTCTGGTTCGGGGTCGCCATTAAAGAACCTTAACGCCCCATCGGTCATCGGTTCTTCGGGCTGTGTGCTCCGCCCTTTCCTTCACTTCAGCTTGCAAATCGGAATTGCAATGACGCTCACTTCAGTTATTATTCTACGGATTTCCTAATTTTTGATTATATCACGTAAGAACACTCCAAGCATTACTCTATTGCATGCTGAGCGAATGAAGCATATTGATCGACCAAGGTTGTTAAGAAAGTATAGGTGTTATTTAACGGTGTGGCATAGTATTAATGTTTTTCAGCGGCCACAGTCCAGTAGCGGAGCTAATAGACTGCAATGCTGTGGGTCTCAGGTTCAAATAAAAATAATACTTTCGAAGTTACGTGCATATTTATCGTTTCCTTCGTGCCTCGGAAAAAGCTAAACAATAATACTAGGATAATAATTAAACTGCGGTTCGCTTAAAAGCTGATAGACCCCGAATAGCACCAAACGAATTAAGACCTGTTTCCACAGCCTTTGAACGATTCAGAGAAGTACCTAAGCCGGACAGAAAGAATCCCCGCAAAATGCGGCGAGCGACAAAAATGAAATTCATTTTCTTTTGTGCACCAATGATGTACCAATGGATCGGAACGGAACATTCAGAATCCGCCTGAGTATTAACGTTTCTGCGCAACGAAGTTTGCAATTCTGCATATTTTTCGCTACTACCGTTGAATCTGTAAAGCGGAATGGTTTCTTTCGAATCGTTTTCTTTTGGTTTATTTCTTGTTTTAACTTCTTAAATCTTTCATTTATCAATGAATGGAATATATAAGAAGGGGTTGGAAGAGACATATTATACGCCCACACTTCGCCAATTGCATTGTCGGATCCACGTAATTGCTGGCGAGCTATACCTAACGAATAAGAATGTTATTGTGTTTAATAATTCAATAACTTTCTAAAGAATGCCAGCGTCGTCTATTATTTATCATTATTTCAACCAATGAAATCCACTGCTGAACATTGGCCTCCCAATAAATAACATTATATCAGAGATATTTGCCCATGATCACCACGCTGTGCAGGCAGGTTGGTTATTACAGTGCAAGCCAGTAGGATGACGCTGCTGCCCATCATTCGATAAGATTTATCTTCGTCGACGGTTACGACTCCCCGTTGGATAAAAGGGGGTGGCATTATTTTAGCCCGGTAACACACGTCATCCGTTGATCACGGATGCGTATTTTTATAAAGGACTAGCTGTTACCCGCGACTTCGTCCGCGTGATATAGTATCTTTGGGTAGCATTTTTATATTTTAAAATTAAGAAATCCCATTCAACTTTTCATCCCCCTTTTTAACCCTTTACAACCCCCTTTTCGCAATAAAAAGTAGCCTATGTTTTTTCTAAGGGTCTAGACCATCTGTATACCAAATTTCATAAAAATCTGTTCAGTAGTTTTGGCGTGAAAGAGTAACAGACAGACAGACAGACAGACAGAGTTACTTTCGCATTTATAATATTATATAAGGAATAAGGAATAAGGATAAGGATTTACCTTTATAATGAACTTTAACTCCTAAGCATTCGTTTGTCCTCGAACTATGAGTGCAAGCATAGGTAGGGCAAGACGTTTATTTTTATTTTCCTAGTGTTTCTTCGCTTGACTGTTAATCGCGGATGCATATTTTAATATTTATGATGAACTATGAAGGCCTTTAAGGATCTTTGACATCTGGTTTACGTCATTTTTTTAAGGAGTAAGAATAGGGAGGGTTAAATGTTTTTTATAGTTTTTTTTTCGCTACTGCAGTCCGCGTTGCACCTACAGCGCCATATGCATCGGAACACGCCCGAGCGCTCTTGACAATATAGATGTATGTTGTTATTCATTGGCGATATCAATATTATCTACTGTAAACTACCACAACAGACAGATAAACTGACAAACCTTGACAAAGAACCCATTTGCTTTTATTTCTTTATTATGCTCATATCTTTTTCATTGTTGTTAAATAAATCGAATTTCCATTTTGTGTGTGAATATTTGACGAATCTAAATGATTATGTTGATCTTAAAAACAATAAAGTATATTTAATTTTTTTTAATTGTGTATGACGCTTGTTTATGTAAGACTTACTAAGACGATACCCGTAGTTCAAGCACGGCTTAGTCTAAGACAAAATTTCATTATTATCATATTTTTTTGTAATCAAAGTTTTGTAAGCCAATGTATCACGTGTCGCGGAATAAATGATTTTCTTTCTTTCTTTCTTTCTTTCATTTCAGTTATATGAAGTCCAATGCTGAGCATAGGCCCCCCCAAATATTTTACATGCTCATCAATTTTGTGCCGCTCGCGTCCACCGGCTTCCCGCCGCCTAAACCAGATCATCGGGTGGGACTCCGCCTTAAGAACCCTAACGCCTTAACCTAGATGCGATGATATTATTAAATATTATATGTACAAAAATACATAATTTCACGCCTCTATTTCGTAGTGATAGGCAAAGTTCACATCCTTCAACTTGCTACGATCACACTTTTAATTAAATTTTTTGGTGATGTTTTTTTCTTTGGCAATGAAACTACTTTCTATCAGACCTACGTATGTTTGTTTGGCAAGGGTCTACAGAAGCACGTTGCAGACTCCTTAAAAAATGTTTTACGCCTTTTCTAGTAACGTAGGCTCATGATGTAATCTCTAGGGAACGCCTCACCGATTGTTACGATTTTACGTTTACGGCTCCAGCAATTTAGATTAGGAAATAGATGAGACTTAGAAGTTATAGTTTTCTTCAAGGATATACTAGCCAATTAACTGACTTAGTACATTAATCGTAAACAAAATTAAAAGAGGGTTGCAAATTATCCACCGTTATATAAACTTTATGGCATGCAGTGGCGGTCGGAATCCAATAAAAAATTGCACTAAATGGCCCGTTGAAGAGCTCAATAATAATATATCGTCGCAGCAAATTCTAAATCTCCTATTATGTCAGATATCACACAAGCACACACATACACCCATACACCCAAACACCCAAACACTTACACACACGTAACACACACGTACACACACACACGTATTAAAGTAATTGTATATTTATTGCACTTTGAAAGTTCAAGCTAATAAGAAAGTGCGGCTTCTCCGTATAGTTGCGGAGTTTTCTCCCTTAAAAGGGTATACCGGCCCAAACATGTGAACCTGAATAGTTTTACAAATGAACATTTTTCTTTTTCATGTAATTTTTGCAAATCGAAAATTGGTGTTTGAAATATTTAAAAAGTACTTTTTAACACAATTGGTTTAGAATCGACTATCGAACTGAAGTTAAGTTCACTGAGGTCCTTGGGTGAGTGACCATTGGTGTGGCATTTAATAGGGAATGCTTCCTTGCTTTAGAAGGCACTTTTAGCTGTTGGTACCAGTGAAAAACAACCTTCTGTTTAGCAACCAAGGCTCTCGTTAAGAAAGAAATATTCAGGCCAAGTTCATGTGAGCCACATAAACGTTCACTGCTGAACATGAACCTTCCCAATGGATTACATTCTATTGAGGATATTTGCCAATATAAGGCCGGTATCACAGGGCACAAAAATAAAAATAAAAGGATTTCACTACTTAAACAAACTTAAGCTATTGAGCGGCTTGAACAATCCCTCTGACCTTGCCTCGTAAGATAAGCCTTGTACCTAGTAATAGGGCGTGAATAAGCTGAGATGATGACACATAATAAAATCCAAGCCGACATAAATTTAACCTCTTTAAGCTAAATCTACATAAAAACATCGTTCTGTCCCTCTCATTTTTAACCAAATGGCTGAAATGCAATGAAATTTAAAATAAAATTTAAAATCAAATTTAGAACTGTTGTGCTATCCTAAATGTCAGATACTCCAACAACTCAAATAACTAATACTCAAAGTCATACGTCAAGCGCAGACTCACACGCAAACAAGAAACTTAACTTCAACTTCATAACTTGACAATTCACAAAGCTTCGAGACTTGTGAAGGGAAAAGTTAAAAGATAGAGATTTGACGCTCCCAGGGGATACCGGGAAGACAACGGGAATTCCTTTGTGAAACCGGGGATATAACTGCAAGTGAATACTTTGAAGATTATTTTTAGTTTCTCCATTTAAGTTAAGATCAAAAGCATGTTTCTTGTTTCAATATTTTATCTTCTAACAACAATAATAAAAATAACCATTTTTATCGTTACTTTCATAAGAGCTTTATTGAATAAATGGCTTTATGTTATATCAAACAAAATACACCCTTCTTGACCGTAAGACAGCACAGGTCGCTGATAAAATTGGATAAAAGTGTACTGAACACATATAATAAAATCCTTCACTTCAGTAAACGGGCCTCTTTCCCGGCACTATTCAAGGGCGAGAACGTTACACTTCTACACATTTATATTTTGGAAACGTCATTGCTTATTAAGCAGCACCCTGAGTTAATTGATGTAAAAACATCGCGCTATAGTGTGCACAATCAGTATAAACACAATATATGCATTCCTCATATAAAAAAACTACTTATACTATAAGAGTGCTTTTTACACCAAAAAAAGTTTAAATATAAATTAAAAGCCTGGCTAATAAATAAACCATTTTACAATTTAAATGAACACTTTTTTACGAATAATATTAAGTAACTAGTTGTATGTTATATAAATTGCACGCCCGCAACGGGTACACTGTTGTTACTAATGTAATGCATGAACAACAGCAAAATGTACACAGTCTTAGCAATAAAGATCTATTCTGTTCTATTCTATTCATCTTTAGATAAAATGTAGTTGAAGCGACGCTAGCCCAGTGGCGAGACCCATAGACTTGTAATTCAGAGAGTCTAGGGATCAAACCCTATTGGCACACCTATAACTTTTCAAAGTTATGTGCGTAATTGTCACTTGCTCGATGCCTAGGCAAGCACGTTAACCCCCCCGACTGGTCTCCACCTTGTCGTGGTGGGGGGGCTGAGTACCTCCTGGTAGGGCGCAGGAGGCGCTAGGGAAAAGGTAACACCCAGAGACCGACGACTCTGGGTGCCCTTAGTACTGACTACCGGGGGGGAAACTAAGAGGGACCTATGGAGGGCGCTGCGGGTAGGCCAGGAGGGCCCGCTCAGCAGCGCCAGGAGGGTCTAAGCAGCGGGGGCAGGGGGCCCCTGCTGTCTAACCATGGACCCTCCGGGAAGTCGGCCACACACGCTATGGTCGCACAAGGAGGTAGGAGGGGCGCGTCCACTGCGCCTCTCTGAGGAGGTCCTCCCGGTTTTGGTCCGGGGGACGTTGGCCGCAGGCGGGGTGTCAGAAGCTGCAACCCAGGTACTGGCCCCCGCCTCTTTCTCAACAAGCGGCGGGCGTCGTCGGAAGATTTTTAGTGGGTATTGCTGCCGGCGGTCGTGTCTGCCGGTGGTGAGTCCCACACCCCCTTTCGGTCCCCCTTTGGCCGGAAGGCAGTGCGTAAATGCATTTTGTTACCGACGTAAAACAAAAAAAAAAAAAGGCAAGCACGTTAAGCCGTTGGTCCCGCCTGACATGAATATCTATGGCAGCCGTTAGCAAGAAGTCAGATTTCTAATATTCTAACAACTGGTTTAACCATAGAATGATGTTTCCCTTTGGCTTGTGGAGGTCAGATGGCAGTCGCTCTATATAATAACTGAAGTTCAGCCAAATCTGGTTAGACCAGTGAGCAGACCCTGGGCCCTGGGGTTTAGTCTGGGGATAATGCTACGATATAATGATCTTTAGATAAAAACTGTGAAATAATAAATGGCAAGCCTTGCCCATATTGACACTAGAGAGATCCCATTCTAAACGCTTGTGCTACTGCTAACCTTACTTTTTTTTATATTATTGGCTTCGTGTATTTAGCACATTTAGCCAGTGTCAAGTAAGAGATATATAAATCAAAGTACATGAGAATGAGTGGTGATAAAGATGATAAATGCTAAGCCCCTTGAGTCCTCAGTAAAGATGTGGGACTATACTGAGATCTCACATAGACTTCTTGAGAGAATTTAAAAAGTGATGTTGCACTGTTTTTTTTCGTTTACCTACCCTTATGTATATTCACAAACAATTAGCGGTTAGTAATCCACCGTTATTACACATTAATGTTCGAAATATCACAAATTTAAGAAAATAAAACAAAACTACTGATATGATGCTTCACTTTCCCGCCAAGAAGACATTGAACGTGAGTATCACTTACAGATAGCTTATGTATTTTTTTTCTTTTAATATAGACTAACTCGATTAGACTATTTGCCAGTGCCAAGTAATTTTATAAATCAAGTTTTAAGCAACACTGTGCAGCATTTTCATCATTTAGTTACAATTAAAGTCAAGTTAAGTAAAGTATGTAAAGTAGTTAAGTCTTTACTAGAAGTTCTATGGTGTTCTGAAATCAACACGAAAAATCACAATTCACTACAATACACCACTTTCCTACACTTGTGTACGTGGTTGAAGAAGTTATGTCTAAAAAATCAATACATTTACACATAAGAACTCAAATTTACACTAATTTTGAAACAAGTGACTTGTTCTGTTGCGACTGTTGTTAACCGAGCGTTGGGGCCAATAAAAAACAGATAGCTGATGTTACAAGGAGTAGTTGGTTAGTATTAAGGTACTTTTTAAAAAGCTCTTGTAGCTCCGCGGTGAAGCGCTAGTAGCTCCGCGGTGCTCGGTGGTCGGAAACAATCACCGAAGTAAAGCAGAGTTTACAGAGTCCTTGGATGGGTGACCGTTTGTGTGGCATTTGATATCGAGCGCTTCAGTGCTTCCGAAGGCACGTTAAGCCGTTGGTCCCGGTAATCACTAAATGTGGTAGTCGTTAAGCCATGTTAGAAGCCTAATGGGCGGCTTGATAAATTCTAACAGCAGGACGCCATACACCTGCCTCCGCCAATCCGCACTGGGTCAGCGTGGTGGAGTATGACCCAATACCCTCGCACCTTGATATGTGCGAGGAGGCTCGTGCTCAGTAGTGGGACGTTAATGGGCCGAGATGATGAAGCTACTTTTTAATCTCGATAATAATACAGTACCCATAAGTATCGTTGACAAAGCCCCAAGCGTTCGCCACTGTGAAATATATACCTATACCGACTGAATATATGACACAGAAGCAACACATCTGTTTAAATAAGCGTGTAAAACAGCAATTCCACAGCCAACCCCAATCAAAAAAGTGCTAAAACATCAAAGCCTGTATTTCATACTTCATAAATCGTTGTGGCCTATCGTAATTTCACATATGCTAAAATTATTCAGACCTACACAAGTTGTGCCACGCACAAAATGGTACCAGAATATGTTCGCGTGTATTTCCACCGATCTCACTACCTCGTATGAATAAAAGATCAGGATGTGCTTCGCTTCGGTCGAAAATTTTTTTTACAAAGACATTGTTTTTTTTTTCTGTCGATTTCAATATCTAATATTTAAGGATGAAAGGGAAATAGAATGTATATTCATTTGGGTTAGTTTGCCGCTGGTTTATGCGATAGTTTTATATAGTTTGACGACCGATATGGCCTGGGGGCGAGTATACAGTTTGGACACAGGACAAATTAATCTTTGTGTGCAAAACATGAATATTTGTTCGTATAGGGGAAAATGTGGTCATACTTACGGACCCCGAAAATAAAGCGTATAGTACTATTTTGAAGACAGTTAAATTTTAGTAAAAGGTTTTTGTTGAAATCAGGAAAGCATACATCGGCATAATGAATAAAAGGGAGAATTATGGCTTGCACTAACAAAACTTTGGTGCTGAAAGGGAGAAAATATTTTAATCTATAAAGGGCAAGCAAAGCACCAGTGTCTACCGACTGACCTCTGTGATGTGAGTAGACTAACTAAGAATAGAGCCAATGTGAAGACCAAGATCTCAAAAGGTAGAACTAAATGGTAGAGGATCCAATTAAAAAGCATAATAAATATATATTTATAAACATGTGAATGAGTGTGTAGAATATTAGTATCCTTGAAATGACAAATATTGCCACATTAAGTTTTGATTTTTTTTACCATATGAAAATTGTTAAATCCCACGGGAAAACTAAAAAAACATACGAGAAACGACGGAAAATAAATAAAACTCGCGTGTGCACTAGAGGCTAGTTTATAATGATTAAATTACAGCGTCCTAGAGATAAACTGGCATGTACACAACACCGCGAGCATGTTTTTGGAAAAATCTGTTTTTAAATAGTTTCTTACTGTATTTTAGTTTGGAATTAGTTTTAACCCTTCAAGTGTGCTATCTGACCGGGGTAGTGAGTCCCACCAGTCTGAAAGCTGTCTGACCGGTGGGACTCACTACTGCTAGAGCGGTTGCTAGGCCTGCATTTCTCTGTAAAGTCTAACAGATTTAATTTTTATATTTATTACAAAACTATCTATTTTAACAGTAACATTAGCAAATAAGAATAATAAAGTTATTATTATTTAATGGGCAAAGCAGGTGAGAAGTTTGTTCGGAATTAACTAAGGTTTATTTTATGGTAGAAATATTTGACACTGCCCAATAAAGAGCAAAATAACTTAAAGCACGTGAAAAGTTTGATTGTTCTATGTTACCCAGTCGTTTTCATATACCATATATAGTATATATATATATTAGGGATTATGAAAAAGACTTGAGTACCGTATTAGCTATTTACGAGCTACAGTAGTAATTCAATCCGATGCGACCTACATACATACATACATACTTTTACGCCTATTTCCCCGAAAGGGTAGGGAGAGGCATATTATACGTCCACTCTTCGCCAATTATATTATTTGTCCCACGTAATAGGTGGCGAGCCTATACCCGCTAACCGTGATCTGTTACGTCCGCCAGAGCATCGTCTGTTGATCAGCAGGTCCACCACTTGCAAGTGAGTCTGGCTTGGGCTCCTCAGATATTGATAGTACACCTAAAAGCTAAATACGAAATCGTAAATAGTTCAATATCTCAACAAGGGTAAATTGGAACGAATTATTTTTATGTTCAATGATCGGATAGAATGTAGTACAAAATATAAACTACATTTAGAAGTTTAACTAATGCATCAAGTAAGCGAGGTTCGATAAATAATTGAATACTGCAGTTCACGTTTCTCTGAACTAGTTACTGTTGAGGTAAATCTATTTATTTATTTATACCTCTTAGTAGGATCGGGGCGGATTATTCAGGTGAAATACAGTACAATAAGTACGGAAAGTAGATAGTAGTCGGAACATTCTCCGATCTATTTATGTTGCAATGTTTTGAACTAAACTTATACATACAATTTTTGTTGGTTATACAATACAAAAAGACTGGATAACTTATAATCATGCTAGATTTCTATCCATTAATAATTCTCCTACAATAACACCAGTTATTAACTTCCAAGATGAATATCATTAAGAACTTGTGTTACGAATACTAAACATATAAACATATATGGCGACTTGCTATTAGAATTTTGCAGGCTTCTAAAAGGACCTAACTATTACCAATAACCGGTACCAAAATGCGTGCATTCCGATGCACGGAAGCGCTCGAAATAAAAATACCACACAAACGATCACCCATCCAAAGACTTACCTCAGTGAACGTTACTTCTCTTCGGTGATTGTTTCCGACCACATAGTACTGCGCAGCTATAAGCGCTTCATTTATTGTTTAAATCAAATTTTCTTCTATCCTTATATTTATAATTTTCCTTATTTACGTTATATTTGCAAATAAATGAAATATTCTCAGGAACATCAATTATCGAGAGCCGATAAGTAGATCCCGGCTTACCACGAATGGCCGATGAAGCGTTGCCATAGCGATAAACACAGACTTAGTGTTGATAATTTACGTACGTTTTGTAAGCTTTTGAGATTATTATTAAGGAATAAATTAAATTAAATTTGCTTATTTATAATTTTAGTTTTTTTTTTGAGGGAAAATTTTTGTTCTTAATCCCGTTAAATTTTCAATCGCGTAGTCGGCCAATAAATTTCTCGTAAGCTATGCAGCCTCTTGTACAAGTTCCTTTTTATTTATTTTTAACTAATTTAAGGTAATTAAGTAAAACTCAGAGCATATTTGTGTGCGTTACATTCTATGTGACTGGTGCTATTTATTCATTTTAGAGCCAGTAATACGCAATAAATTAGAATTATGCTCATTTTGTGAGATTCGAATAACGACTGTTAGAGCTGAAAATTGATATTCCGAACACCACTGTAAATTGACTGACAACGAAATATCTTCCAGCATTGTTGTATAAGTTAGGGTCGACATTTCTAATTGAAATGGCACTTATCTTCTAAGCCTTATGATGAAACAGAGAGACTGACGTTTCTATGTCAATCGGTCAATCGATAGATAAGTTGGACTACGAGTAACCTAATAATAAAACACTTTCTTCTTTCCAGAATGCTGAGTCGAAGAGCTACACCTGAAAAAGTCCACCCAGGAAGATAGCAGTGTATAAAAAATGACTATAAATTTAAGTGAAAATGAACAAATCTTTCAAATGTGACGACTGACAGTGCAAAAAACAATGGTTTTCTGTAAAAAACTGAAACTACTCTATGCCACATTTGTTCTATTGCTTGAAGCAGAGTTGCTAGTCAACACAGGTGCTATGGAGTCGAAGAGGTCTTCCATACTAGTTGCACAGAACGTGGACGACTTGAAGTCCTTGGAGTTATGTACTTCGAGGAACCAACAAAGGTTGGGAAGTGTCTTCGGAAATTTCACTAGACATCATAAGAAAGGTGAGTCAGGACTTAGTGTCAAGTTTTAAATTCTATATCAAGGATAAATTTTATACGCAGACTTTGACTAATGAATTTGGGAAAGATAATACACGACGGCTATCACCTTGCTTCGTGTATGGCTTATATTTATGGTTAATAGAAATACGATCTCCACTAAGGAAAGTTGAAAAAGACTTACAAATTGATTTAGAGCATTAAACTAACAAATGATTCGATAAATTACACAATTTGATTTTCATTAATAACATTTTCTTGCTTAATTAAGCCGAAAGTACAAAGAAACGTTTCGACCCGTTAAGAAAAATTTCAATCACTAGGTGTTTAAACACTTGGCCAACGTTCACGGGCAAATTGTGATCTCGAAATCAAATTTCACTGCGGCAGGAGTGACGCAGTGCGAATTTGGTTTCAATGAACAATTTATTATTCATTGATTTAGATGTCCATAACATCGCAATTTTAAACGCCTTGATTGATTTATAACCTATTCATTTTTGTTCTCACTTTGTGTTTATATTAGAAATGAAGCTATGAGATTAAGCAAACATTATATTATTGTATTGTGTCATACTAAATGGCAACGCTTCCCATTGCTCATTTCGGTTTAAAACCTCGTATATGCTAGTTTACGAATGGTTAGTGACGATCACCAAAATCTAAAACTAAGTATCTATTTGTCGATGCAGTATATAGGGATCCTACCAAGACCTTAGGAGCGCAAGCCAACCTCACCTGCAAGTGGTGCACTTGCCGATCAACGGACGAGGCTCTGGCGAACATAAAAGTGCCTGGTAAGCGGCAATAGGCTTGCCATCCATTACATGGGACCACCTATATAATTGGCGAAGTGTGGGCGTATAATATGCTTCTGCCTAACCCTTCGGGAAAACCAGCGTAAATGTATGTATATACGTATGGATTTATCTTTCGTTGCGATTATTTACAATACATCATCATCTTTGCTACAAAATGTATTCAAATGTATTTGAATATAATATAATCTCAACGCCCCATTAGCTGTCGAAATTGCAATGAGAATACTATAACTTTTTTCACTTGGATTCAAGAAAGATTGAAAACAAGTGAAAAAATATTTGTAAATATTTGCTGCATATTTGCATCAAAAAAGGTTGTTAGTCCCACATAATGGTGACCAAAATGCTGCTTGGCGGAAACTTCTATGTTTGGCAGAGCCTCGTCCGTTAATCGGCAGGTGCACCAAAATGTGTTTGTCATACTAAAGGTCTCTAATTTAAACATTGTACTTAGAGAATGAAAGTTGGTAAATTTTGTGATAATGTTTTCTGTTTTGTTCAGGTCATAGAAGACGAACCACAACATCAACAACACAAACGACAATCCTCTATACAACTAACGAAAATGAAGATTCCACCGAACCCTATCAAACTTCAACAGATTTTATACTGAGTACAAGAAGTACATATCCTAAACTACCTAAACCATTAAGATTATCAGATACAGATTTTCATGCAGATGTATATAACTTAGATAAAATAATTGATGAAAATGAAATGATTGGTAGAGATAAATACCACAACAATCATAGACTAGACAAAGAAATAGTTAAAGAATTAGAAGATTCAACATTAACAAAGACTTCTCATAAGGTTAAGAAAATGTACAGAGATTCAGCTGGTTTTGCTGGTAATAAATTAAGTGGTAAGAGTGGAAATAATGGTATATTTTTGACTGAAAATTGTACAACAGTTATAGCTCAAATAGGAACTACGGCTATCCTTCATTGTGAAGTTAGTGATATAACAGAAAACACGGTGAGTAATTTTAATCTTTTGTTGCTAGCTATAATTTTTTTTTTAATTTTTGTTTTGAACATACAATGCAATAATATTCAAAGTCCGGGGTTCAGATCAGATCAGAACAGATCACATGAATCTATGCCTATAAAGAATAATTAATATAGTTTTATAAGTACTATTTTTCCATTGTCTGCTTAGTTAGGGATAACTCCAAGAAAAACATAAAATTTAGTAATTTATACGATAATACTGATTTCGATTATGAATATTTATTGATTTAGATGCCCATAGCAAGGCAATTTCAAACGCCTTGATTGAATTATTATCTATCAGTATTTGTTCCGATATCACGAGATGATGCTGATTTTGACATATAAAAATAAGAATTGATGCAGAAAAATGAAAATGGAACCAGACATTTAATATTTCAGTGGATACTTTAGATGTTTCACCAAAAGTTTTGTTTTTAAAGACCGAACTGTACATTTAACTTCAAACAAAAAGGTTGCAACGCCTGATAAAAGGTTTTCTCAAAAACAATTCCAGAAACAGACGCTGTTTACATTACAGGGGTGAATTTTGAAGTAAAATTGTTAGGAACCTCATTTGGGTTGTTTTTTGATTTCCATTCCAATTGGGTCTTGGCCTGAATTTGTACAACTGCTTTCTCTCAAAAGGTCGCTTTCTAATTCACATGTAAAAGTTAATTAATTATGTATAAAACAGATAAATTGGATCTATTTCGTTTAACTCGTATGGGTATTTTCATCGTATTATTATAATTGTCGTTACGAGTATGTTAGTATCTAACAGTAGTTAGTAGCATCAGTAGATTCATTTTGCAACTTGTTTAGGTATTTTCATATTTTATATCAATATGCTTGTAATTGATCAGATAACATTGTCGTCATTTTTGTATCTAACGATTTTGATAGAGAGTAGCATCGGTAAATTCTTTTCTGCATATTGTATAGGAGAATGTACCTACCCAAATTATATCCTCGACATTTCTTTTGAGATAAAGCCCCAAGCCAAGAATCTTATACTATGGTTACTAAATTATTGTACCTACATACCTTTTTTAAAAATAAATGCATAATTTTATAACTCTTAAAGGTCCGTGCAAAAAAATGGTTGTGACAAATATTGTGTTTAGAAACAAAATGTTAACTTATTGAACGATTATTTTTTTATTCTCAAAGGTGACGTGGATAAGAAAGAAAGACTACTCACTGTTGTCAGTGGGACTGGTCACATACAGCGCCGATAGCAGATTCTTCTCAGCCCATGGAAGACATGTTAAGGTAAGACTTTTTATATCTTTTTTTAATATTTTTTGACAATTACACCAATAATTTAGTCCCAATGCACACAAAGATTTGTCCTGTGTGGGAATCGAACCCACGACCTCTGGAGTGAAGTGTAGGTATACTGACCTCCACGCCATATTGGTCACATACACATACCATACACACACCATACACACCATTCACACCGGTAACATACATACACACACATACATAAACATTTCTGTTTCTCCATCGGGATATGCATTACATGCCTACATTTCGACAATAATACTCTTGATCTTTCGTGATAGCGAGCCTATTGCCGCTTGCCGAGATTTCTTATGATCGACAGAGTCTCGTCCGTCGATCGGCAAGTTTACCACTTGCAGGTGAGGCTTGGGTTCTTAAGGTCTAGGTGGAATACCCATACACCCATCCCTACCCATATTTAATCCATTATGCTATAATTTCGGATAAATATATCATAAGCCATTTAAACCGCGAATGATCGTACTAAAGGGAAGATTACAAAATAAGAGTTGATGAGACGATGAGACGAGATAGTGAGACTTAACTTATACACAATTTAGATTTTTTACAATCATCTACGTGTTCTTGTGTACTTATAAACAATTTACCATTAACTTCATATCATGCAGTTCCTTGTGGTCATGCGTAAGAGCTTCTCTTATTTACGCTATTTTACATACTACATAAAAACTATTTTATTGCTTTGTTATCATATCAGCCATTAAAAGTCTGCTGAACATTGGCCTCCCCAATAGATTGCAATCTATTAGAGGAATTTGCCTATTCAAGCCAGTACACAGGATGACGCTGCTGTCTATCACCCGCTAGGAAATCTTTTCATTTGCTCCCCCTAAGATGAGAGGGAGGGGCACTATTCTAGGCTGGTACCACACGGTTTAAATCGCGATAGAAACGACTATTTTACCTCGAATGCTTTAACAACACCAAATGACCAAAAATTGTTGATTAAACCCCGATTAAAATCCATGAAATGTGCTGTATTTTGTTTAAATATCATATGTTATTTAACTGTATATAATATAATTCTCCAGTACCGACTATTTCATACTCATCATCAAAGTTTTATCCCGATTTCCCTAGACTTAAACTTAGGGCTCAGGGTCTGCACACAGCTATAACCAGATTTGGTTGAATTTACGTTATTAAACTGCATACAGTACTTTTATTAACAATATTTAATATGTAAGTCTTAAATTTTATTACACGTATAGATAACCTCATTAAATTAATGGCCGTAATTCAAGGCTTACAATTAAGACGTGCCTGTTATCGCAATGTCTTCTCTCGACGTGGAAACACTCAAATTAACGCTAAAGGGACTAATTGATGACTTTTTGTTATAAATAAAACATAATTTGATTGAATAAAATACTGTAGCTATAAAGAAGATACTTTTACCCACTAATGGGAGAATATTATAAATTAAAGAAGAAGTATGTAATTCATGAAACATTTACTTATTTATAATAATTCAAAATTTAATTATTTATTTACTTTCTTGTATAAATTCAAGTTTAGAAGTAAACGTCATCGAAGATTATAATGAGGTTATCCATAACATTTCGCTGATAGAGCTCTTCAAGAAGGGCAGACCCTTATATTGCCAGCATCCTTAGGCTGCAGTGACCACGTGGAAGCAGGTGGGCCATATGCTTCAGTGCCACCCTGTGGTATAAAGAAAATAAATCTATATAATTGAAAACTAGTCCAAGAGGAAACACACCACAGGAAAGCAAATAATGTGTAAAATTGTAAAAAAGATACTAATTATACTATTTTTATATAAAATAATATAATTCTTCTATACGTGTGTATGTCACTGAAGTCCTCCTAAACGACATGATTGATTTGAATGTGGGTATGCGTTTTAGTGGCGCCCTAGATGGTTTATATTCACAAATCAGACAGGCGTTAAAATTAGGAACTAGAAAATAATGTGAAAGCTTATGAAAACTTAACCACACTTTAAAATTTTCAGAAAATTATGGGATCAATACCATGGCGTTTTACATTGCTGTAAGTCGTTATACAATTAGCGCAATGGGCAGAAATAATCTTGATAGGTCAGCTAGTATAGATATACATACAAACATATATATACAGAAGCATATTGTACCCACACACTTCGCTAACTATTTATTTAATAGGTGGCGGACCAATTGACGCTAACCGGAAAATTTTATGTTTGCCAGAGCATTTTATTAGAAGAATTCTAAACTAATACTAGAATTCTAAACTAATTTATTGATTCAGGAATGATCCCGAAAAATGACTATCCCTAGACGAGAGTGCAAAACTCTCGTTTCAGCGTTAGTCGTGAAGACATCGTTGTTCTGAGGCTCCTATCTTACCTGAAGATGCCCTGTGTAAGGGCGAAACACGTGTCGTGTTGAATAGTTTCTCGATTTTTCGGGAAATTATAGTAGCGCCGGAATCGTTACAAAGATATTTTCAATACATCACTTGCTATTTATAAACTTACAATTGTTATATTCTTATACATTCTAATCTTAGACAAGACTTGTTTAATTATAATTTAGCTAATCGTATCACGAGTTACATTAAAAATCTGTTCGAAAATCCTTGTAAACAACTAAATTCATACATACATACACGCCATATACCTGTATATGTATATCCCTGTATACCTGTAAACCACAAAATTAACTTATTTATTGTACTAGTAGTCTTCTTCTTGTCGTGTTGACGAGAAATCAGTCTCATAATATACAGGCAGTAGGCCTGTACTCTGTCAGGCCAATACGCCACCACAACAAAAGCTGCAGCTATTTATTGTAATTGTAGCTGCATAATTAATCTTATTAGTTGTCATAACTTTTATGCGACTGTTGCACCACATACAATTCTTTGTAAGGTTTCCATCGCTGTCCAGCGCTGTAGTGGTCCTCTACTGTGGCATAATATTATGAGTGAGAGCAGAATACTACATTTTAATAACAATATACGAGTATAATACTTCTTACTTACTTCTTACTTAACAATAATAATAAATATTAACTGATAATCACACCAATTATTTAGTTCCAAGATAAGTATCATTAAGAACTTGTGTTTGTAGATTTGTCCTGTGTGGAAATCGAACCCATGACCTCTGGAGTAAAGTTTAGGTATACTGACCTCCACGCCACATAGGTCGTCAAACTTTTTTCGTCAAACGGTACTTACTTCTTACTTACTTATTTTTCTTTGTAACTAAACAAATTTAAATTCATATCATTTTATGCGATGCTGTTTTGTTTTTAGCTTTAAACTACTAGTAGTACAGTATGTGATAATCGATGACACAGTTATCATGATGGCAGTGTATTCTATCAACAGGGCTATCCTTTTCAAGTTGAGAGGGATTCTGTTATATTTTATAACACGATCCTAGTGATAGCACTTTTATGTCGTCCAATATTGATACAAACATACTAAGTAAGTAAGCGAAACATCGGTTTAATGTGTTTCAAAAGCTCTATGTGAAGTCATTCTGACATCTAACCCCCGGTGTACGAATCTTAACTTATGCGACTATTTCCGACCACCTGTTCTCACGGAGCTACTCATACAATCGCTTTCAGATTCATTCATCATCATCATCACCATTCAGATAATTAACGTCCCACTACTTGAAAGTTAATGGGTAGGCATATGTTCAGCTGTGGACTTCTCTTGGCTGATGATGATGATGGCTTAGTTAGAGTATGCAGTGCTTACATGCCTATATGGCGAATCTGCAGTCATTTTTGAATTCTTATTCTCACAGAGCTACGACCGCAAGCTTTATAATTCTGTCAATGTCTCACTGCTGATCACGGGCCTTTTTCCACGAACCAAGGTAAGATTAAAGAAAGATTCAAAAAAAAATCAGTTAAAATATTTATGCGAGACATTAATATTATAATGAAATAGAGTCTAAAATAGCGTAAAGACACTAGTTGGCATCGTCTCGTTTCTAACTTTTCACAAAGTTGGCGTGTACTCCAGACAAACAGCTTTACAAATCCCGACAACTAATAAGACCTTCTTAGTATATTAGCGTCGTTTATTAAACAAAGGAATTCCACTAGCTGTCAACTTTGTGCAAACACTTGTGTAAGATATTTCAAGTGCGTATCCGGAGAGTACTACAACAGTGGCAGATTTATATTTTGTGATCCATCTCCACGATAGACGCACGATGTGATAACAGTCGCAGGATCAGGCTGAATGCAGACTGCAATTCCTTTAAAAAAATTTGGGGGTAGCAAAATATGTTCAGTTTTGAACTTCTCTGGGCTTATGATAGTAATGGCTTAGGGTATGTAGTGCTTATATGCCTATATGGAAAGTACGTATCTGTAAGTAACAACCCAATTTATCTTCTTTCTTTCTTTCTTTTCATTATGTAGCAAACTATTGAAACAACTTTGTGTGAAACTAAACTAGTTAATAAATGTGTTATGTTGCTACCTCCGTGAATTTAACAAAAGATGCAAGGAAAAATACGGTTCGAAATAATATTATAATGAATTTTTTCGCGAGACAGGTAAAATTATTTATATAGACTTTAGAACAACGCATAGACAAGATTCCAACTTCTCACAAAGTTGGCGTGTATTCCAGACAGAGCGCTTTACAAAACCCGACAACTACTACAGCTTCGAAGTATTAACGTCGCTTATTATAATAGGTTGGGGAAAAAGTCTTTTCGTATTTTTGTATGAAAAGTCAAGAAATTTTTTTCAAAGTTTATTTACATTTATTTACAATATATATGTACCGTTTTGTTGAATAACTTTCTGCCATTTTGTGGGCAGAGACATTATCCCGTTACTGTAGAAACTTTGGGACTTCTGATCAAAAAAACGGGACAAATAGTTTTGGCAGTCCTCTCTTGAGGTCAACCTTACAGAACCTAAAGAATTCTGCAGAGACCGAAACAGGTGAAAATCTGAAGGCGCAAGGTCAGGGCTATATGGTGGATGCACTAGGACCTCCCAGTCGAACTCTCTTAATTTTTGCTGAGTGGCTAAAGATGTGTGTGGTCTAGCGTTATCGTGATGAAAGACCACACCCTTCCTGTTGATCAATTCCGGCCGTTTTCTCTCGACTGCTTCCTTTAATCTCATCAGTTGCTGGCAGTAAAGATCAGAATCGATGGTTTTGCCGGGCGGTAAAAGCTCATAATAAACAATGCCCTTCCAATCCCACCATACTCACAGCATCACCTTATTTCGTGTTAGGCCAGGTTTGGCCACAGTCTGTGAAGCCTGGCCAACTTTCGACCACGACCTTTTTCGCACGTTCTTGTCGTACGTGATCCACTTTTCATCGCCAGTTATCAATCTCTTCAAAAACGGCTCGGTTTTATTACGTCTCAATAATGAATCGCAAATGAGTACACGGTTCATTAAGTTTCTTTGAGTGAGCTCGTGTGGCACCCAAATATCGAGCTTTTTTGTATAACCAGCTTTCTTCAAATGGGTCAAAACTGTTTTGTGGTCAATTCCCAGTTCTTCAGCTGCATCGTAACTACTAATATGCCGATCTTGCTCCACTCTTTCAAAAATGGCGTCCATTTTATTCGTAACAGGGCGACCAGAGCGAGGTGCATCTTTAACATCAAAATTTCCGGACTGAAAACGTTTGAACCAAATTTGTGCTACTCTTACTGACACTGCATCAGGTCCATAAACATCTCAAATTTTTTTCACTGCTTGAGTTGCATTTTTGCCTTTTTTATAATAAAATTTTAAAACGTATCGAATTTCTTCATTAGATTCACTCATTTTAACGGAGAGAAAAACAAATGAAAAATAGCGGGAAACAACTTTTTTTTATTTTTTTCTTTTCTTTATAATGGAACCTTTTTAATGTTACCAAAACCAGCCAGACACAAATAGTACAGTCTAAAAAATTTTATAATAAGTTTATACCTACGTTATGCGAAAAGACTTTTTCCCCGACCTAATACATGGGAATTCCACTAGCTGTCAACTTTATTCAAATGCTAGTGTGAGATATTTCCCTGCATATCCGGAGAATATTAATACATTTGATGCGTGGCATATATGGAATTAATTGTGGTCCAACTGCAAGCTGAACGAATGGTTTGATGCAATCCTATTGAAGTTTGTGGAGAAGCATATGTTCCGCTGTGGACTTATCTAGGCTAGGCTAGCTTAGGGTATGCAGTGCTTTTATGCCTATGAGTTGAGCACACCTCCGTCACTATCTACCCTATTATGTTGCAAAATACTTTAAAAACTTAGTGTGAAACTAAGCGCAGACTTAGATAAAGAAAGTGTTACGATGCTACATCTGCAAAATAAACTTTACACCTGCGGTCATTTCTGAATACCTAGTAGCACGGAGCCACGAGTATTTCAAGCTTAAAATAATGCTTTAATTATTAAATATTTAATTATTATTATTATTAATTATTGATCACGGACATTCTCTCTCAACCCATGGAGGGAAGAACGATACGGTTCAAAAGAAAATTATGTTAAATTTGTAAGCAGGACAGGCAACATTAATAAAATAGGTTTTAGAAAAACGCATAGGTTGGCCTCGTTTCATTTCCACTCCAGATCACCATACGAATTGTACTACGAAAATTTTGATAGCGACATTATTAGAACGATGGAAACGGGAAATAATCCCCACCTCGTATTTATCCATTATTTCGAATTTGCATACATATTCAGAATTAGGTCTACTTATTGTACAATTTCGTATGCTTCCCCTCAAGGTTCGTAGAAATTTGCGTTCTTTAATTAGAATAACTCAATCTAAGTCATCAATGAAACTTCAGTTTTAAGGATAATTCTATTAGGAACCAAGGGAATTTCCTATATTGGTATTTTTGTCGAAAAACCAATATAAAACTCTTATTTTTCCCTCTGGCTAGTGCATCTACGTAACTGAAGAAAGCAGTGAACATTCTTAACTCAATCATGTAACATAGTAATTTCAAACCTTAGTTATGTCAGTATTAACTTACGGACTTATATAGCGATCACTATACCATGGATTACATTCGAAAAAATATTTTTGTATTATTTATGCAGCTATGCTAAGCTTCATGGTGTTAATGTCGTTTATTATATATAGGAATTCCACTAGCCCTCAATTCTTTGCGTAAAATATTTCTAATGCATATCTGAAGAATACTATGACATTTTATATGTGACAGATTTGATATACATCATCAGCATCTTCTTGAACAATTTTCGATTGAGTTGGTGTAAGCGCCTTGCATTTTGCTCTATTTTGGGCTGTTTTGATCCAACTTTTGTCCGCGGTTTTAGAGATATCGTCTTTTCATTTTAAACTGCGGCCTTCTGACAAGTTAAATGCGTCCCTTAGACGCCAATAAAAATACCCTGTTAGTATTTTACCCGCCAATCCATAACTTCATTGATAGTTACAATTAGTTATAGGATCAGTATACGCTTAAATAACCCCAAAACCAAGTTGTTTCATTCAATAATTATGTTCCGAGTCCTATCATAGCTACGCTGTGCTTCTAAAAGAATATTATATCGATGGCCCCAACGAATAAACGTTCAAGAGGTATTACCCAAAAAAGAAATTTTTCCTATTATTCGTTTTTATGGCCTTTCATACACCTATATATATTTTTTTATATTTTTTAGACTTCAAATAAGGCTTTTATTGCACAAAATTCGTTTATTGTACGGATAAAAATATTTTCATCTAACATGAATAACAAAACATGAGTCTAATGCATATTATTTGTTCCTTTGAGTACACCAGAATAAATGTGTTAAATCAATCTGCCAATCGTGTCTATCCTCTCCTGTGAAGTAATAACTCTTACACGATTATTCAGGTAAAAATGGAAGCAACTTTTATTAGTAATGCTTCATTGCAGACGGCACAGTGTTGAATATAATAATTACATCTATTCCATTATCTTTTACTAATTTCTCTGGTATTTTCTAATATTGTAAAAGTTTAAGCACTAATATTCTTTGCTCATGAATTGTAGGTTATTGGTAGTAACCGTTTTATAAACGAATACTTTTCTAGTAGTGCCTATTGCAATCACTCGTTAGTATAGACAATGGGTGAAGCGGCGGTTGCCTATTTATTTATATAATTTGCAGTTACTGGTATGTAACTGTTCTTTTTAGAAAGATTATTGTTTTAACAGACTCAGCTGATGTTTTATCGAGTATACCTACATTGTTTGAATTCTTCTCAGTAAAACGATGAAATGCGTTCGTCGCATGTAACACTTTTTCTTTATTCAGACAATATTAATGAAGATAACAGTAGTATTGTATATGAAAAACAAAATAAACTTAAAATTGAAAAACAAGCTGCTTCTTCTTTATCAGGTAAGAATGAAATATTTTAATAAAGTATTATTTTTAATGATATATGACAGACGACTGTACCTATTTTAAGGCAAATAATGGCATCGGTTTTTTTCAAAAATCGCTTTTTTGGCATTTTATTAGAATTCGCTTTGGTATTTATTAATTTATCTATTGCAATTAGGATGAAATTAGACCAGACGCTTTTAAAAATAATTTGCTGGTAATAAGCAATCAAAGTAGCAAGTTTATCACCACACGATAATAGTATATCACCACCAAACGTACCAACAAGTGAAATTTTAGATATTTCTCATAAGGTTATTGAACAATTACTACATGAGATAGAATTCGCTATTGTAATCTGTAAATAAAAATGATGATTTACAAATTTCTGATAATTCAATGATATTAACTCCGTCAACCAAACAAAAAATAGACTTCATAGCCACGCCGACTGTGTTATACATTTATAAGGATTATTATCTGAGAAGTATTTCCGATTTAGAAGGTGTTTTACATAGTATTGAAACACAAAAGATATCACATGATATTGTAACTATAGGATTGGAGAGAAGACCAGTAAAACCAATGGAACAACTTACAAAAAAGAAAAAAATACGATCACAACGCTTAAAAATTCTGGTAAAAGTTATGAAACGGAAAGATCACAAAAAAAAGTCTTAAAAATACTGATAAAAGTTATGAAAGTGTTAGAACTATTAAAAAAAAAACGCAGAAATATCTATTGGACCACCATGCAACTGCAAATTAAAATGTTACGAAAAAATACATGAAAATATAAGGTCAAAATTTTTCAATTTTGTTGTGCTATCGGGGAACATTAAAGACATTGGTTGAATTTTATAAAAGAAGATGAAAGAGGATTAAATTTTATTAACCGCTATGTAAACAAAGATAACGTCAAAAAATTACAGATGTACGTAAAAATAACCGTTCTCAAACATTAACATATCAATTACTCGATGATACTAATTCCATGATTAAAGTTTGTAAAATTATGTTTTTAAATACCTTGTCTGTGTGAAACTATGAATATCTCTAAAATGCACCGTCTATATTTAGAATGGATAGATCGTGACAAGCAAACAGTACAATCAAACATGCATAGCAACTAAACGCCAATATGAAATAATAGGTATTTTATGCAAAATTTTATCTATCCTTCCACAAACCTAAAAAAGATTATGTAAGTGTGTTCAATTTACCAAACTTCTGATGATGTTAGAAAAAAACAATTAAAAGCCGATAATGCGAAGCACTTAAAAGAAAAGCAATTGGTAAGGCAATTACAAGAAAAAGAAAATTACTGTTCGGATGATAGTGTTGTAACATATTTTGATCTGGAAAAAGTGGTGAATATCCCTCAAAGTAAATTAGGGATATTTCATTATAAACGCAAGTACCCTGTTTATAATTTCACAATCTATAATATCATAGAGAAGAAAGTTACTGCTACGTCTGGCATTGTCAGATTCCGAAAAGTGGTGCAATAGAAATTTTGCAAGTTGTCTTGGTAATTTATCCAGGTACATATCGAAATAGGAATAAAAAATGTATCCTTTTATAGAAGCTGAAATTCCAGGCTGATTTTGTAGATTTTAAACAGTTAATAAAAGGGAAGAATTGGTTAAAAGATACAGATGGATAACATTTACTGGAGCAAAATAGAAGAAAAATATTTTCTAATAAATATCCTGATACAATTTACTTTAGATACAATTTCGAAGACGAGTAACGAGAGATGCAAACTATCACGAGGACTTATTCAAGAAGGCGACAAGGAGAACCTATAGAAGACGCTGGAAACCTAAAACTTAGTGTACACTGGAATGCTACCCACACCTCTTTCTTTATATAGGGATTTAATAAGCCTGTGCGACTCAGGAGCCATACCAAATCATTACCAGGGTTTTCACGGGAATCTAATGCCATTAGAATTCTCCTCGGTTACCAGTGATAGTGGCGAGGAGAATTAGTACCTAGTTATTTGTTGTTTTCTGTTAGATTTTTCTTGTTTTTTTAAGTAATGTATACCCGATAGGTATCTATTTCGTTGTTAATTGGATAAATAAATAATAACTATTCTTACCAACAACTTTTTTTTTTGACCTTAACAAAAATTATTAGCTAATTTACATTATATGGTATAATAAAGATGTGTTACATAAATAATGAATCGATCTCATTAACATTAATATACATGCATTTATCTTTATAAACATAAAAAAGCAACAAAACAACAAGAATAAGTGTGTAGATGGCCAAAGCACGGCTCAGGAAAATAAAAAATTACATAGAATAACCGTGCAACATTTCACTACACTTGTTTTTGCTTAATTTATAACACGAACAAACGTGCAGCGAAACAGTACTGTTAACAAGTCACATATTATTCACTAGAATAATAAAATAATAGGGTTTTTTTTGAATTTGTAGAAAACTGATAATATATTTCATATAGTACATATATAAGCTGAAAGATATTTTATTTACCTTTAATTTTATAGTACATTATATTTACTTATTTACTATGTTATTAAAGTTATATGATTCCAAACGTTTTTATATTTTCCTGAAAAGTTGTCGTTTTTTGTTTGCACGTTTATTCGTTAGGGCCATCGATATGCAAATATGTAACAGTTTGATGTATCTACATACCTTGTCCCTGTGGAATAAGTTAATGTGGAATAATTTATTTAAACTCTTATAATGTTTATGATATCCTAGTTTCAGGGTTCGCTGTGTAGGTTATCGTTGTTCTGAGGTTGTCTAAATGTTTTACCTGAAAATGCGCTGTTGGGGGCAAACACGTGTCGTTTAGAGTTGTTTCTTCATAAAAACAATCGGTAGACTACAATTGCGCGGAAATCGTTACAACGTTATTATAGCCTTCACTTTTTTTTGAAATAATAACTTCTTGCGTCTAGCACATCAAGCCTATTAATAATATATAATTCATAGTAAATGAGAATGAGTGATGAATTGATGATAAATGGTAAATGAGTCCTCAGTAAAGATGTGGGACTTTACTGAGATCTCACATGGACTCCTTGAGAGAATATAAAAAGTGATGTTGCTTATTCACAAACACTTAACGGTTTATAATCCACCGTTATTACACAGTAATCTTAGAAATATTACAAATTATGGAAAATAAAACAAAACAGCAACTTCACTTTCCCGCCAAGAAGCCCAAGCTTTCACTTGTTTTGCACCTATTTGGTGACAATTTCCAAATTCAAATAATATCTATAGACACACAAGATTGCAAGTTTATATGCAAACGTAAAACGCCTCTGCCAGTACCTACCCAATTATGTTGCAAACTACTTAAACAACTTAGTGTGACACCAAACTAGATAAAGAACGTTGCTTCTCGTAAAACTTGCCATACAATGTTTTACTACTTTTAGCACTTAGTCACTTATTTAAAGTAAAAGATTTACGTCAAAAATGATTACTCTTTGTTCGATAGAACCTACTCGATAAACCTAAGCGAAAATTGAATTTTCTTTTCTCTACTCACTGTGGGTGTCTTTTGAAAGGACTAGCTTTGGCCTTGCGTGAAATTAGATTTTGTGATATATCGTGCTTCACATGAGAACTCCTTCATACCTATTCAATGTATTTGGGAGCATACAGCTGGAACATAAAAGTATTTATTAATGTCAAATCTGAAACAAAGCTACAAACCTCCCAAAATATTTTAAGATAATAAGAATATTATAAAATATTACATAATTAAAAATGGCTTCAGTTATTACCTATACATACTACTAAAATATCTGAAGAATCGAAAATACTCTTGTTTATAATAATAATAAATTATATCAAAATCATCTGTCATTCCATGCAGCGCATTCTCTGCCATGCATCTGCCATAAGGTGACCCAATTTTAGCAAAGCAATATTTTTTCAAATGTTATCCATGGTATAGTGATCGCTACGCCATATAAGTCCTTAATACTAACATATTAGGTTTTAAATTGTAGAATTACTATAGATATATTATTAAGTTGAGTCACTGCTTTCTTCAGTTACAAAGAAGCATGCACCAGCCAGAGGTGAAAAGAAGAGTTTTATATTGGTTCTTTGACGAAAATACCAAGACGATATCCCTTATAGATTATTACTTAAAACTTGAGTTTCATTGATAACTAAGATTGAGATATTTGAATAAAGAATGAAAATTTCTACAAACCTTGAGGGAAGTTTACGAAATTGTGCACAGCGCCGTTTATAAGAAGTAGATCTAATTCTGAATATGTATGCAAATATCCATTATGCGGAATAAAAAGGAAGTGAAGATAATTTCCCGTTTCCATCGTTCTATTTATGTTGCTACCAAAATTGTCGTAGTACAAAATAGAATAAACACAAAAGTGTATTATATTCGTTCGGTGATCTGAAGTACACGCCAGCTTCGTGAGAAGTTAAAAATGAGACGAGGCCAATTATTAATGTCCCGCTTTGAATTTAAACATATTTTCTTTTTAGTCGTATCGTTCCCACCTTGTTCTCACCTTGGGTTGTGAGAGAAGGTCCTCAATGAAGGAAGGAAGAATAAATAGATGGAGGTTAACATAATTGTAAAGCTTGAAACCCACGTGCCTCCGTGCGACTAGGTATTCAGAAATCACCGCAGATGTAAATTTTATTTTACAGAGGTAGCATCGTAACACTTTCTTTATCTAAGTCTATGTTTATTTTAACATATAGCTGTTTAAGTAGTTTGCAACATATTAGGGTAGGGTAGGGTAGATAGGGCGTGCTCATCTCACAGGTATATAAGAACATCTAGTTTGATCCTGTAACTTTTATCAAACCGTTCGTTCAGCTTGCAGATGGACTACAATTAATTCCATATCTGCCAACTTTCAAATATTATAGTATTCTTCGGATGTGCACCAGAAATATCTTACTAGCATCTTAATAAAGTTGACAGCTAGTGGAATTTCTATGTATAATAAACGACGTTAATACTACGAAGCTCCAGTAGTTGTCGGGGTTTGTAAATCGCTCTGTCTGGAATACACGCCAACTTTGTGAGAAGTTGGAAACTTGTCTTTGCGTTGTTCTAAAGTATATATCATTAATGTTACCTGTCTCGCGTGAAATTTCAAAAATTTTTATTTTGAACCGTATTTTTTCTCTTACCTTTTATAATACTAATAAAGTTGTAAAAATAATAGTGGGTAATGTCGATATTTCATTTTTCTGCATCGACTGCAAGTAAGGGCTTTGAACCTTTCTATGTATGAAAACTCTGCAAAGGCTTATACGTTCCCCGAGAAACGTATTGATACTGCGATCTTATACTGCTTAGTTGAAACTTTCAATGGCCCTAACCGTGACATAAGCAAGATATCAGTTTTCCAATGTAATTTAATTCCCACATTCTTATTTAAAAGTAAAGGCAATGCAATTGTTGCAAAAAGTATTTACAATAAGTATGCAGCAAACAAAAATGTCTGCATAGTCACATGGAAAAATTGTATTTCCTGTCTACGCATCACTTACCCCAATGTAGAAATTTCCTCTCGGCATATTTCCTCACAAATTCGGGTAAATCGCCAATATCTTGTTATCTGAAAGTGGAATGAATGGTGATGCAGGAAATATTTTATTTGGGAGATTGGTAATTTGGAGGACTTGAGTTTTGAGAGTGCTTTTACATTCTATGTAGAATGTCAAGTCTTTATGGAATAATTGCAACATTAGGTAAGCATAATGTGAACGGAATTGTAGATTTGAAAATTGGTGCAATTTAACACGTTAGCTAAGTTTATTTGTAAATAAAGAAATATTATATTCTGTTGTATCTTACTTCAAATGTCTGTCAAGCCTCTAAGGAATAATTTCAAAATTTATCAAAATGTGAACAAGATTGGTGATAAAGTATGAGTGTTATTTTATGAGTTAGCATAGTATCCGTGTTTTTTGTGAAGATAAAAATAGTCTATCAGCAGAAATAGATAATAGGTCAGAATACCATGACCAGCAAACATTATTGAACCAATCGGCAATTTTATTTCATTTTGGGCAGCTTTAAAATGTTTGGTGAAGCCTAGTAAAGTGTCTAATAAAGCCATTACTTTTAATACATTCCCTGCGATAATTAATAACATCGCAATCTAATAAGGCGTAGTGACATTTATTAAGAAACTGTAACATTGCTACCTTGTTAACATTTAAGCTTAAAGGTTTACTTGTAGACTTCTGGCGCAAGAAATTGTTACAATGAAAAACAGTTTGTTATCGTTAGTAAAATCATAAATTTGGACTTTGAACGTTCTTAGAAATACATAGATACAAGCAAGCATACTTAATCTACAAGCATAACTAACATAAACAAAGTTAAGATTGGCATTCATGGCGGGAAAAAAATATTGTCATTGTTAAGTTTTTAGTTGAAATTCTTGAAAATGTATTTTTTTTATGTGACACGTCATAATGACTACATCCTGCCTAATGATAAGCAGTCGATGCGGTCATATCGTGAGATAAGTACAAAGCGCATTCACTCATGACGGCCTGTTAAAATGCCGTTGCACACCCCGCTTAAAAGTTCCGGGATCATAGAAAATAGGAAACACATGAGTCGGCAGCGAGTTTCAGAGCTTAGTGGTCTTGCTCAAAAACGACTTCCCAAATTTCTTGGTTCGAGTGCTCGAACCGAAATACAACTTTTTTGGATTTATATCAGTAGGTTGCATACTGCATTTTAAATAGAGTTTCAGGACTGCAAATCTCCAGTTTTACAAAATTTAACAAAATATTCTTCTGTCTTTTGAAATCAAAGATGAAAATATTCTCCAAACAAAACAAACTCTTTGTAGATCTTTGATGCTGTATTTAAAAGTATTTTCTCTAGTAACAAACAATGGGTCCTTTTTATTACTGTCTGTGTTTCGTTTTACTTTTTAACAAAAGCTAAGTGTCAGCTCGGACTCAAAAGCATAGAGTGGAGACAGCGTGTGTTAGATACGGGATATTATAAATTTATCCCATTTGAGATGAAAAGAAACCATTCTACGACTTTTGAAAAAGTATCTACATAGTAAAAGCTAAGTTTACTTTTAGCACAAAGATCTCTAGATTAAACTCGTAAATGAGAAGACGATATAGGAATGGCTAAGGGCTTACATACGGCCGCTAGTATCAAACTGTTTATTTGCAAATTTCCATCTACTAAAATCCTCATCCAATTTGACAATAAATCAACTGCGTAAATGCCTTATCTTAGAGTTTTCTTAAATACTTGAATCCGAAACTGTTGTATGAACGCTACGCTAGTTTAATCATTAGTAGATAAGAATGATGGGAAAGTTTTACTACTCTATCGTATTAGGTTTGGTGCCTGTAAAGATAGTTGTTATGGTTGAATAAATAAATAAATAAATGTGTATTGTTTATTTGTAGGTTGAGATGAAGAATGAAAACAAAATTTTGTCCATATATTAGGTCGGGGAAAAAGTCTTTTCGCATAACGTAGGTATAAACTTATTATAAATTTTTTTTGACTGTACTATTTGTGTCTGGCTGGTTTTGATAACATTAAAAAGGTTCCATTATAAAGAAAAGAAAAAAATAAAAAAAAGTTGTTTCCCGCTATTTTTCATTTGTTTTTCTCTCCGTTAAAATGAGTGAATCTAATGAAGAAATTCGATACATTTTAAAATTTTATTATAAAAAAAGGCAAAAATGCAACTCAAGCAGTGAAAAAAATTTGTGATGTTTATGGACCTGATGCAGTGTCAGTAAGAGTAGCACAAATTTGGTTCAAACGTTTTCAGTCCGGAAATTTTGATGTTAAAGATGCACCTCGCTCTGGTCGCCCTCTTACGAATAAAATGGACGCCATTTTTGAAAGAGTGGAGCATATTAGTAGTTACGATGTAGCTGAAGAACTGGGAATTGACCACAAAACAGTTTTGACCCATTTGAAGAAAGCTGGTTATACAAAAAAGCTCGATATTTGGGTGCCACACGAGCTCACTCAAAGAAACTTAATGAACCGTGTACTCATTTGCGATTCATTATTGAGACGTAATGAAACCGAGCCGTTTTTGAAGAGATTGATAACTGGCGATGAAAAGTGGATCACGTACGACAAGAACGTGCGAAAAAGGTCGTGGTCGAAAGTTGGCCAGGTTTCACAGACTGTGGCCAAACCTGGCCTAACACGAAATAAGGTGATGCTGTGTGTATGGTGGGATTGGACGGGCATTGTTTATTATGAGCTTTTACCGCCCGGCAAAACCATCGATTCTGATCTTTACTGCCAGCAACTGATGAGATTAAAGGAAGCAGTCGAGAGAAAACGGCCGGAATTGATCAACAGGAAGGGTGTGGTCTTCATCACGATAACGCTAGACCACACACATCTTTAGCCACTCAGCAAAAAATAAGAGAGTTCGACTGGGAGGTCCTAGTGCATCCACCATATAGCCCTGACCTTGCGCCTTCAGATTTTCACCTGTTTCGGTCTCTGCAGAATTCTTTAGGTTCTGTAAGGTTGACCTCAAGAGAGGACTGCCAAAACTATTTGTCCCGTTTTTTTGATCAGAAGTCCCAAAGTTTCTACAGTAACGGGATAATGTCTCTGCCCACAAAATGGCAGAAAGTTATTCAACAAAACGGTACATATATATTGTAAATAAATGTAAATAAACTTTGAAAAAAATGTCTTGACTTTTCATACAAAAGTACGAAAAGACTTTTTCCCCAACCTATTATTATTTAGCAATTTTATGCATAAACGTTAATAAAAATATACCTGTCGCGTCAATTGTACATTTCAATAATATAATTTTTTAAAAAATATGCACTCGTGCCTTAAGTCACTTTGCTATAAATGTAATAAAAAATTGTATGAATTGAACTTTCAAGTACACAGAGCGAAAACTCCACATAAAGTTGAAACAATTTCATTCGAGAAACTCGTATGTAGAATCTTAAATAAGTCCAATTATGTAACTTATGTGAAAGACTCGCGTACAGGCAATCTTCTTTAGGATTCCGTGTGCAAACTTTTTGATTTTTGCTAATTTTAAATAAAAGTATTAGTTATAACCAATAAGAGGGCAAGGCTTGGGACCTGTAACGTTAGCAATTACATAAATAAATACTGCCAGGCATTATTCCTATAGGGGTAGGCAGAGATCACATCCTTACACACTCTTAACTCTATTTACACTCTTTCATCACCTCTTCATCGTAATTATGTTATATAGTTTAGGTTTTCTCACAAATTGCTATGCCCTAACAGGTCGTCACATGTAGATACACTTATTTACGTTGTATGACCATATTATGTACTATGTTATGTGACATGTAAATGCAAAAACTATTTGATTTGTACTTTTAACCTGCCTTTTCTCCAAAACGATAGCAATTGGAGGTTTAAATTAATCTTGTTAGAGCATTGATGTCGCTGTTCTGGGGTTGAAAACTTGTATAGAGGAGAAAGCTATGTTTTGTTAGTTTGATTCTCGAATGTTCACAAAGCTATCTTGTAATTTTAATTCCTTAAAGTGGACTTTCAAATATTAACACTTTAATTAATTAATATTATTGTAAAATAACTCTGATTTATTTTATTATTTAACGGTAACTTTATAAATTGCTTCTATTCTCCAACTAGCTGACCCGGCGAACTTTGTTCCGCCTTAATGGCAATAAATAAGCCGATGGTGTTTTTTTTTATTGGAAAAAATCCATAAAATGTAAATACCTACATTCATCATTCGTTATTATTTCTGTATTTTAGTATATAGGTTGCTCTTCACTTAAGTACCTTGTGATACACGACATTTTTTGTTATATTATTATTTATTGAGAAGCACGAAGTCGAGCCATACTATTAAGGCGCTGTTTCGGCACGTGCAATTTCTTGTTCTTCTTCAGTCCTTTCATTTGCAGTATTTCGTATTCTTCTTGCATTTGTCGGGAAAGATTTTGATAGTCTTGCTCGCGGCAATATTAATTAAATTTAGTCAAGTAAGTGATATATTAATAATATATAATTCATAGTAAATGAGAATGAGTGGTGAAAAAGATGATAAATGATAAATGAGATACCCTTCCCAAAGTCCCTTAAGTCCTCAGTAAAGATGTGGGACTATACTGAGATCTCACATGGACTCCTTGAGAGAATTTGAAAAGTGATGTTGCACTGCTTTGTTTGATTTACTAACACTCATGTACGTTCACAAACACTTAACGGTTAATAATCCACCGTTATCACACATTAATGTTCGAAATATCACAAATTTTAGAAAATAAAATAAAACTACAGACATGACGCTTCACTTTCCCGCCACGAAGTCAGAAATAGTTTGAATATTGATTTCTTACAAATATCAAATTGTCATCCATACGTCATTACATAGCTGTTATTATACGTCAATTACATAGCTGTCATTTGCGTTTTGTTATTCCAAGTCTGATTCTTTTTTGTTATATCACGTTTTATAGTGACTGACGTTTCATGTCAAGTCACACGGGAACGCTGTCGAACGGGATAAAAAGTATCCTATGTCCGTCTCCTGGCTCTAAGCTACCTCCCTACCAATATTCGCCCAAATCTGTTCTGCCGTTCTTGAGTTATAAGTGCTGTAACTAACACGACTTTCTTTTATATATTAGGTCGGGGAAAAAGTCTTTTCGCATAACGTAGGTATAAACTTATTATAAATTTTTTTTGACTGTACTATTTGTGTCTGGCTGGTTTTGGTAACATTAAAAAGGTTCCATTATAAAGAAAAGAAAAAAATAAAAAAAAGTTGTTTCCCGCTATTTTTCATTTGTTTTTCTCTCCGTTAAAATGAGTGAATCTAATGAAGAAATTCGATACATTTTAAAATTTTATTATAAAAAAAGGCAAAAATGCAACTCAAGCAGTGAAAAAAATTTGTGATGTTTATGGACCTGATGCAGTGTCAGTAAGAGTAGCACAAATTTGGTTCAAACGTTTTCAGTCCGGAAATTTTGATGTTAAAGATGCACCTCGCTCTGGTCGCCCTGTTACGAATAAAATGGACGCCATTTTTGAAAGAGTGGAGCAAGATCGGCATATTAGTAGTTACGATGTAGCTGAAGAACTGGGAATTGACCACAAAACAGTTTTGACCCATTTGAAGAAAGCTGGTTATACAAAAAAGCTCGATATTTGGGTGCCACACGAGCTCACTCAAAGAAACTTAATGAACCGTCTACTCATTTGCGATTCATTATTGAGACGTAATGAAACCGAGCCGTTTTTGAAGAGATTGATAACTGGCGATGAAAAGTGGATCACGTACGACAAGAACGTGCGAAAAAGGTCGTGGTCGAAAGTTGGCCAGGCTTCACAGACTGTGGCCAAACCTGGCCTAACACGAAATAAGGTGATGCTGTGTGTATGGTGGGATTGGAAGGGCATTGTTTATTATGAGCTTTTACCGCCCGGCAAAACCATCGATTCTGATCTTTACTGCCAGCAACTGATGAGATTAAAGGAAGCAGTCGAGAGAAAACGGCCGGAATTGATCAACAGGAAGGGTGTGGTCTTTCATCACGATAACGCTAGACCACACACATCTTTAGCCACTCAGCAAAAATTAAGAGAGTTCGACTGGGAGGTCCTAGTGCATCCACCATATAGCCCTGACCTTGCGCCTTCAGATTTTCACCTGTTTCGGTCTCTGCAGAATTCTTTAGGTTCTGTAAGGTTGACCTTAAGAGAGGACTGCCAAAACTATTTGTCCTATTTGAAAAAAATGTCTTGACTTTTCATACAAAAATACGAAAAGACTTTTTCCCCAACCTATTATATAGATTACGCAGAGGCATACAACAGGGGTCATAACAAAAGTATATTGGTTTTTTGACCAACAGACAGAACTCCTTTAGTTTCTAATAGATTGTTTCCTTTAACGAGACCAATCAGGAAAAAGTAACATTCGATAAATAAAATATCCTCTCTAGGATAGGAGAGGAGGACACGCAGACGACATGACATCGTATACGATGTCATGTCGTCTCAAATTTAAAAAAGAACAAAGCCGAATTGTGAAATTTTTTCTTCGTTAAATTGTCGGACTAACATGTTCAACGCTACCAAAACATAATCTTCTGTTAACCGGCCAATCGGTAATCAAAGACTAAAAAAGTATTTTCAATTAATAATCTTCTGTTAGTGGGTCATTTGGTGTTCAACAATTAAAAAAGTATTTCTAATTAATAATCGTCTTTCAATAGGTAATTCGGTGTTCAAAGATTAAAATAATATTTCTAATTAATAATAATAATAGTTATTTCCAAAAATACAATTTGCCTTAATTATTATTTGGTAATGGCCCCACACTAAGGAGGCCTGTATCGTGGGCATCAGAGCAATTCGATTAACTAATAAAAGTTAGGCGAACAGTGAAGTACTGATCCAATGATGACGATAAATATTATCTATAAAGCAAACTCTACTCGCCTCGGCCCGATTATTATCATTACAATTTAGGCCCAACAAGTTCTCTGACACGCCTCAATGTCAAATTGAATAGGAAAATCCTCTTTACAGTAAGCAATAAAAATATCCAATAAACAAAATTAGCCAAAGCCCAAGTGTCCAAAATTTCATTCGCCTTTCATATTACATTTCGCAGGAATGGCCGCCAGAACGATAGCAATAACACTTCATATTTATATGAAAACTCCAAACGGCCCGTTCAATCCAAACAATTCTCCAAATTCAATTGCCCACACCGATGGAATCGTTCATAATCACTAAATTAAACAAAACAATGGCAAACTAAATTAGGATACGCAAAACCGGCAACTGATGGAAAAAATTGCGGCTTATAAGCATTTGCGAAACGCAAACATTTCAGTAATTATAAATGATTGGCTATTATTGGGAAAATAATTGATTTTAAATGTAAATATTGTATTCGCCGTTAAGTATAGCTCACGCTACAGCTTAGAATCCACTAGCTTATGAAGAATTTTACCGCAGAGTTATGAACTCGCAATGTATAATAATTATTACGCTAAGAAATTATGCCGTGTGGTACCGGCCTAAAGTAGTGCCACTGTCATCTAATGTTGAGTCGTAAAAGCCTACGAAGAGAAATCCTACCGAATGACGAGCAGCAGCGTCATCTTGCGAACGGGCTTGAACTGAGATCACCATTGATTGTGGGCAAATACCCCCAATAGACTTGTGTTTATTAGGGAGGTCAATGTTCAGTAGTAGACTACATAAGGCTGATATCATAATAGATGACACCAAGGAAGTCCACTGCTGTTCAGCAGTATCCCTCCCGTATAGGCAAGTGACGATTATAGTAATCAACATTGTGCATTTTCAGTTTATGACCAAAAACCTCCTCTTTAAGTTGGGCAAGTCGAACTGTAGTCGCTCCGTATAATGACTGAAATTCAGCAGAATCTAGTTAGTTCAGTAAGAAGACCCAGGGTCCTAAGCTTAAGTCTAGGCACAACCGAGATAATACTGGTATTACACCTGGGTGTATGATGGTGATACTAACGATTAAATTCTTCTTCCTCAGGACTGGGCGCTGCACATGCGGTTTGCTACATCAGCAGATGCTGGATACTATGAATGTCAAGTGCCTACACACCCTCCTACTAGTATATTTTTCAAATTGGTACTAGTTGGTGAGTATTTACTGTTAAATAATTCTTAACTCTACTGTCATTGTACTGGTAAAATTAATTTGCTCAGTGAGACTTTGATTCATATGTAAGAATCTTAGAAGTGCCTGCCAAAGGAAAGAGCTTCCACCGGGCGGATGGAAGTGCCCAGAAGCCGCGTCCCCACCGACAATGTTCGGGTATAGTATTTATAGGGACAAGCTTAAATTGAATGCGTCTCTTAAACGGTTGTCCACACAATATATAATAAATAGCCTTCGCTCTTGTCTTTCACATATATGAGTGTTCATGAATACGCCAACATGATGCCATAAGAATATATGAGTATTTTTTAGATGGAAAGAAAATAAATTTATTCGGTACAAAAAAACATAGTAAATATAAATAAATATTTCTGACACTTACACCAATTATTTAGTTCCAAGATAAGTATCATTAAGAACTTGTGTTATGGATACTAAATAACGGATAAACATACATAAATACTTTTTTTTTTGTTGTAAATACATACTTAATATACATAGAAAAACAACCCGGACCAGAACATATATTCATATTTATACACACAAATATTTGTCCTGTGTGGGAATCGAACCCACGACCTCAGGAGTGGAGTGCGGGTATACTCGCCACCACGCCATATCGGTCGTCTCGCCACCACGCCATATCGGTCGTCGAAGTACTTGTACTGGAACAATGTCCGCTCAGCACAATGTCCACTCAGCACACTGTCGGACACCACAGGATGTCACGACGCTGATCTTCTGTGGACACCTAGGCATGAAGTGTTACTACGCGCAGTGTTTGTGAAATGCATCTATGTAAATAAATTATAAATAAGTATATAAAGTAAATAAGTATATAAAGTAGTTTGTGTAAAGAATGGAATACTATAATAAAAAGTATTGAGTATTATAAGAATATAATGAGAAATAAGAATAACGAATAGTAGTGAAATGCAGATAACTTAATTAAATCGAAGTATGACTGTGATAAGCTATAAATGACACAGCCCATGTAAAATTAATCTTATTGCAAAATCAGTGAATATATTGTTTGTATTTAAATTTATAAGTTTAAATTGAAGCATAAAATCAATAATTTATTATACATTTCTTAGATTTATAATATTATTATATGGTTAGTAAACTTAATGAGAGCGACGATAGCCCAGTGGCGAGGCCCATAGACTTCTTATTCAGAGGGTCTAGGGTTCAAACCCCGGTACCTATGACTTTTCGAAGTTATGTGCGTAATTATCGCTTGCTCTGTGCCTCGGAAAGCACGTTAAGCCATTGGTGCCTTTAATATTCTAACAACTGGTTCAACCATAGATTCATGGTTCCCTTCGGGTTGTGGAGGTTAGATGGCAGTCGCTCCATGTAATTACTGAAGTTTAACCCAAACTCTGCAGGGCAGACTCTGGGCCCTGGGCTCAAGTCAAACTTAAGGCAACCGGGATAATGCTAGGATATTATAAAACTTAATTAGTTAGTTTCTTCATAATTATATATGTAAATGAAGTTCATCGCCCTTTATTTACGCGGACTTAAAACGCAAATCATTAAGTGCTAGTAAAATTTAACGCGACTTTACCTCGGACGAATTGATATTTTCTAATAAAAAAAATCATCTCTTAATATCTTAGTGCTAGGAAATAAATTAAACTTGCTATAGTGTTTGACTTGGTAAAGTATTTTCTACGTACTTTATGTATGAAATCAAATTATATATGTTAATCTGTTATCTCGTGCCTGGTTGGGGCAAGAGTAAAATAAACGGGCTTTGATATAAAGTAAGCATTAAAAAAATGGCTTGTTAATGAGTGTTTTAATACACTGAGTGAATATTTTGGAGAATAAATTTATTATTGTGATATTAATATCCTCTGATTATATTTTTGCGTACCAGTTACCGGTGAAATATGCGGACTTTATAACATTTTAAGACCACTTATGTACCATATTTCATGTGAAATAAAAAGTATTTGTCTTTGTCTGTTATTGAAATTGTACGCACAATCTGGGAACAAAAAATATAATCTGAAGGAAACAGGACGCTTTCTTCTACGTTCGTAGGCGTAAGCGTCTGTCATACCAGACAACAGTCACATCATATTAAAACAAATTGCTATATATAGTAGTGAAAATTAGCGTTGTCTGGGACCTCATTTTCCTGGCTTCAACCGCTGAGCTTCCCTTTGTCTCACTTGCGGTGTTTCATAGTACATTTTGCTGTAAAGTCACATATAGTAAATTATAACTCGATTTCAATATTATTACTGATCTGACTTAACGTTCATATATTTTAATGTAAACTTTGGAACTGCCTCGACTAAGAAGTTTCATGTCAAATTCTTCAATAATGCTACATCATCATCATCTCAGCCATCCGACGTCCACTGCTGAACATAGGCCTCCCCGATAGATTTCCACATTGAGCGATCCTGAGTCGCCTGCATCCATTGGCTTCCCGCCGCCCTGACCAGCAATAATGCTACAGATAGTTAATTAATGCTCACTTATTTTTAACATTATTACTGATCTGATATACATACGTTTTAATGTAAACTTTTTAACTGGCTTCAATTACCAATGAGCTATGTGGCTTGCAGTAAATGTAATTTTTTTATTATAATTAAAGGGTACAGGGACAAAACAAGAAATGTCACTACAACAGTATTTTGTGTAATTAATGTTTTAAAAAATATAATGATTTAAAAATATTTTATGATATTAAGGACTCTATTTGCTTTAGTATTCTTTAATTAATACACGGGACGCCGTAAATGTTGCCATACTTATAATTTATTAAATCCATTAAATACTGATAATATTAAGGACTATATTGCTTTAACGTTTTTTAATTGATGCTATATAAAATATGCGGGAAAACGTAAATGTTGCCATACTTATAATTTATTGGATTTCCATGTGACATTCCTTGTTTTGTCCCTGCATCCTTCAATTCAGCTTGATCTGGTTTGACCAGTAAGCAGACCCTGGGCCCTAATCTAATATATAGGGCACAACCGGTACGATGCTTGGATGATGGAAGTATACAATTTATTTATTACTAGCTTTTGCCCGCGACTTCGTTCGCGTGGAATAGTGACTTCCGGCAGATTTTTGGTTTTACCCACTTAGTTTACGATCTCGCGGGATTTTTGAGAAGTTCCCATTCTCGCGAAGTTTCGGGATAGAACCTATTCTAGACGGAACCTATCTATTACCTTTCTCGAGTTCCAAACTATGTCTGTATCAAATTTCATCCAAATCGGTTTAGTAGTTAAGGCGTGAAGAAAAGACAGACAGACAGAAAGACAGACAGAGTTACTTTCGCCTTTAGAATATTAGTTTCGAAGACACATCATTATCAGACAATATTAATAAGTGTTATAAGATAGATATTAATATAACACATTTTATTATACTGTTCAACCAGCTTGAATTAAATGAGAACATATTTTTATACAATCACACCAATTATTTGTTTCCAAGATAAAATAACATGTGTTATGGATACTAAATAACGGATAAACATGCATAAATGCTTTTTTTTGTAAATACATACGTAATATGCACAGGAAAACACCCAGACCAGAACAAATATTCATGTTCATGCACTATTACAAATCTATAGTTACACACAATCAGATTTGTCCTGCGTGGGAATCGAACCCACGACCTCAGGAGCGGAGTGCGGGTATACTCGCCTCCACGGCCGAAGAGTCGCCGATATTTTTTTCAGAAAACATAGTATCTAGAAACTTAAAATTAACTTTATAATACCATTATTTAAAGCTAAAAATTTATTTACTATAATTGCATTATTTTTAATTATAACTTAAAATAAACTGATTAAACACTTTATAGACATGAATACAAACAATATAAGGGTATATAATTATAATAGGTCGCAAACCTAAGTTTGCGAACTCATTAAAGTCCTTAGACATCGTCTCAATTAATTTCATATAATTATGTTATCTGTTTATTTCATATTATACGAATAAAATTGACATGTTATTCGTTTCTTTTCTAAATTAACACTGGATTCCATACAATATCAAAGAGCATTAACCTCTTTATTGTAGAAATGAGAGTACCTCTAAATATACTCCGGAGATTAATGACCTATGTCGATCCGAAATTTCACACAAATCAATTTTGTTTTCTTGTAAAGCGTCTCAATAACCAATCATAGGCTTGAAACTAAAGCAACTAAACAGTTACAAGATAAGCTAATTGTTTATCTAAGATTGGTTTCAATCTCGGATTACAAATAGGTTATTAATTTCAAGCCATATATGATAGACTCTTTTCAAAATTACTTAATATTCAGCTGTTCTAATTGTCATTTGATTTTAGGCATTTTCATAGGTATATTAAGTATGTATTTGTAAGCGGTAATAGCCCAGTGGCGAGACCCTTTGCCTTTAAATTCAGAGGGTGTCGGGTTCAAACCCTGGTGGCGCACCAATGACTTTTCGAAGTTATGTGCGTAATTATCATCCGCCGTCTGTTCCGGCTGTCATGAACATCTATGACAGTCGTTATTAGGAAGTCAGTGCCTTCTAACAGACTGACAACTGGTTTAACCATAGAATGATGTTTCCCTCTGGGTTGTGGTCAGACGGCAGTTGCTTTACGTAATAACTGAAATTCAGCCAAAATCTGGTTGAACCAGTGAGCAGACCCTGGGCCCTAAGCTTAAGTTTAGGGCAACCGGGATAATGCTAGGATATGATGATTAAGTACGTATTTACAAAACAAAATTATTTGCATATAAATAGATTAATATTATTTTGACAATTACACCAATTATTAAGTTCCAATATAAATATCATTAAGGATTTGTGTTATGGATACGAAATAACGGATAAAGGTACATATATATTAGGTCGGGGAAAAAGTCTTTTCGCATAACGTAGGTATAAACTTATTATAAAATTTTTTTGACTGTACTATTTGTGTCTGGCTGGTTTTGGTAACATTAAAAAGGTTCCATTATAAAGAAAAGAAAAAAAATAAAAAAAGTTGTTTCCCGCTATTTTTCATTTGTTTTTCTCTCCGTAAAAATGAGTGAATCTAATGAAGAAATTCGATACATTTTAAAATTTTATTATAAAAAAGGCAAAAATGCAACTCAAGCAGTGAAAAAAATTTGTGATGTTTATGGACCTGATGCAGTGTCAGTAAGAGTAGCACAAATTTGGTTCAAACGTTTTCAGTTCGGAAATTTTGATGTTAAAGATGCACCTCGCTCTGGTCGCCCTGTTACGAATAAAATGGACGCCATTTTTGAAAGAGTGGAGCAAGATCGGCATATTAGTAGTTACGATGTAGCTGAAGAACTGGGAATTGACCACAAAACAGTTTTGACCCATTTGAAGAAAGCTGGTTATACAAAAAAGCTCGATATTTGGGTGCCACACGAGCTCACTCAAAGAAACTTAATAAACCGTGTACTCATTTGCGATTCATTATTGAGACGTAATGAAACCGAGCCGTTTTTGAAGAGATTGATAACTGGCGATGAAAAGTGGATCACGTACGACAAGAACGTGCGAAAAAGGTCGTGGTCGAAAGTTGGCCAGGCTTCACAGACTGTGGCCAAACCTTTTTTTTTTTTTTTTTTATTATCGTCTGTAAAAAAATGCTGCTTACGCACTGTCTCCCGGCCAAAAGGGGGAAACCGGGAGGGGGTGTGGGGCTCACTGCGGCCGACGCGACCACCGCAGTCCTACCCACTAAAAAACTTCAGACGACGCCCACCGCTGTTGAAAAGGGGCGAGGCACCAGTGCCCGGAGTTTGTAGCTTCTGGTACCCCGCCCGCGGCCAACGTCCCCCGGATCAGAACCGGGGAGACCTCCTCAGGAAGGCGCAATTTGCAGCGCCCCCCCTACCTCTATGTGCGGCCATGGCGTAACTGGCCGACTTCGGGGGGGTCTATGGCGAGACGGAAGGGGCCCCCTGCCCCCGCCGCCTAAGACCCCCCGGGCGCTGCCTGACGGGCCCTCCTGGCCCGCCCGCTGCGCCAACGGCGTAGCCGGAGAGAGAGCGGATCCCGCTCCCTCTCCCGCTCCGCGGCCTCCTTCTGCGACATCACCACTTCGCAGAAGAACTGTGGCCAAACCTGGCCTAACACGAAATAAGGTGATGCTGTGTGTATGGTGGGATTGGAAGGGCATTGTTTATTATGAGCTTTTACCGCCCGGCAAAACCATCGATTCTGATCTTTACTGCCAGCAACTGATGAGATTAAAGGAAGCAGTCGAGAGAAAACGGCCGGAATTGATCAACAGGAAGGGTGTGGTCTTTCATCACGATAACGCTAGACCACACACATCTTTAGCCACTCAGCAAAAATTAAGAGAGTTCGACTGGGAGGTCCTAGTGCATCCACCATATAGCCCTGACCTTGCGCCTTCAGATTTTCACCTGTTTCGGTCTCTGCAGAATTCTTTAGGTTCTGTAAGGTTGACCTCAAGAGAGGACTGCCAAAACTATTTGTCCCGTTTTTTTGATCAGAAGTCCCAAAGTTTCTACAGTAACGGAATAATGTCTCTGCCCACAAAATGGCAGAAAGTTATTCAACAAAACGGTACATATATATTGTAAATAAATGTAAATAAACTTTGAAAAAAATGTCTTGACTTTTCATACAAAAATACGAAAAGACTTTTTCCCCAACCTATTACGTATCTGGCGTGGAGGGTTTTGAAACTAAATAATAGGTGCAATTTTTATGAAATATTCAAATTTGAATATATTTCCTTAAATTTATTTTCTTGAACCTCGTGGGTATCGTATTTTCGTGAAAAAAATAGTAATGGTATAAGTGTCTCTGTAAATGTGTATATCTGTTTGTTTGTGTATCGTAGCTGCTAAGCCAATAAACTGATTATGCAGATTTTACTGTTTGAATGCTGACGTGTTTCAGACTCTTCACGAAAAAGGGGTTTGAATAAACTTTTGTTTAAGCCTGCCCTTTAAAAACCGGAATAAAACCGTCTTATACATGATAAAGGTTAGCATTTCAATGATGTACAAGTATTGATTACTCGAAATTTACACGAATTGTTACAAAGATATTTTTAATCCATTACTCGCTTACAATGGATGGCCGCAAAGTAACGCCTGAATCTATAAATAATAAAAGACATGTATTACTTTTCATAGTATGTACATAATTAAAAAAATAATAATTAAATAAATATTTTTAAACAATTACACCAATTATTTAGTTCCAAGATAAATATCATTAAAAACTTGTGTTATGTACTTTTTTAATACTTTTTTTTTTTTGTAAATATATACTTAATATACACTTGCGAGCAAAAAAATCGGCCCACCCCATGTTTTTGCGTTTTAAGAGAAAAGGTTCAAAATTTATGAATATTATTTTTATTATTTTATTTTGTGTGAAGGTAGTTATGATTAAAGTTTATTTTCACATACCTTACACTTCAATAAAAAGAATATTCTTGACATAATCGAGTCGTTGTTCAGACACCGTCATTACTCACTTTTGCCAACGTTAACCGTTTAACTTTGTTACTCTGTGAAATCTTACTGTTTTACGATCATTTATCATCATTCTACGTCATTACACGATAATTATACGTGAGTTTTAACGTTACATTCTTGAAAAAAATGGATACTACTCCAGCTGAATCCGCACAAGTAGTGGCTCTAATCCAAGCTGGCTTGAGCCAACGTGTCGTGGCTAGACGACTACATTTAAGTCGTTCATCAGTGAGACGAGTATACCGAAGGTTTCTGGAGACTGGCAACTTTGTTAGAAGACCGGGTTCAGGAAGAAATCGTGCTACATCGGAACGTGACGACCGTTTTATGGTGACAACTGCGTTGCGAAATCGACATCTCACTGGTGTTCAGGTGCAGCAGCGACTTCAGGAGGTTCGAGGAGTCACAATTAGTGAGTGGACAGCACGACGAAGGCTTGCAGAAGGTGGTTTAACTCCACATAAACCTGCAACCGGTCCAAAACTGACGGCAGCTCATCGTCAAGCGCGGCTTCAGTTTGCGCGAGCCCACGTTAATTGGTCACTAGAACAGTGGGGCGGTATACTGTTCTCAGATGAGTGCAAAATCAACCTTCACGGGAATGATGGACGTAGAAAAGTGTACCGTAGGCGAGGAGAACGATATGCGCAAGCGTGCATTGAGGAAAGAGTAGCATTTGGAGGAGGTTCGTGGACTGTCTGGGGCGGCATTTCTTTGAATGGAAAAACGAATCTTGAGTTCGTAACCGGGCCTCGTCTTAGCACACTAACCGCTCACCGTTACATTCAAGATGTTTTAGAACAACACGTCATGCCATACGCTGGTTTTGTAGGTGAAGGATTCATGCTCATGCATGATAATGCCCGACCACATGTTGCCGCCATAGTTCAGCAGTACCTGCATAAGGTAGAAATTCCTGTAATGGAGTGGCCAGCAAGAAGCCCTGACCTTAACCCAATAGAACATTTGTGGGATGAGCTTAAAAGAAGGGTTAGAGCTAGGACTCATGTTGTAGAAACCCTCCAGGAACTCAAAGATGCTATCCAAGAGGAGTGGGACGGTATCCCTCAAGAGTTCATAATAACTTTAGTCAGATCAATGAAAAATCGGATGGAAGCTACAATCAGGGCAAGGGGGGGCAATACCAGTTATTAAAACAAGTTATTGGGTGTTGTTTTTTCAAAAAAAACTTTAGTTATTTTTCTTTATAACAATTAAAATTTTGTGCTAATTTTACCGTTTTTCGTTTAATAGCCTATTAAGTTGGTATACAATTTTCAGTAACAATTTGCAATAAGGTTTTTAAAACCTTATTGATCCAGCTATAACATGGTGTCAAAAGAATTCTCATAATAATAAAATGTTTCGAGTTATTTTATTTCAAATCGCAGAGCAGTGTGTGGGTCGATTTTTTTGCACGCAAGTGTACATAAGAAAACACCCGGACCAGAACAAATATTCATGTTCATGCACACAAAGTTTTGTCCTGTGTGGGGATCGAACCCACGACCTCTTGAGTGAAGTGCAGTTATACTGACCTCCACGCCATATCGGTCGTCTCAATTGTTTATATATGGGTACCTAAACCCAACGATAGCAACGAAAATATTAGAAAAATGCCATTTTGTCCACAGCTGCGTACGCGGAAATAGTTGGTGAGTCAGAGAAGATCATCCACGAGGGTTCCATGCTGAGGCTGGTTTGCGTGGTGAAGAGGTCAACGGAACCGCCTTCATACGTGTTCTGGTACTTCGAGAACAGGATGATCAACTATGACCTAAGTAAGTATTTATCAAAAACCTTAATTCGGAAACCCAGCTCCATATGGTCAAAATTTTCGAAATAACCTCTGAAACTACAAACTACTTTCACTTTTACTGATGTTATAAAAGGTACATACATGATACCTTGTAAGGGCGCAGCAACATACACACTATTAAATTAATCTTATATTATATTTTTTATCTATTTATATATATTATTATACTCATATTTTATACTGATTTTTAACATATTATAATTAAATTATTATTTATATTTCACACTGTATTGCAGTTTAGCTCTGTCCTCAAAAACACTCTTTAATATTGTAATAACATTTATTGGTCAAGTATTTGCTCTAATTATACGTAAATATACGTAAGTATTTACTACTTTTTATTTTTTCAAGGAAACGCGGACGATCCGCGTGCGTTTGCTAGTCAGTTATAAATATTGATTGCCACACGGTCCCCATTTAGACTATAAAGACAAGTAGTTCTAGAAGGCTGAACACGTTTATTAGGATACTTAGTGCCTAGCCGTAAGAAAAGACGTTCTTGTTAGTTTAAACATGATACGGAATCGTAAAGTATCGATCGTAAAGGTTGCAGTATGAACATAAGTCATTTTATGAGTGCAATTTTATATGGCTTTGAAGTCAAAGTTAAAATCATTTATTCAAGTTTGGCTCAGTAGAGGTCTCGTGAAAGTCCAGGTTTTTTTTCCCGCCAGTTACAAGAATAGTAGGTATTTAATATCAAAACAATTTGCGACGTCTATAAAAATAAAAACTTGTGTCTGCTGTCACAAGATTTAAAAGAAAGAAGACACAACTCTTTTAATAAAGATTAACATAATTACGAATAAACATAATAGACATAATCAGACCAGTCCCCACTGGCGGCACTCGTTCACGAGAATGACGCATGAACCAGCCATCGTTTCGCTCAACCATATCAACGTTCTCTAACGTCACGACCCGAACGCGTAATGCTATCACCACATAAACATTAAAGTGAGCATGACATACTTAAGCTACAGGATAAAAGAAATCGATAAGTAAAATAAATGTCTTTCCTTTTTATCATTATCTATATATATAAAAGAAAGTCGTGTTAGTTACAGCACTTATAACTCAAGAACGGCAGAACAGATTTGGGCGAAAATTGGTAGGGAGGTAGCTTAGAGCCAGGAGACGGACATAGGATACTTTTTATCCCGTTCGACAGCGTTCCCGTGTGACTTGACATGAAACGTCAGTCACTATAAAACGTGATATAACAAAAAAGAATCAGGCTTGGAATAACAAAACGCAAATGACAGCTATGTAGTGACGTATGAATGACAATTTGATATTTGTAAGAAATCAAAATTCAAACTATTTCTGACTTCTTGGCGGGAATGTGAATAGAGTTTTGAAATAATTTTTTAGGTGAATTGAAGTGAAGTTTAATAAATAATGCCGCGAACAAGACTATCGAATCTTTACCGACAAAGCCGTAATGCAAGAAGAATATGAAATACTGAAAATGAAAGGACTGAAGAAGAACAAGAAATTGCACGTGAACATCGCCGCAATAGTATGGCTCGACTTCGTGTTTCTCAATAAATAATAATAAAAAAAAATGTCGTGTATCACAAAGTACTTAAGTGAAGAGCAACTTTGTAATAAAATATAGAAATAATAATGAATGATTAAAAAATTAAATACCTACATATTTAATTTTTTTGTAATTTTCCAATAAAATAAAAACAAAATCTGCTTATTTATTGCCATTAAGGCGGAACAAAGTTCGCCGGGTCAGCTCGTTTTTTATAAAACTTTATAGGAAACTTTATATGAAACTTTTTAGGTGGATTACTACTTGTTTGGATATAATATTTATAAAGTAGTGTCTTGAAAGCTATATAAAATTGAACTCAAAATCGACTTCATTACCTTATGTACCCAAAACATAAACAAATTAATGCCTGCGCTACAAGGTACAAAGCAAAATAATCTAAGATTTTGTTTGAAATCGATAACTTGAAAGCCCTATTAAATTACACTACACGATCATAGATACTTAAAACCTAGGCAATTACACGCCTATACTCCAAGATGCATAATGAGAAAAGTTTTATATGAAGCCAAGTCGGTCTGCCGTGCCTATTGTCTTTAACAACGTGTAGACATGACAGTGCAGTTGGAAAACTGTGACAGGAAGACGACAGGAAGGAAACATAAGTCAACTTAGCGCGTCGCACCGTTCATAGCTACGGAAAAAAGTATAGCGGACAACATTTTCAACTTGCTGCATGCGAAGTTTGGAAATAATATAATAGTGTTTGATAGGTATTTTAGCTAGGAAAACCCGTACTCTATGAAAAGCAAATGCGGCTCGTTTACTGATAGTAATTAATATGAGAATTCTTGTTGTATCCAAATATTGTGTACATTGATAGTGAGACCTGATGTTTTGAGTTATTTGGTTATGAACTATAGTTAAATTTTAACATAAAGAAAGTAATTTTACAGCATTGCGTGCGTATTTGACGCTTTCTCCGTGCCTTGAGAAACATGTTAAGCCGTTGGTCCCGGCTGTCATGAACATCTTTGGCAGTCGTTATTAGGTTGTCTTTTATTATCCTAAAAGCTGGTTTACTCATATAACGCTGATTCCCTCTAGGTTGCGGAGGTCATACGGCAGTAAATATGGATATTCAGCCAAATCTGGTTAGACCAGCAATCTGAGCTCTAACTTCACTAAGCCATTATATAGGTTGTGCGATCATGACCTTTGAATAAGCCAGTAGTTCAGAGCTATAACAGAACACCAGAGTGTAGAACTGACTGTGCAGTTGAAAAACTGTGACAGAAAGACGACAGGAAGAAATTCGTGTCAACTAAGCGCGTCGCACCGCTCAGGGGGCTATCCATAAATGACGCCACACGTTGAGGGGGAAGGAGGGGGTTGACGCAGTGCGACATGGTGTGACAAGGGGATGAGAGGAAAATAAAATTTCGTGACGTCATATTTCAAAATCCAGGTCCTATGAAAATTTTGAAACTGCTGTTTTGATGTAATTATTTCTTGCTATACAATTGCAAAATATGTGACATCACACTAAGGAGGAGGGAGTCTCACAAGTGTGACCAGCTGTGACAAGGACGGAGGGGGGGTCAAAAAATTACGGGATTCGTGTGGCGTAATTTATGAATGACCCCTAGCTGCGGAAAAAAGTATGGCGGGTGCCATTTTCCAACCACCACACAGTGATGATTGCAAATACATGACGCTCTTTTTCTCTTCTTTGTACGCGATTATGCATAGTAAACAAAACACATTATACGGATTCTAATCGCGGTTTAATAAGTTATTTCAATCCCGACATAATTAAATACCTTACAGTCATTTGTGGTCACAGGGAGACTGAGATAACAAGTGTCTCTATTGATAAAGTTACATATTTATAAACTCATCATCATCATCTCAGCCAGTTAACGTCCCACTACTGAGCACGAGCCTCCTCTCACATACCAAGGTGCGAGGGTTTTGGGTTATACTCCACCACGCTGACCCAGTGCGGATTGGCGGAGGCATGTGTATGGCGTCCTGCTATTAGAATTTTTCAAGCCGCCCAATTAGGACTCTAACATGGCTTAACGACTGTCACATTAAGTGATAACCGGGACTAATGGCTTAACGTGCCTTCCGAAGCACGGAAGCGCTCGACATCTAATGCCACACAAACGGTCACCCATTCAAGGACTGACCTCTGTAAACTCTGCTTTGCTTTGATGATCGTTTCCGACCACCGAGCACCGCGGTGCTACGAGCGCTTATAAACTACTGTCACAAAAATATTAATTATTCCACACGGAGTCACATATAATGAGCATACTACATATTGAGATCTTGCATTTGTTTTATATTGAGCCATGTCTGTCTGCTGTGCCTATTGTCTCTTACAAAGTGTAGACATGACAGTGCAGTTGGTAAACTGTGACAGGAAGACGACAGGAAGGAAACACAAGTCAACTTACCGCCTCGCACGCTCATAGCTACGGAAAAAATGGCGGACGACATTTTCCACTCGCTATACTGTGACGTTACCAAATAACACTGCTATATTCTGTATGCATGTAATGTAACATAATGTAATATAATGTATGTACTGAAGGATGTTGTATCTGGCTACCCCTACGGGAAAGAGGCGTGAAGATCGTAGCAAGTGGAAGGATGTTATCGCTGTCTACCCCTACGGGAAAGAGGCGTGACATTATGTATGTATGTATACTCTATGTCATTAGAATCTGGACAAAAGTATATTGGCTTATATTTTACCACTATATGCAAAAAACTGAGCGACAGCGTCGTTTTATTATATTTTAACTGGCAAGGTCGCACCTTACCTGTATTATGAAAAGCAAATGCAGCGCGTTTAGTAATAATAATAAATATGAAAATTCTTGTCGTATTCAATTACTGTGATATCGCTGTAAGTTAGTTTTTTAGCTAGTTGTACTTCAAATAGCGATAGAAAAAAATTGTACAGATTATGATTGGCATTTTAGTTGTTAGTCGCTTAGATGGTGAATGAATTCGGAAAACAAACTGTTGTTTTGTTCTGTGGTATGATAAACGAAAGATTGTATATTATGTACTATTAATTCTCCTGCATAAATAAAATCACGCTTGTGTCCTTGAAGGGGTAGGCAAAGGCATGTTATATGCCCTCAATATCGCAAATTATATTTTTGGTCCCACGTAATACTAGGCGAGCCTATTGCCGCTTATCGGAAACTTTTAAGTTCGCCAGAGTCTCGTCCGTCGATTGGCAGGTGCCCCACTTGCAGGTGAAGTTGGCTATGGCTCTAAATATTTACACCCTCTTTCTTTTAATACGCAATTTCTAGCTCAAAAATATTAGGACTCTTTATTCGTGTGCCCTATGGCAATAGAAATGATGACAATACACAACATAAAAAATAAAAACAAATTTAAAAAAAATTAGACAATTACACCAATTATTTAGTTCCAAAATAAGTATCACTAAGAATTTGTGTTATGGATACTAAACAACTGGTAAACATACTTAAATGCTTTTTTTTTTCGTAAATTTATTTATTTATTTATTAGTACGGACGCCCTCCAGCTAAGTGGAGGGCGTCCGGTTAAATATAGCGGTGAAATGCGAAGAGCTGAAGATGTAACTCAGTAGCGTGCCTTTGAGAGGCCTATGTGTAGTAGAGGACAGAAACAAGCTGATAATAGTATATTTAGTTATATTTTGAGTTGAACATTCACTAAGTGGCGCTCGTGCTCGGTGGTCGGAAACGATCTCCGAATAAAAGCTGAGTTTACAGAGGTCAGTCCTTGGATAGGTCACCATTTATGTGGCATTTTACATCGAGCGCTTTCGTGCTTCAATAGGCATGTGAAGCCTTTGGTCCCGGCTATCACTAAATGTGGTACTCGTTAAGCCATGTTACAGTCCTTATTGGACGGACTCGCAGGACGCCATACACCTGCCACCCCAATCCGCACTGGGTCAGCGTGGTGGAGTACGACCCAATACCCTCGCGCCTTGATATGTGAGAGGAGGCTCGTGCTCAGTAGTGGGACGTTAGTGGGCTGAGTTGATGATGATGACGATTTACTAAATAAATATTTTCTTACAATTACACCAATTATTTTAGTTCCAAGATAAGTATCATTAATATCTTGTGTTATGGATACTAAATAATGGATAAACATACATAAATACCTTTTTTTTGTAAATACGTTCTTAATATACATGGAAAAACACCCAGACCAGAACAAATATCCATGTTAATGCACACAAAGATTTGTCCTGTGTGGAAATCGAACCCACGACCTTCATTATCTCACGAGTCGATCCTAATCATTTGAACTAATAATTTGAGTATAAAACGTGTTGCCGCCCGGCTAGTCCCAAAAGACCTGAATTTTCTTAAAAAATAAAATCAGTTTAAAGCATAGACTCATACAGCACAGCAAAATTAACTAAACTTATGTTATAGAGTAAATTAAGTAACTGGAATACATTAGGAGTATTACATGAATGTCAAAAAGAAAGAATAATAATAACCACAATAATTCAACTTTTTACTAAATATTCAAAATAAAAATAAATAATGAATTATTTTGTTGTTTTTGAATATAATAGGTTGGGGAAAAAGTCTTTTCGTATTTTTGTATGAAAAGTCAAGACATTTTTTTCAAAGTTTATTTACATTTATTTACAATATATATGTACCGTTTTGTTGAATAACTTTCTGCCATTTTGTGGGCAGAGACATTATCCCGTTACTGTAGAAACTTTGGGACTTCTGATCAAAAAAACGGGACAAATAGTTTTGGCAGTCCTCTCTTGAGGTCAACCTTACAGAACCTAAAGAAATCTGCAGAGACCGAAACAGGTGAAAATCTGAAGGCGCAAGGTCAGGGCTATATGGTGGATGCACTAGGACCTCCCAGTCGAACTCTCTTAATTTTTGCTGAGTGGCTAAAGATGTGTGTGGTCTAGCGTTATCGTGATGAAAGACCACACCCTTCCTGTTGATCAATTCCGGCCGTTTTCTCTCGACTGCTTCCTTTAATCTCATCAGTAGCTGGCAGTAAAGATCAGAATCGATGGTTTTGCCGGGCGGTAAAAGCTCATAATAAACAATGCCCTTCCAATCCCACCATACACACAGCATCACCTTATTTCGTGTTAGGCCAGGTTTGGCCACAGTCTGTGAAGCCTGGCCAACTTTCGACCACGACCTTTTTCGCACGTTCTTGTCGTACGTGATCCACTTTTCATCGCCAGTTATCAATCTCTTCAAAAACGGCTCGGTTTCATTACGTCTCAATAATGAATCGCAAATGAGTACACGGTTCATTAAGTTTCTTTGAGTGAGCTCGTGTGGCACCCAAATATCGAGCTTTTTTGTATAACCAGCTTTCTTCAAATGGGTCAAAACTGTTTTGTGGTCAATTCCCAGTTCTTCAGCTACATCGTAACTACTAATATGCCGATCTTGCTCCACTCTTTCAAAAATGGCGTCCATTTTATTCGTAACAGGGCGACCAGAGCGAGGTGCATCTTTAACATCAAAATTTCCGGACTGAAAACGTTTGAACCAAATTTGTGGTTTAGTCGCAGAATGTCCAATTCTCAAAATGTCCAGAGTAAGAAAAAATAAAAGAATCCCAATAAAACCTATTGGTTAAGATTATTCATATATATTCAAGAAAAAAAAAATCAGTTATAATGTGCAGTCTTTTCTTCTCGTAATTTTTTACATGTCCATAAACATCACAAATTTTTTTCACTGCTTGAGTTGCATTTTTGCCTTTTTTATAGTAAAATTTTAAAATGTATCGAATTTCTTCATTAGATTCACTCATTTTAACGGAGAGAAAAACAAATGAAAAATAGCGGGAAACAACTTTTTTTTATTTTTTTCTTTTCTTTATAATGGAACCTTTTTAATGTTACCAAAACCAACCAGACACAAATAGTACAGTCAAAAAAAATTTATAATAAGTTTATACCTACGTTATGCGAAAAGACTTTTTCCCCGACCTAATATTTATCTAAACAGATCTTTTTTCACTGTCGCAAATTATAATTCAAAACAGTACTCTAATTCAGATATCTAATCTAATCTTATTTATTGATAATTAAGTAAGTCATAAGTCTAATTAAAATCAGTTAAAAGTCTTTCTTTTTTACAAACTTCTTTACTTGACGAAAATAATTTACATAACCTTAAAAAAATGTCTTACACGAAAAAGTTTATGAAACTACAAACTTTCAGTGTACTTAAATTGATTACATGGAATAATTAATTTTGAACAAATGCTAGCAAAGCAAATTTGTTAGACTTTTAGTTTCAAAGTACTTTTGAACACCGACTTTAAGTTTACCAGCCTAAAATTATTCTCATTAATCTAATCACATAGAATGTTTGATATTTTAACAGTAAAATTAATTTATTTCATTGTAATTCTATAACTTCAAAGTCAAAATCATTTATCAAAGTTTGGCTCAATAAAGCTCTTATGAGGGATCCCTTTCATTGGCATAATGTGTTTTGTCCTAAAATGGATTGGCATAATGAAATTGGCATAATTTATTTAGCATAATATTAATTTGGCCGAATTTGGTTTTAGCATAATATGTACTGTGGCATAGTTATAATTTAGCATAATGCATTTATGCATAATTTTTATGGCATGGCACAATTTTTGCCATGCCATATGGCACAATTTTTTTAGGCATAATGGAAAGTCGCATAATAGTATTTTATCATAATGGGTAATAGGCATAAATGAAAGAAAATTTTGATTTTACATCTTCTTTTATTTTATTAATGGTTGTTTGAATCTGAAAAATAAAAAAAGTAAGTAAGTAATCAATATTTTCTATAATATTATATAGAGTAAAAGTAGGTTTAGGTGCGGCGAGGGTGGCCCTTGGGCCACCCGTAAGCCGCTTTTTAATGATCTTTCATGAATGCAATTATGTTTTTAAAAAGTTACTGATGTGGGTCTATTAACATAAAAGTTATTTTTATGCGTAAAACTATTATGCCTATTTTCGTTATGGTAAAACTCTACTATTCCTTTTTAAATTTATGGTTAATTATTTTATGCTTATTCATGTTTATGCTTATTGCATTTATGCTAAAAATTTTATGCTAAAAAACTGTTGTGCTTATTAGTATTATGCGAAATTATAATTAGTAGTAATTATATTATGCTAACTTATTTTATGCTTAAATTTTTTATGCTTCTTGACAGTGAACCCTCTTATGAAGTTTAAACTTAAAAAATTTAACGCGCCCATTCACTACGGGCGGGAGCTTGATCGTAAAGGGACGGGCAAAAAAAGTCGTCTTCCATTTCCAAATCAGGCTGATGTTCTTTAGGTTGCCCACTGCACTTTTGCTGCAAATTTATGAGTTCGTCATCATCTGAACCTTATAACCTTCACTGCTGAACATTGGCCTCTCCAATAGATTATATTGCGGGTAGTTATTTGCTCATAATCACCACGCTGGGCAGGCGGGTTGGTGATCGCAGTTCAAGCCAGTACACATAATGACGCTGCTGCCCACCATTCAATAGGACTTCTCTTCATCGACTCTTACGACTCCCCGTGAGATGAAAGGGGGTGGCACTATTTTAGGCCAATACTACACGGCACATGTTTTCTAAGATGATATTTGATTAGAAATTTCTTTTTTATACCATAGATCTATCGAATTGTAAGTTTTAAGTCTTATCCTACGTTAAATATAAGCTACATTATGAATAATTACATAAACAATTACCTCAGTTCACATACTGGCTGGACTGTGTGTATATAGGTCACTGCAGCGCGAATGATTCAAGTGGGATTGCGCTGCATTGACTTGCAAATATAAGTACATTCATTATTTTAGATAAATTCCCTGCTATCATACATTTTTAGAATTCGCGTTTAATTGCGTTTGCAGATTTTGAAAACCGAAACAAAAATCGTTTTCCAACAATTTGCAGAATATGCAGAATGCGAAGCCTTATGCTTTAATGAGGGTCTTTTTACATTATGTTAAGAAAAATATGTTTCCAACCAACTCATATCGCAAAGCTATGAGCGTTTTATATCATTTGCGTATATTAAATACACAATTGCCGGTAATTCTACGTAGAAATTTAGTGGTCGTTTTCGACCAGCTAATACAGCGGAAATACGAGCGTTTCGTATTAATAAGGTATATTAAACACATAATTGCCGGTAAATTGCCGTGCTTATTTGACGGTATGAAGCTCCTTTATTTTTTTTGGACTGCATCGACTGCTTACCACCAGGCAGGATGTAGTCACAATGACGTGTCACATATAAAAAAAAGTACAAATCGCTTCCAAACGAAAATTCCACTAACGGTCAGCTGTACAAAGACTGACCTTTGTAAACTCATCTTCGATCCGGTGGTCGTTTTCGAACAGCTTATACCGCGGAGCATACTTCTGCATAATGTATAAAATATTTTACATAAATTCATACTGAATAATCTCGCTACTCTCCCGGCCGCAGTGGTGTGTACAAAAGCTCATTCATCATGGAAATCTCCTTACTTTCAATAGACGAGTACACAAAACCGGGATCAATCCACTGCATTGTACGTTCAGCCTCGACATTTTTCGAGCTTACTGTAATGCGGTGTGGTTATTGAAGCAATTATTTTGTACTACTAGTATTGTATTGTATAGTATTGCACTGAGCGCTTCCGTGCTTCGGAAGGCACGTTAAACCGTTGGTCCCGGTTATCACTAAATGTGGTAGTCGTTAAGCCATGTTAGAGGCCTAATGGGCAATACACCTGCCTCCGCCAATCCGCACTGGGTCAGCGTGGTGGAGTATGACCCATTACCCTCACACCTTGATGTGAGAGGAGGCTCGTGCTCAGTAGTGGCACGTTAATGGGCTGTGATGATGATGACTAGTATTGTATGAGTCTTTGTTCGAGCGAAACGAGTATGAGAAACTTTATAGTTGGGTAGGAAAACCACGAGATAGTATTATTTGCTGATAATACACCATTATTATTTAAAATAAAGCGATATCAGAAATCAGACGACGTAAACAATGCGATCTCAAAGGTGACGTCAACAATCTGTTAATAAATGGAGCTAAAACGAATTGTATAAAATTCGTGACGCAGACAAGTAAACACCACTATTAATATAAAGGGGGACGAGTGTTTCATTAGTTTCTAAGCTGCAGTGGGGCCCACATATTGGTGAATTGTCGAATAGACTCAGGTCTGCAGTATTGGCGGTAACGAAAGTTAGCCAATCAACAGACAGTGCAACAGCTTGTTTGTCATAGCTATTTCCATAGTGTTATGTCATATGGTATTCTTTTGTGGGGTTGTGCCGCAGATATTCAAACCAATTCAAAGTAATGCAGAAGAGGGCTACTCGAGCATTTATTTTATTTCAAGAAATTGGTATCTTGACAGTGGCGGGTCAATTTGTTTATGAAAACTTGGTATATGTACATAAGAATATGGATCAATTTAGTAATAAAAGCTATATACATAACCTACACACAAGGAATAAGCATAAGCTAGTTGTACTTGCCACTAGGCTCCAAAAAATAACCTCATTCTCTAGAAATTACTTAATCAGGGCATAAAAAAACTAATTGATCACAAATACGGTTTCTGAAGCGCAGCTAATATATTTTATGTGCTCTAAGTTTTGGTAAGGTTGGCCATTTCTTATGTTCCGGCATTCATCATGAAAATATCCTTACTTTTGATAGACGTGAACACAAATCGACTACAATATACGTTCAGCTTCGACATTTTTCGAGCTTGCTGCTACTGTGATGGTTATTGAAGCAATAATTTGGTAGGAACTAGCATTACATGTGTCGTTGTTCCAGCAAAAAGAGTGTGGGAATCTTCTAGCTTAATAAATATTAATTGATACCAATAGGAATAGAATATTTAGGCAAAAATATACTATTAGTCACGCACATGAAACTAGAAAAGTTTTATAGATGAATGCAGTCTATTGGGTGAACGTTTTGTCTGTATCTACCAAACCAGTAGACACTGAGTTCAAACTTGATTGGCGAAATATCTAACAAACATGAATTCACATGTGAAGTAAGCACTTTAGTGTGTCACGAGGTGTCGAATAGAAAATAAAAATGTTCAACACAAAGGTCTACAAAATAAGTTTCTATGGTCAAGTATAATAATTAGTTAGTTTCTAAGGATACTATGTAATAATACATCTAAATAATAATGGATGTTGTTGATAGCACTACTTGACAGCGGCAGGACTTATATCCATTTCTTTTTATTTAACAACAAACAAGAGCTTATTATAAAACAGCAGTAATGTTACTGCTGTCACTTTTACTTAATAAAATATTGGTTTATTTAGTAATATTCCCCTTAATGATGAATACCATCACAACTATAAAGTACATATTGAAGTGAACAAAAATAATAATATTTTTCTGAGTATTTTTGAGACATAATAAATAACGTCACTATTCGAATTACGATTTATATAATATTATTATTTTCTATTAGCTTTTGACAGCACAAACTATGTCCGGGAAGCTAGTAATATATATAAAAAGTTGTATTCGCTGCAAATGTTTGACCCAATTCAAAGGAAGGTCCACTTGTATTGTACCAGGGACTTTCTTTTCCTATTGTTCAATCCCAGAGAGTGGCCACAGAATTAGAAATAAGAGAAAAACTTAGCCCGAAGCTTTTAGTTTCCGATTGAAATGTAAAATGAATTGTTGTCGTGTACATTTCTACGACATTGTTTTGTGATTAAATGTAAATTTTTTGATAATTTTACAATACGCGTATTGGGGTAGACATACATTACATCCATTGTAAAACAACAAATCATTTTTTTTTTTTACATACCAATGTAAAAAAAAAACATTTGAGTATAAATATTTTTTTTATATAACAGAAAATCAAGATCAAGATATCATCCTTTTATGCATATCAGTACTTTCTATATTTTTTTATTACTTAAATTTTGAAGCATTTGCTGTCACTCACTAAGCATTTTTTTTAATTGGGACAAGCCAGCGTAACGTCATCTCAACATATTAATGTCCAATACAGAGCACGGCACTCTTACGTACCAAGGTGATAATTAATAATAATTAGTTAATCAATTCTTTCTTCGTAGATGGAGTAAACGTGCACAACGGAAGGCAGACCAGCGAGCTGATGATAGGAAAAGCAGAACCGAAGCATGCTGGAAACTACACCTGCGTGCCCGCCAACGCGAAGGCTGCGTCGGTCACAGTACACGTTGTACAAAGTAAGTATCATTAGGTATTCACTTACTAGTGATCATATCGGCTTAAAATATTTAAACAGCACACACCTCATTCTCGGCGAATTTTCAGAATTCGTTACAGATGCCAGTGTTCAGCAGTGGATCGATAATGGCAGGGGATTAAAGTAATAGCAGCCATTAAAAACATACACTGTAGTAAATTTAAGTATTACTTTCAATAAAGATACCTATTAAATACACAAACGATGAAAAGCTATTTCCTTAGTATAACAAGCACCTTTTACTATTATACGGCATTCACTTACTGTACATCAAAGTTATCCATACCTATCATTACCTATATCGATCTCTCTAAAAATATTTACTGATCGTCCATTATTTGACGTAGATGGTAATTTGGTAATTTCGTACGGCATTAACAATGCTTTACAGTTAAGCAGTCGAATAAAATATCATTGGAAACATCACAAATATCGGTGATATGATTAAGGATAATTTGTAACTAACAGAAAATATTAAACTCGTCTAATCAAAAAGGAGAAAGTCTGCAATATATTATTATGGGCACAATAAAAATGATGATAGCTATAACATATTATGAATGAATGAATGAATGAACACTTTATTGTACACTAAATATAAAAAAAGTAATAAAATCACATAAACAAATATATGGTATAATGGGCGGCCTTATTGCTAACAGCAATTTCTTCCAGGCAACCTTAATATTATTTAAATGTTTCTTGTACATTTTGTACGAGAGTTCTAGAATTTTAAATGTTATGGATTAAATCAAAGTAAATATGTATTGTAAACACAATTATAGGAAAAAGCTAAGTCAAAATTTACTACCAAATATTAAAATTCTGAATTAAGTTATAATGTAACATAAGATAACAAAACTTAATGTTGTAAAAGCATCTAATATAAACTAACTAAATATGTAAATAAAGATGGCTCTAAAAAAGTCTTCATTGTTACAGGTGAAACCCCAGCCGCTATGCAGCATGGAAACAACTCAAGTGAACTAACACAAAAAATGAACATGTGTATACAAATTTTGACTGTTATAACAGCATTGAAAGTGCTTTTTGCGACCGCTTACCAAGAGTTCGGATAACAGCACATTAGCGATTTATACGTCTTGGTCATAGTAATAATGAAAGTTGTTGTTTAACCTAATTATAATGATCATAACAGAGAAAAAGAGATTCTTAAAGATACATACAAAACAGTAAAAAATCACTTCAACTTTATTTGTGACGAGTGTAATTGTTACCTATCAGAAATTTACTTTTCGAGAATCACATTTCACAAATATTTTCCAGGTTTTAATTTTAAGAAACAATTTCGTTCCAGTCTTCGTTGTTTGCAAAAATTGTTTTGTCAAAATTGATTTACTAACTGAATTTCGACATACGATATTTTAAAACTACAACTTTGAGAAAGTTATGAAAGAATTGCAGCTATATTTCAGGTAAAAAATACAACTTACAATGATAAGGTAAGAGTTGGTTAAACTCGACAAAGTTAAAGTTAAATAGTCATGTTTTTTAGATTGTCATTAATTATCCAGAAATTTTAATCAAAATCTGTTTTATGACGCTTAGAACAACAAAATGTTAAAACTACTGCATTTCTAAAATCTACAATAGTTTCAACTTCTTTTACAGATATAGTCGATTCAGAATTAAACTCCTTGCTTTATTGTCATGACTATTTATATCATAATGACTATTAAAATCCAAATAAAGTCAAGTTAATTTCTTGATCTATATGTTTGTCACTACAAACTACTGTCATACTTCTTTCAAATTTTATGCAAATAAATAATTTCTTTCAAACTTTATGCAAATAGGTAATTTCTTTCAAACTTTATGCAAATAGGTAATCTAGCGAAATGTTTATAAACATATTTAGTTTCAAAGGGCTGAGGTACGATTCCATGTTCAACGAATATGTTAGCTTATATTAACTCTTCATTGTTTTGATTACTGTTGTGGATGCTGTATGAATAAAAATGTAATCAATACTAAAAAGGATAAATATTCTGTAAATACCTAAGTACCTACAGTAATAGGCACGTAAATTGAACAAAAACGGCGGTTGACGGCGCAGGTATAATCGTGTATAAAATAATAAGGGACTAAAACCTTAAGCGCAAGCGATGTGTCGGCCGCGTTGCTATAGTTACGCGGTACCCCCCGTGCCGCACTTCGGTTGAGACCCGATAAGGTATTATTGCGCACACAAATGATCTTGTTGTTAATTTATGCGACGCGAATTATATTTACTAAATTTATGTATGATCTGAACTTTTAAATCTAAATATACTGAAATGTTTGTATGTATCTTTAAATCCAAATTATTTTTGAAACTTGGTGACATGTATACCAATGGAGTACAATAATAATAATTGTGTGTAAATAAAATGTAAAATACTAACATTAGAAAATGATATTATGTTTAATAAAATGTAATTATCTGTCATTTAAAAAAAATAAATTAACATCTTTTGAATTTAACGTGCCAAGTCGTTTGTTTTATTTCCATTTTACCAGTTATGTGCAATTGAAGAGCATATATATATTTAGCTAATCAAGAGAATATATAAATTCCACCAAAAACGACCTATTTTATTAAAAACTTTTGCCAAGACAAAACCATTTAGCTCGCATCCTCGTCTTGGCCACATTTTTTATGGAAAGGTTTTTGATGGAAAATTACTTATTTTTATAAGCTTAAATTTTATTGATAGCTTTCATATCAAATATTCCAAAGATTCAAGAGTCTAAAAAATAAAGACCAATTGTTTTGAGAAAAGGAAGTACTGCCCTTGTACGTTGCTTGCCTCGTCTTGGCGAGGGCCCTGCCGTGCCCCCAGATATTCCTAGACTTTTCACCAACTAGACAACGGAGAAACATATAATTACTTATCTTTTGTTCATTCATAAAACCAATAGGACCAACACACATAATGTTTATTCATATACCTTTATTATATTTCCTTTTGTGAGAATCGAACCCACCATTTCAGGAGTATCCTGCTTCTACGCCATATCGATCGTGCTAATGCTACATCACAGATAAATAAAAAAACGCAGTATCACGGACAGATCCGCTAAAACGACTCTATCGTGCATCAAAATTTGTGAATGCGCATCAAATTTTAAATTAAATTCCTCAATATTATATTTGGTGCTTCAATGTGATGTGCATTATGATTAGTTTAGGTTAATAAATTATTTATTTCAGTGACGCACAAATAGCTGTTTTCTTACATATATTTTAACTTAATCTATGTATGAATCATGTTTGAGGCACCTACTAATCATAACAGCCTGTTAATTTCCCACTACAGAAAATTAAAAATTAAAAAATTTAAAAAATTAAAAATTCATTTATTCAAGTTTGGCTCAATAGAGCTCTTATGAATATCATACTTATAAACTAACGCGCCCATGCGGGCGGGAGCTTGATAGTAAAAGAACGGGCAAGAAAATCGTCAAGGTTGGTTTTTTCTCCCTCCTCTTCTGCAGTCACAAGATTTGAAAAAAAAAAGGGAGACAGAACTCTTTTTAGCAATATTAACATAATAGAGTATAAGTGTGCTGAGTGGTACTGGCCTAAAATAGTGCCACCCCTCTCATCTCTTAACAGTCGATAGAGTCGACGGAGAGAATTCTTACCAGATGAAGGACAACAGCGTCATCCGTCTTGGACTCTTTCTTATTTCGTTAATTGTTTCCGATCATACAGTTCTGCGGAGCTACGAGCACTTATAAGCAAGTATGTCTTTCCGGGAATATATTCAAAATGTACTTATATGTATTAACCATTATATTTCATATTTGTTTAAGTAACGATATTTTATTTATTTATTGTATTTAGGATCACCAGTATCTGTTTACACTATTACTTAAAAATAAATACACAAATATTATTAAAAATATCTAAGTGAAACAAACAATTAAGGTGAACACTACATGCAATGAGAAAGAAACTACTTGAAACAAATCAACAAATAACCTATAAAAAAGAGGAAACAGTTAAAAACTTATAATAAAATTAAAATAAAAAATACAAGTACAAAAAAACTTAAGGGATGAAACATGCAATTATCATACATACAAAAATATAATTACTCATGTCCCCAATGCTTGTACAATTTTCTTTTTAGCTCAGTAAGTGAAACAGCAACGATGTCTACATCCCCTATTTAGAAATCAATAATGTTGCCATGTTTTACCTGAGGGTTTCGAATAAAGCGACTTAGGGTAATTGAACTCCTTAAGTGTCAATGTGAGGTAGCGGCTAGCGACCTCTTGTTGACACGTTTTATTTAGATATTTATTATTATTCTGGAAGACTTAGAGTGAACTGTATACGGTGAAAGACATTTATTTTCTCAAAAAAATTTACAATATTCACTTACAGAGAAAATATTAATATATTTGGACCTTACTGAAGTACTTTTGGACAAGCTCGAACGCCTGCAAAACAACTGCATTCGATTTATCTTCGGAAGTATGACCATGTGTCGGTCTTCCGTTTTTCTCTGTGTTTATATTCTTGATCTCACGGAGGACCAGCTAAATAAACTTGAGCGTCTTCAAAATTTTTGTATAAGATTCATATTTGGTTTGCGCAAATATGACCATGTATCTCATTACCGTTCTGTACTCAAGTGGCTTCCTATTCGTCTTCGCCGGAATACTCACATTCTATCTCTTCTTTTTAACATTTTGCACAATCCTACTTACCCTCACTATCTTAAAGATAACTTTAACTTCCTTCACTGCTTACATTCGCGTTCTTTGCGGTCATCGGAAAGTCTGAGCCTTGAGATTCCGTCACATGTCACTTCTTTTTACGATTTATCTTTTACTGTACAAGCTGCTCGTCTCTGGAATTCTCTCCCAGTTACTATAAGACAAGCGCAATCACTAAATGTGTTCAAAATTGGAATAAAGAAGCTTTTCCTTTTAGAGAAGTAATGTCCTGCTGCTCAGTGTTCCTATATCATGTACGTATTTATGTATGTACGTTTATTTAATTTAATTAATAGTATTTATTTTTGTTTATGTTTATTAAAAATACAACTATATATTTTTATTCTTTTCTACACCCCCGGTTTTCATTTAATTTTAATCACTCTCCATCCTAAGGTTGCCTGGAAGAAATCGCTGTAAGCGATAAGGCCGCCAATTGTATCACTTTTCTTTTGCAACTGTTTTCTTGTTTTATTTTTAATTTGGTGTACAATAAAGAATTTTCTATCTATCTATCTATATTATAATGCACATGCTAGCCTGTTTTAACCTTAAGTTTTTCCTATCGCGGGCCAGCTGAAAGATATTTCTATTTGGAATAAGCTGTGCCCTGTACTGAATGTTTCTTAGTTTTTAGTATTTCTATATGTATATTTCTGTGTGTATACTAAACAAATCAAATAAATAAATAAAACTAGATTTACGACACCAACTAGCGTTTCAAAAAAGTAGGTACATTGACAAAAACTCATTTAAAAACAGAGGGCAAGTGCACCGGCAAATCGGTGACTGCGTGCATGCATTGAGAACTATTTATGCATTAAAGGGTTATGACACAGTGCGAGAACGCGTTATAAATGAAACATAATTATTTTTTTAATATTGACTACATTCTATAATGTTTACTTGAAGTATGTACGTAATGTTACGTCCTTTATCACAACAGTAACTATTTAGATCCTTTTAAATAATTCCCCAACCTTGAATAGGTGAGGCTATATATTTGTCACAGAAAAAGCTTTTATGTAAAGCTTTAGCTAGTAATCATTTTATAAACTAAAAATATGGATATCGAGCTGCTATGCAAGCTGTGAGCAAAGCCGAAAACCAGTGCGAAATGAATTGATATTGTCGACACGAAAAACTAACAACTCTATTCAGTTAGAATCAATTCAGAATGCATTTTATTTTATTCAACGTTGTTTTTAGATTTCTTCAACCCGTAGTTTAATACATGTATTATTTTAGATAAAAATATAATTCCAAATCCATTAAATCACGCTAGGCTAGCGCCATTTATCAACTATTTAGCATTATTTATTATAGTCAAAGCTCTTATTAACGCTGTAAAAAATTAGAAGCATTACTTGACAAGGGCGGCATATATTTTAAATAATAGCTTCGTGCGTTTAGCTCATTTAGCCAGTATCAAGTAAGAGATATATTAACCATATATAAATTATAGTAAATGACAATGAGTGGTAATAAAGATGATAAATGGTAAATGAGATGCCCTTCCCCTAAGCCCCTTAAGTCCTCAGTAAAGATGTGGGACTATACTGAGATCTCACATGGACTTCTTGAGAGAATTTGAAAAGTGATGATGCAATATTTTGTTTCATTTACAACACTCATGTACGTTCACAAACACATAACGGTTAATAATCCACCGTTATTACACATTAATGTTCGAAATATCACAAATTTTATAAAATAAAACAAAACTGACGACTGACAAGCTGACATGACTCTTAACTTTCTCGCCAAGATGTCCAAATGTTTATTTATTATTAAATTAAGAAATTCCTTCCAAATATCAACATAGCCGCTGTGGCCTCATGTAAGAATTATTGTGTTCCAAGACCTACGTCACGAGATTGGAAACTTAATATCATAAAGTTTCTTTCACACTGGTGCCGCTGATGATAAGTGAAATCGTTAATTTTACAGTGCTTAAAACACACCAACAAACGCGCGCGGTCTGTAAGTAGCGGCGGCTAAACCTGCTAATCGGTCGGGTTAGACACGCGAATCACATGTTTTAGCGTTATCTATTTAATATTATGTATCTGTGGTCTCACTTCTGGGCTTTCTAGTCATGAAACAAGGTAAGTTCAACCTTGTTCATATTTGCCTCTGTATTTGAGTTTTTGCTGTTTTCTTGATATTTAACATCACTTTAATCTGTGTACTAAACACTAGATGCAACTTATAAAGTTAGTTTCAATGTTATTACTAAATCCTTATCAAATGCAAACGCATATTTTTCCTCAAATGCCCATCAATTCATAACTCATTTGCGTAGAAAATGCAAAATGAAAGGTACATCCAATTAATCTAAACAACGGGAGTCAAAACGAATGCTGTCATGTGCAAAAGTCCTTGTCTAGCCGAGGGTCCTTATTCGAACCACACGACAGAACCATATGTGGCTATCACAGTTCTCATAATTGGGATAGCCGTAGGAAGGTCTTCAGTTTTCTAGCTATGTTATGTTATAGACGTTCTTCAAAACTTGTTTTATATGGACGTTTTCTAAAATTGTTATTATAAACTTTTTCTAAAATTGTTATGTTATCCGTTCTTCTAAAATTGTTTTTATTGACGTTTTTCTGAAATGATTGGGATAGCCACAGGTGGTTTGCAGCTTACTATATGGATAGTATTCTTAATAATATTAATTATAAAATAATTCTTCTAGAATTGTTAGTATAGATGTCGTACTATATTATATTCTTAATCATTTATTGTTCTATTATAATTGGGATAGCCGCAGGAAGTTTTTAAATTTACTAGCTTTGTTATGATAGACGATCTTCTAAAATCTTTTGAAATTGTTAGTATAGACTTTTCTCTAGAACGTTCTGCTTCAGGAGGTTTTGTAGCTTACTATCCATATTCTTCCAAAATTGTTATATTGCATGCAGCTTTCCGAGTGATAAAAATATAAAATTTTGTAGTTTAAATAAAGTATATTAACCTAGACCTTGACTGGAGGCCCAATAGTGAGATAATGGTTCTAGTTATAAGGACTCAGTATACATTGTGTAGGTATTTTAACAAAAAACGAAACAACTGTATTTAATAAAAGAACAAAAATATTATATTCTTTTGTAACATATTTTATCGGCGGAGGCAGAATCAATATTAAAATTAAATGAGTTTTCGTATTTAATTTCGACAAAGAGTCTTGATTTGTAATCAACTTTTTTACGACCGAGATCAGATATCTACACTCCGAGATCGTCGTGGGTTTGATTCCGAAAAAGGACAAAACTTTTTGAACATGTACTATATTTGCTTTGGTCTTTGTGTTTTCTATGTATATGACGTACAATACAAAGTATTTGTGCATGTATTTAGATCCATAGCACAAGTTCTTCCCGATACTTACTTAGAACTAAATTGCAGACGTATGGCATCTTATTGTAATATTTTAACTCCATATACCTTCCAAAGCACTCGTAGCTATGCGGTGCTCGGTGGTCGGAAACGATCACCGAAGTACAGCAGACTTTACAAAGGTCAGTCCTTGGATGGCCGTTTGTGTGGCATTTTATATCGAGCGCTTCCGTGCTTCGGAAGGCACGTTAAGCCGTTGGTCCCAGTTATCACTAAATGTGGTAGTAGTTAAGCCATGTTAGAGGCCTAATGGGCGGCTTGAAAAATTCTAACAGCAGGACGGCATACACCTGCCTCCGCCAATCCGCACTAGGTCAGCGTGGTGGAGTAAGACCCAATACCCTCACACCTTGATGTGAGAGGAGGCTCGTGCTCAGTAGTGGGACGTTAATGGGCTGTGATGATGATGATGACAACAAAATACTCACTATTGAAAGAACTTAAAAATTGTGTAATTATTTTTACGAAAAAGACCTTGTAAAGGTTGTAATGCAAATGTAATGTAAAATGTAAATTTGTATAAGATTTTTTTTTTTTTTGATTTTAATGCGAATAGAAGAGAAATGCGGGCCTTATTTTGACGGGACCTTCATTGACCTTAAATTCTCTACTGGAGTATTGGCGCCAACGCGACAAAAGAACATCCCCACAATATCTGATTACCCAAGACTATTGTGAATTTGAGTTTTGTGTAAATGTAGTGGATTTTTAGACATAATTTCTTTTCAATGTACACACATGTAGGAAAGTGTTATATTGCTGTCATCATCATCATCATCGTCATCATCTGAACCATTTGAAGTCCACTGCTGAACATAGGCCTCCCCATTTGCTTTCCACGTTGATCGATCCTGTGCCGCCTACAAGCACCAGCTCCCCGCCTCAGGTCATCGGTTCATCGCGTGGGGGGGCGGCCTCTATTACGTTTGCTGATTCGTGGTCGCCATTCTAAAACCTTAACTCCCCATCGGTTCTTCGAGCTATGTGCCCCGCCCACTGCCACTTCAGTTTGCAAATGCGCTTCGCTATGTCGGTCACTCTAGTTCTCCTACGGATTTCCTCATTTACGATTCTATCACCTCCGAGCATAACTCTCTCCATGGCAACACACTGGTCGAAGACTTTCGTCTTGAGACACTGAGGTATTTTAGACGAGAAGATTTTGCGTAGTTTCCCGAACGCAGCCCAACCGAGCTGGATTCGATGATTGAGTTTTGTCTTGAAGTTGGACTTACCTAATTGGACTTTTTGTCCCAGGTATACATACTCGTCGACAACTTCGGGGAGCTTCTCACTATTACTTAGGTAGGCACAACATGGATATTTGAGATGATTTTCGTCTTATCCATGTTCATTTTAAGACCTACCCTTCGGAAAGCTCTGTCGAGGTGTCCGAGCATTGTGCCCAGATCCACAAGCGACTCCGCTATTACCACTATGTCGTCGGCAAATCAAAGGTGAGTCATATACTCGCCATTGATGTTGATGCCGTAGTTTTTCCAGTCCAGTAGCTTGAAAACATCCTCCAGAGCAGCAGTGAACAGTTTCGGTGAAATGACATCACCCTGTCTCACGCCTTTCAGCAAGAGGATAGGATTCGTGCACTGGTCCAGTACCCGTACGGACATGGTGGCGTTTCTGTATAAACTCCTCAGCACTTCGATATACCGATGATCAATGCGGCATCACTGCAGGGACTGAAACAGTGTCCAGCTCTCGATCGAATCAAATGCTTTCTCATAGTCCACAAACGCTAAGCAAAGTGGCTGGTTATACTCCTCGGTCTTCTGTATGACCTGCCGCGCCGTGTGTATGTGGTATATGGTTGAAAAGCCTTTTCGGAAACCGGCTTGTTCGGGAGGCTGGAAGTCGTCAAACCTTTGACCGAGACGGTTCGTAATGACCCGTAAAAACAACTTATAGAAGTGGCTCAGTAAAGTGGCAGGTGGCGCACCTACAACTTTCAGAAGTTATGTGCGTAATTATATCTTGCTCCGTGCCTCGAAAAGCACGTTAAGCCGTTGGTCCCGGCTGTCATGAACATCTATGACAGTCGTTATTAGGAAGTCAGTGCCTTCTAAAAGACTGAAAGCTGGCTTAACCATAGAATGATGTTTCCCTCTGGGTTGCGGAGGTCAGACGGCAGTCGCTTCACGTAATAACTGAAATTCAGTGAAATCTTGTTCAACCAGTGAGCAGACCCTGGGCCCTAAGCTTAAGTCTAGGGCAACCGGGATAATGCTATGATATGATGATATGGCTTCTGTAGATATCTTACCTTATGCATAATGTACTCATTTGTACTTCCACTACACGCAGGCCTAGCAAAATACCTTTTTATGGGCATCATAATGGGCAGCAGAACACCCAGACCAGAACAAATAGTCATGTTCAAAGATTTGTACCGATGGGAATCGAAACCACGACCTCATAAGCGGAGTTCTGATGTACTCGCCTTCACGCCAACGCTCGTAATTTTTTTATAGCAATGTTATATAAAGTTGATGCTAATTAAATCACTTGAAGGTTAAATTCTAAAAATAAAGAAAGCAATATACGGAAAATGTAACAACTAACTACAACTTGTTATAAATGATTGCCGTCAAATTAGAGTGACTAAAGCTTTGTGATAAAGTAACGAATTTCCGGTGTATTGCTTTTCAGTCGCACCAAGAAGAAAAATACGGTTAAAGACATTTATTTTCTCAAAAGAATTACAAAATTCACTTACAGAGAAAATACAAAACTATATTATTAACTCGTTTACAACACCAACTAGCATTTCAAAAAAAGTAGGGAGATTGACAAAAACTCATTTAAACAGAGGGCAAGTGCACCGCCAAATCGGTGACTGCGTGCATGCATTGAGAACTATTTAATACATTACATTAAGGGTTATGACACAGTGCGAGAACGCGTGGCAAACAAATTATATTATATAATTTTTAATAATGACTACAAACTATAATGGAAACAAATTATATTATACAATTTTTAATAATGACTACAAACTATAATGGAAACAAATTATATTATACAATTTTTAATAATGACTACAAACTATAATGGTCACTTTAAGTATATACGTAATGGTACGTATGTAATTAAATGACACATCATATAATTTAATGTATATATTTTTCATTTAAAGAAAATAAACATTATTTTGAAAAATATTTATAAAGTTCTGCGATAATAATATTTTATTTTCTCAAGGTTGCACTTAAGCATGCATAATATTTAATATCACGCCAGTTTCCGCGAAGGGGTAGGCAGAGGCATAATAAACGTCCACATTTCGTTTTACATTTTTGGTCCAACGTAATAGATGGCGAGCCCGGGAACTGTTATGTTCGCCATAGCCTCGTCCGTTGATCGGCAGGTGCACCACTTGCAGGTGAGGTTGGCTTGGGCTGCTGTCTTGATAGGATCCCTAATCACCTTATTTAAGCACTTAAGCATATGGCTGATGGAAAGAGCCCTATGGGCTGCAGTGACCTCTTTCTCTCTCATCTCTCGCTGACTTTTACTGTCCACAAACTATCCATGTTATTTTTTGAGCCTGCTGGGTCCTGACGCCGCGGTAACTCTAGCCGTATAGATGTTTGCTGCGGGACTGTCCGAAAGGCCGCTGCACCCGTAGCGAGAGATGCTATGAGAGAGAGAGAGAGATGGTAATTATGGTTGTTAGATTATTTCCCATCAGAAAAAAGAAGCCTTTAGACGTCTGCAATAACAAGCGCGCTACTAACCCTTTAAATTCGGTACGGTCGCACCTACACCACGTACATGAACAACATATACAAAATACAGCACAGATACCTAAAAACGATGATAAAACGTCATATTGAAGATAAATATATAGAAAACGAATCTGGATTATTCCACCACTGTAAAGTAATTAATGTTTTTAACAAATTTAAAGTTGCGTTCATTTGCGAAAAAAGCAGTAACCTAAGTAAACTTGTCAAGCGCACACGTAACAGCAACCTACGTAGCGTCTCATACTTGCCCAGATTTATACTCCCCTCTAAAAATAATGTATACGGGAAAAGAACGTGGGAATACTTGCTACCCTTAATTTTGAACAAGCTACCTAACGAACTAATGGCAAAGCTAAATAAAGGCAATGTCAATCAATGCCTTTAAAAAAATACATAAAGAATATTATTTGAGCGCAAATAATTAATACCTACACTATAAACCTACACTCTACACGTTTACTATATACTACATACCTATATTATATATATCTATTATATTTTGTATGTATACAAAGCTAGTACATATACTGGCAACATATTAAACTTAGTTTAAGTGGCGACTCAACCGTAGCAAATAAACCGCTGTGCGGTTTCCGTTGAGGTTATATGAATGTACCCTTTTGTTTTTGTAAATTTTTTATATTACACAATAAAAAAAAATTTTTAAAAATTAGTATCAAGAGCCTCATGCTGATATGCGGGGAACTTTGCCAGTAAGCGTATACCACAACCTTAATTATACCTTAGTAGTTCTAAAAGTCATCGTGTTAGGTGCGGGTAAATGCACAAAGAATTTATTTACTAAAAGAAAGCTTTCTTAGTAGTCCTTATTTACATCAATACACACAGGGCAAATATTTTCGGTCCGCTAAACAGACTGTTATTAATCAATCTCGTTCAAACCACCTTTACAAAAATCAATATAGGTTTGACTTATAAATACCACTATACGAACAAGAAAGGCGCGTTAGATTTTAGTTGACGTTCATAAAAGCTTTATAGAGTCTTATTTGAATAAATGATTGCGACTGACCAATAAAGATAAATTGATATACTCTTCATTGACAAAAAAAACTTAAGATCTTTAAAATACAATGAATGGATTAAAAAGAAATGCCAATCTAGTCTAATCGCTATCCTTTCAAGACAACCCGACGCTAAGGCGAGAACACATTAATTTATTTATTTATTTTCAATAAATAAATAAACTCAAAAACAGTTGGCAGAGCACATAAACTTTAAAAATAATAATTACTAAATCTGTTTTTAAATATAAACAAAATACATAAAAAAGACATAACTGAATATGCCAACTTATGTCAGTTTTTTTATACAACACAGACGTAAAACTTACAAGACCCATTCTTTTTACCTTTACAACCAACAATGATACTTAAATTCGTAGAGAAAATATTAGCAAAATAAATTTGTTTTATATCATAAAAAGGTACCGGGTATAAAATTTATCAGTTCAAAAGTTCCACCTCGTACCGACACTATTACAGCGAAAAAACCTTACACTTCCAATTTATTTAGGTATTAAAAGAGTTTAAAGACTATTTCAACATAATTTTATTGCCATTTCATTCCATGAAATTAGTTTTAATCCCTTTTTGAATAGTCTCATGCTGTAATCTTTTGAAAAACCTATAAGAAGTTATTGAACTAAGTCTGAAATTTATGTCATAGGTCATAAAACTCAAGTGCGAATTATAATTAAAGCAATATTGTCAAAGCGCTCGTAGCTCCGCGGTGCTCGGTGTACGGGCACGATCCCCAAAGGTAAGCAGAGTTAACAGAGGTCAGTCGTAGGGTGGGTGACCGTTTATGTGACATAAAATATCGGGCGCTTCCGTGATATGGAATACGTTGGTCCCGGTTATCACTAAATGTGATAGTCGTTAAGCCATTATAAAGGTCTAATTGCAGGACGCAAACACCTGCCTCCGCCAATCCGCACCGGGTCCACATGGTAGAGGAAGACCCAATACCCTTGAAAACGAATGCCTTTACCAAATACCAATACCGAGGGTATTGGGTTTGTGAGAGGAGGCTCGTGCTCAGTAGTGGGACGTTAATGGGCTGAGATGATGACGATGATGTTTTTGGCGGGATACTAACTACATATATTTACATATTTTGCAAATGTATTTAATAACAAATCTCCTCATTTTCGTCTATAAATAGGGACCCTTCCAAGACCTATGGAGCCCAAACCAACCTCACCTGCCCGTGGTGCACCTGCCGATCAACGGACGAGGCTCTAGCGAACATAAAAGTTATAATACTATTTATATATATGTATTTATATTATCCAACACTTAGGATACTAACAGTCTAACAATGCACAAAATACAACGTTACATGACGAAGCTATATTCCGTGACTTAATGAAAAGCTATAAAAGCTATTTTTACGGGCACAACATTCAAAACATAAACGAAACCCCACATTTATATCATTCTAAGCTGAATTTAGAGCTCCTAAAGCCAAATAAACACACCCTTTTTGATTGCAGAACATCACATCATATAGTTGACCAACAATTTCTTTCCAATTTCGAGCTTTAAACTGGAAAGCGTCATATTATCTGGTGAATAAGAGGTAAAATTGCGAATCGGTTGGGTTAAATGACTGTATAGAGCGCTTGACAGAACTCCTAATGTTCTCTTTGCGTGACAAACTGAAGATTGCGTCAGTGCGGTACATTTGTGTTAACGATCGGAGGATTCTCAATATGGCTGTGGGATTGGGCATTGATTTTTACGTTTCTTACTGAAGGAAGACCTAGATACTAGTCCACTGCTGAATATTGGCGTCTTGGGTATTTGCCCACAATCACCACGCTGGGCAGGCGGGTTGGTGACGGCAGCATCAGTCAGTACTCACAATGACTGCTGCCCATCATCCCATAAGATTTCTCACTGTCTACTTTTTCGATTCCCTCTGAGATTAAAGGGGGTGGCACTATTCTGGGCTGATACCACTCGGATGAACCTGTATAAATATAAACAATTATTTAGTCATTGACGTTGTACACAGTATTATAATATATGCAATGATCACCATCATTACACAAAGCACCCGTGCCCGGATGGCATCTGCGTGAGCCGAAAGGACTTCTACCCCCACCTGCAGCCAACCCATCGCTTAATGCCAGAACCCCGAGGAAAGAACCGCGGCGTCGAGATCCCTTGGAAGAGGCCCTGCTCGCGCGCAAGCAACCCTATGAGAGATTGTGCGGTACCTCCAAGCCACAGGAGTCTTCATGACCCTCTGCGATTGCTGCAGGATCTGTAGAAGGCGACTCCTGATAGAGCTCTTCCTAATAAAGGCGACGACAGTGCTTCCGCCGTGCTCACCAATATCTGTCCCAGGTGCTGAAGGTGCGCCTCAAAGTCCAATCTACCATGTATGCCTGGGACCAATAGTTTATTGATGGCGAGGTAATATAGCAAGAGCACTCTGTTGTGCCTACTCTATATCATTATTTTTTATTCATTGTTTCCTGTCCATCCTAAGGTTGCCTGGAAGAAATTGCTGTTAGCAATAAGGCCGCCTATTGTACCATATATTTATTTATGTGATTTTATTACTTTTTTTTATATTTAGTGTACAATAAAGTGTTCATTCATTCATTCATTCATTTTTATAGAGGCCAAACTTAAGTTAAATGAATTGCTGTTGTCTGCGCAGGTTCTGCGCAAGCAACAGTTATGATAGGGTTCTGTGTGCCGGACAGGTACGTAGAGCGGCGGCGGCGGTCTCGCTTCACACCCTCAATAGCTGATCAGTTAGATATATTTTAATGTTCTCTGGGCGATATCACGAAAGTTACGCTATTTTATTTGTATATTTTATAAGTGATTACATATATATTATTCATATATTATATTGGGTCAATAACCTGGAAAAATAGTTATAAGTTTATAATAAAAAATATATATATATATATATATATATATATATAGAGAAACAATATATATATATATATATATATATATATATATATATATATATATATATATATTGTTTCTCGCCCACCTCAACTTGACTTGCACTTCGTATGTGACCCGAATAATCTTTTTTCACCCTATGTGCCGCAGATTATACCATTGTTAATGAAAGTAATGACAATCACGCTGTCATTAACTAGAAACTAGACAGTTTAATGAAACTGTCGTTTACCAGTAAAGGTATCGAACAGACAGAAAGCTATTTTCCTAATGTGCCTAAACTGTTTGTTTAATGATATATTTATTTTTTAATAATTATTCATACTGCTGGCAGTTCTATGCGATATTTTGCAGAAAGAATAATACACGTTTTTTCGAATTTCAATTTTGCATACAAAAATTGGACGAATCTATATTACTAATATTAAAGACAATGAAGTATAAGTTCTTTTAAATTTATTTCAGGCGCAGCGAGAAAGTGCACACTATTAGCGGCAATATGTTACTGTATATCACCAAAAGACGCCGTGGTATGCGCTACGCACTGCCTCAAATATTATTGTTAGTGTCTTCAACTGATCTTGGATGTATGAATAAATAGTACCGGTTAATAGCGATGTTTATATTAGGTCGGGGAAAAAGTCTTTTCGCATAACGTAGGTATAAACTTATTATAAAATTTTTTTGACTGTACTATTTGTGTCTGGCTGGTTTTGGTAACATTAAAAAGGTTCCATTATAAAGAAAAGAAAAAATTTTAAAAAAGTTGTTTCCCGCTATTTTTCATTTGTTTTTCTCTCCATAAAAATGAGTGAATCTAATGAAGAAATTCGATACATTTTAAAATTTTATTATAAAAAAGGCAAAAATGCAACTCAAGCAGCGAAAAAAATTTGTGATGTTTATGGACCTGATGCAGTGTCAGTAAGAGTAGCACAAATTTGGTTCAAACGTTTTCAGTCCGGAAATTTTGATGTTAAAGATGCACCTCGCTCTGGTCGCCCTGTTACGAATAAAATGGACGCCATTTTTGAAAGAGTGGAGCAAGATCGGCATATTAGTAGTTACGATGCAGCTGAAGAACTGGGAATTGACCACAAAACAGTTTTGACCCATTTGAAGAAAGCTGGTTATACAAAAAAGCTCGATATTTGGGTGCCACACGAGCTCACTCAAAGAAACTTAATGAACCGTGAACTCATTTGCGATTCATTTTTGAGACGTAATGAAACCGAGCCGTTTTTGAAGAGATTGATAACTGGCGATGAAAAGTGGATCACGTACGACAAGAACGTGCGAAAAAGGTCGTGGTCGAAAGTTGGCCAGGCTTCACAGACTGTGGCCAAACCTGGCCTAACACGAAATAAGGTGATGCTGTGTGTATGGTGGGATTGGAAGGGCATTGTTTATTATGAGCTTTTACCGCCCGGCAAAACCATCGATTCTGATCTTTACTGCCAGCAACTGATGAGATTAAAGGAAGCAGTCGAGAGAAAACGGCCGGAATTGATCAACAGGAAGGGTGTGGTCTTTCATCACGATAACGCTAGACCACACACATCTTTAGCCACTCAGCAAAAATTAAGAGAGTTCGACTGGGAGGTCCTAATGCATCCACCATATAGCCCTGACCTTGCGCCTTCAGATTTTCACCTGTTTCGGTCTCTGCAGAATTCTTTAGGTTCTGTAAGGTTGACCTCAAGAGAGGACTGCCAAAACTATTTGTCCCGTTTTTTTGATCAGAAGTCCCAAAGTTTCTACAGTAACGGGATAATGTCTCTGCCCACAAAATGGCAGAAAGTTATTCAACAAAACGGTACATATATATTGTAAATAAATGTAAATAAACTTTGAAAAAAATGTCTTGACTTTTTATACAAAAATACGAAAAGACTTTTTCCCCAACCTATTATTAATAGTGTACACACAAAAATAAAATATGCTGTTGGAATTTCGAATAAATAATATAAACATACATACATTCACGCCTGTTTTCCCCAAGAGATAGATAGAGGCATATTATACGCCCACACTTCGCACATTATATAGTTGGTCCCACATAATAGGTAGCGAGTCTATTGCCGTTTGACGGGCACTGTCATGTTCGCCAGAGCCTCGCCCGTTGATAGGCAAGTGTACCACTTGCAGGTAAGGTTGGCTTGGACTCCTCATATCTTAAAAGGTGCTTGGAGGAAGAATATAAATAATGACAAAAAGAAGCAATACAAAATGTATCTACGTCTCATTATCATCTCAGCCATTAGAAGTCCACTTCTGAATAAAGGCCCCCTAATTGATTTTCCTACTCAGATCCGGAGCCGCCTGCGTACACCCTCTTCCCATCGTCTTGACTTGATCATCGGTCTCTGGTGTGGAAGGGTATATTTTACAAATATGAAGAAAGAGTTAAGAAATAGGAGTCCTTAATTTTTATTTTACTTTATTGGGACATAAAACAGATATACATTGTGTCACATTTTTGCAAAAAATATTCTATTCTAAAAGTATAACCACCGCTAATATGCACAAAGTATCTTTATTAAAATTTCTGTTTTTTAAGAACATTTTATTAATTATTAGTATTTAGTTTATTTAGAATGTAATTAAATGGAAAATTTTATGTTGAACAAAATGTATGTAAATTAACTGTATTGTATTTGATAATGTATTTTCATTGCATGGGTATAAGTTACATTAATAAAGAACTTTATTGTTATTAAACTTTAATAAAAATGATGTCGCAGAATCTTCTGACAAGTTATATTCTTAATACTAACTCAAAAGTACAGACAAGGCTCAACTACATAACTCAAGACCAGTCATCACATTAGCTGTTTCAATAAATAACGTACAATATTTTTTGGATAACGCATTTTTTTAAAACCTTATTTTCGGCTGTTTTAATATATCTAACTGTACAAAGCGCGTATTTAAAAAAATATATTAGTTGACAAAGAGAAATTCGGCTAGCTAGCAGAGTAAAACAACCGGGGCACTCGAGTTTCTCTTACTGCCATACCCCTTGGTATCACGTAGCATAAACCGTTTGTAAGAGACATACAATCAAAATAATTATTAAAAATATTGTATTACATCATACCCGTAACGATTATCTTGTAGGAATAATAATGGTACAGTCACACAGACTTATCGTTGCGCTTTCGATTACAAAATCGATTAAGAAGTGCGATGCGCTGTACACTGTGTACCTACACCCAGCTTGAACGACCCAAGACTATGGAAGCTGCAAATCACACGCGGCATCTATCTAGTAATTTAACTCCAAAGCGACAATTACAGTTGCCAGAAGCCTTATCCTAGGTTAATCCGGACAATTAACCAATGACCCATCCAACCTCTAAGCGGCATGATTCCGCCATTCATAAATCAAAATGCTTTCAACTTCCGGAAGTATCATTATCAACCCAAATACGAAATGACCTACAATCCCGCTTCGATTGAGGACTGCAATGATTGGGGCTGTATTGTGGTTTTTTGCGCGACCCGCCCATTTTGTGTTCGGGTTTGTGCTCCGTTGGATTGATTCTCTAATATTTAGTAGCACTCGTGTTGCTAACAAATCATAAATACATTTTGACGTTTTGTTGTGAAATTGTCGTTGTATGATAGTGTTGAAATAGAAATAGCATGATTTTGACAGATTGTGTTATTATTTTAGTCATTTGAAGTCCACTGCTGAACATAGGTATTTCCAATTGTTACTGCTTGCATCCACCGTTTTCGAACTGCCTTGACCAGATCCTCGGTCAATCGGGTGGGAGGCCTCTCTCTACTACGATGATTACTGCCTACCCTTATGAAAAAAACGTGTGGCAACATGTCTGTGAGTATGTATATTCACATTATTATCATTATACCCATTACAAGAAGTCTGTTGCTAACGTAGGACTCGCTAATTATGTTCCACATCATATATCTTGAGCCGCCCGCATTAACCAGCTTCCTGCCCAGGTTATCGATCATCGTTCCTCGATTCATCGAGCTATGTGCTTCAGTCAAATTCAAATATTGATCATCGATCATCGTTCGTCCATTCATCGAGCTATGCGCTTCAGTCAAATTCAAATATCGATCATCGATCATCGTTCGTCGATTCATCGAGCTATGTGCTTCAGTCAAATTCAAATATTGATGATCGATCATCGTTCGTCGATTCATCGAGCTATGTGCTTCAGTCAAATTCAAATATCGATCATCGATCATCGTTCGTCGATTCATCGAGCTATGCGCTTCAGTCAAATTCAAATATTTATTTGCTAAAATACAATTATTCTCTCGTCTGTCAAGCGACCTCCTGAAGGTCACTCTTGCCGACCCAACTTAAATGTAGAATTTCTCTCATTATATTATTATCTCATGAAAAATTAATAAACAAATAGGGATTACTACGCCACAACTGTGTCAACATGCGTCATTTGACACACATGTTTGTTGAAAGTAATTTGAAAACCGTTTTTTCGAATTTTATTCTGTTTGTTGACATAAAATTTTAGACTAAAGGTTCAAAGAATGTTTTTCCTTTTTTTAAACTTATTACAATAATATACTATATTATATATCACCATTTTGTTTATTTTATAACGATTTTAGGAATTTATGAATTTCATATAGTTTTCATACAAACATTCATGGAAAATCTACAAACAATGAGGTGGCGAAAGTTGACCGGAAGTTATAAAAAACTGGCGTGACAGATGCACAATTTATGGCCAAGATGGCCGCGACAGTAAATGGGAAACATGTTTTCAAGTGGTTAAATCTCTATTGCTATACTTACGGACCGGTAGTTACAGCCTTGCAAAATTTTATGAATAGCTTATTCTATCACATTAGTTTAGGGCACTGCATATTTATTTAGGCATTTAAGTTTAAAAAAAAATTCAAAATATATTACGAAATTTCTAGAATTTGTCGGAAATAAAATTATTGGTAAAAAAATAATAAAAAGATAATAGATTAGTTATAAAATGAAACAATGTCAAGAAGTTCAGTTAATAATAGTATAAATCTTAAAGATATAATTGGTCTATCATTAAAAAAGTCTCGAGCTGAATAGTGCAATTTTTCAGTAAGTGCTGCAAGATTTTCTCCTTCTAATACAAGTTAATACAAGTCCTGAAATACAGGGTATGAATATTTGGCAGTTTACACATAAGTCATCTTTAAGTACCAACATTTTAACAGTGTCGTTTTATTTTAATTTTTCTTCTGTGGAAAAATTAACAATCAGATGACTTGTTATATAATAATGATAGACATGTTTGCTACGTTATGCTTTTAGATAGAGGTATGACAAGTTGGTCGGTGCAGCAAATGGTTGATATTGTGCTCAGCCATAGTTAATTCAGCCTGCACATACGTCTTGATAAAGTTTCAGTCGGTTACTTTCTTTCCTTTACGTATTTTCTGGTTTCTTTCATACTGCCGCTTACTATTTTTACGTATTTTATTAGCTAAAATGCTACTACAGTAATTTTTGGAATTAAACGCTGCGGTAGCACATTAGAGTTTATATTTCAGAAATAACCCTGACTGTTAGCGGCTTTCTAGCTAAAGGACGGCAGCGTATATAATTAAATTATTATTGGAACGATACGATACTCACCATTGAAACTCTGAAATCCTTTTTATTTATTTTACGTCAGTAACAAAATGCATTTACACACTACCTTCCAGCCAAAGAAGGACCGAAAGGTGGGACTCACCACCAGCTGACGCAACTGCCAGCAGTAATACCCACTAAAAATCTTCTAACGACGCCCGCCGCTTGTTGAAAAAAAGGCGGGGGCCATTACCTGGGTTGCAGCGTCTGACACCCAGCTTGCGGCCAACGTCCCCCGGACCAAAACCGGGAAGCCTTCTCAGAGAGGCGCGGTGGGCGCGCCCCTCCTATCTCCTTGTGCGACCATAGCATGTGTGGCCGACTTCCTGTACGGTATATGGTTGCAGATCAGCAGGGGTTCCCTGCGCCCGCCGCCTGAGACCCTCCTGGCACTGCTGGACGGGCCCTCCTGGCCCGCCTGCTGCACCTACATATGTCGCTCTTGGTTTCCTTCCCAGTAGTTATTACTGAGGGCACCCAGAGTCGCCAACCTCTAAATGATACCTTTTCCCGGCCTCCGCCCTACCGGGAGGTACTTAGTACCCCCATCACGCCAAGGTGAAGACCTGACCGGGGAGAACCAAGCATTTGGCTCAATAAAATGTCAACTTAAAATATAAAACTGGGCGCGTTCAATCATTCACTACGAGCAGGAGCTTGAACAGAAAAAAAATAAGACAAGATACTTATAAAGTTTTCTTTTACGACCAATATTAGTACGGCTTTGAATAAAAGCTATGTCGGGCTAAAACAGCACTAATGAACCTTGAATTTAATTTACAAATTCTTTAACAACGACATTGAATATTCTAGTTCCAAACAAGATTATCACAAAGGCTATCATTTGATTAAGTTATACGACAAAGTTTTTAAGATTTCAACCCAAGATCAAAGTTACGCAAAAGCATCGTAGTTGAAGGAAAGTGTGGTTTTCACTCACAATCCGACGAACCCTTTGCCGGGCCCGTCTTTGAGCTGCCTGCGTAATTAAGTCAAGTGACCTCTGTGAGGCAAATAGCGGGTATTTTGGGTTAGACTTAGGTTTTTCAAAAATCTACGTTAAAAGTGAATGTTTTTTTATAGTATATGCACTCGCTTCTCCCTTTTAAGAACGGTCTCCGACGCGATGGACCGATGATCTGGTCAAGGCGGCGGGAAGCCGATGGATGCAGGCGACTCAGGATCGCTCAATGTGGAAATTAATCGAGGAGGCCTATATTCAGCAGTAGACGCCATAAGATGATGATGATGGTGATGACTCGCTTCTAATGTAATGAGTTCCAATCACACCTTTGATTTCGTATGGAAAATCAACAAATGACCGTCTTCCCGCTGTGGGTAAAGCGGAAGGGTGTGTCAGACTTTTACTGACTAAAGACCATCCACGTTCCTTCTTGAGCCTGCTATGTCCCGGAGCCACGGTAACCCTTTCGAACTTTCACAACCCCGGCAGGCTTGGCCACCAATAATAAGTACTTGTAAGCATTATTCTGCTTGGTCTTTTCCTGTGTACTTACAGAAATAATACATTGACGTGTGTTTTTCCGTCCACAATAGATGGCGTTGTTTAAAATGTCCGAGAGTATTAGCATTATGTGTAATAATTATTATATAATTACATTACCTACTTCTACTACTACTACTTATACTAGTCAGAAACAAATTATATATCATCATAGATAGATAGATAGACAAACCATTTATTTCCTTTAAATAATACAAGTTATATAAAAACATATCCCACAAAACCGTTTCCTGGTTTGTCTGTGGGTCACAGTCTCTTTTATACTATTTTATACATTACAACTAATTTTATAAATAAATAACTTAAAATTTTTCACTTAAACCAATATAGTGATTTTTTAAATTTGTTTTGTACTTATTTTTGTTTGTTTCCATTCTAATAGCTATTAATGTTTATTAATAATAAATTTTGGTGTGTTTGTTCTTCAATTAATTAATTCAAATAGAACACATAGATTATTCAATAAAAATGGTGCATATGGATCTAACCAAGACCTTAGGAGCCCAAGCCAAGCCAAACTCATATGCAAGTTAACCTGCTGATCAACTGGGTCTGGCAAACATTACAGTTCTCAGTAAGCGGTAATAGGCTCGCCAACTATTACGTGGGACCGAAAATATTATGAGCGAAATATGGGTGTTTCATATCTTGTACAATGGGCATAGCGTTTGCATCACGTTAAGCAGCGAGGCAGCCCTGAACCACAGTCGTCCTGCGCCATCTGCAATTCACGCCGACATCATCAGCCCGGCGTGTCTCTTTTCCGAGTCGGCAGTATGTACAAGTCTACATCTTGTACATTGGACTTGGCGTCAGCGTGGTCAGCGGCGAGTCGGCTTAGTTGCAACATCCACGTGCAGCGTCGACACTTACACAGACGTTGCACTTCTTTACATCTTTATATGTGTACACAACATGTAATTCATATAAAAACCATACAATTGTCTGCAATAAATTAGATTTCAACCTTCCGTGTTGGGTCTCATTCCTCTCTCCATGCATCTCCTACTGTCGGCCGGGGCTACACCCCGGTACAGTTCCTTCCCTTCCTGCTGGTGGCCGGGGTACCCCCTGGTACAGCATTCCCTTCCCTTCCTGCTGGTGGTCAGGGCTACCCCCTGGTACAGCAGTCCTTTCCCTTCCGCTGGTGGCCAGGGCGACCCCTTGGTACAGCACTCTTTTCCCCTCCGCTGGCCAGGGCGACCCCTTGGTAGAGCACTCCTTTCCCCTCCGCTGGTGGCCAGGATACCCCCTGGTATAGCATCTCATCCCTCCTTCCTCTTACTGTACGAGTAGCGAGCGGCGGCTTACAACCGCAAGCGGACCACCGTACACTTCCCCTTCGGTGTATTTTGAAAGTTATTGATTTCTAAAGATGTTAACAAACAATCTGTTCATGTATCTTCTCAGCTATGAAAAAGGAACAATTGGTTCTATTTTTAAATTTCAGATAATTAAATTACAAACTAATTGAATTGGAAAAAATCAACCAGGGATTCTCCTACCGCGGAAAATTTTCCATTTATTACGTACGTTGTAAATCCAAGCCATTGGAAACTGGTGTATTTTTATCGCTTGCCTATTCTTCCATCCCTTTGTAGTTGGGATTTAGAATATTGCACCACTCAGATCCATTTAATATTATATATTGGGACATACTCCACCACGCTGACCCAATGCGGATGTGCGGAGGCAGGTGTATGACATCCTGATGGTGGAGTTTTTCAGGCCGCCCAATTAGGCTCTATCATGGCTTAACGACTACCACATTTAGTGCTAACCGGGACCAACGGCTAAACGTGCCTTCCGAAGCACGGAAACCGGAAAACACGGAAAACGGTCACCCATTCAAGGACTGACCTTTGTAAACTCTGCTTTACTTCGGTTGCTTTTATTTCTTAATTATGGTACCACTAATATCTCTTTCACTGTGGTTAAAAAAAATATCGAATTTTAAAAATTTGACAATTCTAAATGATTCTTTTGATCTTAAAGACAATAAAGTATATTTTAGTAATTTCTGTATTTTGTGATCGTTTTCGACCATTGAACACCGCGGAGCTATAAGCGCTTCAGCATTGCATGCTACACTTCTATTTCGTGGCATAATATCTTACACTATTAGTAGTACTCTGTCACAGAGAAAACTACTGTCTATGAATATTATAAAACTCCTGACGAAAATATTTTAATGTAGGTAAATAAAAGTTGAAGCGCAAATTAATTCCAAAACTGTCACAATGTTCAAGAAAATTTTTCACTTTTGCATAATTAAAAACTATTAACAAATTATGCAAAACGAAGCTATATATAGCTAACATTCATTTCAACCCCATTAAGGCTGTAATAAGTTTAAATTATATCGTCACAAATTTCAACTTTAAGTAATTAAGCCGCCCCTTAACCGCCTCTGTGCCAAGTTTCAACTTTTATCACCCATTTTCAACTTATTTTAGTTCATATGGTACTATGACCAGTTTTGGCAAGTGACATTATGGCGATACGGATTAAAAGCTCCCGTCAAAGGCCAGCTCGTAAGCATCTAGTTAGTATATTTCCGAGCAAAGGAGTTGCTGTAATAATTATGGCAAATGTAATTACGTATAGAAATAAATTCTTAACTGCTGAACTTAGCAGCTTTGAAATAAATGGCGCTAATTAGATATTTTGTTTTAATGAATGGGCTTCATCTTCGGGATATATTCTAATTTGCGGTATTTTTTACTATTAAAAGGATCTAGTATCCATAGTTCGTCTGATTAGCCGATCAGTCGATCTTCTTCTGCTGCTGGACAAAGGCCTCTCACAGGCACGTCAATGAGCTCGATTTTCAGCTGTTCACCTTCGCTGACAGCCGTTTTGCGTGTATTGTGGCTCCACCTAGCATCCTAGACTACGTTTCCCGAACTGTGATCAGCTCATTGCTGCTGCATCTGCTCACACTGAAAAGCAGCGCGGGTGTACCTGCAGCGCTTTTTAAGGTAAAAATGGCGCATTACTGAATATAAATATTATCATCAATGTGTTGCGCATCATCATCATCCCAAAGACGTCTACTACTGAACATAGGCCTCCTCCATTATTCAATCAGGTATTGCGGTCCCTCCCCCCCCCCGACTGGTCTCTACCTTGTTGTGGTGGGGGAGCTGAGTGCCTCCCGGTAGGGCACAGAGGGCGCTAGGGAAAAGGTAACACCCAGAGATTGGCGACTCTGGGTGCCCTTAGTACTGACTGCCGGGGGGTATACTAAGAGGGACCTGTGAAGGGATATTGATTTAGCATATTTGAAGCCCACATTTCGCCAAACTATATTGGTTGGAGCTTTTATGTTTGTCAGAGCCTAGTTTGTTGATCGGCAGGTGCACCACTTGCAGGAGAGGTTGGCTTTGGCTCCTCAGATTTGCCCCCCCGACTGGTCTCCACCTTGTCGTGGTGGGGGGGCTGAGTACCTCCCGGTAGGGCGCAGGAGGCGCTAGGGAAAAGGTAACACCCAGAGACCAACGACTCTGGGTGCCCTTAGTACTGACTACCGGGGGGGAAACTAAGAGGGACCTATGGAGGGCGCAGCGGGTAGGCCAGGAGGGCCCGCTCAGCAGCGCCAGGAGGGTCTAGGCAGCGGGGGCAGGGGCCCCTGCTGTCTAACCATGGACCCTCCGGGAAGTCGGCCACACACGCTATGGTCGCAGGGGGAGGTAGGAGGGGCGCGTCCACTGCGCCTCTCTGAGGAGGTCCTCCCGGTTTTGGTCCGGGGGACGTTGGTCGCAGGCGGGGTGTCAGAAGCTGCAACCCAGGTACTGGCCCCCGCCTCTTTCTCAACAAGCGGCGGGCGTCGTCGGAAGAATTTTAGTGGGTATTGCTGCCGGCGGTCGTGTCTGCCGGTGGTGAGTCCCACACCCCCTTTCGGTCCCCCTTTGGCCGGAAGGCAGTGCGTAAATGCATTTTGTTACCGACGTAAAACAAAAAAAAAAAAAATGGCTCGTCAGATCTTCCCCCCCGACTAGTCTCCACCTTGCTGTGGTGGGAAGGCTGAGTACCTCCCGGTAGGGCACAGGAGGCGTGGCCTGTGGAAGGCGCAGCGCGCGGGCTAGGAGGGCCAACAAGCAGCGCCAGGAGGGTCTTAGGCAGCGGGGGCAGGGGGCCCCTGCTGTCTAACCATGGACCCTCCGAGAAGTCTGCTACACACGCTATGGTCGCACAAGGAGGTAGGAGGGGCGCGTCAACTGCTTCTCTCTGAGGAGATCCTCCCGGTTTTGGTTCGGGGGACGTTGGCCGCGGGCGGGGTGTCAGAGCTGCAGCCCAGGTACTGGCCCCCCGCCTCTTTTTTAACAAGCGGCGGGCGTCGTCGGAAGATTTTTAGTGGGTATTACTGCTGGCAGTCGTGTCTGCCGGTGGTAAGTCCCACACACCTCTCTCGGTCCCCCTTTGGCCGAGAGACAGTGCGTAAATGCATTTTGTTACCGACGTAAATAAATAAAATTAAAAAAAAATGGCTCCTCAAATCTTGGTAGGAGCCCTGTAATGATGTATTTCTATTTGCTACATCATATTTGATTTAAACACGATCAGTAAACGTTAACACTGACTTACATAGATAATTTTTTTGATATTTCAACATTTATTTGAAAACATCACTGATACTGATTTTACTATGCTGACGCATTGCTCAAAAACGTGATTATGTAGTACATCGCAGTACAATTTAAACTCAAATCACGATAAACCATTTGATTCAACACGTCAGCCATCTTTGTTTGTAAGAAACGAAATTTCATATTCCATAAAAAATATAGTTAGACTTTATGGCGGGAACGTGAAGCTTCATGTCCGCAGTTTTGTATAATTTCTAAAATTTATATATTTTGAATGTAATGTAATAACTCTGAATTATTTACCCTTAAGTGTTTGTGAACGTACATGAGTGTTGGAAAATGAAAACAAAACAGTGCAACATCACTTTACAAAGTCTCTCAAGTAGTCCTTGTAAGATCTCAGTATAGTCCTACGTCTTTAGTGAGAAATCAAAGGGTTTTAGGGGAGGGCATCTCATTTACCATTTATCACCACTTATTTTAATTTACCAGGAATTTCATATTAATAATATATGTATAACTTGACACTGGCTAAAAGTGCTAAACGCACGAAGCCATTATGTAAAAGATAAAATATAGTCAATGTTTATTATTACTAAATGCCCAAAAGTTCGTAACTAATGTTTTTACAGGATGTGTATGCTGTTCGTCTTACTTGTGAAGGACCAGTAATTTATGTAGGTCCTTAATCTCTGCTCAATTAGAAATTATGTGTTCATGAAAGGACCTTAAAGTTCAGTACAGCTGACTTTTCACTTTGGGATTCCAAATATATTATATCTTGAGATTTAATATATTCGCGCAAATGGCCTTCAAATCGTGAAATATTATTTTATGCACTTTAGTTAACAAAGCGGACGCAGCAGCAGAGGAGGACGGTGTACGAGGACGATTGGTAGATACATAAATATTTTCTAACAATTACCCCAATTATTTATTTAACACCAAGATCAGTATATAAATAAAAAAAACTAGAATAAATATTAATGTACATGCACACAAATATTAGCGACGATATTAGCGAAGCGCACGTTTACTGTTGCGCCATCTCGGTCATAAAATATAATATTTGTTGATATATCGCTCGTTTGATTGGAAAACTATTTTTATTTTGAGATGTGTACATTTTATCTTAATATCTTTCTTTCTTTCCTCAAGCTTTTCTCAATACAGGATATACTATAATAAATATCAGATTATAAATTATCACTTGATCACTAAAAGTATTATATCTACAGAGTTAGCCAAAAAGGAAAAATTTTATCCTAATATTTCCACGGATAATAAAACCATCCGCAGGGCGCTGCTAGTACTATATATTATATATCAAGCCACAGCGTATTGGCCTCATGCGGGATAAAATATTCAGGATGTAAACAGACCAGGGGCCGCGGGCGACGCTAAGCGCGGCCCTGGGTGGAGACGCTCTGTCGAATGATGGTCGACAGCGGGATGACGTGGGAGGCGATGGCCTCCTTCTGGAAGTGGTGATGTCGCAGAAGGAGGCTGCGGAGCGGGAGAGGAAGCGGGATCCGCTCTCTTTCCGGCTACGCCGTTGGCGCAGCGAGCGGGCCAGGAGGCCCCGTCTAACTATAGACCCCCCGCGAAGTCGGCCACATATGCCAGTGGTCGCATAAGGAGATAGGGTGGGCGCGACACACTGTGCCTCTCTGAGGAGGTCCTATTCTTTGGCACTGGTCCCCCGCCCCTTTTTCAACAGTAGTGGGGGTCGTCGGAACATTTTTAGTAGGTAGGACTGCTGGCGGTCGCGTCTGCAGCAGTGAGCCCCACTCTCCTCTCTCGGTACCCATTGTCCGGCTCGGCGCACGCTGGGTCGAACCTGATTATGTAACTTCACAGTTGCTCACTGGTCACGGATGCTTTAGGAAACGTTTGAGCGATATGAAGTTATGCAGCGTGAGTATGTGCGAGTGCGGCATGGAGGATGAGGACAGACATCACGTACTGTGGTTCTGCCCTCTGTACGCGGACCTGCGAGAAAAAATGATGGATGGGATCGTAGCGGAGGAGTTCGGTCCGATCTACTACCGGGACCTTGTTTCGTGTGAGGCGAACTTCCGATCCTTCAGATCGTTTGCGCAGCAGTGGTATCTTCGGAGAAAGGACCAGCAAGACGAGTAGCACCACAGCCTTAACATCTTGTTTACCGCCTCACGGCGCTTGTACTGAATACTGGCTGTGGTTTATTATTAAATATATTTATATATCATCGAGATCTTCAGACGCTAGACGAGGCCCCAGAAAGGGGAGAACTCGCATGGGGACTGGTACTTGATTTTTAAAATTTTTTGGGTTCAAGCAACGATCCGCAGCAGAGCTAAATGCCTGGCTGCGGACGTAACCCAAAGCATTTCGGCCATAATAACCCTTCAGGTTGGTATGTGCCATGGGTTGGAGGTGGGTTTACATGTACGGGAGGCAGTGTGTAAAGGCATTTCTTTACCGACGTAAATAAAAAAAGCGTGTAAGCAGACCATGATTAAAGCTAAGGACTTTGTATTCTACACAATCATACACACTAACACAGGCAACTTATAAAGTAGGTGCAGATCGATTAATCATTTCCCCAGAGTACCTACTCTTCTCGCTGGGGTCACGACTGCCATCCTCGCCTGTCGCCCAGCTAATGTAACTATTGTAACTCTAATTTGTCTATGTCAACATCAAACTCTTTTGTTTTCTTTGTAAAAAGAAAACGGTAGGTAGTTTGTTTTGCTTAATGCTGGTATGTGAATCAAGGTCAACTTATCTATGTTATAGACCGATTTTTTTGTCTTTGTCTAAATATTTTTTTAATATTACATTTAATTAAGAAGATGAAATGTATTGAAAGGTGCTAACGGAATTCATAAAAATAATATTTATTTTATTTGTCGTTAACTTAGTTATAACACAATTTAAATCGTTTAGTACTTTTTCTCAAAAAACCATTTTTGCAATATAGTTTGAGACACCTCCTTTTAGGATATGTAATATACCTATGTTAGGAGGCCCCGCTCTTTCAAAGTCAAAAGTCAAAATCATTTATTCCAGTTTGGCTCAATAGAGCGCTTATGAAGGTCAAAACTTCAAAACTAGCGCATCTATTCACTGCCGGCGGGAGCTTGATCGTAAAAGAACGGGCAAAAAAATCGTCAAGGTTAGTTTTTTCTCCTGCCAGTTACCATTACCAGCCACAAGAAAATTTACTTAATGGTAAAACAACTTGACAAGTCTAAAAAAACCTGTGTTCTGCAGTCACTAGATTTAAATCAAAGAAGAAAATAACTCATTTTTAAGTTACACGAGCATGATTACGAATAAAATTCAGGTTTAATGTCGATCTGGGTTGAAGACTATTAGAAATGCCTATGTTCAGCAGTGGAATATGGGTAAAATGGTAAAATGCTTGGTATAAAATAAAAAGAAGTAATCAATAACAATATAAAAAACTGCGCAATGTAAAAGAGATGATGTGCTCATGAACCCTTAAATAAAATAGATCATTTTCGTTTCATTTTCAAGTGCAAATCATTCAGTAAATTACATTGTATACAGAATTACGTACACTTTTACAATTTGCCAGTATTGCCTATCACACGCCTTATTTGAGCAAGAATGCCCTTAAATCTGTCTTATATTCACTTGGAGGTGCCTCGTAAAAGCAGGTAAGCCTGAAAAAAAGGGCTTTTTCCGTTTCACTGGAGGCATAGTCAAATTCTGCTAGTATAACACTAAGACTTTTCGTCGATAAAATTAAGACAATAGTTAAATTCGTGAGGGTCGGTATATTTGCACTAGCTCCTAGTTTTGTGGGTTCGATTCCCAAATATGACAAATATTTGAGTCAGTATACATAAATAATTTATATAAATAAAAATGCTTTTTTTTGGTCTGGCTGTTTCCTATCGCTTGCCTTTATACTTAAACCAATGCTTATAAATCCACATTGGTTGGCTGAAAATAATTTGTCAGGATCTCATCCAGGTTCTTTTGCATATTCAAATTCATACTACATAGTCCTACCACCTTACCTGCCGATCAACTGTCGAGGCTCTGGCAACCACGAATGCTCTCGATAAGCGGCAATAGGCTCGCCACTGAAATGTAGACGTTTAATTTACCTCTGCCTATTTCTTCGAGGGAATAGGCGTGATGTATGTATGTATAAAAACTATAAATTTTATATTTACTATGTAAAATATGAATTTCATTTTCTTCAAAATCAGTAAAGAAACTGTTTCACATACCTTATATTCTATTATACTATGTCAAAAAAGGAGTCAATAACAAGAGCTTCGCGAATCTTTTAGAACCTCCACTATTGTTGATCCTAAAACGCATTGATGTCTATTGAACCGAATCACGGGTAAACTAATGATTTATTATTTTGGTAACTAACTCTTTTTGGTAAAAACTTTTTAAATTATTTAACGTATTTATCGAGGATCCTTATCGCTTAGATGGTTATAGGTTACTAGCGAATTCGTCGCGTGACATAAAATAGCCTATAAACCTTTCTCAAGTTCAAGACTATGTAAGAAAATTCGTTTACATTGGGTTAGTGGTTATGACGTGAAAGCGAGACAGACAAATAGAGTTACTTTCGCATTTCTAAGCCAAAGTGACAAAAAATACTACTGTCTACCAATAATTGGTGTGATTGTAAGAGAATTACAATTAAGATTAGTGAATTTCTTTTCACAATTCAACTGTGGAAGTGGAGAATATTTTAAGGCTTCTCTAGCGGTAAGTAATCGGTGACACAACTCACTATACCTAGCACACTACTTTACTTATGATACCTGTAACACCTAGATCGTAATAATTCAGAACCTCTAAAAGCGACACCACTATGAATAACCTTCCCATTTTCCACTATAATGGGTATTCACATTTCCAAAAAATCTCAACCTCTGTGTAAATAACGTTTTAGTATGAATGAACCACTTCCAGGCAAAAATGACTTCTTTTGTCGCCAACAACAATGCATGATTTATTGTGGGGCAACATCGTACGACCTCGGACATATAATAAATAGGGCAGCATAGATTATATACTAATCATTTCTTGCAGAGCCGACAACTGTTGGGTATTTTAAAATACTGACTTTAAGTTACTGTTTGTTATGAATAATTAAGAATTTATGTAGTTTTAAAATCCTTTATCTAAATTTAGTTATGTATTATACTCAAAAAATATTATATAGCCATAATTACGATCGATATGGCGTGCTGGCGTACTCGTCACGTACGTACCCGCACTCCGCTCCTGAGGTCGTGGGTTCGATTCCCACACGGGATAAATCTTTGTGTGCATTAACATGAATATTTTTTCTGGTCTGGGCTTTTCCTATGTATATAAATTATGGATTTACATTTAAAAAGTGTTTATAGTTGTTTATCCGTAATTTAGTATCCATAACACAAGTTAATGTATCTTGGAACTAAATAATTCTAAATAATTCAATAATTCAAAAAAATCAGTATCAACTTAATGCGCTCACAAATAGGACAAGTATTAGTTAGAAGATCTTCTTTTGTGATGTCAAAAAAATCGTCTATTTTCAGTGAAGTTACTATTCCATTAAGCATGCGGTATATTCTTTGACAATTTTCGCGAGTTCACGGAGCGTTTAGAAAGTATTTTAATATGCTGGTATCATTAGTGTCATAATTATCGATTCGTTTTATCTTTTCAACTTTTATAAAAACCAGAGATCTTTCAATAGATAAGTTATAAAAGGCACAATACTACTATTTTTTATTGTAAGTTGGTAAATATGGTCATCGTCAAAAAATCGTCAAGGTTAGTTTTTTCTCCTGCCAGTTACCATTACCAGCCACAAGAAAATTTACTTAATGGTAAAACAACTTGACAAGTCTAAAAAAACCTGTGTTCTGCAGTCACTAGATTTAAATCAAAGAAGAAAATAACTCATTTTTAAGTTACACGAGCATGATTACGAATAAAATTCAGGTTTAATGTCGATCTGGGTTGAAGACTATTAGAAATGCCTATGTTCAGCAGTGGAATATGGGTAAAATGGTAAAATGCTTGGTATAAAATAAAAAGAAGTAATCAATAACAATATAAAAAACTGCGCAATGTAAAAGAGATGATGTGCTCATGAACCCTTAAATAAAATAGATCATTTTCGTTTCATTTTCAAGTGCAAATCATTCAGTAAATTACATTGTATACAGAATTACGTACACTTTTACAATTTGCCAGTATTGCCTATCACACGCCTTATTTGAGCAAGAATGCCCTTAAATCTGTCTTATATTCACTTGGAGGTGCCTCGTAAAAGCAGGTAAGCCTGAAAAAAAGGGCTTTTTCCGTTTCACTGGAGGCATAGTCAAATTCTGCTAGTATAACACTAAGACTTTTCGTCGATAAAATTAAGACAATAGTTACATTCGTGAGGGTCGGTTTATTTGCACTAGCTCCTAGTTTTGTGGGTTCGATTCCCAAATATGACAAATATTTGAGTCTGTGTATATAAATTATTTATATAAATAATAATGCTTTTTTTTGGTCTGGCTGATTCCTATCGCTTGCCTTTATACTTAAACCAATGCGTATAAATCCACATTGGTTGGCTGAAAATAATTTGTCAAGAAAATTTTGCATATTTCTATCTCATCCAGGTTCTTTTGCATATATTGTTCAATGTTTATTATAAGTGCATTAAAGGGTATAATGTAATAAAAAAATTGCAGTGCCTATGGGACAAGACCGAGAAACTACGATAATATTAAAAAAAAATTAAAATAAAATTAAAAAATAAAATTAAAGGTTGCCTGGAAGAAATTGCTGTTAGCAATAAGGCCGCCCATTGTACCATATACTTGTTTATGTGATTTTATTACTTTTTTTATATTTAGTGTGCAATAAAGTGTTCATTCATTCATTCATTCATTCATATTAATGACTTCCTGAGCATAGCTGACTCAGAGTGCTTTGACTATTTGTCTACTAAGCTAATATAAAATATGAATATTATATTTGCTATATAAAATATATGTGCTTTAAAATTATGGGTTTAAAGAGTCCTACCACCTTACCTGCAAGTGGTATACCTGACGGACGAGGCTCTGGCAACCACAAATGCTCCCGATAAGCGGCAATAGGCTCGCCATTAAAATGTAGACGTTTAATTTACCTCTGCCTATCCCTTCGGGGAAATAGGTGTGATGTATGTATGTATAAAAAAAATATTATATATTTGCTATGTAAAATATGAATTTCATTTTCTTCAAATTCAGTAAAGAAACTGTTTCACATACCTTATATTCTATTATACTATGTCAAAAAAGGAGTCAATAACAAGAGCTTCGCGAATCCTTTAGAACCTCCACTATTGTTGATCCTAAAACGCATTGATGTCTATTGAACCAAATCACGGGTGAACTAATGATTTATTATTTTGGTTAACTAACTCTTTTTGGTAAAAACTTTTTTAATTTTTTAACGTACTTATCGAGGATCCTAATCGCTTAGATGCTCGACATGTGATGAGAAGATACCTTTTAGAATTATAGGTTACTAGCGCCCGCGAATTCGTCTGCGTGACATAAAATAGTAATAATAATAATAATAGTAATCATATACCTTTCTCAAGTTCAAGACTATGTAAGAAAATTCGTTTACATTGGGTTAGTGGTTATGACGTGAAAGCGAGACAGACAAATAGAGTTACTTTCGCATTTCTAAGCCAAAGTGACAAAAAATACTACTGTCTACCAATAATTGGTGTGATTGTAAGAGAATTACAATTAAAATTAGTGAATTTCTCTTCACAATTCAACTGTGGACGTGGAGAATATTTTAAGGCTTCTCTAGCGGTTAGTAATCGGTGACACAACTCACTATACCTAGCACACTACTTTACTTATGATACCTGTAACACCTAGATCGTAATAATACAGAACCTCTAAAAGCGACACCACTATGAATAACCTTCCCATTTTCCACTATAATGGGTATTCACATTTCCAAAAAATCTCAACCTCTGTGTAAATAACGTTTTAGTATGAATGAACCACTTCCAGGCAAAAATGACTTCTTTTGTCGCCAACAACAATGCATGATTTATTGTGGGGCAACATCGTACGACCTCGGACATATAATAAATAGGGCAGCATAGATTATATACTAATCATTTCTTGCAGAGCCGACAACTGTTGGGTATTTTAAAATACTGACTTTAAGTTACTGTTTGTTATGAATAATTAAGAATTTATGTAGTTTTAAAATCCTTTATCTAAATTTAGTTATGTATTATACTCAAAAAATATTATATAGCCATAATTACGATCGATATGGCGTGCTGGCGTACTCGTCACGTACGTACCCGCACTCCGCTCCTGAGGTCGTGGGTTCGATTCCCACACGGGATAAATCTTTGTGTGCATTAACATGAATATTTTTTCTGGTCTGGGCTTTTCCTATGTATATAAATTATGGATTTACATTTAAAAAGTGTTTATAGTTGTTTATCCGTAATTTAGTATCCATAACACAAGTTAATGTATCTTGGAACTAAATAATTCTAAATAATTCAATAATTCAAAAAAATCAGTATCAACTTAATGCGCTCACAAATAGGACAAGTATTAGTTAGAAGATCTTCTTTTGTGATGTCAAAAAAATCGTCTATTTTCAGTGAAGTTACTATTCCATTAAGCATGCGGTATATTCTTTGACAATTTTCGCGAGTTCACGGAGCGTTTAGAAAGTATTTTAATATGCTGGTATCATTAGTGTCATAATTATCGATTCGTTTTATCTTTTCAACTTTTATAAAAACCAGAGATCTTTCAATAGATAAGTTATAAAAGGCACAATACTACTATTTTTTATTGTAAGTTGGTAAATATGGTAATAGTTTTGTTTACTTTACGTCGTAAGATTGACGAATCATTATACACCACCACCAACACCAATTATTTAGTTCCAAGATAAGTATCATTAAGAACTTGTGTTATGGATACTAAATAACGGATAAACATACATAAATACTTACTTATTATAGAATAAAAGCTAGTAGGCTCCTTTTTACAAAAAAGAATGCGAAGATTCAACAAAATTTTGTGTTACTATATTTAGAGCGTAGTTCTTGCATAGGTAAAGTTTTTGTGTGGCATTTCAAATCAAATTTTCCCGTGGTTTGGAAAACCCTTTAGGGACACCGTATAAGCGATTAACAAACTATAATAGATGAATGAAATCCTAAGTTGCGCTAACAGAATTTCTCAGGCTTTTGATATAAAAGTTGGTCTAGTTGCTTAGCTATCAACAAATGATAGTATGGGAGTTCTAAGTAAAACACTGTTTCAGTATCTGCGATAATTACAAGACTAAACAACGAAAGATGTTTCATAGTGGCGGTCTTAAAATTATATTTATGCTTCACATTATATCATCATCACAGCATATGAACGTCCTATTACTGAGCATGAAACTCCTCTCACATACCAAGATGCGAGGGTATTGGGTCATATTTCGCCACGCTGTGTAAATTAGCGTAGGCAGGTGTATACGTTCCTTTCGAAGCACGGAAGCGCTCGATATCAAATACCACACAAATGTTCTCCCATCCAAGGACCTATGTAAACTCTGCTTTACTTTACGACCACCGAGCACCGCGGAGCTATGAGCGCTTCCCAGATTTTATACATAATATACAAAAACAATCTAACATTTTCTCTGTATATTCATACTCCTGAAAACAAGCTGTAGCAATATTTGTGTGCTTGAACATGGATTTCTGACGTGTTCTCGTCTGTGTTCTCTGTACATTATAAGCATTTACCGAGTTACATGTGCTACTCTTAGGAACCACACTCATACTTAAACTCGGCACTTACGTTCACTTACACTTAATTTTTTTGGCATGTAAATGAATCTAAGCTTCGTGATTTCAGTGTTGCTATATATACCGACGTCCGATATGGCGTAGAGGTCAGTAAGTATATCAGCAATCCGCTGCTGAGGTCGTGGGTTCGATTTCCACACAGGACAATTCTTTTTTGTGCAAGTGCAATATTGGTTCTGGTCTGGGTGTGTTAACAAAGAAATCATTTTGAAGTATGTTTTTCCGTTATTTAGTATCCATAACACAAAATTTTAATAATACTTAAATTGGGACTAACTAATTGGTGTAATTATTAGAATTATTAAATTTTTTGTTGTTTTCAAGTACTATGTAATAGTTTATGACATTGAACTTCTGGTTTTAGATTTCTCTTGTGCAGTCTATCAGCACCAGAAGCACAAAATGTGTTACAACGTTCCTTTATAAAACTCATCTTTGAAATTCTCTGCCGGCGCATTTGATTCGTAGCTCCGATAGACTCACCTCTTTAAGCAGACGTGATACGCCATTTATGCCGGCTGCCATTTGTGAGTGCGCTCGCTACCGTGCTTATCCCGTATATAGCTCTTTAATTTTTTGGACTTTCTCACCTGCTTACCATCGGGCTGTGATAGTTTCGTTTTTTTTGTTTACCAGTCACATGTTTGTTATATTAGGGAAACGTGTTATAGGGCATACTAGCTTTAAGTTCCTATGTCAATTGTTTTACTGTATACGCTTTTGGTTTTCTCAATAAATAAATAAACATCTTAGGAGTCAAGCCATCATCACCTGCCAGTGGTGCACCTGCCGAATAACGGACGAGGCTCTGGCGTACATAAAAGGTTCCGGTAAGCGGCTATAGGCTTGCCACCTATTACGTGGTACGAACAATAAAATTGGCGAAATGAGGGCGTTTAATATGCCTCTGCCTACCCCTTCGGGGAAACAGACGTGATTATATGCGTAATATAAATTATATAATGCAGTTTTTTAGTTTGGGTGAGTAATGTTTGATATAATAACAAATGCTCTAATTTTACTTGAAATAACGTTCATATGTTATAATTTTCATATGCTATAATAACAAATAACCTAATTTCATATGATCTAATGTTTTATATGATATAATCTTTCTTTGATATAATAACATTTAGTATAAAGTTCATATTATATAATTTTCATAATGCATAATATTCTTTTAATATAATGTTCACTTAACCTCATGTTCTTTTAACCTAATTAGTCGACGGTAGCTATATAAAAAAATAACCACGAAGGGAATGGCGGGGTCTGCGACCATCCCCTTCTAACCTAACCTTTCCGAGTCGGGGTGCCCTAAAGTCCAAATTGTAATACAAATACAAAAAAGTTTATTTCAGTTACTTAGTCTACTATAGGCATAAGTGGTTGATGCTCCCTTTTAAGCTAAATTGCTTGTGATAGGCAGCACCGCTCTTCCATAGCATTGTTACAAAATAGACTAACCACCATAACAGTTATAAATTAACGGCAGCTAATATAATCTAAGACAATAAAAATAAAAAATAAAAACATTAAAAATCAAATCGTTAACATAAGAATAAATATAAAAGGAATTTAAAAAATAAAATCATTAAAGGATTTATAAAATTGTGTGTGTGTTTGTAAGTGTGAGTGTTTTTGTATATATAATTTTCTAACAGTCAGTAATTTAGTTGAAGAGTAGAGTAAGTCTGTTGAATATTCTCTCGGCTTAAAATACATGATCTTGAGTAATGATCTCTGAGCTCTCTCTAAATCCAAAAATCGAGTTTTGTTCGCTCCCCCCCCCCCACACAGTTATGCAATACGTCAAAACAGATTGCGCTAAAGATAAATATAATGTGAGACGTAAGAGCCGTTTAGAGGCTACATGTCTTAAAGTTTTAAATGTCCATATTAGTTTCCTCGTTCTATTCAAAAGTAGTTCAATATGTCTGTGCCATGACAGTCGTTGGTCAAGCATTACACCCAAGTATTTTGTACCTATAGGTCACTTTTTTGAGTTCAGGACAAGAGCAAGATGTTAAGGAATTTTGTACACATTGATGTATATTTATTTTAAAATCAGGGCATGGTTGACCATTATCGTACTTGCTAAAACAAATATAGTTACTTTTTTTAATATTGAGTGACAGTAGGTGCTTATTCAGCCAAGTAACGATTGTGGTCAGGCCAGCTTCGGTTCTTGATCTTAATGTTTTCCAATCTTTAGCTGCAAAAATAATTGCTGTATCATCAGCATACGAATATATTCTACCCCCGTCAACCTGCATGTTACATAAACCATTAATATATACGAGAAATAAGGTAGGACCCAGTACACTACCTTGGGGCACTCTATAGTTGACGGCACATTCAGAACTCAATGTTGATCCTACCCGAACTCTCGAGCTACGATTAGTTAAGTAACTTTCTAAAAGTTTGAATGGGTTTCCTCTAATGCCTACGTCATGGAGACTGCGTAGAAGAATCGATATAGACACCGTATCAAAGGCTTTTTTTAAATCCAGAAAGACAGCCAAACATTTTTTACCAGCATCAACATTTTCAACTATAATTGTATCAGATATTCTAAATTATATTAAAAGTTACTTATAGATTATGAATATTATAGTAAATAAATAATATACTAAATGAATATTATGTCAAATGTGCATTATAAGAAATGTTCATTATATCAAAAGAAATTAGGTGAAATGAAATTATAACTACAATTCATTATGACAACTGATCGTTATATTAAACAAAATTATATTAAGTGAAATTATGTCAAGTGAACGTTAGATTTCCCCGATTATATCAACCGTTACACACCCTTTTAGTTTAGTAAGAATTTTATAGAGATGGAACTGTCTGTCTGGGTAATGTATCTTTCAGAACAAAAGACAGAAGAAGACGCGCGATATCAAATGCCACTATTGTCTTTCATCATCAGGTGTAATATTACAGATGTTATATTTATAGTATAACGGGGTTCTATTTAAGGGGATAAATATGAACGAACTAAAATCGAACAACAAATATATTATATAAAAAACTAACTATACAAAAAATGTCTATACTAAATCTATTTGAACGGGCCTTTAAACAATAAACAAACTAAACTATCCTAGGTCAAAAGGGAAAAGGGACCGGCTAATCGAACGTATCGTGTAGATCAGAAGTCGGCGTGCAGTTCGCTAACGACGCATACACGGGACTCGTATCCACACGATACGCCGCTGTCTATGTTCGAAGAGAACTGAGCCAATTCAACGACCGACCTAAGTCGATGCAGAGGATTACACCCAGAACGCTCCGAGCGCAGACTGGCCGCAGGCGCATCGGGTGCGCCTTATATTGCTGGCGAGGGGACTAGCGGGGCGTACGGCAGCGGGGCAGGGTAGCACCGCGCTTCACGTCGTTCGCTCGGCGCGCGCGGCTCGGCGCCGCGTTACAGGCTCCCCCTCTGGACTCGAAGACGCCTCGACGAGAAGTCCAGTTGTTTGGGTGGTCATCTGCTTCTTTGGTCGTCCTCGTCTGCGTAGCGGTCGTTCAGGGTTAGGTAAGGAAGGGCCTGGCCCTCGATAAGGAGTAAGGGCTGAGGAGTGATATACACTTAGTGGTGTGCGAGGGTCGGATGGATTGGCAATTTCATAAGAACAGGGCCCATGTTTGCGGAGAATTACATAGGAACCATCACGACGTGGATGCAATTTGGCTGTTTGGTGTCGGGCGGAGTTGCTTAGTACATGCGTTGCCACCAGCACAAGATCTCCAGGCTGATAATCAGGTGAAGGCCGACGATGCACATCAGTTGTTCTCTTTCTTGTCTCTTCTTGTTCTTCTTGAACTTCTTGTGCCCTTCTCACTGTTTCTGATAGCCAGATGAGTTTGGGAGTAATTTCAGAAATGAAATTTTCTGACAAGGCTATCTGTTTAATATCATGTTTGATGTCATCATAAGTTCTGAGTTCTCGGCCAAAGGTAAGGTATGCGGGGGTCAAATGCGTACTAGCGCATTTAGAGGTATTCATAGCATACCTAATACTAGGAAGTCGGTCTCCCCAGGAACGATGGTCATCGCCTACAAGGATTGCCAATTGAGTCTTCAAGTCGCGATTCTTTCTCTCTACTGGATTAGTCTCTGGGTGATATACCGGAGTAAACGCGTGATGTATGTCAAGGCAGTACGTCAGTTTCTGCATTATCGCGCTGATAAATTGGGTACCGTTGTCACTGATGATACGACGTGGAATACCGTAGCGAAGGAAAACTTCATTGAGCAAAATATCAGCACAGGCTTCTGCTGTTGCATATTCAAGAGCAAAAAGCTCGACCCATCTTGTAGCGACGTCTTCAACTATGAATATCCATGTGTGATTCTTCGAGGTTGGAGGTAGTGGTCCAAAAAGATCAAAGGACAAAGTCTCAAACCTCTGGTTCATCACGGTGGTTTGTAGTAGACCAGCGGGCCTTAGGTTACTGGGCTTATAACGCTGGCACTTAATACAGTTTTTTACGTATTTGTCAATATCTTTCCTCATGCCTTTCCAATAATAGCGTTTCGATATGCGTTCAAAAGTTTTGTCCACTCCATAATGTCCTGCAGATGGGTCATCGTGATATTGTTGCAAGACGGTGGAACGCTCATCTAGGGGTATAACTAATTGTCCAGAGTCAGCATCGCTATCTTGTATGTAACGGTACAACATTCCACTACTTAGAAAGTACCCTTTGTTACACCAGTAAACAGCATCTTCATCCTTTGTAGGTTTCTCAAGAGCAAGAATGATTTTCTTTAGTTCAGGATCAGCCATTTGTCCTTGTCGAATCTCTGCTCCGGAACATCGTGGTAAGTCGACGGAAATCACACAAATCTCATGGTTTCTTCTCTGAATCTCATCACAAGGGGGTCTAGAGAGTCCGTCAGCCACAACATTTGTTTTCCCTGGTATGTACTCAATCTGAAGGTTATAGGGCTGTAATAGTAGAGCCCATCTTGCGAGGCGGCCCGTGGGAGACTTGATTGACATCAGCCACTTCAAGGCTTGGTGATCGGTGGCTATTATGGCAGAAGATCCTTCTATGTATCCTCTAAATTTTGAAACGGCCCAGATCACTGCTAACGCTTCACGTTCTGTAGTCGAATAATTTCTCTCGGCTTTAGTCAGCAGTCGACTCGCATATTCTACCGGGTGCTCATCTGCGCCCTCCCCCTGGACCAGAACAGCTCCTAAAGCATAATTGCTGGCGTCTGTTTTAATGGTGTAAGGCTTGCTAAAGTCGGCCTGACGTAAAATAGGTGCGCTTGTCAAGCACTGCTTTAATCCATCATATGCCTTTTGTTGCTTGGATTCCCATTCCCACTGAGCATCTCTTTTCGTCAACTGGGTTAAAGGTTGAGCACACTTTGCGAAATTTGGCACAAATCTGCGATACCAAGAACATGTCTGTAGAAATGATTGAACTTGCTTTACATTTTTTGGTACAGGCATTTCTGCTATAGCCATAACTTTTGCGGGATCTGTCTCTAAGCCGAATCTAGTGATAATATGCCCGAGATACGGCACTTGATCTTGACAAAATCGGCACTTTTGTCTATTAACGACAACGTTATTTTTTCTAAGTAGCTTAAAAAGCTCATCCAGGTCTTGCAGGTGTTGATCAAACGTTGCAGACATCAGAATGAGGTCATCTAAATAAGCCAGCAGTTTTGCATCTATTTGGATCCTTAAACGGTCAATAAACCTTTGAAAGGTGGCTGGCGCATTGCGCAGCCCGAATGGCATCCGTTTAAACTCATAAAGCCCGAATGGTGTAACGAATGCCGTCTTCTTCTGATCATCACATCGTACCTGTATTTGCCAGTATCCTGCTTTCAAGTCTAATGACGTCATATACGGAGTTGGCTTGGCTTCATGAAGAAGATCGTCTATTCTCGGCAACGGATAAGCATCAGGTACAGTAATGTTGTTTAATAGGCGATAATCTATGCAGACCCGTACGTCACCATTTTTTTTTTGGTACCATCACTACTGGTGCTGCCCATGGGGAGTTTGATGGTTCAATTACGCCTTCATCTAACATATGATTTATTTCTTTCCTTAGCATCTCTCGACGAAGTGGTGACATCCGATATGGTGGTACAGCTATTGGTGTATGTTCGCCAGTATCTATAATATGTTCCACCAATGCAGCCGGCTTTCCATTAGCTGTAAAAATGTCAGCATTTTGGGTCAAAATTGTTTGAAGCCTCTCTTGCTGTTCGCTATTGAGATGTGTACCATACTCTACTGAAATCATGGCGATATCAAAACTAGAGCCAAATATGTTGGTGCTATGCGGCGAGAGTTCCACTTCAGCCGTATTAATTGCCATCTGGGCATCTCTGAAGAGGGAACCCACAAATCTAGGAGAGTATCCTTGAAGCTTCTTACCATTCCGGGTAGGTGAAGCTGGAGGTGTCTTATAACCAATTAAAGGCGGAGGGCCATATGATATATCTATGTCCTCTGTCAGGATTGATGTGGAAGGAGTTGTGTTCATTGGACTCACCATTGGCTCCAGTGCTGTCATCTTAATTAGTTTAGAGATTGTTGTATCACTCGTTTTTGTAAACGTTTCTAATGCAGCCACAGAATTGGTATCGTCGACTTCATTGGCAAGGTCATACTTGATTCCAGGCTTGTCTAGAAAATGGTACAGGAGTTGAGGCAAGTTGATTATTAAGTTGGCGTCTTGTATGAAGTCTACTCCTAACAGAGTTCTGTTATCGTGTGACTCGGGTAGTACTATGAAAGTCGTTAGTACAGTTCTTTCGTTGATAACAACTGGCACTGAACATCTTTTTATAAGTTGTCGTCGACGGAACCCATCAGCTAGGGTAATTGTCGCCGCTTCAGTAATGAATTTTGTGCCTTTTTGTTCCAGCAGGCTGAAGAGTGAATAAGAAGCCACACTCAATTTGGCTCCAGTATCCAGATGTGCTCGGCCTATGACACCACTTATTTGGATATCGACTGTTGGTCGTAGTCGAGATATAGCAGACAGGCTGGGAGCTAGCGCGTAGAAACCCACTTCCACAGATCCTATCTTCGTGCCTGCATTACACTTACTGCATTTACTTCTAACCACGCCAGGCTCACCGCAGCCGTAACAAGTAATCTTTGGAGTTGGTACAGGCTGGTATTGGATAGCGTTTTTCGTTGAATTCTGCGATTTGTTAGAATTGGTCTCCTTCTTTCGGCAGATATCCTCCGAATGTCCAAACGCGCGACAGAATGTACATCGTACTCTTTTGCCTGTCTGAAGTCCGGGGACCTTATTATTACTCGAAGGTGTACGCTCAGCAATTACTTCCTCAATTTGGCGGGCTTTTCGAAGAAATTCGTCAAAGTTCGTGACCGTATCCCGAGGTATTCTGTCTCTTATAATGACGTGTAACGAAGCATACAGTAGGTCCAGACATTGACTTGTCAGGGGATGAGGTTTCGGCAGTTCAGCAATAAGTGCACGTTTTCTTGCAACGAACAGTTCTGTTTCTCTTGGGTCTGATTGCTTGATGGTGACTATCTCTTCATAGAGTTTATATGCTGGCCTCTTGGGCGCAAATGTGGTGCGGATAAGTGAAATGGCTTCCGACCATGCAGAAATATCTGACTTCACACCCAGCAACCATACAGAAGCTTCTCTTGTCAACAAAAGCGTGAGCCCTTCTATGGCATTGCTATCAGTGATATTTTCTATGTTTTTGTAGGTGACTATGGTGGATATAAAAGCTTCCACTAGGGATGTGTCACGGGTCCCATCAAAACGGGCCGTGCAAAGGGCGAAACTACCAGTTTTACAGGGAGAGGGGGGTGGAGTGGAATGCCTACTCGCTATAGCTCCTAGGAGATCCCGGAACTGATCATCCGTAAAACTAATATTTGCCATATTTGTTAGATTGCGCCTACTGCGTCTTGGCAATATTTTATAAAAATCAATATTGAATATTGAAGGCTAGATAACTTAGTTATACTATTAGGGCAACAAATATTAACTAAAACAATGATTTAGCTATACTAACTAAAAGAATAACTGAAGAAAAATAAATATATAAACACACTCGATTTTTAAATGTAAGATAGGCCTCGCGTTGGGCTGCCAGAATTATAACGGGGTTCTATTTAAGGGGATAAATATGAACGAACTAAAATCGAACAACAAATATATTATATAAAAAACTAACTATACAAAAAATGTCTATACTAAATCTATTTGAACGGGCCTTTAAACAATAAACAAACTAAACTATCCTAGGTCAAAAGGGAAAAGGGACCGGCTAATCGAACGTATCGTGTAGATCAGAAGTCGGCGTGCAGTTCGCTAACGACGCATACACGGGACTCGTATCCACACGATACGCCGCTGTCTATGTTCGAAGAGAACTGAGCCAATTCAACGACCGACCTAAGTCGATGCAGAGGATTACACCCAGAACGCTCCGAGCGCAGACTGGCCGCAGGCTTTTTTTTTTTTTTTTTTTTTTTGCGTTCCAGAAAACCAACAACAACCCTACTTGGAACTACCCCCCACGGTGGGAGGAGGGAGATAATGCCCCCGCATACCACACACCCGGTGTGTGTGGTTATGTCGGACTTGAACCGACTAAACCTCTCCCTGTAATAGCCTTTAGTATTTCTACCATGAAGGCGACATCTGAAGCGATCGGCGCCTGGGGAGGCACCGACGCGGCGCACACTAAGCGGAAGGCTAGGTGGCGCAAGTTGGAAGGCGGGAAGCCTTGCCTGATAGACGCACACTTTGCAGAAGGCTAGGTGGCGTGTGTTAGAAGGCGGAAAGCCTTGTCGGATAAGTGCACACTAAGCGGAAGGCTAGGTGGCTTGTATTGGAAGGCGAGAGCCTTAGCTGAATGGGTAGCCATTAGTTGCCTTTTACAACACCCTAGCTTTGGGTTGGATCTATTCTTGAGCCGGAGACCACACGGCTGAGGCCGCAGGCGCATCGGGTGCGCCTTATATTGCTGGCGAGGGGACTAGCGGGGCGTACGGCAGCGGGGCAGGGTAGCACCGCGCTTCACGTCGTTCGCTCGGCGCGCGCGGCTCGGCGCCGCGTTACAATAGTCATATTGATAATATAATTATAATAATATACTACTTTATTATTGTCCTTTTGTTTATTTTTTTTTTTGAAAGCACGTAATGAAGAAGACTGGAAGAGGACTGAAAGGGCGGTGGAATATTGTTGCAACATTTTGTGGAGGAATAGCGGAATTTCACGAAATGCTGTGTTATGGCTCGGACTACCAAATAGAGAAGCAGTTCTAACACGATTCGCAAAATTTATTTTTTTCAAGATATTTTAGTTTTGATTACCCCAAAAAGAAGACAAGCGTAATGAAGTTAGCGTCTTTACTGCGTATTAAAATTATGCGTATAAATACTCATGTTCATGCACACAAATATTTGTCCTGTGTTGAAATCGAACCCACGACCTCTGGAATGAAATGCAGATATAACTCCACGCCATATCGTTCATGTGGTAAATGTTATAATTATTTAGCTAAAGAATATAAATTCAACTTAAATAAATTGAGATGAAAGGAAATGGTTTGTAAAATGTTAATTATCACGTCTTTAAATGCTCGAGGGCTATTCGAACAAAAATAAAGCTATAATTTCCATCACGCAGCGAAATGTTAGATTCCGCTGTGACCTCCGAATCAGTCCTTTATAATCTGGTAGTCTAAGTCATAAGCGATGATCAAAACTTTCAAATTTAAAACTGAAATGTACTAACTTAGTTTTATATATGTACTCTAATTGTACTCTAATAGCAAAATTCTCAGTGTTTGAAATCTTTTTATATTGCACTCAATAAGACGATTTCACAAATCAACCCTTCCCTCCTCCGATACCTTGAAACGGCGCCGCCGTTATAATTTTTCTCAAAAGGTAACATGCTAAAAGTAGTTTTGCACGTAGACACTATGACCATTTGATTCCCCATTTGTATAAAATACTGGATGGTAAGCTCCATATGATAAATTTAAGCCAGGCGGTCCTAAAGATTAAAATTTATCAATATCTTTTACCACTAAATTATGATGAAATTGAGAAATTGCTACGGCTATTCTTATGAACCTCAGATAAAATGTTTCTCTCTATCACGCATGCACGCATGAAACACAACGCACACACACAAACACAAACAACACACACTACACACACACAAACATGCACTCTTTTACCATGTATAGCATTGAAATGTTGTAAAAATTTTATTTTGGGAAGAAACTGGCTGCTGAAATACAGTTATATAACTAGTTTGGAAGCCAGGGTTTTTATAAGAAAATTGTGAACTATATGTGGAATAAAGAAATTATTATTATTATTATTATATATATATATGCATGTATATATATATATATATATATATAGCGCTCGTAGCTCTGCGGTACAGCAGAGTGTACAGAGGTCAGTCCTTGGATGGGTGACCGTTTGTGTGGCATTTGATATCGAGCGCTTCCGTGCTTCGGAAGGCACGTTAAGCCGTTGATCCCGGTTATTACTAAAATGTGGTAGTCGTTTAGCCATGTTAGAGGCCTAATCACGGCTTGATAAATTCTAACAGCAGGACGCCATACACCTGCCTCCGCCAATCCGCACAAGGTCAGCGTGGTGAAGTATGACCCAATACCCTCAAACCTTGACAGGTGAGAGGAGGCTCGTGCTCAGTAGTGGGACGTTAATGGGCTGAGATGGTGATGATGATATATATTATAGCCGGCTATATATATAATATAAGTACCCGTGTGTTCATTAGCCTCGTTAAAACACAAAAACCGTTGACCAATTTTAAAAGGTAAAATAAAAATAAAAATAAAATAAATATTTTCTGACAATTACACCAATTATTTAGTTCCAAGATAAGTATCATTAAGAACTTGTGTTATGGATACTAAACAACGGATGAACATACTTAAATACTTTTTTTTTTTTGTAAATACATACTTAATATACATAGGAAAACGCCCAGACCAGAACAAATATTCATGTTCATGCACACAAAGATTTGTCCTGTGTGGGAATCGAACCCACGACCTCTGGAGTGAAGTGTAGGTATACCGACCTCCACGCCATATCGGTCGTCGAAGTATGTTTTGTTCCCTTTGACACAGCTGGGATATAAGCTTTTCTATTTTTCAAATAGTAAGTAAATGTGGAATGAACATCAAAAGAATTTTGTAAAACCAGATATTTTATACATACATAATATCACGCCTGTTTCGCTTAAGGGCTCGGCAGAGGAATATTAAATGCCCACATTTCGCCAGTTATATTGTTAGTCCCTCTTAATAGGTGGCGAAACTATTGCCGCTTACTGGGAACTTTTAAGTTCGCCAGAGCCTCGTCCGTTGACCGGCAGGTGCACCACTTGCCGGTGAGGTAGGCTTGAGCTTCTCAGGTCTTAATAAGAGCTCTATACACCCTATGTATGGTATACAGTGTACAAAAAGATATATTTAAGTAGATAAATAAATAAACAAATATTCTCTTACAATCACACCAATTATTTAGTTCTAAGATAAGTATCACTAAGAACTTGTATTATGGATACTAAAGAACGGATAAACATACTTAAATACTTTTTTTTTTTTTTTTTGTAAATACATACTTAATATACATAGGAATATAAGATAATATTAGTGTTTTGATGAAAGCTTCATTACATACTTTAATATTCAACATTTCATTATAAATCATTTGCGTTCGCTAGTTTTTAGGCCTCTTTTTAATGAGCCTTCATTTAACAATGGATTTAAACGGTTATTTTTTTATTATTATTGTCTTGTACTGTTTATATTTAGAAAAAATCTGTTATTCTATTTTTATAAAATATGGGTTAAATGCCCGATATCACGACATTGTTATTATTATTAATTGGCTAAGTAAATCTAACACCGCTCAATGCTTATAACTTACGACCACACTTAGGGACTACGCGTTAACTCAGCACATTAATCTCTGTTCAACTCAGATTTCCGAAGTTTAGGCGAATTTTCAGCACAAAATCGGAAACAATTTGCAAATAACAACAAACCTCATAATTTTAACCCTCACCTTTGCCTATTGTGTCCAAAGTGAACTTTGCTGATTACCCAAGTCAAAATTTATTACCTTCGCGATTGACTTCTAATTGTTCGGCTGAATTTAACCTTATCATTGCTGGCTTTGTTCAAGAGAGTGTACGTGTATTGTGTGCTAGCGGTTCAATGTATGATGAACAAATGTAATCGTGATTGAGTTTGAATAAAGTAGGAAGTTCAAGCAAAGTTTTGTGATTACGATTTTATGTTACATACATAAATACAATCACGCCTGTTTTCCCGAAGGAATAAGCAGAGGCATATTTAATATATTTATTTTTTAATATATTATATTTCATTTTTTCTCACAGTCACTCCAGTTATTTAGTTCCAAGATAAGTTATATTAAGTATTTTAGTTTTGTATTCTAAATAAAGGTATATATAATATGTACTTCATTTCTATCTTCTATGGTGTAATTAACCATTGCACTAAGTGTTTCTATAGGGTTCTGTGGAGGAAATAATTCTTTCCTTGCTGACCTTTCCATGTATCGACTTTGTCGTTCTATAGCAGATGTTGAAGGTTTAGTTGTCCATGGGAAAATGGAAGGAACAACACCTTTTTTTAAATGTTTACAAAGTGATGGCAGTCCTGGAAATAAATTTCACTCATTAATTTCAGTGACAAACACACGCATAACACCTGTTTACTAGAAATCTACTTAAAATATATATGATTAGAACCATTTCTAATATGAAAATCTTACATATTGTAGCACAAATTTCTTGATAATCGGATTCTTTAAAATGATTAGAGCATAACCTTCAATTATTTGGAGCTTAATTTATTTTTTATTTTTGTAGGTTTTTCCCATATCTCTTTTTTAATTTCGGATCGCTTGGAAATTTATGCCTTCCATTCTCATTGCACCCTACTATCACACATCGAGGCATTTTTTATTGAAACCAAAACTTAAATCTTTGTAATTTCTCCGAAATAATTGTTATGGGTCAGACGTACAAAGCGCCACCTGGCGGACGAAAAATGTACTATCCAGTAAACAACTCCATTGGCTATAACTTAGTTTCACGACCTCCTAATGGTGACAACCAGATTGAACGTTCTAAAGCAGGAAAGCGTTTGATGTCAACTGACATCTAAGCTTTCACCCAATCAAAGACCTTAATGAAATATACTTAACTTCAGGATCGTTTTGGACCACCTAATAGGACTAGACGCAAGACTAGACTAGATTGAGCTACGACCAATTCTTTTCAGGGTTTACTGATGACTCTTCAAATATTTTAATAATAATATATGTACATATCGAAAAAAGTGGTAGTTTTATATTTTTTAAACATTTTTTAGTGTTTTTTATTCCAAATTTCAGGCTTACTTAAATAAAACGCAAAAGCAACCTATTTTGCTCTGCAATTAACGTAGCCTTATAATTCTACTTTTCTAAAGCACAAACAAATTATACGTGCTTAGAACAGGAAACTAAGTGAAAATATACCTCTGGAAGACATTACTTACCTCCAACTTACTGTGGCTTTGTTGTCGACATTTGCAAGTTAGCAACTTAGCGGTCACTGCAATGGACGACCTTTGGACAATATTCGGCGTAGTGCACATTGTTTTTTTTATTTTCTATAGAATAAACAAGAAAATAATTATCCCATAATATATTTTTTCTTTTTGTTTCCCATATTTTTGTTTTATAGTATACAAGATTGACACACTAAACTGATACGAGATTGAGAAATTAAAACATCGCGTATTTTTACCATAACACTATTATTAGACCTTTATGTACATTAGTTTATTTATTGTAGATCATTGGCAATTCAAAAAACGAAGTTATGTCTGAAAACTATATACTTTGCCAATTTGTTTAAACTCTCATGGTTAATATAACGCTTAATTCATCATTTTATTTTGCGTCTTCCCTCCCCTCTCTTCCTCCTAAAACGAAATTAGAACATAACAAATACTTCATCAAATTATCAAAATACAACCATAGACTATAACTACACCGACATGTGAAAATGTCAAGGCATAATATTGCCATAATATTATTTTGAATCTCTGGGAAAATATGGCAGATAGCCAAAGAAATTGCCTCATGAGCCAACTGCTGAACATTAGCCTCCCCAATAAATTACATTCGATTAGCCCATAATCAAGTCTGGGCAGGCGGGTTGGTGATCGCAGTTCCACCCAGTATGCAGAATGACGCTGCTGCCCATGCGGTAGGATTTCTCTTCGACTCTTTCTACGCCGACTACCCGTTATATAAGAGAGGGTTGCTATTACTATTCTATTCTCGGCCGATACCACACAGAATGACTGAATAGATTAAATAATAAGCAAACTATGATATGTGTACACCGTTCCCAAAAGACGGCGACGTCTGTAATTTTATGCAAATTAGAGGATAGCACATCAGCCGTGCAAGTTGTCTGGGACACATGTGTAAAGTAGATAACTACGCTCTGAGTGGTGCTAAAATAGAAAATTGTTCGGGAAGTTAAATATGGGAATCGTAACTAGCAGTCGAAACTCTAGAGTCACTATTAAAGGTCTAGATATGGGCAAATGACGGAAGTGTCGGGTAGACCAAAATAATAATTTGAGATAGATTCAAAATAGTTTTCTGGACTACCCGACGCAACTTTATGCAAAATATGTCGGTAGCTTTATTACGTATGTTATGGACTTATTTTATGAATATGTTGCCTTGTAATTATAATTATCTGTAGTTAGGATAGGACCAAATGTTTAATCAGCCCCTAAAAATTGAGTAAAGCAATCTAGAATTACCTATTAAGAGTAACGTAACTCATATCATATCGTTGCTTAAGCTTAGAAGCCTAGCCTGAATTTCATTTATTACATGGAGGGACTTCTGACTGACCTCTATAACCCAGAGGGCAACATTTTAGATTTATATAGAGTCTCGTTATTAGGTCTCTGTATTGTTTTGCTGTATTTTTGGACTACCCGACGCAAACTTGTCCAAAAGGTGTTGATAGTTATATTAATACAAGTTATTTATAGATAGAAGTGAGCTAGGAATGCCTTCCTAGCTCACTTCTAGCCCTGCCGGGCCCCATACACAGCACCTCCTGACGGTCAAAAACTGAGGCAACCGATAGGCTTAAAGTAGAACAGAATGTATGACGGACGACGGCAAAAAGCACAAGTAGACCACGGAAGCAATGGCGACAAAAGTTAAATATGGAATTCATAATGGTCTCGAAAAAGCTTGTAAAAAGGCAAAGGCTGTCGCTGGTTCTATTTAAAGGTTATTATGTTAAATGTGCGCTGCAAACTCGTAAAAAAGTTAGTGTTACTTTTCTTTTAATCTGTACATACAAGTGGTTGATAAAAAATTTGTTCTGTGAAGGAAAATAATCCACCACCTGAGCCAAACTATAGCCCTAAGTAAAATAAAGTGGATCAGAATATAAAGTTCAACCCAAACCATATCTTACTTTATCTTACATTTACATATAATATAATAAAGAAACTACGATCCACATTTTCTTACACACAATAAAATAAGCTATATAGAGATCCTACTAAGGAGCCCAAGCCAACCTCACCTGCAAGTGGCGCCCCTGCCGATAAACGGACGAGGCGCTGGCGCCACCTATTACGTGGGACCAACTATATAATTGGCAAAGAGTGGGCGTATAATATGCCTCTGCCTAATCCATCGTAGAAATAGGCATGAATTTATGTTTGTAATAAAATAATGTATTTTGTAATATACTCCATCGAAAAATGCTGTCCAACCACTTTGATAAATTCGAAAGATTACAAAACTCCATTCAAATTTCTACAGCGTATATATTAGGTCGGGGAAAAAGTCTTTTCGCATAACGTAGGTATAAACTTATTATAAATTTTTTTTGACTGTACTATTTGTGTCTGGCTGGTTTTGGTAACATTAAAAAGATTCCATTATAAAGAAAAGAAAAAAATAAAAAAAAGTTGTTTCCCGCTATTTTTCATTTGTTTTTCTCTCCGTAAAAATGAGTGAATCTAATGAAGAAATTCGATACATTTTAAAATTTTATTATAAAAAAGGCAAAAATGCAACTCAAGCAGTGAAAAAAATTTGTGATGTTTATGGACCTGATGCAGTGTCAGTAAGAGTAGCACAAATTTGGTTCAAACGTTTTCAGTCCGGAAATTTTGATGTTAAAGATGCACCTCGCTCTGGTCGCCCTGTTACGAATAAAATGGACGCCATTTTTGAAAGAGTGGAGCAAGATCGGCATATTAGTAGTTACGATGTAGCTGAAGAACTGGGAATTGACCACAAAACAGTTTTGACCCATTTGAAGAAAGCTGGTTATACAAAAAAGCTCGATATTTGGGTGCCACACGAGGTCACTCAAAGAAACTTAATGAACCGTGTACTCATTTGCGATTCATTATTGAGACGTAATGAAACCGAGCCGTTTTTGAAGAGATTGATAACTGGCCATGAAAAGTGGATCACGTACGACAAGAACGTGCGAAAAAGGTCGTGGTCGAAAGTTGGCCAGGCTTCACAGACTGTGGCCAAACCTGGCCTAACACGAAATAAGGTGATGCTGTGTGTATGGTGGGATTGGAAGGGCATTGTTTATTATGAGCTTTTACCGCCCGGCAAAACCATCGATTCTGATCTTTACTGCCAGCAACTGATGAGATTAAAGGAAGCAGTCGAGAGAAAACGGCCGGAATTAATCAACAGGAAGGGTGTGGTCTTTCATCACGATAACGCTAGACCACACACATCTTTAGCCACTCAGAAAAAATTAAGAGAGTTCGACTGGGAGGTCCTAGTGCATCCACCATATAGCCCTGACCTTGCGCCTTCAGATTTTCACCTGTTTCGGTCTCTGCAGAATTCTTTAGGTTCTGTAAGGTTGACCTCAAGAGAGGACTGCCAAAACTATTTGTCCCGTTTTTTTGATCAGAAGTCCCAAAGTTTCTACAGTAACGGGATAATGTCTCTGCCCACAAAATGGCAGAAAGTTATTCAACAAAACGGTACATATATATTGTAAATAAATGTAAATAAACTTTGAAAAAAATGTCTTGACTTTTCATACAAAAATACGAAAAGACTATTTCCCCAACCTATTATATACTGTCAGTATCAGTTCGTGTCAAAAATTTTGTCAACTTACTCCCGAGCCATGATATTGCAACGTAGTGGAAAAAAATCATACTAACTGACAGTTCACGTCAAAAAATTGATGTTAGTTACTCCAGAATCTTGTTTGTGCACCGCAAGAGGTAACCTGCCATGTTCATTTACAAAATGATTCAGAATAAACATGTTATACCAAATAACATGAACTATTTTCAGAATATCTTACAAGACTTTCCAGCTCCCTTACCCCGATCGCTCTAAGCGAGTTGTATGTTTGGCTAAGTAATGGGCCTGTGTGTATTGTTATCCACTCCGGGCCTTTGAAGTTAAACACAGAGAGCTCTTGATCGCTTTTCTTGACATTGCTGGAAGCTTCCAAACAGAAGCTTTCCAAGTATAATAAAGAGGATTAGAAGAGAAAATTGTTAATTGAATATTCGTAGGTAATAATAATTTTGTTCGTCACTTCTTTCATTTCATACATACATTATTTTTACTATTAAAACAATTTTATTTACGCTATATGTCTAGGACCATCGGTTGTCCCACCCTATGGACCGATGATCCGATCTAGGCGGCGGAAAGCCGGTGGATGCAGGCGACACAAGATCGATCAACGTGGAAAACTGTTGGGGAGGCCTATGTTCAGCATTGTTCTTCAAATGCCTCAAATAATAATGATCATGATGAACACTGTTTTCATATGTTAGTCAATACTAATCAATAATTTTCAATAAAATAATAGTACTGTGTAAAGATTTTAATAGCGTCACTAGAAATTTCATTTAAAATTGTATTCTTGGGATTTACCGAGTTCCTTTTGTAATTTGACGTTTACCAAATCAAATTTTGGCATTATGTAAAGTACAGAAAACAATATTAAAAATAGTATCTATAACATTTCTATATCAAGTGGAATGGGCATTCGGATTTGGAAACGGAAACCAACATACGAAACGGCCATCTTTCTCTTGACCCATACCGTTACGTATTAAATAAATAACCGTAAAGTATGAATTAGGACGTGAAAATTCCAACTTCTGCACCATAAAAATACTTTTTTTTCCTCAAAATAATCAGAGTTTTGCACAAAAATGATCTTTATGTCGATCATTGACTTTAGTAATGTTCACAAGTGCAATAATGGACAGTTTTAAAGAAAATTAATTACCTGAATTCTTATCCTAAATATTAGTCATATATTATTATGGGATTACATACATTCATACATTCACGCTTGTTTCCCCGAAGGGGTAGGCAGAGGCATATTATACGCCCACACTTCGCGAATTATCATGTCCCACGTAATAGGTTATCGGGCACTGTTATATTCGCCAGAGCCTCGTCCGTTGACCTCGTCCGTTGACATCGTCAGGTGCACCACTTGCAGGTGAGGTTGGCTTGGGCTCTTAGGTCTTGGTAGAATTATAGGATTGAATATAGTGTAATTAATAAATGTAACATGATTAAATAAAAATTATAAATTTTTAATAAACAAACATAGAATTATGAGACTTAATAAAAGTGTAATAATTGAGTTTTACGTCTTAAAATATTTTTTTTATAAAAAGTCAAAAGTAAAATATTCATTATTTTTTATTATTAACAATCTAAATATTATTACACTTATTAATCACGAAGCTTAGATTCACTTACATGCAACAAAACAATTTAAAAACAAAAAATAATTAAGTGTTAGTGAATCTATGTGCCAGTTCCGAGCCACCGCTTTGTAAGAAGAACTGGCAAGAAACTCACAGACTTATAGGTACTCTTTTAAATATATCCATTGGTTTGGTACTTGAATTACAATCTTCATTTGTCTGTGAAGCTATACAATGCAATATAATATAACATTAACAATATTCATGTTTAAGTCATTCATATTAGAACAGCCTGTATGAAACGGCAGTTTAATATCACCAATTTTTTTGTTCCTATTAAATAATTCCAAATCGAATCAAAATGAAGATAGTGTTAATCGTCATCATCATTATCAGCCTATCTTGGCCTACAGCTGGACATGGACATATGCCTTTCTAATAGCACGACACTAAGCTTGATCTTCAGCTCTTCGTCTCCACCCGGAGGGCGTCCAACACTACGCTTACCGAACCGTGGTGTCTATTGAAGGACGCGTCTTACATACACACATACATTCACGCCTGTTTCCCCGAAAGGGTAGGCAGAGGCATATTATACGCCCACACTTCGCCAATTATAAAATTGGTCCCACGTATTAGGTGGCGAGCCTATTGCGTCTTTCCCAGCGGTTATCGGTCCTACGGCAAATATGACCAGCCCACTGCCACTTTAGCTTACTAATCCTTTAGGCAATGTTAATAACTTTTGATATTTTTCGAATCACCGATCTTGATTAGATCCTTCAAAGGAATGTCATTTTCTTATTTATTTTATGTCGGTAACAAAATGCATGTACGCACTGCCTTCCCACCAAAGGGGGGACCGAAAGGGGGTGAGCGATTCACCACCGGTAGACGCGAACACCAGCAGTATAACTCACTAAAAATCTTCCGAAAACGCCCGCGGCTTGATGACGGAATAGGACAGGCAGTACCTGGTTTGACTGACATATCTCTGTTCATATGTATAATTTGTCCAACGGGGGGTTCAAGGAAATACCAAGCATAACTCTGTTCATAGCTCGCTGGGCGAGTTTCAATTGGCGGACCACTTTTAGTGTAGTGTAGTTTTAATACGGAACCCGCTACTTAATCGACTGATTTTTCTCTATTATTATGATATAAGAAGAAAAATCAGGCCGTCTCGCCACTGAGCCGCCATTAGAAGTAAAACGTCTCGGCGTGCATCATCAATAATTGATGATGCAACTTTGTCGAACTTCCACCATTACTCACTTGACAAGACCTTTTGATCGTTATTAGAACCAACCAGTGTAACTAGAAACGTCTGACCGCGGAAAAGGGAGATGTGTGTAATTTATGTCGATATGTCGATATTTTGATTGTTTGTTAAAAATTTTACGCCTACATTTCGCCAATTATAATTTTAGTCCCACGTAATAGGTGGCGAGCCTATTGCCGCTTACCGGGATTCATTTATGTTTGCCAGAGCTTAGTCCGCCGTTCTTATATTGGTTACTTAAGTTTAATACAGATGACTTGGTAAAAGGAAAATAAATATGATTAAATAGCGTCTTGTAATATAAACTAATATTAGCAAGTTTATTCAAACGGCGTTTCTTTGCATGAGTGCACCAAAAGCACCAAAAACAGAACAAGAGGAAAGTCACATCTGCTCATAATTAAATATGTTCTCCACCATGACCACGACCGATCTGACAAGAGCGTCGCAAAGAGGAAGAAGAAGAAGAAAAATTAAAACAGTCATTACTCTAGTGTCAAACTAAGAACGGCAGTTCTGTAATGTAAATAAATAAAATGCCAATACACATGCGATTTAGTTGTTTTATATAAGATTAAATCAAGTGACAACATTTTATATGAATAGTTTTTAGAGTAGTATCGAGAAAAAAATCAAGTGACATCACTATTTTTAAACTTAACGCATCGAGAACGTACTCTATGGAGATGTAGTATTAGAAGACTTAATTCAGTCAACACATCACTGCACTGCTAAACTTAAACTTAATCCCAAGTCCTTATTAAAATTGGTGCTATTGCTTATTCTTCCCGCTTTTCAAATTGACGACTTGTTCCAGAGTTTTCTTTTGACATAATTACGTGTTCCAAACAATAATTTTCATTTAATGCTTTTTTGGTAACCCTTCAAAGAATTTCTGCTTAATATGTGCTTAGATGGTCAGGTTAAGTAGTGGATATGAGTATGATCTGTAAAGTTCATAATCAAAGAAAAATGACAAAATATACATTTGACTTAAATCCGTTAGTTGTGTTTTTAGTTTACATTAAGTCTCTCTCATTCGTCTCATTTCTCTCAAAAAATCGTCAGTATCTTCGAAAGTACGCTACTTTCACTATAATGGGTTTTTTGCAGACGAAAGAGCACGAAAAACAGAGTCGATTGGTTGTGGTAACTCATTTTATGAAAAAAAGTTTCCCCAGAACAACGACGTCATTTTAGGAATAATTATTCAGAATTATTTTTGTCAAAGCAAAAAAAAATTAAGCTAGTTACGAATCATGCTAGCATTGAACCCACTTAAAATAAACAATCTATATTTTATTTCTATTTAGAAACTTCTTAATATCATCTCTATGTAATCCACAGTCGATGCCTTAAGGAAAGTGTTCCTACAGAGCTCCCCGTTAGGCGGTCTACTACGGCTGAGTATAAAATCTATTAAGCTATGATTGAACAGCTGCTCCGAACGACTTTTTTCTTCGCAATGATAGCGGAAAATGGGTATTTTATAAAGGAGGAACTGAGGAACTTTTCCAAACTACCATGAAGGTCTTTTGAATTAAATTGAGTTTTTTGCTTAGGCTTTTTTTAATAGGTCTTTAAACGCCAAATGACTGGCAAAAAATAAGTTTGATATTGTGTCTGGGACCGTTGGCGTTCAACGCGAAAGCTGTAAAAATATTATTAATAATGTTAGTATCTCTCACCGCTATAACGTTTCACTACTGAGCACGCGCGTCCTCTTAAGAACCGAAGTGAGAAGGGTTCAGATGCCCTACTCTAATTAGTATCAAGTGAAAGGGTAGTTTTGTTTTTCGTAGAATTAAAGTAAGCCCTCAGGTCATATTACACAGACGCAGTACGGATTGGCGTAGGCAGCGGTAGTCAGCCCTGTTTATGTAAGTTCATTACTTTCCAGGTGAACATTAGGACACTCCTTGCTTCTACATCACTATGTAGAAGCAAGGAGTGTCCTAATGTTGATACCTGTGTGATATAGCCTATATAATTTAATTCCTAGGTGATTTCGTGCACCCAGATGAACAAAGTGGGATTATCTTGTGCCGGTGTCAAATGCACAGTACAACACATATTTAGTAACAAGAAATCTAAACTGATTCATAGACACTGATGCCGATATTTCATATGTGAAATGTTCATGTTAGAGTATTTAAAAAACAACAGATGCGCGGTTCGGACACGCGAAGTACTGTATTTGCATTATCTCTAGTATATCTATTTTAAATATATATTCTGGCAATGACAGTTATATAATACATAATTTTGTTCCAAGATAAGTATTGTTAAGAACTTGTGTTACGGTTACTAAATAACGGATAGACATTCATAAATACTTTTATTTTGTTAATACATATTAAGTATGTATGAACAAAGAAAAAGCACCCAGATTAGAACATATATTCTTGTATATGCATGCAAAGATATGTCTTATGTGGGAATCAAACCCAGAAGCAGAGTGCAGATATGCGCGCCTCCACGCCATATCGGTCTTAATACGTGCTTAATACGAACTCTATTTTGTCTTAACGACTACTATAGTTAAATAGTTTTTTGATGATTTGGCGCAAGTGGAAATAGGTGTAACAGAACCTTATTTTGATAAGAAGTCGATTTGATAGTTTGGGTAGCCGTTTGAGTGACATATAATGCGTTAGCCGTTAGTTATCAATACTAAACCAAGGACGGACAACTGTGAACTTTGTTAAGCTTCGGTAATCGTATCCGGGCAATAATTATTTCATAAATATTTTTGGGTAACTTGAATCGTTTACAACATGCAACGGAAGCCCCACATGAAAATTTTTCCCCATCTTTTTCACATTTTCCACTGATTCGGCGCTTCTATTGGCCGCAGCGTGATGTTATATAGTCTAAAACCTTCCTCGTCAAATGAACTATCCAACACAAAAAATGTTTTTCAATTCGAACCAGTAGTTCTTGAGATTAGCGCATTCAAACCAACAAACAAACTACTCAGCTTTATAATATTATATTCTCCGCTTCTATTGGCTGCAGCGTGATGTTATATAGTCTAAAGCCTTCCCCGATAAATGGGCTATCCAACATAAAAAGAATTTTCAATTGGAGCCAGTAATTCTTGAGATTAGCGCATTCAAACTAACAAACAAACTTTTCTGGTTTATTATATTACTAAAGCCTTCCTCGATAAATAGGGTATCCAACATAAAAAGAGTTTTTCAATTGGAGCCAGTAATTCTTGAGATTAACGCGTTTAAACCAACAAACAAACAAACTCTTCAGGTTTATTATTTATTATAGTATAGATTAAATAAAGTTTCACAAACATGAAATGAAGTAAATTACAATGTAATCCACACCTAGCCTTGAAGGTAGCAACAATTCACTAATTTGAGTGAAAACCAAAACTTGCAAGGGTTTAATTGGGTCACCTGTATCGTACCGCTTCCTATAGGTTCAGGAACTCGGTACAGGGTGAAATCGTTTAGCTAACCCATTTTAGAATTCAAAGTCAAAATTGTTTACCAACTTTGGCTTTATAAAGCTCTCATGAAAGGCTGCTTAAAAACTAAGTTTGTCTTTAAAAAGGTGCTATGAAAAGTTAACTTAAAATCTTATACATGTCATTGTTTAAATTTCTTGAGGTTATGTTTCTTATATTTTATAAGGTGCATTAAAATTGTATGTATACAAATTGGCATAATTAAATGTAGTTTTCTTATGGTAGTTTTTTTTTCTTTTAAATGGATTTGTGCGCTTAGCACATTTAGCCAGTGTCAAGTAAGAGATATATTAATAATAATATATAAATCATAGTGACTGAGAAAAACTGAAAAGATTATGATAAATGGTAAATGAGGTGCCCCATTGAGTCCTCAGTAAAGATGTGGGACTATACTGAGATCTCACATGGACTTCTTGAGAGAATTTGAAAAGTGATGTTGCACTGTTTTGTTTCATTTACCAGCACTCATGTACGTTCACAAACACTTAAAGGTTAATAATGTACCATAATTACACATTAATGTCCAAAACTGCAGACAAGTCGCCTCTTTTTCCCGCCAAGAAGTCCCTTATAGTAGTTAGCAGAAACTAATAGTGTCTCTTTTTAAATATTTAAAGACTTATCACACTGTTATAATATTAAGTAGATGTCATGAGAAAAAACCTTGATGAGTATCTTGCCCCATTTTTCTACAATCGCTTCCGCCGGCATTAAATGGGCGCGTTTGTTTTTGAGTCCAAATCCATAAAAACTTTAATGAGTCAATCTAAGACTTAAGAAAGTATATCTTTATTATGTAGAACTTAAGAAATAAAAAACCAAGCAATAGTTTATACAGAACATTAAGAAGGTTACATCTCAATAGGGTCACTGTTTTAGCAATAGCGCTGGTTTTTAAATGCAAACGGATCTTATACTCGTATTTCTAGATATAAGAAAGTTTGTGCAAAAGTCACTAAGCAGATCTGAGTTAAACTTGGCACACATATTAATCATGTTCTAATTCAAATCCAAAATCTCGTAAGCAATATTCACAAATTGGTACCAAGGTCAATTTATAAGCTATCGATACGTTATTCTATTAATTTTACTCGCTTAAACCAAGAAAGGCAGCTATTCATTTCACCCAACATAACATGAAACAAACTGAATATCAAAGCGGTTGTGTAAAACATATTACACACAATCCACTGAACAGGGAGCATCGGCACAACGAACACTCATCAAACCAATGAGAAGACAAAATGTGGGCCTTTCTTCACTGAGATGCTGTAAATTATTTTGATAATTTAATACATACATCACATATTCACGCCTATTTCCCCGAAGAGGTAGGCAGAGGCATATTATACGCCTACACATCGTCAATTAAATAGTTGGTCCCAAGTAATAGGTGTCGTGCCTATTGCAATAATGACAGGATGTGATGAGAACTGTGACGATCCCGCCCGCCGTGAATGGGCGCGCTCGTTTCTAAGTTTTAACCTTCATAAGAGCTCTTTTGAGCCAAACTTGAATAAATGATTTTGAATTTAAATTTGAATTTGATGTTTCATTAAACATATTGTGTCAATTTGTCACAGAGCCACAGTGTAGTAGGGGTTTGCTCAAGCTTCTGGAGAAAGCCTCTTTTCTTTGTTGTTTCGTTAAGTCACTCAAATGCACCTGTTTAATCTAATTAGGCTTCAGTAAAAGCTGTAGCGACCGTAGGTACGTGATGCGTGGAAGGAAACGATCACCAAAGGATAGCCAAATTTACAGTGCTTCCTTGGATGAATAACCTTGTTTGTAGCATGTTATATCTTCATTTCAGTCATATTAAGTCCACTGCTGAACGTTGGCTTTCCCGAAAGTTTATTATTATTGGAGGTGTATGCCCATAATCACCACGCTAAGTAGGGGGCTGGTGATCGCAGTTCAAGCCAGTATAAAGAATGACGCTGCTGCCCACCATCCGGTCAACTTTAGTTCTCTTCATCGACTCATACAACTCTCTATGAGACGAAAGAGGTTGGCACTAAGCCGGTATCTCACGGCACGGCATTTTATATCGAGCTTTTGTGATTCAGAAGGTATGTGAAGCCGTTGGTCCCAGTAATCACAATTTTGTGTGGTCGTCATTTATACTTAATTCCCAATTGGGCAGCTGAATAAATCCAACAGCAGGCAACCTGCTACTTCCAATTTGCACTGACTTCGCGTTGAGGACCTAAATTCCTCTTACTTTTAAGTGCAGGCCTGTGCTCAGTATCAGTATATAGACTGAGGTGATGATGATGATGACATCGAACGTCTCTTATACCAGTGCCACGAGTCTGGGACATAGATACGTCCCTGACAGGCTCTGAATTGAGTTGCCATGGCAAGATTACTACGATGTGCACTATATGGGTTGAATCGAACAACGTTAATATTTAGCCATTCGATCTACTGTAATTGATCGTATACTGTGGTCATAGAACAGCTGTTGAGTATGATTGAATTTTACACTGCCACACAGATGTAAGTGGATTGAAATTGAGCAACTGAATGTCGCAAACTGTATCCATTATAGAGAAACAGTACATTGCAATCTATTTGTAGACATAATCTGGATTAAGTCTAGACACGGCATTGCAAGGCAATTAATTTAGTTGTTTGGTTCGTGAGAAAAGGCCCTTGCTCTGTAACAGAATATGAACGTAGCCCAGAACGTGGGCGGAGAGATGATTATATGATTACATTGGCCTCCCCAATAGATTACATTCTTCCCAGGCTATTGGCCATAATCACCACGCTGAGCAGGTGGGTTGGTGATCGCAGTTCTAGCCAGATCGCAGGATGACGCTGCTGCCCATCATACGATTAGACGTTCTCTTCGCCAAATCTTACGACTTCCCGTGAGATGAGAAGGGGTGGCATTTTTCTAGGCCGGTACCTTACAGGACGATGTTAAACATACATTGTCTTGTAATAGATCTTAAAAACTATGCAACGGATTTTAATGCGTATTTTTTCAAAGATGCACTGATTCAAGAGGAAGGTTAATACATACGAACAAAATCGCGGGCAGCCGCTAGTGAACTGATAAACCACAACCTTTCTAAATCAGGTAGATTTATACGAGAATATTATCTAAACGTTCAAAACATTAAAATGTGAATGCAATCTCCCTAATGAACAAAGCCAAGCTGAAACCGTTCTTCCAAATACTACAAATAATAGCAATACACTTTAAACGGCGAACAAGTCTAGTGCAACCATTATAGTTAATACTCTAACTTCAGAGCATCAGTTCACAATTTGTTTAGATAGTCGTTGGGTCTTGTAACTAGTTGTTCTTCGGAAAGTTTGAACCGCTAAGCGGCTTAGTTATGGAACTAAATACACCTGTCTTCTTACTATTTACAGTAACATTTTATTCAAACTTTTAAAAGTTTATTTTATCCTCGTTATTGGACATTCGTATAGACATACCATATACCTAGTTGATCCCAAGTGGTAGGTGGCGAGCCTATTGCCGCTTACCAGGCACTGTTATATTCCCCAGAGCCTCGTCCGTATATAGGCAGGTGCACCATTTGCAGATAAGGTTGACTTGGGCTCCCTAGGTCTTGGTAGGATCCCTACACACTTGTAAGAATCTGTTTATCATATAATCAATTCGTATCATGTCTGTTATTTATGAGAGTTTACAGAAAAGGACAGTTATTAATTTTGAAGTTGACATCGCACCACTTGACTCTTAAGTGGTGTAATTTTTTTTACATACATACGTATGTTTCCCTGAAAAGTTAGGCAATAAGTGGCGAACCTTTTGCCTTTTACCAGGAATATTTATGTCTGTCAGAGCCTCCGCGGTTGTCACTTGCTGGTGAGGTTGGCTTGGGCTCGGATATAATGCGTGTAAATCTTGACAGGACTCAACATAAAGAAAATTCATTTTCCGAATGTACAAAAATCTGTCAGATCTTAAATACCACCAATATGATAGGTGTATGTATAAACTACGCAGTATGTTTCATGAGACGATCAAAATTAATAAAGTGCAGGAATTCAAGAAGCTTTCGCGAGAAAAGCGTAAGCAATCCTGTCTCATTAAAAAATCTATTTCTGTTATAAGGTTGCGTGTTGGAAGTATAACAGAACTTGGAAATTTCATTTGCGCAAACCAACCAACCCGCGAAACTAATTTCGATTCGACGTGGTATGTGGTTTCAATGAAAACAAACATAAACTTGAAATGGCCTGGAATCAATGTGAATTTCGACTGTTTTGTCTACAATCCAAATGCAATTTGCAGTGATTGACCCACAACCGTTTCTTATTGCTTTGTGGTGTTAATTTAGGTTAGAACCTAAAGCTAACGAAAAGGGATCTGGACCTAGAGAGATATCTCCATCATCTTAGCCTATTAATGTCTAACTAAGTACGGGTCTCACAAACAAACAAACAAAACAGAATCGTTTGTTGCGAACACAGGTTACAGGTTAGGTGTTACAATACAGGTTTAGATCTAGAGTGGTCTGCCTCATGGGTGTATAATGAGTTGCGATTTTATATAGCTTGAAATCAGATATTTATGGAATTTAAAAGTAATACTAACAAATCGGACTTCGTCAAAAGTTTATAGTGATAAGTGGTTTAAATAATCTTTAAAATTTCAATAGTATTTATCTATCAACAATTCACGTAATTCCATCTTGAAGAGATTTTGGACACGTAGCAGACGTATTTGCATAGGTATTTTATTGTAGATAATCTCCTCTCACAACCCAAGATAAGAGGGTTTAATGTCGTATTCTGCAACGAAGACCTATTGCAGATTAGCCACGGTTAGTTTGCCACACCAAAATGCCCTAGGTTTATTGGTTTTTCTACACAGTACTGGCGGGAAAATTAAACCTAGACAGACGGATATATTTCCAATGAATTACCTTGGTTGGTCTAACATTTAATATCAAGTGCTTTCGTACTTTTTTATCGTTGTTAAAAAGTGCTGTTTACGCACTGCCTCCTGGCCAATAAGGGGACCGAGAGGGGGCTCACTACGGCAGACGCGACCACCGCAGTACTGCCAATTAAAAAACTTCCGACGACGCCCACCGCTGTTGAAAAGGGGCGAGGCACCAGTGCCTGGGTTTGTAGCTTCTGGCGCCCCGCCCGCGGCCTATGTCCCCCGTATAGAAACTGGAAGACCTCCTCAGAAAGGCGCAGTGTGTCGCGCACCCCTGTACCTCCTTGTGGGGCCATGGCGTAACTGGCGGTTTATAGCTAGACGGAAGGGGCCTCCTGCCCCTGCCACCTAAGACCCCCTAAGGGCCCTCCTGGCCCTCCCGCTGCGCCAACGGCGTAGCCGGAGAGAGAGCAGATCGCGCTCCGCGGCCTCCTTCTGCGACATCACCACTTCGCAGAAGGAGGCTATCGCCTCATTTGCATGATGAACGGCAGCGAGAGAGCGACTCCACCCAAGGCCGCGTCGCCCGCGGCCCTGCCCACGCCGGGCACTCCACCAAAGCAATTTCGTACTTCGTTAAGCGACTTTAAGCTGTTGTTCCCAGTTATTCAGCCAGTAGCAATAACCGTATGGTGTACATATAACTTCATCTCAATAATATCCTTTTTAATCGATCAGGATCATATCGTTAGGCGTGTAAATTCTCCATAGGCTCGATTTCTTATCCACTTTAATGCATTCCGTGACGCGAACTCTGATTTGGATTTCTAACTTGACAATTGGTTAACCATTATAATTACATGCATTATTGACTTATTGTAAAAAAATATTATTATTATTAATTAACAGGCAGGCAGTTTGAAAACTGATTGCGCCTGTTTCCAATTCATCTGCATCTAATTCCTCTAATATTATCAAATCAATAGAGTATAATATATGTAACTTAGAAGATATAGATAGTGAATTATTTTCTTGAGGCATTGTTCTCAACCTCGTTGCCTTTTTTGGAAGACTCGTTAGAATCACCGACAGACAGACTGACTGACTAACTGACGGACAATACCCTCCCTCTTTAGAATTACGACAGTCTGACTGACAGATTCCCCCTTTAAGAGTAACCGACAGATTGACAAGTCTTGAGAAAAAAACAGACAGATAAACTGACAAACCTTGACAAGTTATAATAAAGAGTCCATTTGCTTTTATTTCTTGATTATGGCACAGCTCAGAAAAAAAATATATGTAATTTCCATTTTGTGTATAAATATTTGACGAATCTAAATAATCCTGTTGATCTTAAAGACAACAAAGTTTGTTTTTTTTTAATAATGTCCCTAGTGTTGTTATGTATAAGCATTATATTGAAATTAATCTGGAATTAAATTAAACTCGTATGATAGATGTAGGCGTATGTCATTTAAATAAATAAAGCTCGTTATTCATACAAATGAAAGAAAAATAAACAATACAAAAGGATAAGATGTTCCAAAAATAGCCGACTGTGGTAAGCCTGAGTTAAGTAAGAACTTATTTAAGTGAGCCTGTGTGTGTTTCATTTAATCAAGATATATAGAGCGTTATTTGTGTAGGCTGCGTGGTGTGGGCGATGGGTGTTACGTATAATCGTAATAGATTACTCCTTATTTATAAACATCATTGTCTGAAACTGAGCTAAAGTGGCAGTGGATGGGGCACATATCACGACGAACCGATGACTGAGGTGAGGACCTGCAGGACCGCTGCTTTGGTCAAAGAGGCGGGAAGCCGGTGGATGCAAGTGGCTTAGGATTGCTTTATATGGAAATCTGTTTAGGAGGCCTATGTTCAGCCTGCCTGATCCGGGTGTAATAAATAAATAAATAATTTCTGACAATCACACCAGTTATTTAGTTCCAAGATAAGTATCATTGAGAACTTGTGTTATGGATACTAAATAGCGGATACACATACATAAATACTTTTTTATTGTAAATATATACATATATAGGAAAACACTTAAACTAATTAATATTAACACAAATTTTTGTGTGCATAAAAATTAATAACACAAATATTAATTTTTATGCACACAAAAATTTGTCCTGTGTGGGAATCGAACCCATAACCTTAGGAGCGAAGGGCAGGTATACTCGCCACAACGCCATATATAATAAGAAGCGCTTGCATATGACGTTCACATGGCATGGAGTTTATTATAGTCTAGTAGTAGTCCAAAAAGTCTGCTTCTGAGGTCATGGGTTCAATTAATGTACAATTTACCCTTTGAAATCAAATAACAACTCAATAAGTTTTCTATTTCCAAATCCGATTGTTCAACATCATTGCTGAATTTTTTGAAGATAAATATTAGAAATTGTTTAAGTAAAAATGCTTTGTTATTTTTATTTCAATTTATGTACATATTAAACTTACACTATTACTCAATTTGTATTAATATATTTAAATTGTAAATTTTATATTATTTTATATAAATTTTAATGTTTAATTTAAAAATTGTAATCAATTTGTTTATTTTTTAGACGACCGATATGTCGTGGAGGCGAGTATACCCGTACTCCTCTTCTAAGGTCGTGATTCTTCTTATTCTGATTCCCACACAGGTCAAATCTTTGTATGCACAAAACATGAATAATTGTTGTGGTCTGGATGTTTTTCTATGTATATTAAGTATTTATTTACGAAAAAAAAAGTATTTATGTATTTATCCGTTATTTAATTTATTGTTATACACAAGTTCTTAATGATACCTATCATGGAACTAAATAATTGGTGTAATTGTCAGAAAATATTTATATATATTATTTAGTTTTTAGATATAATAAAAAATAAATTGAACTGGAAATTATATAAAATTCTGATACCTCACAAGCCAACCATTGAAACGCCCTCACAGGGTTTCACATGTACATATACATACATTCATGCCTGTTTCACGCTGGGCAGGCGGGTTGGTGATTGCAGTTCAAAGCAGTGCGCAGGATGACGCTGCTGCCCTTTTATCCAGTAGGATTTATCTTCGTCGACTCTTACGACTCCTCGTGAGATGAGAGGGGGTGGCACTATTCTAGGCCGGTTCCACTCTGCACATGAGAAACTATTTTAGCAGATTTTTTTTGAAATTTGCTATCGGTTTCGTTTTATTTATATTTATACTAACGACTTTATTAATCCAATAAAAATAAGCGACGTCTTTGTTCTGCAGGCTGGAAACTCATAAACACCCAGTGTAGTCTAATTAAATTTGAGGTCTTGTAATAATCACTGCAAGCTCTTCATTACGGAGATATTCCACTGTGGTTTGGGATGCGAGTTTCAACGTTTCATATTCTAAATTGTGATGGCTGCAAACTGCTTGGTAATAGGACACGCGGGGGTAATTAGCATGCAAGTTTTACTTTGCACAAAGTACTGTAATTTTATACCGCGAGACAGGTTAGAAATTATCACAAAAGTAATGCTGCTTATACAGAGGTCAGTTTTTGACCTCTGTGTCGTGTGAGATCCGCTGTTCTGCACCTAGCAGAGTATTTTCACGCTAGGGGAATGCTTTCGAAGCATCATTGCGGCTTTAACCCTTAACCGGAATCGTGGGTCCATTATGACCCGACGACGACAAAAAATCATTTAATTTTAAAAAGCACGCATCTACACATTTGTGCGCCTATGTAATGTCATTAAGCTGTAAGGTGCGGCGGATACCGGACGCGTGGCGCTTTTAATTGACTGGAAGTGTAAGTATAAGCCATCGTTGGGTCCAATTGGACCCACGATTCCAGATACGTTTTCTTTTTTCAATGTGTACATATATTTATAGTACATAAATTCTTTACTGTTTTATGCATTTCCTTTGAATAATGGCGCGTAATCTTACGGAGACCGATATCAAGGAAATATTGTTGGATGAAAATGATTTAGAACCAGAACCTTTAAATAATTTTGAACCTTGTGATGAGGATAATCTAAGTGACAACGAAAATCCAGAACATGTAGCCACTGCTCAATCAAGTGACTCTTGATCTGACCATGTCGTAGAAGAAAGTATTTCACTGTCATTTAACACTTTTACAGAGGCAAAAATAGGTTTAAGTGGTCTAAGACATCACCTAGCAGCTCCTCACATCTGCAGCTGCCTTACATAAAATAGTAAGAGTCTGATATCGATTTTACGCTTTGTGAATAGGTTGTAATTTTTTTTATTTTTATTTAATCTCACAAAGAATTCTTTTTTTTTACTAAGAGGAAGATACGTAAAAATAAAAATTATGTTTTTATAATTGTTCGATATGGTCAAAGAACGAAATAAAAAAATTACCAAATGTTGCACCTAAGATTATAGTAAAGAAAAAAAGTATAATTTAAAGATTTAAATTAATAAAAGTTGATTTATATATTACTTAAAACTTGTTTTCATTTAATAAGAACCCATATAGGTGGTAATTTCATGTATATAAAAAAATAATTTAGGTTTTACTTTATGGGTCCATTTGGACCCAAGATTCCAGTAATGTGGAACAATTTAGCAATTCCGGTTAAGGGTTAAACGCTTTAGAAAATGGCTGCAGCTTTCCGCCTTTTGCGTGTATATCTGTATTCAACTTCGTTTTGATGAAATTATTCACACGTGCATACTTATGCAGCTAGGTTTGACTTGGTTGAACTATTTGCGCCTTTCTGCTTTTCATATTGCTACATTGTTGCTGTGACAATCCAAGCCCGTCATTGTTGTAACTGAAGAGGTTGCACTTCTATTATTAATAAACAGTCTATCGCTAACTCCCGCCTTTTATTGTAGTTTCAGCTTCCATTAGTTTTGAGTGCGTGACGGCGGCCTGTAGCCAGAAGCTACACTTTTACTTGACTTTCCATCAGCAAGCGGCGCGGCGCTTTCTTTCTTTATTTCAATGCGTCTGGCAGACGTTCCGGTAGATGTATAACTGCCATTCAGCAGTAGTAAACGCCTGATGGTTTATTAGATATGCCATCTTGGTATTGCGAGTGTCGCTCGTTTTCGGTACCTTGGAAAGCACGTTAAGCCTTTGGTCACAGCTCTAATGAACATCTCTACAAGTTGTTATTATAAAGTACCTATGAATATCCTCGTTATTATAGAGTCAGTACCTTTAAATATCCTGTGTATTTGTTTTGCAGTATATTATTTTGTTATATTTTAAGTATTTTCCCATGAGTATTTAATTGTTAGATATTAAGTCTTACTGTAGCCGTGTGGCGCCGGCCTAGAATAGCGTCACCCCTTCTCATCTCATGGGGAGTCGTAAAAATCGACGAAGAGAAATGCTACCGGATGATGGGCAGCAGCGTCATCCTGCGTACTGGCTGGAACTGCGATCACCAACCCGTCTGCCCAGCGTGGTGATTATGGGCAAATACCCCCCAATGGAAAATGGCACACACGCGTAAACGGCCCCCAGTCCCCGGCGGCCCCGCTATTCCAGATTACGGTAGCGGTCTTGGTAACGGCGGGGCAGGGGGTGCCTAGAATCACCGGCAGAGATCCGGCTACCACCCAAAACGACGACTTCTGCACCTGGCAACTTATAACACGCGCACACTGAGGACCGACGAGAAGATTGACGAGCTGGAGGAGGAAATAGAGCGGTTGCACTGGGACATTATCGGGTTATCCGAAGTCCGTAGACAGGGAGAGGATACGGTAATCCTTAAGTCCGGCAACTTACTCTACCACCGGGAGGGCAATCGCCTGTCCCAAGGTGGTGTCGGTTTTATCGTCCGGAAGTCTATCCGTAACAACGTCGTGTCTATTCGGAGTGTGTCGACCAGGGTAGCGTACCTAATACTCAGAATCACCAAACGGTATTCGTTGAAGGTAATTCAGGTTTACGCACCGACCTCGGCACACCCTGACGAGGACGTGGAGATATTGTATGATGACATTTCTGCCGCCATTCATACTTCACCGACTCACTACACGGTTGTTATGGGAGACTTTAACGCAAGGCTAGGCCAACGAAGCGGTGACGAGCAGAAAGTGGGGCAATTTGGAATAGGGCGAAGGAACCATAGGGGACAGCGGTTGGCTGACTTCATGGAGAAGGAGGGCCTCTTTATGATGAACTCCTTCTTCAAGAAGCCACCACATATGAAATGGACCTGGCTGAGCCCCGATGGTTTCACGAGGAATGAGATAGACTTCATCATGACCACTAAGCGACAAATATTCAATGATGTCTCTGTGATCGCCAGGGTGAAAACCGGTAGCGATCACCGAATGGTAAGGGGCACATTGAATATTAATATAAAGCTTGAAAGGTCCTGTTTGATGAGGTCTACGCTCCGACCCTCAGCTGCCCATATTCAAAACCCCGAGAACTTTCAGCTCGAGCTTCAAAATCGCTTCGCAGGTCTGGAGAACTGCGTAACCGTTGACGATATAAGCGGCGGGCTGGTTGAGACTGTCCACGTTGTCGGGTCCAAACACTATAAGACCCGACAAACTAAAACCAATAAAGTGTCGACTCAAACTCTTAATCTCATGGAAGCGCGACGAGACATGCGATTGCAGTCTTCAGCGGAAGCGTCTTCTTACCGGCTCATCAATAGACAGATCTCGAAATCCTTGCGACTCGATATTCGCAAATTCAATACAAATTGTATTGAAGATGCAATAGAGAGGAACAGGGGTTCAAAAGTGTTCGCACGGGATCTGTCTATTGGTCAGAGTCAGTTGACACAGCTGAAGACCAACGAAGGCAGTCTAGTCACGTCGAGACCTGAGATTATGAGGGAGATCGAAAGGTTTTATGGACAGTTGTATACCAGTACGCAAGATCCCGCTACTTGTTTGGCTAAAGACCCTAGAGCCAAACTAACTCGACATACCACCGAAGACATCCCGGACGTCAGCCTGTACGAGATTAGGATGGCCCTGAAACAACTAAAAAACAACAAGGCACCGGGGGAAGACGGGATGACAGCAGAGCTTCTGAGAGCGAGTGGTACACCAGTACTTAAGGTACTCCAGAAGCTCTTTAATACCGTCATTCTCGAGGGACGTACGCCACAGGCGTGGTCCAGTGGTTAGGTTAGGTATTCACACGCTGCGGCAGGTTATACAGAAGACCGAGGAGTATGACCAGCCACTTTGCTTAGCGTTTGTGGACTGTGAGAAAGCCTTTGATTCGATCGAGAGCTGGGCAGTGTTTCAGTCCCTGCAGCGATGCCGCATTGATCATCGGTATATCGAAGTTCTGAGGAGTTTATACAGAAACGCCACCATGTCCGTACGAGTACTGGACCAGTGCACGAATCCTATCCTCTTGCAGAAAGGCGTGAGACAGGGTGATGTCATTTCACCGAAACTGTTCACTGCTGCTCTGGAGGATGTTTTCAAGCTACTGGACTGGGAAAACTACGGCATCAACATTAATGGCGAGCATATGACTCACCTTCGATTTGCCGACGACATAGTGGTCATAGCGGAGTCGCTTGTGGATCTGGGCACAATGCTCGGAGACCTCGACAGAGCTTCCCGAAGGGTAGGTCTTAAAATGAACATGGATAAGACCAAAATCATGTCAAATATCCATGTTGTGCCTACCCCAGTAATAGTGGGAAGCTCGGCCCTCGAAGTTGTCGACGAGTACGTATACCTGGGACAAAAAGTCCAATTAGGTAAGTCCAACTTCGAGAAAGAGGTCAATCGTCGAATCCAGCTCGGTTGGGCTGCGTTCGGGAAACTACGCAAAATCTTCTCGTCCAAAGTACCTCAGTGTCTCAAGACGAAAGTCTTCGACCAGTGTGTGTTACCAGCGATGACGTATGGGACTGAGACGTGGTGCCTGACTATGGGCCTCATAAGGAAGCTCAAAGTCGCTCAGCGTGCAATGGAGAGAGCTATGCTCGGAGTGTCCCTACGTGATAGAATCAGAAATGAGGAAATCCGTAGGAGAACCAGAGTGACCGACATAGCGAAGCGCGTTTGCAGGCTGAAGTGGCAATGGGCGGGGCACATAGCTCGAAGAACCGACGACCGATGGGGCGTTAAGGTTCTTGAATGGCGACCACGAATCAGCAAACATAGTAGAGGGCGGCCCCCAACGCGATGGACCGACGATCTGGTCAGGGCGGCGGGGAGCCGGTGGATGCAGGCGGCAAAGAATCGATCTACGTGGAAAGCAATTGGGGAGGCCTATGTTCAGCAGTGGACTTCGGATGGCTGAAATGATGATGATGATGAAGTCTTACTTTTTATTTTTGTTAATTATAACTTAAGTCATGCTGTGTGCACTAATAATAATTGTGAATTAGTCTAGCCTTATTTTTTTTTAATTAGCTTTAGTTAATTTGTAATGATGATAATTTATTTGTGTACCTAAATATAATTAATGAATAATCACATAATGATTTTTCCTTCTGGGTTGCGGAGGTCAGACGGCAGCCGCTCCATGTAAAAAGCTAAAACCTTGTTCCACAATCAGAATATTGCTAGAGTAATAACTAAATAAATAAATAAATAAATATTTCCTGACAATTACACCATTTTTTTAGTTCCAAGATAAGTATCATTAAGAACTTGTGTTATGGATACTAAACAACGGTTAAACATACTTGTATACTTTTTTTTTGTAAATACATACTTAATATACATAGGAAAACACCCAGACCAGAACAAATATTCATGTTCATGCACACAAAGATTTGTCCTGTGTGGGTATCGAACCCACGACCTCTGGAGTGAAGTGTAGGTATACTGACCTCCACGCCATATCGGTCGTCAACTACACGATGACATTGACTAGTTTGGCGACTGATAATAAATTAACCTTTTCGCTATCTAACTATATTAATTTCCACAAATAGCTTAGCGAAGAAGTCGAAGCCGTCAAAGATAGTATACTTCTTGTCAATGCACTATGCCTCTACGCAGCACCGTGATTTTGCATAATGCAATGCATATAGCAACATGCATAATTAAGGAAAACGCTCTCCATTATTAAATGGCATACATTAAAACATCCCACTTAATTACAGCATCATTATTTCAGATCCCAATTGACACATTCGGTTATACAAATTTCAACCTTTTATTTTGCGGCTCTTGGTTAAATTACCAATTGCACTAAATATTAATTTCAAACACGATATATGACATTTCAATGTAGTTGGATTACAAAATTGATTTATCGAATGTCGTGTTTTATTTCAATTGTCGCTGGAATTCTTTTGTGCTTTTTAAGAGTTAGCGAATTAAAGTTTTTTGGTATTGTCATTTGTAATCATTTTTGAAAATATATAATATGGTATTATATTATACATACATTCACGCCTGTTTCCCCGAAAGAGTAAGCAAAGGCATATTATAAGCCCAAACTTCGCCAATTATATAGTAGGTCGCACTTAATAGGTGGCTTATCTATTTTCGCTTATAGGGAAACTTTTATATTTGCCAGAGCCTCGTCCGTTATTCGCAGGTGCAACACTTGCAAGTCAGGTTGGCTTGGGCTCCTTAGATTTTAATAGGATCCCTATACAGCATTATATTACATTACCTTTGGGAAACCTCGTTAAAGTCACCGACAGACTGACTGACTGGCGGACAATCCCCTCCCCCCTTTAGAATCACGACAGGCTGACTGACAAATCCCCCAATAAGAGTCACCGACAAACTGACAAATCTTGAGAAAAAAACACAACAGACGGTTAACTGACAAACCTTGAAGAATCCATTTTGCTTTAATTTCTCTATGACGTCTTTTATTGTTGTAACAATAAATAAATATTATATTTCCATTTTGTTTGTAAACGTTTGACAAATCCAAATGATCCTGTTGATCTTAAAGACAGTAAAGTATATTTTATATATTTATTGTGTTTTGATAGGAAGATTGACAAAGAACAAAAAAAAATGCAACTATCGAAACGATCATAGTGTAATATGCAGCATTCCGATATCGGCATACATCGCAATGGAGAGTCCACTAGGTATATTTGTGCGACTCAATAATACCAATGGTGTAATTATGATGACAATGACTAAAAAGATGATGATAAAAAGCATAATATCAGCCAATTAACGTCCCACTACTGAGCACGAGCCTCCTCTAAATCAAAAAATCAAAATCAAATACTTTTTATTTCATAAACTATTACATAGTACTTAAAACGTCAAAATTATAAAAAAGAACAAAAACAAATAAAATATAATTATACTAAAATCACGAAGCTTAGATTCACTTGCAACCAAACAATTTAAAGAAACAAAAAATATTTAAGTGTAAGTGAATCTAAGTGCCAGTTCCGAGCCACCGCTCTATAAGAAGAACTGGCAAGAAACTCACAGGCTATGCTCTTTTAAATTATCGATTGTTTAGTTACAATCTTCATTTCTCTCTATACAAAGGTACGAGGATGTTGAGTCATACTCCACCACGCTGAGCCAGTGCTGATTTGCGGAGGCAGGTGTATGGCGTCCTGCTGTTAGAACGTTTCAGGTAGCCCAATTAGGCCTCTAATATGACTTAACGACTACCACATTTAGTGATAACCAAGACCAATGGCTTAGCGTACCTTCGGAAGCACGGAAACGCTCGATATCAAATGCTATACAAACGGTCACTCATCCAACTGACCTCTGTAAACTCTGATCGTTTCCGACCACCGAGCACCGCGGAGCTACGAGCGCTTCGATGATAATAGGTATTTAGATCCTAAGCAATTTTAAGTTCTGCAACAATCGAAACGATTATAGTGTAACATTGAACATTCCAATATTGGCATACATCGCGTTGGAGAGTCCATTAGGTATAGTTGTGCGGCTCAATATCAGAACTGTGCATTTCCAGGCTTAACTGCTCCAGGTCACGGCACCGCGCTGTGGAAGCTAACAACTGCTACAACTTGCGCTATTATTACGAATCACACACTGACTTGGAGAACGAATCAACATACATTATAAAATATTTGTCGTTTATCGTCATTTACATTTAAAGTCCTTAACTAAGTAGAGGGATCTATTGAGAATGGAAGACATACTTACTCCTCCACGCGGACTAAGCGCAGGCTTAGGACAGGCAGAGGTATGATCTTTACGTATAGTTGTTAGCTATAACGTTTCTCTACTGAGCACAGATCTTAACTATCGAATACAGTAAAGGCCCATAAAGTCGAACACAGTAAAGGCCCATAAAGTCGAACACAGTAAAGGCCCATAAAGTCATACTCCACCAGGCGACACCTGTATAAATTGGCGAAGGTAGGTGCGTAGCATTCTGCTCTTTAAAATTTTAAGACGTTTAATGGTGCCTCTAACATGGCTACCATATATAGAGATAACTGGAATCAACATTAAAAAGCAGAGATACGAGAGGTGACTGCAATGTGTTCGGTCCTTACATATAAAATTAGTGTTTTATGAAACTGGCCACTTTGATCTCAAGAATTTGGTGTTTGGCTAGGAATTCCAAATTCAAATTTATTTTAATTTAAAGCTTGTCTTTTTGTGTTCTGAATGTGATAATTCATTTTTTTTCACGTCATTTTATTTTGTTATGACATCGTTCTGTGCTCAATATGGAAAATTTGAAATACCGCATTACTTTTGAATGAGTTACATCGTGACACGAACGCTGCAGGAACTGCCCAAAAAAAATTAATGATTTGTACTCAGAAGCCACTGTAAAAGAAAACACAGAACGTTTTTAGTCCCTAGATGGATAGATGACAGCAGGCTTTGGTGTGAATGATGAAACCATCTTGGATCATTTAAAACAAATTGGAAAAGTGAAGAAGATGGAAAGATGGGTACCACATGAATTAAGTGAAACAAACCAACAAACACCCATCGCCTGCTGCGTCACGTTACGCAACCGTCACAATAACAAGGGGATTTTGAACCGTATCATTACTTGTAATGAAAAATGGATCCTATAGAAATTGCTCATCACAGTGGTTGAACCCAGATGAACCTGGCAAATCCGGGAAACCTTAGCGAAATATGACCCAAAAAAAGTTAGTTCCTGGTTAGTGTACGGTGGGCCATTGTTCCCCCCCCCCCCCCCCCCGACTGGTCTCCACCTTGTCGTGGTGGGTGGGTGCCCTTAGTACTGACTACCGGGGGGGAAACTAAGAGGGACCTGTGGAGGGCGCAGCGGGCGGGCCAGGAGGGCCCGTCAAGCAGCGCCGGGAGGGTCTTAGGCAGCGGGGGCAGGGGGCCTCTGCTGTCTAACCATGGACCCTCCGAGAAGTCGGCCACACACGCTATGGTCGCACAGGGAGGTAGGAGGGGCGCGTCCACTGCGTCTCTCTGAGGAGGTCCTCCCGGTTTTAGTTCGGGGGACGTTGGCCGCGGGCGGGGTGTCAGAGTTGCAACCCAGGTACTGGCACCTCGCCTTTTCTCAACAAGCGGCGGGCGTCGTCGGAAGATTTTTAGTGGGTGTTACTGCTGGCAGTCGCGTCTGCCGGTGGTGAGTCCCACACCCCTTTCGATCCCCCTTTGGCCGGAAGGCAGTGCGTAAACGCATTTTTAACTGACGTAAAACAAAAAAAAAACGGTGGACCATTGTTGGTGTCATTCAATACAGCCTCCTAAAATCTAGTCATACGACTACGGCAGATCTGTATTGCCAACAACTGGAACCCATGACGTAACTGCTGTTTTAGGACAGCGCTAGACCACACACTGCAAAACAGACGGTGACGAAACTAGGAGAGCTCGAATTGTAATGTCTTCGTCACCTTTCATACTCCCCGGACCTTTCTCCAACCGATTATAACTTTTTTGGAATTTAGATATTTTTTTTGTTATAAATAAATCAATTCAGATGAGCCAAAACGCCTTCAAAGATTTTGTTAATTCTCGCTCCCGCAGTTTTTTATAGCAAAGAAATTAATGAACTTCCTATAAAATGGAAAAATTGCATAGATAATAACGGTACTTCATTAAATTTAAAAAATGGAAAAAAAATTGTTCACTTTTTAATGTAAAACATCAATTTCAAAATTATGTAGACCTAATGAGCATAGGCCAAATCCAGACCAGAACCAATATTCACAAAAAAATCCTGTGTGGGAATCGAATTCACGACCTCAGGAACGAATTGCAGGTATATAGGCCTCCAACCAATATCGGTCGTCTGCGTCGTCGTAAGCATTTTATATCTAGATTAATACAATGGCATATTAACAAATCTAAATATTCCATTCTACCTGAACTGTGTGTCACAAGAGGAACTTTCAGAAATAGCTCCATCCGCTCATTGCAGCACTATAATTTGATATGGCATTGTGAAATTTTGATATTTTAGAGTATTAACTAGTCCCATGAAATTATACGACATTCTCTTACAGTTTCCTAACGATGCTAAATTATCTTTGCAAGTAGTATATTTTGGGCTGCAGGACTAAATAAAAATAAATAAAATATACTATTAGTGTCTATAATATAAACAGGGTCATTTAGATTCGTCAAATTTGTATAAACAGATTGGAAAAACAATATATTTCCACACACAGCGGGAGGTCTTTTGATGATTTTGCATTCGAAAAAAAAAGTGGCATATTTTAGTCATCATTGTCGTGTAGGGGTAGATTTTGGGATTATGTAAGTCTTTCTCTTTGTATTTTTTCTTCTTCTTTCGCCTTTCTTTCGTGCGTGTCTGAAATCACTCATACAATATGGTTTCTGTAAGATATAATGTGTGCAAATAATTTCTTCCAGTACTACCATCATATAATTATAGATTACATTTAAGCAGAAATGATTGTTTAAATTATCAAGAGGAATGGTGGAGTTATAATTGTTAGTCAAATTGTTTTTACCGATACCAAGGCTTTTAAGGAATTTCCTAATGTTAGCTGGAGAAGAGTCAATGACATTCATCATCTCAGCCCATTAACGTCCCACTACTGAGCACGAGCCTCCTCTCACCTGTCAATATATGAGGGTATTGGGTCATACTCCACCTCGCTGACCCAGTGCGTATTGACGGAGGCAGGTGTGTGGCGTCCTGCTGTAAGAATTTTTCAAACCGCCCAATTAAGCCTCTAACATAGCTTAACGACAACCACGTCTTAGTGATAACCGGGCTTCACGTGCCTCCAAGCAAGCAAGGAAACGCTTAATATCAAATGCTAAACAAACGGTCACCCATCCAAGGACTGACCTCTGTACACTCTGCTGTATTTCGGTGATCGTTTCCGTCCACCGAGCACCGCAGAGCTACGAGCGACTGATATTATCATGGATGTATTCACGTTTCGCTGATCTCACCATCTGATTGCAACGATTCCTAGCCATCCGGAAAGCTTCCCAAGTGTCTTCAGAGCGAGAACGCTTAAATCTACGAAATGCACGGTCCCGTTTCAACATTGCCATACGTACACCACGAGTTATCCAGGGCGCTGGAGGACGCTTTAACTTCACTCGCCGCAAGGAAGCATGAATGTCATACAAAGCAACTATATTTTTATTGAAAAGCATAAATAGAAGAATGCACCATTGATGAGAAAGTGGATATTCTCATTAATGGTGCATGCTTCTATCATGGGCTTCCAATCAGTGTCTAAAGAATCTCTTAGCAGGGCGTCCTTATTGAGTCGGGAGAAACTACGCATAGTATTGAAAGTTGGACTTTGCTTGTTAGTGTGAAGCTTATAGCTAGCAAGAAGATTATGCCGAGAGAAGCCCCGCGCTGCGAACTGTTAGTAGGATAAAATATTTGACGGGGAAGAAGTAACTTATTGGTCAAATATATTATTGGTGTGAGCAGTTCACGGTCTCATCGTTTTACTGCTGGCATCGAGCTTCCTCTCAGAAACGAACCGAAGTGAAATACCTTTAAAGTGAACATGATGAACTAGTTCATATTCGACGGAGGCAGGTATGTGGCTTCCTTCTCTGACAATTTTTCAAGCCTCCCAATGATTCCTTCAGCATACTACATGTATATATATAATCACGCCTGTTTTCCCGCAAGGGTAGGCAGAGGCATATTACTACTATTACACATGGTACTAATCGGGACCAATACCTAAGTGCGGCTTCCGAAACACGGTAGCGCTTGATAGAGCCATACAAATGGTCACCCATCAGTGAATTGACTTATATGAACTTTGCTTTACGTCAGTGCTCGTTTTCGACCACTGCTATCACGGACCTATTATCACAGTAGCCATAATAAGTCCACTGCTGAACATTGGCCTCCCCAATAGATACAATTCTATCCGGTTCGATTACTTATCGTCGACTATTACATGTGCTGGGTTGGCGAACGTACCCTACGGTAACATTGAATATATTTTTTTATAATAGAATGAAGTTTTGAAGCAGATATAACATTAACACGAACTTTTTTCCAATAAAAATTCGTCTTAGCTTTTTAAATCCAAAATTTCGAAGTGTATATAAACAGATATAATAATAATATTGTTTACGTCACCTCATTCTTTGTAAGTATCTACTTACATACATACAATATGTCACGCCTCTTTGCCGTTAGGGTAGGCAGAGATCACATCTTAAATTTAAATTGACAGTAAAATGCAAGCTGTCTTCAAAGAAATACTATTCTATCAAAGACTATATGGCAGATAAAAAAGCTTGGGATTAAACTGCCGTTTCATACTGGCTATTCTAATATGAATGAATTAAAACAAAAATATTGTTAATACCATTCATTAAGCATTGCACGAAGAACAATCTGTAAGCATGTTACGATCGAATGTAGCGCTCAAATATTGCAATCTGAGTCAATTAAAAAGTATGAATGTACATTTGCAAACTACTTTTCTTAAAGTTAACTAACAGCAATTTCGTATAAAAAAAATCGCAAGGGATTCCACGCGACGTAGAAAGTATATTTATGTTTCTAACAAGAACGAATGAGGTTAAAACTTCAAGCGTAAATTTATTCTATCACATCTTCGGCCTATTGGGATGCCAGTCAGTCTTACAAACCCGAGCAATCATCGCGGCATCTAAAGACTACGTTATATTAACTTCGTTTTGGCTTTGAAAACTTTCGGCGTTAAAAAATCGTGCAATCTTCAACATATTTAGAATAATAAAAGGAAGCTCAAATGATTACTGATTCTGGGATTATGTAGAGTTATATCTATGTAAAATGAAACTATTTAAGCATATCGTTATATTTTAAAATGATAATTCTGATCTTAGAGCAATTGTCAGTATCATTGTTGAAACACCTACTTAAAAAAATTACACATTAATGAATTTTGATCCATTGCAGAAGGTGGTATTATTATTATTTACGAGGTTTTATTTTTATTTTGATCTTTTATTATGGTATTTCAAGATTTTTTTTTAAGAATAAATCCCATACAACAATTATTTGACAATTGCTTTGTCTTCTACAGATAAGCCTGTTTTTGTATATTCAATTGTATATGTCACCGTAAAATTGTAAACAACGTTAAATTATAATCTATCCCGCGATATTGTAATCTGTCGAAAAATTGTGATCCGTAACAAACCGCTCACAATTTAACGCATTATTTTTCGATAGATTATAATCTATCGAAGACAAACCGTCAGATTGTAAAATGGCATACGACAGAACGCACCTCGCGCTCTGATTGGTTGAACTTCATGTTCCCCGCTCAGCCGCCCGTCGTCGCCATCTTCGGTTGTTATTAGTCAAATTCATTTGTTGTGAAATGTAAACAAACAGTGTTTTGGTGATTTAAAACAGATTTCGTGTTAATAATAATAACGCATTGTATTATAATAAGTTGTAGGGAGTGTTAACGGGCCTGTGACTAACTCACAATTTTTTTTTTTAACTGCACTTCTTTAGGTTTAGGTAGGGGAACATGAAGTTCAACCAATCAGAGCGCGAGGTGCGTTCTGTCGCATGCCATTTTACAATCTGACGGTTTGTCTTCGATAGATTATAATCTATCGAAAAATAATGCGTTAAATTGTGAGCGGTTTGTTATGGATCACAATTTTTCGACAGATTACAATATCGCGGGATAGATTATAATTTAACGTTATTTACAATTTTACGGTGACATATATACCTCATGAAATATTGTGATTTCTAAAGGAGTATTAATATATAAGAAAATTAAATAAAAAAGATAAATATAACCAAAAATCTCCTTTTTTCCTTGGTCAAGTCATTTAAATGAATCAGTAAAAAGACCAATGAAACCACACAATAAAAATGACGAATGAAAACTAATTGACAACATCACAATCACAAACCGGCTAATAAAGAATAGCCACCAACTCCATAACCAGACCTTCCACACTACGCTCTAATCTAGATGAAATTACAATGTCATTACACGTAAGCCACAGTAAACACGTTGCCAAATGTGCGGTTAGACGACAAAGCCTGCTTTCGGCAATAATTAGTGCTGTGACTTCACCGTGTACACCATTCTCTTCAATGAGTTACTTAATTAAAGCGGTTACGTAGCAGTATTTCTGTGATTTCTTATTTGGCGCCTTTGATGTGTCTAATATTTGCTGTATTAATTCTGTACATGTAACAATTGTACACTGTTGTTTTCTACGTCAATTAACGTCATATCTAATGGCGTTACGTCTAATGGCGTTACGTCAAATGACGTCACTTCATAAAACCTCACGGAAAATGACGGCCAGTTCAAATGACATTCTTATATTACGATCAGAACAAATATTCCTGCAATAGGACATAAATATTTATCCTGTGTGGAAATTCGAACCAACAGCCTAGCAAGCTACTTTCGGCAATAATTAGTGCTAAGACTTCACTTTATGCACCATTCTCTTCAGTTAGATCAAATCAAATCAAAATTCATTTATTCAAGTTTGGCTTAATAGAGCTCTTATGAATGTCATACTTATAAACTAACGCGCCCTTAAGATACTTAATTAAAGCGGTTACGTAAGAGTATTGCTATGATTTCCATATTGATGTCCAATATTGCTTTGTTAATTCTGTAATCCGACAATTGTATACTGTCGAAGACTACGTCAATAAATTCTACGTTCGAGCTCCTGCCCGCAGTAAATAGGCGCGTAAGTTTTTAAGTTGACGTTCATAATAGCTTTATAAAGACATAAGCGCCGTACGTCATATGACGTTCCTTTCAGGCCACCATCATTGGAATATGTGTATCACGAATAGAACAATATGTGCACGAAGCAACTAAAAAATTGTCTTGTCCTAAGGGGAATTGAACCCACGATCCTACAAAAGTAAAGGATACTAACCTAACGGGAGTCGTCCTACCCACGACTAAATTTTCAATAAAACACAATTCTATTCTGAAAAAATAATTTGCAACTTTTATTAACATTTAATTAATCTTACTTTTTAACAAGATATTTTCACGACTATTTAAGACTTCGCTCATTATCCGCCGGGTGAATGTTAGCAAGAAATGCCGTCTCAAGCTTTACACAGTTCTACAAAACTAATATCCCGGGATTATGAGCTTGATAACCGGATATAAGCTCTATTCCGAGCAAATTTAAGACCACCGTCATTAGTACAAGCGAAGCTAAGACTTGGCTTATCCGAACAGGACTGAACTCTGCCAAATTGTTTCTTGAACGTCTTAATGGGTAAACCGGTGTTCTTACATCAGGCAAATGAAGTAGAAAATTGTGCATGTATCAAGTGTGGAATACGGGATAAGGTTCCTTTGTTACGTACCGTGTGGGTTCATCAGTGTGAAAAGCGGGTATCTTGTATGATAAATATGGTTTCAAGATTGCAGCTTACCTAGCTTAGCGGGTATTTGTAGTATGTGTATAGAATTTTTTGGAGCAAGAAAATGGTTACATGACAAGATTGCTGCAGCTAACCTAGCTTATATTGAGTATTTATCGTCTATAGGCGTTTTGGTATTTATTAGACTATTATTTTATTGCAGGTGTTTTTTATTAGATTGTTAGAAACATATCATTGTAGGAAAAATTCTAAGATGATAGCTAAGATCTAGCTTTTTGATAATTACGGTTTCAAGTTTACTGCAGCTGTTTTGCCGATCTTAGAATTTGTCGTATTACATGTAAGACCATATTCATTTGATTATAGGGTTACATTTCAAGACAGTGTACGAAATACTCATAAAACAATATATTTTACGGAGTTGTGTAGACCTAACGCAATCATGCTGTGTATTTCTGGCCTAGAATACTACTACCCCCTCTCATCTCATGGAGAGACGTAAGAGTTGATAAGGACGGGTGGATGAATGCGTACTGGCCTTAACTTCTATGACCGACCCATCATCATCTTAAGCAGCGCCATCTAGCTGTAAACTATGCAAAACTTGTACAACATGGCAAAGCATTACCCGAATACCCTTATATTTATCTGAGGAAAGGCTGGTGCTCAGTAGTGTGACGTAAATGACTGAGATGATGAAATATTTAATTTAGACCAGACAACCCTAATCTAAACAATATACATCAGGCGTATTAATTAAAGCGATAGGTATTACTGAATTTGGGACAGCCGGAATAAAGGCAGCAATCGCACCCCGTTTATACAATGGCAGAAAATGAGTAACGTATATAATAATTATATTTATTTTCAGCCCACAATTGTAAATGAACGAACTCCCGCAAAGTATTATTGTTTCAATGTACAAAATAATTACGATTATATTCAGTTACAATTTAAATTATTGTTGCTACGTTTTTTGCATGACACCTAAAATTAAATGTAAGTTTGATATAATTTATTATAATGTGTTTAATATAATTGATTACAAATAATATGGCGCTGACACGTGTGAGTGTTTTGAATAACTGTTTTATTTTTTCCCGCTCTTTTCTGAATTACGCTTGCTGGTCTTAGGTTAGTACCATCATACCTACTGAAGACTATTAACGATCTAAAAATTAGCAAGTTGTTCCTGTGTTCCTTTAGAATTCCAAGAGGCTTTGAAATCCTCTTTCAGCTGATTCACAGTTCTTATAGTCCAGGTTGTTATAATCGGGGAGTGGAATAGCATATAAGCCAAGTCAAGTGTGATTGCGCTTGTTACCGATATTACTCTGACGACCGATATGGCGTGGTGGCGAGAATACCCGCTCTACGCTCCTAAGGTCGTTTTTGATTCCCACGCAGGACAAATCTTTGTGTGCATGAACATGAATATTTGTTCTGGTCGAGGTGTTTTTCTATGTATATTAAGTATGTATTTACAAAAAAAAAGTATTTCTGTATGTTTATTCGTTATTTAGTATCCATAACACAAGTTATTAATGATACTTATCTTGGAACTAAATAATTGGTGTAATTGTCAGAAAATATTTATTTACTCTAAGATATAAAGCGATTTCCTTTTGTGAACTGCATTGAATGCTTAATATTAGGCAGGATGTGGTCATTATGGTCAGTCTCATTAAAAAGAGTAGAAAAACTAGTGGTCAGATAGAAAACCACGAGAACCTACCACCTCCACCTTCCGGAGAAAAAAAAAAATAATAATAATCTTTGTAAAAACCATAACATTTGTAAAATAATGACAATCAATTTTAGTGTCAGTTATTAGCGCCCGCCTCAAAGACAGAGGTTTCCGACTTAAGTCATTTTTTAAGTCTGATCTAATTAATTTTATTTTAACCGTATGACCCTAACATATGTGTAAGTGTGCATGTGTGTGTTTATCACATAATATTTTTAATTTTAAACGTCAAACAAATTAAATAACATCTATAAATCTATATATATAAAAGAAAGTCGTGTTAGTTACAGCACTTATAACTCAAGAACGGCAGAACAGATTTGGATGAAAATTGGTATGGAGGTAGCTTAGAGCCAGGAGACGGACATAGGATACTTTTTATCCCGTTCGACAGCGTTCCCGTGTGACTTGTCATGAAACGTCAGTCACTATAAAACGTGTTATAACAAAAAATAATCAGACTTTGAATAACAAAAAGCAAATGACAGCTATATAATGACGTATGGATGACAATTTGATATGTGTAAGAAATCAATATTCAAACTATTTCTGACTTCTTGGCGGGAATGTGAATATGAGTATTGAAATAATTTTTTAGGTGAATTGAAGTGAAGTGAAGTTTAATTACTATTGCCGCGAACAAGACTATCAAATCTTTACCGACAAAGCCGTAATGCAAGAAGAATACGAAATACTGGAAATGAAAGGACTGAAGAAGAACAAGAAATTGCACGTGAACATCGCCGCAATAGTATGGCTCGACTTCGTGCTTCTCAATAAATAATAATAAAACAAAAATTGTCGTGTATCACAAAGTACTTAAGTGAAGAGCAACTTTGTACTAAAATACAGAAATAATAATGAATGATTAATGTACGTATTTAATTTTTTTGTAATTTTTCCTATTAAATAAAAACACAATCTGCTTATTTATTGCCATTAAGGCGGAACAAAGTTCGCCGGGTCAGCTCGTAACAGATATAATTTCAATAAATAAATAAAAAGTATCTATGAGCAATTCTAATATTTCCATAATATGTCCCCGCATGCTTATGTGAGTTGCACATGTTTTCAAGTTAAATAAATGATAATTTGCATAAATATCTTATCTACTTTTTTCGAAAATAATTAAAATCCTTTGTTGTCTGTCTCTTGCAGATTATCTGCCACACAGATCAAACAAACAAAGACCAGTTCAACAAACATGGCTTGAAAAGCGCGATATCATTTAACAATATCACAAAATAAATGAAATGTCATTTATATTTACCGCTCAAATAGAATAACCGATCCAATAAACTAAATATGCAATACGACCGCAAATTCAATCGGTTGAGTAATGAAATAATAATAAGTAAAATGAAACTCGACAACATACACATTGAGACATTTCGCTTTGAATGCTCGTTTGTTTTCAAACAAAAATTCCAAATATTTGTTTGCTACTGACGAGATGCCATATAATCAAATAACCTTAAACCTATCTCTTAAATAAATTAAAGCACCACAACTGCATCAAAAGTGATCTAGTTCAGCGTTGTTTTTTTGATAAAACATAATGTATCATTAATAACTTGTGTTATGGATACTAAATAACGAATAAACATACAGAAATACTTTTTTTTTGTAAATACTTACTTATTATACATAGAAAAACACACAGACCAGAAGAACTATTCATGTTCATGCACACAAAGATTTGTCCTGCGTGGGAATCGAAAACGACCTTAGAAGCGTAGAGCGGGTATTCTGGCCACCACGCCATATCAGTCGTCAGAGTAAGATCGGTAACAAGCGCAATCACACTTGAAGGCTTATATGCTATTTGACTCCCCGATTATAATAACCAGGACTATAAGAACTGTGAATCAGCTGAAAGAGGATTTCAAAGCCTCTTGGAATTCTAAAGGAACACAGGAACAACTTGCTAATTGTTCGATTGATAATAGTCTTCAGTAGGTATGATGGTACTAACCTAAGACCAGCACGCGTAGTTCAGAAAAGAGCGAGAAAAAATAAAACAGTTATTCAAAACACTCACACGTGTCAGCGCCATATTATTTGTAATAAATTATATGAAACACATTATAATAAATTATATCTAACCTATATTTAATTTTAGGTGTCATGTAAACGTAGCAACAATAATTTAAAATGTAACTGAATATAATCAAATGAATTCATCTTTTTTAATTTTTCAAGGTTGAAAAAAATAGGCCTTCAATCCATCAATTACGCCCTGTTCAGTTGGTGGTTCAGACTCATTTAACATTGAATTTTTAAGCCTTTTTAAAAATATTGTAATATACACACAAAAACATTAAAATTAATTTCTTACATAAATACGGCTTAATCTATGAATAAATCAACATACACATTTTTTTACTATCTGGTCCTACTCGCTGTAATATAATAAACTCATCGTGTTTATGTCACGCCTATTTAAATTTATAGTCAATGGCACAGATGGATTGAATAAATTCAACACCAAACGCGAGTAATAATAGTGATACATTATGAACACAGAATATGGCGATGCTGTTAACACGGGCATAATCGAAAACGATTACTATTACTAGTGACGACGCCGTTATACGAGCGGCTGGTGTATGGTTAATGTTACATGACTTTTGTGTGCTATAAGTGATTTAGATTAAACTGAAACTAGAAGGTTTATTAATATTATGTACTACTTTATTGTTTGAATTATCTCAACCTATACACCAAAACATTATCATCCATATTGTAGGCGACGCACACACACCTACCTATAGTTTTATTGTTAATTTTAGTATGGTTGCTTAATTTTGTATTTTTTGTATTATTTAAATAAAATAAACACGGGTAGTTGCCGTCTGCGAATTTATATTGAGGGTAGATTGAAATTAGTATGCAGGCGAGCGCACGCCCCTGCTGGCAGTAGCTTCCAAACCGCGATCGCGACGGCCACTTCCCGTGTGCTCTGGCTAAATATCGGTGTTCATATTTCCCATCCCTTACAAAACTGATCCTTCGAGCCAAATCTTAATAACCAGTTATTAGTTATGGAACGAACACCGCCGTGTAATTTTACGTATAAAGACCGGTTAAAGTTAACGGAACGGTTAGAATGTGCTTCCGAACATGTGCTCGCTAAAAGTAGTGCCATGGCAGTGCCGTTGCCTAGTGATAATTTATCGTTAAAATTACATCCAGGACATTCAAAAGTGACAATTTCGCGACAATCTATTAAAAATGAATCAATATCTTCATCAAAAAAGTCGACGTCATCTCAGGCTCGGCGCAAACAGCTGGAACTAGAGGCTGCTCAAGCGAAGGCAAAAATACAGATGGAGCTTATTGATAAGGAGCTTGAAGTAAATTTGGCTCTAATAAACGAAGATGACGACAACCAGTCCAGATGTTGCTCACAATATAGTAAGAATAGTGGCACCAAAGTACGTTCCCAAGTAGAGGATTGGCTAGAACAGAGCAGTACGCATCCGCCTGGGCCCCAGCCCATGGCAGCAGCGACGGCCACGGAGACAGCGCCGGCTACTAGCTTCATGAAGACGAGCCACGCGCCACCCTCCGCCCTGCCTGTCGACGGCGTTCTACAACTAGCACATACTCTAAAGAATATCATGGTCACATCTTCTAAGCAACAGGAAGAAAAACTTCTCACACGTCTCTCCACCCCTCGTGAACTACCAGTCTTCAGCGGAGACTGTATTGAGTGGTTACATTTTAAAAGTGCCTATAACGAAACATCTCGAATGTGTCAATATACCGAGTCTGAAAATCTGTGGCGACTACGTCGTGCTTTAAGAGGAGACGCCAAAGAGGCAGTCACTGATCTCCTGATTGGCAACACTTCGCCTTCACATATACTCGAGGCACTAGAATTACGATTTGGTAGATCAGATATTATCACTCATCATTTGATAAATCAGATAAAAAAGTTAACCCCGCTACCTAATAATTATCAGCAAGATATATTTATATTTTCAGTAAAAGTAAGCAACTGTGTAGCTACTTTACGAGCAATTAAGCAGAATGATTATCTATGTAGTCCAGAATTAATGTGCGCTATAACTTCCAAGCTACCGAGTACACTGATCGGCAAATGGACAGACTATGCATATGACAAGCTACATCCAAATGTGACTAAGTTGGAAATATTGGCATCATTTCTCAAGCGCGAGGCTGAAATGTTGTCTAAAGTGGGTATGACGCAGCTAAGAGAATATAAAAAACCTGAACCTGTTATCTACACAAGGAAAACAGCTGATCCGCGGTATAGTGCCTATAATAGGCCGGTTCTCACTACGACTTCTACGAGCGACAACAATGAGACGGGATCGCTGGAGGTTCGTGAAATCAAACAACTTGTGTTTCTGCTGTTTATCAATTAAACACGACCGCAACGAGTGCCCAGCGCCATTATGTGATATCGACAACTGCGGGCTTGCTCACCATCACTTGTTACACTACAACAAACCAACAACGAGCCACACGACGTCTCACGTGACACCAAACGTGCAAGTGCAGCCGCGCGCTGCCCCTACATCGCTCCAGGCCGCCCACACCGAGGACGGCGCCAGCACGCCACCGCCGCGCGAGGCCGGGCCGCAGGCGCGCACCACCGTGGCTCATGTGTCGGGCTCCACACCGGCGCCGCCGCCCCTGTCACCGCAGCCCCTGGCACCGCAGCGCGGGAACATCGCGCTCTCAGCACAGGTTTTGCTCAAAGTGGTAAAAGTGAACGTCAGTGGACCCCTCGGTACTGTGAGTACATTTGCATTATTAGACGACGGTGCCGCGATCTCTATGATAGATAAGACTTTAGTGCAAGAATTAGGGTTAAGTTGTTTCGAACCTAGTTCTATTAAATTTATAGATGCTTTTGGTTTAGAAATTTTTCAAAGTGATGCTCCTAAAGTATGTACAAAGATATCTGGTATTCACAATGACAATATTTTGTATGATATTAATTTACGTCAAGTCGATAGACTACAGCTGCCTAAGCAAAACTTGTCAGTTATTAATTATATTGCTAGTGATAACTTTCTAATATTAAGCAATTTGTTTGTAAAGAGTGTGTTGTGCCTCGCCTGCTTATTGGGGAAGATAATTATTTTTTAATGGCTCCCTTAGAAATTTTGCACGGTAACGAACATGAACCTTATGCTACGATGTGCAGGTTAGGTTGGACCATTCATGGCTGCGTTGGTCGCAGTCGCACTCCTGTCAATGCGCATACGTTCCATCTCGCTCACTCCGATTCATTACAGGAAAAAGATACGATTGAATTGACCGATTTAATTAAACAGTCTTATGAATTAGATTCTATTGGAATATCACCCGTACGCCGTGAAAATACGGCACACTTGAGAGCTGTTCGTATTTTGGACGAGACTTCAAGAAATGTTGGTAATTGTTGGGAAGTAGGATTGCCATTCAATAAGGATGAATTTTCAATGCCTGAAAGTTATAATTACTCATTGTCACGTTTAAAAGGTTTGATGAAAAAATTTCAAGCAGATGATTTATACGCAGTCAGGTACCGTAAGGAAATACAGAAGCTATTCGAGTTAGGCTACGCTCGGGAGCTCAAGGAAAACGAGCTATCAGCTAGTAACGTTTGGTATTTGTCACATTTTGGGGTACAAAATCCAAATAAACCCGGCAAATTAAGACTGGTCTTTGATGGTGCTGGTAAAGTTAATGGTGTATGCTTGAATGATTATCTACTAACGGGTCCCGATTTATATAACTCTCTTTTAGGAATAATGTTACGTTTTCGCCAAAATAATTTTGTTTTAATTGCTGACATAAAAGATATGTTTTTAAGAATAAAGATACGTGCTGAAGATCAGCATGTTTTTAGATTTTTATGGCAGAATAGTGCTAACGACGCTATAAAAGTATGTGTCATGCAAAGTTTGATATTTGGTGCTACGTGTTCACCGTTTATCGCCCAGTATATCAGAAATAAAAATGCCTTGACGTATCAGGACGCATATCCTGATGCTGTAGACGTAATTATTAATAATCACTACATGGACGACTGTATACATTCCTGTAACAGCGAAACCCAGGCGATTCAACTAGTTCGCGATATTACTCTCATTCACAGCAAAGGCGGCTTTGAAATAACGCGCTGGTCGAGTAATAGTAAACATGTTTTGCAGACTATCCCGCCTGACGCGCTCGCGCAGGCTGCGATAGAATTTAGTCACGGTGCTATGAATGTCACCGAGCGTGCGCTCGGTCTCATGTGGTATCCTAATGATGATTGTTTTGGATTTAAAATTTCATTTATTCGTATTTCTAAAGATATATTAAGCGGTAAACAACCCCCTACTAAATCACAGATGCTAAGTCTTATTATGTCTATTTATGACTTACATGGTTTTTTGTCTCCTTTTGTTATTAAAGGTAAAATAATTTTTCAATCGGTTCAACGCAGCGGTGTAGAATGGAATTGCCAAATTCTTTGTGATGAACATGAAAAATGGATTAATTGGTTAAAAGATTTACAATTATTAAGTACATTGCGCATTCCACGCTGCTATATGAAAACAGGTGACTGGACACCTTGCTACGCGGGTGTACAGGAACAATGTGATTCTAAGAATTTTAATGCTACGAATATTTTAGACACACAGCTTCACATATTTTGTGATGCGTCAATGAAAGCGTACGCTGCTGTAATTTATTTTCGTTTTATTTTAATTGATGGTCGAGTATTAGTTTGTTTTGTCGCTAGTAAAAGCCGAGTTAGTCCTTTACGCCCTATTTCTATACCTCGACTAGAGCTACAGGGCGCGTTGTTAGGCGCTCGTCTCGCGGGTACTATTTGTCGTGAGCATACAATTAAAGCCGCAAAGCGTTTTTACTGGACCGATTCAAGCACTGTGTTACAATGGATTCGCAGTGACCCAAGAAGCTACAAACCATATGTAGCTCATCGTCTCGGTGAGATCGATGAATTAACCATGATTAACGAATGGCGCCATGTGCCGTCAGGACTCAATGTCGCCGACGTAGCAACGCGAGAGGACGCCCCGGCATTGGAATATTGTAACACTTGGTTTCAGGGTCCTTTATTTTTACGCCGCCCTGAAAGTGAATGGCCAAAGGATATAAAATTCACTAGGCATACAGAAGATGTAACTTGTGAAGAGCGGACAGTACTCGTGGTTGAATCGTCAGACTGGTCTTTACCAAATGAAAATAATATTTCGAAGTGGACAATCCTAGTGCGTGCTACAGCTAGAATTCTCCTCTTCATCAGTAAATGTAGACGTCAGCAAGCTACCCTGGACGTTCATTTAATGAAAGATGCAGAAGAGAGGGTTATTAAAAAATGTCAACAAGCCACATTTGGAGCTGAACTAACAAGCTTACAACAAGGTAAGCCGCTACCATCAAACAGTCGTTTACTTCAGTTATCGCCTTACTGTGACGAGCATGGCATTCTCCGCGTTGGCGGCCGTATCGACAGAGTCGTTGGTGTTATGCAGTCGGTGCGAAGACCAGCCATTTTAGATGGCCAGCATAGGATCACACGACTATTAATAGAAGACTATCATCGGAGGGCACTTCATGGTGCCAACGAGCTCGTTGTTAATGAGCTGAGACAACGTTATTGGGTATTGCGCCTAAGACCATCTGTTCGCTCAGTATCCGCCCATTGTTTATTTTGCCGCCATAGAAGAGCGACGGCTACGCCGCAACGTATGGCTGACTTACCAGCAGCCAGACTGGAGCATCACCGTCGCCCTTTCAGTTTCACGGGCGTCGATTTTTTTGGGCCACTCGAAGTAACAGTGGGCCGTAGGAGACATAAACGCTATGGAATGTTATTTACCTGTCTAACCATACGTGCCATACACATAGAATTGACCGAGGATCTCAGTGCTGACGCTACAATCATGGCATTGCGTCGGATGGGTGCTCGTCGTGGGTTTCCGACTGTCATCTACTCGGTCTACTCTCAGTTGAAGCGGAGTCTGGCCGAACTAAAAACCGATTTGTTACGGGAGGACGGGACTGTTCGTGGAATTGAATGGAAATTTATCCCACCAGGGGCACCGGAAATGGGTGGCTCGTGGGAGCGCATGATACGTACCGTTAAGTCGTCATTAAAGGTAATTTTAAAGGAACGGGCTCCTCACCCTGATACTTTAGCGACATTGCTAACGGAGGTGGAAGCTTTAGTCAACAGTCGTCCCATAACCTACGTATCTACTGACCCCAATTATCCAGAGGCACTTACACCCAATCACTTTTTGATTGGGTCATCGTCAAATAATCCAGTCTTCGGTAAGTACAATGACGGTGACCTTTGCCTGAGGAAGAGGTGGCGAGTAGCCCAACGTCTAGCGGATTCCTTCTGGGCACGTTGGACTAAAGAATACTTACCCACGCTTATACCTCGCAAAAAATGGACTCAGGACACAAGGTCGTTAGAGGTGGGAGACTATGTGATTTTAGTGGAGCCTAACTTGGATCGTAATAGTTGGCGCCACGGAGTAGTGACTGCGGCCCACCCAGGCACTGATGGCCGCGTACGCGTCGTTGATGTGCGCACTCGCACTGGGACATTACGCCGTCCTGTGACGCGCGTCGCCCTGCTTAACCCACGGGATGATAGTGTTGTCAACACTAAGGGGCAAATATTGTAGGCGACGCACACACACCTACCTATAGTTTTATTGTTAATTTTAGTATGGTTGCTTAATTTTGTATTTTTTGTATTATTTAAATAAAATAAACACGGGTAGTTGCCGTCTGCGAATTTATATTGAGGGTAGATTGAAATTAGTATGCAGGCGAGCGCACGCCCCTGCTGGCAGTAGCTTCCAAACCGCGATCGCGACGGCCACTTCCCGTGTGCTTTGGCTAAATATCGGTGTTCATATTTCCCATCCCTTACACATATCAATCCATATCAATCCATCAATCTATGGTTACACGGCGCTATGGTTATGCCACATCTATTAAAACGGATAGAAATATGGTGCGTATGGATTTAAAAAAATCATAGTGATACGCCATAGTGATACGCCATAGTGATGATAGTGATACGCCATAGCACAAGCATAATGTAAAATAATAACTGTAACTAGTGACGACGCCGTTATATAAGCGGCTGGATTTTGGTTAATGTTAAATGACTTCTGTGTGCTATAGTTGATATAGAACAACGGTCATATTTTGCGACCCGAAGCTCTGATATCTGTTACTTTATTAGCTGTTTGTCTCAGCTAATTGGTGAATTATACATGTCGAAACATTATCACCAACCCATCAATCCATCAGTCAATCAATCCATTAATCCATCAATCCTTCAATTCATCAATGTAATATGGTACAGATAGATTTAATAAATTCGATATGGCGTTGGTGTTAACATGGACATAATCGAAAGCGATAACTGTAACTAATGACGACGCCGTTATACGAGCGGTTGGTGTTTGGTTAATGTTAAATGACTCTTGTGCGGTATAGTTGATTTAAATTATCTGCTGAAACTAGCGACGGTAAAATTTTGCGAGCCAAAGCTTTATTGATATGTGTTTCCTTATTGGCTGCTTGATTCAGCCTTCCGCCCAACCGCTATGAAGGGACTAATCCTCTCACAAATGAAGGTCGGATATGTGAGAGAAATAGTGTATGTGGATTCTGATTTTTTTTCACTGCAGATCCCTTGTGGAATGGCAGAAGCAGACGTATGGCATCTTATTGTAATATTTTAACTCCATATACCTTCCAAAGCGCTCGTAGCCCTGCGGTGCTCGGTGTTCTGAAACGATCACCAAAGTACAGCAGAGTTTACAGATGTCAGTCCTTGGATGGGTGACCGTTTGTGTGGCATTTGATATCGAGCGCTTCCGTGCTTCGGAAGGCACGTTAAGCCGTTGGTCCCGGTTATCACTAAAATGTGGTAGTCGTTAAGCCATATTAGAGGCCAAATGGGCGGCTTGAAAAAATCTAACAGCAGGACGCCATACCTGCCTCCGCCAATCCGCACTGGGTCAGCGTGGTGGAGTGAGACCCAATATCCTCACACCTTGATATGTGGGGGAGGCTCGTGCTCAGTAGTGGGCCGTTAATGGGCTGTGATGATGATACCTTCCAAAGAACATTTTCAGTGCCACACAAATAGTGACTGTTATTATAATAGCAGGACAACACATCTGCCTTCACCAATCTGCACTATGTTCCCGTATGACCTGAATGGCTTTCACTTCAGTTATTGCGAGCGAACTTAACTGTTTCGAGACCCATTACTTCAAATTCAGAGCAATGAGAAATTCACTTAGGACTTTTTTAAGTTATGTGCGTAAGTAATTGGTAAATCTTTGGGCTTTCATAAACATATATGGCACTCGTTATTAGGATGTCAGTGCCTTCTAACATCCTGACAGCTGGTTTATGGAGGTCAGACGGCAGTCGCTCCATGTAAATAACTGAAAGTCAGCCAAATTTTACTAACCAGGGTCTGCTTACTGATTTAACCATATTTGGCTGCAAGTTCTAAGCTTAAGTCCAGGGCAACCGGGATAATGCTATGATATGATGATGACCAAAACTATTTTTAGAAATACGTTAATAAGCTTAAATGAAAATAATAGTTTTTACTGATTATGCGTTTTACAATGATTAAGTCCTTAAATATTAAAACCGAGTGGTTTTTTACCTGAGCGTAAAAGTAAAGTGTGATTAGTCTGAAGCGAATGATTAGTATTTTCCTATTAATAGTTTACTCTGATAACAATCTTGTAATATAAGGATAGTTCATAATAAATGAAACCTTTAAACAAGAAGACAATATGATGTAAAAAAAGATATCTTGTTCCAATTCGTTGCTTTCAGTGCAAGTCGGAAATCTAACCGCACAGCTACCGAATTCCAATAAGGAATTTCTGTACGAACATCTCAAACTAATGTCCTATCTATATGATAATATCTGAATAACATTTTTGGTGTCTGTTTCTGTTTCTACGCATCGGCCGGCCGGTCGTGTCAAATTACGATCTGTACATTTATAAGCTGGTTATTTTTTGTATCAAAATATAATAATGTAACCTCTTTTATTTTTCTTATACTACTTATATTTATTGGCTTACAAGGCAGCGAAAGCCTAGTGGGGAGACTTATAGACTCATAAGTTCTAATTTACCTATGACTTTTTGAAGTTACGTGGGTAATAATCGCTTGCTTAACGCCTCGAAAAGTATGTTACGCCGTGGTCCTTGCTGTTATGAACATCTATGGCAGTCGTTATTAGTAAGTCAGTGCCTTCTAATGTCCTTACAATTGATTTGATCATTAAATATGTATTTCTCTGGGTTGCGGAAGTTAGATTTGTGCATAAATTTTTGCAAATCGAAATAACACAAGCCAGAGTAGCAGCTGAAAAGGCTTTAAAATTTATCTTCCCATTTGAAAATTTACAAAAGCGAATGTGGGAATTAGCGTAATAGTAAACATTAATAAGTATATCAAGTCGAGCACCGAGAGAGCATCCTATCAGGTACACGAATCACTCCCCATGATTTTTTACATTATCCCAATTTTTAAGGATTTTTCTGAAAATAAAATGATAAAAAATTATTTTGAAAAAAGTGGTAAACGTTTTAGACTTGTTTATTTTACAATGGAATCTAAGTAAGTTATTCTTTTAAAATTAAAACTATCAGCTTCATAACATTAATGGAAGTTATGAAAATGTTCCATTACCAAGTAGAAACCAAGAAGTACCAAGTGAAATATTCATTGGAATATAAATATTTTTTTAGACCGTAGATAATATATGAAAACAGATGACTTTACAGCTTCAGCGTAAATTCAAAAACTTTTTCAAACTCTTATCTTTTAACACTCGTATATATTAGAATAAAGGGTTACGTAATGACTTACTTTGGCTGATATCGATCTCCAAGGACAGCAAAGTCAAAAATTCTTATTATTGGCAATTTGATTACAAATTTTTTTTGAACCAATTGATCTTTCGCCAAATACCTGGCATATAAAAATTTATATCAATGTAGGGAGATATCATACGTACTTGTTTTTACTATGCTAAAGTAATGATATTTTCAGTTCAGTTCGGGCCGGACGATAACAATCACTATTGCTCGGTATGCTCATAACTCCGACATGAAACAACCGTCTGGTTAATCGGTATACTTACAAAAAAAACGCTTTAATATCCAAAGCGGAAACAGCTATACACTTTTTTTATATTTTAGTGCAAAATGTTTTGAGGTAAAACAAACAGATCATCTTCTAAATATTTTTTTAAAACAGGCGTTACATTGCGGAAATTCATTGTAAGCAATTGAAGATTAAAAATAAAATTGTGATTATCTCGTATATTTTCGGGGGTTTTCTGCTGCGCAGAAAATTACACAAAGTTGGTTTAAGCCAAGATTTCTTTTGTGCTGAAGACATCGTTGTTCTGAGGCTGATATTTTACCTGAAGATGCCCTGTGTAAGGGCGAAACATATATCGTGTTGAATTGTTACTCGATTTTTCGGGTAATTATAGACTATAGTACTACTATAGTAGCACGGGAATTGCTACAAATATATTTTCAATACAAAATTTATTAGTCACCACTTTTGTACACTCAAAATAATAATATATTAAAACATAAATGGTTGTTTACTCTGAAACCAATAAAGCAATATTACGACAAATATGCTAGGCAATGATATTTGAAAAGAAAAATACATTGAACTCAATAAAAACTAGCGAAAAAGTACCTTGATTATTACTATTATCATATCAGCACATAAACGTCCCACTACTGGGCTTAACCTCCTCATATCATCATTATTTCGGTTGCCCTTGACTTAAGCTTAGGGCCCAGGGTCTGCTCACCAGATTTGACTGAATTTCAGTTATTACGTGGAACGACTGCCGTCTGACCTCCGCAACCCAGAGGGACACCTCATTCTATGGTTAAACCAGCTTTCAGTCTGTTAAAAGGCAGTGACTTCAAAATTACAAAAAAATAACAAAAATAAAAAAAATATAATTTTACTAAAATCACGAAGCTTAGATTCACTTGCAACCAAACAATTTAAAAAAATAAAAAATATTTAAGTGCACGTGAATCTACGTGCCAGTTCCGAGCCACCGCTCTGTAAGAAGAACTGGCAAGAAACTCACAGGCTATGCTCTTTTAAATTATCGATTGGTTAGTTACAATCTTCATTTGTCTGTGACGCTATACAATGCAACATAATATAACAATATTCATGCTTTAAGTCATTCATATTAGAATAGCCTGTATGAAACGGCAGTTTAATCCCAAGCATTTTTATCAGCCATATAGTCTTTAATAGAATAGTATCCCTTTAAAGACAGCTTGCGTTTTATTGTTAATTTAAATTTATTTAGGCTTAATTGCTGTATATTGCTTGGGATTTTATTATAGAATCGCACACATTGACCTTTAAAAGATTTGTTAATTTTTTGGAGCCTAGTGGCAGGTACAATTAGTTTATGCTTATTTCTTGTGTTTAGGTTATGTATATCGCTTTTCTTACTTAATTTATCAATATTTTTATGTACATATACTAGGTTTTCATAAACAAACTGACCCGCCACTGTCAAAATACCAATTTCTTTAAATTTATCCCTTAGTGAATGTCTACATGGTAAATTATTAGGTCGGGGAAAAAGTCTTTTCGCATAACGTAGGTATAAACTTATTATAAAATTTTTTTGACTGTACTATTTGTGTCTGGCTGGTTTTGGTAACATTAAAAAGGTTCCATTATAAAGAAAAGAAAAAAATAAAAAAAAGTTGTTTCCCGTTATTTTTCATTTGTTTTTCTCTCCGTAAAAATGAGTGAATCTAATGAAGAAATTCGATACATTTTAAAATTTTATTATAAAAAAGGCAAAAATGCAACTAACGCAGTGAAAAAAATTTGTGATGTTTATGGACCTGATGCAGTGTCAGTAAGAGTAGCACAAATTTGGTTCAAGCGTTTTCAGTCCGGAAATTTTGATGTTAAAGATGCATCTCGCTCTGGTCGCCCTGTTACGAATAAAATGGACGCCATTTTTGAAAGAGTGGAGCAAGATCGGCATATTAGTAGTTACGATGTAGCTGAAGAACTGGGAATTGACCACAAAACAGTTTTGACCCATTTGAAGAAAGCTGGTTATACAAAAAAGCTCGATATTTGGGTGCCACACGAGCTCACTCAAAGAAACTTAATGAACCGTGTACTCATTTGCGATTCATTATTGAGACGTAATGAAACCGAGCCGTTTTTGAAGAGATTGATAACTGGCGATGAAAAGTGGATCACGTACGACAAGAACGTGCGAAAAAGGTCGTGGTCGAAAGTTGGCCAGGCTTCACAGACTGTGGCCAAACCTGGCCTAACATGAAATAAGGTGATGCTGTGTGTATGGTGGGATTGGAAGGGCATTGTTTATTATGAGCTTTTACCGCCCGGCAAAACCATCGATTCTGATCTTTACTGCCAGCAACTGATGAGATTAAAGGAAGCAGTCGAGAGAAAACGGCCGGAATTGATCAACAGGAAGGGTGTGGTCTTTCATCACGATAACGCTAGACCACACACATCTTTAGCCACTCAGCAAAAATTAAGAGAGTTCGACTGGGAGGTCCTAGTGCATCCATCATATAGCCCTGACCTTGCGCCTTCAGATTTTCACCTGTTTCGGTCTCTGCAGAATTCTTTAGGTTCTGTAAGGTTGACCTCAAGAGAGGACTGCCAAAACTATTTGTCCCGTTTTTTTGATCAGAAGTCCCAAAGTTTCTACAGTAACGGGATAATGTCTCTGCCCACAAAATGGCAGAAAGTTATTCAACAAAACGGTACATATATATTGTAAATAAATGTGAATAAACTTTGAAAAAAATGTCTTGACTTTTCATACAAAAATACGAAAAGACTTTTTCCCCAACCTATTATAAATTGCTCGTATGGCCCTCTTCTGCAGTACAAAAATATTTTGAATATCTGCGGCACAACCCCACAGAAGAATACCATACGACATAATATACAAATAGCAATGATAAACAAGCCTAGCTGTTTCAACGTCTGTTAATTGGCGAATTTTCTTTACCGCGTATGCTGCAGAGCTGAGTCTGTTCGACAATTCTCCAATATGGGCCCCACTGTAGCTTAGAATCTAATATAACACCCAAAAATTTGGTGGTATCCACAAGGGTCAACTCATCTTCCTTTATTTTAATAGTGGTGTTTACTTGTCTGACGTTAGGCGTCACGAATTTAATGCATTTCGTTTTAGCCCCATATTAAATGGGGCTAAAGCGAAATAAATTGTTAACGTCAAACCAGCGCTCCACCTTTGAGATCGCATTGTTTACATCGTCTGGGTTCTCATATCGCTTTATTTTAAATAATAATGATGTATCAAACAATACTATCTCGTGATTTTCCTTTACCAAATGTGGCAAATCAATAATATAAATTAAAAACAAAAACGGGCCGAGAATCGAGCCCTGCGGTACCCTCATTTGATCACCGAAGTAAAGCAGAGTTTACAAAGGTCAGTCCTTGGATGGGTGACCGTTTGTGTGGCATTTGATGTCGAGCGCTTCCGTGCTTCGGAAGGCACGTTAAGCCGTTGGTCCCGGTTATCACTAAATGTGGTAGTCGATAAGCCATGTTAGAGGCCTAATTGGGCGGCTTGAAAAATTCTAACAGCAGAACGCCATACACCTCACTCCGCCAATCCGCACTGGGTCTGTGTGGTGGAGTATGACCCAATACCCTCGCACCTAGGTATGTGAAAGGAGGCTCGTGCTCAGTAGTGGGACGTTAATGGGCTGAGATTATGATGATGATTAACTATAAGTTACGCAAACGGATACGTGGGCAAAAGCCAGTGGTTTATATTGCTTATTATAAACAAAACGTGAAGTTATCATCTGTGAATAATCGTGGTTCCCTACTGTATGGTAGTCCATAATCGTTTACATTGCATTTTATAAGCAAATCGTTCAGTAGTAAGAAAAATATTTTGTACCAAACAAAGATATCAAAACTCGTTCCGTCAATTCAAATGCTATCGTTTCAAAAGCTTCAAAAGAAGCGTGTAATGCTGCCTCAGATGCTAGTTTATCGAAGCTTTAGAATATTCATACTATTACATGTATGTATGATATGAATATGCTATCAGATTTGCGATACTTTAATATGCATCTGTTTTCTAGCTTCAATTTCTAAACAGAACTCTTTGAGACTGAAATATAAAACTTTTTTACAAATACCTCACTTCAGCTCCACTTAGCGTTGCTCCGCGTGTTTAGGTGATCGGAATATATCAACTTTAAGCAGATTTCACAGAAGGATGGTGACCGTTGTAGTCGTTTAATTGCGAGCGTTTCGGTAGGCACGATCGCCGGCTTTTTCGGTTATTACTGTTAGTAGTCATTAAGGGTAATAATAATATATCTTTATTTCATTATCCAATTTTTACATAATAGTGTATGATCAAAGTCACCTTGTAAGCAAAAATTGCCTGTATCAGGTGACTAGGCTCTTCCATACGTGGTGTCATCAAATATGGAATAATGTTTCCAATTTAAATTAATATTAAGCTACTATAATATATTCTTCTTAGGCTAAGTTTATGTTAATGGATTTCCGCAAAGTAACGCCTGAATCAATAAATTATCTAAGTTTACCAACAAAAATACACATGATGAAATAGTGTGTGTGGATGTGTCTGTATATGTGTGTGCATGCGTGCGTGTGTGTGTGCGTGCGTGTGTGCGTGTTGTGTGTGTGTGTGTGTGTCTGACTGTGAGTGTTTGTGTGAATTGACTTCATTTAGAGCTTATTAAGAAATTCTCTGTATCTTCATAATTTAATGTAGTTAGATAGTTAGTGATTAATTTCTTATTTTCTTGTAGGCTTTTATTGTATATATTTAGTTTTTTATTTAATTTATTGTAGATATATACCGAAAGGGTGTGGTGATTGTCTTGTACAATGGTCACTACTCATGATTAAAGCTAATTCAATTTAGAACATCGATCTGTACCTCTCAACAACTTTAATATTAGAGAAACAGCACGATGTTGTAAATAGATTTAGCACTAAACACGATTAGTGACAGTTGTGTAAGCCGGCCTAAGTCAAGTCGAGGGCATACAGCGCAAAGAAAACTAATAGCAGGATGACCAGAATACCTTCCCCGTTTATTTTTTGATAGTGGTCTGATAACTCAGAACCCTATAGTACAGACTCCTATGTACTCTCCTGTCGTCTTACTCAAATTTACACTCTTTCTCTGCTATATTTAAAACTCAAACTCTTGCTCTAAGCTCCCTTACCAATCATGCCTTTTATATAAGGTTTCATAAATGTGTCTAGTCACAAAAAATAAAATCCCACATTACTATCGCATTTGTAATAACTAACAACCAAGTGTAAATAACTTTATTGTTATCATAATAACATTTTGAAAGAAAGAAAATAAATGTATTCAGTGCAAATAAACATAATAACAATAACATATACAAATAAAATAAACATAATTAGGTACACAAAAAAAGCAACGATTAAATTTACACAAGCAAAATACAACATTAAACCATGTACTGAAACGGTGTCCACTCAGCACACTGTCGGACACCATAGGATGTCACGACGCTGATCTTCCGTGAACACTAGGCATGAAGTGTTACTACGCGCAGTATTTGTGAAATGCATAAATTACAATAAATATATAAAGTAGTTTGTGTAAAGAATGGAATACTAAAATAAAAAGTTCAAATAAAAGTATTAAGTATACATATGAATATAATGAGAAAGAAGAAGAACGAATAGTAGTGAAATGCAGATAACTTAATACATTAACTGCCAAGCTAATTTGACCCAAATGTTCCATTTAGGCCATCTGGTATATAAGTCTTCCCTGCCGGTCACCGGTGCCCCCCATGGCCCCATAAGAAGGGTAGCATGCCGGTCACCGGTGCCCCCCATGGAGGTTAATGTGTTAACCAAATCAAAGTAAGACAGTGATAAACTACGAATGACACAACACAGGTATAATTAATCTTGTTGCGAAATCAGAATATTTTTTGTATTTAAATTTAAAAGTTTTAATTGAAATTCGGGATGAGTCTTAAGGGGGTGGTCTACCCACAGCCAAGGGACTAAGCCAAGGTACTCCAGTCTACCAAGGCTTTCATATAGAGAATGACCGCAATATATGGTGATTTGGAGTGGAAGGCAAGGGGATGCACAAAATATGCGAATTAAGGGTCAAAGTGCGCTGCTGGCTCGTCTGTGGCCACGTAAAAGAAAAGAGGCCCATTTAGTTATTTTAGTTAGACCTGGAGGTATTACAATAATTATGCATCGTAAATAACAATTATTTTCTAAATTAATACATTTTCACATACATTCACGCCTGTTTATCTGAAGGGGTAGGCAGAGGCATATTACACGCCCACATTCGGCCAATTATATAGTTGGTCCCACGTAATAGGTGGCGAGCCTATTGCCGCTTACCGGGCACTGTTATTTTCGCCAGAACCTCGTCCGTTGATCGGCAGGTGCACCACTTGCAGGTGAGGTTGGCTTTGGCTCCTTAGGTCTTGGTAGGATCTATATACACCCTTTACCCAGTACAATTTTATTATGTAAAATAATTATTATAATATAATTGCATTATCGTTACCGTCTTAATCGTTGTTAAAAGGTTTTTTTGCTGAAACAGTAATTATACTACAAACAGCATAATTGCCAGTCCCCCGTGCACAACCCAACACTTAACACCGTCCATAGACAGAAAACGGTAAATTATCAAGGTGACATTATCAACTCGGAATCGCTGACTCGGGCCCGCATTAAATTATGAAAATTACACCCTGCCATTGATAACGGCTTGTGCTAATGAACACAACCGACATTAATGTGCCAAAGCACCCGGAATTATACTGGGAATCGTTTTACAAACCCAACAAGTCCCCAAGCCCCATCGCCTCTCATGGTCGCTACTTAGCTGGTACAGTGCAGTACAGTTGATGGTAATTAATAGGTAAAACAAATTTCAAAGGCGATTTTTTTTTTGTTTAACAATGGTTTAACGATAATTTCTACTTATGGGTCGTAGAAGGTAAAGCGCTCAGTAGATTGTTGGAGATAAACGCTCAGTAGGTTGTTGAAGATGAAACGCTCAGTAGATTGTTAGAGATAAAACGCTCAGTAGATTGTTGGAGATAAAACGCTCAGTAGATTGTTGGAGATAAAACGCTCAGTAGATTGTTGGAGATGAAATGCTCAGTAGATTGTTTGAGACGAAGCGACCAGTAGATTGTTGGAGATGAAATGCTCAGAAGATTTTTGGAGATGAAGCGCTCAGTAGATTGTTGGAGATTAACGCTCAGTAGGTTGTTGGAGATGAAACGCTCAGTAGATTGTTAGAGATAAAACGCTCAGTAGATTGTTGGAGATAAAACGCTCAGTAGATTTTTGGAGATGAAACGCTCAGTAGATTGTTGGACATGAAGCGCTCAGTAGATAGTTTGAGATGAAGCGCTAAGTAGATAGTTGTAGTTGAACTCCAAAGTCATGCAGACTCCATAGAGGTCTCTTGATAGCAGACCGCATGTGTGACATTTAATGCAAGTTACCCGCAATATATGGTTGTTGTAAAGCCATCGTTTAGCCTTTTTTTTGATTTACGTCGGTAACAAAATGCATTTATGCACTGTCTCCCTGACAAACCGAGACCGAGAGAGATGTGTGGGACTCACCCGCGGCAGACACGACCGCCAGCAGTAATACCCACTAAAAATCTTCCGACTACGCCCGCCGCTTGTTGAGAAATAGGCGGGGGGCCAGTACCCGCGGCCAACGTCCCCTGTACCAAAACCGGGCGGACTTCCTCAGAGAGACGCAGTGGACGCGCCCCTCCTACCTCCTTCTGCGTCCGTCTCCTTCTCCATCTTTGGACCCCAAGCCAACCTCAGCTACAAGTGGTGCACCTGTCGATCAACGGACGATATTCTGGCAAACACAAAAGTTCCCGCTAAGCGGCAATAGGCTCGCCACCCATTACGTGAGACCAACAATATAATTGGCGACATATGAGCATATAATTTTCCTCTGCCGATGCCTTCGGGGAAACAGGCGTGATTGTATGTATGTCAATCCATGTTTTGTGTGAGGCCCTATATGGCGATTGAATAATTTTAATAGCAGGCCTCGGCACTTATGCTGTAGGCCGTTAATGAGCTGAGATACAAAAGATGATGGCCTACACGTAGACATGATCCTTAAAAGCATAAATGTTAGAGCGGCTAAGCGAAATATCATTGCGTCTTCGTGATTACCCTAAATAAAATGAAGATACAGCACTTTTTATCCACTATTATACACTCGCGAGAAACCAAATCGACTAACTCCACATTCAAACATTGCTTTAAGTTAAAGTATACAACATTTCAATAAAAACAATGTGTCATTAGAAGGCTTCAAACTAAAATAGTTAAGTTTCATGCTTTCAAAGGACATAATTGATACTCGCGAGTGTGTCATATCTATAATGAAAAATGTGAACGAGATACGACGGAATTCATCAATTGCATTATGTAAGTCCACCCTTTTAAGACCCATAAAAACCCGACTGCGTCAAAAGGGAATATAAATACGAAAACCAGATCTGCAGATAAATGCGGAATCAATTAACATTTATGCATCTGACTGCGTTATATCCGCAGTGTCGAATCGACTATATCATAGTAAAACTATATAAGTACGATATCTTTATAAATATGCACCGAAAACGGTTTCTGTGTGAGTGCGCCCTAACGTTTGTGTTATCACACGCACACATTGAGAAAACTTATCGCTGGTAAAGGTGCGCCAGTCACTACGACCCGTATGTGATACCGCTCGTATCTACTGTGACTATACATTCTGGACAATAGAATTAAGAACATTATTAAAAATATATTATAACTTATATTTGGTGTGTTATAATTTTTACATTGTTTAGTTTTTTGTAAGAGAGTTTCTGTTTTTATTCATTCAATCTGAAACAAATTATATATAATTCTGCATTTATTGTAAAAACGATTTTCAGTAACATAATTATATTCGTCTTGGTTTCTTTCTATGACTGGCATGATGCATACATGTCATATCTATATGTATCCTAGCACTATTCTGGTTGTCCCAGACGTATGCCCATTGCCCAGGGTCTGCTCACTGATCTAGCCAGATTTGGCTGAACTGAAGTTATTCTATGGAGCGACTGCCATCTGACCTCCACAACCCGAGGGAAAACATCGTTCTATGGTTAAACCAGTTGTTAAAATATTAGATGGCACTGACTTTCTAATAGCGACTGCCAAAGATGTTCATGACAGCCGGGACCAAAGGCTTAATTACAGAGCACGCAATAATTACGCAAATAACTTAGATAAGTCATAGGGTTTGAACCCTAGAACCTCAGAATTAGAAGTCTATGGGTCTCGATACTGGGCTATGGTCGCTTTAAAATGCATAATGCATATTATGTAAATAGACAATTTCATAAGCGGCGAACTTTACGTGTTTAGGCTATTATCACTTGCTTGGGACTCAAGTTCGCCTACTTATTTGTGTCTACTATGAATGACTGTATTCAAGCAATCATTAGCGAATCTGACAGTTTTAAATTATCTTATTTATTTATGGGTTGTATTTTGATAAATGAATTTGAAAGCATGAAATCAAAATAAAACTGAATATGTCAGGTTTACCTTACCTAATGTGGGGCTTGCTCAAACCAGTGTTAGGGTTAGAGACGATGAAATAGAATTAGGAAATGAGACGGTTATTCTGGGTATAACACTAGACTCTAGGTTGCAATGGGGGTCTCACATCGGGAAAGTTTCTGGTGCCTATGCCGTGAAGAAGATCCGACAACTAACGGACACTAAAATAGCTCGTCTAGTCTACTTCAGCTACTTCCACAGTGTTATGACATATGGCACACTGCTGTGGGGTGATGCTTCAGATATTGAATGTATCTTTGTGCTGCAGAAAAGGGCTGTCCGTACTATATATGATAAGAGATCTCGCGACTCATTGAGGGATAAGTTTAAGGAGATAGGCATAATGACTGTGCATTAACAGTACATTTATGAAAACTTAATGCATACTATTAGAAATAAAAGTAAGTTGTGTAAAATTCTTGATAGACACAATTTTAACAACAAGAAAGAGGCGTGACATTAATTTACTTAAGAAATAAGAATAAACTGGCTATTCCCAAGTATAGGCTCCATAAAGTTACAAATTATTTTGCGGGGAACAGTATTCGCATGTACAATACGCTGCCAGATGATGTGGCTAATTTATCTATATATAAATTTAAAAACTATATAAAGTGTAAATTGTGCCAGAAGGCTTATTATAGTGTGAAAGATTTTATGAACGACAAGTTGCCTAGGAGTGACATGAATTGGTCCTTTCTTTTTTAAGATATTACATGAGATATGATCTTTAGATATTGGTAGTTTTAAAAACAACAGCGGTAATCTTAATTTAACTTATATCATAATCTGATCATTCATTAGAATAGAATAGAATAGATTTATTTATTTGCGAAGAATGTAGGTACAAATCATTAGGTGTTACAAACATTTACATAAACTAATTAATTAATTTTTTTACAAAATTATTTTTATTTATATATTTATTTATTTATTTAATTAATTATTTATTTATTTAATTAATTATTTATTTAAATATATTAAAATTTATATGAAAATCACTCTTAAGTATTTACGTACAGACTGTTATTCAACTTGAATCTAAACTATGGATACCACTCAAAGTTTTAGTACCTACTAAAATTAATATAATATGACCCCCAGAAGCTAAATAATGCTATTTGGAAAGTCATAAGATTTAGTTCCTTAATAAAAGTACCGTCTCTGACGCAATCAAAGGCTTTAATAGTTAATTTATTTATTTATTAAGGAACAAACAGATACATTAAGGAACAAACGGTTACTTATAGAAATTAACAAAATACAGAAACAGGAGACACTTAAAAAATTAAAGTTCTATAGATTATTACATATATGAGGTTTAAATTTGAAATGTTACTACCATGCCATAAAGAAGTACATCCATATTTATTGAGTTTACATAAAATATTTTCTGTTTTTTTCAACCATATACATGTTTTAATTTTAGCGTGATACTGGTTTAGTTTATCATGCAACGAAAATTCTAGTTAGGAATGTTAAAAATCAAAAGAAAAGTGAAGAAAATGCGCAAATATATTAACTTAGGAATTAGATCAAATTTTAGTTACTCGGATACTCTGCTGCTAAGTTTACAAAAAAACCCCTCAGCCTTAATGTTCTGTCAACGCGTTGCCGTTCTAAATGCACCACGATTCTGCGTAACACTAATTTATATATAATAATAATAAAAAAATATGTTCTGACAATTACACCAATTATTTAGTATCATCATCACAGCCCATTAACTTCCCACTACTAAGCACGAGCCTCCTCTCCCATATCAAGGTGTGAGGGTATTGGATCATACTCCACCACGCTGACCCAATGCGGATTGGCGGAGGCAGGTGCATGGCGTCCTGCTGTTAGAATTTTTCAAGCCGCCTATTAGGCCTCTAACATGGCTTAACGACTATCACATTTAGTGATAACCGGGACCAACGGCTTAACGTGCCTTCCGAAGCACGGAAGTGCTCGATATCAAATGCCACACAAACGGTCACCCATCCAAGGGCTGACCTCTGTAAACTCTGCTGTACATCGGTGATCGTTTCTGACCACCGAGCACCGCAGAGCTACAAGCGCTTCATTTAGCTTAGATTTAGTTCCAAGATAAGTATTATTACGAACTTGTGTTATGGATACTAAATAGCAGACAAACATACATATACTTAAATACTTTTTCTTTTGTAAATATATACATAATATACATAAGAAAACATCCAGACCAGAACAAATATTCATGTTCATGCACACAAAGATTTGTCCTGCGTGGGAATCGAACCCACAACTTTAGGAGCGGAGAGCGGATATTATCGCGACCACGTCATATCGGTCGTCGTATTTATTGCAAATATCTAAATGGCAAAAAAAGAGAGGAAATTTAAAACAAGCAGAAGGGATAGCAAAAAAAGCCTCAACAATACCCAAGCGATTGTTTTTTCGTGTTCTCTTTTTCCCGATGATTACACAGCGACATGCAATAAATTTTGAATTGTGGAGTCGTCCATCAAATTTGTGACATAAATAGTCGTTTGATCAACAGGTTGCTGAAGAACAATAAAATACGGACTTCCTGAAATGAGGTCACACGTTATTTCCACAAATTCAATTTCATAACCATTTGTCTTCTAAGCTTTGTCATTGTGATAAATTAACTCAGTTAACTAGTAATCGACCGCTAGTTTAAATACAATCAAATTGTTATTTTCACGTCAAATTAAATAAAGAGGGTTAACTAAGAGCATACTTACTTTTCTAATCATAATAAACATATTTTTTATTTGAAAATGCTTTAAATGTTTGATGTGTGGATGACAGTGGTTTATTTGTGATGGCAAATTATTAAAAAAAACTCTGGGTAAATCTAAGACAACACCTTCTTTATAGGAACTACTATGGCGAGTGTTCTGTGGAGCTTTTCGATCTCATACCGCCGTCTCCTTTCCTCTCCAGAACACCACGTTTTGGTCTTAGAAACCATTTACATTCTGTGCAAAGACTATCAGCACTCAAACCAAGAACTTTTGTTAGTCGTATCTGAGTAAGACCAATAAGCTCTGGGATTCGCTGCCGTCTCATGTGTTTCCTAGTTTCTATAATGCCGGGTCTTTTAAGCGGGGCGTAAAACGGCAATTTAGCAGGCTGTCATAAGTGCGCTTTGTACCGTGCTTATTTCACGATATGTCCTGTGTGGGAATTGAGTCTTCAACCTCAGGAGCGGAGTGCGAGTATACACACCACCACGCAATATCGGTCGTCAAAATATAACACATCTTTTGAATGGTTATAGACGTATGCGATTTGCCTACTGCACCGCGATTCGTCGCACAGAACATGGCCATATATTATAACTTGGGATACAAGTACTTCAGTTTGTATAGAAAACCCGCTTGTGTACAGCACACCGACCAAAAAGTTTTCAATACTATATAATGTTTAGTTAAAACTAAAAAGCTCTGCAAATCTTGGCCACACGGTATAGGCATGGTAACAGCCAGCTAACTTTGAATAAGGGAGGAAGCTATGACCAAAAAATTTCTGTCACTATGGTTTCTGATAAAAGGCTGAACCCAATATCTTGGCGTTAATAGACGTGAATGAGATGAATGAAGTTTCACTAGGTCACGTAAACTGTGTCCATAGAGGCCACTAGTTATAGATAAGCCTCCTTATACTGATTCAATTACATTATCCACTGAACCGGTTTTGCCGCCTATAATAGCAGATAACAGGGAACCCACTGACATAGTATATTCTATTATTTCTTCAGCAGCGAATTGGTATAATGAATCGGGTGGTTGGATACGGTCGGTGAGGTAAGAAGGAGTTTAAACAGTTCTAGAATGGGTGAACGTTTTGTGTGGCATTTAACATCTCAACCTGGAACGAATTCAATTCGAATCAGCAATACCTCGGTGGCAAGACCCTACGTCTTTAAATTCAGAGGTTCTCGGGCCTGTGACCTTTCAAAATTATGTGCATAATTATCATTTGCTCTGTGCCTCGCAAAGCACGTTAAGCCTACTACGGCTGTCATGAACATCTATAGCAGTCGATATTAGGAAGTCAGTGCCTTCTTACATCCTGACAGCTGGTAGGACTTTAATGTGCTGAGATGATGATTACGACTGGAGACCACTAACGGCTTCTGTGACACAGTTTATTGAAAGCTTCTATAATTTTTAACTTTAATATGAAATAAAGTTGGCAAGTCCTAAAGCAGGGTTAAATCAAATCAGTAATGTAGTCTACCATGGTTTATTGTAGCGTAAAGTGCACAAGGGTACAATAATATACATCGAACTCACTACCTACGGGTTCGATTCCCTCTTGGGACAAATATTTCATGTGCATAAATACGAATGTTTGCTTTTCCTGTTTGTTGTAAACATATAATTATTTTCAAAAGAAGAAAAATGAATGTGCAGTGTTCTAGAAATTATAATATAAGCTTAGATATATGCTTAGCTAGAAGCTGTCTAAGAAGATATTATTCTATATTAATATATGGTGGCCATATACATAGTGGTCATCTTTTTTTTAAATATCCTACATTATATTCTGCAATTTCTTACAGTTTTAGTAAAAAAATTGTGATATTCGACCTGAACTACTTAAAAGTATTTTTAAAAAAGTTTGAGATATTTCAGATATTTTTTGTTTCGCAAATAAAGCTTCAGTTGTCTAAACGAATGTTCTGAATATTTATGATAATTTCAGACATCACTACAAACGCCCCCCCCCCCCCACAATAAAGTTGTAAAATCTCTATAGGCGGTTCAAATAGAAACAGTAAATATCTAATTCTATCTTCACAACATTTACATACCGAGATGAATTCAGCTAAAGCTGGAATAAACTGACTAGTATTTTAGATAGCTTCAATTGGTCAAAGTTTTTATCCAACAGCCGTACTAACTAATCAAATCAGTCTTAACCTGAAACTTTATTGTTAAAACTTTCATAGTATAATTAACATAGTATGAAAACTCAGCTTTCTTTATATGACACGTTATAATGACTGCATTCGGTTGGTAATCGCAGCTCAAGCCAGTACACAGGATGACGCTACTGCCTATCATCCGGTAGGATTTCTCTTTGTCGACTTTAGACGACCGATATGGCGTGGTGGCGAGTATACCCGCATTCCACTCCTGTGGGTTCGATTCCCACACAGGACAAATATTTGTGTGTATAAATATGAATATTTGTTCTGGTCTGGGTGTTTTTCTATGTATATTAAGTATGTATTTACAAAAAAAAAGTATTTATGTATGTTTATCCGTTATTTAGTATCCATAACACAAGTTCTTAATGATACTTATCTTGGAACTAAATAATTGGTGTAAGTGTCAGAAATATTTATTTATTTATTTATTTATTGTACTCTTACGACTCCCCGTGAGATGAGAGGGGGCGGCACTGTTCTAGGCCGGTAACACACAGTACAAAAAGTATTGATTACTTTCTAAGGCGTGACTGACGTAGTGAGTGACTGACTTGAGGATGTGATCAACCTTTACTAAGTTGCCCTTTTCGTAAAAGAAAATTTTTTTAGCTTTCTAGTATGCCTCTTATATTGTTCAAAGCTATGTGTTATATAACAATCTATCTATACTAGTTGTATAGGGATCATACCAAGAGCTAAGGAGCCCAAGCAACCATACTTCAGAGATTGGATGGACGAACCGCCTAGATTTGAAGCTCGATATAAAGTCAAATAACAATTGTCTTCCAATATATTCTTTTTTTTAACACAAAAATTTTGAAATTTTTCGCCACGTGTGTATTCTACCGCTTGTATAATGAGGTGTGTCTTATGGCTGGTTTACACTTGCTATTTTTTGATACTTTTTTAGCACGCTTTTTTAGACCATACTAAAAAAGCATGCATTTAGCAAATGTAAATACGCTTTGCTTTTTAGCAGGCAATAAAATCTGACTTGTGGCCAGATTTTTTATCCATGATCTGTGCTTTAAAAAATAAGCAACAAAAATGGCGTCGCAAATAAAATGGACACGCGATTTAACAATTAAACTAATAAACGAATATGAAAAACATAAGTGCCCGTGGGATTCCTACAGTGAAAGCTATAAAAACAAAATTCTAAGAGACAATGCGTATGCAGAAATTGAAAAAACTTTAAACATTAACTTGAATGATGTAAAATCAAAAACATTCGCTGCTCATACATCCTCATACTGAGCTGAAAAAGGTTAAGCTTTAGGTAAAAGGTAAAGCTAAAATTATTTCAACAGCTTGCAAAATTATTAGAGATTCCATATTTTAGACTTGCAATGCGAGTACTTTCTTCGCATTTTCTATCTTTTAATGATGAAAAAAGAATAGCAAATGTAAATCGGCGTCTTTTTTTAGCACTCTTTTCTTTAGCATGCTTAAAAATCAATGCTTAAATAGCACGGAAATTTAGCAACTGTAAACCAGCCATTAGGTTACTATTTGAAATGATGCCAACCGCTCCTTTTTACTATCGCACCGCTAGCTATCGGCAGAGAGTTCCTCACGCCTTAGGAATGAATGATGCGCGTACGCACTGAAACGCAGTTTCAAAAGAAACTCTCTGTCGCGTACCATTGGGTTGTGGAATGAGCTACCTGGCGAGGATAAAATAAAATATACTTTATTGTCTCTAAGATCAACAGGATCATTTAGATTCGTCATTTTTTTTACATAAAATGGAAATTCAATAACTTTTTTTCTTAATAACGATAAAAGAGATATAAGCGGTACCATAATCAAGAAATAAAAGCAAATGGATTCTTTGTCAGAATTTGTCAAGGTTTGTCAGTTTATCTGTCTGTTTTTTGCTCAAGATTTGTCAGTCTGTCAGTTACTCTTATAGGGGGATCTGTCAGTCAGCCTGTCGTGATTCTAAAGGGGGAGGGGATTGTCCGTCAGTCAGTCGGTGACTCTAACGAGGTTTCCAAAAAAGCAACGAGATTGAGAAGAATGCCTCAAAAAAACACGCAGCGGTTTTAACCGTAACTTTCAAACCTTGAGTGCCACCTTCAGCTAAAAAAAAAACAATTGAATTATATTTCCCTATGAACATAGAGTTTGAACAAAGAGTTTATAAATCCTGCGTTATTACAGTAGGTACAACACCAACCACAACCCATTTGTTTATTTATCGTCTAAGTGTTAAACTACATAGAGCGGAGATAAAGACAATCTAATTTATTGAAATGTAATTCCGAATTAATATTGTCTTAGATGTTTATTTTCAGTGTGGTTGGCTCGTTCGTTAATCTATGCTAATGAAAACCCAGTAAGGTGATATACATTTGCATTTCTTTTGTTATAAGCCTTGTTGATTTACATTTAAGATTTAGGAGAAAATACTTGCTGTACTGATGTTTTAGTCTAACATTATTGTATTTTATTAGCTACTTACAATATACATGCAAACACGCCATTTGCTCTAAAAGTTTAGGCAGGGCATATTAAAAATTTCGCTAATTGTAATGTTGCACCCACGTAATAGGTGGCGAGCTTATTGCCGCCTATAATACACAGATTATAATACATCATCATTTTCATCATCTCAGCCATTTGAAGTCCACTGCTGAATGTAGGCCTCCGCCATTGTTTTTTTATTCCAACTAAGTTATTTTAGTATGGAAAGTTACACAAAACACGTCTTTGATGCGGTCGGCACTTAAGACATTCCACATAATCCAAGATGTTAGATTTCATGTTTGGTAGAATCTGATTGGCTATTCAAAACAAATTTCATTTTTACATTCATCTCTTGCTCTCCTCTTTGGTAGTATCATGGCGGGTATAGGCTGCTGTAACGTAACCTGCAGTGTACAATGATGCATTGCGATATTATGGCTTGAAAACTCTTTAGTTGCGTGTTACATTTTGTAAGTCTGTACCCGCCAATGTGCCTTTGAAGTTTGTGCGAATCACAATTATTTACATAACATATCACGCCTGTCACAATTATTTAGAATCTATAAATATAAAAAATAAATAATCGTACCTTGTCATGTCGAGATTAGAAAGTTATAATAAGGCCTAAAAAAGTTAGGGCAAGTAAAAATAGGCTAATTTGGGAAATGTTCAAAAACTATGGACTCAAAGCTTATTATGCTAAAAAATTTAGGCTGTAAGTTTGTCTGCCACTGATGGGTCAATGTGTATAGAGATCCATTCAAGAACTTAAGAGTTCTTTTTTATTTTACGTCTGTAGCAAATAGCATTTACGCACTGCCTTCCGGCCAAAGGGGGACCGAAAGGGGGTGTGGAACTCACCACCGGCAGACGCGACTGCCATCAGTAATACCCACAAAAAATCTTCTGACGACGCCCGCCGCTTGTTTAGAAAAAGGCCTGGGTTGCAGCGTCTGACACCCTGCCTGCGGCCTACGTCTCCCGGACCAAAACCGAGAGGACCTCCACAGAGAGACGCAGTGGACGCGCCCCTCCTACCTCCTTGTGCGACCATAGCGTATGTGGGAGTGTTCACTCGGAGGGTCCATGGTTAGACAGCCGGGGCCCCCTGCCCCCACTGCCTAAGACCCTCCTGGCGCTGCTTGACAGGCCCTCCTGGCCCGCCCGCTGCGCCCTCCACAGGTCCCTCTTAGTTTCTCCCCCGGTAGTCAGTACTAAGGTCACCCAGAGTCGCCAACCTCTGCCGATCATCAAACGACCCTCAGGCATTTATAAAAGTTCTCGGAAGGCGGCAAAAGGGTTGCCACCATAGAAATCTTAATAATATAACAATAGAAGAGTGCGCGTACTGTTGTATCGTATGGCACCAGTGCATCTACAACTATAAAATACATTGTCAATTACGTTCATTATACCTCACTACAAACCAATCAATGTACTGTGTAATGGCGTCATAAGTTCCTTTCAAATTGGTGACATGTGTTCTTATAGTTTTAATTTAAATAGATTTCTGCGGCACATACTATTTCTAGTGTCTTAGTATTTCTATTTTTTGGTCGCCACCTTCTACGTGGGAAAAGCAATATAATTGACGAAAAGTGGGCGTTTAATTTTCCGTCTCCCTACCCCACTGGAAACACAGGCGTATTAATATTCATGTACCTATCTATTTTATCCATCTGTTGAATAATTGAAAATCTAAATTCATCTATTCAAACAAGACCGAACGTAACATTCTAAAGCACTCGTGAGCATCACGTAAATCTAAGAGCGACTTTACTGGGACGAAAGCTTTCTACGAGAAGGAGTTGGCATGTAACTCGACAAGATTCTACCTCCCGCCGAGACATTTAGATAAATAGGTTGGAGTGTTATCTTAGAAACCGTAACTAATAGTAGCACTACAACTAAAAAAACTGATTGAAAAGCCATAGCCTATTATGAATCTATTTAGTATAGGAAGAAAAATGTAACAACAGAAAAGAATCATGTATTGACAATAAAATCCCAATTGTGTTCTCTTCTAATATTAATATATCAGCATCATCATCATTCTAGTTCCTTAACGTCCCACTGCTGAGCACAAGTCTACCTTCACAGACCAAAATGAGAGAAGAACCTATACGCTAGCTGGTGAAGTATGACCTAATCCGTCTGTCTCATTTTAGATTAATAAAGGCGGAGAGTATAAAGTCTAAGCGTGGAATTATCGAGCAACGTTGTATATGGCAAATTAAAACTATCTATGGGGCTCGGGATACCGCAAAGCTATTCTGGCTATTTGACATAGCCTTCAAATTCTCTCTCTCGGCCACGCCACTGGGCTATAGCATCTCTTCGTCATCAGCAGCGTCATCCGGCGTACTGGCTGAACCCGCCTTGGGTTGGTAATTGCACCAGCGCGCAGCGTGATAATTATGGGCAAATACCCCCAATATAAAGTAATCTATTGGGGAGTCTAATGTTCTACAGTAGACTTTATAAAGCTGATATGATAAATAAAAATTTAATAATATTTATCTATAACGTTCAGTAGTATTGCAACGTATAACGGGTTTTGTTACTTCGTTCGAAATAAAAATGTTATAGTCCCTTTCACTTAAGACTTTTAAAGAGGAATTTCAAATTCTAAAACTGGTATGAATGAGCTCCTATGAGTAAAACATGTGGGCTTTTTAACACATCGTTTTCATTAACGTACACAAATGTAGGAACTCCATAAAAACCTCTAACAAAGGCTCCCCTCCACTACTTTACTGTAACAATTTATTATCATAATGTTGAATTTCTTTTGACTATATGAATCAAATCTTGCAAATATAATGTTATATAAACTAGGAATGTTGCTGACATTTTTAACTTTAATCTCTTTTTGCAATGAAAATAAATCCCGAATCATTTGTATTTTTAAAAACAGAACAAAATGTTACCTGGCAAGTTACAGGCGTCGTTGTCTGAATACGTAAAATGAAATTCCCGTACTTTGTGCAGTACTTAACTTCCATTTAGCCACCACGTAACACGGGCTCTTGGATTACTCCGTATAATGTGCCAGAGCCTTTCGACGCTTTTTAATTAGTATGTTCTTTCAGGTAGGATTTTTGAAACTCGCTGCATTCTTGAATTTACTTTACGAACACATAGTGTAGACCAGGTATTGTTTTTGCTAGATTACTTACTTGGATATATTTTAGGTAAATTTTTCAAGACGACGAATATCATTTCAGCATGCCGTAGTACGAGATTTATTTATTTAAAGTTCAAGGGGCTTATTACAAAACGATGTCTACAGTTAGACCAAGATTAAAACTTGTGCTGTCACTGTCTTCATCTTATCAAATGAGAGTGACAGCACTAATTTTAAACCTGGTTTTAACTTTAGACATCATTATGCAAGAATACCTTTATTCTTTAAACTAAGGTTGTCTTGCACAGCAGTCACTAAACCTGGTCAGAGCTAAATCTATTTAAAACATTGTTCTGTCCCTCTCTACTTCAAACAAATGACTGAAATTTAATTACATTTTAAATCAAATTTAGAACTATAGTGCAAGCCGCCCATAATCATACTTTACTATAGGATTAATCCATATAATGTTCGACGCTTCCATTAATATGTTCTTTTTAGAGGAATTTTTAAACTACAAATAATATAAATTTACAAAGTCTCGTAAAAGTATCTCGTAGACTAGTTATACTTAAATAGGTTGTAGGTGATTTTTTTATGATCACTAATATCGTTGCGACCTGACAGTACAACTTTGTAGTTACGTGATCAAGCGTATTAAAAAACCTTATCGCGATGTTTCAAATACTAAACAGTGTTCCGTTTCTTCAAATCTATTTTACCACAATGGCCTGTATAACTGCTTCTAATTTCGAACGATCGATCGATCTTGGTGCCGGCCTAGAATAGTGCCACCCCCTCTTATCTCATGGGGAGTCGTAAGAGTCAACGAAGAGAAATCCTACCGGATGATGGGCAGCAGCGTCATCTTTCGTGCTGGCTTGGACTACGCAAATACCACCAGTATAATCTGCTGGGGAGGCTTATATCCAGCAGTGGGCTTCGTAAGGCTGATATGATGGTGATAAATATTGAGCTGCCTGCATACGTACACTGCCGCAATGATTATTGGCCCATTGTGTGGGAAATGGTAAGCCAACCTCGTGGTGCACCCACGAATCACATCACATTTGAATGAAGATTGATTTTTTTTTTAATCAAAAGACGAGGCTCTGGCGAACATAAAAGTTCCCGGTAATAGGCTCGCCACCTATTACGTGGGATCAACAATATGTTTGGCATGATGTGGGCGTAGAATAGGCGTCTGCATACCCCTTAGGGGCAACAGGCGTGTAATTATGTATATATGTGTGGGAAATCGTATAAAAGTTATTGTCACATCATATATGTGTGTTGTGACTGATGATTGATAGCCATAATAACATAGGCAGTGCTAAATACGGAAAGCAATTTGAATAAAACTCTTATAGCCACGCTAAAGACTACTAGCTAAAGGTATTAGAAACGAAAACATAAAGGCATATTGACAAAGGAAGTCCATTAATCATAGCACAATTGTTTATTTATCCTTCAAAAGAGGCTTCGGAAACCAGCCAAGGTCGTGTCAGACTTGCATTAGTTAAGGGTTTCATGTCAAGCTCAAATGAAAAAATGGTTCCGATACAGACAGCAAAAGGCTATCGTCCAAAAACTTAGAAATGTATTAAGTTCAAAATATTTTTGCTGAAGTTTTGTATATAATTATGAAGCTAAGATTTGTGAAACTTTGACTCGTATATAATAGGTTGGGTAAAAAGTCTTTTCGTATTTTTGTATGAAAAGTCAAGACATTTTTTTCAAAGTTTATTTACATTTATTTACAATATATATGTACCGTTTTGTTGAATAACTTTCTGCCATTTTGTGGGCAGAGACATTATCCCGTTACTGTAGAAACTTTGGGACTTCTGATCAAAAAAACGGGACAAATAGTTTTGGCAGTCCTCTCTTGAGGTTAACCTTACAGAAACTAAAGAATTCTGCAGAGACCGAAACAGGTGAAAATCTGAAGGCGCAAGGTCAGGGCTATATGGTGGATGCACTAGGACCTCCCAGTCGAACTCTCTTAATTTTTGCTGAGTGGCTAAAGATGTGTGTGGTCTAGCGTTATCGTGATGAAAGACCACACCCTTCCTGTTGATCAATTCCGGCCGTTTTCTCTCGACTGCTTCCTTTAATCTCATCAGTTGCTGGCAGTAAAGATCAGAATCGATGGTTTTGCCGGGCGGTAAAAGCTCATAACAAACAATGCCCTTCCAATCCCACCATACACACAGCATCACCTTATTTCGTGTTAGGCCAGGTTTGGCCACAGTCTGTGAAGCCTGGCCAACTTTCGACCACGACCTTTTTCGCACGTTCTTGTCGTACGTGATCCACTTTTCATCGCCAGTTATCAATCTCTTCAAAAACGGCTCGGTTTCATTACGTCTCAATAATGAATCGCAAATGAGTACACGGTTCATTAAGTTTCTTTGAGTGAGCTCGTGTGGCACCCAAATATCGAGCTTTTTTGTATAACCAGCTTTCTTCAAATGGGTCAAAACTGTTTTGTGGTCAATTCCCAGTTCTTCAGCTACATCGTAACTACTAATATGCCGATCTTGCTCCACTCTTTCAAAAATGGCGTCCATTTTATTCGTAACAGGGCGACCAGAGCGAGGTGCATCTTTAACATCAAAATTTCCGGACTAAAAACGTTTGAACCAAATTTGTGCTACTCTTACTGACACTGCATCAGGTCCATAAACATCACAAATTTTTTTCACTGCTTGAGTTGTATTTTTGCCTTTTTTATAATAAAATTTTAAAATATATCGAATTTCTTCATTAGATTCACTCATTTTTACGGAGAGAAAAACAAATGAAAAATAGCGGGAAACAACTTTTTTTTATTTTTTTCTTTTCTTTATAATGGAACCTTTTCAATGTTACCAAAACCAGCCAGACACAAATAGTACAGTCAAAAAAATTTTAAAATAAGTTTATACCTACGTTATGCGAAAAGACTTTTTCCCCGACCTAATATAAAAAGTGTTTCAGTAAGAGTGAACTTTAAAACAAGTATTTTATGGCAGAGTTGTGACATTTTTACTGTATTGTAAAGAAGACATGTTCCGATTAAGTATGGAATAAAATATTCGTCAAATGACCGCCACGGCTCCGATGACAGGCCATTACTCTTTTTTTCCATAACTTTTGCACAGAGATGCGGCTGCATCTCACCGAAGACGCGTTGGATTTCCAATTTAAGCTCAGAAATTTGTTTCGGGTTTATGCGAATAAAGTGATTTCATAAAGTCCCAAAAAAAAAAACGCACGGCGTTAAATCGCACGATCTTGGAAGGATTAGGCTTCAGGTATAGGCCTTGGCATCCGGTCGAAACCCTCATAGCCCCGCGCTACCAAGTAGTTGGAAACAATCATCGAAGTACAGTGAGTTAATAGAAGTCAGACTTTGAATGGGTGATTGTTTATGTACATCTTGTATCAAATTGTCAAAAATCAAAAATATCATAATCATAAAATATCATAATCATAAAATATCATAATCATAAAATATCATAATCATAAAATATCATATTAAAAGTCAAAAATATAAAAAACTTGACCATTGGCCAAGTGAATCAAGTATTATCACTTTATATCGTTACTCGATATTATAAACCTTATAGCTATGGTTTACTACAGTAAATACCTCTAAAATACGTTAATTCAGCTACATTTCTCGTTTCAATAGTAGCCCAATGTCGTCCCAAGATTGATGTGCAAATTCTAAGGGCAATTAGACATAGGAGACTAATCGGGTGTCCTCAAAGGCTACAAGGGACTTCACCATTGCATGATTTAACTGGAGATGGGCAAAATCTAATCAGTCATTCAAATTGAATCTGTAAATGTTTCAGCATCATCATTTTAGGCCATTAGAAATCCCATGCTGAACGTGGTCTACGTTTCCCATTTGTTTTCACGTCGAGCGGTCTCGAGCCACTTGCATATACCGGCTTCCCGCCGCCATTGAAAGGGAGGCTTACCTATACTACGTTTGCCGGTTTGTAATCGGTCTTTAGATATGCCCCATCAGTCGTAGATCCTTGGAGCTATGTGCTCCGTCCACAGCCACTTCAGCTTACAATGGCGTCGGTCGGTCGCTCATATTATTATTTTGACGACCGATATGGCGTGGAGGTCAGTATACCTGCACTTCACTCCACAGGTTGTGGGTTCGATTCCCATTCAGGACAAATCTGTGTGTGCATGAACGTGAATATTTGTTCTGGTCTGGGTGTTTTCCTATGTATATTAAGTATGTATTTACAAAAAAAAGTATATAAGTATGTTTATCCGTTCTTTAGTATCCATAACACAAGTTCTTAGTGATATTTATCTTGGAACTAAATAATTGGTGTAATTTTAAGAAAATATTTACTTATTTATTTATATTCTAGATTTATATTAACAAATGAACTTTAAAATGAAGACTAAACGCGAGAGGCGTGGCAAAATATTATATTTAAAGTCGTACCGATTGATGCCCTAGATCTGCACGCTGACTTGTCTCGTTTATACGTTCCCAATAACTACTATCGTAGCAGAAGGCATACGTTGTTTGCAGTACTATCCTGCCGTACTGTGGCTCGGCGCCAATCACCTATCCCACGCAGCCTATCATCACTCAATGCTCTCCTAGATAGCAATCCTGAATGTGACCTGGTCGAAAATGTTGTCGGACTGCCTGAGTTATTGTGAAAGAAAGGTATGAATGTGTAAGTGTATATCTCTATGTAACTTTAATTCTATTTTAATTTAATTTGAATATTATCTAATTAATTTGTTTAAACTTTATCTAATTAATTTAATTATTGTTGCTGAGTTGAGTTTTGTAAGTGTTGAATTGTACTTTTTCAATTGATTGTTATCATTAATTACTGTAATTGGTTCTGTACACCGTTTCATATAATAAAAATATAAAATAAATAACCATCATCACTCCCCGATCGCCCGAAGATAATCAAAATCAAAATAGATTATTCAAGTTTGCCTTATTATAAGTCTTATTTATTTATTTGACGATCGTTATGGCTTAGAGGTCAGTAAACCTGCACTTGATTCCAGAGGTCGCGGGTTCGATTCCTACACATGACATATCTTTATATGCATGAACATAAATATTTGTTCTGGACTGGATGTATTTACAAAAAAAGCTTATCCCCTAACATCTATACAATACATTCAGATTATCATTGGTGTAATACATTTATTGAAAAATATAATATTTATTAAGACATCTCAGCCCATTGACGTCCCACTACTGAGTACGAGCCTCCTCTGACATACCAAAGTGTGAGGATATTGGTCATACTCCACCACGCTGACCCAGTGTGAATTGGCGGGGGCAGGTGTATGGCGTCTACCACATTTAGGGATAACCGGGACCAACGGCTTAACGTGCCTGCCGAAGCACGAAAACGATCAATATCAAATGCCACAAGAGCGGTCACCAATCCAAGGACTGACCTCTGTAAACTCTGCTTTACTTCGGTGATCGTTTCTGACCACCAAGCACCGCGGAGCTCCTAGCGCTTATTTATTAAGTACCAACAAGTTAAAAAACTAAATTGAAAATTGATTTTTCATTGACCAATGCTGGTTAAATCAACAGTAAGGTTTGAACTCAATACCTGCGGACTGTGTGCAAGAAAATATAGGTATGGTCATATTGCATTGCTGTTCAGTTCATAATCATTCACCTGCTTTATCAAAAAGATTTTTCGGTTGAAAAACTTAAAATGAAAGGCTTAATTAAGGTCCGAAAATATATCGCTCACATAGAAAAACGCGACTCTCGCTAATCAAAATAATTGCCCTTTCTTTAAAGGGCTACAAAAGGGTTGAACAATAACATTGGTGTAACAAAATGAAAAAAAAAAATAAGTAAGCAAAAAAAGTATTTGTATTTTGTTAAAGTAAACGAGAAAAATAACGCGTTTTTATAATTAACTAGCGGTCGCTCACGGTTTTGTCAGCACGAACTAAATATATTTTTGGGTCCGTCTTTATTCTGAGTTGCTCTTCGTAAAATCGGCAGTGAAAATCAGTGAAATTCTCGTCGAAACCGGACAAGCACTTAAGGAGATTCTGTACTGCAACCATAGTTTTTTGTTGGTAGTATCGTGCATGTCGTAAATAGCTATTATTTTGTTCCTACATACAGACACTTTGATTTCATTTATTTGTATGGATACAAAGAAAAGGTGAATGGCGTTGAATTTAATCAAAGTGCAGCTCAGACAGACGGATTAGTTACATCTTGTTTTCATAATAAATAATAAATAAATATTCTCTTACAATCACACCAATTATTTAGTTCCCAGATAAGTATCACTGAGAACTTGTGTTATGGATACTAAAGAATGAATAAACATACTTAAATGCTTTTTTTTGTAAATAAATACTTAATACACCACATAGTTATTAAAATATTACGTACTGTTTAAAAAGTAATATTGTCACAGCTCATTAAAAATACATGGACATATGCGACCTCATCCAACGTTATATTCTAAAAAGTTTCGTTGCAAAAAGAATTTATTCACAAATGCAACAACCTCTTTATTATTAAACCGGCGTGCAGCGAGAAATTAGGTCGGCCTCCTTCAAACATTCCACCGCGACTGTTTTAAAAATGTACAACCGTCACAGAGTATAATAAAATAGTAGAGAAAAAAGACAAAAATCCAAGAAATACGAGTATCGCTAGAAAACGTGCCCGGTCTAAAGGAAAATGTTCATAATTCAGGAAGCTGCCTGTAGGGCCTCTATAAATTCGTAAGGAGACAGAAAAGGATCCGCAAGACGTGTCTCTGGATTGCTCAAGTTCCGCAGGTAAGGCATAAGAAATGTTTGGCGTTGTTCGACCGGAACGTGACGTTCTATGCTGTCTAATGTATTCGTTTATATTGTACTGGGTTGCTACTGTTTCGCTTACGTTCATTAGAGTAATAGAAAGTTTTAATTCGACATAATATAGTAACGATAAATTAATCAATATTTCGAACAGCAGATAGTTTTAGAGCTAAAAAACAAACAAATTTTAGATCTTATGCAACATTAGTAACACAATTGTCTTTAATTTTTTCTCAAATTTTCTGATGTAATCAAGAAAAATTAAAAGGCGTTACTTGAAATAACATCCCTGAGATTTTTGATTGAATTGTTTCTTTAAAAAAATAAGAAAAACCATATACTATTTCCATGTTAAAATTTAACATTTTATCGATAGCTATTGACTTATAACAAAATATACTTGGTTTCGTGAGCAACTGATTTCAACAGTTAATCCTTTGACACAATCCAAGACTCCACAATCAATATTGAGTAAATGACGTCACTGTTAGCGAGAGCTCCTTCTATTCAGCCTCCTGTTGGACTGTCACCTCTGACACTGACAAATCGAAGGCTTCCGTCAGATTAATAGCGACTGATGTACCTCGGACGCGGGGTGCTGACGATTTGTTGCTCCTATTGAGTGATATTGACGGCCCTTTGGTTTGTGTCAGCTCCTAAAATGAGGTTATATATATGCGTTATCGGAACTAGACAGTGTTGGTTTATGAAGGAAAATTTAAAATTTGTGTAACAACACAAGAGGATTGTTACATTTTTTGCAATTTCAAAGTTTGATGAATAAGGAGGAAATTTCTTGGAATTTCTTGGCGGGAAAGTGAAGCGTCATGACTGTAGTTTTGTTTTATTTTCTAAAATTTGTGATATTTCGAACATTAATATGTAATAACGGTGGATTATTAACCGTTAAGTGTTTGTGAACGCACATGAGTGTTGGTAAATGAAACATGACACAATGCTGATTGCTAGAGGCAGGCCTGGGCGTCTTGCTGGTTTAGTTTTTTAAGCCACAGACCTGTCTGTGGCTTGAAGAAAAATCTGAAATGAATTTCTTAATTACGTCCAAGATGATAACATAACAAAATCGGTTCTATCATTACAACACAATGCTACTTAAATTCAAATCAATTCAAAATGTTTTGGAATACGGCAGGACCGATTTAATCAATATTTTTTTTTATATTTCATTAAAGAGACATAGTTTTCAGCTATGGACGCAAATATGCTAAGATGGAAAAAATTATAAAAGAGCATATTATACAATCTTGTTTTAAAAAATGCTAAGTCCAAGATCGCAGAAAAAAGACAATGCTATAAATACATAAAAAATGTTATAAGTACATAACAATGTTATTCAAATTTCAATTCACATCAAATCAACCGCAGCCAGTACAAAGATAAGATCCACTCAACATCGGGATGATCACAATATCCTGTTCCAAAAATCCTCGTACATAGCATGAACAAACGCCTTACGATTCAACAAATTAAGACAATTCTATAAACACATCACAATGTTATTTACATTTCAATTCCAATCAAATTAAATGAAGTCGGTACGTAGAATGATTAGATCCAGCTCTGTATCGGTGTGCGCATTAAACCCTAAAGGAATGATCAGGGACGTCTTACGAACGCCAGTGAAGCGTCGATAATTCGGCAAATGAAATCCCGACGGCCACTAACAGAACTCGTGAAAGCTGTGCTCCTCCGGCCTTACATGAGCAATTGGTGGATACGGCAACATTATATACGAAAACAAGTCGACACCATCGAAAATCGAGCATTTATTGATAGAATGTTTCAGATACGCGAGTAGAAGGCTTCGCCTTTGTATACAGTACAAGATTAATCGGTGGGATGTAGGCATGTATCACCCAATCCTACCAAAACCGACAACAAAGATGGCTAGAGATACGTTTTATTTGTTTAGTACATAGAATTGTTATGATGGGACTGGCATGTTCGAATAACGACAAATGTCCCTAAATATTTGAAGATTTAAAAAAAATCGACATATAAAATTTTACTGCATTTATGACGACCGATATGTCGTGGAGGTCAGTATACCTGCACTTCACTCCAGAGGTCCTGATTTCGATTCCCACACAGGACAAATCTTTGTGTGCATGAATATAAATATTTGTTCTAGTCTGGGTGTTTCCTATGTATATTAAGTATATATTTACAACAACAAAAAAGAGTTTAAGTATGTTTATCCGTTCTTTAGTATCCATAACACAAGTTCTTAATGATACTTATCTTGGAACTAAATAATTAGTGTGATTGTTAGAGAATATTTATTTATTTATTTGATTACTCAAACAGGTTGATGTTAATAGTAATGGTACACTAACATAATTAGGTAGCTTACTGGATAAAACTATCTTATAATATATTATTTTTAACAGCTGTTAGTTGTTTACTTTGTTATAAATCATATTTGATCAACACGTTGGACGATCCATATGGCGTGGTGACGAGTATACCCGCACTCCGGTCCTTAGGTCGTGGGTTCGATTCCCACACAGGACAAATCTTTGTGTGCATCAATATGAATATTTGTTCTGGTCTGGGTGTTTTCCTATGTATATTAAGTATGTATGTATGTTTATCCGTTATTTTGAATCCACAAGTTCTAAACAATATTTATTTTGGAGCTTAAATTATTTGGTTTAAATGTTAGAAAATATTTATTTTATAAGGCTATTTGCTGTTTATAGCGAAAGTACTTTAAGTTAAGGTATTATAGTTCATATTTTTACGATTTAAGGTCGAGGGCTCGGTCACAGGAAAATGACGTTGTTGTAAACATTCCACAATACTAAATTAAAGACAATTAACGGATATAAATCGCTGTAAGCAGAGAAATAGTACCTCTGTTTAGCATAAATCCGAAAGTGTGCAAACATTGATGTTTTAGTACATTACTAAATAATTTTTATAGTATTTTTTTCTTATTAATAGCCTCTATATTTATTAAAATAATTTAGCCAAAACGAAATGAAAATAACTATCAAGTAATGCATTCTGCGCTCGGGTATTCTGCGGTCGCCATGACACCCGAGATTAAAATGCTTTCACACAATCAAAAGCTCTATTGTAAAGTTTTTGCTTTAAATTTATCGATGACACAGATTGAAAATTTTATGTGCATTGCGACTCATGCAGCAGTTTATGGCACCATCATTTTTATTATAAAACTAATTACAAATGATAGCACAATAGAATCGATTAAATGTTCATAGTATGTCGCGTGGTATCATCCTAAAATAAAGCCACACACTCTCATCTCATGATGTTCATTTCAGTCGACCGAGAGAAATCTTACCGGATAACAGGCAGCAGCGTCACCTTGCGGTCTGGCTTGAACTGCTTGCCCAGCGTAGTGATTACGTGCAAATATCTAATATAGAATGTAATCTTTTGGGTTGGTACGTGGACTATCAAAGGCTGATAATAATATGATGAAATAGACTTCTCGGAGGGTCTATGGATAGACAACAGGGTCCCCCAGCCCCGTGATTTGCCTCTTGGTGTTACCTTTTCTCTGCGGCCTTTTTTTTGTTTTTGTTTTACGTCGGTAACAAAATGCATTTACGCACTGCCTTCCGGCCAAAGGGGGACCGAAAGGGGGTGTGGGACTCACCACCGGCAGACACGACCGACGGCAGCAATACCCACTAAAAATCTTCCGACGACGCCCGCCGCTTGTTGAGAAAGAGCTGGCCCGCCTGCGGCCAACGTCCCCCGGACCAAAACCGGGAGGACCTCCTCAGAGAGACGCAGTGGACGCGCCCCTCCTACCTCCCCCTGCGACCATAGCGTGTGTGGCCGACTTCCCGGAGGGTCCATGGTTAGACAGCAGGGGCCCCCTGCCCCCGCTGCCTAGACCCTCCTGGCGCTGCTGAGCGGGCCCTCCTGGCCTACCCGCAGCGCCCTCCATAGGTCCCTCTTAGTTTCCCCCCCGGTAGTCAATACTAAGGGCACCCAGAGTCGTCGGTCTCTGGGTGTTACCTTTTCCCTAGCGCCTCCTGCGCCCTACCGGGAGGTACTCAGCCCCCCCACCACGACAAGGTGGAGACCAGTCGGGGGGGTTTCTCTGCGGCCTACTCCATCCTACCGGTAGGTACTTAGCCCCCTCACCACGTCAAGGCGGCCCCCTCGCCACTCTCCGGGGGGGGCCTTCTAATCCCCTTGGTCATTCGTTCTAAACTTAAACTTTCCTTTCTCGTCATTCTTCTTATATTAAATCCTCTTTTTGGTTAGAAACATTATTTATTTATTTACAAAGTATGTTGTAATATATATAAGTTAAAAACAATGTCATATAAAACGGACAGCCCTCATCCTCTCCATGAAATCTTTAACCAAGTATTTCACCTTTTCGTTGTTTGCCCTTCATCGCCTCTTAGTATATTTTAATATAACGAATAATATATTAAGTATTTTTATACATACATACAATTATGCCTATTTCTCCAAAGGGATAGGAAGAAGCATATTATATGCCCGCCCTTCGCCAGTTTTGTTGTTGGTCCCATGTAATGTGCAGGTAGCGAGCCTATTGTTGCTATCGGGAACTTTTATGTTTGCCAGAGCCTCGCCCGTTGGTTGCCGGTGAGGTTGGCTTGGGCTCCTAAGATATCGTTTGGATTCCTATACAACTAGTATATTTTATAAATTTTCATAATGGATTGTTTCATATGATACAAACCTCAGAATGCGGTTATATATATCATTTTGCATAAATATGCAAAATAATATATTACAACTAATGTCTGTCAGTTTAAAAATACATATAATATGAATGCCACCTCGTACGAGTCTATTTTTTCTCACATCTGCATGCTGAAATTGGTTTAGCTTCTGTTATAAATCAATTCTGTTTTCAATTTCAATACTACTGCAGTCGCTAAGATTCTCTATGTTTATTGAGGGAACTTACTTACAAGTGTGGTTATGCATTACATAATACATACATACATTATATCGCGCCTGTTTCCGTAAAGAGAGAGAGAGAGAGCACTCAGAAGTATTCTAGGTGATTAGGAATGAAGTGAAAAGAGCCGAAGCTGTTATGAAAGAAGATATAGTGACAAGAATTGAAAAAGGTATACTTAGATGGTTTGGTCATGTTACGAGGATAAATGAAAGTAGACCTACGAAAGTGATTTATGATGGACGAGTGAATGGAAGTGTTGGGAGGGAAAGACCACGTAAGACCTTCCATGATTCAATCTAAAAGATTTTGGAGAAAGGGCAGGTCAAAAGTAGCCTAAACCGACGGACGTATATGAGAACGTTAATGAGTGTGAATATAGTTAGGAGTGTGTGCCAAGATCGTGGCAAGTGGAAGAATGTGATCTTCGCCCGCCCCTACGGGAAAGAGTTACAACATTATATATGTATGTTTCCTCAAAAGGATAGGCAGAGGCATACTATGTGCCCACATTTTGCCAGACATATTGTTGTTGTAATGTTACCTTACCGGGTTTTAAATAATCTTTATGATAAATTCGTACGCAATAAAAAAAAATACGGATTTGATCGGTTTCGTTCATATGATAAGATGGTTGGGGTGTATATGGCGCAAAGGTCATACTCGTTCTTAGTTAAAAAGTGGTTGATTCGATTCTCACACAGGGCAAATGTTTAAGTTGTAAATATGAATATTTGTTCTGGTCTTTCACTTTTTATAGTCTCTCAAGAAGTCCATGTGAGATCTCAGTATAGTCCTACATCTATTCTGAAAACTCAATGGGTGTAGGGGAAGGACATCTCATTTACCATTTATCATTATTATCACCACTCATTCTCCTGTACTATATATAACATTTTATGAAATATAACTCGACACAGGCTAAATGTGATAAACGCACAAAGCTATTATTTCAAAGACAATAAAAAAATTTTTTTTTTAAAGTTATAATGAGGTGGAATTCAAGTATGTGGCCCACCTGATGGCAATTGGTCACCAAAGCCTGTAGACGCTTGTTACACCAATGACATCACTAGCGCGTTGGGACCATTTAAAATACGTTATCTGTATTCTTTGAAGATCCTGTAACCTCCTGGGAAAACCTCCCAAGGTAGCCATCCCTATTCGCAGTCAACGACAGAAAGTTTATTTTGAAACGCATTATAAACTAGCGGCTTTATAAATACAAAAATAAAATAGCGTTTCAGTGTTATTTCAGAGTCATCTACGTATTTCGAGGAAATATAAGTATGTTTAACTTTATGACAAAGTCATTTGGGATTTAATTTATATGAAAATAAACCATCACTACATAGTGACATTTGTTTTAAACTAATAAAAAGTCGCTTTCCTCTGTCTGTCTTTCTGTTTTTACTACTGTAATTTCTAATGTGGGAAATTGAAATCCCTACGATGGCGAGTGTTATGATCATAGAAAGATGAAATGAGCTCCCCATTCCACAACGCTTGCGCTGCTTGGCGGGTACTAAGGGCGTTGGTAACTCTGTGAGAGTTGCCAACCTCTGGGTGTTACCTTTTCCCGGCCTCCGGGAGGTACTTAGCCCCCCCTCCACCACGCCGTAGTGGTGGAGACCTGTGCGGGGGGGACAATCTGATGAACCCAAGCCAACCTCACCTGCAAGTGGGGCACCCGCCGAACAACGGACAAGGCTTTGGCGACAAGGGAAACGGGCGTGATCGTGATATTATGTACGTATTTATAATTTACGCGCTAGGACTTTTCAAAGTTGAAGCTTGCGGTCCAATAATGAAAAATGATCACCGAAGCCTTGTCTGCAACACCATTTTGAAGGTATGAAGATGAACTGCCTGCCCAATTAAATATAATTATTATATAAATATAAACACTATAGTTATTATATTTTCACAACCTTGTGAGCTGTCAATCAATCAGCTGGCGCTTTTGCGACCGCCATTTTGGATTGATTCATAGGTAAAGTGAACACTCAGTCCAAATAGACAAACGGTTTAATGTCCACTGAGGATCATACCGAGAGGTCGTGGCATGGAGGTCAATATAATTGCACTCGCTCCTATAACAACAAATATTTCTAAACATATACAAAGATTTTTCTTTGTTTAAGTATTACCTATGTATTATATATGACTTTGCATATATTATTTTGCATGAGTGTACCAGAAGCACTGAAAACCTAAAAATATTACGCAAGATGTCTGGGCCTTAAGGATGTGAGAGGAATTAACTGTGTTATCAACGATAAAGACCGCCGCTGCGGCTCTTAAAAAAAAGTGTTACGAATACAAAGCATATAAATTGAAAGTAAGCATTGACGGACCAAACATATTTGTTCCTTAATACCCATAACACAAACTTAACTTGGTTTGGGTCTAGATGGCGCTGTGTGATCTGTGCAATGATTTTAAAATCATATAATATTATGCGGGTGAATACATAAATAAGAATTATTCCTGTAGAAAACTGCATTATTCCTGATGAGTAAGCGAGGGCAAAAGCTAGAATACAATATAGCCTCTGCTGGTATTAAATTAGTTTTCAAAGTAGGGGAATCTTCTCAAGGCAGCTAATCTTTGTTGCAGGACTTAGGAAGTTGATGAGATTCTTGGGTACAACTTAGCTAGTAATATTAATGAAGTTAATTAAACTATTTCGCGGTAAGTACTTATCTATATTTCGTTCTTTCGTATTAAAAATATTTAGTTTTAATATAGGGGTGTAAAGGGGTGTAAAGGGATCCTACCAAGATCTGAGGAGTACAAGCCAACTTCACCTGCAAGTGGTGCACCTGCTGACCAATAGACGAGGTGCTGACGAACATAACAGTGCCGGGTAAGCGGCAATAGGCCACCTATTATGTGAGTATAAAGTTGGTATACTTGGCGAAGTGTGGGCGTATAATATGCCTCTGTTTACCTCTTTGGGGAAACAGGTGTGTATGTATGTATGTATGATATTATTATTCACCAGCGGTAATTTTTTATTGACACATTCTTAATTGAATTACTACTAACACCTAGGATTAAGATATTATGTATGTACTTACACAATATGAGTGTAAAACTTGAAATATATGAATAATAAATAAAATAATGATCATTATTCCAGCCCACTAACGTTCAACCACTAAAAACGGCCTCCTCTCACCAATTAAGAAGAGAGGAAGTTACAGTTACTCCAACACGCTAACACTGTGCATACTGGCCGAGGCCCCTTAAGATGTTAATCAATAACTACACGTTCTATTTGTTACTTACAACACATTTATCCGACAGCATGTGACTATCTCTCCTGACCCTTTGGTACCGGTATACAATAGTGTCCACCCCGCTCATCTCAAGGGGAGTCGTGAGAGTCGATGAAGAGAAATTCTACCGGATGATGCAACTGCAGCGAAATCCTGCGTTTTAACTAAAACTGCGATTACCAACCCTTTTTTTTAATACTGCGGCAGACCACCACTTCGCACAAGGAGGCCATCGCTTCCCACGCCGACTTGCTGCCCACCATTCGCATGATGGTCGGAAATATAATGTAAAATATTGGCTTTATTGCTTTGTACTTTGTCTTTTTCACGCAAGGCTATTATTATTAATATTATTATTATTATAATTTCAATAGAGGCTAACGTTCAAACTTTAGTTATTTATTTAACAATTTATGCCCATGCATAAATTGTTAAATAAATAACTAAAGTTCCTGAACGTTAGCCTCTATTAATATTCTTTATTGCACAAAAACAATGACAAAAAAAGCCTTGCGTGAAAAAGACAAATACATATACATATGGATGTAACAAACACAATGACAGAAGATATGAAAAACTTTTACAACGGTACTGCATATCCCTATAAGGAGACCGAAGATGGAAAAAATCATATGCAAAGTGCAAATGCACAAAAAACGTTACAAAACAAACTAAAAAAAATATTATTGAAAAGACTAAAATCAAACAATAACATTCTAAATTTAAACAGTTAGATAAAAAGGTATAGCTAGCTAGGAAGCAAGGAAGTGTTCCTTTATTGCCTTCTTAAAATTGGTAATACTTTTGGCTATAAATAGCTGAAATGATTATGACGATGTGATTCTCCTATAAAAGCTACATAGATCCACTTAAATCTCTATAGCTTTCCAAAACTCAACCTTTGTTAGCGGCCGCTACGGCATAATGGTTAAATGTCCGGATATACCAAATTTCAATCCATCCCGTCCGTAGCTTTGAGCTGTGCGTTGATAGATATGTCAATCAACGAGCGAGCTTTGAATATGAACGAAATTATCTTCAAACAAGAGGTTTTAAACCGCTCGCTTTATTTTAACCTTAATACCTGGTGCCCGCGTCTTCGGCAACGCATGATTAATCACTTCAAAAATTATTTATTTCACAAACACATAACTTGGGAACGTCAAATAAAAACATAAAAAAACGAAAAATTACTACACTGAAATCTCGAAGCTTAGATTCTCTTACAAGCAACAAAAAAAAGTAAGTGAATCTCAGTTCCAATACCGCTCCACCGCTCTTAAAAGATATGGCAAGAATTTCACAGGCTATGCTCTATTAAATTATCAATTGGTTAGGTTAGGTTAAATAAAAAATAAATAATATTACATTTTGTCTTTATACTTTGTCCGCGACGCTATACAATGCAAAAGGTAGTACAATTAGTAGGGGTATAATTAGTTCTTCACATGCATACATACATTCACGTCTGTTTCCCCTAAGGGGTAGACAGAGGCATATTATACGCCCACATATCGCCAATTATATAATTGGTACCACGTAATAGGTGGCAGGCCTATTGCCGCTTACGGTGAACTTTAATGTTTGCCAGAGCCTCGTCCGCTGATTCGCAGGTGCACCACTTGCAAGTCAGGTTGGCTTGAGCTCCTGAGATTTTGATAGGATCCCTATACAACATTTCATTACACTAATCGTTCCCCTTGGGAAGCCTTATTAGAGTCACCGACAGACTGAAAAATTTTGACAAAAAAACCACAACAGACAGATAAACTGACAAACCTTGACAAATTCTGACAAAGAATCAAACTAAGAATCTGAAATTCATTGTTGTTAAAAAAAACATGTAATTTCCATTACGTATACAAAATTTTACGAATCTAAATGATCCAAAGCATTCTTTATTTTTTTATTTCCTATTACGTGGGACCAACAATTCAATTGGTTAAGTGTGGGCGTGTACGTGTGTATGTATGTATGTATGTCATAGGTACCAAATTCATGCAAAGTGTAAATAGTATCGTTAGGTTATAATTGATCTCATAATATTGTTAACTGTCAAACAAGTGTCATCCGTAACAAACCTACTGCCCATTTGTCTAGACTTTTGGCTATGTTATTTAGGTTGTGTGTAAGCCATTCATATATGCCAGAAGAGATGATTAGAACAGTAGTGATCCCTATAATTAAAAATAAGACTGGCAATATTGCAGACAAAACCAATTATCTCTAAGGTATTTGATAGCATTCTCAACTCCTGCCTGTTACAGTACATAAAACCTCATGACAACCAGTTCGGCTTTCAAGCTGGACTCTCAACAGAAAGCGCAGTGCTGTGTGTTGAGCATGCTATCAGATATTATACTGATCGAAATACGCCAGTCCATGCTTGCTTTCTTGACCTATCAAAGGCGTTTGACCTGGTTTCTTATGATTTGTTGTGGAAAAAACTCGAAAATATTAAATTACCATCAGAGCTCATAAAAATCTGCAAGTATTGGTATGGAAACCAGGTCAATAGTGTGCGATGGTCAGGATCTATGTCGCAGCCGTATGGGTTGGAGTGTGGGGTGAGGCAAGGGGGATTGACTTCGCCTCTGCTTTTCAACTTGTGCATAAATGACCTGATAGTCGCACTTAGCAGCACCTATGTCGGCTGTTATATAGACGGCGTTAATGTTAACAATATTAGTTATGCTGACGATATGGTGCTGCTAAGTGCCTCGGTCTGTGGCCTCAGGAATCTTGTGGCGGTCTGTGAGGCATATGCTTTAGGTCACGGTCTAATTTATAATGTGATAAAGAGTGAAGTCATGGTCTTTGAGGTCAGAGGCAAAAACACAGCTCACGTCCCTGAGGTTAAACTTAGTGGGGCTGTACTTAAACGGGTTCACAGGTTTAAAGATCTGGGACATTAATTAACCTCTGACCTCAGGGATGATGACGACATTGAAAGGGAGCGGAGGGCGCTGGCAGTGAGGGCGAACATGATAGCTCACAGATTCGCTTGTAGCTCTGAATCAGTTAAAACCACTCTGTTTAGATCGTACTGTACATCTTTTTACACATGCAGTCTGTGGGCTGTATTTACCCGAAAGTCCTACAGTGCTCTCCGTGTCCAGTATAATAATGCATTCAGGGTGCTGATGGGGCTGCCACGATTCTGTAGTGCATCAGGCATGTTCGCGGAGCATCGCGTAGATTGCTTCTATGACACTATGCGTAAAAGATGTGCATCTCTGGTGCGCAGGGTTCGTGCCAGCGGCAACAGCATCCTGGGTCTGATTGCTAGCAGGCTGGACTGTGTATATGTAGGTCACTGCTGCGCGGTTTCAAGTGGGATTGAGCAGCATTGACTTGCATATAAAAACTAAAATAATTAGATTATATAAATTCCCTACTAACATTAATATATAAGATAAATATTGTTACTTACAAAAATTGGGCCCATGGTTTTGAATAAAGAATTATTATTATTATATATGTATTTATAATTATGGCGAATGCTAGCTAGTCATTATAAAGTATACACAATGATGCACAGGGATCCTAACAAGATCTGAGGAGCTCAAGCCAACCCCACCTGCAAATGGTGCACCTGCCGATCAACAGACGAGGCTCTGGCGAACATTATGGTGCCCGATAAGCGGCAATAGGCTCGCCACCTATTACGTGAATAGAATAGAATATAATAGAATAGAATAGATTTATTTATTTCCAAGGAATGTAGGTACAAATCATTAGGTGTTACAAACATTTAAGGATCCTTGTACATTCTACCTTAATTGGCATGCAAATTTACATTTGAACAATAATTATACGCACTTATCATCTAAGAATTCTTGTACTGAGTAATAACGCTTTTGCAAAAGTAATTTTGTAACAATCTTTTTAAATTTTGTTAGTGGCTGTTCCTTAATATAACACGTGAGACCAACGATATAATTGGTGAAGTGTGGGCGTATAATATGCCTCTGCCTACCCCTTCGGAGAAACAGGCGTGATATTATGTATGTATGCATTATATAGTATATATTTTAACTTGATCTCCGTCCCTTCTCAAGACGTGCCCGTGCCCATATTATGACCAGAGTTCGGATAAGTGGTGTCATTACATGCAATAATGTGGACATGCTTTCTTAAATTATTACTGAAATAAACATGACTTCTAAATAAAGAACATTTTTTTTATTATATTTTTTGTAATAAAATATCGGTTAGTTACGACGTATTATGGAAGGAAATTACTACTACTTATTCTAAATTTTTATTGGTTAGTTTATTTCTCTTCACATTCAAAATATTTGTATGTGCCGATAAACTTCTTTCGAAATCCACAGATGTTGGCGGAGCAAACTTAAGCATTTTAATGGGAATATCGTTTTGCCAATATTATTCGGATTCCATTTTCTCTCCAAGGCATTGTATTATTTTGAAATCTGGATTTCTCTTAAGATTGCTTTCATTTTTTTTGTAATCGGATTTCCATTTCTCCTGGTATACAGTTTAGACTATGCAACATATCTTGTTTTTTTCTTAAAGTATACTCCAATGAGTTCGAATGTGATTGTAATTTTTTTTAAATAAAAGCTAAAATTATTGATAGCCTAAACTAAAAATAAACGAGCCAGTCAGCACACCATCTCCACGTCGAATTTTTTTTATTTAAATTTTTGTCACGTGTTCACTTGAAAATTGGCGATATTCCTCTTAGGAAAACATAGTTTTATTTTATTATTTAAACAAATTATTCTTTGATTTCATGCGAAACGTCAGATAAGACAATGTAATTTAACTATAAAAGATAAAACACAGAAAAGGGTCGAACACGAAAACTTTACTCATGCTTTTCGTATTTTGAAAATAAGATTTTATTTTAGTAATAATTTAGGAAGGAATGTTCACATTATTGTATGTAATGACACCCGCACATCCGAACTCTAAATATGACTCACGGTTCATATACTTAAACTGAGGGACCAAAGTCCGCTCAAAAACTGGGGTGAATGCAAAATTTTACATGGAGCAAAGCAAAGTCCAAAGAGTAAGCCAGCTGAAGTGGGCAGGGCATATAGCACATAGAACTGACGGCTGTTAGGGCAGAGAGGTCCTAGGATAGAGACCCTTCAACGTCCTCCCACCATATGGACTGATGCAAGTCACCTACAATAACCTATTAAAGGGCGTTGGAAATTTGTGAGGGAGACCATTGTTCAGCAGTGGACTTCCTTGGTCTAATGATGATATATAGGAGCGACTATTCTGAACTCCGCAATCCCCAGGGAAACACCATAAGATGCTGCCTTCTAATTAATTCCAACAAATAGCTAATATAAAAACTAACGATAATTAACCACATACGTATAATTAAAAGTTAGCAAAACAGCAAATGACATCGTCTGAAAATCGTTCCGACACTTCACGAACTTTGCTGGCGTTGCGATGAAGTTATTTCCCAGCGGTGCGTATGAGTTTAATTCTGGCATTAAAATTCGGCATACAGCGTGCTTATGTTGCAATTTTAATAAAACTGTGTATGCAGTAGGAATTTTAAATAGTGTCGTCTAGTTTGTGGCGTATTTTTGTATAGGAATTCATTGTAACAACAATAACTCTCGTAAGCGAAGCCAGCGCCAATCAGCACTGGGAAAGCGTGGTTGAATTAGCACTTTAATCATGGTGCCTTAATCCTTTACACTTTACTTCGTATGAGGAGGTCCTTGCCCAGTAGTGGGAGGTAAATGCGTTGTTGTGATGATAATAAAGCCTCCCGCTTTTAACGCAGTTCAAACAAAGGTTACCATAACATCCAGCAAGTGGAATAAATGAATATTCTCTTACAATCACACCAATTATTTAGTTCCAAGATAAGTATCATTAATAACTTGTGTTATGGATACTAAAGAACGGATAAACATACTTAAATACTTTTTTTTGTTGTAAATATATACTTAATTTAACTATATACAACTTTAAATTTAATTTGTATGTTTTAATATGATTTAATAAGTTAGTCTGTACCAAAGTGCCATAATGTTTAAATTTACTGTAATGTTTCATAAAAAATTTATATAATGATGGTACAGGGTAGTTGTATTAATGATAAGTTTGTTTTAAATATCTTAATTTGATTTCATTACATTATATACTTATAATTTTTAGCATAATGCGTTATTTCGTTAATTTCATTAAATTTTACTTCACTATAATTATAAGCTTATATTGCTATGCCCTTGCAGGGTACATGTGCTGTACTAAATTAAATATTTTATAACATTGTATACCTAAACCACATGTAACGCAATAAACGATTTGATTGATTGATTGATTGATTAATTGTATATTAAGTATAGGAAACACCCAGACCAGAACAAATATTCATATTCATGCACAGTGCACACAAAGATTTGTCCTGTGTGGGAATCGAACCCACGACCTCTGAAGTGATGTGCAGGAATACCGACCTCCACGCCATATCGGACGTCATAAATACCTGTTACCTGTTAGGACCTGATACAAAAACTTTTAATTGTCTTATCTATTGAAATGCTTATATTGGCCATATCTGAAGAAGATCTCGTCCCATGAGACCCCATCGTTAACTTTGATCATTAATCTTGCAACGTCGATTCAAATTTACATTAGTTTTACTAACTTTTTGATATTAATCGAAACGCCTATGGATATAGGTCAAATCTGAAACAAGTATGAATATACGAAAAATATACCTACTAAACGCATGAACACACTTCAAAAAATAAAAAATAAATTAAAATTTATTTATTTCATAAACTAATACATAGTACTTGAAAACGTCAAAATTAAATATAAATATAAAAAAACAATTGAAATATTGTTTATATTATATTATAATATTCAAAGTGCTTGTGGATAAAAGCAAAATTAACAGTTTTCTTGATGCTGAGATGTGGCCTGAGGGCGTGACATTTAGGCGTTTTATTCATTTCAAGAATAGAAGAGAAGACAAAAATAATACTATTTTTGAGTGCGAGACAATAACAAAAACGAATAATGGATAGTAATTCAAGAATGAACATAATAACATTCAATTGCAAAAATGTTAAAAGGTCGGTGAACTGTGTACGGTCACTATGCAAAACAGCTGATATTGTTTTGTTACAAGAAACGTGGTTATATCCTCATGATCTAGCCTTTCTTGATAGTGTTGATCAGGAATTTAGTTATACGGGGAAATCGTCAGTCGACACCTCAGCCGGCATTTGTAAAGGGAGACCCTACGGAGGGCTTGCCATACTTTGGCGAAAAACTGCATTTAACTACGTGAGGGTGATACAAAGTGTCAGCAACCGTATATGTGCAGTGAGTGTAGCAATAAACAATAGGTGCTTTTTAGTTATAAATGTCTACATGCCGACGGACTGTAGTGAAAATCTGCCACTTTTTACGGAATGCCTAAGTGAAATGTATTCTATTATACAAAATAATAATGCTGAATCAGTGTATGTGTTGGGAGATTTCAACGCGCACCCGGGTGAGTCATTCTGTAATGAACTTCTTAGTTTTTGTACTGAGCGTGATTTACTATGTGCGGATGTAAACTATTTAGGTATACAGTCGCAAGCGTATACGTTTATTAGTGACTCACACGGGTGCAAGCGTTGGCTAGACCACTGTCTTGTTACACAGGCGGCGAGAAAAACTATTGTAAACATTGAGGTTATTTATGATACGTTTTGGTCAGACCACTTGCCCTTGAAAATACAATGTGATGTCAATGTTATTAGATTAAAAACTTGTGTAATTAAATCACCGCTTAACGGTGTTCGATGGGGTGAAAGAAGTTCGGATGAAATAAAGGAATACTTGTCTTTATGTAATAATAAATTTAAATGTTTAGATTTTCCAGAGGAGTTTGAACTATGTGCTGATATTTTTTGTGATAATCCGCGCCATAGGTTAGTGTTAGACTCAATGTATAAAGAAATTGTATCTATATTAAGCGAATCAGCTAGTGTAAATAGGATCTCTAAAGACATTATAAGAAAGAAGGGTATAAAGGGTTGGAACAAACATGTCAAAGAATTGCATGGGCAAGCAAGAGTTAAATTTAAATTGTGGATGTGGTATGGTCAGCCTAATAGTGGACCTATATATGAGGATATGATCTTGAGTCGTAAGGTATTTAAATCAAAATTAAAATGGGTTATTAAGAACCAAGAAAAAATAGAAATGGATATTTTGGCCTCGCTCCACTCTAAGAAATGCTTTTCGTCTTTCTGGAAAGGTACTAAAAAACTTAATGTATCTCCAAGCTTACCAGCCAGCGTGGATGGTAAGAGTGACCACATTGAAATAGCTAATACTTTTAAAGAACACTTTAGAGTGAGCTCACCTCTTGAATCTGTGGTGAAGGTGAACGATGCTGAGTCATGTCGATCAGGAGAGCCTCTTCGGTTTACGTGTAAAGAAGTAAAATCAGTAATTATAGGTATGAAGCGGGGGAAATCTCCTGGTCATGATGGGCTCAGCATTGAGCATCTTCAAAATGCCGGTTGCCACTTGCCAAGAGTGTTGACTATGTTTTTTAATCTCTGTGTGGGGCATTCTTACCTACCTCAGGAAATGCTGGATACTTTAGTTGTGCCTATTATAAAGAATCGGACCGGAGACATAGCTGACAAGGGGAATTATAGACCAATCTCGCTGGCAACTGTGATAGCCAAAGTATTTGACAGTATACTTGACACGCACCTCAGTGGATATACAAAACTACACGACTCACAGTTTGGTTTTCGTGCTGGGCTGTCTACTGAGAGTGCTATACTTGCGTTGAAGCACACTGTCAAATATTATACGGACAGGAAAACTCCAGTTTATGCGTGCTTCCTGGACCTTTCCAAAGCTTTTGACCTTGTTTCTTATAATGTCTTATGGGAGAAGCTGCGTGAAGGGGGAGTTCCTGCTGCACTAGTGTCAACGTTATCCCTCTGGTATGACAAGCAGAGGAACTTCGTCAAATGGTCCAATATATTGTCGGACCCATATAAACTTGAATGTGGTGTTAGGCAGGGCGGTCTTACTTCTCCGAGACTGTTTAATATTTATGTTAACAGCTTACTGGTGGAGCTCAGTAGCACTCATGTCGGATGCCATATAGATGAAGTTAGTTTAAATAATCTAAGTTACGCTGACGATATGGTGCTGCTGAGCCCAACAGTAGGTGGAATCAGGAAACTGCTAGCCATCTGTGAGAGATATGCTGAGCAACATGGTCTGAAGTATAATGCAACAAAGAGTGAGATGTTGGTGTTTAGAGGAAGAAATAAGAGTCCCTTAAATGTCCCTCCAGTAGAACTCAATGGTTCACTATTGCGGAGGGTAACACAATTCAAATACTTGGGCCATGTTGTGACTGAAGATCTTAAAGATGACGCAGACATGGAAAGAGAGCGCAGGGCGATGGCTGTGAGGGGTAACCTGCTGGCTCGCAGGTTTGCTGGTTCTTCAGTACAGGTTAAAATAACACTTTTTAAGGCGTTTTGTCAAACATTTTACACCAGCAGCTTGTGGGTAAATCATACCCAAAAGACAGACAACACCCTGCGTACTCAATATAATAATGCCTTCAGGATGCTGTTGAGGCTTCCGCCTTGCTGTAGTGCGTCGGGAATGTTCGCTGATGCGCATACCGACGACTACTTCGCGATCATGCGCAAGAAAGTGGCGTCACTGTTACGCAGAGTGAGAGGGAGCAGCAATAGCATTCTGAAGGTGTTCGCAGATAGGTTGGAGGGGCCTGTAATGGATAGATTTATCAAGCTACATGTCAGACATGGGGCTTGATAAATCTTCCTCAAATCTATGTTGTAGTTTTATTTTTGTGTTTGTTCATATTAATTGTTGTTACTAACATAGTCTTTTAAGTTTTGTAATACTAACACGCTATGGGTCGTCGATGCCCGAAAATAAAAGATTTTTATTTTTATTTTTTTTATTATTTATTATTACACTGAAATTCCGAGCCACCGCTCTGTAAGAAGATCTGGCAAGAAACTCACAGGTTATGCTCTTTTAAATTTAATTATTGGTTTGGTACTTGAAATACAATCTTCATTTGTCTGTGAAGCTATACAATACAAAATAATATAACATTAACAATATTCAAGTTCCAAGTCATTGATATTAGAATAGCCTGTATGAAACGACAGTTTAATCCCCAGCATTTTTATCTGCCCTATAGTCTTTACTTAAATCCTTTTTTTTTTAGAAATATATATTTTATACATTTAGTGTATAAGGCTTCTACCAAGATTTGACGAGTCCAAGTCAAACTCACCTGCAAGTGGTGCACCTGCCGATTAACGGACAAGACTCTGGCGAAAATATAATTTCCCGGTAAGCAGCAATAGACTCGCCACCTATTACGTGGGACCAACTTTATAATTTGGGAAAATGTGAGCGTATAATATACCTCTGCCTACCCCTTCGGGGAAACAGGCGTGATTCAATGTATGCATATTAAATATACATAGGAAACACCTAGACAGAACAAGTATATATTTATGTTCATGCACATTTTGTGGAAATCGAACCCACGACCTCAGAAGCGGAGTGCAGCGGTATATCGGTAATAACTAACTAAAAATGATAAATAAGCAGTTTTATAAACTTAGAATCTAATTGTTTTAGAAACCCAGATGAGATCGGTTGTTGGTGGTTGGTTAAGTAGTACAAGAGTCTTTGGTGGATTAATTAAACAGCGTCCTTCCTCCTCTCTACTATATTATGCTGTGCCCGACAGGCTCCACAATTGATACTTTTGTACCTAAACTACCATCTTATATAACACATTGTTGGAACGCAATAAAGTATTGAGTATTGAGGTTAAGTTAAGCCTAGTACTGAGAGCAATAGACTGCTTGAACCCAAGACCCTCTGTCTTAGTTTCAAGCCCTGGCGCCTATGATTTATAATAAGTTCTGCTGTTTCATGGCAATCCTTTAGTGCAATGGAAATTTCTCTACTTGTAGTTAATCGCTAATGGACTTATGGCGACACAAGACAAGCGATAAATGAAACGTACAGCTAAATGAAAACCTGAATCGCGCAAACAGAATTTGCTCAGGCTCTTCGCTATACAACACCCAACCATCACCGGTCCAGCCGTGTGGTTTCCGGCTCAAGGATAGAACCAACCCAAAGCTAGGGTGTTGTTAAAAGAACTAATGGCTACCCCTTCAGCTAAGGCTTCCCGCTTTCTAATATACCCCACCTAGTCTTCCGCTTAGTGTGCGCCTATTAGTAAAGGCTTCCCGCCTTCCAACATGCGCCACTTAGCATTCCGCTTAGTGTGCGCCGCGTCGGTGTCTCCCCAGGTGCCGACCGCTTCAGATGTCGCCTTCACGGTAGAAATACTAAAGGCTATTACAGGGAGAGGTTTAGTCGGTTCAAGTCCGACATAACCACACACACCGGGTGTGTCGTATGCGGGGCATTATCTCCCTCCTCCCACCGTGGGGGGTAGTTCCAAGTAAGGTTGTTGTTGTTTTTCTGGAACGCAAAAAAAAAATCATCACCGTTTGGGCCGCGGCCCCCAGGCACAGTCATTCGCCGGGTGTAAGATCTTCTCTTCAGTTAGGAAATCACCCTTCGCTCCTTACAGACTGATATGATGATGATGATGATAGTCAAACCAATGAAAGTTGTATACACTTCTTACTTATTACTGGATGATTTAAAAAATTAGGGCTCTGGCGAATATAAAAGTGTCCGGTAAGCGGCAATAGGCTCGCCACCTATTACGTGGGATCAACTTTATATTTGGCGAAGTGTGGGCATATGGTATGCCTCTGCCTACTCCTTCGGGGAAACAGGCGTGAATTTATTACTGTAATATATGTACCTATGTATAATACAACCCAGCTTAAATCAGAAGTGCTTTCTTTAAAATTGCTATGGTGGCTGAAATCTTTACACAAACTCAGCTATGATAACACTCTCGTTAATTGGCTAGAAGTGAGCTCCCATATTCTGAATAAAGTTATAACAAATTTAAATTTACTCACGCTTAGGGTTGACAGATTCTACTCTGATATACTTTGTTTTCAAATAAATGTCATTCTCATATCAGCTGGCAGGATGTTCTATTCAAACTTTAACTTTGAAAAAGTAGTTTATTGGTGCCAACGTTGTTTTTGGTTGATATTTTAAAACAAAGGATACAATGTATAATTAGTCAGTTTGAAGTATAACTGAAGACAGGCAGGAGTGATGTGATCCCTTCCGAAATTCGTGTCTAATTGTTTGTTGCAGTTATTGAGCCAATAGTTTTTTTTAATAATGGCTTCGAGCGTTTAGCACATTTAGCCAGTGTCAAGTAAGAGATTTAATAGTAAAATTTAGATCATAATAAATGAAAATGAGTGTCGATAATGATGATAAATGGTAAATGAGATGCCCTCCCCTAAACTCTTTGAGTCCTCAGTAAAGATGTGGGGCTATACTGAGATCTCACATTGACTCATTGAGAGAATTTGAAAAGTGCTGTTGCACTGTTTTGTTTCATTTACCAACACTAATGAAAGTTCACAAACACTTAACGGTTATTAATTCACCGTTATTTCACATTAAAGTTCAAAATATCAAAAAAATTAAAAAATAAAACAAAATTGCAGCCATGACGCTTCACTTTCCCGCCAAGAAGTCCAAAGCCAGTAGTTATGAGCCAATGAGCCATGACACGAGTAAAAGTGTGTATGAAGGAGTCTACACACTGAAGCCGACATAGCCTGGCGATATGGTCCATCCATCCATATGATCACACCTGTTTTCCCGAAGCCCATATTGCGCCAATTATATAGTTCGTCCCACGTAATATGTGGCGAGCCTATTGCCGCTTACCGGGTTATTAGGATTTCCAGAGGCTCGTCCGTTCACCACTTGCTCGTTTGCTGGCTGCTCTAATTCAAATATATTTTAACATGTTCGCAGCTTGCCTGCATGTTCATTTTTTTGCGACCTGTCGCAACATGACATTGCGTCATATAGGTAGCTCTCTCAGCAGTTTACCTTGTCACTGCATTCTAGCAGGATTTGAGCGCTAATCTGCTTGAGGTCCATGTACGCCTTAGTCAGCATTTAGTTATATCAAAAAGAGGTGTTTATTGTAACTGCTGTGATATTTTAAATAGCGTGTGAACAGGGGCAAACGCGGTAGTCACTAGTACTTTTTGTAGGTATTTATCTGTGGATTCGCGGAAATGTAAGTTTAGCTTAATTTTAACTTGATTTGGCAACCCTATGCACATTTAACTTCATGTAACTAAGTTAGCCAGCTTGTGTAGATTGCGTGATTTTCAGAATAGAGTTGTGTAACGAATTATGTCATAATAATTATACTTTTTTAATATCATAGAGCGCATGATTCGAGTGGTGAATGTTTTGGATGAGAGATCGTTTATGAGGCATTCTTGCTTAAAAGGACATGTAAAGCCGCTTGTCCCTGAAACTATTAGATTATGTGATATCCAGTAATCAATACAATGCAATATATTGATATTGCAGACAGTAATATTCTTTTTTTAATTACTTTTAAAATAAATGATATTAATAAAAAGTTGAAGGTTCTTTTGGGAGGCTACAAACGAGACTTAAATATACATACATAAATTCACGCCTGTTTCTCCGAAGGAGTAGGCAGAGGCATATTATACGCCCATACTTCGCCAATCATATAGTTGGTCTCACGTAATAGGTGGCGAGCCTATTGCCGCTTACCGGGCACTGTTATGTTCGCCATAGCCTCGTCCGTTGATCGGCAGGTGCACCACTTGCAGGTGAGGTTGGCTTGGGCTCCTTTGGTTTTGTTACGGTCCCTACACACACACCCAGGCACTGGCCCCCCGCCCCTTTTTCAACAGCGGTGGGCGTTGTCGGAAGTAATTTAGTGGGTAGGACTGCGGTGGTCGCGTCTGCCATAGTGAGCCCCACACTCCCCTCTCGGTCCCGCCGTTGGCCGGGAAGCAGTGCGTAAACAGCATTTTTTACCGACGGTGAAAAAAAAACAAAAAAAAAGGATCCCTTGTACACATCATTGTGTAGATAAGAAGAGCCCTGACTCTGAAAATGGAAAGTTAAGAGTCCCAGCCAAAAAAGGATTTTTTTTGAAGTAAATTACAACTTCTTACTAACATTGTGAACGTATATCCATTTATGCAATGACTATGCGTGATGTCATGTAATATGATCTCCTTTCATCTTGTTAAGTTGACCAATGTTAGGCCTCAGGAAACGTTAATTAATGACAGTGGACTGTATAAAACTGGTTTAATGTGAAGTCTTGTAAAGTGGTTTGAAGACCAACCTTACTAGAGAAATGTGGTGTAGCACAAATATAACTCAGCACGTTACTCGTCCACTGGCAGACGACGTAATGCCTATAAATAAATAAATAATAAATAAATATTTCTAACACTTACACCAATTATTTAGTTCTAAGATAAGTATCATTAAGAACTTGTGTTATGGATACTAAATAACGGATAAACATACATAAATACTTTTTTTTTTTTTGTAAAAACATACTTAATATACATAGGAAAACACCCAGACCAGAACAAATATTCATATTTATACACACAAATATTTGTCCTGTGTGGGAATCGAACCCACGACCTCAGGAGTGGAATGCGGGTATACTACCCACCACGCCATATCGGTCGTCAAAATACTGCCTATAAAAATACTGAAGCTGAAAAATCACTCTCTGGGCCAAGCAACAAACCAATAATTACAGGCTAATTAATTACATCAACTCCCTATCTCGATTTCATTACTAATGAGGTAATTAATATTTTAAAGCTATTTGTTCTTGCATGATAAGGTAATCGTTATCATTGATAACGATTACCTACCTCTAAAATTAACTTTGAACATAAAGTTTAATTAATATGAAGTTGTATTTACTTCTGTCAAATTTAGGTATGTATGTTTACGATGAACATTTTAATTTGGTATTGATAATTATCACAAATGTAACTAACATCAACAATAACATATTAGTCATAGTTAGGTGAAAGAAGACAATATGCAATGAATAAAAATTATAAGATAGATGTGTGGGGTGGTTTAAATAGATAAGATTAAAAACTGACTATCCGGCTCGAAGGACCAATGTTAGGCCTCTGGGGACGTTAATGAATGACAGTGGTAGTGTAATGAGTGACAGTCTAGGGATTACATCAATTCTCCGCAAGAGTAGCACTTACAAAAAAAATTAAGGAAGTCGTAATAAATGTCGTGGTCTAAGCTTGTAATAAGAAGAGATAAAGAGAATAAGGAGTAATTAATGTGAATATTACCGGGTGGTAGAAAAGAAGAAGACCAAGCAAGAGATGCATTTTGTGTGTAAAGAAAGATATGATAGAGACGGGCTTAAATTTGTTGATGTGACAGAGGGAATGAAAGGAATAGAAATGGTTTACACAGATACTCTGGGTTCAGAGAAGAATGTTTAATATAATTAAGATCTTTTAAATATATCGTACATTAAATTTTATTAATTAATTTACAGTTCTTGTTATAAATGCCCTACGTTATCAGCAACATGCAAATCACAAGTCTGCAAAAACAAGACCACATACTGCAAACGTTTACGGAAATTTTAACCATCAAGGTCAATTGCATGATTATAGAGGGTATAAAAATTGGAGAACTGTCAACTCTTCTAAAATTCATACAGAACTGCAAAATAGTCAAGCATTCAGTTATAACAAGACAAGACAAAACCCAGGCAACAAAATTCAACATAATGAAAGAAATAACAGAAGCTCTAACAGAAGCAACTGGCAAAACGATCAGAACGAGTCACAATTAAGACAAAGATTCAAAATGAAAGGGTATTCTTTTCAAAAAGGTTTAAATAGAAAATTCAACAGAATAAGCCCATTCCAAACACCTGATTTCAGTAGTACCACTAGGTACTCCACTCGCAGTACTAGTACAACTACTGCAAAATACACAAGAAAATCATTTTCACCTGATTCGGACTCCACTGAATCTGAATCTGATTCAAACTCTTTGGGCAACTCAAAAGAACGTAATGTAATCGACTTTATGAATAAGTACAATCTACTCCAACCATACCAAATACTACCAGGTCCGAAGCTGGTAGACTTGGAAGATATGGTGGAATGCAATTGTCCTAGAGTTTATTGGCCAATCTGTGCTACTAATAATGTAACATATCTCAATCATTGTATTATGAGGTGCTTAGGAAACGAGTTCAGGAGGGACGGTTATTGTGTTAACTATTGATAAACTGTATGGTCATGGTTTTGTAAATAAAAAACTTTGTAATAATGAAACTTTTTCAGTTTTAACAATGTGTCTTTTACCGGAACTACTACGGCGAGTGTTCTGAGGAGCTTTTCGATCTCATCCCGCCCTCTCCTTTCCTCTCCCGAACAACCCGTGCTGGTCTTCGAAACCATCCTCATATTGTGCAGAATATCAACCAAGAAATTTGGGAGGTCGTTTCTGAGCAAGATCACTAAGCTCTGGAATTCGCTGCCGGCTCATGTGTTTCCTGTTTCCTATGATCCCGGGTCTTTTAAGCGGGGCGTGAAACGGCATTTTAGCAGGCCGTCATGAGTGGATGCGCTGTATAGCGTGCTTATTTCACGTTATAAAGCGCTTTCATTTTCCTATTGGACTGCATCGACTGCTTATCATCAGGCAGGATGTAGTCATTATGACGTGTCACAATTAAAAAAAAAAAATTCTGACATTAACGCCAATTACATAGGTCCAAGTATCATTAAGAACTTGTGTTATGGATATTAAATAACGGATAGACATACGCAAAACCTTTTTTATTTGTAAGTACATACTAAATATATAGGAAAACACCCAGACCAGAACAAGTATTCCCGTTTATGTACACAAAGATTTGTCTTGTGTGGGATTCGAACCCACGACCTGTACTCATTCCCATGAGTTATGAATTTTAAAAAAATCCACTACTGCAACTTTAGATGTCTAAATATAGTGGAATCAATGCTCATCTAAGCCTATAGACGCCTCACTAAGAATGAATCCCAATCTAAGCACAGCTTGTACAGTCGGCCTTAGAATTAGCTAATCTTTTTTTCTGTCGTGTAAACGATAAGTCAGGTTGAATTGCCCTATGCTTTGTTTATCAGCCCAATATGCTGCCACAGCAATATCACGGGCAGAAGCGCCCATTAAGTCCCTCCCTCCCGCAAGCGCGTGTAAGATCTGTGACAAGCCGCGTCGTCGGTGCGTTCGTGTTCCACGCAAGCCTCAAAGAGATGTCAGCACACTCAGGAGCCCTCGGGGCCAAGCCTGTCAAGGTTGCGGGAATATCTGAAGGGGAAATTGTGAAGTAACTTTTAATAGCATATCCACTGTGCTCTCTGTTTTTTTTTATGTAACATAGCTCGAAGAACCGACGACCGATGGGGCGTCAAGGTTCTACAATGGCGACCGCGAACCGGCAAACGTAGGAGAGGACGGCCTCCCTCGCGATGGACCGATGATCTGGTCAAGGCGGCGGGAAGCCGATGGATGCAGGCGACTCAGGATCGCATTATGTGGAAATCTATTGGGGAGGCCTATGTTCATTAGTGGACGTCAGATGGCTGAGATGATGATGATCATGTAACAGTGCCCGGCAAGCGGCAATAGGCTCGCCACCAATTACGTGGGACCAACTATGTAGTTGGCGAAGTGTGGACATGTAATATGCCTCTGCCTGTTCCTTCGAGGAAACAGGCGTGAATGTATGTATGTATAGAAACTCTTAATGACCATATTAGAGTACTTAATTAAATTAATCATGATAGGTTATAAAATCAGTAATTAAGTAAATTGCAATTAAAGCATCGAAAAAGTTAGTAGTATTACTAATTAGCCATTGTTTGGTATTCTTGGAAAGCCTTAACACAAATAACGTTAAGAAAATGTAATGAAATTAATAAATAACAATATTTTGAGACGAAAATTTACAAAATGAAACACTTTTTAGTTGGTGCGTATATTTTATTTTGCATTACTACATATCAGAAACAGCAACTGAAGTTAATCAGAGGTGTCAGTCTTTGAATGGGTGACCGGTTAGGTGTTTAATAATGAGAGCTTCCATGGAAACGCACACACAGTATATTTGTTTAATATCGAGCGCTTCCATGCTTGTGAAGGCACGTTACGACGTTCATTCTTGTGGTTTAACCGCCCCCCAATTTTTCTTGATATTGTGCCATATAAAGCAAGAAAGAATGGGGGGATGTCGCCTTCCTTTTCAAGCAGTCATGTTAGCAAAGGAGGCGGCGGATAAAGATGATTGAGAAGGTACTTTAAATAAAAAGGGGAGCCAGCTGGTCTCTCGTTTAGGTCCCAGTAGCCGCGGTAGACCGGCGGCCACTTCAGGCGCTGGCTTATGGGCGATGAGAAATGAATAACTCGCCAACCATCCGCCTTCTAAAGGCAATGTCGACGGCAGGTTCGTATTTCACGCGCCCCAAAGATTAAGATGATTTTTCATCTGATAAAAAAAGAAAAAAGCGGACACCTCACATATAAATAAAATGTTAATGGTAAGCAGATCACAAATTAGAGCGCTTCATGCTGATCAGCACGGTAACAAAAGTACTCACAGGCTACATTAATGCCGTTGCTGGTCCCGATTTGTCCTTTGACACGTCACAATAATCACATCCTGCCTCATGGTAAGCAGTTGATGCAGTCCAGAAAAGTAAGAGAGCTTCATTAGATGTAAAAAGCACGGCGCAATCGCGCAAAGGCGCACGCACTCATGACTTATATTAATACCGATTCTCGTCCCGCTTAACAGACCTAAGAAGAAGACTTTAGGATTGTCATTTTGGTAAAGAGGCTACATTATCATGTAAATTTTATGTCAACTATTATTACATTCCAGTGTTTCCAATATATTTTTATTTCGCATTTAAATGCGCAAGTGAGAGGCGAGATATTGCGTATGTCGATTACCCCGTTCCCTTTTACGGATTCTATATAAACAAATCAACTGATATATTAGACATGACCAAATTCAATGTGACCGTCTCATGTAAGGTTTGTCCAAGAGTATACTACCCTGTGTGTGGCGATAACAATGTCACATACACAAATGAGTGTCTAATGCAGTGTGCGAATGTAATGAACGCTAGAAAGGAGAGGAGGAGACAGGAACGTAGAAGGAGAAGGGAAGAAAGAGATAGAAAAAGGAAGAGGACGAGAAGAAGGAAACGCAGAACGAAACCGCCGCGGCCGATTGTGAAGATAAGGCGTTTAGGCAGATGTGATGTCTATCCAGAGTGACGATTCCAATACACTATATCGATTAAATTTTAGTTTTATTATTACTAAATAACTTTAATGTAGCGGTACCGTGTGGCACCGGCCTAGAATAATGTCAACTCTCACGGGCAGTCGTAAGAGCCGACGAAGAAAAATCTCTCCAGATGATTGGCAGCAGCGTCATCCTGGCTGGAACTGCTCTCATAAACCCGCTGTCCCAGCGTGGTGATTATTTTATTTTATTTATTTATTTGTTTTTGACAACCAGAAGCTGCGACATTATTTTCTTATGTCTAAGTAAATATTCATTATAACAAGCTATATGTGCAACATTTGAAGGTGTCACAACATGCATATAAACACTCTAAAAGGCTTATTATCAAAGTCAACTATACGAAATGAAAATAAGATATGGGATGAGAACGAATTAAGATTGGTTTAAACAAAATTACAAGAAATAAAGACTAGATTCTATTTCTCAACAACCCCAAGACAACTTTTTTTTAATTTGGGTAACTATCCTTAAAAATATTCACCTCTCCGCACAAATTATTATATGCTTTAGCCAATCGTGGTCTCAAAGAGAACTGGACTGGAACTAGAATATGGGCAAATACTGTAAATATAACGTAAACAAATAGGGAGGAAAATGTTCAGCAGTGGACTTATAGCTGGAAGATGATGATGGTGATTATGAACTGACCAGTTGAGGATTTTCCATTCTTTGTATTTTCTTATAGATTTCAATTAGAAGGAAAAGAGAACGAGCAGGTCAAAACCCTATAGCCGTTAAATAAGAATATATCCGCAATCCAAGATTAAAATAAATAGACGCCTGTACATATATTTTATTTACATAGGTGTCTATTGTAAAAAAATACATTAGGGTGTACAGGCATCCTACCATCATCTTAAAAGACCAAGCCAATCTCACCCGCAAGTGGTGCACCTGCCGATTAACGGACGAGGCTCTGGCAAAAATAAAAAATTCCCATGAGCGAATATAGGCTCGCCACCTATTACGTGGGACCAACAAACAATTGGAAAATAGTGGGCGTATAATATGCCTGTGCCTACCCCTTTATGGAAAGAGGCGTATTTGTATGTAGGTATGTATAAAAATAATTTTTAGATGCAGCTTAAAACACTATATAAAGTTATACTTATTTTTCTTCTAATATAACCTAAAACTATGTGAAACAGAAAATACGGCATGACTAGATACGAATGTCATGCATTGTCACAACAAGCGTATTGGCTGGCCCGTGAAATCATCTTTATGGAAATATTAATTGGAATCGAAGGCTTTGCATACTTTTTTTAGTAAGCCGCATTCGTTGTGATTTTGGAATACATTGCTCGTTTTGTTCAAGCGCACTGCATGTTTCGCTGTATTAAAGAATCAATAGTGGCTGCACAACTGTCAAAGTGCAAATTATCATGATAGATACTGCTTCATAATAAGGAGCAGATTTACGATTGGCTGACTAAAGTAGCATGGAAATGATGCATTCCCACATAGCGTGAGCGGTAGCAATATTGGGTAATCGTTTTCTTTTTCCTTTTTTTTGGCTAAAAAGGTTTGCAGATAACAACACAAAAATGATAAATTATTATCGTAAGTACTGGTTTGTGGGGAAGTATTCTCACAAGGTTTTCTTGTTTAATTTCTTTATAGGAAAACATAGTGCATGGCTACTTTCAAAAATATTACAAACACGAATTTCACGACGCAGTGTAGGACGACCTACGGCAATACGGACTTGAGATGGGTGACATGTGCCATGGATGCGTTCTGCAGAGGTTCGGGACGCTCTCTTGAAAAGGCCTACGTACAGCAGTGAATGGCAACTGGCTGATTGAAGGATACAAAAGTAATCATAATACTTTCTTTGTTTACACAAGTTAGCTTACACCTTCTCCTTTATACCTTCTCCTTTCTATTCATTTGTAACGTTCCTCAGAAGGCGATGAAATCGCGTTAGTATGCTGCAAAATTCAATTACGTAGTTCGGCACCGAGAGGCCGAACATGCGACATCATGATTTTCCCCGATGTACTGTTTTGCTGCATTTTTGCATGCAATCGCTGCAGACGTAGTAGAGGACGGCGATCGCGATGGACCAATGATCTGGTCAAGACGGCTGATGCAGGCGAATCATAATCGCTCAATGTGGAAATTATTGGAGTAGTGGACCTCATCTAGCTGAGACCATGATGATGATGCATTGTCCGTGTTGCGCGATCGTCAAACATATGATAATGTGATCCAGTGCAGACAGATCGAGTTCCCCTCTAAAAACCCGTCTTTACTTATGATTTTTTGCAGAACTATTCTGGATCATAACCCTGCAAATGTATCGGTGTTCTGAAAAAAATAACTTTACTAATCAAATGCTTCAAGATTTCTTCATAGCAAACATTTCCGATCACGACGTTCTTCCTCTGCTTGAGGAGATCAAAGATTGCACATGCCCCAGAATATATCTTCCGGTTTGCGGGACAGACAACAGGACATATACAAATTTATGCTACATGAACTGCATGAACCTTGAACGGAACAGATTTAAACAAGTCTATCTGTATTATTATGGGCAATGCTATCAATTTTTGGATCCATTTGAATATTAAACTATTATTTATTTTGTTGATACACACATATGGCATTGTAAAAGAAATTTACAAAGATGAATTATAGTATTTTTTAAATAGAAGAAAAAAAAAGCGTTTTGTAATGAAAAATCAGTTTTATTTATAAATTTATGAATCAAAACTATGAGCATATTATGCTGTTTTACGTAATAATTAGCGCCCGTAACTCAGAGGCTCTAGGTTACGATAACCAAAACAAAGCGAAGTTTACAGGGGGTAGGTTCTTGGATTGGTGACCGTTTGTGTGGCGCTTAATATCGAGTGCTTCCGTTCTTCGGAAGTCACGTCAAGACATTGGTCTTGGTTATCACTATGTAGCGGTACCGGCCTAATAGTGCGACTCCCTCTCGATCCATGAAAAGTTGTAAGAGTCAAGAAATCTTAACGGAAAATGAAAAGCAGCGTCATGTGTACTGGCTTGAGCTGCACTCACCCGCGTGCCCAGGGTTGATTTTGGGTAAACATCCACAAAATCCCAAAATAAATCTAACTTTTTCGAGGCAAATGTTCAGGAGAGGACTTTTTGTGGCTGAAATTATGATTATTATACAACTATTGGGCCGTTTCAAAAATCTTATCGCAGAACGCCGCACACCTGTCTCTACAAAACCACACTAGTTGCTCGTGCATTAATCCTTATCACCTTGGTTTGTGGAAGGATAGTAGTAAATATGAGTCAAGAACAAGGTCAATTTCAGTTATTTAAATTTGACTCTTATGAATGTAATCTTAAAAACTAACACGCCCATTCACTGCGGGCAGGAGCTTGAAATGGTGACATATCGCATGCTTAAAGGAACATCGACCCATTAATAGATATGTCAGGTTTGAGTTACGTACCTATACAGTCTTTATATCTTTATATGGCTTACTGAGATCGAATCAATGTTGATTAAACGTCTAAAACACAAGCAGAATTACTAATCAATAAATTAGTATTAATTTAATGCTCTTAAAAGTAGAACAAGTATTCTTTAAAAGACCTTCTTTTGTGATGTCCCAATAATCGTCTTTTTTGAGTTAAGTCACTATTCCATTAAGTATGCGATTATTATTAAATTTAAAAGCTTCTTTTTTAGAAGCAGCTTAAAAATAAGGTTTGCTATAAATAGTAACTCCTATTTTTCTTTAACAAACATACTGCCCGGACCCGACTACTTGTTTTAATATTCATGCGACCTATATGCATGTCGTCAATATGCATGCATTTTCCCGGCGAATGTTCGATATATCTCGACAATATTCTCTTTCGAACAAATAAGGTATCTCTATTTTTTTCTTCTATGAATAAACTTTCAATAAACTTCATTCATTCAGAATTCAAGTAATATGTGGTCAAATACAATTTGAATACTGTGGTTGATTAAGTTCAAATTTAATTAAATCATGCAATTATGATTTGACATTGTATAAATAAACCAATCTTAATCAATATTTTTTTTCTAATTTGACTATCGCACAGATATCATTGGGACATTTTAAGTAACGTAAAGTTCCGTAATCACTTAGACCATAAGATCAAGCTAACATGAAATAATCTTGTTATACTCAACAAAGCAAAGCAGTACTATAACGACCTTTGCTCTCATTATGTCACGCTTATAAAGTCCACTGCTGAACATTAGTATCCTCCATAGCTTACATTATATTGGGGGCCCATAATCACAACGCAGGCGGGTTTGTGATTGCAGGTCAAACCAGTATACAGAAAGACGCTGCTGCCCATTTTCCGGTAGAATTTGTCTTCGTCGACTCTTACGACTTCTCGTGACATTGGAACCTTTGCTTTGGTTAGTCCCAAATTAGCATGCACATTGTAATTTTCAAATATATATTGCTTACACTAGCATTTTCATAAATACAATCTATTTTTTTATAATTTATCGCTTTATTAAAATCCTACGAAACGTTATATACCGAAGACCACAAAGTTTGGCAGCTATGGACTAAACCTGAATTTCAATCCACAGTTCTCAAGTTTACGGTACAGATGTAAAGGTAGCTATTTCAAACACCAACATCATTGGTGATGCAATCTTTTTTATTATATAGTAGAAACATGATACAATTGCTAGGTATTCAGCTAAAGTTAATATCAACAAACCTATAACAGCATTGAATAGGATAATCTTTAAGCATCTTTGATTGGAAATAATATATAGATTTTCAAGACAGCCGGGCCCAACGACTGAACTGAACGATCATACTATCGAAGCAAGCAATAAATACGCATATAACTTTTAAAAATCAAAGAACCAGGATTTGAACCCGAGACCCTCTGAATTTTAAAGTGTCGCCACTGGGCTATCACTGCTTGACGACTTGCACACAGTACTCGTAACATTTAATAGTGCTTCTGATAAAGAGGGATTTATATTAGCGTGTATTCCCTATGTCTGTTTTATTCCATCACAGTGAGTGAATGTCGATAACACTAATCTCGATGCTCTTAACCTATACGAGTATGTATACCTGGATTATACGATTCAACTTCGCGAAACAGGTCGATCGTAGAATCCGTTGGATGGGCAGCATTCGGTAAGCTTCGAAAAACTTTTGCGTCCAAAATACCGCAGTGTCTTAAGACGGAAATTTAGGACCATCGATTATAGCGCTTGTGGAGCTGCGCGTCTAAGTTTATTTTATCACAAGGTGGCAATGAAGCATAATTATGGCCAAGCTGATGAAAAGTGGTCAGCGTTGTCTTTGGACGCCTGCAATACAAGGGGCTTCACTTACGCGTAACCTACTCTTTGAAACCCATTTTACCACATTTTTGATAAGGTCCATACTGCAAGACAAGATCTGCCGTGGCTATGGCCTTGTGTTCTGGCATGAGCTTTTGTAGCGATTTTTTCTCTATTGATTACATACATCATCATTTTAGCCAAATAATGTGCACTGCTGAGCGGTGGCCTTCCTAATAGTTTATATTTTTTTCAAAATATTTTAGCATATGTTTATTTACATATCCTTGTTTTATCTATCTGACTCCTCATGAGATCGGCTCAAAGAGATCTATTATAAAGATAAGTTCACCTTTGTATATGTCCTTTTTATTTGGAATGTTTAAATATTTCGGATTTATGTGCAATAAAGAGTTTAAATATAATTACCACGCTGGGTTGGTGATCGCACATTCAGCCAATATCCAGGATGACGCTGCTGCCCATAATCCTGTTGGATTATACTTGGTGGACACTTATGACTCCCCGTGAGATTTGAGGGTTTTGCATTATTCTTGACTGATACGACATGATATAGCTTACATATGGGAATCTTCATTTGTGTGGAGCTCCGGAGACATGTACGATTCGACGACCGATATAGCGTAGAGATCAGTATACCAGCACTTTGCTTCTGAGGTCGTAGATTCAATTCCCATTCAGGACAAATCTTTATGTGCACGAATATAAATATTTATCCTGGGCTGGGTGTTTTCTATGTATGTCCAGAATCGTATTTACAAAAAAAAAGTATGTTTATCCGTTGTTTAGCATCCATAACACAAGATCTTCATTATACTTATCTTGTAACTAAATAATGGCTGTGATCTAAGGAGCCCAAGCCAACCTCACCTGCAAATGGTGCACCTACCGATCAACGGACAAGGCTCTGGCGAACATAACAGTGCCCGGTCAGCGGCAATCGGCTCGCCACCTTTTAAGTGGGACCAACTATATAATTAACGAAAAGTGGGCGTATAATATGCCTCTGCCTACCCTTTCGGGGAAACAGGCGTGGGTGTATACATGTATCACATTATTATATGATGAATGTATCCCTCAAAAGATTACGACAAAGGTCACGTTTAATCAAATCACCTGTTCTCTTACGTGATCCTTGGATATTATTTCTTTATTCGTCTATTAAATGGTAAATGGTTTACAACAACGTAATAAAAGTTAAGTGGCACTAAGTCGCAATTAAATGAGTTTTATTGTGTTTGAGAATTATTGAAGAAACCACCGATAACTCTGAAAGATCAAATAAATTAAATATTGAAATGGAAATCAGAATAGGTATACCTAGGTTAATTTGTACTTATTTTCTTATTCAACATTATTTAAACTTCAAGAATATATATTTTAAAATTAAAAATCATACAGTCACTTATATTAGAAGATTACAATAGATGTGGGTAAGAAAAAATCAGTCGAGTAGGTATGAAATAATAAAAAAGGTTGTAACTAGCTTTTAATACTCAAATAATATTATAGACCTATGTGTTGAGTATAGCGTTACTAGGGTAGTGGCTATTTATTCCAACTTCTGCTATATATGTCCTAAATAATATCCTACTTAATGGAGTATTGCTACAATATTTGTAAAGAAGCGTTTTATATAGCAGTTCAAATGACTAGTTGTTTCCTCTTTTTAAGAAAGTAAAACGTTTATTTGTAACCATGTACAAAAATAAAAAGAAAAAATATTATAAAACTAAAGATTATATACATGTTTATGAAAAAGTATCTACTCAGCATGTGCCATAGCACCTAAGTTATGCTCGACGCTGGTCTTCCGTAGATACCTGAACTAAAATAATGATACTTTTGTGCGTGCTATACCGCTTGCGTGTGTTTTCTGAAGAACTGTTTAAAATTATTTCAACGTCATGCCTACTGACGGTGTATGGTTTTTATTATCTCATCGCTTGCTGTTTCGGCAGGGCATTCCAATAAACGTCGGAATGACAATTTACTCAATACTCAATACTCAATGTCTTTATTGCACTCCATATGTTACAAAGATGTTATTTATAATATCACAGATACAAAATGGACCCTGTAGGGTATGGCAACTTAGAAGAGAAGAGGATGCTAGCTTTTTATATTTAGATTATTGTATTCGGTTTATTATATAGTAATAATTATATCGAATATTAAATTAATTCTGTACCTATTCAATTTAATGTATATTATTGTATTGTATTATAAATGGTAAATATGTTATACCTTATAAATGTCACGATTTACTACGGTACGTTTCCAAAGAAACTCTCTGACAATTACTCTGGGGTTGAGGGTTTAAGTTCCAAAAGATTAGTAGTTTTTATTATTGGTAGTTTTAAGAACAACAGCGGTGATATTAATATTTTATTTCTTTATCTATATTAGATTTTAAGACATAATTTGAAATAAGCCGAGATGAGTTTCTTGAGGCATTCTTCTTAATCTCGTTGCCTTTTTGGAAGCCTCGTTAGAGTCACCGACAGACTAACTGACGGACAATCCCCTCCCCCTTTCAGAATCACGACAAGCTGACTGACAGATTCCCCCGATAAGAGTCACAGTCACAGATGAACTGACAAACCTTGACAAATTTTGACAAAGAACCCATTTGCTTTTATTTCTTTATTTCGGTACCGCTCATATCTCTTTCATTGTTATTAAAAAAAAAATGTTGAACTTTCATATTGTGTGTGAATTTTTGACGAATCTAAATGATCATGTATATCTTAAAGACAATAAAGCATATTTATTACAGCATGAGGTTTTATAAAAAAGGCGTAAAACAGGTTTCAAATGGTAGAGAAAGTGCTTGTGATGTCCTTGATACTACCTTTAATGGACTGCGATTACCACTTTCGATGGAAAGTGGTAAATAAAATGAAAGAACACTAGTAACACTAGGAGCGTCTTAATTTCTTCCAGCTACCTAGAAATTTAAAGAGACCTTTTATTTTTCAGGAACGCTTCAACTTTTAGCTCTTCTTACATTGCAAACAATGGTTATTGCCCAGGTGCCTAAGAAACACTTTACTATACTGCCAGATCTGTATGATAAGAAGAAGAAATGCGAGCAGTGTCCAGATGTGTACTTCCCCGTGTGTACAATACAAAACGTGACTTTTATGAATCCGTGCTTCTACATGTGTGCCAAGGGCAAGGATTTTAAAGAAAAGGAGATTAAACATCGTGGAGTTTGTATATTTTACTAAGCTTGTCAGTGTAAACACTTTTACATTGTGACCCTGGGTAAAGTGCAACCCCGGGAAAGGGTTACACTGAATCATTCGTAATAGATGGAAAATAATAATGGCTTTTAAAACTGTATATTAAGGTCATATTTTCAAGATAAATTTATACGATTTTCTGAAAATAAATTGCACATAGGTAATTTCTTGTACAGAATATTAACTTTAGGGTCTGATATTCACTGTCTTCTAAAATATTTATTAGGTTATCGTATAAACAAAGACTATCTGTCATAATTAATAAGTTCATTTTAAAGTAAAAGAACCTCATTTTTTTTGGGAGTCGGTTTTTTGTAAATACGAGTCCATAGAAGATACATATTTTTCGGAGATCAAGACATTCTGTTTTTGTAAATAGATTATGATCCGGCAATTCCAGTGTTGCACGATGTCCAGAGTCACAGCTCTGTTCGGTTTTGTCCATAGATAACAACGAGTTTTGGACTAAAAATCAACGGAACTAAACAAGTATAATAATTTGACCCTTATTCGTGCAGTTTTACTGTTTTTATATTAATAAATCACATGTTTAAGGAAATACAACTAAATAAAACCAATTTTTGAGAAATCACAAAGCAAGATCTTATTAAGAAGAATGATGATTCTTGTAGACATTATTGTAATTATTAATGCTTTTGTTTTTAAATTTTTAATGAATATTGACGAGATCTCAATAAAAAATTTATATATAGACTGTATATTTGTTTTGACTAATGGATTAATGTTCCATTATGAATGAAATGAAATGAAATGCGAAATGATGATCGTATTGATTTTAATGTATCTCCGGTAACGGATTGTTTTTGTAGTATTTCAATACTACATATTAAGATAAGATGTATAGTTATTTTACCAACATCCTGACCTCACCTGCAAGTGGTGCCCCTGCCGCTCATAAGCGGCAATAAGCTCGCCTGTCGCCACCTATTACGTAGGACCAACAATAACAGCGGCGAGATGTGGGCTTAAAATATGCCTCTGCGTACCCCTTCTGGGGAACAGGCGTGATTGTATATGTATAACAATACTACATATATACTGCAAATAATTATTATAATGATTACTTGCCAGATCTACAAACGTAGCCTTAAGAATTCTCAAGCGGAAGTGGCTGTGGGCCGGTCATATCTACTGTTGGAGTGATAACCGCTGGGGTGAAGGTGTCTTGTCTTGTCCTTTTTTTTATCGTCGGAAATAAAATGCTGTCTACGCACAGCACTGTCTCCCGGCCAATGGGGGGGGCCGAGAGGGGAGTGTGGGGATCACTGCGGCAGACGCGACCACCGCAGTCCTACCCCCTAAAAAACTTCCGACGAAGCCTACCGCTGTTGAAAACGGGGCGGGGGGCCAGTGCCTGAGTTTGTAGCTTCTGACACCCCGCCCTCAAGGGGTAAAGGTGTCCTACAGAGAAGATCAAGTTGGTAAGCGCAGTGTCACGTTCTCCAGCAAGGTAAAACGAAAACATAAGCAAAACGACTAGCAGCGTTTGGAGACGAGGAGCTGACGATCGAGCTCAGTGGCGTACCATTGGAGAGTAATTCGTAACAAACATGCATTAGGAGTGTTTTCCTATGTATATCAAATATGTATGTACAAAAAAAAAGTATTTACGTATCTTTATTGGTTATTTAGTAACCATAACACAAGTTTTTACTGATACTTATTGCCCAACATCGAGACACATGATGTATGAGGGGGGCCTATGAGGGGCGAGGAGACGGTGCGACGACGAGCGACCGCGGCGCCGGCGGAACCGATCGGCCTCACTACTACTACACTCGACCACAGAATCTCAAGGCGACCATACGTCACTCTTTGCTTACTTTACTTTCTATATAACATACCATTTAAATATACAGTCCATTTTATTTATTTTCGAGGCATAAACACTTATCTTGGAACTAAATTACAAAAAACAAATATTTATTAAATAAAACAGGTACAGGGATCCCACCAAGACCTAAGGAGCCCAAGCCAACCTCACCTGCAAGTGGTGCACCTGCCGATCAACGGGCGAGGCTCTGGCGAACATAGCAGTGCCCTGTTAGCTGCATTAGGCTCGCCACCTACGTAGGAAGATCATAATTTGCGAAGTGTGGGCGTAACATATGCCTACCCCCTTGGGGAAACAGGCGTGATATTATTTATGTATATATGTATTAAAAATAATCTTTCCTCCTTATAATATTAGTATGGATAACAAGGTATTAGCAGCCTTACTGAAATGATTAAACTCTAAGTGACGTTTGCCGGTAATTGGTTAATTCACGCAATCGTAAAACATAATTAGTAACACGAATTATTGCTACTCAAACTGAATTTTTTACCATAGCCAGTACCCAGTAGTTCCATACTCAAATTGAAGTTTTATCAAACCTCTGCCAGTTTCTAGTAGTTCCACGTGGTGAAGTATAACCTGAATCTCTCTTATTTGATCGTGAGACGAGGCCCGTGCTCTGTAGTGCGACGTCTATGTGCTGAAATTAAAAACTGCTACAATTAAGACATTTTTTTTTCTTTTATGACATGTATACGTCACTTTCACCACATCCTTACGTTCAGGGTTAGAAGTCGAAGTATTCCAAAAATAAAAACGGTTCAAATCACGTGTATCATTCAGGTAAAGTATAATAATATCTAACAATTACACCAATTATTTAGTTCCAAGATAAGTATCATTAGGAACTTGTGTTATGGATACTAAATAACGGATATACACACTTAAATATGTTTTTTTGTAGATATATACTTGATATACATAAGAAAACACCCAGATCAGATTAAATATTCATGTTTATGCACACAAAGATTTGTCCTTGTGGGAATCGAACCCACGACGTCTGAAGTGAAGTGTAGGTTTACTGACCTCTGCCATAAAGGTCGTAAAATAAAACAATATTTTATTTTAAATATTTGCATAGTATTTGTTTATTTGTCTTTGATGACATACCGAAATATGTCAGAATGCCGAGATCCTTACCACCAAGTAAGTAGTCGACGTATTCAAATATATTAAAGTGGATCATAATATCACGAGAGTGTATATTAGAGTGTATTCAGGTAAAGTAAAAAAAATGTAATTTTGTCTCTTCAGAATTACTTTCATTATGTATGATCATGGGTCGACACGAAACAGAGCATTTGCAGGTGCGATCATCACCCTGAGATTTTAAATAAGTTCTATGGACATAAACATATTACTATTTAGCTACATATTACAATACTTTTTAGTGCAAACATAATGTCCCGCAACAATAAGTATCTGTCAAATATTTGCGAAGCATTTCGTCAAAACGTTCCATCACCAAATGACAATTTTTTTTTGCGGTTTCGACATTTTGATGCCATTCGCTAGCGAATCGAACGACGTTTCAAATTACAGAAAAGTAAGAGAACGAAGCCAATCAGACTGACTGATAGACTAGTATTTTGCCTCTCCTGAAAAGTTCCTAAAAAATACTTACGTGGTAAAAATATTTATGTAAACGAGTTACTACGAGTTCTGTTGCCTTATATAAAATTGCACAAAAATTAACATCAAATTTGATAATGGCGTACCTTGGACTAGTGGCATCTGTCCTTCGGTACGGCATCATGTTTTGGGGAAATTCTACGGACAAGGAAATAATTTTTAAAGCCCAGAAAAGGTGCATTCGAGCTATGTTTAATCTTAAACAAACAGACAGCTGTAGGCCATTTTTCATTAGACACAGGATAATAACTCTTCCAGCACTTTATATTTTAGAGATCGCAGTGTTCGTAAAGACGAATCCCAAACTTTTCCCGCGGAAAGCTGATACTGTAATGCGTAACAGGCGCGATGACAGTAAGCTCTGTCTACAAACAAGCCACACAACGCTTATGCGCAATAGTGTTTTTTGTATGGCACCAGTTATTTATAATAAGCTTCCCAAAACATTGAAAAATTTGACAATTCATCTATTCAAGAAAAATCTTCAAAAATTACTGTAGGACAAATGTTACTATCACATAAGCGATTTTCTGACAGATACACTTTATGATTAATTGTTAATAGGTATTTACTTACTCCGTTTTTTCTTGTAATTTAATTTTGACATATATTTAAATTTTATTTTTATAGTGTAAATTTAGATGATTAATTTTTGATCATAAATAATTATACTGACATTTAATGGGGAATCATAAAACTGACATTTGCATACCACAAAATGGTAAATATGTTGAGACTTGGTCGAAAGACTTTATTGTAATACCATATTTTGTTACACATGTTTGAGCTAATAAATTATTTTGTATTTGTATTTGTGGTTATAGAACTAAAAGTTCGTTTCGTTAGTACAAAAAGCAGTCAGTAAATTGTGTACATATACATAACAACTCCCACCAACATAAACCTTAGAACAAAGCCACCTATCTGACGTTTGCTAAATGTGACATAAGCCGTTTCGGTTTGGAGCAGACGATATCCGACCACATTTAATTACATCGCAACAGGAGCACAACTCTGGAATTATAATAAAGCAAATCCAAGGGTTGTCCCGTCTCTGCGTGGTGTGTGGTGGAAAACATGAGAGCTTTGCCATTTCACATACACACATAATATCACGCCTATTTCCCTGATGGGATAGGGAGAGGCATATTATATGCCTACAATTCGCACGTTATATTGTTATGTAATAAATGGCGAGACTAATACAAAACTCCAATAGTTTAAAAAATGCAATAATTATCCTTTGGAAAAAAAATATCGCACTACGCATACGCCTAATAAATGCATATGAATACGCACTAAGAATTGTATGTAGTTGCACGGACACTTTCATGATATCATTATAATGCTCACCTGGACCTAAATATACTGTGAAAAAAAGTACACTTATACATAAGGCATTCTTCTGTTGCTACAGTTATAATACAATTTAATATTAGTGCAATAGAGTTTAAAATAAGTAAAACGCAAAGCCAAACTTATATGTATATTAAACTTGTATTCTAAAAAAATATCAATCCCGTTATAGGGTGTAAAGGGATCCTAATAACATCTAACGAGCCCAAGCCAACCTCACCTGCTAGTGGTGCACCTGCTGATCAACAGATGAGGCTCTGGCGAACTTAATAGATCCCGGCAAGCGGCAATAGGCTCGCCACCTATTACGCGGGACCGACAATGTTATTGGCGAAGTGTGGGCGTATAATATGCCTCTGCCTATCCCTTAGGGGAAAGAGCTGTGAATGTATATATGCATGTGTATGCTACCTATAGCGCTCGTTGCTACGCTGTGCTCGGTGGTCGGAAACGATCACCGATGTAAGCTGAGTTTACAGAGGGCATTGGATGGGTGACAGTTTGTCTGGCATTTGATACCGAGCGCTTCGTGCTTCGGATGGTACGTTAAGCCGTTGGTCCCGGATACCATAAAATATAGTAGCCGTTATGTCATGTTGGAGGACTAATTGGGCGGCTTGAAAAAATCTAACACCAGGACGCCATACACCTGCCTCCGCCAATCCGCGCTGGGTCAGCGCGGTGGAGTATGACCCAATACCTTCGCACCTTGGTACGTGAGAGGAGGCTCGTGCTCAGTAGTGGGACGTTAATGGGCTGAGATGATGATGGTGTGTATTTTAAATTATCACGACTATATGCCTAAAAATTCTAATAAAATCAATATCGCCAGCTCCTTTAAATTAAACCGCAACCTTAAGCCTCACTTACGTCAGCGCGAGATCATCAGAAATGTGGTGATTAACTTCACCCCACTACACCACCCTCGTAGATATTCTGTGCTCGTATCAATAACTGTAGACCACTGACATAACTGGTTAAATGACGGTAAAACGACAAAGCTAACATTTTAACGATTTTTGAGCAAAAACTTTAATTAGAAAAAAGCGCCTGTGGTTTGTTAAGCCACTTAGGCCATCGCAGATAAGTTGTTTTGTTTTAGGAATAGAATATTTTTTTATGCCTAAAACATGGTAAATACAGGTGTTATTAAATCAAGCTTGCCCTCACGTTTTGTCAAAGGCGGCAAGTATATGACATTGCACTGTAAATACAAAAAAATTTTTTTTTAGAATTTCACTACTAAATAATGTCACGCAAATTCGAGCTAGTGCGCAGTATGACGCTGCTGCTCATCACCCGGTAGGATTTCTCTTCGTCGACTCTTACGAGTCCCCGTGAAATGAGAGGGCTCTATTCTAGGCCGGTCCACACGACAAACAGACATAAAGACATCATTATAATAATATCATTTTCCCAACAAATAGGGATGAATGTTACATTCCACTTTTAAGAGCTTATTTCTTCTATTATTTAAGGCCAGATGATCTCAGGTCACCAATATCAACAACTATAAACGCTTCTGAGACTAAAATCAATCACAGATCCATTATCTCCTAATAAATCCTAATATTCTAATCTCTTTGGTTATAATCGAAGTTAAGACACGATATCCGCCCATCAAATCAACTGACAGAATAATACCAACGACAACAGATGGAAGGACATCGTTATATAATTTTCGTCACAATAAAGTCAAACTAATTTTGAAATACAAATTAATTCAAAACTGAAACTCCGCTAATTAATTCTGTAACAGAACCTTGGAGGTGAAGGGGAGGGAAATTAATGGCAGAATGAAGTTGATTTCGGTTGACAAGTGACTTGTTAGTGATAATAATTGCGTTTATGCCGCTGAAATGTCAAGAGGGAACATAGAAGGGTGTCATACGCTTGGTGGTATCAAATATTTGTGTTTAAATGGAATGTGACAAACTGAATTAGATTATAATAATAAGGAATATAATAAACTGAACCTCTAAAAATTACTTTTTTGATCATCAAAAATACTGATCTAGCATCTAATAGGGGATTAGGTGCTCCATCAGAATTTTTTGATGTACAAAAAGGTTAGGTTAGGTTGGTAATTTATTAATTTTGATGACACATTAAATATGAGCCTAATAATAATGGTATGGGGTTTTCCTTCTATACAAATATGTCGCAGGCAATTGTAGAAAGCGTGGTTTTATAAAACGACAATGCAAATTGTGAAGTATGGTGAAAATTTTTATGAGTTTACTGATAACTGAAAGCAAGTGACTCCCTGCCTGAGCTTTATTAAGCAGCTTATTAATATACTAATATCATTTATTTCTAGTTTTACGCCTGCTCGCCCGAAGGAGCAGGCAGAGGATATTAAACTCCCACATTTCGCTAGTTATATTATTGGTCCCAAGTAATAGATGGCGAGCCTATTGCTGCTTAGCGGGATCTTTTATGTTCGCCAGAGCCTCGTCTGTTGATCAGCAGGTGCACCACTTGCAGGTGAGGTTGGCTTGGGCTTCTCAGGTCTTGATAGGATACCTATACACCCTTATTAAAATACAAATATTATTTATTTCTATTTTTTCAGACTTCTGATGACATATATATAGTTAGGAAACATATTCCCTAAGTATTGTTATTAAATGAAATCACTGCAGAGCGCATGTAATTTATAACAGTGACTCATGTACGGGCAATCAAATCGCGCAGTATACAATAAATTTTAGAATGCTGTTGGCGCCCAGCCCAGTCACAGAGGAACACAGTAACTTAAGTGTAGTTTTATTTCTTGACAGGCGCGGTCTTTTTTTTTAATACAGTGTTCAGCAGTATATTTGACGACCGGTTTGGCGTGGTGGCGAGTATACCCGCACTTCGCTCGTGAGGTCCTGGGTTCAAGTTCCACACATGAAAAATCTTTGTGTGCATAACATGAATATTTGTTCTGATCTGGGTGTTTTCCTATGTATATTAAATATGTATTTACAACAAAAAAGGGGTTTATGTATGTGTATTCGTTGTTTAGTATCCATAACACAAATTCTTAATGATACTCAATACATACATACATACATAATGTGATACCTCTTTCCCGTAGGGGTAGGCAGAGATAACATTCTTCCACTTGCTACGATCTTGGCACACACTTTTAGCTTCATTCACACTCTTTAACCTCCTCATACACGCCCTTCGGTTTATGGTACTTTTGACCTGCCCTTTCTATAACATTTTCTGAATTTGGTCATTGTAGGTCTAACGTGGCCTTCCCCTCCTAACACTTCCAATCACTTGTTCATCATAAAGCACTTCCGTTAGTCTACTTTAATTCATCATGTCAACATGACCAAACCATCTAAGCATATCTATCTCAATTCTTGTCACTATGTCTTCTTTTATACCAGCTTCGACCCTTATCACTTCATTCCTAATCCTATCACTCAATTTCACACCTAGAACACTTCTGAGTGCTCTCATCTCTACTGCATTAATCTTACTTTCATGTTTCTTTTGACATTATACTTACGCTTCCATACATTAGTGTAGGTCTATGATACTAAATGATTGGTGTAATTGTCAGAAAATTACAATGATTTATGTTTATAATGTCGTAAATCGATTTATGCATAGTTTAAGTTAAAAATTTCACTATATAAGCATTAAATAACATGTTACTATTATAATATGTGCTTAATTGTACTATATTCGAAAATATCGTATTTTGGCTCGATACGATCGCTTTGCCAAGTTTGTGTAGACTTATCAAATTGGCAACCGGGATAATGCTAAGGTAATGACGGTATATATAATCACATTATGTACATTTACTATGTTACCTAACATTTCGACCGATATGGCGTGGTGGCGAGTATACTCGCACTCCACTCCTAAGGTCGTGGATTCGATTCCCGCACAGGACAAATCTTTGTGTGTATGTGAATATTTGTTCTGGTCTAGGTGTTCACCTGAGTATATCAAATATTTATTTACAAAAAAAAATATTTATATATGTTTATCCGTTATTCAGTATCCATAACAAAGTTCCTACTGATACTTATCTTGGAACTAAATAATTGGTGTAAGTGTCCGAAATATTACTTGATAATTTAATTTAATTTCTTACTGTATCTAAGTGTTCTTTGCAAGTACTTAAATAGATTTGTTCCACAAATAATTGTTAGCCCTCTTAAGATAAACTTAAAGAGCTCTTATAGCGAAGTTTCAGAACATAATATAACGGCAAATTTTTATGCAATAATAATAAAATTAATGTGCTTCATTGCATAGAGAAGTAAAATACAAAAATAAAAAAATCCAAATTACTAGTGCATTGACAGAATCAAGTTACACATTGAACAGAGGTTCCCAAGCAAAGCTATGCCTGTACCTTCGCAAACCAAAGTGTTATTACATACATATAAACAATATCAATCCTCTTTCCCGTAGGGGTAGGCAGAGATCACATTTATCCACTTGACACGATCTTGGCACACACTCTTGGCTTCATTTACACTCATTAACCTTCTAAAACACTCCCGTCGGTTTAGTGTAAATCTGACAAGCCCTTTCTTTAAAATATTCTAGATTTGGTCATGGAAGGTATTCACCTCTCAACACTTTCATTCACTTGTCCATCATAAATCATTTTCATTACACTCTCAACCTGACCAAACCGTCTTAGCATACTTAATTTTTACCATAAAACTCTAAACTCCTGTCCCGTCCGCTGCGCCAACGGCGTAGCCGGAGAGAGAGAGGATCCCGCTCCCTCTCCCGCACTGCGGCCGCCTTCTGTGACATCACCACATCGCAAAAGGAGGGCATCGCCTCCCGCGCCGTCTCACTGTCGACCATCTTACGCATTATGATCGGCAGCGGGAGAGCAACTTCACCCAGGTTCGCGGTTAACACGCCCACGCCGGCATTACGCAGCACACCAACGTGTGCTGCGTAATGCTAGCTGACCCTAACCCTGACTCCCTCACTCCGGGATAGCGCTCTAATCCAGAACACCGCCGAGAGAACCAGGGCGTCAAGATCCCACGGCAGAGACCCGGCCAGCGCGCAAGCCACCTCACAGAAGATGGTGCGATACCCCCTGACCACACGGGTCATCATGACCCTCTGCAACTGCTGCAGGATCTGTCGATGACGACCCGTGATGGCTGAACACGTTTTAAATCGATGTATCGGTTTCGATTTTGTAGATACATAATCGAGAGATCTCTCTTTACTACAAGACACTCTGTCTGTAGTTAACCTTCTTATATAAGAAAATATATTAATTCTCCTATAATAAAACTAATTATTCCGTTCTAAGATAATAACCATTAAGAACTTACAAAAAAATATTCAAGAACTTGTGTTATACTTACAAAATAATAACACAGACAGTTTTTTTTTGAAAATATCATTCTTTTTATATTTTGAAAACTCACACTGCGTGTGAGTGTGTGTGATGAGAGCGGGTAGCACAATTCAAGGCCGTCACAACACGACCCAACTTTTCTATTATTAGTATTGTTTATAATGTATGATTATTAAAAAGGTTACTATCCACCATCTGTGAAAGCGATTAACGCAAACTTTTCTTCATCGGAAAGAAGCAATTGCAAACTGTTTTATACTAGAGGGCGACTTCAACTTGATTTGAATACAAAAAAGTTTCAAACTGACTTTTTTCTTTGTAGACGCGCGAAAATATAACTTGGAAACTTCTATGGAGTGGAAACTCGGTAATTAATCAAAATATTCATGCCTCGGCACGTTTTTAATCGAATGGATTCTGGGTGTTATATTTTAAGCTTTATTCTTTTATTTTTCTCCTAAAAACAACGGGGCGGGAACGAGAGAAGCGTTTTTTTCTTGATGGAAATATTTTGAAGTGCTTATTTTGTTCGAGAGCTGCCGTTAAGTAGCAACCTTCTTGGAAACTTTTGGTTCTCGAATTGTGTATGACGAGGTAATTGATTAGAGTATTTGGCAGTGTCAAGTGACTACATAAATAAAGTAATTTGCATAAATGCAGCGTTTTTATCGTTATTATATGTCACAGTCAAAAGCAAGTACAGTCCGCCATATTCGAGTTAAGTCAACTTAGTTCATATTTCAGTAGATGCGTCTAATTTTTGGACTTAATACGAAAAAATCATGATTTACTATAAATAGCCACTTTCCAACACTAGTGTACGTTTCAAAGTTCACTATATTTACACTATAACACTTAATTGTAATTTTATTTTCGGAAAATAAGGAAATCTTATTTCATCGATGTGTTTTTTCGCGCCATAACTTCATTTATTTTTTTACAACGTAAATACAATCACGCTCGTTTCCCCGAAGAGTTAGGCAGGGCATATAATGCTACCACACTTCGCCAGTTATATAGTTGGTCCCACGAGCATGTTGCCGCTTAGCGGGCACTTTCATGTTCGCCAGAGCCTCAACGCATTTTTCTCTTGAATAATATATTTATATCTATTATTGTCAGGCTTATAAAGTCCACTGCGGAATATTGGCCTCCCAATTAAAATTACATTCTATTGGAATATTTGCTCATAATCACCACCCGGTGCAGGCGGGTTGGAGATCGCAGTTTCAGGCAGTACGCAGGATGACTCTGCTTTGTGGAGTGCCCAGCGTGGGCGGGGCCGCGGGCGACGCTTACTGCGGCCCTGGGTGGAGTCGCTCTCTCGCTGCCAACCATCATGCGAATGATGGTGATGTCGCAGAAGGAGGCCGCGGAGCGGGAGAGGGAGCGGGATCCGCTTTCTCTCCAGCTACGCCGTTGGCGCAGCGGGCGGGCAAGGAGGGCCCGTCCAGCCGCGCCTGGGGGGTCTTAAGCGGCTGGGGCAGGCGGCCCCTTCCGTCTAGCTAATGTCCCTCCCAGAAGTCGGCCAGTTACGCCATGGCCGCACAAGGAGGTAGGGGGAGCGCGACATACTACGCTTCTCTGAGGTGGTCCTCCCAGTTCTGATCCGGGGGACGTTGGCCGCAGGCGGGGTGCCAGAAGCTACAAACCCAGGCACTGGCCCCCTGCCCCTTTTTCCAACAGCGGTGGGCGTCGTCGGAAGTATTTTATTGGGTAAGACTGTGGTGGTAGCGTCTGCCGCAGTGAGCCCCACACTCCCCTCTTGGTCTCCCCATTGGCCGGGAGACAGTGCGTAAGCAGCATGTTTTTACTGACGATAAAAAAAATGAAAAAAAAAGGATGACGCTGCCGACCACCAACCGGTAAGATATCTCTCTGTCGACTCTTACAACTCCCCGTAAGATAAAAAAAGGGGGGCACTATTCTGGGCCAGTACTACACGGCATATTAAACTGTAACTTTTGATTCAGAAAAACATTTTATTTATTATTCATTAAAACTCCGACCAATTCCAGTTTTATCTGAAAGTACTTAAATAGCGAGTTGAATCTTCAATAGTTCCCCTACGAAGATAGAATGTTGCGATAAAGGCGAGTTCATTTAATTAGCAAAGTTTTATCTCAAGTTCTCTACTCAAGATCGACATCTGATATTAAGTTTTATATCAGCAGGACTTTGGTATTGCATTGATAATTTTTCTCCTAAATTGTTACATAGTTCTTGATGAGTATTGTTATATTATAGTCGAAAAAGTCGAGTAAATGGTTGAATACTCTTACCGAAGTAAAGCAGACTTCACGTAGTTGCAGTTCTTGCTTGGCTGATCTGATCGCTTGTGTTAAATTCTTTACTTGAAAGAACGTACAAATACAAGTATTTTTAAAACTAAACTAAAGCAGCATAATTATTATTAATGCCAAACTATGAATTAGTAAGGGGAATACGCCCAAAGTGAAAAGTGATGTTGCACTGTTTTGTTTCATTTACCAACACTTATATACGTTCACAAACACTAAACGGTTACTAATCCACCGTTATTATAATAATATATTAACGTTCGGAATATCATAAATTATAGAAAATAAAACAAAACTACAGACATGACTGTCCACTTTCCCACCAAGAAGATAATAGCTTATGAAAATAACATTTGACAAGTTTTATACATAGAAAGTGGCGACTCCTAGTGTGCAAATAGATAAAAGTACTGCAAATCAGAGACAATATCGGTATGTTTTTTAATTTCATAGTCAAGTTTGGCAAAAACTACGAGGCATAATTTTAAACAAATTTATCTAGAAAGGTATACAATTCCCTTGATGTAATACGGTTATGTTGTTATGCCCTACGGCATCACATTCCATAGTGCAAACGTTGTAGTAGGACTTCTTGTTTGACGCACAGACTGGGTCGTATATCTTGGAGCATACACATGGACCAGCTGAGGACTTTTCTGTAGTTGTAGGTGAAGATTCTGGTTCATCAGGTCTGTAAAATATACAAGATTATAAAACGTTTATTTGTTATTGACACCGCGTGAAAGCAAGTATAACCACTGTAGGTAACGTTTCGTTCATCGCTAGTACGATGTCGCTACAATCTCTTTCGTTGCGTTAGAAAATTTTCTTATTATCACATTCCGCCCGATGGTTAGCAGTCGAAGCAGTCTAATATTTCTCTTTTATTATTGTAAATTTTATGTATTATCTGTAAATTTATCTGTAATCTATTTTTTATGTCACTATTGCAAGCCAGAAATGGTAAATGTGCTGTACTTTATTATATTCTTTTTTACACCTGTTTGATTTCAACATTTGTGCAAATAAATGAGTTGAATATGAAACGATTTGATTGAAAAAAATGAGAGCGCTCTATACCGTGAAAGAAGTACGGTGACCCACTCATAACGGCCTCCATTTTCGTTTGGTTCGTCTGTTTGTTTTTACGAAACGTTCGTACGAAAGCACGGTAGCGATCAATATTAAATGATACACATACGGTTACCCTTGTAGATGTTCCTCATATTTTCGAGACTTACAACAAATAGACAAAATACGATCGTGCCTTCACAAAAACCACTAAAAGCGCATTTGACGATCTATGTTAATACCTTAAGAGTAATAATATTAGGGTTGACTTTCCAAACATCAGAAAACCTTTCCGCTGGGCCCTTTACGTCCTGCGCTGAGTTTCGGTGAAAATACAAGCAAAGTCATATATACCAAGCTCTTAGTAAATTGTACTTTCACTACTGAATATTTGTTTAAATCCTCCGCTACAAACTTCTAGTGGGACCGATTGCAAGCGGTCTACAAGCGGTCTACCTACATTCAACGTGATCCTGCGATTATTGAATACCTCCTCTTGTCGTCCTTACTTTTAGGGACTAATTTTAGTACCGTTGTACATGTCTATGTTAACTTCTGTCTTCTATGTTTCATGTGTATAAATAGTAAAAATTCTGTGTGATATTGATGTAAGCTATGCCATCTCTTCAAAATATACTTTGCTGAGCTCGTCTTGACCAGTGCTGAGCTTTATAGTAAAGCCAATTGAAGGTACATATTTATATACATACCCAGCTCTAAGAACATTCGCGTTCATCATATGAGGGCCTGGTTGGGACACATCTTGTGAATATACTATGTAGACCACTAAAGAAAAACCTGAAATAATTAAATTTTCATTTTTAACACCTCCTAAATTCACCTGCTAGATTGCTTAGAAGCCCAAGCCAACCTCACCTGCAAGTGGTGCACCTGCTGATCAACGGGCGGGACCCTGGCGAATATAAAAGTTCCCGATAAGCGGCGATAGGCTCGGCACCTATTACGTGGGACTAAAAACATAATAGGCGAAATGTGGGCGTATAATTTGCCTCTGCCTTCCATTGCGAGGAAACAGGCGTGATCGTATGTAATAATTTAATCCCGTGCCTAACTTAATTTACAACTGCTAGGGTTGGCTGGTAGAGATCTCTCCTAGAGATAAGTCCACCTTTGCACATTTGTTTTTAACTATCTATTTGGTAATGTGATTATGTTATTATTTAGGATAAAGTATTAATATATAGTTATGAGCAATATAAAATCATTAGATTGTAATAAAAATTATAGGTACTTACATAAGAAATATATAGTCCGATGCATCATAACGAAAGTAAAGTCGAAATAAAAAGATCATTATTGACTTACGAAGCCGTGTCGAGCTAAAATCGATTATATCCAGATTGCTATTCTAATATCAGCAAGGATATTTAATTATTCGTCTTTGTTGTAAGGTACAGATACCATTTTCCGTGTAATTTGATAAGATTTCATTCGATTCATCTTTGAATTAATCATTGAAATTGTTTTTTTTTTATTTATAGCTGAATGTACAAAGTCGTAATTATAAAATACTGTTGGTAGGTATTTAAGTTATTACCGATTAGCAACGAGGTAGCAACCGTCCGGTTGGCGGGGACCCGGTGGATACAGGCGGCAAAGAATCGATCTACGTGGATAGCAATTGGGGAGGCCTATGTTCAGCAGTGGACTTCAAATAACTGAAATGATGATGATGATGATAAGGTAGCAAGTAAGTGGGTTCTACTAGAAATACATGCTGGCGGGAGAAAAAACCAACCTGGACTATTTTCTTGCCCGTTCTTTAATGATCCAGCTCCCGCCCGCAGTGAATGGGCGCGTTAGTTCTTAAGTATGACATTCATAAGACCTCTATTGAGCCAAACTTGAATAAATGACTTTTGATTTCGATTTTGCCGACAACAGTATTGACTTAACAGTCTCGGGCTAGAACACATGAACTAATAAACTCCTTGGACATCACACAGCTCCATTTACTCTATCTAGGTACAAACTAAGCAGGGTTTGTACCATGGGTACTAGATAATATGTGAGAAGCACCCAGACTACAATAAATATACAAACTATACTATACAATGCAATTCAAATACTTGCACTTAAATATTTGACGACCGATATAGCAAGGAGGTCAGTAAACCAGCACTCCGCTCTTGAGGTCGTGGGTTCCATTCCCAAAATCGATAGGACAAGTCTTTGTGTGCATGAACATAAATATTTGTTCTGCACGTCAATCCTTCAAAAATTGTACCTAAATCGAGAACGCCATTTTGTACTAAGTTCCATATGTTTGGCGGTACGACAGAATCAATTCAAAATCGATTTTGCCTAATAATCGATTACCAGCAAGTTAGGCGGTAGGCCCCCTGGTCTGGGTGTTTTCTATATAAATTAACTATGTAATTACAAAAAAAAGTTTTCAAGTATCCGTTATTTAGTAACCATAACACAAGTTCTTAATAATACTTATCTTGGAACTAAATAATTGGTGTAATTAGAAATTATTTATTTATTTAGTTGTAAATAAATAAATGGCAAGCGTGGCAATCCATCCTACAACATTTGGAACGGAGTGTATATTTAGCACAATATCAGCATTGAATTTCTCGATTGTAACAATAGTACTATTATATACTATTGTTATTTACTAGGTATTTTTTGAGTCCCTTTTTATACCAACCTATTCATTGTGCTTTGTTTTCATTGACAGTCATTGATTTTACGCATTAATATGAATTTCAATTGTTAAGCCTTGTAACAATATATTGCTGTAAAAAGCAAACTATACCAAACAAATATACAGTAACATAAGCAATTTCAATTGTTGAACATTAGATAATGTTTTAAAAGGTGAAAATTATTAGATAGTAAATCAAATTCGTGACGGTAAGTGATCCAGAAGTATTCGAAATTCCGTAGCGCTCCTCGATACAAACTGGTCGAAAACGCTCACCAAATTAAGCGGATTACACAAAGATTTGGCCTAGGATGGTATAGCGATTGAAATCAAGAGCTTCTCTACGAGGACACATTAGGATATCAGTCTCGATTATACACGATAGTCGATTAAAAAGTTAGAGTCCGTATTAGGGATTTGAAAAGTTTTGATAGCCACTTGCTTCCGCCGTTATTATACATTGTTTCAGCCTAATAGAGTTAAACCTGAATCGCTTTTACCTTAGTTTGTTCTAGTTCAAAAGGACTATAAAAGGCTGAGATGATGACTTACAAATCCAAAAACTGCCAACAATCAACACAATTGCCAAAATTAAGATTTACACATAATATTACAAATTTTAAGAATTTATTTAGTCTGTTTAAAGCGCAACTGTCAGGAATTACTGGCTCGAACCACACATTGATCAAAATGTTGCAAAAAAAGGCGTAAGTAGTAAGATTTTTTTCCAAATAAACGCAAGAGAAACAGAATGAAAGAAAATAAAAATGAAACAAAACGTAACACATTCATCTCTCTATCTACGAAATGTAAGAATATTCTCGAAGGCTGATCGATCGAGAAACGAGAGCCGAGACGATTTATAATACAAATGAAGGACTCCACCGCCTTCGCAATGAAAACTTTTATGAAGGATTATCGCAATTTCACAAAGGCTCAATTACGATTGGAGAACGGAAAGTTTCTCAATATTTTTTGGGCTTTTCAACGCGGTGGTACTTGATGAGTTTATCAGATTTGTTTCATGTTCTTTTCTGTTTTGTTTCGCTTTTCTGTTAGGCATCGAGTGTAATCAATTACTGTATTGATTTGAAAGGGATTCATCTCATTCCATTAGGAGCCCCATGTTTAACTTAGAGGGTGCTAGCGTAGACAATGGTGGGAAGGAAATATATAATTAAATATAAAATTTTGAGAGACAAAACGGTTTTCGCTATCAAATCACAAAGTGTTCTTCTAAACGTTACAATAAAAACTTTAATTTTCTACTTCTTGAGAGAGGCGTGTAGTATCGGGTGGATGCGTTTTTCAGGGCTTTAATAGCATAGGAAGGGCAATCGTAGTTAGAGAACGATCGAGGTGGGAATCACTAGCATCGTTATAAGTCAATCGACGTGGAAAAAAATTAAATCGATGATTTCTAAGACCCACATGTTATATTGATAAGATTTTTGAGAAAACAATAAAAACTTAATGTATTTAGAAGGAATATCGAAAAAAGATATATATTGCTCCTATGTGTAAGTTTTCGGGCCTCTAGAATTATACAAACATATTCTAAAAAATAAAATAGTAAGAAATAAAGTCCATAGAGTATGCAAACGATAGTAGCTTCAAATCTGGAATTTTTTTACATAAATAAATAAATATCCTCTTACAATTACACCAATTATTTAGCTCCAAGTTAAGTATAATTAAGAACTTGTGTTATGGATACTAAAGAACGGATAGACATACTTATATACCTTTTTTTTGTAAATACATACTTAATATACATAGAAAACACCCAGACCAGAACAAATATACGAGTTCAAGCACACAAAGATTTATCCTGTGTGGGAATCGAACCCACGACCTCAGGAGTGGAGTGCAGATATACTGACTTCCACGCTATATCGGTCGTCAAATAAAGTACATACATGTATTCAGGGTTTTCATCATCGATTCAATATTTATTTTTATTACAAGATTCAACAATTATTTCATAAATAAACCTCTCATATTATTATACTTTTAATAGCTATGATGATGACGAAAACAAAGTGCGCAGCGGATTCTTTAGTGTTTCCCGTTATAAGATAAAAGTGCATTGTTAAAATCATTTCCACAACTTGTTTTACTCCAAGATATCTCGCGTTCACTTTGCTTTCGTTTTTCCCTGGCTAGAACTGGAATGTTGCCAAGGCACCGATTCCAAGAATGCAGGTATGCTAAGCGATGTTGCAATATCCAGATAGTACTTTTAAAGAATTATTGTTATTTGTAAACGAAGATGGGGAAATAAGGTCCAAATTTCTGTATTTGCTTTCTTCAGAGCTATTTTTAGACAACAGGAGCGGAGTGCATGTTTACTGACAATAGGTCAGTAAACATGCACTCCGCTCCCGATGTCGTGAGATCGATTCCCGCTTGTCTACAGGAACATGAATATTTTTTTTCTTGTCTTGATGATTCCTTCTAGTACTTAGCATATATTTACAAAAAAAGTATACATATAAGAGTAGTTTCGTTTCGATGATTTGGTCATGGCGGCGGGAAGTCTACACCTTATTACGTTATTAGGAAGTCAGTGCCTTGTTACATTCAGCTGGTTTAACTATACAATTATCCCTCCCTCAGCAGCGCTCCATGATATAACTAAAATTCAGTCAAATCTGGATAAACCAGTAAGCACCTTGGCGTGATGGGGGGGGCTGAGTACCTCCCGGAGGTCGGAAAAAGATAACAACCAGAGGTGGTGGCCCTAAGTACTGACTACCGGGGGGAAACTAAGAGGGACCTGTAGAGGGTGCAGCGGGCGGGCCAGGAGGGCCCGTTAAGCAGCGCCAGGAGGGTCTTAGGCAGCGGGGCCCTGCTGTCTAACCATGGAGCCTCAAGTCAGCCTTACAAGCTATGGTCGCACAAGGAGGCAGGAGGGAAGCGCTCACTGTGCCTCTCTGAGAAGGTCCTCCCGGTTTTGGGACGGGGGACGTTGGCCGCAGGCGGGGTGTTAGACGCTGTAACCCAGGTACTGGCCCCCGCATTTACTTAACAAGCGGCGGGTGTCGGCGGAAGATTTTTAGTGGGTAATACTGCTGGCAGTCGAGTCTGCCGGTGGTGAACCCCACACCCCCTTTCGCTCCCCCTTCGGCCAGAAGGCAGTGCGTAAATGCATTTTGTTAACGACGTAAATCAAACAAACAAAAAAATATGAGCAGACTCTAGGCCCTTTTTTTTTATTTTTTTTTTTTTATCGTCGGTAAAAAAATGCTGTGTACGCACTGTCTCCCGGCCAATAGGGGGACCGGGAGGGGAGTGTGGGGCTCACTGCGGCAGACGCGACCACCTCAGTCCTACCCACTAAAAAGGGGGCAGGGGGCCAGTGCCTGGGTTTGTAGCTTCTGGCACCCCGCCCGCGGCCAACGTCCCCCGGATCAGAACCGGGAGGAGCTCCTCAGAGAAGCGCAGTGTGTCGCGCCCCTCCTACCTCCTTGTGCGGCCATGGCGTAACTAGCCGACTTCTGGGAGGGTCTATAGCTAGACGGAAGGGGCCCCCTGCCCCAGCCACCTAAGACCCTCCAGGCGCGGCTGGACGGGCCCTCCTTGCCCGCCCGCTGCGCCAACGGCGTAGCCGGAGAGAGATGTCCTTCTGCGACATCACCACTTCGCAGAAGGAGGCCATCGCCTCCCACGCCGTCTCGCTGTCGACCATTATTCGCATGATGGTCGGCAGCGAGAGAGCGACTCCACCCAGGGAGACTCTAGACCCTAAGCTTAAGTCAAGGGCAACCGGGATAATGCTAGGATATGTTTATGTCGTTAATGTCATCATTCAACCAAGAAAACATTTTTTTTTTTCTAAAGTAATATGAATCAATTTATGCTTCTGTAAAATAAACGTGCGAAATTATGCGATTCATATGGACAAGAGTACTAAAATTATGGAATAAATTTCTATTCAACTGATCAGCTCCTGTGATTAGGAAATGATAAGTAAACTTTTCAAAACGTGTTTCTAATGAACCGCAAAAAGGTTTCATGGGATTTAGTCATAGACCACGCACTCCAATAGACTTGTCATAAACCAAAAAATATTTAATTTTACAGATACAAGTTAGCGCGAGGCGGGGCGTAGTGATGACGTCATATTTACTTCGTGCCAGATTTTTTGTATGCGACTAATGACATATAGACAATTGAGGTAGTGAGGAATTTTCGCTATGTACAGCAGACAGTATAAACTTTAATTTATTGTTGAGTTGAAATTAATTATCACTGCATAAAAGTAGCCCTATTGCCTCGCTCGTCAATTTATAACACTGACACATGCTGAACTAGATCTTTTCTGTTTAGTCACTGTTCTACAACCCTGTTTTACATATTTTCAATCAAGCAACCACCTTGCCGCAAGTCCTCCTACGCTATGTTTGCCCTAACGCTGGGACATACATTTTACATACTTAATACTATTTTAATTTAATATATCTCTTGTCAGCAGTGAATAAATGTTTGTGTATGTAATTAAAAAAATGTTTTTATTTTTATTGTGTGAAGCAAATCTCCATGGTAGGTTGTGAAACATGGTTGGGTCAAAACTGTCAAAACGTAACATTGTGTCACTTCTTCATACTCGTTCTCGTGGTTATAGTAGAGCAACAACTAATTTTGTTTTGGAGTTACGTCTATTCGGTAGACGGTCTATGGATTTCGCCGATTGGGAAACTGTCAAAGAACATTTTATTGGTCGCAAATGAAGACAAAATTATGTGAATCCGAATGAAATATTCGATTGGTCAATTGTTATATTCGAATTCGAATCTGTAACGATTACCATACCTTGTAGTAAACAAGCAACTTTATTACAATTTTCTATTTAATTTTACATACGTACATAGACACTTTCACGCCTGTTTCCCTGAAAGGGTAGGCAGAGGCATATTACACGTCCACACTTCGCCAATTATATTGTTTGCCCCACATTATAGGTGGCGAGCTTATTGCCGCTAACTGGGATCTGTTACGTTCCCCAGAGCTTCGTCTGTTGAACAGCAGGTGAACCCCTCGCAGGTAAGGTTATTTAATTTTACTCGATTACTATAAATAGTACCAGTAGTAGCAGTATTGAAGTGAGACGGGATGGGCCACATAGCCAGTATGCACCCTCAGCTATCATCGCCCTAGCATAATCCTGGTTGTACCAAACACTTGCGCTTTCACTTATTTTTTTTATGAATTAAAGCCACTGTACCTCAAAGGGGTTGGTTTTTGTTTGTTATTGCTTGTTCAGCCTCTAGTTTTTTCTTTGTATGTAATGTTTTCTAATTAAGTACTTTATATTTCAAAAGGAAAACAAAAAAATAAAAATATTTTTTTGTTTTTAATTTTTTGATTATTTTACTTTTTACGAATTAAAGCCACTGTACCTCAAAGGGGCGCTACAGGAACACCAGCGCTGCTGTATCAGCAGATGCAGCAGCTAATGCTTAATCGCTGATGTATCGCCCTTTTGACAGGTTACACACATTTATTTTATATTTTACTATTTGTTTAATGTTATATTGTATTTTGTTCCCATTGTATGATATTGTGTGTGTTGCTTAGTCAATCTATTCTATTCTTTGGGCCCACTGGTCCAACCAGATTTGGCTGAAATTCGATTAACACACGGGGCGACTGCTGCCTGACATCTACAACCCAGACTACTGCTTATTTAGAAAGAGAAAGGTGTGTAGCGGCCTGGTGTTGGAGTTTCTTAAGCCGCCTAATATGGCATATATCTTTAGACATCTAATATGGCTTAACGACTACGATATGTAGTGATAATCGGGACCAACGGCTTAACGTGCATTCGGAAGCACGTTAAGGTATTAAATGCCGCACAAACGGTCACCCATCCAATGACTGACCTTTGTCAACTCTGCTGTACTTCGGTGACCGTTTCTGACCACCTAGCTTCGCGGCGCTACGAGCACGCAATATATATTTATCGCACTCGTTTAAAAAAAAAGATATACATGACAATGGTTTCAGCTACCCATTAACTGCACCTCTAAGCTACTTCTAATTCCCCTACAAATAGGCGTAAAGCGCTCCGTCGCACAATTTCCTTTTAGATCCTATGACAAATTGTGGCCATTATGGTTGAAAAATAGACGGGTCCGAGCGGTGTTCCGTTTTGATCCAGCGATTACACCAGGAGAACACATCTTTTAAATCCATCCATTACTTTTCACGACATTGTAAAGACCATGAGGACTTCGAAGTTGCGTGGACCAGTTTTTTCTTTTAGGTTGTTTTCCGGATGAGTGGAAGTGACCGTGGCCACGAGCGTTCTGTCTGGGATTTTTGCGTTTTCTTGAAACACATTTCTTACGATTGGGTCCCGTCTTCCTCTCGCAGAGCAGTATTGGGTGCTTCTAGACGAGTAAGTGCTCTTATTTGGATATACTAGCTAAAAGTGTTGCATAGCTAAAAACTTTTAAAATTTCCGAAACTATACCCATTTCAGCCATAATGAATAAATAAAAAGATTTCGACAATTACACCAATTATTATATATATATATATATACAAATTTTATTTGTAAATACATACTTAATACACATAGGAAAACACCCAGACCAGAACAAATATTTGCACAAAGATTTGTTTGTGTGGGAATCGAACCCTCGTGAGTGGAGTACGAGTATACTCATCTCCACGCTATATAGGTCGTCAAAATAAAAGGAACTCCACTGGACAAGATTTCCCATGACTCTTCCACGTTGATCGATCTTATGCCGCCAGCATCTACCGGCTTCCCGCGTATTTGACCAGATCATCGGTTCATCGAGAAGGAGACAGTCTCTCAACCAATCAGCGTGGTAACGTGGAGGTAGTACATTAGATGGTTCGCGATTACCACTAAAGGACCTTAACGCGCCATATGCCGTCGGTTTTTTAGCTTGTAAATCCGCCGTAACTATGTCGGTCACTTCAGTTCTCGACTCTGCTATTCTTTATTCAAACAATATGCTCAGACGGAGCACTTATGGATGTAGAAAGACCGTAATACTAACGCACCCCTTCACTACGAGCAAAAGTTTACGTGGAAAATATTGAAGCAGAATCCCGTCAGTAATATTCTTTTAAATATAAGAGTTAATGCAAAAATAAATATGTCTTTATTTTGTCCTAGTCCAATACAGACAATACTAATATTGCTTACATTTTTAGGGGAACTATTATTTTTGTCACCTAAGATTCGATGTGTTACTGCACATGTGCACATGCGATGTGTTTTCGCTATACATATTCCCAAGTTTGTTTTTTAATGTGACACGGTATGACTACATCCTGCGTAAAGATAAGCAGTCGATGCAGTCCTAACAAATAAAAGCGCTGCCGTGAAATAAGCACGGTAAAAAGCGCACCTACTCATGACGGCCTGCTAAAAACATAAACCAATACTAAAAGTACAAACGTAGACTTTTTTCAAGAAGAGATCTTTGCCAGTCAACCTTAGCAGTTGTGAATTAATTTGTAGGTACGAGATACATTTTTTGGATATCGATCTATGTTTAAAAAAAAAATACAAAATCTTATACATATCAAAACTTTCATCTTATAAATTCTGTCAAAAAACTATTAGTATCATATTTAGGCTCGAAGGCTTTTAATAAAAGCTGTCAAAATTTGGGGGTGCTAAAGGATCCTACCAACATCTTGGGAGCCCAATCCAACCGCCGCGTAACTAACCAATCGATAATTTAAAAGAGCATAGCCTGTGAGTTTCTTGCCAGTTCTTCTCACAGAGCGGTGGCTCGGAACTGGCACTTAGATTCACTTACACTTAAATATTTTTTGTTTATTTAAATTGTTTGGTTGCAAGTGAATCTAAGCTTCGTGATTTTAGTATAATTATATTTTATTTGTTTTTGTTATTTTTTTATAATTTTGACGTTTTCAAGTACTATGTAATAGTTTATGAAATAAAAAGTATTTTGACTTTGACTTTGACAACGTTAACTGCAAGTGGTGCATCTGCCGATCAACAGTCGAGGCTCTGGCGGACATAAATGTTCCCGGTAAACGGAAAAAGGGCTCGCCACCTATTACGTAGGACCAACAATATAATTGGAGAAATGTGTGCTTATAATATGCTTCTGCCTACCCCTTCAGCGAAACAGGCGTGATTGTATGTATGTATGTATGTAAATATTAAGCCGGGTAAGTATAATTAAATCAAAGAAAGGAAGGTGGAAAAGGTTAATTTAGGTTACTGGTACTACTATTATAGGAACAAATATAATTTATGAGGTCTTTGAAAAATGCAACTATGAAGTAATTGATATAATCATATTATTATCCTATTTTTAAAAAGAGCTTTTTGTACATAGTTTATTTTAGTCACTTGTTGAAATTTTTATTGTTACAAGACGATATTTTTTAATGAAATGAAAAAAAAAAATTGTTTTGTAACTAATTGTATCATTGTAAACGCCAAATTTTAGGGTACACAAATTTTAATAGTTTCCATATATTAAAATCTTTATGTGCATTCTTTAACAAACCATTTTTAAATAATTGAATCATAACAACCTCCATGTCTCGTTCACAATTCATCATTTCCACAAGCCCTTCTATGGGAAGCTACGGATCTAACCTGTCCGCATCAATCAACATCAATCAAACATTTCACGGCAGCCCCTGTTGCGCTGCTACAAATTTCTGGAACAACTTAAGAGCGTAACTTTGTAACTCCTTATCAATTTGAAAATTAATTTGAATATGTATAGTTCTCAATAAGAAACAGATAACCTTCCAAGTAAAATGTATTTTATGGATTTGAAACATATTACATTAATAATCAATCTCAGCGCCGCCGTGATGCTCGGTAGGATCGGAAACGATCACTGAAGTACAGCAGAGTTTACAGAGGTCAATCATTGGATAGGTGACCGTTTGTTAAGCATTTGATATTAAGCGTTTCTGTGCTTCGGGAGGCACGTGAAGCCGTTGGTTCCGGTTATCACTAAGACGTGGTAGTCGTTAAGCAATATTAGAGGCTTAATTCTAACAGCAGGACGCCACACATCTGCCTCCGTCAATCCGCACCGGGCAAGCGTGGTGCAGTGTGACGCAATCCCCTCCCACCTTGGTATGTAAGAGGAGGCTCGTGCTCAGTAGTCGGACGTTAATGTGCTGAGATGATGACATTAAATAATTATATTGTATTCGATATTTAAAACCAAATAGTTTTCGAATAAATAAATTTTAATATGACAGGAACAGTGGAAATATTTCATTCCCGATACTTTTAGTGCAGTCCTCGTAATTATCTAATAAACGATAGCTTTTTTATTACCAACAAATAATTAAGAACTATTAAAAAATGGGTTGTAAGTTCATTGAAAAACTATTTCTTTTTTCTGCGACCCAATATATTTGTTCCTATAGTAATAGATCTTGCATCTAAATGAAATGACCAAATGAATTAAAATGCTTATCGAAGTATTAGTAATAAGGAAATAATATCAATCAAATCAAGTATTTTACAGCGATTCGAGATCACGGCTCTTGAGGATATCAGTTCAGTACCAGGCTCAGAGTAGGTATTATAATATTATTTTCTTTCCTAGACGTCCACGAGAATACAATAGCGATGAGAAAAAATGTGTTGGAAGAAACTAAAACGGATAACATACAGAAGAAATAAATGTCACACCTCGTTTTCACGTGACAAGTAAAATACAAGATCGATACAAAACTTGTCAAATACACAATTATCGGACTCATATATGTATTGAGACCAATGACCTTCTATACACATGGACTAATCACGTCATACAATGACAAAGCAATAATAAGGCACAGGTCTCTAATTTCACCATATTATGCTTTGACTGATCTTTTCATACATTGCGCTAAATGAGTAGCAATAAGCTACATAAGGTGAATTTAGAAGCGGATTCGAACAAAAATAGCAGTGGAGTGGCGTTGGCTGTTAATTTTTGTTTTTTATTTACGAGAGATAGATTTTTATACTTTTGCGAATATCGTAATTTCAGCCCGTAATAGTCCACAGGAAGACTAGGAGTGGCCATACTGTGTCATACATATTATTATTATAAACTACCGAATTATAGATTTTTTTTTATACAACAAGGAAGGCAAACGAGCAAGTGGGTCACTTGAGAGCAAGTGAGCACTATTGCCCATAGACACCTGCAATACCATAGGAAGTGCCGATGCGTTACCAACCTAGAGGGTTAAGATAGAATGCCTCTTATGCCAGTTTTTTCCTAGTAATAAATATTATGAAGATAGCTAATGTAGGATCACTTGTAATTAGTAAAAAATATTTTAGGGGGATATTTTATGGCATCACCCATAAATATGAACAAATTTTTATTACTAGAAAATCGCAAAAATATCAGCTATTAACGTTTTTATCTATACATCCAAAAACTACTGTTCGCTGAATACATATAAGCTTTGTGTATGTAAGAAAAACCAACACTTTAAAAAAAATATGGACTTTAAAGTAGTAATAGTAATCGGTAAAACTGGTATCAAAAATCGAAAATAATCAAACATGTTTTGGAGCTTTAAACATCGATTTATATTAATTTATTTTATATGAATTTTATACGCGTAAATCGTTTAGGGGTGTAATATAAATCAGATTCAAGGAAATGATTTGAGTAAATGACGCTTGATTTATGTGGTTTGTAAAATTCTTCGGACCTTTCTCTTGCTACTATCTTGCGCTATTTCTCCCTCAAAATCTCGTGTACAGGAAAGCTAAAAAAAAGCATCAGCAAGCAACAGGAAGTATGTTGGTATGTATTAACAGATAAATACAGGATTTATATGTGTTAACAGATGAAAGCAATGTGGCAAAAAATAAAGGTCTATAGCTATTCTATTGCTTTCTTTTCTGACTCTGTTCTTGTGGCGTCCTTACACCTATCTCTTTCTGACGCGCGAGAGTGAAAAGAATGGAAATACTTGTCAATAATGTATGATAATTATTGAAAATTAAATGGTTTTACAACATTATTTACACATTTTCGTGTGTTATCTTTCAGAAATAAAATTAACTTACCGGCGGTAGGTCACACCATCTTTTTTTGAATCGTTAACGTATTATTTGGGCACTTTTTTATGACTTACTTCGGCATCCTTCTGACTTAGCTGTCAAAACACGACTAAAGAAAAAGTGTGCTTATATCGCGTTTAAGCACACTTTTGCCGTGCCGTTTACAGCGCGCTGATGCGATGTCCATGTGTATAGAAGGTCATTGATTGAGACTGTCCAAAACTATTATTTCGTTGACATTGTATAGCTGACATGTACAAAACTCATTTCCGTTTACACTATAGTCTGTGACAGTCTACAATACATTGATCTTTGAAGTCACGACTTTAAGTTTAAACCCTAAACTGCTAGTGAAAGAATAAAAAAAAGTTCTAAATCTTAAAATTAATTTCCAAATTCAAACTTTCCGCAATGCGTCGACAAACAAGCATTACTATATCGAACATTCGCAGTCATGGCGGGAAGCCAAAGGCATATTGTTTTGTTTTAAAAAATATCTGCGAACAAAGCTTCGTTAGTTGAATTTGTTTAATTAAATAGCTGTTGGCTTAGGTAAAGAAACTTTTTTTTAAACACATTTTTCCTTTTTGCTAATGTTCTCATTTTAAAGTTAATTAAAATTTTGCTATAGAAGAGACACTATAGTAGATGTGTAGATAAAATATATCTAGACAAAGAAGTGCTCGTAGCTCTGCAGAACTCGGTGGTCGGAAACGATCATCGAAGTACAGCAGCTTACAGAGGTCAGTCCTTGGGTGGGTGACCGTTTGTGTGGCATTTGATATCGAGCGCTTCCGTGCTTCGGAAGGCATGTTAAGCCGTTGGTCCCGGTTATCACTAAATGTGAAAGTCGTTAAGCCATGTTAGAGGCCTAATGGGCGGCTTGATAAATTCTAAGAGCACGACGCCATACACCTGCCTCCGCCAATCCGCACTGGGTCAGCGTGGTGGAGTATGACCCAATACCCTTACACCTTGATTTGTGAGAGGAGGCTCGTGCTCAGTTGTGGGACTTTGATGAGCTGTAATGATGAATAATAATGATCTAGATAAAAGAAAACTATGCATAATTTTAATTTTGTTCGATCTATTTCTTTTCATTGTCGCAACGACACAAAAATATAAATTAAACTGGAAAATAAAGTATCGTTAAGAAAGTATTATTATTATCAATATTTTGTTATATCGCGTTATAAGTCACGTCTCATGGGAACGGAACAACTATTCTAAGTACGTATCCTGGTTCTAATCTACCTCCCCACAAATTTTCAGCGAAATCAAGGAGTCTTAGCTCCCCGGTTCTAGGTAGTCGGAAATGTTCACCGAAGTAAAGTAGAGTTCACTATATCTTCAGCCATGTTGTCGTTTAGCCATGTCCCACAGCACCTGTCGCCACGAATCCGCATTGGAACGGCGTGATAGGGTACGACACAATACTTCACCTTGTGTCATGAAAGGATGCCTGTGCTCAGTAGTAGGACGTTAATAAGCTCAGATGATGGTGATAAATGAAAACACATTTTTATGTAGACTTGTCAAATTTTAATATTAAGTAAATTTTCTTGTAACAGGCGGGAGATTAAAACCAACCTTGACGATTTTCTTGCCCTTGCTCTTACGATCAATCTCCCGCCCGGAGTGAATGGACGCGTGAGTTTTTAAGTATGACAATCATAAGAGCTATTTTGGGTCAAATTTGAATAAGTAATATTGACTTTGAAAAATATATTTTTATTATAACAAATAATGCGACATCCACCCAAAAATACGACAATATAAAACCAACGTTACGTAAGTGTAAATTTTGGTGAATATCAATAAATTCATCTCATCCCAACCGGATAGCGTGTCACTGGTTTGCGGCAAAATGTAAATTGATTCAGTATCGAGCAAGGCCCGAGTAATAAGGATTACGGTATATCCACTTAACCCGTTTATTTCAATATGAACCGCTGTTCAAACATTCGCGCATTGAAATAACGCTTGATTTTTTTTTAAATTGAATTGTTGGCCGGTTAGAAACGCTTTGTGGCTCTTCGGTACCATGTTGTCGAAAGCGGGAGAAACAGTGTTTTGGTGATATTTAATGGACAGCAACAATATCCCAGTAGCGAGACCCATAGACTTCTAATTCAGAGGGTCTAGTGTTCAAACCCTGGTGCACCTACGACTTTAAAAAGTTATATGCGTAATTATTGCTCGCTCTGTGCCTCGTAAATCACGTAAGCTGCTTGCCAAGGTAGCAACATTAAGTAACGCTAATTCAGAAAGTAGATCACCCGTTACCTGTGACGTGAGCAATCGACTTGGGTCTCAAATGCAACCGTTCGCAGTTTTGAGTCGGCCTCGGATTTGATTTGATTTAATTGTTCAATTTTTTGAAGTCTTCATGAGGTATTAACGAAACTACGGAACCTTTAATTTGTGTTGCCTTTATTGTTAATTAGGTATATCAGATACGATAACTTTTCTGACCTTATTTATTATCATCAGTGTTGAAGATAAATTAATTGAGAACTATTAAAAAATGGGTACGAGTTCATCAATTAACTGTTTCTTTTTTTTGCGACCTAATAAATATAGTTGTTCCTATAGTAGTAGATTTGGCATCTAAATGAAATCACCAAATAAGTTAAAAAGCTAACCTAAGTATTAGTAATAAGGAAATAATAGCAATCATCAAATAATTATGTCTGAGTATGAAATTTAAAAGAAATTTAAATCTTTGATTTTCTTTTAAATGTAAATCCATTTGCCCGGTGACAAGGTTAACGAAAAAAATTATCTAAATCCTAAATAATTTTTAAGGTAAAAGATAACTATGTTTAGGGACAAATAAACTATTTATAGGACAGATCTTACTTTTTAGAAAACAAATCTTACTTTTAATGCTATAAGGAAATAAATAATCAAACTTTGCATGAATAATTCAAAATACTTATTTATATTAAGCCGATGAGTTATACTTAGAGACAGTTTTGATTAAAACTACGACTAATATATTTCTCGGGGTATAGATATTTAACATACATACTCACTCCTTCAGGAAAACAGGCGTTTATTTGTAGGCAGAAGCATATTATACGCCAAGATTTCCCGAATTATGTTTTCGGTCTCACGTAATAGATGGCGAGCCTATTGCCGCTTACCGGGAACTTTTATGTATGCTAGAGTTCGTTGTTCGGCAGGTGCACCACTTGCAGGTGAGGTTAGCTTGGAATCCTAAGATCTTCGTAGAATCTGTAAAGGAGCGGGACAGACGAAGTTTTAAAGTTTTATTTTTATTAATTTAGACCTTAATTTACATAATCAATTAATTAAAATATTATATAATTAAAATATGTTCTCCACATACGCGACACAAACAACAATATCCATTTCTTATGTCTTGTTTTTTTATTTATTAACGTCGGTAACAAAATGCCTTTATGCGCCTCCCGGCAAAAGGGGAACCGAGAGTGGAGTGTGGGGCTCAATGTGGCAGACGCGACCGCCAGTAGTCCTACCCACTAAAAATCATCCGACGACGCCCAACGCTGTTGAAAAAGGGGGCGGGAGGCCTGTGCCAAAGTATAAAGCTTCTGACACCCCGCCCGCGGCCAACGTCCCTCAGATCAGAACCGGGAGGACCTCCTCAGAGAGGCGCAGTGTGTGGCGCCCCCTCACCCTACCTCCTTATGCGACCACTGACGTATGTGGCCGACTTCGCGGGGGGTCTATAGTTAGACGGTAAGGACCCCCTGCCCCCGCCGCCTATGACCCCCCTGGCGCTGCTTGACGGGCCCGTCCGCTGCCGAAAATCATTCGCGGTGATGGGCAACAGCGATCCGTTTCTTATTGCATTAACGTCAATGCAATGAAAAATCTCAGATATTTTATTTCATATAGCTATTAATAGAATATCCAATATAATAGATTTCTATACATATTATAATTAGGATATTGCAGGTAAGTGACACATCTAATATTGTTCCTTTTAAAAATTACATTTACTTAAAAACTTTTTATTGAAATCTATGAAAACAATATGTAAAATCTCAAAAAATTCTTAGGAATCAATTTAAACTTTTCGGTAGATACTATAAGTTGATTTCTTGATAGCTCTCATTACAGACTGAATCTTGGATCAAGAGAGTTAATTTGAATTCGGAGGGACCCTTCACAAATATTAAGATTCGTTTAATGCCGGGCCCTTGTAACTGTTTGGGTACTTAGTTAAGGTTGTTGTTTAAGCCATTTGGGAAATACAAAATTAATTATATTTTACTTTTTCTCTGTCAGTTTATTCAAAGTTTTTATTCGTAACACAAGGTGACAATATCTAGGGAACCACTAGCGCAATGTCAACCTTTATAAAACCGAATCACGCCTTTCTGAAGAGTCTCATGCTGTACTCTCATGGGAAAACCTGTTCAGGGAGCTCATTCCACAACCCAAGAGTACGGGACAAAAAGTTTTTTCTGAAACGTAAGCGCTTCTGTCATTTCTAAGGTGTCAGGATGGATTTTCAATGGCAAGCGGCTCATTGATAAAAGTAGGCTTTTAGCATCATGTGAACAATTAAAAATTAACAACAAAAAATCCGTTTTTTTATCATCTCATGGGAACTTTTAACCGGGAGGACCAGTTAAGGTACGGGCCTCGAGCTTAAGCTCTCGCCCTAGCGTCATCTCTGCTGACGTTTCAGCAGGGTCTTGATTCACCTCATGTGAGGCTAGCCTTTCAAAGACTTGTGGACAGCTTGACGTTGAGGTATGGCGCCCCCTCCTTCGGTGAAACCGGTGCGGACGTACTCCTTAGGCTTGGTAAGCCCAGTGGTCGCCAGCGGGAAGTTTTTTATTTTTATTTTTTTTTCTCGATTTTTCGGGAAATGATAGAAGCGCGGGAACTGTTACAAAGATATTTTTAATCCATCACTTGCTTATAATTGAAAGCATATATCGTCGTCTCTTTTACTTACCGTGGTCCACAACAAACTGTAATGTACAGGGCATCCCACGGCTATGTCACATGGAGGAGAGTATCTTGCATATTGTAGATGGAACATTAATTTGATTAAAAGAAGACATTATTTTAATTTCAAAAACAATTTAAACTGCATTCATAGATTTTTAAATAATTACACGGTTGAAGCGGGAATCCTATTGTAACTGTTTTTGGAGAGCAATAAAGGTATTGAGTATTGAAATAGTTCCTCAAAACTAACTACTTTGTACAAGACGTAGAAGACTTACAAGGAGGGAAAAATCTCTTCTTAGACTTCTAGGGGTTCAATGCCTGCTGCGGGACTGTCCGAAAGGGCTACCGCGGCCTCTGGACGTAGCAGGCACAAGAAGGAATATGGATGGTTTTTAGTCAGTAAAAGTCTGACACACCCTCCCGCTCCACCCACAGCGGGAGAAGGTCATTAGATGATTTCCCATCCGAAAAAAAAAGGGGTTCAATGCCTCTTGTAATCCTGGGATATTCGACAATCCAAGCGCTCTTTATTTAACCACGTCAGGTCCGAGTTAATATCCAGTCGCTTCCGTCTACAGATGAGAACATTACTTCACATGAAACTCTAGCGATTTAAGAAAAAAAGTACTTTATAGTCGTTAAGCTCAACAGGATCATTTGGATTCGTCAATTTTGTACAAACAAAATGGAAATACAATTTATTTTTAACAACAATTAAAGAGATATGAGCGGGACCCAATCAAGAAATAAATAATTTTAATTTGAAGAAATAAAAACAAATGGATGCTTTGTCAGAATTTGTCGAGGTTTGTCAGTTAATTTGTCTATTGTGATATTTTCTCATAATTCTTCAGTCTGTCTGTTTTTTTATTAGGATTCATATTCAAAGTCGTTGCCCCGTTATGAAGTACAGCTATATTATTTTTATGTGGAACTTTAAAATGACTACATTTCTTCAAAATTTTTTTTAATAATTTGTTTTATCATCACCATCAGCCTTATAAAGTCTACTGCTGAACATCGGCCTCCCCAATAAACTACATTCTATTCGACGTATTTGCCCATAATCATCTAAAAACTGTTTACCATAGCGAATTGTTAAAAAAAATTTGGTTGACGCTCGTTTTAATAATCATATAGGACTTCTTGGCGGGAAATTGAAGCGCCATGTCTGCAGTTTTGTTTTATTTTCAAAAATTTGTGATATTTCTAACATTAATGTGTAATAACGGTGGATTATTAACCGTTAAGTGTTTGTGAATATATATGAGTGTTGGTAAATCAATCAAAGCAGTGCAACATCACTTTTCATATTCTCTCAAGGAGTCCATGTGAGATCTCAGTATAGTCCCACATCTTTACTGAGGACTCAAGGGGCTTGGGGGAGGGTATCTCATTTACCAATTATCATCTTTATCACCACTCATTCTAATTTACTGTCAATTATATATTATTAATATATCACTTACTTGACACTGGCTAAATGTGCTAGACGCACGAAGCCATTATTTAAAAGAAGAAGAAGAATAATCATATACCCGGGTGATGAAACGTGACCTTATCGCTATTCAACAGCGATAAGGTTACATTTCAATATCCGGATGAACCGTGAAATCTATTAACATCAGCAATTTGTAACCGCCATTGACAAGCAGAACTATAACAAACTTCAATCGATCGCTTTAAAGGAATTATTTGTTAAATTGCTTCCTTAGAACGTATCTTCGCCGTCATATGAACTAGAACAGATAACCTAGGTAAATAATTGTCATTTTGCTTTTGAAAATACTTTTAGTTGTTTTATTATAATTCTATTATGAATTTGAAACCAAATTTTCTGTTTAACGCGAAGGTTAATTTAGTTTAATCATCATATCGCCGGGCCCGCAGAATATAATGGCAACCGACATTGCAATAGTTTTAATGTTATGCCATATTTGAAGTCTACATATCCTAATACACATACTCAATTTTTTTTGGATTTTTTCTATGATAATTCATAAAAATAAATGATAATATAATATTATTCATTGTACTTTCTGAGGTGCACATTAACGTGAACAAAAGTATTACAAACTATTGCCATCTTGGTTTTATTAAAGAAAATATTGTAAAAGCAATAGAAATTGTGTTCTCATACAAGAAAACATCCTTATAATTGTAATAGCGAATACCATTTTATTCTCGTTAAAAAACTTCTAAGCTCGGCGACTAACATTACTTCAGCAAACAGTTTGTATTGACACTGAACAGTGTAATAATATCTTTATTGTGAAACTCCATCAAGTATTGGGGGTGACTCGAATTAAATAAGAGCGGCAACTTATGATATTACAAAAGCGCCTTCAAGTATTTTAAATATTTCTTTAATTTTAAATAAATTTGAATTTATAGGATCACCTTCTATAGTATACGATAACCGTCAACTCTCAGATTTAAATAGAGCTATAGAACCGGGATGACCTCCTCAGAGAAGCGTAGTGGACGCGCTCCTCCTACCTCTCCGTGCGACCATAGCGTGTGAGGCCGACTTCCCGGAGGGTCCATGGTGAGACAGCAGGGGCCACCTGCCCCCACTGCCTAGACCCTCCTGGCGCTGCTGAGCGGGCTCTCCTGGCCCGCCCGCTGTGCCCTCCACAGGTCCCTTTTAGTTTCTCCCCCGGTAGTCAGTACTAAGGGACCCCGAGTAGTCGGGCTCTGGGTGTTACCTTTTCCCGGCCTCCAGGAGGTACTCAGCCCCCCCCCACTACGCCAAGGTGGAGACCTGTTCGAGGGGTAAACTATAGTATCCCTGCTGTTCCTGAAACGTCAATGCCAACCACGTATCGTTTGACCAAAAGGAAGATAATCAGGATCAATTCACTATGGTTTCTTTTATAAGTAAACTGACCGTTTATAAACCATGTATTGTTCGTGAAATGGGTACCTGTGAGTTGGATAAACTTTGAAACCTCAAAACTGTTCAACTAACGCTAACAGTACAAAGTCACAACAATGCCTGGTTAGTTACAAAAATATTTCTTCGAGTTCAAAATTAATATATATAGTATATGTATATAATATATAGGTAACAAATTTATTACCAATCCACAAATATGAACATAAGCTGTAAATAATCTTGTTGAAGATAACCAGGAAAAAGATCCGAGATGTTTCCGAACAAGTGCCCATGCAACTTGAATCTACGACAGCAAATGTTACAAGTACGAAGAAAAAACTAACCAGAAAAGTAATAAGCTAACGAATTTAGGAGAAGCCTACACAGGATGCAGATCTATAAAAGAGTCTAATAGAAAGACCGTAAAAGCTGAATGTGTACAAAGAGATGTGGAGAAAGAATTACACAAGCGCAAAGAGAGGCTTTATTGCCGCAGTACTATGCACTTGGAGATCATGAGTTACAGTGGCAATACATTGCAAACGCAGCAAATAGCGATATTTGAATTAGATAAGGTCTTGAGTATTCCACTATCTCAAGTGGGAATATTCCCTTATAAAATAAAGTATGTAAGTTATAATTTTACTGTTTACAATAGTCTATGTCCGGCACCACACAATTGCCAAAAGGGAAGCCATAGAAATAGGCAGTTGTCTATGGCAATTTCTCTTAAGTGATAAAGAAGGAGGTATTAAAAACATTTCTTTTTATTCCGATAGTTGTGCAGGGCAGAACAAAAACAGGTTTATCTTTGCTCTATACATTTTTGCCGCTCAAAAACTTCAAATGAACATCACACATAGATTTTTTGAAACGGGTCATGGGCAAAGTGAAGTCAATTCTATGCACTGTCACATTGAACGTGAATTAAAACACAGGGTTGTATATACTCCCCATTGCCATTAAGCAAGGCTTTACATGGCGACTTCATGAGTCTATGTAGATCAGAAGCAATCCCAACGTTCTACCATGCCTTCTACGAAGCTTTAACTTATGACGGAACCAATACTGAAAGCCATACTATGTTAATTGAAAACGCTGATCAGGAAAATTAATTTTTATTTGCCATTTATTTTTAAAAGAATTGTGTACTTAAAAATAAATAAAGTCTGATTACCATAACTTCATATTATTTTCGTAACTAGAATAACAGTCCTACGGTTGATTAGTGTGCTATGTATATCTTGTATGAACCAGAACAAAATGGTAGGTTACTTTATTTTTCCATCATTTAGCACTGTCATACGGTTGAATAGTATTGCAATAGAATATTATACTATTTAATATGTTTCGAAATAACGCGAATAAAATGGTAAGTGTACAATACCAGATTTCAATAACATTAGATATTTACTAACTTTTTAAATTGTAATTATCTTACATTTGAATAATGCAATTAAATATTTATTACCACGTTAAGAAAGTTTTAAAAATTAGCTTTAATTTGAGCTATTATTGGATTATCTACGTCTAATATTAGTTAAGTTATAGACAAAAAACAGTTTTTTATTTTTCCTGAAAAGTTTAGTTTTTACGATAACCATTTTATTCGCCGGGGCCGGCGATATTCTCGTATTTTTATTCAAAAGCGATATGAACTGAAATTTATAAACAACTGCAATTTATAACCACCATTCACAAGTAAATCTATAACTAACTTCAATCGATCACTTTAAAGGAATTAGTAGTTAAATTGCTTCCTTAGAATGCGTCTTCGCCGTTGTATGAACAAGGACGGGAAAACCGGGTGAACTGGGATTCCGCACTAACCCGGCTATCCTGCGGGTTGGGACAAATAGCCGGATCGGCAGGGTCACCCGGGTCACCCGGTTTACCCGCATACATCCCGGACTTTATCCTTGTTTCGCTACAAGCTTCATCGGTGTTTAATCCTCTTAATTTATTTTAGTCTTGAAATTCCAGTACGTTTTCGTTTGGACGGTTTTATGTAGCTGTAGTATAAATAGTACAATATAAAGTTTATAATAAAAATTATATGTTTGAAGTGAAGAAGGTTTTATATTACTTCCATGGTATTTAAATCTAACTCATGGTTTAGGAGTGTGCATTTGTATTTAATTTTGACGTTTTCAAGTGCTATGTAATAGTTTAATAAAAAGATTTGAATTTTGAACTTTATGTAAATCATTAGTGTAAACTAATATACACTGGACAGCAAATAAACCGGGCCACCCGCTACCTTGGAATTTTGATTCGATTTTCTCAAAAAGTATAAACCTCACAACTATCAAAATTACACCCACAAAAAGCGCGTTTCATGTTGTTTGAGAAATGACCACAAATTTATCCAAAGTACCCTCAATTCACATTGTAATCAAGCAACAAACACAATACCAACGATTTGCTCTGTTTTGACTAGAGTTTGCGATTAGCGTTCTTTTTTTCTAAATGAGGATAGTCGGATTGTTCTTATAATTTCTTTGGTTGCCATCCATTATTTGATCCAGACGCGTGTATTTCTGCTATTTTCTTCGTTCAATAATGGATACGACGCCTCAAGAAGCAGCTTAAGCTTTAGCACTACTTCAAGCAGGCTTTTCGCAACGTGAAGTCGCTCGGAGACTTCGAATCAGCAGATCTTCGGTACAACGGGCTTACAGACGATACTTAGAGACTAGAGCATTCGATCGCCGACCAGGTACGGGCAGACCTAGGGCTACATCAGCAGCAGATGATCGTTATATCCAACTTACTGTTTTGCGAAATCGCCGCCTCAACGCAGTTGAAGTCCAACGAAGTCTGCGTGACGAACGCCAAGTGGTCATAAGTTCAGATACCGCTAGAAGGAGACTTGCTAAACGAAATCTGGCTCCAAAGAGAGCTGCTATAGGCCCAAAATTAACCGTACCCTACCGTAGAGCACGACTCGAATTTGCCCGAGAGCATAGGGATTGGACGTTAGAGCAGTGGGGCAATGTACTCTTTACTGATGAGACTAGGGTGAGTCTACAAGGAAGTGATCGACGTCAGAGAGTATTATACGCACTTTTTGTAGGTGTAAGTTTGATAGTTGTGAGGTTTATACTTTTTGAGAAAATCGAATCAGAGTTCCAAGGTAGCGGGTGGCCCGGTTTATTTGCTGTCCAGTGTAGTTTTAGCAGACAAAGTCACAACGCATATAATTTAATAGAAAAGTAATGTCACTACGGCTACAAATACCTCTCCGTAGCTATACTATTTTCTTTGCCATTGTGGTCATTATTCTAGGCTGTTTAACTTCATTCCGCAGGCTAGAAGGGTATATCATAAAACATTACCAGAATACTGGGCATATCGTGGGTACGTTCTTTATGGAGGCTGTGACGGCGGTCGAGTTTTAAATGATCACACGGTAAAAGACAAACATTCACGGCGGAAGGGTCGCTTGCAGAACTGTGAAACTTGGATGAGGTATTATTTTTTTTAAAATGATTCTATTTAAATTGCTTTTGGTCCTGAGCGTATCTTGTACTATGAGCAATAGACAATGGATAAGCATAGTTATGTCCATTTTATTGTACAAAAGCATATACCGGAATGGCCATTCATATCAGGCCAGTCATAATTTTTAAAGTTATAACTTAATATAATTAATCAGTTTTTTCTTCTATATAATAATATTAATATAACTTATGCCATATAGTATTATGTCATCATGTCAGCCCATTATCGTCCCACTACTGAGCACGAGCCTCCTTTCACATATCAAGGTGTTAGGGTATTGGGTCATACTCCACCACGCTGACCCAGTGTGGATTGGCGGAGGCAGGTGTGTGGCGTCCTGCTGTTAGAATTTTTCAAGCCGTGCATTAGGCCTCTAACATGATAACGACTATCACATTATTAGTGATAACCGGGACCAACGGCTTAAAGTGCCTTCCGAAGCACGGAAGCGCTCGATATCAAATGCCACACAAACGGTCACCCATCCAAGGACGATGATCGTTCCCGACCACCGAGCACCGCCAAGCTACGAGCGCTTCAGTATTAGCGCGGTAGTATTATTTACTGTTTATTAAAATAAAATTTGTGATGGATGGTTCCCTTTTTATATGGATTCCATGGCTCCTTCCACCTCTTTAATAAGCCAAAATGTACTGTCGAGAGGACAAACTTGACGAATTTCTCGCCTAACTATCTTTTCTCTAGCTTCTGCCCTTAATGAGTACGCTGGTTGTAAAAAATTCTCAGCATCCCCCACCTCAACATCATTCAAAAATCATTATTTTTAAATGATTTCTATTTATTTAATTTATTTAAACGTCATTGGACAAATTTAAAAAAAAATGTACAAAAGGCGAACTTAATGCTACAAGGCATTCTCTAACAGTTAACCTTTGGGTTAGCAGAAAAGTGTGAGGTAGTATGAACAAAAAAATATATATACCTGAACTTTCATAGAATTAAATATGTAATATAAATAAACTACATATACCTATATACAAAAATAATAATAATAATAATAATAATAATATAAAAAAAATATTGACACCGCTGTCACACATATATTTTCTACTCGTGATATTTTTATTTCTATTTATTTTATAATCCAGTTTATTTCCTAAGAGTTTAAGTAAATATAATATGTGTTACCAAATCAATTTAAAATACAAAACATAATTAAAATGACAAAATTAGCTGTGAAAAATTTTCAAACCTTATATTGCTTCGAGTGACATGTAATGTCAAATAAAAATGGTTCAATATTAAATTAAAGAAAAATGATTTTAAGGCCACGAGTAGGAAAAAAAAGAACAGCGGATCAGAATCCCGCACGCCCAACATCTTCGCGGCCCCACCCGTCGGGCTCCACGGCAGCGTCGTCATCTGGGGACGAGTATGGGACTCCCCCAGACACCAGCTGCGTGTCGAGCGACGAGAGTGAGCCGCCGTCGCCCCCGCCGTCGCCACCACCTGTACGGTGCAGAGGACGACCCCGTCTGCCGGCCGGCTTGGGACTTGCAGGGCATGCCGCCCCGCGTCCGGTCCTCGCCTCCGGTGGATTAGTGCGCCGCATGAAATGGACTCAAAATATGAACATAAATGTAATGCGTGCGTATTATAGGGCTACGGAGGGAGAAACCTTTATGACCGCGTACCGTACTCGTTTATTGCCTTTGTTCCAGGCGCTTGAACCAGATACCACCGTCACTACGCAACGATTATCGGATCAAGTGCATGCCATAAAGCGTTGCAAGATGCTTGATGACGCGTTACTTGATAGGCTACGCTCCGACACATTACCGACTCAAGCCATTGACACTCCGATACGAAGCCCTCTTGCACCGATGCCACCGCCTACTTTGGTGACAGTGTCGCAGGTGGACTTTGATGCTGATGCTGTCAATTGCGAGAGTATTAATGTCAGTGAGTATGAGCAATTGAGGGCGGTTTTGGATGATGCGATTGTGAGGTATAGGTCCACATTATCGTGCATTAGACCACGATTACCACGTTTGCCCACACATAGACGAAATTTGGCCTTAATGGGAGTCCTGAACACTTTGCTAGTGCCGTACTTAAGCACAAGTAAAGATCTTACTGATACTCATTCGATCCTTTATTGTGGAGCTATTGCAGCATGTCAAGTTGCCAATGTAAAGTTTGTCGACACTCCTCGTGCACAACGTGCAGTTCCTAGTGCTCCTGCTTGGCAATTGAGGATCGAACGACGTATCAATACGTTTAGGACTCTCATTGGGAAGCTAATCTGTTTCAGGGAGGGAAATCATCGACCTCGAGTAATGCGCTTTGTGTCACAGGCCTTTGCCGGGACCGGAATCCGATCGTCGGATTATTTGGCTTGTGTCACAGAGCGGATTGACTTTTTGAAACAGAAAATTTATGCTTGGGCAAGCCGTATTCGTCGCTATAGGGAACGTGTGGATAGATACTGGCAGAATCGTAACTTCCAACAAGATCAGAGGAAGGTATACCGGATTTGGGAGAGACCTAACCAACGTGTACTAGATGATAACTTACCGGATGTTGATACCATGAAAAACTTCTGGCGCAGCATTTGGTCGGTACCGGTCGAGTACACCGAGGGTGACTGGATGAGTGTTGTAAGTAGCAGATGTGAGTCCATAGAAACCATGGAACCTATTACCATTGTTCCATTGGACGTAAGTTGTGCAGTAAGTTCTACTCAGAACTGGAAGAGTCCTGGAGTTGATGGACTGCACAACTTCTGGCTGAAATGGTTTCGTTCTGCTCACTCACTACTTGCAAAACAATTCCAGCAAGCCCTCGAGGTTGGATCTCTTCCAAATTTTTTAACAACAGGTATTACTTTCCTGCTGCATAAGTCCGGTGGTACCGCGGAACCAAAAAATTATCGACCTATCACATGCTTACCTACCATCTATAAGCTCCTTACATCTATTCTGACCAAAAAACTTAATATGCACATTGTGGCAAATAAAATTTTGGCCCCTACTCAGAATGGATGTAAGGTTGGGTCCCGCGGTACTAAGGAACTTCTCCTCATTGACATGGCCATTTGCAATCAGGTCAGGAAAAGACGAGGTAACCTTTCGGCTGCTTGGATTGATTATAAAAAGGCTTATGATTCAGTGCCTCATGCGTGGTTGGAGAGGGTCTTAAAACTGTATAAAGTAGATACAAAACTAAGATCTTTCCTTAAATCCTGCATGAGACAGTGGACCACAGTCCTTTGCCATCCGGGCACCCGAGGGGAGCTCTCGGCTTCTCAGGACCAGATTAAAATTGAGCGAGGTATTTTTCAAGGCGACAGTCTGAGCCCTTTATGGTTCTGCCTGGCTCTGAATCCTCTTAGCACCTTGCTAACGAATTCCGGATCAGGCTATCGCCTTCGAAGAGGGGGTGAGGTTATCTCTCACTTGCTGTACATGGATGATTTAAAACTTTTCGCGACCAAAAATTCAGAGCTAGTGTCATTGGTGAATATCACTCAGATATTCAGCAACGACATCGGCATGGAATTTGGTATCGACAAGTGTGCGGTCATGCAAGTACAACGAGGGAACGTTGTGAATTCATCAAATTTACAACTTACTAGTGAGATTTCTCTCAGATCTCTCTCTGAAGGTGAAACCTATAAATATCTTGGTATGTCAGAATCGTTGGGTTTAAATTATGGGGACATAAAGCAATCAGTGAAGGAACGTTTCTTTGGTCGTCTTACAAAAGTACTTAATAGTCTTTTGTCTGGTGGTAACAAGGTACGTGCCTTTAATGGTTGGGTTATGCCCTTGCTCATTTATACCTTTGGCATACTAAGGTGGACTCAGACTGAACTAGACGCCATTGATTGCAGGGTTCGCCAACTGTTAACGGCACATCGCATGCGACACCCGCGTTCGTCGGTAATGAGAATGTACATCCCGCGAAAATTTGGTGGTCGGGGATTTTTAAATGCTAAAACACTCCACAATCGCGAGGTGTACAATCTCAGAAATTTTTTCCTTACCACGAATTGCGTGATGCATCGAGATATTGTGGCAGTTGACAAACACCTTACCCCACTCAATTTAGCTAATGAGAACTGGCGTAAACCGCTTACGTTAAGCATTCAGGATCGCAAGGAGATATGGAAAAGCAAGGAGCTCCATGGGCGATTCTACAAGGCCCTTACAGGCCCAGATGTAGATATCTCCGCTTCGGTGAACTGGCTACGTTTTGGGGACCTCTTTGGGGAAACTGAAGGGTTTGTCTGTGCAATTATGGACGAAGTTATCAAGACGAACAATTACCGAAAGTATATACTGAGAGATGGAACTATTGACATATGTCGGGCATGTCATCGACCCGGAGAATCTCTCAGGCATGTGGTTTCGGGTTGTTCGCATCTTGCTAACGGCGAGTATTTGCACAGGCATAACCTTGTAGCCAGGATCATCCATCAGCAACTTGCTCTTCGATATGGCCTTGTCGGACCTGAAGTGCCATACTATAGATATGAACCGGTGCCAGTTCTTGAAAATGGTCATGCATTGCTCTACTGGGATCGATCCATCATCACTGACAGAACTATTCTCGCCAATAAGCCTGATATTGTTTTGGTGGATCGATCAGAGCGCCGGGCAATTGTTGTTGACATCACAGTTCCACATGACGAAAATCTCGTGAAGGCAGAAAAGGAAAAATTAAGTAAATATCTGGACTTGGCCCACGAGATTTCTGCCATGTGGGATGTGGACTCAGCGACGATTGTTCCGATAGTGGTTACGGTCAACGGGTTGATAGCGAAGAGCTTCGACCAATATCTTAAGAAGCTCAAGCTAGGTAGCTGGGTTAAGGGTCAGATACAAAAGGCAGTGCTTCTCGATACGGCGCGCATTGTCAGGAGGTTTCTCTCTCTGCAGCCCTAGCCGCCAGTCGTTTGGGTGTTACCTCGCGACCGGCGGTCTCCGTTTTTTATATTTTTTACAGTATTGTATTTTTTTCTTTTTTGTTATATAATAATTGTAAAAAATATAAATTATGTGTAAATTAAATAAATATATGTGAATAATAATAATATTTTTTTCTTTTTTGTTATATAATAATTGTAAAAAATATAAATTATGTGTAAATTAAATAAATATATGTGAATAATAATAATATGTAGACTCAATCAGATGATGACTCCTCAAGAAAGAATTTTAAAACAACCCTTTAAAAGTAGGTTTGTTTTCTGCCAACCTAATATCAATAGGAAGGGGATTCCAAAGTTGAATAGCTTTTATGCAGAAAGAGTTTGACATAAAACCTGAACAGTGTTGTGGAATGGCAAGGAGAAAGTTGTCACACGAGCGAAGCTGCCTGGAATGAGTAGAACTCCCGGGAGTCCCGAAAAGCCAAACCTTTTGGACCAATTATTAATTGTCGTCAAATCATCATTTAGGAGAGCAATTGCAGTATTGATGTTGAGGCATTACCATCTATACTAATAAAGAGGAATGATTTAATTGTTTCCATTAAATAGAATCCAAAAATGCTGTACTGATAGCTACATTCTTAGTGAGTCAGATTATATCCTAGCATTATCTCGTTTGCCCTAGACTTAGGCTTAGGGCTCAGAGTCTGCTCACTGGACTCACCGGATTTGAATAAATTTTAGTTATGACATGGAGCGACTGCCGTCAGACCTCCGCATCCCACAGGGAAATATCATTCTTATAATAATGAACGTAATTAATTATCTAAAAAATTACATTCAATACTTTGACAAGACAAGTGAAACAGGTTCATCTGATGCTGACGCAGGAGCAATGTCTCTGGACAGCACAAATTTTCAACCTTACCCGGCTTTCGAGAGGCAGACATTATTAAAACCCTTGCAGGAATCGGAAATAAAAATTTGAGCATAACAAGGACTTCTTGGCAGAAAAGTAAAGCGTCATTACTGCAGTTTTGTAAAATTTTCTAAAATTTGTGATATTTCAAACATTAATGTGTAATAACGGTGGATTATTAACTTTTATGTGTTTGTGAACCGCCTGGCATAGCGCCTCAAATTTTCTGTAACACATTTTGTTTTCTGTAAAGCAGATCTATAATAAATTTGAAAACAATGACGGTTCTATGGTACAACCAGCTGTCCAGCATCATATTAAAAGGCACATACTTTTTAATAACTACTGCCTAAGATGTTCAGGACAGCTAAGACTGAACATGTTTTCTGAGACATAGAGTAAAAGACAATTACGCACATAACTTCTAAAAGTCATAGGTTTAGCCCGAGACCCTCTGGATTTGATGTCTAATTGTTTCCTCTGAGGGCCTTTAGTATAATACCACAGATAATATAATATTATGCCAGTATGATGTTAACTAAAACCTTCGTGGCTGAATGTAGAGGTCTCGTCGGCGTTTATCTTTGTTTCTACAACTGGCTACGTCCTGTAAGCCACGTGAAAATGTCCACATTTCACTGGAAGCCACTTCTACTTTTTATTTTTATTTTTGTTTGACGAAATTCTCCGAGTGGGGTAAGGAATGGGGATAGAAAGATAGTTATGTAAATAGAAAAAAGTTTCGTAAAGGTGCTTTTTAAGTTAGAAAGGTATTCTTTTAAAACTGTTTATCTGAACTTCTGAAGTGCAGAAAAGATGTAGTGTTTCAGGATATCAGTTTATTGAAATTACCTCAGAAGGTTGTTTCTGGGCTGTTAATGATTAATTGTCAAATAAAATTGCTTGTAATTATAATTCTTTGCAATGATTTTGTCAAGAAAGAAAAATGAAAGAAAATTAATTTAACACATCTAAAATTATAAAAAAAGAAACAAATGAACCAACTAGTATACCAAATCTAAAATTTAATTATTCTTAAAAGAAATAGTAATAACACATAGTCTGAGGTGTTACTTAATTTTTAAATTTATTTAATTTGTTAGCATAAGTTGCAACTTAAATAAAATAGGTACATAAACATAATTATATATTTTGGTATGTGCACTGAATAGGACACCTATTCACACTGTCGGAAAACCTCAGCACACTATTGGACACCATAAGATGTTACGACGCTGATCTTCCGTAGACACCCAACCATGCAGAATTACTACGGGCTCCTTTATAAGAACAAATAATATACAATCTATGCATAGGTGTATAGGGATCCTACTTACTATGATTCTTGTTCGTAGCAGAAGTAAATTAACATAAAGACGAGAACTGATATTGACTTTTAATGTGGCTTGAAATCAGCATTTTTTTTAAATCAGGATGATTAGATGCAACATGAGCATCAAATTATACTTTCCTCACTACCCCATAGACTATTTTCCTGCTAATCTTTTGGATCTATATGAAGAACAGCGCTACATACAATCACGCCTGTTTCCCCGAAGGGGTAGGCAAAGGCATATTATACGCCCACATTTCGCCGATTTCACTGTCGGTCCCACGTAATAGGTGGCGAGCCCATCGCTTATCGGGATCTTTTATGTTTGCCAGAGCCTCGTCTGTTGATCGGCAGGTGCACCACTTGCAGGTGAGGTAGGCTTGGGTTCCTTGGATGTTGGTAGGATCTCTATACATAAGAATAGGGCTAGTGATTCCATAAGAAGCTTTGGACTATGAAGGAACGCTATCAAGGCTACTGAAACACACACGTGATAGCTGACTACAACATCTGAACAAATTCTAACAAAAAATGTTTATTCAATTTAAGTATTTAATAAAATAGCCATGTTACATATTTTACAAACTAGACAAAGGTTTTTATCACGGTATTGATATCGTCATTAAGGCTAAGATCATGCCAAAACCCAATTATCACCCATCCATCATATATCTTTATGTAACTTATGTCTATTATAGTTAATTTTATTTCAATTTTATTTTAATATAATCTAATTAATTTGTTTAAATTTTATCTGATTAATTTAATTATTGTTGCTGAGTTTAGTTTTGTAAGTGTTGAATTGTATTTTTGAAATTGATTGTTATCTTTAATTACTGTAATTGGTTTTGTACACCGTTTTAATTAAAGTAAAAATAAAAATAAAATAAAATCAGAACTTCTGTTGTGTGGTATTATTATTGCAATAATACTACAAGTCATAAAATACAAAATACTATTCATTAGCTAATAAAAAAAAATAGAAAAAATTACGTTTAATTGTACACAAATTAGCTAAATATTAAAATACAAACACAAAGCAGATGTTCCAACTCGCACTTGGCCACATTCTCTTTGCTACTGATCCCTATTTTATACTTTCTATAAAGATTAGGGATCTGATAATCCACCCTCTGTTAAGACTGGCAATAAAAATGGCTTACTTAGCTCCCCTTAGGCAATATTAATAAAGAAACAAAGAGCCTACAACTTAGCTAACTTACCTAACATCTGGAGAGTCATTCTTTTAGTTAAGTTAGAAAGGTATCCACGTAAGTCAAAAGTTTTACCAGACGTCCATTACATGCTGCTAATTGGAAGCATGACTTTGCCATTTATATGGTCTTACCCGTAAAATGGTTTCAAGTGAATATTATAGGAATAAGGGAATTAGATCTCGTTTAGTGTTTCCGTTTAGAGGGCCAGAGCCTCCTCCGTTGCACCATTTGCAGGTTAGGTTGGCTCGGCTCCTCCCGAGAGAGACCGGGAGACAGTGCGTAAACAGCATCTTTTTACTGACGACAAAATAAAAGAAAAAGGACTTCTTAGATGTTAATAGGATCTTCAATACATTCCCAAATGCACGAAGCATAAAAGAACTTCAAGTTTCCCATCCATGGACTGATCTTTTTTTTTTTTATTTACTTTGGTAAAAAAATGCATTTACGCACTGTCTCCCGGCCAAAGGGGGACCGAGAGAGGTGCGTGGGACTCACCACCGACAGACACGACCGCCAGCAGTAATACCCACTAAAAATTTACCGACGACGCCCGCCGCTTGTTGAGAAAGAGGCGGGAAGCACCTGGGTACCTGGTACCTGGGTAGCAGCTCTGACACCCCGCCCGCGGCCAACGACCCCCGGACCAAAACCGGGAGGACCTCCTCAAAGAGACGCAGTGGACGCGCCCCTCCTACCTCCATTTTTTTTGAAAGGTAGCTTTTCGATCATCGCCATTATCTAAGCAAAATTCCGGTGGCAAACTTATTACCTCCTTTTCGCATAGTCTTTGGCAGCCTTGGTGGATAAACCATTGGCAGCCATGCCACTTTTAACGACATCAAGCCAACTCTACCTGGGCCTGCCCAATCTGCCTCGGTTGGGTAGAGGTGAAAATAACGCTCTTTAAGGCATACTGCCAAAACTTTAACACAGCGGCTGTGTGGACCAACTATACTAAGAAGGTCTGGTAAAGCTTAAAGGTACAGGTACAATAACTGTTTCAGGATTCTGATGGGACCCTAGGTGGCCGCAATGCGGCAGTGCATCGGCGATGTTTGCAGATGCCAGAGTCGATGCTTTTTGCGCGATAATTCGCAAAAAGACAATCTCACTTCTAGGCAGAATGAAATCTAGTCCCAACAGAATCCTGAACATGTTAGTGAATAAGTTTGATGCACCAATTATTAGGCACTTCGTGTCTGTATTGGTGCATCAAAAGCCGCCATGGTTATAATTTTGTTAAATTTTATTATTATTATTATATTTACTAACACTAGTCTTTTAAGTTGTGTAAATTACTAACAATTGGATCATTGTTGTCAAATAAATGAATTTAATTATTATAATTATTATGAAAATTAAATGACATGGTCAAACATTTATTCCCCCTTAGTTAGCTGGTTTTCGTAAAACGAGTATCACCGTTTAACTAGTGGGTTCTAATGTGGGTGCGACAATGGAATATCTCAGGAAAGGAGCTTTCACCCAAATACAACAATGGACTCCAGCACTCCTTTTGTTAGACAACCCAAGTCGGAATTGAAACAATTGACTGGCTTGTTATCTTCTGGTACTTTACGCAGTGAATTTTATTTTTTTCTATTTTTGGTGTACTCATTGAAAGTGATGTTACTTAAAGCGGAAAATACAAACTGATATTATAAATGCGAAAGTAACTCTGTCTTTTCTTCACGCCTAAACTATTGAACCGATTTGTGTGAAATTTGGTATAGACATAGTTTGGAACTTGAGAAAGGACATAGAACATTTTTATCCCAAAAATCCTGCGGAAGCGGGAACTTCTCAAAAATCCCGCGAGATCGGGAACTATATGGTTAAAACCAATAATCTGCCGATAGTCACAATTCTACGCGAACAAAATCGCGGCCAAAAGCTAGTGGTTTGATAATTTCATTAGGTTGAGGTATTATAATAATTGTTAATAAAAACTTAAGAAAGTATTTTAGGTGTAAAGTTGTATAGCAATAACTAATTAGAGCTTGTTTTTTAGTCAATTATACTTTTTTTTATATAAAAACATTGGGATATGTGAGCTTAAGGTTATAAGTGAATGTGTTTACAATGTAAACAACTTAAAAAACATACACCCAATTATCTTAAAAATCTTAATTCTCGGAATTCCGAAAAAAATACTGCGAATTAGTCAAAAAAGTCTTTCAATGCCCATTCGCGAAGAATGATGGCCATCAAAAGCCAGTAAAAGTCTCCGAAACCCGAAGACGCTGCCGTCGTTTGTCATAACAACAATCTGAAGTAATGTAAAACGACTTCGGTCAAGTGGAAGAGCTCAATGACAGTTTAATACTTTAATGGAGCCCTACTTTGGTTGTTTTCAGTAAAATTTTAAGGTTTTTGTGTCATATTTAAATGCTTGCTTAACTGCAATGTTTTGTTAAGGTCAATGGTGACCAACGTGCATTAATTTCCAAATATTTATGTTATTCTTCATAATTAATGTCATTAAAAAAATAAAATAAAATGAAGCTCAAAACTTTGAATTCGAATAGCGTTGTTCTGCGACAAAGGACTCCTAGATTGTTTGTGGAAACTATTGCCCGCAATTATTTTGGCAAGAGAACTAGAAATTATTTTATACCTAAATTATTTAACCACATACCAAGTGTAGTTGCTTGCTGCAGCACAGCAGTATATAAAAATAGTTTAAAAAAATACTTTCTTGATGTCTTTGATTCTGGCTGTTTCCTAGTGAAGGATTAATTATGCTTATGCTTTTATTTGTAACCTAATGTGTGTTTAAAAAGGTGTTATATTCGCCATTAAACTATTATATAGTTTGACGATAGAATAGGTTGAAATAATTGTTATTTTATTTTGAATAGTCCAAAAATATATATATGATTATATATCTAAGCGGTTGGGTAGCAACCCCTATTATATCCTAGATGTAGGTATCACCACTGTAGGTATTTAATGTCTAGGTATAGGTGATGTTAGTTTATACTCAATTTACCTATAGTCAGAAGGTGTATAATGAAACGACGGTGTACTATAAGACTCCTTTAATTATAATAAAAACACATATAATATGTATCTTGTTGGAATAGGAATGGTGCCGTCACACAGACATATGTATAGTTGCGCTTCCGATTACAAAATCTAAGAAATGCTATGCGCAGCTGTGCACTGTGTACCTACACTAGAATCGACCCAGTTGACCTAGTCTTAAGATCTGTGCCCAGAGTCTGCTCACTTGCGTAACCAGGTTTGGCTGATATTCAGTTTTTACATGGAGCGACTACCGTCAGACCTCAATCCAGACGGAAACATCATTCTATAGTTAGACCAGCTGTCAGGATATTGGATGAAACTGATTTCCTAATTACAACTGCCATAGATGTTCATTACAGCCTGGACCAACGGCTTAACGTGCTCTCCGAGACAGAGAGTAATAATTTGAAACGACTTCGGTCAAATGAGAGTGCACAATGACAGTTTAATACTTTAATGGAGTTCTACTTAGGTTATTTCAAGTAAAATTGAAAGCCTCTTCGAGTTTGGCATTTTTTAAGCAATATCTCTAAGGAATAGTTAGTTCTCTGTATAGTATATTAAAATGTTATTAAATATCATATTTTGGTAAAATATTGTCATAAATATACTTAAAAAGATAAAAAAGTAAACAGAATAAACAAAATTAAAAGTTCTTATTCAGGCAAATTACACCCATGCACAGAAAACAAAATTTCCAATTAGAATCTATTAATTCAATAAATATATTTAATTTGTTTAAATAAAAAAAATCCCAATCAAAGTATTAAATAAGCTACATAATAATAAATTAAATGTGAAAAAGACTTCTTGGCGGGAACGTGAAGCGTCATGTCTGCATTTTTGTTTTATTTTCTAAAATTTGGGATATTTCTAACATCTATGTGTAATAATGGTGGATTATTAAGTTATTAATTTGTGAATATACATGAGTGTTGGTAAATCAAACAAAGCAGTGCAAAATCACTTTTCAAATTCTCCTCAAGGAGTCCATGTGAGATCTCAGTATGGTCCCACATCTTTACTGAGGACTCAAGGGGTTTAGGGGAGGGTATCTCATTTACTATTTATCATCTTTATCATCACTCATTTTCATTTACTACTATGACTTATATATTATTAATATATCACTTACTTGACACTGGCTAGATGTGCTTGACGCACGAAGCCATTATATAAAAGAAAAAGAAAAAAATATGAAAAACATTCCCACTCTTAATCTGAATCATAAATTATAGAAAGAGCTAAAAATCATCTAGTCAGCTTACATACAAAAGAAAGTGCAATATTATCAGTCCAATTCAAATAAAAAAGACATTTCAGACAGCGCCATCTAACAATATAGAGGACGCTGAGGTTATGGCCTCTTTCGAGTATTTACAGCTACGCACGAACATTGCCTCACTGTGTCTTCTCCTGGAACTACTATGGTGAGTGTTCTGAGGAACTATTCGATCTCATCCTGCCCTCTCCTTTCCTCTCCCGAACAATACGTGATCTGAAACTGACACTGAAACTGCAGAATATCAGCACTCGAACTAAGAAATTTGATAAGTCGTTTCTGAATAAGACCACTTAACTTTGGTGCTCGCTCCGGCTCATGTGTTTCCTAGTTCCTATAATCCCGGGTCTTTTAAGCGGGGTGTAAAACGGCATTTTAGCAGGCCGTTTTGAGTGGATGCGCTTTATACCGTGCTTATTTCAAGGTATGGAGCGCCTTAAGTTTTTTTGGACTGCATCGACTGCTTACCTTAAAGCAGAATGAAGTCATTATGATGTGTCACATAAAAAAAAACCTAAGAAATATTAACGGAATAATTATGTACTTTTTTGCTATTTTTAGTAAGTCTTTCAAGTATCTTTTAAACTCTATTTAGTAAATATTTTTATTATTAACAGTTTCGGGCTAGAAGCACTGTGTCCAGGAATAAAATCAGTTTTTGTTTAAAATCAAATATCTGTGAATCACTATCAATATGGAATAGAAAATATTGTGATGTCGAGTTATAAATAGTTCTTCTTTCTAGGTCGAGCGAGAGTCGGAATCTAATATTGTACTTGAACAAATATTTAATTTTGTGTGTATGAACATTGATATTTGGCATAGACCGTATTTATACTATGGTATAAATAAGACTAGAAGCGCTCGTAGCTCTTTGATGCTCGGTGGTCGGAAACGATCACCAAAGTACAGCAGAGTTTACAGAGGTCAGTCCTTGGATGGGTGACCGTTTGTGTGGCATTTGATATCGAGCGCTTCCGTGCTTCGGAAGGCACGTTAAGCCGTTGGTCCCGGTTATCACTAAATGTGGTAGTCGTTAAGCCATGTTAGAGGCCTAATGGGCGACTTGAAAAATTCTAACAGCAGGACGCCACACACCTGCCTCCGCCAATCCGCACTGGGTCAGCGTGGTGGAGTATGACCCAATACCCTCACACCTTGATATGTGAGAGGAGGCTCGTGCTCAGTAGTGGGACGTTAATGGGCTGAGATGATGATGATGATTAATAAGACTAAGCATATTATACCAATAGAATAGTATATATTGTGTAGTAGTGTAGGGTTTATAGAAAGTGCCGTGTGGTACCGGGATATTGCCACCCCTCTCATCTCATGGGGAGTCGTAAGAGTAAGCAAAGAAAAATGTGACTGGCTGTTGGACAGCAGCGGCGATAGCCCAGTGGCGAGACCCCATGCCATTAAATTATGTGGGTCTCGGGTTCAAACCCTATGACTTTTCGAAGTTATCTGCATAATTATCGCTTGCTCCGTGCCTCGGAAAACACGTTAAGCCGTTGATCCCGGCTGTCATGAATATCTATGGCAGTCGTTATTAGGAAGTCAGTGCCTACTAACAGACTGACAGCTGGTTTAACCATTGAATGATGTTTCCCTCTGGGATGCGGAGGTCAGACGGCAGTCGCTCGACGTAATAACTGAAAATCAATAAAAATCTGGTTAAACCAGTGAGCAGACCCTGGGCCCTAAGCTTAAGTCTAGGGCAACTGGGATAATGCTAGGGTATGATGATGATGTTGAACAGTAGCGTTGTCTTACGTCCTGTCATAAACTGCGATCACCAACCCTGTCCAGCGTGGTGATTATGAGCAAATACGTCTAATAGAGTGTAATGTATTTATTAGAGAGGCCAATGTTCAGAATTTGACTTCACAAGGCTGATATAATATAGATATATTATAGACACGTTACTAAATCTAAATCGTGATGCAAACAAAATTTAATATCGACATAAATATAGGCTTTCACTTTTTACATATTACATACATACATACGTAATTCACGCCTGTAGGCAGAGGCAAAATATACGCCTACACTTCGCCAATTACTTTATAATTATTAATTAGTGAAAATAACTTTGTTCAGAGCTTACTGTACATCGTTTTATATGTGTAGTCTGTGGGCAAGTTACACACAAAGGGCGTACGGGGCCCTCCGTGTCCAATATAATAACGCATTCAGGAGGCTGATGGGGCTGGCGATGTAGCGCGTCGGGCATGTTCGCACAGGCGCGAGTAGATTGTTTCTACGCTACAATGCGGAAGCGCGCTGCGTCCCTCGTGCGCAGAGTCAGGGCAAGCTCCAACTGTCTCCTAAAGATGATCGCGGATCGCGTAGATTGTGTTTACCTGAATAAATGTTGTGCGCTACATGTAATTACTAACACCTAGGATTAAGATATATGTATTTACTAACACAATATGAGTGTAGAACTCGAAATAAATGAATAAATAAAAATATTACATAGTCCCACGCAATAGGTGGCGAGCCTATTGCTTATCGGACACTGTTATGTTCGCCAGAGCCTCGTCCGTTGATCGGCAGGTGCACCACTTGCAGGTGAGGTTGGCTTGGGCTTCTTTGGCTTGGTAGGATCCCTAAGCACCCTTTTTACATATTCACCATTGTTATATTATTATATGGATTTGAAAGTTATTGTTATGATATTATATAAGTATTATCTCACAACGAGTTATATTCATAACGTATTCCTTTGTTCCAAACTGTATGTGTATCTAATGTCTATAATTATGTTCTCAGGATAAATAATAGTGATTATTTTTGCCCAAAAGATGGCAGTGCACGTAATTAGATCGCGCAAGCGTTGATTGTTTTCCGGACTTATATAGGTCCGGCAGCTACCCATATTGGATAAATTCCTTCCAGTTTTTTATATTTTGGACCTAAGGTTATTTTCACTAAAATAAATATTATTAAAAATCATTATTGTGTAATGAAATCTGTTTATTGATTTTTTTTAATTATTGGCTGATTGATAACAATTATTTAAAAGTAGAATAATTTGTAGTTATTGTAAAATACAGAGTAAAAACACCCTGATTACAGCTAAGGCTGCATGGTTTTACTGAAAATGATACTTATCTTGGAACTAAATAATTGGTATAATTGTCAAAAAATATTTATTTGTTTATGTAATCTTCAACGATAAGCTCGCGTGAAACCGCCGGAGCCCCGTAGCACTGAAGCCGTGGCATAAACCATGCGTGCTGCATGTTTTTTTACATGTTGTATGCTTTATTTACATACATGCATTTTATTACAAAATGGAAATACAATTTATTTTTAACAAATAATTAAAGAGATATGAGCGGGACCCAATCAAGAAATAAAGAATTTTAATTTGAAGAAATAAAAACAAAATGGATGCTTTGTCAGAATATGTCGAGGTTTGTCAGTTAATTTGTCTATTGTGATATTTTCTCATAATTCTTCAGTCTGTCTGTTTTTTTATTAGGATTCATATTCAAAGTCGTTGCCCCGTTATGAAGTACAGCTATATTATTTTTATGTGGAACTTTAAAATGACTACATTTCTTCAAATTTTTTTTTAATAATTTGTTTTATCATCACCATCAGCCTTATAAAGTCCACTGCTGAACATCGGCCTCCCCAATAGACTACATTCTATTCGACGTATTTGCCCATAATCATCTAAAAACTGTTTACCATAGCGAATTGTTAAAAAAAATTTGGTTGACGTCGTTTTAATAATCATATAGGACTTCTTGGCGGGAAATTGAAGCGTCATGTCTGCAGTTTTGTTTTATTTTCAAAAATTTGTGATATTTCTAACATTAATTTGTAATAACGGTGGATTATTAACCTTGAATATATATGAGTGTTGGTAAATCAAACAAAGCAGTGCAACATCACTTTTCATATTCTCTCAAGGAGTCCATGTGAGATCTCAGTATAGTCCCACATCTTTACTGAGGACTCAAGGGGCTTGGGGGAGGGTATCTCATTTACCAATTATCATCTTTATCACCACTTATTCTCATTTACTGTGAATTATATATTATTAATATATCACTACTTGACACTGGCTAAATGTGCTAGACGCACGAAACCATTATTTAAAAGAAGAAGAAGAATAATCATATATCATTTAACATCCGGATGAACCGTGAAATCTTTAAACATTAGCAATTTGTAACCACTATTGACAAGCAGAACTATAACAAACTTCAATCGATCGCTTTAAAGGAATTATTTGTTAAATTGCTTCCTTAGAATGTGTCTTCGCCGTCATATGTACTAGAACGGATAACCTGGGTAAATAATTATCATTTTGCTTTTGAAAATACTTTTAGTTGTTTTATTATAATTCTATTATGAATTTGAAACCGAATTTTCTGTTTAACGCGAAGGTTAATTTATTTTAATCATCATATTCTCGTATTTTTATTCAAAAGCGATATAAGCACATTTCAACACCCGGATGAACCGAGAAATTTATAAACAACTGCAATTTATAACCACCATTTACAAGTAAATCTATAACTAACTTCAATCGATCACTTTAAAGGAATTAGTAGTTAAATTGCTTCCTTAGAATGCGTCTTCGCCGTTGTATGAACAAGGACGGGAAAACCGGGTGAACTGGGATTCCGCACTAACCCGGCTATCCTGCGGGTTGGGACAAATAGCCGGATCGGCAGGGTCACCCGGGTCACCCGATTTACCCGCATACATCCCGGACTTTATCCTTGTTTCGCTACAAGCTTCATCGGTGTTTAATCCTCTTAATTTATTTTAGTCTTGAAATTCCGGTACGTTTTCGTTTGGACTGTTTTATGTAGCTGTAGTATAAATAGTAAAATATAAAGTAGTAAAGTATATAATAAAAATTATATGTTTGAAGTTAAGAAGGTTTTATGTTACTTCCATGGTAAAAGTATTTGAACCTAACTCATGGTTTAGGAGTGTGCATTTGTATTTAATTTTGACGTTTTCAAGTGCTATGTAATAGTTTAATAAAAAGATTTTAATTTTGAACTTTATGTAAATCATTAGTGTAAACTAATATAGTTTTAGCAGACAAAGTCACAACGCATATAATTTAATAGAAAAGTAATGTCACTACGGCTACAAATACCTCTCCGTAGCTATACTATTTTCTTTGCCATTGTGGTCATTATTCTAGGCTGTTTAACTTCATTTCGCAGGCTAGAAGGGTATATCATAAAACATTACCAGAATACTGGGCATATCGTGGGTACGTTCTTTATGGAGGCTGTGACGGCGGTCGAGTTTTAAATGATCACACGGTAAAAGACAAACATTCACGGCGGAAGGGTCGCTTGCAGAACTGTGAAACTTGGATGAGGTATTATTTTTCGTGAAAATGATTTTATTTAAATTGCTTTTGGTCCCAAGCATGTCTTGTACTATGAGCACTATACAACGGATAAGCATAGTTTCATAAAACTTATTGTACAAAAACATTCACTGGAATGGCCCGTTGCAATTTTTAATGTTATGTCTTAATACACGGACACAAAAAAATTTACAACGTGTTCAAAATGCGTGGGTCCGTTATTGTTTCCATGTACCTCATCGAGCCCACATTATGGCTTTTCTTTACAAAAACGTTATGTTTAATATAGTCTTAAAGACGCTAGACGTAACTTACATTTTCATCTATTCTCTTTGGTATAATTATAAACCAGCAACCCCATTATTTGTTTGTAAAGCTCAAGTTTTCTGAGTCTCTGTTTCGATCTGCAACGCGTTTAACCTGTCCTTCACATAGAACGGCTGCTTTTCGTGGCAGCTTTCGTTACGCCGCCACGAAATGTTGGAAAAATTTACCTCCACCCGTTTATAGTCTGTTTCTATTGATTCTTTTAAATATAAATAAAAAAATATTTACGTATTACTTAATGCTGTCGATCTCTCTATAATCTCCACTTAATATAACAAAATATAAATTTATTTTAACCTCAAATCCAACTGTGTTTGTTCTAAGTTATTTAATCTTAAGATAAAAGAGTTTGATAACAAACCTGAACTGTGTTGTGGAGTAGCAAGGATGTCACACTAGCGAAGCTGCCTGGAATGAGTAGAAGAGTGAGTATTGAATTTTGATCGTAAATATTCAGGTGATTCAGGATTGCGTAATATTGAAAAAAGAGTAGTTAATGGGGTATATAAAAAAAGGAAAAAAATAATTAAGGGTAGATATGGAGAAATGTGGTCATACTTACGGACCCCGAAAATAAAACGAATAGTACTATTTTGGAGACGGTCCGATTTAAGTAAAAGGTCTTTGTTAAAATCAGGAAAGCATACATCGGCATAAGTAATAATGGGGAGAATTAGCGACTGCACTAACAATACTTTGGTGCTGACAGGAAGAAAATTTTAAATCTGTGAAGGGCACGCAAAGCACAAGTAACTTTCCGACTGACCTCTGTGATGTGAGTAGACCAGCTAAGAGTAAAGTCAATGTGAAGGCCAAGATCCCGAACGCTGGAACTAAATGGTATGCTTATGTCAGTGAGCACCAAAAGCGGAACCGTAGCCAAATCCAACTTACAGAGCCTTCAAGAACTACCAATGATAATTGCTTGACATTTGGAAGGGTTTACCGATAAGCCAAACCTTTTGGACCAATTATTAATTGCCGTCAAATCATCATTTAGGAGTGCAATTGCAGTATTGATGTTGAGGCATTACCATCTATACTAATAAAGAGGAATGCTTTTATTGTTTCCATTAAATAGACTCCAAAAATACTGTACTGATAGATTGCTAGTTGCTACATTCTTAGTGAGTCGGATCATATCCTAGCATTATCTCGTTTGCCCTAGACTTAGGGCTCAGGGTCTGCTCACTGGACTGACCAGATTTGAATAAATTTCAGTTATAACATGGAGCGACTGCCGTCAGACCTCCGCAACCCACAGGGAAATATCATTCTTATAATAATGAACGTAATTTATTATCTAAAAAAATACATTCAACATTTCGACAAGACAAGTGAAACAGGTTCATCTGATGCTGACGCAGGAGCTATGTGTCTGGACAGCACAAATTTTCAACCTTACCCGGCTTTCGAGAGACTGACATTAATAAAACACATGCAGGAATCGAAAAAAAAATTTGAGCATAACAAGGACTTCTTGGCAGAAAAGTAAAGCGTCATTACTGCAGTTTTGTAAAATTTTCTAAAATTTGTGATATTTCAAACATTAATGTGTAATAACGGTGGATTATTAACTTTTATGTGTTTGTGAACCGCCTGGCATAGCGCCTCAAATTTTCTGTAACACATTTTGTTTTCTGTAAAGCAGATCTATAATAAATTTGAAAACAATGACGGTTCTATGGTACAACCAGCTGTCCAGCATCATATTAAAAGGCACATACTTTTTAATAACTACTGCCTAAGATGTTCAGGACAGCTAAGACTGAACATGTTTTCTGAGACATAGAGTAAAAGACAATTACGCACATAACTTCTAAAAGTCATAGGTTTAGCCCGAGACCCTCTGGATTTGATGTCTAATTGTTTCCTCTGAGGGCCTTTAGTATAATACCACAGATAATATAATATTATGCCAGTATGATGTTAACTAAAACCTTCGTGGCTGAATGTAGAGGTCTCGTCGGCGTTTATCTTTGTTTCTACAACTGGCTACGTCCTGTAAGCCACGTGAAAATGTCCACATTTCACTGGAAGCCACTTCTACTTTTTATTTTTATTTTTGTTTGACGAAATTCTCCGAGTGGGGTAAGGAATGGGGATAGAAAGATAGTTATGTAAATAGAAAAAAGTTTCGTAAAGGTGCTTTTTAAGTTAGAAAGGTATTCTTTTAAAACTGTTTATCTGAACTTCTGAAGTGCAGAAAAGATGTAGTGTTTCAGGATATCAGTTTATTGAAATTACCTCAGAAGGTTGTTTCTGGGCTGTTAATGATTAATTGTCAAATAAAATTGCTTGTAATTATAATTCTTTGCAATGATTTTGTCAAGAAAGAAAAATGAAAGAAAATTAATTTAACACATCTAAAATTATAAAAAAAGAAACAAATGAACCAACTAGTATACCAAATCTAAAATTTAATTATTCTTAAAAGAAATAGTAATAACACATAGTCTGAGGTGTTACTTAATTTTTAAATTTATTTAATTTGTTAGCATAAGTTGCAACTTAAATAAAATAGGTACATAAACATAATTATATATTTTGGTATGTGCACTGAATAGGACACCTATTCACACTGTCGGAAAACCTCAGCACACTATTGGACACCATAAGATGTTACGACGCTGATCTTCCGTAGACACCCAACCATGCAGAATTACTACGGGCTCCTTTATAAGAACAAATAATATACAATCTATGCATAGGTGTATAGGGATCCTACTTACTATGATTCTTGTTCGTAGCAGAAGTAAATTAACATAAAGACGAGAACTGATATTGACTTTTAATGTGGCTTGAAATCAGCATTTTTTTTAAATCAGGATGATTAGATGCAACATGAGCATCAAATTATACTTTCCTCACTACCCCATAGACTATTTTCCTGCTAATCTTTTGGATCTATATGAAGAACAGCGCTACATACAATCACGCCTGTTTCCCCGAAGGGGTAGGCAAAGGCATATTATACGCCCACATTTCGCCGATTTCACTGTCGGTCCCACGTAATAGGTGGCGAGCCCATCGCTTATCGGGATCTTTTATGTTTGCCAGAGCCTCGTCTGTTGATCGGCAGGTGCACCACTTGCAGGTGAGGTAGGCTTGGGTTCCTTGGATGTTGGTAGGATCTCTATACATAAGAATAGGGCTAGTGATTCCATAAGAAGCTTTGGACTATGAAGGAACGCTATCAAGGCTACTGAAACACACACGTGATAGCTGACTACAACATCTGAACAAATTCTAACAAAAAATGTTTATTCAATTTAAGTATTTAATAAAATAGCCATGTTACATATTTTACAAACTAGACAAAGGTTTTTATCACGGTATTGATATCGTCATTAAGGCTAAGATCATGCCAAAACCCAATTATCACCCATCCATCATATATCTTTATGTAACTTATGTCTATTATAGTTAATTTTATTTCAATTTTATTTTAATATAATCTAATTAATTTGTTTAAATTTTATCTGATTAATTTAATTATTGTTGCTGAGTTTAGTTTTGTAAGTGTTGAATTGTATTTTTGAAATTGATTGTTATCTTTAATTACTGTAATTGGTTTTGTACACCGTTTTAATTAAAGTAAAAATAAAAATAAAATTAAATCAGAACTTCTGTTGTGTGGTATTATTATTGCAATAATACTACAAGTCATAAAATACAAAATACTATTCATTAGCTAATAAAAAAAAATAGGAAAAATTACGTTTAATTGTACACAAATTAGCTAAATATTAAAATACAAACACAAAGCAGATGTTCCAACTCGCACTTGGCCACATTCTCTTTGCTACTGATCCCTATTTTATACTTTCTATAAAGATTAGGGATCTGATAATCCACCCTCTGTTAAGACTGGCAATAAAAATGGCTTACTTAGCTCTCCTTAAGCAATATTAATAAAGAAACAAAGAGCCTACAACTTAGCTAACTTACCTAACATCTGGAGAGTCATTCTTTTAGTTAAGTTAGAAAGGTATCCACGTAAGTCAAAAGTTTTACCAGACGTCCATTACATGCTGCTAATTGGAAGCATGACTTTGCCATTTATATGGTCTTACCCGTAAAATGTTTTCAAGTGAATAGGAATAAGGGAATTAGATCTCGTTTAGTGTTTCCGTTTAAAGGGCCAGAGCCGCCTCCGTTGCACCATTTGCAGGTAACACAGGTTGGCTCGGCTCCTTTGGCCTGGACTCTGGGTGCCCTTAGTACTGACTACCGGGGGGGAAACTAAGAGGGACCTGTGGAGGGCGCAGTGGGCGGGCCAGGAGAACCCGCTCAGCAGCGCCAGGAGGGTCTAGGCAGTGGGGGCAGGGGGCCCCTGCTGTCTAACCATGGACCCTCCGGGAAGTCGGCCACACACGCTATGGTCGCAAGGGGAGGTAGGAGGGGCGCGTCCACTGCGCCTCTCTGAGGAGGTCCTCCCGGTTTTAGTCCGGGGGACGTTGGCCGCAGGCGGGGTGTCAGAAGCTGTAACCCAGGTGCTCGGTACTGGCCCCCGCCTCTTTCTCAACAAGCGGCGGGCGTCGTCGGAAGATTTTTAGTGGGTATTGCTGCCGGCGGTCGTGTCTGCCGGTGGTGAGTCCCACACCCCCTTTCGGTCCCCCTTTGGCCGGAAGGCAGTGCGTAAATGCATTTTGTTACCGACGTAAAAAAAAAAAAAAAAAAAAGGTGGCCCCTACTGTCTTACCATGGACCCTCCGAGAAGTCGGTCACACACGCTATGATTGCACAAGGAGGTAGGAGGGGTGCGTCCCTCTGAGGAGGTCCTCCCGGTTTAGGTCCGGGGGACGTTGGTCGCGGGCGGGGTGTCAGAGCCGAAACCCAGGTACTGGCCCCCCGCCTTTTTCTCAACAAGCGGCGGGCGTAGTCGGTAGATTTTTAGTGTGTATTACTGCTGGCGGTCGTGTCTGCCGGTGGTGAGTCCCACACACCTCCCTCGGTCCCCCTTTGGCCGGGAGACAGTGCGTAAATGCATTTTGTTACCGACGTAAATTAAATAAAAAGGCTCCTTTGGCCTCCTTCTGCGAAGTGGTGATAGGTATCTCACAAGGAGGCCACAGAGCGGGAGAGGGAGGGGGATCCGCTCTCTTTCCGGCTACGGGGGGTCTTAGGCGGCGGGGGCAGGGGACCTCTTCCGTCTAGCTATAGACCCTCCCAGAAGTCGGCCAGTTGCGCCATGTCCGCACAAGGAGGTAGGAGGGGCGCGACACACTGCGCCACTCTGAGGAGGTCCTCCCGGTTCTGATCCGGAGGACATTGGCTGCGGGCTACGAACCCAGGCACTGGCCCCCTGCCCCATTTTCAAGAGCGGTGGGCGTCGTTGGAAGATTTTTAGTGGGTAGGACTGCTGCGTTCGCGTCTGCCGCATTGAGCCCCACACTCCCCTCCCGGTCTCCCCATCGGCCGGGAGACAGTGTGTAAACAGCATTTTTTTACTGACGACAAAATAAAACAAAAAAGGACTTCTTAGATGTTAATAGGATCCCCAATACATTCCCAAATGCACGAAGCACGAAAGAACTCCAAGTTTCCCATCCATGGACTGATGATCTAAATGAACTCTGGTTAACTTCGGTTTTCGTTTCTGACTACCTAATGTTATGGTAATTATGGTTACATATGGAAATCTCAGAAAACATAATGCCTTTACTTAAAATGCATTAGCTCGAGTGTGTTAATAATATTATAGTAAAACACTTTTAATGCTAAGAAAAGAAAACCTTAACCTAACCTTAGAGGTATTTACATAATCGTATACATACTAATCCTGGGTCTGATCGCTAGCAGGCTGGACTGTGTCTATGTAGGTCACTGCTGAGCGGTTCCAAGTGAGATTGAGCAGCATTGACTTGCATATAGAAAACAGGTTACATTATATAAATTCCAAGACCATTATAAGATAAATATTGTTACCAACAAAAAATGGGCTTATGGTCTTGAATAAATAATAATTATTATTATAATCAATAAAGTAGAAATGATTGATTTTCACTTATATTTTCTCGTCCAATTTTATGGAGGGTAGCTCCACGATCATCGCCATCATCTGAGCAATATCCCGGTAGCGAACTTACGAGCCCAGGCCTGGTGTCCGATATTATTGCCACCTCTTCGCACGGTCTTTGGCATCCTTGGTGAATAAACCATTGGCATGCCACTTTTAACGACAATCTGCCTCGGCCGGCTGGGGGTGACAATAACGCTCTTTAAGGCATACTGCCAAAACTTTTACACAGCGTCTCTGTGGACTAACTATACTAAGAAGTCCTGGTATACCTTAAAGGTGCAGTTCTACAACTGTTTCAGGATTCTGATGGGACTCCCTAGGTGGCCGCTATGCGGAAGTGCATCGGCGATGTTTGCAGAGGCCAGAGTGGATGCTTATTGCACGATAATTCGCAAAAAGACGGGCTCACTTCTAAGCAGAATGAGATCTAGTCCCAACAGAATCCTGAACATGTTAATGAATAAGTTTGATGCATTAATTATTAGGCACTTCATGTCTGTATTGGTGCATCAAAAGCCGCCACGGTTATAATTTCATTAAATTTTATTTTTATTATTATTATTGTATTTACTAACACTAGTCTTTTAAGTTGTGTAAATTACTAACAATTGGATCATTGTTGTCAAATAAATGAATTTAATTATTATAATTATTATGAAAATTAAATGACATGGTCAAACATTTATTCCCCCTTAGTTAGCTGGTTTTCGTAAAACGAGTATCACCGTTTAACTAGTGGGTTCTAATGTGGGTGCGACAATGGAATATCTCAGGAAAGGAGCTTTCACCCAAATACAACAATGGACTCCAGCACTCCTTTTGTTAAACAACCCAAGTCGAAATTGAAACAATTGACTGGCTTGTTATCTCCTGGTACTTTACGCAGTGAAATTTTATTTTTCTCTATTTTTGGTGTACTCATTGAAAGTGATGTTACTTAAAGCGGAAAATACAAACTAATATTATAAATGCGAAAGTAACTCTATCTTTTCTTCACGCCTAAACTATTGAACCGATTTGTGTGAAATTTGGTATAGACATAGCTTGGAACTTGAGAAAGGACATAGAACATTTTTATCCCAAAAATCTCTCTTCTCCGGGAACTTCTCAAAAATCCCGCGAGATCGGGAACTATATGGGTAAAACCAATAATCTGCCGATAGTCACAATTCTACGCAAACAAAATGGCGGCCAAAAGCTAGTGGTTTGATAATTTCATTAGGTTGAGGTATTATAATTAATGTGTTAATAAAAACTTAAGAAAGTGTTTTAGGTGTAAAATTTTATAGCCATAACTTAGAACTTGTTTTCTAGTCAACAATACTTTTTTTTATAAAAACATTGGGATATGCGAGCTTAAGGTTGTTAGGTGTATGTATTTACAATGTAAACAACTTAAAAAACATACACCCAATTATCTTAAAAATCTTAACTATCGGAATTCCGAAAAAAATACTGCGAATTAGTCAAAAAAGTCTTTCAATGCCCATTCGCGAAGAATGATGGCCATCAAAAGCCAGTAAAAGTCTCCGGAACCCAAAGACGCTGCCGCCGTTTGTCATAACAACAATCTGAAGTAATGTAAAACGACTTCGGTCAAGTGGAAGAGCTCAATGACAGTTTAATACTTTAATGGAGCCCTACTTTGGTTGTTTTCAGTAAAATTTTAAGGTTTTTGTGTCAAATTTAAATGCTTGCTTAAGTGCAATGTTTTGTTAAGGTCAATGGTGACCAACGTGCATTAATTTCCAAATATTTATGTTATTCTTTATACCTACTTAATGTAATTAAAAAAATAAAATAAAATGAAGCTCAAAACTTTGAATTCGAATAGCGTTGTACTGCGACAAAGGACTCCTAGATTGTTTGTGGAAACTATTGCCCGCAATTATTTTGGCAAGAGAACTAGAAATTATTTTATACCTAAATTATTTAACCACATACCAAGTGTAGTTGCTTGCTGCAGCACAGCAGTATATAAAAATAGTTAAAAAAAATACCTCTTGATGTCTGTGATTCTGGCTGTTCCTAAACTCTAGTGAAAGATTAATTATGCTTATGATTTTAATAGTAAAATATATAATAAAATATATATTTTTAAAATAAATAAATAAATATTTCTGACACTTACACCAATTATTCAGTTCCAAAATAAGTATCATTAAGAACTTGTGGTAAGATACTAAATAACGGATAAACATACTTACATACCTTTTTTTTTTATTTGTAAATACATACTTAATATACATATGAAAACACCCAGACCAGAACAAATATTCATATTTATACTCACAAAGATTTGTCCTGTGCGGGAATCGAACCCACGACCTCAGGAGTGGAATGCGGGTATTTTAAAAGATGTTATATTCTCCGTTAAACTATTATAGTTTGGCAATAGCATAAGTTGAAAGAAATTTTTATGTTAACTTGGATGTCAAAAATGTATGATTATATATCTAAGCGTTTGGATGGCAACCCCTATTATATCCTAGGACTGACCCAGTTGACTTAAGATTATTGCCCAGGGTCTGACAACTTGTGTAACCAGGTTTGGCTGATTTTCAGTTTTTACATGGAGAGACGACCATCATTCCTCAATCCAGACGGAAACATCATTCTATAGTTAGACCAGCTGTCAGGATATTGGATGAAACTGATTTCCTAATTACAACTGCCATAGATGTTCATTACAGCCTGGACCAACGGCTTAACGTGCTCTCCGGGACAGAGAGTAATAATTTGAAACGACTACGGTCAAATGAGAGTGCACTATGACAGTTTAATACTTTAATGGAGTTCTACTTAGGTTATTTCAAGTAAAATTTAAAGCCTCTTCGAGTTTGGCATTTTTTAAGCAATATGTCTAAGGAATAGTTAGTTCTCTGTATAGTATATTAAAATGTTATTAAATACCATATTTCGGTAAAATATTGTCATAAATATACTTAAAAAGATAAAAAGTAAACAAAATAAACAAAATTAAAAGTTCTTATTCAGGCAAATTACACCCATGCACAGAAAACAAAATTTCCAATTAGAATCTATTAATTCAATAGATATATTTAATTTGTTTAAATAAAAAAAAATCCCAATCAAAGTATTAAATAAGCTACATAATAATAAATTAAATGTGAAAAAGACTTCTTGGCGGGAACGTGAAGCGTCATGTCTGCAGTTTTGTTTTATTTTCTAAAATTTGGGATATTTCTAACATCTGTCAAATATAGTGTAATAATGGTGGATTATTAAGTTATTAATTTGTGAATATACATGAGTGTCGGTAAATCAAACAAAGCAGTGCAAAATCACTTTTCAAATTCTCCTCAAGGAGTCCATGTGAGATCTCAGTATGGTCCTACATCTTTACTGAGGACTCAAGGGGTTTAGGGGACGGTATCTCATTTACTATTTATCATCTTTATCATCACTCATTTTCATTTACTACTATGAATTATATATTATTAATATATCACTTACTTGACACTGGCTAGATGTGCTTGACGCACGAAGCCATTATATAAAAGAAAAAGAAAAAATATGAAAAACATACCCACACTTAATCTGAATCATAAATTATAGAAAGAGCTAAAAACCATCTAGTCAGCTTACATACAAAAGAAAGTGCGATATTATCAGTCCAATTCAAATAAAAAAGACATTTCAGACAGCGCCATCTAACAATACAGAGGACGCTGAGGTTATGGCCTCTTTCGAGTATTTACAGCTACGCACGAACATTGCCTCACTGTGTCTTCTACTGGAACTACTATGGTGAGTGTTCTGAAGAACTATTCGATCTCATTCTGCCCTCTCCTTTCCTCTCCCGAACAATACGTGATCTGAAACTGACACTGAAACTGCAGAATATCAGCACTCGAACTAAGAAATTTGATAAGTCGTTTCTGAATAAGACCACTTAACTCTGGTGCTCGCTGCCGGCTGAATGTTTCCTAGTTCCTATAATCCCGGGTGGGTGTAAAACCACATTTTAGCAGACCGTCATGAGTGGGTGCGCTTTATACCGTGCTTATTTCACGGTATGAAGCTCCTTAAGTGTTTTGGACTGCATCGACTGCTGACCTTAACGCAGAATATAGTCATTATGACATGTCACATAAAAAAACCTAAGAAATATTAACGGAATAATTATGTACTTTTTTGCGATTTTTAGTACGTCTTTCAAGTATCTTTTAAACTCTATTTAGTAAATATATTATTATGTTTGAAATCAAATATCAGTGAATCACTAACAATATGGAATAGAAAATATTGTGATGTCGAGTTATAAATAGTTGGTCGAGCGAGAGTCGGAATCTAATATTGTACTTGAACAAATATTTGTGTGTATGAACATTGATATTGATATTAGACCATATTTATACTATGGTATTAATAAAATTTGGCATATTATACCAATAGAATAGTATATATTGTGTAGTAGTGTAGGGTTTATAGAAAGTGCCGTGTGGTACCGGGATATTGCCACCCCTCTCATCTCATGGGGAGTCGTAAGAGTAAGCAAAGAAAAATGTGACTGGCTGTTGGACAGCAGCGGCGATAACCCAGTGGCGAGACCCCATGCCATTAAATTCTGTGGGTCTCGGGTTCAAACCCTATGACTTTTCGAAGTTATCTGCATAATTATCGCTTGCTCCGTGCCTCGGAAAACACGTTAAGCCGTTGATCCCGGCTGTCATGAACATCTATGGCAGTCGTTATTAGGAAATCAGTGCCTACTAACAGACTGACAGCTGGTTTAACCATAAAATGATGTTTCCCTCTGTGTTGCGGAGGTCAGACGGCAGTCGCTCCAAGTAATAACTGAAATTGAAAACCAGAAGACCCTGGGCCCTAAGTTTAAGTCTAGGCCAACCGAGATAATGCTAGGATATAATGATGATGTTGAACAGTAGCGTTGTCTTACGTCCTGGCATAAACTGCGATCACCAACCCTGTCCAGCGTGGTGATTATGAGCAAATACGTCTAATAGAGTGTAATGTATTAGAGAGGCCAATGTTCAGAATTTGACTTCACAAGGCTGATATAATATAGATATATTATAGAAACGTTAATAAATCTAAATCGTGATGCAAACAAAATTTAATACCGAAATAAATATAGGCTTTCACTTTTTACATATTACATACATACATACGTAATTCACGCCTGTAGGCAGAGGCAAAATATACGCCTACACTTCGCCAATTACTTTATAATTATTAATTAGTGAAAATAACTTTGTTCAGAGCTTACTGTACATCGTTTTATATGTGTAGTCTGTGGGCAAGTTACACACAAAGGGCGTACGGGGCCCTCCGTGTCCAATATAATAACGCATTCGGGAGGCTGATGGGGCTGCCCTGGCGATGTAGCGCGTCGGGCATGTTCGCACAGGCGCGAGTAGATTGTTTCTACGCTACAATGCGGAAGCGCGCTGCGTCCCTCGTGCGCAGAGTCAGGGCAAGCTCCAACTGTCTCCTAAAGATGATCGCGGATCGCGTAGATTGTGTTTACCTAAATAAATGTTGTGCGCTACATGTAATTACTAACACCTAGGATTAATATATATGTATTTACTAACACAATATGAGTGTAGAACTCGAAATAAATGAATAAATAAAAATATTACATAGTCCCACGCAATAGATGGCGAGCCTATTGCTTATCGGACACTGTTATGTTCGCCAGAGCCTCATCCGTTGATCGGCAGGTGCACCACTTGCAGGTGAGGTTGGCTTGGGCTTCTTTGGCTTGGTAGGATCCCTAAGCACCCTTTTTACATATTCACCATTGTTATATTATTATATGGATTTGAAAGTTATTGTTATGATATTATATAAGTATTATCTCACAACGAGTTATATTCATAACGTATTCCTTTGTTCCAAACTGTATTTATTTATTTATTTATTTAACAATTTATGCACATACGGAACATACACAAAGATAGAAGTTATGAAAGACATGTACAACGGCACTGCTTATCCCTAAAAGGAATTTCTTCCAGCAGACCGAAAAAAGGAAAAAACATATACAAAGTAGACACGTGCACAAAATACGTAACAAAACAAACTAAAATAAAACAAAAATAAAAACTAAAATCAAACAATAACATATGAAAATTAAACAATTAGACAAAAAGAAACAGCTAGCAGCAGGCAGCAAGGAAGTGTTCCTTTACTGCCTTCTTAAAAATGGAAATACTTTTGGAAGTGCGAATAATGACCGGCAACGCATTCCACAGCCTAACCGCATGCACAGAAAACGAATAGGAAAAGAAATCGGAATTATGAGAGGGGAATTTCAGGAGTAAAAGGAGATTTGACCTACATGAGGAACCAGGCGCATGAATAAAAGAAAACCGCTCACGAAGATACGAGGGATAGGAAGGATTAAAAAGAGAATTGTACAGTAAACATAGGATACGAGAGTCTCTGCGCCTTCGAATGGGAAGCCAATTCAGAGCTTTGCGATAACTCGACACGTGATCATACTTTCTCAAGCCATATATAAAACGAATACATGCATTTTGCAGTCTCTCAAGCTTATTTAGGAGCTCCTCCGTGGCATCTAAGTAACAGACATCCGCATAATCCAATACAGGAAAGACCAGGGCCTGCACAAGGAGTACCCTTGAGGCCTCAGGTAAATAACCCTGAAGACATTTCAGCGAATGAAAAGTAAAAAATACCTTGCGACTTAACTCGCTCACATGCGTCCCCCAAGATAAAGTGCTATTCATCTGAACACCAAGGTTCTTAACGGTACCGGAATACGCAATAGAGGAACCCCCCAAAACCACAGGAGGTAACTTCTGCATAATGTCACCAGTAGCAAAATAACGGCTACCTATTACAATAGCTTGAGATTTGACCGGATTCAAACGGAGACCATGGGCTTCTGCCCATACACCAATGCGGCACAGGTCTGCATTCAAGGCAGCAATACCATCATCAGCATTGAGCAACGAAAAGTGGCCATAAATTTGCAGATCGTCTGCATAGAGATGGAAGCGAGAAGTAACAATGACCTCCGTGATCGAATTAATGAAAAGAGAAAAAAGCAACGGGGAGAGAACTCCGCCCTGCGGCACACCTGAAGAAATACTACACCAATCAGAGACTTCATCATTATGGCGAACACACTGCGTGCGATCTGAAAGATAGGATTTAAACCACCCTAGAGCTAGATCAGACCCGTGAACGGATTCCAGTATGGCAAGAAGGATATCAGCATCGACTGAATTAAAAGCATTGCTGAAATCAAGCAATGCTACAACCGTAAGAAGTTTGTTATCCATAGCCCAGCGAATGTCGTCAGTGACATTGACGAGTGCAGAGACAGTACTATGGCCAACACGAAAACCCGACTGAAAAGGGCTAATAAGAGTATGCAAAGACGCGAAAGCCGAAAATTGTCGGTGTACCAAGTGCTCGAGAACTTTAGATAGGAAAGGCAAAATGGATATGGGACGGAAATGGCTAGGCAAAGAAGGAGACGAAATTTTAGGCAAAGGAATAACATGAGCCATTTTCCAAATAGAAGGAACAGAAGATGAGGAGAAAGAGAAATTAAAAATATGAGCAAGGATGCAAAGGATTTGTGGGAGAATCAATGTAATCATTTTCGAGCACAAGCCATCCTCACCAGCCGCATCAGACGATATGGAGCAAATGGATTTTTGGATATCCGACTGCGAGACAGTACGAAACTGAAACACAGCCCAATCAGGCCGGGATCTATGAGAAAGCTGCAACAAGGTGGAACTCTTAAGTGCGCTGCTAACTGCTTCAGGCGGCCGAGAGAAAAAAGAGTTTAAATCGCTGATGTTGAAACCCAAAGACTCACACTGAACAGACTTGCCCACACCCACAGACTTCAAAAACTTCCAGACATCGGAAGTACTACGATTAAGCAGGGAATTATGAAAATGCTGCCTCTTTGCAGCCCTACACAAGCGACCAACGTAATTACGAAGTTCTTTGTAGTATACCAAATTGAGGTCTGACGGAAAACGCTTCAGCCTACTCTTTGCTCTGTCACGAAGAACCATCTGCTTCTTTATACTATCAGTCAGCCAAGGGGCAGGATTATACCTAACTCTAACTCGTTTGAGTGGAGCATGCTTATTGTAAAGAATCAAAATACCATTATTAAATAAACAAATCTTTTCATCAATAGTATTCGCATTAAATACCTCATCCCAACTAATGAGAGACGCATCTAACTGCAAGGCCTCAGTATTTATATTTTTAAAACTACGCCTTAAAAGATAACGAGTCGTACGCTTAAGGGGGCGAACACGATAAGACAAATAAATGAGGTCATGGTATGAAAAACTAGAAGTTAACTGACCATGCGTAATAACTTTATCAGGAGAAGAGACAACTATAAGGTCAAGCAAAGAGGGGATACAATTAGGAAAGTGATGCGTAGCAGAAATGGGCAAAATATTTAAATCGAGTGAAGAAAAAAGGGATGAAAGCTTCTGCGATCGAACATTATCCTTGATAAGGCAGGTATTAAAATCTCCCATAACAATAACGTTATCATAAAGTACACGAAAACCGCTTAAAACATTTTCCAGACAATCAAAATAATCAATAAACATATTAGGGCAATAAAAAGCTACTAAAAGAATCTTGGTGAAGGACAGAGAGACTTCAAGAAATAAATATTCAGCAGACCGAGAGTATAATGAAGGGGAAGTACTAACAACCTTGTATGGAATATCAGCCCGTAAGTATATAGCAACGCCGCCGCCACCCTTACCAGTGCGATCATTACGAATGAGAACAAATCCGGGCAATGCAAACTGACACGAAGGCAATGAAGGCTTGAGAAATGACTCCGAAACGAGAATAGCATCCAAGTGATCCGAACAAAAAGACGCCAACAACTCTGAATAGTGGCCGGGGATGCTCTGAGCATTAATATGAGCTATGTTAAAGCTGTTACGGGACCCAAGGAAGAGGGAGGAGATCTGATCACGCAGTGTAGACCCACCTAAAGAGTCACTATTCGCACTTTCAAAACTGACAGAAGAAGAAGAACATGAAAAGTAGCTATCGTCAAATTGCATAATTACAAACAAAAAAAAAAAGTATTATAAAAACACTACAAATCAATATTAAACAAATTAAATAAATCAAAACTAATTTACTAGGCCAGAGCCAACCAAAAACACCGGTGTTGTTGAGCCTCAAAGAAAAAGTATATTAAAAAGAAAACCGTGGAAGAAAAATAAAGAATACTTAAATTAAAACAAGTCTTAAGAAATGCACTTAAAGAAGGTAATAATATTTAAAAAATAATGCAAATAAAAAAAAAATTATGAATTTGGTAGCGTAAATTGAACTAAAAATGTTTACGTGACTGACAAGCATAAAGAAAAGTAATCCAGGTCTGTAAAATATTAATAACAGTGTGAAGTGTTATGACAACCTGACAGTGACAACGTCAGTCAATATAAATTAAATTTTAACTACATATACAAAGATTCATACACAAGAAATAATTAAATATACCTAACATTTGAACGCAACGTAAAACAAAAAAAGTGCCGTTACATACAATAAAGAAATATATGAAAAGAAAAAGTAATATACCCACACAATAACAATACAAAATTTAAGTTAATAATGTTTGCTGAGTTACACATTACGCCGCCGGGATTTTGTGTTCCCAACCTTTACAGCGGGTACTGATTGAGTAACGCGAGTACCAGAAGTACCAGCTACACCGTCTCCAGATGGGAACTCAGCAATGATAGATTGAAGGGCCGACACTGAATCAATCTTTCGCCTAGATTTATCTGGAAGGCTCACATGAATTCTTCCTTCTGTCGTCCAGCACTGCTTAATGCCAAAGTGGTGACGCGCCGCGGTAAAGATCCCATGACGGAATCTAGTTAGGAACTCCGATATTGTAACACCAGAGCCCTTAAGAGCTGTCTTGCCATCCCAAACCAGCTGCCTGTGCTCGAACTCCTTAAACCGCACCAAGACTGGCCGCACCTTTGACTTTGAAGCACCAAGACGATGACACACCTGCAATTTGCCTTTAGGGACAACAGCAACTTTAAGCTTATCAGCTATCAATTTATGAACAGTATCCACAAGAGATTCATTGTCGTTCTCGGGCAATCCATGTATGAGCAGAACCTTGCGCCTCATATGTGTCTCCATTTTGTCTTGAGTGACAGTAAGCAATTCCAGCTGTTCTCCAATCTTACTGAGCGCTTTCACAGCAAAGTTTTGAAAACTAGTCAACTCACGTGACATGGTTGCTACATCTGGGGGAGCCGAAGCAGATTTTGCACCCATTTTCATCATCTTCTCATCATACTCTGCAAACTACTGTATGTGTATGTAATGTCTATAATTATGTTCTCAGGATAAATAATAGTGATTATTTTTGCCCAAAAGATGGCAGTGCACGTAATTAGATCGCGCAAGCGTTGATTGTTTTCCGGACCCATATAGGTCCGGCAGCTACCCATATTGGATAAATTCCTTCCAGTTATTTATATTTTAGACCTAAGGTTATTTTCACTAAAATAAATATTATTAAAAATCATTATTGTGTAATGAAACCTGTTTATTGATTTTTATTTCATTATTGGTTGATTGATAACAATTATTTAAAAGTAGAATAATTTGTAGTTATTGTAAAATACAGAGTAAAAACACCCTGATTACAGCTAAGGCTGCATGGTATTACTGAAAATGATACTTATCTTGGAACTAAATAATTGGTATAATTGTCAAAAAATAATTATTTGTTTATTTAATCTGCAACTATAAGCTCGCGTGAAACCGCCGGAGCCCCGTAGCACTGAAGCCGTGGCATAAACCATGCGTGCTGCATGTTGTATGCTTTCTTGCATGCTGTATGCTTGCTTGCAGTATGTAGTTACGAGTGTTATTATAAAGCTGCAGTATATAGGCAAAAAATATTAATCGTAATTAAATATTAACGTTACTGCCATAAAAAGATGTTATGTGAAAAAGTATTATATGTTCTGATACATTGTAACATATTTTTACGAATAGTTTCATTGATAACTATGCCTTTATGAAACGTAACGAATAGGTACTTTTATGAAATGTACGCTCAATATACCGATTTTCTGGTAACCAAAACCACTTTACAAGATTTTTGTTAAGAAACGGTTTTTGATGATATAAAACAGCGATTAAAAAAAAGAATTTTAAAAATCGTGGAATAGTTTTTTGATAAAACTAAATTCGATATTTAAACATCTGTATTCTGATAAACACCCTACGGTGACAACTAACTTCATGAAATCACAATTTAACAACGAAATAAGTGCAAATAGTAAGAGTTCCTATCAGAACTCGGGCCATTAGGTAGAGTTTATAGCCAAAGTTAGTCTTACCCTAAACTGTACAGTGAAAGCCCAAAATAGGTGACATTGTTACCAACTACAGTAATAACTTGACGTGAATACGATTTGTGTGGAATAGCTTTGGGCAAGTTACATATTACATTACTATATAGTTTGGGAAGGGGCATTTGTATTGAGAGATGGTGGGCTGTAAATACTATGTTTTATCGTAGCAAGCACAGGTAAATTTAAAGGGTAGTGTTTATCATTAAATGAAAAAAAAACAAAAAATAATCCCTCAAAACATTTTAAATGGTTTTGCTTAACCATTGTTATTTTTTTTAAACTCGGTATTCTATCTTTTCTTTCACCTGGCATCCGTCCGCTACCTCACAGATTAATATTAAAAATTGGTAAGCCAAGACAGGTGACATTGTTACTAACTATAGTAATTACTTGACGTGAATACGATTAGTGTGGAAAATGGGTTGAGAAGGGGCTTTTATTTTGAAGAAACATCATATCCTACCATTATCCCGGTTGCCCTAGATTTAATCTTAGAGCCCAGGGTCTGCTCACTGGTTTAACCAGATTAAGTTGATCCCTTCAACCCAGAGGCAAACATTATTCTATGGTTAACCAGATGTAAGCATTTGAAAAGGCATTGATTTTCTAAGAATAACTGCCGTAGATCATGACCGCTGGGACCAACGCCTTAACGTGCTTTGCGAGGCACGGAGCAGGCGATACACGAACATAACTTCAAAATGTCATAGGTGCGGCCCCACCAGGGTTTGTGACCCTCTGAAATTTGAAGGCAAGGGGTCTGGCCACTTGCTGTTAATACTGTGTTTTATTTATTTTATCATATACTTTGTTTGCTAATAATATCCATGTACCGTAAATTCGAAATATTTGTAGATTGGACTGCGAGTGCAAAAACACGCTCCAATAAACAACATGATGTATATCATTTATATAATTTTACAAAATATATTAAAATGTTTATTTAATATTTATTTAATTAATGTGTTAAGGACACACACGGATATACAAACAGAAAATTACTATTATTACTAAATCATTGAAAATTTACGAATGCTGTGTATTTTTTTGTTAGTAAGGTTTTTGTGGTAATTACACAACAGCCTATTAATGCTTTTTGAGGGATTATTCGAAAGAGTTACTGCGGCTCCAGAATGTATAGGGCTCATTAAAGAACATGAATGGTTTTAAGTCAGTCAAAGTATGACTCACCCGTCTTGTGTATAAGGCTCCTATCACGATCTGAGGAGCCCAAGCCAACCTCACCTGCAAATGGTGCACTAACCGATCAACGGACGAGGCTCTGGCGAACGGTAAACGGCAATAGGCTCGCCACGTAGGACCAACAATATAATTGGCGAAATGTGGGCATAAAATTCCTCTGTCTACCCCTTTGGGGGAACCCCACGCATTTTATAAAGAGTCTCATGATCATTCCATCTCTTAGAAAACTCTTCCCAGAAAGCTACCCCCAAAAAAAGTTGTAGAACTTTTATGTCTTATAGACAAATAGTTTTCGCTGAAATTGAACACAAATATTTTGATACCTTTAAGCATAGATTGTTGTGAAAATATTCCAAAATTTCAACGGAAAACACGATTTATACAAGGCTGACACGAATCCACATAGTCGGAGCTTTGTGCGGTAGCATAAGGATCAGAGTACAGCATAAACGGAACATTTTTCATCTAACTTACGAAACGATAGTTTGCACAAACAATTCAACCCAAGCGGGATACCGAAAAAATTCTTATACACAAACGCAACACATTTTACCCTATTTCATTTTCCATAAAGCGGTCGCACTATTACAGTAAAGTCAATGCAGTATGACAACGCTTAAATATATAATCAATTCAGTTACCTGAGTAAATTGAACTGATTTCATATTACGAAAACGTACAATTACAATTCAATACCCACGCATGTTGAAAGAAAGAAAGAAAATAAATTTATTCAGTACAAATAAACATAGTAATTAAGTACACAAAAAAGCAACGATTAAATTTAAACAAGCAAAATACAACATTTAACCATGTACTGAAACGGTGTCCACTCAGCACACTGTCGGACACCATAGGATGTCACGACGCTGATCTTCCGTGAACACATAGGCATGAAGTGTTACTACGCGCAGTATTTAAATAATTAAAAATAAATTACAATAAATATATAAAGTAGTTTGTGTAAAAATGGAATACTAAAATAAAAAGTTTAAATAAAAGTACTTATTAAGTATATTACGAATATAATGAGAAGGAAGAAGAACGAATAGTACTGAAATGCAGATAACTTAACAAAATCGAAGTAAGACATTGATAAACTAACACAGGTGTAATTAATCTTTTTGCGAAATCAGTAAATATTGTTTGTATTTAAATTTGTTGAGATTTTTTTTAGAGAATTCGTCTAATAATTTATTTTTATTTGAATACCTCTATTTGTATCGTGTTTTGATTAAAAGGAAAAATTAAAGCGTAAACACTACAACTATTTCGAATTTTTGGTAGGTTCCCTTTTCACTAACTTATTTTTTTTTGTTTTTTAATTGTTTTGTGGCATGTAAGTGAATCTAAGCTTCGTGATTTCAGTGTAATCATATTTAGATTTTTTGTCGTTTCTGTCGTTTTTAAGTACTATGTTCACTGTTTTAAAGGGTCGGTATAAAACTCTATATTCAACACCAAACAAACAACAGACAGATATCGGAATGCAACGTCTAGTTAAAGGCTCGATAGGGAAATTGTCAATGTTTTGTCAGCAGGACACCACACATCTGACCTCACCAATCCTAAATGTGTCCACGTTGTAGACAATGAGCTTTATCTCTTTCACTTTGGGCTAAAATGTTAAAGAATATTACAGACCGGCCATACTCTTATGCAATATACTATGGCAGTATTTAGATCGCAAAAACACTACCCTTTCACAGAATAAACGACTGCGCCAATATTGGTCACCTAGCCTTTTTCATCGACCGTATGGCATGGAGGGTTCGGAATTTTTCAATTACTTTAACATTGCCATGACTTGGTAGAAAAAACTACCAAGTGTGAGAAGTTATAGAATAATGAGGTCCCGTCATATTCTTTTGGCCCAATACGTTCAGTACTGTCTTTTTTGTTAATTCAGAATCGTCAGCAAGTGAAAGGACGGATCCCTAAAACGAATAATAATCTTAGGAGCCCAAGCCAACCTCACCTGCAAGTAAACCTTTTTTTTTGTTTTACGTCGGTAACAAAATGCGTTTACGCACTGCCTTACGGCCACCGACCGGGGACCGAAAGGAGGTGTGGAACCCACCACCGGCAAACGCGACTGCCATCAGTAATACCCACTACAAATCTTCCGACGACGCCGCCGCTTGTTGAGCAAAAGGTGGGGGCCAGTACCTGGGTTGCAGCGTCTGACACCCCGCCTGCGGCCAACGTCCCCCGGACCAAAACTAGGACGACCTCTACATAGAGGCGCAGTGGACATGTCCCTTCTACCTCCTTGTTCGACCATAGCGTGTGTGTGGGAGTGTGTTCTCGGAGGGCCATTTAGATTATGGCATAGAGAAGCCATTTCACATTTATTCAAAATTTCTATTTTGGATATTTACAATGTAATGTAAACTGTTGGGGAGGCTAATGTGCAGCAGTGGTCTTTACATGGCTGAAATGATGTTGATGACTGTACATGGATTTTCTAAAAACCAAGGTGTAAAAATTTTGGGGGCGGTACCCTTAAACTTCAAGAATGTTCGAGTCATCGCAAGCCGTCGAGATATTGACGAAGCAAACAGGTGCCCTGGTGAAAGTTTGAAAGGAAACCTAGGAATGGAATACCTTTTATCAGGCGTAGTGCATAATGGATTTTCAAATACTGTAACCGGAAACGATTATCAAAGTGATTCGGAAAGCCATGTTTAGATAGTAATCCTGGTTATCACGTGGTCATCTCACTAGGGGCGGATTAGTGCGGATTTTTTATTATTTCTGACAATTACACCAATTTTTTAGTTCCAAGATGTGTTATGGATACTAAGTAACAGAACGTAAACATACATAAAACTTTTTTTTTTGTAAATACATACTTAACATAAGAAAACTCCCAGACCAGAACAAATATTCATGTATTGGTGGAAGCAGGTGTGTGGCGTCTTGCTAGTACTGTAATTCTCAGATGACTCAAAGTACATCGGCAAAGTTAAAAGCTACATTTTCACTTTAAAGAGAAGATCATATAAAATGACGCTTTATTGTCTCTGCTGAAATAAAATGAAATGAAAATATTTATTCATAAAAGATAATGTTGCAGGGATCTTAAAACAATTTCTTAATGTTCTATTACTATCTTGCCAACGCAGGGCGTATGAATGTCAAAAAATTTAGAAAATTATGGTCACAATAAAATGTGAAATAAAATCAATAGAAGTTTTATTTTATTTTATATATATTAATGTCAAAATATTCTTGGACTGATTAAAAGCACTTCAGTTTGAGCCAGCGAAACAACTTACTTTTAAATTTTGATAAACTAAGGTCAATTAAAGTAAAAGGCAACTTATTATATATTCCAATACAATTGGGGTAACTACTTTTCCTATAGAAATATGTGTGCATTTTGGGTGACACTATATGCTACTCCTGTGGAAAAATTCCTATGAGTTTATGTGGGTATGGACGTAGAAAATTGGTCGTTTTAATTACGTGAAAGGGCCATAGAAGAGCTAGAGCACGCTTCTGCGGTTTCGTGTCGGGTGCAAGCTTAGAGCATTATTGCTTTTAAGGCGAGAGGTTCCTTGGTCAATGTTTAAGCTCTTCTTGGTATGCTCCGATTCTTACTAACAATAATCCGCTTAATTCACACGTCCTTGGGCACGTAATGATTAGAAAATTATATTATAAGGAAAAAAGGTACATGTATAAAACAATGACGAATATCTACGTAACGAAATAACGAACGAAAACCTAAGAATTGTAAGGAACAGACATGCTGCGCCCTACTCAAAAATATTTCATGAAAACTGATGGATAATGATGATGATTAAAGACCACATACCGTTTTTAAAATAAAATCAATTTTATTGAACTTTAGTCAGTTTTTTTTTTTAATTTGGCTCTATAAAGTTTTTTCAACTGTTAATGAAAAAAACGAAAAAAACGATGTGGACGAGATGGTCACATGATGGTAAGTCCTCTTTGTCGACCTTAATATTTACCCTGGAACAACTGATGGTGGAAGCATTCAGTTTGATAAGCAGAGATATGTATGAAGCTACAAAATATTACGTTCGCACCGTAAACGGTAATGCTTACCTAAGCTGCTATTGTCAAAATGAAAACCACCCATTAAACATTTAATACACAATTGAAATACTATTATATCGTGTCCTCCATGCAGCCGTTGACCACTTCACATATTAAAAATATAAGTAATAAATATCATTTATTAAGCATCATCATGTCAATATTATTAAGTCCACCGCTGAACAGTACCCTCACCGATAATTTACATTACATTGGGGGTATTTGCAATAATCACGCTGAGCAAGCAGATTAGGTGATCGCAGTTCAAGACAGTATGCAGGATGATGCTGCTGCCCATAATTCGATTGAATTTTTCTTGCTGATTATTACAATTTCCCGTGAGATGAGAGTGAGTAGGTAATGAAGTACGATATTAGTATACTCTTATAACAATCTCAGTCTATCAACAACACAAGATGTAGTAGTTTCTTTAGAGATAATAACGCTTATCATAAAGAAGAGCCCACGCATAATTACCACATAAATAATATAAAAAATAATGAGTGTCGCGACTAGCCCTTGACATTTTAATAAAGAGCCGCCGCAAAATTTCTTTTCAAGATAAATTTCTGTGCGACGCAATTTCTAAATTCTTAAACAAAAAATGTTAAAACTTTTACGTCGACCCTAATTCTACTCATTTAAACTGCTTCCGTAGAAAAAAATTTACGCCTCGATTTGTCAAATTATCTGTAAAAATAGTACCGAAGCTAGGCATCGTTTGCTAGAAGTTAATCTTTAGATAGGTCACCGTTTGTGTGGACTTTAATTGGCACTTGATATCATGCAGTTCAGTGAAACTTTTGTGGGTAGTATTTGGTAGGTGGTTAGTAAGGATTCAACGATATAAAACCATATCCTTATTAACCTCGCGCCCATGTACTTGACGAAGTGCGATGTTGACTTTATGGTTAGCATAGTGCTTGCTCCCTGCTAGACAACAGATAAGGTGATGGTTGGGTTTTTTTTTTGGCGCCAACGCAAAAAAGTTACTTCGCGGCAGTATATACGAGTTTTATGTGTAAATATAGTGGATTTTAGACATAACTTCTATGGCAATGTACACAAATGTGGATTAGTGATATACCTATTACCGTGAATTGTGATTTTACGTGTCGATTTTTAAACTCACTAGAAGCGTTAAGTAAAGTCTCCACAGTTTTACTTGGGTATGTCTCTGACTTTATTCGACTTTACTTGACTTTGACACTTGAGTAATTATATTTCTTGACACTGGCAAATACTCTGAACGAGAGAGTCTTTATATAAAAGAAGAAAAAAATGTAAACATACATACATAAATTAACGCCTGTTTCCCCGAAGGAGTAGGTAGAGGGAAATTATACGCCCACATTTTGCCATTTATAAAGTTGGTCCACGGTAATAAATAGATGGTGAGCCTATTGCCGCTTACTGGGAACTTTTATTATCGCCAGAGCCTCGTCGGTTAATCGGCAGGTGCACCACTTGTCTGAAGTTTTTTAGTGGGTAGGACTGCGGTCACACACACAGTGAGGACACACCCCCTCCCGGTCTCCCCCTTTTGGCCGGGAGACAGTGCGTAAGCAGCATTTTTTTACAGACGATAATAAAAAAAAAAAAGGTGCACCACTTGCAGGTGAGGTTGGCTTGGGCTCCAAGGATCATGGTAGGATCCCTGTACACCTCATAAGATATATAAAAAGATTTATAGAAGGTAAAATGCTTACATACATAATATATCAGACTGTTCTTCGCCAAGTAAATAAAAAAACTTCACTTGTGTCAGAAGTAAGAAAAGTCGTGTCTGGAATGAATTCAGTAGAATTGTGCGTCTGGTAAAGAGCGTAATGAGCTGCGGCGAGGTGGTTGACAAATGTAACGACCCTGATGAAATAACAACTTCATTTTGTCTCGTAAAAGCAAACACTGAAATGAGATTGGATAATTTATTATTTACGTATGGAGTTACGTTGTGGAATAGCTGGCACGACTTTCACTAAACACACCTTTTTAGACGAGACGAACGAGGATGCTCTCCCTCATATGAGTGTATATTATTTTTATTATTATTTTGACATCCGATCGTGTTGTGGTGGCGAGTATACCCGCACTCTGCGCCTAAGGTCGTAGGTTTAATTTCCACTCACGACAAATCTTTGTGTACATGAATTGCATTGAAAATTGTTCTGGTCTAGGTGTTTCCTCTGTATATTAATTATGTATTTATAAAAAAAGTTTTTAAGTATATTTACCCGTTATTTAGTATCCAAGTTCTTAATATAAGTTCTTAATGATACTTATTATGGAATATTTAGTTCAATTGGGTTGTATTGGATTGGGTGCGATTGTCAGAAAATGTTTATTTATTTATTGTTTATTTATTTATAGCAATAATTTTATAGCGACATTGCGATATCTAATTTTAGTAAAATCTACAACTTGCAACTTCTTGACAGCTCAAGTGTTTACAATCTCAGATCTTATTTGTTTTCCATTTTCTTATATCGAGTACCTAAATGTGATACATCAAATTATTAGCATAATATTATTAATAATTAAAATAGAACTAAACATCGTTAATTTCATTTTCTCAATAAAAAAATTTCACAATATAGTTGGAGACACCCCTTTCAAGTATATGTAATATACCTGTGTTAGTAGGCCCCGCTCTTTCATCTTAAATAATTTTCAAAGGTTTGTTTCTAACAGTCTTTACTAGCTAATACATGACTACTACTAATTTTATCAAAAATGTATGTGCGTTCATGGTGTGTGTGCTGTGTGTGTTTGTGTTTGGGTCTGTGGGTGCGTGTGCGTGTGCGTGCGTGTGGGTGTGTGTGTATTAGTGTTTCCCAACACTAAATAGTAACAACACTAAGTAGTTTATATATTGTGTATGGGGATCCCACCAAGAGCTGAGGAGCCCAAGTCAATCTCACCCGCAAGTGGTGCACCTGCCGATCAACGGACGAGGCTCTGGCGTGCCCGGTTAGCTGTAATAGGCTCGCCACCTATTACGTGGGACCAACTATGTAGTTGGCGAAGTGTGTCCGTGTAATATGCCTCTACCTACTCCTTCGGGGAAACAGGCATGTATGTAATATTAATAATCTTTCTACATCGTCATACTCGAGAAGTCTTAACCATTCAAATAAATATTTTTTACAGTCAATCCTATGACTAATAATTAATAATATTACTAATATTGGATTGGATTGGATAAATATTATGGTTACGTATTATTATTTTATGTAAATAAATAGACAATTTAAAACATTGTCTACTGGCGAATTAAGTTTTACATGTAGAGTAGTATGGTATTGTAAACCTTCTCCGTTTCATCAGTAAAGGATCATATTTCAGAGATTTGTGTACTTTCAGCACTGTGATAAGGATGTACAGTTTTTTTACGGAGAGCAAGTTACTTAATGAATACAGTTGAGCTGTAGGAAAGCAATATGGCTTAACACGTTAACTGCCACAAGAGTATACTCGTAGTATCATTTTTTTATGGCTATTGCTACCATACAAAATGGTAGGTACCTGTATAGTCGTAGTTTTTTTCCTATAAAACTTAACTTTCTGATTTTAGTTATGTTTTATTTCAAATGCCAAAGAATTTAAAACCGCCACAAGGCCACTGCTTTAAAATTCGTCAGAAATCGCATACAATCAACTACGAAAATACTCGTAATTGGCGGTGCCGCCCAAATCATTTACAACGAGTATACACGTAAGTTGGCAGGCATAGTGCTTAAATACATGACCTTTATTAAACATCTCTGGGCTTTTTCTTGTTCCACATATTGAGTTTTAGCGGCTCCGCCCCATACTGAATACAATATATTATGAATTCGACATTATCTAGAAATGTCCGTCATGGTCAAGTCAATTCCGGTTTCATTCTAATAAAGACTGTACTATAGGTTTCTAAGGAGTTTTGATTTCAGTATGGAATCACAGTTCAGCGTAATAAGCCATTTTCTTGATAATTATGTGAATGTTGTCGAAGACATCATGTCTAAAAATACAGATTTTATAATAATAATCCTTTATTGCACATAAAACATTACAAAAGGTAGAAAAATAGGAAATGAAAAATGAAAATGTTTATTCATAAAAGATACTGTTGCAGGGATATTAAAGTTCTATTACTATCTTGCCAACGCAGGGCGTATGAATGTCAATTTTTTTTGAAAATAATGGTCACATTGAAATGGCAGATCAAAACGTAATCGTAACTAAAAGTATAAAGATTTCTTTTAGCCAAAACTAGCAGTTGTGAATTAGTTTGTAGGTAGTTTGAAGGTTTACATCAGTTTTCGAAAATGAAACAAAATATCTGTGTATTTTCGCGCTGCCACCAAAAATCCGCTACATCACCTTAAAAATGATCTCAATTTGTATTTGTTTTTTTCATGATTGTTTCAGTTTAATTTAAAATCCAACGAAGCTTAGCCCTTATTCCCTTTGCATTGTTTACGAGCTAACTCGAACATACTCCATAACTTATTTTTAATTTATAAAAACGACCTCGTGAGTAACATACTTTTTGATAAAAAAAAAAGTTGTGACACTGTCGTGATTTAATTAAAAAAAATTATATTCCGCTTGTTTCATCGTGTCGAAAATAAACGAGTGCTGTCCTTACGAAATACATGCAAATATTTACGGTTTGCGATAAGCGTAACAAGTGTGTTCAAAACTGATTCTTATTACAAGGCTTTAAGGTTCATGAAGGAACGCCCATGGTTCACAAGACTAGGTAAAAACGTTTACTGATGTTAAACAGCGTTTATAGAATTATGTACATGAATGGGTGACCGGCCATTGTCTAATCCATTGTCGTGGATTAAGGTGTGGAGTTGTGTCAGATCGCTATAATTGGGCTTTTTCAATGGGATTGTTCTTTGTCATCTTCTACGGAAAAAAAATGAAAAAATAGACATAAATCTACATCGTATAACACATGAGACCGTGTGGTTAAACATAAAATAAACTGATTAGTTTCTTAAAATTACAAATGCAAAGATGCGTCTCATCTTATTTAGCGGCCATTTTACTTTTAAGCTTTAAATTGCAAGTATTTTTAATGACTCCAGGTTATTAGAAGATTAAATACCGAAGAGACCGTTTGAATGTTAGTGCTAATTTCTTTATTTATTATTTATGATGAATTTTTATATGGAATCGATGCACAAAATCCATCTGGAATCCCCTATGACGCGGGCGTGGAGACGCCTTGCTAGGCTTCTGAACGTCAGCGCCATCCACCTTCCCCTTAACGAAAAATGTTTTGTGCATTCACTATATTAGTGAGGATTTGACAAAGACAAGCCATAACATTCCTTTTTAAAAAATAAACAATACATCTACAAAAAAGTATATGTGACATATTACTAATAGAATCACATTTTCGCTTTCAGTAACATCCTTTTCCCTGACAAGACAAAAAATAGAGAAAAATATTTTTTACCGCGTAAAAGTGCCCGGCGATAACAAGCCAGTCAATTGTTTCAATTCCGACTTGGGTTGTTAACAAAAGGAGTGCTGGAGTCCATTGTTGTATTTGGGTGCAAGCTCCCTTCCTGAGATATTCCATTGTCGCACCCACATTATAACTTGTCCGGGAAAGGTTCAGGAAAAATTAAGAAATCCCTCGCAAGTGGAATGAAGCAGGTAATTGAATTGTGAGAGACCCCAAAAGCGAGAATATTACCTTCTTTGTACTTCGTCATCATATCAGCATAATAAAGTTGACAGCTGAGAATTGGCCTACTGAGTAGATTACATTATATTTGCCCATAATCACCACGCTGGGCAGGCGGGTTGGTGGAGGACTTCAAATTTTCACATCTCATAGGGAGTCGACGAAGAGAAATTCTAGCGTATGACGGGCAGCAGCGTCATCCCGCATACTGGCTAGAACTGCAATCACCAACCCGCCGGCTCAGCATGGTGAAAAGAGCAAACACCCCCAAATAAAGTGTGTCCTGTTTAGGGGGAAGCTAATGTTCAGCAGTGGACCAAACGGCTCATATAATGTTGACGAGGGTCAATACGGAGTCTTGATGGCGAGTGGCCTCGTAGAAATACTGCAGGAATACCAGCGCTGGTGGGCCATTCCTTGAGTCACCGATTTAATTCTGATGCAGTCCCTCATTTTCTATGCACACATTTTTTTTTTAAATAGTGTCAGATTCAAGCCTTTTTTGTTTTAAATGTATTTGTGTAGGCAATATTATAAATCTTTCTTTCTTCTTCTAAATGCCACACAAACGGTCACCGATCTAAGAACTGAACTATGTGTACTTAGCTTTACCTATCCTAATACCGTGGCGCTACGGGTATTTATTACTACATTCCGTATAAACCCCGTATAAATTTTCATGAAGATTTCTAAATAAACCTAAATGTGTTTATCTGCACCCAACAGCGTATGTGATTTGACTACATTGTAACATCTCATGCTTACATGATTACATGAAAGTGTAAAATCAATATATCCCAATTCCATCAAACCTTGCGTATACATACTTACGAGCTGGAAGGATCGCTGCCTATTACACCGTTGGGTAGCAGCGTAACGATTAGTTGAACGACTGTAAGGGTGTCTTACACAACGGTCACTAACTCTAATTAGAGCTAAATCTATTTAAAATATCGTTCCATTTCTCGCAACTTTAAACAAGTGACTGCAATGCAATGACATTTCAAATCAAATTTTGCTTGAATCAACATTACATTTCGAAGCAAGTCGCCCTAAATATTACATTTTGAACCGGCAAACGTAGTAGAGGACGCCCTTCTCACCCAAGGCACTGATGGCCAGGTCAAGTCGGCGGGAAGCCGGTAGATGCATACGGCTCAGGATCATATTGCTAGGGTGATGTTCGCAATGATGACATATAAAATTACGTATGTACTGATTTATAAATATTTTATAGTACCATAAATCCGTGCCCAATATTAAGAACTATTTATGACAATCGTGATTGAATTGTCAAAAAAGGCTCTGCGGCGGGAAGCCAGTGGATGTAGGTGGCTTAAGAATTGATCGAGTTTTGGAATAAGTATAAAGCGTCCTACATTACAGAGCGAAAATAATGTCCTTACGGTGTAAATGCAATCCCAAAACCCTAATATACGCAAGCAAAGATCTCAGATAAGTGGCAACGCAGCCTATTTTTCTCCCATTTACTCCAAATGTTCACTCCCTCCATCTTTCTACTATATTTATTACTTTAACCTTTCTTTTGCGACTTGATTTAGGCCCAAATGGTTCGCGCTATCTTAATTGGTAACTCTCCCTAGAGATTCTCCGTTTATCTCCGTGTTAGTAAGTAGCGAGAATATTGTATGTCACGAAAATACAACGAAGTAAAAGAAAATTAGATTTATCATTTTTATCAATGGTGGATTCGCACAAATCAACAACACAGGGAGTAGCTCTTATACATGTCGCAAGCAGGTTGTAAAATGTGTCTTTTTATGAGACGACTAGACAACTTGTCAAAGTATCAAGAACATTATTTTGTAAAATTGCACAGGAGATTAGCTCATTATTGTTGCAGGTAAACTGTGAAATACGCCGTTTCAAAAAACGGAATGCAAAATTTATTTAAAGAATTATATTTCTGTTCATAAAGATACAATGACTCTTATTGTTAAAAACCTAAGTAAGGAATGCTTCTTATGTATAATTAAGTAGGTAACTTTCCCTAGAGATTTCCCCTCTTATCTCCATGTAAATAACAAGCGAGAATACTGATGGCACGTCACATGTTCTTATCAATGGTTTGGTTTTAACACGCGTCCTTTTAGAAAACGATTGTCAAAGTCAAAGTCAGAGTATAGTATACAATGAATTATAACACCTAACTAAAGAAGGCTTTCGTTTAATTATTATAATAATATGTTAGTAGTACCACATGACATTCCGAAATTAGGTGCGTAATAATCGCTTGCTCTATGCCTCCTACGTTTATCCCAGCAGTTCAGCCAGGTAGTCAGTGCCTTCTAGTATACTGACAGACTAGTTAGTTAGATTATAGAATGATGTGTCGTGTTATAAAATTTAAATTCAGCCAAATTTTAATAGAACATTGACCAGACCCAAGCCTGAAGCCTGGGCTTCATCTGGGATAATACTAGAATGATAACAGTAAAATTATTAGGCACATACTTTCTGTGATACCAAAAAAATCAATAAATCACAATTTGTCTAGTCGTTATGAATAACGACGAATTCTGCTATTGCCTGCGACATAAATATCATATATGCTTTTACAACCAGGAAAAAAATTGAACAAGAATGTTGTTTTTTATGCGTATTTGAGAAAATTCTTAATAAAAGAAATATGTTTTCCCCGAGATTTCCCTTTATAACTCAAGGGACATATCGGTATACAGCTCACTGATTCATTGAGCAACATTGCCTAATAATAATATTTGTGAATGTAAACATTTATGGGTAGGGATCACTGGTATTCATATAAAGACATGCGGTGCTCTTACCCATTTGGTTCCTCGTTTCTAAGGGTCTTTGTGACCTATGGGAATTAATATACATAGTAGTTTGTAGTTTGTAGTTTGTTATGGTAGTTTATGTGTATGTAGGTATACATTTACGTAGGGGTAGACAGATGCATATTATACACCCACACTTTGATAATTATATAGTCCCAGGAGTTAGGTGGCGAGCCTATTGCCGCTTACCGGGCACTGTTATGTTCGCCAGAGCCTCGTCCGTTGTTTGGCAGGTGCACCCCTTGCAGGTGAGGTTGTCTTGGGCTCCTTAGGTCTTGGTAGGATCCATATGTCACCCCTGACTCGGGCACTGAGGATGTGCCCGAGCTCAAACAGGAAGAGTTAGGAAGGGCCGTGCTACGCCTGAGGAGCAAGAGCACGGCTCCAGGTCCCGACGGCATTCTGACGACGGCGTGGGACCTGGTGCTGAGCGGGGAGGAAGCGCCTTTTCTTCCCCGTGTCTACGGGATGGGGTTTTTCCGCGGCGCAAAGCATTAAACCTTAGCACTGGCTCCCCGCCCCTTTTTCAGCAGCGGTGGGCGTCGCCGTCGTTGGAAGATTTTTAGTGGGCCGGACTGCTGGCGGTCGCGTCTATCGCAGTGAGTCCCACACTACTCCCTCGATCCCCCTTTGGCCGGGAGACAGTAAAGGCATTTTATTACCAATGTAAATCAAAAAAAAGGGCTATCATCGGTAGGTGCGCTTCTTACCGTGACTGATTCATGACAGCCCTCTCCTTTCTTTTGGGCTGCATCGACTACCGATCAAAAAACCGGATAGTGTATGTGACTGAATAGAAAATAAAAGTACAAAAAAATATTATTGCAATATTTATATTTTATCTGGCATAATTATTATAAGCTTACATTATTAATCATTTTCTTAACTTAGTATCTTAACTAAGTAATATCACATATCATCAACAACAAAATCCCACTTAATACAAAAACAAACATTGGCAAGCAAAATAGAATAATCACAGACCATTTACAGAAGTATAATTTCATTAATTCTGCGCTATAATTATAAGGTCGATTGGGAAAATGTTTGGAGGAAATGCTTATCAAGTCAAGGTACGTACATGATTTATCCGGGTTATAACGTGCAATGCATTTAGAAGCAATATAAATCGGCTAAATCCATAGAAATTTTATATTTTTAAAACTTATGGCATATAAGAATACAGAATAAAGTTCTCAATAGTTTTAAACTTAACTTTGTTAAGGATTTATAAGAAAACCTACTTAATACGGAATTAATTCCGACTTATATTGTGCAATAAGTCAAGACAGCAATATCCTTAGCCAGCATGCTTTTCTTAAGTTTTCTACCGGATCAGCCACGATACGAGTATCCACTTCGTATAAGGATGATCTTATGTTTAAGAACTGGCCTAGATTAGTAGGTGAATTATTTTTCGACTTTTAAGTCTAGTTTTCGCAATGTAAATTCATAATTACGTAGGAAAATCGAAATTTTACATGTACATTTTGGGAATTCATTATCAAATGGAAAAGTATTGATTTCGAATTATCAGTCTGAATTCAACATGTTCGTTTTCGATAAACTTTTCAGTTCTATCTTTCAATTCATTATTGCATTGAATTCTTTACATATCTATATAATAGGTTGGGGAAAAAGTCTTTTCGTATTTTTGTATGAAAAGTCAAGACATTTTTTTCAAAGTTTATTTACATTTATTTACAATATATATGTACCGTTTTGTTGAATAACTTTCTGCCATTTTGTGGGCAGAGACATTATCCCGTTACTGTAGAAACTTTGGGACTTCTGATCAAAAAAACGGGACAAATAGTTTTGGCAGTCCTCTCTTGAGGTCAACCTTACAGAACCTACAGAATTCTGCAGAGACCGAAACAGGTGAAAATCTGAAGGCGCAAGGTCAGGGCTATATGGTGGATGCACTAGGACCTCCCAGTCGAACTCTCTTAATTTTTGCTGAGTGGCTAAAGATGTGTGTGGTCTAGCGTTATCGTGATGAAAGACCACAACCTTCCTGTTGATCAATTCCGGCCGTTTTCTCTCGACTGCTTCCTTTAATCTCATCAGTTGCTGGCAGTAAAGATCAGAATCGATGGTTTTGCCGGGCGGTAAAAGCTCATAATAAACAATGCCCTTCCAATCCCACCATACACACAGCATCACCTTATTTCGTGTTAGGCCAGGTTTGGCCACAGTCTGTGAAGCCTGGCCAACTTTCGACCACGACCTTTTTCGCACGTTCTTGTCGTACGTGATCCACTTTTCATCGCCAGTTATCAATCTCTTCAAAAACGGCTCGGTTTCATTACGTCTCAATAATGAATCGCAAATGAGTACACGGTTCATTAAGTTTCTTTGAGTGAGCTCGTGTGGCACCCAAATATCGAGCTTTTTTGTATAACCAGCTTTCTTCAAATGGGTCAAAACTGTTTTGTGGTCAATTCCCAGTTCTTCAGCTACATCGTAACTACTAATATGCCGATCTTGCTCCACTCTTTCAAAAATGGCGTCCATTTTATTCGTAACAGGGCGACCAGAGCGAGGTGCATCTTTAACATCAAAATTTCCGGACTGAAAACGTATGAACCAAATTTGTGCTACTCTTACTGACACTGCATCAGGTCCATAAACATCACAAATTTTTTTCACTGCTTGAGTTGCATTTTTGCCTTTTTTATAATAAAATTTTAAAATGTATCGAATTTCTTCATTAGATTCACTCATTTTTACGGAGAGAAAAACAAATGAAAAATAGCGGGAAACAACTTTTTTTTATTTTTTTCTTTTCTTTATAATGGAACCTTTTTAATGTTACCAAAACCAGCCAGACACAAATAGTACAGTCAACAAAATTTTATAATAAGTTTATACCTACGTTATGCGAAAAGACTTTTTCCCCGACCTAATATTTTACTTACACACAATACATTCATATGTCTTTATGTTTGTCCTTGTCATATGTGTTTATGGTAGTTTATGTAACTATTAATGCATTGAAAACTAAGTTTTTGCCACAGATATAGATATACAATAGATAAAGAAAGTATCACGATTTGTATTGAAATCAAGCGTGCCGAATTTTAAACATCTAATGCAATGGTTCCCAAACTTATTTTGTCTACTGCCCACTTTGAAAATAAATATTTTTTTAAGAGGCCTCCTAGCTAAATAAAATTACAAATCACCCCCCAGGCCTCTACACAACGCCCCCATTTTGTTTTTGGGTCTCTTACCCTTTGTACATGCAGCGCCCACAAGGGGGCGTTATCGCCCACTTTGGGAAAGACTGATCTAATGTAACGTCACTGCCGATGTTTAGTGACGAGAAATCCAAACTGATTCATCGACTCTGATGCTGCTGATGGTAAATATTTAATAGTGTAAAATCGTCCATGTATTTAATAAACAACAATAGACGCGCGCGGACTGCAATTAGCGACGGCCAACCCCGACGATTGGTCGGGGTGCGGACAAACGAATCACATGCGTTTGCGTTATCTATTGTAAATATATGACGGCGCGCTTATTATGGATTAGTTTTAATTATAACTTACGCGATTATTTCATAAAAATGTTTTGTTAATTATAGCTCGATTTTTTTATGTTGTTTTAGTTTAAGTCAATTAGGTAAAAATATGTGCGGGTGACCCCGAATAAAGTAGTAGGTGTCACCACGAGTAATGGCGGCTGCCATTCGGTTGACAGCTGGCGTACGAGGTGCACATATGCTAAACTATTGGCTCGTAATCCGGTTGAATCTTGTAAGCTGTGTATGTTTTTGTGTAAAATTGTGAAAAGATCGAATAATAAGACGTTGGACAATATAAGTGTGCTTTTATTTTTAAATTCCGATCGTCACAACGCCCACGATGGACAGCGACCGCCAAGACCGCTATGAGGCCCCTTTTAATGCTCTTGCATATATATCCTTGCTTACGTCCTTTTTTTGTCCTTTAGGACACACTTTAATTTCGTTCAGTGGAATTCCAGTCAACTTAGTAAGCATTTTCTCCAAAGTCATGAGTCCGTCATTGATTTTTTTACACGAAAAAATATTACGCATTGTAAGTACTGTCCGGTAATAAATAAATCGTACTTAAATAACTGCTATTAGATAAATAAATACATCAAGTCATTCTTAGAAGTTCTCATTATGTGCATTAACGTTTTCTTACTTATAACTCGACAAAATTACGAATACACCTATTAAACGAACCTTTTCATATTAATTGTACAACAACTATGTTGTAGACTTTGGCAATAGATTGTTATTTCTAAATATATTTTTTCTTGGTGTTGCCACATAATAATGTAAATTTAAATGTACACAATATAGTTTTGATTTAGAACTATAGACACATAGCTCTTGCTGTTTTATAGTTGTTTGTATTTCAATAAGTTTGAATATTTTTCCAGTATGAAAGCGGTCTCATTTTTATACTAACGTTTAACACTGTGACTTAACAGTTTCTGTTATTTAACATAAACTATATGTACTTTGAGCATGAGTTTTCATATAAATTTCTCAAGCTTTCGTGGTATCTCAAGAATTACCTTATATAAATACCTTGAAAGGCTGGAAAAGTATGGAACTATACTAACAGCGAAATTTATTATTGCTCATACTGGTATAAAGTTAGGTACTTATTTTAAAAGATAAGTACAATCACGTATAATTATAAGCAAAACATCAAAACAAATGACAGTTCACTAAAATCTTGAATGTATCCTATATATTTTACTCCAGAACACTACGTTCCAAAGACTTTTATCAACCAAATACAGCATATGTAAAGAAAACCGTTGTTCACACTTACAATGCTGGCTGATGACGTTGAATTATTATTAATAACAACTACAGGCCACCAATGGTTGATTGATATAACATTACTTGGTTTTTCTGTCGTTTCATGTTCAAGCATATTGTCAGGCATATAATTGCCGCAAGTTGGGAAATTCCTTGGAACTGGAGACATCTCTCTATGATCACCCACCTTAAAAACCAAGGCCATACCAACTTCAACGTGAAACTCAATGTGACAATGGAAGAGCCAATAGCCAGGATTGTCAGCTTTGAACCTTATAACGGTATATCCTCCATCCGGTACAGTAACTGTATCTTTGATCGGTGCATTCTTCAGATTCCTTTTCAATTTCCCAGCTTCATCGTATGCCTTTATTTCTTCAATAGTTGTTTCGTTTGCTAGCCGCCTCATGCCGACTACTCTAAAACTGTGTCCGTGTAGATGAAATGGGTGGTTAGCGTCAAAAGTAACTCCTTCATCAAGAATGATTACTTCAACAACTGAGTTCAGTTTCACGGAGAGAACGTGAGAACACTCACAGTAACCTTCTTGGCAAGCCTCGTCGATGCTGGAACTGTTGCAGAAGTTTTCTGGTGAAGGTCTCGTGATGAGTAGAGGACTGGATGGGATCTTCATACTGATGTGGTTCAATTGGGGTGTGTACAAACGGTTCAATTTGTTTGGAACTGCAAACAAAAATAGGTGTATTAACTTTTCAACCTCCATAGGTATTTGGACATGACAAAATTTCGCAAGAGTTCGAATATTCTTTGCATAAAACGCCTTTAACTCACATCATCATAAATATGTCATTAAATTCACTAAAGCGTATTATTAATATCACCGAAGCATCATTCAATCAGATCAGTTCATGGGAGGGTCACCGTTTGTGTCGCATTTGATTTAGTCCGTCTCCAGTAATGCTATGACCCGGCATGACATTTATTAACTATTAAGAAACTGCGTGAACCATCCTGTGTTCGTGCAATTGTATGAAATTTCGATTAAATTCCATATATACATACAGCCACGCCTGTTTCCCCGAAGGTCTTATATAGCAGAGGCATCATATACGCCCACACTTCGCCAATTGTGTTATGGTCCCACGTAATAGGTGGCGAGCCTATGCCACTTTCCGGGAACTTCTATGATTGCAAAAGCCTCGCCCGTTAATCGGCAGGTGCACCACTTGCAGGTGAGTTTGGCTTGGGCTCCTAACATAATGGTAGAATCCCTTTTGAATTCCATATTTATTTTACACTAAAATAAATATGGTTAAAGAAATAGACAAAAAAAGCATAAATATTTACCTTGGTAATATCCATAATAAGGCGACCTGTGGTAATGTGAATTGTTTTTAGCGTAGAAGTCGTAGGCGATGTAGAACTGGTAGTCGGGCACTTCCCGAAGACTTTCGTCGTAGCCAGCCAGGGATCTCATGTCTGCCACACTGATGGTTTCCTCGTCTTCCTCACCTTTATTCAGGGCATTTAGTTGCTGGAACAACAAAATTTTAGTTTAGTGTTTATGGCATTTTTTTTCAACCTTTGCGACCTTATGTTTGAATTAGTTGTTCATTGCTTGCATTATAAGTTTAATTGAGGCTGTAACATCACTGAGCCAAAAGTATCGCAGCAATGTAAGCTCACTATACGTGGAGATACCTTCAGAGGTAAAGTTACATGTCTGTCAACATTCTGACACAGTTTGTATAGTGTGATCTATTTAACCTTTTTATTAGAAGCATGTGCTTATTTTCCGGGTAACTTTTACTTTATTTTGAGTTAGTACTTTTTATGACATATTTTCTTAGAAACTACAATTTTATTGACATTAATTGACAGCCGAGTGTAGAAATGATAGGCACTGTATAAATTACTTTTAATCAGTTGAACATCCAGTTGGGCTTTTCGCTCTTTTAACTATACAAGTGTTTATATTTTTGTTCTTTGACGATTAAGCTCCCGCCTCTTGACTCTCCCAGCCAAACTTGAATAAATGAATTTGACTTTGACCTTAATGTTTGCTCTACAAACAATCGTTTGACTCGTACATACTATGAACTATTTTGACACATAGATATCTATTTATTAATTGTAATGTATCTTTACTACTATAATATCATAAACTTTATTTACGTGAATACAAAGTTGAAATATAACATTAAGAACACCAAAAAGATATAGTACCTAAACAACTTAAATAAACTACCTTAACTTAAAACTATAAATAGAAGATGTCTTCCAACTGTGGGCCCATGGATACGGTGCCAAGAACGCTGGCAACATTTCTTCTTTGGATTGCCAGGCTAATACGCTGGCAGAAGTAGCTGCCAGCCTTCTTGTCACCGGAGGCATCAATAAGGCGAGTACTTAAATGCCTGACAAGCTGCTTTGCCTTTGATATCTATTTTAATTCTAAAATATCATTATACCACCATGTACTTTTATTAAAGATAAAAATAAATTTATTTAGTATCCACAATGTCTTAAATATATATATATACATATATTTATTATTATTTCACTTTGTATTTATGGTGAGAAATAAACGTTATGATTATTATTATTTTAATTGTTGTTATTATTAATTTTCTTTTTATCACAAAATTATATTTGTAACATCTCCCAAAATCACTGGGAGTCATTGGCACTGTACAGGAACTGCCTTTATTTACTTTTTATTATGTTTATTACCTAGTTTCTACGATTACCAATGAGACGTTAGTTATCAACCATACTAGCAGTAAGTTCTTCTGTCAGTTGTGTACCATATGCGCTGGTGGTTTTCTCTATATCATCATATCCTAGCCTTATCCCAGTTGCCCTAGACTTAAGCTTAGGGCCCAGGGTCTGCTCACGGCTTTGACTAGATTTTGCTGAAATTCAGTTAATACATGGAGCGACTTACGTCCTCCGCAACCCAGAGGGAAACATCATTCTATGGTTAAACCAGCTGTCAGGATAATAGAAGTCACTGGCTGTCCATGACTGCCGGGACCAACGGCGTAACATGCTTTCCGAGGCACGGAGCAAGCGATAAGTACGCACATAACTCCGAAAAGTCATAAATGCTTTACCAGGGTTTGAACCAGAGGCACTCTGAATTTGAAGGCAACGGGTCTTGCCGCTTTGTTTTGTGTATATACTCTGTGTAAATTAAATAAAAATAAAACAAACTTACTCTACCTCTTTACAATATTTACAGTATATATAGAGATGTAAATATACCTACCACTGAAAGCCGGAAAATCGAGTTCAGTCTACTATTCATTCAAATATGTACAGTATACAAATAAAACGTCTGTTGAATATAAACAGAGTCCAGAAACTAAATTCTCTTAAATTTAACAGTAGTTGCAACTGTCCTCTGTTGTGCATACTATTTTAACATAAGACGCAAAATTTGGTGTTTTATAAATTTGACATGTATGTGTAACTGTCCGTCAAAGCTTAAAATAAAAAGGTTTTGTTTAACCCTTTGAACAGGTAGAACATGTTAAAATTAATAGTCGGTTTTCGACCTTAACTCATATCTATAGGTTCATTTTATAGTGGATATAAATGTTTACCGCTGTCATGCAAAGGATTAATTTGGTCTCAGCTGAAGCGCTTATATGGATGCAGGTACTTTAAAAAGAACCGGGCCAGAACGTCTTTAAGCTTATTCTTGTTATCCATAGCAGTCAAGTCTGCAAAACGAATGGTTAGTATAATTCACTGCAAACAGGACCTTGATTGGAGAAGAATTAGGAAAAAACACTTCAAGTTTGTCCTCCCGCAATTTGTGGGATAAACCCCTTAGCAAATGGATGGAATAGACTCTAGGCACTAGAGGGATGATGTGATTCGAGATTGAATGTGAAGTTTGTATGTGATACTACTGCTAATTTAATTATTGACTAAGGCACTAATGTATCATCATCATCCACTGCTGAAAGTTGGCCTCCCCAATATTGGGGTATATGCCCATAATCACCACGTTGGGCAGGCAGGTTGGTGATCGCAGATTCAGTCAGTACGCAGGATGATGCTGCTGCCCATTACTTGGAAGGAATTCTCTTCGTCGACCCTTACGACTCCCAAAGAGGGGGTGGTACTATTTAGGCTAGTACCACACGACATCAAATTTGTCAACCACCCGATCAATAAAATATCTACTTCATTTTTTTTCAACTGATCACAATAACCGTCACATAATAATAATATGTCGTCTACTATTGAATGTTTTTTCCTTATTTCGGACTTCTGGAAGAGATTCCTTTTGGAATAAGCAGCTCCATTGTACATTGTTGTATAATTTTTTTTTTTCCTTTATATGTTTTGTGTGTACATAAATTGTTAAATAAATAAATAACCTCTTATTTGTTTGAAGAACAGTTTAAAAATGGAATATGAAAAGCTGATTCTCTAAAAATGTCGAGCTTGCACATCCAAAATACTGATTGAACATCTAATTAATTAATTGACGACCGATATGGCGTGGAGGTCAGTATACCTACACTTCACTTCAGAGGTCGTGGGTTCGATTCCCACTAAGGACAAATCTTTGTGTGCATGAACATGAATATTTTTTCTGGCTTGGGTGTTTTCCTATGTATATTAAGTATGTATTGACAGAAAAAAGTATTTAAGTATAGATAGATAGATAAAATGTTTATTTCCTTTAAATAATACAAGTTATATAAAACATATCCCACAAAACCGTATGTTTATCTGTTGTTTAGTATCCATACCACAAGTTCTTAATGATACTTATCTTGAAACTAAATAATTTGTGTAATTGTCAGAAAATAATTATTTATTTATATTTATTTATTTATTTAATTAATTGGGGATCAGAAAACCGAGTTAGTATTTCTGTTGTGCAATAAGGTGGAGGTTAGGTTGGCAATTTAGTAAGCGACTAAGTCCTTTTATTAATAAAAATATTTCTGTTTTTCGAGCGATGTACCCAAGAGAGCTGTTCTATATAAGTTGGATGTCGGGAACGGGGAAAATACAAGAATGGTACAAGCAATTTTATTAAGTTGTAGAAGGTTTTTGATATTTCCATTAATTCCAACATTAACTAGCTGACCATACGGACGTTTGTTCCGTCTTATTTAAATTTATTCTGTCAATTGCACTAAGTGTCAAACTACTGACAGCTATGTAAAACAGCATGGAAAAAAGTTAACATTATAAGACTTTTTTTTTCTCTGTTATTTTTGTTGCTAGACGCACGAAGCCATTATGGCCATCATGGAAGCCACCATCCGATACCATGAACTTCACCAGCGTAAAAATATATACAATTACACCTGCACATCAGAGCAGAGGGATCTCTCGCCCACATTTCGCCAGTAACATTTTGCTCCAACGTTTGGCAAATTTATCGACGCTTACCGGGTTTTTTGGTGTTCGCCAGAGCCTCGTCCGTTGATCGGCAGGTGCACCACTTGCAGGTGAGGTTGGCTTGGGATTTCGAGGTCTTGGTAGAATACCCCAGCACCCAGTACCATACAAAGGCATACCCTTGCCACATAGAGTGATAACTAAGACCATCTCTATGTGCCTTTCGAAGCACGGAAGCACTTGAAACGTAATGCTACACAAACAGTAACCCAGCCACGAGTGACTTTTATGAACAGAGCTTAATTCAGTAATCATTTCCGATCACCTAATCCCCCTTCGACCTACTTTTACATCCACGTTCTATCATAAATCGATAATAAGCAATAATGCTAGAATCACAAATATAATTGTAATAACCTAACGGAGGCCGTTGATAAGCTGGCGGGAAGCCAAAGGCCTCTAACGAAGTCGATAGGATAATTCTGAATCTGCAACCTATTTGATTTTGGGGCCGTGTGATGTGCTCGTTAGGCCGATAAGAGCGTCTTATGTCGAATTTTCTTGTCTTTTTATAATATCATCATTTTTTTGTGTTGTCGTGTAAGAGTTATCTGTGTTTAAGGTCCAGAACAGTAGTTGACGGATGATCTGGCGTAAAAATTACATTTGTTTGCAGAAATATGAAAAATTTGTTACAGTCTGTGTTTTTCCTTTTAAGTATAAAAGAAGAGAAAGTATTTATGTATATTGTTCTGTTATTTAGATCTATTATTACTATTATTATCTATTATTTAGTTCTTAATGATACTTATCTTGGAACTAAATAATTGGTGTGTGGTTATAAGATTGTTACTTCTGTTGTTTTTAGTTACATCTTCTATTGGATGCACAAGTGCTTGAAAGTGTTGGGAGGGGAAGACCTTCCATGATCAAATTCAGAAAATTTTGGAGAAAGGGCAAGTCCAACGTAAAAAATCGACGGGCTTGTATGAGGAGGTTAATGAGTGTGAATGAAGCTAATAGTATGTGCCAAAATCGTAGCAAGTGAAAGGATGTGATCACTGCCTACCCCTACGGAAAAGAGGCGTGACATTACGTTTGTATGTTATGTACAAAATATATATATTAATACAGGGTGTAAAATGTCCCTGTCAAAAGTTTTTTTTTTTAAATAACGTCAGCACGCTTGAGCCACACAGAAGGTCTGCTGCACGCAGTTCACTGTACGGTTCTTTTTAAATGTTTTTGCACACCACAATCAACTTAAGCTTGTTTTAAAGCTTGTTTGAATAGAACTGAGTTCCTGACTGGGATTTACTGTCGGAACGCCTACTGACGTCAGAAAGAAACAATGTTGACTAGTCTTAGTATCGTTATTGCCTATCTTTTCGAGTTTATTGACACTGTTATATTACGTATGCATTTAATGTGAGCCTTCGTTAATTTTTTTGACCGAACCTATACAATTTTCAGCATATTCTTGTATGTAAAATAGTATGAACACCACGAGATATTGGGTTTTTTTTTTGTTGAGAACTAAAATTAAATATTTAATTATAATAATCTTATTTACAGCAAAAATATATAGTACCTAAACAACTTAAATAAACTACCTCAACTTAAAACTATAAATAGAAGATGTCTTCCAACTGTGGGCCCATGGGTACGGTACCAAGAACGCTGGCAACATTTCCTCTTTGAAATATTCATATCCACGAATTAAAAATAATCAATTGAAAAATTTATTTATAATAATTATAAAATGTATAATTTGTTAAAAGCCCCTTTGCCTTAACGCTTTGAGTTTCGGCACAACATCATAGCTCCAGCCGGACGTCACGTGGCGTCATGCCAGCATATCATCTGGCCTCGATTGAGTTATTAATGCAACAGTCTAGGGTAATTCCCTACTTAGCTGTGTATATTCCTTTAAATGGCTACTATAAACTAATTCACCACCAAGTTAAAAATATGGCACATAAAAATGGTTGGGATTAAACTGCCGTTTCATACAGGCTATTTTAATATGAATGACTTAAGACATGCATATTGTTAATGTTATATTATATTGCATTGTATAGCTTCACAGACAAATGAAGATTGTAACTCAAGTACCAAACCAATGGATATATTTAAAAGAGCATAGCCTGTGAGTTTCTTGCCAGTTCTTCTTACAGAGCGGTGGCTCGGATACTGGCACTTAGATTCACTTACACTTAATTATTTTTTGTTTTTAAATTGTTTTGTTGCATGTAAGTGAATCTAAGCTTCGTGATTTAGTGTAATAATATTTCAATTTTTTTTTTTTATTTTAATTATGACGTTTTTAAGTACTATGTATAATAGTTTATGAAATTAATATTTTTTTTACATTACTTTTATTTTTTTTACTTTACTTTTACTTTTTTTACTTTAAAGCTCCTGTAATAATAGGACGCATATCTGCGTCCGCCAATACGCATTGGGTCCGCGTTCTGGAGGATCTGAAACCTTGGTCTGTTCGAATAGACCTGGGCGCAGTAGCGGGAAGATAATTCGGTGAAATGATGCAATGAATAAATGTATTTATTTCTCAAATATTGAAAATTAATTAATATTATACATTAAATTTGACGACGGATATTGCGTGGAGGTTTATATCTGCACTTCACTCCAGAGGTCGTGGGTTCGATTCCCACAGAGGACAAATCTTTGTGTGCATGAATATGAATATTTGTTCTGGTCTGTGGGTTTTCCTATGTTAGTATATTAAGTATGTATTTACCATCCATAACACAAGTTCTTAGTGATACATATCTTGGAACTAAATAATTGGTGTGATAGTAAGATAATATTTATTTATTTTATTTATTATGAACAAACAAGCAATCAACAGACAAGAGTCGGATCAAGTTTGGTTAAAGCGTAATTCTGAACGCTGCAGCTATTGACGCCCTTGACGGGAAATGACGTTGCTTTGTTTGCTTCGAAATTGACCTTTAATAATGTATGAAGCCCAAAGTAACCCGTACGGTTAATGTCTCAGCTAGTCAATAGCATCATAAAACACCTCAATCGAATCACAGTACCGTGTAAACCGCTTTTGTTCGTTGCAACGTTTATAAACTTTAGATAGAAGTTAGTACGTCTAGCTAGAGTCCAGTTAAACTAAGGTCTCGTACAATCTCTGTTGCTAGTAAAGTTAGGAACATATGTGAAAATGCAATGAGCTCCAGCTAGCCATTATCGCTAGTCGTCACCTGGCGTCAGGCCAACCGATCATTTCCTCTTCATAGTGTTCGGAACTTAGAATATAATTATGTAGTTCAGGAGTTATTAAAGACTTTTGGGTCATCATTCGTAATCAGCTCGGCCTATCATTATCCTATAACTGGGCCTTTTCTCACATGCTAAGGTGAACAAGGTTAGCAGTAGGCAGTATCATACTTAATCATCTGATCCCAGTGCGGATTGACAATAGCGAGTGTGTGGCGTCGTGATGTTCGATTTTTGAAGCTGTCCCATAGGACCTTCAAATTGTTTTTACATACTTATAATACTGTTACACAATATCAGCATATTGTACTTCCTAAAGCACGAAAGCGTTTAATATCAAACGCCACACTAACGGCCAACCATTCCATGTCTAACCTAATGGTTCTCAATCTAACTTCTGTGAATTCTTCTAACGTGTGTTTGACTGTTTTTATTAACAGACTATAAAGACTTGCAACATTTTTACTGGGCCAACTCTAGACAATCAGCAAAATTATTCATGTGATAGTTTAGTCTTGGCTGTAAGTTAAATTTTCTGTCTAAATGGCATGTCAAAATAGAAAACCTCTCACTTTAAATCTGTATCCCATAAGTTCGAGAATGTCGGAAGGTTTATATGGGAAAATGCAATGAGCTCCACTAAGACATTATCGCCACAGCCGGCCGTCAGCTGGCGTAATGCCAGCCTATCATTTGGCCTCACGCGAGTTATTAGTATAAAAGACCTGGGATTCAGTTACTTAGCATAGTGTTCTGGAGCTGGAATATTATGATGAAGTTTTTTTTTCTTTTAAATAATGGCTTCGTGCGGTTTGCACATTTAGCCAGTGACAAGTAAGAGATATATTAATAACATATAAATTATAGAAAATGAGAATTAGTGGTGATAAAGATGATAAATGGTAAATGAGATGCCCGCAGTAAAGATGTGGGACTATACTGAGATCTCACATGGACTTCTTGAGAGATTTTGATAAGTGATGTTGCACTATATTCATGGTCGCAATTGAAGAACCTTACCGCCTTATCAGTCGTCGGTTCTTCGAACTATGTGAACCGCTCACTGCCACTTCAGCTTGCAAACTCGCCTCGCTATGTCGAACACTCCAATTCTCCTACAGATTTTCTTATTTATTATTATATCACGTAGGGATACTCCGAGCATAGCTCCTCCGTAGCACCTTGAGCGACTTTGAGCTTTCTTATGAGGCCCATAGTCAGATAAAAATGAATAGGTTTATCGAAATGAATTGTCGGGAGTGAGAGTCGCGTAGAAAGTTTGTAATGCTTGTAGCTCCGAAATACTAGGCGGTCGAAAACGAAGCAGAGTTCAGGAAGAGTAACCATTTTTGGGTCATATAATATTTAACACTTCCGTGGCCCAGAAGACACGATAAGATATTGGTTCTGGTATTCACTCTATGTGATAGTCATAAGTCATTTCAGAGGTCATATTGGACATCTTGTAAAATTCTAAGCCGGTCGCCACACCTCTACTTCCACCAACATGCACTTGGTTCGAGTGGTGGAGAATGACCCAATACCCTTGTCACCTGGGTTCTTGAGAGAAGGCCTTTGCGTACTGGAACGCTAATGACTGACATTATGATTGAATTACCTAGATCGTTAATGCTGACTTAATTATATTAGAATGTAAGAGCGACGATAGTCCAGAGGCCAGATTCCATAGCCTTCAAACTAAGAGGGTTTCCGGTCGCTTGGTCTATGCCTCGAAAAGCACGTTAAGCCGTTGGTCCCGGCTGCCATGAACATCTCTGTGTTGCGGACATCTATCTTTGGGTTGTGGAGGTCAGTTGGCAGTCGCTCCTTGTAATAACTTGTTAAACCAGTAAGCAGACTGTGGGCCTTGGGCTTAAGTCTGCGACAACCGGGATAATGCTAGGATATAATTGGAATAATATTATAACGTAACCAAAATAACAATTCTATAAGCCAATTCAAAATTATGTACAGTACAATAATGATTGTCAAAGTTATCTAATGTAAGCTGACACAGCCCTCGTGCAAATGTAAATGAGAGCAAGTGATGTGGAAGCAAACGCCAAATGGCGTCGAGTAATTGGAATAATGAATCAACTTATTGCCCCGCGTGTGAACAGCTCGCTCATTATACCGCGACACGACAGTTCAGTTGACGGTGACGTCACAATCTGTCTACGTCACAGATGTTCTGTCTTTACATATTATGTGACAATGTTATAATCAGTGGTGACGCATATATATTTCGGAGAGGGTATGTATGTGTATGGCGACCGCAAACTGATAAACGTTATAGAGGACGGACTTTGCGGACCTATAACCTGATCAAGGCAGCGGGAAACTGGTGAAGGCAGGCAATTAAGGATCGCTCAATGTGGAAACCTATTGGAGAGGCCAATGTCCAGCAGTGGACGACATATGACTGAGAAGATAAAAGGATGGATGATGCAGCAACTGATCACACTGTAGAATTTTCTGTTTGAAGTCGTAGATTTTCCATGGAGAGCGACGATAGCTCAGTGGCGAGACTCATAGACTTCTAATTCAGAGGGTCTAGGGTTCAAACCCGGCTGGCGCACCTATTACTTTTCGAGGTTATGTGCGTAATTATAGCTTGGTAGGTTGTCTCGGAAAGCACGTTAAGCCGTTTGTCCAGGCTGTCATAAAAATATATGGTACTCGTTATTAGGAAGTCAGTGCCTTCTAATATTCTGAAAACTGGTTTAACCATGTAATGATGTTTCTCTATTGGTTGTGGAGGTAATATGGCAGTCGCTTCATGTAACGAAAGGAGATCAGCCAAATCTGGTAAGACCGGTCTGGAGCAACCGGGATAATGCTAGGATATGGGAAGTCATAGAATTCGTGATGCGCAGTGTCCACGAAACAGTAACTTTATTGCTGTTTAGGTTTTATGAATGACTTTTAATAGCACTAGACATAATAATAAACTGTGTATACCACCAAACAAGACATGGCTAATGAATAAGTGTGTACTTTGTGGGGCTCCACAAATAAAAATACCTAAAATACCATTTATTTATCCAAGCTATTATATAGCTTTAACATATTTCGACGTAAATTAAAAGAATTATTACTCAAAAAGGCTTATTAAAATATTAAGGATTTTGATTGATTAAAACGTGAATTTATGGCTAGCAGATTTTATGAATAATAAATAATAATAAAACGTTATAATTTTAAATGTCAGTGTAATTAATCATGTATTGTAAGGTAATGATTAATCAGTTATGACTTATGATAAAGCTTGACCATTGTTTATTGTATATTTGCATGCCATGAGAATATAAATATAAAATAGCGCTATTTTTATGTGAACACCCCAGTATCACCCGTATTTGCAAATAAATATGATTTTATGATTTATAATTACGACCGATATGGCGTGGAGGTCATTATACCTACACCTCACTCTAGAGGTCGGGGGGTTCGATTCCCACACAGGACAATTCTTAATGTGCATGAACATGAATATTTATTCTGGTCTGGGTGTTTTCCTATGTATATTTAGTATGTGTTTACAAAAAATATATATATGTAAGTATGTTTATCCGTTGTTTAGTATCCATAACACAAGTTCTTAATGATAAATAATTAGTGTAATTATTAGAAAATCTTTATTTATTAATTTAATTATCATATCTCTTTGCGATGACTTTCAATTAGAGCTCCGAGACGAATGAGCCGTGCATCCGCCCATCAAACACTGATTTATGTGGAATAATGCCAAGGATCTTATTAATCAGGCGACTGCGGCATCGAGGAAGCTAGACGAATGCACTGCGTCTGTGCAACGAATACTACGTACAGTAAATTTCGCCTTGATTAAGACTCAATCAACAGCTAGCTACTATCACTTTTGGTTAAATAATTTAACTATGTATTGCCAATAAATAAATTATACAGAAAATTTAATTTATATTTTACAGCCTGGATGAGTTTTTCGACCTAAATTACCAATGACTGTTTCTTATTACTAATCTCTGACTTTATATGAAAGTTAATACATAATAAGGGTAAATATTATTATATTTTATTAGTGACTCATAAAGATTTGTAATGTTTGTTAGTTCATTTAATTGAGTTATAAACTATTTTTTTAATTATTCGACATTTTTATGTATAAATAAATTATTACCGTTTTTTTTTTATTTCTAGTCGCTTTTAGACTATGTGATTACTATAATAAAAAAATTGGTTATACCAGTAAAGTTTCAACCATTGTTTGGAAAAAAATATTATTCTGTATTATTGTATGCCCAGATTTTGGGTCGCCTGCTAATCTTATATTTAATACGCTAAACATATGGCTGAAATTATTGAATAGTTATTGAAAATAAATGAGTACTTCGTCTTAAGTGTACATTTCTTGGAATAGTAATGTATGAAGTGATTGTGATTGTATATTAATTTCATTATTTATGTATTTCTTTTCGGATAATAAATTTGTGTAACAAATGGATTTGTGCCTGAAGTATATGACAGAGGTCTGAAGTTCCTCATTCTTAATCGATATTCCACGACCCGCTTTCTTTTGTCGTAGTGATTAATGAGTTGAGCTTGGTGCCAACTAGCTATATCTTTTTCTTAGTTGGACGCGCCAAGATATTTTTCCGGGTTCAACCATGTATGTACTTTATTTTCATACTGTTTAAGTTGATAATGGGCCAAGCTGTGTTGATTTTCATTCTGATATCCTTTCTTCTGAGCCGTGTAGTACCGGCCTTAAGTTCGGTCTAAGTCGTAAGAGTGGTAGAAGAGAAATCCTACCGGATGATGGGCAGCAGCGTCATCTTGCTTACTGGCATGAACTGCGATCACCAATCCGCCTGCCTAGCGTGGTGATTATGAGCAAATACCCCCAATATAATGTTAGCTATTTCCAATGGGAGGCTAATATTCAGCAGTGGACACATAAGGCTGATATGATGATCATTACTTTTGTCGCCATGCATAACATATCATATCAGGTCTTATAGTCATGTTGGCAAGGGCCACTTATAACAAACCCGTTGAAATGGTGATTCCTTCTGAAAACCTTCACAGACGTCTAATTTTGTATCTGTATATTGTGAAGCTATATATATATCTACTGTATAGCTTCACATTGTAAAATTGTAAAATAATCTTACTTCTTTATATAAGTTGTAAACTCCTACTCACCGTGGTGGTTTAGGTGAGTGGCTTATAACAAAAGTTATGATGTTAATATATTTTGTACAATTAATTTAAGAAAAGTGTGATATCCCCCCTTCTTTTAATACATGTAAGATCATTAGGAACACTATATAATAATAATAATAATAATATCTTTATTTTATCTATAATTTCATTGTACAAATGTGTTTGGAGCATCCTTTTAGGCAAACAATGCCTGTGTTAGGAGGCTCCGCTCTTCTATATCTAATGTAAAAAATTACAAGTTTTGCAATACTATATTACATGATAATATTTGCAATATAAATTAAAGTTAAGGTGTGGTGTGGTGTGGTGTTGTGTGGTGTGGTGTGGTGTGGTGTGGAGTGGTGTTTCCTATTTCTATTCCAATAAAGCTTCTGTTTCTTCATAGGTAATAGTCTTAATCCAGTTCGTAATCATTTTTTTACAGTCGTTATAGTTTCTATTGTGTACATAAATTATTTTATTTATTTTATTGTAAAGTTTGGCTGAACGAAAGTGAAATTGTCTGTTTGCAAACTTAGTTTTATAAATCACTAAGCACTACAATTTAATCTAATAGCAGAAAATATAAACAAACCATGACAAATTCTGGCAAAAATCCAATTTTACTTTTATTTCTTGATTATGGTACCGCTCATATCTTTCTCATTGTTGTTAAAATTATCGAATTTCCATTTTGTTCGTACAAAGTCTACGAAGCTAAATGATCCTGTTAATCTTAAAGACAATAAAATATAATTATTTTATACGGTGGGACCTCCGTACTTTTAACTATCACAAAAATAACTTTAGGCAAGATCAAAAAGCCTAACCTCTATACTTCACCAAAGCCTTTGACCTAGTTCTAAAGAAAGAAGAGCCTAAACGAATAAGGTTTGATTACCGTACCATGACAGCAGCTATAACCCACAAGCCTTATCGCATCTGATTATACGTGAACGACAGCACTTTTACGATCTACAGGGTTGTAACACGATATCCTAAATATCGATTACAGTGTTATCCAGTAGGTACAGTCGGCTTAAGAAGTAGCGTAGATTTTAGTACCTTACAAGCAAATTTTTACCTAACTTCGTACTTCAACCTATTACGAAGGACCAACAATATAACGGGCAAAATGTGGGCGTATAACATGCCTCTGTCAACTCTTTCGTGGAAACATGCATGATATTATGTATGTATGCTCAACTTATTATTCTGCCTGTTAATGGGCTAAAAATGAATCACATTTGATTTTTCTAGTTTGTTTGGGATATAAAAAAAAACATTTATTGCTTCCCTTCACATAATTATGTCAATTTCCATTAAAAGTTTTCTAAGTAAAGTAAAGTTTTTTTTTATTTTTATTTTTTTTATTAGACATAGTACTTGAAAACGTCATAATTAAAATATAAAAAAAGAATCAAAATATTATTACAGTAAATCACGAAGCTTAGATTCACTTACATGCAACAAAACAATTTAAAAACAAAAAATAATTAAGAGTAAGTGAATCTAAGAGCCAGTTCCGAGCCACCGCTCTGTAAGAAGAACTGGCAAGAAACTCACAGGCTATGCTCTTTTAAATATATCCATTGGTTTGGTATTAGATATTAAAATTATAACCAGAATTAGGGTACTATGCCCTCGTGTATGTATGTATCTTCAACTTATCATTCTGCCTGTTAAAGAATTAAAAATTTCAGATTTTTTCAAGTTTATTTGGTACCTACCTACTATGCCCTGGACATAAAGTCACAATAAGGAACACATGAAACTTACTATCACGCCTATATCCCCGAAGGGGTTACGATCAAGCTCCCGCCCGCAGTGAATGGGCGCGCTAGATTTTAAGTTTTGACGTTCATAAGAGTTCTTTTGAGCCAAACTTGACTAAATGAATTTGAATTTTGAAAGGGGAAGGCTGAGGCAAATTATACGCCCACATTTTGCTAATAACATTTTTAGTTTCACGTAATTTGTTACGTGTCTATTACAGGTTATTTTGGTTTCTTGGGTATCCGTAGGATTTCCACACACATTAGAATTATAAACATAAACACTTAAAGGTCTCTAAGACTCACCAAGCCCTCATTGTGTAGCTCCTCCCAAGTAGGATCACCTTCTGGTTCTGACTCCATCGCCCCTTCATAATGTAGAACGCCCACTTGTTTTGCTTTCGTGAATCTGTTAAAACAAAAGGTGACGTTATTGAAAATCGAGATATTTTAACGATAAATAAATAATTATATGTAATTTTGAAAGATTTTAACTTGCGGGACTGTTTGAAAGGGTTACCGCGGCCTCGGTACGTAGCAGGCTCTAAAGAAAGAACATGGATGGTGTTTAGTCAGTAAAAGTTTGACACACCCTCTCGCCACAGCGAGGATAGGTCATTTGATGATTTTCCATCAAAAAAAAAGGATTGAATTCATAAAAAAATATTCTTATAGTTAAAAAATCAACTCGTCCGCGGTAACCCAGAGATGAACCTTTGGATAACCGGTCCACCGCTCTAGTGAATACATCATCTCAAAACTATATAGTACCTTTATTATATATTTTATAGTACCTTTGTTTTCGTATTTGTGTACATTAAAGGATATAAATATCGTTAATGCAAAAATAATGTTAAGAATGGTTGCCATGTGTATGTACCTACTAATGACATCTAGTGTCAAAGTAGTAGCAAAGTGAAAGTAGCGTAAGATTGAATAACGTCAAACGTTACCTACTTCGATGATTTTAAACATCAGGACGCCACAACCCCGCCTTCGCTAATTCGCATTGGATCAGCGTGCTGGAACACGACTCCTGAATCCCTCATCTCTTACCTTGGTTTGTAAGAAGATGCCTATGTTCAGGAGTGAGACGTTAATCGGCTAAGATGATGGTAATGATGAAGAAAAGTTTTTATATCAAATCAAAATATATGTATTTGCTACAAGTGAGACACATGCAACAAAAGAAACTGTAAATAAAAAAATTGATAAAAAACACCAAGGTGTCTCAGCTGCACCAAAAAGGATCCAGCTCAGAATGTGTCAGTTTTTTAGGCTGACGCTGGTTTTCAACTACACCCCATTTGTTCAAATTGACACCTGGATATGGCTAATAACTGTAACAAAACATATCAAATATATCTTACCTCTCATCACAATCCATAAGGCCTCGGAATCGAATCCAGTAGTTGTCGATCTCACCATTTGCCTCCAACACAAAGTCGTACCGCTCCCCTGCATACGTCACCAGAGAGGTAGCTAGAACAATAGGATAAATAAATCAACCTATAAAAGTTACACCAATTATTAAGTTCCAAGATAAGTATCTTTTAGAACATGTGTTATGGACATAAAAATCAGTAAAAAGTACATAAATGTTTCTTTTGTAAATACATACCTACTATACATAGAAAACACTCAGTATATGACAAATTTTAATATTTATGCTCACAAAGATTTGTACTATGTGGGAATCGAATCAACGACTTCAGGAGCGGAGTACTGGTATACTGAATCATACTCATACTCTACGCCATATCGGTCGAAATGGTTTTTTATTTATTTTTAGGAACACCAAAGAGGTATTGGTTTGGTTAGGAGTGGAAAAGTTTTCGTTTTCTTCTCATATAATTATTCATTCATTAATAATTGTCTAAGCTTGAACAAATTGTAATAAACTTATTATGATTTCACCATAAAATAGGTTGAAAATGTCATTACAAATTATTAATCTTACAAAACCATTTAATAAATTAAAAGCAAAGATAATTGAAATGCGACCTCAACGTCGCGGAAAAAATGTAAAGAGTAAAAAAAACAAGAGACAAACGAAACGCTTTCAAAACGGCAGCTAATGTTCCATTTTGGAATCCCATCTCGTGGCGTGTTTTCGTTTGAAATCAAGTAGGTCATGCTCGGAGTTGTTATCTTTAAGTCTTTGTATGGAAATCTTCGCTCCCGTTTTCGCTGGTGTGTGATATCAAATTATGGTACAAACGATATTTGAGCTGTGTCCTTGTGCATGAGATGTTTGACGTAATACTAGTGTATACTCGTGACTATTATCGCGTCGTAATTTTTAAGCATAGAATGTTCATAAATCAAAACGCTTTTAAAATGGCAAAATTTCTTTTTTGAATCTCATCTGGTGGCGTTGAAATCAAGAAGGTAAATTTATGAGTTGTTATCTCAGTCTCCGCCCCCGTTTCATGGTAAATAAGATGTTTGATATAATACTAGTGTCCGATCGTAACTTTAGAGATCCAATGTCCAAATTTCATATTACAGTGATTATCACTTAAATAGAAGAAATTGCAATTCAAGGGGGCATTTGCTTATTTTTGAGCGACCATATTTACTTATCTAAAATTTTGATGATACTTTTTAATATTTACGCTTCCAAAAGCGACAGAATATATTTAAGAAAATAGCCATAAAATTACCCCGTCTCATCTCAAGGGGAGTCGTAAGAGTCGTCGGAGAGAATTCCTACCGAATGATGGGCAGCAGCGTCATCCTGCGTACTGGCTTGAACTTCTTGGGCAAATACCCCCCAATATAATGTAATCCATTGGGGACGCTGATGTTCAGCAGTTAGTAAGGCTGATATTATGATGATGTAACAAAATACTGGTTAATAAATGATTTATTATTAATATTCTATGATTTCAAGCTGTTATTCATCCAAATTAATTTTATCATCTTCAAAGAATGCTCCCTCAGAAACGATACACTTACGCCAACGAATAATCCAATCATCAAAATATTTTTTAAACGCTGTTTCCGGAATTGAGTTTAGTTCTTGCCGCGAATCCTCTTTTATGTCTCCTACCGATTGAAAACGTGCCACAAAGTGGTAATATGAGTGTAGAAAAAAATGAAGTCGGCTGTAGCCATATTTATTGAATATGGTGATTGCTCGATGGTATTTATAGAGTGTTTGAATATGTTCTCTTAAACGCCGCATAACGCTCAAATAATATTCTTTATTTACCGTTTTACCTTCCGGCAAGAATTTCGAGTACACAGCACCGCGATAGCTTAAACTCTTTGTTCGATATTTTTGTCCATTATGAAATACGCAATAGAATAGAATAGATATTATAAAACTAAAAACAGCACTGTTTTCTGTCACTTATATTATATAAGTGACAGATGCAACTTAAACTCCGCGCCAAAATGGAGAACAATTATGTCAATCAAACAACAACAGAAAAAAACAAAAATATGAATTTGGAACTATAAACAAAACATTCATTTCCGAAACTTTTTTGACTGAATGTATGTTAATTATATTTAATTAATAGGAAAAAACGAGAGTGAGTGGTGATAAAGATGATAAATTGTAAATAAAATGCCCTATCCCCTTAAAAACCCCTTTAGTCCTCAGTATAGATATGGGACTCAACTAAGATCTTACAATCACACCAATCACAATCACAATCTTACAATGGACTTCTTGAGAGAATTTAAAAAGTGTTGTAGCACTGTTTATTTTCATTAACTCATGGCGTTCACAAACACTTAACGGTTAATAATCCACCGTTATTACACATAAATGTTTGATATATCAAAAACAAAGAAAAAAAAACGGAACTGCAGAAATGGCGCTTCACTTTTCTTCCAAGAAGTCCCCTTTACGAGTTACAATTATTATTTTAAATGTTTGTGTCTATTTGTGTCATTATAGAAATATTTCTTCTTTCTGCCACTCTATTAAAGCATTGTATACCTTTTGAACTCGACACAGATACGTAACGACCAATTTACATAAGAGAAATACTGTCACCGACTTTCGGAAGAAACTTCTGGAAAAATTCTCTCTGCGTAGTTAATTTACAAGCACTTAGGGTACCTCGTTAGTCAAAGCTGTAAAGTCTGGATAACAAATTGTGTTCCTTACTTAATTATTTCATTAATCAATGTCTCTTTTAGTCGGTACTATTGTTGGTTTCTTAGAGAATTTTCTTAAAAAAATATTCATCTAGGTCAGTTTGGCTATTTTTCTCTTCTGTATAAGGTATATGGGGATCTTATTAAGATCTTTAGAACTATTTTATTCACGTCGTTAACAAAATGCATTAACGCAATGCTTTCGGAACAAAGGGGGACCGAAAGTGGGTGTAAGGCTCAGCAACGGCAGAAGCGACCGAGAGCAGTAATACTGCAGAAACACTGGCTGATCATGAACGAGGCTCTGGCATTCATAAAAATACCCGATGAGCGGCAATAGGCTTGCCACTTATAATGTGGGATTACAAATATAAGTGATGAAATGTGAGCGTATAATATGCCTACTCCTTTGGGAAACCAGGTGTCTTTATAATTGCGGGACTGTTCGAAAGGGTTACCGCGGCCTCGGTACGTAGCAAGCTCAAAAAAAGGAACATGGATGGTTTTTAATCAGTAGAAGTCTGACACAACACACCCTCCCGCTCCACCCACAGCGGGAGAAGGTCATTTGATGATTTTCTATCCCAAAAAAAAAGGCGTCTTTATAAATGAACTGTGTGTTTTGTTTTGTTAAACTTCATAAGAACCTCTTGTAAATTCACCATCTTACTAGGGTAGGTCTTCGATTCAACTTTGGCGTACATTGCTTGACTTGACTTTAAGTGTGCCTAAATTGAGAAAACGCTATATAAAACTGAAAACAAAATTTTTATTTTAAGTATCTTTATCAATTTCATGGACACTGGCCTAACATTCTAACCGTAAAAGTCCTTAGAAAAAATAATCCATAATGGGCAAAAGTGTTGAAACGACTACTTGGCGGGAAAGTGAAGCGTACTGTCTGCAGTTTTGTTTTATTGTCTAAAATTTGTGATGTTTCGAACGTTTATGGGAAATAACGATGGATTATTAACCGTTTAGTGTTTGTGAATTAACATGAGTGTTGGTGAATGAAACACATCAGTGCAACATTACTTTTCAAATTGTCTCGAGAAGTTCATGTGAGATCTCAGTATAGTCCCACATCTTTACTGAGGACTCAACGGGTTTCGGGGGTAGGCATCTCATTTACCATTTATTATTTTTATCACCACTCATTCCCATTTACTTTAATTCATATACCTATCTCTTACTTGACACTGGCTAAATAAGCTCAACGCACGAAGCCATCATTTAAAATTTTAAAAAAAGTTTGGAAAGCCTATTATAAAGCAAAAACTACAGTAAGTAAACCAAGAAAACCAACTAAAAGAAACGATCTGTCGTGGGTTCAACCAGAAAGACACAGAAACGGTTTTTCGTCAGAACAGCAGCTTCAAATTTATTACTAGTTTCAGATTTTCCGCCCACTTTTTGCCGCTTTGTGGGGAGAATGAAATATTGTGCACAACTCACACAATTAGGGAAGAGGTTCTCGTTTGTTTATAGTTTAGTTTTATGTCAGACAAATAAAATTAAATATTTTAGACTATAGTCTAATAGTCAGAATCAGTTATTCAACAAAAATGTATTTTTATCCGTTGTTCAGTATCCATAACACAAGTTCTTAAAGAAACTTATCATGGAACTAAAATTGGTGTCATTGTCTGATAATAATTATTTATTATAAATTAATATTGCATTTTATCTAACAATTATAACTTTTATGACCCAATAAAATCACCCTATGGAGTTAGAAATGTAGAACAAATCAATCAATCAGTATTAGGATCAGATGTCTCTATTCGAAACGGCATTGCCTATTTATTGTTTTTTATTCTAAATATGTATATCATTTAAAACTACATTATAACTCAATAAAAACATGTGTGGAAAAGGTTGTGTCAGAATAGCAGGGTCGTGGTTTTTCAGCGACTTCTGTAACAAACCGCTTTGTCTAAAATTAAGTTAATTGTTTAAAAAGTGTACAAAGTAACCATTATTATGTTGAATAATTGAAGACAAATAAATGGATTTTTTTTCATTAAGATAAAAACTTTAATAAATCAATCAAAATTACGACTAGATGTCTATGTAAAATGGAACAACTCTAAATATAATGTGAACTCGAACCCTTTGGCGTCGCTAATCCATTGTAATCCTCGTAATCCTAAAGCCATTAAGATTGTATTGTTAAATGATGATTAATTTACGCTCTTCTCTGTCTTATTAACTTTGGAACAATCGCTTTTGGTCTGCTAATTAACACTTTGTGTTCTGTATTTGTTATTTTGATAGATCCTTTGTGCTTGGATTGGCTTATACTTTGCTAAAGCTATACTTCTGCGGTTCTAAAACTGACTCTAAAACAATGCGATAAGATTGGTGGAAAAAACAATTTATGGCTTTTGCACCAAGATAATGCACCAGCTTACACTTCGATGCTTGTTCGTCAATTCTTGGCCAAAAACAATACTGAACGGATGCCCCAGCCTCCATATTCGCCAGACATGGCTCCGTGTGACATTTTTCTTTTTCCAAAAATAAAAACCTTAAAGGGCCGTCGCTTTACAAGCATAGATGACATCAAAAGCGCATCGCTGAAAGAGCTAAGGCTATCCCAAAAATCGAGTTTGAGAAATGTTTCGACGGTTGGAAGAAGTGCATAATATCTAATGGGGACTATTTTGAAGGCGACAACATTAATGTAGACGAATAAAGAAATATTATTTTTTCAAAAATTATAAATTCCCGTTATTTTCTGAATACACCTCGCATGTGCTATTGTACAACAAAACCCCAAGCAATATACAGCAATTAAGCCTAAACAAATTTAAATTAATAATCAAACGGAAGCTGTCTTCAAAGGGATACTATTCTATCAAAAAGTATATGGCAGATAAAAATGCTTGGTATTAAACTGCCGTTTCATACAGGCTATTCTAATATGAACTTAGAACATGAATATTATATTACATTGTACAGCTTCTCATACAAATGAAGATTGTAATTAAAGTACCAAACCAATTAATAATTTAAAAGAGCCTTTGAGTTTCTTGCCAGTTCATCTTCCAAAGCGATGGCTCGGAACTGGCACTTAGATTACCTTACACTTAAATATTTTTTTGTTTTCTAAATGATTTGTTGCGTGTAAGTGAATGTAAGCTTCGTGATTTCAGTGTTATCATATTTTTACTATGTAATAGTTTATGAAATAAAATATTTTGAAGTTTGAGGCTTACGACTGAAGTATGTCCAGAAAATTACCGTAAGTGTGAAGGTGTTTAGGGATCTTAACAAGATCTTAGGAGGCGAAGCCAATCTTACTCTTAAGTGGTGCACCTGCCGATGAACAGATGGGGCGCTGGCTACCATAAAAGCGGTATGCTCGCCACGGCACATTACAATACCTACCCTTTCGGGGAAATAGACGTGATTTTTTGTATGTACGTATTGTGAAATTTAAGCACAAATTGTACGTCAATTGACTTAAAACTTCACCCTCATAGAAAAATTTTCCTAAACTTTAGTTTCAGGTCTGCTTATCCCTGATTACTTCCTGGTTATCTGTCATTGCTTCAGCTTATTAACGTTCTACTAATGGACAATTTATCGGCAATATAATATTTTTCATGGACATAACAACCATTATTTTCAATTAAGTCAGGTCAGCGGCATCTCCCAATTTTTTCATGTAACTATATAATTACATATTATTATATAAAAAAATCGTTCATGCAACGAAAATCTGAACAAACATAACTTCTAAACAAAACAGCAGTGGCCACACGTTTAATTAAAAGTAGAATATTTGAGACATAACTTTTAATTACTTTTATGTCTGTCCTTTCGTACCCGAGCTATAATTAATATTAACTGTTCAACGGCAATTTACCAATTCTGCCTTAATTAAGCTGCTGAAAAGTTTGATGACATGGTCACTTTTAACTAAGTTGACTAACGAGTTAGTAAACCTTTGTGTGTATTTCGACACACTTAGATTTGTATGGAATTATTAATCGTCAACAAACAAACATACATATGACAACAATTTTGACAACCGATATGGCGTGGAGGTCGGTACACCTACACTTCACTCCAGAGGTCGTGGGTTCGATTCCCACACAGGACCAATCTTTGAGTGCATGAACATGAATATTTGTTCTGGTCTGGGTGTTTTCCTATGTATATTAAGTATTTATTTACAATAAAAAAAGTATTTAAGTATGTTTATCCGTTGTTTAGTATCCATAACACAAGTTCAAAATGATATGGCGTGAAACGGCATTTTAGCAGGCCGTCATGAGTGGATGCGCTTTATAGCGTGCTTATTTCACGTTATAAAGCGCTTTCATTTTCTTATTGGACTCCATCGACTGCTTATCATCAGGCAGGATGTAGTCATTATGACGTGTCACATTAAAAAAAAAACTTATCTTGGAACTAAATAATTGGTGTAATTGTCAAAAATAACTTATACATCATCACATCAGCCTTATAAAGTCCACTGCTGAACATTGGATAACATTCTATTGGGGGTATTTGGCCATAATCACCACTAACGAGATAACAAACCTTAGTAGTTATTTCTAAATACTTACACTTTATTTATTTAATAAAAAGGATCACTTACATGACATATACCATTAGAAAATAAACTATAGGAAAGTATAAAGTTCATAGCTAAGTATTGTCACAATTACTGGAGACCACAACATGCAATAAAATTTAAAAATAATAATTAATAACAATCAAAAATACACTAACCAAATATATGTTTATGCAAACTTTATACAATAATAAAAACTTTTGCGGTCTTAAGATACGTCACACTCTCTAATCATAAATAAAAACCTATGCAGCCTCTGAGAATGGATATTTAGATCAGGGGGCCTACCGCCGAGTTTGATGGCAATCGATTATAAGGCAAAATGGATTTCGAATTGATTCTGTCGTACCGCCGAACTCATGGAAATCGAAACAAAATGGCGTTCTCCATTTACCTATTGGTCTGTCACGGACTGAAGGTCATGAATGAGAGGTGGCTGTCGGCAGATTCCCCGGTACAGATTAATGAACGCAAAACAAAGTTTGATCTAGATGGATTACCGGTAATCCATCGAATTCGGCGGTAGGCCCCCAGAATAGGTTTATCGATAACTCGTAAAAGTAGGTAAAAAATATATATATTCCTGGACTCACATAGCGCTTCTAGCCCTAAACTAAACAGGGCTTGTGATATGAGTACTAGAGAACGGATAAAAAGAAATGTACTTTTTTTTGTAAATTAGACCTTAAATACAGAGAAAACATCCAGACTAAGACAAATATTTATGTTCATGTATAGAAATATATAGGGTGTATACAAAGACATTTAACTATTACTATAGACAGGACATTGAGATCAAAACTATAATCCACAACTTAGTACCAAGTGGTAACAAGTCGCTCAGTATGATTTTATGCGCCCTCTAGTGTAGTCGTGTTTGTGCGGGAACAGATTTGACAAATTTTATAGAAAATATGCCAAATTGCGTACTGCGATATTGCAAATCCCGTTATGGTAAAAAGGCTGAACGTGATTACAGTTTATTTTCGTAAGTATTTTTTATATTTACTCAATAATCAGACTATATAATAATTTTCAATAAATTGTTCTAGAACATTACTTATGCCCTTTGCCGACCTCTAGCGGTGAGAAGCAAAAGCACTACTTTTAGGATCTCGCCACAGTTGTCGATGCGGAAGTAGATGATTTAGTGATGTTCAAGTGATGTCGTTTTATTTAATGATTAATGTAATATATAATATTTTTAAATTGTAAGTATAAGTATAAGTTTGATATAAGTAGGAATATTCTGATTCAATAATAATTGCGTTGGGGGACTGTTATACACTATAATAGTAAAACTATCAAATCAATGTTTATCCACTCTATAACGTTTAACAGAAGGTTATTTTTTATTTATTTATTTATATTTTTACATATTTTTTTTAAAATTGTCATATCACATATTTAAATAAATTTATTATAACTTTAACTTATACTTATTTTTTTATTGTCTTGTCATTGATATAGTCTTTTATGTCGTAGTAGGCCTTATTTACTAATATTTCTTTGATTATGTTAACAAATGTAGCGTTACAGGTTTCTGTTTTATTAATTCAGGGAGTTTATTATACATTTTTATTGACATTACATATTATTATGGACTATTGGAGTGTAGAGTCATGTTAGAAGTATTAATCTGTTTTTGTGTCTTAGTAGTTTATTTATTGGTTTTTCTCCACGTTTTGTAAAAGGAGGTGATGTTATTTCTTACAAATTTACATATTTCTAAAATATAAATGCCTGGTAGAGTTAGTATGTTAAGTTTTATAAAGTAGGGCTTGCAAGTGTCAGTCTGTTCAATGTTTGCCAAAGTTCAAATTATTTCATTTGAAGAATAAAAAGAGAAGGTGTGTCAGTACTACTTCCCCACAAAATAATCCCGTAACTAAACCTTGCATATGCATAGGCATAGTATGTAGTTAAAGCTGTTTGCAAATCTGTTGTTCTTTTAATTTATTGAAGGGCATAGGAGAATCTGGATATTATTTTATCGAAGGTTTTTAATGTGGGTCTTCCAGTTTAAGTTACTATCTATAGTTATGCCTAATAGAGAGAATTCATTAGTATTTTCTATTGTGGAAGTTAATTATTAGGGGTGACTGATAAGGATAAAATGAAATTAATTTAGTTTAGAACATCTCTACTGCAAAGCGACGTCTACCGTGGAGTAGGTAAAACTTATTCTAATTGTTTTTAATATGCTGTTTTGCTTTTCAACGTTAGATAGCGCTACTTCCGCGCCAGCTCAAATTTTTTGTATGGAAAAGTCTCTAATAGCCGCTCTATTACTATATTAAATCTCTTTGGGTGTATAGGAGCCCAAGCCAACCTCACCTGCAAGTGGTGCACTGCCGATCAACGGACGAGACTCTGGCGAACATAACAGTGCCCGATAAGCGGCAATAGGCTCGCCACCTATTACGTGGGACCGGCTATATAATTGGCAAAGTGTGGGCGTATAATATGCCTCTGCCTATATCTTCGGGGATATGAATTTATATGTTTGTATGTTCAGAAATACTTGTCGTGTGTACATCGAACCTTAGAGTGGAGTGTAGTTACGACTTGGTCGCTTTTTCAATGTCGTATAAATTTTTCGTACCTACAGTAGCTTAGGATACAAAATAATCTATCAACAATTTGGTCAAGAAATTTTCTTTTTCTTAAAGAAACATTGCGACAAATGTACCAAATTTTTGTAATTTATTTCAATAACTAAAAATGAAAGCCGCCCACTTGAAAACGGATTTATCTATTATATTAAAATGCCTGTACCAAGTTCTTTACAAATTCAAATATTTTTACTTCAAAATTATATAAGGCATATTTTTATCAATGACAAAAAAGATGGCGGTTCTACGTTAGCCTGTATATTTCTATATTCCTTTTTTATGTACATACAGATATTATCTGTTATTGCGAACTGCCCGAATATAAATCTCGAATGTATTTATCTAATTGTTTTCTTATATTTACGCGACTGTTTACCTACTGCTAATAAATTAATGAATAAAAGAAACAAAAAAAAATTACGTATAACGTATTTTTAACAAGATAATGAATTTTGAATTGAATAAATCACTGTACTATATATAACGCGGTATATTTAAATATTTTAATGCCGGTTTTTCGAATACTTTAGACGGCGACTTTTATGAACGAAAAGTGTTCAATACGTTTGTCCGGATTTAAATAGTTACATATACTGCGATTTAAATCCCCTAAATGTGTTTTATTTAAATTTATTTTGTCAAAAAGTAAATAAGTTTGTCATGTTGAAAGCGATCGTCGCAGAGTTCATACATATCAGTCCTTTGATGGGTGACTGACCTTATGTGAAGCATTAATACCGTGCTTCGAAAGTCATGTTAAGACGAAGGTTCAGGTTATCACTACAAGTAAAATGAAAAATAAACTTTAATGTCTTCAAGATCAACATGATCATTTAGATTCGTCAAATATTCACACACAATAAAAGGGAAATGAGTGGTACCATAATATAGAAATAAAGCAAATGCGTTCTTTGTCAAAATTTGTCAAGGTTTGTCAGTTTATCTGTCTGTTGTGGTTTTTCTTAAGATTTGTCAGTCTGTCGATGAATCTTATCGGGGCATCTGTCAGTCAGTCTCTCGTGATTCTAAAGGGGGGAGGGTCCGTCAGTCCGTCAGTCTGTCGGTGAGGCTTCCAAAAGGCAACGAGATTGAGAAGAATGCCTCAAGAAACTCATCTCGACTTTTTTTTTATTGTGGTTTTATTATGATTATGACCGATATGGCGTGGTGGCGAGTATATCCGCTCTCCGCTCCAAGGTCGTGAGTTCGATTCCTACACAGGACAAATATGTGTGTGTATGAACATGAATATTTGTTCTGGTCTGGATGTTTCCCTATGTATATTAAGTATTTATTTACAAAAAAAAATGCATTTACGTATGTTTATCCGTTATTTAGTAACCATAACACAAGTTCTTAATGATACTTATCTTGGAACTAAATAATTGATGTAATTGTTAGAAAAATATTTATTATAATTAGCTTTTATAAGTGGTAGGTCGCATAGTGCTAGATTAGAGGTGCATTTGGGCGGCATAAAAATTATTAGCATCAGGACGCGACACACCTGTATCCGCTAATCCGCACTGGGTCCGCGTGGTGGAGTATTTCCTAAGTTTCTGGGTTGTGCAAGAAGGCCCGTTCCATGCTCAATAGTGGGATGGCGATGAGCTAAATGTATATTTTATCGATACCATTTTTGTTCGAGGAATACGAAAACTTTTGTTCTGTATTCGCCAAAAAAAAAAATTATATGTAATATAAATTTTAAAAAATTAAGTACTTTTGTTAAACGCTCTACTTAAAATGAAAGCCGTTAGAGCGATTCCGTTTTTATTTTTAAATGTTTCGGTTTATTGAGGTTTCTAGACAAAGAAATATTAAAAAATCGAACGCCTTTTTTTTTGTTTATATACGCTTTTTGTATGATGTCGTTTTGAACAGGATAGCAGGCAGTCAGGTCAGTTAATCTTTCTAAATAAAATACTGTTCGGAGCTACCGCATTAAGTTGGCTTTTTGGCTTTAGTTTATATTTTAAAATATTTTAGAAATGCAAAGTTGAAGATCAACGTTCTTTTTTCTAAAGACATTTTATTTAAGAAGACTATTGGTAGTCAAAATACAGCTTATATTCGTATTCGTACTATCAACAACAATTTCATCCTATTAGAAACCCTTGTAATCTAGCAAGGTCTGTCTATGTTTACTGGGAAGGTTTCCTATGTATATTGCCGTCTGACCGCCCGCAACCCAGAGGGAAACATCATACTATGGTTAAGCCTACTGTCAATCAAAAGGCATTGGACTGATCGGAACCAATGGTTTTACGTGCTTTGCGAAGCACGGAGCAATCGATAATTACGCACATTACTAAGGAAATTCCAAGGTTTAATCCCACTGGGCTGCCGGTTATGCAATATTTACTAAAAATTTCACTTAAATTATTATGGGCAGCCGTCTTTCTTACCCTCAAGTAGACGTCCCTTTTATCACTTCAATTGGTAAAATTAATAAGAAATATTCTCAATTAAGTTACTTACCAGACACTTCTTAAAAGCAATCTATCATAAAAGTAATATTTAATTTATTTACAAGTGGCGCAATTGGGAGTGAAGTTAATACTCTCTTCGCGCCTGAGAAAAGTTTTTAATATGTATTCTAAAAGCATTTGACTGTGATGAATTAGCTTTTTAATATTATTTATTTCAAAAGAAAATTTCAACATGTAATGATTTTTATTTTTATCTTTATGCCACCAGGCATTTGCTCCCAGTCAACCAGTGAAGTTATTTAATTAAAATTTATATTTTTATTAATAAACAGTACTTATGAATTTTTTATAAAATTTATTTGCACATAATATTTTACCTCAATGTACTTTTTTATTAATTTATTTAGAATAAAACGGAAGCTGTTAAAATATGGGGATGGTAAAGGATCTTAACAACTTCTTGGGAGCCCAAGCCAACCTCACCTGTAAGTGGTGCACCTGCCGATCAACAGACGAGACTCTAGCGAACGTAACAGTTCCCGGTAAGCGCCTATTACGTGGGACCAACAATGTGATTGGCGAAGAATGAGTGTATAATATGCCTCTACCTATCTCTTCGGAGAAAAAGGCGTGAGTGTATGTATGTATGTAAAATAAAAGTAATTAATGTTAGTTAATGGATCGGTTTCCCAAAGGTCGTGAGTTCGATTCTCAACCTTGCCCCCGCGGTATAATTTTTTTTAGTGTAGAACATATGCTAAGACAGTTTTTCCGTGTACTGTGGTGGGGACTGGTGTCTATTTAATTAAAAGGCTTCACTTTATATTATATTTTCATATTGGTAATATTTTAAATAACACTGGGAGAAAAGCAAAACTCCAGGGATTGGAGTGTAAGACCGCCTCAACTGATATTTTGATATAAAGTCAATCAATTTTCTTTTAAGGTGGGGAGTATGTGAGATCGCTAAAATTGGGTTTTTTCAATTTGATTGTTCTATTTCATCTTTTATGGAAAAAATAGAAAAAAAATTGACGCAAATCTACATCGTATAACACATGAACGTGTGGTTATAAATGCAATAACCCGTTTATTTTCCCAATATTACATATGTACAGTGGCGTCTTGTCTTTATTTTTTCGGCCATTTACTCCTAAGCTATTTATTGCAAGTATGTTTTAATGATTCCAGGTTATTAGTAAATTAAATATCGAAAAGATCGTATGGTTGTTTATGCCAATTTTTTTATTTCTTATTTTTGCTCAATTTTTATAAGCAATCGATGCACGAAATCCGTCTGGAATTCCCTCTGCCGCCGGCGTGGAGACGTCTTGCTAGGCTTCTAAACGTCAGCGACATCCAACGACCCCTTAAGATTTTCTTTCTTTGGATTTCAATTCGATTTTCCTATGAACATAGAGCTCGAACGCAGTGTTTGTATATCCTGGCTTCTTACCCTACAGTACACCCAAAACTTGTTTATTTTGCGATAACTAAATAGTATAGCTTAAGTGAGTGGCTTATAAATTATAAATTATAATGTTAATATATTTTTTACAATAAATTTAAAAAAAAAATCAGTTAAAATTAGTTTCTAAATTTCAAAAGTAATTTATTCAAGTTTGGCTCAATAGAGCTCTTATAAATGTCATACTTGTAAACTAACGCGCCCATTCGCTGCGGGCGGGAGCTTGATCGTAAAAGCACGGGCAAGAAAATCGTCAAGGCTGGTTTTTTCTCCCGCCAGTTACAATAAAAATACCTAATATAAAAACAATTGTGTTCGGCAGTCACAAGATCCAAAAGAACAGAAGACAAAACTCTTTCTAGCAATATTAACATAATTACGGACAAACACAGCAGACATGAGAAAATGCGTTTCGCTCAACCGTAAGAAACACTAGTGGTTTTAAAAAGCTAATTTTAACTCCCTTCCCTCTCGTTCTTTTGACTAATTCTACACTAGTATTTATTATTATCATACCTAAACTCATTATAAACCACTTCTCATACTCGCTCAATGACTGCCGGTAAACTCAATGTACCCAGAGTATATAATAATTATGGTGACAGAACTATAAAAAAACGGCTTCCATACCTTTTAAATAGTATATCTGAAGCCATTAGAATGGAAACAAACAAAAATAAGTACAAAACAAATTTAAAAAAGCACTATATTGCTTTAAGTGAAAAATTGTAAGTTATTTATTTATAAAATTAGTTGTAATGTATAAAATAGTATAAAAGAGACTGTGACCCACAGACAAACCAGTCAAACGGTTTTGTGGGATATGTTTTTATATAACTTGTATTATTTAAAGGAAATAAACGGTTTATCTATCTATCTATCTATTCATATGTGATCTTTTGTTCCTCAAACCTAGTTTAAATGTCTAAAGTCGACAAGATCCTTACAAATTAAAGGACTGAAAATTTATAAGCCCCCAGTATTTATTTGCATACATTAACAATTTAAGTACACCGTTTGATTATTATTAACGTTTTGTAATTTTGTATGATCCCTCAGAGAGTCGTAACGCAGACCGCACCACATACCTTCACAATACCGGGGCATCCATAAATAATGAACTTCTAGCTACAATAGTATTACATTATATACTTGGAGGGTATTAGTAAGGACAGAGAATTAATAAGGGCAAACCTAGTACCCACAATAATGAAGACAATTAAGAAATATATCCAATAAAAAGTCAACTAGATCATTGTCGTGACCATCCCTTATTGTACAGGCTCAGCTCAGTTTTACAATACATACTTACTTGACTGTGATGGAAGGTTCCCTTAGTGCTACTTTATTGGTTACAGCTTCGGGACCCTTTCAGTATCTTCAAATTTACACTGTGTGTGTTTTGTAATAAAAATAATGTAAAAGAGCATAGCCTGTGAGTTTCTAGTCAGTTCTTCTCACAGAGCGTGGGCTCGGTACTGGCACTTAGATTCACTTACACCAAATTTTTATTTATTTGCATATAAGTGAATCTAAGCTCGTGATTTCAGGGTTAATATTAAATTTCTTTGTAATTAATTTTTTGTTTTGACGTTTTCAAGTGCTGTGTAATCGTTTATGAAATAAAGAACTTTTTACTTTTACAATGAGATGCAATCGTTCGAATGGTGGCCAAATTTATATATTTACGGAAGTTAAGGTTTTTTTATGATGTCAATATATTGGTCACTACTTCATTATATCATAGCATTATCCCGGTCTGCTAAATGGTCAAATCAGAATTTGGCAAAATTTTTAGGTAAGTGTTACATAGAGCGACTCTGCCTGACCGTCGCAACCCAGAGAGAAACATAATTCTATGGTTAAATCAGCAGTCAGAATGTTAGAAGGCACTGACTTCCTAATATCGACTGCCATAGATGTTCATGACAGGTGGGTCCAACAAAATAATGCTTAAGGCATGTAAGTAAATCCAAGCTTCCTGATTTCAGTGTTTTTTATATTTATTTTTAATTTTGATGTATTCAAGTACTAGTTTATGAAATAAATTATTTTTGATTGATTGATTGATCAAGATGAGATGGATAGCTGTCTTAAATTTTAGTAGTTTTTGCGCAAAAGAGTAACAAACTTTCGCAGTTATTATATTAGTATAAGATTAAAATGATTTTAAATATAAATCATAAAAATCTAATCTTTATTGCAGACCAAGTGTAGATACAAAGATGTAAACACAGAAATAGCACATTCATACTTAATATGGCAGCTATTTGCTTTATATTCAAACTGTACTACGCAATTTGTTAAACATCGAGGTATAATAGGATAGATACTTAACAAAACTATGAATTTATGTGGAAACAATATCACACCCACAAACTTCTCTATTATGAATTACCCCTTCGAGCTTAGTTCAGCTTATTAAATCTTCATCTGAAAGCGTTTTACCAAATGAAACTAATATTAGGAGTAACAAACACGGTTGTGCGAGCTTCTTTAGTGTAGTGCAGTGTTACAAAGCAGTAGGTTGAATATTAAATAAATAGGATATTTCATAAAACTGAAGCGCTCGTAACTCTGCGGTGCTCGGTGGTCGGAAACGATCACCGAAGTACAGCAGAGTTTACCGAGGTCAGTCCTTGGATGGGTGACCGTTTGTGTGGCATAAGATATCGAGCGCTTCCGTGCTTCAGAAGGCACGTTAAGCCGTTGGTCCCGGTCGTCACTAAATGTGGTAGTCGTTAAGCCATGTAAGAGGCCTATTGGGCGGCTTGAAAAAATTCTAACAGCAGGACACCATACACCTGCCTCCGCCAATTCGCACTGGGCCAGCGTAGTGGAGTATGACCCAATACCCTCACACCTTGATATGTGAGAGGAGGCTCGTGGTCAGTAGTGGGGCGTTATTGGGCTGTGATGATGATGATGATGATGATGATAAAACTATAAATGTTGAAACTAATTTGTCGCAAAAAAATATCGAAGGTAATCAATATCTTTTTATATCAATCGCACTTAAAATTAGTATAGTCAGAAAAAGCATTTGGTCGAGGCACTTGTAAACGTTTCTTAACAAGACTAAGTGTACAATTCCTGATTGGGCGGAAATATCATGTATGATGAGATATCAATCGTCACTTCACTGACCAAGTTATAATTCTCTGATTAGTCAGAGAATGCAATCTACTAATTTATCTACACAAATGTGGTTATCATAAAGGTTCTTACAATCTTATAATAAAGCTGAGAACTTAACGGCTTGCAAAACACATATGAAGTTAAAGCAAAAGATGTGTACGCCAAATAATTGAAATGCTCTGCTGTAATGTAGGGCCGAAGCTGGTGTTAAAGAAAATATACATGACAAGAAGTTTGGTCATGAAAGTAGACTAACGAAAGTGATGTATTATGGACAAGTGAATGGAAGTGTTGGGAGGGGAAAGCCACGTAAGACCTTTCATGATCAAATCCAGAAAGTACCCTAAACCGACGGGCGTGTATGAGAAGGATAATGAGTGTAAATGAAGGTAAAAGTGTGTGCCAACATACAAAGTGATCTCTGCCTACCCCTACGGGAAAGAGGCGTGACATTATGTATGTTCGCCAGAGCCTCGTCCGATGATCGGCAGGTGCACCACTTGCAGATGAGGTTGACTTGGGTTTCTTAGGTCTTCCCCCCCGACTGGTCTTCAGCTTGGCGTGGTGGGGGGGGCTGAGAACCTCCTGGAAGCCGGGAAAAGGTAACACTCAGAGACCGACGATTCTGGGTGCCCTTAGTACTGACTACCGGGGGGGAAACTAAGAAGGACCTGTGGAGGGCGCAGCGGGCGGGCCATAAGGGCCCGTTAAGCAGCGCCAGGAGGGTCTTAGGAAGCGGGGGCAGGGAGCCCCTGCTGTCTAGCCATGGACCCTTCGAGAAGTCGGTCTCACACGCTATGGTCGCACAAGGAGGTAGGAGGGGCGCGTCCACTCTGAGGAGGTCCTCCCGGTTTTGGTCCGGGGGACGTTGGCCGCAGGCGGGGTGTCAGACGCTGCAACCCAGGTACTGGCCCTCGCCTTTTTCTCAACAAGCGGCGGGCGTCGCCGGAAGATTTTTAGTGGGTATTACTGCTGGCAGTCGCGTCTGCCGGTGGTGAGCCCCACACCCCCTTTCGGTCCCCCTTTGGCGGGAAGGCAGTGCGTAAATGCATTTTGTTACCGACGTAAAACAAAAAAAAAGGGTTCCTTACGTGGGTCCCTATACACCCTTTATATAAAATTGAAATAATAAATTTAAATCTACTTACACTTGTTCCATTTACCTACTCACAATACATTGTAGTACACTATGCGTGCTATGATACGACGAGAACCTAATTTACATATTCAAATGCGGGATCAAAGAGCCGAGGTAGCCACATGGCAACTCCACCGAAATTGTAAAATGGGAAGTTTCAATTCGAAATACAGTGAAAATAAGAGGCAACTTACACTACTTTATTATTCGTAGACTAAGCAAAGAGTACTCTTAAAAGACCTTCCTTTTTTAACCTTCCAAAGCTCCTTCCTAACCGCGTCTCAATGCTAGGTCGGAATTTATCACCGAAATAAAGTGGTGCTCTCAGAGGTCAGTCATTGGATGGGTGACCGTTTGTGTGCATTAAATATGGAGCGCTTTCGTGTTTCAGAAGACACGTTTAGCCTTTTGTCGCGGTTATCACTTTATGTAGTAGTCGTTAAGCCTTATAAGATGCCCTAAAATTGCGGCTTAAAAATTTAAACAATAGGAAATTTTACATCACGCCTCCCCGTGATGAAGTATCCAAATCCTCCTACTACTTTTCCTTTTTCCTCCTACACTCCTCCTGGATACTCCTACGCCATAGCACGGGCTTCCTCGCACGAGACATAGTGTGTCTCGGGCCTCCATGCCAAGTAGTGGGCTATTAATGGGCTCAGAGATGAGTAACGGTAAAATAAAAAAATAAAACTCAAAAAACATTTGTAACAGTCACACAAACTTATTACTGAAATTTTCCTGGATTAATATGAGTAACAATAAAAATAACTAAGGGAAAACCCGCGCAAATTTCGAAATGTTTACAAATACTTCGCGAACACTACAAAAAATAATTCAGCTTAAATTTCTGGCATTCCGTAAGACGTAAAGTGGTGCCGCTGAAAACAGCTTACAGAAATAATATATGGGACTGAATCTACACTACATTAAATATAGGAGAATCAAACAAATAACTTCTAACTCAGAAAGAAAACACTTTAATTAAAGTGGCCCTAGGAACTTTCCTAAGGCAATTATTAGACGTGGGAAGTCAGTTTTATTTTCTATAGGTAGTCTTTTGTTTACAAGAATTATGTCATCATGTGTTATTGCGACATCTTGTAATAAAAGCCAGCCAACTGGACACAGAAAAATAAGATACGCAGTAAGATATTATACAGCCTTATACTAAGAAAACATCTTGTTTTTAATTACGTTTTCTCTTCTTCGAACCTGCGATCAAACGTGATCCCCCCTGGCAAATTACTTTAATATAACATGGGAATCTCAATCTACGGTACCATAACTACCGATAACAGATTTACCATCACACCAATTGGAGTGTGAACAATGAACATCTCCTGTGTACGTGCCGGTATTCAGTTGGACTAATCCTGAGCATCGTAATCGGTTTAGAGAATGTGTACTGCCCGGGCAATGCCGTTGGGGTCAAGTGCCTCAGATCGGGCTTACTTGCGAAATTTCTAGTACATCATTGCTTGTGTGCTGATATCTAAAACGTCCTATGTATTTTTTACTTTTTTCAAGGTCACAGGGGTAGTATGCACACTTAATACCTGAGTGAGTTAATTTGAGATGGTATTTTAGAATTAAACAATGAGGTTGAGACTGTAGATGAAGAACGAATGTTTTCTTCATTTAATTACAATTATCGTCACAACTTATTTTATATCAAAACCATAAGCAATGACACCTTCAATTCAAGAGTTATTAATACAATATAATACATACATATTATAACGTCTGTTTCCTCAAAGAGGTAGGCAGAGGCATATTATAGGCCCACATTTCGCTAGTTTATTGTTTTTTATTGTTGTTATTGTTATGTAAAGAACGCGTTACGAATAACTCTTCGTACTTTCTTACAAACTAGCCTTGATTTCGAGGCAGTGAACGTGTCTTAAATCTAGGAGGCGCTAGTTTGCTACGAGATACAGTTAGCATATAACTCGGAAAGTTTGTCTCCCATCGTGACAATTAGATAAATAGGTTGGAGTATTCTTTTAGAAACCCTTACCAATAAAATGGCAGTAACCGATCCTTCCATTCCTTTAGTAAAATGAACATTACATTACATATACATTAGTTCGAAAGTTCCGTAAAAAATAGTTAATTAAGACACTTATTTCGTGCCCCAAACTAATGCAACAAAGTCGGAACCATCGTTTCGTCAATTTTGTAGGAGAGCTTTTTTAAAAATTCAATGATCTTTACAAAAAGTTGCAACTTTTTGTACAAGCTAGTGCAGCAAAGACGGTATTAAGAATATTTTTAAAAACGTCTTTTGATTGGTTGGTTGGTTTGACACTACAATTTGCCCATATTTGGATATTTCAAATCAAGTAATTTGTTGCACGTATCATAGTTTAAACAAATTATATCATTATTACTAACTTCCCGATTAAAAATATATCGCATTGTTAATGGTATAGTGGCTTAACTCAAAAATTACGATTACCAAAGTCATCACAAATGAAGATCTTCTAAAGAATATTTGTTCTACTTGTAAGCGCATTAAATTGATACTGATTTATTTATTAATAATCCTTGCTAGCTTGTGTTTTGAACGTTTGATTAACATTGATTCGATCTTAGAAATAGAAAGACTATATAAGTACGTAACTCAAACCTGACCTATCTATTAATGGGTCGATGTTCCTTTTAAGCATGCGTTATGAACATAGCGCTTGCAATATTACTTACTATAAAAAAATGGATATATTTTGAGTCCAACGTTATAGGTAGCGAGCCTATAACCGCTTATAGGAAACTTTAATAATTGCCAGAGCCTCGTCCGTTGATCGGCAGGTACACCACTTGCAGGTAAGGTTGGCTTGGGCTCCTCAGATGTTGATAGGAGCCCACATTATACGTCCATAATATATCTGGCGAAATAAGGGTGTATATTATGTATGTTTTTAAAAAAAAATTGTTATAAATTAGCTCTACACATAAGTTTTATCTATACTTAAAAATTATAATCATTCTTTTTAAAATTTGAAGAACTGGGATTTCGTGATTAATAATTATCACGAAAGTATCCAATTGAATCAACTAAATTAAGCATTTACCAAACTGTCAATTGTTTCATAGAAATCACTGAATCACTTCACAACAAATCAACATTCAAGTGTAGAATTGACATACAGATATATATTTTTATGCATACCTATAGCTGCCTCTATACCCACAGTTATCTATTCTTCCAGACTTCTTTTATTTGTAGTCTTAAGTTTAGGTTGTTCAATAAATATCACCTTAGAACGTGCTTTATCCCATATGTAGTAGTATTGATCTGGATTAAACCTGAGCACCGATATCGTTGTACAGAGTCTGTATACTCCCTTGAGCCTAGCCTAGCTGGGTCAAGTGCCTCAACTGGGATTTACTTGTAACACACTATAGATTGGGACTTGTTTATATTGATATTGCAATAGGCACAATAGATTGTGATTTGTGTGTGGCTCAGAGACCTGAAGTAAATCTTGGCCTCTAACACGAGATATTGGCCCTCTGTTCTGCTCTTCCTTACCTGTCGCCAGTACGGCAATCTGACACTGAGATTCTTCTCGACCTGGTCTATCCAATGCTACCTGTTTTTGGAAGGATAATCTTTACATTACAGCCTCCCGCTATGGTTTAAGCGAAAAGGTTCTACTAACTAAAAACCATCCATATTCCTTCTTGAACCCTATACATTCCGAAGCCCCGGAAACCTTTTCGAACAATCCCGCAACATCCAATGAAACCTCGGACGTCTTACTGGCAGTTTCCCGGTTGGTCGACCTAAGTACACTATTTTAACAACACGAACTCAAACTATTCTTTAAATATGACCAAAACATTGCATCCAAACTGACTTGACTCACTCATTACGTTTAGTTCGGTCAAAATGCTGCTGTCTAACCATGAATATGGTCGCACAGGGATACCGCGGAAGGGCGCGTCCACTGCGCCTCTCTCAGGAAGTCCTCCCGGTTTTGGTCTGGGCGACGTTGGCCGCAGGCGGGGGGTCAGACGCTGCAACCCAGGTACTGCCCCCGCCATTTTCTCATCGAGCGACGGGCGTCGTCGTTAGATGGATATGACTGCTGGCAGTTGCGTCTGCCGGTGTTGAGCCCCACGTCCCCTTTCAGTCCCCCTTTGGCCGGAAGGCAGTGCGAAAACGCATTTTGTTACCGACGTAAATAAAAATAAAATTACTTAAGCTGAGGGCCCAGGGTTTGCTCACTGATTCAACCAGCTTGTTCTTTGTCGGATCACCTCATTCCTAATCCGATCCTTCAAAAAAATACTCTCGACCAGCCGTACAGTCAATGTCCACGTCTTGGACCTGTACGTCATGACAGGTAAATTGTACTCATTAAAGACTTTAGTCTTTAGGCTTTGCGGTATAAGGATTATGATGATGATGAAAATAAACGACTTTGCCATCAAAACGCAAAGAAAAAGAAGTAAACAGAAATTACAAAATCCAACATTGGTTTAAGTGCCACGTTATTCAAATTTATTATTCTAAGAAAAGTGCCTTTGGAATGCCGCCATTGAATCCGCTACCTTTCAGTAATGTATTATTGTAGCTCATTATGTTCGTTCTGAAGAAATGCGAGAAATGGAAAAATACTCCTGGGGCTTTCACATAAAGCAAATGGGATGGGTACAGATCTTTCAACTGAGCGTTTATTACTTACCGTTTTCACTTAAACTTGACGACGATTTAGTATACTTTTCTATCCACCAACACCAACTCCTATAAGATGAAGTTTGTACTAGAAAATTGTCCGCAGTCCAGTTAAGAATTGAACTCACTACCTGCAGTTAACCGGTCCACTGCTCTAACCATTGAGCTACCAAGACTCTGGTAGATACGTTAAATTTTTCCAATTTTTATGAAGCTGATATTTTTAAGTAAAAATTTTATCCTATTACCAAATATAGCATTGTAAATGCCAAGTCATAAAGTATTATACTATATACTACTACTACTATAAATTATACTACCACGCCTGTTTCCCCGAAGGGGTAGGCAGAGGCATTTTACAAGCCCACATTTCGCCAGTTATATTGTTGATCCCACGTAATAGGTGGCGAGCCTAGTGAAGCTTACCGGAAACTTTTATGTTTGCCAGAGCCTCGTCCGTAGATCGGCAGGTGCACCACATGCAGGTAAGGTTGGCTTGTACTCCTCAGATCTTGGTTGGATCCCTATACACCTACGGGCAAAATTCCTATACACCTTACCTGCAATGGGCTCCAAATCGTAGCCATCAGATGAAATGACTGTGATGTTGTGACCATCAACGGAAAGCTCGATGGGGCAGTTCAGGAACTCGGCGTTGATCACGCGAAACCGATACTTGTAGCCCTGGAAATAAAAACTATCATTCAGTGACAATCCAATAAAATATTCTTCACACAACATCGATCTTACAATACTCTATTGTTTACTTTTAATCAAATTATCAACCAAAGTAGTATCATATCCATTACTAATTGCCAACTGATAAATTGTGTTCAATTCTTTATCATACAGTAGTATCGTAGTTAGTGGACGACATTGGTATGGCCATTAAACGATGAATGAATTTCTGAGGCTCCTATCTTACCTGAAGATGCCCTGTGTAAGGGCGAAACACGTGTCGTGTTGAATAGTTTCTCGATTTTTCGGGAAATAATAGTAGCGCGAGAATTGTTACAAAGATATTTTTAATCCATCACTTGCTTACAATGGATTTCCGCAAAGTAACGCCTGAATAAATAAATTATTTGCCTACATGTTAAATATCTTTATTTCTGATATATTGTACATTACATGCAACTAAAATTAACCTTCAAAGAACTTTTCCTATATAAGTATATGTTATTATGAAGTTTCCCGATCCAGTTAAAAACAAACATTATATTTTAATATTTGATTCTGCTCTTAGTATTGCAGTAATTTGTATTTTTAAAATATCGTATTTAATGAATATGAGATGAAAATCAATTTATAAAAAGATTGATAAGAAAAAAAAGAGAAGATTATAGTAAGCGTTCATGTAGTCAAAAAAAATTAAGCGATGGGAATTGGGATAAGCACTATAACCACTTTCCGTTCCTCCGTTCGTTTCCCGCCACTTTTGTAAGACCTGAGACTATAGGAAAGCGAAAACAGGTGCTTTTAAAAAAAATCCAAAATATTTTTTTTTTTACATACAAAAAAGGTTTGTTTTGTTTGTGTGCCGTAACGCACAGTACATGTTGATAAAGGTACGTATATATGCAGATGCTCTTTCAAACTCATTTGTCCTAAGCACGTTTGTGAGATATGTAAACATTTACAGAATAATATCCTTTTTTTATATTTACTTAGGTACTGGAATTTTCAGCCTACAAGTGCTGTGGGAACAGTATCTACGAAAATATGAATAATAATATGACATGAAGAATACGTTTACAAACGGATTACAAAAGCACATGTTGTATCATACATTTATATTCATTTTTATTTGGGTGCATAGTGATGCTACCAAGACTTTAGAAGCATTTTTTTTATCGTCAGTAAAAAATGCTGTTTACACACTGCCTGCCGGTCTATGGGGGGTCCGAGAGGGGAGCTTGGGGCTCACTGCGGCAGACGCGACCACCGCAGTCTTACCCACTAAAAACTTCCAACGACTCCCACCGCCGTTGAAAAGAGGCGAGGGGCCAGTGCCTGGGCTTATAGCTTCTGGCGCCCCGCCCGCAAGACTAAAGGATCCCAAGCCAATCTCACCTGCAAGTGATGCACCTGCCGATAAGGGGATGAGGCTCTAGCGAACATGAAAGTCCCTTCGGAGAAACAGGCGTGATTTTATATATGTATGTATGTAAAAACAATTTTATTCTTAATACTATAGAAGAGCAAGTACGTATATTGAAGCAAATATTAACATAGAACACCTTACACATATATATGTGCTTTGTAAACAATGTGTGTATTCTGTTTTTAACAATATGTGGAGATTTGGAGTGATAGACAAGGGGATGCACAAAAGATCCGACATAAGGGTCAAAGTGCGCCACGGTTAGTCTGTGGCCCCCGCTATAAGATAAGATTCTGAAATGTAGTACTATTTCTTATATACATACATAATATCACAACTGTTTCCCCGAAGGGGTAGGCAGAGGCATATTATACGCCCACATTTCGCTAGTTATATTGTTGGTCCCACGCAATAGGTGGCGAGCCTATTAACGCTTACCGGAATATTTTATGTTCACCAGAGCCTCGTCCGTCAATCGAAAGGTGCACCACTTGCAGGTGAGGTAGGCTTGGCCTCCTCAGATCTTGGTAGGATCCCTATACACCTATCACTATGTGTTCCTAAAATCTAAGAGTTAATTTCTGAGATAAAAGGTTTATTTTTGCAAAATTACAAATATCTAGCGTCAAACAAACCAAAGCACATGAAACGTGTTATCCTCAGACGTTGAAACCGCATCTCAATACTTTAATAATCCATCCAAGTACAAGATATCGTGCTACACTACACGCAGTAATAAATTATTAAAGTATTTCCTAGCGTAAAGGGACAAGAGAAATATGTAACTACAGAAGGTTTTGTACCGAAAGCGACAGTTATATAATAATTAATAAGACCTTATCTAAAACTTAATTTGTTTTTTCACATTGTTTTAATATCTTTTTCGCATAAAGAGTTAATAAGTAAAACAGAAAACTGGTGAAAATAATTCGTAGCATTTAATTTGATATCTCAACTTATTATCATTCGCAAAATCTCAGTCTTTTAACAGCAGGACGCCACACACCTGCCTACGTCAATCCATATTAGACCCATGTGTCAGAATATTAGCTGAATTTGATTATTAAAAGAATAGTTATGATATGATGAGATTATTTTTCATCATCATCATCAGCTTACATTCGTTCACTGCTGGACATAGACCTCTCCTATAGCACGCCAATAATTTTTATTTATTATTATTTTAATCTTTATGTGTGTGCAACATATAGAAATTTCCAAAACGCGGTAAGTAAGATTGAGTTACACGGCCGGAGTTTCCGGACTGTTACTACTGTACTACTTCTCTTAGATATACTTGTGGTTAAATAGATTAGACGCTAATGATTTATAAGAAAGAGTATCCCACTTATGAGATATTTTTTTTGAGCTGCAGAGCTAACATTCTGTACACACATATTTCGTATTCACTGGTTTGGATGCTGACCGCATCTACGCTAACCGTTGTCTTGCCCTGTACATTTTTAACTACCCGACCCGACCTGAACAACTGCTGTAATGCGAGTCACAATATAACATTAGGTTGTTGAGTGAAATAATTCTGATTCACATATACCCAACATTTCCAGCTACATATGTATTGAATTGGATGTATAGGGATCCTACCAAGATCTGAGAATCTTGTCGATCACCGGACGAGGCTCTAGCAAACATAAAAGTTTCCTATAAGCAGCAATAGGCTCGCCACCTATTAAATCGGACCAACTTTATAATTTCCAAAATGGGGGCGCAAAATATTCCTCTGCCTACCCCTTCGGGAAACAGGCGTGATATTATGAATATACATAATATATATTCTAAATTTAAACTAAAAGGAAGGCTAAATTTCTTTTTATATATTGAAGCATTAGATGAAAAAGACGTAAGAGGCCCCTTTTACGTCTAACAACTCAACATGTGGGCATTGTGTGTGTAAATGCAAGGAACTGCAGGATGCAGAGAAGATAGAATTGCAGAAGAGTGCAATTAGAATTAAAAATGCAGAGGAGTTGTTCTCTAAGGTTCTAATTCAAAACTAAATCAAAAGGTACGTTATATACAAAGTGTCACAGCTGGCAAAGTCGATGCACGCTTAGTAGGTCGTGACAACACGCGCCTACAAATACTTTAGGGTTCCACTTTGTTTCATATAAACCCTGTACGTGTATCGTACAGTGTGGATTGAGTCTGACTAACAACATTCAAGCCACATTTTGAATTTAATCAAAATAACTGATCTATGAAAATATTTGAAAAACGTGTGTAAAGTATGAAAATGTTTTATTTTTAACTTTATTACTATCAATGAGTTATAGCTTATGTATATGTAGTGTACTTTATTAGTTTGTTGATTTATGTAAATTTATTAATATTCCTTTTTTTTTATTTGTAGCACCGCTTTTAACCCATTAAGTTTTAAGCACCGCATTAAGTTCGCCTTTTGTATTACTTTTTTGTGTGCAATAAAGATTAAATATATAAATAGGCGCTAACAATATTATAAAACATAAAAGAAAAAGAAATCTTCACTATATCTTATTAGGAGGTCTTTGTAATCAAGATTACTGTTTAATATGAATTCTCAGTAAAGTAAACACCAATGGAAACCTATTCGAACATTATGAAACAGGTTCAAAGCAATGCTTTTAATTGGTATAAAATTCTAGTGAAATTTAAAGGTTCAACAAGGTCCAAAACTTTGCTAATACGCAAATTTATGTAGCAGATATTTTGGGCGTAAAGAAAGAAGTTACGATTGAATTACCAGCAATTCACGGACGTGGTCGGAGAAAGTCCCGACAGAATTTGTTTTTCGTCTCGCCCCGAGTTCAGTGATAAAATACATTTTTAAGCAAGACTTTTCTATACGAGCGCCGACACGTCGATACTTTTTCTCTGGGCACATTACCTTGGTCTATAGCTTGTTAGTTCGGACATCGAAATGTACTTGGAAGAACACGTATCACTCCAGCTAAGTTTTTATTTTACTGCGGGAAAACTATAGCTGTGATTTTGACCTAACAGTCACGGTTGGTTGATACGAAGCAAGATTTTTTTAGTCTTATTCAAAATTGTAGGTTGGCGGGACTGGGTTACCGCGGCCTCGGCACAGCAGGCTCAAGAAGAGGCGTGGATGGTTTATGTTAATACAAGTCTGACACACTCCCGCTCTACCAACAAAAGAGAAAGTCATTTGATAATGTTCCATCCAAAGAAAAAAGGTACACAAGAATTATAGTTTAACTCCATTAAGCTATAATGAAAAAAGATGTAAAAACTAACGCCCATTCACTACGGTCAGGAACTAGAGAAGAGAATCATTGTTCAAGATATTCGTTAAGTTTAACACCACACAAATGCACATTAACATTCTCTTTCTGTCCACCCTTACCTGGAAGAAATTGCTTTAAGCGGTTAGGCCGCCCAATGTCTATATCTGGTTGATTTTCTTTGTGTGTATTCCTTATCATGGTGTACAATAAAGTGCAAATTATCATTATTATTAAACTCCTTCACCAATCCGACCTAAATGCACGTAATGAAGTGATATACTTCGCACCTCGATTTGTGAGAGGAGACCTGAGCCCAAAAGGAGGATAAAAAGATGAGATGTATACATCTCTTTCCCGAAGGAGAAATCGTTATCAATATATTCTAGTTCTTCCTGAAGGTATTCATTGATAGGTAAACGTCCAACGTCCGTCGCCTCGTTAGAGTCACCGACAGACTGACTGACTGACAATCCCCTACATCCTTTAGAATCACGACAGGCTGACTGACAGATACCCCCGATAAGAGTCACCGACAGACTGACAAATCTTGATAAAAACCACAACAGACAGATAAATTGACAAACCTTGACAAATTCTGACAAAGAACCCATTTGCTTTTATTTCTTTATTATGGTACCGCTCATATCTCTTTCATTGTTGCTAATAACATACATCGAATTTCTATTTTGTGTGTGAATGTCTGACGAATCTAAATGATCATGTTGATCTTAAAGACAATAAAGTATATTTTGTTTTAATTAATTTTTTTTCGTCTCTGCTTATACAAAGATGGGTGCGACTCAAAACACTCTTTTGTAATTACTTTAATAAAATAATTTAAATAAATCATTGTAATTATGTAAATTATAAATAATTTATTATACCACAAACACTTACGGGTAGATTATTTATTGTTACTAATAAAATTTGGACCGTAGTCTAAAATGTAAGTCTGGAAGAAATCGCTGTAAGCAATGAGGCCGCCAATGACATCGCTTTTCTTTTGCAATTGTTTTCTTGTTTTATTTTTAATTTAGTGCACAATCAAGAATTTCTTATCTATCTATATAAAATAAATTATATTTATTCTTCAACACTACTGACCTGTTCAACGTTGAATCTCGCAGCTTTCATGTACTTCGCCTTGGATGTCTCGTTGAAGATCGCGAACCGGCCAATTCCGTTGATGAGGAGTGTTGGCGGCTTGTTGTCACCAACTGAGTGATGATGGTCGGCGAACATTTCCACCGATAGCTCGTGGATCCAGTCCGTCACTATCATCACGTGCTCTGATCTGCGGAATAGATGGGTTTTATAACATATTTGCTAATATTACTTCAATTTTAATTGCTAGTTTAGTCGTTTGAAGCTATCCTTCTTACTGATTTTTCTATGTTCGTCTTTGGCGTTGTTAGTGTGACATTTGATATTAAGCGCTTCCAAGCTTCGGAATTACCACTCCACTAGCGGCCGCCTGCGATTTCGTCCGCGTGTCCTTCATATAAACCTTACTTTTGAATCACTGTATCTATTAATAAAACCTCATTTAAATCTATTTAAAATTTATTTTTGATGCTAAAATTTGCATAGTTTTTTAGATCTAACTACATTAAAGAACAGACAGAAGATGAAGACATAAAGACAGAAGACATGATGCGCTTTCATTTTTTTGGACGGCATCGACTGCTTACCATCAGGCAGGATATAGTCATAATAATAAATAATAATAAATAAATATTTCAGACACTCACACCAATTATTTAGTTCCAAGATAAGTATCATTAAGAACTTGTGTTATGGATACTAAATAACGGATAAACATATATAAATACTTTTTTTTTTGTAAATACATACTTAACATACATAGAAAAACACCCAGACCAGAACAAATATTTATATTTATACACACAAATATTTGTCCTGTGTGGGAATCGAACCCACGACCTCAAGAGTGGAATGCGGGTATACACGCCACCACGCCATTTCGGTCGTCGAATGACGAATGACGTGTCGCATTAAAAAAAAAGAAGAAAGCGTTTTTGTTAAATTATATTATGTAGTGATGTAGTTAGGCCAAGTAAAGAATAATACGCGGCTTTAAAATTTTTTACAGCAGGACCCAACCGCTCCACCACCCTGGGCCAATATGGTGGAGTTTGACTATAATCCCTCTCACCTTGGTTTATGAGAGGAAGCCTGAGCCCAGTATTTAATTGGCCGATAAATATCATAATTATGTTTGTGGAATAAGGTAAACCTGTTATGAATTTCACGATGTTAATGTTCAGTTGTCTAGGAAATAAATTATAAAATATTTTCTAAATTACTTAGAGTACAACTAATAAAATATATATAAATAAACCTATATGTTAACATTTGCGGTACACAGGAAATCTTATCGTTATGTTGACTGATGTTGAGCTTGCAAAAAAGAAAATGTATATAGAACGTCTGGATCTTGTTCTTTAAAATAACTGTCTACATTACTTGGGGCTCTAACAAAGCTATTTCATTCAGAATCTTTAACATTTCCAGTAATTTCCCTTCGTAGAAATCTTTCAACTAAAATTACATCAAATATGAAGTGCTTTCATACATTTATCATCGTTCAGCATCGTTCTCTAGGGTGATCCTGTTTATAACTGTATGTAATACATACATACATAATATCACGCCTGTTTCCCCGAAGGGGTAGGCAGAGGCATATTCTATGCCCACATTTCGCCAGTTATATAGTTGGTCCCATGTAATAGATTGCGAGCCTATTGCCGCTTATCGGGCACTTTTATGTTCGCCAGAGCCTCGTCCGGTGATCGGCAGGTGCACCACTTGCAGGTGAGGTTGGCTTGGGCTCCTTAGATATTAATAGGAACACTGTATGTAATGTTGTTGTTAAATCACTTTATATTTAAATTTTTTAAAAATTGTCGCAATCTGTAAAAGTTTTTTTTAAGTCTTTTTGGCGGGAAAGTGAAGCGTCATGTCTGCAGTTTTGTTTCATTTTCTAAAATTTACGATATTTCAAACATTAATGTGTAATAACGGTGGATTATTAACCGTTAAGTGTATGTGAACATACATGAGAGTTGGTAAATGAAATAAAACAGTGCAACATAACTTTTCAAATTCTCTCAAGAAGTCCATGTGAGATGTCAGTATAGTCCCACATCTTTACTGAGGACTCAAGGGGCTTAGGGGGAGGGGATCTCATTTACCATTTATCACCATCTTTATCACCACTCATTCTAATTTACTTTAATTTATATGATATTAATATATCTCTAACTTGACACTGGCTAAATGTGCAAACTGCACGAAGCCATTATTTAAAAGAAGAAGAGAAGATTTTTTTTAAATTGCAGGCTTACCTATGAATATGTTATCATAGTCTCGTTACAAACCTGTCATAATCATATAGCGGTCCGTGTGCGTCTTGGGACTTGGGTTTCCTCACGATGAAGGCGCCGGCTGCACCGTCAGCTCTCTGCATGCCGGAATGCGAGTGCCAGAAATGGGTGCCAGAATGGGATGCGTTGAATTGATATCTGAAAAGTTGTATTATACTTTTGATATAAAATAAAATTTAATATAAATAAATTAAATTACATAAAGTTAAACGAATTTATTGTTACATCATAGGTTTTTATTATTTGCCTATAAAAGCATATAATTAATTAATGAATTACTAATTGACTGCACTATGTTATTACTCTTTGTACTTTATTAACTACTAGCTGATCTTTTTTGTGTACACTTTTTCTCTTTCATTCAGACGTTTCGTAGGTCGAACATTTCTAAATAAATTATTCTTTTAATCAATCTTCTTTTTTTTCGGATAGAAAATCATTCCCGCTGTGGGCGGAGCTGGAGGGTGTGTTAGTCTTCTACTGACCAAAAACCTGAAGCCTGCTATGCTGCGGTAACTATTCCGAAAAGTTCTGCAACGTCTTTAAACTTTCTTAATCAACCTATATGACAGTTGAAATATTCTGACCGCAGAAAGCCACATACCATTCTTGTTCAAACTATACTGATATATAATATATAATCTTTAATCGGACATAAATTGTAGCTTTAACTGTATTATACTAATTAATTATTTTAACTAATTTGTACTGATTTTGCACACCTAGAAAGGTTGAATATGGCGAACAAATAAATGTATCTTAATAACATCTTAAAATCATAATGTACCCATATTATGAAAATAAATGATTTGAATTTGAAAGAGGCCTGTTTTCAGTAGTGGGATGTTAATGATAAACCACTTTGAGAGAATCTAAATTATCATTTCTTTATTTATAATGACTTACCTGAATGTGGTCTCAGGTGGTATAGGGCACTGGGTCACGTAAGGAGTGCCGTCCATAAAAGGGGTTCCTCTCTGGTGCTGTCCGTGCCAATGGACCGTGGTGCCTTCCGTCATCAGATCATTTTCCACGTCTACTATCACCCGATCGTGCTGACAGACCTGAAATATGAAATATTTATTTATTGGAGCTATCGTAATCGTAGGTAGGCCACTTCGCTTATACTATATAGACCTCATTTCATAATTGACATTCAAACACAATAGTAAAATAAAAATATCGAAGGGACTTCTCGGCGGGAAAGTGAAGCATCATGTCTGCAGTTTTCTAAAAGTTCTCCAGGGGACTCCACAACGCGGACCAAGTCTATAAATACTTTGTGCTTACTCATAAAAAAATAAAAAAGAAGAAGTGTTATTTAGGACATGTTTTTAAGAATTAGGGAGGTCTTCTTGGCGGGAAAGTAAAACGCCATGTCTGTAGTTTTGTTTTGTTTTCTAAAATTTGTGATATATCGAACATTAATGTGTAATAATAACGGAGGATTATTAACCGTTAAGTGTTTGTGAACGTACCTGAGTGTTGGTAAATAAAACAAAACAGTGCAACATCACTTTTCAACTCTCAATCTCAAGAAGTTCATGTGAGATCTCAGTTTAGTCCCACATGTTTACTGAGGACTCAAGGGGTTTACGGGGAGGGCATCTCATTTACAATTAATCATCTTCATCACCACTCATTCTCATTTACTATAATGTATATTATTATGTTATTAATTTATCTCTTACTTGACACTGGCTAAATGTGCAAACCGCACGAAGCCATTATTTAAAAGAAAGAAAAAAGAGTTAAGGAATTTTCTTTGCTTCTGTAAACAAAACATGAAGCACTTTGTGTCGTTTTAAAATTAGCTGTAAGATGTCTTATAGGCGCTTGTTTTGCAATGAATTGCTGCTGTAAATGTGTAGGCGTTTTTACTTGGACGTTTCAATGCTATATCATTGTGTACTAAAAAACTATTTTTTCCTTTAACACGTTGTGTTATTTGCAAGGATAAGTTAAGCACTCAGAAGTAATCTAGGTGTGAAATTGAGTAATAGAATTAAGAATGCAGTGATAAGGGCCGAAGCTTGCGTGAAAGAAGATATAGTGTCAAGAATTGAGAAAGGTATTTTAGATGGTTTGGTCATGTTGAGAGGATTAATAAAAGAAGACTAGAGAAAGTGATTTCTAATGGACAAGTGAATGGATGTGTTGGGAGGGAAGACCACGTGAGACCTTCCCTGACCAAATCCAGAAGACTTAGAGAAAGGGCAATTCAAAGGTATCCTAAACCGACGGGCGTGTTTGAGAATGTTAATGAGTGTGAATGAAGCTAATAGTGTATGCCAAGATACGTAGCAAGTGGAAGGACATGCGTGACATGACGTATGTATGTAAATTTTAAGTTAGGTTAGGTAAGGTTTTTAAAATACTTCTTAAGTGGCTTGTTGTGTTCTTGTGTTTGGCTAAAAGCGCAGTGCAGAATGTTTAAGGATATATTTTGATTTTTTTTTGTATCGTGCCGTGCCAAATAAACTGACACATCAAATTTGTCGAAAACCGAACTGCGCATTTGTCTCCCAACTCCTTTTGCCAATCTTATGCGTGAAACGGCATTCTAGAAGGCCGTCATGAGTGTGTGTGCTTGTTACCGTGGTTTCCCCACGATATGGAGCCCTCCTACTTTTACGAACTGCATAGACTACTTACCATCAGGCAGGATGTGGTAATTATGTGTCATATTAAAAGAAAGTTTTGAAGACTTCTCTTTAAAGTTCAATGAAAACTCAATGATAAAAACTTACCTCTATTGCAGGACCAGGCATTTTTCGATTGACAACGTTCAAAGATCTTCTCATTCCATCTGCCGGTATGCAATCAAGTCTCTCACAATCGCTCTCATTGTAAGGACAATTGTAACATGCTTTACTCAAAGTATGGTACCATTCTAAGTTAAAATTATAGTAACATATCATTGGCTCTTCTCCTTCTCTGCATTCTCTGTGACAAGGATGATCACCGCCTACTAACTCTCCTGTTACTTCATCATATCTTGCATGTGGCTTTAAATTTGCTCTTTTATCTGTCTTTCTCACAACTTTACTTTCAACATCTGATAGAACTTTAGCTGATTTTGGCTGGCCAATAATGCCTTTGTTTATAAGCTCGCTTGTTATGTCGTTTATAGGTTTTACAACTAAAGGCATAATGACCCTCGAAGCGCTTTCCAGCTGTTGTGTGTTTACATTTTTACTTAGTACAACATTTTTAACTTGGTCTAAATCTTCTTTTGATTCAAATGAGACGTTATCCAGACCGCCATTGCTTACTCTGCCTTGTCTAGTCTTATTTTCGGGTGTGTTAACTTCAGTTGTGGATACTTCTTCATATTCTGCTGTGAGGTCTGATTCTGTTTGAGTATTGATGCCTTGTAATCCTGTAACAATAAATTGTTCAAATTAATACCTTGTTACGCCCGTGAGGTTGGGTTAAAAATGTTAAACAGTTACCTCAGCTACAAAAAGTTTACCTGAACATGCTACACATTGGTTTTTAATTATCATTTGTGCTTTACTTGATACCAATGTAGGTAAGTGTCATATAATCGTCGGTAACGTAATGCATTGAGCGGATGGAAAGTCCTAAAAGTGTGTCTAAAAGAAACCTAATTGAAAAAAACTAGAACTATACAAGTTACATCTCTTCGATGGAAAAATATCAATAGTTTTAAATGTCATAATGTTATAAGGTGAAAATATAGGATTTACTCATATTATGAGATAAATATCATCAACGATAATTACACGTGTCTCACTTACACAAGTTAATGGCGTTGACGAACTAATGTAATTAGGTTGCGCTGGCCAATATTCCGCGTTTAATACAGCACTGAATAAACGTTCCTTGTATTATTATTTTTTACTAGCGGCAGCCCGCGACTTTGTCAGTATGACCAACAAATAAAGGTTGCTTCTGAATCACCGTATCTTTTAAAATAAAACCGCATCTAAATCCGTTCCGTAGTTTTAAAGATCTAAACGTACATAGGGACAGAAAAACGCCGACAAAAGCGACTTTGGTATATTGGACTAGTTTTACTTTGGTATATTTAGTATGTTAGACTTTTATACATATGTAATATTGTTGCTTTTTAAAATAAGTAGTTTCATCGTCATACTGGAACTTGAACACATAGTAATATTACAAACAAAGGATCAGCTAAGCAACTTAAATAAACAAAACTATAAATAAAAGATGTCTTCTAACTATGGACCCATGGGTACGGTGCCAAGAACGCCGGCAATATGTCCTCTTTGGATTGCCAGGCTAATACGCTGGCAGAAGTAGCCTTCTTGTCACCGGAGACATCAATAAGGCGAGTACTTAAATGCCTGACAAGCTGCTTTGCCTCCGGCCCCCATGGACCCATTGTCTCCACCGCAAACGGAACAAATCAATAATTAGTCTCCAGGTTTGCGTATTTGATATACTATGTAGTGTTTATTGTTCATATATTATCATAGTTTTATTTATCATCATTTTCATTGGGCAGGTAAATATTGTAAGTGGCCTTAAACCTGAGAAGAAAGCCTTACTAAAACTGCAAGTCACCTTTCAAACTGATTTTGAATTTTCCATCGCAAGACTTCTGAAAATTCTGCGTGTCTAAAGTGCCTAAATAACTAATAAGAGATATAAAAGTGGTTATTATTATGGATAAAGACATTGTGGGGCTTATTAAAAAACAAAATCTAAAGTTATACCAGGTTTAAAACTAGTGCTGTCACTTTTATTTGAAAATAATAAATAAAATAAAATATACTTTATTGTCTTTAAGATCAACATGATCATTTAGATTGCAAATTTTAAATTGCCAATTGGGGAGAAAAAAAAAATCATTTAGATTTGTCAAACATTCACACACAAAATTGAAATTCGATATATTTTTTAACAACAATGAAAGAGATATGAGCGGTTCCATAATAAAAAAAAAAGCAAATGGAATCTTTGTCAGAATTTGTCAAGATTTGTCAGTTTATCTGTCTGTTGTGGTTTTTCTCAAAATTTGTCGGACTGTCGGTGACTCTTATCGGGGGGATCTGTCAGTCAGCCTGTCGTGATTCTAAAAGAGGGAGGGGATTGTCCGTCAGTCAGTCTGTCGGTGACTCTAACGAGGCTTCCAAAAAGCAACGAGATTGAGAAGAATGCCTCAAGAAACTCATCTCGGTTTTTTTCAAATTATCAAGTTATGAAAAAAATTAAGACAATGATAGCACTAGTTTTAAACCTGGTTAAACTTAAGATCTTGTTTTGTTATAAGCCCCCTAATATTTATATCTGTCTTCACTATCACTACTTAGTATAACATATATTTGCTTTCCCCTGTCTCTCCCTCTGTTCTATCTTCCTCTGTTAGATCTTTAAAACTACGCAACGGTTTTGATGCGGATTGTTAGCGGATATTTAACAGATTCAAGAGCAAGGTTTATATGTAGTGTATGCGAACGAAGTCGCGGGCGGCCGCTAGTCTTTAAATAAAAAATGAATAGCCGAAATGTATGTACGCGCATAACTTTCGAACGACTGCATCTAATTGGATATTATTTTATTGTGTCTGTTGCTGCTGGGACTAGGTTTGCAAAGAAATGTTTTTATCAAAAATTTATCACTTTTTTATTCTTTTATTATCAAAAATGAATAAGACTGTAAGAGATTTTCATTATATTGGGTGTATGGGGAGACAGCGGGAAGCGACTTTGTTTGTTTTGACTTATGTAGTGAATAAGTTCTATTTCGTTTATGCATTAAAAAATTATAATTTTTAGGAGCGCCAAACAATGATCAAACTAATTTGCTATAACGATTTATACATAAAATTTAAACGACTGCACAATTAACATTTGAAAAAATATATCAATCAGAGTAACATACAATGACCAAACCGGAGATACAGAAATAAACATGATTACATCACATATCACTCAAGCAAAACTTAAACTTTTTTATGACATCTTCAATCAAAACATCACTCAATTTTTTATTATGTTCATACAACGTCAGAAACATTTTATTTATGTTCTTATAGTTGTTGTGAGGGAACCTACCAAGAACTTAGGAGTCGAAGCCAACCTCACCTGGAAGTTTTGCAACTGTTGATCAACGGACGAGGCTCTAGCAATCATAACCGTTCCCTATATATAAAAAGAATTATGTTCTTTTTCACTAAAAAGTTTTATTTTAAATCTTGTGACTGCAGAACACAGGTTTGTAGACTTGTCAAATTGTTTTACTATTAACTAAATTTTCATGTAACTGGCGGGAGAAAAAACTAACCTTGACGATTTTCTTGTCCGTTCTTTTACGATCAAGCTCCCGCCCGCAGTGAATGGGCGCGCTAGTTTTTAAGTTTTGAGCTCTATTGAGCCAAACTCGAATAAATAATTTTGACTTTGACTATGACTTTGATAAGCGGTAATAGGCTCGTCACCTTTTACGTGGGATTAAAAATATTGTAGGCGTATATGATGCCTCTGCATACCCCTTCGGACAATCAGGTATGTATGTCATTGAGCCTGGCAGATCACGGGCCTCATTTCCAGGACCAATTTAAGAGGTATTAGGATCATACTCCACACAATATACCCACTTACAAGGCTTAACAACTACCACAAATAGTGATAACCCAAACCAACATCACTAAGTGCCTTCCATGGCACGTAAATAATAAACAGTAGTAATTAAGTCCATTAACTCAGAGCTAGAAAGGATTTATAACAAACGAGGAAAACTAGGTAAAAGGGGGAAAAGTGTGGGAGGAAAGGCAAAAAGACAAGACTTTAATTTATTAGGGATCCTTTTTCAGAAGGGAAACCGCCTCTCTAGTCTAGAATTTGTTTCTTAACACGATCGTTAGAAGCTACTTCAACAGTAGGTACCCTATACGATCGCTCTAAGATAATAATGCTTTCTGATTCCTAGGCCTGTCTTTTCAAATATATGTTAAAAGTTTACATACATACATAATATCACACCTATTTCCTAAATTATACATCCTACTAATATTATAAACGTGAAAGTTTATATGTGTGGATGGATGTTTGTTACTCTTTCACGCAAAAACTACTGGAGCGATTGTTATGAAACTTTGTACGTGTATAGCTGCAGTCCTGGACTAACATATAGGACACTCTTTATCCCGATATTTCTTCGGGAACGGGGACCACGCGGGTAAAACCGCAGGGCGCTGCTAGTATATACATAATATCACACCTGTTTCCTCGAAGGGGTAGGCAGAGGCATACGCCCACTTAAAACAAAATATAATACAGCAAAACATAAAATGTTACGTCGTTAACTGAGTCGGACTATCTTTTATGGGATGAACTAGATTATTCATCCGATAGAGGTATAAGGATCGTACCAAGACCTGAAGAGCCCACAATTAGCGCCGCAGGGACAGCACAAAGTAATGTCGGGCTCCCCGACCGACATGGTAGAGGCCGGGACTACCGAGTAAACCCCCACTGTTTCTTGCACTACGTAAAGGGCCAAGAAGGTGACAGAGTGACCTTATCCTTCTGTAGCACCACACGCCAGCCCCTGTCACAGACCCATCATAGATTTTCTCAACCCATGGTTGACCAACCCCTGGTGACGTGAGGAGCCCAAGCCAACCTCACCTGCAAGAGGTGCACCTGCCGAACAACGGACGAAGCTCTGGCGAACATAAAAGTTGCCGGTATGCGGCAATTGGCTCGCCACCTATTATATAGGACAAACAATATTAATGGCGAAGTATGGGCGTATAATATGCCTCGTCCTACCCCTTCGGGGAAACATGTCTATGTCTTTGTCTATAGATTAATCATAACAGACGTTTCAAACATCGGATCTTATTGGTTGATAAAATCTTCAAGACTTGTACGATACTGATTTAATTGCAATATAATTTAAATTTAGAGAAAGGGCTGGTCAAAAGTACCCTAAACCGACGGGCGTGTATGAGGAGGTTAATGAGTGTGAATGAAGCTAAAAGCGTGTGCCAAGATCGTAGCAAGTGGAAGGATGTGACCCCTACGGGAAAGAGGCGTGACATTGTGTATGTAATTTAATTATAGGTAGCTGTTAAAATATCATCATATCTTAGCATTTTACAGGTTGCTCTAGACTTAAGCTTCAGCCTAACCTAAATTTAAAAAAAATAAAGTCATTTTTATTACTTTACTATCTACTAATACAGCTCTTTTTTAAATTTAATTTAATTTTTGGTTTTTTATGGTTTTTTATCTGTATTTGGATCTATTGTTGTAATCGTTTTATTCACATATATTTATTTAATTTACACATAATTTATATTTTTTACAATTATTATATAACAAAAAAGAAAAAAATACAATACTGTAAAAAATATAAAAAACGGAGACCGCCGGTCGCGAGGTAACACCCAAACGACTGGCGCAGAGAGAGAAACCTCCTGACAATGCGCGCCGTATCGAGAAGCACTGCCTTTTGTATCTGACCCTTAACCCAGCTACCTAGCTTGAGCTTCTTAAGATATTGGTCGAAGCTCTTCGCTATCAACCCGTTGACCGTAACCACTATCGGAACAATCGTCGCTGAGTCCACATCCCACATGGCAGAAATCTCGTGGGCCAAGTCCAGATATTTACTTAATTTTTCCTTTTCTGGTAATCGTTTTATTATTATTGTAATAGTTGTTTTTTGTATTCGTCCGTTTTGTAAATTTTATTTTGTTGTGTTCATAAATATTGTATTGTAAATTACTGTGCTATTCTGTGTATTCAATTTAATGGTAATTTTTTTATTCTTTGGCAACAATGTTTTTGGTGGAATCGATTCATGACAATGAGCAATTGTAAACTAAATTAACTTCATTACTGTTAATTACACAAAAATTACTTCTATATTTACACATAGAACTCACTACTTATTTTAAAATGTTATATAGATACCTGTACGGATTTTTATTAAATCATAGAAAACCCTACTTAAACTAGCCACTCGCACTTGGCACAGTTTTTATGAATGAGCCAATTAGCGTTAACACAAAATGTACGTTGGAAAATTGTAGCGAGGCAATCAAAAGATTTTAATTGAGGCATTTTTTATATCTCCCGCTTTGCAGTTAAACATCAAGCCAGCCAAAGGATCATTTATGACCTGTTGAGAGTTTTATATTTAAAATTAACTGAGTCGGACTATGGACAAGTTCTGCACCTGCCGATCAAAGGACGAGGCTCTGGCGAACATAAAAGTTCCCGATAAGGGAAATAGGCTCGCCACCTATTACGTGGGACCAACAATATATCTGGCGAGATGGTCTGGTCATATGGTTAAACCAGCAGTCAGGATGTTAGAAGGCACTAACTTCCTATTAACGCCACAGATGTTCATGGCAGCCGAGACCAACTGCTTCACGTGCTTTCCGTGGCACAGAGCAACCATAATAACGTACACAACTTCGAAAAGTCATAGGTGCGCCACCAAGGTTTGAACCCAAGACCCTCTGAATTTATTAATTCATCCTACTTTGCGGAGGAGGCCCTTGCCTAGTAGTGGGACGTTAATGGGCTGAGAAAATAAACACCATTCTTTCAGCAATAAATACCCAAAATAGAAAAGTATTTTTAAAACCAATACATAATTTTATCTTGATCTTTTTGGCGGGAAAGTGAAGCGTCATGTCAGCACTTTTGTTTTATTTTCTAAAATTTATGATATTTTGAACGTTAATGTGTAATAACGGTGGATTACTAAGCGTTAAGTGTTTGTGAACGTACAGGAGTGTTGGTAAATGAAACAAAACAGTGCAACATCACTTTTCAAATTCTCTCAAGAAGTCCATGAAAGATCTCAGTATAGTTCCACATCTTTACTCAGGACTCAAGGGGTTTAAGGGAGGGCATCTTATTTATCATCTTTATCAACACACATTCTCATTTACTATATTTAATATGTTATGTATATATCTCTTACTTGACACTGGCTAAATGTGCAAACCGCACGAAGCCATTTTTACAAAGAAAACAAAACACAGCGATATGCAGTTATGGAATAAAATTAATTACAACTAACATTATCGTATCTTATTAACATTAATCACAAATAAATACAATAATCATTCTTCTGGTACCCGGAATAGTTTGCGGTTGCTATGTTAATGGAGTGTGTAATCAAACATTAATTATGATAATCTATGAAAACGGACATAGAACACAATCAAGTAATTTATTTTAGTTTGTAGTGTCTAACGGTAATGGTGTGCACACTGTACTTGTTAAAAACACCGCACTCCTTAAACTTAGCTAAATTCATCATACTTATATATTATTCATAGACTTAAGCTTAGGGCCCAGGGTCTACTTATTGGTTCAACCAAATTTTAACTGAATTAAAGATATTACGTGGAGCGGCTGCCGTCTGACCTTCGCAACCCAGAGGGAAACATCATTCTATGGTTAAACCAGTTGTCAGTCTGTTAGAAGGCACTGACTTCCTTATAACGACTGCCATAGATGTTCATGACAGCCGGGACCAACGGCTTAACGTGCTTTCCGAGGCCCGGAGCAAGCGATAATAAATATATAAATAGGTAAACCTAGCTTAATTATATTTTGATAATTTTATAAACAGTCCTACAGTGGTGACCGCTTCTCGATAAGCGCAGTGAGGGCGACCTCCGGTTAAGTGGAGCGATGATATACGCGAAAGGGGTGCTATTGGTGAAGCCTATGTGAGCAGCAGTGAAGCAGTGGACGAAGATAGGCTGATGATGAGGATGAAGAATTATATTAAGGTCTACCAAATTTAAATCTGAATCGAAAGCGCTCGTAACTCTGCGGTGCTCGGTGGTCGGAAGCAATCACCGAAGTACAGCAAAGTTTACTGAGGTTAGTCCTTGGATGGGTGACCGTTTGTGTGGCAATTGATTTTGAGCGCTTACGTGCTTTGGAAGGTATGTTAAGCAGTTGGTCCCGGTTATCACTAAATGTGATAGTCGTTAAGCCATGTTAGAGGCCTTATGGGCGGCTTAAAAAAATCTAACAGCAGGACGCCATACACCTGCCTTCGCCAATCCGCACTGGGTCCGCGTGATGACCCAATATCCTCGCACCTTGGTATGTGAGAGGAGGCTCGTGCTGAGTAGTGGGACGTTAATGGGCTGAGATGATGATGATGATACAAAATCTGACATTATATCTCTCATCTTCACTTTGGTTAACGCTTCCACTTAGGTCATAGTTTTTCGTGGTCATGGAGTCACCCCCGGAATGTCAAAACAAACAAGCAGTAAGCACTATAAACCGCGTCTTAAAATGTATTTTATTTCGTAATCAAATGATCTTAGCACTTAGTAAAATATTCACGACACTTTTCCAATTATATTTTGAAAGGTTAAAAAATCCATTTTCCATTCCCCATCTTAGAGGGTTCAAATTCAACTCGATCCCTCTAAAATGGGTGGGTCTAATTCAATGATTACTGGCGTAATTGGGTCACCCTTTTAATTGTAACCCAATGGTGAAGGTAATGTGATTTCACCGTAAGGAAGGAAGGTAATGGAAGAAAATTAAAGACACGACGATGTCTTAGGATATACTTTTACTTTCATTATATCAGCGATTTGACGTTCATTGCTGAACATAGGCGTCCCCAAATGTTTTTCACGTTGATCGATCTTGGGCCGCCAGCATCCACCGGCTTCCCGCCTCCTTGACCAGATCATCGATCCATCGGGTGGAAGGCCGCCTATTCCAACCAGAACCTTAGCATCTCTCGTAGCTCCAAGTACTAGTCGGAGGTAACTGAAAAAAATCGAAGACGCTAAGACGCTTTTCCCGCTTTAAACTGTCCTCAAACTTTTAACAAAGTTTTAATCAGATCCTGCAGTTCTAGGTGGTCAGAAATGATTACGAATGTATAGCTGAGTTCACTGACTTCTGTGAACTCAGCCATACATCCTTGGTTGTGTAAGATTTAATAAGCCGTAAGTAAGCCGTTGGGCCCGAGTATCATTAAGCCAATTTAGAGGCTTACAAAAAAATGCAGCAGGACGCTATATACCTGCCTTCGCCAATCCGTTCTGGATCAGTCTGATGAAGTGTGACCGGATAGTCTCACATTGTTTTGTACGAGGAGACCCGTGATCAATCATTACATGATGGGACATTAGTGAGCTAAAATTATGATAAAGAGGACTTTAACCCGCGATTTCTTTTAAAGCAAGTGAACGAACCTCTTTTATATTGCTAACATTTGGTCAGACATGATTGGACTCTTTTGACTATAACTATATTATTGAATCGACTTTATTTTCGTTGTCAAGTACCTTAGTAAGCTTAATAACTGTGAGTCAGTTTTGTTTAAATTTGTGATGAATATAGGTATGATTATCTTTTTATATTATTATATTTCTGTAATGATAACTAAAAGGTGTATAGGGATCCTACCAAGACCTGAGGAGCCCAAGCCAAACTCACCTGCAAGTGGTGCACCTGCCGATCAACGGACGAGGCTCTGGCGAACATAACAGTGCCCGGTAAGCGGCAATAGGCTCGCCACCTTTTACGTGGGACCAACTATATATTTGGCGAAGTGTGGGCGTACCTACCCTTTCGGGGAAACAGGCGTGAATGTATGTATGTATAACTAATATGATTTACTACAGGGTGTAAAGGTAATTAATTACAGAGTATAAACGACAATTACGCAAGCCTTATCACAATAATATATCGTGGCAAGGGAAGCTCTGGTTGATATATTGTCATGCTCTTAGATAATAGTTCCGCCGCCTCGATACCTCGCGTAATTAAGTGGCACATCACTATCTTAATAATTATTATATACTAGAGGTTTCACTTTGATAGCTATCTATTAAATATTTCACACCTTGGGTAGAATGTATTATTGGAGTTTTCGTAGGCATCCCTAATTTAAATTGCAAAATAATGTCTATGTTATTAACAATGAAAGTTACTTAGAAACAGTGAAAAAAATAATTGAAATCGGTCCAGTACATTCGGAGTCTTTTCAATGCAAATAAACAATCATATCATTCCTCTTTATAATATTAGTATAATATTTTATAGCCAGATCTTAGAATTGGTTAAAATGTATGAATTTTGCCAACATAATCGTGATAGATTTAAAATTATTTGTTTTTGTTATTCTGAAAGAAGACTTTGGGGAAAGACGGGTCAAAAGTACCCTATGGTTAATAAACGTGATTGCAACTATAAGTGTGTGCCAGGATCGTAGCTAGTGGAAGGATGTGATCTACATAAGAAAACTCAAGCGTGTAGTTAAAAGAGAGATGGTGGAGAAGAAAAATAAGTGTAACTTTGTGATAGAATTAGAAATGAGGAAATACGTTCGAGATCTGAACCGACATAGTAAGACGAATTTGCAAGCAGAAGTGGCAGTGTATGAGGCCCGTAACGGACTACGGATAGAGCGTTAGATGTCTTCAATGGCGAATCAGAAAACTAAGTTACACGAACGGCTAAATAGTCTACGGAATAACACTGCAGTGCACAAAGCGATGGGAAACAGGTTAGTAAAGGCGGCAAAATATCTATTGACATGTAAAGCAATAACAATAATAATAATTTATTGGTGCATCATAAATTTTGTGAATATGACATATTGTATGAAGCACCAAAATGACCCATCTCAGCATTGGCTAGGAAAATTTCCCAGCGCTTGATTTCAGATGGGTCATTTTGGGTGCAGTAGGGGACATAAATATTTACAAAATGTTTTTAAAACTTAGTAAGGAAGTTCAGGGTATATTAAAAGGATACGTTTATATCAATAGATACCACATCTATAGAATTGAGCTCATCAGCATGAACTGCTGAAGTCAAAATTAACAAATAAGCAACTATATTAATCACTTTAGCAGTACTAAAGGGCATGACAGAAAAGAAACAGTTCCTCCACACCTTAACTTTTTACAAACTACCTTCATTACATTAGCGATCGAGAGCAGTATCGATATCTCATGTGACCGTATCGATATATCGATAGGAACGAATTCAATCGAACGATTGTCTAGCTACAATCGTGCCACCAATCAAGGTTGTACCGACTTGCTCAACTTAATCGCTCCATTCATCTAGTCAAGTTGGTACGGCGACCAGCATTATTGATACTTTCAAAAACTATAAACCTCTATTCTTAACTCTTAATTAATTCTGGAGATTCATTTGGCTGACGTCATTCAAGTTTCATTTAACCGGGCAATTAGATTTTCTAGACAAGCTGCATTTACTAACTACACAGCCATTACCGTACTGCTTCACGTCCATTGAACTAAAAAAAAAACCGAAATGTTCCTCATACCAGGTTGTAAACTCCGCAATAAGTTTCGCACTTTACTTTTGTTTAACACTAGATAGCACCCCTAAAAGAGATATTACTGTATACTTATAGATACTAAAGTTTAAAATAAGTATATTATATTTCTTGATATATAAATAAATAATGAGGTCATGCCCAGGTTTTAATCAAATTCACATAAAATTATAGTTACCGACTTCATAATACCTCAATGCAGAAAATAATACAACCATAGTACTTACACATACATACATACATTCACGCCTGTTTCCGTGAAGAGGTAGGCCGAGGCATATTATACACCCACGCTTTGCCAATTACATAGTTGGTCCCATGTAATAGGTGGCAAGTCTATTGCCGTTTACCGGGCACTGTTATGTCCGCCAGAGCCTCGTCCGTTGATTGGCCGGTGCACCACTTGCAGGTGAGGTTGGCTTGGGCTCATCAGGTCGTGGTAGGAACCCTATACTCCTCAGTACTGTGTAATAGTACACAATTATAATTTTTTTTTTTGAATCATATTGTTTACACTTGCTTTTGGAATATAATTCTATCAAAACTCTATATGTCAAGATTCTTTTGACAGTTACAGACGAACCGATAAGCGACAACGCCTCATTGATTAAACAGCTCGAGACTTCAACATCACTTATCAGTTCTATCAAGACAAAATCCATCGTAAAAAGACTGCTTAAAATTTTAAAGCGAAAGCATTTAGCATTTCAAAGAGAAAGTTTACTCGTTGGATCTTAAAAAGAAATTACGGGCATTATTCTTACCTCTACCCCTCAATGTTTGTGTATGGCATGGTGAGCCTCGATACCCTCGCCTCAAGGAGGAAATTGCTGCTTATGGTGCAATACATATCCGTTGTGTACCACGCGATAGACTGTCCAAAAATACTGGAGCGTGTTTGCCTCTGCGTGCCTAATCGCATCTCTTGGGACGGCGACGGGTTAGTGGCCTCGCAACGGAACCCGCGTCTGCTGCCCTGGCCGACCACTCACACTGGTTACGCCGCGCAGGCACCTACAGTGAGCGCTCTACGCCTGATCGGGGACATGCTGGCACAATATATATAGGAAATTGATTTATTTTTTGATGGACTGAGAATTGTGGTGACAATTACCCATAAGTTTATTTTCTGTATATTAACATAAACTAATTTATTTAAATCTGACATAACCATGTTTTTATAATTTCGGTTATTATTATTTCATTGGCTTTTTATTTTCATTTACTTAAGAAATTTATTTTGTATTTTTTAATTTCAATATCAGAAATTTCAAAAAAAATATTTGTGTTTTAGTGTTGTATTGTATTTTGACATTGTAATATTAATTAATTTACATAATTGTAACAACTAGTATGCCGGTGTGTTGGATGCACTGCTCTGTAATCTGACATACACAACTATATTAAATAAATAAATTCTATCCTTCTGTCAATTATTATTTCCTCTGCAGTAAAGATAACATCAAAGTATCAACACCATTTACTCCCCGCCCGCATAGAATTCACTACATAGTGCAGCTACATAACGACGACGCCTCGGAATAATACGCAGGTTGTAGTACACTGGCTCTATCTCGAGGCGCCCGCTTTGCTACAAAAGGTATTGTTCTAGAAGAACTTTTGTTGAAAAGATAAAGTCCCAGGGTGTTTATGTTATAAGTCTGTCAGTCTTCTTTTCCTGTATATGTGACATTCAAGTATCAACACTTCTTGTTCTGAGTCCTTTGTGTATAATTCTGTTTTTAATTGTTTCGATATAGCGTAGAGGTCAGTATACCTGCACTCCTCTCATGAGGTCGTGATTTCGATTCCCACACAGGATAAATCTTTATGTGTACGTACATGATTTCTTTTTCTACGCTGGGTGTTTCCTATTTATATTAAGTATCTATTTACAAAAGAAAAAGTATTTATATGTGATTGTCCGTTATTTAGTACCCATAACACAGGTAATGATACTTATCTTGGAACAAAATAATTGGTGTGACTGTCAGAAAATTATTTAATTAAATGCGAGATTTGTACTGGGAGCCAGGGTTGTTATGGAGCTCTATATCCGAAACAATCGGATACTCGAAATAAAAAACTACTAGTTAATAATTACTATCCGTAAAATTAACCGAATTCAACAAAGTTTATGTTAGGCCGCAGTCTAACAATAATTAAGAATAAACTTGTGTTTTATATACTTAGATTTTATACTTTAATGTTTTTTTCTTAATAATGAACTCACTAGTTCAGATTATTTTCCAGTGTCAAGTAATTAGATAAAATAATTTATTAGCGTTTTCGTTATAGTCTCAGTCAAGTCTACCCCAGTAAAGTGGTGCAGACTTTACTTACAAAAATGCTTTCTTAAATTTCTAATATCCGTAACCGAAACTATCAAGTAATCCGAAAGAATTGAATATCCATTACTGTAACAAAACCCGTATAATACTTTTCACATATCCGTATTCATATCATCCTATATGCTATGTCCATAATATCCTGATTTCAACCCATTAACATTAACTTACGGACGTTTTTTATCCCCCATATTATTTATTTAATTTACATACAAACATATATTTACGCCTGTTTCCTCGAAGGAGTAAGCAGAGGCATATAATATGCCCACATTTCGCCAATTATAATATTAGTCCTACGTAATAGGTGGCGAGCCTATTGCCCCTTATTGGGAACTGTTATGTTCGCCAGATCCTCGTCTGTTAATCGGCAGGTGCACCACTTGCCCCCCCCGACTGGTCTCCACCTTGTCGTGGTGGGGGGCTGAGTACCTCCCGGTAGGGCGCAGGAGGCGCCAGGGAAAAGGTAACACCCAGAGACCGACGACTCTGGGTGCCCTTAGTACTGACTACCGGGGGAGAAACTAAGAGGGGCCTGTGGAGGGCGCAGCGGGCGGGCCAGGAGGGCCCGTCAAGCAGCGCCAGGAGGGTCTTAGGCAGTGGGTGCAGGGGGCCCTTGCTGTCTAACCACAGACCCTCCGAGAAGTCGGCCACACACGCTATGGTCGCACAAGGAGGTAGGAGGGGCGCGTCCACTGCGCCTCTCTGAGGAGGTCTTCGAGGAGGGACGTTGGCCGCAGGCGGGGCGTCAGAAGCTGCAACCCAGGTACTGGCCCCCGCCTCTTTCTCAACAAGCGGCGGGCGTCGTCGGAAGATTTTTAGTGGGTATTACTGCTGGCAGTCGCGTCTGCCGGTGGTGAGTCCCACACCCCTTTTCGGTCCCCCTTTGGCCGGAAGGTAGTGCGTAAACGCATTTTGTTACCGACGTAAAACAAAAAAAAAAAAAGGTGCACCACTTGCAGGTGAGGTTGGCTGGGCTCCTAAGATCTCAAATCCTCATCTCTAACACCCTTAGACGGCCGGATACAGAACTGTCAAAATTTGGGTTTAAACACATTCATTCTCATAAAAAAAATAAGTGCACTTATAATGATATACATAATTATTGTATAATAAGGTCAACTACCAGTGATTTTTCCCCATAGTTAATTCTAGGCATAATACAATCTAATAGGTTGGGGAAAAAGTCTTTTCGTATTTTTGTATGAAAAGTCAAGACATTTTTTTCAAAGTTTATTTACATTTATTTACAATATATATGTACCGTTTTGTTGAATAACTTTCTGCCATTTTGTGGGCAGAGACATTATCCCGTTACTGTAGAAACTTTGGGACTTCTGATCAAAAAAACGGGACAAATAGTTTTGGCAGTCCTCTCTTGAGGTCAACCTTACAGAACCTAAAGAATTCTGCAGAGACCGAAACAGGTGAAAATCTGAAGGCGCAAGGTCAGGGCTATATGGTGGATGCACTAGGACCTCCCAGTCGAACTCTCTTAATTTTTGCTGAGTGGCTAAAGATGTGTGTGGTCTAGCGTTATCGTGATGAAAGACCACACCCTTCCTGTTGATCAATTCCGGCCGTTTTCTCTCGACTGCTTCCTTTAATCTCATCAGTTGCTGGCAGTAAAGATCAGAATCGATGGTTTTGCCGGGCGGTAAAAGCTCATAATAAACAATGCCCTTCCAATCCCACCATACACACAGCATCACCTTATTTCGTGTTAGGCCAGGTTTGGCCACAGTCTGTGAAGCCTGGCCAACTTTCGATCACGACCTTTTTCGCACGTTCTTGTCGTACGTAATCCACTTTTCATCGCCAGTTATCAATCTCTTCAAAAACGGCTCGGTTTCATTACGTCTCAATAATGAATCGCAAATGAGTACACGGTTCATTAAGTTTCTTTGAGTGAGCTCGTGTGGCACCCAAATATCGAGCTTTTTTGTATAACCAGCTTTCTTCAAATGGGTCAAAACTGTTTTGTGGTCAATTCCCAGTTCTTCAGCTACATCGTAACTACTAATATGCCGATCTTGCTCCACTCTTTCAAAAATGGCGTCCATTTTATTCATAACAGGGCGACCAGAGCGAGGTGCATCTTTAACATCAAAATTTCCGGACTAAAAATGTTTGAACCAAATTTGTGCTACTCTTACTGACACTGCATCAGGTCCATAAACATCACAAATTTTTTTCACTGCTTGAGTTGCATTTTTGCCTTTTTTATAATAAAATTTTAAAATGTATCGAATTTCTTCATTAGATTCACTCATTTTTACGGAGAGAAAAACAAATGAAAAATAGCTTTTTTTTATTTTTTTCTTTTCTTTATAATGGAACCTTTTTAATGTTACCAAAACCAGCCAGACACAAATAGTACAGTCAAAAAATTTTTATTGTAAGTTTATACCTACGTTATGCAAAAAGACTTTTTCCCCGACCTAATATGTAAAATTTATTTCTAAAATTGTGTTTAGTTGTCCTTAGATTTAATTTGATTTGAGATTTTATCGCATTTGGTGAAATTTATCGGCACCAACACAAGGAACATACATACATACAATCACTCCTGTTTCCCCGAAGGGGTAGGCAGAGGCATATCATACGCCCACACTTCGCTTGTTATAGTTGGTCGCATGTGGCGAGCCTATTGCCGCTTATCGAGCACTTTTATGTTTGCCAGAGCCTCGTCCGTTGATCGGCAGGTGCTCCACTTGCAGGTGAGGATGGCTTGAGCTTCTGAGATCTTGATAGGAGCCCAATACACCACAAGGAAGTTCACTGTTAAAGACTACAATACCCCATAGTCCCATGGGACCAATTGCAGACGGCTCGGAGTAGTATTTAGTATATGAAGCAAAGCGTGGGTTCAATTTTTTTCGTGCATAAACAATCTGCAGCCCCCACATGCACGGCGCAAAAGTACGCTCATCTTTGAAGAAAATGCATATACTTTACGCTAGCTAACTTAGTTGGCAGTGGCCCAAGCGAATACCTCTCGTTGTGGGTTTGTAAGGATACCTTGTAATTGTACAGACAACCCCCTCCCCCCCTTAAGTAAGTGGTCATAAGTAGCATGGTATGCTTTTTACACAAAAATGTATCCCACACATTTTAATTTTGCCTTTAAAATGCCGCATTTCTTCAATCTGCCTTTGACATATTTTAAAAAAAAAGTTCCTAATGATACTTTTCGTTTAACTGAATAATCGGTGAGATTGTAAAAGAAATACTATTACTTGTTTCAGCAAGCTTATACTTAAAGTATTTATTTATACTTAAAATCACTTGTACTAAATTGAATTGAATTGAATTGACACGCCGAATTTACCTGCCCGTAGTAGCGTGATCAAAATGCTCAACATTTTCCGATGCTTAAACGAGAATTTCTGAAATATTTTCATGTCGTAAACAAAATCGAGGCCGGACCGAGAAATGTTTATATTTTTATGAAAGCGATTTTTTCCACTTTGCTCCTAAACTTAAAATAAAGTTATTCGATATAATATTATGTAAGTACGGTTGGGCTCTTAAGATAAATGGACCGAAGAGAGTTAAATGGGTTCTTGGTACACGGAGCTTGATATATTTTCGTTGACTTTACTTTTTCGGAGGTCAACCTCTTACTCGAATCAATTAGGCTCATTCAAATAATTTATTTTATATGAATACTTGAATACTATATACAAACATACATTCACATCTGTTTCCCCGAGGCAGAGGCATTTTACAAGCCCAGATTTCGCCAATTATATAGTTGGTCCCACGTAATAGGTGGTGAGCCTATTGCCGCTTACCGGGCACTGTTATGTTCGCCAGAGCCTCGGCCGTTGATCGGCCGGTGCACCACTTGCAGGTGAGGTTGGCTTGGGCTTCTTGGTTCTTGGTAGGTTCCCTATTCACCTTTATTGAATACTATATAAATACTTTTAAATGGTTTTTAAATTATAAACCCATATTTATGTTTTGAATTTAATTAGGATTCAACAAACATTACGACAGCGTTTTAGAAGTATAACTTTTATTGAAAACTAGCTGAACCGACCGACTTTTGTCCCGTCTTGTTGCAATTTGTTCGGCCAATAGCACTAACTTTCACACAACTAACAGCTACATCAAACGCGATGGTACAACGAAAAGAAGAAAATGCTATAGGGTCCGCTCATGTTTCATCACTAGCCTACATTCGTCCATATCTGGACATATGCCTCTCCAATTGCACGCCACTGAGCTCGATTTTCAGCTCTTCGTCTACAACCGCTGCCAGCCGTTTTGCGTATGTCGTCGCTCCACCTAGCCGGAGAGAGCGTCCTATACTACGTTTAACAAAACGCGGTCTCCACTATAGAACACGTCTACCCCAGCGGTTATCGGTCCTACGGCAGATAAGACCGGATCCATGGATTGCCAAAATATGTGTAAGCGCATAGCTGTCGAACGACAACATCGAACTAGATAAGTTCTTATTTAATTGGGTTTATTCAACAAAGGATTAGTAAGCCGAAGTGGCAGTGCGCCCGGTCTTATCTAACGTAGGACCGATAAAAATGGCCGCTATTCCAAAAAGAGGGGTTTGACCACCCATATGGGTGTTTTTGACGCTAATATTATCTAGTAACATTTGACGCCCCTAAAATATCGCTCGTCCATGACAGAACACACAGTATATACGGAAAGATGAGTAAAATAAAAATAATTATTCATACATTTCACTTCAATTTTGTTAAGAAACAAAGTTTTTTTTTTTAAATAATGGCTTCGTGCGTTTAGCACATTTAGCCAGTGTCAAGTAAAAGATATATTTTGTTTAAAATAAATGAGAATGAGTGATAAAGTTGATAAATGGTAAATTAGATGCCCTCCTCCTAACCCCTTGAATCCTTAGTAAAGATGTGGGACTATACTGAGATCGCACATGGACTTCTTGAGAGAACTTGAACCGTGATGTTGCACTGTTTTGTATCCTTTACCATCACACATGTACGTTCACAAACGCACATGTACGTTCACAAACACTTAACGGCTAATAATCTGCCGTTATAACACATTAATGTTTGAAATATCACAAAATATACAATATAAAACTAAACTGCATGCAGACATGACGCTTCACTTTCCCGCCAAGAAGACAGCAACATAGTTTGCTATGACTACTTATAGTTTTTCTTTGTGATTGCTTTCATTAAATACAATAGTAACAATATAATAATAGCTTAGAGTTTTATTTTGAAGAATTAAATAATTTTTAATAAAAGTAACTTACCAATAACTATGGCAAACACTGCTCCCCAAACAGTATGCGATGTTTTATGATTGACCAACATTTTCTGTGTTCTGTAACAAACAAAAACTCGTTATTAATACTATTTTAATACCAACATTGTGGGGCATATTACAAAACAAGATTTAAGTTAAACCAGGTTTAAAACCAGTGCTGACACTTTTATTTGATAAAATGACAGATATATATATGGCGTAGAGGCTACTATTCCCGCACTCCGCTCCTGAGGTCGTGGGTGGGTGGGTTCGATTCCCACACAGGGCAAACCTTTGTGTGAACAAACATGCATATTGGTTCTAGTTTGGATGTTTTTCTATGTATATTCCTATGTGTATTAAGTATGTATTTACAAAAAAAAAATTTTTTCGTATGTTTATCCGTTGTTTAGTATCCTTAAGAACTTGTGCTAATGATACTTCTCTTGGAACTAAATAATTGGTGTAATTGTCAGGAAATATTTATTTGTATAAAGTATTCTGCAAGACGCATATCATACCTTTTTGTAAATATTTATGTTTTTGTGTAGTAATGTTTTGTTTTAGAATAAATTTTGAAATTGCCATATTTTTTTGTGAGAATATACTGTTTGCGTGGAAAGAGCTTGTTATTGAAATACCATGCAGTAATGGAAAAGTAAGAAGAATGCTATTTAAGTATGTATGTACTAATAAAGTACCTTTAGTATGTTTATCCGTTACTTAATATCCATAACACAAGTTCTTAATGATAGTAATTTTAGAAATATATAATTGGTGTCATTGTCAGAAGACAAAATAGATGAAGTTTTGTTACTGATTCACTCAAAAGCTTCTGAAGGAATTAAGATGAAATTCGCACACAGATAGTTTTAAATATAAATTAATACATAGGATAATTTTTTATACCCTATTCCCATGGGAATGGAAACACCACGGGCCCTGCTAATTTATAATAATATAGAAAGGATGGCACTCTATATACCTGCATCTGGCTACCCAAGAATCGCAGAACTAAAACGTTTTCATAAAACCAACTGCTAAAAGATTCCAACCAACCAAAAAGGTGTAATTTCAAAATATAACAAAGAGTTTAATTTAAAAAGGAGTGTAAAAGTTTACAATTCTTGAAGGAGTTCTCTTTTTGCTTTCTTAATTTCCAACTAACTTTCAGTCATTAAAAAAACATTGCCAACTCATTTTGTAATTATTTATGATCAAAAGAATTCCATTTTCAAAAGAATTTATTCTTTAAAAATATTTAAGCGTTTCACGGAGCTGGGTTGAATCCATACTAATATAATGGAATAAACGTGAAGGCAAATCGGTCTGTCTGTTACATTTTCACGATCAATCTGCTGAAGTTATTTTGATGTAGTTTTGTAAGTTATAAGTACCTACAAATTTATCATAACACGTGATATGAATTCTACTTATTATGCAAATAAAGATAACATTTGAACGTTATCACATCTCTGTAAGAAATATTTTTTAGGGTTATTTCCAAACATTTGTTTACAATTACACATATTTTCATCCAAAATGCCATTATAAATCCTAGGACTTAAATAGTTTTTGGTTCTTCCGAGTGACGCTGGAATACTAACTCTTGCAGGTTAGCAAATTATTCTCGTCCCTATTTGTAACGCAAATAGTTTATAGGTAAAATGAAAATAGATTATTATTGTTCACTAAAATTAAATATCATAAGAAATTGCGGAATAGAAGTGATAAATCAAAATCAAAATGGAGATGGGATGGAGAATAAAACATTAATAGAAAAACACAAATAATTACTGTTACATACATACTGGTACATAAATAAAATAAAATATACCTATATGAATAAATTCGCATGTCGTTGGAAAAATTTACTTTTAACAATATTTTTTTTCTTATTACGTTAAATAGTTTTTGAACTATAAAATACGATCTACAAATCAATAACAATTGACGACCGATATGGCGTGGTGGCAAGAATGCCTGCACTTCGCTCCTAAGATCGTGGGTTCGATTCCAACACAGGACAATACTTATGTGCATGAAGATGAGTATTTTTTCTGGACTTTCTGGACATAGGAAACTATATATGAAGTACTTATGTATGTACAAAAAAAAACATATTTTCGTATGGTTATCCGTTATTTAGTATCCATAACACAAGTTCTTAATGATACTTATCGTGAAACTAAATAATTGGTGTAGGTAGGTACTTGTCAGAAAATATTAATTTAATGTAATTGCATGAAAACGTTTTTTTCTTATTATACTTAACTTTCAAATTCTACTTTGTAAAGTTACTTATTTATGTCGCAAAATCAATATATCCTCTCTTTACCTATTATCTGTCTCTGTCTGTCTGTTCCAACAAAAATCGGCATGGGTTAATAGATTTGAAAGAAAACTTTCACCAGATATAATAATTATTATTTAAAGGAATAATTAATTTTTATTTTTTAAGAATTTAAATATGTGTTTTCATTTTTACTACCAAAGATAGCGGATAAAGAAAGTAAGCGGGTAACACGGGCAAACGAATCTTGTTTTTAAATGAAATTCAAAAAGTGTGCGCACGAATCAGGGATATTAAAACTAATAATTAAGCAATTTGCAAGCCGTCGACATTTAAAACTTAGGCCCGGGATACACGATCGACTCAAGCCTCTATGCAGAATGTTCTTGACTGAGCAACAGTCGCCTTTCGTCAGAGCGGCCAACAAGTTGCCGACCTTAGTGCAACTTGAGTTGTCTATTGAGAGTTCAAGTGAATTGGGTGCAGAGGGCCGCAGACACGCAAATGGCCTCTGCGCTTTCTACTGGATCACTGCATTCTATATTCGTGGAGATGGTTTTCGGAACTCGGTGATCTTAGGTTAACCTTTCTAGTTTAAAATGCCTGTGCGTTTTAGGATCATTCTATGATGATTATTCCTTTCTTATAGAAGTCAGGTTGCGCAACTGCCTTGCGATAGTTGATGCCTAGCGGATAACAGGTAACGAGAGCCATCTAAAGCTCTGATGCCCGCGTACCTTGCTCTCCGTTCAAATTTAATTTGAAGTCAAGATGAGCAACAGCTGCAACTTTTTTGCGCTAGTTGACATTCATACATATATTTCCCTGAAGGGGTAGGAAGAGGCATAATTTACGCCCACATTTCGCCAAGTATATAGTTGGTCCCACGTAATAAGTGGCGAGCCTATTGCCGCTTACCGGGCACTGTTATGATCGCCAGAGCCTCGTCCGTTGATCGGCAGGTGCACCACATGCTGGTGAGGTTGGCTTGGTCTCCTTACTACTTGGTAGGATCCCTATACACCCCTTGTAAAAAGATCAAGTAAAGTTAAAAAGTAAAAAAACTAGATTCACGATCGAAGGCCGCAGAAACCACGGTCAGCAGTCCTGCCACCTGATTTGAACTCAATTTTAATTGCATTTCAAGTTGCGCATCTTGCCATGGTTGATAACTAGATTACTAGTTATTACTACTACACTATTGATATAGGTCATGAATTATGCACTCTAATTAAGTTCAATGGAAGTCAAAAAGCGCAACTGCCTTACTTTGGTGGATTAGCACTTAGATATAATTACAATTTATTTTAATAAAAATTACAAAAACAATTGACAATTAGACACAATCGACAAGGGCTTAATCTAAAGCTCTTACAATATACGTACGTTTAAGTAACCTTCAAAATCTCCAATGGAATTTAAGGAGAAGTTAAGTTGCTATCTAGCAAGACTACGCGGCAATAAAAGACTTAGCCATGTCTATAAAGAGGAATACTGGCATTTGTGTCTTGTGTCTTCAGCTTTATTTACGTAACAGATCACATGACTTCAACTCCACGCTGACGGCTCATGCTGCGTTGAATGACCTCTGCTCATTTATACTAACAAACTAAATGCGAAAGGCTTTCAGAAGATTCTGGTTAACATTCCTAAGTAGATATTTGGAGACCCTGGCAAAAGACGAGGTTGAAAAGGGTACTCGGTATGGGGGTATTATATTTTTTAAGGATTTTTTTAATAAGACGAACATACATATATAATACATTAGTAACACCCATATTTATTAAACTTTCTTGCGTTAAAGGTTCCTACCATCTAAGCTCCTTTCATTTCGAATAATTATAATTACAATAAATAATAATTAAATGAAGTTTATTCGCCCCGTTTCAGAGGCATTTTTGTTTTTGATGAAATCTGATTCATCTGTGCTCGAACTCCTACCTAGATCTGAGTGCCCAAGCCAACCTCACCTGCAAGAGGTGCACCTGTCGATCAACGGCTCTGGCGAGCATAAAAGTTCCCGATAGGCGGCAATAGGCTCGCCACATATTCATCATCTCAGCCCATTAACGTCCCACTACTGAGAACGAGCCTCCTCTCACATATCAAGGTGTGAGGGTATTGGGTCATACTCCACCACGCTGACCCAGTGCGGATTGACGGAGGCAGGTGTATGGCGTCCTGCTGTTAGAATTTATCAAGCCGCCCATTAGGCTTCTAACATGGCTAACGACTACCACATTTAGTGATAACCGGGACCAACGGCTTAGCGTGCCTTCCGAAGCACGGAAGCGCTCGATATCAAAGGCCACACAAACGGTCACCCATCCAAGGACTGACCTCTGTAAACTCTGCTGTACTTTGGTGATCGCTTACGACCACCGAGCACCGCAGAGCTACGAGCGCTTCACCGCCCCCTATTACGTACAAACAATAATTATAACTGGTGAAATATGAGCGTATTATATGCCTTTGTAGGGGTTTATCTCTCTGAAGGGGTAACAGGTGTATTATGTATGTATGTCTGATTTATACCATCATTATAAAGTCGACCTAAATATAACAGGACTGAGCGATACGAACCCTATCTGACTTACAAAATAATTCATACTTTATCTTTTTAATTAAAATGTTAACTATCTAGTTCATATATAGTCGCATGTAAAATTGTGCTTACATCAAAATGACATGCACGCAACTTAACTTTAGTCGTGCACCGTAAATTGAGCTGTCCAAACTCGTAGGGCTACCATTTAAATTAAATCTAGGACATTTAAATATAATAATATTAATAACATATAGTGGGAATCTTTCACAAATGCGGTATCTTAAAAATTTAATTAATTTTTTTTGTTTTCTCAAATAGATGCTGCCAAATATACAAAATAACACCTCAACCATAGGTTTCTGTCGACCCGTTTATGAGTCAAGTAGACTACCAAATACAACTCAGTACATAAAAAAGGAACATATATAAAAAAAATGGAATGACCTCACATACAATATTTAATGGACTTGTGGGAAAGTGAAGCGACATGTCTGCAGTGTTTGTTATATTTTCTAAAATTTGTGATAATTTGAACATTAATGTGTAATAACGGTGGATTATTAACCGTTAAGTGTTTGTGAACGTACATGAGTGTTGGTAAATGCAACAAAACAGTGCAGCATCACTTTTTAAATTCTCTCAAGAAGTCCATGTAAGATCTCAGTATAGTACCACATCTTTACTAAGGACTCAAGGGGTTTAGGGGGAGGGCATCTCATTTATTATTTATTATCTTTATCACCACTCATTCTCATTTACTATAATTTACATGATATTAATAATAATATATCTCTTACTTAACACTGGCTAAATGTGCAAACCGCACGAAGCCATTATTTAAAAGAAAAAAAAATAATGAATGAAGAGTTTGCAATGATTACGGTGGAAGAATCAGAAACTATTTATGTCCTAGGCTTTACATTGGTATTTTTGATGAAAATATGTGTAAGAGTACACAAAGATACACTAACTAGTAACTAGTAGTCATATTACAATTAATTTCAAGATGTAAACAAATAATTTACTCTTGATATGTAGTAAAAAATATAAAAAGTATACACACGAGTCGTTTACGTAATGGCTATCGAGTACAGTTTTTAGTAAGCACATTAGTAGAGCTACAACGTCCAAAATGTGTGTCAATGACGCTTGTCAGAGTTAAAGGCATCGCATTGGCAACGCAGCTATTTTTTGGCAGCATTACTGATCTTAAGTATATGTAGCATAGTATTTACTTATTTGCGGAGTTTGTAACGTGATTTGTATCAAAGCTCACGCTACAATATACAATATTTTTTTAATTAAGGAAATTTTCCATTAAAACCTTTCGTATTACGTAAAATAGCTCTGTGATAAAAAAAACTTGTATCGTTCTACTTAAGGGATCTTACACTTATCTTGTAAATCAGGTAATTTTATAAAAACAAAATGTTCTAAAAGTATTTACTTCTAATATCACAATCGTTGACTCGTCTAAAACTTTGCCAAATTTCGAAACAAATCGTGTCTTACTTAGAATAAAGTTCTTTTTGGTTCCTCGACACTTAAATTCTATGTAAATAAGAGATAAGTGTGAGTACAGCTATCATCTCGGTTCATCGTCCCACTGCTGATACTTTCATAGTGCGGATCGGCTCAGGCAGATGTCTGGCGTCCTGCTGTGAGAATTCTTCAAATCACCTAATGAAGCGTTAGTTAGTTTAATGACTACAACATAACCAGGAACAACACTATTAGCCTCTACACCACTTCCGAAGCACCTAAAGAGCTCGATATTAAATGTTACAAAAACGCTCACTTATCCAAAGCTGACCTCTTACTTAGCACTGAAAGTGTATAGGATTACTGTTAAGATCTAAAAAAACGAATTCAACCTGATCTGCAAATGGTGAACCTGCCAATCAACAGCCTCTTCTGTTATTTGGCAAGTCTGTCAACATGAAAGTTACCTAAATTACATGGGAACAATAACATAATCAGCGACATGTATACGTTTAATGTCTACCTCTTCGGGAAAATAGCGTGAAAATAAGATACACACGTACAACACGTGTGTATCTTATAACATTTAATTAAAAATCACAAAACATAATTCGTTACCACAGGTATAGCGTAACGCGTCTAAATGATTCGCGCGTTCGGTCATACGCGACACTAACGTATAATCAGCTGATCTGCGTTTAAGTGTACGAGTACGGGTTTAATGAAAGTGAATCACGTTTGGTTCACATGTTTATGTAATAACGTTGTTTTGATTTTTTTTTCAATGTCGTTGCTTGGCCTACATTTGATTTTTGTGTACATATTTATTAGAAATTTGAGAGTTTATAATTCTAACATTGAATTTAATATGTACTTGGTTAGGTAATAAATAAGATTTGAATTTGAGTAAATTGCATAGAATTAAAAGTTTTTAACAATCTGTCCTTTGCATCTTATAAATTAATTTATTTTATTCCGTACTTAAACAATAACATTATTCGACATAATTATCTTAAGAACTAAAGCATAATAATGATACGATGTTACGTTGCACAAGAAGCACAATAATTATCCGCGGATAATTATATTGTACAAATTTTTATTTTTTTGTGCCGTGCAGTCCTGGCTAGATAAGTGCCTCACCATTCATCTCATGGGGAGTCGGAAGAGTCGATGAAGAGAAAGCCTACCGGATGATGAGCGACAGCATCAACCTGCGTACTGGCTTGAACTGTGACCACCATCCCGCCTGCCCAGCATGGTGGTCATGGGCAAGTACACCCAATAGATTATAATCTATTGAGGAGGCCAATGTTAAGCAGTGGACTCTATAAGGCTGACATGATGATGACGATTTTTATTTAACTACATCTTACATCTTAGATAGTGATGGTTTCCGCACTTCTCAAGTAACTTATCAAGGATGATATCAAAACAGCCCTGGGTAAACCAGTCAAGGTCAATACGACAATTAAGTAGGCTTTGTTTTGTACTCTGTAGACAATGAGTCATTAGATTTCACGCACCATCGCCTCATCCTGTTACCAGTCTCATGATCATTACCAAGGCTTTGTCAGAGGCCTTTCCAAAGTGACTAGAGATAACTAATTTAAACGCTCTTGGCTATGTTTTGGTTAAAATTGTTTTAATGACTACGTAACATAACTTAAATGCCCAAAGTGCTATCTCCAAATTGCAATTTGTTTGCACCTCTAAAAACTGCAAGCACTTATTGATGAAATGTGTCAGTTACGTCAGCAGAAGGCTTCGCTTTTGTATACAGTATAAGATGAATCGAATGATATAGGCATGTATCACTGAATCCTAGCAATACTATCAACAAAGATGGCTAGAGATATGTATCATTCGTTTGGTACATTGAATAGTTGCGATAGGATTGTCATAGTCGAATAACAAAAAAAAACCCTAAATAGTTTTTCAGATTTTAATAAAATCTTAATTATGGTATAAATTTACTGTATATTGAAATTCAGTGAAATTCATGAATCTTCTCCACTCAATCACTCCTGTCCTTAGTAACTGCGCGCGTTGATTTTAAGTAAAATCGACAAACATATGTGCGTTATAAAGTGCATCAATGCCCAAGGTAATTTTTAATAAAGAATCAATTAAATGAAGGTATTTCTTAATTTCATTTCATTACCAAATCAAGTCACTAGTCTTGAAACCCTAAAACGAAAGTAAATGCTTACTCGTTCTGACCACGCTAGGCCACAAGTTCCAAACTAATATATAAAGTGTTAGTACAAAGCAACATCAATTGGTATTGTCATCTTCAGGTAAGAACATTTGACAGCCTAAGAGCAATGATGTCGACATGACAAACGCTGAAACAAGAGTAAACGCTTTCACGTCAAAACCACGCTAGACCACAAGAAAAATTACAAACTAAAGCTATTACACTATAAAGTGTCAGTAACAAAGCAACATCAATTGGTAATGTCATCTTTAGATAAGAACATTTGACAAACTAAGAGCAATGATGTCGACATGACAAACGCTGAAACAAGAGTAAACGCTTTCACGTCAAAACCACGCTAGACCACAAGAAAAATTACAAACTAAAGCTATTACACTATAAAGTGTCAGTAACAAAGCAACATCAATTGGTAATGTCATCTTTAGATAAGAACATTTGACAAACTAAGAGCAATGATGTCGATATGACAAACGCAAACAAGAGCAAACGCTTTCACGTCAAAACCACGCTAGACCACAAGCAAAGTTCCGAGCTGAAGCTAGTACACTATAAAGTGTTGGTTGCAAAACTTACACAGCAACATCATTCGTTAGACGATCCCTAAAGTTTGGACAGCGCAGGCTGTTGCTTGTCTATTTAGCTGTAAATGTCCAAGAACTCCACAGAGTCTGCTTCAAAGTTTACCAAAAAAGATTTTACTTATTTTTTTCCCTGTGGTTTTTATGGGGGTTTGATGGATACTTCAAATTATGGCTAAGCAGACTGCATAGAATAATTTTTTGTTGTTTTTCTCGCGAAATCGTCTGCGAGTTTGTTTCGTTTTAGACATAACCTCTTGATGACTTCTTGGCGGGAAAGTGAAGCATCATGTCTGCAGTTTTAATATTTTTTCTAAAATTTGTGATATTTTGAACATTAATGTGTAATAACGGTTGATTATTAACCGTTAAGTGTTTGTGAACGTACATGAGTGTTGGTAACTGAAACAAAAGTGCAACATCACTTTTCAAATTCTCTCAAAAAGACCATGTCAGATCTCAGTATAGTCCCACATCTTTACTGAGGACTAAAAGGTTAAGGGGGAGGGCATCTCATTTCCCATCTTTATCACCACTGACACTGGCTATATGTGCTAAACGTACGAAGCCATTACTTAAAACTTTAAAAAAACACTCCATAGATAATAGATAATTCTAGTAAAGTCTACACTACTTTACTTTGACTAAACTTTTTAGAGACTTCATTTGACTGAGACTAAATTGTCGCCCTCGAATTCCATGCAAATAACTTGATTTATCAAATTACTCGACACTCGCAAACACTCAACGAGTGAGTCCATATCAAAGAAAAAAAGGTTTAGTTATGGCGCGTTTTCAAAGGAGTTCTTTCAAAAAAGTCCCCAACCCAGACGGTAAGAAATCAAGCCTGCCAATTACTGATATTTGAACCGAACAAAGTAACTTCTTTTATACACTTCGATTGGTTAAACAAATGTATTGTCCCTTCTAATTTAAAAAAAATATATATAAGTTTTTTTTGTTTCACGTGCAATCACGCGCGAACTTTATATAATGTATAAACAAAGGAAGTGTAAAACATAGACAAAAATAGACTTTGATGTTGTTACTATTTTAACGTTTAAACAGGATTTCTTTTCTTTTACATAAAGGCTTGCACTTAAACAAAGGAGATCGTAATCACATTTTTTTTTAAAAGGCACATAGTCACTGATATGTACATGTAGTACCTCTCATCTCACGGGGAGTCGACGAAGAGAAATCCTACTGGATAATTGGCAGCAGCATCATACTGCGTACTAGCTTAAACTGCGATTGCAACCCGCTTGCCTAGCATGGTGAGTATGGGAAGATGGCCCCACTAGAATGTAATCTATTTCGGAGGCTAATGTTTAGGAGTGGACTATACAAGGCTACAATGATGACCTCAGTTTTGTCTATGGCAAAAGAGTCAGTAATAAGTTTATTAAACGGATGACTGTTTGCACTAAGTCATTAACTTTTTCAAATATAGCGACCTCTATCGAGGAACTTCTAAACTAAACAGAGCTACGAATTTGCTAGAGTTAGCCAACTAAAAAAGATATGATACCTTTGATAACATTAACAATTTATCATTCGTCCACTTTGAACGCCACTGTCGAACGGCAAGGTCTACGGTATTGCCTGCATAAATTAACTTTTAAATGAGACAGGCGTCAGAATCTACGATTACCCTAAGCTGTCACCGTATATCTTAACATGATATAAGTTTTGACGACCGATATGGGTTGGTGGCGAGTATACCCATAAATAAACTAAATAAATAAAATAAACAAACATAAATTTTTATTTACGTACAACATACTTGAAGCGCTCGTAGCTCCGAGGTGCTTGCTGGTCGGGAACGATCATCGATGTAAAGCAGAGTTAACAGAGGTCAGTCCTTGGATGGGTGAACGTAGGGCATTTGATGCCGAGCGCTTCCGTGCTTCGAAATCGAATGTTAGAGGCCTAATTGGGCGGTGGTTTGAAAAATTCTTACAACAAGATGCCACACCCCTGCTTCCACAGGGGTCCAAGTATCCAAGGTTCCAAGTTCCAAGGGTCCAAAATCATTTATTCAAGTTTATTAATTTTAAATTTCAAATTTTTTTTGGCATGAAAAAATTTCACACATACATACATAATAATTTCCAAATTGCATAATTGCCAAACCTCAAAAGTTAAAAACCATATAAACTGCTTAATGATGAACCCCGTATATTTTATTGCGTTTTTATATAATGTAATACCAAGTTGTTGAAAGCAATGACAGTAAAAAGGGACCCTGTAGAAATTGAGACTATATACAGAGCAAATATTTTGAAAGAACTCCAAGGACATAAAATGAACAAATAAAAAAAACTACACGGATAAAAGGAATTTTTAAAACCTTTCAGGTCCAAAAACGGTAAAAAGCCGTTTTTGTTGATAAGAATCATATAGACGAGTTCAAAAGTATTCCTAAAAAATCTTTCTTTGAATGTAAATACCGTAAGTGCCGTAGGATTTATCACGATCTGTCCGATTTATCTATCGGACGATGACTTCAAAGATGTAACATTTTTTTATTTCATAAGACCACAGACAAGATTAACCCTGGTTCAATTAAAGAAATATACATGAACATAAAGCTAAGTGTCCACTTCTTGGCGGGAAAGTGAAGCGTCATGTCTGCAGTTTTATTTTATTTTCTAACATTTGTGATATTTCGAACATTAATGTGTAATTACGGTGGATTATCGTTAAGTGCTTGTGAACGTACATGAGTGTTGGTAAATTAAACAAAACAGTGCAACATAACTTTCAAATTCTCTCAAGGAGTCCATGTGAGATCTCAGTATAGTCCCATATCTTTACTGAGGACTCAAGGGGTTTACTCTTCCCGCATCTCATTTACCATTTATCAACTTTATCACCACTTATTCTCATTTACTATAAATTAAATATTATTTATATATCTGCAACTTGATACCGGCTAAATGTGTTAAATGCACGAAGTCATTATTTAAAAGAAAGAACGAAAAAAGTAACATTAATTACAGGTTTCGACGGCATGCAATACGGATAATAAAACTCTATACATCAAAAATGGATATCCGAAAATAACTTTCAATCGTTCTTTTTCATTGTGTTTTTTATTATTTGTATCAGGTTTATATATAATTAAAAAATAAGGAAGTTAAGAGGAACTTTGTTTTGTTTTTCCGGTGTACTTTTATTGTATTGTATAAGTGTGTTGTATGCTTGTGCGAATAAATTGATTAATTATCTATCATTTGAAAATTAAAGAAAACCTAACGTCTCTATAAAGTTTTCTTATGCTGTCAGTATAAAGTTTTCATTGTAACCATGGCGTTTGTCATAGCCGCCAGTCTTTTGACAGTAATCGCAACTGACTAAATGAATCTTGGCGGGAAAGTGAAGCGTCATGTCTGCAGTTTTGTTTTATTTTCTAAAATTTGTGATATTTCTAACATTAATGTGTAATAACGGTGGATTATTAACCGTTAAGTGTTTGTGAACATACATGAGTGTTGGTAAATGAAACAAAACAGGGCAACATCACTTTTCAAATTTTATCTCAAGGCGTACATGTGAGATCTCAGTATAGTCCCACATCTTTACTGAGAACTCAAGGGGCTTAGGGAAGGGTATCTCATTTACCATTTATCATCTTTATCACCACTCATTCTCATTTACTATGAATTATATATTATTAATATATCACTTACTTGACACTGGCTAAATGTGCTAGACGCACGAAGCCATTATTTAAAATAAAGAAAGAAAGACTAAATGAATTGAAATAAGACAGGACAACTGTCTGTCGGGTCAGCTAGTGTTCTATTTAAAAATATGAAATAAGACTATAAAATGATAATTCTATACACGCTAGCAAAACCCAAGGCGCAGGTAAGTAAGTTCTTATAAATATCACCTAACCGTGCTCGCACAGATACTAAGGTCTGCTGGGTAAACCTGAACAACAAAAACCTCATTAACCAGCTGCACATGACTGGCGTCTAACGGACTGGGTAATATTAATTACTTACCAGTGCATTAAGCCCAGCTTGTAGTACTTTATAACATCTTTGAACTTCATTTAAGAACGGCTCCTATATATCATAATAAATTAAAAAAATATATGTTAATCTGAATAAAAAATATTATTTAAGCTAAAGGTAATGGCCCATTTAGTGTGAAAAATATACCCACGGCGTACAGAAATAAAATACGGCGGGAATCAAAGACAAATGATTATACTTTTCAATGATAAGTGGCGCATTACTGTGGCTCATGGGGATCATGAAAGAATAATAATAAAAAAATGTAATCTACCTAGTATGAAAACTTAACTTATAACTTGTGGTTTTAGAGAGGAGAAAATAAAATACATTTTTTTTGAATGTTTATTCAGCCCCATCAATGTCCAAAACATTGTCCAAGAAAGCCGCAGGTGTTTCAATATTTTCTTGATGTCTGGCCCAGGATAAAAAGTACACTATGCTCACAATATGGGCACAACTTCCTATAGTGCGGCGGCCGTGAATGCATGAGCAGTAGTATCCCTCGATACTCTCTCGACCATGTCGTGTTGCATTCACCAAAACATAAGTATAATATTGTTTACTCCTGACATGTCGAGACTGTATTCTCCCTCTAATTAATATTTTGTTGTCAACCAACGTGCGGTGTCTGTATACTTCTAATGTGTACAGACCATTTGGCCATGTTTTCATGGATAAAATAATTTACAGACAGGCGAAACCGCTAATTATTATCCAATTTTTATTGGTCTGCTGCAAGATTTCTCCAACGAATTATTTTTTTCTTTTTACATATAATGAAAAGTGGGTTATGCTTGCATTATTTACCACCATTTTCGTTTTTGTACAAAAACATTTTTGAACCGGGTCGGATTATGGGCCATGACCTTTAATTTTAAATTTGCATATTAGTAATTTGTTTGAAATTAAGTGACAGAACGATGTTTTAAGTAGATTTTGGTCTAATCTGAATTAGTGACCTTTGTGCAAGGTAGGGTGCCCACCAGGTTTTAATATTGCATTGTATAACTTCACAGTCAAATGAATATTGTAACAAAATTGATCATTTAAAAGAGCTTAGCCTGTGAGTTTCTTGCTAGTTCTTCTTACAGAGTGGTGGCTCGGAACTGGCACTTTGATTCACTTACACTTAAATATTTTTGTTTTTTAATTGTTTTGTTACATGTAAGTGAATCTAAGCTTCGTGCGTCAGTGTTATCATATTTCGATTGGTTTTTTTTTAAATATTTATAATTCATTTTGACGTTTTCAAGTACAGTTCTTTTATCTCACGAGCGCGGGTGCACCATACTTGTGTGGGTAAATATACATGCACATCTGTCTTTGATGTGAATAAAAAGATTTGAACTGCACTGAACTTTGTTGAACTTCATTTGAGTATAACAATACAAACCCTACAAAAACATGTCATAATACACAAATTAATAAATAACTTAATGTCTTATTTCATACTCATATTAAAAAGAGGATTTTTTTTACATTGAGACCAGGTTTTAGTAATTAACTTCTTTCGAGTACAACTATATGACAATCAACATGTTAGTGACTCATGCTGAGCGTAGATTTTTTTTGGTACATACCAATTTAGTCATCATCTCAGCCCATTAACGTCCTACTACTGAGCACGAGCCTCCTCTCACATACCAAGGTGCGAGGGTATTGGGTCATACTCCACCACGCTGACCAAGTGCTGATTGGCGGAGGCAGGTGTATGGCGTCCTACTGTTAGAATTTTCAAGCCGCCCAATGGTAAAGGTAGGCTTAACGATTACCACATTTAGTGATAACCGGGACCAACGGCTTACCGTGCCTTCACGAAACACGGAAGCGCTCGATATCAAATGCCAATATTTTTTTTTTACACACTTGTAATCGTATTTAAGTACCTACATGAGTAATTATCCTCTGTCGGAACCAAACTTGTGACCTCAGGAGCGGTTTAAAGGTATACAGACGCTTGGTCAATAAGTTTGTTATATATATATACATAACCCTATTTATACTACACCTACGTAATTATTCATTATAGTGACATCTATTGTTAAACTTGTATACTAAACAAAGTTATTATGCAATATTATACCGCTATTTTCCTCCAACTCGATTAAAAAGTAAAATGTAATTTTATAACAATACGTCTCATTATGAAAGTAATTTGATAAACTTTATTTATTTTTATACATTGTATCTATTAAAATTTCATAATTTTAATAATATATCACAGTTAATTAGTATTATCGATGTGTATTAAATTACTCAATATCGCTTTTATTAATAATTGTAAACTATTATTAAATAGCTCTTAATCAATATATAAATTTCGAATGGTCGATAAAATTGTAAACATTAATAAAACTGGAGTATTTGTTTGGAATAAATTTTTTAGCTCCGCAGTACTAAGTGCCGTGTGGTACCGCGTCTGCCCTCCCCCCCCTCTTCCCCTCACACGGGGAGTCTTAAATGTCGACGAAAAAAAATCCAACCGGATGAAGCAGCGTCATCTTGCGTACTGGCTTGAACTGCAATCACCAACCCGCCTGCCCAGCGTGGTGCACTTGGCCACTACTCCAAAAATAATGTAATCTATTGGTAAGGCTAATGTTCAGCAGTGGACTTTATAAGGCTGATATTGTGATGATAATTAGTACTGAGTACTAAGTGGTCCGAAACGATCATCGCAGTAAAGCATAGTTTCCAAAGGTCAGTCCTTGGGTGGGTGCGCTATCCAGCTTTAGAAGACCTGTTTTTTAACAGCATATTTGGATAATTTGGTTTAACAACTACTGTATCCGTATACCGGTATCAACGCTTAAACCAACATGCGAAGCACAGAACCGCCTCACTGACTACAAAATACCTTATGGTCTGCTGGAAGAAATTTCTTTTCATTGACCATTGTACAGTATTTTTTAATTATTTGTGTATATAATTCTATGAGGTATGATATTAGGACGAGTTCGCCAATGACTTAAGAATGTGCAAATAAGGACCGAACTGTCACAGGACCGGAAGAATTGGCAAACTTTGAAGTCAGAGGCCAAGACCCACTTCGGGTCATCTTAAATTCTTTTCGTACGGTCTCAATCGATCACCCATCCAAGCACCAACCTCTATTAACACTGCTGCACTTTGATAATCTTTCTTAAGCACCTCTCTAACATCTCTAAGTCACCATCATAGCAAATGCAGCAAATTCGCGTGTCCGAACCCCGATTTGTCGGGGTTGACCGCCTTTACGTCTGTCGTTGTTTTCTAAATGTTGTAACATGAAAGATTTTACGTATGAAATATTTATCACAAGCGAGCGGTATCAGTGTCAATGAAGCAGTTTGGATTTCCCGTCACTTAATATTGACAGTGACGTCACATTAGGTGTTTAAAATTCGGTACGTTTGATTTATATATCAATCGTGATAATAGCGTTCTCTATTGTGAATCTATATAAATAAAATAAATAAATGTTCTCTTACAATCACACCAATTATTTAGTTCCAAGATAAGTATCATGAAGAACTTGTGTTATGGATACTAAAGAACGGATAAACATACTTAAATACTTTTTTTTTGTAAATATATACTTAATATACATAGGAAACACCCAGACCAGAACAAATGTTCATATTCATGCCTAAAAATATATGTCCTATGTGGGAATCGAACCCACGACCTCTGGAGTGAAGTGCATCTGTATATCTGTGGTTACCACAAACGTTTTGCACATTACATTTTATCATGACAATCAAACATGGCAATATTTTGCCCGCATAACCACTTCGTAGTAAAAAAAATTAAGTGTTACTTATCACTGAATATTTAACAATGTACAGATAGGTAGAGCGGCAAAGTTATGTTTGTAAAACTATTTATTAAAACATTACTGAAAGCGCTAATGTACTATGTTTGTACATATTCATATCGTAGAATCATAAAGTATGCCGATCAACAGACGAGGCTAATCGGTAAGCGGCAATAGGCTCGCCACCTATTACGTGGGACCAACAATATAACTGGCAAAATGTGAGCGTATTATATGCCTCTGTAGGGGTATATTTCTCTGAATGGGTAGCCCTTCAGAAAAATAGGCGTGACATTATGTATGTATAAAAATATAATTGGCGGAGTGGCGTATAACATTAGAACAGTTTTTATGGTGTTCAGGATTTCGATAATTCTAGTTTTTTTTTGGATTTCCTTTTTAAAAGTTTTACTTATAATAATGCATGTGAAATTTTTTAAAATTTTTGCTTCTATATGTTTGGTTTAAATACCATTTTGTAAGTTATAATTGATGTCCTGCACTGCACCTAAAATGGCCCAGCTGAAAACCATGTCCATGTCCTAGCTAATGTCTTTATTATTATAATTTTTTTTTTAATGTGATGGATAATTACTGCATTTAATTTGATTTTACAATTTAAAGTAAAAGGACGAAAGCTGGTACCTCTTTAGGGTTGAGAGGTATTCAACATTTCGCTGTTTTATACGTGTTCAAGTTTTATACATCGTTAATTGAATGAAACGAAATTCAAAGCTTGCTAATGTTACTTATTTGTACTAATAGTTACGAAACAAATAATAACACTAAAATAACCTTCAAATCATTGAGTCGTAGACATCATTACCAATTTCACAGCGATTCATTATCAAATTTATAAATTTGAATGTTGACCTTGTGTAGCGGATGTTTAAATAATTAACACAACAACTAATTGAATATTGAGATGTGGTGCAAATTCTTAATGACACGATAGACCACTGATGACTAATGGAAAATATACACTTAGGATATCCTGAATCCGTATTGCGTCAAAGGTTATAAGTAATAATTATGTCCTGTTCAAGCGGCGATGTGCTCGCCATCTATTACGTGGGACAAAAAAAATACTGGCGAAGGGTATACTGTTCCTATGCCTACCCCTTCGGGGAAACTTGAGACACTGCACGAGTTCCTTAACTTTCACCTAACACGATCTTTACAATGTGACTGACTGACGGACAATCCTCTCCCTCCTTTAGAAACACGACAGGCTGACTGACAGATCCCCCCGATAAGAGTCAGCGACAGACTGGCAAATCTTTAGAAAAACCACAACATACAGATATACTGACAAACCTTGACAAATTCTGACAACGAACCCATTTGCTTTTATTTTTTTTATTATGGTACCGCTCATATCTCTTTCATTGTTTTTAGAAAAATATATCGATTTTCCATTTTGTGAGTGAATGTTTGACAAATCTAAATGATCATGTTGATCTTAAAGACAATAAAGTATATTTTATTTTGTGTGTAATGTGTTCAAAACAACAAGAATAATAAAGATCTTAGCCCAGTAATGTGGAGAGACAGGGGAAAGCGACTATAAGTTATACTAACTAGTAATAGTGAAGACAGATATAAATACTAGGGGCTTATTACAAAACAACATCTAAAGTTTAACCAGGTTTAAAACTAGTGCTATCATTGTCTTAATTTTTTTCATAACTTGATAATTTGAAAAAAGCCGAGATGAGTTTCTTGAGGCATTCTTCTCAATATCGTTGCCTTTTGGAAGTCTCGTTAGAATCAGATAAGAGTCACCGACAGACTGACAAATCTTGAGAAAAACCACAACAGACAGATAAACTGACAAACCTTGACAAATTCTGACAAATAACCCATTTGCTTTTATTTCTTTATTATGGTACCGCTCATATCTCTTCTGTTGTTGTTAAAAAAATATATCAAATTTCAAGACAATAAAGTATATTTTATTTTGTGTGTAATGTGTTCAAAACGACAAGAATAATAAAGATCTTAGCCCAGTAATGTCCTATTACTGAGCACGGACCTCCTAGCACGAACCAAGGTCAGAGGGAATTTGGTCATACTCTGCCACGGAGTGGGTGATTGGCGGAAGCCTATAAAAAGAAAGCTATGTGAAAAATTAAAAAAGAAACTGACCAAAGACAAATAATTTTGTTGCATAATGAACTATTTACTATAATTATCTTTTATTTGGTAATTGTATCATTCAAAATGGTTAAATGATATAATTACCAAATAAACATTAATACTACACAAACTACCAATACCAATAAAAAGATGACCCTACAAGCTATATAACCTCGTAAGTTTAATTAATGAGCTTTTATTTTTGTGTCCTTATTTGAATATTCAATAAAATTTAATCAAAATTTTCATACATAATTAATTTATGTAAACAAATCAAGATATAACACGGACTATTTTTGTGGGTCGAGTCTACCCGTCAACTTCCATATATTACACAAAATACCGTTGTCCCCAAGGGTTAAAATAATATAAGAAACCTATACAATTTATCATGATATCAATTGTTTATTAAGTGCCAAGAATCTAAGTGTCGAAGTGCTTATCTAATTTTATCATTAATACCCTCTTCATATCTTTTAAGTGCTTTTAATATATAATATGAATTTCCTGATCATGTTTAGACTATCTAGAAAACAAATCAAAATCTCGTTCCAAAGTAATTTAAAAGAACATGCCTGGCGGGAAAGTAAAGAGTAATGTCTGTTTAGTTTAAATTTTTTTAAATTTTTGATTTCTTGAAAATTAATCTATAATAACGATGAATTATTAACCGTTGAGTATGTGTGAACGTACATGAGTGTTGGTGAATAAAAAAGAGGCAACATCACTTTTCAAACTTTCTCAATAAGTTCATGTGAGATCTCAGTATAGTCCCACATTTTTACTGAGAACTCAAGGGGTTAGCTCTCCCCGTATCTTATTTACCAATTATCATCTATATCACCACTCATTCTCATTTACTATGAATTAAATATTATTAACCCTTAGCTACTCGCATTACGAATATTTCTTTATTGCTCGCATGGGGTCATAAGAGACCCCAAATAATATGAATCATTTTTAATATATATTTAAATATATAAGTTAAAAAAACTACTTTATTATTAAAGTACTTTGTTTATTCGTAAAAATCTAAAAGTAGTAAAATGAACAACTAAGTAATTAGACAAAAACAAGACAAAATAAAAAAACATAAATTAATAACAATTTGTACTTAGACATACTGAGATCATAGTAAGAAACTTATATTATTAGGAACTCTCCGAATCACTCTTGTTACACTGTTGACAGTATATTTCAGAGTGATCATTGCACACAAATCTTGTACATTTATTGCACTTTGTTGGTACTTTGCGATCGCATTTCCTCGGGCAACTATTGCAACGTCCACGTTTTGCGGTGGTTGGTGGGATGCGATTTTCCAAGTCATGCACTTCCATCAAACGTTTTTTTATCTCCTTAGGAGTTGCTCTGACGTCTAGTCGTCGTTTCTGATGATTATGAACAAGTGCAACAGACAATTGCCGCAAAAAATTACGCCTCACATGAGTACGTGATTTGTCGGTGTTAGCTCGATGTACAACTAATGCATTTATGGCTGAAATGTTTATCAGATGAAAAAAAATGGCTAAAGGCCATCGTTTGGTTCGCCTTCCTACGTTGTATGTACCACACAAGTGATCATTGGTGTCCACTCCTCCTTTAGTGCTGTTGTAATATGTTATAATTTCTGGTTTCTGCTTGTCAGTTGAGGATGGGTCGATATGAGCTGCATGATGCATGGTAGATAACAACACAACAGCTTTATTTGTTTTTGGAACATAAGAAACCATGGTCATTGTCTTTTGAAAACCAAAAAGGGAGCTGAATTGAGTTCTAGATTTGTCTGGCAAAAAATCTTTAGGTATATCAGGTTTGTTTTTTTTTAGTGTTCCAACTATGGTAAGTTTGTAGGGTGGGTCTAATAACTCATTTGCGAGTTGTACGCTTGTATACCAATTGTCCGTGGTAATATTACGGTTAGTTCCTTTTATTGGCTCTACAAGACGTTTCACAATGTCATTAGGGCTGTTCGAGACTTGATAAGGACCCGCAGGCTGTTTGCCAGAATAAACTTCAAAAGATAGCATATAGAATGTTTTAGAGTCGACCAATGCTTGGTTTTTTATGCCGTATTTGTTTGGTTTGCTTGGCATGTAAACTTTACCTTTGAAACGACCACGGAACCCAATCAACTGTTCGTCTATCGTCACATTTTGACACGGCGCATAGGCGTCTCGAAATTTTGCTTGTAACATGTCGCAGATCTTACGTACAGCTGCCAAGTTATCAATTTGCAAACGTTCAGCTCGGGTTGTTTTATCATCAAATCTAAGGCATCTCAACAAAAAAAGAAATCGTTGGTAATTCATTGTGAGACGAAACATCTCTACACCACTTCCATCAGTTGACCAGAGATCTATGAAATTGAGATGTGAAGCTCTCAACACTCCAGACATAATCAGCAAACCCAGCAATGCTTTTATTTCTTCAACGTCTGTATCCTTTGCGTCACGTTCTCTATTGAACTTGTTTCTGACCTCCCCGATGTATTTATTAGTACATATTACAAGCAAATTCAAAATGTCATCAGAAAAGAATAAATTAAAACATTCCAAAGCAGTTTTTGCTGACCTTGCTGCTGCCTTGACACCTGGTAAGTGTGAAATTATATTATGAACTCGTGTTCTTACGGCACTTGATGGTGCAGACTTAGACCACTTTTGCTTGGGACCATTTCTGCCATTATGTCTGGTAAAATAGTAATTGTTATACTGCCCTGTAGAAATGTCTTCCTCATTGTCTGACGATTCACTTGATTGTGCAGACGATTGCTCGATTTCGCTAACACTATCGTGATCACTTTGTGTTATCTCCTCTAACTCTGGCTCAGAACCTGACCCTCCAACTTCATCTTCATCAGAAGCCTCTGCCAACCATTGGGCAATTTGCAGTTCTCCCCTATCCATGATTACCTTTGAAAAAAAAAAAAAAGCTAAGAACCATCTCTGTCATCGCAAAACATTTCGAATAAAAAAAACCGCATCAAAATCGGTCCAGTAGTTTACGAGCTTACAAGCCCACAGACATACAGACAGACAGACACACACAAACACACATACACATACACGGACACTTTACAGACTACTAGACACGTCAAAATCATAACACCCCGTCGTTTTGCGTCGGGGGTGAAAAAAGACAAGACAAGACAAGTCTCATAATAAAACGGAATTTTTGAATAATTTTTTCATTGTATAAAGGTACAAAAACATATTTATAACAAACATAAATTCATAATATATACATATAATACAAATATAATTCATAATACGCAAAAAAAATACATAAAATAAACAACTTACCTCTTCCAGAAAAGTAACGTATTTACTCGCACGGGGTCACCGCTCAAGAGCGCAGCGACACGTCCGTCAACTCCACTGACTTAGTCGCTACAAAAATAGAAACTTAGACGCACGTTATGAAGCTAGCGCGGGCGCGGGGGGAATCGGGCCGCGCCAAGTGCTACATTTTTGAATTTGAAAGTGCTTTGACCCCATGCGAGTAACTAAGGGTTAATATATCTGCAACTTGACACTGGCAAATGAAACAAAATAGTGCAACATTACTTTCAAATTCTCTCAAGAAGTCCATGTGAGATCTCAGTATAGTCCCACATCTTTACTGAGAATTCGATGGGTTTAGGGGGAGGGCATCTCATTTACCATTTATCATCTTTAAAACCACTCATTCTCATTTACTATGATTTATATATTATCAATATATCTCTAACTTGAACTGGCTAAATGTGCTAAACGCACGAAGCCATTATTTAAAACAAAAACAAAAAAGTAATTTAAAGGAGGCGGTACCTACGCGCCGTCATATATGTAATACAAAATACTTTATAAAAAATAATATTGAGAAAATTATAATGTGATTATCTGACAGAATACTAGTCTTCGTCATAGCTATAGGGTCAGGTACATAATAACAAATTCATAAGACAATAGTGGCGACCTTATCTAACAGAGTGATCTCTTCCAGACAGCCTTAGTACAAGGATAAGTTAATGCACAATTCACCTTGTACATATGTCTTAACTTACGACTTATTGCATCTGCAGTTCAAATAACGCGTAACTTAGATTTGGATGATAGAGAGGGGGTCAAGGCATCTACTAGTTTACTATTAGGCAATAAACCTGTCAAGATCGAAATGCCATTCACTGGAAAAGTTCGCCTACTTGCATTGTTATAAGAGCGAATTTTCCTTAGCATTTGTAAGTGCACAGCTTAAGTTTACTTTACGGGTATTTGTATAAGGTTATATGAACAAATTAATATGTATACAAAGCGCTCGTAGCTCAAGATAATAACTATTTGGATGCGATCACCAACTTTAAGCAAAGTTTTTGGTCAGTCCTTGGATGGGTGATCATATTTGATCGAACGATCGTGAGCTTCGGAAGGTAGTTAAGCCGTTTTTGGCCCTAGTTATCACTATCTTATAAATAAATAAAATTTTAGTGTCTGGTTGTAATATATGGAGAGCTCTTTGTTAAATGTTCGTAAGGTTATATTATAAGTTACTTATTTATGAGAACCAAAAAGTAAAATTTTTTTTTTTTATTTTTTTTTTTACTGGTAGATAGCTGACGTTACAAGCAGTAATTAGGGCTATTTTTCAACACAAAATAATACAAAGTACCTGTAAGCCACGCGGACGAACTCACAAGCCGCTGCTAGTAATTAAATACCTACAAAATAACTTTTTCTTAAATTGATATAATGACGATGGCTTAGGTCATTCCAGTCGCTGAGACTAATACTCAAATACTCATTTATTGGTGATACAACATTACACGTCACAGAAAAGAAAATATACATAATTATTAGTATTATTAAAATTAAATTAAATCACAATATTATTAGGAATTGATAATGTCAAAATAAAAAATGTCAATAACAGTTAAATCAAGACATATAAATGCAATTAATAAAAATAAACTATAGCTCTATTATTTGGACGTAGTTATGCAAAATTGATCCAGCCACATAAACTTACTTTTTAAAAAAACAGGAGTTTTAATAAATTTGATATAACATAATATGAAAACTGTAGTTTGTTGCGGATTCTTGTTAAATACTGGGTATTGTTATCTACTTCTTGTATAGGTATGTTGTAATAAGTTAGACATTTACGACAGTTTTTGTGGGTTGGATCCATTTTGCATAACTACGTCCATTTAAAAGTGAGAGTGGATATTTAACTTTTACCTCAAACCGGTGCAATCGCTTTTGTATATACTATTACTTATAATATTTATTACTGCGAGGTGTTGAAACAAAAGCTTTATCGCGTTAAGAGACCGATATCTAGATACAATTAGGACTTACTCGCTTAAATTCGCGAAAGTAGGAGCTAAGGTAAAAAACGGAGAATATCTAAAGATATAAAAAGGTTAGGCAGAAAAAGGTCGCAAAAGGTTTTAAAAAATCCTGTTAACAACTATAGAAACAACATATCTCGTCACAACTCAATTGCGCCTCCATATATCAGGATTTAGAGTACACTCCATGAATTTAGAAGCGAATAGATAAGCGCCATCTTGCGTAAGATCGCGTTATCAAAATCGCACTTTTTAGCGATTTAGTAATTGACTCTTACTGCTCTCGACTTACGAACTCGACGAAGTAGCAGTAGAAACTGCTAAAAAAAAGGCTTATTATGATGAATAATAAATAAATATTATTAATAAATAAATATTTTACTGACAATTACAACAATTATTTAGTTCCAAGATAAGTATCATTAAGAACTTGTGTTATGGATACTAAACAACGGATAAACATACTTAAATACTCATTTTTTTTTGTACATACATATTTAATATACATAGGAAAACATCCAGACCAGAACAAATATTCATGTTCATGCATACTAAGATTTGTCCTGTGTGGGAATCGAACCCACGACACGCCATATCGGTCGTCAAAATCGTATTATAATCTTAATGAGTTTTTGCAGATAAGCAATAAATAGTGTGTAATATTAATTCAGTATTAAGTTTAAATATTTTTTTATAATATTATTAATTAGTTGTGTAACTATTATGTAAAGCACTCTCTTTCCAAATATTGTGCAGTGCCTCTACGAGGTGTCATATGTATAAAGTAAATAAATAAATATTTTCAGACAATTACACCAATTATTTAGTTCCAAGATAAGTATCATTAAGAACTTGTGTTATGGATACTAAACAACGGATAAACATACTTAAATACTTTTTTTTTGTAAATACATAATTAATATAAATAGGAAAACACCCAGACCAGAACAAATATTCATGTTCATGCACATAAAGATTTGTCCTGTGTGGGAATCGAACCCACGACCTCTGGAGTGAATTGTAGGTACACTGACCTCCACGCCATATCGGTCGTCAAAATCGTATTATAATCTTAATGAGTTTTCGCAGATAAGCAATAAATAGTGTGTAATATTAATCTAGTATTAAGTTTCAATATTTTTTTTATAATATTATTAATTAGTTGTGTAACTATTATGTAAAACGCTCTCTTTCCCAATATTTTGCAGTGCCTTTACGAGATGTCATATGTATAAAGTGCCTTTGACTTATTTGTGTAATACCTGTAAGATACCATGTGACAAGCAAATGATTAAATTAATGAAAAAATGGTTGCCTGTAAGGTCGGTATACGGGCGAAAGTTTTACGTGACAACGACTTTGAGTGGTAAAATAATTTGAATGTGAATATTCATTCGTATAGTAGGAACAAGGATGAAATAATAGTAACAATTTAAAACATTTATTTATACAAAGAATTATATTTGAGAATTATAACCATGCCCGAGTGGAAGGGACGCGTGCCTCTCACTCGCTGTCATTGTGAGCGCATAACGTGAGCGGAGCGTAACGCAGTTTCTTGAAGTGTCACCCGGCAAACCAATTTATAAGACGTTGTCACGTCAAAAACTGCGTTTGGCAGCAGAGTGTAGCGTTCAGTCATATTCTTAAGTTTGACGGATTAAATCGATGTCTTAGACAACGTGATATCCGCATTTACTGCTATAATTTAAACCTTTGGCCTTCCGGTTTTGGAGCAAGCGCTTAAATTGTGACAATTATGTCATAGCCCCGCTTATCCGGTTATACATACAGCTTAAAACTCTTACTAACCACCTAATTGTGTCACAAAGGAACAAACAAGGTATAACATACAAATGTCAATCTATCTACTTTTTTTGAAATGCTAGTTGGTGTTGCAAATCTAGTTAATAGTATAGTTTTGTATTTTCTCTGTAAGTGAATTTTGTAATTCTTTTGAGAATGTCTTTAACCGTATATATCCTAATATCACGTTACACAATCGTAAAAAAAGTAAATAATATTATGAAACAATGACAAACCTCCTTAACGACCACGCGGCCCAACAAATTGTATTACAACCAGGGTCCAGGGGAACCCTTTAGAAGCGATGATGAGATAACTTCCCCCCGGGTCATAATAAATCTCTAGCTTAACTTAATTGTACTTAATTACCTTATAACAGTAAGTTGTAGGCAGTAGGGTAAAGTAAATCTTAACAAATAGATAAATATGTATGACCAGACGATTTTTTTTGTAAATTATACCTAATGAAAGTTATATTAAATTTGTTATTATATCCTTTTTATAATCTCCGCCAATACGCGATAGGTGCCCAGTAAAGATACGTTAATGGGTTCATGACAATGATTTTGATATTTTTTAGTAATAACTCGGGAGAGAAATAAAAACAACGTGCTCGTTTTTGACAACTTGAAGAAGAGTCGTGGGTTCGATTCCCACACAGGACAAATATTTGTGTGTATAAATATGAATATTTGTTCTGGTCTGGGTGTTTTCCTATGTATGCTAAGTATATTTTTACAAAAAAAAAGTATTTAAGTATGTTTATTCGTTATTTAGTATCCATAACACAAGTTCTTAATGATACTTATCTTGGAGCTAAATAATTGGTGTAAGTGTCAGAAATATTTATTTATTTATTAATTTATACATATGATCACGCCTGTTGCCCCGAAGGAGTAGCCAGAGGCAATTATACACCCACATTTCGCCAATTATATTGTTGACCCCATGTAAAAAGTGGCGAGCCTATTGCCGGTTGTACTTAACGAATAATAAAAAAAAATATAAAAAAGTATTTTTATATCACTTAATATTTTCAAAATCTCCCAAATTCATAAGGAGTTAAGAACACTGTACAGCAACTGCGTTCTTTTTTAATTTTATATTATTTTAATTAGTTTCTGTGTAATTTTTTTATAGTAGCAGAACCTGCTACAGCCCATACTAGCTTCAAGTCATGATTATTTACTATATAAGCTGTTGGTTTTTTAAATAAATAATAGTGAAATAAATATAAAATAACTTCAAAAACAATACTTACTCTATTCCCCAAAAATCCCTCTTTACATATTCGTTGCTCAATCAGTATTATCAAATATTACAAAAGATTTTATAGAACAGATTTATAGTTCACAGAACCACTATGCCGTTTAAATAACACAAAAAAGAAACTACACGTAGCCTAATAAGCGAACATAAAATCGCCATTATGAAACCTTAAATACGGTACAAAAATATAGTTTTTAAGGCTGCATAACTGTTATCCACTCAACTAAAAAAAGTTAATGTATGTAAAACTAAATAAGGAATACGTTGGCACTAGGCACACTGATCAGAATGCTGATTAACAATTAAAAGTAATAAATCAGGCAAAGTAAATAACTATGAATTTTATGGCATAGAATTATATAATTACTTTTGTTATACTGTGTCAGATGTTGTTATTATATGTAAGCACTATTTTTATTAATGAAATCTATTCGTATTGTGAGTAGTGTAAAGTATTTTTGAGGAATTAAAGTTTAATGAACCGATATTTTCCAACTAAAAATTATGTACCAAATGAAATACATGAATAAGCCTCCCATTTGATCGGTCCAGTATTTTCGAAGCCTATTTAATGCAAACAAACAAATAATTAAATTTTCCATTTTTAAAATATTGTTAGTTATTTTAATATAAGAAAAAAATCCATCGTAACCTGTCCCGGTTGCCCTAGACTTAAGCTTAGGACCCAGATTTGGCTGAATTTCAGTTATTATTACATGGAGCGACGGCCGTTAACCTCCGCAACCTAAAGGGAAACATCATTCTTTGGTTCAACCAGCTGTCAGGATGTTAGAAGGCACTGACTTCATAATAAATACTGCCTTAGGTATTCATGACACATGGGACCAAAGACTTAACGTGCTTTCCGAGGCACTGAGCAAGCGATAATTACAGTTTGCGTTTAAAACCGAGATCCTGTGAATTTGAAGGCTATGCTATTTTTCGATTTTTAATATAAAAACTAACTGTTATCTAAAGACGAAACTCTCGGGGTTTTTATCATAATAATATAATATTTTTTTCTATAATCATTAATTTGTTTTTTCATTGTGGCGTTTTTTGCTTGAAAGGCAAATTAAAAGATATACCGGACATAATTATTCACTATGATAAACTGTTTTTGCACAGGTCAAGGTTAAATTTTCGTTCTAAATTCTCTGACAATTGTTACTGTGGAATTCAAGCGGGAAATTTGAAATATTTATTGACAAAATCTTTTTGACATACTGCCTAAATTTTTTTTTGTCATAAAATGACAAGACAAACATAGTGCTTAGTTGATATGAAATTAGAGTATATTATGATATTATAATGCGCTTATCAGTTCATCCTATACTTGAAAGACCAATATTATAACCTGTAATAATTAAATCTCGAGCAATTGAATTATGGTGGGTTCAAAACCAACGAGAAATTTTAACCAGTTCTGCCGGTTTATGTATTCAGTTTGACATCGAAATTTATACATTGCCAACTTAATTACATATAGAAAATACCAAAAATATCATTTTTTTCTCTTTGTAACAATTTAAACATTGTTATAAATTTCAGATTTAAAATCTTAAACACTCGCAATATTCATATACTAAAGGCTTGACCAACAGCCTACGGTATAGGATAGACGAGAAAAAAAACCTGCGTAACATTAATAGGAGTCACCCTACAAAACATCCTTCATCACTTTATCTACGTTAAAATACTTAAATAAATAAATAAATATAAAATAAATATTCTCTTACAATCACACCAATTATTTAGTTCCAAGATAAGTATCATTAAGAACTTGTGTTATGGATACTAAATAACGGATAAACATACATAAATATTTTTCTTTTTTTTTTTGTAAATACATACTTAAGATACATAGGAGAACACGCAGACCAGAACAAATATTCATGTTCATGCACACAAAGATTTGTCCTGTGTGGGAATCGAACCCACGACCTCTCGAGTGAAGTGCAGGTATACTGACCTCCACGCCATATCGGTCGTCGAACTTAAGTGGGTGCTATGGCTCCCATCCATATTAAATGTAGCTTCCCAATAATAAAAAAATCTGAGCTAAGCTTGCAATAAATTAAATCTGGTCGCAGATATTGGTTTGTATAGGACCTGAATAGTCGCCTTTGTATAAAAGCCCGCGGATTTACAACCAAAAGTAGATAAAATTCCTAAGGGTTCCTAATTAAATAGTCTTAGTCGAATAAACAAAACTACATTTTTGATGTTTGACATTATATACTTGCTTTCAATTTTATTCATAGACCTATAATTGTAAAATATTTGCACGCTACTTTCGCAAAAATGTGAGACGCCTATATACATCAATGTAACAACTATTGTACCATGTTTTATGCAAATAAATGATTATTATTATTATTATTATTACAGAGACGGCAATTTTTTTTTCTAATATATTTTGTGCACTAAGGACATACCTCTATCACTTTGTAAATTTATTGAAATCTTGCTTAAGTAGGTTTTAGCACCTGTTTATTGAAGTGTTTAAGAAATTATATCAAACCAAATATAATACCTATTTGTGAATTAGAAAAATATTTTGGAAAGTTCTTGTAAATAAATGCAATGCTTACTGATTTTATTAGTTTGTCTGAAAATATATAAATGTCACAATTTTTAAGCACTTACAATTATCTAAAATACAAATTAATAACACACACAACTTACCGATTATTAAAACAACATGAAACATAAAATCCAACCAAAAAGTTATAATAACACAAAACAAAACTAAACTCAACAGCACCAATTATAAAACTTTTTACAAACTTTTATATGAAGCAAAACTTTTAAATTTCAGGTCGTATTTATTTTACTTTTTTTTAGTGAGTATAAAATACTTTTTCGAACGCCCGGTGTTCGATATTCGAACGCGATCGTCCGCGAGTTAGCGCATGCGGCTTGGAGGTAAATGGCCATCTATCTATTTCGCGGCACCTGCTCTTTGCATCCAGTGGTGGACTACTCACACAGATAACGTAAAACAGATAGTTTAATTGATTGAAGTTAGGGATAATTAATAATTATACTATTGAAAATGCGTACCGGGACAGTTGGTTATGGTATGGTGTTATACAGCGACTCTTATTGATTTTAACATAAAATCTAGCTGCTGACTATATACATTTTATAACCCGTCGTAGCACGCAATTGCTTTTAGGCTGAACACTCAATTCGTTGATAGGCTAAAATCGACTTTAATCATCTTCATTTAAGCTTAAAACGTTATCTTAGTGCTAATTTGTAAAATAAAAAATGGCTTTTTTTACAGTTTATTCCAACTTAAAAAAGTATAACGGTCAGATGCGCCTCTCCTAAACATTTCTTTTACACATCAATCAACCAACCAACTTTCTTCTCAAACCAACAGCGACCTAACTAAATATACTTTATAACTAATAATGATCGATAAGGTAATCCGAAAAAATAAAAAAATAAAAAGTTATTCATCGGATTCATATGAACAAAAAAATTTTATCATCTGTCATTCACGACTTTACTTGTGACATTTTTATTTATCCGATTGATATCTTGTTTCCAAGGATTGAATTATCGACCAGTGATAAACTAGCCGTTTGCCACTCGGCTACGTGTCGCGTGAGCGCATCTCGATAACCGGCGCGTAACGCGTAGCCTTGCAACGTGAGAGGTGACGATTTGGCCGTGACGTCACACGACACGACGACGCACACGCATTCCAATTTTGAGTTAGGTTACCTTACCATTGATACAGTCAGCGTTATAATTATAGTTATAAATATACATTGCACCATAAAGATCGAAACGTGTCTCTATTGTTTTGGCGACTTTGGGCTTTGGACATTCATATTTAAAAGTATTAATAATAAACTTGATAAGGAACGATTTCGCTGTGACGTCATTATGATACCACGCACACGCATTCCAATATTTAGTTAGGTTACCACTAGTTTAATTTGATCAAAATCTATTCAGTGGTTTTAGTGTGAAAGCCAAAGAATATTTGTAGTACGGATAGCAAAACAAAATGTCTTACAACTTTTATAGTCTAAGACTTAACTATATTGCACTCGTTGAAGGTATTTAGTGTTGTGTAATATTATTCCACCTGCATTATTCATGACATTGAGTAACAGATTTAAATAGGCAAGCGTTCTAAAAATCCAATTACGGACACTTTAAGACTAATTAGACTTTTTTGTCTTCTATATTTCATTCCTTTTTTATTTTTACTTCATCATCATCATCATCATCTCAGCCCATTAACGTCCCACTACTGAGCACGAGCCTCCTTTCACATACAGTGGGTCATATTCCACCACGCTGACCCAGTGCGGATTGGCGGAGCCAGGTGTATGGCGTCCTGCTGTTAGAATTTATCAAGCCGCCCATTAGGCTTCTAACATGGTTTAACGACCACCACATTTAGTGATAACCGGGACCAACGGCTTAGCGTGCATTCCGAAGCACGGAAGCGCTCGATATCAAACGCCACACAAACGGTCACCCATCCAAGGAATGACCATTGTAAAATCTGCTATACTTCGGTGATCGTTTCCGACCACCTAGCACCGCAGAGCTACGAGCGCTTCGATTTCGATTTTTACTTATTAAAAGATAATTAGCAAAGTTAAGCAGAGTTTACAGAGGTCAAGCTTTGAATGGGTGACCGTTTGTATAGGAATTTATATTATTGGTTTATATATTGAGAAATGTTTTGCTTTTTAAATGTTAAAAAAAAAATGGTTGCCTGTAAAGTCGTTTTTACGGGCGAAGATTTTACGTGACAACGTCTTTTTCTCGGTAGAATATTTATTGATATGAATATAATTAAATTGCACAATAGGAACAAGGAATTGAATGAAAATAAGAATTGCACAAATTTTAACTATAGAAATATATTTTGTTTACTAAAACATTGTACACTAGTGCTGCGCGCGCGGCAGACCGATCATAGTTGAGTGGGAGAGAGACGCAAGGCATTCGCCGGGCCTCTCTCTCGTTCGGTGACTCATCGTAACGTTACCGAGCGTTACACTTTTTCATAAGTGACTCCCAGCCGCAACCTAATTTAAGACGTTGTCACGTCAATATAATAAATTTTTCTTACAAATATAACTACATTTCACTGGCTTAACTCGAAAAGATGATTATTGGGACATAATAAAAGAAGATCTTTTTATGAGGACTTCATGGGGGACCATATTTATTGACGCATAACATGCAAAAGCAATCAATATATTGTTTCATCATGCTTCTTGTCTTTTGAATGTATGATTAACATTGATGAGGTCTCATTGAAAAATAAAAAGACTATCTACGTACGTACGTAACTTAAATCTGACCTGGAGACGATCGGCGGGTAAGTAAAACGTCATGTTTACAGTTTTGTTTAATTTTTCTAAAATTTGTGATATTTTAAACATAAATGTGTAATAACGGTGGATTATTAACCGTTAAGTATTTGTGAACGTGCATGAGTGTTGATAAATCAAACGAAACAGTGTAAAATCACTTTTCAAATTCTCTCAAGAAGTCCAATTAAGTTCTCAATATAGTACATCTTTACTGAGGAGTCAAGTGGTTAAGGGGAGGGCATCTTATTTGTCATCTTTATCACCACCCATTCTCATTTACTCTGTATTAATTATTTTTAATATATCTATAACTTGACTGGCTGAATTTGCTAAACGCACGAAGCCATTATTTAAAAGAAAAAAAAAGCTGACCTGTCTACCTACGGGTCTATGTTCTATTACGCCAGCGAAATGTAGTTACAACTATTCTAACTAGAGTGTCTATAACTAGATGCGCAAACCGCTCCTAAGATTTTGCGCATTTAGTTTAAAATTTCTAAACTTAAATTTATCGATAAATTGTAAATATATTTTTGGTGTATTTATGGTGATTTAAAGAACCCAAATACCTTACATACGCGCTTGGATTGAGAGATTTGGAAATCTATATTCTAGGTAGGTTATTCTGGTTAGGCTGATTTCTTACTAACTTTACTTATGTTTTGGCATAACTTCAACTCAAAATTATTTGTCAAATTGTTATTTGCAATAGTCTTTTATTTTTTAATAAGACCTTTTTTGCATAATTTTACATAATAGATATATGTTGAGTTAGCCCGAACAACAAGATCTTTATATGTACGTAAGAGAGTTAAAAGAATTTTTTTTGTTGGTTTTTTAATAATTTAACCTTTCTATCATATTACTCCTTTTAATATTTATGCAACTGAAAATACATGTGTGAACAATAATGTCTCCACAATCTTCTAAGCAAGTGATAAAATGTGAAGATAAAATTATACAACCTGAAATATTTACATAGTTTCTTGGTACAGTCGGCCTAAGAATTAGTTGCCCACATACTTACTTCAGTAAAGTATACTTGTACCTTCTCAAGTTACTTAACTTACAGTTTCCGTAAGTACTTACTTGTCTTTAGATGGGTGTAGCCACGCTTAGTTTAATTTGCACTTCGTCCATGGTGGTTAAAGAAAAACCAACGCGATATAATTAGTTAAATAGGCATTTTAGATTATGGCTTTTTCCGAACCACTTAAAGAATTTTATTTTTACGGCCGCGCGACATCGTTCTTAAATAAAATGTGGTTTAAAAACATACTAATAAAAGTAGCCTAAAATACTGCTCATTGCATTAGCTATAAGCCAAATAAGTCCCCAAAAATTCGGTCCAGCCGTTGCAGAGATTAGCCGAAACAAATAAATAGACAAATAATAAAGAATAATGTTATTTTGGTATATTTACCGTGTATACACGCCTTTTTAAAAAGCGATGTTTTTGTTATAATACAAACAGACACACACAATATTTTTAATCGAATACAGATTTTTACGACTTAAATTTTTTTACCAGTTCTTAAGTTAAGCTACTAATGGCCTTGTGGTTAATGAGTATTTTTGGGAGAATGGTTTCTGATAGATGATACCACTGGTTTTAAGAACCAAATTAATTTGCCATATTAAGATCTATTAGAAAACGACCGTACACAACCAAATCAACTAAAAAATATTATAACTAATAGTTCAATATCTATATTCAAATTAGTATGTGAAAAGGCAGAATTCCATTTACTGATAACGGATTGCTTTCAATGAATCAACACTATTTCACTATTATAAATTTTTACATACCTTGTCATAGTAACTAGAACCTACATATTAGAACCCTACCACTTACATTAGGAAGGCAATAATTAGCATGACATGGTACTAAAGTGGGCAGTTTCTTCTGAAGACGACTGTACCGTACTTTTGGATGTGTCGTAAAATGTTCACGTGCTTAAACTTTGTCAGTACGCGTACTCAGGGTTGCCACTGTCTTTAAAAATATCAAATTTATATATGTAAAGTTTGGAGAATATTATGAATCACATTTTTCTTATTTACTAATTATGTTTAAATGAATCCCTTAAATTTTTTTAACTTTTAGATGCAATAAAATTTTATTTGTTCCTTGTTATTGTGACGTAGGGGTAAAATGTAGGTGTTATTGTACGGGAGGAATAAAAATTGTATTTTGTTTGTTGCAAAAATAAAAATTAAACTTCCATGTGGCTTAAATTTTTAAACAATCCTATCGAAAATTAACTATCTAGATATTATATATACGTCAAATTTCCCCGTCCCCCCGAGATCCCATTGGATAGACTTTTATAAGACTGGAATTTTCAAAAAATACCTACACATTACAATTCAGAATTAACCATTTTCGTGAACAGCTTTCATCCTCAGCAGTAACAGTTAAATACAGTTAAGTTAAGCTTGATAAAGTTTGATTTTATGACAAATTCCAGTACATTTCCTCTTTTTGTCTGTATAGTTGAAAACCCTATGCAAGGTCGTAAACCGTAAAGGGAGATAGGTATGGTTCGCTAAAACACTTTTAAAATTATAGAATTAAATGGCCCTTGCCTTAAAAAAAAATGTATACTTTGTAAGTTGTTGAAAATTTTGTGTACCTGACTTATTTTTTTACTTTGTATTTTCCAATGTGGGGAGAAGATTAAACAATACACAGGCAATATTCTTACACGAGGTTAGCATTGTCAATAGAGACACAGTTCGTACGATCTTAAAAAATATTATTAAAAAGTTATGTAATAGTTATAATATTATAAAAAATAATATTATTGTTAGGGTAAAATATAATTTAGAAGATAAAATATTATTGTATTAATTATTAGATTAAGCAATATGTGTATAATTGATAAGGTTAAGTTTCGTTTCATATGTTTAACATTCTGTCGTGGATAACGTCGCTGGTTACGCAATGAATAAAATTTAGTTTTAGCCTTTTTAGTTTTACCCTGTTTGTTGTCCTAAATATAATAAAATAAAAATAAAATCTTAACAAACAACTTCCTTTCTTTTATTTAATATTCCTACTTATAAGATTTTTTTTTCAGTAAGTACGGGTTATAACATCATATTTATAACATAGTCCCATAAAACCGTGAGTACGGTTTAACTGCGGGGTCTGATTCTCCGCACATTTTTCGTTTATATATTTTTTTTGACGTGACAACGTCTTAAATTAGGTTGCGGCTGGGAGTCACTTATGAAAAAGTGTAACGCTCGGTAACGTTACGATGAGTCACCGAACGAGAGAGAGGCCCGGCGAATGCCTTGCGTCTCTCTCCCACTCAACTATGATCGGTCTGCCGCGCGCGCAGCACTAGAATTCCTTGTTCCTATTGTGCAATTTAATTATATTCATATCAATAAATATTCTACCGAGAAAAAGACGTTGTCACGTAAAATCTTCGCCCGTAAAAACGACTTTACAGGCAACCATTTTTTCTTTTAGTTGTGAGATAGCCAACCATTAATAAAATTACGTTAGCTAGCTCACACCTACAGTAAATCAAAATATTGCTGTTTTATTTTTCTCTTAAATTAGACTTAACTATAAAGCTAATAAATGTCTTTTTTTTCTTTTAAATTATGGTTTCGTGCGTCTAAAACATTTAGCCAGTGTCAAGTAAAAGATATATCAAAAATATTTATTTCATAATAAATGAGAATAAGCGCTAATAAAGATGATAAATAGTAAATGAAATACCCTTTTTTTCAGATGTAAAATCATATAATTACTTTCTCCCGCTGTGGGTGGGGCGGGAGAATGTTACGAGGATTCCAACTCTCCCTAAAAGCCTCTAGTAAATTTTGCTAGGGTATAACTTTTGACGACCGAATGGCGTGGTGGCGAGTATACCCGCTCTCCGCTCCTAAGGTCGTGGGTTCGATTCCCACGCAGGACAAATCTTTGTGTCATCATGAACATGAATATTTGTTCCCGTCTGGGTGTTTTTCTAATATATAAAGTTTTTATTTACAAAAAAAAGTATTTATGTATTTTTATCCGTTATTTAGTATCCATAACACAAGTTCTTAATGTTCTACCTATCTTGGAACTAAATAATTGGTGTAATTGTCAATATATATTTATTTATTTAAGTTGACTTTGACTGAACTCGGCTATGACAAACTTTAATAATAATAATATTCTTTTATTGCACAAAATATATTTAAGTATTACATTAGGTACATAAAATAACATGTACAAATTTTCTTGACTTTGACTGTACTAAATAAAAAAATGGTGCAGTAATGCAAATAATCACTGCTGTTCGCAGTTTTTCCTTAAGCAAAAAGTTCACTCCGGAAATAACCTTAAACCACTTAACGGTCAGAACATATTAATTTTTTTCATTGGTTTTCTACTTTTACTCAACTTTATAAGGTTCAATTTACTGTGTTAAGTGCTAAGAATAATGGGAATGGCGCTCTGTTTCTCGACCGGCGAGTACGCTTGCTCTGCGTGGGGCCAATCTGCCCATGCGAAGCTGGTGGATGCAGCACTGAATGAGCTGTACCAAATTATGACTGGGTGCCTAAAACTGACCCTGCTGCCAATGCTGTATCCTCTTGCTGGAATTGCTCCTCCACAAGTCCGACGATCAAAAGCAGGACGCGTGGAGCGCAGCAAAATGGACAAATTTTCAGAACACCCACTGCATGGATACAATCTAGTCTCCCAAAGATTGAAGAGTCGGCAAAGCTTTTTAAAAATGTTCCCAGGCTCTCAAAACATATCCTCCATCAGCTCGATGTAGCTTGTGGCTAGATAGCTTTGCCCCGCCAGAATCCTTTCTTCCTCCTTCTGAAAGCCTCGCGCCTGGACAAGACTTGCCATTGTCGACCTGGAAGTCTTTAAAGAGACTTCGGATTCAGGTCGGCTTATGCAAGGATAATCTGTTCAGGTGGAGGTTCATTGATTCCAATCTTACATGCGGGATCTCGCCCCATGCTCCACCTTACGTCCTTTTTTTAATGCAAATTACTTGATTAAATATATTACTTGGCTCTGGCTTCTTAACGAGTAAGTACATACATAAAAAAGAAAAAATATATTTGTAGTTCGCTACAGATAAATAAAAGAGAAAAACTAAAAACAGAACCGCTTTAAAGAAAATAGGAAAAGTTCCGAGACATCTAGAAGTGCCAATCCTGCTTCGATTCTTAGATTCCGGTGGGAATAACTTCTTTTCACTTATATTTTATTTCTGTTATAAGTACTTACTAAACATTCTCTCTTTCTAAATAAACAAAAAGAATATAGTTCGCAGAATTATGATAAATTAATAAATAATCAAAACTTCTTTGAATTCTCTTTAAAAATGGAACACTTGGTATATTTACGAGAAGTACAAACTTATTCAATGGATATGGATTTGCTTTCATTAAAAAACTTTTAAAATGTGGTTTGAGTTCGAAGTTATAACCAAAAAATATACCTATTTTCCACAATTAATTAGTGGTTGCTATTATGAACGCGCCTAAAATATCTTAATAATAAATAACACAGGTTAGATTTCATATTAAAATAACCCAAACTAGCTGAATCATTTACGCGGGAATTTTCAACACTTTTTTTTAATTTTGTAGCCATTATCCTTTTTACTCCGTGCACTGTCCTCTCCATTCTATTCAAAAAGTTTGTTTTTAAATCGCCTTGAAACCGCAGTCGTTGCGAAGTTTTAAGACGGAAATAAATATAAACTCTATCCTACGAAACCTTACTGCTATAGGCAAAACGAATGTCGCAGTTTAGATGCATAAATCTATCTCGTTGAATCGAAAAGCGGGTTGAAGCTAGGAAACTGCTTTAAGATATACCCTTTATTGTGTACCATAGTGTGTTCTTGTTATGTTATTTCATGAACTGCAGGCATAAGAATACACATTATCTTTGTTGCAAATCACGGATAAAGTTCCAGTATAAATTAGTTTAATAATGTGTTCAAAATAACTTTTACTAGATTCTGTTATGGTACAGCGAGTTATAGTGCAGTAAAGTAAACGACAAGTCAAGCGGAACAGCTTCATTGGAAATTTGCTTTTAAAATTAAAGGAATAAGGTCTTAACGAATGCAATGTACCGTTGGATATGCAGTTTATGTAAAAAAACATTAAGTTGAAATTATACACTCGGATACTTAGGTTTAATTAAAACAATTAGGTGATTTTTTTATCCTGATTGAAGCTAAATCAAGTTACTGTGAAGTTTAGCTACATGAATTATCTGTTTTTTATTGTATATAATGCATATTTTATTATCTATCTACATAATAATTTTTAGTAAAGTATGTAATTAAAATTTACATGTATTTAGTTAGTTTTTAAGTTGGCGTGAATAAGGCCTTCCTTGAATCCGATTTAATAAATAGATATCAAGATTATGACTTAGATTTTTTATGATTTAATTTTTCGATAACGATTGCGGCATTTCTATAGGATTCTAGCACATATTTTTCTCGAGGGTATCGTAGAATGCGACCAAGGTTCTGGGGCCTCGTCCAGTGTGCCACGTTTCATCTAAGCACGCGATATATAGGGTTTTTATTTGGACGCAAAGTCATCAAATCTTCCGCTGTGGGTGAAGCGGAAGGGTGAATCAGACTTTTACTGACTAAAAACCATCCATGTTCCTTCTTGAGCCTGCTATGTTTCAAGGTCGAGGTAGCCCCGGGCAGGTGTATTAGGATCACCTTAGGAGGCCAAACCAACTTCACCTGCAAGTCAACCTGCCGATCAACAGACGAGGCTCTGGCGAACATAACAGTTTCAAGTAAGCGGCAATAGGCTCGCCACCTATTACGTGGAATCAATAATATAATTGACGAAATGTGGGCGTATATTATGCCTTTGCCTAACTCTTCTGGGAAACAGGCGTGATTTTATGTATGTTTGTAGAACCCACACAGCTACCCATGCAAGGTCTCACCTCTGTGAACTCTTCTTTACTTTGATGATCGTTTTCGAGCACCTAGCCCAATGAGCGCTTCCTATAATTTTACTGACCCACAAAATGGCAGTAACAAAAACCTGTTTTTACAAGCTCATTTATAATATTCATTATGCAACTGTAAAATCATAATGTGCTTTTTAAGTATCGAAAATTTCCTAAAGATTTTAAATGTATTTTGTAATATTAATCCACATTCAAGGCCTTAGTAAAATTATGAGATACTTAACAGTCTTTTGAGATCAGATAAATTTAAGGCTATTGCACAGAGCTTTTGAAAACAATATGGATGCAATATTAGCTACTTAATTATGCCAATAAAAAATTTAAGTCAAGTTTACTTTTACTTAAAGAGCATAATATTTTTACACAGTGAAATTGGTGTTAGGGGCGCGAGGATAGAAGGTACTAGACGTACGTAGAGATCAGTAATTAAATGGGTGACCGTTGGTGGTGATTTATATTATACAATGGATCGCTTCAGTCGTAAAAACAAATTACAAAAAAAAAGCGCAAACCATAAAATATTTTTTAAAAAAATTACATATAAAAATCTTATATTTTGTGATACTCGTATATACATACATACATTCACGCCTGTTTCCCCGATGGGGTAGGCAGAGGCATAATATACGCCAACACTTCGCCATATAGTTCCCACGCAATAATAGGTGGCGAGCCTATTGCCGCTTACCAGGCGCAGCGCTGTTATGTTCGCCAGAGCCTCGTCCGTTGATCGGCAGGTGCACCACTTGCAGGTAAGGTTGGCTTGGGCTCCTTAGGTCTTGGTAGGATCCCTGTACACCTGTGATATCCATATGTATGAGATTATGAGATCGAGTGCGAAGTATTGTTCCCATCTCAGGAACTCGACCGGTTCCGCTTATGATCTTTCGCTTTGCAAAGGCGAGCGATACTCATTATTGGGAATGCGGAGGTGGCAGCCTCTCTTGAGGACGTATGGACATTGCTTCTGTCAGTGCCTTCTCCCTAAATATTTGGGGAGGTGTTCTGAGGAACTTTTCCATGTAATCCCGCCCTCCCCTTGCCTCTTCCGGACTACACGTGGTCTTAGCAGCCACTCTCATACTGTGAGTTATCACTCAAATTAAGAAATTTTGTAAGTCTTTCCTTTGTCCATGTGGCTTTGAAATTCTCTGCCGGCACATTATATTTCTCTGGTCTTATAGTCCCGGATCTTTAAGCCGTCATGTGTATCATCTTGATTGTTTCACGGTATGGAGCAATAATTATTTTATGAACTGTATCGACTGCCTACCGTCAGGCAGGATTTGATCCCCCTCGACCAGTCTCCGTGATGTGTGGGGGCTAAGTACCTCCCGGTAGGGCTGAGAAGCAGCATTACTGCTGGCGGTCGTGTCTGCCGGTGGTGAGTCCCACACACTTCTCTCGGTCCCCCTTTGGCCGGGAGACAATGCGTACATGCATTATTTTGTTACCGACGTAACAAAAAAAAAGGCTGAGAAGCCGCCAGGTAAACGGTAATACTCAGAGACAGGCGACTTTGGGTGCCCTTAGCAAGCGGCGGTCGCGTCTGCCGATGGTAACTCCCATAACCCTTTCGGTCCCCTTTCGGCCGGAAGGCAATGTAGTAAATGCATTTTGTTACCATCATACATACATTAAAAATAACAAAAGGCAAGATGTGATCATTATGCCGCGTCACATAAAAACAAGATATCTCAAAAACATTTCCTACATGCACCACTAGTATATCATCCGAAACAAAGGGAAATACTTTAATTCAATTAAGACGGGGAAATACCACGACTCTTATGGAGTTAAAACTGGTTTGTAAGCCAGATCGTCTTTACTGTGATGCACAAAAAAACCGATTAAGAATCATGTGACTCATGACTGGCATTCCCCTTAAACTGGATAAACCCTAAGGCATGTAGAAATGTATTTTATTAACTTTACGAAAGTTTTAAATGATGGTAAACAGTTGGCAATACATACAAACACGGACTTTTAAGTTTTTATTCTAATTTTATGTTTCTGGACAAATTTCGTGAGTTATATATTTCAGATATTTGGGCTGCAAAATAATCTTGCAATGACATTACGTGCTAATATTTTCGCTAATTGAAGATCAGTCAATTATAAAATCTCTCATTGTCTCATATTTTTATACAATGTAATTTTTTGTTAACTATAAAATATAAGGGCCTTATTACAAAACCGAATCCAACTTTAGAAATCGTATAATATAAGGGGCTTACCCAAAATATTTTTTTACAATGACACCAATTATCTAGTTCCATTATACTATTTCCATTAGAACTTGTGTTATGGATACTAAATAACGGATAAAAATATATAATCCCTTTTTTTTAGAAATAAATACTTTATATACACAGGGAAACACCCTGACCAGACCAAAATATGTATTATATCATATGTTTTTGCACACAAAGATTTGTCCTGTATGGGAATCGAACCCACGACCTCAGGAGCGAAATGTTACTTAATACTCGCCGCCACGCCATATCGATCGTCGAAGCAGTATACATACATGTTCCTGTATACTTGTTTAGTGTTACAAGATCCTCTTTACTGTCGCCCATAGATTAGCCAGGAGGGACTAGACGTGAGGCGGGAAACGGCATCGCGGCCATTTAGATTAACGGCGCACAGTGGTTTGATTTGGAAAGTAGGAGTACATTCAAATTACACCAACAATTTTTTTTTATGCTGATTCATATTTATCATAATATATTTTTTATTAAAATTTGTACGGAACAATAACATTTATATAATTTTTATAAAATGAAAGTCTCTTTTTTTAAATAATAGATATAACAAGTGTTGACAACACACCCAAAAAAATATTATAGATTTTTTTAATGGGAATAATGACTTCTATCGAATCAATGGCAACTATTGCGCTGTTTGGCTCAATTTCATGGCTATTAAGTCGCTACTGTTAAAATAAAAAAAATCCATACATTTTTATGATGTCTTTTTTTTAAGTATAAATTAATTGTCTTTATGATAAATTTATATGAACAGACGTTGCTCAGCATTCTAAATGCCATCCGAAAAGAAAATTAATTGGTGAAATTATGACTTACATCTAATGTCCTCATATTTTTAAAATCAAACCACTGTGTGGTCGCGGCCAGATAGATTGGCGACAGCGTTTTGTCTGGATGGAACGCTTCTGTTGCAGTACTTTATTGTATTGTTTGATAATCCCATAGTTTTTATGAAATTAATATGTTATGTCATATTCCTTCTATTTTCTTAATGAAATCATTTAGGCTTATGATTTATTATTTAGTATGTGTTTTTATTTACGTTAGTCACCTAACGTCAGTGGCCACGTGGCTAGTAATACAGAATAAATAAATAAATAAGTAATTTCATTGGCTAGTACAACAAATAAATACAAATACAAATAGTTTTATGGTTCAAAAAATATTATACATCAAGATATAATTTGTTCACTAGCCTTCACACTAGAGACCCTGTGTCGTGAAGTCTAGTCTCTTTCATGCAGGCACAATGGGTAGGTATGTAATTTTTTGAGTGTCGCAATTAAGGAAGTCCTAGATCAATATTAATGCAGTCTCACATATGGTATCCAATTTTATAGTTCGAAAATAATATTCAGTATTATTTATAAATAACGTAGTTATAACTAAATTGTTACGCTTTTTTAATTTCATTTTTACCTAATTTTCATTCTCTTTGTTTGTCTTATAGTTGTAACGACAATCAATTTTTCTTGCTAATTGATAGTAACGTGGGTAATAAATAATGATGATGATTTATTAGTGTTGGCAATCGTTGTTTTGCCAACACTCATAAATCATTATTATCGTCATCAAATATATCATTATATGTCATCATCAAAGTCAAAGCTAAGCTTATAGGAATTGTGTTAGTTTATTTGATACATTTTATCTGGTGTACAGGGATTCTACCTAGACCTAAGGAGCCTAAGCCTACCTCACCTGCAAGCGGTACTTGCCGATCAACGGACGAAGCTCTGGCAAATACTACAGTTCCCGGTAAACAGCAGTAGGCTCGCCACCTTTTACTTAGGACATACTAAATAATTGGCGAAGTTTGGACGTATCTCGTGTCTCGGGACGTGTATGTATGTACATTTTATCTCGAAAAACCTCTTAAACTACCTATGTATAAGAGAATCATGCCAGACTGATAATTGGGGCTCTAACAGGGCATTATGCCACAAACAAAATGGTCCACAGGATGCGACTAGTGCAATCACCGCTATGTCGCAGATGTGGTGACGAAGAGGAGTCTATGGAACACCTGCTGTGTACCTGTGACTCGTTGGCTGCTTGCCGAATGAGTCTTCTGGGGGTGGCCTACCCACAACCAAGGGACTATGGGCTCCAATCTGCAAAGACTGTCATAAGGATGATGGTAACAATATTTGGAGATTTGGAGTGATAGGCAAGGGGATGCACAAAAGATCCGGCATAAGGGTCAAAGTGCGCCACGGTTAGTCTGTGGCCCCCGCTATAAGATAAGATAAGATGTATAAGAGCCCTATATATCAGTGAACCTATGTATAAAGCGGGTAATACACAGATACAGTCAGCCTCCGAAGTAGCTTAACATTAGTACCTTCCGTAACACCACATTATTTTTGACTGTAGTGACCAATCACTCAGGTTAGCTCAGTAAGTCACAACCTTACTGTTTGAACGTTATTGGTGCGACACATTATTAAAGCCTGATTGTAAAGTAAAGTAAAGTAAAGTAAAAAAATTATTTATTTCATAAACTATTATACATAGTACTTGAAAACGTCATGATCACAAATGAAAAAAAAAACAATCGAAATAATATTACACTAAATCACGAAGCTTAGATTCACTTACATGCAACAAAACAATTTAAAAATAAAAAATAATTAAGTGTAAGTGAATCTAAGTGCCAGTTCCGAGCCACCGCTCTGTAAGAAGAACTGGCAAGAAACTCACAGGCTATGCTCTTTTAAGTATGTCCATTAGTTTGGTACTAGAATTACAATCTTCATTTGTCTGTGAAGCTATACAATGCAATATAACATAACCTTAACAATATTTATGTTTTCAAGTCATTCATATTAGAATAGCCTGTATGAAACGGCAGTTTAATCCCAAGCATTTTTATCTGCCATATAGTCTTTAATAGAATAATATCCCTTTGAAGACAGCTTGTGTTTTATTGTTAATTTAAATTTATTTAGGCTCAATTGCTGTATGTTGCTTGGGATTTTATTGTAGAATCGCACACATTGACCTTTAAAAGATTTGTTTATCTTTTGGAGCCTAGTGGCAGGTACAACTAATTTATGCTTATTCCTTGTGTTTAGGTTATGTACACAGCTTTTCTTACTAAATTGATCAGTATTCTTGTGTACATAAACCAGGTTATCATAAATGAATTGACCGGCCACTGTTAAAATACCAATTTCTTTAAACTTTTCCCTTAGTGAATGTCCACACGGGAGATTATAAATTGCTCGAATAGCCCTCTTCTGCAGCACAAAGATTGTTTGAATGTCTGCGGCACAACCCCACAGAAGAATACCATAGGACATAACACTATGGAAATAGCTATGATAAACTAGCCTAGCTGTTACAACGTCTGTTAATTGGCGAATTTTCTTTACCGCGAATGCTGCAGAGCTAAGTCTACTCGACAATTCACCAATATGTGGGCCCCACTGTAGCTTAGAGTCTAAAGTAATCCCTAAAAACTTGGTAGTATCCACAAGGGTCAACTCATCCTCCTTTACCATAATAGTAGAGTTTGCCTGTCTGACGTTAGGCGTCACGAATTTAATACATTTCGTTTTAGCCCCATTTAATAGCAAATTGTTAACGTCAAACCAGTGCACCACCTTCGAGATCGCACTGTTTACTTCGTCTAAATTCTGATTTCGTTTTAACTTAAACAATAATGATGTATCATCAGCAAACAAAACTATCTCGTGGTTTTCTCTAACAAAATATGGCAAATCATTCATATAAATCAAAAACAAAAACGGACCGAGAATCGAGCCCTGCGGTACCCCCATTTTTACAACAGACCCCTGAGATCGCTTTCCATTAACCTCAACCCTTTGAATCCTATCACTTAGATATGAAGTGAGAAGATTCAATGCGGAGTTTCTTATTCCGTAATATTCTAATTTTTTTATCAATGCTTCATGAGGAACACAGTCAAAAGCTTTGGACAGATCGCAAAAAATACCTAAAGCGTCCAAAGAATTATCCCAAGCATCAAATATATGTTTTAAAAGCTCAACACCTGCATCGGTTGTAGAGCGACCCTTAGTGAATCCAAATTGTTTTGAATGCATTAATCCATTTTTATTGAAAAATATTAACATCTGGTTGTAAACAAGTTTTTCAAAAATTTTACTAAATGTAGGCAGCACTGAGATAGGTCGAAAATTTGTTGGGTCTGTTGTACTGCCCGATTTATATAATGGAATGATTTTACTTTCTTTCATTAGATCGGGAAATTTGCCGCAATCTACACATTTATTAAATATTAGAGCCAAACTGTGCGCCACTGAAACAATGATAGGCTTGGTAACTACTATGGAATTGCCCCAGAGGTCTGCAGCTTTCTTAACACTAAGAGTATTGAATGTCTTAATTATATCCATAGATGTAACATGACTAAACGTAAAATCTACTGTACATATATTCACGTTATCTTTCAAAATAGACTCCGCTAAAGTGGGCGAACAATTTAAATCTTTTGTGATAGACACTGGAATATTAGTAAAAAAGTTTTCGAAAGCATTGGCTACATCTAAGTCAGATGTAAGAGTTTTTTTATCAATATTAAGTTTAAACTCAGTATTATAATTTTTACTTTTTCCCGTTTCACTATTAATAATATTCCAGGTCATTTTAATCTTATCATCACAATTTTTTATTTTAGAGCTTAAATAATAAGACTTGGCCGTATGACATGCTTTTCTAAATATTTTAGAATATTTTCTTACATAATTATAAAATTGTTCACTGTTGTTTAATTTTTTCTCATCATACAGTTCATACAGCCTCTTTCTACTTTTATGTAGCCCAGGAGTAGCCCATTCACTAAAGGTAGCTTTATTATTTACCTTAACCGTTCTGGGAGTAAATATTGATTTAAATGTGTTAGAAAAGCTGCTGAAAAAATCATTATATAAAAAATTTGGGTCACAGCTTTCATCTATAAAAGGTAAACTATAGCATAATAATTTACTGTTAAACCTCTCAAAACGATTATTGGTTTTTGGTACAAATGTAATAGTTTTTTTAGCTACAGTTTCATTTTTACAAATAAAAGACATTTGTTGTCCGCAATGATCTGAATCTAATTGATTAATAATTTTTTTATTGTTATCACTTAGCATAATATTTGTAAAAATGTTATCTAAGCAAGTAGCAGAAGTAGCAGTAATTCTTGTTGGCTCCAGAAACAAATTAACCAAATTATGAGATTTAAAAAGTGCCTTTAATCTTGTACATGGACTGGAACACTCTAACAAATTAACATTAAAATCTCCACACACAATAACTTTTTTATTACTTTTACAAAATTTTCCTAAGGCTTTATCCATAATACCTTCAAATAAATCATATGAAGCTGAAGGAGGTCTGTACACACTCAATACAATAAACTGCTGCATTTCTATACATGCCATTTCTATAATACGTTCAACAGAGAGATTGACTATATCATGGCGCTCCTTGAATTTAAACTGTTTATTTACTATAATTAATGATCCGCCATGTACAAAACATGATCAAAGACGCGGCATTTCCAAAGATCATTAAACAGACAATAAGGACGTGGTGAAGTCATGGCAGTGTTAGATGACGAATATCTTCAAAAGGATTTTCCCTTATGAATTACCACAGTTAAGTATTTATATTATATGAACAACAAAGATATTTAATAACCGTTTAACATAGTGTGTAGGTGTATGGTCCTACCAAGAGCTTTGGACCCCAAGCCCGTTTTTACTCACTTTACAACAGAGTGACGTACCTCAATCTACTTTATTGCAACAATAATATTACTGTTAATAATGTTAGCTGATAGTTTGTTTGTTTTAAGTCTTGTTTTAGTTTTTAATGTACAAATGTCATAATTTTAAGCATATATCGAAGTAATATATATATATTTTTTCATTCTTATTTTGGTGAACTATCTATTTTTGTGTTATATAAGGATTTTTTTTGTTATAGTTTTGTATTTAATGCATGATGTGGTCGCCTCTAATTATGAGTGCAGTGAGAACTGATAATTTTTTATACTAATTTATTCTTTGTGTTATACACTGTAACTTATGTTGGTGATCCAAAAAATAAATAAATAAATAAAGCCAAACCCAACTGCAAGTGATGCATCCGCCGATCAACGGACAAGGCTCTGGCGAACATACAAGTTCCCGATAAGCGCCAATAGGCTCCCCACCTATTATAGATAGTTCAATCCACGATGACGCATGAATTGAGAAATATTGAACTCTATAGATTGGTGTTAAGACAGTTGCCATGCGTCTTCGAGTGATCTACCTATACGTGGGACCAGCAATATAATTGGCGTAATGTAGGTATAGATTTAAAAGCCTCTGCCTACCTGCCTTCGTGAAATAAGGAGTGATTTTATATATATTATATTTATGTATTTTACGACCGATATGGCGTGGAGGTCAGTATACCTGCACTTCACTCCAGAAGTCGTGGGTTCGATCCCCACATAGGACAAATCTTTGTCCTATGTGGGGATGATACATGAACATGAATATTTGTTCTGGTCTGGGTGTTTTCCTATGTATATTAAGTACGTATTTACAAAAAAAAAGTATTTAAGTATGTTTATCCGTTTTTTAGTATCCATAACACAAGTTCTTAGTGATACTTATCTTGGAACTGAAGAATTGGTGTGATTGTAAGAGAATATTATTTGTTATTTGTTATGTATACCTACATATTTTTGTATATATATTTATGTATACATACATGATGAATTCTAGATACTTAGATGTATTTATTTATTAGATCATTAAAATGTCTGGCATATAATTTTTTTATTAAATATTGTAGTAATATTTAACATCTCTTAATTACTTTTATTAATCAGTCATCATAATAGGTTGGGGAAAAAGTCTTTTCGTATTTTTGTATGAAAAGTCAAGACATTTTTTTCAAAGTTTATTTACATTTATTTACAATATATATGTACCGTTTTGTTGAATAACTTTCTGCCATTTTGTGGGCAGAGACATTATACTGTAGAAACTTTGGGACTTCTGATCAAAAAAACGGGACAAATAGTTTTCCAGTCCTCTCTTGAGGTCAACCTTACAGAACCTAAAGAATTCTGCAGAGACCGAAACAGGTGAAAATCTGAAGGCGCAAGGTCAGGGCTATATGGTGGATGCACTAGGACCTCCCAGTCGAACTCTCTTAATTTTTGCTGAGTGGCTAAAGATGTGTGTGGTCTAGCGTTATCGTGATGAAAGACCACACCCTTCCTGTTGATCAATTCCGGCCGTTTTCTCTCGACTGCTTCCTTTAATCTCATCAGTTGCTGGCAGTAAAGATCAGAATCGATGGTTTTGCCGGGCGGTAAAAGCTCATAATAAACAATGCCCTTCCAATCCCACCATACACACAGCATCACCTTATTTCGTGTTAGGCCAGGTTTGGCCACAGTCTGTGAAGCCTGGCCAACTTTCGACCACGACCTTTTTCGCACGTTCTTGTCGTACGTGATCCACTTTTCATCGCCAGTTATCAATCTCTTCAAAAACGGCTCGGTTTCATTGCGTCTCAATAATGAATCGCAAATGAGTACACGGTTCATTAAGTTTCTTGAGTGAGCTCGTGTGGCACCCAAATATCGAGCTTTTTTGTATAACCAGCTTTCTTCAAATGGGTCAAAACTGTTTTGTGGTCAATTCCCAGTTCTTCAGCTACATCGTAACTACTAATATGCCGATCTTGCTCCACTCTTTCAAAAATGGCGTCCATTTTATTCGTAACAGGGCGACCAGAGCGAGGTGCATCTTTAACATCAAAATTTCCGGACTGAAAACGTTTGAACCAAATTTGTGCTACTGTTACTGACACTGCATCAGGTCCATAAACATCACAAATTTTTTTCACTGCTTGAGTTGCATTTTTGCCTTTTTTATAATAAAATTTTAAAATGTATCGAATTTCTTCATTAGATTCACTCATTTTTACGGAGAGAAAAACAAATGAAAAATAGCGGGAAACAACTTTTTTTTATTTTTTTCTTTTCTTTATAATGGAACCTTTTTAATGTTACCAAAACCAGCCAGACACAAATAGTACAGTCAAAAAAGTTTTATAATAAGTTTATACCTACGTTATGCGAAAAGACTTTTTCCCCGACCTAATATTTCTAGGCAGAAGGAATGTGGTGTTAAGGATGAGTCCAATTAGAAAATAAGCCTCGATGTTACTCACTAAGAGCTTTTTATTACATAGTGAAAAAGCTCTGTAGTTTTTGAGCCTAATTATTACAAATAATTAAAATTTTTATGTTATTTTATTTGGGACAAAAAACAATTGTACAATATGTATTAATAAATAAAATAAATTGTTACCACAGTGCAATTATATACAAAACGCACGCACACACACACACACACACACGCACACACACACACACGCACACACACACACACACACACACACACCAATTTCGAAATAATATTTCGAATATACATTAGACAAGGCTCAGACTCAGCGCAGACAGAAAAGAGCGCAGCGGAGAGGATTTTTATAACTCACTCGAAAATCATGCTCCCGCGTATCTTCGAGAACGCGCCAGCATTTTTTATCAGGATCAAGCATGTATGTACTTTATTTTAACAATGTTAAGGTTGATTTTCAAGTATGTTATAAAAATCCTCTCCGCTGCGCTCTTCGCGCTGAGCCTAACTTGGCGGGAGAAGTCGCAAAAATTTAGTATAGCATAACATACAATACATCAGGTTATAACCTGACATAGATTCTCCACGATAATATATCAATAAGAGACACAAACGATGACTGCAATTAGTTTTTCTCTTTGAAGTCACGTGTTCATCGAAACATTATATTGTTCAATAGACAGTCTTTTAACAATCATAACGCCATCCACTTCACTTCTATGACAGAACAGTATTGTATGTCTGTTTTTCCGTTGTGCTATTCTGTACTTGTATTTGCTTTTAATGGTTCCTTGGGTCTGGTAAAATAGTCTTATTATAATTGTGCACTTTGTGAGATAAAGAGGGAATAAAAAATACTTTTAAATGTTTGTGCCGTCTGAGTAATATCAAAAAGAACTATATCGATTTTAAAAAATTTGCCACTATTTTAATGCAACTTTAGCCCTGTGTGACACTGGCCTTATTTATTTCTATAAAAGGTTGGAATGCTTACGAAAACTCTAATAATGTTACCTAAGGTGTAAAATATCGTAATATTGATTCTCCACGATAATAAACTAATATGAGATACACAAACGGTGACTTCATTCAGACAGTTTTCCTCTTTGAAGTCACGTATTCATGGAAACTTTATATTGTTCAATAGACAGACTTCTAACAACCGTAACCTGCCACCCACTTCACTTTTATGATGGATCAGTATTGTACGTCTATTTTTATTGCGATGTTTCATATGTGCTTTTATTGGTTCTCTGTGTCCTTTAATATCTATAAGCGTAAACGTATAACAGAATTAATTTTTCTGTGTAAAATATCAAACTTGCTTCTATCTTACTTACTTACCTACTTAAATTAACGCCTGTTTCCCCTAAGGGGTAAGCAGAGGCATATTATACGCCCACACTTTGCCAATTATATAGTTGGTCCCACTTAACCTATTGCCGTTTACCCAGCACTGTTATGTTTGCCAGAGCCTCGTCCGTTGTTCGGCAGGTATACCACTTGCAGGTATGGTTGGCTTGGGCTCCTTTGGTCTTGGTAGGAACCCTAACACCCTTATATACTCCTATATATATACGCTTCTATATCAAAGAGCCTTAACAGCAAAGAACATACAGCTTACAATCTAAATATATACAATTAAAATAAATTCTAATTACATTTACATAATTCCATTGATATGGTTATCAACCAATTGATGTCCCCGTAATTACCATAGGCCTCCTATCAGAAAACATTTGCTTAGACTGATTCTCCACCACGCTTAACCAATGCGGCTTGGCGAAAGCAGGAGTGTGACGACCTGTTGTAAAGATATTTTAAGCCGCCATTTGAGGCCTGTAATTTGACTTGAGTACCAACACAGATAGTGATAACCCAAGATCCAAGTTAAAACGTGCCTTCATTTACGTAGTTACTACTTGTAAAGTTTCTGTGTTTTCATGCGTACACGTTGAACTGAATGTGCGGGCATATGAGCATCTACAGTAAGAACATTTCAAAGCTCCAAAAAATAGCCGATACCAACAACTTAGCGTTCCTTCTGAAGCACGGAAGCGCTCGATATTTAATGCCAACGGTCACCAATCTTATGAGGACTTAACGTAGCTTCCGACATATAGAAATTCTCGATATCTAATGCAACGCAAATCACCCAACGACAGAGCTACGATCTCTCGCATTAATGGACTACACGTTATACTACACCAAAAGCGAACCCAATATTCTCATATAAAAGTAAAAATTACTTCCTTACTAATCCAACAACATAGGAAATATGGGAAAACGTGTATGATACGCTCCGGACCCTCATCAAATAAAGTGGCTATCAGATACCAATACAGAATTACCAAAACAAGACAGACCCTTCATTCCACACGCTATCTATCTATATATTACATTGTTTTGGACATCTTGGCGGGAAAGTAAAGCGTCATGTCTGCAGTTTTGTTTTATTTTCAAAAAATTGTAATATTTCGAATATACATAGATAATATCAAGCCTGTTTCTCCGAAGGGGTAGGTAGACACATATTATACGACCATATTTCGCTAGTTGTGTTGTTAATCCCACGTAATAGGTGGCGAGCCTATTGCCGCTTAGCGGTAACTTCTATGTTTGCCAGCGCCTCGTCCGTTCATCGGCAGGTGCACCAGTTGCAGGTTAGGTTAGTTCTGGCTTCGCAGATGTTGGTAAGGTTCTTTAGCACCCGGATTTGTTATTATTATTTATTTCCAACATTAATCTCAGTATAGTCCCACATCTTTACTGAGGTCTCAAGGGGCTTAGGGGAGGGCATCTCATTTACGATTTATTATCTTTGTCACCACTCATTCTCATTTACTATGATTTATATATTATCAATGTATCACTTACTTGACACTGACAAAATGTGCTAAAAGCAAGAAGCCACTATTAAAAAAAAAACAAATACACAAGGTATTTGACTTTTTTTTAATAGGAAGAATATTATATTTGATTCATAAATCATCGTTTCATAAACCATGTCAATCAGACGTTTGAAAAATCAGATTTTCTTATAGTTAAGCGATTTTAGTGAACCTGATATTGATAATATATTAAAAAGAAATGATCCTTAACTCCTATTACATAGGTATAATTTTAGTATAGTAAAGCTTAAAGCGCTTACGGCTCGTTCCGTAAGAAGGGATCGATTACATATTTAATAACAATAATAAATATTTTTTTGCATTTTTTTTCAAAATACAAACGTAGTTAAAGTATATTAGAAAAAATAACAATATATTAACTTTGCCGCTTCGCAATATACCCTTGAGATTGCAATAAAAATAATGATTAATCTTCTAAGTGTCAAAAGTAACAATTCAATATGATTGATCGTTAAAAGTTAGACCAAGACATTTGACGGTAGATTTTTTTTCCGATTTTACATATTAAAATAAAGAAATATATAATGTCACGGGAAAGAGGGAAGACATTCGGACAGGAGTCCCACCAAGACCTAAGGACCCCAAGCCAACCTCAGCTGCCGATCAACGGACGAGGCTCTGGCGAACATAACAGTACAAGTATCTCTTTTTGGGTTAGGTTGAGGTAATTTTGTGTTCTTACCATTAAAGAACATTTTATGCAGCCCACCTAAATTAGTTTGGACCACTATACCACTATAAAAAAAAAAATAAAAAAAATAGGCTATATTGGGTTTGGCCGGTAACATACCTATGTTTAATATGTAAAATCTGAAAGAATTCTACCATCAAATGTTTTGTCTGAGGATGTCGTAAAAAGTGACTATAAAATAATAAGTATAATAAAATATTTTTTATTGTCTTTAAGATCAACATGATCATTTAGATTCGTCAAACATTTACACACAAAATGGAAATTCGATATATTTTTTTACAACAATGAAAGAGATAATATGAGCGGTACCATAATAAAGAAATAAACTAAGTATCTATTTTAATATGAACTATGCTACGACTGTATGATCCCATTTAAATACTTATAGGAAGGTTTGAGCCTACCCTCATAAGCAGAAAAATAAACAAAAATCTTATTACAACCCACTGGTACGAATGGCTCGGACATAATTATAACGAAATGTCATTAATAGATAAAAATAGTTTATCAATCTATCTAATACATCGAGATTTTGATATTTTTCAAACAAAACTGAAACAATTCCGAAAAACTGTCAAAAATATCCTCCATCGGGGAAATGCTTCCTCCGCCCAGGTACTTGAATCCTTCCGAAGTTAATCTTATTGAATCAGTATGTCATCTTTTTTTTTACACATTTTTTTACACATTTTTTTTTCTAAACATAAATTATTAATCTACCCGTCTGAAATATGGTTTTTTATGTACAAACACATAGTCTGAGGTGTAACTTGATTTATAAATTTATTTAATTTGTTTTTTTACTTTGTTAGCATGAGTTGCAACTTTTTTTGTGTTTGAATAAATAAATAAATTTGCGATATTGCCGCCGTTGCTCACTAGTTAACTTGTACTGTTATTGTTAGTGTTGTTGTTTTTTTCTGTGCATTAAAGTGCTCCTTCTCTCTAAAAGTAAAATGTTTAAGCCCACCCTTAATGAGAGATCGATATATGAGCGCGAGGTTATGTATCTATTTTTATGTAAAAATAAATTTAATAAAACTCACCTACTCACTTAAGCTGACTTATTCCTCTCACATTTACCACTGCTACTAACTAGCCTGACAATGAAAACTTAAACATGTTATTTTAAAATAAATATTAACAAGTCTCTACTTAAGGGGGAGTTTCTGTTCATTTTTAAGTAGAATATTAAGTTAGTGCAGTACATGTGGATGTGGTGGATGATATAATAATACCTTCTAGAGAATATCTACCAGTTGAAATGGGTTAGCAGAGAAGTATGACCGTTTCTCCTCGACTGGTCTTCATATTGAGGTGGCGGGGGGATAAGTACCTCCTGGTTGGGCGTAGGAACCGCTAGAGAAAAGGTAACACCCAAAGACCAGCGACTCTGGGTTAGTTTAGTACTGACTAAGAGGGACCTGTATAGTGCGCAGCGGGTGGGCCAGGAGGCCCCTGCTGTTACTTAAAGTCTTTATTTTATTTAGGTACGAGTTTTTAGGGTCCCGTGAATGCGGGTGACCAAGCGAAAACGAACTGCATTAATTTAATTTCAATCTGCAAGCTGGTATAATTATCATCATATGATATCTTAAAAAATCAAATTTTTTTTTCAAGTTTGGCTTAATATATCTCTTATGAAGTCAACTTATAAACTAACGCGCCCTTGTTTTCTCCCACTGATGATTTCAATAGAAACAGGTACTGCAAATAAAGGTGAGAAGTGTTTATGCTATATTCCACCACTCAAACCAAGGGGACTAGCGAAGACAGGTGCATGTTATATCCTTTAAAACATTGAAACAGCAGTGTTTCAATGTTTTAAAGGATATTTTCTAACTTTGCACAAAGACCATCAATAATAACAAGATAACAAAGAAGAATGCCTTAACCTGCCATCCGAAGCAGGAAAGCGCTGCATTTTAAATGCAAGAGGTGAAAAACGGTCTTGTATGAGGAGGTTAATGAGTGTGAATTAAGCTAAAAGTGTGTGCCAAGATCGGAGCAAGTGAAAGGATGTGATCTCTGCCTATCACTACGGAAAAGAGGCGTGGCATTATGTATATTGTAAACGGTTTTCTGTCCAAGAACTGACTCCAGTGATCTCTGATCGACTATGACAGTTGCTTCCGATCACGGCTGCGAGCGCTTCATTACGTTGCATTAAATAATAAATCATCATCATATCCTAGCATTATACCGGTTGCCCTAGACTTAAAGGTGAGTATAGACTACACCATTTACTTGTAACAGAACAACGAGCCGCTCTATGATATGTTCTAGTGTATCATCCTTTTACGAACTAAACGTCGAGCACGCTCGCCTCTTTATTATAGACCAACGAGCATATTGGTGTAACATTTCGTCGAGCGTATTGGTGTAACATTTCGTCGAGCGTATTGGTGTAACATTTCGTCGAGCCACAAGTGCGAGCGATGCGCGGTTGCGGGGTGACGCGAAGGAAGAGAGATGAAAGACGCACGCGGTCCGTATTTATCCGTAACATAACGCCAAGCGTTCGCAGGATCACCGCTCATCAAATAATTAATATAACATTGTATTGTGGTTATAGGAAGCAAAGCCCGCAAGCAAATATTTACTTTAGAAAACAAAAGCAAAGGAAACACGTGTAATAACATTTTGCGGTGTGTACAAGATTTGATTATTCTGCTTCTGTAACCATCAAAGAGCCATTTTGTAAAATTTGATTATAAAGAGAGGCTATGAACGTAATCAAATAAAAACTCAAATTCTTTAAAAAAACTGAAAATATCGTAATTTTCTTTGTGTTTTTTTTTCTATTTAAGCACCTACGTAAAATGTCGGAGCGCGATGCGACTAGAGAAATAACGAAAGATTATGCATTTAATTAATTAAAGAAATTCGGTTAGGGAAGTGTAATTTTAATGTGCATTTTTCACCGTCATCATATCCTAGCATTATACCGGTTGCCCTAGACTTAGGCTTAAGGCCCTGGGTCTGCTCACTGGTTCAACCAGATTTCAGAATCAGAGGGAAACATCATTATATGGTTAAACCAGCTATCAGTTTGTTAGAAGCCAGTGACTGCCCAATAACGACTGCCATAGATGTTCATGACAGCCAGAACCAACGGCTTAGCGTGCTTTCCGAGGCACGGAGCAAGCTATAACAACGCACATAACTTTGAAAAGTCATAGGTGCATCACCAGGGTTCGAACCCGAGACACTCAGAATTTAAAGGCCAGGGGTCTCGCCACTTGACTATCGCCAATCATGCACTGCATCTTTATCTTTCAATTAAATTTAATGGAATGAAATGACATCAAGGAAATTCTTAGGCATAGCAATTTTATTAAAATGTATTGTGGAGACGAGTGTTGTACATTTTATCTATCGATGTATCTATTACTAACGGCTGCCCGCGACTTCTTCCAAGAGACCTCTACGTGTAATCTTCTATTTTGTTGTTTAAAAAGTAGGCCAAGTTACTCCTTATAACATCAGAGATTATACTGTCAAATTCAGTCCAGCTATTTGATGTGGTTCATTTTATAGTGTCCTTAAATTTTTCTAGTTTATTTATTTATTTATTTATTTTATTTGGGATAACAAACAGCTGTCACAATAAAATCTTAAAAAACTAGTTATACATATGTAAAAGGTAATATTAATTATTCCATAAGTAACGTGTTATCATCACTTACATACATTCACGCCTGTTTCCCGAAGGGGTAGGCAGAGGCATATTATACGCCCACACTTCGACAATTATATAGTTGGGCACATGTAATAGGTGGCGACCCTATTGCAGCTTACCGGGAACAGTTCGCCAGAGCCTCGTTCGTTAATCGGCAGGTGCATCACTTGCTCGCGCATACTTGAAGTTGAATTATTTAATTGTGTAATCTTCAAGTTTATTTTTAAATATGATGAATATAACATATAATTATAAATATATATCATATGAATAATAATGTAAGAATAGATAATGATATTATATATGTATATACTGTAAGTGTAAAATAGTGTATGTATATATTGTATGTTATATATGTGTGTATCATATGTTGCCCACACAGGTGAGGTTGGTTGGACTCCATAGGTCTTGGTAGGGTCTATACACCCATTATAAACAAACACTTCACAATAAAATTCTTAAAAAAATATATTTTGATACACTTTAATGTTATTTATTTCGAATAAATTGCATGAAAAATTCAAATTCAGAAGTAATTTATTCAAGTTTGGCTCAAAAGAACTCTTATGAACGTCAAAACTTAAAAACTAGCGCGCCCATTCACTGCGGGCGGAACTTGATCGTAAAAGAGACGGCAAAAAAATCGTCAAGTTTGGTTTACACTATTATGAATATATAGAAAATACCTAGACTAAAAATAAACTATTCAAAAATTTGTCTTGATCATCCGTGCCAAGCCGCGTCATTAAATAAACTTCCCCTTAACTCACGTGAAGCCACTCTAAAAGAAGCACTGATCCGCCACGGTAATCAAATATAATGTCCGCCTCTTAACACAAAAGACTAATGATTCTGACTAATTAGGCACTTGGAATACTAAAAACAATACTAACATAAGGCTTGGAACGTAGCTGCAAAGTCTTGTAGTAAAATATTGTAAAAATATCTCTAACAACTCTTTTTTTTTTATAAATGTTTAGTTAATTTGGAACGTTTTAGTTGAATATCGCAGTAAAATATCTCAAAACTCTTATATTTTTAAAGTTTAGTCTGATAAATTAATTCATAATCTTCTTAAATTCTAATTAAATTATTCAAACACTTATAGATTTTATTCCGAAGTGTTTGTAAACTTCACTTAAATCTAGAAGCGAAACTCCACTAGACCAGGAGCTTGCTAAGCTTCTCTTCATCATCATTGCATTATACTGGTTGCCCTAGCCTCAAGCTAAGGGCCCAGGGTCTGCTCACTGGTCCAACCAGATTTGGCTGAATTTCAGTTATTACATGGAGCGACTGCCGTCTGACCTCTGCAACCCGGAGGGAAATATCATTCTATGGTTAAACCAGCTGTCAGGATGTTAGAAGGCACTGACTTCGACTTCGACTTCTAATAACGACTGCTATTGATGTTCATGACAGCCGGGACCAACGGCTTAACGTGCTTTCCAAAGCAAGCGATAATTCCGCACATAAATTTGAAAAAGTAATTAGTGCGCCACCAGGGTTTGATCCTTAATTGAATGGCTATTGGTTTCGCCACTGGGCTATTGCCGGTCACGCTTGCTAAGGGAAGAAGTTGGAAAGAAACTTGGAAGGCATTTTCCGACTCAGTTCCTTTTGTTACTAAATCGAGTATATAACAAATGTAACAGCATAAATCCCCTTTTTCTTTTATTTTCTTCGGATGGAGAATCATCTAATGACCTTCTCCCGCTGTGGGTGGAGCGGGAGGATATATCAGACTTTTACTGACTAAAATCCATCATATTCCTTCTTGAGCCTGCTACGTACCGTAGATCCGGCAGGCTTTACCCCCTCCCTGCCTCCCTCAATGTGCTGACATTTCTTTGAGATGCGCGTGCACACACCTTCCCTCCCCCCTCCCCCCTAATCCGTACTAGGTCCATGTGGTAGAGTATGAACTCAGACCCTATCATCTAGGTTATTGGAGGGGAGTCTCATGCTAGTGGAAAGTTAGGCTGAGAATCTGAGATAACAAAAACTCTTGTGAAGAAAACTCGGCTTTGTGCCTGGAACGATACGTGAGGCTATTGCACAGAACTTATTTGCTGTTGAAACCAAAGTATCTTCATTTTTATACAGAAAATGTTTGAAATATGTAACCAGCTTAAAACCCAGTATTACAGTTAGAACAATAAATTACAAATCCCAAAACGTAAGCAAATTTTCTGTGAATCCATACGTGTTTAATAATAAATATTTTAGTAACGGTAGTTCTATATTTGTAAATTTCTACATTTGTAATTTCAATCTCCTCGTTACCACGAATCACTGTAAAGTATTTGATATATTGGTATAAAAATAATTGACGAGACTTCTACTTTATTAAGTAATTTTTGTTTTTGCTGAAGCACCTGCTTTTTCATGTCCATAGTCTTTCAAGATCCTGCTAGCAGTGAATGTGCTACGCAGTCTTTAAGTTGACTTCCATGAGAGCTTCAGTGAACAAAGTTATAATAAGAAAAATACTTTGAATAAACAAATATTATTATTACCCTCGGCTTCTTGGCGGGAAACTAAAGCGTCATATCGGCAGTTTTTTTTTTAATTTTCCAAAATTTGTGATAGTTCTAACATTATTGTGTAATAACTGTGGATTATTAACCGTTAAGTGTTTGTGAACGCACATGAGTGTTGGTAAATGAAAAGAAACAGTGCAACATCACTTTTAAATTATCTCAGGAAGTCCATGTGAGATCTCAATAGAGATGTGGAGTCCCACTGTGCATCACATTTACCAATTATTATCTTTATTACCACTCATCTCATTTACTATGAGTTATATTTTATAAATATATATTTCACTTGTCACTGGCTAAATGTGCTAATAGCACTAAAAAATAACCTTACCATAAAGTTCACAGGGATCACGAATTTCAAATCTTTTATTTCACTTTATTTCGGCACTTTTATTCACTTATCAAATTTAGCATCACTAAATTCACTCACTCGCCAAAAAGTCATCAAACTTTCCAACAGAACAAAAAAGGTTAAAAAAATTCACTTCTTACTCTAAACTTTTTATTAACCTCGCGGAACAACTATTTCCAGAAGCACAAAAAAGAAATGTCTATTTAAAAATAGTCAAAAAAATGCTAATTACATATAACAAAGTATTTTATAGAGAACAAAAAAGGTAAAAAAAACACTTATAAGTTTTCTTAACATTTCCGTCAATATTTTTTTCTCTACACCGTACCACTTTTCAGATAAATCTGATCCCAGCCAATCCCATCTGGAGACGTACGATAGGTATGCTAGGTGTGGATGACATTGTGGAGCAATCATAGTGGGCAAATTGGGCTATTGTGACTACCTACGTGCCACCTTCAGTCGACTCACGTTTTCCAATAAAAACAAGACGACATGACTTTTATTGCTCTCTTATTAGAGTACAAAGTAAAGCGTTTTTATGAATACGGCGGTTAACGTATTGGGATTCTAATTCTACATTATTCAATAATGTTCTTTTTTTATTCAATTTTAAGGACAACAAATAGTTTTCTTTATTTGTGGACAAAGTATATTGTATTACATTAAAGCTAATAAAAATGTCCAACAAAACTGTTCAATCAGTTTCACTAAAGGATCAATTACTACAAACTATAATAATACATTAAAAAATTAATTTTAAAAAATTACAATTTGAATATATTAATTATAATTACGGCGTCTATGGTAGCATATTTATTTAGTTTTTTTTTTAAATATTTAATGTGACACGTCATAATGACTACATCCTATGACTACATACTGATGGTTGGCAGTCGATGCAGTCCAAAAAAAAATGAAAGTGCTGCATACCGTGAAATAGGCACTTTGTACCGTGCCTATTTCACGGTAAACTCATGACGGCCTGCTAAAATGCCGTTTCACGCCCCGCTTGAAAGACCCGGGATCATGGGAAATAGGAAACACATGACTACTTTCTCAGCAAATGTTTTTTTTTATTTTTGTTGTGTATAAATTTAATTTGCTATCTTTGTAAGAAGATTTAATAAAACAAAAATCCGTAATTACGCGGAAGGATAAATAAATACCGTGTATTTTTTATTGTTTTATAAGACCTGTGAATTTTTTAAATATATTATTACTAGTCATTTAAACTAGGTGTACCTATATCCTACCAACATCTAAGGTGCCCAAGCCAACCTCACCTGCAAGTGGAGCACCTGCCGATCAACGGACGAGGCTCTGGCAAACATAACAGTAACATAACAAATTTATACACAACTTCTAGGGTTGGCTGGTAGAGATCTCTTCTAGAGATAAGTCCACCTTTGTACTTTAAGTTTTTAAATACCTTTTGTAATCTATTTATGTTTTATGTGCAATAAAGGATTATTTGTTTACAGTTCCCGAAAGCGGCAATAGGCTCGCACCTATTAAGTAGGACCAACATTTTAATAGGCGAAATGTGGGCTTGTAAACACACTATGTCACACTATGTCAATAAAAATTTACAACCACATTCCCAACATTATTAAAAATTTTGAGGATCCTTGCAAAGTTGTAAAAAAACTAAAAGAATGTCTAATTGCAAAATGTTATTATAATCTAAATGATTTTTTTATTGACAAATTTGATAACGCGTCTTGACATCCATTATTATTATTTTATTGTTATTGAATTTTTGTGTTTTCCTATGTTTATTGCTTGCAAATTGTTATTAATTATGAATTGTTTTCTTTTTTATATACATGTAATTCTAAATTTATAATTCTCAAAAATTGCTATGCCCTTGCAGGGTGTCACATTGTACTTTATTTTCGATGTACCACCTTTATATAAACTGTGATATGCAATAAATGATTTGATTTGATTTGATTTGGAAAATTGCCTCTGCCTATCCCTTCGGGGAAACAGGCGTCATTGTATGTATGTCTACTACTATACTAAACGCTAATGACTAGTATACTACTAAGCAGTGACTGCAGAACATAAGATTTTTTTATTTTACTGTGTTTTAATATGATCGACGACCGATATGGCCTCCAAGGTCGTGGGTTCGATTTCCACACAGGACAAATTTTTATGTGCATTAACATGAATATTTGTTCTGATCTGGGTGTTTCACTATGTAAATTAAGCATGTATTTACAACAAAAAAAAATTGTGTATGTTAATCCGTTATTTAGTATCCATAACAAAAGTTCTTAATGATAGTTATCTTGGAACTAAATGATTGGTGTAATTGTTAGAAAAAAAAATATTTATTTTAGTATAAAGTAATTTTTGTACTGGCAGGAGAACAAAAATTTACCAAGTATTTGCCTGATCTTTTAAGTTCCTGCCCGCAGTGAATGGGCGCGTTGGTTTTTAAGTTTGCATTAGAGCTTTATTGAGAAAAAAATTAATGTTTTTTTTACTATATTTAAAATAAAGTTCTCGCCGCGTCTGCCTGTTCGCAGCCGTGTCAGTTAATCTTACATCATCATCAGCTGTGCTTTGTTTCAAAAAATTCTGGCACTCGCTTTTGATTTCGCAAGCTGAAAGGTAGTCGCGTAAAAGGAAACGCGTTGTTTAGTCGAAAACGCGTTATTTAGACGGAACCCCTATAAGTTTTCTATTTTGAGATTGGTTTTTATAAAGTATTTAACTGTTAATGGACTTTATTAACCCACAGTCGTATAGTCGCCCCCACGACATATCGGTGGTCAAAAATACGTATTTACACATAAAAACTTGAATTTACACTAGTTTCGGGAAATAAAATATTGCTGCGATGTCTTTTCCAGTATTGACGCCAAAACTCTTTATTATATAGTTGACATAAGCCCAATACGACAAAAAAAATTTGGGCTGCATCGACTGCTCTTCAGTCATTATAACTTGTCACAAAAAAAAAAATACCACCTAAAAAGTTTCCACCTAAGTAGTTTTCACGAACCTATCTACCTGTTTTCGTATTGAGAACAAGAAACACTGTTTTAATTTAGAAACCCGAGAAAAGCACGTAAAGCAATTAACTTGGGAACCTGATTGGACTGTTCGCGTAGAATTCCAGATTCGGGATTTAAAAAATCGAAAATCGAGGCCACTGACACATTTTCTACTTACTAAGTCTTGGAGAGGAAGTCTATTTTTATTAATTGAAAACGATTTTCTGTACCTTAATCGTGGAGGTCACTTTCAGCTTTCTCTGCTTTATGTAAGTGAATAAGGCATAACTGAATAATGATATACATATCCTGGCAATTCGATTTATTTTTGGGCTTAGAAAATTTGATCATGTCTCGGAATATCGCGCTAAGCTAAAATGGCTCCCCATTCGGCTTCGCAGAGATATGCATGTCCTTTGTCTCGTTTATAAAATTCTGAATTTTCCTCAACTCCCCCTTTATTTACGATCTCGGTTTACATACCTGTCTCCCACATCCCGTCCCAAGCGCTCCTGTGTTACTAAAACACTTGAGTATCCTTACTTTAATACTAAATTCTTCCGAAATTCATTCACTGCCCGTCGTGCACAGTTGTGGAATAAGTTGCCAAGTGATGTCCGGGACAGTCCGTCAATTGTGTCTTTTAAGACAAACTTAAAGAAGCACTTGCTATCGAGCTAGTCATTATGATTTTTGTTTATTTTTCTTTGTATTTATTTATATATATAAGTAGGTTTATATATCTGATATGTATCTTATATCATATTTTTGTATATGTATATGTGTAATATTATCATATTGTAGTGTGTTATTAATGCCCGCTAACTATCTCTCCCACTTCAGTTAAGGTTGACTGGAAGAGATTTCTTTTAGAAATAAGTCCACCTTTGTACATCGTCTTTTTCACATAAGGCTTTTTTTGTAATTGTTTGTTTTTTGTGCAATAAAGAATATATATATAAGTTTCTTCATACTAATATATTGTTTTTTTAACTTTATGTACTTATATTATTTACGTACTGCTTCTATCAATGGGGGCCTATTTTTGGCTTTCTGTAATTAAATATTAAATTTATTCCAAAAATGTTAAAAAAAATTATGGAAATATATTAAACACTGCACTTTGTAAACATGTTTAAGCTTTGAGTTAAAGTTAAAGCGGGAATTGACAGTTGGCAAGTAAACACGTTTCGTTGCCTCTTTTTTCACAGAGCACAGAGATCGTGATTGAAAGCTGGCATAATTATGTTTAAGACCAATTTTTAAAAAGTTTAAAATCTAACCGAAGCTGTGATTAATATAAAATAATTATTTAATTTCAAATTGTATGCAAAATTTTCAAAAAAATAGATTTATAAATTAAAATCAATTATTTTATAACAAAACAACCGATTCATTAAAAAATAGTTTTTTTTTCGATTCCTTTCGGGGAAACAGGCGTGAATGTATGTAAGTATCACTTTTACAATGATTTTCGGCTCCAGCACAGAGATCGTTCTTGAAAGCTGGCGTTATTTTGTCTAAGACCAAATACTGACCGACGACGCTGAGATTAATGTAATTTTGTTAGCGACTTAGCGTTTAATTTGAAAGTTATTATAAATTAAGAATAATAAACTATTAATAGAACAAAATCGTTTATTTTTATTTGGCCAATCTATTAGTTAATATATTAATTAACTGTTTATTAATTATTGAATTTAAAGCTAAAAACAATTGCTTAATGGACAAACTCTAAATTATTCGATTTAAGTCAAATCATTGCAAAAACCTGTCGTGGATATTAATCAAATCAAAAATTTATGTAGAAGGACTGAGCTTTCCACTCATCCTCCCCAAAAAATTTTTTTATTTAGGTAGCAACAATCAGACTAACGATAAATCCCAGGTGGTATCTATGTAGTTAACTAAACGTGAAAACACTAGCGCGATTCAACAGAGGATATCGCCATCTGTTGGCAGTAAGAACAACTAATCTTACTACAAAGAATGGATGTAATGGATATGCTATTTCGGATACGGAAATAGATACGGATATAGAAAAATATGATAACGGTTACGGTTATAGATATGAAATTAATTCGGATTATATGATAGTTTCTTTTACGGATATTAAATGTTTAAGGTAGTGTTGACGTGAAATATAAACAGGAAAAAAATATTTTGAATTATTGACTTAAACTGTGATTTTATTTTTTAACTATCATTGTAAAATGATAATAATGATAACATAACATATTAATCAGTCTTGAGCTAAAGTGTAAAGTAAAATAAAACTTAACTAATTAATTCATTAATTAATCATTTAAGTAAGGTCCTCACATTAAACTGACGTTTTATTGAATTCGACACTTTGATACCAAAACGATTGGCTAGGAGTTCCAAATTCAAACTTATTTCAATATGTTACCGGCTAAACCCGATTTAAGGACAAACCAGCCTAGTCCAAACTAATAATAATAAAAATTATAAGCATAATTAATGGTTTTCAGACTTTTCATTCTTTCATCTTGCAAAAGAAATGTACTCGCAAATATAGGTCCGGTGGAAAGCTGCAGGCCATTCTTCACAGAATATAAAATTTTGACCGTCCCGTCTTTATATATTTTAAAAAAATATAAGGCAAAATACCGCGGGCTTCAAGCCAGACGAATAATCTATACTCTAACTTTTCAGGAATAGCAAAAAACTTAATAACTTTTTTTCTAATATATGTACCTAATAAAAAAATTGCATGTGGTTATATAAATATAATTTAATAATTATGTACAATAATTATGTAAAATTATGTGAAGCGCTCGTAGCTCTGCGGTGCTCGGTGGTCGGAAACGATCACCGAAGTACAGTAGAGTTTACAGAGGTCAGTCCTTGGATGGGTGACCGTTTGTGTGGCATTTGATATCGAGCGCTTCCGTGCTTCGGAAGGCACGTTAAGCCGTTGGTCCCGGTTATCACTAAATGTGATAGTCTTTAAGTCATGTTAGAGGCCTAATGAGCGGCTTAATAAATTCTAACAGCAGGACGCCATACACCTGCCTCCGCCAATCCGCACTGGGTCAGCGTGGTGGAGTATGACCCAATACCCTCGCCGTATGTGAGAGGAGGGTATACCCAATACCTATAGTATGTGAGAGGAGGCTCGTGCTCAGTAGTGGGACGTTTATGGGCTGAGTTGATAATTATGTACAATGTAAATTTTTGCGTAAGTATTTGAAAACTTACAATATCGCACTTACGTCTTTTTAGCTCGACAATATTGCACATTTCTGTATGTAATTTTTATTCAGAAAACGCTTTTATTGGTCTGGCGAATATAACAAAACTTTTGTAAGTAATGCTATATTAAAAAAAATTGAAAACCAATTATCGTGTAACGTCTTTTAAAATTATATTTCTACTTCACTTCTCTAAACGTACCATTTTTGGAGACTACGTCCATTTGGCTTGTAAAAAATGTGAAATAAGTTTTGTTCAGAGAACGGACTTATAAATTTGATTGGGATTAGGTAATTTCGATGATTGTGAAATAAAATAAGAAATAATTAATAAATTTTGTTATTAATTTTAACCTTTTGACCTTATTAAAAAATAAACTTTTAAAAATAAACAAATCCTCAAACAACTTTCTTGTAGATAGGTACTACAATAATAAATAAATAAATATTTTCTGACAATTACACCAATTATTTAGTTCCAAGATAAGTATCATTAAGAACTTGTGTTATGGATACTAAACAACGGATAAACATACTTAAATACTTTTTTTTTTGTAAATACATACTTAATATACATAGGAAAACACCCAGACCAGAACAAATATTTATGTTCATGCACACAAAGATTTGTCCTGTGTGGGAATCGAACCCACGACCTCTGGAGTGAAGTGTAGGTATACTGACCTCCACGCCATATCGGTCGTAATTATTATTGTTTCATTGGTGACGAGTCAGCATTGTCAAACTGAAGAGATCATGATTACCTTAACCTTAAATTATAAGTTAAAAGAAAAGTAGATTAACATAACATCAATAATGGCATGCAGAATGCAAAAACCGCTATAAAAATGTCTATAAAAAGGAATTACGTGTCATGAACGACATAATTTCTGGAAGTGTTATAACTTTACTCCACTTAGTATTTCCCCTTAGGTTACATGCAATGCAATTTTAAGTAAAAACGGAAAACAACTTAGTCAATTTAGTTTCAACTCTAAGGTAGCAAAGTTATGTATCAAAAATAATAGTTATTAATTTTTTCTCCCTAAACGTGGCTTGACAAAAATAAAAGGACATTAGACATTTAAAAAAAAACCTTTCAGCTCATCTTGCAGACGACCACATGCGTGACATTCAGTCTCTAATGATTTGTTTTTAAGCTTTAAACCGCGTCAATAAGAACAGTCGAGAAAAATTAATTGTTCCAGGAATTATTGCGTGTGGCAAAACATTAATAAACGTCAAGCAGTTAAAGTTAGTTAACTAAACAAGTACCTAATTAGAGGCACCTATCATTTGTCATATTATTATGACTTTTGCTCAATTCAAAAATAGAACTGCAATACAACAAAATGAAACTTAAGAAAACAATCGAATATGACTACGCTGTAATCATGAAAGGACTTCTTGGCGGGAAAGTGAAGCGTCATGTCTGCAGTTTTTGTTTTATTTTCTAAAATTTGTGATAATTCGAACATTAATGTGTAATAACGGTGGATTATTAACCGTTAAGTGTTTGTGAACGTACATGAGTGTTGGTAAATGATATAAAACAGTGCAACATAACTTTTCAATTCTCTCAAGGAGTCAATGTGAGATCTCAGTATAGTTCCACATCTTTACTGAGGACTCAAGGGGCTTAGGGGAGGGTATCTCATTTACCATTTATCATCACTCATTCTCATATACTATGAATTATCTCTTTTACTCTTGATATATCACTTACTTGACACTGGCTAAATGTTCTGGACGCATGAAGCCATTATTTAAAAGAAAGAAAGAAGAATTCATGTAACTTAGATACCTAGGACGAGTGAACGGTTGGGTGGCATTTAATTTCGAACCATTTTTCCTATTGTGGTACGAAACCCTATAAAACATTGTAACAAACAATTAAAATCAAAGTTCCGAAGCTTTATAGCATGTCGTAAAATGCAATTATGTATTAAAAGCAATTGGAATAACACCGAACTTTATAAATGAAAATGGCAATAGCCACTCATTCCGCGACCCTGACAATTTATTTTTGTTTGTTACATCGAAACAATGGAGGACTTCTTAGCGGAAAAGTGAAACGTCATGTTTGCAATTTTGTTTTATTTTCTAATATTTCAGATGTTTTGAACATTAATGTGTAATAACGGTTGATTATTAACCGTTCAGTGTCTGTAAACGTACATGAGTGTTGGTAAATGCAACAAAATAGAGCAAGAATACTTTTCAAATTCTCTCAAAATATCCATATGAGTTCTCAGTATAGTCCCACATCTTTACTGAGTACTCAAGGGGTTTACGGGAGGGCGTCTCATTTACAATTTATCATCTTTATCACCACTCTTTCCCATTTACTATAAATTGTATATTATTAATATATCTCTTACTTGACACTGGCTAAATGTGCAAACCGCACGATGCCATTATGTAAAAAAAGAAAAGTATGAACATTCCTCATTAGTGGAACCGACACAGGGAACCATAGAAATGGCAATGCGCACCCAGCCAAAACATCGTTTGAAACTGGTGCTATCTGAACCGAACAATTAATCGTTTTTGTACTATGGGAGCAATTTACTATATTAAATTACATAATCCTGTTTTAAAGCCGCATTTGTTCTCATTTATTTGATTGCAATAATACTCGCACTATCAATGTCACGAGATATATCTCAGTGTGATACCATAAAGACAAACGTTTCTTATCGTATTGTAATTAGTTAGATCTGATAACTAAGTAACATTATATTTAAGAACACATTTGCTCAAGTATTTGACTTCACGCATAGTAAAATTTCTTGATTTTTTTTCTTTATTCTTAAAGCGTTATCGCATAATGCTTTCTCAACAAGCGGCGGGCGTCGTCGGAAGATTTTTAGTGGGTATTACTGCTGGCGGTCGTGTCACACCTCTCTCGGTCCCCCTTTGGCCGGGAGATAGTGCGTAAATGCATTTTGTTATCGACGTAAATCAAAAAAAAAATGCGTTGCATCGACTTTAGGTAAATCAGTAAGTTACACCGACATCGTCATGAACACAAGGTGAACCTCAGCGATGTCTTGCTGTAGTCAAACTAATCGCGTTGGTCCTTTTGACTCAAGTTCGTCCGCTTTATATCGTATCAAAACTTACCTAATAACGAATAACTTAAGAGATATATTATACACCCACATTGCGGCAATCTTTTTTTTCGTCCAACGTTATAGGTGGCGAGTCTATTGCAACTTACCGGGAACTTATTTCTAACTGCTTTCGACGACTAATATAGCGTTGGGTCCCCTCCTGAGGTCGTGGGTTTGATTCCTACGCAGAAGAAATTGTTGTGTGTATGAACATGAATATTGGAACTGGTCTTTGTATTTACTATAATAATAATAAATTTCTTCATTTCGGATTTTAATATCCATACAAGTTTATTAGTAACAGTGAAAGACTTAAGATCTAGTGTTAGTAAAAATAATTGTATCTTAACTAATATAATTCAACATACCGATAGTTACTTCACCGTATGTAGATGCTCCCAACGCTCTAGCAGCGGCGAGTCCCATCGGTCCGCCAATAGGCACAAGATGCTGTTGGTGCTGCCCCGCATCCTTCCAAGCATCGAGGCGCAACGTTTACGCAACGCAGAAAAGCTATCTACGTTAGCTTCCGCAAACATGCCTGACGCGCTACAGAACCGTGGCAGACCCATCAGTAATCTATCACCCACTAAGTAAATAAAATAAGGATTTACGAAAAAAGAGTAATTATGTATATTTGTCCGTTATTTAGTATCCAAAACACAAGTGCTTAATGATACTTATTTTGGAACTAAATAATTAGTGTGATAGTAAGAAGTATATATATTTATTATTATTGGGCTACTTACTATTATTAAATTTATTTGAATAAGAATTTCTGGTCAAAAAGCACTTAAATTATCGCTAACTCGCAAACAAAGGCAAATAAAAAAAATTCCACCTTTTTCGCGTATTCGTTATCAGAACGCTTTAATTAGCAATTTGTTGTCTTAGTGTCATGAAATTCAAGTTACCGCCGACCTTCAACTACCCCACCTGAAGGCTAGCGGTAACTACAGTTTATTTATAACTATATGACGGTATGTCTCTCGTAGTCCTATCGTTAAACTGCTCAAATCGGTACGATTTATTATTAATTATTTAATTATGCATCATATCAGCCTTATGAGTCAACTACTGAACATTGGCTTCCCCAATAAATTACATTCTATTAGGGGTATAAGCCTATAATCACAACGCTGGACGGGTTGGTCATCGCAGTTCAAGCCAGGGGGCCTATCGCCGAATTCGATGGATTACCGGTAATCCATCTAGATCAAACTTTGTTTACGTTCATTAATCCGTACCGGGGAATCTGCCGACGGCCACCTCTCATTTATGACCTTCAGTCCGTGACAGACCAATAGGTAAATGGAGAACGCTATTTTGTTTCGATTTCCATGAGTTCGGCGGTACGACAGAATCAATTCGAAATCCATTTTGCCTTATAATCGATTGCCATCGAACTCGGCGGTAGGCCCCCAGTACGTAGGATGACGCTGCTGCCCATCATCCGGTAAGATTTCTCGTCGCCGGCTCCCCAACTATTAGAGGCCGGTACCACACGGTGCATTTTTTTTCTTTTAAATAATGGCTTCGTGCGTTTAGCACATTTAGCCAGTGTTAAGAAAGTGATATATCAATAGTAAAAGAGATAATTCATAGTACATGAGAATGAGTGATGATAAATAGTAAATGAGATCCCCTCTCCCTAAACCCCTTGAGTCCTCAGTAAAGAATTGGGACTATACTGAGATCTCACATGGACTCTTTGAGAGAATTTTAGAAGTGATGCTGCACTGTTTTGTTTCATTTACCAACACTCACTTAACGGTTAATAATCCACCGTTATTACACATTAATGTTAGAAATATCACAAATTTTAGAAAATTAAACCAAACTACAGACATGACGCTTTACTTTCTCGCCAAGAAGTCCGTGCAATTATTTATTAGTTTTTCTTTATTTAACAAATAGTGACAAATTATGTGATACAGACAAAAATTAAAAACATTGACAACATCGCTTATCACATGTTTATAATGCAGATAACACAAGTCTAACATACTTTGCAATATATAAAGGAAAATTAATCATTACAAGGTTTGTAAGCAAAACCCATGTATAGGGTTGACTTCGAGTACGCAATACACAGAATTTCATGGTGGTTTTAATATGAAATAAATAAAATGACAAAAACTAGAATTTATAAAAATACTAACTGGTGCCCGCCAGTACATTGACCAGCTTTTTTTTTCTTCATACAGGTATCAAAATTCCCCGTAGCACATCTTTCTCAATTTAAAAGTACAAATCTGATATTCCATATACCATATAGTACTTGAAAACGTCGAAATTAAATATAAATGCAAAAATATTGAAATAGGATCACACCGAAATCACAAAGCTTAGGTTCACTTACATGCAACAAAACAATTAAAAAAGAAAATATATTTAAGTGTAAGTGAATCTAAGTACTCTAGTTCCGAGCCACCGCTCTGTAAGAAGAACTAAGTCAAAAGTCAAAGTCAAAATACTTTTTATTTCATAAACTATTACATGGTACTTGAAAACGTCAAAATTATAAAAAAATAACAAAAACAAATAAAATATAATTATACTAAAATCACGAAGCTTAGATTCACTTGCAACCAAACAATTAAAAAAAACAATTTTTTTTTTAAGTGTAAGTGAATCTAAGTGCCAGTTCCGAGCCACCGCTCTGTAAGAAGAACTGGCAAGAAACTTACAGGCTATGCTCTTTTAAATTATGAATTGGTTAGCTACGACTAGTAATAAGTATTATATTATTAGTATTAATTAGTGTGAGCGATGACAGCTAAGTGGTAAAACACATAGACTTAAAATTCAGCTAGTCGCGGGTTCAAAACCTGGTCGCGCGAACTGGATCTATGACTTTTCGAAGTTATGTGCATAATTATCGCTTGCTACGAAAAGCACGTTGTTGGTCCCAGTTGTGGTGAACATCTATGGCAGCTGTTATTAGGATCCTTAGTGAGTATATAGCAAGTAATATTGTTCTATACTTATATAATATTCATAAAATAAACAACATAAACACTGTCAAGGTCATTAGATTAAAAACTGAAAATACAACTGTACTTACATAGATCCAATATTGTCTTAGTAAACTTCTTGCTGGTGATATGTGAAATTATAAATTTAAGAAACGTTATTAATTAAAATCAAATATTAATTAAAAAATTACACAATTTATCTAAACGTAGCTGAAACGTATAGAAAAGCGTAGTTTCTTCTTGAAAATTTTCATTTTTCTATTCGTAAATGGATCCACTGTGACTGTTTATAAACAAATAATTTTATAAAAGTCCATTTAAATCACTGACATTATTCAATTATTTTATCACCGATTTAAAAAGTCATGGCTGCATAATACCACCCGTGTGCCTTTTCAAAAAACCATTAGCTTTATGACTGGCTGTAAACTTTCGCGGGAATTTCAAAAATAGAACGCGAAACGCGTCATTAAACTCGAAAGAGTCTAAAGATGGCGCGGAGAAGGAGTTCTTAAGTGCACTGCTATTTTGACCGCTCCTGCGTATGTATTATTTATTTTTATTGGTAAATTAGTCTTTTATTGGCCTGCAGGATCTGTGCCCACGCGATCTCCGTACGAGACTGAGCCCGGCATACCCGCACATACATACGTTGCATACGTGTTCGAATTCTCTTTAATAATTTAAGACCGGTGTATTATGATAGAGCGATGTATATGGCTACATATTTGCTCAAAAGAGTCAAGTGCGTTTTCAGTATGTAACGTTCGTTACAGTTAAGTTAATTATGTATAAGTAAATAATCATTACGTTTCAACTAAATTGTTTTTCTTTTTCTTCACTTAAATTTGTAAGCACTCGTTTAGAGTATTTGCCAGTGTCAGTAATATAATTTATCTTGTGAAATCTTCTTCTTCCATTTAAATAATGGCTTCGTGCGTCTAGCACATCTAGCCAGTGTCAAGTAAGTGATATATTAATTGTATATAATTTATAGTAAATGAGAATGAGTGGTGATCAAAATGATAAATCGAAGATGAAATACCCTCCCCTAAGCCCCTTGAGTCCTCAGTAAGGATGTGGGACTATACTGAGATCTCATATGGACTCCTTGAGTGAAAATTTGAAAAGTGATGTTGCACTGTTTTGTTTGATTTACCAACACTCATGTATGTTCACAAACACTTAACGGTTAATAATCCACCGTTATTACACATTAATGTTAGAAACATCACAAATTTTAGAAAATAAAACAAAACTGCAGACATGACGCTTCACTTTCCCGCCAAGAACGAAGTCTTATCTAGTAAGTTGCTTGTATTATTTTCTTTTAAATAATGGCTTTGTGCGTTATGCAAATTTAGCCAGTGTCAAGTAAGATGTACATTAATATATAAATCATAGTAAATAAAAATGAGTGGTGATAAACGGTAAATGAGATGCCCTCTTCCTAAGCCCCTGAGTACTCAGTAAATAGGTGGGACTATACTAAGATCTCACATGGACTTCTTAAGAGAATTTGAAAGGTGATGTTGCACTGTTTTGAGGTTAATAGTTGAGAGTTCGATTCAAATACTTTGCATTGAAAGTTTTCTTTGCATTCACATAACATACTTGACATATTGACAGTTTAGGTGTTGAACTCTTTAAAAGTGTAACATTGTTTTTATTTATAAGATATGGTATAAAAATTCCATTCTGACCTATGGTAAGCAGTCGATGCAGATTGGAAAAATGGACCGTACCATACCGTGGAATTAGCACGATAACAAACGCACTAACTAATGACCAATGCCTGCAAACGTTTTACGACCTTCTTTTAAGACCTGGGACAGCGAGAGCTGGGTCACACGTGCGCTGGAAGAGAATTCCAAGGAATGTCTTGCAAAAAATGCCGGAGCAAATTATTCGTTCGATGTCGCATTTTTATTTATTTATAAATCATTTTATAGAACAAAAAAATAAAAGGAATCACAAAATTTACTTGAGTTGTTAGTGTATTGTGTTAATCTACGACGAGCTTCATACAAATCTTGGCAGAATCTTGCCGAGTTTCTTATATGCTTCTCGTAAGAAGCATCCACTTTAGTAAAATGTCACTGGTAAATTTAAATGAGATTCACAACACTACACTATGAACCCTAGCTTAAATTAATTACTACATAGTATAAAACCAAGTCCCTAGAAATAATAAATATTCTCTTACAACCACACCAATTCTTTAGTTCCATTCAAGATAAGTATCATTAAGAACTTGTGTTATGGATACTAAACAACGGATAAACATACTTTTTTTTTTGTAAATACATACTTAATATACATAGGAAAACACTCAGACCAGAACAAAAATTCATGTTCATGCACACAAAGATTTGTCCTGTGTGGGAATCGAACCCACGACCTCTGGAGTGAAGTGCAGGTATACTGATCTCCACGCCAAATCGGTCGTCAAATGTATGTTTAGATCTTGAAAACTACGCTACGTATTTTAATGCGGTTTTTTAATAGATATGTAATAATTTAAGAGGAAGGTTTATATGTAGTGGAAGTCATGCGAACAAAGTCGCGAGTGGCCGCTAGTGAATTATAATTTGATTTATTTGTATAGTAAAAAGCCGCGGGAGTTAGCTAGTTACCCTGAAGTTTTTACTGATTTGCTGTTGATTGTGTCGCACAATACAAGATACTTTACCGTTCATCATCCCTGGCGTGTCTCGAGAACCCATATCGTATGGCTGTGTTGATACGAGGCGTCAGGATTTATAAAGAGCTGTTAAAACCTCGTAAACCTACCTTTTATTATAAAACATACTGAAATGTGACAATATTTTAAAATTAAATCTTATTTCGGTAAACCAGACATAGACCCGGCTGTGTAAGACCATTACGCTTTGGAGTTCTTTGCCGGTGAATGTGTCCAGCTGTTTGTATGGTCCCGGGTGATTTTAGCGGGGCGTCAAAAGGCTTCCAGGAGTGGATTTTACCGTGATTATCCGAAATACCATGAAAAAATTACTGCCACAAGCGCTTAATAGATCTGGCACTTTTAAAAACTCATTTAGCTGCTTAACGTCAGACAGGATGTTGTGAGTTTGATGTGTCATATGAAACAATATTACACCTCTGGTAATAAAATGAAGTAGTACTGTTTTTTATAAAGCCACACGTAAATCAAATTGTTCTGTTTTAAGTATCCGTGGACTTAACACGAAATCAAAGGCATTTGAACATAGCATTCTCAATAAAAAAAATTTAATGCTAATATTTAGTAATTGGGCAATCATTGCTCATGTCACTAACATCTCCTTTTTATATAAAGGTTTGACAATCGATTTTTAGGCTCGAGCCAGTGTACAAGTGTAGTCACTACAATATAAATTCCATCAGTTAAGAATTAAAAACAGAAAATGTATTATATCACAACTCTCTGGTATATATAAATGCGAATATTTAAGATTAACATCTCCGAATGATATATTTATTGAAGTATACGTTGTTGAGTTTATATCTATGATTTTGCGCTAGGTACTATCTCAATAGAGTCTATTTGAAAATATTTTGCTCAAACCAATGTTTTATTGATCCCTTGTAATGTTGGCTAATAGGCTTGATGTGGACAGTGCTATTATTTAGCACTGGACACGCGTTCACATAACCAAGGATGCCACAATTACATATAACCGGTATGTGTAATGGTGGTATCCTGTTATGTACTAAATTATAAAATTGTAATACTAACATAGTTTTTCAGATTTATTCTTACTAACACTATGGATTTTGGTCCGAAATAAACGAATTTTATTTTAATTATTTATTTTGTAACATTTTCATTTTAATGTTTCATTTATGTGAAACGTATCAGCATGGTTTACAAATTATTAAACAGCTCCTTAGTCCTGGGTTTTGAGCAGGGCGTGAAACGTTAAGCATTCCGTCTAGAGGGGGCGTGCTTATTCCACGATATGTAGTGCTCTAGTTCTGGCAGCTTACCATCAAGAGGATATAGCCCATACATTGGAGTAACATTATGAAAAAAACATAAATAAATAATGAATAAATATTCTCTTACAATCACACCAATTATTTAGTTCCAAGATAAGTATCATTAGGAACTTGTGTTATCGATACTAAAGAATGGAAATACATACTTAAATACTTTTTTTTGTAAATATATACTTAACATACATAGGAAATACCCAGAGCAGAACAAAAACATATATTTATGCACAGAAAGATTTGTCATGTGTGGGAATCGAACCCACGACCTCTGGAGTGAAGTGCAGGTATACTGACCTCCACGCCATAACGGTCGTCAACATAAATATAACTACACACATTTTTAGACCATATGCTACTGTGTAAGATGTTCATAAATATCTTCATTGAATTTCTGATACGGAAGTATTATTTATCTCTTCTGCTACATTTTTATTGGCTCTTTATGAAAACAAAAGATAAAAAAATCCATTTCTAGATAAAAATCCGTGATAAAGCTCCGCTTGATAAAACAAGCAGCACTAACACGGAATCCAGTAGGTCAAACAATCTCAACAATACCGATATACATAATATCACAAGGCACGCCTACATATCCAATTTGGGGTGATCAGAAACCTACAATTATTGAAAAGCGATATATCGAGTTCTCGCGCTTAAATGCTCGGATATGATAATCACTAGGTCATCTCAGCCCATTAATCCTAAGCACGGGTCTCCTCTCACAACCCAAAGTGAGACGGTATACTTGACCCAGAATTGGCACCTAATACCCACCGGGCGCGGCCGGACGGAGCCTCGCGGCCCGCCCGCTGCGCAAACGGCGTAGCCGGAGAGAGAGCGGATCCCGCTCCCTCTCCCGCTCCGCGGCCTCCTTCTGCGACATCACTACTTCGCAGAAGGAGGCCATCGCCTTCCATGCCGTCTCGCTGTCGACCATCTTTCGCATGATGGTCAGCAGCGAGAGAGCCACTCCACCCAGAGCCGCGGCCAACATCGCCCGCGGCCCCGCCCACGCCGGGCACTCCACCAACGTGTGCTGCGCAGTGTCAACTGCGCAGTCACAGTGGTGGCAGCACCGGGTAAGGAGCCGCTTACTACCTGAACGCGTCCCAAAAGGTGGTAGCCATTAAGCTGATCCGGGCCTACCGCACGATTTTCGGCGAGGCTGCTAGCCTCCTTTCCGGATTGCCCCCATGGGATCTGTACGCGATATTTCGTGTTCCACGCGCGCTTTAAAGAGATATCAGCACACTGAGTGGCTCCCGGAGGGGGCCAAGCCTGCTGGGGGGTTTGCGGGACTATTCGAAAGGGTTACCGCGGCCCCTAGCAGGCTCAATAAGGAACATGAATGTTTTTTAGTCACTAAAAGTCCTCACCCTCCTTCTCGACCCACAGCGGGAGAAGGTCATTTGTTGATTTTTCATAAAGGTGTGTCTTTTGTTTTTTTTTTGAAAATCATCAATGACCGTCTGCCGCTGTAGTTAAGCGAAAGGGTGTGTCAGACTTTTACCGACTAAAAACCATCCATGTTCCTTCAAAAGGTGTGTCCTGCTGTTAAAATATTTCAAGCCGCCCAATTACGCCTCTAGCTTAGCTTAGCTACTACCACATGTACTATTCAGTAGGTGAATTGTTGATCGAAGGTGAAACATGTCAAATGTTAAGAGACTGGCTCTTCGCTCACATTAGACATTTTGACGACCGATATGGCGTGTAGGTCTGTATATCTACACTTCGCTCCAGAGGTCGTGGGTTCGATTCCCACACAGGACAAATCTTTGTGTGCATGAACATGAATTTTTGTTGGGGTCTGGGGGTTTTCCTATGTATATTAAGTATGTATTTACAAAAAAAAAGTATGAAAGTATGTTTATCCGTTGTTTAGTATCCATAACACAAGTTCTTAATTATACTTATCTTGGAACTAAATTATTGGTGTAATTGTCAAAAAATATTTATTATTATTATTAACACTAGATCCAATATCCATCCCAGTCGCCTCCTCCGACACTCTCAAACAACTTGGAATTGTAGAATTCTTTGAAGTTGCCGCAACCACACGTCACCAATATTAAATAGGTTGAACTTAACGTGTCTGCAAAATTTAAAAAACAATCTAACCTTTTTGCAAATCAATAATAATACTACTACGGGCGAACATAAAAGTACCCGGTAAGCGGCAATAGGCTCGCCACCTATTACGTGGGACCAACAACATAAATGGCAAAGTGTGGGCGTATAATATGCCTATGCCCACCTCTTCGGGAAAACAGGCGTGGTACTATGTATGTTTAATATGTAATTTTTGACAATCAATCAATCAATGATTAATTTATTTGTATACATGTTGCATTTAAAAATATATTCGTAATCAAAGCGGTTGAAAACGATTACCAAAACCTTGTAGCGTTTAAAGAGTCCCTTGAGTGAATGACCGTTTCAAAGTCAAAAAAGTTTATTTCATTCAGCTCAATTAAGCTCTTATAAATGTTAGCTTAATTCACTAATTAACTGCGGGCAGGAGTTTGATTATAGTTTATAAAAGAATTGGGCACGAAACTGATTAGTTTTGTAACATCATCATCACTAGCCCAAGGTCATAGGCCTCCCCCATAAATTTCCAGCGAGACCTATTGTAGGCGGCCTGCAAACATTGTAATCCTGCTACCTTTATTAGATCGTCAGTCCATCTTGCGGGACGACGTCTTACGCCACGCTTTCTGTTGAAAGGCTTCTCCATTTTAGGACTTTTCTGCCCCAACGGCTGTCAGTTCTACGTGCTATGTGCCCTGCCCAGTGCCATTTCAGCTTGCTTACTCTTTATGCTATGTCGGTAACTATAGTTCTCCTACGAATCTCCTCATTTCTATTCGATCTTGTAGGGAAACTCCAAGTATAACCCTCTCCATTGCTCGCTGTGTCACCCTGAGCTTCCGTAGAATGCCTATAGTTGGAAACCATGTCTTGAAACCGCATAGAAGTTGAAATTTAAATACATAATTTCACGCCTCAATGTATTCAAACCCTGGTCGCGCTATTAACTTCAATTAAAACTTTTAAATTTAAATACAAACAATATTTACTGATTTCGCAAAAAGATTAATTATACCTGTGTTGTGTCATTCATAGCTTATCACAGTCTTACTTCGATTTGTTATCTGCATTTCACTACTATTCATTCTTTATTTCATTATATTCATATGTATACTTTATACTTTCATTTAAACTTTTTATTATAGTATTCCATTTTTTACACAAACTACTTTATATATTTATTGTAATTTATGCATTTCACAAATACTGCGCGTAGTAACACTTCATGCCTAGGTGTTCACGGAAGATCAGCGTCGTGACATCCTATGGTGTCCGACAGTGTGCTGAGTGGCCACCGTTTCAGTACATGGTTTAATGTTGTATTTTGCTTGTGTAAATTTAATTGTTGCTTTTTCTGTGTACTTAATTACTATGTTTGTTTGTACTGAATAAATTTATTTTCTTTCTTTCTTGAAAGTTACTTGCGTAATTATCGTTTGCTATGTGCCTCGGAAAGCAAGTAAAGCCGTTGGTCCCGGCTGTCATTAACATATATGGCAGTAGTTATTATGAAGTCAGTGCTAGTAGAGGGTTAGTAGAAGTAACCTGTCAGTCGGTTTAATCATAGATATATGTTTACCTCTGGGTTGCGAAGGTCCAACAGCAGTCACCCTTTTTAAAAACTGAAATTCAGCCAAATCTGGTTAGACCAGAGAGCAAACCTTGGGCCTTAAGCTTAAGTCCAGGGCAACCGGAATAATGCTTGGACATGATAATGAGTCTCACGCCCTATCCTATCGAAGGCCGGCAACTTGGAAAGTAGGGAACAATGCCATACTCTATCAAAAGCTTTGGCGACATCCAGGCTTACGGCTAAAGATTCGCCACGCTTGTCCATCGCTTCACCCCATTCCTATTTGGGATGGGCAGAAATAAACCCATATACTCCATTTGGGGTGAGCAAAAATATTGCTACAAGTTTTTTAAAAGGGATCAAAATGGCTGAAACTGCTGCCCAGCGTGGTGATTATGGGCAAATACCCCCAGTATAGAATGTAATCTATTGGCCAGGCTAATGCTCAGCAATGGACTTGATCTTTTTGGTATGAAGTTTACTTTTAGAGCAAAGATCTCTAGTAATCCAGTCATTTTAGCTATTTTAAACCCCGATCTGCGGAAAAATTCCTAGTGAGCTGAATTTTGTTACAATATAGTCGCTTTCTCGACGCTCTACTACGAAAACGGTTAATTCTACAGAAAAATGCAATGACATTTTTTGTAGACAATTTTACGACAAACAATTTTAAAAACAACCGTTATTGACCTTTGAGCAATAGATCGCGAGATATTTGCGAAAAAGTGATTTTCGTGACCTTATTTCCTTTATAACTTTTCTAGCCGGATATCTATGTCGATTTTTCACATCTTCATTACAAAATTTCAGCTCACTAGGAATTTTTCCGCAGATAAAACCTAAAATGACTGGACTATAGATGAAACGTGTTAAATGGTGAAAAGTGGTTCGCGCTTAATGACAATAGACGAATTCCAATTTTCTTGTTCCCTTATACGACCCTTCCCTTCTAACCGTTTGTAGTCGTAATCGTTCTGTAGCTTATGTCTGTACCTCTATTTTAATATTATAAGGAGGAAAGATTTTTATGTTTGTTGGTTACGAATAAACTCAAAAAATACTTACGGTTTAATTCTTTCACTATTAGAATGCTACGTTACCCCTGAGACCCTGAGTAACATGATCTATATTTTTTACTACAAAAACATCAATAATTTAACCCAAAACGAAAAAAAGCAAGCAAAAAGAGTGCCTGCTACTAGTTTTTGTCATAACATACTCGGTTTGGTGTTTTGAGCTATCTATCTATCGGACGAATGTCGAATCACAAAAAAATATCTATAGACACAATTCAATTGCATTCAATTACATTCAATTGCATCATTTGAAAAAGCCGAGATGAGTTTCTTGAGGCATTCTTCTCAATCTCGTTGTCTTTTGGAAGCCTCACCGACAGACTCACTGACTGACGGACAATCCCCTCCCTCCTGTATAATCACGACAGGCTGACTGACATATACCCCCGATAAGAGTCACCGACAGACTGACAAATCTTGAGAAAAACCACAACAGACAGATAAACTGACAAACCTTGACAAATTCTGACAAAGAACCCATTTGCTTTTACTTCTTTATTATGGTACCGCTCATATTTCTGTAATTGTTCCTTGTTAAAAAAATATATCGAATTTCCATTTTGTGTGTAAATGTTTGACGAATCTAAATGATCATGTTGATCTTAGAGACAATAAAGTATTTATTTTTATTTTTTATCATCTACATAGCAGGAAACTTGTTGCAAACTTTACTCCATTTTGGATTTTTCGACATTTACGTCTTTTTAGAAGTAGCTGTTAGCTGGTAGCTGTTCACGGCATCTTCTCCAATGCTTGCGTTGGAGGGCTATAGGTGAGAGATAAATCTCTTTCTCCATGCTGCATCGCTGCTGGCTTACCAGCAGGGTCATTTGACCGTACCCTAAGTAGCTGTGCGATATTATCTATCATTTTATGAAAGAGCAATACCTCTAAATAGAGCATTGTCTTAAAGAAGACACCTACTACTAGCTGATTTGTATGTTGTTCCCGAGAAAGTAAATTAAGTTGATACTTATTTAAGTAAGGACTTTTGATTTATAATACACATTTTTAATCACGTGTACGCCCACGGTACATTCAAACCACGTAAACGTACTCAAATGTTCGTGTACACACCTCATAAACGGCTCATTTAGCACTTGTATTTACAAATACTGCATAATGAAAACTATTCTAAGATTTAATCATGATAATATCAAAGCCACGTCAAAATACTACGAAAGATGGAAACTAAGGAGTTACCTACTTAGTTTCTCTATCTATATATATATAAAAGAAAGTTGTGTTAGTTCGACAATTTATATCTCAAGAACGGCTGCATTGATTGTTTTCATCTTTGTTTTTTGGATTTGTCTCCGCCTAGAATAGCAGAATAACTAAAAAATCATGGGAAAATTTGCAAAGAAAATTAATTTCCCTATAAATTTCGCACGTGTATGAAAATTAGGAACACAGCTTAATAATAAACTGAATTTGATTTAGCTAATAAGTTAACACAACATTTATTGATTCTGAGGCGGTATGAAGTTCGCCGGGTCATCTAGTAGTATATAAAACACAGTCACGTATTTAAATTGAATTAGAAGAGAAGAGACAGAAGGCGAATAGAATCTGTTGAATGCAAGCGGCTTAAGGACGATAATTGTCAAAACTTTTGGGGAAGTCAATGTTCAGCAGTTGACTTTCTGAGGCTCAGGTATATGAGGCTCATATCAACGACGACGCGAAACTTATATAATATGACGTGTTTTTCCAGACAAAGACATCAATTTGAAACTACCGTCACTAAGAAAATTTTTTGCACTTCCTACTAATGTCTGTGAGTCTGTATGTTTGATAATTCTTCACGCAAAAACTATTGGACCGATTGTGATGAAACATTGTATGTGTATAGCTGCAGTCCTGTAATAACACATGCGTTACTTTTTATTCCGATATTCCCATGGGAACAAGACGGGTGACACCGCAGGGTGCTACTAGTGTTACATAAAGCGAGCTTACTGTCTTCTCGAGGTCTTACCGTGGTTGATTTAAATTCATCCAAACCAATAACTTCAGTGTGATCTGAAATTACTACGGCGTGTTATGAACTAAGAACTTTTTGACTTAATTGCGACCTCTTCTTGCCTTAGCACATATAAAGTCTTAGGTTCCAAAACCACCCTCATACTATGCAGAATGCAGACTATCAGCACTCTAAGCAAAAAGTAAGTACTTTGGTAAGTCGTTTCTCTAAGACCATTTGTTTGGCTTTATAATTCTGCTCTGACGGCACATGTGTTTACAGCTTCTATAAGGGTCTTTCACAAGGCGTGAAATGGCTTTCACGAAGGCCGTATGAGCACTTGTACTCTAGCGATTTGCAGTATGTGGCGCTTTAATTTTTTATGTGTACTGCATCGACTTACCCTCATGATGAGTTCATTATTACGTGTTACATTAAAAACGATAGAACTTATACAAAGATAAACATGAAATGAAACTAAGAACTTTACAAACAGAACAAACGAAGTACTGAAATGGTACTAACTCAGCAAAATGTCGAACATCAATTAAATGCCACGACGATTTTTGCTCAGCAAAAGGAAAATTTGTTTGTAGTAACGCTCCATAAGAGTTAATGTCATTGGAGATTCCTTCCTTCCTGCTTCCGTCCGTCAAAAGGGAAAACAGAATCAATAATTGTTAATATTTCTGATAAACGAATAAAACAGCTCTCTTTTGTGAAGTAAATTTAACTGACTGAACTAACTACTGAGCTCTTTATCTACGCGGAGGGACGATATCCTCAAGTCGTATTCCAGCCGTGAAGACGAAGAGCTGAAGATCGAGCCCAGTGAATTGAAGAGGCCTGATTCCCGCAGTGGAGGAAGGTAGACTGATATTGTGGATGAACTAGGTACAAGGAAGGCTAAACACCACTCTCACAAACACGGATGAGAGGGATTCAATTCATACTCGAATACGTGATCTTTGGGATGTCGTTAAATGACTTGTTTTTGAACGTGTTTTTAATAGAATTTTATGGAAAATTAGGATCCGAGACCGATTATAAAAACAACCTACTTAGAAAGTATTATTAATTGTAAAGTAATGCGTTATGGATAGTTGATCTCTATACCAGATCCAGCAATCAATGTAAGCGGCAAAATTATTAGAAGATTATGCGTAGAAAATTATTGGAAAGACCTATCATCATCAAATGACTGAAATGTGAAGTGATGTTGATGACAAATACGCTAGACTGAAGTAATATATAAAATAAATTCTTCAATCTAAACTGTATAATTTAATTGCGTGTTTATCGTGGCAACGGCTACTTAATTCGTGCTAGGAGACTTTTTAACAGGCTGCAGTAGCCTCTTTTTATCAGTTGGGCTGTATGCTTTAACACCACTTAATGATACCTATATAGAAAGAAGGTCGAGTATAGTTTTGTAACTCGTTCGTAAAAGGAATGTTGATAGTAATTTAAAAAATAATTGCAAGTATACAACACTCCCGTTTCACTCTCGTTTCAGCGTTGGTCGTGAAGACATCGTTGTTCTAAGGCTGTCTGATGTCTTACGTGAAAATGTCTTATGTAAGGGCGAGCCACGCGTCGTGTTGAATTGTTTCTCGATTTTTCGGGAAATTACAGTTGCACAGGAATTGACAAAAAGTTATTTTATTAAACAATCACTTGCTTAGAATGAATTTCCGCAAACGTAAGGGCTAAATCAATAAATTATTTAAAATTAAACTCACCAAAATTCTCAAAGTCAATGTCAAACATGAGTATCCCACAAAATAGCACTTGAATTTCGGCTCATCTTAGATACGTCAAAGTGAAACTGAGATCTTTAGAGAGCAGTTTATCCAGATAAGCGATACCACAATAAAGGTATCTAATCTCAATGTCATAATAAGAGTCGTAATCTATTACATCTCTGTTTTAAGTCAAAATAATAATAAGAAACACCTAAAGATACCAAAAATCTAGTTATCACTCTATTCGTAAAGATTAGTGTGCGTCATTCTGTTGCTGGGGGTAATGGGGTTGCGACTACAAGAGCTGCACTAAAAGTATCGGGAATAAGAAGGAGAATATTTCCACAGTTCCTGTCATATTGAAATCTGTATAATACTTCTTCTTCTTCCATTTAAATGCTTCGTGCGGCTAGCACATTTAGCCAGTGTCAAGTAAGTGATATATTAATAATATATAATTCATAGTAAATGAGAATGAGTGATGATAAAGATGATAAATGGTAAATGAAATACCCTCCCCAAAGCCCCTTGAGTCCTCAGTAAAGATGTGGGACTATACTGAGATCTCACATGGACTCCTTGAGAGAAAATTTGAAAAGTGATGTTGCACTGTTTTGTTTGATTTACCAACACTCATGTATGTTTACAAACACTTGACGGTTAATAATCCACCGTTATTACACATTAATGTTAGGAATATCACAAATTTTAGAAAATAAAACAAAACCGCAGACATGACGCTTCACTTTCCCGCCAAGAAGCCATCTGTATAATTGGAAACCACTTGGTTTCAAATATCGAATACTATTTATTTATTTAAAAAAAGAATCTCTATTTTGTCAAACATGTTTAGTCGTTGAGAAAAAGCAATTAACTCGAGAAAATTCAAGAGCGATGATTTATTATGACTTTTGAAGTGGTTTAACACAAAACATAGGACATAGGACACTGTCATAGGACAGAAATTATATTTTTTATACATTTGTGTGCGGACACTCAAAGGTTTCCACCTACTTTGTCATTGCGTGTTAAAATTAATTTAGCTATCTGATCGATATTCACACAGACATTAATGAAAGGTCGTCTAGTTTTATAAACCCGTAGGAGCAATAGATAATTAACGCGTAGCATTTCTTTAATCTATGAATTATATTGTTTGAAGGTCGAAGCATTTGCGACGGTAATTAAATATGTTTACAATTTACAAAGTATTTGTTTAGCTTTCCAGCCACTATTCTATTATATCTACGATTTAGGTGGAAATTTTATTTTGCGGAAGAATTAATTATTACTCTTTTTCATTGTTTTATCTTTAATTTTGTTAGTGTTACAATCAATTCGGAGCAATTAAAATGCTGTGTCCGAAAAGGGCGACTAAGTATTAAGTGCAATTTTTATGTTAATATGCAAAGATATCTATACTTTTTTTAATAATGGTTTCGTGTGTTTAGCACATTTAGCCAGTGTCAAGTAAATTATATATTAATAGTAAATAAATCATCGTAAATGAGAATGAGTGGTGATAAAAATTATAAATGAGATGCCCTCCCCAAAACCCCTTGTCCTTAGTAAAGATGTGAGACTATACTGAGAGTCTGAGATCTCACACGGTCTTCTGAGAATATAAAAAGTGATGTTGCACAAATTTGTTTCATTTACCAACACTCATGTACGTCCACAAACACTTAACGGTTGATAATCCACATCAACGTTATTACACAGTAATTTTCGAAATATCGCAAATTTTGAAAATAAAACAAAACTGCAAACATGCCGCTTTACTTTCCCGCCAAGAAGTCCATATTATTATCTACACTTAGTCTGCAACAAAAATTTGAATTTTGATATCTTGTATCCCAATAAAGACTACATACGCGCGTTAGTTTATAAGTGCAAACCAGTGCAATGTAACTTTTCAAATTCTCTCAAGAAGTCCATATGAGATTTCAGTATAGTCCCACATCTTTACTGAGGACTCAATGGGCTTAGGGGGAGGGCATCTCATTTACCATTTATCATCTTTATCACCACTCATTCTTATTTACTCTTATTTATATGTTATTAATTAATAATATATATCTTACTTGACACTGGCTAAATGTGCAAACCGCACAAAGCCATTATTTTAAAGACAAAAAACAGTAGTCAGTTGTGAACTATTGCATGCCATCTGCAACATATGACAAAATTATGAAAAAATTTTAAATTATAAATTTAGTAATGAGAATACTCTTATTATTTTAGTGGAGAATAGGGGTAACGTTAACAAAAAGGATTTAATTGAATATATTAATAATTTATTGTCTCTTGATTTAAGTAAAATTATTTTGTTCACATTCCCCTACTCAAAGAGCTTGCCAGACGCGGAAAATAATCTTAGATATAAGTTAAACTGTGTACTACATACTATAAGTACATATCATGATTGTATTAATTTGATTGATACTAACAGTTTTGTTAGCAGCAAATTTATGACTAAAGGTAGATATTACCTTTCATCTAGTTTTAAGCGACAGATAGCAAATTCGCTATCCTATTATTTTAGTATAACAGCCAAGAATTTGGCTAAACATATTGCTTCTATTGAGCAAAGCAGTAGTGTAGATAATAATTGTTGTGTTGACATTAATTATTCTGATTCTATTTCTAATATAGAAAATCATTTAAATTAAGATCTAAGACAACAGAGACAAACTCTGGCATAGTAATTACTAAACAAAATAATGTTATAAACCTGGTGCACCAGAATATTAGAGGAATATTGGGTAAGGAACTAGAAATTGAATTGTTCATGAACGGTAATCATATTGATATTTTTTGCATTACTGAACATTGGATTAAAAGTAACCAGTTCATGTTCAATTTTAATAATCACCAGGTAGGTAGTTCGTTTTGCAGGGAGGGTGCTATACATGGTGGATCATTAATTATAGTAAATAAGAAATTTAGATTCAAGGAGCGCCATGATATAGTAAGCTTCTCAGCCGAACGGATTATTGAAATAGCCTGTATCGAAATGGAGCGGTTTGTTGTATTGAGTGTATACAGACCTCCATCAGCTTCATATGATTTATTTGAAAGTATTATGGATGAAGTGCTGGGAAAAGTTTATAATGCTAACAAAAATGTTATTGTTTGTGGAGATTTTAATGTTAATTTGCTAGAGTGTTCGAGTGCATGTACAAGAATAAAAGCACTTTTTAAATCATATAATTTGATAAATGTGTTTCTAGAGCCAACAAGAATTACAGCCACTACTGCCACTTGCTTGGATAACATATTTACAGATATTATACTGAGTGATGACAGTAAAAAAATTATTAATCAATTAGATTCAGATCATTGTGGTCAACAAATATCTTTGCTTTGTAGAAATAAAACTGTGGCTAAAAGAACAATAACATTTATACCAAAAACCAATAATCGTTTTGAGAGGTTTAACAATAAATTATTATCATTTAGTTTACCCATGGTAGATAAAAGCAATGACCCTAATATTTTATATAATATGTTTTTTAGCGACTTTTGTATTAGTTTTCAATCAACATTTACTCCCAAAACGATTAAGGTAAATGATAATGCTGCCTTTAGTGAATGGGCTACTCCTGGGCTACATAAAAGTAGAAAGAGACTGTATGAACTGTATGACGAAAGTGAACAATTTCATAATTATGTAAGGAAATATTCTAAAATATTTAGAAAAGCATGTCATACGGCAAAGTCTTGTTATTTGAGCTATAAAATTAAAAATAGTGATGATAAGATTAAAATGACATGGAATATTATTAATAGTGAAACAGGAAGAAATAAGAATTATAATAATAAGTTTAAACTCAACATTGATAGCAAGACGCTTACATCTGACTTAGATATTGCCAATGCTTTTGAAGACTTCTTTACTAATATTCCAGTGTCTACTACAAAAACTTTAAATTCCTCGCCTACTTTTGCGGAGGCTATTTTAAGAGATAATGTAAACATTTGTACAGAAGAGTTTATGTTTAATCATGTAACACCCATAGATATAATTAAGACATTTAATACTCTTAATGTTAAAAAGACTGCAGACCTCTGGGGCAATTCCATCGTAGTTACCAAGCCTATCATTGTTTCGGTGGCGCACAGTTTAGCTATAATATTTAATAAATGTATAGATTGCGGCACGTTTCCAGATTTAATGAAAAATAGTAAAATCATTCCACTATTTAAATCGGGCAGTACAGCAGACCCAACTAATTTTAGACCTATTTCAGTGCTGCCTACTTTTAGTAAAATTTTTGAAAAACTTATTTACAGCCAAATGTTAAGATTTTTTAATAAAAATGGCTTAATGCATTCAAAACAATTTGGATTCACTAAGGGTCGCTCCACAACCGATGCAGGTGTTGAGCTTTTGAAACATATTTTTGATGCTTGGGAAGATTCTTTGGACGCTTTAGGTATTTTTTGCGATCTGTCCAAAGCTTTTGATTGTGTTCCTCATGAAACATTGATAAAAAAAATTAGATTATTATGGAATAAGAGGCTCCGCATTGGATCTTCTTACTTCTTACTTAAGTAATAGGATTCAAAGGGTTGAAGTTAATGGAAAGCGATCTCAGGGTTCTGTAGTAAAAATGGGGGTACCGCAGGGCTCGATTCTCGGCCCGTTTTTGTTTTTAATTTATATTAATGATTTGCCACATTTGGTAAAGGAAAATCACGAGATAGTATTGTTTGCTGATGACACATCATTATTATTTAAAATAAAGCGATATCAGAACCCAGACGATGTAAACAATGCGATCTCAAAGGTGGTGCACTGGTTTGACGTTAACAATTTATTATTAAATGGGGCTAAAACGAAATGCATTAAATTCGTGACGCCTAACGTCAGACAAGTAAACACCACTATTAAAATAAAGGAAGATGAGTTGACCCTTGTGGATACCACCAAATTTTTGGGTGTTATATTAGATTCTAAGTTACAGTGGGGCCCACATATTGGTGAATTGTCGAATAGACTCAGCTCTGCTGCATACGCGGTAAAGAAAATTCGCCAATTAACAGACGTTGAAACAGCTAGGCTTGTTTATCATTGCTATTTTCATAGTGTTATGTCGTATGGTATTCTTCTGTGGGGTTGTGCCGCAGATATTCAAAATATTTTTGTACTGCAGAAGAGGGCCATACGAGCAATTTATAATCTACCATGTAGACATTCACTAAGGGATAAATTTAAAGAAATTGGTATTTTGACAGTGGCGGGTCAGTTTGTTTATGAAAACCTAGTATATGTACACAAAAATTTTGATAAATTGAGTAAGAAAAGTGATATACATAACCTAAACACAAGAAATAAGCATAAACTAGTTGTACCTGCCACTAGGCTCCAATAAATTAACAAATCTTTTAAAGGTCAATGTGTGCGATTCTATAATAAAATCCCAAGCAATATACAGCAATTAAGCCTAAATAAATTTAAATTAACAATAAAACGCAAGCTGTCTTCAAAGGGATATTATTCTATTAAAGACTATATGGCTGATAAAAATGCTTGGGATTAAACCGCCGTTTCATACAGGCTATTCTAATATGAATGACTTAAAGCATGAATATTGTTATATTATGTTGCATTGTATAGCGTCACAGACAAATGAAGATTGTTACTAACCAATCGATAATTTAAAAGAGCATAGCCTGTGAGTTTCTTGCCAGTTCTTCTTACAGAGCGGTGGCTCGGAACTGGCACTTAGATTCGCTTGCACTTAAATGTTTTTTGTTTTTTTAAATTATTTGGTTGCAAGTGAATCTAAGCTTCGTGATTTTAGTATAGTTATATTTTATTTGTTTTTGTTATTTTTTTATAATTTTGACGTTTTCAAGTACTATGTAATAGTTTATGAAATAAAGTATTTTTGACTTTGACTTGACTTTTGACTTTAGTATTGTAAAAATTTCATGCAAATTTGTAACCCCTAAGAGTCGATTTAGTCTTTCTTTATGGGTATATAATGGTGAACCCGGGGTTAGCGTGCGCTTCATAGAAACCGGGTGTTGAGTTGCAAAAGCAGCTCCAGGCAATTCACAGACGCACTGTGAGCGTCTCTACGATTAAAAGAAGACTCAAGGAGAAGAAGACAGCGGCCCACAGAGCTGCTACGGGTGCAAAAATGACTGCAGCGCAGCGACGAGCTCGCTAGAGGTTATCACGTAACCACGTCGATTGGAGCTTTGAGCAGTGAAGTGCTGTTCTCTTCATAAACGACACGAGACTGTGTCTTTTCTGCGACAACCGACCAACGCTTTAGATACTCCTTAGATTAATAATAAAAATAATGATATTCAGCAACGACATCGGAATGGAACGACAAGTACAACGAGGGAACGTTGTGAATTCATCAAATTTACATTTTACTAGTGAGATTTCTCTCAGATCTCTCTCTAAAGGTTGAAACCTATAAATATCTTGGTATGTCAGAATCGTTGGGTTTAAATTATGGGAACATAAAGCAATCAGTGAAGGAACGTTTCTTTGGTCGTCTTACAAAAGTACTAAATAGTCTTTTGTCTGGTGGTAACAAGGTACGTGCCTTCAATGGTTGGGTATATTATGCCTGGCATATGTTGGGTTTATGTTGGCATACTAAGGTGGACTCAGACTGAACTAGACGCCATTGATTGCAGGGTTCGCCAACTGTTAACGGCATATCGCATGCGACACCCGCGTTCGTTGGTAATGAGAATGTACATCCCGTGAAAATTTTGTGGTCGGGGATTTATTAAACATTCAGGATCACAAGAAGATATGGAAAAGCAAAGAGCTCCATGGGCAATTCTACAAGGCTCTTAACGGCCCATATGTAGATCTCTGCGCTTCGGTGAACTGGCTACGTTTCGGGGACCTCTTTGGGGAAACTGAAGGGTTTGTCTGTGCAATTATGGATGAAGTTATGAAGACGAACAATTACCGAAAGTATATACTGAGGGATGGAACTATTGACATATGTCGGGCATGTCATCGGCCCGGAAAATCTCTCAAGCATGTGGTTTCGGGTCGCATCTTGCAAACGGCGAGTATTTGCATAGGCATAACCGTGTGGGCAGGATCATCCATCAGCAACTTGCTCTTCGATATGGCCCTGTCGGACCTGAAATGCCATACTATAGTTAAGAACCGGTACCAGTTCTTGAAAATGGTCATGCATTGCTCTTCTGTGATCGATCAATCATCACTGACAGATCTATTCTCGCCAATAAGCCTGATATTTTTTTGGTAAACCGATTAGAGCGGCGGCAATTGTTGTTGACATCACAGTTCCACATGACGAAAATCTCGTGAAGGCAGAAAAGGAAAAATTCAGTAAATATCTGGACTTGACCCACGAGATTTCTGCGGGATGTGGACTCAGCGACGATTGTTCCGATAGTGGTTACGGTCAACAGGTTGATAGCGAAGAGCTTCGACCAATCTCTTAAGAAGCTCAAGCTAGGTAGCTTGGTTAAGGGTCAGATACAAAAGGCAGTGCTTCTCGATACGGCGCGCACTGTCAGGGGGTTTCTCTCTCTGCAGCCCTAGCCGCCAGTCGTTTGGGTTTACCTCGCGGCCGGCGGTCTCCGTTTTTTATATATTTTACAGTATTGTTTTTTTTTGTTACATAATAATTGTGAAAAATATAAATTATGTGTAGAAAAATATATGTGAATAATATCAATAAATCTTCATTACGTATTCCAGTATTTACAGTAATAATTTACAATAACAACCGCACTAGCCAAAGCCTGTATCGCGGCCATCAACAATACGGTTTCCTTAGAACTAAAGAGATCAAAATTCAAACACAAGACTTAAGTAACTTATATAACAAAAAGATAACTAATGTGCGAGTGTATGCGTGTGTGTATTTGTGCGTCTGTGCGTGTGCGTGTGGGTGTGTGCGTGTGAGTGTGTGAGTGTGTGCGTGTGTGTGTTATATGCAAAACGTTCGGCTTCTTATTGTGCAGGTTTTAGTAGCTGTTCTACTTCGTCGAAAGTTAAGTCATTTAAATATTTAGAAGCTTTTGTTTGAATTACGCGCACAGTGTCTTCTTTAGATTGACAAATTTTACAGATTTTATTGTGTAAATAAGGAAAATCTTTGTGCAAAAGAAGTATGGACTGTGGGTACCGAGAATCTAAATATTCTATTAGTCAGCAATTCCTTATATCTTTTAGATTTTAATTTAAGCTTATGTGTAACACAGACAGCAGCTGTTATGTAAAGGCGGCGAAAACTTAGCAAGTTCGTATCTTTGTAAATATGTGCTGTGGGATATCTTAAAGGCTTCTTCAGCATAACCTTAAGCACCGACCGCTGAGCTCTTTCCAGTGAAATTAAATGAGACGCAGCTGCACCCCTCAGAAAGGAATGCTCTACCAGCAGGAATGGAAGGGAATACTATACCAATGGGTACCCCGGCCACCTGCAGGAAGGGAAGGAATTACCACAGCCCAGGCCGACGGAGCCGTAGGAGCTGCAGAGAGAGAAATGAGACCCAACACGAACGGTTGAAATCTAATTTATTGCAGATAATTGTAAGGTTTTTATATGAATTACCTGTTGTGTACACATATAAAGATAAAAAAAAGTGCAACGTCTGTGTAAAGTGTCGACGCTTCACGTGAATGTTGCAACTAAGCCAAATCGCCGCTGACCACGCTGACGCCAAGTCCAATGTACAAGATGTAGACATGTACATACTGCCGACTCGGAAAAGAGACACGCCGAGCTGCTGATGTCCGCGTGCTTTGCATGGTGCAGGATGACTGTTGTTCTAACCTGCCTCGCTGCTTAACGTGACGTAACGTGATGCTACGCTTTGTCCATTGTACAAGATGTAGACTTGTACAAGTATATAAAGACACACCTGTAATGATGTTTCAAAGATTTTAAAATTGGTTAAAACATGACATGTCTAAACGGGTTTTTATGATTCGGTCTATCTTTTTAGTAGTTTTGTCTAAAATTATTATTTGGTTGGCTCTTAATCTAACACCTTTGCCAAATTATTATTAAAAAGGTGGAACGTCAAAGTGACATGCAAATTTTCCCGTTTACTTTTCAGCATGATTGATTTTTATTTATCGCGTTGTACGTTTTGCGACTTATTTTTTTATATGTGATGTCTTTATTCGACACGGCCGTGTTCAATTCCACCCTTTACGAGGCTCTGTACCTTCAAATCGGTGATACTTTTGCGTTAGCGAGGGAGTTCATCGGATCGTGTATTACGGCATTTCCTATTGATAATCTTCCTAAATCAGTGGTAAACCTATCGGAATTATCATATTACGAAGAATTAGCCAGTGTTTTCTATTTCAATGAGTTTCAGTTTCTACTTTTTAAGACTTTCTTCTTCATTCTATTTCTCACTTTGTTATTGATCCTCATTTCCTGGCGAGTATACGGAAAACGTATATCGGAGCGGTTTATGAGACCGGGTAAATAGTTTTTGACCTTGACTTAGACATATAGAATGAGTAATACATATTTACAGTCATTGTAATCAATCAATTCGTGATCTAGATAAAAATATCCAAGTTCCTGTCATAAATAAACAATAACTATAATCTTACAAAGAAATACTAAAAAAATTTAAAGTATATACTTTCGTTACAGCTACTTCGGCGACGATAGAACAGTTGAAAGAAAGTGTTTCTAAACTGAAATTGCCTAAGGAACATACACCAAGAATATAAATCAAAATGGCAGATAAAATCAAGAAATTCTTTCAAAAGAAAAAGGCAGATGCTAAGTTTAAACTAGCGGGACCGGGACATAAGTTAAGTGATGCGGCATCTAGTACTCAAAGCTCCAGTTCATCATTAAAAGTACTGCCTACTGTAAAGAGGTCAGGATTGTCGCAGGAAAGCAAAATTGCAGCAGAAGCAGCCCTCAGTAGGCTACAGAGTAAAAGGGAGAACCCTGCATTTAATACGTCTTTAGCTGCTATACAGGTGAGCTATTTTTGTTTTCACAAATCTTCTTCATAACAAGGTTCTTTTCCAAGCTTAAGTTCAAATTGACAGCATATGTCTCTTTACAGCCTTTACAGCCTTTTATTAGCTATGCTAGCTATGCATTTCTTTGTGTTAGTATTTCATATTGCCGCTATAGATGTGACACCTCTTAATTGCAATGTTAGCAGTTGATGTTATTGTTGTATCATATAGTGTTTTACAAGCTCACTTACAGTATTTTTTGTGAATTATGCCTTTATATATAAATATATTCAAATTAGTGATAGCTCAGTAGTGAGACCCATTTCCTTCAAATTCAGAACTAGGGTTAGAACCTGAGACCCTCAGGTTCAAACCCTAGTTCAACCTGGTGCACCTATGACTTTTCCAAGTTATGTGCGTACCTATGCTCTGCCCCATGTTAAGCCATTGGATCCCAGCTGTCATATCTATGGCAATTGTTATTAGGAAACTGACAACATCCTGACAGCTGGTTGATTATAATTCCCTCTGGATTGCAGAGGTCAAACGACAGTTTCTCCATGTAATAACTGAAACTCAGCCAAATCTGGTTATACCAGTGAGCAGACCTTAGGCCCTAAGCTTGGGGCAACTGTGATAATAATACTATGATGATGTACATATCTTCAAACTATAGTTCATTCGCGTTAAGAAAATAGTGACTCATCAGTGCAACTGCAGGGTAAGGGTGTATTCATAATGGAGAAAAAATTAAACATTTTTTTTCAAGAGTAACACATTTGGATTAATCGTAATAAGTACTAAAATAAAAAAATACAAAATTGTCTTAAAACTAAGTACTTAAATCGCTAATCAGTATCGCTCGATTCGCCCGTTACAATTATTACGAATGAATTTTGTTCTGCATGTTCCATGACGTCATCCAAACCCCACATGGTATTTTCTTCGCGTATCACGTGGTCGCAGCATTTCTTCCACCGATTGGCGTCTACTAACGCGATTGCGTCATAAAATATTTTTTTTACGTCACTCATTTTGAATGTAGTATTATTCGCAGCAATATAATTTTTTATTTGGGCCCACACCATTTCAATCGGATTTAATTTACAATGGTAAGGCGGCAGACGAAGAATTGTAATGCCATTGTTTTTAGCAGTCTCATCTACTAAATATTTATTATATTGTGGGGCGATTTCGGCGACTTTCAATAATAATTCTTTTTTCAAATAACTCATATCCATAGATATGCATTTGTTTTGCAACCACTCTAGTATTTGCTGCTTATTCCAACTGGCCGTGGGTATTTTTTCAACTTTTACCGAATGGTAGGGAGCGTTATCCATGACAACCACACTTCCTGGTTCAAGCTTCGGTATTATACCATTGAACCAATTAAGGAATCTTTCACCATCCATTTCTTCATGATAATCTTTTGTAGATTTAGATTCAAAGACTAGTAAACCATCTTCCAGGAATCCTTTTTCGCTGCCAATGTGCAATATAATTAACCTTTTCCCTTTCCCTGTCGGAGCTTTTGGGCCGGTTGATAAGCCATCTTGGAAAGCTTGTCTTTTATTCTTGATTGTTGTATCCAACCACACTTTTGTTTTTACGTGTCCGGCGTTTACCCACGTTTCGTAGAGATAGTAAATGGTTTTATTAGTGTTTCTATATTCTTTTATTTGTCTTAAATATTTTCGCCTCCATAAAACAATATCTTCTCTTTCCACTAACAATGTTCTACTATCTTGTTTATTGAAGTCAAAACCAAGCTCGTGCAGTATTTTGTGAACTGTTGTACGTTTGAAAACAGGAATATCTTCATCAGCTTCACAAAGTGTTATTATTCGTTTCTTTTTGTTCTTTTATAATTTTATAAACAGTGTTTTCGGACACACCGCATGCACTTGCAGTTTTAATTACTATGCTCTCCACAGTCTCATTTAAATCAATCTGTTTGAAATATTTATAAACATTGTAAATTACGCGTCTCTCTCCGCTATGTATAATTGATCCACTTTTATTTTTTTTAATAGGTGAGATATCCATTTTCCAAATTTAATTTTAAACAAGTAGTACGCAAAATACACAACCGATCAGTTCGAAGGTCTGACTTCAACTGAGCACTGTGAACTCGCCTTACTAATTTCTAGCGTTTTAATTGGCTAGGGGGCGTGGCTTGGCCGGCAGTCGGTGATGAGTCACTATTTTCTTAACGCGAATGAACTATAGTGGCACTATTCTACAAAAAATGTGGTATACTTTATGAACAAAACCATTGTCCATTTAAACTTAATAAATTTACGAAGTCTAGAGCGATGATATTGATTATGCCAAATATGTTCTTTTTCTATCATAAGTATGTATGGTACATATTTTATCTAGTAATACATCCTAAAATATATTTCTTTAAATTATGCATTTCTATGTGTTAATTAATATATTTGAAGAGAAATGCAAAATGAAATCTAAATAGTTATTTGGGAAAAAATTGCAATGTTAAATAATTAGAGACATCCATGTTCAGCAGTGGTCTTAATATTGCTGACATGCGAATAAATGGTTTATGTAAAGTGGGTATATGTTTGTTTTCTTTTATTATATAAAACCACTAAATATGGTAGAAACTGTTAAAAGAGATTGAGCAAAAATTGCTTATATTAGCAAAATTAATAAGCTGTAATCTTTCAATGCTGACTCAGACAGGTATCAAATGATTATAATTTAATAAATAACGGAGGCATTTGCACTTGTTCTGCAATTATGTGTACTTATATGAAATATTAGGTTTAAAGTAATCAATTAGCAATGTAATTTGTAGACTGATATTTTTCTTGAAGCGTCAGTCATTTATATGTTTTGACTGCATGTAACCCAAATTTTTTGATTACCATTACAATCTCTCCAAATTATCGAGGCATCCGGATTTTAGTATGCAATATTTTAATAGAAAGAAAATACATTAAAACTGTTCCATTGTATTGTAATTCCTTAATTTTAATCTGTGGTATGTCCACTGTTGCACTCTGTAAATCCAATACACTGTATATACACAGATACAGTGTTTTGAATTAATAACGTTAATTTGATTTCTTTTAGGCTCATTTTCTCAAAATAAGGTTGTCGCAATTACAATGTACTACAGTATGTAAACAGGGTACTGTTGGTATCTCTTTTAAATAAATAAATCTAGGAGAAAACAATTATTTATCTGCCAATTTATTTCAGGCTCAAGTAAGAAAGGAATTAGAAAATGAAAATGCATCTGCATCTACTGCTTCAACAGCTGCAACACAACCCAATCCTGTGTTGGAGAAGAAAGAGAGTGAGATTGACTTACCCAGGAATTTCGCTGCAGCTGGAGTGTTTTTCAAGTAAATTATTTTTAATATTTCAACTTTATCGAACATATTTTTTTACAGAATGCGACTAGGCTTTTTCTGCCAATAAATAATGTGTTTTATAAATACTTCTTTTTGTTGACCAATATGGTATGGAGATCAATATTTCTGCGCTTCTTATGCGTGCTGAAAATCTTTGTGTGCAAGAACATGGATATTCGTTCTGCTCTTAATTTTACCTATGTATATATTAGGTCTCAACGGAAGACCAACGCTGTTGTGATCCTCCACTGCAGCACATGTTGAGTGGAGTCCTTTTTAGGCATATTATAATTTAAATTATTTGTAAAAATGGTTTACTGTTATGTTTTCTGTTCTTTGTTTATATGTATTTGTGTCTAAATAACATTTTATTTCACTTCATTATATGACCTGTAATTAATTATTTCTGTCATTTGCAACAATTATTTAGTTTCAAGATTAGAATTATTAAGATTTGTGTAATCGATACTCAATACTTTTTTTTTGCCAATACATACTTAATATACATACAAAAATACCCAGACCAGATGTTTATGCATTTATGGGTATTTAAAAAAAGGATGAATATATGTTAATTGCTTATTTAGTATCCATAACACAAGTTCTTAATGATACTTATCTTAGAACTAAATAATTGATGTAATTGACAGTTTCTACATAGAAAAAAATATTTGTGATGAAATATTTGTCTGAACCTGAATGTTTTCCATGTAATGTATTTCAACAATTAGCTATACAAAAACTTTTATTGACGCTTTGTAAAATGCCCAAGAATATTTATTTGAATTTCATATACGTTTTCATTTCAGATGTCCAATAATAAGCAATGATATATTACCTCGTGATGAATGGAAGATGAACATTAAGAAGTTCCTATATGAACAACTAGAGGATGAGAGAGGACTGACGGCCTGTCTTATCATACAATCTTGCAACAATAATAGAGAAAAGGTATTTGAAATTGTTTTTTGGCTAGCTACTTGTACCAATAATGCCAAGTTATAATATTGTACTGTATATGATATTTACAAAGGTAAAAGAAAACTTTATTTCAAATTTCGTCTGTCACAGTTCAGAGACTGAATAAATAACGGTGCGAAAGTGAAGCGTCATGACTGCAGATTATTTTTTTAACGGTGGATTATGAACTGTTAAGTTTTTGTGAACATACATGAGTGTTGGGAAATAAAACAAAGCAGTGCAACATCACTTCTTACAAGAAGTCCATTCCATGTGGTATATCAGTATAGTCCCACATCTTTACTGAGAACTCAAGGGGTTTAGGGGAGGGCATCTCATTTACTATTTATCATCATCAATTTTCATTTACTATAAATTAAATATTATATATCTAAAACTTGACACTGGCTAAATGTGCTAACGGTGCGAAGCCATTATTTATTTTAAAAAATTAAACATGTTTGTACCTCTGAAAACATATACGGACTTCTTGGCGGGAAAGTGAAGCGTCATGTCTGCAGTTTTGTTTTATTTTCTAAAATTTGTGATATTTCTAACATTAATGTGTAATAACGGTGGATTATTAACCGTTAAGTGTTTGTGAACATACATGAGTGTTGGTAAATCAAATAAAACAGTGCAACATCACTTATCAAATTTTCTCTCAAGAAGTCCATGTGGAATATCAGTTTAGTCCCACATCTTTACTGAGGACCCAAGGGGTTTAGGGGAGGGCATGCCATTTACCATTTATTATCTTTATAACCATCAATTGTCATTTACTATGTATTTAATATTATACACTAAAACTTGACACTGGCTAAATGTGCTAACCGTGTAAAGCCATAATTTATTTAAAAAAATTAAACATGTTTATACCTCTGAGAACATATACTTCAATATAACGTAGATATTATGTAGTAAGCAATTACAAGAGCAATAGGATAAGTCACGACATGTTATTTATAACAACAGATCAAAGTGGAGTTTCTTGTATAACTGATGAGATAATAATCCTCATATTTTTCCACTGTGGACAAACGAACTATTTAAAGAGCATGTTCTTACTAATTAACGTCTCTTTGCACAATATATTTCTTTTATTAAAGTTTAATAAAAAATATATTAAACATAATAATTCTACCTCTATTATTGTTTTGCCCGAAAGGGTCCATTGTTAGTTCTAACTATAGCTTTAAGATATTTTTTTACAATATGGAATGCATTAAAACTATTGAGTATTCTGTAAGTATGTAATAATTTGACATTGGCCTCCCTAATCGATTACATACTATTGGGGGTATTTGCCAATAATCACGCTGGGCAGGCGGGTTGGTGATCGCAGTTTGAGCCAGTACGCAGGATGACGCTGCTGCCCATCATCCGATAGGATTTCTCTTCGTCGACTCTTACAACTCCCCGTGAGATGAGAGGGGGCGGCACAATTTACCTAAGTATAATTAAACAATCTAAAATAAACATTATCTTACGTTCAATTACAGATTGATACCTGTGTCGAAACATTATGCAAATATCTAGAAAATATTGTCCAAAATCCAGACGATGAAAAGTATCAGAAAATACGGATGTCTAACAGGTATGTCATTTCTTTTGACATCTCGCATAGCGCCATCTAGTTTCAAACTAAGTGCTCTAATGACGTTACGATTGCTTGTACTAGACAACGAACATTCTTGAGATGGAAGGGTTAAAAATAACGTTATGACAATTCCCGCGCAACGCGATTAATAAATTGAATTGTTTCAGAGCATTTTGTGAACGTGTCCAGCCTATAGAAGGTGCGATGGAACTACTGTTCGCGGCTGGGTTCCGTCAAACCAAACTTTTGGCGCCCAACGGAGAGGAAGAAGACTTTCAGGTGTTCAGCAAGGATAATGTTGAATCCGTCGAGAGTTTAGTTGTGAGTATATTTTTTAAGTGTATTAAATACAGAATATAATGTATGAGGAGGTTAATGAGTGTGAATGAAGCTAAAAGTGTGTGCCAAGATCGTAGCAAGTGGAAGGATGTGATCACTACCTTCGGGAAAGAGACATTATGACATTATGTATATATGTTAAATACATAGAAAATTTTTTAGAGAGTAGAGTTTAGGGTAATAGGATTTCGTCTAGTGTACGTTTCGTAAAATCTGTTGCGTAGTTGTAAAGATCTAAATATACATAGTGACAGATAGAGGAAAGCGTCTATGTTTTACACTATGTAAGAGCCCCAGGATGTAAAAAGTCTCTGATCTTCATGACAAGAGACATAACCAAACTACAATAATCAAATACACTAATCAGTATTTCCATTTTTTCCTAGCTGCCTGCTAGCTGTACCTTTTTGTCTAATTGCTTAATGTTAGTATGTTATTCTTTGATTATAGTTTTTTATTGTTGTTTTATTTTAGTTTGTATGTGACGTATTTTGTGCACGTGTCTACTTTGTATATGTTTTTTCCTTTTTTCGGGTGTGCGGGAAGAAATTCCTCTTAGGGATAAGCAGTGCCGTTGTACATGTCTTTCATAACTTCTATCTTTGTGTATGTTCTTTATGTGCATATATTGTTAAATAAATAGTACATTTATTGTATTTGATGTGATTTGATTTTTATTGTAACTATATTTTGATTGTAATTTTTGTTTTTCATATTGTGTGTAATGTTAATTTGTAATGTAGGATTTAATGATAATAATTGTAACTATTTTATAATGTTTTATGCAATACCCTTGCAGGGTTCATGTTTTAGAACAACTAATGTAACATTAAGATCTTTATGTACAATATGACGTAAATAAAGAACTATGAACATTTGGAAAACTATATTATGGCAGAATATGGAGCTCTTGGATTTGATCTGGGACATTTTACACCCTGTTTTACTATACAGGGTAATATAGTATTAGTTAAGTTTACTTTTAGTACAGAGACCCCTAGATACAGCTTGATAAATGGGAAGAGGTGGCTATCCCTTCACTGACACTGACACTAGACATCCTGTTCCCTTAATCGCTTTCTACGACAACCTCAGCTATGAAATAGGGAATTGGGATGGGATGTTAGAAGGGCACCTAACGGCACTGTTATACTGCATGCTTAATGGAATAGTGTCTTAAATTAAAAAAAGACGATTTTTGGTACATCACAAAAGATCTTCTAAAAAATACTTGTCCCTCTTGTAAGCGCATTAAATTGATACTGATTTATTAATTAGTAATTCTGTTTGTGTTTTGAACGTTTGTTTAACATTGACTCGATCTCAGAAATAGAAAGACTGTATAAGTACGTAACACAAACGTTACCTATCTATTAATGGGTCGATGTTCCATAATGCATGCGATATATTTAAGGTAAATTATTTGGAGATTTGGAGTGAATGGCAAGGGGATGCACAAAAGATCCGACATAAAGGGTCAAAGTGCGCCACGGTTATTCTGTGGCCCCCGCGATAAGATAAGATGAGGTAAATTATTTGTCTGATAGACGCTTTAGCCGACTCGTATTAAAGTGGAGTCCGTGTTTTACTATCGTAGTGTAGGATGACCTGCGGTAAGATGGACTGACGACTTGAGAAAGGTGACTGGTTGCGGGTGTGTTGCAAAGAACCGGGATGATTGGCGCTCTTTAACCCTTTACCAGACAGTGGTCAATATTACCACCATAAATTGAACCTTATGCGGTTAGCTTAAAGTGGAAACAAATGAAAATTTTAAACGTGCTCTGCCTGTTAAAGGGTTAAGGAGGTCTTTTGGGCAATTGGCTGATTGATTTAAATTATTCGCAGACTTTAATAGACGCGCTTCGGTCGGCAGAGCCCATTCAACTAGAGCTAGATAGAAACCTGCAAGTGTTGCTGCCCTCCCAAGCGGCCACTAAAGTACAACTACCCTCATCTTTTTATGCGCTCACTTCTGAGGAAATGAAAAGGGAACAGCAATTAAGGTAAAGATCCCTTATTTTTCTACACAATACCATAATATACTATTGTTTTTTGCACACAACTTTTCGCTTTATTAAAATAGGCATAAAATGGCTAACCATAATTTTATTCTATAAAAGATAAGCAATTCTTGATTTCGTGATGTTTTAATAATGTCATGACACGAATTGAAGATCCCTCCCCCCTCCTCTTGTCACACTGCATTGACACCTTCCATCTGCCGTACCGTGTGACGTAATCTATGAATGGTTTAAAATTCCATACTATACCATATTGAGAAAGTTTGATCATATTTTCAGAGCTGAAGCAATTGAGAAGAGCCAAATGCTTCGCACGAAAGCCATGAGAGAAAAGGACGAGATCAGAGAAATGCGCAAATACAAATTCGCCATCATACGAATTCGATTTCCAGACGGGATTTTGTTACAGGTAATTAATATAACGTATCAAATCCTCATTATTGAAATTATATTGTTTCCTGTCGCCCAGATTAGTCGGTCAGTAACGTCCACCTAAGTACAGAAGAATTTAAAAAAACGACCATATACGCGCACGCGACGAGGTTATAGTAATTATGCTTATGTGACATATTTTTATTTTATTTCAGGGAACATTCTCAGTCTACGAACGCTACAATGAGATCCACGAATTTCTACAAGAAAACTTAGAACACAGTGGATTACCATTCGTACTTAACACACCTACAGGTCACAAGTTGCTCATCGAAGAGGACGCAAATAAGACCCTTATTGACCTAAGGTTAGTACCGGCCACTGTGCTCACATTCGGTTGGCACTCGTCCGTTTTAGAAGACATTAACAACAGCCCTAATAAAGATGTGTATTTGAAGCCAGAAGTCATGGTATTGGTGCAAGAAGTTTAAATTATGTGATAAAAACATTGAGATGGTTTTAACGAAGGTAAAAGTATTATTATACTGAATAAATAAATAATAATAATATTTTGTCAAAAAACTTGTTAGATGTTTCAATCAAAAAACTTGAAAAAGTTTTTAGATGATGTCTAATGTCTTTTTTTGTTAATACGATATAAGTTTTTGTAAACTTAATAGTTAAGACTATGGAGGGTAGATGTCAGGAAAAGCTTCGCTGCATAATATGCTGCACAATGGTAAATTAAGAAGGCGCTAAATTAGCAGGTGGTTTAGGGTAAGGCCAAATAAGCGTATTTGGCCCTTTGCTACTTCCTTTAAATGTGCTAATTCCCGGTCAACTGAAACTAGTTAGGGGCTCTCCACTAATAACGTGATGTTTATTTTAGCATTTTTATTATACAGAAATAAATTATTGTTCTCCAAACCTCTACCCTCCATATGTTAATTGTTGTATTATGCATTTAGCATTATTATTCTTCCAATCTGGCACTATTCTTAATGAATTTTCTTCTTTTCTTGTCATTAATTGTTGTATTATGCATTTAGCATTATTATTCTTCCAATCTGGCACTATTCTTAATGAATTTTCTTCTTTTCTTGTCAAAGTCATACACTTTTCTATTGCAAATAGTCAGTCGAACCACTTTAATACTGTAATAAGAATCAATTTTTTTTTTTTCAAAAAAAAATCAGTCGGTTAACTATACACTTTTTGAAAAAACTTGTTGCATCTGATATAATGCTGTCAATATTTTTATGAATTTATTTCATGCGAATTTTAATTGAATAAGAAGGTTTTATGCATGTTTATATTCTTATAATAACATACATCCTATATTTAGTTTGCCATTCACGTCCAAAAAATAAAATTCTGCCAAAAAAAATTTGAACTCTCGCAACTATGTAATTTGCCCGCGAGTTTTTGAAATGGTTATAATTATAATAATCACATTTAAATTATGTGAAACATTGTTTTTGAAACGATTTCTCTTAAAGCAAGACTATTATTATTATCAATTTGAAGTTATCGCAGGCACTCAATAAATTAAAAACACTCCTTAACTATGTTTGACATATGAGTATAAAGACAAATTGAAAATACGTTATCTGTCATTCACGACTTTACTGACTGACTTTTCTATTTGGTAGGTAATTATTTATCCGACCAATGTATTTTATTCAACAATTGTAAAGGTCGGGCCTCTGTAAACAGACACAAATAAAGCTTATAATATAATGTGTTATGTAGCGAAACTTTCACCTAACCTTAAGTTAAAATTTTGCTACATAAATTATCGACTCGTTACACAATTGAGATATCGAGTCGAAATAATATAAAGAAACACGCTTTTGTTGTTATATTTAGCTATTTTAGATATATGTAATATCTCTCAAAAGGCATATTTATTAGATTTTGATTGTGTCATTAAAGAAATATTTTTTCTTAAATATTTCGTAAAATATTGTTTTTGCATGTTTTTTTAACGCTTGGACGTTTTAAAAATCCGAACCGAATGTGCCGATCCATTTATATATGTATCAAAAACCTCTACTAGAATATGAAAGAATATGTTATTCTATCTAATATGATATAGTACTGTTTCAAACGATATGTTGTAACAATTGTGTATATAACTATAATTTATTGTAAAAGTTTTTATGTATATCGAGGTGTTAACATTGATATTGGACAAATAAATTTAAAACACAGTTTAAATTGTAACATTATTTTATTTTAATAATCCTTAAGTTTATTACATTAATTATTACGTACAAGAAATCCCTAATATCTATACATTTTTAATTGGCCACTTTAAGTAAGGAGGAACCATACGGAAAATTATCGCATTATCTCATTCTTTTAATATAACAAAATATCAACACTAATTACATTGTATCATGTTACTTAGTAAAAATTCTTGAATCGTATTATATACCTACGAGAGTATCAACCCTTATGTATTACAAGTATAACAATTTGTACTGTATCCGGGTCGCGTTTACACGAAAATAACAGTAGCTGGAAATTAATTTCTACACTGGTATAAAAAAATGGGTGAGACATGAATTTAATGATACTTTGGAGGTTTGAATATTAATCAAAAAATATTAATACGCCATCCAATAAATCAATGCACTTGAAAAAAGACCCATACTTTTTAAAAATTCCACGACTTTTAAGAACGATGTCAAAGAAAACCAAATATTGATATCATTAAAAATTAAAAGTAGGTTTACGTCACTTTATTTATTAACTAATATAAAACTACAAATCATTTTGAAACCTGTCGCATAGTTATAATAGCTTCACAAAATATCTGTTTTACGTGCATGAAGAATATCGATACCTTAACTGGAAAACCCACTCACTTAGGATATTTTAGGGTTCAGCGAGTTCAAAAAAAATATGACATTACACAAATACATTTGTTTTTTGAGCTGATCATGTATAAGTACGTACGTAGCTCTCGGCAGTGATCGGCGTATTTTTACACCCTTTGAAAAAAACACTCAAACCATAACAAATATTCATATTCATGCACACAAATATTTGTTCTAAGTGAAAACAAAGCGCTCCTGGCTCCTGTTCGATCCGTTTTGCTTCAATGCATCCAATTATTGCGCCACTATAGGCTTCTCTGCAACTTCGGCTTCAATTTCAGGTACTTTATTTTCAACTGGTATAATAAGAAATTATTTAGACAAAAGCCAAAACAGATTAATAATTTGTCTTGATACAGACGTTTTTACGTTCAAAAGGGGATTCCGAAATTGAAACTTGTATTGTTTTTGAATTAAAAAAAAAAATTATGAGTCGAATCCAATTTTCATAACTAAATCCAATTATTGTGCCACTATAGGCATGTCTCCAACTTCAGCTTCTATTTCAGGAACTTTGTTCTCAACTGTGACCGATTTGGTGCAATCCTCAGTTTTGTAGATACCGACTAGACGATTAGACACCTCGAACATGTTGTAACGTAGCGATATTATGATGAACTGGGCGTTTTTTGTTCGTTCCTGGAATATAAATTATAAAATTTAGTTTGGTATTTGTTGGACAATCGCTTGTGTTTAGAAACAGTTCTCAATTCTTCTCACTTACTAACACCATCATACTTTTTTGAAATGGATTTGTTCTTAGATCTTTAATACTTACCTAGATTCAAAGAGTATATAGTTTAATACAAATCATATCAATGTTTTTACTTTTATATAACTCTTTACCTATTTATAAACTTGTACGTTATATTATAAATTATACACGGTATTTTAGGGGCGTCTCGTGTTACTGTTTCGGCAAAAGCTGAAAATCAGTGTTTTGCTCTCTCAGAGCAAAAAACCCACTGAGCCGTAGCCATTCTCCAGCGCTGCGACACACATGCACACTATGTGAATGCTTTACTTTTAGTTTTTTGTTGTTATATATTTTTTTTAAATTATTGTAATTTTGTTTTTATTGTTTTATATGTATGTGTGTCTTTCGTTGCAATAAAAAGTTTATCTATCTATCTATATTTATATTGTTTAGTACCTTGATATAGTTGGCGACTATAGACACATTCTTGAAGTCCAAAGCGGCATCTATTTCGTCCATCACGTACAGTGGTGTGGGTTTGTAGTAGTGCAAGGCGAACACTAAGGCTAACGATGAAAGTGTTTTCTCTCCGCCGGATAGATTTGATATGTTCTTCCAGGATTTGTTTGGAGGGCGGACACTGAAAAATACCACCATTACAGAAACAAACAATTTAAAAATGCGGGTCAAATTATCAATTGTTATTTCAAAATTATGCGATTAATAAAGGACAATATGACCGAGTATAAAATGGTCCTTCGTAAGCAGTATTGATAACCAAATAAAGTCTACACTATAAGCAATATAGATATTGAATGCTGTTATGTCCAGGGTATCGAGATCTCTTATTGATTTTGGACCGCACCAACTGCTTGCCATCAGCAAGTTTTATAAAATTTGTAGAAAGTATGTACCTGAATGTGATTCCTTCAGTGAATGGATCTAAGGAATCTACCAGCTCCAGTTCAGCATCTCCTCCCAGTGTTATCATTTGATACATCTCTTTCAATTTTGCTGTTATCGTGTTGAATCCTGTTAACAATGAAATCGTCACCTTCATCAATTTTTTTTTCTATTACTTTAGTAATAGTCGGCACGTAGGTTGGCAATAGGCTCGCCACCTATTACGTGGGACCAAGTATATAATTTGCAAAGTGTGGGCGTATAATAAGCCTCTGAATACATGGAAACAGGCGTGAATGTATTTATGTATGTACATATAACAACGACGATGGATTGTAAGAGATTTGACGACCGATATGGCGTGGTGGCGAGTATACCCGCTCTCCGCTCCAAGGTCGTGGGTTCGATTCCCACGCAGCACAAATATTTGTGTGCATGAACATGAATATTAGTTTGTTCTGGTCTGGGAGTTTTCTATGTATATTAAGTATTTATTTACAAAAAAATAGTATTTATGTATGTTTATCCGTTATTAGAATCCATAACACAAGTTTTAATGATATTTATCTTGGAACTAAATTATAGGTGTAATTGTTAGGAAATATTTATTATTATTATGTAAGTTGTACGAAGATTTGTCTGAGCAGGCCCAATAAATAAATATTTATTTCCAAGGTCAGTACACAAAGAATTGTCCTGTGTGGGAATGTCCACGCCATATTGATCGTCACATCTGTTACAATCAATCCTAAACAAAAGAAAAAAAAGGACAAAAAGTAACTAACTGCATGAGCACGACCGATGTGTTTCGGCGTTGTTATCGTTACGCGCCACCCCCCACCCCCCTTGCCGCACTTCGATTCAGATCCTATGTGACTACACATTCAAGGTCATTGTTCAACTTATGCCTTACGGATTTTGCTACAATTATATTACTAGAACCACTCGTAGCTCCGCGAAAATCGCGACTATTGAAGTAAAGCAGAGTTTACACAGGTCACCCCTTGAATGGGGGATTGCTAATATGACAGTTAACATGGAACCTCGGAAGATACGATAAGACGTTGATTCTGGTTATCACTGTGATAGTTGCCAAATAAGGCCTCAAGCCGCCCACTTGAGTAATTCCAACAGCAGGACGCCACACACATGCCTCCGCCAATCCTGTGTCTGCGTGATGGAGTATGACCCAATACCCTCTCACTTTGCTCAGCAGCGGGACTTAACGGGCTGAGTTGATGATGACTGTATATTATTTTGTGAGAGGAGGCCTGTGCTCAGTAGTCCTACATTAATAGGCCAAAACGTTGGCTTTATATAAAATTTTTTAATTATGTGTGTTTTCTTACCACTTAAGAAATCTGTAGTCCGTTTCTTCTTTAACTGATCGTAGAGAGCTCTCATTTCGTTTCTCTTTGTTGTGATTTCGTCCAACTCTGCTGCCCTTTTCAAATAAATATCCTCTTTCGCTTTGTAATCCTGCAAAGTAATACGTTATGTATGTATATAAAAACTAAAAGTAACGATTAACCCTTTAAATGGTGTAGCTGATTGAAATTTTTTATTTATTTTTACCTTTTTCATAAAAATTATAAATTTAAACCACTAAAAACAATTGTACGCATGAATTTGAGTTGTAGCTAAGTTCACGTTTAGGACAGAGATATTTAGATGAAACGAGACAAATGGTAAAAGGTGGCTAGACCTTCGATATTAACACTAGACGATGACACTTCCCTTAGTCGCCTTCTACGTCCCCCTTGAGCGAAGAAGACAATACAATCTTGAAGATGCAATTACTTATATAGCCTCTTCTATTCTATATATACCTCCCTATTTATTCTATTCCTCAAATCTTCCATCGATGTCTCTTCAGCCTGTTCCCGAGTAGTTTATATGGTGAAGGGATGTTATATGGTGAGGGTAGGCTACCCTTTCGCACTAGACGAAATCCTATTCTCTTAGTCCCCTTCTAAGTCACCCTAAGGTGACATATCGGTTCTTAAAAGATTGTACTTGAAGATGTCATTACCTGTATAGCTTGGATGTTAGGCTTAGTGTCCCCCAAGCGTGCCTTTTGAGCTGCAAGCCTATTCCGTAACTCTTCCACTGATGCTTCTTCAAGTTGTTCCGGAGTAGGAATCTCTAAAGGAGCTGGCTTTTCTATTCCTTGTATGCCCTCTATACCTGAGTCTTCTAGTTTCAGGGATTTTAACTGTAAGAATGGCACGACGATAAGAATATTGCTAAGAACGCGCTGATAGAGGTCAACAGCAGCGATACTGGTCAGACCAATAGACTCGGATTTAAACTTTTAGAACTGCATTATGTTATTATATAAATTAAACAACAGATAATTTACACTGGCAAATACTTAAAACAAGGAAAGGAAAGGAAAAAAAACGTTAGCATATCTCACCTCCTTCTCCCACATAGGCGTTTTGCTTCTGCAGTCATCTACAGATTTCTCCACTTTCGAAACTGCATTTTGCGCTTCCAACCTTTCGCTCTTAACCTTATTCTGTTTACTTTGAAGCTTTGTTATTTCTTGTTTTAGTCCAGAATATTCGCTAGTGCCTTCGCTGATTTGTTCCTCCAGCTGAAAATATTACACAATATTTAAAACTAGTTAATAAATAAGCCAAGTTGCTAGTTAAGCTCACTCAACAGATTTCATTATTGCTAAGTAGCAGAGGCATCTCTCAAGAGATTTACCACCCTTTGTCTTGCTTGAGGGTGATGTAGAAGGCGACAAAGAGAATGGAAAATCGTCTCGTGTTAAAAGGTACATACATATTACTATGCCTGTTTTTCCGATCGAGTAAGCGTGGGCATGTTAAACGCCTATTTTCGCCAATTATATTATTGGTCCCACATAATAGGAGGCGAGCCTATTACCGCCTATCGAGACGTTTAATGTTTGCCAGAGCCTCGTCTGTTAGGTTCCTAAGGTCTTGAGAGCTTGGCCGTCCGGCCGCGCTTGGGGGGCCTTAGGCGGCATGGCCGGGGGCTCTTTCCGTCTAGCTATAGACCCTCACAGAAGTCGGCCAGTTACGCCATGGCCGCACAAGGAGGTAGGGGGGGGCGCGACACACTGCGCCTCTCAAAGGAGGTCCTCCTGGCCCTTTTCTGTCAATAAGCAGCAAGCGTCGTCGGAATATTTTTAGTCTGTATTACTTGCGTCGCCGGTAGCTAGACCCACACTTTCGGTCTCCATTTGACCGAGACGCAATGCGTAAATGCATTTTTTACCCACGCAAATATAACGATAGGATCCCTATACACCCTTTAAAATAGATGTAGTAAGGTTTCTGCTTCCCGAAATGGATAATATGGGCGTAAGCTTATGTATTATCGATCTACTTTCTCGGGCCTGGCCACGCTACAATATGCCACACCAGGTCGAAATTGAACAACCATAACATCACATACCTCTTCTATATCCTTTTGGAGTTGAGAACTTTCTACAGTTAGTTGTTTCTTCTGGTTGTTAAGATTTTCTATGTTTTTCTCAGTCTCTTTCAAATCTGTGTCCATTTGACTTATTTTATCTTTTGATTTATTTGCATTTCTGTAACAAAATATAATATATTAAAGCTTTTACTATGGGTAACTACATACTTCGGAAAGACCCCGACAAATAAATTAATTAAATATTCTCTTACAATCACACTAATTATTTAGTTCCAAGATAAGTATCATTTAGAACTTGTTTAATTGTTGTTTAATGAATATACAAAAGAAAACACCCAGGCCAGTACAAATATTCATGTTCATGCACATAAAGATTTGTCGTGTGTGGGAATCGAACGCACGACCTCTGGAGTCAAGTACAGATGTATTAACCTCCAATCAATCAATCAATCAAATCATTTATTTGCGATAACATAGGTACATTAGTATTTATATAGGTAGATAACATTATATTTAGTAGTTTCACTATGTTCTGCTTTCAATGGCGTGCAAATGTTTAGTAGGAAAAATATAAAATGAAATTAATATTATTACTAGATACATTATTTAAACAACAAAAAATAAACAATATTTTAATTAAAATTATTATGTTATATAGTCAATTTAAAATTACAATTTTAAGATAATTTATATAATGTCAAGTTATAATATACATGGTGGTCAGGTACACATTCAACCAAATTACTATTACTAGAAATATTTATACTAGAATGTCCTTATCACTAAGAAATTCAGCGACCGTATAGTAGGCTTTTTTTATTAGAAGCGAAAGTAAAATTTTTCTGAATTTATAAATATTAACTTCTTTTAACTTTTTTGGTAGTTTATTATAAATTTTAGGAGCCATACCGTAAAAACTATTTCTTTTATAAGTCGTTTTTGAGACTGGGGCACTAAGTAGATGACCATGGCGACGGCTTATTTTTGTTTGCCCGTCTGATAGGTGAGGAAATAGTTGAGTATTTGCTTTAACAAACATTGCAATTTCGTATATATAAAAAATATTAACTGTACCATCCCTGTATATACAGTTAATATTTTTAGCTCAGTAAAGAGTGTTCTGCAACTATCTATTTGCCTTAAATCTTCCATTGCCCTAATGCACTTTTTTTGGGTTCTAAAAACCGTCAGTCGTCGAATGCATTACTCTTATCATTCCCTCAAGCGGCTCCAATATTTTCTGCCATTAGTACCAAAATTATGCTTTCTCACATTGCTTCCTATTCTTGACTACGCTGGCATTTGTTATCTGGATGCTACAGAAGCACTACTTAGCAAGCTGGAACGCCTACAAAATTTGGCCCTCAGGTTTGTGTTTGGTCTTCGCAAGTACGACCATGTGTCTGAGTACCGAACAAGACTTAAGTGGCTACCAGTTAGGCTCCGCAGGAATGTGCACATCCTCTGCCTAATATACAAAATTCTCTTTCATCCACAGCTTCCACTATATTTACGTTCCCGTGTCAATGTTCTTCCTCCCACTTCCCGTCCAAAACGTTCCTGTGTTACCAAAACCCTTGTGTATCCTAATTTTAATACGAAATTTTTTCGCAACTCTTTTTCGGCTCGTGCAGTACGCATGTGGAATAAGTTACCGTCCGACATTACCAATAGCCCATCAGTAGCGTCTTTCAAACAGAAACTAAAGAATCACTACCTGCTGCTTTTAGAACAGAGCTATCTAACACTTATTTAGAATGTATTTATTTGTTAATATAATATGTTATTTGTATATGTTTACATTATAATTGTATGTATATATTTTTTCTTAGTTTAGTTGTTATTATTATTTTTCCCCCCAATATTATATTAATATTATTATATTAATTTATTATTTTTTATTATGATCCCACACACTAATCTCTGACACTTCTGCTAGGGTTGGCTGGAAGAGATTTCTTATAGAAATAAGCTCACCTTTGTACATGTTTTTTGTTACTGTGTTTTTATTATGAATGTTTATGTGCAATAAAGGATACATATTAACAATGTCTTCATGAGCCCAATAACTTTTCAAGGATAGAAGGTTTGCCTGCTTAATTAAGAGTGTTTTTCACCTTAAAAATCAATAAATTTGGATTGGCGAGAGAACGAAGTTGACGAGTTTCTTACCCAATTTTACAGTTACTTAAAGTTTGTACGCTCAAAGTATTCGCGCGTTATTAGTAATCATTAATATATTATTTTGACATTCATCTAAGCCTAAATTAAATGAAGACAGTGTCATTTAATCATGTCTTAAATGGCGACTGATAATGCGTGGTCAGACATACTATCTCTATTTCACTCCTAAGGTTGTTAGTTTGCTTTAATACGGATATTTTTGACGACCGATATGGCTTGGTAATTATTCCAAACGTTTAAAGCATATTATAAAAATGACTCAAAAATGCCAAAACAATAACTATATAAACAGAGCCCAAAATAATTCCCGTGCAACATGGGCTATAATTAACCAGAAAAAAAACAATTATCCGCATGATAATATAAGTAAAATAAATAATAATGGAAAATTGACATCGATCTGAAATAGTAAATTTATTTAATAATAATTTTATAGACCAAATAAAAGTAGCCTCAAAGCAAAATCTTAATATAGAAACCAATAGAAAGCAATATCCTTTAAATCAATCTAACGTCAATTCCGTATTTATTGCACCCACCACAATTCCAGAAATATTAAAACATATTTTGGCGTTAAAAAACACAAAAAGGGTTGGCTATGACTTAGACATAGCTACTATTGCAGTGAAATCTTGTACGCAATATCTCGCCCCACCATTGACATATTTAATTAATTTATCATAGTGCCAAGGAGTTTATCCTGATGCTTTAAAATTATCCCTCATTATACCCATTTATAAAAGTGGCAGTACCACTGACATGAACAATTATAGGCCTATTGCACTAATACCAGTTATCTCAAAAAATTATGAAAAAGTTATATACAAATCAATTAATTCCTATCTTGAAAGATCTAATATATTTTACAGCATCAATATGGTTTTAGAAATAATAAATCTACAAATTTGGCAATTAATCATTTTCTAAAGCTAATAACAGACTCTATCGACAAAAAAGAGCACATATGTGCAGTGTTTATGGATATGTCCAAAGCCTTTGATTGCGTAGAGCACAAATTGCTGTTACACAAACTCTATATTTATAGAATAAGAGGGGTGGCTCTACAATTACTTAAGTCGTACATTAGTAACCGCAAACAACAAACGATATTGAAAAGTATTTGTAAAAGCCAAAATATAGAGACTGAATATCGATCAGAATGTAGAGATGTAGAGTACGGCGTACCACAGGGTTCAATATTGGGTCCGCTTTTGTTTCTTTATATATTAATGACCTACCATCGTCATCATGGGGTAATCTATAGTCGATGGTAGGTCATTAATATATAAAGAAACAAAAGCGGACCCAATATTGAACCCTGTGGTACGCCGTACTCTACATCTCTACATTCTGATCGATATTCAGTCTCTATATTTTGGCTTTTACAAATACTTTTCAATATCGTTTGTTGTTTGCGGTTACTAATGTACGACTTAAGTAATTGTAGAGCCACCCCTCTTATTCTATAAATATAGAGTTTGTGTAACAGCAATTTGTGCTCTACGCAATCAAAGGCTTTGGACATATCCATAAACACTGCACATATGTGCTCTTTTTTGTCGATAGAGTCTGTTATTAGCTTTAGAAAATGATTAATTGCCAAATTTGTAGATTTATTATTTCTAAAACCATATTGATGCTGTAAAATATATTAGATCTTTCAAGATAGGAATTAATTGATTTGTATATAACTTTTTCATAATTTTTTGAGATAACTGGTATTAGTGCAATAGGCCTATAATTGTTCATGTCAGTGGTACTGCCACTTTTATAAATGGGTATAATGAGGGATAATTTTAAAGCATCAGGATAAACTCCTTGGCACTATGATAAATTAATTAAATATGTCAATGGTGGGGCGAGATATTGCGTACAAGATTTCACTGCAATAGTAGCTATGTCTAAGTCATAGCCAACCCTTTTTGTGTTTTTTAACGCCAAAATATGTTTTAATATTTCTGGAATTGTGGTGGGTGCAATAAATACGGAATTGACGTTAGATTGATTTAAAGGATATTGCTTTCTATTGGTTTCTATATTAAGATTTTGCTTTGAGGCTACTTTTATTTGGTCTATAAAATTATTATTAAATAAATTTACTATTTCAGATCGATGTCAATTTTCCATTATTATTTATTTTACTTATATTATCATGCGGATAATTGTTTTTTTTCTGGTTAATTATAGCCCATGTTGCACGGGAATTATTTTGGGCTCTGTTTATATAGTTATTGTTTTGGCATTTTTGAGTCATTTTTATAATATGCTTTAAACGTTTGGAATAATTACCAAGCCATATCGGTCGTCAAAAATATCCGTATTAAAGCAAACTAACAACCTTAGGAGTGAAATAGAGATAGTATGTCTGACCACGCATTATCAGTCGCCATTTAAGACATGATTAAATGACACTGTCTTCATTTAATTTAGGCTTAGATGAATGTCAAAATAATATATTAATGATTACTAATAACGCGCGAATACTTTGAGCGTACAAACTTTAAGTAACTGTAAAATTGGGTAAGAAACTCGTCAACTTCGTTCTCTCGCCAATCCAAATTTATTGATTTTTAAGGTGAAAAACACTCTTAATTAAGCAGGCAAACCTTCTATCCTTGAAAAGTTATTGGGCTCATGAAGACATTGTTAATATGTATCCTTTATTGCACATAAACATTCATAATAAAAACACAGTAACAAAAAACATGTACAAAGGTGAGCTTATTTCTATAAGAAATCTCTTCCAGCCAACCCTAGCAGAAGTGTCAGAGATTAGTGTGTGGGATCATAATAAAAAATAATAAATTAATATAATAATATTAATATAATATTGGGGGGAAAAATAATAATAACAACTAAACTAAGAAAAAATATATACATACAATTATAATGTAAACATATACAAATAACATATTATATTAACAAATAAATACATTCTAAATAAGTGTTAGATAGCTCTGTTCTAAAAGCAGCAGGTAGTGATTCTTTAGTTTCTGTTTGAAAGACGCTACTGATGGGCTATTGGTAATGTCGGACGGTAACTTATTCCACATGCGTACTGCACGAGCCGAAAAAGAGTTGCGAAAAAAATTCGTATTAAAATTAGGATACACAAGGGTTTTGGTAACACAGGAACGTTTTGGACGGGAAGTGGGAGGAAGAACATTGACACGGGAACGTAAATATAGTGGAAGCTGTGGATGAAAGAGAATTTTGTATAATAGGCAGAGGATGTGCACATTCTTGCGGAGCCTAACTGGTAGCCACTTAAGTCTTGTTCGGTACTCAGACACATGGTCGTACTTGCGAAGACCAAACACAAACCTGAGGGCCAAATTTTGTAGGCGTTCCAGCTTGCTAAGTAGTGCTTCTGTAGCATCCAGATAACAAATGTCAGCGTAGTCAAGAAAAGGAAGCAGAAGAGTGTGAGAAAGCATAATTTTGGTACTAAATGGCAGAAAATATTGGAGCCGCTTGAGGGAATGATAAGAGTAATGCATTCGACGACTGACTTCGTTGATGTGTGCAGTCCAAGATAGGTGGTGATCAAAAATAAGACCTAAGTTTTTGGTTTTGTCTGTGTACGGGATACCAGCACCGCCATACTCAATCCCAGGCAAGGAACTAATGGCAAGCCTACCCGACATCCTATTGCTGCCTATCACGATAGCCTGCGACTTAGCAGGATTAACTAGCAGCCCATATGAGTCGGCCAATGTCTTTATTGACTGGAGATCAAGGTTAATAGCCCCAACAGCAGAGTGGGCGTCGGCTGCACAAAAATGTCTATATATCTGCAGGTCGTCAGCATATAAATGATAGGAAGAACTAATAATTTTATTTTATTTATTTTATTATTAATAAAAATTGAAAAGAGTAATGGAGAGAGAACACCGCCCTGTGGGACACCAGTAATCAATGGGCACCAATCAGAAAATGAATCGTCACCCTTGACTCGATGCTGGCGCCCTTGAAGGTAGTTGGCGAACCAAGCAACCACTGGTGGAGGAAAGTTAATAGTGCGAAAGATCGAAAGGAGTATGTCAAAGTCAATCGAGTTGAAGGCGCTGCTAAAATCAAGTAACACTACTGCAGATAACATTTTATTGTCCAAGGCACTGCGAATATCCTCAGTTACATTTAGTAGTGCAGTAACGGTACTGTGCCCTGGACGAAAGCCAGATTGAAATGGGCTAAGGATTTTGTGCCGGTTCAGGTAGGTAAAAACTTGTTTATGAACAGCGCTCTCAAGGACTTTAGACAGGAATGGTAAAATGGAGATGGGGCGGAAGTGGGAGATGGGGCGGAAGTGGGAGATGGGGCGGAAGTGGGAGTTAGCATTAGGATCTTTAATTTTGGGAATGGGTATGACATGGGCAAGCTTCCAACAATCCGGAAAAATGTTGGTCTTTAGGGAAGAGTTAACCAAATGAGTAATAATAGGCACAACATTATCCAAAATAGGAATTAGCATGTCCCGACATATGCCATCATTACATCATTAGGGGTGTTCGCTAGTGCTGATAGCGTGGCGGCTTTATTACTATCAGTAACAAGAGCTGGCGAAGTACAAAAAAAAATTGAGCAAGTTAAGGTCAGGTATCCCTATCTAATCTATCCTATCTTTCCAAAGTTGTTCCAATACCCAAACCATTTAAAAATTTCCATGTCTGAGCAGGAGATTTATTTTCTGAAGAAGAATGAATATAGCGACGCTTGGCGTCCCGACATAACCTGTTACAGAGATTTCTTAATCGCTTATACTCAAGTAAATTTTCCTCAATTCTTTTCATTTTGAGTTTAGACTTAGCTTTGTCCCTACGCTGCATTATCTTTTTGATTGCAGGTGAAAGCCATGGCGCAGGGAAATGCTTGATACGAACTTTACGAAGAGGAGCATGTTTATCAAATAACCTAATTATGTGCGCATTAAAAGTCTTTACTTTTTCGTTAACACAGCAACTAATGAAGAAACTAGTCCAGTCGATTGCAATAAAGTCCCTTCTCAAGCGCTCAACGTCAATAGAACCAAAATTACGCTGAAGAATGACCTTGGTCTTACGTTTAGGAGTTCGGACCCTGTAGGAAAGAAATAGCAGATCATGATAAGAAAAAGGAGCCGTCATTTGCCCATCAGATCAATTAGATCAATAAGAGAAGGTTGGCAATTTGGGGAGTAGTGAGTGGCATCAAGTGGCAACAAATTATAATTAAGCGCATTAAAAAGAGATGTGAGACGAGAAGGGCGATAATCATTCTTGATTAAACACGTATTAAGGTCTCCCATTATTATGACGTGGTCATAAGAAGGGCTTAAGGATTTTAGAATTGATTCAAAGCTATCAAAATAATTAACTTTATTGTTTGGACTATAAACAGCACCCACCAAAACATTAGCATGATGCACAGTTAGATTTATAAAAATATATTCAAGGGATCCAGTATAGGTACCAGACGACTGGCAGACGACAGAGCACGGAATGTGATCCTTGACATAAATACAAACACCACCTCCTCCGGCACCGACTCTGTCGTTTCTGTACAGCTTAAAACCGCTAAGGGTATATAGAGGAGAGGGTAAAGAGGGTTTAAGCCAAGATTCGGAAATAATAATACCGTCAACTACGCCGCTGTGAAAAGATGCATGCAGGTCAGTAATATGTGCAGGGACACTTTAAGCATTAATGTGCACAAGATTAAGGAAAGAGGTTTTGTTGTGAAACACAGAGCGCATTTTGACATCTAGCAAACGTCCATCAACGTCAGAAGAAGTCGAAGTATCACTATTTGCGCTTTCAAACTCATTACAAGAGCTATCTGAAAAGAATTCAGAGTTAATTGACATAATATAATAAAAATATAAAATAAAAGTACAATAAATATATTACAAAAACAAATAAAAAAAACAATTTAAATCTACAAACAATAAAAAAAATCAAGTGATGGATTAAAAATATCTTTGTAACAATTCCCGCGCTACTATAATTTCCCGAAAAATCGAGAAACTATTCAACACGACACGTGTTTCGCCCTTACACAGGGCATCTTCAGGTAAGATAGGAGCCTCAGAACAACGATGTCTTCACGACCAACGCTGAAACGAGAGTGAGCAGCTGAGCGTATTCGAGCGTATTTATACCCTTACCCACTTCCGTCACCATCGTCCGCCACGTCATCGCTGTCAGAGTCAGAGTGACCGTTACGAAATTTCTGAACCATACGTAATAGAGGTGATCTAGAGAACGTATTTTGTTCGTTCAGCAGTAGGTTTCTGTCATTGTGCTTAATTATTTCTAGATTTTCCAATACACACAGCCGTAGACCTTTTTCATGTAAATGTAATATTTCAAAACTATGATTATTACTCAAGGTGTGCCCAGAGTCGATAGTGAACATACATACATGAGTGTTGGTAAATCAAACAAAAAAGTGCAACATCACTTTTCAAATTTTCTTTCAAGGAGTCCATGTGAGATCTCAGTATAGTTCCACACCTTTACTGAGGACTCAAGGGGCTTATGGGAGGGTATCTCATTTACCATTCATCATCTTTATCACCACTCATTCTCATTTACTATGAATTATATATTATTAATATATCACTTACTTGACACTGGCTAAATGTGCTAGACGCACGAAGCCATTATTTAAAATAAAGAAAAAGAAGAAGTGAAGTCTGACATTTGTTTGTCATTAAGAAAAAGCAAAGTTGTACCTTCTAACTAAAAATGTTAAAAAATTGAACTGCAGGTAATCGGCTGACAATGCCTTTACAGTCTGCAGTTGTGTTAGGGGGACTGAGACAACAGCTGTTTTTGAATATTTTCAAATTCTTCCATCTTTGCCTGGACTGCAGTGACAAAATCTTTCAGGATGTGCACATCATTAGTATCCATATTCACCAGTAGATTTTAAAGTGAAGTGTTGTGTTCAACGGTGTTATAATTGCACTGATGGTGGTAGTGGTTGTGATTTTGTTTTAAAATTTGATATTTCCAACAATCACTGGTGCTCAATTAATACATTTAAGCATTATTTACATAAATAAATTCACTTAAGATAATTTTATAAAATAAAAATACAGAGAGCTACTTTTTAACTTGTTTCCCTTTCAAACTACCCACCAAAAAAAAAGCTTGTTAGTCCGTATCCAGAGATTTAAGTGGCAAATATGTGTTATCCACCGACCCAAACAAAAGTATTGATACAAAAAAATTTTAGTAATTCAAAAAAAAATGCAGAATCAAAGAAGCAGATTAGAGGTAATTAAGTTAAGTTAATAGGTGTAAATTACATGTAGTACGTTACGTAGTATAATGATATCGTTTGAATGCCTTTAAATGCGTATTATAGAAAAATATACCTTTTCGCTAGAACCTTCCATGGACCTTCCATATTTCACAGGTTGAGACAAATAAAGATATCATTTGATTGTCCTTTAACATTTTTTCTATACTACATATAGTATAGGATAGTCTACGTATAGTCTATGGAAGTTCGCAACCCTAGGGAAACGGAACACAAACACGTTGCCGACTCTTTAAAAAACATTTGAAATGCATTAGTTTTAAAGTACACCATACCTTTTACTAGTATTGATTCCGACTTTGAGTTTAGTAATTTCCGTGGATATTTTGTCAATCTTTTTCGCAAGTTCGTCGACATTCTTCTGTAAGTCTTTTACTTTTCCACCGGCCACTGCTGATATTTGAGCATCTACACCGTGTATCTCTTTTTCTATCTAAATAAAAAAAAAAATTCGTTTACATTAATTTTCTAGCATGCGAGGTAAGATGGGTTTATTTACTTATTTTAGGCGGGAAGCATACAGTGATGCATAACTAAGCGTATTAACATTCAGCTAAACAAAAGTAGTATAAAGTAAAATATATATTTTCTGACAATTACACCAATTATTTAGTTCCAAGATAACAATCATTAAGAACTTGTGTTATGGATACTAAATAACGGATAAACATAAATACATACATTTTATTTTGTAAGTACGTTATAATACATAGGAAAACTCAAAAAAAAAACAAAAGTAAAGCAACCAGAATAATGCTAGGATGATCAAATTTGGATGAATTTTAGTAACTACACGGAGCGACTGTCGTCTGACCTCCACAATCCAGAGGATTTAATCAAAAATCTTTATTAAATGTTTCAGGTAAGTACAAATCAGCTAGTCGATGGTGTCTCCTTTTAGACAAAAACGTCCTTAAACAGACGTTTAAGGACGTAAAAGATTTAAAGTTACAGAGTACCTTAGTTAACAAAAGAATTTACATTAAAATTAAAGTTAAGTTATATTAAAGATAATAAGATATAAAATATGCAAAATTCAAACGCATGCAAAGTGTGGTGTGTAATTGTGAGTTGATGTGTGTGTATATGTTTATATATGTTATTGTTAATGGTTAAACCAGTCAGGATATTACAAGCTACTGACTTCCTTAAAACCGCCATAGATGTTGCTGTGCCAGCCGGTACAAATGGTACAATTATTTAGAAAGTAAGAGTAAAGTAATTTCCTTCAGCTTACCTCTCCCGCGTTGTGTTTCGCCTTTTCCAGCTTTTTCTCAGCCTCCTGGACTGTAGTCTCGAGCTTAGCCTTTTGTTTGGTGTCCACTTTACTAGACGCCGCTTTTCTCTCTTGTTGCTTTATTTGATTCTATTAGATTTTAAGCCGTTAATTTACAATTTCAGCCAGAAGTTTTTAGCATAATTATTATAAAAAAAATATTTATAAGGCAGGACCATTTTTTTTATACAAATTAAATAACGGGAATAGATAGATAGATATACTCTTTATTGGCCAAGAAACTTAAAAACTACAGATTACAATATTAAAAAAAAAATTTAAAGCCAATCTAGGCGGTCTTATCGCTAAAAGCGATCTCTTCCAGACAACCCGACGCAAAGGAGAGGAATATTCGATTATTATTTATTTATTACATTATAGGAGAACCAACAGCTTGCTAAACATAATACATTAAACATATAATATCAGAAAGACAATTATAGGTATAACATAACCTCTTTAACATAAAAACACATACCGACATAAACACAAAGATATGGTAGAATTTAATACCCAAAGAACCTGCTACTTAATTTAGTCCTTGCCGAAACAATATTTGTGAAGAATAAAGATCTAAATTTAAGTTATGAGTATTTTTATCAGAAAGTTATCGGCTCGCCACATAAAAGAATTCTGTCTGTAATTAGTCATTATCGTATAAAAGCTTTATAAAATAGTCAAAATACCTTTAAAATAGGCTCCTTTTCCGTCAAACTCTTCAATTCATAGTTAAGTTTATTGAGCGTAGCCTTCGCTTCTTGAACGCTCCGTTGTAGGGACATTATTGTATCTTCAAGATTTGATTGCTCGTTACGTATTTCTGTTAACCTTTTAACAAAAATTATTTACGATTGTTAGTTAAAGATTTAATCAAAAAATGCAACTTAAACTAACTAAAGTAGTTTTTTGATTTGATAGGTAGGGCATATTATACGCCCACTTTTCGCCACATACATTTTTGGCCCCACGTAATAGGTGGCGAGCCTATTGCCGCTTACTGAAAACTTGTATATTCATAATTATAATTCTGTTTTATTTGGTGTACAATTTGGTCTTAAAAATAATATTTTGTCAATAATTTGTAATAATTTGTACTGAATAAATTTATTTCCTTTCTGAAGCTATATATATGCTGATTTCCACACCAAATAGATCGATAAGTATTTCCCATACCTGTTCTGCATTGCAGCTAACTTCCTCTCCTGAGCCTCGAGAACCGAAGGGTCCTGTTCTTTAGTGTCCTGTTGCACTGAGCTGGCCATGCGACCTCTCATTGTGCTTTTACCACCACCGGACATTGTACCTTAAAAAGTTTTTAGTTACGTGAATTATGGAATTACTAAGATAATGGTAGTTAGTTCTAAAATAATATATTCTACGGGTTCGCTTTTGTTAAAATTGAAACTAACAATGTCCATAAACAGAGGACGGGTTTACGAGACTAGAGAAGACAGGTGGCGTTTTGATGTTAAAGTTTATCAAGCCGCCTAATATCTCTTAAATTGGCTTAATGACTCATAATCGTAGCATTATCCCGGTTGCCCCAAACTTAAGCCCAGGGCCCAGGGTCTGCTCACTGGTTTAACCAGATTTGGCTTAACTTCAGTTATTATATGGAGCGACTGCCATTTGACCTCCACAGCCTAAAGGGAAACATCATTCTATGTTTAAACCAGTTTCAGAATATTAGAAGGCACTGACTTCCTAATAACGACTGTCGTAGATGTTCATGACAGCCGGGAACAACAGCTTTACGTGCTTTCCGAGGCACAGAGCAAACGATAATTACGCACATAACTTCGAAAAGTCACCAGGGTTTGAACCCTTCACTGGGCTATCGTAATGGCTTAACGACTACCACACAATAATAGTGATAACCGGTACCAACATCTTTACTTTTGACTTCCGAAGCACGAAACGCTTGATATTAAATGACACACATACGATCGCCCATCCAGTCTTGAACTTCTTTTAACTCTACTTTACTTTAGTAATCGTTTTCGACCACTTGTACCACGTAGCTACGAGCGCTGCTATAATATTTTGTATCTAATAATATGGTTCTATAAACTTCTCATAGTCTCAATTATCAGAAACTATTCAAAATTCCCAATTTTATTCCTCCAGCGATCTCTAGCCGCTTGGACAAAGCCATCATCGTTACAATGTACATTTAATATATACCCACAGATATAGATATACAATAGATAACACAAGTATCATATGTTTATTGCTCTTATTATGAATTGCTATTAGCCGAATTATCTGCATTTAAAGTGTGTTAATGTAATTGGTTTATCAAACCGTATTAACATAAATAAATAAATCACGATAATGAAAAATTTACACATGAAATCAAGCGTGCCGACTTTTTGACACCTACTGTGACGTCACTGCCGATATTTAGTGACGGGAAATCTAAACTGATTCATAGCAGATGCCACTTATGATAAATATTTAAAATGTAAAAAAATCATTCTTGTTACAGTATTTAAAAAATACTTATTTTTGACGCCTACTGTGAAGTCACTGCCGATATTTAGTGGCGGGAAATGTAAACTGATTCATAGCAGATGCCACTATATATAAATATTAGATATGTTAAATCATTCTTGTTAATGTATTTTAAAAAAAACTTTGATTAGCGGCGGTCAACCTTGTCAAATGGTCGGGGTTTGAACAAGCGAAGTACATGCATTTGCGTTGTCTGTTGTATATTTATGTCTGTGGATATATCAATGTTCTTGATTATACTCTGTAAGCCTGTATGTGTGAGTTATAAGTAATTAAATCGGGTGAAAATGAACTATTAACTGGAAATATACTATAAACTTCTATGGCTACAAACACTTACCAGCGACTTCAATAACGTCCCCATTCAACGTCACCACCCTATATCTTGTACGTCCGTATGCTATTCTAGAACTTTGCTCCAAGTCTTTGGCCACTAAAGTTTCCCGCAATGCGAAATAGAACGCCGGTAATACTCTCTCGTCTGTCACCTTTACTAAATCGAATAGGCGGGGTGCGTTTTCTGGACTGTAAGAAAAAAAAACTATTAACATACATATTTTTTTGTGTATTGCTTATATGTTGCAAAAGTTTTGAGTTTTCTTAAATTCGACTTGATGAAGTTTTATAGTAGGGCACTCAAGTACTGATAGTCTTACAGGTGTCGATGAGTCAGTTATTTCCTCCATTCCTGAGCTTAGGAGACTTCCCACTATGTCAGAAATCATACAAATAAAAGTTCAATTCATAGTCACATACATAATAATTACATTTGATGTTGAAATGAGCTTAGAGGAGCCCAGCTCTAATAAAATATTTCTTCAGATATTAGGCCGAATTTCAGTTAATATACGGAGCGTCTGCCGTCTAACCTCCGACACTCAGAGGAAAACATTATTCTATGGTTAAATCAGCCGTCAGTATATAAGAAGATACTGACTTCCTAATAACGACTGCTATATCTATGACAGCCGGGACCAACAACGGCTTAATGTGTAGAAAAAAACATAAAAGATTTACTATGTCTACTGTCTACTTGCATTAGGAAATGATTTTGTTTGTCCAAAACTATAAAGGTGGCTCGATCAATGTCGTTCCTCTTCAGTTATTCGATGCACTCCTGCGCAAGCTCCATTAAATCTACTACCAAACTACCAGTGGCGTGCTCACCGTACATGTATATAAGCATTGCATACCTTAAACCTAGTTATATTAAATTTGGATTCCTACTTTAGTTCGACGACCTGGTCTCATGGAGCAACGAGCGGTTCTCATTAACCCTTTACGAGGCAGTGGTCAATATATGACCACCATAAATTAAACCTTATGCGGTTAACTTAAGGTGGAAAACCAATGAATATTTTTAACGTGCTCTGCCTGTTAGAGGGTTAAAGTAATAATAATATCCTAACATTATCCCGGTTGCCCCAGACTTCAAGCTAAGGGTCACATGATCTGCTAACTGATTTAACCAGATATGGCTGAATTTCAGTTATTACATAGAGCGACTGCCGTCTGACCTTCGCAACCCAGAGGAAAACATAATTCTATGGTTGTTAAAAACTGGCTTTCAGGTTGTTAATATGCTCTGACTTCCTAATAACGGCTGCCACAGATGTTTATAACAGTCGGGACCAATGGCTTGACGTGCTTTCCGAGGCACGGAGCAAGCGATAATTACGAAAATAACTTTTCTAAGTTATAGGTTTAAACCCTCTGAATTTAAAGACAAGGGGTCTCGCCCCTAGGCTTTCTATTGGTTCTCACTGTATACCATAATCGCATGTCCTTCCATACTTGTAGCTTGTAAAAAAAGCAGTAAGTATGAAGTACTTACTATGTCTCCTTCCTATTAATTTGCATTAGGAAATGTCTTTGTTTATCCAAAGCTATAAAGGTGGCTCGACCAATGTCGTTCCTCTTGAGATATTCGATGCACTCCTGCGCAGTCTCCACCAAATCTACTAGAATGTTATCTAACGCGCCACAGCAGGTTGAAATTGCTACGTCGTATTTGGCATCTATACCTCCCAGATCACCCTGAAATTTTAAAACAGTACAAATTTTAAGAGAAATAATTTAACAAACATTCTTTTACATCTCACTTCGTTTATCTAGCAGAGCTTTTTTCTGGATACCAAACATTCAAAAGAAATATGTTTTTAAATACTTAAGCAACGGATGAAACTGTGTAAATACTTTTATAATGGGTATTTTCTATTTAGGGACAAATACGAAGTTCAAGTAAAGTCATAATAATAATAAACGTACATAGATAATCTTAACGTTAACACATTTAAATAAAACCTGTTACAATAATACTATGGCACCAATCAGATTATGGCGGGCTGATACCTAAACTAGGTTAGACCTGTATCTCAAGTTATCAGCCCTCCACCACTTAAAAATACACCGCTTCTATTGTTATTAACAGTATCGTTTTACAAACACAATATTGAACATTTGACAACTGAACCAACGACCTTATTGAAAGTTTTTACTGGTATACGTTTCCCAACGATATTTTTTCGGCAATGGATCGGATCTGGATCAAGGTATTTTTACATCCTGTGAATCTTGTAATAATATAAAACATACCAATCTTCCAAAAATGCCCGATAGTCTGCCAGTTCTTTTCTCTTTCATAAGAGCGTCTAGCACTCTACCTCTTGATCTGTTAGCGCTCATTGTTTGTTTAGACTCCTCCAATTGTGATCTAAAGAAAATTAACACAGTTCTTTTTAGTTTAGAATATTTTTATAGAATTAATTTTTCCTGTTTTCTTGGGTAAATATTGCTTAGCAATTAAATATAAAGAGCTTCCGCGCTCAAAAAGACACGTTAAGATGAATGAATGGACACTTAATTGTACACTAAAATAAAGAGAAATGTAGCAAAGGAAAAAATTAAATTAAAATTAATCTAAGATAGATCAATATAAGATGATGTGTCGGTTAACACTAGATGTTATTTAGCCACAGGCCATTTAAAGGAATTATGGTAAGGCATGAAAAATTCTAACAGCAGGACGCTACATGCCTCTGTCAATCCGCAATAGATTCAGATCATCAGAATACCTTCTACCTAGGATTGGGAAGGTCTGTGTTCAGGAACATTAACTGTAACACCTTAACTGTGCCTGCCTACATTTTGGGCATATTAATTATTTATATTCTATTCAGGAATGGGTCTATATTAGGCTGAGACGATGATAATGATGTAGTCTATAATATATTTTCATTTCGTATGATTTTATTTCTAAGGAATTATTTTTTAATAAACTACTTCGTTAAGAATCTTACCTCAAAGTTCTGACTTCATTCGCCACAGTTGACTCCTCATTCTTTAAAGTATTCAATCTAGACTGAAGTTCCTTCAATTTCCTTTCATTGCCAGGTAAAGTGGAAGATAATTCCTGTTGTAACCTAAAAATATTACTTAGGAATGAGTTAAAAGGCTTAAATAAAATTTATAACAAAAACATATCAAAATTCATTGATTCAAGTTTGGCTCAATAGAGCTCTTATGAATATCATACTTATAAGCTAACGGGCTAAACTAAGTAAAAGAACGGGCAAGAAAATCGTCAAGGTTAGTTTTTTTCTCCCGAAAGTTACAATATAAATACATAATATTAAAACAATTTTGTTCTGCCGTCACTTAGATTTTAAAGAAAAGAATACAAAATTATTTTTAGTTATAATAACATAATTACGGATAAACATAGTAGACATGTGCAGACGCGTTTCGCTCAACCATACTTACCTTAACATACACCACAGAAACATAAAGTGAGCGTGATATACTCTAATAATTAATGACATCATAATGTCGGGTGTGTAATGTTTGATATAATAACAAATGCTCTAATTTCACTTGAAATAACGTTCATATGTTATAATTTTCATATGCTATAATAACAAATAACCTAATTTCATATGATCTAATGTTTTATATGATATAATCTTTCTTTGATATAATAACATTTAGTATAAAGTTCATATTATATAATTTTCATAATATTCTTTTAATATAATGTTCATTTAACCTCATGTTCTTTTAACCTAATTAGTCGACGGTAGCTATATAAAAAAAATAACCACGAAGGGAATGGCGGGGTCTACGACCCCGCCATCCCCTTCTAACCTAACCTATCAGTTATTTATTTATTTATTTATTTATTGAGAAAACCAACAGCGTATACAGTTAAACAATTAACATAAGTACTTAAAGCTAGTATGGCCAATAACAGGTTTCCCTAATATATCAAACAATGTGAGTGGTAAGCAAAGAAACAATTACAAGTAATAAAATATAAAAGAGACAGTTGCTGTCTAGTGCTAATAACTCCTGGTAATTATGAATATTATAGTAAATAAATAATATACTAAATGAATATTATGTCAAATGTGCATTATAAGAAATGTTCATTATATCAAAAGAAATTAGGTGAAATGAAATTATAACTACAATTCATTATGACAACTGATCGTTATATCAAACAAAATTATATTAAGTGAAATTATGTCAAGTGAACGTTAGATTTTTTGTTATTATATCAACCGTTACACACCCCATAATGTCAGCCCATTAGCGTCCCACTATCGCCGCAGAGCTAAGAGCGAATTGATGACAAACTATAGTAATAATAATTCCTTTACAATCATATCAATTAAGATCCAAGATAAGTGTCATTAAAAACTTGTATTATGTATACTAAATAACGGATAAACATACTTAAATTCTTTTTTTGTAAATATATACTTAATATACATAGAAAACTACCTATACACACTTAGGAAAAGTATGGAGGCTATTCAAACATTTGGTGGTTAAATACCGTCGGATAAGTATCATTACGAACTTGTATTATGTATACTAATAAATGGATAAGCATAATACTTTTTTTGTAAATACATACATAAATAGGAAACACCTTATATCATACATTTAGGAATGAGTCTGGTGGTTATTCAAATATTTAGTGGTTTAATAACGTCGATAAACCACTATTTGTTGAATTACAATAAAAACGGGGGATATTTTTCGTATAGGATCAGTGTACACAAGAGTTTCTAAAACCAAACAGATGCAATTATTACACTACAATACAATAATGAACTCGAACTTACATTTTTTTTTCTTCCAAATCATTTACGGCTTTCTCGTAGGCCGCTTTCAGTTGCTCTAATTTCTCTGTCTCACTCACTTCTGTACTCAAATATATTTTTAATTCCGACTCCGCCATCTTGTATTCTGTGTTTGCACTGTCAACTATAACTTTCAAATCTATCAATTTTGCTTGAAGTTTATTTTTTATTTCTAGAAGTCCTTGGGTTTTAGACCTGGAAGTGAGGTTTAAAATGCAGTTAAAATGATAATTAATTATACTATCTTTTTACACTTCATACAGCGTCTTCTAGCTCCAAAATGAGCAGATATTGTACTGTGGGTACTCCACGTTCATGCAAACAATCGTTCACCTTGTGTGGGAATCGAACCCACGATCTTTGGAGCTATATAAGGGTACGCCAACCTTCGCGCCATATCAACTAATTGGAATATAACTATTATGTAAGTAATGTATAATTATTATCTGCAGACAAAGAGTCCGCATGGTGGAGTATGATTTACTTCTTTTACTTCTCTCCTCTCGGTTTGTAAAAGGAGTTACTGGAACTTCATTAACGTAGACATTAATGGGCGGTGATGATAAGTAGATATCCAATTCATACTAATTTATTTTCATATTACATGGTTACTAGATGGTCTTAAAATAGGTAGCACATTTACATGTAATACCCTTGGCTAGTCTCTTACTAGCCATACACTTCGCTTTATTCTGGTCTACAACGAGACCTTAGTATATATTCTTTATTGCACAAAAAAACAATAACAAAAAAAGCCTTATGTGAAAAAGACGACGTACAAAGGTGGACTTACTTCTAAAAGAAATCTCTTCCAATCAACCTTACCTGAAGTGGGAGAGATAGTTAGCGGGCATTGATAACACACTACAATATGATATTACACATATACAAATACAAAAATATGATATAAGATAAATATCAGATACATAAACCTACTTATATACATAAATAAATACAAAGAAAAACCTTGAAAGAAAGACCTTGGGACTTCTTGGCGGGAAATTAAAGCGACATGTCTGCATTTTTGTTTTATTCTAAAATTTGTGATATTTCGAACATTCATGTGTAATAAGGATAGATTATTCACCGTTAAGTGTACATTAGCGTTGGTAAATATAATAAAACAGTGCAACATCACTTTTCAAATTCTCTCAAGAAGTCCATGTGAGATCTCAGTATAGTCCCACATGTTTACTGAGGACTCAAGGGGTTTATCTCATTTGCCATTAATCATCTTTATCACCACTCATTCTCATTTACTATGATTTATATGTCAGTAATATATCTCTTACTTGCCACTGGCTGAATGTGCAAACCGCACGAAGCCATTATTTAAAAGATAAAAAAACGAGACCTTGATTTGTGAGAGTATGCCCATGTTCAGTAGTGGGACGTCACATTAATAGGCTAAGATGATAACAAATTTAAATAAATTACCTTACGCCTGCCATGACACTCTCCAACTCTTCTTCGGATTGACTCTTACTAGCCTTATGTTTCACTAATAACTTTTCGCAATCTTCTACTTCCCTTTTATTCTTTTCTGGAACCTATTTCGGAAATGAACAATTTATTTATAAATACAGTAATAATTTACTTTAGTTAGATATATACTAATTTAATCTCACAAATATTACATACATACATACATTCACGCCTGTTTCCCCGAAGGGGTAGGCTGAGGCATATTATACGCCCACACTTCGTTAATTATATAGTACCACGTAATAGGAGGGTATTGCCGTTTACCGGGCACTGTTATGTTCGCCAGAGCCTCGTCCATTGATCGGCAGGTGTACCACTTGCAGGTGTGATTGGCTTGGGCTCCTTAGGTCTTAGTGGGATATACCCCATATCAAGCATTTACGCACATTTGCAGAATTCCAATTCAAAAAACTTTTATTTTATAAACTACTACATAGTACTTGAAAACGTCAGAATTGAATATAAAATACAATCGGCATATGATTACACTAAAATCACGAAGCTTAGATTCACTTACATGCAACAAAACAATTAGGAAACAAAAAATATTTAAGTGTAAGTGAGTCTAAGTACCAGTTCCGAGCCACTGCTCTGTAAGAACTGGCAAGAAACTCAAAAGGCTACTCTTTTAAATTTTTCACTTGGTTAGGTACTTCAATTACAATCTTCATTTGTTTGCAAAGAGCTATACAATGCAATATAATAAAACATTAACAATGTCATTCATATCAGAATAACCTAAATGAAACGGCAGTTTAATCCCAAGCAATTTTTATCTGAATGAAGGTGAATAGTATAAATTCGGTATGCTCTTGTATTTCATTTTGCATGTTATTTTATATTCATCAGAAAGAATCATTTAGATCATACATTTGAGTAATCACAATTGAAACTGTTTGAAAAATTATACCTTAAAAAGTCTTTAAAGTTTGATGGGCAAGTCCATTTCGAAAGTGTGGAATAAAATCAAAAAATAATACAACCCGAAATCTCACACAGTTTATAGTAACTTTTGTTAGGTAACCATTTTAATAAACGCAACATGAATATAGCTATAGAACAAAGTTACTACGCGACCCATACAAAATACCAACATGTGACGTCATAACGTGGAAGCTGTTTAAAGAAAGTCTAAAAATGTGATATTAAAATATTTATATCTAGAGGTTTTATCAAGCTAAAGAAGTAACTCTTTCACGAATGTTGTAATGCTCTTTGGGAACATGCAAAAATAACAGTCCCGATACCCTATTAGATTTGGAGATGATAGGTAGACAGATATCTACGTAGAAAATTTATTTGAGAAACCATATACCAACGTGATGCGTGCATACGTGATTATCTAAATGAATTGACACTGTGTGGGAACCAAACCCACGAACCACAAAAGCTAAAAATTTATATCTTCTTGCACAACATTGTGGTCGTTAACAACTAGTCTCTTATTATAATGTAGGTAGTCCGTCAGTCGATAAATTTTAAATAACAATGTTTAACAACAGTAATCATTGTTACAAGGACAATAAAACATTATGACACATTCATTAATCACAACATTGGATAGCATCGCGTAAACAACAGTACAGTCAGAGACATATAGTTAATATCATCCAAAGGGCCATAAAGATCGACGCACGTCTCTATTGTTAAGAGCATTGTAGAGAAGTACTTAAAACTTTAACATTAACTATTTATCAAGGAATAATATTTTCGTGCGCGACTTATCATTGAGCGCGATATATATTAACAACATTTTGCCTTTGATTAATTAAAGTAATAATTATATTTCGTCCGCGACAGTACCCATGCGCAGCTATCCCCTCCGAGTTTCGTTCAGCGCTAGACTTACGCGCCGCTACTTGTACCAACTATTTGATGATAACTGTACAAACAGTTTGTTATTCTTTATTTCAATTTCATTTATTTGCATTGCAAAGTCTTACACAGATGGAAAATTTTGACACGATTTTGGACCCTGTTGGGTTGGGCACTGCAATTTAGATGAGAGGATGACGTCATTTTCACAAATAATTTATTAGAATGATTGAACAATAGATTTAATATTCATCATCACTAACCCTTCATATTATGTTATAAAATTATAATTTTTTATATTATTTCATTTACTATTGCATAATTTTTTTATGTAATTCCATTAAGTATTAATGATTACATTTGACAACTATTGTAGTAAATAATATTTTTGACTGTAGTGCAGTGTTAAATATAAATAAATATGGACATATCCCACAACGCTTCTATTCCCAAACTAAGCAGTGCTTGTAAAGAGAGTACCAAAAAACCTTCGTAAATATAAAATATTGTGTTCCACATTTGAAAAAATTCGGAAACAATCAGCCCCAGAAAAATCTAACCCACGACCTTAAAAGTAGGGCTCAAAGTTAAGTATGCTCCTAAATTGCAATGAAACTTATTATCAGAGGTCGGAATTAGGTAGAGTTATTTATGTACTTGCATCGAAATGTTGATATTAATGTGGACCTTCCCGGGATTTCAATATCATATTTCAATCCAATATCATTGATGTAAGTTTGGCAACGTCGCGCGTGCAGTAGTCTAAATTAAAAAAGTAAAAGTAAATAACTTTTTATTAAAAAGTAACGGGATTTTTTCTATTCTTTAAAATTAATCCCGGGATTTGAGGCATATCCACTATATTCTTTCGCTGTGTGAAATCAGTGTAAGTACATGAATAACTCTACCTAATTCCGACCTCTGCTTATTATTTACGAAATATTTAGATTTGACAATAAGCGATAAAAAATTGAGTCGACAATAATTATACCAGATACTTTCGACAGCTTGATTAGCTAAAGCTGATTTTTATCAGAAACTGTTGAAGTATGCAGTACTCACCAATCCTAAGTCCATTCCTCTTCTCTTGCTACTATAGTGGTTCTAGAATATTCCTATTCTTGTTGGACTGTGTCGAGACCGCTTGAGCTGTAACCGTCTTCTTCTTACTTAGTTCCTTATGCTAGATACTCTACACAGCTCATTCAGAGCTGATTTTCAATAGCAACCTGTTGAAATACGCAGTGCTTCCTAACTTTGCATATATGAGCTTCCCCTTCTCTTGTTCCAGTAGTTCTTGTCGATTAGCTAAATATGGTTTTCACCACAAACCGGTAGAAGTACGCAATACTCACTAATTCTAAGTCCATAAGCTTCCCCTTCTCTTGTTCCAGTAGTTGTTCTAGATTCTTCTTCTTCTTGTTCGACTGCGTCAAGTCAGCTTGAGCTGTGACCGTCTTCTTTTTACAGCTTTGTAGTTTCTCTGTCAGTTCCTCCTTTTGTTTTTGTAGTTTTTCATATTTCCTTTAAAAAGGAGAAATGCATCAATATTAAAATATGCTTATTTCTTTTTAAGATTTTTTAAAATCTAGGTTGCTGCAAGCATGTTCTGGCGCATTGAAACTTGTATTGAACGACATTTGTGATTGTTTTTTGTAATTTCTGTTCCCAAAATTGTGTGTATTGCACTGCCAAATTAGGATCTGGGTGTAATTAAAAAACATTTTTTTTTAAAAGTTTTCTTGATTTTACGAGACGATATTATCTCTTTCGTCCCTGACTGAGTGAGACTCGCCCAGGAAAGATAGAAATGGAAACAACTGAGGGAGACCTTTCGGGGACAGTGTAGATTATTAACTTTTTTTATTGAGTCGTGTTTAACTATTACACTATTAATTGGACGTAGTTAAGCAAAAAGGACTCAATCCACACATTGGCCAAAAATGAGTTAAGTGTGCCACCGTACTGCTGAGGGTTGAATCTATCATGTAGTGAAAACCCTATGTTGAATATGTACTCGGAAACCAGTTTTCTGACTACCCTGACTCAACCCACTTGTATACAGAGCACATAAAAAGTTTTTGCAGAATGAACTCAGTCCGCTTGAATTATTTCTGAGTAATTTAATCTCTATGAGTATGTTCATAAGTTTGATAAACCAGAATAAACTCAAACAGTTTGGATCCTTTCTAAGAATTTAGTTTCAATTGAAAATATCATTTTATCAATTTACTAAAACGACTTAAACAGGTTGGGTTGTTTCTGTGTTATAGTTTTACTGAATCAAAATATTTATTTTAATTTATCAGAAACAACTCAAAACGCTTGAGATATTATAGAAAATGGCTTTAAATGAACTGCACATCTAATATCAAATAACTTAAATCGACCCAAACAGGTTGAGTGGTTTGTAAGGAATAGATGTAATGATTGATTGAAATACTTTGAATTATATTGAAGTGACTTATAAAGAATTATAATAATTAAATATCTGAAGAGTATATAATAATTTTATAAAATTACATTCATTCCCTCCTGAAATATAAATCTCACTATAGAAGAGTCTTTCGTGGCGTGGTTTTACATGGCTCCAACGATCAAGGACGATGCAATGTCTGGGTTGAAGGGGAAGCCGGAAGAGGTGCCCAAGAAGTTGGGTCGTGCCTTGTTAAGTTTATTAAAAACAATCTGAGGGATGCTTCGATCACTAGTTGTATTAGCAACTAGTTGAGGGATGGCAAAGAGAATTTAGTTCTTTGGAGCGACTGCTGCTGAGGGCAAAATCATCATAATCATTTCAGCCATTTGAAGTCCACTGCTGAACATAGGCCTCCCCAATTGCTTTCCACGTAGATCGATTCTTTGCCGCCTGCATTCACCGGCTCCCCGCCGCCCTGACCAGATCATCGGTCCATCACGTCGGGGGCCGCCCTCTAATACGTTTGCTGATTCATTGTCGCCATTCAAGAACCTTAACGCCCCATCGGTTGTTGGTTCTTCGAGCTATGTGCCCCACCCACTGCCACTTCAGCTTGCAAACGCGCTTCGCTATGTCGCTCACTGCAGTTCTCCTTTGGATTTCCTCATTTCTGATTCTATCTAGGAACACTCCAAGCTTAGCTCTCTCCATCGCACGCTGAGCGACTTTAAGCTTCGTTATGAGGCCCATAGTCAGGCACCACGTCTCAGTCCCATACGTCATCGCTGGCAACACACACTGGTCGAAGACTTTCGTCTTGAGACACTGAGGTACTTTGGACAAGAAAATTTTGCGTAGTTTCCCGAACGCAACTCAACCGAGCTGGGTTCGACGATTGACCTCTTTCTCGAACTTGGACTTACCTAAATGGACTTTTTGTCCCAGGTATACGTACTCGTCGACAACTTCGAGGGCCGAGCATCCCACTATTACTGGGGTAGGCACAACATGGATATTTGACATGATTTTCGTCTTATCCATGTTCATTTTAAAACCTACCCTTCGGGAAGCTCTGTCGAGGTCTCCGAGCATTGTGCTCAGATCCACAAGCGACTCCGCTATGACCACTATGTCGTCGGCAAATCGAAGTTGAGTCATTTACTCGCCATTGATGTTGATGCCGTAATTTCCCAGCCCAGTAGCTTGAAAACATCCTCCAGAGCAGCAGTGAACAGTTTCAGTGAAATGACATCACCCTGTCTCACGCCTTTCTGCAAGAGGATAGGATTCGTGTACTGGTCCAGTACTTGTACGGATATCGTGGCGTTCCTGTATAAACTCCTCAGCACTTCGATATACCGATGATCAATGCGGCATTGCTGCAGGGACTGAAACACTGCCCAGCTCTCGATCGAATCAAAGGCCTTCTCATAGTCCACAAACGCTAAGCAAAGTGGCTGGTTATACTTCTCTGTCTTCTGTATAACCTGCCGCAGAGTGTATATGTGGTCTATGGTTGAAAAGCCTTCTCGGAAACCAGCTTGTTCGGGAGGCTGGAAGTCGTCAAACCTTTGACCGATACGGTTCGTGATGACCCGTGAAATACTTAAGAGTCCGGACATTCATTTTGCCGAATGATACTGATTTTAGTAAGATTGAATATGAGCTTAAGCATCATGAGAGAATCAGAAGAAGATTTTGAAGTTCTTTGGCCCCAGGGAAAACCCATTCCTCAAGCAAAGCTCGATGATCTGAGATGGCTCTGAGATCATCGAACATGGTCAGATCATTAAATATGGTTTTATTTTAATACCTAAAGATTGTCACGCATTTTACAATAACCTTAAGGAAAACAGCAATATTAACGAGGATGTCGATGGATACGGGCCAACTATTGATTTTGACTTGGTTGTTGAGACATATTAATATGAGCGCTCAGTTTTATACTGTTTATCCTATTTTTTTATTGTTATACTGGTGTTTTCTTGTTATTTTGACAGCATTGTGTTGAAGGTTAATAAATGTATAACTTTTTAATGATTTTACTTATTCTGTTTTTTTTAATAAATGGTTTTCTTGTTGAACAATAGTTTTGAGTCCATTCTAAGAAATGAAATAAAAGTATTTGTCTTTTTAAACTTGAATTTAATGGTAAGGACTCAACCCACATTTAACTCAATATCTCCAAATCTATTGCAAGCATTATAAATAATTTGATAGACAGATACAATATAAACTATTATAATCCAAAAAAGTTACAGCTTTTTAAAAAAAAACAACTTTAATAATAAGAAATCACAGCTCTAACTGCAAACTGCCTTATCTCAAAAGTGACTTTCTGTGGGTTGAGTCCTTTTCGCTTAACTACGTCCAATTATAATGATCAATTAGCAGGATCATTTTCTTGATTCAGGCGTTACTTTGCGAAAATCCATTGTAAGCAAGTGATGGATTAAAAATGGACCCTCGGTTCAGCTTTGATCGCGAAGACATCGTTGTTCTGAGGCAGATATTTTACCTGAAGGTGCCCTGTGTAAGGGCGAAACACGTGTAGTGTTGAAATGTTTCTCGATTTTTCGGGAACTAACAGTTGCGTGGGTTTTGTCACAAATGTATGTTTTAGTCCATCACTTGCTTAGCGGGAGTAAGCCACATTACAGGTAATTTTGCATATTACTTACTGAGTCTTTGTTTTGAAAAACGTTGTTTTCTCGTGCAATTCATCGTCGATCTCCTTTAACTTGTCGTCTATTTTGGCTAAACTCTCTTTTAGTTCAGCTAACTCTGTTTCTTTACCTTTTATTAACTTGTTGATTTCATGTCTGTTAAAGAGAAAAATGAACCATTATTTTTATGAACGCTCCTAGATCCTTTTAATCCCCAAGTTACCATGTAACGCATAGCACATAAAACAATGATTTATAAACCTTCCATAAAGCTAAAATATACTAAAGATAAACAATTTTAAAAAGAGTGTAGGTTAACTGTTTGTAAGTAATGAGCAAAAAGAGGACGGCCTACCACACGATGGACCGATGATCTGGTCAAGGCGGCGGGAGGCCGATGGAAGCATGCGACTCAGGATCGCTCCATGTTGTAATCTATTGGGGAGGCCTATGTTCAGTAGTGGACGTCATATGGCTGAGATGATGATGATGAGCAAAAAGACGTAACCGCTTTTACACGTAGCAAATATTTAAGTGATGTGAGATACTTGTCTGGATCTATCAGCGTGTTTTATATTATATATAAATAAATAAAATACTTTTTCAAGCGACAGATTTGGCGCAGAGGTCAGTATACTCGTTTTTATAAATTCATCCGATCAATCCCATTTAAGAAAATTATTTCTGTGCATTAACATGGTTATTCGTCTCCGCCCAGATTTTTTAAAGAGGTCTTCTCTGTATTATAAGTACTTATGTATTTACAAAACTGATGGAGATTAATACTGAACTATGTCTAGTGTGGGAATCGAACCCACAACTCTCGAAACTAAAAACGAATATACCGACCTCCGCGGAATATCAGTTGTCAGTGAAAAAAATGCTGACACACATTGATACATCAGCTACAAATTTAAGAAAACTTACATATACTTATGCAGAAGCAAATTCCTCGTCCTAAGCGTCGTATTGGTTAGGTTCATTTGTTCCACGGCCTCTCTCATTGGCTGTTCCAACTTCTGTTTCTCCTGTTCAACTAAGCGTACTCTATTCAACTTTTCCTTTCTCATTTCACTGTACTCTTCCACTTTAACTGATAGTTTTTCTATAGGTTCCTGTGGGAGAATATACGTATGTTATTCTGTGCTGATATATAACGCTCGCAGATCTGTAGAAGACTAAACGATGTTAAGAGTTTACAGCGATCGGTTCCTAGATGAAAGACTGGTGGCATCTGACATCGAGGTACGTTTATCTGTCAGCTCAATTATGTGTTAAGATTAAACATGATGATGATATCACGCATTCTAATAGCAGGATGCAACACAACTGCATCTACCAACCAGGGTAATAGTCTCGTGGTGTTACCAGAATACCTTGGTTTGTGAGTGGGCCAGAGCCCAGTAGAGGTAGTGAATAAGCTGTTATGACTCATATCAGCTAATCACCATATGATCTGGAGTGAAAAGATTTGCCCAATAAACTGTAAATAAAGCATGTTTCTGATTTCATTGTAAAAGCAAGTATACATGTTACTGTAAAAGCTCGAACTGCAGTAAACCCTAAGGTATGCCAGTAAAACCTAAGATCTACCAATTCCTAATGGTAAATGTCCCAAAAGGTTTGCGATTCGAACTTTTACCACTATTCCGTTGGTAAATCTTAGGATTTACACTTCAATCTTAATATTTACCGTAGTTCGAGCTTTAACAGTAACATATACATCATAAAGGTAGCCAATAATCTCACCTTATACCTCGACGTTCCAATAATATCCTCTAAATACTCAAGCATACCGGATTCATGTTCAGTCTGTCCTTTTGGCTTCATCATAGCAATTTGTTCTACTTCTCCCTAAAAATAAAAAAAAGATAATACATTAATGTGATGATGTGGAGCAAATCCACAGACCAGCTAATCGCATGTCCAGTGTGCCCTAAAACATGTCCGTCCTCCTTATGGACCTTATGAGCGCTTCCGACCGTGCAATTTCTGTTGCAGCATACTGACAAAGTATAGGCCAATTTAAACTCATTTGTTTCCGACACGAAAGAAGCAGCAGATTCATTTAAATTCAGCTAGAACTGGGATTTACGTCACACTACATCCCGCCCGATGGAAATCAGCCGATGGCTAATCCAGCAAAATGATTACGCTCCATACCGTAGAGTAAGCACGGTCACAAGCGCACCCAGTCATGACGGCCTGCAAAAATGCCGTTTCACGTTCTGCTTAAAATACCCTGGATTCTAAGGCCTGGGAAACGCAGAAAATTCTAAACTTTGTGATCCTCTGCCATACCCAGCATGCTTTGGTTTTATAAGCCTTATCAAACTTATCTTCTTGGTTCCAGTGCTGATAGTCTGCACAGTATGTGGAAGGTACCTATGACCAGCACGTTACATACAATATAATATGTTAATGTGGCTTAATAAATAAATACACATTATTTGTGACCATAGTAGGCTTCGACCTTCTGTCTTCTGTTGTTGCAATGTGTAATGCTTGTTTTGATGTGATGCAAACAGTTTTTTTTTCAAATGTGACTTGTCATAATGACCACATCCCGCCAGATGAAAAGCAGTCGATGCAGTCGATCGAAAAGAGTAGGATGAATAATGAATGCCAATTCACGCCTTGCTTATAAGACCCGGGACTATATAAGTTTGGAAACACATGCAATTTGTGGAAATCATCCGTTTAAGACTTGATCTATGAAAGAAAGAACAGATATAGTTGTACATATACCTGCAAAATCAGGAATCTGTTGTGGTCCAAATCGATTCCGTGAAACCGCAGCATTTTGGCAACCTCTTTAAATTGCACTCTTCGGCCGTTTAATGTGTAGTGTGAAGAGTTGTCTTTGAATGCCGATCTCGATACTACGATCTCACTGTTAGGAACTACTGTAAACTCCTCTCCTTCCTGAAACAAAGAAAATATATTTACATATATCGCATGCTTAAAGGAACATCGACCCATTAATAGATAGGTCAGGTTTGAATTACGTACTTATAGTCTTTTTATTTCTTAGATCGAATCAATGTTAATCAAACGTTCAAAACACAAGCACAATTACTAATTAATAAAGGGTGTTATTTAACGTGTCTTCAAAATTAATAAATTGCCAACCTAACCTAACCTTTTTGTACATCAAAAATACTGATTGAGCACCTAATCACCTATTAGATGCTCACTCAGTATTTTTGATGATCAAAAAAGCTTTTTTTAGAGGTTTAGTTTATTATATTCCATTAATAAATCAGTATTAATTTAATGCGCTTAAAAGTAGAACAAGTAGTCTTTAGAAGATCTTCTTTTGTGATGTCCCAGAATTCGTCTTTTTTGAGTTAAGTCACTGTTCTATTGAGCATGCGAATTATGTTCACCAGAGGATGATTCCCTATGTGCCAGCGATCATCGAACGTATAGCAACATCTGCAAGTTAAAGTGTGAAGAGAGTCGCTCAGAGGAAACGCAACGAGTCTTACACATGCAACGTTGTAAATACGAGCCACGTAATCCAATTTTCTTACTATTTTCCAAAGTATTGAACTATTTATGATAATGAACCTATGTTTATAATATAAGTAACTGCTTGTTAATTATTTTACTTTTTGATTGTAACCAAGAAAAGGTAAAATCATTTATATTTGATTTATTATCATTACTCTGTGTGATTGAGATTATTATTAGTTGCATATATTTCATAGCCCGTTTCAGGGCGTTTGACGATTTTGAACCTATGCACAAAAAGGTGTGGTTCATGTGTACCTGTCTGTATGCTCCTTAGTGGCTAAAATTTTTAATTAGTATTTTTTGAGTCAATTCAAAATTGATATTGGCTGTAAAGTTAAACATAAGTCATTCGATCACCAGTTGCTTTGTAATTTTAAATCAATAATCAGGGTGTTGGTTACAGTAAGTAATCACGCTTCATAACGTTAATCTTGACATTTATTAGCATATTTTTTAGAGCAAAGATTGCAGAATTTTAATTTTCATCAGACATCACGATTTATTGAATTTGATTAGCATGTCACAATTGCTATTATTCTATACAAAAGTGAAAAGTTTAGATAAAGCCCACCTATATAAGTTGAATGCTGTTAACGTTCAACAACATAACCCAGAAAGAGTTATTAGAAACATGAAGTTCTCTGCCATAGTACTGGTGTGCCTCGGTAACTTACTTTCTTACTTTTACTACTTAAGTCTTGCATATAAATACACAAAAAAATATTAACTACGTTATCTTTGATCAACAACATCAATAAATAGTGTTCAGAAATAACGTCTATGAGATTACAACTCCGTTTGTGCCCGTCTTAGGCTGCCTGTTCACTGAAGCGGAGCGAGGATGCAGAGCGGAGATACGGACAAATATTAACCAATGAGATTTCATAAAATCTTCGCTCCTCTCCTGTCCGCGATTCCTATTGGATAATATTTCTTTGTTTCTCTACTCTGCTGCCTCTCTCCGCTTCAGTGGACAGGCAGCCTTAAACTGCTCACTACTGCTAGGATCTGCTCACTGGACTAACCGTATTTGGCTGAATTTCAGTAATTACATAGACTTTCATTTAGATGACATAGTATGGATGGAGGTTAACCTCCGCAATATAGAGGGATCAATTTTTGGTTTAACTAGCTGTCAGGATTTTAAAAGTTACTGACTGCCAGACATTCATTTCAGCCCGACTGGTTTCCGAGGCACGCAGCAAGCAGTAGTTAGTCATCATAACTTTCAAAGGTCATAGGTGCGCGCCACCAGGTTATTAACCCGAGACCATCTGACCACCAGTATATAGGTCTCACCTATAGCATTTAATAGACTCCGAAAGAACTAGACCGATTTGAAAAATTATTTCAAGTTCTTTATTGTATTTTTTTTCAGCCGCCATGTTTTCTCTGACATTGGCCTATGAACAACCATGCCATTGTAAGATGAATACTGACACCGTGTGTGCCAGCAACTACCACACTTACCAAAACCCGTGCCTGATGCGTTGTGACGCGGTCAGGAAGCAAACACAACTGCACATCCTTTATCTCGGAGAATGCCGTGTTGGGGCGAATTATTAACTGATTTCGTGTTGCACCTCAATTCGTTATGTGTAATTAATAAACATATATATAATATACTTTATTATTTATTTCCCACACAAAAAAGCACCAGATAATACAACGTGAGAAGAAACACGTCTCAAACTAAACTCTTCAAGCATCTAAAATTTTCCATAAAACGTTACAACAATTTACCCCATTCTCTACAAAATGAACAAAATTATATAACATGTATTAAAACAAAATTTTCATTAATAAATGTTATTATGGTGTTAAGGAAATATTAACCGCCAAGATAAGATATAGATTTGTGATTCTTAAAAATAAATAAGATTTGGACAGTAAAATTAAGTAAATTTTTGTATAAATTAAGTTTCATTTGAATATTTTTTTTATTTCGGTAACAAATGATTAAACTTAAAAGTTGCGTGTACCCGACATGGTCCATAATATTGGTCTCAAATTTGTATAAAATCTATAAATAAAAGTTTCTGACACTTACACCAATGATAAAATTCCAAGATAGGTATCATTAAGAACTTGTGTTATGGATACTAAATAACGGATAATCATACATAAGTACTTTTTTTTTTGTAAATACATACTTAATATACATAGGAAAACACCCAGACCAGTACAAATATTCATGTATATGCACACAAAGATTTGTCTTGTGTGGAATCGAACCCACGACCTCGGACTGCGGGTATACTCGCCACCACGCCATATCTGTGGTCGTAACTATGTACACATTATGGTTTTGCAATAAATTTTTGTATTTGTAGTAAAGCGTTTGTATAATCAAATAACTAATTGACTGGGAGGAGTTCTGTGTGTAGATGCTTTAAAAAATATACACCCTAAAGAGAAACTGTTGATAAATATTAGTTGTGAATTGAAGGCACACCTCAGGGCTCCGTGCTTGGACCTCTGTACATTTTGTCCTGTGTAAATGACATGAATAAGTACACAAATGGGAAATTGCATCACTTTTAGCACCTGATATCAGTTTGCGGAGGACACCTTTTTGGTGATATCTAGTAATGGTAAATTCCCGAAAGCATTCTCTTATCAAGCACTTTGCTTTTAAGTTCTCTAGATTTACAAGAAATGAAAACTACTTGTACATTAATGTATTGATCTTTGCTAATAGTTATAGTTTAAGTACCTCGTTATGTTTTATTAAGTTTGAATTCTAGCATTATCCCGGTTGCCCTAGGCTTAGGCTTAGAGCCCAGGGTCTGCTGACTGAATTATCAGATATGGCTGAATTACAGAGCAAGAGCGTCTGACCTTCTCAACCCAGAGGAAAACATTGTTAAACAAGCTGTCAGGATGTTAGAAGGCACTGATTTCCTAAAAACGAATGCCATAGATGTTCATGACAGCCGAGACCAACGGCTTAACGTGCTTTCGAAGGCAAGCGATAACTACGCACATAACTTCGAAAAGTCATAAGTTTTGAATCCGAGACCCTCTGAATTTGAAGTCTATGGTTCTCGCCACTGGGCAATCGCCGCTCCTTTTATAGTTTGCATATGATTCATGTTCTTCAGAAATGATTTATTCACTACATAATTCAGACCGAGAATGTTCTGTTTTCTTCGGAGCGAGAACGTATTTTGTTTTGCCCTAAGTACAACTTTCCGAGCCTCGCTGTCCAAAGCCGCAGTCACACCATAAATCACCTCTATTTTTCTTTCTTCCAGTCAATCAAGGTCGACCGGGTAGTCTATCATATGACGATATGATCTATAAATGGGCATTCAAATGCACTCCACTGTCGAGTCTTACAGCGTGTCTCATGACGTCTTCGAGTGCTAGATTGAACTGCTGCTGTGCTAGATTGAGGTGATAACGCATTCCCCTACTCTATTTGATTCGACTTTTTCAAAGATATTGTATAGTGTGACAGTCGATACTATCTTATGTCTACCCATAAAAAATGGATACGGGATCGCTCGTCTTAAATATATTTATAGGTTATTTTAATAAAGTTTAAAGATCTAGAGTAAAATATATATATTTATTCCTATTTAATTGTATTTAGTCCGGCGTCACTTAACTAAGGAATAAACCACAAAATCTAGGTTCTAAAAGCCTTATAGGTTATCAAAATCACACCCGCGCAAATTGCAATCGAAAACTGAGTAAGCGATCGGTCACGAGCATGGTAAAATTTAAAGACAATTTGCCGTTTGTACGCTGGCAAAATTATACTCCTTAAAGTACCGAAAGACCCGGGAATAAAATTTGATTACCCGGTCCAATTTTTTTGATAAAAGATCAAGTATTACCAGTACTTATGCGACCGGGATTACCCGGATCTAAACACACACACATCATCATCATCATTACAGTCATATATAGGCCACAGCTGGACATTGGATTCTCTAATACATTATTATTGGGGGTATTTTGCCCATAATCACCACCTTGGGCAGGTAGGTTGGTTTTGACTACTAACATTATTTTCAGAGCATAGTGGTATGATTGTAATAATTAATTTTCATTAAGCACTATTAGAAATCAATTTGGATCGCATGTCAAAATTTGTATTTATTGTATATAAATCTCATAAGTTCAGATAAAACACACCTATATAAAGTGCTGTTTATTTAAAAACCTAATCTTGTTCAATAATTACAAAGAAACATGAAGCACTCTGCTGTAGTACTGCTGTGCTTCGGTAATTTTTTTTACATTTCCTACTCACTGCACGAAATCTCTTGTTAGTGACCTATATCTGAACGACCCAGTAACATTGACACAATATTTGTCGTTTCGTTAACTACTTTCTTTAAATGTCCCATAAATCAAGGGAGCCTGATGGCACACCTTATTTATGGCTCTTAAACTCATTTCTCCTGAGTTGTGCATTGCATTTAGGCCATCGCTTAAATTGCCGACGCCGGATAAACACGGCAAGAATCCCGGACATTTGTGCGAAATATGGTCATTTCCCCGGACCGCTCTATAAATATTTTTTGCAACAAAAAAAAATCATCATTAAAATTAATAATTTCTTGGTGGGCTATCGTCAATCAATTTTGAACTACGATATAATAGGTTGGGGAAAAAGTCTTTTCGTATTTTTGTATGAAAAGTCAAGACATTTTTTTCAAAGTTTATTTACATTTATTTACAATATATATGTACCGTTTTGTTGAATAACTTTCTGCCATTTTGTGGGCAGAGACATTATCCCGTTACTGTAGAAACTTTGGGACTTCTGATCAAAAAAACGGGACAAATAGTTTTGGCAGTCCTCTCTTGAGGTCAACCTTACAGAACCTAAAGAATTCTGCAGAGACCGAAACAGGTGAAAATCTGAAGGCGCAAGGTCAGGGCTATATGGTGGATGCACTAGGACCTCCCAGTCGAACTCTCTTAATTTTTGCTGAGTGGCTAAAGATGTGTGTGGTCTAGCGTTATCGTGATGAAAGACCACACCCTTCCTGTTGATCAATTCCGGCCGTTTTCTCTCGACTGCTTCCTTTAATCACATCAGTTGCTGGCAGTAAAGATCAGAATCGATGGTTTTGCCGGGCGGTAAAAGCTCATAATAAACAATGCCCTTCCAATCCCACCATACACACAGCATCACCTTATTTCGTGTTAGGCCAGGTTTGGCCACAGTCTGTGAAGCCTGGCCAACTTTCGACCACGACCTTTTTCGCACGTTCTTGTCGTACGTGATCCACTTTTCATCGCCAGTTATCAATCTCTTCAAAAACGGCTCGGTTTCATTACGTCTCAATAATGAATCGCAAATGAGTACACGGTTCATTAAGTTTCTTTGAGTGAGCTCGTGTGGCACCCAAATATCGAGCTTTTTTGTATAACCAGCTTTCTTCAAATGGGTCAAAACTGTTTTGTGGTCAATTCCCAGTTCTTCAGCTACATCGTAACTACTAATATGCCGATCTTGCTCCACTCTTTCAAAAATGGCGTCCATTTTATTCGTAACAGGGCGACCAGAGCGAGGTGCATCTTTAACATCAAAATTTCCGGACTGAAAACGTTTAAACCAAATTTGTGCTACTCTTACTGACACTGCATCAGGTCCATAAACATCACAAATTTTTTTCACTGCTTGAATTGCATTTTTGCCTTTTTTATAATAAAATTTTAAAATGTATCGAATTTCTTCATTAGATTCACTCATTTTTACGGAGAGAAAAACAAATGAAAAATAGCGGGAAACAACTTTTTTTTATTTTTTTCTTTTCTTTATAATGGAACCTTTTTAATGTTACCAAAACCAGCCAGACACAAATAGTACAGTCAAAAAAATTTTATAATAAGTTTATACCTACGTTATGCGAAAAGACTTTTTCCCCGACCTAATATTTAGATTTATTGTTTGTTTTTAAAAAAAAAATGTTTATTCCTTGACAACAAAAGGGTTCGGGGTTCTCCCGGACATTTTTAAAATCCCTGCCGGACGTACCCCGACTTCCTTTGAAACTAGGACAAATCCGGGGAATTCCGGACGGATGGCAAGTCTAATTGAATTATACCGTCTATGCACGCTTTCCTACTACACCAAGCAAGTCCAGTCATCGTGGAAGAGTGCTAAAATGCATTCTGTCCCCAAAAAGGCTGATCAAAGCGACCTGTCGAGTTATAGACCTATTCATGTAAAGTTTATATCTAAGATCAGGAAGATTATAAATAGACGGCGTCTCAGATATGTAAAAGGTTACGATCTCGTCAACGGTCAACAAACAGTCGCTCGAATGGTGATATTCTAGAATATCACGTACACCGCTGGGCTTCTGCCATTGAGAGTTAAGTCATTTAGAGTTAGCCTAGACATAGCCAAGGTTACCATCTTACGGGCTGATGGTTTGTGTAAATGGATGGTTAGCTAGGTTTTATTCAGCATTCAGGTCGACGATGCACCTACAGCGGAAGATGGAAGATTTGAAGATGCATGGAGATTTAACCAGCGTTTAACAAGACTCGGTTCTCTCTCCATATCAATGAGGTGCTTCGGTTGCATTTATTATTATCAGTAAGACTCGTAGTACTCAGCGTGACCCTAATAGTATCCCGAAATTATCTAACTGGGGTTGAAAAAAATCGTGAATTAGGCCATGTATAAAGATATTGCTGCCATTTTTGAATAGGAGCAAGCAGGAAGCTTGTTGACGCTGTTCATTTATTTTTTTGATAAAGGACGTATAGATAGGACACCCAAATTTGCAAGAGGTATTCTGAGTATATCTGCATCGTATGACCGCTGTGTAAGATATTGAAGAACTTTATTCAATAAGTATATTACATCTCTCTCTTACCTTTCCATACTAACTTAATATATTTTTTTCAGCCGCCATGTTATCTTTGACTATGGGACATTCCCTATTTTGCGGTTGTCCCCAAATACATGACCCCGTGTGTGCAAGCAACTTCAAGACATACCCGAACAAATGCGAAATGAAATGCTATGCTGCCCAAAATAATATATTTCTATTTATGCTACACCACGGATATTGCCTATTAGGGCCGACTCAATAAATTATTTTCAAATTGTTTTATATTGGTTATAGGCATGTATATTACATACATATATATACAATCTGAACCCTATGTCTTTTTATTTTCGAACCATTCTGTGTGCTATTTAATATTAATTATACAGACATGCGACTTAAATAAATATTTAAGTATACATAAATGGCACTTATACATAAGAAGTGATTTTTTTACTACCTAGTTATAATGACCACATCCTGCAGTAAGCAATCAAAGCAATAAGAGCACTCCATACTAATATTATAGAGCTGAAGAGTTTGTTTGTTCAAACAAACAAACTCTTCAGCGCTAATTTCAGGAGCTACTAGTTCGAATTAAAAATTTATTTTGGTTTTGGAAAGCTCATTCATTGAGTAAGGCTTGAGGCTATATTATATAACATCACGCTGCGATCAATAGGAGCGCAGAATTAGTGGAAATTGTGGAATAAAGGGCGCTGTGGAACGGTTCAAGTTACCCAAAAAATTTATATAAAAGAATTATTCCTCATTAAATGATCTAAAAAATAATCTATCTTTTAAGATTGACTCCGTATAACCTCTTTATTTTAATTAAAATTGGTCGAAATTAATGCATTGGGGCCATCCAAATAATACGTAAGCACTATGGGAGGGTGAGGGGATTTTTTTGTTGCTTATTTTGGATAACATGGGGGTAGGGAAGTCTAGATTATGATTACGTCATCGCTAGTTATTTACTTTTTACACGAATGGCAAACCTCACATTGTGTATGCTTGAAAACGAAACACATTTTTTGGGATTCCCGCAAATAATGCATCCGTTTAGACCGTTTAGGCACTCGCTTTAGAACCGATTAGAGGAATTACCACGAGCTATTCACTTGTCCAAAATTCCTCTTTCTTTATTTATAATTGAAAAATCTTTACGGAAGCATAGGGGGAGGGGGTAAGCCTCCTTATGTAAAGCTTAAGTTTTGCTTACTTTTGCTGACAAGGGGGAATAAATAATTAATAATAAATCTGCTTACGTAATATTTGAACGGCCCCTTGTAAGAGTTTTGTATCTACATAATATTATTCCTTATCCAAATGCATGAGTTTTTGATTGAATAAAATAAATAAATAAATAAATAAATATTTCTGACACTTACACCAATTATTTAGTTCCAAGATAAGTATCATTAAGAACTTGTGTTATGGACTAAATAACGGATAAACATACATAAATACTTTTTTTTTTTTTTTGTAAATACATACTTAATATACATAGAAAAACACCCAGACCAGAACATATATTCATATTTATACACACAAATATTTGTCCTGTGTGGGAATCGAACCCACGACCTCAGGAGTGGAGTGCGGGTATACTCGCCACCACGCCATATCGGTCGTCAAATAATAATAAAATTGAAAGTATTTAATTGTGTAAAAACCACGTTTGTAGGGTCAGCAAGTGGTATGATGAGCAGTAAGCACGGTCTCAAGAGCACATACTAATGAAAGCTTGCATAAATGCCGCTCCACGCGCCGCTTAAAAGACCTAGGCTACACTAAGACTTGGTTCTTTTATAAAATCATAATAAAATGTTTAAGATTAAAAAAAAAAAAAGTAATATATACCAAGACCTTTCTACTTCATCATATCTGCCCATTAAAGTCCCACTACTAAGCACGAGCCTTCTCTCACGAAATAAGGTGAGAGGTTATTGGGTCATGCTCCACCACGCGGACCCAGTGCGGATTGGCTATTTAACATTTACAAACAAAAATTTAACTTTAAGTATTTTAACTTAAAAAAAGACTTCTTGGCGGGAATGTGGACTCTACAGTTTTGTTTTATTTTATAAAATTTGTGATATTCCGAACATTATTGTCTAATAACGGTGGATTATTAACCGTTAAGAGTTTGTGAACGTACATGAGTGTTGGTAAATGAAACAAAACAGTGCAACATCACTTTTATTTATTCTTTTTATTTCACTCAAAAACTCCATGTGAGACCCAGTATAGTCCTACATCTTTACTGAGGACTCAACGGGTTTCGGGGGAGGGCATCTGATTTATCATCTTGATCGCCAGTCATTCTGATTTACTATGATTTATATATCTCTTGCTTGACACTGGCTAAATGTGCTTAACGCACGAAGCCATTATTGAAAAGAAAAAAAACTAAGCAATCCAATATACAAACTGCAATCGATGTGCGAAATTAGAGTTAACATTTACTGTTGTAGATAAATAAGTAGTAAAAGAGAAAAGCCTGCGCACTTGCCTCCGCAGTAAATTTTCATTTTCTTCTATTCGAGTTTTGGCTGTGGACTGGCTAGCTGTTGAATACAACATAGTAAAATCTACGAATATCGGGTCAGATTCTCAATGATCAGAACCAAATGACCAATAAATGGTACAGGACATGAAAATAGATTTTGGCAAAATCTACAAATCCGTGATAACATTTGTTGGGGAGTATGTATGTATGGTGTGACTTAAACGAATGGATATGTAAGAAGTAATTGTACCTGTGACTGACTAAATGATAGGGAACGTACGTCATGGCATAATGAGAAGAGCATTAGACGAAACGTGTTAAGAATATGAATGTTAGAGTGTCAAAGGGGAGAGAGGCGGGAAAAGGATGAGTCGATGAAGAAAATCTTATAATAGGTAAATGAATGGAAGAAAGATACTTGCTTCGAAGAACTCGGATAAACTGGGAGCACGGCCGGATGGTGACAATGGGTTTAATTGAACTATAAAGCAATTTCAAACTATTAATTTTTTTCTTAACTTATCAATGAAGAGCCGAATGTTATTTTCAGAACATCTCGGATCCGGGATACCCCCACTTGCCAGAATTTCATTTGCCCGAATTTTAATTGCCATACTATTCAACAGACATATTATTATTGTTTCTCATAATATTTATATGTCATACTCATTGTTTACTATAATAGTCACGTGCTAGAAACTTTGTTTCCCATAAAGTTAATTTCCATAATATCACTTGTTATAATCATTGTTTTCCATAAAATCACTTTCCATAATATCACTTGTTTGTAAGCTTGAATTATCACATGCCATGTCACATGGATTGATTATAGTGATAAGTAGGTACTTAATAGAAATAAAAACAATATCAATATTATCTTATAATGTTATAAAATAGGTTAAAATTATTATAAAATTAGGTTAGGTTAGGTTTGAAACATGAAAGACAACGCACGAGCCGAGCGAGCGAAGCGAGCGTGCCGCGGCAGCGGCCGGCGAAGTGCCAGAAAGCCAATCGTTTATTTATTAGAACAAAGGCGTTAAGTTAAATTTGTACGGAAGCGACTTGGATTGATTATAGTGATAAGTAGGTATTAGAAATAAAAACAATTTTAATATTATAAATTTAGCGTGGCGTTGGAAAATTCGGTTAAATAATATTAGTGCAATTAAAATTATGGATAACAATATTTATGGCATTCGAATCATTATGGAATCTGAAGTTCGGGCAAACAAGAGTATGTCACATGTCTTTTATGGTAAACGAAACATTGGGGCAAATGAAATTCGGGCAAATGAAATTCGGGCATATGATTATTATGGCATATACTTGTCGGGCAAACAATAGACAACCCTCGGATCCTAGGTGTCAAACAAGGCGTGCTTAGATGTAGCTCAGACACTGAAATCAAAGCGACCAGTTTGCGCAATTTTTACGTTTTTATTATGTGTTCTCGGACTATTGTTATCTGGGGTCAGTGTCACATTTTTAACTCGGTCATAAACTATCGACTTATCCACCCCATTCTTGATCTTAATCTATAATTATCTTAAGGTCTGCTCAACATGTCCTTTCTTTTTTTCACCTCGGTTATGCACGATCGGCTCATCTACTTAAGTATCCACACAAACACATAGAATGCAGTGTGGAAATCCAGTGGCAGGTTTTGGAAATCCAGTGTCAGGTTTTTTGACAGCAGCGATATAATATAGTAATGTAGTTACTACACCAGACAAATCTTTGTGATTTATTGTGTGTTTAAAAACCATGAGAAAATGTTATGATGTTTAATAAATTTTAAAAAAATAATAAAATATACATAGTTTAAGATATAGTAATGCGTAAACTATGGGTAACATAATCTATAAAAAATGAGAGTGGACGCAGTTTTTTCTAGATAGGTCACAGAATTATCTGTGTTAAGGAGTTCAGAACCAAACCCCAATGGGTATTGATAACGTGAAATGACTTGTACAATTACTTTTAAATGTTTATAGAATTCATTAGACATAGATATTACGTTTAATTAATAATAAGCGGGTTGGTAACAAAAATCCATAACACTTTGCACCAACCATAGCACAATAAATTACTCTTGATATGTATCGTTTTTTTAAAAGCATTACAGAATATTAGTAACTATTTGATTTCCGTGAAAAATATCGATGTATTTTGATTGGCATGTCAAAAACTAACCGAGTTCTATGCAAATCTTTTTAATTTAAATAATACACAAACCTATATAAAGAACGATCGCTGTGAACGATCATCGTAATCTAGCGATAGCATTATTAGAAACATGAAGGTCTTCGCCATAGTACTACTGTGCCTTGGTAACTATTTATAATTCGCCCATAGTATTTTTTTTAATTTTGCCTATCCTTTCAAGTCCATTGTCTCAAGACATGATTATATTTCGAAATTTCGTTGTTTTCTCTCTCTTCCGGCAATAATTATCCACCTCACAAATTAACACAGTGTGAAGTAAATAGTTTATTAGTATCAATAACTTTTCTGGTTCGGTTAAAGCGCTTGTACTAATAATTGTCCGCAATATATGGGCGAAGTTTGAAATCTGTTACATACAACAACTTGTTCTAGAAGCATTCCTATATATAAAACACATGTAGTGGGAAAAAATACGGGTAGAGACCGGCGGGCAGCCTTTAAATTCCCATCAATTTCTATAACAAATTGATCAAAAGTGTTTAGCGTGCAAGCTAACAGTAAAATTTACACATTTTGTAACAACTTTATGGATGTGAAGAAGTCTTCTAAAGCACACGAGCACATGTTATTATTGTTCTTTTTCTTTTTCAGTGGCTATGCTGTCTCTGACAATGGGTCATGAGCATGACTCTAAGTGCGGATGTTCGTATAATTATGACCCCGTGTGTGGCAGCGACTTCGTCACATACGATAACCCTTGCGAACTGCATTGCGCCGCTGCAAAACAGCATACAAATATCCGCTTACTGTACCCCGGTGGATGCCGTTTAGGAGCTCATCAATAATTTATTTGCGATAATATATATGCACGTGAATTAAATAATTAAACAAAATCTAAGTTTTATATTTACAAATTTAAATAGTTGTGTAAGGGAAATCCTATAGCACCCCCACCTTATTTTGTCGCAACACACAATTTTATCTACACGTATAAAAGTTGTTTCTGCATATTCTATACTTAAAATGTATATAAGTAAGTATGAATTAAAGTACCAAATAGTAGAGGAATTCGCGACAAGCATATTAGCACAGCTCACTGCTAGCATATAAGATCACAATTATATCTTACACTGGGTAGGTAGGTCTTCACACTGGGTAGAAAAGTTACGCAAGCCAGTCGCGAAGTTCCTTCCCTCAATGAGACATCCTTGTAAGATTTACTTCCAGAATCACTGATGCTACATACTAAACAAAAATTTTACTAAATATTGCTTGTATGTTGCAAGCTTTAGTAATAGAAACAGAATCAAGCTAAAGTCAAAGATAATTCAGTGCCAATTTCATTAGCATGCATGTGAATAAGTTTTATTTATTCAATGAAGCACAATAGATTGAAATAAAACGGCCAGATTGATGCTTTAAATAAACAAAAACTTAACAGAATTAGTGACGTTATGCAAGCCGGCCTTAAATGTGCTGATTAATGGTTAAATAACTTTCGAAGCTACTATCTACTTTATTTTAAATTTCTTTTCTTCGACATAATTTTTTTGAAAATAATAGCATAACTCTACCATTAAAATTTACATTAAAACCCTTTGAATTCATGTATTTAATTTGATTGGCATGTTATAATTTGCATTATTCTATGAAAATGTGATATGCCCAAATAAAATAGTACTATATAAAATAAATGCTGTGCACGTTCAACGACATAATTTAAAAAGAGTTATTAGAAACATGAAGTTCTCTGCCGTAGTACTGTTGTGCCTCGGTAACTTATCTTATGACATTTACTTCTCACGGTGTCATTCCCGTTAATATCGTTTCTTCTTAAGACCTACTTGTTACGCTTTCACATCGAAGCCGCTAAAACAATTTTGATATAAATTTGGTAGTTACAATCCCGTTAAGGACTTTTTCTATGCCTGAAATAATTTTCTAAGATCTCATCCATATTTTTATCAAGAAGGATTTAATTATGTCATGAGTTGTCAAGTTCGCATAAAACAAGCTCTGCTTCATTTGTTTATTTGATGAATTATGATTATGTTTGATGATAAAATTTAGTTATTTAGATGAAATGCATCCATGTCTTCACTCTAATTAATTAAATTGCTGTATACATCATCATCAGCCTATACTAGTCCACTGCTGGACATAGGCCTCCCCCAAATCGCGCCATTTTCCCCTGTCTTCGGCTTGCCGCATCCAGCATCTGCCAGCGACCGCTCGCAAATCGTCACCCCACCTGGCGAGTGGACGTCCTACACTACGTTTGCCAAGTCGCGGTCTCCACTCAAGAACTCGTTTACCCCATCGGTTGTCGGTCCTTCGACAGATATGGCCAGCCCACTGCCTCTTCAGCTTGCTAATCCTATATGCTATGTCGGTGACTTTGGTCCTATGTCGGATAACATCATTTCTGATTTTATCTCTCAGAGAGACTCCGAGCATAGCACGCTCCATAGCTCGCTGAGCGATCTTGAACTGGCGAATCAGTCTGTGTGCGCCAGCACCTAGAAGACATACATGAATCTGTGCTTGATGCGTTGTTATGCTGCCCAGAAGCAGATCCAACTACACATTCTATATCCTGGAGAATGTCGTCTTGGACATAACTGATATTTTGTATTATACATCAATACAGACATATGAATTCAATAGATATATAAAATACATCCCATGTTTTTATTACTTGAAAAACTAAATACGTTGAATGCTACCCCGGAGACTATTCGAGGGTAAATTTTCACATGAAGTTACATACGAAATATAAATATCTCAGGACAGTGGGTATGAGATCAGCAAAAATGCATTACATTTTACATGCGACTTCAAATAAAACAGAGGCAGTATTGGCGTCGACATTAGTTGGACAGGTAGGTCCCCAAGTCAAGCTGTGTTTATACATTAAATTCAAAAGTACTTTAAACAGACAGGCATATCATACATGCTTGCAGGTTTGCTTACATGCAGGTTAAAGAGTGTGAATGAAGCTAAGAGAGTGTGCCAGGATCGTAGCAAGTGGAAGGATGTGAACTCTGCCTACCCTTATGGTAAAGAGGCGTGACAATACGTATGTGTGTTCAATTAAAATTTAGCTGTCGAATGCAACTAGTAGAACAGCCCCTTACGTAGGCTGTTCTACTACCTATTGATGCCATTACACGAATCGAAACTAAATGAGGAATAATGCAAGTTTCTTAATATCCGTCTTTAGAAAACTCCAATCGAGATTCTTTTTATTACAATTTGGTCTTCTAGAGAAAGTTGCATTATTTCTTACATTAACATTGAGCACCAATTATGTAAAATTAAAATATTAACATTCACTTCAATCAAATGAAAACGGACGAATTGTGAATAATTCAATGTATTAAAAAAAAAAACGACAATGTTAACCAGACTACGCTAATCCAAAGTGACTAAGCATATGATTGTAGCTTTTGAGTTAAAGAACTCAACGCGCTCATATATATAAAATTTGCAGGAGTAAAAGCCGAAAAAAACGGGCAAGAAACTAGTTAGGTTTTGATTTTCACTCATTTAAAAAATAAAAAGTACTCAACACAGTAATTTTAGGATTTAATAAGTCTACAACAGTCGGTACTGCGTTTACTTTTATTATGCACTCAGCGGCACGGAATCTTGGCCAAGCACGTTTATAGCGATAGCAAGTTTCTAGCGTTTGAAACAAATGTTGTTGACAAGGTTGAGTCATAAAAATGCTAAGCTTTATTTTAAGAGGGTAATTCATTATGATTGAGTCAGTAAAATTTAGTTTGAAGTTGTGCATTTCATTTGTAAGTTAATTGTCCCTTTTTAGAAATTCTTTCATTTTGTAGTGTTAGCCTACTTAAAAACAAAAAAATGCCACTAACTCCAGCACAAGTTGCACAAGCGGTAGCTCTAATGGACAAAGGGCTAAACCACTAGGTCTAGGGGGGTGAGGTGGCTACTGTCCTCAATGTGCCGCGTTTAACAATGCAGCACGTCTTAAAACGATACCGTGAAACTGGTAGCTGTCGCCGTAGACCAGGCAGTGGCGGTGAAAGATGCACTTCGGCTCGGGACGATCGTTTCGGAAATTTGGAGAAATCGATACCTCAAGCGACTCTAAATGGCGAGAAAGGATAATTAATGTAAATGAGCGTACGATAAGAAGACAAATGGAGGAGGTAAATTTTAAAGCGCGTAGACCAGCCCGTAATAAAGAACTACTCAGACAGTATCGAGTAGCTCGAATTCGGTTTGCCCGAGCACCGCAATCTGGACATACGAGCGCTGGGCTAAAGTTTTGTTTACGGTTAATTTCTTCCCGTCACTATTACTAAAACTGTCAGTTTTCACAAAGGCTTCATATTGGTATATCATTTTGGACCTCCCTTTAAAGAGGAATAGGTTCCGACACACGTACGGAGTTAGTTATCATTGACAATCGAATAACTGCAACAGGATACATCAAGGAGATCTTTCAGGATCATGTTGTACCCTATATTGGGCTTATTAGATACGACCAGTTGCTTTTAATGCACGCCCACACGTTGCGATGAGGACTACCTTCAAAACCTTGGTATACAAAAATGACAGTGGCCTGCTCGTATTCTGGACTTAAGCCCCATTGAACGAACATATCTCGTACATGCTTAAAAAAAAAAAATCCTCTATTAGCCCTCTGCAAACGCTGGGCGAATTCCGAACTGCAGCCTTGACCGCTTCGGAAAGGTTATCGCAAGTTGATGTTAGAAACATTATCCAGAGCATAACAGATCGGATCTTAGGAGTCACCAGGTCAAGGGGAAGAACCCGCTACTAACATGTACAAAAAACTAAGAATTTTCGTTATGTAGTTATTGAAAATTAATAAAAAGTTCATATGAAAGTGACCTTTTTCATTTAATTCTTTATAAACATTTAGATTTAATAGTTTTACAAACACTCAAAAAATTTTATTCAAAAAATTTCATTTTATTCCATGAATAAAATTTCATGGAATCATTAGAGCCGGATTAAACTGGTTTATTAAAATTATTTTGATAAATTTGTGAGGTACAATAAACTAACAAATTGCCACTTGTTTTATATGTCTAGATCGTAAGCACCTCAGGATGGAAACAGACCAGTAATGATATTGCGATCACCATTTGCTAGGTGATTTCGAGTTACATTATTGGACCGCATTTAATTAGTCTTGACATTTATTATTTTATGTAACAATATGATTTCCGTGAAACATTAAGACCTATTTATTTGATTGGCATATCATACAATTTTGATTATCACAAATTGACATTATGCTATATAAATCTGCTTATTTCAGATAAAGCATGCCTATAAAAAGGACCCGATCGCTGTGATCATTCATCATATTCTAGCAGCAGCATTATTAGAAACATGAAGGTCTTCGCCATTGTACTCCTGTGCCTCGGTAATTATTTTATTATTTATTAGTAGTACCACGGGTATATTGAAAATATTTAATTATTTTATTCCTTGTCTCGCAGTAGTCTTCTGCCACCTTAACAATGTATGAAATAAATAATTTTAAGTTTCATGCTAAGTTGCGCTTTAGATGTTGATTTTTTCCGAGTGTGTTTACAACTGCGGTAGACATGAAAAGATCTTTAATAAAGCTGAACACCATGTATTCTCCATATCAATGAAATCGTTATTTCCTTCTGAATCATACCTGAGCTCCAACAGGCTCTGGAGACATAAAAGGTAAAAGTTAGATATATTTAGGGAATCTCATTATCATCATCATCTGAGCGTTATTCCGAATGCGACTTTACGAGCCCTGAGTCTTCTTTTAAAGGAATCGCAAATACACATTATACAGAGTAGCAAAAATTGTAGACATTTTTGGGGGAGGTAATTGCGGAATTCCTAAAACTTGTCCTGTTTCCTCTCTTATGATACCTTAAAAGTAAGCTAAGCGTGTATGAGGAGGTTAATGAGTGTGAATGAAGAATGAAAGTGCCTACCCACCCCTACGGAAAAGAGGCCTGACATTATGTATGTATGTAAAAGTAAGCTACAGAACTAATTAATTACTTAATATGAATAAAAAAAATGTATTTGCCAATTTAAAAAAAACCGGGTTTTACCTTTTCTAAATATGTATTCAATTTCAAAAAAGTGTTTAATGATTATTGTTCATCGACTGCGGTGGCCACTTTTCACCAGGAATGCATGATAGAGATAAATTAAAACTTTCATAATGATTGCCCCCAGGATATTTTCTGCGTGGAAATCCACCCCCACTACGTTGCCTTATCAATTTATAAAACAAATAGATCAAAACTTTAACATTTGGTAACAATAGTATAGATTTAACAAAGTTCTCACAAAGAACCCAATAGCTTTTATTTCTTTAATATGGCTAATATGTCTTTCGTTGTTGTTAAAAAAAATATCGCATTTCCATTTTGTGTGTGAATTTTGACGAATATAAATGATCATGTTGATCTTAAATACAATAAAGTATATTTTATTTTAAAGAGGTATTTTACAGGCATGAATAATCTTGTTTTTTTTTTGTTTTTCAGCGGCTATGCTGTCTTTGACAATGGGACATGAGCAAGACCCAAAATGCAGATGTTTGCACGTTCATGACCCCGTGTGTGGCAGCGACGACGTCACATACGATAACTCTTGCGAACTGTATTGCGCCGCTGCAAAACAGCATAAAAGGATTGAAGTGAAATATCCCGGTGTTTGCCGTATTGGCCTGTTTCATTAAATCATTTTCATGTTAAAGCATATCAATATTGTCTTGTGAAATAAATAAATAACCAAATAATTAGGAGTTTTTATTTTGTATATTATTATGTATTTATCTTTAATGTCTCTGTAAAAGGTTGACTGGTAGAGAATTTCTATTGGCATTAAGTTCGCTTTTTGAACATTTGTATTTTTAAATGTGTGCAATAAAGATTAAAATAAATAGTATTGTCATGTCAGCCCAGCCCGTTTATGTACCACTACTGAGCACACAACCCTCTAAGGTCCACCTCTCGCAACCTTCACATGACTGAAGGGTGACCTTAGAAGGATGAAGGTTGACCACGCTGACCCAGTGCGGGTTGGTAGAGGCAGGTGTGTGGCATCCTGCCGCCCAATAAGAAAATATTTTTTTAACATATGGTAAATTATTAGTTCTTTGCAAAGAACTTGGTTTTTCAATCATGACGTATTGAGTTTTTATGCACATAGTGTGGAGACTGACTCAAGTTTTATTTGTGTTAACGAGATGATGGTTATAAAATCTGATGTATGTTACTAGAATAAGTACGTAAGTAATAGCGATAAATCGAATCAGACGATACATCACACTACCATAAACAATCAATTTTACTATGTTAGAAATGATATAAATATGGAAGTAAGATGCTGGTCAGCCAGTCGACAAAAATTTCAAAATGAAGGCAGATATTTTGTAGGCTTTTTTTTCGCAACCGGTTTATACATTTATAAATAAGAAGAAACTTTATAAATAATTGTTTATCAAATATTAGGGCATTTTAGTAAAAATCACTATTTAGGACTACCAGTAATTAATTAGACGACCGATATGGCGTGGTGCCGAGTATGGGTATACTGGCACACCACTCCTGAAGTAATAAAAAATTAAGTTAAGTTATAAAATTAAGTTACCAATAATGGTTATATTTTGATTTGGGACATTGTTGTTGTAAACTATAAAATGGAAACTTTATGTAAAATTGTAAAGAAAGGACCTTATAGTTTGCTTCCTCTCTCCTAAGTTTGCCGTGCCCAACAGGCTCCATAATTGTAACTTGTGTAGATGTAAGATCTTATGTGAAACGTTACGGAGTGCAATAATAAGTATATATTAGGTCGGGGAAAAAGTCTTTTCGCATAACGTAGGTATAAACTCATTATAAAAATTTTTTGACTGTACTATTTGTGTCTGGCTGGTTTTGGTAACATTAAAAAGGTTCCATTATAAAGAAAAGAAAAAAAAAAAAAAAGTTGTTTCCCGCTATTTTTCATTTGTTTTTCTCTCCGTAAAAATGAGTGAATCTAATGAAGAAATTCGATACATTTTAAAATTTTATTATAAAAAAGGCAAAAATGCAACTCAAGCAGTGAAAAAAATTTGTGATGTTTATGGACCTGATGCAGTGTCAGTAAGAGTAGCACAAATTGGTTCAAACGTTTTCAGTCCGGAAATTTTGATGTTAAAGATGCACCTCGCTCTGGTCGCCCTGTTACGAATAAAATGGACGCCATTTTTGAAAGAGTGGAGCAAGATCGGCATATTAGTAGTTACGATGTAGCTGAAGAACTGGGAATTGACCACAAAACAGTTTTGACCCATTTGAAGAAAGCTGGTTATACAAAAAAGCTCGATATTTGGGGGCCACACGAGCTCACTCAAAGAAACTTAATAAACCGTGTACTCATTTGCGATTCATTATTGAGACGTAATGAAACCGAGCCGTTTTTGAAGAGATTGATAACTGGCGATGAAAAGTGGATCACGTACGACAAGAACGTGCGAAAAAGGTCGTGGTCGAAAGTTGGCCAGGCTTCACAGACTGTGGCCAAACCTGGCCTAACACGAAATAAGGTGATGCTGTGTGTATGGTGGGATTGGAAGGGCATTGTTTATTATGAGCTTTTACCGCCCGGCAAAACCATCGATTCTGATCTTTACTGCCAGCAACTGATGAGATTAAAGGAAGCAGTCGAGAGAAAACGGCCGGAATTGATCAACAGGAAGGGTGTGGTCTTTCATCACGATAACGCTAGACCACACACATCTTTAGCCACTCAGCAAAAATTAAAAGAGTTCGACTGGGAGGTCCTAGTGCATCCACCATATAGCCCTGACCTTGCGCCTTCAGATTTTCACCTGTTTCGGTCTCAGCAGAATTCTTTAGGTTCTGTAAGGTTGACCTCAAGAGAGGACTGCCAAAACTATTTGTCCCGTTTTTTTGATCAGAAGTCCCAAAGTTTCTACAGTAACGGGATAATGTCTCTGCCCACAAAATGGCAGAAAGTTATTCAACAAAACGGTACATATATATTGTAAATAAATGTAAATAAACTTTGAAAAAAATGTCTTGACTTTTCATACAAAAATACGAAAAGACTTTTTCCCCAACCTATTATGTTTTCTTATTCGTACTGCCTCATACTTTTCTGCTAACCCAAAGGTTAACCGGTAGATAATACTTTGCAGCATTAAGTTCGCCTTTTTGTATATTTTAATTTTAATTTGTGCGATAAAGTTTAAATAAAATAATGGCGTTTTCGTGACACCTCGGCTTTATGCTGAGGGGATACCTTTTCTGTGACACTCTTTACGTACTTTAATATAATGTATCTGTTTTCTTTGATTTTGTCACAGAATAAATTATTTTTCTTTCTTTCAATAAACATTGAATTGAAGCGGGTTCGATTCCCACACAGGACAAATCTTTGTATAAATATGAATATTTGGTTTGGTCTGGGTGTTTTCCAACGTATATTAAGTATGCATTTACAAAAAAATAAGTTTTTAGTTTGTGTTTATCCGTTATTTAGTATCTATTACACAAGTTCTTAGTGATACTTATCTTAGAACAGAAATATTTATTTATTATTAATTTTAATTATTGAGTGTATACTTACCATCAGATATAAGATACCCGTACACGTCCCAGTCATAAATATTTAAAAAGTAATGATAATCTCGTAATACATTACAGTTCAAAATCGACTTTCCTTGCATGAGTATAGGGTTTCAGCCCTTTACAGCAAGGTTCTATCGGAAACTACACAAGTTGCATTTTCTCACAAAAACCTCAAGATGACTTTTTTTAGAAGATCTAGAAGATTTTCTACCCAATTCAAGATTCTGCCTGTTGAGTATCGGCTCGTAAGACTAAAGTTATCGTCCATCTATTTGCAAACTAAATATTATCGCCATATTTTTTGTTATTACAGACTAGATTCTTGAAGATTTTTTTAAAAGTTACGTAAACATCAAGTGGTGATTACTTTATCTACTACACCACATTTGGATGGATGGATGGACCACACATGGATTTAAATCGCGCTTTATTACACTATTTATCCCGAAGTTTTGAATGCAGTGATATGTAGTCACGGTAAGACGAATAACTTTCAATGTATTTTATCTTCATAAAGAATTGCTTTGCATTCAATATTTTAGATTTTAAAGCTTTCCCTTTTATTTTCTGTATATCGAAACCTAATGTTTATATTTTTTTCTTCTAGCGGTAGTTGCTGCAGTTATGGTAATCAGTATCGACGCTGGATCCGTTATGCCATGCGACTGCCCACCAATTAATCTTCCCGTTTGTGCCATCAACAGAGTGACTTATGAAAACGAATGTCTAATGAAATGTAGGCCGGAAGGGAATGACCTTTACGTGATGTATCAGGGGAAATGTAAACCTCCGCTAGGCCCGATACATCTTCATAAATAATAATTAAATATTTAAATAAGAATTAAAGTTGTAGTTTTCTTATTATGTGTTCTAAGTTTGCTCGTTATATCTGAAAAAAAATGCGATAGTCTTGACATATAGACCAAGAAGTAATTTAGTATTTTAATTGGTTATACAATGCAATATTTTTTGTCATATTTGTCATTATTCAAACCAAATGAACAAGCAACTGAGAATTTCGGAAGTAAGTACAACGGAGAAGTTAACACGTTTAGACTGACTGTAGATTAGTGTTGCCCAAATTCAGTCTTGGACTTGCAGTCTTGGTCTTGTTCTTGCGTTTTTGCAAGACCAAATGATAATGATAAAGCTGTTGATTTGTGTTGTATTTTATTTTTTATTCAAATAAATGATAAATCGTAAAACTCTTTTATTAAATTTCTTATAAGTTGAGGGTTCAATCTCTTTCTAGACAGATAAGTATTCTTCTTTAAAATACAGTCAAGTTATTGTAATTAATTTGTTTTTTTACATGTTTTAGCAAATGTAAGCTTATAAATCATAAATGTTTATTAAGAAACAGTTACTTCCATGGAAAACGACATATAGGTCAGTTGATTTTTCGAATTTCTTATCAAATCTTCAGTTATTTATTAATCTGCTTGATCTTTACTATGGCTATGTTAATTCAAGCTCACAATGTTCCAATTCTAATACGTTTTTCTAAGATTTAAAGTAAATTTTAATAAATAGTAATAGACTAATAGGTAATTGCAAGACTTGCAAGACTCTTGCTGCAAGACCAAGACTGGGAGCGCAAGACCAAGACCAGGTGTATTGGCGCAAGACCAAGACCAAGACTGGCTAAGTCTCGTCTTGTTCTTGCATTTGGGCAACACTACTGTAGATGGTCAAGCGCTTGCTTTGAACCGGAAATTAAAATTCTTGCCGAGGATTCGGTTGGCGACAGGACTTTTTGTGTGTCCTTCTGGCAAGCGAGTACCCTTAAACTTGAGCTGCCTCTATAATAACTTGCTAGAATTCGGCAATGAAATATAAAAATTAGTATTAGTTTATGCTGGGGTTGTAAAATTCCATCAGGTATTCTTATATTTCGCTTATCTCATATCTATGACAGTAAAAAATTCACACACTAGCTAAAAATTAAGTTATATAGAACATGGAGTTGTCCAGGGTAGTGTGTTCGGACCGTCTCTGTTTTTATGTGTGAGTTAACACCTTTTGTAACTTAGTTTTTATTTAAAAATTAAATTGTTTTGACATTGAAGACAGGCAGGTTGACCGATTTATAGAAGTAGCATTACAAAGAGAGACCTATTTCCAGCTGTGGAGCACAATTATAAAATTAAAGTCATGAACAATATGTGAAAAACGTTTTTAGTCTATTGCTATATTTAACAAGTGTTCTGTAGTGAAGATTTTTTGACAGATGAAAACTAAGTTTGATGTATAAATGAATTGATTTTACTTAAGCCGTCGCTAAAATAACGGATTTCCTGCAATTGTAAAAAAAACCACCACACTAAAATAAATAAATTAATATATTTAGTATCACAACCTGTGTTTTATTTCTTGTTTGTTTTGAAAGCATCTGTTACTTTCAGAACGATTTCCTTTAGATTATGTATCTTACAAATCCCAGAATAATTAATTTTGAATCCCAAGACGAATAAAATGATACTTAATTTTAGAAATATTTCTAGACGTTCATTGAGTACGAGGTAATAAAGATTACTGGAGAAGCATAAACGCTTGACCTTACTTGCTATTCATGTAAAAATAACAATTAAAATACAAAGATTAAAAACACTGTACTCAAAATTACTTTTGGCGAATACTATAGTCACCAATTGGGCACGGTTAATAAATTCTGTTTAACGAACAGCGTTTTCTCTTAGTCATTTTACTGGAGTGACATTTTCACTTGAAATCATTTAAAAGGGTCATGCGTCGGGACCATATTAAAATTTTATGAAAAAAAAACATCAGTGGTGTGATTAATCTATTTGGTTCATAGAAGATAATTTGGTTTTTAGGGTAAACAAAGAAAAAAATCGAAGACATGGAGCACACGTACCGGGAATTTTCTACAACTTATTCCATGTTTAGCTAGTTACCACTAAAACAAAAAAAGACTCAGTGTATTGTTGCTTATTATGTCTACACGTATAAAAGCATTTTCTACCATCGCAATCACCGTTGCCATGTTATCATCATCAGCAGAACACTGGGTCAAAATAATCAGTTGCTCTTTAGCTTCATCTGATTTCACTAGCCACAACAATATGAACCTGAGAAAAAACTCAAACGACAGGCTGCCAAAATGTTCCAGCATCTATAAATCATATTTAGATGAAACATTTAAGTCTATCCCTACCGAAGAATATCGTCTTTATGCTCAGCTCAAAAACATAAGTAAACCGTTAACAGGTACAAGGAGAATTTTCTTCGGCAAACAGGATGCATTCAAATTTCAACGTAACTGGCAACAAGTACAGCCTTTACTGAATAGTTCAGTCAAATGCCATAAGCGACGCAAAAATAAACAACATCTATCTAGCAAACAAAAGAAGCCAATGAAGAGTTCATTAAAATTCCATGAGCAACGCAAAAATGGACTACGACCTTCTAGCAAAAAAAATAAGTGTGTGAAAAATGACATAACATATAAGTTAAGATACTCATTACCAAGTTGTAGATGTCGGAAAGAGCCCCCTATTTGTGCGAGCAACAATAAAACATATCCAGGAGAATGTTTTATGCGATGTAGTATGAAGCGTAGCAAACAAAAGGCTTACGTTATGTACAAAGGAAAATGCAAGACCCAGGCACATGTTGCACAAAATGCAAAAATAAGGAAAGAAAATATCTACGAAAAAATGGCTTTCAACATCTGCGGCTGTAGGAAAAAGGCCCCAGTTTGCGCTAGCAACTACGTAACTTATCCAGGTGAATGCTTTGTTCGATGCATTCGACAGAATCGACCGAGATTATTCATATACACACTACACAGCGGAGAATGCCAGAAAAGAGAATCAAATATTTCAATATTTTAGTATTTATGTCCCGCAATCTATTATTATTCAAAGTCAAAATATTTTATTCAAGTTTGGCTCAATAGAGCTCTTATGAAGGTCAAAACTTAAAAACTAGCGCGCTTATTATTGTAATCAAGTATCGTGTCTAAAATACGGTTACATATATGGTGTCATGAAATTTCAATTTAAGTCTATACCAGTTTCCAATAGTACATGGAAGAGTTTTGTTATTAACAATAATTTAATCAAATTTATTAATACTTTACTGATAATATAATATATCGGAATTTAATTTAGTATACTTCAAATTGTCATAATAATATAAAACAGTAGATTAATAACTAAAGGCAGTATTTATGGACTTAGGAGGGTATACCCTCTTGTTTACACCTCTTTCTGCTAATAAAGTCACTAAGCACTAAGGAAGTGCTTTTTGGGAAATTTATAATAATAACTTTTTATTTGCACAAACATGGTATACACAGATATACTATATTTACTGCATTAAAGGGCTTAAACAAGAGACGGAGGTTTGTATTAGAATTCAGTATACCACAAAAAAATTCTTGTGAACTTTGTGCTGCCAAGACGAGACCGTACACCGCACACTATCTAAAAAGATGTACACATAACTTCATAACCTTAGTATGTGGCTAGACTGTTTCGTTACTGCAAAAATTATTGTCTCAAAATATATATTTTTTAATAAGTTTGGCTCAATACAGCTTTTAGGAACGTAAACATAAAAACTAACTAGCCCATTGACAAATACAGACAAAGTATAAACAGTAAAATCAAATTCTTACCTATGTGACGGTTACGAAACGAAGCGAACTCAATTATTAATGGTTTATCTTGTATAATCCAAGCCCAAGAATGAGATGAGAGTTTCAGAAAATGACGAAGCTTCGAAAAAGGGTAGACTTCGCTTGGCTCGTCTTAGAGGAGGCACTACCGAAATCTCCCCCGACTGGTCTCCACCTTGTCGTGGTGGGGAAGCCGTAAGGGAAAAGGTAACACCCAGAGACTGGCGACTCTGGGTGCTCTTAGTACTGACTCCGAGGGGGAAACTAAGAAGGACCTGTGGAGGGCGCAGCGGGCTTGCCAGGAAGGCCCGTCAAGCAGCGCCAGGAGGGTCTTAGGCAGTGGGGGCAGGGGTCCCCTGCTGTCTAACCATGGACCTTCCAGGAATTCGGCCACACACGCTATGGTCGCACGGGGAGGTAGGAGGGGCGCGTCCACTGCGCCTCTCTGAGAAGGTCCTCTCGGTTTTGGTCCGGGGGATGTTGGCCGCAGGCGGGGTGTTAGACGCTGCAACCCAGGTACTGGCCCCCGCCTTTTTCTCTCTTTGGCCGGAAAGCAGTGCGTAAAAAAGCACTTCCGAAATAAATAAATAAGGGTACTGACAATTATCTTGCTTACTTTTATTATAATATTTTACTACACTACTAGAAAGATTTTTGAATAATAATCAGTATTTTCTATATAAACTATGTACTTGTATAACTCATAATCACAATATTCTGTATAAAAGTTACGAAGGACTTCGACCCTCACGTGATCGTGATACAAGAACAACAATAAGCTCGACGGGCTTATAAATTAAAATATCTTATTACTATCGAGTTTAACAAAATGTATGAAATAAAATATTAAAACAATTTACGAAGTTTCCATATCGAAACACTTTTCAAGAAAAATATACTTATTTATCTTTTGTCTTGGCTTTTATGATATCGTCGACTGTGGTCCGTACCGTCGATGACATGTGGATAGGAAAATTGTTAGGGTATAATTTATAGGTTTATAATTGCCTAATTTAAGTGCACGACTTTTGTAGGTTGACACGATAGTATGATATAAAGAACTATTGACACATCTATAATCTCACGCCCATCTAATTAAAACGGTAGCAGAGTTCACTTTTAGCATAAAGAAGATGAAATGTGCCAATTAGTGCCCACATTGATGCAAAACGAGATTCCTTAGGAAGATAACTATTGAGAAAAGTTATCTAAACACCGAGGAACTATGTATTAAGAAATGGACAGTATTTATTATTAGTGAATGCTTATTCTTTTTTATTCTAATGGAATATCATCAATTGACCATCTACTGCAGTGGGTGGAGCGGGAAGGTGTGTCAGACCTTTACTGACAAAAAACTATCCATATTCCATCCTGAGCCTGCTATGTCCAGAGGCCACGGTAACTTTTTCGAACATTCTCGCAACAGGTTATACCTGCAACGACGCTATCAATGTTAAGGTAAGGGTTTGGGTTTTCGGCCTGATGTTAAGCTAGAACACGATGTATGGTGCTTAATGAGATCGTCTGTTAATTGAGAAGAAAATGTTCTAAATAGCTGATCAATAAAGAGTTGATCGCTTGATCTTCCATTCTTGCTGTGCTATCCCATTCAACTATACGCACTTTGCTTATAATGCAACCTTCTTTTGCAAGCTTCTAACATTAATCTATTATTTTGTCAAACATGATAAAACCTACGACTTTTTAAGTTAAAATCCAATAAAATTTAGATTTCTTCATTCAAACCTTGTGCGGATTGTTAAAGACGGGTTTGTGGCGTCTTGCTGTAGGTATACGGAAACCTCCCCCCCGACTGGTCTCCACCTTATCGTGGTGGGGGGGGCTGAGTACCTTCCGGTAGGGCGCAGGAGGCGCTAGGGAAAAGGTAACACCCAGAGACCGACGACTCTGGGTGCCCTTAGTACTGACTACCGGGGGGGAAACTAAGAGGGACCTGTGGAGGGTGCAGCGGGCGGATCAGGAGGGCCCGTCAAGCAGCGCCAGGAGGGTCTTAGGCAGTGGGGGCAGGGGGCCCCTTCTGTCTAACCATAGACCCTCCGGGAAGTCGGCCACACACGCTATGGTCGCACAAGGTGGTAGGAGGGGCGCGTCCACTGCGCCTCTCTGAGGAGGTCCTCCCGGTTTTGGTCCGGGGGACGTTGGCCGCAGGCGGGGTGTCAGAAGCTGCAACCCAGGTACTGGCCCCCGCCTTTTTCTCAACAAGCGGCGGGCGTCGTCGGAAGATTTTTAGTGGGTATTACTGCTGGCAGTCGCGTCTGCCGGTGGTGAGTCCCACACCCCCTTTCTATCCCCCTTTGGCCGGAAGGTAGTGCGTAAACGCATTTTGTTACCGACGTAAAACAAAAAAAAAAAAAGGTATACGGAAACCTTCCCGTCACACCCAGGATTCCCATCTATGAGTACCTACAGAAATCGAAGCTTATGTTGAACTCAGGACTTTTTTGAGAGCACTTTTCACATCACGAGCAAACCTCCGCTATTCCGACACCGACGATAAAAAATACCGCTGGTTTTAATGAGTAGGACCAGCTGGAAGGAGTCCCATATAACTTGCTGCAGATCGCAAGTATGCGCAAAGCATTAGTCTGCGCCAAAGAAGAAAGAACCAGCCTCTGTAAATAAAACCTACTCTATATCAATAACAAATTAACGGCTTGAAGCAAGGTGGTGATGCTAATATGCCCATTACACCAACAATTAGAGAATTACATTGTTTTTTAAATGACTTTCGGTCAACAGTTAATTATACAATCTGTCACGGTGTGTTTTAATAATATAAAAATACTAAGTGCCTTAGTTTTCTCATTGAAATCTTCAGTCCTGTGAGTATTGAATAACAAGATGAAGTTAATATTATTATGCATTTGTAAGTTGAATTTATATTTCTTATTCTTATTTAAAAAAGCAATTGTTTTATTTCATATTGTATATCAATTTAATAAGCTTGGAAACAGTGAAATTACTTATTTCATTAAAAATAATAATTGTATAATCTGTAATTCACAATCAAGTTAATATATTTATTAAATAAGACATTAGCAACGAAGTTATTCAGTCCATTACTTTTTATTCAAAATGACACGTCATTTTGACAACCGATATGGCGTTGAGGTCAGTATACCTGCACTTCACTCCAGAGGTCGTGGGTTCGATTCCCACACAGGACAAATCTTTGTGTGCATGAACATGAATATTTGTTCTGGTCTGGGTGTTTACTATGTATATTAAGTATGTTTTTACAAAAAGATAAGTATTTAAGTACGTTTATCTGTTGTTTAGTATCTATACATAACACAAGTTCTTAATGATACTTATCTTGAAACTAAATAATTGGTGTAATTGTCTGAAAATATTTATTATTATTATGACTAACGAGTAATTTATAGATCCATTTTTTAAACTACGTTAATTTTTCTGTTTTTCTTTTATCATTATTATTTCCTAAACATAATATGTATTATTATTTGTTACTGAGTCGTGGGTTTGATTCCCACTTAGAGTGGATACTTGTGTGCACCCTGCACAATATTTGTTCTAGCCTTTTTTTCTTTGGATTATTAAGCCTCCTCCTCCTATCGCACCGCTTGCCATCGGCAGGGAGTTTATCCTCACACATTTTGAGTGAAAAGTGCGCGTACAGTGCGTTTCAAAAGAAACTTTCTTTTCCCAAGTTGCAAAATGAACTCCCTGGCGAGGTTTTTCCAAAAGATTGTCATTAGTGTTAGTGATGTGACTTGTGTTTCAATCGTCCATATGCTGAGGTCGTTGTGGCTCAGAATGTCAAATGTAGGGTACCAACTGTTAAACCTCGGAAAGCACGTTAATCTATTGTTCCCGGCTAAAATTAACAACTATGGCAGACAATTTCAGGAAGTCAGAGCCTTCGAATATCAGCAGCAGACAGCTTGGTTTAACCATAGAATGACTTTTCCTTCTGGCTTTTCGCCACCTTCACCAGTACATCTATCCATCGCATGTGAGGCCGTCCTCTACTACGCCTACTGGTTTGCGGTCGCCACTGAAGAACCTTACCGCCCCATCGGTCGTTGGTTCCTCGTGCTATGTCGCCCACTGCCACTTCAGCTTGCAAACTCGTCTCGCAATGTCGGTGACTCCAGTTCTCCTACGGATATCGCTATTTCTGATTCTATCATGCAGGGAAACTCCGAACATAGCTCTGTCCATTGCACGCTGGCCGACTTTAAGCTTTCTTATGAGGCCCATAGTCAAGTACCAAGTCTCTGTATCACACGTCATCACTGGGTCCGTGAGGTATAATATAGACGGTAGCCGCTCCATTTTAAAACTGAAATTCAGCCAAATCAGGCTAGACCAGTGTGTTAATTTAAGGGCAACCGGGATATGAATATGATATAATAAGTGTACCTACTGTTAATATTTGTAATATTTTTTAGCCCTGACAATAATCCTAGCATCATCAATGAGGATCTCACGTTTCAATAGCCAAGAAAGGTTATGCGGTTGTAAACCAGCCCCTCCAGTATGTGGCAGCAACCATAAAACGTACGACAGCTTTTGCTCGATGAATTGCTCACCCGAAGGTTGGAGGGGTGAAGTCTACAAATTGTATGACGGAGAATGCAGCGAAGAAGTAGTGTTGCATAGCGTGCGCAACAATAATTTGCTAAAGAAATACTATTCCTTCCTTATGAGAGCACTCGAGGGCGATGATAGCGCTGAATAAGCCAAGAATAATGAAAATATATGTTTGATGTCATCACTTATTAGCTGGTTTTTATTGCTTTGGTTTTCCCAAGTTACCATCAAATTAACTTTAAAAAACGCCGTACCTTGAAAGGGCTTACTTAAGCCGTTGCTGGCGGTTATTGTCGCCATAAAATATGTGGCAAAGTTTAAGGTTGCCTGAAATTTTATGTGATTCGTCAAAGTGACCACATCCTGTCCGATGATAAGCAGTCTAATAAAATAGAACTAACTCTCCATGCCTTACCAGGCGCACTCAGACTAACAGTTTAACTCACATCCTTCTTAAAAGACACGGTACGGAGCAGATAAGCATACGCACCAGAAGAGAACTTTAAATCCGGATGGTGTTGCAAAGGAATGCATTGCCATTGCTATTTTCTGCATAGTATAAGAGTGACTTCTAACACCAGCACCAGTGTAATTCAAAAGTAGAAAGAAGAGAACAGAATTAAATCGAAAAAAAATCTTTGTCATCTGTACGACAGATAACCAATCTCTCCACTGTATGTATATATTATGACCGGGGCTCTGACTATGGCACAAAACCCTATGCGACCCATTAAGATGTTCCAGGACTGTTCGAAAGGGTTACTGCGGCCTTGGAACATTACAGGCTCAGGAAGGAATATAAATGGTTTTTAGTCAGTAAAAGTCTGACTCACCCATAGCAGAAGACGGTCATTTGATGATTTAACATCCAAAGAAAAACACCCCATCCTGATACTGCCCGCGACCCAACGGTAAGAAACGCTGCGCTAGTGGGACAGTACCCAAAGGCTCAATTTACACTGCCGGGGAATGGAATGGAAGCGTTTTTTGCATTTGCATAATAAACTTTATGTTAATTGTCTAAACCTTAAGTAAAAATTTAATAAAAGCCAAAAGAATTTTGCGCTTATTTCAAGGAATCCTCCCACAATCTCGAGAATTCCCTAGATACTGTCGCGTATTTAGTTCATACTTTATACACATCGCAAGTCTCTTTACACACCTACACCTATTTATATTTTTTTATAACAAACACAACCTTTTGCATTCTCAATCGTAATAAGCATAAATAACGGGTATCCCTAGTTACACCAAAAGAAAATTGACAAATTATCACTTCCCAAATATTGTTTTGTAAAATTTCATTTGCCAAATTATTACTTGGCAAATAAACTCTTCACAAATAATTGTATCGTAAACGTAATGCTTTCCAAGTGAACGTTTCGACAATAACTCAGTTAGTATTACATATTTTACGCAAAATAAAATAAGCCAAATAATTCGTCTCGAAACTTTTCAAATAACCATTTCTATTTGCATCTTTACTATTAATACTAATCTACAAATATTGGCCATACATAAATCAACAGTAGTATTTTCTGGCGTTTCGCCGGCCGCTACCGCGGCACGCTCGCTTCGCTCGCTCGGCTCGCGCGCTTTGTGGTCACTGTTCTAACCTAACCTAACCAATATGTATCTAAGCCTCACTCATCATCATCACGTTAATTTAAAATTATGAACACATATTAAACAAACATTCCTTATACTATTTTATTTTTAGTATATATTTACTATTAATATCTTAGTATGTGATTATTTAAAATAATAAACGTAAAACTTTATGTCCAAACAAATCATTTGATTAAATGTTATTTGTCTAAAGTTTGTTTGCTGTAATAAATTACTTGTTAAAAAACCTAATGCCATAATGTCATTATCCGTAGTAATATACTGCCGAGTAAAAATTTGACCAAATGAAAATTTGCGTACTAAAATAATTCGCAACGTTGCATTGGTTTGCTAAAATTTGTTTGGATTATAAATTTTTGTCAAAATAGTTTTGGCAAACGGCAGGATCCCATAAATAACTGATTATTTCTGAGATTATTAAACTTTATTAAATTTTTGACACACTTAGAGTCGATTACGTACAAATACTTAAATATGGTGTATTATTGTAATTTAATGTGACTGTGATGCACACTTGTGCATAGAAACTCAATACTAAAATAAAAAATCACATATTTTTGTGTCAAAATATCATATCATATCTCTGTAAGTTTTATTATTAATGATGCATTGTGTGGGCAACTTACGATATTTACTTACATTACATTTATTACACTTACAATATATATTTTCATACTATCTGTATATTATGCTTACATTATTTATATGTTATACTTACCAAATTTGCTTGACCATCTGATTGATGAATGAATTTTATTTGGGTAGACTTAAGGAATGCAGTGCTAATTTATATACATATATGATGGGCATGCCACTGAGGATAATATGGGTAAACGTCGACCTGCTTAATTTATGGAGCATCATAAATACTCCTGCAAAGCATCAATACAAAAGTCTACCAGTGCAGTGGGCAATCATCTAAGCTGCCTGCTGTCCGTTTGAACATTATTGTGGACGGTCAGGAATATTTTAACTAGAAATTAACTTGTCAGAGGCACAGTGTGTACCAGTTTAATATAAACTAGTCTAGATAAACACACTAGCAAATGTAGGGTGTGTTCTGAAGATATATTTAAAAATGATTCCAATGCCGCCAATGGCCTTTTTTTTACATTGCACCGCTCACCATTGTCATAGAATTTATCCACACTCCTTAGAAATGACAGGTGTTCGAATGACGGATGGAGGGGACCTTTAGCTTATATTTCTCTACTTATTTCTTTTTTAACTTTGACTCCCAAAGACATTACCTTACTCCTGGGTAGTATAGTGAAATAGGTCAAAATGGTAACAAAACTGACTTGGTTAGGAACCACTGCTTTAGTCATATGCCTCTTCAATTATGAGTTTAACTACCTTATTGCATGCTTTTTTCTTAGAACTTGCTTACAAAGCAATAGATAAACTATTGTGTACAATTTTACAACCTTTAAAGCAATAAGCAAATCTTACAACACTGAAATAATAACCGACACAACAACTTGGTTTAGGCATTGCTTTATCATTTAGACATTGCATTTCTGAGGTAGTCTAATATTCTTACCTAAGATGCATGGTGTGGGTAAAAAACATATGTCAAGTTCAGTTGTTTTTAATCTTCTAGATTACATTTGAGAGACAAATGTGAATAATTAATTTTAAACCTTTGCTTGTTCAGAATGGATTTCCACAAAGTAACACCTGAATCAATAAATTTTGTTTGTATGATATTTCTAGGTCTGGTGATTATATGAATACGACACTCTTTAAGGATAAATTTATGCAATCAGAGAAAGACGGCTTGGAAGACTTATCAGGGAGACCAATGTTCAGCAGTGACTACATATTGCTAAAATTAAGATAATGATGAACCAAAAAGGTTCTCTTCCAAAAATATTATGTAACATAATAAAATAGTTATTAAACCTTTGAACAAATGTGAATGTATACAAAAATCGTATAGGAAAACCCACAAAAAGTACTTACCCCATCTATGATCTGACAGAAATGTACAGCAACTGTGGCACTGGTGATGTTCGGATGCTTGCTCGATGAATGTAGCAACACAGATATTTTCTTAGAACGGATTTTAGTTGCTCGGTAGCCAAATACAAATAACATGGAATCTATAACATTACTTTTTCCACTACCATTTGGTCCTATTATAGCTGTGAAACTCTGAAAATAAGAGAAACATATTGATTTTATTTATGTTATCTATATTTTAAAAAGATAATTGTGTTAGTTACACTATTTATAACAAAGAATTGGCGGAAACAATTTGGCTGAAAATTGGTAGGGAACTATCTATCAGTTTTTAATTTTTCCGAAGGAACACTATTTTTAAAAAAGTATGTTATGCAGGCGATGTCGCAGTTTGCCGCTAGTATAAAATAAATGTTAATTTCTGATGATTTCATTTAGACAACATAATATTGATCATTTGCATTGCTCATAAATCCTGACGAGTTTAAACTAGATGTAAGATTTTATTAATAGACAGTCTTTAGAATTTAACTAAAGGATAATGTGGAAACACTTAGGGATCCTGGTAACACCTTACAGGTAAGTTTTTTATAGTTATAGTTACTAATATTAGTATGAATAGGTTTGAATTTTATTACTAGTGATCTCATATCAAACTAATTCTAACTTGTTCTAATGGAAAACAGTCATGAGCAACATACAACACAGTAATTACTATATTATTCTTTGTACAATTAGAAGACATTGGAGTAGTTTCCAGAGTTTTCAAGAGGACCGACATAATTTAGGCAGTCTAAAGATATAATTAATAATTTAAGAAAATAATAAGACTGATAAAATTACCTTATGGAACGGTCCAAGGGTTTGAACACCAGCGTAACTTTTAAAGTTCTCATTGACTATGTGAGTAATAATCAGACGAGGGCCGGTAGCATCAAATGTAAGCGCTGGTTTTGGTGCTGGAGGAATATAAATGTCGCCAATACGAATTCCACCTTCATCGTCATCCGAAATGTGGTCTATCTCGTCCTCGTTTAAATTTGCAGTTTCGGCATCTGCATTGCCGTTTTGTTTAGAAGACGGAGTTTCATCGACATCCATCGGTTCTTCGTTCCCTCTTTTCTTTTTACTTTTTTGCATTATTTACGCTTAGTCCCAACTTTTCAACACAACTAAAATTATTGATAGGCACTATATTTTAATAAAAATGATAAACAGTACATATAAATGAATATTTACATCGATATCTTTAACTTTCAAGGGTTATTTTGAATAAAACCGTTCGAAAAACAATATCCCTGAATCGAACACAGACATTACTTTGGAAGGCGGGATTTTTTTTTTATTTCGATGGGATTAGCCTACGGTTCTTTAATACACACCCTTATCATTAATTAATTCAATGTATTCTTTTACAGTAGCTGAAATTCACAAATGGGCAAAAATTGTGAAAAATATAATTGATGTGTAAATGAAAAGAAAAACGTGAATAACAATAAAAATGTTTGTTCTCTCACTAGAATATACAGTTAGGAACAATCAGTTTAATGAGTGTACAAAATTTGGACAAGTTTATATTGTAGGAGACCGGTGCTTAACCCTTAACCCGAATTGCTGAATTGTTCCACATTACTAGAATCATTGGTCCAAATGGACTCATAAAGTAAGGAACAATCAGTTTAATGAGTGTACAAAATTTGGACAAGTTTATATTGTAGGAGACCGATGCTTAACCCTTAACCGGAATTGCTGAATTGTTCCACATTACTAGAATCATTGGTCCAAATGGACTCATAAAGTAAGGAACAATCAGTTTAATGAGTGTACAAAATTTGGACAAGTTTATATTGTAGGAGACCGGTGCTTAACCCTTAACCGGAATTGCTGAATTGTTCCACATTACTAGAATCATTGGTCCAAATGGACTCATAAAGTAAGGAACAATCAGTTTAATGAGTGTACAAAATTTGGACAAGTTTATATTGTAGGAGACCGGTGCTTACTTAACCCTTAACCGGAATTGCTGAATTGTTCTACATTACTAGAATCATTGGTCCAAATGGACTCATAAAGTAAAATCTAAATTATTTTTTAAATACATGAAATCACCAACTATATGGGTAAAATGTAAAATATAAAATGGGTTATTACTAAATTAAAATTTTATGCACAAAAGATCCGACATAAGGGTCAAAGTGCGCCATGGATAGTCTGTGGCCCCCGCGATGAGATAAAATCAAAACACGTTTTAAGTAATATATTTTTTTTTTTTTTTGTTTTTGTGATTATCTGCAATCAGTTGCAAACTATAAGCAGATCTGTTCCATGTTCCTTAACGTGTCCAAGGAGCCCCTCAGCAGGAGACACCTCATCCTTCACCATCTGTCACCAAGTCTCTGTATGTCATGGCGTTTCAGTCGTTTAGTGTATCTGATAGTAGTTAGTGCAGTTGCCAAGTCATTAGGGTGACTTTCCAGGCGTGTTTTATATTTACTCCCTGTCAGTTTTAGCTCCTCCTTAACAGTTCTCATGTTCAGTGCTTTATTAATCAATTAATATATAAATCAACTTTTATTAATTTATGTCTTTAAATTATATTTTTTTTCTTTTTCTTAATCTTAGGTGCAACATTCGGTAATTTTTTTTTATCTCGTTCTTTGACAATATCAAACAATAATAAAAACATAAAATCTAAAAAAAGTTTTAAAACTTTATGGCTTTACGTATCTTCCCCTTAGTAAAAAAATTGTTTCTTTGTGAGATTAAATAAAAAAAAATATACAACTTATTCACAAAGCGTAAAATCGATATCAGTCTCTTACTATTTCATGTAAGGCAGCTGCAGATGTAAGGAGCTGCTAGGTGGTGTCTTAGACCGCTTAAACCTATTTTTGCCTCTGTAAAAAGTGTTAGATGACAGTGAAATACTTTCTTCTACGACATGGTCACATCAAGAGTAACTTGATTGAGCAGTGTCTTCATGTTCTTTATTTTCGTTGTCACTTAGATTATCCTCATCACAAGGTTTAAAATCACTTAAAGGTTCTGGTTCTTAATTATTTTCATCCAACAATATTACCTTAATATCGGTCTCCGTAAGATTACGCGCCATTATTCTAAAGAAATGCATAAAACAATTAATAGTATATGTATGTACACATTGAAAAAAGAAAACGTATCTGGACTCGTGGGTCCAATTGGACCCAACGATGGCTTATACTTACACTTCCTGTCAATTAAACGCGCCACGCGTCCGGCATCCGCCGCACCTTACAGCTTAATGACATTACATAGGCGCACAAATGTATAGATGCTCGTTTTTCGAAATTAAACGTTTTTTTTGTCGTCGTCGGGTCATAATGGACCCACGATTCCGGATAAGGGTTTAGCTAGGCTCTAGGCCTGTATTTCAGGACACCAGGTTTCCACCCCTGACATTTACATTTCTTATATAATTTATTACAGTGTTACAACGTAGCATGATATCCAACATCTATATGTGAAGATTACTGAAGGAGTGAATAAAACTAAAAGAATGGTGACGATAGAAATAATTTATTGATTTTTACCAATTAACGACCACCTTTTATTAAATTATTGAAAGCAACATACATAAAATTTAACATTATAGTATTTTGCATTCTTTTAAACAACGATTTTCCAGTCACTTTCGGACATGCATTTTGCTAGATCTAATATTTTGCTTTCAGTGAAAAGGGTATGGTTGTAATTCGAGCAACAAACAAGCGAAAAAAACAATTTGGGTGACCGCTGGTACTATATGTAAAATTGGATCGATATCATGAAACCACAGCACTTATTTAAGTAAGAGAAGAAGAGAAGAAGAGAAGAAGAGAAGAAGAGAAGAAGAGAAGAAGAGAAGAAGAGAAGAAGAGAAGAGAAGAGAAGTAAGATCTCAGTATTGGTCTGTAGTTACTATTTGAGTAGTTTTTTTTTTTTTTTCAATCAATCAAAATAGTTTATTGCGAACACAGGTTACAGGATAGGTGTTACAGTATAGGTTTAGATCTAGCTGCGGTCTGCCTCTTGGGCGTACAATAGTTGCGATTTCATATAACACGAAATCAGATTTTATGGATTTTAAAAGTAATACTAACAAATCGGACTTTGTCAAAAGTTTATAGTGATAAGTCGTTTAAATATTCTTTGACATTATAATAGCATTTTTCTATCAATAGTTCACGTAATTTCAACTTAAAGATATTTTGGGAAGGCAGCAGACGAATTTGCTTAGGAATTATTTTGTTTTAGGCCGCATTCTGAAGATCACGTCTATCAAACTCAAACTAAAGTAGAAGCTCATTCATTAGTTAAGCCAAAATACTAACATACAGTACATAACACACAGTATTGATCCATGCCAGTAAAAAAAAAAGTATAAAACAGTTGCGTTTTATTTTATTCCTTCAAATCCTTTAGTCAGTCAGTGAAAATGGCAAATCGCACCGTGAAAGATGCGAAATCAATTCGCGGTACGAATCCGCAATATTTGATAGAAAAAATAATACGGTCACGAATATACGATTCAAAATATTGGAAAGAAGAATGTTTTGCGTTAACTGCAGAGCTACTTGTGGACAAGGCTATGGAACTAAGATATGTCGGTGGCGTACACGGCGGGTTCATATACCCAACACCATTTCTATGTTTAGTGCTAAAAATGCTACAGATACAACCTGAAAAAGATATCGTGGTCGAGTTCATAAAAAACGAGGAGTTCAAGTACGTGCGTGCTTTGGGCGCTTTTTATATGAGGTTAACAGGAACTTCAGTCGATTGTTACAAATATCTTGAACCTCTTTACAATGATAACAGAAAACTTAGGCGCCAAAATAGAGAAGGTCAGTATGAAATTGTGCATATGGATGAGTATATTGACGAATTACTTCGGGAAGAACGATTGTGTGATGTTATTCTGCCCAGAATACAGAAGAGACCCATACTTGAAGAAAACAATGAGTTGGAGCCTAAAGTTTCAGCTCTCGATGATGATTTAGATGAAGAAATGCCTTCAGATGACGATAACGCTGACACAGAAGCCAAAGAAAATCGCAGAGACAAAGAAAGGAGGGAAAGACGAAGAGAGAGGTTGGTATTGAAGATCTTTTATCTTTATATTTCTAATTTCCAGAAGATGTTTTTCATCAGTTTTACTTTAATTAAAATTGCCACTATAGAGCATGGTAAGTACATGTAACAAACCATGGTTCGAGATATTTCCAGAAGATGATGCATGTTTAAAATTCAGTTCTTCAAAAGAACTCAGTCCTCATGTGCCTACAAAATAATTAGGAAACACATAATCCAAAAGACTACAATTAATTCTCTTATTTAGCTTTCATTAATTGCAGTGCCCTTTTAGGGTGACTTATAAAATTTTACATCTAAATGTCATGCAATAATTGATTTGATTTGATCCAAGCAAATTTATCTGTGTAAAGAAAATTAAGGCAATGTTGTTCTGAGGCTCTCACTAACCTGAAGATTCATGTTGTGTTGAATTATTTCTAGATTTTTCAGGAAATTATAGTTGCGCAGGAATTGTTACAAAGATATTTTTAATGGATCACTTGCTTGCAGTAATTCTTATTTAAGATTCTATGTTCTATATTCTATGTTAGTGGTGGTGGTTTCCGCACTTAGTCCCTGTTATGGACCATTGTGCGTGAGCCTTTGCGGCCATATTTGCTCACTCCAGCCAGCCCACCTCTCTCCAGAAGCAGATTAGGTTTCCAAGTCCGTGCAAAGCTTCTCCAATGGAACCCGGCGAACCTAGGGTTACCTTTTGTGTGTCAGCCACGCCTGTGCATTCCAGGAGCACGTGTGCGACCGTTTCCTCGGCCACCATACACGCTCTGCACAAGGGGCTGTCTGTGACTCCTATAGTGTGTAAATGTTTGTTCAGTAAGCAGTGCCCAGTGATGGTCCCCGTCACCAGGCGCAGGCTATTTCTGTCCAGTCGCAAAAGTCGCCTAGTCAGCCTTTCGTCCAGTGACGGCATGGCCTCCTTGGACTGCCTGCAACCTGGAGTGGAGGACCACCACCCTTGGGATTGTGTGTGTGTTATGCTATGTAGCCAATTTCGTATTTGTTTAAAGGGAATGGGAACTATGGGTTCAGGTCCATAGACCGTCGCGATGGAGCCTCTCCTTGCCAGTTCGTCAGCTGCATCGTTACCCATTGATCCACTGTGTCCTTTGATCCACTGTAGTGTAATTTTGTTACGATATTGTATCGATGCCTGTTCTAGTGCATTGTGACATTCTAGTATCAATCTGGAAGTCGTGTAATTTTTGTTTAAGGATTGAAGGACAGACGCGCTGTCAGATATTATACGGATGTGAGTATCTTTAACCTGTCTAGCTATTACAGCATGCGCGGCTTGGGTTATGCCCACACATTCTGCCTGGTAGACTGTGTTGTGTTTTCCTAGTGATTTGGATATGGTAATGTTGAGATCATTTGAGAATACGCCGGCACCAGTGCCCATGCCTATTTTTGATCCATCTGTGTATATTCTCAGCTCATTTAGGCCAGAGTAGTCGTGCGCCTCTTCAGTGAGTTGCACGGGATAGTGTTTTTTAAAAGTGTGCGTTTTCTGGGTTCTGTCATTTGGTGCCATCAACATTGGTTGTTCTTTAACAGCATCATCTAATATTTGTATGTGTCTGACCCGGGAATCTTTCTTTAGTGTACCAGCTGTATGTAGTCTGAAAGCTGCTGTGGCTGCCTCCTCTCGTACGGTGAGGTGTAGGGGTGGCAGCCCCAGCATTGCCTGCAGGGCCGCAGTGGGGGCGGTTTTCATACTGCTGGTGATTGTCACGCAGGCCAGGCGTTGTAATTTTTCTAGTTCTTTTTGGGTTATACTAAGGTTGGTTCTAGGCCACCAGACCAGCGAGCCATATGTGACTATTGGTCGGATTACTATGGTGTATAGCCAGTGCATAATTTTCGGGCTTATGTCCCAGTTCTTGCCAAGTAGACGTTTGCACTGCCATAGGGATATACTGGCTTTCTTAGTGGTATAGTTGGTGTGTTTTGCCCAATTCATCTGTTTGTCTAGGTACACCTAGGTACTTGGTTTCTGATGATAGGCTTAAGGTTGTGTTGAAGAATTTTGGTAGATGTAATTCAACTAGCTTCCTCTTTTTTGTGAATAGTATGAGTTCCGTTTTTGTTGGGTTTACTGTTAGTTGGTACTCTCGGCACCAGTCCTCAACTATTTTCAGGGCTTGGCGCATAAGGTTGCATAGTGTGTTTTCAAGTGTGCCATTTATTATAATGGTTATGTCGTCAGCGTAGCCCACTGTATAGTAGCCTTTGTCATTTAGGCGCTTGATAAGGCTGTCTACGACAAGGTTCCATAGTAGTGGCGAGAGCACGCCTCCCTGGGGGCAGCCCTTCGCCACTATGGCTCTTGTTGTGGTGTTGATTGAAGCTTGTACGGCTCTTAATCTGAGCATATTGGCAATCCGGCCTTTCAGGGTGGGATCTACTCCGAAATGTTCTAAAGCCTTGCTGATGCTATAGAACATGGTTTTATCGAAGGCGCCTTCTATGTTAATGAAAGCAGCCAGAGCCGAACCCTTGTGGTCTACAGCACATTCGATTTTTGAAACCACATTGTGCAGGGCAGATTCTGTTGACTTTCCGGTTGAGTAGGCGTGCTGTTGTTTGTGAAGCGATATTTCCTCGAAGGGGTCCGTCTCGGATGTGACGGTCACAAAGCCTTTCTAGGGTTTTCAGTAGGAAGGATGTTAGGCTTATAGGTCTGTATGCTTTTGGTTGTGTGTAGTCTGGTTTTCCGGGTTTCGGGATAAATATAACCTTCACTTCTCGCCACGCAAGTGGTACGTACATGTTTGCTATGCAGGCTCGATAGATCATTACCAACCACGGGGTTATGGAGTCGATTCCCCACTGTAGTAGGGGTAGTTTAGATTCTAATAAGTCAAACTATAGCAAACTATGAATTTGTTTAGCATGATGCAAGCAGCATCATATCTTACTTTCTCCGTACAGCATTTATACAGGAATAAGTAAAGTCAAACTTTAGTGTCGTCTTGTTCTGTGCTTTGACATTTTCCCTTCCGCTAGTTTAAATAATGATAATGGGTGTATAGCACTCCTACCAAGATCTGAGAAGTGCAAGCCAACCTCACCTGCAAGTGGTGCACCTGTTGATCAACGGACGAGGCTCTGGTGAATTTAAAAGTGCCAGGAAAGCGGCAATAGGCTCACCACCTATAGTATAGTATGCTTCTGCCTACCCCTTCGGGTTAACGACGACGGTTTGACGACCGATTTGGCGTGGAGGTCAGTATACCTGCACTTCACTCCAGAGGTCGTGGGTTCGATTCCCACACAGGACAAATCTTTGTGTGCATGAACATGAATATTTGTTCTGGTCTGGGTGTTTTCCTATGTATATTAAGTATGTATTTACAAAAAAAAAAGTATTTAAGTATGTTTATCCGTTCTTTAGTATCCATAACACAAGTTCTTAGTGATACTTATCTTGGAACTAAAGAATTGGAGTGATTGTAAGTAAATATTTATTATTTATTATTATTAATAATACATACATAATCTCCCATTATTAAATTACATGTTACATATAATATATTGTGTTGTACATTTCTGCAATTAGTGGCAAGACTAATGTACGGATGAAGGATGTTATATATATTTAAAGATCAATCAAAAAAAAATATTTTCAGATCAAGAGATCGTGAAAGAAGGGAGAAAGACCGCAAACGAGAAAGATCTAGAAGCAGAGATCGTGAACGAAGAAGAGAAAGGGAGAGAGATAAGGAAAGGGAAAGGCCACGGGATGTGCGAGAGAGGGACAGGGACAAAGACAGAAGAGAGAGGGACAGACATGATGCTGATCGAAGAAGAGGTGGTAGATATTAGGATAATAATAATAATAATAATTGAGAGAAGATAAAGTGTCTTATTTAAAAATAACTCTTGTAGTCTTATAAACTATTCATATTTAAAAGGTAATTATCATCTTTCACCCAAGGATGTCCACTGCTGAACATAGTAGACAACCTGTCATATAATTTACAATAATATATAATTTACTCAAATTAATAACATGCCATTTAGTGCATGCCTAGAATGGTGCAACACCCTACCATCTCACGGGGAGCCCCTAGTCTATGGAGATAAATCCCCTTCAAATGACCTGGGTATGGATATGCTGGAATATCTATTGTTATATGTATGGGACTGAGTTATATTGACTATTTCATACCCTGCCATATGGTTCCTAGTATATGTAAGTATAATCAATCATATTAACTATATCCGTGTGTACCGTGGGGTATCGGCATAGAGTAGTGGACCCCGTCTCATCTCACAGTGAATCATTAGAGTGGACGAAGAGAAATCCTAATGATGGGCAGCGTCATTCTGCGTACTGGCTTAAACTGCGAGTACCAACCGACCTGCCGACTCATTCGGTTTGCTATGCAGAATGCCCCCAATGCTACACGACCATTGGTCTGCGATCAGTCCGATTCGTATTTCATATTTTATCATAATAAATGATACGGGGAACAGATTTCTTTTTTACTGAGTAAAAGAAAAAAAAATTATAAAAAAGTTTATTATTAAAGCACAATTTTTTTAAACATAATTTTTTTTTATATGTGGAGCATTGGGGGCATTCTGCATAGCGAACCGAGGTAAGTCGGCAGGGTCGGCATTGTTCAATACACATATTGTGTTCTGATTAATACAACTGTACACATCTTCAGAACACTTATATCTATCATACAAACTTAACAAACTAGGACAGCTTTTATCTTATAAATTAATTACATTATTGTTATTAAAAATACTTTTTAACCACCAAACTTTTACTAAAACACTTATCTTTTAGAATACTCAAAATAATTGATTGATTATTTGAATAAGGTATAAATCCTTCACTCCAGTATATTTTTCTGATATGTTCAATCCATCCAAGTTGCCTTCTTTCTGGTTTTGTTAAATCTTAAAAGGTAAATGTAAAAGGCAAAAACACTTGTAATTTTTTATCGCACCATATAGCAATTTCTGTTACTATAAACTCATTTGCTTCTGTTTCAAAGCTTTGGACATCTACCATGGCAGTCATGATAATCGGCGCATTATATGGCTTAATGGTTTGTATTCCGCAAGTCGATCGTTTATATGTACATTTTCTTGTAACTGGCGTAAGAAAAAACTAACCTTGACGATTTTCTTGCCCGTTCTTTTACGATCAAGCTCCCGCCCGCAGTGAATGGGCGCGCTAGTTTTTAAGTTTTGACGTTCATAAGAGCTCTTTTGAGCCAAACTTGAATAAATAAATTATAATCAAACAATATGCAGTTGTGTTACCTGGGATAGGGTCTGAGCACTCAATTTCCAAACGAACGTCTACAGGACCGGTTTTTAAATTATAGTTTTGTCTTGGACAGTCTACGATAAACAAAAGAACGATAACTTTAAAGACTGTCCTTAAAACTTTAAAGCACTCATGACAACGTAACTAACGCTAAAATAAGTTATTATATCGTTAACCCGCTACAAAAAATAGCTTCGTTAAACGTAAAAAGCGTTACATTTCGGAAGAATTAACGCAAGTTAACGTTAATACGTATAAAATTGTATTTTTATATCTTTGCATTAATGAACTTATAGGTATAAGGTTCTGGAAGGAAGTTAACAGGACAGGAACAAGAACAAAACAAAATACTTGTATAATTCAAATCTATAATTTAATCGTCAGGCATAAGGTGCATATTCCCCTTCATGAACATTAACATGTTGAAGTTCTCGTCTGCAAGCGAGGCTTGTTTTGATGTTAAAATGTCTATACTTGTAGAATACAGACATTCAACTGCAGCACTTGAGGGTATAGCAGTTTGTATTTATTGAATAGATTTATGAATATATGTTCCCCGATGAATGCAGCATCGTTGAAAGAGTCTTTTGATTTCGTGTCTACCCACAATTTACCGAGACTTTGCGCTTTACTCTTTAAAGAGTTGGAGCTCTTCGGTTTTTCTTTTTCTATAGACTGAGTGACAGAATTGAAAAAAATCTTCCTCGTCTTCATCGATGATGATACTCTCATTGCTACGTAGGTCTACAATAAAATGATATTTGTTACTTACTGTGCACGCTCCCTGCGTTTCCTTTATTTGGATGGGGCGACACTTCGTCTGGGACATATGAGACGAAATTCTTAAAAGGAAATCGTATATACCTACCTCTGCTGCACATCACCGATTTATGCCGACTCTTTAGACTAGTAATTAACGATTTTTTTATATCGAACCAAAATAACTTGACCTTTATCTTTATTTCATTTAATTTTTTTTAAGAGTTTAAAAGTTTTGATGTATGTAATTCCAATGTAAAACTTAATGGATTTATTAATATGAAAAAGTGTTTTCAACATTACAATTACTCAAAATATTATTTCCAAGAATAATTTGAAACCATAATCAGTAACAAATAAGTAGGTTACTAAAACAGCATTCGAAATATACCTATCTACATTGTCTTAATAGGTAATATGTTAATCTGATTTTTTCCTATAAATTTTAAGTAAGTACCTAGGCATATAGAACTATTATTCTGTCATACCTTATAATTTTCTTAGACAAACTTTGTATGAACAATTACGAACACATTAAGTATTAAACTCATCGACTCGTCTCAATACCTACATATCTATACCTACTAATATTATTAAAAAAAAGTATTTAAGTATGTTTTTCCGATATTTAGTATCCATAACACAAGTTCTTAGTGATACTTATCTTGGAACTTAATAATTGGTGTGGCATTGCAGAAGCCCCAATAATACACTACTCAGTGAACCTTATAAGGCTGACATGATGAAAATAAAAAACTAAGTCATGAGATACCATGACACATTCAGTGAACAAGAACTCATACCTTTTATTTGCACTGGGAACTTAAAATATTCTACAATGAAATGATAGTAACCAGAATGCAATATGTGTATTTCTTTAAAGATAACTTATACTAAAAATAACAATTTGAATTATATATTTATTGCATTGAACATTTCATAAAACACAATTCATGTGACATATTTTATTTTACTTAAAATAAAAACATATTTGGCAATCATTAACATTTGAAATGTCCTTGCATATACAAAATTCAATATGCATACTAATGACTATTTTAATAAGAGCCTTTAAAGTTACTACAGACGACCGATATAGCGTGGGTTCAATTCCCACACAGGACCAAAATTTCTGTGCATGAAAATGAATATTTGTTCTGGTCTGGGTGTTTTCTTTATATGTAAGTATAAATTATGTAAGTATAAATTATGCAAGTATTTACAGAAATATAATGTATTTATGTATGTTATGTTTATCCGTTCTTCGGTATCCAAATATATTGGCATCTTAATGATATTTATCTTGGAGCTTAATAATAAGTGTAAAAGAATATTTATTTATTGAAGGGGTCAATTAAATGTTACACGAAATGCGATTTCGGTTAAAAAATTTATAGTACACCATTTAATTAAATTAAGTTTTTGGCTTCAATTTCTTAATTATCTGCTTATTCAAAATAATTATTATTATCATCTCCCTCTCTCACGCAAATACTGGACATAGGCCTACTCATGCAAACCAGATGAGAGGCAGGAATGGTGTTAGAATGGTTTAAGCTTTCCAACAGGTCCTCTGACTTGGCTTAACAATTACCACAGTGATAACCTGGACCAATGACTAAACGTGGCTGAGCAAAAAAACGCTTAATGCCACAAACGATAATAAACCAAAAAAATATTTTACAAATTGATAAAAATATCTGATTTCCTGACTTCTCACCATAAACACATTTAAAAAACTATCAATTTAACGTAATTATATATTTATTACACATAATATATGTATATTAACAGCACTTACAATAACTAGTCTAATGATCTGTTTACTTAAGATAGTCAATCAACAGTATGAATTTGATCAAAATTTATATGCACATGAAAAAGTTCATAATTAGAACTAGATCACACTACCATTTATTTATACCTATTAGGTACTAATATCAAATCAAGATATGAAACATAATCTTCTACAGATTTAACATAAAATATGGATAGCCAACAGGTACCAACTACATAAACGTTTGTTAATAAAAATATGTATTGGAATAAGGAAGGTATAATCCGCGGCACATAAGTCGAACAATGAGTTGAGCAGTAACACACTATGGGGTCTCAGTCGAAGTGTGGTATGGGGGGGAAGCGCGTAACCATAGCAACGCCGCGACGCTCGTCAGACGCTCTTGCGTTTATTCTCTTTCTAATCTTTTGACTTACATGCCACTGACTATATTTCTCCCAGACTGCTAATTATCTCTACAAATTTATTATATTCAAAGCCCAATCACTTGAATTATATTTTATATGATTAGTTTATACATAATTGAGTATTATATTGTATGTACCTTATACTACAAATGTACTAAAGATACATGCAAGCAATTTGAATTTAGTTAAGATGAAAGGAATAAAATATAAGTTTGTAAATTTCATTGTTTTCAATGTACAGCTCTTCCTACAAATATATTAAAAAACTTTTTTTGATGAAATGATTTGGATTCTAAATAAAGTAGATTCTAATTAATAAATAATAAATCTTCATACTAACTTTGACTACCATAAAATGTCTGCATTTGAATTGAGGGGCGACCATTGCAAGTAGCTTAAATATTCCAGCAAATAGCTTAAATATTAATTGCTTTTTTATAAATAAATTATTTGTTGCATTAAAATCGTTCTTGGCTCAACTATATACGGACTGTGTATTTTGATCTGCTCTTGAACTACAATCACTGCTAATCAGTAATTCATGAAGACACTTCCTACACATATAAGAAAAAACAGTTTTTTACCCAATAGTTATAACATGGCATGTTAATTTTTCGGATTTTAATGCAACAAATAATTTATTTATAAAAAAGCAATTAATATTTAAGCTATTTGCTGGAATATTTAAGCTGCTTGCAATGGTCGCCCCTCAATTCAAATGCAGACATTTTATGGTAGTCAAAGTTAGTATGAAGATTTATTATTTCTTTATTTATAATAAAGCAGTTAATAACTCAAACTAAGACAATAGATTCAACACTAACTCAAATTGGAATATTTTAATTGTAACAATGAAGCTACTTGCAATGGTCGCCCCTCAATCCAAATGCAGACATTTTATGGTATAAAGTTAGTATGAAGAAGCTTGAACTATATTTAAAATTATGTTAGGAAATAAACACATTTTCAATCCTTAAGAGGAATCAACTACTCGACTAAACCCCTCAATCTATTTATATGTATATCGCTTGCTCGGAAGAATACTGTATACATAAGTATTTAACATAAAGTATATAACCGTGTTGTAAGTACAACAAGCCTGCTTCCCAGAAGAGATAGAGGCATACTGTATACCCACATTTCAGTGGACAGGCATCCTTATCCTAGGGTACGGTCGGGATTACGCTAGACTGATGTTATCACAGTATACTTTCGGGCAAGCGATAAATTATGAATTTGAATTTTAAGTTCAATAAATATATCAGCTCACTGAATGTCTTCTCAATTCCCGCTCGAGTTCCTATTCCTCAGAAAATCACTAAGAGTGGGCACCTTATGTTAGAAAGTGGGTGCGTTCATAATAAATATTCTTTGTTCCCAGTTCTTGATCCATCTGAGGAGTCGGTCGACTGCTTTTATTGCATGATCTTTCTCCATTAATGCGTCAAATGTGACGTATAACTCAAAGCCGTGGGTTACCTGGAACATTCAAAAACTTACTTTTAAGGTAGTAAAATATGCATGCACACATCGCTTTCTTCTTTTACACGTCTAAAACGCGTATAAAAGTCGGGTTGTCTGAAAGAGATCGCTAGAATAGAACGAGATTGGCATTTTCATTTTTATCAATATTTATTGTGATTTATAGTTTTAAAGTTTTTTTGTCGAATAAAAGTGTCTATCTAATTATTAGGAACACAGCCCCTATGGTTTGTCTGGTTGGCGCTAGGACATTTTCTGTGTTCAACCTGTTTTATGTCTATCGCCATAATAATCATACCGTAAAAGAACTTTTAGTTGGGGCGTCACATGGGTAAAGATCCAAACTACATCTAAAGTATTATTTCCTCATCATCATCATCTCAGCCCATTAACGTCCCACTACTGAGCACGAGCCTCCTCTCACATATCAAGGTGCGAGGGTATTGGGTCATATTCCACCACGCTGACCCAGTGCGTACCACAGCGCAGAGGCAGGTGTATGGCGTCCTGCTGTTAGAATTTATCAAGCTGCCCATTAGGCCCCTAACATAACTTAACGACTACCACATTTAGTGATAACCGGGACCAACGGCTTAACGTGCCTTCCGAAGCACGGAAGCGCTTGATATCAAATATCACCCATCCTAGGACTTACCTCTGTAAACTATGCTATACTTCGGTGACCGTATGCGACCACCTAGCACCGCAAAACTACAAGTGCTTCCTATTATCATTTTAGCGCATTAACGTCCCACTACTGAGCACGGTCCTCCCCTTATAAACCATAGTATAAAGGCATTGGGTCATATTTCACCACGCAGACCCAGTGCATATTGGCGAAGGAGAGCGAGCGGCGTCTTGCTGTTAGAATTTTTCAAGTCACCTGCCTATTGCCTCTGATATGACTTAACGACTATCACACCAATTAAAACTGCTTTACATGCCGTTCGAAGCACGGAAGCGAGCTATTAAATGCCACAAAAACGTTGACTCATTCAAAGTTTGTTCTTTATTTCGATACACATGACATTCTTTGACATTCATACGCCCTGCGTTGGCAAGATAATAATAAAACTTATAGAAATTGTTTTAAGATCCCTGCATTATCTTTTATAAATAAACATGTTCATGACAAAACATTCCCCTCTTCTCTGACGGGGAGTCGTAAGAGTCTACGAAGAGAAATTCTACCGGGTGATAGGCAGTAGCGTCATTCTGCGTGCAGGCTAAAACTGCAATCCTCAACCCGCCTGCCCAGCGTGGTGATTATATAGCAAATATCCTAAATATAATATAATTCATTGGAGAGGCCAATGTTCAGCAGTGGACTTTATAAGGCTGATATGATGATGATGATGACATAAAAAAAAACATATTAAATTTAAACTCACCCAAGCCAAGATAGTGTCATCAGAATTCGTCCTAAATATAAGCTTAGCCGGAATTGACGAACAATGTATTTGACTGCAAAACTTTCTGTAATTCCTAATATGATCTATGTCGGACATTTTCTCAATTTTCTTCGTACAAATATCACCACCCTCCTTATGTCTTATCCTGTAGTCTTGTAACCGGTCTAAGCTTATTGGATCTGATGTGAACAGTTGAGCGGTAGACTTGCATTTGTACATAAAATGTCTTATCTCTAATATGCCAATGTGTTTCAAAGGATTTGTAGTGGGCAACTCCTCGTTTCTGTTTAATGCGTCGTTGATTGCCACCAGGCAGTTGGATCTTCTAAGTTTCTCTGCTATAGTGTGTTTGGCTTGGGACAGTGAGAAGAATGCGTCCCTTTGTACTGTTAGAAGAAGTAGGCAAGCTTGGCAATCGTCTGAAATGTATGAGACATGGCCGTGAAGAAATCCCCTGGAATATTAAAATGTTTATTTCAATGAGAACGCAGTTTAAAAAGCTTAGCAACACGCTAGTGATGTGCCCGATATTGCTAGCGTTCATAGACTGCGGCAGCCACTTTTCATCAGCCCACCTGCTTACTTGTGGTATAAAAAAATCACCTGATAGCACAATGCCTGTCTTAATTTATTACAATTTTTGCCACTTAACGGCACACTATTGAGCACGTATTATATTCTACAAAGCGGACCGAGTACTGATTTGCAGATATACCATTTAATATTCATTATTTTATTCTATATTTAATAATAATTACAAGTTTATCATCAGTTTAGTAAAGACATAGGACCCTACAAATAATCTTTGGAGCTCAAGTCAACCTCACCTGCAAATGATATACCTGCCGATTAACGGACGAGGAAAAATAAAAGTTCCCGGTAAACGGCAATAGACTCGCCACCTATCACGTGGGACTAACTACACAATTGGCAAAGTGTGGGCGTATAATATGCTGCCTACCCCTTCGGGGAAACAGGCGTGATCATATGGAATTTTTCTTGAACTTAATCTCATGTGGTTCAATAAATTATCGTAATATCAGCCCATTAACATACTACTGAGCACGGGTTTCTTCTTATGACCCAAGGTGAGAACGGTACGGAGGGACGGAGTATTAGTAATGGTAGAAGGAGGTTTGTGGCTTCCTGCTGTAAGACTTTTTAAAGCCATCCAATAGGCCCGCTAACATAGTTTAACAACCACCACTTCAAATGACAATCGCGACCCTTAGCTGAACTTGCCTCCCGAAGCATGATAGCGCTTGATATATAAAAAACACAAATGATCACCCAAGGAACCTAAACCTGATGACCTCTCCTAATTCAGCTTCACGCGGAGATACGAGCGTTTCAGTATTGCTGAGCTATGCTCAAGAGCGGAGGTGTAATACAAAAAAATTAAAAAAAGTTATAAAAACTCCCTCCTTCTAAAATTTATAAAAACTATATTTTAGAAATATGATATTCTTATCTTTTAATTAAACATACTCTTCAGTATATAGTATAAAACGTCGCTCTTCTCTGTCTGTCCCTATAATGCTTAGAAAAACTACGCAACGCATTTTATTACGTTTTTTTTAATTACACAGAGTGGTTCAAGAGAAAGGTTTATATGGAGTTTTGCGAACGAAGTCGCAGGCGGCCGCTAGTTAAGGATAAATAAAAAGTATTTAACTCACGTCGCGTCAAACTTCGGCAAACATATAGGCGTCCAACTCTCAGCAGTTTTGAACGACTCCGAACTCCTTACAAGGTTGAATAGCAAGTGTATATCGGATGGATGTAGCGTATACTTCTTCATACGGACTAGAGTTATAAGCTGGTTCCCCGCTATGAGTATTGCGAACACCAAATCTCGGATTTTATTGCATGTTGATACAATTGCGCTTGTTATGTTCTCTCTGGCTTTTTCTGGTAATGGTAGACACCTTACAGCACCTGTGAAGTAAATATTTTTACACTCCTTAGAACTGTTGGTAAACGGACAAACTGGATTAGTTTCATCTATAGCTCTAGTCTGTGGTGAATGGGCGTGTTAGTATTGTGTTATTAGCCCAAATTGAATAAATCAAAAATAATTTATTTCATAAACTGAAATGTGTAAACGTATGTGTGTACTTGGAAACGTCCAAATTAAATATAAATATGTATAAAAAACAACCAAAATATTATTACACTGAAATCACGAAGCTTAGATTCACTTACATGCAATTGTTATGACAATTAAAAAACAAAAAATATTTAAGTGTAAGTGAATCTAAGTGCCAGTTCCGAGCCACCTCTCTGTAAAAAGAACTGGCAAGAAACTCACAGGCTATGCTCTACTGTGTGTAATGAATGGGTCATAATTTTAAATAATTTTGTGGAAAAATACTGTGTCACTTATGTACCATTCATCACTTACGAACTTAAGCTGTAAACAAGTTTCTGGATAGCTTCCTGATAAAAAGAACGTAAAACCTATAACTTATGGTTTAATTTTGGTTAAATTGTTGTCATACTATTAGTATGTGGCCAAAAGAGCCTACAGAGTACCATGCACTTTTATGGTATGGTATAATGTTTATTTTTGTTTAAAACAAAAATGTCGTCGTCCGGACATTGAGTCAGGTCGTCATCAAAACCGTTCGTCTGCGGAACGTACTTGCGTTTTTTATTTGAATCTAAAATGAAAAACGTGCCTATAGTGCGCGCCAAAGATAAAGTCGCGCGGCGTGACCGTGTGCAGAGATCGAGGATAGTACGAAAATGTTCCGCTGATATACCTAATATGTATTTTCAATCAATGTGCACGTTCTCTCCGGGACTTTATCTTTGGCGCGTTCTATATAAATTTTACACATATTTTATTAATTTTGTGAAGCAGTGTTAACTTAGTGGTAAGAACACAGTTAAATCGCGTTGAGAAGTCTTTTCGATAACTTCTTTATTTAAAAAAATGTGCCTAACAGTTTCGCCGAATAATACCTACATTTGTAATTGTCATACCTATGCCCTATTTTTCCCACGTTAAGGTTCTTGATTATTATATATTTACTAACGTGATTATACACTGAAAAGTTAATTCAATAAAGACGAAAGATTTTCAGGGTGATTTAAATGCACCAACATAATTAGACTAGAAAATACAAAAATAATACGACAAAAGGTTTGTAACATCTGCATAAAAAAGTCACTGACCCGACATTTCAAGGAAATCACGTAGAAGAATACGTATTTAGCCACTTTATACCACTTATAAGACCGTTCACTATCATTTTGCGATGACAACTAAACCAAATCAGGTCTACACATGCGGAAAAAGCATAAAAAGTTTATATTTTATTACACATGGCTGATGGCACACTAGTCGCGTCATTATCTTCTGTGGCGGCTGACACGACAGGCGTGCCATGAAATATCTGTTCGCCGCCACGGCTGAAAGTTTGCGAAATCGGGAGCCGCAAGGAATCGGTTAAAACATTCTTATTTTCATAAGGTTTGCTCATGTTGAGAGGAAGAATGAAAGTAGATTAACGAAAGTGATTTATGATGGACAAGTGATTGGAAAGTGTTGGGAGAGAAAGACCACATAAGACCTTCCATAACCAAATCTAGAAGATTTTGAAGAAAGGGCAGGTCAAAAGTACCCTAAACCGACGGGCGTGTATGAGAAGGTTCATAAGTGTGAATGAAGCTAAGAGTGTGTGTCAAGAATGAGATTTCTGCCTACCCCTACGGGAAAAAGGAGTGACAATTATGTATGTATGTATAATTGATTAAATATTGGCGACCGATAAAGTTCCAATAAATATGAGTTTGATGACCAAACAAGACAGTTTTTTGTGTCGTTGTCCAAACTTATATATAAAAAGCATGAGAAGTTTGGGGCTAGATGATGCTGATTATTATATGACAGGACCGTTTGCGTTGGACCGATAACCGCTGGAATAGCCGGGTCCTACAGTGAACCACGTCTCAGTAAGTCTAGTGTAGGACGCCCTCCGGCTAGGTGAAGCGACGACATACGCAAAACGGCTGGCAGTGGTAGGAGACGAAGAGCTGAAAGAGCTTAGAGGGGTGCCATTGGAGAGGCATATGTCCAGCAGTGGACGAATATAGGCTGATGATGATTACATGACAGGTATACATCAGGATTCTACTGATTTCAGAAATCTCACACAGTAAAATACAATATCAAACCAACCTCAGATAAAAATTCATTAGTCACTTTTCACTATTCGCTACTTATTACGTCAATTGTATCACTTTTCTTATGCAATTGTTTTCTTGTTTTATTTTAATTTGGTGTACAATAAAGAATTTTCTATCTATCTATCTACGTGGGACCAACAATATAATTGGCGAAGTGTCGGCGTGTAATATGCCTCTGCCTACCCCTTCAGGGAAACAGGCGTGATGATATGTTTAAGTTCCCTCTCAATTTGCAGTGCCCCTACGGGGTATCAGTATTCATTGTATTACTTAAGTACCTACTTGTTTACTAGATGCAATAAAGATTTATGATTTATGTACGTACTCACCTAATAAAAAAGCTGGATCTTTCTCCATAAAAACTAATAGGTTGTCAATCAGTCTTTCTGCACCAGATAGGAGTCTCCTCAAATCATAGTTTCTTCTCTGCTCAAATATTCTGTTTAGTTGTGTCAAAGTAAGCACTGACACTATTTGATTGAAGGCATATCTAAAACAAAGAAGTTCTCTAGATTTATCATCTATCTCCAATGAGGGTTCTTTAAAATCTAACTATTCAACCGAATAGTAAAAACCTTTAATAATGCACATAGTCACAAAAATTAAGCCAAATCTGGTTAGACAAGTGAGCAGACCTTGGGTTCTAATCGCAAGTCTAGGGCACAACTGAAGTTCGGATTTATCCTAGTCAACAAGGGCACACCTTACTTACAATAATAATAACAATAATGAAAGTTCTTTATTTAGACAGCAAATGGTCCATTAGTGTAAGTAACGCCATTTATACTTAATACCAATAACAAGCGGGGGAAGCCCAGTGGTGAGACCCATTGCCTTCATATTCAGAGGCAGGAGGAGGAGGCAGGAGGATTCAAGCCCTGGTGGCCCATCTACGACTTTTCGAAGTTATGTGTCTACTTATCGCTTGCTCCGTGCTTAGGAAAGCATGTTAAGCCGTTGGTCCCGGCTGTCATGAACATCAATGGCAGTTGTTATTAGGAAGTCAGTGCCTACTAACATTCTGACAGCTGGTTTAACCATAGAATGAGGTTTCCCTCTGGGTTGCGGGGGTCAGACGGCAGTCGCTCCATGTAATAACTGAAATTAAGCTAAATCTGGCTAAACCAGTAGCAGACCCTGAGCCCTGAAGTATAGGGCAACCGGCAATGATAGGATATGATGATGACCAATAACAATCAATATCAATGATATGTTTTGGAAAGTAAAATGATCTGAATAGTTTATAGGCTTTGTAAAAATATTTTTGACAAGTTGTTTAAATATGAATTAATATTGAATACTACCCTTCACTAAGAACACTGTCATGCAGTATTTTGTAATGTTTTATCTTCATATAGTTGTTTATAAGAATACTCACGTTAATTGCAGTACTAGCTGTGTTTCACTTTCGTTTGACTTTGAAATAGCAACCAGAATCAATGGACCCTTCACTAAAAACACTGTCTTGCAATCTTTTGTGACAATGGACCTTAATATGTCTTGATTTTGATCTTCCACCACACTGACTAAGGCTTGGATCACGCCGCATAAGCCAGCTAGTTTGTCTTCATTGCCATATCTGAGACAGAAATACATAAATTGTAGTGTTGTGTACAGGGTATGTATTCTAACATCAACGTTGGAGCCCAAACCAACCTCACCATACGATTGGCGAAGTGTGGGTGTATATTATGCCTTCGGATAAAAAATACAGAGCTTATATAAGGTTAATTTTAATTTCACTCACTATCATACCTACCTTATGGAAAGAAGTAATTGCCACTTATTTACAACACCAGATGCATCACTAGCACATTGCACACTTTGAAGATTATTTCTCTTCGAAGAGACTTAGATAATTATTTATGGACTCACCTATGAGTTCTTGTTTGAGAATAAACTGTGTGTACAACAGACTCAACTCGGTAGGTTACTAAATTTAAGCTGCAGAGTTTAACCTATTATAATAAGAGTAAGAATAAAGACTCACCGAGAATAAATTGGTTTTCCAGCAGAGCTTAGTACAAAAACATGTTTCTCTTTATTAACAAGTTCAGGGGTTTGCAAATAATCATCTTTTTCATTATCAGATTCATCCCCATTGTCACATAAATTAGAACTGCTAGATGATGCTGGTATATTCTCCTGGAATTGTAAAAATATTGGTTTTCACATATATTATTTGTTTCATTTATATCAGAAAACTCATATAAAGTATATTAATTAATGCCTTTACTATCTAGTTGGATACTACCAGCTGGATAGACGAGGTCGAAAAAGATTTCAGTGGCAAATTATAGCATGCATATAAATATTTGCAACAAAAAGTTTTCTTTTTGACCATATAATGAAACTGGGTGGATGTCAATTTTTAGAAGATATATATATATATATGTATAATATATTATAGAAGTCATGCTATGCTACAGAAGAACCCTTTGTGGAAGTCATTTATTATGTTCCCAAAAGGATATTTAGTTAAGTTTTTTTACCTGTCTCGTTTGCTCTAATGTTTTCTTGTTTATTTGATTTTTTGTTATAGCCATACTATTATATATTTTTGAAAAAAATTATGTTTAATTGGTGCTTTCTTGTTTTATGTATGCAAAATTTATATGTTGAAAAGTTTAACTTTGGTGCGCATAGTTTCAAGTTTGTCCTACTTACGTAGTATTGATAGGCTTGTACAGAAGATCAGCGCCGCGGTGCCATAGTGACCCCTCGGCATATGCTGAGTATAAGCCTAGTGTGTGTGTCTAATAATTTTTTTAAAAATATTTTTGTAAACCATTATATCATGTGTCACAGAATAAATTATTTTCTTTTCATATATACATACATAATGTCACGCTTTTTCCCGTAGGGGTAGGCAGAGATCACATCCTTCCACTTGCTACGATCTTGGCACACACTTTTAGCTTCATTCACACTCATTATCCTCCTCATACACACCCATCGGTTTAGGGTACTTTTGACCTGCCCTTTCTCTTTCTTTCTATTGATTCTGTTTAATTTAAGAATACGAACAGCTTTTTATGAGATTTTGTCGCTTTTGGATGTGAACATTTTATTATCTGTGACATAATAGCTAAACAACTAGGGTAATTTACATTGATAATCTGTTTAAGCTTTACAAAAGTAACTAAGACTATTATGTAGCTTTTATAATTTTCAATAAATAATCAGATAAGCTAATACTCAAAGACGACACTTACATCTTTGGTTTGCAAATCATCACTGGATTTTGTACTTTTCAATTCAGCATTTTCCCCAATTTCACTCTGTATCTCAGATATAGTGCTGCTTTTAGTTCCTAATGCGTTATTCCTTTCCTGCAGGCTAGAACTCATCTCTGAGGCAAATTCTTCAAAAGAATCAGTTGGATTTAATATACTTTCTGGACAGGCACCCGGCTCTAAATCATCTGTTTGCTTACTGGTACTGGCCTGAGGGTCTGAAGACTTAGAGGCCATGATAAAGATTTTAAATAATAATTCTCTATTACACTAAATCGAAACAATTAGTGTTTCGACTTTCGGTTCGAAACCATATAAAATCATAAATTTATTACAATACAAACAGATGTGACAAACGAATAAAATGTCACTGTCGTTTAGTTCTTTTTTCGTCTGTCAAAGATCTAAATTGTGTCTCATAATGCCTAACTTTCAGTTCTAAAATTTGTGATTTTATTCTAAATTTTGTTCAAATTTTTCTAAAATTTGTGATATTTATAAAAAAAATTCTACAATTTGTGATATTCAAAACATTAATGTGTAATAACGGTGGATTTATTAACCGTTCAGTGTTTGGGAACGTACACGAGTGTTGGTAAATCAAACAAAACAGAGCAATATTTTTCAAATTATCTCAAAAAGTCTACTAGGACTCAAGGGGTTAAGGGGAGGGCATCTAATTTATCATCTTTATCACCACTCATTCTCATTTACCATATATTCGATATTATTAATATATCTAATCTTTAAGTGAAATCTGTACTGCTATATCTTAATGTGTTAAATACAAATTAAAACGATAAAAAGTAAGTAAGAAATCGTATTATATTGAATTTTTGTTGGACATAAATAATAAAACATCATGTTTTGAAATATTAATAACTGAAGAAGTTTAAGCCAGGTAAACGAAATGCGATAGTATTAAATGATATACCTACATGTTATTTTCATAAAATTTTTAATTATTCAAAAGAGACTAACTGCCAGCAATGCTCTGCGCATCCAATTATGTTAAAATTGGCCATTACGTAGAGTCAGCAACATTTTCTCTAAAAGTTTGTTTTAGTATATCTTTTAATATAAACGTCGAAGTAAACGTTTTGTGAAGTTTATATTTTTTAAAGATAAGTAAATTTATTTTAGCGACATTTTAGTATAAGGGATGAATACTTTTCGCGATAATACTGTTCGTCGCTATATATACAACATCCAATCATTATCGTTTTGGCGACCACAGCCACCCACCACATGGACGCCACCACCACCACCTTAGCCACCGCCCCAGTGCAGCCACCGCCAGATTGCACTATCGGGCAACAGGACCCCACCCTGGGCTCCGTCCCAAGAAAGAAGAAGAGGAAGGCGCTGCTACGAGATCTGCTTACGCTCTCACCGCCTCCCCCTCACACCCACCAAATCCCCTAACCCCCCAACCCATCCTTCTCATTCTTCCTTTCCTCAGCCACCGCCGCTCGCTGACGCCTTGCTGGGCTTCCTTCGGGGTCTCACCTGGAGTGCCTGTCGCGCTGACGTGTCGTGCTGTAAGCCTCCACGGTGAAAGCACCACTCGTATTTCGACGGCCGCTTATACCCAGCGCCTTGAGGTTGAAGCCCGAAGCCTGTCATAGATCCCGGATTGATATCGGTTTGGTCCTCCGCCCGATGAAAGATTTTTCCTATAGTATAGTATAGAGTATTTTTTTACCGCGAACTATTAACCTTAGCCTCCTAGGTTTGTAATAATAATTATACAAAAAAAGTGTCTTGTAGTTTTCATTGTGTGTAAAAGCTAAAAAAAAACTTATTTGTCACTTTTCACATATATACATAAATCGATAAGAGCTCTCAGCACAACCCTACCGCATAGTAGAAACACATCAGTAGACCAAATTGAGGTCCGAGCGAGCCATAACACCCTTGGCACGTAATGCTGTTGGTTTTAGTTTTTCAATCACCAACGCAAACCTGTGCTTGGGCGGTAATACTTACAATGACATGGCCACGACCGGCACACCTTCAGCAGCGACAAGTTTTATCATTGTGTGTGAAGACGCATACATTTTAGCGCGCTCGCATACGAGCCGGATTGGGTGCGTAGGTATAATGATACCGTACTCACTTGTTTTTACTATGCCAACAGGATAGAACAGAGTAGGCAATAGCGTTGATTGATTTATGTTGTAGGGCTTTACAAAGGTGTTCTATAGCTTTTTTGTTGACCTGTCCTTTGTTAATAATTTACTACCGCCAACTTTTCCCCCTCGTTTTTATCCTTTGTCTCCTGCGTTTGTAAATACTACGCGTAAATATACGGCACACGTAGCGAATATAGTGCTTTGTATTTTTCTATTGTATGTAAAAGTTGGGAAATTGAGGAAATCGTTAGAGATTTTAGGTCATCAGAAAGCTCTTGTGGCTCTGCGAGCCAGGGAAGATCGCGATAGATCAATGAATTGAAGGAGAGTTTTAGAAGGTTTACCTTTGCATGGGTGACCGTTTGTGGCACGTTACTCGGTTGGTAACGGTCATCACTATATTATTATGTGATAGTCGTCAAGCCAAAGTAGAAACAGGACTAGGACTAAGAAACAGGATTTCTAATAGAAATAAAATAACAGGACAACAACGTGCAGCATTCTATACGTTGTTATTTTTTAAAGATATAATAAATTTATAACATATAATTTATAGTACATGAGAATGAGTGGTGTAAGAGATGATAAATGGTAAATGAGATGCCCGCACCCTAAACCCCATGAGTCCTCAGTAAAGATGTGAGATCTCACATGGACTTCTTAAAAGAATTTAAAAAGTGATGTTATACTGTTTTGTTTTATTTACCAACACTCATGTACGTTTACAAACACTTAACGGTTAATAATCCACCGTTATATCACATTATCGTTCAAAATATCACAAATTTAAGAAAATAAAACTAACTACAGACATGACGTTTCACTTTCCCGCCAAGAAACTGACTTTACGAAATTTCACTCAAAGGCGTTTTACTATACTGCCATTTCATATTCATATTCATTTAATCCTCTTAAATTTATAACATAAATGGTACAATACATACAAAATGTTTCAGTTCAGAGATGTTTTCATATGCTATAAATTTAGCTTTTAAAGGTGTTGTGATGTCAACAGAAGACATAAATTTACGCATAACAATTAAATAAACTATAAATGGAAAACAAACAATTCAAACTAAACGTTAAACATTATAATTTTTCTTTTAAGTATTCTTTAATGTTATAAAAAGATTTTGTAATTATAATCTTTTTTATTGCTGTTTCAAATGAATTGTTCTGGAGGGCTAAAATAGCCATGTAGTACGCGTTATTTTGATAAAAACTGAGGGTAACTGTAGATATAAGTAGATCGTTCTTACGGGGCGCCGAGATAAATATCGGCCCTGTTTATCTCCTACTTTATAAAAATATTGTGGTAGTTTTCTGAACAGACGACATAGTTCAAAAATGCCAAAATAATTTTCTACAAGTGTCTCACCAGCCTGCTAGAGCTATGATTATCAGGCATCGCTTTTGCATGATGAAAACAGCCGGCGCATCTGTCGAGTTGCCCCAGAGCACGTTGTCGTAACGTATCCACGCCGCGGCGTAGCTGTGATAGGCTGCAAGTGCGCTTTCTTAATTTCTGACTTTTCTAAGCTTACGCAATGCATATGAAATACGGCTAAGTTTACCTACGACTGAATCGACGAGCAGATTCCACGTAATGTTTGAGTCTACGATTATGCCTAGCTGTGAATCTGAGTCCACCACTTGACTGTTATGTCCTTTATAATTTATGTCAAGACTCATTCCGGTTCTTTGGTACGGTCTGAACTGCATGATTTTAATTTTTTCATAGTTTAGCGATAGATTAATGTCTTTTAAATGCTTTAATATTTTAGATATTTAGCGATTTTGCAATTAAATTATGTACTTCGCCCATATCGTTACAGTCACATGGAATTATAAGTGTGGCATCATCGGCTAACATGATAAGTTTATGAGAGGCTGTTGCTGGCAGTTTGTTTATATTGGCCAAAAATTATAAACATCCTAGTCACATCCTTGGACAATGGATCCAGTTACCGCTTTACAAGAAGACAGAAAAGCGTTTGCTTCACAGATATATCATAGGTTGGGGAAAAAGTCTTTTCGTATTTTTGTATGAAAAGTCAAGACATTTTTTCAAAGTTTATTTACATTTATTTACAATATATATGTACCGTTTTGTTGAATAACTTTCTGCCATTTTGTGGGCAGAGACATTATCCCGTTACTGTAGAAATTTTGGGACTTCTGATCAAAAAAACGGGACAAATAGTTTTGGCAGTCCTCTCTTGAGGTCAACCTTACAGAACCTAAAGAATTCTGCAGAGACCGAAACAGGTGAAAATCTGAAGGCGCAAGGTCAGGGCTATATGGTGGATGCACTAGGACCTCCCAGTCGAACTCTCTTAATTTTTGCTGAGTGGCTAAAGATGTGTGTGGTCTAGCGTTATCGTGATGAAAGACCACACCCTTCCTGTTGATCAATTCCGGCCGTTTTCTCTCGACTGCTTCCTTTAATCTCATCAGTTGCTGGCAGTAAAGATCAGAATCGATGGTTTTGCCGGGCGGTAAAAGCTCATAATAAACAATGCCCTTCCAATCCCACCATACACACAGCATCACCTTATTTCGTGTTAGGCCAGGTTTGGCCACAGTCTGTGAAGCCTGGCCAACTTTCGACCACGACCTTTTTCGCACGTTCTTGTCGTACGTGATCCACTTTTCATCGCCAGTTATCAATCTCTTCAAAAACGGCTCGGTTTCATTACGTCTCAATAATGAATCGCAAATGAGTACACGGTTCATTAAGTTTCTTTGAGTGAGCTCGTGTGGCACCCAAATATCGAGCTTTTTTGTATAACCAGCTTTCTTCAAATGGGTCAAAACTGTTTTGTGGTCAATTCCCAGTTCTTCAGCTACATCGTAACTACTAATATGCCGATCTTGCTCCACTCTTTCAAAAATGGCGTCCATTTTATTCGTAACAGGGCGACCAGAGCGAGGTGCATCTTTAACATCAAAATTTCCGGACTGAAAACGTTTGAACCAAATTTGTGCTACTCTTACTGACACTGCATCAGGTCCATAAACATCACAAATTTTTTTCACTGCTTGAGTTGCATTTTTGCCTTTTTTATAATAAAATTTTAAAATGTATCGAATTTCTTCATTAGATTCACTAATTTTTACGGAGAGAAAAACAAATGAAAAATAGCGGGAAACAACTTTTTTTTATTTTTTTCTTTTCTTTATAATGGAACCTTTTTAATGTTACCAAAACCAGCCAGACACAAATAGTACAGTCAAAAAAAATTTATAATAAGTTTATACCTACGTTATGCGAAAAGACTTTTTCCCCGACCTAATATATACATGCAACAGATAACGCAAGTATCACGAATTGTATTGAATTCAAGCGTGCCGACTTTTTAACGCATAATGTGACGTCACTACTAATATTTAGTAACGGGAAATCCAAACAAATTCATTGACACTGATGATAAATGTTTTATACGTAAAATCATTCCTGTTACAGTATTTAAAAAACAACAACAGACTCGCACGGAGTGGATGTGCGCCGGCCAACCCCGACGATTGGTCGAGGTTCGGTCCTGTGAATCACATGCATTTGCTTTGTTATCTATTCTATAAATATATCTATGGTTTTTTTCATCTCAAAAATCTTATAAGTAGTGTTTCGTATAAGACATTTAAGTCTACTTAAGACGTGTCTGTAAATTGGATAGCAACTCGTGAAGCAGTAGGGGCGTGAAGAGGTCGTATGTCTCCTGTACGAGCCGAGCAGCCGTGTGGAATACTCTGATAAGTGCCCTCTATGAGAGTAGCGCAGTGTATGTGAAACAGCCAACCTAATCACTTTTTTGGTTAATAATTTATTTCAATTGTCTTACCGATTTCATTTTTAAGTCTAACTAGCGGCTGCCCGCGACTTCGTCGAGGATGCGTCGCAAGGAATGTGTTTTTAAGAACCAATAGAATCTCTACATTAACCTAGCTTCTCGCAGCGCAGCGATTCTATTGGTTCTAAACAAACACATTCCTCGCAAAGCAACCTCGTACATCTATGGTGGAAACGCACCCAGTTATCCTTCCTCTTGAATCACTCTATCTATTACAAAGATCCTCATCAAAATTTGTTGCGTAGTTTTGAAGATCTAAGCATACAGTGACAGACAAAGGATAGCGTCTTTGTTTTATACTATGTAGTGAAAAGTAGGTTTAAAAGATTAATGTAATTCTATTATATTGTAATTATAAATCTCTTGAATTTTTGCAGCAGGAGATACTAAATTTTTTTTTGGAAGTAATTACATTCATCATCCTATCATTATCCCGGTTGATCCAGACTTAAGCTTAGACCCCCCCGAAAAGATCTCCACCTTAGCGTGGTGGGGGGGCTGAGTACCTCCCGGAGGCCGGGAAAAGGTAACACCTAGAGGTTGGCGACTCTGGGTGCCCTTAGTACTGACTACCGGGGGGGGGGGAGAAATTAAATGGGACCTGTGGCGGGCCCATCAAGCAGCGCCAGGAGGGTCTTAGGCAGCGGGGGCAGGGGGCCCCTGCTGTCTAACCATGGACCTTCCGAAATCAGCCACATACGCTATGGTCGCACAAGGAGGTAGGAGGGGCCCGTCCACTGCGCCTCTCTGAGGAGGTCCTCCTGGTTTTAGTACGGGGGACTTTGGCCGCAGGCGGGGTGTTAGAGCTACAACACAGGTACTCGCCGCCGCCCTTTTCTCAACAAGCGGCGGCCGTCATCGGAAGACTTTTAATGGGAATAACTGCTGGCAGTCGTGTCTGCCAGTGGTAAACCCCACACCCCCTTTCGGTTCCCCTTTAGCCGGAAGGCAGTGCGTAAATGCAGACTTAAGCTTAGAGCTCAGGGTCTAACAAGATTTGGTCGAATTTCAGTTATCACACGGAGTGACTGCCATCTGACCCCCGCAACCCAGAGAAAAACATAATTTAATTGTTAAACTTGCGGTCAGGATAGAAGGCATTGACATCCTAATAACGACTGCTATAGATATTCATAACAGCCGGGACCAACGGCTTACCGTGCTAATTCAGTGTTGCCAACAGCTACCAAAACCTCGTAGCTAGGAATTTAACAGGAAGTTGCTAGATTGAGTATTTTTTTATCCCTAAAAAGTAGCTAGAAGTAGCTGAATTCCGAAGTAAATAAAATACTAAAGAAATAAAACAATGCAGTTAATAAATCAGCTATAAACTTTAATCAACTTACCTTTAATACTGTGACTACTTCATTAACAAATAAAAGAAGACAATATTTTGATTATACCCATTTGAACGAATGAAGAATATGCCACTGTTGCATTATCTTATCTATTTTTTTTTGGTGTGAATTCTAAAATTTCAGCAAGATTCATAATATCATTCGTTTTCATCTGTTTTACTGCCTTTTTAGGACTTACAACTGCATAGATTCCAATTGTTTATAGAACCTAATTTTATTCCGCACCGATTTAAGTGAGTCGTATCGTATATTGCTAATACTTATTTTGTTTGTCGGGGATGCCACTACCATAACTTTGTAAAAATATATCATAATCAATAGTTGCTAGAAAAAGTAGCTAAAAAGTTTAGCTACAAGTTCAAAAAAATTGTAGCTGCCTGACATCAAAAAGTTGCTAAAAAGCTATAAAGTAGCTAAGTTGGCAACACTGCCGTGCTATCCGAGGCAGTGTGCACGCGTTAATTACGCATATAACTTCGATTAAATAAATAAAAAAAAAAAAACTTTATTGTCTTTAAGATCAACATGATCATTTAGATTTGTCAAACATTCAGACACAAAATTGAAATTCGATATATTTTGACAACAACAATGAAAGAGATATGAGCTGTACAATAATAAAGAAATAAAAGCAAATGGGTTCTTTGTCAGAATTTGTCAAGGTTTGTCAGTCTGTCTGTGAATCTTATCGGGAGGATTGGGGGGATTCATAGGTTAAGGAAATCATAGGTTTCGAGATTCGAGACCAGGGTTTGAACTTTGTGAGTTTATAATTAACACTCACTATCTTACACTTGTGTATGTTGTCGAGTTACTTCTAAATATCCACCAAATTTACACAAAAAAAAATCTGTTTCGACACGATGATAGAGTTACTCCTATGCCTATGGCCTATTTTAGGCTGGCATCACAAGGCACTTCTTGTGCAAAATTGCGAATCCATAAACAAAGTAGAGGCCGGCTTCCCACTCCTCTAACCGACGATCGGGTCAAGCAGCTAGAGACTGGTCGATATACCTGAGATGATGGTGAGGAATAGATGGGTGGACTTTACTGTAATGAAGGGGGCACTCACAGTGTTATAATTATATAAACCTTCCAATCGTATAAGCTTAGCAAAAAAATATTTTAAAGTAGGTAACCCGAACATAAATGGTCCTTCCAGCCGGATACTTACTGTCGGCCATTTTAGCTGACCTTTAAACCTGCTGTTCTATATAGGCTTTGATACTTACGATGAGCATCAAATAGCTGCACTTTATGAAACGGTCCACCAATGGAATGTGTACTCTAGAATCCAGAAAAAACCTTTCTTTCGCTGACCGTTTCAATGATTTGTTCAATTAGTGTTAGGAAAGTTACTTACCTACCTATATTCTTTCATTTCATAAATCTTCTCAGAATTAAGATCCTATTTTTAAGCCGTTTTTTGCGGTCTATTAGCGATTTTTTTTTTAAAGTGTTTTTGCAGGCCTTATTATTTAAATATTATACTTGCAGGGCAGTATTATTTAAATAAATTGCTTTTACTGGATAAGAAAAATAACTACACTGTTAAGAACGTACGGTTGTTTAAAACGTAAATTTTATGAAAAAATCACAAATTTTCTTAATTAGTGTATACAATTTACCACGTGATATGTCTGCAGGGCCTCTTATAAGTTTGAACTTTTTTTTTACGTTATTTACAAATTGGATTTACTAACTGCTTTCTGGTCAAAGGGGGAAAGACGCCCGCTTCTATGGAGGGGAGGGGGGGGGGGAGCATAGATTTTCAATGTTACCGGCCATAGATTTTCAATACACGTTATCCTGCAACATTTACCAGTACATGCTATGCTTTAAGTTAATTATTAAGAGTAGGTATATTTTATTTGTTATAGATATTTCATAAATACAATACAGTAAGACACTACAACAGTTTTGCAACAATTTTAAGCAAATCATCATCATCATATCTGCTATTTGAAGTCCACCGCTGGACTTAGGCCATCCTATTGTTTTCCACGTTGATCGATCTTGTTTCAGCTTACCAGCTTCCCGCCGCCTTGACCAGATCAGTCCACCGGGTCACCATAAAAATATTACACACAAATCACGAATGGTTTAATAAATTCGCAAATTTTTCTTCTAGAATTATATAGTCTACCACATCGGTATGTGCGAGTGGGGCGTATTTGTAACAATTCAGTAACATTGCGACGTGACTTGCATTTAAAAATTTTCGGGAAAAAAGATGCCAAATGAGTGTCATCTCTGCACGTATAAATACTATGGTTCCGTATATTGCAGATAGAAATCTGATCTCCAAATTGTCCAACCTAGAAAGTTTTGGAACAAGAGCTGGTCAAAAGTAGACTTTACAGATAGGAGATTATGAGGCGGTGAATAAAGCTAAGAGTGTATGCCAAGATCGTAGCAAGTAGAAGGATGTGATTTCTGTCTACCCCTACGGGAAAAAGGCGTGACGATTTGTATTAATTTTGCATAAAATTACTAATTATCTAGATAAGATAAGATATGACAGTCATTTGTGACCATAGAGAAATGTAACAACTAGGTAATTTGTGACCCATCAAGGAAAAGAATGAAAAAAAGAATGGAAAAGCTAATCGCGAGATCAAATCATTCTTTTTTTTTAAAATGTAGTAAAGGCAAAAGCCTGTTAACAATGTCTGATTAAGAGATATTTAGCAGTTAAAATGTCAGTTTTGTATGGAAAATCTATCAAGGAAACGCTAATTGGAACTTTCTTGGACATTGTAAAACAGACCTAAAATAACTTTTGCCTTTAATAGCCAGATGGAATTGACGAAAATGTTAAAACATCCGTTTCGTCATTTACCTTCGGAACCCTATAAAGTATTTTTCCCAACGTGACGTAAGTAATTTATTCTCTCTCTCGCTCGCTGAGGAATTGCCGTTCATGAATATGAATCGGTATGTTTAAACTGATCTAAATTTTTATTAAACTGAAACCTTTTAGGGCCTTGGTATTACAACTGTATTATTTTGGCGCCAATCCTTAGTGATGGTGATTCTTTTTCTTTTTCACCAAGTAATAACACTGAAAATATTTAAATTATCCGTATTTTTACGAGACGGTTTGGGACAATAATATGCAAATATTTTAAAGATATTCGGTTTGGGCATAGATAAAATACTTTTTTTATACGGTAGTTTTTTTTCTTTTAAATATGGACTCACTTGTTTAGAGTACATGCGAGTGTCAAGTAATATGATTAATCAAGTTATTTGCACTAATGCATCTTTTTCGATATTTAGTACAAAGTTAAGTAAAGTCTGTCATAGGCGAATCAAGTCGGAGTCATACCCCAGTAAAATAGTAAAGACTCTACAAGAGGATTCTCGGGAGTTTTGGAGTCAGCACGGAAAGCCATAATTCATTGCAATATGTCACTTTCCTACATTTGTGAACATTAACCTTGACGATTTTCTTGCCCGTTCTTTTACGATCAAGCTCCCGCCCGCAGAGAATGGGCGCGCTATTTTTTAAGCTCAAAAGAGCTCTTTTGAGCCAAACTTGAATAAATGATTTTGAATTGCCAAAAAGGTTATGTCTAAACATTTGCTATATTTACCCATAGGATAATATAATACTGCCGTGGGGTGTCGCCAAAACTTTTTGCCAGTAGTTCCAGTAGATCCTACCAAGACCTAAGGAGCCCAAGCCAATCTCTCAATTTTTTTTTATCGTCGGTAAAAATTATATTTGCGCACTGTCTCCCGGCCAATGGGGGGTCCGAGAGGGGTGTGTGAGGCTTACTGCGGCAGACGCGATCATCGCAGTCATATCCACTAAAAAACTTCCGACAACGCCCTCCGCTGTTGAAAAGGGGCGAGGGGCCAGTACTTAGGGTATTATAGCTTCTGGCACCCCGCCCGCGGCCAACGTCGCCCGGATTAGAACCGTAAGGACCTCCTCGGAGAGTCGCGATGTGAAGCGCTCCCTCTACCTCCTTGTGCGGCCATGGCGTAACTGGTCGACTTCTGGGAAGGTCTATATCTAGACGGAAGAGGCCCCCTGCCCCCGCCGCCTAAGACCCCCCGGGCGCTGCTGGAGGGCCCTCCTGGCCCGCCCGTTGCGCTTGTAGCCGGAGAGAGAGCGGATCTTTTTATCTATTGTGATATCAGCTGATATCTCAGTCTCCCCTTGACTACGAGTCACTGCAATTGGAAAATGCAATCTCCACTACTTTTAATGGGGCATGATTTTAACTTGAGTGGACTTTAACGGACTAAACTTGATTTCTAATGTGACTAAATGACAGAAACGCTACATTTATGAAAATAACTTGATGTATTAAATTTAACACTGGCAAATACTCTAAACGAATGAGTCCATATTTAAAAAAGGAAAAAAAGTATATTAAAAACTTTTCTTCGGAATTTTCAACAAAATGCATAGCGAAAAAGTGCCAACACTTTGTCATGTATCTTTTTAGGGGTCGGAAAGGAATATCATTTTACGACCTCATTTTTTACGAGTGGTATTAATATTATCGCAACTGTACCGATCGGCGGAGATCCTTTGAGGTTTGTTATTAAAATCCTATAAAAACGGGAGAGATTTTATAGGACTATATCGATCTTGGAGGTTTATTTACAAAGGGCACCTTGTTTTGTTTACAATCTCACGACACAATTTTGTTTAGTGCTAATTTTAAATAACAGATGGCGCTGATGCCTATTGTACAGTTTCTGTTTCGTTTTGAGACTTCTTTTTGATAAACTAGATTTTACTTGGAAATTTTTGTGTCTATTATGCTTTGTGTGTATTTTAAAATAAAAATCGGTGACCCATTATTATCCCATATTAAGAAACAAGCAGGGACTTCTTGCTCGTAGCTCTGCGGTGCTCGGTGGTCGGAAACGATCACCGAAGTACAGCAGAGTTTACAGAGGTCAGTCCTTGGATGGGTGACCGTTTGTGTGGCATTTGATATCGAGCGCTTCCGTGCTTCGGAAGGCACGTTAAGCCGTTGGTCCCGGATATCACTAAATGTGGTAGTCGTTAAGCCATGTTAGAGGCCTAATGGGCGGCTTGATAAATTCTAACAGCAGGACGCCATACACCTGCCTCTGCCAATCCGCACTGGGTCCGCGTGGTGGAGTATGACCCAATACCCTCTCACCTTGGTATGTAAGAGGAGGCTCGTGCTCAGTAGTGGGACGTTTATGGGCTGAGATGATGATGATGAGGGACTTTTTGGCGGGAAAGTGAAGCGTCATGTCTGCAGTTGTTTGTATTATTTTGTAAAGTTTGTGATACTTCGAATATTGATGTGTAATAACGGTGGATTATCGTAAAGTGTTTGTGAACGTACACGAGTGTTGGTAAATGAAACAAAACAGTGCAACATCACTTTTCATATTCTCTCAAAAAGTCCATGTGAGATCTCAGTATAGTCCCACATCTTTACTCAACTTAACCATACTAAAAGAACCCATTTGCTTTTATTTCTTTATTATGGTACAGCTCATCTTTCATTGTTGTTAAAAAAATATATCGAATTTCCATTTTGTGTGTGAATATTTGACGAATCTGAATGATCATGTTGATCTTAAAGACAATAAAGTATATTTTATTTTATTTAAATCAAATCTGTCATGTTACATTACAGACGAATGCTCCAGGTGACGGAAAAGCTTAATAAACTTATTGTTTTATTTGTTAAAAGGTTAAATAACAATAATCAATTTGTTCCTTTGCTCTTTTTTTCCAATTCGCTCAAGCGAAGTCCACACTCGTAGAAGGGGTAAAATCTGACTTTTTTCTACGGCATGGTCAAAAGCACTGTGACAACTTACATCTATTCCCGAATATGACTGAACGAGCTCCATATTGAATCCATTCTACCCGCAACCCACATACCAGTCTCTGAAAAAAAAATACCGCGCCCACCGCAAGAGAGAACGACAGAGCGGACATTTCGGACTTTTACCCGAACGCGGGCTTCCCTCTAAATTATTACCGCAATGTTTACCAAAAAGAACTACGTACGTAGCGCAGAATAAAAGCCCGCATGTAGGCTTAAAAATTCAATTTTCTAGCGGCATTTCGCAAGCACCCGCTAGGATTTACGAAATCAGTTTCACATGGAATGCTTGTAAACAAATCGTTGTGTGGGGAAAACTGAGGAACGTAATTACTGCGTTCGTGCGGATTTCAATAAGTCGATCAGGCTTTGGGGGGATTTCAAGTGTTTCAATTCCACAAGCTTTATTGGAGACTAGAGCAGACTTTATTTGGATGTCTATCAACGTTGGTTGACTTAGAGCCGATTGAAAAATTGCCAAGTCGATACGAATCTTCTATACACATACATAAACCAATTAAACTCGGTTTTAAAAATATTTGTATGATTACTATTACTGAATTTGTAGTTTTTTTTAAGCGGGGCGTGAGACTGCATATTTGCAGGCCGTCAGAAGTGGGTGCGCTTTTTATCGCGCTTACTTTACGGTATGAAGCGTCTTAATTTTTTTGAACTGCATCGACTGCTTATCATTGGACCATTACGTATCAAATTTAAAACAAAAAGGTATTCTATATCGACGATAATTCAATTGTCGATATATGTATACAAATAAATAAAATTGGCGTTACTTTTGATTTTTTAAAATTAAATGCATATTATGAAAGTAATACGAAATTTATGACAGAAAACTTTTATCGGCCTGTCTGTATTTTGCGGCTAAAAACGAATCAATTGGACTGATTTTGTAAGGATTTTCACCAGCAGATCAGATAACATATGTTCTAAATGGCCACTACGCGAAACCAGAAGTGGGATTAGAATCTATTTAGTTTTTAGAAGTTTATGTGGTGCAAGCCTTCTGTCACATAACATGGTGACCTTAGTGACCTGAGCTGCTAGCCATCATTTCAGCCATATAAAGTCCATTGAACGTTGGCCTCTTCAATAGTTATTATTTTGGGGGTATTTGCCCATAATCACGCTGGGCAGTCAGGCTGGTGATCGCAGTTCCAGCCAGTACGCAGGATGACGCTGCTGGCTATCATCCGGTTGGATTTCTCTTCTTCGGTTCATACGACTCCCCGTGAGATGAGAGTGAGTGGCACTATTCTAGGCCGGTACCACAAGGCACGAGCTGCTAGTCGAAGCTAATAGATAGATATATAGATATACTCTTTATTGACAAAAAACTTATACAGATTACAATGAATAAAAAAAATGTTTATTTGATCTCACATATTTTGGTTCACTATATTATAAAGCAGCCCCGGTAAGTTACTAAGTACTTGTGTTGGGGCTACCTTGCTTCAGATGAATATTGATATAAACGAAAATGCCAATCTAGGCGGTCTTATCGCTAAGCCCGACGCAATGAAGAGAACAGGAAATCAGTAAACTTACTTATAATTATTAAAAAGAAAGATACAATATTTCCTCTGAAACTGCTTCCTGTTGAGCAAGCATAGCAACGCTCTGAAATAATAGAGGGATGCATAAAGTAACGATAGAAAAGATGAAATTACTGAGCTACGCTGGATAGTGAAAAATGGACAACTCGTCTACATACAATCGACACTAACAAACTGGATGGCTACTTTTTGTTTTCGAATACAAAAAAATTGTATCAAAAGGATTGCTGTTATGCAATAATCATATTTAGAGCCGATGTTGCAGTAATTTATATTTATATAAATATGTAATATATGTAACTTATTAGATTTTTAAGTAGAAGAACCTGTTCCTAAAAAGCTTTCGACGACCGATATGGGGTGGGGGTCAGTATATCTGCACATCGCTCCTGAAGGAAAACACTGTACAAGTCATTGCGTGCATGTATATGAATATTTTTGTTCTTGTTGGTTTGTTCACCGGTCTCCATTAAAGAACCTCCACCTCTGCTGATTCTTCGAGCTATTTGCTTTGCCCATAATCAATACTATGTCCATAATGCTCACCTGCGAGGGTTCCGTGCCCGAAACCCGATAAGTGACAACATCAGATACATAATTTCTGCCGCTTTTTCTTGTGATATTATCAAATAAGTCGATTTTAGAAAAGAAGACTGAAAACTGAGGACATCATAATCCAATAAGTAAACCTTTTAAGTTTAATTTTTTTTAATTAACCGATAAATTCTTTTAAGTACTGTTTTAAGCCCAAAAACACTTATCGGGTTTGAGCACGGAACCCTCGAACTATTTCCATTCGGGTAGATATAGTCCACCAGTAGTTCTCTACGACTATTGCTGGTACATTGTAGTCATTGAAGTATCTTACCGCACCAACAGTCGTTGGTTCTTAATGCTATTTACACAGCCCATATACAATTATATTGTTTCTCCTTTATTAACAATTTGGTTAGGTAAGGTGCCGTGTGGTAACGGTCTAGAATAGTGTCACCCCTTCCCATCTCACGGGGAGTCGTAAAAGTCGACGAAGAGAAATCCAATCGGAAAGGGTAGCAGCGTCATCCTGCGTACTGGTTTGAATTGCTATCACCAACCCGCCTGCCCAGCGTGGTGATTATGGTCACATACCCCCAATAAAATGTATTGGTGAGGCCAATGTTCAGCAGTGGCCTCTATAAGGCTGATAAGATAAAGATAAAGTCCATTAATTGTCGTCTATGACGTTTGCTGGTTCGTAGTCACAATTAGAGAATCTTAACCTAAACCAATTATTGGAGATATACACCCTACTACAATACTACCCTCCTTCTGTTCAACAATTTCCATTTGAGTAACTATATTATATTCAATACTACCCCCCTAATGTTCACCAATTTCCATTCGAGTAACTATATTAAATTCTGCACATCAAAGTGTTTCATAGCAATAATAATCCAATTAAATATATCCACAACGTGATTACATAATTACGAGCGTGTCATGGAAACTGGGATTAGTGCTATGTCACAATAATTATTTAATTGCGGTAAATACAATGTGTTTATTAGGTGGTTATTGTACGTTACGATAACAGGGATTATTGTGTAGCAGTGTGCGTTTTCTGTATAGTTATGCTAGCGGTTGTCCGCAGCATCGGTCACTTTTTATGAATAAAAATTTGGATATTTAATGTCACGCCCATAGTTAATTCGATTCGCGATGGGAGACAACTATGTAAAAGGGATCTATATAGTTTTAGCAAAGTTCACTTTTAGCACAGCGATCTCTATATTATCCTATCTTATCTTATCTTCTCGGAGGCCCAATACGACCCGCTGCGCTTTGACCCTTAAGTCGGATCTTTTGTGCATCCCCTTGCCTTTCACTCCAAATCCAGAGATCTCTAGGTGAAGCGTTATAATTATGACAGGTGGCTAGACCTTCGATCCCATGGACGCCATTCGCTTACTCGTTCTTAATGATAAGACATGCGCCGGTTGCCATGATCTAAATTACTGACGACGGATAAACAGGTCATCAATCCCAAAACTTAAAGGAAATTCACGTCTTTGACCATCAATAACTATAAGGTTATTGATTTCCCACGTATAGTCTCAAATGGTGGACAGAACACGTAGCTCTCGGCTTTAATCAGGGTCTTTATTTGTTGTTATAATATCAATACATAACTTTGTCACTCAGTATTGTGTATTTTAATAAAGCCAAAGCCGTAGCAAAATTTCATTTATGAAATTGAATCATCAATTGCATCGATACTTTTCGAAGGTTGAACTACTTATTAACAACCAGCCGTCCGAGCTAACAACCAGGTATTTTTTATACCTTGTATATGAAACAAGAATAATGAGTGAGCATATGTCGACGAAACAGGAAGCGTCCAGTCGGAAGCCTTCGCTATCGCTGGATAGGTTAAAAAATATTTAAGTCACCTGCAATGGCCGTGTTGCGGCGACAGGTGGCTGAGAACAGACAGAGTAGTAAAATCTCGTGTCGGAGACTAAAATCCACTTTGGGTCTCAGAGCCAGGTCTGATTGATTGATACAATATATTACTGAGCCAGCGCTGATTGATTGTTATATTATATTATATAGTATAAATATATTGTAAGGCCTCATTCTCTCACGAGTAGGCAAAGATCACGTCCTTTCACTCGCTGCGATCCTGACACACTCTTGAAGCGCTTTCGCGCTCATAATCTTTTTATACACTCCCTTCGGTTAAGGGTACTTGTGATCTAGTCTAGTCTCCAACATTTCTGGAATTGGTTTTACAAGGTCTAATAAACATAAACATAATATAGGTAATAAAAGTACGTGAGATAGGTCTGATAAACATAATATAGGTAAATTTTACAAATTTGAAAACGATCTAAGTTACCACTCTCTACATATGCAATTTTCAGTTCATCAATGATATTATACATAAGCCAAGCCGAGCATACTAGAGATACTAGATAAGAGACAACTCACACACTTTGTGATATTTTCACAAGGTAACATTATCACCTACACGAAATTATAATCGACTTTCCATATTAGGGCTAGCTGTTGAAAGTGAGAATAAAAAACTTCATTCGAGTTTCAGTAGTAGACGTTTAGCTATGAAATAGATTTTTTTTGCGCGAAATGGCCTAACGAGTGGTATTGGCACTCGTGAATGGTTAGACGTCCTCTTTTTGCACAGGTTTCGGAGCGTCCGATTGTTCCTTTGAGTGTGCAATAATTCGGCTATGTTATCAATGCCTCTGCATAACTGACCAGCATCATCTACAGCATACATTTGTCCACTGCTGGGCATAGGCCAGGGGCTTTGTAGTTTCTGGCACCCGCAGCCAACGTCCCCCGGATCAGAACCGGGAGGACCTCCTCAGGGAGGCGCAGTGTGTCGCGCCCCCCCTACCTCCTTGTGCGGCCATGACGTGACTGGCCGACTTCTGGGGGGTCTATAGCTAGACGGAAGGGGCCCGCCGCCCAAGACCCCCCGATTTTCAGCTCTTCTGCTCCAACCGCTGCCAGCCGTTTTGTGTATGTCATCGCTCCACCTAGCTGGAGGGCGTCCCACAATACGCTTACCGAGCTGTGGTCTCCACTGTAGGACCCGTCTACCCCTGCGGTTATCGGTCCTACGGCAGATATGACCGGCTCACTGCCACTTCAGCTTGTTATTCCTATGAGCTATGTCGGTAACTTTCGTTCTTTGTCAGACTATCTTATTTCTGATCCGATCTTTCAAAGAGATAACAAACATAGCCCTCTCCATAGCTCGCTGAGCGACTTTAAAATGGTGGACCAGCCGTACAGTTAGAGTCCACGTCTCAGCACCGTAATTCATAACTTTTAGCATGAGTTTTGGCTTTAAGCTTTGCGGTATTGGCGACGAAAAGACTCGACAAAGTTTCCGGAATGCTGCCCAGCCTAGCTGAATTCTTCTGCGAATCTCTCTCTCGAAGTGAGAGCATATGAAAGTTCAATGAGGATTCATTATCATCAAATGATAAATCAGCCCATTAACGCCAGACTACGGATCACGGGCTGCCACTTACGAACAGAGCTAAGAAGAATTCAGTTTATACCACCAAGTGGAGCCAGTAAGGATTGAGAGTTGCAAGTGGACCAAGTATGGATTGAGGGTAGGAAGTGGATCCAGTACTGATTGAGGCTAGCAAGTGGACTCAGTACGGATTGAGGGTAACACCTGCGCGGCGGCGTCCTACTTTTAGAATATAAAGCAATATTTTCTGTTAGAAGCTTTATTGAGCTAAAGATAACATTATTGAGATTATTTGACTTCGTAGGGATCCCTTACTTAAATCGGTTAATAATATAGCCTATCACGAGGAACCACCACATCTTAGCATTATCCCGGTTGCCCTTTAAGCTTAGGGCCCAGGGTCTGCTTACTGGTTAAACCAGATGTGGCTAAATTTTAGATCTTACATGGAACGTTAAACCAGCTGTCAGGATGTTAGAAGGCACTGACTTCCTAATAACGACTGCGATAGATGTTCGTAACAGCCGGGACCAACGGCTTAACGTGCTTTCCGCAGCACGGAGCAAGCGATAATTACGCACATAACTTTGAAAAGTCATATGTCACCAGGGTTTGAACCTGAGACCCTCTGAATTTGAAGGCTATGGGTATCGCCACTGGGCTATCGCAGAATATCACGAAGAATGTATTACTGAAAAGATTTAGATAATCTCGGTTCAGCAACTTTTCTATTAATTACTAACAACAATAAAAATAATCCTACTCAACTTTCCTCTTTATATCATTAATAAAGATAATTAAACTTGAGATCTTATGTGTATCCAGACAAAATAGAAATGCTATATTTTCCTGCCTCCCAGCAGTGGCCACCTAAAACAATAAATAATTAAAAAAGGTGCTCTCGTATTTGCACAATAGGTACGTATTTTACTGAGTCTAGTAGGTACAAAGGAGGCACTGTTAATGACTTAGCTGGATTAGCAAAGTCAACACGAAGCTGGGATGGAAACTGGCACACTACAAAAAGCGAGTAGACTAACGCTACGATGGTTCTGTATAAACTTGAAATATGAAAAAGATTATAGGGGTCTATTAATTTTGTGTATCGGGGAGTGTTGTAGAGATATCAAAGTCTTAAAAGCCTAAGCCAACCTAACCTGCAAGTGGTGCACCTGCTGATCAACGGACAAGACAAAAACAAATGATCCGGGTAAGCGGCAGTGGGCCCGTCACCCATCATCTACAATATAAGGGGCGAATATGCGCGTGTAATATGCCCTTGTCTACGGTTTCGGGGAAACAGGCGTGATTGTATGTATTTATTAACTTTCTGGCGCTTCCTCTGCGGCCTCCAGGCACTTTTTATTCGGCCCGGTATAAAAATACAGGAAAATAGCAGTTTTTTATAATTAGATGATCTGAACGAATTCTATGTCTAGCTTAATAGCCCAAAAATTTAAAAAGGAAAACACATGCTCTGAATGCCAATTATATTACAGCTGCATCGTACGTTGCGCGAATGTCGTTTAATTTGGATTTATTTTTGGATGGAAAATAATCCATTGACCTTCCCCCGCAGTGGGTGGAGCGGTAGGGGGTGTCAGACATCTACTGACTAAAAACCATTCATGTTCCTTCTTTTGAGCCTGCTACGTACCGAGACCGCGGTGACCCTTTTGGGACAGTCCTGCAACCCCTTAATTTCACAACTAGTTCTTAACTTAATGACCAACTTTATAACTCAATACAATACATTTTCCCTTTTAAACATTTCCCAAACTTAATTCTTAAAGTATCTAAAAGACTCTAAGAACAAGCAAACCTGCGTGGAAAACCTGTGTCTTAACGTATTGTTCTATAGTCTGTTGAAATAAGAATATGGTTTCGAAGTATCATTACCAGGGCACATCTGCTGATTCTGATCGTTTAATTTGAGATCTGATCTTTAAACTACTGACAAACTACGAGTATGTCAGAAACTATGTCGTTTTAATAAAGTCCGTTGAAGTAAGAAGTTGGCTGAGAAGCAAATTCGTCGGGGCATGTCTGATGATTAAATATCGCTTAATTTGACACCTGATTCTTAAATTAATAACAAAATCACAATATATTTTCTCTAAAACATTCTTTAAACTTTTTCTTAAAGTATCTAAGGAACTCTAAAAAGAACAAGCAAACCTGCTTGGAAAAACTGTGCCTTAACGTGTCGTTTTAAAGTCTGTTGAAGTAAGAAGTTGGTTAAGAAGCGAATTCGCCGGGGTACTATGGCTCAGGAACTCGCAACTCTTATTTCACTTTTGTCTCGCGCGAGACGTTATGTTTTCACATCGTGCATTGTCTACTGGATAGCAACTAAACACTTTGACCTCTCGCATTAGCTTAGCCCCTTAACCGTTAGTGGCAAAACAGTTGCCACCATAAATTGGACTTTACATACGTCTAATAAGGGCGGATATCAGTATAAAATTCTTATTGCTTTACTAGCTTAAGGGTTAGTGTTGCGCCACTAAGCCGGGCTTTTTGGAAAGGCCTATATCGTGTTTTCGTTGACAAGAAATATTTGACTATGTTAATATTTATCTAGGCGTTAAAATTCATAAAGAAAAATGTTTTTGTGGTCCAATTTGAATAAATTAAGCTTGAAATTGATTGACTTCGTAAGATAGTAAACTCGTAAAAAACTTTTGACTGATTGTTTAATTTTAATTCAATAAAGCAATAATTTGACGCCAGACTGTGCTGTGTTATCGTTGATAGCTTTTTTGCCGTTAACTGCTTCATGGAACATTGTATGCGGTAATGATAGATTTCCATTATCAGACAGTAATTAGACTCTATCATTTTAAACGACTTTACTCAATAGATTTATGCCTAATTAAAATTTTGAACCATCATCCATCGATGAGTGAAAAAGAGTAGGAAATGAAATGACTACTGCGCAAGTTTGAGTAATGTCTTCTTTATTAAAAAAAATGATTTATTACTTATATCTTTTAAAAGCTAACACATACATAGAAGTCTTCATCATTCAATAATGCAAACCTAACATAATAGCGAAAACTAAAGAATAAACAAAAAAAAGAGTTTTATCAACGGCTTCAGCAATTTCGTCTTTCTCGCAGTATTTTGTATTTTCTCTTTGCATCTCTTCAATATCTCCATTACTGGTGCCCAAAATTTCTCCAGGATCATCCTCAACTTGAGCTGCGAAGCTTTCGTTTAAGTTGTTGTAGTTTCGGCAAACCTGTTTGGATTACAGCCACATATAAATTTTAGAACACTGTTAGAAAACAGTTAAGTTAGTAATGTATTGATTCAGGCGTTCCTCGTCATCGTTCAGCGCTGTTTTTATTTTCAGATGGCAAATCATCAATGTACTATCATTTGCTGTGGATGAAGCGGAAGGGTGTGTCCACATTCATTCGCATGAGTTTGCAATGTTCCAAGGCTGCGGTAACCCTTACGAACAGTCCCGAAACTCTATCAAATCGTCTAGTGAGCTAGCTTCTTTAATGGCAAACGGTTCTGACGTTACTTTGTGAATTCGTTGTAAATTTTCATCATTTTCACGTCATTATTATAAGGTTGCGAACAATTATTGTACTTAAAGACGCCGTATTTACGCGTATGATCTTAATAAGTTTGTTCGTAAGAAGAGGGCCGTGCTCAGTTACGGGACGCAAATGGTTTAAGATGATAAAGTATTTTTAGTCCCGCTCGCCTTGTTTCCTTTACACGACAAAGCTATTGCTAATAATCATCAAATCAGCGTTAAAGTCCAATGCTGAACATTAGCCTCCCCGATAGATTAAATTCTATTGGAGATATCTACCCATTATCACCACGCTGAGCAGGCTGGTTAGTGATCGCAGTTCCAGTCAGTACGTAGGATGACGCTGCTGCTTATCTTCCAGTAGGATTTCTCTTTGTCGATTCTTACGACTCCACGTGAGATGACAGCGGGTGGCACTATTCCAGACCGGTACTATACGGTACTTGCTCATAATAGCAGCTACTTAACGCGCGTGTAAGTCTGTATAGTTATCTGACCTTGTAAACTAGAGTGTTGGCAGTAAGAAACGGCTTTAGATATCTAAGAGGTAGTTTAGTACATTGCAATAGCAATGCGAATTTGCATGTTGAAATGGCGCACTGTCATAGCCTGAAAAGCCAGTGACTGACGGGGAGATAAGGTTCTTTAGTGAAGTAAGCGTTTTTGAGTGTCCACGAACCAGCAAATGTAGGAGACGGCTGCTGCCCACCAGATAGACTGATGATCTGATCACAGCTGTTGGAATCCATTGGATGAAAGCGACACAAGAGGCTTACGTTCAGTATTGTACTTTAAACTCACCTTAAAAACTGGAAGACAGAATAAAGTCCTAAAAATTTTGGCAGACAGAACTGTTTGCATCGGATGTGTCTTGCAAAGTCTCTCCATTGCAGATGTCATCATCAACACCTGCAGTAGCATCGCCAGAAGAACTCCACCAAGCACTGTCATATACAGCACCACTGGAAATAATAACGGCTGGGCTATGAACTTAAATTATAATAATAAATATTTATTGGCACTTTTAGCTTACAATTTTTCTATAAACAGCAACTTCTGCACTAGGCTCGCAGGCCTGTTTAGCAGCAGTTAAGTTGAATGAGCAATGACCAGTTAACTTAGTGCAGTATTTTTCCAAACTGACCCAGTACCAGTGGCAAAGTAAAAAAGCGGCCAAGTGCGAGTCGGACTGGCGCACCGAGGGTTCCATAAACAATTGTTTTTGAAGTTAAAAAAATCAATTTTCTCCATACTTCATCATCACAGGTTGCTATAAGTTTAGCTACTGAAAAAAAGTTTGAAATCGCGATTTGTGAAGCATTTGATTGTAACTTTTACTTATACTTACATATACTAGGAACCGTATGGCAGGGTACGAGATAGTCGATGTAACTCAGTCCCATACATATAACAATAGATGTTCCAGCGTAGAACCATACCCTGGCCATTTGAAGGGGATCACTCCAAAATGACATTAAAACGAACACCATCAGAACTGCAAAGTAAAAAAAAAAATATACTTTATATTTCGTATACATTATTGAGGACGACCGATATGGCGTGGTGGCGGGAATACCCGCTCTCCGCTCCTAAGGTCGTGGGTTCGATTCCCACGCAGGACAAATCTTTGTGTGTATAAACATGTATATTTGTTCTGTCTGGTCTGGGTGTTTTCCTATGTATATTAAGTATGTATTTACATAAAAAGGATTTATGTATGTTTATCCGTTATTTATTTATTACACAAGTTCTTAATTATCTTGGAACTAAATAATTGGTGTAATTGTCAGAAAATATTTATTTATTATGAAGTTGTTACAAAAGCCAGATCGTCATAGCTCTTCGCGTTCCATAAAATGTCGCATTTTATTATATGTCGATCAATATATCAACAGAATTTTCAGGAAAAAGAGACGAGATATAATTTAGTAAGTGTTTATTAATTTCGTTATTGAACTTCACTGTTTAAAGTTTTACAAAAGGCGAAATAAATGCCATAAGGCATTCTCTGTCAGTAAATTAGAGTAAGCAGAAAACTGTGACAGCGGTATTGTTAAAGGGGTTAAAAAAAAAAGTGGTGTATAGGGATCCTACCAAGACCTAAGGAGCCCAAGCCAACCTCAGCTGCAAGTGGTGCACCTGCCGAACAACGAACGAGGCTCTGGCGAACATAACAGTGCCCGGTAGGCGGCATTAGGCTCGCCACCTATTACGTGGGACCAACTATATAATTGGCGAAGTGTGGGAGTATAATATGCCTCTGCCTACCCCTTTGGGCAAACAGGCGTGCATGTAATATATGTAGAAAAATAACCTTAAACACTATAGTATAAAACAAAGTCGCTTTTCGTTGTCTGTCCCTATCTATGCTCAGATCTTCAAAAAATACGCAACGGATTTTGATGCGGTTTATTCTAATAGATAGAGTAATTCAAGAGGAAGGTTTTCAAAGATCTCTTGCGTATATAGTCGAGGACGGTCGCTTTTGTGTTAATAATTAACTTTATAACAAATTTAGTAACTTTACTTAATTTTTTTAATTTGTGAAAAATTATTATTGTCTTGAAAATGCCTAAAAATTTACTTATGTTTTTGTGATATAATATAGTATAATGTGTATGATTAGTGTGATATTGTACTCGAAAACAAACATATTAATAGAACTTGCGAGACCATTTTTATTAATTCAAATATACTTAATTCAAGTTTGGCTCAAGAGAACTCTTATAAAGGTCAAACTGAAAGTAAATTAACGTCGCTAATAACGCAATAAATAAATATCAACTATCTGTAGTATGTAGGTATATTACTAGAATCAGAAGACATAAATAATTATACTGATGGCCACAATGTATGCAGGATTATACAGAAATTACAGACAATGTGACAAAGGGTCTGAAACGGTCCCTTTTGCATGACAGGCGGTCTAATCGTATTAGGCACTAACACTGTGTTTTCGTACATTAATATTCAATTTGCGTGAGTAACATACTCTTACTCATCAAGATATTGTTTAGTACGTATAATATAAATAAACATAAATATTTTCTGACAATTACCCCAATTATTTAGTTCCAATATAAGTATCATTAAGAACTTGTGTTATGGATACTAAACAACGGATAAACATACTTAAATACTTTCTTTTTGTAAATATATAATCAATATACATAGGAAAACACCCAGACCAGAGCAAATATTAATGTTCATGCACACAAAGATTTGTCCTGTGTGGGAATCGAACCAACAACCTCTGGAGTAAAGTGCAGGTATACTGACTATAATTAGTAAAGTGCTCGTAGCTCTGTGGTAAATACTATATCCGTACATACAATCACGCCTGTTTCTCCGAAATGGTAGGCAGAGGCATATTATTATATCGTCAATTTTGTGTTGGTCCCAAGTATTTGGTGGTGAGCCTATTGCTGCTTATCGGGAAGTTTTATATTTGCTAGAGCCTCGTCTGTTCATCGCCAGGTGCACCACTTGCAGGAGAGGTTGGCTTGGGCTTCTAAGATGTTGGTAGGATTCTTATACACCTACGGGTAGGTGCAGTAGGTAATGGATGGTCGGAAATGTTCACAGAGGGAAAGAAGTGTTCAAAGAGGTCAGTCAGTCCTTGAATAAACTTTTGTGTCATCATATCAACCTTATGAATCTACTGCTGAACATTGGCATCGCTAATAGATTAATTTCTAGTGGGGGTTTTTGCTCATAATCACCACGTTTGGCAGGCGGGTTGGTGATCGCAGTTCCAGCCAGTACGTAGGATGACGCTGCTGTCCATCATCCGGTAGGGTTTCTCTTTGTCGACTCTTACGACTCCCCATGAGATAAGAGAGAGTGGCACCATTCTAGGCTGGTACCACACGGCATTATATTGCACGGAAGATATTGTCATCATGGCATTTTTATGTCAGTATGAGTGTACTTAGTGAAGCGCTCATAACTCCGCGGGACTTCATTATCATCATCATCACAGCCCATTAACGTCCCACTACTGAGCAATAGCCTCCTCACACATATCAAGGTGCGAGGGTATTGGGTCATACTCCACCACGCTGACCCAGTGCGGACTGGCGGAGGCAGGTGTATGGCGTCCTGCTGTTAGAATTTTTCAAGCCGCCCATGTGGCCTTTAACATGGCTTAACGACTATCACATTTAGTGATAACCAAGACCAACGGCTTAACGTGCCTTCCGAAGCACGGAAGCGCTCGATATCAAATGCCACACAAACGGTCACCCATCCAAGGACTGACCTCTGTAAACTCTGCTGTACAATGGTGGTCGTTTCCGATCACCGAACTCCTCAAAGCTACGAGCGGGACTTGATAGTCGGAAATCATCATTAAGGTAAAGAGATTTTCTGTGCTTCGGAAGATGTTATCATCAATATGTCGTTTAGTAACTTTAGGTATACTTAGTGAAGCGCTCGCATCTCTGCGGTACAGTCAGCATCGATAAGTTGATAGCACCCAAAGCGCGGAACATGCCCTAATACACTTAACAATAGATACGTGCGTCAATCTTTGGATATCAACAACAATGTGGCTAGTCTAGATGATTGGAAATTATCACTGAATAAACACGTCACAGGACTTATTGGCGGAAAAGTGAAGCGTCATGTCTTTTAGGGTTCTACACACATACGGATACATAATGTCACGCCTCTTTCCCGTAGGGGTAGGCAGGGATCAAATCCTTCCACTTGCTACAATCTTGGCACAAACTTTTAGCTTCATTCACACTCATTAACCTCCACATAAACGCCTGTCGGTTTACGGTACTTTTGACCTGCGCTTTCTCCAAAATGTTCTGAATTTGGTCATGGAAGGTCTTACGTGGTCTTCCCCTCCCAACACTTCCAATCACTTGTTGATCATAAATCACTTTCGCTAGTCTACGTTTTAGGTGGAGGGCATCTCATTTACCATTTATCATCTTTATCACCAATCATTCTCTATTACTATGAATTACATATATCATTAATATATAATTTACCTGACACTGGCTAAATGCGCTGAACGCACTAAGCCAATATTACAGAAAAAACAAATTATACTACAGTTTGACAAGTCCAAACAATGTGAGTAGTTAGCAATAGATTACATTCTAAAATGGTATCTTATATTGGCACAGTGTAGTTAAAGAACACGTAAGGCGAAATGTAGTCTTGTAATATGCCTTTGCCTACCTCTTCGGGGAAAATCAATCTTACCAACAAGGGTGTATAGGGATCCTACCCAGACCTAAGGAGACCAAGCCAACCTCACCAGCAAGTGGTGCACCTGCTGATCAACGGACGAGGCTCTGGCGAATTTAAAAGCTACGGGTAAGCGGCAAAGGGCTCGCCACCTGTTATGTGGGATCAACAACTTACTTGGCGAAATGTGGGCATGTAATATGCCTCTACCTACTCCTTCGGGGAAAAAGGCGCGAACTTCGGTAAGACAAGGGCATAATTGTGAAAATTACTAAGGTATGCAAAAGTGTTTTAAAAATGCCTTTTCAACTGGTGGGACAAAGACACCATATAATATAGTTACTTCATGTACAGGAGAATTACTTTTTAGAGTAATATTTAATAAACAAGATCGCATTAAGCGCAAAAAAAATCTTACAATGGCGCTCCTGTAAAATTGCAATTATTGCAATTATTCCCTTGTCTTACCGAAGGTGCAGTATATATCTTACCAAGCAAGGGCGTGTAGAATACAATATTGTAGATAGCAGCCTCTCTTTGCAAGCGTATCTTGATACATAACCGGTCGCTCTGGTACGTCTCGTTGTTATTCGATGTATAAACAGAATTCCATATTTCGTGCCCAATAAATGCTTGAGTCCAATCAATAACAGTCCATTCGTTCATTGTTATGTCATCAGTGTCTGTGAACTAATTATTATTATTATTGCTTTTGTGGCGACACCTTCCAAGCAATGAATGAAACGTAATAATATTTATTGCCAAAAATATATGGATACAAACTTATATGAATTACAGTTCAGATGAATATAACAACGTACAGATGAATAAAATCCTGAATCGCGCAAACAGAATTCCTTAGCCTCGTCGTTATAAATAATCACCGAGCTGGCCAGGTGGATTGGCGAGCGCAGTTTAAGCCAGAACACAGGATGAAGCTGCCGCCCATCATCCGGTTGGAATTCTCCTTGTCGACTCTTACGAATCCTCATGAGAAGAGAGGGTGTGACGCTATCCTAGGCTGGCACCACACGGCATATTATCACTTACTTGTTCTAAAATAGGAGCATTTTCATCTAGAGACTTGAGTATTATCTTTTCGTGAGCTTCTGAAGGCTGTATCACGATTGAACAATCATATTTGTCATGCGGCCATCTAAAACAATGTCTCAGTCTATCAGGCTATCATCTCAGTCAGGCATTTTGGAGGGGGTCACTCACAGATATATAATATATAACGCAAGTATCACAATTGGTATTGAATTTAAGCGTGCCGACTCTATAACACTTTAAGTGACGTTACTACCGATATTTCGTAACGGGAAATCCAAACTAAATAATTGACACTGAAGCCGCTGATGATAAATGATTTATAAAAATTTATTGATTCAGGCGTTACTTTGCGGAAAGCAAGTGATGGATTAAAATGATGATATGTCCCCTGTGAGTCCTGCGTGTTGAAAGAAAGAAAGAAAATTTGTCTGTTCATTAACTGCATAAATTAAGGAAATATGTTATTGTCTATGCTTTAGCTTTTAATTAAAATTGTCAAGTATTTTCTATATGTATATTGGTTTGATTTTCTAAATAAATACCTCAGACTAACCTGTTATATCCTGTACTTTCTGTGAAACACCAAGTATCAACGACTGCTTTGAAATGAAACGTTGCTTCACCAGTAGACACAATCTTTATTACTTCGTGTCCTGTCGTTCGTAATGGATCTAGGTTATCGGAGCTGAAATTTATAATTAATTGTATGTATTATAAACAGAAAGGAGAGAAAGATTGTGTGATATTGTGAGGCAGCCTAGCAGCCATATAAAGTACACTGGTGAACATTGGCCTACCCAATAGCTTACATTCCGTATATTAGGTGTGTTTGCCGTCAGAAAGTGTCCGAAAAGGCACTTCTGGCAGTTCATAGAAGTGTTTTTGTACCTACACTAACGTATGGAAGCGAATGCTGGTTATGACAGAAGAAACATGAAAGTGAGATTAATGCAGTGTAGATGAGAGCACTTCTGTATTCTAGGTGTGAAATTGAGTGATAGGATTAGGAATGAAGTGATAAGGGTTACCGAAGCTGGTGTTACAGAAGATATCGCGGCAAGAATTGAGAAGATGCTTAGATGGTTTGGTCATATTGAGAGGATGAATGAAAGTAGACTAACGTATGTGATTTATAAAGGACAAGTGAATGGAAGTGTTGGGAGGGGAAGATTTCGTAAGACCATGACCAAATCCTTTGGAGAAAGGACAAGTCAAAAGTACCCTAAACCGACGGGCTTGTATGAGGAGGTTAATAAGTGAGAATGGAGCTAAAAGTGTGTGCCACTATCCTAGCAAGTGGAAGGGTGTGATCTCTGCCTACCTCTACGGGAAAGAGGCTTGACATTATGTATTTATGTTGCCCATAATCAGCACGCTAGGCAGGCAGATGATGACCGCAGTTCCAGCGAGTACCCAGGATGACTCTGCTGCCTATCATCTTGTAGAATGTCCCTTCGTCGACTCTTACAACTCCCCGTGAGATGAGAGGGTGCGGCACAAGCAAGCCGTGTACCGAGGTACAACAAGGCAAAAGAGTAAATTATTTAATCTTATTATAAAAATTGCCAGTATAATTGTCTTACTTGAATACATGGAACATTGGTCTCCATATTTGTCCCTGGCGTAAGGTTAGACTGGTTATGTTATTAAATTTCTCTGGATTCCATGCCAAGCTTTCATCTATCCAAGTCTGCAATTTGAAATATAGTCATTAAACATATACCTGTACCATAAAAAGTATCACCGCTGTGCCGGTCGGAGTGGGGGATGTAAGTAAGTGGGGATGGAAGTAAGTAAGTAAGCGTTACGGAATTTCTAGATTCGGTCTTAACGCTTAAGCTATGCAATAGCTTAAAAGTTTTTTTATATGTTTTTCCGTTATTAAGAATCCATAAAACAAGTTCTTAATGATACTTATTTTGTAACTAAATAATTGGTATAATCGTCAAAAATATTTTTTATTCATTATATTTATTATAATTTAGTTGTTAATAGTTATTATATTTACCCACCGTTAGTATTGACATTCTTGTTGTCAGTTTTGCATCGAAAGCATTATAAGACAAAGCGCTTATGAAAATTTCTAATCCAACTTCCGCAATTGGACCCGGTGACAAATGTGCAGGACGATCTTGGAGTAACTCCGCTTTAAGACGATCTGAATTCGACAGTTTTCTTTCAATGACCTTTGAATTTGGCAGTGTTTGGTTTGTCGCTGTAATAAAACACATTTTTTTTATAGAATCTGTTAACAAGTTTACGGTTGCGGTTTGGCGCCAACTTGGAAAAAGACACATGGCGGCAGTATGATATTTTCAAAAAGTAGTGAAAATTCTTTATATGAAAGATTTTTATATATAAATATAGTGGATACTTTTATATGTAACTTCTTCGACAACATATAAAAGTGAAGGAAAGTGGCATAATATAGTGATTTATGATTTTTCCGTGTTCACTTCAATACTCCATGGAAGCTTCTAGTAAAGTCTAGTAAAGTCGCCTCTACTTTACCGAGGTATGACTTTGACTAGACTAGACTATGAAGGACTTTCCATGACTTTGACTAAATGACGAAAACGCTGCATTTATGCAAAAAAATATATTTATTTAATCACTTGACGCTGGCAAAATACTATCAAAGTGCATAATAAGAAAATAAAAAGTTTACCATTAAAGTAAAGTAAAGTAAAAGTAAAAAGTTCTTTATTTCATAAACTATTACATAGCACTTGAAAACGTCAAAACAAAATATACATGAAAAAAAAAATTTTATATCAACCCTGAAATCACGAAGCTTAGATTCACTTACATGCAAATAAATAAAAATTAGGTGTAAGTGAATCTAAGTGCCAGTTCCGAGCCTCCGCTCTGTGAGAAGAACTGACAAGAAACTCACAGGCTATGCTCTTTTAAATTATTTTTGTTACATGATACACACAGTGTAAATTTGATGATACTGAAAGGGTCCCCCGAAGCTGTAACCAATAAAGTAGCACTAAGGGAACCTTCCATCACAGTCAAGTAAGTATGTATTGTGAAACTGAGCTGAGCCTGTACAATAAGGGATGGTCACGACAATGATCTGGTTGACTTTTTATTCTAATATACACATACAAGTTGAAAATGTTAAGCCCAAGCTTGTTTATCCGATAAGTAAACATTAACAGCATAATACCCCTTTTGAAGAAACTGCTTTTTAACTACAGTTTTAAAAGTTGCCAATGGTAGATCAATTATTTCCTCCGGAATTTTATTAAAAAATCTGATACTATTACCCAAAAATGAATTTTTAGTTTTGTGAAGTCGACAATTTGGCAGAGAGAGCTTATTTCTATTCCTAGTATTAAAATTATGTACTTTTGAATTTTTATCAAATGTATTAATGTTTTTGCGAACATACATTATATTATCAAATATATACTGAGATGCAACCGTTAATATGTTAATTCTTTTAAACATCTCTCTAAGAGAATCTCTGGACTTAAGATTGTAGATAGCTCTTATGGCGCGCTTTTGTAGTACAAATATATTATGTATGTCCGCAGCAGATCCCCACAATAACATACCATATGACATAATGCTATGAAAATAGCTAAAATAAACTAATCTAGCTGTTTCTTCGTCTGTTATGAGTCTTATCTTTTTGATGGCATAGCATGCTGAGCTAAGCCTTCCGGACAAATCCATTATATGGGGGTTCCACTGCAATTTAAAATCAATATTGATGCCTAAGAACTTTGTGTCATTTAATAACTCGATATTCTTGCCATTCATTTTCAAGTTAGTTGAGACTTTTGTAACATTAGGCAATGAGAACTTTATACATTTAGTTTTACTTGCGTTAAGAGATAGATTGTTAACCGTAAACCAATGTAAAACCTTCGCAAGAGCATTATTTATCACGTCAGAATGATCCTTGCCTCTGTTCACTTTAAATATCAGAGATGTATCGTCAGCAAACAAAACTGTTTCGCACAGATCTCTAGTATAGAAAGGTAGATCGTTAATATAAATTAGAAACAATAAAGGGCCTAAAATCGAACCTTGTGGAACTCCCATAAGCAATGGCGCGCCAGAAGACTCGACTCTATTAATAACTACTTTTTGAGTTCTGTCACTCAAGTAAGATTTAATTAATTTTAAAGAATTACTATTAACACCATAATATGTCAATTTAGCTAACAAAGTAGGATGGTCAACGCAATCGAATGCCTTCGAAAGATGACAAAATACTCCAATCGCATCCTGCCTGTCCTCCCAGGCGTCAAATATATGCTTCATTAGGGCTACACCAGCATCTGTAGTGGATTTACTCTTAGTGAAACCATACTGCTGAGAATGAAATAAGGAATTCAGAGAGAAATGACAAAGTAATTGATTAAAAATAACTTTTTCAAATATTTTACTAAGAGCTGGGAGTACTGATATTGGTCTATAGTTAGTAGGATCAGACTTCTCACCAGCTTTAAAAAGAGGTATTACTTTACTGTATTTCATTAAACTTGGAAATGAACCATCATCAATACATTGATTAAAAATGACTGCCAACTGAGGAGCAATAATATTAATGATAGATTTAATAATGTTGGTTGAGATTCCCCATAAATCCTCAGTTAATTTATTGTATTAAAAGTATTAACTATTGTAGAGCCATCAATATGTCTAAAACTAAATAATTCACTACAAAGAGGTACATTGTCTTCAAGAAGAAAGACTGCACGCTGAGTAGAGGAGTCAAGTGCTTGAGTTGTCTCTAATGGTATATTCACAAAGAAATTCCGAAATGCGTTGGCCACCTCTTCTTCTTCTACAATATCTTTATCATCGACTTTAAGAGTTATCATGCTATGATTATTCTTGTATTTTCCAGATTCTTGGTTTATGACATTCCATGTAGCTTTAATTTTATTTTTGGAATTCATAATTTTATTTTTAAGATGCATTGACTTAGCAGTGGTGCAAACAAGTTTGAACAATTTTGAATAATTTCTAACATATTGAATAAAATTTGAATCTGTTGAAGTACTTTTTTCTCTATATAAATCAAAAAGTTTCTTCCTACTTTTATAAATTCCGGGAGTAGCCCAATCACAAAACTTCCTTTTGTTTGAAATTTCCACACTTTTCAGCTTAAAGTTATTCTTAAATTCTTGTTGTACAATTCCGAACAATTTATCATAATTTATAGCGGAATTGTTTTCTAACGTGGTAAGCTTTTCGTTGACATTGCTTTGAAATTTCAAAACCAGATTCTTTGTTATTGGTCTAATTAATATTTTTTTAGTTACATTTTGAAAATTATATTCAAAACTAATAATCTGTCCACTGTGGTCGGAAGTTACGCCATACTCAATTGATTTATGTATAATAGTAAAATTACAAAAAATATTGTCTAAGCATGTTGAAGACGTAGGCGTAATTCTAGTGGGTTCAAGAAAAGAATTAAGTAAATTAAAAGACTTGAACAAATCCAAAAACCTAACTGATATTGAGGAAGATTCCAAAATATTAACATTAAAGTCACCACATACTATAACTTTTTTATTACTTTTGCATAAGGTTGCTAAAACATCCTCCATTGCAGTTTCAAACTGTTGATAATTGCCACTAGGCGGTCTATAAACACATAAAACAATAAAATGGTTAAGCTCTGTACAAGACAATTCTAAAACACGTTCAACTGAAGATGTTTCAACATCCCTACGAGCCCTATTGTTTAAACTATTATGTACTAAAATAAGTGATCCACCTCTTATAGATTGTTTCCTGTGAAATGCACTAGCTACTTTATAATTTTGTAGTCCTAGTAGAGACTCATTAACATTTAGCCAATGCTCAGTTATACACATTACATGGATATTTAATGACTCTAATAACAAACTTAATTCTAGATCTTTGCCTGAAATGCCTTGAACATTCTGATGAAATAAATTTAAGAGCGGCTTTTCATTGGTCAATCTATTGCAAGAGAACTCCTCTATTGTCTTATGAGTAAATTTAAATTATTTGGAATTGATTCCAAGTTTGAATTATTAATAATGTTCTGCTCAATAAAAGCAGGTTTCACAGCCAAGTTTTTGGCTAAGTTAAAAAAGTAATAATATAGCGTAGAAGCTAATCGTTTTTTAATATATTTAGGTATGTAATAATTATCATTTGTCAAATAGAAATTAATACCTAAGTTATTTATATCAATAACATGAAATTTGTTATTGTAATAAAATGTCAAACTATCAATTGATAGATTTAAATTATATCTAACATAATTTTCTTTTTGAGATAAGCTCTTACTAAAAGGAAAAGAAAAGATAACTATTTTATTACAAGTGACCATAGACAATTTTTCTATATAGTAGGCAACAGTTTTTTTTGTGACGGTACCCCTATTAGCTATACAAATTATGACATTGGTATCCTTTGAAAATTGACTATTGATTATCTTTTCCATAATTACTTTAAATGAAGCCCCTGGCATACAATTGTTTGTTATATGTGATCCGGACTTGTTATAAAATAACTGACCAATGTCCTTTCCAGCTTCATCAGAAAACATTACATACTTTTGTGTATAGGCATAGCTTGAATTGACATTATTTAATTTTATGCTATCAATTTTTTTTAAATCTATATTAGTTGGCTTAATATTAGTTACCGCTAAATCACTGAAGGTGCAAACATGTTCTTGAATTGTTTTTTGAGCAAAGTTATAATTTTCTGTAATACTATCAAGAGAGGCTTGCAAATGCAAAATGTCAGACTGTAATTGTTTAATATACCTTTCATGACTAGTTCTACTTATGTTTAACTTCTTCGCATATATTTCAATAGTGTCTAACAGGTCTAATCTAGGAATAAAACATGACTGACATTACTTTTTGTTAATGGGCTAATATATTTTGGCTTATATCAAAAATAAATGTAAACCATTACACCGTTTACCCCATAACAGTCGAATGAAAGTCGTTTGAACTTTCTTACTTAGTTGTAAAAACATTTTGTAAATATTTATAACACTTCAATCCTTATGTCCCGCACTGCACCCAAAATGGCCCAACTGAAAACCAGCGCTGGGAAATTATCCTAGCAAATGCTGAGATGGGTCATTTTGGTGCATCATACAATGAATGTGTTTATTATTGTAATTAGTTTGTATCCACAAATTTTATGATGCACCAATAAATGATTATTATTATTATAAATGATTTCGTATTGGGCGTTCTTCATAATTAATTCAGAAGTGCAATAAAGAGTAAAGGCAAGTGAAATGTAAAAATTCTGTCACATTGAACATCATCCTGAAAGTGATGTTAGTAGCTATACTCCGCTATGAAGCCTGGCAGATATTAGTCTCATTATTATTATTTATGGGAAACCTACAAGACATACAAAATAATGCTTAAACTTTTTTTACTATCCTTTATCGCACGCTGAGAACGAAAGTGTCCGATTCCAAATTTTGGTGAAATGAGTTAAATATATGAAATGACACAAAAAAGTATGCTGTATCTAAGGTAGAAAGTCCAATAATGTTATACACACGATTTTTTATCTTAATGTTGACATAATAAAATATGATTGAAGAATAAGAAGAATATCGTCAATGAGACCGACACATTTCCGTCTCTATTCAAAAAGTTTAAATTTTGAAATGGGTCTCTTTCATTCTCAGCGTGCGATATAGCAAGTGGTGCACCTGCCGATCACTGACGTGGCTTTTGCAAATATTAAAGCTCCCAGTAAGCGGCAATAAGCAATAATGAGGGCGTACATTATGTATTTGCCTACCCCTTAGCGAGCAAGCCTGATTATATGTAGATATGAATGTATTTTTAAATACTAAATGCTGCCATACTTTTTGGTAGCCGCTGCATTCAAAATTAGTTAAATAATATGATGTAAATACCATTATGCTAATGATACACATCAATTATTATCTAACAAACATGTGCGTCACAGACAAATGAAGATTGTAATTTGAGTACCTAACCAATTGATAATTTAAAATAGCCTGTGAGTTGCCAGTTCTTCTTACAGAGCAGTGACTCGGAACTTACACTTAAATATTTGATGTTTTTTTTTTATTGTTTCGTTGCATGTAAGTGAATCTAAGCTTCGTGATCTCAGTGTAAGCATATTTCGATTGTTTTTATGTGTATTATTACGTTTTAAAGTACTATGTAATAGCTTTTGAACATTGTAATTTGAGTACCTAACCAATTGATGATTTAAAAGAGCCTGTGAGTTGCCAGTTCTTCTTATAGAGCAGTGGCTCGGAACTTACACTTAAATATTTGATGTTTTTTTTTATTGTTTCGTTGCATGTAAGTGAATCTAAGCTTCATGATCTCAGTGTAAGCATATTTCGATGGTTTTTATATGTCATATTACGTTTTTAAGTACTATGTAATAGTTTATGAAGATTGTAATTTGAGTACCTAACCAATTGATGATTTAAAAGAGCCTGTGAGTTGCCAGTTCTTCTTACAGAGCAGTGGCTTGGAACTTACACTTAAATATTTGATATTTTTTTTATTGTTTCGTTGCATATAAGTGAATCTAAGCTTCATGATTTCAGTGTTATCATATTTCGAATGTTTTTATATGTAATATTGCGTTTTTAAGTACTATGTAATAGCTTATGACATAAAAATATATGAAGTTTGATGTGTATTTTTCTGTTATATTACTGTTATACTAACATTAGCAAGTAAATTAGGGATCTGTCTGAAATGAATTTAATTATCGTTATGAAAGCATCATCATTTTCCAGTTTTCCTAGACTGAAGTTTAGGGTCCAGGGTCTGCTCACTGGTCAAGCCAGATTTTGGCTGAATTTCAGTTACCACATGGAGCGAGTACTGTCTGACCTCTGCAACCCATACGGAAATATAAATCTATGATTAAACCAGCTTTTAGAATAATCAAAGTAAAAGTCAAAGTCAAAATAATTTATTAAAGTTTGCTTCAATAGAGGTCTTATTTATTTATTTATTTAATCTTTATTGCACACACATAAATATACAATGTAAAAAGGCGAACTTAATGCCATTAGGCATTCTTTACTAGTCAACCTTGGGGTTAGCAGAGACATCAAAGGCGGTGCAAGTAGGAGATAATATTTATAGTTATGATATACTTATGATAGTCTTATGACCACACCACAAATTAATTTTTAATAGTAATTTTTTACATTAGATATAGAAGAGCGGAGCCTCCTAATACAGGCATTGTTTGCCTAAAAGGATGCTCCAAACACATTTGTAAATGAAATTATAGATAAAATAAAGATATTATTATTATTATTATGAAAGTTAAACTTTAAACTAACGCGCCCATTTACTGCGGGCGGAAGTTTACTCGTAAAAGAAAGACTACTGTAGATGTTCATGACATTCGGGACCAACGGCTTAACGTGCTTGCCGAGACAAGGAGCAAGAGATTCTTATTCATGTGTCATAGATGTCCAACCAGAGCTAAAACCCGAGACCCTCTGAATTATTAGCATAGCCTGTGAGTTACTTGTCAGTTCTTCTCACAGAGCGGGGGCTCGGAACTGGTACTTAGATTCCCTTACACCTAATTTTTATTTATTTGCATGTAAGTGAATCTAAGCTTCGTGATTTCAGGGTATAAATTTTTTTTTATGTATATTTTGTTTTGACGTTTTCAAGTGCTATGTAATAGTTTATAAAATAAAGAACTTTTTACTTTACTTTACTTTATTATAAAAACATGAAGAAATAATCAACTTTACTCACACTCACTAGCAGAGGGACAGTCATACAGAAACTTGGCTTCAACACCGTTCCAGGCAGCGAAACTTAAATATCTTATGTCCAGAGGATCTATGTCCATGTAGCTCAATATTGGAAGATCAGCTCCTTCCTTTCCAAATTCTACAAGTCCAGCTGTAACAGGATGTAATTTTTAATTAAAAATGCTTTATTCAAGTTTGTCTCCGACATTTGTCTCATTACAGAGACATCAATTATAAATGAGACACCCCTAGTAAGTATTAACACAACTTGTGTTGGGGCTGAGGCGCTCTTTCCCTTAATGATTAACAATATGTAGACTATTTTCACAAAATGTGACAAAAACTTAAATAAATGACAAGATAACAAAAAATATAACTTTAAAATTAATTTGCAGCCCTGTATTTCTATGCCTGTGTGAAACTTTAATAAAAAAATAAATATTTTTTGACAAATACACCAATTATACCAATTATTCAGTTCCAAGTTAAGTATCATTAAGAACTTGTTTTATGTATACTAAATAACAGATAAACATACTTAAAACCTTTTTTTTTAGAAAATATACTTAATAAAAATGGAAAACTACCCAGAACAGAACAAATATTCATGTTTGTGCATACAAAGATTTGTCCTGTGTGGGAATCGAACCCACGACCTCAGGATCGGAGTGCGGGTATAATCGCTGCCACGCCATTTCGGTCGTCAAAATGTATGTATTGTTTTTTGTTAAATATTAAAATACATACTAACAAACTTTTTATGTATGTAAACTCATTTACTCCATATAATCAGTTTGAATTATAGATTAACAGTAAAAAACCAAGTTTATTAAGAAGGTTTTGGGAAAAAGGCGGGTCTATAATACCCTAACCGAACAGGCGTTTTTGAGAAGGTACCGTGTGAATGAAGCTAAGAGACAGTGTCAGAATCGTAGCAAGTGGAAGGATGTAATCTCTGCATACCTCTATGGGAAATAGGCGTGACAATATGTATGTATAATCACTATATATCAGCTTTATAAAGTCTACTGTTGAACATTAGCCTCCCTAATAGGTAACGATTAATTGGGGGTATTTGCCCATAATCACCACGCTAGGCAGGCGAGTTGGTGATCGTTTAAGCCAGTATGCAGGATGATGCTGCTGCCCATCATCTGGTAGGACTTCTTTTCGTCGACTCTTACGACTTCTAAGAGGGGAGGGGGGGGGCTATTATGGGCCGGCACCACTAGCCATATACCAGGCCACCTTGTGATATACAAAATAACCTATTTACATACATTCACGCCTGGTTCCCCGAAGTGATAGGCATAGGCATATTATACGCTCACACTTCGCCAATAATATTGTTGGTCCCACGTAATAGGTGGCGAGCCTATTGCCGCTTATCGGGAACTGTTACGTTTGCCAGAGCCTCGTTCGTTGATCAGCATTTGCACCACTCGCAGATAAGGTTGGCTTGGGCTCCTTGGAGGATCCCTCTACACTATACCAGCATAGGTTATTTTACCTACCTGTAGATATCTTGATATAGAATCCCCTGAGCTGGACAGCTGACAAAATGCCAATGGTAGCAAGAGATGCCTTCGCATTGCGTTTCAAATTGCGACGAAGCTCCGTGAATTTGTTTCCCCCACCACCAACAACTGTAAAACATGCTTAGATCTTTAAAACTACGCAACGGATTATGATGTGATTCTTTATTATTATTATTATTTACTTTATTATTATTACAAAACAATACCTTAAGTTAGGCTAGGTTTGAAACTAGTGCTGTTACTTTTATTTGATAAAATTAAGAACGTAAGTAACGTAATTGTAAACAACGTTTGCAGATATAAAAACACCTTAGTGTTTTATTTGCATATTAATAACTTATATTGATGTATTTTTCTAGTGATTTATGTAATTTTTAGTATAAGTACTATACAAGCTCTTACTTCACCTAGTCTCAAGTTTAAATAACTATATTAATGATATAAAGAGGAAAGTTGAGTAGAATTATTTTTATTGTTGTTTATGGTTAATAGAAAAGCTGCTGAACCGAGACCGAAATCTTTTCGGTAATACATTCTTCGATAGACTGCGATAGCCCAGTGGTGAGACCATTTGCCTTCAAATTCAGAGGGTCTCGAGTACAAACCCTGGCGCACCTATGATTTTTCGAAGTCATGTGTGTACCTATCGCTTGCTCCGTGCCTCAGAAAGCACGTTAAGCCGTTGGTCTCGGCAGTCATGAACATCAATGGCAGTCTTATTAAAAAGTCAGGGTCTTCTAACATCCTGACTGCAGGTTTGGCCATAGAATGATGTTTCCCTCTGGGTTGCGGAGGTCAGACGGCAGTTGCTCCACGTAATAACTGAAATTAATCCAAATCAGGTCAACCTAGTAAGCAGACCTTGGGCCCTAAGCACTTAACACTTAAAAACGATGTGATTGTGATAAATAAGGTTCTTAATATATAATTTTGTGGTTACTTTTGGAGCAATAGTACTATGATGTATACGACACGAGCACCGGAAACGGAAAACGTTATATATATATATTATTATTATTAATATATTATATATTATCACAGTAATGTATTTACCTGTGCGTGGGATCCGATATACTTAGTGTAATAATGGATTACGACAAGGAAACACAGCTGTTATAATTTTTACTTTGAAAACGCAAGAAATATAAACGAATACGTCGTCGATTCTGAAGGACCCATTAGAAATTAATCGAATGAAATAGAGCCGACTACTTTGTGTTGTTTTGCGTCATGACTTTGAGTTTCACTTATAAATATCTCTGTATTATTATACAAATCTCCTAATGATGCCATAATTATTTATTTGAGTACCTTCTCCCAGACTCATAGCTTGTTACGGACTGAAGTATGGCGGGGCCGGGCTGATAGGCGTTAGTACAAGTCAATACAAAATGGCGTCCACGTGGCGACTCGTCGCGCGACCTCAACGTGTATGCTGCGCGGCCGCAACGTGTTTTCTGCGCGGCCGCAACGTGTGTGCTGCGCGGCCGCAACGTCTTCGTTACGCTCCGCTTTGCAAACGCTCGTATACTATTAATATGATAAAGCCCTAAGCAAAAAACTTACCAATCTCGTAAACTGAATCGTTCTGGCTCGGAAAAGGCACTGTTGACAGAAGGATATGTCCGTTGCTGACAGCTTGGATTGCTATATGCATCTCCAGAGCCCCATTTTTTGACAACTTAGTCTTATAGTCTTCGGAGTTTAAGCTGTAAAACTGGTCGTAGGTATAGCCTTTTTGGCTTATGTGCTCCTTGCAGTGTGTTGCCACTGAAAAATTTTAATTACCCAATTATTTAGAAGAAAAGAGAAATTCCTGTTTATTGGCAATAGGCTGTATATTTATAAATGACGAAATATGGGCATAATGGGCGAAATTGAGCCAAATATACACTGAAAACTTTTTACCTGAAAGTAATAAACACATTTCGAATAATAATAATTGTTCATAAAACAAATTCTAAATAATACTTATATTATGTAACTAAATGGTTAGTGAGATTTTATTTGACGACCGATATGTCGTGGCTGCGAGAATACCCGCATTCCACTCCTGAGGTCGTGGGTTCGATTCCCACACAGGACAAATATTTGTGTGTAGAAATATATATATTTGTTCTGGTCTGGGTGTTTTTCTATGTATATTAAGTATATATTTACAAAAAAAAAGTATTTATGTATGTTTATCCGTTATTTAGTATCCATAACACAAGTTCTTAATGATACTTATCATGGAACTAAAAAATTGGTGTGAGTATCGTAAATATTTATTATATTATTTATTATTATATTTATTATTATTTTAGGAGCTTTTTTGATGTTTTATTTTTAAATAGGATAAAGCATTGCACGATGCTGGGATGTCGTAAAGACACTACAAGCTCCACGTACGGCTCACGGTACAATATTGAAAACAATGAAAAAGGCCAATCTAGGCGGTCTTATCGCTAAAAGCGATCTCTTCCAGACAACCCGACGCAAAGGAGAGAACAGGAAAGCAGTAGGCAGAGCACATAAACTTTCAAAAGAATAAACACTACAACTGTTTGTTAAATATGAATAAAATACACAAATATACAAAATTATGGAAATAATAGTCAGTGTCATACGCCAAGGTCTTCTGTATGGCCTCTTTGTACACTCAACGTTATCGAGTTGGTTACATTAAATACTCCTAGTCTAAATCAAGACCTATGGAGCCCAGGCCAACCTTACCTACAAGTGGTGCACCTGCCGATCAACGGACGAGGGTCTGGCGAATATAACAGTGCCCGGAAAACAGCAATAGGCTCGCCTATTACGTGGGACCAACTATATAATCGGCGAAGTGTGGGCGTATAATGTGTAGAAAGAGCCGGGATATTCAATAATTTATTAACTACCACATTGCCGGTTCAAGGCCTGTATGAGAAAAAAGAGTGTCTGGGAACGACCCTCAAAATGTACAATAAAAATGTAGTAACAAGAAGATCAACGATAGCTTTGAAGATGAAATTCACATCGCCTGGTTTGGCCAGCAAAAATTTGTGGGTACTTTTAGGTGAAGGCAAACCACCAACAAATTACTTCAGACGAGGGTTGATATCAGCCACGCGGCAGACTTAAAAACTAATCGACTTTGACGAACTCAGCCCATAAACGCCTCGACTACAGAGCTCAGGACAAACTCCAATACGCGGATCTAAGTGTGTGCCATCCTGCTGTAAATAGTTTTTGAAGCCGCTTAATAAGAAGTCTTACTTGGCTTGAAGACCGTGACACATAGTTTAAATTGGGACCAATACCTAAACGTGCTATACAAAGCACGTTATGTTAAGAGCCGCACATGCGGTCACCTATTCAAGGGCGGGTCTCTGTGATTTCAGCTTTACTTCGACGATCGTCTTTAACCACGCAGAGAGCTTTTAATCTGTTGCGGGACTGTTCGAAAGGGTAATCGCAACCAAAGCGGGCTCAAGAAGGAACATGGATAGTTTTTAATCAGTAAAAGTGTAACACCCTCCCGCAGTCATCTGATGATTTACCAACAATAAAATAAAAGTGTCTTTAATCTACTTAAATATAGCATAAAATAATCAAAGATATCTTACTTGCATAAGAATACACATAATTGTCGTCCGCCGCACCTACTATCCAAACACAATAAAAAAATAACACCCACAGAAAATTCCACTTCATATTTACATAAAACATTTTAATCTTGTATTATTAATTATTATAATAAGTGTGTTTATTATTATTGTACATTTAATTAACAAGAACGCAACGTTGCTGTTACTAAAATAAAATAAATCTAAAATAGTTAAAATCTCTTTGCAGTATGTCCCAGTTGGTGTGAATTAAGCCAGCGGCACTTATAAAATGAATATAATCAATTATTCAGAACCAATTTACCGGCACGGAAAATTATAGATATAAGTAGCATACACGTCAGTCTCGCTTTGCATTAATTGTTAGTTTCAAGTTCTTAAAGATTTTTTTGTATTATAATATTTCAGTGCTAAAAAAAGTGAATTGTCAGCCCCTCTCTTCCACATTGATGTGCTTCGCAAGGTGCATGCAATTTTACTTACTTTTGCTTAGTGGCTAAATGTCAAACCAAGCTGAAAACCATACAGAGGTAACATGAACAAAAAGTTTTGTAAGCTTAATAAAAATGTATGATCAGTTGCCTCAAGTAATTAAAGAGATAACATTGTTTCAAAATGAAGCTTCGCGAATGACTTATTGATAAATATTTTTATTCCTTGCGAGGATTTAAAGGTCTAGTGTGCTCTCGTAATGATAATATTTTTGAAGTAATTTTTTTCTTCATCTTTAATTACTACATTTAACAGACTTAAATATAATTGCTTCATTTGTAACGTACTTATCACCCGCTTATCCATTCTATATATTCTGGCAAATAAATGCTACTGAATTTCTTAACATACTATTCTATGTCTTTACATATTATTTCAATTTATTTCAAACTGCTTATTGGTATTTTTAGTAATAAAAAAATAAGTATTGGCTAGTTCTGCTGCAATGATGGTCACAGCGCGCCAGAGGAAGAGCTACTCTTATCGTTCCGGAAGCGGCAAGTGATATCGCGCTGCACTGACACAAAACACAAACCGATAGGTATTTGTATTTATTAATATATTTAATTATCTATATCCATACTAGTCATAACACTTTATTTAATTCGCCATTAAACTAAACACATACATACAAACGTACATTTATGCCTGTTTCCCCGAAGGGGTAGGCGGAGGCATATTATACGCCATTAAACTATTTTAGCCTTATAAAGTCCACTGCTGAACAATAGACTCCCCAATAGATTATATTCAATCGGGGTACTTGCCCATACAACACCACGCTGGGCAGGCGGGTTGGAGATCGCAGTTCAAGCCAGTACGCAAGATGACGCTGCTGCCCAACATCCGATAGGATTTCTATTCGTCGATTCTTACGACTCCCCGTGAGATGAGTGGGGATGGCACTTTTTTAAGCCGGTATCACACGGCTGTATCAACTATTGTGTATTTTGGTAAAGTGTAAAACCTGTAAGCTGATACATACATACCTACATTCACGCCTGTTTTCCCGAAGGGGTAAGTAGACGCATATTGTACACCCACATTTCGCTAATTATATGGTAGGTCCCACGTAATAGATGGCGAGCCTATTGCCGCTTTTGCGTTTGCTAGAGCTTCGTCCGTTGATCGGCAGGGGCACCACTTGCAGGTGAGGTTAGCTTTGGCTTCTTAGATTTTGAATCGGTATTTTCTTAGTAAACTGATATAAACTAAGAAATAAATAATAATAATATGTATTTTTATTTCTATACTTCTTAAATACCCATTGTTGTCTACAATATTATGATATCATCATCTCTATACAGATTAATCTCGACATAATTCCATCATGACACTGACATTCACTTATAACCAAATATTGGTTCACGACGCGAAATTCGTGCTAAAATTCCACAACGGGCCCCGCTCTCTCATTATTGCTGGGAACTATGCGAAACTACATCACGCAATTATTTACGCATCACAACGCGAACAAAAGAACCTAGCCGATGACATAAAATAATGTCATTAAATTCTCGTTACAATGCGGGCGGGACGCGAATTCGTCAGTCTGCAGTAGTACCTACAAAAAATTTTCATTGTTAATTTATTCATTTCACAGATCAGGAAGTATTAAACATGTATTACAGAAAAGTACTACATAAAACTCTTGAGCTTGTGTGTGGAAACCAAAAAATTCAAAGTTATAAGTAACACACACTCCTAATAGACAACTACATATTTAATTAATACATTATTGACTATACTATTATAATAGATATTCTTACCATATATATTATTTATTTCTCTTAAATATGGATTCGTTTCGAGTCAAGTAAAGTCCGTCATAGTCGAGTAAAGTCAGAGTCATTGCCAGTAAAATAGTGGAGACTTTACAGGCTTCTAGGGAGTTTTGAATTCAACACAGAAAATCACAATTTACTGCAACATATCACTTTCCTACATTTGTTTACATTGCCAAAGAATGTTATGTATAGTATAGCGATTTGCTATGTATATGTGAGTCAAATAATACTACGATATGATGGTTAACTATTGACTGATTTATTATTGTTTAATTATTACTATTTATACAAAATATAAACAAAGGAATATTGGTATTTTAGTGGTAGGGTCTTATTGCTAAATTGACATAATTATATTACGTGCCAAAACTTAGGTACGTGTTATAAATTACAATTATCTTAAATATTTATATAAATCTATTTAGTCACGTTTGCGTGTTTGTATATTAGCTATAAACATATTCTATGGCTTTCGCCATAGATATTCCCCCTTTTAAAAAAAATAAAATATAAAAATTAATTTGAGAAAAAAAATTATTAAAATATTATTAATCTATCTGTTTTAAACTTCATTTGCACTTTTTAATATTTTGGTAAATTTCTTCTCCATTCTGTTTACGACTACTTTGTATATAAAAATTAAAATTACGAGAATAAAGATGACTCCGCCTACTATTATCATGCAGTTCAGCCAGCTCCGGATTTCCTGCAGTCCTTCAGCAACCTTCATTTGCAATTTAAAAATCTCCTCCGGCACTGCTCCATTATTCTGTACCATGTTGACCTGCTCCTTGATGTGGCTGGTGTTTGAACCCATTGGTGATTATTTTCAAGTGATGCCTGGTTGACTGTAATGAATGAATGACCAAATGCGTGTTTAGTCAGTTTATATATTACAACTGGAATCTCACAGTGGGGCGGGAGATTCTACCAGAACGTGTTTTTCTTAAAATTTTTCTATCTTGTTGAACTGACGTGATATTTTCTTTTAACGTTGGTTTACATATCGCGTTGTGCCTTATCTCCTTGTCATTTATCCTGAATGCAGGTTTCAAGCGATCGATAGCTATCGTGCTTTCACGTCCGTCTATTATGATCGTAAATATTTTATCATTACGACTAATTACGAGATAAGGTCCGTCATACGGCGGTGTGAGACTTGGCCGTATTCGATCACATCGTACAAAAACGTGTGTACATTCCGATAGATGTGGATGTACAAAAATCTTGTCGTTGATACTTTGCCTGTGTGGTACTGCGGTACTATGTTCAATATTTTCTTTTATTTCTTTTACCATATCTGTGTATGTTGAATAATTATTTGTACCGAAAAATGACCCAGGTCATCTTATTGTTGATCTCTTCCTTTGTTTATTTCATTTCTTTGTTTATTTCTTCATTTCTTTATTTCTTTATTTCTTCTTTAAGCGTTAATGTACGCTCTCCATATGTATTTATCAGGCTTCCATTTGCGGCGAATAGTTTGTATTCGCAAGCTTTATTATCGCTGTCTGTGCGATTTATAACAGAAATATTAGCCCCTGTGTCTACTAAAAATCTATAACCACTGTTTGAGTCGGTTATTGTTAGACGGTTTGCGGGGTGAATTGCACAGAGACCCGTCGTATTCTGTGCTAATTTTAGTTTTCCGAACTCATGTTCTTATTATTCCACGAACATGGCTTTGTACATTTATACGAGTTATTTTTAAATTTGTTGTGGTAGTAACAAAGTCCATTGTGCGATACGTATTTGTTTTGCGACCTTGACCGTGAACGTAAATCATAACGCGATCGGAATCTGCTGCGTTGCAAAGGTCGCCTCTCTCGATTGTTTCGTAATTCATTTATTTCAATTTGCATAGCTGCAATTTGTGACGATAAGCTAGCTATTAAATTGATGTCTGCCGCCGGCGATTTCGTGGTATACCGAACGTTCTCATGTATTTTGTCTGCTAGTTTACTTAATTTGTCCAGCTCTAAATTTTCCGATACTGCTATAATTGACGTTATTGAAGCGGGGAGTTGTCGTAACCATAAAAGACGAACAGTATCTTCATTGATTTTTCCGCAGCCTGCTTCCCTCTCATCCTCCTTAATAACTGGGAGGGTTTCTGGTCACCAAGGTCCATTTCCGACAGTAGTTTGTGAAAGCGTCGGTGTTCGCTCTCTTCGTAGCAGTTAATTAGGCGTTCTTTGATAGCTGCGTACTTGTCTTCGCCCGGCGGTGTGGTCAGGATATCGCTGACCTGATGATTGTCTCGGAACTTATATCGCCCTTTAATGGAGTTATTGGTGGAGCCATGGCGAAGTATTTGTGTTCTATCACTTTCTAGATTTGCTGCTGAAAACCAATTTGGGTTCCGGTCGGCCCGGTATTATATCAGCACTAGAGAAGCGATAGCCCAGTCGGGGTCACCAATATAGCGATTTGCTATGTATATGTGAGTCAAATAATACTACGATATGATGGTTAACTATTGACTGATTTATTATTGTTTAATTATTACTATTTATACAAAATATAAACAAAGGAATATTGGTATTTTAGTGGTAGGGTCTTATTGCTAAATTGACATAATTATATTACGTGCCAAAACTTAGGTACGTGTTATAAATTACAATTATCTTAAATATTTATATAAATCTATTTAGTCACGTTTGCGTGTTTGTATATTAGCTATAAACATATTCTATGGCTTTCGCCATATATAGAATATGTATAGTTATGTATAAAAATCCACTATAATTACACATAAAATCGCAAATTTACACTAGTTTTGAGAAATAAAATACTGGCGCGATGTGTCTTTTTCCGCATTGGCGATAAAACTCTTACCATAAATAGACATCCAACTCAAGACAAATACTTTTAAATAGGAATATAATAAACTAAACCTCTAAAAAAAGCTTTTTTGATCATCAAAAATACTGAGTGAGCATCTAATGAGGTGATTAGGTGCTCAATCAGTATTTTTGATGTACAAAAAGGTTAGGTTAGGTTGGCAATTTATTAATTTTGAAGACACGTTAAATATGATCCTTTTAAATATACCTACACCCAAGATCGGTGGCCAAATCTTGAAATATTGCCATTGTCGAGTCTTCCCGTCCTTTCCAAATGTCTTTTCTCGTTGTTTAGTGCGATATGAGCACCTTAAATGTTCTGTTTCGTGAAATGAAATAGCGTGGCGATAACAAATGATCGGAAACGATCTCCGAAGTAAAGCAAAGATCACAGAGGTCAGTCTTTGAGTGGGTTTCCAAAACGGATATAAAATTGTATGGCTATTAATTTTGAGCGCTTTCGTGCTTCGGGAGCCATTTTATCGGTTTTAACTATATGTGGTAGTCGCTAAGCCATTTTCGAAGCTTATAAATTCTAACAGCAGCTCCTATATCCACGAATGAACAGTGGGTCCTGAGCGTAGATAAAGTATGACCTAACTCTTCTGAAAGTGAGAGGAGACCCGAGCTCAGTAGAGGGACGTTAATGGGCTGAGATGATGATGTAATGCTCTCTAAAATAAAACCCACTTTGTACATTGCCATTACAGATTATTATTACAGTCCCGCTCTCGCTAGTCCTATAGTAAATACAATTCAGTCTCCAAGTCTATACCTCTTAGTGTCGTGCGCTACGAGCAACTTATCACTTTGTCCAGTAGCGTCTAGTTACCGTCCCGCTACCGCTAGTCTTATAGTAATTACTTTTAAGTCATTTTTTCTCAATTCGGTGCGCTACAAGCAACTTAAATACTTTGCTTAGTATCTTCTAATTACCGTCCCGCTACCCGTTAGCCTTGTGGTTATTACTTTGACGTCTTCAAAGGCCTATTTATCTTAGTTGGTTGCGATGTGACTTTACTTAAACACTTGGTCCAGTAGCGTCTAGTGACGGTCTAACTACCGCTAGCCTTGTGGTTATTGCTTTAACGTATTTATGGAATCCACAATACTCGATTCATATCCAAAGCATTGAGAAAATTCAAGCAAAATTTATTAAACATTTGTGTTATCGTAATTTTTGTGCATACTCAAATTATGAGGACTCCTGTAACTTACATCGTTTAATGACGCTTCAAGATAGACGTTGTCTTCTTGACATGACATATTTATATAAAATTTGTAACGGCAAAATGGATAGTACCGAGTTAGTAAGTAAGACTTTGAATCTGTGCACCCCATCCGTTCGGACCAGACATACTAAGCTCTTTAGTTGTAGGTTTGTTCACACCAGTTATGCTCAAAACTCTGTGATACATCGCCTGCAGAAAACTTACAATGATAAGTTTACTTCATTGGATTTATTCTGTTTGTCACTCCCTTCCTTTAGGGAAGGCATTGGCCAGATTATAGCCAACGCTAAATAATAATGTATGATGTAAATTATATGTTTATATTTATTTATTGGAATTTATTTCTATATTTTTTTTTTATTGGAATATATGTGTATCTTTTTATTTGCATTTTCTATATACTTATACTTTGTGCGTGTGTGTAATGTTTTAATAATGTGTTTCTTAGTTGTGTCTACCTCATATAATACCTATTCCTAATATGTCCTTATAAACCTCCTCTGATAATTATCCCGTAATATATTTTAAACCTGTGTATATAAAATCCGTCATTAGCTGTAAGTTTCAGTGTAAACTCTATAATTTATCTTTAAGAGCTGTGGATTTTGAATAAATAAAAAATAAAATAAAATAAAATAAAACGTCTTTGAAGACCTATTTCTCTTAGTTGGTTACGATGTGACTTTACTTACATACTTGGTCCAGTAGCGTCTAGTTACCGTCCCACTATCGCTAGCCTTGTGGTAGTCCCTTTAAGGTCGTACCGCAGCCGCGGCGCCACCGTAGCAACCCGTTAACCAGCAATTAAATATCAATTTCGTACACATTAAATCATCTGACGAATTGTTATTAAATACACGTTCGGTACGGTGGGTGTCTCCGAGTGGAACACACACGACTTTAGTTCATCTAGCAGTTATGATACAAAAAAAAAACAAAAAATCTTTTATAAAAATGACCTGTCTCAAAAAGTTTAAAATAACAAGCAGGATAATTGACGTAGAACTGCGAATTAGTTGGCTGAATTTTTGGTCGTCGTGTTTGATCGCTTGAGAAGCTGTCCCAAAAATGGGAACAGTACTTAACAACTGCCACAAGGCTCCAAAAAAATAACAAATCTTTTAAAGGTTTCGTGATCTCAGTAATCATATTTCATATGTCGATTATATTTTGTATTTTTATTTAATTTTTGACGTTTTCAAGTATCATGTAATAGTTTATGGATTAAAAAGATTTGAACTTTGAACTTAGAGTTTTGTAAAGCAAACAGCGCTGCTCAGAAGTGAGACACCGCCTCACCTTATTAAGAATATCGAATTTACTGCATGCAGCATTTTGTTTTCAGTTCCTGACCCATGGACATGACAATGACGAGAAAATGCTGCTTTATCTTCAAAAATATTGTTCGCCAAACAGTTTTGAGTATATGTAGCGAAGGATAAGCTCGTAAGTTCTATAAATTGAATAGTGTATATAATGTTGATTGATGATCTTGATGTGTGTGATATGCGAGACGCTGAACGTTTGGTTTCAAGAAGTGATTAACACGAAGAACTGTGTTAAGTCCCGCCATTAGCATGGGCTTCACGTTTGTCATATTTGATCTTGAGTAACGGGTTCTGGATGTTTTGTATTATGAATATTTATAGTTTCTTTATTTTAAGAATAAGAATAAGAATAAGAATATTTTTTATTGACAAAATAACATTACATAACAAATAGTTTAAACAGTTACAAAAAAACGTTACACAAAAATATTTAAAAAATATATCAATAATAATAACATCAACTAATGGTAATGTTACCTGTCAAAAGGGCGATACATCAGCATAATGCTGCTGCATCTAATAATACAGCAGCGCTGGTGTTCCTGCACCGCCCTTTTGAGGTAGAGTGGCGTAGAAGAAAAAGTAATAAAAAAAATAAAAACTAACATTAAAAAAGATAACAAAAAAAATAAAATATAACCTACAACATAATATGACAAACACGTTAGGTACATCTAAGCAAAATACGAGCAAGCCAAAACAAAAAACAAATGTAAATTAAAAAAATAATAATAATATATAAACAGATGATTTCTGTCGACTTCTTGGCGGGAAATTTAAGCGTCATGTCTGCAGTTTTGTTTTATTTTCTAAAATTTGTGATATTTCTAACATTAATGTGTACTAACGGTGGATTATTAACCGTCAAGTGTTTGTGAATTTACATGAGTGTTGGTAAATCAAACAAAACGGTGCAACATCACTCTCAAAATTTTCTCTCAAGGAGTCCATGTGAGATCTCAGTTTAGTCCCACATCTTTACTGAGGACTCAAGGGGCTTAGGGGGAGGGGAACTCATTAACCATTTATCATCTTTATCACCACTCATTCTCATTTACTATATTTTATATGATATGAATATATCTTTAACTTGACACTGGCTAAATGTGCAAACCGCACGAAGCCATCATTTAAAAGAAGAAGAAGAAGATGATTTCTGTCTATATGTCACTGTCAGACAGATATGACAGATGTATCAATTTTAGTTGATTTTAATCTGTATGTGTATATACATACATACATACGATGTATCCCCGAAGGGGTAGGTAGAGGCATACTATACGCCCAAACTTCGCCATTTATATTCTTGGTCCCACGTAATAGGTGGCGAGCCTATTGCCGCTTTCCGAGCACTTTTATGTTCGCCAGAGCCTCGTCCGTTGATCGGCAGATGCACCACTTGCAGGTAAGGTTGGCTTGGGCTCCTCAGATCTTGGTAGGAGCCCTAAACACCTTATTATGTGTATATCCTAGTCCTAATATAATAACAAACTTATAATAACAAAAACACACATTTTTTTTTTAACTTAATCCAATTAGGCATTCTTTACATGTCAACCATAGTTCTCATTTAAAATGTAAGTACATTTTAGAACGACAGGGAGGCCTTTCATGTTGTTTGTGACTGCATTTAATGAACGGAGTAAACTGTAAGAGTTTGGTCCTGTGTGGTACCGACCTAGAATAGTGCTGCCCCCTCTCAGCTTATGGGCTCGTAAGAGTCAACGATGAGAAATCCTACCGGATGATGGGCAGCCGCGTCATCTGCTTGAAGTGCGATCGCCAACTCGCCTGCCCTGCACTCCTGGTGTCTGATAAACTTACTACTTCTTAATTTACAATCACTAATTAGATTTTTTTTAAATTAATAGGCATAATGTGAAACTTACTACTTCTTAATTTACAATCACTAACTATATATTTTTTTAACCTATAACCTATAACAGGCGCTGTGATGATCACAGTTTTAATACTAGAAATATAAATAAATTATTAAATCCTTCTTTACGCCTGCATAAAATTCGCAAATCGTTTATGGGGCAGGGTATACAATATTATAACAAAATTCCAAAAGATATTTTAGATTTGCCTTTTGAAAAGTTTAAGCAAACCGTTAAGACATCACTTACCAAGAAAGGGTATTACACGGTTAATGATTACGTTAATGACAAAAACGCTTGGATGTAACATTTACAATGATAAAAGTTGTGTTCTGCGGCCCTCTTTACAATATAACGATTACTTACATACATTGTCTATGTAATTTTATAATTTTAATTTTTAATTAAGACTGCTTATATACGTTTTCTTGAAAATTGTTTTGATGGCTGCATAGCTTAACTGATACCATATGGTATACCACTTTACAGTAACAAAATTTTGGTTTGCAGCACATTTAATTTCATTCAGTATTCTAATATTAATGTTATTTTTACTTAAATCCTTTTATCCAGCTTGAGTATATCACGCTCACTTATATGTTTCCGCGGTGGTAGCGTCATGCGTCGGGTCGTTGCGCTCCCTAAAATATGGTTGAGCGTAACGCGTCTGCTCATGTCTACTATGTTTATCCGTAATTATGTTAATATTGCTAAAAAGAGTTTTGTCTCCCTTTTTTTTTTTTAAATCTTGTGACTGCAGAACACAATTGTTTTAATATTATGTATTTTAATTGTAACTGGCGGGAGAAAAAACCAACCTTGACGATTTTCTTGCCCGTTCTTTTACAATCAAGCTCCCGCCCGCAGTGAATGGGCGCGTTAGTTTATAAGTATGACATAAGAGCTCTATTGAGCCAAACTTGAATAAAATAATGAATTTTTAATTTTTAATTTAATTTTAATTTTAATTTAATTAAAATTTAATTTTAATAATAATAGGCATAATATGACGATTAAGGTAACATTTTTTATTTTTATAAGTAGCTCAAATAGTAAGAGCCATTTTACATAGTTATGCTCATAATATTTCTAGTAGTAACTTGACATCTGTTTAGTTTAATGTTATCATATATTTGCATGCTTTTATAAAGGCGCGACATGTTGCAGGCCAAAATAATGTACCTCATCTAAATTATCGTGTTTGTAGCAAATAAACAGATTTTTATTTTGAATTTAACTATGCTACAGTTGGGCGTGGAACTCTGAAAAACTCTGACTATGTGTATACACGTAAGCTCCTGAATTTCATGTCACCCCCGATCTTACGTAATAATCTCGAGAATGACGTAAGAACTGTCGCCGTTTTAACCAAAAACAGCCATTTCAATCTAGAGACAGAAATTCGCTCATGCCAAACATTAATAAAGGCTGCGAACGGCATTAGGATTTTGATTAACCGCATTTCGCCTTATATTTCGTCGACTAGGTTTGTGGAGGCGTTATAGAAGTCACTGGATGTGGCTTGACGCCTACACGGTAGAGTATACATTCAATTGTCTTTTATATAGTCTGACCTCTTTTAAAGAGTCCGAGTAGCTTTAATATGGTAAAGAGCGTAATAAAGTTTATCGAAATGGCGTGGAGATCAGTATATCGGAGTGCATCCGCTTCTGAGGTCGTGGGTTCGATTCGCACACAGGAAAAATCTTTGTGTGTATGAACATAAATATTTGTCCTGGTCTGGGTGTAATGTATATTAAGTACGTACCTATATACTAAATAAAATGTTTATATATGATTATCCGTTATTTGATAAAAAAAATTTACGATACTTATCTTGGAACTAAAGAATGGGTGTAACTGTCAGAAAATATGTATTATTGTTATTTAAAGTTACCTCAAATATATCGCTACAAACATTTGTACATTTGTATACATTACAATAAATAATGTGACATCGTCTAAGAATAAAACCACCAACAATTCTGGTCAATTCTTTTTCTTTATTGCATATTATTTAGTCTTATACAATCTTGAACCACGCCTTATAAATTACATTCTCATTATATCCCTTTTTTCCCAAATAATCTCATCCTAATCAGCCCGATATAACTGTCAACCACTACTGAGCACGAGCCTCCACTCACATACCAAGGTGCGAGGGTATTGGGTCGTACTCCACCACACTGACCCAGTGCGGATTGGCGGAGGCAGGCGTATGGCGTACTGCTGTTATAATTTCTCAAGCGGCCCAATTAGGCCTTTAACATGGCTTAACGACTACCACAATCGCTCGATATTAAATGCCGTCGGATGTAATCGGTTTCCGACCACCAAGCACCGCGGAGCCGAAGCCTTTCTAAAAAAAAAGACCGTTGCATGAACATAATTCGTTTCTATGCAAACGCAAACAACAAATTACAGTTTTATTGTCGCAGTCCATTAACTTCAAACATTGAATATTGAATATTTAATAGTGGACCCCGCATCGGAGCCCGCTTGTTTTAGTGCTCAACGTCAATTATCATCATCATCATCATCATTTCAGCCATTCGAAGTCCACTGCTGAACATAGGCCTCCCCAATTGCTTTCCACGTAGATCGATTCTTTGCCGCCTGCATCCACCGGCTCCCCGCCGCCCTGACCAGATCGTCGGTCCATCGCGTTGGGGGCCGCCCTCTACTACGTTTGCTGATTCGTGGTCGCCATTCAAGAACCTTAACGCCCCATCGGTCGTCGGTTCTTCGAGCTATGTGCCCCGCCCATTGCCACTTCAGCCTGCAAACGCGCTTCGCTATGTCGGTCACTCTGGTTCTCCTACGGATTTCCTCATTTCTGATTCTATCACGTAGGGACACTCCGAGCATAGCTCTCTCCATTGCACGCTGAGCGACTTTGAGCTTCCTTATGAGGCCCATAGTCAGGCACCACGTCTCAGTCCCATACGTCATCGCTGGCAACACACACTGGTCGAAGACTTTCGTCTTGAGACACTGAGGTACTTTGGACGAGAAGATTTTGCGTAGTTTCCCGAACGCAGCCCAACCGAGCTGGATTCGACGATTGACCTCTTTCTCGAAGTTGGACTTACCTAATTGGACTTTTTGTCCCAGGTATACGTACTCGTCGACAACTTCGAGGGCCGAGCTTCCCACTATTACTGGGGTAGGCACAACATGGATATTTGACATGATTTTGGTCTTATCCATGTTCATTTTAAGACCTACCCTTCGGGAAGCTCTGTCGAGGTCTCCGAGCATTGTGCCCAGATCCACAAGCGACTCCGCTATGACCACTATGTCGTCGGCAAATCGAAGGTGAGTCATATACTCGCCATTAATGTTGATGCCGTAGTTTTCCCAGTCCAGTAGCTTGAAAACATCCTCCAGAGCAGCAGTGAACAGTTTCGGTGAAATGACATCACCCTGTCTCACGCCTTTCTGCAAGAGGATAGGATTCGTGCACTGGTCCAGTACTCGTACGGACATGGTGGCGTTTCTGTATAAACTCCTCAGAACTTCGATATACCGATGATCAATGCGGCATCGCTGCAGGGACTGAAACACTGCCCAGCTCTCGATCGAATCAAAGGCTTTCTCATAGTCCACAAACGCTAAGCAAAGTGGCTGGTTATACTCCTCGGTCTTCTGTATAACCTGCCGCAGCGTGTGAATGTGGTCTATGGTTGAAAAGCCTTTTCGGAAACCGGCTTGTTCGGGAGGCTGGAAGTCGTCAAACCTTTGACCGAGACGGTTCGTGATGACCCGTGAAAACAACTTATAGACGTGGCTCAGTAGCGTGATTGGCCTATAATTCTTCAAAAGGGACTTGTCACCTTTCTTGAAGAAAAGGACAACCACACCACTGGACCACGCCTGTGGCGTACGTCCCTCGAGAATGACGGTATTAAAGAGCTTCTGGAGTACCTTAAGTACTGGTGTACCACCCGCTCTCAGAAGCTCTGCTGTCATCCCGTCTTCCCCCGGTGCCTTGTTGTTTTTTAGTTGTTTCAGGGCCATCCTAATCTCGTACAGGCTGACGTCCGGGACGTCTTCGGTGGTATGTCGAGTTAGTTTGGCTCTAGGGTCTTTAGCCAAACAAGTAGCGGGATCTTGCGTACTGGTATACAACTGTCCATAAAACCTTTCGATCTCCCTCATAATCTCAGGTCTCGACGTGACTAGACTGCCTTCGTTGGTCTTCAGCTGTGTCAACTGACTCTGACCAATAGACAGATCCCGTGCGAACACTTTTGAACCCCTGTTCCTCTCTATTGCATCCTCAATACAATTTGTATTGAATTTGCGAATATCGAGTCGCAAGGATTTCGAGATCTGTCTATTGATGAGCCGGTAAGAAGACGCTTCCGCTGAAGACTGCAATCGCATGCCTCGTCGCGCTTCCATGAGATTAAGAGTTTGAGTCGACAGTTTATTGGTTTTAGTTTGTCGGGTCTTATAATGTTTGGACCCGACAACGTGGACAGTCTCAACCAGCCCGCCGCTTATATCGTCAACGGTTACGCAGTTCTCCAGACCTGCGAAGCGATTTTGAAGCTCGAGCTGAAAGTTCTCGGGGTTTTGAATATGGGCAGCTGAGGGTCGGAGCGTAGACCTCATCAAACGGGACAATAGTCACTTAACGTCAAACGTCAATTATGGGTCAGGCTAAATAGGTTCAGAACAGAATGCGGACGTTCCAATCACCACCTTTATAAATGGGGATTGAAGGAGTCTTCGGCCTGTGATTGTGGAGCGCCAGATCAAACTATGGCCCATATTGTAAACGATTGCCCGCTGTAGTCTTTTCCCGGTGGTCTTGAAGAACTTCATCTTCTGACTCCAGCTGCTAAGAAGTGGCTAAGCCAACTGACACTGGAAATTTAAATTAGGATTCAGGCAGCTCAACGCCATCCGATATGATGATGATAATCCATTGAATCATTGGCGGAAACAGGTGTGTGACATTCTGCTGATAGAAGTTTTAAGCAGCCCTCTTTTGGTCCTATACATGGCTTAACGACTAACTATAACACTGCGGCTGTCTTCCGAAGCATGGAAGCTTTTGATATAAACGCCTCACAAATGGTTACTTATCCAAAGACCTCAGTAGACTCTGCTTGATTGCAGTGTGCGTTTCTGATGACTTACCAAGCTGACAAGCGCTAGTGGTCCTCATTGGCTAATACGTACATAATTATTTTTCAGTATATTTCATTTTTCATTAATTTCGTCGGCTCTTCCATATATCCTATATCAGTGCCTTTGCAAGCTACATTAAACGCATGCCACGTCCTCACTCTTGTCTCTTATGAGACGAATATTAAGCGACCAAAGGATATTTACAAGGAAATAAAAATGTTGTGACGCGTTTTATGCGCTCCCTTGTGTGGTGTGAATGCTTAAGTGCCCAAATAGCCCCCAGAGTTGAATAATTGGGTGTGTTTTTATTTACAGGGACCTAGAGATAAACAAATACATAATCTCAGGCCTATATTTCCATTTGAAGTGGACAGAATCTTTATTATAACTCTTTAAAAGGAATCAATGAAGCGCTCGTAGCTCTGCGGTGTTCGGTGGTCGGAAACGATCACCAAAGTACAGCACAGTTTACAGAGGTCAGTCCTTGGATGGGTAACCGTTTGTGTGGCATTTCATATCGAGCGCTTCCGTGCTTCGGAACGCACACCTGCCTCCGCCAATCCGCACTGGGTCAGCATGGTGGAGTATGACCCAATACCCTCACACCTTGATATGTGTGAGGAGGCTTGTGCTCAGTAGTGGGACGTTAATGGGCTGTGATGATGAAAAGGAATCAATAGCTTGTGCCATATAGCTTCCAAATTCTAAAACTCCGTGCAATTAATAAACATTGTTACTAACTGTGAAATGTACCAATTTGCTGACAACACCTGTCTGTTATCCGCAAATAAAGATGTTAATACAGCACTACAAGAACTACAGTCTGACTTTACAGCAATATTGAAGTGGCCCCACGATGCTGGTTTAGCTATCAATGCTGATAAGACTAAAATTATATATTTATTTATTAGCTCAAGCCTAAATAGGAAAGCCGCGAGTCTTAAACTGATAGCACACAACCATGATTGTCTACAATCAGACCACCTCAATTGTGCCTGCGGAAAAAACACCTTGCTTCGTGCTTCGGAAAGCACGTTAAGCCGTTGGTCCCGGCTGCAATGAATAACTATGGCAGTTGTTATTAAGAAGTCACAGCGTTCTAATACTCTTGCAGCTGGTTTAACCATAGACTGATGTTTTCTTTGGGTTGCGGAGGTCAGACGGCAGTCGCTCCTTGTTGTAACCAGTGAGCAGACCCTGAGCCCTCAGCTTAAGTCTAGGGCAACCGGGAACTCTGGATTTGAAGGCTATGGGTTTTGCCACTGGGCTATCGCCGCTATGGCTAGTTTCTATGACAAACTATATATATTGCTCATTATTTTATATATGACAAGGGGTAAAAATTAGTAAAATAAAAAATAAAATAAGATATACTTTATTGTCTTTAAAATCAACATGATAATTTAGATTTGTCAAACATTTACACACAAAATGGAAATTCATGTAAAATCAGACAAAGAAATTTTTATCAAATAATAAAAACTACAGAATCACAATTGCAAAACTGTCTGCTCTCCGAAAATCAAATGATGTTTTCATTTGATTCAACATCAAACATTCGACATCAAACAAGCACATTTGAACTCTTTACAATGATTTTATTAGTGGTATAGACTTCACCGGACCGGTTTCTTTAAATACTCTAAAGCACAAAACGTCCCATTGGCAAAACGTCCTATTGACACAACGTCCAATTGATTAAAAGTTCTATTGGCACAACTTCCAATTGGTAAAACGTCTAATCGGCTAAGCGTCCAATTATCAAAACTTTCTTATGAAAATACGTCGCATATCGATAAAAAACCAATTCCCAAAATGTTACGAGAAAAATTTTATATAATAGAAAACTCATACATTTGCGGTCCATAGTTGGCAAGTTCCGCTGAACCATTTAGTGAGACACCGAAGTTCACATGCGACACTATGCTGAGTGCAGATAAATTAATTAAAACAACGGAGTCACCGCCGCAAGCCTGTCTGCTCTTCGAGAATCCAATAAAAACTTTAACGAAACCTCCTTCAGTACTGAAATACAATAAACCATAAGCTACTGTGATGTGTGTAGAGTGTATGAAACAATTTTTCTATAGTGATCCATATTTGGTAGATTTTTAAGTTTAACTTTTTTTTATTTGAGTGTCGTTTTATAAACTTTGAATTTCTAAAATTTTGTAACTGCTATTTTCTATTAATGTAAGTACTCGGTCCTAAGGTTCACACTGTCGATCTTTTTAATAATAATAACAATAAAAAATTTATATGTTCAGTGGAATCTTAAGCATATTCAATTACAATGTAAATTTCTTCTAAATTGTCTGAATCAAATTTCATTACATTTATTCCGTATTCTTCAGGAATATTACATTTTTATTTCACTCCTTCCTTTCTAGTTAGCTTATAAAATATGTACTAAGTAAAAGTCCGCTAGCTCGCGCAAAGTACTTCATAAATTGGCGACTCCCGCTCGGAATCCGCATGATGTATGATTATTAGAATTGATTATTGGCCGAGGTCATCGCAATAAGTCCTCGGCTTTAAACTCTATAAGTTATCCTGGTGCGGATTTGTCGAACTTGATAAAGTGTTCGGAAAAGCTTGCGGGTTAGGTGGGACAATTTTACCGAGCTTTCAACAAGTTTCTACCACTGTTTCGGCATTCATCGTTACTTTGAGGTCCATTTGAGTTCCGATAATTGGCGATTGTATATTTTTATTTTTTTTATAAAATTAAGTATTTGTATACATTTATCCCTTGTCTAAGCTTTCCGTAGTATGAGTCTGGAAGTCAATTGCTGTCCTCTGGTCAACATAGGTTCCAAAGAGCCCTGATCAAAGAGTACAGAACGCATCCAAGTACCAGCAAGCTATCTGTTAAAACTCTTAAGTTATCCTAGTGCGGATTTGTCAAACTTGATAGTGTTTGAAGAAGCTTGTGGGTTAGGTGTATCAATTTTAACGATATTTCAACAAGTTTCTAGCATACTTTCGTAATTTTTAGTAACTTTAGTTCTTAGCACAGATATGTCTAGAAAAAACGTGTCTGTATCTGTCGCAGGCAAATTGTAGAATGCATCGTTTTACAAAATGACAAGGTAAATTGTGATGTAGGTGAACATTTTTTTGAGTTTACTGAAAGCAAGTGGCTCTTGAAGCAAATCGTGGGTTTTTTTGGTTAACCCCTTCTCCGTAAATTTGTGTGTCTTAATAAGTTGCATTGTATGCTATATAAACAAAAAAAATCCCACAGTTTATACAATTTGCATAGTCGTTTTGTAAAACGCCGCATTTCTTTAATATGCTTGCAACATCCCTAACCTCCCCTTACTATTTTAGTCGCGTATGGTCCAATTCATTATGGGATTGTGATTAAATATTGCAAATTCCCAATTAGTAGTCAAGTGATGGTTATCAATAGTGATTAGAAAAAAACCTTGTCTTAATCTTAATTAAGTTGAAAAGTCTATTTAACTAATATCTGTGTAATAATAATACTTGTTTATCGCAGTTAATATGAATCACGCTACTACACACGCTATTACAATATATAAATATAAAAAAAATAATACAATATAAAAAACAATCATATTTTATACAAAAGATCTTTTTGCTTCCAATTGTGAGACAAAGGAAGGAGGTAAGCTTATGCAGCCGCGGGAGCAGAATTTTCGGCCTCTGCTGGTTTTAAACTCCGCCCAGTTCTCTATTATGATATTTGTACATTTTTAAGAAAGAAAGAAATAAATTTATTTAGCACATAACATAAAAACATTAGTATACCCTTTCTCGAAGACCAAATTCTTTCACAGGTCTTATTCCGCCTGCGCGGCGCAGTTGTGGAATAAGCTGCCGGCTGGTTTCCGTGAGAGTCTGTCAGTGGGGTCTTTTAAGAAGAGGATAAAGAAGAACTTCACAGAGTTAAGATTTGTATATAAGTACTTTATTTATTTATGTATATGTATGTGTATAATATTATAGTTTATTTGTATATTAATTTTTTATTTTTATTTGTTTGTATTTAGTGTTACTGTTATGTTTTTGTCCTATTGTAATATTTTTATCCCACATACATAATTCTCACTCCTATAAGGGTTGGCTGGAAGAGATCTCTCATAGATATAAGCCCACCTTTGTACTAGTTTAATTTGTATATGTGTCTCTTTTTTATGTTGAATGTGCAATAAATGATAAATATATAAAAAGTATTAACATAGTCATTTTATAACATACAAGTACTTTAATGATGCCCACTCAGCAAAAAGTAACTATTCTGAATTCCCGTGTGTACCTAATATTTTTACAACTAATAAATAAACATACATAAAATCTAAATATACGTAAAACTTGAGATATTTAAAACTTTATGCTAACATTATCCCGGTTGCCCTAGACTTAAGCTTAGCCCCCCCCGACTGGTCTCCACCGTAACTTGGTGGGGGGTTGGAGGTGGTGGAGTAGCCACTAGGGAAATGGTAACACTCAGAGATTGGCGTCTCTGGGTGCCCTTAGTACTGACTACTGGGGGGAACACTAAGATGGACCTGTGGACAGAGCAGCGAGTAGGCCAGCAGCGTCAGAAGGGTCTGGAAGGCGGCGGGGACGGGGGGCCTTAGCTGTCTAATAATAGAATAGTATTTTTTTTATAGATTTGACCAGACTTGGCTGAAGTTCAGTAATAACATGGAGCGTCTGCCGTGTGACCTCCGCACCTAGAGAGAAAAATCATTTTATTCCTTTTCCTTATCAATCGTTTCCATTTCTGTGTACTTACTATGTTTATTTGTACTGTGTACTTCTTTCTTTCTATTTTATCGTTAAACCAGCTATCAAGATGTTAGGAGTGACTTACTAATAACGGCTGCCATAGATGTACATAACAGTCGGGACCAATGGCTGATCGTGCTTACCGAGGCACGGAGCAAGCGTTAATAACAGATATCACTTCGAAAGGTCTAAGTTGCACCAGGGTTTGAACCCGTGGGGCAGTTAAAAAGAAAAATATGACGAAGGGTCTGATACACAGGCAGGCGTGCAGTGCCAACGGAGGATAAGGTCACTCTGTTACCTCCTTGGCACCTTACGCAGAGCAGGAAATAGTGGGGTTTAGTCGGTAGTCCTGGCCACCACCATCTCGGCCAGGGAGCCCGACATAACTTTGTGCTGTCCCCGCAGCGCAAAGTATGCGTAAATGCATTACCACTCAAAAAAAAAAAAAAAAGGGTTTGAACCCGAGACCCTCTGAATTTGGCTACGGGTCTTGCCACTGGGTACTATCCTCGTTAAAGATAACAAAAAGATATACATAAAACTAGGTTCCTACCAAGACCAAAGGAGCCCTAGCTAACCTCACCTGCCTGCCTACCTCTTCGGAGAGACAGGAGTGAATTTATCTATGTATGTATGTATGAAAATAGGAAACGTTTTAAATCAATTTTGTTTTAGTTATTAGGATACACTTTTAATAGTATTGGATAGGTATTTCTACAACCAATAGTACATACAAGCTCAAATTAGTTTGGGTCTAAGTGCTTGTTACTCGAGAAAATACCGAATACCCACAGGAAGTAATAGTAAATGAATTATAATTAAGAAAGGAGTTTCTATTTCAACTTAAGCCGGCAATATTACTTTTCTTTCTTAAACAGTAACTTTAAATACTGAGCATAATAAAAGAACATTAAGTTATAAATTCCCTTCTTGTATAACAACTCCTCGAGAGACCAGAATTAATTAACTCTAAAATTTGGAAAAATTGTTAAATAAAGCAAATTTCTCAAGCACTTCTGACTTCTAAACGAGCCCTTAAACGAGGAAGGACGAGGTGCCCTATCTCTGTAATTATTCATGTAAATGTGAAAACTTTGAACGGAATTTATACGGAATGGAGCTGAGTGTTGAGGTATGTACATTGCTACGGTGACGTTAAGTTGAAGTTCTCTTGTAAAATTATACTGTTTATATTTATGATACATAAATACATTTACGCCTGTTTCCATGAACGGGTAGGCAAAGGCGTATTAGGCGCCCATATTTCGCCAGTTTTATTGTAGCCAACCTATTGCCGCTTACCGGGAACTGTAATGATCGCCAGAGCCTCGTCCGTTGATCGGCAGGTGCACCGCTTGCAGGTGAGGTTGGCTTGGGCTCCTTAGATCTCAATAGGAACCCTATACAAATACATACCATATTTATGATCACCTGCTTAAAGAATGAGGTTTGGTATGAAACTAGGAGGCCGTAGTTCAAATTCTGTCTCTGGTTTAGTTGATTGTAGAACTTTTCTCTTTATCCGTCTACCTACAGGCCATCATTTCATAATGTTTAACTGTAGGGCTGTAGGGAAAAATAAAGTCATAAAATTTTTTGATCAGACACTAATGATTGTTCATAAAAGGTTCAAACAATTATGTCAGCATAAAACACCACCTGCCTGCCTGGCGACCTTTTCTACATTGAATTTGTATTTACTCACTGTCATACTTTCTTAGCATGTCATGTACTAATTATACTTAATATAAAAAGGCCAACGCAGGCATCCAATATTTGATCTGATCTAGTCTGTGCATGATCTATATTTCTATGAACAACAACAACAACAAAGAGTTAGTTATCACCGTATATGTTAACTGATTTGCGACTTTTCATCCATGCCAGTTAAACTTCGGTCGGACAAAAAGAACGCACAGCCTGCGTTTAGCTTAATTCCCGCTTATAAAGACATTTTGTTAAAATACTGCATTATTTGTTTTGCATCTTATACGTACTTCAAGTAAGTAAGTGTTCATAAGTGACTATTGAGAACGAGTCCTTAAATATACTCATATTACATACATAATCAAACATTAACTAAGAAATCGGTTTAATATATTACTATAGCTTTAAATTAAAGTAACTTATTCAATATTGATAGAAATCGACACGTAATATCCTGCATTGTTCGCTTAGAACAAACAAAATCCACTCTTACTCCAATAGAATTAGTTAAATAACTGGTTAGTTTGTAGACATTCGAGTTTTATTAATTACACAGTTCGAATAGAACGCCCACAATGGATTTCATTGTTTTGTTCTATTAGATGTTCTCTGAATTGATCTAAATCACTAGAGGTATTTGTTATTTGTATGGATGAAATGAGTATAAGGATATATTATTAATTTTTGTATTAGTTACACGAGTCTGGCTCAATTACTGTGATTCACTTTATTTTATATAGACTCGAGTGCGAAGGTATTCGGAAACGATCCCTGAAGTAAAGCAGAGTTTATAGAGGTCAGTCTTTGAATGGGTGAACGTTTGTGTGGCATTTGATATCGAGATTCCGTGCTTCAAAAGGCACGTTAAGCCGTTAGTCTCGGTTATCACTAAATGTGACAGTCGTTAAGTCATGTCAGAGGCCTTATTGGGCGGCTTGATAAATTCTAACAGCTGAACGCCATACACCTGCCTCCGCTAATCCGCACTGGGTCAGCGTGGAGTATGACCTAATATCCACGTACCTTGGTTTTTGAGAGGATGCTCGTCCTCAGTAGTGGGACGTTAATGGGCTGAGAAGATGATGATTAGACTCGAGTGCGATTAGAGTATTTGTCAGTGTCACGTAGTCTGATATAACAGGTTATTTTTATGATAAATTCATGTGTTTTATTGATTATGTAATTATGTCAGAGTCGTAGAGAAGCCCAAGTGTTTTGTCATTTCAAACTTAAATTCAGTAAGTATATAAGTATGTTTCATGCCAAATTGTATAAAAAGGCTGTATGACGTGTGAGAAAACCGTGACAAGTTAATGTATATCTGTACTGCAGACTTTACTTCTAAGGGCGCGTTTTTTTTAAAATCATTTATTCATTTTGAAATATACAGTAATGACATTACATATATTTATTTGGGCGAGATACTTTATTAGAGCGAGTTTATATGACGTGGAAATATTTCGCGCCAAAACGTGACCACAGCAAGACATTTTGTCACTGCTAAGAGTTTGTACCTACGTTGTTGACTAGTCAATAAAGTGTAATGTGCTAAGAAAAGAAACAAGTACGCGGCAAATAAGCGACTATCGAGCAGCGTCGTCTAACAGGGCCCTTTTTTTATTTACGTCGGTAACAAAATGCATTTACGCACTGTCTCCCGGCCAAAGGGGGACCGAGAGAGGTGTGTGGGACTTACCACCGGCAGACACGACCGCCAGCACTAATACCCACTAAAAATCTTCCGACGACGCCCGCCGCTTGTTGAGAAAGAGGCGGGGCGCCAGTACCTGGGTTGCAGCTCTGACACCCCGCCCGCGGCCAACGTCCCCCGGACCAAAACCGGACCTCCTCAGAGAGACGCAGTGGACGCGCCCCTCCTACCTCCTTGTGCGACCATAGCGTGTGTGGCCGACTTCTCGGAGGGTCCATGGTTAGACAACAGGGGCCCCCTGCTCCCGCTGCCTAAGATCTTCCTGGCGCTGCTTGACTGGCCCTCTTGGCTCACCCGCTGCGCCCTTCACAGGTCCCTCTTAGTCTCTCCCACGGTAGTCAGTACTAAGGGCACCCAGATTCGCCAATCTCTGGGTGTTACCTTTTCCCTAGCGCCTTCAAGGTGCAGACTAGTCGGGGGGGGGGGGGTCTAACAGGGCCCTGAAGATGCCTCTATGGAGTTTTGAAATCAACATGGAATATCACAATTTACTGCGCCATTCAGTCCCAAACAGCAGAACTTGTACTTTATAGAACCAGACAACGTATATCATGCTTAAGCTCCTACTTATCTTTCACATATACAGCATACTATAGAAAATACCTAAAACTACACAACAATATTGTCATGCACACAAATATTTTTTCTGTGTCGAAATACCAATTTTTAATGTGTACCGAGGTATTCATCACTAACAGATATAAATAAAGTTATGTCGGTATTAACAATTTTTAAATTTACCCCCTGTATTACGCCTGTATTCATCGTCAACGTTGAACGCTATATTCAGCGCCTTAACAATCAACGACTCAATCTTGTAACATAATCACTGTTCTGTCGCAAAAAACACACACATACGCATATATAGCCTCGAGAACAATATCAATGACAAATGAACGTATTTGTCGCCTCAATATACTCGGAGTGGTGCTGATGTATTCATGTCACAAACATCCCCATTCTTCTCCACCCAGCACATGAATCTCACAGTCAGTGGACCACAAAGGTAGCGCTCCAAATATATTTTTACTGTATAAAAATGTCTTGTCAACACAGCACCGCAGAACAAACACAGACGGGAAATAAAAATAACGACTGTCACAGCGGCATGATTGCCCGACGGAACTGAGTCGATAGTGGATATAAACTCGGAACCGGATTATTCTGGTTTGAGCTGGATTTTTTCGGTTTATTTGTCATTTTTCGAGATGGGCAGTCGTATGTGGTGGATTTTTGCCGTTAGACGATTTGTTCTTTGTAAATTGGAGGTACTGTTTTAGTATGAAGGATTCGAAAAGCAAAACAAGCAAGAGTTTTCGTATCTGTTGATCAATTATGTCCGAATAACTGAAATAACAACGTAACTGACATACATGTATTTCGATTGCAAAAATATTATTGGTTGTCTTAATCCTGAATAAACCTAAAAGTAAGTAAATGGCGTTTGTGTCATAAATGGATTCACGTTCGGATATATATCCGTTAAGTTGGAACTGAGTACAAACTGGCTCCATATTGAAAGATCAACTAACGCTACTACGACCGCTTTTGGTCTGCAGATTGCTTTGACAATGTAAAATGATATATAAGAATGTTAGTTATAAGTTGCTTTCTCATAGTGAATGCTAGGACTACTGTCTACACAGTAAATTATATTATATGAGAAATGAAATGAGAGCTATCCAGTTCACATCAGACCAAAGTTTCATAAAACCAGTCTCCTTACTATGGGCGTATTAATGAGGTGAAAATACCGACATAATATTTAGGATAACAAATAATTTATTCCATTAATTTATACATTCAAAGTGTGTAAGGAAGAAATTAGTTTATAAAGATACTTTAATTATGTAAACAAACTGGAGACCTCAGGCTATATATATATATATATGCGCTAGTACTTAATTAAAACACTCCAAAACAAAATCTACTATTTCAAATAATTACAATTGCCAATAGATTTTTGAGAGATCTGGTTTTCCAGAATGTTATCTCTGGAAAAACATAATGTTTCATCCGTAAAACATTATTATTACTTCAAATGACAACAAAATCTGCTACCACTTACAAAATATTCAATTGATATTTTTTTCATGGGACTTCATACAAATCTAATTCTTTTTGCATCTAATCATTATTTTTGCATACAATCTAATTAATTGCAAAAATCCGTGACTTATTCAGTTCTATGATTTAAAACTGGAGTGTTCAAGCTAGTAAAAAAACTCTATTAGTACCTCAATAATATCTACATATCCAATGATAACAAAATCTGCTATTTCAAATTATATTCTATCACAGGGACTCCATTCAACTATTGTTCTTTCGAGCGGAATCCGCGACATAGTCAGAGAGGCACGCGAAATATTTCCCTTCGAAATATGAAAAATGTTTGCCCCGCCAACCGATTGATTCGATTTGCTCCGTCTCCTGCCCCAGTTACTAGAATCAACACCTTGGTAGGGTGCTTCATAGAAAAACTGCAGCCGACAGGACATTGCTTGTTTCTTTGCCCGAGATCGCTTATTTGCTTTTCTCCGATGTTTTATTTCCTGCTGTTTCTTGGTGATAAATGTTTTTTTACTAGTCTAGTAATATTTACTTGCATATTGAATGGACAATAATTGCTGTTAATATGTTCGAAAATGTACATTATGGATTATCAGAAATTCTAGACTAATTTCGAAGTTGTGGTTACATAAACAGTGTTATTGCTACATTTAATTACAATGGAAATCATGTTATTTTAGAGACGTTTGCATAATAATGAAATTACTTCATCATCAATATCTCAGGGACCAGAAAGTCCACTGCTGAACACACACATACCTTTCAAATTGCTTTCCACGTCGCGCAATCTCGAGGTGAATAACAATTTTAACTTACCTGAAGATGCCCTGTGTCCCTTACACGTATCGTGTTAAAGTGTTTCTCAATTGTTAGGGAAGATTTTTTAGTCCATGATCTGCTTACAACGGATTTCCACAAATCAGTAAATTATTTAAAGGTCTTATTGTCTAAATGAATAAGTAAAGTAAACGTTACTGATACGACTAATTGTAAGCCCAACAGAAAAAAAGCACAATTAATTACAGCTATACCTACAGATCTCACAACATCGTAAGTAATATTTGCAGTACCTTGCCAAAAGCGGTCCGTCTAGTTAGAAGCCGTAAATCGCTCAGTAAAAGCTGACCGGCTGTCAGGTTGGGATGTTGTGTTCTAAGCCGGAGCCTGCCGAGGCAAGATTCCCGACAGCTCGAGCTACGAATTGTTTATGTTACAGGGAGAAATTCTCTACCTTCTAAAATAACGATTTGATTATTAATTAAAATTGTAAGTTTGTGAAACTTATAAGTAAATACTTTTTTAAATATAAAGTGATCGGAAAAAAACAGAGAACATAGAACCCTTATAAAATCACACGTGCTTGTTAGTCTTTCTATCCATGTAACAAACGCGAAGGTATAACGTGAATAGCGGAATTTTGTACCAACGACATACAAAAAAACGCACCACGCCCACAGATATGCAAAAGATAACGCAAGCATCACGATTTGTATTGAAATCATGCGTGCCGTCTTTGAAAAACCTACTGTAACGTTACTGCCGATATTTTGTGCCGGAAAATCTAAACTGATTCATCGACACTGATGCCGCTGATGATAAATGTTTCATACGTAAAATAACAACAACAGACGTTCGCCGACTGTAAGCAGCAGCAGCCAACATCGACAACTGGTCGGGGTTCGGACATGCGACGTACGTGCATTTGCGTTATCTATGTATTGATGTCTGTGACCACGCCTTTACTGGCTACATTGTTCACAATTTGTCAATGTATTAAGCTGACGCTAAGCGATACCTAGATCATCTTTTTAGAATTAAAAGGTGATGGTTTACTTAGTACCATGGTTTCATTGAAAATCGTTCTACCGGTCTAATCCATACGACTATAATATGATCAGGTGTTGGCGAAGGTATATTAGTAAACCCCCCGGACAGGTCTTTGCGTGGTGGGGGGGCTGAGTACCTCCCGAAGGCCGGGAAAAGGTAACACCCAAAGATTGGCGACTCTGCGTGCCCTTACTACTGACTACCAGGGGGGGAAACAAAGAGAGACCTGTGGAGGGCGCAGCGGGTGGGCCAGGAAGTCCCATCCAGCAGCGCCAGGAGGGTCTTAGACAGCGGGGGCAGGGGGCCCCTGCTGTCTAACCATGGACCCTCCGGGAAGTCGGCCACACACGCTATGGTCGCACAGGGAGGTAGGAGGGGCGCGTCCACTGCGCCTCTCTGAGGAGGTCTCCCGGTTTTGAACCGGGGGACGTGTGCCGCAGGCGTGGTGTCAGACGGTGCAACCCAGGTACTGGCCCCTGTCTCTTTCTCAACAAGCGGCGGGCGTCGTCGTAAGATTTTTAGTGGGTATTACTGCTGGCATTTGCGTCTGCCGGTGGTGAGTCCTACTCCCTCTTCCAGTCCCCCTTTGGCCGGAAGGCAGTTCGTTAATGCATTTTGTTACCGACGTAAAACAAAAAAAAATTGTGACAATCTGTGTTCGTAATGTCCTGCACATGTGGTCACCCAATGTCTTATATTTCTGTAAATATTAAGGGGGGCGTTCAAACCATATCAAATCATTTAATCGTAAAACTAAGGTGGTACCTAGTAAACTGTTCAGGGAAGATTCTTTGTGAATGTCACTATGTTAAGCCTACTATGTTAGAAACACAAATTTGATGTTCAAATCAAACCAAATCAAGTTTTGGTGATGACTGTTGCTGGTTCTCTATTACATAAATATGATTTCAAGCCTAGTACACTGCCTTTGCCGTATGCAAAGTCCTTCGATACTAATATGTCATTATTAACATATTCAAATGCTTTTGTCATGTTATAACACGCTCGAAGCGCTTGTAGCTCCGCGGTGCTCGGAGGTCGGAATCGATCACCGAAGTACAGCAGAGTTTACAGAGTCCTTGGATGGTTGACCGTTTGTGTGGCATTGGATATCGAGCTTTTCCGTGCGTCTCGGTTATCACTTAGCGTGGTAGTCGTTAAGCCATGTAAGAGGCCTAATTGGGCGGCTTGAAAAATTCTAACAGCAGGACGCCAGACACCTGCCTCCGCCAATGTGCAATGGGACAGCGTGGTGGAATATGACCCAATACCCTCACACCTTGAGAGGAGACTCGTGCTCGATAGTGGGACGGTAATGGACTGAGATGATGACGATGAAACATTCTCTTTAAGTTAAAATTATGTGTGAAGGTATGTATGTGTCGTTTATTGCAATAAAGTCGGTGCGAAATCTTGTTTAAGCATTATGATAAATTTTCACACCGACTATTAATAAAAATGTTAAGAATCTTTCAGTAAACGCGGTGACCTTTTGAAATGGCTTCGTATTTATATAACGGGACTCAAGCTGTAATTTTCGAGGGATTTATATGTAATTTATTCCAGTCCCGTCTGGTGTACTCTCACATTGGACCTTTGCTTTTTAATTTATTTGTTTATGACTTAGCATAATATTTCGACAATGTAAATTATGTCTATAACGGGACTTAAATGGCATTAGCTTTTACTTGAAGTCTAATTCACATGATCTAAAGATTAACAAAGTTTAAAAAGAAAGAAAGAAAAGAAAAAGTGTTTATTTAAATATTTAAATCATGACAACAAATACTTAACATCTGCCAAACTGTAAAACAGTTTGTTGGCAGTTGTAGCTCCCAAAAAAAACAGTCACATTATACTTATACAATGTATATACACTTCTTCACTATAAAACAAATTTCGAAAATAATAAGTATACATCATCCATCATTAACTATATATATCACTACGTAAACTATCAAGAAATAGCTTTGTTATTTTAAACCTAAATGATTTTATTGATTCTGAGTTAGTTTCTAAATCTATTGGTAGGCTATTGAAAATTATTGGAACCAAGTACTTGTTACACCTTCGTCCATAGTAGTTGGTACACAGGGGTACCTCGTATGACTTAGAATTATATGATCTTAGAATTACATCCATAGCGATCCTACCTATATATGTGCCTGCCACTAGGCTCCAAAAGATAAACAAATCGTTTAAAGGCCAATGTGTGCGATTCTACAACAAAAACATTGCGACTGTACCTACAATATCAAAGAGCAGAGCTCGTAACTCTGCGTTACTAGATTGCCATAAATAAACGATCACCGATGTGAAGTTCAGAGTCCTTGCCCAAACCAAACCACATCAAACGATCATCTAGGACTGACCTCTGCCCCCCCGACTGGTCTCCACCTTGTCCTGGTGGGGGGGCTGAGTACCTCCCGGTAGGGCGCAGGAGGCGCTAGGGAAAAGGTAACACCCAGAGACCGACGACTCTGGGTGCCCTTAGTACTGACTACCGGGGGAGGAACTAAGAGAGACCTGTGGAGGGCGCAGCGGGCGGGCCAGGAGGGCCCGTCAAGCAGTGCCAGGAGGGTCTTAGGCAGTGGGGGCAGGGGGCCCCTGCTGTCTAACCATAGACCCTCCAAGAAGTCTGCCACACACGCTATGGTCGCACAAGGAGGTAGGAGGGGCGCGTCTACTGCGCCTCTCTGAGGAGGTCCTCCCGGTTTTGGTCCAGGGGAAGTTGGCCGCAGGCGGGGTGTCAGACGCTGCAACCCAGGTACTGGCCCCCGCCTTTTTCTCAACAAGCGGCGGGCGTCGTCGGAAGATTTTTAGTGGTATTGCTGCTGGCAGTCGCGTCTGCCGGTGGTGAGTCCCACACCCCCTTTCGGTCCCCCATTGGCCGGAAGGTAGTGCGTAAACGCATTTTGTTACCGACGTAAAACAAAAAAAAAAAAAAAGGACTGACCTCTGTGAACATAAACTATAGAATTTAATTCCTTGCGCTTCCAAGCATCGGAAGATATTTTAACACGTTGGTTTTGGTAATCACTATTTGCGGTAGTCGTTAAGCCAAGTTAGGGTAAAAATTAGGCGTCTTGAAAAAGTAAATACCGAGGCCACACACGTAATTCACACTGAGTCGTGCTCAGTACTGGTACATTCATGGGCTGAGGTGGAAATTAATACTAGAGAGATCAGAATGCTTTGCTCGATATTTACTTTCTCTTAACATTGACGAATTCTAAACCAATGTAAGTTAGAACCCATTACAAAATTAAAAAAATAAATGAAGAAAGGAAAAAAATCCCTTGTCAGGTGAAAGTGTTTTAAATACTTAATTTTATACTAAGCCGTTAAGCTGGGCGTGGAGTGAAAGTGTGACTTAACTTAGAGTAAAACGGAGTGTTGCAAATTCAAAATTTAAAGACAAGCTCTCAGCTTATCCCCTTAAGGATTCGTGCCCAATCCCTTTTCTTCAGACGGCTTGTTAACGACTTTTACAGGAAGTTTTCTTTTAAATATTTTCATGTTATATTCGCTTTATAAGCTGGGGGAAGCTATGAGATCTTATGATGTCTTTGAAAGTTGTTTCAAAGGTCATCTTATAGATTATTTAGAAAACTTATAGATATAATAAATGATAATTTATTGATTTAGGCGTTACTTTGCGGAAATCCATTGTAAGCAAGTGATGGATTAAAAATATCTTTGTAACAATTCCCGCGCTACTATAATTTCCTGAAAAATCGAGAAACTATTCAACACGACACGTGTTGCGCCCTGTGTAAAGGGCATCTTCAGGTAAGATAGGAGCCTCAGAACAACGATGTCTTCACGACCAACGCTGAAACGAGAGTGGCTCACTCTGACACACCTGAAGATGCCCTGTGTAAGGGCGAAACACGTGTCGTGTTGAATAGTTTCTCGATTTTGCGGGAAATTATAGTAGCGCGGGAATTGTTACAAAGATATTTTTAATCCATCACTTGCTTATAATAAATGATGTAAAATCTAGGCTAATAATATGCCTCTGCCTACCCCTTCGGGGAAACAGGCGTAATTGTATGTATATAATGTCTAAAGTTTATCGCATCTTACAGTATCTACTCTCACTACAGATATGTTTAATAAACATTTTGAAATAGATATTGTTAAAAGTCCCGCTATCTTCTGAGGGTAATCTTCAAGCTCTTAATTTTTGAGTGGGTTTACATTGTATATCGGCGAGGTTTGAACCTGGTGACAACTTGCTTGCTAATCGAATGCTCAAATGATAGGCTACGGCTGCCTTTACACCACTCGCTACTTTCAGCCTACACTCGTGGTGGTCATTGCATTTAGTTATAACTTTTATATAATGAAAGGAGTTTCTATTATTATGGTTTTGTGATATATACATTGTCACTGTATATAATATATAAGCCCCTACACAGGCCTAGCACAAGGCATTCTGGTTAATGACTATAGCGGTGATGTTCACATTTTCCTTTTTTTTATATGGGCACTAATGAAAGCTTGAGCGGAACTTGTCGGTAATAAATATTGTTGATTTTAAAGTGTTTTGTTTTTTATAGATTACTGTTTTCATAAATAATTGAGAACTTACCCTAGTATCTAAATAAACATTGTACAGGATTAGAGATACTATTAACCAAATTGTATCATCATCGTCTCAGGCTTATTAAGATTAAGTCTACTGCTGAACATTGGCCTCCCCATTAGATGATATTATATTTGCACATAATCACCACGCTGGGCAGGCGGGTTGGTGATCGCAGTTCAAGCCAGTACGCAGGATGACGCTGACCATCATCTGGTAGGATTTCTCATCGTCGACTCTTACGACTCCCCGTGAGATGAGAGGTTGTAGCACTATTCTAGGCCGGTACCACACGGCACATTGTATCATATTAATAACAAATAAACAAATTTGAATTTGGTATATTCACCGAACATTGAACCTACAAAACACTTCCGCCTTATTTGACTTTTTGAAATGACATTGTAATAAATATCGTACAGCGCGATAAACCAGTGGCCTAACCCATAGACTTCAAATCAGAGGGGAATGCAAATCCTTTGACTTATTGAAATTATAATTTATATTTAATATCAATAAAGCTCGGCTGAAACGCTGTGTACTTGAAATACTAAACAACACATGTAAGTAATATTAATTATCTTAACCTGCCTCCGCCAATCCGCACTGGGTCCGCGTGGTGGAGTATCACCCAATACCCTCGCACCTTGGTATGTGAGAGGAGGCTCGTGCTCAGTAGTGGGAAGTTTATGGGCTGAGATGATAAATATTAATTATAAAGCAAACACACGCACACACACACGCACACACACGCACACACACACTCAAACAGGCGAAGTATATTTTATTATAGCCATTGTATGAATAATACCAATTTTTTATAATTTGTTAACGTAAAATAAGCTACCTCTGTCTACTAATATTTACATATTAAGCATAAAAAATATTAACCCGATTTTGGTTCTATATTAACTCATATTCAGTATTAACTCATATATTATACTTACATTTATCTGATTACTGTGGGTTATGTAATAAATGGAAATAAAATAAAATAATTATCGGTTGGTTCGTGCCTCGTAAAGCACTTTAAGCCGTCGGTCCCGGCTGTTGTGAACATCTATGCCAGTTGTTATTAATAAGTCACAGTGCGTTCTAATATTCTGACAGCTAGTTTAACCATAGGATGATATTGCCCTCTGGGTTGCGAAGGTCAGACGGCAGTCGCTTCATGTAATAACTGAAGTTCAATCAAATCTGAGCAGACCCTGGACCCTAAGCTAAAGTTTAGGGCAACAGAGATACTGCTAAGATAAGTAGATCAATTAATATCGACAGGCGTATCACTTTCTAACAAATAGAGAAATAGAGTCTAACACGTCTCGTCACTACCCAAAATAAAAAACCTACACATTCCCTCAGTCACCCCATAAACTTTTTCCTAAACAACCTTTTTCCCTCAACAAATAGGTCGTACGTGCCTATTGATGGAATCTAAATGGGCAAAGGGCTCGTTGAGATCTCGAGGGTCAAGTTTGTACATTCGCAATTTCAGTGTAAATAATAAGCACTTAACAAAAACATGGGAATTGTCGGGTTTTTTTTTAATGTGTACTCAACATAATATTTAAGTCAAAGACAAAAAATAATATTCAAGTTTGGCTCCATATGCATGAGATCTTATGAAAGTCAAAATTACAAAACTTAAAAACTACCGCGCCCATTCAATGCGGGCGGAAGCTTGATCGTAAAAGAACGGGCAAAAAACTCGTGAAGGTTATTTTTTTCTCCCGCCAATTAAAAGAAAATGTACTTAACAGTAATACAATTTGTCAAGTCTACAAAACCTGTGGTCTGCAGTCACAAGATTTAAAACAAAAGAAGATATAACTTTTTTTTAGTTATACGAACATTATTACGAATAAACATAGTAGACATGAGCAGACCATCATGATCGGACGCTGCTAGTTGGGACTGGTCTGCTCAAAGTATGCCCGGGGGTTTTAGGCGGCGGGGGCAGGAGGCCCCATCCGTCTAGCCGTAGAGACCCAGAAGTTGGCAATGGCCGCACAAGGCGGTAGGGGTGGCGCTTATTATCGCACCTCTCTGAGGAAGTACTCTCGGTTCTTATCCGGTGACGTTGGCCGCCGGCAGGGTGCCAGAAGAATAAGAATAATAAGAATAAGAAAGAATAAGAATATTTTTTATTGACAAAATAACATTACATAACAAATAGTTTAAACAGTTACAAAAAAACGTTACACAAAAACAGAACAAAAATATTTAAACAAATATATCAATAATAATTACAACAACTAATGGTAATGTTACCTGTCAAAAGGGCGATACATCAGCATAATGCTGCTGCATCTAATAATACAGCAGCGCTGGTGTTCCTGCACCGCCCTTTTGAGGTAGAGTGGCGTAGAAGGAAAAGTAATAAAAAAAATTAAAAAAAAACTAACATTAAAAAAGATAACAAAAAAATTAAAATATAACCTACAACATAATATGACAAACACGTTAGGTACATCTAAGCAAAAGACGAGCAATCCAAAACAAAAAAATAAATGTAAATTAAAAAAAAAAAATAACAATATATAAACAGATGATTCCTGTCTATATGTCACTGTCAGACAGATATGACAGATGTATCGATTTTAGTTGCAATAATCGCAATGCGTAACCCAACCAAACTTATGAACAAGCAAACATGATGTTTCTTTTTGGTGCAACCGTGCTAAATGTGGCTGTGTGTCCACGTGAGGAGGCAGAGATAGCAAAACCAAGGTGAGTCATGACTTAAAAGACGCTTTCGTTGAAATCCTCTGTTGTTCCATAAAATATCTTTTTACATTTGCCCTAAACGAACCAATGGTTTTCAGTTCGCGTATAGGCGGCGGGAGGTCGTTCCAACACCGAGAAGCCGCAAACCTAAAAGACCCCCTGAAAGCCACTGAGCGATGGTTGGGAATGGAAAAAATTATCGTACATGAGCGTCTCGGATATCTGCTATCCGCCCTGGACCACGCCAGTCGCTCATACAAATATCGAGGCCTTCCTGAGAGCACCACGCCGAACATAAGAACAGCCAGATGAAGTCTCCTACGCGCCTCCATTTTCATCATGTTTGCATTATCAAGAAAGGGAGTAACATGCGATCTAGGTGGGATTTGAAAACAAAAGCGTGCACAAGCATTTTGGACTCTCTGCGTCAATTTTGCAGTCCTCGCTAGCAGACAAGGCCCATACACTGTGTCACAAAAGTTCAAACGGGACAGTACAAGTGACTCACACAATCGTAATCTTAGCTGCTCAGACAGGTAAGGTCTTATACTGTACAGAAGCTTCAGCCTGTAGAAACAGTTTCTCACACTTTCTGCCACATGCTCCTCAAAGTTAAGCTGGCTGCTCAAAGTTAGTCCTAAGTTTTTGACAGACTTGACACATTCAATCAGTTCACCATCAATTCCGACACCTAGTGTTACACCTTCCAATTGCTTTAATCTCTTTCTGGTACCAACCAACAAGACCTTGGATTTTTTAGGATTGAGTGCGAGACAGTTTAATTTACACCATTGCGATATCTTGGCAAGGTCCTGGTTCATCCTTTGCACAGCATTGGCGTGATCTTTGGGAGCAAAAGACAGATACAGCTGTAGATCATCAGCATAAAGGTGGTAATGACAGTTGTCGATGACCTCTATGATGTCTGCACTGTATAAAATATAAAGGATTGGCCCTAGAATAGAGCCCTGCGGTACACCACGTGTCACATGCTTTGGAGCTGATAATGACTTCGAGCCATCAACCCCAGTAACCTCAACATATTGCAGCCGTTGACTGAGGTAACTATGGAACCACCTAATAGCACTGCTCTCAACACCATAGTAGGCCAATTTGGATAGAAGAAGAAAAATATTTATTGTCTCGAATACACGTGAGAAGTCCAAAAGAAGCAAAGCACTGACCCGCCCCTGATCCTGCTCATATAACAAACCGTCAATTATATCGGCAACAGCTGTGGCTGCACCATGCCCCCTGCGAAACCCTGATTGTCTAAGTGGGAGTATATTATTGGTTTCGAGATATTCAGTGAACTGGTTACACACAACTTTCTCTAAAATTTTTGAAGCACAAGGCAATATACTGATGGGCCTGAGATCCTGCACAGAAGCTATAAGGCACTGGCCCCTCGCCCCTTTTCAACAGCAGTGGGTGTCGTCGGAAGTTTTTTAGTGGGTAGGACTGCGGTGGTCGTGTCTGCCGAAGTGAGCCCCACACTTCCCTCTCGGTCTCCCCATTAGCCGGGAGGCAGTGCGTAAACAGCATTTTAAACAGACAATAAAAAAAAAGGTCAGCTCAAAGTATCTGTTTGTTATACTTAAAATTTTTGTTTTTTCAAATGATATTTTCGACATAATGAACTTACCAGGCAGGATGTGGTCCTCTGAACGGGAACGTGTCACATTACAAAAAGTGTTTTATCATAGTTACGGTAAAACACAACTTTTTGCAGTCAGCTTCAAAGAATAGTTTTATTTATGTCCAAAATCAATAATGTTTACAAACTATATAACTCTTAGGTAAAGGTTATGCTGACGAAATTCTTTTAAAAACAAATTGCTTAAAGGCTTTTATTAATTGTACGGCTTGTAAAAAATTAGTTTAACACTTTCAGCGGAGCAACGTTTTATGAGGTTTTTTTCTTTAAGTAGTTGCTGGCCTCCAGACATTTAATATCGAAGTTACCTATAAAATCAAATTCGAAATTATTTACTGTGTTTTAATGTTTTGTTATAATTTGTAGTTGTTCTTGAGCTTAGTCTTTTGAAAATAAATAACAATTAAAAATAATTATTGAAAATAAACACCTAGCTGTAACAATATCTGTAACAATAAGACAATACAAACTAACACAACATTCTAGACAAGCGACTTAATCTCGAGGGATTCGCTGTCAGACAGAGATAAAACTAGCGAAGCGAGTAATGTGACATTACAATGCATTGGGTGTCACGTTACAATCACCAGTACGAGGGTAATGGGGCCAAGATGCGACGGCAGTTGTGTGGACGAGACTAAATATAAATGCTTAACTTTTGAAAGAAGCTGGCGTTGCTCAAGTTTTGCTTACTGTACATTTTGCATGTTTAAAAGAATATTCCACTATGTAATCTGTTCATGTGTTAAACTTTCTAAGAAGATGAAAAAGTTATTATCTTCTCGTACCATTTATTGCGTATTGAGATATACGCAAGATATTGAGAAGCGCTCGTAGCTCTGCGGTGCTCGGTGGACGGAAACGATCACCGAAGTACAGCAGAGTTTATAGAGGTCCTTGGATGGGTGACCGTTTGTGTAGCATTTGATATCGAGCGCTTCCGTGTTTCGGAAGGCACGTTACGCCGTTGGTCCCGGTTATCACTAAATGTGGTAGTCGTTAAGCCATGTTAGAGGCCTAATGGGCGGCTTGATAAATTCTAACAGCAGGACGCCATACACCTGCCTCCGCCAATCCGCACAAGGTCAGCGTGGTGAAGTATGACCCAATACCCTCACACGTTAATATGTGTGAGGAGGCTCGTGCTCAGTAGTGGGACGTTAATGGGCTGAGATGATGATGACCATTTATTATTACTAAAAAATTAATTAATTAATTAAAATGGAAATAAATTGTATGCATTCTTTTATTTTATTGATGCTTTTCCCACGTTATTATGAAAAGTAGAAGCACTGCTTTTCTGGACTGAATCACTGCTTACCGACAGGCAAGACGTGGTCATTATGACGTATCACATTAAAAAAAATCATGTCCTTAATCAAGGTGAGAGTTATTATTAAAGCTCACCACGCCCGCCCGTCTAAGTGTATAACTGAAACTCTTAAGCAAACACTCAGTGTACAAGAATTTAAGTAATCCGCCTTTAGGACTTATATACTAGCTCGGCTGTTATGAACCTAATAGTAACTAGGTTTAGGCCTTTTTTAACGAACCAATTTGAGCGACTTAGGCCATAAACCAGCATTCGGTTTGTGGTTTCAGTGCAATTTGGTTTTGGCAGTTGTTTGGCGTTCTTTTTTAAAATCTGTGCAAGTCGCCCAATAAAGCTTCTTACTTGACTTAATTACTACCACATTTAGCGATAACCGGGATCAAAGGCTTAGCGTGCTTTCCGAAGCCCAAATGGACTCGGAGTACTAATGGATAGCGAAGAAAGAGTTAAATGTCCTGCTGTAAGAAGTATTGAAAACTATAAAAAAGGAACTCAAACTGGGTTAAACGACTATCACATTTAGGAGGGTGTAATGGACCCTAACAACATCTAAGTAGCTCAAGCCAACCTCATTAATATTCCTCTGCCTACCCCTTCGGGGAAACATTCGTGCAAGTATGTATGTATGTACATTTAGCAATAACCTCAATCAACAGTTTACGTGTCTTCCGAAGTACGAAAACACTCCATATAAACACAAATGATCAACCATCTAAGGACCCAACTCTTATAAACTCTGTATCCAACCTATGTCTAATAGAACTGAAAAACTTGCCTAATCACAACAGTCATCAACCATACCGGGCTAAAGGACAAAAAGACAAAATAACTCGTAAAAAAAAACCACACAATCCACATAAGCCCAACGCGACGAGTTCAATTCTCCGCTGACCAATCAGCCCTCAGTACCCTAATTGGACGAATAATGTATGAGCTGAGAATGTCAACAGGCCTGTAAAATTGTGAGCGTGATTATATAACGCCCCGTGGCATTACTGGAAAGCCTACCAATTAATCAATCTCTAATATAAATATGCTGTCTTCAATGTCTGCCGCAATTGCTACTGTAGAATAATTACAAGGGTGTATAGGGCTCCTACCGTTCCCTAAAATATGGTTGAAGAAAACGATGGCTGGTTCATGCTGCTACTCGTGAACGGGTGCCGCCAGTGGGGACTGGTCTACTCATGTCTACTGTGTTTATTCGTAATGATGCTCGTATAACTTAAAAGAGAGTTATTTTCTTCTTTTATTTTAAACCTTGTAACTGCAGAACACAGGTTTTTGTAGAGTTGTCATATTGTTTTACTACTAAGTACATTTTCTTGTAACTGGCGGGAGAAAAAACTAATTTGACGATTTTCTTGCCCGTTCTTTTACGATCAAGCTCCCGCCCTCGGTGAATGGGCGCGCTAGTTTTTAAGTTTTGACCTTTATAAGAGCTCTTTTGAGCCAACTTGAATAAATTATTTCGACTTTGACTTTTGGATTTGACTCCAATGTGGCCGAAGTTGAGAAATACATGCAAAATAGTCACCGCATGACAGCTGAAATAGGTCTTCAAGTAAGGGTTAAGCATCGTATTCCACTCCGTTAATCCTTTCTTCATTAGATGTCATTCTCCTTGTAGAAGACAGTGCCATCAACGTCAACTCCACAAGGTTCATGTTTATTCCATCTGGAGGTATTTACACGAAATGCAGAAGTAAAGAAGGTCAAGTTAAGATAATATAGACTGTGTTTTTTTAAACACGCAATGACTGCATGTCGTAGAAGGTAACTGTGAAAAATACTACTCATTCATTGTATATCCTAGAATGTTACGGTAGATCAACATCTAATCGACGATGCTTTAGATATTATTGATATATTGACGACCAATATGGCGTGGAGGTCAGTATACCTACACTTCACTCCAGAGGTCGTGGATTCGATTCCCACGCAGGACAAATCTTTGTGTGCATGAACATGAATATTTGTTTTAGTCTGGGTGTTTTCCTATTTATATTATGTATGTATTTATAAAAAAATAAGTATGTTTATCCGTTGTTTAGTATCTATAACACAATTTCTTAATGATACTTATCTTGGAACTAAAAAATTGGTGTAATTGTCAGAAAATATTTATTTATTTATAACGCCAGAATAGACAAATGTTATAATAACATATTCAACATTTTATACTCTTCCGATTTATGCGTTAGTGTATCGAACATATAGCTACATTATTCGACGCATTTTCCGTCAGATATGTACCGACTCTTAGGGCATACAATTAATATTGCGAACGTATAATTAAAGCATAAAAATATTATTATTATTTTTGTTATTTGAACCTAAAACATTGCGGTAAGATTTTAACCTATAAGCTTACCGCAATGTTGACGAGACTTTTAACAATGTGTTTCTGAAAAAATAACACACAATTGTGATTAAATATTATGTTCATTACGTTTTTAGAATGACGATCAGTTGACTATTAATGAGATAAATAATAAATATTCTCTTACAATCACACCAATTATTTAGTTCTAAAATAAGTATCACCAAGAACTTGTGTTATGGATACTAAAGAACGGGTAAACATATTTAAAGACCTTTTTATTTGTTTATTGTTTGTTGAATATTGTTATATTATGTTGCATTGTATAGCGTCACAGACAAATGAAGATTGTAACTAACCAATCGATAATTTAAAAGAGCATAGCCTGTGAGTTTCTTGCCAGTTCTTCTTACAGAGCGGTGGCTCGGAACTGGCACTTATATTCACTTACACTTAAATATTTTTTGTTTCTTTAAATTGTTTCGTTGCAAGTGAATCTAAGCTTCGTGATTTTAGTATAGTTATATTTTATTTGTTTTTGTTATTTTTTTATAATTTTGACGTTTTCAAGTACTATGTAATAGTTTATGAAATAAAGTATTATTGACTTTGACTTTGATTTTTGTAAATACGAGTACATACTTAATATACATAGGAAACACCCAGACCAGAACAAATATTCATGTTCATGCACACAAAGATTTGTTCTGTATGGGAATGTAGATGTAGAGATGAGCGTTCTACTGACAAGTTCACTTATTTAAAGGCGAGGATAAAGCGAGGCAACGTAAGTCTGTTGGGAGACAGGAAATAGAAGACTCTTAACTCTTTTTTATATTCACGTAGGGAACAAAATTCCTTTACGCACTGCTTCCCGGCCAAAGGGGGACTGAGAGGGAAGTGTGGGGCTCAATGCGGAAGACGCGACCGCCAGCAATCCTACCCACTAAAAATCTTCCGAAGACGCCCACCGCTGTTGAAAAAGGGGCGGGGGACCAGTGCCAAGAAGACTTTCAATCCTGTGTCAAACAGATAAGACCTTTTTGCAAGGTTATTGGCTTATCACTCCAACAAAACGAGTAAATATGTTTTGAAATCTATATCGTTTGCCTTACGTCATTATATCGCAACAAAGATATAAAAAGACAGAGAAACTGGCAAACAAATGGCCTCTTCTTTTTATTTCTACTTCTCAGTTCATGTGCAACACCTGAAAACAGTAATTTGTAAGGATTACAATAAAAAAGCAATGTTTTTCTACGTGATAATACTGGTGATCAGCAGAGGATTAGCTTAACTGCTTAGTAGCAGCAGCATGCTACTAGAGGCCTCTAGTCCAGCTGGTTGAACAGAATATTTGAAGTTATAGGAGAGGGCAAAGTCTTATACAGAAACGTGATAATGTTCGTCTTTCCGAAAACCTACCATCTCAAACATTCTGTCGCGTGCCCCTGAGTTGTTCAATGAGCTCTACAGCATGGGGCACTTCATAAAAGGCCAGGAACTGTTCTTAATGTGACGGCAATGCGCTGGTAATGTCCCTGTAATTACCAGCGTCTATAGGCTGCGGTGAGCACGTTTCATCAAGTCGACCTGGACTCTTATACCTATGTTATATCCATCTTTTTTTCATATATAGGGAATTGGCCAGTATCGGTGTTATCGGGGGTTTCCAATTATGCCAAGAGGCGGCATGGAGTAACAGGCGAGGAGAAATAATCGATCACCGTATTGTAAATCAACAGTATTATTTTGTAATTACAATTAACATCCAAATAAGTCACTTTGCCACCGAAATATCAAGACGTTTCTCAGAACGAGTGACGCCTCGGCCGGCTGCAAACCAATTATATATTATATCAGCAGCTAGCTAGCGCCATGCCGCCAACGGACCGAGTTCCGTCAAGCGAGCTGTCACCAAATCGTCATTGTCAGTGACATTCGCTTCACTATGCTTTAATGTCTCTGGTATCGTTTATCTATGAATACAATTACGGAAGCGCCGTCACATAAGTTTCCTGTCCATTCTTTGGTTGTCTGGAAGAAATTGCTGTTAGCAATAAGGCTGCTCATTGTACCATACATTTGTTTATCTGATTTGATTAGTTTTTATGTTTAGAGTACAATAAAGTGTTCAATTATTCATTCTACATTAAAAAAAAATCTTTTTAGGCTTAGGTTAGAAAGGCGTGTATATGATTGAGTAAAGTCAACCTTCTGTACCCATGTCTTGGAAGTGAGTACCTCAGACGATTATTGAGAGCGTCTTGACATATCCCTTAATACGATCCGAAGGGTATCGCTCAATTATCGGCGAGTACGAGGGGTTATTGGCAATATTCCGTCGTACTTTATACGTTTTGTAGAACGACGATCAGTTGGGAATGCTGAGATGTATGAGGGATGTGTATGCAGGCAGAAAATTTCTATAGGGTGTAATAGTATTGTATTAGTATTCTAGTATTGTTATCCCAATACAAAAATCTTGTCGTTTGGCCGATTATGTAACTTTTTGTGGAAGATGTAGGGTATTTAAATTTACTAAATAATCCCCTTACAAGCACACCAGTTATTAAGTTTTAAGCTAGATAGAACTCGTGTTATGGGTACTATTTTGTACATAACCTACATTGTAAGGCGTCTCTAGGTGTTACCTTTTCCCAAGCGCCCTCTGCACCCTACCGGGAGGTACTCAGCCCCCTCCACCACGGAATGGTGGAGACCTATCCTAAAAGGCATCAAACTACTTAAATTAAAAGTATACCTCAGTTATAACATGGAGCGACTGCGGTCTGAGATCCTCAACCCAGAGGGAAACATCATTCTATGGTTAAACCATCTGTCAGATTATTAGAAGGCACTAACTTCCTAATATAGACTGCCATAGATGTTCATGACAACCGCAGTCAACGGCTTAACGTGCTTGCCGAGGCACGGAGCAAGCTATAATATAACACACACTACTTCTAAAAGTCAAAGGGTCACCAGGGTTTTGAATACGAGAACTATATATAAGCTTAAGACTACTTAAAAACGGCTTCCAAACCTTTAAATAATAAACCTGAAGACATTAGAGTGAAAACAAACAAACACAAGTTCAAAACAAATTTGAAAAAACAATATATTGGTGTATGTGCAAAATTGTAATTTATCTTTTTTGTATTCTCTATTCTTATTAACTTTTGTTATGAGAATAGAATCATTTGTAATTAGTATAAAAGAGACTGTGACCCACAGACAAACCAGTCACACGGTTTTGTGGGATATGTTTTTATGTAACTTGCATTATTTAAAGGAAACAAACGTTCTATCTATCTATCAATGCGCAAACACGTAAGGATATTGTATCCTTTAAAAATATTTTAACCCAATAATTCGAGCAGCATCTTAAAAGAAAATTGAATGCCAAGGCGGGTTTCATAATGAGAGCTTGGGGTAATGTTTCCCCTTTTCGGAATGTTATGGATTCGATTATGGTTGCGTCACCGATGTCAATTATGGGAAATGACTTTAATAATATATATGCGAGGAAGCGCGAATAAATACAGCGAAGATATTATAAGGAACGCTCGTATCTCGTGGAAAAGTAGAGTCCAGATTATCAATATTGCCGCGGTACTGTTTGAACGCTGCGGGACTGTTCGAAAGGATTACCGCGGCCTCGGGTCAGCAGACTCAAGAAAGAACTTGGATGGTTTTTAGTCAGTAAAAATCTGACACACCCTCCCGCTCCACCCACTCACCAGAGACCAGAACAAATATTCATGTTCATACACACAAAGATTTGTCCCGTGTGGGAATCAAACCGGAGGACTCAGGAGCGGAGGGCTAGTATACTGACCTCCACGGCATATAGGCCGGTTGAATCAATCTTGAATAGAAAAAAATACTTTTGTTAGAACATGCTCTGATTTTGCCTATCACTTGTGGGAATCAAGCATGATTGTATGTTCATGGTTATTACTAAAAACCTATTGCTTAAATATAAAAAAAAAACATTTTTCGTATGAATAGAACTTATAACTTTAAAGTGATATTGTAGTAAGTGGAAGACCGTGTCATGTGGCTATAACCTTCCCCAAACTCCGTCTTCGCTGGCGCCTCCGTCTGAATGGAGTCTCACCTAAATCAACTTGATTAATGGGAGGATATGAGTGAGTGATGAGAAATTTAATATTGAGGTCTAAATCAGGAGTTTATGCGTGTGTCGCTCTAAAACTCTCTGGAATGAATTATTACCAAAATGCGATGATAAATTAATGAACCGTTTTCCAAATTATTCTTAGTTTGCAACAATTAGACTTTTGACACAAACCAATTGTTATTCCCTAAAACAAGCGGCGGTGAATCACCAGAAGAGACATTAGTTATAAGTCAAAATCGTTTATTCAAGTTTGGCTTCATAGAGCTCTTATTAAAGTCAAAATTATAAACTTAAAAACTAGCGCGCCCATTCACTGCGGGCGGGATCTTGAAAACGGGCAAGAAAATAGTCAAGGTTAGTTTTTTCTCCAGACAGTTGCAGAAATGGAAATTAATAGTAAAATAATTTGACAAGTCTACAAATACCTGTGTTTTTCAGTCACAGGAATTATAATAAAATAAGGAAATAACTCTTTTACTAAGGAAATTATGAATAAACATGGTAGACATGAGCAGACTGGCGCCACCCGTTCACGAGTATGACGCATGAACCAGCCATCGTTTCGCTTAACTATATATAGAGAACGTAACGACCCGACGCATGACGCCACTATCGCTGAGTTAACGGCAAACATTATCCACGTTCACCGGTGTTGCACTGACTAAAACCAGAAAAATAAGGAGTTATGTTCATTTTTTCTGTTAGAAAAGGATATTTAATGCAATAAAGAAAATTTAAAAAATATGAGAATAAAAGTGTAAACGCTATAGAGTCAGCCGTTTCTGCCGTCTCTTTGTCATTTAAATTTAAAATCGCTGACCGCTTATCACTTGTAACACAATGCCAACGGACATTGCTCGAACATTTCTCGCCAAACTTTTGTCGATGTCAAATTTTGCAAATCGAAACATTCGTGAGATATTACAGGCGACGACTGTAACATCGAGTTTCAAGTCTGCACTTGACTGCTAATTTGTCGTAGTGCTAGCATTTCGCTTTAGTGGACGCGTATTGGATGCTTTACAAGCCGGAGTGATTGGTTCTTAAAATATTGCTGGTACACATATATTTTTTAATTTCCTATAGTTTACTCTGCTTTTGCTTTAGAGTATTCTACTTTAGTCTCTTAGTTTATCTGTAAATTTTAAGCAGAGTTTCACTAGCCCAGAATATAAATAGTTTACTAAATAACTGAGCATGAGAATTAAAAAAAAAATTTAAATAAAAAATTATGATTGTTATGCGTGTTATGCGATGCAGAAAATTTCCGCAATACCATATGCTGCCAAAATTTTCCCCTAACAGTCCCCTTTTAACGGCAATTCGAGAGAGTTAAACTGCGAAGATAATCGACGCTTCGCAAAAGCAATAATACCGTACCCCGCCAACGATCAATGAAAAAGGATCCCTGCATGAAGTTTCTGTTTTACAGAAAACTCCCGCACATTTTATTCAGAGGCTAACGACTAATCAAAATAAAATAAAAAAAAATACTTTATTGTCTTTAAGATCAACATGATCACTTAGATTCGTCAAACATTCAATCAATAAAATGTATTCGGGGAGTAAATTGACGATGCGCGGGAGCAAGTTCGCGACTTGCATGTGAGCAACATAGACCAAAAAAATGATGGCATCATCATCAATCAGCCTTATAAAGTCCACTGCTGAACATTAGCCTCCCCAATAGATTACATTCTATTAGGGGTATCTGCCCATAATCACCACGCTGGGCAGGCGGGTTAGTGATGGCTGTTCAGGCCACTACGCAGAATGATGCTGCTGCCCATCATCCGGTAGGACTTCTCTTCGTCCACTCTTACGACGCCCCGTGAGATAACAAGGGGTGGCACTATTTTTGGCCGGTACTGTTGCATATCTTAGTATTAGGAATTATATATGTAGGTACATGTTAAACAGTCGTGCCGACCGACGGCGGTTATATCGTATACGCAGTCTCAATATACGTTTGAAGCTAACAGCTGTGTCTTATTTATCAGTGGCGACGAGGATGGGATCCCATGAGGATATGAGGATGGGAACAAAAATACTCGTTCACCAGAATCCAATACCAATTCTACTAAAAACATATGCATAAGTATCAAATAAAATAGGTATTGCATGTGTAATATCCCACTTCTAACATTTATTTTAATATATCGTAGTCAATGAAATCTTTACCTCTCCCTGAGAAGGGTTGGATTAGTTTAAGCACCTCTTTTTCGCACCTTTCAGAAAGGAAGCCTTATATACGGTGGCGTTATTATTTCTTTCTATTCCATTGACATATTTTTACCTTGGGGCTATACTTTTGAAAGAGAGCCAGACTCCTTTACTCCGGAATAGGCGTTATACGTTGGGATAAGTAGGTACCCGAGGAAAGGGATAAATATGCTGAACCTTTTCAACAAGTTTGTAAATCATGTCTCTCTATACTAAGGACTTTTTTCATTCAGGCTTAAGCTTACCTACTCTTTGTTTTTTGTTGTCAAATGTGAAGATATTATTTTGGTTTATTTGTAACAATTTTATTAATATACAAAGAAAAGTAAATTTGTGTGTGCTGTTTGTGTATTGGGTGGCTAGGCTTAGGGGCTATCCATAACTTACGTCACACATTAATGGGGTGGGAGGGGGTTGAAGAAGTGTGACATGGTGTGACAAGAAGATGGGAAGAATCCTAAATTTCGTGACGCGACATTTATGTCGTTCATTGTAATAGTGAACAAACTCCTTATAATTAAGTTTAGAAAAATTAAGTGTTTTATAAAATTATGTGCAGAAAAAAAACACAAATATTTATGCAATCTTTTACATTTTTAATTTTTAATCATAAATAAAACATTGTAATTAGTACAAAATAACTTAAAATACAGTATCTGCGCCCACTGCGAAAAAATAATTTTTTTTTTATATTATGGAGTTGCACCATTTTTACATTGACCGACACATTTCAAAATCCAGGTCATATAAACATTTTGGATCTGCTGTTTTAATGTAATCATTTCTTGCTGTACAATTGCAAAATATGTGACATCACGATAAGGAGGAGTCTCACATGTGTGCCCAGCTGTGTGTGCGTGTGGACTGAGTGATCTTTTCAAAAAACTCATCCAACCACAACCAAATTATAAGAGGATTTAGGAAATAATTGTGAAAACTTCATAGTAAGATAAAAAAATTGTGAAACCTAAACAAAGAAAGTTAGAACTAATTAACTGGATCACTCAATCTGGACACCTGAAGAATAAGCCATAACGCATATCCAAGAATATACAATATATGTGTTTATGATTTGCATTTGAAATAATTGTGAAAAATTTGTGAAAGCTGCTTAACAAATTTTCGATTCGTTTTAATGCCACGTTTTCGATTTAGAACGGATTTTAAGGATCACTCAGAATGCACTATGTTCAGTTGAGTGATCTTTTAAAACACCACCTTATACTGCAAACGTATGAAACAATGTCATGTTTATTATAAATTAAACTTCTGGAAAAATTTGTGAAACAGAGATCGTGATTGACATCTTACTGATTTAAGAGAAAATGAAAATCTTATTTTTTTCGATCGTCCGAACTGAGTGATCCTTATCTTGAACTTTATTTAATAAACCGAAACTTATAGGTAGAAGGTAATGACATCAGAAATTGTGAAAAATGTTGCTCTAAAATCTAACGAACTGATCGTCCCCGTAAGTGGTATATTTTAAAAGATATCTAATTTTTTACAATTCTGAAGGAAAACGTTGAGTAGGGTACTGGCACATTTTTATGTTGTCGGATTTTTTCTCGATGGGTAATTGATTCAATTTTTTCAAATTTGGGAAGCTGACGGCGATGTGCAGTGAATTTAATGCTAGTTTTTTTTAAATATTGCTGTGGTATAAAATTTATAAATAATAACAACATTGTGTTTCCCTTCAATGATAGCGAATAATAGTACATTTATGTCGTCACATTAAAATTATTTTTTAAAAATGTTTTTAAATAAGAAGGAGACTACACACTTTTGAACATAAGAAATTGTAAAAATAAGGCGGCAGCGGCTGTAAACCTTTTTACTTAAGTTTTTTGGCATTATCCTTTGTCTAATAAAATAAAAGAAAAGAGCAACATGGTATTAAAAATATTGATTGCGCCTGCAATGTTACATATATATTTGAACATTTGCTACATGATTACATTTGAAATGCTGTTTTTAAGAAACAGTGCTCCAATGAATCATGTTATTCTACCAAATCAAGGCAGATTGCATTGCTGCCAATCAATATAGATATATTTTCTATGTTTTACATTTTTAAGTCATTTTTAGTAATGAAACTAAGGAATGTGATTTGTGTGATGATCAAATTTATTAGTTATAAATAAATAAATAAATATTCTCTTACAATTACACCAATTATTTAGCTCCAAGATAAGTATCATCAAGAACTTGTGTTATGGATACTAAATAACGGATAAACATACTTAAATACTTACATAATATTTTTTGTAAATACATACTTAAGATACATAGGAGAACACCCAGACCAGAACAAATATTCATGTTCATGCACACAAAGATTTGTCCTGTGTGGGAATCGAACCCACGACCTCTCGAGTGAAGTGCAGGTATACTGACCTCCACGCCATATCGGTCGTCAGTTATGAATTTTTAAATTTGATATCCTTTGATTTAAACAGATGTGATAAAATTAATTTGAATGATGTACCAAATACGATTTATGTAAGAAACAGACGCTACAAATTATTAGGCGGTGTAGAATTTGTTCCTTCATTAAGTCCCGATAATATTGGACACTACAGAGGACATGGTCTCCATAAGAACGACGAAATAGTCTGTTTTGATGATTTGGTGGGAAAAATGTATAGCAGCAAAGAAGAAGAATCAGTTATTTTACATACTTTGTCCTACGGATTTATCGATTAGGTTACATCCTGTGTGTTATATGTAACTATAAATGTTGTTAGAAAAAAGTTAACATAAGAAAAAGTTACTTTCTTTGATAACTTAAAAAAATCTGATTTTTTATTGTGTGTGGACAATACATACCTAACTTTGCTCAAACTTGTCACTTAAAAAATGTAATTATATGTCGAAATTATGTAGTAAATACACTCTAAAAACGTGTTTAAAACAAAACTCGGAAAACTCTCGGTACTCAAATAAACCAATATGGTCACCCTACTAAACGTTTTCCCTAACAAGTGTAAAAAATTTTATATCTTTTAAAATATATCACTTACAGGAACGATCAGTCCGTTAGATTTTAGAGCAACATTTTTCACAATTTCTGATGTCATTACCTTCTACCTATAAGTTTCGGTTTATTAAATAAAGTTCAAGATAAGGATCACTCAGTTCGGACGATCGAGAAAAATAAGATTTTCATTTTCTCTTAAATCAGTGAGATGTCAGTCACGATCTCTGTTTCACAAATTTTCCCAGAAGCTTAATTTATAATAAACATGACATTGTTTCATAATTTTGCAGTATAAGGTGGTGTTTTAAAAGATCACTCAACTGAACATAGTGCATTCTGAGTGATCCTTAAAATCCGTTCTAAATCGAAAACGTGGCATTGAAACGAATCGAAAATTTGTTAAGCAGCTTTCACAAATTTTTCACAATTATTTCAAATGCAAATCATAAACACATAGATTGTATATTCTTGGATATGCGTTATGGCTTATTCTTCAGGTGTCCAGATTGAGTGATCCAGTTAATTAGTTCTAACTTTCTTTGTTTAGGTTTCACAATTTTTTTATCTTACTATGAAGTTTTCACAATTATTTCCTAAATCCTCTTATAATTTGGTTGTGGTTGGATGAGTTTTTTGAAAAGATCACTCAGTCCACACGCACACCCAGCTGTGACAAGGACGGATGGGGGTTAAAAGTTCACGAATTCGTTTGACGTAATTTAATGGATGATCCCTTAGAAGGTAACAATACATTCGATTGTTTTTAGTTGTTTTATTTAACCTTATTGAGGTGTTTGTAGTCTGCTGTTGCCATTAGCACCATATAAGGGTGAGGTTGGCGCGTACTCTTCAGATCTACCCCCCCGAATGGTCTCCACCTTGTCGTGGTGGGGGGGCTGAGTACCTCCCGGTAGGGCGCTGGAGGCGCTAGGGAAAAAAAATACCCAGAGATTGGCGAATCTGGGTGCCCTTAGTACTGACTATCGGGGGGGAAACTAAGAGGGACCTGTGGAAGGCGCAGCGGGCGGGCCAGGAGGGCCCGTCAAGCAGCGCCAGGAGGGTCTTAGGCAGCGGGGGCTGGGGGTCCTTGCTGTCTAACCATGGACCCTAAGAGAAGTCGGCCACACACGCTATCGTCGCAGTTGGAGGTAGGACGGGCGCGTCCATTGCGTCTCTCTGAGGAGGTCCTCCTGGTTTTGGTCCGGGGGACGTTGGCCGCGGGCGGGGTTTCAGAGCTGCAACCCAGGTACTGACCCCCCGCCTCGATCTTAACAAGCGGCGGGCGTCGTCGGAAGATTTTTAGTGGGTATTACTGCTGGCGGTCGTGTCTGCCGGTGGTGAGTCCCATACACCTCTCTCGGTCCCCCTTTGGCCGGGAGACAGTGCGTAAATGCAAATAGTATTCATAACAAAAGTTCTTAATGATACTTATTTTGGAACTATATAATTGGTGTAATTTTTAGAAAATATTTATATTTATGAAAAAATAAAAATCATACCCACCAAATATGATATTTGATCCGACAAACGAAATGTTTGATTCTGTCCCTTGTTTCTTGTGTAGCTTTTAGATTTAATCAGGTACTTTTCAGCCTGTATACATACTGTGCCTCGGCCTAGCATAGTGCCACCCCCTCTCATCCCACGGGGAGTCATAAAATAAAAAAATAAAATAAAATAGTCAACGAAGAAAAATCCTACCGGATAATGGGCAGCAGCGTCATCCTGCGCCGCATCGTTCATGCACCACCACGTGAGGAATGCTACGATCGCTAGGGATTTGTACATAGAGAGCATTGAAGTCTTCGTGGGTCGCCTGGCGGGACCGATGTTCGAGCGGGCGGGTGCCTCAAATCGTTGGCGTTGGCGCCGCTGCACGCTCGACCACCGGATGCCAAGGCCTATGCCCGAAGCCTGATCCCTCGGGAGACCTAGGAAGTGACCTGACACCATCCACTGAACATGACACCACGCTAGCTGATCGCATCAGGGCTTGATCGCAGCACTACCGGACGTGACACCCCCGGATTTTACCCATCGGCTGAACAGCCCACCCAACGCCGCGCTCGTATTTACGGGCGCCGGAAGAAACCGCGGCCAGGGGGCACTGCCCCGAACCCACGCCGTAACCAAGCCGTAACGTAACAAGGGTTACATATAAAAAACCCCACTTGGCATCCTGCGCTTTGGCTGAAACTGCCTGTTGGTGATCGCAGTTTCAGATAGTTCCCAGGGTGGTGATTATGGGCAATTACCATAAGATAATATAATCTGTTGGAGAGGCCAATGTTCAGCAGTGTACTTTATAAGGCTGATATGATAATGATTCAGACTTGTATAAGTAAACAATAGACACTTCAAAGTAATTTATTTACAAAACATACAAGTAAGAACTTTATTCGTAATGAATAGTAAAGGCGAGCGTGAATCCGAAGCCAGAGCTTCTGGCACTGGTTTATCAATAGGCATTGGTAAATATTTTGCTGCTAATTGGTCTCCGGCGGTTAGGTTCACTCGTCTGCAGAGTGGATTTACTGCGGCTTAGGGTTGGCTGTTTCTGGTTATTTGTGCTTAAATATATTTTGACGACCTATATACCTGTAGTTACCTGCACTCCGCTCATGAGGTTGTGGGTTCGATTACCACATAGGACAAACCTTTGTGCGTATGAATATTTGTTGGGATCCTGCCTTTTCGCCGAAAATTGTTTGGCCGATTATCACTTGCCAACCAACGTTTCGCCTATTTTTCACTTTGACAACTAACGATTGTCAAGCTTTTGTATGACAACGTTTCATTTGGTAGTATTATTGTTATGCTGATTATTATAATGACACAAAACGTTTGGGACATTTATCATTTGTCAAATCTTTCACTAGGCCAGACAACTATTAGACGAATAACGTTTCGTCTGTGTGACAGTTCCCTTTTCGTACATTGTTATTATGATAAAAATACTAATTTTTAAATGCATTTTTTATTTCAGAATCACAAAAATAACCTTACACTTTTAAATTCGCAGCAATGCACATTAATAGCTTTTCCTCGGAGTATGTAGATTTGTGTTCAAGAATTCTGTTGATTCTTTCTTCTTTGTCCAAGTACTTTTTCTTCTTTGGTTGTGGTGGGGCACCGGTTAATATATTTTCTATTTCTCCCTCGTTGGCAATAGTTTTCTTTATTAATTGTTTTATCAATTCATATACACCTGGGTGACTTTTATCAATAATATTGTTTATTTTGTTATGCCAGGCTTCGGCAGAGTTCTGTGTTCGTGGTATATTCATTTTGTTTGTCTCATGGCAGCTCCAAAAACTAGGCTGATATTTAGGTTGTGTGGTTGATGTACCGTGTACATAATTCTTTTCGAACCAATGAGCTAATTGTTGCCAATCTGGATCTTTAAAACTTTTTAGGATGCTGTTGAAATGTAAGTATATTTCAGATTCCTCAAGAAAACTGAGTGCTAACAAACACTTTACCTCTTTATTAAACTGTATGTCGCTTGCATATCTTTTGGCGAAACCCTGGTCTTGAACTTGTCTGAAAAAATAAAAATAAGTTAAGCAACAGAAATCTAAGTAGGTAGGTTAGGTTAGGTTAGAGTATGTCAAACAACGCACGAGCCGAGCGAGCGCAGCGAGCGTGCCGCGGCAGCGGCTTTCGAAGTGCCAGAAACGAATCGCTTTTGCAAAAGGAAACCGACATGTTTAATTTAATAAAATAAAATCTAGTGAAAAATAAACATAAACAAAAAAAACAATAATAATAACAATCTATATATAAAAACAATATTTAAATAATAATAACAACCTGTATATAATTTGCCCCAAATGAAAATGGCATCCTTGTAAATAAATTTCTTCAAAATTTGATCGAAGACTCAGTATTGCAGCTTTTTCGAAATCTAACACACATACTTTTGGTGCAAAATTAATACCGTGTTCTTTGCCGTATTCTATTAATAGTTCAAACATTGTGTCGTATGTCCGTTTATCTTTATTAGTGCACAAACAAAAGCATAACGGAAATGTTTTTTTATTGTCCGTAAAAATATTTCCATGTATAGTATATATCTGCTTGAACAAAGTTGGCGTTTTGAAAAGTGTCATAATAAAAAAAAGAACAAACGTGCAGTTGGTAACTGTGAGGTTGGGAAATAAGACAAAATTATATGATAAGTTGGCAAATGATTATTCGGCGAATTAACATTCTGCGAAACGTTAGTTGGGAAGTGATAATCAGCCAACCAATTTTCGGCGAAAAGGCAGACAACCCAAATATGGTTGTCTGCCTTTTCGCCGAAAATTGGTTGGAAAATTGGTGGAAAATTTTCAAAACGCCAACTTTTAAGTAGCAGTATGTTTTAGTTAGCGTAAAGCGATTCGTTTCTGGCACTTCGCCGGCCGCTGCCGCGGCACGCTCGCTGCGCTCGCTCGGCTCGTGCGTTGTTTGACATACTCTAACCTAACCTAACCTACCTACTTAGATTTCTGTTGCTTAACTTATTTTTATTTTTTCAGACAAGTTCAAGACCAGGGTTTCGCCAAAAGATATGCAAGCGACATACAGTTTAATAAAGAGGTAAAGTGTTTGTTAGCACTCAGTTTTCTTGAGGAATCTGAAATATACTTACATTTCAACAGCATCCTAAAAAGGGTTGTCTGATAGTTGTCTGGCCTAGTGAAAGATTTGACAAATGATAAATGTCCCAAACGTTTTGTGTCATTATAATAATCAGCATAACAATAATTCTACCAAATGAAACGTTGTCATACAAAAATTTGACAATCGTTAGTTGTCAAAGTGAAAAATAGGCGAAACGTTGGTTGGCAAGTGATAATCGGCCAAACAATTTTCGGCGAAAAGGCAGGATCCCCCATATTTGTTCTGTTCTGGGTGTTTTCTATGTATATTAATGTATGTAAATAAAAATAAAAATATATAATTGTTTATCCGTTATTTAAAATCCATTACACAAGTTCTTAATTATACTTAGTTGGAACTTAATAAGTGGTGTGATTGTAAAGGAATTATTTATTTATTGTTTTATTTCACTTTAAAACTAATATTGTTAAAAAAACTATAGGTTATTTTTGTATATTTATACATATTTACATATACATAGAATAATTACATAGTAAATTATGCGTTGTAATAACAAAAGAAAGGTTTATGTTTAGTCCATCTGACAAGTATACAATTTTAGTTACTGGTCTAAAATAGTGCATTGCTTGCATCTTCCTTCATTTTCGCGCTCCTTGTTTCCGTGAGACAAAAGAAATATATGTGTTAATTCAGGTTATAATACTACTTGCGTGCCAAATTTCATTTAAATCCGTTCAGTTGCCTGAAAGAGTAACAAACATACACCCACACTCACAAATTTACGCATTTCTAATATTATATTTCATTAGGTTTTCAGCAATTGTTACAATCTGATATTATATATTATGAACACAATACAATATAATTATAAAGCTAAATATTCCTTTGACTTACACCAGTCTCTCTGGCGGAGTGGGTATCGTGTCGATAGTCGGTTAGGCCGTATTGAATGTTTGGTGGTTTAGATGTGAACGACGAGCGCTCCTCGATTTAGGAAATTCTTAATAGGTGGCGAGCCTCTTGCCGCTTATCGGGAACTTGTATGTGCGCAAGAGCCTCCTCCGTTGATCGCCAGGTGCACCACTTGCAGGTGAGGTTGGCTTAGGGTTCAAAGCTTTGTGGGAGGCGATGGCCTCCTTCTGCGAAGTGGTGATGTCGCAGAAGGAGGCAGCGGAGCGGGAGAGGGAGCGGGATCCGCTCTCTCTCCGGCTACGCCGTTGGCGCAGCGGGCGGGCCAGGAGGGCCCGTCAGGCAGCGCCCGGGGGGTCTTAGGCGGCGGGGGCAGGGGGCCCCTTCCGTCTCGCCATAGACCCCCCCCGAAGTCGGCCAGTTACGCCATGGCCGCACATAGAGGTAGGGGGGGCGCTGCAAATTGCGCCTTCCTGAGGAGGTCTCCCCGGTTCTGATCCGGGGGACGTTGGCCGCGGGCGGGGTACCAGAAGCTACAAACCCGGGCACTGGTGCCTCGCCCCTTTTCAACAGCGGTGGGCGTCGTCTGAAGTTTTTTAGTGGGTAGGACTGCGGTGGTCACGTCGGCCGCAGTGAGCCCCACACCCCCTCCCGGTCTCCCCCTTTTGGCCGGGAGACAGTGCGTAAGCAGCATTTTTTTACAGACGATAATAAAAAAAAAAAAAAAAAAAGGGTTCAAAGCTTTGTCTTAGGCGGCGGGGGCAGGGGGCCCCTTCCGTCTCGCCATAAACCCCCCCCGAAGTCGGCCAGTTACGCCATGGCCGCACATAGAGGTAGGGGGGGCGCTGCAAATTGCGCCTTCCTGAGGAGGTCTCCCCGGTTCTGATCCGGAGGACGTTGGCCGCGGGCGGGGTACCAGAAGCTACAAACCCGGGCACTGGTGCCTCGTCCCTTTTCAACAGCGGTGGGCGTCGTCTGAAGTTTTTTAGTGGGTAGGACTGCGGTGGTCGCGTCGGCCGCAGTGAGCCCCACACCCCCTCCCGGTCTCCCCCTTTTGGCCGGGAGACAGTGCGTAAGCAGCATTTTTTTACAGACGATAATAAAAAATAAAAAAATAAATCGTAATCTTGTGTAAACTAAAACGAAATGCTGTGGCCAACTATGACGAAGCCGGGCAAATGCCTTTTTACATATTTTGTCCCCTTGACTTGACTTACTTACCTTTTGTGCTAGACCTTTTTTAAATGTGATTTGTGACTAACCACATCCTGTTTAATACTAAGCAGTCGGTGCAGTACATAAAAATGAGAAGCGACAGTACTCACGATGATCAGGATCATAAATGCCAATTTCTTTGAGTTGTGATCCTCAAAAAGTTGAAACAACAAGATATAAGTCCCGCAGTTCTTACCCGTTCACTCAAGTGTCACACGAAAATAACTTAAACGTCTGTAATGCCAGCCATATGTCAACCATCTGAAGGAAGTTGACGAAGACATTTAAGAGAGCATGACATTATCAAGATACAGACTTCTTGGCGGGAAAGTTAAGCTACAAAACTGCGTATTATTTTCCAAAATTTGTGATATTTCTAAAATTAATATGTAATAACTGTGGATTAATAACCGTTAAGTGTTTGTGAACGTACATGAGTGTTGGTAAATGAAATAAAACAGTGCTGCATCACTATTCAAATTGTCTCAAGAAGTTCATGTGAGATTTCAGTATAGTCCCACATCTTTACTAAGGACTCGAATGGGCTTAAGGTGCCCTCCCTTCTCATTTATTTTTTATAATCTTTATCATCACTCATTTTCATTTACTATAATTTATATGTTATTAATATACTTTTATTTGACACTGGCTAAATGTGACAACCGCACAAAGCCATTATTTGAAAAAAAAATCAAATAAGGTTTCAGCCTAAAAAGGGGTCGCGTTTATTCTTCAAATACCTTGTGATTTCCTGAAAGAAAACTGGCGTTTCACTACGGGATTTAATGTAATATATATAACCTCTCATAATATAAATTGTGAAGGTTCATTATACTTTTATATGAAACTGTTTACACTTCACTTATGTATATCTATGATATCTATAACCTAATCTATCCACACAGTGTGTCAGTCATTTGTGGGATAAATAACAAAGAAGAAAGCTAGCTTTAGACTATTTTATATTAACTGCTATTATTGTTAATTAATAAATCTTCGTGGACTTCGTGGAATACTTACTTAGTGTAATGAGTTGTGGCGCTTGTTACCGTTTTAGACTGCGTCTTAATGCTTTTCAACAGGCAGGAAAAAAACATTGCGATTTTGTAGATGGAAAATATTATTAAATACTTTATGTTACATTGCATGTTACGCTTCTTAAGTTTGTACACGTCTATATTTTTTTTTAATTCAATGATATCACCGTTGACAGCCCTAACAGGCCCGACTCCATGCATATTAAACGTAGATCAATTAAGTCAGGTAATTGGTGACTTCCACCATCACAGGCTTGTTTGGCGCCCGCACTGCTCGATTCTACTAGTGTACCAAATGAAGCTGGAAGGGAATAATTGATAGTAGATATGCTGATTTTGTGAGTTTTTAATAGATTGTTACACTGACAATCTACCGCGTATTGGTCAGTCAGTTTTATGTCATCAGCATTATTATTTTAGCTATTTGAAGTTTACTGTTGAACATATGGCTCCTCGATACGATTTCCACTTTGATCAATCATGTGACGCTTGCCACCGGCTTCGGTTTATCGGGTGGGAGCCTGTCCTCTATTACATAGTATAACATTACAAACGTTTTTTTATTTTACCTGTAATAGTGTACTGTATGATGAAATGAAAAAACAACAAAGAGTGACGTATGGTGCCTTGAAATTGTACAGCGGAGTGCCGCCAATAGCGGGGTGCGATTGAGCTGCGCAGGCGCAGCGGTCCCGTGATTAGTTGTCCTCGTCCCACTCTTGCCTCTCGGCGTCACATGTCTGATATTGGAGGCATCTGTTTATGATATATATAGATGAAATTACAGTCTAGTGCCCTCTACTCCTCCCCTTAACAACAAGGCTCTATTGAGCTATCTTATGCGAGGTTACGATAATTTTAAAACTATGTGTATAAGTTTTTTATCATCATACAAGCAAAGTTCATAATGGTATACCCAATAAACGTCTTTGATTTGATTTTTACGAGCCAGAACTGGTAATTAGGCAAACTTTTGAAGTGTGAATGCGTTGGTACGAAACTGCGTTCACGATACTGCAAGCATTTTTCCAGCACCACATCTTGAGAGCGTCTTGCTGCCTGCGAACACTGAGATCAGAACTAATTACATTATTTTATCCCTTCTAGACACTCGACATATTCATCATGACGACCGATATGGAGTGGTGGCGAGCTTACCCGCACTCTATGACGTCCGATATGGCGTGGAGGTCAGTATACCTGCACTTCACTCCAAAGGTCGTGGGTTCGATTCCCACTCAGGACAAATCTTTGTGTGCATGAACATGAATATTTGTTCTGGTTTGGGTGTTTTCCTATGTATATTAAGTATGTATTTACAAAAAAAAAGTATTTAAGTATGTTTATCCGTTCTTTAGTATCCATAACACAAGTTCTTAGTGATACCTATCTTGGAACTAAATAATTGGTGGTGTGATTGGTGTGACTCTACCCCTGATGTCGTGGGTTCAATTCCCACACAGGACAAATCTTTGTGTGCATAAACATGAATATTTTTCTGGTCTGGGTGTTTTTCTATGAATTCGAAGTATGTATTTACAAAAAAAAAGTATTCAAGTATCTTAATCCGTTATTTTGTATCCACAACAAAAGTTCTTAATAGAACTTATCTAAATAATTGGCGTAATTGTCAGAAAGATCTATCTCAACATCCGTCTCTCATCCTTCAGGCTTTTATCGGCGGCTTTTATAACGGCTGATCATTATGCTCTATACAATACGTTGATCAAAGATCGAATGTGTTAAAAATACAATCCATCCTAACAACAACACATTTGCAATCTTTGTATATTCCATTCATACAATACGTTGGCGTTGTTTGAGTCTATAAACTGGTTTAACCATAGAATGATGTTTCTCTCTGGGTTGCGGAGGTCAGACAGCAGCAGTTCGCTCTACGTAATATCTGATATTCAGTCAAATCTGGTTGAACCAGAGAGCAGACCATAAGTCTAGGGCAACAAGGATAATTTTCCGTCCAATACGTTAGCGATACTTATGTACAGAATTCTATAAAGAATAAACATGTAATTTCACATTGAGCTGTATCTTAGTAACAAGAAATGAATATTTGAACGCGCCCGTAATTATTTCGCGAAGAAACCGAGCATTGTTATCATTGGATTCGCACCGAGGTGGTCTGCTCAGTAATAATTTAGCGGAACTACATATCTCGCGACCCTGGAAATGGAATACTGTAGCGGTCTGCTCATATATCTTGAAATTGGATGCCAACTACCGTAAGTAGGTTTGCTTTATGGTTATGTATGAAGCAGAAAAAGTGTTTGACTTTCTTGTGAAATTGTCATGTCAGCCTTATTAAGTCCACTTCTGAACATTGGCCTCCCCAATAGATTACATTCTAGTATTTTCCCATTAATATCACGCTGGCCAGGCGATATAAACGGCGGGTTTGAACTCGAGACCCTCTGAATTTAAAGGCGAGGGGCCTTTAAATTCAGAGGGTCTCGAGTTCAAACCCTGATGGCGCACCTATAACTTTTCGAAGTTATATGCTTAATTATCGCTTGCTCCGTGCCTCGGAAAGCACGTTAAGCCGTTGGTTCCGGCTGTCATGAACATCTATGGCAGTCGTTATTAGAAAGTCAGTGCCTCCTAACAGACTGACAGCTGTTTTAATCATATAATGATGTTTCCCTCTAGGTTGCGGTGGTCAGACGGCAGTCGCCCCACGTCATAACTGAAATTCAGTCAAATCTGGTTGAACCAATGAGCAGACCCTTTTTTTTATTTTTTATTATCGTCTGTTAAAAAATGCTGTTTACGCACTGTCTCCCGGCCAAAAGGGGGAGACCGGGAGGGGGTGTGGGGCTCACTACGGGACTAAAAAACTTCAGACGACGCCCACCGCTGTTGAAAAGGGGCGAGGTACCAGTGCCTGGATTTGTAGCTTCTGGTACCCCGCCCGCGGCCAACGTCCCCCGGATCAGAACCGGGGAGACCTCCTCAGGGAGGCGCAATGTGCAGCGCCCTCCCTACCTCTATGTGCGGCCATGGCGTAACTGGCCGACTTCGGGGGGGGTCTATGGCGAGACGGAAGGGGCCCCCTGCCCCCGCCGCCTAAGGCCCCCCGGGCGCTGCCGGACGGGCCCTCCTGGCCCACCCGCTGCGCTAACGGCGTAGCCGGAGAGAGAGCGGATCCCGCTCCCTCTCCGCGGCCTCCTTCTGCGACATCACCACTTCGCAGAAGGAGGCCATCGCCTCCCACGAATGAGCAGACCCTGGGCCCTAAGCTTAAGTCTGGGGCAACCGGGATAATGCTAGGATATGATGATGATATCACGCTGGCCAGGTGGGTTTGTGATCATAGTTTGAGCCAGTACGCAGGTTGACCCTTCTGCTCATCATCCGATAGGATTTCGCTTCATCGACTCTTCCGACTCCCAGTGGAGATGAGAGTGGATGGCGCTATTCTAGGCCGGTACGATGCGTCATCGAGTAACTTGAATTTGAAATTGACGGTTAATAATCCACCATTATTACACATTAATGTTCAAAATATCACAAATTTTAGAAAATAAAACAAAACTGCAGACATGACGCTTCACTTTCCCGCCAAGAAGTCCTGGTCAAGGTTTGTCATTTTATTCGTCTTTTATGGTTTTTTCTCAAGATTTGTCATGAACCATCTACTTCTTTTACTATCAAAGAGATTGAGATCTCGCAGTCTTATTGTTGAATTTAATACTGATACTGTGTAATAAATAAGGTAAAAAGTGTACAAGTTTATTTTCTAGTAATCGAACGTCTGATTTCAGAGTGCCTACTTTAATTCAACGAAAACGAAACTTCTTTATACCTATCTCTTTCGTTCTCTAGGGATATCATTATTCGAGGGAAAGGGATGGGTGTAACGAATTTTCGTTTTCGTTTAATTAGAGTAGACTCTCAGGTGCGGAGGGAAGGTATTCCTTCACGATATATCAGTCGGTAGTACTGTGTTTCAAATATAAATTGTTCCTGGTGATTCCGCAGATGCGCGGGATTGATGTCCACGCAACGTAGACTTGCGCACTTGAAATTTTAATGCGGGATTGGATTCCCTACCAACCTACTAAGGTCCAACCTTGGAAATGGAATACTTAAGCGGCTCGCTCATAAACATTGAATTTATTCCTATATCGCTTAGGTTAGCTTGTAACCAACGCACTTGTTTTATTTTACTATAAATAGTGCGATGTTGGGGATCAGGAGTTAAAATAACTCAGTGACTTCTATTCCAAACGTATATTAGAAATAAAAAATGTCTTAGAATAAAAATACATACATACATAATATCATGCCTGTTTCGCTGAAGGGGTAGGCACAGGCATATTATTGCCAGTTGTATTAGTGGTCCCACGTAACAGGTGGCGAGTCTATTGCCGCTTCCGAGGACTTTTCTAAATGCCAGAACCTCGTCCGTTGATCGGCAGGTGCACCACTTGCAGGTGAGGTTGGCTTGGGCTCCTCAGATCTTGGTAGGAGCCCTATAAACCTGACAATAAAAATTAATTAATAAATTTATGAAATGAAATGAAATAATTTATTCACATAAAATAGAGTAACATGTGGTGGTTTCCGTATATAATAGAACATCTATTTTGCCAAACGCAGGGCGTGTGAATGTCAAAATAAAATAAGTAGAATTAAAAAGTCATTGTAATAATCATATTAAAATAAAATTGATGTCAAAATAACGAATAATATCAAATTATATAATTTCAATTTTAGTGTTTAAAATATTCTGCGAGTGAATAAAAACATTTAGTTTTAAGCCATAACTGTAGTTATATTTTAAATATGGGTAAACTAAGCTCTCTCATTGAGTTTGGTAACTTATTATATATCTTAACACAATTTGGATAACAATTCCTTTTATAATATTGTGTGTGCGTATTTGGCAACATCAACTTACCGTGATGTCTCGCTATACTGCAGCTATTAGCATTTTTGAATTTAAAAATATAGGGATGATTTTTTACAAACAAACAACATTCTAGAATGTACATGGACGGAAGAGTTAGTACATTCAGTTTAGGAAATAGCTGTAATAATGTCTTTGTTTACCGTGTTTGTGTGAGTGTAGTTGTCTCAAACCCGCGACGATCGTACTCGTACTCGTCTTACTTAGATGCTTTAACATGCGTGACAGGTTAAACTTGAACCTTACTAATATACAATAGATGACCGATATGGCGTGGTGACTCCGCTGCTGAGGTCGTGAGTTCGATTCCCACACAGTAAACATTTGTGTTTATAAACATTTATTACACGAAATAAGTGGCGAGTCTATTCCTGCTTACTTACATAGATACATTACCGCATTAGGAAATATCATATATCGCTAGCTTAATATAATACTGACTAAACTCGAACAGATGATTTTTGGGACATTATAAAAGAAGATCTTGTTATGGGGACTTATCATATTTGTTGACGCATAACATGCAAAGGCGATGTATTATTAAATCATGCTTCTTGTCTTTTGAACGTTAGATTACCATTGATGAGATCTCAGTGAAAAAAAAGACTGCCTGTACGTAACTTAATCCTGATCTGTCTACTATAGGGACTATATTTCATATAAAAAGTATATATATGCCAACATAAACTCTTTCAAGTTTTACCGGGCATCCGTGTTGTCGACTTAATTACAATACCAATACTAGCCGATGAGTATACAACTGTTGCAATTTTGTAGTTGCAGGTTTCGTAAAAAACTAACAATAAAAAGTAATAAATTAATATAGTATTTATTTACCCCTTTTCACTGCTGAACATGGACCTCCCCAATAGATTACTTTCTATCGGGGTTTTATGCCCATAATCACCACGCTGGGCAGGTGGGTTGGTGATCGAAGTTCAAGTCAGTACGCGGGATGATGCTGCTGCCCATCACCCGGTAGGATTTCTTTGCGTCGACTCTTACGACTCCCCTTGAGATGAGAGGCGGTGGCCGGTACCATACGGCACGGTAGTATTTATTATAAATAAATGTCACTAATTCAAATCTCAAAAACGTACTAAATACGCTTGAAGATGTATCCTAATGTTAACTATTTTTTATCTTTCTTACTAGCTTTCTGTCTTATTTTCAAATATTTGTGAATCGTGCTACGATTACATAGAACCGTAGCACGAACGTAGCACATTGAATTGTCGTAGCTTCTATGAACTACAGTCGTAACGCTTACGATTCTTATAGTCTTACAACAGGTCAAAAAGCTAAATTGTAGGCATATTTTGTTAAAAATGCTAAATCAAGAAAGTTAGTTCATTTAATACATACTTACATACATACAATTGCCTGTTTCCTCAAAGGGGCGTAATATACGTAATATTCGCCCACATTCACTATTTATGATATTTTTTCTTTCATTCATCTCAGCCCATTAACCTTTCACTACTGAGCACGAGCCTCCACTCACATACCAAGGTGCGAGGGCATTGGGTCCAACTCCACCACGCGGACCCAGTGCGGATTGGCGGAGGCAGGTGTATGGCGTCCTGCTGCTAGAATTTTTCAAACCGCCCAATTAGGCCTCTTCTAGGTAGTGGGGGGTTTGACCCAATACCCCCGAACCTTGGGATATTAGGGGAGGCTCGTGCTCAGTAGCGCTCAGTAATACTCAGTAGAGAGATGGGCTGAAGTGATGAAGTATCTTTAAGCCTAAAGAAACGAAACGTGCAACTCCATTCGCGACTAAGGCTCTCTCACCCGACTGGCATCTAAAAAACTCGTTATAAAATGAATGAAATGCAATTTGTGAAGGACGCATTTCATTTTACTTTTTATTCTTTACTCTTCATTCCTTTGAAACCTTCTTAGACTTCACTGTATAAACTTCGTAACTCTGTGAGTGTGTTTTAAATAACATAAGTACTCCTTTAATACTTAGGTACTCCTTTTATTTAGATTTGTTTAGAGAAAGAAAACATTTTTATCAGTAGTTCTACGTAAAATGTGTTTGGTGTTTTGTTATTAGTTATTTTTGTGATATATTATGGCGTTTAGGTAGGTACTACTGGTAAGCCAGATAGTCGCAGTTTTCTGTAATAAAGGTGCTGTAGCTAACGAAATGTTTTTACCTCCTGTCTATTGTTAAAATTAAAAAAAAACTTTTTTAATTCTTAAGGGGCTTATTACAAAACAAGATCTAAAGTAAAACCTGGTTTAAAACTAGTGCTGTCACTTTTATTTGACCGAATAAAGACAGTGACAGCCCAATAAACCTTTTAGTGTTTTGTTTCATTAACAAGACACTCTCACCCGAGTAAAATTGAAAAAACTCATTACAAAATGAATTGAATGCAATTTGTGAAGGATGAATTTCATTTTGCCTTTTTCATTCATTTCAAACGGTAGCTTCTCAGACTTTACTTTATAAACTTCGTAACTCATTGAGTGTGTTTTAAATAAAATGTACTTTGGTACTTTTTATTTCAGTTACATAACAAAATCTTGTTCAACTGCAGTTTTAAATAAAGTGTTAGTTTATATTCCGTCTTTCTTTCTTGCTATACAATGACGTCGAGGTAGGTGTTACTGATAGCAGCGCTTTTCTGATAGTTTCTGAAAGTTATTGTAGCTCTCAAAATTTATTTACTCCTGTCTTTTGGTTAAATTGAACGAAAATTCTCTTGAATTTTGTAATGTGTATTTTTGAACCTAGTGGATCTAACGGTTTACTATTGTTTGACAGAAAACGTATGACAAACAGATCATTTTACAAACAACCTTTCAATCATTTGACAAACTTTCATTTTGCAAATATATTACTTTAAAAGAAATCATTTCGCAGATTCGCGAGATAAGTAGAATTTGGTTCTGGCACTCACCAGCCGCTGCCAGAACCAAGTACGTGCTCACTCGGCTCGCTCAGCTCGTGCGTTGTAGTCTTATTTCTAACCTAACGTTACCAGCAATTTCGTTTCAGTTGACCCTACGCATATTATAACGATTTCGTGCTAAAAATTACATGCACGAACCTAAAGTATTACGAAATAATAGGTTGGGGAAAAAGTCTTTTCGTATTTTTGTATGAAAAGTCAAGACATTTTTTTCAAAGTTTATTTACATTTATTTACAATATATATGTACCGTTTTGTTGAATAACTTTCTGCCATTTTGTGGGCAGAGACATTATCCCGTTACTGTAGAAACTTTGGGACTTCTGATCAAAAAAACGGGACAAATAGTTTTGGCAGTCCTCTTTTGAGGTCAACCTTACAGAACCTAAAGAATTCTGCTGAGACCGAAACAGGTGAAAATCTAAAGGCGCAAGGTCAGGGCTATATGGTGGATGCACTAGGACCTCCCAGTCGAACTCTCTTAATTTTTGCTGAGTGGCTAAAGATGTGTGTGGTCTAGCGTTATCGTGATGAAAGACCACACCCTTCCTGTTGATCAATTCCGGCCGTTTTCTCTCGACTGCTTCCTTTAATCTCATCAGTTGCTGGCAGTAAAGATCAGAATCGATGGTTTTGCCGGGCGGTAAAAGCTAATAACAAACAATGCCCTTCCAATCCCACCATACACACAGCATCACCTTATTTCGTGACCTTGACGTGGTGGGGGGGCTGAGTACCTCCCGGTAGGGCGCAGGAGGCGCTAGGGAAAAGGTAACACCCAGAGATTGGCGACTCTGGGTGCCCTAAGTACTGACTACCGGGGGGGAAACTAAGAGGGACCTGTGGAGGGCGCAGCGGGCGGGCCAGGAGGGCCCGTCAAGCAGCGCCGGGAGGGTCTTAGGCAGCGGGGGCAGGGGGGCCCTGCTGTCTAACCATTAGAGGTGTAAAAGTAACGAAACAAAGCATACCCGCATGTATTCGTTACTTTTACAATTTGTATTCGTTACTATCGTATCGTTACGTTACTCGTTACTTCTGACACCTCATAGCATGCAGTGCTATGTTAGAGTAACGAATTGAGTCATCGCAATACATGACGCATCGATTATAATTAAAAGCAATAAATAGGTGTATGAAATTATTTATTGACAATAAAATTTAAACAACATTCTAACGATAAATCATCATAAAAGTAGTATTGCTAAAAATTAAATTAAACACAAAAAATTAATAAATCATGTTTTAACCACATATTTTAAGGACTAGTGACATAGTTAACCAAATTGAAACAATAAAAATTTTTTTTTGTTATTAGAATTAACGATCTTGAAAGCTAATTTCAATATCAAACTTCGTCTAAACATACAATACCTTCAGTAAACAACTTGGGACGACGAATTTCCAAATTGCAACGCACGTTTTTTTGATTCATCGAATAATGCGCGCATTTGTTTAAACGTTTTAATACACGCATCATCGGTACTTGCGTGAACTGAAACAGAGTAGGTACTCATACGAAAAGTGCGAGTAACGAAATGCATTCGTGTGTAACGTTTCGTTACTTCGTACTAGATGGCGCACCCGTTACTCAGTACCGAATACATACGGTTTGTCACAGCTCTACTAACCATGGACCCTCCGAGAAGTCGGCCACACACGCTATGGTCGCACAGGGAGGTAGGAGGGGCGCGTCTACTGCGTCTCTCTGAGGAGGTCCTCCCGGTTTTGGTCCGGGGGTCGTTGGCCGCGGGCGGGGTGTCAGAGCTGCAACCCAGGTACTGGCGCCCCGCCTCTTTCTCAACAAGCGGCGGGCGTCGTCGGAAGATTTTTAGTGGGTATTACTGCTGGCGGTCGTGTCTGCCGGTGGTGAGTCCCACACACCTCTCTCGGTCCCCCTTTGGCCGGGAGACAGTGCGTAAATGCATTTTGTTACCGACGTAAATAAAAAAAAAAAAAAAAAAGGTTTGGCCACAGTCTGTGAAGCCTGGCCAACTTTCGACCACGACCTTTTTCGCACGTTCTTGTCGTACGTGATCCACTTTTCATCGCCAGTTATCAATCTCTTCAAAAACGGCTCGGTTTCATTACGTCTCAATAATGAATCGCAAATGAGTACACGGTTCATTAAGTTTCTTTGAGTGAGCTCGTGTGGCACCCAAATATCGAGCTTTTTTGTATAACCAGCTTTCTTCAAATGGGTCAAAACTGTTTTGTGGTCAATTCCCAGTTCTTCAGCTACATCGTAACTACTAATATGCCGATCTTGCTCCACTCTTTCAAAAATGGCGTCCATTTTATTCGTAGCAGGGCGACCAGAGCGAGGTGCATCTTTAACATCTAAATTTCCGGACTGAAAACGTTTGAACCAAATTTGTGCTACTCTTACTGCATCAGGTCCATAAACATCACAAATTTTTTTCACTGCTTGAGTTGCATTTTTGCCTTTTTTATAATAAAATTTTAAAATGTATCGAATTTCTTCATTAGATTCACTCATTTTTACGGAGAGAAAAACAAATGAAAAATAGCGGGAAACAACTTTTTTTTATTTTTTTCTTTTCTTTATAATGGAACCTTTTTAATGTTACCAAAACCACCCAGACACAAATAGTACAGTCAAAAAAATTTTATAATAAGTTTATACCTACGTTATGCGAAAAGACTTTTTCCCCGACCTAATAGATTTATTGTGTCCTTTCTGTATAGAATTTTTTATATAAAAGTATTTTTTGCAATGAATTCAGTCGAAATGACTTATGCTTTACGTTTTACTATCATGTTTTAAAAATAATCAAATTGTAAAATAATAATTTGGCATAATGATGTTTATTTGAGTAGACATTTTTGTCTCATGAGTAGTTTAGTATGTCAAAGTTGGCCAAATGACAAATTTATCAAGTATAACTTAGACAAACGTCATTTTCGAAATAAAATGTTGTCCTTAAAATAACCGTTATTTACTCAATACTTTATTGCGTTCCAACAATGTGTTTTATAGGATGGTAGTTTAGGTACAAAAGTATCAATTGTGGACCCTGTCGGGCACAGCATAGTGTAGGAGAGAGGAGGAAGGGCGCTGTTTAATTACTAGTTAGTTAATTATTTGCTCATTATTGGCTACGAGTTTCCATAACACAGGACACCGGTATCTAACTTACGGCCATGCTGCTGAAACTAGATTTATTTTAAATAAATATGTTACCAGATTATTTCTTGTAAAATTTGCACAATTATCTAACAATTATTAATAAAAGAAATGAAATAAAAATTATAACAGGCCCACCTGACCTACTATTTCCCATGATCATTAAAAACAACTAACGAATTAAAGTAGTTAAGGGAAGTCATAAGGGAGACAGGTCCCTCTTATTCGCTATTATCTCACGCAAATACCACCTTTATTACCAACAATTTTAAGGTGCAAAATAGGCAAGTGTGTTAGTCGTGAAATTTTCCACTTAAAGTAGTTTAAAATTAGGGTAGGCAACTATTGATTTAAAATTAATTACGTATTGTAGAATAAATTTTATGTTACAAATAACCAATGTACTTGGTACTTTTTAATCAAATTTCTCACAAATCATGTGTACACAACTCCATGTATAAAAAAACATTTTTATAATCAGATATTTGCATAAATTCTATTCAATAGAACCGTTTGAGTTTGAAATGTAGTTAAAATTCGTGGCCTTTTTTATATTCTAATGCTCTTAAAACAAACTTACTCTTATAAAATGTTCACTCATAAACTAAGTTTACAAACTCAATTATTTTTGTTTTATGTTTCTTGCTTAGTAAGTTAAAAATGGTTTTAATAAGCTTGGGAGCCCAAGAGTAGGTTACATTTTAGACATTTTTGACGACCGATATGGCGTGGAGGTTAGTATACCTGCACTTCACTCTAGAGGTCGTGGGTTCGATTCCCACGCAGGACAAATCTTTGTGTGCATGAACATGAATATTTGTTCTGGTCTGGGTGTTTTCCTATGTATATTAAGTATGTATTTACAAAAAAAAAAAGTATTTAAGTATGTTTATCCGTTCTTTAGTATCCATAACACAAGTTCTTAGTGATACTTATCTTGGAACTGAAGAATTGGTGTGATTGTAAGAGAATATTATTATTATATTATTATTTTAGAAGCTAAGACGAAGTTTTAAATGTATGAACTTGATCTAAGCAGTCTTTTTATTACCATGAAATACCAATTGTCTGTAAAAAATGACTTTTTATTTATAAACAGAGATGGATTTTGAGATACGTTTGGACCTGATATGGTTTTTGTTGTTACTAGACACAATTGTTATTTATGTCATTATCATTAATAAAGTCCACTGTTGAACAATGGCTTCCCTAATTAATAACATTGTATTATATGCATATACAAAACCTATTTTGAGGAAGAACAGTGTCTTCTGTCCTGTGATACACTCGAAACACTGACCATTGTAGATTATATGCAACTTTACCTGAATTAACATATGCAATATTTATTTAATTTTTCATTTTCAATGCATTTAGCAGTCTGAATGGCCGAAACTACACAAAAAGTATTTTATTTATTTTTTTAATCTTTTTGCTTTTAGCACAACCCTACAGCAGAAAAATACTTTATCCGGTCAGAATGTCAGTCCCCGGACCTTTCACTTTAGACTGTAAGTTAAATGACAGAAGGCCCACTTTAGAGGTACACATCACATAAATGAGTGGCCCCGCTATGGCCACACAAAGTAAAAAGGATCCAAAATTTAATCCAAAAATTGTTTCGTGTTTTACATTGAAGCGAGCTAAGTGAAGAATGTCAAAGAATGGTATTTTTATTTTCATTTGGAGTTTTTATTTTTAAAATGTATAAGGGTTGGTAAAAAACAAGGCGAGAGACACAGGTCAGTGAACTATATAGCATGCGAAATATGAAATGATCTGATGAATGTATAAGGCAAACTGGTTTTAATATCTCCCGCTACAAAAGGGTGAAAAAACATTAAGACCTGTTTTTACCGGGAATTAACTGTCACCACCAATATGCATTGAAAGAAAGAAAACACTGTTGTGTAGACCACACACAAAACATTAAAATTCACCAAAGACGAGGCTTAAAATGTGATTATAACTAATAAACTTTAGTGTGCATAGACTATGATATGAAGGGCTGCATCAGCATTAAGCAGACGAGCCACGGGTGGCGCACTAGCGCTGGTCTGGTCACCAACATTCGTATTTTAGAGACGGTTCAGCTTTGCATACCGAATGAGTACGTAGGACGCCGCCGGCGGCCGACGCTGCTGGCGGTACCCAGCGCGCGCACCAACCTGCTGCAGCGCGCCCCGCTCGTGCGGGCGCTGCGGGTACTCAATGCACTGTCACTGTCCGACCGGATAGATTTGTTTGCATGTTCACTGAACGAATTCGCAAAAGCAGCATATTGCTTTTGCAGTAGATGTTAATGTAGTAGTTTAGTAATTAGTAGATAAGAATTATGTGAAAGTCTTTAGTCCTATATTTAGGTATTGTAAGCTCAGCTACTCTATCGTATTAGGTTTGGTGCCTGTAAAGATAGTTGTAAGTTTTATGAATGAATAAATAAATAAATAAATTAACACGTATGTAAAATGTAGACGTGTATTTGAGTTAAAGACAAAAAAACACAATAAGGAAAAAATAAAAAAAACTAAAAGAATAACAAAAATAAATAATTGTAAAAGAATACTTTTTATTACACTACCTCAGGCAATGCTAGCTGGAATATAATAAGTAAAAGCGATTTCTTAGATGTCAGGACAGAACTTCACAAGAGCGAATGTATTTAATGAAATAGAAAAGCAGAAACACAAAGACGGCGGCTAGTTGCAATAGGGCTCATCTTATTTGAACGCAAGGAATTATGGCCCTGTCATAGTGGAAACGAATAAGTACAATATCTTCATACATGCTCAGTGAAAATTATTTGTAAGTGAGTGCGCCGAAAATATGCGCCTTTACGCGCACATAAATACATAATGTCACGCCTCTTTCCCGTAGGTGTAGGCAGAGATCACATCCTTCCACTTGCTACGGTCTTGGCACACACTTTTAGCTTCATTCACACTCATTAACCTCCTCATACACGCCCGTCGGTTTAGGTACTTTTGACCTGCCCTTTCTACAATTTTTTTTGATTTAGTCATGGAACGTCTTATGTGGTGTTCCCCTCCCAACACTTCCAATCACTTGTCCATCATAAATCACTTTCGTTATCTACTTTCATTCATCCTCTCAACATGAACAAACCATCTAAGCATACCTTTCTCAATTCTTGTCACTATATCTTCTTTTACTCCAGCTTCGACCCTTATCACTTCATTCCTAATTATATTACTAATTCTAATTTCACACCTAGAATACTTCTAAGTGCTTTCATCTCTACTGCATTAATCTTATTCTCGTGTTTCTTCTGCCATAACTAACATTCGCTTCCATACATTAATGTAGGTAACAACACACCTCTATGAACTGCCAGACGTGCCTTTTCGGACACTTTCTGGCTGCTTACAAAGGCGTGAAGTGCCACATTCAACATGTTTCCAGCATTCACTCTTCTATCTATATCGCTTCATCTTCTTCGATCATAATAATATAATAATTCATCATAATCACGCGCACATGCTGACAAATTTTATCGCTGCTGAAGGTGCGCCAGTCGTGGTTACGCCGTCGTACGTAATACGTATGGATCGCCGCTATGAATATGCATTTTCTACGATTGGATCTTCTTCCTATATAAATAAAAATACATAGCCGAAATGTACTCGCGCATAACTTTCGATCGACTGCATCCAATCTGATAAATCTTTTTATTGTTTTCTTGATTTTTGGGACAACATTTGTATAGTAGTTTGAATTAAGAAAATTGTGCGAAAAATTAGACGACACTATAAGTTTTTGTCATTTCACCTCTTTTAATTTACTTATAACAATACAAAGTTATCATTGCATACATGGCGTGGAGATGTATAGGGATCCTACCTCTTGGTAGGATCCCAAGCCTGAGGAGCCCAAGCCAACCTCACCTGCAAGTGGTGCACCTGCCGATCAACGGACGAGGCTCTGGCGAACATCACAGTGCCCGGGTGCAATAGGCTCGCCACCTATTACGTGGGACCAACTATATAATTGGCAAAGTGTGGGCGTATAATACGCCTCTGTCTACCCCTTCGGGGAAACAGGCGTGAATGTATGTAGGACAACGATCTATTGGGCCACCTAGTGAACTATAAGCGACAGCCCTACGTGTATAAGGTATTAACATTTGCTCGGGGCTCCAGATGACCTACTAATTTGCTACTACTATGTCACTGCTTACTTACAATTGAAAAAGACCACTAGATCTTGCAACTTGGAAGTAAAGTTCAAAATTGCTTGAAAAATATTTTGTTATTATAAATTATTATTTTTATTTTTAAAGTTTTATCGTTTTTTAAAAGGTGTCAGGTTTAGAAAGGCGATTCTTTGTATGAATATTGTATTAGGTACATATAATAACTTATTTCTTATTTGCAGTTATACCAATTATATAGTTTCGAAATGAGTACAATGCGACTAAATAACTGATAAACATTCATAGCTATTTCTGTTTGAATACATACATAAGTATGTGTTTATCCAAACAGAAATATTTCCTATAATATATAGGAAACACATAGACCAGAACAAATATTGATGGTCATGCAAATAAATACTTTTTCTGTGTGGGAATAAAATCAACGTCCATTCTCTAGTACTGCTCTGTAACATTTCTTCGTTTTGGGCGTTTGCGCTGTTGCCAGGGAATATATTTTTATTTATCATTATTTATTTATTTATCATTATTCACTTATATATTATTACTTATATTTATATCATTATTCATTTGTTTATCCATATGTTCATTTGGAATATTATTAGGAAAAACGACATCTCTTGTTCACTGCATAGAAAATGGGCTAGTATAGAACCTACAGAGAACTCAAGGAAATTGCCGTATTTCATTAAATTGGCTACAGAGTTTTAAGACTGCTTATATTTTGTGGAAATCAATATCATTATTTTATAAACAAAATAATAATACGTAGGAAACACTTAGGTTATAAAAATTATTTATGATTATGTACAGAAATATTCGACCTGTGTAAATATTGAAAACAATACCTTAGGATCGGGGTGCTGTACTTTTTCTGTAGGACTGTTTGAAAGGGTTACCGCGGCCTCGGAACGCAGCAGGCTCAAGAAGGAACATGGATTTAGTCAGTTAAAGTCTGACATACCTTCCCTCTCCACCGATAGCGGGAAAAGGTCATTAGATGATTTTCCATCAGAAAAAAAGAATAGATATACTTTTTTCCCATATCAGTTGTCAATTTTGATTAAAGGAAGGGTTTTAGAAGCTAAAACATTCATATAACTGTTCCTTCAAAACAACATCAAATAAGAACTGAGCGTTATTTTTTCCAACGAAACCGCATATATTGTAACTCAAATCTCCCAAAGGTTTATTGGAGGTTGAACCTTATTTCCTTCAACGTAAGACTGTTATTCTGCCCCTGTCTTAATGGACTACACCTCTAGGGGCCTATCCCTGTGCCATATATGGAGCCAGCTGTGACATAGAAGGTGATAGGATTTTACTACCGTCTTATTTATGTTGTGGAACGAGTGTATTAAATACAAATATGGCTTCTTTGGTTTACTTTGATTCTGTTTACATTGGGAAACGAGTATTGGCTTTAAAACGTGTTTCAATGCAATACTTATTGGTAGACTTTTTTGTTTCACGGGAATACAAAATACCTGCCTATTTGTACAGGATAATATTATTTACCTAAAGAATATATAAAAAATCTAAATGTCTTTTAGTATACACAAAATAAACATTATGACATCCTTATAAAGTCCACTGCTAAACATGAGTCTCCCAATAGAATACATTCTATTATGGGGATATATTACACGCGGGTTTGTTACAGAAATAAACAATACAAAATTATGTTTAATAGAGCATGTAAAAAACTGGCCTGATCTCTAAAAATAAATCTCTACCAGCCATGTAAATGATAATTAAATAATCGCATTACTTATTTAAAGATTCAATTGTAACAGCAATTTTTCGTTTCCGTTATAAATATTTTCTTCACATTGAATGTTACGTTCAATTTCTAAGGCAGTTTAAAATTATGGAAGAGAATGGTTCCAAAACAGATCATAAGATAATAATTTCTAATAAAACCATTGTATAATTTATTCCATCAAAATACTTACCAATTCAATGATGATAAATTATGTTAAATTCTTAAAATACACAAAACTCACTAAGAACAACCACTAGCAGTTACAAACTATTGTTTTAACGCTAATAAATACCACACTTGTCTATGTCTTTAAACGTTTTTTGTCAAAGGAGACTCTTTGACAAAAAACGTAGCGCGACGTGACCCAGAACTGTTTTTTCCCTAGCGGCTGTCAATATTACTATAAAATTAACACAACGCATATAACACATAATACAGACGTTTGTTAAATACTTCTATGTAACAAAGATATTTTGACTTCACTCAAGAGGTCGTGGGTTCGGTTCCCACACAGGACAAATCTTTGTGTGCATGAACATGAATATTTGTTCTGTACTGAGAGTTTTCTTATGTACATTAAGTATGTTTTACAAAAAAAAAGTTTTTAAGTATATTTATTCGTTCTTTAGTATTCATAGCACAAGTTCTTAGTAAGTATCACTCTTGGACATCTTGGAACTAAATAATTGGTGTGATTATAAGAGAATATTTATTTATTTATATATATTATTTACATAACATCATGTACTTAACTGGTTATTGATTGCAATTAAGATATTGAATACTGTTTTAATTTTTAAATTTCTTAAAGAACACACAATTGTTGAGGTGCACGTGTGCCTATTCTCACCTGTTTACTTAACTACTTAATTCTAGTACTTAAAGTTCTAGTATCCTACTAAATATGTTCAATTTAACCCAACGAAAACTAGCTTTTGTATGAGTAACGAGCGCGAGTACAAAACATGGTGTCATAAATCCTGACGCGACGCCACCCCGATACAGTTTAGTGTCCGTGCCAGGATAATGATACTCCATTGTGCAGCCACTGCGGTACACATTCGCCATTATTGTATAGAATTATTAAGATACTTTTAACTCGTAGTGTCCAGCGACAATCCATATTGTCCTTGCTGCGCTATTATTATTGACTTAAAAGTTAGTATAAGTATTAATTATTATTTTTCTTTTGCAGAAAAAATTAATGAATTTTATGAAACTTAAAAATAATACAGCTTTTACAACAGAGTACTGAAGAACCCCACCCTAAATTGTTTATAAAAATGTTGTTTAATATTATTGATTGTTCTATCACACAGGGACATTACAAGGATAGCTCCCTTTATTTCAAGAGTGACTCTTTGCTGGTATATAGGGTTTACAGTCAGGCACCGCATCTCACCATGGTCATATCTTACACAAAATAACACATGTGCTTTAAAGTGCCTAATGAGGTTTGCTCGAAATCTTATTCTACCCCTATACAGTTTAGTGGTCGTGGGAGGACAATGATACTCCATTGTATGTCCACAGCATTGTCATTATTTTATCGAAGTTTTACGTTCTATATGTCCATACATTTACTTCGAGGTACTCAACGACTTCAGACCGACCAACGAGAAGAACTTGCGATGTTTGCTTAAATATTTGTATCCGCGATAAAGTTTGGTGGTCGCAGGGTAATGATATTCCATTGTGCACCCCCTGGGGTACACAACATTTCCATGTTTATATGGATTTATGTCGTTATATATTATTTTCCTTCGAAGTGCTCGTTGACATTAAATTTAACTCGAATGATAAGAGCTATGAGAAGTAATTTATTGGGGAGGCCAATGTTCAGCAGTGGGATTTATAAGGGTGACTAGCTATTACCCGCGACTTCGTCCGCGTGGTATAGTATCTTTGGGTAGCATTTTTATATTTTAAAATTCAGAAATCCCATTCAACTTTTCATCCCCCTTTTTAACCCTTTACAACCCCCTTTTCGCAATAAAAAGTAGCCTATGTCTTTTCTAAGGGTCTAGACCACCTGTATACCAAATTTCATAAAAATCTGTTTAGTAGTTTTGGCGTGAAAGAGTAACAGACAGACAGACAGAGTTACTTTCGCATTTATAATAGTATTATTATATTATATTATATAGTAAGGATAGTAAGGAAGTAAGGATAGTAAGGATAGTAAGGATATAATGATCATGACAGTCATGTATTCGGCAAAGAGTATATTTACGAACAAAGTTGTTTTTGGAAGTGGGCCCGTCAAATCTCCAGACAAATTGATGGACCGGGATAGTGGGCGCTCTTTGTGGGAGGCTTACGTTCAGCAGTGGACGGCAATTAGATGATTTGTTGTTTGAAAAGAATCCGCGGTATCATACGATGTGTAGATAATTTTGACAAGTCACAATACAATAAATAAATAAATTCTGACAGTTACACCAAGTATTTAGTTCTAAGATAGGTATCATTAGGAACTTGTGTTATGTATACTAAATAAAGGATTAATACATATATAAACTTTTTTTGTTTCTAATTACATACTTAATATACTCGTACATAGGAAAACACCCAGACCAGAACACATATTCATGTTTGTGCACACAAAGATTTGTCCAATGTGGGAATCGAACCCACGACCTCAGATGCAGAGTGCGGGTATACTCGCCTCCTTGCCATATCGGTCACGTATGATATCCAGTTTGTAATGTATGAAATAAATGCAGTAAAGGGATGTAGAAACATGAGAAGATGCAATAATATTTGCATACCGCGGCCACTTATGTTCATCAGAACAATGCCAAGTGGTTTTGGCACGTCGCACTTAAATTTGGAGTAATTTTCGGCGAATTGATAGCTTTGAATGAAGGGCAGTAGGCTAATGTGTTGAATAATGGTGGGGCATTGGACACATACCATATGAAGACGAAATAGAAAGATAAAATAAATAAGTAAATGTTTTCTGATAATTATAACAATTATTTAGTTCCAAGATAAGTATCATTAAGAACTTGTGTTTTGGATACTACATAACGCGGCAATGCTTTTTTTTTGTAAATAAATAAATTCTAACAATTACACCAATTATGTAGTTCCAAGATAAGTATCATTAAGAACTTGTGTTGTGGATACTAAATAACGGATAAATATACTTACATACTTTTTTTTGTAAATGCATACGTAATATACATAGAAAACACCCAGACCAGAACAAATATTCATATTCATGCACACAAAGATTTGTCCTGTGTGGGAATCGAACCCACGACCTCAGAAGCGAAAGACTGGTATAGTGACCTATATGTCATATCGGTCGTCAAATATATATTTAATACACGTAGGAAAACACCCAGACCAGAACAATTATTCATGTTTATGCACAAAAAGATTTGTCCTGTGTGGGAATTGAACCCACGCTCTCAGGCGCGGAGTGCGGGTACACTCGCCACCACTGCAAATCCGTCAGTCATTAAATAAATAAATAAATATTCTCTTGCACAATTTTTTTTTTAATGTGACACGTCATAGCGACATCCTGCGGTCGATGCAGTCCAAAAAAAAATAAAAGCGCTTTGTATCGTGAAATAAGCACGGCGCATCCACTCATAACGGCCTGCTAAAAGGCCGTTTCACGCCCCGCTTAAAAGACTCGTGATCATAGAAAATAGGAAACACATGAGGCGGCAGCGAATTCCAGAGCTTAGTGGTCTTACTCAGAAACGACTTCCCGAATTTCTTGGTTCGAGTGCTAATCGTCTGCACAGTATGAAGATGGTTTCTAAGACGCTGGCACGTGTTGTTCTGAAGATGAAAGGAGAGGGCGTGATGAGATCGAAAAGCTCTTCAGAACACTCGCCATAATAGTTCCGGTAGAAGACACTGAGAGATGCAATGCATTAGTTAGGTCTAAGATAACTATTACTAAAAACTTGAGTTGTGGATACTGAAGAACGGTTAAACATTCTTTAACTTTTATTTTAGTACATACTTAATATATAAGAAACATTCAGCTTAGAATAAACATTCATGTTTATGCACACAAAGATTTTTCCTGTGTGGAAATCGAACCCACGACCTTAAGGAGCGGTGTGCAGATATACTGACCTCTACGTCTTGCGGTCGTCCTGGACTAGATATTAATGAGATGGGAGGTAATGAATTAGTAATAGCGTAACTATAGAGTGACCTGATGGTCAGACATGGTACGACTGTTATGATGATGTTTATTGGAGTTTTAAAAAGAATTGGCACTCCCGCTATTTGTGCAGACTCAACAAATGACCTATTCTTTCCTGGAACAGTTATGCAGTGTATTCTATATTATTCAATAAAATTATTAGTTCAAACGGAAAATATTATAAGAATAAAATGTATACTTTAGGACAAATTGTATACTGGAAATAAATGTCACCACAATTTTTATTATGTTTTAAATAATGGCTTCGTGCGCTTAGCACATTTAGCCAGTGTCAAGTAAGAGATATATAAATCATAGTAAATGAGAATTGCTGGTGATAATGATGATAAATGGTAAATGAGATACCCTCCCCTAAACGCCTTGAGTCCTTAGTAAAGATGTGGGACTATACTGAGATCTCACATGGACTTCTTGAGAGAATTTGTAAAGTGATGTTGCATTACTTTGTTTGATTTACCAACACTCATGTATGTTCATAAACACTTAACGGTTAATAATCCAGCGTAATTACACAGTAATGTTCGAAATATCACAATTTTTAGAAAATAAAACAAAACTGCAAACATCACGCTTCACTTTCCCTCCAAGAAGTCCTTGCACTACAATTTAAACTGTGCTTGTGACACACGAACTTTGAAAAAGTCCTACACGTGTCTCCAATATATCCATCACGTTGGTTGTGTTGGTTAACCTCTGCTCATTAGTAGGACTTTGATAAGTTAAGAATAATGAAAAGTACAAACAGTACATTCTCACTTTCTATTTTAATAAAGCTTTATACATTTTGTTCCTAATGTATACTTTGGAATTTTAACATTATTTTTTTTTATTGTATAACAAACTAAAATTTATACATAAGCTTAGATAAAAACAGTGCAACAAAAACCAATCGAGGTTTTTCCGTGAACTTCTATTTGTTTATCTACAACATACATATATACATTTTATATATCTGGTATTCAAAACAAACCATTTAAATATACAAATTCAAAACAAAAAAGATTCCCTTGTAATAATTATAATATAAGTACATATTAAGACATAAATCGTATATAAGACATAAACGATAATTTTACCATATATCGCGTCTCTAGAGGATATAAAGTTGATGTGGTAGGGCCAATTGTCTTTTGGCTTTAGTAATACTACTTGTTATTTAAGTAGTGAAATAAAGCGACATAAATGCATTTAGTATAAAATTAAGCGACACAATTTTAGTGCATTTACTGAGATTCCTTCTCCCTCTGATCCCTTTTTTTTCCTTTTCGAACTACACGTGCTGGCCTTAAGAACAACTGTCATACTGCGCCGGCTATCAGAACTCGATAGAACAAAAAAAATTGGCTTTAGGACTCGACTGCTTCGGAAAGCACGTAAATTCTTTAGTCCCGGCTGTCATGAACATTTATGGCAGTTGTTATTCGGAAGTCAGTGCCTTCTAACATCCTGACAGCTGGTTTAAACATAGCATAATGTTTCCTTGTACGTGGTGGAGGTTAGACGGCAGTCACTCTATGTAATATCTGAAATTCAGACAAATCTGGTTTAACCAGTGCTCAGACCCTGGCTGGACCCTAAGCTTAAGTCTACGGCAACCGGGATTATGCTAGGATATGATTAAATACTATATATAGTATGTAATGTTGACGTTTTTTTACTACTTGCTGCTATATTTCGGCACATACAACGATGAAAAAAAAAAAAATACTTTTCTGTTTCTTCTGTGTATTAAAAAACTCACAAAGAAAAAACTTTAATAAGCCAGTCTCAAAAAATACACGTTACAATACGAAACAGATGACAAAGGTAAAAAAACTTCACCAAGACGTCTTCGAGAAAGTTCTAAAAGTAGATCGTCATAAAAAAGTTTGTCTGTGTCTCGTAAAAAGGGGAAAAATTGGCTTGTTTTTAAGTTGTCTCTCCGCAGGGAACATCCCTTTACGTTACGGGATAGTCGCTTACAATCCGGGATAGACACAGGGGAGCGAATCAACCATCCACTGAAGCTTGTATACCTAGTGACACAGTATAAACAAGTTTTTGCAGTAGGGCGCATGTGTTTCAGCTTCTCTAATACTGGGTCTTTTAAACGGAGATCGAAAAGGCCTTTCTTCATGCCATCATTGATGGGTCGTCTTCGTCATCCTGCTTATCCCAGGTTCTGGATCGCCATGTTATTTTTAAGCTGCGCCATCAGACAGGATGTAATCATTATGACATAGAATTTAATTAGCAGTACGTGGTTGGAATAATATTGTAATTTGTAATTTCTTTATTGCTTATAAACATGTTACAATTTGGTTAATAGTATATCTAATCCTATACTATACAATTCTTAGGGCCTGTGAAATATGGAGGAGAAAACATCTTCGCAATGTCTTATTAAAATACTCGTCAGTTACAATGACTGTTTTATATGTGTTGTTTCTCAAGTAAATGCAATGAAAAATTCACTTGACATTATGTGGACGCGTGTGCTTACCTTACGTGGTTTTTTTTATAATAAATATTCTATTGTCGCACTGTACAGGTTATATTGTGACAATAGGCCGTTATTTGCTCGTGATTGGATATAAAAGTTACAATTGCTTCTGAGGGTAGTTGATTACATTGGAAATAAAGGAAACCAAAAGTAGTATCGGAAGTTATATTTTTATGTTCGTTTTCAATATTCAAGAACTTACTGGTTGATATGAGTAGCTTGGAAGCTTGTAGCTTTTTTCTTCATACATTTACGTTGCTCATCATCAGTTCTAGGAGGTTTTATGTGCCATGTGTAACGTACTGGCAGTATGACCGTTTGCTGGTGAATTGAGGACGGGTAAAAAATTAAGAAATAAAAATGGTTTATTTAACAGGGACAATAATTAATCAGAAGTGTTTCTCACAACAGCTTAGGAGACCATTTTTTTCCGGCCAAAGGAGGACCGAAAGTGGGCATGGGACACACCACTGGCAGACACGACTGCCAGCAGTAATACCCACTAATAATCCTCTGTCTCGCGTCTGACACCCCGCCTGCAGCCAACGTTCCCCGGGCCAAAACCGGGAGGACCTCCTCAGAGAGGCGCAGTGGAGGCGCTATTTCTACCTCCCTGTGCGACCATAGCGTGTGTGGCTGACTTCCCGGAGGGTACATGGTTAGACAGCAGGGGCTCCCTGCCCCCGCTGCATAAGAACCTTCTGGCACAGTTTGACGGGCCCTTCTGGCCCGCCCGATGCGGTGATCACTCTTAGTTTCCCCCCCGGTACTCAGTACAATGGGCACCCAGAGTCGCCAACCTCTGGGTGTTACCTTTTTCCGGCCTCCGGTAGGTACTCAGCCCTCCCACCACGCCAAGGTAGAAACATGTCCGGGGGGGAGCTTAGGAGACTAAGCCAACCTCACCTATAAGTGTTGCACCTGCTTATCAACGGACGGGGCTCTGGCAAAGATTAAAGTTCCCGTAAGCGGCAATAGGCTCGCTAACTATTACGTAAGAATTGGCGAAGTGTGGAATAAGAATATGCCTCTGCCTACCTTTTTGGGGAAACAGACGTAACAATTAATCGAAGAAAATCTGACCCCCGCACTAGGCCTGGCCTTTTTTTATTTTTTTTTTGTTTTTTTTTTGTTTTACGTCGGTAACAAAATGCGTTTACGCACTACCTTCCGGCCAAAGGGGGACCGAAAGGGGGTGTGGGACTCACCACTGGCAGACGCGACTGCCAGCAGTAATACCCACTAAAAATCTTCCGACGACGCCCGCCGCTTGTTGAGAAAGAGGCGGGGGCCAGTACCTGGGTTGCAGCTTCTGACACCCCGCCTGCAGCCAACGTCCCCCGGACCAAAAGCGGGAGGACCTCCTCAGAGAGGCGCAGTGGATGCGCTTGTCCTACCTCCTTGTGCGACCATAGCGTGTGTGGCCGACTTCTCGGAGGGTCTGTCGTTAGACAGCAAGGGCCCCCTGCCCCCACTGAGACCCTCCTGGCGCTGCTTGACGGGCCCTCCTGGCCCGCCCTCTGCGCCCTCCACAGGTCCCTCTTAGTTTCTCCCCCGGTAGTCAGTACTAAGGGCACCCAGAGTCGTCGGTCTCTGGGTGTTACCTTTTCCCTGGCGCCTCCTGCGCCCTACCGGGAGGTACTCAGCCCCCCCACCACGACAAGGTGGAGACCAATCGGGGAGAGCACTAGGCCTAGCCTATCCTATGGGTCCTATGAGGATATTCTCGGTATTATCCAATCGTCTGCTCCCAGTTTATTTGGGGTTGGACCAGAATGTATTTTCCTTCCAAATCAATCCCCTTCTTGATCTTATTAATTCATCTCTGTGTTAGTCGTGTTCTTTCTCTTCACCTGGTGACTTAAAAATAGCTTATGTTATGACAAAAGCTACTTTTAGGGGTATTGTACAAAAAATACATTATTTTCGACATTTTTCCCTGTATGTTTTCCAAAAAAATCTTTTCCTGATAATGATTCTACTTGCCGTGCCCGACAGGGTCCACAACAAGCTGTATTATACATTAACATTCTATTGTCCCTGTTTGTGCAGAGCAATAAGTATATTGAGTATTGAAGAACATGGCAGAAATAAAATATATGTACTTGTAAACTCTATATTGTTGCAATATAGTTTTTTTAAAAATATTATTTCAGATCTATCTTACTATATATCCATTTGCATAATTTATTTGATTTCTGCTGAACTCAATTGAAATCTCTCTTTCAGCCCGCCTTATTAAGTGATACGTTCAAGATTTAAAAGGGATCCGTAGAAATTAATCTTCAAGCTAATCCGAAATGCGCCTTTCGACCCGACAGTCGAAGTCTGCCCATAAAAGACAGTCATAAACGGATCTTTTCCTTACTAACACTCGGGTCTTCAGCATAATGGGTTCATAATACAGGGTAATTGCTTTATCAAGAGTTTTACACTAAAACTCTATAAAGCACCTGTGAATAAGTTAAGTAGGCATTAATTTTATTTTGTCTGACCTCAACTCCTCGGGGACATAATGCATATTGGCAGAAGCAGGTGAGTGACGTCCTGCTGCAAAAAATTTTTAAGGGCTCAATTTCAAATGATTTTTTACACTTAGACTTAGATTCACTTACATTTAAATATTATTTGTTTTTTTAATGTTTGGTTGCATGCATAGAATAATAACACCTAGAACGATAGTTCCCTCCAAAGCGGTCTTTCAAAAGCGAGGCAAGAAAAAAATCTATGTGTGCGTAAGATACTTGTATTTACGCTCGACGAAACGCACACAGTGAAAAAAATCATGTTGTCATTTCATTCAATTTTCGCTAAAAGTAGGGAAGTTTAAACTTTTACACTTTAGCTTAGCTATTTATTGCATTTAGTTTATGGGAAAAACCACTTACTTTATAATTCCATTAAGATGTATATATATATTTTATCCTGCCAAGGGTGAATAATTTTTCACTAATTATTTATTTAACTTATTTAGAGCTATGAAACTCTTAAATGGTTATAGTTAGTCAACTGTTTTATGTAAATAGACCAGAATCGAATAAAACTATTACACCTTTTAAGATGTGATTTATGCCATATCAATAGAAATCAATTAATCAATGAAAAAATAAAGATTTTTGTGTTATCTTATATTAAAGAAATTATTTCACGCGAACAAAGTCGCGGGCGGAAGGTAGTAGCAGATAATTGTCAAATAACATTTTGTGCAATTTAATTTTGACTAATTGAGACGTGTTTCACAAACAAAATGTAGGAGATTTTTCCCGTTAATGGCAACATTTTTATTGACTGTCACGTAACAAATATTGAAATTATTTTTTTCATTTTAATGAATGTTTTACTTAATAATTTAAGTTCAAACGCATAATTTACCCGTGTAATGTTATGTTAATATGTTTCTTGTGCTTTTCCGACGTATTGTGATATCCGTTCATAGCGCAAACCGTCATTTTTAATAAAAATATCAGGAGTAGTTTTCAATACGACACGACCTTCAGCACTGACGGGCCGCGTAACGAACTTAGCCAAAATGGCTAGGTTTGAGTTGCCTCACTTTGACGACGCGTACTGGGCTTCTAGGTGTAATTATTCTAAGGTTGCATGTAAGTGAATCTAAACTTCGTGATTTCAGTATAATTCTATTTTGATTGTTTTTTTATATTTTTGACGGTTTCAAGACAGTTTATGGAATAAAAAGTTTTTGAAGTTTGAATGCCACACAATCTTCTTCTTTCTTTTAAATAATGGCTTCGTGCGTCTAGCAAATTTAGCCTGTGTCAAGTAAGTGATATATTAATAATATATAATTCATAGTAAATGAGAATAAATGGTGATAAAGATGATAAATGGTAAATGAGATACCCTCCCTGACTGAGATCTCACATGGACTCCTTGAGAATAAATATGAAAAGTGATGTTGCACTGTTATGTTTGATTTACCAACACTCATGTATGTTCACAAACACTAAACGGTTAATAATGTTCGAAATATCACAAATTTTAGAAAATAAAACAAAACTGCAGACATGACTCTTCACTTTCCCGCCAAGAAGTCCCACACAATCTTTCACCAAGATTAATGTGTTTTTTTTTTTAATTTTAACAGATTAATCTCTATGAACTCTGCTTGGCGTTTGTGATCGTTTACAACCACGAGTTACTTTGCAGAAATCCATTGAAAGCAAGTAAAGGTTGCGCGACAATTACCACAAAGTTGGTTCAAACTATAGAAATCTTAATAATATAACAATAGAAGTGCTGTGCTGGCGTAAAATCGGCGCTGTGATGTATCGTATGTCACCAGTGCATAACATGTCGTTTAGTCGCTCACCGACCGTAAAGCAGATATTTTTAATACATTGCCGTTCGCGTTAATTATATCTGAATCGTACAGTACTGCAAAAAATCAATGTACTGTGTTCAAGACAAACTTGTCGTCCGTAGTGAATGACGACGTCATTTTCGAACTCTTAATTGTACAGCCGAGCTATCACGTGAGTGACACATTTTCAAATTGGCGACATGCATTCCGACAGTTTGACGCGACACAAACCATTTCTAGTGTCTTTTTGTTTAGATTTCTTTGGTTCAAACTTTCAATCGCAGACATATAAAAATTAAAAGAATTTTGTCTCTTTCATTGTTGTTAAAAATAAATAAATTGAATTTCCATTTTATGTGTAAATATTTGACGAATTTAAATGATCCTGTTGATCTTAAAGACAATAAAGTATATTTTATTTATGTCAAACTACAAGACAATGTGTCACTTTCGAGTATAAAACACACGATCCAAATTCATCTTGAAAAGTAATCCCATAAACTGTATTATCTGTATGAATTGAGCGACCGCTTGTGTGGTCGACATGCCCCACTTTATGAGACATAAACATTTAGAATGGCTTACCATATAAAACCGCAGACGAGTCGACAATTAGGTTAGTTTCTAATACATATATGTTTTCATTTGTTGCTTCTGGAGCGGCGAGACCAAATGCCTTTAAATTCAGAGGGTCACGGGTTCAAACCCTGTTGACGCACTTATCAGTTTTGGAAGTTATGTGCGTAACTATCACCCTGACAGCTGGTTTAACCACAAAATGATGATTTTCTCTGGGTTGCGAAGGGTAGACGGCAGACGCTCCACGTAATAACTGAAATTCAGTCAAATCTGGTTGAACCAGTGAACAGACCCTGGGTCCTAAGCTTAAGTCTAGATAAGAAGAATAGATAAACAGGCACAGTTAGCTATTATTTTTATGTTGCTGTATAATTTATTGATTCAGGCGTTACTTTGCGGAAATCCATTGTAAGCAAGTGATGGATTAAAAATATCTTTGTAACAATTCCCGCGCTACTATAATTTCCCGAACCAACCAACGCTGAAACGAGAGTCGAGTTCACTCTCGTTTCAGCGTTGGTCGTGAAGACATCGTTGTTCTGAGGCTCCTATCTTACCCGAAGATGCCCTGTGTAAGGGCGAAATACGTGTCGTGTTGAATAGTTTCTCGATTTTTCGGGAAATTATAGTAGCGCGGGAATTGATACAAAGATATTTTTAATCCATCACTTGCTTTCCTTATGTTGCTGTATCTCTCTGTATCCATCTAATAGCTACTGAATCATGAAATGAAATGAAAAAATATTTATTTCAATATCTAACAACATACACAAGATAATAAAGAAATAATACAATATATAGGACACGTAAAGGTTTCATGATATTGAAAAAGGCCCCTGCTCAGTATTTGCAGTGAGTCTGTAAACAAACCCACTGCACTGATTTTCAGCATGGGCCAGATTCACCATTAAAAAGTACAACAATAAACTAAAAAATATAAGACGCCAACAAAACTAAATTAAATTTTATACTAAATACAACAATAACGAAAACGAACGAAAAGAAACACAAAGTAACAGGTCATCAGGTCGGTGCACAGCTATTATTGATATAAGTATCTCAACTTGTTAACTGAACTTAAAACTCTTCTTTTAAACCATAAATGGGCGTTCTTAAGTATTTACGTATAGCTATATTCATCTTAAAGCTACTGTGTCATTAAATCGCAGCACAATCAGCGTTATATAGTCCAAAGCGCCGTAAAGATAGACGTCTCTATTTTCAAGTGCATTAGGGCGCGTTTCGATAAATGTGTCGGTCAATGTAAAAATAGTGTGACTCCAAATAAAATAAAAAAATATTTTTTCGCATTGGGCTCACATACTGTATTTTAAGTTATTTTGTACTAATTACAATGTTTCATTTATGCTTAAAAATAAAAAAAATTAAAACATTGAATAAATTTTTTTTCTATACATAATATTTTAATACAACACTTTTTTTTTAAATTTAATTACAAGGAGTTAGTTCACTATTACAATAAACGACACATATATGGATGATTGGGAGCTACATGCTGTCTAGCTAGTATTTATATAAACCTCTTTGATTGTAAACTACTCGTAGGGCTCTTTTTAACCTTCTAGGTCTTAGGTATCTAAAGGATGAATTATATTTATGTAGCTCTCTTTATATCCTAAAGTGTGAAACAGTACTTCTAATCAATTCTGTGTACATGAATGAATAAATGGGCGGAAAAAAAATGTTTGCATATATGTATTAAGCAATTATAGAAATTAATGATTCGTCTTACCGATTGTTAAATACTTGTAAAAATATTACTTCGACTTTTAACGTTTATAGTAACGTAAAAATGCGGGCTTAAAACGCAAATCATAAAGTTCTAGAAAAATAAAGACGCCCATTGTCCTACTGATCAACGGACGAGGCGCTGGCGAACGTAACAGTTCCCGGTAAGCGGCAATAGGCTCGCCACCTATTACGTGGGACAGACTATATAATTGGCAAAATGTGGGCGTATTATATGCCTTTACTTTCGGGGCAACAGGCGTGATTGTATGCATATATATCTCATTTTGTTACCTATACTACGGGCTTCTCTCATAAATAATGACGAGAAGGATAAATGAATGGGCCCATTTAAGTGTAATATATAGCTTTATTCATCTTCAAGCCACTGTTTCATCAAGTCGCTGTAGCCGAAGTTGGTCCCGGTTTCACAGCGGGTACTACGAGCGTCTCATAACAAAATAATATTTACACACTTTACATACAATTCGCAGTTGGAGTTTACGCCATCTTAGAACGTTAACGAGTGCTAGTGGAAGTAGGGTTGGCCCCTGAGAGTTTTTTTTATATACTAGCGATAATAAACAAGTAATTTCATGGATATAATTAAGTAATGCTCGTACTATAGGTAAAAAACAAACTTGGAACTTGTGTTATGACTACTTAACAATGGATACGCATATTTTTTCATTGTAAAAGCATACTTAATATACATAGAAAACACATAGCGCAGAACAAAAATTTAAGTTCATGCACACAAATATTGTGGTTTTGCTGTGGGGAAATCGATTTCATTCCAGCAATTTGAAGTAAAATTTTGTCATATGATGATTACTGTCCATAAACTGTTTATGTTCAATAAATTGACCCTGAATAAACGTTAGCACCGGTAGGTACTAACTGTTTTATAGCTTAAAAAATAAATAAGTACATATAAATACTAAAAATAAATAAGTAAATATCATTGAACATCATACATCTTATACTATGCATTAGTATGCATAGTATAAGATGGAAGCCATTCTGCGACACACATGCACATTATGCGAATGCTTTACTTTTAGTTTTTTTGTTGTTATATTTTTTTAATTATTGTAACTTTGTTTTTATTGTTTTATAATTATGTATGTGTGTCTTTCGTTGCAATAAAATTTTTATCTATTTATCTTTATTTTGAATAATTAGTATTATTGACAGTGTAGAAAATAAATTCCTTGGAACAGAGTGCAGGTATATCGTTCTCGCGCCATAAGAATCTTCAATTAAATTAAAATACTGGGACATTTTACAAAGCGCCATATAGCCTCAAGCTAAGCAAATCTTATAATAGAGAACGGATAAACATATAAAAAATATATTATTATGAAATAAAAATCAACACATTTAGTTTCCCTCTAGATGAACCGGTGAACTTCGTATCATATTTCTGAACGATTCCACAAATATTCCACTATCAAGTGGCAATACAGAAACAGTATGCAAATATTTAAAGATATTTTTAATTTACTATTTTTTTACTTAGCTCTATTTTATTATCAATGCGTATAAATATGTACGTATCAATTTTAGTAGTTTTTTATTTAGTAGTTAGATAGTTTTCTTTTTGTCTGTTAACTCAATAAAATCTTTGTTAAGCCATGGGAAAGAGCAAGTTATCCCCAACACAAGTACTGCGTTACTTACTGGGGAAACTTAACATGTGTATTTACGATTTATTGAGCAATAAAAACAATTTTTATTTTATTTTATTTTATTATAAAATCCATCAATCATTCATCTATGGTTAAATCAGCTGTCAGAATATTAGAAGCCATTGACTTCCTAATAACGACTGCTATAGGTTTTATAAAAGGCTCAAAGACTTCCTAGTAGAAAAATGTTTTTATGACTTATGTGAATATTTACCTAATTGACATAGTAACTTTTAAGTAGTATTATTATTGTATTTAATGTGATTCGATTTTAATTGTAACTATATTTTGATTGTAATTTTGTTTTTCATATTGTGTGTAATGATAATTTGTAATGCAGGATTTAATGATAATAATTTCAACTATTTTATAATGTATTTTGCAATGTTCATGTCTTAGAACCATTATTTATATGTAACATTAAGATATTTATGTACAACATGATGCAAATAAAGAACTTTGAACTATATCAGCAGGGACCACGTACACGTTCCGAGGCACAGAGCACACGATAATTACGCACATAACTTCGAAAAGTCTGAATCCTCGCCACTAGGCTATCGCCGAATCAAACCTTTAAAGCCAACACCAGTATCCAGTGTGCTAAATGCTATTTGTGACAACCCTACGTAAAAGTTGTGTGGAACTTCCTACGGGCTCAGTGCTCGAGTCGCGACTCGCTCGCACATTTCATCACCGTCAAAGAATGGAAACTCGGCAAAACATTAATTCTGTAGACGATGCTGCTGCTACTGTTAGGAGCTTCTTTCTTTATACTTCCATGTGGAACTAGTGCTAGACTGTTTTTAATATACTTTTAGGTATAAGTGTTATATATATCAGGACCTACCTATATATATAAGCAATAATTAGCGGAAGCGCTCGTAGCTCTGCGGTGCTCGGTAGTCGGAAACGATCACCGAAGTACAGCAGAGTTTACAGAGTCAGACCTTGGATGGGTCGCCGTTTGTGTGGCATTTAATATCGAGCGCTTCCGTGCTTTGGAAGGCACGTTAAGCCGTTGGTCCCGGTTATCACTAAATGTGGTAGTCGTTAAGCCGTGTTAGAGGCCTAATGGGCGGCTTGATAAATTCTAAGAGCAGGACGCAATACACCTGCCTCCGCCAATCCACGTTGGGTCCGCGTGGTGGGGTATGACCCAATACCCTCGCACCTTGATATGTGAGAGGAGGCTCGTGCTCAGTAGTGGGACGTTAATGGGCTGAAATGATGATGGTGATGATGAATAATTAGCTTATATTTCAGCTTCGTCATGTCGAGTTACATTTTTAACAACAGCGCAAGCATATTGCGGTCATTGTAAGCTGCATGATTCGTGGCTAGCATAAAATTTAATTTACCTACTACATTGTTCAAACGCACCGTGAATTACATGATGCATGTATGGGAATTGTGACTATGGCTATTTATTTATTACAAGCGGCCGCTAGCGACTTTATCCGTGTGACGTACATATAAACTACCCTCTTGAATCACTCTATTTATTACAAAAACCACATCGATTGACTGTGTGTTTTGTATTGTTAATTTAAATTATATTTGATTGATGATTTAAAACAGCATAGCCTGTGAGTTTCTTGTCAGTTCTTCTCACTGAGCGGTGGCTCGGAACTGGAACTTAGATTCACTTACACTTAATTTTTATTTTTTTGCATGTAAGTGAATCTTAGCTTCGTGATTTCATTGTATAGGTGTTTAGTTTTTTTATTTATATTTTGTATTGACATTTTTAAGTGCTATAAAGTAGTTTATGAAATAAGAAATTTTTACATTGCGTTGCGTTTTTTATTAGTATTTTGTTTTGAAGTTTTCAAGTGCTATATAGTTTATAAAATAAAGAACTATTTACTTTTACATCAAAATCCGTTGCATTTTAAAGATCTAAGCATAATGTCTGGCCACGGCACCTTCACCCGGCCGAGGTAGATTGTGCAGGCTCAGGCTGGCTTGACGTCGTAAGTATCGACCAAGTGCGTACCAATAATGTATCGGCCAAGGATGCCGAAGACCTTGCGAAGTGGAGGAGAAGATAGGAAAGCGGAACTCGGGCCCGTAAGGCAGCAACCGGTATAACGCTGAGATGATGATGAAGAAGAAAAATATGAGCATAAATTATTGATTCAGGCGTTACTTTGCGGAAATCCATTGTAAACAAGTGATGGATTGAAAATGTCTTTGTAACAATTCCCGCGCTACTATAATTTGTGGTTGTGTTTTTGAGAGTGTCTCTAGTTTCAGCGTTGGTCGTGAAGACATCGTTGTTCTGAGGCTGCCAGACCTTATCTTTTTTTTTTTTTGGGATGGAAAATCATCAAATGACCTTCTCCCGCTGTGGGTGGAGCGGGAGGGTGTGTCAGACTTCTACTGACTAAAAACCATCCGTGTTCCTTTTTGAGCCTGTAACACCAAGGCCGCGGTAGCCCTTTCGAACACCTGAAGATGCTCTGTGTAAGGGCGAACGTGTCGTGTTGAACAGTTTTTCGATTTTTCGGGAAATTATAGTAGCGCGGGAATTGTTACAAAGATATGTTTAATCAATCACTTGCTTAAATATGAGCATATATAGGAACACACAGCGGTAAGCGACTTTGTTTTATTCTATGTAGAGGTTTACTCTCACCACCGTTTAAGCATGGACATTCGGCTATGGTCTATCGAATGATGTTGTTCCACCGAGTTGTTAAAACAGTATGTTTATGATGGATTTAGAGAGAGCTCCATGATATATTTGATTACTTTTCGTTCGCAAATAAAATTTAATTGATTAATTACTTTTTCAACGAAAAGCGCGAACTTTTTGACGTGAGTTTATAAAATAAGTTTTGGTTTTTTTAATGTATGGAATATTTATTCCATTTATAGCCTATTCATTATATTAAGCTACAAGAGCTAGTAAGTAAATCGCTAACCAACATAAAAATCATCATTATTATAAAAACATAAATATTATTTGACAATTACACCAATTATTTAGTTCCAAGATAAGTATCATTAATTACTTGTGTTATGGTTACTAAATAACGGATAAACTTAAATAAATATTTTTTTTTGGAAATACATACTTAATATATATAGGAAAACATCCAGATCAGAAAAAATATTCATATTAATGCATATAAATATTTGTACTGTCTGGGAATCGAACCCACGACCTCAGGAGTGGAGTGCGGGTATACTCGCCACCACACCATATTGGTCGCCAGAATTATCCGCAGTCCAAAGACGTACTATTGAACATAGGCCTATCCCGTAGACTTCTGAACTTCTCCCATAACTGATTTATGAGTTCCGCAGTCTATCTTGCAGTTGGACGGTCTACAAACAAAATACGAAAACGAACGTGCGATCGGATGCAGTGTACACTAAAAACAATATGAAATAGGTTCTAGTGTTGTGACAACTTGAAACTCTCAAAAATTACAATGTAACGAATGATTGTGTCATAGCAGTGCTCTCACAAATGGTATCTACGGAAGACCAGCGTTGAGGCGTTTTCGTGACACCTGAGTTTATGCTGAGTGGATACCATTTCTGTGACACTCTTTAAGTAGTTACTTTAAATAGTATAATGTATCTGTTTCCTTTTGATGTTGCCACAGAATAAATTCTTTTTCTTTCTTTCTTTTTCTTTCAATAATAAATTGTTTCAAATCAAACCCAAAAATCATTCAGTACTATAATGTAAATTAAAATACTGAAAATTCTCTAGTTCGTATTTTAATGCTCTCATTTATAAGGACATGTTTATGAACAAGATTTGAATATTTTAATACCGTGGATTTATCTTGCTTAAGATTTAATTTAAGGGGATTGTGCTAAGCCTGCCGCTTCTTCATTTGAAGAAATAAACACGAGGCGTGAAGCGAGGTTTTGGTTAATTGCAAAGGTGTGAATTTAATGAAAAAGGGCAATTACTTAAGATATATGTGGCATTGCTTGGATAATATATAGTACTGTAATAATAATTTATAATAATATTGTGATCCTACCAAGATCTTAGGATTCCAATATTTTTTTTTGATTTACGTCGGTAACAAAATGCATTTACGCACTGTTTCCCGGCCAAAGGGGGACCGAGAGAGGTGTGTGGGACTCACCACCGGCAAACAGGACTGCCAGCAGTTATACCCCCAAAAAATCCACCGACGACGCCCGCGCTTGTTGAGAAAGAGACGGGGGCCAGTACCTGGGTTGCAGCTCTGACACCTCGCCTGCGGCCAACTCCCCACGGACCAAAAGCGGGAGGACCTCCTCAGAGAGACGCAGTGGACGCGGTGCTTCCACCTCCACGCGCGACCATAGCGTGTGTGGCTGACTTCTCGGATGGTCTATGGTTAGACAGTAGGGGCCCCCTGCCCCCGCTGCCTAAGACCCTCCTGGCGCTGCTTGACGGGCCCTTCTGGCCCGCCCGCTGCACCCTCTACAGGTCCTTCTTAGTTTCCCCTCGGTGGTCAGTACTAAGGGCACCCAAAATCGCCAACTTCTGGGTGTGACCTTTTCCCGGCCTCCGGTAGGTACTAAACCCTCTCACCACGACAAGGTAGAGACCAGTCGGGGGGAAGATATTAGGATCCCAAAACAACCTCACCTGCAAGTGTTGCACCTGCCAATCAACGGACGAGACTCTGTCAATTACAAATATCCTGATAAACTGCAATAGGTTCGCCACCTATTAGGTACGTAGGACGAACATTATAAATGGCGAAATCTGGGCGTTTAATGTGTCTCCCATATATAAAAGGCGTGATTGTATGTATGTAATAATAGTTTTGGACTTAAAGTGCTGCGCATACCTCGTTGACATCACAGGTTCGCTTGACGAGAATTTTGTCACAGCCGACAAAGATAATACCTAGTCTTCGCCTACGAAATTAAAGCCATGTTATGAACTCACTTACAATTGTTTGGATAGTTAGTAAATAGACAACAACGATCAAACACTTAATAGCGAAGAGCATCAATCAGTAGCTAGGTGGCAGATTCAAGGGTCAGATGCAATTTAAATCGGATCACAGAACAAAATGAACCAAAGTCTTAGAGTATACAGATTCTTTAACGGTGATCATTTGCAGACCACGTAGAGACTGGCTATTTAAAACGTGGACGGATGAAGAGAAAATTGCGACTAGTCTGGCTAAAAGCTTTGAAGTAGTAGACATAATGTCCAACAATGGTTTTTAATTGACTAAGGGTCACCTTAGTCAATTAAAAACCTTGGCAGTGCTATTCAACAATTTGGGAGATATTTTGGAGAATATTATTTTGTTAATTTAAATGTAGTACCTGTCTTTTCAAAAGCAGGTACCCAATGTCAAATAATAATTAGTCCTAATAATTTTAACTTGGTCACACTTATATTTTACACTTATATTTATGCGTCTGTCTTTTTTTTTACAAACTCATTCTTATTGTCTCTATTCAGGCAATTTTGGCATAGTTTCCAAACAGTATTTATATTCCAATCTGGGCGCCTTATTGCTCACACTAGTGATTATACAGTAGTAAGTTTAGTATCGATTTGTATTGGGCAGTCTTTTTGTAGCCAAGATGTCCATTGCATTCTGTTCGGAACTTACTGCAAGACAAATTGTGAGTCCCCAACTGAACGAAGGGTAGCGCTCGCTTTAACGTGAGTGTATAGGACGCTTGCACACATAGGAAACGCATAAAATGACTCTTGCAATCGTAATTTGAAAATGTGCTTTATAATTATTTTATCACGGGTGCCTTAATGCTGACACTAGTTATTATACAACAGTAATTTTAGTTTGGGTGTGTGAAGCAGTCTTTTGGTAGCCAAGTTGTCCATTGCATTATGTTCCATTGAAACTTACAGCAAGACAAATTATGAGTCCATTACTGAATGAAAGGTGCTATTAGCTTTAATGTCAATGTATTGGATGCTTAAATGTATATAGTATACCACCAGTGGTTAAATTACACTAGCTTCATATTTTAATATGAAATAAATGTATTTTATAATAAATAAATTATTTACTCTAAAAAAAAATCGACGAATCTATTGGTTTTAAGTGTTTTCTATGAACCATTATAAAATACAAAAAAGTATTAATTACCAAAGATTATGTTGTTTTTTTAAAATTTTATAGTATATAAGCTATACTAAGTTTTGTTCTAGGTGGTTTTAAATGAGATATTAGTTAAATATTAACGATGTAAAGCTGATTTTGATGCAAAGCTCTTGGAAAATGCAAAATTTCAGCGAGTCGATTCGATTTCCATTAACTCTTCTTATCGCATCTAGACTATTTCACAACTTTACCATAAAGGTATGCTATTTCAAAAAATACTCTTTTCTTATTTTTTAAAGAAGGTTTCAATCTTAAATCTCAAAAGCGTATATTGAAACATATAAGTATCTAAAGCGATATCAGTTTCGGGATAACGGCGCAGCGCTATCTCGGACACAACAATTTATGTGAGAAAGAATTTTATTTCTACTGTCATGAGCGCAGCGTGAGCGATTTACGAAAATGCGTCAAATAATAAAATCCTTTAAATAATATTACAGCACAATCCTCTGCCAAATACTTTACTGTGTATCCTCAAGCAACGTGAACAAATTAAAGTTGATTTAAAGACGAGCTTTCAGACGAGCGTTTTTATTCTCTTAGTGCATACATCGAATTGTAAAATTTGTTAAATATGCTGAGTTTGGTAATTTTTTAGACCATTTATTTCATGTGGAATAAAAAGTCTTGTCTTTGTCTTTCACGCGTCGATATGTTCTATATTAGGGTTAATATAAAACATATCGACTTACGATCAGAAAGTCATTCAGTCTTTTAGAATTTATAAGTCTGTTTGCAAAAAAAACAAACTTTAAATAAATTTTCTTTGAATTATAATTGGCAATTGTCGTTGCCTAGTGACGAATGTCTTCTGTATTATTTTTCTTAAAAATTAAATTAGAATTTGTGCTAACTAATTTTACATAAAAATACATACATTCACGCCTGTTTTCACGAAGGTGTAGGCAGAGGCATATTATACGTCCACATTTTGCCAATTATATAGTTGGTCCCACGTGATAGGTGGCGAGCCTATTGCCGCTTTTCGGGCACTGTTATGTTCGCCAGAGCCCCGTCCGTTGATCAACAGGTGTACCACTTGCAGGTGAGGTTGGCTTGGGCTCTTTAAGTCTTGGTACCTGTACACCCATACATTACCCATAAAATACATACAAATTTATACTCTTATTTAAAATAAACGCAGATTAAGTCTATAGCAGTTCTCAAATGAAGATGCTTTAATTTACTGCTATTAACTGGTCATAATTTTGTAAAACTGTGACAATTTTTAGAACGTGTATACAAAACGTGTATAAAGCGCTTCCGTGCTTCGGAAGGCACGTTAAGCCATTGGTCCCAGTTATCACTAAATGTGGTAGTCGTTAAGCCATGATAGAGGCCTAATGGGCGGCTTGAAAAATACTAACAGCGGGACGCCATACACCTGCCTCCGCCAATCCGCACAGGGTCAGCGTGGTGGAGTATGACCCAATACCCTCACACCTTGATATGTGAGAGGAGGCTCGTGCTTAGCAGTGGGACGTTAATGGGCTGTGATGAAGGTATACAAAACAGCTCTGAGGAGGAAAAAATTAAAAAGACTGAATAAAACCGAGAACTATACATAATAAAAAAATATTCCAAAGGGATAGCTTAGTACAGTAGACCATGATTTCAATTTGAATAGAGTTTTGTTTACAGGATTGTGAGACTCATAAATTTTCTTTTTTAATTCTCGGAATAATAAAAAAATGTCTATTTCTAGATATTTTAAGTCGTGAATAATAATGTGTAAGGTATATAATAAATAATAATAATAAATAATAAATATTTGACATTATATGCTCTAAAATTTTATTTTTAGACATAATTATATTTGTAAATAATTTGCACGCAATCTTGGCAAAAATATGGACGCCTTTATATGTAAATGTAGCAACAACTATTGTACCATGTTTTATGCAAATTAATTTGACTTGATTGTTCAGCTTTTATATGTCCACAAATTTAACTAACCTAACGTTTTGTTTTTAGATTTTCTATTAAAAGGAATTCCGCTCTGCTTATCAATGAGCTGTAAGGTTTATCCGATTTTGCACAAATCAATGGAGTCGCCGTTGAGACTATGTACCTACTCGACATAGCATATGATTGTAGGTTTCTTCTCTTTTATCTTTGTTTTAGTAAATATTTCCGTCGTTATTTTTGTGGTAAGTTGATGTTTTAGATCTATCGGTTTGGGTTTCGATACTTGTTTGTTTTCTTAACAAATGTTTCGCTTTGCTCTTTACTGAGTTACACGGTATACTCGATATTGGACAATTCAATGGAGTCGCCTTTGAGAATATGTACCTACCCGACACCATCAATATCATCAGCCCAAAGACGTCCACTGTTGAATATAAGCCTCCCTCTCAGCATTAGCTTCTAATGTGACCCAACCGATGGAAATACCTGACATAGCATTTATGATTGTTAGTTTTTACCTTTGTTTCAGTAAATGTTTCCCATGTTTAAGCTATGATAAGTGAATGTTTCGGATCCCTTGGACTGTGTTCTAACACAAATACGCACAAACCGCTTCACTTTTCAATGAGCTACGTTGTTTATTTGATTTTGCACAATTCTTCGGATCTATTCAAACTATATAAAAAACCGCAGCAGCATGATTGTAACTTTAAAAATTTTATAACATTCGAAGAAAAATGGAACGTACAAAGGATAATTTGTATGTCTGTCTGTCCGTCGTGTAGGTCTATTTCAACTCCTAAATGCCCCGTTTTTACTTTTACTTTCAGATACTAAACTGACTGTAGAGTTGCCTGCCGGATCGTGTCACCTAAATAAAAGAAAGGTCACGACCGTGACCAGTTAATTTTAAACTGTAACAAGTATAAATAACTGATGATAAGCGTAAAATTTTTCTATTCAAGTAAAAAAAATGTTATATTGTTCTTGTTTTCTTAATTGCTTTGAGAATAGTTAAGATTCTCAATTACATTTTCAGTTGTTTTGTTTATTATCGTTAGTATTGCGACGGTCCTGTAGTTGCCATAGTTTAGATGACTGCCTTGTTTGAAGATAGGTATTATAGACTTATTTAAAATATCCGGATAGTCTACTTCATATAACACATATTTACAAACCTCTCCAAAGCTGGGCTTATATATTTTTTTATTTGCTTACTCTCTTGTACTATCATTTTATTTATTCCAGTTGCTTTGTGAATATTTTGTTATCGTGTACGCATTTACCTCTTTAAAATCAACTGACATTAATTGGCTGTACTTATGAGCTCCTATTTAAGAAGTTAGTATTACAATAATGTTTTATTATTGAAAAGACTGTACATCGCGTCAGTCGGCCCGAGGTATTTTATTATAACGTCGTCTAATTTTGTTTTAGGATTGCCTATACAGTTATTTATATTAGACTATATTTTTCTGAAATCTTTATTAATTTTTTCTGTCTCCTGTATGTATGTATTCTGTCTATATTTATTTTTAATAATACGTAAGAAAAAAGTATTTTAATCACAGTTTATATATATATATAAACTGTGATTAAAATTATTTAAAGAAGATTTCTAAAGCCCGAACAGAAATTCTCTATATTCTAGTTTTTTTCTAAGTTCACTATAAACCCAAGGTTGCGTATTTCTTTTCTCTTACGTACTATTATTGCTCTATGTATAAACAAAATATTATACATATTATTACTGTTATATGTATAAACAAAAAATATTCTGTGTGTTTTTACATGTAATATTTAGGACAGTTAATTTGCATTAATTCCGTTCAATCCACTTCTTCTAAACAATCGCGATTTTTTCGTGTGAAGTGCTTTTGTTAGTGCTTAACAATTATTATTGGATACCTTACCAGTTGTTCGCAAGCTAATGCCAACTATATAAATAAATAATAAATGTTTATTTTCTCACTACAGTATTAAGTTAGGAACAAACAGGTTAATTAGTGTACAATTTTATATTGTAGGAGACTGATGCCCAAGCTAGGCTCTAGGCCACCAGGACACCAGGTTTCCACCCCTAACATTTACATTTCTTATATTATGTATTAAAGCGTCACAACGTAGCATTTTATCCCACATCTTTATATGAAGATATTATAAACATACATTTCTTTTCTGAAATATAGTGATCCGATAAGGTGCAAGTTAGTAAGTGCGCGTGCGCATCGAGCGGCCGGCCGAGACTAGGGCACACGCACACATGGTCAATATTCGAGGAATTGGCTCGGCCTTCAACGATTGCTTCGTGCGTCGTCGTCTCGGTTGTAGTATTGCAGTTTGCAGGCCGCTTTAGCAAAACATGATTTTATACGCACTTAAAATAGGATTTGCAGGTTGAGATATGTCGATGTTGATGTCCAATTAATACTGTATAACTCTTCTAGCTATGGGATATTAATTAACATATTTTTCATTTTGGCGATGAACAACAACTTGTTTTGGTTAGGTGGTCTATATATCAGTAGTTGTATATTAGTTTTTGAAGTGTTGCAATATGTTAATTCTGTTTCTTTTAATGTTGTTTGTAGTATTTCCATATCCATATCTAATGAAGCCTGACCTGAAACTGGATTATATATTGTAAGATGTTATCAAATAGATGACTCATACCAGAGGACAGAAATACCGAATTTCGTTACTTCTTTAGCTCTTTCTGTACTCGTACTCTCAGAAATTCATTCTTATGTAAATAGGATTTCGCTCAAAGTGTGCAAATCAATAAAAGTTTCTTATTTCGCTTTAAACTCATAAAAAGTTGGTAGATCATCTCTGTGATTTATGTTCGAGGATGTTTTGAATACTGAGCGAATTCTTGGCGAACTTTCGTTATTGAATTCATGAGTGAGTTCAAGGTGCGAATGGTTTTGGCTTAAGGTTATACGTGAAGTCATATTTTTTTCAGTTATTTTGTTTTGGGTTGGTTGAGTAAATGAAGTAATAGATTTTTTAAGATCTCTTATTGTAATATATCTTGAAAAACTGTTATAAGTGTCTAAATTTGTATTAAGAAACTTAGCTTACTATGTAAGTTTTAAGATTATATACATACATAATATCACGCCTGTTTTCCCAAAGGGGTAGGCAGAGGCATACTATACGCCCACACTTCGCCATTTATATTGTTGGTTCCACGTAATAGGTTGCGAGCCCATTGCCGCTATCCGGGCACTTTTATGTTCGCCAGAGCCTCGTCCGTTGATCGGCAGGTGCTTGCACTTGCAGGTGAGGTTGGCTTGGACTCCTCAGATCTTGGTAGGAACACTTGGAGCCGGAGTTATAAAAAAAACGGCGAACTACGTTTTAAGTTATAAAAAGTAACTTATTTTAAGGATTCAGCGGTTATACTTTACCACGTGGGCCCAGAGCGATTTGGCAGATGTTGGTGTGTGGCGTCCTTGTTATAATGTGAGACGTCATAATGACTACATCTTGCCTGATAGTGAGCAATAGATACAGTCTTTAAAATTATTAAGAGCATACCATACCGTCGAAAGATCACAGTTATAATTAAAGCTGGTGAACACATGCGCCGGCAGGAAATTATAAACCGTCTTGCTGGACCATTTTTTTTATTCTCTCATTATGTCCCCTAACATCTAACGACTACCAAATATAGTGATAACAGTTTAATTTAATTTGCAAATATAATAATAATAGTAAAAAGGATTTGCTAGCTGAAGTGGCAGGCCGGTCGAAAGTGTGGTAAGACCGATAAGCGCTGGAGTAGACGAGTCCTACAGCGGACCTCAAGGCTCGGAAAGCGGAGGACATCCTCTGGTTAGATGGAGCGATGACATACGCAAAAAGGCTGTCAACGGTTGGAGACAAAGAGCTGAAGATCGAGATCAGTGGCGTTGGAGAGGCCTAAGTCCAGCAGTGGACATCAAGGCTCGGAGAGCGTAGTGAAGGACATTCTTTAGTTAGATGGAGCGACGACATACGCAGAACAGCTGTCAGCGGTTGTAGACAGAGAGCTGAAGATCGAGATCAGTGGCGTTGGAGAGGCCATAGTCCAGCAGTGGACATCAAGGCTCGGAAAGCATAGTAGAGGACATCCTCCAGTTAGATGGAGCGATGACATATGTAAAAAGGCTGCCAACGATTGAAGACAAAGAGCTGAAGATCGAGATCAGTGACGTTGGAGAGGCCTAAGTCCAGCAGTCGACGAAGATAGACTGGTGATGATGATATTGAATAAAAATTTAAACTGCGCTGTAGTCAAATTGTGTTTATTTTAAATATTTATATAAAACCCTTCATCATACTTCACAGGAAAAATCAATAAGAATTTAGCAACCGACAAACATCGAAATGAACCAAGTCACCCTTGAACTGCGATCATCAATCAGGCACTTTTTTAGATCAATCCATCATAATACCGCCGTTGTTGTGTTGATTTATAACAAATAGCCCATCTCGATGATGTATGGACGCTCACGAGCCATCTATTTGATGGTAGTGGGGAAATTCAGGGCTTTTATGGACATAGTATCTTTTCGTGAAGGACAACTTCAATAAAAAGAAAGAAGTAAATTTAGCTCTTTTTAATAATTATTTAGTAATGTACATACATAACATTACGTCCGTTTCCCCGAAGAGATAGGCAGAGGCATATTTGCTGCCCACATTTCGCCAGTTATATTGTTGGTCACACGTAATAAGTGGCGAGCCTAATGACGCTTGCCGGGAACTTTTATGTTCGCCAGAGCCTCGTCCGTTGTTGGGCAGGTGCACCACTTGCAGGCGCGCTCGGCTTGACTTTATTTTGGTAGGATGCTTATACACCTTTCAGTTTATTCATGTATAGCGATGTGAACCAATGGTCTTCTCCCATTTGACAGATTTTATATATATCCTTTATTGCACATTCAACAAAACAAAGAAACACATATACATGTCAAACAAGTACAAACGAGGCCTTATCTCTAAATAAAAAAAATAAATAAAAAATCATTTATTGCTTCCCTTTACATAACGCGGTTAAAAAAAGTTTTTACATATTAAAATTGCAATTGCATAATTTAATTTAATTATAATTAAAAAGGTCCAGAGAGCAAAAGGTGATGGCTCAGCTTGTGCTGTCCAGCGTATACACACTAGACGGCGCTGGTTTTCAGCCACCCCTTTTCCCTGAGATGTACTTATGGGAAATATGTGCTAGGGGGCCACGCTTAGTTTACAATTCTACTTATCAAATACATTATTTTAAAAAGGACCAGTATAAAACATGTTAATATCTCTCTCAGCTAGTGTGTGTGTTGGTGAGTGATTGTGAGAAAAGAAATCTCTCCCAGCCAACCCTAACAGGAGTGAGAATTTTGTATGTGGGATTAAAATTATTACAATAGGACAAAAACATACCAGTAAAACTGAATACAAACAAATTTAAAAAAAAAAAAATATACAAATAAACTTTAATATTATACACATAATATACACATACATGTCTATAAATAAATTAAGTATAATAATATACACTCTTAAATCTATGAACTCATAAGGAAGTTCTCCTTTATCTTCTTCCTAAAAGTTTATCCACGTTTTATCTAAAAATCCTTATGCTAAAAGTGAACTTAACTACATAGATCCCTTTAAATAAATAGGATATGGGCGTAAGATTACGCATGTTTTTAAAATTGTTTATTTATTTTATTCAATTTACGAGATTTCCAATTTAAGTCTAGGTTTTTTTAGCTTGTTACAAAAGAAGTTGAAAAGGCTCTTGGACGCCACACAAAGTAGTTTCGCGTGATGGAATATGCCCAGATTTTTTAAATTTGTAAAAGGATAAACCAGTGTTTGGACGTAAATGTACTGAATAAGTGACCTATTCAGTGCAATAACAATTCTCTTTCAAATTAAATTAGTTATAAATAGTGGCTTTGTGCGTTTAGCACATTTAGCCAGTGGAAAGTAAGAGATATTAATAATATATAAATCACAGTAAATGAGAAAGAGAGGCGATAAAGATGATGTCCTGAGTAAAGATGTGGGACTATACTAAGATCTAATATGGACTTCTTGAGAGAATTCGAAAAGTGATATTGCACCGTTTTGTTTCATTTACTAACACTCATGTACGTTCACAAACACTTAACGGTTAATGATCCACCGTTATTACACATTAATATCCGAAATATCACAAATTTTGGAAAATAAAACGAAACTGCAGATATGACTCTTCACTTTCCCGCCAAGAAGTCTCTCCAACATATTTAAAAATAAAACTGTTTGCTTCGAAATATGAGCTGCCAACTAAAAAGCCCTAGCGTATAACAAGAACGCGCATTTTAAAAAATAATTTACTCACAGACAAAAATGTGATTGTTTAGCGAATTGCGCGCGGTCTGTCGCCTCCTGCTTCCTCCGCTCGAGGGTTTCCGAGATGGCATAACAGACTGCGACAAATGAGCATTTGATATTCTTTATTTTATTTTTAACTAGTCGCACGCTATCGCTTCGCTTCGAATACATTTTCAAAGTTTTCACAGAGATTCGCTTTTTTTTCTAATCATAAATATAACCTTTCGTCAGCCTAAATTTCAAAATGCTTTTGTCCATTTGAGCGAACTCTATAGAAAAAACTGTTTGTTTTTCAATGTTAATACACTGATTGAACGTAGGTGTTAATTAAATATTAATTAAATATAAATTTATGGGACTTGAAAGATATTCCAATCGTTAGATCTCGATATTTTACACTAGATGGCATTCAAAGACAAATTATGTATTATTTGGATTTTGGAATGACGCTATGCTACTCAAGGATCATGTAGCATTCTAACGGTGAAAGAATTTTCAGAATGGCTTTTGTAGTGTTTGTGTTAATCTATACTTATAAAAGTATTATAATTAAAAAATAGAAAATATTTGATCGTAGATTTGCGTAGAATCATCATGTCCCAGCATTATCCTGGTTGTCCCAGATAAGCCAGGGCCTGCTCATTAATGTAACCAGATTTGGCTGAACTTCAGTTATTACTTGGAGCGGCTGCCGTCTGACCTACTCAACCCAAAGGGAAACATTATTCTATTGGTAAACCAGTTGTCAGAATATTAGAAGGCACTGACTTCCTATTAACGACTGCCATAGATGTTTATGACAGCCGGGACCAAGGGCTTCACTGGCTTTCCGAGCTTTTTCTTTTCACATTAGGCACCGAGGGCTTTTTCACATTACGCACATCATTTCAAAAAATAATAGATTCGCACCAGGTTTTGAACCCTAGACCCTCTGAATTAGAAGTCTATAGGTCTCGCTACTGGGCTATCGTCGCTCTCATTTGTGTGCGGAGACTAGTCTAGGCTATTAGTCATAGTCCATGGAGGCTAATATTCAGCAATGTACTTTATACAGCTGATATGATGATAAGGAAAAGTGCCACTCATCACAGCCCATTAACGTCCCACTATTGAGCACGAGCCTCCTCTCATATACCAAGGTGCGAGGGTATTGGGTCTTACTCCACCACGCAGACTCAGTGCGTATTGGCGGATGCAGGTGTATGGCGCTCTGATGTTAGAATCTTTCAAGCCGCCCATGAGGCCTCTAACATGGCTTGACGATTACCACATTTAGTGATAACCGGGACCAACGGCTTAACGGGTCTTCCGAAGCACGGAAGCGCTTGATATCAAATGCCACACAAAATCACACCCATCCAAGTACTGACCTCTGTGAACTCTGCTTTACTTCGGTGATCGTTTTCGACTACCGAGCTTTGCGGAGCTACGAGCGCTTCACGTGCTCCTAGTATAAACAAGTATTATAAAGCTGAATAATTTGTTTGTTTGTGTAAAAATAAAATTTTGTGGCGAATTGCGCGGTCTGTCGCCTTCTGTTTCCTTTGCTCGAGGGTTGCTTCCGAGATCGCATACAGACTGCGACAAATGTGCATTCGGTATTCCATATTTTATTTTAGGGCTGTCTCTCTTTTTAGTGTAAATATGAATAAATGAATAAATATTTCTGACACTTACACCAATTATTTAGTTCCAAGATAAGTATCATTAGGAACTTGTTTTTACAACTTCCAACTTGAAGTTAAACACTTTTTTTTTTGTAAATACATACTTAATATACATAGAAAAACACCCAGACCAGAACATATATCATATTTATTTTGTCCTGTGTGGGAATCGAACCCACGACCTCAGGAGTGAAATGCGGGTATACTCGCCACCACGCCATATCGGTCGTCGTATTCCATAGTATTTTTATGTGTAGCTCTAAGGTTCAGTATTTTGCGCACTGTGCAGGTAATACTTTGGTGTACTCTAGTGACCCCATTTAACAAATGACAGTGTTTATTGTTGTATTATATACATACATAATATCATGCCTGTTTCCCTGGAAGGTTAGGCAGAGGCATATTATACGCCCACATTTCGCCAATTGGTCCCACGTAATAGGTGGCGAGCCTATTGCCGCTTACCGGGACTTTTATGTTTGCCATAGCCTCGCCTTTGCCATTTTGATTGGAGTCTTATACACCCATAGTACCCCTAGAGTATTAAGATTATAACACTTTTTAAAGTGTGAGAGTAAACTATTGATATTATATTACCACAGTTGACTTAATATCTCGAGAATTTAGTTAATCTGGTGTAATTAAAAATTAAGCATTAAGGGTTCAAAAAAAAAACTAAGTGCTTCCACAAAAGATAGATAGTGCATTAAGCTACGAGGCAAGCGAAGCTGGCGTCTTTTTAAAATACGTAAATAATATGTATGTACTTTGAAATATATTCAGATATTTTGACTGGACGCAAGTGAAGTTTTAAACTAAATCGATATAAATACTAACAAAACATGGCATTTGTGAAATAAAAATTCAACCGTTGCAACTAGTGCATTCTATATGTAAATTTTATGATACTAAATGAAAATTTATATGGCAGTTAAAGGATTAGAGAGCTGCTATACTGCTACATTTGCCTCATGTCGTTTGTGAATGTGATAACTCTTCGAATTCATTTATATTACCTGCAAATTATTATTTTATTATTTGTCAACAAAATAAGCAAATATTTCTGACAACTACACCAATTATTGCTTTCCTAGATAAGTATTATTAAGAACTTGTGTTATATATACACATACATTATATACGCAGAGGCATACTATACGCTCACACTTCGCCATTTATATTGTTGGGCTACGCTCTTCGGGCACTTTAATGTTCGCCAGAGTCTCGTCCGTTGATCGGAAAGTGTACCATTTACAGGTGAGGTTGGCTTGGACTCCTCATATCTTAATAGGAGCCCTATACTTGTGTTATGGATACTAAACAACGGATACACATATAAACACTCTTTTTTTTACTTTTTTAATAAACATAGGAAGTGATTTATGATGGACAAGTGATTGGTAGTGTTGGGAGGGGAAGACCACGTAAGACCTTCAATGACCAAATTCAGAAAATTTTGGAGAAAGAGCAGGTCAAAAGTACTCTAAACCGACGGGCGTGTATGTCTTCATACATGGTTAATGAGTGTCAATGAAGCTAAAAGTGTGTGCCAAGATCGTAGCAAGTGGAAGGATGTGATCTCTGCCTTTTTTTTTTTTTTTACGTCGGTAACAAAATGCATTTACGCACTGTCTCCCGGCCAAAGGTGGAGACCGGGAGGGGGTGTGGGGCTCACTGCGACAGACGCGACCACCGCAGTCCTACCCACTAAAAATCTTCCGACGACGCCCGCCGCTGTTGAAAAAGGGGCGAAGCGCCAGTGCCTAGGTTGTAGTTTCTGGCACCCCGCCCGCGGCCAACGTTCCCCAGATCAGAACCGGGAGGACCTCCTCAGAGAGGCGCGGTGTGTTGCGCCCCCCCTACCTCCTTGTGCGGCCATGACGTGACTGGCCGACTTCTGGGGGGGTCTATAGCTAGACGGAAGGGGCCCCCTACCCCCGCCGCCCAAGACCCCCCGGGCGCTGCCAGACGGGCCCTTCTGGCCCGCCCGCTGCGCCAACGGCTTAGCCGAAGAGAGAGCGGTATTCTTGCCCGCTCCCTCTCCCGCTCCGCGGCCCTCTCTCTGTCGGCCATGTTTTTCATGATGGACGGCAGCGAGAGGGCGACTCCACCCAAGGACCGGCAGATTTGGGGACTTCCCCTCTTCCGCCAGACATTCCGTCCGCCCTCAATGCGATGAGCATGCCTCATTGCTCCATTGCATTGGCTTCTGAGGCCATTTGCCGCGCGGAAACGCGGGCCGGCCGAGGAACCTCCTTTGCAGCGGCGGTGGGAACCACCACCGCGTCCGAAACCCTTACAGAGGGAGGGCTACAGAGAGCCCCCCCCATCACATGGCCCGAATCGCGGCCAACCTCCGCGCAGACCGCGCATTTGGCCTGGGCCCTGCAGTCTGCCCCCTTGTGGCCCTCGACACCGCACCGGAAACAGAGTCCGGAGCGGTCGACAGACGAAGGGCAACGCTGGCGCGTGTGCCCCAGCCCCATGCACTTGAAACAGCGCATGGGGCAATCCTCCAGCACCTCCACCCTCGCTGAGCTCCACCCGAGCAAAACCCGCCCAGCCTCCGCCAGAACTTTGGCCGCTGCTATGGGGCACCGCACAAAAGTGAGCCCCACTCCTCCAGGACCCTCCCGGATTGCCCCCGCCTTAATCTGGTCAGGAGGGCAACCCGCCTTGTGGGCCAGAGCCCACACCATCTCCTCCGCGGGCACAGACTCGTCGATGCCCGACACCCGCACGACGACCGACTTCTCGGGGCGGGAGACCGTGGCAACCTCCGCCAAGGCCTCCCTCAATTTACCCGCGAGCTCGTCCGCTTTAGCGCCCCCATCTGGACCCGACACCTCCAGAAGCCTGGCACCCGTTGCCGACCTCCGGATGTCGAGCCCAGCCTCCAGCCCCATGTCCTTGATGGGGATCGCCTCTTTAGCCCTCCGCATCACCTCACTGTAGGACACTTTGCCCACTGCGTCCGGCCGCAGCGTGACCACCACAGCGGCCGAACGCGGAACCGCCAATTTGGCCTTACGTTTTGGGGGAACTTAGACAGGCCCCAAAACAGCCTTCGGGGGAACCCTCGAGCCCACAGACTTCGGGGAAGGAGCAGAAGCCCCCTTCCCCTTTCCCACAGCAGGGACAACAACCGCCGAAACCTTGCCCTTAGCCAACGGCGGGTGAAGAACCGTCTCCGCAGGCAAGCGCGCCTCCAACCCTGCCATGCGGGCGTCCACCATGGTGCCGATCGACACCATGAGGTCCCTCTTGAGCCCCTCCACCCATTCCGCGCTAGGAGGCCCCGCAGCCGCCATCTTCATGGCCTTATGCGCAGCCATCTCCTCTATCCTGGCCTCCCCGCTGAGCTTGAGCTCCATCTGGAGCACCTCAATCCGCTGCTCATGCCTCAGCGTATTCGCATTGTGCCGCTCCAAGAACACCTCGGATATGCGGTCAATCCAGCGCAGCCTCTTCTCAATCCGCGCATCGTTTCCACTTTTGTGGGGCTGGTTGACGATGTCCGCAATTTGCCTCGTGGTCTGAATAACTATCCAGGTCCTCGTTTGAGTAGCCCTCGTAGTCCCTTCGGCAACTTCGCGGTCTCCTGGCTACAACGGTCGCCAGAAGCCGCTGCCGAACCCGATCCACCCCTCGCACCCTCCACCTCCATTGAAGAGTTGGAGAAGCGGTACTCAAAATCGTTGTACATCATCGTACCCGATGATGTACAACGCTCACACACACAAACACAGACAAAAACAAATAAAACCCCTCAAATAAAACAAAATCCCTCCCAAAAACAAACAAAAAATACTTTTACGGCCTTCCAACGAATTTTCAGTTTTCCGAAAATCCGCCGAAAAACCGCAAAAACTCAACGAAGCCGAATCGATAGAAAGTCCAAAATCCCACAGAATGCCAAGGTCAACAGAGTACACAAGAATCAGTCCAAAAAACACGCAGAAGTAGGCCCAGACAGAAAAATCGCACGTCAACGAAAAACCCATACAAATTCGACAAACAATAAAAATATTATTTGCCGAAAAAGTACAGGGCCGATCGAAGAAAGCGACACGTCAAAAGATAGGTCTCAAAGAGCTCCAAAAGACACCAAAAAACCACGAAAATCCGAAACCACTAACACTTCCTCAGTACGAAAGTTCGACCCTCATGTGATCTCTGCCTACCCCTACGGGAAAGAGGTGCGACATTGTGTATGTATATACATAGGAAAACACCCTGACCAGAACACATATTCATGTTGATTTGTCCTGCGAGGGCATCGATCCCACGATTGCAGGAGTGAAGTGCGGGTATACTCCTGCTATATCTTGACCGCTAACATTGTATTGAAATTGACTTGTAAGCCCAATGAATTGGTTGCTATGACAAATATTGTGTGCACGGGAATAATATTGACGTGACTTAATGTTACCACTTCATTTGCTCAGCTATAACCGTCACGGACGGCCACTAGTTGAGAATAAAACGCAATTACAACCAAAGCAACAAGTTTAATGCAAACCACAGAAGCATTTACATTGAAAGACCAAAGCCAAGAAAATCAAAATTTAAGCTCCTCCTCGACTTTCTAGAAAGATCCCAAAGGCCTGATGCCACAAGCTATAAATCACGGAAATCCTATCCCAGTGTAAATGGAGAATATATCAAAGAAAAGGGTAAAACAATCCACCTGTACGGTGAAGGATACATCTGTCGGCCTTACGTCTTCCATTTTAGCTCTTAAGCCTTCGTGATAGGGGCGATAGTTATCATAAAGAGTCTCTATAGATACACTGTTATTAGTACATCGTAGAGATGCTATAATTCAGAGCCTAACGGTTTATCGGCTTTTTGTAGGTTATATCAACCTCAGATTTCTGTCCGCGCAAAAAAAAATTATATATAAGGCTAAATACCTATTTAAATAAAAAAAGGACTTTTTTTTCTCCTTTATATTGGCTTTCTGTACTTATTTAGCACATTTGTTTGGTATAATATATATAGTAATCATGTTTAATTTATAGTCAATGAGAATGAGTGGTGATAAAGATGACAAAATAAGCCCCCTAAGCCCCTTGGGTCTTCTGTAAAGATGTAGGAGGATACTGAGATCTCACATGGACTTCTTGAGAGAATTTGAAAATTGATCTTGCATAGTTTTGTATCATTTACCAACACTCATGTACGATGACAAAAACTTAACAGTTATTACACATTTGTAACCCATTGTTATTACACATTTAAGAAAATAAAACAAAACTGCAGACATGACGCTTCACTTTCCCGCCAAGAAGTCCAAAGAGAGGACTTTGAATTGTCATCCTTATAATTGTGTTTTTTAATTTTCTGTTTGATCTACCTTTTCGCGGCTCGGAACGGTAAGCCGTTGGTCTTAAAATAAATCCTACTGTGGTTTGACGACGCCTTTGTTGTTCCGAATTGTTGATTCTTATTAAAGTAATTGAATGGAAACGAAGCAGAGTTTCCAGTGGCCAGTCAGACCGTTTGCGTGGCATTTGATATTAAGCGCGTGCTTTGGAAGCTAAATAAATAAATAAATCAATATTTTCTGACAATTACACCAATTATTTAGTTCCAAGATAAGTATCATTAAGAACTTGTGTTATGGAAACTAAACAACGGATAAACATACTTAAATACTTTTTATTTTTGTAAATACATTCTTAATATACATAAGAAAACACCCAGACCAGGACAAATATTCATGTTCATGCACACAAAAATTTGTCCTGTGTGGGAATCGAACCCACGACCTCTGGAGTAAAGTGTGACCTCCACGCCATATCGGTCGTCAAAGATTTTTATATTTACTTAACAACTAAAATTAAATCTAGTAAAAAGCCAGATTAATTATCATAACTTAAGCCTAAAGTTTTATTATTGAAACTCAAATACAGATCATATAATTGTTTACTTAAAAACTGACTCTTATTACACAAGATCAAAGAGATATGCTTTATATATGGCTGACTGTACCACGTTTATCTTTTGTCAGGAATAACCATTTAACCAAGTCATGATGCTTGAAGTTCGAACGGACACCCATTCAGAAACCTCGTATCACACACAAATCATTTATCAAAGGGCCAAATCTTTCCCGTCACCTATAAAATGCCATCGCTCTCACAATAGTGTGGAAAAACATGAAGGGGGGCAGGTATGAAACGTCAATCAAAGTGGATGCCTCGACAAAAATGCTTTGTATTAAAATAAAAAGCTAAAAGCGTATTTTGGGATCGTGCCACTGAAATGTTTCAGTTTAGGGATGGGAAACAGTTGAGTCTTTTTACTTAATCAGAGAGTTGAGTCGATAACTGGATTGAATTCTTATACTTAGTACGGCAGTCTGTTTGGGAGACGCGAGTGGCAATTGAGATTAGAGGGTCAGGTTCGGCTGATGACTAATTATCGATCATTTTAAGCACAACCCTACAAGGTATGGCTAAACCAAGGGTTTTGCATTTCATACTTTTACCGTCGGTATCCTTAAACGTGACATTAATCTTATGGTATATAGAGTATTGTGATCTGTGTCGAGTCACGTCTGTAAAATTTTATTATTTAAAAAAAATGAGTACTAGGACCAGACGCCGCCCATTAGCACTACCTCACGTAGTGGAATATGACTTGAATCCTTATCATCTTGGTTCGAGTGAGGAGACCAGTGCTTAGTAGTGGAACGCTAATCGCCTGATCATGTGGAAAATCCATATCAGCCTGAAACAGAGACACTTCTAAGAATCTATCCCATATGTAGGTACAGCCGTGGTAAATTTTGCGTACCTTTAATTCCATAAAAGTTTTGAGTTTGAATTATAGATTAAGACTGGATATTTTCCCAACACTGTTTTTTAACATAAATGCCGTTCCGGTCTGTGATATGAAAAGACGTGGATGGTGTAAATGTTTGTACATTAAACGATGATAAGCTAAATTATTATATTTAAGGTACAATTTGTCAAAATATTTTTTCAAGGGTTAGGAGATAAATAATAATTTAAACAAAGTATAAGTGGTGCTTTGATTAGGGTGGTGTCATATTATGAGTCATTGTAAAAAAAACATTTGTTAAAAGTTGTGATTGTCACACGAAGAGATTCAAAGTTTAAATCGAACTCATCGTCATCTTGTCCGGCCATTAATATCCATCTAATAATGATAGTTACAATACTCTCTGACATTTTATACAGCGTCATCTAGCCGCAGTCACTTGAATCATCTGGAATCGGTCACTAGACTCACTAGGAAGTTTAATTGAAATTAAATTGATTCGATTGTAAATTGAATCGTTTATGGTAGAGGAGTATGTTTAGTAATGATAGTGAATACATAATTATTTCGTCATACAAAGTCCACTGCTCAAAATAGCTCCCCCTCAAGAGTTTTCCATATCGATCTTGAGCCGCCTGCATCTACCGACTTCCCGCTACTTTGACCAGACCGTCGTCGGTCCTTTGGCCAAAAGGCCGTCCTCTGCAAATTTTTCTAAAAAAATAATATGTAATTATGTTCATGGACACAAATATTCTAGAGTGGGTATTGAACCCACTGCCTTTGAAGCGATAAACGGTGATATCAAATAGCCTCTGATAACTTTTCACAAAATATGTTGAGAGATTTGAGTACGGTTTTGCTGATTAGCGAAGTGAAAGTCAAAACATTTAAACGTAGGAAGGTGTTTGACGCACGCTGGTAGCTGTTTTTTAGGTTGTCCAACAGAGCTTATTATGAAATTTAACGAACCCCACGCCAAAGAATCGCGAGTTGAGGCATCTAGAAAGAGCCAACTCATTCAAATGACCGTTACAAAAGTCAATCGTTGCTTCGTGGTAATCGTTTGTTTATTAATTTTATTAAATTAAGGACAACAAACAGTTACATGTATAATATTAAAAAGGCTCAAACTAAATTTGGTTCATTGCGTAACCAGTAACGTTATCCACGACAAAATGTTAAACATATGAAACTAAACTTAACTTAATCAATTATAGACATCAAGACCTTTGTGTGTAGTTTCATATCGAGCTCTTCCGTATTCCAAAAGAAATGTAAATACGTTGATCCTCTTTATTAATGTATTAAGCAATATTTAAGCCAAAGCGAACTATCACCTAAAACAGACGTTTCAACGTCCGATATGGCGTGTTGGCACTCCGCTTCTAGGGCTGTTTGTTCGATTCCCACACAGGATAAATCTTTGTGTGCATGAACATGAATTCCCAAAAAAAAGTATTTATATGTGTTTTTGCGTTATTTAGTATCCATAACACAAGTTCCTAATAATATCTATCGTGGAACTAATTAACAGGTGTAATTACCAGAAAAAAAAGTAGTATGAAGCGCAGTATATTGTGGCAGAATCCAGTATCTTAACGCCGTTATATGACCCAGGCTTAATGTCTAAGAACATAAACTTGAAGGGTTATATCTTGACTTCAAATCACCGTCGCCCATAGCATCCTTGACGAGCGAGAATTTGAAGTAGCAAAGTTAAGAACAATGATAAAACTAAGCGCTTGTTCAAATTAGCAGCCACCTACTCTTGGAGTTTCCACGCAATGGCGTCGTTTGGAGTTTTCTTCTGGTGCGTTTATTTCTTAACAGTGGCTACGGTTAAATATTAAATTAGATATAGTGGCTTTTATTTCTCTGTCTTTCATAATTATGGTATCACCCCTATCTCTTGCATTCTTATCGACATTTTTTTTATATTTCCATTTTGTTTTTTAAAAAAATTGACTAATCTAAATGATTGTATAGACAATAAAGTATTTTTTTTATTTTTCTTCATTTATGAGATTTGCAGTTATTCAGCAAATAAAATATGTACTGTTTTTTTAAAAATGTTTTTATTACCTGTATTGCTTCGCATACCGTATAGAAATGGAATTATTTACACAAGTTCACATACAAGACTCAGGTGGACGGTAACACCAAGTCCCATAATAAGAAGAGCGATGTAGGTTGGTTTGGCGTTCAATCGTTCGGATATTAAACCAGATCGCATTGAGTTCTAATTATACCGATATACCACGAATGGGAACCTACTCGTGTCACGAGCACTTTAAGTTATATCCGAAAAAAAGTAGTTTCTTTTTATTTGTCAAGAATAGACGACGTTGCATAGGTTAAGGAATAAACGATTACACTTACACAAAACGAGCAAGACGCGCTAAATGAAGTGAGAATAAACTAAGAAAAATTGCAGAAACGCCGTTGACAGAATGCCTTAACGTTCAGCTTGGTTAGGATGTAGGTCTACGAAACTAGTTTTCTACTCTATGGGTTTTATTTGTTATAGTTGTATATACAGTCGCCTAGTTATATCAACAATTAACAGACGAGGCTCAGGCAAACATAAAATTTCCCGGAAAGCGGCAAAATAGTTGTAATTTTCTTAAAAAACTTGACAATACTCTTTTGGAGAATTATAGGCCAATCACGCTACTTAGCCACGTCTATAAGTTGTTTCACGGATCATTCACAGGTCACAAAACGTCTTGGTCATAGATTTGACGGCTTCCAGCCTCCCGAACAGGCCGGTTTCCGGAAAGCTTTTCAACCATATACCACATATATACGCTGCGGCAGGTTATTCAGAAGACCGATAAGTATAACCAGCCACTACGCTTAGCGTTTGTAGACTATGAGAAGTCGATTCGATTGAGACTTGGGCAGTGTTTCATTCCCTGCAGCGATGCCACATTGACCATTGTTAAATCGAAGTGTCGAGATTTCTATCCAGAAACGCCACCATGGCCACGAGTACTAGACTAGTACACGGATCCTAAGACAAGGAGACGTCATATTTCCGAAACTGTTTACTGCTGCCCTGGAGGATGTTTTCAAGTTGCTGTACTGGAAAAACTACTGCTTCAACATCAACGGCGAGTAAATGTCTCCCCTTCGATATAGTGGTTATAGCGAAGTCGCTTGTGGATCTGGGCATAATGCTTTAGGAACTCGATATAGCCTTATTATTACTGTTATAAAGTCCACTGCTAAACATTAGCCCCCCCCAGTCGATTACATTCTATTGGGGGTTTTTGCCTATAATCACCATGCTGGGCAGGCGTGTTAGTGATCGCAGTTTAAGCCAGTACGCAGGACGACGCTGTTGCCCAACATCCGGTAGGATTTCTCTTCGTTGACTCTTATGACTTCTCGTGAGATGAGAGGGGGTTGCACTATTCTAGGCCGGTACACCACACGCAGGTGAGGTTAGCGTGGGCTCCTTAGCTGCCCCCCCGACTAGTCTCCACCTTGTCGTGGTGGGAGGGCAGAGTACCTCCCGGAGGCCGGGAAAAGGTAACACCCAGAGACCGACGACTCTGGGTGCCCTTAGTACTGACTACCGGGGGAGAAACTAAGAGAGACCTGTGGAGGGCGCAGCGGGCGGGCCAGGAGGACCCGTCAAGCAGCGCCAGGAGGGTCTTAGGCAGTGGGGGCAGGGGCTGCTGTCTAACCATGGACCCTCCGAGAAGTCGGCCACACACGCTATGGTCGCACAGGGAGGTAGTAGGGGCGCGTCCACTGCGCCTCTCTGAGGAGATCCTCCCGGTTTTGGCCTGGGGGACGTTGGCCGCAGGCGGGGTGTCAGACGCTGCAACCGAGGTACTGGCCGACGTAAAACAAAAAAAAAGGTAGGATCCCTATACACTAATTATCGATATTCTTAGTCAAACAGTCAGTTAAAAAGACAGAACAAAAAAACGTACAAGCTAATCAAAAGCTTGCAAAATGAATTACCCTCCTTACTCTCAAGCAAATCCTCTTAAACTTCACTTGAAGAACAATTACTGAGCCCGATAGCCCCGTTGAGATGTAAATCTTACATAACACTTGAATTGTCGAGTTCAGAATTAACACTTAGCTTACGAGTTTGAGAGATACTGTGGAAGTTGTAGGATTTATTCTTTCTATTCCCATTGTCTTTTTACACTTTCCGAAACAAATCGACTTTTGACGTTACGTCGGTAACGTATTTAGTGACACGTAAACGGGTATGCCAAGCGTGGTGATTTTGGGCAATCACCCCCAGTACATTGTATAGGGTGTAGGGGTCCTACCAAGATCTGAGGAGCCCAAGCCAACCTAACCTGCAAATGGTGCACCTGCCGAACCACGGACGAGGCTCTGGCGAACATAAACGTTCCCGTTAAGCGGCAATAGTCTCCGTGGGATTAACAATATAATTTGCGAAATGGGGGCGTATAATATGCCTATGCCTACCCCTTCGGGGAATCAGGGGTGATATTATGTATGTATGTACAACAATAAACACTATCATCTGCAAAAGGGGGTTACTTGGGTACACCAAAGTATAACCTGCACAGTGGGCAACATACTAAACCAGAGTTACACATATAAAGCAATGGACTAGTTATGGCTGTAATAAGGTAATATATAATTAAAAGAGGTAGATTTCGCACTAGCCCTTGGTAACTGCGGCAGCCAACTTAAGACAATTGTTATAATTTGATTAAGCGCTAGCGTATGAGGCGTATGAAGAGCTCGTAGCTCCGCGGTGCTCAGCTAGTAGAAGTAAAGCAAAGTTTGCAGAGATCAGTTCTTGGATGGGTGACCGTTTATGTGGCATTTGATATCGAGCGCTTGCGTGCTTCGGCACGTAAAACCGTTCGTCTCGGTTTTCACTAAATGCGGTAGTCGTTAAGCCATGTTAGAATCCTAATCTTGTCCTTTCCAAGGGCTAGTGCGACATCTACCTCTATTAGTTATTGTGGCATTGGTTTAAATAGTATGCCATAGAAATGAATTGCAGTGCAATATAAGAGGCGGCAGCTCATAATTAATGATCTAAATCTGCAAACTGCCCTCATATAAGCTTAAAATAAGTGAAGAGTTTATCAAACACTTTAAGTTTATTGATGTTTGAATACACAAGGTAACCCCGTGATTTTGTGTGTGTTTTAAGTCCCGCCAACAAAAAGTTAAAATACCATGAAAACGCTATAGGGCGGTCATTCGCCAAAAATGTACCTTTGTTAGAAATAGTCAAAAGAATGGATACGATATCCACTTCACCGAGTCAGTCGACATTGACTCAGTCAAGCGTCTCATGTCTACGTCATCTTTGATGTGACTCGTGAATCCAAACTTTGGTTAAAAAGTGCGGGCACACAAAGTTGTTTTGAATCATTGAATGTATTTATGACGGATGATTTAGGCTTGGCTTTGCGGATTTGACGTAAACATACCAATTATTTAAGATGCATTTATTCAAAACTTTTGACTCCTTGAGAAGAGGATAGCTAATCTGATCCTTGCAAAAAAGCGTTTCGCACGGTAAATGACCGCCATCAGATGATGTGCCGTGTGGTACCGGTCTAGAATAGTGCCACCCCCTCGCATCTCACGGGGAGTGCATTAAGAGGAATCCTGCCGAAAGATGGGCAGCAGCGTCATCCTGTTTACTGGTTTAAGCTGCGATCACCAACCCACCTGCCCAGAGTGTTGATTATGGGCAAATGCCCCCTATATTAAGTAAACTATTAGAAAGGCTAGTGTTTAACAGTGGGCTATATTTTATTTATTTATTTTAAAGAGATACCAACAGTGGACATATTAAAGATTAAAATTAAGAAATTACAATACAATGGAACAGGTTCTGGTATGTACACTAATTATAGGTATCTATAGCATTATATTTTATGGCTGAAGTGATGAGATGACTTTTGAGAGCAGTTTATTTATTTTTTTAATTTTTTTATTAGGTTTGTCAACTGATGTTACAATAATAATTCCTTAAATTTAACACTGTTATGGTTATAATATAATTGTACATCAGATTTACAGGCAAACACAACTTGCTTAATCGTATATAAAAATTAAGTACACAATTGTTAATGCGTCCAGGTTAGTAAGTTAACATAATTGACTACAATAACAAGTGTAACAAGCGCGACAAAATAATAAAAACAATTGATAAAAAAAACAAAAGAGACAATTAACTGTATACGGATATAATATTTTTTCGGTACTGCTGTATAGAGTCCGAGTTTTTGGAAAACCTATTATACAGTCTGCAGAGACGTGGGATCGGGGAGCTGCCACCGAATTATGTCCGGCGGAAAGGCACAAAGAAAATATTTAGTATTTTGCTGCGTGGATAACAGTAGCGCCAATCCTGCTCGCACGAAGGCTCTGAGAAAAATACAGCTTTGGGCAATTTAAATATCCATATGCTCGTGGTGCTACTCCATCTTTGTTGGTCTGTTGGTTTTTCGCTACAAGCACACAAGGCATCTTGCGACCCGTCTAGGACTCATGTGTTAGGAACGCCATCCTTTTTATTGTGCTGTTGCAATGTGCTTAGCTTTTAATATCTGCCATGTTTCGTCATCTGAATGACATCGAACGTGACATGCGTCCTTCAGCATCATCAACGTCCCACTGCTAAGACTTTCTCATATAAAACAAGACGAAAGGGACTTCCAATTCAAACCCATTACCGTCATATCAGAAACTAATGGGTTACATTCACATGTCGTCAAATTATCAAAGTTTCTTGCGGAGTTGCAAAGTGACGCCGAATCGGAAACTTGGTCACACCAGCATAGCGCACACCTTGCAACTTGTCGCGTCTGGCCAAAACTAGTTCAACAATCCCGTGACAAGACCACAAACCTGTTGCTGTACAAACTATTACCAAGTTTTTCCCGGGATTTATAAATTTCATATTAATATTATACTGGTAGAACTTTGTCTGCCATACCAATAGTTTAGTGTAGAAAATGTATCAACTGGTTGTCTTGATATTTATTTATTTATACGGAAGACCAGCGCCGCGGGCCCTATAGTGACCCCTCGGCATATGCTGAGTATAAGCCTTGTCGGTGCCACATGTGTATTTTAATTTTAATTTTTGTATTTTTGTAAACCAATGTATCATGTGTCACAGAATAAATTATTTTCTTTCTTTCTTCTTTCTTATATGCACTGATTTGTTAGATCGAAAACTATCGTAAGGAGTTGTTTTGTCAAGTACACTATTGATTAAGATAAGTTCAGCGCTATTTGTCTTTTAACTGTCGTAAATAGTTGTACATAAATTAGAGTTCCACAAGAACTGCTCATGATTTCAGAATATAAAATTTTCTTTGCCTTTTGTCTATGAACCGTGAAAGGTTTCATCATATCGGCCTTATAAAGTCCACTGCTAAACATTAGCCTCCCCGCAGCCTTTACGCAGGATGACGCTGCTGCCTATCCTCCGGTAGTATTTCTAGGCACTAGTGGTACTATTCTAGGCCGATACCACACGGCAATTAACTAAAAAAAAGTTTTAAGGTTTAGGTTGAACAGAAATGAATAAAAATAGACCCAATTATTTAGACGTGGAATTGAAAATGATCGTTTCATATATAATAATAATAAATAACGGATAAAAACTAAGCCACTGGGCCAATTTTGAAAGAAAATGAAGAAAGGGTGAATCCTAGAACATAGATTACTTTTTGTCCTCATACATAACAAATATCCTTCGGGACGTGCACACGAAGTTGCGGTCGACCTCTTGTAATAAATAATTCTTTTGGACATTTTATACTGCCTTTAGCTAAGCATAACATTTGCTATGCCACTTTCCATCAGGAGGGCCGTATGTTTGAGTACCACTTGGTGGTAAAAAAAAAAAAGTACCTCCATCAAGTGTTCGAGGATATTAATCAGATTATCACAAAATTTGAGGTGTAAACAATTGGGGAATCATTCTGTTCAGCGGTAATCTTCTAATTGCAGTGAAGATAATGATGGAAATGATGAGATATTTTTTATTGTTAATTTATTTGATATGGCTGTAATACAAATTGTTTGAAAGCTGAAATAAAGACATTACACTGAATTAAAAAAGAAAACAATTTTTTGGTTAGCGCAAATACTGCAATATTAATGCGTGTATACAAAAACAAAATGTACGCCGAATTGGAAACATTCATTTTCGAAGACTAACACAAAAGCTATTGCATTTCAATGTAACTAAAATTTTTAACGGATATTCTATATTTTATTCAGGGATACTACAGTTGCATGTGTTTAATCTAACCTATTACATCTAAATATCTATTAATACGGTGATAGCTAATAACAAATTGAGCTCTCTTCGAAAGGTGTAAATGTTTCCACGGCCAACCACCCGATGGACTGTGGATCTGATTAAGGTGGCAGAAAACCAGTAGATGCTGACGGTTTAAGATTGATCGACCCAGAACACAATTAGGTAGGCCCCTGTCCACCAGTAGACTAATTGATAATTTAAAAGACAATAGCTTGTGAGTTACTTGCCAGTTCTTCTCGCAGAGCGGTGGCTCGAAACTGGAATTTCACTTTTACTTTCTTTTTTGCATCTAAGTGAATCTGAGCTTCGTGATTTCAGCGTTATCATACATAGATTGTCATTTTGACGTTTTCAATTTCAGAATTCTAATTACTTCATTAACTATTGCATAGTAGGTACTTAAAAACGTCAAACGTGACGAACTATAGTTTATAAAATATTGTGGTCACAGACTCGTGATCAAGCTCGTGGTTGTTAAGTTACGGCGTGGCTTGGGTGCGACAGCTCCTGTTAATACGAGCGTAGTTTGCAATGTAAAGATCAGCATCATCAGAAACGGTGGATTCACGATCTAGAATTGCGAACAGCAAACAGCTTCTCTTCAAGTCTTAGGTGTCTAAATGAATGGTGAGGCTAAGAACCTTGTACGGGGCTGTCGCTCAAACAGTGGCGCTAAGTCATAGATGTGCTTGTGATTTTAGGAAACGTCCCATCAGGGTGAATACCTATTTGACACGTACTTAGCCAAACAGAACCAAGCATAGGCTCATTTGATTGATACCTTTATAAGTCTAAGATCCTTTGTAACAATTGAAGCAATAAAGATTTATTATTATTATAAAGTATCTGATATAATATTTAAAAGCTTCGAATTTAAATTTCATTAGCAAACATTCACTATACATATCTTTTGAAAATTAGTTCCAAGTCGTACCAACAAAACACGTTACAAAATTTACGATTTATTAACCAAGGCCGGTAGTATTTACACACATAGTTTGTTGCCATAAGTCACACATACACACTTCCGGAGGAGACTGTGCCGGGCCATTGTCCGAACAGACACGACCGTCCACGGAAATGGCCGACACGACACACTGGCTGACTAAAAACTTATTGGCTAACGAACGACACTTTTTAGCATATCTTTGTGGTAGTGTTGTGTCATGTGAAACTTAGTTCTTACAAATCGAAAAACACCTGTTTTATGAGTATTTCTCTGTTATTATATGTAAATGGCTAGCTTATTATTTTATCAAACAATAAAAATGGCACGAAGCTTCTAATTTGATTTTACTAACAAACTTTTACCATACAATAGATTATGTTAGAAAGCACAATTTATTTGGCCGGTAGTAGTTACACAAGTTTGTAACAGTTTTACTCGCCATAAGTCACACATACACAATTCCGGAGTCGACTGCGCCAGGTCATTGTTCGAACAGACACGACCGGCCACGGAAATGGCCGACACGTCCCACAATGGCTGACTAAAAACTTATTGGCGAACGTACGACACTTTTCACGGTTCCTTTGCGATAGGGTGCAAAATCTGTAAGTGTGTCCACTTTTTTTCAATGACAGATCTCATATTTGAAAAAAAACAAATATCTGTTATTAGCATCATTCACATATCAGCTTTTTAAAGTTCATTGCTGTACATTGGCCTCTCTAATAGATTACATTCCTTTGAGGCTGTTTGTTATTAGATAGGTAGATTATATTATTTTATCATTGTAAAACAATTGTGAGAATAAACATTTATTATTATTATTATTGGGTCATGTTCCACCACGCAGACCCAGGGTGGATTGGTGAAGGCAGGTGTGTGGCGTCGTGCTGTTAGTTTTTTTTAAGCCAGCCTATAAGGCCTCTAACCTGGCTTAAATACTACCGCATAGTGTGATGGCCGGGACCAACGGCGTTTCCTAAACACGAAGTGCTCGAAATCAAATGCCACACAAACGGTGACCCGTCCAAGGACTGACCTCTGTGAACTATGCATCACTTCGGTGAGCGCTTCCGAACACCTAGCACGAAGCTACAAGCGCTTCCTAATATTTAGTATATAGTATAGTTGCAATAAAGCTAGACATTATGACGTGTGATTTCGGCTCAGAATAGTGCTACCCCTTTTCATCTCATGGGGAGTCGTAAAAGTCGACGAAACTATACCGAATGATGAGCAGCATCGTCTTCCTGCGTACTGGCTTGAACTGCAAGCACCAACCCGCCTGCCCAGTGTGGTGATTATGGGCTAATACCCCCAATGGAAGGTAATCTGGTGGGGAGACTAATGTTCAGCAGTAAGGCTGATATGATGATGATAATGAGATATTATGAAAGTCATTCTTTAATAATTTTACAAGTTTCACATGACATGAGCACCGCAAAGTTTTCTATATCCAATGACAATGCCAGTGAGTAAAGGCGAGTTTAGGTGTGTGGCGAATGTATAAGGGGAGGTTTATATAAAAGTATTTATTTAAACAAATATTTAGACACTTTGTAACATCAAAATTCCACTCTGCATACTATTATAATAATGGCGAATTCTGCTTACAGAACTTTTTTACAAGCTTCATAATATAGCCATGCAAAATTGTCCCTTCTCGCCAAGTCCTTCCGAATGCAGTGAGAATGTCGTAAATATTTTTTTTATGTTGCAACACTGATTTAGTTCGCGTAATATATTTTGCATATTTTCGCCGACTCGGGGACCGCGTGCACTTTTAACTTCCGCGGTTTAAAATAACTTCATTTGGTGTTTAATATTCTTTCTAACTGGAGTTTCGCGAGGAGCGGGCCCCCGTTTATTAAGCTCTCGGTATTTTAAAGTGAATTTTAAAGTTACCGGGATTTGTATGACTGATGTTTTTGTTTGAAAAGTCGAATTAGGTTACGGAGGTTTTCTTTGTTTAAATATTAGTATGTGAATGAATGAATTAACACTTTATTGTACATCAAAATAAAGAGAAATATAGCAATGGAAACATTATATGAAAATTAATTGAACAATAGGCAGCCTTATTTACAGCAATTTCTTCCAGGATAGCTTGGGATGGACAGGACATGATAAGAACTATACACGTTGGGTAGCGCAATAGAGTGCTCTAATTAACAATAATTATTATAATATATGAGTGTGATGTAATAAATATTTGCAGGGTCATGTACATTATATACCCCCTCTCATCTCACGGGGAGTCGTAAGAGTCAAGGAAGATAAATCCTACCGGATGATGGGCAGCAGCGTCATCCTGCGTACTGGCTTGAACTGCGATCACCAACCCTTTTAATGTAGGTACTATAAAGAATATATCTACACTTTAAAACGCATAGTATGACCTGATACTCTCTCATCTTGGTTCCTGAGCCCAGTACCTAGTGGGTCGATAAATACGAGGCTGGGGTAATATAATCTTTAAATATAGTTTTATTTTTCACAACAAAAATATTCCTTTTGTCTTTAATGTGACATTTTTTTTAACATTTGTATTTATAAAATTATTACATAAAGAGTCCTAAAAGGAATATTGGTGGTTTTTCGTCAGTATATTATTTTGTTTAACCCTGACTGAACCCTCCGCGCTAAGCACACTCGTAATTAACGGTACAAAATTATTTTTTAATAGCATTACCTAAGATTGAAATTTTCCCAAATTCTTAAACAGCTTTGATCTGTACACCAAAACATAGTCTTTTACGATCAACAGTATAAAGTTTGGCCGTAAAATAGATCGTATGTTGTAAACGGGATATGGCGCCTTATTGATAGCTAAAGTTAACTGCATTGGTTCGATTTGAACTTCGGGTATAACTGGTTAATCAGCGGGGGCCGATTTCGCCAAATTTACTGCTTTCTAGTGTCAGAGTCTTGAAAACATTAGTGTCAGGAGTATATCGGGTTAAAAATTAACTTTCAGTTTCATCGTCAGTTATTCTTAATGAAGTAAGAAGGCTAGTAAGAGCGTGAATGTTTTGTTGCAAAAATAAATATTTATTTTTATTGTATTAGAAAGAAACAAAGAAAGAAAAGCGTGTATTCATAACCATGTATAAAAATAAAAAGAAAAAATAATATAAAGCTATATAATAATATAAATAATAATAGATATCTACATCTGTACATGATTATGAAAAGGTATCTACTCAGCATGTGCCGTAGCATCTAAGTGATGCCTCGACGCTGGTCTTCCGTAGATACCTGAACTAAAAAAATATATAAGATACTAAACAAAAATAAAAATATTATAATATAAAGGGAGAGCATTGCTACAAAGAGTATGTATTATGAGATATAAAAATTATAGATTAAAATTTAAATTCAGTTTAATATTATAATATAGCGACGCATAATATGTTTCATTTGGTTTGCCTTAAAATAAAATATGTATAGTCATTTAAATATATAATATATAAGAATGTACACTACTACTTAGTTTTGGTCCTTTTGTTTATTAATAAGATATTTTTTGTAATTTTCTTTCAAAGCACGTAATGAAGGTTTATACGAGTTAAACTCGCTCACTACACTTCCGTAGCTATTTATATATCCTCAATTTTAATCGACCCAGTTGTTTCTGAGTTTTTTAATTACTGACAAATGAACAAATATACGAATATTTCTTCGTTATAATATTAGGTATGATGTATAATAATAATTTATCAACTGTATGGTACGTTTGATGCTTGAAGTTTCTCTGGCGGAGAGAATTCGGAATGAAATCATTTGCTAGAGAACAAAAGATACCGACAACGCGCATAGGATCAGTACGCTGAAGTGGAAGTGAGCCGGTCATGTATAGTATGTAGCTTCACAGACAAAAGAAGATTGTAATTCAAGTATCAAACCAATGGATATATTTAAAAGAGCATAGCCTGTGAGTTTTTTGCCAGTTATTCTTACAGAGCGGTGGCTCGGAACTGGCACTTAGATTCACATACACTTAATTATTTTTTGTTTTTAAATTGTTTTGTTGCATGTAAGTGAATCTAAGCTTCGTGATTTCAGTGTAATAATATTTCGATTGTTTTTTATTATTTAATTATGAAGTTTTCCAGTACTATGTATTATAGTTTATGAAATAAATAATTTTTAACTTTGACTTTGACATTCTCCAGACGTACTGATGGACGTTGGAGCCGACAGGAGTTGGATTGGAGATCGCGTTTGGGCCTTTGGGCAAACGTAGTATCAACGACCTGTTTGGTGGACCGACGACTTGAGACATGTGGCTGGTAATGGATGGATGCGTTCTGCAGAAGACTGGTATTTCTGGCGCTCTTTGGGTGAGGCCTACGTTCAACAGTGGACGGAGATTGGCTGATCGATTTGATTTTTGATTTGGATTTAACATAATATAAAGAATAGGGAAAAAGAACGGGATATCAGTATTCTTTGTATTACTAAGGTACCTACTTGTGTACTTGATGCAATAAAAAATTATGATTTAGCATTGGTAATTTTTTAAATAAGCTTATTGACAGTCATATTGCAAAATAATTGTGACAACCCAATGATAAAGGCATTTTAGTATTGTTTAGGTATCAGAAATTGTAGGTTATGTTATGTTTAAGAATGATTAAGTCAATAAAGAAATATAATTATTGATGTGATATTCACAAAATGTCTTCAGTTCTGGAACTACTAAAGGAGTCGAGTACATTTTGTCTTTAGATAAATAATACATACATACTATCACGCCTGTTTCCTCAAAGAGATAGGCACAGGCATATAATTTCGCTAATTATATTTATGGTCCCACGTCCCATTATGTTCGCCAGAGCCTCGTCAGTAAATTGGCACTACTTGCAGGTGAGGTTGGCTTGGGTTCCTAAGGACTTGATATGATCCCTATACACAAAATAGATAAATAATAGTCTCTCTATTGTGTGTGATTAAAGACGTTCAAAAAGTAAAGGCTTTTTATAAACCAAGTAAAAACTCAGTTCATTTGATATAAAAATTGATTTTACTTATGAGAAATTAAGAGTCGTTCGTTTCTTCACCCATTGATATAAAGAATAAGGAATAGATATTTGACCCAAGTTAGTACAAAATTTCGGTTCCAATAACATTTTAAAAATGCATGTCTGGTCACACGTTTAAATTTAAAAAAGAGAATAAAAACATGACCCGTATCTTACAAAGTTTTACTTCTGATAGAATATATTATATAGGTATTCCTTGATTAACGCAAACAAACCCGAAGAATGGTATGAAGCTCACTGGATACTAATTGCCATATATGTACAACAACGTATGTTGACTTTGCTGACATATTGACTCTAACTGAGAGATAGTGACAACTTACTACTCCACAGTAAGGGGAGAGTAAAGGCTTAATAACTAATGCAATCATAGCTCTTGGTTACCTTTAGATATGAAATGTTACTGAAGCGGTCAATAGGTCATCTATAAATGGTGCCAAGCACCACTGAATTGCCTAATCTCTCAATGCAGGGGCCGTACCGCCTATCTGGTAATCTATTATCTTTATTGATAATGTTGTACCGCCGACCTCATGAAACTTAATACATGATGACGTTTGTCAATTAGACACATTTTTTTAAGGATTGGCGTAGTATTTGACGGTGACTATCTGTGTTTTTATTTTGATTGTATTACAAATTATTTATATTTACGTAAAAATGTGTCATCGAAACGCAAATTATAATCATTTATTCAGTCAGTTGCTTCACTAGTTTCCCTATAGGTGTGTTACGTATTGAAGGTAAAAATAATCTGTGGCTACTTGATAACTCTGTAAAAAATTGTGTTCTGCAGACTCTAGATTACATACAAGATTATATATATCACTTAAGTCTTTCATATTGTTATAAAATTATCCACAGTAACTTTTAGCATTTTAAAGTAGACTGTCTTTGGTTTACAACCGAAGATTTCGAAGTCTCGTCGTAAAATGCAATCGTATGTTGTAAACCAGACGTTCGTTCGCTTCATAGATATTTGAGTTTTAGTGCAGTAGTTCAATTGAAATGTCCCTATTGCAGATTCCAACGTGAACCGTATTAAGTCGTATACATTGTAAGAGTTGAATCAGAAAGAGTAGATCGGTTTTATTAAATGTTACGAAGGATTTAGGTTTTGTACAAAGAGTAGCGCTAAAGATTGTATAGAAACGCTTGTATTAGGAGTACGAAAGGTATTAAAGAGGTTTACTAAAGTTTTTGTATTGCATGCATTTGGAGTGCATGTACAAGAATAAAAGCACTTTTTAAATCATATAATTTGATAAATGTGTTTCTAGAGCCAACAAGAATTACAGCCACTACTGCCACTTGCTTGGATAACATATTTACAGATATTATACTGAGTGATGACAGTAAAAAAATTATTAATCAATTAGATTCAGATCATTGTGGTCAACAAATATCTTTGCTTTGTAGAAATAAAACTGTGGCTAAAAGAACAATAACATTTATACCAAAAACCAATAATCGTTTTGAGAGGTTTAACAATAAATTATTATCATTTAGTTTACCCATGGTAGATAAAAGCAATGACCCTAATATTTTATATAATATGTTTTTTAGCGACTTTTGTAGTAGTTTTCAATCAACATTTACTCCCAAAACGATTAAGGTAAATGATAATGCTGCCTTTAGTGAATGGGCTACTCCTGGGCTACATAAAAGTAGAAAGAGACTGTATGAACTGTATGACGAAAGAAATGTTAACAATAGTGAACAATTTCATAATTATGTAAGGAAATATTCTAAAATATTTAGAAAAGCATGTCATACGGCAAAGTCTTGTTATTTGAGCTATAAAATTAAAAATAGTGATGATAAGATTAAAATGACATGGAATATTATTAATAGTGAAACGGGAAGAAATAAGAATTATAATAATAAGTTTAAACTCAACATTGATAGCAAGACGCTTACATCTGACTTAGATATTGCCAATGCTTTTGAAGACTTCTTTACTAATATTCCAGTGTCTACTACAAAAACTTTAAATTCCTCGCCTACTTTAGCGGAGGCTATTTTAAGAGATAATGTAAACATTTGTACAGAAGAGTTTATGTTTAATCATGTAACACCCATAGATATAATTAAGACATTTAATACTCTTAATGTTAAAAAGACTGCAGACCTCTGGGGCAATTCCATCGTAGTTACCAAGCCTATCATTGTTTCGGTGGCGCACAGTTTAGCTATAATATTTAATAAATGTATAGATTGCGGCACGTTTCCAGATTTAATGAAAAATAGTAAAATCATTCCACTATTTAAATCGGGCAGTACAGCAGACCCAACAAATTTTCGACCTATTTCAGTGCTGCCTACTTTTAGTAAAATTTTTGAAAAACTTATTTACAACCAAATGTTAAGATTTTTTAATAAAAATGGCTTAATGCATTCAAAACAATTTGGATTCACTAAGGGTCGCTCCACAACCGATGCAGGTGTTGAGCTTTTGAAACATATTTTTGATGCTTGGGAAGATTCTTTGGACGCTTTAGGTATTTTTTGCGATCTGTCCAAAGCTTTTGATTGTGTTCCTCATGAAACATTGATAAAAAAATTAGATTATTATGGAATAAGAGGCTCCGCATTGGATCTTCTTACTTCTTACTTAAGTAATAGGATTCAAAGGGTTGAAGTTAATGGAAAGCGATCTCAGGGTTCTGTAGTAAAAATGGGGGTACCGCAGGGCTCGATTCTCGGCCCGTTTTTGTTTTTAATTTATATTAATGATTTGCCACATTTGGTAAAGGAAAATCACGAGATAGTATTGTTTGCTGATGATACATCATTATTATTTAAAATAAAGCGATATCAGAACCCAGACGATGTAAACAATGCGATCTCAAAGGTGGTGCACTGGTTTGACGTTAACAATTTATTATTAAATGGGGCTAAAACGAAATGCATTAAATTCGTGACGCCTAACGTCAGACAAGTAAACACCACTATTAAAATAAAGGAAGATGAGTTGACCCTTGTGGATACCACCAAATTTTTGGGTGTTATATTAGATTCTAAGTTACAGTGGGGCCCACATATTGGTGAATTGTCGAATAGACTCAGCTCTGCTGCATACGCGGTAAAGAAAATTCGCCAATTAACAGACGTTGAAACAGCTAGGCTTGTTTATCATTGCTATTTTCATAGTGTTATGTCGTATGGTATTCTTCTGTGGGGTTGTGCCGCAGATATTCAAAATATTTTTGTACTGCAGAAGAGGGCCATACGAGCAATTTATAATCTACCATGTAGACATTCACTAAGGGATAAATTTAAAGAAATTGGTATTTTGACAGTGGCGGGTCAGTTTGTTTATGAAAACCTAGTATATGTACACAAAAATTTTAATAAATTGAGTAAGAAAAGTGATATACATAACCTAAACACAAGAAATAAGCATAAACTAGTTGTACCTGCCACTAGGCTCCAAAAAATTAACAAATCTTTTAAAGGTCAATGTGTGCGATTCTATAATAGAATCCCAAGCAATATACAGCAATTAAGCCTAAATAAATTTAAATTAACAATAAAACGCAAGCTGTCTTCAAAGGGATATTATTCTATTAAAGACTATATGGCTGATAAAAATGCTTGGGATTAAACCGCCGTTTCATACAGGCTATTCTAATATGAATGACTTAAAGCATGAATATTGTTATATTATGTTGCATTGTATAGCGTCACAGACAAATGAAGATTGTTACTAACCAATCGATAATTTAAAAGAGCATAGCCTGTGAGTTTCTTGCCAGTTCTTCTTACAGAGCGGTGGCTCGGAACTGGCACTTAGATTCGCTTGCACTTAAATGTTTTTTGTTTTTTTAAATTATTTGGTTGCAAGTGAATCTAAGCTTCGTGATTTTAGTATAGTTATATTTTATTTGTTTTTGTTATTTTTTTATAATTTTGACGTTTTCAAGTACTATGTAATAGTTTATGAAATAAAGTATTTTTGACTTTTGACTTTTTGACTTTTTGAATAAGTGAACGTTTGAGTGACCATTACTATCGAGCGCTTCCCTGCTTCGGATAACAAGCTGGCGATTGGTCCCGCTTATCACTATATGTGGTAGCCTTTAAGCCAAGTTAGAGACCCTTTTGGCCAAATGAATTAAATCAAACGGCAGCAAGCCACACATCTGCCTCTGCCAATCCGCCCGGGTCCGCGTGGTGGTGAATGATTTAGATCCCTAACCAATGTAGATGTGAGAGAAGAGAGAGTGAGAGAAGTATGTGAGAGAAGGCCCGTGCTCAGTAGTGGGACGACAATGAGCTGAAATTATAATATGATAAAATTGGAAAGAACCTAAACGAACTAGTCGATGGTAGCAATTAACAATGTTGTAAGTAAAAAGTTGTTGCCTTAAACAGAGCTCAGCTACACGTGCATTTTCTGCAGCAATCATGAGCTCGGACCGTGTGCCGGTGTCAAGGCATGCGGAGTAGGATATTAGGTGCAGTTTGGTTTAGATAGACAAACCACTCTCACAAGTTATTGCAAACTTCACTGTTGGCACAGAGATCTGTAGATGACAGGTTGTAAATGGTGAGATGTGGCCAGCCCTTTGACCCTGTAAACACTAAACGAGATTAAATGTTCATTGTTGTCTTCTACGAACCCAAGTCTACTAACGAACTACTAAATAATTAGCCCAAAGACATGGGGGTAGTAGATTTTTTTTATTATGCTGCACACGGCGGTTTCAACCGTATTTGAGTTATTATAAACGCGCGTGGCTTTGGCTGCGTGACCAATATGTTCTGTTTTCTGCATTACAAAGTACCTTCAGTTACTCTGCATTACAAAGTACCTTCAGTTACTCTGCATTCCAAAGTACCTTCAGTTACTCTGCATTACAAAGTACCTTCAGTTACTCTGCATTACAAAGTACCTTCAGTTACTCTGCATTACAAAGTACCTTCAGTTACTCTGCATTACAAAGTACCTTCAGTTACTCTGCATTACAAAGTACCTTCAGTTACTCTGCATTACAAAGTACCTTCAGTTACTCTGCATTACAAAGTACCTTCAGTTACTCTGCATTACAAAGTACCTTCAGTTACTCTGCATTACAAAGTACCTTCAGTTACTCTGCATTACAAAGTACCTTCAGTTACTCTGCATTACAAAGTACCTTCAGTTACTCTGCATTACAAAGTACCTTCAGTTACTCTGCATTACAAAGTACCTTCAGTTACTCTGCATTACAAAGTACCTTCAGTTACTCTGCATTACAAAGTACCTTCAGTTACTCTGCATTACAAAGTACCTTCAGTTACTCTGCATTACAAAGTATCTTCAGTTACTCTGCATTACAAAGTACCTTCAGTTACTCTGCATTACAAAGTACCTTCAGTTACTCTGCATTACAAAGTACCTTCAGTTACTCTGCATTACAAAGTACCTTCAGTTACTCTGCATTCCAAAGTACCTTCAGTTACTCTGCATTACAAAGTACCTTCAGTTACTCTGCATTACAAAGTACCTTCAGTTACTCTGCATTCCAAAGTACCTTCAGTTACTCTGCATTACAAAGTACCTTCAGTTACTCTGCATTACAAAGTACCTTCAGTTACTCTGCATTACAAAGTACCTTCAGTTACTCTGCATTCCAAAGTACCTTCAGTTACTCTGCATTACAAAGTACCTTCAGTTACTCTGCATTACAAAGTACCTTCAGTTACTCTGCATTCCAAAGTACCTTCAGTTACTCTGCATTACAAAGTACCTTCAGGTACTCTGCATTCCAAAGTACCTTCAGTTACTCTGCATTACAAAGTACCTTCAGTCACTCCTCATAACATTAGCTATATACCTGTGAAAGTTAAGTTATTATCGGTCTAACTGTTGAGGAGATCAGCTGCAACGAACAGACAAACAAACCTTTTTTACGTTTAAAGGTCCGTATTACTTTCATGATCGTATTAACAATATTCAGCTCATTGACATTACAAACAGGCACGTCAATTCTATTACTTTGTATGTTATATGTTGTATAAATTATGTTAGGGAAAAGGCAAACGTATTTCAAATTAAATAATCTGCTCCAACGCGATAACACATTGTGTTTGTTCAAATTTGCAATTCACAAGGATTCCAACAAAAACCCTTATAAAAGATAAATTAAGTGCGTAATGTGAACCCATATTTTCAACCCAAAACATAATCCAGGATAATAAGGGCCGCACTATTATCCACAAACATAGAGCTAATCATATATTTAGAAGGCTTGATCATACGTACCTACGTATTTGCAACGAAGCCAAATAAAATATTTAAGCCAAGCCTCTGACATTAACGATTAGGCTGACCCTTGCTACATATTGCGATATACAAGGTGCTTCAATTGAAAAAAAAAAGTGCTTATGCTCCTGAGGAAAAACGGAGTGTTTTCTAAGAAAGGTAAAGGTAACGAATATAATTCTAAAAGAAAACTTTTATGTCATAAACAAAACGCTAGATAACATTATGGGTCAATTTGAAATCAGATTATCGTGCTGCCACAATATGGATCTGGGATTTAAGGGCACTCTAATAACGTATTTTTTTTAAGATACATACAAACATATAATTAAGCCTATTTCCTAGTGGTAGACAGAGGCATAGTATTTCGCCCACATCTCGCCAATAATGTTGTTGGTCCCACGAAATAGGGGCGAGCGTATTGCCGCTTGTCGGGAACTTTTTGTTCGCCAGAGCCTAACTTGTTAATCGGCAGATGCACCACTTGCAGGTGAGATTGGATTGGGCTCCTAAGATGGTGGTAGGATCCCAAAACACTATACATATTTTTGATGATTAAGTATATTAATCCTTACCTACTTATTGTTAGAGAGGGAAATGACTTGATGGTATAATTGCATTCTACAGGCTACAAACCTCATTATCATTTTGGGTTCGATCCCACACAGGACAAATCTTTGTGTGCTTGAAAACGAATATTTGTTTTGGTCTGGATGTTTTCTATGTGTATTAAGTATGTATTTACAAAAAAAATATATAAAAGTATGTTTATGCGTTTTTTGTATCCAAAAGTTCTTAATAATACTTATCGTGGAACTAAAGAATTGGTGTGATTGTAAAAGAACATTTATTTATTTATTTTAGCCATTTGAAGTCCGCTGTTGAACAAAGCCCCTTTTCAATTGGAATCAATTGTTTCCCTATCGATTGATCGATCTTGTGCCGCTTACATCCATCGGCTTCCCGTGCAATGCATATAAGCGCATGTAAACCATTGTTAGGTTTTTAAAAATAAGTAAATTAATTTAATATAATTTTGTTATTGCATTGCTTTAATTGTTTTATCTGCAGTTTGCACATTTTTATCAATATACATTTCTGAACAATGCTTCCAGGCGAACCGGTAGTGACGTAGTTATGAAAAGAGTCTACTTTGTAAAAAGGAAGCCACTTTGGGACATTCTGATTTTGATACCCGAGCTTATCGGACGTACAGTTGTTAACTTTGTATTTATTAGTCTAAGTATAGTCTCCGGAAATATAGAGTGAAGCTGAAAGCATCGGTGTTATTATTTCTGCTTCCTGTGTGCTTCTGCCCGTGTGTTCCTAAACAGTAAATGGGTTCTTACACCATGTATGTAAAAATGTAGGACACACAGGCGAAGCCGTGTTCATAAACTAAACATAAACCATAATACTATTTACTACTATCCTCCATTCGAAAAAGACTGAAATCGAATGGCGAGTCGAAACTAAGTAGAATATTTTGAATATTTTGTTGATAATCTCTATGGATAAGGTTGTAGAACAAGTTTGTTCCAAGATCCTAGAGCAAAGCGGAACACTTCTGCGTTGAAAAAGAAAAAGCACTGCAGACAACTTCGATCCAGGAACTCAATAACTCAGTGGAATTCCAGTGAAAAACTCTTAAAGCTCTCTAAATAAGATACATTGCCTCGGAACTATTGTGAACACAATACAAAGTACGCGATCACTTATTATATACATACTTTTCTCTTTGTTTTGTAGGTCTGCGTTTAGTTGTACGTGTCACAACGCCACGTATTTTTGGGCGATGGTAGCAAGCATAGATGGTCTTTTGAGCGGGGTTTGAAATGAAATTTTTGCAGGCAGGTGGGGGTTTTTGTCGTTAGTTTCCCACTGTATAGAGCACTCCTACTTTTCTAACTAACTATAACTGAATGAACTGCATATTTTTTCTTTTTATATAATGGCTTTGTGCGTTCAGCACATTTAGCCAGAGTCAGAAAAGATATGAGAATTATATCAAATTCATAATAAATGAGAATTAGTGGTGATAAAGATGATAAATGGTATATGAGAAGCCCTCCACATAAATCCCTGAAGTCCCCAGTAAAGATGTGGAACTATACTAAAATTTCACATGGACTTCTTGAGAAAAGTTGATTAGTACGTTCACAAACACTTTGATGATTTACTGTTATTACATATCAATGTTTAAAATATCACATATTTTAGAAAATAAAACACAACTGCTAACATGACGCTTCACTTTCCCGCCAACAAATTTGCTTTGTTTCTTTAGCTTGAACAAATTCAAAGAAGTTTTTATGTGATGCAAACAGAACACTGCACAACTATATAACGCCCTTTGATAAGCAAACTCCTTTGAGTCGTACATGTGAATTTAAATCGCAATTTGAAGTTATCTTTAAAATAAATTGAGTCGAAGATTCTAGTAGCCATTTGAATTCTCGCCCCATTAACTAGGAAATTTCATTGAAGCTACGTGGAAGGAATTGTTATTGCTGGTTTATTCTGGTGTCTTCATAGCTAATGCAATATTATTAACCCAAAAGATTTTTTGGGTGGACACTTTAGTTACCAAAGGTAGCCGTGTAGTGGGCAACTTCAGCTCTTTAACATCTTGCATTTCACTAAATTGCTAAGAGAAAAGAGTTTTTAGGAAATAAATCTAGACTCGGAAGCCATAAGTACTTAAGTCATTTTGTTTTGCATGCAAAAATTTTACAGGAGACTGTTTAATTCGACTGGTATGAAAAAAATGTACTACGGTTATGGTTTTTATTATTTATTATTACACAATTATAAACTGGTTACATGTCAGAATATGGCTTTTAAGGCTTTACTTACTATTTACTGAAATATCTGACTTAAGTTTCTTTGAACATCCATAAACTTTGACTTAAGTGTTTATTAACATACTATAATTACTTAGTTTATATATTTTATTTTATGATTTTTAATACAAACTATGAATAACTAAGATTAATAATTAAAATTATAACATAATGCATGCACTAAAGTTGAAAACTAACAGTCACTTTCTTCTGAACCTTGTATATCTGGATCAACATCCTTGGTATCGTCAGTGGTTACTAAATTCTGGTAAAAATTATGGAAACATTCCGGCATTAAAGACAAAAGTGATATTATATCACGTTTTTTGTCGACACTTATTGGTACGGGCTTGTCAGTAATTTGCATCAAATTAAATTCCTTATCCCGTCGCGTATTCCGTTTGAAATTAATACTTTTAAATGATTCGTCTCTAGAAAGAGTTGTTTTGTATTTTATGACGCCGTACTCAGAGTCATAACTCAGCCACTTCACATCGTGCCACTTGAAAATATTTCCATCATCGTCTTTTTTTCGGGCTACTAAAGGACCCTTCAATAAGCTAGCGAAATCAAAGAAATCATTCTGTCGCATTTCTCTCACGGTAAATTTTTTGCTACTCGATCTTACTAACTGCATCCAGTCGTGGGGGTGATAAATTTATATGTCAGTTTTTTTCTTTTTTTTTTTAATGATTGCGTGGTCTAAGTCAACTTCCATATGGGTATGCCCAGGTATCATAAACTTGTGGTGTATTAACTTTATTGAAGGTTTTACAGTCAGCAAGTACGTGAACATTGCTGCTACGTGTGTGTTCTTGTTTTGTCCTCCACAAGTATCAGAGTACAAAATCACTTCTGAAATTTCTTCCGGTGGTTCTCGTAAATAAGAATATAAACAAGAGGCAATTTGATTGGCACCGCGACCCGAAATACTCTCATGCCACATGTGGTGCGTGGACATTCCAGTTGCGTTGTCATGAATTGTAAGGTTGAAGGTCCAAAGTTGTCTTTTATAAAAAGCCACAGATGATTGTAATGCTGGAGTTGGCAAGCATTGCTGTAGGTCAAAAGTCAGGCATTTGATTCCGGTATTTGTAATTGCGATATTTTTATCACACTTCTTCTCTTTGTACGCCATATCAGCGGCTAGCAGATGAGAGTCACGTTCTTTTTCGAGGGCAAATTTTGTGGTCTCGTCTGTAGCAATATTTAATTTCATTTTAAAAAGGTCGCACGTGTGACAAGTGTCTACTTTTGGTTTTTTGAAACTTAAGTTTAATTTATGGAATTCTTTGCGGTATATCTTATCACTTACAGGATTTTCATGTGATTCTGAATATAGAGAGTACATTTTCGATATAGTTAAATGCGATGGTAAATACTTGCGGCTGCTTTTACGTCTAGTGTAATGACTTTCGTATAGTGGAAACGCATTGATGTGATTAATCACCTCTTGAATTTTTTGTTCGGAGTGTTTGTTTGCTGGTGTGTTCTTTCCACGTTTGTCTGTTGGTATAATTCCACTCGAGGTGCCACGTTTCTTCAAACAGAGTAATTTCACAAAATTATCACTTATTGATAGGGTTTTTAGAAAGCAACCTTGACACACGGATATTTTTTCACTATTGACGTTAAAATGATATGTATAAGTCCACTGTCTATTTTTTTGTAAGCTGGGATCTTCGACTCGACGACGTTCGGTTTTTTTCTCTCGAATTGTAATTAAAGATGAAATGAACGCTGCTCTTAAATCATAAGACCCAAGATTCCAAACCTCTTTGTGAATTGTAGCTCGTTGCTCATCACTTATTTTTTGACGACACTTACTTCGACAATTTGGTAGTTCCTTCATTTCACGTTTGCCGATAACTTTTCCAGAGGGTGTCACGTAGGATTGGCCTAAATTTCTTTTTATTTTGTTAATTTTCTTCCTTCTTCTACAGGGTACAGGTATGTTTTGTTGCTGTAATGACGTATCTTCAATATTTTCAGGTATTTCATTTTGTGATGCCATCTGTACATCTTCTGAAGCATCGTTAACAGTAAATTCCATCTCATCTTCATGCCGTGTAAGCAAACTAGGACTGTCTGGAGAGTAAGTAGGATCAGCAACAGAATCGTCACTAGAATAGTCGATAACAGCTTCATCAGGAGTAATTTGTTTCTGAGTTCCAGATGTACTTGGTTGCGGATTAGTGAATGGGTCTTCATCGCCTGTAAAAAAAAAGTTAAATGCATTTTTCTTGTTGTTAAAGGTTGTGATTGAGTCCACAAAAACTGTACATTTGTTTTGTATATTGCATAAAAATGAAAGGAAAAGATTCAAAACTTACCTTTATTCTCATTATTTAAGACGAGATTTACTAACTTTCTGGCTCTTGAATCCATTATGAATTCCGTTAAGGCACAACACCACAACGACCGTCACACCAAAACACTAATGATGGAATACGTATTTAATTTTACATCCCCACAACGTTTGTCAACTTTTTATCAAGCACTTAAAAAAACGAGTAAAGTGAGGGTAGGTACTTGAAAATAATTTATTGACAGCAAAAACGGATCACTGTTACCAAATCACTTAAGTCAGTATAAGAGAATGGACATGTATAAGAAATTCAAATGACAGGGAAAAAAACTTAAGTCAACTTAAGTGGTTTGTGTCGCCGCTTGATTTGTTGATACGACATAAGTTATATGGTACAATCAACTATTACGACTGAATGGAGTGACGGTGACTTACGTACTTTTTCCAGTCAACGGATAATACAAAAACACGAATGTTGTGACTTTTTAATTTTTGAGCTAAAATTGACTTAAGTGCTTCTGGCCGCCGCGTCTAGAAATGTTCTCTTATGCTCTAACATATATTTGTTTTAAACAAGCGGCCGTCCGCGACTTTCTACATATAACTTTTCCTCTTGAATCACTCTATCTATAAAAAAAAGACGTGTGGCACTCGAAGACTGCCGCGGTAAATCTATTGCCTCGCATTTTTTATTTTTATCAACTTATGCAATTATAATTATTTATTTATTTTCCTTATGTCGTATTTTTTTTTCTTTGATATCAATTCAAGTTACACTTTGAGCGTGGTGACCGATAAGAAAACAAATTTTAGCCACCCGATACAGCCAATGCCACCTGAAGGCGGGTTGCTGAACTAAAGAGCCAAGCGTAATATTTCAAAAAGTCATTAGAAGTTCTGCTATTTATCGATAGATGGGAAACCTAAAAAGTATCACCGCTGTGCCGATCGAAGTTGGGGGTGTTAGGTTTTTTTCGTTACGAAATTTCTGGATTCGGTCGCCACGCTCAAGGCCCACGATAGAAGCTATGCAATAGCTTAAAACCGCATCAAATCCGTTGCGTAGCTCCATAGATCTAAGCATACATGGAGACAGAGGAAAGCGACTTTATTTAATACAATAAAGTGTTGTTTGTCTGAATTTGAGTGATATCTTCACCAACTTAGATAGGACATTTACTGGCAGCTACCTAATGTTTCAAGAAACTTAACAGCGGGTTTCAGTATAAATTGCTCTTTAAATTTAAAATCAAATGTCCATTTCATACATTATGTTCGTAAAATATTGTAATTAGGCTAGTTAGTTAGTTATTATACAAAAATAAATTAATATTATTATACATCTAAATTCCTTCCGATTTAAAGATTATTTTTAATGTTAGAAAAACATTGATATTTCCGTTAACAACTCGTGTAAGCTCGTAGCGCTGATGTAACGAGTAGATTCACAACTGCAGCATATGAACTCGATGCCAACTATTTTTTTTAATGGACGCAAAAAAAAAAAAAAATTAAAATTCCTCCAGATGAAAACATTATATTCACTTAACTTCTACACACAGTAGTAAGCTTTTAAGGTATATAGGGGTCCTACCAAGACCTAAGGAGCCCAAGCAAACCTCACCTGCAAGCGGTACACCTGCTGATCAATGGACGAGGCACTGGCGAACATATCAGTGCTCAGTAAGCGGCAATAGGCTCGTCACCTATTACGTGGGACCAACTAAATAATTGGCGAAGTGTGGGCGTATAATATGCTTCTACCTACGCCTTCGGGGAGTGCATCTATGTATTATATGTATGCTTTAAGTGTTTATGTAACGGTTGGGTTCAGAACAATAGCATATCGGCGAGACTTGACCTCCTAGCCAACTGATTTGCACAGGCGCTCAACTGACAGACTACGGCCACTAGAATTCGATGCCGCTTTAATTCTTCGCCCAAATTCTCAACTTCCTAATACACGCTTCGAGCATCTAATATTTCAATAACAGTTCACAATAGGCGATGATAATAGTATAATAATTTGATATACATAGATAGCCAGACTAACATTTCATACCTCAGTGACTTCATAATGCTTTATTAGCAAAATAACTATTGATGTTGACAAGGGTGCTTGGCGATGTGTTTACTTATACGTGTCATGCTTGACGATGACGTAGCACGTTCGAGTGAAGGAGACACACGGGTGACTATTTCATCTGGTTCCTTCATAGTACATATGAAAGCGTCGATAGCCCAGTGGCGAGATCCACAGTCTTCAAATTCAAAGGGGTTCGGGATCAAACTCTGGTATGCTTTCACCGTTATGTGCGTAACTATCGCTTGCTCCGTGCCTCGGAAAGCACGCTAAGTCGTTTGTCCCGGCTGTTATAAACATCTGTGGCAGTCGTTATTAGAAAGTCAGTGCCTTTTAATATCTGACAGCTGATTTAAAAATGGAATGATGTGTCCCTCTGGGTTGAGGAGGCCGAACGGCAGTCGCTCTATGTAATAACTGAAACTCAACCAAATCTTTTTAAGCCAGAGAGCAGATCCGCTCCCCTGACAGGTCCCCACCTTGTCGTGATGGGGAGGCTGAATGCCTCCCAGAGGCCGGAAAAAGGTAACACCCAGAGTTGCCAATCTGTTGCCCTTAGTACTGACTACCGGGGGGGAAATTAAAAGGAGCTAATAGAGGGCGCAGCGAGCAGGCCAGGAGGGCCTGTCCAGCAGCGCCAGGAGGGTCTTAGGCAGCGGGGCAGGGGGCCCCTGCTGTCTAACCATGGACTCTCCGGATGTCAGCCACACACGCTATGGTCGCACAAGGAGGTAGGAGGGACGCGTCCACTGCGCCTCTCTGAGGAGATCCTCCCGGTACTGATCGGAAGATTTTTAGTGGGTATTACTGCTGGAGACCTGTCGGGGGGGGGGAAGACCCTGGTCCCAGCTTAAGTCTAGGGCATAATGAATCAATGCTAGGAAATGGTGATCCTCATGAAAATGCTGTGCTTACCTAGTTACTTAATGTCCTCTAAGGCACTCTAATGATAAAAGACGGGCGTGTCGATCCAAAAAAAAGCCAAATCAAAACTATAGGGCAACCAAAATAATGCTAAGATATTATAATGATGATGTTAAATAGAAAATATGAATCAATTAGCTTGATGGTGTGTGTTATACTTTATCGGCAGTGTGTTTGTTGATGTTGACAAGGGTGCTAACTGATGTTGCTACTTAAACGTGTAGTTAATGTTCCCGGGGCCAATAGCTTTCAGGCTTTTTTTAAAGGCTAGCCGATTAGAGGGCCTAGCCTATAAAAAGGCATTGTTAACAGGCTTAAAAGGCTAGAGCCTAGAAAGATTTTTAGTCCTTTAGGCTAGATCTATTTTATTTATTCTTTGAGTTTATCACTCATCAACTTAACTATATGATTTAAATTTTTTAAAAAAATGGCTACAGCTATGCAACACGGTTCGTGGTCAACAAGCAACTCACGATTCAACACGGTTGAAACGTCGGGGAAGTAACTAGTAGCAATACTACATAATTGTTGCCTATTTATGTCCCGTACAATCCATGTATGGTTACAATGCAATGCGAAACTTTAAAATATTAAGTGGATAATGCATAAATAAAGCCTACTTGAAAAAGACTTTAGTCGCAAAAAAGCTATTAGTTATTAAACCTATAGGCTGTATTCAAACCTGAAGGCTTTTTAAAGTGAGTAGGCCTTTAAGAGCCTGCTATACTACCATAGGTATAAAGGGCAGACCAAAAGTTCCCTAAACCGACGGGAGTGTGTGAGGAGGTTAATGAGTGTGAATGAAGCTAAAAGTGTGTGCCAAGATCGTAGCAAGTGGAAGGATGTGATCTCTGCCTACTCCTACGGGAAAGAGGCGTGACATTATGTATGTATGTCGGACCATTAGGCTTAAATTTAAGCCTAAAAGCCTATAGGCCTCGAGAACACTACATGTAGGGACAATGACGGCAGCACGTTCTAGTAAGGTTTTAAGGAAACGATCGGGTGACTATTGCACCTTTTCGTTTAGTGAAAAATATTGTCGGTATCACTTAGAAACATCCAATCAACTATTGCACTTTTTCGTTTTTCGGAAAATATTGTCAGTTTTAATTAGAAACATCCAACCAATACAGCGTGGTGGCGAGAATACCAGCTCTTCGCTCCAAGGTCGTAGGTTCGATTCCCACACAGGACAAATATTTAAGTGCATCAACATGAATATTTGCTCTGGTCTGCGTGTTTCCCTATGTATATTAAGTATTTATTTACAAAATAAAAAAGTATTTTATATGTATCCGTCATTTACTATTCATGCCACAAGTTCTTAATGATACTTATCTTGGACCAAAAATTTTTTAGGAAATATTTATTTATTTTTTATTAGTGGCTTCTTTTATAGCTCCACAGAATATAATTTATACAGATTGACAAGGGTGCTTGACGATGCGTTTACTTATACAAGACATGTTTCAGTAAAAAAACAAATGGGTGACTATAATTGTCTATAAGATTAAATAAGTATGTAAATAAGGTGTAGACCTATGGCTCCATAGCTTTACGAACTGGATAGACTGCATCAGGCAAAATATGGTCATTATTATTACTACGATACTAGAACACTTATTTAATTTCATTCACTTTATAAGCCTTCTCGTATAATAGGTTGGGGAAAAAGTCTTTTCGTATTTTTGTATGAAAAGTCAAGACATTTTTTTCAAAGTTTATTTACATTTATTTATAATATATATGTACCGTTTTGTTGAATAACTTTCTGCCATTTTGTGGGCAGAGACATTATCCCGTTACTGTAGAAACTTTGGGACTTCTGATCAAAAAAACGGGACAAATAGTTTTGGCAGTCCTCTCTTGAGGTCAACCTTACAGAACCTAAAGAATTCTGCAGAGACCGAAACAGGTGAAAATCTGAAGGCGCAAGGTCAGGGCTATATGGTGGATGCACTAGGACCTCCCAGTCGAACTCTCTTAATTTTTGCTGAGTGGCTAAAGATGTGTGTGGTCTAGCGTTATCGTGATGAAAGACCACACCCTTCCTGTTGATCAATTCCGGCCGTTTTCTCTCGACTGCTTCCTTTAATCTCATCAGTTGCTGGCAGTAAAGATCAGAATCGATGGTTTTGCCGGGCGGTAAAAGCTCATAATAAACAATGCCCTTCCAATCCCACCATACACACAGCATCACCTTATTTCGTGTTAGGCCAGGTTTGGCCACAGTCTGTGAAGCCTGGCCAACTTTCGACCACGACCTTTTTCGCACGTTCTTGTCGTACGTGATCCACTTTTCATCGCCAGTTATCAATCTCTTCAAAAACGGCTCGGTTTCATTACGTCTCAATAATGAATCGCAAATGAGTACACGGTTCATTAAGTTTCTTTGAGTGAGCTCGTGTGGCACCCAAATATCGAGCTTTTTTGTATAACCAGCTTTCTTCAAATGGGTCAAAACTGTTTTGTGGTCAATTCCCAGTTCTTCAGCTACATCGTAACTACTAATATTCCGATCTTGCTCCACTCTTTCAAAAATGGCGTCCATTTTATTCGTAACAGGGCGACCAGAGCGAGGTGCATCTTTAACATAAAAATTTCCGGACTGAAAACGTTTGAACCAAATTTGTGCTACTCTTACTGACACTGCATCAGGTCCATAAACATCACAAATTTTTTTCACTGCTTGAGTTGCATTTTTGCCTTTTTTATAATAAAATTTTAAAATGTATCGAATTTCTTCATTAGATTCACTCATTTTAACGGAGAGAAAAACAAATGAAAAATAGCGGGAAACAACTTTTTTTTATTTTTTTCTTTTCTTTATAATGGAACCTTTTTAATGTTACCAAAACCAGCCAGACACAAATAGTACAGTCAAAAAAAATTTATAATAAGTTTATACCTACGTTATGCGAAAAGACTTTTTCCCCGACCTAATACATAAACCTTCACTTCACTCCAGAGGTCGTGGATTCGATTCCCACACAGGACAAATCTTTGTGTACATGAACATGAATATTTATTCTGGTCTGGGTGTTTTCCTATGTATATTAAGTATGTATTTACAAAAAAAAGTATTTAAGTATGTTCATCCGTTGTTTAGTATCCATAACACAAGTTCTTAATGATACTTATCTTGGAACTAAATAATTGGTGTAATTGTGGTATTTCAACAGCGGTGGGCGTCGTCGGAAGATTTTTAGTGGGTAATAAGTAGTAGTGTAGTATCAGCGTCTGCTGCAGTGAGCCCCACACTCCCCTCTCGGTCTTTCCTTGGCCGAGAGGCAGTGCGTAAATACTTTTTAAAAAAAAGTTTCATTATGCGAGTCACGCCAAAGAAAAACCCAACAGAACATTAACATTAGAAAATATACACCAAAATCTAACGTCGAACTACCCGCCCGTATGCTCCGCGACTGTTCAATCTAGATATTCGTAATCGGTTGTCGGCCATCAATGTAACTAATTGGACGTATAATTTATGCAACGGTCAAGTTGACTAATGACCCCACTTTGTATATAAACCGCTTGCTTGTGGCTCCAGGGCTCCTGACCAGGGTAGTGGTTCATATGTCTATGTTACACGTTTGTTGCTTAGTTAAGCATGAAACAGGCAATGTAATCATAATATAAAATCAGCAATGGATAGTATTCAGGACCTCATTACCATCACAGCTTTTTAATGTCACAATAATGCCTTTACCAATCCATAGTCATCATCATCATATAGTATAGCGTTAAACTGCCTGAATCCTAATTAAAATTTCGAGTGTCGGTAGTCACTACACGTAGTCGCGTAGTCACTTCTCTTATATTAATACGGGACTATAGAAACAAGCTGGACTTTAAATATTTTCTGACCAATAATTTAGTTCCAAGATAAGTATCATTAAGAACTTGTGTAATCGATATGAAATAACGGATAAACATACATGAATATTTTCTTTTTTTTTGTAAATACATACTTAATTTACATAGGAAAACACCCAGTACAGAACAAATATACATGTGCATAAACACAAAGTTTTATCCTGTGTTGGTCGTCATGAATTCATCTAGAACGTCACGATGTGCTCGTTACAGTAAGCAAATGATGGATTAAAATATTTTTGTAACATTTCCACGTGTCGTGTTGAATAGTTTCTCGACTTTTCGGGAAATAATAGTAGCGCGGGAATAGATACAAAGATAATTTTAATCCATCACTTGCTTACAATGGATTTCCGCCTGAATTAATAAATTTCTCGTTTCATGCCATCCACGACATGTAGCGCTCTTTTAAGAACTGCATCAACGCTTACTATCAGATAGGTTACAATGAACTGTTTACAATTAAAAAAATACTGACACTACTTTGAACAAAATGCGGTCTCCACCTCTATACGTCACACGTTAGCAAGTGTCTTCAATTTTTCCTAAACGTTCTTCAAATTATCATCCATATCTTTCCTCTTGATAGCACAGCAAAATGTGTAGCAGTTATATACAAGAAGCAATAAACACAGCGAACATTTATCTCCACAATCCCAACACAAACATGTTTGCCCGCCATTTGCGTGGTAATCGACTAAAACTAAGCTATTTGCACCTGTGTTATCTCAACTAACTGTTCCTAGCTATTGTTAACGCATTAATACCGACGTTGCTAAAACTAATTCCGGCAATTGCTTCGTGGAATCTGCTTAGGATTTTCTTTGTTATGATTGCCCTGGTTTGTTTCGATTCCCACACAGGACAAATCTTCGAACATAAATATTTGTTCTGGTCTGGGTGTTTTCCTAAGTATATTGAGTATGTATTTACGGAAAAAAAAGGTATTTAAGTATGTTTATCCGTTCTTTAGTATCCATAACACAGATTAGTGATGCTTATCTTGGAACTGAATAGTTGGTGTGATTGTAAGAAAATATTTATGACAAGATGGAGACCAGTCGGGGGGGCTGAAAGTGGTGCACCTACCGACGAGGCTCTGGCACACACAATAGTTCCCGGTAAGCGGCAATAGGCTCGCCACCTATTGCGTAGGATTAAAACATAATAGGCGAATGTGGGCGTTTTATGCCTCTGCTTACCTCTTTGGGGAAACAGGCGTGTTTGTATGTTATGTTTGTTTTTATTAGTGTCATTACGTTAGACTAAAAGCATATTTTGCGAAAAGTGTGTGTAGAATCATCTAGGGACTTTGCACTGGGTTATGACGACCGATATGGAGTAGTGGCGAGTATACCCGCTCTCCTCTCCAAGGTCTTGGATCGATTCCCACACAGGGCAAATATTTGTCCCCATAAACATGAATGTTTGTTCTGGTCTGGGTGTTTCCCTATGTATATTAAGTACGTATATACAAAAAAAAAGTATTTACGTATGTTTGTCCGTTATTTAGTATCCATACCACAAGTTCATAATGATACTTATCTTGAAACTAAATAATTAGTGTAATGATAAGAAAATAATTATTTAATATTTTTTATTTCCTGGCTGGATTATTGCGATGTCTTAATTAAGCAAGGTATTTATTTATGCTGCTTTAAACGGAAATAGCACTTATTACAAGGTACAGAGCGCTCTTTTTAAGATTGCACCGAGTTCTTACCGCCAGAATATTGTTACTGTAACGCGATATAATAAAAAATTGTTGACATTTCATTTAACAAAACCCGCTCAAAACAAAACACAGAGACATGACCTCTTCCTCTTAAACGTATTAATCTGAAATTTTCCCGAAACGTTCTTAACTAATTTCGGCAATTACTTCGTGGAAACAGCTAAGGATTTGTTTTGTAATAGTTGCACTGGTTTGTTAAGAAGTGCTGTATCTTTTGTTTAATTTAGTGAAGGTCATGATATCAGCCTTATAAAGTTTACTTCTAAACATGGGTCTCCTGAAGAGTTTACATTGAATTTGGGGGTATTTGCCTATAATCACCACGCAGGTTAGTGATGCTGCTTATAAGCGACATTAAGCTTGCGACCTATTACGTGGAACCAAAAATGTTGTTGGCGAAAAGTGGGCGTAGAGTCAGCTAAGGATTTTGTTTAAGTAATAAATAAATAACATATGTATTTTCTTCCACAAAACTTAACTTAATGGCTATGTTTACAAAAGTGCTGAATAACTTATAATGTTGTTTTGTGAAACTAAGCCCATATTTAGAATTATTTTCTGGTCTCCAGGCCTCCCCCAGGTAAGACGTGTATACATTGTGCACTTAATTGTCTTAAACAAATTAATAAAATCCTTGTACTTGTTATATTACATATATAAATATAATATATCGACAGGCCAAGTGTATATGAAATGAAATTGTATGTCTAAAGGTCTTTAATAAATCTTCTGTCTTTGTTATGATTGTATTAGTTTGCTATTTGCGGTATATTTTGTTCAATTTAGTAAGTTAAGTTTATTTTATTAATGCTGCTTATAATCTGCAATAAGCTCGCCACCTGCCACGTGGGACCAGACATATAATTGGCGATATGTTAGCAAACAATATACCACTGTCAATCTCTTGGGGGAAACTATCGCGATTATATGAAATTATATATGAAAACCAAGATAATATAAAAGGAAGCGGCAATGCGCAGCGGCTATAAGCAGCGATAGCGCAGACTCACGACCAGGGTTTGAACCCGAGTCCCTATGGGCACTATACACATATATAAAGTCTTTTACACATAAATGGAATATAATTACCGGATATTATCATATAAACAATTATGTCTACGCCCGGTTGCGATGCAATTAACATAAATTCAAAATTTTACGTCTAAACCGCGGAATTGTTACTTAAAACCATAACGGCCCGCGCCTCAATTACATACTTCCTAGAATGGACCATTAAATGTACCGCCGGGTTCACTTATGGTTCACCGTAACACTTTTGACCATATCTTATTTTACAACCAATGCTTCTTACACTTACTCACTTGAGTGTATAGGGATCCTATCAACATTTAAGGAGCCTAATCCAACCTCACCTACAAGTGGTGGACCTGTTAATTAACAGGCGAGGCTCTGGCGAACGTAACAGATCCCGTGTCAGAAATATTTATTTATTATTTATATTTAACAATCCAACAAAAAACATTTGTTGGTACATCACAATACAGAAAAAATTTCAAAATTGGACAAATGTTGCTTCTTAATTACCACCAGGTCACAAAACAAGTTGAGAGGGATTCTGTTAGTGCGAATTGCCGCCCAACTGGTCTCCACCTTGTCGTGGTGGGGGGGCTGACCTCCCGGTAGGGCGCAAAGGGCGCTAGGGAAAAGGAAACACCCAGAGATTGGCGACTCTGGGTGCCCTTACTACCGGGGGGGAAACTAAGAGGGACCTGTGGAGGGAGGGTCTTAGGCAGCGGGGGTAGGGGGCCCCTTCTGTTTAACCATGGCCACACACGCTATGGTCGCACAAGGAGGTAGGAGGGGCGCGTCCACGGCGTCTCTCTGAGGAGGTCCTCCTGGTTTTAGTCCGGGGGACGTTGGCAGCAGGCGAGGTGTCAGAGTTGCAACCCAGGTACTGGCCCCCCGCCTCTTTCTCAACAAGCGGCGGGCGTCGTCGGAAGATTTTTAGTGGGTATTACTGCTGGCGGTCGTGTCTGCCGGTGGTGAGTCCCACACACCTCTCTTGGTCCTCCTTTGGCCGGGAGACAGTGCGTAAATGCATTTTGTTACGTGTTGTAAAAGTTCGAATTACCGGAGACAGGTGAAAAGCACCCTGCTGTTATGGTCTGACTTGGCTTATAGCATGTCAATCATTTTTAGTCATTTAATGAATACTTGCGAAGACATATGAATAAAATGATAGGACACCTCGCAGTCAGTACGGGAAATTAGTTTAGTGACGCAAATGCTTGCGTTATAAAATTATATAACACATGAAATTACTAAGAATTTTCTAGAATTAAAGTTATAATTTCAGTTAAACATTCGTCCTTTTTTATTTCTTGCTTGTGTTTTTGGACTGCATCGACTGCTTACCATCAGGCAGGATGTAGTCATTATGACGCGTCACATTAAAAAAAATAAACATAAAAAAGTAATAGGTAGGTTAAGTCTTTAGAGTGCCATATTGTAGTATAAAAAATATACAAACATACAATTACGTCTGTCTCCTCGATCGGGTAGGCAAAAGCATATTATTTTAACGCTTACATTTTAGCAATAATATTTCTGGTCCCACATTATACCTACGTGGTGATGGAGGTGAGGTTAGCATGAGTTCCTAAGGTATTATCAATGTCCAAATTATGTCCAAAAAAGGATTTCTTTATAAATAAATAAATATATGCAAAAATACCTATTCGCACTTCCAAATCGAAATAAAGTTCTCTGACCGCTCGTTGCAAGTTAAAAGGCTCGCAACATTAATTTTAATTATTCAAATTGTTCATACGCGTACTCTACAATGTATGTTAATTACAATACTTGTCGAATTCCATTACAATTGAGCGTAACGACTGATGCCCGCGTAATGTAATAGCCTTCAGCAATTTTGTAGCTCCATTAACGTAAGCAGCAGCGTCTATTATGTGTTGATTTTGAAGTGGCTTAACGTTCATTGAGATAATAATATTAAGAAAGATGAATTACCTGCCTGATTGACAAGTTTAGTTTCCAATCGCCTGATTCTTCTCCAATCAGGCTCCTGCGCGTAATGAATAGGCACGTTTTGTTTAACTTTATTTAACAAAACTTTACCAAAAGATTATGACTTGACATAATAATTTCTAAGACATCAGATCAATAGTTTATGCATAATAATTTCTAGGACATAGTTTATTCACAAAAGTTGCCTAAGACTAAGGGAAGTGGAACAGAAAAGTCTGGTAGCGGGCCCGTAAGGTTGCAATGCTTAGATGACGATGATAATTTTAAACATCTCACACAGCGCCAAGTCATCTGTCAAATCGTCGTGTAGTATTTCGCATATTATTTGAAGAGCTCGTACCAAGTGGTCGACAACGTTTGCCGAAGTAGATCAGAGTTCACAAAGAAAATTCGATTTGACCGTTTGTGTGGCATTTATCGAGAGCTTCCGTGCTTCAGAAGGCACTTTAAGTTACTTTTGTTTGTGGGGGACGCTCTTGCTTCGTAGTGTGACGTTAATGGGGTTTGATGTTGATAATGATAATAAAATGACATACGACCGATATGGCGTGGTGACTATACCTGAGTTGATTTCCACACGAGACATCATTTTATGTATTGGGATCCTACCATATATTTTTTTTTATTATCGTCTGTAAAAAAATGCTGCTTACGCACTGTCTCCCGGCCAAAAGAGGGAGACCGGGAGGGGGCGTGGGGCTCAATGGGGCAGACGCGACCACCGCAGTCCTACCCACTAAAAAACTTCAGACGACGCCCACCGCTGTTGAAAAGGGGCGAGGTACCAGTGCCTGGGTTTGTAGCTTCTGGTATCCCGCCCGCGGCCAACGTCCTCCGGATCAGAACCGGAGAGACCTCCTCAGGGAGTCGCAATGGCCGACTTCGGGGGGTCTATGGCGAGACGGAAGGGCCCCCTGCCCCCGCCGCCTAAGACCCCCCGGGCGCTGCCTGACGGGCCCTCCTGGCCCGCCCGCTGCGCCAACGGCGTAGCCGGAGAGAGAGCGGATCCCGCTCCCTCTCCCGCTCCGCGGCCTCCTTCTGCGACATCACCACTTCGCAGAAGGAGGCCATCGCCTCCCACGCCGTCTCACTGTCGACCATCTTTTGCGTGATGGTCGGCAGCGAGAATTGGGATCCTACCAAGACCAAAGGAGCCCAAGCCAACCTCACCTGCAAGTGGTGCACCTGCCGATCAACGGACAAGGCTCTAACGAACATAACAGTGCCCGGTAAGCGGCTATATTATTGGCGAAGTGTGGGTGTATAATATTCCTCTTAGGGGAAACAGGCGTATATATGTATATTATTTTGTGTGCATGAATATGAATATTTGTTCTGGTCTAGGTGTTTTCTATGTATAATATGTAGGTATGTATTTACAAAATATAGTCTTTAAATAATCTTTAGTATCCATAACACAAGTTCTTAATGATATTTATCTTGGGGTTAAATAATATCTGTAATTTATTCGCCATATTTACCTTCTTCCGACAGGATCTAGTAAGTAAGTTAAATGAGATTCATAATTTTTAATTTCATAAAAACTTTGCTTTGTTTCACAGTGGCATTCATAAAAGTCCCTTTTGAAGTTAACGTGCTCGTACCCACTTGAGTTGTGGCACTTTTATTCAAATGCAAATGAAGTAGTATGCACGACAAATGGATGGAAGTATTAAATGATTTTAATTGAAATTTTCTGGTGAAAATTTCTGCTTAGCACAGAAAAGGTTACTATCACTCCCACTTCAGTTAAGGTTGACTGGAAGAGATTTCTTTTAGAAATAAGTCCATCTTTGTACATCATCTTTTTCACATAAGGCTTTTGTTATTGTTTTTTTTGTGCAATAAAGACTATATATATAAGGTTTTGGTAATGTTATAAAGATTAATTTCATTTGCGGCACAACTAATAAATAACAAAACTTACTGAGCAAATACATTATTTTATTTCACTCCTCTTCTTCTTGATGTGTCCATCTTGGGAATTTAGCTACACATTAGACAGGCAATACCTATAACGTAGGGTTACAAATATATTTTTTAAATAAATGAACAAATATTTCTGACACTTACACCATTTATTTAGTTCCAAGATAAGTATAATTTAGAACTTGTGTTATGGATACTAAATAAAGTATAAACATACATAAATGCTTCTTTTTTTTTATAAGTACATACTTAGAAAAACATCATAGAAAAACACCCAGACCAGAACAAATATTCATATTTATACACACAAATATTTGTCCTGTGTGGGAGTCGAACCCACGACCTCAGGAGTGGAATGCGGGTATACTCACCACCACGTCATATCGGTCGTCAAATTGGCTGACTGTGGGCGTATAATGTTCCCTCCGGGTGTTTCCCTGCTGTTTTCCTCCGGGGAAAGAGGTGTGATATCATATTAATTATATGTATGTATCGTAATCCGTATGTAGAGTGTTGGCTTGCATGGAATGAGTCCATTGGAACATCCAACTGTATATTCAAAGGCTTGGTCTTATATTTCTAGGTCTATAAAAATATATGAAAGAAATAATTTATGCTCAGCCAAAAAATCGATAAGTACTATACTGATATAAGATTATGTGAACAATGATTGAGAAAAAGAGTTTTGATTTCGCATATTATTGTGTGACTTTCAGATCCACAGCAACTTTCAAGCAGACTTTCAAAACTATTCTTTCTATACATCGACATAGGTCGCTAATTAGTTTGCTACACGTTAATTCTTTATTGATATAGAGGTCACTATACCTTTAGACGATTCTTGGGGTCCTGGGTTTGATATTTGTCTTGGTATAGGTGTTTGCTATGTATTATAAGTATAGAGAATTGGGATCCTACTATGATCTGAAAACCCAAGCAAATCCCACCAGCAAGTGGTGCACCTGCCGAACAACGGACGATGCTCTTTTAAACATAAATTTTCCCGGTAAGCGACGAGGCTTGCCTCCTATAACGTGGGACCAACAATATAATTGAACAAGTATGGGCGTATAATACACCGCTGTCTATTCCTTCGGGGAAAGATGCGTAATATTATGGACGTATATATGTATAAGTTTAATCATTACTTCATCACTCCAGCCATTTGAAGTCCACTGCTGAACATAGCCCCCCCCCTAATTGATTTGATTTCATTGATGGTTTTTGCCCTTAATCACCATACCGGCAGGCAGGTTTTTTCTCGAAGTTTCAACTAGTACGCAGTATGACGCTGCTGCTCATCATCATCATCATCATTCAGTAAGATTTCTCTTCATCGACTCTTACAACTCCCCATAAGATGATTGATGATGCGGCACGTAACATAACAACACAATAACACGGCACATTATAAGTCTAGTTTAGTCTTATTGTCTTGTACACATACTAAAAATTCTGCTTAGTGTAGGACTAAAAGCGGCGTGGGATATGCCTAAGAATATTTATTTAATAACATCCAGTATTATGTAATGATGTAATGATGTTTCCCTCTGGGTTGCGGATATCAGACGGCAGTCGCTCCATGTAATAACTGAAATCTTTCTAGACCAGTGAGCTGAGAGAGAGAGAAAGGATTTGACAACCGATATGGCGTGGTAGCAAGTACTCCGCTTCAAGGTCGTGGTTTCGATTCTCACACAGGGCAAATATTTATGTGAATCATTAATATGTATTTCGGTCTTGATGTTTTTCTGTTAATATTAAGTATGTCTTTAAACAAAAGGCATTTTTGTATGTTTATCCGTTATTTAGTAATTTATTGATTCAGGCGTCGTTATGGAAATCCATTGTAAGCAAGTGATGGATTTAAAATATGCGAGTGCAAGTTTAACTCTCGTTTCAGCATTGGTCGTGAAGACATCGTTGTTCTGAGGCTCCTATCTTACCTGAAGATGCCCTGTGTAAGGGCGAAACACGTGTCGTGTTGAATAGTTTCTCGATTGTTCGGGAAATTATAGTAGCGCGGGAAATGTTACAAAGATATTTTTTAATCCATCACTTTCCGGTATTTAGTATCCATAACACAAGTTCTTAATGATACTTATCTTGAAACTAAATATTTAATATAATTAATTGGAGTGAGAAGACCCTGCGTCCTAAGCTTAAGTATATGGCAACCAGGATAATCCTTCTTACCAACATCCCGGTTGCCATGATGATCGCTGATCTAGTATTAGGTAAGCTTTAAGGCATTGCCGTCACTTATAGATAATTAAAATGGAAGAAAACAAACACTCAGTTCGTCTGAGTAATATTTTAAATAGTCGTGAAGCAAATTTAATTACGAGAGAGCTACCTCGACTCTTCAGTACCAATGTTGCGCCATTTACACTACGTATTTACTTAGGCCATTATTTGATCGCTTAAATAAATAAAATTCTCTCAATTATATTTTTATTGAATGTACTTACTTATCAAATTGTAATTCCCTTATTGAGACTGTATATATGTATGTATATATATATAATAGTATACTGCCTTCTTGTACTATCCAAATAAAACAAAGACTTGCGTTTATCTGTAGACAATATTTGTACATTTTACCATCTAAACATATAAGTTATCAGTAAGTTCAAACACTTCACTTACCTGTAGACAAAAGAAACAACATTTAAAGCCTTTATTTCGGTTTAGATTTATTATCTTCGCACAAATACAATCGTGTGCTCAGGTTGCTTTCAATATATCCTAATTCATCAAACGTCACTGTCACTCACCAACATGACATACGTGTTAGTATACTTACTATATGTATTTCTTTACATATCTATATATGAATGTAGCCATAGTTTTTTTTCCTTGTTATTGCAACCGTCTGTAGAATGTGTATCAAGATATATAATAAAATACCACAACAACTAAAAGAAACCTCCAGCTTAAATATACTTATTGAAGAATAAATTAAAAAAAAACTTTACCAAAAATTTTTTTAATATAAAAGTTTTGCGATGACTGACTTAAACTGTAACACAGTATGAAATATAAGTAAATAAATAATAATTCAATTATTATATGTTTAAGTGAATAGTAATAACGGAAAAAATTAAGAGAGGTATATATGAGTATAATAGTATATAAAAATTGATAAATAATATATTATAAGATTAATTAAATAGTATGTAAGTAATTTTATATTAAAATTGTGTTGCTGCGCCCTAACAGGATATCATGTAATATACCTTTACCTTTTATAACATCCTATGTATGTTCTCATGATCGCAATAAATATTTGAAGTTTGAATGCAGTTACTTTTTATCAGGTGAATACCGCTGAAAAGCAACGCTCTATATTATTATGTTAATGGCATCTTAAAAGAATTCTACCACCTCATGTTTTGCACGAGGGTAAAAGGAGGCTAAGGGCATGGGATCTTATCCAGTGTCCAAATGGGCGAAAGGTAAACCATTCTTCCCATTTGACACGTTTCACATAAAGATCTCTGTGCTAAAACTAAATAAATTAATAAAACGAATATTTTCTGACAATGACACCAATTACATAGTTCCAAGACAAGTACAATCAAGAACTTGTGTTATGGATACTAAATAACGGATAAATATATATAAATACTTTTTTTAGTACATACTTCATATACATAAGAAATCACACAGACCAGAACAAATATTCATGGTTATGCACACAAAGATTGTCCTGTGTGGGAATTGAACAAACGAACTCAGGAGCAGAGTGCGCATACTCGCCACACCACACCAAAACGTTCGTCTAGAAGTGAACCTTACTAAAAATTTACAGATGGACTATAAGTGCATGTCTCATGGGACAGCGCCTTATATTTTGGAGTGATAAGTGCAGTAAACTGCTCATCGGAGTACTTCATACAGGATATTGTAAATACATTTGCCAAGTGTATCATCTATTATCAGGAAAACCATTCTTTCATCTCGTTCGCAAAAAACCTCCAAAAACAAGATACTGGTATAAAATTAACAATATGTCGAATAAATTGATCAGCGAACGACAAAAAAGATGTTTAAAACATGCGAAAATAAAAAGGCATTTTATTTTTAAATAAATAGTGCGCGTCCGAAAATTGTTCTCATGAATTCCCAGAGCCGAAAATAAATTTGGAGCGTTAAAAAACATTAACAGTCACCTAACTAGCTATCGACGAAATACTGACGAGTTTTCAGCTTGCTACATATACTTAATCAGCCTTACTAATAAAAAATGCTTAAACCGCTCCTTAACGAGTGAATAGTTACCCTATGATTAAACTTTGAGTAAAGTTATACACGAATTACACAAAGACCATACCAATAAACATTGTATTAGCTCTGAATTGTTAAACGTCTGCTTTACATGGTTTGAACATAGCAGTGGCAATATTTTTGCGTTACGTTTAGAAACCATATTGTTTGATGTGTTCATGGAACAGCAAATAATGCTTTTTAAATGATAAAACTACATCAAGTACGCAAATAATTATTTATATTATTATTTATTATTGTTTTGGATATATTACATAGTAATTTATAAAATTATTGTTGATCGTTCACCTGAACCTAGTATTGGAGACTTCAAAACGAACGTCATCCTTCCATGTTTTTGTTTATGAACTGCCTGACTGTCAATAATTGTCACTTCCGACGTGTACGTCCAATTATTTTATTGATTTTTCAGTCCTTTAGTTTTCATAAAAATTTTATAATTTATATTTAAGCAATGGCGAATAAAGTTACACACCAAAAAATAAAGAAAAATGTAAAAGATATTTTTCTTGATAAGTCAACTATCTACTACTATTTTGTACATTGTCTTTGGAAAATATAATATAAAATTTTGATTCGTTATGATTGACAAGAAACTTTCATATATTTTTCGATTGCTCGTAACTTAAGTCCTCTATTTCAAATCTAAGTAAATTTGATAAACTGTATAAAGCAAAAAATATTGAAAACCAAGATACGAACCAAAAATGGACACCTGTCATACACTTACACAATAGATAAACTACGGTCCGTGAGTGAATAAGCCCTGTGTAATTTTTCTTCTACGCTAAAACAGACATATACAACCGATTTGTCAAAAATGTTTTTATTGGTAGCCCGATGGCTTGCATCACCTGTATAACGGATATATACACCTGAGCTTATCTTTATTAGTAAGGCTGAATATCTTTACTGCTCTCAATAATAGTAAAACCAATTCCATTCAAAAACTTTAATGTCATAAAGTATTACATAGTACTTGAAAACGATAAAATTAAAGATAAATATAAAAAATAATCGAAATATGATAACACTGAAATCACGAAGCTTAGACTTACTCACTTACTTGCAACAAAACAATCCAAAACCAAAAATATTTAAGTGTAAGTGAATCTAAGTGCTAGTTCCGAGACACCGCTCTGTAAGAAGAAACTTACAAGCTCTTTTTAATTTATTAAAATCAATCAATCAAGATTCATTAATGGGTGTATAAGGATCCTTATAACATCTGAGGAGTCCAAGCCAATCTCACCTGCAAGTGGTGCACCTGCCGATCAACTGACGATTCCAGGAAGCGGCAATAGGCTAGCCACCTATTAGCTGGGCACAACAATACAACACAATTCATACTCGTGAACGGGTGCCGCCAGTGGGGACTGGTCTGCTCATGTTTATTCGTAATTATGCTCGTATAACTTAAAAAAAAAGTTTTTTCAATTTTTTAATTTTAAATCTTGTGACTGTAGAACACAGGTTTTTGTAGATTTGTCAAATTTTTTTACTATTAAGTACATTTTCTTGTAACTGGCGGGAGAAAAAACTTACCTTGACGATTTTCTTGCCCGTTCTTTTAGTGAATGGGCGCGCTAGTTTTTAAGTTTTGACGTTCATAAGAGCTCTTTTGAGCCAAACTTGAATAAATGACTTTTGATTTTGATCAGGCTTTGGAATTCCCTTTCGGCTCATAGCTTTTCTAAATAGGGGCATGAAGCGGCATATATATATGCCTTCATGAGTGGGTGCGCTTGTTACCATTATTAGCTTTTCTAACTGCATAGACTATTTAGCATCAGACAGTATAGACTTAATAACGAGTCACATTAAAAAATTACCTATCAGCAAGGATATTAAGTAATTAAAAACTTAAATTCAGCTTTAAATTAAATGCTATGTATTCTCGTAATAAATTAAATCTTAATTTCTCAATGATTTTTCTAGCTAAATTATACGTCCGAAATAGGCAACTGTTGATTCTGTACCATTATACTTAATAATCATAGGTCAATTAAAATAAAGAAATATTCTATTCTATTATTTTAAAAAGTCGCATTTTGAAAATTACCTATCTAAAATTTCTTTCATCCGTTTAAATACGTCAAAAATATTCCACTCCCGAAGATATAAAACTGTGAAGCCATTTATAACGAACACAGCGACCGTATAAAACTCCAAAACTCAGTACTATAACACGATAAAACGTATCCAACAAATGGAAAATATCATACCGGGGCCAGCAATGTTACCCATTTAAAAATGCTAAAATAAATGTCGCCGTTTTAAAATTTATCTCCTCCGCCGCGAGTTCGTCTCAAGTTTTCGAGAGATTCTATCATAATGGGCTCTGACAACTTTGCGAGTTCCACTCATGCGTTATTTTACATGTAGTAGGGGGAGATTTTTGGCAAAACAACGCGTGACACGACGAAGAACCTTTTCGAAGCTCGTGTTCACACCTACATCATTTTATACGAGTTAAACCAAGAAATTTGGGAAGTCGTTTCTGAGCAAGATCACTAAGCTCTAGAATTAGCTGCCGGCTCGTGTGTTTCCTATTTCCTATGATCCCGGGTCTTTTAAGCGGGGCGTGAAACGGCATTTTAGTAGGCATTATTATTTATTATTTATTTATTCAGTAAGTACAGGTTATAACAACTTATTAATAACATAGTCCCACAAAACCGTGAGTACGGTTTAACTGCGGGGTCTGATTCTCCGTACATTTATCGTCTATATATATTTAATTTTAACTATATAATATAATAATAATAATATCATATTTATGTATGCATGAGTGGATGCGCCTTGTACCGTGCTTATTTTACGGTATGAAGCGCTTTATTTTTTATTGGACTGCATCGACTGCTTACTATTAGGCAGGATGTAGTCATTATGACGGGAAATCTATTGGGGAGGCCTATGTTCAGCAGTGGACGTCAGATGGCTGAGATGATGAGGCAGATAAAAGGATTACTATCCCGGTTGCCCCACACTTAAGCCCAGGGCCCAGGGTCTGTTCACTGGTCTAACCAGATTTGACTGAATTTCAGTTTGATACTCAATAAACCGCAAACATTTGATATCATAGTGGAAGGATGTGATCTCTGCCTACCCCTACGGGAAAGAGGCGTGACATTATGTATGTCTGTATTTGACGTCAGAAGTTGATTATGGTTGACGACGTGCCCATCTTGCCCACAACTCGTTTTCATCTCGTTGGCTGTCTGCTTGAGCTCATTGTGCTGTAACATATAGGGTGTATAAGGATCTTATCAACATCTAAGGAGCCCAAGCTAACCTCACCTGTAAGTGTTGCACGTGCCGATCAACAGACGATGCTCTGGCAGACATAACAGTTCCCGGTAAGCGGCAATAGGCTCGCGACCCTTACACCTTATTACGTGGAACCAATAACATAATTTTGACGACTGATATGGCGCGGAGGTCAGTATACCTGCAATTCACTCCAGAGGTCGTGGATTCGATTCCCACACAGGACAAATCTTTGTGTGCATGAACATCAATAAATGTACTGGTCTGGGTGTTTTCCTAAGTATATTAAGTATCTATTTACAAAAAAATATATTTAAGTATGTTTATCCGTTCTTTAGTATCCATAACACAAGTTCTTAGTGATACTTATCTTGGAACTAAAGAATTGGTGTGATTGTAAAAAAATATTTATTTATTTAACTGGCGAAGTGTGTGCGTATAATATGCCTCCGCCTACTCCTTCGGGGAAACAGGCGTTAATGTATGTATACATTGACATGAAGCATGTTCAATGCCATATTTATATGCAAATTTTAATATTTGTTTACTATGTGAAGTTAGTAGAATATGAGCGTAATGATAGCATGCCATAAGCTTGCGGTTCAAACTACTTTAGAGCAAACTCTAAGTTCGACGCGAACTGCTCCTACTTAATTTGTAGAACTTGCTTTGAATTTTGTATCAATTTAATACTCCCAATATGCCGTTGCAGCTTCGATCGATGTTTGGCCGCCAAAATTTATTTACCGCGGAATTCGATGAATTTCAGCTACATATTTCATCTAGATCTCAATTTTCTGAGGTTCATCAATTCGTACGGGGAATCTGCCAAAGCCATAGATTATTCATGACCTTGGCAGACTACTGAAGCGACTAAAAATTAAAAAATAAAAAAATTAAAAATTCATTTATTTAAGTTTGGCTCAATAGAGCTCTTATGAATGTCATACTTATAAACTAACGCGCCCATTCACTGCGGGCGGGAGCTTGATCGTAAAAGAACTAATTAATTAAATGATTATTATTTGCGTTTCGATGACACAGTTTTACCTAAATATTAATAATTTGTAATATAATTTAAAACAAACACAGATAGACACTGTCAAATATTACGTCAATCCTTAAAAAAAATATGTCTATATGGAGAACGCCATCTTGTATTGAGTTCCATGTGACCGGTGGTAAGACAGAATCAATTCGAAATCCATTTTGCCTATGAATCCATTACCAGCAAGTTCGGCGGTATGCCCCCTGGTCATCAACATATTCTAGAATAATCCCGGTTGTCATAGACTTAAGCTAAGGGCCCAGTGCCAGCTTATTTTTTTTTACCTCGATAAAAAAAAGAAATTACGGTCTTTTCGCTAAATATCTGATATATATAGTATAGCAATATAGATTTACCTCACATTGCAAGTCGTGGCAACCTGTAATTGAATCTGCACTTAGCTCTTACTCCTTGCTTACTTATTGTGGTTGTTTTAGTGTAAGATTTGTTGGTTGTCCTTAATAAATAAATAAATAAATAAATAAATATGAAATAACTTAAACAAAATTCTATATTATATTATATGCTATGCTACTCAATACTTATTAATAAGGCTACTTATTAATAATGCTACGCTAACTAGTGTTCGTCCATTTACAAAAAAAATATAAATTAGAACCTCGTTAGTTACCATATAACACGCCTTTATATTTTGATGCGTACATTCAAAAGTTTTCCAGATTTTCGTACCGGAGTTCCTACAACATGGTTTGTCATAAATCACTCGAAATTCACCTCTAAGAAGTGAACTGAGCATTAAAAGAAAATGGAATACGAAAGGCGTTCGGTAACAGTCTGGAAAATACTATGAGCATATTGAGATTTCTTGTGTGACATTATGTAAACCAAAAGCAGAGTTTTGTGATTTGATATTACTGAGCCCAACTCACTACACATTATCTATAATAAGACTTAAGAACTACTAGTTATTTTTAGTAATAGTTGTTTAAACTTTATTTTTGCTAAATTGTTATGCAGAGCGTTGTCTTCTGGCACAGGCAATTGTAAGCCATAGTAGGCAATTGTAAGTAAAGGAGGGTTTGATAAATACATTTATGTAAGAATTTATAAAGTAAAAAAGAATTTTATTTTTAATTAAAAGTGGTGAGACCCATAGTTTATAACTTTTTTAATTTAATTAAATTATTAAAATTATTTATTATAATTAATTATTTATTATTTATTATTCTGTTATGACCTACGGTGCCGAAACGTGGACACTCACAGTAAGACTGATTCGCCAGTTCAAGGTCGCTCAGCGAGCTATGGAGCGTGCTATGCTCGGAGTCTCTCTGAGAGATAAAATCAGAAATGATGTTATCCGACAGAGGACCAAAGTCACCGACATAGCATACAGGATTAGCAAGCTGAAGTGGCAGTGGGCTGGCCATATCTGTCGAAGGACCGACAACCGATGGGGTAAACGAGTTCTTGAGTGGAGACCGCGACTTGGCAAACGTAGTGTAGGACGTCCACTCGCCAGGTGGGGTGACGATTTGCGAGCGGTCGCTGGCAGATGCTGGATGCGGCAAGCCGAAGACAGGGGAAAATGGCGCGATTTGGGGGAGGCCTATGTCCAGCAGTGGACTAGTATAGGCTGATGATGATGATGATGATTAAAATTATTTATTTACTTTACTGAGGTTTACATTATAATATAATGGTCGAAGCCGCCTAGTAAGCAAACAATGCCTGTGACAAGCGACTTCTGAGGGTCTCGGCCTTAAATCTTATGACTTTTCAAAGTCCTGTGCGTAATTATCAAATTAGGAATACAGCTGATAATCAGCGTTAGTGTTATCGCTAAATGAATCATTGACTGGACTGGATGCTGAATGTGAGAACGTTACTCGAATTCTAAATTGTACCATATTTAAGGTAAATAAGCACTTCACTCCAGAGGTCGTAGGCTCGATTCTCACACAGGACAAATATTTATAATATTATAGGAATAATATTTGTTCTGGTCTAGGTGTTTCCCTATGTATAATTATATCAAGTATGTATTTACAATTTTTTTAATTTAAGTATTGTAGTGTTTATCCGTTCTTTAGTATCCATAACACAAGTTTTTAGCGATATGTGATTGTAAGAGAATATGTATTTATTTATACCTGTATGTTAATTGTAATATCCCGTGCCTTGTTTAAAACGTCGGTTTATATTTAGTAAACAATAAATACCTATAGAAACGTATCACATCATCAAAATTATATATTCAGTAAGCTATTAACGACGCGCCTATCCGGGAATTGGAAAAGTTTTTGAAATACTCTGTAACTAGATAAAACTTGAGAATTCGCCTTTAATCCTTCCCTTCAAAAGAAAATTTATTCGTTCAAGTTAAGAGCAGTTATTGCGAAATGTTGCCGTAAATACTTGGGCGATAACTCCAGGCACAAATTTCGGTTCACATTCGAACGAAATAGATTGAAATTGGAAGCAGTGCATATGAGAGATTGGTACAAGCAAATTGTTTTTACCAACTAAGAAAATATGTGATGTTTTTTCTCTGTGAGTTCTCGTCACAGCTTGAAGAATCGACGACTCATTAATATCAAGCAACCACAATTATGGCAAAGTAAAAAGTTCTTTATTTCATAAAATATTACATAGCACCTGAAAACATTAAAATGAAATATATGTATAAAAATAACAAAATATTACTACACTGAAATCACGAAGATTAGATTCACTTACATGCAAAAAAAAATTAAGTGTAAGTGAGTCTAACTAAGTTCCCGTTCCGATCCACCGCTCTGTGAGATTACAGTTCATCTCACATAGCATGTGTGTTTCTTGTCAGTACAAGAAACACACAGGCTATGCTCCTTTAAATTATTATCAGTTAATGGTACATGGCGATCAGAAGCGAAACGCGTTGGTCACATTGGGGTTACATTAGATCACAAGTACAGTGAGTTACAACCTTACGAGTGCAAAAATGGTGAGACATAGTTCTTATTCCGCTACCTTTAAGACGACCTTTGTCAAGGTAACCTATCATCAAAAATATTTAAATGGCACCCTTACTATTTTAATGCAATCCATTTTTATAAAATAATGGCTGCGTGCATTTAGCACATTTAGCCAGTGCCAAGTAAAATAAATATCAATAATATAAAATTCAGTTAATGGGTGATAAAGATGACAAATAGTAAGAAGATGCTTTCCCCCTAAAACCCTTGGGTCGTCAGTAAAAATGTGGGACTATACTGAGGTCTCACATGGACTTCTTGAGAGAATTTTAAAAGTGATGTTGTACTGTATTTTTTTATTCAACCAACATTCATATACATTCACAAACACTTAAAGGTTAATAATCCAGCGTTATTACATATTAATGTTCGAAATACCACAAATTTTAAAAATTAAACAAAACTGCAAACATGTCTCTCCACTTTTCCGCCAAGAAGACAATTGTATGCAATACTTCATCATCTCAGCCCATTAACGTCCCACTACTGAGCACGAGCCTCCTCTCACATATCAAGGTGCGAGGGTATTGGGTCATACTCTGCCACGCTGACCCAGTGCGGATTGGCGGAGGCAAGCGTATGGCGTCCTGCTGTTAGAATTTTTCAAGCCGCCCAATTAGGCCTCTAACATGGCTTAACGACTACCACATTTAGTGATAACCGGGACTAACGGCTTAACATGCCTTCCGAAGCACGGAAGCGCTCGATATCAAATGCCACACAAACGGTCACCCATCCAAGTGATTGTTTCCGACCACCGAGCACCGCGGAGCTACGAGCGCTTTGTGCAATACTTAATGCGACTCAATTCTAATTTCGTCGGTTTTAAGATGCTCTTTGACAAATACAGAACTAGAACCTAAAAAATGTGATCACAAAAAAGGTTAGCAATCAAGTATGACATATACCATTTTCAAACGAGTAATGTAACGGTTCTCAATGACAAAAGAATAAATTGAACCGGCATTTAAATGAATGAAATGAAACGCAACAGCAGCGTTCACCCGATAAACTTCCTTTTAACAGCTAATCGTCAAGGGTTAACTTCATTCCAAGTTTTCACATTTACAGAAATAATTACTTGCGTTCGCCCCAAGGAGTCTGGTCTGAATGCCAACCTTTCTATTTACCTTTTCAGTAGGTTTTATTGAAAAACTTTTTGGACACATTGCTTTACGACTACGGTAAGGAGGTTGTATATCTAGGGGGTTGGGTAAGAAGTTGGAATGGTGTTTTCAAATTAGAATTTTTTGATTTGTGTTTTGTTTTTAGTGGATTCTGTAGGTTTTTGTTAATTTGTTGTTTTGTGTAAGATTTTATTGCAATACATTCTAATGTAAATGATGGATGATGTATGAAAATGCCAAGATTAATTTAAAATATTTTGACTTATTCGGTTTTTTCGTCATATTGCTATTAGATGTCGTTAAAGAGGTTATTTATCTACAGGATACAAAGTTGGGATGGTTTGCGATTTTAACATATAATTTTTGGGATTTGTGGTCTTGTCTTGTTATTAGTAGACGTTTACTATTAATTTACAATAAATCAATTTGAACTAAGTTGTATCAAAACTTAAGATTTTGACCATGCAGATTTTTGGCCACTTTGTTTGAAACGATTTGTATTCTGAATTAGATTTGTATCTTTGATTTACTTTTAGTTTATGCTTATAAACGTTTATATTAATTAACGTTTCAAAATACGGATGTCTGATTATGTAAAAAACTTGTTTTCATTTCAATTTAAACATCTTCTATATACATCTTAATGTGAAAATTCATAAGACATATTTAAATAATATTCGCACTTCCAAAAGTATTTCCATTTTTAAGAAGGGTCTTAATTTTTTTGGACTGCATCGACTACTTACCTTCAAACAGATGATCTCTTTAAGCACACACACTTTTATGAGAAGTTTCATCTAGGGATCTCCGTCCCTCATTACCTATAATAATATCAAAAATACACTTCCAAAAATCCAATTATATTTTCCAAAAATACTCATAATAAGTACTAAGCAATGACACTTGGCTAGGCCTGTATCGTGGGCATCAACGCAATTCGAACGCAAAGCGAACATTAAAGAAATGACCCAATGATGGCGATAAATATGACCAAGCGAGCGAAGCAATGTGTATGAAAATGTGTATAGTGTGTTTGTGGGTAGTTTGTACAGAACATGGGATGGTAGAATTCTTTCGAGGTGCCCCTACCGCACGATACTTAAGTTGATCTCTAAGGGATAGCTTCTCTTACCCTCATAGGAGTGCACTCAATGGAGCGGCGATAGCCTAGTGGTGAGTCCCATAGCTTAACATTCAGAGGATCTCAATATCGCGGTACATATGACTTTTCGAAGATGTGTGTAATTATCGCTTGCTCCGTGCCTCGGAGAACACGTTAAGCCGTTGGTCCCGGCTGTCATAGAGGTTGGCATTCGTTATTAGGACATCAGTTCGATCTAACATATTGGCAGCTGGTCTAACCATAGAATAATGTTACCCTCTTGATTGCAGAGGGCAGTCTCTCCATGTTATAACTAAAACTCAGCCAAAACATTATTCGACCAGTAAGCAGACCCTGGGTCCTAAGCTTAAGTCTGGGGCAACCGGGATAATGCTAGGAAATATGATCCTCATGTGAGTGCTGTGCTAATTTCCGGTCCGGTTCCGGTCATTTGCCCCCTGGCCGCAGTCTCTGACGGCTCCCGTGAATACGTATAGAATATGGAGCGGCGTTGGGGCGGCTGTTCAGCCTGGTCTTCGTCTAGGGTTGTCAGTTCCGGTGGGCACCACGATCAAGTCCCGGGCTGGCAGCGCCCTGGGCGATCATAGGCGGTGAGGGTCGATTCTAGCACACTCTTTTAGCTTTACTTACACTCAACTTCTCATCTTAAACTTAATGACAAACTTCTCATACACGCCCTCAGGTTTAGGGCTTTTGACCAGCCCTTTCCAAAACCTTCTGAAGTTGGCCTTGGAACTTTAGTGATAACAAACCCATAATATACATAATTATTATCATATCCTAGCATTATCCCGGTTGCCCTAGACTAAAGCTTAGGGCCCAGGGTCTGCTCACTGGTTTAACCAGTTTTGACTGAATTGTAGTTATTACGTGGATCTCCGCAACCCAGAGGGAAACATCATTCTATGGTTAAACAAGCTGTCAATCTGTTAGAAGGCACTGATTTCCTAATAACGACTGCCATAGATGTTCATGACAGCCTGGACCAACGGCTTAACGTGCTTTCCGAGGCACAGAGCAAGTTATAAAAATACACATAACTTCGAAAAGTCATAGGGTTTGAACCCGAGACCCTCTGAATTTAGAGGCAAGGGGTCTCGCAACTAGGCTTTGGCCGCTTCAAATATATTTCCATATCAAGGTTATAGGTGCGTATGGTTATCCTTTTAAATTTTGGTCGATATTCGTTAAGCCAATAGACCAATCCTAAACTCATTCCTGCTATTAAACTACCTGTGTTCATTAAAACTTTCTTAGTTCAAATTGCTCTATAACATGATAGAAACACATTATATCTAACACGATCTATAATGTTATACTATATTTTAAAAGTATTATATTTAGTATCAGTTTATCGGTAGTGTATGGGGATCCAACTAACATCTAAATACACCAAGTCAACCGCACTTGCGAGTGGTGCACCTGCCGATCAACGAACGAGACTCAGGCCAACATGACAGTGCCCGGTAAGCGGCAAAAAGTTCGCCACCTATTACGTGGGACCAACTATATAATTGGCGAAGTGTAGGCTTATAATATGCCTCTGCCTACCACTTCGGAGAAACAGGCGTGTATGTATGTATGTATCTCTATTTATTCGCCGTTTAAAATTAAATCTATCTTAAATATATAACAAATGCATATAATGGTACTTTATAAAATGTCATACATAGTTCATATAAGTTTATTGCATTTTACCAGATAGTGGCGTAAAATTATTAGTAACTTACGCATTTAAATATAATTAATTAACACAAAAAAAATGAATTTTACCAATTTCAAAAATATAATAGTCCGTTTACTCGTCAATAAACGTAATCCGCTATAATTAAATCTCTTTAAAATAAACGTGATTAAATGGGACTGTGGCTGAAATGCGGCTTAAATATGCGTCGAAAATGCATATTAGCTTAAACCAAAAACAAACTTAATCACTGTTTGTTACTACCCGTGCTAACTACAAAGGATGGGCTTAACGCTGAAATGATATCGATAAATTTTAATAAGTTAAGCTATTTTCATATTACTAATTATAATAAATTATCAATTTTGCGATGCGACATTATCCTCGTGGCCTAGCGAGACTATGTCTGAAACGATTATTGAAGTCAAGTAGCTTTATAGAAGCCCGTGCTTGTTTGTTTTTTTTTTGGAAATAGCTGGTAAATCGATTTTAGTATGTACCGACTTAACCGTTTTAAATAAAATAAAATATTCTTTATTGTCTCTAAGTCAAATTTTTACACAAAATGGAAATAAAATAAATCTTTTAACAATACTGAAAGAGACATGGGCGGTAGTATAATGAAATAAATTATCACATAAATAAATCAAGAAATTCTTGAAAATAAAAACGAACGAATTCTTGTCGGAATTTGTCAAAGTTTGTTAGTAAATTTGTCTAATATGGGTTTTGCTCAAGATTTGTCGGGGGCTATAACTTTATTGGGGGATTAGTTAGTCAGTTTGTCGTAGTTCCAAATATGAGGCGGAGATTGGCCGTCAGTCAGTCAGTCTATCAGTCTGTCGGTAACTCTAACGAGGCTTTTAAAAGGCAACGAGGTAGAGAAAACTTCCTCAAGAAACTCATCTCGGCTCATCTTTTGGAAGGCATAACAGGCTTATTAAAATAGTTGTGGTCATTTATTGAACATCGTCATCAGTCTATTAACGTCGCACTCCTAAGCATGGGTTTTTCTCACCAACCAAGGTGAGAGGGGTTCAGGACTCCACCACATGAAGACATTGGTTGCTAGTTGAATTTATTATTAACATTTTTAGAGCATTAAAGTGATATTGGATTCCGTTGATCTAACATAAACAGCCATCCTTCCAAGAACTGACTTCAGTGTTTAACTTCAGTTATCATTGCTGACCACCTGCTACTGCGGTGCTATAACGCATCCTATACCTGCCAATTCTATAAGCGCCAAAGCGGTCTCTCAAATTTTATTGCTTGAGCTTTATCTAGAATGTCCATTTAGATTTCAAAAACTTCAATTTTCTCGAAAGTTAGTAACGCATATTTTGTTTTAATTAAAATTATCGCAATTATTTTCGTAGAAACATTTATTTATTAATTATTTATTTATTTATTTATAATCTTATGTTACCATCACAGGTGTCTTAACCTAATGCGATAGCATAGCAATTTTTATAATAAATACAATATTCTATCTTTTTAATTATCAATATAATTCACCTCATCAGAAATTATAAGCATATGAATTTTAATTTTTTTTCATTTATCACGGAGATTAAATATCGTCCTATTTTCTCATCACTAAAGAATGCGGTTTTGAAATTAATAACCGAAAAGCGAATTCGTGTTTTCCTGCACCATTTGATTCTAATATGGTCTGTAATTATGAAAGGGCGTTGTGTAACGACACATTTATACTAACTAACTAATTAAGTGGAATAAACTGTTGCTTTAGGAATTACAGATATTTATAAAATAGTTTAGTAATTGAAATTCAGTAGTTCTTATTCTATTATTCATTGAAACTTTATTGCTCAAAAAAAGTAATACAAAGGCGAACTTAATGAACTTTATGCCGAAAGCATTCTCTACCAGTTAACCATGGGTATAGCAAAGAATAAAGGCGGTGCTACAAACTAATAAGAAAAGAAATATAAATAAACTTACATAAATCAACACACTTAAGAAATTACTAATAAAGTACAATACATATACATAATACAGGCAAGATGATAGTAGGAAGACTTATACCGATGAGATCTCTTTATAATAGAAATCTTCTTTTAAATAGTTTTAAAGATATTTTTAATCTGTGCAAGTCTAAAATCAATAGTTTTTCTTAGTTTGGGTAGGTATAATAATATGTGCGCGGGCCTCCTTTCACAACCCAAGCTGAGGTATTGGGTCATATTCCACTACGCGGACTCAGCGCGAATTGGCGGATATATAAGTATTTGTGTGTATAATAATGGAACTATATCAGAAATGAGGAAATCCGTAGGAGAACTAGAATGAGAGACCGACATAGCGAAGAGCGTTTGCAAGCTGAAGTGTGCAGTGGGCGGGGCACATAGCTCGAAGCACCGACGACCGATAGTGCGTTAAGGTTCTTGAATGGCGACCACGAATCAGCAAACGCCCCCCACGCGATGTCCCGACGATCTGGTTAGGGCGGCGGGGAGCCGGTGTATGCAGGCGGCAAAGGATCAATCTACGTGGAAAGCAATTGGGCAGGCCTATGTTTAGCAGTGGATTTCAAATGGCTTAAATGATGATGATGATGAATGGGACTATCCACCATGTGCTGTTAATGAAATTCATATAAAACAAAACCTTATTCTTCCGAGTGTGCTTATAAATCAAAAACAAAATCTAAACAACTGCCACCGCTTATCGTAAAGTTATTGATAATTCAGTATTAGTGTCTGTTCTTCTGTCTGTTACGAAATAACAATTTATGTGTATTGGCCACGGTCCAGTATCCACCCAGTTTCAAGCAGAATGGAGTTTGAGAGGATGTGGCTAAACTTATGAGAGGCTATTGAGAATATTACCAAGTTCCGATGCCGAAATATTATTAACATTTCGTCTTGGCTGATTTATATAAGGCTTTGTGTTTCGACTTGTTGTAGAACTATGTTAAGCTAGCGACCGTCTCATACTTCTATCGCCGAAGTTACTCCTAATAATATCGACTATCAGCCAGAGGCATTAAAATCTAAAAAAAATATTTCTTTAATAACAATAAAAGTAATAATTTATTTAGCGCACAAGGATTGGATTTCTTTAAGTATATTTATTTAAAATTTAATACCATATACAGCAGCGTTTAGTGCGCAGACAGGTATAAGTTTTATCAGGGGTATCCAAACTAGGCCACGCCTGTATTTTGGGTGACGAGTAAATTGCTTAAATATTAAATTAGATGACAATGGAAATATAATGCAAGAGAATTTAAGTTAATCAAAATTTTAGTATGATTTTTTTAAAAGAAAAGCAAGAAACTTAATTTGATCTTATCTTAAACACCAATTTACAATGTCTTTTGTAGTTAAATAGTTATAATATTAGTTATATTTATTTATAATATTTTATTAAAAAAGCTAACAGCTAGTTCTAAACTAAAAATTTAAAAAAATTGTTAAACATAAGCTAATAAGCAGCTACTGTTCGTTACAGTTTGAATGTTTGTTTACACAACGTTGTCTATAGATGACGCTGTACAATTGTAATCAGTTTCTGATTCGCACAAATGTTATTTGTTTTATATAATAAGTAGTAATAGGTTCATATAAGGTACTCTGTTAACTGTTGAATTACTATTCCTGTAGTCGTGAAATTCAACTACCGCATATAATAATCGTAAATAACCAAGTATATTCTTCTTATTCTTTGCCTCTGTATGGCGAGTTAAATTAATGAGACTCAGCCACACGTACTGCATGATCTGCAGCATTCATGAGCTGGGCCTGCGGGCAGGCGTTAGGGCACGCCGGACAGGACATAAGACCATGGAGCATGGTCTAGGGAGAGAACATGTAAGAGCGGAATCACTGAACCCCCACCTAAATAGACCTGAGTTCGAAGTCTCTTTAAAGACTCCAGGTCGACCATGGCAAATCATGTCCAGGTGGGAAGCTCTCCGAAGATTTTCATATGATAAGATTATAAACATTTTGAAACACTTTTGTTATAAACTATAAGAAAAAAATAAAATATATCTAGTTGATATTAAAGAAGTTGTTCTTTTATTGAAACAATAATTTTATATTTTTTAGTCTTGTGTTGAAATATGCCCAAATAGAGCAAAATGGTTGGTTTTTGAAAGGATATTCTGTGCTCAATAATAGGACGGTTACCGGCTGAGATGATGATGAGGGCATCTTAACCAAAGGTACGTTCACGATCCATGTTATCATAATACTTACAATCAACGATTCTTTGCTATTTCACCACTCAAGTCACATTACACCACCACAGAAGTCACTTAGTATATATAGTATACATAGTCTGCCACAGGGAGTCATATCGTCATATATTTACTTATTTTTATTTTCTCGAATTTCATATTATATAACTTGTCTGATGTTGACTGAAGTATATCCTATAGGTTAAGTTTATTTTGTATTTTATTATGTGTCGAAGATCTTCGGAGACAAGAATAAAAGATTCTATAAATAGTGACGTGTGCTAAAAAGATAACCCTTACAAATACTCCAAGAATATTCACAGAGAGCAATAAGTTATAAGAGAAGAATAACAAGCAATACTAACGATACAGGCTACATCTGATATAAAAACAAAGCAGCGATCAGCAGCTATCGGTTTCAAAGGATCTGTTAATGTTTTCTTTTCGTCTGTAATCCTATCTGCGATGCTGAACTCTTTATCAATCTAAACGACTGTTACCCGATACGGTTGGCGGCCGCCCAACCGCAACGCTCTGCGGAATCTTTAAGAATGATATTTTTTAAAAGTTCAACCCCGATTGTCTTTTGTCTTTTATTCTGCGCATTGGAAACAATTTCATTTGTTTCGAATGTGGAGACGTTGATGCGACAGAATTTGAAAGTATTATACAGATAAATGTTCCTTAATCTGTGTTGCTGCGGACGATTAAACGGAGATACGAAACAAGAGAATTCTAATTGGATGGCCGTGGCTTTGAAGGTTGTGCATGTTTCTGATTGATATGATGCGACAGGAGTTTTCAGAAAATGATTTCGAACGGCAATTTCAAACAGCATTTATCTATACTTTACCTACTTCTAGTGGATTCTAGTAGATTAACTAGATTATCTAATAAAATTAAAAATACTTTGACCTTATTTGGACCTAACCTTGACGATTTTCTTGCCCGTTCTTTTACGATCAAAATCTCGCCCGCAGTGAAAGGGCTCGCTAGTTTTTAAGTTTTGACCTTCATAAGAGCTCTATTGAGCCAAATTTAAATAAATGATGTTGACTTTGACTTTACTATACAAAATGCCAAATAGGTTTTCGAGTTTGATAAGGGCGATTAAATTCTGTTTCATCACCGTCCGCAGACCCGAAAAGCTTAAGCCTTTAGCGACGAGGTTGTTATATCTGCCTTCCCCGTAAGATTGATTCAAGACAAATATTAGCGTGTCTGAATTTGTTTCAGGTTAATTTCAATGTAATGCACTTGTAATATGGCTTACTACTCATTGCGGATTTATTGATATTCTATTCAGATTGGAATACTTTACTAGAAAGGATGGCTACTGCTGCAAAGCTAGTTATTTTCATTCTGCTAAATTCTGATATCGTTTTGAATATATGGCTAAAATACCGTACAATTAGTCACCTATGCAGTCTCTGTAGAAATTGCTTAACTCCGTCAACTGTTCCCGACCACCTGTTCCCGACACCAGTACAGTTCCATCTCTTTTCCCACTCTTCTTCACATATGACCATTATTACCAAATACCAAAAACACCAGAGCCCACAGTGGACATTCCTTTCTTTAAAAGTTTCTAAAATGTCTAGAATGTAACGGGACTCACCACAACCATTAGTTAGGGCGTGTGCACACTCCCGCAGCAATTAAACCGGGAAAATTCAGCTGCCGTTTTAAACGTGAGAAATAACCGGACCGTTTTACCCTCTTTATTTTTATTTGGATGGGGCACCTAGAAAATTAGAGTTTGCTTTGTTGACGGAAAATAATTGAAGCATTTCTAGTTGAAAGTCAAGCTGTTGAGAAGAATAATGGGGAAAATCAATAAAGGTTTTTCTTTTGAAAATTTCTTTAACTTCGATTAGAGCGGTTTTATCGTGAGGTAATTGTGTTCTTGTTTTAAATTTACTGACGTGACGTTTATCCATAACATTTACATAATTTCTTTCAGCTTAAACAATATAATATAATGAGCTACCATATACTGAAGTTTACGTATATTTTTTACCTAACCTACATAAAGAATATCGTTGATATGCAAATATGTGAAACTTATAATTGAATAATGAAATAGATTTAAAAAAATATATGTAAATTGTTTGTTTGAATAGTTTTGAGTGAATGTACAATAGGCACAAATTTATTTCAAACCTTTGACTTTCACACTAAATTTTCTTGTAGTTACGCCTAAGTCAATAAATTATGAAAATAATCAAACAACGTACATGCACTATACATCATACACTATCACTGAGACTATTTCGGCTTTCTGTTTTTTAAGAAGCTAAATATATTATAATCTTTTAAGCATTTATGGACTCGCCCGATGGACCGATAATCTGGTCAGGGTGGCGGGAAGCCGCTGGATTCAGGCGGCACAGGATCGATCAACGTAAAAAGTAATTAGGGATGCCTATGTTATGTTGACTTCAAATGGCTGAAATGATGATGATGATAATAAAGTATTTATGATTTTGGAGGTCAAACACATAACTGAGTAATAGCAGCAGGATTCAGTACTAAGAATCCATCTAGTTAAATTTACAATAGAATGCTTAAGCTAGTACTTCCTAGTAAAAACATTTATTACAAATTCCTTCTCTACGAACTTCCGTAACTTTGGAAGCTGTGTTCCCCCATTATGCTATCTGAACCATTTCAAATTTAATAAAATTTGTCATTTAGTGAAACCGCAAACTGAACTGAACCAACAAAACGTGACCAGAAATCTTGATCTGTCGATGCAACTTTTGTGGTCACAGTTTATATATGAACGGTGAATTAGGACAGTACGGTTTTTTTTGGTTGTTGCTATTGCAACATCAACTTAGCTCCAACGTCTCATTTTCAAGCAGAGGCTTACCGCCGAATTCGATGAATTTCAGCTATTTCATCTAGATCAAAATTTTCTGAGGTTCATCAATCCGTACCGGGGAGTCTGCCGAAAGCAGTCGGATTTTGTCATGACCTTGGCAGACTACTGAAGCGACTAATTTATTAAATGATTATTATTTGCGTTTAGATGACACATTTTTACCTAAATATTAATAATTTGTAATATAATTTTAAAAAAACACAGATAGGTACTGTCAAATATTACGTCAATCCTCCAACATTTGTGTCTAAACGGAGAACGCCATCTTGTATCGAGTTCCATTCAGAGTGTTCGGCGGTACGACAGAATCAATTCGAAATCGATTTTGCGTAATAATTGATTACCAGTAAGTTCGGCGGTAGGCCCCATGTTCTCACAAATCAAGGTTAAACAGATTAAGGATACATTACGACGCCTAGTGCTGACTGGCAGTGGCGTCCTGCTTTTAGATTTTTTCAAGTCTCTCAAAAGGGCCTAACTTGGCTTGACAACTACCAGTATATGTTATTTATATTGAACAAACCGGTATCAACAGCTGAACGTAAATCCCGGGATCCTAAGCCCAGGATTGTTCGATATTAGCCATGCCACAAAAACGGTCACCAATCTAAGGAATCTGTGAGCTTTATTTATGTGATAGCTTGCAACGACCAAATGTCGGAAGGCTACGACTGATTCATAGGGCTTCGCTTGATAAATAATATTCCTTTGGATCAAACAAGGATCAGGCCTCAAATCTACCCTGATTTGGTCTCTTCTTTACGCCGTTCATGAGATGTCATCAAAATTTCATTGAACTACCTTTCGTGATAACATGACTGTATCGGATTACCTACGCAATGTAACTTTTTACTGTGCAACGTATTTAACAGACCGTTTGCTCCCGATGGTGGCACACACATTGTATTCAATATTCAGGGTGAGCTCGACAGTGTTGTGATTGCGCAGATTTTATAAGGAAACAAGGAACTTTGTGTAATATGTACATGAATAGTTATCACATAAATTATTTGTATATTTTTGGGGTTCCATACGTTTGAATACAAAAAGTCCTCTTAGGATCATTAGTGTGTCATTCTGAATGTGTCTTAAACCACCGTGTTTTGCCGGTAATAACGTTCGATGGTACCTCACAGTAATCTGCATCTGCAATAATGCAGGAAGGAACAAAATTCTTTTTGTAAGGTTGAAGTGGCACATACCTTGAAGAACCGACGACCAATAGGTTCTCCAATGGCGACCGAAAATTGGGAAACTTTGTAGATGGCGTTCTCCAATCCGATAGACCGATAATTAGGCCGATAGAAACAGGCGACACGAGGCTGATCGACATGGAAAATAATTCAAGAGGCCTATGTTTAGCAGAGGACTTCAAATGGCTAACATGATAAAAATTATGTGTCAGTCAGTCCGTTACAGCAAACTTTTATTGAATCTGACCGGACCATTCCAAGTAGAAATTTAGCACACATATGACCGCTTCAGCTCCGTTTCGACCCAAACGGGTAAAGGGAATACACGTATTGGGAATATGAATGGCCCTTTACCAAATATTGTCAAGGTGGCAAAATTGGGTGTGCGAAATGGAGTTTTAGGCACTTGGTTATCTGCAGCATACTTGTTGGCGATCATCTTATGTATGATAGTCGTCAAGCCAAGCTAAAATATTTATTGAGAGGCAGGACTTGCGTTCACACGTTATGCAGAAAGCCCCCAATTTCATGCACATTGGCTCGTCTGCACCCAATGGGGTGCTGAGATGGTGATACAAAATGTTACGCCACCTGCTTAGTTTGCAGTCTTAACATCATCATCCGAGCGTTAGTATGCAGTTTATAGCGTCCTAAATAAACACGCACTTCTTTGGGATAGTGAAAGCTTGTGTCCTTTCTCAGGACTTGAGCTTTCGAGGTATATGTATAATTATAATCTCAAGTTTGTATATAATATATTCACGTCAAACGATTTAGAGCGGCCTGCACCCATCGACCCACTATGAGCCTTATAAGAAACCGAAAGACGATTGATGGGGCGATATGTTTGTACAATGGCGACCGCGAATCAGCAAACGTAGAAGTTCTCCAACCTCCAACCTGATGGACCGATTATCTGGTCAAGACAGGGGTATTTGTATGTATTGTTGCAATTAGCATATATATAAAATGTTATTTGCCTATTCTAATATGATATTTAGACCAATATTAGGACTCCTATCATACAAAATCTTACGAAACCAACTAAATAAGTCTTCAGAGAAACACGTTTGGTCTGAGCAGATTTGTTTTATTTATTTTCATTTTTATTTACAAAAAAAGAGAATTCAAAAGTTTAGTTTTTTTTCCTCAAACATCACTTTTTTTTTTTCTAAAAAACGCTTTATTACTTTATAGTTTTATTACTACATAACAATCTACTTAACTAGCGTGTTAATCATAGTTTGCCAGAGATTTTTGTAAGATTTTTGGGATCGAATGTCCAAATTTGTTTGAATTTGTTTTGCTTTTATTGTCATATAAGGCAATAATCAATTTTCTTACGGAAGCTAAAGGTAAGCCAACATGTTTTAATTTAGTAAGTTAGATACTTGGGATCTCATTGACAAACTATGATAATAGTTTTGTGTGACTACTTAACTGACATGACTACTAATATTAACTGTCAGCCGCTATTTCTTTTATGAAGCTTGACCGGTAATATAATTTGTAAGCTAGACTTGTAGTCAAAAAAAATTACGCAGTGTATAGATGTGATGCTAAGAACAAATTAATTTCCTTTGTATTTCGTAATAACAATAATATAAATATTATTCAAAGCGTCACAATCAGCCCAGATACATTTGGTATAACGACACTCGGTCCAGATGGCTATGAGAACCAAGACATAATTCCAAACCTTTATTCACGAGACGAACACAATGTGGCTCGTATTTCTGAGAGAATTTTCCAGAGTAGAAAATAAATTTTTAATGCGCTGGCTATACGTATAACCTCAACTTTGATATATCTTCGCAATAATAGTAATGGCGCCCATTCTAGTGCAGGTCCGCAGTCTTTTATTAGAACGTTTTCATCTTCTAGCCACCTTAGGAAAGATGCTTCTTAAAATTTGTGAAAATATTTCATAAATATGGATCTGGGAGCAATGTAACTTTTCATATAAAATATACTACTCATATATTATTGCACCAGCCGCCGTCAGTGAATGACTTAAATGGACTGCTTACATTTTTCAACCACTAATGGCTGCAGTACACTTGCATTCAAAATTAAAATATGTTATTTTGCACAATATTTTCTTAGCTTTCTATGTTTTTTTTTGATAGATGCGATCGAGCTCTTCTGAATACAATATCACTTTAAACTACCCCGCCTATTTACTAAGTGCAGAAGATTTAATAGAGAAGAATCTGGCATGAAACTATTCCTCCCGCCTGTAAATATAAAAACCTCCCCTAAATTGTTAGTGTTCCGTTTACCATGGAATAAATCACAGGGCCACCAATAAGTCAAGCGGCTCACGATCTCGTGTATGGAGTAGATATTTGGAGTGTTGCCTTAAAGCCGCTTTATTAATCTAAGTAGCAGTGTCTAAATAATGCCATTTATGCATGTTAATGCTTCTTTTTGACCTCTAGAAAAGTTGATCTAGACAACTGGATGGTGTGACCGACAAAAGCAAGAAGTATTAATAGACTGAAGTGACTGTGCTTAATTTATAGAACTGACGACTGATGGCGTGTTAAGGTTCTCTAATGACGACCGCGAACCAGCAAACGTAGAGGACGACCTCTCACTCGACGGATCGATAATCAGGTGAATAGTCGATAGATCACCACGTGGAAAACAATTATTGAGGCCTATGTTCAACAGTAAACTCCCAATGGCTGAGATAGGGACGATATTGACGGATAATTTACATTCCATACATTTGATAATCATTTCATTATGATTAAAGATACCGAAATCCGCTTGGCAGTATCCAAATTTTGTTGTTTCATTTACCATGGAATAAATCACAAGGCCACCAATAAGTCAAGCGGCTCACGATCTCATGTATTGAGTACGTATTTGGAGTGGTGCCCCGAGCCCGCTTTATCAATCTAAGCGGCAGTGTTGAATGTTGGCGACCGCCCAGCTGCATAATGTACTACCGGACATGTGCAATGCTATTCTTATTTCAAGGGGATTTTTATTTAAAGATTACAATCTTGTTGTTTACAATCTCTTATCGAGCTTTAACTTTGAGGCACTCGTAATTATCTTTAAAGTTCTGAGCTGGATGATCATGACATGTACTTTTATCATATTCCAAAGTTCAATGCTGAACATTAGCCTACCCAATAGATTATAATCGATTGGTAGTATTTGCCCACAATCGCCACGCTGGCCAGGTGGGTTGGTGATCGCAGTTCAAGCCAGTCCACATGATGACGCCCTGCTGCCAATCATCCGGTAGGATTTCTCTTAGTCGACTCCTATGACTCCCTGTGAGCCGAGAGAAGATAGGTGGTACCATAATCAAGAAGGAGAGAAATAAAATATAATGATAATAATATTTCATTTATAGGTGAATTCTTATTCTTATGGAAAATAAAGATATTGCATACCTCAATAAAAGCAAATTCGATTATTTGTCAGAAATTGTCAAGGTTTGTCAGTTAATCTTCAGAAAAAAAATCGAAAACTATTATGATATGGCGGAATATACAGGATGATTCGGGCAACCCAAAGACTGCTCTTTCTTTGGACTTCCACTTGACACCCGTTTCTGGGGCACTCTGTATATTTGTTTATGTTAGTTGTCATAGGCTTCAGTGCAAGGCATCCGCATTCATGGCTCTTTTTGTACATATACATTTATATATACATTCACGCCTGTTTCCCCGAAGGGGTAGGCAGAGGCATATTATACGCCCACACTTCGCCAATAATATAGTTGGTCCCACGTTATAGGTGGTGAGCCTATTGCCGCATACCGGGCACTGTTATGTTCGCCAGAGCCTCGTCCGTTGATCGGCAGGAGCACCACTTGCAGGTGAGGTTGGCTTAGGTTTTGTTAGGATCCCTTTTTGTTATTGCTATTATATTGATTTACTTCAGTTTGATTGCTCAATTACTTACAAATAAATTACACGACAGTCGTCTAGGTCAGAAGTCTCTTCTTCCAAGCCATTTAAACCTATTGTTGAATTGATATAGGTAGATATTATGCAGTTTGGAAATACAAGCTTGCAATAGAGCATGCAACTCTGCTTACGACTGCTACATACTCATCGCCTAGAGAAGAGCCCTATTCTAAAGGCTGACCTCTGTGAACGTTCAGCTTTGGTAATCGCTTCCGTACAGCCTGGCGTCCGGCATCTTAACGGAGACGAAGCAATAGAAAATCCGGAAACGAATTTATATTTTCTGAGCCTTTCATTTTCCCCGGTTCGACTCCCTTCGGAGTAAGATGGTCGTGTGTCAGAGGCGATAGTAACTTTTATATGCCCAAGGAGTACAAGTCGCAGTTCGTTGATTTTTATTAGGGTCCCCTAGCCAAACAGCAAAATAGGATCTCTTGTCTTACTTAGCTATAACACAAATATTATTATCGCTACTTGGTTAAAATTAAAGCAGGCTTTTTAAAAAAAGGTTTTATGGGATTAATAAAAGTGAATTGAAAATGACGAATAAAAAATACTCAATACTTTATTGCGTTCCAACAATGTGTTTTACAAGATGGTAGTTTTACAAAAGTATTGTATACCCTGTCGGGCTCAGCATAGTGTAGGAGAGGGGAGGAAGGACGCTGTTCAATTACTAGTTAGTCTAGGTAATCTAGTTGTTCATTAAATAATTCATAAATATTTGCTCATTTTTTCAAGATCAAGATGATATAGGATAATTTTGCATGTAGGCTTTTCTGATGGTGTTTATGTTCTGATCCAAATGAAGCTTTGAGTCTAGAACCACTCCCAGATCTCTTACTAGAATCGGTTTTAGATCTACACCTAGTAAATTATATTAATTGCTATTCTTTTTAAGCGATATAGTGATACATTTATGAAGACTAAGTTGAAGTTTACTAAAGACACAATAGTTTGATAATCTATTTGAAAGGCCACGCTTGCTGCACCATTGAGTCCAATTTATTCTCAGCATCCGTAAATTTATCGGAAATATTATTAATGATAAATGATTTTATTGTTTCGAGGCTTCTCTTCATAATTATCGCGCCCCTCCTACTTCCATGTGCGACCAAAGCGTGTGTGGCCGACTTCTCGGAGGGTCCATGGTTAGACAGCAGGGACCCCCTGCCCCCGATGCCTAAGACCCTCCTGGCGCTGCTTGACGGGCCCTCCTGGCCCGCCCGCTGCGCCCTCTACAGGTCTCTCTTAGTTTCCCCCTCGGTAGTTAGTACTAAGGGCACCCTGCTCTGGCGAACATAACAGTGCCCGGTTAGCGGCAATAGGCTCGCCATCTATTATGTGGGACCAACTATATCATTGGCTAAATGTGGGCGTATAATATGTCTCCACCTACCCCTTCGGAGAAACAAGCGTGATTGTATATATGTTAAATTACTGATGCCTCCTATAGATGATTATTAAAAAAAAACCGTTTTTGAATCGAGAAGAACAATAGTCACAGAATCTTTTATGACCACAATCGACAACTCTTGGCCGCTATTTTTAAAATGAAACAATCGCATCTATGTGCAGTTGCCCACAGAATGAAAAGGCAAGCTTTTCAATTTAATAACTGAACGATGGACTTCTGTTTCGTTTGTAAACGTCCGTGCTATTTTGTCTGGTTAGTTTCATGAGCTTTCGTTGATTTGTATTGCATTTATATTTTCTAATCTATATCTTATATCTCCTGTATGTACACAAATATGTATGCAAAATATTCTTATACTCTCTTTCAGCCAACCTTAATTGTGTTGAGAGAGAGATAATTGCGTACATTGACATTATAGTAATTACAAGTTCACACACGACATATAGCCACAACAGACGTAGCTTCACGCATAAATTCCCATGACATGTTTAAAAAAAAAACAGCAGTTATAGTAATTACAAAGAGCTCCCTCTTTTTTGCGGTAAAGTGAAGCATCATGTCTGCAGTTTTGTTTGAGTTTAAAACATTAATGTGACATAACGGTGGTTATAAACCGTAAAGTGTTTGTAAACGTACATGAGTTTAGGTAAATGAAAGAAAACAGTGCAAAATAACTTTTCAAATTCTCTCAAGAAGTCTATGTAGAGATCTCAATATAGTCCCACATCTTTACAGAGGACTCAAGAGATTTAGGGGGAGGACATCTCATCTACCATTTATCATTGCCATCACCACTCTTCCTCATTTACTATGATTTGTATATTATCAATATATCTTTGACTTGACGCTTGCTAAATGTGCTTAATGCACAAAAGCCATTATTTAAAAAAAACAGTCGTTGTTACGTTTTTATATAACAACAAATTTTGGTGAATATTTGTTCAGGTTTGGGTGTTTCATAAGTATTTATATAAAATAAAGAAGAAAATGCTTCATTTTTTCTCTAATCGTCACCAATACACGTATTATTAAAGTAAACATACAAAACAAACACAATTAGAATTCATTTCAGCTCGTAAGACCTAAGCCCAGACAAAAACAATCCGTCATAACATAATAAATCCAATGCTAACCTAAAAAAGAAATAACACGGAATTGATTCCCAATAGGTCAGAAGGGTGCAAACAGGAAATAAAGGCCGGCTTCCCTCGGGAATACGTTTGAACACTACTTCCATATCAGAATTTCCAGCCCCCGGCAGCTCAACAACTCGAATGGCATTAGCTTTTAAATAGTTGATTGAGTTTTCAACTTATACTCGCTTTATTGCATTTTCTGTAAATTGTTTTGTTATTGAATACCTTACTTATTTGTTGGTGGATCATCAAATAACTTAAACTTATAAAATTATTAATTAGAGAAAAATATTAGACGGTGTTACAATTGTTGAAATCGGTTTAGTAATTCTTCAAATTAATTATTTTTAGGATGACTGATATGGTATGGAGTTCTGATCTTGCTCCGAAGGTCTTGAGTTCGTTTCCCAAATAGAAAAAAAACATTAGTGAAAATAAACACGACCTATGGTTAGCTTTGAGTTACTATTACTGAGATTTTTAACATTATTTACTTATTGTCATGACTTACTAACAGTCTAGTCATCATCGTGCCTTGTGGTCCGGCTTAGAACAGTGCCATCCCCTCTCATCTCACGGGGAGTTTTAAGAGTTGACGAAGACAAATCCTACCGGATGATGGGCAGCAGCGTCACCCTGCGTACTGGCTTGAACTGCGATCACCAACCTGCCAGCCCAGCGTTGTGATTGTGGGCAAATACCCCCAATAGAATGTAATCTATTGGGGAGGCTAATGTTCAGCAGTGGACTTATAAGTGGCTGTTATGATAATCATCATCGATATATATTCCCAATTGTTTTCAAAGTTATCCATCTCCAGCGGCCTCCGAAGAGAAAGAACTCCTCTCCTTTCGGAGAAAAATGGCGCATATTCCGGATTCCTTATAGTTAAGGCGGCTTTCACCATATCATCGGTTCAACTGATTGTTGGGCGTCTTTTATTGCATTTCCAGTTTGCGGTCGCCAAAATATGTGATTAAAAAGTAATTTATTTACCATTATTACGATAGATATTGCCTAATAAAATATATTATCGGAAAATACTGATAGCAAAACGACATTAGCACAAGCAGAAACGTCACTTAGCAAAGTAAGCCTTACTTAGGTGTACCTTATTATTCAAAATATGTAATATTCTACCACTTAGATTACAGTATAAATATTTGCTAGCAGTTAACAACTATAACAGTCGGGAGCATGGTCTAACTTGCGTCGACAACACTACTCATACTCGCTCAATGACTACCGGTAAACTCAATGTACCCAGAGTTTATAATAATTATGGTGACAGAACTATAAAAAAACGGCTCCCGTACCTATTAAATAGTATACCTGAAGCCATTAGAATGGAAACAAACAAAAATAAGTATAAAACAAATTTAAAAAAGCATTATATTGGTTTAAGTGAAAAATTGTAAGTTATTTATATATAAAATTAGTTGTAATGTATAAAGTAGTATAAAAGAGACTGTGACCCACCGACAAACCAGTCAAACGGTTTTGTGGGATATGTTTTTATATAACTTGTATTATTTAAACGAAATAAACGTATTATCTATCTATCTATCTATCTTAGCAAGGTGAAAACGAACTTAAGTAAGGGACGTTTTAGGGGTTACTTTAGCTAAGGTAACACTTATTTAGGGAATGCTTTAGTGATCGATGGTGAAAACGGGCATAAGTCCCACATTTCGGTTACGATATCTAATACTCAAATACCGTCGTAAGCCTAAGTAACGATAGCAAATCAATAAAACATCACCGAAATCCTTACCCTAAGCATCTTCGAATGCATTACTTAAACGTCAGCCAAGTCGAATTTCACAGTGACATAGAAAGTTCTAGATAAATCGAGACCGCGCCATCGGACGATACAATTTATGTGGGGCACCCTCTTTAATGCGATTGGATGCAACGTTGGCCCTGACTCGCGCGGAAGATTTAAGACGACAAATATCTAGCTTTTAGGGCAGATATAAACGGTCAGATTTTGTTTCACAATCAAGTTTATATGAGGACAATAGAACCGTCTTTAATGTGATTAGATGACAGCGTAGAGTGTAATCTATTGCAACGAGAGATGACAGAAATGTAGCTGTTAGGGCAGATATAAACGTTCATATTTGATCCGGCCTTTTGTTTTGGAATAAAGTTTATTCGAGTACGAGGAACTTTCTCTTATGTAATGCACGTGAGATGTTAAATGTCTAGCTGTTAGGGCAAGTAAACGGTCAGTTTGCATTCAGACTTGTTGTTTTGGAATCTGTAGTAATTTTAAGGAACACTTAATGTCATTGGATGCAATTCAAGATGATGAAGGATAACTGTTCAGTTAGATATATTCAGTTCAGTTAGTTAAATTGGATGAAGCGTTGGCCCTGACCTGTGCGGAAAATTTAAGATGACAAAAATCAAGCTGTAAGTAAGTAAACAAATGGGCTAGTTTATCCAGTAGTTTTGTTTTGGAATATAATAATATGAAGTTTATTGGAGGCTTTTTAATGTGACCGGATGCGTCGTAAAACATTTCAAGTGTGTCGAAAGGTTAATAATCCGATCGAGTGTAAAGAGCCTTAATAGAATACAATTTGCTTCTTTGCCCTTTCGATATTTGTTATGTATTTGAATTTATTTTGCAAAAGTGCCCGATGCAAAACTATATAAGGTGGCAGTTGTCAATGTGAAAGAAGAAGTTTGAGCTGGTATCACAGTCTTGCCGGATATTACGTACCGTACCTGTCATGTGGTGAAAACAGTTTTGTCAATATTTCATAAACTTTTTAAAGCGCAAATCCTGTTCAAAAATTCAATTAAAAAAAATGTAAACTAAGTTTAATTATCAAGCACTTTTGAATAGCACCTCAGTCTACAATGGTACCCGCGAGACCCTGCGTAATTTTTGTCCCGGACCGATAACCACTGATAAAGATTTTTCTTAATTACTTACTTCACAGGTTTACCCATTTAAAGTGGAACTTAACCTCCGACATCAAAGAATGCCACTCCATTCTACTTTGTGCCAAATTCTCCTGTCGGGCACTAATAAACTCGGGTAATTCGATCAGATCCTTCGTCGCTTTATTGATCCAGCGGTATCGTGGTCTGCCAACTTGAAGCTTAGTAATTTGCTTCGGTATGCTTATTTACTTCGCTGGCCCAGCAATCAGAACTAAAACACCGACATCGATGAACGCAACTCTATTCTGCTTTGTGTCAAATTTGATTCGTTGCTTTAATGATCCAGCGGTATCGATGTCGAACACTAGTGGACATCTAATCATTCATCCCAGATATGCTCTTTTGACGGCTTGGTCTTGATCTATTTCTTTTTATTTTAAACTGCTCTATGACCACCACTTATAACCAGGTGAAAGTCTTATTCGTCTCGTCGTTTAATTGAAAAAGCAGCAACCGTACGTGATCTTATTAGTGATCCTTTTTTTGTTTTATGTCGGTAACAAAATGCCAAAAGGGGTTCGCGAGGGATGTTTAGGACTCTCCACAGGAAGATACGACCGCCAGCAGTAATGCCCATTCAAATCTTCCGCGCCGGTTGTTGTCAGAAAGAGGCGGGAGGCAAATACCTGGGTTGAATCGTCTGGCATCCCGCTGTCGGCCATCGTTCCCCGGGTCCGAACTGGGAGGACCTCCTTAGAGGGGCGCAGTGGCGTGTGTGGCCAATTTTTCGGAGGGTTTATGGTTAGACGGCAGGGGCCAATACCCTCGCCGCCTAAGACCCTCCTGGCGCTGAGGTACTCAGACCCACTACCACCTCAGGGCGGTGACCAGTCCGGGGGGGGGATGTAATGCTGACCGCCGATAACATATCCAAAATTCATTAATATATAATTTTATTGAATTTCAAAAATTGATTTCATAGTATGTTTATAATATTTGAGTGATACTCATAACGTACGTATGTTTGTTATGGCTAATCTCCAAAACAACAGGACTGATGTTGACGGAATACTCACTGGATAATAGCTTATTATGAAACATTCAACTTTGGCTACTTTTTAACCCAAAAGATAATAACGTACCTAGAGGACACGTGGATGAACCCGCCAGTAATTAAATGAAAGTTATACTAACATAAACATTATGTTTTACGCTAGAACTGAAAACGATACCAAACAATACCTAAATCTATCATGTACCAGACCAAACATTATAATACAGCCAGCACGAACCATAGTGTACTAAAACGCTTTAATAAATAAACATCTCACGTGGTTCCCGCCCTTTTTTACTGCCTGTCGTTACAATTTATGACTGTCCCGATGTGCAACTATTTTTCTAGCTCTGTCAGTTGTAAAGTTGTCTAATTGAGATTTGTATTCGCTGTGCGATTCTGATGTATGGGAATTAGATGTATGGTTGGAAAATAGTTATCTATGAGTTATACAGATGTGAGATAATTTTTTTTTTATTTACTTCGAGCGGTGATAGCTCAGTGGCGAGACCTATTCAGATGGTCTCGGTTTTAAATTCTATTGCTATGGCTTTTCGAAGTTATATGCGTTATTATCGCTTGCTTCGTGGCTCGGAAAGTACATAATGCCGTAGGTCTCGGCTGGCATGAATATCTATGGCAGTCGTTATTAGAAAGTCCGGGCTCTCTAACATCCTGCCAGCTGGTTTAACCATGTTTCCATGTGGCGAGCCTATTGCCGCTTGCCGAGTACTATTATGTTTGCCAGAGCCTCGTTCGTTGATCGGCAGGTGCACCACTTGCAGTTGAGGTTGGCTTGGGCTCCTAAGATGTTGGTAGCTTAGGTTGGATCCTTTAGCACCAATAATATATTCTTTAGGGGAGGCTTATGTTCAGCAGTGGGCTTTATAAGGCTGATATGAGATGCTGGGTCGGATCATTGTTATCGATGAGGTACATAGAAGTAAGAGATTATTTTTATTCAACGTGAACTAAAAAACAGTTCGAAATAGTCGGCCAAGAGCTTGCTCAAAACTCAAATTTCATCTATATTTAGGAAGGCTGGGTTAGGTGTCTTTATTGACCACCATCACAAACACTTACTTGCATATAATGTAAGTAGATAATTTAAGCTTGTCCTCTTACTGTACAACAAGCTACGGGACAACAACACTCGCAGACTTGGTCGGCTTTCAATTAACTTCACAAACTACGATAACACAGTTAAACCAATTCACTCATTCAATACGTTCACTGAACCACGAACAAATTCGATAAGAACTCATCAATGAAACTGAAAAACATAAGCCGAACCAGACAGCCGTAATAACACGGGAAAAAAACTCCCAGATCCTGTTTCTACTACGAAGGTCATTACCGAGGCCTTCGAAGCGTAAAATGAAGTAATAAAGGAGTAGACATACGGCGGACTGAGGTAAGACGGTAACAGAACGGTTATATAACTGTAATTCATTGGCAAACATATGGAAGGCGTTAAATGATACCCAGTGATTATGAAATGGGATCCTTAGTTTAAGTGTCAATAGTGGTAGTTGTGTTTTTAATAAATGTGTTACGATTACAAAATTTTGTGTAATCCTAAGGTTCGCTAAGCCCTGCTTTACGCTGTAACAGTACGCCGTATTTACTGCGTAAGTATTTGTAAACATTTGTTACTTTTATTCATTTAATATTGATTAGGTATTTTAAACATTACTCGCCAGTGTCTTACATTACTGCCTATATTGTTTTAAGACGTAGAGTTTTTAGTACAAGAGTAAAGTTTTTAAACTGATAAACTATTCTTATTATGTAGAATTTTATTTGTGAAGGTTGAAATCACAGGCATAATAGTTTGTTTTTATTCATTAATTATAATTTTAGCTTATGTGGAATGTAATTTAGTTGAAAATTTGTTTTTTTTTTAAATTTAGAAATGGAACAAAATGTATTGAAATTAACTGTATTGTATTTATAATTTTTATTTTCTTATCTGTGTACGGGTATAATTTATCTGAATAAAGAACTTATAAATTAATATAAAATCAAAGACGATTGTACACGAACGTTGAATCTTTTTTTTTTATGTGACACGTCATAATATTTACATCCTGCCTGATGGTAAGACTTGCCATAATGCCTGCCTGAAAAAATTGCGCCTATACTGTAACATATTGTGAAATAAGCACAGTAAAAAACGCACTCACTCATGTCGGGCTGCTAAATTGCCGTTTCACGCCCCGCTTAAAAGACCCGGGATCATAGAAGATAAAATTCTAAGGCATCATTCACCTGTTACTATATTAACTACATATATTTGTTACCTATTAATTAGCGAATATTATTAGTATAGAGTTAGTATCTATATTTTCAACATATTGTTTACCACTTTTGCATGCAGTGGCTTCCTATAAGTAAGAAAGAATTTAGTTTTTTTTAATGCATGTTTTATTGTGTATATATTAATGTATGTTTTGTTGGTAAATAAATAAATAAGAAACACGTGGGCCGGTAGCGAATTCCAGATCTTAGTGGTATTGCTCAGAAACGATGATCCCTTCGCAACGCCCGCAGTGTGATAGATTCTAAGGAAGAGGGGAGACTATCCTCAAGATTACGTGTTTACTTTAAACGTTTCGCCCGCAACAGATCTCTTATCCTCTTTATTTGCAGGGCTTTTTAGACCCCCTCCAGAATGAGCTGGTTTATTTTGCGAGATGATTTGGTAATCATAGTTAACATGTGTGGGGAAAAATATATTTTTTTGTTATGAAACTTACTATTTTATTTTCTTATTAAATTATGGGATCATAAAGAGTTGTTATGAGTGGGAGTGAATGGGAAAAGTTACCGACCGTAAACAATATAAGGTAGGCCGAATATTTAGTTAAAAAAGCTAGATAATTGAAAATAAATGAAAAAAAAACGTAAAATTTTAACTTCTTTGTTGTAGATGTGTTGGGTATTATACAATACGTGGTTCCTATATTCATTTGCTTGCGACTAAATGATGAAGGATTATTCATGAAAGACAACCAGTCTTACTCAATCTTAATCAAGTTTCATTCACGCGGCGCCTGAACTGCTACCAGCGGGTTAATCCTACTAATTTATACAGTTCTAACGTCTTTAAAGTCGTTGATTATTAGGTATAAAAATGTATGCATAGATGTAGTAGCGGAGATGTATTTTATAAGAAAAGCTTTTTCCTTTTAATGTGATAAGTCATGATATGTGATATCCAAGATGAGTTTCTTGAGGCATTCTTCTCAATCTCGTTGCCTTTTTAGAAGCCTCTTTAGAGTCACCGACAGACTGACTGACTGACGGACAATCCCCTCCCTCCCTTAGAATCACGACAGGCTGACTGACAGATTCCCCCGATAAGGTGACAAATAAAATGACAAACCTTGACAAATTCTGACAAAGAACCCATTTGCTTTTATTTCTTTATTATCGTACCGCTCATAGCTCTTTCATTGTTGTTAAAAAAATATATCGAATTTACATTTTGTGTGTGAATGTTTGACGAATATAAATGATCATGCTGATCATAAATACAATAAAGTATTTTTTATTCATCCACATTTTGCCCGATGGTAAGCCAAAGATGCAAAATAAAGAGCGATGGAGTGTTAAATGAACACGCAAACAAGCGCGCGCGCACTTTTAATAATAAATAATAATAATAAAAAATAATAAAAATTTTATTTCATTAAAAAGTTATGGTTACAATAATTAGTGGCCGGAGTCTCCCTTTAAGCAAATTATGCCTGTATCGGGGGACTTCGCTCTTCCATTAGCGTAATTATATACTTTACAGAATATTACATATGAACAATCTTATAGTAAACGTGTATAATTTTATTATAGAAGTACTTTTGACGGCTTGCATGAATGCCGTATAGGAACTGCTGGGTAACAGATGGTCTTACAGAGGAATTATAACGAAAAGAGATGTTGCACTTGCTATGGATTTCGTCTGTCGAATGGTAGGTTTGGGATTCTAGATTTTTCAGCTCTTCTCTAGGCTTCTCTTGAGATTGCGATGTTGAGGCATTGAGGGACGTCATCTGTAGATATTTTTTCAAAAATAATAGGTTGGGGAAAAAGTCTTTTCGTATTTTTGTATGAAAAGTCAAGACATTTTTTTCAAAGTTTATTTACATTTATTTACAATATATATGTACCGTTTTGTTGAATAACTTTCTGCCATTTTGTGGGCAGAGACATTATACCGTTACTGTAGAAACTTTGGGACTTCTGATCAAAAAAACGGGACAAATAGTTTTGGCAGTCCTCTCTTGAGGTCAACCTTACAGAACCTAAAGAATTCTGCAGAGACCGAAACAGGTGAAAATCTGAAGGCGCAAGGTCAGGGCTATATGGTGGATGCACTAGGACCTCCCAGTCGAACTCTCTTAATTTTTGCTGAGTGGCTAAAGATGTGTGTGGTCTAGCGTTATCGTGATGAAAGACCACACCCTTCCTGTTGATCAATTCCGGCCGTTTTCTCTCGACTGCTTCCTTTAATCTCATCAGTTGCTGGCAGTAAAGATCAGAATCGATGGTTTTGCCGGGCGGTAAAAGCTCATAATAAACAATGCCCTTCCTATCCCACCATACACACAGCATCACCTTATTTCGTGTTAGGCCAGGTTTGGCCACAGTCTGTGAAGCCTGGCCAACTTTCGACCACGACCTTTTTCGCACGTTCTTGTCGTACGTGATCCACTTTTCATCGCCAGTTATCAATCTCTTCAAAAACGACTCGGTTTCATTACGTCTCAATAATGAATCGCAAATGAGTACACGGTTCATTAAGTTTCTTTGAGTGAGCTCGTGTGGCACCCAAATATCGAGCTTTTTTGTATAACCAGCTTTCTTCAAATGGGTCAAAACTGTTTTGTGGTCAATTCCCAGTTCTTCAGCTACATCGTAACTACTAATATGCCGATCTTGCTCCACTCTTTAAAAAATGGCGTCCATTTTATTCGTAACAGGGCGACCAGAGCGAGGTGCATCTTTAACATCAAAATTTCCGGACTGAAAACGTTTGAACCAAATTTGTGCTACTCTTACTGACACTGCATCAGGTCCATAAACATCACAAATTTTTTTCACTGCTTGAGTTGCATTTTTGCCTTTTTTATAATAAAATTTTAAAATGTATCGAATTTCTTTATTAGATTCACTTATTTTTACGGAGAGAAAAACAAATGAAAAATAGCGGGAAACAACTTTTTTTTATTTTTTTCTTTTCTTTATAATGGAACCTTTTTAATGTTACCAAAACCAGCCAGACACAAATAGTACAGTCAAAAAAATTTTATAATAAGTTTATACCTACGTTATGCGAAAAGACTTTTTCCCCGACCTAATATAACAAAAATATTAGATAGATACTCCCTATTGACAAAAAACTTAAAAACTACAGATTACAACGAAAACGAAAATTTAAGTGCCAATTGTAGCTGGTCTTATCGCAGCTCGATGCAAGGGAAAGAACAGGTAAACAGTAGGCAGAGCATATAATATATAAATAGACAAAACACTAAAACTATTGGTTTGCTAAATTTTAGTTTAATGGGTGACGATGTACCAAGCGTGCGGTAATGGGATAATCATTAGAATGGATCTTGGAAAATAAGTAGGTATACCATGCGTACTATGAGTATATTTTATATTTTTTTCAGGTTGATCGATCTTGATCCGCCTGCATTCACCGGCCAGCCGCTGCCTATCCCTATCTAATGGGAGGCTGTGATCTTATACGTTTGCCGGTTCACGATCACCTTCCTCTCAAGGTTAATCAAGTACCGTGTGGCCTAGAATAGCGCCACCCCCCTCATCTCTCGGGGAGTTGTAGAAGTCTAAGAGAAATCCTACCGGATGATTTATTTATTTACAAAAAGTACAATTTGAACAATACATTTTGTTCTTATAATTAATATCCTCGCCAAACATTTCGTTTAAAGGCGAGAAGCGCTCTTTCTCACTGACTTATTCAGAACTTTATCTAAAATTAATAAAGAAAACTAAAATCAAAAACAAAAATAAAAAAAGTACACATTACAAAGGGTAAACATTAGAGATTGCTATGCCTATGCTCTCATGAGCAATTCTCCCTTTAACTTCTTCTTCAACATATACATACTCATTTTATTTTCCTCTCTTAACATATCTATTTTATTAAATATTTTTGGCACTATATATCTATGGACAGCAGCGTCATCCTGCGTACTGACTTGAACTGCGATCACCAACCCGCCTGCCCAATGTGGTGGTTTTGGGGAAAAATTCTAATAGAGTGTAATCTATTGGGGGACTTATGGTCAACAGTGGTCTTTATTTGGGTGGAGTAATGATGATGACGAATCAATATGACGACCAATATGGCGTGGAGGTCACTATACCTACGCTTCACTCCAGAGCTCGTGGGTTCGATTCCTACACAGGACAAATCTTTGTGTGCATGAACATGTGTGTATATGTATATTAAGTATGTATTTACAAAAAATAAAGTATGTAAGTATGTTTATCCGTTGGTTAGTATCCATAACACAAGTTCTTAATGATACTTATCTTGGAACTAAATAATTGGTGTAATTGTTAGAAAATATTTATCTAATTATTTAATATGTAATATAATATTAAAATTTGGTAAACTCTAAATTGGTCTTAAAATTTTTGTTGGTAAAGTTTCCGTTCATCAATTTCATCTGCTCGTATCTACGATTTATGATATGCATTTTCCCACACGGTAAAATAACACCTGGAAACAGAATATGTAGGTATTATGTAACAAAACTCATCCATTTTGAAAATTTTCATCCGCACCGTGGTATCGTTCACTCGAAAAATGTTACACAGTGACTGATGTTTGAAAATAAATCTTTCTAATAAAAATCTAGATTTCAGCTTTATAGCGCTTGTGGAGTGTTACTTTTAAAAATACTGCCAAGTGCTTTTTGAACGCCAATAAAGCTAGGGTTCTGTACTGTTGTATACAGGATATTTATTAAAGGAATATAATAAACTAAACCTCTAAAAAAAGCTTTTTTGATCATCAAAAATACTGAGTGAGCATCTAATGAGGTGATTAGGTGCTCAATCAGTATTTTTGATGTACAAAAAGGTTAGGTTAGGTTGGCAATTTATTAATTTTGAAGACACGTTAAATATGATCCTTTATTAAATAACCAAATACAATTTTTCTCAGCGCTTAAAGCTTCAATGTACACAAGTAAATTATAATTTCAGCCCATAGATGTCCACTGCTCAACATAGGCCTCCGCTGTTCTTACCCATGTTGCTCGATCAAGAGCCGCTTGCATCGGACCGGATTTTCGCCGCCTTAACCATATCAGCTGACGTCTGAAGTCGAAGATGTCGTCGAAGGTCGATCTCTACTACTTTTTCAAGGTCGCGGACAACATTTAAGCCTAAAATATAATTTTAATATACTGGTATTACTTTAAATTCAATTATAGTTATCTTAAAACATTTGCATGCTTAAATCTAAATAGATTTTACCTACCTATAATGATTAAATGATTATTATTACTATTATAACCTGTGTCAGACTTTTAAACAAAAACACGCAAAACCAACGCAAATAAATATGTTTTACTTTACTTCAAAGTATATTGTTATGAATTATTATAATCTTAAAAAATGATTTAAGTATCTTAGTGTCTAAGCTCTAAACTAAACTCTACAAAAGCTTAGTTTTAACCATTCGCCTTCGGAACCCTTTCAAACCCAACACCGTCCAGGCTCAGCTATCCGTTTTGTAGACAGCTCATAAAAACACTGACCACAACAGGCCCAAATTGTTTATTCAGACACCCAACCCTTTGCAACTAAAACTCAAAGGAAAATAGCGCTTTTATTGTTTACTCCTACTATGTTTACGACAGAATAACCCTTTTTAAATGACATTATCATTATTTCAGCCATTTGAAGTCCACAGCTGAAAAAAAGGTTTTAGATTTTAAGCTGTACTTGTAAATGTATTAATCTTAAGTTTTATGTGGAAATAAATATATTATTATTATTATTATTTCCCGGCTTCTCGCCGCCTTGACCAGATCATCGTCAAGTGACTTGTCATAATGACCACATAATGTCTTAAAGTAGCAGTCGATCATCATTTTCTAGCATTATCCCGGTAACTCTAGACTCAAACTTGGGGCCCAGAGTCTGCTTACTGGTCTGACCAAGATATTGTAGAATTTCAGCTATTGACTTATTAATTTATATTTAGGTACACGGACAGATTATCATCATTAAAAATTAAGTACGACTAATTAAAAGAAAAGAAAAAATAAGGCTAGACAGTAATCCACAATTAGTGTACACAGCATAATTATAGCATATTACAGCATATTAAATGGAGCGACTGCCGTATGACCTCCGCAACCCAGAAACGATGGTGAAACCAGCGATCAGGAAATTAGAAGGCATTGACTTCCTAATAACGACTGCCATAGATATTTATGACAGTCGGGATCAAGGGCCTAACTTTCGTGAAGCAGTCGACACCGTTGAATAATTTCAATACTGTCTTCCAAATTTTGCTGGTACAATGGCAATTACATGAAATTTTATCATAGGCAGTGTAAAAATAATAACAATTCTACATTTGTGGTAGTAGTAGTAATTATGAACTCAATTAAATCATAACTTCAAAACAAAGTATTTTTTAATTCAAATACTTCAAAAATATCTCTCGTTAATTTTCTAGATCAGACATAGGTTAATGTGTAGAGGTTGGATGTAGAGACATTTACATTAACCTATATTCCTTATCTTGGAAAAAATAATCGGTTTGGTAGTTACCTAGAGTAGTGTTAATATCTAAAATTATCCGTGTAATGGGATTATAGTCTAATATACATATATATATAGGGTGTATAGGTATTCCAACAAGACCTAAGGAGGCCAAGCCAACCTTATCTGTACGAGTCGGACGGACGAGGCTCTGGCGAACATAACAGAGCCCAGTAAGCGGCAATAGGCTCGCCATCTATTACGTGGGACCAACTTTATAATTGGCGAAGTGTGGGCGAATAATATGCGTGAATTTATGTATGTATGTATATACGTATATATATCATCGCGAACGGACGCGTCTACTAGCGAGTTAACGGTTACAATTTCTTATTTAATAAATAGTTAAGTGTTAAAAGTGGATTAAAATGGAAACTAAATGTAGTGGTTGCAAAACAGGGATTTATGATATATCCTTCATGGAATGTACGAGTGAAAAGTGTAAAAAAATTTACCACGTAAAGTGTCTGGCAATCCAAAAGGAAACTTTTGAAGCATTTACAGAAAATGAAAAGAGTAAATGGATATGCCCCGAATGCGTATGCACTAAACCGAAGAGTAACAATTTGAATACACCAGTCAAGAATATTGTAATGAATGAAACATTCACTCCGAGTTGCTTCAATATCAACACAGAACGCGGCAGCCGCCACAAGTCAGCTGAGCTATCACTAGATCTCGATAGTAAAATTCTAAGTCAACTACGCGAATTTCGTGACGAAATGAACCATCGTTTTGAGGAACAGTTGAAAGCATACAAGCAATTGGAGGATCGCTTTTTTAAAACCGAATTCGAATTGCAAGATCTCAAGAAACGAATGACGGTAGGCCGAGAAAATATACCTGTTTGGGAGAAAATTGCTAGTAACTCAAAGGTACTTGAAAATAGTGAAACAAGCAAAACAAAAATGAAAGAACAAAATAAATCTAAATCTGCATCATTAAACATGAATACAAAGAAATTATCATTTGCAGAAGTGACAACACAAATAAAGGAGGTAGTTGCACCGACGACCCAAGGTGGGGCCATACAGTGTAAGGAATCGAAATTAGCTAGCTTACACAAAGAAGACATGGGATTAATAAATGATGTAAATGAAAAGGCAATGGAGGAAAAATGGACAGAAATAAATCGGAAAAAGAAAAAATATCTTTTAAGTGAAGTCAAAAAAGGTGGATGTACTATTTCGTCAGAAATACAAGGGACCGAAAGGAAGAAGTTTTTACACGTATGGAGGTTAAGTAAAGAGACTACTCCAGAAAATTTAGAAAAGTATGTAAAAAAAATTATCGGACCGGAAGTCCCGGTAAAAGTTGATAAAATTATGCAAAAAATTGAAAAAGATTACGCTTCATATAGAATAGGAGTCCCTGAAAGCGTATATGAAAAATTATGTCAACCAGATATATGGCCAGTTAACATTGAATTTTGTGAATGGGTGTGGTTTCGCAGAGACAATAACTCAAAAGCAAAATAAAAAGAAACCTATTGACATATTTTATCAGAATGTACGCGGGCTCCGCACTAAACTAGATGAATTTAACACCGGGATCGCGTCTTCGTGTGCACAATTATTTGCAATAACAGAAACCGGCTGTAATGTATCTATACAAGATGCTGAAATTATTCCACCAGGTTATACGATACTACGTTGCGATCGAGCGGATGGACGAAAGCAGGGCGGCGCGTTTTTAGTGGCTACACAGCAGTTCAAGCTCAGAAACGTTCCTATACCGGGTGACGTAACTATTGACAATCATATGTTCGAGTGCGTTTGTGCGAAGGTATATTTACAAGATAGATTTTTATTTTTATGTTGTGTTGTCTATATTCCGCCGGGCAGTCATGAAAATGAATATATGTTGATGTTTAAAATTATAGAAGACCTCAGTGTTATGTACAAGGAAATGATAGTACTAGGTGATTTTAACTTATATTCATGTTCCATTAGTATCTGCAATTATTTTGAATATTTTTTGTCGTATTGTGGTTTTGCTCAGAGAAATTTTGTAGGAAATTGTAATAATCGTCAGTTAGACTTAGTACTGACAACGTTGAATGAGGACGAAGTAAGTGTGAGCGCCGCGAACGAATCGTTGGTTTCGGTGGATGCGTACCATCCACCACTAGAAATAGAAGTTACGATAACTGGTCGTGCCGCCGCGGGTAGGGTAAGTAACGAATACTCAGAATATAACCAACCAAAGTGGAACTTTTATAAAGCAAATTTTTCACAGTTGTATTCATCATTGGCTTCAATGGATTGGTCTCCGTTATACGAAATAGATAACATGCAATCCAGTGTATTATTTTTTTATAACAATATAAATAGAATTATTAATGAGTGCGTTCCGATAACAAAGGGTAGTCAGCAGGCCTCGAGATATGTGTATCCTGATTGGTATTCGGCCGAGCTTATAAAGGAAATAAGATATAAGGCTGTTCTTCATAAACGATTTAAAGCTAGTAAGTTAAGGGTTGACTATGAAAGCTATTCTTTGAGTAGAAATCTGGTAAAAAGGATGATAGTGGTTGATCATGAGCAACATAAAAAATCTGTTCAAAAGCATCTAGTGGAGGACCCTAAAGCTTTTTGGAACTATATAAAAACTAAACGAGGTAATAGACATACCAAAATAATACTAAAAGATGGATTCGAACTAAAGGGCCAAAAGTGTGCTAACGAGTTCGCTAACTATTTTCACTCTGTCTACAGCACTGAGCAAGCGGAACTTATCATCGAGAAAGCTATACATGACGGGGGCAATGCTAATGGATCAGCCAGAATACATTTAGGAAAGCTACAGCTCGCGGAGGTGGAGCGCTCACTATCCAACTTGAAGCCCAAGAGATCTGCTGGCCCTGATGGAATCCCGGTATACATCTTTAGGGACTGTCGTCTTGTGTTAGCGGAGCCTTTGCTATACATTTACAATAGGTGCCTGGAGGAGGGCGTCTTTCCTGACATGTGGAAGACTACTCGCGTGGTTCCAGTCCCTAAAAGTGGATCCTGTACATCAGTGGAAGGGTACAGACCGGTGGCAGTTTTATCTACGCCAGCTAAAGTATTTGAATCCGCAATACAAAAACTTATACTTGACCAGGTAAACGCACAGCTCAATGACGCGCAACATGGATTCCGACCGGGGCGCAGCACAACAAGCAATCTCCTTAACTATGTAACGGAAATAATACCTGCCGTTGACAGTCTGAAAGGCCAAGTAGATGCAGCTTACTTCGACTTCCGAAAGGCGTTCGATGTCGTGGACAATGATATCCTTCTTCGTAAGTTAGCTGCCGTCGGGTGCACGCCTCAGTTGTTAAAGTTCTTTGCTAGTTATATGAGAGATCGTAAACAATACGTGGAGTATGCCGGTTGCCGGTCGGAACCATATCACGTTAGGTCTGGAGTCAGTCAGGGCAGCAACCTTGGGCCGCTGCAGTTTATACTCATGATAAACGACCTACCGGAAGTGGTCAAACATTCAAAATGCTTACTCTTTGCAGATGATCTTAAACTGTTTCTACCAGTTAACCCTTTAGTTCGCAAGAGAAATTGTGGTGGAAATTTTGGTTTTTCTTTTAACGGTTGATCTAGAAATGTCACAAGCTACACAAAAAAATTAAAAAATAAATCTGTAATTTTTTTTATTTTTAAAACTGTATGTTAAAAATATATAACATTGCGAAGAAGTCAGTATTAAAGTGTTTAAAAACTATGTTAAGTATTCTCAACATTGCGAAATTTGAAGGTAATCTATTAGAAGGTAAAATGAAACTTCTGCTTCTGTTATTATCAAATATTAATGAATTTACGGATACATTATAACGAAAATTCTTTCAGACAAATGAGAATAAATTAAAATTCTAAATATTTTAAAGACTTTGCCACTTTGTTGTTTCGAGCACAATCTTTTCTGTACATAATCCATGCGTTATTTACGCAAATGTCTAAAAATTGGGAAAACAACGCCATAATTATACTATCCAAGAGAAAAGTTGCATCTGCACCTCTTCCCTTTTTTAACATTTCTTTGTCGCTAGATAGTTTTTCTTGGCACCCTCTTAAACGATATGCTCTGATTGTACCTAGGGAAAAGATATCAAAATGTAGCAATTTAATAAGTTGATGTGTTGATGTAGAAGATGTGAAAAATGTTGTCGAAGTATACAATGCTGCTGGTTTATGCTTGATGCTTTGGCAAAGAGCTATCACAACTTTAGCGCCAACACCCAAAGAACCCTCATATTTTGTGAAAGATTGCGACCTAAACGTAACTTCCCCAGCATAAGGAACAAAATCATAGACACAGCCCGACACGCCTGCCCTGACAAACATTTAAAGCTTCTTTGGTATTTTGCCATATATTGGCGCCTGTTGCCAGCTCTGGTGCCTGTATAGGGCACCATCATATTTTCATCAATACTGTAATATACATAAGTATTCAGGTGGCGACCTTGAATCAAAACCAAATTCAGTAAAAGTTATATCATCTATTATTGCAGGATATTTAAATTTGCCACTCTCCCATTCAAAATCCATTGGATTTCTGATATACGGTGTTTTTTTCGGTATCGACAGTCTTGGCGGAGGCTTGAGGACCTTTTTTTAACGAGTTTTTTTGGGTTCACTGGCAGCTACAGGAGATGGTGGGACAGACAAAACAGATGATATTGATTGGATGACAGGCAAACATAGTTGTAATTCGTATGTAGCAAGAACTTCACCAATAGATGGAGTGGATGGTATAAATTCTTCGGACAAATGGGTATTATCATATGGATCTGAATCCTCTAAAATATTTAGATGCTCAAAATAAGAATCTATAGAACGAGGTTCCGAACAATACTATTTATTATTTGTTATAATATTTTCTCTTTCATCTTCTGATGCGCTACTATCGCTAGATGAAGCATGAGGTGGTGGTATAAGTGCCAGAATCTTTTAACGCGCTCTTATCGTGGGTTAACCAGAACAAAATAAAGCAAAGCTTCATGCAAGCACCCTCCGACCCCCCAATCACCAAAAAAAAAATGCCCCTTATTTCGCATTGTTACTTATTTTTAACATTCACAACCATTTGTCAATCACTGGTATATTCGCAATGTTAGTTATAGCTAACACTCAACTTTGTCAGCTGATAGCATACACAAAACGTGCTTTGTTACTAAAATTATAGTGCAAATATAACAGTAATAGTGTAAGAATATAGATAATATGCACTTTCAAGTGAAAGTTGACGTTTATCAGTGAAAATAACAATTTTTCTTAACTTCTGCGCGGGAGCAATTCGCGGTTGTGACGTCATTTTGCACTTTTATGTCAGTATTGACCATTCGGTGACGTCTTATATTTTTTTACGGATGCTTACTGATGTACTTTACTTATCAATTGAAAAAAAATATATGATAATCGATTTAGAATTGGAAAAAGATGGGTCATTATGTGTATGTTAAGTATACCTAACGTTATGAAATAAAGGGTTAAAGAAAAAAGAGATTGCGAACGACTGCAGAGCGATATTAACGAGGTTGTAACTTGGAGTGTTAGAAATAAACTTCAATTTAATGTGTCGAAGTGTGTCACCATATCCTTTGCAAGAACTAGGAATCCTATACAGTATGAGTATAGTGTGGACCGGGAACCACTGAAACGAGTTAAAGGAGTGAGGTACTTAGGGGTTTGGTTTACAGAGGAACTAAGGTTTGAGGACCACATAACGAACATCTGCAGGAAAGCATATAGAAATCTGGGACTTATACTCCGTAGGGTTAATGGCTTCACTAGTATTAGAGCCATCGTAGCGCTGTACAATGCACTGGTGAGAAGTCATCTCGAGTGTAATGCTGTCGTATGGGCTCCACACCAGATACATCACAATCTTATGTTGGAACGCATACAAAACAAGTTCACTAGATACCTTTATATGAGACAATACGGGGTATATCCTTTCTACCCTTTGATGTACCCTAATTTATTTATATTGGGAATGGTAGGATACAATGAGCTAAGCGTGCGTCGAAACCTAGCTTTGGCAGTGTACATATTTAAAATAATAAGGGGAAAGTTGTTTAATGCAGTAATGTTAGATAGGATAGGGTTCTCTGTGCCGGACAGGTACGTAGAGCGGCGGCGGCGGCCAAATCTGCTGGCGGTGCCGCGCTCGCGCACCCAGCTGCTGAGCAAGTCGCCTCTCACGCGTACGCTTCACACCCTCAATAACATAGCTGAGCAGTTAGATATATTTCAATGTTCTCTGGGCGAATTCACGAAATTTACGCTCTTTTATATGTGTTATAGTGTATAAAAAATGTAATATTAATATAATCTTGTCTATTGTATTGGGCCAATAACCTGTAAAAATAGATTTAAGTTTGGAAATAAATAAATAAAAAAAAAAATTACTTCATATTTATTGAACACAAAAAATTTACATTGGTTACACATATTTGTCTGCCAACCTTTTTATTTTTTCTCTCTCTCGGTTTGCCAATGTCAAGTTAGATAATTCAAGTTATTTGCAACAATGTGCAGCGTTTTCGTCTTTAGTCACAGTTAAAGTCATGTCAAGTAAAGTCCGTCACAGTCAAGTCAAAGTCATATACCCAGTAAAGTAAAGAAGTTTGTACTAAATAAATAAAAAATTAAAAAAAAAAAAATATTTTGCATAAAACATGGTACAATAGAATGTTGTTACATTGATGTATATAGGCGTCTTATATTTTTGCCAAAATAGCGTGCATGTTTCACAATTATAGGTCTAAGAATAAAACTTTTAAGTATATAATGTCAAATAGTCTACCTAACTATAGATAACTATATATAACTAAAGGTTTCAATGGAGTTTTAGAATCAAAGAGGAAAATCAAGTCGATGAAGGTATATTAAAAAATCCACCATATTCAAATTTATACCATTGTTGGAAAATATAACATTGCTGAGATGTGTTTTTTTCCGCATTAGTTCCAAAACTCTACAACATTCATTTCCTACAGCGGATTCAAATGTATTTTTTCAAAGTAATTTAAATAAATGTGGCATTGATAGTTTGTTCCGAGGAAACTCGATTTTATAGAAGTACCTGTACACACACATCACACGGACGAAGAAGCGGGCAGCCGCTATATAAAATATATCTTAAGAGCAAAACAAAAAAATATTTTCAAATTATATTATTTACGCCGGTTTGGAGAATAGGTAGAGAGTAAGAATATGAGCAAAAACCTTATCCGTCAGAATACTTTACCGTTATAATAACTTTAAATTCTAATCTAGGCCACGTATCTAATAAATCCATATATCCTCAAAAAACATTCGCATTTATAATATTATTAGAACACCCAAAGCCAATCAGTAAAGCGAAAAAAATGAGTGTAACTGTAGACGAGAGCTGTGATCACCGGGACAAATGATCCGCCATTACGCGCCTGCCCCGGGACGGGCTTGAGAAATAACCCTTTAGATGCAGCTGCAGATGGGCGAGAAATGTTACACTTGTACACACGGGCGTGTGGACTATATAATCGGTACCAATAATAATAGTATCATAAAGCTAAAGCGCTTCTATATGTGAACATAACTCCGAAACAACTAATTCGAATTATAAAAAAATCTTTGTGTTAGATAACCTCTTTAATGAGGAATGTTTTGGGCTATGTAACATCTTACTCCGACTTCAAAGCGCTAAGTAATTATTTTAATAAGAGTATTAGAAGCTGAAAGGTTTCTTTGCTTGGTTAAACGCGCAGAAATCAGCTACTGCTGCTACTAAAAAACTTGTGTTAGATAGAAGAAATTTGGTTAAATGACATCTTGCTTCGGCTTGCATGCTGCGTAAAAGGTTAATGGAATAAAGTATAGGCTTTTCTTCACAATGACGCGGATAAATCAATCGATTGACGACCGATATGGCGTGGAGGTCAGTATACCTACACTTCACTCCAGAGGTCGTGGGTTCGATTCCCACACAGGACAAATCTTTGTGTGCATGAACATGAATATTTGTTCTGGTCTGGGTGTTTTTCTATGTATATTAAGTATGTATTTACAAAAAAAAAAAAAGTATTGAAGTATGTTTATCCGTTGTTTAGTATCCATAACACAAGTTCTTAATGATACTTATCTTGGAACTAAATAATTGGTGTAATTGTCAGAAAATATTTATTTATTTATATAGAAAAATATAGTTTTGAGTTGTATGAGAAAATCAATCAAAAATAATTAACATACATACATTTTGGTCCCACGTTTTAGGTTGCCGCTTACCTGGAATTGTTATGTTTGTCCGTTGATCGGCAGGTGCACCACTTGCAGATGAGTTTGGCTTGGGTTCCAAAGGTCTTGGTTGGATAAATCAAGAGTGAGAACTGGTTAAACAAACTATCTTACCGTGTGTCAGTTTCGCCATTAAAACACGCAGTAGCGTTTAGAATGGTTGCTAATGTAAAATTGCAACGGTTCTTTGTTTTCACCAGAAGCACTGTTGTATATTTTGTCAATGTCCCATTCTCTGCTGCAATTGTATCCACATATTGCCACTTTCTCGAGAATATTAGTGCTGTATGCTTGTTCGGGGACGAAGATCTCTTTTGGTTTGTGAAGCGTTGGTTTTCTACATAGTATTACTACATCTTTTAAAGGGTGTATAGGGGTCCTTTTTTATTTCTACTTACGTCCGTAACAAAATGCATATACGCACTGTCTTCCAGCCAAAGGGGGACCGAGAGAGGTATATGGGGCTCACCATCGGCAGACACGACCGCCAGCAGTAATATCTGCTACAAATCTTCCGACGACGCCCGCCGCTTGTTGAGAAATTGGCGGGGGGTCAGTATCTGTGTTGCTCTGACGCTGGATAGCTCTGACACCCCGCCCGCGGCCAACGTCCCACGGACCAAAACTGGGAGGACCTCCTCAGAGAGATGCAGTGGACGAGCCTCTCCTACCTCCTTCTGCGACCATAGCGTGTGTGGCTGAATTCTCGGAGGGTCTATGGTTAGACAGTAGAGGCCCGCTGCCCCCGCTGCCTAACCCTCCTGGCGCTGCTTGACGGGCCCGGGGAGACCGCGAGGGGGTGTGGGGCTTACTGCGGCAGACTCAACCACCGCAGTCCTACCCACTGAAAAGGGGCGAGGCACCAGTGCCTGGATTTGTAGCTTCTGGTACCCCGCCCGCGGCCAACGTCCCCCGGATCAGAACCGGGGAGACCTCCTCAGGGAGGCGCAATGTGCAGCACTCCCCTCTGCGCCCTACCGGGAGGTATTCAGCCCCCCCACGATAAGATGGCGACCAGACGGGGGGAGTGTATAAGGGTCCTGCCAAGAACTTTGGACAAGTCAATCTCCCAGTAGTACACCTGTCGATCAATAGACGAGGCTTTGGCGAACATACAAGTTCCCGGTAAGCGGCAATTCGGGTCACCACCTATTACGTGTGTCCAATTATACAGGTTGTCCCAAAAAATAGTGTCAAGCGAAAGTCCAGAGCTAGAGCACCTATTGGAGTATCCGAATCACCCCCATGTATGTTCTGCGTTTATGCGTAGTTCTCGAGTTATAAAATTTTTTCTGATTTTTTTAAAGATATCGGTCTAAATATCTTAAAAATTCAAATAAAAAAAATTAGAACACATTTTAGTGTTTGTCTTTTTGCTACTAAGTCATCGTAAAAGGTAATTTTTTTTTTTACTTTAATTAATTTTAAAATTAAAATTTTAAATTTATTTAACAACTGCATTTAAAAATTTAAAAGAAAATTAATTTTGACCTCCAAAGAATAAATTTTTAGCTTTTCCGTCATAATTTTTGGTTGATTAATAAGCGATTCCCATTATCAACATCAAAAAATTATTACTATTTAGATGTCGAATTTATTAAAATTTTCACCTGTCTGTCTTTGATGGCCGATTTATGCCAAAGTAGCCTCGTTAAGTACTTCTTGCTTTAAATTATTATGTAAGCGGATAGTCTAGAAAAGTTTTTAGACATAATTAGACACCATAAATTCGCCTGTTTAGATTTTTTATTTTAAGTTGAATTTTTAACAAATTATTCACTAACGGTAAAATTTTGACTTTACACTAATATTTTCTTAACTGTCACTAAAGTTTCGAAGCTGATTATTACGGACATTAAAGTACCTTTTACGATGATTTAGTATCAAAAAGAAAAACAGGAAAATATATTATACTTTTTTTTATTTGAACTTTTGAGATATTTAGACCGATACCTTTAAAAAAATCAGAAAAAAATTATAACTCAAAAACTACGCATAATTGTAAAACATACATGGGGGTGATTCGGATACTCCAATAGGTGCTCTAGCTCTGGACTTTCGCTTGACACTGGTTTTTGGGAAACCCTGTATAACTGGCGAAATGTAGGCATATAATTTGCCTCTCCCGACCCTTTCGGAGAAACAGGCGTGAATTTGTGTGGATCTTTTAAAGAAATGTAATGAAAATGTGTATATTCATTGGTACCAGCTATCACATTATGCGGTACTCGTTAAGCCATTTAGTGATCTCTCTAATTTAATTAAAGTATTTACTTTTTAGGGCGCCTCGAAAAATCTAACAGCAGATCGCCTATTCGCAATTGTTTCGCGTGGTGAAGTAAAGCTTGTACACCCCTATTCTTGATTTCTTAGAAAAGGAAGTGCTCAATAGGAGGGCTGCAATGGGCTGATTTCTTAAAGAGCATGAATTGAGTTAAATATAGATATTAATTAGTATATAATTACTTTGAATAAGCTTGACCCTTGTTTTAGCGTTGGTCGTAAAGACATCGTTGTTCAAAGGCTGGATATCTTACCTGAAGATGTCCTGTGTAAGGGCGAAACACGTGTCGTGTTGAGATTTTTCTCGATTTTTCGGGAAATAATAGTTGCACGTGAATGGTCACAAATTTATTTTTAATCCATCACTTGCATACGATGGATTTTCGCAAAGTAACGCCTGAATCAACAAATTATGTAAAATTCGAATTTCTGCTCTATCATCGAAGCTAACTTTTAATAAAGTATTATTAATCATCATTTGACGATAGAAAGAAAATATTGCCACCGAAGTAAATATCTCCAAGAGATACAAATACAAACTTAGCCAAACGGCTCAAGTTTCGTTTTAACAATACGATTTGAATGCGGAAGGATAACTCTAACTCAGTCGTCGAGTTACAAGTTAACAAGCATTAATATCTTGACATCTTGATATCTGTACGGTTCGATGAGCGAGGATCAACTTTTGATGGAATATAAACTTTATCTCAATTAAAAGGTTTATTTACCAATACTTTCAGCACTTTGGGAAGATTAAGTATTTGTGATGTAGGTATAATACACTACTGTTAGAAGCAGATATAGCCCACTAAATTCCTAATAACGACTGCCATAGATGTTTTTTACACCGGGAGGGGCTAGTTATGTGACCACCTGAGTAGCAAACAATAGGTCTTACATATAAATAATAAATATTTCTGACACTTACACCAATTATTTAGTTCCAAGATAAGTATCATTAAGAACTTGTGTTATGGATACTAAAGAACGGATAAACATACATACATACTTTTTTTTTTGTAAATACATACTTAATTTACATAGGAAAACACCCAGACCAGAACCAATATTTATATTTATACACACAAATATTTTTCCTATGTGGGAATCGAACCCAAGACCTCAGGTGCGGGTATACTCGCCACCACGCCATATCGGGCCCCTTCTAATATCCTAACAGCTGGATCAACCATATAATAATGTTTTTCACTGGGTTGCGGACTTTAGATTGCAGTCGCTCCATGTAACAACTGAAAGTTTGCCAAAAAGTATTGTTTTAAAATAGCGGCTTATTAAAGTAAATGCCGTGTGGTAAATAATGCTACCACTGCAAGGCTCGCCCCAGGGTGTCGCAGAACTGCGGGACTGTCCGAAACTGTGGGACTATCCGATACTGCGGGACTGTCCGAAAGGGTTACCGCGGTCTCTGGACGTAGCAGGCACAAAAAGGAACATGGATGGTTTTTAGTCAGTAAAAGTCTGACACACCCTCCCGCTCCACCCACAGCGGGAGAAGGTCATTAGATGTTTTTCCATCCGAAAAAAAAGAAGGGTGTCGCAGAAGACAATTGGATTTCATCGAATGTCAATATAGGCAAAGGATTAGCCACCTCTCACCATCACCAGTTTCACATCTTTCATTTTGAGTCTTCACGTCTTTGAGCCAAGATTGAATTTCACTTTAACTGTATAGATCCCGTTTAAGCCTCCTCCCCCCCCCCTCAAGGGGATATATAAGCTCAAGTATGCATATATATTTATGTTATAAAATACATTTTCACCCCATCGTTTATCATTAGACACTTTAACAGTGACGTCATATCTTATCTTTGTATGTCGCTTTTTGTTGATGAACTTGTAGAGTTTACTAGATTACTCGCCTTCCTCAAGTCCATGCCGGTTACAGTGTAATGACATCGTATGCTATTGGAGCAAATACATAAATGGAGTATAGTTGTCTGGCCCCCTATGGGTGATTATCGGAGACTGAGTCCTCAGCTCAGACTAGGCGAGTTGAGAACAAAGCAGATCCGAGTGGCGTTCGTTAATGACAGAGGCTAAGTTTAGTTAATTGTTTGAGAGCCTCTGTGTCGTTTTGCTCCTGATCTATGAATTGTTGGACTATGCCGGTTGCGATCATCAACGATAAAATAAATAGCAATTAGTGTTTAAATACTGGCTTATAGGCGGCGAGTAATGGTTAACTCGCCGCCCCTCCGTCTTTCATAGGCGAGAGGCCGCGTCGATGGCGCGTTCGTGTTCCACGCGCGCCTCAAAGATGTCAGCACACTAAGGGCCCCCAGGAAGGGGGCCAAGTCTGCCAGGGATGCGGGGCTGCTCGAAAGGATTACCGCGGCCTTGGGACGTAGCAGGATCAAAAAAAGGAAGGTTTTTAGTCAGTAAAAGTCTGACACAACAGCGGGAGAAGGTCATATGATGATTTTCCATCAGAAAAAAAAATAAAAATTGATAGGTCTGTTGGGCCTTGTCGGGCTTTTTAACAGAAAGATCCTGTAATATGAATTCGTTTTGGAATTAATGTGTATAGTTTCAAGACATTTAATCACAATATTTTACACACTATTATATACTATACACAAACTTATACACTATTTTAAAAACCCATATCCCTACAATCAAATATTGTAGTAGAAACACCTTTTATTTAAATTATCCTGGTTATTTTGGTATACTCGTATTGAATACTCTAGCTAGGTAATAAAAGTAAATACTTAATTAAAACCTATGGTCCTCCATTGAAAGCTAAAAATACGACATTATTTTGTTCAAGGTATCTTGCCCTGAACAAGACTGTGTTCAAAAACTAAACTAGCTTCGTAAATAATTCAAGTTTCCAATTTCAATTTAGTCTCAAATTTGTTTACCCGAGTTCACGTTGTACCTAACCAAGTCTAGTAAATACCCGATACAGCGAATACTGAACTTAGTGGGGCCACCTAGCTTGGAGCCTGTAATTCTAGACTTGTCGACTCCAGTGTAGACATGACAGCTAGATTAATTACTCTGCGTATATTTATTATGGCACAGAACCTTGTACTTTTTTCGCCAGTCAACTGTTTATCAGATCGCCGCAAACATTTATCAGACTTCTGATATTATTTATTGTTATGATATATCAGTACTTGTTATGGCTTATTAACATTAGTTTCCAAATAAATATCTAACTTAGCTAAACACAAAATACATCTCTAAGAGTTTTTAATCTAATTTATCAGATTATATTATACCGGCCTAAAATAGTGCTTCCCTCGTATCTCACGGGGAGTCGTAAGAGTCGACGAAGAGAAATTCTACCAGATGATTGGCACCAGCGTCGTCCTGCGTATTAGCTTGAACTGCGATCACCATCGCACCTGCCCAGCGCGCTGGTGCAGAGCTGCAGCGCGGTGATTATGGGCAAATACCCACAATATAATGTTATCTATTGGGGAGGCTTATGTTCAGCAGTGGACTTTATAAGGCTGATACGATGATGATTAGCATTGTAAAAAGCAACATTTTAAAGTATAAAAATGCTTCTATGTAGTTTTGACAAGACGAAAATGTGTCAAGCCCTCTATGTGATATTTTTGCATTCCTATAAATACATACCTACATACATAATATCAAGTCTGTTTCCCCGAAGGCGTAGGCAGAGGCATACTATACGCCTACACTCCGTCATTTATGTTGCTAGTCCCACGTAATAGGTGGCGAGCCTATTGCCGCTTTCCGGGCACTTTTATGTTCGCCAGAGCCTCGTCCGTTGATCGGCAGGTGCACCACTTGCAGGTGAGGTTGGCTTGGGCTCCTCAGATCTTGATAGGAGCCTCGTCAAGCCGTGAAAGTGTTACTTTATAAATACAGCCTTATGCATTTGCACAGGGGGGGTGACCGATGATATGATTGTAAATGCAGGTTCACATATGACTGCTGCATCTTGCAAAAACTAAGCTTGGATATATAACCGCATAAATAGTTACTAGGCTCAAGAGGCAATTCATATTTTAGGTGCATGTTATACCTAGTTGGGATTAAGAGAAAATTGTACTGATTACTGATTTAAACATAACTTGACACAGTCACATATATCCATACTTCCATTCACGCCTGCTTCCCCGAAGGGGTAGGCAGAGGCATATTATATGCCCACATTTCGCCAAATATACAGTTGGTCCCACGTAATAGGTGGCGAGCCTATTGCCGCTTACCGGGCACCGTTATGTTCGCCAGAGCCTCGTCCGTTGATCGGCAGGTGCACCACTTGCAGGTGAGGTTGGTTATTATTTCGACCCATTAAATTTATATGGCCTGTTTTATCGATTTGCGTACGATTAAATAACTCTTGAGTTAAAAAAATTACAGTTGTCACGTAATCCTATTTACGTGACAACTAACTTGGATCAAACTTGAAAGACATGTCAATTGTTACAATTATACGTGAATTAAGCTACAGAGGGCGTTTAAATGTGGGCTTACTGTAGAATGTTTCCTACATCCGCTGAGTAACCACGGGTCAAACATCAACTGGTGCTTAGTTAGTCCACGCGTCGCCATTCTCGTCTTGGAAGGAGTTAGCTACTAAACTATTCTATTAGCAGGACACGTCGCGGCCGTACTTGTGAATTATGTAAGTATATGCTAAGACGTCTTGTTATGTTAACTACAGTTACTGTTGATTTAAAGGTGAACGTAGCAGTAGGTCTGAACTTGAAGTCTCGTCTGTATCTATGTAAATTTCATATATTAAATTTCGATAAGAGACTATAAGGAGTATTTACTTTATACAGTTTCTATAAATATTATACAGATACGTATGAACCTTTATTTCGCTCTAAAGGTCGTGGGTTTTACTCTCAAAAAGGGTGAATATTTGCCAAATGGCTGCATAAATATTATAAATTTTAATATAAAACTCGGACCAAGACAAAAATCCATTCTCATGCATAAAACTATTTGTTCAGTATAGGAATAAAACCCACAAAAACCTCTACAATATATTGTTAAATATATCTAATAAGTCAGATAGATGAGAATTCAAAATCCTAACCAAATCAAAATAAACGTGACGCAACTGTCTGTTCCAAAGAAAACTTAATCTCCTGCATCTATTCTGGTAGCAGTAAACAATAAATATAAAGAAAAGTAAGAAAAATGTTTGATGGGCGTAATAAAACTGCTTTGGTAAACAACAGATTTCGGCTGCCCATCAAGTGGTCTGCGTAAGAGGCCGGAAAATAAATAAAGATAAAACTTATTGACGACTATTGGGCGTCCGCGACTTCGTTTATGCGCCAAGCGTTTCTCTATCGTTTCCTTTGTTTGACGCGAGAATAAGCCGGAGACGGAAAATTTCATTATAATTTATTTATATAATAAAATGTTATCGTTGTAGCGCTTCGAAAAGTCAAAGTTATCAATTGAAGAAAAGAATAGAATTAGGTTATTCAAATTTCATAGAGTACTGTTCTTAAGTGACCGTTTCTGGTATTATGTTGGTGTGCGTGGTGGCGAGTATACCCGCACTTCACTCGTGAAGTCGTGGGTCCGATTCCCACACAGAACAAATCTTTGAATGTACAAACATGAAAATTTGTTCTGATCTGGGTGTTTTCTATCTATATTAAGTATATATTTACAAAAAAAAGTATGTATGTCTGTGTATCCGTTATTGAGTATCCATAACACAATTTCTTAATGAAGCTTATCTTGGAACTAAATAATTGGTTAAGTGTCAAAAATATAAAATATTAAAGACCATTAGACTTTAATGTTTAGAGTTTAAAGCGTATGACTCTTCAAAGTTATTTGCGGAATTATCGCTGGCTCCATGCCTCGAAAAGCACATTAAACCGATGGTCCTGGCTGTCTTGAACATGTATGGCAGTTTTTATAAGGGAGTCAGTTACTTCTTATATCCTGACAGCTTGTTAAACTAAACTAGAGGGTGTACTCTAATTCAACGAAAGCGCATCTTCGTTTATCCATCTCTTTCTCTCGATAATGATATACCAAGTGAGTGAAAGAGATAGGAATATAAAGTTTCACTAGCAGACCCTCCGTTTTGATTTCGAGTAGAACTTGTACAGATTTTTCTGGCCACCAGCAAGACGTAGAAAGATTTAATGGATTATGTAGATAAATAGTTATTTGTCTTTCGCTACGGTTATTGAAGGGTTTTATTTTTATTTATAGGTTATTTCGCTTATTGGAGTCAAATTTTATCAAATTGTCAAGAATGAGCGCGACATCTCAAGCATAGCTAGTTTTCAATATTAGTCTATATTGAAAACTTTTCCCCCCTTTCCCCCCCCTTTTTCCCTCCTTTTTCCCTTTTTTCCCCCATTTTTTTTTTTTTTTTTTTCAAATCTTGTGACTGCAGAACACAATTGTTTTAATATTATGTATTTTAATTGTAACTGGCGGGAGAAAAAACCAAACTTGACGATTTTCTTGCCCGTTCTTTTACGATCAAGCTCCCGCCCGCAGTGAATGGGCGCGTTAGTTTATAAGTATGACATTCATAAGAGGTCTATTGAGCCAAACTTGAATAAATGAATTTTTAATTTTAATTTTAATATATTACACAACCATTTTAGTTCTTCACTTATTGATGACGTAGAGATAGGAACTCAGCTAAAATGAACACAGTTCCTTCATTAGACATTTGCTGGTCTAGTGATGTGTCTATTACGGTCCCATGTGACCTAAGGTCATTATTCCACGACGCTGACTTAATGCGTCCGCAATTTATCACGCTGAGTCCATAGGGAGTTGACTGAAGTAAAAATTTATTAGGTGCATCTCTTTGCTGGGTATTTGACAACTAATTGACTGTCGGTGGGAAAACTACGTACCTTACTTATGTGTTTTTTTAAATACTCCGCTACGAAGTCTATAAGATGACGCCTCAACCATACTTTTTGTTAACATGTAAAATGGACTACAAAATACGGCATAGAACAATCATATAGCAGATTTCACTTACACGATTGATACAACCGATACTTTGCGTGGAGGTGAATATACGCTCCGCTCCTCGACTGTTCGATTCCCACACAGGACAACTCTTTGGGCATGGCATTTGGAGCATGAATATAAATATTTCTTATGGTCTGGGTGTTATCAATGTATACTAAGCATGTATGTATGTTTTGTACAGTATCTACAAAAAGTATTTATATATGTTCATCCGTTTTTTAGTATCCTAGCGCACTTAAGACTATTCGAAGTTATGTGCGTAATTATTGCTTGCTCCGCGCTTCGGAAAGCACGCCAAGCCGTTGGTCCTGCCTGAACATCTATAACAGTTGTTATTAGAATGTCAGAGGCCAGTTCGTCCATATTATTACTGAAATTCAGCCAAATCTGCTTAAGCTGGGATAATGCTAGTATATGATGATTCACGTCGGTCTAACCAGAGTTCATATCCTTCCATTTTCCATAATCCTGCCCCACACGATTAGCTTCCTTCACTGTCATTAACCTTCTCGGCTGGTTTAACCATAGAATGATGTTTCCATCTGGTTTGCGGAGGTCAGACGGCAGTCGCTCCACGTAATAACTGAAATTCAGTCAAATCTGGGCTTGAGTCTGGGACGACCGGGATAATGCTAGGATGATGATGAATGTCATTAAACTTCTCACACACTCCTGTCTGGTTTGGGTTCGTTTAGGCTGCACTATATCATAATCAACTTGATTTCAAAACTATCTTAATTTGGTCATAAAAGATCTTACTCTTAATACTTCCCCTCTCAATATTTCTATTTACTCGCCAATCAATAATCGCTAATCAATCAATAACGATTACACTTAAAAACATAACCTCAAATTAAATCAATAAAGTACATTTAACTAAGTGTTTGTTAATTTGCTCAAACAATAAACAAACTATACTTAATCATCAGAGACATTTAGAGGGTACACTTTAATTTATTTCTGGCAACACTCCACTATGGCGACACAAAGCCAAACAGAAAATAGTTACTTTCAATAAAAAGTTTTCATATAAAACATCTGGGTCGCAGTATCTGTACGAGAAACCATAGATAACGCTTTAAATCTCCCACGAGATCAATTTGGCGGGAGATGCGCAAAATTGAATGTATGTAATCTGTGCTCTGGATGAGAATGGCTTCTTTTTTTTTTGATTTGTGGTTTATAGCAAAACTATATGGTTACAACGGAAAAATAAGCGGAAAATGTTTTGGCAATATGAGGGAAAGATTAAATTTTATGTTGATAATTTTTACAACCACCTTAGAAACACATACATTTATTTACATCCTATACAGCTACACTTTGCTAATTATATAGTTGTGTATATTAATCAATGGCGAGTTCATTGCCGCTTATCGGGAACTTTTAAGTTCGTCAGAGCTTCGTCCGTTCATCGATAGGTGCATCACTTGACGGTGAGGTTGGCTCCCCCCCGACAGGTCCCCACCTTGGCGTGGTGGGGGGCTGAGTACCTCTCGGAGGCCGGGAAAAGATAACACCCAGAGGTGAGCGACTCTGGGTGACCTTAGTACTGACTACCGGGGAGGAAACTAAGAAGGACCTATGGAGCGCGCAGCGGGCGGGCTAGAAAGGTCCGCCAAGTGGCACCAGGAGGGTGGAGGTCTTAGGCAGTGGAGGCAGGGGGCCCCTACTATCTAACCATGGACCCTCCGAGAAGTCGGCCAAACACGCTATGGTCGCACAAGGAGGTAGGAGGGTCGCGTCCACTGCACCTCTCTGAAGACGTCCTCCCGGTTTCGATACGGGGGACGTTGGCCGCAGGCGGGGTGTCAGCCGCCGCATCCCAGGTTCTGACCCCTGAAGCCTTTTTTTCAACCAGCGGCGGGCGTCGTTGAAAGATTTTTTGTGATTATTACTGCTGGCAGTCGCGTCTGCCGGTGGTGAGTACCACGCTCCCTTTCGGTCCCCCTTTGGTCGAAAGGCAGTGCGTAAACGCATTTTGTTACCAACATAAAACAAAAAATAGTCTAAGAATTTTATTTCATTTATTTATGCAAACAGTATAGTTTTTTTGTCTTACCTACTAATAGGTACTAGATTTTCTATTCGATTTATAATTTGTTAGAGTATTAGGTAACTATTACTTTTTTTTACTTATTTCCGAAGTATTTGTGAACGTCACCTTAATCTCTCCATCTTTTCCGTGTTTACCTAGAGAGTCAATCAATAAGTATCAAGAACTCTAAATTAATATTACCTGATTACGAAAATAGTTTAATATTGAAAATGGATCCGCTATTAAGTTTGTCTATGTAGATAACCCGTGATAGGAAACGGCAGACTGTATTTATCAAAAACTTTCTGAAGATTTATATTATACTCGTATTATTTTTATCCGCTTACTTATTTTTTTTTTTAAATTAAGAATGGACTCACTAGATTAGAGTATTTGCCGGTTTCCTATTAGATAATTGTGTTTGCAACAATGTGCAGCGTTTTCGTCATTTAGTCACAGGTAAAGTCATGTCAAGTAAAGTCCGTCACAGTCAAGTCAAACTCCTGCCGCAGTAAAGATTTATAAAACATTTATAAAAAATAATAAAAGTTGTTTATTTCATAAACTATTATCAAGCACTTGAAAACGTCAAAATAAAATATAAATAAAAAATATAACTATATATTTTTACAGTGAAATCCGAGCCACCGCTCTGTGAGAAGAACTGACAAGAAACTCACAGGCTATGCTCTTTTAAATTATCAATCAAATATAACAATACAAAAACTTACAGTGAATTTTAAAGATATTGAAAGGGTCATAGCGTAGCAAATAAGCCATAACCAATAAAGTAGTACTAAGGGAACCTTCCATCACAGTCAAGTAAGTATGTAATGTGAAACTGAGCTGAGCCTGTACAATAGGGGATCGTCACGACAATGATCTGGTTAACTTTCTATTCTAATTTGCACAAATACAATTTTGAAATGTGAAACCCAAGCCTGTTTATATTAGTTATCATCAGCTCCATGTTATCCCGTCGATAAGTTTAGGTAAATACAGTCTGCTTATTACTATCACTAATTATTAACGGGCCTACTTCAACTCATGCCACTAACTATTAGACTGAAGTGTCTCGGTTATAGATAAATATTTGGCGTCAAAGATTTCCTAATAGTTACTTGTAAGTTAATATTTTGGTTACGCTTAGTTAGTTGTAGTTTATTAATGTCGGCTGAATATTCAACGGCGCGGCTCAGACAGTTTGCCGAAGTTCGAAGTTTTAGTGTATCTGTTTGCAAGTGGGTAAGTTTTGTTTTTCTTGTCCTCAAGTCAATATTGTTGATCGTAGCTTTATTGATTGAGGAAGTAATCGAATGAATTGGGAGTTAGTTAGGACTTTTATTCACCACTTCATGACATTATGACATTTAAGGGATTGTGTGTGATATCCGTAAGAACGTAATATTGCTAAAAAGAGTTTTGTCCTTTTTTATTTTAAATCTTGTGACTGCAGAACACTATTGTTTTAATATTAAGTATTTTTATTGGAAGCGGCGGGAGAAAAAACCAACCTTGACGATTTTCTTGCCCGTTCTTTTCTGGTCAAGCTCCCGCCCGCAGTGAATGGGCGCGTTAGTTTATAATTTTGAATTTTGATTTATTAAGCTGATCGGAAAAGATCTCTGAAGTTTAGCAGAAATCAAAGATGGTGGTTGATATTGGTTGCATTATAACTACAGGACGCCTGTTTTCACAAAGCTCCCGAACGCAGTAGCAGGGTGCTGATGGGCTGAGATCATCTCATAGTGATTATTTGTAGAAACTCTACTTAGTTTTTTATTTATGCCCCAGTGAGTTGATAGTAAGATTTTATATAAAAACTGTTTTCTTTAATTTTCCGAAATTAAAACTGGAAGTGTGATTCAATGGAATACTGTTAATGTTGCGTATAAACTGTAGTATATGACAATCCGTATAATCAATTTTCGTCTGCTTTAAGAAATTCCATATAAGGGATATGCAGTGCCGTTGTACATGTCTTTCATAACTTCTGCCTTTGTGTATGTTCCTGCATAAATTGTTACATAAATAAATATAAAATGCTATTGAATCGAAAATAAAACACTCAAGCAAATACTTCAACGAGACCATTGCGTCCCTCTCTCCCTTCCGACATACGTCTATAATGTGAATTAATTTCCTCTGCGATTTTAGGACAAATGTCTAAGTAACTATTGTAAGTACTAAATTTTTTTGCCGATCTGAACTAAAGAGAAATATATTATCAACGTTATTTTTTAAATTTACCAGATGTTTCTGAGATTAGAGCATGCAGCAACAAAAATCTCTTCTGCTTTATAATATTAGTATGGATGAAGAAAATAGAGGTCATAAGTATTTTTTCTAAAATAAGCAAGCTTTCAGTTCTCCAAAGTAACACAATTCATGCTGCCGCTTTAGTATACATACATAATGTCACGCCTGTTTCCCCAAAGGGGTAGGCAGAGGCATAATATGCACACACTTCGCCAATAATATTTTTGGTCCCAGGTAATAGGAGGCGAGCCTATTGCCGCTTTTTGGGAACTTTTATGTTCGCCAGAGACTCGTCCGTTGATCGGCAGGTGCACCAATTGCAGGTGAGGTTGGCTTCGGGTCCTTGACCTTGGTAGGAGCCCTATACACCCTTTAGTATATCAAATATTTTAATTTGCTTGAAATAGGGCAGGTATACAAATATCGTCTTAAAATTATAATAACAGGAGCTTAACCTTTTTAGTCGTATAAAAAGGCATGCAAACCTAAAAGGTAATAAAAATATTATTATTGAAATTTAAATATCATTTTCAACATACAATATTATTAGTAAAACTAATAATAAGACGACCGATAAGGCGTGGTGGCGAGTATTCCCGCTCTCCCCTCCAAGGTCGTGGGTTCGATTCCCACACAGGACAAATATTTGTGTGCATGAACACGAATATTTGTTCTGGTCTGGGTGTTTCCCTATGTATATTAAGTATTTATTTAGTATAATATAAGTATTATATTTATGTATGTTTATCCGTTATTTAGTATCCATAACACAAGTTCTTAATGATACTTATCTTGGAACTAAATAAATTGGTGTAATTGTTAGAAAATTTAAAACTAAATATTATTGTTGTAAGTACAGGCTATTGAATCCGACAGAACATAAACACTAGGAAAAATAAAACACTCGAGCAAATACTTCAATGAGACCATTCCTCCGAAGATAACGCTGACCCACGTGGCTTATCACAGATCGGAATTGTTAAATGGCACCAAAGTTTCCACTTGACGGCAAGTGGGGGAGCGACTATAAATTTTAGGGGCATGAAATGCTATGACCGGAAATGCTATTGTCGCGGTAGGTTTGTTATCCACTGCAAAAGCTATACTATAATAGTAAAGATAAAAATTTTCAGTGACTTTAAGGAAATATATGGTTTTAGGTAAATTTTAAAAGTGACTTTTGGGTGATCTAGTTTTAAAGAGTTTATTTTTTAATAATACTAGTACAAGTTGTTGAAAAATATTATTTTTGTGAATATGTAATTAGTTAATACACTTTAACCAGTTGCATTAAGGAATACCACACCTCTCGAATAAGTTTAATATTATACTTGTTGGAAGCATCTTCAGACGAACAGGATTTCGATAGCTAAAATTCTTAGTTTTGCTATGTCGGGTTTTTGCATTTAATTAAAGTATTTTATTTAACCACCATTTGAAATGAAAGCAGCTCTCCTTAAAGTCAACCAATTCAATGACTCAACGTCAAAAACTAACTCCCCAATTCGCTGCGGTTTTGTTCTCTTGTAGTTCGCAGTTTGCTATCCCCGCCAATTTAAAAAGGATAAAAGCGTTTGCTGTCTAGTACCCATAACATAAAAGTTACTTTTGGTCTAGACGTGACCCGAGTGAGGTCTTTGATATATTGTTTACCTTAGCCGATGACATACCTCAAATAACCGATACTATGTCACCGTATGCCAAGTTGTGGCTCGAATGGATTTGTATAAGTAAATCAACAAATTACGACAGACGAGAAGGAAACTAATATTATATTGTTTTCTTAGGGAGGGACAGAAAGATGTTTTAAATAGATTAGCTAGCTCTAATCAGAATTAGTGACCGTTGTGCAAGACACCCTTAATCTGATTTTTTTTAATTTGATAAGCGATGTCAAAAATTATTTATAAATAATATTAAATCTGTGGACGACATACCTAAAATCACCGATACTATGTCACCGTCCTGCCACGTTGTAGCCCGAATGGATTTGTATACGTTTTTCGTTGAATAACCGAACGTAGTCCGAAATCTAGTACCGTAACGCTCTCTCTGTAGTTTTAAAAGCAATTCATTCTTCGGATTTTTGTCGTTGACAAATGAGTTAGCTGTACACCGGGTATATCTGAATTTGAACGTTCGAAACTAACGTTGCTTAGCTAGCGATACCTCGCAAATGTAAGTTTGACCATATCACGTTTTACACATCATTGAATAGATTTTTTTTAAGCGCGCCCAATGCTGTCAAATGATTTCCAAATTATTTAAACTTAACAAGTTATATTACCTCGACAACAGGACAAGCCGACTGTCCACGAAACAATATCGTGTTAAGAAATTTTGTTTTTTGTCTCTCCTGAAAACTTGTAAATTTTTACTTACGCGGTATTGTTATATAAGCGACAATTAGCTTGTGTGGTAAGTTTCTTCACCACAATATTAATTAAACTCAATATTTTAAAACAATTCATTATCATGATTTTTGTCGTTGACAAATTAGTGTATCTGGGAACTAGATATCTGCATTTAATGTCCTGCACTGAACTATAAAAGTTTTTGTTTGTGCTCTTATAGTAATTTTAATGACCCCCAAATACAATTTTTTTTTCAAAGCTATGAATTCTTATGTTTTTTTTGTTCGGATTCTTAACTTAACTTTTGTGTGGTATTAAATATGGATCACTTCCGTGTTTCGGAAGATAATACTACCTAAAAAATTCCAAAAAAGAATTCATGATAAAAGATTTTAAAAAGCATTATAATAAAAAGAATAACAGATAATTCATATAATAATAATTCAACCAATAGTATCACTAAGCCAATAACCTAGAAGCAATTAGCAAAAGAAAATCTATTAAAACTTCACATAAACCTTATTGAAGGTAAACTGCAATGAAGAACTCCGCCATTCTGTATACTCACCTGAGGATTAAATTGAAAATGTATCTTCAATCGTTTGCGTCCGCATAAATCGAGTAGGTGAGGCAAAAAATAAAGAACGAATCCGCATAATCCCCAGTTAGTAAACAATTGGAGAGTTATTATCAGTCAACTGCAGGCAGGGTGCTATTCAGATCGAGCGCTGAACGAATATAAAATAATATTCACCTGCTGCCATTAGCTGTTGTGAATAATGAATAATTCATTATGGCTGATGCTGTGGTCGCTTGTTCGGATTTGTAAGGATTTTTTGTTGTTTTTTTTTGGGCGAGTTTTGGATTTTGGTACTGTGTAATAGGACGATCATCTGCAGTATAAGGGTATTTAACTAGATTCGCATACCTTAAAGGTATACATTTTATTCGACCCCTTTCTTTTTAATGGGTTCAATAAATAATCATCCCTATATCTTACGCTTCATCATTCCAATTCCAAGACGCGATGATCTTAAAAAGTAATGACATACCAAAGTTTTTCAGATCAGCACTTATTTCAACACAACGAAGTCCATTGCCGGACCTAGGCCTAGGCTATGTGTTATAGTAAACCTGATAATCATTGCTTAGCCGTGATTTATCGAAAAACTTGAATTAAGTAATCAGTTCACCATTTTATCGCAAGGAAGCTTTGCATCTATAAGACTTTACTGCTGGCGATGATAGATCGATAGATAAACTATTTATTACAACGAATGACACACATAAATATGAACAATATACAAATAAATAAAACAACAAACACGAAATTACAATTATTATACAAAAGAAAAAATTATAACAACAATAAAAACTAGAAGTTAAAGTAAAACATTCGCATAGTGTGCATGTGTGTCGCAGCGCTGCAGAATGGCTACGGCTTAGTGGGTTTATTTCCTCTGAGAGAGCAAAACACTGATTTTCAGCTTTTGCCAAAACAGTACCACGAGACGCGCTCAAAATATCGTGTATAATTAATATAAAACTTTTTTATGCTTCAATCGCGTGTTAGAACGATCAGCATCTGAGAGTTAGTCCAATTTATTACTAAAACTATTCGTAATGAAGGCTACGGCCATTAACTAAGTCTTTATAAATGCTGTTCAACTTTGTTGAACGTTTTATATCTAGTCTCATGGCGCTGCAAGGGTTTTTTATCCTTTGGCACATGTCGTGTTTGTAATTACCTTACCACATAGCAATAAATGTTTCATTGGAAGGTACCTAATAAATTATATTTCCACGCGATTTAGTGCTTCGGATGTCACGCTAATCCATATTACCAGGTAATAACAGAACGTAATACTCAGAAAGTCAATTTATTCATATTAGCTTATGAAGTTCAAAAGTAAGCTACCTTGCTCCTGTATTCGCCCATAGCCATAATATTAGGTCTTGTACTTTTTTTTTCCAGATGAGGCTTGTAACACACATACATAAACTTTCGCACACATAATCCATTTGGGGTAAGCAACCTAGCTGCAACTTTTTTAAAAGGTTCTATGTAGTTGCAACCAATTTCACATTAGCACAGAAATATCTTAATGAAACTCGTCATACGTTGAGAAGTGCCAAGCTCTTTCCCCCTGTTGACACTGGACGACGACTTCATTTTTCATTTATTGATAATATCATTTTATATACTAATAAATTTTCCCTTTCCAAGCTGTGCTGTGTTGCCGCAATAAGCACTGAAATAGTCTGCATACATACATACATGTCACGCCTGTTTCCCCAAAGAGGTAGGCAGAGGCATATTTTACGCCCACACTTCGCCAGTTATATTGTTGGTCCCCCTTAATAGGTGGCGAGCCTAACCGAGAACTTTTATGACCGCCTGAGCCTCGTCCGTTGTTCGACAGGTGCACCACTTGAAGGTGAGGTTGGCTTGAATTCCTCAGATCTTGGTATGAACCATATACAACGCCTGTTATGGCGTGGTAGCAAGAATACTCGCTCCCCGCTCCTAAGTTCGTGGGTTCGATTCCCACACAGGACAAATCTTTGTGTGCATTAATATAAATGTTTGTTCTGGTCTGGGTGTTTTCCTATGTATTTTAAGTATGTATATGTCACCGTAAAATTGTAAATAACGTTAAATTATAATCTATCCCGCGATATTGTAATCTGTCGAGAAATTGTGATCCGTAACAAACTGCTCACAATTTAACGCATTATTTTTCGATAGATTATAATCTATCGAAGACAAACCGTCAGATTGTAAAATGGCATGCGACAGAACGCACCTCGCGCTCTGATTGGTTGACTTCATGTTCCCCGCTCAGCCGACCGTCGTCGCCATCTTCGGTTGTTATTAGTCAAATTCATTTGTTGTGAAATGTAAACAAACAGTGTTTTGGTGATTAAAAAAAGAATTCGTGTTAATAATAATAACACATTGTATTATAATAAGTTGTAGGGAGTGTTAACGGACCTGTGATAACCTAAAGAAGTGCAAGTAAATAATGAATAAGAGTTAGTCACCGATCATAACCTAATTTGTATTTTCAGTGTTTTAATATATTTTATGCTTGTGAACTCATTTGATATCTTATTTAATAATATTTACAATGTCGGATATTGAGTCTGTCTGTCAACAAAACTATGAATACGCAGAATTCAGAGTTTTGTTGAGTCGGCTGAGCGGGGAACATGAAGTTCAACCAATCAGAGCGCGAGGTTCGTTCTGTCGCATACCATTTTACAAACTGACGGTTTGTCTTCGATAGATTATAATCTATCGAAAAATAATGCGTTAAATTGTGAGCAGTTTGTTACGGATCACAATTTCTCGGCAGATTACAATATCGCGGGATAGATTATAATTTAACGTTATTTACAATTTTACGGTGACATATACAACAACATAACACAAGTTCTTAATGATACTTATCTTGGAACTAAAAACACCAATTTTTTTACCAATTGTCAAAAAATATTTATTTATTATTATCTATTTTATTTATATACACCCTGGTTCAAGATTTGGTACTGTAACTCGTGCACGTGACAGAGTTCATCTCCGTGACATCGCAGACAAATTGCAAGATTGCCTTCGCTGATGCGGCCACCATGTACGAAAACCGGTTGGCTACGTGGAGTACAAATATCTCACCATGGCACCTCCACGCCGTCGTGGCAGATTGGTCAAGTGCAGGATGTCATGCGTGACAAACGTTTACCAAAAAAGAATGCAAAAGGGCGTACAAAGTGGGGGCGAATGTGTGGGAAAGCGTACTCCAGACTCCTTAGATCGCAACAAGGATAACATAAATATTATGATGATAATACCTTTACTCCGCACATAACCTCAGTTCAGACGTCAAATATTGCAATAATTTGCTAAGGAGCCGTAAGTTTAAATGATCTGTCGTTTATTTCTTATCATATTTTATTTTAACTTTTGACGTGACAACGTCTTATAATTCGATAGAGCCGGCTGCACGCACGAAAAAACATGACACATGCGGCGTTACCTCGCTCTGAGGCGTTCCATGTAAGGCTTGAAGTGCAAGCGAGAGAGCGGAACGAGCGACAAAGAAGCACAATCGGCCTTTGCGTTCGACAGCGTTCGACATTCGTATCTCTCCTTTTTGAGTGAGCGATGCGTCTGCATGGACAGCTGCTGCTTTATTAAACAAATGAAATTAAAATTTTCTTTTGAAAAATGCTACCGTTCCATCAGTATTTTCTTAAGAAACGCTCACTTATATGTTTCCGCGGTGGTAGCGTCATGCGTCGGGTCGTTACGCTCCCTAAAATATGGTTGAGCATAACGCGTCTGCTCATGTCTACTATGTTTATCCGTAATCATGTTAATATTGCTAAAAAGAGTTTTGTCTTCCTTTTTTTTTCAAATCTTGTGACTGCAGAACACAATTGGGTTAATATTATGTATTTTAATTGTAACTGGCGGGAGAAAAAACCAACCTTGACGATTTTCTTGCCCGTTCTTTTACGATCAAGCTCCCGCCCGCAGTAAATGGGCGCGTTAGTTTATAAGTATGACATTCATAAGAGCTCTATTGAGCCAAACTTGAATAAATGAATTTTTAATTTTAATTTTTTAATTTTTTTAATTTTTAATTTTAAGACGTTGTCTTGTTCAACTATCGTCGGTAAACCGACTTTTTTTTAATAGAAGTTTATTGTCCTGTAAACAGCCAGTAACTACGGTGACACTTACCTTCAATTATATGTTTGTTGGTTGTCCTAAATAAATAGGACCAGCTTTTATGATATCTACGCAACTCAGTACTAAGTTAACGAAAACAAAATTTCATGGCAACAGCAAAAACTTCAAAAAGTTTTTTAAAACCCAAAGCTTGCGCATAAATAACTAAGCTTAATACGTGCTTTATGAATAATTCAGTGAGATGAGCTGCGAGAACATGTTGAATCGCTAAAAAGAACCTTATGTCATAGAATATTTTGCACTACATCACAACTCTAGTACTGCGAAGACAAAACACTCAAACATACAACCCTCCTATTTATATTTATTTATATATTATAACCCGCGGCCCGGGACATGGCAGGCTCAAGAAGGAACATGGATGGTTTTTAGTCAGTAAAAGTCTGACACACCCTTTCGCTTTACCCACAGCGGGAGACGGTCATTAGATGATCTTACATCCGATTTTGTTTTTAAATGTTTTATATTAAAAATGTAATTGTAAAGGTAAATAAAACAATAAAATTCACATTATTAATTTCCATTTTATTGATTTCACTTATTTTTAAATTATACTAAAATCACTTTTTTATTTTTATATAACAATTAGGTTATCTTAGTAAGGTATTATGTACGTAATATAAAACTGAATTTCGCAGACACTCGTTAATAATTTGGTGTAACTTTAAATAGTTGGCACCAGTTTTGAATTTCGCCATAGTACGAATGTAATTGCATTATAAGAACAAACGCATTAATTTTACAGCAGTGATTTGATACAGTATTGTCAATTTTCTTAACACGTATGGAAATTATATATTTTTTAAAATGTTACTTATCGATTTGGCGCTAAAATCGATTACACGGTTCTCAGCTTTAAAAGTCGTGGGTTGGATTCCGACATTCGATTGAAACCAAGTATATTTATCAACATGGATATGTTTTTTGATTGAAGTGTATCATTTTGTACATGACGTGTATCAACGAATTCGACAACGGTCTTGTATCCATAAAAAAATATCTGCTTAGTATGGGTTTTGACGGCACTGTGTTATAAGTTCGAAAATTTATTGTAATCATTCTAGGTGCCTTTTTTAAATAATAATTTCGTGTTTTTAGCATATTTAGCCAGTATTAAGTAAGAGATTTACTAATAAAACATAAGTCATAGTAAATGAGACTGAGTGGTGATAAAGATGATAAATGGTTTATGAGGTACCCTCCCCTAAGCCCCTTGAGTCCTCAGTTAAGATATGGGACTATACTGAGATCTGACATGGACTTCTTGAGAGAATTTGAAAGTGATGTTGCACTGTTTTGTTTCATTTACCAACACTTATGTACGGTCACAAACACTTAACGGTTAATAATCCACCATTATTACACATTAATGTTAGAAATATCACAAATTGTAGAAAATAAAATAAAACTGCAGGCATAAAGCTTTACTTTCCCGCCAAGAAGTTCAAAAGTACCTTTAATGATATTTGCTACACATTGCAAAGTAAAGAGTCCATGCCAGCAATTTTTGTCATAAAAAAGTTTGAATACGACTTTTAGAAGACCGCTCATAAAATCAACTTTAGACTTTCAGATCATATCATTATCTTATGCCTTTATAATGTTAAAGAACATGCAACATTTTGTTTAACTTTACTAATATTATTGTGTTTAGCATCCTCATGCGAATGTAGCATATTAGTTCAGCATTCGGCATTCATCATTTGGTACCGAAATCAAATCTCTGAAATACTAAAGGGATTTTTATTAATATGATTATCTTGTCTATTTCTTGTGGGTAACAGTAGAGTAGCTAAGAGAAATCTCGTGTAGTATCAACGTGGGTGAAGGGCTAGTCATCTCTGGAATTTTGCTACAACTTTATAGATCTATTTTAAATAGTTATAGCAAAGTATGCTCATGCAGGTTTTATAAAAAACATACTATAAACAAATATGTTGACTTCTCACGTCTTTGTTTTAATGGGATTATGACCTGAACAAAACCTAGGTATGTTACGAGTGTCTGGAAATCCTTGAATTGGATTAACATGAAGAACTTTACGACAATCTCCGAGATCAGAATTAATTTTTATACAACTTATATCAATATACGATTTTTATTTTCAATTCATAAAAAACCAACATTTTTACAAAGTAATTTTGGATTATTTATAGCTAAATAGGAGTTCAGCTTGATGTTTTTTAAAAGCAGAGATAAACCCTTACGAATTAAATCGCACTTAACTGATCAGATGTCAGCAGGTCGCGCGGGAGAGATGATTCTAACGTACAGAAGATCCCGCCCAGTTACTACCTTACCCTGGGTCCGTTGTTATACGCTCAAATGATATTGACGTTAGAAAATGTTGTTTGTGAAATTATGGTAAGTAATGTTTTAAATTAAAAAAATACGTTTTATAGCAAATATTATAACTTTTTTTGAAATTATTACGATATAACAAAAGAATTATTTTCACGTGATTTTAAATTCGAAAGTATCTTCAAGTTCAACTTTAGTCATAACTATCAACCTTTGCGTAATATAATATATCTATCAATCAATAATATAATTTAATTAATAATTAATTTTAAATGTTACGTTTCACAAGAGTGCAGTTAAGCGCGATTTATTTATGGACCTTATTTAGGTAAAAATCACAGAAAACAATAAAAATACAGAAATTTTAAGTTATTTGTTATTTTGAAATTAATACAGAAATGCGTACAATCATTTAACTGCGAGCATACCGAACAACTCTTTAAAAACAGACAAGAGTAAGTCACAATTCCGAAATGTAAGTATCCTATCATTGTCATCTTAAATTTATGAGAAAAAGAGATATTTAATAACATTTGAGGACCCACCAAATTTTTTCTTTTGCCACTTTTTTTGACTTTGATTGACAATAGCAATGGAAAACATTATTCCACGTCAAACATGAATCATTATTTTGTATACAGGCTTTATACAGAATGAAGAATGGACTACCTATTTCTGTATTCTTATAGTTTGATTATAATTTATTAAGACATGTTTTTAGAGGTAGTATTAAAGTGCTACGCTAAAGCGCGAACAAAAATTTTAGAAACTCAGCCCTGCCTATAGCTAATTGATGATGCAAATGATGTATTCTATAAATAAGATATTAAATAAATAAGTTCTTGTAAGTTGTACAAAGCGCTGTTTACTTAATAAGAATTTTATATCGCCACTTTCTTCAATATCTCCATATTAGCACATGTATGTCGCAAAACAATATTTACGAGCTTGTATCAACAACTCCATGGCTTTATTCCAGGTCCTTGTTTATGATCCACTGAAGTTTACGACAAACGCTATAAAATCGTTTCTGATCCGGAGAACGCAATGTATAATGTACTAAATAATTTATTTCAGGCGAATCATTATTGAAACAATGTAGCGGTTTCAAAACTGTTAATAGTTAAACTATCCAAAAAGTACTATCATAGTTTTAGAGCAATTATGGATAACAGAATATTTCACATTAATTTTGGTCTAATCTATTTACATAGTCTAATTATTAACGCCACATGGAATATTATTGAATTACATTTTATTATGCACCATCTTTTATATAAATACAACAAACTATGAATGGTAACATAATTAGATAGAGTATTTAATTTAATTATAATATTAACACAGCCTCCTCATAAATTAATTTATCTAGACGAATAAAACTTCTTAAAACAAATAATCATAACGATTTTAAGATTCCAACAATCCGTTTGACATTGTCAAACTAAAAGTATAAACAGTTTTAATAATTTACATATTCATATATAAATATAAATTATTATATAAATATAATATAAATTAAATAGTTGTGTGTAATAGTATAATAGTTAAAGTATACAATACATTGACACTCTTATATAAAAAACAATACATAAATATTTACATTTACGACTATATTTATCTAGCGGAAGGAGTATTACAAGGAAACTTATTAGGCCCCTTTTAAAATGAATTTGCTACAATTTTCTTTAACAGCACGAACAAAAATCTTCAATGTAGATATTACATCGTATTAAATGAGTTTATGATAAGAAGGTTGTTTCAAATACAATTCATTTGACCATAGATTAATTTTTAAAATAAACAGCAAACCTGTTAAAAATACATAAAACCCGAAAAGCGTAAATTTAATTATTTGAAATCTTAGGTCAAGTGAAACATGAGGGTCAGACAATACTTATTAATATTTACAAACAACCACAATTGTATTTACAGTTTCATTTAAGTTATACAATTTAATCAGTCTATGTTAACAGCATGGTTCCTATACACAAAACAAAATTGGTAACAATGAATTCTGCGCTATCATCATTCTTGTTCACATCATATTCAAATTTATTATGTTCGTGTAAAACAAAGCAAGTAAGATTATTCATTTTTCTGTTATTTGAAAATGTATAAATGCTTACCACTGACAGACCACTAAATTATGAGCGTCATGTAACACTAAAAATATGTATGTACAACAATGTTTAACAAACTTTGAGAATATCTCAATCGTCATCAATTAGGCCACTTAAAACTCACAATATACATTTTTAATTTTCAAAGAAATTGCTTCAAACCCTGAGACGAACGAACTACGTTTATACGATTTAAAGTATAAATTTCTCTAGGGAGCTATCTTATTGAGGTCTCTGTGTAGCTTCCTATTAAAAATTGTAGCACTAGTTGTAATAGTAACACCATTATTGTGGGTATGCAAATTTCTGTAGCACCTCCTGCGAACAAAAAAATATTAGTGAGCAAATATTTTCATAATTCTACACTTTGTTATTACTTAATCTTGATAGTACCTATCGACCTACTTTCGACAAAACAGTGTTATTTTAGTCTCAAACATTAGATTTATAGTTTATTGTTGCATGAGCTATCATGTCTTGCACAATAGTTATATTGCATTATTATTATAGTGCATTTTTATACCTATGAAGTGCGTCTACTATAAATTCTGTAAAGATTTGATATATCTTTGGAGCAGATAAACGGACTATAATTATTGAAAGACGTATTCTACATACAACTAAGTATGCTTATGATTAGATAGGGTAAAACAAAATCATTGCGAATCACTAGGTTTCCAAATGAAATTCGAATTCTATTGTGTTACTTCTCAAAACGGTCTCCTTAATCTTATTTAACTACCTTTCCATCTACCGGAATACAAACACAAGTGAATTTCTTTTGTTCCCAGTTTCCTGGCAGTCCTTCAAATTCTACTAGAACCACAGATTCTACTAGGTATACAAGTTTTATTATAAATATTTTAAGGTAACTAAGATTGGGAACCGGACACGTTTCTTTGTTATATGCACAATATTTTAAAAATATGCACTTTCTCAAAATATTTAAAGAATATATTTCTATCGACAAAAATATAATCATTAACAATTGATTGCTACGTTTGGTATGTATATGGGTCTTATAGGTTTGTATTTTTATATTTCTAGAAATATACAAAATGAGCATAAGCCTTTAAAAAAAATAACACTATAAATTTCTAAGTTTTACTTCAAGAGACTTAACTAACATTAGTGGAGCTTTCTACTGAAGCGCCGCCGTGCAATTTAAAGCGTACGATTTACTACTTCTTCCACACCACAATATATTTCATATGGGAGTTGGGATTTCGAAAACTTTGCCTATAAATCGAATAGTTAAGCTTCAAACGTTGTTGGCGCAGTAGATAATGTATTGGTTCATACAACGGAAACTAAGTTGTCGTATTCACGTGTTTCTAATAAAGGAGACTAAATGTTTCGGATTTTTCTATTGTGTACTTTCTTTTGTCGAAATGATATATTACTTTCCTGGTGTAATTATACTTCTGTACATTGTATTATTTAATGTTTCTTTTTTATGATAAAATAAACATTCGAGTCTTAGACGAGATTTTAATCTTTTATGTTTCTCGAAATGATTAATTATTATCTTTATAATTATATCATTCTCCTGACGTGTGTATGTCACTGAACTTCTCCTAAACAGCTGGACCGATTTGAATGTATGCGTTTAAGTGGCGCCTTGGATGGTTTACATTCACTTATCAGCCCGGCGTTAAAATTAGGGACAAGGGAAAATTTATAAAATCTTAATTACCATATAAAGTTTTCTGACAATGTACACTTAAAATAAAAAATAAAATAAAACTTTTTTATCTTTAAGATCAACAGGATCATTTAGATTCGTCTAATATTTACATACAAAATGGAAATTCGATAAACTTATAACTTAATGAAAAAGATATAAGCGGTACCATACTAAAGAAATAAAAGCAAATGGATTATTTGTCAAAATTTGTCAGTTTATCTGTCTGTTGTAGTTTTTGCTCAAGATTTGTCAGTCTGTCGGTGACTCTTATCGGGGGGATCTATAAGTCAGCTTGTCGTGATTCTAAAGGGGCAAAGGATTGTCCGTCAGTCAGTAAGTTTATCAGTGACTCTAACAAGGCTTTCAAAAAGGCAACGAGATTGAGAAGAATGCCTCCAGAAACTCATCTCGGCTTTTTTCAAATTATGTCTTAAAATCTAATACAGTTAAACAAATATAATACTAAGTTTACCGCTGTTGTTCTTAAAACTACCAACATCTAATATCTTAAGAAAGAAAAGAGTAATTCATGTGACTTCCAGGCATTTCATAAAATCATTCGCACTATCATAAGCCTTCTGACACAATTTACACTTTATGTAGTATTTGAATTTATTGATAGATATATTTGCCACATAACTGGCAGCTATTCCCCGCAAAAAAATGTTTGGAACTCTATGGAGCCTATACTTGGGCATAGCAAGTTCATTCTTATTTTTTAAGTTAAAACAATGTCTATCACTATTTTTACATAACTTACCTTTGCTTTTATAATAATGCAGTAAGTTTTCATAAAAATACTGTGACTTTTCATTGTAACCATGGCGTTTGACATTGCTGTCAGTCGTTTGACACTAAGCGCAATTAACGGAAAGAATTTTAAGTCAGTCAACGGTCCGTCGGGTCAGCTAGTTTTACACATAATTACACTTCATCAGGTCGTATATTATATTTTTCTTTACTGACAGAATAAACATTCGCTTTTGGGATAAGATTTTAATCGTTTATTTTTAATTTCACAAAATGATTTACGTTTCCCATATAATTTAACTTGATCACCTCGTATATTATGTTTGTTTGCTATTGCAGAACTAATATGTGTTTCGTTTCACAGATGAGATTTCAATTATTTATATTTGATTTGTCGAAATGATTTATGTTTACCATAATTTTTAACTCCTGAACGATAAAATAAATTGTTATTTCCAATAAACATTGCTATAGAGATGAGTTTTAATTGTTATTTATTAAATTTGTCGACATTATTTGCATGTCCAATATAATTTAACTTCGGCACAATGTGTGTACATATTTGTTTTTCTGTCAGAATAAACATAATCTCATCGCTGATATTTAATATTATAACAGAAATTACGGCATCTGAATTTACTCTTTATTATATCAAATTGTTCGGCGATTGGTTGGCTTAAGCTCTTGCTGAACAGACACTAATTGGGAGAACAAGGTCTTCAAATTTGAATGACAAGGACTTTTATCAAAACCATCAATCAATTAGTTTTTGTGAAATAATATTGATATACAAACAGCTAAGATAATTTTTTTATATTAACCTCTAAAAGCTTGCTATATAGATTTAAAGTTAATAAAACTTAGTTATTAATAAAAGAAAACTTATCTTATTTAGTTTTATCTTAACAAGTAAGGAGACATAAGTAATGATTATCGTGGCTTCTGAAAGATTGCAACACTAAGTGTAGTATGTAAGCCTTTGCAATTTGCCATCACTTAAAAATAATACTCACTCTTTAATTGGACTCTCATTGCTGTGGTTTTTTTCACGACAGCGTCACCTATCTGATTTGCCAAATACAATCTTGAGGAATATATTAAATCTCTAAGGGCTGATTTTAGAATTTCTAGTTAAAATTTTACCATTGAGAAAATTAAATAGAAATGAAATTCGTAACAACTACTGGATAACTATAAAGGTGGAAGAGCTATACGTATTTTAAAACTATCAAAGATAGTAATCGTAATAGACATCGAAAATATATACCTACAAAACTATAAGACCCAACAAATGCACATAGAGGATCGATTTATCTTCTTTTAAACCTTTTTATCACTATAAATTTACCTGTGAAACTTCTGCCCAGAGCGGACGCTGGGTTCGCACTCCTCTCTCTCAAAACAATAGTGTGACTCGTGGATTTCCACACGTCGAAAATGGTTGCCTCGCAACTGAAACAAGGAACAATGTTTTCCCAATCGAGAATTTATAATTCTGATGGCGCTGAACAATTTAAGGTTCCTATGTTGTCTTTGCCGTTTTTCTCTCTTATTATTTGTTCTCTTCCTTATTTTATTTAAGAACAAGTGAGCGTAGATTATTTGTTGGCCGTGTAATTAGAGCCAACTGCTAACAATTTAAGATTTTTATATTGTGTTCACTGTTTTTCACATAGTAGACTTTTGTTTTGTTGTTGTTTCTACTCTATATTTTTTCTAAGTGTAATTGACATAGACAGAAAAGTAGTTTTCTTCTTTTTGAACATAGGCCTCCTGGTAGACTTCTACTATGTCCGATAGCAGGCGGACTGCATTCATCATGTTCCTTCAAATTTTCTCAATATTTTACTTAATATATCTGTATATGTCAAAAGCTAACAAAAGCTTTTGATAGCTCTGCTACACTGTGACCACGGGTTCTGCATAAGTGAAATTACCCTGATCCCAAAATAAATATCGTAACGCTCTGCAGTTGTAATACAGTGAGACTTGAGTCGATGATTTTGTCGCGATAATTCGCAAAAAGACGGGCTCACTCCTAAGCAGAATGAGATTTAGTCCCAACAGAATCCTGAACATGTTGGTTAATAAGTTTGATGCACCCATTATTAGGCACTCGTGTCTGTATTGGTGCATCAAAAGCCACGGCTATGATTATGTAAAATTTTTGTTTATTTTTTAAATTACTGTTTTTGTACTAATACTAGTCTTTAAGTTATGTAAATTACTAACAATTGGACCATTGTTGTCAAATAAATGAATTTAATTATTATTATAAGACTACTATAGTTTTAATTGTAATTATGTCTACAATAGTTCTCAAAGAGGCCCATCTTTGTTAGGTCCACGGCAACTGTAAGTGAGTTTACTTTGATTCCAAGATACAGGTCATTGAGCTACAAAGTACTGGCAATGCCGTGGTAACATAATTACAGATCTAATTATAATTTTAATTTTATTTTTACTATCCATTATTTTGCATCTCTAGGCAGCCCCTAATTAAACCATTATTTTGGCATGAATGACTTGATACACATAAGTAATGTTTTGTTGGTTGTCCATAGTTTCATAAATAACGATGACGTAATGACAAAAAAATACATACCGTATCATCAACGTAGGCACTGGAGATAGCACGGCGGCCTCCAGTTCCAAAGTGGCCAAGCTTGACGCGTAGCCATTACTGAAGTTCGTCACATGGTTCGCCGTGAAACCTGGTACCTGTGGAATATAGTTTATAACATAAACATCTACTATCTTAAGGCTGCCTAACCACCGAAGCGGAGCGAGGCAGCAGAGCGGATAAACAGACCATATTTACCAATGGGATTGCACAACATTTTCGCTCTTTTTTCCTGTTTGTCTGTTTCTCATTACACTGGTGTATTTTTGATATCACAAGGGGGCACCCAAGTATATGGCGTTTCTGACCCGACTTGACCACCCTGATGGAAACTGGTTACCCTTGCCTACAGTCGCTTGCAACAACATAAGGGGCATCCACGTTAAACATTGTTCCACGCTCTTTCTGATAAGCTCCTTGCTGGAACGGTTCTTATGTCCTCTCCCTGATTAATTATTCATATTTATTAGTTTGAGTCACGATAATAAATTGTTCATTCTTTATTACGTAAATTGTGTTCAAACCCTCTTAGCCTTCCATTTTATACGACGCGAGCGATTCATGCAAAATATTTTCTTCCACACACCGTCGGATTAATTTGTTTCGTCAAAATTAAAGCCGCTGAAGCCGGATTTAGTTCTAATATAACGTGGGAGTACGTAATATGTTATGCCTGTTCCTCATTATTTTTAGGGAGCATTTGGTATGCAAAGGTTGTATGTGTACAGGAAAGAACTGCGGTTGACGTACTTTTTCTAAATCAGAAAAAGATAATGTGGAAGGACGGAAATCATAAATCTTTCATTGATTAAACATATATTATCTTAAAGGTTGGTACACATTATTAGGAAGGAAATTTAGTACAGTAAATAAAAACGTAAGATAAATAAAAAACTAAGCAGTATTCGACATTAAATCAAAGTATCAACCTTTAGTCATCATCATCATCAGCCTATACTAGTCCACTGCTGGACATAGGCCTCCCCCAAATCGCGCCATTTTCCCTGTCTTCGGCTTGCCGCATCCAGCATCTGCCAGCGACCGCTCGCAAATCGTCACCCCACCTGGCGAGTGGACGTCCTACCCTACGTTTGCCAAGTCGCGGTCTCCACTCAAGAACTCGTTTACCCCATTGGTTGTTGGTTCTTCGACAGATATAGCCAGCCCACTGCCACTTCAGCTTGTTAATCCTGTATGCTATTTCGGTGATTTTGGTCCTCTGTCGGATAATATCATTTCTGATTTTATCTCTCAGAGATACTCCGAGCATAGCACGCTCCATAGCTCGCTGAGCGACCTTGAACTGGTGAATCAGTCTTACTGTGAGTGTCCACCTTTAGTAGTAAGTAAATAATCATATTTTATGGCTAAACCGATAATTTCTTTGCAAGAATCACTTACTGACTTTACTGATTCATTGAATCCTTTACTGAGGATTCAAGGAGTTTAGGGGAAGGGCATTTCATTTACTATTTATCATATTTCTCACCACTCATTCTCATTTGCTATCTATTAATATATCTGTAACTTCACACTGGCTAAATGTGCACAACGCACGAAGCCGTTATTAATATATATATAAAAAATTTCGTACTTCTGTATCTTTTTTCTGTTTGTATATATTTATATGCAGTATAATTATAGTATAATTAACTATATTAAATAGTAATCAGGCGCAACAAATATTGTTCAACTAAAACTTTTACTTATATCGTTACAAATTTTTTACTATCATTAGATTATGAAGAAACGGAGAAAATAATAAACAGTTGATGAAATACTGACACTTACCTACACACACACGCGCGCACACAGCCATACACACACACACACACACACATATACATACACACACATACACACACACATATACACACACACACACACACACTCACACAATCACACACGTAATGACCTGTAGCTATGGAAGAGCGGGGTCATCTGGTTCAGGCATTATTTGCTTAAAAGATCACCTCGGTCACTGTTCATTTAATGTAAAACTTTTTATAGCGATTAAATTATTATTATTACTTAACACACCAATCACATGTTTGTAATATTTAGAATAGAAAAAAAACTGGCTTTACTAGGTTTACTTCTTCTTTGCTCCTTATCATTGCAAGCGATTTTAGTGTGAAGTGACCACATTGCATCAGGTGCGACTAATGATTAAGAGCCTCCTTGTAGTATAAAATAAATTTTACGCTTCTAATATCTTCAGGACTTACCATTTGCTCGTTGACGTACCACGTGATGTTAGCAGCAGGAAGGGACGGTGGTGAAGAGCAGTTCACTCTTATGTGGTCACCTCCGATGTATGTCATCCGGTCTGACGTCACGTTGGGTTCTGCCAGAGGGGGTTCTGGAAAAAAGAATGTTTTTCAATATGCTTCCTGTGTATGTCTAAAAGCTACTATTTTGGGTTTCTTAATTTTGAGGCCCTATTGCCGCTGGATTATTCAACTGAGACAACAGCAGCCTTCGCCAATCCACAAATTTTCTCTCCTTGGTTAGTAACAGCAATCCCGTGCTCAGTATTGGGACAATAATTGGATGAGATTGCCGGGATTGCCTGGAAATCAATTGATTCGAAAGGGTTACCTTGACCCGGAATATAGTAGACTCAAGAAGGAACATGAATGATTTTTAGGTCAGTAAAAGTCTGACACAGTTCCGCTCCAACCACAGAGAGTGGTCACTTGATGACATTCAATCCGAAAAAAAAACACTGAGATGAGAGAATGATGTTGCTTGCACAAGTTACGCAACAATTATGTATGAATTACAATTAATTGCTTCTGTTATCTACTTAATTGTATGCGATAGCTCAAGGGTCCTAGACATTTCATACGGCAAAAATTGCAACAGTATCAACATCAAATTTTCATTTTATTACTTATGTTAGCAAAGAAATATCTGATTTGATTGAACGTTACAAGGAACAAAAATATCATTTAAAGCCGCAATATCATTTGCCTTTCTGATTTTGACACTTTTTTTCCAAGAAACTACTTTTAATAGAAGCGCTCGTAGCTATGCGGTGCTCGGGGGTCGGAGACGATCACCGAAGTACAGCAGATTCTACAGAGGTCAGTCCTTGGATGGGTGACCGTTTGTGTGGCATTTGATATCGAGCGCTTCCGTGCTTCGGAAGGCACGTTAAGCCGTTGGTCCTGGTTATCACTAAATGTGGTAGTCGTTAAGCCAATATAGAGGCCTCATGGGCGGCTTGATAAATTCTAACAGCAGGACGCCATACACCTGCCTTCGCCAATCCGCACTGGGTCAGCGTGGTGGAGTATGGCCCAATATCCTCACACCTTGATATGTGAGATGAGGCTCGTGCTCAGTAGTGGGACGTTAATGGGCTGAAATGATGATGAATGATGATGATGACTTTTAATAACCGTAATCGTAGCTGAAAATAGTAGTTCCTTGTAACTCAAATTACGTAAAATTCGATGCAGAATTTCTAGAAAAACCTAATTTCTTATTTCGTCCGAAAACATTCGAAGCTTTGAACTGGCCATTCAAATGAAATATGCTCGCAATGAGAACATGCGCAGCGCAATACTTCACAGAAACAATCCCGAAACCATTGTACAATTTCATCCAACAATACATATTTTCGAGAACTGCAAAAACTGACCGCGTAAACAAAACACGTGACTTTTTAGATATCAAACAAAAAGTTTTCATTCCATCCGTCGCCGGATAATACGCCGAATTTACAAAATTTGAAAATTAGAACAGGCCCTCCGCTCGATTGGAATGGAACGTGTTTTTTGACAAAATGGCAGCTGGTCTGTGAATATGCAATATTTCATCCGGCCTCTAATAAAAGATTCCCGAAATGGGAATATTGAAACGCAGATGGTAACCGTGGTGTGGATATGAGTTTCACATAGATAGGGCACCAAAAAGTTGTAACATGTTTTTGCGGCCTCAATTTACCCTCCTCTTTTTTGGAGTGATGATGGCAGCATTCTTATTTTAGAACCTTTATTTGGGTGTGGATTCACTAGATTAAAGTAATTGCCAACCTCGTATTAGAAAGAAAACAATTTATTCTGTGACACATGATACATTGGTTGACAAAAATAAAAATTAATATACACATGTGGCACCGAAAAGGCTTATACTCAGCATATGCCGAGGGGTCACTATGGCCCCGCGGCGCTGGTCTTCCGTACAAGCGTATATACTACGTAAGTAGGACAAACTTAAAACAATGCGCACCAAAGTTAAACATTTCAAAATAAAATAAAAAATACATTAAACGACAAAACACCACTTAAACGTACAATTTGTTAAAATTATATATGTATACGGCTATAATAAAAAAATCAAATAAACAAGAAAACATTAGAGCAAACGATTAAGTAATTTGACAAATGAAGCTATATGTATAATGATAATGAGGTGTATAGGGATCCTACCAAGATATGAGGAGCCCAAGCCAACCTCACCTGCAAGTGGTGCACCATGTCGAACAACGGACGGGGCTCTGGCGAATAGAAAATGTCCCGGTAAGCGGCAATAGGCTCGCCACCTATTACGTAGGACCAACAATATAATTGGCAAAATGTGGGCTTATAATTTGCCTCTGCCTACCCCTTCGGGGAAACAGGCGTGATGTTATGTGTATGTCATCATTATTTCAATTTTTATGCAGCGTTTTTGTTATATAGCCAAGCAATGTTCGCAACAGACAAATCTTACTATATAGTTTTCTAATCCACACGGAAAGTCACAAATTCATGGTAATATGGCTTTCCTACACTTGTGTGCGTTGTCGAAGACATTATGTCTACAAGTTTACCATTTTTGCTCATTGTTTATTTCAGTCCATCAGTTATTATTTACCCTTTTAATTCCAAATGGGAGTAAAACAATTCTTTATGCGGAAAGGCGAGGATTTTTCATGAGGTAAAGAGAATGTTGAGAGAAATAAAAAATCTAAACTGTGGTCATTAAGGCCATATCTCTCCTGCGCGAGGGTTTTCTAATTATTTATTTAGATTGCCGAGCTTGTGTGCACAGTAGACTAAAGAACGGGATCAGTGTGTTATGCTATACAAATCCTGAAAACCTGAAATTTTTTAACCTGTTGCTTAGGACCTTAATGAGGAGTATAAATAGAATAAAATATTTTTTTCTTTACATAATGGCTTCGTGCGTTTAGTCAGTGTCAAGTAAATGATATATTAATAATAATTAATTTAAAGTAAATAAGAATGAGTAGTGATAAAGATGTTTAATGGTAAATGAGAAACTTTGAGTTCTCAGTATAGATGTGGGGCTATACCAAGATCTTATACATACTTCTTGAGAGAATTTGAAAACTGATTTTGCGCTGTTTTGTTTCATTTACTAACACTGATTTACGTTTACATATCGTCATTACACATTAATGTTCGAAATATTATAATATTTTGAAATTAAAACAAAGCTACAGTCACAACTCTTCACTTTTCCGCCAAGACCGATAAATACGAACCAAAAAAAAACTACACCAAAATAACTGCAAAGCTAAGTTTGACCTTAGTATAAGGCAATTATTTGTATTTTAATATACTATTAAATAAATAAAATACATTTTCGGGTAGTGGTGGATTCAAACGTTATCGTCATTACACATTAATTGAATTTTCGTCATTTTTAAGGAGTAAATATTTATGAAGCGGTTTTGACTCCGCTTTAGTCGAGTGACTAGTAAAGTTCGCAAATGAATTTAAGCAGAATTTACAGAAACTTTAAGCTTAAATGGGTGACAGATTGTGTGGTATTTAATTTAGAGCTCCGTTACCCTAAATGTGGTAGCCGTTAGGAAAACTAGCATGCTCGAATTAGGTTCGCTTGATCGCGTATTACCAGAATCCCTATAACCTTGATATCTGATTAGAGATCCGTGTCTAGTAGTGGGGTCTCTAGAAAGATAATAATATGTTTGACGGTAATATGGCGTGGTGGTGAGTATAACCGCACTCCACTCCTGAGGTCGTGGGTTTGATTCCCACGTAGGACAAATATTTATATGTATAAATATGAATATATGTTCTGGTCTGTGTGTTTTTCTATGTCTATTAAGTATGTTGTAACAAAAAAAAAGTATTTATGTATGTTTATCCGTTATTTAGTATCCATAACACAAGTTCTTAATGATACTTATCTTGGAACTAAATAATTGGTGTAAGTATTAGGAAATATTTATTTATTTTTCTATTTTTTTTTATTATTATTTATTTGTAAGTTCAAAGATATAATTACGTTACATACCGCCATATAAGCATGCACTATGACAAGAATCCATAACATTTAAAAAGCTGCACAGATTAAAGAAAGTTCTTATACACTTCATTGCAACAAAAAAGGTTAAACGCGCTTTTAGTAATAAGTCTCGTGTGACGGTAATTGAGGTTCTGAAGTATTTTAACTTCCAGCGGTAAGGGGCGGGGTTAAGGGGTGAGGGGTAGAACTCGGTCTAAGAATACTAAATACTTCTTCGGTTTCGGGCCACTACTTTGTAAGCAAGATGACTTTGTAGAGGCGATATACTATTTTCTTGATATTATAAAATGTGATCACCCGAGTTGGCATGTCCATGCCTGTTTCACGATGTGGAATGCTTTTTGGGTTGCATCTACTACTCGCTATCAGGCACTATATGGTCAGAATGGTAAGTGTTTAAATGCAGTCCAAAAAAAATTAAAGATTTTTAAATAAAAAAATGTTTGTTGTGCCTTACTCGACATAGATAGGTATAGTATGTTGCGGACTTTTTAGTAGATATGTATAAGATCTACAATTAATTCCTGCATTCTGTGGTTCTATCTTTTATAGTTTAGGCAGCGTACGCAAAAAGAGTAACTGTTCTGGTTGATTTATTACACTTTGTGTCCGAAAACCCCAAATATCTTACGGAACCCTATTTTTTTCATTAAAATTTGACTTATGTTACTCAGTGATAATGTAGCTTTCTAATGAAAAAAGAATTGTAAAATCGGTCCAGTACTTTTTAAGTTTATTCGTTACATACAAAAATACAAATCTTTCCTATTTATAATATTAGTGTAGATGTAGATAATACGGCTATAATGAAAATCAAATAAACTAGAAAACATTAGAGCAAAAGAGACTAGCTAATATACCTATATTCTGGTTATATGTTGGTTCTCATTGTCATAGTTACCTAACTATGACAATGAGAACCAACACTTAGTAAGGTATTTGGTGTAGGTACATCAGTAATTGCATTTGAAAATACAAACGAATGCAAATTGTCATGTCCATCAGTTATCAGATTTTGCGAAATTTAGAATGTTATTTCTTTTTTGTAGTTGTGTTTTGATTTTCGCATATATATCAACTACACACTACAGCTAAAATAGAAACTAAATTTAAGAGTTATATAAGAGAAAATTTAAGAGGTACTAAAAAAAATTAGGTTTTGGTTATCAATTTCCAATTCAAATTATGTGACAAATACTTACTTATTGGTACTACAAGATGACACGTCACGGAGAAGAAAACTATACATTATTATGATAATTATAAAAATTCAATTAAATCACACAATATTTTTCGTAATTGATCATAAGAATCATAATAATTGAAAATAAGAACTACATACAAAAATTTATAATAATACAAATGTGCGGGAGTCTGTATTCTCTATAGTAGTTTGTGCATAAAAAAAAATTTACGGATTTAAGGTGCGGTTTATATAACTACTTTTATTCCGAGGATTCGAATATTTTATAGTCATTCGTGGTCACGGGGAGACTGAGAAACAAGGTGTCTCCATAGACAAAGTTACAAATTTAAAACCTACCGCCACTAAAACATCACCTTTGGATTCACATAAAATGAGCTAAAAAAGGATGAAGATTACATAAAAATTCTACTCTCTTTGTAACAATTTCAGTAGATAACAATGTTCAAGAGTTTGGCTTATAACATTTATTATTATTCGAATTGCAGCTGCCAGAAGGCAGTTAGACTTTAGACACTGCGCATGCTCAATGGAATAGTGACTTAACTCAAAAAAGACGATTTTCGAGACATCACAAAAAAAGATCATCCCAAGAATACTTGTCCTACTTGTAAGCGCATTAAATTGATACTGATTTATTAATTAGTAACTGCTTATGTTTTGAACGTTTGATTAACATTGATTCGATTTTAGTAAGAAATAGAAAGACTATATAAGTAAGTAACTTAAACCTGACCTATCTATTAATGGGTCGATGTTCCTTTAAACATGCGATTGGTTCCGCAAAGCAATGCCCAGAAGCAAGCTACTCATTCGTTAATAAAACAACATTAGAACCTTAAGTTCTGTTAACCAAGATTAAAATCTCAGCATACAGTAAGTGCTAAAACATTACATAATGAATCACTCTCAGCGCATTAAGATACCGGCTGGTTAAAGGTTAATTTGCAATTCTCTCTCGGAAACGCTTATATTAACATATAAACCGAAAAATATACAACTAAAATAACCAGACGCAACCCGTTTCAGCAGATATGTGGTGATGTGCATTCTGGTTTTATGTAAGTCGTTGCCAAAGCTCGTTTAGATCAGCTTTCTTATTGAAGTAAACCATGTGAGTAATCACATTATGATATATAATTAAAATTTTAACTCAGTAAGGTTTTAAGTAATTTTTGTGTCTGTAACCAATTAATGATTACATTATTTCTTATTGAAGTAAGCCATGCGAGTTATGGCACTATGATATATAATTAAAATTTAAACTCAGTAAGGTTTTAAGTAAATTTTTGTGTCTGTAACCAATTAATGAATACATTATTTGCAAAAAAAAATTGAAATCTGAGGGCCGCAAAATGAACGCTTTTGAATAACAGAGAAGTGGAAAGAGGCTTGAAATCTGGTTTATAAATGTAAAGGTTCTGTTGACTGCATAAATAATAAGTACTCTAGTTAATAACATCTTTATATGTTACACAGCACAGATATGTAAAATTGTCAAAGTATTTCCCTGTTTGACATATATTATAATAATATTATTAAAATAATCAGTATCATATTTTGAAGTTACTGATTTGTTAAAACATTGTTGCCATTTCACCTACAGCTAACTTTATTTTTTTTTGATGTAAGTAAAACATAAAATAAATCAGCTGTAACTTGTCCCCTACAACACTGCATAGTGCTCCTCAAATTCCACACGGAAAACCGAGATTGAAAAGCAGATGTGTTTGTAACTGCTGAAAACGAGATACTACTGGGATTTGAACAAATTAAATAGGCACACTGGTATTGTGTCTACTGCCATTTGTAATAGCGATGACGTCATTTGAAACCAGTTATAATCGCTTCTAGAGCACGTGATTCGAGTTGAGAAAGACAAAATTATTTTTTTATGATAGAAACAACCTCCACCTCCACCTTGGAGTGGGGGGAGGCTCAGTAACTCCCGGAGGCCGAAAAAAAATTCCCCCAGAGATTGGCAACTATGGATGCCCTTAGTACTGACTACCAGGGGGAAAATTAAGAGGGACCTGTCTTGTCTAAGGGTCTTAGGCACCGGGGGCAGGAGGCCTCCGGGAAGTCTACCACTAACGCTTGGTCGCACAGGGAGGTAGGTGGGGCGCGTCCACTACGCCTCTCTGAGAAGGTCCTCCCGGTTTTGGGCCAGGAGACGTTGGCCGCAGGCGGGGAGTCAGACGCTGCCACTTAGGTACTGGCCCCCGCCTCTATCTCATCCAGCGGCAAGCGTCGTCGAAAGATTTTTAGTATTACTGCTGGCAATCGTGTCTGCCGGTGGTGAGTCCCCCACTCCCTTTCGGTCCCCCTTTGGCCGGAAGGCAGTGCGTAAAAATGTGTTTTGTTACCGACGTTAAACGAAAAAAAAGGGTCTCTTTACTGGTCTAGCCAGATTTGGCTGGAATTCAGTTGTTACATGAAGCGACTGCCGGCTGACCTCCGCAATCCAAAGGGAAACATCATTCTATGGTTAAACCAGCTATCAGCATGTGAGAAGGTGCTGACTTCCTAATTACGACTGCCATGTTAACTAAACTAAATTATCATCACATCCTTGTATTATCCCGGTTACCCTAGACATGCTTAGAATATTAGGAGGTACTGACTACCTAATAACGACTGCCATAGATGTTCATGACAGCCGGGACCAAAGATTTAACGTGCTTTCCGATGCACAGGGCAAGCGATAACTACAAACATAACTTTGAAAAGTTTTGAACAACTTTTCATCAAGGTTTGAACCCGGGACCCTCTGAACTAGAAGTCAATGGATCTCTCCACTAGGCTATCGTCGCTCAAGGTTTACTAATGATCTTCACTTCAATACTTACCCACCACCACCATTTCAGCGGACTTGATATCTGTATGGAAGAGTGGTGCATCGGCGGACACTTCACACTGGTATTCACCAGTCAACGTGCGGTCCACCTCGGTTAGAACCACGTGGTTTTGGTCTGAAGCCGCCACCTATAAAAAAAATATATGTTTGAATCACCGCACAGTTACCAAACAAAAACAAATTTAAAAAAAAGCTTGAGTAATTGATGTTATATTCCCTTTCTACATCCCTCCGCTCAAATAAGGTTTTATATTTTATTCCCAATAAAAACAGCTGATTATCACGTTCGTGAAAATAAATATTGACTGTTGGTAACAGCTGATAGGGTCAATGTACTTGAAATGGCGTGCGATGTCAAACGTCAAATAATAATAAGTAAGTGTAACACAAGTTAAGTGTTACACATTGAGATGGTCGCTCTTAAATAGTGTTTATGTCTTTAATAAACTCCAGTTTAAAAATGAGGTGCCACAATACTCGTGGCGCCTACTATTGGTTTTACTTTGCGAATTTATAGTTCTTATATGTATAATAGCGCATATGAAGCGCTCGTAGCTCTGCGGTGTTCGGTGGTCGGTAACGATCACCAAAGTACAGCAGAGTTAACAGAGGTCAGTCCTTGGATGGGTGACCGTTTGTGTGGCATTTGATATCGAGCGCTTTCGTGCTTCGGAAGGCACGTTAAGCCGTTGGTCCCGGTTGTCACTAAATGTGGTAGTCGTTAAGCCAAGTTAGAGGCCTAAATGGGCGGCTTAAAAAATCTATCAGCAGGACGCCATACACCTGCCTCCGCTAATCCGCACTGGGTCCGCGTGGTGGAGTATGACCCAATACCCTCACACCTTGATATGTGTGAGGAGGCTCGGGCTCAGTAGTGGGACGTTAAAGGGCTGTAATGATGAATGATGATGTATAATATTTTTGTTTTAAGAAAATTAAATTCATTTTTTCGTGATAAAGAAGAGGATCTTCTTTAGTGAAGAATCCTTTACATTGGATTTCACTGGAATAAAACGATCAAAACCTATCCATGTATTAATAACGTCTTAAGTTACGTTACATCTAAGACGGCCCAAAGCCATTGAAGAACTAAAACTATATGAGACTGGCTTTTAATACAAGGGCCTCTTTGATTGTTCAACCGTGCCTCCTTCTGAATTTCAACAGAACGCACACATCTTTGATATTAATTTTATGTACATACGTTATACATTGCCCAGTATTGTGCCTTTGTACCCTGAAGCAATGAACTATAGAGTGTAGTGTTTTGTTACCGTTTCAATGGTAACGTAGGTGTTGTTTTTTTTTAATTTATTACACTAGCGGCCGACCGCGACCTCGCCAGTGTGACTTACGTATAAACCTTTCTCTTATATCACTCTATCCATTAAAAAAATGCGCATCAAAATCCGTTGCGTAGTGCTATAGCTGTATACATACATACACAGGGACAGAAACATTGGTTAACGTACACTTGACCGCCACAGGACAGGCAGTGCTTAGTGTGGGGTTCATAGGAATCGCTGCCTCATGCCAAATATTGCTTATTTTACATTTGATTTAAAAATTTGTATATATCTACATTATAAGCATTTTTTTGAATAAATATTTGTATTATATTGTTTTGTAATTAAGCTAGATCTACGTCTATATGAACACTATAACAATGAACTATCGCTTTTAATTGCATGCTGTCTTCGCCTGCAATTATAATGACATTGAGCTAAATATAGCTTTGGTAAAATCTTTTTTGCTATTGTTAATAAATAATAAAAATCAAATAATTTCTAACAATTACACCAAGCATTTAAGTCCAAGATAAGTGAATTTATTTTGTCAGGTTTATTAATAGATGATATAAATATGAAATTTAACCTCGTAAGAACCAACGACCTAATTTAATGACAAAAAATGTTGACATTTAAACACTTTTTTACTAAATCAAAGTTCGAGGCCGCAACTACTTGCACCTGTTTTTAGTACACTGGACCATAATATATATCGGTGTATAAGTATCCTACCAACACCTAAGGAGCCCAAGCTAACTAGTTCTTAATTATAATATCTTGGAAATAAATTATATTGGTGTAATTGCCAGAAAATATTAATACAGTGTAAACTCCATGTAACGTCACTCTATTTAACGACAAACTCCCTTAAGCGTCGAAATCAATTGGCTTTGGTTGGTTTAGCTTGTCTTTCATACAATGTTTCACTCTATATAGCATTACACCCACTCTCAATAACGACAACAATTAAGTAATAAAAAGTACCTTTTAAGTTGCTAAAATTAGTAAAAACTGCGCAGCTGTGTACGATCTATTGTCGCTTTATTATCCTAGCCCGCAATAAACTCGACTGTCGGCATCATGCACACCGAACTTTCTAAGAAATTCATTATTTTGTTTACAAATTGGGATTGCTTGCAAGTGTAGACTGTTGTTGACCGTGACTCATAACTAGGAGTCATGGATTATCTATACCTTATCATATTCATATAGAATAGAATAGAATAGAATTCATATATTATATAGAAGTGTTGATACAAATGTGACTCATGGATTAACAGAGTGTTGTCAAAATTCATAGAAAAATACGCCCCAAGTGACATTTACATTTATAAACTTTTTCTTTTTCTAATTCTGATGTTTCTTCTCTCCATTTAACGACAACTCTCTATAACGCCATAAAATGCACAGTCCCTTCAGTGTCGCTATATAGAGTTTACACTGTATTTTTATTATTCACTTACTTAAACAAGTTGCTCGATATAATCGAATTTCACGCCAACAAAGTTAACTTATCTGCCCTTGCCAAATAATTCAGCTAACACCAGGAGTACCTACATACAATACAGAGCATCTAGGATTTACCGAGAAGTCGTATCGATATTTCCCTTTCATGATTAGTTTCATCTCTGTCAATGCATTCCTGTACGTACGGTCGGCTTAACATGCTCATTCGGTATAGTGAATTGTGTCGGGAATACTGTGATAGGTATTACGGCTGTGGCGAGCAGTTTTCTGCATGTGCTTGACACTTGATTTAAGACCACAAGTTTTGACAAAAATATTGCCATTTTAGCCATATAAAGTCTTCTACTGAACGTTGGCCTCTCTTGTTTACTTTATTGGGAGTATTTGCCTATAATAACCACGGCTGGCAGGGTTGGTGATCGCCGATTTAGCCAGAACGCAGGGTAACGCTGCTGCCCGTCATCCGATAGGATTTCTCAAAGTCAACTCTTATGACTTCCCATGTAATAAAAGGGGGTGGTACTATTCTAGGCCGTGTGATACCGGATACAAAAACATAGAAATATTGTAAATTTATAATATTTTTGTAAAAACATTGCGATTTTATAACAGTGATTCTAGTTACAAACTAAACAGACCAACTAAATAGACAACGAATAAACATACATAAATACTTTTTTTACAACACCTCTGTACAACACTACACAATTAATCTTGTGTTGGAATCAAAGTCCATTGCCTTAGGAAAAAAAAATTATATTACATACATACAATCACGCCTTTTACCCCGAAGGGGAAGGCATAATATACGCCCACATTTCGACAAGTATAAACTTTGTCCCACGTATTAGGTGGCGCGCCTATTGCCGGTTTTCGGAAACTTTTATATTCTTTTATATCAGGTTAAACTGATTAGGTTAAACTTTTATTTATAATAGCTTAGCTTATAGCTTAGCTTTGACTAATTTCTTGGTAGGAGCCCTATACACCCTTTATTTATGATATAATATTAAACTTCAAAGGTAATGGCCCATTTAGTGTGAAAAATATACCCACGGCGTACAGAAATAAAATACGGCGGGAATCAAAGACAAATGATTATACTTTTCAATGATAAGTGGCGCATTACTGTGGCTCATGGGGATCATGAAAGAATAATAATAAAAAAATGTAATCTACCTAGTATGAAAACTTAACTTATAACTTGTGGTTTTAGGGAGGAGAAAATAAAATACATTTTTTTTTTGAATGTTTATTCAGCCCCATCAACATAGTATACTTTTTACCCAAGTGACATGTTTTCATGGATAAAATAATTTACAGACAGGCGAAACCGCTAATTATTATCCAATTTTTATTGGTCTGCTGCAAGATTTCTCCAACGAATTATTTTTTTCTTTTTACATATAATGAAAAGTGGGTTATGCTTGCATTATTTACCACCATTTTCGTTTTTGTACAAAAACATTTTTGAACCGGGTCGGATTATGGGCCATGACCTTTACTGCCAAACTTTACAAAGAGTAAAATAGCCATTGTTCTTAATGCAAATATACCTTTTTTAGAAATGCCATATTGCCTACCTATGTAGCTGTGTAAAACGGGGCTTTCATTATATACGTCCTATGTAAAAACCGGAACGGATTTTGATCCCGTCCGGAATCAGTATGGAAATATCGGGAAAGTCTATTTACCCTGTTCAATGCTTGTAGCTGCAGCAAATTGGTTTCGAAGCCTCCCAATACGCGACGTATTGGATAATCCCGGAGCGAATATTGGAGTAATCATTCATCATCTACGTGGGCAAATGCGGATTTTTAATTGGTTATAATTGAAATTTTACTACCAATGTTTTTTTCTTCTATTGATATTGATATTTGACGACCGATATGGCGTGGTGGCGAGTGTACCCGCATTCCACTCCTGAGGTCGTGGGTTCGATTCCCACACAGGACAAATATTTGTGTGTATAAATATGAATATTTGTTCTAGTCTGGGTATTTTTCTATATATATGAAGTATGTATTTACAAAAAAAAAGTATTTATGTATGTTTATCCGTTACTAATATCCATAACAAAAGTTCTTAATGATACTTATCTTGGAACTAAATAATTGGTGTAAGTGCCAGAAATATTTATTTTTATTTATTTATTTAGATGGACTCACTCGATGCCAATGTCATGTAGTTTTATTAAGTAATGGAAATTTCACTAGCAAAGTCTTGTTTTCTACTTACTTAAGGATTCACTATTACATATTGATCACTGGTTTTAAATATAGGCTAATGTCGTGTAATTTTATTAAATAATTGAAATTTCACTAGCTAAGTCTTGTTTTATTCTTCCTCATGGATTCTCTTTTAACTAATTGATATGTACTCAATCGAATTTAAAGTGCCAATGTCCAGTAATTTTATTTAGTAGTTGAAATTTCACTAGCAAAGTTTTGTTTTCTTTCTACTTAAGGATTCTCTTTCTACATATTGATATGGACTCACTGGTTTGAAGTATTTGTCAGTGTCAAGTAATTAAATGAATCTAGTTATCTGTACTAATATTATAAAGAGGAAAGATTTGTATTTTTGTATGTAACGAATAAACTCAAAAAGGACTAGACCGATTTTAACAATTCTTTTTTCATTAGAAAGATACATTATCACTGAGTAACATAGGCAAAATTATAATTTGAAAAAAATAGGGTTCCGTATGATATTTGGCTTTTTTGGACACAAAGTGAAAAAATCAACCAGAACAGTTACTCATTTTGCGTACAATAATTATTTATTTATTTATATTCTGAGGCATGACTTTTAAGTTTAAAGCTTTAGTTTAAGATTTTAGAAACACTGTTATTAATCTCTTATTTTATACATCAGCTACTAAATAAAATCCATAAAAATAACCAACAAAATCAAAATCTATTAAAAAATACATCATACAAACGGCCATCATTACATGTAGACTCAAATACGCCCGAGGTGAAAAGTCATTATACGTCCCTTTCAACCAAGAGCATTAGTATAGTATATCCAGCATTGGTAGGAAAGCTTTGAGAGAGGCGCTCAATTGACATTCAACTTTGCAGATACTGCAATAAATACGTGCTCCTGATGTAATATACTCTTCGGGTATGTGAATATTTTCTGCAATATATTCGATTTGTGTTTGAAGAATTCCCGTCTGCAGAATATACTATTTTCAAATGAAGAATGGACCGTCGCAATAAAATATTGCTACATATTATGTCGATTGTAGCAGCTTATATATGCATTTAAAATTGATAGCGAATTATTACAAAATAAGACCAACAGTTAAACCTGGTTTAAAACTAGTGCTATCACTTTCATTTGATAAGATTAAGACAGTGACAGCACTAGTTTAAACCCGGTCTAACTTTAGATCACGTTTTGTTATAAGCCCCATAGTGTTTTGGAAATAGTAGTAGGTGTGCGATGTTAGTTTGAGATATATTGAAAACAGGAGTCCAAATCACGGCCATAAAGAAGCATGACTATTTTGAAAAGTTTTATGACATTCATCTCAACGTATCGTCGTTATAAATTGAATAAGGGCTGGAAGTAATATTAGATAATTGGCAAGATATATTAAACGACAGGAGTCGATGGTTTGCCAATACAAAAAAAGGAAAAATAGTTCAGAAAGTGATATCACTTCTATAGCATCTTTAACGATGTGAATTGAATATGTGCTAGGAATAGTATTAATTATATGGAAAGTTAAATAAATAAATAATTTTATATACCTATTTAAACTTTTTAGTATAAAAAATTGTACAAAAGGTGAAATAAATGTTACATACTAGTTTGTTCGGGAGTTGTATTATTTCTATGGCATCTGTGTGTGAATTGTATTTGGTTAAGAAATTGTAGTTAGTAAGAAATTACCACACTGACCTAAAGGTGCCTCCCTCACCCGCATTCGTATTCACATAGCATTCACCTGTATTCACATAGCATTCGCCTGTTATGTTTTCAAATTCTATTTTTAATTTCATAATTCAATTTTGCATCCCTGACTTACAAGCATTGGCCTGTGTAAAATTTCAAAATCGATTTTAGTATTTACTCAAGTAGGTTATAGATTCCGTGCATTGAGTTTACAGATTGTATCAAAATGTTACATAATATATCATTACATGTTGGGCACTGTAATGTTCCCCTCCTTCACTGATGTAATGCTGGAAACTATAACGTAAAGTTAAAGGCGATGCTCGCGGTGTGGAGTTAATTATACTAAGGTTTTTATCAACGCTAATTGACGGTTTGTACACAAAAAAACACGTTAAGTTAGGAACTCTCGAAAGACTTAAGATTGTTTATTCCAAGTAAAAACAGTAATAAGTGTCACACCACAGGATTTGTGTGTTATTTGTGAAGTAAAGTGTAAGTGAACATAAGTGTTACATCACAGGATATGCTCTTTTAAATTATTAATTGGTTAGGTACTAAAATTAGTCATCTAGCAATACTCACATCAACTTTAATTTCAGCAACAGGAAACACTTTAGTTGCGGGCGATTCCTTCGGCACATATCTGTAGAATTCCATCATATTTCTGTACCATCGTATGGAGTACAACTGGGCACCTTCGAGCTCGTATGAACACATCAGGTGTGCGTTATGGCCCGTCAGCACAGCAGTCGGTACGTGGATTTGGAGAGATTTCAGCGTGTTTGCCGCACCTGGGGAACAAAGATTTACAATTATTAAAGTCTCTATTGTTATGGTATGTTTAGGTTTTATTGCAATTCAGGTAAAGACCTCTTAAGAGTTTATAATATATTTTGTTCTTCCAAATTTATTATTATATTAATTTATTGTCTGTACAGTTGAATTTAAAGAGGCATAAATAATAATTAATCCTTTATTGCACATAAAAACAAAAGTACAAAGGTGGACTTATCTCTAGGAGAGATCTCTACCAGCCAACCCTAGCAGTTGTAAATTAGGTTAAGTACGGGATTAAATTTAGTTACAGATCCAAGTAAAAGAAAAGAAACTACAAAAATATATTAAACCATATATACTTATATACATACATACTTACATATAAATCTTATAATTAACAGAGTAATATAAATATGAGTTTTAGAGGGATTATTTAATTAAAATATACTCGTATATACATACGTAATACACACATATCACGCCTGTTTCTACGAAGGGATAGGCAAAGGCAAATTACACGCCCACATTTCGCCAGTTATATTATTGGACCCACGTAATAAGTGTCGAAGCTATTGCCGCTTACCGGGAACTTTTATGTTCCCCAAAGCCTCCTCCGTTGATCGGCAGGTGCACCACTTGCAGGTGAGGTCAGCTTGGTAAGTCCCAGGCTCCTAAGATGTTGGTAGGGTCCCTTATACACCTAATTTAATTTTAATGACGTAATTATTAATTCTGTTTCTAATAGATATATTATTATGCATATTTACGTTATTGGTGAGGATTTTTACTCGATTTTTCGGACAATAATCAATATAGCATAATAATACTATAATGTTCAAATTACATAATCAATGAAATAAACGTTTTCTGTTGAAGTGTAATTAAATTATTACTTTTTATTTAATTCCATATATATATATATTACTTAACTACAAGAAACTCACAGGCTATGCTCTTTTAAATAATCGATTGGTTAGTTACAATCTATATTTGTCTGTGACGCTATACAATGCAATATAATATAACATTAACAATATTCATGTTTTAAGTCATTCATATTAGAATAGCCTGTATGAAACGGCGGTTTAATCCCAAGCATTTTTATCAGCCAAAATATTTTAATCCAGTGGCTTTACTCCTGACTAATGCGCCCTTTTATTGCGGGCAGGTTTGAGAGCAGAATTAGACAAGAAACTAGTCAAGTTTTGTTCTTCTGCCAGTCAAAATATTTACTTCATAATACACAGAACGGATATCGGATTTTAAAAGTCCGTAATTTCTTTTATCGCAGTGACTGTGGAGACTATTGTATTTACACAGCAACATTTTGACATTTTCGTAACGCGACTGGCACGCTTCGCGACGCGATGATATCTTAGACACGTTAGTTTTGATTTACAACGTAGGACTAGTGAAGATATTGCTACGGTTTTACATTTTCGTAACGCGTTACGTCACGTAGCTTTCCTGCGTTGTGCTTTTGTCGCTCTATTGCACTCTGCGCGACACGATAATATCTATGACAAGTCACTTCTAATTGACGCAACAATGTAGGACAACTGCTACTGTTCGACATTTTCGTAACGCATCAAGTAAATAAAATTGTCGCATTTGTCGCTCTATTGCACGCTTCGCGACGTGATGATATCTATGACACGTTGTTTCTGTTTTGTAACTTCGACTAGTAAATATACTGCTACAGTTCGACATTTTCGTAACGCATCGAGTATATTAACATTGTCGCATTTGTCGCTCTATTGCACGCTTCGCGATGCGATGATATATATAGGTATGACACGTTGTTTCTGTTTTATAACTTGGACTAGTAAATATACTGCTACAGTTCGACATTTTCGTAACGCATCGAGTATATTAACTTTGTCGCATATGTCGCTCTATTGCACGCTTCGCGACGCGATGATATCTATGACACGTTGTTTCTGTTTTATAACTTGGACTAGTAAATATACTGCTACGGTTTGACATTTTCGTAACTCGTTACATCACGTAGCTTTGCTGCGTTGGGCGCTCTATGCTTCGCGACGCGTCTGATGATATCTATGACACGGCGTTTCTGATTTACGCATAAACTAAGATATCATATCGTCGCCGCTTTGGTCGCTCGAGTAGGACGTACGGTTATCAGTTTAATCTCGTATTTTAAAAAGGTCTTAGCTGTAGTTTGTGTGTGTGTGGAACCATAACAATATACAACATATTGATTGTGAATGTGCTGTCACAGAACATTTGTATGAGTGTCAGTGTAAGAACACTGTTTTATTTTGTAAACAATTATACAACCGATTTGAGCTTACATGTTGAACTAAAGTTAACAATGAACCAAAGTACTTTATTTCCTCTAAAATAACACGCAACTCATGTTGACATTTATAGTGAAGTGCAATTTATGAATACGGGCTTTCGAATTATATAATTATCACCATAATTTCACCTGATTATAGGCCTCTGCAATTGTTTTTCCTGTCAATCGATCTTGAGCCAATCGCATCCACAGGCTTCCTGCCTTGTCCGAGTCATCCGTCAATCGTTACGTAAAAGGCCCATTCTCTGTTACGTTTGCAGTTTCCAGGTCATCATTGAAAAACCTTGACGCCCCATCACCCGTAGCAATATCAACACCATCATTTTAGAAAAATAGCATTCCCAGTGGACCCAGTGCAGATGGGAAAATGTAATAAAAAATAATAGCATCACATTCAGTGCCCTATTATACTATTGGTTATGAAATGAAATGTAAAATAAAAACTGAGCAGACCATTATAATAGCAACCCCGTTTATCGAGGCTTGGATTGGTGAGAGCTTCAACATTAGATTTTATGTTAACTGCAGTGTTGAGATCGTTTCAGAGTTCCGTCGTCCAATAAAAATGAAGCAATTTAATTATATTTTTGATCCTTAAAGTCACAGGTCATCGCCCCCGGACCCACTTACGTTCCAATACTAATTATAGTATCCCATGCATCTTAATGAGAAGGTTGTAGACCCACCAACACCCACGTGGTGTAAGTACAACACCATATAGTGATATCCAGTGCGGCCTAATAGAGGCAGCTTTCTGGCGGCACGAGAGTGATTGAAGTCATACATCATTTAAATCATACATCATCTGAGTCATACATAATCTAAGTCATACATCATCTAAGTCATACATCATCTAAGTCATACATCATCTAAGTCATACATCATCTAAGTCATACATCATCTAAGTCATACATCATCTAAGTCATACATCATCTAAGTCATACATCATCTAAGACATACATAATCTAATTCATGTATCATCATATCGTCATAGTCATTATATTGATAGAGGCTAAAATGCTGCGTCCTGTTGTTAATTTTTTTTGGCATAATGACTACCGCATAATAGTGATAACCAGTCAATCGGACACTTTAAGAAACTAAACTGATAAATAAATCTGATTTTGGTAATATGTAAGCGCCTTTTGAGAAGGCCCTGCCCTCCAGTAAATAAAACGTTTATAGGTTACAATGACACAAAATTATGACGCAAGTACATTTACGCCTTCGAAGGGATACAACGCTTTTTATACGTCCACTTTTCGCTACTTATATTTTTAGTGCCACATAATAGGCGACAAGCCTATTGAAACACATATAAAACATTTTTTTTTATATATTGAATACATCAAATATCATAAAATTTATTTTGCAGAACCAAAAATGGTACAAGATCAGGACAAAACGACTCGCTCTTGCCCCTATACCTTTCCGAGGTGAGAGGAGTAAATATCCAGTTTACGGCGCTCGTTAGAAGTTGAGTCGTAACGTTGGATGGCTGATGGGATGTTGTCGCCTTTTTGCCCTTCAAATCTGGCTCCACATTAGTTATGATTGCCTGGTACTTGTACCAAGCTCATTAATGTTATTTTTTTTTCTTTTTCATAATTGCTTCGTGCGTTTAGTACATTTAGCAAGCGTCATGTTATAGATATATTAATAACATTTAATGTTTCGTAAAAGGGAATGAGTGGTGATAAAGATGAGACAAACTCCCCTAAGCCCCTTGAGATTTTAGTAAAGATGGGACTAGACTGAGATCTCTCATGAAGTTCTTGACAGAATTCAAAAAGTGATATTGCACTGTTTTGTCTCATTTACACACACTAATATACGTTCACAAACACTTAACGGTTATTAATCCACCGCTATTCTAATGTGCGTATAATCACAAAAAAAAAATTAAATAAAAGAACGCTACTTTTCCGTCAAGTAGTCTAAATGTTTATATTGGTACCGATATTTTTTTTCTGATTTTATCTTGTGATCAGTCTCCTTGCCTGCAAAGATATTTGTAAATGTATATAGATTTTTTATTGTTATTTTACTATAGTAAGTTAGTAATAACGAACGCCATCTCTTGCTGTATGTGACTGTATCTCATCAGGAGACCATTGCTCAGTAGTGAAACGGTAAAAAACTGTGTTAATAGTCACAAATATGAACCTAAACTAATAATTTTTTTCTGTATCAAATCTCGTAGAAGATCTGGATTTTATCTAAAGCATCAACTTTTAAATTGGTACATCTCACATAAACTTTTGATTATTATTTGACTATAGATAAAGAAAACCTCTAGGTTTATGAGTCTGAATCACTAATAAGATAAAATGATGCCCAGCATAGTTGGATTATTAATAAATGGCACTGAAATAAAGGTGTGTTTTTTTGTTTTTTTTTTATCAGCAAATGATTTATTAACTTAAGCGTTAATCTCGAAGGCTTCATCCATAAAAAAAAAACAAAATACTTTTTATTTCATAAACTATTACATAGTACTTGAAAACGTCAAAATTATAAAAAAATAACAAAAACAAATAAAATATAATTATACTAAAATCACGAAGCTTAGATTCACTTGCAACCAAACAATTTAAAAAAACAAAAAATATTTAAGTGTAAGTGAATCTAAGTGCCAGTTCCGAGCCACCGCCCTGTAAGAAGAACTGGCAAGAAACTAACAGGCTATGCTCTTTTAAATTATCGATTGGTTAGTTACAATCTTTATATTTTGTCTGTGACGCTATACAATATATAAGATTTTAAATCTGTGGAACATTGCTATTTGCTCCTTCCTTGCTTTCAGTATATCAGGGGTCTACTTGGTTAATCGCAATAAACTCATCCACCAGTTTCTCAAACATATCATTTTTCACAATTCATCTTTTTTCGTCCTCTTTACCCTGTATGATTCATATTCTTGCTATTGCCTTTGAATTCGTTAAGGAAATATAGATAATAAAACGTGTCTTGGTTTTTGCCCTTACCGAAGGCGGTTTGAGCGAAGTCATTATGTTACAGGATCTAGCCAGCGAAACTGTGCATGATGACAATTCTCGCCTCGAGCTTAGTAAAAAGCTAAAGACATCACCGTAACATAGTATTTAATATTGGAGCCAGCCCAAAGCATTGTTTTACACCAAGAAAAATATTGGGCTCAGGGTTCTGCCTTGAAGAACTACATACATTGAGTTGTTGTGTGACAGAAAGTCTGTCCCTAGTGTAAATACCTTAGTAGTCTAAGGCTAGATTGAATACGCCTGATATCAAGTATGTTGGCACTAGATTGAGGTCAAATAATATAATACCTTTTTTATCCGATATTATTTTTTAATATCGGATATTAGCGAAGCCAAAAAGATGGGTTGTGCGTGTTATTATAAATCTTTGATTAACAACAAGCGTACCATTGCATAAAAACCAACGCAAATAATAGGAATACGATATTTTAGGTGCAGTTTTACATTCAGGACGGTCAGCGCCAAACAGCACACCAAACAAAGAGATAAAAGCTTTTTAAATCTTCGAATTTATGGTTTGTTTGCGCACACGGAATACTATTTGGGACCTGGGGCTCGATATTATTTTAATACGTACGGAGTGAACCGTGGTTTATGCGCACAAACGTTTCTAAACTTAAAACAAATACGTGTACGTGAAATGGAACGTTTTTTGGAACAGGTTTCTTGTTTATGTTGATTATATGAAGGATTTTGTTTATTACTGCAAGGAGGGAAATATTAAAGCTTATTTATATTATTATTATAGTTACATAATACACGTTGAGCCGTTGGCCTTGACTTATTTTAAAATGTGGTAGTAATTAAACTAAATTAGATTCCCCAGAAAAGACGGCTTGAAAAATTTTAACAGCATGCCGCCAAACTCTTGGCTTCCCAAATCTGCAGTAATATATAAATTTTAAATTGACTATCCATAATAACATGACAATTTACTTTAACTTATTCTATCATCAAACTACATATTAGTTTAATGTCAAATATAACATCTTTTTTAAATACATATTATAATACTAATAAAATATCATGTCATTAAGCATAATTATTATATCAGAGGTTAGGAACAGCAATAATCAAAGACAGCAAGAAGGTATATTTTTATATACTGCTGTGCTGCAGCAAGCAACTTCACTTGGTATGTGGTTAAATAATTTAGATATAATATATTTTCTAGTTCTCTTGCCATAATAATTGCGGTCCTAGTTGGTCTCCGTGGTGGGGTATTTTTATGAGTTTTATTTACTATGTCACAGTACTAAAGTGACAAAAAAATCTAACTCGTATTAGCTTTCTAACTAGTAGTTCCACGGTACTAGAAAATCAGAAACTATCACAAAAATTAAACTGCATTGTAGTCAGGTCTTGAATGCATCCATGCCTGCATCCATCCATGCATGATCCGGGTACCGCTGTATTTAGTAGTCATTAAATGAAATAGGATCCCTATACACCATTGTAGTTGACAAGCTTAAGACTTTCTTTTTAACTTTTGGCACTAATTTGGAAGCTCCATAAATGTTCAAAAGGTGGTTACGAGTTAAATCACAAATTTAAATTCTCTTATACAAGCTTAATCTCATTTAGTATTTGTGGTTTAAGTCCGTCCAGTATATAATAATACTAGTGGCACTCACTCGATTTTCTTTATATTGTTTGTTAAAATCCGTCCATTAATAAAAATATAGTGGCTCTTCTTCGGTTCGCTTCTGTAGCTATTTATATAATATTTTACACCTTGTGTTATATTATTGGAGTATTCGCAGAAGTCCCATATTTTTTCTAGTAGTTAATTTGGCCTACGTTATTAGAAGATAAACTAGCACTCAAAAAGGTGTCTTTTTTTCTGCTATACTTTACCATCATTCAAAAATATAAATCATTACACTTTACAAATTATTATTAAGATATAATCGTTTTTAGTTATAAATGTGTAAAACGGTCCTACCAACATCTTAGGAGTTCAAGCCAACCTTACCTGCAAGTGATGGACCTGCCGATCGAGAGACGAGGCTATGAAAAACATAAAAGTTCCCGGTAATTCTAAATAGGCTCGCCACCTACAACGTCGCACCAACAATAAAATTGGCTAAATGTGGGCTAATATATCTCTGCCTACTCTTTTGAGAAAACAGGCGTGATTGTATATATATGTTAAAAAATATAAATTTGCAACAGTTTGGTCTTTGCTACTCATTATATGGCACTACAAGTTTTTTTACTACGCAAATACAATTCGCATCTCATGCATATAAGTTACCTACTCTTATATGACATGTGTTTATAAAATATTTATCCTCATTTTCCCTTCTAACATAAACCGAAATAGAAGAACATGTCAATCCATATTATTGCAGAAAGAAACATATTATTAACGCATCTCAGAATCCGTTGGCTAAATAAAATATAGCTCCACAGAAATAATGTGGGTTAAAAGAACTTTTCCTTACATTATTAAAACATGACGTATTCCATACAAAAATAACATGATAAAACGAATTGTTAGAATCTGTGATGACAGTTAGATCTTTCCTCTTTCATTGCGTGGCCAACAAAATTGTTACAAAGCTTTTTATTATTTGACGTCCAAACGTTGACTGGTAAAAGAAATATTTTATTATATTCTGTTTAATGTATGGTTTTCATGTTTGCAACGTTAATGTACATCGTTCTTTTTATAATAGGTAATCGTAACTATTTTAGTATAATCTAAAAATAAAATACAAAAGCCTTTTGTTTCTTACTAAAAAGTTACAAGGCAAGACAGTAATATTTAGGGTGTTATACAATTGCCACTAATCCTGTTTAATGCTGAATCTATTTAAAACATCGCTCTGTCCCTCTAAACTTCAAACAAATGACTGAAATGCAATGATATATTAAATTTAATTTAGCTTAAATTATATTAAGAGCTGTTGTGCAATCCGCCTCTAATATACTAATCTTAATTATATACAAGAAACAAATACAGTATTAAATAAAACTATTTTGTTTCCTATCTTAGTCAGACTTAACGATTAGGGATCGTTCTCGAATGTTTTCCGAGGCACGAAGCAAGCAATAATCACGCAAATATCTACGAAAAAGTCAAAGGCGAGCCTCCAGGGTTCGAACCCGAAACCCTCTGATTTTAAAGGCAAGGCCTCGCCACTGGACTATCGCCGCTATTACACGATGGTCATGAAAAAAACAATTGCTTCCCATGCCTGTTGAGGCAGTGAACCGAGAAGAGTAAAGACCTTCTTTAGAGATTTCCAAATGTACCTGTCTTTCGCTACCTCCATTCACTGTTTACCAGCCCCTTGCACAATATCATCTGTCTATCAAGCAGCTGGTCTGCCTCCCTTTCGAGTGCCTCTTGGTATATCTACATATAAAAACCTGTTAACCGTGTAGTTTAGATAAGTATTTTAAATAAAATTTATTTTATTAACAATATGACTACTTTACTAACTTATTTGTGCTCACTCATTATCCTGGTGACATGTCAAAGATGACACGAACGCTACGTTTAAGCTTCAGCGGTCGTTCCAGAAAGTACTAATTATGCGTAAAAAAGAATGAGACCATATAAAAAATTCAAAAAGACACTACATTCCTCATGTCTATTAACGTAAATTTTTTGGAGTAGCTCTCAAATTCTATGCGGTAGCGATCATTGAAGTTGAGCTCAAACAGTGAGTTCACAGAGATTTTGTTCTTGGATGTATGGCCGATTGTGTGGCATTTGATATTGTGTCCGGAGAGAAAACACTAAAGTAAAGTATTTAATAAAAATTAATGAAATGAGACAATCTACTAACACACCACAGCACTGTTAACCGACTAGTTAAAACAACATTACCTTTTGATCACACAACACAATTAGGGTGCCTTTCCACAGCGATGTGCTACGCTATGTTGCTATGGTTGCGTCTGATATCCATCAATAATGGTCATTGGTCCACATAGCTTAGCATTGGTGTATACGGATTCAACTAAGCTATGACTTTGTATGGAAAGATGCGTGCCCTGGGCTATTGGTGCGACGCATGCGTGCTATGGATGGTCGTGAGTCATGTAGCAATGTCAGTAGGCTTGCGTTTATAACCGAAAGAAACAAAAAGTTATTTTATATCTCGCAACGCAAAAAAAAACTCATAGATAACTCACGCATCTTCCTAGCACAGCTACACCGCTTAGGATTGGTGAAAACTTTCGTAGCGTAGCTTTCACATCTTCGCAGCATAGCTGCATAGCACATATCTGGTGTAAATGCACCCTTACCCTTTTGTTATGTCCAGGACACATATTTTTTTAATCAAACCCAGTGTTTGTGTATTTAGGACTTAAAGTTCGACGGCTGGTACGAATTAATGCTATTGTCAATCTATCAAACGCTATAGATTTTGAGTGTTTCGTTAAAGATGGTTTTATTATTGGAGCATTCGAAAATTATTACATATCAATAACTTACTTGTATGTAATATGCGAAGCGCTCGTAGCTCTGCGGTGTTCGGTGGTTGGAAACGATCACCAAAGTACAGCAGAGTTTACAGAAGTCAGTCCTTGGATGGGTGACCGTTTGTGTGGCATTTGATATCGAGCGCTTCCGTGCTTCGGAAGGCACGTTAAGCCGTTGGTCCCGGTTATCACTAAATGTGGTAGTCGTTAAGCCATGTTAGAGGCCTCATGGGCGGCTTGAAAAATTCTAACAGCAGGACGCCATACACCTGCCTCCGCCAATCCGCACTGGGTCAGCGTGGTGGAGTATGACCCAATACCCTCACACCTTGATTTGTGTGAGGAGGCTCGTGCTCAGTAGTGGGACGTTAATGGGCTGTGATGATGATGATGATGATATAATATGCTAAGTGTCAGTTCTTACTAAGCATATTGTTAATTTTCAGCAAGTAATCATTACGCGAAGAAAAGGGATGAGACGGAACAAATACGATTAAAATCTACTAACACACTTTTGTGTAGTTAACCGACTTGTTAAAGGAACACCATATCTTAATCACACTACACAATGACACTAGACAGTTTCTCTTTTGTAATGTGCAAACAACAGCGTCCTTAATCATCCCAAACGTGACTAATATCACTTTTCCTGTATCCACTTGAGTTTTATTTCCTGCCACGTCCAAGACTTTGCCAAGTTACAAAGACTTACTTCACTAAACTTGGATACTATAATTGCTATTAAAACTGTATAACTGTACTTTACGAACTGCTATTTTGAACCTAAATAACTTTATTGTTCTATTAATGTTATTTTATTTTTAATGTGCTGTTTTCACATTGTAATACCTATACCAGTGCCACAAGTATTTTTTTATCATTTCAAAACAAGAGACAAAAAATATTTGATGTGGTCAAAGGCAACCTCACCTGCGAGTGGTGCACCTACAGGTCAAGGCTCTGGAAAACATAAATTTCCCGGTAAGTGGCAATAGGTTCGCCACCTTATGATAAATGGCGGCACTTGACAATAGACATGTGAGCGTATACTAGGTGTCAGTCTACCTCTTTAGGGAAATAGGCGTGATAGTATGTATTTATAAGTAAAATATTACATATACGGGGCCTTTTTTTGTTTGTTTTCCGTCGGTAACAAAATGCGTTTACGCTCTGCCTTCCGGCCAAAGGGAGACCGAAAGGGGGTGTGGGACTCACCGGCAGACACGACTGTCAGCAGTAATACCCACTAAAAATCATCCGAACATATACGGGGCCTGATGCAACTTGTAAAAATAACCATACGGAACATATTTAAAAGGGTCTATCACTATACCTAGTATAAAACAAAGTCGTTTTCCTCCGTCTGCCCCTATGTACGCTTAGATTTTTAAAACGACTCAACGGTAGCACAATATGATGCGGTTTTTATGAATTGATAGAGTGATTCAAAGGCTCATTTATTGGGAATACAACATTACACGTCACGGAAAAGAAAACTATACATTATTGTAATAATTATTAAAATTCAATTAAACCACAATATTATTAGTAATTGATAATGTCAAAATAAGAAATGTCTATAAAATTTTAATTAAGAAATAAATGAAAATAATAATAATAAAAAGTCAATTAATATGTAAATTAAAATAAAGCAAATTAATGTCATATCAGATTCTTACAATTAAATTACATACACATACATACATACATTCACGCCTGTTTTTGCCAGAAGAGGTAGGCAGAGGCATATTATACGCCCACACTTCGCCAATTATATAGTTAGTCCCACGTAATAGGTGACAAGCCTATTGCCGCTTATCGGGCACTGTTATGTTGGCCAGAACCTCGTCCGTTTATCGGCGGGTACACCACTTGCAGGTGAGGTTGGCTTGGGCTCCTTAGGTCTTGGTAGGATCTTTGTACATCCAACACATTACATACACCACAATACTATTAATAATATTAATTGAAATTAATTATGTTATTGTTACCATCTCTATAACGCGTGTCACTGTTATTTAGATTATGATTAAATCATAGCAGCCTCGTACATTGTACGTAGGTTTATAGAGAAATAGGACCTATTACGTGTGGCTTATACTAATTAATCTAGAACATCTCATCTAGAACTCGTCGTCCTCTAAGCTCTTTTCTGTCGTGAGGGATGAAGGCAGATAGTCCAATCACGAAATGGACCCCAAGCTGACCACGATACTCAGATATGATGGACCGACAATAGACTGAGAGAGGCCATCTCAGAAAAGGACAAAAAAGTATATTTTCTAACAATTACATTAAAAGTAATATTAAGTTTGGTTGTTCAATTATATCTTGTCTTACATTTCATTTGTACTTTCTACGTGACATCATCTCAGCCCATGTATGTCCCACTATTCAGCACGGGCTTCCTCTCAAGAACAATTGTTTGAACAAGAGGGATTCAGCTCATACTCTATCACGCGGCTCCGGTGTGGAAAGGTGAAGGCAGAATTGTGGCGTCCTGCTGTTAGATTTTTTCAAGACCTCTAATATGGCTGAACAACTTTTTTTATTCTCGGCGAATTGTTAGAAAAATGTTTATTTATTTATAAAGGGTCTTCAACTCAGTTATCTCCTATGGTCTTCAATGGCTTGGTGATTCAACTATGTAAAACTGAAAAGTCATGTCGGAAGATAATTTAATTCTGTTTTAAATCTTTTTCGTTCTCTACAAATTACTTACTAATCATCACTTTGTCCTTAGCCAATTTAAACATAAATCATAATAAAAGCGAGAAAATTTCATTATCTTTCTATATATAACAAGGACACTCAATAAATTACCTTTTACCATTTGGTCTGAGACCAATCAAGACAAAAAGGAAAAAAACCGAATACCAATCTCATACATAATCAAGAAATTTGATATTATATATGTGTTTACTGACATCAGTGGTCTAAGCAAATATCGCTCGGCCATGTTGAAGCTTGTAATATCGAGAAATGCTATTCTGCGGCATTTTCCCTTTTTATTCCCTATACACTCAGATTTTCCGCAAAATAAACAAAGACGCCTGGTTACTAGCAACATTGTTATCTTGTTTTCGTTACCAAGCAATAAAAAAATAATATTCTGAGCAAATAAGCAAGGAGTCGGGGCACCCAGTATGATAGACAATAACAACGTGGCATAAAGTAAATTACATCTACTAGTACTTGGGAAGACTTTACGAGGTTGTAGGTATACTGGAAGACTATATATCAGATGGTTAATGATCTTATCAATACTAATAATTACTTTGGAGTAAGAAAAGGAACGTAACGCTTGCAAACTACTAAAAATTACTTATAAACATAGAAAATATTTTTTTTAAATGGTGTCAGGTTTTTCACTCTTTTGTTTTTGTTGTTGCATTTGCGCACTGCCTTCCAGCCAAAGGGGGCCCGAAAGGGGGTGTGGGACTCACCACCGGCGAACGCGACTGCCAGCCGTAATACCCACTTAAAATCTTCGGACGACGCCCGCTGCTTCTTGAGAAAAAGGCGGGGGCCAGTACTGCTTGACGGGTTCTCCTGGCCCGCCCGCTGCGCCCTCCACAGGTCCCTCTTAGTTTCCCCCCCGTTACACCCAGAGTCGCCAATCTCTGGGTGTTAACCCTATTCTCTAGCGCTCTCTGCGCCCTACCGGGAGTTACTTAGCCCCCCCACCAGGACAAGGTGGAGACCAGTCGGGGGGGCAGGTAGTAACCCTGTACAGACCCTCGGTGCGTTTGAAAAGAAACTTTTGTACCGCGTACCCTCGCATTGTAGAATGAGCTCCCTGGCGCGAGATATTCCCAAAAGGTTACATCATGAGGCGTTTCAAAAAGGGCGTGAAACGGCTTTTAATTTGTCGGCAATCTTCTAGTAATGCCTTTGGAGTTGCAAGTGACCATAGGCAGCTGTGGCCACTTTCCAGCAGGTGGGCCGCATATTTAAGTGTCACCTAGTAGAATAGAAAAAAAGAAAGGGTAACATCTACAACGGACTTCTTGGCGGGAAAGTGAAGAGTCATGTCTGCAGTTTTGTTTTATTTTCTAAAATTTGTGATATTTCGAACATTAATGTGTTATAACGTTGAATTATTAACTGTTAAGTGTTTGTAAACGTACATGAGTGTTGGTTAATGAAACAAAACAGTGCAACATATTTTTTCAAATTCTCTCAAGAAGTCCATGTGAGATCTCAGTATAGTCCCACATCTTTACTGAGGACTCAAGGGGTTTAGAGGAAGGGCATCTCATTTACCATTTATCATCTTTATCACCACTCATTCTCATTTACTATATTTTATATGTTATTTATATATCTCTTACTTGACATTGGCTAAACGTGCAAACCGCACGAAGCCATTATTTAAAAGAAAAAAAACATCTACAACCTGTGTATATTGTTTGATAACGATAATATTTTGTAACGTTGTAATTCTTGTTTGGTTATATATGAAATTTAGAAATTAAACAAATGATTTCATTAAGAAACGTACAGATTTTGTAGCACATACAAGGTCAGTCATCATCACCATTTCTTTTCATCACCATTTCTTTCTATCACCGTTTCTTTATATCACCGTTTCTTTTCATCGCCGTTTATTCTTAAGTACAGGTTATAAACTGTGTATCGAATTTCATTCAAATCCTTTCAGAGGTATATGCGTGACATAGTAACATACATCTATGCATGTTCACAATTTCGCGTTTACTATATTAGAAAGTAGATTTTTTTTAAATTGAATCCCTTAATATACCTGTGCGGGGATTAGAACTTGGTATATGGTCTCATATCCGGACACCGAACCGATAGAAAAACATCATTATATGTAACTAACTAAAATTTCCACATTGAGCGATCCTATTGTTTTTTAATTTTTTTTGATTAGACTGCATCAGCTGCTTACCATCAGGCAGAATATAGTCATAATGACGTGTCACATTAAAAAAAAAGTCGCCTGCATCCCATGCATCATGTGGTTTATTCCGACTAAACGCAATAAACTGAATGCAAACGGTCTACTTTATAAGGGTAGCAAACTGTAAAACGTATGAATGACCGCCCGTCTGAAACCGTTTACGTCGGAAGAGATGTCTAAACTGGAATCATGTAAAACAAGGAAACAATTTACCGAACCTTGTGGATTGTTGGTGGTATTCATACTTTATTGTGGAGAGTGTAAAGTTCTTCTTTAACGTTGAAAGGTACTACGAGTTGTCATAAGTATAATATAGATAAGTATGTTTTTACAACAAAAAAAGTATGTATGTTTATAGATCCACTTGTAAAACAAATTTGCTAAAACTGGAATCACTACAAATACGTTTCTTAAAATTATTAGTAAGTAAAAAAACCAAAGATAAAAGTAAAAGTGACTATAATAGATTATTCAAAATATGTAATATTCTACCACTTAGATTACAGTATAAATATTTGCTAGCAGTTAACAACCATAACAGTCGGGAGCATGGTCTAACTTGCGTCGACAACACTACTCATACTCGCTCAATGACTCAATAAATAAATAATAAATATTTCTGACACTTACACCAATTATTTAGTTCCAAGATAAGTATCATTAAGAACTTGTGTTATGGATACTAAATAACGGATAAACATACATAAATACTATTTTTTTATTTTTTTTGTAAATACATACTTAATATACATAGAAAAACACCCAGACCAGAACAAATATTCATATTTATAGACACAAATATTTGTCCTGTGTGGGAATCGAACCCACGACCTCAGGAGTGGAATGCGAGAATACTCGCCACCACACCATATCAGTTGTCAATGTACCCAGAGTATACAATAATTATGGTGCCATGACTATAAAAAAACGGCTTCCATACCTTTTAAATAGTATACCTAAAGCCATTAGAATGGAAACAAATAAAAATAAGTACAAAACAAATTTAAAAAAACACTGTATTGGTGTAAGCGAAAAATTGAAATTTATTTATTTATAAAATTAGTTGTAAAAGAGTATAAAAGAGACTGTGACCCACAGACAAACCAGTCAAACGGTTTTGTGGGATATGTTTTTATATAACTTGTATTATTTAAAGGAAATAAACGTTTTATCTATCTATCTATCTATCCGTTATTTAGCTTCATAACACAAGTTCTTAATGATACTTATCTATTTATTAATTATATTTAGTATGATTATTCGTCCCGATTGTTTTAAGATGAGTGCATGCATAATCTTTCTGCCATATATTTCATTTGCTATGGGTAGAAAACTTGCTATAGATAGATAGATAGATAACCTTTTTATTGCAACGAAAGACACACATACATATAAAACAATAAAAACAAAATTACAATAATTAAAAAAAATATATAACAACAAAAAAAACTAAAAGTAAAGCATTCACATAGTGTGCATGTGTGTCGCAGCGCTGGAGAATGGCTACGGCTCAGTGGGTTTTCTGAGAGAGCAAAACACTGATTTTCAGCTTTTGCCGAAACAGTAACACGAGACGCCCCCAAAATACCGTGTTTATAATATAACGTACAAGTTTATAAAAAGGTAAAGAGTTATATAAAAGTAAAAACATTTAAAAGAAAACACTATCAAGACAGTTAATTAAACCATTGATCCTACGTATATAATAAACAAAGTCAATATTATCAACACTACCAAAGTCAATATATTAGCTACTTAAAGGGGATCTATTTAGTTATAGCAAACTTCTCTTTTGGCAGAATGATCTCTAGATGATGAAACGCGTGTTTAGGAATCCTACCAACATCTAAGGAGCGCAAACCAACCTCACCTGCAAGTGGTGCACCTGCCGATCAACGAACGAGGTTTTGGCGATCGTAACAGTTCCCGGTAAGCGGCAATAGGCTCGCCACCTATTACGTGGGACCAACAATATAATAGGCGAAGTGTAGACGTTTAATATGCCTCTGAATCCCCTTTCGGGGAAACAGGCGTGATAGTTAGTATGAGTGAAATATTCAAACGGATTTTCAAATATCTTTTACAAATTTATAGCGCTTGAAATATTGACTTCGTTTTATTTTGATGACATGAGCAAAGCCGTTACTGGTCTTCAGGACTAAGGAGGACAATTGTCGATGCTGTTAGAATATGTCTAGCTTATATTTCATAATATGGTGTGTTTATGGGTGTCTTTGTTACTATATGGCTTATCCTAGCCTTTCTGTGTGCCGATCTATAGTCGAAGTAACTATTGTATGTAGAAGGCGTTGAAAGCAAATAGTAGGATGTAAAGGCCTACTTTGGTGGACCTTTCTTCTTTTCGAGATAAAGCTGATTCTATTAAAAACGAGTAACAAGTTTTTTCTGTGAGGTTTATGGGAAAAACAAATGTGCTTTATTTTAATTATATTTGAGCTACTACGGGGCACTCCTGAATGTTGTAATAACTTAATTTAAACAGAGTAAGTGAAAAATAATTAGACAAGAAACTTACTATATTTGTTTGTTCCCTTGTAAAGATTCAAATTATAAAATGAAAGAACATGCCTTTGAATCAGACGAATAAGAAAATATTGTATTAATTAGAAATGCCATGTCAATATTCAGTATTGAAATTGAATTATCAAAGTACCTTATAAAATATTTCCCTAATTTCAACTCAAAACAGTCGAAAGTCAAGTTAAAGTTAGTCCTCTCATAATAATGGGCTTCGAAAACTTATCGAAGAGATGAAAACTCGAATGGAATTTTTAATCCATTAAAGTCTTATAGGTACTACAGTGTTAGAACTTGAGGGATTGCTGTAAATTCAAGCGATTTTTACTACAACAGCGGTAGAAAAATTGGATGCCATAATTGCAGCGGCAGTAGTGTAGCAATACGCATAAATAAGAGAATAAAATTGCTCCCTTCATAACAATCATGATACAAAGTTTAATTATTTTTTTCATTCATTCATTCATTTCATTCACGCCTTTTTCCCCAAAGGGATAGGCAGAGGCATATTATATGCCCACACTTCGCCAATTACATAGTTAAAGCTTTCGCCTTTTTTTTTTTTTTTTTTTTTTTTTTATTATCGTCTGTTAAAAAATGCTGCTTACGCACTGTCTCCCGGCCAAAAGGGGAAGACCGGGAGGGGGTGTGGGGCTCCCTGCGGCCGACACGACCACCGCAGTCCTACCCACTAAAAAACTTCAGACGACGCCCACCGCTGTTGAAAAGGGGCGAGGCACCAGTGCCCGGGTTTGTAGCTTCTGGTACCCCGCCCGCGGCCAACGTCCCCCGGATCAGAACCGGGGAGACCTCCTCAGGGAGGCGCAATGTGCAGCGCCCCCCCTACCTCTATGTGCGGCCATGGCGTAACTGGCCGACTTCGGGGGGGGTCTATGGCGAGACGGAAGGGGCCCCCTGCCCCCGCCGCCTAAGACCCCCCGGAGTTAAAGCTTTCGCCTGCCAAGTTCAGACATGAGTTCTTAAGCATATTTTTTTCTAGCTACAGGACATTTTTAACCGGGACACAATATGTTACATACATAATATCACGCATGTTTCCCCGAAGAGGTAGGCAGAGGTGTCATATATACCCACGTTCGCCAGTAACGTTGTTTGTCCCACGCAATACGGTGTCGAGCCTATTGCCGCTTACCGGGCACTGTTATGATCGCAGGTGCACCACTAACAGTTGAGGTTTTTTTTTTTTTTTTTTATTTATTGTATAATATAAAAAAAATTACAAAAACAAAAGGGTACACTCATATAACCTCAACGGAAACCGCACAGCGGTTTATTTGCTAAGGTTGAGTCGCCACTTAAACTAAGTTTAATATGTTGCCAGTATATGTACTAGCTTTGTATGTAGTGTAAATATAATATAGGTATGGTAGGGTAGTATAATATAGAGTGTAGGTATTAATTATTTGCGCTCAAATAATATTCTTTAAGTATTTTTTTAAAGGCCTTGACATTGCCTTTATTTAGCTTTGCCATTAGTTCGTTAGGTAGCTTGTTCAAAATTAAGGGTAGCAAGTATTCCCACGTTCTTTTCCCGTATACATTATTTTTAGAGGGGAGTATAAATCTGGGTTGGCTTGGGCTCCTTAGATCTTTGTAGGAATCCTATACACTATAAATAAATATTTTCTAACAAATACACCAATTATTTAGTTTCAAGATAAGTATCATTAAGAACATGTGTTATGGATACTAAACAACGGATAAACATACTACATAGGAAAACGCCCAGACCAGAACAAATACTCATGTTCATGCGCACAAAGATTTGTCCTTTGTGGAAATGGAAGCCACGACCTCTGGAGTGAAGTGTAAGGATACTGACCTCCACGCCATATCGGTCGTCAAACTATAACAATCATGATTTTTGTGTGCATGAACATGAATATTTGTTCTGGTCTGGGTGTCCTCCTATGTATCTTAAGTATGTATTTACAAAAAAAAAAGTATTAAGTATGATTATCCGTTATTTGGTATCCATAACACAAGTTCTTAATGATACTTATCTTGGAACTAAATAATTGGTGTGATTGTATGAGAATATTTATTATTATTTTATTATTTATGATCTTAATCAATTAACGTCCTACAAATAAGAACAGGCCTTCTCTAACGAACCAAGCTAAAAGGGATCATGCTATAATACACCACGGAGCGGATTTGCGGAGGAAAGTGTGTGGTTTTCTGCTGCTAAAACTCCGCCTAACTTAACTTTCGAGATCGTTCCCTACCACGTATTGTCGCGGAGCTTATTATAACTACACAAGTGAAACATGTCTTTTTCGCCTGTAACTGAACAAAGTTCTTTTCAATAAAATAACAAACGACATAGTTATAAGTTGTCAATCGTTGAGTCGTGGTTTCACGCTGATTTTTGAAGCGTGAAGATTCACTGGCGGAACAAGTTTGCAGAGAAGACGTTTTTTAAGCGTTTTTTTTTAATAGTAGGGTTGTAGATACATCCTCAATGCGTGATATAAACACCAAGCACCAGTCACGCGGCACAAGTCACAAACAAGCTACTCGTAAACGCCATGACGTCTTCATAAACATTACACGCCAAAAAAAATATTGAATAAAATATCAAAAAGTCATTTATTCAAGTTTGGCTCAATAGAGCTCTTATGAATGTCATACTTATAAACTAACGCGCCCATTCACTGCGGACGGGAGCTTGATCGTAAAAGAACATTATATACTGTATAATGAACGTATAATGGTGACACTTAATTCTCTGACAACGGTTTTTTATTAAGCGCACTTGCAGTCATGGTAGCTATTCGGTGGGAATGGACGTGGAAAAGGTATCACAGTACCTGCATCTGCATCTGTGCAGAGCAAACATGGAAACAGATAAAAATCAACACGTTCTGCTGGAATTTAAAAGATAGGCAGGTGGGAATTGACGTGGATACACTAGGCAAACTTCGAAAGCCTTTTAGAGATAATAAGAAGCTGATGTACTTCCAATAAACCCCATGATGGCTGTAGTAATTCAGCTGACAACTACTGTACTGACTCATGATGGGAGATGTGTCTTTAAATTGTAGATATTCACTGCACGAAGAAGACTGCTCGCGCTATTATGTGCAAGCGTCTACTTTTTATTATATATTTTTTAGTTCTGCTGGTACCTACATGTTTCTTATAATGTTTTCTTTTCTATTTATGTGTAAATCAACTAAGAAAAAGGACTCACTGTCGTCGTAAGCAACTAAAAATGAACGCAAGAGTGAGATCAGTTATAATTAATAATGACGACCGATATGGCGTGGTGGCGGGAATACCTGCTCTCCACTTCTAAGGTCGTGAGTTCGTAGACCACGCAGGACAAAACTTTGTGTGCATGACCATGAATATTTGTTCTGGTCTGCGTGTTTCTCTATTTATATTAAGTAAGTTTTTACAACAAGAAAAAGTATGTATATCCGTTATTTAGTATTCATAACACAAGTTCTAAATGATACTTATTTATTTATTACTTATATTTTATTTATGTTTAGTATGATTATTGGGCCCGATTGTTTTCAGACGAGTGCCATATATTTCATTTGCTATGGGTAGAAACCTTGCTACAACTACTTCAAGAGTATCTATTTAGTTATAGCAAACTTCATTCAAGTATTTATGTATGTTTATCAGTTATTTAGTATCCATAACACAAGTTCTTAATGATACTTATCTTGGAACTAAATAATTGGTGTAATTATCAAAATATATTTATTTATTTAATTATAATCTGCCCGTCCTATCCGTCCTATTCGAGCCGTTGAAGTCCCGCTCATGTGGACGCGCCTTTAACTTTATTGTCTCAGAAGCGTGTACCCTAATTTATCTGCCTTCCACTCCGATTACTTAAACGCCCGAATAATTCACCTCATTTATTTTTTGTTTAACATTCGTGATACGAGTTTTCTTTGTTCATTTTGTTTTTTGCATTGTGAAAAAATAATTATCAATTATTTCTCTTTCATATATGATGATATAAAAAACCTTCAAGCATTACGATGGCATATATTAAAGGTTTTTTATTGAAAAAGTTTTTGTTTGTAAACACTGTTAAATCATAGACCACAGAAAAAATTAAAATTGACGTTTATGTGACTAGTTTTAAGATGTACTTAAAATTTGCCGCTTATTCGTCTAATAGGAGGTTACTTTACTTGGTAAAATTCAAAAGTTTTATTATGTAAAGTTCCACTTGTGTGATATAATCTATTTGTCGAATTGCCATCTAATTTACCTAGACTTTTCTTTGTCTGACCACTTTACCACTATAATGTTTAAGTTGAAAATGTTAAAATACCAAATAGTTGAAATATCAGGGGAAGCCAAAGTATATGATATTACCTAATCGGTACTTAGTGGTACATTTAAAGGTGTAGATCCTAGGTGACCTCTAATCACCTTGGTACTTAAGTCTATCTTCACTAGATGATCAAAGCAATGGTTTAGTGAGGTGTTAATGGGCTCAGGTTATGGTGATGATTAAAATTTATTTATTGATATATGTATAGGTACGCTTACAGCTAAACATACAAATACAAATGGCCTTTCAAAGCGTCCACAGCATTCTCCTAAATTTAATGTAATTTCATCTAAAAGTGAATAATTAATTTATTTTATTTATCAAATAATAAGCAAAGAGGTTAATTCTACATTCTAACATTAATTTCGTGACGTGGGCTCAAGCAACAAGCAGAGTGTTGCTTAGAATTGTCTGTGAGACACTGAAAATCGATGATACTTAAGTCCTTGCATCAGCTTACTATATTCCAGATGTAATATTATATGATGCCAGTAATATGTAGTTATTGGGCTGTCAATACAAGAAGAACCCAAAAAACGTACATCACCTTACTTAATGTGGTGGTTGTTGTTACTTTATGTACCACCATCATCATATCCTAGTATTAAAAAAAAAATTTAAAAATGAAATGATATCATAGCGTCTTTACTAGACTAAAGCTGACGATTTTTTTACCGACGTAAATAAAAAAAATAAAACTTAAGCTTAGGGCCAAAGGTCTGCTTACCGGTATAACCACATTTTGATTGAATTTCAGTTATTATATGGAGTGACTGCCGTCTGACCTCCGCAACCCAAAGGGAAACATACTTCCGATGGTTATACCATTTGTCAGGATGTTAGAAGGCCGGGACCAACAGCTTACGATTTTTCTCACGAAAGGAGCAGCGCTAATCTCAGCTCAACATCATGTACCACTAATGGCATAGAATCAGATCATTGTAGACAGCTGACTATCAGGTAGCCTTTGAGCCAATTCTTATACTAGAACTACTTAAAAGAAATCTCATTGAGAATAACTACTACACGGCTCAATTCCCTTAACAATTTATCAATTGCAATACTGCAGTTCAAATAACGCTTTCAAAGCGGTTATAACCGAGAATTTCAATCAAGCTACTATCTTTGTGGGCGACAGAGCTACACAAAGGAATAAAAATCATTTTGAAAGGAAAAAATAGTATCCAAGTCTCGCAATAGTGACGTGCTTGTGAACGCGGAGCAAGTATTTTGCAGTTTTGTTTTTATATCTTGGTTTTGCAGAAATTGTTTTATTGGTATAAAAAACTTCTTGATATATTGAGATCCTACCAAGACCTGGAGAGTCCAACCCAACCTCATTTGTAAGTGGTGCGCCTGCCGATCAGCAGACAAAACTCTGGCAAACACAAAAGTTCCCGATAAGCGGCAATAGGCTTGCCACTTAAAACGCCCCAAATGTTATTGGCGAAATGTGGGCATAGAATATGCCTCTACCCTTCGGAAAAACAGGCATGATTGTAAATATGTGTGTTGTTTATTTTTATGCATTATGGACTTCTTAGATGGATATAGGACTTAAAAAAGGTTGCAGGATCACGCTGAAGGCAAGCTGACTGCAACCAGTCACATCGAAAGTCTATATGGGAGGCATAGGCTTTCTCCACCACTGCTGAAGTGCAGCCCCAGCATGGTACGCATTACTGAGAAACTCGCTCAAGAAGAAGCTCCATATATACCAGAACGTGACCCTCCGAACCATCGTGCAAGCTCCACGTTACGTGAGGATCGCGACGATTGCTAGGGATCTGAGATCAGAGAGCATTGAAGCCTTCGTCCAACGCCTAGCGGGACCGATGTTCGCGCGGGCGGATGCGTCACGTCACGAATCACTTCGTGGCCTGGCGCCGCTGCACGCGCGACCACCGCATGCTAAGGCATATGCCCGAAGCCTGATCCCTCGAACGACGTAGGATTTACCAGACCACGAGACAAGGATTTTTCACCTGCTAGCTGATCGCCCTAGGGCCAACTGCCTCGGGGCTTGATCGCAGCCACCACCGGATTGACACCCCGGACAATACCAGGCTCTAAGCCCCAACAATGACGCGTCCGTCGCAACGGACGCCGCCAGAGGCTACGGTCAGGGGGCACTGCCCCGAAACGTGAACCCCCTGCGGGGGCTCACGATGCAGACCACGATACGATACGATAATAAAATTAAATATATCTGTTCGTTTACTCTCATTCGCTTCTCATATCACTGAGTTAGTAAAATAAATGAACTGCTTTAACCAATAGTGAATAAGTGATACAACTAAATAGATGAAGTACTTAAATTGTGTCACTCATCTATGAACTACGCATGTCTAATTTGTATTAAAGTTTTATGGTTATTCAAATAAACTATAATTATATTAACTAACCCATATATAACCTCCGAGTATTATTTATACTCCGCAACAACCCCTCAGCAAATGTGTTAATAAATATTTAGTTTATACAAATAAAAGAAAATAACAAAACGACCCAAAACTAATTCACGCTATTTGGCTTCTATTGATTTATAATAAAATATAGGTTCACGAAGCGATAAATTTAGCGTTACCGATATTACGGTGAGTCGGACGCGCGTCACTGTTGGCTCACAATTTTATTTAAGAAAATCGCCTTGGGCTCTCGGCGAAATAATGTAGCTGAATAAAGATTCTTGGAATAACAAGGGAATCGGTCCTTGTTACATTCACGTAAGCCTTTTAGGGCTTCTTGAAAGAAATGCTTTAGCACTCAACAAGGTTTTCTCTTTTGATTACGTTTGGGCATTTTTATTCAATTGAATTCAATTCTTTTGTCAATTAATCTATTCTATCTATTCATAGACACATACATAATATCACGCCTATTATACCACAACCTCGGCATATTATACGCCCACATTTTGCAAGTTATACTGTTGCTACCCACGTAAAAGTTGGCGAGCCTATTGCTGCAGAAACTTTTATATTCGAGTCTCGTACGTTGATCGGCAGGTGCACTACTTGCCGGCGAGGTTGATTTGGTAGGAACCCTATTAACCCTTCATTTCATTCATATAAATAAATAAATATTCTCTTACAATCACAGCAGTTATTTAGTTCCAAGATAAGTATCATTAAGAACTTGTGTTATGGATACTAAACAACGGATAAACATACTTAATACTTTTATTTGTAAATACATACTTAATATATTTGTCCTGTGTGGGAATCGAACCCACAACCTCTAGAGTAAAGTGCAGGTATACTGACCTCCACGCCATATCGGTCGTCAATTGTCATATTTATTATTAAATGATCTTATTAAAGTCCTATACATATTTTGGCTTATGACTAACGATTTTATTGATCGCTACTACTGGGGACGTATAAAAATACGTATGTATATATATATACGTATACGTATAAAAATCCAGCAGTCATTTAGTGTTTGCCGATTGTTTAACTCTCAGTTAGAGTGCTCTATATTCATGCAGCAGAGTTGATTACTTTAGCGGGAATTTTTATTCAATTGAACTCAATTCTCCAATGAATAATAATAAATATTTTATGACAATTACACCAATTATTTAGTTCCAAGATAAGTATCATTAACACTTGTGTTATGGTTACTAAATAACGGATAAACATACATAAATACTTTTTTTTGTTGTAAATATATACTTAATATACATAGAAAAACACCCAGACCAGAACAAATATTCATATTTATGCACACAAAGATTTGTCCTGCGTAGGAATCGAACCCACGACCTTAGGAGCGGAGAGCGGGTATTCTCGCCACCACGCCATATCGGTCGTAAATATATATATATAATATGCTAACATTAAAAAGAGCTTTATAAACTATGTTCATTATTGTTTCAAATGGTCATTACTCATTTTGGCTTTTAACTCACGTTTTTGTTGCTGGCAACTACTGGGGATACTGATTTGCAAGGAATGTTTAACTTTGGTTTTGTTAACAATTCAGGAGCAATTTTTCTGCTTGCCGTTTGTTTGATACTATAAAAGGCATTTAATACATTCTATTAAACTGAATTCTCTTGTCAATTACGTATATTATAATCTTATATAATTAAGAATCTTATAGACCTGAAGAGCCCAAGCCAACCTCACCCGCAAGTAATGCACCATGCACCTGCTGATCAACGGATGAGGTTCTGGTTAACAAAACTTATCCCGGTAAGCGGCAAAGGCTCGCCACCCATTTAAGTGGGACCAACTATATAATTGGCGAAGTGTGAGCGTATAATATGCCTTTGCTTACCCCTTCGGAAAAACAGGCGTCAATGTATGTATATATAAAAATGTCTGTGTTCATTATTCTTTTGAAAGCCAATTACATGACTTTTCTATTGACTCACGAATTCGCTGCTTGCAACTACTGCGGTAATTGATTTTCCAGCAAAGCTTTACGTTGGCTTTGTTGGTGTACGTATAATAATGCAGGAGTGATTGTAACACTCAGTTAAAGTGCTACATACGTGCAGCATTGTTGATTATTTTAGCGTGCATTTCATACAATTGAGTTCGATTCTTCTGCCAATTAGGTAGTTATCATTATATTATAAAAGAAGTATTTATACAATGTTTTTTATTCTTTTGATAACTACAAGGGAAATGGTTTCGCTAGCAATGATTTCACTTCGGTGTTGTTAAACATCGCACGTGTACTGTGCACCAAAACATGTTCGTAAAATACCCTAATGAGCATCCTTCCTTGCTATTGCTGTGGCAGCATATTGAGCCATCTAAATATAGAACGACTTTAACCGATTTGTCATCGACACGACAGATAAAGATCAGTTATGTGGGCCATGGCCATCTAATCGCATGTCCACTGTGTTCCGAATATGTGCGCGGGAGCTTCTTCTCGTGTTTTTACTGTGCTAGCATACTGGGCTAACAAAATTCAGGCAGTTTTAATACGATCTTGTCATCGACACGACAGAAGGAAGAAGATCGCTTTTTTTATTATACATTAAACAAGCCAGCAATTTTTTGTGTTTGTCGATTTCATAACACGCCGTTGGCGTGCAGTAGAAGCTCGGCTTGCCGGGAAAGGAAATTATTTAAATCAGAACATCACTCTTGATTGAAATACAATGGTATTTTTTAACGGGAACTGCTCCATTTTTTACGTATAAACAAGTAATCTGTCTAAAATAAAGCTCAAGAATGAAAATATTATTAGGAATACATACAGACATACGCATTGTCGCGCTTGTTTCCGTAGTCGTAGGTAGAGATTATATCCTTCTACTTGCGACGTTCCTGGGATACGCTATTTTTTCTAATGCAGATTTTTTTAAATGCAATGATGTGAATAATGATTTCATCCTGCCTGATGGTAAGCATATTATTATGATGCAGTCGATAAAAATGAAGGCTTTTCATACCGTGGAGAGAAATCGGTACAATTTTTTTACTAGGAATACTGAGCAAGCAATCAATTTTACATGATCGACAGATCGACGGAAGATGATTAAGTCATTTTCTCAAATTGAATTGTCGGGGTAATCATTTCCTCTTGTTAGTGCCCCCCAATTATTAGTAATAATAGCTTGCATCAGGGAAAACACTACCTGAGTATAGATAAGTGCCTCACACACAAGCAAACACTTTAATAATTTACAGGTGCAGTACTTGGAAGTGGATTGTAGGTAAGCGGCCATAAAAAAACTGGTCTTAAACAGGACAGGAATAGCAGCTCTCAGAAATAAAAAAGGCTGTGTCTTTCAGTTTATCTACCACTGGGTACATATTTGTAAAGGAATAAATTTGAGCTGCTTAAAGTAACTATTTCCCACCGATTCGAACACGAGTATATTTTACTTATCGAATGTTGATGTTTTATGGCTCGCTTACACTGAATCGTCTATCGGTCAAAGAGTTGCTTGCACAGAAACGACTGCCTTCAGTTTTATTTTATTTGCTCGATTTCGACGTATTTGTCTGTACAGACGGGATATAGATATCCTCAAAGAAGTAAAAGAGTATTTAGTTTCTTAGCGTTGGTTTACGATTCTTTGGTTGGTCTTTTTGCTCGCTTTTATATAATATACTTCTTATGTATTTATATAATTAATTTTTATATCATTACATTTTGCTCTCTTTTATAATATATGTAATAATTTTGATTATATTATAAGGTTTCTGCATGTTTTCTAAACTTTCGAAATGTTTATGTTGAGAAGATAAGTATGCGATCAGTAAGCCCTTTTAAATAATATGTCTTTGCTGGAAGTCACAGTAATATAAACCTTATATACTTGCTATTTTATGTATAAAACTATGTGGCTTGTTAATTCTTTATGCAAACGTTGATTTGCGATTGTCAAAACTGAGTTAAAACTATTCTAATTGTGATATAATAATTGCAACTTGAGAGGTTAATGATAAACGATTGTACTATAGAGCAATTTGTATGGCGGCGGACTGAATTGAAATTTGAATAACAATCACGACTGTTTTACCGAGAAGGTAGGGAGGCAGAGGCATTTTATACGCCCACATTTCGCCAATACATGGTTGATCCCACGTAATAAGTGGTGAGACTATTGCCGCTTACCGGGATCTGTTACGTTCGCCAGAGCCTCGTCTGTTGATCAGCAGGTGCATCACTCGCAGTTGAGGTTGGCTTGGGCTCCTTACATGTTGGTACGATCCCTGTATACTCTGTTGGTTGGATCCCCATATCACTTACGCCCACATTTTGACTGAATTTCAGTTATTATATGCAGCGACTGCCATCTGACCTCTGTAACCCAGAGGGAAACATAATTATATGGTTTAACCATCTGTCAGGATGATAGAAGGTACCGACCTCCTTATGCGGATTATGATAGCTGGAGCAGTAAGCAGTTGGTGCTTACCGTGCTATACGAGGCACGGAGCAAGCTTTAATTATGCACATAACTTTGAAAAGTCATAGGTGCGCCATACATATATAATATCACGCCTGTTTCCCTAAAGGGGAAGGCAGAGGCATATTGTATGCCCACACTTCGCCAATTATTTCGTTGGTCCCACGTAATAGGTGGCGAGAGTATTGCCGCTTACCGGGCACTGTTGCGTTCGCCAGAGCCTCGTCTGTTGATCAGCAGGTGCACCACTCGCAGTTGAGGTTGGCTTGGGCTCCTTACATGTTGGTACGATCCCTGTATACTCTGTTGCTTGGATCCCTATACACCCTTTGCTCGAGGATGCCGATGCGTGTGCAGCTTTTGATTCAGGCCTCATCTAATTCTCTATGGAAATCAGATTTGTATTGAAACTCACGCTCACCCACTCATTCATTAGGCGCGACGCCTCTGCTGACATAATCCGAAGGGTTTTGGTCGGTACCAACATAAAGGTAGTGAACACCAGCAGCATCGATAGCAATTGCCTTCACTTTGAACGCCACGTAAGCGTTAAGACGTATAGGACAATACAAAACAATATCCTGAAGCACGTGACATTTTATGAAAATTTATATTTCAGCAACATTTCCCCAAAACAAATAATTATTATGGAAAATTGTATTTTACAATATGCCAGAACCCTACTTACCTTTTTGTGTATGACGGTAATAAATTGTGACTAATCCTGGCTTTAATTGTCGTCGTCTCTGCTTTAACACCGTTTGTAGAGCAGATTATATTGTTGAATTGCCTAGAGAATATTTAATGGCCCTACGAGAAATATTTGGATTAAAGTCGGAACATTATTTTGCCTCGAGTCTTTAAGGACGCTGTCTAATTTTAGAAAGACGGCTCAAATTACTGTTCATTTTAAATATAGTTACATCCAAAGAGATCTTCATAGTGTCTTATAATTTAGATTTTATGGTTACATCTGTATCATCTGCGGTGTGGATGCGGCACCATCAAGGAATTCTATCTTGGTGTTCCATCGAACTTCGAACAAGATCCATGTCTTGTTCCAAGTAAGAAGTAAAAAGCGGCGCTAACCCAGTGGCGAGACCCATAGCCTTCTAATTCAGAGGGTCTTGAGTTCAAGCCCTGGTGGCGCACCGGTGTATAGGGATCCTATCAAGATCTGAAGAGCCCAAACCAACCTCACCTGCAAGTGGTGCAATGCCGAACAACGGACGAGGCTCTGGCGAACGCAACAGTGCCCGGTAAGCGACAATAGGCTCGCCACCTATTACGTGGGACCAACAAAGTAATTGGCGAAGTGTGGGCATACAGTATGCCTCTGCCTACCCCTTTGGGGAAACAGGCGTGATATTATGTATGTATGGCGCACCTATGACTTTTCAAAGTTATGTGCATAATTAAAGCTTGCTCCGTGCCTCGTATAGCACGGTAAGCACCAACTGCTTACTGCTCTAGCTATCATAATCCGCATAAGGAGGTCGGTACCTTCTATCATCCTGACAGATGGTTAAACCATATAATTATGTTTCCCTCTGGGTTACAGAGGTCAGATGGCAGTCGCTCCATATAATAACTGAAACTCAGTCAAAATGTGGGCGTAAGTGATATGCCCCTGCCTACCCCTTAGGGGAAACAGGCATTTTCATTTTAAGAAGATAGCTCAGTAAGATCTTCCATGACCTTATAGAGAAAGGGCATGTCAAAAGTGTCTGCCCGCTGGTGCTACGGGAATAAAGCGTGATATTAAGTATGTATATATTTTCGTTCCAATCTCTTCGAGTACTTACGTACGTTCTTCGGGTGTATTTGTATCCTACCAAGACCTAAGGAGCCCAAGTCAACCTTCCGATCAACGAACGAGACTTTGGCAAACGTAACAGTGCCCGGTAAGCGGCAATAGGCTCGCCACCGATTACGTAGGACCAACCATTTAATTGGCGAAGTGTGGGCGTTTAAATATTCGTCTGCCTACCCCTTCGGAGAAACAGGCGTGAATTATATATGTATCTCTTCGAATACAGCTTGGCTTGGGGCCTAAATTCATTATAATAGCAGGTGGGCATTGGGATTATAAGGGTAACCGAGATAATGCTAGGATATAATGACTCTGAGGACTAGCTGACTCTAGGCTAACAACAATTGTTTATGCATTTGTGTGTGTGTTTAGTAGCAAAGTCAATGTCGATTACAATTACATACTTTCCTGCGTTCTACTTAAAAAAACTGCTACATACACAAAATCCTTCGAATAAAATTAAATGATATAAATAAAGATAGTACGGATTTTTGCACTTCATCAGACAGTTAAAAAACATTTGAAATAACTACTAATAAAAAACGAATACTCATAGATAACTTAAATATTGTATTTAAGTTTCACGACGACCCATTTACCTTCCGATTACCATAATCCCCAAATTATGACCAATTAGACCCTGAAACATACGTCGTTAAAAGGCAATCAATGGCCGAAATCCGGAATCAACATTGTATTAATTGTTAAATTCTGTTTAGGTAGACACACCTTTTCTGTGTTCAAATGCTAATATATTGAAATTAAGGATATGTTTTGACTTAAATTAAATTTATTAATCACTAGTAGTTGCCTGCGAATTCGTGCGCATGGTGTACAGATACCGTATTACTTGCATATTGTCCATTTTATAATAAGTTTTTATAAACAAACATAGGTATAAAAATTATCTTACACACATATATCCTATTTAGACAGGCAGTAGGCAAAAACCTTGCTACAACTTTATTTATACTTATATGCTAAAATGCTAAAATAGATCTTTCCTACAACTAACTTTATACTAGTTTGGTGTATAGGGATCCTATCAATATCCTACCAAGCCAACCTCACCTGCAAGTGCACCTGCCAATGAACGGACCATGCTCTGGCGAACACAAAAGTTCCCGGTAAGCGGTAATAGGCTCGCCAATATTACGTAGGACCAAAAATAAAATTTGCAAAATGTGAACGTATAATTTGCCTCTGCCTACCCAGGTTAAACTGGCGTGATTGTAAGTATGTATGTATAATATGACGTATTTAAAAATGTTGCTTTCTATCTTGTGTGATTTTCATAAAATGCCTAAAATAAACTGAATTATTTTTATTATTAGTATCGAATAGTTAAGAACTATTTCTGATGGAAACGGATCCATAGCTCACGAGATCAAGTTGATAAAAAATTGACTATCATACTTGTTTCACTTAAGGTGCCGTCAAGAGTAGAATAACGCCTTGAGTAAAGCATGTATAAATAAATAAATAATTTCTGACAAATACACCAATTATTTAGTTCCAAGATAAGTATCATTAAGAACTTGTGTTATGGATGCTAAATAACGGATAAACATACATAAATACAATTTTTTTATGTAAATTTTATTTAAATAAAAAAAATCGGTCGTCCATGTATCATAGTTAGAAAACCATAGAGAACCAAATGATAATAACTTAACCTTAACCGGGCTTGAAACTTCTAAACCGCCTCATAACCCACCTTATTTTCCGCATACAAATTAAGTTATAACTCATCCAAGTATCCAAGTAGACCGTCGTTTAATCATTTGTTATGGTAGACCCACATTACTTTATGTCCCACTGAAATTGTTAACTAAATAGCAATGTCCCTTTCAAATGAGTCAAGTGGCTAGGAAGGATATTTCGTCCCATCTCTGATAACTTACTCATACTGTTTCACGGTACTCGTGACTTAGTTTTTATTTAAATGTTGTTATTAATTTATATTTTGTGGTCTCATTAATATTTTGTATTTTATTAATATTTTTTTTATCATCATATAAAATGTTGAGAAAAATAACATTTTACATACGTAATCCACGTATGTAAAATGTACATAAAACTTTAAAAGTTTGTTATTAAAGGTATTATTACTTAAGGTTTTTGTTACTTAAACTTTTAACTTTATTTCGTTTTATCCACAAATCCCCATTATAGAAATTATGGTAAAGCCAAGAGTTGAGAGACTGCGTTTTTTGTTTTTGACAACACTTACCTAAAGCCTTACATTTCAAACGTTTGTTTTGTGTAGTTTATAAATAGGTATATTTTATTTCCTGAAGTCCCCATCATAATAAATTGTTGACGACTTACAAAAAAATTGCATCTTAGGTTAAACGATCACTTCAAAGCTTGCTATTCAAACTTTTGTTAAATGTGGCTCGTAGATACTGAGGCATATACATGTATTGTTTTATCTACAAGTCCCCATCATGTTATCTGGATAACAAAAGATAAATCTATCTAGATAAAAGATTGCTTCTAAAAGCAATCTTTTATTTTGAACCACACCTATTTAAATGCCCGTTTATCTTTTGTGTTCTATTCAGTTTTTAGGGCGCATATTTTATTTTATCTATAAGTCCCCATCAAAATTGTCGACGTATTGCAAAAGCAAGTTGCGCCTTTGCCGCGAATGTTGCAATATCTGAGTAATATTTTGATGTGCACCACTTTATTTTCAATTCCATTAGTGCACCGGCTTTTCCAATGAGGGATTTTGTCTAAAAAAACTCTTGGCTTCGAGCCCATTACCTTAATGTCCTCATTGGAAGGCTTCGTTTTATTGGCGGTAGGCGAATGGAATGCAGTCTAACCATTGCTTTGACGTGGGATCTCGTTTTTGCTGCAGTTTCATTTCATTAGGTAAATTGATGGCTTTATTTCAAGTCTTCCTTTCTTAGGGTATTAATTGAAGTTACGTTTTTCAACGCTACTTAACATTTTTTTGTTCTAGAAGTTCGCAGACATAATCATAATACTTTATTGCACATAAAAAATAAATAGATTACAAAAGGTATTTCAAAAATAAAAGTACGAAGGTGGACTTATCTCTAGAAGAGATCTCTATCAGCCAACCCTAGCAGTTGTGAATTAATTTGTAGGCACGGGATTAAATTTGGTACGTACACCATATTATTATGATGTTTAACGAAAACGGTATTCTACTGATCGACGGATTGATTTCTTTAACAATTACTCTCACGCTTCTTAGGGTTGCTCTGATATTTTTTTCTGCTATACACAGCAAGGTTATGAAAAAAACAGTTTCAGGTATTTTATGAATGTTTTTATAAAGAATATAGTATTATACATAATATAGAAATGAGAAAGGCCAACCAAGACATATATATTTACGATAATGATTATTCATTTTCATTTAATCCTCTTAAATATATAACATAAATGGTACAATACATGCAAAATGTTTGAGTTCAGAGATGTTTTCCCATGGTATAAATTTATATTTTAAAGGTATTGTGATGTTAACAGATGGCATAACTTTACGCATAACATTTAAATATAATATACTGGGAAAACAAACAATTTAAACATATAGATTATAGGTACTTTTTCTTCTACATATTCTTTAATATTATAGAAATATTTTGTTTATGAAGCAACTGCTAGGCCTCGGGCAGTTATAAACTAATGATAGTTGAATTTAGCAGAAGCAGATGTGTTGAGCTGCTTAACTAATCAAGATTACACACAACATTAATGATAATATAAGCTAGACATATGGTGGTCCGCGACATCTCTGTGATGTTCGACAATTTGCTGAGTGAGCTCCGAGTGAGTGAGTGTTATTGATTTGTGTTAACTATATTTTGTACTCATTTTATGTTATTTTTTTTTCTTGCAACTTGTATTGAATAAATATTTTTCTTTCTTTCTTTCAAATCATTTTTATTTAGCTTAGCGACAATAGATAATTTTATACAATTGTAATAAATTTCATCCCATTTTCATTTCATTCGAATCATTACCGTTGTTAACTTATCTTAAAGCCCAATGCTGAACAACGGAGATGAAAAATGTCATAATATTAAGATATAGCGTGGTTATCATTTATCGAATCCAGAAGTCGTCAAAATAAGTTTTCAAGTCGAAAAAAACGATATAAAATCATATAAAAACACGAATTGGTTTTTTGCATACAGGTGTTAAGTGATAATTGTTTTCATAATTTTAGGAGAAAGCACTGTGAGTTATAGTTTTCTCTATGACTAAGTACGCTTATGGAGGTATCTAGGTAGGTAGATAGGTGAGAAAGGTGATGTAGCTATAAATAAATAAATAAACATCCTCTTACAATCACACCAATTATTTAGCTCCAAGATAAGTATCATTAAGAACTTGTATTCTGGATACTAAAGAACATACTTATATACTTTTTTTTTGTAGATGCATACTTAATATACATATAAAACTAACTATAGATAGCATAGCTATAACCTATACTGGGTGCCCTTTGGTTCGCCTAAAATTGTTTGTCCTAATATGGTTTGGCCAAACCGTTTTGGCCTAAACTTAAAACGTACAATTATTGTTTCGCCTAAAAATAGTTTTGCCACCATTATAGTTTGGCCTAAGAATTGAAAGGCCTAATTTTAGAATGTCTAATGTAAAATAGCCTAAACCATATTGGCATAACTTTATTTTGGCATTACGATTATTTCGCAAATTTGTAAAAGCACTAATTTTAACATATCTAAAATGAAATGTGCCAATAATGTATTGGAATAAAAGCACAGAATTGTATTGAGAAAATAAATTGACAGAAGCGAATCGCTGCAAACCCGACTCCACGTAGTCTTGTCTGCCCTACCCTAGAGTGCAATATAAGCCCGCGTAGGCGCTGAAGCCGTGACGGAAAGTATGCATGCTGCATGCCTGCATGCATGCTGCATGTCTGCTTGCACGCTTACATGCTGCATGACTGCACGCATGTTGCGTGTCTGCATGCATGATGCATGCCTGCTTGCATGCTGCATGTTTGCATAAAAATGAGTAGGCGTTTTGTACTTTATGATTTTTAATTTTGTGCGAATTAATATTTAGGAATTGTAAACTTTAGGGATTACGAATTGTTCCGCCAAATGACGCATTTGGTAAATGACAATGTGGCGATAAAAAGTTAGGCAAAGTGAAATTAGGACAAACACGATTCTGAAGAGTGAAATTAGGTGAAAAAATTTTAGGCTTTTCGTTTGGGTGCCATTACAAATTAGGCGTACAAAAAATTAGGCAAAATAAAAAAAACCTATACTTCTAGGCATATGGGAATTATTAGACCGTGTCTTGCAGTGCAATCAGAATTTTTCATACTTAACACTGATAATGACGTTGGGCAGGGCTGTCACAAGTGGTTGAGGGTTCTTTAATACATATTTTGTCGCATTGGGAAATAACACAGCAGACTCGACACAGCATGGCATACTAGAACTGTTAATAACTAAGCTAGATGAAGATTCAATAGACGAATACAAACGTTATGACTAATATAACGGGAAAGTCGACATACAAGTCCAATGTGCCCAAGGAATTTGTAACCTTTTTTCAGATACTGGAAAATAAGGCACGTCTGGCAGTTTATAGAGGTGTGTTGGTACCTACACTAACGTAAAGAAGCAAATGCTGGTTATGGCAGAAGAAACATGAAAGTAAAATTAATGCAGTAGAGATGAGAGCACTCAGAAGTATTTTAGGTGTCAAATTAAGTGATAAGATTAGGAATGAAGTGATAAGGGCCGAAGCTAAGGGGCGAAAATATAGTGACAAGAATTAAGAAAGGTATGCTTTTATTTGGTCATATTGAGAGGATAAGTGTTGGGAGGGGAAGACCACGTAAGACCTTCCATGACCAAATCCAGAAAGTTTTGAAGAAAGAGCAGGTCAAAAATACCCTAAGCCGACGGGCGTATATGAGAAGGTTACTAAGTGCAAATGAAGCTAAAAGTGTGTGCCAAGATCGTAGCAAGTGGAAAGACGTGATCTCTGCCTACACCTACGGAAAAGAGGCGTCACATAAATATATGTCTTGGTGTTATATTTGTAGGTGAAATAAGTCTACACAAACCTTGATCAGAGCCAAGATCTACGTTTTCTGCTCAGCAAAAGGATCATTTTTTCTCTGAGATTATATATGAAAAATCAATGAGCCTTATAATTGTTAATAGTATAAATACAAACTTTTTTGAAAGGTTTTTATCAAATAAGATATGGGTTTATAGGGATCTTACCAAGACCTAAAGAGTAAGTAAGAGTAAGAAACGTAAATTATATTTATGCGCTGTCCACAGCATAAGTTCTAATATTCCTGTCTCCCGGCAGTCGTCCACCACTTCAAAAATGAATATCGCAGTAAACGATTACAGAAAGTAATAAATTCCGAGGTTCTCACATTTGCTACATAAGCTTTCATAACAGGCTTAGCTATTTAGTCCTCCAGTTTTGCTGGCAAATTGCCGGTAATTACCTTCCTACGTGAAGGAATAGTTTGTTCAGCAATTAATCAACTTGACAATTTTATGGGCACATTTGCCAAATAGGTTGCTTTTGACTGTTTCTTGTTGATTTTAATATAAATAGATGTATAATATTTGAGTAAAGTATAGTTCTTTATTGTGCATGAACAACAAGATTACACAAGGTCTGAAAATTAAATAAAAGGTATCACTTGATTCTACTATTTGAATGAAGTTTTTCTTATTGATACTATTATTAATTGATGAAATAAGTATATTTGATGGATTTGTGATTTTGAAATGTTTTTACAAATTGATAATATTTGATTCCTTAGCTCATGAATTATTTAGAATGTAGAAAATATTCAACTATTGCATTTGTGAACTTTTAAAATTGACTTTTAATTAACTTTTAAATTTTAGATTTTTTTTTTGTTTTCCCGTAATTTTAATGATTTTTAATCTCATTCCTAACATATTTATTTAGTATGATTATTGTATCAATTATTTTTATATTATTCAATTATTTTTTAATGTTATATGAATTGAATTGAATTTTATTACATACTTTTAGAAATTATTTGATATGAATTCAGGTAATAGTATTTAAATATTAATGAACTATTTATTTATTGTTTTTAAAATATTTTGTGATTAATTAAATTTGTATGTTTTAAACTATGTAATATGTCAGTGAATAAGCATGAGCCTACATCTGTCAACAAACTGCTATGCACTTTGGCAGAAGTTGTAAATAAGTGAACACAAGTTTATAGAAAAAGAAATAAAAAAATTTTTTATGTCACTTGCCTCTTAAATTGAACACTTAGCAATATCAAGATACTCTGGTTTCGTCCTAAACGTTGGGAGGACGTTAAATGTTGAGCAACTTATGTCACTTGCTATATCAATTGAAATGTAGGACCTCTTACGAAATATTTCGTTGCGGTTCGTTTCAATAGAAAATTTCCGCGTACACTTAAGTAGACTAAGCTTTCTGACAAGGTTTTCCCAAGAATTTTCAGTATAGAGTAGGTGCGCTTGCCAAACCAGATAAACAAGTGCATTTTTTATATATTATCATGTTAAGATTACGGGCTTTGCTTTTGGTTGCTATAGCGACTGCAAAAACTTTCTTTTAAAATAGACTAAATTATTTTAAACAGTTATGTTATGTTTATTTTTTTTACCTTGCACCTACGTTTTGCAGTAATTTCTCGAAAAAAACTTCGTCAAAAGTCTCAAAACGTGAAACGGATTTTATAGGTTTGGCAACACGGTACAGTACACGGTGTACAGGTATCATACCAAGACCTAAGGAGCCGGAGCCAACCTCACCTGCAAGTGGTGTACGGACGAGGTTCTGGCGAACATAACAATGCCCAACAAGCGGCAATAGGCTCGCCACCTATTACGTGGGACCAACTATATAATGGGCGAAGTGTGGGCGTAAAATATGTCTCTGCCTACCCCTTCTGGGAAACATGCGTGAATGTATGTATTTAAGTATGCAACAAGGTACTTGATGCCCCTAGCATTGCAAGCGTGCGTAGACTCACTGTGATTACTTTCCATCATCATCATAATCATCACAGCCCATTAACGTCCCACTACTGAGCACGAGCCTCCTCTCTGATATCAAGGTGCGAGGGTATTGGGTCATATTCCACCACGCTGACCCAGTGCGGATTGTTGGAGGCAGGTGTATAGCGTACTGCTGTTAGAATTTATCAAGCCGCCCATTAGGCCTCTAGCATGGCTTAATGACTACCACATTTAGTGATAACCGGGACCAACGGCTTAACGTGCCTTCCGAAGCACGGAAGCGCTCGATATCAAATGCCACACAAACGGTCACCCATCCAAGGACTGACCTCTATAAACTCTGCTGTACTTTCGTGATCGTTTCCAACCACCGAGACCGCAGAGCTACGAGCGCTTCGAGCACTTTCCATTAGCTGTGCCATATACGTGTAAGCCACCTTGTGATAAAAAAAACTTAGCCTTGCAGAATCACCCAATATTACTCTCTCCACAGTTCGCCACATTACATTAAGCAAACACCAAATCAATTATCGATTCTCTAAGTAATTGGAATACTTATAAGTTATTCCAATTTCATTCCACAAATGAGATCGCTATAGTATTGAAATAGCAGAAACCGATTCGATTCCTCAATCAAGCGACGAAATAGCTTTCAAGACAATGAAAATTGACGTAACATGACAATACCATTATACAGTATATATATTCAACGTTAAGTAAGTCAGCGACGGCGTCTCGTGTGAGATGAATGATCTTATTGGTTTCGACGGGTTATAAGATACAAGGTGTATTACATAATGGTGTATAGCAATGTGTCTCTGTAAAATTATTTAAAAAATACAAGCTATTTGACTGTCTGTATGGCTTTCCGTTTAATGATACCCGTGTCGACTTATCCGTAGAACAGAGTCCGATGTGATCATAGAGCAATAATACGATAAATAGCTAAACGAGATAAGAAATACAAGCTCTATTGATATACATTTTTAAAATTTTCGTATCTTATTTAGTTTGAGATATATAGAATCGAACAACGTTCAATGTGATTTAAGTTTCGTAGAAAAACGCACTAAGTGGTCATCGGACAGTGCGCGGGGAGTGGGGACGGCGCGGGCGCCACGTTCGTTCGTCACTCCGGCCTCTTTTCGTTGGAAAGCGGGCGTTTTCATGTCATGGGCTTAGTTTTTTTCGGTTTGATGAATATATCTAATTAGTTAAGTGTTTTGCATTAACAAACATATTGTTAGAGATGCCGCGATCACGAAAAATTAAGACATGCTTAGAAAGGATGAAGGAGAGCCTGAGCTAAGTTCATCTTATTCAAATTCGCCTGCAGTTTATATGAAAAAAACTGCAGGTGCCGGTAAGTTGACTTTGTAGTTGTAATATTTAATCAATATTATTGTGTCCTACACTATTACATTGTTATATTTATAAATATTACGTCTATTATTAATTTTTGTATCCGATACTACTTGTGGGCGATCGATTTTTATATAGGACGTTTTTTTATGGAGAAGCACAAAAACGCAATTGTAGTTCGAAAATACACTTAGCGTAATGCCTATTCATAGAATAACCAGTTTCTATGAAATAATAAAGAGTAAAAAGTAGAAGTCTTTACAAAACTTAGGCCGATTTAATACGAACATTATGGAACTTCTAAGCGTTTCATGTGAATATTGGACGTTTTTCTACGGAAACTATGATACGATTTGTTGGTTCGATAATAAAATGGGACGTTAATACTGGGATAATAGAGTCAGTTAGGACGTTATTCAATTTAAAATTTCGTTAAATATAAATAATTTTGGATAAAATTTGCATAATGAATTGCTAGGTAGGTATATAGTCCTGCTATTTTAGTAATCATATATTTTTCTATTATTTTAGTTGAGAATGTTGATGAAAAAGGCATTACACCACCATCGTCACCTCTGCCACCTGGTGCAGACAAAATCAGCCAGGAATTGACTACTGATTGATATATGGGAAGAAATTCAGGATGGAGATGGCGATACCCAGAAATCTCCTGCGACAGCTCAATACCAAATATATTATATGACCCACAACCCAAAAATGTTACCAGTAATTAACTTAGTACATTTTCTTTAGAAGTACCGTCTACGTCTACTATGACGACCCCGTCACCAAAATCACAAGATCGTCATAGATGAGGCAATGAAAAAAAGAATAAGTGTTTGTGACCATGTTCGAGCATTTGTCCCTGTTAGGTCGTACTATATACGCAAAAGTAGCCAAAAGCTCTACTTACAAGGTGATTTATTTATTTATTTATATAATCAGAACGGAATACACCAATTACATTAATTATCAAAAGTATACACTAAGTATTTCCAAAATGTTTAAGTTGTATCTTGAATGGTTCGAACCTGAGAAATACACTTCCAAAGCTACAAGATAACGCCAGTATCGGGACATTATGAATCCAAACTTCAATCTCGCTTTTCATATTCCCAAAAAGGATTAGTGCGATGATTGTCACATTGTCCGATTAAAACATAATCCAACGGATCAAGAAAAAGAATGATCCCTACAAATGATTTTTTAAATATGATCTCACTTAACCTGATTTTAATATTTTAGTGATTCGCGGTAACACGAGAAACTCGGTTTCGGAAACAAGTTGAACTAAAAAGCCGAGATGAGTTTCTTGAGGCATTCTTCTCAGTCTCGTTGCCTTTTGGAAGCCTCGTTAGAGTCACCGACAGACTGACTGACTGACGGACAATCCCTTCCCTCCTTTAGAATAACGACAGGCTGACTGACAGATCCCCCCGATAAGAGTCACCGACATATTGACAAATCTTGAGAAAAACCACAACAGACAGATAAACTGGCAAACCTTGACAAATTCTGACAAAGAAACCATTTGGTTTTTATTCCTTTATTATGGTACCGCTCATATCTCTTTCATTGTTGTTAAAAAAGTATATCGAATTTCCATTTTATGTCTCAATGTTTGACGAATCTAAATTATCATGTTGATCTTAAAGACAATAAAGTATATACTTTTTATTTTACTAAAACCTGCATATACTGAACCTATTATGGTCGCTGCTGCTAAGTATAAAAATTTGATTGATATGTGCCGCTCGGGAGATATTCCGGTGGAGTATCATCAATATTTTGCTCGCTTTGCCACACGGTACTGGTGATGATTCTGAAGAAGTAGATCCTAATCAATAGGACAGCATCCAATTCCTCAATTACTTACTTGAGTACTTATTATCATTCACATTGTTTCGCTTCATTCGTATTTTTATTTAATATTGTTATTTGATGTTTGTCTAAGCATGATTTAATTGATATATTTGTGTAGCAACCATTATAGGTTAATTAGAATATGCAGGTTGTAATCAGTCTTAGATATATATTCTAAGACTGATTAATAATAATATTGTACACGCTGGTTGTTATATGGTTTATTTTAAATTGAGGATGTGGAGCAAAATGTCTTGTCTATTGTCATGATGTGTACTTAATTACATACATTTTTAAGACAATTAATTTAGGTCGTAACCTAGTTGCAGTGCTGTGATATAATGAGTTACCTACCTATTTATTTATTATTTTAGTAACACTGCCAGAGTATTGTTAATTTTACGTCAGTTTAGTTATTAAATATAAAATCGTCTAGATAACGATGCTTTTAATCGAGACTGATTAAGACTAATAATTTCTATGGAAAAACTATGTTATTGTTAATTTTTAAACAAAGTTTGAGTATGTCTGTACCTGCCTCTACTATAGTTCGATTAGAAAGATTAGTGTGTAAGTTATATATATTTAAATCTTCTAAGTACGTCACTTTGATGTCATGGTGTTCCAATTTTTAACCTCTAATGGTTTTATGAGGTTCCTATTTTGAGATTTTCTAAACTAATAAACGATTTAGAACATTAATTTCGTTTTTATTTTGTTACATAAGGTTATTGTCATAACTAATGTTATGGCTAACTTTATATTTAAACTAGATGTTACCCACGGTTTTACCCGCGTAAGTCCCGTTCCCGTGGGAATTTTTTAGGATAAGATAGCCTATGTGTTATTCCAGCACTGCAGCTATACACATACCAAGTATCATCATAATCGGTCTAGTACTTTATGCGTGAAAGAGTAACAAACAATCAAATATACATACATACACATACATACATACACATACATAGGTACATACAAACTTTCCCCTTCATAATATTAAATAGGTATTTCAAAGTAGCAAAGAGGTATTCATATAGAACCTATAGGTGATAGAGTATTCAAACGAAAAACGTTCAAAGTTAATATAGAACGGCATCTAATTCAGATGTCTCCGTAAAAAAACGTATTATGTACACTATGGACTCCCGCTCTTCCGTTATAAAACGTCCAATGTTGATATGGAACCCACTATTTCGTGAAATAAAAGCATTAGAAATGTACATTAAGGAGCATTTAACAAGGCTAACGCTTTATATACACATGTCAAAAAATCGAAATGTCAAGTCTCACTGTTTTAGAATAACACAAGTTAAAAACTTCTTTGACCTCTACTGAAAACTATCAACCCTACAGATCGAACGTTATTCTACGGATGAGTCGGTGTGATTTGACGATAAATATGAGAATAAGGTTAGTGATAAAAGGTGAGATGTAGTACTAACATTGTAATAAAGATTTTATAAATATATTCAGTGTATATCCAGCATTCTGTCGTTTTATTCATCTCTCATAAGCGATCCCTTTACAAAGGCGCTTCTAAGGTCTTGGGTTAGTTTCTGACAGGGGACTAAATAGTATATATAAGCACAATCTCTGCGTAATTTAGAGCAAGAACTCGATGTGTGAGAAGTTCGATAATATTTCTTTGTTATTTCAAATCATCCTGAAGAAATATATGTAAAAGAAAAATAGAATTTTGTAAGGGCCTCCTTTACAAAACCATGGTGAAATATTCTGGTCATACACCATCACGCGGACCTAAAACGGATCGCGGGAGCAGGTGTGGGGATTCTGCTGTTATAAATTATAATGCTGATTTTATTTATTGCTGTGTTACACTCTAATCATCGCTTTATGCGGCAAGTCGGGTCAAAGCAACGAAGGAAGAAAGGTCTCAACATGACCACACCATCAAAGCATGGAGTGGTCATGTTGAGGAAATAATTGAATGCAGATTAAGAAACTTATTTGTAATGGACATGTGAATGGAAATGTTCGGAAGAGATGACTGCGTAAGACCTTAAACAAATACAGAACATTTTGGAGAAAGGGCGGGTCAAAAGTCTCCTACATCGACGGGAGTGTATTAAAAGCATGAGCATGAATGACGCTAAAAATGTGGTAATATTTAAGTAATACTTATGAACGGACGTGAATTTATGTACTAGTACTTTGGTATTTACTAACAACTTTTTACAATAGAAGTTCCTTGGCCACGACTAAACAGAAGAAGAAATAGAAAAAACCAGTACAAAGTACCAGCTGTTCTAACCAATTACCCCGATCCATTCTACACAGATGGTGTTTTCAAATTGTTTGTAACTATAAATTTGTTGCACCGCCAACGCGGTAGCCCCAGATACCAAGATAAGCCAGACTCATTCAAACTTAACAATGTGCTAACTTGGCTAAGTAGTCAAGATTGTTCTCGAGATACTAGTTGAATTAATTTTAAGATAAGTTTCGGCGCCAAAGCGGGTTTGTTGGAAGTTTTCACCACACCTGATGTGATTAGAGGAGATTGTAATGTTTTTTTTAAATTTTTACGTCTTAATAAGTTATGACAGCATTTTTACCAAAAAGAATAAAATGTATTTCATTGAGGAATCGGGAATCTTAGTTAAGGAAGATACATAACATAAAAACTTTATGTTCGGGCAGAAAAAAAATACAAATATCATCCTAGCCTGTTTACATCCCACTACTGAGCACGGGTTTCGTCTGAACAACCCTTGTCAGAAGGATTTAGAACAACTCCACCACGCGGAGCTAGTACTGATTGGTGGAAGCAGGTGTGTGGCGTCCTGCTGTTAGAATTGTTTCAGCCGCGAAATAAGGCCTTTAGCATCGCTTCATCGTATGACATATTATTGTGTAGGCCGGAAAAAAGCACGTAAGAAATTTATATTAAATGCCATGCAAACGGTAATACATCCAAGGTTCGACCATTGTGGACTCTGATTCATATCTACGATCATTTCCGACAACATATTGAAGATAAAAAAAACTTTACTGTTATTTTAAAATTCTCTTTCCTATAAAGGTTACATGATAATCTTTTGAATAAATCTAATAATATTGTCCCGAAAAAATAAAGATACTTCGTAACCGTACCCAATTCCCTAGTGGACAATAAATCCGTTGCTTTGTGACCGTGTACGGCGTATCGGATATTGCACCGTGCGAACAATAGTCAATGGCGACAAATGAACAATCCATATTCAAACGAAGGCTTTTGATTAAATTCTTACAGCTCTCGATTGGCGACAACGTTGACGGTAAAAATAACCAAAGCTAAACGGTATTTATTTATATTATTTTTATTATACAAGTCACCTCTTGAATTTGTGTCTTTGCAATCCGACGCTATCTTTGGAAGCCTGGGTTTTTGCTTCACTATATTATGTTGTGCGCTTTCGTTATGTTATTAATAGTATATAAATAATTACTTTATATGATCAGTCAATTTAGGTACAATTGTTGTTACAAGTTTATAAGTCTATTTTGTAATTAATCAAATTAAAATACTACACACCACAGATATCTCCGTTTACTTTATGTTCAAAAAACTTGTATTTTTTATTTAATAAACTATTATTTTTATAGGGCGGAACTTCGGAATACACATTGAGTCGTGAAGAAGAATAATAAAAAATCCTCCAAAAATTACGTTTACGCTAAATTTATGCAGTTTTAAAAAAATAAACATTATACCTTTCTTGCACTCAAGAAAGGTGCGGAACATCAATGGCAAAGTCTTTAATTCACCTTTTAGTAGTATCAATAACTATACTGACCTATTAAAATGAAACTCCATGAAAATATGTATTATTGGTTTCTTTATATATGCAAAATGGAAACAAAACAAAGTTTTATATTTTTACAGCACAGCGATTAGGTAGACGCAAACAATGATCAAATCATTGTATTCAAATTCCTGTTAGTCGATAAATCCGTTGCCTGATGATCGTTTCGGCGTATCCGATATCATACCATACGGACAATAGTCCAGAGCGTCAAACGTACAAACGGACTATCCATATTCAAATGGGGGCTTTTGATTAAAACCTGACAGCCGTCGCCGATTGGTCAACCTTCGTGGATGCACGAGCGGGTCGCGTGAATTCGTAATTAACCAATTGTGCTGTAGCTGTTCTGTTGGGTTTCAATTGTATAGTTAGGTTTTTAAATAAACTATTTGACTTGTCAACCTCATTGCTATTAGGGAGGAGGTAGAGATAACTCCTCATTATGTTGCAAAGGTGTCATTGTTGTGAGCTGTAATTAACAGTTCCGAAGTCCTCTAAAATAGAGATAGAGTATGAAAAAGAATTGAGATTTTGTTGAAGAAGTTAAGAGTGTTGAGTTGGAAGGATCGCAAATGTAGCGCCTTTTCAGACACTTTTCCATAGTGACAATTGCAGACAGCCGTTCCCGATTGGTCAACTTTCGTGGAAGCATGAGCGAGTCGCGTAAATTCGTAAATTTTCTGTAACGGTTCTAATGGTTTCAATAGTACAGTTTGGTTTTTAAAAGAGCACCGGTTTTCTTGCAATTTACACGTCAACTTCGGTCGTTTCTCGTTTCTTGTGTCTACTATATAAGGATATCTGTCTCATTTAGGAAAAGTACAAAAGAATGTCGATTTAAAAAATTTCACAATGTCTATGGGCTATTAAATGAAATAGGCTATCCAAACTTTATGCATATACTCGTAAAATCAAAAACAGTGAACTTGGGCTCTTGTTCGTTTAAACAAATATCAATTTTAATTCAAATCAAACATCAAGATCAGATACGCAAAATTAGCGTAGTATAATAACAAACTAGGCCTTCCAGATTATAGGTAACTCAAATCCCAAACGTACGTGGAAAGAGCAATATCGACACACAATTACGTATTCGGTGCGGTCCAACTATACCCAACAGCGCCCTACTTGCACAAAGTGTGCCAATTTGAGCCGGTTAGTGAAACTTCGGCCATATTTAATTTGGCAACGTACCCGCTCCGTACTGGATGGATTATTGGTACATTTACACTTGTATGACTTTGCTGTGTAACGTGTTTGTTTAACTAAAGGCTCCTTTTCTCGTTTCCTTTTTTTTTACATAACGGCATCGATCGTTTAGCACATTAAGCCAGTGTCAAGTAAGAGATATATTAATACCATATTAATCATAGTAAATGAGAATAAGTGGTGATAAAAATGATAAATGGTAAATAAGACGCCCGGGGAGGGCAAACCCTTTGAGTCCTCAGAAAAGATGTGGGACTATACTAAGACCTCACATGGACTTTTTGAGAGAATTTAAAAAGTTATGTTACACTGCTTTGTTTGATTTACCAACACTCATGTATATTCACAAACACTTAACGGTCAATAATCCACCGTTTTTACACATTAATGTTCGACATATCACAAATTTTAGAAAATAAAACAAACTACAGTCATGACGCTTCACTTTCCCGCCAAGAAGTCTTCTCCTTTCCTTTTTTTTTCTTTCAAATAATGACTTCGTGCGGTTTGCACATTTAGCCAGTGTCAATTAAGAGATATATAAATAACATATAAATTATAGTAAATGAGAATGAGTAGTGATAAAGACGATAAATGGTAAATGGGATCCCCTCCCCTTAAGCCCCTTGAGTCCTCAGTAAAGATGTGGGACTATACTGAGATCTCACATGGACTTCTTGAGAGAATTTGAAAAGTTATGTTGCACTGTTTTATTTCATTTACCAACACTCATGTACGTTAACAAACACTTAACGGTTAATAATCCACCGTTATTAAACATTCATGTTAGAAATATCTCAAATTTTAGAAAATAAAAAAAAACTGCAAACATGACGCTTCACTTTCCCGCCAAGAAGTCCATTCTCCTTTCCTAAATCCCGCGGATAAAAATCTTTTCTTAATTTTTAAACTTAGAACATGTCAATCAGTCCTTCTGAGCTATAGCCTCCTTAAACAAATAGAGGTGAGATCGATTCATACCCTATACAGACCCAATGCAGTTTTTTCATGTAACCCAATTAGGATCTCTAATTTGTGTTAACAATTATTACATATAGTGGTAACCTAGATCAACATTTAAACGTTTTAAGCACGGAAGAGTTCGATATCAAATGCCACACAATCGATGACGAATCCTTTCTTTTTCAAATGGAATTAATCAAATGACTGTCTCTCGCTGTTAGTGGAGCGGGTATTTGTGTCTGACTTTTACTGACTAAAAAACATCTATATTTATTCTCGAGCTATCCCGGGATGGCGGTTACCCTTTCGAACAGTCTTGCAACCCCAGCAGGCTTGGCCCTCTCCTTCCTCTCTTGGTGCTCAAATCTCTCTGTGACGTGCTTGGAGAAAGTCATGTATCCCAAAACTTACCCATTTGAACTCTGTGGTTTGCAACCACCTTTACAAGCTGATGTTGTTAATAATTATTGAACACTAATAAACTTTTCGAAAATTAGTAAGCAAACTAATAGCAAGCTACATTCATGTAACATGTAAAGCGGCTGAGTCTACAAGTCTCATACGTACTAAACAACAATACTGCATTCAAAACTGAACCTTGTCACGAAGCTAAAGGCTCTAATATGATCCAACAGAAAGTTTGCAACGGAACACGCATACGTGATCGAGTATCGAATTGCGGTTCGTTATGATACAGCCAACTTTGTGTGCAAAACAAATTTTGTGGAACTTGGCGTTCTATCGTGTTGGTGCATGGCTTAATTGACGAGTAACAAGCGGAATAAATTGGTATGAACGTACTACACTAATTGGTGACCGACTTACCCTGCGCAGGATTAGTACTTCTCACAATATTTTTAAAAATAATAGCCTATGTGTTATTCTGAAATATAAGCTATCTATATTAATTTTAAAATTCTATTCAAATCAATTAAAGTATTTATTGTTTGATAAGGTAACCAAAATTCATACATACATAACTGCTCTTTTATGATAATAATATTAGTATGACTATACATAGAGCATTATTAAAAAAAAAAGTAAATATGTTTATTCGTTATTCAGTATCCGAAACACAAGTTCTTAATAAAAACTTATCGTGAAAATAATTGGTGTAAAGGAATTATTTGTTACTATTATTAGACATAGCCAAGATAAAACAGTTCTTGTTAGGAATTATTTTTACGGTGAGTAGGTACATAATCAAAACATAAGCGTCCATTTTGGTACAGTCGCTATAAAACCATACTTTATTTGAAAAAACTTATGTAAAATGAAGTAGTAGGATAAGAAATGGATAAGGTTACATACTTATGATATATATAAATCACCCAGACTAAGACAAATATGCATGCTAAACTACACAGCTATTTGTCTTAAAAATATATGTACAATAGAGCTAATTAAGAAGCAACAACGAATTATTTGACGTCATATCGATCGTCTGTACAAATTCGTATGGTTAAGACGTTATCGCGATCGCTCATAACTTGGACTCCCCAAAAGCGTTGCTCACGTGTAACGACCCTATACTGAGTAATTCGCTTAGACTGCCACCTCGTCTAAGAATTTTCTTGTAGCTATAATTGCATTACCCACAAATTCCCCTGAAGCGAAGGAAAGCCTCCGGTAATACTCGATGGATCTTATATGGTTATGCTAATGCTCCTTATACGTGGAAATGCAATTATTAAAACGAACTCCTTTTTTTCGTGTTTAATGAACTCGCTATTTGCTTTGATGGTAGTCATGCGTATATTCTTTTTTTTTTCAAGCTTTAAGACCATTTGGTATATATAGTAATAGTACTAAACCAATGAATATTTTAAAAGAGCATAGCCTGTGAGTTTCTTGCCAGTTCTTCTTACAGAGCGGTGGCTCGGAACTGGCACTTAATTCACTTACACTTAATTATTTTTTGTTTGTAAATTGTTTTGTTGCATGTAAGTGAATCTTAGCTTCATAATTTAGTGTAATAATATTTAGATTGTTTTTTTTAATTTTTATTATGACGTTTTCAAGTACTATATGTAATAGTTTATAAAATAAATATTTTTTTACTTTACTTTACTTTTTACTAGTCGTGAATGTATGTATTTAAATAATAAGTTACTTCAAGACAATACATTGTCATTGTCAATCACTCTTTTTCTTTTCTAGGGCTGCTAACACAGATATACTATAAAATAGGCGTCACCAAGCAGTTTTCAATTTGAAAAATTAGATGATTTTTCATAATTCACCTTCAACTTAGGGAATAATACCAGAACTATGCCTGACAGTGTTCCGGCACTTCTGACATCTCCAGCTTACCAGAAGCGCGCAAGGCAGTTAGTTGTTTGATAGTGAGACCTGTGCATGAGACTGCCAAGTGTACAACTGTTTGTTACACACCATAACTGGGTTAGACTTCAAAATATTATTTAAACTGTTATTACATTTAGCTTACATTTCAGAGAAGGTAATGCACAATTATCGATACGTTTAACTTTGAGGAGTGTGCGATAACGAATGATAATCATGACCATTTATTTATGTGTAGCCAATGTCCTGGACAACCGTATCAACCTTCGTGCATTATCCACCGTCATAATCAGCTTATCAACTCTAAGCAATCCTCTTACTCCTAGACAGAATATAGAATGGCATCCCATGTCGAAAGATAAATCTTGTTGTAGGACCTAGCGGTGTGACACACCTAGCTTTGCTCTCAGAAAAACAAACACTAACTGAAAACAGGGTATTCAAAAGAGCTTTACGTAGGGCTGCCAAAAGCGCTCCAAGCCACTTTTACCCCTTTTTCTAAAGCCATTTAGTCTGTACACTGTACATATACGCCGGTTAATAGCCACTAAATAGAGACAGTTTTGAAATGGTCCAAACCATTTATATGGCAATTTGAAACGTTTTCTTGATATACTGGTTATGTTACGGTTATTGCTACGGTTAAATTATACCTATGTTACCTGTTTTTAAGAACAGTTTTTATTGCTTAAGTAGACTTGCGAGAATATCTAGTTAACGATTATGGAAGTTAAGCAGGGTCAGTCTTTGGATGGGTGACCTTTTTACGTTTTTGTCTTAGTTATATCTAAATAAAGTAGTCGCTAAGCAAAGTGAGAGGTCTTATATGTAAGGTTTTGGAGAAAAAAACGGTTTTAGGCTGTTTGGAGTTTGTTAGGAGTTTGCGGCGTACCGATTTAGTACGCCCTTCCATATATTTGAAATGGAGAGTCCACAGTCTGCTAGTTTTGCGCTCACTATACTAACAACGGGACGGCATGAGAAGGTTTATGAGTGTGAGACCTTATGGAACTGTTCGAAAGGGTTACGGCGGTCCCTCAACATAGCAGGCTGAAGAAGGATTATAGATGGTTTTTAGTCAGTAAAAGTCTGACACAACAGTGGGAGACGGTAATTTAATGATTTTCCATCCGAAAAAAAAGGAATGTAGCCAGTAGACGGACGTTTGCCACTCCTATTGGATCAAGGTGTAGTGAAACGTATGTTCGTTTTTATAATGTTCGTACGTACGGGGCTTATAGCGCTCATACTAAGATTTGAGGAGCACAAGCCAACCTCACCAGCAAGTGGTGTGCCTGCCGATCCTCGGACGAGGCTTTGGCGAACATAAAAGTTCCCGGTAAGCAGCAATAGGCCCGCCACCTATTATATTGGACCAACTTTATAATTGGCGAAATGTGGGCGTGTAATCTGCGTCTGCCTAACAGGCGTGATTATATGTACGTATTTATAACATACACAATTGAATATACACTATATTTATTCGCATCACAAACGAATGCATCCAATTGTTAAATGTATTGCAATTTAAGCTCTATCGTATTATTTAAATTTATATCATTATTCTCTAGTATTATCGCACTCATTGTAAATTTTCCGATTGGAAATGAAAGTTTCAGCCAATTGTTGATTTTTACGCATCACTTAACCTTGTTAGCCTCATATTGTGCATGAATCATTGAATATGTCTGTTTTGTTGTGTTATTGCATTGCCAGAGACAATGTTTGTGCCTGTATACATACATATTAGGTCGGGGAAAAAGTCTTTTTGCATAACGTAGGTATAATCTTATTATAAAATTTTTTTGACTGTACTATTTGTGTCTGGCTGGTTTTGGTAACATTAAAAAGGTTCCATTATAAAGAAAAGAAAAAAATAAAAAAAAGTTGTTTTCCGCTATTTTTCATTTGTTTTTCTCTCCGTTAAAATGAGTGAATCTAATGAAGAAATTCGATACATTTTAAAATTTTATTATAAAAAAGGCAAAAATGCAACTCAAGCACTGAAAAAAATTTGTGATGTTTATGGACCTGATGCAGTGTCAGTAAGAGTAGCACAAATTTGGTTCAAACGTTTTCAGTCCGGAAATTTTGATGTTAAAGATGCACCTCGCTCTGGTCGCCCTGTTACGAATAAAATGGACGCCATTTTTGAAAGAGTGGAGCAAGATCGGCATATTAGTAGTTACGATGTAGCTGAAGAACTGGGAATTGACCACAAAACAGTTTTGACCCATTTGAAGAAAGCTGGTTATACAAAAAAGCTCGATATTTGGGTGCCACACGAGCTCACTCAAAGAAACTTAATGAACCTTGTACTCATTTGCGATTCATTATTGAGACGTAATGAAACCGAGCCGTTTTTGAAGAGATTGATAACTGGCGATGAAAAGTGGATCACGTACGACAAGAACGTGCGAAAAAGGTCGTGGTCGAAAGTTGGCCAGGCTTCACAGACTGTGGCCAAACCTGGCCTAACAAGAAATAAGGTGATGCTGTGTGTATGGTGGGATTGGAAGGGCATTGTTTATTATGAGCTTTTACCGCCCGGCAAAACCATCGATTCTGATCTTTACTGCCAGCAACTGATGAGATGAAAGGAAGCAGTCGAGAGAAAACGGCCGGAATTGATCAACAGGAAGGGTGTGGTCTTTCATCACGATAACGCTAGACCACACACATCTTTAGCCACTCAGCAAAAATTAAGAGAGTTCGACTGGGAGGTCCTAGTGCATCCACCATATAGCCCTGACCTTGAGCCTTCAGATTTTCACCTGTTTCGGTCTCTGCAGAATTCTTTAGGTTCTGTAAGGTTGACCTTAAGAGAGGACTGCCAAAACTATTTGTCCCGTTTTTTTGATCAGAAGTCCCAAAGTTTCTACAGTAACGGGATAATGTCTCTGCCCACAAAATGGCAGAAAGTTATTCAACAAAACGGTACATATATATTGTAAATAAATGTAAATAAACTTTGAAAAAAATGTCTTGACTTTTCATACAAAAATACGAAAAGACTTTTTCCCCAACCTATTATATACATAAACGCCTATTTCCCCGAAGAAGATGCAAACTATACGGAATATAATATAGCAGTGTGGGGGCACTTCGCCAATTATTTTGTTAGTCCCACTTAATAGGTGGCCAGCTTATTTCCGCTTACAGGGAACTGTTATGTTCGCCAGAGCCTCGTCTGTTGATCGGCAGATGCACTTCATGCTAGTGAGGTTGGTTAGAGCTCCATATTTCTTGTTAAAAATTTGGTTTAATTCGAGATGTGCACAGTTAGTAGAACTTTCGTAGATCTAGATTTCGATTTTATGATGTGACGAGCCTACATACTTAAATTATTGGGCGTACTCAAGAGAGAGACAGGTAGATAAATTATTCGGGAGAATACCTAAAGGCTTCAGCTTGGCGTTTGTGTAATTTAAAACTGTTTTCATATTTTGTTATAATTTTATTGTTAATTTCGACAGCCCTAGCTTAAGCTGCGATTCCACTTCAGATTGCGAGGTAGATAAGCGATGAAGCAAAGCGCTATTGCTGAGATGCGTAACTGTGTGAGTAAGTTGGGTTATCAAGATGCGCAACTTTTATTCACTTTGCCTACTATACTCCTCACTTTTCAAAGGCTACAACAATGGCGAGTCCTAGTCACAATCTTCAGCTTTATCCTACTTTAGCAACTTTTATTTATATATTATTATGGCCTTATTACATTACTTATTATATTATATAGTTCCAAGATCAATAAAAACTTTTGCTATGGATAATAACTGACAATAATTTTATTATGCATATGCATATACATACTTAATTTTTATAGAAAACTTAGACCAGAACAATTATTCATGTTAATGCTCTCAAAGATTTCTCCCATTTGGAAACCACAACCACCACCACGAGAGCAAACTGCAGGTATACTGACCTCCACGATATATCAGTCGTCAAATCTTACTTTACTTTAACCGTAACTTTAACTGGTGTTTTTATTTGAAGGTGTTTTCAAATTCAAATCATTTATTTGCACAAATGTGGGTGTTAAAAATAATGTAATAAAGTACAGCACATTACCATTTCTGGCTTGCAAAAGTTACATAAAAATTTGATTACAGATAATAATTAAAATTTACAGTAATAAAAGAGAAATATGGACATGTCCAGTAATGAAAATAATAAATTCAATAGTTGTCATAAAAGATAACACCAAGAAATAAAAATTAAGTATGTCAAGCTGACTATGTTATGACGTTTGTTATTGTCAATGTAAGATGCTGCAACACAATAATATCACAGATTTACAAATTAAAGTTAAAATATACTTAAAGGGGACATAACAATTTAATCTCGTTTCACAGCTATCAACTCATAATGTCACAGTAAGAGTGCTGACACAATAAGCATTACGCGCTTTTTATCACCCGCTTTGCATAGAAACAGTTTCTAAAGCAGCTTAGTTATTTTTTTATAAAAATTAAGGCGACTGATGTAAAATACTCAGAGCACCGCAAGACTATTTGTGATCAAAGAGAATTTGAAACCAAAACAGCGTTAACAAAAAAAACAGTGCTTGGTTAGATAACTGCTTGTGTGGCATTTAATTTGGTGTCCTATATAGTGTTGAAAGTGAGTAAAATGATCGTTTTACTTGAATGAGACCCGTGTTGTAGTTCCACATCTTAGTCTCGACGCTTAGCTATTTCGCATGAAGCAGAAATATCTTTTTAGCGTATCTTACTCATAATTAATATTATCGGAGATTTCCCTTAAGTGCTTAATTTAATATCAATAGATAAGAGAAATGTGATTGTCGTTAACATAGAAAACTAGAACCGAGTGCATACCAAAATCGTATTATTATCTTTATAAAATTCCTATAAATAAAAATAAAGTAAATACTCAAAAAGCTACGTAGTATTTCTCTGAACGAATCACGTGTCATAGTTTCATATTTCACAGACACAGACAGTTAGACACTTACACCAATTATTTAGTCCCAAGATAAGTATCATTAAGAACTTGTGTTATGGATACTAAATAACGGATAAAAATACTTAAATACTTTTTTTTTGTAAATACATACTTAATATACATAGGAAAACACCCAGACCAGAACATAATTCGCACATTGATAAGAAGACCGTCACTATACGAAAAATTGTGTTTTTCTGTTAACAGTGCCATCTCTCAGCGCCCGTAGAAACTATTTTTTTCCAAAGACACCAATCTTTGTAACTATAATATTTATCGGTAGATGGCGTTAGTGTCGAACTGCTTTATCGACAATGTTGATACGATCTGTTATGACAGACCGCCATTTTTTCATTCGTGACTGTGAAGTTAACAAAAACGGTTTCGTCCGGTGTATTCCATAGTGACATTATTTGGTTAAAGGCGATTTGGATTGACCATAGTTCGTAAGTACGAATTAACTTTAATACGAGCACCGTCACATTTTGTTAAGCGTCGTGTATTAAGGTATTTTATTTTATTTTAAATTGCTATATTGGAAAGACATTCTGTCATTTTTTATTTAGCCGCACTCTTCGTGTTAAAAAATTTGAAGTATTTGATTGAATGATTAACTCAGAACGTCATTATTACTTTAGCGTCTTTCTTCCCATAAGACAAACAGAGGATTTGTATCCAATTTGAACGACATACTGACATTTTTTTTATAGTGTCACTCTTCCTGTCACAGAATTTAAAGAAGTTGAGTTGATGATTGACTCAGAACGTCATTATTTCTTTAGTGCCATTCTTCCTATAAACAAAACAGAGGGTTTGTATAAAATTGGAACGACGTACTGACATTTTTTATTTAGTGTCACTCTTCGTGTTACAGAATTTGAATTATTTACGTCAATGATTGACTCAGAACGTCATTATTTCTGTAGTGCCATTCTTCCTACAAGCCAAATAGTAGGTTTGTGTTCACTTGGAACGACATACTAACATGTTTTTATTAAGTGTCACTCTTCGTGTTACAGAACTTTAAGTAATTGAGTTGATGATTGTCATAATTTTTTTAGTGTCATTCTTCTTTTAAGCCAAACAGAAGGCATGAAAAATAACACCGAGACCAACTAAGAATTTTGTTTAGAGTCGTTTCTATTTGGGATACATTTTAACATTGGTTTTGGTTATTTCAATGATTTAATACTTACTATACGAGTAGTAAATTAAGTAAATAATTTTATTATAAAAGTATATCTGTATTATTACTCGTGTTACCTTTTGACCATAATTTACTTGTTTTCAGACTTAAAATGCCTTTAGAAAATGCGAGAATAAATAAACTGAAGAATATTTCTAGAAGACTGTTTGAGGACACATCAGATGTTAGAGAAAAATATAAAAAAAGAACGTGTCATGGTATTCAGACTAAACCTGTCCATTTTGAAAGCGCATATAACATACCAACGACACACCAGACCCCTAATAATCATTGTGAAATAAACCGCAATGAAAACGATGTTAACCAAAATGCAAATGAAGATAATTCTAGCGACAACCTCGGATTTGATAGAACCAATATATAACCAGAAATAATCAGTGTCCATCGTTGGCGACACTGGCTTCATTAGCTGTAGACAAAATGTCTACAGCTCAACTTACTACTAACAGTAATGACTGCAATGAAGATGGGCGAAGTACTGTCACGCATTCCTTAGAATCCAATAATGTCACGTTAGTTTCTGGGTCAGCCAGTGTTAACATATTGTACCCCGTCGTAGATGAAGGCAATAGGAATAGTCGAAAAAAAAGCAGACGTACTAATAAAAAACAGGCAGCTCAAACCCTAAGAAATCTAGGACAATCATACGTATCTTCATCATCAAAACTTGTTGCAGAAAGGGTGATGAGAGGACCCTGTAATGAAAAGTGCCGGCTTAAATGTCGTGATATTATTACGCAAGAATACCGCAAAATATTATTTGACTCGTTTTGGAATCTGGGCTCATTATCACGTCAAAGAGATTATATTGCTCAGAATTTAGTTAGCGTATTTCCTAAGTATCAGTACAAGAGGCTTAATAGTAACAGAAAACCAAAGAATGCATTTCATTTCGAAGTAAATGGTAAAAAAACTAGGGTGTGCAAAATATTTTTTAAAAATATTCTTGGTATTGGCGATCGACCTATTAGAACAGTGATAGACAAGAAGAACGAACTCGGTATAGTGGTCCCTGAGCAAAGGGGCAAACACAATAATAAAAGAACCATTCCTGAAGACAATTTAAATGAAGTACGACGTCACATCAATAGTATACCACGTATTGAAAGTCACTATTTACGCAAACAGACTTCAAGAGAATTTATTGACGGCGGAAAGACTCTAGCAGATTTATACAGGGATTATAAAGCTGATTGCATTCAAAAAAACATTCAATTTGTAAAAATACATATTTATAGAAAAGTTTTTAATACGGAGTTTAACATAAGTTTTTTCATACCCAAAAAAGATCAATGTGATCTTTGCACAGCGTACAGAATAGCAGATATAAAAGAAAATTTGGAAGAGAAATATCAAGGTCATTTAAAAGAAAAGGATGAAAGTAGAATAGAGAAGGAAAATGATAAGAAAATGAATAATTGCATACTATCTAGTTATGACTTGCAGGCGGTTATGACATTGCCTAAAGGAGAAATATCAATCTTTTACTATAAAAGCAAATTGAATTGTTTAAATTTCACTATTTCTGAACTGGGAAAAGACCACACTGAATGCTATTTTTGGACAGAAGTAGAAGGTCACAGAGGAGTTAATGAAATTAGGACGTGTGTGTTCAAATATTTAGAAAAAATGTCCATAAAACATCCAGACTTCGATTTTATATTTTATTCTGACAATTGTTGTGGGCAACAAAAAAACCAGTACATGTTGTCTCTATATTTGTATGCAGTAAAATCATTAAAAATAAAATCTATAACCCACAAATTCCTCATAAAGGGTCACACTCAAAATGAGGGTGACGCGGTGCATTCAACGATAGAGAGAGAAGTTAAAAAAAATTTGAAATCCGGTCCCATTTACGTTCCAGACCAATATATTTCAGCAATAAAGAACGCAAGAAAAAAAGGAAACGCATACATCGTTAATCCGATGAGTCATCGTGACTTTTATGACATTAAAAGTCTTGCTGAAAACAATAAATTTTCAAAGAATACAGAAGGAGTAAAGGTTAAGTTAGGTGATATTAAAATCATAAAAATGGTGAAAGATTTAAATGAACCTGCTACAGTCAAAATATTTTATAAGAAATCTTATTTAGAAAATAATTTTAAAGAGATTAGACTAGAAGCTAATAGGGTAGCTACTCGTAGGCAACAGGCAGGTAATAGGAACCAAGTTCCTAATGCCAACAATCTGTTGATACCTCTTTATGCAGCTAAGCTTCCTTTGGCTGAAAGAAAGAAAAACGACATCAAATCGTTGATTGATCAAAATCTCATTCCTAATTATTACGTTTCTTCCTATTTTGATAGAATCCTTAAAGAATAAGTTTATTCATTGTGATAAAGTAATACTCTTGATCTCAATTAGTTAAGTACAATTTATATATAGTAATTACACAATGATTGTGATATTGTTACTAACTTTTTTACTATTTTGATAGTTATTTTGTTTTTAGGACTACCTACTTTATTTTTTGGGCTAGTTGATGCAAAAAAGCCTTTTACATATAAAACACGACCCTTAATTTTAGTGTTTATCTTTAACATGACCTGTTAATACAATTTTTATGTTCATTATTATCACCTAAGTTAGTTGAAGTTTTGTTACAAAAATTTAAGTCTGAAAATATTAATAAAAATGTGATTATCCTAGCCGTTGCCATGGCAAACAAGTTAATGTTTAAGTATTTTGTATTGAACTTTGAAATAAATTTATTTTATAAATAAAAACAGTTTATTTTTTACAATATTAAATTTTATGTATTGTTATTGTGTCGGTTGGCTGTCATTAAGTAAGAAATGTTGAACATTTTCATCAGTGGTATAACGTCACTAAAAAAGTTTTTCGAATAAAATTGTTATTCAAAAACACTTTTTAAAAAAAAAAAAAAGTACATTACGGTCGCGTTTAATGCTCTCTGCTATAAAAATCTAACATGATATCGGTTTTCTATAATCTCTGGTGCAAAACTCATAATTACTGTTTGGTAAAACTTTAAATGCTTCTACTGAAAAAAATGCTTTTTTGGTTAGTGTCACTATTCTTGTCAAGGGGCGTATATTCATATTTATACGCACAAAAAATTGTCCTGACTAGGAATCGAACCCACGACGTCAGGAGTGGAGTGCGGGTATACTCGCCTCCACGCCATATCGGTCGTCAATAGCTTATAGCTATATATATATATATATATAGCTATAATATATATGTATTATAGCTATATATTATATATATTAGTCATAGCTTAATTTTAACGCGTAGCTGCCTAGCAAATATCACTGGAACAACACCCTTAGGCCAGGATTAGCTCCACATAAAGCAGTAGGGTAAACTCCAGAGGTAACGCTGTACTCCAACATCTTTACTTGGGACATTAAGCGCATTACAACGGTCCGTTTTAACATGAAACGTTATTTACTTTTCATTATGTATAATTTTGAAAAAAGGTACGTTGGCTACTGTTTTGTATGAGTAGTCTGTTGTTTTATATGGAAGTGACCAAACCAGTATCATTACAAGTAACTTAATATTTAATTTTGTTTACGCTGTAAACATGCCATTGGTCTTAAAGTCGGAGATTGACAGCAAGAAGATAGAAAACAATGCATTTTTAAACCTCTTACGATCACACATCGGTCCAAGTACTCTAAGGGTGCGTTCACACCTGAGGCATGTGTAATTTTATAGCGAAGCTAATGTTTAGCGGTGGACTTTTCCGGCTAATATGATGATGATGTTTTTATAAATAAGGTATATTTATGTTTCTCCGTTAATTCATATTAATACTTGCCTTGAGACAAAAAAATAAGTGTGATTATAAGTGTGTGGGTGTATAGGAATCCTACCATCATCTATGGATTTTTTTGGATAACCTGCAAGTGGCACACCAGCCAATTAACGTACGAGACTCTGGCAAATATAGAAGTTCCCGGTAAGCTGTAATAGGCTCGCCACCAATAACTCGGGATCAATAACTAAATGACAAAGTTTTGGCGTATATTAAGCCTGTGCCTTCGGGGAAACAGGCGTGATTGTATGTATATATGTGATTGTAAAATTATTATTCAATTAATTACTTATTTCTGTTTCTTTTAAGTAGAGCACAGCTGTCTCTATTGCGATAATACGCCTTATTCTAAAGACTTAAAAAACTTTTAGCTTACGATAAGCTAACCGGGATTTAACCCTCCGCGGGGCGTTGCAATATGACAGCAAAACTGATTTATGCCCTAATTCAGTAAACGACCCTTTTTCTTTCTTATAAATAAAGCGTCACATAGGATTTGTCCCGGCTTAACGTGAACGATAGCCGATATGTCTTAACGTTATTTATTTTAGTATTTCTGAGCTCGGTTTGAAAATAATTTGATAGGGATTTTCTCTTTCTTTTTGTTTATTAAAATATTTTTGTTAGTGATAGATTTGGGTGGAGAAGAATTAATGGCGGGCCGTTAGATATAATTTGCACGAAGCCTAGTCGGGGCTGCACAGATCCTGTAGACTGTGAATGAGAATGAACATCTATAGCAGTCGTGATTAGGATGTCAGCGCCTTCTAACATTCTGCTGGTGTAACCAAATAACGTTATTTCCCTTTAGGTTGCAGAGGTCAGATGGCAGTCGCGTTATGTAATAACTTAAATGCAGCCAAATCTGGTTAGACCAGTGAGCAGAACATGCCTGGTCTCTACCGTGGGACCTCGACTCCGGGGTTCTCTCGGCGGTGTTCTGGCGGTGCGCGCAATCCCGGAGCCAGGGTCCCCGCCCCGCACCGGATACTGTGGTGCGGTGGCGTCGAGAAGTCCAAACTCAGGCTCTGGGCGCATGGCGGCGGTAGCTCTCGAGGAGTGCCGAAGTTGCTATCGGTTTGAGGTGCCGTATCCTCGAGGCGGTCGGGCCCATCATCGAACGTCGGTGGGGGTCGATGTCCTTCCGGCTCACGCAGGAGCTTTCCGGCACGGGTGCTTCGGTAAGTATCTGTAGGACTGCTGGCGGTAGCGTCTGCCGCAGTGAGCCCCACACTCCCCTCTCGGTCCTCACTCCTTTGGCCGGAAGGCAGTGCGTTAGTGCATTTTATTACCGACGTAAATAAAAAAAAAGTGAGCAGAACCTGGACCCTAAGCTTAAGTCTCGGGCAACCAGGATAATGCAAGAAATTGAGGAGGAGCATTTAACCCGACCGCAGACATTTAGTACGGAAGCCTTCCAAGTTCCAAGATACCCAACAAGCGCATTAACGGTCACTCACTTTTTTAAGAGGGTGTGTCAATATTGGATAAACTAACATTACTAACTAATTGTGTCCCTGTTGGTGTGATGTGACACATACATTAAGCATTATTTTTCTTCGGGAACCTCTTTCAACTAGCTCTTCTTTATCTTCTTCGTTGGGTCCTGTTCAGAGCGTCATGAGAATTTTAAAAACAGAATCTGTTTTGGCAAATTCTCACTAGATTAGCGTTTTTGAGTAAGACCTGACTGCCTCTTTTCTGCTTGGTTATATCTTACAAAATATTTTTTGATCTTTGTACTTATTGTACCTATATTATATTCGTTATTAATTTAAGCTTTTACACCACAAACATTCATATTTTTTTAATTATTGTTAGAAGCATTTACTATTCTGTGAGACCAACTATATAATTGTCAAAGTGTGGACGTATGATATGCCTCGGCCTACCCCTTCGGGGAAACAGGCATGAATGTATGTATGTATGTTATTATAATGTATAGTAATTGATCCTTCAATCAAACTATTTGAACAGTTTTGTAGGACATTAATTTAACTTATAATATGTAATACAATATACTTTTATAATAATAATTTATTTCTGTATAATAACTAGCCTAATTACAATATTTTAAGAACATAAATTTATAAGTAATGCACTTAACATTAAAATATTTTTAATAAAAATGAGTGATCAAACTAAAGACGGTACGAAATTTTAATAAACTCAACGCTGACACATAGTACAAATTTATCAAAGTTATCCTCAATTAGGTAAACGCTCTATTTGCCTTCAATGTAAGCCAATATCTCCTTGAAGCACACCCCTGTGGTCACACACACGTGCGAAACCGTTACACGTAATACCACTTATTTCACCAATTTAGAGAAACGAAATCACGAGAAAGCAGTGCCCACTAGGTCTCTCGTGCCCAATTCGTACATACATTTCGCCTACTAAAACGTTGGGGTGCAAGTTGTGAGCTCAAGCGGGTTAGTTGAATGCAAAGAAACTTTTATTCTTAGAAATTAAGTTTTTGGATACAGATTAAGATCTTGTGCGTTGTGCAACATTAGCAAGCAATAAAATAAATCTTAACCCTATGGGCTCTGCCTAAAATAAAAATATTATTTCTATATATAAAGCGCTCGTAGCGCCGCGGTGCTCGGTGGTCGAAAACGATCACCGATGTAAAGCAGAGTTTTAATAATAATAATAATATAATATATTGTTTATTTTCTCTCTTCACAATGGTTTACAAGTTTTAAATGTAGAAAAATTTCAATGTAGGAAAGTTCAAAGAGGTCAGTCCTTGGATGAGGGACCGCTTGTGTGGCATTTGATATCGAGCGCTTCCGTACTTCGGAAGGCACGTTAAGCTGTTGGTCCCGGTTATCACTAAATGTGTTAGTCGTTAAGCCATGTTAAATGCCTAATTGGGCGGCTTCAAAATCTCTAACAGCAGGAAACCATACACCTGCCTCCGCCAATCCGCATTGGGTCAGCGTGGTGTAGTACCCAATACCCTCGCACCTTGGTATGTGACAGGAAGCTCGTGCTCAATAGTGACGTTAATGGTCTGAGATGATGATTATTATGCATCGATTTTTACATTATTTTACAAGGACTTTCTTCTCCAAACCCGGGACGGACCATTGAATTATGAAGTCTGACACACCCTTCCACTCCACCTACAGCGTGAGACAGTCAGATTTAATGATTGTCCATCCGATAACCACCAGTCTTAATTATGATAAGTTTTAAGCGGCGTTGTATTACTATAAATTAGCAATCACAAAAGCACATGTTCTAAAATTTAACACTAACAGTCGCATACCCAATGAGCTTAGAGCAAAAATATTAGAAAGTAACAAGTGACCAACGGAGACGAAGTTACTCTTAATGAGCTTTTAATTGAGACCAATCGCTCAATACTTCCACCACAGACCAACCACTTTCGTATCTCGACACCCGTCCAAGCTCTCGAATCAACGTTTACAAATTGCTTAGTTTATCAGGAATCTTATGTGTTGTGTATGCTTTTTGACCACTTTTTTCTATTATTTTTTATATCCCCCTCTACCCCCCCTTGGCTAGACATGTTGGCGCTGCAATTGTTATATTGTGTCAGCAATACGGAATGGCTTTAGTGAAACGAGGGTTTTCTTTTTAAGCGTGATTTGTATTCGGAGTGTTTCTGTAGTAATATGCACTATTTTTTACCGTGAGAGGACTCCATTTAGAGGAAACTGGTTTCTTTTTAATTTCGTACCCAGCTCTCAAACTCTTTGGTTTTTAAGACTATTGAAACTAACCTCGAATTTGAATTAATAATTAGAATATTTACTTATCAAAGCGCTTACAAACAACCATTTAAAGGAAGAAAAGCGCTGTGACATTCATTGAATGTCCGACTTTTTGCTGAGTGGATACGATTTTAGTACTTAACTCTTAAATAACTATGATAAGTATTTTTGGAAGTGCTAAATAAATTTATTTCTTTCTTTCTAAAGAAATAAGACTATTACAAAGATATAATATTATACAAATAAACTCGGATAAACATTGCATAGCTCATTATCCCCCACCAAAACTTATTATGGTACATACTGAGTTTTTTTTTTTAATGTGACACGTCATAATGACTACATCCTGCCGGATGGTAAATAATGGTACAAAGCGCATCCACTCATGACGGCCTGCTAAAATGACGTTTCACGCCCCGCTTAAAAGACCCGGGATCATAGGAAATAGAAAACACATGAGCCGGCAGCGTTATTGTTGTCGACTAGCTACCATTACGACGAAATTTATTCCAAGCTTCTTAGTCTTGCATATAATGTCAACAATTTATGAAAGTCATTCGGATAAAACTACCCTACAAACCTGAATGTTTTCATCGCAGCATTACACTGCTGAACGTTTGCGCACTTTAAGCTCGGTATTACGACACAGCTTTCATACGAAGTAGGTTAAAAGCAAGTTGCATATATGGTGGATTCATACGGCGATATCCGCTGTTATACCTTCACGGATGCTACTATTCCATAAATATGATTACCAAGCTTAACAGATTGTCCAAATAAGGTGATCTAAGCGTTATCAGATTTATAGGAGAATGGTTTGTGTTATCGATATTATATTCGTACTGCGGTTAATATGTAAAACCTTAGTAATAAGAAGAAATTAAATAAACTTAGAATTAAAAAAAATTCATACATACATACAGTCACATCTGTTTCTCCGATAGAATAGGCAGAAACATCTATACGCTCACGTTTCGCCAATTATATTTTTGGTCCGAAGTAATAGGTAGACAGCCTATTGCCGCTTTTTGGGAACTTTTATGTTCGCCAGAGCCTTGTCTGTTGATCGACGGGTGCACCACTTGCAGGTGAGGTTGACTTGGGTTCCAGAGGTATAAGCAGGATCCCTATACACCTACATATTATCGCCTACTCTCCTCTCACTATAAACAGGATCATTAACGATCAACTTCAAATTTAGTTTAGAAAGTTGGCATACAATAGTCAGAAATTTTTGCTTTATAAGTTCATTGGAGCTAAAAACTTAGGGACTTATTACAAAATGAGATCCAAAGCTTAGACAGATTTAAATCTAGTGCTGATATATTTGATAAAATGAAGACAATGACAGCATATGTGGGTGTATAGGAATCCTGCTTAAACCTCAGGAACCCAAGTCAACCTCACCTGTAAGTGGTGCACCCATCGATCAACAACCAAGGCTCTGGCGGGCATAAAAGTTTAGATCTGGTTTGTAATAAGCCTCTTGACCTTTGTTAATGCCATTTCATATTGTTTAAAAGAGAACTGCCACAATTTAAGCTGAAGTTTTTTTTTTAATGTGACACGTCCATAATGACTACATCCTGCCTGATGGTAAGCAGTCGATGCAGTCCAATAAAAAATTTGAAGCACTTTATGATGTGAAATAAGCACGGTACAAACTCATGACTAACCTGCTTAAATGCCGTTTCACGCCCCGCTTAAAAGACCCGGGATCATAGGAAATAGAAAACACATGAGCCGGCAGCGAGTTCCAGAGCTTAATGGTCTTGCTCAGAAACGACTTTCCAAATTTACGTATATTTAGTGCGAGTGACTTGGTCTTTCGATTCTCGGTAAAAGATTCCACAACTTAAAATTAGTTTACTTCGGAAAGTATGCACCAAAATCGGGCCAGTACGAAGGTACTTAGCTAAATCTAAAGCCGGTGATGCGGTTCACTGGTACTGCGCCGTGCAGGTTACTTTGCATATTCATTAAGTAGGTCGTTTGAGCAAGAACTCATTTCATAAGTTCATTTGGTGGTTAAGTTTCAAGTGCAATATAATTTTCACTTCAAGGAAAATTACGGGCTCTTTTACCTTGTGGAAAGATACTCCACTGACTCATTTTGTTTCGGTAAATATTTTATTAGCAAAATATAACTATCTCTTTTGTAATGGTATCCTGTAGAACTGCATGTGATAATTAAAGACCGTATAGGAATTGAATAAACTCTGAATAGTAATTGATCGAAAATGAGTCGTATGACTAAGGTGTATGGTACGAAATGACACATTAGCTGATAGCAGCAGTACAGGAAAATGATGACGAGAATTTGTCAATGAAACTTATTATACTTTTTATTATGTACGCCATTATCAGCATTCATTTTTATTTGACTTTCTTTTAAACTATATTATTATATATGCATATTATATTATTCCATTATTTACATAAATTACTTTATATACATATTTATAGTTATTTGAATAGATACTTTTCACAAATGCTGTGCGTAGTAATACTACATGCTTAGGTATCCACGGAAGATCAGCGTCGTGACATCCTTTGGTGTCCGACAATGTGCTGACGGGACACTGTTCCAGTACATAGTACATTTATTTATGTTGTTGCATCTATAAAATTCGCTCGTATTATTCGGTCGTGAAGCGCTCGAAGCTCGGAAACGAGCACCGAAGTACAGCAGAGTTTACAGAGGTCAGTCCTTGGATGGGTGACCGTTTGTGTGGCATTTGATATCGAACGCTTCCGTGCTTCGGATAGCACGTTAAGCCGTTGGTCACTAAATGTGGTAGTCGTTAAGCCATATTAGAGGCCTAATGGGCGGCTTGAAAAATTCTAACAGCAGGACGCCATACACCTGCCTCCGCCAATCCGCACTGGGGCAGCGTGGTGGAGTAAGTCCCAATATCCTCACACCTTGATATGTGAAAGGAGGCTCGTGCTCAGTAGTGGGACGTCAATAGGCTGAGATGATAATGATGATGATGATCTGTAAAATTAATAGTTTTTCTGGGTACTTACTATATTTATTTATAATTATAATTTCACACAATCTTTAGTCCTTACGTCATGTTGAACATAATATAATTATATTCTCCCCCGTAGTATTCCATTATTGGCTTCGAAACAATAGATGTATTTGTACCAGGCTATCCGCCATCTTTGCGGTTCTTAACCCGAATTAACAGGACAAGATTCGGTCAACGGCAACGAGGGCTCGAGTGAAATTTAATTGAGATTAAACTGGTTTTCGGTGCACTGAAATTTCTATTCCCTACAATCGCTGTATAGAAATAAACATGAATAGAACAAAGATATAAAATTTTAATTTAATTATATGCCTAAAAAGATACAAATTTCGTTGCATAATTTTGCAGTTGTGTAACATTATATAGTAAATAGGTACCAAAGTTTTAAATTATGGTGTTGCTGCTGAATAGTAGCAGAACATTAGCCAATATTGTAACCCGGTTTGAAGTGTGTTATAGTTAATACAATGTTAATCATAATAATATACATTATACAGTTGTATAATGCTATTTTTAAAATATTTTATACCTTAAATGTTACACAGTAACACAAATATAGGAGTTTTTGTAGCGATCCCTAATTTTAATGGCTAAATGTAAGTTAAATATTTAATTTTGTAATATAAATAAATATAAATAAATAAATATTTTCAGACAATTACACCAATTATTCAGTTCCAAGATAAGTATCATTAAGAACTTGTGTTATGGATACTAAACAACGGATAAACATACTTAAATACTTTTTTTTGTAAATACATACTTAATATACATAGGAAAACACCCAGACCAGAACAAATATTCATGTTCATGCACACAAAGATTTGTCCTGTGTGGGAATCGAACCCACGACCTCTGGAGTGAAGTGCAGGTATACTGACCTCAACGCCATATCGGTCGTCATAAATATGTAACTATGTTAACATCAAATAAGGCAACGAATAATGATAATACATTCTCAGTAACAAAATAGAATCACTTGCTATGAGATAAACTTATCGTTGGAAAACTATTAGATCTGTTGTCAAAAAAAAATAAGAAAATCAGATGGATACATCGAAGAGTGTTCACAATTGAAACTATAATTAAGATTTTAGAAGAATGCAATAAGATGGTATAGCCCTACATAAAAGCATAAATTTCATATTAACCGTGCGCTCAAGCCGGAATTCTCATATAAGAAAATTGTATGTCAGAAATATTATTTACAATATGAAAGGTTAATAACACCACAATAAAGGTTAATAACATACAATGAACCGTCTGAAGTTAATTATAATTAGAAAGTAAACGAAAATTTTCAACATGGTCTACCTATCAAAGAGATATAAGATTATCTCAAGAAAGCAAATTACTAGAGTGAACCGCAAAAGAAAAAAAGTGAAAGTAAAAAAAGACTATCCAACGTCTTCCATTTTCTTAATATTTTAAAAGATCTAGCTAGACTGACCGCCTATTGAAGACGTGCCGTTATCAATTCTCAGCCTTTTCTTGCTCTTTTCCCAGTTTTCATTCGTCCCTTGATCTAGAAATAGATATTGAGATCACGACGTTACTCTTTGATAATAGATTCAGTTTATCAGTGTCTTTGATATTCGATTTCTACTGATTTAGAAAATGTTCTTTGATATTTTGTGACAATGTTGATAAATATTCTTCTAGAGTTTACCTAGGTTGTGGAGATTGAAATGAGAACATTCATAGCTTCTTCAATAGGTTAGTTAAAGATTTTATAATGTGCCGACAGCAGGTTTATTTCCTGGTTTTTTTCTTAATTGTGCAATGACAGGCGCCTGATGTTTATATGTCACTTATATAAAATTATGAAGCGCTCGTAGCTCTGCGGTGTTCGGTGGTTGGAAACGATCACCAAAATACAGCAGAGTTTACAGAGGTCAGTCCTTGGATGGGTGACCGTTTGTGTGGCATTTGATATCGAGCGCTTCCGTGCTTCGGAAGGCACGTTAAGCCGTTGGTCCCGGTTATCACTAAATGTGGTAGTCGTTAAGCCATGTTAGAGGCCTCATGGGCAGCTTGAAAAATTCTAACAGCAGGACGCCATACACCTGCCTCCGCCAATCCGCACTGGGTCAGCGTGGTGGAGTATGACCCAATACCCTCACACCTTGATTTGTGTGAGGAGGCTCGTGCTCAGTAGTGGGACGTTAATGGGCTGTGAATGAATGATATAAAATTATTACAACAATATCCTTAACAAGTGAGCCCATAACAAAAATTTAATATTTTGTAGGCTTATTGAACACTACATAAAATACTTTACACTCCTCTTTAGTATAATTTACTGTAAATATGCCGTCCAATAGTTTCCTTTAAGAAGTGTAGAAGTCATCATTAAGTAATATTAACGTCAGATACTTTTATATTGATATCATTGTGCCCGGAGCCTCCAGTGGAAAGATAAATATGAAATATTTCAATGAATTCTTCGTCTCAATCCACCGGTATCCGGATATAATTGAAAATATATCTATTTCCATTCTACATTAATTAAGAAAGTGCGTCGAAGACAATTCCGTTTTAAGAACCGATGATTTTTTTATTATTGTATAATTAATTAATATACTAATAATTTTCTTACGAAGAAATCATAACAGTTGTTGATTTTTTTTAATTATTTCATGCCATCTATATGTCGCCATCTTTTGTAAGTTCATAAAACAGAAAATCAAAGCAAGGAATAAATTATAAAATGTATTCCTCTCCAACTTAATTTCTGTAATAAAACATAAAGTTCCTCGCAGCTTCCGAGACCCAAAACTCAACAGTATCATAATTTGGTTTGCACTGAATTAGAAATGGGAAAAAGCAGTGCATACGTTCGCTGAAAATTTCATAAGCATATGTCTTAGGTCGAGGATACACTATGCGACAGGCGAGTAAAAGTAATAAACGTGACATTTTTGGGAAATCCGAATGATAACTTACAACGTAAAATATACATCTACTCAACTACTTACACTGTAACAACACATTGTGTATATTATTAACACCCTTATAATTTGCAGTCTACCAAAACTTAAACAAGAACATAAGGTTATTCATTCATTCCTTTGTAAGATAATCTGGTTTTGACTTTTTCTTCCGACATATGAGTTCCCTGCTTCTAAAATCTCTGGGTCTTGCTGGGGGTGCTCTTTCCATTTCCTTCCATGAACCGATCTCATTTTCTCGGACTACATCGACTGCTGTCCATCAGTCTAAATTATGTTGAGACACGATAAAACGGCTATGAAGTAGTTTTTGAATAAGTGATTTTTTTCATCGTAAAGTTACGAATTAGACGTAAACTTGCGGTTTTATAACACGCCTACCTGTTTTAAGTGTTACTAAAGCGAATGTTAAAATTTAATCTCCGATTAATAACAACTGTCTTAAGTATGGCGTACCACGTGTTATTAACAGTTAGTCTTTTATTTGATTCTCTAAAAAAAGGTTTTTTTCATATTTGAGCTGTAATAAAAATAAATAATTGTTATTAAAATCATTAATAATATACTCATTAATACTAATACTAATTATACTCACATCCTGTTTCGAATAATAGTTGTGAAACAATACGATCATATCAGATTATAAAAACAGATATCACAGCTTCGGCAGGTAGTCGTTATTGTAATTTCATCGAATAAAAGAGATAATGCTCTAAGTTTGTGTTTTTGGCAAACAAATCTGACCTGATATCTTGTATGAATATAGTTACTTTCCACTGTGCGTATAACCCCGAGATAAGTGTATGCATCTTTCGAACTGGAACAAAGTACTATAATAGCACACTAGTGTACTGCACAACTGCACACTTTGTCACAAAGATTATTATTTTGTACATTTTCTCTATAAGTTTATGAATGTCTGTAGTTTATCATTTAGTCGCGAACAAAATCAGCGAAGAGTAAAGAAATATAAAAAAACATTGCTATTTTTCTATAGTATATCCTCCACCTTAAACTCGTTACTTCTACATAGCTGTTTGCAAACCTTGCATTTTATCTGAAAAACTTTCTAAAGCTCTTTCCTCATAAAGCTTTCATTATTCATAAGAAGCTGTGACGTCTTGATTAATGTTTTAAACAAAGTGGAAATTTTATTTCCTTTTTGTCGCGGAAAAGTAGAATCACAATTGCAAAGTTTAAAGAATTTCATAACTAAAAGAGTTTCGCAACGAGCAATTAATGGATTATGCTATCAGCGACTCTGTTTCAGTTTTCATTTCAAATGTTTGTTGCAATTATGTAAAGTTCCTGTCAGCACGCTTTGCCTGTTTCAAATTATATCTGCATCCAAATTACTGTGGTACATGTCTCACTTGAAAAACTTATCGCTACGTAGGGACGACATGAAACGAAATAGCGTATGTTATCCTTTTGGGTTGGTTAATACTATGCAACTGCTTTCTTTACAAATATTTATACATCAATTAAATTATTACGAGGAATACTAATATTATATAATGTTCTTATACCTTCTTTGTATGTAAAATGTTAGTTAAATATCTAAAAAAAACTTTATTGTATATTGATGATATACGAAAGAGAGAAACCCTCTAGCACAGGTAATATTAAAAGAGGCCCACTTTCTGGAAAATTTAGATTAAATTATAGAAATAAATAATAGGTTGGGGAAAAAGTCTTTTCGTATTTTTGTATGAAAAGTCAAGACATTTTTTTCAAAGTTTATTTACATTTATTTACAATATATATGTACCGTTTTGTTGAATAACTTTCTGCCATTTTGTGGGCAGAGACATTATCCCGTTACTGTAGAAACTTTGGGACTTCTGATCAAAAAAACGGGACAAATAGTTTTGGCAGTCCTCTCTTGAGGTCAACCTTACAGAACCTAAAGAATTCTGCAGAGACCGAAACAGGTGAAAATCTGAAGGCGCAAGGTCAGGGCTATATGGTGGATGCACTAGGACCTCCCAGTCGAACTCTCTTAATTTTTGCTGAGTGGCTAAAGATGTGTGTGGTCTAGCGTTATCGTGATGAAAGACCACACCCTTCCTGTTGATCAATTCCGGCCGTTTTCTCTCGACTGCTTCCTTTAATCTCATCAGTTGCTGGCAGTAAAGATCAGAATCGATGGTTTTGCCGGGCTGTAAAAGCTCATAATAAACAATGCCCTTCCAATCCCACCATACACACAGCATCACCTTATTTCGTGTTAGGCCAGGTTTGGCCACAGTCTGTGAAGCCTGGCCAACTTTCGACCACGACCTTTTTCGCACGTTCTTGTCGTACGTGATCCACTTTTCATCGCCAGTTATCAATCTCTTCAAAAACGGCTCGGTTTCATTACGTCTCAATAATGAATCGCAAATGAGTACACGGTTCATTAAGTTTCTTTGAGTGAGCTCGTGTGGCACCCAAATATCGAGCTTTTTTGTATAACCAGCTTTCTTCAAATGGGTCAAAACTGTTTTGTGGTCAATTCCCAGTTCTTCAGCTACATCGTAACTACTAATATGCCGATCTTGCTCCACTCTTTCAAAAATGGCGTCCATTTTATTCGTAACAGGGCGACCAGAGCGAGGTGCATCTTTAACATCAAAATTTCCGGACTGAAAACGTTTGAACCAAATTTGTGCTACTCTTACTGACACTACATCAGGTCCATAAACATCACAAATTTTTTTCACTGCTTGAGTTGCATTTTTGCCTTTTTTATAATAAAATTTTAAAATGTATCGAATTTCTTCATTAGATTCACTCATTTTAACGGAGAGAAAAACAAATGAAAAATAGCGGGAAACAACTTTTTTTTATTTTTTTCTTTTCTTTATAATGGAACCTTTTTAATGTTACCAAAACCAGCCAGACACAAATAGTACAGTCAAAAAAAATTTATAATAAGTTTATACCTACGTTATGCGAAAAGACTTTTTCCCCGACCTAATATTTTGTATTTGTATATACAAAAATAAAATACAAAATACAAAAATTTATTTCAGTAACTTAGTCTACTATAGGCATAAGTGGTTGATGCTCCGTTTTAAGCTTAATTGTTTGGCAGCACCGCTCTTCCATAGCATGGTTACAAAATAGACTAACCACCTTTACAGTAAGAAATAAATAAATATAAATAAATATTATAAATATTTTCTGACAATTACACCAATTATTTAGTTCCAAGATAAGTATCACTAAGAACTTGTGTTATGGATACTAAACAACGGATAAACATACTTAAATACTTTTTTTTTGTAAATACATACTTAATATACATAGGAGAACACCCAGACCAGAACAAGTATTCATGTTCATGCACACAAAGATTTGTCTTGTGTGGGAATCGAACCCACGACCTCTGAAGTGAAGTGCAGGTATACTGACCTCCACGCCATATCGGTCGTCATAAATTAACGGCAGTTAATATAATCTAAGAAAATTACATTATAAACTATTAAAAATCAAAACGTATCGTATACACAAAAATTAAATAAGAAATAGAACATAATAATATGGAAGTATAGTATCTCTTATATTTATGTATATAGTTTTTATTCATGTGCACCGTACAGAAATAAGTCCATGTCCAAGTCCACCATCTAATAGTATACTTTGATTGTTTATTTTTTGATCGTATCGAGTGATTCTTTTAAGTAACATTTTTCAGTAATATTATCCAGATAAAAGAAATATAAGTCAGTCAATCCTGCTGGGGATTTCGAATTGATACCTCCTTCCTTTAGAGCAGAGGTCTTACATCCTGTTAAGGTAAACAGAATGATTAAATGCCATCATCAATGTTAAAAATCTTGCAGTTAATAATTAGGATTACAATTGCCTATTTCTTTATGGCATTTTTAGAGCATGTGAACAAATCAATATCATTAAATTTCTCATTATATTCCCTGGGTAATCTAGTAAGGACAGTGTCAATGCTATATATGGTGTTTGTACGGCGAACGTGAAGTAAAGGAGTGTGTCTATTGCGACTAGCATTATTTAACTATATAATTTTATAGGCAATACAGAACAGTCCTAATAAATTCAAAATAATCAGTTCTCCCTACTACTAAGACCTTCACACTACCAGTGCATATTTCCTAGTCAATAGGGTAAGTGCCACACCCTAGCTTGACGAGATTTTCAGTAAAAGTTAGAACAAATTATTTCCAAGTTTCAGAATCAAAATTATAAATATGAATAAACGAAAGGGTATTACTAGCGGAATTGAAGCGCTCGTAGCTCTGCGGTGCTCGGTGGTCGGAAACGATCACCGAAGTACAGCAGATTTTACAAAGGTTAGTTCTTGGATGGGTGACCGTTTGTGTGGCATTTGATATCGAGCGCTTCCGTGCTTCGGAAGGCACGTTAAGCCGTTGGTCCCGGTTATCACTAAATGTGGTAGTCGTTAAGCCATGTTAGAGGCCTAATGGGCGGCTTGAATAATTCTAACAGCAGGACGCCATGCACCTGCCTTCGCCAATCCGCACTGGGTCAGCGTGGTGGAGTATGACCTAATACCCTCACACCTTGATATGTGAGAGGAGGCTCGTGCTCAGTAGTGGGACGTTAATGGGCTGTGATGATGATTACTAGCGGAACTAATTGTAAATGTGCCTGAATATAATTTTCATATTGCTATTTTCCACACAGAACTATTTAAAAATGTACTTCATTTTGTAGACAACAACATTATTAATGTCCGATCAAACTGTTGGTAAATATTAAGATGTCATCCGCACAGACTTCAAACAGTAAATTGCAAAAGCCGAAAATTCTATTCAGCTGCAAGCGACAATGAGGTTCTTAACAGTCGCAATTAACTGAACAATGGCGGTTTGAAGCAAAACCTCTAATGTTCAGCGTTTAACACACAATGTGTTCGTTACTCGAGGACTGGTGTTATTTGTATGAAGGCGGTGCTAAGATCTATGTTGTATTTGGGAGTTCACTGAGACATATTTATCACTGGAATTGGTGTTATAATATGTAAGTACATGTTAATTGTCGTTATAATGTGTTTACCCAGAGGTATGGTAATTGAGCGTGTTAAAACTTGTGTTATGAAATTGTGACTGTTTTTTTTTACTTAAATTATTCGGGAATCTGTAAATACCTACGTAATTTCACATAAGTATATTATGCTTTTAAGTTACTTAAGTAAACTAAGATGGATTTTTGTTTACAATGTTTTAATATTATATTTTTTTGGTCTAAAGGTTGTGAATTTGTGACTGTGTTCATGGAGACTATTTCTCATCTTGTTACATATTAGCTCAAAACTTTTGCTTTGATGAATTGGCAATCTGAGTTTGAGCCCGAAATAACGTTTTAACAGCTGAACATTTCTTTTGCTAAAGACGTCCCTCTACGTTCCATACAAGTTTGAATTGTGTGTTAGGGATGTATACAATAATTTCAGTCATATAAAGTCCACTGCTGTACCTTGGCCTCCCTAGTAATTTAAATTATTACGTAATTTACATGTTGAGGATATTAGCACATTATCACAACGCTCGGTAATCGCAGTTCGCGATAACTGGCAGCGTTGAGTAATTTCGTCTTTGAGTAAGATTTCTCTTCGTTGACCCAATAGTGTATAATAGAAATGCTGACACGACAAGGCACACTGATATGACTGAAATTATGATGTATATAACAAATGCGTTTTGTTTCTTTATAACTGAAAACAAAAAAGAAACATTATAGAATAGTAATAACACAATCAGAAAGAAGTAATAAAAAATATATAAAACAAATGAACGCATAAAATTTCTGCCTGATTAAAAAAACAAGGCAGTAAGAGGAATGAAACGGCGTGAATCACAGCTACACAGTGGGAGTCGTAAATTTTATAACTTCCATTCGTTTTAAACGTGATATAAAATTAGAAGTTCCTTATAACATTCATCAAGATGTCATGAGCAAAGCTTTTGAATAATAAAAGTATTCTCCCTCGGCTCCGGATGAACTTTGCACGCGACACGCTGCCCGTACCGTAACTTCAGTTCACAGAGGCTGAGTAATTTTTAACATTTATTATGTATTTATTGTTCTCGTTCTAAATGGGGTAGGCACGTAGTCTTTAATACACTCTTGTGTATCGTTTAACAAGTTAAAAACATTTATTAAAATCTTAAGCATGCACTCAGTGACTAGATGTAAAACAAACATTAATTTGTAATTGTATCTGTTTTGTAAGGAGGTCAGAATCGTAATAAGTAAAGAAAAAATAATTTAGGACGGTAATTTTTTCAAAGGAGGAAATTAGGAGCAAGGCTGAAGAGTAATGAGTCCAATCGTACAAGCAGAGACAAGTATTCAAGGTTCTACGACGATATTTTTATTATATTTAGTATGTTGAGTTATTATGTAGGTATAACATAGGTGCTGCTCTTACGGATCGCTAGGCACCCGGAGTGCAACACGTTATAATGACGCATGCACAGATTGTAAACTCCGGACTAGGAGTCCGGGTTTTCGGGACTGTTGGAAAGAGGCTCAAGAAGGAAAATTTTTATCCAGTAAACGTCTGATGCACCCCGCTCCATGCTCAGCGGAATACGGTCATTTGATGATTTTCCAGTCGAAATGAAAATAGTTATCATGTAGCAACGAAAATATAATATGAAAAACTGACTATCTGCTATGGGTCTTTACGTAGAACAGGAGTTCTTATTGATGCAAATAATGAATGGTAATAAAATTGGTAATTTCATATTTTCTCAGAAAGTGAGACAATGAGTTTCAAAGTTACAAGAATGTGTACGTGGGTTATTGAAAACTAAAGTGATTAACCGTTGTTGAAGTTTAGTTGTCTTGGAGACGAGACCGTGGATCGGAATTTTATCGGTTTGCATATTTCAGCTCAGCACCGCTGATGTGCTCCCAGGTTTTAAATATTCATCTGCTTCGACTTCGTATACTTCTACCACGGCATTCGTGGTTAAGCGTTTGTAGTGCTTGGGGAGTACTTTGTTTGTAGAAGTTGTTTGAATGTCGGTCATTGAAGTGTTGGCTGAATCAGTCTTATTTTAAATAATTCTCTGACAGTTATTCAGTTCCAAGATAAACGAACTGGTGTTCAAGATACGATAGAATGGATAAACATAAATATATATTTTAAATATTCGTGTAAAACACTCAGTTCATGCAAACACATGATTTGTCCAGTGCGGGAAACGAAACAACGACCTCAGAAGCGGATTGCAAGTTAAATGACCTACTTTCCATTTCGGTTTTCTAAACTAACATACCAGTATTTCATAACTGTAAATATTATCGCCTTTAGTGTCACTGCTAACCCCAAGGTTGACTGGTAGAGAATGCCTAATGGCATTAAGTTCGCCTTTTGCACATTGTATTATTATGTGTGCACACAATGATGTGAAATCAAGACTAAATAAATAAATACCATACGGTATTTAGAACGATAATCGTTACTACATAAAGCAACAAGAAAAATTTAAGCAGATTGTGTAAACATTCTAGGCGATGTTATCGCTAAAAGCATTACTGTCAAAGTTATTTATTAAAGTTTGACTTAACAAGGCTCTAATTAACAACCAATTAGTAGAGCTTTGTGGGTACTTTTTTTCAAAAGGCGTTAGAATGTGGTTTAGGCGGCGTTAGGAAACAATTTGACCCAAATCAAACTCATCCTAATATTTTGATTTACCTTTGCTGGAAGTGCGAATCCAGCGTAATATTCTTTACTTTAATTTACAAGACATAATTAAAAGTAGAGCTTTGAGAAAACTTTATTTGAAAAGGCGTCAAAATGTGGTCAAGGCGGCGTTAGGAAACAATTTGACCCAAATGAAACTCATCCCAATATTTTGATTTACCTTTGCTGGAAGTTCGAATCCAACGTACCTTGCCCCTAAACCCGATCAGAGACACGATGGCAAATTCATGAGTGTCTTGTAAGGTTGATAAATTATTCTGATATCTGCAATTCTTTTATTATGTCAACGTAAAATGATATTAATTATAAAATAATTGATAGTTTATTACTTTTAAGAAAGTACTTTTAAAAGAAGGAAATAAACGTTATTATTATTTGTGAAACTGACATAACAAACTACCCTTTTTCATGGGAAAATACAACAACGGGCAAGTGTAACATAAAAAGGTGACGTTATATAGAAGTTTTCCCCCTGTACCGACGGAGATTATTCCTGTAATGTACTACTTTCCCTTGACCCCACCTCACAAAATGACGCGAAAAAAACCGTAGTCGACTTCGTGTCGAGTCGAGATCCACTTAAAAACAATGGGTACGCTGAGCGTTGAATGTCAAAGTACTGAGAAGGTTTAGATGATATATTTACGTGGAATGGTTCCGTAAGTAATTTAACTAATTTATACTTTGATATCCCATTTGAGGTGACCAGAAACCTGGCTACAATATAAATAAATAAAATTCACATATTCGCTGTGAAAACCAGTCGTTGGTAATGGAACTTGTAATTTTTTTATATATGTTTATAAACGTACGTGATACAAGAGCTATAAGTTTCTTTATATGAAAAAATATTTAAAAAAAGATCTATATAACTATAACATAAAGAATAGAAGGAAAGAATAATTATAACTCAAAAAGGCTTATTACAATATCAAGGATTTTTTGATTGATTAAAATGTGTAATTTATGGCAAGCAGATTTTATGAATAATAAATATAAGAAAACGTTATAATCTTAAATGTTATGCAGTGTAATGATTAATCAGTTATGATAAAGCATGACCATTGATTATTGTATAATTGCATGCCATGAGGCTAAATATGGAATAGCGCAAATTTTATGTATTAGGTCGGGGAAAAAGTCTTTTCGCATAACGTAGGTATAAACTTATTATAAAATTTTTTTGACTGTACTATTTGTGTCTGGCTGGTTTTGGTAACATTAAAAAGGTTCCATTATAAAGAAAAGAAAAAAATAAAAAAAAGTTGTTTCCCGCTATTTTTCATTTGTTTTTCTCTCCGTAAAAATGAGTGAATCTAATGAAGAAATTCGATACATTTTAAAATTTTATTACAAAAAAGGCAAAAATGCAACTCAAGCAGTGAAAAAAATTTGTGATGTTTATGGACCTGATGCAGTGTCAGTAAGAGTAGCACAAATTTGGTTCAAACGTTTTCAGTCCGGAAATTTTGATGTTAAAGATGCACCTCGCTCTGGTCGCCCTGTTACGAATAAAATGGACGCCATTTTTGAAAGAGTGGAGCAAGATCGGCATATTAGTAGTTACGATGTAGCTGAAGAACTGGGAATTGACCACAAAACAGTTCTGACCCATTTGAAGAAAGCTGGTTATACAAAAAAGCTCGATATTTGGGTGCCACACGAGCTCACTCAAAGAAACTTAATGAACCGTGTACTCATTTGCGATTCATTATTGAGACGTAATGAAACCGAGCCGTTTTTGAAGAGATTGATAACTGGCGATGAAAAGTGGATCACAAGAACGTGCGAAAAAGGTCGTGGTCGAAAGTTGGCCAGGCTTCACAGACTGTGGCCAAACCTGGCCTAATACGAAATAAGGTGATGCTGTGTGTATGGTGGGATTGGAAGGGCATTGTTTATTATGAGCTTTTACCGCCCGGCAAAATCATCGATTCTGATCTTTACTGCCAGCAACTGATGAGATTAAAGGAAGCAGTCGAGAGAAAACGGCCGGAATTGATCAACAGGAAGGGTGTGGTCTTTCATCACGATAACGCTAGACCACACACATCTTTAGCCACTCAGCAAAAATTAAGAGAGTTCGACTGGGAGGTCCTAGTGCATCCACCATATAGCCCTGACCTTGCGCCTTCAGATTTTCACCTGTTTCGGTCTCTGCAGAATTCTTTAGGTTCTGTAAGGTTGACCTCAAGAAAGGACTGCCAAAACTATTTGTCCCGTTTTTTTGATCAGAAGTCCCAAAGTTTCTACAGTAACGGGATAATGTCTCTGCCCACAAAATGGCAGAAAGTTATTCAACAAAACGGTACATATATATTGTAAATAAATGTAAATAAACTTTGAAAAAAATGTCTTGACTTTTCATACAAAAATACGAAAAGACTTTTTCCCCAACCTATTATGTTGTGAACACCCCTGTATCACCTGTATTTGCAAATAAATATGATTTATGATCTCTAGGTGAAACGTTTCATAATTCGCCACATTAATAGGTACTAGACGAGATTTCATGTCCTAGAGACAGAAGTCAACAAGAACAAGAACAAGAATGTTGTTGAGATAGTAGTAATAATAATAACTTTACTTACACTTTAAGTTTACAATTTCTACATAGACAGCTACTTCTGCACTGGCCTGTATCGCAACAGTTGAGAAGAGTGAGCATATACCAGTTTTATGCATATATATTAAACTAACTAACTTAACTAACTAATTAAATGTATAAAAAATATTAAATGTGTAAAAATAATGATAGTGTTTGATTGCACATTTTGTTTTGCATATTTTATTCTTTAGTGCAGTCAGCTATCACTTACTTATTCCAAATTTAAATTTCATTAATTTATGCAATGCTTCATTCCAAAATCCTAGTAAACGACAAAGTTCATGAAAATTGTGAATGACACAATTTTTTATTTAATTTCATTAATTCATTCAAGGCTTCATTCCAAAATTCTAGTAAACGACTAAGTTAAATAAATAAATAAATATTTTTTGACAATTACACCAATTATTTAGTTCCAAGATAAGTATCATTAAGAACTTGTGTTATGGATAGTAAACAATGGATAAACATACATAAATACTTTTTTTTTGTACATACATACTTAATATACATAGGAAAACACCCAGACCAGAACAAATATTCATGTTCATGGATTCACCCACGACCTCTGGAGTGAAGTGCAGATATACTTACCTCCACGCCATATCGGTCGTGAAATGAAAATTATAAGTGAGTAAATATTATTATTATTGACAGTGATTATTTTGACATAATATTTTATCAGAACCGACTTATATGTTTATTCGTGAAAGCTGTCGAACTCACTATTCTATAAATAATTTCAGCAAACCAAGCGCAGAGATATTACCTTTACTAAACATGGGTGTTACCAACTCATCTAGAAATATCAAATGCGAATAAACACAAACAAAACTGACAATGCAGTTACACATACAAAAACATCGACTGAATAAAATCCACATAACTCACAGACCACAATAAATTCTCCGCTTCTGAACAAATAGTTTAATACGACCATAACTCACAATAGAAAAAAAACTGAACGTCACAAGCAGACAGAGTATCCCTTTTCGAGTGCGGAACCCTGAAAATTATGAGGAGTTAGACCCTACTTGAGAAAACGGGTCCTTTATACCGCTCGGGCGAGAGTAAAGTGTGTACGTGGGACTGACGGTTTAAAAGACAGACTTAACCGAATTGAGGGGATTTTAGCTGTAACGTGGATTTTAAATGAAACTATTTACTTATATTTGCCTAAAGAGTTTCAAAGTAGCGAAGTCTTCAAATGCAATAAATAAAAATGCAATGTCATAAAAAAAAATCACGTTATTTTCATTATGAGTAAGTATATAAACAATGAGAGATAGAGAACTAAAAGAGGCAAATTTCAGAGATTTAGCCTTTGCTTTTGTTATAATGTGTTCATTGCTATAGGTTTGGTACAATCATTTATTTTATTAAAATTATTATTACATTGCCTACTTAAGAAAACGACTTCTGTATATCGGGCGAGATAAGTGTGTACGTGGGACTGACGTAACACATTTAACCCGGCGTGAATGAGGTGAAAAATTGCTACACTAACTGTGAGGTGGGTATGATATACCCTAATATAGAATTGATGATATTATTGACAAAAATTACTTAAAAAAACTAATTAGGTACAGTATTATATAAACTATAATAATGAAAAGCAGGAAATATAGTAAAATAACCCAGTTATAGTTATAAAAACATTTATATTTCTATATAAACAAAGCAGACGTTTTTTTACGCACAAATCAACAATAATTAAACTGTCAATTAATATTTTTTAAAAATTGACAAAAATTATAGCATACTTCTGCCTTATATAATTCAGCTTCGAAATAACATAAAATCAAGTTGTAGCATTCCAATTCATCTTTTACTTATTCTCTAAAACTACTCTTTTCGATCTTGTGCGGGTTGGCTCGAGGTGAGGCTTTTTGCCATTTAGTTTCATCTTTGGCAGTAAAACAGTCTCCACGTACCTTAATGGTAGCTTCTTTATTATCTATCGGCTGCTGAATGTTACCGTAAGCAATCTCTTTAGCAAAATCAGCGTCCTGTTCCGAATGACTTTCTTCGCTACGCTGAGAGCAATGATCAATTTGCCACTTTCATTACTAGAACATGTTTCTAAAAGTTGAGCAAGCCGTCTGATTATCCTTATATGACATTATGGAGTTCACGCTCTTAAAAATAAATAAATTTCAATAAAAAATAAAAAAATCAAAATATTACTGAAACACAAAATAGTTACCGAATACCCGACCTCGTAGTCGGTCTACGAGGTCGGGTATTACGTACCCGCAGTGTGTTTGCGCACCTGTAGTTCACTTCGTCGCCGGCGCAAAACTGCTACTGGCACGTCAAACAACTCCCGGCACCACCCCCTCCAGCTACCGAGACAGCCGAATTCCAGGAATCGCACAGTTAAACAATATTGTAGTATTTATAAATGGGTGGGTATGAGATACCCGACCTCACTCACGGCGGGTTAAATGACATACTAAACTGAATTAGGGAGGATTTTGGTCATAACGTATTTTTTTTGTGTTAGATGTTTTGAAGTAATCCAAAAATTTTGTACTTTTTAAATAGTAATTTTAAAATACACAAACAGCTGTTTTAGCTGGTAAACAGCTGTTTGTTTAGTGTATTCGATGATAGGAAACATTAAAAAGCACTTATAAATTTTATATTGTAAGATCTGAATTAAAATATGAATTATTTACATTCATTTAACTTCATTCATTCATTCTTTATTCAATCTATACCTATTTATAAACTTGTACGTTATATAATAAATTATACACGGTATTTTGGAGGCGTCTCGTGTTACTGTTTCGGCAAAAGCTGAAAATCAGTGTTTTGCTCTCTCAGAGAAAAAAACCCACTGAGCCGTAGCCATTCTGCAGCGCTGCGACACACATGCACACTATGCGAATGCTTTACTTTTAGTTTTTTTGTTGTTATATTTTTTTTTTATTATTGTAATTTTTTTTTATTGTTTTATATATATGTGTATGTTCGTTGCAATAAAAAGTTTATTTATCTATCTATCTATTTAAAAGACATAATTAAAATACTAAGGGTAACAATATAGAAAATACAACAATTATGAAACTCCTATAGGCGTAAAATTACCCAACATAGGATTTCACGAACACTTCACAGCGATTTGTAGCCTGTACTAAGTTTGGCAATGCTTTTGTAATCGCTGATATCGTTATTCAAACAGCAGCCAAATCTGATATAACTGACAGAATGATTTAACGTTCTTGTTTAATCATCTGTGGCTGGCTATCTAACAGAAATAAATATCACAATATAACGCAAAGAAAAGTCTATAAGGAAAGCGATGTAGAACAATAATAATTATATTAAAGCGAAAAATAGGCAAAAGACTAACAAATATTACTTATCTGCGATATCATTACGCATTTAGTTGACTGGGTTTGCTCAGGTTTTCGTCGAATGAGGTTTATATAAATAAAAGACTAGTGATACGCCCCCTCATTGCTTCGAAATCTATTTGACATCTTATGTTATGTTATTTTTGAAGTCTAGGAGAATAAAACGGCAATAGGTTCGATTACGTGGAACTAACGATGTAATTAGCGACGTGTGGGCGTGTAATATGTTTCTACATATTTCGGCGAAACAAGCGTGATTATATGTATTTTCCATCAATTTAGACTACGCGGCATCTTGCTTTTAGAATCTTTCAAGTCACTGTATTATAAGTTAGAACCTGGTATCAGCGGATTAACGTGTCTACCGAAGCACGGATCCACACAAACGGCCGCTTTAACCAATAAAAAACCTAGTTTGTCATTTTGTATAGGGATCTTTCCAAGACCTAAGGAGCCCAAGCCAACCTCACCTGCAAGTGGTGCACCTGCCGATCAACGGACGAGGCTCTGGCGAATATAACAGTGCCCGGAAAGCGGCAATAGGCTCGCCACCTATTAAGTGGGAACAATATATATAATTATAATATATAAATAATGTATATAATTGGCAAAGTGAGGGCGTTTAATATGTATCTGCCTACAATTTCGGGGAAACAGTGAATGTTTGTATGTTTGTCATTGGTTCAGTACAGATTTACTACCTATACCTAATACCTCAAAGCTATCTAATTAAATAAAATTTAAACGTTTACTGAGAAAGTATATAATAAATATTCTACCATAGACGCTGTCCGTAATTAATTATAATTCATTTATCCTAATTGTAAAAATAAAAATATTTATTCATTTTTAATGTATAATCAAAGTTTATAGTAATTGATCCTTCAGTCAAACTGTTTGAACAGTTTTGTTAGACATCTTTTTTTACTTATATGCCATACAATAATACTTTATAAATAAATAAATAAATACGAGCAGTCTCTGCTATCCCTAAGGGAATATAGTATGTGGGTAAAAGCAGCGTCAAATATCTGGCGTCAAATATATATATATATATAATGTATACTAGAACACGCCCTAATGCTATTAACAACAGAAACGTATCTTTGGGACGCTTTAGATGTTACGAACTATATTGCCAAAAATGAAATTTAAAATTGTCTTCCACTCAAGTACATATTCTCTTAAGACACAATAGACTTGTGCCGATGTTTAGGGCGCTATAGAAGTTATCAACTATATAACGCTGCATGTACTACTAACATTGACAAAAATGCAATAAAAAAAAGGCCCGAATAGATATTAATAAACGTTACAAAAAATCGACTTGTGTCAATCTTTAGAGCGCTTTGTATGTTCCCTACTAATAGTGCGGACTGTATTAACATTGCCAGTAATGCAATTAAAAAAAAGCAAAAAAATTAAAAGCAATGAAAAATTAGTAATTTAATAATAATAAGAATTATAGGGCGCCCTTCCTCCTCTCTCCTACACTATGCTGTGCCCGACAGGGTCTACAAATGTATCAAATTGTAATATTCACCACCTTATAAAACCATTGTGGAACGCAATAAAGAAATGAGGAAAAAAAAATTCTTCCCCTAAATCGATCTATCTTTATGGCGCTTTGGATATTCCCAAATATAAAGCTGACTGTCCTAAAAAAAATGCAATAAAAAAATGTCTTCCGCTCAACTTTCTCTGTCCTTACAAACAATCAACTTAGGCAATGTAATCAGGAAATCAATTTTTCCAAGACTTTAAAAGGTGAGCAGAAGCAATATGATCTCATTTTTTTCGGTGCCAAGACGAAATGCTGAAGGGTCGTGTCTTTGAATTAATGAGTCGATTCGTCTCTACCAATAGCGGGCATAGCCTTCAAATTGAAAGGAACGCAATTTATCGACGAAATTCTTGGGGGGTTAATGGGCTAGCGGAATGTCTATTTGCTTTTTATAAGCATTGAGTTCTCTAGGCTTATGATTGGAGAAACATATTTCAACTTGTGTTCTCTCAATGAAGTGCTTACGGGTGCTTTTTAGGTTATTTGTGGGTATAAGTGGTGTGGCATTTTTTTTCACTATTCGTCTTGGCATAATTGTACATAATTGCTCTACTTTCTACGATCCCTAAATATTATATACTTACGAAATAAAGTAGACGCTTTATTATTATTATTAGCCATAACATATAAAAGTACACAATGTAATCTAATAATATTTTGCTAGAAGCGCTTCAATATAATTATTGTATGAGTTCATGTTCATTTATAGTTAATCCATTATCGTAAAAACGGTACACTTTCATATATCGGTACATTATTAATATCGATCCTCATATTTATGATTACGATTCGGATCGTAAAGAAAAAAGTCGTAACCACCTAATTTTATTAGCTTGCGTTCAATATGCCACCGGATATATATAAATTGCTTGGCTTATAATGGTCTTGAAGGTCTTGCTTATTAGTTTTGTATTAAGTAAACTATAGCCGCCCGCGACTTTGTTCGCGTAACCTATATAGTATAAAACTTTCTTATAAATCACGATATCTTTTATTCGCATCACAATCCGTTGCATATTTTTAAAGATCTAGGCATATTTAGGGATAGACTAAAAGCGGAAAGCAACTATGTGGTGATAGTAATTCTTCTAGAAAATACTATTCAAGGAAGAATTCTCATTTTTTTAAATAAAAGTTGTTGATAGTTCAAGTTTCTTTTATCCCTTCAGAACTCGGTTCAAATCAGCGGGTAAAATATCGACAATTTGAATGAAGGTTTTGCTTTCATTCGAGGAAGTAATGTGTAATGTTATCCGTTTTACTTATTTGGCATTTTTAGTTTCTTGGCTCATCATAGGCCTGTCCTAAAAAACGCCAACCAACCAGGTCTTCTTTAGACCGCATCCATATGCCCTTCTCTTTGCCCAAAGAAGGTCTTATTACGTATCGGTTCCATTATCTATCAGATAGGATCACTTTTCTGGATGAAATATTAGTTGTAACTTCACCTGCCGATTAACAAAGAAGGCTCTGGCAAACATACAAGTTTCCGGTAAGCGGCAATGGGCTCGACATCTGGAACTTGGGGCTATCAATGTAATTGGCGATAATAATTTGTGCTCGTATATTGTATCTCTGCCTACCTGCATACATGTTTCTTCTTTAGTCTGTTCCGGAGCCCATCAGAACGTCTGAAGATGTGAACAACTCACTTCAGCGTATCGATCGACTAGCATGGGCTAGTACGCTGGTAAGCTGGTACTGCCAGTAGGGACTTTGTCTCTCATGTCTGCGATATCTATTTGTAGTTAATGGAATTGCCAAGTCGTGGTAGAATGCACATTATCTTAATTATCTATTATAAAATTGGATATAAATATGTTAATAAAATATTTACCGTTAAATATAAGCACGCAGTCACAAAAAAAATTACCTACGAGATATCAAATAATTTGTGCTTAATTTAGAGGAAATGAAGGTACTTGTAGAAAGAAAAGTATCTTCGTAAAGCAATGGTTTGGAAGATTATAACAAGTTTTATTTGTTAACAATTGTAAAAAGAGAAGCGGCCCTGTTATTACTTTCATTTGAATTGACAAATGGCAGAGGCATATAATATGCCTACACTTTGCCTATTGTATTTTTGGTCCCACGTAATAGGTAGCAAGCCTATTGGGGCTTACCGGAAACTTCTATATTTGCCAGAGCTTTGTTCGTTGATCGGCAGGTGGTCTTGCAGGTTTGGGAAGTATCTGTGTGACGTCGCCGGGGGGGAGTCGACCCGGTGTTGCCACCACTGTGACTGCGCGGAAGACACCGCGCAGCACACTTTGGTGGCGTGCCCTGCGTGGGCGGGGCCGCGGTCGACGTTAGCCGCGGCCCTGGGTGGAGTGGCTCTCTCGCTGCCGACCATCATGCAAAAGATGGTCGACAGCGAGACGGCGTGGGAGGCGATGGCCTCCTTCTGCTAAGTGGTGATGTCGCAGAAGGAGGCCGCGGAGCGGGAGAGGGAGCGGGATCCGCTCTCTCTCCGGCTACGCCGTTGGCGCAGCGGGCGGGCCAGGAGGGCCCGTCAGGCAGCGCCCGGGGGGTCTTAGGCGGCGGGGGCAGGGGGCTTTTCCGTCTCGCCATAGACCCCCCCCGAAGTCGGGCAGTTACGCCATGGCCGCACATAGAGGTAGGGGGGGCGCTGCAAATTGCGCCTTCCTGAGGAGGTCTCCCCGGTTCTGATCCGGGGGACGTTGGCCGCGGGCGGGGTACCAGAAGCTTCAAACCCGGGAACTGGTGCCTCGCCCTTTTTCAACAGCGGTGGGCGTCGTCTGAAGTTTTTTAGTGGGTAGGACTGCGGTGGTCGCGTCGGCCGCAGTGAGCCCCACACCCCCTCCCGGTCTCCCCCTTTTGGCCGGGAGACAGTGCGTAAGCAGCATTTTTTTACAGACGATAATAAAAAAAATAATAAAAAAAAGGTGGTCTTGCAGGTGAGGTTGGTTTGGGCTCCTTAGATGATGCTAGGATCCCTGTACACCCAGTATCTATGTCATAGGTATTTATGATATATATTTTTTATTTCCTATAGATCTCCGCTCCTGAGGTTGTGGGTTCGATTTAAGACAAATCTTTGTGTGCATACACATTACTATTTGTTCTGCTCTGAGCGGTTTATTAAGTATGTATATACAAAAATTACAGTATGTATACATGTTTATCCGTTATTCAGTATCCTTAATTTCTATTATTAGAGAGTGTGAAGTATCTTAGACCGCAATAGTTGGTATTATTGTTATAAAAGGTTGCATATATTAATAATACATACATTTGGTTACTGTATTTTTAATTGTTTTAATGCTTATTTTGGAATTTTGTCGCATTTGTGATCTCCAGTAATTGTGCCAATAATAAGCTGTGGACTTTATACTTTATTATTACTTATTATGTCATGTAGGTGATCCTTTTTGTGAAATAAATAAATAACACTAGTTTCTAATGATACCGATCTTAGAAGTAAATAATTGATGTAATTGTCATAAAATATGTAGTTATTTATGGGCATGAAAATTTCTAACAGCAGATCGCCACACGTGCTTCCGCCAATCTGCACTGGAACCTATGTGGTGGAATATGACCTCCCCTTTTTGAGAAGAGGCCCGTGCTCAAACGTAGGACTTTAATGAGCTGGGAAGATATAAGCAAGTGACCCTAGAATATAACATTTTTTTAATGAAATTCAACTAAATTATATGATCCTGCCCCGAGAGTAGGACATGCAAATGATAATTATAATGTAACCTTTAAACATGGGGTGTTTGGGGTTCCTACCAAGCCTTAGGAATCTATTTCAACCTCACCTGCAAGTGATGCACCTGCTGAATTACGGACTAGGCTCTGGCGAGCATAAAAGTTCCGGTAAGCGGCAATAGACTTCGCCGCCTACTACGTGGGATCAGAAATATTATTGGCGAACTGTGAACGTATATTTTGCCTCTGTCTACCTCTTCGGGGAAATCGGCGTGTTTGCAAGTATGTGATTTCTAAACGTACATAATAATTCCATTAGTTCTATAACGATTTAGAAAGAAAGAAAGGAAAATATTTATTCAAAACAAGTTGCAAGAAAAAAAATAACAAAAAATAAGTACAAAATATAGTAAACACAAATCAAGAATAATAAGAACTTCAGCATATTGTCGAACATCACAGAGATGTCGCGACGCTGATCTTCAGTGGGCACCTTTTCAGAAGGTAATATCAACGCACAATATTTCAATATTTTTGAAAGACATAAATAGTTTCTGTTGAAATATGTTAATACAATAAAGGTATTCAGAAAAAGAAAAATAAGATGTACCTATAAAGAAAAAATAAATGTGTATATACAATTGGGTAAATTATATAAATCTAAATTAAGATGAAAGACACATCACAGAGCTGTTAAGACTTTTGAGAGTTTAAATTAAGTTGGGAACTCAGTGTAGATTACAAGTATTTTCACTTACAAATAAGTGATTATTTTATGCTTCTTACATTTATATTACCTCGATTTTATAGCTCGGAACATGTAGCCGAGTGGACATTGAAAGCCTCCGAGTTCTTCCCTACAATCCAATAACAATAAAAATCATCCATAAAACAAGTATTATTTATTGTCGGACGACTGCCAGCTGTAAATCTATACATACATACAATAACGCCTGCTTCCCCGAAGGGGTAGGCAGAGGCATATTATACGCCCACATTTCGCCAGTTATATTGTTGGTCCCACGTAATAGGTAGCGAGCCTATTGCGGCTTACCGGGTACTTTTATGTTCGCCAGAGCCTCGTCCGTTGATCGGAAGGTGCACTACTTGCAGGTGAGGTTTGCTTGGGCTCTTTAGGTCTTGGTAGGATCTCTATACATCTAAACAGTAAAGGACAAAGGAGAGGATATATATATATATATTATGGTATATATATATATATATATACCATATATATATATATATATATATATATACCATATATATATATATATATATATATATATATATATATATATATATATAATATTGCGGTATGTATTAGTAAAACATTAGATAATATAGCATGAATTTAGAAGGCGTGAACAGTTTCTAAAGGATCTACTACGAGCTAGTTTTACCCCTAATATTGTAAGCGACCATAGGCTGGAGTGACCACTCCCTATCAGATGGGCCGCATGTTTGAGAACCACGTTGTAGTATAGAAAGCAGTTTAGTAAGAAAAATGCGTATCGAGTTTGTTGCTCCTTTCTTTTTATAAGACCAAAGGGTGGATCTCAAGATAACATGATGGAAATTGATCACCGAGGTTACAAGAAGTTAAACTTACTTCCACACTTATAAAGTTAAAATAGATTAAAACTTTTAAAGACTCTGGGGCTGATTACAAAAGATAAGATAAAAAAGAAAAGTAAAGATAATAATAATTTATATTAAGATCTAAAGTTAAACCAGGTTTTAAACTAGTGCTGTCACTTTTATTTCATAAAAGGAAGATTATTTTGTAATAAGCCTCTTAAAGACTAAGATGCTTATATATAAAAACATATAAGCAAGTGACATATTACATATTTAATATTTATCATTTACTAAATGTTCAGTAGAAAAGTATTCAATACAACAAAATTGGAGTCTCAAGAAAAAATCAGAAGAAACAAAAATAGATCTGATAGTGAACGAAACAATGTAATAAAATACACATTTCATAACAAAATACTGTTGGCAAATAAAGAAAAGTATGGCTGGATAGCTCGCAATATATAGAAGAAAGTAATTGTTCATATACTCGCGAGGCGAGCGGGATAGTTCAAATAAATATGTTAAACATATAAAGACACGCTACTCATGAATAACAGAAAATAAGGAATCACTATGCTCCCTTACGGGTTCATTATGCGTTAGTGGGTTTGTTCCATTCCTATACAAACATTGACAGCTTAACTGTAAATAAAGATTGACAAACACAGGGCAAAGAAAAAGATTTATCGCTGAATATTATCATAAAACCTTTTTCACGACAAGGAATACACGTTTGAGGTTGTACACGTTGGCGAAATTAAGGAATTGAAGCGTGTAAAGAGTTAAGCCATTTGAAATATAAATCGAAATCGTATTACAGAGATTTAAATTAAATAAATGTATGATGATATATATGGCAGAAATTGGTATAAAAAAGTTAATCGAAATTTAATGAAACCGCTCTTTTGAGCGGATTGTTTATTACTTTAGAGTGGCGATAGCCCTGTGGCAAGAACCCTTGCCTTTAAATTCAGAGAATCTCGGGTTCAAACCCTGGTGGTAAATTCGAAAAGCCATATGTGCGCCACATATGACTTTTCGAATTTATTTGCGTAATTATCGCTAGATCCGTGCCTCGGAAAGCACGTTAAGCCTTTGGTCCCGGCTATACATCTATGACAGTCGTTATTAGGAAGTCAGTGTCTTCTAACAGACTAACAGCTGGCTTAACCATAGAATGATCTTTCCCTCTGGGTTGCGGAGGTCAGACGGCAGTCGCTCCACGTAATAAAAGTCAAATCTGATTGAACCAGTGAGCAGACCCTGAGCCCTAAGCTTTAGTCTTGGGCAACCGGGATAATGCTAGGATATGTGATGTGCATTTATTACTTCAGAAATAAAAAAGTTTTTATAAAATTTTGGTTGCGTTTGTCAGGGAATTATGCTACTAAAATACATTAGTAGAACACTACTACTACTAGCCTTCGCCTACATTGAGCTTGAATTCAAATTATTAAAAGACGTATCTCACTCCTCGTTGAAATAATCAAGAAAAGTACTTTTTAATATAAACTTCATGTTTACTAATTTCTAAAAAGAAATTAGTCTTAATAAGATGTTATAGGCGTTAAGGTTCTTGAATGGCGACCACGAATCAGCAAACGTAGTAGAGGGCGGCCCCCAACGCGATGGACCGACGATCTGGTCAGGGCGGCGGGGAGCCGGTGGATGCAGGCGGCAAAGAATCGATCTACGTGGAAAGCAATTGGGGAGGCCTATGTTCAGCAGTGAACTTCGAATGGCTGAAATGATGATGATGATTCCAAAACGTTGGTATAACTAGTTATCCTCCTATCTTATTGAGGTAAAAGTTTATGTTCGATTTATTAATAAATGCTTTATGTACCTTCGGTAAGTGAATGTTTGTAATAACACCTCAAGTGTTTTTAAAAAATTTCATCGAACTTAATTAACTGTAGCACAATAATTATCGTAATAATTATCGTTTTTTATCCGTATTTGTAGAACGTGTTACGCTAGTAATAGTTTTATCAGAAGATCTTGCAGACTGTATAATGATAAACTCATAGATGTTGACTTTTTTAGTGAAAGTTTAAATTGTTTTAAGAAAAAATCGTTGCAATTACTTGCCTCGTCTTAACTGTGGTGTTTATATTTTAATGGTTGTATCCTATTATTGTATGTTAGTATTATAGATTCTGTTCATATACATATGGATATGAGTAGGTATGTGTGTGTGTATATATTACATTGTTTAAATATTGCATTGGTATTTGTGTCTAAGTATGTATACGGGCGTATATATAGCTGTGTGCATATATGTATGTATGTGTATGCACTTGTATATAATGTTATAATTATCTAGTTTTTATATAATTTCGAGGAAACTCTTTATTTTTCTATTTAAGTGCCTTAGATATGAAACTATAGGTCTAAAACTATGTTTAATTTTAGTACTAATCTCTTTATGTATATGACTGTTTGTTTCTAAATAAAATAAATAAATAAATAAAAGTAATATTCAATAAAATTTTAGAAAGTATACTGGTGCTGCCACCTATCGTGAGATATTCTTAAGATGTGATTTGATGTGTATAAAAGGCAGGTTGTAGGTAAATATATATTACACTAAATAATAGTTCTCGGAGAACTAAATGGAGTGTAGTTTAAAAATAAACGAAGTGTTCGAAACACTAATATCGATATCGATCGACGACGACCGATATGGCGTGGAGGTATACCTACACTTCACTCCAGAGGTCGTGAGTTCGATTCCCACACAGGACAAATCTTGGTGTGCATGAACATAAATATTTGTTTTGGTCTAGGTGTTTTCCTATGTATATTAAGTATGTATTTACGAAAAAAAAAAAAGTATTTAAGTATGTTTATCCGTTGTTTAGTATCCATAACACAGGTTGTTAATGATACTTATCTTGGAACTAAATAATTGGTGTAATTGTCAGAAAAATGTTTATTATTAAATATTTATTACTAATAAAGAACTTTATAAATAAAATAGTTCAAACCGTTTTATTGTTTTACTTTTGAATTCCTTCACCTGCTTATAGCACTTTTATAGTGGTTATTGATTCTATTATTTGATATATAGATAGATAACTAGAACCTTAAATCTAACACGTTCATAATTTTACTTTGCATGGAACTTTCGATATATGAAGTAATGCTTTACAATCGCATTGAGTCAACAAACAATGTTTTTTATTGCAAATATGAAACTCGTGATTTATTAAATTGATTGACAGAACTTTGAGCAAAAAATGCGCTTTATTTTCCTAGTAATCTGGAAAATGGATTGTACAGTCAGCATCACATTGTTGGTTGCCCAAACCGCCATATATAACAGAACACGACATATCCGAAACAATAGATGCATGGTTCTATCTTTGTAGCGCTTTGGATGTAGCAACTGAAATGATGCTTACTTGGCCAATTTTTTTCAATACTGTTATTTTATACAATTACACAATAATTTTTTTTTATGTTCTACTCTTCTTCAGTCTATATCTCTTGTTTCTTTGCGAATTAAGTGTAAATAAATGAATATGAATAATCATTATACGTCACAGACAGACTGGCAAATCTTGAGAAAAACCACAACTGACGAATAAACTGACAAACCTTGACAAACTCTGACAAAGAACCCATTTGCTTTTATTTCTTTATTATTTTACCGCTCATATCTCTTTCATTGTTGTTAAAAAATATATCGAATTTCAATTTTGTGTCTGAATGTTTGACGAATCTAAATGATCATATTGATCTTAAACACAATAATGTATAAGTTTAGTACCTATTTTATTTCGTCAAGTACTACAAATTCAGTACGTGTCATTTTTATTCTTTTGTTGAAGAGGATTTGAATAATTAAATTATTACTGACGCCTCTTAGGCGCAACTTCAACAAACGATTTTTCGAACTATTGCTGTACTTCCGCAAAGCAAGCCAGTGTTCAAGCAACTGATTTTTAAGCTTTGTTTCGAGGTGCCATTGATGGTTTGATACTCCTTGCTGTCATCTTTTGGTATTGTATATTTTTTATATTTTTTGTAGTTTATGTTAAGTTTATTTTATCTTTTTTTATTTTAGTTTATGTATGTTTATTTAAGGTTAACTGGCAGAGAATGCCTTATGGCTTTAAGTCCGCCTTTTAGTAATACTTTTAAGTGTGCAATAAAGACCAAATAAATAAATAAAGTCCACTGCTGCACATTGGTCTCCCCAATAATTATACTGGGGATATATTCCCAAAATCACAACTCTGGGTTGTGACGCCTACCGGAGAAGGGGTGATGAGAAGGGGTGGTACTATTCCAGGCGGCCTAGAATTGATTCATTGATTCAGTAGTCAAACAGATCCAATCTTGCTGATATTGAGATGACAGGTTTTAACATGTCTTTGGTGTACTTCTATCATATTTGAGACACTGTGTAGAATATTCTGTCATAGTAAACTAATTTAATTTCGATCTCTGCATTGCTGAAGGTGCGACGAGTTTATTTTGTAACTACATTTTTGCTGAAATTAGATATTGCAACAATATTACCGTGCCTCGTTCACTGAAATTAGAACATAAATTTTGGTGCCTGATAGTTAGGTACAATGATTACATATTATTTTATAATAAAACTTGACTCAATATATCAACCACTAAATGTAAAATTGGTTTTATCAATACTATGTTTGTGAGTTCGTCGGTCGAGCATTTAGTCAAATAGGGTTATTTCAACCTCACCTTTTTATTAAAAACGTAAACTCTCTTGATATTCAACAGCTTTGAGATAAGCACGAGGGATAAACTGGACTATCAAACAAAGTGTTTCCAAAATAAATTCAAGAAAAACCTAAATATATTTACAGATTGAGTTGTTTATAAAAATTAATACGAACGTCAGAAATCAACACCGGTTTGTGACAACAAAGTATGTCAAACCATTGAAGTTAGAAGAAATTGGTTTTCATCAGAATGCTGTTTAATTCATTCTGATTTCACCAAATAACAAACCACTGAACAAAGATCCAATTGTTTCGTAAAAAGCGAGAAGTAGGTACTATTACAGAATATTGTTTCCTCTAAAACAACGGAAGAATTTGAAACTCATTAAGTATTCGTCAAAGAAATAAGGAAAGTAATTATAGCTCTCATTATTATTAATCAAACTTGGAAATTCGGAGAAAATCGACACTTTGGCATAAACGCAGGGAATTTCTCCAACGATGTTTTTGGGAAAAAGCTACAGGCACATGCTTTGTGAGGAATGTGGACAAAAAAAGGGAAAGATTGCAAATAAATATTTGCAAAGGGTCCCTTTAATCATAAACGACATTTTTAATAACAAGCATGACGGCGATGAACCTTTTGTTTGCCCATGAATATCGAAATTGCTTTATCCAATAATTTTATTAAAATCTAGAGAAAGGTTTGTTTGAAAATATGTTAAACGGAATTTTGGGCCATGTAAAATGTTTTGTCAGATATTACAAGTTTCTATACTTCAATATTTGATAGATATAAGCGCTGGTTGCAACTGGACACGATAATCCAAGCTTAGCAGATTTCATAGAGGATAGGAGACCGTTTGTGTGGCTTTTGACATCAATGTTCCCGTACTTCGAAAGACACTTTAACGTTGGTCTCGGTGATCACTGCAATCATTGTACTTAGTTGTTTTTGGGCGAAACATAAACATTGTACATAAGGTGCATAGGGATCCTGCCAAAATCTGAGGAACCCAAGCCGACCTAACCTGCAAGTAGTGCACCTGCCGATTAACGGACGAGGCTCAGGCAAACATAATAGTACCCAGTAGGCGTTAGACTCGCCAGCTATTAGGTGGGATCAACTATATAATTGGCTAAATGTAGGCGTATGGTATGCCTCTGCTTACCCTTTCGGGGAAAAAGGCGTGTTGTAATAACATAAACTGTTACAATAAGACGCCACACCCTATCAATGTCAGTACATAAAGGGTCCGCGTGGTGAAATGCAACCTTAATTTAAATTGCCTTGCTTCGTGAGAGACAGCATGTGCTGAGTATTGTGACGTTAGCATAGTTACATTGACAGTATATAAAATAATGTTAGTGGCACCCAATAGCATATTTCTCTTACACATATAAAAATCTCAATCTACCCGTTTTTCACAATCGTTAAATTGATTCACAGTTACAAAATAAACACAGAATAGTATCGTAAATATGATAACAGTAACATTTTTGATTAATATCTGTTGAATATAATTCCACTTACCAATAGACAGCAAAACGACGGAGATGATGACAGCTTGCGTCATCGGACTCATTTTGATCACTGGCTGTGTTTCCTTTTTCTCGATACCGTCATCGACAAGACATCGTGCATTTTATCTAATCCTTTTAATTCACATAAGCATTTTCTTATTTTAACACTATTTCTACTTTATGCATATTCTTCACAACACTTATATTATTATCTTTCATTTCACTAACATTTATATTGATTAATTACTTGTTAAAAAAATGTGGTTGTTAGGATCAATTGAGAACTCTAGTTTATCGTTTCTGTTCTTCTTAATTTTTCAATAGAAGATTTAATTCAAAATGTTTTTAATTAATAATCTACTCCTCAATTCCTTCAGTCCATTTCAACTCTGTTTCTTCGAAACTAGAAAGTGGGTTAAAAATTTATTTCTTTGCATCCCGTAACAGCGTTCATTTGTTTCGTTCCCGATTTGTCTCGAAAAGTTCTCGTTTCAACTCGGGAGCATAGGGCACTTTATTATTTAGTTTCGATTCAGCGGAACCATATATATCTCAGTAAAGCGGGACCCCTTGCGGCTTGTAGAGCTCGGTCCTGAAACAAAGTGGCATGATTCGATCAAGAGGGTACGTATTAGGATATAGTTTAAATTCAATGCATTTAAGGAATTCGGAAACTGTTTCAAGTTGAATGTAACAAACCGTTGAGATTTCTGCCGTACAGCTTAGATGTTCAAAAATGTGTTTGGGAAGGGGAAGTTTTGCATTCACATATTGTTAAATTAACACGAGTTGCATTATACAATATTTATTTATTTCTAATGTATATCTAATCATAGTTTAAAGTAATTGATCATTCAGTCAAACTGTTTGAATAGTTTTGTAGGACTTTTTTTAAACTAATATATAATGCAATATACTTTGCAAATAAATAATAATCTCAAAATTTAACAATAGCTTCAAATAGAAATGAAAATAGAAAATAGGTGTATGGGGATCCTACCAAATTCTTAAGAGCTCAAGCCAACCTCACCTGCAAGTGGTGCACCTGCCGATCAACGTACGAGGCTCTGGCAATCACAAATGTTTCCGATAAGCGGCAATAGGCTCGCCACCTATTACGTGGGACAAAAATTATAACTGGCGAAGTGTGGGCGTTTAATATGCCTCTGCCTACCCCTTAGGGGAAAAAGGCGTGATTGTATGTATTTATGTATATAAAATAGAGAACCGATGTCTTCCAAACCCCAAAAAAAATGTACAATGTTAAGGTTCCATATGAATAGTTTTAGCCTGCTTATTAATTTAAATTAATGTTCATTTTTGGGACTAAATAATAAAATACTTAAAAGCGAAAACGATAAGTAACAAAATATTTTACATTTTAATAATTATTTCCTTTGCTGCTCATAATGAAGATTGATTATATTAATGTGTTTTTTTCAGATGAATTCCGTTTCCAGTGATTTAATTATTTATAATTATTATTGTAAATTACCGAAGTAAATTTGAGTTATGCGCGCATAATAAAAATTCATGGGATCCTATTTGGCGATCAAAGTACTAGGCTTAGGTAAACACAAATGTTCCCGGTAAGCGACAATAGACTCGCTCAATTGCGTGGGACCAACAATATTATTAGCTAAATGTGGGCATATACTGTGCCTCCTCTTATTATCCTTACTAATATTATAAATGCGAAAGTAACTCTGTCTGTATGTCTGTCTGTCTGTCTGTCTGTCTGTTACTCTTTCACGCCAAAACTACTGAACGGATTTGAATGAAATTTGGCATACAGATGGTCTAGACCCTGAGAAAGAACATAGGCTACTTTTTATTTCGAAAAGGGGGTTGTAAAGGGTTAAAAAGGGGCGGGAGTGAAAAGTTGTATGGGATTTCCTAATTTTAAAAGATAAAACTATGAAACTTAATATTTAAGCACTTGATAGGAAATAAATAAACATTTGTTCTAGCGTTTTTAGGGTTCCGTAGTAAACAAGGAACCCTTATAGTTTCGCCATGTCCGTCCGTCCGTCCGTCCGTCCGTCCGTCCGCGGGTTAGCGCAGAGACTATTAATATTAGACAGCTGAAAATTGGTGTGGGTATACATATTAATCACGTCGACAAACCTGTAGAATAAAATTTTTAAAAATATTGTTTTTTAACGTACCTCCCCTACACGTAAAGTAGAAATGATTTTTTTTTCTCGAGTCTATCTTATCATGTTGGATATCGTTAGAAAGGTCTTTCAAAAGTAATAAGAGTTTCTTAAAACCATTTTTCGATTTAGGGATCCGTTTTCGAAATATTAAGCTTTAAAGTGGAAAAAATTGATAGAGTTAAGTATCCGCCCCCCCCCTACCAGGTAAACGGTACATTCAGAGTGGCTGAAAAAATTCACAATAGTAGTATATATAATGAAGTTAAAAGGAAAACTATCACGGCTAAGTAGGCTTTACTGGTTTTCGAGTAATGGACAATCAAATAAATTTTTGTATCAAATGTATGAAAATTTCATTCATACCGTAGTAGTGATATCTATCGGGGAATATCTGAACCTGTTCATATAGCGACATTATGGCAAAGGGTGACTACGGAACCCTATATTGCGCGTGGCCCGACACGCACTTGGCCGGTTTTTGAAATTTCGTCCTGCGAGAGATGAAATAGAGGTTGAAAGTTTGTATGAAGTTCGAAATTTTTGAAAATAAAAATAATAGGTTGGGGAAAAAGTCTTTTCGTATTTTTGTATGAAAAGTCAAGACATTTTTTTCAAAGTTTATTTACATTTATTTACAATATATATGTACCGTTTTGTTGAATAACTTTCTGCCATTTTGTGGGCAGAGACATTATCCCGTTACTGTAGAAACTTTGGGACTTCTGATCAAAAAAACGGGACAAATAGTTTTGGCAGTCCTCTCTTGAGGTCAACCTTACAGAACCTAAAGAATTCTGCAGAGACCGAAACAGGTGAAAATCTGAAGGCGCAAGGTCAGGGCTATATGGTGGATGCACTAGGACCTCCCAGTCGAACTCTCTTAATTTTTGCTGAGTGGCTAAAGATGTGTGTGGTCTAGCGTTATCGTGATGAAAGACCACACCCTTCCTGTTGATCAATTCCGGCCGTTTTCTCTCGACTGCTTCCTTTAATCTCATCAGTTGCTGGCAGTAAAGATCAGAATCGATGGTTTTGCCGGGCGGTAAAAGCTCATAATAAACAATGCCCTTCCAATCCCACCATACACACAGCATCACCTTATTTCTGTAGGCCAGGTTTGGCCACAGTCTGTGAAGCCTGGCCAACTTTCGACCACGACCTTTTTCGCACGTTCTTGTCGTACGTGATCCACTTTTCATCGCCAGTTATCAATCTCTTCAAAAACGGCTCGGTTTCATTACGTCTCAATAATGAATCGCAAATGAGTACACGGTTCATTAAGTTTCTTTGAGTGAGCTCGTGTGGCACCCAAATATCGAGCTTTTTTGTATAACCAGCTTTCTTCAAATGGGTCAAAACTGTTTTGTGGTCAATTCCCAGTTCTTCAGCTGCATCGTAACTACTAATATGCCGATCTTGCTCCACTCTTTCAAAAATGGCGTCCATTTTATTCGTAACAGGGCGACCAGAGCGAGGTGCATCTTTAACATCAAAATTTCCGGACTGAAAACGTTTGAACCAAATTTGTGCTACTCTTACTGACACTGCATCAGGTCCATAAACATCACAAATTTTTTTCACTGCTTGAGTTGCATTTTTGCCTTTTTTATAATAAAATTTTAAAATGTATCGAATTTCTTCATTAGATTCACTCATTTTTACGGAGAGAAAAACAAATGAAAAATAGCGGGAAACAACTTTTTTTTTATTTTTTTCTTTTCTTTATAATGGAACCTTTTTAATGTTACCAAAACCAGCCAGACACAAATAGTACAGTCAAAAAAATTTTATAATAAGTTTATACCTACGTTATGCGAAAAGACTTTTTCCCCGACCTAATATAACATTTTGTATTTAGGCACTAAATAATAAACAAAAAATCGTTTGTTCTAGCATTTTGAAATTTTTACCAATGGGGGTGAAATAGGTGTTGAATGTTTTTATGGGTGTTCTTCATTTTTGAAGATACAACCATGAAACTTGGTACGTAGGTCTCTTAGGATGTGCAGAGATTTTCTACAAACGGAATTCTCGAAATTCGAGCCGAAACGGAACGGATTCGGCACGGAAACTACGACGCCAAACTATTCTAGGAACATGATATTTAAAAATTTTGGGTGTATCAAGTTTAAAAAATGTTTTGGCTTTTGAAGTTAAAGTTCCTTTTAACGAATTCTCTGCATCGCCGCTGATATCTACTATACCTACTAATGATTCTTATTAAATAATAAAAATGCTACCCAAAGATACTATTCCACGCGGACGAAGTCGCGGGTAACAGCTAGTTAAATATAAGTTTTGAAATAAGTGATGAGAGAAAAGAGGTTTCATTGCCTTCTTGGGTTCTGCACAGCTTGTGCTGGCAATATTGAGACATAAGCCTCACAGATGTACATTGTGAGATGGAAGATTATTCCTTTACTTTACGCAAATAGGAGCTGAAAATCATAGAGGATTATGTACAATAAATGCAGTATATTCACATCTCAGCGAATCTATATAGGGAGATATTTTAGTCGTGTCTATTGCACACGAAACTGAAACATTATCGTATGTAGGCAAACCAAAATAAAAGCTAGGTTCTAAAGACTTCCCAGCTTGTGTAGTAACTATAATTATTTTACAAATACAGGTTTCAGCGCATTCAAGAATTGGTGCTGAAGGGCAAGAATAATTAAGTCCTCTTGAGAGAATACAAGTAAGAAGTAAAATAAAATTTTCTTTATTTCATAAACTATTACACAGCACTTGAAAAAATCAAAACGAAATAAAAGTACACGAAGTTTAGATTCACTTACATTAAAAAAAATGGTGTTAGTGAATCTAACCGCCAATTCCGAGCCACCGCTCTGTGAGAAGAACTTACAAGAATCCTAGAGGCTATATGCTTAAGCTGTAAGTGTAACTTCGTTAATGAATACTGTTCAAGAAATTATATACATATATACATTCACGCCTGCTTCCCCTAAGGGTTTGGCAGAGGCATATTCTAAGCCCACACTTCGCCAATTATATAGTTGGTCCCATGTTGGTGGCGAGCCGATTGCCGTTTACCGGGCACTGTTATTTTCGCCAGAGCCTCGTCCATTGTTCGGCAGATGCACCACTTGCAGGTGAGGTTGTCTTGGGCTCCTTTGGTCTTGTTCGATTAAATATGCATAACAAACAAGTTCCATATCAACCAACTGGGCAAGCAGCAGGCCTTACGACATTCTTAATCACATATTTCGGATCAGATATTTGATCACGTATATTTGACGACCAATATGGCATGGAGGTCAATATACCTGCAATCTACTCCTGACACCGTGGGTTTGATTCCCACACAGGACAAATCTTTGTGTGGATGAATATGGATATTTGTTATGGTATATGGAATAACATATTTAAAGAAATATTTAATAATAAATTTTAATAAATATTTCAGACAATTACACCAATTATTTAGTTCCAAGATAAGTATCATTAAGAACTTGTGTTATGGATACTAAATAACGGATACATAAGTACTTTTTTTTTTTTTGTAAATACATACTTAATATACATAGAAAAACACCCAGACCAGAACAAATATTCATATTTATACGCACAAATATTTGTCCTGTGTGGGAATCGAACCCACGACCTCAGAGTGGAATGCGGGTATACTCGCCACCACGCCAAATCGGTCAAAATATAAAAATTATGTATTTTTATCCGTTATTTTGTACCCATAACTCAAGTTCTTAATGATACTTATCTTGAAACTAAATAATTGGTGACATTGTTACATATTATTTATTTATATATAATGACTGGTGGGAACCGTGTTAAATGTGACAACTTTAAAAAAAATTTTGCTGGCATTTAATGTTGTTATGTAATATCTATTGAGGTAAGAGCTCTAAGCCTCTGTACATATGTTATGATGTCATAAGTCGAAATTTAAAGCATTCAGTGCAACAATTTGGTCGGAGAATATCTGTCACAATTGTAGCGCCCTCATCATCACTGAGTAAATATTTACCTGCCTTGTAAAGCGAAGAAGCGATCGTGGAATGATAACTGAAGTAAACCATTCTCAGAGGTCAGTCGTTGAATATGTGAGAGAATATTGAGCATTTAATATCGACACCGAATCCGTGCTTTGGTAGGCACGTTGACCCCTGCTGTCACTTTATGTGATAGTCCTAAAGACAAATTAGAATCCCTATTGAGAAGGCGGCTTGAAACATTTTAACATGCTGTTAATGTATGTATCAGAAAAAATTCTCGGTTCGTTGGGACCAGGCCCGCACTCAGTAGCCAACTACTCCTATTAACCTTCCAACTTTCTAGGCCTAAGATGAGATGGACCTAAGTAGGTAAAGTAATATACCTACTGCATTATAGATGACCTCAGCTGCGGTGCATACACCCAGGAGATGGCGAACGATATACTGAGGTACGTAAAATGTTAGCATGACCAAGCATATAATTTTGGAAAGAACCACGAACGAGAGGCGTTTTCCAAGTCTAATAAGAGCTAATTGAAAATTACTGAATATTCCTGGGCAACTTTTATATGATGTCCAAGTAAAACGAATCGTAAACCGAGTTGCTTTCAAATAAATTTCATTAACCAGACAGTTGATAGAAATTATTAAGTGCCTCATAAATAGGATCTTGAAACGCTTAGCAATATACTTGGGATTAGATTGTTGTTAATAAAGTACTGAAGGATTTATGACTGACTGTCAAACTGTTTATGACAAATTAATGGGATCCCTTTGTGACAGTGATTCGCCTATTTGTATCTTTACACTTGGATTGGTTGATTAATGTAACACTTTGAAACTTATTTAAAAACTATATCCTAGTTATTAACATTGATAATATGCTAATAACCTTATAAAGTCCATTGCTAAATATGAGAGTCCCCAATCGTTTACATTCTGTTGGGGGTATTTGCCCATAATCACCGCGCTGGGCAGGCGAGTTGGTGATCGCAGTTTAATCTAGTAAGCAGGATGATGCTGCTGCCCAGCATCCGACAGATTTTCTCTGCGTCGACTCTTTTGGCTCCCATTGAGATGAGAGGGGGTATCCTAGGCCGGTACCTAACGGCACTTATGTTTCCAATGAAATATTAATGAAAAGATGGTTTCAGTGACGCGATAACTGTTTCGTGATTGTTGTTTCGTTGTTCAAAGTCAAAGTCAAAGTCAAAAATACTTTATTTCATAAACTATTACATAGTACTTGAAAACGTCAAAATTATAAAAAAATAACAAAAACAAATAAAATATAACTATACTAAAATCACGAAGCTTAGATTCACTTGCAACCAAATAATTTAAAAAAACAAAAAACATTTAAGTGCAAGCGAATCTAAGTGCCAGTTCCGAGCCACCGCTCTGTAAGAAGAACTGGCAAGAAACTCACAGGCTATGCTCTTTTAAATTATCGATTGGTTAGTAACAATCTTCATTTGTCTGTGACGCTATACAATGCAACATAATATAACAATATTCATGCTTTAAGTCATTCATATTAGAATAGCCTGTATGAAACGGCGGCTTAATCCCAAGCATTTTTATCAGCCATATAGTCTTTAATAGAATAATATCCCTTTGAAGACAGCTTGCGTTTTATTGTTAATTTAAATTTATGTAGGCTTAATTGCTGTATATTGCTTGGGATTTTATTATAGAATCGCACACATTGACCTTTAAAAGATTTGTTAATTTTTTGGAGCCTAGTGGCAGGTACAACTAGTTTATGCTTATTTCTTGTGTTTAGGTTATGTATATCACTTTTCTTACTCAATTTATCAAAATTTTTGTGTACATATACTAGGTTTTCATAAACAAACTGACCCGCCACTGTCAAAATACCAATTTCTTTAAATTTATCCCTTAGTGAATGTCTACATGGTAGATTATAAATTGCTCGTATGGCCCTCTTCTGCAGTACAAAAATATTTTGAATATCTGCGGCACAACCCCACAGAAGAATACCATACGACATAACACTATGAAAATAGCAATGATAAACAAGCCTAGCTGTTTCAACGTCTGTTAATTGGCGATTTTTTTTACCGCGTATGCAGCAGAGCTGAGTCTATTCGACAATTCACCAATATGTGGGCCCCACTGTAACTTAGAATCTAATATAACACCCAAAAATTTGGTGGTATCCACAAGGGTCAACTCATCTTCCTTTATTTTAATAGTGGTGTTTACTTGTCTGACGTTAGGCGTCACGAATTTAATGCATTTCGTTTTAGCCCCATTTAATAATAAATTGTTAACGTCAAACCAGTGCACCACCTTTGAGATCGCATTGTTTACATCGTCTGGGTTCTGATATCGCTTTATTTTAAATAATAATGATGTATCATCAGCAAACAATACTATCTCGTGATTTTCCTTTACCAAATGTGGCAAATCATTAATATAAATTAAAAACAAAAACGGGCCGAGAATCGAGCCCTGCGGTACCCCCATTTTTACTACAGAACCCTGAGATCGCTTTCCATTAACTTCAACCCTTTGAATCCTATTACTTAAGTAAGAAGTAAGAAGATCCAATGCGGAGCCTCTTATTCCATAATAATCTAATTTTTTTATCAATGTTTCATGAGGAACACAATCAAAAGCTTTGGACAGATCGCAAAAAATACCTAAAGCGCCCAAAGAATCTTCCCAAGCATCAAAAATATGTTTTAAAAGCTCAACACCTGCATCGGTTGTGGAGCGACCCTTAGTGAATCCAAATTGTTTTGAATGCATTAAGCCATTTTTATTAAAAAATCTTAACATTTGGTTGTAAATAAGTTTTTCAAAAATTTTACTAAAAGTAGGCAGCACTGAAATAGGTCTAAAATTAGTTGGGTCTGCTGTACTGCCCGATTTAAATAGTGGAATGATTTTACTATTTTTCATTAAATCTGGAAACGTGCCGCAATCTATACATTTATTAAATATTATAGCTAAACTGTGCGCCACCGAAACAATGATAGGCTTGGTAACTACGATGGAATTGCCCCAGAGGTCTGCAGTCTTTTTAACATTAAGAGTATTAAATGTCTTAATTATATCTATGGGTGTTACATGATTAAACATAAAATCTTCTGTACAAATGTTTACATTATCTCTTAAAATAGCCTCCGCTAAAGTAGGCGAGGAATTTAAAGTTTTTGTAGTAGACACTGGAATATTAGTAAAGAAGTCTTCAAAAGCATTGGCAATATCTAAGTCAGATGTAAGCGTCTTGCTATCAATGTTGAGTTTAAACTTATTATTATAATTCTTATTTCTTCCCGTTTCACTATTAATAATATTCCATGTCATTTTAATCTTATCATCACTATTTTTAATTTTATAGCTCAAATAACAAGACTTTGCCGTATGACATGCTTTTCTAAATATTTTAGAATATTTCCTTACATAATTATGAAATTGTTCACTATTGTTAACATTTCTTTCGTCATATAGTTCATACAGTCTCTTTCTACTTTTATGTAGCCTACTTTTATGTGTTATAAATCGTGTATAAATAATTAAATTGTAGAAATAGTCAATTTAGTAACAATTGTTGTCACTAGTTACGAGTTAAGAGTACTTTAGTTAAATTCAATTAGGAACTAAATACCCAACACACTAGACTAGACTAACTATCTGCGGTGTGTGTGTTTAAAGCCCACGTAAAAAAAATTATTATGTTAATATATTTAAAAAAAAACTGTAGGTCAAAATGACGCGGCGGCAGAAGGAATGAAGTTGGCAACAATCTCCCTATTCATATTATATAATTTATCTAAGAGTTTTTACGAAGTAAGCACAATTACACAAGGTTATTTGACTAGCCACTCCATTAAGCTACTTAGGAACCACTTAATGTAGATGACTTAGTGGAAGGGCAAATCCGAAAGCCTGTAGTCTACATTTAATCGAATAGTTGGTACCACGCCATATTATGTGAAACATGTTCTGATGCTTCTGACAACAGGGACATGGGTCGATTTTCATGTCGCTTTGGTTGTTACTCACTATGTGACGCTCACTGTACAATAATTTAATCTACCGGTTACCTGTGAACCGCTTAGCGTTGAAATAACATTAGGAGGAATGTTATTCAAACAACGGACAAAGTTTAGGTCTCTGGAAATATCATAGCGTTTTTTGCTGGGGGGTACAAGGGGTATGTAAGTGGACTTTATCATTTATTAAGGTATATAAAAATAAGGGACATATTTATATTGTTTTAATGTTTTTAACCACTTAAGTTGGTTCGGGAATGATTTCTTATAGATCTTGATAAACTGTAGAAAATACGGAAACGTCTAAGCTATAAGACATATTGATTGATAACATTATTGAGTTCAATTAAACCACCATGAACCCAAATATAAAGAAGACCTTTCCTAAACCACGTCCGTTAACCAAACAACCGAAAATAACGAAAATACCCCCTAATTCTCTTCCTTGCAAGAAATTCTCGTGTTGAAGTTGGAAAGATTTCTTTGTATTTTCTCAACTCAAATCAGCGCCTCGTAATGCGTTAATACATTTTCGAATCACGTACTACAATCGACTGTTCGCTGAATTTTCTGCCGATGGATATTTGATAGGCAGGAATGCCTTTGTGAACCAGAAAACCTTTGAGGCTTTTCTGCTTGATTTTATTGGACAAAGAGCGTAGTAAACTGTTTTTTAAAATACAATGGACCAATTCTTAAATTATGTAACATTTGTCATATTATCTAGGGCTTAGGTTGAAATGATAGGGTCATTTTTATCTTAGGAAAATACGACATTGCCATGCAAAACACAAAACTAAATTTCATGTGTTATGGTAGCTTATTGAGAATAGAACTTTACGATATCATAATTATAAATTACAACTTACTTACTCTATGTATCTCACGTATCACGCCTGTTTCCCCGAAGGGGTAGGCAAAGGCATATTACGCCCATATTATATTGTTGGTCCCACGTAATAGGTGGTGAGTCTATTTCCGCTTACCGGGAACTTAAACGTCCGCCAGAGCCTCGTCCGTTGTTCGACAGGTGCACCATTGGCAGGTGATGTAGGATTGGACTCCTTAGATCTTGGTAGGATCCCTTTACACCTCTATTTATTTTGTTTTGTTCACAAACACTAAAATGTTTGAGATTGTTGAAATATTATTAAATTTTACCGAATTTATTTATAATGTCACCAGGTTACAAACTGGTATACAATCTACCATATTTTTTGATTCAATGAATTCAGTACCAGTAAAATTATTAAAAATATCATTTTTATATGCACAAGTCATGATTACTATATCCTGCCTGATGGTGGGCAGACTGCATCATTCAAAAAAAGCAAGGCGCTTCATACCATAATATAAGCACGGTACACAGCGCACCCACTCATGACGGCCTGATAAAATTAAAATACAATATGTATTTACTTGCCTTCATGATTTCTTATTAACGTTTAGTTATGATTAATTAAATAAATAAATATTTTCTGACAATTATACCAATTATTAAGTTCCAAGATTAGTATCATTAAGAACTTGTGTTATAGATACTAAATAACGGATAAACATATTGTATAAGGGTCCATATCGGCTCTCATAAAATTTGTATTCATATTTACGATTTTACTACGAATTGGAGTTCATAATAATCACTCTTCATAATTTTTTTCTTCATAAACTTTATGTTCATACATTAATATTCCTATAATCGGAACTCATAACACCCCGTCATCATATTTTTTTATTTCATAATGTTTTCATTAAGAAGGTGTTTAATTAATATTTTTTTTATTCAGAATAGTTTTCTTCATAAGAGAGTGAAGGTCGCAGTTCTAACCAAACCTAACCCACCTTCTGGGAGCATTTTGGTTCTGTGAAGGTCACAGTTCTAGCCTAACCTAACCCACCTTCTGGGAGCATTTTATTAACAGTATGATTTTTGATGTATAGGATAAATAGCACTTCTGATTAAGAAATATATGAAAGCAAAAATGAGTACAAATAAATGTATGAACAATAAAATTATGAAGTCGATTCATTTGGCGTTTTAATATTTATTGAAATAAAAATTATGAAGAGTGATCATTATGAAATAAAATTGTATGAAACATATTTTCAGACTTTCGATGTTAGGAGTTAAAAAGTTATGTAAGAAAAAGCGCCCCCATTGTATAAATACTTTTTTTTGTAAATATATACTTAATATACATAGGAAAACACCCAGACCAGAACAAATATTCATGTTCATGCACACAAAGATTTGTTCCGCGTGGGAATCGTACCCACGACCTTAGAAGCGGAGAGCGGGTATTCTCGCCACTACGCCATATCGGTCGTCATGAATATCGATTATTAGATTTATGTGAAATTATTATCATAACATAAAAACACTAGCAATATAACGCAAAATGTGCTGCATTTTTCTCCTTAATCGATCTTTGGAACCAAAACGTCTTGAGCCGTCCTATGCAGTAACAATAAGGCTTTGAAAATACTCATTTCACGGGAGAGTTGTCCGATTTCCTATACTCGCATCTGGTAATAGTATCCGGAACCATTTAAATGGAAATCGGTTTCTGTCTTGTTATTGGAAACTTTATTTCTGTAATGAAATTAAAAAATAGAAGCAGGGAAGTGTGAACAAAGGTGTATAAGAATCCTATTAAGACCTAAGGAGCCCAAGCCAACCTTACCTGCAAGTGGTGCACTTGCCGATCAACGGACGAGGCTCTGGTCAAGATGACAGCCGGTTAGCGGCAATAGGCTCGCCACCTATTACGTGAGACCATCTACATAATAGGCGAAGTGTGGGCTTATAATATGCCTTCGGGGAAAAAGGCTTAAATGTATGTTTGTCAGTATTAACAAAACACTTTAAAGAGTTTTGGCGCTAGCACGGAATAAGACACATTGTGGCAGTTTTTTATTTTCTAAACTAGTACACTTCCGAGACTTTATGTGTAAATATAGCGTAATTTTAGATATAACTACTTCGGCAAAGTTTGAAAGTAGCATATTACAGTAAATAATTTATTGATTCAGGCGTTATTTTGCGGAAATCCATTGTAAGCAAGTGTAAACGAGAGCTTCAGCGTTGGTCGTGAAGATATCGTTGTTCTGAGGCTCCTATCTTACCTAAAGATGCCCTGTGTAAGGGCGAAGAACGTGTCGTGTTGAATAGTTTCTCAATTTTTCGGAAAGTTATTGTATTTTATTTTTATTTTTATTTTATTTTATTTGGGGGGCTTACAGCTAACACTGCTATATAATTTTAAAACATATATTCTAAAAGCCAATAACAAGCCTCCACATATAACAATTGGCTAACATTAACTAGAAATGTACATTTTAATTTAGACTAATAATCAATTTAAACAGTTAACATAAAAATGTACTAACCTATACTAAGTGAAGTAGTCTGCAGATAGAATTTTATTAATTATAGATATATTGCTGCAGTAGATATCGAGGGTATCAGAATGATTATTATGAGTTGAATTAAAAAGCTTGCTAACGCGAATTAAGTAGGAGTTGCCACGATAAACACTACGGTGGGTTGGAACATGGAGTAGATATCTCGGACGACAATGTCGGGGAGGTACATTAATATACAGTTGACACAGAAGTTCAGGACAATTAACTTTGGATTGAGCAATTTTCAATAAATAATGCAGATCAAAAATGTTTCTACGCACATCAAGTGCGATGCTATGTGTAGGTAGGTATGTATATGTGTGCTATGTGTAGGAAGTAAATGAAATTTCGCACAGCGCCGTTTATATGAAAGATATGGAATTTTAAATTTAAAACCTAGATACCTTGTAAATTTTTTCTGTAATTTTTCCAGCCTTTTTGAATGCACAGCATAATTAGGATTCCACACTTCACTGGCGTACTCCAAATGACTTCTTACAAGAGCACAATAAAGTACCTTAATGGCCTTCATAGTGGTAAAAGAAGAGCTACTACGGATAACAAAACCCAGGGATGAGGAGGCTTTTTTGGCTATTTTGTCAATGTGATGTTCAAAAGTGAGTGTAGCGCGGGAATTGTTACAGAGATATTTTTAATCCATCACTTGCTTATATTGCAGTGAATTGCAATTTTTCGTGTTAATTCGACAACTCTATAGCACACGCCTCTTGTAAGTGGAGACTACAAGAGACTTTACTTTACTAGAAAATTACTTTGACTTGACTTGACTTGACTATGACGGATTATATTAACTTTTATATATATATATATCCTTTATTGCACATTTAACAATACATAGAAACACATATACAAATTAAGCAAGTACAAAGGTGTAAACTGTGACTAAATAACGAAAACGCTGCATTTATGTATAAAACTTGATTAATTATATTACTTGACAATTGCAAATACTCTTATTGAGTTAGTCCATAGTTTAAAAAAGATAGCAGTTTGAAGGGACTTTTTGGCGGGAGATTGAAACGTCAAGTCTGTAGTTTTGTTTTAATATTTTTTTGAGAACGTACATGAGTGTTGGTAAATGGAACAAATTATTGCAACAAAGTAAGTCCGTTTTGATTTAGAAAATACAATCCATTAAAAAGTACGTGTTCCGTCATCAACATTCAAACTCGGTCAATTCGCCTGTATAGTGAACGCTCCTACAATGGTTATCTCAACTCTGATTCCAGTCACGAGTGCTATTATGCTCCGGATTGCTATTATAACTATGTCCAGTGCAGTAGGAAACTATCCGGATCCACCCGATGGTAATGCCCAATGCAGCCTAGACTAGACAATAGACTACGAGTATTTTTAACTGACTTCAGAAAGAGATAGGTGGTTGATCGAAAGCTTTTTGTTTACCTGATTGATGGTTGAATCATACAAACATAATTTCATACTCAATATCCCATTTGGGGTGGGCAGAATAATTGCTACAAATATTAAAACGAAATCTATATAGACGTGCAAAGATAAATTTTTAAATACATCTCAAATCGATCGAACACAGTACCCCTACTATTAGTTAATGTTTAGCAGTGGAGTTTTATATAGGTCTCTGTGCTAATAGCACACTGCTGCAACTGTATAAATCTTATATACTAGCTCAACCAACCAAACCAAGTCAACCTCACCTGCTGATTAACGGACGAGGCTCTGGCCAACTTAAAAGTTTCCGGTAAGCGGCAATAGGCTCGCCATCGATTACGTGGGACTAACAATAAAATAACCCTTCGGGAAAACAGGCGTGATTTTATGTATAGGATTTGAATCCGAGACCATATTGGTCTCGTTACTGAGCTATCACTGCCATATTATATAAATAAATATTTTTTTTTAATACTCTGTTAATTATAAGATTTATATGTATGTATATAAGTATATATGGTTTAATATATTTTTATCGTTTCTTTTCTTTTACTTGGATCTGTACTAAATTTAATCCCGTACTTAACCTAATTAACAACTGCTAGGGTTGCCTGGTAGAGATCTCTCCAAGAGATAAGTCCACCTTTGTACTTTTGTTTTTAAATACTATTTTTGTGATGTAATTATGTTTTTATGTGCAATAAAGGATTTATATATTTACCGTAGTTTGTTAAACTAAACTCCTAATGAGCTACTATAGCAAACACATTAACATTGTTCACAACCGTTCAGTAGAAATGATCATGGAATTTATAGCAACCGTAGTAACGCGATCGCTATGTAAGTCGACTGCGGGCCTAATAGCAAATCATTTGGATGAGAGTTGGGCAAAATGGCGATCCGTACGAGGGAGCATCATACAAAGTGAATCAGAGAACGTGTGCGTTAAATCGACACACGTTGCGCGTAAGGGACAGTTTGGCGCGAATTTGCTGGCTAATCCAACTAACTTAGATTAAAAATACAGTTATTTCAAATATTGATTGGTCTTAGGAAAGGTGAGGAAAGGTCGGGGGCTCGATTTCCTAATAGGACAAACATTTATGTGCATGAACATAATATTTGTTCTGGTCTGGGTATTTTTCTATGTATATTAAGTATATATTTAAAAAAGGTATTTAGTTAGGTAGTAGTAGTAGGTACAGGTATTTAGGTAAGTATTTTTATCCGTTTCTTAGTATCCATAACAGAAGTTCTTAATGATTGTAAGAGAATATTTATATATTATCTATATATCTACGAAATAACCGTTAATGTAGCCCAAGTTGTAAGATATTTCAAAACAAGATAGGGACGCGAGTGAGCCACTAATATGAGAATAAAATAGTCTGCGAAATTATCTCCTCAACATTATCAACGAACATAATCTGTTAGTTACTTTGTTTCCAAATGACTATTGCAACATACGAATGTCACTCACTAGTAGACCAGACCCCTAACAATATTTGACTGTCATTCGTTGGGTGATTCGGGTGAAACGACGTTAGAACGTGACCACGAATACGGTCAAGCTTTCAAATATTCCCCTAAATGTTTGTGAGTGTTTTGACACTTTTAGGATCTGACGTGCCTCGGTGTGTTCTGTTGTTCTGATATTCCATTGTCTTGTGCAGCGTTTTGGAGAATTGAGTTACGCTATTGCTCGAGGTCGCCTTTCGTATGTTAGTCTGTTTGTATAACGTGATATGGCAAATGCGTATTGAAGCCATTTTGAGGTAATAGCATGATTATGTAGACTATACTTTTATTTTCTAATACTACAGAAAATATTACTTCCAAATTCACCTAAAACGTTTAAAATATAGTTTTTATTATGTAGCGGCAATTGTTAAGCCGATCATGACGTCACTTGTTAGTACACATTAATAACATCCGTCTTTTATGCTGAATTAAAGCTGTCATTATTAATTCTTACTTATATTTTAAACGCTAAAGTTTGCATGGATGTTTCTTACTTTTTCACGCAAATACAACTTAATGGACTTTAAGAATCTGTACAAGTAGCTAATAATACATAAGGCTATAATTCATAACATTATTTTGTGAAGTACCAATGACCCTGCGCAGACAAAGTAGCGGTTACTAGCTAGTCCTAAGGGGCGCTTAACTTATGCGATATCGGACACATTTCAAATCCTATTGTTATATACTGCTAAAAGTATTAAGATAAATATCTGTCCTTCGAATGGTGACCAGTCTATGTGCAAGAACAACAAAGTTTCTTTATAAAGTATGTGCTATTGGTAATATGGGAGTTCGTACATGATTCAATCAATAAACTGGCCTTCCGATCAGATGATGAAGGAGAGAGCGGGATTAAATCGAAAAGTTTTTCAGAACATCTGCCGCACTGATTCCGGTAGAAGACACGGAGGTTCTCGAACGAGGCTGTATGCTCAGCAACTCCAATAATGCATACAGCCCGCCTTTGCAATCTACAAAAGGGGTATTTAGCGTACTCCAACCAAATATGAGAGCAGTTCTCCACACTCGATCGCACCTGAGTCGACAGCAAACAGTCCTGTTTGGTAGTAAAAAACCTCCTTAAAGAGTAGACTTAATTCGCAACAGGCACACATACCATCTACTTGCACAACAGCATGGTATAAATGTGTGTTATATTCATCAAATGGCGTGTCAAATCGATCAGCATTTAGAAATTTTAACTGAGTTTTTACATACATATATACAAAGATTATATTACTCTACTATAATATAATATTAATATTATCTAGTTACTTTTTTAAAAATTATCTGATTAGTTCAGTTATTGTTGCTGAGTTGAGTTTTGTTAGTTTTTAATTTCAATTTTAAAATTGATTGTTATCTGTGATTACTGTAATTGGTTCTATATACTGTTTTAATTAAAGTTATCATATCACATCCTAGCATTATCCCTGTTGCCCTAGACTTAAGCTTAGGGCCCAGGGTCTGCTCCATGGTTCAACCAGATTTTGACTGAATTTCAATTATTATGTGGAGCGACTGCCGTCTGACCTCCGCTACCCAGAGGAAAACATCATATTATGGTTAAACCAGCTGTCAGCCTGTTAGAAGGCACTGACTTCCTAATAACGACTGCCATAGATGTTTATGACAGCCGGGACCAACGGATTAACGTGCTATCCGAGACACGGAGCAAGCGATAATTACGCACATAACTTCGAAAAATCGTTGGTGCGCCACCAGAGTTTGAACCCGAGACCCTCTGAATTTAAGGGCAAGGGGTCTCGCCACTGTTTATATTAATGTAAAATATATAAATAAAATAAAATCACGCCTATTTTCCCGAGGGGTTAGGCAGTCATTTATTCGCCCACACTTCGTCAATTATATAGTTGGTCCCACGTAATAGGTGGCGAGTCTAATGGCGCAATTGAGTTTTTAAATGGAAGAATATCCGAATAACTTTCCGTTAACTTTCCCTTCAAGTATTGATTGGAAGATATCCTTCTCACAATTGAAGACGAGTAGAATTTTGATCAGTTAATTGAAGCTGGACTGGACGCGAGTTTAGCTTGGAGGCCCGAAGCGGCTCTTTTGATCAAGTACAGACTATTATAAACAGAAAGTGTGCTCTGCGGAACGTTAATATTAGAGATTATAACGATTTTTTTAAATTTATTTTCAAATGACAGAGAGATTCTACACACTAACAAGCAATTATAAAAGATTGTCACAATGCAACTTATAAATACATACATAATGTCACGCGTCTTTCCTGTAGAGGGAGGCAGAGATCACATCCTTCCACTTGCTACGATCTTGGCACACACTCTTAGCTGCATGCACACTCATTAACTTTCTCATACACGCCCGTCGGTTAAGGGTACTTTTGTTCTGCCCTTTCTCCAAAGTCTTCTGGATTTGGTCATGGAAGGTCTTACGTGGTCTTCCCCTCCCAACACTTCCACTCACTTGTCCATCATATATTTTTATCATCATAACTTTCGTTAGTCTACTTTCATTCATCCTCTTAACATGACCAAACCGTCTAAGCATATCTTTCTCAGTTCTTGTCACTATATCTTCTTGTATACCACCTTCGGCATTCAACTTATAAAGTCAAAAAATAACAAATTCTGCACTTAAGTCGTTAGAACGGTGGTATTTAGTTTTGCAGGCCAGTGTGTTACGAAATTTGCCACGGCAGGAAGAAGTCTATTCATTGGTTAAACATTTAAATCTTCATCTTACAAACACGCTCCTGACACATACAAATTTTATTATTGTGTTACCAAACGTCAGTCAAAGAATTCTTATATTTTTGATGAATGCAGTAAGGTTACGGAAAAACAAAAGAAGGATAAACGAAGTGATCCAACTGTTCCATCTGCGTTTTGTAGTAATTCAGAGGCGCGAAGTGGATAGCGCTCGTGACCAGAGTTAAGAGGCAATCTTCAGTAGTGCATTCACACAGCGTCTAGCTTGAAAAGCTTCAACTTTGTTTTCAAGAATCAACTTCTTAAGGAATAGAGCGCATACATACATATTTACGCCCTAATATACTATCATTGAGGGTGGGCAGGAACATTCCTGCAATAGTACTAGCCTGCATAGCATAAAGACCTTCATAAATACATTTAAACCCTCCTGTTTCGTTTAAGGTTTGCTTGGACTCTTCAGATCTTAGTAGGATCCTTGACTATATAAATATTTTCTGACAATTACACCAATTATTTAGTTCCAAGATAAGTATCATTAAGAACTTGTGTTATGGATACTAACCAACGGATAAACATATTTCAATACTTTTTTTTATATAGATATACATACTTAATATACATAGGAAAACACCCAGACCAGAACAAATAAATAAATAAATAAATATTTTCTGACAATTACACCAATTATTTAGTTCAAAGATAAGTATCATTAAGAACTTGTATTATGATACTAAATAACGGATAAACATACATACATACTTTTTTTTTGTAGATACATACTTAATATATATAGAAAAACACCCTATAAAGAAAACACAAAATATTCATGTTCATGCACACAAAGATTTGTCCTGTGTGGGAATCGAACTTACGACCTCTGGAGTGAATTGTAGGTATACTGACCGTCGCCATATCGGTCGTCAATAATATACAAAAGTTTATATGTATACAAAAGTATCTACTACACTATAAAAATATAAGAATGTCTTATCACTTTTTAGAGGTGTATATGTAAGGACCTAAAGAGCCCAAGCCAACCTCACCTGCAAGTAGTGCACCTGCCGATCAACAGACCAGGCTCTGGCGAACATAACAGTTCCCGCTAAACGACAATAGGCTCGCCACCTTACGTGGGACTAAGTATATAATTAGCGAAGTGTAGGCGTATAGTATGCTCTATAAAAAAGTGATCTGGCTTAACTATAGAAAGATGTTTTCCTCTGGGTTGCGGAGGTCAGATGGCAGTCGCTCCATGTAATAACTGAAATTCAGTCAAATCTGGTTAAACCTGTGAGCAGACCCTGGGCCCTAAGCTTAAGTCTAGGGCAACCGGAATAATGCTAGGATATGATGATGATGAAAATAAGTGATCAAACTATAATGTAAGATATATTTACATTAGGCTGATGACATATTCTTAGAAATAGTTTTGATTAAAAATATGACTGGTAATATAGGTTAGTAACGCATCTAAACTTAGGTGAAAGAAAATATTGGTTCCAATTTTAACTACTTGATAACTAATAAAAAATAAAAGGGAAAGACGTAACGTACAAATGGGTGGAGTTATGCCATAATAACTCGTAATATTCAAGCACCACTTCATAAAAGAACTAAAATAATTAAGAAGCTTTAACTACATCGTCTTAAGGCGCGACAAATATCTATTACGCCGTGGAAACGCTATCTAATCCATCCTGACTGATCGACTATTAGGAAAGCATTCCGTAACGCAGGTAACTTACGGGCCTTATTTGGGTTTGAAGTACAATTTATCGTCTTCAATTCGATCCGTACTAGAGGAAAGGTTAAGCAATAAATTGGTCGCAGCTGCTTTACGGCCATAAGCCCGGAATTAGGTAACAAAAGAGGCTATTTGCGAATGTAGGAAGCGCTATTTATTATTTTGGCTAAATTGTTAAGGCAGCTCACGAGTCACGTTTGATCCTTTCGAAGTGATTTGGGTTATTACCCCGTTTGTTTTACTTGGTATAGGTGATGGAATGGAAAAGGAAGCGATTGATCCCGCGGAAATGATCATCGATTCTTCTGCTGCTGAACAGCGGTGATAATAGACATTACATACATACTTTAACACCTGTGTCCCCGAAGGGGTAGGCAGAGGCATATTATACGCCCACACTTTGCCAATAATAAAGTTGGGTGGTGAACCTATTGCCGCTTACCGTTTTTCGGCAGGTGCACCACTTGCAGGTGAGGTTGGATTGGGCTCCTTAGGTCTTGGTAGAATCCCTACACACCTGAATAGTGAATAGTAAAGGTTAACTAGTACATAATGGTTAAGAGCATAAGGTTCGCTTTTGTACATTATATGTTTATATATGCGTGTACAATTAAGATTCAACTTAAATAACATTATTAATAGATTCATAATAATAATAAAACGTAATTTACGGTTAGCTGACCGTTTGTATATTTAATTATGACCACTTCCATGCTTCAGATTCTAGAAGGTACGGCAAAATAATCTATTATCTATCAGTAAGTTTTTTTTTGTACTACAGACGCTGCTTGAAACGGTTTTGGAAGACCCTGGCATTGAACCAGTAACTTTTTGCTACGTGACCTTAGATTGTGGAATGTTTTCAATGAGGTTTCCCAAGAGATTTCAGCATGGGGCTCTTTAAAGTGGGCGTGAAGCTGTATGAAATATTTTTTTAACTGACAACTAAACCAATTATTTCGTTCCAAGATAAGTATCTATACTTGTGTTGTGGATATGAAAGAACGTAAAAACAAACATTATTTTACTTAGGAAGACAATCAGCCTAATAAATACATTCTTATTCACAAAGATTTGTCCTGTGTGGGAATCGAACCCACGACCTCATAAGCGGAGTGCAGATATACTCGCCACCACGCCATATTGGTCGGCAAATGGTGTTCTTTTTTATTTATTATATAGATTTTTACAACTATCATTACAGGTATCTCATCTTATCGCGGGGGCCACAGACTGACCGTGGCGCACTTTGACCCTTACGTCGTATCTTTTGAGCATCCCCTTGCCTTTCTCGCCAAATATTATTAATATCATTACAGGTAAGTTCCCAATGCGATTCTGTATCTAACATTAAAAATTACACAGAAGTTTTATTGTCACTTTTTTGAATTCACTCAAAGAACATGTAAGCAAATCAACAATGTCATGGACCTTATTTAATAAATTAGTGATACGCGTTAAAGGTGTTTTCCGCAATAAATTAGATCTGACTATATAGGTGTTGCAAGGATGCCCGGGCGCCCCCGCCTTCATACGTATCTATCTGGTACACTCAGCCCCCGAATGGGTCAGCCACACGTTAATGGGACCCCTGGTTTGTAATCGTCCATCCATAAGCTGTGAACAATTGTCAGCAAGCTGGCCTCATGCTTAAATGCCACAATGCGATGTAGCGCTAAAATTAAATATGCATAATTTCTAACTTGGTGTACAACAAACATACGCTGCTCACTTTAAAGTCAATTGAAAATTAACTCATTATCTTTGCCTTTTGGTTATAATTTTAAAGAGTGGAGAAATAAATCAATATTAAGCCACAAAAACCTCTGAAAAAATGTAGCTAAGTCCGGATTTTTACATCAATCTCTTCTGTTTGCGTAACCAAACAAAATTCAAAAAGTTTGTCGCGAGATTTTCGCGGCAAACCTCTGACCTCACGTAACATTTTTATTGGCACTTGTACCAATGGGGACTTTTTAAAACTAAAAAGGAGGCTTCATGCAAAATTTAAGTTTTTTTCTGTATTTAGCGAAGTGCTATGTGTCTTTATTCCCTGTATTATTTTGCCTCGAAAATTATATTATAGTATAAAAATAATTATTTTATAATGTTACCTTATGTGCTCGTAGGTCTTGAAGGTATAGTGGTCGGAAACTATGTCCAAAGTCAAGCAAAGTTTACAAAGGCTAATCTTTGGATGGGTTACCGTTTGTTATAGTTGTTTAATATTGAGAGCTTTCGTGCTTTCAAAGGAGTTCGTAACGTTTATTACAGTATGTGTTAGTTGTTAAACCAAAAGCCATCACAACAAAAAACCTATGTTTTTATCTCTTTGTGTTAAGTTGCTGGCACATAAGTTCTGAATAATAAAATATCTCTAAATCTTTTCAAGAAACTGACCACACCGAGGTCATTGTAAGCACAATTACTGTACATGTAAGTAAATAAAAAAAAAAGATTGAAACTCCATGTCATCACAAAAAAGGATCGTACGCTAGATTTGTTATACGACCTCCTTCCTTTAAGGAAATTGGTTCAGAAGAAAAATTGTGATGTGACCATTTACGTTAGATTTAGTTCCACGGCTTAGTTACGCCGCTTTTTCATAATTTATAGCTTTATTAACTAGCTGGAAGTAAAGCTTGGGCAATTTGGTATGTAACAAATAGTTCAGTTTATTCTTGGCCTTCTTACGTAGCGATTTTTAGTCCCAAATTAAACAGAGCGATTACTTATTTGGTACATTACATTAAAGTTTCTCGTGGAATTCAACTGAAGCAGTTTATACGGGCTTAGTACAAAACAAGATATAAAGTGAAACCAGGTTTAAAACTATTGCTGTCACTTTTATTTGACAAAATGAAGACAGTGACAGCACTAGTCTCATATATTGGTATGTCTTTATTCTTTTTAATTTATTAAGCAGTCGTAGTGCAAAAATGATAGCTAAAGTGAAGATTGTAATCTAAATACCTAACCAATTGATAAATTATAAGAGCACAGCCTGTGGCTTTCTTGCCAGTTCTTCTTACAGATACTGTTGCATGTAAGTGAATCTAAGCTTCGTGATTTTAGTGTTATTATATATCGTTTGTTTTTTATAAATAGTTTTTACGTTTTCAAGTACATTTTTGGTGTTGATGTTAAACTTATTCCTCAATGAGCTGTTTGTTTTCAATAACATAATGTAAACAACACTTCAAGGTCAACAAGAAGAAAATGAGTATGGTATAATAGTCTAAGGGTGTTTGTTTATTTAATTATAAGATTATTAGTTATTTAGAGGTTTTAGCAAGACATTTATTTTTCTAATAATTTATAGATGTTTAGTATTGCGAATCAGTTATTTTGTTAATCCAAATACCTCTCTTTGGATAAGTGAACTTCTGACATTGTGTGGCATTTAATATCTAGTATATTCTGCTTTGGGAGCCTGTTAGGCCGTTGGTACTAGTTATCACTCGGTCTGGTAGTTTATTAGAAAATTTTATAGTCCTACGATTTGGCCAACCTTTTTTTTTATTCTTTCTTTCTATTAGCAGGTCGCCACACCTCCAATACGCACTGGATACAAGTGGTAGTATGACCTGAGACCTGACACCATGGCAAATGAGAGGAACTCAGTACGTTAATGCGCTAAAATGATGATGATAACAGTCATCCATAACTTTATTAATTATATTTAATTATCAAGCTCCCTTCCGTGGTAAATGAGCGCGCATAACTCGTAATTAGTGTATGGTAGATATGCTGTGTTTTATTATCAAAGAATCGTTGCTTACAAATAGAAATAAAAAGCGTATAAGTTTTTTTTTGCAACATCAAGAAGTCAGATATTAATTACAACTGAGCTCGAAGATGTCGATTAAAATCTTCATTGTACAACTTAACAGTTACCCAAATCCATTTCTTGCAATTGTTTACCCAGCCAACGTCTTGTTTTAACCCATTCAATGGAATCACTCTATCTCCTATTTATCAGATCCCTTCTCAAATTTCGCCCATCAATTGGCCGGCCGACTGGCGCTTTTTGAAATAGATGACGTAATATAAAAACAAATGAATTTAAATCTAATTCAATTATTTTTGGAATTGCAGTTTAAGAGTTTGGGTGCTGAAGAAGTTTCGGAGATGAGGTAGCTTTTAGAAAGATATTTGGTCCTCATTTCAGCCTCTTAAAGAGGTTCTTCGGGGAAATAGGCACGAAAGTATGTATGTATGTATGTAAATATAAAACTATCACAGCTATAGAAAGAAAATAACGGAAGAGAAATATTTCTTTGGGAATATTGTACATAAACAATGGGACAAATACTGAGTCTACAGTCCTTTGTCTCAGAATGGTTTTAACTCATTACCATTGGGTGAAAAAGGCTTATCAATTTAAGATTGCTATTTATAATAATCATTCATCATCATTTCAGCCCATTAACGTCCCACTACTGAGCACAAGCCTCCTCTCACATATCAAGGTGTGAGGGTATTGGGTCATACTCCACCACGCTGACCCAGTGCGGATTGGCGGAGGCAGGTGAATGGCGTCTTGCTGTTAGAATTTATCAAGCCGCCCATGAGGCCTCTAACATGGCTTAACGACTACCACATTTAGTGATAACCGGGACCAACGGCTTAACGTGCCTTCCGAAGCACGAAAGCGCTCGATATCAAATGCCACACAAACGGTCACCCATTCAAGGACTGACCTTTGTAAACTCTGCTGTACTTTGGTGATCGTTTCCGACCCCCGAGCACCGCAGAGCTACGAGCGCTACTAATAATACAAACATTAAATTTAGAATCTTTTTGAAATATTTGACGTGAATCAGTTATGATAACATTACCTGTTCAAAAAGAATAGACTGAAGCACAATCGCCAGCTATTACGTTGGCCCAAAAACTGTATTTGGTGAAATGTGGGCGAATAAGACTTCTCTGCCATCCCTTTTGAGAAACAAGCGTGATTAATGTAAAATGCACGAAAAGAACTTATAATAATTGTATCACTACAATATAGTATAAAACAAAGTCGCCTTTTCTGTCCCTATATCCCTATGTGCGCTAAATCTTTAAAACTACGCAACGGATTTTGATGCGGTTTTTTCCAATAGATAGAGTGATTCAAGAGGAAGGTTTATATGTATAATACATGCATAATATAGTAGTGGAACACTGTCAATTTTTGAGATTTCTAATGTGATGTCGTAATTCAACTCACTTTTTTGCGCTTATATTGCAAACGCTGGCCAAACCCTACGAGATTAATCAAAATAATGTACTACAATATTGTACAACTTATAAAATTCTTTAAAAAAGTCCGCGATGGTATATGTCTATCTCTCAAGAATACCCCACAATAACCAATTTTATCTTTTACTTTTTACTAAAAATAATGGCTTATTAACGAAGCCATTTTAAGTATGTATGACATTAATTCTTATCTAAATAAACATGTTAGTAAGCTTGGACATTAGACATAGATTAAATTTGTCTTTCACATCATGTAATTTCGATCAGTACTTTACAAGATATCAAACGAATAAACTTACGCTAAATCGAAAAATTATGGTTGCGGCGGTGGTAGGTATTCGCGGCCTATATAGAGACATTCTGTAATTATGTATTATACGTCACTATTCATATTAGCATACCACCCGTGCGAAGCTGGGGCGGGTCGCTAGTATTATATATTAAATGAAACAATGCGAATTTACATACTGTTAAGTAATTATCCACTGAATAATAAAAATTTTACTATAAACGTTTAACCAAATTATATTCATATTGAATTGGACTTTAAAATATCTACAATTCCGTTGTCATAACAATCGATCAGCAAAATAGGGCATTGAAAAGGGACGGTTAATTTGATTGTTCGCTCACCCAAATGCTTTTGATGTCCAAATTACGTTAGTCTTGAAATATTTGGAGCAAATATTTGGAAATCACCCAACGTGCGCATACGTGCTAAACGGGCTCTAACAACGTTTGCTTCAATTATCTTTAGTGATCATTTTTATGTTTTTGTAAAATAGATGCAGCTGTGATGACAAAATCTAATTTAACATCACAACAACAGGCTTTCTCTTAGGAACTAAGGTAAGAGGGGTTCAGGTAATGATCCATCACGCTTATCCAATACGCACTAATATTGGCAAAACAGCATATTACCAGTAATGTAAACATACTAGGTGATAAGTTCCTTTTATTATACAGCACGTCCACTTGGTTACTACTGCAGTTGTTTAACTATCAAATAGTGATTAATCGATGCTTGTGTTTGCTTGCGTAATTAGTTTATCAAATCAAACAAATCAAATTAATGAAATCAAACCAAATCAAATGATCTAAATAGATCAGATTAAACTGTGAATTGAAATAAATAAAATGAAATGAAATAAAACTATATGAAATTAAATTACACATAAGACAATTTTCGCAACTATCAGTAGACATTTTAGTAGTGCCATCAGTCTGAGAAACCCGAAATCAAATGTTTACGAATTCGCATTATCTACGGTTATCCGTGAATTCCCTGAGGTCTCAATTATAATTTTACGTAAATTATATATGTATAAGGACAATAAAGATAGAAGGCATTAAATTTGCAGTACCTCCCCACAAACCATACTCGTAAAGTTTCAAATTTGAAACAAGACAGTTCATAAACGACCAGTTGAAGTGATCGTTTCGAGATTGCATTATGCATTTTAAACAACACCGTTTGTTGATCGTGAAGATTTAATATCGATAAAAGTTATTACTCGAGCTTATCGATAATTGAGAACGTGTCTGCATCCATATCTCTGTGCTTGTTAACGTTATATTTGTGCTTCACAGGAAAATGAGAAAACAGCAGCTTATTATAGATGGCTTGGGAAGACCTGATATGAAAACTGTTTTCAATTTGTACCTTATAAAAAGAGTCCATTGCATATTATGTAATCAAGGTACATGTTTCCTAATAACGCGCCTGAACTTATTTATTCTGCTATTCAAGTTGGAACACTCGTATTAACATTGATAGAAGTTTTTATAAACATATCAAAAGAATATGAAAGTAAGATAAATACAGTAGAGACGAGAGCACTCAGAAGTATTCTATGTGTAAAATTGAGTAACAGAATTAGAAACGAGTGATTAGGGCCGAAGCTGGTGTAAAAGAAGATATAGTGTCAAGAATTGAGAAAGGTATGTTTAGATGGTTTGGTCATGTTGAGAGGATGAATTAAAGTAAACCAACGAACGTGATTTATGATGGACAAGTGAATGGAAGTATTGGGAGGAAAATACCAAATAAGACCTTGATCCAAGGAATCCATCAATATTGAATCCATCTTGCCAAGATCGTAGCAAGTGGAAGGATGTGATCTCTGCCTACCCCTACGGGAAAGAGGCGTTACATTATGTATGTATGTATCAATTTTAATGGCCTATAATTACCATTTTTGTTTTATTTCAATGGTTTTCACCCCACCTATTTACATTATAAGGTAATAAATATTATTCGCTGTAGATAAATGATCAATATGCTTTCTTACTTTGATTATGACTTACTGGCCTAGTGCGTGTCTTCTTATTAATAAAGTTTGGTCATTAGTGAATGATTCTGACATAGGCCGGATAGCGACTGACAGGTCATCGATATATTTAATAACGGCACAAGGATGCTTCCTTGGCGCATTCCGTTATATTTTGATTTTATAAGAAAGAAAGAGTATTTTCACAATAAGATTCCTAAGAGATCTAAGTCAGTTTAATACTGTACTGTTTAATTATCTTTTGCTTACTTTACGATTTCCTTTTGATGACATTTTACTAGAATATTAATACTTAGATATCATTAAAGAATCAAATGCTCTTATGAATTTTATTCCGTAATGGAGATGAATGTTTATAAATAATAATCATTTATCTTTATATAGTTTATAATTTTATAAATAAACTCTGCTTCAAAATCAATTGAACAATCATTTAGTATTGATATTTGCCATAAACATAGAAATAATAATCTTCCAACTTTATGGAAATAAAATATATACCTAAAACTCAGTTTCATAATTTTAAAAATAATCAATACATGCTTAATAAATTTACCATTCTCTTTTACGGTCGGATTTTTATATAAAAATAATGTAGAACTAAGCAAGCTACGGAAGACCAGCGTCGAGGCGTTTTCGTGATACCTCGATTTTACGCTGAGTGGATACCTTTTCTGTGACACTCTTTAAGTAGTTACTTAAATATAATGTATCTGTTTTCTTTTGACGTTGTCACAGAATACATTCTTTTACTTTCATTCTTTCTTTCTTTCAAAATAAAAATATCTTTATAACTTAGATACTTACCAGAACTTAAGAACTTAAAACTAACCAGGTTACTGTGAAACTATGATTTGGGTAAAAGTGACATTCCAATTATGGCTAGTGAAGAATACAAAGGGAATGGGAACTCGTGTAATGTCACTGTGGGCGAAGGGCTAACTACCTTCCAGTATTTGATATGTTTCTTTTGGAGATAATAAGATTCTCTGTGCTAAAAATAGAATTTTCTACAACTATACAGAACCATTATAAATAGTTCAGGTTTCTGCCCACTTACAGTTGGATATATGGGCGTGATTTTTATGAGGAACTGTATTGTATCCAAGAATAATAATAATAATAAATATTTCTGGGAATTACACCAAATATTTAGTTCCTAAATATGAACAGTGTCATTATGAACTTGTGAGACCCAGACTGGAATCAATATTATTTTTATGTACAAAAAGATTAGTTACGTGTGAATTGAACCCACAACCTCAGGAGTGGAGTGAACTACAATACATGCTTGGTAATATCAACCGTAATGTTCTTAATTATTATGATAGCCACTATGTCTTATTTCATTTCTGATAACAGTACTATACTATTAAATTTATACAACCAGTTGCTTTTCCAAACGATATAAGATCTAAAAGAATCTATCGCAGTAGTTTTTCAAACTCTAGAATCTTCAAACAGACATTTATCTTCTCCCCGTCTTCGACAAGGTTGGTAAAGAAGCGATAGAGATCTGGAGACTTTTAAAAGACTTTAAGGTAAAAAGATTACTAATTCAACGTAGTAGGAAATCTAGTACAAAAACTTTACATTAAGAATGGCTACTGAAACATTTTTTTTTTTAAATAATCGCTTCGTGCTTTTAGCACATTTAGTCAGTGTCAAGTAAGTGATACATTAATTATAAATCATAGTAAATGAAAAAGAGTGGTGATAAAAGCCCCTTAAGTCCTCAGTAAAGATGTGGGACTATTCTGTGATCTCACATGGACTTCTTGAGAGAATTTGAAAAGTGATGTTGCACTGTTTTGTTTGATTTATCCATACATGGAAACACTTAACGGTTAATAATCCACCGGTATTACACATTAATGTTAGAAATATTAGTTTTACAAATACACACTTTAGAAAATAAACAAATCTGCAGACATGACGCTTCATTTTCCCGCCAAGAAGTCTCTATTGAAACTTAAAAATATATTTTTTAAAATTTTAAATATTTTTTAAAATATATTTCTTTGGGGAATGTAAAGTGTTTGTATAGTTAAACCACGCTGATCGTTACTCTGTTTTATGTTTACTAAGCACTCGTCTTAAAAGTCGTTATTGAATTAACAATTTTAGAAATTAATGTTAAAGTATAATATAATAATTATTTACTTATATATAAATAATAGAGGCCAATGGAACCACTAGCGTGTAGTGAAATCATGAGCATTAAGAAACAAATGTTTTGGTTTATCAAAATGTTACTTGCGCAGGCCCGTAATAATTGTATTAGATATTAATAAATTTATGTAAAACGACCATAATTGAAAAGAATATCAAGTATAAATAATGATAAATAAATATTTTCTAACAATTACTCCAATTATTTAGTATCAGGATTAGTATCACTAAGAACTTGTGGTATGGATCCTTAATAACGAATACATAAATACGTTTTATTTTTGTAAGTACATACTTAATACACATAGAAAAACAAAAATTTATAGACACAAACATTTGTCGATTCCCACACGAATCGAACCCACGACCTTAAGGGCAGCGAGCAAGTTTACTCGCCACGACGCCACATCGGTCGTAATAAAATCGATTTAAAGCATAAAACATTATTATATTAAAAAGTTCCGATATAACAAGGAAAATTGTTTTTTTATTTTCGTATGACCCTAACAAACTCTTTGGGTTTAATCTTTTTTGTTTTGGTCTACTGTTTACTGTAATTTAGCAATTCGAGATAGGATCACGAATCACAGAAGCTCCCAAAAAAGGCTGAGAACAAAGTAAATAAAGGAATTAATTAACATCTTACAGCAACTGTATCCAAATAAACTGCAGAGTTCGCATTTTTAATTCCGTTCCTTTTTTCCGAAGTGGCAGCCCGGGTCCTTTATACCAACAATTCCAGAATTCGACGGCACGGTCGGCATTAGCATATTAATGAATGGGCGAGCACCGAGACTGTTCTCGAAACTAACGCTTGTAATTACTTTTGTTCCGACTCCGGGTTATTTGAACGTGGAAAAATTGCCGCGGAACATTTCGGTTGCTTTTTTGTCGTCTAGATATGACAGGTTTCACAACTTCGTGCTGTTGACAGAATTAAAATGAATTCAAGTGTGCTTACTATGTTCGAAATTGAAATTTGACTATTTAAAATATATTAATGTTAAAAAAAATATTACAAGCTCAAATACACACAAGACTAAATCATGTGGGCAATAATATATTCCATTTAATTAATTTTTAGTTTTATGCAATTTAATTGTATTGCTTGTATTTCATTGTGTTGATATTATGTTCAATAAATGAAAATTTTAAGAAATTAAGTTTCGATTTTTTTATTGTCTAGCTGTGTCAGATTATTAGTAACTCAGCAAAAGTTGTGTACAGCAGGTAGGTACCGAAACAAAACTATCAAAAATCGTTTTGTTGAATTAGTTAGATATTTAAAAGTATGTATTGTAAATGATGTTTAGTAACTAGTTTATTTACTTTGTAGTAGGGCTTTGATAAATAACACACGATTAGAAATTTTTAGAGAGCACTATTATATTGTTCGTTCTACAATTCAAAATGGCATAGAGTAATAAAAAAAAAAAAAAATGGTCAAGCGTGAAACCTTTTTAGTTCAAGTCTTATTTGATAGATGGTGCTGGATAGTATTGCAATTAATAGTAAACAAATTTAGTTCTCATAAGTTTCAAGATACTTTAGAGATTTCGAGAAGTTTCGAGATATTAATAAATATTGTTCTTGGTTGGTGGTTTTATCCTAACGCTAGAATCACTTTGTTAATAACAGAGATTTTCTTCATAATTTTATACCTTACACCATTTTCCACAAACTATAATTATCTAGTGTTTTTATGACATGACACAACAAAATTGTGAAAACATGTTCTTTCAGCTTTATGACAATAATTGGCATCACGGCTAAATGCATACCACGTAACTAAATGATCTCATTACATACTCAATTGAGTCAGACGTTTATAGACATAAACAGTGCCCAACGTCAGTGATAGTTTTAGCCTAACGCCATTCTTGATTGCATTTTGCCTTTTTAATAAATATTACTTTCAGGAGCATCAAGACAAGCTAGTTAGCGATCTCGAGGCACCGCTCAAACTAAGAAAAGTCGTGTTAGAAATCGAAACAAATTTGCGGCGCTGAACTAATTATGATGTAGCCATTCATGAAAGTTCCTTTTTCATTACATATTTAAAGTGGACTGCTGATACTCATTTATTTTTCAAAATAAAACTAAGTAACTTAAAATAATACTAAAACTGTTACAAACTATAGTTAACTCAAATTTTTACTTAAACCCCAATTATTTAGTATTAATAAGAACTTGTGTTATGGATACTAAACAACAGATAAACATATTTAAGTAATTTTTATATTAAATACATACTTATTATACATTCATGTTCATGCACACAAAGATTTGTTCTGTATGGGAATCGAACCCACGACCACTGGAGTGAAGTACAGGTGCAAATAACTGCGTGTAGTAAATTTGATATTCTCTCTTGGTATCTTGCTGAAGTAAAGATTTTGAATTTGTGCTAAGCAGAAATCACTGGCGCTTACTATGTCTAATTAACAGCTCAAGATTTATAATCCTTTACACCGCTTGTGCGAGAATTAAGAATTTTAATAGCAGCAATTATCCGAGAGTTAGCTTTGAATAGCTTTAGCTGCTTGCTAATGAACAAAGTTTGTAGGTGAAACTGGTACGCCCAGTTTTTATGTTGACCAAAGCGGAAATTTCCTCCCACTACTGTTTGAAGTTAATATTGATATTACTGTTTTGTTTCCTTATTGTTATCAAAACTACGTGATACGTACGAATATATCCAGTAATGTAAAGCATATATAATGCTGCAAGAAAATTTTAAGAAAAATATCTAATTTTAAATTAATTAAATTTATTAAGAAGAGAAATATTAAAGGGTTAAAACAATTATTTGCTAATTCGTACTTCCCTATCCGCACTGGGTTCGCGTTATCAGTATGACCGGCATCTCTCTCGCCCTGGGTTTTTGGAAGAAGATATATGCTCAGTCATCATCATCTCAGCCCATTAACGTCCTACTACTGAGCACGAGCCTCCTCTCACTTACCAAGGTGTGACGGTCTTGGGTCATATTCCACACTGTACCAGGCGGATTGGCAGAGGCAGGTATGGCATCCTGCTGTTTCGAATTTTATAATCGTTCTCCACCTCATTGATTAACTAATTTATTTTGAATTTCACTACTATCTAACAAATTGGTCTAGCGAAGTTGTTCATATATATTTCAGAGAAATCTCTCTGCGATATAAACAAACAGATACTTAAAAGGAAGTAGTTAATTAAGTATCCATTAATCTATAATTTATTTCAAAACAAATAGTATACCAGCCCCTATCTGGCTTCGAGATTAGATAGAGTTTCTGACATTACAAGCGTTACGTGACCGAAATACTTAAGGATAACTTTGCGAAATAATACTCAACAAGATTTACAAGCGACCTTTTAGAAAACACAAATCTGACGCCTTAAAGGTCCCGTGTATTTAACAAATTGAAGAAGAGAACGAAAACGATTATTCTTTGATTCAGGCGTTACTTTTCTGAAATCTATTGACGGATTCAAAATAATTTCCCGGAAAATCGAGAAACAATTAAAACGGTACGTGTATTGCGACAGTTTTGAGGCTGTCTGATATCTTACTTGAAGATACCTTGTATATGTTAATCGGCTGAGGTGAGGAAATTCAAAACTTCGATCTCAAGAGCCGAGGGCAAGAAGAATATTAACGTCTAATCATCATCTCAGCCCATTAACATCCCACTACTGAGCACGAGCCTCCTCTCACATATCAAGGTGCGAGGGTGTCGGGTCATACTCCACCACGCTGACCCAGTGCGTATTGACGGAGGCAGGTGTATGGCGTCCTGTGGTTAGAATTTTTCAAGCCGCCCATTAGGCCTTTAACATGGCTTAACGACTACCACATTTAGTGATAACCGGGACCAACGGCTTAACGCGCCTTCCGAAGCACGGAAAAACGTCTAATGCACAGCCATAAATATACAAAAGATATTGCAAATACATGTCCTTCTCGTAGCCAAACCTCGACCAATCGTCGAGGTGCCGCTACTTGCAGTCCGCGCGCGTCCGTTGTTGTTTTTTGAATACTGTAACATGATCGAAGTCATATATAAAATATTTATCTTTAGTGCAATCAGTATCGATGACGTCACATTGGGTGTTAAAAAGTCGGCACGCTTGGTTTCAATACCTGAGGTATCTTTTGTACACCTATATTTGTTGTCTAACGCCATAAGGGTTGTCAAAAAAGATATTTGTAAACTTTCCCATACGACGATATAGATTTGAATATCCTGTGAGAAAAAAGTTGTGTGTCAATCTATCAAGGCAACATCGACGCAAAAAGTTGATGTGTTTTTTTTTGCTTTGGTTATTTCGAACTTTGTAAAGTTATATTAAGGTTACAAACTATTTTTTATTGCAGATAATATAACGGAATAATAGCGGATCAAAATATTTACTAAAAGTAGCGACTGCCAGTAACTTTTACGTATAAATACTCCATTGGAACATATTAAATATTTATTATTCCCCGACAAAAAACACACGAACATACAGCTATACGAGCACTTTTAACTTATAAATGGGTGTATAGGGATCCTACTAAGACATTTTTTTTTTAATTTACGTCGGTAACTAAAAGCCTTTACGCACTGCCTTCCGACCAAAGGGGGACCGAGAGGGGAGTGTGGGGCTCACTGCGGCAGACTCGACCGCCAGTACCCACTAAAAATCTTCCGACGATGGGCACTGCTATTGAAAAAGGGAGCGGGGGGCCAGTGCCAAAGTATAAAGCTTCTGAAACCCCGCCCGCAGCCAACGTCTCCCGGATCAGAACCGGGGGACCTCCTCTGAGAGGCACAGTGTACCTATAAGTGGTGCACCTTCTGATCAACGGCTCTGGCGAACATAACAGTCCCCGGCAATCGGCAATGGGCTCGCCAACTATTACGTGGGACCAACTTGATATTGGCGTTTGATATGCTTCTTCCTACCCCTTCAGGGAAGCAGGCGTAATTGTATGTTTAAATTTAAACTTAAAAGACAAGATCATATAAAGGTCAAAGTAACAATAATGTCTGCACCAAAAGTGCCCGTTTTTCGACGCAAACTGAACTTTGATAACATTTAACGAACTGTGACTTCCTATCTTTGTCTTTCCGTTCGGCCGGTTTACGTGAAAAGCCTTCGAAAATACAGGCTTCATCTCTCCTGACAAGGATTTTGTTTAAAATATAGCAAGAAATATGCTTTCAAGGTCGTAGTTATGGGTTAAAGTATTAATTGTGCCGTTTGATATCGGCCTAGAATCCCGTGAATAGACAAAGAGAAATCCTGCCGGATGACGGTCAGCAGCGTCATACTGCGTACTGGCTTGAACTGCGATTAACAACCCGTCTGACCAGCGTGTATACCCCCAATAGAATGTAATCTAGCGCCAATTTTCAGCAGTGAACTTTTTATGGCTGGTATAATGAAGATATTATTTAAATTAATCATTATGAATATAATATATATATTTTATTAGAAACTTAAAAGGTCATGAAAATCACTCTGAACTCTATGACAGAGTTATAAGACTATTATAAACTTTAAACATTAAATTCTTTTATTTCATAAACTATTACACTACTAGGTATATAAAAACGTCAAAATTAAAAATATATATAACAAACATTCAAAATATGATTACACTAAAATCACGAAGCTTAGATTCACTTACATGGAACAAAACAATAAAAAAAAAAGTATTTACGTGTAAGTATCTGCGAGCCAGTTCCGAGTCACCGCTCTATAATAAGATAAAATAAAATATACTTAATTGTCTTTAAGATCAACATGATTCGTCAAACATTCAGACACAAATGTGAAATTCGATATATTTTTTAACAACAATGAAAGAGATATGAGAGGTACAATAATAAAGAAATAAAAGCAAATGGGTTCTTTGTCAGAATTTGTCAAGGTTTGTCAGTTTACTCGTCTGTTGTGGTTTTTCTTAAGATTTGTCAGTCTGTCTGTGACTCTTATCGGGAGGATCTGTCAGTCAGCCTGTCGTGATTCTAAAGGAGATATGGGATTGTCCGTCAGTCAGTCAGTCTGTCGGTGACTCTAACGAGGCTTCCAAAATATATGTTGCGTATATACATTACTTGTAAGATATTTGTTTATTGTTAAATGTGAGTCATTCGTTCAATCCTGTTAAGAATCCGAAAAGAGTGATTGCATTATCATTTACTATAATTTCTTTGAAGAAAATGAAATTTCACTCATTCTCCAAACTATGGAATATGCACAATGCGTCCATGAATATTTACTAGGGACATTGCAAGTCTTTTCTTGAAAACATTGAAGGAGAAAATGCATTTTATTTGTTATAAACTGTGTTCATTATAAACGGTGCTTGTTCGCCCCGAGCTAGTATTTTGTGCTGCTTTAAATCTTATGCTTTTTTCTGCAAAATAACACTAGACTACGTGCGTCTATTATGAGTTAATACTTAAAGTAAATAAATAAATATTCTCTTACAATTACATCAATTATTTAAGTGCCAAGATAAGTATCATTAAGAAATTGTGTATTTTTACTACATTGATTTTTATTTGCATTTATGAAATGTCAATTTTTTGTTTGTATATAATACATATATATACATTATGTACAAACATATACATACATACACGCCTATTTCCCCGAAGGGGTAGGCAGAGAGCAGGTAGTAGGTATTTGTAGAGAGCAATTGAACCGAACACACCTACCGCCGTTTTAATTGAATTTCTAGTTCTGGAAACTGAGTTCACATTTTCAAGGTTGCTACCTTGGCACATTATAATATCAGAATTTCATATTACAACTGAAATATTTTTTTTAACCGCAGTAGATGTGTCTTTTTTTTACATACATACATGCATTCCCGCCTGTTTTCCCGAAGAGGTAGGCAGAGGCATATTATACGCCCACACTTCGCCAATTATATAGTTCGTTCCATGTAATAGGCGGCGAGCCTATTGCTGCTTACCGGGCACTGTTATGTTCGCCAGAGCCTCGTCCGTTAATCGGCAGGTGCACCACTTGCACCCCCCCGACTGGTCTCCACCTTGTCGTGGTGGGGGGGCTAAGTACCTCCCGGTAGGGCGCAGGAGGCGCTAGGGAAAAGGTAACACCCAGAGACCGACGACTCTGGGTGCCCTTAGTACTGACTACCGGGGGGGAAACTAAGAGGGACCTATGGAGGGCGCAGTGGGTAGGCCAGGAGGGCCCGCTCAGCAGCGCCAGGAGGGTCTAGGCAGCGGGGGCAGGGGGCCCCTGCTGTCTAACCATGGACCCTCCGGGAAGTCGGCCACACACGCTATGGTCGCAGGGGGAGGTAGGAGGGGCGCGTCCACTGCGCCTCTCTGAGGAGGTCCTCCCGGTTTTGGTCCGGGGGACGTTGGCCGCAGGCGGGGTGTCAGAAGCTGCAACCCAGGTACTGGCCCCCGCCTCTTTCTCGACAAGCGGCGGGCGTCGTCGGAAGATTTTTAGTGGGTATTGCTGCTGGCGGTCGTGTCTGCCGGTGGTGAGTCCCACACCCCCTTTCGGTCCCCCTTTGGCCGGAAGGCAGTGCGTAAATGCATTTTGTTACCGACGTAAAACAAAAAAAAAAAAAAAGGTGCACCACTTGCAGGTGAGGTTGGCTTGGGCTCCTTAGGTCTTGGTAAGCCCCCTTTACACATATTTATTGTTTGTGGTGTAATTATAAATAAAGACATTCGGTTTTTTGATCCAGTGAGGTATAACAGAAGAGTGATTATATTATCTCTTACTATAATTTCTTTGAAGAAAATGAAATTCCACTTACTCTCCAAACTATGGAATATGCACGGTGCGTCTATGAATATTTACTAGGGACATTGCATATCTTTTCTTGAAAACATTGAAGGAGAAAATGTATTTTATTTGTTATGAACTGTGTTCATTATAAACGGTGCTTGTCTGCCCCGAGCTAGTCTTTTGTGCTGCTTTTAAATCTTATGCTATTTTCTGTAAAATAACACTAGACTACGTGCGTCTATTATACACTACTAGCTGTCCCCGCGTATTTACCCGCGGTATATTGGTGAAGACGTGACTATATTGAGACATGGTGCCTGACTATGGGCCTCGTAAGAAAGCGCGATGTCGTTCAGCGTACACAATGTTAAGGTTAATTTCACGAGAAACGTGTTTACTACCTTTTAAGATATTGCAATGATTGTTTTAGCTTTGGGCTTCAATACAGTCTTAATCAGGTGATACAGTCGGACAAAATAAAATGTGTTCATTTGTGACCTTAAGTCAATGTGACTTTTTCTAACTTGACTGTGCATACCAACTAACATCTTTTTTGCTAGAAGGATGCTTATTTAATTTTCAATAGTCTTACGGATCAATCTAGATCTAGATTTTATCATCTATTGATTTATCTTGAAACTAGTGAGTAACAGTAATATTTTATATTATTAGCATTTAGAATTCAAACTATTTCGTGGTATCCTTCCCAGGTGATTTAACAATCCCTTAGTCCCTTATTATTTACGAGGACAACAAATTAAGTTGGCTTAAGAGCTGCCAAATAGGATTTAGTTACGAAAAGTATTATACCTATACCGTAGCTAAATTTAATATTTTTCATGGCTAGAAATTTTTTCTCAGCCTCAGTGTAATGACTGTATTTTTGATTACCAAGCTAAGTTATAAAGATGGATTGAAGCGAGAAAGGTTTGAATTAATTCTATTTTTAGGACTAAATAGCTTTGACAGCCTTTAAATGATAACAATATTGAAAAAAAAATCTGCTGGAGTTAGCTATATGTAATATTTAAGACTTTAGTTATATACCTATGTGTTAAATGATTTATGTCTTGTCTTAATCTTGTGACTTGTCTGTAATTGTATATTAAGGTGATAGTCAAAGTCAAAATCAAAATTTGGCTCAATAGAGCTCACATGAAAGTCAAACTTAAAAGCTACGCAACCATTCACTGCTCGATCGTAAAAGAATGGGCAAGAAAATTGTCAAAGTTGGTTTTTTCTCCCGCCAGTTACAAGAAAGTACATAAGAGAAAGAGAGAGAAGACTTTTATAGGATAGGGTAGTTTATATATTACCAACTGTATTCATGATAAGGTCAAAATTTTTAGTGAGTTAATTCTTGAGCTTTATGACTTGCATGGTCCTCTTCGAGAGGTGCGTATTAAACACTTTCCGGCCCCCTGGCTCACACCAGATATAAAGAAGGTAAGTCAGAAACGGGATAAAGCGAAAGCAAGGCTTAAAAAGAACAAATCTAATGAAAACTGCCAAGAATATAAAAGATTACGAAATCTCTGCAACAGGATGTGTAGGGATTCTAAACGCCGCTTTATTCACTCCACACTTGAAAATAAATCTCCTTCCCAAGCCTGGAAATTCCTCAATACTCTTGGTATAGGGAATAATTCAGACCCTTCTTCGCAGAGTTCTCCCACTATTATAGATAGATAGATAGATAGAAAATTCTTTATTGTACACCAAATTAAAAATAAAACAAGAAAACAGTTGCAAAAGAAAAGTGATACAATTGGCGGCCTTATCGCTTACAGCGATTTCTTCCAGGCAACCTTAGGATGGAGAGTGATTAAAATTAAATGAAAACCGGGGGTGTAGAAAAGAATAAAAATATATAGTTGTATTTTTAATAAACATAAACAAAAATAAATACTATTAATTAAATTAAATAAACGTACATACATAAATACGTACATGATATAGGAACACTGAGCAGCAGGACATTACTTCTCTAAAAGGAAAAGCTTCTTTATTCCAATTTTGAACACATTTAGTGATTGCGCTTGTCTTATAGTAACTGGGAGAGAATTCCAGAGACGAGCAGCTTGTACAGTAAAAGATGAATCGTAAAAAGAAGTGACATGTGACGGAATCTCAAGGCTCAGACTTTCCGATGACCGCAAAGAACGCGAATGTAAGCAGTGAAGGAAGTTAAAGTTATCTTTAAGATAGTGAGGGTAAGTAGGATTGTGCAAAATGTTAAAAAGAAGAGATAGAATGTGAGTATTCCGGCGAAGACGAATAGGAAGCCACTTGAGTACAGAACGGTAATGAGATACATGGTCATATTTGCGCAAACCAAATATGAATCTTATACAAAAATTTTGAAGACGCTCAAGTTTATTTAGCTGGTCCTCCGTGAGATCAAGAAAGCAGGCGTCGGCGTAATCAAGAACGGGAAGTAGCAGAGACTGCGCTAACGCTACTTTAGTGGTAGTTGGTAAAAAGTTACGTAGTCTTCTCAATGATGCAGCGGAAGCGTATAACTTACGGCTGACAGCCTGAAGTTACGGACCCCACCAAAGAGTATCGTCCATAATTACCCCCAAATTTTTGACCGTCTTTGAATAAGGTATATCGACACCACTAAAATTAACTTTCGGAAGTGAATTAAAATCAACCCTTGACAGCAATCGGGAGCTACCTACTATAATTACTTTAGTTTTTATAGGATTAATCTTAAGGCCAAAAGCTTGGCTCCATTTTGCGATGCGACACAGGTTGTTATTCGTAGCAATTACAGCCTCAGCCAACTTCGGAAGCGGTGCCTGACTGTAAATCTGAAGATCGTCTGCATAAAGGTGGTAGGAACAGGAAAGGTTATGAGAAATAGAATTAATAAAAATTGCAAAAAGAAGAGGGGATAACACGCCTCCCTGCGGAACGCCTGCTGTAGTGACACACCATGAAGAGAAGTTCTCATCAAGGCGGACTCGTTGCTTGCGCCCGTATAGGTAACAGTGAAACCAATCAATTACCGTCGGAGATATGTTGAGAGTACGCAGCATTGCAAGGAGCACATCAAAATCGACCGTGTTGAATGCATTGCTGAAGTCCAATAATGTTAGCACAGTAAGGTGTCCATTTTCCATTCCAAGACGAATATCGTCAGTAATTTTAACTAATGTAGTGACAGTGCTATGACCGGGACGGAAACCAGATTGGAGAGGATTAAAAAGACAATGACGGGAAAGGTATTTACTTACTTGCTGATGAACAAGACGCTCCAGGACTTTTGATAAGAATGGAAGAATGGATATAGGGCGATATTCATTAGGAGTTTGAGGATTGGAGACTTTGGGTAAAGGAATAATTTGGGCGTATTTCCAACAAGAAGGAAACATTGCATTGGAAATTGAGCTGTTGAAAATAAAAGTAAGGATAGGAAGGATGATGCTAAGGATAGGCACTAACATATTGCGACTGATACCATCGATACCAACTGCATTAGAGGTGATCGACATAACGCACTTCTCAACATCACAATCCGATAATTGCTCAAGAAGAAACGGAGAATAGTCTGGGATTGGTTGAGCAGATAGATGGATTAAGGTATTGGTCTTATCAGCGTCATTCATATAAGACGAAGAAGAAAAATGAATATTAAGAAGATCAATATTAATACTATTAGAAATTGTGCTCTCCTTAGACTTACCAATCCCAAGTGACCTTAGAAATTTCCACACTTTCGATGTATCTTCATTTTCTACGGATTTATGGATATGGCGACGAAATGCATCCCTACACACCACATTGCAGCGATTTCGGACTTTGGTATACATATCCTTGTTATGTGCACTGGGTCGACATTTATATTTATTTTTGGCAGCAGCCTTTTTATGCATCAACGATTTTATGTCATCAGTAAGCCACGGTGCTGGCAAATGTTTCAGTTTTATAGGTCTGATAGGCGCATGTTTATCGTATAACTGAATAATTAATTTATTAAAGACTTCAACCTGTTCATCCACAGTCTGAGCGTCAAACACTGGAGACCAATCGATGTTCCGCGCATCATTAAGAAACCTCGCGTGATCCATACCATTAAAGTTGCGCTGAAGAATAATTTTCGGTTTGGCTTTAGGAGGACGAATTTTATAGGACAAATAAATAAGGTCATGATAAGAAAAGGCGTCGGCTGCGCATTGACCGTAACTTGCAACATGCTGTGGAGAAGACAATATTATTAAATCAAGAAGAGATGGTGTAGAATTTGGAAAATGATGAGTAGCACTAAGAGGAAGAATATGCATGTTATTGGAATTGACTATTGCTTGAAGAGAGGAAGTTCGATGATCGTTTTTAAGGAGACAAGTGTTAAAATCACCCATAATTATTGAGTGCTCATAAGAGGGAATAAAGTCATCTAACAATTTTTCGAAGGATGTAAAGTAGTCAACGCGCAGCGACGGACTGTAATAAACTCCAAGCAGAAGCTTGGTTTTGGAGAGGATAATCTCTACCAACAGATGCTCACCTGCGTTGCGAGACGGTGGCTGTGATGAGGTGCTAATGACAGTGTAAGGAATGTGTGCTCTTAAATAAATAGCTACCCCCCCACCAACAGAGCCAGTGCGATCATTACGTATGAGACAAAATCCAGGCAAAGCATAAGAGGAGGAGGGCAAGCACTGTTTTAACCAAGATTCTGAAACAAGAATAGCATGAATATTTTTATTGTTCAACGACGCCAGCATATCAGAGTAGTGAGCCGGAATACTCTGCGCATTAATATGTATAACATTGAAATTTTTCGGAACACCAGAAAACTGAGATTCAAGAGTATCAGAAAGCGAAGGAATACTAACAAAGCTATTGTCACTGCTGCTGCAACGATCTGATGACAGTGACACATACAAGTCGTCGTCGCTGCTTACCAAATCAGACATAATTGAAATACTATTAAAATATACCTAAATATAAAAAAAAAAAATTAAATACTATACTATTAAGGATGACTAATATATTAACGTGTATACTAAAACAAAAACGGTTTTTAGCTATGGGCTTATAAAACACTCTTCACCCGCCGATTGCAGTGTTATACAAACAAAATTACTTATCAATAAAACAACATTTACAATAAATAAACGGAAAATACAAAATTAAATAAAAAATTAACTGTACTTGTTCAGGGTAGGCATATGCAAAGTAAAGAATAAACGGATAATAAAATTAATTAAAAAAAAAATAAAAAAAAAAGTTTAGTATAAGTTTAGTGGTTGCGTGGAACGAAACGGAAAAATGAGACGTCCTGTCAAAACTAACGTACGTCAAGTTAATGTCAGTCTAAGAATATTTCGGAAAGATTTATCAGGTATACAAACAATTGTTTTAGCACATACCAACTTGAAACACGAACTAACTACCTACCCAAACAAAACCACAATAATTTATAAAGATTACACGAAGAAAATAACAATAATATGAAAAGGAACTGGAAAAGTACTTTTACTTTTTACTCGCTACACAGGCACGTCTTCCTTTTGTTGTCATCACGGCCGCGGCCTTAATTGGACGGCTGCTGCCGCTGGCGGCCACAGGTTTCGGCTCCGCTGGCACAGGAATCATCTTGAGCTCATCCATGGAACTTATGCGCGACCGCTTGCCGTCAGCACCAATGATAATGACAAGACCCTGCTGCGTGAAACACTTGTTAACCCCAAATGCGTCACGGGCCGCCATGAAAACATCATGCCTCGGTTTTGTCAAGAACTCAGAGACAGTAATCCCTGACCCTTTGAGGTTGGTCTTGGCGTACCATATCCTGTCCCGCAAATTGACGTCGCGCACTTTAAACAATATAGGCCTTGGCTTGCTATCACCAGGCTTGCGTCCCATACGGTGACACTTGCTTAAGTCTGCCACGGAGAATTCTGTAATCTTGAGCTGGTTGACAATAGTGTTGGAGATAACAGCAGCAGTATTTTCATCCTTTACCTCAGGCAAGCCATGACACAGCAGCATTTTACGCCGGCTCCGCATCTCAATGTTGTCAATTTGGCGCGCAAGTAGGTTGAATTGCTGCTGCAGACCCTGCAGTGCAGTCAAAATAATTGACCGGAATGCTATAGAATCATTCCCCGATGGCGACGCAGCTTGGAGATCACTCTGGTACTGGTCCATTTTCTCAGTAAAGAGCTGCTGGAGTTTATTAATTGATTCCTGCATGGCATCCATTTTGTGCACTAGTGAAGTGAGATAAAAGTTGTGATTTGTGAAGTTGTAGTTGTTTTTACTTGAGGATAACACTCACCGGCAGGTACTGTGTGTTGTTATTTAATATTTCATTAAAACTGATGTTATTACTTTGTAAATAAATTAGTTTCAATTAAATTATATCTTGAGATGCTACAAGTAATGTTAATCCTTAGATACCCTCCGATCAAAATTATCTCTAACACATCTAAATTGTCTACACTGTCTGTTTTATCTGGCTCATCACTGCCTGACTACGAGCCATTTACTTTTCGCGGCATTTCTGAGGGGGAGGTTAAAAAGAGTATCCTTTCCATTACATCAAAGGCTATATATAGGTAATGACGGTATCTGCCGGGATATGCTAATTCCGGTTTTAGATGATGTTCTGCCGATTATCACTCACATTTTAAACACATCGCTTTCGGCCAGCATTTTTCTAAGTGAATGGAAGCCTGCCCAAGTCGTGCCTATCCCTAAGTCTATGAATCCTACCGAATCCTCCCATTTCCGTCCCATATCCATTCTACCATTTCTGTCAAAAGTCCTTGAAAGCGCTGTACACAAGCAAGTGTTTGCTTACCTTTCCCGGCACGATGTTCTTAGTCCCTATCAGTCTGGCTTTCGGTCAGGACACAGCACCGTTACTGCATTATTGAATGTTACTGAGGATATTCGTTGCGCGATGGACAATAAAAAGTTTACTATTAAAGTACTGTTTGATTTTAGCAGCGCTTTTAACTCGGTTGACTTTGACATTCTCCTTGCTACCCTCCGCTCTGTTAACTTTTCTCCTTCAGCTATTGCTTGGTTCTCTGACTACTTAAATGGTCGTAGACAACGTATCAGGAGTGATGACATGCTATCTGACTGGTGCTCTTTAGCATCGGGTGTTCCACAAGGCGGCGTTCTATCTCCTCTCCTTTTCTTACTTTTTATTAATAAAGTTACCAGTGTCATTACTTCTTCCTACCACCTGTATGCAGATGACTTGCAGATTTACAGGCATTTTTGTCTTGAAGATGCTCACTCAGCTATAGAAGCTGTTAATGCTGATCTTAGTTCAATTAATGCTTGGTCGAGTTCTTTTGGATTGCTTGATAACTTCAAAAAGTCCCAGGCTATAATTATAGGAAGTAGTGGCATGTACAGGAGGCTTGCTGTTGATTCCCTACCAGCGATTATGTATGGAGGCGCAAAAATTGCGTTTACTGATAAAACTAGGAATTTGGGCCTTATTCTTGATCACACTCTTTCTTGGATACCTCACATTAATGACGTTAGTCGGCGTATGCACTTTGCATACCATTCTCTCAGGCGACTACATTTTTTCTTACCTTTTAAGACCAAAGTTATGCTTGCTCATGCGCTTTTACTACCTATTCTCGACTATGCTGATATCTGTTATTTGGATGCAACTGAAGAGTTACTTAATAAGCTGGAACATCTTCAGTTTATATGTAGTCTGCGTAAATATGATCACGTTTCTGAGTACCGGGCAAAACTTAAATGGCTTCCTATAAGGCTCCGCAGAGATATGCACATCCTGTGTATGTTGTACAAAATCCTTTACCATCCTCAGCTTCCCCATTAATTACGTGTTTGTTTCAATGTTCTACCTTCTACATCCCGCCCCAAACGATCCCGTGTAACTAAGACCCTTGTTTCTCCTTCCACCAACACTAAGTTTTTCCGTAACTCCTTCTCAGCCCGTGCTGTACGAATGTGGAACAGTCTTCCCTTTCAGATCCGTGAGAGTCCATCAGTTTTGTCATTCTAAAATCAACTGAAAAATCACTACTTGTCTGTTTTGGCACTTAGTTAACACTTTTTATAAATTTTATAATATTTAATTTTTATTACATTATTAATCATAATATTGATATATATTATGTATGTATAATATTGATATAAGTATATGTATGTAAGTATATATGGTATATATAAGATTTTTTATTTCCTTTTTTTTACAAAAATCTTTAACCAAATTTAATCCCGTACCTACAAATTTATACACAACTTCTATGGTTGGCTGGTAGAGATCTCTTCTAGAGATAAGTCCACCTTTGTACTTATAGTTTTTAAATACCTTTTGTAATCTACTTATGTTTTATGTGCAATAAAGGATTAATTAAGTAAACGATAAGGTATGGATTTGAATGCAATTGCATGTTTGCCAAACTGCCTACTGAACCTAAGTAGCATCTAACAAAACCTATTTCGTGTAAACATAGTGAAAGAGTCCTCAAACGGCTGCGATTGATCGTTGCAACGTTTTCCTGCAAATGGCACTGCTGCCTGAGATGTGACCTCTTTCACCGCCGCTATTACCTCCGCCACTACATCCGCAGTCAATGCAACCTGAATTGGGCGAAACGATTTTGCAGCAATTACTAATGGTTTGTTTCCTTTTTTTTTCATAGATGACGATGTGTTATGTACGTCATACTTAATAAATTTGTTTTCTATCTTACTTTCATTTTGATAATTTTTTTAAGAAATATATAAGAAAAAAAATGTCTAATTTAATTTTGTTCTATAAGACCTGTAGATTTTAAAAAGCACATTATTGCGTTTCCTGATATTTACCATTCTTTTCATATTCTGTCTATTTGTAGTGTTATCCTAAGGTATCCTGAAAGAACACCCCCGAATTATATAAGATATTAAGATAAACTTACATAAACATTTAATAAAGACCTTGGCGGTATAATAATAGGTTCTCCTTTCCATTAGAACGTTGAGATTCTTACCTCCGTGAAGTCCTTACATTTTTATGGCTTAAGTGGAAAGTTTTCTAATAAAAATAAATTTACTTATACTTAGGATTTGGTGAGTTTGTCGGACAAAAATGTTGTGTGCCGTCATGACTTATGACACTTCTCAGAATATTTTTTTTAAGCAGGCTCTGCCTCACAGATGCGTTATTCAACATTATCCCAGTATTATCCTGCTTGTTCTCTAGTCTTACGGTTAGCGTCCGGAGTCAGCTCATTGGTCAAACCAGATTTAGGCTAAATTTTGTTATTAGAGGAGCGACTGTCGTCTGACCTCCGCAACCCGGGAAAGCATCATTCAATTGTTTAATCAGCTGTTAGTATTTTAGAAGGCATTGGCTTCCTAATTACGACTGCCATAGATGTTTGTCACCAGAGCATACATAATTTCACAGAGAAAATTTTCATAGAGAAAATGAGCTACTAAAATGACAGTCGGGATCAACGGCTTAACGTGCTTTTCTAAGCGATCTTTACAGATGCGTTATTTTCTGGTGATAAATCGGATAAGTTAATGCGTTGTTGGAAAGCTATAGATTTACATACTGCTGCAATAGTTGAGACGTGTTTTTGGTTGATAATCGTGTCGCGTAGTACCAGTCTAGAATAGTGCCACCCCCTCTCATCTCACGGGGCGTCTTAAGAGTCGACGAAGAGAAATCCCACATCATGATGGGCAGCAGTGTCATCCTGCTTTCAGGCTTAAGCTGCGATCACCAACCCGCCTGCCAAGCGTGGTACCCATTCATCAGTCATATATCTTTTGTTTGTCAGGCAGGGACTTTCTATACTTTACAGCTCATAAACGTGTCTTATTTCCCAAATCTTCACACAGGGAAATTTAGACTCACTTTATATTTTATAGATCCCTCTTTTCCTTTCGATGAATGTTGCGTACGCAAACACTTATTTGTGTTATAACAGAGCGTAAACATGTATAGTGCCAATGGCAGCCCAGAGACAAAACACTGGTAGATAAATATGCGTAATTATTAAGCTAGCGCATAAGCTTGTTCGAAAATGGCATAATTACACCTCAACACTCTTCCGTAATATTTTCCCCAAAAATTAAGCAAAATTACATAATTGTTGGTCGTAAATAAACGTGATGATTTCGCGCTCATCATTTCTTTACAGAACGTGTACTTTACTCTTATTAGATGCATGAATAGTACCTCAATTTACGATATTGCCTGTTTAAATACCTACTCTTTTCTAAATATCTATTGTATTTTGTACCATTTATTTTAAAAAATATATTACCTTAATAACAGACATTATCCCGGTTGCCCTAGAATTAAGCTTTGGGCCAAGGGCCTGACTGAATTTCAGTTATTACGTGGAGCGACTGCCGTCTGACCTCTGCAACCCAGAGGGAAACATCATTCTATGGTTAAACATGCTGTCAGTATGTAAGTAGGCACTAACTTCCTAATAACGACGATATATTTATGACAGCCGGGACCAACGGCTTAATGTGCTTTCCAAGGCACGGAGCAAGCGATAATTACGCATATAACTTTGAAAAGTCGCGCCACCTGGGTTTGAACCCGAGACCTTAACAGTGATTGTTTCTTAAACTTTTTTTTGTTTTTTATCATAAAATTAAGTATAATTGGACGTAGTTATGCAAAATTGATCCAACCCATAAAAACGATTTTTTGACATACTGTCTTAAATGTCGAACTGATTAAAACAATACTAGACAGAAAGTAGATAACAATACCCAGTATTTAACAGGAATTCAATAACAAACTACAGTTTTTATATCATGCTATATCTAATTTACTAAAACTCCTGTTTTCTCAAAAGTAAGTTTTTTTGGCACATAGTTCGAAGAAACGACGACCGATGGGGCGTCAAGGTTCTGCAATAGCGACCGCGAACCGGTAAACGTAGTAGAGGACGGCCTCCCACGCGATAAACCTATGATCTGATGCAGGCGACTCAGGATCGCTCTATGTAGAAATCTATTGGGGAGGCCTATGGTCAGCAGTGGAAGTCAGATGGCTGAGATGATGATGATGATGATGAAGTTTTTGTGGCTGGATCCATTTTGCATAACTACGTCTAATTTTAGAATAATTATGTATGTTTTTTGATAATGCCATCACGTGCTAGTCGATTCACATATATCTAAAACTACCAGCTGATCTACCTAGACTCGGATCGACTCATGCATGCTCTTTTCACGGCTGAATCGTCAACTATTCTTTTTACATTGCCAAGTCAGCTTCACCCAAGCAAATAAGTCTTCAAGCTCCATATTTTGCATAATTCTGAAGTATTTCTATTGTAAATGTTATAGTAAAAATTCTTTTACATATTGAGGTTATATTGAGGCATATTGAAAATATGGCAGATTTAACTGAGAGAAAAATGTTTATGTTATTAATATACCCCTAGTTAGCCCTCATTAATCGCTATGTTCTAACGGGGTGTTTCATATATATTGTATATAGACTTACAATAGCCGGTGGCAAATAGTGCACATCGGCAATCGTCGCATTTCGGATTAAACGAATGCTAATTTCCATGTGACTTAATTATAAGATTCATCCTTTATCAGAATTAGGGCTCAATATAATGTAGTTTTAAATAGTTGTTTTTGTTCGAAAATTTAAATATATAAATTACTCTGAAATAAACAGAAAATTTTGTTGATAAGTTTTAATAATACAATAAATATTTTTTAACAAGTACACCAATTATTTACTTCCATGATAAGTATCATTAAGAACTTGTGTTATATATATACCTAATAACAGATACACATGTATAAACACTTTATTTTGTAAAAAATATACATAATAATTATAGGAAAACAACCAGCCCAGAATAAATAATCATATTATGCACACAAAGATTTGTCCTGTGTGGGAATCGAACCCACGACCTCAGGAGCGAAGAGCGGGTATACTCGCCACCACGCCATATCGGTCGTAAGTTGATATTTATTTCCTAGCTTAATACACTTAACTGCCTTAGTACACCTAACTAGAACTATGTTAGCCTACAGTTTTCACCACACAACTCCAAAAGCCGAATAATTATGCTAGCCCCCAACTACTCCGAACAAAACATTTTCAAACATTCATAAGTAAGTCGCGCATCTAAAATAGTTTAGTTAAATGTCGACTAAACCGACTCACAGGCAACCGACAGAAACTTTAAACTGCCGCTGTCAAAGTTGGACGCACAGTGTACAATGGAGATTACGATTAGTTTGACAATTTATATCGAAAATAGTTCATAATGGATTAACCATTATTATGTTTAATAATTGAAGACAAATAAACTGATTTTATTATTATTATTATTATGTTTGTCTTTTTCCGATCTCGGGCCAATGGTGACCCATACATTTGGAAGGCATGCGTGGGGCCGAAGCCAACTCATTTAACTATATAATAAATAATAATTTAGTTCCAAGATACGTATCATTAAGAACTTGTGTTATGGATACTAAATAACGAATATCTTTTTTTTTGTAAATACGTACTTAATATTACATAGGAAAACACCTATTCCAGAATAAATATTCATGTTCATGCACACAAAGATTTGTCCTGCGTGGGAATCGAACCCACGACCTCAGGAGCGGAGAGCGAGTATTCTCGCCACCACGCCATATGAGTCGTCAAGTTTTATATATTCATGGAGTGGTGTGTTCTAAGGAACTATTTGAAATGACAACTTTTGGCCGCGTACCCTTGCTTTACGTATGAGAACAGTTTTTGCGACGGCAACGTGGTTCCCCGATTGATCACTTTATCATTAGCTCTGACTTTTAATAAATTTTCCCTTTCTATTGATCTATTCTTGGGTGATTCAGTTCCTGTTGACGAAAACTAAACAACACTACAAGTAGAAACAAAACTAGATATTATGAAGGAACCTACCTGATTAAATAAATGAATTTTAAAAATAACGTTGAAACTGAAATTCTAGTTGAGTTTATCAAAATTTATTATCATGCAATTTGACAAATTTATAACTAATATTTTTGATGTTATTAGTAAATCTATGCATACATATTTTTGGGGCGTCAAATTTTAAAAAGGGTTCAAAGTGTAAGTATGTTAAACGGAATATCACGTTATACATAAAACTCGATAATCTAGAATCGCATTTTCTTGAACTTTTTTACAAATACTTGTTTCGATTTATGATCTGTTTCCCTTACATGACATGGTTAATAATAAAACAAACACTAGACACAAATATAAACATAGACTGTATGTACCAGCGAAGAAACTGAAACTATACAGCAATAATACATTTTGCATGGCTATTGAGGTGTACAACAAATTTCCTACTGAATTAAAAGATTTGCCAGTGAATAAATTTAAACAAATGTTATTTAAATTATTAATTAAGGCATGTTATTATACGACTAGAAGTTTTTTAGAATAAAAGATGTAATTTAATTAGTATTAGTTGTTATGAGGACTGATATCAAATTTGATTTATTAATTAATTGACTATAATGTAAACCAGAATGTACACCCAACATTTCCACGCCGACGGTGGCAGAATATACCGATCATTGTAATTATTGATAACATCATATTGATACCATATTCTTGGAAATAAATGAATTGAATTAAATTGAATTGAATCATCATCATCAGCCTACATTTGTCCACTGCTGGACATAGGCCTCTTCAATGGCACGCCGCTGAGTTCGATCTTCAGTTCTTCATCTCCAACAGCTGCTAGTCGTTTTCTGCACTGCAGAAAACGAATGGCAGCAAACGTGAAGTGCACTTACCGAGACGTTTTTTCATTTAGATTACTATACAGAAATTCTTTGTTCGTCATTACCGACAAAAGAGTAAGAAAGACTGCGATTTTCACCATTATCATCATACAATCAGTGGACATTCATGGTTTGAAAGGATGGGCACGTAAAAAATATAACACATAACTGTATACTATTGCAATTTCACTGTGACTGCTTACTGGGGTTGCTGCTATAGTCATCTCAATGTTTAGACATGACAGTAATACCACCGCCGCGCCATAGCTCCGTATGTCTTAATATCAAAATGTCATAGCAACTCTGTCATATTTTACTTTTAATGCGATTGTATTTGTTTTAATATAAAAAAGGAATTTGATTTTAAAAAAAGCGATTATTAACATATTTTTTTGTAGTCAGCAGAGCTATTGCTGGGCTACGAAGGTTTAAATATTGTAGACACGATCAGAATTTTCTATCCTGGTAATAATGCTTTTTTTTCTTACGATATTTCAAGAAAAATTACGTATTATTACGTGAGACCACAAAGAGCTCTTACAATTGATTTTCTTTATGTGCTCTAAAGAGGTTTTGTTACTGTAAATCTATTCTTAGATATAAAGTGCTTTCCAACTGAATAAAAGGACTTTTTTGTGTTCAATACTTCACACAATTGATTTACGTCATATTTTATACTACGGCAATATCCTTTGATTATTATAGAGGTATGATCAATGGTTTAATTATTGAAATAACAGTTTTTGATTTTTAATATACTTATAAATTTATTTATAAAATTATATGTAATTAGTTTACACAGTGTGTTGGGCGCGTCTCGTAGTACCGTTTTGGAAAAACTAAAAATCTATGTTTTTCTCCCACACAGCAAAAACTGTAGCTACGTATAATATCCTCTGTCTACCTTTTCGGGGAAACAGGCGTAATTGTATGTATTTATCTACTTTGAATTTCATTTATTTAATAATCTAGGTTGCAGACGACTGCCGAGTTTACCGGAACGATAGAATTTTAATGACAGCTCGATATTTGTTTTTTTATTTTTTTATTATGGTATCGCTCGATAAGAGCCCAGTCATTTGATTAATCAGGTTGTATGCTGAGTTCAACTATATGCATCGTTTTCATCATTAAGTCACCCTGAAAGCTCCACCCTGTCAAGTCAGAACCAGTAAAGTACTTTAGATTTTACTAGACGCTTATATGGAGCCTTTATTATTTTCACCATATTCTGGGACCCTGGTACAATGTCAAAATTTTATTAAGTATTACAGTAATTAAAGATAGCAATCAATTTTAAAAATACAATTTAACATTTACAAAACTAAACTCAGCAACAATAATTAAATTAATCAGATAAAAATTAAACAAATTATTTAGATAATATTAAAATTAAAATTAAATAAACTGTAATAGACACAAATTACATAAAGATATTATAACTAAGCATTTCTCACCTTTAGCTTACAAACTATTCTTAAAATATGAAGTTAATGCTAATGAGAGCATTTAATTTTAATAACGGCAACATATGCACTGATTAAAGTAAATTACGTAATTGTCATCAATTAAGGCGTGTGTATTCAGCAGTCGATGGCCTAGATTCTGTCACGCGTACTATGGGTATGCTAACTCAGTATTCAGGAATGCACCGAACACATTGGTTCACTGAACTCTTCCTTTTTTGTGGCCTTCTTATTTTGAGTTCCTCAGTAAACAAGGAATTCTTAAAGTTCAACCATTTTTGGGACTAACTGTACTAGAAAGCTATGTTTGTGTTAAATTAAGTGCAATTTTTTTTGCTTGTGTCAAGTTTTCTCCTCAGCTAACTTCAAGATACTGGATCTTAGACGCTTGCATTATTCATAATTTGACGACCGATATGGCGTGGTGGTCAGTATACCCTTTTTTTTTTTTTTTTTGTTTTATGTCGGTAACAAAATGCATTTACGCACTGCCTTCCGGCCAAAGAGGGACCGAAAGGGGGGTGTGGGACTCACCACCGGCAGACACGACTGCCAGCAGTAATACCCACTAAAAATCTTCCGACGACGCCCGCCGCTTGTTGAGAAAGAGGCGGGGGCCAGTACCTGGGTTGCAGCTTCTGACACCTTCTGACTTCTGGCGCAGTGGACGCGCCCCTCCTACCTCCCCGTGCGATCATAGCGTGTGTGGCCGACTTCCCGGAGGGTCCATAGTGAGACAGCAGGGGCCCCCTGCCCCCACTGCCTAGACCCTCCTGGCGCTGTTGGCCCGCCCGCTGCGCCCTCCACAGGTCCCTCTTAGTTCCCCCCCGACTAAGGGCACCCAGTATACCTGCACTTCACTTCATAGGTCGTGGGTTCGCTTCCCACACAAGACAAATCTTTGTTTTCCTATGTATATTAAGTATGTATTTACAAAAAAAAAGTATGTTTATCCGTTCTTTAGTATCCATAGCACAAGTTCTTAGTGATACTTCTCTTGGAAGTAAATAATTGGTGTCATTGTAAGAGATATATATATATATGCACAATCACGCCTGTTTTTCTAAAGGGGTAGGCAGAATCATAATATAAGCCTACATTTCACTTTTTAACCTCCACTTAAGAAAAATAATTAAGAAGTAAAAAAAACTGTCTCGGTCTTTTAATTAATTTCTAATAGCTCTTGCTTCGTTCACCTTTAAGTATAGTATAACCTATCTATACTGCTAGGGATGTAGATTAAGGCCGCTGACGTGTGCTTATTATCGATAAGTGACACATCGGGCGACCCTCACTTATCCGGAGCTCAACTTCATCCCAAAATCCCGATTAAGCTCCTTTATAACTCTCTGTTCGGTTGTTATTAGTTAGGAGTTAGGGTAAGGGGGTGTATTGTATTAATTGTAGGACGATTACTGACGATATTGCGCGGGATATTAATACTAAATTCAACTTACGTTTATCTTGTTAGGTTCTACTAGTTAAAAGACAATTTGGAAAGGGAGAACGCGAATTATAGAAAAAAAATCCTTAAGGTACCTCTTTTGTGTGAGAATGAAATGATGTTGATCTGTCAAACATCTTGGCGGGAAAGTAAAGCGTAATACCTATATGGTGTGTAAGTTTTTACTTAATTGTATAAATATTTATATTTCTAAGCGTACTAGTCTCTATATAATAAAAAAGACAGATCAATTATTTTAAACTAATGGCTTCGTGCGCTTAGCACATTTAGCCAGTGTCAAGTAAGAGATATATTAATAATATATAAATCATTGTAAATGAGAATTAGTGGTGGTAATCCACCTTTATTACACATTAATGTTAAAAATATCACAAATTTTAGAAAATTAAAAAAACTGCATACATTACGCTTCACTTTCCCGCCAAAAAGTCCGACAGATCAATTATAATTTATTTATACAACCCTACATAGATTATAAAGGACATAGAATAAGATGAACATAATTTCATTCTCACACAAAAGAGGTACCTTAAGGATTTTTTTTTTCTATTTCAGAATGACTACTCTGCATTATAAATGACCATACCATGCCATAACAGCTTTCGAGTCTTTGAGTTAAGTTGCGGACTAATAGGCAGATTGACAGTCCCATGTTGGCACCGCGATCCTAACGTCAAATAATTTTCTTTGTTAGAATCATAAAGTCATGTCCTTAGTCATAGTCAACCATAATCATAAAATTATATCATAATTACATAGTTATTTCATAATAGTATATATTTTATAAGTTTTATATAAAGTCAAGTCATAATCATATAATCGCGTCATGTCATAATCACTAAGTCATAATCATAATCGTTAACAGACAATTTATTTGGAATATTATTTTTTAAATAAAATAGATGGTCTCTTTATTCTGCTTTGCAAAAATATTGCATATAGGATTTATTTACCTATTTCAACCCAACCGCGATTGAAATCCGCAAAATTTTAAATATTCAGTAAATATAAATAGCAGAAATAATAAACCATTAATTATAGTTATATGTTGAAAAGTTTTCAAAATATTTTATATTTAGTCATTTAATTATGTTTACAAAGATACCAATAAAAAAATAAATATAATACCAACAAAAATAGTAAAAAAAAAGAAATAAGAAATATTTCTAAAACCGTAATATGACCTAACCACAGTATGTATGGCGTAAATATTCGATTCTTTGACTTTACTAGATTCATAAAACTAAATAAAAAACAATAAAAATGTTAATTTTTAGATAGTTAGATATTTTTTTAACGAAAACTAGAAGTTAATTGTTGAATTTCACAATATATTTGTATAATAAACCAAATATTTTTATTTAAGTATTTTCAGTATTTATTGGTGTTTTATTTCAACTTTATGTTATTGCTGTAGGTATTAATTTTCAAATGTATACCTATTAATTTTATTACATAATATACAAATATTTGATGCATTGAGTTATGTGTAGAAAAACGCAATTTAAACATAGCTATTACTTAAGTCAACAATATAATAATTATGCCTATTAACATAATTTTTTTTACGTAAATAACTTACCATATAAAAATTCGATGAAAACCACAAACATCACATCACTATTTATAAGAATATTCTCCACCTCACAATCACAATAAAATCATTAATTACCTCATCATTTCCAAGTTATTTCTATGCAAATCACAAATGGAACACCGAGTTTCGTATAGAAAAGCGAGGTTCGTATCGATAACGCGGAGATTCCCGGGATTCGGGCACGTGCTTACGTGACGAGGCCCGCTGAGCGACTAGGGACTAAAACGAATGGATAGTATGGATACGAAGTGATATACAGAATCACCTCGCATCTTGTGCATTTTTCCAGTTGCATTGCTCATCTCTGCTTAGTTTGCATGTGTTTATAAGGCAGAATTGTGTAAATGTATTGTGTGCTGTTTTTTCGTTTTGGTTTTTATTAGATTCCCTGCGCGCTACTCATAGTCACTGTTTTGGTAGTGCTGTGCTTATGTAATTCGTGTATTGGTTTGTCGTTTCGTTGACGTTACTACAATGGATGGATAGTATGGAAACCGAGTGATGTATAGAACCTTCCGCGTCGTATGCATTTTTCTAGTTGCATTGCTCATCTCTGCTTAGTTTGCATGTGTTTATAAGGCAGAATTGTGTAAATGTATTGTGTGCTGTTTTTTCGTTTTGGTTTTTATTAGATTCCCTGCGCGCTACTCATAGTCACTGTTTTGGTAGTGCTGTGCTTATGTAATTCGTGTATTGGTTTGTCGTTTCGTTGACGTTACTAAAATGGATGGATAGTATGGAAACCGTGTGATGTATAGAACCTCCCGCGTCGTATGCATTTTTCCAGTTGCATTGCTCATTTCTGCTTAGTTTGCATGTGGTTATAAGGCAGAGTTGTTTTAATGTATTTTGTGCGTATTTTTTTTGTTTTTATTAGATCGTGTAAATACTACTCATAGCCACTGTTTTAGGTAGTGCTGTGCTTATGTGATTCGTGAAATAGTTTGTCGTTGACTGTTGAGACGCCTATTACGTTATTTCAGCCATAACATAATCTCTTTTCAAATTTCTGAAGAATTCGACCTTTTTTTTATATAATAGCTTCGTGCGTTTATCAAATTGAACCAGTGTCAGATTATAAATATATATATATAAATAATATTTAACTCATAGCAAATGAGAATGAGTGGTGATAAAGATGACAAATGAGATGCCCCTGCCCTAAACCCATTGAGTCCTTAGTAAATCATGTGGGACTATATTGAGTTCTCAAATGGACTTCTTGAGAAAATTTTAATAGTGATGTCGCGCTGTTTTGTGTTATTTACCAACACTCATGTACGTTCACAAACACTTAACGGTTAATAATTTACCGTTATTACATATTAATGTTCGAAATATCAAACATTATTCCAAAATAAACAAAACTGTAGTCATGACGTTTCACATTTCCGCCAAAAAGTCCGTCTTTTATTTTTTTTTATATTCTATTTTTTTCTGTTTGTTCGTGCTATTGTAAAATGTATTTATTCCAAAATTAAGCACCACCATTTTTCAAGTAAAAAGTTTCTGAAAAACTATCTAGTTACTAAAAATTACATATGTCAATTAGTGGGCAGTGAAAAGCGATTTTTCTACTCAAAGAGTAAATTGTCGTTTGGTTGTCGCTTTAAAGTTTTCGCTTTCAGTTTAAGCAAAGAGGTTTTTAGGAAACCATCTAAAATGTGATAAGAAGTGTGCGTCGAAAAAGCAACTTTCTCAAATACTAGTTTGTCGTTTGCTTATAACTTCAATTTTTTCGCTTTCAAGTTTTAATATACAGGTTTTAATGATACCACTGTTGTGATTTATAGGGGGCCATTCTATTACATGTGGCGTAAAGGGGGCAATGAGAGCTAGATCGATGTAAAGATCTGTGTACCCATTTGATAATGACGCGTAAGTTTAACTTAGTTATAAAAATCGTACAAAGTGGTAAAATTATTTTCTCTACCCACTCCTTAGGTAGAATTGCATGAGTTTAATCATGGCGGAGTGATTATAATAAATCTATATAACAAAAATGGAGTAGGGTCTAAATTTGATGACTGATATGGCGTGGTGGCGAGTGCAACCGCACTCCGCTTCTAGGGTAGTGGGTTTGATTCCCACGCGAGTAAAATTTTTGTGTGCATGAATATGAATATGCCGCAGCTCTACAGCACTTATTCACGGAGCTACGATCTTAGCAGAGTTCTTCTACGAGGAGCCAGGAGCTTCCAGCGAAAAAATGAGCGCTTCTGTTTTCTTCTGAACAAATGCATACGCATTTTCCAATGCCAAAATGCAAAAAAATGGTTATGTGTGGAGACAAACTAAACACAGCTGAATAAGTGTGGTTAAATCCTTAAACTGAATAAACCCTCTTTACCCTACCCAGTGCCTCTTGAAAACGTTTCACTCATTTTGAAAATGATTGATAGATTTTAGTCAATAGGTTTTCAAGTTAAAGCGTTAATCGATAGTCGTGGAATATTAAAGTGCCTATACTTAAAATATTAATCTTGGAGGGACCTATCCAGTTTTTGTGGGCTACGTTATGAGAACTTAAAGCTACTTTGCTGATGATGGATCGGTCTACAAACGACAGATCTGACATTTGTAAAATTTTGTATAGTGTAAGCGATAATTTTGTTAAACGCTTGGTGGTTAAAATTTCTTTTTATTAATTTGTGAAGGGCTAATCTTTAGACGACAGGAAACAATATAATTTTGGCTATATTTAATTATGTGCGGTTGGTGTATTGATTTATCATTATCATCATCATTATGTAAAATACATCTGAGGATCTCTAATCTTCACAACAAGCCCTATCATTGGTATCACTGCACTAAGCTCCGGTCAAATCTTTGTGTGCATAAACAGCAATGTTTGTTCTGGTCTGAGTGTATTTTATGTATATTAAGTATGTATGAACAAAAAAAAACTTTTTTCGTTATTTACTATTTTTAGTGTTTAATGATACTAAGATTGGAACTAAATAATTAGTGTAATTGTAATAGAATATTTATTTTAAAATTTTATTGTTTTATATCACCAGGATAAAGACCTGGAATAAGTTAGTTTCAACTGTTTGAGTTAAGCCGATATCGATTGGAGCTATACCATAAATCGCGTAGCTCACACTGTGCCAACGGCATGCTATATGAAGTTTATTTAGATCCTCTGGTTTTATGAAATATGGAGGGAACATTGGCAGTGATGCTAATTTATTGAAATGTCAACAGCAGTGCGTAGTGAGAGCCTCCGACCTGATTGTATAGCTAAATGATTTAATAACCAGTATTTGTGTAACACTGCTGTCTTGAGTTATGTTATTATATACATATAGTATTACTCAATACAAGATAATAGTGTTTTGATTTGATTGCTTTGAGAGATTTGGTGCAGACCGACACGAATTGCGATTTATAATATTTTTTTTAATTTTCTCCGATCTGATTGTATAAATAAATGATTTGAATATGCGATACTGCTGTCTTGAGTATTGTTGTATCTATTTTCTAATTTGAGTGCGGATTGACAGAGGCTTGAGTGTGGGATTTGATTTAGTGTCAATGCGAGTAATGGACTAGCCAATTTGCACCATTTGACACGTTTCATCTAGAGAACAGTTCAGATCTTCGTACCTACTTTTAAAATACTACTAAGTAATAAAAGATATGAGTTTGTATCTAAAACGATTTTACAAACCTTTATAGGTAAATAGTCTTCTCTGAAGCAGTTAAAAATTGAACGAATAGCACTTCATTTAAAGACTTTAAAGTCTTTGCGACAGTATCTCAAGCTAAGTCTAATATATGTTATAATTTATTTTAGTCATTAATTAATATTATTACCGTAGAGTCGTCTCAGAAGTTGCAATGCCCTTACAGGATGCTTTATTGAACAGATCTTCGTACCTCTTTTTAAAATATTACTATTTACATCAATGTAGCAAGTAATAAGCCATGTGAGTTTGTATCTAAAGTGCTTTACGATTTTACAAACCTTTATAGGTAAATAGTTTTCTCTGAAGCAGTAATAAATTGAACGAATAGCACTTCATTTAAAGACAAATGTCTTTGCGACAGTATCTCAAAAGAGCGCGTCAGCTGCTACAAGGCGCCGTTGTTCCTGGAACTACAATCTATTACTTATATTTCCGTCCTTTAACTTGAGTAAAGCTGTACCTAAATGCTTTACTTTGTACTGGTTTTGATAATTATTTCTGAAATGCATGTTAAGTATTTTTTGATTGTGTTTGCCTAGAAGAAGTTATGCATCGAGTAATTACTATGATTCATACACAAAAATCAATCAGATAATGGCCGTCTACTATTGAACATAGACCTCCCCAAAGACTTAATAATAAAAATAATTTACTCTTTATTGTACACCATGATAAAGATAACACATAAAAACAAAGAAAATTAAACAGGTAGGCATATACAATGGGCGGCCTTATCGCATAAAGCAATTTCTTCCAGGCAACCTTACTTCCATCCTCCGCTCACGTAGTGAGTCTTCTGCAAAACGCTTCCATCCGGAACCAGCCACCTGTTTCCAATCGTCGGTTCACCTTTGCCATAGGTTGTCTAACACTTTGCCCAACGCAATGATTTATTATCTCAGGTTGTAATTTTTTTTTGTTATTTATCACGAAAGCTTACATGTTTATACATAATTAAACACAAATGATAGCCGTGCTCAGTAAACTTTTTAAATAGCTTACAATATATTGAGTTAGTACTAATCAAGTCCTAAAAGTATCTCATTATTTAGATATTTATAAAAGTAAAGATAAAAAGTTCTTTATTTCATAAACTATTACAAAGCACTTGAAAACGTCAAAACAAAATAAAAATTAAAAAAAACTAAATATTACTACACTGAAGTCACGAAGCTTAGATGAATCTAAGCTTCGTGACTTACATGCAAATAAATAAAATTTTGGTGTAATTGAATCTAAGTGCCAGTTCCGAGCCCCCGCTCTGTGAGAAGAACTGACAAGAAACTCACAGGCTATGATGCTCTTTTAAATTATCAATCAAATACAACAAAACGGAACTCACACAGTGAATATTTGAAGATATTGAAAGGTAAAGCACCATTTAGATACAAATTTGGAAATTGCTACCTTATTCAAGAATCCTGTTAACAATACTTTACATTCACTTTTTTTAAATTTGATTAAACTTCTATTGAATGTTTTTTCTTCTTCTATCAATTTTATTAATAAAGATTCATTCAATGCTTTTGTTTTAAGTAAACACTTTACCCTTCACATTATGAATGAACACGAGTAAACATTTTGACAGTACTTACTTTAAAAACAACACTTATAAATTACCCAAACGCTTAAAAGTACACATGTTTTCCATTATTTGATTACTTACAGTTTATTACAAACGGATAAACAAGTCTCACAAGACTGTTTACAAGTTCAACTCGATTTGTCGTCAATTCACTTAGCCATGGTACATCTGTTGTTTAGTGAAGTCACTCAGGGTATTGCACAGGGCCCGTTTTAATAGTGTTATATAAAAAATGAATAAATGTTGGTAACAATTTTAAGTTCAAAATCGTTTATACGTTAAATAAAGCTGTTATGAAAGTCAGTTTGAAAAGTAACGAGTCTTTTCACTGCAGGCGGTAGCTTGATAGTAAAAGAATAGGGCAAAACCTGGTCAAGGTTGGTTTGATTTTGTGCCAGTTACAGAAAATTTACTTAATATCACAAAATTATAACAGTACAGACTTGATAAGTTTACATAAAATTGTGTTCTTCAGTCACAAAAAGAAATTATATGTCATAGCAAAAAGCCATGATATGCTTTTAAAGCAGTTTGAATATTGGCTAACTTTGTCAGCCTCCAGAGAGCGTACCTAAATCTATTTATTTTGCAGCAAACGTGGTCAATGTGGGATTTCCACGAGCAGCAATCATCTAATATTAAACCTAAAAATGTAGCCTCATTTGATTCAGTCAATTGTAAATTATTATATGTCACTTTTAAATACTTTTCCTTCCATTTTTATTTTAAAAATGTATATATTTAGTCTTAATTAAATTTACGTTCAAATTGTTAGTACTGAGCCAACTTATTATATTTGTAACACATTTATTTATTTCTTCACCGTAATCCAAATCACCGTGATTTGGGATAACAATAGAAAAGTCATCAGCAAAAAAGAAACTTTTATATTTGCATACTAACGAAAGATCGTTAATATAAAGTAAAAACAGTAAAGGACCTAAAATACTACCCTGTGGAACACCAACTTCTTTAGGTTTTAATGAGTCAGATTTAATAAGTATTTGCTCCATATTAGTTTTCATTGCAGGTATTTCCACATATTGTAGGCGATTTTCTAAATAACTTGAAAGCCAATTTAGAGTTATTCCACGTAAACCATATTTTTCACACTTTTTTAATAATAATATCACATAATGCCATCATTGCAAAGACACTTAAGTAAGCATTACATTCTCAAGCTTAAGAATAATAGGATTATAACAACATACCATAATAATTAATAATACATAAAATATATTATGTATTTGTTATTCTTTTTTACAACCCCGGTTTTCTTTTAATTTTAATCACTCTCCATCGTTAAGTTGCCTGGAAGAAATCGCTGTAAGCGATAAGGCCGCCCATTGTATCACTTTTCTTATGCAGTTGTTATCTTGTTTTATTTTAATTTGGTGTACAATAAAGAATATCTATCCATCTATCTACCTTACCATATATATTTATTTATAGGTATATAGGTACGCTGAACAGCTAAACATGTATGTGCAATAATCACACAACCACAAAATTACATATATTTTGGCCTTTATGCGTACAGAGCATTCTCCTTAGTAAATAATATGATTTTTTTATTTTCATTTTGTTTTAAACTAAGCATAACTTGCGCTAATCGGAAGTAAATAATAAAAAATAAAACTTTCATACTTAAAAATACATCTATATATATAAATACATATTTTCATCTACAGTCGTATTTGTCATGCGTGGAAGTTTATCCCACGACCTACTTTCCTCTGCTACATATCGGTAGTAAAAATGAAAAATTACTTTTAAGCATTTTAAACATTTTTAAAATATTATTGTCTTTTAAAATTAACCATTCACTATGAGCACGACTTTGAAGCTTTGAAACTAGTTTGTCCGCCTGAAAACTGACATCTGACATCCTTATTATACTGTTAGAAATTTAACATGTAAGCATAACTGTCGAAGTTTTAAAGGGATGGTTCTTTAATTAATATATTTGTCCAATAATAAAATAGCGTTCCTAAACAACTTCTACAAAGCTGCAGTTCGCAATCGTCGATTTTCTATTGGCTCCAGTATTTAGAATTTTAGTTCCGTTATTTTGTTTAGCGTTATTTCGTAGCAAGCTTTTTGACCACATTTTATTTGGCAGTAACTTGCAGCAAGACGCATCTGGAACAAGCTTCCTTGCAAACATTCTACAATTCGTACGGATTTTATTTAAAGTTAAACTTTATATCCATAATTAGTATCTAAATTAGCTTTGTAAACACAAAAACGGCAACAAATTGATAAATATTACTTAACTTCATTTATACTGCGTAGGACATTAAGGGTATAAAAGGTCAGGGTTAGAATATGTTTTTATATTCGACAAACGTTATTGGAAAAATTCCAATAGAAAATTACAAAAAAAACGTAAAGAAAAACTATGATGTATGTTAAATTACTAGTACAGTACTAGATACTAGCTTAGCTAGGGCTTAGGGCAAGTAAGCACTGAATGAAAACATCTCCAATATACAACGAAAGTGGAACCCGTTCGTAACGAAAGCTCCTTTTAACCGCAAGAGGTAAACGGGTTCAATAATATAAATAACACATTTAACAGGGCAATTTTTGCTTTCGGACGACTGTGTCTTAAATGTTAGTGCTTTACTTTAGAGGGACGTAAGGCTTATCGCTTTTGACAACATCTAAGAAAAAAATCTATATCTCAGCCCCTTAGCGCCTCCCTACTATGTACGAGCCCTCCCATAAAAATCTAGATAGGAGATAGATATATATGACGTTTATTGCCCTAAATGAACACACATACATAATATTAACATTAAAAAAAAAACTTAAACAGTATAAAATAAAAGAACTTATAAAAAATAAATAGTAGTAGTAGTGTAGTAATAAATAGTAGTAGTAGTGTAGTAATAAATAGTAGTAGTAGTGTAGTAATAAATAGTAGTAGTAGTGTAGTAATAAACTAGTAGTAGTGCAAAAAGGTCCTAGCTCAACGTAGTAATGCTCAGCGAGCAAAACGTTGATTTTCAGCTACAACCTATAGAGTCGTGATCACGGCTACCAATTAACTGACTTAAAATTAAAATACAACTTAATTTACAACTTACTTTAGTACTGAATTTACAACTTAAAATATAAACACAGATATAAAAGGTACATATTCATATAAACGCAACTCGCAACATAAAAGGCATGTTTTTACCACCTACGCAAAGAGACATATTCCACTGCGCTGACCTAGAGCGGATAGACTTAGCATTTATTAGCAACTAGCTAATTAATAAAAATACCGTCTCTTAGATCTGTGTTATTGTTCGTATTCATCGTGCAGGCTTTTTCGGCAATCGGACTTGTAATGCGACCATTTTGCATTGGAGGGTAAGAGCTTGCTTACTCCAGCCATTAGTTTCTTCAGGAATCTTATCAGCGCCTTAACGTTGCTAAAGGTCTGCGGAAGGCTGCCTGTTGTCTTCAAGAACTTCACCCGGCAGTCAAACACCACCCTGCAATCTAGCAGAACGTGTGCGGCTTTCTCATCAGTCCTCATGCTGAACAGAGGACTGTTGTACCTATGTTAAAAAGATGTCTGTTAAAGCTACCATGATCTCTGGTCACAAAAGGTTTTGTGACCAGGCGCATATGCGGTTTTTTAAGCTGCATTAAAATTCTGGGGAAAGTGGTTCGATCCGCGGTAAAGGGAAAATTTGTTTACTAAAAAACTATGCCTAGTATCAGTAATACTGATGAAATAATGGAAACTTAAATACAGAACCATTCTCTTTCAACTTCACTATTATACAGATGCACTCGTATTTGTAATAAGAAACGCTTCGGTATATTATAAATTAGGAACAGTTAAAACGGAGTAAATGCGAATACAAAGCGTCGTGTCGCAGCTGTGTCGCTCGCCTCGCCGCGCTAATGTCTGCTCGAGTCGCTTTCTTCATACTATAGTTGTGTAGTTGTACATTCTTGGAATAAGGATAGAATCTACTTAATAAATATTAGCATCTACTTAGTAAATATTTCTTATGCAATCAGTAAATATCTTTGGAAAAATTATATTTGATAAGGATCTATATAAAAAAAAATGCTGAACTTACTTAATAAAACTAAACATGAATGTAAGTATATCCTAAAAGAATGGTTACTTTTAAAGAATTACAGTGACACCGAAGAACTCTTAATTAAAGTTACTTAATATTTTAATAACTAATTATCATAAAAGTAATTATATGTACGTATATTTATTTTCGTATTTTAATTTATGTATATTGTAGGTATTCATGTAATTATTTAAACCTAATATATATTAAACTTAAAACAGCCTTTGGGGTAGAGAGCATAGATACATATAAGAACAGGTTAGACCTAGTTTAGGTATTTAAGTGCAAATGTATGTATGTTAAAATAAACATGGACAAGACGAAAATTATGTCTAATGTCCATGTTAAGCCTACCCCAATAATTATTGGAGGCTCGGCTCTCGAAGTTGTCGACGAGTATGTATAGCTGGGACAAAAAGTTCAAATGGGTAGGTCCAACTTAGAGAAAGAGGTCAATCGTCGAATCCAGCTCGGTTGGGCTGCGTTCGGGAAACTGCGCTATATCTTCTCGTCAAAAATACCTCAGTGTCTAAAGACGAAAGTCTTTAACCAGTGTTTATTGCCAGTGATGACGCACGGTACTGAGACTTGGTGCCTGACTATGGGCCTCATTAGAAAGCTCAAAGTCGCTCAGCGTGCAATGGAGAGAGCTATGCTCGGAGTGTCCCTACGTGATCGAATCAGAAATGAGGAAATTCGTAGGAGGACTGGAGTGACCGACATAGCGAGGCGAGTTTGCAGGCTGAAGTGGCAATGGGCGGGGCACATAGCTCGAAGAACCGACGACCGATGGGGCGTCAAGGTTCTACAATGGCGACCGCGAACCGGTAAACGTAGTAGAGGACGGCCTCCCACGCGATGGACCGATGATCTGGTCAGGGCGGCGGGAAGCCGATGGATGCAGGCGACTCAGGATCGCTCAATGTGGAAATCTATTGGGGAGGCCTATGTTCAGCAGTGGACGTCGGATGGCTGAGATGATGATGATGATGTATGTATGTACCAAATGTATTGTGAAAATGTGTTTTGTTCAATAAACTTTTTATTATTATTATTATTATATACATACATTCACGCTTATTTCTCCGAAGGGGTAGGCAGAGGCATATTATACGCCCACACTTCGCCAAATATATGGTCCCACGTAATAGATGGCAAGCCTATTGCCTCTTACCAGACAATGTTACGCTCGCCAGAGCCTCGTCCGTTAATCGGCAGGTGCACCACTTGCGGGTGAGGTTGGCTTGAGCTCCTTAGGTCTTGACTTGAATAAAAAAACATTTACAAGATAAAACACAATATGTCTGCCTTTCCCTTCCACATTACGTTCATGTGTATGTTTGTGCTGTTAATTATTACATAGCCAAAGCAGTGTGAAGGTGTACATGTATTGCAAGGAATATAATGCATTATGATTATATTAGTAGTAGAGTATTATACGTCTTTAGCACTGTTCTAGGCCAATACCACACGGTAATACGTATTAGAATAGCAAACATTACCTTAAATACTAAAGATCGAATTGCGACCACAACTAAAAGCTTTTGGGTTTTGTGTAGCTACAAAACCCAAAAGCTCATAGTACATTAAACAGTGTTATAACATTACGCATTCAGAATATTGGAAAACCTTTCGAGTCCACCAGTCTTGAAATGGGGATTTAATTCACTGACTCCTGGTTTATCCATTTTAACTGATTAATTTCTAAGTGAACTAAAGTGTTATGTATAAAGTATATTATTTTGTGTAAGGGTAGTGTAAGGGGCCTAGCGAATGGTAAAAGGTGCTGAAATATTTATAACAAACACTAAGAAAAAGCACAGAACAGGACATAATACACAGCATACATACACAGATATATTGGTCCTGTGTGGGAACCGAACCTATATTGGAAAGTCGTATAAGCTCTCAGATCTTCATCATCACATCGTAACATTATCCCTGTTGCCTCAGACTAAAACCCAGGGCCCAGGGTCTGCTCACTGGTCTAAACGGATTTGGATGAACTTCAGTTATTACCAGAGGTCGGAATTAGGTAGAGTTATTCATGTACTTACACTGATTTCACACAGCGAAAGAATATAGTGGATATGCCTCAAATCCCGGGATTAATTTTAAAGAATAGAAAAAATCCCGTTACTTTTTAATAAAAAGTTATTTACTTTTACTTTTTTATTTTTAATTTAGCACGCGCGACGTTGCCAAACTTACATCAATGATATTGGATGACCGAAGTTGCAAAATTCCAATACGCACACGCGCGATGTTGCCACGTTTATTGTTCGCACTACATAGCTTGTGAGAACAAAAGAATACAATAGCGAAAATGCGGAGCACTCCCATTTGAAATCCATTTGAAATCCCGGGAAGGTCCACATTAATATCAACATTTCGATGCAAGTACATAAATAACTCTACCTAATTCCGACCTCTGGTTATTACATAGAGCGACTGCCATCTGACCTCCACAACCCAATGGGAAACATCATTCTGTGGTTTAACCAGTTGTCAGAATATTAGAAGGCACAGACTTCCTAATAACGACTGTCATAGATGTTCATGACTGCCGGGACCAACTGCTTAACGTGCTTTCCGAGCAGAGCAAAGTATTAGTTATACACATAACTTCGAAAAGTCATAGGTGACCAGGGTTTGAACCCTAGACCCTCTGAATAAGAAGTCTATGGGTCTCGCCACTGGGCTATCATCGCTCCTATAACCGTCTGATCTTGAATGCAATAATCAGGCAAGGCACTATTATTATTATTGTTCTTTCTTTCCTTTATATTCTTATTTTCTGTTTATTACTTTCTATGGTTATAATTTTTAGTGTAAATATTATTTAGGAATTAAATTACGTAAATGCACTAGATTAAATAACTATTATAGTTCTGGTTCTCTGATATTTTGATATACTATAATAGTTGAGTTAGTTTTACAAAAGAAATTACGGAAATATAGGTACATTTTCGAATTATGATAACATAACTACAAGTTTGATAATAAACAGATAATTTTATACAACCATAGTCTGATATATCATTAAATGCTGACACATAAAGCAATGTTCGAAAAACGTCAATTACATTTAAATCACGACTTTTACTAAAGGTTAATCCTCAACGAAAGGCGTTATAAGGATAATTAAATAAAACAAAATGCAATGTTAACAAATTAACGTAATTTTTTAGCTTACACTTCAATATTTAATTAATCTATCGATCGTAATGTTTTCAGACTCATTTTGGATTTCAGATACATATATATACGGTTCTTTTCTATAATTGTACAATTAATCTTTCATGGTGTATAAATCTGGAGTATAAAACGAAATCGCTTTCCGCTTTCTGTCAGTCCCTATGTATGCTTAGATGCTTAAAATTACGCAAGGCATTTTTATTGGGTTAAACTAAATGAAAAGAGAGATTATTGGGAACTATAGGAAATATGAGATAATATGATTATATAATTTATTTATTTATTTATTTATTCATTCATAAAACTTACAACTATCTTTACAGGCACCAAACCTAATACGATAGAGTAGCTGAGCTTATAATACCTAAATATATGACTAAAAACTTTCACATAATTCTTATCTACTAATTACTAAACTACTACATTATCATCTACTGCAGAAGCAATATGCTGAATATAATTGAATGTCCCAACTACGTGCATTCGAATGCCTCTGAATGGGACAGTCAAGTCGCTCCAGAAATACCCTCAGGATAATAATCAGCCATTTGAAGTCTCCAACTGAACATAGGCCTTCCCCATTGTTTTCCACTATGATCGATCTAATGCTTCTCATTACATCTTTGTATTAAGCAAATGATGGATTTAAAATATTTTTGTAACAATAAACAGGACCTTCACAGAAATCTCATTTCAACGTTGTTCGTGAAGACATCCTTGTTCTGGGGCTCCTATCTTACCTGAAGATGCTCTGTGTAAGGGCGAAACACGTGTCGTGTTTAATAATTTCTCGATTTTTCGGGACATTATAGTTGCGCGAGATATTTTTCATCCATCACTTGCTTACAATGGATTTCCACAAAGTAACACCTGAATCAATAACTTATCTTTGTATTAAACAAATTGTGTTCTTAATCAATGTACAAAACAGACACTTATATAGTACAACAACAAACAATAGTACTCTAAAAGCCTCAGTTATTGTTCCTAGACAGCTCTTCTGTTCTGCATACCCAACATGTTTCCACTTTCAAAAGAACGCTACTTTACCAAATCGAAATGTTTCGTGACCTTATTGTCAGAGAATGTAGTGTAAGCATCTTAATTTACATCTTTTTATTGAAATTAAGTACGAATTTTGATTAAATATTACTATTTATTGAGAACTGAAGATTGAATTGCGTTAATATCGACTTTACTAGATTGTGATTCTTTAGGGAAAAAATATTCTCCTGGTTAAATAAATATAAACATACATACAATCACGCCTGTTTCCCCGAAGGGGTTGACAAAGGCGTATTATACCTCCACACTTCGCCAGTTGTGTTACTGGGGGCAAGCCTATTGCCGCTTACCGGGAACTTTTATATTTGCCAGAGCCTCGTCCATTAATTAGCTGGTGCACCTCTTGCAGGTAAGATTAGCTTGGGGTTCTAAAGAATGGTAGAATGTACTGTACACCCAAAGAATAAACCAATACAAATCCTTACTATACTCTGTCTGTCTGTCTGTTACTCTTTCACGCCAAAACTACTGAATGGATTTAAATGAAATTTGTTTTACAGATAGTCTAGACCCTGAGAAAGGATATAGGCTACTTTTTATTACGAAAAGGGGGTTGTAAATGCTACCCAAAGATACTATTCTACGCGGACGAAGTCGCGGGTAACAGCTAGTACTTTATAACCTTTGCGTTGGGTGGTGGAAAGAACTGCCTAGGGAGTTTTTAAAGGACATAAGGTGTTGTAACTAGTCTATCGGCTGTGGTAATCGCTTACCATCAGGTGAGATAATGTTTCAATGCCTAAGCCTAGTGTATAGGAATCCATGTCTGACAAAGCTATGGATGAGAATGATTTTATAAGGTAGTTACATTAATGATAAGTTTCTTTTCATTAAATTAATATCTTAATTTGATTTCATTACATTACATACTGATAATTTTGAGCATAATACGTTATTTTCTTAATTTAATTAACTTTTTACTGTACTATATATGCTATGCTCTTGCAGAGTTCATTTGCTGTACTAATTAAAATATTTCGTTACATTCTATACCTAAACCACATGCAATGCAATAAACAATTTGAGTTTGAATGTCATAGTGAACTATAATTGAATGTCATAGTGCACTATAATTATAATTTGAAATTATGATGAGGCATACACAACTTATTTACCACGTATATAAGGCTTATGTTTTGAATGGTTACGTAAGCACTCTATTTCTTCTAGGGAAAGTTCACCTCTATCCTCATAGATATGAAGCCTCTCTACGCAACTTATTTACAACGTAGTAAGGGCTTATGCGTTGAATAGTTATGTAGACACTCGGTTTCTTCTAGGGATAAGTTCACCTTTATCCTCATAGATTTAAAGCCTCTTTATAATCTGGTTTAGATTATGATGAGGCATACGCAACTTATTTACAACGTAGTTAGGGCTTATGGGTTGAATGGTCATGTAGACACTCTATTTCTTCTAGGGATACGTTCACCTTTATTCTCATAGATTTAAAGCCTCTTTGTAATCTGGTTATGCGCAATATAGGATTATCATTATTAGCTGCTGAAATTACATCGGGTCAAATAAAACGAGTACTAAATTTTTGTATGGTAGTGTAAATTAAAAGTTGATATTTTTTTTGCACAAAAAAGCATATAATCTAATGTTACCTTCTAAATAACGCCTCGATCGTATATAACTTCTCCAAATTAAAAGAAATACGAGTACATATTATATAATAGCTTTGCCAAGTCTTGTTTAAATTAATTAACCTCGGATAGCCGGTACGAAGCAGTCTAACTATTTATTATTCTAAGGAGACTATTGCACACTTTAATCTCACTAGTATTTATATTGTAAGCTTTCGTATGTTCTTTGCCCTTAAATAGCTGTTCCTTCGATTAAGCCTGGTGATTTGTAAAAGAAATTTTGAAGTAGTACTATCAGCACTGCGAATACATTAAAGGTTTAAGCTGTAATTATTATTATTCGTTTGTTAAAGAGGTTTGAAAGGGTGTATAGGATTCCACCATTTTTTCACCAACCGGAGACGCGACTGCTAGCAGTAATACCCACTTGAAATCTTCCGATGACGCCCGCCGCTTGCTGAGAAAGAGGCGGGGGCCAGTACCTGGGTTGCAGCGTCTGACACCCCGCCTGCGGACAAAGTTCCCCGGACCAAAACCGGGAGGACCTCCTCAGAGAGGCGCAGTGGACGCGCCTCTCCTACCTCCTTGTGCGACCATAGCGCGGCCCTCCTGGCCCGCACTGGTACACCACTTGCAAGTGAGGTTGGTTTGGGCTCCATAAATGTTTGTAAGATCCCCATCCACCTCATCTTTATTACAATACTTTTACTTTTACTTTTATTTTTGACACTCGGCTATATAGGAATATACCTATATAGGAAGCTTATTACGTAGGACGTCTTCGTTTACCAGTATAGGTCTTCGAGCTGAAAATAATGAATTCTGAAGTAGGTAGGCGAGTTTTACTTTGACTTAATATTTTTAATTACAATTCCACCAATTCATTACTTTATATATATACATATATACTATTTTTATTTTTGTAAATACATATAAACATAAGAAACACCCAGAGCAGAACCCACTATATAGGAGTGCGGACATAACGTCATATCGGTCATACAATCTATTTCTTGTTTTTTAATTTAGTTGACTTAGTTACAAAACGATTTTTTTACAAGGAAAAATAATCTTGTTTGCTGTTGTCTCAGTGGAAATCAAACCCACCTTTGGATATCCCATCCATTGTTCTAACTGCTCAGCTCTCAGGACACCGATGGACACGCTGATTTTTTTTCCAGTACTCAGTAATTGCGTTGCAAGCCTGCGTTATTACGTCACTGTAATACTAGAAAGATGCATAGGGATCAAGATCTTAGGAACCCAAGCCAACCTCACCGATCGACACGCTGAATTTTTTTCCAGTATTTTGTAATTGCGCTGCAAGCACGCGTTATTACGTCACTGTAATACTAGAAAGGTGCATAGGGATCCTATCAATATTTTAAGTGCCCGAGCCAACCTCACCTGCAAGTGGTCCCCCTGCCGATTAACAGAAGAGGCTCTGGCGACCATATCAGTTCCCGGTAAGCGGCATTAGGCTCGCCTCTTATTACGTGAGGTCAACAATATTTTTGGCGAAATGTGGGCGTATATTCTGACGACCGATATGGCGTGGAGGTCAGTATACCTACACTTCACTCAAGAGGTCCTGGGTTGGCTTCCCACACAGGACAAATCTTTGTATGCATGAACGTGAATATTTGTTCTGGTCTGGGTGTTTTCTTATGTATCTTAAGTATGTATTTACAAAAAAAAAAGTATGTATGTATGTTTATCCGTTGTCTAGTATCCATAACACAAGTTCTTAATGATATTTATCTTGGATCTAAATAATTGGTGTAATTGTCAGAAAATATTTATTATTATTATTATATTATGCCTCTGCGGCTGTATGTGATACTATAATTACTGTCACAGTCGAGAGAAACACTTTTGAAAGTATGTGAAGCAATCGATAGAGAAGTAGGGGCACATTAAAAAACAATATCTAAAGTTAAACCAGGTCTAAAACTAGTGCTGTCACTTTTCTTTGCTGTCAAAACTAAAACCTGGTTTTACTATAGATCTTGTTTTGTAATAAGCCCCTTAATATCTATAGTTTATAATTTGAACAATTTGATATTTTTGCATATACCATTTAGTTATAAAGTTCTGAACTTATAGCTAGAAAAATGAAGTAAAAGAAAAGTCGTAAGGAAATAGGTTTTTATTATCATTTGTTCTTGTAGCATTTTTCTTCCGGTTTGAATGAATAACTGCTCTTCGGTGAAGTCTTCGTCTGATCCTCATTATTTCCAAGCTTCGATCTGGGCTGCTTCGTGGGGAAATTAGGTCTGGACATCTAAAACATGAAGAATTATTAGTTACTTCACCATATCTCGTTTTCCCTTTGACTTAAGCTTAGGGTCCAAGGCTGCTCACTAGTTAAACCAGATTTGGCTATTTTAGTTATCACATGGAGCGACTGCTGTCTGACCTCCGCGACCCAGAGGGAAACATAATTTTATGGTTAAAACAGCTGTCAAGATATTAAAAGGCACTGAACTTCCTAATAACCATTATTATTAAGTAGTATTAGTTACTAGTAACGCAAAAACAAAAGCGCTAAGCGAAGTCGGAAAACAATCATCATCATCATCATCTCAGCCAATTAACGTCCTAGTACTGATCATCTTCTTCTCAGAAACCAAAGTGCGCTAGATTCAGGTTCATACTTCAGAATGTCGGAACTGCGAGGTGAAGAATGACCAGACCCTCACATTAACCAATTACATTTAAATAAATAATAAATATTTTTTGACAAATACACCTAAAAATTGGTTCCAAGATAAGTATCATAGAGAACTTGTGTAATGGATACTAAAAAACGGGTGAACATACATAAATACTTTTTTTATTGTTTATACATACTTAATATACATAGGAAAACACCCTGAACAGAACAAATATTTATGTTCATACACACAAAGACTTGTCCTGTGTGGAAATCGAACCTACGAGCTCAATAGTGGAATGAGGGCATATTCACAACCACGCCATATTGGTTGTGAAAATTTTAGCATCTGAATACCTATATGTATATTAAGTATGTCATCATCATCATTTCAGCCGTTCGAAGTCCACTGCTGAACATAGGCCTCCCCAATTGCTTTCCACGTAGATCGATTCTTTGCCGCCTGCATCCACCGGCTCCCCGCCGCCCTGACCAGATCGTCGGTCCATCGCGTTGGGGGCCGCCCTCTACTACGCTTGCTGATTCGTGGTCGCCATTCAAGAACCTTAACGCCCCATCGGTCGTCGGTTCTTCGAGCTATGTGCCCCGCCCATTGCCACTTCAGCCTGCAAACGCGCTTCGCTATGTCGGTCACTCTGGTTCTCCTACGGATTTCCTCATTTCTGATTCTATCACGTAGGGACACTCCGAGCATAGCTCTCTCCATTGCACGCTGAGCGACTTTGAGCTTCCTTATGAGGCCCATAGTCAGGCACCACGTCTCAGTCCCATACGTCATCGCTGGCAACACACACTGGTCGAAGACTTTCGTCTTGAGACACTGAGGTACTTTGGACGAGAAGATTTTGCGTAGTTTCCCGAACGCAGCCCAACCGAGCTGGATTCGACGATTGACCTCTTTCTCGAAGTTGGACTTACCTAATTGGACTTTTTGTCCCAGGTATACGTACTCGTTGACAACTTCGAGGGCCGAGCTTCCCACTATTACTGGGGTAGGCACAACATGGATATTTGACATGATTTTGGTCTTATCCATGTTCATTTTAAGACCTACCCTTCGGGAAGCTCTGTCGAGGTCTCCGAGCATTGTGCCCAGATCCACAAGCGACTCCGCTATGACCACTATGTCGTCGGCAAATCGAAGGTGAGTCATATACTCGCCATTAATGTTGATGCCGTAGTTTTCCCAGTCCAGTAGCTTGAAAACATCCTCCAGAGCAGCAGTGAACAGTTTCGGTGAAATGACATCACCCTGTCTCACGCCTTTCTGCAAGAGGATAGGATTCGTGCACTGGTCCAGTACTCGTACGGACATGGTGGCGTTTCTGTATAAACTCCTCAGAACTTCGATATACCGATGATCAATGCGGCATCGCTGCAGGGACTGAAACACTGCCCAGCTCTCGATCGAATCAAAGGCTTTCTCATAGTCCACAAACGCTAAGCAAAGTGGCTGGTTATACTCCTCGGTCTTCTGTATAACCTGCCGCAGCGTGTGAATGTGGTCTATGGTTGAAAAGCCTTTTCGGAAACCGGCTTGTTCGGGAGGCTGGAAGTCGTCAAACCTTTGACCGAGACGGTTCGTGATGACCCGTGAAAACAACTTATAGACGTGGCTCAGTAGCGTGATTGGCCTATAATTCTTCAAAAGGGATTTGTCACCTTTCTTGAAGAAAAGGACAACCACACCACTGGACCACGCCTGTGGCGTACGTCCCTCGAGAATGACGGTATTAAAGAGCTTCTGGAGTACCTTAAGTACTGGTGTACCACCCGCTCTCAGAAGCTCTGCTGTCATCCCGTCTTCCCCCGGTGCCTTGTTGTTTTTTAGTTGTTTCAGGGCCATCCTAATCTCGTACAGGCTGACGTCCGGGATGTCTTCGGTGGTATGTCGAGTTAGTTTGGCTCTAGGGTCTTTAGCCAAACAAGTAGCGGGATCTTGCGTACTGGTATACAACTGTCCATAAAACCTTTCGATCTCCCTCATAATCTCAGGTCTCGACGTGACTAGACTGCCTTCGTTGGTCTTCAGCTGTGTCAACTGACTCTGACCAATAGACAGATCCCGTGCGAACACTTTTGAACCCCTGTTCCTCTCTATTGCATCTTCAATACAATTTGTATTGAATTTGCGAATATCGAGTCGCAAGGATTTCGAGATCTGTCTATTGATGAGCCGGTAAGAAGACGCTTCCGCTGAAGACTGCAATCGCATGTCTCGTCGCGCTTCCATGAGATCAAGAGTTTGAGTCGACAGTTTATTGGTTTTAGTTTGTCGGGTCTTATAATGTTTGGACCCGACAACGTGGACAGTCTCAACCAGCCCGCCGCTTATATCGTCAACGGTTACGCAGTTCTCCAGACCTGCGAAGCGATTTTGAAGCTCGAGCTGAAAGTTCTCGGGGTTTTGAATATGAGCAGCTGAGGGTCGGAGCGTAGACCTCATCAAACGGGACCTTTCAAGCTTTATATTAATATTCAATGTGCCCCTTACCATTCGGTGATCGCTACCGGTTTTCACCCTGGCGATCACAGAGACATCATTGAATATTTGTCGCTTAGTGGTCATGATGAAGTCTATCTCATTCCTCGTGAAACCATCGGGGCTCAGCCAGGTCCATTTCCTGTGTGGTGGCTTCTTGAAGAAGGAGTTCATCATAAAGAGGCCCTCCTTCTCCATGAAGTCAGCTAACCGCTGTCCCCTATGGTTCCTTCGCCCTATTCCAAATTGCCCCACTTTCTGCTCGTCACCGCTTCGTTGGCCTAGCCTTGCGTTAAAGTCTCCCATAACAACCGTGTAGTGAGTCGGTGAAGTATGAATGGCGGCAGAAATGTCATCATACAATATCTCCACGTCCTCGTCAGGGTGTGCCGAGGTCGGTGCGTAAACCTGAATTACCTTCAACGAATACCGTTTGGTGATTCTGAGTATTAGGTACGCTACCCTGGTCGACACACTCCGAATAGACACGACGTTGTTACGGATAGACTTCCGGACGATAAAACCGACACCACCTTGGGACAGGCGATGGCCCTCCGCGGCGGTGGTCCAGAGGATACGGCGGCTGGGGCTCGAAGTGGCACTGCACAAATCCGGGGCTATCGTTTTTCATGGTCCCCGGAGGCGGCCGCCTGCGGGCTCCAGTATTGTGGTAGGAGGAACTCCCATCCCTGTCGGGAACACGCTAAAGTATCTCGGCGTCCTTCTCGACAGCAGATGGGACTTCGAACCTCACCTTCGGCACCTAGCACCGAGGTTGGTGAGCACGGCGGGAGCTCTATCTCGCCTGCTCCCCAATCTCGGGGGGAGTGGCGGCAGTTGCCGTCGCCTTTACATGGGGGTGGTGCGATCCATAGCCTTGTACGGGGCCCCAATTTGGGCGAGCTCCGTATCGGGTCGCCATCGACAGGTCCTGCAACAGTCGCAGAGGGTCATGGCGAACCGTGTCGTTAGGGGGTATCGCACCATCTCTGTGGAGGTGGCTTGCGCACTCGCCGGGTCGCTGCCGTGGGACCTAGACGCCTTGGTTCTCTCGGCAGTGTTCTGGCGAGGCGCGCAATCCCGGAGCCAGGGTCTCCGCCCCGCACCGGACACTGTGGTGCGGTGGCGTAGAGACGCTCAGAGGCAGGCTCTGGGCGCATGGCGGCGGCAGCTTTTTCGGAGCGCCGAGTTTCGTGCCGAAGGATCGAGGCGCCGTATCCTCGAGGCGGTCGGGCCCATCTTGGAGCGATGGGTCGGCCGTCGGTGGGGGTCGATGACCTTCCGGCTCACGCAGGTACTTTCCGGGCACGGGTGCTTCGGGAAGTATCTGTGTGACGTCGCCGGGGGGGAGTCGACCCGGTGTTGCCACCATTGTGACTGCGCGGAAGACACCACGCAGCACACTTTGGTGGCGTGCCCTGCGTGGGCGGGGCCGCGGTCGACGTTGGCCGCGGCCCTGGGTGGAGTGGCTCTCTCGCTGCCGACCATCATGCAAAAGATGGTCGACAGCGAGACAGCGTGGGAGGCGATGGCCTCCTTCTGCGAAGTGGTGATGTCGCAGAAGGAGGCCGCGGAGCGGGAGAGGGAGCGGGGCCCGCTCTCTCTCCGGCTACGCCGTTGGCGCAGCGGGCGGGCCAGGAGGGCCCGTCAGGCAGCGCCCGGGGGGTCTTAGGCGGCGGGGGCAGGGGGCCCCTTTCGTCTCGCCATAGACCCCCCCCGAAGTCGGCCAGTTACGCCATGGCCGCACAAGGAGGTAGGGGGGGCGCTACAAATTGCGCCTTCCTGAGGAGGTCTCCCCGGTTCTGATCCGGGGGACGTTGGCCGCGGGCGGGGTGCCAGAAACTACAAATCCCCTGGTGCTCCGCCCCTTCTTCAACAGCGGTGGGCGTCGTCGGAAGATTTTTAGTGGGTAGGACTGCGGCGGTCGCGTCTGCCGCAGTGAGCCCCACACCCCCTCCCGGTCTCCCCCTTTTGGCCGGGAGACAGTGCGTAAATGCATTTTGTTACCGACGTAAATCAAAAAAAAAAAAAAGGCGATCGCCCTCCCGGTGGTAGAGCAAGTTGCCGGACTTAAGGATTACCGTATCCTCTCCCTGTCTACGGACTTCGGATAACCCGATAATGTCCCAGTGCAACCGCTCTATTTCCTCCTCCAGCTCGTCAATCTTCTCGTCGGTCCTCAGTGTGCGCGTGTTATAAGTTGCCAGGTGCAGAAGTCGTCGTTTTGGGTGGTAGCCGGATCTCTGCCGGTGATTCTTAGCACCCCCTGCCCCGCCGTTACCAAGACCGCTACCGTAATCTGGAATAGCGGGGCCGCCGGGGACTGGGGGCCGTATACGCGTGTGTGCCATTTTCCATTTGGGGGTATTTGCCCATAATCACCACGCTGGGCAGACGGGTTGGTGATCGCAGTTCCAGCCAGTACGCAGGATGACGCTGCTGCCCATCATCCGGTAGCATTTCTCTTCGTCGATTTTTACGACTCCCCATGAGATGAGAAGGGGTGACGCTATTCTAGGCCGGCGGCACACGGCTAATTAAGTATGTATTTACAAGAAAAGCGAAGCGCTCGTATATCTGCGGTGTTCGGTGGTTGGAAACGATTACCAAAGTACAGCAGCGTTTACAGAGGTCAGTCCTTGGATGGGTGACCGTTTGTGTGGCATTTGATATCGAGCGCTTCCGTGCTTCGGAAGGCACGTTAAGCCGTTGGTCCCGGTTATCACTAAATGTGGTAGTCGTTAAGCCATGTTAGAGGCCTCATGGGCGGCTTGAAAAATTCTAACAGCAGGACGCCATACACCTGCCTCCGCCAATCCGCACTGGGTCAGCGTGGTGGAATATGACCCAATACCCTCACACCTTGATTTGTGTGAGGAGGCTCGTGCTCAGTAGTGGGACGTTAATGGGCTGTGATGATGATTACAAGAAAAAAGCGTTAATGTATGTTTATCCGTTAATTAGTATCCATAACTCAAGTTAGTAGTTCTTAGGTAAGAACTAAATAATTGGTGTAAATGTCAGAAAATATTTATTTATATTTAGAATACTTTTATTTAAAACGAAAACAAAAAGGAAGGCATATTTTTTTATATCCAGCGCCCGATTGCTGTCATACTTCAGAGAGTCGTTTTATTTATATAACTAAGCTACAGTTTAATACATCTTTTATCCAAAATGTAAAATTAATAATTAGGATATATATTATAGCATATTATACACGATATCCTAACTGCCTCGTGAGATGAGCAGTCTTATAACAATATTATTTATAAAGCAACAGTCCTCAGAAACACGAGTGAACAGTTTGTCTTAGACTGCTTTGGTTGTCGCCGTGTGCATCGGTTGTTTGTGCATCTTATTCATGTACATATTTGATATAGAGCAAAAGGGGAGGTAGGAGTTTAAGCCGATTTAATGAAACAATAGAGATTTTCCTACGATCCTTTTTTGAAAAGGTTTAGTAAATTATTTAATTTCATATAAAAAAAGTGAATTTGGAAGCGCTCGTAATTAAACTAAATCTCACAGTGGTCAGTCATTAGAGGGGTAGCCGTTTGTAAGATATTAAGTATTGAGCACCATTGAATTTTCCGAATACAGATTTTGGTTCTGGGTATGACTAAAGGTGGTAGTCGTCGTGTGGTAGTGCGGTAGAAGACTGAAAAATTCCAACTGCAGATCAACGGACGAGACTCTGGCAAATATACAGGTCGCCGATAATCGGCATCATGCTCGCAGCCTATTATGTGAGGGAGGGACCCAGGGAGGGGCCAAACCTGCCAGGGTTCCGGGACTGTTCGAAAGTACGGCCTCGGTACGTAGCAGGCTCAATAGAAGGAACATGGATGATTTTCCGATCTACCCACTGCGGGAGAAGGTCATTTGATGATTTTCCATCCAAAAAAAAAAGAAAAAAGTCTATTATATGAGACCAGTAATATCATTGGCAAAATGTGGGCATACAGAATCATCTGCCTACTTCATCGGGGAAACAGGTGTGATTGCATGTAATAAATAAAAATAATATACAACTTACTTATAGATTTCCTTAGTGATATGGTCATCATTCTTGCACCTGGCTGTCCACTGGCTCCAATACTTGAAGCCTTCTCGGTGAAAAATTTTTTGAGCACACACCGTGTCATCTCGAATGTCATCGTCCAGGAGTGCTGTATAAATTTAAGTAACAAAATTAAAATTACTTAATAATTGTATAGGTGTAAAGGGATCCTACCAAGATTTAAGGTGCTGATCAACGGACGAGGCTCTGGCGAACATAAAAGTTCCCGGTAAGCGGCAAATTCTCTCCACCTATTACGTAGGAACCACAATATAATTGGTGAAATGTGGGCGTATAATATGGCTCTGCCTACCCCTTCGGAGAAACAGGCGTGATTTTATGTATGTATTAATAATGGCCATCATTTGTGGTTGTTTCATATATAAGGCTTGTAGTTTACGTGTCATCATAATTAATAAATTGCCAACGTAACTAAGCCTTAATTTACACCAGATATACTAACTCAGCCGTCTAATCTTCTACTAGGTGCTCAGTTAGTATGTTTGAAGACGGTTTCAGAGGATTAGTTTAATATATTTCAATACATAAGTATATAAAGTGCATAAAGGTCATACCAATATCTTAACTTTAACCTGCCGACCAAACAGACCAGGGTTGCAGCGCAAAAACCGGGAGGACCTCCTCAGAGAGGCGCGCCGCTCCTACCTCCTTGTCCGAAAATAGCATGTAAGTTCTCGGGGGTCTATAGTTAGACAGCACAAGTCCCCTTCCCCCGCCGTCTAAAACCCTTTTGGTACGGCATGCCGGGCCCTTTACTATTTCCCTTTTAGTTTCTCCTCCCGGTAGTCAGTACTAAGTTACCGTTTCTCTGGCAGCTCCTTCGCCCTACTCAGCCCCCCCCCCCCCACCACGCCATGGTGAGAAACCAGTCGGAGGGGCATCATCGTATCCTAGCATTATCCCGATTTATCCAGACTTAAGTTTAGACTCTGGGTCTGCTTACTGTTCTGCCAGATTTAAGATGAAATTGAGTTATTAGTTACATAGAGCGGGTGTTGCGGGACTATTTGAAATACATGCCGTGGCCTGGGACATAGCAAGATGAAATATGGATGGTTTTAAATCTGTAAAAGTCTGACACACCCTTCAGCTCAACCCTTAGCGGGAGGATTTTCCATCTAAAAAATAAGGGCTAATGGTCTAAATTAATGCCGTGTCACATCCCACTTAATTAAATAATAAATCGTCTGTTAATCAGCAAGGGCATAACTTGCAGGTGAGGTTAGCTTGGGCTCCAAATATAACGGTAGGTTCCCTGTACACCTACATAGTTGTAAAAAATATTTTTAGATTAAAAGATTTTAAAATGAATAATCACTTGAATTTATTCACAATAACTTTTATTCACTTGTAATTACTTTTATTTTCAAGTAATTGTTATTCCTGGTGTACAGGCATATCTACAGTTGTATTATCTACGTTAATAATCCATTAAAACATAATAAGATATCATAAAACAGAAATCGTTAAATTATTTAACGATTATGGCGTCAAGACGTATATAAATATTTTCTGAAAATTGCACCAATTATTTAGTTCCAAGAAAAGTATGATAAAGAACTTGTGTTATGGATACTAAATAACGGATAAACCAACACAAATACTCTTTTTTTAGTACATACATACTTAATATGCATAGGTAAACCCCCAAAACAAGAACAATTGTTCATGTTTATGCACACAAAGATTTGTCCTGTGTCAGAATCGAACCCACCTCAGGAGAGGACAGCGGGTATACTCGCCTCTTCGCCATATCGATCGTCAAAACTGATGACTGATGTATAGACATACATTGCATCGTATACATGTGTATACACAAAGCATAATAGCTAGATACTGTAGCTATCTCAGTACCACAGAAAGCAGTAAAACAGCAATTTGATATTTAACAATAAAATGAAGCAATAGTTTATCTTAACAAGCACTTATCCGCAGAAATAACTACAGTGAAGTGAACAGCAATCGAAAACTATATCTCAACCCTCTCACGAACTGTTATCACAATACAAGTAACACTAAAACCAGACTAACAATTATATCTACAAAACAAGCTTTATTCCACGGTATTTAAGGGTATTTCAGCTTGATTCTGTAGCTGGCAGAATGCTGGTAGCAGTGTTCCTGGGTGATATTAAAGTGTGGAGTAAATCAGGGTTTTCAACGATTGAGCTGAGAGCTAGGCAGCCATTTTACTTTTAATTGTACACCGTTACAATGTATGTGCATGGGTTTTATATCATACCTACCTTCTAAATATTGTATTCGATTAATTGTAGCTGCAGCGATAATTTTATCAGTATAATTTATTTTTTATTATGTAACAAATAAATTTATGATTAGTTGTTAAACTTTTATAACTCAAAGATTTCAATATTTTACATTGATTCGTGGTTGTAAAAAGAATGAGATGGCGGTTGTCTTTACAGACAGACATAGATATAATAGATATAGATAACGCAAGTAACACGATTTTTAAAGAATACATATTATTACTATCTCAGAAAACATAATGCCTTTACTTAAAACGTATGAGCCCAAAATACACGAAAACCTTATATTTGAATTGCCAAATATGTATAATAACAATTATTTAAATACCTTACGGTCAAAACCCGAAGCCTAAAATTTCGCAGAGTAATATCCCGAAGCCAGAAGCTCACAATTTGTTACTTACTTATTTTATTAGGTTTAGTAAAGGCATTTTTTTTTTCAAATCAAATCATTTATTGCATGTCACATTCCATAATACATAGATGGTAAATATGGTCTTCATGTGACGCCCTGCAAGGGCACAGCAGTTGGGGACAATTAGTTATATACTCTTTTTACAATAACTCTTTTTTAAAATTTTTGCCATCAAAAAGTATTTTATTAAAAAAATATTTCTTCGTAAAGTAAATTAAAAAAATATAATTGGCAATCAATCATTTTTAATTCAAGGAAAATTTGATAATTTCTACATTCGGTACTTTAAAATATGACATCATAATAATAATTATTAGTGATTCAAATTTTGGAATCGACAGTAAGGTGTACTGAGTGAAGGTGTTATGAATAATAAGGTATTACTATTTCGGGTATTTTGGCATTATGTGTTCTGAGATTGTAATATGTAACCATAGAAATCAAACCGATATTTAATGATTGTAAATCCAAACTGATTCATCGACACTAATGCCACTAAATAAATATTTCGAATCGCTGTAAGCGATAAAGCCGCCAATTGTATCACTTGTCTTATGCAATTGTTTTCTTGTTTTATTTTAATTTGGTGTACAATAAAGAATTTTCTATCTATCTATCTATTTCATTTGGGAATTTACATTTTCGAAGCCGTTCGGTTTCAATAAGAAACGCGCGCGGATTGTAAGTAGCGGCGGTCAACCTCGACGATTGGTCGGGGTTTGGACACGCGAAGTACATGCATTTGCGTTATCTTTTGTGTATTTATGTCTGTCGACAGTATAATATTAATTTTAAGACTCCTTCTTATTCAATCAAAACGTGCTTACGATTGAGGACTGGCACTGGTTGGTTAAATATTTTGGCACATTTTTAAATATTTAAGGTTTGGACTTTATTAACTATAACACGAGCTCTGCAGCTCTTAGAACATTCCTCATACCTAACATGATAAGGATTCCGGATAACTTATTTTCAGTACAAAATAAAATATAAAAAAACACTATATTGGTGAAAGTGAAAAAAATTAATTTATTTATAAAATTAGTTGTAATTAGTATAAAAGAGACTGTAACCCACAAACAAACCAGTTAAACGGTTTTGTGGGATATGGTTTTATGTAACTTGTATTATTTAAAGGAAATAAACGTTTTATCTTATTTTATCTTATATTCAATAAGTTGTCTGTTAAAGATCCAAAGTAAATATATTTACTAGGCAAGTGTTAAAACCACTATCTATAAGAAATAAGTATGTAAATATGTATTTAATTACATAACAAAAACATGGAAAATAAAGAACTTGTGCTTATCGTTTTACAGACATTACAAGTATATATGACATAATGTCACGCCTCTTTCCCATAGAGGTAAGCAGAGATTCTCCTTCCACTTGCTACAATCTTTGCACACACTCTTAGCTTCATGCACACTCATTCACCTTCTCATACACGCCCGTCGGTTTAGGGTACATGTAATGACCTGCCCTTTCTCCGAATTTTTTTGGAATTGGTCATGGAGGGTCTTACGTGGTCTTCCCCTCCCAACACTGCCATTCACTTGTCCAGATTTATGATGATAATCCTGTTTGTTACGAAAAAATGCAAAACGTAAGTTTGGATTAGTTAAATCCAATCTTTAGTTACGTAACCACCAAACCACCAAAAAATGCAAAACGTAAGTTTGGATTAGTTAAATCCAATCTTTAGTTACGTAACCATGTTGCGCATACCTTGATCCCGTTTTACTCTACTTCATTTGCTTGGAAATTCACTTGAATTGTACAGTGAGTTGCATTCGTTCATTGAAATCCGTACCTACTCTTTCTACTAATAATATGACTGGTAAAATGAGTTCGTTCGTTACGGTTTCTCGTTTAACTTTCTAAAAAGCAGTAGTGACATTTCAAAATTAAATTTGATATTTAATAAATATCAAACGAATGATTACATTAATATATTAAATGAAGGGGGGAAGAAACTAATTCCTGTAACACAGTTCCAACCAAAAACATAAATGTAAAATGAGAGCTAAGTTCAATAATATATGTCTTAGTTGTTGACTTCAACAACAAAAGAAGTGAAGTCTAAATATATTTCAAGCTTGTTGGTCAGCCCTGAAATTTATTTACAACAACATAATATATTTTACCTTATAATAATATATTGTAGCCGAAGGTCTGACTTGGTTTTGATTGAACCGACATGTAACAAGTTTAGCGAAGGCTATCACTATCATATCCTAGCATTATCTCGGTTGCCCTGACTTAAGCTTAGGGCCCAGGGTCTGCTGACTAGATCAACCAGATTTTGACTGAATTTCAGTTATTACGTAGAGCGACGCAACCCAGAGGGAAACATAATTATATGGTTAAAACAGCTGTCAGTCTGTTAGAAGGCACTGCATAGAGAAATGTAACAACTAGGTAATAGAGAGCCATCTCACGGTTTTTTTTTGCCATTCGATTTGAACCTAGTGCCCTCTGGAAGTGTTGTTCCGCAACTTTTGACAAATATACATACCTATGCATTCTATAGATAGGTATCAGCTTACTTAAATTTTAAGCATGCAAAACATTGGAATCAGAGTGATTTCAGCATGCACAAAATTTATGAAATCAAATCACTCTGATTCCAATGTTTTGCATGCTTAAAAATTAAGCAAGTAAAATTTAGGACAATATTGCAAAGTGCGCACGAGTAGAAAACAAGCGGCCATATGCAATGAAAAATGACAATGACATGACAGGTCCCAAGATCGATTAAAATCGAGTTAATCGAGTAGGTAATGAACATGAGTTTAGAATAAATAAAGAATTAAATGGTAAAATAATATCACGTAAATTTTTAAAGTTAAATATGTTTATAAGTTGTACCAAGCAACAAGTTTTAAGTTCTATTTATAAGGTTTAGCTAAAATTTAATTTAATCGATTATTAATCTCTGCTGCTTTTGGAGAAAGCGCCATCTAGCGAGAGTCTTTAAAAATATTTTTACGCAATAGTGAGGAAAAACGTTAAAAGATGGCGCCACTCAAACAATGTCATTGCTCTGACTATTGGACTTTCCTGCCCCTGAGGCACTGACTTACTAATAACGACTGTTATAGATGTTTATGACAGCCGGGACCAACGTTTTAACGTGCCTTCCGAGGCACGGAGCAAGCGATAATTACGCGCATAACTTCGAAAAGTCGTAGGTGTGCTTGCAATGTTAAAGCAGAAGCACAGATGGCGCCACTTAGCTGCACGTAGATGTAGTCTGTGGCAAGATGGCGGCTGACAGCTGTCAGGTGACCGGAGCACGTGCGACCATGTGCTTTGCACGCGGTCAGCACGCGGTACGCCTCGTGGTGGCCCAGGATCTAGATCCTGGCCAGGATCCAGCCAAAAACTTAAGCACTAGTTATACACAGTTATATATACAAAATGAAATCGTGACTATCGCGAAATAAGCTAACTATCTAAACTAAAACGAGCTAAACTAAACTAAGCGTCACTGTGTGCACTGAAGGAACACCAGGGCTTGAATGAATTAAATTGAATTTAAAGGCAAGGGTTCTCGCAGCTGTGCGAAGGCTTTAATATAATAAAATAAAATGTTAAAACTTATTTTATGTCAATAAAAATAATATTATTATTTCTATATCAATTATTTAAAAAAATGGCTTCGTGCGTTTCGCACATTTAGCCAGTGTCAAGTAAGCTAATATATATATATATTAGGTCGGGGAAAAAGTCTTTTCGCATAACGTAGGTATAAACTTATTATAAAATTTTTTTGACTGTACTATTTGTGTCTGGCTGGTTTTGGTAACATTAAAAAGATTCCATTATAAAGAAAAGAAAAAAATAAAAAAAAGTTGTTTCCCGCTATTTTTCATTTGTTTTTCTCTCCGTAAAAATGAGTGAATCTAATGAAGAAATTCGATACATTTTAAAATTTTATTATAAAAAAGGCAAAAATGCAACTCAAGCAGTGAAAAAAATTTGTGATGTTTATGGACCTGATGCAGTGTCAGTAAGAGTAGCACACAATTGGTTCAAACGTTTTCAGTCCGGAAATTTTGATGTTAAAGATGCACCTCGCTCTGGTCGCCCTGTTACGAATAAAATGGACGCCATTTTTGAAAGAGTGGAGCAAGATCGGCATATTAGTAGTTACGATGTAGCTGAAGAACTGGGAATTGACCACAAAACAGTTTTGACCCATTTGAAGAAAGCTGGTTATACAAAAAAGCTCGATATTTGGGTGCCACACGAGCTCACTCAAAGAAACTTAATGAACCGTGTACTCATTTGCGATTCATTATTGAGACGTAATGAAACCGAGCCGTTTTTGAAGAGATTGATAACTGGCGATGAAAAGTGGATCACGTACAACAAGAACGTGCGAAAAGGTCGTGGTCGAAAGTTGGCCAGGCTTCACAGACTGTGGCCAAACCTGGCCTAACACGAAATAAGGTGATGCTGTGTGTATGGTGGGATTGGAAGGGCATTGTTTATTATGAGCTTTTACCGCCCGGCAAAACCATCGATTCTGATCTTTACTGCCAGCAACTGATGAGATTAAAGGAAGCAGTCGAGAGAAAACGGCCGGAATTGATCAACAGGAAGGGTGTGGTCTTTCATCACGATAACGCTAGACCACACACATCTTTAGCCACTCAGCAAAAATTAAGAGAGTTCGACTGGGAGGTCCTAGTGCATCCACCATATAGCCCTGACCTTGCGCCTTCAGATTTTCACCTGTTTCGGTCTCTGCAGAATTCTTTAGGTTCTGTAAGGTTGACCTCAAGAGAGGACTGCCAAAACTATTTGTCCCGTTTTTTTGATCAGAAGTCCCAAAGTTTCTACAGTAACGGGATAATGTCTCTGCCCACAAAATGGCAGAAAGTTATTCAATAAAACGGTACATATATATTGTAAATAAATGTAAATAAACTTTGAAAAAAATGTCTTGACTTTTCATACAAAAATACGAAAAGACTTTTTCCCCAACCTATTATATATAGGATATATTAATAATATATACATCATAGTAAATGAGAATATAAGTGGTGATAAAAATGATAAATGGTAAATGAAATGCCCTCTCCCTAAGCCCTTTAATTCCTCGGTGAAGATGTGGGACTATACTAAGATCTCACATGAACTTCTTGAAACAATTTGAAAAGTTTTGTTTCATTTATCAACACTCATCTACGTTCGCAAACACCTAAAGGTTAATAATCCACCGTTACTACACATTTATGCTCGCAATATCACAAATTTTAGAAAATCAAACTGCAGACATGACGTTTCACTTTCCCGCCTAGACATTTAATCCTGATTAACTTTATAGATCAGACTTTTCTCAAGCTTAAATAACAATTTATTGACATAAAGACATCAAACGGACAACACAAATATAAATTTATTTATACAGCCATTCCAGGTAAATACTAAATCTAAACGGCTGGGTTATTTTAGTGATTACCCCCACGGGCTAAATCTTACTGTATATAAAATGGTTACATTTTCACTATACAGTTGTATCGCAATATTTTTTTTTATTTTATTGTCACAGTAAAGACGCGACGGTGTAAACGGTAATTATAGCCTACATAATCAGAAGTAGGTATCCCACGATATAGAGCAACCAAATTTTTTTTACTGTAATTTATTGCTTCTATCAAGCTGAATGAGGTCATTACGATAATTCAAATAAAATATAGATAATTTTAAAATACTTACATTCACAAGCAACGTTGCATTCGCCTCCTGGTTTTCCTTCTCTGCACCACTTTTTTGGTATCTGTGAGTTAAAATTACTTGATTTAATACCATAATAGATTAAACATGAAACATATTTTTTTGGTAAAAAAAAGTATCATTATCCGATTGCAGAGTGTAATGAGTTGTCTTTAGGAATCTAATCTTTATACTTGCAGCCTGGTCAGTTTGTAATAAAGCTGGTAATGTTGTTTTCAGCTTAGACAAATGTGTACCTGGGTGTCGGCTCTTTAGTCCATAATAAACAGAAAGTGAACTGGGATCCTACTATAATCTTTGAAGCCCACGCCAGCCTCTCCTGCAAGTGGTGCACCTGCCGATAAACAGACGAGGCTCTGGCAAACATGGATATTCCCGATAAGCGGCAATAGGCTCTCCATCTATTAGATATATACCAATAACACAATTGTATTTTGCCTGACTCTTTGGGGAAACAGAAGTGATTGCATGAAGACATACATCATACGTATCAATATACCACAGGAGGACAAAAATTGCGTAAGAGTGTAACATGATGAATAATAGCCTAGATTCCTTTTATGTTTAAAGCAGTTGAATGTTTTTATTACATACATTCACGCCTGTTTCCCCGAAGGAGCAGGCAGAGGCATATTATATGCCCACACTTCTTTAATTATATAGCTTTTATTGCCGCTTATCGGACACTGTTTTGTTCGCCAGAGCCTCGTTCGTTGATCGGCAGGTGCACCACCTGTAGGTGAGGTTGGCTTGGGCTCCTTAGGTCTCCCCCCCGACTGGTCTCCACCTTGTCGTGGTGGGGGGGCTGAGTACCTCCCGGTAGGGCGCAGGAGCCGCCAGGGAAAAGGTAACACCCAGAGACCGAGGACTCTGGGTGCCCTTAGTACTGACTACCGGGGGAGAAACTAAGAGGGACCTGTGGAGGGCGCAGCGGGTGGGCCAGGAGGGCCCGTCAAGTAGCGCCAAGAGGGTCTTAGGCAGTGGGGCAGGGGGCCCCTGCTGTCTAACCATTGACCCTACGAGAAGTCGGCCACACACGCTATGGTCGCACAAGGAGGCAGGAGGGGCGCGTCCACTGCGCCTCTCTGAGGAGGTCCTCCCGGTTTTGGTCCGAGAGACGTTGGCCGCAGGCTGGGTGTCAGACGCTGCAACCCAGGTACTGGCCCCCGCCTCTTTCTCAACAAGCGGCGGGCGTCGTCGGAAGATTTTTAGTGGATATTACTGCTGGCAGTCGCGTCTGCCGGTGGTGAGTCCCACACCCCCTTTCGGTCCCCCTTTGGCCGGAAGGTAATGCGTAAACGCATTTTGTTACCGACGTAAAACAAAAAAAAAAGGATCCCTATGCACCCGTCCAAAGCGCCAAAACACGCTCTAACGCTAAAGACAATAAAGATATGTGTCGAACTTTATGGCGGGGTTTTATGTTACGAACTATATGATTCTGAGTTTACTTGTAATTTTATTTGTAAATTTTTACTGTTTGTCCGTAGTGGCTTATCTCCGCAATAGCTAAACTGATTTTAGCGGGATTTTTACTGGCAGTTACTTGATGTTATTCGCAGTAACATAGACTACAGTTTTACTCATCATCATCATCATCATTTCAGCCATCTGAAGTCCACTGCTGAACATAGGCCTCCCCAATTGCTTTCCACATAGATCGATTCTTTGCCGCCTGCATCCACCGGCTCCCCGCTGCCCTGACCAGATCATCGGTCCATCGCGTTGGGGGCCGCCCTCTACCACGTTTGCTGATTCGTGGTCGCCATTCAAGAACCTTAACGCCCCATCGGTCGTCGGTTCTTCGAGGTATGTGCCCCGCCCACTGCCACTTCAGCTTGCAAACGCGCTTCGCTATGTCGGTCACTCTAGTTATCCTACGGATTTCTTCTATCACGTAGGGACACTTCGAGCATAGCTCTCTCTATTGCACGCTGAGCGACTTTGAGCTTCCTTATGAGGCCCATAGTTTTACTCACTGACTCACTAAACAACAAAGTATCTGTGGATTACGCGAACAAAGCGGGCGCCAGCTAGTATTAATTGAAATCAATATGTAATGTCACAATGTGACTTAATGAAAATCCCCCTTTCAAATTACATCTCCAGAGCTAAGACAAAAGTACTAATCCATTTTCAAGTTAAAATGAAAATCCTATTCTAATTGCGAATTCAATCTGGAGAGCAAACGCTCGTAGAATCGAATTCCTTTCGATCTAAGAAAACGAGCAGTCTATTGAGTTCTTAGATCTATAGTAAAGCTGTTGCTGAAATCCTTCTAAGTGCACATCTTTGAAGTTAATGAAAAAAATAGGAAGATGAGAAACAGATCTATTTTACTGAAGAAAAAGTCAAAGCTGCAACAGGATTTACAGTTTTTCTTATTCTTAGAAAAATACTACCTTATGTTATGTATAATAAGCATACATACTGAATATCACGCCTGTATTCCCAAAGGGGTAGGCATTAGGCATATGAAACGCCTTAACTTATGTTATTGGTCCCACGTAATAGGTGTCGAACCTATTGCCGCTTAACGGGAACTCATAAGTTTTCCAGGGACACGTCCGTTGTGTGCACCACTTCCAGGTGAGGTTAGCTTGGGCTCCTAAGATCTTAGTAGAATCCTTATACACCATATATACCTATAATAAGCAGTGCTAGCATAAATAATTAGACTAAGCAGCTATCGCCAAGTAGTGCACTGAAAGAAAGAAAGAAAGAAAAATAATTTATTCTGTGACAACATCAAAAGAAAACAGATACATTATATTTAAGTAACTATTTGAAGAGTGTCATAGAAAAGGCTTCGACACTGGCACTCAGCATAAAACCGAGGTGTCACGAAAACGCTTCGACACTGGTGACTGCAATTCCGAGGGTCCTGGGTTCAAACCTTTTTCTGACTTGCTGCACTGAACTGAACTTGCTGAACAATTGACTGCCATCGATGTTTATGATAGCCAGAACAAACGGCTCAATGTGCTTACCGAGGCACAGAGCAAGCGATAATTAGACAGATAGATAAACTTTTTATTGCAACGAAATACACACATACATATAAAACAAAACAAAAAAAATACAATAATAAAAAAATATAACAACAATAAAAACTAAAAGTAAAACATTTGCATAGTGTGCATGTGTGTCGCAGCGCTGCAGAATGGCTACGGCTCAGTGGGTTTTAAAATACCGTGTATAATTTATAATATTACGTACAATTTTAACGTAAAAACGTAAATAAAGTTATAAGTATAGAGTTATATAAGAGTAAAAACATTTAAAATTAAACACCTTTTATGACAATTAATTAAACCATTGATCTTACGTCTATAATAACAAAGATTACCATAAAATATTCATTACCATAAATTACGCACATAACTTTGAAAAGTCATAGATTCGCTACCAGGGTTTGAGCCCTAGACCCTCTGAATTAAAAGTCTATGGGTCTCACCGCCGAGATATCGTCGCTCGCTATTAATTAAAAAGTTAATGGGCAACTAATAGACAGACACACGTGGATGAAAGGTTCAATGAACTTACAACAGAACCCTAAAGAGAACTCGCTCGAAAAATGACAGGGAATATACCGTTGACATCGGCATTGCAAATGTATTGTGCGCAAACCATAAGCCGATCGGCGTACGTTGGGAACCAATCGGAAAATGTAAATACGTGCCTCCAGCCAGCCTCTTTGGTCGACCGTATTGGGCTTGGCACTTGCGAGTAAAGTTTGATGGCCACTGACATTCAGTAGCGAGTATTGCTGCGCAAAGCCAAAAAACAAAAGTTGTATTTTATGTTGTAAATTAAGTTGTATTTTTAGTTTTAGTCAGTTGATTGATAAACGTGATTGCGGCTCTCTAGGTTGTAGCTAAAAATCAACGGTTCGCTCGCTGAGCAGTACTACGTTGACCTTTACGCATGAATACAGCACACGTACAAATTATTAATTAGTTTTTGTCTGATATATAATTTTTTAATATTGTTTCATGTGAATATTTTGTAGGTATGTGTATTTACTTAGTGCAATAAACGTTATATCTATCCATCTAAAAGCAGAATATGTTGAAATTAATACTTCAGAGTTAATATTGATGGCCACTGATATCTAAGAGAAGCAATAATATATGTACATTTTTTAAACACTTGCGAACGAATCTGGGTATTCATTGATCAGGAATCAAGTGTATTCCAGCAGTATCGCTAGATGAAATTCGTTAAAATATCATAATTACTGTCTATTACTTGAATACTGTCCTATATTAGGTATATCATATGCCACTGAATCCATATCTACAAAATTTTGCAACTAATTTACCAAAGACGTAAAATGCTTTAACAACGTGAAACTGTCTTTGCCATATGCTCAGTTGTGCCCCAACCAGAAGCCGATCGGCGTACGTTGGGAACCAATCGGAAAATGTAAATACGTGCCCTCTGCTAGTCTCTTTGGTCGACCGTATTGGGCTCTGCACTTGCAAATAAAGCTGATGACCACTGATAAAAAGCACGCGATAAGAGCTACGCGAAGCCAAAAAACAAAAGCAGAATGTCTTAACACTTGCGAGAAAGGCTTAATAGACAATGCAAGATAAGCAATAATATATGCCTACTTAAAAAAGTCGCGAAACAATTTGCACTTACATAAAGAAGTAAAGTTTATTTCAGCAGTCCCGCAAAAAGTCAGAACTGTTATCCATTATTTCAATAATAGCCCATGCTAGGTATATCAAATGTCACTGAATTATCAATAATTAATTAAATAAATAAATAATAAATATTCTCTTACAATCACACCAATTCTTTAGTTCCCAGATAAGTATTACTAAGAACTGGTGTTATGGATACTAAAGAACGGATAAATATACTTAAATAATTTTTTTTTTGTAAATACATACTTAATATACACTACTACTTAATACACAGGAAAACACCCAGACCAGAACAAATATTCATGTTCATGCACACAAAGATTTTTCCTGTGTTCCCACACGAATCGAACCCACGACCTCTGGAGTGAAGTGCAGGTAAACTGACCTCCACGCCAAATCGGTCGTCAGACTTAAGACTAAGGTGCTAATATCGAGGTCAAACTGTTCTTGTACAATACACAGTTCTGCGTAATCCATAAGCCGTCTGGCTTACTGTGGAAACTAATAGTGTAAGAAAGTAAGGCTTTGAACTTGAACTCCCGAATTAAGAGCACCGCGCGATAAAGCTTAGTATAATACTAGCAAATCGAGAATTTGATTTTAAACACAGAGACAACCAAAAGTTAGACAACCGAATCCCGGTATAGTCCCGAGTCTTTTAAGCGGGGCGTGAAACGGCATTTTAGCTGGCCGTCATGAGTGGATGAGCTTTGTAGGATGCTTATTTCACGGTATGAAGCGCCTTCACCTTTTTTGGACTGCATCGACTGCTGATGATAAGCAGTCGAGGCAGGATGTAGTCATCATTATGATGTGTCAAATTAAAAAATTAAAAAATTACCGATACTACAGGAATGTATACTTTTTTCCGTCTTTACGATACTCGTTTCGCTTTGAATCTGCGTCAGTGAGAATTGGCCCTAAAGGTACCCCTCTATTAACAGAGAAAACACAGCTAGGAAAACATAAAACTGAAAGCAGCGCTGCTACAAAAATATTAAGAAAGAAATTTTATTTTCATAAGCACATCATAAATTCACTTTATTGTTCGTTCTTTACGGTGGACATGGCTTTAACGGAATGTGTATGAGTTTTATGCAATTCAAGGTTGAAGTTACGAAGTTTTTTATTCCCGGATCTGCTACTTATTCCTAAGTGAGCAAGACTGTGTAATAAAAAGCGCTATCAATTACTCCCTAAAAAGAAGAATCAGGACAGTGTAAGGAGCGGAGTATACTTTCCACTTAAGTTATCGTTCTACGGGCGGATGCATGCTCGCTGGAACTGATGCTCGTGGTATACTTTCTACAAAAGCAATGACCTTCCAACAGGTGGTTGGATGCCGGGAGGCTGCAGCCTAACTTATGCTTGCTCGAGGTACTTCTATATCTCTGCAGGAATGGGCTCAGAGTTTAGTCATTTCCCAAGCTTCTAAAACGCTTTCCAACATTCCACCTCCAACATATATCTGCACTCCCATCTTTGGAATATTTTTGTAAAATAAAATATACTTTATTGTCATTAAGATCAAAAAAATCGAATTTCAATTTTGTGTCTGAATGTTGAGACACAAAATTGAAATTCGATTTTTTTTTAACAACAATAAAAGAGATATGAGCTGTACAATAATAAAGAAATAAAACCAAATGGGTTCTTTGTCAGAATTTGTCAAGGTTTGTCAGTTTATCTGTCTGTTGTGATTTTTCTCACGATTTGTCAGTCTGACTGTGACTCTTATCGGGGGGATCTGTCAGTCAGCCTGTCGTGATTCTAAAGGAGGTGGGGGATTGTTCATCAGTCAGACAGTCTGTCGGTGACTCTAACGAGGCTTCCAAAAGTCTGGTTGTTCTGGTCTGGATGTTTCTAATGTATTTATATCAAATATGTTTTTACAAAAAACAAAGTATTAAACAAAGTATTTATACTACGATCTTGGCACACACTAAAGCTTCATTCACACTCATTAACCTTCTCATACACGCCCGACGGTTTAGGGTAATTTCGATATGCCCTTTCTCGAAAATTTTCTGGATTTGGTCATGGAAGGTCTTACGAGGTCTGCCCCTCCCAACACTTCCATTCACTTGTCCATCATAAATCACTTTCGTTTGTTTACTTTCATTCATCGGTTATATAAGTATCAATAACAGAAGTTCTTGATGATACTAATCTTGGAACTAAATATTTTGCGTATTTGTGAGGGAACTGTTATATTGTTATTAAATTTTATTATATAATTGACTATTATAGCAACTTATTACTTATTTGATAAAGCAGAACTGAAACGACTTTTAACAAAGCTTAAGTTATAAATATAATATTATGTTTCCAATTTTTAGTAACAAAAAGAAATTATTGATTAAAGTTAGGTCATATAGATTTTGAGCATTTCGAGTTTTGCTTCCTAACTTTAAGTGGACAGTAATCCTAATTTGGTCATGTAGCTATCTCATGAATTTGCTAATGTGCACTTAAATTGGTAACGTTATATCATATGGTGCATCATTTTCGTGTGAAACTGCCAAATGTTCGATCAATGGTTTTAGGGAACCAATTTCTGTTACATTTATTTAATGTAAACATGTTCTACCAACACATACTACTCGAATAATTTATTGATTCGGGCGTTACTTTGCGAAAATACATACACAGGGATTAAAAATATCTTTATAACAATTCCCGCGCTACTATAATTTCCCGAAAAATCGAAAAAACAATTCAACACGACACGTGTTTTGCCTTTACACAGGGCATCTTCAGGTAAGATAGGAGTATCAACCACGATGTCTTCACGACCAACGCTGAAACGAGAAAAAAGACTTGACTCGATACTACTCGTACTACATTTAATACATTTTTGTCTTACATAAAAAAATTGTATCGCTGAAATGTATGTACACGCATGACATTCGATGACTACATCTGATTGGTTAATTCTTTTTTTATTGTATTTGTTATTGTCGGGACAACGTTTATAATGGTTGGAGTTGAGAAAATTAAGCGGAAAAATAAAATTGTAACGATCCTATAGTTTTTTAACTCTATTCTTTTATTTGTAATCTTCACTCAGTGCCGTTTGGTGCCGGCCTAGAATTGCACTATCCCCTCTCAGCACACGGGGAAGTTAATCGGGAGTCGACGAAGAGAAATCCTACCGGATGATGGGCAGCAGCGTCTTATTGCGAACTCTGAAACTGCAGTCACTGACTCGCTGTTGACTTTATACATATTGAATATTTATGACAATAACACCAATTAATTAGTTCCAAGATAAATATCGTTATGAATCAGTTTTATGGATACGAAGTAACGGATAAATAAACAAAAATATTGTTTTTTGGTAAATACATACTTAATATACATATAAAACACACAGACAAAAACAAATATTCGTATTCAATTCAGGCACACAAAGAATTGTCCTCTATGAAAATCTAACCCACGAACTAAAAAGCGGAGTGCAGATTTACTGACCTCCACGCCATATTGTTCGTCAAATAATTTTAATAACATTTACTAACCTGGTAAAGACCGTAAGATTTCTTTCCACTCGGCGTAACCCTGAACGCTCCTGTGTCTCGATTGCTCACTTTCTCAATAAGGCACACCCCTGTAAAAATAATTCATAATATCAAACAACTCAAGTTTCTTGTATGAAAATTCAATTTCCACACACAAAGGAGGTATTCGAGTATAAGGTAGAAAATAGGTATTCTACTGAAATACCTATTTTCTACCTTAGTATTCCTAATAAAATAGAATATTTATAGACGAACATTTTATTATATTATGAAGAGCGTGTTTTGTCTTTTATTAAAGATTTTTAGATAGATAGAAAATTCTTTATTGTACACCAAATTAAAAGTAAAATAAGAAAACAATTGCAAAAGAATAGCGATACAATTGGCGGCCTTATCGCTTATAGCGATTTCTTCCGGGCAACCTTGTCAGTTATCAGTCATTTGATTTGGTTTTTACAGATATGACAAAAAGCGCCAGATTAATTGGCTCCGCGAGATTTATTGAGTGGAATACGATCACTGAAGTTAAACAGCTTTCAATAACGTCAGTTCTTAAATAGGCATGTTTGGCATTTTGTGTTGAACACTTTCTTGCTTCGAATGGCTCTGTGAGCCGTTGTTTGGTCGTGCCGGTTATCACTTTTCTGGTCTAGTCTAGAATCTGACAGAGGGCGCCACGTCTGCCACAGCCAAGTCGGTGAAGTATGAGCTACTAAATGAAGCCTAGACTCAGAACATTATGAATGATTGATGGTGATGAACAATTATTGTATATCGAAAAATGAAAGTAACAGTAATAAAAAAAGTGAGGTTTTGATTAGGTTTATAAATAAATAATTAACTCCTTACTCAAGAACCTGCCCAAAATGAACGAGCACGTTAGTTTTTAAGTGTGGTGTATAGAGATCCTACCAAGACCTGTGGAGCCGAAGCCAACCTCACCTGCAAGTGGTGCTCCTGCTGATCAACGGACGAGGCTCTGGCGAACAAAACTGTGTCCGGTAAGCGGCTCACCACCTATTACGTGGCACCTACTATATAATTGGCAAAGTGTGGGCGTATAATATGCCTCTGCCTATTCCTTCGGGGAAACAGGCGTGAATGTATGTATGTAGTTTTAAAGTAACCGTAAATAAGAGCTACATTGAATAAAAAAAATCAAAAAAACTGTTTTGACTTTAACGAATACGTTGAAAGGTAAAATACCACATCATTATATTGATGACATGGGTATACGTATCACTTATTCCTCTAGTGACTTGACAAAAAAAGGTTCAAAGTACCTACGTGACACAAAAAATACTGTACTAAAGAACAAAGTAACGCGTAGAACTAATATCAAGGCCGTATTCCATCCACGCACGACAACAAGTAAAGAACAGTTCCAATCAGCAGATTTAGTTCCCACGTTGGCTTTGTATGAGGAAAATTGACGGAACTAACTATAGTGTTGGATATTGTGAGCATTAAGGAAGGTTCTGCTTTAATATTGAATCTTTACTAGTTTTTGTATCTATATTTCAATAATCATATCCAAGCATTATCCATGTTGCATTAGCAGGAGACTGAAGCTTAGGACCCAGGGGGGGCCAAACCTGCGGGGCCTGCGGGACTGTTCGCAAGGGTTACCGCGGCCTTGGTACGAAGCAGGCTCAAAAGAAGGAACATTGATGGTTATTAGTCAGTAGAAGTCTGACATATCCTCCCGCTCCACCCACAGCAGGGGAAGGTCATTTGATGATTTTCCATAAAAAAAGGGTCTGCTTACTGATCTAATCAGATTTGGCTCAAGTTCATTACACGGAGCAACTGCCGCTTAACCTCCGCAACCTAGATGGAAATGTAAGTTTATGGTGAAATCAGCTGTTAGGATGTAAGAAGGTACCGACTTACTAATAACGATAGCCATAGATATTCATGACAGTAGGAACCAACGGCAGCACGTGCTTTCTGGGGCACGGAGCAGCCTTAATAATTGCGAACATAACTTCGAAAAGTCACAGATGTGCGACCAGGATTTGAACCCAAGGCCCTCTGAATTTGAAGTCTATGTGTCTTGCCACTGGGCTGTCACCGCTTGTATCTATATTTCAATTTGATACGTAATAATTTCTACTAAAATGCCATTTGATTTTTTCCCGTTTTCAATAGGGAAGGCTTAATGACTATCTCCTACAATGATTATCTATGACAATGGTATAAGCAACTACCGGTACTATCAACCAGAAAAGAGTTGAGATTGAAATCAGAATAGTCTGCTTGCTGCGAAATTAACAGACATGACACTAGACAAATTTGTTTACGGATTGGTCAATCGGTTTTTGATTGATTAAATGAATTAAAATAGACTCATAGATGGTGGTTTAAGTATTTAAATGGCTTTAAATATTTTGCATGCAGAAACATAAAGTAAAACCTTTAATACAAAGTTACAAGGTTGCTTGAATAACTGGTCAAGTGAGAGTGGAACGCGCATGAAGGGTTCTCCTGTGCCAGTGTTTAATATATTATTACTTTTGACGGCGCGTTGGTAGCACCTACTTTTAAATATTTAGGAAGAAGGTTTGATATCAGTCAGTCTGGCAGACCGTCGTGTCTATGGTCGGCGCAGACATGTTGAATGTCACTGATTTTACGGACGTCAACGGTGAGAGCACCACGAACTGGCCGAAATGCTATTGTTCCACATAATCTTGTGTAAATCTACTTAAAATGCTATGGGGAAACCTGGACAAATGCAGCTAACCGCCTACACATTAACTTATCTATTATTTGACGATTTTATTGCCCGTTCCTTTACGATCAAGCTCCCGCCCGCAGTGAATGGGCGCGCTAGTTTTTAAGTTTTGACCTTCATAAGAGCTCTTTTGAGTCAAACTTGAATAAATGATTTTTAATAAATTTTTTTTGATTATTTTTACAATGAACTGATTACAAGCAAGGAGACATAACCAGATATACACTGACGAAAACAGTCATTTTAAATCAAATCTTTATTCCTTGCCATATTTTTTGCTAAACAGTAATTTTCTTATTGAAAATTTTAAAAGATACTGTGGAAGTAATTGTTTATAAATTGCTTCGTAGATTAGTTAAAATGAAAAATAAAAGGAACAAAACAATTATAATTAAACCAGTAACTTGAAAGATTAATTTGTAACAACGTTTATGCAAAAAATGTTACGGAGACTTTGATATTAAAACATTCAATTATGTACAAATTATACAGCCCAACTCGCCGCACTATTAAAAATACATAAGTATATACGAAATTGTATGTACATTGTTTTTGACATATTATATTTTAAAGTTTCAAGTTTTAATTTTAATGGGCTATTTATTTCTATAACAAAAAAGGTTTTAATAGCAATAGTGGTATAAGGTAATGAGTGTTTTAGTTATTTTTATTCCAAAGTACAAATTGAGTAATAAGCTATGCATAGTAAAGTGAAATAATAAATTCACTGCCATAAGAGCCACTAGACGAGCTTAACTCTCGTAGCTTCGCAAAAATTAAGATCATTTAGACTATTAGATTTAGACGACCGGTATGGAGTAGAGGTCAGTATATCTGTACTCCGCTCCTGAGGTTCTTAGCTCGATTCCCACACAGGACAAATCTTTAATACAAAACGTACACTCCTTTTATCTGGCCTGGGTGTTTCCTATGTAAATAAATAAATATTTCTGACACTTACACCAATTGTTTAGTTCCAAGATAAGTATCATTTAGAACTCTTGTTATGGATACTAAATAACGGATAAACATTCATAAATACTTATTTTTTTTGTAAATACATACTTAATATACATAGGAAAACACGCAAAACAGAACAAATATTCATATTTATACACACAAATATTTGACCTGTGTGGGAATCGAATCCACGACCTCAAGAGTGAAGTGTGGGTATACTCGCCACTACGTCATATCGGTCGTCAAAATATAATATGAAGTATTTAAGTATGTTTATCCGTTATTCAGTATCCATAACATAAGTCTTAATGATACTTATCTTGGTATAATTGTTAGAAATTATTTATTTATTTAAACTCAAATCTTTATTTGCATACTACGTGGACGGTTTAAGGTGATGCAATAAAGTAGTAGGTTCTTAAAATTTCGTTACCTCATACAGGGCACCGTAAGAATCTATTCTTCAGTGAGAAATATATTATAAAATTTACATTAGACCAATTTACATACAACTTGATTTTGTAATATACCCATAATTGCTGAATTAATAATTCACGTGTCTAATACACATAAGTCAAATTAGAAGGACTTATCACTAGTATTTTAAATATCATTAATTTATCATTGTAATACTCGCGGCGATAGCCCAGTGGCGAGACTCCTTGCCTTTAAATTCAGAGGGTCTCGGGTTCAAACCCTGGTGACCTATAGCTTTTTAAAGTAATGTGCGTAGTTATCGCTTGCTCCGTGCCCCGGAAAGCACGTTAAGCCGTTGGTCCCGGCTGTCATGAACATCTATGGCAGTCGATATTAGGAAGTCAGTGCCTTCTAACAGACTGACAGCTGGTTTAACCATAGAATGATATTTCCCTCTGGGTTGCGGGGGTCAGATGGCAGTCGCTCCATGTAATAACTTAAATTCAGTCAAATCTGGTTGAACCAGTGAGCACTGTTTTGTTCACCAGAGCCTCGTCCGTTGATCGGCAGGTGCTTAATTTGCAGTGAGGTTGGCTTGGGCTCCTTAGGTATGGGTAGGACATATACACAGAACTGTCTTAACTCGTGGCACATTAATGCTATACGAACAAGAGTGTAGAAAGAAAAAAAAATCTCTATACAATTGTTGAATAAGGCAAATCCTTTGCAAGCGGTTTGAAAAGATTACCTTTTACAATGTTCTTAAGAAATTAAAATTACTATTGGTGCTTTTTGCCCAATATCACCCTGGGCAGGCGGGTTGGTGATCGCAATTCCAGCCAATACGCAGGATGACGCTGCTGCCCATCATCCGATAGGATTACTCTTCGTCGACTCTTACGACTCCCCGTGAGATGAGAGAGGATGGAATTATTCTAGGCAAGTATCACACAGTCTTGTAAGATAGCGGATGACTGCCGGTAGACCGTAAGCCATTAAGAAGACATAATATTAAAATCTGGTTTCAACGTATGCGAAATATGTCTGCTCTTCGTCGACTCTTACAACTCCTTATGAGATAAGAGGGAGTGGCACCACTTGACATAATATTAGGACGTGAAAAAGCTTATAACATACACGACAACAAGTGCCGAGAAGGGTTTTTTTATACTTATCTTACGGAATCCAAAAAACAGCGTCGTGTGCAATACATGTAACCGATGCTAAATTTTCTTTACGACGTAAACTGGGTTATTATGCCCTATTAATGGTTGTTTTTATCCATATTTATAGGTTATGTTAAAACCTTTACCGTCACGTATTAATGAAATACGACATCGCCCTCATTATAATACAAAGCCGGCGTTTTAATATTCAATTTTAAGTTGAATAATTATTTTAAAAATAGGTAAGCTAGGTATACTTACATACATACATTGACGCCTGTTTCTCTAAAGGGGTAAGCAGAGGCATATTTAACGCTCACATTTTGTCAATTATTATTATAAAATTAGTCACACATATTAGGCCACTAGGCTCCAAAAGATAAACAAATCTTTTAGAGGTCAATGTGTGCGATTCTACAATAAAATCCCAAGCAACATACAGCAATTGAGCCTAAATAAATTTTAATTAACAATAAAACACAAGCTGTCTTCAAAGGGATACTATTCTATTAAAGACTATATGGCAGATAAAAATGCTTGGGATTAAGCTGCCGTTTCATACAGGCTATTCTAATATGAATGACTTGAAAACATAAATATTGTTAAGGTACATAACCTTAACTTATTGCATTGTATAGCTTCACAGACAAATGAAGATTGTATTTCTAGTACCAAACTAATGGACATATTTAAAAGAGCAAAGCCTGTGAGTTTCTTGCCAGTTCTTCTTACAGAGCGGTGGCTCGAAACTGGCACTTAGATTCACTTACACTTAATTATTTTTTGTTTTTAAATTGTTTTGTTGCATGTAAGTGAATCTAAGCTTCGTGATTTAGTGTAAGTAATATTATTTCGATTGTTTTTTTTTTTTCATTTGTAATCATGACGTTTTCAAGTACTATGTATAATAGTTTATGAAATAAATATTTTTTTACTTTACTTTACTTTACTTTAGGTGGTGAGCCGATTGCCGCTTCACGGGCACTATTATGTTCACCAGGGCCTTCTCCTTTGATCGGCAGGTGCACCACTTGCAGGTGAGGTTTGCTTAGGCTCGTAAGATGTTGTTAGGATCCCTATGCACCCACAATAATTTAATGAATACGTACTTAATATAATACAGAAGCGCTCGTAGCTCCGCGGTGCTCGGTGGTCGGAAACAATCACCGAAGTAAAGCTTTGGATGGGTGACCGTTTGTGTGGCATTTGATATCGAGCGCTTCCGTGCTTCGGAAGGCACGTTAAGCCGTTGGTCCTGGTTATCACTAAATGTGGTAGTCGTTAAGCCATGTTAGAGGCCTAAATAGGCGGCTTGAAAATTCTAATAGCAGGACGCCATACACCTGCCTCCGCCAATCCGCACTAGGTCAGCGTGGTGGAGTATGAATCAATACCCTCGCACCTTGGTATGTGAGAGGAGGCTTGTGCTCAGTAGTGGGACGTTAATGGGCTGAAATGATGATGATGAATATAATACATACAATTTCCCAAGAAAATATCATTCGGCAATCCAACTTTAATCACTTCTCGCACTAATTTGCAGCGAGTCTCAAACCGTACACAGCTCACATTAAATATTGTCAATAATGATATAACAATAACACGTGCGATCCTCATGTCCGCTGTTGTTGTACTAGTGTAACATGTTTCTGTACTACTACTGTGTACAGTCAGTTTCATAATGTTATTAACATCCAAAGCGTTATAAGACGATATTTTTAGTAAGAAATTCAACCCCTCTGCTGAATGGAACTGGGATCCCAAATCGTTGTCGCATTGGAAAAAAACAATCTTATAACTGTATATAGCGTTTGTTAATGCAAAATTATAAAATATAAAAAATATTCAACTTCCATTCGGGCTACCGCGGATTGTTCGACAGGTTTATCGTTATAGCAGGCTAGAGAAGCAACATGGATGGTTTTTAGTCAGTAAATGTCACACCCTACCGCTCCACCCCCAGCGGGAGACGGTCATGTAATGGTTTTCATTGCGAAAATAAAAATTTAATTTAGTATATTTAGCTTTTGTAAATGCAAACTTAAAAAAGAAAATATTAGCATTAATTAATTAAATATATAATATGTTAGCTGATTTATGTAAGTTTATTGATATTTGTTTTAAACTCTCTGCTAACCTTATGGTTAACTGGTAGAGAATGCCTTCGGTATTAAGTTCCCCTTTGTACTTTCTTTTGTGTGCAATATAGATTGAATAATAATAATTATCCAAAGCGACGAAAGTTCGATACACGTCTCTATTATCCAAATCGTTAAGGCGTGTTCAGAAATAAAAAAACGCTTTGGTAGCTACAAACTAAGTGATGCTGACTGTATCTACTCGCGGTTAGCATTCAAAACAATATAAAACGTCATAACAAAATACAATATATCGTGGCTTTAATAAAAGACGATCGGCGCGCTGTCGTATTGAGCAAATAAAACAAGTGAATATCAAGATTTAAACAGTTTTTTTAAGGATCAATGTATTTATAAAAATAAATATGTACTAAAAATATAAGAGGCATGCTGTCCTATCGGGCAAAAAAATCATACCATAAAGGTCAAGATTCGAGTCATATTATATACATTTAGTGTTGAGGTCATCTTTAAAAGGGAAAAAAAGGAGCATAAAAAAAGTAATCGCAGGCAGGCCTAATAATAGACTTTTTCTTTGTAAGTATTAATTAATTTATTTAATGTAGTGTCGTGTGGTGCCGAAATAGAATAGTACCACCCCCTTTTCATCTCACAGGGAGTAGTAAGAGTCGACAAAGAGAAATCCTACCGGATGATGGGCATCAGCGTGATCCTTCATATTGGCTTGAACTGCGATCAACAACCCGCGTGCCCAGTGTGGTAACTATAGGCAGATACCCCCAATAGATTGTAATCTATTGGAGAGGCTAATGTTCAGTAGTGGACTATACGGCTGATATGAAGACTAATTTACTGTCGCTACTCGCGGTTCCCATTTAAACCAATGCAAAACACCCAAGTCCTGTTGTCGTATCAAGCAAATAAATAAATAATTTTCTGACAATAACACTAATTATTGAATTTAAAGATAATTATCATTAAGAACTTGTTTTATGGATAATAAATAACATATAAACATACATAAATCTTATTTTTTGTAAATATATACTTAATTTTCATAGGACAAGAACCATTATTCATCTTCAGCCAGTCTATATATACAATATATATATATAAACAATATCATACATTTCGTTACATTAATAATTACTGGTGGGTACACTTCTTATTTTTTATATATTTTTGTTTTCATATGTTTTCTGTCCATCCCAAGGTTGCCTGGAAGATATTGCTGTTAGCAAAATGGCCGGCTATTGTACCATACATTTGTTTATGTGGTTTTATTCATTTTTATGTCTAGCCAGTACCACACAGCACAATGTAATATCTATGTCGATTATTCTGCAAGATAGTACCGATACCAATACCGGCGACTGCCGGTATACATCCGACTAATATTATAAACGTGAAAGTTTGTATGTGTGGATGGATGTTTGTTACTCTTTCACGCAAAAACTATTGGAGCGATTGTGATAAAACTTTGTACGTATGTAGCTGCAGTCCTGGAATAACATATAGGTCACTCTTTATCCCGATATTTCCACGGGAACGTGAACCACGCGGGTAAAACCGCAGGGCGCTGTTAGTAATACATAAAACCATAGCCGTTAAGAAGACATAATTATTATTATTAAATTCTGGTTTGGACGTATGCGAAATATGTCTACGCAAAGTTCGTTAATGTATTTCTTTTTAACTAAACTACAGGGCTCATATAACAATTTTAAAAAAGAACATAATATTTATTCTTACGCCTAATTACGTATTTAAACTTCTTAACCCTTAACCAGGCAGTGGGAAATATATTCCCACCATAAAATTGAACCTTATGTATTTAAGTTAAGGTGGAAAACCAATGAAAAATTTCACCATGTTCTGCCCGTTAAAGGGTTAAAACTTCTTTAAAAGAGAGCAGATCAACATTAAACTGTGCAAAAAAAAATGTTGAGTAAGTGAGTGTATGTGTGCGCCCGCGTGTGTGTGTGTGATACCTATTAAACAAATGATGTATGACTGTACTTTGAAACTGATAAATATAGTTTGTATTAACAGCAGACTGATAGCGAAATAATTATAGTACAGTATCTCAAGATGGGTCCTTGAAACATAAGATTGTGTTTATGTTACTCAAGTAGTTAGACAAACATGAAAAATATTAAGAACGTACAGGAGACATTCCGAATTTTAATGAAATTTCAAAAACGTTACTTCTAATGAAAAAAGTATTAATATATACGTATAACATAAAAAATGAAGTATATGTTTTATTATAAACAGACCGATTTGACACAGAGCTGCTGTCAAACATCTATGGCTAACTTTACCTGCAAATGGTGCACCTGCCGATCCTTCTGATTCTGTTGATCCTAAAAGCTTTCGATAAGCGGTTATAGGCTCTCTATCGTCTATGTGGGACCCACCATATAATTGGCGAAGTGTGGGTGTAGAATATGCCGCTGCCTACCCCATTGGGAAAACAGGCTTAGGACGTTTATATGCACTACTGTAGGCCAAAGATTAAGCATCTTTTTTTTTTAAAACTTTTTGTAGTAATTTTTTTTTTTTAGTTTTATTTTTTTTAATGTGACAGGTCCTATTGACTATGTCCTCCTTATAGTAAGCAGTCAAAGCAGTCCATAAAAAATGTAGCGCTGCATACCGTGAAATAAGAACCAGTTTGGTTTCCGCAAGGGCCGCTCGACGGTGGACGCCATCATGCGCGTGAGAGCCCTCACGACGGGGGATACGGTGTCCCGGGGCAGGGTCGTCTTGGCGGTGTCCCTTGACATTGCCAACGCCTTTAACACCCTGCCCTGGAGTTGTATTAGGGAGGCACTTCGATATCACCGAATGCCGACCTACCTTCGTCGTGTAGTCGGGGCCTATCTGGCGGATAGGGCCATCATCTACCCCGGTCGCAGGGGAGAGTGGAATCGGCGAGAAATGTCGTGCGGTATCCACAAGGATCGGTCCTGGGGCCGCTTCTGTGGAACATCGGATACGACTGGGTTCTGCGCGCCGACCTCCCTGGTGGCGTCAGCGTAGTGTGCTATGCTGACGACACTCTTGTCTTGGCACAAGGGAGTTCGCACCAAGCGGCGGCCGAATTGATGACACGCGGGGTTGCGATAGTCGTGGAGAGAACACGGCAACTGGGTCTCGAGGTGGCCTTGCACAAGTCCGAGGCCATGACTTTTCATGGTATTCGGAATGCGCCACCATCGGGATCCCGGCTGACGGTAGGAGGAGTTTACATCGGCGTCGAGTCGACGATGAAGTACCTGGGACTTGTTCTCGACAGCCGGTGGAACTTCGTCGAGCACTTCCGATGTTTGGCTCCTAAGTTGGAACGGACCGGGGCCGCCCTCAAGCGGCTCCTTCCCAACCTAAGGGGTCCAAACGCCTCCTGCCGGAAGCTATACGCGGGGGTCGTGAAATCTATGGCCCTTTACGGGGCCCCGGTGTGGGCGCGTTCCTTGCAGCGACGAGCTGCTCACTACCTGAACGTGTCAAAGAGTGGTGGCCACTAGGCTAATCCGGGGCTACCGCACGATCTCCAGCGAGGCTGCGAGCCTCCTTGCCGGATTGCCGCCATGGGATCTGGAGGCTATAGTTCTTGCGCGCCTTTATGAGTGGCGCGTGGAGAAACTATGTCGGGGGGAATCTCCGCTGCCACGGCAGCTCGATGTGCAGCGGACGGACTTCCGGCGCGATCTCATGGCGACATGGAGGAAAAGACTTTTTTTTTTTTTGTTTTACGTCGGTAACAAAATACATTTACGCACTGTCTTCCGGCCAAAGGGGGACTGAAAGGGGGTGTGGGACTCACCACCGGCAGACGCGACTGCCAGCAGTAATACCCACTAAAAATCTTCCGACGACCCCCGCCGCTTGTTGAGAAAGAGGCGGGGGCCAGTAAGTAGGTAGTAGGGCGGGGGTAGCTCTGACACCCCGCCCGCGGCCAACGTCCCCCGAACCAAAACCGGGAGAACCTCCTCAGAGAGGCGCAGTGGACGCGCCCCTCCTACCTCCTTGTGCGACCATAGCGTGTGTGGCCGACTTCTCGGAGGGTCTATAGTTAGACAGCAAGGTCCCCCTGCCCCCGCTGCCTAAGACCCTCCTGGCGCTGCTTGACGGGCCCTCCTGGCCTGCCCGCTGCGCCCTCCACAGGTCCCTCTTAGTTTCCCCCCCGGTAGTCAGTACTAAGGGCACCCAGAGTCGTCGGTCTCTGGGTGTTACCTTTTCCCCCAGCGCCTCCTGCGCCCTACCGTGAGGTACTCAGCCCCTCCCCCCCCACGTCAAGGTGGAGAGCAGTCGGGGGGGATGGAGGGAAAGACTGTCGCAACCCCGTGCAGGGCTCGCTACAATCGTGGCGGTAAGTCCCCTCTTTGAGGAGTGGCTAGAGAGGCGCCACGGCGCTATCACCTACCGCCTGACACAGGTACTAACCGGGCATGGCTGCTTCGGTAGATTCCTGCACAGAATCAGGCGGGAGGAAACGTCCGGGTGTCACCATTGTGAGGATCGGCTGGAGGACACGGTGGAGCACACCACCGCGGTCTGTCCCGCTTGGGCGAAGCACCGGTGGGTCCTCGTAGCGGCAATCGGTGGCGGCGCCCTCTCGCGATCGGCCCTGGCGGAGGCCATGGTCCGAAGCGAGATGGAATGGGGTGCTGTTGCCTCCTTTTGCGAAGCGGTCATGCTAGCAAAGGAGGCGGCAGAACGAGAAAGGCAGAGTGCCTCTCGTCCCAGCCGCCGCGGTGGGCGCCCAAGACGTCGGAAGGAACAAGGTGACTCCCAGCCACCGTAGACGCTGACTTGTATAGGCGACAGGCCGCGTCGACGGCGCGTTCGTGTTCCACGCGCGCCTTAAAGAGATGTCAGCACGGTGGGGGCCCCCAGGGAGGGGTCAAGCCTGCCGGGGCTGCGGGACTGTCCGAAAGGGTTACCGCGGCCTCTGAACGTAGCAGGCACAAGAAGGAACATGGATGGTTTTTAGTCAGTAAAAGTCTGACACACCCTTCCGCTCCACCCACAGCGGGAGAAGGTCATTAGATGATTTTCCATCCGAAAAAAAAAAAAAGGGTGTATGGGGATCCTACCAAAGACCTAAGGAACCCAAGTCAACCTCACCTGCAAGTGGTGCACCTGCCGGTCAACGGACGAGGCTCTGGCAAGCATACAAGTGTCCGGTAAGCGGCTGTAGGCAGTAAGGCGGCGAAGGGGTAGGCAGACGCATATAATATGCGTCTGCCTACCCTTTCGGAGAAACAGGCGTGAATATATGTATGTATTTTCCAAAACACGTCAATTTTAAATCACATTTAGCCCCATCAGTTCATACGCCAATTTACATCTTGTGAATATAATTATTGCAATCAACAAGTAACATAAAATATGTATAATAAACAATTAACAATAACAGAGATTTACATTTAAAAATCATATTGCTAATTTTTAGTTAAAGGATTTCGACTTATGAATCCAATCACAAAAATTTGAAAAAGGATTATAATATATACAAAGTTATCAATGTAACATATTATATAATATATACTCAACAAGGAAAATGAATCAATAAAATACTATATCTCATTTTATAAATAGTGTCCGTAAGTTGTGATTCTACGCGTGATTTGTTATTAATTTCCCATTATCTGTACTAATATTATAAAGAGGAAAGATTTGTTTGTTTGTTTGCTTGTTTGTTTGTTTGTGTGTTTGTAATGAATAGGCTCCAAAACTACTGGACCGGTTTCAAAAATTCTTTCACCTTTGGAAAGCTACATTCTCCCCGAATAACATAGGCTATATTATATTTTTAAAAAATTAGGAATCCTTACTAAAAATCCAATAATGTAACCCAAGGTGTAAAAAATGACCTGAAAAATTCCTTACGTAGCGTGCGCAGCGAAAACTATTGATGATAGAACAAAATAATGTACTACGACTTTGCAGAACTCATCATTATCTAAAAAAAGTGTCGCGACAGCATAAGTCTAAATATTATAGTTACATCACAGTAAGCGGTTTTTTATTCTAAAAATTTAATTTATATGCCGCCGCTTGAAAAGGCTCTATATTTGTACCTTGGTATTAATCCTTATCAAAAAAAATTACTTTATATTCAAGACGGCTTCAATACCTTTTTATAACTTTTTGAATTATTCAATTCGGACATTTCATTCGGAAGATATCACGAGTTTAAAAATGCAAGTATTAGAAAAAAGTCGCGTGGTTGCCGCTCACCGCGCTCAGCTAGCCAGCATGCGATGTAGCTTCCATGTAAGCGTCACTGGAGTAAGGGGGGAAGGGGGGGAGTCAATTAAAATTTCAAAATTAAAAAAAAAACATTAATAAAAAATATGAATAAAAATTTCATTAAAAAAAAATTCAAACTTCCTTTATGATTTTACTTTTTTTTTTAAACCCGACGCAAAAAAGAAGGGTGTATGTGTTTGTGTGTATGTACCCGTGCAAAGCCGGGGCGGGCCGCTATCATGGTATATAACTACATTTACATACATGTAATATATTTGCGCCGTGTGGTACCGGCACAGAATAGTGCGACCCCCTCTCATCTCACGGGGAGTGGTAAAGGTTGACGTAGGGAGAAATCCTACCCCCCCCCCGACTGGTCTCCACCTTGTCGTGGTGGGGGGGCTGTCTACCTCTCGGTAGGGCGCAGGAGGCGCTAGGGAAAAGGTAACACCCAGAGATTGGCGACTCTGGGTGCCCTTAGTACTGACTACCGGGGGGGAAACTAAGAGGGACCTGTGGAGGGCGCAGCGGCAGCGCCAGGAGGGTCTTAGGCAGCGGGGGCAGGGGGCCCCTGCTGTCTAACCATGGACCTTCCCAGAAGTCGGCTACACACGCTATGGTCGCACAAGGAGGTAGGAGGGGCGCGTTCACTGCGTCTCTCTGCGGAGGTCCTCCTGGTTTTGGTCCGGGGGACGTTGGGTGTTAGAGCTGCAACCCAGGTACTGGCCCCCCGCCTCTTTATCAACAAGCGGCGGGCGTCGTCGGAAGATTTTTAGTGGGTATTACTGCTGGCGGTCGTGTCTGCCGGTGGTGAGTCCCACACACCTCTCTCGGTCCCCCTTTGGCCGGGAGACAGTGCGTAAATGCATTTTGTTACCGACGTAAATAAAAAAATAAAAAAGGGGAGAAATCCTACGATATGACGGGCAGCAGCGTCATTCTGCGTACTGGCTTGAACTTATCATGGGCAAATACACCCAATAGAATGTAATCTATTGGGGAGGCCAATGTTTAGCAGTGGACTTTATAAGGCTTATATTTTAATTATATTTTTTTAAAATGATAATAATAAATTTTATTCTCACCTATACTTACTATACCTACACCTATATTACTCTATAGTTTTACAATTTAACTTAAAATAATATAATCTAAATAAAATAATGTTTATTTGGTCCCAAATGTTTTGGTTTACAATATTATAAAGCAGCCCCGGATATGACATAATATTTAATAAAAACTGCAAGATATTGAATTTACATATAAATGTTATTATAGTGACTTGGTCTGTTTTGCTTTGACGCCTAATGTGCTGGACCGATTTTGATGAAACTTATTGGAAAAAAGCTTGAATCGTTTGCAAGATCTTCAGATGCCACTCAGATCTTGGTAGGAGCCCTATACACCCTTACACATTAGAAACACATTGTTAATAATATAAAGAAAATAAGGAAATCTTTATAATGGTCTTATAAAAATTATAACAGTTATGAAACGTTATTATAAAATTTATAAAGAGAGGAAATTTCCTACGCTCTGCTTTTCAAAAGAGAGCAATTTATTTCGCGACACACAATATATTATGTCATATTTTTAGTTGCCTTTTTCATGCATTTTCCATCGCTCTTCGTGACATTGAAACATTGTCTATATTAGATTAAACCTCTTTATTCTGGTTACTGTTATCGAAATGTTAATCAAACTGTACCTCCTTTAATTTTTTATAAAATTTTTGATTAATGCTTAATTGTGCTCTATATTGAGGCCTCCTTACAAAGTTTTAATGTGACCGATGTATGATGCTACCTTCACCAGCTCATTCGTCCATCTTGCGGATGGACGTCTTAAGGTTTTAGAACTTTCTGCCTCAAGGGCTGTCATGTCAGATCTACGTGCTATGTGCCCTGCCCACGTCAGCTAAGTCGGTGAGCTTAGTTCTCCTAGCTCGATCTTGTAGGGGACCCTCTCGATCGACACAATGAAGTGGTAGAATTCTTTGTATATTTCAATAATAACTTATCCTAACTTTCTCAACCCTCTCTTCAACAGCACCTTAAAGCAACAACGCTCGTTGAATTTGATAAAAGAACTTTGTTTGAACAAAAGGCGGTTATCTGTTTAATAGTTTCCGGCTAACTAAAATTCAACTATTGTGAGTCTTTATTTCACTGGGAACACTAAAGGCAAACGATCACAAGGTCGCTCACCATCAAGATGGACCAATCAAGTGGAGGACTCGTCCTCCAAGCTCTATTCTGTCGTAAGGGAGGCGCTAGATAGTTCGATCCCGAAATAGACCCCAAGCTGACCACGATACTCAGATATGATAGACCGACTACAGAAAGAGAGAGAGTTTTATTTAAATTATCGTCTAAAATAAATACTGCAGGTAACTTTTAGACTATTATTATACTTTAATCTATTTTATTTATTTTGAAAAACCAACAGTTACAATATAAAGCTTACATATAAATCACACATGTACAGTTACTTATAATGTAATCAATAGGGTTATACTCAAAATAATTACTATCACTGTGCATTAAAAAAGAAAAATGACATTAATAAACAAAAAAACACATATATTACGTTATTAAATAATAAAAAATGAAAGAGATAAATTAAGTTTATATTCATTAACTACACATATCTATCCATACCTTTAAGCTGTAGAAGTACTCTGTACCTAAATTTATTTTCAGATATTAAAAATAGATCAATATCTAGAAAATTGTAATTATTCGAGTACATAATACGTCGTAATGAAGGGTTATACTTAGACAATATATCTTTATTCTCACAAACACCTGAACTGATTTACATCACTGAACAACTCATTCACTTAGTCGTCAACTACGACCTCCTTGGCGACATGGGGTGGCATTTTTTGTATGTTTCCATCATCAACTTTTTCTTACTTTCTCAATCCTCGTCACTCATAAACGTCACCAACAACGCTTCTCAAATTTGATAATAGAACATGTTTTAAACAAAAATCGTTTATCTTTAACAGTTTCCGGTTAGCTACAATACTGCAGGTGTGTCGTGTCTCTCCGCCTAATTAAAACTTTAGCCGCACAGCGCCGTAGTAGCCCATGAGGACTACAATAGTTAACGGACAGTAGTATTATGGAAGTCACTTCACTACAAAGGAAATAAATATGAAATTTTACGCTATAGAGACACGATATATAGGGATACCTTTATTACCTATAGTTTGTATAGCATGCCTCTGCCTACCTCTTCAGAGTAATGTGCACGAAATTTTATATAACATGCAATAAACATGCATAAGCATGCTATGCGACATATCGTGTTTTAAATTGACTATTCTAATATAAATCTCGTTTTTAATAAATCAGTTAGTTATGTAGAAATAACTCTGCAAGTTATGAAATACTGGAGCAATTTTCAATATTTTTTTTATAAATATTATTTGATAAATTGTTTCTGTGCAGCCGCCTCAACTTCTGTTAGACCTATATCCTGTTCAAGTTTTTGCGAAATAACGTATTTTTTCTTTAGAGAGTTGGCACTCTTAGTAACAATTGGTTATCGATACCCACAGCAAGCTTAGCATGTTTAGCCATAGGAAAACCAATTCGCTCCGCTACCATCATCATCATATGCTAGCATTATCCCGGTTGCCGAAGACTTAAGCTTGGGGCCCAGAGTCTGCTCATTAGTTTAACCAGATTTGGCTAAAATTTTGTCATTATATGGAGCGACTGCCATCTGGTCTCCGCAACTCAGCGGGAAACATCATTCTATGGTTAAACCAGCTGTCAGGCGAGGATCTACAGTTACGTAGGGACAGTGCCTCTCTCAGTGTCTTCTGTCGGAACTACTAAGGTGAGTGTTCTGAAAGGCTTTTCGATCTCACCCCGCCCTCTCTTTTCCTCTCTCGATCAACATATGCTGGTATTAGGAACTTGTTACAGGCTAAATGTGCAAACCGCACGAAGCCATTATTTAAAAGATTAATTCTTAATATTTATAATGGAATGGGTTTGAGATCAACCGGCGATCTTTTTTTCTTTTAAAAAGGATTGCTGTCATGCCCTCGACAACCTCTTAGACAACGTTTATATATTATTTTGTAAGTGTAATGACTTTGCGTAGCAGAATATTGCCGTATTAGATACCGTTGAACTGTTGATCGCTGCTGTAATTTATTATACAGAAACTTTAGTAGACTGTTTTCTTAGTATACAAGTAACATGCAGTAGAATTAACTGTTATTATTATATTTACTTTTATTAAGCGGGCAATTATAAACTTCTCAAGAAGTTTTATTATTTTGTGCAGATATGTCTGGCATCTTGATCTACTGCCGTAAGCATAAGGAATGTCCTTACGAACTTTTCATATTTCTTTTTCCTTTTTTTCTAGTAATCAGCACTAGATCAAAAAGGATTCTAGATATTCCTACCATTATTACAACCTAAAATATCGCCAGTTTTTTATATAAAAAACAGTTTAGTTAAAATATCTCGAATAAAGTTAGATTTTGGATAGGGTGTTTCATAGGCAAATCAGTCTAAAACGATGTAAACTACACGCCCTTAACGGGAATAGGTCGACTTAACCTGTAACCCTGTATATATTATAATATATATTCAATGCTAAATGTTATAAGTATTATGAAAGCATTCTTGATCCCGCTCATTAAATTAGTTTTGAAATCATATATATATATAGTTATACATAATATTATTGGGCTTAACATTTTCAACTTGTATGTGTATATTAGAATAAAAAGTCAACCAGATCATTGTCGTGACCATCCCTTATTGTACAGGCTCAGCTCAGTTTCACAATACATACTTACTTGACTGTGATGGAAGGTTCCCTTAGTGCTACTTTATTGGTTACAGCTTCGGGGGACCCTTTCAGTATCATCAAATTTACACTGTGTGTGTTTTGTAATAAAAATTATTTAAAAGAGCATAGCCTGTGAGTTTCTTGTCAGTTCTTCTCACAGAGCGGGAGCTCGGAACTGGCACTTATATTCACTTACACCAAATTTTTATTTATTTGCATGTAAGTGAATCTAAGCTTTTTCATGTTTATTTTGTTTTGATGTTTTCAAGTGCTAAGCAATAGTTTATGAAATAAAGAACTTTTTTACTTTTACTTTTACTTTCATCTTTACAATTACTTAGGTTAATAAAATCTAGGACTTAATAAGTTTAAAATGTTTAATGCAATAATGAGCTCAGGTGATGAAACATTTATTAAAATTATTATTGACAGTGGGCAAAACTAGGCATTAACGTAAGGAGAAACATCTGCTCAAAAACAAATTTCATAACTACTACCCAGCTATGTATAAATGGATTGTAAATGTTTATAATAATCGGACAATTCTACTAATTAAACGTATTGAATGAAAACATGAACAGCGCCACTCGCCATACAGCCATTTACATTAATCGAAGACTTTAATTACCACATTCAATAACAGATTGGCAATTAACGAGATATTTTAACAAGTGCTAATTTGAGGGATGGCTTGATATTAAAATGTATGTTGCTCCGTACACTCATTACAATTTTAATAAATTTGGTTGTAATATGAAGGAAAATAATGAAATGAAAATGAAGACATAATATATTAAATTCACGCCTGTTTCCCCAAAGGCGTAGACAGAGGCATATTATACGCCCACACTTCGCCAATAAATTGAATTATATAGTTGAAGCGCTCGTAGCTCTGCGGTGCTAGGTGGTCGGAAACGATCACCGAAGTACAGCAGAGTTTACAGAGGTCAGTCCTTGGATGGGTGACCGTTTGTGTGGCATTTGATATCGAGCGTTTCCGTGCTTCGGAAAGCACGTTAAGTCGTTGGTCCCAGCTATCACTACATGTGGTAGTCGTTAAGCCGTGTTAGAGGCCTAATGGGCGGCTTGAAAAAATCTAACAGCAGGACGCCATACACCTGCCTCCGCCAATTCGCACTGGGTCAGCGTGGTGGAGTATGACCCAATACCCTCACACCTTGATATGTGAGAGGAGGCTCGTGCTCAGTAGTGGGACGTTAATGGGCTGAGATGATGATGATAATGATATATGTAAGTAGTTGGTCCCACGTAATAGGTGGCGAGCCTATTTCCGCTATGGGCACTTTTATGTTCACCAGTGTCGTCCGTTGATCGGCAGGTGCACCACTTGCACGTGAGGTTGGCTTGGACTAATTAGGTCTTGGTAGGATCCCTATAATCCTGAAAAATGTGAAGAGAACAACGAGAATTATGATATTATTAATAACAAAATTGTGATGTGGAACTAAAAAGCTTTTTTTAATGTGGAAATCTCACAACACTCACTTAAACTAATGAAAGACTGATAAAAAGAAACATTACATGGGATGCGCACAAGTTGTGTGTTAATAAAAAAAGACAAAGACGAAATTCGCAGTGAGTCTATTAACACAACAATTACAATTACAGGGCGGATCGTGGTCAGAAAAAGTTACAAATTTTAAGCTATATCTCCACGTTCCAATTTACGCAAAGTTACATTTTGCACTGTTTGGTTTGGCACATTCCAACCATTTTCTTTATTAAAATTTGTAGCATTTTAGATTTCAATAGTTCACTGATAATTTTACGAACAAACCGATCGAATTTGAGGTTTATCAAATCTAATATAGAGGTTGGGTTTATACAAAGTATGTTCTGCCTGTACAGAACTAATTATCGTTAAGTAAACTAACAATCGCTTATGTAGTATTTGAACAAAGCACTTAGAACAGACGGCAGTTGGGGCAGAGAAGTCCTAGAATGAAGCCCCTTCAACAAAAAGAGTGGCGTGAGATGTCCTCCTGCAAGATGGACTTGTCCTTGATGACAATCTAATAAAAGTCGCAGGATCACGATAGACGTGGGGGGGGGGAAAACTAAGAGAAACCTGTGGAGGGCGCAGCGGGCGTGCCAGGAGGGTACGTCAAGCAGCGCCAGGAGGTTCTTAGACAGCGGGGCCCCTCAAAAACACCGCGAGATCGGGAACAATGTGGGTAAATCCAAAAATTTGACGGAAGTCACTATTCCACGCGAACGAAGTCGCGGGCAAAAGCTAGTAGAGTAAATAAAAGTAAAAATACGACTATTTATACTTTTCTTAGTGTATTACCTTTTTGACTGAAAATATACTTTTTTAGTGTATTCATATTATAGTATTGTTGCGGGCAAGTTATATAAAGTATTACTATTGTAATAGCTTTCAGTAACAGTAGTACGTAGTACAAAACCCGTAAAATCTTAGTCCCAGAAGCCTATTCGTCTGAAATATTTGAACAAAGCCTAGATCTGCTCATCAATAATGCACCAAAGCTATCTCGTCCACAATGGGGTCCCTCAAATTATTCCTATGTCTGTGCACATTTGAGACCCAGATGCTAAGCAATTATGTTGCGTTATATTCAAATAGACTTGCCTAGATTACCAAAGGATTGAAGTGGAGATTGCTGAGAAGGAATGCATTCGAAGTAAAGACATTCCTGTTCATGTGATATAAAAATCATTTCATAGGAGTAATCTCATATGAAATCAATGAGTCAAACTCGGTGCACTATAAGAAGCATTTGTACAAGTCACTTAAAAATAGGAGCATTCACTTACTTAAAAATAGAATGATACTGAAAAAGTATTTATTAAATGAATTATGTAATATATTCATTAATATTTTTATTTTATTGTTTATGGTAAAATAACAGAATATTACTTACAACATTGCCAGCTGAAAGGTAACACAATCATTCTGAAATATATATCCCAATAACGATTGTACACAACATTATATTTAGAGCAAAAAAAAAACAGAAACCACAATAAAGCACAATATAAAATAATAAAAAATAAATAAAAATGTATTTATCATGATAGCTCTTTAACATCCCACTACTGAGCAATCGCACTTGCAAAAATGTGGGCCTGTTTAAGAGAGCTGTAAGATGTAATTTCTTACAAGACTGATGAATTATATCAAGTCATTGTGTTAGTAATCATTAAATTATATATAGCATTAAGTACGATACTATGTTATCATATTGTTTATTTTTGTTCCTTTTATTACAATTGTTTTTTTTACACATGTCGTCTACTGTTGAATGTTTTTTCCTTATTTCGGACTGCTGGAAGAGATTCCTTTTGGAATAAGCAGCTCCATTGTACATTGCTGTATAATTATTTTTCCTTATATGTTTTGTGTGTACGTAAATTGTTCAATAAATAAATAATGTATAAATCATAGTAACTGAGAATAAGTAGCAATAAATTTATTAAATGATAAATGAGATGCCCTCCCCTTAAACCCCTTGATTCCTCAGTATAAATGTAGAGGGACTATACTGAGATCTCATATGGACTTCTTGAGAAAATTTGAAAAACTTTTCAACATCACTATGTTGCACTGTTTTGTTTCATTTACCAACACTTATGTACATTCACATACACTTAACGGTCAATAATCCACCGTAAATACACATTCTTCTTCTTCGTCGTTACACTCTTGGCAGAGTGGTCGTGGTCGTCACTTCAGTTGCAGTGGCCTGCCTCAAAACTCGCCGCCATTCCTCTCTGATGCTGGCCTTCCTGGTACACACGTGCAGAGCACTGTCCACGGCTGCTTTGATTTGGTCCGTCCATCTCATGGGAGATCTATCTCGTGCTCGGGTGCCTTCAACTTTGCCCTGTACCACTAGACGCTCTATGGAATCCTCGCCACGTCGGGATACGTGCCCAAAAAAGGTAAGGATACGAGCTTGCACAATGGAGATCAGACGCTGCTTGATACCGAGTTCTTCAAGTATAGAGACGTTCATACGAAACTCCGTCCACGATAATCCAAGCATTCTCCTCCAGCACCACATTTCGAGGGCGTCAATCCTCTTTCGCTCATTTTCCCGCAGGGTCCACGTTCCCGCACTATAAAGAAATATGGGGAACACTAGTGCTCTATTACACATTAATGTTCGAAATATCACAAATTTTAGAAAATAAAACAAAACTGTAGACATGACGCTTTACTTTCCCGTCAAGAAGTCCAACTAAGGCCCTTATCGTACACGGATATGCCTAATGTCAAATGCCACACAAACTGTCACCCCAATTAGATATTAACCCCAATGAACACTGATATTATTCTTGCCTCGAGAATCGCTTTCCTACTATCTATTTTCATGTGTTTGAATGTGTAAATGAATAATATAATTTTCATTTCGACTCAGATTTACAACCCACAAAAGAGGTATCTCATATAAGACATATGTCTAACGAGATGTCACTCGGCTTTGCAGCGGGCGACGACAAAAACGCAATTTAATTAGAAACATCCAAAGGTATGGCAGCGAGCAAAAAATTGGAATAAAGAGATATACAGGGAAGAATTTAAGGGACAGGTCCAAAAATATGTTGAATTGCAGGCTTTTCTGTTAAAAACTAACGAATACCATATACAACTAACTTCACTCACATCATTCACCACTTAGACACTCCTCACCTTCAAACACATCCTTGCAAATGAAATGAAGTTGTTAGTATAGACAAAAAGACTTTGCTGATTTAATTTTATGCCGTTGTCGCTCTCAAACCATAATTTTATGCCGGTGTCGCTCTCAAACCCTTGATTCGATGATTCATGGTTCATGATTGCTTGCAAGTCTGTTTTGCATTCTAAGCCTTAAAGTATTATGTAAACAATGTTACTGGTTATACAATTATTTAATACATTTGAAGTATATGCTGTACATAAGCTTTAAGTGTTGTTAGTAATATATATTGTGTAACTGTTGTTTGTTCCTAATTATTAAAAAAAAAACCCTTCTTGGTTTCGACAAACAACCCGCATTCATAAGCCTTGTGAAAACTATTTTGGTTACATTATTATTTATTTATTTATTCATGGGCAACCAACAAAACATATAAACATACATTATAACAATACACAATAAAGCGTGCCAATTTTTTTTTCTAAAAACTAGATGCTGTCTTACAGGATGCCTCTGCATGCAAATGTGGTATAACAATATTTTGAAAATATAGATACTAACATTATACTAATATTTTTCGCTAATTAATATGTAACAAATATATGTAAATAATGTAAGAACAGGTCTATTTATAAATTTTATGTAGATTGAAGTAAGTAAGTAGATCGCTTTTGAACTTCGCAGTCAGTGAGTTAATTTATCAATTTCCCTAATGTTGAATAAATTATTATACTGTTATATGTAGCTTAATAAAAATATTTGCTTTTTTCTATCGACTCTATGGTTCCGACTGCAGTAGGTAACCATTTATAAAACAATTTATGTACATAATGACGATCGATTGGCCTGGTGGCGAGTATACCCGCACTCCACTCCTGAGGTCGTGAGTTCGATTCCCACATAGGAGAAATCTTTGCATGCATGAACATAAATATTTGTTCTGTTCTGGGTGTTTTCCTATGTATATTAAGTACCTATGTATTTACAAAAAAAAAGTATATATATTATGTTTATCCGTTGCTTAGTATCCATAACACAAGTTCTTAATGATACTTATCCTGGAACTAAAGAGTTGGTGTAAATTTCAGAAGATATTCATTTATTTTAATCAGTCCTAATTTCGTAAACCAATTTCCAAATAATCCCACTCATTAAAACGCTTCAAACTTTCTTATATCTAAAGCTATTTTATTAAGTCTTAATTTTGTAAACTAATTTTCAAATATTCTCAGCTTATAAACGCTCTGTAACTTTCTCATACGGCTTTTAGTGCTATTATAATTACTCTTAATACCTAACGACCTTTTAATTTCACATGACCCTCATATAAATTACCTCTAAGATAAGAGCCACGGCATACGAATGAAGTGGTACAGTTAAATTGGAGCCAAATAAATAGTAGTGGGTCGCTGATTCTAATTACGCGAATGTAGGGTAACCATATCGTACTACATTGTAGTGTCATTAAGAACTTGTATTAAGGATACTTAACCACGAATAAACATACTTTAGTTTTACTTTAGTATGTTTTTACAGAGTATCGAATAGGACAAGATCTGCTTAGTCTGGGGCTAGAGTCGATGTGTGACAGTTGTGACATTTCCAAGAACATGACTAGCCACTCGTATCATAAATTGTTTTTATATCGTTACTCTTTATATAGATAAACAAACAACGAGTGGATTACTTGCACTCTTGGTTAGGTACAGCTTGAATAAGTTGTGTTGCCTATTCAATTAATTATAACAGTTTTCATAGTCACAACAGATTTGAATTATCTTCAAATCGTATACACAAACATTATATCGACGAAAAAATCATAAAGAGGATAATTTTAACGACGAAAAAATCAAAAGAGGATAATTTCAACGAAAAAATATCGCGGGTAGCCTTAACAAACATTTATTTTAAACCATTTTTTACATGTACACAATTACATTTTTCTTACGATCTTTTAAGATTTGGTCACCCTGATGTTCAAAGAAAACCCTGAATCTTAAGTGTTGAAAACAATGTTTTATGAGAAGACGAGTTTAATCTCGAATCTCCTCTTATTTCGTAGAACTAGGAATAATTACGAATTACTTACACTTTAGGTATGCAAACCTATTTATTTAATGTTAATTATCCAACTAAATAACTTACTAACATTTGGGATTGAAATTTGTTCTCCTAAGTTAAACGGTCGAAATTTATACCACAAATCAGACATAAAACCAATACAACTATAGTACTTGTTTAATAACCTTGTTGGTAATCTGTTGGTTCTAGTAAAGTGACGTTCCCAAGTGCTTTGGAATAAAGCCAGATTTGAATAAATAATCTTGAAATGATTTAAGTATCTAAATAGTTTTTGACAAGTAATAGGATTAAACCTGTATTCGAGCTCCCGCTCTTGTGAAGTGTCTATATTTAAGTGACGTTAACAAGTGCTTCGGAATGAAGCCAGTCTTGTATAAATGAAATTGAATTAATTTAAGTACCTTTATAGTTTTAGACAAGTGGTAGAAATAAACCGGGATTGAAGACCTTGCTAACTCCAAGAGTAGACAAGTATCTTAAAAAAATGTGTTAAAAAAGGTGTTTTCCAATGTATGTTATGTAAACGGGTTAAGTTTTAAGTTTGACCGTCGTAGGAGCTCTATCGAGCCAAAATTGAATAAGTGATTTTGACTTTACCTTTACATTGACTTATGCATTTACAAATAAAAAATTATTGGTTATTTAGTATCCATAAAACATGTTCTTAATAGTACTTATCGTGGAACTAAATTAATAAGCCCAGTAGGGGGATGTGAAAATACTACGACCAAACCTATAAAAAAAATTGTAACAGAAACATATTTTGCTCTCAAAACCACATAATAAGTAATATTTATGAGACACTTTCATAGGCTAGAAATTTTAATTTGTATTCAACAATGCCACGAGTTTCAAATGAATCGTACGCCAAATAAAAATGAAATATAACACGTTGACAAGTTCGCATTTTTATTGCGTTGTTGGATGCGACTGGCGCATGTTACGAAGATTGATTGACTCTAGATATGGCCTCACTTTTTCTCCTGTGTTCCAGCTAGAAAATAAAAATGGTTTTGCCTTTTGAATCACGGCAATAATTAACGGCTGGAAGGTAGTCCAAGATTTGGTTCGCCTTTGAAACTCATTGCGGAGGTCCTGTCTTTATCTTTAAGATAGGACGTTGGGACGCTGTTTATTGCACAGGTAACAATAAAACCAAAGTAGACGAACGGCGAGCAGTTTGAAAGTTATTTAATTTGGTAAGATACCTCATCAAAATAAAATTATATCTAGAAACTAATTACAAACAAGTGAAATATCATATGAGTTTACATAAATATCTTTAGAGAATATTGTCTGAAAATGAAGGTGAAAAGTGAAGGTGAAAATATTTCACTAATAAATAATATTTTAAGTCTACAACCATTTATGCATATTATATATTACTATACCACAACCTATTAATTTTTGAAATTTGAATATTTAGGTGTATAAGCATTAATGCTGTTAGTGATTAGTGATACCAAGAGAATTATACCGAATGAAAGTCACGGACAAGATAAACATAATTAAAGAAGATGAGGTTCTAGTAAAATGTCTGAGCATCCGTATAGTCATTAAGTGAAAAGTAATATTTTAAAAACAAAGATTCACTTTCAAATGTGGCGAAAAATTGCGAGCTAGCAAACAAACTATATTAAAATTCAAATTAAAGTATAGCATTTCCAGTAAAAAGCCAGAGCATCTGCATAGAGTCCTCAAATGAATATAATTAGCGCAGCTACAGAAATAATTTGTGACCCGTAATGGAAGCGTGGCGCCGTTTGTTTCGTTTCACTGTGCTACAGGAGCCGTTTTGACAGTCCCCAGTGATTTGTTTGAAATTTAGTAATAAGAGTATTTAATTAATGCCAGATCAATAACGTGTTAATTGCGGTTAGACGTTTTGTAAAAAACCGGGTTTTGTTGCAATTTTGATAGTGAGATATAAAATGTAAGAAAAGGAGGTAAGCTAACTTTTACACCGAATGAAAATAATAACAATTTTTTTTGGACTGCATCGACTTCTTACCATCAGGCAGGAGGTAGTCATTAAGACGTGTCACATTAAAAAAACGTTATTAAAAAAAATAAAAGCACTAAGAACAAATTAATTATTTAAGAGGTAGCATTTCCAGTATAATTCTCAACATCCGCATAAAGTCATCAAGTGAAAATAATTAGCGCAGCCACAAAAACAATTTGTGACCCGTAACGGAAGCTCCGCGCTGTTTGTTTCGTCTCACTGTGCCGTTTTGACAGTGCTCCCCGATTTGTTACCCAAAAGTACGTTTTATGTTTTAAGTTCTTGTTGACTCTATAACTGTTTGAGGTTTCTAGTGTTAGCAAGTTGAGCTGCAGAGTTTCAATGTGTATACAAAAGAATAGGTGAGTTATGTGAAGTTAATTTATGTTAGAGAAAATTGTTGAGGTGTTTTGTTGTTAATGCCAACAAGAATAAAGAATACCAATAGTTCTCTTAAAATTTCAAGAAATTTTTCAAATGTTTCACGATACGTTATTATCTACATTTTTGACTGTTTGGTTAAGAATGAATACACTGCACCAACGAGTTTGACCGTTGTAAAGAAGATTCCAATTGTTTTGGAGGTAAGCCACAACCAACAGACAAACAAATAATATTTAGTGATGAGAAATAGGTATAGTCGATATTATATTATCTGGGTAATGCAATGTGCTAGCATACAGGGTGCAAAGATCTTGATCGAAACTAGAGGCTGCGCAAGCTACACACCCTAACAAATGACATAACCAATCATTTTTGTTGAAAAACGATTTTTTTTGGTGTTAGAAAAACTGCGTGCTCTGTATATTGCATCTCTGTGTGTGCTTATGACACACGCGCACTAACGCGTTTTTTAGAAATATTTTTCGAAAATAACGCTTAAAATAAGTTGACATAATTAATCGCCAATAACTTTTAGGCTAATGATGTTCCAGGTATAATCTCGAATAATAAAGATCCCAATGGTAGGCAGAATACGTAGGTCTCGGCTTTAATCAGGGTCTTTTAAGACTCAATATATTTCATATGCAAGTCTAAAGTGCCTAAATTTCAGAGGCAAACTAGCCGAATCCGACATAGATTAAAGTTTAAGCTTGAGCAAGTGAAAAGCGTGCACAACCGCAAGTGAAACATGTCTCTATATATTTTGAAGACAAAAGCACTGCATTATGTACAAGCTAGTAAAGGAAGCTGTTTTTCTCAACTGGGCTCTGGCCTTCTCACACAAACCAAAGAAAGAGAGATTCGGGTACCACGGGTCGGTGGATGAAATAAATAAATAATTCTATAACAATCACACCAATTATTAAGTTCCAAGATAAGTATCATTCAGAACTTACATACATACATTCACGCCTGATTCTCCGAACGGGTAGGCAGAGGCATATTAATACGCCCACACTTCGCAAATTATATAGTTGGTCCCACGTAATAGGTGGCGAGCCTATTGCCGCTTATCAGTCACTGTTTTGTTCGCCAGAGCCTCGTTCTTAGATCGGCAGGTGCACTACTTGCAGGAGAGGTTGGGTTGTGCTCCTTAGGTCCTTAGGTTACAAAACGCAATGCCTCCCGGCCAAAGGGGGGACCGAGAGGGGAGTGTGAGCTCACTGCGACAGATGCGACCGCCAGCAGCTCTTCCCACTAAAAATCTTCCGACGACGTCCACTGCTGTTAAAAGAGGGGGGGGGGGTCCAGGGCCAAAGTATAAAGCTTCTGACACCCCAATCACGGTCGACGTCCCCCGGATCAAAACCGGGAGGACCTCCTCAGAGAGGCGCAGTGTGTCGCGCCCCCCCTACCTCCTTATGCGACCTCCAGCGTATGTAGCTGACTTCGCTGGGGTCTATATTTAGACAGTAGGGGCCACCTATCTCCGCATCCTGCCGACCATTATTAGCATGATGGTCATTATTAGCAAAATGCATTTACGCACTGCGTTCCGCCCAAGGGGGGACCGAAAGGGGGTGTGGGGCTTACCACCGGCAGACGCGACTGCCAGCAGTAATAACTGCTAAAAATCTTCCGACGACGCCCGCCGCTTGTTGAGAAACTCCTCAAAGAGGCGCAGTGGACGCGCCCCTCCTACCTCCTTGTGCGACCATAGCGTGTGTGGCCGACTTCTCGGAGGGTCCATGGTTAGACAGCAGAGGCCCCCTGCCCCCGCTGCCTAAGACCCTCCTGGCGCTGCTTGACGGGCCCTCCTGGCCCGCCCGCTGCGCCCTCCATAGGTCCCTCTTAGTTTCCCCCCCAGTAGACAGTACTAAGGGCACCCAGAGTCGTCGGTCTCTGGGTGTTACCTTTTACTGGCTTCCGGGAGGTACTCAGCCCCCCCACCACGCCAAGGTGGAGTCGGGGGGGTATGCAGAATAACCACCGTCAACTCTGGTGAACTTTGTTGATTATTTTTAATCACCTAGCTTCGGAAAGTTACAAAGGTTTTCTTTACCAAATAAGATCTTTCGTATTATAAGTATATTTCAAACAAAATAAATAAGATTAATTTCCTTTATAGTTTTATTACAATTAATAAATAACTCTTGTACTATGTTTATAAACATCCAAATATTTTAAATCCCTCTTCCGCAAATCTCAAACAATTCCTTTTTTTTTTAATAATGGCTTCGTGCGTCTAGCACATCTACCCAGTGTCAAGTAAGTGATATATTAATAATATATAATTCATAGTAAATGAGAATGAGACATGATAAAGATGATAAATGGTAAATGAGATACCCTCCCCTAAGTCCCTTGAGTCCTCAGTAAAGATGTGGGGCTATACTGAGATCTCACATGGACTCCTTGAGAGAATATGAAAAGTAATGTTGCACTGCTTTGTATAATTTCCCAACACTTATGTATATTCACAAACACTTAACGGTTAATAATCCACCGTTATTACACATTAATGTTAGAAATATCACAAATTTTTGAAAATAAAACAAAACTGCAGACATGACGCTTCACTTTCCCGCCAAGAAGTCCCAAACAATTCTTATTCACACATCTATAAGCATTTTTTTTTAATTATATTGTAATTTTTTTCAATGTTGCAACCTCAGCTTTGGTACTAAGTATATATATACATAGTATAGTATGGTGTGAAGCGCTCGTAGCTCTGCGGTGCTCGGTGGTTGGTGCTCCTTGGATGGGTGACCGTTTGTGTGGCATTTGATATCGAGCGCTTCCGTGCTTCGGAAGGCACGTCAAGCCGTTGGTCCCGGTTATCACTAAATGTAGTAGTCTTTAAGTCATGTTGGAGGCCTAATTGGGCGGCTTGAAAAATTCTAACAGCAGGACGCCATACACCTGCCTTCGCCAATCCGCACTGGGTCAGCGTGGTGGAGTATGACCCTCTCATCTTGGTGTGTGATAGGAGGCTCGTGCTCAGTAGTGGGACGTTAATGGGCTGAGATTAGATGATAGTGTCAACTGTGCTATTGTCTCGATATCAACCTGTTAAATAAAGCGATTCGAAGTTTCTGAGAACCTGATGACCTGTAAAACAGGTATGCACTCATAACTATCGCAGGCATCAGTCTCACACAAACAAATTGTCAATTGAAGTTTACTTTGTAATTATTATAATCGTCTACACACTGCTAATGTACCAATTATTTGTGTTGAGAAAAATTAACATTATTATTATAAAACATCACCCGAGTTCTTAAGCATCATATGAATAATAATTTCGCTTGCTACAAATCCCTTTAAGGCGGAACACAATATCACGTAAAGCCTTACTACTTGTCGTTAAATTAACTGGCACATATATTGTGCTACTACTGGTCTAAGTGTTGCCTCGGCGTCCTTTGTTTCAAATAGAATTAGTAATAGAACTAGTTTAATATCTAAACTACGAGCCCACATGCAAGTTCGTCTATTAGAAAAAGAAAGCCACTAGATATTTTGTTTTCTAAAATTTGTCCAAAATGAGTTTGCAACAAGCTACTGAAATAGTGAAAATATGTTTGAAAACCAAAGAGGAAAAAGTAAATCTTAATTAAGAAAAATCAAATATGGCGTACCGCACGGCAGCAATTTAGGACCCCTGCTCTTTCTTATCTACATTAATGATATAACTACATAGACTGACAATCATATGACTTTATGTGCAGATGACAATATAGTGCTATTTAGGAATAGGAATATAAATAATTTGGAAAAAGACATTAATTTGACATTGAACTGTATTATAAACTAGTTATATTCAAATAATATAAAAATAAAAATCTAGACAAATGTAAACTTGGAGAAATAGTCACCACATGTGACTTCACCAAATTTTTAGGTTTAATTATTGACAAAGAATTAAATTGGATATGGCACTTTGACCATATTCGTAAGAAACTTAATCAATACTCTTTTGTATTATTCTCGTTGCGGCATACGGTAAGCCAGGAGACTTTACTGACAGCATGTCACGGTTTTGTAGCTTCCCCTTTAAGGTAATAATGATATTCTGGGGTAACTCTACTGATAAAGAATTCGCATTTAGAGCCTAGAAAAGGTGCATACGTGCTATGTAAAGCTTGACAAAACTGATTCCTGTAAACCCTTCTTTAGAAAAATATTATTATGATGTCAAAGATTATTTAAACGACTTATCACTATAAACTTTTGACAAAGTCCGACAGTAGAAAGTATTACTTTCATAGTCCATAAAAATCTGATTTTGTGTTATGTGAAATCGCAACTAATTATACGTCCATGAGGCAGACCACAGCTAGATCTAAACCTGTACTGACTGTACTGTAACACCTATCCTGTAACCTGTGTTCGACATAAACGATTTTGATTGGTTAATTGATTGTTTTAACAAAAAGTAAACAACACTTTCGACATAATTTTTAGGTTCTTTCAAATTCTTTTATAGCCTTACATAATATCAAAAAATTAACAAATATTTTAAAAAAATATACAAAATATCTACTATATTTGTTAGGTTCTTTGTATTAAATTGGCCCCGAAACTAAATCGGTCAACCGACTTAAAAATATTTCAGTAAGAGAAAGCTACTTTTTTCGTAGGTAACATGGGCTACCAATTCATTATTAGATTTGTTTGACTTCTTGGCGGGAAAGTTAAGCGTCAATTCTGCAGTTTTGATATATATTCTAAAATTTGTGATATTTAGAACATTAATGTGTAATAACGGTGAATTCTAAACCGTTCAGTGTTTGTGAACGTACATGAGTGTTGGTAAATGAAACAAAACTGTGCAACATCACTTTTCAAATTCTTCCAAAAAGTCCATGTGAAATCTCAGTACCTATAGTCCCAAATCTTTACTTAAGGGTATTAGGGGAGGGCATCTCATTTATCATCTTTATCACCTGTCATTCTGATTTACTATGAATTATATATTATTATAATTTTTCTTACTTGGCACTGGCTAAACGCATGAATCTATTATTTAAAAGAAAAAACATAGGCTGCAGAAACTCTAATAGTGTACACAATGCATGTATGTTAACATTTGCACATGCAAACGCAGGTCACGAAGTCGAAACAGTCATCAGAAGCGAGAATATCTTTATCCTTTGAAACAATTGGTCATTTGATTGCTTAAACGTAGAAAAAAAAGCATATTGAGTTTCTTATGAACTTCTTCTCTTTCCATAGAGAAGTCGCGTTTTGAGACCAGAAGTGACGTTCACAAAAGCTCTGGAAAGGAGCCAAGTATGAATTTTACATTCCATTACAAGATAACACGGGCTTATGATAACACTTAACTCGACCATGAGGCAATATGTTGTGTGAGATTTTTTTTTATATTTCGACAATTATTGATTGCAACTACCCTCTCTTTAAAAGATAGATAAGATAGATAAGATAAGATAAGATATATTTATTTCCATTTTAACAATTTAACAATGTACAATTGCTAGTCCCCACACTAGGCTGAGCCTGACCTGTGGGGAAAATATACGATGAACATAACATTTATTGCCGAAACGGAATACAAGTAAGGTATTCTACTTAATTACATTATTTGAAAAATACAAAAATAAGAATTATAATGTGTGTGTGTGTGTGTGTGTGTGTGTGTGTGTGTGTGTGTGTGTGTGTGTGTGTGTGTGTGTGTATGTGTGTGTGAGTGTGTAAAAGTGTTTGTAAGTACATGAACGAGTGCAAAAGCTCATTTGTTAATTTTTAACATACGTTCTGTTTCAATATAAGTCCACTTCATTAGGGTATTAGAGACAAGTTTTTTAGCTTCTCGGACAGTACAATACTTTAAATGGCAGATATTTGCTAGTTTATTATAGATAAAAGGGAAAAGAAAGGTTCCGAACCGGTGAGCAAAGGTAGTGGCCGTAAGGATATTAGGTAGCTTAAAGATGCGTTTTTTCATCATGTCGTCATATTCATCGGAGTTTATTACAATTTTGTGAACAGCGGACACAGCTCTGACAAAGTACAACTTCCGGACACTTAGCACACCAGCGTCCTCATAAAGAGCGTCGGTTGAGTATCGTAGGGGTTTCTTTAGTGCCACTTTTAGAACTCCTCTCTGTGCTCTTTCGATAGGAAGTAGGATCGAGGAAGATGAGCCACCCCAAGCTAGAATGCAGTAGTTTAAGAGAGATTGGCAAAGAGCTAAGTAGACCATCTTTAATATTTTGCCCTCAACTGCGTCACGTAGGTTTTTCATAACGTAGATGACCTTCCTCACTCTCTTGGACATTTCAGCTACGTGTGCATTAAAAGTAAGCCTATCGTCCAGGATCACACCAAGATATTTTAGGGAGTCTGACCTATTTATTTGTTCGCAGTCGCATGGGTTGTTTAGAGTTCTAGATTTACAATCTGTTGAATGGATCTTCAAGGTATTTAAAGAGGTGGGGGCTGACACTGCCGTCTTATGAAAACACAGGAACTTTGTTTTCGATGTGTTGAGAGATAATAGGTTTTTATTTAACCATCTCGATATAGATGCCATACCTTCCTCTGCCTTTTGACTTACTTCGGGCCAAGTTTCATCGTAGAAAATAAGAGCAGTGTCATCCGCGTAACAAAGGATTTCTGAGTTTTGAGTCTGAAGAGAAGCAATACTATTTATGTAAAGCAGAAAAAGAGTGGGCCCCAGGATGCTGCCCTGTGGGACGCCAAAGGTCACCGGTCTAAAACTGCTCCTCATTTCAGAGATTTTTACACATTGGTGTCGTTCTGACAGATAATCTGTAAACCAACTCAAACCGGTTCCTCTGATGCCATAGGCCTCCAGTTTTTTTAGAAGAATTGGAATTGATATTGAGTCGAATGCTTTGGCGAGATCTAAGAAAACACCAATACATTTCGACCCTTTATCTAGATGAGAGGCTACGGTATTTGTCAAAAAAGTAACAGCATCTTCTGAGGATCTACCCTGTCGGAAACCAAACTGGCGGTCAGTAATCACTTTGTTTGTCTCTAAGAAGGAGACAAGTCTTTTATTTATAATGCGCTCCAGCAACTTAGAAACACTCCCTAGGAGGGAAATCGGACGATAATTACTAGGGTCATCTTTTTGTCCACCCTTAAATATAGGAACCACAGCAGCAACCTTCCATGCTTTTGGGAAGGCACCATTCTCTATACTTAAATTAAAAATAGTAGAAAGCGGACCTGACAGTAGGTGTCCTATAGCTTTAAGTATTTTGTTATTTATATTATCAAGACCAGGCGAGCTGTCTGTCTTTAAGTTTTTGATGAGAGTAAGTATCTCTTGAGGGTCAGTGGGTGCAATGAAAAACGAGTTTGATACTCTGCTCTCGACTTCAACTTCTGCCGTAAGTGACTCATGTGTTTCGTTAAGTTTTTCCAATATGTTATTTGCTAGAAGTTGGCCCACTGATGAAAAATATTTATTGCATGCATCCAAAGACGCCTCCAGAGATCCCCCAATACTAGCGATGTCTTGCAATGAGCTATTACCCTTTTTTTGGGATCTATGACAGACTCGATTTACAGATTGCCAGAGCTTTTTTGGCACATTTTTGTTTTTATGTATTTCTTTGCCATCGTGTTCGGCTCTTAATTTTCTGAGAAGTGTAATATAGAAATTTCTGTATCTGCAATAAATCAACCGTTTTGTCGTATCGTCTGGGTGATTTCTTGCGTCCAGGTGCAGTTTGTCCCTGTGTTTCGAACAGCGTATTAAACCTGGAGTCATCCAAGGCTTTATGTTGAATTTAGAGTGACTGACTTGGACCAGACGGGAATGTTTCGTAATAGAATTTGTAAGAATTGATGTGAAATCAGATGCGACTGAATCAAGTGAGGAACTGTTTAGAAGGGACCAATTAACTTGTTCGATTTCCGACTTAAGACCAACATAGTCCACCTCTAATCTGGTTCTTTTTACAGTGTGTGTTTTGGGGGGTACAGTCAATATACCCAGCATAGTGATACTGTGATCAGTAAGGTCAGGCGGACATACAATTGATTCCGCTTGTGTAGTTAATGGAACGAAAATGTGATCTATACAGGATTTGCCATGAGTAGGTTTGTTTACACATGAGACTAAACCATGTTCTGCTAGGATAGTAAGATAAGTGGATGTATTCTCTTCACACACTGAGGGTCCAATGATATTGATATTTATATCACCGATCATAATAAGACATGGGGAGCGTTTGAGGGAATTTAAATTGTAGTCCAACGAAGAGAGAAACCTTGATGAGTTTTTAAAAGAAGGTGATCGATATACGCCTACCAAGGTCAAAACGTTAGGAATTTCGATACTCAGCACGTTTGCATCGTCAATATCGATTTCTACTGCGTTAGCTGACCACTTGTTACTTACATATACGACGACTCCTCCTGCCTTATTTATATATTTAGTTGTATTATAAGAGTTATACCCATCAATTTGCTTAATAGTAACAGATTCATTTAACCAACATTCACTCAAAACCATGACATCGAATGGAATGTTAAGTCTTGCAAGAGCGATTAAAAAGTTTTCAAAGTTTTGTTGAATGCTGCGAATATTTACATGAAGAACTTTAATCGTGTATTTATTAATTATTTTACCGCACTCCTCAAGGTATGGTATAGTATGGCATTCTACATTCAGAGTCTTGTCTATGTCGGATAATAGTTCAAGGGTAGTCATAGTTTTTGTAAAATACTGGTAAAATTGATATTGATAACTTTAAGATAACGAATGCCACATTGATATCGATTAAAAAGAGTATGGAGTTAGAGTATAAAACATTGCAGTTTGTGTAAGTAACTAATATTAATTTGGTACTATGAGGATTTGAGATTTTGCTATCGAACTGTCTGCCTTGAAAACTGAAAGCTGAAAGTGTGAAAGTTAGTGTATGTGATGAGTATTTGTGTATTATAATGTATGTATGTGATGTGTATGTTATTCTATGTGATGGGCACATGTGTATAAGTAAATATTCGGTAATTCTACAAAATATAAATTTTAAAAGAGTATTACAGATCAAAAGAAGCAATGTAGAAAGTAGCAGAACAATCCAAAAACACAACATGCCTACACTTATCTGATTAAATCTGTCATTACTCTTGTCAGGCCGATAGTTTCTCCAAGTCTGCAGGGTGTTGAATTTGTATTGGTGGCGAGCCTTCACGGCCTTCTCGTTTGCGAATGTACACAGTGCCGTTTCGCACCCAACAGTACTTGTATCCATGTTCACGGATCCAGTTTCGCGCGGTACGAAAAAGGCGGCGAGCTTCATAGGTGAGTCGTTCATTCACATACACCTTTCTCTGAGGCCCCGAGCCCACTATTTCCTGACTTTCCGGCTTGCGGCGGGCTTTTGCTTCTTTAAGAAACTCCTCTCGTTTAGATCTCCTCGTGAGGGAGACTACCAGCGGACGCGGGAGCTGGTTTTCCTTTGGTTCGCCTTTAATACGCGCGCCGGCCCGTGAAGCATAATCAAGATCGCGTTCATCGAGCTCAATCCCTATTTTTCTCGCTGTTGTCAGGGCTAGGTGGTAAGGGTTTTCACCAGGCGTTTCAGTTAGACCGAGTATTTCTATTTCAGAGCGCAGCGAGCTGTGTGTCTGCTTGTTGAGCTGATCTTGCAGTTGGACGATCTGAGTCCTGAGGGTGTCATTTTCCCTTTCTTTTTGTTCGAGCGATTTTATGCGCGCGTCATATTCACTGAATTTCAATGTTAGGTCGTCGAATCGCTTACTAAATTCAGACTGCATGTTTACCATATCCTGACGTAGGGATCGTATCTCAGCAATTATTTCCGAATTTGATGAATTCAAGTTGGAGGAGGGCTCCTGTTCAAATCCTATTGGGGCACTTATTTTCTTGCGGTGAGTGACGTTTTCATTTGTGCGTATGGGCGTATTTGTATTGTCGCCACCTCTTCTAGCACTGGCACAACAATCAGGGCAAATCCAACTGTCCTTTTGCAATGGTGTTAAATTAGGTACATTTGCGCAGGATGTATGTAGCACCCTCGAACAAGATTTAGATGAGCAAGACACGAAGTCTTCTTTAGAGATAGTCTTAAGGCACCCGGAACATTTCATGTTGACATTTACTATGAGACACTTTAAAAGTTGCGGTTCGAGATATCGTTTATCGCTGCGTATCGTGGTAGCAGCCCGAGAGTGCTCGACGCGTCCGACTTGCGATGACTCACCACCGGTGGCCGCGCGCTCAGCTCCCACCACGCACCGCCTCGACGAAGCACTTTGAATTTGCAACGATTTATTTATTCGTATGCGCACTTCACACACTCATATCTCTTAAGATTTTAACCGTATTGTAATTTTCGTTGTTGAAATCGACCCCTTGTGACTTAGGCTTTCTTTTGATACCAAAAATATTAGAAACTTTTCGCAAATTTATGTAATAATGATTTTTAAAGACGGAGAAATAACGATACGGTGTTTACTGTTTGCCGTTCGGCCGGGCGATCAAAAGTTGCGTAGGTACCCGACAGGGTGCATAACATTGGTTCCAAAATTGTATAACAACTATGTACATTATGGTTTCGCAATAAACATTTTTTGTATTTATTAGAAGCGCTCTTAGTTCCATAAAATCAGTTCGTAGAAACACGCACACACACACATTCACGCCTGTTTCCCCAAAGAGGTTGGCAGGGGCATATTATACGCCCACAGTTCGCCAATTATATACTTGGTCCCACGTAATAGGTGGCGAGCCTAATGCCGCTTACCGGGCACTGTTATGTTTGCCAGAGCCTCGTCCGTTGATCGGCAGGTGCACCATTTGCAGGCCAGGTTGACTTGGGCTCCAAAGATGATAGTAGGTACACCCTTAACACCACTTAAGCAGAGTTCACAAAGGTCTTTCTTTAGATCCCCCCCGACTGGTCTCCACCTTGTCGTGGTTGGGGGGGCTGAGTACCTCCCGATAGGGCGCAGGAGGCGCTAGGGAAAAGGTAACACCCAGAGATTGGCGACTCTGGGTGCCCTTAGTACTGACTACCGGGGGGGAAACTAGGTGGGCCCTGTGGAGGGTGCAGCGGGCGGGCCAGGAGGGCCCGTCAAGCAGCGCCAGGAGGGTCTTAGGCAGCGGGGGCAGAGGGCCCTTGCTGTCTAACCATGGACCCTCCGAGAAGTCGGCCACACATGCTATGGTCGCAAAAGGAGGTAGGAGGGGCGCGTCCACTGCGTCTTTCTGAGGAGGTCCTCCCGGTTTTGGTCCGGGGGACGTTGGCCGCGGGCGGGGTGTCAGAGCTGCAACCCAGGTACTGGCACCCCGCCTCCTTCTCAACAAGCGGCGGGCGTCGTCGGAAGATTTTTAGTGGGTATTACTGCTGGCGGTCGTGTCTGCCGGTGGTGAGTCCTACACACATCTCTTGGTCCCCCTTTGGCCGGGAGACAGTGCGTAAAGGCATTTTGTTACCGACGTAAATAAAAATAAAATAAAAAAAGGTCTTTCTTTAGATTGGTCCCCCCCGACTGGTCTCCACCTTGTCGTGGTGGGGGGGCCGAGTACCTCCCGGTAGGGCGCAGGAGGCGCTAGGGAAAAGGTAACACCCAGAGACCGACGACTCTGGGTGCCCTTAGTACTGACTACCGGGGGAGAAACTAAGAGGGACCTGTGGAGGGCGCAGCGGGCGGGCCAGGAGGGCCCGTCAAGCAGCGCCAGGAGCGTCTTAGGCAGTGGGGGCAGGGGGCCCCTGCTGTCTAACCGTAGACCCTCCGAGAAGTCAGCCACACATGCTATGGTCGCCCAAGGAGGTAGGAGGGGCGCGTCCACTGCGCCTCTCTGAGGAGGTCCTCCCGGTTTTGGTCCGGGGGACGTTGGCCGCAGGCGGGGTGTCAGAGCTGCAACCAAGGTACTGGCCCCCGCCTTTTTCTCAACAAGCGGCGGGCGTCGTCGGAAGATTTTTAGTGGGTATTACTGCTGGCAGTCGCGTCTGCCGGTGGTGAGTCCCACACCCCCTTTCGGTCCCCCTTTGGCCGGAAGGTAGTGCGTAAACGCATTTTGTTACCGACGTAAAACAAAAAAAAAAAAAGATCTTTAGATTGGTGACTGTTTGTTTGGCCTTTCATATCGAGCGCTTCCGTGCTTCTAGAGGCTTATTAAGCAGGTAGCCTAGGTTAGCACTACGTTCTCCGAATTAAAGGTAAAGGTTTAATTGAACGGCTTTAAAATATATATCAGCAGGAAGCGTCACGCCAACCTCTGCGTATTTGTACTGAATCGACATTGTGGAGTATGAACAGAAGCCGCAGCCCTCTCACCCTGATTCGGGGAGAAGGCATGAACTCAATAGTGGGAGGCTAATGGGTTGAGATGATGAACTAGACCATATGAGGCAGTTTGTTACGCTAACCATGACTTGCAGGCCAGCCTGCGATCACTGACGATGCATCCCGGTCGAAACACCGGGCAAACTAAAAGAATTTCTTTTAGTTTGGATACGATATTGCGTCCGCTTGCTGAGACTTTTATGCTCGCCAGACCGCCTGTTGATTGGCAGGTGCACTCCTCAGGTTCCTTAGGTCTTGGTTGGCTCCCATACACTGTCTCTTATCAAGGTCTCTGAATCTGAGGTCGGTTTTCTAAGTGATCTTGTTTTCGTTAAATGAAGACGTCTTAAAAAAGTATTGCATCTAAAAAGGCTTATTATAAACTACTGCTATCCTATCTCCAAGATTGTGTCCGTGAAAAGGGTCTAGTCAATTTCCGTTCGAATCACCTTTTTAAATCGTTTCTTTTGTCTTTTTCTTAGTTATAATTTCCACGGTACGCTGGAAAAGGACAGACACTGTTCCGTTCAAAGTTAGGTGCCGAAAATAGGGCAGCAGCGTTTCCCATTAAAATAGTTTGCAGTTAGTTCGCGAGCGAAATTTCGAAGTTGTCCCAGAATTATTTTACTTCCATCCGCGGAGTGGATACTAAAGTATGCTATGTATGTTTAATAATTGAATAACGCGAACTATTATTGAATAATGTTACTGACAGATAGACATTTTGGCTATTTAACAAATTAGCGAAAATAATTTGTAGTACCTTCATTTTATGATGGGTATGGAATGAAGGCTACCTTAAGGTATTTTATTGGTAACTTCGTGGTTTCGATTTAGAAAAGAATGGATGCATAAAGCTTTTGTGAACACATGCTATCACGCCTGTTTCCCCGAAGGGGTAAGCAGTTAGCGGAGGTATATTATATGCCGCCTACATTTCACCAACCATATTGTTACTCGCACGTAATAGGTTGCGAGTCTATTGCCGCTTACCGGGAACTTCTATGTTTGTACTTGTACCACTTGTAGGTGAGATTCGTTTTGACACCTTAGATTTAATAAGGATCTCTATGACATTCTTATCATCAATTTAAAAACTAATGCATTTAACTGCGGGCAGAAGTTTCATAAGACAAAAAAGCCAAATAATTTTTCTTCATCTCTAATACAATTGTCTTGATAATAGTATTGAATATGTAGTAAGAAAGTATTCAATTTGGTAATTTACAAATCGACAAAAATTGTGCGGTTTAACCTAGTGCCGTGTTATAGCGGCCTCGAATAGTGCGACCCCCTCTAATCTCACGAAGAGTCTAAGGAGAAATTTCACCGAATGATGGGCAGGATAGTCATCCTGCGTACTAGCTTAAGCTGAAATCACCAATCCGCCTGCCCAGTGTGGTGATCATGTGCATATATCTCAATATAATTAACTACTAAGAAGGCCAATTTTTAGCTATGTACTTCATGAGGCTGAAATAATCCGGTGGCTGAAACCAGTTTAAAAACTCTTTACATACATACATTCACGCCTGTTCCCCCGAAGGGGTAGGCAGAGGCATATTATACACCCACACTTCGCCAAATATATAGTTGGTCCCACGTAACAGGTGGTTAGCATATTGCCGCTTACCGGGCACTATCATGTTCGCCAGAGCCGATATGTAGCCTTTGGGCTCTTTAGGTTTTGGTAGGATCCCTATACAAACAGTGGTAAACGGTATTAAGTATTATTATATTAAGTGATTATTATTTTATATATTATTAAAAACTCTTTAAGTAAGTAAAATAATACATTATTAATAATAAAGAGGAATAAGGGTCGGTTCATATCTGACGGAAAAAGCGTCGAGCGTAGCGTAGCTGTATGCGCGACGCACTAACGTATCATCGGTTGAGTGTGCACGTTCTTAAGTTTTTCTATACATTTCTCTGTTCTGGCGTTACGCGACCGATAATAAGCGACGCATGTTCCGTCAGATATGAACCGACCCTTAGTGACAGAAATATTATTTGAACTCGTGAATATTGAGATCACTGAATTTTAATTCATCTGAGAGCCTTTAAAGCGAGATCTTTGGTGCACCTAATTAGTGAAAGTGATGACAGGGCCTCAAAGTATTTCGAAACGTCTTTGAAGCCAATTTTTCAAACTTCACAAGACGAAAATTATTCGACTGTCAAAACGATATTACGATTGTGAAATTACTTACGAGTAGGGTTGCCATCACTTATAATGTTTTTAGATAAAGTAAGTTTTTGGAATATTTAGTATTGATTTCAATAAAGTTAAAAAAGGTCATTAAGGTCAATATAACAGTTCATATAAGGGGCTGTATAAACTGGTATATTGTAAGTTAGGACCTATAAAAAATCTAGGGACGACAAAGTGCGCGTAGCAACGCGCCAATAGCAATTGGTGGAGTCGCATTTGAAGTGAACGACTGTGGGTCGACTAGACTGCTTGACGCCGCTGTCCGCTGTGACGTAGATGTCTGCCCCCGACGCGTCTTCTTACGTAGATTAATCCGCCACAAAATTACTACTGTACGCTACTAATGTCCTATCAATCCTACCACTAATCAGCATTGGGCCCTCGAGGTGGAGTATGACTCTTTACCCTCTTACCTTGGTTCGTGAATAGCGGCTTTTTCATTTATAACTAACAATAACTACTACAATATTTTTGCTCCCATAAGACAAGCTGAACCTTGTGAAGTAGTCAATCTAGGTCTTGACATTGCATATTTTCTGCAGTAAAATTTCTAAATAAAATTTAAACTTTTTATAAAATAAGTAAAAAAACAACAGACAGGATTAAAAAAAAAATTCAGATACACCCTACCGAACTCAGAGGGATTTCAACGAAAATTAATAGAGCAATGAATGCGATCAAGTGTTACATTGTTTTGATCTTTTCTTATTCACCTGGAAGGTAATAGCAAGAAATGCAAATTTTAATTGACATTTTGTAATTCGGACCGTCTATTAAAATATTTGAAATGACTGGTTTCTTTAATGATATTTTATGATAACAGTTTAGGAGCGAATTTTGATTATGTATTTAGAACCCGACTTCAACTTCTTGTTACGGCACACTATGTCAAAGCTAAAGTTAAATCATACATTCAAGTTTGACCCAGTAGAGCTCTTATGAATGCCAACTTAAAAAAGTGGATTAAACAAAGTGGATTAAACAAAGTGGATTAAACAAATCTGTTTTTTTTTAAATATTGTTATACTAAGTCAATTGGTTAAGGGGTTCCAGCCGCCCATTAAGTCCATTAATTCGGTTTTTTTCTTACAAAAATTTTAGATGTGATTTGGCATTTATCAAGTCTCGTGTTTGATATGTCCCAGTAGTCTTACTACTACTATCGCAGGGATAAATTACTACGAGATCATTTTCAAGTTTCGAGGTGCAGTAATATCGGCTGGCGCAGTGTGGTGCCGGCCTACCCCTTTCATCTCATGGGGAGTCGTAAGAGTTGAAGAGAAATCCTATCAGATGATGTGCAGCAACGGCATCCTGCTCAGCTGTTAGTCTGGAAAATGTGTTTATTTATATACGATGCAATTTATTACGACCCGATCTATATCTACTTATCTATATCTTCTTACGGGGCTATTGAATGACTGCATAAGGTAACCGAATAAACCCACAAATTAAACTTGGTACCTGCTAGAATCTTTTGAATATAATATACCAATAAACCTTGACTACATAAAATATGTTTTATTTATCGCGAGCAGATTAACGACAATGCGGCTTTTTACAAAACGACAAGGCAAATTGTGACATTGTGGTAAATAATTTTTGATCATACATATATAGCATATTAGCAACTTATCATTTTCCCTAAGAAAATATTGTTTTTTTAGATCTACTAGCTTTTAAAATGTACAACATTCTTTCATATTTTGCCTACTCATATCATAAGCAGTGCATCCTACAATCTCCCTGCGAAAGATATATAACGTGCTTAAACCTTATAGTTATATAAGGTATTGAAACTAGAACGCTATGAGCTGCAACATCAAAGTGGTGCATCGGGGTGAGCTGTCCACTGAGGCGAGCCGGTATTGACGGGTTAGCAGCTTCGTGTTAGCTGTAACATATATCATATTGGTATTATACTCCCATCCCAAATGTCTAGACAGCAGGTCTCTTTATGATAGATAACGCAGTCAGTACTATATACTAGTAGCGAATATTTGGATTTATAATAGTAAGTTTAACTGAGTTGAGTTTCATTGAAAATTAATGGAGCAATGAATGCAAGCAACATTGTCGGTTCAAAGAATTTTATTGTCTAAAGAAATTTTACATTTCACTAAAAAGACAATTTAGGCTTAACTATTTAAAAATAACAACATGGCTGCTAAGCAGTGTTAAATATATCAAATAAATGCTGCACCGGAGCCAAAATTTAATAAAGCATATTTTACTTACTATTTAAAATATAAAGTTTAAGTTTAGCTTTAAAAATATTAATGGATTCGCTATTCGTTATATTCTTGGGTAATTTATTATATAATTTAACTCCTTCATACACTAAGTTTCGAGTTCCATATTTTGTTCTAGGAAAAGGCGTCTTTATATTAATGTGATAATATTGTTGTGATCTATTCTTGAAATAAATGGTATCCTTATTGACTCTATGGTTACGTTTCTGGAGAAGCATTCATCGATGTTTTAATTTTGCATTACAAAATTATCATAGGTAAGTTCCCAATGCGATAGAGTATTTTAAATATAATCAAAATAGCCGAACATCGATTACAATTAGTTGGAGGCAAAACAGTCTTGACAGGTTAGCAGTTCGGTGTTAACTGTAACCAGTATAAAATTTGTATTGGCAGTTCTCTTTATGAGATTACCGGTGCCGAAATTTTGCGTTTAGAATATAAATCCCTTTTTGACTAAGAATCATTGTAACTAGAAGATATTTTAGGACGCGTGTTTACGTAATGCTTGTCTCAATGCAACCTTACTAATACTATAAATAATAAATAAATAAATATTCTCTTACAATCACACCAATTATTTAGTTCCAAGATAAGTATCATTAAGAACTTGTGTTATGGATACTAAATAACGGATAAACATATATAAATACTTTTTTTTTTTGTAAATACATACTTAAGATACATAGGAGAAAACCCAGACCAGAACAAATATTCATGTTCATGCACACAAAGATTTGTCCTGTGTGGGAATCGAACCCACGACCTCTCGAGTGAAGTGCAGGTATACTGACCTCCACGCCATATCGGTCGTCAAACCTATGACTTTTTACATACATACAATCACGCCTGTTTCCCCGAAGGGGTAGGCAGAAGCATATCATCCGCCCACACTTCGCCTGTTATATTGTTGGTCCCACATAATAGTTGGCGAGCCTATTGCCGCTTATCGGGCACTGTTATGTTCGCCAAAGCCTCGTCCGTTAATCGGCAGGTGCACCACTTGCAGGTGAGGTTGGCTTGAGCTCCTCAGATCTTGGTAGGAGCCCTATACACCTAACTTTTAAACAGTCTATAAATCAAAAACAGCAAGAACAAAACACCCATGTTCTAGCGTCATATTATTCTTGTGTGGAAATCGATCTCAGGACTTTCATCACCATCATATCAGCCTTAAAGTCCACTGCTGAACATTGGACTCTCTATTAGGTTACATTCAGATTGGTGATCGCAGTTTAAGCCAGTACGCAGAATGATGCTGATGCCCATTATCCCGTAGGAGTTCTCTTCGTCAACTTTGCAAGGATATAATTATATGAAAATTAGCATGTACAAAAAAGTATGTATATCCGAGTTACTTACACTAGAAGAGCCGTGAGTACTGTCCAAGAAAATAATTCAATTATTTAAGTAATTTTTAGTCCATTGGCTTATAAATGCTACACATACGGTTACCAATTACAAGACTAACTTCTGTTAACTCTACTGTACGCTTTTAGTTTAGGCACACACAATTTCCAATAATTATTCATGGGGTCATATGATATGTACAGTTGGAAGACATCTTTTATTTATAGTTTAAAGTTTTGTTATCTTTATTTATTCTGTATGCAATATTACTATATGTTCAAGTTATGGTCTCATAAATAATAGATGTGCAAATATAGTACTTAATTCCTGATAAATACAAAAAAAGTATTTATATTAGTCTATCCCTTCTTTGATATTGGTCTGGGAACAGTCAAATTATTGTAGTAACTGCTAAAATAGAGCTTGGGTTAGACACCACAATTCAACGAAAATAGTATACGTTACTTAGCTAACCAGACGAAGATTTCCGCTAATTTCTAATAATTATTCATGAGGTCATATGATAGGTAGAAAAGAAAAAATAGATAATATACTTTATAGTCTTTAAGATCAACAGGATCATTTAGATTCGTCAAAAATTAACACACAAAATGGAAATTCGATTTTTTAACAACAGCGAAAGAGATAAACAATGAAAGAGACAAATGATTATTTATTAGTTTATCCCTTCTCTGATAGTGGTCTGGGAAAAGTCTAATTACATTTACGCAATCATTTAAGTAACTGCTGAAATAGAGCTTTTAGTTAAGGCACAACTATTTAACCAACAACCCACTTTTCACTAATTTAAAACTATTATTTATGGGTATAAATCTCATGATAAGCACAAAAAAGTATTTATGTAATTTTATGCGATCTCGATACCGCTGTGGGGTTTGGTTTGATTGCTTTCTCATACTTACTCTAGCATAGCTGTGTGAAGTGTATATGTATATTTACGAGACTACCAAAATTGAGCTTTAAGTACACGTTCCATTCCCATCACAGACGGAGGTGGTTTGGAAGTTTTGTCTCGTTTTCCAATTTGCACTAATTTCTAACAAGTTTTATACAACACATAGTACATATCTCATGATAGGTACAAAAAAGTTATTTATAGAAATTTATCTGTTTTCTGATACTGCTGTGGGGTTAGGTTTGATTTCTATGTCTCCTACTTACTCTAGAATCGCTGTGTAAAATGTATAAGTATATTTATTTAAAGATTTAATCCCGACCAAAAATTTACATGCGTACCCACGCATACATAGACCCACGCATGCTTACACCCATACCTACACGCATGGAAACACATACAGACTTACACACGCACCCACTCGTATAGACACGCACACTTACTCACATAGACACGCACACTTACCCACATAGACAAACACATCCAACAACACAAGAGAAAACACACACACAATCGCATACATCACTCAAACACACTTTTTATTTTACTGTCCAGTCTTTTTAAGTGTTTAGTTTAGGTACCTGCATAGTTTAATAATTAATTTAATCCGTATTTTATATCAATCTTGGAGCTCTTATATTTAGTTTTTTACTATAAACGGTTACTCACTCTCTGTCTGCAACACAGGTCTGCCTAGTGCAGACATCAGAGCACATGCAGAGATTTTTTTGGTTAATATAGTTTATTATATTATTATTCATTTTATTATTTAGGTATCTACCCTATAAACTATACCTACTACACACACTATTCAAAAAATACAATAATATGTACGTAACATTACTAACACAGACGAAGGTAATTTGGAAGACTTGTCTCGTCTTCCACTTTCCGCTAATTTCTAATTACCATTCATGGGGTCATAAAAATCCCATTTGTGCCCGGGACATTAACTTCAACATACAATCAGCTTAATTCGGAGGACTTTTTTCTGTTGAATAAGTAGATTTTGGTCTTATTAACTTTTAACGAACGTATAGTAACTTTATATATAGTTACCATAGATTGTACAGAAAACGAAATGGTTTTAAACAAAAAAAAAAAAAGGAAAACATTGTGTAGATGGGTGTGTATTTGTACTAGTTTTGAGATTTTATTTATAGAGATAGTTATGATCGTTATGATCACATAATAATATAACATAGTTTAAGTTCCTACCTTCCTTTACAAAAGACATGTCTTTCCCAGCAGTCTTTTCATTTACAGCACATACGAGTAAGACACGAAGGTGATTCGTACAATGTTATATGAAATAGAAATTGCAGTAGTGGTACTGTAAATGCAATTATTACTACTAGTACTTCTTAACAATATGTATATATGCCAGGCGAGAGATTGCTAACTTGACGCGTCTATTGAAAGTTGCTCACGGCTCAGTTAACTGTCCTTAGCTGTTGTCGCGTTTGCATCTATCGGTTCCTTCTAAAATATTTTCTAGGTCATTGTTACATCTCCCATTCGCATCGACCAATTACAGACAAAATTCTTTTATGTGGCGAGCCGGTAACTTTATTAATAAAAATTGTTATAGCTTAGATTTAGATCTTTTTAGCAACAAATATTGTTTCGGCAAGGACTAAGTTAGGTAGCAAGTTCTTTGGGCATTATTTTTTAGCATGTTTTTATAATAATGTATGTGTTTTTATGTTTATGAGATTCTGTTTCTATCAGTGGAGATCTATAATTAGTTTCCTGAGATTATATGTTTAATGTATTATGTTTAGCAAGCTATTGGTTCTCCTAAAAATGTAATAAATAAATAATTATTAAACTATTATAATCATGTACTTTATGAGTGTACTCTTGCACTGCGTCTGCGTGATGGAGTAATGTTTATGCTCAGTCGTGGGACGTTTCCTAATCAATGAAATATTTCAATTTATAACATATATACATGATACCAATATTTTTCTGGATAAATTAGAATATTTTTATTTAAAAATAGCTCACCCAAAAATTTAAACCAAATCATTTAAGAAAGCAGCTCAATAAATTAAGCAATTTGCGTTTGTTACCGTGAATCAAACACGGTCGCATCACAATCGCACCCAGTCATGGCGTCCTGCGTAAATGCCGTGTCACATGAATAACATGCGTCGACGAATAATTTAAAAAAATATATATATTCTAGCATTATCCCCGTTGCCCCAGACTTCAGCCCAGTGCCTAGGGTCTGCTCACAGGTCTAACCAGATATGGCTGACCTTCAGTTATTACCTAAAGCGACTGCAATCTGACCTCCACAACCCAAAGAAAAACATCATTCTATGATTAAAACAGTTGTCAGAATATTAGAAGACACTTCCTAATAACGACTGCCATAGATATTCATGACAGCCGGGACCAACGACTTAACGTGCTATCCGTGGCTCAGAGCAAGCGATAATTACGCACATAACTTTGAAAATTCATAGGTACGTCATCAGTGTTTGGACCCTAGACCCTCTGAATTAGAAACTGGGTTATCGCTTCCCTCGCCGACGAATATTCTAACCTTAATAAAACAGCACAGACAAATAAATCAAATTAAATGTTAGACAGCATAGCTGAATGAACCAGACGTAAACAGATCGAGATGTAATTGGGAACGAATGGCTCAACGCCACCATTCAACGTCTTCAATACATGTTAAGTCCTTTATCGTTCCCTTTTTTATTCTCCATTCATCAGTCTCTTTGAATTTAATCCGTTTTAAGCAGCATTTCGTCCCTGTATTTTTCATTTGCTTTTATTAAAATACTTTTTGAGACAGATTAATTTTTTAAACCACTTTTTTTTAAAAGTAATTTAGTTAGTAAAAGAAAAAAGTATGTTTTTTTCAAATTGAAATTGTGTAATTCTTGTAATCATATTTTAATATTGATAGATAAATAATGTGAGGGTTTGCAGCAAAATACTGATAGTCTAGAAGTATGGTCTACCTCTAGATCTTATGTGTGCAACTATTATAAAAAAATGTTTTTTAATAGTAAGAAAAAAAAATAACCTCAACCTAAGCCAAAAAGAGAAGTATAAGTATCTCTTTTTGGGTTACGGTGAGGTTTTTTTTTTACTATTAAAATACGTTTTATGCAGCCTACCTAAATTAGTTTGGACTAGGCTTTATTACTTAATCCTAAAATCGAGTTTGGCCGGTAACATTATAATGATAAAATGAAACAGGACTATTTAAAAAAAACTATAGTCTTAAAACTATAGGTACAAGACAACGGATTTTTTTTCTGATAAATATAGATGAACATTAAGTTTTTATTTGTTACTGATAGAGAAAAAATGCAACCTATAAACATAAGTCAATATAATAGTTATAACATATAATATGCGTAAAAAGAATCTACAATAACATCAAGAACTTATTTGCAAATAAGACTAATTATTATAGTTTAAATCGCTAGACCAAGATATGCCGCTAGTTTTTTTCCGCAAGCTATATAATATGACAGGCAGCCGTGCCTCTGGTAGTCGTCGAGAGGCCTTCGTTGCTTAGTGCCCGTCGCGGCTTGAGCCCGAGCCATGAAAGGCAAGGACTCTCAGCCACCACTTGACTCGCATATTGCGCACTTTCCGCCGCATAAAAAATGGAAACCGCCTCATTGTAAGAGCACCTTTCGAAATATAATTTATGTAATGATGCTCTTTTTATCTTGTGTTAGGAAAGAATTCACTTTTTTATTGTTACAATTCTAGTGGTGTCCTATTATTGTTTATTTGGCATTTTGCAACTAACTGGAAAGTATGGCCTTACGTAGCTATAAACTATTTCATTTAAGAACTATATTTTATATATATATAGCGGGCATAAATAGTTACTATTGGACTAAAATTAAATAATATTAATAAAACATCACGATCTCAAAGGATTTTTTTATGTACCAATCGAGTTAGTTAGTCGAGGAAGACACGTTATGCCGTTGGTCCCGGTTATCACTAAATGTGGTAGTCGTTAAGCCATGTTAAAGGCCTATTAGGGCGGCTTGAAAAATTCTAACAGCAGGACCCCATACACCTGCCTCCGCCAATCCGCACTGGGTCAGCGTGGTGGAGTATGACCCAATACCGAGGCTCGTGCTCATTTGTGGGACGTTAATGGGCTGATATGAATGTACCAGTACCGTGCTCAAATTTCATGGGATTCTTTATATAGTTACAGTGAATATTGTCGGATTAAGTGAGTAACGTGCTCAAATTTCATGGGATTCTTTATATAGTTACAGTGTATATTGTCGGATTAAGTGAGTAACGTGCTCAAATTTCATGGGATTCTTTATATAGTTACAGTGTATATTGTCGGATGACAAAAATAACTTCAACAAAAATGTTACCAATCGGTGGATGTTTTAAACTAAGTGTTGCTTTACGTATAGTACTGGACGCTAATCTAATCACTTTCGAAAATATCTGGTAAAGGTAACAAGACTAGTCATATTAATCAATTTATATATACAGTAGTTTGTTAATAAAAGAGTTGTTTTCTTACAATTACTTCAAGTATTTAGTACCTACCGTTAAAATAAGTATAGCGGACAAACGTACATAAATCCTTTTTTTCCGTAAATATATACTTCATATACTTAGGAAAACACCCAGACCAGAACAAATGCAATTGTTGATGCCTACAAAGATTTATCCTGTGTAGGAATCGAACCCACGACCTCAGGAGCGAAGCGGTTATTCTAGCTACCACGCCATATCTGTCGGTTTATGTTTAAGTTATATTGCAATGGGTCCTCACAACGATTTCATTATATGATATTGGTTCGGACCGAGAATACCATAAGCTTCGAAAGCAATAGTCTCAAGAACCACTTCAGTAAAATAAAATAAAGTAAAAAGTTCATTAATTTATTAACTATGACATATACATATAGCACTTGAAAATGTCAAAATCAAATATTTATTTATTTATTATTTGGGAAACATACAATGTATTATTACTTATCTATGCTTATCTTAGAATACAATACATATATCAATAAAGTTTCCACCATTACATAACACACACAAGTAACAGACACAAATCGTTTAAAAAAAAAAAGAAAATGTTTACTAAATAACCCCCTTAACTATTTACCAATATTAATTACTAACTCGTGAATACAATTTTTCCACTGATAAAGAGAAAGATTGAACATATCAATTGACGTGAACTTTATATTATATTCATTACAAGATCTGAACAAAAACGTACCTATTGCCAGTATACTTAGTTCTCGTAGAGGGTAGACTAAATAAATATTTAAGACGCGAACTTGACCGGGGGCACCTCAGACCAATTCTCTCCAAAAGAAATGGAGTGTCGACTAGACTTTTCATAACCTTGTAAAGAAAAACTTGATCTCTCTCAATACGACGATCCTCTAAAGAAGGAACACTAGGAATAATTTCGTTAGGCAGCTTATGTGCTTTGTAATTTAGATGTTTAATAAACTTATAATTTATTCGTTCTATTGAGTTTATGCGCACAGCATACTGCGGATTCCAGACCGTTGACGCATATTCCAAAATGGAGCGGACGAAGGAATTAAAGAGAAGCACCAAAGTAGAGCCATGCTTAAAATCTCTGCCTATTCTAATTATAAAACCAAGCATGCGATATGCTCTGGCCGAGATACTATTGATATGCGCCTCAAACGTCAGTTTACTATCAACAATCACCCCAAGATCTCTTATCTCAGTTACTCTCTCAATATTAATGTCGCTCAGCTGATAGTTAAATCTAACGACCTTTGATTTACGGGTAAATGTTATTACATTACATTTTTTTGAATTAAGATGAAGACAATTCCTGCGACAGTAATCATAAAGGTTGTCAAGATCATTCTGAAGCATGGAACAGTCAAGACGAGTAGAAACATTTTTAAATATCTTCATATCGTCAGCATATATTAGTACATTGGAATGCTTAAGAGTTGTGACTACGTCATTAATAAACATATTAAACAGCAGAGGACCCAGGTGTGAACCCTGCGGCACTCCTGAGGTGACCGGAATGAACGTTGAACAATAACCCTTAACAGTTACAGCCTGACTACGATCCCTGAGATAGGACTCCATCCAGCGCAGCAGGTCACCGTGTATACCGACTTCACCAAGTTTTCGTATTAAAATAGAGTGTGGAATCTTGTCAAATGCCTTGGAGTAGTCAGTATACACGACGTCAACCTGACAACCCTTATCCATAGATGTAGCTACTCTGTGCACAAATTCACACAAATTAGTTTCAGTTAAATTAAATATATTAAAATATATTAAAAGAAAAAATTACTACACTGAAAGCACACTGCAGAAGCTTAGACTCACATACATGTAAAAAATATAAAATTAAGTGTAAGTGAATTTAAGTGCCAGTTCCGAGCTCTGTAAGAAGATCTGACAAGAAACTCACAGGCTCTTTTAAACTATACATAATATCACACCTATTTCCCCGAAGAGGTAGGCAATTAAATAACATACACCCACATTTCGCCACAATTTATATTATCAATCAAATATAACGATATACAACACACACAGTCAATATTTGAAGATATTAGAAGGGTCTCCAGAAGCCGTAACCAGTAAAGTAACACTATGGGAACCTTGCATTACAATCAAGTCAGTTTTGAGTAAACGTAGAAAGGGCATTGCAAGTAAAGACCTGTAAGGCAAACTGTATATTTGAGAGTAACTTCAGCGGCCACACAATGGGGCGACTCATTTTGCGAGACTGAATATCATCTCGCATTGTTTTCGGCTGCAACACACCTCAGCAAATAAATGGCAACGAGAGTGTTTCTGCGCTAAACTAATGTGCGATTTTTTAACCGTTCATTAAATAAATACTTCTAACCAGTTGATTATCTTTATAATAGAGCACTTTCTTTAATTCTTTCATAAAGTCAAAACTGTACATTTGTATATTTTACAAGAGACAATTCTAAGATGTTAAGTAATAATACTTTTTAGAAGCGCTCGTAGCTCCGCGGTGCTCGGTGGTCGGAAACGATCACTAAGCTTTACTAAGCTGAGTTTACTGGGGTCAGTCCTTGGATGGGTGACCGTTTGTGTAGCTTTTTGATATCAAGAGCTTCCGTGCTTCGGAAGGCACGTTAAGCCGTTGGTCCGGGTTATCACTAAATGTGGTAGTCGTTAAGCAATGTCAGAGGCCTAATGGGTGGCTTGATAAATTCTAACAGCAGGACGCCATACACCTGCCTCCGCCAATCCGCACTGGGTCAGCGTGGTAGAGTATGACCCAATACCCTCGCACCTTGGTATGTGAGAGGAGGCTCGTGCTCAGTAGTGGGACGTTAAGGGGCTGAGACGACGAATACTTTTTATATGAAATCTAATATATAAGCCGTAATAATCATATTTACGATAAAAATCTGTCGATGTCTCTGTTTCATTTTAACGGTTATCCTCATTTAGCGATTTTTATTAACTTATGTTCTTGAACAATTTTAGACCGAAATTAAAGGCAATTATAGAATTTTTATACATTTTTGTTTATAATGGTTAAATAAGCAAATAAAAGTGCGGACATAAATACGCGGCTTAAAAAATGAAGGACGCCACACACCTCTCGCCGCCAATCATTACTAAGTCAGTCTAGGGGCGTATGATCTAATTTTCTCTCACCTTTAATTCTGAAAGGAAATCGGTGCCTAATTGTTGTTGAACTTAGTAATATTTTATAATTTATTTTGTTTTGACAACAAAAATGGGAAAGAAATTAAATATATAAAAGTACATATAAAAACTATATAAACTTCTTGAGAACAAAACTTAACGAGCCTCTTGCCCTATTCTTCTGTACTCAAGCCCGAAGTGAAAGGCTGCGTTAGTCTTTAAGTTAACGTTTATAAAAGCTTTACTGAGCCAAACTCAAAAAAGTTTTTTCATAGAAATAATATATTTTGGTGAAACTTCGCCAAAAGCTCTTTCTACAACTCAGAGGTACGCTGCATATAGGATCGCGATCCTGTCATTTCGAAGCAGAAAAAAAACAGAAAAATAAATATAAAACTGCACATGATTCCATCGTACCATCAGGTTTTGTCAGAAAAGCTTCAGTTGCCACAGCATCTAACAAGTGCATTATGTCAATACAACGTAGTCAGTTTTGGTACTAAATTAACTGGAACAATACGGGCGTGCTCTCTGTTTTATTTGCACTACAAGCTTTGCGTTCGTGAGATTCGCTGCATTTGTTTTTATACGAATGTGGATTGTAATGTGTTTGCTAGCTTCAAGCATTTATCGTTTCTGGTAAATTGGCTAGCTGATTGGACTTAGCGTCTAATAAAATATAGCTCTTCAATATTTTCAGGTCACGTTAACCCTTAGAAAGCAGGAGAAGACAATTATTATTACAATACGAGCGTACTCTTTGTGTTATTTCCACTGCAAGCTTTGCGTTCGTGTGATTAATTTGTTTTTATACGAATGTGGGTTGTAATTTAATTGCTAGCTTAAAGCTAGCAATTAAATATGGCAAGGCATTAAATATGATAAGGCATACAGATGTCTGAAGATGATTTTACCAAGAGTAAAAATGTGGCTAGTATAATAAAAATGTCGTGGCCCGATTGTTAACATAGCTACCGTATGTAAAACTGTAGGCGTTTTATAAAATGATTTTTTTTTAAATGTACAAATAATAATAATTTAAGGCTGTGTTTCCAAATTGCGTTGAGCGAATCGAGTTAAATGAAACGATTCTATTGGTGCTTAACTAAGACATCCCTAGCGACGCATCCTTGGACATACCTGGCGGAAAAGCAGCATTCAGCAGACAGATGTAGGTTGATGTTCCAATAATAATAAATTACTGCTAAAAAATATCTTACTTCATTAATTTAAATTTGTTTGCATATCACATGGTTATAAAGATATAAGTTAATTTCCAAACATGAGAGTGCATAACGAAATTTCCATTTAAAATGTAAGAATGAAGTTCCTGCCTATGGCAAAAGCTTCCATGATAGAAATAGGCCGTTAGTAACGTTTTAAAGAGAAAACGTATAAACCCATTAATAAAATAGGCAAATTGTTAAAAAATGTTTCCAATGAATATCGTGATTTTTAATTAAGACTTGTGGCATGAATGCATTTTTTCTATGGCCAAACTGTCTCTGTTATATTACAAAAAATAAATATAAAATAATTTAAGTTCCATTAATTATCTCGCGCTTATTTACCACCTGTGAATCGGGTTTTATGTCACGATGGCTTTTCAAATGGAGATTGTAGGGTTGACATTTTTTGCTTTTATTTTTAAACAGGTAATCTAGATGTATAGGGATCCTGCCAAGACCTAAGGAGCTCTTTTTTTTTTATTTACGTCGGTAACAAAATGCATTTACGCACTGTCTCCCGGCCAAAGGGGGAGACCGGGAGGGGGTGTGGGGCTCACTGCGGCAAAGCGACCACCGCAGTCCTACCCACTAAAAATCCTCCGACGACGTCCGCCGCTGTTGAAAAAGAGGCGAGGCGCCAGTGCCTAGGTTGTAGTTTCTGGAATAGAATAGAATATTTTTTATTGACTAAGCAACACACACAATATCATACAATGGTAACAAAATACAATATAACAACACAAATAACATTAAACAAATACTAAAATATGAAATATGTGTGCAACCTGTCAAAAGGGCGATACATCAGCGTAATGCTGCTGCATCTGCTGATACAGCAGCGCTGGTGTTCCTGTAGCGCCCCTTTGAGGTACAGTGGCTTTAATTCTAAAAAAGTAAAATAACCAAAAAATAGAAAACAAAAAAAAATAAATAAAAAGGAATTTATAGTACTTAATTAGAAAACATTACATACAAAGAAAAAACTATAGGCTGAACAAACAATAACAAACAAAAACCAACTCCTTTAAGGTACAGTGGCTTGAATTCATAAAAAGAAAAATAATCAAAAAATAGATAACAAAAAAAATAAATTATAAAGGAATATAAAATACTTAATTGTTACTGGCACTCCACCCGCGGCCAATGTCCCCCGGCGGCAGTGGCAGGGGGCCCCTTCCGTCTCGCCATAGACCCCCCCCCCCCCGAAGTCGGCCAGTTACGCCATGGCCGCACATAGAGGTAGGGGGGGCGCTGCACATTGCGCCTCCCTGAGGAGGTCTCCCCGGTTCTGATCCGGGGGACGTTGGCCGCGGGCGGGGTACCAGAAGCTACAAAACCAGGCACTGGTACCTCGCCCCTTTTCAACAGCGGTGGGCGTCGTCTGAAGTTTTTTAGTGGGTAGGACTGCGGTGGTCGCGTCTGCCGCAGTGAGCCCCACACCCCCTCCCGGTCTCCCCCTTTTGGCCGGGAGACAGTGCGCAAGCAGCATTTTTTAACAGACGATAATAAAAATAAAAAAAAGGTGTGTAGTGCCCCACTCGAATTGTCAAGCTGTCCAATAGGGTCTCTAACATAGCTTAATGCTTAATGAATTATTTTTAGAAGAGACCTTGCCACTACGTAATTATAATATCAAAATCTAAGATTGACATCCTTGAATATTCAACGGCGATCGCCCGCTTTGCCTTTAAAAGTGAGGCAAAAGAAAAAGAGGTCACTGCAAAAAATAACGACCAGCAGCCGGGCGTTGCGCTTTTAATTACGTAATGGTTTTTATAACATCGAGCGACTTAATGAACCCGCTAATTTTATTTTTGAATCATTCCAAAGAGGTTCCTTCAAGTTCCATTTACTCATAAAATAATTAAAATGAATAATACCTTATTTTACATTCATTCGCATTCATTTGGAATATGTTTAGGTGTAAACTTTAATAGGTGGGTAGGTAGGATACCTATACGGTATCCTACCAAGATCTGAGGAGCCAACCTCACCTGCAAGTGGTGCACTTGATCAACGGACGAGACTCTGGCGGACATAAAACTTCCGGTAAGCGGCAATAGGCTCGCCACCTATAGCGTGGAACCAACAATATAACTGGCGAATTGGGGGCGTATAATATGTCTCTGCCTACCCCTTTGGGAAAACAGGCGTGTTGCTTACAACAAGTTTATAAGTAAGTAAACTTTAATTATCTGTTCAGGATATCAATGTCCCCGTGACCTCGAAGCACAATACCACGAGACACAAAGACAAGAATTTCATTTCAACGCTGCTTTGAAATGAAATTCGTGAAATGTGATACTCCTATCCGGATGGATATCCTATCCTGTAGGATTACAGGACTTAAATTTGCGACTTCCACGTATAGTACCAACGGATCTCAACGGTTCAATGGCGAATAACTCTTCTAACTGTCTTTTCTCTAAGGAATAACCTCACCATCATCATCTTAGTTCATTACCGTCCCACTATTGAGCATGAACCTTGTCATACTCCATCATGCATATCTAGTGCTGATTAACGGCAGCAGGTGTGTAGAGGCCCACTAGAATTTCAAGCTGTCCAATAGGGCCTCTAACATAGCTTAATGTTTACCAGAAATACGACGAACGGACCACTTTACGAGCGTTCCGAAGCTCGGAAACGCTGAATATTAAATGCCAAATCAACGATCATCCAACCAAGGACTGACTTCTGTAAATTTTGCAATTCTCAGAGATCTACGCACGCTACATACAGATAGTACACACTTCCTTGCTGCCTGCTAGCTGTAATTTTTTGTCTAATTGCTAATTTTAGTATGTTATTGTTTGATTTTAGTTTTTTATTGTTGTTTTATTTGAGTTTGTTTTGTGACGTATTTTGTGCACGTGTCTACTTTGTATATGTTTTTTCCTTTTTTCGGTCCGCTGGAAGAAATTTCCATTTAGGGATAAGCAGTGCCGTTGTACATGTTTTTCATAACTTTTATCTTTGTGTATGTTTTTTATGTGCATAAATTGTTGTTGTTAAAAATAGTTTAACCGGTAGCGGTACCGCTGACCGAGTCATTAGGAAAGGCTTTGAATGACCAAAGTCCCGGGCTCCAGTCATAACAAAGTGGTACGTTATTCCCTGGCATACGGTAATAACAGCCAGTTGCAGCTTTGTATTAGTCCATTTTTAACGCAATCTTTTACAGAGATCCATGGTATAGCGCTTGCGGTCATGTTATAATTAGGTAATATCAAACATCCTGCGATAGTTCCCATGTTAAAAGAAATAACATCATCCAATATTTTTTCTGCAGATCCTCCATCTATACATTATATTGCAGTCGTAAATAAAGATTATTCAATCAGGATTTATTCAAGAGGGAAGGAAATATTTACGAGGCTGTGCCATTAACACAAATGGGGGCATTAAGTAGGAAAATAATCGGGGATATTGTAAGGAGGAAATTATCATGCTATGGAAATGTATGTGGTAATGTTTGTATAGGGCCACTCGATAAATCTTCTGCGGATTTTCCGTATGGACAAATGGATGTGTTTATGCAAAATAGTCTCAACATACAAACCTCTGTTTTGTCTGTCTTAATCTTAAAATTATCATCCTATGGAATTTTAATTCTTCTTTTAGGACCGTCCTATACGGACAGTTTGATGTGGTTATGCAAAATGAACTCAACACGAAACTCAACTTTGGATTGGTCTGTTTTTAATGGGTTATGTATAAACGTGAAGTGTACGTCAGCATAATTATATGCAAAATCTATTACAGTCGCAAGATTTATTAAATTCATTTTGAATATACCAATAAATTTTGTTTATGGGTATACTTTAAAGTACAGCTAAGGTGCCGATTTGGATAGGAAATGTTAAATCTTTCATAAATCTTTATACGCTAATGGACGCAACAAACAACGACATTAAAAGAAGTTAAAACGTCAGAAGAGGAAACGTTACGTTTTATTCTCCTTTTAAGAAAGAGGCGGGGGCCTGTACCTGGGTTGCAGCGTCTGACTCCCCGCCTGCGGCCAACGTCCTCCGGACCAAAACCGGGTGGACCTCCTCAGAGAGACGCAGTAGACGCACCCCTCCTACTTCCCAGTGCGACCTAGCGTGTGGCCGACTCCCCGGAGGGTCCATGGTTAGACAGCAGGGGCCCCCTGCCCCAGCTGCCTAAGACCCTTTTGGCGCAGCTTGGTGGGCCCTCCTAGCCTACCCGCTGCGCCCTTCATAGGTCTGTTTTAGTTTCCCCCCCGGTAGTCAGTACTAAGGACACCCAGAGTCGCCAACCTCTGGTTGTTACCTTTTCCCGGTCTCCGGAACTCGGCCCCCCCACCACGACAAGGTGGAAACCTGTTCGCGGGGGACATTTTGTTCTCCTTCCTTAACTTCTTCAACCTCCTCAAATAACAAACTTTCATGAACATTTCTAATCCGAAAAACGAATTTCATTAACTTACTTACTCTAGAATATTCTATTTAGTCACTTGAAGTCAAAGTCAAAATAATAATTTTCAAGTTTGGCTAAATATAGCTCTTATAAAAGTCAAAATGAAATACTTAAGAACTAGCGCGCTCATTCTCTCCCGCCAGTTACAAAAAAATGTACTTAATACTCAAAAAAATTGACAATTCTCCTAAAATCTGTGTTCTGCATTAATTAATTTAAAATAGAATACGAATCTCATGTATATCGTTTTTTTTTTAATGAAACTACTCCGAACTTGTTCTAAGTATTTGTCTCAGAACTCGTTCTCCAACCAACCCAAACCATATTTATACCCTAACCTAAATCAAGTCACTACGCTCAATCGTAATGCTATCTGCATACATTAATGATAGCTCACAGTACATCAATCGCCTCCTATATGTCCTCTAATCCAATGGACATGTAAATACGGGTTGCTCCGGTCAACCTGCTACAAGCCACAGGTCGCCGGAGCAATGTGTCATAGTCACCAGGCGTTATACTGTTACACGATAGATGCTGTATTACAGGCTGACTGTAATGTTAGTATGTAAACTTTCTAGGGTAGTTTCGCTGGCTTAATGGAACACTGACTCAACTCGAAAAGATGATTTTTGGGACATCATAAAAGAAGATCTTGTTATGAGGAATTATCATATTTGTTGACGCATAAAATGCAAAAGCGATATACTATTTTATCATGCTTCTTGTCTTTTGAAACATTGATTAACATTTTTAAGATCAGATGAGTAAATATAAAACTTCAAAGTTGGTTACGAAAAGTCGTTTATTACAGACTTAAAAACTTATTCATACTCTCTAAGAACTATGTTAACAAGGTCTATTCACTGTGATGGTCGACCACCGAATGCCTGCTTTACTCACTCGTCTTATGGGTTTGGTTAAAGGGTTAACCAAACCCATAAGACGAGTGAGTGAGTTGAACCGACGAACGAATGAAAAACGTTTAGCGCTATGTGGTGGAAAAAGGAAGTGAAATCAGCAACAACAATTACAAAGTCAATATACAGACGACCTATTTATGTCTTAAAATATAATTAAACTATTATGGATGCTAACACATTGATTAGGTCTCAGTAACTTAAATCTGACTATTCTATTAATAGGTCTATGTTTCATTAAGCCTTTATGTATTTTTGGGATTAGATAATTTGTATAGTTATTTGTAATTCCACTTAAGCTTATTTGTTTTTATAATGTTTTAGTGACAGGCATATTATACGCCCACACTTCGGCAATTATATAGTTGGTCCCACGTAATAAGTGGCGAGCCTATTGCCGCTTACCAGGCACTGTTTTGTTCGCCAGAGCCTGGTCTGTTGATCGGCAGTTGCACCACTTGCAGGTGAGGTTGGCTTGGGCTCCTCAGGTCTTGGTAGGATCCCTATACACCCGCTAGTCAACGTTAGTATTATTAAATATTATTTATTGTCCATAAACATACATAAAAATGCACAGTGACAAAAAAGAATAAAATTACAGGTTACCTTGTAAACTGTTCAAATTCAAATTCAAATTCATATTCATTTATTCAAGTTTGGCCCAAAAGAGCTCTTATGAAAAACTTAAAAACTAGCGCGCTCATTCACTGCGGCGGGAGCTTGATCGTAAAAGAACGGGCAAGAAAATCGTCAAGGTTAGTTTTTTCTCCCGCCAGTTACACAAAAATGTAAAAAAAATATGAAATATAAGAATATTCCATATAGTGGAAAACCATTTATACCAACTCCCAATGGGAAATTCAAAATCCTATAAGATTTACAAACTTTTTTCTCTCGAAAAAATAATATGGACTGACCCGAAAAATAATTAAGCCCTGAGGGCAGTTAAACGTAGGAACTTAATTAAGAAGATTCCAATACTAAGTTGGGAAAGAGGATTTATTTAAAATTCTCTTTAGTTGTTTTTGTAAGCGACCAGCGTAAGTCTACGACTTCGCCCGCGTGAGGAATAAAATTTAAATTGAATTAATTTATTATTGAATTAAATGTCTGGCTTATATACAAACTTTTATAAGTATTAATACCAGGGGGCTGAGGGGTCCTACCAAGTTCTCGTGATCCTTTTTTTTTTTTTTTTTGATTTACGTCGGTAACAAAATGCATTTACGCACTGTCTCCCGGCCAAAGGGGGACCGAGAGAGGTGTGTGGGACTCACCACCGGCAGACACGACCGCCAGCAATAATACCCACTAAAAATCTTCCGACGACGCCCGCCGCTTGTTGAGAAAGAGGCGAGGCACCAGTACCTGGGTTGCAGCTCTGACACCCCGCCCGCGGCCAACGTCCCCCGGACCAAAACCGGGAGGACCTCCTCAGAGAGACGCAGTGGACGCGCCCCTCCTACCTCCCTGTGCGACCATAGCGTGTGTGGCCGACTTCTCGGAGGGTCCATAGTTAGACAGCAGGGGCCCCCTGCCCCCGCTGCCCAAGACCCTCCCGGCGCTGCTTGACGGGCCCTCCTGGCCCACCCGCTGCGCCCTCCACAGGTCCCTCTTAGTTTCCCCCTGGTAGTCAGTACTAAGGGCACCCAGAGTCGCCAATCTCTGGGTGTTACCTTTTCCCTAGCGCCTCCTGCGCCCTACCGGGAGGTACTCAGCCCCCCCACCACGACAAGGTGGAGACCAGACGTCGTGATCTCGTGATCCTAAGCCAACCTCACCTACAAGTGGTGCACCTGCCTAACAACGGACGAGGCAAACACAAAACTTTCCGGTAAGCGACAATAGGCTCCCCACCTATTACGTGGAACCAACATATAAGTAGCGAAGTGTGAGCGAAATATGCTTCTGCCTGCCCCTTCTGGGAAACAGGCGTGATTTATGTATGTATGTAATAATAAAACATAAGCTTATGCCACTGCCCAGTAGTAGGCCTCAGGCCTCTTATATTTTCATCATTATTCATTTACTAATTACAAGCACTAAAAACAAAATGCAAACTACTCTAATGGCAAGTATATATGAAGTAATTAATACCTATTCAGTTTTCTTTTAATTTTAATCACTCTCCATCCTAAGGTTGCCTGGAAGGAATCGCTGTAAGCGATAAGGCCGCCAATTGTATGCCTTTTCTTATGCAATTGTTTTCTTGTTTTATTTTAATTTGGTGTACAATAAAGAACTTTCTATCTATCTATCTATCTATTCTAATTAGGAAAAATAAATTTCTATAGTTCAATTATGTTACTTGAAAATGCATTGCGTATTACGTTAGAATATAAGTTGGAGCTCGCTACCAAGTCACACACAGTTATTATTGTTAAATAACTTAAATATTTTTTTAAAAAAATGTGTTTAAATTTGTTTATCCGTTCTTGAGTATCCATAACACAATTTCTTCATAATACTCATCTTGGAACTAAGTAATTGGTGTGATTTTAAGAGATTTATTTATTTATTAAACCATAAAAAATATAATAATTAAAAATATGAAAAATATAGTAATTCGGAATATTTTGGAGAAATGGCAGGTCAAAAGTACCCTAAACCTTCGGCATTGAGTTCGCCTTTGTATAATTGTTTTGTATGCAATAAAGATTTGATAAGTAAATAAATCGACGAGCGTGTGTGAGAAGGTTAATGAGTGTGAATGAAGCTAAGAGCGTGTGTCAAGATCGTAGCTATTGAAAGGATGTGATCTCTGCCTACCCCTACGGGAAAGAGGCGTAACATTATGTATGTATGCATATAAAATCTGCAGAATGTGGATATTCAGCACCTTCAAAGCTTTTGACAAAGCCCCTCCAATCGCACTCTCACAGCCATTCATTCATCAGTCATACACAAACATCATAAATCAGACTATTGCATTCGTTCTTTGTTATTTTTCACACACCACGCCGCCGCCGTCCGAGAATCTACTCGCAAACTACAAAAGGAAACACTATTCGGATATTGTTGGAAGCAAAAATAACGTCAATCTTTAAAGATTTTCTTTTCCATTTATGTAATGTTTACTTCAATTGTAACATTTAACACCATACATTTTAGAGTCACACTTAAATTCAAGGTAAAACTAAAATTCGGCGCAATTAGGCCAGACTTATTGGCAGATATTGGGCCCTAAGCTTAAGTCTAGGGCAACCGGGTTAACGCTGTGATAAGACGACTAAAATTCAATTTACATTTGCATTTAAAATTAACTAGGATACTGAACCACTATAATATATTTAAATTGAAAAAGTTGTACATTACTTTATACGTGTTCTTATTCTATGTAATTAAGTAGTAAATTACATTTACTTACCAATATTTTCACCAATTCCATAGTTTCATTCGATTTTTCAATAAGAGTTTATGATTTATCTATTCATGCGAAGGTTTACAACGTAAACATTTATATATTAGACTATCGCTGGCTTAATAAAATACTGACTTGACTCGAAGAGATGATTTTTGGGATATCATAAAAAAGGTATTGCTATGAGCGCTTCTCATATTTGTTAGCGCAGAACTTGCCAAAGTGATATATTATTTAATCATGCTATTAGTCTGTTGAAAATTTGATTAAATTTTATAAGATCTCAGAGAAGAATAAAGTCTGTACGTAACTTAAATCTGACCAGTCTACTTATGGGTAAATACAAAACTTGGAAACGTTTCCACTAGATCGATTAATCTAGAAGTTTGGCGTCTACTGTCGGCAACAGGAAACAATATCAATACAATAGTGTCGAACCCTTGACTTGAAAAGTTAAATTGGGTGGTCTTATTCCAAATAGGTCATTATTCATCAGGTATAGTTTGAAATACTAGTCCAAATTAATCTAAAGGTCAAAATAATGACGAAATGATTGTTTTTTGAAAATGTCTGGTTCTGTAACTGCTTTTTAAATTTCCACTACTAGGCTTCGGTCTCCTTTCATATGGTCTGGTCATACTGCATTAAAGGCAACTAAGTGTGTCTTGCACAACAGTCACTAACCCTAGATAGAGATAAATCTATGTAAAAGATCATTCTGTCGCTTTAATCAAATGACTGAAATGCGATGACATTTTCAAATCAATTTGGAACTGTTGTGCAAGCTGCCTTAAATGACGTTTCATATTTAGCAAGGTGTAGGCCATGCAGTACCATTTTTCTTGTATGGTAACTAATCTCCTTAGAAAGCTATTTACAAAACAAGAAACACAAATGTGCACTTGCCATATAGGCTAATCAATGGAAAAGAACGACACAAATATTAGCAAATGTTTGAAAGTTAGCCCATGTCTTACAACAAAAGTAAGCAAAGTATTCACTAAGAAGAAATTCATTTCTTACAAACTCCAATAGGAAATGGTTGAATGAACAGAATATTCCACGAATAGTTACTCAAAGAATAGCAACTGAAGCTATAATGGTCACAAACATCTTTTGTTGTACAACTCCTGTAAAAAATGGGTCACCCGAACGCCACTGAGCTCCGACGTGACAATACTACACAATACTAAAAGAAATTATTAATCGACATTCAATGACATTAAAACTCTATATTTCAGCCGATCTTGGCCGCGATCCAAGAGTGGAAGACCCGAAAAACGAATTAACAGCAAAAAACAAATCTTGTAAGTGCGAACGGGATAGAAATAATAGGGTTCTTGAAAAATAACTGTGTGCTCACTAGGTTCTAAACTTACGCGTGAAGTTTGGGTCCTATTTTTATACTAAAACCTAACTCCTTGGTTCATAAGCAGAGGCCCGTGCTCTGTAGTGGGGCGTTTATAAGCTGGTATCATAATGACGGGTAACGTAAAGGTTCCCGGTAAGCGGCAATAGGCTCGCATCAATATCATAGGCGAAACGTAGTCGTATAATATGCCTCTGCTTACCCCTTTGGGGAAATAGGCGTACTTGTATGTATGTATGTAAGTTGTACAGATCATCATTAAACTTTCCACAGCACGAACCAGTCTAGCGGCAGAGGTTCTCAATATGAGTCCCTAAGGAACCCTAGAGACGCAAAGGCGAAAATATTTTTATGCAGCAACATTTTTCCTCCGATCCTCCCCTATGTACCCATTGCAATAACAACACACTTGGCAAGCCCTTGTTCACAGTGAAAATAAAAATATTACTCTTACTATTCTTGCTTATTGAGGATATCTATGGAGTTGCTAAAACATATTTTTTTATTTTGTTTTGGCAACAATTACTATTACCTGGACTAGGACCTAGTCCATAGGAGATTAAAATTACTTGATTTGATGGATAATTTCGAAGGTAAAAGATGGAGCTCTTGATAGAATTTTATAGCAAATGCGCGGTAAGAGCTATATGTAAGTTGTTTATGCAATTACGTATACAAAGGGTATTACATAATTACAATTATGTAATACCCTATTATATTTCTCGTATGAAGCTGAATTTGTTTTGATCAGTAAACAGACTCTGGGTTGTAAACTATTCTACCGCATAACTGGGACAAATGATGAATGGAAACAGATATCAAAAACTGAGCTAGAGCCTCTTTCGATCATGCAATCTATTCGTGTCCTGTTTACTATTCTTTTTTCTGTTTTTGTTATATATAAGTACCGTAACATGGTGCATCTTTGCTCCAAAGTTTAATAAATAAGAGTTTTAATAATATTAAAGCTGGTAAATATTAATATACATTAACCAGCTCAGTTATGCCATATAATAGTGCAATGTTTCGGATAAGTGCACAACCTATACATAATCGGTAAAAGTTCTTACGGTACGCGTTTGTGTTATATTGAAATTAATTTAAAAATACTATTAACCTAACAATTATAATTCTAACATTACATCACAACTTTACTACTTGAAAACTGAAAGGTTCACATCTCTATAGATATACCACCGCTTCTTCCAAAGTTAATGTGGTGCTTAGAAGAAGCCTTGATTTACTGTCTTAATATCACAAATGTATTGAGCGAGCTGTATTTCATCAAACAGTATTTTTATTTGTGATATATATGATTAATATACTAAAGTGGATGATAAGTTAACTAAAGAAGATTAAATATCTTCGATATATCTTTTCTATATATATATAAATATATGTATGTATGTATGTACACTAAGTATGTATTTAGAGAAATATATATTTTTGTATGTTTATCCATTATTTGAAGCGCTCGTAGCTCCGCGGTGCTTAGTGGTCGGAAACGATCACCGAAGTAAAGCAGAGTTTACAGAGGTCAGTCCTTGGATGGGTGACCGTTTGTGTGGCATTTGATATCGAGCGCTTCCGTGCTTCGGAAGGCACGTTAAGCCATTGGTCCCGGTTATCTCTAAATGTGGTAGTCGTTAAGCCATGTTAGAGGCCTAATTGGGTGGCTTGAAAAGATCTAACAGCAGGACGCCATACACCTGCCTCCGCCAATCCGCACTGGGTCAGCGTGGTGGAGTATGACCCTTTACCCTCGCACCTTGATATGTGAGAGGAGGCTCGTGCTCAGTAGTGGGACGTTAATGGGCTGAGGTGATGATCCATTATTTAGTATCCATAACACAAGTTCTCAACGATACTTATCTTGGAACTAAATAATTGGCGTAATTGTCAAAATTTTTAACAATAACTTATAAATAAGTTTATTCTTACATACAAATCTACATACACACACACATACAATCACGCCTTCCCGAAGGGGTAGGCAGAGACACCTTTAGCCAAATATATTGTAGGTCCCACGTTATAGGTGGCGAGCCTATTGCCGCTGACCGGGAAATTTATCGGCTGGTGCACCACTTGCAGGTGAGGTCGGCTTGGGGTACTTAAGGTTTTGGTAGGATCCCTATACAATTTTAATAAAAAACTTACTTCCTTTTAAAGTTACAATGCGTCAGCATAATTTTCAAACTGCGTATGTCCTTTTCAGCTTTATAGAAGGAAGTTAAAACTGTTTATTTTTCGCAGTTAAGGCTCTAGTTAAATAAAGATAACCAATTAAATATGCATTAATGGAACCTGAGAGTAATTTCAATCGATAGATCACGAAATGTGGCTCTAGATGGCATTAAAAGTCAAACTTAATATTTTTTGGAGTTTACGCAGTTTGAAATTAGCCTGACGTTATTATGTTTAATTTAGGGAAAAATACAACATTCATGTACCTATGTTTATCCATTTTCCAGCACCCAAAGTATAACTTCTGCCTTGTCAAGGCTATATGTCGCTGCGTGAAACCTGCATAGCCTTTGTTACTCAATATTTATTGTATATTCATTTAAATAAAACAAATAATAAAGTCGCAAACACCATCTCTCATAGATCGAAATATCGGCGGAGAGGGAGACAAACACAATAAATCACGCCATAGGAAAGAGCTAATATCGAAATCGCACTAGAACTTTCGACGATTTACGATGACGAGCGATTCTATAAGAACCATTGGAAATTCACGACTTTTCGGAACTAAAATCGGAGTTCAGTCAAATTGTTTTATAAAAATTCTTTGGTAGGTACTTGGTTATTATTAATGCAGAAATCGCGCGAAAATGGTTATCCTGGCTTGTATTTTTATACCTCCACCAATTCATTATGGATCCTGAATATCTCTAGTGAAGCGAAGGCCTGTGCTTAGTTGTAAGTCGTAAATGGGCTGAAACAATTAAGTGTTATGTTATAAACTCCATCTGGCTTTCCTCTAAGAGCCGTGTGGTACCGGCCTAGAATAGTGCTACCCCCTTTTATCTCACGGGGAGTCATAAGAGTCGACCAAGGGAATTCCTATCAGATGAAGGGCAGCAGCGTCATCCTGCGCACTGGCTTGAACTGTGATCAGCAATCCTCTTGCCCAGCGTGGTGATTATGGGCGAATATCCCCAACAGAATGTGATCAATTGTGGAGACCAATGCACAACAGTGGTTTTCATAATGTCGGTAATGAACTGACGCCAAACTGCGCATACTTTTCGGAAGTAGAAATTAAATAATGCTTACTATACTAAAACAGGAACCTCAAGACGAAAATAAAAATTAATGATTTTATTTGTTCAATCGACAAAACACATAAGGTCGATAAGGTGACGAATGCCGAGAACCAGGAATCAATAGACTTTTAATTCAAGACCGAAAAGAATCTAGACATCAAATTCAAATTAATGAAAATAAAAAAAAAATTCCTTAAGGAAATATATTCAAATACTGATGCGTAAAGCAAAATATCCTGTTAACTTCAGAATATCATTTAAACATTTTCCATTATCGAATATCGACTAGCGCATTGTTATTATTAAAACGTAACTCCGAGTACATTTACGCCTAGAAATATATTCAGTATAGATAACCGAACTAACTAATAACTGTAATGGAGTATCAAAACTCTCAATATGCTTTTAAATTTCCATTAACATTTTATAAATACCTATTCAATTTTTCACAAGTTGTAATCAACTGTAAATGTGGATGCACATAATAACTGGGCTTTTGGGAATAAACTCTGCAGCTCTCTTTAACACGTTTATATTCCATGCGGGATATTTTATTCGAATAACTTTCATGAAAAGGGATATAATTATGCTATTGCGAAAAACTGTGGGAACTATATTAATCGTTATATAATTTTCACTTAGTTCTTTCAGAATATCTCGTACAGCGCCACTCAATAACACCTAAATACTCTGAAACTGAGCAGAGGGTAAGCATAAATAAATATTCTCTTACAATCACTCCAATTATTTAGTTCGATAGTATCACTAAGAACTGGTGTTATGGATAATAAAGAATGTATAAACATACTTACAAACCTTTTTTTTAAATATATACTTAATGCGCGTTCATCTAGTTGATAAATAATAATAATAATAAATATTCTCTTACAATCACACCAATTCACTAAGAACTTGTGTTATGGATACTAAAGAACGGATAAACATACTTGAATACTTTTTTTTTGTAAATACATAACTAATATACATAGGATAACACCCAGACCAGAACAAATATTCATGTTCATGCTTACAAAGATTTGTCCTGTGTGGGAATCGAACCCGCGATCTCTGGAGTGAAGTGTAGATATACTCACGTCCAATGTACTGTATATTTTACTGGAATAACTCTCATGACAAGTATAACTTAGATATGATATTGTGGGATGCCCTCGTGTAAAAGGAAATTAATATTAATAATCATCAAAGAAATAATTATGAGCCCAAGAACTTCAAATTACTTTTATCCATCTATTTTCTTAAAATATATTGATTATTGATCATAAGTTTAAGAAATATAAGTAGAAATGAGTAAAAAATAATGATGTGAATACTGGCAATGGCTTGCATATATGTTCTTTGGTTTTAAGTGTTGTATTTAAAATATATATGTTTAGCTGTAAGTGTTCCTAATAACTAAATAAATCTATCGCAGCTCACAAGACGCCTAGGTAGACTTTTCCGTTAGGGTGGTGGTCTCTAAGCGCTGAACTTAGGCCACCCAACAAACTTCCAATCTAACATCTAGTGGCGGCTTGCATCTAGTGTGATCCAGCGGCCTTTATCATGTAACCTGTCAATCTTGCAGGCTTGCTTCCTAGTTATTCCAGTACTTCTGCGATTACTACGAAGTGTTCTAAAGAATATTTTGGTCTAAACCCTCCCTCGTCGGATCTACGCATGCTGATTTTATTGTCACAGGTCTTTAGACATAAAATTGGGTATAAACGTAACGTTCAGTAGCCATCATATTCCAACAATATCCCGGTGCCCTAGACTTAAGCTTAGGGTCGAGGGTCTGCTCATTGGTTCAACCAGATTTAACTGAATTTCAGTTATTACGGGAAGCGACTGCCGTCTGACCTTTGCAACCCAGAGGGAAACATAATTCTTTGGTTAAACCAGCTATCAGTCTGTTAGAAGGCACTGACTTCCTACTAACGACTGCCATAGATGTTCATGACAGCTGGGACCAATGGCTTAACGTGCTTCCCTAGGCACGTAGCAAACGATAATTACGCACATAACTTCGAAAAGTTATAGGTGCCACCAGGTTTTGAACCCGAGACCCTCTGAATTTAATGGCAAGGGGTCTCGCCACTGGGCTATCGCCGCTCAAACGTAACGTAACGTGCAGAAATCTGGACTGTAATAGCAGCCTGCATAAATGCTGGTGAATGTAATAAGCGCAACCGCTAGTACGCTTGTTACCGTTCTTGTGCAACGGCATGAAGTGCTCCCTTTTTTTGGACTGCATTGGCTGCTGACCACCAGGCAAGATATGTCAATTATGTGGCATTAGGCTAAAATAAACCAATGTGTGATGCCATCGATTATTCTTTAAAATATACCAAAAACTGCAGCAAAGCTACAAATGAAAAGAAATAAAGATTATGTTTTTGTATAACATAGAGCAATGCGTGCGATTCCCCAATCGGCTCCAAGACATATATCTCTCTAGTTCCAGAAGCCACATTATTAATATTCAGAATGTGCGAAAATGATTTAAGGTTTGCTTCCACAGTCATTTCTGATGTCTGGCAACCAATCGAGGAAACAACGGCTCTTACTTCTGCTGAGACAGCGAAGAATGTATTTGTACAGTTATCCACAAAAAATTTGTAACACTTTGACGTTACGCACGAATGGTATGCTTCTTAATATCTTGTAATAAGAATCAATTTTGAATTTCGCCTGATCTAGAGCCTGGGTTCCTAACCTGGTGGTAATTAATACTGCTGAGATAGACTTGGTATTTCGAGGGGCTATTGAGATGCCGGTTGTTTTTTATGGAACCACTAATCTAGAGCGTCTGGCTATCCGAGTGCATAATACTGATAATACTGACGAAATATATTTAGGAATATTATAAATTTTCAACATGCTTATAATTATTACATTTTAAACCTTGTGTATACCTATAATAGGCATGCATGTAAGAACAGTACCCTTTGCTAATAATTTTATATAATGTATGTGCATGTTATGCTGTTGGTGTACCTTATTAAAAATAAATAAATACTGATAACCATTTAATTTCGTCATTCTCGGTAAAAAAAAATTAACGTGAAAGTGTGGCCTGATCTATAAATTATTATCGAATAATCTCCGAAATTTGTACAGAGTGATCTGAAGAATATATCGATCTAATACCGCCCTTTTCTTTTCTCTCACGGACTACACCACGCTGTGCAGCTATGGTGGCAATCCTTCATATACTTGCGAGCACACACATTACAACTATGCACGTAAGCGGCGATAGCCCAATAGCGAGGCCCAAAGACTTTAAATTCAGAGGGTCCCAACGACACCCGCCGCTTGTTGGGAAAAAGGCGGGGCCAGTACCTGGGTTGCAGCGTCTGACACCCCTCCTGCGGCCAAAGTCCCGCGGACTCCTACCTCCTTGAGCGACCATAGAGTGTTTGGCCGGCTTCTCGGAGGGTTCATGGTTAAACAGCAGGAGCCCCCGCTACTTAAGACCCTCCTGACGCTGCTTGACGGGCCCTTCTGGCCCGCCCAAGAGTAGTCAACCTCTGAGTGCCCTTAGTACTGACTACCGGGGGGGAAACAAAGAGGCGTAGCAACATTTTCTTGTACTCAGCGCCCCCCACCACTCAAAGGTGGAAACCTGAGGGGGGGGGGGAATATTTCAACAGCTGGTTTAACCATATAATTGTTCTTCGCTCGGGGTTGCGGAGGTCAGACAGCAGCCGTTTCATGTAATAACTGAAATTTGCCAAATCTGGTTAGATGTGCGAGCACATCCTTTAATGTACAGCAACAAGTAATGCTAGGATATAAAACGACACAGTTACGCACGCTAACTTGCATTTTGCACGCACTTGCATTGACCCTATAACATTGAAGTTAGTGATAACCTACTTTTCACTTTCAACATTAATGTTGAGGTTGAAGTCATACTTTTTAAATTACATGGAATCGCCGAGAGTCAAAGGTTTCTCTCGTTTCAGCGTTGGTCCTGAAGACATCGTTGGTCTTACACTCCTATCTTACCCTAAGATGCCCTGTGCAAGGGCGAAACACGTGTTGTGTTGAATTGTTTCTCGATTTTTCGGAAAATTATAGTTGCGCGGGAATTATTGCAAAGATATTTTCAAGCCATCACTTGCTTACAGTGGATTTCCACAAAGTAATGCCTGAATCAATAAATGAATTATATGGAAAGAAGCAGATTTAATTTACGTGTAAGATATTTGCCAGCAGTTCTAATATTATAGCGGTCCACTGACTCTATGTGGACACGAATGGATACTGACTTCCACATGAACATGGCGTGAGTATATGTGTGTTACACCTGGTACACATGGATACAAACACATACATAATATCAAATCTGTTTTCCCGAAGGGGTAAGCATAGGCATAGTATACGCCCACATTTCGCCAATGATATTGTTGGTCCCACAAAATAGGAGGCGAGCCTATTGCCGCTTACCACAAACTTTTGTGTTCTCCAGAGCCTGATCCAGATGTCTTGGGCTCCTCAGATCTTGGTGGGATCCCTACACACCTAAGCATTTAACATGGTCCCTTTAACATTCATGCCGCAGTTAAGGTATCACAAATTACTAAGAAATTTGCTGAAAACACATAGGTTTAATTTCACGTAGAAGGTATTCGCCTGCAGTTCAAATATTGACTCAGCGGCGCGGCGTGTCAGTGTTGCTCAAGCAGTTTCATTCCTCACTTCCTAGTGAAGCTTTCAGCTCCTGCTGTAAATTCGAGACAATCCAATTTTAAAAACAAAACGGGCATAATGTTGTTTACTAGTGTATTTTATAAACTGTAGGAGGACGGCAAGGTTTTTTGATAGCGTGTCTAAAAACCATGTAAAATGACAAAAATATTGTAGCGGTTCATGGAGTCCAGCTGTCCAATGGGTAATATAGCGCGAGGGTTTGTGTTACACCTATTACACACGCACGCACACATGTTTGCATGAAAATACTTACGCACGCAGTTATGAACGACATAAAGCACTTTGCATACACTTACTTTTCATTATCTTGACGACCGATTTGACGTGGTGGCAAGCATACCCGCTCTCCGCTCCAAGGTCGTGGGGTCAATTCCCACACAGGACAAATATCTGTGTGCATGAAAATTAATATTTGTTCTGGTTGTTTCCCTATCTATATTAAGTAAGTATTTACAAATTCAAGTATATAATGTATGTTTATCCGTTATTTTCGATCCATACCACAAGTTTTTAATGATATTTATTTTTGAACTAAATAAAGTTTAGGTGGCTTAAATTCACTGCATTACTTACATACTTTATGTAATAAGGCTATAATTATACAGAAATAAATTATTATTCCTATTAAAATGTTATTACTATTTTTGTGTCGTTGTTAAGGTTACATTTTTAAAATTACGAAGGAATTACCTGTAAACAATCAGGTTTAATTTCACGTGGAAGGTATTTGCCTGCAGTTCAAATATTGACGTGTCGATGTCGCAAAAGCAGTTTCATTCCTCACTAGGAATTGAAAATTCCGAACAAACGGGAGTAATGTACTTTACTAGGATGATAGACTTATAAGCATATTCGATATTACCTATCACATACACTAACTACATGATTAATATCTGAGTTTAGTATTGTTTCGTTTTATGACAAAAGAGCATTAAATATTACCTGAAAGCACTAAGCTAAGCCCATAATTAAAAACAAGAGACGACCTATATGGCGTGAAGGTCAGTATACCTGCTTTTTACTCCACAGGTCGTGGGTTCGATTCCCAGACAAGACAAAACTTTGTGTGCATGAATATGAATATTTGTTCTGGGCTGGGTGTTACCTATATATATTAAGTATATATGTACAAAAAAGTATTTAAGTATGTTTATCCGTTCTTTAGTATCCAAAACACAAGTTCTTATTTGTACTTATCTTGGAACTAAATAATTGGTGTAAAAAAAAATTGAGAGCGGCGATAGCCCAGTGGCGAGACCCCTTGCCCTTAAATGCAGAGGGTCTCGGGTTCAAACCCTGGTGGCGCACCTATGATTTTACGAAGTTCTGTGCGTAATAATCACTTGCCCCGTGCCTCGGAAAGCACGTTAAGCCGTTGATCCCGGCTGTCATGAGCATCTATGGAAGTCAGTGCCTTCTAACATACTGAAAGCTGGTTTAACCATAGAATGATAGTTCCCTCTGGGTTGCGGAGGTCAGAAGGCAGTCGCTCCACGTACTAACTGAAATTCAGTCAAATCTGGTTGAACCAGTGAGCCCTACGCTTAAGTTTAGGGCACCGGGATAATGCTAGGATCTGAAGACTAACCTAAGCCAAATAAGAATACCCAGTTTGGGGCTTAAAAAATTATAACAGCAGGTCGCCACATGACTGTCTCTGTACTAAGTCCGCATGGTGGAGTGCGTCTCGATTTGATGAAGAAGGCTCGTGCCCAGTAGTGGGATTTAATATGATGTGATACACTTACCTTTGTTTTGTCTTATCAATATAATCATCATCGACACATCTCAGCAACTATAAGTCCACTGCTCCCATGTCAAGCGAGAAAAAATTCAAATTTCATGACCACCTGTCACCGATCCCATATCTTGACTAAATCTTCATCATTTTGACCTCTAGTTAAATAAACCGGAACAGGGCACATAGTTTGAAGAACCGACGAACCAGCAAACGTACCTCCCACGCGATGGACCGATAATCTAGTCAAAGCGGCGGGAAGCCAATGGATGCAGGCGACTCCGGACTCAATGTGGAATCCTTATGGGGAGGCCTTTGTTCAACAGTGGTTGTCATATGGCTGAAATGATGATGATGATGATATTCATTAATAATAATAAATATTAAGTCCATTTGGTAGTATAAACTTAATAACCTAATCAAATAGATTTATCTATGAAAAATCACCGTTGTTCGCTTTTGATCTTTAAAATATGTTGATAAATGAAAAGCTCGATCATCATAACGAGACTAATTTATTTTGACAGAGTTCTGAGTGTAAAGTTCCGCAAAATTTTCGTGGGACCTCTGTCTTTTGAATAAATCCTCAATAAACTTCGAAAAATAACTTTGAGAAGTTGGCTGATTCGGCGACGCTGAGAGCTCATGGTACATAGTAAAATAACAACAACAGAGAAACACTTAGGCCAGAACAATATTTCGTTGTCATTTAAACAAACATTAAAGGATGTATATTTAGGCTAAGTTATTCATAAACTAAACAGGAGTAAATTATGATATATTTATAATTATTTCTTCGCTATATTGGCATCGCTTTGTATATAACCCTTTATTTTCTTTAATCTATTTAATTAGCGTGTATAAGGTTCCTACCAAGATCTAACAAGTCCAAGATAACCTCACCTGCAAGTGGTGCACCTGCCGATCAACGGACGAGACTCTGGCGAACTGGCGAGCAAAATGTGGGCGTCCAGTATGCCTCTGCCTACCCCCTCGGGAAAACAGTCGTAGTATTGTGTGTATGTATTATTTTTTTGGATGGAAAATAACAAAATGACCCTCTCCCGCTGTGGGTGAAGCGGAAGGGTGTGTCAGACTTTTATTGACTAAAAATCATCCATGTTCCTCCTTGAGCCTGCTATGTCCCGGGCCGCGGTATCCCTTTAAACAGTCCTGCAACCAATATAACTATTAACTGGAATCCTATAAACTTACTAAAGTCCCAGATCCACAATTAATAGTACTATGTCGGGCTGAGAGGAGCATTTAAAGTCAAAATAATAAAAATAAGTTACTACCCCCAAAAAAACAGTTAATAATTTGAAATTGGCTCAAAAAAGCTGTTATCGAACTCAAAACACCTCAAGTTTTATTCGGAAAACAATCAGTGAATCAGGAAACTAAAAATAGATCTCCCTATCAATAAGAAAATAACATACTATATTCATGTGAACTATGTAGTGCTCACAGGTTCGTTAGTACGTCACGATAAAATTGTGTTTACATATTTTAGATGCGCCGTTCGACCTTTGTGGTTTTAGAGTTTTGATGCAAAGAAGCGCAAAATAAAATGAATTTTACTACATAAAAATGCTTTCATATTTCAAATATAAAGTGATCAGGTCAGAAAATAGGCTGTTCGAAAGGGCTACTGCGGCCACAGCAGGCTCAAGAAGGAACGGGATGATTTTCCATCCAAAAAAAGGTCAGAATACCCGCACCTCACTTCTAAAGCTGTTGGTTTGATTTCAACATTGGAAAAATATTTATGTGTATGTGTACGAATATTTGCTTGGGTCTGGTTTTTTTTTTCATTTATGTTAATCAATTCGGGGTTTAATATCTATATATAGCAATTACAAGCTTTCTTATGTATGGATCGCCCTTATTTAGTTGGATTGCACAGACTGCATAAAGCATCCATCATGGCATAAAAAGACATAAAGCATAATATGAGCAAAGGGATAAATATTAATATTATAGGATAAAGGTAAAGAAGACGACAGCTAAAGAGATTAAGTGTTAGAAGAAGGATGATCGAGTAATGATTGGATGAGTCAATGTGTCGGGTGGATCCGGCCTAGAACAGTGCCTCCTACTCTTTTCTTATGGGGAGTCGTAAGAGTTGACAAAGAGAAATCCTAACGAATGACGGGTAGAAGCGTCATCCTGCGGTCTGGCTTGAACTGCGTTCAGCAACCCGCCTGCCCAGCGTGCTGGTTATGCGCAAATAATCTATTGGAGAGGCCAATGGTCAGCAATGGACTGTAGTGGTGGAGTCGATGATGATGTTGATGAAAGAAGAAGTATAAAAAAAAAGAGAGGAAATAAATGGATAAGACGTGTAGCGCCTACCGTATAAACTGACAAACTGGGTTGAATCTATTCGCCCTAAAAGTTATGATACAGAACTTATTTTACGATATTTTTACCAGTCAGTGTAAACCAGTTAGTTTAATGTGAATCCAACGTTCATAAAACATTTTTATTCTCACATAAAATAGGTCAATGCACTTTCAAATATTTTAAAGAGAACGAGTCGAATGCTATTCGATATTTTTTTCTCTTAAACTAAATTACAATGTGTCGGATCATTAACATAGTCGATTTGCATATGACCTACATAAAATACACGGAACGTCGATTTTTATATGGATTTCGTTTTTATAGACAAGTTCTGAATGAATAGAGATTTATTCATTCTTACTTTATGGAATGAACAGGGAATGGTTGGGTTCTACTCGAAGTAAATTGAATTGGTTACTGATACTCTCTAGTTACGTTTACCTTCTGGAGATTGTCCACAAAACAAAACTGAAAACTTTTGTAGTAGGTCACCGAAAATCATGACAGCATTTTATGACGCTCAATAGCCCGATGATGCATTTTGGGAGAGGGCTACGCTTAAGAGTGGACGGCGAGGACAGACTTCTGGTATCGCTGCTTTACTTCGTCAATCTTCAAATCTGACTTCCTAATGTCGCTACACCATATAATTAGTTAAGCCAATTAACATGACACTACTGAGTACCTCCTCTGACGAAGGTGTCAGGGATTGAGAATTTTTCAAGCTGCCAATACCTAGCTTAATAGCTTACGACTACCGATATGGCGTGGAAGCGAGTATACTCCGCTCCTGAGATCGTGGGTTCGATTTCCACACAGGACAAATCTTAATGTGCACAAAAATGAATTGTTCTGGTCTAGAAGTTTTCCAATGTATATTAAGAATGTATTTGCAAAATAAGAGCAATATATATGTTTTCTGTTATTTTGTATCCATAACACAAATTCTTAATGATACTTATCTTGGAACTAAATAATTGTACTTGTCAGAAAATACATTTTATATTTTCATTATATCTTACGTAGATAGATCTTATGTAAGAACTTAGGTAAGATAACCAGCATTCCGAAGCGCTTATTATTAAGTACCACACTAACGTTATCCAAAACAAAGATTTATAAACGTTACTTAACATCTTTCATCATTTCCAAACTCAAACAGAAATAACATTCCATAAAATATACTGTCCTGTATACTTACGTTGGCTTATTTTATTTCCAACAATATTTCGTACTCACTTTGAAAGTCAAAGCAGCGAAGCTATCGCCGTCCACCTTGCTTCTACAAATATCTTAAAATGCCAAAAACATAAATTTAATAAACAGAATATATGTAATAGTTCCATTAAAGTTAACTGCTAGTATTTGCTTAAGCACCAGTGAAACATACAGGGCTATGTTAACCAGTTAACTTTGAGCTCTGAAATTACGAAAACTCTTTGAGAATTTCCCATTTCTTAATACTGTTCAGGAATACTGTAGGGGCCATCTTAATTTTGATTTTCTATTCTCAAGACGATGCGATCCCAGTTTTAGAACAAAGCCTTGACAAATACATTGTTGGAAAAAGACTCTAGAGGCTACAGAATAGAGCTGGAAATACCAAACACTGGATTCTAACCTTAAAGTGATATTGAGTGACGAAAAGGATTACAAAATGGTTGGAGGCACATTGGTGATGAAACCTAATGATATATTTCTGTTGCAATTGATTTTTGGCAGTACTGATGATATATACTCTTTGGTATTTTATATAAATTTTGAATACACTATGTAACTTTTAACTGAAAATCCTCGGCCCTAAATTAAGCAGAATAAAATATCTTATACTGGAGAAATATATTAGAAAGAAAACATATTTATATAGCTATATAAAAATGTAAAAATATTAGTTAAGAGACAAAGAATTAAAACATAATGTTTCCACAAAAATGTTTCCCACACAGCGGTCTGGTCAGAGTTCTTTAAGCTATGGCCATGACGCTGTTTTTCTGTGGAAAACTACTGTTTTCCTACCGTCTATAATATGCCCAAGTGTTTCAAGACAATAATAATATCGTATTAAACATTGTATTAACCTTAAGGTGCATTGGTATCCTAACAAGATCTTAGGAGCCCGATCCAACCTCAACTGCAAGTGATGCACCTGCCGATTGACAGACGAGGCTCTGGCGAACATAACAGTTCGCGGTAAGCGGCCATAGGTTCGCCACCTATTACGTGGGAGCAATAATGTTTTTGGCGAAATGTGGACGTATATTATGGCCTCTGCCTACCTCTTCGGAGAAACAGGCGTGATTGTATATTTATATGTTTTAGTCTACAAAGCGCAAACAAAGGGTGGAGTAACATTTTTATACAGCGATTCATTTTTATTTTGAAAAAAACGTTCTTTTGTCGTTTTGCTGTTAAGTATTAACTATAAAAAATCATGATAATATAGCTAACTGCGGACTTCGCAATACACTACACTGGTCATCACAAAAATCGACCCACTCTGTTTTTTGAACCCCAAAAAGTGACCAAATGTTCAACGCAATCCTAAAAAACATAGTGGGTTTGTTTTCATGATGACAAATATACATTGTTAATAAAAATATATTTATTAATATATTATCATCTAAGCTCATTTAGACTCCACTATATGATTGTTTCCGTTCACCTAGTGGCGCGAAGTTACGAGCTCTTTGTAAAAAAAGGTTGACTTACAGATTTAATCTATCATTTCGGGTAATCTTGCCATTTCAATTGTCAAGGAATTCCGACCAAAAAATAGCTGGTAAGGGAAAAAATTTATGTTCAAGTTATTAACTTATTCAAGCTTGATTTTTTTCCTTAACACTAGTTAACGTCACTTGTATCTAGAACGGCTATGTAGTTCACTAGAGCGGGACCCTGCTTATTTATAGCGGGCTCCCACTCCCGCTAATAAAAGTATTGCAGGAATCTTTTAGAATCAAAATGAGTAATTTAGTACTGAGGGTGAACTCTATATAAAAATAAATATTCCCGACCATACCTCAAATATACTAATATGATTTTGGGTCAAGTTACCTTGGGTTTTAGTTAAAAAAAATCATACTCTTTTAAAACACTTCTCGACTCCATAGCTCCCCTGTCCGAACCATGGCAGTTTTATCACGGGTTTGGCAGTCGACACCGCACTTACATTCGGCATGGTGCAACGGAGCTCCTAAAATATGAAAATTGAATCTTGTTACCCATGTATTTAGGTCTTCTGAATCGTTGTATTTGTTTTTCCAAGTTGAGCGCAACCGTTGAGGAAATGTGCACTTTAACGCTTCGGCTTTTCATTGTATGCAGTCTTTGTGATGAGAAAGTTTACGACTGTACATGAGCTTTGTAATATTTCAGTATATCTTGTCTTTAGTTAATTAAATGTTTGCGCACAAGGAGGTTCTGTTGGAGAGAATATCCGTATAGATAGATACTATTTTAGAGACAACTTATTATAATTGAAGTGTTGAGACGTTGCTTTTATTTTGAACTAGAGTCTTATCAACCTGTTCTTTAACCTAATCGACTTACATGATTAAATTTCTATTAGTAAGTTTATTTATTTAATAAAATTTACATAAAGGTTTACCGTTGGTCGGAATCGAGAGCATTTGAGAAGGCGTATGTTTTGTGAATTTCATGGGTTACTGAGGTAATGTGCACCTTAACGCTTCGTCTTTTCATAGTATATTGTATTTGTAATGAGAAATTTGGCGAAGGTACATGTGCTTTGTTATGTTTCAGTTCAGCCTTCAGTTCCTTGAACCAAGGTGTTGCTTTAGGTTATTTTCGTGATTATTATAAATCTCAGTTATTTGACAGTTTATCATTTTTAGCCGCAAAAGGTGCTGTGTTATACTCTATATCTCAAAAATTATTTATTTCATAAATTATTATACATGGTACATTAAAACGTCAAAATTAAATATAAAATAAAAAACAATCGAAATATTATTACACTGAAATCACGAAGCTTAGATTCACTTATATGCAACAAAACAATTTAAAAACAAAAAATAATTAAGTGTAAGTGAATCTAAGTGCCAGTTTCGAGCCACCGCTCTGTAAGAAGAACTGGCAAGAAACTCACAGGCCCACTCTTTTAAATTTATCCATTGGTTTGGTACTTGAATTACCATCTTCATTATAGATATAATATAGTCTAGTATTGACAGAAACGAGTGTCAAGCGGAATTCCAGTGATAGATCATCATTAGGGTCCTCTTGTCTCTGATATGTCACACGATGTGGTGTGCAATTATTGCTTTAAAAATGTTCATATGAGTAAAGGATATGAGTAAACTTTTAAACATTTCAATGGGAAAGTTATAAATAGTCACAAACGAATGAATTACCCAAACGCATGTAGATCATCATACACGAGGGGTTGTAAAGTGAGTAGACGATTTTAAAATAGGCGGATCACTATTGAGAGGGTATATGAAAATATTGAAATGGTCAGTAGGTGTAACTAAGTGCCTAAGGACAAGTGTAACAAGTCAGTTTAATACTGACTCCTCACAGTACCTACATAGAGTGGTTTAATTTTCCATAAAATTGATAATGTTAATTATAAGATATAAACTATACAGAATGAGTTCCAACTTACAAAATGAGTTTCTAATCTCAGATCTGGTTAGTAGAAGCACGATATGCTTGCCTGCTTGTACCTGGCTGCCTATCGACTATCCTCATTTTTTTATTCTCTAAAACAACGAGGAACAAACTCGTTTAGAGTATTTGCCAGTGGCAGGTAATTTAATACACATACATACATACCTTCTCGCCTGTTTCCCCGCAGGGGTAGGCAGAGGCTTAATAAACGCCCACACTTCGCCAATAATATAGTTGGTAATAATTTAATAGACCATGAAAATTTACCTACTGCTTACAAGTGAGCTGTTTTAATCTTGCAGTACATCAAACTTAGTTCTTATTGAGGTATCGTCAACGCAACAAAGCGCTACGATCTCCGTAATACTAGGTGAGAAATGATCACCGAAGTAAAGTAGAGTTGGGAGAGGTAATTTTTTGGATGGGTGATCTTTTATGCGGCATTTAAGTTATATAAGTTGGTCCCGGCTATCACTAGTAGTCATCAAGCCAAGTAAAAGAACTTGATCCAAGGGGTGGAGTAAAAATGGGATGCCTCTCTTCTGGTTTGTTAGAAGTGGCGCCGTGCTCATCTTGAATGCAGTTAAAATATCGCACATATGTTTATGGTGCGAACTTAATTGTCACTATTTTACTTAAAACACCGTACCTCTGTACCTACTCTCCTATTCTCCTGCCACATCTCTTCCACTATTCATATTTCATAGAGATAGATAGATAGATAGATATACTCTTTATTGACCAAAATAACTTAAAAACTACAGATTACAATGAATATTGAAACACAATGAAAAAGCCAATCAAGGCGGTCTTATCGCTAAAATCTCTTCCAGACAACCCGACGCAAAGGAGAGAACAGGAAAGCAGTAGGCAGAGCACAAAAACTTTAAAAAGTATAAACACTAAAACTATGAATAAAATACACAAATATACCAAAAAAAAATACATATATATACACATTGTACAATACAATACATAATGTAAAATCTAGATATAATATAGAAAAAATAATTATGCAAACTAATCAGACATATTTAAAAAGTAACACTTCAACCCTGTCTTTAAAGAGTTCAATGTCTGAGCCTGTCTAATGGAAACAGGTAAGGAATTCCAGAGACGGATAGCCTGAAGGGCAAAGGACTCATGATATTTTTTGGACACATGCGCGGGGACATCGAGGCATAGGTTATCAGAAGAACGCAGATTACAGGAATGAGTAGAGGATATATAAGTAAAACGAGATTTAAGGTCCTACCTTAGGAGTGCACGGATGGAAAAGAACGGAGTACAACATGGAAAGGATATGAAGGTCTTTACGCCGACGTACTGGTAGGTAACCAGTTAAGTTTATTGCGATACTCAGACACATGATCGAACTTACGCAAGCCAAAAATAATTAGAGATAATCATTAGATTATAATTAGAGATTATCTGAGCTTAGTTTCTTTAGTAAATAACATCAAATAATATTGAGCATTCACGTTTACGTTAAAGGTACACATTAATTTACAAAAAAGTATCTTACGGTATCCGTAGTCTGTTATTATTATTTATTTATTTATTAAATCTTTATTGAAAACAGTAATACAAAAGGCGAACTTAATGCCGAATGCCCATAAAATATAAAATAATGCCTGTTACCCATAGTTCACTTCTGTAGCAATGTGTTCGGGTGTATTTGTTTATTTAGAAGAGACATAAACATTACTATTTAGTTTAATAAAGATACCAGCAGTCATATTTCATACACACGACAAACAAAAGTACTCGAAAACTTCTAACTAAACCAAAAGAATATAGGCAGAATTTCCACTAAATCACTTTATATCGTGTAGCAGTAATATAAAAACTAACGTCCAATCAACGTGGACCACCTAACTACCTAACTAGGAGTAATTTTCTTTGTGAGCGTAATCTTTGAAGGCATCTATGAGATTTCTTGCTACGTTACAGTTGGCTGGGATAAAATCTGGAGATAAAAGAGAAATACCTTATTTTTTGTTCGCGATACATGGTAATATTGTCTATTAATATAATAGCGGACTCAATTATGGTAACTTGTTTTGCTTCTATTGATGACAAGAGGAGTCGCTTTCGTAGTTATTTTACATCTTGGGATTATGTTTTGATTCTTAACTAATTTATCATTTAGCCACTTGTTTACATCTTGTAGTTATACTTTCGTAGTTATTTTACATCTTGGGATTATGTTTTGATTCTTAACTAATTTATCATTTAGCCACTTGTTTACATCTTGTAGTTATACTTTCGTAGTTATTTTACATCTTGGGATTATGTTTTGATTCTTAACTAATTTATCATTTAGCCACTTGTTTACATCTTGTAGTTATACTTTCGTAGTTATTTTACATCTTGGGATTATGTTTTGATTCTTAACTAATTTATCATTTAGCCACTTGTTTACATCTTGTAGTTATACTTTCGTAGTTATTTTACATCTTGGGGATTATGTTTTGATTCTTAACTAATTTATCATTTAGCCACTTGTTTACATCTTGTAGTTATACTTTCGTAGTTATTTTACATCTTGGGATTATGTTTTGATTCTTAACTAATTTATCATTTAGCCACTTGTTTGACATTTCGTCAGCCTAATTTTCAAACTGCGTAACTCCATAAAATGCAAAATCTGACTTTAGTGCCATCTAGCGTAAAATTTCGAGATTTGTCGATTAGAATATCACTCATGTCCCATAAATAAATATTTAATTTGTTAATAACGAATTGGAATAACGAATTCTATAAAATTTTAAACATGTAAAGTGTCACATTGAAACGAAGGAATGGAACTGAACGAAGAAGAACTCTAATAATAATAATAATAAATCATTTATTTCATAGAATATGGTTATCGTATACATGTTCAGGTTTCTTATTCCAACATATTCTGTCGCTTTTCGACGTGGAAATATTAGTCAATTCATATTAGTAATTAATTGTGTACAAAATATATAAAATAATTAAATAATCTAGGAGAAAAATTACAACATAAAAAACTAAAACAAAAATTCAGAAATTATATATAAAATAACAATAATAATATAACACAAACACAAATCCAACAAGATAATTATAGTTGACGTTCACAAATAAGATTCAATGTCAAGCAATTTTATAATGTCATTAATAATTACAAGTACATATTCAAAATATATCAGTAAAAAAGTCATTAATGTTATAATACAGTTTATCAATTAGAAATTTAAATAATATTGTTTTAAATTCATTATGTGGCCTTTTTTTAATGTCCTTTGGTAATTTATTGAAAATTTTTACACACATACAATATACATTTTTTGAGTATAAAGCTAATTTTTGATTTGGAACCACAATGTTGTTTCCATTTCTGCCTCGATAATCAGCATTACTCTTATTAGTACAAAATAAATTCATATATCTCCTAACGAACATTGAAATTTCAAAAATGTATAGACAAGGCAGAGGAAGAATATTTAAGCTTTTAAACAGTGGCCTACAGCTATCTAAATAATCAGCACCACAGATTAATCTAATATATTTTTTTTGTATTTTAAAAGCTCTAGGCATGTCTACAGAATTTCCCCACAATATGAGACCGTACCGCAATAAGGATGATACGTATCCGTGATATGCCATAATCGCAACTTCCCTAGATGCAACTTGTCTGATCCTGTTTAAAGCATAGACATATCGGTCTAATTTAGTTATTAATGTGTCTTATGTGTGCTTTCCAGTTACAGAGATTGTCAATAATTGTGATCCCTAAAAAAATTACGTCAGTTGCATTTTCTAGCCTATAGTTATTGTGTTTAATGTCAATGTCTTTAATTGGTTTATTTTGAGTCTTAAAGCGAATATATTTTGATTTTTTTATGTTTATCTGCAAATTATTAATTTTCAACCAATATATAATTTTATTAAGACTGCTATCAGATAAAGAACAAAAGTGAAAAATGTCTTATGAAAAATAAGAAAACTAAAATGGAATTAAACTAAGCATATAATGAGAACTAACAAAGAAATGAACAAAAGTTACAATACAATGGTACTCTAAGAATAGGAAAAGACAACGAAAAGGTCAATTTAAAAGATTGAAGGATGATCTACCAAAAAGATGGAGAAGGACCGCCAGGTATAGAGGAAAGTGGAAACCGATAAGGGAAGCCTATGTCAAAAGATAACCTGACCAACAAAGTGCTTGCTAATAACAGATTTTTTGTAATCGTTTAATAGTATAAGTTTATAAAACAAATAAGTTTAATAAAAAAATATAATACAAACAAAAATTCAAAAACTTTAACACAAAGTCTCACTTATTGTTGAACCATGAACGAGCGCGATGATAGCCCAGTGGCGAGATCTATAAATTTCAATTTAGAGGGTCTAGGGTTCGAACCCTGGCGCACCTATGACATTTCGGAGTTATGTGCGTAATTATCACTCGCTATGGCAGTTGTTATTAGGAAGTTAGTTCCTTCTAATATTCTGACAACTGGTTACATAAAATGACTTTGAAAGCCTCTGGGTTGTGGAGGTCAGATGGCAGTCGCTCCATGTAATAACTGAAGACAGCCAAATCTGGTTAGAAAAGTGAACAGACCCTGGGCCCTGGGCATAAGTAACAAACATACATACATAAATAAAATTACGCCTGTTTTCCCCGAAAGGGTAGGCAGAGGATTATTGTATAGTAATCCTCTGTATTATGATTAAAACAAATTGATAACGTGCTCGTCGCTTTAAAAGAATACATACATACATACTATCACGATTGTTTCCTCGAAGTAAGCCTTCATTTCGCCAATTTCCATGTTGGTCCCACGTAATAGTTGGGGAGCCTATTGCTGCTTACCGGTATCTGCTGTGTTTGCTAAAGCCTCGTCCGTTGATAGGCAGGTGCTCCGCTTGCTGGTGAGGTTGGCTTGGGCTCCATAGGTTTTGATATTAACCCCATACAACCAAAAAATACTTAGTGAAGCTATAAACGTAAGTACGAAAATGCAATAGAGATCTGTCCTAAAAGCATATTACAATTAAAATTCTTTTCCAAAGAATCGATGCATTAGGATCCCTATGCACCCCGTGAATGTAAATGCACCAAGATACATACAATGATGTAAGTTTTTGCTAGTCAAATATAAAGTCGAAGTATAGCGCATTTTATAACGAAATAAAAACGATCACTAACATTCCACGTACCTTATTTTACTGTATGAATAATGAAATGCTATGAAACCAGCATTAAACTAGGTGCATAAATTATTAAACTTGAAACTGGCGTATTAAAGTTAAAAGCTCTACAAAATCGGGTTGACGCATTTCTCATGTGTAAAAAATACCCATGATGTCTTTTTACTAGATACGATATAAAAAAATTATTCAAATTTTGTACGGATTTGACACTTTTTTTTTCAAGTCGAGGACTGTATCTGTCACCGTAAAATTGTAAATAACGATAAATTATAATCTATCCCGCGATATTGTAATCTGTCGAAAAATTGTAATCCGTAACAAACTGCTCACAATTTAACGCATTATTTTTCGATAGATTATAATCTATCGAAGACAAACCGTCAGATTGTAAAATGGCATGCGAAAGAACGCACCTCGCGCTCTGATTGGTTGAACTTCATGTTCCCCGCTCAGCCGCCCGTCGTCGCCATCTTCGGTTGTTATTAGTCAAATTTATTTGTTGTGAAATGTAAACAAACAGTGTTTTGGTGATTTAAAACAGATTTCGTGTTAATAATAATAACGCATTGTATTATAATAAGTTGTAGGGAGTGTTAACGGACCTGTGATAACCTAATGAAGTGCAGTTAAATAAATAAGAGAGTGGTTGGCTGGTCTTGATGGCAAGACCAGCCAATCATAGACAGGCTTTTAACAGTTGACAATTTAACGCGCGACAGATTGTGATTTAACGGTTTGTCTTCGATAGATTATAACCTATCGAAAAATAATGCGTTAAATTGTGAGCAGTTTGTTTCGGATCACAATTTTTCGACAGATTACAATATCGCGGGATAGATTATAATATAACGTTATTTACAATTTTACGGTGACATATCGACTTGAAAAAAAGTATCAAATAAAGATTAAGCACAGCAAAAATTGCACGCACTCGTAACGATCAATATCTTAATGCCTTTTCATACTACGCATTAAGACCACTGATAATAAGAACTGGGAAACGTTGAGATTTCGAAACGCATACGATATATTGTTATAATATTAAAAGACATGCATCATATGGCATAAAGATCCAAAAGCATAATATCCTTTTTCATAACATATTACTGCGCATTACCATAATAATGCAGAATTGTTGAAAGGCATAATTATAAAAGCTTACAGTGAAATCAATTTTTTTTGTTCGAGATCTGATACCCTGAGCAGTATTAGAGTAGTTCCTAAGACCAGCAAAGTGTAGTTGGAGAGTGGAAAGGAGAGGACAAAACACTTTTAGTTCACGAGTCTTTGACGACTGGCGCAAAATAAAGTCTTTTGGTCAATTAAACTTATCAGATATATTGTTCTCGTGCTGCTAATAGCAGTTACTGTAAAAATATCTATTGTCTGCTGTTTGAGAGAATATCTCCCAAAGTATTAATGGGAGTGCATATAGATTTCGGGTATACGGTTATGCAGTAGTGCTTTTAGCTCTATGAAACCAGGTAACAAAATTAAAATGGAATAGGGTTTTTATTTTGCTAGGCTTTGAGTAAGCAGTGCTTATTTATGTGAATGGTATGGTACGTCATATAGACCTATCATTTTTCGCTACTTCAAAAGATAATAATAAGAACGTTAATTTCCACCAACAAACAACAGTAAACACAGTACAGAAGTAAACGGAATAAATAAAGTAAAATATAAAACAGAAAATTACATAATTAATATGGTGGGTTATACCTGGGAAAGGATAATTCCTGCTTCTTAGGTTATCAACGTGGGGGATATTGCCACATTAAGTGATACTGTATTTAATAAAAAATACATAGTTGAATAATGATTACTTAGTAAATAAACATCGATTACTACCTACAACGAGTCATATTAAAGCGAAAAAAATTCATACTTTAAAAAATTTCATAGTTTAAAAAATGTTTCTGTAAAAAAAAATGTGTAGAATAACTTGGTATGCTGTTAGTTAGTCTTCCTAAGCTGCTATGCCGTTGCAGGGCGTCACATTACTGGCTTAGTTAAATACTGACTTAATAATAAATAAATAAAATAAATAAATAAATATTTCTGACACTTACACCAATTATTTAGTTCCAAGTTAAGTTTCATTAAGAACTTGTGTTATGGATACTAAATAACGGATAAACATATATAAATACATACTTAACATTCATAGGAAAACACCCAGACCAGAACAAATTTACACACAAAGATTTGTCCTGTGTGGGAATCGAACACACGACCTCTGGAGTGAGGTGCGGGTATACTCGCCACCACGCCATATCGGTCGTCAAAATAACTTAAGCTATCCATTTATTTAAAAAACATTAAATTAATCTTACCTCTTTATTAATATATATTGTGAACTCCCACTCACAAAAAAACCATAGTGGTTTAAGTATATTTTGTACAATAAATTTAAAAAAAAAAACTCGAAGAGATAATTTTTGGGACATCAAATAAAAGATCTTGTTATGAGGATTTATCATATTTGTTGACATATAACATGCGAAAAGCGATATATTATTGATATGATTAAATATCATGCTTCTTGTCTTTTGAACGTTTGATTAACATTGATGAGATCGGAGTGAAAATATAAACTACTGTCTGTACGTCACTTAAATCTGACCTGTGGACTAATAGGTCTATATTTCAATAAGCCAGCGACATGTGGATATATTATTTATTTAATAATTTGGTACACAATGAAAATCATGGGAACAAAATATAAAAAATACACTAGTACAGGAGTTTAAAGGAGTTTACTTATTATTCCACATCTTAAATATGGCAATAAATTTTTTGAGTTTAAATGTCGTTTCCATTACTAAGACATCGTTGGTGTTTCAAGTACGGTTCGAACGTTCTGTATCACGTATACGGTATAAATCTAGCACGCACAGGTGTTCAAAACGTCACGTACTCCGGGACCGAGTGATGGCTTAGATAAATATTTGGAATCTCTATGTTTTTATTATTTTATTAACAAAAATACCTTTTCAATAAAAAAAAATGGTAACTGTAGGATTATAGGTGATGGTTTAGATAAATATTTGAATGCCTATGTTATATTATTATTTTTATCGTCAAAATTCTTTTTATAGATAAAACGAAAATTTTGTAGGATTATCATGCACTAGTATTTTTATTTCATGTTGTTAGTTCGAATAAAGTTTTTAACAAATTGGATTCAGGGCACTGTTTTATTCAAAAAGAAATGTCTATGTGCTGTATGTTCTTTTTGTGTTCTTGATTCTGGATCTAACTAAGAGTTAGGTGGAGACATTGGGTCCATGGGGGCCATTCATATTGGAAATGTTGTAACCATTCTTACCACCATATCCATGGGCCCTCAGTTGGAAGACATCTTTTATTTATATTTTTTTGTTGACAGTTTGTTTTTAATTAGTTAAGTTGCGTCCTTTTTGATTATGAACTTGTGTTAGGGGTAAGAATTAAGTTACATTAAGACTATGAGAAGTCATTGCGTTTTAAAATTTGTAAAATTCAAATGTCCCTTACTCACACTATGTTACAAAGTCAAATTCAAAATCACTTATTCATGTTTGGCTCAATAGAGCTCTTATAAAAGTCAAAATTATAAAAGTTAAAAACTAGCGCGCCAATTTTTTTAATGTGACATGTCATAATGACTACATTCTGCCTGTAGGTAAGCAGCCGATGCAGTCCAATAAAAATTAAAGCGCTTCAAATCGTGAAATAAGCACGGTACAAAGCGCATCCACTTATGACGGCCTGCTAAAATGCCGTTTCACGCCCCGATTAAAAGACCCGGGATCATAGGAATTCACTGCGGGCGGGAGTTTGATTATTAAAGGCCGGGCAAGAAAATCGTCAAGTTTATCATAGCATCATTCCAGTTGTACCCTAGACTTACGATAAGGGTCTGTGGTCTAAACAGATTTGTATTACGTGGAACAACTGCCCTCTGATCATCTCTAAGCCACATTTTATGGGGTAATAATATTCTATAGTTAAACCAGCAGCAAGGATTAAAATAATCTTGATTTCCTAATAATGATTTGTATTCCAAATCATCATCACAGCCCATTGACGTCCCACTTCTGAGCACGAGCCTCCTTTCACATACCAAGGTTAGAGGGTATTGAGTCATACTTCACCCAGTGCGGATTGGCGGAGGCAGGGGTATGGCGTCCTGCTGTTCAAATTAGGCCTCATGGCTTAACGACTACCGAAATTAGGAATAACCGGGCGTTAACCAACGGCTTTACGTGCCTTCCAAAGCGCGGAAGCGCTCTATATCAAATGCCACACAAACGGGGACTGACCTCTGCTTTACTTCGGTAATTATTTCCGACCACCGAGCACCGCGGAGCTACGAGCGCTCCCAAATATATATCTTTAATTCCAGCCCAAGTATAGACGATACAATAAGAATAGCACTGAATATTTAGTCGCCCTTTTCGGAAACAGCAATGTAACAGAGCGCTCCCAATCTATAGAATTCTGTTATTATGTGTTAATTAATTTCTCGGAGAAATATCTCTGCCTACTGGTCTAACTAATTGTAGATATGGCTGAATTTCAGTTATTACCTGGAGCGAATTATCCCTTGCTCCGTGCCTCGGATAGCACGTTAAGCCGTTAGTCCTGACTGTCAAGAACATCTATGGCAGTCGTGATCAGGTAGTCAGTGCCTTTAACACCCTGACAGCTGGTTTAACCATAGAACGATATTTCTATCTGGGTTGTGGTTACACGGCAGTCCCTCCACATAATAACTGAAATTCAGTTAAATCTGATGTTGAATCGGTGAGCAGACCCTAAACCCTTTGCTTAAAACTAGGGCAACTAAGATAATGCTAGGATATCTCGCAACTCAGAGGATGACAGGATCATGACTTATAGTATGACAGCCTGGACTAACGGCTTTATGTCCTTGCTGAGTCACGGCGCAAGCGTTTAACAAAACCATTGACAACTCATATTTATTTACAGATAAAACATTGAAAACACAACTTAAAATATTGTTTAACACATAACGCGTAAAACGAAACGCTAATAATAATCACATATTCGTATTTCATAACTGATTTCATTGGAATTGTTCAATACATGTTCAAACCGCCACAAAAACCGATATGCAACGCTCTGAATTTTCTGGGAAATCAGAGCGTATTACAATGAAATCAGCATAAGACTTTGCTACTGGCGGTTATATGGAATTAAAATAATAACTCTTACGAATTTTAACTCATGTGTATTATATTTAAAAACTAATGATGACGCGCTCATAGCTTTAAAAGACTACACACATACATAAAATCAAGTCTGTTTCCCCGAAGGGGTAGGCAGAGGAATAAAATACGAGAGATAGGCGAGCCTATTACCGCTTACCCAGTTTTTATGTTCGCCAGAGCCTCGTCCGTTGATCGGCATGTGCACCACTTGCAGATGAGGTTGGCTTGGGCTCCTCAGATCTTGGTAGGAGCCCTGTACACCCTGTGTACACACCGCTGCCAATACACAAGCGGCTTAGTTAAATAATTCTTTACACTGTGACATATTTTTTGACTCAGACCTACCACTTTTTTTTCGTAGTTGTCCGCTCGTAAAAGAAGTCACTTACATAGGTTCTTCACCACCGTGAGATTCTTTTGTAGTTAGCAATAATTCATTAAATATAATTTAAAATGAATAGAGATGGGTTATTTGCATTAAAATTATTAAGGTACCATTAACTAGTAATTAAATGTTTCACTTAAATACTTATCGACTTATCCGTAGAACAGAGTCCGATGTGATCATAGAGCAATAATACGATAAATAGCTAAACGAGATAAGGAATACAAGCTCTATTGATATACATTTTTAAAATTTTCGTATCTTATTTAGTTTGAGATATACAGAATCGAACAACGTTCAATGTGATTTAAGTTTCGTAGAAAAACGCACGAAGTGGTCAACGGACAGTGCGCGGGGAGTGGGGACGGCGCGGGCGCCACGTTCGTTCGTCACTCCGGCCTCTTTTCGTTGGAAAGCGGGCGTTTTTATGTCATGGGCTTAGTTTTTTTCGGTTTGATGAATATATCTAATTAGTTAAGTGTTTTGCATTAACAAACATATTGTTAGAGATGCCGCGATCACGAAAAAATTAAGACATGCTTAAAAAAGATGAAGGAGAGCCTGAGCTAAGTTCATCTTATTCAAATTCGCCTGCAGTTTATATGAAAAAAACTGCAGGTGCCGGTAAGTTGACTTTGTAGTTGTAATATTTAATCAATATTATTATGTCCTACACTATTACATTGTTAAATTTATAAATATTACGTCTATTATTAATTTTTGTATCCGATACTACTTGTGGGCGATCGATTTTTATATAGGACGTTTTTTTATGGAGAAGCACAAAAACGCAATTGTAGTTCGAAAATACACTTAGCGTAATGCCTATTCATAGAATAACCAGTTTCTATGTAATAATAAATAGTAAAAAGTAGAAGTCTTTACAAAACTTAGGCCGATTTAATACGAACATTATGGAACTTCTAAGCGTTTCATGTGAATATTGGACGTTTTTCTATTGAAACTATGATACGATTTGTTGGTTCGATAATAAAATGGGACGTTAATACTGGGATAATGGAGTCAGTTAGGACGTTATTCAATTTAAAATTTCGTTAAATATAAATAATTTTGGATAAAATTTGCATAATGAATTGCTAGGTAGGTATGTAGTCCTGCTATTTTAGTAATAATATATTTTTCTATTATTTTAGTTGAGAATGTTGATGAAAAAGGCATTACACCACCATCGTCACCTTTGCCACCTGGTGCAGACAAAATCAGTCAGGAATTGACTATTGATTGATATATGGGAAGAAATTCAGGATGGAGATGGCGATACCTACCCAGAAATCTCCTGCGACAGCTCAATACCAAATATATTATATGACCCACAACCCAAAAATGTTAACTATAATTAACTTAGTATATTTTCTTTAGAAGTACCGTCTACGTCTACTATGACGACCCCGTCACCAAAATCACAAGATCGTCATAGATGAGGCAATGAAAAAAAGAGTGTTTGTGACCATGTTCGAGCATTTGTCCCTGTTAGGTCGTACTATATACGCAAAAATAGCCAAAAGCTCTACTTACAAGGTGACTTATTTATTTATTTATGTAATCAGAACGGAATACACCAATTACATTAATTATCAAAAGTATACACTAAGTATTTCCAAAATGTTTAAGTTGTATCTTGAATGGTTCGAACCTGAGAAATACACTTCCAAAGCTACAAGATAACGCCAGTATCGGGACATTATGAATCCAAACTTCAATCTCGCTTTTCATATTCCCAAAAAGGATCAGTGCGATGATTGTCACATTGTCCGATTGAAACATAATCCAACGGATCAAGAAAAAGAATGATCCCTACAAATTATTTTTTAAATATGATCTCACTCAACCTGATTTTAATATTTTAGTGATTCGCGGTAACACGAGAAACTCGGTTTCGGAAACAAGTTGAACTAAAAAGCCGAGATGAGTTTCTTGAGGCATTCTTCTCAGTCTCGTTGCCTTTTGGAAGCCTCGTTAGAGTCACCGACAGACTGACTGACTGACGGACAGATCCCCCCGATAAGAGTCACCGACATATTGACAAATCTTGAGAAAAACCACAACAGACAGATAAACTGGCAAACCTTGACAAATTCTGACAAAGAAACCATTTGTTTTTATTTATATATGTGCCGCTCGGGAGATATTCCGGTGGAGTATCATCAATATTTTAATGCTTTGCCACACGGTACTGGTGATGATTCTGAAGAAGTAGATCCTAATCAATAGGACAGCATCCAATTCCTCAATTACTTACTTGAGTACTTATTATCATTCACATTGTTTCGCTTCATTCGTAATTTTTATTTAATACTTATTGTTATTTGATGTTTGTCTAAGCATGATTTAATTGATATATTTGTGTAGCAACCATTATAGGTTAATTAGAATATGCAGGTTGTAATCAGTCTTGTATATTATAGATTCTAAGACTGATTAATAATAATATTGTACACGCTGGTTGTTATATGATTTATTTTAAATTGAGGATGTGGAGCAAAATGTCTTGTCTGTTGTCATGATGTGTACTTAATTACATACATTTTTAAGACAATTAATTTAGGTCGTAACCTAGTTGCAGTGCTGTGATATAATGAGTTGCCTACCTATTTATTTATTAGTAACACTGCCAGAGTATTGTTAATTTTACGTCAGTTTAGTTGTTATTAAATATAAAATCGTCTAGGTAACGATGCTTTTAATCGAGACTGATTAAGACTAATAATTTCTATAGAAAAACTATGTTATTGTTAATTTTTAAACAAAGTTTAACTATGTACCTGCCTCTACTATAGTTCGATTAGAAAGATTAGTGTGTAAGTTATATATATTTAAATCTTCTAAAAAGTACGTCACTTTGATGTCATTGGTGTTCCAATTTTTAACCTCTAATGGTTTTATTAGGTTCCTATTTTGAGATTTTCTAAACTAATAAACGATTTAGAACATTAATTTCGTTTTTATTTTGTTACATAAGGTTATTGTCATAACTAATGTTATGGCTAAATTATATTTAAACTAGACGTTACCCACGGTTTTACCCGCGTAAGTCCCGTTCCCGTGGGATTTTTTTAGGATAAGATAGCCTTTGTGTTATTCCAGCACTGCAGCTATACACATACCAAGTATAATCACAATCGGTCTAGTAGTTTATGCGTGAAAGAGTAACAAACAATCAAACATACATACATACACATACATACATACAAACTTTCCCCTTCATAATATTAAATAGGTATTTCAAAGTAGCATAGAGGTATTCATATAGGACCTATAGGTGATAGAGTATTCAAACGAAAAACGTTCAAAGTTAATATAGAACGGCATCTAATTCAGATGTCTCCGTAAAATAACGTATTATGTACACTATGGACTCCCGCTCTTCCGCTATAAAACGTCCAATGTTGATATGGAACCCACTATTTCGTGAAATAAAAGCATTAGAAATGTACATTAAGGAGCATTTAACAAGGCTAACGCTTTATATAAACATGTCAAAAAATCGAAATGTCAAGTCTCACTGTTTTAGAATAACACAAGTTAAAAACTTCTTTGACCTCTACTGAAAACTATCAACCCTACAAATCGAACGTTATTCTACGGATGAGTCGTTATACTGTGTAGGTCATACAAATAATATTTATGTGAAATTAGAGTTCCCTTGTACGTTGCAGCCAACTCGCAGTTGATTCAGTTGACATTTTTATATTACAATGTATATACGAACAACTGCAAAATCTCGCAAAATAATAACTTGACATATTAATGCCTAAAGGTAATTTAAAAAATAAGTAGTGATAAAGTTTACAAAAGAGAGGCCAATTTGGTAAGAAAATATATTTTCCTCTATTGTATAGCAAATTTTTTGTAGACATTTTTTTTTGCTTTTCACCCTTCGATATAATGTACTTTGTGAGAGGTGGCTCGTTTTAAGTAGACACTTTAGTGGGCTGAAACAATGCTGATGATTTAATTTATAGCTAGAAAACAGTTCACAATGTCAAAATTTAATTTTATTAAGTCAAAGTCAGAATAAAACTCGATTGAGGCGTTGTTTCGTATGTATATAGAAAATTACTCTTTGGCTATGTACCACTGGAGGCAAGATGTCTGTCTGAAATGTTGGCCTTTCGACGTATGTTTGTCTGGCAATTAGTCCCCATAAATAAACTTACTAATTACAACAAGGGCTTGTAGTAATTAGAAGGAAGGTAGGTGTAAGAGGTCGAAGTTAGGGTAGTTTTAATTAACAAATGCGGTCACAGAAATTGATTGTATTTAGTGGAGTTCACGCAATTTTGAGACCACAGGAATACGTCCTTTAAGGGACACAGGGGATGGCTAAACGTAACGCGTATTCAAATCAGATGTAAAATTACTGAAGAGCTGGGAGCTCCTTACTAGGTGTTCAAAAACCATAAGTAAAGCAAGAAGTAAAGCTAAATTTACAAAGTCCTTTAGTTAGTGGTGGTTTAATGGAAAATTGTTTTATAGGATTAAAAGTTGTGAAAAAATAACTATATGTGACTGGCACAATGCCATAAAATTAAGAATTGTAATACTTTTCGATTGATTGTATTGACATATACTTGAGACCAGACTAGACTAAGGTTTGCATGCATACTACCGAAACATACATACATAATGCACTGCAAACATATATTCATGATTCTTCGAAAGGGTAGGCAGAAACACATTATAGGCCTACACTATACGCCTACCACATAGTTGGTCTCACTTAATAGGTGGCGAGCCTGTTGCTGCTTATCTTATTAGAGTTATGTTTGTTGATCGGCAGGTGCACCACTTGCAGGTGAGGTTGGCTTGGGCTCCTCAGATCTTGGTAGGATCCCGTATGCTCCCGAAACATTAGCACTTTGTACTGTCCACTATCATCATATTATATCGTTTCTTGTTCAAACTAACTCTTTTATATTATTTTTATTTGTGTGGCAATTAATATCGAGCGCTTAAGCGCACGTCAAGTCACGTGAGACGGCCGGCCACTATATGTGTTTGTTGTCGGGCCATGTAAAAGAGCCTAATAGGCATGGAGTGCCAGGCGTGGGCAAGGCCGCCAGTGACGCTAGCCGCAGCCCCGGGAGGAGGCGTTCTCTCGCTACCGACCATCATGCGAATGATCGTCTACAGCAAGATAGCATGGGAGGCGATGGCCTTTTTCTGCGTGATAGTGTTGTCACAGAATGAGCTCTCGGAGCGGGATTTTAGTAGGGTCAAGGGCCGTGGGCGCAGGGGGCGTCTGTTGTCTCCGAGTAGTCAGAGCTTGCCATGCTAACATACGTAGGTAGGAGGGGTGTCTACTGTGCCCCTCTAAGAAGCCCAGTCTTGCCCGAAGGACATTGGCTGCGGGTACAGTATGACCTAATCCCTCTCACCATGATTCTTGAATGTGCTTAATTGTAAAACATTAATATTATTTGATTTATCATCTAGAAACGCTAATAGAACGAGACTATAATGATGATGATGTATAATGGTAGGACTACAATCTCCCTGAACATTATCGTATCTGGTCCAGTTTCAAAATGTTGACAAAAAATATACATGTAATGTCATCTATGGAAAATTTGTCTGTCATTGATAGCATCATTTTATGTAACGCTCAGGCATATCATTATCTGCACGATTTAAGAAACATTATTTGCTGTTCGTTCTATCAAGCCGTGAGTTTTAATTGAGCTAATTAATTATACTTCATTGTCGTCTAAAATGGCGACTCTTAAGCAATTTACTAACAGATGCAAGTACAGTCAGGCAAGAAATCTTATCTCTTTGGCATAACTGTTTTCATTTAAATCACCTTATGTTGATGCAATAAGAATATACTAAAAACTATAAAGTGAACATATCAGTGATTGTCTATTTGTCTTTGATATTTACTCACTGAATTAAAGTATTTGTCGTCTTCTTGGCGGGAAAGTGAAGCGACATGTCTGCAGTTCTATTTAATTTTCAAAAATTTGTGATATTTCGAACATTAACGTCTTTACTGAGGACTCAAGGGGTTTAGGGAGAAGGCATCCCATAAACTAGTTATCACCACTCATTCTTATTCACTATGTATTCAATATTATTAATATATATTAGATAGTATTATTAATATATATTAGATAGTATTATTAATAATATTAGATATTAATAATACTATCTAATATATCTATAACTTGACTTTGGCTAAATATGCTATCCGCACTGAGCCATTATGTAAAAAGAAAAAAAATTTAAGTCAGTGTCAAACATTTTGTTACATCATGTTTATATAATTACAACACTAAATAGCGTTTTCGTCATTCGGCTTAGAGTTTTTAAATTGAAACGGAAAGTCACAATACAAAATAATATAGATAGGTACTACTTTCGTGTTCATAATGTGTTTTTATAATCAAATATTTTTACAAACAAAACCTCAAAATTATACCAGTTTTAGAAAAGAAAACTGTGTATCGATGTTTCTTTTATCAAGTTGACGCTAAACTCTTTTTTGTTTTGATACTTAACACGTTAAACGCCATGGCAGACACCGTGTATCTGCCAGTTTGTTTTATCAATGGGCTTATTGAAAAATAACAAAAGGGTTGTCGGACATATGGTGGCTGCCATGGCCCATAGAGCAAACTAGTATTTTCGGCTGGGCGTTTAAGCTGTTAACTCCTTTTTTTTATTCAGCTGTGTGGTATCTAGTGGCCTAGAATAGTGCCTACCCTCTCATCTCGCAGGGAGTCGTAAGAGTCGACAAAGAGAAATTCTACCGGATGATAGGCAACAGCGTCATTTTTCTGAGCAGTTCATAAAGTTCAGCAGTGGACTTTATAAGGCTGATCTAAAAAAACTTTATTTAAATTTTAATGAATATTAACATTTAATTTATAAAATTTAAAGCTCTTTAAAAAACTTATCTCGCAGTAAGAGCGACCTTCTCAACGATTAATTTAGAAAAAAGTATAGAAAATTTTCCTTGGAACCTGCATTTGACTACGCAGGATACATTTTTAATTGCGCACTGCTAAAGAGAAATCGTTAACGGCCTCTCCATTCATAATAAATCAAGCAAATTATTTTCTATAAATTGTAAATGACAGAACTGGGATTTTAAAAATAGGACTTGCTATAGGAGTTTGTTTCTTAACTGTGTTTGGCAGACTTCTATTTTTAATTCGTAATGAAGGATCGTCAAGTCGGATTCGTTCGCCATCTGGGCTACTCGGACCGCATTGTTAAATATGAAACTGAATCCCTGTCATCTTATTTGTAAAAGGACGCCCGTGCTCAGGTATAGCATCATCATATCCTAGCATTATCCTGGTTGCCGTAGACTTAAGCTTAGAGCTTTCTGCTCTCTGGTTCAACCAGATTTGTCTGGATTTCAGTTATTACGTAGAGCGTAGTCTGACCTCCGCAACCCAGAGAGAAACACATTCTATGGTTAACCCAGTTGTCAGTCTGTTAGAAGGCACTGACTTCCTAAAAACGAATGCCATAGATGTCCATAACAGCCGGGACCAACGGCTTAACGTGCGGAGCAAGCGATAATTACGCACATAACTTCGAAAAGTCATTAGTGCGCCACCAGGATTCGAACTCGAGACCTTCTGAATTTCAAAACATATAATTTGCACATAAATCTAGAACTTTGGATTGTCACACTTACATAATGTTTTTTCATGAGTTATGTATTTTTAAGAAGAGACCTGACTTAATTTGATCTCTTTCAAATGAATCGTATTTTAGTTACTCAACCTGAAATAACACTAACCTTTTTCACGTTTTTTTCATTGCTTTTATAAACGAAATGAAATGTAAATCTCGTACATTCTAATGAAAATACCAAAGTTATTGAGCACACATCGTACCGCTGTAAGTTCTGAAGGTTTCTTGTGAGAAATAACACGGAACTTACGAATGAACAAATTGAAGAACAGCAAAACTGAATAAATATGAATTTTGTAAATAAAGTATGAAAATACTTTGAGTGTGTTTTATGATTTAAATTCTTTATTTGAGGTTTCTTCAATTTCCAGAGCAGATTAACATTACATATATGACATTAAATTAGCCAAGCTAAGTCACTATTTTTTAAACGGTTTTATTTAGCTCACCCCGTTTGTTTTGTTCTCGGGTCAAATTTAGTAATTCAAAGTTCACCCTCTTCCTGTCAACCGATTAATCTGAAATTTGGTATACACTTTGGATTTTGGTGACAATACAATTATGGTTATTCATTATCATTATAAATTCAAGATGGCCGCCGCTACAAAATGGCGGATAACGTAGGTTTTATCAATCCCACCCATCAATATGGGTATCAAATGAAAGGGCTCAACAAGCAGAATACAATATACCATAAAAAAATTAAATCCAAGATGGCGGCCGCTAAAAAATGGCGGATAACGTAGGTTTTATCAATCCCATCAATATGGATATCAAACGAAAGGGCTCAAACTAAAAACTAGAAAATAAAAATAGGTAAAAAACTTTTTAAGTTAAACGGTTTTATGTTAAACATACATTGCAATGTTTAAGATAAATGTACTAAAAACCAAAAAATAATAAAATAGATACAGTCGTGTGAATTATAAACATATGCATAGACTAGACTAAAATAAACCCGTGGGGGGTTTAATGAACGATTGTAGACAATTGATGTGCCTATTGCCGCTTACCGGAAACTTATATGCAAGCCAGAGCCTTTAATCAGAAGGTGCGCCACTTGCAGGTAAGCTTGACTTGGACTTCAAAGGTCTTGGTAGAATCCCCGTACACATATAATCTGCTTGAAAAAGAAATGCCTATAATCAACAAAATAACATCGACTAATCCAACTATTTTATATGAACGCATAAACACTGGGAGATTAATCGTTTTTGTCAACAAAGATACGAAATAGCGCGGTCACGAAACAAACTCGGTACTGACAAAAAAACATTTGAAGTCAGTGAGGAATTTAATTAAAATAAACACAATGGTTATATAATTAAGTTGGTGTGTTGCGGATCGTCACTTCAGCAATATAGTAGTCCACTGCTGTAGATTGGCATTCAAACTTCAAATTTTTTTATTTTTTTATTACATAGTACTTGAAAACGTCAAAATTAAATATTAAAAAACAATCGAATATGATTACACTGAAATCGCGAAGCTTAAATTATCTTACATGCAACAAAACAGTTATAGAACAAAATATGTTTAAGGTTAAGTGAATCAAAGTGCCAGTTCCAAGCCACCGCTTTGTAAGAAGACCTGCAAGAAAATCACAGGCTACATATATGCTCTTTTAAAGTATCAACTGGTTAAGTACTCAAATTAAAGTCTTTATTTGTCTGTGACGCTGTAGCATTTTAGTTCATAACATTAACAATATTCATGTTTTAAGTCAACCTTCTTAGAATAGCCTGTAAGAAACGCCAGTTTTATCCCAAGCATATTTATCAAAAATTCCTATTAGTTCACATTATATTGCGGAAATTTCCTTATAATCACCGCGCTGGGCAGGTGGGTTGGTGATCGCAGTTCAAGTCAGTATGCAGGATGAAGCTGCTGCTCTTCATCAGATAGGTTTTCCTTCGTCGACTCCCCGTGGGATGGGAGCCCACATGGGTGGCGAATATGGTCGGTTTATTTTTTTTATACAAACTTTTCAACGTGCTACAAATGTAATACATAAGACCAATTTATACCGCAAAGCTTTCTCTGCGTGCCAAAAAAATTAACATTTATTCATCAAACAATTTATTATCATTTACGACTTATTGAGAAATGATGTTATACATTTACCGAGTTATATTTACAAAGGACAATTTAAACTAGATCGTGATATACTTCAATTCAATTGACAATTGAATTGACGACCAATATGGCGTGGAGGCGAGTATACCTGCACTCCGCTCCTAAGGTCGTGGGTTCGATTCCCCCGCAAACAAATCTTTGTGTTCATAAATATAAATATTTGTTCTGGTCTGGGTGCTTTCTTTTGTATATTAAGTATGTATTTACAAAAAACTAAGTATTTACGGTTTTTTTTCCGTTATTCAGAATTCATAACACAAGTTCCTAATAATACTTATCTGGGAACTAAATCGATCCACGTAGAATCCACGACCGCGTGGTCGTGCACCAACCAGATGGAGCGATCAAGTGAAAGACTCATCGTCCTCCAAATTCTACGCGGTCGTGAAAGACGCGCTGGATCGGAACCGGTGGAAGCAGATCATCCGCTCCAGATGTTACTCCGATGCTAACCACGATCCTCAGACATGAGGGACCGACTATAGAGGGAACTAAATATCTGGTGTCATTGTCAGAAAATATTATTCATCTACTTTGGAGTTATTTCCGGGCACTTGTGTTTTCTAGCTCTTATAGTCCCAGATCCTAGATCGTTAAACCGGGGTGTGAACTACATTAATGGAAGCCGCTACGAGTAACTACGCTTATAACCGTGCTTGTCCTATGTTATATAGTTCACTAATTTGGAGCACATCGACCAATAAGCGAAAAGGTGGTCTTTAAATGAGTTACATTAAAAAAACCTTATAGAACGCAGTGTAATAATACCTACTAAAACTTTTCCTTGAGACCTGTGTTTTCCTTTGACGACCGATATGGCGTGGAGGTCAGTATACCTACACTTCACTCCAGAGGTCGTGGGTTCGATTCCCACACAGGAAAAATCTTTGTGTGCATGAACATGACTATTTGTTCTGGTCTGGGTGTTTTCCTATGTATATTCAGTATGTTTTTACAAAAAACAAAAAATATTTAAGTATGTTTATTCGTTGCTTAGTATCCATAACACAAGTTCTTAATGATTTTTATCTTGGCACTAAATAATTGGTGTAATTGTTAAAAAATATTTATTTATTTATTATTTATTTTATTGTGTCCACATTGAGAAACTGGTATAATCCAGGACTAGTTACTGTTAACTCTATGATGCAAAAGTTTTATTTTTGTTAAATATTATGAGAAATTTCAGTCTGCTACGAATGAAAGCGCCGCGTTCCCATTGTATGAAACCGATTGGATAATATTGTTTTATTTTTATTTGACTGTTGTCATAATGTTGTAACTTAATTGAACTCAAATTTAATTCAATTCAGTTCAAAATCATTTATTATAGTTTGGCTCAATAGAGCTCTTATGTTAGAAGGTCAAACTTAAAATTTAATTAAAAACTGGACAAGTACGAGTCGAGCAGTGTTAGTTCTTATTAGAGTCGATATATAACAGACTTAAAATAAAAGAATTGCAAACAACTTTCGTGGTTGTCAGGCTCCTAGACACAGATTACAGAGCTAGAATGAGGTCAGAACCTACCGAACTTTTTAAGAAGTAATAATTTTGCATGATTTTTTTAATATTTTATTGATTGATCACAGACTAGAACAAATTCTGTTACGAGTAGGTACACAATTTATTAAGTTCCAAGATAAGTAGTACCTTTCTCATCAAGGTAATTAAGTACTTATGAGGCTTATGAGATGGTGCCATACCTCCTAGCGACACAAGTCGCCATGACCCTCTGCGGCCGTTGCAGGATCTAAGGGGTACTTTTGACGTGCTCTTCCCCTCCCAACAATTCCATTCACTTGTTTATTATAAATCACTTTCGTTAGTCTACTTTCATTCATCCTCTAAACATGACAAAACCATTTAAGCATACCTTTCTTCTTCAAACTAGAGATCTTCCTTTCCAACCTTTTATAAATAACCTTTTTACATTGTTCTGGCAAGGTTTTAAACCAGTTCTTTTAAAAAGTCTTTAATAAAATATACATACATACAGTCACGCCTGTTTCCCCTTAGGGGTAGGCAGAGGCATGTTATACGCCCACACTTCGCCAATTATATTGCTGGTCCCACGTAATAGGTGGCGAGCCTGTTTCCGCTTAACGGGCACTGTTTTGCTCCGCCTTGTCCGATGATCGGCAGGTGCACCATTTGCAGGTGAGGTGGTTCGGACTCCTAATATGTTGTTAGGATTCCTGTGCACCTTTAAAAATATATCGTGACTATTATCTGCCGATAAGACACATTGGAAATGCGCCCTACTATCGAAAGATCTCGAATAATCCGTAATACGCGTCTATCCGCATACTCTCTCAGGAATAAATGCTGCCTGAAATTTTCCGAAGAACTCCGCAATAGCAATGGCGTATTAGGTATGTATATATTATTATTTCGCGGAACTGTTCAAAATGGCTGCAGCGGCCTCGGATCATAGCAGGCTCAAGAAGGATCAGAAAAGAGTCACAGTACGTAATCGTATTGTGGTTTGTAAAAGAAAGCTCGACCTTAGAAATTAACGACGTGAACTAAATTTATGATATTGGGCGAATAACAACAGGCTGCCCTCCGCAAATTCCGCCAGCCAATGGTCTTAATCCCTCTTATTATAAGGAGAGCTGGACGAATACAACGAATCCTAACTATGTAGATTCACTTGGTGGTCATGGCCTTATTCTTTATTAAGAGGAAACCTAAATTCATTTATAAAACCTAAACTGGGTTAATATGTTGAATCTGAAATTGAATAATGTATACACTGATGAGCTAAGACGATATAACAGAGAAAAAGATTTAATTTAAAAAGAAATATATTTCAGAAGATATTTTGTATAGTAAAAATAATATAATAAAATAATATGTGTACATATAGGAATCCTACCAAGATCTGAGGAACCCAAGCTAACCTTACCTGCAAGTGGTGCACCTGCCGATAAACGGACGAGGCTTTGGCGAACATAAAAGTGCCCGGAAAGCGTCAATAGGCTCGCCACCTATTACGTGAGACCATTAATACAAATTGCGAAGTGTGGGCATATAATATGCCACTGCCTACCCCTCTGGGGAAACAGGCGTGATATTATATATGTATAATAAAATAAACAAAGCTTCGTTCTAAAACTTTTGTCCCAAGCACTGTTTTGTTAATTGTGCCCCTCACAACGTTTGCGGTTCACGTCACAGCCAACTTGCGCCCCAAAAAGTTCTAACGTCATCTCATTACGCAAATACCTACTTGACGTTGGTAAATAAATGTGTTATATTCAGAATTCTCCAACTCGGGAGTAAACAGCAGATGTTATGCTTAAAAGTTTTTTGCTTTTACCGGCAGACTTCTAAATACATTATTCATTGTCGGAGGAAATTCGAAAAACATTAGAAAAATATGAAAGTTAAGTTTAATCATTGGTGGAATTACTTGTTTACTTAGTATGTCCTGATTTTAGAATATATAAGTACATACATACATAATATGACGCCTGTTTCCGAAGGGGAAGCCGCAGTATGGTAATTATATACCTGGTCCCAACTGACCGGTCGGTGGCTGGTGGCCGAGCCTATTGTCGCTTGTAGAGAAAATTTATGGTCGCCAGGGCCTCGTCCATGGATCGGCACGTACACTTGCTGGTAAATTCGGCTCGGGCTCCCTAGATCCTAAAAGTATCCATATATAGATATAATACATAATATTTATAAATACTCGGATATTTCACAAATACTCATAAATGTATCGGAGCCTGGATATGAGCTTGGGCTGTTTAAAGAGGGTCTAAGACATGCAATGAGAATTTCAGGCTTAGAAGTGGTAATAAAACCTTAAATCTAAGGAGATATGTTTCCTCCTTGTGCGAGTTCTACCGCTTATTTAATAGGATGTCTAAGGAACTGTTTGAGATCTCCCCCGACAGGTCTCCACCTTGGCGTGGTAAGGGGGCTGAGTACCTCCCGGAGGCCGGGAAAAGACTCTAGATGGCGACTCTGGATGCCCTTAGTACTTACTACCGGGGGGAAAACTAAGAGGGACCTATGGAGGGCGCAGCGCCAGGAGGGTCTTAGGAAATGGGGGCAGCGGGCCCCTGCTGTCTAACCATAGCCCCCCTGAAAAGTTGGCCACACACGCTATGGTCGCACAAGGAGATAGGTGGGGCGCGTCCACTGCGCCTCTCTAAAGAGGTCCTCCCGGTTTTGGTCCGGGAGAGGGTGGTCGCAGGCGGGGTGGCAGACGCTGCAACCCAGGTTTCAGATTCAAGCCCCCGCCTTTTTGTCAAGAAGCGGCGGGCGCCGTCGGAACATTTTTAGTGGGTATTACTGCTAGCAGTCGCGTCTGCCGGTGGTAAGTCCCACAACCCCTTTCGGTCCCCCTTTGGCCGGAAGGTAGTGGGTAAACTCACATTAAACAAAAAAAAGGAACTGTTTGAGATGATGCCCACGGCCTTGTTCTGTCATCACACAGCACCTCGTCGCCAGGGAATTCATCCTCAGACCTTAGAAACAACCGAAGCGCGTAGAGCTTACTTAAATAAAACTTTTTGCCTCTTACCCTTGGGTTGTGGAAAGGGCACCTCGGCGAGATTTTCCTGGGAGACAACTCTTGAAAAGGGCATGACAGAGTTACCACTTTCCAGCAGGTGGCCACATGCTTGAGTGCTATTTTTTGGGATATAATAGCAACAGTCGTCCGAAAAATTCGAAGTCTCAAACTTACTAAAGCACATTACTAAAGTAGTTTTAAACAATTCTAACACCGGTCTAAGATTCAGAAAAAATTGGTATTTCTATATCCGTACGTTTATAGAAATAGGTGTATAGGTATCCTACCAAGACCTTTTTTTTTTTTTACGTCGGTAACAAAATGCATTTACGCATTGTCTCCCGGCCAAAAGGAGGCGACCGGGAGGGGGTGTGGGGCTCACTGCGGCAGACGCGACCGCCGCAGTCCTACCCACTAAAAATCTTCCGACGACGCCCACCGCTGTTGAAGAAGGGGCGGGGGGCCAGCACCAGGGGATTTATAGTTTCTGGCACCCCGCCAGCGGCCAACGTCCCCCGGATCAGAACCGGGAGGACCTCCCCAGAGAGGCGCAGTGTGTCGCGCCCCTCCTACCTCTTTTTGCGGCCATGACGTGACTGGCCGACTTCTGGGGGGTCTATAGCTAGACGGAAGGGGCCCCCTGCCCCCGCCGCCTAAGACCCCCAGGCGCGGCCGGACGGGCCCTCCTGGCCCGCCCGCTGCGCCAACGGCGTAGCCGGAGAGAGAGCGGGTCCCGCTCCCTCTCCCGCTCCGATCCTACCAAGACCTAAGGAGTCCAAGCCAACCTCACCTGCAAGTGGTGCACCTGCCGATCAACTGACGAGGCTCTGGCGAACATAACAGTGCCCGGTAAGCAGAAATAGGCTCGCCACCTATTACGTGGGACCAACGTGAGAAACAGGCGTGAATGTATGTATGTATCCGTACGGATAACGGCCATACCCGTGTTTAAGTCTACAACCCACCCGAAGGAATATACTGGCCACAGCCTATCTAATACCAGAGGCATCACAAGCGCGATGCTGACCCTCTAAAGCCCGTACCACACCCTTTTTGAAGAGCACCATGCAATTATCTCATGGGAAAACCTCTCAAATTCTATTCTATTCGAATAACTTTTTTCAAAGAACGCATATGCACTAGTTAAATTAAAGTTAGGAGAGGATTATTTTCTCTCCTAACTTTAATTTAACTAGTGCATTATTCAACTAGAAATATAACATTCAGCAAGTTCTTATTTATTTGAATGAATTAAATTGGAAGCAATTTTTATAAAAGTATTATTGTTTGAAGTTTCCGCTTTTAGTGCTTTCTTAACGTATGATCGCTATTTGTTTTAGTTATATGAAACAAACAGTTCCTGTGGCTTCTCCTTCTTCTCCTAAGAGACTATAATTACTAGTGGTGCTTTTTGTTTTCTATGTATGTATGTTTCCTAATTATAAATGGTATACTTAAGATATGGTCAAGCTTCTTGCAGGTAAAATAATTGTTACCCTTAATAGCGCATCCGGGCTTTGAAAGCTTGCCAGCACACAGCTGTCTTCGAAAATCCACACTGGTACGTGATGAAGCATGGCCAGAAACTCTAACGGAATCGCTTGATATTAAATTCTATATACGCGGTCACCCATCTAGGAACTGAGCTCTGTAGACCCTACTTTACTTTGGATTAGTTCCGTGCTCGTTAGAGCTTCATTAGTGCAATAACTGATTTTGAAGTTAGTGAATTTGTATAAGAGAGAGACGGTCTCCTCTTGACCACAAATCACTGTATTCAAAACTTCAGTATACAATAAAACAATATACTGCGACTTTAATATGAACATTTAATGTATTTTATGTACATAATTATTTAGTATTCATGACACAAGTTTTTAATGATACTTATCTTGGAACTAAATATTTGGTGTGATCTTCAGAAAAGATAGATAGATAGATATACTCTTTATTGGCCAAGAAACTTCAAAACTACAGATTACAATATTTAAAAAAAAATAAAAGCCGATCTAGGCGGTCTTATCGCTAAAAGCGATCTCTTCCAGACAACCCGACGCAAAGGAGAGAACAGGATAGCAGTAGGCAGAGCACATTAACTTTAAAAATAATAAACACAAAAACTATTTGTTGAATATGAATAAAATACACAAATACATAAAATATACATATATTTTTTAGAAAAACTGATACAAACAACTAATCAGATAAAAAGATTTGTTTTTTTTATTTATTTTGTTTCATATATTACCTCCTCCATTGCTTCCTTTATAAATTACATACTATTTATAGATATTTGCAGATACAAATACAAATACAAAATAATTTATTTGCTCAAACATGTGTAACAAAATAAAGTCTTTCGACCAAGTCTCAACATATTTACCATTTTGTGGTATGCAAATGTCAGTAATAATCACCACGCTGGGCAGATTGACGCTGCTGCCCATCATTCGGTGGGATTTCTCTTCGTCGACTCTTACGACTCCCCATGAGATGAGAGGGGGTGGTACTATTCCTCTCTGAGGAGGTCCTCCCGGTTTTGGTCCGGGGGACGTTGGCCGCAGGCGGGTTGTCAGAAGCTGCAACCCAGGTACTGGCCCTCGCCTTTTTCTCAACAAGCGGCGCGCGTCGTCTGAAGATTTTTAATGGATATTACTGCTGGCAGTCGTGTCTGCCGGTGGTAAGTCCCACACCCCCCTTTCGGTCCTCCTTTGGCTGGAAGGCAGTGCGTAAATGCATCTTGTTACCGACGTAAAACAAAAAAAAAGGGGCGGTACAATTTTAGTTCGGTTAGGCACGGCCACTTAATACCGTAAATTAAATCAATTCCATTAATTTATTAAAGATCAAAATTTACGCTAATGATAACAATCAAAAAGTGGTCGATAATACCTTACCCAAATTACCACAACACTCGATCCACAAGTATTCGATGATAAAGGCATGTTAATAATACAATACTTAACAGAGGTTCGGGTACCCCTACACACGGTACCCAAATCGAAAATATCACATTGAACAAGCGATATCAACCAACCACTACAGACAAAGGCCGCATTCAAAACTCAAGGGTGCTGAACGGCTGAAAGGAGAATCCGCTCCGACTAAATAATTAAATTCGTTTAAACTCGCCTTCGAGCGTTAAATGATAAGGTGCAGAAGGTCACAGAACACAAGCGAAACAATATAGCCGAGTTGAGCGTTCGGTGAAAGTAGCGATGGCCCAGTGGCCAGCCATGCAATGCAGAGGGTCACGGGTACATATTATGGTTTCTATCTTATGACTTATCGAATCAAGTACCCGACAGAGGTCAGAAATTGGGTCAAGCGTTCGGTGAAAGTATCAAATAGCGATAGCCCAGTAGCGAATCCAATACGTTACAATACAAAGAGTCTCGAATTTAGATCTTGGTCGCGCACTGATGATTTCTCAAATACAATACACAACAGAGGTAACAGAGGTTTGAGTAACCTACTACACGGTACTCAAATCGAAAATATCATATTGATCAAGCGATGTTAACAAAGCACTACAGACAAAGGCCGCATTCAAAACTCAAGGGTGCTGAACGGCTGAAAGGTGAATCCGAGAATCCGAGAATTTGTTTAAACTCGTCTTTGTGCGTGGAATGGTAAGGTGCAGAAGGTAAAGAAACACTCTCGGATAAATATACCCGAATTGAGGGTTCGAAGGAAGCAGCAAAGGACCCAGTGGCGAGCCCAATAGACTGCAATGGACCTCTCCAGTCTCGAGTCAAGTCCTGGTAGAGCTTTCGTCAAAGAATGTAAAGGCACCGCGTTATTATCTGTATACTACAGACGTGGATCACTCAAGTAGACTTAGGCTTGAAGCTCACCAAGACCCATCTATGAACTAACGATTTAATCAATTCAGCTAATTTCCGTCCACCGCTGAACATAGGCTTCCCTCAAAGAGCGTGAACAATCCCAGACCTCTGCAGGACGCATCCATCCGGAACTAGCCACCTTAAACTAATGAATGACGGGACTTTTAACAAATAGTTTAAAAAAAATATATTTATTAAGTTTTTTGTTTCAAAAGTAAGTTTTGTGGATTAAGTGCTATTTTGAAGTACTTTGTAGGCTGCAGCTGGCTACTTCATCATTACCATCATTGTTTCAGCAAAATGATGTCCAGTATGATCTTTGGACCGCTATAAACAACAATTTGGACAACTTATCATCCGACGATCTGATCAGCCCCATAAAATAAGAGTGCTGCAAAATATGTGATAACCACGATAATAAGAGCATGACATGAGCGGGGGCGTGCTCCACGCCCAAGCACCATGTTGGTTCTCTACTGCAGCAAAAAAATATTGTATATCATTAATGTACTTAAAGCAAACCTGCTTTGCTTCAAGTACCAAGGACTACAGGAGCTTGAAAACTCACGCTCCAGGAGAAAATTCCGCTCTCTGTCAAATATTTTGCATTCTCACTACCCTGCCGTCTATCAACAAGAATTCGGCTAACTCTGCGTATTTTTTTTTCTTTGTATACCTACATACACCACACCAATTATTTAGTTCCAAGCTAAGTATTATTAAGAAGTTGTTATGGATACTAAACAACGGATAAACATACTTAATTTTTTTTTTTTTTGTAAATACATACTTAATATTCATAGGAAAACACCCAGACCAGAACAAATATTCATGTTCATGCACACAAAGATTTGTCCACCACCACCTTAACGGACAGCATTATGATTTTTATTTTTATTGTAGTGGACCTTCTGTAGTCACATATCACTCTACGTTTCGCGTTTCTACCAGTTGTTGGAATTGAATAAGAGCTATTGTTCAAAATAATCCCCATTTGGTATGGTTCGCAACCAATAGGAGAGAACTTTTAATTTGGAAATTTTACGAGTTAATGGTCTTTGTTACAGACATTCGGGAATTCGTTGTAATTGATTTAGGAAAGTTATCGTTGCTTATAATCTTTGTTGGAAAAAATAATTAAAACGTTTCTAAAAATAGGTATTCCGATTTCGTGTTACAGTTTGCTATTTGATCAGTTATATAATGATATAATGTACGTCTGTTCGTGAGTCTATATGACAGATGCCCCTTACTCATATACATAGGTTTTCCAAATTAACCACTACAATGTAATTTTACAAAAACTTCAAATGTTTTGTTCCCATTACATCAGAGCATGGAGCTCTTTAAAAAAGGTATTTTTGAGAGTCGTATACCCCCTGGTTAATCTCGTAGACAGCACTTTCAGGATAAATATAAATCAGTGCAATAAATATAATATATATATAGTGGCCGTATATTTCTGCCAATACTTATTTATAAAAAAAAAACATTTTATAATTATTTAAAATTTAATTGCCTAAGTTTAGATAAGGATGATAGAATGGTTTTTGAATAGATCTTCCTTCTTTTCTTGACATTCTTTTGTCTCTCGCTGGCGACGTTCGCGGTGATGGGTACTGCCAATCTGGACATCTGAAATTAACATTATTTGTCAATAAAAGTACAATATGTACTATTAAACACGGTAAAATTAACTGAAGCTAAATGAAAATCATTTTAGTTTGATTTCGTTAACTAATCTGGGTTCTTTTGGCAGTTAGGCTCTCACCATGAGCTTCGACGTCACATTAATTATGGTCCTTTCAGACCATTACCACCTACCACTGAGCACAGGCCTCACGTAGTTCACGAATGGGTGACCACGCTGGGTGGGGATTGGCGGAGTATAGTAGTGTATGGTTTCCTGCTGCAAGCTACACTTGTGAATCAATAGGTCACCAACGTAGCTGGTGAGAAGATGTAATCGTGTTTTATTTTCTTCCTTGCATGTTTTGCACATTCTGGTGCTGGTCATTTATTGTGTCTTGTGATATACATATATAGGGGTGTATAGGGATCTAAGGAACTAAGAAGCCCAAGCCAACCTTACCCGCAAGTGGTGCACCTGCCGATCAACGGATGAGGCTCTGGTGAATATAACAGTGCCCGATAAGCGACAATAGGCTCGCTACCTATAATTAGGGACCGATTATATAGTTTGTGAAGTGTGGGCGTATAATATACCTCTGCCTACAGGCGTGAATGTATGTTTGTATGTTGTGATATAGATAAAATACTGTTAATACTCCCACCGGTAACTATAACACATACGGTTCAACCACTAGACTCTAACGCATTAGATCTCGATTCTCTATTATATCAACTTTTTGTGTTATTTTAAACTATTGATGTAAAAGAAAAGAAAACTGTTTGTCTTATTATGGACATGACTATCATAAAGAAAGACGAAGAGCATGAGACGAAAAGAGTAATCAATATTAATTTTAGGGAATGAATGAGATCGGATTTGTATTTTTTTTATATCCTCTTACAATCACACCAATTATTTAGCTCCAAGATAAGTATCGTTAAGAACTTGTGTTATGCATACTAAAGAACGGATAAACATACTTATATATTTTTTTTGTAAATACATACTTAATATACATAGAAAACACATAGACCAAAACAAATATACGTATTCAAGCACACAAAGATTTGTCCTGTTTGGGAATCGAACCAACGAGATCAGAGTGGAGTGCAGGTATACTGAACTCCACGCCATATTGGTCCTCAAAATTTTATGGGATTTGACGTGTTTAAGTGCTACAGATAAGCTGCATATCCCCCAATTTTCTTAAATGCAATCTACACTTGTGTATTAGTGCACCACCAATGCAACCGATAATGTTTCCTCCTTGCGTTGCGTATTCGGGTGTTACTTAGCCACGGAAAGAAAGAAGCATTTGTATTCTAGATAGTGCGATATATCAATCTCTGTTAATACTCCCATCAAATTCATCAACCGGCAACTATTGTACACACGCGCGTGGACCACTCGACACGAACGCATCAGATCTCGATTGTTCGTGACGTGTGAAAAATTGCGGCCCGCTATTTATGACGGTCGTCGAAAATTGTTTTTCCTCACTCGAGGACACTTCTGTATTGGTTTCCTCTTAAATATAACGCTTACAATTTCGCTATTATTACTTCCGATTAATATTCTTTTATTTCCACAAACTTTTGATGTAAGGTAAGAGGTAAGGTAATGATCAAATGGATTTCAGACAAAGATAAGACAAGTTTAAGAAGATAATTATTGATTTTCGCAATTTATTATTATTAAGACGACATGATTGTGGAGCGACTAACATGGATAAGATTAGATAATAAATAATGATAACGACAGTATGAAAGTAACATCGGTGTCTGAAAAAATCTAGGAAAATGTTTGCCATAGTATGGACATGTCATGAAAGATTACTTGCTCATACTATTGAACCAAAAAAGTTGTGAAGCGACTAAAATGGATAATATTACGAATTACGTTAGAATTATTATAAAAATAAGAGAATGAAAATTATATAAATTATGTGTCACATTATGGACATGTCATTAGATGTCTTGATGAAGTGGTGGGGGGGGGCTGAATAGGATTTGAAGTTGGCTTAAGATTTTGAATAAAATAAATAAAATAATAAAATATAGTAGTAGTAATAATTTAATAAAATAAATAAATATGGCATTAAAAGTTTGTACCGCAAGTCATGATGCCGCGGCCTTGCTCAGTTACTTGAAATATGGATCGTCACTAATTCATTTGCGTATATTTCTTGATTATAGTGCCGCTTATATCTCTTTCATTGTTGTTATAAACACATTAAAATTTCATTTTGTTTGTAAAAAAAAATTGACAAATCTGTTGATCAAAAAGTTTATTTTATTTTATTCAAGCAACATTTTCCTGCATGAATTGCAATAAAAACGTTAACAACTAGTTTCAATAAAAGTCAAATAGCACCTACTTCAAATTCTTGTTCGAATCGTGTTTTAATTCAGTATTTAATGCGGAATGACCTCGATTGTCATGCGTTCAAATCATCATTCATAGTCAAATTCTATTGTTACAAAATACCTACGTGACTATTAATTCCACACTTTTTCCTTGACAACAAACAAACTTACTACGAGACAATAGTGTTTTATAATCTATTGACTATTATCGTCACCGGCAAATAGCCCGCGACTTCGTCCGCATGAAATTACATTATATCGCGCATCTTGTTTGTGTAACCTTAAATATTATATTGATCTCAGCCAAAAATAAACATAATAAATAGTTTCACGATTTTAGCTTCAAAAATGAAGATTTTTCTTACAAACTTATATTCTTTATTTAATATACATTACAACCTTTTATTCGCATTAAACAGTAACTTATATCCTTTCCCAGGCTATAGACCATGGCTGCTCAACACCAGGCCCAAATTTCAAAAAAAAAAGCTAAGTGGCCCGCGCATGATTTGAAAATATGCACCATATTCAAAAATCCGAGTAAATTAGTAAAAGATAAACAATTGCAGAAATCGCATTGATTATCAAGAGTTCAATTTGTTTCAATTTAGTTTAAGATACTGTTCTGGGACACTTTGCTCCAAATATAAATAAATAATGTTATTTTTTTAAGTGCCCCGCAGTTTAAAACTGAATCAACCGTTTGGCCTGACTCTTCAAAAGGTTGAGCAGCCTTGCTATGTCTATAGCAGTCAGATAGTCTTATCTGTGTACTAAATTTCTTGTAAACTGGTGCAGTAGTTATGGCGTGAAAGGAAGACATATAGACAGCCAGACAGAGTTACTTTCGCATTTACAACATTAGTATGGATTGGGTGTCTTTTTTTGTTTTGTATAACTATTTAAATACAACGACGTTCGTTCGGTATGGAATTTTATTTTTGACTGATTTAATTGGAAATATATAAATAAAACATAAATATCTCTGAATTGAATATTAATCTATAGCTAGCTACGTCAGCACACTCCCAATGTAAATGTCGCGACATACATACATACATTCACGCCTGTTTCCCCGAAGGGGTAGGCAGAGGCATATTATACGCACACACTTCGCTAATTATTCAGTTGGTCTCACGTAATAGGTGGCGAGCCTATTGCCGCTTACCGGGCACTGTTATGATGGTGTTCGTATGATAAATCCATACGTAATATACATACAATATTTATATTTGTGTACACAACTTGTGGAAGCGAACCCACGACTTCAGGAGCAGAATGGGTATAGTTGGGTGTATAGGGATCCTACCAAGTCCTAAGGAGCCCAAGCCAACCTCACCTGCAAGTGCTGTACCTGTCAATAAACAGACAAGGCTCTGGCAAACAAAACAGTTTCTTAAAAGCGGCGATAGCCTCGCCACCTATTACGTGGGACCAACAATATAGTTGGCGAAATGTGGACGTATGTTATGCCTGTGCCTGCTGTTGATAAACAGGCGTAGATGTATATTTAAATATAAAATTTATGTATGTATTTAGATATCAGGCGAGCAGTGAAAGCGGAGCAGTGATATGATCCGTCAGGTAGTTACGTTTTACATACAAAATCTTGTTTGTATAAAATACCGACCGATATGGCGTGTTGGCGAGTATACCCGCATTCCACTCAGGAGGTCGTGGGTTCGATTCCCACACAGGACAAATATTTGTGTGTACAAATATGAATATTTGTTCTGGTCTAGGTGTTATTTTATGTATATTAAGTATATATTTACAAAAAAAGTATTTTTGTATGTTTATCCGTTATTTAGTGTCCATAACACAAGTTCTTAATGATACTTATATTGGAACTAAATAATTGGTGTAAGTGTCTGAAATATTATTTATTTATGTATTACCTTCTGACCTCTTGAACGTCAGAAGCTGACCATTTGTAAGTTGAACCTTAATTTGTAACATTGTAATCGTTATTATCTGACTGACAAATTTTACTCTACGCTAACCTCAGACAAGCTATAAAGTTTAAGTAGAAATGAAATCAAGTAAATGTTAAACATATACCTACATTGTAACACTTTGTCTCATTCAAGTTTTCCCTATTTGTCACAGAATTGGTTGGGAGTAAATATGACATTTCATTAAGAAAAAGTACTTTAATTATAATAGTATGTAGTTAGCACGGCTAGTAATAATTGTTTTAGCGTAAAGAAAAACAACGTTTCGTCATGTTATTAAAATTATATTACTAGACTCAGACTCATGTCAGCCTCCTCTCGCATATCAAGGTGTGAGGGTATTGGGTCGTACTCCACCACGCTGACCCAGTGCGGATTGGCGGAGGCAGGTGTATGGCGTCCTGCTGTTAGAATTTATCAAGCCGCCCATTAGGCCTCTAACATGGCTTAACGACTACCACATTTAGTGATAGCCGGGACCAACGGCTTAACGTGCCTTCCGAAGCAAGGAAGCGCTCGATATCAAATGCCACACAAACGGTCACCTATCCAAGGACTGACCTCTGTAAACTCTGCTGTACTTTGGTGATCGTTTCCGACCACCGAGCACCGCAGAGCTACGAGCGCTTCTGAATCTGCCAATCCGCACTGGGTACTCGTATTGTGGTATAAGCTCAATTCTGTTTACCCTGGGCCCTGACTGCACTTTCATGAACTGAGATAAACACATCGATGAATAACGAATTTGTGGAATACATCTTCCTCGGTCAAGATTTTACTATTGAATGAAATCAGCTGATGATAAATGCAATCGTCCTAGTTCTATACAGCCCAATAACAAAGAACGCACGCGCATAATGTTACTCAGCAAAGTCTATTGGCAAAAACATTACAATTTAGCTAGTGCAGTTATGCCAAATTTTATTTTTTTTCGTCCCAATTTGATGTTTAGTGGTGCCACACATAAGAATAATCTATGCTAGTATTATAAAACTGAAGAGTTTGTTTGTTTGTTTGAACGCGCTTATCTCAGGAACTACTGGTTCGCATCAAAAAATTCTCATTGTGTTTTATAGCTCATTTATCGAGTAAGGCTTTAGGCTATATAACATCACGCTGCGACCAATAGGAGCTCAGAATTAGTGAAAAATGTCGAAAAATCGGGGAAATTATTATATTTGAGAGTTTCCGTTGCATGCGTAAACGGTTTAAGTTACCCAAAAATTATAAATAAAACAACTATTCCCCATTAAATAATCTAAAAAAATGTCCGCAACAGTATATTTCTATCTTTTAAGATTGACACCGTATAACCTTTTTTATGGTATTTCAGATTTCGTCCTTGGTATACGTAAAATGGAAACGTCTTGCAACAAATAACAATATACATTAAAGTCACGCGGACGAAGTTGCGGGGGACTGCTAGTATAGTATATAAATAATAATTTTTACTAATCTTAATATTATTTTATAACTTTATTTATCTATTTAAACTATATCTACGAACACTTATTAGTACTATTTCTAAGTAAAAGTAGAAATATAAACTGTGTTACAGCTGCCAGCGGCTTCCACTAGAAAAACTCATGTGCGAGTGTCTCTTAAATACATGACAAGTATAAGTGATTAATATAAATATTAATGTTGTACGTGTATGTTATCTAGTGTTGTTAAAAGGCTCGAGTCTCCCAAGTTTTCGACTCATTCAAGGCTCAAATCTTCTATGAACGCTCGAGCTTAAGCGTCAAGCCTTATTTCCAAGGCTCGAGCCAAGTCTCGAACCCTAGTTCCGAGGCTCGAGTCGGTACTCGAGCTCAGTTTTAAAGGCTCCCTACAGAACATTATGCTCCAAAATAACTATAATAAAAAGTAATGTATATTTATTTACACACTAAATTCATTACAAAATAACATTTTTTTATGACAATTTTGTACCTTCTCCTATAGAGAAAACTAAAAACGTCAATCCAATGTGATCGCTAGTTATTAGAACTACCCACATTGCTACTTATATTATTGTAATAATTACTTGTAAACGCCATTCGTGCCAGTTTACCTGGTTTTTCATCCCTTAGTCAGTTTTTCTATCTTTGTATTTCATTTGATACGTACTTACCACATTAAAACAAAAAAAAAAACATTTTAATATTATCAGGTAAAAAATAAAGGTCGAGCTTCGACTCGACTCCTATATTCAAGGCTCTTGAGGTTCGAGCCTTTAAGGCTCGAGCCTATTAGGCTTTCGAGCCCTCAGAGCTCGAGCTTTTAAGACTCACTAGCTTTGACTCGGAGCTCGAGTTTCCGCCTCGGAGCTCATATCCCACAACACTAAATTGTTAACCCACCTTGAAATAAAACCGCCTTTCACATAGCTAGTAATTAGTTATCGATAATTAAAGACTTACTTCTCAATATCTGGAAGAGATTGCCCCTTGCACCGGGCTTCCCACTTGGACCAGTACTTGAAGCCCTCCATCGCGAACACTTTCTCGGCGCACGTGGCGTCGTCTCTTATGTCTTGATCAAGCAGAGCTGGAAATAAAAATTATACTTCGACATATATTACTTATTTCTTACTCAAAAAATATTAGGTCATAGGAGTGTTTAGGTCCTACCATCATATTGAGAGCCCAAGGCAAACTCAGCCCTCAGTGGTGCACCAGCCGATTAACGGACGAGGCTCTGGCAAACATACAAGTTCCCGGTAAGCGGCAATAGGCTCGCTACAAATATTACGTGGGAAAAATAACACAATTGGTGAAGTTTGGGCGTATATAGGCCTCTGCCTCCCGGTTCGGGAAAACAGGCGTGATAGACTGTATGTTAATCATCAATAGGTCCCACAAAACAGCCTATCTAATAAGCCTGCGAGAGCTCCGTGTCTTTGGTAGCATATGGCTTAGATCAAAAGTACCCAAAAAATCCATTAGCACACGGATGGCAATAATTGCCAAGCCGTCTTGAAAACAAAAACGCTCCGCCTATTATTTAAAAGAACTTGTCAATATTTTTCAGACGAGGTCGCCTCGCTATGAAAGCGCAAAGTATGAAAAGTTAAATTACACACTCGTATAAAAAAATCTTCTAACTCCCTAATATAATATATATCCTGGTATCTACGGGAGACTAGCGTCAAGGCGTTTTCGTGACACCTCGGCTTTATGCTGAGTCCTTTTCTGTGACACTCTTCAAATAGTTACATAAATATAATCTGTCTGTCTGTTTATCTGTTTTCTTTTGATGTTGTCACAGAATAAATTCTTTTTCTTTCTTTCTTTCTAATACTACTTACTTACGTTACTTTAAAATTTTATCTATGAATTTAGTTGTAATAATATTGAGGAGAATAATTAACCTTAGTTTGAAGTTAGTTTAATTAGTTCTCATTGTAAATGTGTTTGTTCATTGTATGCTGACATACCTAATTTACATACTTACATTATGTCAATAAAAGTGACATGAATCTGACATATTTCTTGAGTAAATATTAGTTAAACAACTGGGCGGTAATCTTTATGTTTTTTATTGTCACTATTATATAATATTTTACTGTGTTTGATTGTAAGACAATATGAAAAAAGCTGATATGAATTTCTTGAGGCATTCTTCGTTGCCTTTTGGAAGCCTCGCTAGAGTCACCGACAAACTGACTGACGGATAATTCCCTCTCTCCTTTAGAATCACGACAGGCTGACTGACAAATCCCCTGATTAGAGTCACCGACAGACTGACAAATCTTGAGAAAAACCACAACAGCCAGTTTAACTGACAAACCTTGACAAAGAATCCATGACAAAGAATCCATGTTGCTTTTATGTCTCTCTATATTTCTTTCACTGTTGTTAAATTTTTAATTGTATATCCATTTTGTTTCTTAATATTTGACGAATCTAATAATCCTGTTGATCTTAAAGACAAAAGCTTTATTGCAATTTTTAGGATATTTGGAAAGGCGTAGAATACGAAATAAATGGAGCATATGTGTTTTAAACTTAAAACCGATTTTGCTGCGAACCGTGAAAAGTAATTCCTTCCGCACGCATTAGTGTCGAAGCATAATGGCCAAAAATGAGTGGTCGCCCAAGGCCTCGCTAAAGAAGTAGTGAATAGAGATTTTTGAAAGATTCATTGTCCGCGCTAATGTTCTGTCAGCAACTATCCAGTTAGGTTTTGTATACGAATGTATAGGGATTTCTGAAATAATCCGTACATCCGTTGCGAGACCTTGACCAGCGACGACTAAGTTCAGCCCACTTTATTTTATTTTATTTCGCCACCTATGCGTGCGGAAGGAAATACATTTCCCGGTTCGCGGCAAAATCAATTTCAAGGTAAAATTACTCAACATATATCGTATTCTATGGCTTGTCCGAATAATTATAGCTCGTATATACGAATTTAATTTTGTCAGCACACAACGAATACATAAATCATCTTATCAGCCTTATATTGTCCAATGCTGAACATTAGCCTTCCCAACAGATTACATTGCATTGGAGGTATCTGCCTATAGCACCACACAAGGTTGGTGATCGCAGTTCAAGCCAGGCAACACATCAATCTCTCTCTCTTTCTCTGTAGTCGGTCCCTCGTATCTGAGGATTGTGGTTAGCATGGGGTTCATTTCGGGATCGGACTATCTGCCTCCATCGGTTCCTGTCTAGCGCCTTCTTCACGACAGGGAAGAGCTTGGAGGACGACGAATCCTTCACTTGATCGATCCATCTTGATGTCGAGCGACCACATTAATAATGAGGTTTAAATACACAAACCTCAAATATACGCTTGTATATTTTCAGTTTAATATTACGATGGTTTTTTTTCTATATAACGCATCGTAATATTACATAAACTCTCAGGCATAATGTTACATGAAAAAATATAATAGGCGACAATTTTCTAAAACAATTTATCCATCTGGTGGGAGATAAAACTAACTTTGACGATTTTCTTGCCCGATCTTTTACGATCAAGCTCCCGCCCGCAGTGAATGGGCGCGCTAGTTTTGAGTTTTGGCCTTCATAAGAGCTCTTTTGAGCCAAACTTTAATAAATGATTTTGACTTTTATATCAAACCTTTGTGGTGATGCACTGGCGCGTAGGAAACAAAAATTGCATTTGGGACATGGGGCATTTGCATTCATTGCATTGGGCGCCTTTCCGCGGTAGACCAACTTGGAAGTGGTCTGAACCTAGTATAGGGAAATTTATGAGCACGATAAATGATGATATAAAATTTGATACTTACATTCACAAGTTATATCGCACTTCCCACCTCTGCGACCCTCTTTGCACCACTCACTGCCAATCTGAAAACAAAAATTTCAGTGTTTTAATTAATAAAATTTAATTTATTGATTTAGGCGTTAATTTGCGGAAATTCATTGTAAGCAAGTGATGGATTAATAAATATCTTTGTAATAATTAATAATTAACAACGCGCAACTATAATTTCCAGATACCCGACTTTTGAGTCTCATACTCACTCTCGTTTCAGCGTTGGTCGTGAAGACATCGTTGTTCTGAGGCACCTATCTTACCTGAAAATGCCCTATATAAGAAACACGTGTCGTGTTGAATTGTTCCTCGATTTATCGGGAAATTACAGTTGCGCGGGAATTGTTACAAAGATATTTTATAATCCATCACTTGGTTAATACAATTTAATAGGATCACGCTGCAGTTTTTGTTTTGGTTTCTGTGTTTAAAATAATACATACATAGATACATTCACGCCTGTTTCCCCGAAGGTAGGCAGAGGCATATTACACGCGCACTTCGCCCACTATATAGTTGGTCCCACGTAATAAACTCGGTGGAGAGTCTATGGGCGCTTACCGGGCACTGTTATGTTTCGCCAGAGCCTCGTCCGTTGGTAGGTGCACCACTTGCAGGTGAGGTTGGCTTGGGCTCCTTAGGATCCCTATACACTGTATGTGTTTATTAATTATGTAATGTTATAGTATAAAATGCGTGATGGTTGTCGCTTTTTGAGGTAGGCCTACGTTCAGCAGTGGACACCGATTGGCTGACTGATTGGTTAATTGATAATAAGAACTAAAAAATATTTATTTATTATTCATCCGTTGTATGTCAAGCATAAATATTCAGAGAAATATATTTTAGTACGATTTTCCTCAAATTAATGCTGGTGGTCTATACAAACTAACGCAGGTTTTATAAATCCATTACTAATAAAAATATTTACCGAATTAAAGTCAAGTTATTATTAATCTGTCGCGTGTACGGTAAACATGTAAAGGTTTAATTTAAGTAGAAATTATCTTTTAATAAAAGCGGGTGAAACCGCGGACATGCTCTATGATATAACTCCATAAAGTATTCCATACAATTTAAAGACTTATACGGATATAATAAGGTTACGTTTTGAATATATGCTAAATGCTTTTAGATGAGTTTCCATCTGCCAATATAAGTCTAACACATAACTGTTGGAATAAAACACTACATTGTTATGTTATAATTCTGTTCGTGAAGTTAGAACTAAGGTTTTAATACTGTTGGTGACATCCAGCTGTTTTTATAGTTCGCTAAGTATGTGGGCGACATACTTGACAAAAGTAAAGTCATGTTTATGTCATCGTACAAGTTGAGTTTTGCGTTTGGAATTGAAATTTAAGAAGGCGACGAGTTACTATTACTGAACGGCAGCTAACAAATCATTTCGAAATTCAAAATATTTTTATTTATTTTTTTATTTGATCATCCATAATGACATAACAATTTATTTCAACTTATTGTACCTATGACTTTTTGTATCACCATTGCCGCCAATTGTATCGCTTTTCTTGAACAATTAATAATAATAATAAATGTTCTCTTACAATCACACCAATTATTTAGTTCCAAGATAAGTATCACTAAGAACTTGTGTTATGGATACTAAACAACGGATAAACATACTTAAATACTTTTTTTTTTGTAAATACATACTTAATATACATACGAAAACACCCTGACCAGAACGAAATATTCATGTTCATGCACACAAAGATTTGTCCTGAGTGGGAATCGAACCCACGACCTCTGGAGTGAAGAACAGGTATACTGACCTCCACACTATATCGGTCGTCAAATTCATTCAAATCATTGTTTTATTTTTAATTTGGTGTACAATAAAGAATTTTCTATCTATCTATCTGTCTTATTCTATCGCCAAACTACATAATAATTTAAAGGCGAATATAACACCTTTTTCAATACATAATTATGATGTTACTAATAACAGCCTAGAGGACAAAACAATGCAAAGCATAAGTTAAAAAATCTAACAGCAGGACGCTATACACCTAGCTCCGCCAATTCGCACTCCCCTTCGCATTCCATGGGTCCCCATGATGACCAGAATCCTTCTCACCTTGAGAGGTGATTATAATACGCCATGCACTCACATGAATTAGAGTGGCCTATATGACTTAGAACATTAATACTGTAAGTTTCTAGCCAGTTCTTCTTACAGAGTGGTGGCTCGGAACTGGCACTTAGATTCACTTACAATTAATTATTTTTTGTTTGTAAATTGTTTTTAATTTCAGTGTAATAATATTTCGATTGTTTTTTTTATATTTATATTTAATTTTGACGTTTTCAAGTACTATGTAATAGTTTATGAAATAAATAATTTTTGATTGATTGATTGATATGAATCAAGTAAAAGTTACCCCGTAAGCCATACAGAAGGCTTTTTTTATACCACAAACTGGCACTCAAGTATGCAGCCTACCTAATGAGTGTGCAGCCCATGGATGCCTACAACCCAGTGCATTACTAGCGCGTTGCCGACGTATTAAAATACGATCCCGGACTTCTTGGCGGGAAAGTGAAGCGTCATGTTTGCAGTTTTGTTTTATTTTCTAAAATTTGTGATATTTGAAACATTAATTGTTAAGTGTTTGTGAACATCCATGAGTGTTGGTAAATGAAACAAAATAGTGCAACATAACTTTTCAAATTCTCTCCAGAAGTCCATGTGAGATCTCAGTATAATACCACATCTTTACTGAGGACTCAAAAGGTTTAGGGAAAGGGCATCTCATTTATCATCTTAATCACCACTCATTCTCATTTACTATAATTTATATGTTTTTAATATATTATTATTTCTTACTTGACACTGGCTAAATGTGCTAAACGCACGAAGCTATTATTAAAAACAAAAAAATAATAATAATACGATCCACGCACTTTTGAAGAGCCCCATGCTGTACCTATTCTTACTACTGTCTAATCTAATGTTATTTGTATGTCCTTAACGTTTTCTATTTGGAACATCGTCGGGTGGCCCGGAGGGTATTTTTTTATTTTGTTGTTGAGTGAATTATAATTCACTTATTTTATTGTTATAAATTAATCAAATATGCACGTTTAATTATTTTCTGAGTTTATCTTTCCCTACTACATGTCTATTAATCTGTAATAGGCAATTTTTATTCTTAATTTTTGTTTTAAATATTATATTGCTGCACAATGTCATTATTTATAGGAATGCTATGTGTGGAAAGGGTTATGACAGAATAGCAGGGGTCGTCGTTTTTCTGCGACTTCTGAATGACAAGCCGCTTTGTCTGAAAATAAGTAGGTAATTATTGTTTACGAAATGTACCTACAATGTAACCATTATTATGTTGCATAATTGAAGACAAATAAATTGATTTTATTATTATTAATCTTTTAGCAAAACCATACCAGGGAGCTCTGAAGTGCGATATGTTTAATTATGCATCGAACCAAAGACATTTACATATTCTAATTAAACCTCATTAAAAGTTAGGCTGATCGCATTCTAGTATTCAAAGATAATTAGATGATGAAGATGACGACCGATATGGAGCGTGGTGGTGAGAATACCCGCTCTCCGCTCCTAAGGTTGTGGGTTTGATTTTCACGCAGGACAAATCTTTGTGTGCATGAACATAAATATTTGTTCTGGTCTGGGTGTTTTCCTATGTATATTAAGTAAGTTTTTACCAAAAAAAATGTATTTATGTATGTTTATTCTTTATTTAGTGTCCATAACTTTAGTGAGTGTCAGAAAATATTTATTATTTATTTATTTATAACTTAGTTAATAAAAATAATAAACTTACTTGGAACAGTCCATAGTATTTTCTTCTGGGTGACTTAACAACGAGAGCTGAAGTGTTTCTGTCACTCTCTTGTTCAACTAAACATACCCCTGTAATGTTATAATTAAAAATTAATTATTGTAGAATGAACTGATTTTGGCGCTCTTGGGGGAGGCCTACTGTTATACTATATAATTGAGAAAGGTATGCTTAGATGGTTTGGTCATGTTGAGAGGATGAATGAAAGTAGAATAACGAAAATGATTTATGATGGACAAGGGATTGGAAGTGTTGGGAGGGGACGACCACGTAAGACCTTCCATGACCAAATTCAGAAAATTATGGAGAAAAGGTAAGTCAAAAGTACCCTAAACCGAAGGGCTTGTATGAGGAGGTTAATGAGTGTGAATGAAGCTAAAAGTGTGTGCCAAGATCGTAGCAAGTGGAAGGATGTGATCTCTGCCTACCACTACGGGAAAGAGGCGTGACATTATGTATGTATATATAGTATATTAGTATGTATAATAATAAGTAGAGTCTAATCTCACACTTTAGAAATGTCAGGTATGTGTACAGTACAGTTGTGGAATGAGCTCCCTAATGAAACGGTTTTAAAAGGGCGGGAACCTACTAATGATTCCCGTCGTCCTGCAAGCGTTCATAGACTGCAGTGACCACTTTTCCACAGACCGTTGCTTGGACGCTATAATCTACCAGTAAACTAATAACTAGTTGTACACACAAATAGTTTACAAGAAAATATGTTTATAAATAAGCTAGACTTATGAGTACGACGGGTTTGTTATCACTAAGTACCGTCTTTGTTATTTCGTCACCGTTTGGTTATCTCTTATCAGCTATTTTCTCAATGCATGACTTCTAATAATAACTTATTTAAATACTATGCCCTCTGTAGTGGAAAATATATAATACGTTTATTACATAATCTACAGGTAATCTATATCTGTACTTATATAATATATATATATATATATATTCTTTATTGCACAAAAAAAAATTAACAAAAAAAAGCCTTACGTGAAAAAGACGAAATACAAAGGTGGACTTATTTCTAAAAGAAATCTGTTCCAGTCAACCTTAACTGAAGTGGGACAGATAGTTAGCGGGCATTAATATCACACTACAATATGATAACATAACACATATACATAGATACATTGTCATATCAGATTTATAAACATATTCATTTAAATTATAATCATAAGCCATAGAGGCACGTCTTTAAATGTATTTATCCAGTTGTTCTAACATAAAGTTAATATATGTAACATATGTCATGATAGTAAAATATTGTAACTATTTTGTTATTTGCGTTATGTTCTATTTTTAATGTCATTCCGTTTCGATAATTGTATTTTTTTATGAACCATTATTTTTGCATGTTATTTAGCATAATTAATATTTTACCATAATGTTACTCCCATCCGATGGATCTATGATCTGGTTTAGTAGGGGGCATTTCACGTGAAGCGGACAGGGAAAATAAAGTGAGGTTCTGAAAATCTACTATATTCGGCCCAAATGTACTTCTAGCAGGTATGAATTGGTACACATTTTTTTTTTTTGTATAGTGTATATTTACCAAGTTATAGGTTTCTAAAGAATTGTTGTGATTTTAATTACTATTTTTCTTAAGTAATTTTTCGAATACCACCAATTTATTAATAAATATTTTTCATAGCGGCACATATTAAAAATATACTGTTCTTTTTGACCATAAATTAAAATTTAAAAAAATATATTTATTTCCTGTTCAAAACCGGAAGTGAACTATTTAAACCAGAATTACAGTCACATCGACCAATTTTATTTTATTTTTTTTAAATTCAAATTATAGCTTAAAGGATATTAAAAGTGGACTAAAAAATTTGAAATGGGGTCTCTATTAGTTTAGAAGTTACATTAAATAATATACACCCGCGTCGCGAAAGGGGTCATATATGGCGCTTGGTTAGATCAGCTAGTGTGCGTCAAACAACATGGCTTGTATAAATTACTGTGATAAAATAATTAAAACATAATAAAACAACATTTTAACAACACAAGAACTAGTTTATTTTGTAATTTTCACAATTTTACAATGGGACTATATGGCAGAACTGGTCCTCTTACAAGAATGCCTCTGGTTGTAACCTGCTTTGTAACATTGACGAACTTTATCAGAAGTTTAAAGATTAATATCCGAACATCAAGGTGGGCTTGACAAAGTTTTTTACACTAAGACCTAAACAATGTATACTCGCCGGCGACTCCGGAACACATATAGTATGCGTTTGTACTTACCATAAAAACGTAAAATTGATGTTGAATGGAGGAGACATTGCCAATCTTACCACATGCAATTTTTTTATTAGGTACATATATTAGAAAAAAAGTTATTAAGTTTTTTGCTATTCCTGAAAAGTTAGAGTATAGATTATTCGTCTGGCTTGAAGCCCGCGGTATTTTGCCTTATATTTTTTTAAAATATATAAAGACGGGGCGGTCAAAATTTTATATTCTGTGAAGAATGGCCTGCACCTTTCCATCGGTCCTATATTTGCGAGTACCCGTATACATTTCTTTTGCAAGATGAAAGAATGAAAAGTCTGAAAACCATTAATTATGCTTATTATTTTTATTATTATTAGTTTGGACTAGGCTGGTGTGTCCTTAAATCGGGTTTAGCCGGTAACATATTGAAATAAGTTTGAATTTGGAACTCCTAGCCAATCGTTTTGGTATCAAAGTGTCGAATTCAATAAAACGTCAGTTTAATGTGAGGACCTTACTTAAATGATTAATTAATGAATTAATTAGTTAAGTTTTATTTTACTTTACACTTTAGCTCATGACTGATTAATATATTATTATCATTTTACAATGATACTTAAAAAATAAAATCACAGTTTAAGTCAATAAATCAAAATATTTTTTTCCTGGTTATATTTCACGTCAACACTGCCTTAAAAATTTAATATCCGTAGAAGAAACTATCATATAATCCGAATTAATTTTATATCTATAACCGTAACCGTTATCATATTTTTCATATATCCGTATCTATTTCCGTATCCGAAATAGCATATCCATTACATCCATTCTTTGTAGTAAGATTAGTTGTTCTTACTGCCAACAGATGGCGATATCCTCTGTTGAATCGCGCTAGTGTTTTCACGTTTAGTTAACTACATAGATACCTCCTGGAATTTTTTCAATAATCACATTGTTGCTACCTAAAAATTTTTGGAGAGGATGAGTGGATAGCTCAGTCCTTCTACATACATTTTTGATATGATAATAATCATTGATATGATATTAATCATAATCATATCAAATATAATATTAATCCACGACAGGTTTTTGCAATGATTTGACTTAAATCGAATAAGTAAGAGTTAGCAATTGTTTTTAGCTTTAAATTCAATAATTAATAAACAGTTAATTAATATATTAACTAATAGATTGGCCAAATAAAAATAAACGATTTTGTTCTATTAATAGTTTATTATTCTTAATTTATAATAACTTTCAAATTAAACGCTAAGTCGCTAACAAAATTACATTAATCTCAGCGTCGTCGGTCAGTATTTGGTCTTAGACAAAATAACGCCAGCTTTCAAGAACGATCTCTGTGCTGGAGCCGAAAATCATTGTAAAAGTGATACTTACATACATTCACGCCTGTTTCCCCGAAAGGAATCGAAAAAAAACTATTTTTTAATGAATCGGTTGTTTTGTTATAAAATAATTGATTTTAATTTATAAATCTATTTTTTTGAAAATTTTGCAAACAATTTGAAATTAAATAATTATTTTATATTAATCACAGCTTCGGTTAGATTCTGGTCTTAAACATAATGATGCCAGCTTTCAATCACGATCTCTGTGCTGGAATAAATTAATTAATAATTAATTAATTTTCACCTACAGGTGAAAATTCGGTGGATCTGTACAGGATCGATCAACGTGAAAAACTAAGGAGGCCTTTGTTCAGCAGTGGACTTTTAATAGTTGAAGTGATGATGATGATGTCTGTATGTCGGCTGTCCAAAACCAAAACCTAGCAAGAGACGCAAGAGACGCAAGAGACGCAAGAGACTCAAGAGACGCAAGAGACGCAAGAGACATTTTGATTGAACACGTTTTGTAAATTACTACTCGTAATCATCTTGGAAATATTGATTTTAGAAAACGTCGTGTCGCAAATAATATGTCTCTTGCTAGGTTTTGGTTTTGGACAGCCGATGTGGTCAATGGGGATTCTACAAAGATCTGAGGAGCCCAAGCCAACCTCACCTGCAAGTGGTGCACCTGCCGAACAACGGACGAGGTTTGGCAGATATAAAAGTTCGCAGTTAGCGGCAGTAGGCTCACCACCTATTACTTGGGGCTAACAACAATATTGGCGAAATGTGAGCGTATAATATGCCTCTACCTACCCCTCCGGGGAAACAGGTGTGATACTATGTATGTATGTTTGTATTCAAAATTTGTTAGGATAACATAATATGACATGCATAATAAATCCGGTAAATGTGTTTCTATTTGTAACTATGAAACGAAATAATTTGGTTATCTTTTCTTTATACCACACAAATAAAAGAAAAACAAATAATTATTGTTATAATTTGCTTTGCACAAACAAATTTATCTTAATTAACTTCCTGCTCAAACCGGATATAATTAAAGCAAATATTTTCCATTAATGAATAGTATTCATTAATTGTAATTTGAAATTACTTTATTCATGTTTTTTTTTCAATTTTATTTTAATTTCCTTTTTTGGCAAATATTTTTTCATTTTATTTCAGCAGTGGACAAATGTAGGCTAATGATGATAATTATGATATTTTATTGTTAGATCGAGATATTTTAATATTAGTGCCACCCCTTCTAAGAGCTCTTACACACGAACAGCAGTTTGCTGTCAAAATGTACAACTGCAGTCGACTTTAGGAGGCAGTGGCTAACTGTCGACACACCGTCGACGTGCGTTAACGGCCGTCGCTGGCAGCTGGCAACAGCTAGCCGCCTTCTTCGGCTAACGTCGACGACTGCCGTCGCCATATCGACAGTCTGCACGCCGACGGCTCGCTTCCGACAGGTTACGGAAACTGCAGCCGCTTCTGCTGTCTTCAATGTGCGGCTCGTGTGTAAGAGTCCTAATCGCACAGGAAATCGTATGAGTCGACGAAGAGAAATCCAACCGGACGATGGGCGTAGTGTCATCTTGAGTACTGGCTCGAACTGTGATCTGGTGATAAGCTAACCTAATTAACCCAGGGTAGTTGGTAATTGGTATGATGGTATCTTTTCAGGTTCAGTCTACAAGGAGCCTAAAGCGATTAAGACAAAGAATTTCGAAATATTGTTCATATGATTTTTCACATTTTTCACACTATTTCTTTTCTTTCTTTCTTTTCTTTTATTTACAGGATCATTGCACACATGGTAAAGAGTTCTTATAAGAAAATAAATCATCCTTCTGCCCTCCTTCCAATTTACCTGGGGTCGACTAGTCTTTTCCTCTCATTCAAATTTTAATTAAATAATTCAAAAGGTTTATATCATATTACAGTTTACATAACGGAAGAACCAAATGACGTTCTGCAGGGTTTGACAATATTTCACTTATTGAAATATTCACGAATCTCCCCACCACTATTTACTTCAATCATTCTTCATCGACTCATTTTTTAATTTAATAATTTAGTACACAATTATGATTGTGGAAAAAACATAAAATAATACTGATACAGGGGCTTGCTTATTTCAGGAGAAATTTCTACCAGAAGTCTCGCGAAAGGAAATTATCAGGTGTGTTTTCTATGTATAATAAGTATGTATTTACAAAAGAAATTGTATGTTTATCCGTTATTTAGTATCCTTAACACAAGATCTTAATGATACTTATCTTGGACCTAAATAATTGGTGTAATTGTCAGATAATAGTTATTTATTTATTTATTCATCTTCAACACTATTCTCGCTACAATATTCGGCACTTCTCACAAGGCGACGACAAACGGTTTATTTATACATCTTAATAAGTCTGAAATTTATAATTCATTCCTTATTTTATACTTTCTAGTCGCACTACATATCAATCTCAACATCTCTTCGTTGTTGTTCCCTATTTGTGTTCTATTTATGAGTAATGTGCCATTTTTTATTTATTTTTACATACATACATACTATCACGCCTGTTTCCCTGAAGAGGTAGGCAGAAGCGTATTACAAGCCCACGTTTCGCCAATTTTATTGTTGGTCCCACGTAATAGGTGGCCAAGCCCATTACCGTTTATCGGAAAAATTTATGTTTGCCAGAGCCTCGTCGTCTGGTTGGCAAGTGCACCACTTGCAGGTGAGGTTGGCTTGAGGACCCAAGATGTTGGTCCCTTTATAATTTATTTATGTAAACATTCTTTAATTTAGTCACAAAATACTCATAATGAGTTTTTCGGTACACTGCTAGTAGTTGAATATAATATAAATAAATGCTATACACAAAGACATTATTTTAGTCACTGTCGATAAAAACAGGTAGTTAGCGCACATTTTCCGTGCTCAAAACGGACATATAATTGTATGTACATTGAGGTTATAATTGTTTGTACATAAGCTATGTATACTTAAAATACTGATCTTTTTGAGATAATGGCTTCGTGCGGTAAACACTTTTAGCCAGTGTCAAGTAAAAGATATATCAATAATATATAAGTCATAGTAAATGTTAATGAGTGGTGATAAAGCTGATAAATAGCAAAAAGATGCCCTCCCCTAAGCCCCTTGAATCCTCAGCAAAGATGTAGAACTATACTGAGATCTCACACGGACTTCTGGAAAGTATTTGAAAAGTGATGTTTCGCTGTTTTGTTTTATTTACCAGCACTCATGTATACAAACACTTAGCGGGTAAAAATGGGTTTTTTTAACGGTTAAGTTTGGTTAACGGTGGGCCGTTATTACAAATTATTTGTTCAAAATATCACAAATTTTAGAAAATAAAACTAAACTGCATACATGACGCTTCACCTTCCCGCCAAGAAGTCCCTGATCATTTATAATTACTTTTACTTGCATGCCGTGGTGACTTGTAAGTAAAACAGCACTTAGCTTTTAAGTATTAACTGTATTTGTTATGTTCATTCTTGGTGTATGTTTTGTTAGTCGCCCTAAATGTAATAAATAAAATAAAATAAATAAATTAATCTTCTATTATTCGCTTTCTCATAACTTTACCGATATCATCACATAATTGATTTGTCTTAAATTGGTTTCTGAATAACAAAACTAATCAAGGTCTGTCTTATCACAAGATGTCGGAATTATTTTCAATTAAAAGTTATTTTATTGTGTCTAGAGACAACGAGGCCCCGCCCACATGGGTTTATTTTTAGGTAGGTATGCCATATTTCCTTATCGTATGTTAATAATCCAGGTTATAAATTACATGACTTTCAATATCGGTAACCCGTTTTGTGTGATTAAGGAATGTACATACAAAGAATCAAGTTTATAATTTTAAGTAGGACAAAGTAACTGTTTCATCATTATCACAGCCAATTAAAGTCAAATATCTGCTTAATTTCAGGAAAATACATTATAATCATTCATATAATAATAATGATCTATGATATTGCTATGAACTGATAACAAAATATAGGTACTTGAAAAAGCGCTGTAGTGTACAGTACAGTTTATTTTTTACTGTCCACCAATTTTTATGTATCTGTTCTCTTAAAAGGAAGAAAAAAAGACAGTCGTTTTTGTCAACGGACACTCTTAGTTCTCCACTGTAAATTTGTCTGAACAAAGAATTACTAATTTGTTTAATTTAGTTTCATATTCAATAAACTTCCATTTTAAATCTACTTCAGTCGTAAATAAAATGAGTCACATAATTATGCCAATGATGCATTATATCTCATTCATTTGCTGTTTGTCACTCTAACATTCACATAGCATTATATACTAGAAGCGTAATCTATCACGCACCGATGTTAGCACTACAATAAACATTGAAACAAACTCACAATTGCTCAGGTATGTCCTTGAAAAATGCAACTTTAAGAGTTCCCTTGTCAACTGACATCGCGTAAAGACTGTCGAATGTATTAACGAGCATGATAATGCGATTATTAGGAAACCGAAAACACGTCCGCACGCCATCGTGTCTCGGTGGCGACTGACTATAATCACATATTGATAATGAGCGTATTGATTGTTCAGATATTCAAATCAGATGCGCGGGCGCATCGCATTGAACTTTGACATTTTATTCCCAGTAAATATCAATACAAACACTGATTACCTTGTAGTGAAAAAAACTATTTTGTTTGTTATATAATTAAAACAAATTTCCGAGTATCTGGCACTAGGTCCCTCCAATGAATACTTGGATACTGATTTGCAAAAAAACAAGGCATCTAAAAAAACCGATCTACGGATCAAACAATATTGATGATAAAATCCGCTCATTAACGAACGGGTTGGATTCACACGCTAGCCAGAATGTGGGAATACCAACACAGGACAAATATTTGTGAGCAATTAATATAATATATTTTGTTCTGGTCTCTGTGTTTCCTATGCAATATAAGTATGCGTGTACGTGTACCAAAAATAAGGTTTTCAGTTTTGTAGTCTGGTACCCATAGCAAAACCTCTGCATAGTTTGATTTTGTATGACGTTGTGTGAGATGTCTGGGGATGTATGTCTTGTCGGGGATGTTTGTATTGTAATGCCGTCATCATTTTTATATTAAATTGCATTTATTTGCAATGTGGCATTTTAATTATATTTCAAGCCTTCCTTCAGGGCTTCTAACTTAAATGAGTACCATATTAACCTTAAGCCTTCCGAAGCTCGATATTATATGCTGCATAAACGCTAAGCAGTTCCAAGAACCATTCAGGAATTTATAAGGTCCGTTGAATTTGATGATAGTGTAGACCACCTCTCAAAACAACCGAATCTGTTCAGGCGTTTAAAGGTGAGTTTGAAAGTAGACACTTACATGCTTACATACAAACATACATACATACATTCACGCTTGTTTCCCCGAAGGGGTAGGCAGAGGCATATTACATGCCTACGCTTCGCAAATTACATAATCGGCCCCACGTTATAGGTGGCGAGCCTATTGCCGCTTACCGGGCACTGTTATGTTCGCCAGAGCCTCGTCCGTTGATCGGCAGTTGCACTACTTGCAGGTGAGGTTGGCTTGGGCTTCCTCAGTCTTGATAGAATCCCTATACACCCTTACATACATAATATATGCATGTACCGTGAAAATATTACACTCTGTCGTGAAGTTGGAATATTTTGTCTTTATTCGTTAAATCGAATCATATAAAATAAAAATAAAATAAAATATACTTTATTGTCTTTAAGATCAACATGATCATTTAGATTAGTCAAACATTTACACAAAATGGGAATTCCATATATTTTTTTAACAACACTGAAAGAAATATGAGCGGTAACATAATAAAGGAGTAAAAGCAAATGGGTTCTTTGTCAGAATTTGTCAGTTTGGTGGGGGGGGAGCCGTGAAACTGGGACTAAGACACACAACCCAAGGTGAGAGGGATTGAAATAAAACAAACCCCAGAAATTGTTAATTATTTATTTGATGAATTAAAAAAACAGTGCACACCATAAATTAATTTATTTACACATTTTTAAACTAATTAAAGCAAGGCCAAAGTATTTATCTTTAATTCCTAAGTCTTTAATGAGTACAAAAATATTATTTGTAAAGCTTATTTACCACAAAACGCACTCAATAGAATATCCAAACGAAAACTATTATTAATTAACAAGTTATATAACTAGTTTAAGTACAGTCTACAACATTAACAATAGCTTTTTAATTAAGTAAGACACGAGCCTCAGTTAATGACATTAGTAAGTAGTTTTCTTCACAGAAGATAATTTATTAATATTAATAACACGTAAAAATAGATTAAACAAAGTTTTAGCAAACATTATACAATTGCTATTATTAAAAACAAAATTAAAAAAAACTAAAATATTTACAGGTTAATTTATCTTTTTAATAATATGCACAATGTAATAATATTAAAATTATCCGTTATTAGAAAGCAAATTATGTAAAAATCATCCAAAATTAACTTTAATTTTGTGCCTTTTATCTTATATGGCAGTACATTGATAATACCTTCAGAAGTATAATTATCTTAATGAAACGCTAATGCTCGTATAATAAGTGTAAACAAGTAATTATACTAAGTATTAATTTCTCGTTTGATAATTTTGGAAGTAATTCTGCTTTTATACATTTTATTATTTTTAAACTTAAGAAATCATTTCTATGTGCTTTTAAAATTAAGCAAATTTAAACAAGCTAAAATAATATTTTTTCCAACGCATTTTTTCCAAATCAGTTTTGAATAATGCGTCAGCAAATTTGATAAGTCGTCGTACATGAGTTTTGTAATGTATGAGAAATCATATTTTTGAGTTTAAAATCCTTGACGATTTTCTTGCCCGTTATTTTACGATCAAGCTCCCGCCCGCAGTGAATGAGCGCGCTTGTTTTTAAGTTTTGACCTTCATAAGAGCTCTTTGGAGCCAAACTTGAATAAATAATTTAGATTTTTTTTTTTTAGAATCATATATCCAATTTTATAACTCGACCATTTACCACGCCAGTGTCATAGAATGAATAACTTGTAAAGTCACTGAACCATTATTATGTGTAAATCAAAAACCTTTCTGCATTTATTTATGTATTAAATATAGAAACTTGGTCCAATAACAAGTACTAACATAGTCAATAAAGACAGACTCCCAATTAAAGTATAAACAATTACAGAGGACATTGATTTTCGCAATAAGACGAACACTTGGTATGGAACGGTGAAAGAGATGACAGCACACTGAGCGTTTCAGGACTGCCGGGGTTGCGGGACTGATCGAAAGGGATTCCGCTGCTCCAGCCATAGTAGGCTCAAAAGGGAACATGGACGGTTGTAAGTCTATAAAAGTCCTACTCACCCTCAAGCTTCACCCACTGCGGGAGAAGAACATGTTATGATTTTACATCCGAGAACAAAATAAAAACGGCATTGACTGGTCTACACTGACCAGTGATGTATTACTTAATAATGACATATTCATGACCTTCCATGATAGTGAGGGCTAGTGGATGGTCCAATGTTTACGTTATGAAAGGCATTAGTTACTGGCCAAATTACATAATTATGGCACCATAAATATCACTTAAGACAAAACTGTAAGAAAATAACGAAATTTATTTTACAATACTAAATATTGCTCTAAGAATGACTTTATAGATTAGAAAATGCACATCAAAAAGCGCTACCGTTTTTCTTGCCTTAGAACGGAAAGCCTTGATTTCTCCATAATTATAAAAAATTAAAATTATTAAAATACGTCCATTCCAACTAAACAGTTCTTATGATATCTAACCCCTCAACTTTAGGACCGTGTACTTAAACTTTTAGTATTAGTGCAAGAAATGTGGTGAAACTGTCTGATGAGCATTATTATAAACAATCTAAACGTTTTATATCTCTACATCTCTCTATACTCTATACTCTATATTGATATAATCGTGAGTTAAAACTTGTACCGCAAAAATAGTACAACTTTAGATAGACGAACGTTTAAATCTTTTAGAGCGTCTTGCCAAACTTACAAGAATACAGTTTTTGACTTTCTAGTACTGGCAAACCAGTAAGTTAGTGCGTACAAATTTGAATTATCATTAACATACAAAGCATATTAAAAAAAAAATGAAACTATAATTTATTGTTAAAAAAAAAAATAGTATTGCTACAATTAAAATTATTTATATTAAAATTGAGAAAAAAAAAAATGGACTAGGATAAAGATTAAAACTTAAATCAAAACCTATAAATTTGTGTTACTCATTTCACAGTTTTGGTGGTAAATAATTAAAAGACCCTATTAACTAGAATAGGCTATTCCAGTAAGCTTGACCCATTGTTCTTTGTTTATAACCCTCGTTTAGAAATTCGTTTGATCATATTATTCCCTATAAATAACCTTCTTATAATATATATTCTGGATGTTCCTTTTCATAATTATCAAAGACCCTTTCTTAGATACTGTATTAATATCAACAGTTTTGGGAGATCACAATTTTTGATAGCAAAATAAGCTACTATGAACTTTGTTTTCACGTTCGGATCTTACAGCACGTAGTAGTTTTTTTCGCGATCACTAAACAGGACCGCAAGAGTCGTGTCTCACTATGTAGATAGTTTAATAATATGAGGGTTAATTCGTAAGTGCCTACATGCAAATAACAGATATTTCTGTCAAACAAATAAAGATGCGAGCTGCACTTATTTTTTAAATCTGTGATTTTAACTAATATTTTATTTATAGCTTTTTTATTTATAGGGGAAATAGCATCATTAATATACAATAATAAATATAAATAGCTGTTCTTTTTCAGAAACAATAGACACAGTACAAGTAAGTGCATGCAGAGTACATTTTAAAAAGAAGCGTATGAAAGTTGCTTTGCTTGTGTTGGCAAGATCTGGTCTTCCACAGCGCAGGTTTTCAGACAGAGCAAAAACTATTACAAAGAGGACTTCGTAGAAGTGGGTTGAGAATGAACTAAGTCTTTCCCCTGTATGTGTCCATCACTTATGCATAGTTTTGTTTAAAAGTCATATCATATCCTAGCACTATCCCGGTTGCCCTAGACTTAAGCTTAGGGCCCAGGGTCTGATCACTGGTTCAACCAGATTGCCCGAATTTCAGTTATTACGTGGAGCGACTGCCGTCTGACCTCCGCAACCCAAAGGGAAGGGAAACATCATTCTATGGTTAAACCGCTGTCAGTCTGATAGTAGGCACTGACTTCCTAATAACGACTGCCATAGATGGTCATGACAGCCGAGACCAACGGCTTATCGTGCTTTCCGAGGCACGGAGCAAGCTATAAAGATAAATGTAATGTCAAAAATAACAGTAATGATTGATCTAAAATTAGTAACAATTTTGAATAATTTCCCCAAATTTTTCATTCTCTTTAATGTCAAATTTAAATGGAGTAAGTCCCAATTCCTCATTTTTTAACAGTAACAGTATAAGTATATATTGTCTCAATCTATGCAATAGTAACTTACTTCAGTACAGCAGCAGTTTTTTTCTAGATATCTAATCGCATGTAAAAATCTATTTCAGTATCTTAAAGTTTCGACGTGGCTGTCAACATTACATAGCTTGACCTTGGATTTTCTTCTTGTACCGGTTCGGGTCTAAAACATCTATGAGTCTCAAACTCACTTGGTTTCTTCAACATCTTCCTTACAAACCAGACCAATCCAACGACTATCACCATCAAACCTAGGGCAACTCCGATCAGAGCGGTATTCAAATTTTTAAAACTTCCCTTCATTTCCATTGATCCAGTGACTTCTAATAATTGCGGTACTACGCAGATCGGACTAATATCATCTTTTCTTTTGGCTAAAGTAGCACAAACTTCGTAAGGTCCTCGGATAAATCCTTCCATGGAAATTTCTAAAGTTGATTGGCAAGGAGTATCTTTCTGCGCCACCAAGGAACCTTTAGACAGGACAGCAAGAACTACGTAGCAGTTGTATATAGGGTTGTATCTGTTGTTTGAAAGCCTTTGTGTTCGTGGTAATACGAATTGTGGGCGTGGAAGTGGCAGACCCAAAACTGAGATAAGGACTGTCAGTAGCCCGTCACTTGTGACATTCGAGCGGACTTCTGATACTCTGAAAGATAGTTTTACAATTTTATTACGTTTTTGAGTAACATAACGAGATCTCTGCGATAGGGAAGTGGTGTAAGTAATAATGTAATCATACACACATACATACATTCATGCCTGTTTCCCCGAAGGGATAGGCAAAAGCATATTATTTGCCCACACTTTTGTATAGTTGGTCCCACGTAATAGGTGGCGAGCCTATTGCCGTTTACCGGACACTGTTATGTTCGCCAGAGGCTCGACCGTTGATCGGCAGGTGCACCACTTGCAGGTGAGGTTGGCTTGGGCTCCTTAGATCTTGGTAGGATCCCTATACACTACATAATGTAATTATACATTCATTTGTATAATAATATCGTCATTTCATTTTAAGTCTAATATTTTTAATTTCTATGACATGGAGTGCAGGTATGCGGATAATCTGAGCGGAGCTGCGAGCGGACCGCCTTGCTAATATTCGGCGTACCTGCATTCAATTATGAATACAACCTAACTCTGAACTATACTGTAACTGACTATTGATCATTATCGTGTCTATAAGTTGCTATTTAAAGTCAGTGATGCGCAACTCAAAAGCGTCATGAAATATAAATAAAGTCAGTTCAATAATGCATAAGCTAACTAGACATGAAGCAAGTCCAAAAATAAAAAAGGTGGTCAAAAGCAGATTACCTACTGTAATTTTAATCTGGTGCAATTTCAATCAAATTTTCTTTCGTGCAAAGTGTGATAATCTTAAGGATAATTAATTGACCAGACAAAACTTAAAAACTGTGAGCCGTAGAGGTGGTATTTAAATCTAACTCATTTAATTCGTTCCCACACATTGGGTTCGATTCCCACACAGGACAAATCTTTGTGTGCATGAACATGAATATTTGTTCTGGTCTGGGTGTGTTCTATGTATATTAATTATGTATTTACAAAAAATAAAGTATTTAAGTATGTTTATCCGTTCTTTAGTATCCATAACACAAGTTCTTAGTGATACTTATATTGGAACTACAAGAATTGGTGCGATTGTAAGAGAATATTGATTTATTTAATGAAGCATCTATAATTACCTGTATTCTACCTGAACGGGGGGCTCAGTGACAACAACGGGCATGAGAGTCACGAATGGGGCTCGTTGCCTGACCAGCTGAGGCTGCCCACAGCCGAGTACTAGGGACAAGGGGGTGTCTGTGTTGTCCATCTCTTCCATTGCTATGCAAAACCTGGAGGATAATAAGATAGAAAGAATAATTATTTATTGACTAGAAATATATGTTTTTTTAAACACCAACAAATAGTTAAAACTTAAAACAAGAATACACAACGTCACCCGCAGTTTAATGACTTATATACTTAAGTCATAATACTTATTTCTCTCGACTGTAAGGGTAGTCCTAACTTCAAATTAACGTAATGACGCGTGCTTGGAACGCAAATTATGAAGTACTGAAAGATTTCAGCATGTCCACCGGTGTCCTGGTAACTCAGCGGTTAGAGCTGTGGACCGGTTTACAAAAGGACGTAGGTTCGAATCCCAATAAAGCCAGCGGAGACTGGTTGATTTTATCCAGTAAAATTTTCGTCTTGTAACTTACGTATATTGTTCGGTAGGAGCAATTTTCAAGCCTCTCAATATAATGTTAGCTGGTGCAGCTCGATGGCAGGCCACGTGCTTTGGTAGATTACCACTTCTTGAAGTAGTAACACCAGTACACCTAAACCTTCTCGATGAAGGAGGTTCTACTGCCCAAGATAGATGGACTTCTTGGTCGTCGAACCAAGCATCTACAAGACGGACCTGAAAAATTGTTCAAATTATATACATCCTTCCAAATTTGACCATTTCTTACGTTCGAGTAAGTTTTACTATGCATGAATATATAATCATCATCATATCAGCCTTATAAAGTCCACTGCTGAACATTGGTCTTGGGGCTAATTATAATGAGACCCATAATCACCACGCTGGGTAGGCGGGTTGGTGAGCACAGTTTAAGACAATACGCATAATAATGCTGATGTTGCGCATCATTCGGTGAGATTTCTCTTCCTCGACTCCCCGTGGGACGAGAGGTACAGGCACTATTTTTCGTCAGTAACCGTGTGGTTCATATTTAATATGTGAATCGATTAATCTAGTGAAGGTTAAAATTACAACATCTATTTCCGTAAAATATAGCATTCTTCCAAAGTAAAAAATATATTTGTGTTACCTTTGATTTGGAAATAGGCAAATCCTCATCAGATGGCACGTCTAGTTCCTCGTCGTACATTTCATCGTTGAGTCCATCTTGTTTATCAATATAAGCATCATGCACCGTCGACTCAATGTCTAAGATCTTATCATCAACATCTATAGCGTTTTGCATTACTTTATCAAATTCATAGTTATCGCCTTTCGTTTTTGCATTGTCTGTATGATCGAAATCGTCGCATAATTTGTTTTTCGATAGTCGTGATATAAGAGCACCTTCTAAATGAGGTGGTGTGGTGCAGACTGCAGCAGCTTTATCAGTTTGAGGTAATTTTTTGGCATCTCTTAACCATCGAGCAAAGCCTGCCATTAGACAATCACAGTTCAACGGGTTATCTGAAACAGAATGGCGTATAATATTAATGGTATTCTAATTATATATATATATATATATATATATATATATATATATATAATATCACGCCTGTTTTCACAAAGGGGTAGGCAGAGGCATAATTAGATGCCTAGATTGCGCCAATTAAATTGTTGGTCCCACATAATAGATGACGAGCCTATTTTCGCTTACCGGGAAGTGTTTTGTTCGCCAGAGCCTCGTATGCTGTTCGGCAGGTGAACCACTTGCAGTTGAAGTTGGCTTGGGCTCTTTGGTATTGGTAGAATATCTATAAACGTTTTTATAACTTGTAGAAAACAACTGATTGAAACAAAAGGTTTTTGAAATATCTGAAAATAAGAGGGCGCCCTCATCAAGTATTTTCAATTGTTAGCAACACGCTAATATTCCCCTGGTATTGTAAGCGTCCTAAATATGCCCAAAACAAAATATAACGCAATAATAATTTGCCACATAAAATAATGATCTCTGAATCTTATGAATATCTGTGAATGATAGTTTCGGATCACCTAGTACCGCCAAGCTACGAGCGCTACTATTGATGCTATATGTATATGTACGAAAATACATTTTATAACCATGCGTTGGAATATTTGACATTTGTAGGATAGGAAAAATAGTTCCTATTCTACTACTTCTAAAATGCAACTTGCATAATAGACATGCTTCAGACTACTATCTAAAATATGAAGAAAATCTTTTCTTCAGCAAAAATATTCCACAGTTAAATATTCAACAAATTCTCTTGAATTTTCAAGTCTGTTTTCATGTAAATGTCTATTCCAATTGACATCAACGTTAAATGGTTGACCCAGTTCCCGAATTGTAATATTTGAAGTTCAATTTTCATCCTTGGCCCTTGGCTTTTCAATAACCCTTTCTCTACTTAGTATGAAACTTTCTAAGCAACGTCAATTTAGGAGCTACTCTAATAAATAAGACGTTGAACGAAGCATGATTCAGCGTATAACCATACAATGTAGCCACGAGTAGAGTTTCGGGTGCTCACAAAAGGCTGAGGCGCCTCTGCAATATAGGCGTTGAATATGGACCAATATTCGGAGTGAACACATTGCTATGGTGTTCGGTAAGCTAACATATTATCAGAACAATTTTCAGCAGATTTTTTCTTCTCAAAGTTTTCTTTGATTCAATTCCTGCATACAAAATAAAAACATTGCTTTTTTTCACGTGGTATCGATATGCTAAATTGAGATCATAATTATTATTGGCTAATTTTGATTTCCCTTCTGCATCAACATATCCAGCATTATCCCGGTTGTCCTAGTCTTAAGCTTACGGCCCAGGGTCTGCTTACTGGTTCAACCAGATTTGACTGAATTTCAGTTATTACGTGGAGTGACTGCCGTCTGATCTTCCCAACCCAGAGGGAAACATCATTCTATGGTAAAACCAGCTGTCAGTCTGTTAGAAGGCACTGACTTCCTAATAACGACTGCCATAGATGTTCATTACAGCCGGGACCAACGTCTTAACGTGCTTTCCGAGGCACGGAGCAAGCGATAATTACGCACATAACTTCGAAAAGTAGGTGCGCCACCAGGGTTTGAACCCGAGACCCTCTGCATTTGAAGGCAAGGGGTCTCGCCACTGGGCTACGCCCGCTCACCCTTGATTTCCCTTAAGCATGCGACATAAAAACATTGTTCTGAAACTTATTATTTTTATACTTGATTACGTTATAGACTATTCAGATAGCAAAGCTTATGCGTTATTGATAGCTATAATCCTTATCATGTGCTAAGTGCTACTTGCCTTCAAGTTATTTCCTTATTGGTTTAGTTGCGAGGTACAATGATATGAAATAATACAAATCTCTTTCTTCCTGTACACGATAATTGCTATTCCAATCTATAAGGCACCGATATATTGACCTTCTTTAGCTGAAATTAATGCTGAGCAGGCGTGTGTAACTGAATTGTGTATTAAGAATGGGAATTATGTAAGATCGCTAAAATTGGGCTATTTACATTGATTGTTCTTTGTCATCTTGTACGGCAAAAAAGGTGAAAATAATATTACGTGAGATTTACGTTTATTCGTTTATGTGTTATATACACATGAGAACGTTGGGTTAAAAATAAAACAACCCGTTTGTTTTTTAAATTTAAATATTTAAAGTTACGTCTCGTCTTTTATTTTCGGCCATTTTACTTCTAGACTATTTATTAATCGCAAGTATTTTATTAATAACTCCAGGTTAATTGAATACCGAAAAGACCGTTTGGTGGTTTTTATCAATTTCTTTATTTCTTCTTTTGGATATTTTTTTATATATCCAATCGATGCACGATCCCTAGCTATAATTGCCTTGCTAGCCTTGCTAGGCTTCTGAATAGCTAAAATCAGCGACATCCACCGCCCCCTTAAGTTTCCATTAGCGAAGGTAGGAGTTGCAAAAAATTTCGACAAAGAGTTTAGTCTCTAAATTATGTGCTGTTTGCTACAAATACAATATACCATCCAAACCAAACTAATACGAGATTTTATTACGGCTCTTGAGTAGCCTAGAAAAGCATATCTACATGCCTCCTTTTTCATGGGTCATTACCCATGGGTTGAGATGATGATCAGCATACCTCTATAATCCTGGGTAGAAATCTAACCCACGATCTTGCGAGCGATGAGTCTTCTTGCCATAAAGGTCGTATGAAAATTTCCAATAGAATCATCATATCCTAGCATTATCCCAGTTGCCCTAGACTTAAGATTACTGCCCAGATCCGGCTCACTGGTTTAACCTCATTTGCAACAGAATCGTCTCAAGGAATTTTCCATTGGCCCGTATGTCCCATGTTGTCCAAACAAACGGCTTATCACGCTATCGCCATTACCTTCAATAGTGAATCTTCCCAGGGCCGTGTGCTCTGCCAGGGCCTCGTCATCGATCATGGATATGTCGTTATCGTGAAGGAGCAGTTCTGAGAGACATCGCAGCGATTTCAAGGGTTCAGCTGATATTCGTTGACATTTGGCAAATAGCCTTTGACACTTAACGCATTGCCATCGAGCTCCAAGTCACATTGTACTGTGGGTATTGGACTACGGGAAGCATCCATAAAACTCTTACTTATAATGATTAGAAAACATCATGAGCAATATCCATGTTCATACACATTTATTAATTAGCCTAAGTATTTATCTGACACACGACCTTCGAAGAGTAGTTTTACCGATTGCCTCGCTGCTTAGCTTTTGCAATGATATACATAACTACAATCACGCCTGTTTCCCCGATGGAGTAGGCAGAGGCATATTACACGCCCACATTTCGCCAGTCATTTTATTGGTCCCACGTAATAGGCGGGCCTATTGGCGGAAGCTTTTAGTGTCGCCAGAGCCTCGTCCGTTGATCGGCGGGTGCACCACTTGCAGGTGAGGTTGGCTTGGGCTCCTTATATGTTGGTAGGATCCCTCAACACCGCAATGATACTACCATTTAAGGAGTTCCCATACCATCATGCTATGTCTATTACCTTCAATAGTGAATCTTCCTAGAGCCGTGTGCTCAGCCAGGGCGCCGTCATCAATCATGGATATGTCGTTATCATGAAGGAGCAGTTCTGAGAGACTTCGCAGAGATTTCAAGGGTTCCGCTGACAGCGAACGCAGGAAGTTGTGAGACAAGTCCAGGCTGATCAGGTTTGTGAGTTGGGCTAGAGATGCACCTGTTAAGAAAATTTTAATTAAGTCATCATATCAATCTTATAAAGTCAATTGCTGAACAATAACCCCCTCTATAGATTACATTCCGATATTGCTTATAATCATCACGCTGGGCAGGTGAGTTGATAGTAGCAGTTTAAGCCGCACACTAAGACTCTCACATGGTGGTCGTTAAGCCATGTTAGCGGCATTGATAAATTCAGCCATAAAAAATCCCCTGCTGAACGTTGACCACCCCAATAGATTACGTGCTAGTGGGGGTATTTGCCCATAATCACGCTGGGCAAGCGGGTTGGTGATCGCAGTTTAAGCCGGTACGCAGGATGACGCTGCTGTCCATCATCCGGTAAGATTTTGCTTCGTCGACTCTTACGACTCCCCGTGGGATGAGAGGGGCTGGCAAAATTTTAGGCCGGTGACACAACGCACACGGCGGCATTATGACAAATCTTATTTAAAGAAAATCCTGCTTGGGCATGATCCCTCTTCGTCGACTCTAACCATAGATAGATAAAAACATTTATTGCACAAAATAAACACACATACAAAGTATTAACAATTGTTGCTCAAATGATTATGTATCTGTGTAGTTCATAAGTAAAAAGGTAGCTATAGATAAGTTTAAGTATTAATTAATGTTTTTCGATAGAATGTGCAGCTAGAAATTGGGAGCGCACGTCGCTATCAAACTGTCATGCAGTTTGGGGATAATAATACGTAAGTTATAAATGTATTATGTTATTATGAGAAATAAATTAAAAAAAAACATTAAATAAATTGAAACTAAAACAATATAAAAAAACCACCACTAAATTGAGCATCTCTAATAAAACATTCCGATAAACGTAAGAAACCGCAAACAGTCTGAATTTAAAAAAGAAATTATTGACTTTAAAAACTTGTGTTAAGAGGTTTGAAAGGTAGTTACTTTACTGATTTACTTCATCTTGAAATTGATTTTGATCTTTGACATAAGTTGATATCTCTAAAAGTTGAATAGGCACTTAATTAACCGACTTTATAAACAGCTTGTAAGTATATAGTTTCGTAAGCCAACAATATATTATTATATACATACATATTATTTTCTTTGATAATAATCGTCCGACCAATAATCCGAATTGAATTATTTTCTTATAAGCTTATCAAAAGCTGGTCATATTATTTTTCACTCATAATAAAATAAATAAATATGAACAATGAATGAATCCTGATCATGTTAGTAAATAAGTTTGATGCACCAATGATTCGACTTTTGTGTCTGTATTGGTGTATCAAAGGCCGGCACGGTTTTAATTTGTTAGATTAATATTCACATATATTTATTTAATTACACTTTATTTATATTTTTCACAACTATTATATAACAAAAATATACAATATTGTAAAAAATATAAAAAACGCCGGCCGCGAGGTAAAACCCAAACGACTGGCGGCTATTATTTTTATTGTATTTTGTAACACCAGTTTTTAAGTTATGTACATTTATAACAATTACACATTTGTTGTCAAAAAACGAAGTTAATTATTATAATTATATTCACCAAATGGGCAGTGTTGTTTTACCAATGTTTTAAAAGTTTGCCACAGCAGTTTGTCAAACTTTTGAAAACATTTTCACCGCTTTTTTAGGACGAGTTCATTATTTCAAAGTCGGACAATACCGCATCATAGTAGTGAATTTCTGCCATTTAAAAACAGGCTTACTTTACTTTAATATAAGTGATATAGTTTTAAGAACAACAGCGGTAATCTTAATATTTTATTTCTTTAATTGTATTAAATTATAAGACATAATTTGAAAAAAGCTGAGATGAATTTCTTGAGGCATTCTTCTCAGTCTCGTTGCCCTTTTGGAAGCCTTGTATCGTAGAGTCACCGACAGACTGACTGACTGACGGACAATCCCCTCCCCTCTTTAGAATCACGACAGACTGACTGACAGAACCCCCCGATAAGAGTCACCGACAGACTGACAAATCTTGAGAAAAACCACAACAGACAGATATTCTGACAAAGAACCCATTTGCTTTTATTTCTTTATGGTACCGCTCACATCTCTTTCATTGTTGTTAAAAAATATATAATATCGAATTTCCATTTTTTGTGTGAATACTTGACGAATCTAAATGATCATGTTGATCTTAAAGACAATAAAGAATTTTATATTTATTTTATTTATGTTCTATGTGCAGTCGGGCAATAAAAAATTACGGCTGTGTGTGTTTTTATCATTTCGTCCCTAATAGTGCTTATAACTTTGAAATATCCATGTAAATATTAGAATACTAAAAACATTTCGATCACTGCAACTTGAAAGCTCAAACAAAATAACCGCATCTTTTGCGAACAATTCGCTTAGAAGCTACAATGCCATAGACAGACAAACAAATGCACAGATATGTCAAACTGTACATATACATGTTACAATCAAACAATCATAATTAATAATACGCTTTATTGACATACAATAAGTCTCACAATTCATTTAAAGCCCTGTGCTAGGTAAAACCGGTGTTAGAGGAGTCAGTTTCTTCCCCCCCTTGCACAGCATAAAATTTAATAAAGTAATATGTAGTAAAATATACTAATTAATTTATAGTGTTGTATTTAATAATTAAAAAATTATTACTTTAAACTTTCACGGACACAGATAAATCTTTCATACTGACCAAAAGTTAGAGACATATTTCACAAATCAAACAGTAAAATTCTTAATCGTTCATGATAAAATTATAAGAGTAATTAGCAGTGACGAGGGTCAAAAGTAAGCTAATTTTCCGTTAGACGCCAAGCTCAAGAAAGGTATCAGAAAACCAAAGAGTGGCTTACGTAACAAGTCTCTAAGGCTTCGACACATCGAGAGCGGTTTGAATAAATAGAATCTCATGAGTATTTTAAATCTTCTACATCATCCTAGCATTTATTATTTTTGATTTTAGCTTTTTTATGTCTTATTGTTGGAAGGTGTGTTATCACTTGAAAAGGGAGTCAACCTTAGTTAATGACAGTAATTAATAATAATAGTAATAATACCTTGTGAAAGAGTAAGTAAGTAAGTGATAGATTAAAAATATCCGCGCATCCCGGGAAATGCTACAAAAATTTTTCAAATCCATCACTTGCTTACAATAGATTTCCGCAAAGTAAAGCCTGTATCAATAAATTGTTTGTGAAAGAGTTTATTATTTATTCAATTTGCGCCCTAGATTTACACCTTAGGCCCAGGGTCTGCTTACTGTTCTAACCAGATTTGGTTGACTTTCGCAACCGTTGACGTTTCTACATGGGACAGCGTTAAAAGCGAGCTATATATGTCTAGTTGTTGTTGTTGATTATATCCATATTATTTAATTATATCTAATATGTTATACTCTGTATGTTTGTTGGTAGAATATAATAATAATAAATGTTTATTCTCACCATAACTTTAGAATGTAAACTTAAAATAAAATATAAATTATGTATTTTGAATTACACTAAACGAAATACCGTGGATGTTTTTACAAAAAAACACTCTCTGCATAATAAAAGTTAAAACGCTCGATATACAAAAAATTATTTTGCTGCATAATAATGTCAGCGTATTGAAATTGGTAGTGTTGTTTTTTTATTATTATTGACAGCAATCGTAGATACGCATTTACTTTAATTACACAGCTGTAATACAATTTTCGTAGTATTACGGTTAAAGTATTTTTGTTAAAATATTGAATGGAAATAATTTGATAAGGCTACTAGAAAAAGAAGATAACCATTTGTATGGCATTTTTTATAGAATGCTTAGAAGCTTTAGAAAGCACGGTAATCCATTAGTCTCAATTTTTCTAATGAGTGGCTCAAAAAAATACACTAGTAGGGCGCAATAAGGTTGACCATGCAAATCCACACTTCCCTTTTTTTCTCAGTTTCTGCGCAGTATCAGTATTATTAATGACCTGGGATAAAGATTATCTTTTTTGATTGGTATATGTTATTTGTTCTTATGAAGGTGCGCGTAGTAATACTACATAGATGGGTGTCCATGGAAGATCAGCGTCGTGACATCTTATGGTGTCCGACAGTATGCTGAGGAGACACCTATTCAGTACACATACTAAATTGTAAATTAATGTGTATATATTTTAGATTTTATGTACTAGGTTGGTCCATATGTTTCTTTTAATTTAAGATGTGTTATGTAGGGAATACTGAATAAATTTATTTTCTTTCAATCTTTTCACAATGAATTATGATTGCGGCATGGCCCGTGTTTAAAACGCCCAGAAACAGCGACTGAACCGCGTTTGGTGTTTCAGAACCTCAAGGGACATCTTAAGTCTAAGTATAAGGGATGACTAATGAGCTTTAAGATTTATTTTATCTAAAGTAAAGACTTTTTTTATAAAACTCTTTTCCATTTATTAATTGCTTTGCGCTTTTCAATGGCTTTCTTTAATAGGCAGGTTGCTGCACTTAACAAGTGATTATGCATTTCAAAATACCATTATAATCAAAATCTTTAGTTTTTTTGATTTTATTTTTAATTATGCTTGAGTCTTACACTCAATTTAATCCTAAGCATTTGAACAAATATTTTTGTGTTTTTTGTGCAGGTGTCTTATTACTTAAAGGAAGGCCTTTGTTTTTTTATATTTTTACCATGGTAAAGAAATTCATTTTATTCTTACTTGTTCATAAAATTTTAAAGCAAAACATTACAATTAACTACTATCTTCTGCCCGAAGCAGCGGCGTATCTCAAAGGATCCACGTAATTTTATGATGTAAAAGTCACCTATGTTATTCTTTACTAAGTAAACACTTCACACTAAGTAATTGGTGCAATTGTCAGATAATATAATGTTATTATTATATGAATTTATACCACATCATCTATGTTTATCACTTTGTCACTTACCTGAAACAGCAACAATTTCATTGTGCGACAAATCCAAGTGGGTGAGGTTTGCAAGATGGCGGAACGCGTAGTCTTCCAACACATCTATTTGATTGTTGTGTAGATTCAAATGTGTCAGATTTGTCAGTCCTGAAACAAAAAGCTACTGTTAGACAAAATCGTAGGTCATGGTTTAAAAAATGGTTTCAATGGTTCCAGCGGTGCCACCCGCGTGGCTCCCGTTCCCGTGGGAATAGCGGGATTAAAGGTATCCTATGTGTTAATCCAGGTTATAAACTAGCTGCTTGCCAACTTGTTTATTTAGATCCGTTCAGTAGTTTTTGAGTTAAAGAGTAACATACTTTTGCATTGATAACATTAATAGGATTTTTGTATTCGATCCAAATTATACACGCAAATGTACATGTCCACAATTCCTCGACGAAAAGCTTATTCCAAATGCAATATTAACTTATTTAGCTTTATAATATTTTTTTCATCCAAACTTGAACAAATAATTAAAAGACTTTTAAGTCACTGATCTTATTTTAGGGCAAATATAATAATGATTGTGTAACAACAAAACATAGACGATAAAATGACGTTTAGTCTTAGATATTTTACAGTTTTAAAAGGAAACAATGAACGTAAATGGCAGGATAAAAGTGATTCGCAAACAATGCATTCAATTGTACGAACAACTTCCGTTGGACACAACGGCAAGTTGAACCCGCCGACATGTTGTGTACCCCGTGTACACTCGTACACTATTGTGTATTGTGCCACTGTGGTCGCAGATAAAAGGGAATAACGACACAATGCGATTTTGTCAATATTACACCGACGGGAGAGAGTTCAGAGATAGAGCTGTGCAGAAATATTGAAGGAATTCTGATTGATAATTATAATGTTTCCTAGCATAAAAATAGACTAGGCAGTCGGAACTATTTTGTTTTGTGCCACTATAGTAGTAGATAAAAGGGAAAAACGGGAGTTTGTTAATATTACACCGTTAGGAGAAAGTTATTACTATGGGAGGCGATGGCCTTCTTCTGCCAAGTGGTCATGTCGCAGAGGGAGCTATCCGGTCTCTCTCCGGCTACGCCGTTGTTGCCAGGGGGATCTTAGGCGGCGGGGGCAGCCCCTACTGTCTAACTATAGACCCCCCGCGAAGTTGGCTACATATGCCGTCGGTGGCATAAAGAGGTTGGGGGGGCACGACACACTGCGCCTCTCTGTGGAGATCCTCCCGGTTCTGATCCGGGGGACGCTGGCCGCGGGCGGGGTGTTAGAAGCTTTATTCTTTGGCACTGGCCTCTCGCCCCTTTTTCAACAGCGGTGGGCGTCATCGGAAGATTTTTAGAGGGTAGGACTGCTGGCGGTCGCGTCTGCCACAGTGAGCCCCACACTCCCCTCTCGGTCCCCCTTTGGCCGGGAGGCAGTTCGTAAAGGCATTTTGTTACCGTAGTAAACAAAGAAAAAGAGAGAGTTAACACTGCAGAAAAGATATAGAAGAATTTCTGGTAGATAGTTTTAACATTTTCTAGCAAATAGAAAGCTAAAGCATAGTACTATATTTGCAGCTAAACAGAAAACAACTGGGGTGATATAGGTGATAAAGGGTTCCAACCAAGATCTAAGGAGCCCAAGAAATCCTCACCTGCAAGTGCTGCCGATCAACGAATGAGGCTCTGGCGAACATAAAAGTTCTCGGTAAGCAGCAATAGGCTCGCCACCTATTAAGTGGGACCAACCATATAACTGGCGAAATGTGGGCGTATAATATGCCGCTGCCTACCCCTTCGTGGAACCAGGCGTGATATTGTGTGTAGTTTCAATGTTTTCCAACCAACGAAAGTGATTTATGATGAACAAGTGATTGGAAGTGTTGGGAGGAAAAGACCACGTAAGACCTTCCATGACCAAATTCAAAAAAAAATTGAGAAAGGGCAGATCAAAAGTACCCTAAACCGACGGGCGTGTATGAGGAGGTTAATGAGTGTGAATGAAGCTAAAAGTGTGTGCCAAGATCGTAGCAAGTGGAAGGATGTGATCTCTGCCTACCTCTACGGGAAAGAACGTGACATTATGTATGTAAGTATGTACTTCAATGTTTTCTATAAAACGTTTGTCGATTTTAATCTTTAAGTTCTAAGTCTAAGAAAAAATTTTTTTAAGTTTATTTCTCATTTTTGCAGGCCTGTGTAGTAATAAAAAACTTAACAAACACAATATAGATTTTTAGAGGTATAACAAAAGCCATATCAAAATCTATGCATAAGACATTTTTCCAACCTCTTTCGGTTGTCAAGTACGTATAAGTTGCTATGTACCAGCTGTAATAAATACCACTGACCTGACAATGCTCCTCGTCGAATACTAGCGAAAGTATTGTCGGACAGCTGTAGGTTCGCGAGGCAGGCGAGAGAGGGCACTGTCGTCGGTCCAAGAGGGCCCTCCAGCGCGTTACTTGAGAGGTCCAGGTCTCTCAATACGTGCGCTTCCTATTGTGACAGTAATGAGTGTTAGTTTCTTCAAGATTGGTTCGTTGTTGTTTATTTTGCTGTGCACTGTATAGCTATGTCGTCGGGTTCTTATTGTGATAGGTAAAGTGTGAGACATTTTTTGATTGAAAAAGACATCGCATTATAGCAAAGTGAATCGTCTTAATACCTGCGCTTCCTACTTGGCCAGTAATGCAAGTTTACCTGGAATAAATTGCTGTGAGCAATAATTGTACAACTCATTCAAATGTAGTTTTTTCGACGCTGTAATTCTCTTTCTTTTTTTTACGTTTACAATAAAGTGGTCATTTTTTTATTCAATTCTACATTAGAAAAGTATATTCATGTGAAACATAATTAAATAAACTAAATCTTAGTGCTAAAAACAGCTTTAGAATTAACCGATATAAATAAGGAATTTTGTAGATCCAAAATTTCCCATAATATAATCGATGTACGGAAATAATTAGGTCATCCGAGTCATCCGAGAGAAGTGTTTTTCAATAGTGTAGTATATATTTGAATGTCTACATACCTTCAAGGATGCCAAAGCAGGTACTTTGAGCAGGTTTCCCCGCAACCGGAGAACTGTTAACTTTACCAGTGGCTTGAAGGCGTCCGGGGAGATATCCGTCAATTGATTGTCACTTAAATCCAGATACGTTAGATTTCTTATACCCTGGAATCAAAAAATATATAAATGAACAAGCTCAGACATTTAATACAACATTAGAAAGCCACTTACCAAGCTAAACTATTTGTTTGATTTGAAAATGGAGAAAAAAACATTTTTTGTACAATCATATTCATGAAAGTGCCGCTTTAAGAAACCCCTATATTAATTCACTGCACTTGTCACTTTCAGCCATATTGTTGGTAAGTCTTATGTGACTAGGAATTTCGCTACCTACATAACAAAACAATATTTCATATTACAAATCCTTTTAGTTGTTGTTGAAGTTATCACTACGGTAGTACTTGAGCCAATTTAGAAAGGCCTATTATTTAATTATATAATTTTATAACATCAGAACGCCTCAAACTGCACCGGTTCCGTATGATGGAGTTAATAACCTGGAACCCTCTCACTTTCATTTGTGAGAGGAGGTCTCAAACAAGATGAGAGGACAAGGGATACGTCTGCAATAACTTCATATTAATCTTGTTTACGTAATACACTTTTTACTTACAAACAGCGTAACATTTGCATTTTGGGAGCGCTCTATTACATTGCTGTGTCCGATAAGGGACTAAGTATTAAGTGCTATTTCTATGTTAATAATTATATTTGTATCTACACTTGGTCTGCAATAAAGATTTGATATTTCCTAAAGTAACGAATAGTATAGCTCAGAGGTCGATATATCGCACGCATTTTTAAGTAATTAATTTTATAAGCAATTAATCATTTGTATGAATTGTTAGATATTTTGTTGGATTAAATTATAACAATTGCAAATATATAATTACTAATTGCAACTATAAATAGCTAAAGTTTAAAGTTTTGAGCGCACAATTAAACATCAGCATTTTGCACGCTTGGCACTTAATACATACATATAATCACGCCTGTTTCCCCAAAGGGGTGGGCAGAGGCATATTATACGCCCACATTTCGCCAATTAGGTTTTTGGTCCCACGTAACAGGTGGCGAGCCTATTGCCGCTCACCGGGTACCTATATGTTTACCAAAGCTTCGTCCTATAAAATAATTTATGTCAGCAGAAGTGTTAAATAACTCCGTGTATGATTTTTAACATCATCGTACAATATTTACCTTAAAAGAATGGGAGTCCAATGTATGTATTTTGTTGTTGGACAAATCCAATCTGTCCAAATTCAGAAGTCGTGTCAGTGCCTCCGTGGGGACCGTCGGCAGCTGATTGTTCGGCAGTCCTGAAAAATACGTCTTTATATTCACAAAGAAAAATTACTGTTGTAATATTTTGGTTCTTTTTATCCGATGGTGCAGTGATACGGGTCATAAAATATAATGGATTTGTAAGAAAAGAGTAATAAAGAGTATAATTGTTAAATTATAGAGTTATGAAAGTCTGTAAAAATTTATGATGATAACTATTGATATCATCCCAGCTACAAAAAGACCACTGCCAGACATAGTTATTCCCAATTGGTCTTTTTTATCACAGTATGACTAGATCATAAGTTTAATCGGGTGAAAGTCGACTTGCTAGTTTGCAGTCGCCTTAGAAGATCTGAACACAACATCAGTCATCACCTCTTTGCGTTAATATACGCCGCCTACTGCCAATTCACCTTGCAAATTTGTCTTGCTATGTCGGCACTCCAGTTCCTCTAAGAATTTTCTATAACGCTCAGAGCATAGCTTTCTTCAGTGCACTTCCATATGAAGCCTATTAGCCTAGTAAGGTACCACGTCTTAATACTAAACATCATCCATAGCAATGGAACAGTAACGGAAAACTTTAGTCTTCAACCAGAGTATCGACTAGATTTTACGACTTTAGTCTTCAGCCAGTTACTGTGTCAATGGCCGTTAAAAACAAGACAATCATGACCGTCCAACGAGAAAGATATATTTAGGTACCTTGAGTGTGGTAGCTGTTACTAGATTTATGCTGTAACTGGTAAAGTATTAAATGTAGACAAAAAGCAAGCAACAAACTAGGCAGGTTTCACAAAAAAAAACGTTTTCCAAAAACCGCTTACAGCGCACTGTGGTTTTTATATAACACGCATACCATAAATGAAATTGCTCTTAAAAACACCCATTACACAACCAATTGTGGCTAGTTGACGCTTCACAGAAAACAACACTTACAGTGCGTATGGTTTTGTAGCTTTCATTGTATTCAACCGTAAATCACGCGTTGTAATACGTAGCTGTGAAAAAGCCTTGAATAATAACGAATAAGCAGATTGTATAAACAATAAAAGCAACCTGTGTGGTGGCGATTGATTACGGAAAGATCGACTTCGTATTTTAAACTGCTTTCTTTATAAATTTATGAAGGATATAATAAAAACTGACTGTCAAATGCCATTCCAGGGATAATCCAAATCCATTCCAGGAAAGCATTTATATCAATTTTTCACTCAAAATTCAAAACTTCAAAAACTTTTTATTCCATAAACTATTACTTATTACTTAAAAACGTCCAAATTTATTACAAACGTAAAAAAAATCAAAACGTAATTATACTGAAACCACGAAGCTTAGATTCATTTACATGCAACCAAAAAACTAAAAAAGAAAACAAAAAATATTTAAGTGTAAATGAATCTAAGTGCCAGTTCCGAGCCACCGCTCTATAAGAAGAACTAGCAAGAAACTCACAGGCTATATGCTCTTTTAAATTATCAATTGATTAGTTACAATCTTCATTTGTCTGTGAAACTATAAAATGCAGTATAATATAACATTAACAATATTCATGTTTTAAGTCATTCATATTAGAATAGCCTGTATGAAACGGCAGTTTAATCCCAAACACTTTTATCTGCCATTATAGTCTTTGATAGAATAGTATCCCATTAAAGACAGCTTGCGTTTTATTTTTAATTTAAATTTATTTAGGCTTCATTGCTGTATATTGCTTGGAATTTTATTATAGAATCGCACACCATGTTAAAAGATTTGATAATTTTTTGGAGCCTAGTGGCAGGTACTCGTATTTGGAATAACTTATATGTCTTTCTAATTTCTGTTTGTAAATATTGCATTGTTTCATAAATAGACTCGTCATGCAGAATTTCCGTAGGTGTAAGCAGAGATCACATTCTTTCACCTGCTAAGACTTTTTCACACAATTTTAGCTTCATTTACAATCATTAACCTTCTCATACACTCCTGCCGACTTCAATTGTACGCGGGGTGAACAGGAAAAAAATCACTTGATAATATAATCGAAAAGAATATAAAATGCCATTATGTACATACTTATGCCGAAAGCTTATTGTTACGAAACACTGCCTCCAGAGAAATCAGCTAAGTTCTAATCTAAAACCCCACGCAAAGGTTTCAATTACGTAAACGTTCACCGCTACGATACAACTTTCAATTTGTTTTGGAGAAAACAACCCATGATGACAAGTTAATTTAGTGAGAATTAATTTATTCCCGAGTCGACAATAAAGAAGTTTGAATTGTATACGGTAATACGGCTACGCGACAGGGGCTACCAACTTCTGGGAGTGGTTTGCTATGAAGATGGAAGTTGTTGTGAAGGTAATTGTACTAAGTGGTAACTATCACAGTGAAGAGGATGCATATTGTAAATAAACAATGAAGAACGCTTGGACTCTTGCAATGGCTTGTCTGGGTTGAAAAGTTTTATGTACTGTTGGATCAATTATCATCATAACACCTCATATGTATTCCACTTCGTTTGCAAATTTGCGTTTTTGGTACAGTCCAGTTAGTATATAAGTTTAGTTGGTAATTGTGAATTGCTTGTGTACCAAATAAATATATTTTCTTTCTTCTTGCCTCTTTCTTGCTTTCTTCTTTCTTTTTTTCTTTCTTTCTTCTTTCTTTCTTCTTCCTTTCTTCTTTCAAATATAGTTTTAATATTATTAAAGACAAATTGTAAAAAAAGTGCATAAAGCCCTTGGCCAGCCAGTTCGGTCTAGGAAATCGGTTTAAGAAATCAGCAATATTTTACTTACTTGACTGTGATAGAAGGTTCCCTTAGTGCTACTTTTTTGGTTACGGCTTCTGGGGAACCTTTCAATATCTTCAAATATTCACTGTGTGTGTTATATATTATTATATTTGATTAATAATGTAAAACAGCATAGCCTGTGAGTTCTTGTCAGTTATTCTTACAGAGCAGTGGCTTGGAACAGGCACTTAGATTTCTTACAATGATTGATTCGTATTGACCTTTATAAGTGCTACATAATAGTTTATGAAATAAATAACATTTTACTTTGACTTTTAAACCTAATGGTAACATAGTGAAATACATAGACATCAAAGCATTTGCTTTACTCTCCGAATTGTCTTGAAGAACTGTACTATCTGATGCTTGTAAAACCACGCATCAAACATGCGAACTTTCTTCTCAGAACGATGTGGCTGAATTTTAGTCTCCTAATGTAGTTAATGGGTTACATAAAGCCAGAAGAATAGTAAACACCGCCATAAAAATACTGTACACTTCTGATGGCCTGAAGACCTGGCCAGTATACAAAGACCCATTCCTGACAGTTTGTAACTCACTCTAATGTCTCTGTCATCCAATATATTTAAAGATATAGTTGTTGAGTCAGTGTCGTTGTTAAATGCCATTTCACTACACTCTTCTAGTTTTCATAAAGAACCAACAAAGTTTCTGACTTTTATCATGTCCCAACATTATCCCGGTTGCCTCAGACTTGAGCCCAGGGCCCAGGGTCTGCTCTTTGGTTTAACCAGGAATGGCTGAATTTCAGTTATTACATGGAGCGACTACCGTCTGACCTCCGCAACCCAAAGGGTACATCATGCTATTGTTAAACCAGCGGTCAGGATATTAGAAGACATTGACTTCCTAATAACGGGTGCGATAGATGTTCATGACAGCCGGGAACAACAGCTTAACGTGCTTTCCGAGGCCCGGAGCAAGTGATAACACTCGTAAAAGTTTCTGACTTACCTAATGCCAACAGTGTAGCAGACACTGCACTAAAAGCGCCTTGCTGTACTCTTCTGATGTCTCCTGAAGAGATGACCAGTCCATGTAGGCCCACGCCAGCCAGTTCTGACACTGATGCAGTGGACAGTGCAGAAACTCCTCTCAGCGCGCAATCCAACAGAGATACTGCTGTATTTTTGTTCCTAGCTCTTTGTTCCCTTAAATGGCGGCCGATTATCTGGAAAGACAAGTACATTGTTAATATTTTTCGCTTGGCTGCTCATTGCTCGGTGGTCGGAAGCGGTCACCGAAATAAAGCAGACTTCACAGAGCTCAGTTCATTGATTGGTTACCGCTTGTGTCGTATATAATATCGAGAGCTTAGCGCTGTGAAAACCACGTAAAGCTGATGGACCTAGAGATTCGCCCAATGATGCCTTTAGGTAGCGCGGGGAATGTAGGTAGCGGCGGCCAACCTCGACGATTGGTCGGGGTTCGGACACGCGGAGGACGTATATTTGCGTTATGTATTGTAGATTTATGTCTGTAAGTGGGACGATATTGGGCGTAAATGATGACAATGTGAACTAAGTAAAAGCTATTACATCTTTTTTTCTTAATATTATTTATTATTATTTATTTATTTATTTATTTAATTAGAACGGAATAAACCAATTACACTAATTATCAAAAACAGTAAAAGTTAATATAATATTAAAATCTCACACTTAAAAACTTCTTTTATCCCATTCTCTCACAATACCTCAGACACACTGACAAAATCTCAGGCCATCCATCCGCAAACAAATCACAGTCGGGTGCTGTTTCCAGGATGGCATTAAGTGCGTTGAGTGTCCGCGGAATGGGTGATTTTGAGCGGGCTACGGTTCGGCAGGTAGGCCCAGCAAACAGTTTATGTTTCCTGCTCCTATTATAATTATCGGGTGCATAAAGTCGACACAGCTCACCATGAAGATCAGGAGAGTCTATACTACCACGTAAAATTTTAATTATAGTGATGATTTGATCACAGGCTCTTCTCACCTCTAAAGAATTGTATTCTAATTGGCCAAGGAGAAACTTGGTAGGATACATATAAGGGTAGTAACCGTATCTACGTTTATACAAAAACCTAAGGAATGCCTTCTGAACTTTTTCCAAAAGCAGTGTATATTTGCTTTCATGTGGATGCCACACACTTGCACTGGCTTCAAGTTTTGTTCGGACCAGCGCACTAAAGATTAGTTTCACCACTCCGTCAGTCCTAAAGTCTCGTGAGTTTCGCAATACAAAACCCAAACGTTGGTACGACTCCTTTGCGATAGCGGTTATGTGGTCATGAAAAGTTAGTTTTCGATCGAATGTTACCCCTAGATCTTTTATGACTGTAGATTTTGTTATTAAATTTTGGCCTAATTTGTACTGAAATTCAAAAGGGTGAAACATGCGTCCGAAAGTCATTCCATAGCACTTGGCACAGTTAAATTCCATTTTATTAGTGACACTCCAATCGTTAACGGCGTCGATTTCCCTTTGGAGCAACAAGCAGTCCTCAATGGATTTAATTTCCATGAAAATTTTGAGATCATCAGCGTATAAAAGCGATCTAGCGTAACGGACGACTGACGGCAAATCATTGATCATTAAAATGAAAAGGAGGGGACCAAGTATTGACCCTTGACTCACTCCAGAACGCGTATGATAGGGCTTAGACTCATAAAGACCGTGCTTGACAAACTGCTGGCGATTGCGAAGATAGTCTGCAATGAGATGAAGAAGACTAGGAGCGAAACCAACCAATATTAATGGCTTCGTTCGTTAAGCACATTTAGCCAGTGTCAAGTAAAAAATATATTAATAATATTAAATGCATAATAGTTATACCGTTAATAATTACTTAACCAAATAAATAAAATAACGGTTAATAATCCACCGATATTACACATTATCGACATATCACAAATTTTAGAAAATAAAACCAAACTGGAAACATGTCGCTTCACTTTCCCGCCAAGGAGTCAGCTATAACTTTAATGTCACGTATTGATTTTTTTAAATAATTTTGTGACTGAACGGAAATGTGTAGCTGTCATTATAAATTGAAACCGAATACAGGTGCTAATCATGGATTTGCTTATTAGCCTCTTTGCTCAGTGTTCTCTTTTGGTCTAGTACCGATACAGCGTCAGAGATCAAGCCATTAATAAAGACACTCATGTTTATATATTTAGCGGCAATTTATTTTAACACGTCAGCTATAAGTTTGAAAGAGGCAAATCAAATTAATTTTCTACAACGAGCACACCTGTAAATTTTAATTCAGGTATTGAATTTGTTGAAACTTAACATACTATTTTGATTATTACAAATTTAGATCCTCTTTACGTCTATCGGTATAATAATAATGGTTTTTAATTGACTAAACATGGTATATACACATGAATGAATGTCATATAATTCTCAAATACGGTGAATTATTAAGATGTCATACATATTAGGTCGGGGAAAAAGTCTTTTCGCATAACGTAGGTATAAACTTATTATAAATTTTTTTTGACTGTACTATTTGTGTCTGGCTGGTTTTGGTAACATTAAAAAGGTTCCATTATAAAGAAAAGAAAAAAATAAAAAAAAGTTGTTTCCCGCATTTGTTTTTCTCTCCGTAAAAATGAGTAAATCTAATGAAGAAATTCGATACATTTTAAAATTTTATTATAAAAAAGGCAAAAATGCAACTCAAGCAGTGAAAAAAATTTGTGATGTTTATGGACCTGATGCAGTGTCAGTAAGAGTAGCACAAATTTGGTTCAAACGTTTTCAGTCCGGAAATTTTGATGTTAAAGATGCACCTCGCTCTGGTCGCCCTGTTACGAATAAAATGGACGCCATTTTTGAATGAGTGGAGCAAGATCGGCATTTTAGTAGTTACGATGTAGCTGAAGAACTGGGAATTGACCACAAAACAGTTTTGACCCATTTGAAGAAAGCTGGTTATACAAAAAAGCTCGATATTTGGGTGCCACACGAGCTCACTCAAAGAAACTTAATGAACCGTGTACTCATTTGCGATTCATTATTGAGACGTAATGAAACCGAGCCGTTTTTGAAGAGATTGATAACTGGCGATGAAAAGTGGATCACGTACGACAAGAACGTGCGAAAAAGGTCGTGGTCGAAAGTTGGCCAGGCTTCACAGACTGTGGCCAAACCTGGCCTAACACGAAATAAGGTGATGCTGTGTGTATGGTGGGATTGGAAGGGCATTGTTTATTATGAGCTTTTACCGCCCGGCAAAACCATCGATTCTGATCTTTACTGCCAGCAACTGATGAGATTAAAGGAAGCAGTCGAGAGAAAACGGCCGGAATTGATCAACAGGAAGGGTGTGGTCTTTCATCACGATAACGCTAGACCACACACATCTTTAGCCACTCAGCAAAAATTAAGAGAGTTCGACTGGGAGGTCCTAGTGCATCCACCATATAGCCCTGACCTTGCGCCTTCAGATTTTCACCTGTTTCGGTCTCTGCAGAATTCTTTAGGTTCTGTAAGGTTGACCTCAAGAGAGAACTGCCAAAACTATTTGTCCCGTTTTTTTGATCAGAAGTCCCAAAGTTTCTACAGTAACGGGATAATGTCTCTGCCCACAAAATGGCAGAAAGTTATTCAACAAAACGGTACATATATATTGTAAATAAATGTAAATAAACTTTGAAAAAAATGTCTTGACTTCTCATACAAAAATACGAAAAGACTTTTTCCCCAACCTATTAGTTAATATAAGTTAATTATTTTTATAAATAAATAATAAATAAATATTTCTGACACTTACACCAATTATTTAGTTCCAAGATAAGTATCATTAGGAACTTGTGTTATGGATACTAAATAACGGATAAACATACATAAATACTTTTTTATTGTACTACTTAATATACATAGAAAAACACCCAGACCAGAACAAATATTCATATTTATACACAAATATTTGTCATGTGTGGGAATCGAACCCACGACCTCAGGAGTGGAATGCGGGTATACTCGCCACCTCGTCATATCGGTCGTCATGTTTGTCTTTTTTCCGATCTCGGGCCAATGGTGACCCGGACATTTGGAAGGCATGCGTTGGCTTCGGCAACACGTAGAGGCCCCTTAGTAAATCTAATTATTATTATTATTATTATTATATTAGTTCATCGAATTTTACCAGATAGTGGCGTAGAAATATTAGTAACTTAAACATTTTTAATATAAAAAAATCTTAATACACAAAAAACCTAGTCATGTAAATCAATCATTTTCAAAAATATTAACCAGTCGCAATTTTTATAAATGTTAATATCTAAGCTAAGGGGCCTAAGCTAAGTGGTCAAGATTATTTGATGCTGCTACGAATTTGAAAGTATTGGGGAGCGATTCCCGTTCTAGTTCAGTCTGTAAATATTTCCGCACTTTTCTACAGGTATTCAAAATTACTGCTTTCTATTAAGTTGCAAATGTGTAATGTGGTAAATCTAAAGTGGTGATGGATTGATGAAGTTGCTTAGGAATTACCCCGGTTGTAGATAGGACTATAGGGACTATTGATACTGCTTTGAGATACCACATACGCATTATTTCATTTTTTAACTCAAGAATTTGGTACATTTTATTGTAATTGAGCTTGATAAGTTTTAATTTTAATGTTTTTTTTATTTATTATAGTGGAATATTGCTGTGAATTATAATTTCACGTGTTGATTCCAAAACTTCATATACATACCTCTAGTCTCCATTACTTTACTTATATGACTTTGACTTGACTCCACCATGACGGACTTAACGCTGCCTAAATGACGAAAACGCTTCTTTAGAGCAAATCCTACTAATATTAAAAACGTGAAAGTTTGTATGTGTGGAACGATGTTTGTTACTCTTTCACGCAAAAACTACTCGAGCGATTGTGATGAAACTTTGTACGTGTATAGCTGCAATCCTGTACTAACATATAAGACACTCTTTATCCCGATATTTCCACGGGAACGGGGACCACGCGGGTAAAACCGTAGGGCGCTACTAGTAACCCGATATAACACCTTCTTGACACTGACAAATAGTGAGTCTAAGAACAAAAAAAAGTTACAGAGAAGCCTTATTACAATAGCTTCTTAGATATACAAGTAATTTCCGACTCCTATACGAACAAAGCCGCGGTCACAGCTAGTTAAACATAAATCAATACTGGAATTATGAATACTTCTAACAACCAACATTTATCCAGCCTCCGGACAGGACCATTCATTTGTTTGATGGATATCCGAAATTAACCGAAAGTTGGCTTAAATTACAGCCTGTGTTTTGGCTGTAGAAAACTAAAACTTTGTAAGTGATCATTTAGTAATATAAAGTCTACTGCGTATCTTAATAAGCAGATACAAATATACTTTATGATTTCCTGTGGAACTTTTTTTTGCTTTGCATATCGCATCTTTCATACTATGGGGGCCTAATTCGAAAATCATGATTTTTGGGAAAACGCGTTTAAAGATTTTTTAGCCCCTGTATTATCACAAAATCGATCATAACTAAATTAATTTTAGTTTTTGAGATGTACCTCTATAGTAGGAAAGCTGGAATAAGTAATTACAATTATTTATTATTGTTATTATTTATTTATTTGATCAGAACGGAATACACTAATTATCAAGAACAGTAAAAGTTAAATATAATATTAAAATCTCACACATAAAAACTTCTTTTATCCCATTCTCTCACAATACCTCAGACACACTGACAAAATCTACTATACTAATTATACATGCATACAATCACAGAGGCATATTAAAAGCCCACATTTCGGCCATTTTATTGTCGGTCCCATGTCGCGAGCCTATTGCCGCTTACCGGGAACTTGTATGTTTACCACAGCCTCGCCCGTTGATCGGCAGGTGCACCACTTGCAGGTGACGTTGGCTTGGATTCCTAAGATGTTAGTATGATCCTTATACACCCTTATATACATATATATATATTGTAGTGTTTGGCATAAAAAATAATTGGCGAATAAAAAATGTAGTCAATATAAGGTCTTGCAGTTTCTATTATATTTAATTCGATTTATAAATTATTAATTAATCAACATCTCAGCCCATTTACCCACCGTTACTTTCTTAGTTTTATTTTATTTATTATCATAGTACAAACACTATAACATCTTACAGAGTAGCATACTTAAAGCACATGGTTTGTAAGGACGCAGCTTGAGTCAACTATATCACTTTTAATATAAAAAAATATAGCCATAATAGTCGCTTCTACTCAAATTTAAGTTATTTATTTTATTCATTTATTTTTATATTACAAAATATTATAACATTACTTATACTAATCGCAGTGTAACAAAAACCAACATTGGTTTTACTGGACATTGCCATTCGCCAAACGCCAAAATAAAACGTACATAAATCTAACTTTACTTAGCACGAGTTTCCTCTCACGAACCATTCGAACCATCAAAGAGGGAGAGAGGCTAATTGAGACCACATTTTTAGATAATAAATACTACAAACTTAAACTTTACAGTACCACAAGCAATTGTGATACTAAAAAATATATATTTAAGTAGGTCTACTTCCAAACCGCATTAAATTTCAGTGTTTTTAATTCAATATTCAGAAATTTGGTCAATGCCTCCTACCACGTTTTGGTTTTGAAAAGACAATGTGCCCTCGTCCACGTCAAAACGGGTTAAACAATGCTTATAACTTCTAACAAATTTGAAGTGAAATAATTATGGTGAAAATGAAGGACAAAAAAACAATGAAATTTATCCTTAAGTGTACGAGTAAACCTGTACATTCCACTTTTATCCTGACCTGACCTAGATAGTCTTAAATGTCCTCCCCCCCGACTGGTTCTCCACCTTGCCGAAATGGGGGGCTTGGTACCTCCCGGTAAGGCAAAGGAGCCGCTGAGGGAAAAGGTGACAACCAGAGGCGTGTCCGGCGACTCTGGGTGCTCTTAGTAGTGACTACCGGGGGGAAACAAAGAGGGACCTGCTCTCTGACCATAGACCCTCCGATATATTTATCTTTACTTACTTACATGGTCTTTCGAGCCATATTTAAATATTATGATACTGTCAAGGACGGAAACTGGTAAACTTTTTTAAGTATTGTGTTGTAGAACGTATTGTAGTATGTGTTGTACATGTGTTGTAAAACGTGTTGTGGTATGTGTTGTAGTATGTGTTGTACATGTGTTGTAAACGTGTTGTGGTATGTGTTGTAGTATGTGCTGTAGTATGTGTTGTAGTATGTGTTGTACATGTGTTGTAAAACGTGTTGTGGTATGTGTTGTAGTATGTGTTGTACATGTGTTGTAAAACGTGTTGTGGTATGTGTTGTAATATGTGTTGTAAAACGTGTTGTGGTATGTGTTGTAGTATGTGCTGTAGTATGTAATAAATAAATAATAAATAAATATTTTCTGACAATTACACCAATTATTTAGTTCCAAGATAAGTATCATTAAGAACTTGTGTTATGGATACTAAACAACGTATAAACATACTTAAATACTTTTTTTTTGTAAATACATACTTAATATACATAGGAAAACACCCAGACCAGAACAAATATTCATGTTCATGCACACAAAGATTTGTCCTGTGTGGGAATCGAACCCACAACCTCTGGAGTGAAGTGTAGGTATACTGACCTCCACGCCATATCGGTCGTCAATGAGTGAATGTGTTGTAGTATGTGTTGTACATGTGATGTAAAACGTGTTGTGGTACGTGTTGTACATGTGTTGTAAAATGTGTTGTGGTATGTGTTGTAGTATGTGTTGTACATGTGTTGTAAAATGTGTTGTGGTATGTGTTGTAGTATGTGTTGTACATGTGTTGTAAAATGTGTTGTGGTATGTGTTGTAGTATGTGTTGTACATGTGTTGTAAAACGTGTTGTGGTATGTGTTGTAGTATGTGCTGTAGTATGTGTTGTAGTATGTGTTGTCCCAGTCTCTATTTTAAATACATTAAATTACAAATTAATTGCAATACCGATTATCTAAGATTTGAGATAAAAAGTAGCTTAACCCTTTAACAGGCAGAGCACGTTGAAAATATTAATTGGTTTTCCACCTTAAGTTAACCGCATAAGGTTCAATTTATGGTGCTCAAATATTGACCACTGCCTGGTTAAGGCACTACTTATAACATCAGCAAGGTATCCGTTTAGCTGTTTTGGAGATATGCCACAACACAGGCCTCACTAATTATTTTCCTCGCTCATCGATCTTGTGCCGTTTGCATCTACCGGCTTCCCGCCGCCTTGACCAGATCATCGGTTAAGCGGCCGCCCTCTACTACGTTTGATTCAGCAGCTTTGAAATTATAGAATTTTTTTTTATTATAGAATCAGGATCATCTTATTGAGTAGGTACTGATGATGTACAATTAGTTGTAATTTAAATATGAGTTTACTAATTCTTTTTAGAAATATAAACAAACATTAAAATTATATCTATATACCATTATCTTTATTTATCAAAAGTTTTATTTAGGTGCTAATATGTTTCTCCCTACCTCTTTGGGTAAATAGGGGTGATTGAAAAATAGTTTATGCGGATCCTACAAAGACATTAGGAGCCCAAGCCAACCTCACCTGCAAGTGGTGCACCTGCCGATCAACGAAGATATGAGCATATGATATGCCTCTGCCTGCCCCTTCGAGGAAACAGGCGTGATTGTATGTATGTGTATAACACATATTTCTATATATGTATAACAAAATCTGAGAAACCCGAACCAACCTCACTTGCAAGTGGTGCACCTGCCTATCAATCGAACCTGCCGATCTGGCGAACATTAAAGTTCCCGGTAAACGAAAAGCCTTCTATTACGTTGAACCAACAATATAATTGACAAAATGTGGGCGTATAATATGCCTCTGCCTACCCCTTTCGAAAATCAGGCGTGATATTATGTATAGGATAGATACTTGTTTACAAATATACGTTGTTATTATTACCCGGGATGGTAATGTCATGTTTAATCAACAATCTCGATAGTTTTATTTAAATTCCTATCCTATATATCATAATATCAGACATTTGAAGTCCACTGCTGAACATAGGCCTCCCCAATTGCTTTTCACGTAGATCGATCCTTTGCCGCCTGCATCCACCGGCTCCCCGCCTCCCTGGCCAGGTCATCGGTCCATCGCGTGGGGGCCCTATATATAGCTATATATATATATATATATATATATATAAGTAAGTTCAATAAACGGTGCCTTAATACAAAGTGTATCTGCGAGTTACAACCAGAAATAACAGCAACGCAAACAAATGTCGAGGAATCCCTGCCCTGAAACAAAACCCAGCTATTTCCAAACATTCTTATTAACTCGATAGCCACCCATTTCAATCAAACGTGTAGGTGAGTGAGTGCTACGTGTAATCACTCACTTACCCCTACTATTGTTATCTTTCGATCTTTACATACTTTTGTACGAAGGTACGCTTGCTTTTTGAGACGCTTTATATCCGAAATACTTTTTTATACAAGAATTTTGTATAAATATATTCTATAAATCGTATTAAAAAATTTTCATGTCATATCATATACTAATTCAGTCTTACATATATGACTACTAACTACTGTCAGTGATAGGAGCATCAAAAGAGTCCATTGTAGGTATGGCAGGAAATCAACCAGGCTTAATATGATGAAAACGGTGAATAGGCTATTAACAGCTTAAACGCCCAGCCGAAAATACTAGTTTGCTCTATGGGCCATGGCAGCCACCATATGTCCGACAACCCTTTTGTTATTTTTCAATAAGCCCATTGATAAAACAAACTGGCAGATAAACGGTGTCTGCCGTGGCGTTTAAAGTGTTAATTAAGTATAATAAAAAATTGGTTACATCATTTTAACTTTTGCCAACTATGAGGAAGATTTGTATCATCCGGAGGAATAAGAAAAATGCAATTTGTAGATTCCTTATTATCATTACTTAAATTAAACTTTAATAATCGTGTCCCAAAAAGTATAAACTTTACTGTCTTTATAAAGTTTATATGAAAGGCGCTCCACAAAAGTCATTTACGTATGTAAAATTCACTTATTTTATAAAGTTTTCTTATTTAACATTTGTTTTAACTCCATATAAAAAGCAACAAATGGTAGTGGTGTTAGTTCCGATACCCACCAAGAGAAAACAAAGCTATCGATTGGCACCTGCGACTTTGAGGTGGGTCGCCTCCGCCCCAACAGGCTGCTAAGTGCTTAGGAACGAAGCCTTATTTTTACATAAACCATGAAACGACGTGTAGATTTAAGATTGATCTTTTTATCGCGATGTTTACTACGATGTTGAAAGGTATTATAAGAAGGTCGTAACGTATTTAACCCTTTACCAGGAAGTGGTCAATATATCGCTACTTCGGGGAAGAAAGGGCGTAAAAGCCAAAATAGCAACTTTACAGGGCAGCGAAAAAACGTTTTTTTTTTTTAATTTTGGAAAATAACTTTTTTTGCAATAGAGTTAAATTCGAATGAATTGGTGATATTTACTTGCATTTAAGTGCTCTTTAATATCAAGAAGCTTAATTTTAAGTAGACCTTATGGTTTAGAAGATAGGATGGATTTACGACCCAAAATTTTAATAAAAATGGCTTTTACACCGTCTATAAATACGTACTATAGGACGTAAATCCACAAATATCTATAATGCTAACATACATCGTGTCGTATAAACCATCTTTAGACAGTGAAAAGGTCGTAATGACTGCACCACTTATAACAATTATCGTGAGTAAACCTACAATTATTATAATTTTGTAAGATTTAATGTGGTGAATATTGAAATTAAGGTGCATAGAAGCTCAAAATAATAGCATAATAATTATTATTATCTGATTTATCATAGTTCTATATTACAAAATTTATTATAACGAATTAGGTTACCTACCTGTTAAGTTAAATGCACACGATTCATGAATAGTGAAACAAAAGAAAAGATTTAATTGAATTGAACTTTGATTATTTTCATTAATTTAAATTTTAAGTTAACTGTGATAAATAATTACTATCATCTAATATTAATTAATTAAGAAATAAATTAACTAAAATTGATAAAATAGTATAAAATAATGGTATGTTTGTAATTTATTCTACTAGGTAGGTATTGGTGTATTAAATAAATAAATTTAGTTAAGATGCAAATCAGTTTTATTCATTCATAAATCAAATCAAATTGACAATAATTAGTAATCTTCTTTTTTTTCTATTTCCTTTTCTGTTTTTTGTTTCGTTTTCTTACTTTTTTAATTTTATTGCTTGTAATCGTATTCTTCTTTATTTTTTTTATCTTTTACTTTCTTTTTATTCATCTTCTTTCTCTTCTTATATATTTTTTTCTTTTTCTTATTTGTTTAACCTTTTTTTTAATTATAATTTGTAAAATAAATCTTTCTTCTACTTATTAATCATTCATGCATTATTCTAATGAAATTAAAATGTAGATAAGTACCCATTCATTCTAATTCCTCTACTACATCGTCTTCTTCGTCGGTATCTAGTAATTGGTCTACTACTGTTTTAAAATGAGGCAGCGACAAAAAATCTTGTTGGAACGGTCTGGGTATTGTGTGATTGTCACAAAGAAGTTTTAAATCGTTATATTTTGCAGTCGAAATTGGTAATCTGGCGGCATATAACTTACGCAACACAAATTCGTTTGATTTTTCAGCTTGGCAGTGATTATTAGTTGTATCTAAACAAATATTTTTTTTAGGTCTTCCTCTCGCTTTAGATTTCCCTTTTGTATTTGGCCTTTTTTCAGGTACTTCAAATAGAATGACTTTTTGTACTGATGTGTCTTCATGCATGGATTACTTAATTTCAACTTGATCAACATTCTTCTTCTTAAATGTAGCAATCCGAATATTTTTAAATTGCATGTTTTTTAGCGCTTCCTTAGTGAAAGTCTTTGTAGCTAGTTCGTCCCAACTAATAAAATCACTATGCTCCATGACAATACCTTGCCAAGTAAAAATGTCGTAAAAGTCATTACGTAATAAATATTGTATTTACGACCAAATATTCTTTCATACTATGGTGATACGCCCTTATTAATTTGAAATAATTAAATAATGTCATATACGTCAATTTTTTTTAATAAAAATGGTTTTGGTGAGAAAAAAATCATGGGGGTAAAAGCCATTTTTTTGGGAATATTGAAATTTTAAATATACAGATCGATAGAGCGTCGAAAACTAAACAAAGTTGCATTATTAACTCATTTTGGCCAAAAGTGGCTTTTACGCCCTTTCTTCCCCGAAGTAGCGATATGACCACCATAAATTGAACCTTATGCGGTTAACTTAAGGTGGAAAACCCGTCAATATTTTCAACGTGCTCTGCCTGTTAAATGGTTTAAGTCAGTTGACATTAAATAAATATATAAATAAATAATATTAAATAAATAAGTATTCTCTAACAATCACACCAATTATTTAGTTCCAAGATAAGTATCACTAAGAACTTGTGTTATGGATACTAAAGAACGGATAAACATACTTAAATTCAGACATTGAGCTCAAACCCTGCTTTAAAAGAGCGACGATAGCCTAGTGGCGAGTTAAATTGCGCACATATGGCTTTTCGAAGTTATACGCTTAATTATCGCTTGTTCCGTGTATCGGAACGCACGTTAAGCCGTTAGTCCCGGCCGATAAAGTCAAGGCTTACAAACGAGAAAGTTAAGAACTAGTTATGAATACTAAATAACGGATAAACATATATAAATACAATTTTTTCTGTAAATAAATACTTAATATACATAGGGAAACACCCAGACCAGAACAAATATTCATGTTCATGCACACAAATATTTGTCCTGTGTGGGAATCGAACCCACGACCTTGGGGCGGAGAGCAGGTATACTCGCCACCACGCCATATCGGTCGTCAAATTTACCCTCCTTAAATGTTTCAAAGAATAAGTTACTTAGAAATTCGATAAATAAAGTATAAATTTGTCATATTTACGCAATAAAACTAAGCCTGAAATATGTTTGCAAGCTTTAGGGCTCCTTCTGTCAGGAAAATTTTAATTCGCATCTTTTAAAGTGATAATAAGTTCCAACAAAATAATGCTAAATCTTAACTTACCGCCAATAATTATCATTTTGACAATAAAATTTCTTAAAAGAGTATTTAATATACATGCATACATACATTTACGCCTCTTTACCCGAAGGGGTAGGCAGAGGCATATAATACGCCTATTGCCGCTTACCGGGCACTGTTACGTTCGCCAGAGCCTCGTCCGTTGATCGGCAGGTGTACCACTTGCAGGTGAGGTTGGCTTGGGCTCCTTAGGTATTAGTAGGATCCCTATACACCGTATTTAATTCAACTGAAATAACAAAGAACAAACAAAGCGTTTCTATAGGGGGATCCGTAGATGAATTCAGTTGGGCTGGGCAGCATTTAGGAAAGTTCGCCGAGACTTTTAGTCTTCGTCGCCAATAACGCAAAGACTACAGACGAGAGTGCGTTCCACCTGGCTGGCCTTATTATGCCGAGACATGAAGACTACCGGTACGACTGGTACACCACTTTGAAGATGCTCAGCGAGCAATGGAACGGGCTATGCCAGGTATTTTTTTAAGTATCGGGTCAGGATTGAAGTGATCCGATAAAGAACAAAAGTTATCGACATACCCCAAAAAGCAAGCTGAAGTAGCAGTGAGCCGGTCATATATATGTTTGACGACCGATATGGCGTGGAGGTCAGTTTACCTGCACTTCACTCCAGAGGTCGTGGGTTCGATTCCCACACAGAACAATTTTTTGTGTTTAAACATATGAATATTTGTTCTGGTCTGGGTGTTTTCCTATGTATATTAAGTATGTATTTACAAAAAAAAGGATTTGTGTATGATACCTATCTTGGGACTAAATAATTGGTTTAAGTGTCAGAAATATTTATTTATTATTATTCTTAGATGAATCAGTTGGGCTGTGCAGCATTTAGAAAAGTTCGCCAAGACTTTTCGTCTTCGTCGCCAATACCACTAAGACTACAGACGATAGTGCGTTCCACCTGGCTGGCCTTACTGTGACGAGACATGAAGACTAACGATACGACTGGTACACCACTTTTCAAGACACTTAGCGGGCTATCGAGCGGGCTGTGCCTGGTATTTCTTTAAGTATCGGGTCAGGATTAAAGTGATTCGATAAAGAAAAAAAAGCTATCGACATACCCCAAAAAACTAGCAAGCTGAAGTGGCAGTGAGCTGGTCATATATATGTTTGACGACCGATATGGCGTGGAGGTCAGTATACCTGCACTTCACTCCAGAGGTTGTGGGTTCGATTCCCACACAGGACAAATCTTAGTGTACATGAACATGAATATTTGTTGGAACCAAAATAATTGGTGTAATTAGTAAAAGAATATTTATTTATTCATATATGCCGTAGGACCGATAGCTTGTCGTGTCCTACTATGGAGACCAGGAAGAAAGGCAGTAACCCAGGTGGAGTGACGGTACCCCCCCGGACAGGTCTTCCCCTTGGCGTGGTGGGGAGGCTGAGTACCTCCCGGGGGCCGGGAAGAGTTAACACCCAGAGATAGGCGACTCTGGATGCCCTTAGTACTGACTACCGGGGGGGAAACTAAGAGGGACCTGTGGAGGGCAGCGGGCGGGCCAGAAAGGCCCGTTCAGCAGCGCCAGGAGGGTGGGGGAAAATGTTAATATAATTTAATCCAGGTTAATTTCTTGAGCAGTGGGGGCAGGGGACCCCTGCTGTCTAACCATGGACCCTCCGGGAAGTCGGCCACACATGCTATGGTCGCACGGGGAGGTAGAAGAGGCGCCTCCACTGCGCCTCTCTGAAGAGGGCCTCCCGGTTTTGTTCCGGGGGACGTTGGCCGCAGGCGGGGTGTCAGAAGCTGCAACCCAGGTACTGGCCCCCGCCTCTTTCTCAACAAGCGGCGGGCGTCGTCGGAATATTTTTAAGGGTTTAGTGGACCTTTCGGCCGGAAGGCAGTGCTTAATTTGTTACCGACGTAAAACAGAAAAAATGGTGGAGTGACCGTGAACGTAATACTGGCAACTGTTGAAAGTGAAAAGCTAAAGATCGAGCTCAGTTGCGTGCTTTTGTATGGGCCTATATCCAACAGTGCACACGGATATGATGGTGATAATGATGTGCAGTAGTGAACTTTATGACACTGAGATAAGAATGAAAAGTCTCGTAAAGCTAAAAGCACTTAGTAGTATTTTAACAGAGTACACAATAATAATTACGTACGGAACTAATGTTGGTTTGATGTCGTGTTTTCTTTGCTGAAGCGAAATCGCTCGGAATGAAGCTTAAAACACCATTCCCACAAATAATAACGCCTCTTTGAAACACGTTAGAAAATAAAAGGAGAATTATTTTAGTCCTCCCGCTGTTATGCTTGTTATGTTTATGTTACACTAGCTGTTACCCGCGACTTCGTCCGCGTGGAATAGTATCTTTGGGTAGCATTTACAACCCCCTTTTCGCAATAAAAAGTAGCCTATATCCTTTCTCAGGGTCTAGACTATGTGTATATCAAATTTCATTTAAATCCGTTCAGTAGTTTTGGCGTGAAAGAGTAACAGACAGACAGACAGACAGAGTTACTTTCGCATTTATAATATTAGTAAGGATAAGGATTAAGATTGTTAGTTGTAAGTAGCTGTAGCTTTTAAACAGCGACTAATAGAATAGTAATTTTTTTTTTACTATCAAAAAACCATGATTAACAGATAAAGACAGATGTTTCACCACCAACCACTCACCACAAAAACTACAAGGGTTTATGCGTGATGAGAGCATTTCAATACAACCACACATTTAAAATAAAAGGTTTTTTTATAAATTCTACTAGGACTAAAAATAATATTCCATCAACAAAACAATGTCGCTTTCTTCTGTCTGTCCCTGTATATGCTTAGATGTTTCAAACTACGCTACGGATTTTGATGCAGTTTTTTAATAGATAGAGTGATTCAAGAGGAAGGTTTATATGTAGATCACGTGGACGAAGTCGAAGGCTGCCGCTAGGTCGGCAATGGTCAACGAAGGCATGGGATATTCAGCGCTTCAGTGCTTCAGAAGGCACAATAAAGTCGTCATCATCATCATATCCTAGCATTATCCGTGTTGCCTTAGACTTAAGCTTAGGGCCCAGGGTCTGCTCACTGGTTGAACCAGATTTGATTGAATTTCAGTTTACGTGGAGCGACTGCCGTCTGACCTCCGCCACCCAGAGGGAAACATTATTCTATGGTTAAACCAGCTGTCAGTCTGTTAGAAGGCACTAACTTCCTAATAAAGACTGCCATAGATGTTCATGACAGCAGGGACCAACGCCTTAACGTGCGTGCGTGATTGGTGCGCCACCAGGGTTTGAACCCGAGATCCTCTGAATTTAAAGGCAAGAGTTCTCGCCACAGGGCTATTGCCGCTTCAAGGAGGCACAAAGTCGTCAAGCCAAGTTAAATGGTTGTGAATGTGGTCGAACACCTATCTTCTGATAACAAGGCACTCCACGCAGCAGCCCGCACTCGAGCAAAGGAACTTGGTTTCAAATTCGTGTGGGTTCGCAACGGCAGAATATTAATGAAGAAATCTGAATCATGTGAAACATATATTGTTAGTAGCTTGGAAACGCTGAAGAATTTAAATTAGTTTTATCTTTCTTAATGATAGGTCTTTTGCATGTTACCTGTCTTATTAAAGCATCATTCAATCGTTCACTTACCGTATATTATCAGAATGTTAGGGGTCTTAGGACAAAAACAGTAAATTTTTATCAAAGTGCATGCTTGTGTAATTATGATATTATTATCCTGACAGAGACTTGGTTAAATAGTGGTGTTTATGATTCTGAATTATTTAGCGACAATTACACCGTATTTAGACGTGATAGGGAGGATTCCAAATATAACACCCGTAAGAACGGGGGTGGTGTTCTCATTGCCGTTTCCAGAAATTTAAAATCAAATCGTATGATTGAATTCGAGAGTAATCTTGAGGACTTATGGATATGTATAGATCTGGGCTTATCTGAGCACAATAATAAGAAACTGTACATCAATTCTGTTTACTTACCACCACCAATAAAACAGGACGTTCTTGAATTGTACACTGTCAATGCTCAAAAAGTTATTGATAGTAAAAAACATGTGTTGCTAGTCGGGGACTTCAATTTGAGCAGTATAGTCTGGTTTCGAAACAACCACACACAGCAACTCCAACCGGAATCTAATAACTCCGAAATCAGTAATGCTTTCCTTGAATTTGTTACTCTCAATGATTTGGGACAATATAACTGCATACTTAACCATAAGTCTAAAACACTAGACTTAATTCTTAGTACTACACCAGTCATTAACGTCACCCGCTGCAACTCGCCACTGACATCGATAGATCCACTGCATCCGCCTTTACTATTCAATACAACATTGCCTATTCATTCCAGCCTACAAACCAATTCCACATTTAAGCCAAATTTCAATAGAGCCGATTACGAAAAAGTTGTGGGACATCTACAGTCAATTAATTGGGAAACCCTTTTTTACGACTGCCCTACAGTAAACGAAGCAGTGAACAAGTTCTACACTGAGCTTAGGGAAACTATAACTCTTTATATACCCTTAAAAAAGATTGCCTGTACTAAATATCCGGTTTGGTTTTCAAAAGATCTTATTTGTGTTATCAAGTAAAAACTAAAGTATCGCAAGCGAATGAAAAAATATAATAACCCTTTGGATCGTGTAACATTCAACAGCTTACGTGATAGGTGCAGTGCTTTGCTTTTAGACTGTTATTATAATTACCTAGAAAACATGGAAAAAGCTATAAAATCCAATCCCAAATTATTCTGGTCTTTTATTAAAAACAGAAAAAAGGGCTTAAGTTCTTATCCATCTACCATAAAGTTAGGAGACAAAATGGCTTCTGAAGGCAATGATATGTGCAATTTGTTTGCCGAATGCTTTAAGGAAACTTATAACGTCTCAAGTAATGCGAATGATACACAAACGCCTAATGGCTCAATCATGTCATCATCTGCGCTTTGTAGTCTCTCACTCAGCGATTTGGAAATATCTGAAGCCCTGAAAACATTAGATGAATCGAAAGGTGCGGGTAGCGATGGGATCCCTCCTTTGTTTATTAAACGTTGTGCAAAGGTTTTGGTGACACCTTTAAAGATAATTTTCAATAGGTCTCTGACTGAGGGCATTTTCCCCGATATCTGGAAGGAAGCATTAGTTGTACCTATTTTTAAATCGGGGGACAAAAGCTTGGCAGTTAATTATAGGCCCATTTCCATACTGATAACTTTTGGTAAAATATTTGAAAAACTAATTACCAATCACTTAACCTGGTACATAAAACAGCATATAACAGAATTTCAGCACGGGTTCATAAAGTCTAGATCTACCACAACAAATTTAGTTAGCTTTACGTCTATGGTGGTTAATAATGTGGACAGCCGAATTCCCGTTGACGCTGTCTACACTGATTTCAGTAAAGCGTTTGACACTGTGGACCACGCCATCCTCCTACATAAACTTAACAAACTGGGCATATGTGGATCTGTGTTGAAGTGGTTCGGATCCTACTTAGTCGATAGAGCCTCTCGGGTTGTGGCCAGCGGCTACCGTTCACATGCATACCCAGTAACATCCGGGGTCCCACAAGGGTCCCACTTGGGTCCTGTCCTCTTCAACGTATTTATCAACGACATTTCACACTGTTTCCAACATTCACACTTTTATCTTTATGCGGATGACCTCAAAGTTGTCAAACCAATAAAGAACGAACTGGACCCAGTCATGCTTCAGGAAGACCTGAATTCATTATTTCAATGGTGTACGATAAACAGAATGAATTTAAATATAGAAAAGTGTTACTTTGTACAATTTACCCGAAATAAAAATATTAAACGCAACAATGTATACTTGATAAATGGGACCCCACTTGACCGAAAGGATAGTGTTCGAGACTTAGGTATAACAATAGACTCTCAACTAAAGTTTGACGTTCATACCTTAAATACTGTTGAGAAAGGCTTTAGAATGTTAGGTTTTGTTACTCGCACCTGCAAAGAATTTAAGCATCCAAGCACTAAACTCAAGTTGTTTGACACTCTAGTACGGCCCATTCTAGAATAGAATACCATTGTTTGGAATCCTCACTATGAAATATATAACAAACGCATAGAAAGTATTCAAAAACGCTTCCTTTACCATCTTTCCTATAATGATCACTTGGCGAAAAAGCTTCCCAGTTATGCAGAGAGGCTGAAACATTACAAAATGTGTACACTAAGCAGCCGCAGGAAATACCTAGATGCCTTGTTCTTATACAAGATATACAACGGGTACTTGGATTGTAATGAACTTACGAGTTGTCTAGAAATAACGGTACCATCGCGCCTACCACGGATAAAGTCTTACAACCTTTTTTCCGTTCCCTTTGCCAGGACTAATCTCGGTTACTTTTCTGCCTTGCCAAGACTCTGTAGACAATATAACAGTTTTTCTAAGAGCCAGGATCTAGATCTCAGCGCACCACTAGGTAAATTTAGGAACAGGCTCAAAGAGATAATTTTTACTGTACATTAATTTTATTTATTTTTTATATATAAAAAAAGGTTTTATGTATTCATTTTTTGTTTTTATTTTGATTATTATTCTATTTTTTAAATTTGATACAAATATTTAATTTCAACCCTAATTATAAGTTAAGTGTATGTTGGTCATTTTTGTTAAGTAATTTTAGCTTAAGTAATTTTATTTCTGATTCCCTTCAAATATTGTTTTATTGTAATTTAGTTCTGATGTTTTAACCTGTGTTTGCCTTGTAAAATATTTTATTTGCATGCTGTGGTCTCCTATAATTGAGGGAGTACACATAATGTTACGGGTATGTCACATATTATTGTATTTTTGTCGTGTATGTCCTTTGTTGGAGACCCATATTTTCAATAAATAAATAATAAATAAATAAATAAATAAATGTAATTTTCTGTGTGTTACTTCTTTCAAAGACATCATCCTGCCGCAGCAGTAGATGCTGTTCAAAAAATGAGAGCGCTAAGAACGTGGAATAGATGCACGGTAACACACGCAATCACTCGTTTCGGCCTGCATAAAAGCCGTTTAGTGCACCGCACAAGAGACCCCGGACTAATAGGAGCTGAATTGAGCTGAACCTAAGAAAAGAGACTTAAATCTAGAAGCGCCACTTCACTGGAGCTGGACCTTGCTACAAGAAGAGGTTAGCAGGAAACTCTAAACATTAAGAGAGGATAAAAAGTTATTGAAATTAAAAGAAAAGAAGTGTTGATTTTCCAACCAAATACTATACATTAAAAGAGGATAAAAAGTTAATGAAATTAAAAGAATTGTTGATATTCCAACCAATTATTATATTAGGTCGGGGAAAAAGTCTTTTCGCATAACGTAGGTATAAACTTATTATAAAATTTTTTTGACTGTACTATTTGTGTCTGGCTGGTTTTGGTAACATTAAAAAGGTTCCATTATAAAGAAAAGAAAAAAATAAAAAAAAGTTGTTTCCCGCTATTTTTCATTTGTTTTTCTCTCCGTAAAAATGAGTGAATCTAATGAAGAAATTCGATACATTTTAAAATTTTATTATAAAAAAGGCAAAAATGCAACTCAAGCAGTGAAAAAAATTTGCGATGTTTATGGACCTGATGCAGTGTCAGTAAGAGTAGCACAAATTTGGTTCAAACGTTTTCAGTCCGGAAATTTTGATGTTAAAGATGCACCTCGCTCTGGTCGCCCTGTTACGAATAAAATGGACGCCATTTTTGAAAGAGTGGAGCAAGATCGGCATTTTAGTAGTTACGATGTAGCTGAAGAACTGGGAATTGACCACAAAACAGTTTTGACCCATTTGAAAAAAGCTGGTTATACAAAAAAGCTCGATATTTGGGTGCCACACGAGCTCACTTAAAGAAACTTAATGAACCGTGTACTCATTTGCGATTCATTATTGAGACGTAATGAAACCGAGCCGTTTTTGAAGAGATTGATAACTGGCGATGAAAAGTGGATCACGTACGACAAGAACGTGCGAAAAAGGTCGTGGTCGAAAGTTGGCCAGGCTTCACAGACTGTGGCCAAACCTGGCCTAACACGAAATAAGGTGATGCTGTGTGTATGGTGGGATTGGAAGGGCATTGTTTATTATGAGCTTTTACCGCCCGGCAAAACCATCGATTCTGATCTTTACTGCCAGCAACTGATGAGATTAAAGGAAGCAGTCGAGAGAAAACGGCCGGAATTGATCAACAGGTAGGGTGTGGTCTTTCATCACGATAACGCTAGACCACACACATCTTTAGCCACTCAGCAAAAATTAAGAGAGTTCGACTGGGAGGTCCTAGTGCATCCACCATAGCCCTGACCTTGCGCCTTCAGATTTTCACCTGTTTCGGTCTCTGCAGAATTTTTTAGGTTCTGTAAGGTTGACCTCAAGAGAGGACTGCCAAAACTATTTATCCCGTTTTTTTGATCAGAAGTCCCAAAGTTTTTACAGTAACGGGATAATGTCTCTGCCCACAAAATGGCAGAAATTTATTCAACAAAACGGTACATATATATTGTAAATAAATGTAAATAAACTTTGAAAAAAATGTCTTGACTTTTCATACAAAAATACGAAAAGACTTTTTCCCCAACCTATTATGTTCACATTCGTGCCAATAATGTATCGACGAAGAATGCCTAATACCGTGCAAAGAAGAAGATGTTGGAAAGTGGACCCCAGGACCGTAATGCAGCAACCAGGATATCGCAAAGATGAACAAGAAGAAGAATACTATTAGCTTACATTTTTCACTATTCTTAACTTAAACTAAGCAAATCTTTGCAAATAATAAGAAACACAAGAAGAAGAATACAATATGGTATTGTCACACGAACCAAGGACAAAACAGTTAGTATTTTAGAGGACTGAAGCCTAAGCAAGAATAATCCTGTATTTCAGGACTCGTGGGGACCCCGATGATGGTATATTCATCATCACAGCCCATTAACGTCCCACTACTGAGCACAAGCCTTCTCTCACAGATCAAGGTGTGAGGGTATTGGGTCATACTCCACCACGCAAAGGCAGGTATATGGCGTCCTGCTGGCTAAACGACCAAATTAATTTAGAGATAACCAGGACCAACGGCTTAACGTGCATTCCGAAGCACGGAAGCGCTCGATGTAAAATGCCAAACAAATGGTCACCCATCCAAGGACTGACCTATGTAAACATTGCTGTACATTGTTGATCGTTTCTGACCAACGAGCACCGCAAAGCTACAAGCGTTTCAATGATATATTATTAGCTAATAAACATAAAGCATTCATGGCTTACCTGCAACGCAGTATGGTCGCCAGTACATCTTAAAGTGTGAGGAAGGTCGCAGGAGCATTCAGCTGCCGGCCGAGCACTGAGCCCTGGACACCGCCACTGAGCGAGAGCACTCTGCGTCAATACACATAGCACCAAGCCCGCAATCCACATTCTATCAACAAAGAAATATATTCTGCGTTAAAAAAAAACATATCATATGTGTATCCTATCAGTTTGCTTTTATTCCTCCCTATTTCTTGATTATGGTACCGCTTATATCTCTTTCATTGTTGTTAAAAAAAATATTGTATTTCCATTTTGTTTATAAAAAAACGATCCAGTTGAACTTAAAGACAATTATGTATATTTTTTATTATCTCCATGACCGTAGGAGCCCAAACCAACCTCACCTGTAAGTGGTGCACCTGCCGATCAACGGACGAAGCTCTGGCAATGGGCTCGTCATCTACTACGTGGGACCAAAAATATGAATGCCTCTGCCATCGGGAAAACAGGCGAGATTGTATGTATGCATACATATATGATTATTAACACACATAATAGCCTAATCATCAACGAAGTTAAGCAGTCTTTACATATTCTAGAATGGTCCTTCGATTAGTCGCCGTTTATGTAGTATTTGATAGGTTCTGCGCCAAAGCGAGAAGAAGGCTTAGTAAGCCGATTATTATTATACCATCCGTATAACGTCTACTGCTGAACATTTACCTCTCCAAAAGATAACTTTCTAGGGGGCCCCTAATCAGTTTGTTCAGCCGGCGGGTTGGTGGTCGCAGTCAAGCCAGTACGCAGAATGACGCTGCTGCCTAACATCCGGTAAGTTTTGTTATCATCGACTCTTACGAGTCTCAAGGATGAGAGCACTATTTTAGGCCGGTTTAACACGGCATACAATATACAACATCCACATACAACATCGTAAGATTTGATAAACTTTAAATTCTTCCGAACGAAATTCGGTTTATTTTTAAAATGACTCGCCAGGCTATTGACATCAAAAGACATCCTAATTCTAATAGAGAACTTGGTTGGAATGTGCCACCTGCTTGGGACCAGCTATTGCAGGTATTATCATTTATTCAAAAAAACATCCTACAATTTCTATGAACTACTTTCCAGTAGTTTGATGTTCCACAGTATTCCTAGAAAATATGGAATGAGAACATACAGGTATTGAGGTTACAACGAGATTAAATCGTGGAAAACTGTAAGACGAGCTGGTAGAGTACCATCTTGGATGGCACTTCCAGTCATAATCCGCGCACTTGTGTAAGAATTACCACTGCATGTGTGCCGGGGACGTAATGGGGCATTTCCACTGAGTGACGACCGGACGGCTGGGATGCAGTATGGTGCAAGTGACATGAGGAAGAAAACGGTTTTATAATGTTTTAATTTTTCGTGTAATTATTGAAATTCAGCCATATCTGGTTAGACTAGTAAGCAGATCCTGGGTCCTTAGCGTAAGTGTAGGGCACAGCTAGTATAAATGCAAGGATGACAATTTCTTTATAATCACGTAATCCATTATCAATGTTGCGAGATCGGTCATAAAAATTATCGCGGCTCCGGAACATAATGCACTCAAGAAAGAACATGGGGACTTCTTGGGGGGAAAGTGAAGCGTCATGTCTGCAGTTTTGTTTTCTAAAATTTGTGATGTTTTGAACATTTAAGTGTAATAAATAAAAAAATCAAAAAACTCTTTAAATTTACTCAAGAAGTCCATGTGAGATCTCAGTATAGTCATACGGCTTTACTGAGGACTCAAGGGGTTTATAATGCAAAAAAAAATCTTTTTATAATGCAATTACGTGTATAATACATACACATACTTCTGAGCAGTCTTTTTAACTCGATTTTGATTGACTGCTCTTTAATTACATAATAAAACAAAATTTACCGATTGCAGTACTGGTTTATTACTACTATCCTGATGTTTAAAATACTTTACATTGCCTTGAGGTCACGGGGAAACGGGTGAAATGGTTTTAGTAAGACAATTTTGAAAGCATCTCAATACTATTTTTTTTAATATTAGTTCGGGGAAAAAGTCTTTTCGCATAACGTAGGTATAAACTTATTATAAAATTTTTTTGACTGTACTATTTGTGTCTGGCTGGTTTTGGTAACATTAAAAAGGTTTCATTATAAAGAAAAGAAAAAAATAAAAAAAAGTTGTTTCCCGCTATTTTTCATTTGTTTTTCTCTCCGTTAAAATGAGTGAATCTAATGAAGAAATTCGATACATTTTAAAATTTTATTATAAAAAAGGCAAAAATGCAACTCAAGCAGTGAAAAAAATTTGTAATGTTTATGGACCTGATGCAGTGTCAGTAAGAGTAGCACAAATTTGGTTCAAACGTTTTCAGTCCGGAAATTTTGATGTTAAAGATGCACCTCGCTCTGGTCGCCCTGTTACGAATAAAATGGACGCCATTTAATGGACGCCTTTTTTGAAAGAGTGGAGCAAGATCGGCATATTAGTAGTTACGATGTAGCTGAAGAACTGGGAATTGACCACAAAACAGTTTTGACCCATTTGAAAAAAGCTGGTTATACAAAAAAGCTCGATATTTGGGTGCCACACGAGCTCACTCAAAGAAACTTAATGAACCGTGTACTCATTTGCGATTCATTATTGAGACGTAATGAAACCGAGCCGTTTTTGAAGAGATTGATAACTGGCGATGAAAAGTGGATCACGTACGACAAGAACGTGCGAAAAAGGTCGTGGTCGAAAGTTGGCCAGGCTTCACAGACTGTGGCCAAACCTGGCCTAACACGAAATAAGGTGATGTTGTGTGTATGGTGGGATTGGAAGGGCATTGTTTATTATGAGCTTTTACCGCCCGGCAAAACCATCGATTCTGATCTTTACTGCCAGCAACTGATGAGATTAAAGGAAGCAGTCGAGAGAAAACGGCCGGAATTGATCAACAGGAAGGGTGTGGTCTTTCATCACGATAACGCTAGACCACACACATCTTTAGCCACTCAGCAAAAATTAAGAGAGTTCGACTGGGAGGTCCTAGTGCATCAACCATATAGCCCTGACCTTGCGCCTTCAGATTTTCACCTGTTTCGGTCTCTGCAGAATTCTTTAGGTTCTGTAAGGTTGACCTCAAGAGAGGACTGCCAAAACTATTTGTCCCGTTTTTTTGATCAGAAGTCCCAAAGTTTCTACAGTAACGGGATAATGTCTCTGCCCACAAAATGGCAGAAAGTTATTCAACAAAACGGTACATATATATTGTAAGTAAATGTAAATAAACTTTGAAAAAAATGTCTTGACTTTTCGTACAAAAATACGAAAAGACTTTTTCCCCAACCTATTATTTAGGCTCATTGTAAATTGCCTAAGCCTATGAATTGACCCAGCTACGTCGTTGAGAATAAGAGGAAATTGCACGCTATTGATAGTAGAGGGTGACGGACGATTGTTGACCTGATAACTATCAGTGTACTTCAACACAACTTTGGACCCTCACAGGCTTAGGAAGACTACGTTTAAGAGGGGCGTGAAACGGCATTGTTGAGTGAGCTTATGATTGTGCTTGTTCCACGCTATGGAGTCACCATTGTTTTGGAATGCATCCACTGCTTACCGTCAAGCAGTCAATATGCCGTGTAGCAGCGATGTTTGTACCTACATGGAGAAAACAGTCCTGTTATATTAACCAGGACAGATTCAAATGGTTCATTTCTTTGGTTATAAAAAAAATATAAAGATGTTAAAAAGTATAATTAATTATATATACCTAATTCAGACCCAATGAAAAGGCGACGCCTGCCTTTAAAAATAGCACTCCTTTTAGAAGACGATGTAAATCACGTAAATTCTCTCATAAATTCCTTCTATTAGCAATTTACCGAAAAACAAAAAAAACTTACCGAAAAACATTGTAACGTCAAAATGCAAAAAATAATTATTTTATGTAAACAGTCGATGCAGTCTAAGAAAACGAGAGCGCTCCATATCTTAGCAAAAATCACGACAACGACCGCACCCACACAAACAATTAAATATAACACCAATCATTTAGTTCCAACATAAATATTATTAAAAACTGGTGTTATGGATACCGGTGGATAGATGGAGGTGTACAGGGATCCTACTAACATCTAAGGAGCCCAAGCCAACCTCATCTGCAAGTAGTGCACCTGCTGATCAACAGGCTCTGGCGAACTTAACAGATCCCTTGCCGGCAATAGGATCGCCACCTTATACTTCGAACCGACAGTGTAATTGGTGAAGTGTGGGCGTATAATATGCCTCTGCCACTCCTTGGAGGAAACAGGTGTGAATGTATGTTAAGGATGCTAAAGAGCGTATAAACATACTTAAATACCGTTCTTTTGTAAATACATACTTAATATACATAGCACAGAACCCAGACCAGAACAAATTTCATGTTCATGCACAACGATTTGTGCAAAGACGTGTGAAGTAAAGTGATGACATAGATTTGTCGTATGTAGGAATCGTACCTATGACCTCTGGAGTGAAGTGCAGGTATACTGACCTCCACGCCATATGAGTCATCAAAACGTTATGACGGCTAAATGCCCTTTCAAGCACCGCTTAAAAGTCCCGGGACTATAGGAGATGGAAGCACATGCGCCGGCAGATAATGCTGTAGTCGACTTACCAAATTTCTTGGTTTGAATGCTGATAGTCTGCATAGTACGAGGGTGGTTCCTAGGACCAGCACGTATAGTTCGGGAGAGGAATAAAGGGGGCGGAATTAATTAACTTGATGAAAGCTTAAACCCTAGAGAGGAATGGTAGGTTTATTTTTAGCATTAAAAAAGGCGAAAAGTTTAAAAGTTCCTGTGGGACATGCAGAGGACTTCCTCGTTAAAAAGCTTTTTGATTATGCGAAAATATTTATTCATTACTAGCTAATGCCCGCGACTTCATCCACGTCAATTTCTGTTATTTGCGGAGATATTTTAAATCTGTAATATCTTCTAAGATGTTAATCGAAATCCAGAAACGTTAAAGACAATTTCGATCGCACAATATGAAGGTGATTTTTAAAACCGCCACAGTTCGAGAAGAGAAAAAGGAACGTGTTAGATCGAAAAGTTCTGTAGGACACTCTTCGTAGTAATTTCAATAATAGATACTGTACAGGACACTATGAGCTGTTATTTAAAAAAACACTATATTGGTTTAAGTGCAAAATTGTAATTTATTTATTTATAAAATTAGTTGTAATTAGTATAAAAGAGACTGTGACCCGCAGAAAAAACCAGTCAAACGGTTTTGTGGGATAATTATGTTTTTATGTGACTTGTATTATTTAAAGGAAATAAATGTTTTATCTATCTATCATCATCATCTTCATCAGCCTATCTTTGTCCACTACTAGACATAGGCCTCTCTAATCCTCAGCTCTTCACCACCACCCGCTACCGGCCGTTTTGCGTAGATATATCGTCGCTCCACCTAGCTGGAAGGCGTTCTACACTACGCTTTACGAACCGTGGTCTACACTGTACGACACGTCTCTCCATCGGTTGCTATGAACTATGCTATCTAATGTTCAGGGCAGGTCGAAAGTACCCTAAGCTGACGGGCGTGTATGAGAAGGTTAATGAGTGTGAATGAAGCTAAGAGTGTGTGCTAAGATCGTAGCAAGATCTCTGCCTACCCCTACGGGAAACAGGCGTGACATTATGTCTGTATGTATCTAATGTTACCATATTTACTGCTGCCATCTTTGGGCAGAAGTTTCTGTATACCAGCTTGCACCTTTTGAAGTGGTTCAAAGACGAGGTATGAGTATACAAGCGTATTACATGCGATATTGAACCCTTATGTGTTACAAGAGATTTATCCTCGTTGTGTTTGTTCTACCGCTTGTATAATGAGGTGTGTTCTGAGGAATTGTTTGAAATGATGCCAATGCCCTCCTTATATCATCGCACCGCTCCATCTCCATCGGCATGGAATTCATCCTCACACCTTAGAAATAACGGGTGCGCAGACGGTGCGTTTCAAAAAAGACTTTGTTGGCGATGTTGAATGAGCTCCCTCGCGGGGTTTTCCTAAGAGATGGAGCTCTTCAAAAAGGGCGTGAAGCGGTTTTTAATGGGTTGGCAACGCGCTAGTGATGCACCTGGTGTTGCAGTTGTCAATTGGCTGGGTAACCACTTTCCATCAGGTAGGCCGATTGCTTGACGCCACCTCGTAGCATAAAAAAAGAAAAAAAAGATTCTGCTAAATTTGAATTATAGAAAAAATAAACGCCAGTCATAATTCTCTCCCGACCAAACCAATTTGAACCCCAACTCAACTCAACTGAGATAAGGACCGTAATTTTTCTCACACACATAATTTAAAATCACAATGCAAATGAACAACCCTTAAACACCCTAAACTGTATGCTTGGCCCTTGTCATTTCCACTCACACACCATGAAATATAGCTAGATTTTCTGTAACCACTTTACTGAGACCTTTAAATAACTTGGAGCTTAAAATGTACAGGATGCTACACTGCTTATAGAATATTAGATTAATTTTCAAACTGATATAGAGATACTTCACTATAATTTTCGTGAATGCTCACAGACCAGCTCACGAACAACGCTGAAACGAGAGTGAGTTTGACTCTCGTTTCAGCCTTGTTCGTGAAGACATCGTTGTTCTGAGGCGTCTATCTTACCTGAAGATGCCCTGTGTAAGGGCGAAACACGTGTCGTGTTGAATAGTTTCTCGATTTTTCGGGAAATTATAGTAGCGCGGGAATTGTTACTAAGATATTTTTAATCCATCACTTGCTTACAATGGATTTCCGCAAAGTAACGCCTGAATCAATAAATTATTTAGGAATTAAGGTGATGCGTGTAGTGGAAACAGCGTTTGGGGAAACGTAGTAGTAGCATGATCAATAAACGACATAAGAAAGATGGCTGGTTGCAGAAGACCGGCTTGGTTGGCATTTTTCGGGAAAAAGTTCAGTATTGAATTTTAATTAGCTGGTTGATTTATTAATGTCCCAGCGGATTGTCCTAAGTGTCACGTAGAAGATAACGTCCGATACTAATTCAATTCATATATAGATATATATAATATTGAAAGACGGTCATTCTTCCAAGCTCATTGACTCTGACTCATTGTCAGATAAAAGAAAAAAAAAAGTTTTTTTTAAGAAAATGCAATGTAAAATATCTCTCGGTGTATTTCAAACTGAGAAATCAGAATTTATATATTTTTTTTCTTTTCTTTAAATTTTGTGACCGTAAAACACAAGTTTTTTTTTGGTAAACTATGTTTTTAGTTTAAGTACATTTGTAACAGGCGGGAGGAAAAACCAAACTTGACGATTTTCTGGCCCGTTCTATTACGATCAATGGGCTCGTTTAATTTTAAGTTTGACCTTCATAAGAGCTCCATTAAGCCAAACTTAAATAAATGATTTTGACTTTGCGAACGTGAAATTTAGAAAACAAACCTTCTTTCAGCCAGATAACCGAAAAAAAGTTTTCATTTAACTAATGAATGCAAAATAGGACTTCTTAGCGGGAAAGTGAAGCGTCATGCCTGCAGTTTTTTTTTTTTTTCTAAAATTTGTGATTTTTCGAACATTAATGTATAATAACGGTGGATTATTAACCGTTAAGTGTTTGTGAACATACATGAGTTATGGGAAATTAAACAAAGTTGTGCAATATCACTTTCATTTACCATTTATCATCTTTATCACCACTCATTCTCATTTACTACGACTAATGTATAATAAATTAATCTCTTACTTGACACTGGCTAAATGTGCTAAACGCACGAAGCCATTATTTCAGAAAAATAAAAAACGCAAAAATAATACGAAGTACAAACAGCCTGTATAAAAGCGTGCGAGAGCTCAATCATTATTGGACGACGAGGACACCTCATTTTATAAAGCGGCAGTCCATTACAAATATTTTATTATATCGTACGGGACCCTTTGTGGGACCCGGCGTGCCCTTTTCGCTTACGAGTGACGGTCGGCAAAAAGGTGGCTATGAAACAATACGTTTTAGTCAGCTATTTTACTGGGGTCTGTGCAATGGAGCTTTGGAGAATTTTCCCTTTGGTATGGGTATAGTATGGTAATGACTTCCTTAACTTGTAGGTCTGTGAATATGTACGTAATAAAGTTTATGTAAATCGAAGGAATAATAATTTTGATGCACTCGTATCACAGTCAATAAGCTAAAAGCCGCTTAAGCTAATAGCCGTTGGTCCCAGCAGTCATGAACGTCTATGGCAGTCGCAGCAGTTATTATAGCAGCAGACAGTGCCTTCTAACACCTTTACAGCTGGTTTTACCATAGGATGATGTTTCCCTCTTGGTTGCGGAGTTCAGACGGCAGTCGCTCCATAACTGAAATTCAGGCCTGGGACAACCGGGAAAATTCTAAGATATGATGATAAGGACGGAACTTTAGGAAACGTTTGTTTAACATAGTAGTCATGATTCCTGTAACACGGCATGTGCTGTCGGTCATGCGAGCAAGGCAACCATGATTCAACTACATTATTCTATCGTAAAATAATAAATTATAGTAAAGCCACACTGCAAGACATGCTTGGTCAAGTACTGGCAAACATTCTCCGTGTTCAAAACAAGTTGCTGAGCTAGTGCTAAAGTCTGTAATGCCTAGGTTTAACGAGCGGTGCCCTGGGCACTCGAACTTGTCTAGTTTACGACCTAGTAGGGATCTAAACTTGCTGCAATTATTATTGTAGAGTTGGAAAAAATTATGTACTACAATATTTTCTACTAATTCAAACCAGATATTTGTAAAACATGGCTGTGCGTGTGGTACCGGCCGAATAGTGTAATTTCCTCTCATCTCACGGGGAGTCGTAAGAGTCGACAAAGAGAAATCCTTCCGGATGATTGGCAGCAGTGTCATTCTGCGTACTGACTTGCCCAGCGTGGTGATTATATGCAAATACTGGGGGTGTAATCTGTTTAAGATGGTAATGTTGTAAAAACAGTTGAAGCAAACTCAGATTACGTTCACAAAAGTATGCGATAAAGAGGTGCCTCATTGGTGCGCTGAGTTCAGCCTTTTGGATATCGTGGTTGTTTGTGGACATTCGGCATTGTTGTAAAAGACACATTCCTCAGTGCCAAATAGAGAGACTACATAGACTATAAGAGTTATTAGCATACGTTTTTTATGTAAATAATACATGGACTATCGCTTATTAATCGCCTGAATAATATTTTTTTTATTTATTTAATTGTGCAATCTGTTTTACAAGAATATTTAGCATAGGCAGATTTAAGTTTGTCTCGGAGGCAGATAATCCTGTGTCTGTCTCCTGTGGTGTATGCTATTCCCCATAAATCTCGAGGGCACATTAATTTAGGCTTTTAAACGCAGAGCTGCAACTCATCAACGGTGTATAATATATTTGGGTGCTTATCGAGTCTCGTCTTGATGATTTTATCGAATGCTTAATCCCTTCTCTCGGCTTGTAATGAACCAGGGTGCATCTGTAATCCTTAGTGTTTAGGACTGAAAGTTATAAATATTATGTTTTTAATATAAGGATGGTTAAAAGGATGGTCGAAGTGGAAAAGCGACGATAGCATAGTTGCGAGACCCCTTGCCTTTAAATTCAGTGGGCCTCGGGTTCAAACCCTGGTGGTGGTTCAAAACCTATGACTTTTCGAAGTTATGTGCGTAATATTCGCTTGCTCCGTGCCTCGGAAAGCATGTTAAGCCGTTGGTCCCGCTCCCGGTTGTCATGAACAAATATGGCAGTCGTTATTAGAAAGTCAGTGCCTCTGGGTTGCGGAGGCCAGACGGCAGTTGCTCCACGTAATAACTGAAATTCAGTCAAATCTGGTTGAACCAGTGAGCAGACCCTGGGCCATAAGCTGAAGTCTAGGGCAACGGGGATAATGCTAGGATATGAAAGGATAGCCGATTTAATAAAGGTTGCAGAATCACGTTCATTGCAGGTTGCCTGCAGCCGTTTACATTAGACGTTTATAGAGGAGGTCTATGTTCACTGAACGTATTTAGTGTGACGTAATTATCTATATCAATTTGATTTACTTCATTAAGTTTTGTAACAGACTGATTTGGTATAATATGTAGAGTTTTTTTTATAATGTGACACGTCATAATGACTACATCCTGCCTGAAGGTAAGCAGTCAATGCAGTCCAAAAAAAATTAAAGGGCTTCATACCGTGAAATAGGCTCCGCACAAAGCGCATCCATTCATGACGACCTGCTAAAATGCCGTTTCACGCCCCGCTTAAAAGACCTGGGGTTATAGGAATTAGAAAACACATGAGCTGGCAGCGAATTCCAGAGCTTAGTGGTCTTGTACAGAAACGTCTTCCCAATTTTTTTGATTCGAGTGCTGATAGACTGCACAGTTTATCATAAATGCCAACACAGTTATATGTTTCCAAATATCCTTTTTTAATAAGGCATATGTAAAGGTCAAACAAAGAGAAGCCAGTGTAAACGAGTTCCAATTTTTAACTAATACCCTTTGCACATTAAACAGACCTACATTATTTCTGAATCCACATCCCACGTAATCGAAACTGGGTCGTTATACAAACTGAAAGCCGGCTTTTAATTGAGTTTCACGTTTGTCAGAGTTAGTGAGAAATGCAACTAAGTAACATTACATAAGTTCAGTCATTGTAAGCTTCGTTGAAAATTATTATTGAATGAAGTATATTTTAATTTCAGTGGCAGTATGCGTCTTTAGCTTACGTCACCTAAATATATTGTTTCATTGTTTTTTTTTTCTTTTATATTATGACTTTGTGCGTTTAGCACATTTAGCCAGTGTCAAGTAAGATATATATTAATAACATTTAAATTATAGTAAATGAGGATGAGTGGCGATAAAGATGATAAATGGTAAATATCTCCTAAACCTCTTGAAATATTGTAAAGACGTGGGACTATACTGAGATCTCACATGGACTTCTTAAGAGAGTTTGATAAGTGATGTTGCACTATTTTGTTTGATTTACCAACACTCATATACTTCACAAACACTTATTGGTTAATAATCCACCGTTATTACAGATTAATGTTAGAAATATCACAAAATAAAATAAAACTGCAGAAATGACGCTTCACTTTCCTGCCAAGAAGTCGTTTAATAATAGTAGTGACAATATTTTTTTTATTTTACATTGTGACGCTGAAGTATACGTCTTGCCTGTGTCGTAGAAACGAAATCTCGTCTAGTCTTAATGAAGGCGAAGGCCTCTCACGATTTGAATTTTGTAGTAAACCGACACTGCTACAGCACGTCAAGTCTTTCATGTACTCCAGCACCGTTGTATCTATCCAAATACACAATTGTATCGTTTTTAAATAAAACAAATGTAAAGATTAAACAAAGAGAAAATACTGTGCAGACTATCACCAAGAAATTTAGTAAGTCGTTTCTATGTAAGACCATTAAGCTCTGAAAGTCGCTGCCGGCTTATGTGAATCCTAGTTCCAATAATCCCGGGTCTTTTAAGCGGGGCGTGAAACGGCATTTTAGCAAGCCGTCTTGAATGGGTTCGCTTTGCACCGTGCTTATTTAGATAGATAAAAAAAAATTATTGTATACCAAATTAAAATAAATAAGCGCCTTCTTTAAATCCGTAAAATGTGTTTTATTTGCAGTGTATAATCGCGTAATAATAGAAGAGAACAATATGATTTTTTAACATTTTTTTTTATGTCAGAACGTGGCACTGAATGCCAAAATAAAGAACCGATGTCGTCATGTCTTGCCCAGTTACCTAGTTAGTGTTTAAGCAGCAATTTCTGTGCACAAACTAGAAACCGCAGTCTAAACTGTTGGTACGCAGTAGCAGTATAGTAACACTGGCGCTTTATGTTCGCTCGTCGCTGTTTATCTGCCCGTTTACTGAGCCACTGTCGACAGGCGGTTGCCAATTCAAAATTAAGTACCAACACCATTCGGTTGCGCTTCACATCACAAGTAACTAGCTATGCGTGAGATAGCTAAGTGTACTCAAATAACGCTATTTTATAGGACAAAAAATATTTATTATTATAGTATTATACATACACGCCTGTTTCCCAGAAAGGGTAGGGAGAGGAATTACGCCTACATTTCGTCAAATACATTTTTTGTCCCACGTAATAGGTGGTGAGCCTATTGGCGCTCACCTGAATCTGTTACGTTTGCCAGAGCCTCGTCTGTCGATCTACAGGTGCACCACTTGCAGGTCAGGTTGGCTTGGGCTCCTTAGCGGTCTCTTTACAGACATGAAGAGAGTGTACCTTTTTTGGAACGACAGACGCAACGTTTAATTACCTTTTAAATGACATCCAACATAATCATCATCATTGATTCCTAAAAAGGATTTACTTTGATTGAAGACAAATTTTTAAAAAATGCGATTTTTTGACGCCAGTCTTAGTCTGGGCAACAGAAAAGTCTTAACTAATATCTTAGAAGTCTAATAATTTGCGGTATGCTGTTTTCGCTTATGTTCAGTGTCTCTATAAAACATAGAAAAAGATGGTAACTTAGCAAAGGATTTTCAATTGGTTGCACAATCATAATACAGTATCAACATTACTTGATCCCACTTCACAAGTGCTGAGAACTGTGCGTGTGATATTAGGGTACACACTATGGCAGTATTGTGGGACAAATTTGAACATTTTTATTATTGATTTCATTTTTCAAAAAATCTAGCTTGTCTCTACTTTGAAGCACTTGGAAGTGGAGTGGCTTACTAGATCTTTTTTTTTTTTTTCGTCGGTAAAAAAATGCTGTTTACGCACTGTCTCCCGGCCAATGGGGGGACCGGGAGGGGAGTGTGGGGCTCACTGCGGCAGACGCGACCACCGCAGTCCTACCCACTAAAAAACTTCCGACGACGCCCACCGCTGTTGAAGAAGGGGCAGGGGGCCTGGGTTGTAGCTTCTGGCACCCCGCCCGCGGCCAACGTTCCCCGGATCAGAACCGGGAGGACCCCCTCAGAGAAGCGCAGTGTGTCGCGCCCCTCCTACCTCCTTGTGCGGCCATGGCGTAACTGGCCGACTTCTGGGAGGGTCTATAGCTAGACGGAAGGGGCCCCAGCCACCTAAGACCCTCCAGGCGCGGCTGGACGGGCCCGCCCGCTGCGCCAACGGCGTAGCCGGAGAGAGAGCGGATCCCGCTCCCTCTCCCGCTCCGCGGCCTCCTTCTGCGACATCACCACTTCGCAGAAGGAGGGCTCACTAGACCTGAGGAAAATCTACTAGATTAAGAGCGATAGACTGTTTGTCATAATACTTAGGATTGGAACTAGACTGAAATTGGAAAGGTATTGCTATTTTAGCAATGAATTACGAGTCACGTGACATTTTCAGTTTAAACATTTTCATCACCACCCTCCTTTCAATTACCTTATTCTATTATCTAGCTAAGACGATTAAAGTTTTAATGACTTGAATAGGTTTTCCTGATTTTTAAACACTAATTATAGGTTAGTTAAATTAATACACAACAAATTCAACAATTATGTAAGAAATAGCGCTATGCAAAAAACGTTCCTCCGTTCAATAACCAAAACCATTTCTGCAAAAATCGAACAAAAATATTGCGTCCATACTATTATTTAATGTTTGCTACATTTTCAGTCCATTCAAAGTAAAAAAAATACTCCAGTCTTACACATAACATCGATTATTATGTCCCAGTGGTTTGTATGTCCATATATTCTCTAAATAAGAAATACATTCCCATCATATCCTAGCATAATCCCGGTTGCCCTTGACTTAAGCTTAGGGCTCAGGGTCTGCTCACCGGTTTAACCAGATTTTGACTGAATTTCAGTTATTACGTGGGGCGACTGCCGTCTCACCTCAGCAACCCCGAAGGAAACCTCATTCAATAGTGGTAGGCACTGACTTCCTAATAAAGGCTGCCATAGATGTTCATGACAGCCGGGACCATTGGCTTAACGTGCTTTCCGAGGCACGGAGCAAGCGATACTTACGCACATAGCTTCGAAAAGTCATAGGTGAGCCACCAGGGTTTGAACCCGAGACCCTCTGAATTTAAAGGCAAGGGGTCTCGCCACTGGGCTATCGCCGATGTCCACTGGTCAATCGCCGCTCTTTATTGATTAAATAATAAACACATTTATAGGTATTAAAGAGGCTAAAGCGTCATTCAAGCGTTTTTCATAATTGATCTGAGAATAAGAAAAAATATCTGATGTATAAAGATCAATGTAAAAAATATCTGATGTATAAATATGATGTGTAAAGTTGTTGCTGAAACTATACTTATATACTTCTCTATTTCTTCAGTTGAGAAGAACAATATCTACTCTATTATGTAGAATTTTCAAACGCTTTTCTTGAAAATATATGTCAATTGCAGAAGTAACGTTTAATCATCGTAGGTCCATGTAATATAAAGCCATTGGTCCCGGCTGTCATGAACATCTATGGCAGTCGTTATTAGGAAGACAGTGCCTTCTAAAGTTCTGACAGCTGGTTAAACCACAGAATGATGACTTCCTCTGGAATGCGGAGGTCAGACGGTAGCACCGTGTTACTGAAATTCAGCTAAATCTGGTCAGATCAGTGAGCAAATCCTAGGCTTTAAGCTTAGTCTAGAGCAACCGGGATAATGCTAAAATAATGAATGATTTATCAATGATGCTAATCTATATCGTTGAAAATTCAAGACCGGACAAACCCACATTTAGCAGTCGAAAGTGAACAACTATAAACAAATGTCTTACTGAAGAACTGCAGCTAAAACAGTTTTGAACAGTCGACAGTAGCTAAGAATCGGAAAAATAATCCTATGAAATCAGTATTTCATTGTCACACTTAGTGCGTAGTTGGGTGCATAGGATAATCATGGACTATACTATAATTGGGATGCGTCCCAGTAACGGCGTGGGGGCAGAGCTCTGAGGTCGCGCGAGTGGATGACCACTACAACATCAGGTAACCAACTCCACTAATTCGGTTACTCGTTTTGCATCCAATTAAACTGTATTTCGGACTAGAAACTGTTTCAGATGCTTAATTTATATATGTGTATATTTGTTGAAAGAGAATTGTTAGGGCAAAATTGGTGTTTTGACTTTATTTTAGATTACAGTTGTAATAATGTTAGTATTTTTATTTCTTACTTGCTGAATTTAATATTACAGTAAACCAAGACAGAATATAATATAAATAATTGACGAAATCTATACATATTTGTCACGCTTAACATCACGTTAAGTATGGACAATTTAAAAAAATATTAATATTAAAGAAGTAAGCGATATTCTAAAACATAAATAATAATTTGTAGCATTATGAGTAATCGTTTAAGTAATAAATAATTAGTTATAAATATAAATTGACAACTCTTAATTCAAGTAAAATGCACCATACACAAAATATTAAATATTAAGTCAGAATTAAAAATAAAGTACAGTTAATTATAACAATTTTTCTCCAAATAAAATAAGCAACGAAATCAAATCACATTAAATGAAAAGTTTATGCATACTTAATTAAACGTGCTTGCTTCTGTTTACAATTTAAAATATTTTTTTATCATTGGCATATTAAAACTTAATATTTTATTAAGATACAATATTCATAAATCAATATTTATGCTACCTAAAATAAATAATTGACTTACGTAAACCCAATAAAGTGTTCAGTTTAAAATGCAAATTTAAATTTATGTAAATAAAATTCATAGATTTGTTAGAAAAAATATTCTTAGAAAATATATAGCCAAAATTAATGCACATTGATGTTTTTGCCTATAATATTATTAAAAGGCAAACTAACCGTTAAAATCGTCCGTTGTCGAATATGACCTCTTTGATTATTTTCCGATCTAGATGTAATCGAAATCGGTTTAACAATCTAAGCGAGTAAAATTTACAGACGCTCGCTACAACCCGAAACCCTATGAACTTAAAGTATATGTGTACCGAAAATAGGCTATCGCCACTAGCAAGAACTAAATAAATAAATTTATTTCAAATAGGCTATGCTTACAAGTACACTGAATACAATACCGCCAACCATTTAAAGCTCTTTTCAAATAGATAAAACGGTTTTTTCTTACTGTGTAAACCCGGGCTTTAATCGAAGTACCGTTAGCTATATACTCTCAGTCAGTGTTTAATTTGCCGAATAAATTTTCACGTGAACAAATTCCAATCTACGCGGTGAAAGGTACGGAAAATTGTCAGGAGATCGCTTTTTAATCCGACTTCAAAAATACTGTTTCAACATATTTTTTCCCGCTTTCCATTCGGGGACCTTTCGTTAAACACGAGCTTGATATGATTTACGTTTAAAAAAATTCAACGCAGTTTAAATTAAATGAAATTCAATATTATTACTTTGATTGTTTTTTTTAAATCCAACTTTAAATCAAAATAAATAAAAAGGTTATAATAATAAGCAACAATGATTTAACCGTAATAAATTAATAATAATTAAAATATCATAATAAAGTGCAGCCCACCACAGGTCATTAAAATTTTGAATCCATTACATACATATGACATTCCTACACCCCATTTGGTGGAATCGTACCTTTCCTCCTTATCCTTTTATACCTCGTTAACCTCTGTATTACTTTCTTTCTTTACTATGCTTTTTGTATTATAATACTCTGTGCTTTTACCGACTCACCTTTGTAGGGCCCGTTTCGTTTTTTATAATATACCGAGATCAAATAATATCGATCAAAAAATAGAGATAAGTCCTTTGTACATGTTATTTTATATACCTTATGTCATACTTAAAATTATTTTTGTGCAATAAAGGAGGATTATTATTAAATAATTTTATAACTAAAATTACTCGACATTTTCACAAAAGTCTCGTTTTACGTCTAAAGCTATACTGAGTTTATATTCTTATATCATCAATGTATACTGATTATCTGTCTTTTACGATTCAGTTTATCTGTACAGAATGCTTAGGTGTGCAGTAATAAAAAATTACTATAACTGGGATTTTTTAACATTCAAATTCTCAGTTATATTTTACGACAACATATCTGATCTAAATCATGTTAAACGTGACACCTGAAGTTGTCTCTGTCCTTCTCAGTTAGAACCATATTACTACTAAACTATTTATCATCATCCCAGCCATAAGACGTTCACTACTAAAAACAGGCTTCCCAATAGATTTCTACATAAAGCGACCCTGAGTCCCCTGCATACATCGGTTTCCCGCCGCCTTGACGAGATCATCGGTCAATCGCGTGGAGGGCTGTCCTGTTCTACGTTTGCCGATTCGCAATTTTTTATTGCTCCCAAGTTTTTATTTAATCACATATCAAGGCAACCTTTATTTTTAGCTATGGCTCTTTTCACATAATCGTAGTTCAGAAATCTGGCGAAACACCTTCAGTCGCCCTGTTCGATATTAAGGGGCATTGGCATTCACGCCTTAAACTTCAAACTTAAAATCATTTATTTCATAAACTATTACATAGTATTTGAAAACGACAACATTAATTAATGTAAAAAAACAATCGAAATATAATTACACTAAAATCACGAAGCTTAGATTTATTTAGATGCAACAGAACAATTAAAAAAAGACGTGTGGCACTCTGAGACTGCCGCGGTAAAGCTATTGCATAGCATTTTTTATCAACTTTTGCAATTATAATTATTTATTTATTTTTTAATATGCAATATTTTTTTTCTTTGTTTGTTTTTCTTTAATATTAATTCAAGTTACACTTTGAGCGTGGTGACCGATAAGAAAACAAATTTTAGCCACCCGATACAACCAATGCCACCTAAAGGCGAGTTACTGAACTAAAGAGACAAGCGTAATATTTTAAAAAGTCATTTAAACATTTCTATTCATAGATGGAAAAACTAAAAAGTATCACCGCTGTGCCATTCGGAGGGGTGTTAGGTTTTTTCGTTACGAAATTTCTGGATTCGGTCTCTACGGTCAAGGCCAGCGATAGAAGCTGTGCAATAGCTTAAAAAAATATTTGAGTGTAAGTGAAAATAACGTATGCAGGAATTAATTCAAGGAATAAATCTAACCCAGTGTTAGTCATTACCATATAAACGTAACTTTGGTCGTATCGGATCTTATTCTACAAGTGTTTAAACATAACATAGTTGTAGAGAGCACTTGAACCGAACGCACCTACCGCCGTTTTAATTGAATTTCTAGTTCTGGAAACTGAGTTGACATTTTCAGGGTTGCTACCTTGGCACATTATAATGTCAGAATTTCATATTACAACTGAAATATTATTTTGACCGCAGTAGATGTGTCTGTTTTTACATACATACCTACATACATTCACGCCTGTTTCCCCGAAGGGATAGGCAGAGGCATATTACACGCCCACACTTCTCCAATTATGTAGTTGGTCCCACGTAATAGGTGGCGAGCCTATTGCCGCTTACCGGGCACTGTTATGTTTGCCGGAGCCTCGTCCGTTGATCGTCAGGTGCACCACTTGCAGGTGAGGTTGGCTTGGGCTCCTTAGGTCTCGGTAGGATCCCTATACACCTCTTGGTAGGATCCCCATACACCTATTCTATTTTAAACTAAACGCCATTACATTGGTCCCAGGAAGTCCACTGCTGAACATAGGCCTCTCTCGTAAACTTTCAGCGTGACCTATTGTGTGCCGTCTGTATTCATTGTGATCCTAATCAGATCGTCCGCTCGTCTTTGTGTAGAACGATCTCCGTTCTAACATTTCTCCCCAACGGCTGTCAGTTCAAACGTGTAATGTGCCCTGCCTTCCACTGCGTCTTCAGTTTAATTCTGGGTTATGTCTCGATGGGCTATAATTTCACATTATCTTTCAAAGTATTCATCAACAGCATCTCATCACATGAACGTATCGTAATAAACATTTAAAGCATTTAATAGATTTTAAATAATCATTCGCAATATATGTGACAGCCCTACAGTCGACACCAGTCTCTTTCAGTAATTGTTACAGAACACTTTTGTTACACGAACGCATACTTATAACGTTACCCGTCAAAGAACACTCAGCTGAAACCACAATATTTCTCTGAACTCATATTTCCTAAAGGTATTCGGTGTAAAGTGAAACTTTAAGTTCCCCAAGCGAGCAAAGTTGTAATTTGTATAATTTTAGCCTTTGTTAGGAGTGTCGTTGAGAGATATTTGATTTCTGTTCCTTCGCTTGTTATATGTTATTTCTGTATTTAAATTAGAGTGGCTTCTATATTCTTCATCTTAGCCAATTAACGTTCTTCTACTGAAGTTAGGTCTTTTCTTATGAAACAAGGTGATAGGGAGTCTGGGCAGGTGTGTGGTCAGGTCTTGCTTCTAACCTGACGTAACGACGACCCTATAATAGTGATAGTTGGGACAAACATCTCAACGTGCCCTCCGAAGCACGGAAGCATCATCTTTGCATTATATTTGTTGCCCTAGACTCAAAAGCCCAGGGTCTGCTGAAGAAGAAGAAGAAGGCTCGAAAGCAGTAGATTTTAAATGTCACACAAACGGTCACTCACCCAAAGACTGGACTCTGTGAACTATTCGTTACTTATGTGTTATATACTACCTGAATCATAAACTGTGATTTTGTATGCATTTATATTTATATAATATTTAGGTTATTCATTGAAACAACTACATAAGTTATTGCTCTCAAAAGAGTGGAATTTATTTTAGTTAAAACGTTTATGAACTGTGTAGGTATCATATTTCTATAAATACAACATATTTGTATGTTACAAAGTAAATAGTTACTAACCTGAAAAGACAAACAACATTAAACATCATGTTATGGTATGGAATGTGTTTTCGTTCTAAAATATGCTAAGTAAGTACACTGCCCAAGTAGACGGTTCCCAATTTATTTTATTTATTTTTTATACCTACTCGACGGATTTATCCTTACCCACATTTATTGTAAGTTTTTCTTGTAAGTGACTGTTTGGTTTTTAATGAGAAAATAAATATTCTTTAAACCCAAAAGCTATTGCTCCAATAATTTTTTATTATTTTTATAACAATCAATACACTCCTTCCTACCTTAATTCTCGTTTTACATATGTATCCTCTACTCATTCCTATAATCTGCGTTCTTCTGATAACCTATGCCTTGATGTGTCAAAAAAATATCATGAGTCCTTTACCCTTCAGGCTATCCGTCTCTGGAATTCCTTACCAGTTTCCATTAGACAGGCTCAGACATTAAACTCTTTTAAGAAGCGGGTGAAGTCATACTTTTTAAATATATCTGATTAGTTGTTTGTATCAGTTTTTTAAATAATATATGCATATATATTTTATGTATTTGTGTATTTTATTCATATTTAACAAATAGTTTTTGTGTTTATTCTTTTTAAACTTTGTGTGCACTGCCTACTGCTTTCCTGTTCTCTCCTTTGCGTCGGGTTGTCTGGAAGAGATCGCTTCTAGCGATAAGACCGCCTAGACTGGCTTGATTTTTTTTTCAATATTATAATCTGTAGTTTTTAAGTTTCTTGGCCAATAAAGAGTATAATAAAACGTGTTGACTTGTTTTTCACACCACAATTCAAAGGCATCAAATCATAGAGTAATGCAGACTTGCTGTCCAGATAGCGTATGCAGTCCAACGCACGGGTAATTCAAATTAAATAGAGATTAGGAGAGCTTTATTTACATATATATATATATGTAAACTCTTTTTTTTCTATTGTCTGTTACTTTACTTCGATACGATGCTGTTAATACTAGAAAAAATGTCCCGCTTGACTGTCAACCTGGGTATTACAAGACGAATAGTTTATTTATCATTTCATTTGCAACTAGTCCCGAGGCAATATCCCTAGCCCTGAATGTGAAAGTGACGCTTAATTATAGTCCGTCCAATTCCGAAATCTATTGCGAAAAACGAAATATGCTAGAGTTGCTTTCATTTCTTGCGCAATGAAAAAATTACATAAAAACAAAACACAATTACGAAACTCCGAACATGACAACAGAACTGTGTGAACAAAACACAATAATTGCCCAAGTTAGTATTAAATTACACTCCGTTTGTCAGTGTTTAACTGCAGAACTGTTCCCGAAGCAACAAACTACTGGGGCACTCGCAATTCTCGGATTTGCCCACTTAATTTTACTAGAATGTTCTAAACCATAATAGTGTTTTGTCAATGCTCATTTGCAAGCTTGCAGTTTGCAAGCAAACTCTCTTATACAAAGCTATTTCTACTGTATCATCTGATAGCAGACCTAGTAAGAGGATTAAGATGGACAAAACCTTTCTTTAGTGAAATGTAAGTAAAGTGCAAAACATATACATTACACTAATTATTGTCACATTTTTTCCGGTAGGAGTAGGCAGAGATTACATCCTTTTACTTGCTGCGGTCTTGTCACACATTTAGCTTCATTCACGTTCAATAAGCTTGTAATGAATTGTCATAAGTCTTGTCTTGGCTTTATGCTGAGTGAATACCTTTTCTGTGACACTCTTTAAGTGGTTACTTAAATCTAATGTATCTGTTTTCTTTTGACGTTGTCACAAAATAAATTATTTTTCTTTCTTTCTTTCTTTCATGACTTTCTTTCATGAATTTCTGTCAGTTTAGGGTACTTTTGACCTGCCCTGCTCCTTCTGTTCAATAACTGTACATATAATCAAAAAATAGGTCGGCCTCAGTGAAGATAATGTGAATTTAATTTTTGAACAAATTTTAAATTATAATGAAAAATTGTTTGCAAATGATTAGTCTTTATCTAGAATAGTTTAAGGTTTATGATTCTTGGGTTGGTATGATATGTTGGTATTTTTATATTTAAGAAATTCCTATTACATTTCCGTTGCAGTAGTTGAGCTAAATCAATATTAATATTTTCAAAGAGTTGATTTAGCGTCATTACTCCCCATATACAGCAATAGAAGCAAAAGAACGAGTTTTCAACTTGCCTCAAATCATCATCTCAGCCGACTTCCCACTACTGAGTACGAGCCTTATCTCACAAACTGTGAAAGGGTATTGGGGAATACTCTACCACGCGAACCCAGTGAGAATTGGTGGAGGCAGATGTGCGGCGTCCTATAGTTTGGTTTTTTTTTGGCTGCTCAATTAGACTTCAACAAATCATATAGCTTAACGACTATCACATACATACATACATATAATCACGCCTGTTTCCCCGAAGGGGTGGGCAAAGGCATAATATACGCCCACACTTCGCCAATTGTGTTGTTGGTCCCACGTAATAGGTGGCGAGCCTATAGCCGCTAACCGGGCACTTCTATGTTCGCCAGAGCCTCGTCTGTTAATCGGCAGGTGCACCACTTGCAGTTGAGGTTGGCTTGGGCTCCAGAGATGATAGTAGGATCCCCGTACACCCTATCACATTCACGACTATCACATTTAGCGATAACCGGGACCTACGGCTTAACGTGCCTTCCGAAGCACGGAATGGATTCATATCAAATACCTCGATCCCTCGCTGGATATTAAATGCCTAAATGTGTCCCCAATAAAAGATAACCCCAAATTTTAGCGATGACTTAATTTTTTTTGACAGGATGATGCGCAGATGCAGTCTTCTCACAATCCTCGTGGCTCTGGCCTCTTTGCTTCACTGCTCCCATGGCCACGCTCGCACCTTCACCAGGTGCCAGCTGTCGAGGGAACTACTTAGATACAACTTCCCGCGTAGTCTTATTCCTAACTGTAAGTAATATTCTTCTACTATAATTATTTTTGTTTAAATTGAGACCCACTGCTATCATAGTGCTGAATCACCTGGAGTCCAACACAAACGATGCAACAAGCTATGAGAATTGCCGAAGCTCCTAGGGTTGGTAGTGGTGTTAAACTCTTCTACCTAAGGAGATATTTTATTCTCATTGTGCATGTTCTACCGCATGTACAATGAAGCGTCTTCTTAAATTCATGCCAACTAAGACCAAGACAGATAGAAAGATCGGGAGTCAGGTGGCTGAGAGCGGAGCTTAGCTTTCTTTTGGGGAGGTCTACGTTCAGCAGAGGATGATTCATTAATCAACCAATCAATAAATTGAAACTACCTTTTACTGCCATCACACTGCGCGGCACAAAGTTCCTTACATGCCACATCGTAATTTTTGCAGCCTCTTTCTGCTTACAATCTTAATCTCAGCCTGTAAGTATTTTGTCAGTTCTTTTCACAGAGCGGTGGATCGGAACTGGCACTTAGATCACATACACTTAAGATTTTTTATGCATGTAAGGGAATCCAAGATACGTGATTTTAGTGTAGTTAGTTTATATTTATTTTCTTTAATCTTTCATTTAACCTTTTAATGTTGTATGTAATAGTTTATGAAATAAAGAACTTGTGATATTTAAATTAAGCAGAATGTATTCAAAAATACTTTATGGAAATAAGGAATTTGAATATCTAATTTGGCTATTTTAGGCGCCATTACTATGATAACAATTGGACAAATGCCTTGTCATCATTACGCAACATTAGTTATGTTGCTTCTGTATTAATGAGATGAAATTAATGAGCAGTAATATTTGATTAGCGGTGAATTAAAGTGGGTAAATGTAAATGATTTATTTATGTAGGTTAATTATTATAGTCATTTATTTAAGTTGAAGCTTATAATTTTGTCAAAAAATGTCGCTTAATTCATGCTTCATATTTCATTTTTGAATGAATACTTAACCTCAAAATCTACTGGACCGATTTCAATGATTGGAACCTTCGAAATGCGACATTATTACTGTGTTTTTTTTACCAATTATTTAGTTCCAAAGTAAGAATCATTAAGAGATCTTGTGTTATGGATACAAAATATTCATCTTTGTGCACACAAAGAGTGCGTATAATATATATTCGCCTCCACGCCATATCGGTCGTCAAACATAAGTTAAATATATGCATACATAAATAAATATATCCAAACATACATACATGCATACATAAATACATACATATATTCACGCCTGTTTCATATTACTTTATTAATGAGTTACACAGACTATATTTATTGCTACATACCTTAGGTTTATATGAATTATTAAAATAATAACGTAAGTAACACTGTTGTCAGTGCCCGCTTAGACCTTGTAAGTTGGTGTTCATGAGAACTGCTTTTGAACCGAACTTCAATATAAATTAAATACTTTTGACTATGACGCGCTTTACAAGGAGAAACATACATAATTTTGCTCCTATACATTCCATTTGGAGTGAGAATGAACCATGCTACAAGAGAGCTTTTGAACAAAACTTGAATATAAATAAAATTATTTGACTATGACGCGTTTTACAAGGAGAAACATACATCATTTTACGCTTATATATTCCATTTGGAGTGAGCGTGAACCATGCTACAAGAGAGCTTTCGAACAGGACTTAAATAAAAATAAAATACTTTGACTCTGGCGCGCTTTACAAGGAGAAACATATATAATTTTGCGCCTATATATTCCATTTGGAGTGAGCAGGAACCAAGGTACAACAATTTTAAAAGGATCTAATATTTGTAGCAATGTTCACCGCAGCACACATATTTCTAGATGAAGCTATTAAAATGCTAAGAGATGGCTTTCTCTCTCCCACATTAACACCGATCTTATTCCCTTACCTGGCATCCAAGACACCCTCCAGCAAGATTTGGATAGCAAAATAGTTGAAAGTGCTACAACCACGCAGTACTAATTGACAGTAGACACATAAATCATATAATGTAAGAGACACAGAGCCAAGTATTCATATAAAATTAACAACCCAAGACGTTAAACCTACTAAGTAAGGAACACATTATACACCTGATGTCACCCAATCATTACTAACAGAAACCACTCTGAAGCTACTCTCAGCTAAGGGAGTGATTATGATTTCAATACAAGATGTCAGCCGCCTCAGGAGACTAAGTCTGCTTAAATGATTACGCCATGAAAGGGTTAATGCGACGGGGATGCAGGCTGCTGTTCTGAGAATACGTTTACTTGGTGACAGGTTACAGGTGTAAGTTAAACATGTACTAATATACATATATACATACATTATGTCTGAATTGAGGATATACATCATCATCAACTCAGCTCAGCCCAGTAACGTCCCACTAGTGAGCGCGAGCCTCCTCTCACATATCAAGGTGCGAGGGTATTGGGTCATACTCCACCACGCTGACCCAGTGCGTATTGGCGGAGGCAGATGTATGGCGTCCTGCTGTTGGAATTTTTAAGCCGCCCATTTGGCCTCTAATATGGCTTAACGACTACCACATTTAGTGATAACCGGGACCAACTGCTTAGCGTGCCTTCCGAAGCACGGAAGCACTCGATATCAAATGCCACACAAACGGTCATCCATCCCAGGACTGACCTCTGTAAACTCTGCTGTACTTCAGTGATCGTTTCCAACCACCGAGCACCGCAGAGCTACGAGCGCTTCGAGGATATACATGGCAAGTGTATTTAGACAGGTCAAAAACAGTCATCTACGGAATGAAAATCAGTGAAATAGCAAATTGAACGTTTTACTACTTGCTAGTTCAAAAACGAACTAGCCAAGTAGCAGAAAAATTCAACGCGCCCTTCGGTGTTGCTCAGTGGACCGGTTTTACTAAGGTCGTAGTTTCGATTCCTCTGACCCATAACTAGTTAAATATACAATTAAAATTTGGAAACATTTGGAAATTCCCAACCATTCCGATTTTTGGCAAAAAAAAACCAAAACGGTGAGTTTAATCAAATAATTACTACAAGCAAAATTGTTGATTATAAAAGTATCCATCCTTATTTTCCTCAAAGCCACCCCAATTTTGGAGAAAAAAAATGGGGTGTGGATATAATATAATGATATAGATAAGCAAAACAATGTTTTTCCAACATTTAGAATCTGTGGTTCATCTTATAACGTTCTCGATAATCCACTTTACCAAAGTCTCTAAGCATACCACTCTCAGTCAAATCTACAATGTTACTGAAGTATTCATTACTGAAATAGACACTTCAGCTAACATAAGCCAAGAGAGTGGTTATTACATCAAAGCAGCTGTCAGCAGCCTAGGGACTTCTCGTCAACTACAATAATTAGCATAATGACAGTGTTAATGACTGCATCGGAAATGCATGGCGCTGATTCAGTGCTGAGTTCAAATTGACGACGACGTACGCTTCACTAGTTTATCGCCTTGAAGATTCCCTATTCAACCTTACTGGGTTAAGGCTGGAATTTTTAATAACGACCTGAAACTCGGGTTTCTAAGAAAAAAGGTTTTTGTAATAAGGTTCGATCATTTTATTCATATCATACGCGATATAATTTTTATTGGCTTATCGTCTTGTAAAGGGTCTAATATTTTTACGATTTGCTAAATGCTATTTAAGGCCCGCTTAAAAGAACTGGCACCGAGATAATCAAAATTGGAAAACCCAAAGAGCCTGTGAGTTTCTTGTCAGTTCTTCTCACAGAGTGGCTTGGAATTGGCACTTAGACTCACTTACACTTAATTTTAATTTTTTTGCAAGTAAGTGAATCCAAGCTTCGTGATTTCATTGTAGTAGTATTTAATTTTTTTTTATTTATATTTTGTTTTGACGTTTTCAAGTGCTATATAATAGTTTATGATATAAAGACTTTGTACTATTACTTTTACTTTTTTTAACAAGCATTATTGTCCCACTGCAACTGTGTTTGTTAGTGTTATTGAAAAGTTCCAATTCAGTGGTTATTAAAAACAGGAAGTTTGTGCAGTTTTTCGTTCTGCGCATAGAGCTAAGCATGAAATAAAATAATGTTTTATTTTGACATACATAAATACTTTCACGCCTATTTTCAGAGGCATAATATCACATTCCCACGTATCACATGCCCACACTTCGCCAAATATATTGTTGGTCCCCCGTAATAGGTGGCGAGCCTATTACCGCTTATCGGGAACTTTTATGTTTGTCAGAGCCTCGTCCGTTGATCGGCAGGTGCACTTGCAGGTGAGGTTGGCTTGCCTTTTGGTCTTGGTAGGATCCTTATAAACCCCTAATTTTTTTTGTTAACTTGCTTTTAAATTATATCCGATAATTTATTACACATTTAGAATGAAACAAAAGTCTCTCATGCCATTTAATAAATAGTTGCAACTTATGAACTTCCTTATTGAAACAGAGCGCAACTTAATTTAAAATTGAAGTCAGCTAACGAGATACAAATTTGACCACTATTTCCGTAAAACAAGCAACACTGTGCCAGCAAATTGTGTCAAGTAAATTTTTCGAGGACTCCCTTCAACCGTTTAAACTCAATTAAACATCAAAACCGTTTATCAATAGAAGATAATTTCTAGGGTGATTTAAGACGTTCGGCACCGTATTAATTTGAATGAATTCAGATTAAGACCGCAGTCGCCGACTACGCTCTTGTACAGTGTCAATTAAAACGGCTCCAACAATTTTAAACTTAAATGAAAGGGGGATTCAGAAATGTTTTGTCATTTGAATGATGGGGACCTTTTTATGCAAATAGGAGACTCAGAGTTTCACCAAATGCTTAATAAGGTCACCCAAAAATCCATTTGATGGTGCCTTGACTTTAAGTTATTATTTGAATTAAGATTTTGGGTACCGAATTTAATTTCGCTTCAACAACTGTTCTGAGGTTGCTGTATTTTTTTAAATTTGTATTTTGATAAACATTTTGACCCACAATGTTTCGGAACAAAATAACTGGTATAGGGATGTAAGACTTATTCTAATTATACGTTTTGCAAGAAACGAAGAATAATGACGTGATAAATTAAAACTTCATGCTTAATTAATACATAGATGTTTTCTGTTACACCAATTATTTAGTTCTAAAATAAGTATCATCATAACTTGTGTTATCGATACTAAATATTGGATAAACATACACAAATCCCTTCTTTTTTTTTGTAAATATACATAGACCTTAGGATCCGTACACTAGCCACCATATCAGTCAGAAGTTCATTGTCGTGTATTCTGTAAAATTTTAGTAACTTAGTTTTTGAATGAATTTAGTGATTGAATTTTCTCTCGTTTCATCATAATTTCAGTCACATAAAATCCACATCTAAACATAACCTTCACTAACTCTTTCTTCTACGATTGCCGGTACGCGGTCGCCTTATAAGATCCTGATAAAAGTATATGCCCCGTTCACTGACTGTCAATTTAGCTTGGAAATTCACAATCGACTCTCGTTTCAGTGTTGGTCGTGAAGACATCGTTGTTCTGAGGCTCCTATCTTACCTGAAGATGCCCTGTGTAAGGGCGAAACACGTGTCGTGTTGAATAGTTTCTCGATTTTTCGGGAAATTATAGTAGCGCGGGAATTGTTACAAAGATATTTTTAATCCATCACTTGCTTGCAATGGATTTCCGCAAAGTAACGCCTGAATCAATAAATTATTGAAAATTTACATTTCAGTGTCGTTTATTCTAGTTCTAATACAGATTTTCTAATTTCTGACGTAGTCACTCTGCAAATATGGTTCTCTCCATTGCACTCTTATCATCTTATCCTATGGGCCACAGACTAACCGTGGCGCACTTTGATCCTTGTATCGGACCTTTGTGCATCCCCTTGCCTTTCACTCCAAATCTCCAAATATTGCATTGCTCTCTCCATTGCACTCAGAGTGATCTTGAGTTTTCCTATCAGTACTTCTTATCTGTGTTTTAAATAAATATTCAGGGGCTTATTACAAAACAAAATCTAAAGTTTAATCAGGTTTAAAAATAGTGCTGTCATTGTCTTCATTTTATGAAATAAAAGTGACAGCATTAATTTCAAGCCTTTTTTTTTTATTTTTTTTTTATTTACGTCGGTAACAAAATGCATTTACGCACTGTCTCTCGGCCAAAGGGGGACCGAGAGAGGTGTGTGGGACTCACCACTGGCAGACACGACCGCCAGCAGTAATACCCACTAAAAATCTTCCGACGACGCCCGCCGCTTGTTGAGAAAGAGACGGGGCGCCAGTACCTGGGTTGCAGCTCTGACACCCCGCCCGCGGCCAACGTCCCCCGGACCAAAACCGGGAGGACCTCCTCAGAGAGACGCAGTGGACGCGTCCCTCCTACCTCCCTGTGCGACCATAGCGTGTGTGGCCGACTTCTCGGAGGGTCCATGGTTAGACAGCAGGAGCCCCCTGCCCCCGCTGCCTGAGACCCTCCTGGCGCTGCTTGACGTGCCCTCCTGGCCCGCCCGCTGCGCCCTCCACAGGTCCCTCTTAGTTTCCCCCCCGGTAGTCAGTACTAAGGGCACCCAGAGTCGCCAATCTCTGGGTGTTACCTTTTCCCTAGCGCCTCCTGCGCCCTACCGGGAGGTACTCAGCCCCCCCACCACGACAAGGTGGAGACCAGTCGGGGGGGATTAATTTCAAGCCTGGTTTAACGTTAGATCTTGTTTTGTAATAAGGCCTCTAAATTTTTCTATGTTTAAGCAGTAAAACTTACATACTCATCTAATATATTTGTTTCAGGGGTGTGTCTAATAGAGCACGCAAGCGGTCGAACCACAGACAAAGTCACAAATCACAGCAATTCATATACAAGCTATGGATTGTTTCAGGTAAGTTCATTTATCACTATCATCTAGGTATACTTTAACAATTACCTATTTTATCAGGGGGCTTTTGCTAAGCCCAAAGCGCCCTGGATCCTTTAAGCGATAAAATTTGGTTGTATGGGGTCAAACAAACGTCCTACTAAGATCTTAGGATCCCAAGCCAATCTCATCTGCAAGTGGTGCACCTGCCGATCAACGGACGAGGCTCTGGCGGATAACTGACGAAATGTGGGTGTTTAATATGCCTCTGCCTACCCCTTCGGGAAAATAGGCGTGATATTATGTATGTATGTTAGTTCAATTATCACTATCGCCTACACTTTTAGGCGGAGGAATATTATACGCCCATACTTCGCCAATTATATTGTTGGTCCTGTCTTGTCAATGCAAGAATTGAATAAAGAATTCAACTTAGATAATCACGGAGCCGCAAACAAGAAAAAAGCAGCATTAAATTTACTCTATTAATGTTCATTTTCAATTAGCAAATAAAATAAGTGCAAAACAAGAAGTTGTTACAAAATTACAAAGTTAAAATATAACAAAATGGTATTAGAAAGTTTTAATTATTATTCATGAATTCAGAAGCTACTCGCTGAAATGAAGCACTTAAAGGATTTATTTTCTTTGTTTTTAAAAAACTATTTACTTAAAAGTCTTCTTATTTATGAATGTCCGTGCTTATTGTTCAGTGTGTGAAATGTTCTAGGAGGTGTAATTGTTATTTAAATTACTTAACTTAAGTTGCTCACCTGAAATGAAAGAATATTTTTACGGTAAAGCTTCGGTAAGGGGCCAGCGAAGCGCGGTAAGCCAGCATATAAATCTTTGTAGTCTTTTGAGGGCGACATTTCCCCGGCAGTAGGACAGGGTAGTTAAATAATGTTCGCAACAAGCACTACAGTGAATTAAAAGAAGAATTAAGATAAGAAATGGTTTGTCCGAAAACCACATGTTGACATACGAAATTATAACGTTATGAAATCTTTTTGTTTCTTAAATGAGAACTAAAGTCAAGGACCGGGATCCTACCGTGATCTTAGGAGCCCAAGCCAACCTCATCTACAAGTGGTGCACCTGCCGATTAACCGACGAGGCTCTGGCAAATATAAAAGTTATTGGTAAGCGGCAATAGGCTCGCCACCGACGTGGGAGCAATAACACAATTGGCGAATAAGTAGTAAGTCAAAATAATTTATTCAAGTTTGGCTCAATAAAGCTTTTATGAGAGTCAACATTTTAAAAAATAACTATAGCGACCATTCATCGCGTGCGGGAGCTTGATAACGTAAAAGAACAGGCAAGTAAACCGTCCAGGTTAGTTTTATCTCCCGCAAGTTACAAGAAAACGTACTTAATGTTAAAACAATTTGATAAGACTACAAAAACTTGTGTTCTGCTGTCACTAGATCTAGAAAAGAAAGGTAGAAAATTTATAAACTGTGCATAAACACTAGCTAGCGTTATTAAAATTAGACAAAACAGCCGTTAAAAGCTAATATGACCCTCTTTCATTATGTAAATAGAACTTACTTACTTTATTTTTTTTTTATTACTTTATTTATTTATTATTATTATTGTATTTACTAACACTGGTCTTATAAGTTGTGTAAATTACTAACAATTGTACCATTGTTGTCAAATAAATGAATTTAATTATTATAATTTTTGACTGAATCGCAATATATTTTCAAAAAAAATTCTCAAGTTAAATATGCTTTTAGCCCTCCTAAATTGATATGCCCTTGCAGACCGTTATATGTAGGCCTATTTTGTCCTTACTATTATATGTTACATGTGCCAAAAACAATATCGATTCTTCTACCGTTTAATTATTCGCATCTATATTGACAACCGATATGGCGTGGTGGCAAGACAAAAAACTCTTTTGTTTTACGTATAATTTGGCAATTTTCTGTTCTTGTCTGAATTTTCTTAGAAAAGCTCTTACAAATGTCAATTTACCTAAATGCGCGCCAGTTCGCACGTGCCTTCCGTATATCGTTTAACAATTTGCCGCTAAGAAGTTTCTTAAGAATTTATCATAAATAATAGGTTATATCATTCGTCGAATGATGCGTCAATAATGTAAAAAATAATACCTAGCTAAAAACCTTATTTAAAAACAATATTATTGATAAAAATGGCATATTTAATGAAAATAACAAAAAACTTAAGTAGTTTTTATGTACATTTTAATAGTTATAAAAATATAAGAACATTCCATTAAATTCTTCAACATTACCAATTGATATCCAAAATTGTAAAACTATTTCAATGTTTGATAGCAATCCACTACTAAACAACATAGAAATGCATTTCAACATACACAACTCTTTGTGTGTGTCACTGAGCTGTGTTGTGACTAATGTGGCGTGCATGTTACACATAAATCCAGACTATCAATTAGTATGTGGCGTGATATTTTGCATGATTACATGCACTAATCTCTCAAACAGGACACAAAATGCGGCTAAATGTGACGCCCTAATTATTCAAACTAAGCTTATGTTTCCATACTAATAAGCCAAAAGTGTTGTGGACGGATTTGAACTTTCATGGTTACCTTAGTAAATTACTCATACCAAAGAAATTAGGTGTACAGGGATCCTATACACATCTTAGGAGCCCAAGCCAACCTCACCTGATCAACTGACGGCTCTGGCGAACATAAAGTTCCTGGAAAGCGACAATGGGCTCACCCATTACGTGGGACCACCAGTATAGTTGAAGGAATGTGGGCGTATGAAATGCATCTTGCCACGCCGGTTTCCGAAAGGGTAGGCACCCTTTCGGAAACAGGCGTGATTGTATGTATATATATAAAAAGAGATGTATTGAGTGTGTGAAGATAGATAATATGATCGATTTAGATGAAGTGGTGACAAAGGACTGAAATTCAATCATTTCAATCAGTCATTGGGCTGAATAAGACATAATGGCTGAATGTAACGCTCTATTTATTCAAACTATGCTTATGTTTCAGATAAAAACAGAAAATTGCCAAAATATAACGTAAAACAAAAGAGTTTTTTGTCTCGTTAGCAAAATATTACATAAAACTTCGATAAACATTGATAATAAAATGAAAATGTGCATAGATAACATATATGTTGGGTATACCCAACTTACTATATCATAAACTTAATCCCGCGACATTAAATCACAAACTGCCACACATTATACAATCTGAACACAGCCAAATCATAAATCGATCACATAACAAACCCCTCTAAATTTTAACTGGCAACATAACGATGCAGGCACAATAGATTATACACCAGTCTTAATAGAATTCTGATTCGCGACCGCCATTTGCATATTAATGAAAAGTGACGCATCACAGATCGCTTCAATCGCATAGCTGGAGCTCATATTTGTTCATTGGGGATCGATGGGGCTTGCGATGAAAGTTAGATTAGATCTCGCTACGTTTTCATTACATTAAATCGTTTAGTTTTTGACCCGACTTCATCATAACAGCCTTATAAAGTCTACTGCTGAACATTAGCCTCCACAATAGATTACATTCTATTGGGGGTATCTGCCTATAATCACCACGCTGGGCAAGCGGGTTGGTAATCGCAGCCAGTACGCAGAAGCAGTGTCATTCATGCTGCCCATCATCCGGTAAGATTTTGCTTCGCCGACTCTTACGACTCCCCGTGTGGTGAGAGGGTTGGCACAATTCTACGCCGGTGACACAACGCACCCGACTGCATTTTGACGTATCACATGTAAGAAAGTCCTGCTTTGTTAAATTCTGTAAAAAGTGATACTAAGCGACGGCGCGCGGTGCAATATGCAAACAGCCTTGCAGCCGGAAACTTGCAACTGTTCTCTCATATGAGACAGTTATCCATACCCTCGATATTAGTAAGGATGACGGAGCGGATATCAGAATCAGAGCAATATGTACTTGTATCAATCAGCATGCTCTCCCAAGCTTGCCGCTGCTACTGCACCGGACGGGGCTTATTACACTGGGTTTGCTGGTGATCATTTAGTTATAAATAGATCAGATCCATTGAGCTAAGAGGCAGTGCTTACTTGTTTTATATAAATAAATAAATATTCTCTTACAACTACACCAATTATTTAGTTCCAAAATAAGTATCACTAAGAACTTGTGTTATGGATACTAAAGAACGGATAATCATACTTAAATACTTTTTTTGTAAATATATACTTAATATACATAGGAAAATACCCAGACCAGAACAAATATTCATGTTCATGCATATAAAGATTTGTTCTGTGTGGGAATCGAACCCACGACCTCTGGAGTGAAGTGCAGATTTACTGACCTCCACGCCATTTCGGTCGTCAAATTAATATCAAATGTCGTCAAGTTATATATTAAAAGAAAAGTTGCAATTGGTAGCAGTTTGTTTAAATAATACTTTTGTCTTTTATATGTAATGAAGCCAGTATTACCTAAGTTTTTAAGCGAAGTTCCAACTAAATTTTGTTAGTAAACTCAAATAATTTATCGGCTGATTGAGAGTAACTCGTTTCAGCGTTGATCATGTAGGCATTGTTGTTCTGAGGAAGTCTGATATTTTACTTGGAGATGCCTTGTTTCTCGACTTTTCGGGGAATTTCAGTTGCGCGGGTATTACCATAAACTTATTATTTTTAACCATCACTTACTTATTAAATTCAGTTTTTTTTAAATATATTAACAATATACGAAAAGAAACTTAAAGTATTTGTAAGAGTACTTGATACTATAAAACTTCAAACTATGTAAAAAACTATCTTAGTCTTATACTGCATAGTTTTAGCGTAAGACCCTTTCAGTATTTAGGTGAGATTTAAATTATTTAATGTTATAACTTCTAGATTTATATCATACACTACAATTTTCGTGGTTTTGAAAGCCAAATCTTGTTACGTATTTTTATATATTTAAGAGTATTGTATAAATGGTATAGCAACACACAGAACAAGATGATTACCCGTTCTTGCCCAAAAATAATGGGCCCTTATGTGTTTACCTTAGTATTAGCTTACATTCCAATTCAGGTGGTTTTAAACACAAAATCAAGACTATTGTGTAAATGATAAAGCACTAGGAACACGAGATGAGTCAATTAATTTCGTTCCTATTTCCGTGGTTTTTAGAAGCCAAACCTTGAAACGTATAAATTAAGATTCAAAACTACTGTGTTAATGATATAGCACTAGGAACCAAGATATGGCACGAAACACGAGCCGAGTCGATCTAACAATCCGCCAGAACACCTAGTTATTGAGCAGTCGAAGTTTAAATGGCATTCACGTGTGACGTCATTAAGCGATACGTTGACGCGACGAGCGAGCCGAGCGATCCGAGAGAGCGACGCGATTTGCATTGTCACCGGTCGGTCTCGTTAAGTCTCGTTGGGTTCAATTCTGATCTATTCGTATACTGCCTAGGGCTTCCTTTCACAACAGGGGAAGTATCGATATTACCTGTGATAAAGAATTAAAATTATTAGAGAGATGTACTCTTTATTGTACATATAGAAATAAACTCACGTTCTTTCATGACGCGCTTACAAGGCTAGTAATAAACCCCTATTTGCCATTTTAACAGACTGGTATAAACAATAGTCTTCTCCGGTTTCGCATTTCTTGGATTTCATGTGTTTTGCTCAATGAGATTAGAAAATTGAAATCACTTCGCATGACGGGGTAAGGTTACAAAGTGTACGTCTTCAAAAGTTTATCAAAAGGTCTAGGCTTGGCCCACAACTATTATTATGTTTGAAATAATATAGCAGCAATAATAAACTTTTGTTGTATTCTCCTTAAAAGAACACCAGTACATTAAATTCATAATATTTGTTAGATCAACAGATCATCATAAGGTACGACTAAAACTTTAAATTAGCTTGAAATTAAATAATACTTGACAAGCAAGCCGATCCGAGACTTGAGTTTAATTTGAATCCATTTGAATATACGCTTGTGCTTCTTTACAACAATAAAATAATCGTCGAAATCAATGTCGACGGAGATACGTTCCCAAATCGTATCATATCATAAAATAATACATACATACATAATGCCACGCCTCTTTCCCGTAGGGGTAAGCAGAGATCACATCTTTCCACTTGCTACGATCTTGGCACACACTTTTAGCTTCATTTACACTCATTAACTTTCTTATACACGCCCGTCGGTTTAGGGTACTTTTTATGCTACAAAAACTGTACTTAAAACTGCAGTACAACAAAATTTGGGTTTAAGAATTTTATGATAGGTTAATTAATATTAAGCTTTATTTTGAAGATGGTCAGGTTAATTCTCTTTGCTGAGCAAATTTTAAGTATCATGTTAAATTATTTTTAATGTAGTATAAAAAAGTAAAATGTCTTTTTATTTTAGTTCATTTATGTTTAAACACTATCCCACCGCCTTTAAAGATTTCGGCTAACCTCAAGGTTAACTGGCAAAGAATGCCTTATGGCAGTTAAGCGTGCTAATAGTGTAAAAAGATTAAAATAAATAAATAAACTCTTTGTAGTATAAACAAATAGATAAAAATTAAATATTCTCTTACATTCACACCAATTATTTAGTTCCAAGATAAGTATCATTAAGAACTTGTGTTATGGATACTAAACAACGGATAAACATAGTTAAATACTTTTTTTTGTTGTAAATATATACATACTTAATATACATAGGACACACCCAGACCAGAACAAATATTCATACTCATGCACACAATGACTTGTCTTGTGTGGGAATCGAACCCACGACCTCTGGAGTGAAGTGCAGGTATACTGACCTCCACGCCATATCGATCGTTAATCGTCGTAATAAATAGCCGCTTAGTCTCAGACTTATCAGGACTATAAAAGACACATTAAAGTCGCATCGATAAAGTCGTTCTAGAACTCTACAACACTAAATCTTCCCGCAAATCGAAGTCCCGATTGAAATCAGTCGGCGGTGAGTAAATACCGTCTTGTGAGCTAATACTTTCCCCTGAGATTGCTAATCTCAAGACTCTGTAGTCGTGATGAGCACGGTATGGCTGTTTGCCTGGGGGATGGGGAAATGCTCACATGGAACTGATAGACTGCCGTTGCTGATAAAAGAATTTTCTAGATTTTCCATCTGCAAACTTTTTTTATTCATAGTAAGACGGGAACTTACTAAATGGTAAATGTTCGGTATTATATAAGATACAAACATACATAAGAGCCGGGTTTCACGAAGGGGTAGGCAGAGGCGTATTATACGCCCACACTTCGCTAATTCAATTGTTCCCACGTGGCGAGCTGCTAACCGGGATCTGTTACGATCGCCAGAGCCAGGTGCACCACTTGCAGGTGAGGTTGGCTTGGGCTCCTTAGATGTTAGTATGATCCATAATCACCCAAATAAGTAGATTGAAACTGCGCTTGTTCTCATACAAATTGATACGGATCGGTAACGATCACCAATTTTAAGCATGATTTCAAAGAGGTCTTATCTTTGGTGGAGTGACCATTTTTATGACCTTTGAAATCGAGCGTCAGCACAAAGGCACGCTTAGCTGTTAGTCCCGATTATCACAGATGTGGTCGTTGTTAACACGTAATTATTGGGGGCCCTATTTTAGGCGGCTTGAAGGAATCAGTAACTCTTAGTTGGTAGGTTGTTCTCCATTGCTGGCAATGAAACCGAAATACTCTTCGACTAGCTCAAAGCAAATAGCTATTAAATACATAACACGTTTATTTTCTTCCACAAAACTTAGGTTATATTTACAAAAGTCCTGAATTACTTATTATGTGGTTTTGTGGGAGACTGGACCCTGAAATTAAGCCTAAGTATTACTATGGTTTTGATGGTGCCGTGTAGCGCCAGCCTAAAATAGCGTCACCTATTTGCTTGTGGGAGTCGGAAGAACCAACTGAGAGGAAAGGTTTCGGATGATGGGCAGTAGCAACACGCTATGTGCTGGTCTGTTCTCCGACCGGCGTTTTCCCCCAATATGTTTATGTTGCAGGCAGCTCGAAATTGCTCAACCTAAAAACCATTTGTTGAGGCCTGTGTTCAGCAGTAAAAAATTTAATAAAGTAAAATATACTTTATTGTCTTTAAGATCAACATGATCATTTAGATTCGTCAAATATTCACACACAAAATGGAAATTAATTTTTTTTAATTAACAACAATGACAAAGATATGAGCGGTACCATAATAAAGAAATAAAAGCAAATGGGTTCTTTGTCAGAATTTGTCACGGTTTGTCATTTTATCTGTCTGTTGTGGTTTTTCTCAAGATTTGTCAGTCTGTCGGTGACTCTTATCGGGGTGATCTGTCAGTCAGCCTGTCGTGATTCTAAAGAGAAGAGGGGATTGTACGTCAGTCAGTTAGTCCTTCGGTGACTCTAACGAGGCTTCCAAAAAGACAACGAGATTGAGAAGAATGCCTCCAGAAACTCATCTCGACTTTTTTTTAAATTATGTCTTATAATGTAGTACAATTTAAGAAACAAAATATTAAAATTACCGCTGGTTCTTAAAACTACCAATACCTAATATCTAAAGATGATATCTCATCTAATATCTTAAGAAAGAAAAGAGCAGTTCATGTCACTTCCAGGCAGCCTTGTCGTTCATAAAATCTTTCACACTATAATAAGCCTTCCGGTACAATTCACACTTTATGCATTTTTTAAATTTATTTAAAGATAAATTTGCCACTTCATCTAGCAGCGTATTGTACATGCGAATACTGTTCCCCGCAAAAGAATTTGTAACTTTATGGAGCCTATACTTGGGCATAGCCAGTTTATTCTTATATCTTAAGTTAAAATTATCTCTCTCACTATTTTTACACAACTACAGTGGACTGGCTAAGATGGCGACGATGATAATTTGAATGTAGGAGGCGCGGCATATAGATCAAAGAACCGACGACTGATTATGCGATTTTGTATAATTGTGAAAGATATCCTAACAAACCCCCGATTGCTTAGGGTGCCGCTTGCTTTTATTGAACTTAAAAAAAACATTCGCCGTACTTCACAATTTGCCAAGTCGTTTTGTAAAACGACAAGTTCTTCAATCTTCAATCTGCCTGCCACAGATACACAAATCTATCTTCTATTATTACCAATTCTTATTGAATGTAGGTACCATTGCATCGTTTGAGAATTTTGTCCTGACACAAGCGGGAGACAGTAAAACGGTTCAAATGACACTTATTTGACAACAGAAATCCGCGGAGACATTACCTTACTTTGAAGTTGAATCCGGAAAAAATTATTCAAATTCTTTACAGTTTTGTGAACTATACTGTGTCATGTTTCCACTTAGGGGCTATCCATAAATTACGTCACACGTTAAGTGGGCAGGAGCGGGTTGCCAAAGTGTGACATAGTGTGACAAGGGCATGGGAGGGATCCATGAGTTAAAGTTTTACATTTTACATCTTTTAATGTCAAAATAAGAGCTTCAAAATGTTGTGCTAAACACATTATACTTCGCGAATGAAGCGATTAACGGTGGGAGTTGATAAATTTAATTACGATATAAAGGTACTCCCTCACTGGAGCATTTTCTTATAATCTAACGAAACAGGTTCGAACATTACGTCGTGAAGGAGGTTCAACCAAGCATTGAATTGCGCAACCTATAATGATCATCATCATCATCTCAGCCATCTGAAGTCCACTGCTGAACATAGGCCTCTCCAATAGATTTCCACATAGAGCGATCCTGATTCGCCTGCATCCATCGGCTTCTCACCGCCTTGAACAGATCATCGGTCCATCGCGTGGGAGGCCGTCCTCTACTACGTTTGCCGGTTCGCGGTCGCCATTAAAGATCCTTAACGCCCCATCGGTCGTCGGCTTTTCGAGCTATGTGCCCCGCCCATTGCCACTTCAGCCTGCAAACTCACCTCGCTATGTCGGTCGCTCCAGTCTTCCTACGGATTTCCTCATTTCTGATTCGATCACGTAGGTACACTCCGAGCATAGCTCTCTCCGTTTCACGCTGAGCGACTTTGAGCTTTCTAATGAGGCCCATAGTCAGGCACCAAGTCTCAGTACCGTACGTCATCACTGAGATATTTTTCACGGGAAGATATAGCGCAGTTTCCCGAACGCAGCCCAACCGACCTCGATTCGACGATTGACCTCTTTCTCGAAGTTAGACCTACCCATTTGGACTTTTTGTCCCAGCTATACATACTCGTCGACCACTTCGAGAGCCGAGCCTCCAACAATTATTGGGGTAGGCTTAACATGGACATTCGATATAATTTCCCTACCCTTTGGGAAGGTCTGTCGAGGTCTTCGAGCATTGTGCCCAGATCCACAAGCGACTCCGCTAAGACCACTATATCGTCGGCAAATCGAAGGTGAGACATATAATCGTCATTTATGTTGATGCCGTAGTTTCCCCACTCCAGCATCTTGAAAACATCCTCCAGGGCAGCAGTGAACAGTTTCGGAGATATATCATTCCGCAGGAGGATAGGGTTCGTGTGCTGGACTAGTACTCGTACGGACATGGTGGCGTTTTTGTATAAACTTCTCAACACTTCAATATACCGATGGTCAATGCGGCATCGCTGCAGGGACTGAAACACTGCCCAAGTCTCGATCGAATCGAAGGCCATTTTATAGTCCACAAACGCTAAGCAAAGTGGCTGGTTATACTCCTCGGTCTTCTGTATAACCTGCCGCAGCGTATATATGTGCTCTATTGTTGAAAACCTTTTCGGAAACTGGCTTGTTCGGGAGGCTGGAAGTCGTGAAAACAACTTATAGACGTGGCTCAGCAGCGTGATTGGCCTATAACTCTTCAAAAGAGATCTGTCACCTTTTTTGAAGAAAAGTTCAACCACGCCACTGGCCCACGCCTGTGGCGTACGTCCCTCGAGGATGACGGTGTTAAAGAGTCTCTGGAGTACCTTTAGTACCGATGTACCACCCGTTCTCAGAAGCTCTGCTGTACCTGTAATGATACAATTTGTTATATTGTGGTACAACTTGTTATATTGTGATACGACTTGTAACATCAATGCGCGGAATCTACTAAACTAAATGCTCGAAAACGAATTTGGAACGTTACATTCACGATTGTCGTCTGTCAGACAGGCAGTATTATGGAATACTGAAATTCAAATATTTAACGTTACATTACAAGCAAATACTACTGGTGAGGGAGCACCTTAAACATAATTATTTAGCCAGGAACACAACACCAATCACACAGGTAACATAATACAAATATGATTAAATCCAGTGCTCTCACCAACTATATTTCATGGCTAGCAATTTGACAGGATCATTATTAGTCAGTAGAAATTGATTTGATTCAATTCAATTCTGGTCAAAGAATTATTATAAAAAAAATTTTCGTTCTCTTTATGATTGTCTCACGCCATTAATTTAAATTAAGTCCTCTAACATGGCATATCGACTACCACATATAGCAATAACCTTAGTAATACGTGTTTCATGATTTACTTATTTTAACATAACCTAATTCCTAAGGATTAACAAAAAATATGTATGACTGAATCTATCGAGAACTGATACATGGAAAGAGATGTTTTGGTAAGTCGTTCCTGTGTAGGACCATTAAGTCTGTTTGTACATACATACATAATGTCACGCCTCTTTCCCGTAGTGGTAGGCAGAGATCACATCCTTGCACTATCTAAGATCATGGCACACACTTTTAGCTTCATTCACACTCATTAACCTCCTCATATACGCCTGTCGGTTTAGGGTACTTTTGACCTGCCCTTTCTCCAAAATTTTCTGAATTTGGTCATGTAAGTTCTTATTACGTGGTCTTCCCCTCCCAACACTACCAATCACTTGTCCATCTTATATCACTTTCGTTAGTCTACTTTCATTCATCCTCTCAACATGACCAAACCATCTAAGCATACCTTTCTCAATTCTTGTCACTATGTCTTTTTTTACACCAGCTTCGACCCTTATCACTTCATTCCTAACGTCGTTTTGTCTTGGTGATAAGGTTCATAACTCGTCAGTATTCCTAAAAACTAAATCCATTCATGCATTCGTTGACTGCAAACGGCTGTTCGTGTGTAAGAGCTCTAACATGGCTTAACGACTACCGCATATAGTGATAACCGGTACTAACTGCTTATTGTGCCTTCCGAAGCACGGAAGCGCTCAATTTCAAATGCCGCACAAACGGTCACCTATCCAAGGACATTTGTGAACTCTGTTGTACTTCAGTGACCTAGCACCGCGGAGCTACGAGCACTTAAATTCCCCCATACTTTGATTCAACATATTGTTATATCGAGGGTTCCGTGCTCAAACCCGATAAGTGTTTTTGGGCTTAAAACAGTACTTAAAAGAATTTATCGGTTAATTAAAAAAAATGAAACTTAAAAGGTTTACTTATTGGATTATGAAGTCCTCAGTTTTCAGTCTTCGTTTCTGAAATCGACTTATCTAATAATATCACAAGAAAAAGCGGCAGAAATTATGTATCTGATGTTGTCACTTATCGGGTTTGAGCACGGAACCCTCGATATATCCTAGAGCTAATAGATGCCTCTGCCTCGTCGTTAAATTGGTAGACCGCATTTCAATATAGCATAATTTAATGTTTTGATCGGCTCCAAATGGAAATGGATAACATTGTAGTCAACAGTAAAATCAGTGTAAACATACGAAGCTAATTAATTAAACAATATTCTTAATTATTAGCTTTTAATATTTATAATAACATGAAACTTTATGTAAATATAGATGTTATTTACATAAAGTATCATGTCATATCGTATATTGACTTAAATAATTTGCGAATTTATCTGATTTAAACATATAATAATAATGTAAGAATAATGTTTGTTTTTTTTTTTGATTTTTTTTCTAATGACTGTCTCCCGCTGTTAATGGAGCGGAATAGTGTGTCAGACTTATGCTGACTAAAAACCATTTATATTCCTTCTTTAGCCTTCTATGTTTCTAAACCGCAATAACCCTTTTAAGCAAACCAGCAACGCTGGCAAGCTTGGCCCCCTCGCCGGCACCCCCTCAGTGCTATTAGCCTCTGGGTTGCGGGGGTCACATGGCAGTCGCTTCATGTAATAATTGAAATTCAGTCAAGTCTCGTTATAGCGGACCCTTTTTTTTTTTTTTGATTTACGTCGGTAAAAAAATGCATTTACGCACTGTCTCCCGGCCAAAGGGGGACCGAGAGAGGTGTGTGGGGCTCACCACCGGCAGACACGACCGCCAGCAGTAATACCCACTAAAAATCTTCCGACGACGCCCGCCGCTTGTTGAGAAAGAGGCGGGGTGCCAGTACCTGGGTTGCAGCTCTGACACGGGCGGGGGCCCGCGGCCAACGTCCCCCGGACCAAAACCGGGAGGACCTCCTCAGAGAGACGCAGTGGACGCGCCCCTCCTACTTCCTTGTGCGACCATAGCGTGTGTGGCCGACTTCTCGAAGGGTCCATGGTTAGACAGCAGGGCCCCCCTACCCCCGCTGCCTAAGACCCTCCTGGCGCTGCTTGACGGGCCCTCCTGGCCCGCCCGCTGCGCCCTCCACAGGTCCCTCTTAGTTTCCCCCTCGGTAGTCAGTACTAAGGGCACCCAGAGTCGCCAATCTATGGGTGTTACCTTTTCCTTGGCGCCTCCTGCGCCCTACCGGGAGGTACTCAGCCCCCCCACCACGACAAGGTGGAGACCAGTCGGGGGGGGTTATAGCGGACCCTGAGGTTCAGTACAGGGCAACCGGGATAACGCTAGAATATGATGACCGTGAAATGGTGACGTTTTGTGTTCAATCAAAGTCTTTGTAGGAGCCTCATAGTAATTTCTCTAATAATAATTACTTGACACTAGCACATATCTAATCACTATAAAGACGACCGATATGGCGTGATGGCGAGTATACCCGAAATCAGCTTCTTAGGTCGTGGGTTCGATTGTCACACAGAACAATTCTTTGATAAGAAAAAAGTAGTTGTTATTAGGATAAGATAGTTAAGCTAAGTTAATTTGGTATTTTATTTTTATTATTTACATTATTGCCTTAGGATTAAGTTTCTGTAATGGAAATGTAATTAGGATTTTAAAAAATATATATCAAGTTTGTATTTATGAAAAAAAAATACAAATATGTATGTTTATCCGTATATATATGTAGTATCCAAAACACAAGTTCTTAATAGTGTGTAATTGTCATAAAGTATTTATTTATTATTATTCATTTAATACATGTCATTTTCTTTCACATAAATTTTTAACACATAAAAACTCGAATTTACTTTTGTTTTAGAAAATAAAACAACGCCAATGTTTATTCTTTGGCCCCAAAACTTAGTAACCGATTTTAATATCATTGTAAACCGGAGCATATTTACCACAGTCGAATTGCAAATGTGCGATATTTAGCATTTCCCAATACTGCGTGACTGTTGTGTTTTGTGTCAGCAGAAGGCTTTTTAATTAATTCGCTTATTATTGGCGAAACGGCGAACCATACGATAATTGATTCGTACAATTTAATGGTGCTATAGTGGGCTGATTGGCTCTCTGAAAATTTTCAATTTAACTTTAATATGCTACATTTATTATCATTACATACAGAGAAGCGTTAATTTATACTTACTCTGGTTGTATATTTTTCTCTTTCTCTTTTTCTTATAGGCAATATCCCACTTTTGTATTTGTTAACATATATGTAATTAAGTGATAGATAAAAATATCTTTGTTACAATTCCCGCGCAATTATAATTTACCAAAAAATCGAGAAACAATTTAACACATAATGGAATAGAAATAGAAGAATAGAATAAGAAAGAAATAATGTGAATAAGACATAAAGACATTCACTTTTATGAAATTGAATATAAAATATTCATATTCAGCTTTACATATTACCTTTAGCTCAAATAGGGCAGTTCCCTCAGTTTGCACAATTATTGCAGATAACTAGATACATTACAGATAAAATCACGCAAATAATTTGTAAATTTTATATTTAGGAATTAAACAAACAAGTGATACATAAACTATGCAAAAAGGATAAAATTTTAAGACCGTATTTTAAAATTATTATATAAAATTTATAATTCAATGTTTCAGATCAACAACAAGGAATGGTGCAAGAAAGGACGAAAGGGCGGCCATTGCAGTATGAAGTGTGAAGGTAATATTTAACAATACAACCTAATTCGTACGACAACCCAGCCAAGTGTTTGAATGGCCATATCGCTTGTTGTATCAGAGCAGCATGAAAAGACTGCGTACGAACCATCCACTAGATGTTCATGATATGCGTCGGCAACACAGATACGGTGATTATATTATCAAGTATGCAAAACATATTTATACATATTGCAAAACACAGAAACATTTAAGCACAAGCCCTTAGAAAAATAAACATTATTGTATTGCAATATATTTGTGATTCACATAGACAGAGAAGAAACAGCGATACAAAATGCTTAATATTACGTAAATTTTAAAACCGCAAGTATACAGACACACTTGAAAATCTTTTGTTTGTTATTTCGCCGACCGAAGGACGATCAATCAGATTTCCCATTGACTCCCCAGATTACAAAGACCAAATCGAAGATTTCCCATGAAAACGTGGTCTACTGATGTGTTTAAGTCAAAACACATACATAATATCACGCCTGTGTTTCCCCGAAGGGGTAGGCAGAGACATATTATACGCCCACACTTCGCCAGTTACATTGTTGGTTCTACGTAATAGTTGGCAAGAATTTCCGCCTGCTGGAAAATTTGATATTCGCCAGAGCCGTGTCTGATTGGCAGGTGCACCACTTGCAGGTGAGGTTGCTCAAATTTTGTTAGGATCCTCTATAGTCAAAATCATCACGTCAACTGTCAATCGCTTTACAACAAATGTAATAAAATATAACGCAGTAAGTTTGGCGCTGTAACATTGGATCATAACTCCAATACTTTCGTACCAACGAATAACGATGGATATTCATAAAGACATGTCTGGGCGAGGCATTCATAATGTATCTTGAACAGATGGTAGCGTGGAATTTCCGCGGCTTTTGGTCGGCACTACAGTTATTATGTATACCGATGATACAGTATAATTACTATACGAGAAGGCTGGCTTCATATAAAAAAAACAAATGCTGTCACTTTTATTTTAATATTTCAAAATAGTGTAAAATAAAAATAAAATAATGCTTTAAGTCTTGGTAGAGAATTGTACAATTATACTTTTTCGACCTTTGATTGGGTGGAGGGTTAATATCCTGAGCTACAGGATTTTCCTAATTCAGGTATTAGCCCGCCATAGTTTTCTTTCCATACTGTGTTATTTAACTACACTGTGTCAATATTAGATTCCATTTTAGTATGTAAACTATTTCCAACTACCTACATTGTTTGCACTTGTCAGATGAATTTAATTTTTTTTTAATAAATGGGTAGATTGTATTATTTTAAGGATACATTGTAAAACTATGGTGAGAATAAACATTTATTATTATTATTATTTGATAAAGTGAAGACAGTGACCACACTAGTTTTAAACCTGGTTTAACTTTGGATCTTGTTTTGTAATAAGCCCAAGCAGTCTTATGTTATCGGCACATTCATAGAACTTTATGATCAATTGAATGAATTTATTCTTTCCATAATTATATGTTAAGTTTAGTTATATGTTTGTTACCATTAAGTTGACTAATGGTCTGCCTGCGTACTTAATTAACAAATTATTTTTATCCTCTTGTAAAACGCATACTAAATATAAGGGCACAAGTTTAACACAGCGCAGACGCTACAGTAGAACATTCGAAACTGACCTTCTGAACCTACTTATCAACTATGTGCTACAGTACAAACGTTTATAGAATACTTATCTGAAGTGTCTACAGAGCGTTGAATGGTATATTTTTCACGTGACTTCAGCCAAATGCGGGAAGATCATGAAATATTAACTTTGTATAGTCTGCTTCAGATATTGAAAGAATTTTCTGAACTGCAATATACTGTTGTAGAAGATAACTTAAATTCATACTACGAGTTATATTGATCTTAAAGGTTTGGGTAAAGATTAATCAATTTACTTCCATTCATTGTCTCATCATCACTAACTCATTAAACCAACGAAAGCTTTTTATGGTGGATGAATGAATCTATGGTATATGTCAATGTCTTTCATAACTTCGCACTCAAACAGTGCTTATTAACTTTTCAAATTCTCTCAAGTAGTGCATGTGAGATCTCAGTATAGACCAACACCTTTACCGAAGACTCAAGTGATATAGCTTATCTCATTTACCATTTATCATCTTTATCACAACACATTCTCATTTACTACTATTTATTTACAATTGATATATACATATCTTAATTGACACTGTATAAATGTGCTAACCGCACGATGCCGTTTTTAAAAAAATAAGCTTCGCCTCCTTTGACTTTACACTGTACTTATTAAACCTTTGCAAACGGAATATTTAATTTCACTGACAAAAGTAGAAAATCCTAGATATTTTACTTTATATTGTCAAAGATACCTTGTGGAGTTGCAAATGCGTTTCATTACGAAATAGCAGACATTTCGGAATTTCCGAGTTCTCTTCAAAACTAAATGCCGCTAGACGATAACCATTATTAAACTTAGCTCCTGTTTGTTTTTGTCCTTTTTTGACTGCTTTGGAACATAAACTTAATAAAAAACATAATGTATTTCTCCTTTTGCAATAATTAATAACTTACAGATAAGCCCAAAGATTACGGGTCTAGCCAGCTTTAGCTGAAGTTAATTTATATATAGTCAAAGTCAAAAACTTTTATTAAAGTTTGACTCCAACAGAGCCCTTATGAAAGTCAACTTAAAATCTAACGCGCCCATTCATAGTATCTTCTTTTTTTTTGTTTTACGTCGGTACCAAAATGCGTTTACCGAAAGGAGGTGTGTGACTCACCACCGGCAGACGCGACTGCCAGCAGTAATACCCACTAAAAATCTTCCGACGACGCCTGCCGCTTGTTGAGAAAGAGGCGGGTGTCAGTATCTGGCTTGCAGCGTCTGACACCTCGCATATGCGTCCTACCTCCCTGTGCGATCGTAGCGTATGTGGCCGACTTCCCGGAGTATCCATGGTTAGATAGCAGAAGCCCTCTGCCCCCGCTGCCTTAGACCCTCCTGGCGCTGCTTGACGGGCCCTCCTGGCCCGCCCTCTTCGCCCTCCACAGGTTCCTCTTAGTTTCCCCCCGGTAGTCGGTACTAAGGGCACCTAATGTCACCAACCTCTGAGTGTAACCTTTTCCCGGCCTCCGGAAGGTACTCAGGTTTTTTTATTTTTTTTTATTGAATAATATAAAAAAATTACAAAAACAAAAGGGTACATTCATATAACCTCAACGGAAACCGCACAGCGGTTTATTTGCTAAGGTTGAGTCGCCACTTAAACTAAGTTTAATATGTTGCCAGTATATGTACTAGCTTTGTATGTGGAGACCTATACGGGGGGGTGCCTAAAGTACCTTTTATTTTTTTGTTTTGCGTATTGCTTATATTCTACAGACATAAGATTTAAAAGGAGAGAAGACAATATTCTGAAATTAAAACTGTTCTGAAACATTCTGTTTAAATGATCATAATTTAAGTACTGAATCTGCACTAAATTAAATCGCTTATTCCAAAACGGCATTCAAGCTAGATTTACTTAAATCGATATTCAAAGTATGCGTAAGTAAATAAATTTATTTCAAAATACACGTTAACTTTAATCAACGAATCTGTGCTTAAGTATTGTTCAAGAATATGTACTTTACTTAAATCTAGTTTTAATTGAGTCGAGATTCACGCCCAAGTGTCATATCTAGCATTCGGGCATAGTATGCAAACAAAACTATGCAAGAAAAAATTTACTGCCTACTCACACGGGAATCAGGCGTGACAATATTTTTAGTAAATGATAATATTCCTTTTCCAGATCTCGTGAACGAAGACCTGGCTGACGACGTGAGGTGTGCCAAGCGCATTTTCGACCGCGTGGGTTTCAAGGCTTGGCCGCTCTCCTACTCGTATTGCAAGGAGAAAAGTCTTCCGGATCTTTCTAGATGTTAATACTAAGTCTATAATAATAGCTTGTAACCTTTTAACCGCTTTGGTTGACGTATACGTTTTGAAAGAAGATTCTTCAGTGTTTTAAAGCTCTGTCTTATTTGAAACGTTAGTCTTATGGACCCGGTTGACTTTAAATGCGGTTAAAAGGTTATTGTACAATTTGGCAATGATTATATTACTAAAACTATAGTACACTATAATTATATCTTTATGAACAATATGTGAGTTTTACGTAGCTTTTATTCTCTATTTTTACAGTTTGTTCGTCTTGTTGTCGCCTCCAATTTTCGAAGATTTTGTCACTTTCAAAATATATCAGTATCTATCACAGATACTAAATTTTAGAGACAAAAATGATGCTTCACTTTCCCGCAAAGAAGTCTTATTGGCAGTAAATAAGTTATATTTTCAAGCCGCTAACAATGGAAACAGAAAGAAAGAAAAGAACCGTTTATTCGTAACCATGTAAAAAAAAAAATTAAATTTTAAGACTTTTATTTCCAAATTACAATTAAATTTGAATACATTCCGCCAAACTGCATAGCAGTTTGTTGGCAGAAAAACACTTCATATTTATATTTACATTGCATGTTAAAATACAAAATAATTATTATTAACTCAAAACAGAAGATATCAACATCTATATATGATTATAAAAAGGTGTCTTCAGCATTTAAGTGATTCCTCGACGCTGGTCATCCGTGATTAGTTTTCTCCAATCTATTATACTTATAAATAATCATTGCCAAATCTAGTTAGGTTACATTATTGGTATATTATTTAGTAACGACACTGCCATGCAAAGTAATTAAATAGATTTAAGTTTAGTATGTCTTTTATATTACCTAAATTTAGTACCACTACGATATCATTAAATTTTTTGGGTTAGAAAGTATCCTAAAACAGATATCAAGGTATCAAGCAGATGACATCATTTTTCTACTGGTGTTGCCGTGAAAACGCAACCGACAGACCATTTAAATTTTTCATAATGATTTTGTTCATGTTTACAATTTAAAAATGTTACCAACGAAAACAGGAACGGTTAAACTGCGGTAAGCTGATGTTGTCTTACAACTTGTTCTCGATTTGTTATATTTTGCAATTCTTTTAACATTCAGAGTAGATGATGTTTTTTTGTGAATTGAGATACTCTAGCATTTATAATGTTAAGTACGGATTAGCTGTAAAGAGCATATATCTACTTATTTAATGTATTTTTTACATCCAAAAGTTTAATTAATAAATCATATTACACCTGTAGTTTTAATTTTTTGTTTTATTTATACCTTATATTTCAACTCAGCAAATATTAAAGGCATAAATTTAATAATTGAGATAATTGCGAATATTAGAAGGTCGGGAACGATAATCTCAATGAAGTGAAATTCATTGTGGTCAGTCCTTGGATGGGTAACCTTTTGAGCGGCATTTAATATATTCCGTGTATATCTCATAAGCTTTCTTATTTGCATGTTTTATAATATAAGGCTTTTTTATACTCGGGCATTGGTATGACCCCCTGAAGGGGTAGTGGTCACCGCAGCCTAGAGACGCTTGCAATTTTAAGGGTCTAATATCACTAGCGCATTGCCATTTGATGCCCTTTTTGAAAAGACCCTTGCTCTCTCTTGGACTCCTGGATCTCTTGGACAAATCATGCCAGGGAACTTATTCCACAATCAAAGGGTACATACGAGACAGGAAGTTTGTTTTGATTTCTCATCTGCCTTCTGTCTGTTTTATAAAAATACTGTTCTCTTCTAATATTTAATAGAATAGCAACATAACTATTACAAAATTATTGCAGTACTGTACTATACTGGTGTAGACCAATCACTCAAGTTACTCCTACAGAATAACAGTATCGGTGAGAAAAGTATTTGCAAAGTAAATTATTGCTCTACATAATAGTGTAGGCGTCCATCGTTTTTAATGTTGTGAATTATACACAAAAAAATACTAGAATTAATACTATCACTCTGCACATTAAAACCTTACAGATTATATGATATGTGACAGTTAATGGTTTATGTAAATTGTTATTAAACTAGCCTAAATCTGCGGCTTTTCTCGCGTGACTTATAGTTTATGGCATCTACTTTCTTTCCGACCCCAGACAAAAGACCAGACTTCATCAAAGTAGGTTGGTGTTTTAGGCGTGTTGTTATAATTTTACACAGTGAAAGAACTTTTCAGTAGACTACATCCCTTATATTTTTGACGAGACTCTAGCGAACATGAACGTTCCCGCTAAGCGGCAATAGGCTCGCCACCTAACACGTGGGACCAACAACAAAATTGGCGAAGTGAAGGCGTTAATTATATGTCTCTGCTTACCCTTTTGGGCAAACATATTGCGTGATATCATCAGGTTTATGTATGTAAGTGTAAAATAAATATAATTTAATTTACCTTGTTTTTAAAATTTTCATTGTGTTGAAAAATTAATAAATATACACACACTATTACACATTTTAAAAGAAGGCTTAAATTCATTAGAACTATTAAGTACCCTAGATAACACCGTCACAATTATCAAAGTCAATAAACCTATATTTTTTCTACTGTGCTGGATTAAAAACACGATATGACAAACTTCAAAGCAATGTCGATTTCATTGAAGGAGTTTTCAAACAATTTTCACCCTATCGTCTTTAAACCAGTTTTGCTTTAAAACCATTTAAAACCCATATCTAGTGTATTTATACGGCTCCTTCTCGCCGCTCGTTGAGCCCGCAGTGAATCTATACAGAAACAAATAATTGGTGTGTCTGTGTTATTATATCAGCCTTATAAAGTCCATTGCTGAACATTGGCCAGTGGCCTCCCAATATATTAAATTCTATTGTCAACACGCTGAACAGGCGGGATCTCAGATTCAGCCAGTACGCAGGATGACGCTGCTGCTCATCATCCGGTAGGATTTATCGTCGTCGACTCATACGACTCCCTGTGAGATGAGAAGAGGTGGCATTTTTCTAGGCCGATACCATGCGGCGATGTCTGTTTATAACATTTAAATAACAGCTTTGAAGTTTTGTGTAAGCGTTTAATATGCCTCTGCCTACCCCTTCGGGGAAAAGGGCATGTATATATTCTGTATATGTCACAAAGTATTATGTTTTATAACATTGTTTCAGTCTCCTTGTTTGAGCTAATCTAACTTTAACTTTTACGAGGCAAGAAAAAAGTCGCGGGCGGTCGCTAGTCTAGTATATTTATAACTTCCCTCTAGCCGCTCAGTGGGTCCGTAGTGAATTTTTAATAAATTCTAATCTCAGCGCCGGGAAAACTAAAATTCTACTTCACCGTGCGAGCCACAAATTCTACGGATATTACTTACGGCTTACGTGTGTTTCTATCTGGGGTTCCATATAAGCATATATCTCTTAACGGTTAGGTTAGGTTAATCCTTCAAATCGTATTAAAATTATTAGTATTTTTACTGCTTAATCCAAGGTATCGGCGATCGGATGGCGCAGTGGCGAGACCGATAGACTTCCAATTCAGAGGGACTCAAATTTAAACCCTGGTCCCCTAGGTAAGGTGCCCCTATGACTTTTCAAAGTAATGTGCGTAATTATCACTTGCTCCATGTCTCGGAAAGCACATTAAGCTGTTGGTCCCGTCGTGAATATCTACAGCAGTCATTTTAGGACGTCAGTGCCTTTTAATATTTTGACGACCGATTTGGCGTGGAGGTCAGTATACCTGCACTTCACTCCAGAGGTCGTGGGTTCGATTCCCACACAGGACAAATCTTTGTGTGCATGAACATGAATATTTGCTCTGGTCTGGGTGTTTTCCTATGTATTTACAAAAAAGAAGTATTTAAGTATGTTTATCCGTTCTTTAGTATCCATAACACAAGTTCTTAGGTAGTGATAGTTATCTTGGAACTAAAGAATTGGTGTGATTGTAAGAGAATATTCATTTATTTATTCATTTATTTAATATCTTGACAGCAAATTTAACCATAGACTAATGTTTCTCTTTGGGTAACGGGGGTCTAATGGCAGCAAAGCAGTTGTTCCATGTAATAACTGAAATTTATCCAAACCTGGTAAGACCAGCGAGCAGTCCCTGGGCCTACAGCTTAAGTCTAGTGCAACCGGGATAATGCTAGGATATCATGATCCCATTATATAGACAGCTCTACTTTTTTTATTGTACTGTAATTTTGTTTCTATTAAATAAATAAAATAAATATTTTCTGACAATTACACCAATTATTTAGTTCCAAGATAAGTATCATTAAGAACTTGTGCTATGGATACTAAACAACGGATAAACATACTTAAATACTTTTTTTTTTTGTAAATACATACTTAATATACATAGGAGAACACCCAGACCAGAACAAATATTAATTTTCATGCACACAAAGATTTGTCCTGTGTGGGAACCCACGACCTCTGGAGTGAAGTGTGGGTATACTGACCTCCACGCCATATCGGTCGTCAAATTGTTTTATATGTATGTGTGTCTTTCGTTGCAATAAATAGTTTATCTATCTATGTTTTGGACTGCACCGACTGCTCACCCTGGGTCCTAAAAGTAAGTCTAGTGCAACCGGGATAATACAAGAGATGGAAAGTAGGTAAGATATGATCACTATGACAAGTCTCGAAAACAAAAAATGCTGTTTGCTAGTAAACGCATCACTTGACACCGACTGGCACATTTTATTACATGATAATATTTTAAGTAGGGTATATAGGAATCCTACCAAGACCTAAGGAGCCGAAGCCAACCTCACCTGCAAGTGGTGCACCTGCCGATCAACGAACGAGGCTCTGGCGAACAAAACAGTGCCCGATAAGCGGCAATAGGCTCGCCACATTATACGTGGGACCAACTATATATTTGATGAAGTGTGGGCGTTAATATGCCTCTGCCTACCCCCTCGGGTAAACAAGAGTGAATTTATGTATGTATTTTCATACTAAGGCTGCCTGTCCACTGAAGCGGAGCGAGGATGCGGAGCGGAGAAACGGACAAATATTAACCAATAGGATTGCATGAAATCTTCGCTTCTTTCTGTCCGCGAATCTCATTGGTTAATAATTGTCCGTTTCTCCGCTCCGCATCCTCGCTCCGCTTCAGTGGACAGGCAGCCTTATGCGTGTTAACCCTATTTGCAATGTTTAGTATACCTATCCTAGAGATTTATTTTAATTATGACTTCCCTTAAGTTTTGCTGGAATAGATCCTTTATAGAGATAAGGTCGCCTTTGCAATAAATAGTAATTATTAATGTAAGAATAAAGTTTCCCTATGTAAATTATATTCAAAAAAAATTACGATTTTCTATAAAATTTCCGTAGTAACTCAAAAATATAGGCAGAAAAAGGTCCGCAACTCCTTAAATAATATGGAGGATAAAAAACTACCTAAAACTATATCTATATAATATGCAAAAATGTCCTCATGTAAGTAATAATTTTCCTTAACCCTATACTCCATTCAAGACTCGTTCAAATATACCCTGTGCATAGTCTTTATTATATATATTTTATACAAATATAAACATTTATAGCCAATATCACACAGAATGATGTGAGGATTCTAAAGATATCCCACCCCTTGCACCCAAATCTGTGCAAGCATTTAGAAGTTATGGTGAAATAAAAAACACGTAAACATGCACGAGCCCCGATAACATTCGACTACTTTTTTTGTTAGCCGTATAATAAATAAACTTGATATCTCTGTTTGTTATGTCAACATAACAACTTCATAGTGCACATTACAGTCTTATGGTAGTTCAGCGACAATAGCCCAGTGGCCTCCAATTTCAGAGGGTGTTGGGTTCAAACCTTAGTGGCGCACCTATGACTCTTTGAAGTTATGTGCGTAATTATTGCTTGCTCCGTGCCTCGGAAGGATAGCCAGATGTTAAGCCATTAGTCCCAGCTGTCATGAACATCTATGACAGTCGTTATTAGAAAGTCAGTGTCTTTTAACATCCTGACAGCTGGTTTAACAATAGAATATTGTTTCCCTCTGGGTTGCAAGGTTAGACAGAATTCGCTTTGTGTAGGATGTACTGAAATTCAGCCAAATCTGGTTGAGCAGTGAGCAGACCTTAGTCCCTAAGCTTAAGTCTAGTGCAATAATTAAATATTTTCTGACAATTACACCAATTATTTAGTTCCAAAATAAGTATCATTAAGAACTTGTGTTATGGATACTAAATAACGGATAAACATACATAAATACTTTTTTTTTGTAAATACATACTTAATATACATAGGAAAACACCCAGTAAAGAACAAATATTAATATTTATACACACAAAGATTTGTCCTGTGTGGGAATCGAACCCACGACCTCTGGAGTGGAGTCCGGGTATACTCGCCACCACGCTATATCGGTCGGTCGTCAAATCGTCGGATAATGCTAGCTTAAGATGGAGAGTGGGTAACTAAAATTAAGATATTTTTATTTACTTCATCTAAATAAGGCTATTTGTCCTTGTTTTTTTATATACAACAAAGGATACGAGTAAAAAGTAGGTTGAGAACTAAAAAGTTGAATCAAAACGTAAAAACAAAGCACAGTCAAATTGGAACCAATTAACGGTGCAATTAGCGAATGTTCCCCGAAGATAATCGATACTGATTGATCTTAATCGCGGATGTGGTCGGCCGGATTCGATTGGAAAATAAACACACACGTACATTTATCATGTTTTTTTACACTATTCATTGTGGGCTGATTTAAAACGGCACTGAAAATTTAATAATGCAAGTGAATAAAATATGATTCTGTCTTAATTCTTAAACGGGCAGATCATGTTTTCTACCTTAAATCAACTCCATAGGGTTCAGTTTATTGTGGGAATATATTTGCCATTGCCTTGTAAAGGGTTAAAACACAGATGTATAAAAAGTTACTTGAAGACAAGAAAATATATAAAAGAAAAAACTGTATTTATTTGTTATAAACTGGCGGGAGTGTATGAGAAGGTTAATGAAGCTAGAACTGTGTGAATCTATGTGATTCACATTACTATATTCCTCTAAGGCGGTACAATATATATTTATGCAAACCTGACCCTCACATAGCTATCAGCGTGTCTGGTGAAGGAAGCCTGGTGTGCAGTTAAACATATACATACAACTCTTTTATTGCAGACACGTAGGAACTCCGTAGGAGTGACCGACATAGCGAGGCGAGCTTGCAAGCTGAAGTGGCAGTGGGCGGGGCTCATAGCTCTAAGGACCGACGACCGATTGGGCGTTAAGGTCCTTCAATAGCGACCGCAAACCGGCAATACGTAATAGAGGACGGCCTCCCATGCGATGAACCGATGATCTGGTTAAAGCGGCAGGAAGCCTATAGATGCAGGCGACTCAGGATCGTTTAATGTGGAAATCTATTGGGGATGCCTATGTTCAGCAGTGGACGTCATATGGCTGAGATGATCATAATTAAGTGAAGATACAAATGTATCAATAAAAACACACTTAATTGCATAATAGTTAGGGCTCTTACGCGATTAATATCCTTAACTGAGTGCTAGTAATTTCATTGTTATTTAATTAATTGTATTTTTATTACATTAGAGTAAAGATAGTTAACGTAATCAATCAATAAATCAATCAAATACTTTTTATTTCATAAACTATTACATAGTACTTGAAAGCGTCAAAATTATAAAACAATAACAAAAACAAATAAAATATAATTATACTAATATCACGAAGCTTAGATTCACTTGTAACCAAACAATTTAAAAAAACAAAAAATATTTAAGTGTAAGTGAATCTAAGTGCCAGTTCCGAGCCACCGCTCTGTAAGAAGAACTGGCAAGAAACTCACAGGCTATGCTCTTTTAAATTATCGATTGGTTAGTTACAATCTTCATTTGTCTGTGACGCTATACAATGCAACATAATACAACATTAACAATATTCATGTTTTAAGTATTCATATTAGAATAGCCTGTATGAAACGGCAGTTTAATCCCAAGCATTTTTATCAGCCATATAGTCTTTGATAGAATAGTATCCCTTTAAAGACAGCTTGCGTTTTATTGTTAATTTAAATTTATTTTGGCTTAATTGCTGTATATTGCTTGAGATTTTATTATAGAATCGCACACATTGACCTTTAAAAGATTTGTTAATTTTTTGGAGCCTAGTGGCAGGTACAACAGGTTTGTGCTTATTCCTTGTGTTTAGGTTATGTATATCGCTTTTCTTACTCAATTTATCAATATTATTATGTACATATACTAGGTTTTCATAAACAAACTGACCCGCCACTGTCAAAATACCAATTTCTTTAAATGTATCCCTTAGTGAATGTCTACATGGTAATAAATTGCTCGTATGGCTCTCTTCTGCAGTATAAAAATATTTTGAATATCTGCGGCACAACCCCACAGAAGAATACCATACGACATAACACTATGAAAATAGCAATGATAAACAAGCCTAGCTGTTTCAACATCTGTTAATTGGCGAATTTTCTTTACCGCGTATCCTGCAGAGCTGAGTCTATTCGACAATTCACCAATATGTGGGCCCCACTGTAGCTTAGAATCTAATATAACAATGTAATATAACAAGTAGTTACAGAAAATAATCAATTTTGAATTAAGCAATTTTGTATTGAATAATCAGTATCTTAGGTGCAATTGTATAATGCTCTAATGAACACGTCTGTGTTTATCTGTGTGCCTGTATTTGTGCCCGTGTCTGCTGGACTGTGTGTCTGTGTGCAGCATCTTCGTTTCGTGGTGATGCAGCTGGTTCTTAGCTAAAATTTATGAAGACCTTTTTGGGCGGTTCTAGGTCATCACCTGTTTTTCTTAGCTGCATGAGCGCCCATACGATCTAAGACGCTTAACTTTTGTTGCAGCATGACCAAATTATGATTAATGATAATTTGAAAATAATTAAAGTAAAAAATAAAAATAAATGTAACCTACGAAAAGATCCTTCATAATTAACAATATAATTATCACTTGGGCTTCCAAATTCATCAAAGGCGCCTTTTAATAAAACGTTGACGCGTTGGGGTCCGCTGAGTTAATAATATGAAACCAGGATACAAATTATAAGTACTTATAAGTTAATTGTGCCTGTAAATTACAACTGTAGAACCTGTAAGTCAGGATAGAGTTTTTATGATTTATATTAAAATTATAGTTCTAGAGAAGACCAGAGAATCATCATATTATCATCAGTGCAGATTTTCTGAATCATAATATCCATGTAGGTATTGTTTTGTATTTAGTCTTGTACCTCATTATAAATCATTGTATAGATAAAAATGAGTAATATTCTTCTTTTATTTTAAATCTTGTGACTGCAGAACACAAGTTTTTGTAGACTTGCCAAAATTGTTTTCTATTTACTAGTCCATGTTCTTATATCCATCATTCTATACATGTTCTTATATCTTGGCTTTAAATTTTTTTGCTCGCAATTAATGAGCTAGCTTGTTTTTAAGTTTTGTAATTTTGACTTTCATAAGAGCTCTTTTGAGCCTAACTTGAATAAATGATTGTGACTTTGGTTTTACATAAAAGCTTTTTCTTTACTTCAAGATAAAATTAGAAAAAATAAATTTATTTTTGTGCCTTTACGTGAATAAATATAACCTCGATAGAATCAATTCTAAATAGTCTAGCAATAAATACACTAACAGAACGCAGTAACAGTCAGGGAACAGAGAAAAATACTCGTTAGTGCGGCCCAGCTCATTTCGCCCAGTGGAATCTTCGGAATCGATGTTGGGGAAAAAACAGAGCCAATCGATCAATATCGTGTCAACGACCCATCAACAGACGTGGGAATCCAGCCAGGATGACATTACCATCCAGGCACAGCATTGTTTTGTTTTTATTGCGACCACATTGGCCATTCTAAAATGGCCCCCTATTAAGTTGGGTAAGGTATGAGGATATTCGGCATGTGACGTGTCTAGGGTTTTTGGTTTTTACATAATCAGGTCGTTTTCAAATTCTGTTCAATGCTAAGACGATTATTGTTTTATCGATTTAACATCACTTTAAGGATTCTTTTTTTTAAGCTATTGCATAGCTTCTATCGCGGGCCTTGAGCGTGGAGACCGAATCCAGAAAATCCGTAACGAAAAAAACCTAACACCCCCCACGCCGACCGGCACAGCGGTGAACCTTTTTAGTTATTCCATCTATCGATAAATAGCAGAACTTTTAATGACTTTTTGAAATATTACGCTTGTCTCTTTAGTTCAAAAAAAAAGTAAAGAAAAGAAAAAAACTTTACATTTTCAACTGAAAAGTTCTTGTACTTAATAAAGGATACACATATTGAAATCCTTTTATATTTAAAAAAATAAATACTATCAGTTCAGTAACCCGCCTTTAGGTGGCATTGGTTGTATCGGGTGCCTAAAATTTGTTTTCTTATCGCTCACCACGCTCAAAGTGTAACTTGAATTAATTTAAAAGAAAAAAAATACTGCATAAATAAAATAAATAAATAATTATAATTGCATGCAATAGCTTAACCGCGGCAGTCTTCGAGTGCCACAGTTCTTTTTTAAATATGAATCGTCATAATGACCACAGCCTGATGGTATGCAATCGATGCAGTCCAGAAAATTAAGAGAGCTCCTAAATAAATGACGTTTGACGCCCCGTTAAGACCCAGGACTATAAGGGCTGGGAAACTATAATTCCAAAGCCTAATTTTAGGTATTACGTGGAGCAACTGCCGTCTGACCTATGCAACCCAGATGGAAACATTCTACGGTTAAACCAGCTGCCAGTCTGTTAGAAGGCACTGACTTCCTAATAACAACTGCCATAGAGGTTTATGACAGCGGCTTAACGTGCTTGCCCAGGCATGGAGCAAGCGATAATTACGCATACAATTGCGAAAAATCAAGGTGTGCCACCAGGGTTTGAACCGGAGACTCTCTGAATTTAAAGATTTGTTTTTTGTATTTTTTTTTAGATTGATGTATAGACCCGTATTTTCAAACTTTTTATATAATCCTAGATTAATCCTTAGTCTTAGGCTGATTTACGTTATCTAACTAAGATAGATAACTAAGTCTAGGCAAACGTCAATTACCGAATGTGACGAGATAACTGTCAACCTATATTATGAACCCATACGTCTAAATCGTCATACATTGATGCGGCATTTTTTTAGGTAATGTTCTTTTATACCACTAGGGGGCACTTAAGCATGCAGCCTACCTAATGGAAAGAGCGTATGGAATCTTGCAACACCAAGACCCATTAAAAACCGTTTCATGCCCTTTTTGAAGAGTCCCATGCTGTCATCTTTAGGGAAACCTCGCCAGAAAGCTCATTCAACAACGCAAGGTTACGCAGATGAAAGTTTCTTTTGAAACGCACCGTCTGCGCTCCCGGCAGGTGGCGATGGTGCGGCGCGATGATACAAGGAGGTCGTTGGCATCATTTTAAACAATTCCTCAGAACACACCCCATTATATAAGCGGTAGAATACACACAAAGAGAAAATCTCTCCTCAGACTTAAATAATAAAAGTTCGTATTTTGCATGTATATCTATAGATATTTCAACTAAGTATTGATAAGATATATATGTAAACAAAATTGTGAAACCATTGAGTAAATGTAAATGAAAGCGCATTAAGTAATAAGCCATACTAGTCAAGTAATAAGCCGTATTAGCCAAGTAAAAAGCCAAGAAAACAGCCCAATATATTAAGCCATAAACGTATGAAGATATTAATCTATTGTAGTAAGTATCTACAAGCCTACTCTAAAATTGGAAAGTGAATTCTAATCTTCCCACGCCATCGCGTGGGCTTGAACTAAAACGACTATGACAACTTGACATCTATAGCTATTTCCTTTTTAATAACAAACTGAGCGATTTTATTACACATACTCCATTACATACATACGTACATACATATATAATGTCAGGGCCCTTGCTCGTCGGGGTAGGCAGAGATCACATCCTTCCACTTGCTACCATCTTAGCACACACCCATTAACTTATGCATACTTTTGACCTGGCCTTTCCCCAACATCCACTAATTTTAATTTCCAGTAATTTTGTATTATTCAATTAAATATTTTTATATAACCCTATATACTAAACAGATACACTCGATTGAGCGTGGGTCGTGTCGTCATTGTTGTCCTGGTTGTCTGATATTTTACCTGAAGCCCTGTGTAAGGGCGAAACACGTGTCGTGATGAGTTGTTACTCGATTTTTTGAAAAAGTATTGTTGCGCGGGAATTGTCACATAGTTTTTTTTCCCGGGAAAAATCCCGGAGGGAACGCCTGAATAAATAACTTATTTATGAAATAATAATAACAGTGACAATCATCGGCAGTCCTTCTGCAAGATTCCTCCTTTGACAAACCAAGGTGAGATGGGTTCACAAGTTATACTTCACCACGCGGACATACTGTGGATTAGCAGAGGCAGTTGTGAGGTTCCGCTGTTTGTCGAACCGCCTTAAGTGGCCACTAACATGGTTTTACTACTTCATACGTATATTCCGAAGCATGAAAGCGATCAGAACTTGAATTGAAAGCTGATTTAACTATAGAATGAATGAAGTTTCCCTTGAGAGTGGCGATAGCACAGTGGCAGAGAGTGGCGATAGACCATTGGCCAGAGCCCTTGCCTTTAAATTTAGAGGGTCTCGGGTTCAAACCCAGGTGGCGCACCTATGACTTTTTGAAAATATGTGCGTAATTATCGCTTGCTCCGTGCCTCGGAAAAGACGTTAAGCCGTTGGTCCCAGCTGTCATGAACATCTATGGCAGTCGTTATTAGGAAGTCAGTGCCTTCTAATAGACTGACAGCTGGTTTTACCATAGAATGATGTTTCCTCTGGGTTGCAGAGGTCAGAGGGCAGTCGCTCCACATAATAACTGAAATTTAGTCAAAACTTGTTGAACCAGTAAGCAGACCCTGGGCCCTAAGCTTAAGTCTAGGGCAACCGGGACAATGCTAGTATATGTGAATGAATGATGTTACCCTCTGGGTTGCGGAGGTCAGATGGCAGTTGCTGCATTTAATTACTGAAATTCAGTTTAATCTGGTTGACCAACAAGCAGACCCTGGGCCCTAAGCTTAAATAGCCGCCGGGATAATGCTAGGACATGATGATATATGAGTTTATTTATCTGAATAACAGATAGGCTAAATACTTTGTTAAGATATTGTGTAAAGTACGAATCCTGCGCAGACGAAGTCGCGAGCAGTAGCTTCTTCACACATACAAAAGCATAACAAACCAAGGTCTTGATAATAATAGATTTTATCACATAGTAGATTCTATCTTTTCTTACTATACAGGGTGTAAAAATACCCTAAGTCAAAGCCTCCTCATACGACTCCATATAATAAGTGACATAACCAAATATGATTGCTGAAAGACGATTGAATTTTTTGCTGTTCAAAAAAGTGCGAGTTATGTAGTGCACGCAATGAAACGCGCACTACAAACGGCATCTCTATGCGATTGAAGTAAATTTCTTTTAATTATAATTTTAAAATAATATGAGAAATCTTTAATAACTTTACGGTTGTTCTTGGCGGGAAAATGAAGCGTCATGTCTATAGTCTGGTTTTATTTTCTAACATTTTGAACGTTAATGTGTAATAACGGTGGATTATCTGTAAGCGTAAATGAGTGTTGGTAAATGAAAAAAAACAATTCATCATTACTTTTAAAATTTTGTAGAAGTATGTTCTCCATAGCTTTACTAAGGACTCAAGGGGTGTAGGGTAGGTCATTTCAACCATTTATCATCTTTATCCCCACTCATTCTCATTGACTTTGATTCAAATATTTTTAATATACATAGCCATTACTTAAAAGAAAAAAGATATGTGGTTATCTATTTTGTAGATATAGTTTCAAAGAAAAAAAATATCTTAATGCTGAGCAGAACCCAGAATTCTTTTGGCTTTGATCGGAGTATTTTTACATCCTGTATATGTTTTACATTTGAATATGAAACTATCAACCGAGCAACCAAATAATTTATTCAAATTCTATTTTATCGTACATTAGAAGCCAAATTTAGTGCGTGTTTTACATAAATTTGTTATTATTTCAAACTACTTTTATGTTTTTACAAGATTTTAAGATCAATCTTAAGTTGTATAATTGTTATGTTATTTAAGATTGATCGATATTGCGAAAGACAGCGGGAGTTCCGTATTATTTCTTTTTAACATTTTTGAAGTGAATTAAAGTTATAGTTAGATTTAAAGTAGACGCTTCTGAATTCTTTTTTATAGACCATTAATAAACACTATCTATGATCTGTCAATTTTAAATTATTTATAAACAGCCACAGTTTTAACACAAATCATTGTTTTATTGACACGTTTAGGCTTTATAGATATAATATATCGATGATTTATAAAAGCAAAAGATTTATACAATTTATACTTTTTAGTAAAGTGCGTCAATCTCTCAGATAAACTGCGTAAACAGACTTGGACTTCTTGGCGGGAAAATGAAGCGTCATGTCTTCAGTTTTTGTTTTAATTTCTGAATTTTGTGATATTTCGAACATTTATATGTAAAAACGGTGAACTGTGTTAGTAAATGAAACGAAACAGTGCAACATCACTTTTCGAATACTCTCAAGAAGTCCGTGTGAGATCTCAGTATAGTCCCACAACTTTACTGAGGACTCAACGGGTTTCGGGGTGGGCATCTCATTTACCATTTATCATCTTTATCATTACTCATTCTCATTGAATATGAATTAAATATTGTTAATATATCTTTAAGTTGACACCGGCTTAATAATATAAAATGACAAAATTGAGCGAGGCGCAGTAATACTTTTCACAATAATAATTGTAACACCTTATTTATGCGCAAAACTGTACCACCATCACCGCCACTTTTACAAATGAGTTTTATTTAAATTCGATTACTCTTTACTTTCTTAGTGGTATTTGTGGGGATTGGCCATCTTGTGGTATTTGTGGGGATTGGTCAGATTGGCCATCTGCTTTTATTTTTGACACTTTTATGTAGCTATAATGTAGCTGTTGTTCTTTCTAGCATTAGATAAATAATGGACTTTATTACTTTGTAAGTAAATACTATCTACTATGTAAATAAATACCTTTAAAATAAACACAGCAGTAAAATCAGTTTTCCGTTGCATTAGGCAATTTCCATAGTGACATAAACTTTTAGATACAGGTTCTACAAGTCGACCAAAAAGTTTCACTGCCCGTAAAATGTTTACAAGTTTATGGTAATCTATACTAGGGTCTTCACCTGTAGATATTTTTACATACCGCCGCTTTAGTTCTTTTACCACGTAAGTGACGTAAGTAATTTTTAGATACTTGTCAGGCGAGACAAAAACTCACAAATTTGACAGGATCTGTCAGGTCTGATAAGTGGGCCCTGTGCTGTTAGTTTTCTGTAATTTAAAAAGGTTTTTATTGGTCGTATCTGGATTCTGATTGGGCGAAATTACGCGATTTTGATTCGCTAGCGAATGGTATTAAAAGGTCAAGCATGTTTAATTTTTTTATTAATAAAATTTGTTACGTGGTAATTAAACTCATGTGTCAAATATCCATGTTGTACCTGCCCCAGTAACAGAAAGAAGCTCAGCCCTCGAAGTTATGTTGGAGTGCCTATCCCTACGTGGTAGAATCAGAAATGTGGAAATCCGTGGGAGAACTGGAGTGACTGACGTAGCAATGCGGATTTGCAAGCTAAAGTGGCTGTGGGCGGGGCACATAGTTCTCAGAACCGACGACTGATGAGGCGTTAAGGTTCTTCAATTGCGACCTCGAAGCAGCAAACGTAGTATAGGACGGACCCGATGGACCGATGATGTGGTCAAGGCAGCAAAAAGCCGGTGGACGCAGGTCAAGATCAACGGAAAAAACAATCGGGAAGACCTATGTTCGGCAGTGGACTTCAAATGGCTGAAATAATATTGATAATGAAGTAGCTATATTTTTAGTTTGTGGTTTACTTTTTATTCTTTTCAACTATCTAACTGACAGCCCTAATCGACATAGAGTATAGCCACAGTATGGCCCATTGACGGCCACTCATTCATGCGTGGGCCCAGCTCGCCGCCTGCGACCCATTGTACGGCGAGTGGGCGGTTTTATAATCGGCGTCGTAATATAATTACCGCTAGTTGACATGCAAATTAACGCGTTGCATGATTCTAAATTGGTGCCTTATTTGAAGATTGGTTAATGAATTATCGTTGGAAACAAATGCTGTGGATTTGAATTTTTATGGTAACTTATTTTTAGTAGCTTTCCTATTGTTCTGATTGAGTTACTTTGTAAATAAAAAATTAACGAGAGAAATAAATTTTTAAAATTGGCAGATGCATAGCAGATAGCCAGCACAAGCTTTTTATGATCCCTCAAAATGCTATGGATACGGGACTTAGTGACAGTCAAAACTTATAATTATATATTTTGTTAGTAAAACACATTTCTGAAGTACGTATGAGGCAGAACATGGCTAACACCATTGTAATCCATGTTTCAAAATAAAGATATTTGGTTGATTGAAGTAATTCAGAACTAAAAAATCGTAATCAAAATATATTTTTTAAGATTATTAACTTTGATATCACATTGACAACAATACCACATACCACAAGAGTGTCACATCTGTGTGTTTTCATCCGTAGGGTTTGAACTCGGTGCCAAGCCAAACAATTTTTTGACCGAACACTCCAAAGAATAGGACTACCTTAAGCCAATCATTAACATTCAGTTTTACACACATTACATTGCGCTTAATGAGAACCTCATTCATCTTACCATCTTTGTAATACAAAAGGAGTCATAAATTAATGGAACGGTCAGTAAACATTCACCAGTGACACTGACGGTGAATAAAAATGGAAAGTTTCAGTCCCACAGTCGAGTGTCCCAAAACGAAACAGACTGACTTCCAATTTCCTCGACAGGTGGTCCCGCCTGACAGTTTTAATTAAAAACGAATTAATACCGGCATGTGCATAGTCAATAATCAAATGAAGTATACCATGTCACTTATCGAAGGCCAATGTAGATATAAATATATATTTTTGTAATAATATACGAAAGAGCGACGAGAACAACGCGATTAAACCACTCAAACTAAAAACTGTTAGTAACATAGACTTATGTTTATCCTATTTTTTAAAACGTAAAGTTCAAACTGTAGGTACGCATTCGGCGTAAATCCGCTACATACGCGTGCAAACTCTATATTTATAGAAATAAAGGTCTTGCACAGACTAGACACGTAGAAAGAGTCCGCCCGTCTGCGTTGGTCCTTATTGTCTGCTTTTTTTAAAGTTTCAAGTTTATGTAGGTTATAACAGTTATTAAGTTGCGTTTGGTTTCTTTCTTTCGGTCTGTTACAAAAATATATGTTTTTAAAATCTTGGAATTCATTGTCTCTGTGCCGTGTTGCACCGGCCTAAAATAGTGACACCCCCTCTCATCTCACGGGGAGTCGTAAGAGGTATAGAATTAATTTAATTTTCCATATAAATATTACTGTATAATAAATAAATATAAATATTCTCTTACAATCACATCAATTATTTAGTTCCAAGATAAGCATCACTAAGAACTTGTGTTATGGATACTAAAGAACGGATAAACATACTTATATACTTTTTTTTGTAAATATATATCGGTCGTCCGATATAAAATAATCCTAATACAATCATCTAAATCTAAACAAATCTACATATCAAAAGCTAGCATCCTCCTCTCTTCTAAGTTGCCATACCCTACAGGGTACATACATAATTATTGTTGTAACATATGGAGTGCAATTAAGACATTGAGTATTGAAATCTTACCGGATAATGGCCAACAGCGTCATTCTGCGTATTGGCTTGAATTGCGATCACCAACCCGCCTGACCAGCGTGTTTATGGGCAAATACCCCCAATAGAATGAATCTATTGGGAAGGTCAACGTTCAACAGTGGACTTTATGACTCTGTCTCATTCTATACCACAGAAGGTATTAAACCGTTACTTGATAGTTTCCGGATATAAACTTGTCATTACCCTCTTGGCCTGCTCCAATTTTATCCCGGTAATTACTAATACGATCACTGTTAAACCGGCCTAAAAATTCCATCAGATTTGTATTATTTCATACGTTTTACTACCTTTATTTCACTATGCGCTGGGTGAGCGAGGTCACCGTGTAGCATGATACGAGGGCGACCGCAGTGTCACCAATTTACAACATGCCCACTATGTAAGCCTTTGGAATTTGGTTTTTCGTATGGTTAGCGTAAAGACAAGAACTAATGACTATGGTTGAACCAAATACTGTAGTGTTTTATTATTTTATAAAATAAGAATTAATGAAGTTTTATAATAACAACATCTTAAGAGCCCAAGCCAACCTCAACTGTCAAGTGCACCTGCTGATCAACGGACTCTCTGGCAAACACAATAGCAATAGGCTCGTTCCTATTACCTTGGACCAACTTTATAATTAGCAATATGTATTTATATATGACACTTACCAAAAAAAATTTAAAGCTAAAAGACAAATAACAAAATCAATCCTTGCTAGTTGGTCAGCCGTATCGTTTTTCATACAAAACTATGTAACTTTTTTGCTAACCTCACAGAGTACACAAACAACATTAGAAGTTATAAATTGCTCAAAGTTTCTACAACCTTTACCATTTATCTTTAACAAGCCGAATACCTTTGATATTAACTAGGTTAATTCACACATACTAATTATTGTAGCCAATATTCCGTGGGCGTCCCGTATTTCTCGACTAAATAGTGATTGTATATCTCGCGATATACAGCTGTTATCGATTTTCGACATACCTTGCTTTTTTATCGTCTATCTAAACTGTGGAAAGGTTAACTAGGACTGCAATGTATTATAGTATGATAATTAGTCTACATAATGATTGTATATCTTTCGGTTATCAGCTATTTTCGATTTTCGACATACATTGCTTCTTTTCCTGTATCTAAACAGTTGGTAAGTCAACTAGTACAGTAATGTATCACAAATGCTGATTAGGAGAAAATTGAACGTAATATTTGGGTTATTGATTGGGCCCTAAGATCGATTAAGGTCAGTATACGTATCAGCAAGAGCCCAATTTTATACTGTATGCAGCAGTAGGTTTAAGGTCGAATACAAAATGCACTGTTTAACTGTCTTTAAGCAGTTAGTTGTAATAAGGTCGCTGCTCTTCGTCAAACAACTTTTGATTTTATAGTAATAAACTTTATGACTTAAATTTCCGTAAGTTAGTTTCTATTTTTTCCTGAAAGTATATGTTATTTGACGAAAAATGTTGCGTGGATCCAGCATCGCTTTTAAGAACATGGGTTCGATTTCCACCAATGACAAATAAAACTTTACTCGGTGTGTGTGTTTCTTATGTACTAGCAGTATGTATATTTAAAAAAAATATATGTACGTTTGTCTGTTGTCTAGTAGGTACGCATTTACCTGCTTAGCTTAGGGCTAGAAGCTTTAAGAAGTACTTGCAATAATATTTGGTTATATTTTATCTTTTTTTAGATAATTATTACATCACTTAGTTAATGCACAATTGGAACCACGCTCAAAGCACTTTCGTAACAAAAAATACGGACTACGATTCCATAGCATGTCACACATATAAACGTAAACACACATTCTCGTATAATACCTCTTATTGTGTCGGGGGATAGAAATAATATGTTATAAAGAAGTACGGTATCAAAGAGTCCTAAGTTTAAAGGTGCTACCTCACCATGGCGTCTGTCTTTAATGTAACGTAACAAATCCGAGGATTACGTCAGTGAGAGGGAGTAATGCAGTGCGCAACCGGCCATCATAACCATCATCAGAAGTCCATTGCTGAAATTTAATAGGCCTCCCCGGAAAACTTCCAATGGAACCTGACCCTGCGACAATTATCAGATCGTCAGTCCATCTTGCGGGTGGATGTCTCTCGCCAAGCTATCCTTGCTAGAAATATTATGCCCCACCGGCCGATAATATGCCCTGCAAACCAGACGTCAGTTTCCAGACGCTTGACGAGGTCTGACAGACTCACGCACATCATGGGACCGTCTGTGTACAATAAATTGCCTCGGGTCGTGTTGGCGGCTCCTAGCCTGCCCAGCGTAATAAAGACAGCAGTACAGACGGTAGACAGCGTAATAAATCATGCTCGCTGCGAATGGTACGTTACGCCCTGTAACACCAATACGTATTCAACTTTAGATTACAAGCGAGCCAGGAAGCAAGTACTGTAACGTTATGTTCAATGTTACATTACAGGCAAATGCACGTGATGTGGGAGCACCTTAAGAAGTACCTTAAACGTAATATTGTTGGATAACACAAGACAATACCCTGCGGATACTCTCATTAACGATGTATCGACTTACCGACTGGCAGATGGGGAGGTTAATTAAAGGAAATGACAATGTACAATAAAATAAATACGAGTAGCAACGACATAAACGACATTATGTTCATTAATGACAGACATTTTACACACAGTTCATTATTATAACGTAACAAAGATTTTATTTTTGCTTTCAGATCGAGGTTTCTTCTGGTTATTTGGCTATTGTATTGAAAATTCTGCAAAAGTCCTTTTTTAAATAATTAAAGGAAATGATAATAAAAAATTAAACAACTATAAAGAACAACGATATAAATGGCATTTTGTTCAGTAACAGACATTTTACACGCAGTTCATTATTACGTAACTAAGATTTTATTTTAGCTTTCAGAGCGCGGTTTTTTCTGATGAATCGACTTTTTAATAATATACATTTTTGGTGTGATCTGAAACTTTCATGATTTAAATATTGTCAAAGCGGAATATATATTTTTTTAATGTGACACGTCATAATGACTACGTCCTGCCTGATGGTAAGCAGTCAAGAAAATAATGAAAGCGCTTGAAATAAGCACGGTACAAAGCGCACCAACTCATGACGAGCTGCTAAAATAGTACAAAGAAAACTTAGGTTTACAAAATTAACCATATTACGACTAACGCAAAGTGCAAGAATGTTTGCACTATTTTGCAAGAACGCTCTCGCTGTCTCAAATCAGGCGCGGGCACTCCTGGTGTTATTTGAGCTCTTGTATAAAACCCTGGTGTTATACACAATAAAATACTGCAAGGTTTTTCATGATCACGGTTTTGATTCTAGAGCATATGATATTCATTACCTTACACATTTAGCCCTGGTATTCAACTTTTTTTTTCTATATTTTAGGTTATAAAATCCATTTACGCACTGCCTTCCGGCCAAAGGGCGACCGAAAGGGGGTGTGGGACTTACCATCGGCAGACACGACTGCCCGCAGTAATACCCACTAAAAATCTTTCGACGACGCCCGCCGAAACTAACCTGTTAAGAAAAAGGCGGGGGCCTGTACCTGGGTTGCAGCGTCTGACACCCCGCCTGCGGCCAACATCAAAACCGGGAGGACCTCCTCAGAGAGGCGCAGCGGACGGGCCTCTCCTACCTCCCCGTGCGACCATTGCGTGTGTGGCCGACTTTGCGGAGGGTACATGAATAGACAGCAGGGGCTCCTGCCCCCGCCGCCTAAGACCCTCCTGGCGCTGCTGGACGGTCCCTCCTGGCCCGCCCACTGCGCCCTCCACAGGTACCTCTTAGTTTCCCCCCCAGTTGTCGGTACTAAGAGCACCCACAGTCGCCGGTCTCTGGGTGTTACCTTTTCCCTAGCGGCTTTTCCGGTGAAGACCAGTTGGGAGGTCCTGGTATTCACCTACTACAGCCAACCTGGACTCCGCTTGACATGAGCCCTAGCCCCCTTACCCGTGTTGGTAAGAAGAGGCCTATGCTCAATAGTGGACGTTAAAAGGTTGAACAAACGAGTTTATTTTTTATACTTCAGCGAAACTCCAAAACCGTGCCAACCCTACATGCAGAACAAAAGCTAATATTCTTGGTCAATCCCAGTGTTGCATGCGCTTACAGCTTTGCACACAATTTAGCCGATATCCAACACATTTTAAGCTCTACCCTTATAGTAATAAGAACGACAGTTAACTCCTGGTCGAAAGACAATAGGCCAGCTTCAATAGGCGGTTAACCGTGGTTATAATATTTTTCGCCTCGAGGGAACGGTGTTGATTGGATGCATGGCGGCGTAAACATGATAAACTAGGATTAATGTTTACGCTCCTTTTAATAGGTGCCCCTGTTTGGTTAAAGCTGGGAGTATATGAACCGAATTTAGAAAAAGTCGCAATGTAACCGTTGACTGTATGGTCAAACTGTTCATGATTAAAAGATGCGTATGTCTGTGTGTACGATCCTTTTAATTGGTGCCTCTATATGTTTAATGCAATAGGTGGAATTCTATAGATTCATAACGGTACAAAAAAATTGGCAAAATAGCTGCTTATTGACAAATAGAAAAATTAACCTTGACAATAAAATATTTTACGTATTATACTTAAATGGTTTTCACTTTGCATAATTATATTCACATAAAACACAATCAATTTCTTACATTGTCCAATATAAATCTTACAAATAATACAGGTATAAAAAAGAAATAGAAACGGCCTTTGAATATCTGAAAAGTAGCTCGCATTTTGCCTCCAACCGTGCTTGGGTGGAATTCTATAGGCCCATTATGCTACAATGAAAACCTTGCATTCATCTTGCAGTTGTCCAGGCTGTGGTTGGCTGTACACACTGTACAGTCAGCGTGAAAAAGATGGTATAGATGGCACCCAAAGCGGTAATAATAATAATATCCACCCCATACAGGTTATAAAAAGACCTTGATCCAAGCCAAAGCTACGCATACTACCCATCATATCAAGAGACATTATTTAAAAATTATCGTTGGTGAATTAGTGTTAAAAAACTGAGTGAACTTGATTGATAGGATTAGGAATGAAGTGATACGTGTCGAAGCTGGTAGAAGATATAGTGACAAGAATTGAGAAAGGTATGCTTAGATGGTTTGGTCATGTTGAGAGGATGACTGACAGTAGACTAACGAAAGTGATTATTAAATTAATTATATTTTTGCATACCAGTTACTGGTGAAATATGCGGACTGTATTAAATTTTAAGACCACTTATGTACCATATTTTATGTGAAATAAAAAGTCTTTGTCTTTGTCTTTATACATTTTTTTTGTACATACGTACTTAAAGTACATACGAAGAAACCCAGACCAGAACAAATATTCATGGCTATACACACAGAGATTTGTCCTGAGTGGGATTCGAACCCAGGACGAAGTGGAGTGCGGGTATCAAATCACGCCATATCTGTCGTCAAATCGTCAATTGGTCGTTTATATCGGAACTCGGAACACGCCCTAACGTTCTTGACAATAGAGACGTAGGTCGATCTTTATGTCGCTTCGGATGTTACCAACTTTGTTACGCTGACTGTACGTCTTTGGCCAATTGATGTTTTAGCTTCCATAAAAATATCTTTCCTTTACATTCTGTGTAAAATTTGTATGAGTTTAACACACATTTTGTTTTTACAGCCCGATTATTTACGTCATTAGTTTATTAAGTGACGGATTGAAAATATCTTTTTGACAATTCTCGCGCAACTATTATTTATCGAAAAATCGAGAAACAATTCAACATGGCCCGTGTTTCGCCCTTACAAAGGGCATCTTCAGGTAAGATATGAACGAACGTGTCGTCACTAACTATCTCTCCTTTCAGCGTTGATCGGGCCCTCCTGGCCCGCACGCTGCGCCATCCACAGGTCGCTCTTGGTTTCCTCTCCGTTAGATAGTACTAAGGGCACCCAGAGTCGTCAACCTCTGGGTGTTACCTTGTCCCGGCCTCTGCCCGGGAGGCCGGGAAAGGCCATAGATGTACCCGGTTTGTGGCTCGCCACCTATTACTTGAGACCAATAACACAAATGGCGAAATGTGTTCGTATTTTATACCTCTGCCTACCCTTCGGGAAAACAGGCGTGATTGTATGTATGTATATATGTATACACGCGACTTCATACTAGTGACTTTAGATGATAAATCCATTAATAACAGATTGTCTTGTCTTTGCTTTTTCCAACGGAACCGTAGAAAAAAAAAGTCACAGGCCTTGGATAGGTGACCGTTTGAAATTTTTTAATATCAAATGCCACTCTTGATATTGAGCGTCTATGCTTTGGAAGGCCCGTTAAGATATTGGTACCACTATTTGTGGTAGCCGTATTAGAGGCCTAATTGGGCGCCTTGAAAAAATATAACACCAAGACGCGACCTACGTCCCTCCGCCAGTTCGCTCTGGGTTCGCGTCGTGAAGTATGACCCAATACCCTTTCGCCTTGGGTCGTGAAAGGAGGTCCGTGCTCAGCAGTGGGAAGTCAATGGGCTGAGATGATAATAAATGATGATAAAAATATAGGGATCAAAGTGAGAATGATATTTTTACAAGGTCAAAAATGTGTACCAACCCTATGTGCGTATAGGTATATATGTCGCAGATAGTTTGTAAAATATGCCTTTTTACAAAACGCCTAGGCAAATTGTGAAAGTATACACGTAAAACATTTTTACGGATATTATAAAGCATACAATGTAAACTTGGGTTGACTTTTGTTGACCTATCAAACCACAACAAATTGCTTTGTCATTTTTTATTACTGAAATCGAAAATGTTTACGCAATTCTGTCGATTTTCGTAGTAGTTTTATAATATGGCGCATTGTACAATCCGCCTTAACGTATGATTTTTGGAAGCACATGCTTTCTATAAAATTAAAAATATTTCACATACTTTGGTAATTTGCCTATTAGTTTTATGAAACGGCTCATTTTGCTATTTACCTGCGACGAACACCTAACTACGTCCTCATGCGGGTAAACTTCAGTATAATGGCAACTCCAAAACTTAAAAGCTTTTGTGGATAATCGAGTCTTTAATTATAATAGCTGCGGCGTGGCCTTAACTGCTTTTAAGTCTTTACAGTGGCAACTCCGCTTTTTATTTTTTTATAACGCTTTAAATTAACTAAATAATAAACATATATAATTTATTAATACAGGCGTTACTTTGCGGAAATCCATAGTAAGCAAGTGATGTATTGAAAATATCTTTGAGACTAATTCTCGCTCAACTATAACTTCCCGAAAAATCGAGAAACAATTTAACACGACATGAGTTTCTCCCTTACACAGGGCATCTTCAGGTATGACTATATGAGCATCAGAACAACGATGTCTTCACGACCAGCGCTGAAACGAGAGTGAAGAAATAGTTTTATTTCTATAACAAGTCATATCAAAATTATATGCTCATTGAAAAATAATTTCAATTTGAATTTGTTAGTTAACTTGTAAATGTAACCAAATTGTTGGTTTGGAATTGAAGAAACATAATTATACTTACCTTATAAGTTGACTTTCAAGAGCTCTATTCAGTCAAACTTGATTAAATGATTTTAATAAAGGTGAAAATTTAGAAGATAAACCAAGATTTTTCCAAAAAATTTAAAAAATAGATAAGTTATATTGATTAGATTGATTCATCATCCTAACACTTGACTAGTCCAGGATCCCCCATTGGTCTACCCACTGAAATTTACTTATTATACAGAACGACTGCCGCCTGACCTCTGCAACCCAGAGAGATACATTATTCTACGGTTAAACCAATTGTCAGGATATAAGAAGGCACTGACATTCTAATAAAGACTGCCATAAATGATCATGGCAGTCGGAAGAAACGGCTTGGCGTGCTTAACGCACATAACTTCGAAATGTCATTGATGTGCGACCAGGGTTTGATCCCAAGATCATAAAAATGGCAGTCTATCGGTCTTACTACTGGGCTATCTCTGCTCGATTAGAAGTATCAACTATATTTTTTAATAAAATACTATCAAATTTAGTTTCGTAGTTACCTCATAGAACTTTGCCCGAATATCGCAAAATTTGAATATGTTTAGAGATCCATATTACCCCATCCATTAACCATACTATTCCCGTGGTCAAATACAAATATTTGCCACGTAAGGGAGTTAAGAACGGCCAGACTCTTTTTATGTTAAGAACTGAATCAGACAGAAATTCTTTTCGTTGCCGCTGTGATGTCGTTACGCTCTTAACGCTAATGAAAACTTAATTTTCTCTTCATAATATAACTAAACGTTTTAGGAGAGATCTAGTACTATGTTCTAAATTCCTACGCGGAAAAGTTTGCATTCGCTTTTTTATCACAGTATATAATTATATTACTTAATTCATTTCAAATTAACCTTTATAAAATAGGTTTAGAATATTTTTTGGGCAATAATAAAACGTCATATTGTACGAGACACGTTAATTTACACATACATAATATTGTGGTTGGATAAATTACTTTATTTATATTAAATTTTTTCAAGTAACTTTTGCTCAATAAAGCTCAAATAAAATCAATTCATTTATTGCAAGCCACACGTATTAAAGTTGTTACGAAATATTCAGGCCGATTTGTGACGCCCCGTTGCCCCTAACACATTTATAGCGCGCTGCATATAAGAGAGATATATAGCGCTATACATATCCATATAGCTTATAACATAGGTTTTATCTTTTCTATATATAAATATAATTATACATTTTCAAATCGATTTAATAAGTTATAAAGTATAGTTCGTCTTATCTAGACAAAGAAACTAGTTTTATTTAAACTATAACTTTACACCAAAGTAAAAATAAAGATTTTACAATTTAATAAATTAGTTTACTCTTTTTATATTTACTTATATGTACAATGAGAAGCGCTGTGCGATTTCTCCAAGAATATTTGTTATTATTTATTTCAGCCAATGTCGAGGCGTTCACCTCATGGGTAAGTGACATGCGCGGCCATAACCAGTACTGTGCCGTTTAAGGAAAATTCAGATAGGCAGTGAACTGCGCTTCATCCAAAGACTGAAAGTAAAGGATTAAAAAGGCTCTTAGTAGAAGAGAAGACATTACAAAAGCATGATCACATTCTTGCGGCCTTTGTTTTTTTATTTTCCGGTTTAATTTTACTATATTATTAATGGTTTTAGTTTGTTTGTGCTAGTGACATATCTAACGTAATTAAATAAATATTTTTTGGCAATTACATCTTTTATTTAGTTCCAAAATTTAAAAAAATAAATTTCTTGGGTAAATCCGTTTTTTCAAAACGATAATAACTTTTCATTACTCCTAATGGATTCTTATGCCTTCGTTCATATTTTAAATTTACTAAGATTAAGAGAAAAAAAAAACTATTTTTCATATGAAGTGAACTAATTATGGTTGATAATAATATGACTTCTGCGAACATTTATTTTTTGTTGACTATTTTTTAAAGTATAATATTAGTTCCAAAATAAATACTGTTAAATAACGAATAAACACACACAGTACATAGTTTTATTTGTTGTATATACCTAATATACATAGCAAACCCGGACCAGAACAAATATTCATGTTTATGCACACAAAGATTTGTTCTGTGTGAAAATCAAACCCACGACCTTAAGGAGCGGAGTGCAGGTGTACTCGTCTCCACGCCATATTGGTCGTCAAAATTTTGTGCACGTGTCTACTATACATTTCCTTTGAAGCATAAGCAGTAAAATTGTACATGTCTACTGTAATTTTGTCTTTTCTGATTGATATTTGCAAAAAATGTTACTTTGTCCTTTTGTTATTGGCCACACAAAATCTGCAGATTTGAGGGATAAAAACTTTCAGCTTGCGTCAAAACTTGTACCATCTCCTGGACTATACTTACAGATACACACATACATACAATCACGCCTATACTCTGGGGGGTATAGACAGAGGCATAAAATATACGCAAACATTTCGACAATAACATTTTAGGTCCCACGTAATACACTCGCGAGCAAAAGTATGGAATCACTTGCTTGAATTTGATTCCAATCTTGAGTACTTAATAACTAAATAATAATAATAAAAATGATACCATTTTAAAGGTTCATTAATTAACTTTAAATTGATACCAATATTATTCAGATAACGCCAGTACTTCAGAAGTTATTCTGGGCTAAGTGAAAAAAGATGCGTTTCAATTGTTTAACCCGTCACCAGTTGCGCGCCCTTCATCCCCTATAAGAAGACGTGTTACCGGTTTAGGTGGCGACCCAATTGCCGCTTACTATCTCCCATAGCTTCGTCCGTTGATCAGCAGGTCGCAGAATCCCTAGACATAGATGACCCTAGAGATGCTACTAAAAAGCCCCCGCAGAATAACCAGGAACTATGAGCCGAATTTCGAAAGCAGTGGGTACAAAATTATCCTCTTTCTAGAAATTTCACAGTGAACATATTTTGGAGTAGAATTAACAATATTTGAAATACTCTACGATTCGTTTTATCTGAAACCAAGCGCGTATTCACGATGTTTGCCAGTCGCTGCTTTCAAAGACTATGGGTGAAGTTTTTGTTCAGCTGTGGATGTCCTTGCGCTGATTATAACAATACTATTATGGCGTTCATACGTTAGTACCGCTAAGACATGCAAAGACCTATGACTTTTCGTGCTTTCAGAGGCACGGAGCAGGCGATAATTACGAAAAGTCAGAGAATTAGAGCTTGAACTCGAAACCCACTGAACTTTAAGTATATGGGTTAAGGCTATTGTTTCGTTCAAACGCTGGTCTATGACTTTTCGTGCTTTCAGAGGCACGGAGCAGGCGATAATTACGCATATAACTTCGAAAAGTCATAGGACTAGAGTTCAAACGAAATAATAGCCTTAACCCCATTAGTTAAGGCGACTAAACCCGAGACCCTCTGAGTTTGAAGTGTATGGTTGTCGCCACTGTGCTATAGAGCGGCGACGGTAATACTAATAACACAGATAATATAATACTATACTAGTAGTAATAACAATAATTCATTTATTCAAGTAACTTAAGAATCGTCATACAATGAGCGCTGCCGCTGCATATCTTTCAAAGTCTTGTCTCTACTGATTATTGCCTGTTTTTATTATAGGCTGGTGTAACACTTATATGAGTAGGTACCTATATGGCGTGGAGCTCCGTTAACCAGCGCTTCCTAACATCTCGTAATGTCGTGGAATCGATTCCTAAACCGGTGTAGGTACTTGAATATTTGTTCTGATTTGCGTGTTTCCAAAAATAATGTGTTTAAAAGATTTTAAAGGATTTTTAAACAAACTTCAGTACCCATAGAAATATAAGTTATGTTTTAGGCTAGAAACTTTTTTTAAGCTACTAGTTTTACTTCTCGTTCATCCCATCACACTTTTAAATATTTTGTAATATTCGGAGACGATTACATAAAACTGTGCTAATTTTATTTTGTTAGATCTTAAGACGTACAAGACATTTACGCCTGATGTAAATTTAAAATTACGCAATGGTTAAAGCGAGTTGGTACTTAATCAATTCAACATTATCATACATTAACGTGTTCTAACTGTAGCAGTTTTTACATATAGGTACCCACAAGTCATTGTATGGTAACTTTATTCAAATCTCATAAATCCGAACGCTTCTGCGGAGGAAGAAACAAAACAAATTATAGATTTCATTGAGATAATATGGTTAGATTTATAAATGACCCTTACATGGTTTGAAATAAGGTAGCTAAATGAGGTGTGTTTTGTTTTTAAGGTGCATAATTATGTTGGTCATAATACTGGGTCTCAATTTCGAAATGTCACGGAGCATACTGCCTATTATTTCACCCACGCTGTATAGCATATTGGGTATGTATATTTGTATGTATTATGGTAGTGGTCTCTTAGTGGTCGAATTTATTATTTTAGTAAATGTTTTCAATACTTTTTCTATTTGCATGCCGAATCTCACACTTCTTTGTGCTCAAAAGATACATTGAGATACAATAATATACAACCGAAGTATAAATATCCTCCTTTTCTATTTCTAAGGCTAAGTCTTATATTCATCGTATATTATTGTTTAATCGTACTGATATATAGACTTTTCATCACGTAGATTTTTAAATTATATAAAACTGGTTTCAAACTGAAGCAAAGCATAATCACCAAAAAGGTTTAGAATCTTTTCCAGTCGTATTATTTTATTGATTCATTAATGTGCATCTTTAAGGTACAAAATCGAATATGGCAAATTTTACGATCAACTGTCCAAATTGTGTTTTTACTGGTCGCTGTAAAGTTTTCAAATGTTTTTAGTTATTTTGAAAATAAGGCTAAAGGATTTTTAGAATTTTTATTGACGTTTTTTTGATACATTCTTTGCTAATCAATGTGATCAATATTTGAAGTGTACTAAGGTATATCTATAGATATTTTATGTACAATCACATATTTTTACATTTTATTACTATTCATATTATAAAGAGGAAAGTTTTGTATGTATCTTTATTACAAATAAACTGAGAAAATTTGTTTTTCCTATAAATAATGGCTTCGTGCGGTTTGTATTTGCATTATAAAATATAGTAAATGAGAATGAGTGGTCATAAGGATGATAAATGGTAAATGAGATGCTCTCTCCCTAAACCCCTTGAAGTCCTCAGTAAAGATGTGGGACTATACTGAGATCTCACATGGACTTCTTGAGAGAACTTGAAAAGTGATGATGCACTGTTTTGTTTTATTTACCAACACTACCATGTACGTTCACAAACACTCTGTGTTGTTAAGTAATACAGAGAATAATTTTACAAAATATTTGTACTTTTCCGTTCTCTAGTAGATACCATACTATAAGCTATACTTAGTTTTAAGCTAGGTGGCGCTGTGCATATTTCGCAAGAACTTATAGACTTATTCATAAAATCTTTATTCGTTGATGTAGTTCCAGAAAAGTATAAAATATATCAAATATGCTTTAAAACATATAGTATAAGGATACTTCATTACATAATTTCACTCCAGAGGTCGTGGGTTCGATTCCCACACGGACAAACCTTTATGTGCATGAACATGAAAATTTGTACTGGTCTGGGTGTTTTCCTATGTATATTAAGTATGTATTTACAAAAAAAAGTATTTAAGTATGTTTATCCGTTCTTTAGTATCCATAACACAAGTTCTTAGTGATAATTATCTTGGAACTAAATAATTGGTGTGATTGTAAGAGAATATTTATTTATTTATCATTTTAACCTTGACAAGCGGCTCTTAATCATTTTAGTTTCTGGACGTTAGTTCAATAGTAGCTGAACATAATGGAGCTTATTACAAAACAAGATCTAAAGTTAAACCAGGTTTAAAGCTAGTGCTGTCACTGTCTTCATTTTATGAAATAAAAGTGACAGCATTAATTTTACACCTGGTTTAACTGGTGATTTTAAATACAATTTCATATAATAATTGTAGGTTATGACAAGTTTTAAACTCCAGTAAAGTTCTACGAACTAAGAAAACACAAGTTATTAGAAACAATTAAACTCATTTGGACCCTAATCTTCGTTAATAAATGGCTGTTGGTGCTAATACTGATAATCAACGTAGGAGGTAGCATCCATAATGTGTTAGTTGTCATTGTATTCACTCACCTCTTTGCTCTAATGATCACGCATTGTCAACAAACCGTCGCCCACAGAACCTGAGCTGACACAGTCACAACACTATGCATGACGTCACTTCCTATTTCACTCCATTCATAAACTAAATCGAGCATCGATTCTCTTTTGTCATTGGATTCACTGCCTGCACTAGTTCGAAAAGTCAGATTTGACAATCGATAAAAACACCAACGGCCACTTTGGTTTTGGAACACTTTTTAAAAGTTCTAAAAAGTTCTTATTTAAAAAGTTTAGAAATAGTTTTTATTTAAACGCGTGTGAGTTAGTCGGTGCGCGCTAACGTTTGAGCACGCGTCGAAGCCTCAGGATCGCCCCCGCGATTTTTGGCGCGTGGGCGCAAGACAGCCAGCCGGCACCCAAAACGAATTTGCGTAATCTAAAGATAATAAAATGCCACAGATAAACTCTCGATTCAAAAACGTTTTCAATGTAACAAAGTATAGGGACGAACGACCGCCAACAGCAGGGGACCGAATCAAAATGGCAAGCTTTCTTTATAAGTGTATGTTAGAATTTTAAATGAGTATCGAATAATGCATTCGGCATAAAAAGCTATCGGCGGCAGCTAACAATATTATGTGGTGGTTGCATTGGGACGCGACTTGGCGTACGGGCCTTGTATGGAGAAACGGGTTCGCCTGCAATCCCACACGTATTGACTTTTTGCCGGCAACTGGAAGAAAGAGCTAGGGATGTCTTTGACCAGCTCAGTTAGATCTCCCGCGTCCCCTATCGAACTAGAGAAGTCTTGGGGCGCGAGCGAAACAAAGGGAGTGACTGAGGTCTGTTTTGGCTGGTCAGTGCATGCCAAGGTAGGATTATGGGTCTTGCTATGAGATCGCAAGCCACATCCCTGTACCTTCATACATTCGTAATGGAATCGTTGCCGTGCAGTAGTCCCTAATTAAACTTCTCGTCGCTTTAAGAAAGGCTCAACTCAGAAGTATATTTTAAAGACTTCAATATTGCTCGGCCTTGGTAATATTTAAAAGCATTTCCTCGTAAGCTGATGTTCCACACCTACACATTATGCAGGTCGAGTGCCTCTGTTAATATGCGATGTACACGATAAAGTAGCTATAAAAGTCGGAACGTTATTTTGGTGCGGTGGGAATTCTGTCAGCATTGTAAATGAAACGTTGAGATGGTAAAATCAGAAGTTATTGTTCTAACGGTTAACTTACCTATTTGAAAGTCAAAGTGAAAAGTCACTTATACACTTTATTTAAGTAGGCATAGCTAATAGACAAAGTAACTGTTACGGGTAAAAACACGAAATAAGATATGAAAACTTTTGTGTACTTAAAAACCATACTTTTTTGATCATAAATTATGATAATAACCATAATTTATGATACCAAGGAAGTAACTGTCTGTTCGCCATTTTTTCAACATTAAAACGCTGAACGGATTTAGATAAAAAAATTGTATCGACATAGTTTGTTGACCCTATATAAGGATCGTACCAAGACCTAAGGAGCCCAAACCAACCTGACCTGCAAGTGGTGCACCTGCCGATCAACGGACGAACTTGCGAACATAAAAGTGCCCGGCAAGCGGCAATAGGCTCGCCACCTATTATGTCTGACCAATAATTGGCGAGAACAGAAACCAATCTTAGATAGTTAGCCTGTCTTAATTTCAATATATTCTAAAGTTTCAATCCACTTTTAAGACGCTTTACTTGAAAAAAGGATTGATTCGTCTATCGCAGATAGCCAGTTTGTGATAATGTCTTTTTAGGAGTAGTCTTTGAGAATATTAATAACAAACAAACAAAATTTAAATCTTTCTTTTTTATAATATTAGTACGGAGACTGATGGATGGAAATTAACGACCTATTCGTAATCCGAGACAGAAACCAATCTGAGATAGTTAGTCTATTTTAATTTCAATTGTTCCTAAAGTTTCAATCAACTTTTAAGACGCTTTACTTGAAAAAAGGATTGATTAGTCAAGACAGTTTGTGATATTGTCTTAAAGACAACTTTGAGTATATTTATTACAAACAAACAAAAAAACCTTTTTTTATATAATATTAGTACGGAGACTGATGGTATACGTAGATGGACGCGTCTGGATGTGAATATTTCTTTGTCTGTTTTAAGCAATTCTGAATAAATAAATTCATTATTGATACAGTTTATTTACATGATAAAGCGTTCGCAGCTATTGGATACAAGTTTTATTTTATTTCCTTTTTTTTTTTCTTGAGGTGGCACTCTCGCATGCAGCCTGCCTGATCGAAAGTGGTCGCTGAATCCTATGGATGCTTGCAACACAGGAACTTTTATAAGAGCCACATGATGTCATATCTTGGAAGAACCTCGCCACCGACTTCATTCCACCCAAAGGTCAGCAGCAGAACGTTTCTTTTAAAAAACACACCGCACGCACTGTACACCCTATCCTGACGCCAATTTTGTGGACGCATTCGTCATTGCTCAGTCACTTTATCATCCCGATCGTTCGAATCAGGGCCGTGCTCAGTAATAGGGCGTTAATGGACTAAGATGGTGATGACAATGATGACTTATGGGCTTGGAAACATAAACACTAAACGACGTTCGTGTCGTGCAATTCTACCGCAGGCATCATATAAATTCACTTCACTTTGAGAAGCTTGTCGTGGGTTTCCACGTAACAACGTCGTATCGTGTATATACGATCGCACAGGGAGGTAGGAGAAGCGCGACCACTGCGCCTGCGGTCCGGGAGACGTTGGCCGCAGGCGGGGTGTCAGAAGCTGCAACCCAGGTACTGGCACCCGCATGTTTCTTAAAAAGCGGTGGGCGTCGTCGGAAGATTTTTAGTGTTATTACTGCTGGCAGTCGTAGCTGCCGATGGTGAGTCCCACACCTCCTTTAGGTCCCCCTTTGGCCGGAAGGCAGTGCGTATATGCCTTTTGTTACCGACGTAAAACAACAAAAAAAAGGTTTTGGTAGGATACCAATACACACCAGTAGTATGATACACCGTATATATATGCTTTTTCTGTGCGCATTGAGAAAATCTGAATAAATAAATTCAATACAGTTTGTTTACGTGAACGCGTCTGTTTGCATATTAGGTGCGCCCCATCGTCACCCGTTGCTCATCAGAATAAGAAGCTGTCTTATTTAAATTTATTCTGTCAACAGCTTTGTCAAACGCCATGGTTACTATGAAAAGTTCAGATTATATTGTCAGAAGTAAATTGAAACAAGTGGCATAAAAAAAATTGTCATGAAGTTTCCATAAATTTTCTAATATTCCGCTCATTTTCTTAATTTAACTACCATACACACCTTGTGTCGACAATAACGAACACAACAGAAAAATAATTTTTCAATTAGATGCAGTCATTTGAAAGTTATGCGTGACCTTACATTTCGGTAATCCATTTTTGTCAATATAGAAGATACCATAAATTGCGAAAACCGCAAAAACTTTTCCATTGTGAGGTGAGGAATAGAGAGGCGTCAACAGGTCTACGCTTGTCCTATTGACAAGGAATTAAGGTACGCAGAGGGCACAAATATTAGTCCTTGGATAAATGACTGGTTGTGTGGTATTTGACACAAGGCCGTGTTAACGGTCGGCAACTCGCTCGTGATGCCCCTCTGGTGTTTCAAGCGTCTAATGGCTGATGTGACTATTTTCAAGCAGATGGGCCTAGCTTAATATAAAAAAGTAACTTGTATAATATTATTTCGCAAATGCATAAAATTGATGTACGGTTGTGATATGTTGTATTACAACAAAAAGCGCCTAAAACATGTGTGTCTGCGATAATGCCGATCTTAAATGTACAGGAGTTATTAATTTTAAGTAGAGATAGAAGTGGCCCCCTACCTGGGACATAATATTTTCCTAGGGCATATTAAACTTTCCACAATGACGAAATTGCATTTAATTTGAAGAGACCGGATAATGAAGATCTCGAAGACGGTATTAAATAGTTTAATATTCTTTTTTCGATGAAGCACTCAGAAATATGCTATGTGTTGTGATAATGTCTGAAATTGAGTGATAGGATTAGGAATAAAGTGATAAGGGCCGATGCTGGTGTTAAAGAAGATATAGTGACGAGAATTGAGAAAGGTATGCTTAAATGGTTTGGTCATCTTGAGAGAATAAATGAAAGTAGACTAACGAAAGTGATTTACACCATTTGGACCAGTGAAGTGAAGAAAGAAAAGAACCAAATCCAAAAGGTCAGGTTAAAAGTATCCTGAGCTAACGCCCGTTTATACATATAAACATACATGCCTGTTTCCCCCGAAGGGATAGGCAGAGGCATATTAAACGCCCACACTTCGCCTATTATATTTTTGTTACCACGTAATAAGTGGCGAGCCTATTGCCGCTTATCGGGAACTTATAAGTTTGCCAGAGCCTCTTCCGTTGATCGACAGGTGCACCACTTGCAGGTAAGGTTGGCTCGGTCTCCTAAGATCTTAGTGGGATCCCTATACACCTATATATATATAAACATTACTGCTTATACCCTGCATAACCTAACTGCATATACCCTAACTAAGTAACCACCAATTTCCCGCCTGTTATTGACTCCCTATCAGTCTGTCCACACATGCCGACTCCGAATGAAAACAAAGCTTTTCATACGCAAAGCGAAATGAAGTGCTGGGGCGGGAGAGCAATTCATCGCGGGAAAACAATACCTACCTATTAAAGTGATCGTCACACAGCTCGCAGGACGTTTACGGGACGACTACTGTCCAATGCATCTTGGGAAAACCAGATGTATGGGACTATTGCCTGTCAGGAGTCCATTAATCAGGTGAGTCTCGAAAGGGTTCTCCAAAAGTCTTGAAATATCACAAAGGGGAAGGAAAAAGTTTTTCGACAAATAAGCGACAAACAGCGTGTTCATCTTTTACGTGTCCTCATATGACGATCTATCGATACTTGATGCCTGTATTGTAAAGATAATATACAAAAAAACCTTTTAGGTACACTAAATTCACGTGGTTTAACATCAGGTCAATCAAAAAGCTATAAAAACATCACGTGATTAATGGGCAGCCCCTTAGTTGTACTACAAGATGACACTCAGGAAGCAAACGCCCCCCCGCCCCCTATTGGAAAGAGTTCTCATCAGTCTATCAGCCTCTGCAATATCTAGCACATTGCATACTCTTAACAGAAAACAGACTCACGCACTTCTTGAAAAGCTTGCTGTAGATAATCTTGTGGAAAAACATCGCTCATTCCTCATTCTTTTGCTGGGGTTGCGGTATTGTTCGAAATGGTTACCGCGGCCCCGGAATATAACGGGCTAAAGAAGAAACATTAATGGTTTTAAATTAATAACAGTTCGACACACATTGGATTGGATTTTATAATTTTCTTTCCTTAAAAAATCATCACCGCGTCGCATCAGAGTCTCGCCCTGCCCTCTGTATGACAATCGTTGACTGAGTTGAGTCACAGACTAGTAACAATCGCATTTATCGACAAAGGTTGAACATCTGCGCTCCTTCGAATTGGCATTGGATCCAATTAACCATTTCTATACTTCCCAACCAGCCAGTTCAAGCAAAATTAAACTTTATAGCCCAACGTAATAAAAACTTTTAAACCGAATTAGATAAACTGGTAACAATGCAATACTTTGTCCCCATTCGTGATCCCTTTTTGCAAAACGTGAATTTGTATAATTTGCTTTTTCATTTTGTCGCGCGTCTATTAAAGTGATTCCGCTGTGATCTGCAGTTCTCCAAGGAATTTGCGACGATCGTGGACGCTGAGATCGTAATCTTCAGCTATTATTACCACTTAGTATTCGTTACAAATGAGCTCGTATTTAAAGAATTGGTCTGGTTGCATATTGTGTTTGTTTAATTTTAGAGCTAATGACGGTACGAGTTCGGTAACTAAAGGGCGGAGAAGCAATTTGTTAGAGATTTGGTATGTATGGTTTATTATTTTCTCTCATTTGCACAATGATTTCAAGAAAACAGTATGAATATGTTCATGTCGCTTTATATAAACCCTCCTGACTGCAGATTCGGCAGCGTTTCATTTCATTTTAGCCACATAAAGTTCACTACTGAATATAGGTTTTGCCATTAATTTAATAAACAGGATGGCGCTGCTTCTTGCTGATCTGATTCTTTTCCAAAACCTTATACCTAATTTGGTAAGGGAAAGTCTACACGTATTCCTTTTTTTCCATTTACTGGTCCATCATGAATCGCTTTCGCTATTTCACTTCCGTCCTCACAACAAGTGGAAGCCATTTAAGAATACTTACTATATTTTACAACGCATTAAAAAAACTTACTATTGAAAATAAAAAAGAAAAATTACCAAAAAAAGTACTCTTAAAATTAAAGCTAAAATAAAAGTTTTCACGTTTAGAACATATTTTATGACAAATTGTACCTATATATTCTCTTACTTAAGAAATGATTGATAGGCATCGCATAGAAACATTCGAGCCCCCCTTTGGTGGTGAAAAGGAACGATCACTCCAATATCGTTGCCAATATCATAAACTATTTCTTACTATATTAAAAGTCATATAAATAAATTTAACGAGGTTTTAACGTGCTCGTCTTGGGAACCACTCTTATATTGTGCAGACTATGGGCACTCGAACCAATAAGTTTGGTAAGTCATTCCTGTGTGAGACCATTCGAGTCTGGAATTAATATGTTTCCCAACTCTTAGTGCCGGATTTTTAAGCGGGGTGTGAAACGAAATTTATGGATGTTGTTATAAGTGGGTGCGCATGCTCTTATTCCACGGTTTAGACTGGATCGACTGATTACCATCAGGCAGCCATCGATGCAGTCAACCAACATGTACCATGCTCCTGGGTGATCATTATGACGAGTCATATTGAAAATATACATAATGAAGAATAGTTTCCAATTTAAAAAAATCGCACAGTAATAATTCGTTTAATACAATTCGCAGAAAACTCGAATTTTACCTTATTCATGAACTCTCATGATGTTATCAAACATTCAATAACTGTAAACTGTAAGTATCTCTTTGTAAAGTAATTCATAAAATTTACTTGCTATGATTATTATACCGTCAATACTACGTTTAATAAAAACAAGATAGCTATTTAAACAATAAAGTTTGATAGGCACGCTTTTAACGGAAATGAGTAAGTACATATAATGTATGTATGTGTAAAGTTAAAACAATTATGGCACACACGTTTTATCGTTGTCATTATAATATTCTGGGAATTATGAGAATCAAAAAACATTTGAGATAAAACTTATAGTTCAATGTGTTCATTTGTGTTAATGATCTCTCGACCCGTAATTATTATCATAACATTGAATTATTTACGTAAATTGGTATATAATAGATAATAGTTTGATTAATAGATTTGTGAACTAGAACTACTAATAATATATTGTGAAATCAATAAAATTAGATTGGGATGTATTCTATGTAAAGAATAAAACTGAGGCTTAGGGCTTATTTATGTTAATCCAAAATATGTTTAAAGTATGTTTTTTAAGCCAGTGGAGTGAAAAAATTATTTTATCTTAATCCCTTTTAATTGATGAACACTTCACATTTTTACCAGACCAAACTTTTTAATTTTCGTTTCCACGTAAATCCAAAATGGACCATGGTTCTGAAGTTCTAGATCTTGCAGCGAGTTCAGTATACCAATAGAAATCTAAATAATTTGAAACTTATATAAATTTCGAGGGGTCCACTTCTCGACCGTGCTCTCGACCGAGCCATCGTGCTCTCGACCGTGGCCTTCGCACCTCACGCCGCTGACCGTAGTGAGGTATAATTGGCCAAGCCTTCTACCTAGAGGAAGATCAGGTCTCATATTGTGTTGATAACTTCAGTATTATAACTTGGTGATCATAGTTATATCTCCGGTACTTCAGCTATGCAAGTACATTCAATTTATTTGTATGTAAGGTGTCGTTAAAACTGATTGCACAAAAAAATAACACAAATTCTGTTCCAAAACTCGCATTTGGCTACGCTTCTATCATTCGTCATCTCGTCAATTGGTAGAATGAAAACAAATAAAAATGATACCAAATGTCAGGCTGGCTATTCAATTTAATTTTGTTTGCATCGATATTTATATGTCGCAGTCACTTTAAAATATTATAGTCGCTTGTGTTTATTCAAAGAAGATAAAACAAAAAATGGTTGCCTGTAAAGTCGTTTTTACGGGCGAAGATTTTACGTGACAACGTCTTTTTCTCGGTAGAATATTTATTGATATGAATATAATTAAATTGCACAATAGGAACAAGGAATTGAATGAAAATAAGAATTGCACAAATTTTAACTATAGAAATATATTTTGTTTACTAAAACATTGTACACTAGTGCTGCGCGCGCGGCAGACCGATCATAGTTGAGTGGGAGAGAGACGCAAGGCATTCGCCGGGCCTCTCTCTCGTTCGGTGACTCATCGTAACGTTACCGAGCGTTACACTTTTTCATAAGTGACTCCCAGCCGCAACCTAATTTAAGACGTTGTCACGTCAAAAATGTTTTTTTTTTTTTGGAAGTAAGTACGAGAAAAGAGAATATGCAAGTATTATTTTATTTATTTATAATCTTATGCTACCATTACTAATTAAGTATACTTGTGTATTCCCAAGTATCGGGTAATCTTCTTACGTTCGTTACTCACGCATGGGGTAAAGCGATAGACAAGTGTGGCGAATCTTTGGCTGTTAGCATAGATGTCGCCAAAGCTTTCTTTTGACTTTGGTTGCCGGCCTTCAGTTGCCGCCCCGTTTGTGTATTTGAGTGGCTTTCAATAAAATCGGAGGATTCTAGTTCAGTGAGAGCGGTTCCTCAATATACTACAAAGTCAATGCCGGTGTGCTCTCGAGCACAGAACCCTGCGGCTCTCTTCTAACCCTACTATATATGTATACCCTAATGACTAGTTGTCTTTGGGCAACCTGCGGCAATAAAAACCAGAACATTTTCCACAAACCCCATTTGACAGCTCCCCTACACATCGACGGCAAACATTCCCCAACTACTACGGCTCCGTGTCCTTAATAGTCCCCCAATTAATAAAAACTAGAACATTTGCCACAAGCCCCATTTGACACTTTAGCCGCACCATTTCATTGACAGCCATATTCCCCTACTACTGCTGCTCCGTGTTCCAACTCGGAACGTAACCCATATCCCGCACCGATTTCCGCTCACATCCCGACAGCGGTCAGGGTTGTCTCTGCCTCATTTTGTAAATCGATTCAACACCATAAATAATAATGATAAAATGCCAACATAAATTAATTGAGGTTTTGGAAGATTTCAAAAATTTACAGTTTTCGTTTGTATATTTTAATCTATCTCGTATACAAAAATAAAAGGGATCGAATATCGTCATATGTAATTTACTACAAGATCGTATCTATCATGTCGAAACATCTTGCTATATAATTAATAAGTATAAATTAAAAATCAAATCATTATTAATTTTTTGCAAACATTTTAAGTAATCAACAATGGATAAAGTGATGTTAATCAAAAATAAAAGAAAAATATACATTAACCAACATGTCTATGTGAGTGCAGGACGGTAAACATAAGACCTTCTCCTTTATCGAAACCAGCAAAAAATACATTGAGACAAGATAATTTATTAATTCAGGCATTACTTCGTGAAAATCCGTTGTAAGCAAGTAATATAATCAAAATATCTTTTTGACATTTCCCGCGCAATTCTTCTTCTTCTTCTTTTAAATAATAGCTTCGTGCGGTTTGCACATTTAGCCAGTGTCAAGTTAGAGATATATTAATAATATATAATTCATAGTAAATGAGAATGAGTAGTGATAAAGATGATAAATGGTAAATGAGATACTCTCCCCTAAGCCCCTTGAGTCCTCAGTAAAGATATGGGACTATACTGAGATCTCACATGGACTCCTTGGGAGAAAATTTGAAAAGTGATGTTGCACTGTTTTGTTTGATTTACCAACACTTATGTATGTTCTCAAACACTTAACTTCGTTGTTCTCAGGCAGCTGATGTCTTACCTGAAGATACCCTATGTAAGGGCGAAACACGTGTCGTGTTAAAATGTTATTCTATTTTTCGGAAAAATATAGTAGCGCGGGAGTTTTCACAATGATATTTCTAATCCATCACTTGCTTACAATATTAATATACAGAAAGTTCTTTCTTGTATTTTTTTATACTGGCACAGTTTTGAAAATTCTCTGTACGTTACCTACTTAAGTATTTGAAAATAATTATTTACCCAAGTGTCTTTTAGAAATGAATTGTCTATTAGCCATAAATAGGGTACTTATCTACATTTAGGTTGGTAATTATAATATTTTGTGCTTTAATCTATTTAGCCATTTGAAATAACATGCAAATGTTTATACAAAACTAAATGTCATTTATAATTACAATGAACTATATTTTTTATTATTGTCGTTATTTTTTCCTCAAACTCATTAGTAGCTTAAAGATAAGGAATAGTTTAATTTTATTTGTACGCAGCACCAACCCTAAAAGTACTCGTGGACAATCGTTATATCTAACTACCTACATCAAACCACAACGTGGACTTCGGTATCAACTTACAATATTCATTACAAATTACTTATAATATAACATTAATTACTAACGCGCCACACTGCATAGAAGCTTGATAATGTGCAGATAAAATATTGACTTTAACCCCTCCATTTGACCCTTCGATAAGGTCGCTCAGAAATTTCGTTGTATGGTTAGGACCTTGCAAAGTGGATGTGTCGATTATAATCATGGTATAAATTGTGCTAAAAATGGGATTTAGTGTGTTTTTGTTGTGTTTGTGTATTATTAGTGCTGTGAAAGTGTCAGGGAGTACGTCTTTTTATTATTTTGCATGTGTCTCTTGTTTGTGTTTATACGATGCAGCTGCGTATCAACATACATAAAGATTCTGAATAATTTAACTGCTGCATTCTAAAACAGAACGTTATTTTTGAGTTCTGAAACTCAGGAGTTTTGTATGAGTTGTACTGAAGAATATTCAAAAATTACCGTTAGTACGAAAGTTGTAACTTAAAATCACAGTAAATGTTTGAATTTTTTCAGTCTTTTCGATATTTAGCACCAACTTTTTGTACCCTGAACGGCCATTTTCAGTGTGTTAGGTGGGTATTTTAGATGAGAAATAGTTATAAAAATAGATATTAACTCCTTTTGTAAGAAAATCTTAAAAAAAAAAAGAAATGGCAGTAATTATGTCGTATAATTTGATTAAATTAATATTTTTATATATTCTGATAAATTTAACGGTATTATAATTATTGTGTGCGTAATTTAGGTTTAGGTAAATTAGATGGTTACTACTACAGTAGGTATTATACATTATAGAAAATGTCGGGAAATAAGGAATGAAAAACGATGGCCTTAAAAAAGTTACTTTATTGAGATTAGAATCATTTGTTCTATAAGTATTATCAACTAGAATCACTACAAATACGTTTCTTAAAATTATTAGTAAGTAAAAAAACCAAAGATAAAAGTAAAAGCAACTACAATAGATTATTCAAAATATGTAATATTCTACCACTTAGATTACAGTATAAATATTTGCTAGCAGTTAACAACTATAACAGTCGGGAGCATGGTCTAACTTGCGTCGACAACACTACTCATACTCGCTCAATGACTGCCGGTAAACTCAATGTACCCAGAGTTTATAATAATTATGGCGACAGAACTATAAAAAAACGGCTTCCGTACCTATTAAATAGTATACCTGAAGCCATTAGAATGGAAACAAACAAAAATAAGTACAAAACAAATTTAAAAAAGCATTATATTGGTTTAAGTGAAAAATTGTAAGTTATTTATATATAAAATTAGTTGTAATGTATAAAGTAGTATAAAAGAGACTGTGACCCACAGACAAACCAGTCAAACGGTTTTGTGGGATATGTTTTTATATAACTTGTATTATTTAAACGAAATAAACGTATTATCTATCTATCTATCTATCTAATAATAGTAGTAGTAGTAATTTATAGTAAGTGGGTAGATAAAGTGTGTCTGACAATACCGTTAGCAGTCTTATATACTTTTGTTACTACATGTACGTACACCTTCATGCACGTCCATTAAACCTTTTGTATTAAAATATCAACACGAATAAATTTATTTATTCATTACAAAAAATATATAGGTTTTACATTTCAGCTCTTAGTATGCCATTTCCGCTTTAGCGTGTCTTTAGCACTCATGCCGGCGGCGCTTCTTTGTTTGAAGGCTGTTTCGTGGACCCTTAATTAATTAGATAATAACCCTTTTATCTTTTACCTAATAGGTTAATCAAAATCATCCTACAAAGATTATATGAGTAAAATTATATACAAAACAAATATTTAAACTACTTTATGGTAAATGACGTGCGATAAAGCGGTCTTTTTCTTTTTTAACTATTGGCTTCATTCTGTTAGCAGTAAAGTAAAACATCATGACTGCAGATTTGTTTTATTTGTGTAATAACGGTGGATTATTAACCGTTTAGTGTTCGTGAACTTACACTAGTGTGGGTAAATAAAATAAATCAGTGCATCATCACTTTTTAAATTCTCTCAAGTAAAGTTTAAAGTTCTTTATTGCATTCACGTTGTACATATACTTACAGGTGTTAATATAGGTAAGTAGTCCATGTGATATCTCAGTTTAGCCCCAGATATTTACTGAGAACTCAAGGGCTTAGGGGAGGGCATCTCTATTACCAATTATTATCATTTTCACCTCTCATTCTCATTTACTGGCATATTATTAACATATATCTTTTACTTGACTCTGGCTCAATGTGCTAACCGCACAGTGCCATTATTTAAAAAACAAAGCTGCTGTCAAAACCAGCTGCTTAGAAGTGACATTAGCTTGTTTGTTGACAAACACAGGCTTTTTTCATTACACGTTCACATCAAAGTTTTAATAATCTTGACCATATGTTTCTCTTTGAATTACAGATTCTCTAAAAGATCCATATATTTGTGGCCCACCTACTTGTGCGCGTGAGTATTATACTAAACTTGCTTTATTTTGTGATTGGCCCAATTTCTGAATTCTGTCAAACTTTACTCTGATGGGCATTTAAAGGCACTAACGCATGATACTGTATTTCAAAGGTGCAAGTATTCTAATGGTTACCTTTAAACTAATCTATTAAAGTTATTTTTGCCATATTATGTCGACTCGTAAAATTCTATTTGAAGTGAATTCAGTAATAGAGTGGATTCTTAGACCGGTAAATGCCGGTTTGACTGTACTGTCTGTACTTCAGATATAATAAGGTCAAGATACAAGCAGATCTCAATTATAGTCTCATCTCTATATTCTAAAAATAAGATATAGGTTAGTTATACACAAGCTGTTGGTTTCATGGACAAAATTAATTTATAATGCATAGATAAAACTTTATTGACAGAATTATCATTGTTTACATTACAGCTTCAAGTAAATTCAGATACTTATCAGACATCACTTACCACTATGAATACAAAGTCAACGTTGAAACATACTTCGCTGGGTCGAGCAACAATAGATCTACACTAGATGTAAAAGCACAGGTATGTCAAAATAGAAATCTTATCTATAAGAAGAAAAATTTCATGGAATGCAAAAAGAGCGTTGATGAATGGTATAAAGGTGGTCTTATCTCTGAAAGAGATCTCTGTCCATTGCTGAGTATAGACCATCCATAGACACTGAATTGCAATTTTTTATGGTCACTTCATCTAGTTGTGATACTGTCAAGCCAAAACTTACAGAAATTATAATTTCAGAAATGCTTTCTACTTTCATGAATAAACAATTTTGACATAAATATATTTATATTTTTTTTTTTTTTGCAGACGACCATTCAATTTATCACACCATGTGAAGGTTTACTGCAACTCTCCGATGTAACACTGGTGGATCAGGATGAAAACTACCCTGTGGAGCGTGCTGAAAAGTTTATACATGCCGTGTCACTCTATGATCTTAGGTATGTAGCTTGTTTGTGTGCAAATTGATAGAGGCAGAGTTGTGGTTCCTACAGCTACCATTCATATATTTTGCCCCCAAAATGTATCACTTCCATGATTATTTATTCCTTCTTTGTTATTTTCTGCAACTGGAGGGTTTATGCACCAATTTTGTGTTGGACTCTTGTTCGTATCTCAAGTTGGTGTAGCTATAGAAATTATTAGGTCTCTGGATTACAAAAGCTATGCTGTTGTAATCGGTTGATTATACACTCTGACAATTCACACTAAGCCCTATACTTCAAATATGTAGGTACTCTTTAGTCTTTTGGTAGTGCATAAATGAAAAATATACTTAATCTAAATTTTTGTTTATGTATAACTTGCTGACCTGTCGTATTTCGCACCGCCTTAGAATCAATAATTGTTTTGTTAACTTATTTGCTAAATCAAATTCAGGTTTTTATTTGCTTTATAAGAGCAAAACGAAATTATTCGCATAGCATTGCACTTCTATTGCTCTAGATAGCGAACCACTTCTTACTATCAAACTATTTACTGAATGTGTTGCACTCGTATCGACTTTGAAATTACTTTTTGGATATGAATTTAAGAAAAAATCGCTTAGAGAGAATTAATGATTCGATAATCGAATAATGAATAATAAATCGAATAAAATGATGAAGCACGCTATTAAGCTAGCTTAATGGTATGCAAAGAATACCGTGCAACTGAATCAATCCACTGTCAAAGGATAATGCACACAAGATATCTACTTACATAACCGGAAACAGCATGCAATTCCATGTTCAATTTGGTCCAAGTTGTATTCCTGTCATGTATCAGAGATGGCGTTGTATACAGATTTCAATTTCCATGCAAAAAGTATGAGGAAATTTATTTTATTTGCGAATTTTTCCGATGTTTTTATAGTTATTCTGCTATTCTAGGCAGAGACAAATTCAAAAAATCAAAGATCATATAAATCGGTGCAGCCGTTCTTTAGTTATAAATTGTCGAACTAACACGACTTTCTACATAGTATAAATAAAGCTTAGATCTTTAAAATATTAAAATTACGCAACAGATTTCGATGCTTTTTTTTAAAAAGATAGAGCGATTAAGAGGAAGGTATTTAATAGGTTGGGGAAAAAGTCTTTTCGTATTTTTGTATGAAAAGTCAAGACATTTTTTTCAAAGTTTATTTACATTTATTTACAATATATATGTACCGTTTTGTTGAATAACTTTCTGCCATTTTGTGGGCAGAGACATTATCCCGTTACTGTAGAAACTTTGGGACTTCTGATCAAAAAAACAGGACAAATAGTTTTGGCAGTCCTCTCTTGAGGTCAACCTTACAGAACCTAAAGAATTCTGCAGAGACCGAAACAGGTGAAAATCTGAAGGCGCAAGGTCAGGGCTATATGGTGGATGCACTAGGACCTCCCAGTCGAACTCTCTTAATTTTTGCTGAGTGGCTAAAGATGTGTGTGGTCTAGCGTTATCGTGATGAAAGACCACACCCTTCCTGTTGATCAATTCCGGCCGTTTTCTCTCGACTGCTTCCTTTAATCTCATCAGTTGCTGGCAGTAAAGATCAGAATCGATGGTTTTGCCGGGCGGTAAAAGCTCATAATAAACAATGCCCTTCCAATCCCACCATACACACAGCATCACCTTATTTCGTGTTAGGCCAGGTTTGGCCACAGTCTGTGAAGCCTGGCCAACTTTCGACCACGACCTTTTTCGCACGTTCTTGTCGTACGTGATCCACTTTTCATCGCCAGTTATCAATCTCTTCAAAAACGGCTCGGTTTCATTACGTCTCAATAATGAATCGCAAATGAGTACACGGTTCATTAAGTGGCACCCAAATATCGAGCTTTTTTGTATAACCAGCTTTCTTCAAATGGGTCAAAACTGTTTTGTGGTTAATTCCCAGTTCTTCAGCTACATCGTAACTACTAATATGCCGATCTTGCTCCACTCTTTCAAAAATGGCGTCCATTTTATTCGTAACAGGGCGACCAGAGCGAGGTGCATCTTTAACATCAAAATTTCCGGACTGAAAACGTTTGAACCAAATTTGTGCTACTCTTACTGACACTGCATCAGGTCCATAACATCATACATCACAAATTTTTTTCACTGCTTGAGTTGCATTTTTGCCTTTTTTATAATAAAATTTTAAAATGTATCGAATTTCTTCATTAGATTCACTCATTTTTACGGAGAGAAAAACAAATGAAAAATAGCGGGAAACAACTTTTTTTTATTTTTTTCTTTTCTTTATAATGGAACCTTTTTAATGTTACCAAAACCAGCCAGACACAAATAGTACAGTCAAAAAAATTTTATAATAAGTTTATACCTACGTTATGCGAAAAGACTTTTTCCCCGACCTAATATGTAGGTCACGCGGATAAAGTCGCGGGCGGTTGCTATTTATTTATAAACTAAACAATTACTGATAATTAATAAGGGCATAGATTGAAAATAGAATAATTAGTGGTTCTGTCACATTTGTTTTTATTTCTTATCTGTATAGTTATGCAGTTATATAGACATCACTACCCTTTATTTGAGGCTCAGAAAGAGACACTTATAAGTATTTAAGAATCATACTCATTTATCGCTTGCTCCGTGCCTCGGAAAGCACGTTAAGCCGTTGGTCCCGGCTGTCATGAACATCTATGGCAGTCGTTATTAGGAAGTCAGTGCCTTCTAACAGACTCAACAGACAACATTCATGTTTAACCATAGATGTTTCCCTCTGGGTTGCGGAGGTTAGACGGCAGCCATTTCACGTAATAAATGAAATTCAGTCAAATCTGGTTGAACCAGTGAGCAGACCCTGGGCCCTAAGCTTAAGTCTAGGGCAACCGGGATAATGCCAGGATATGATGAAGAATCATACTATACCATCGATATAATGGAATCAAATTATGCACAAAATCCAAATTCTATTCCTGTGTTCCCAGATTCGCGTTTCACGATGGTATTGTGTCAGAGATCTGTCCAGAGGAAGGGGAAGAGGACTGGGTACTTAACTTTAAGAGGGCGATACTGTCCCTCTTCCAAAATAGCATGAAGAGGTTCGACATCAACTTCAAAGGAGTCGAGGTAACAGTCTTAAGAAGTTAATAAAGCAACCATTAAGTAAAGCTTTAAGTTGTTATTATGCATCTCTTTCATTCTTAGTATGGCATTGTTACGGACCGTAACTTACGGTTACACAATGTACAAAAAAAAACTTTCACGTAAGTTATAATCAGCTAGTAGATGGTGTCTCGTCTCCTTATAGACAAATACGTCTGTATTAGGAGGCATCGCTCTTCCATTATAATAAAATAAATAAAAGATTAGTTACAGAGTACCTTAGTTCACATAATAATTTCAGAATGTTTGGTTAAAACACAATATTTTGGTTACAAAAACATAATTTTTGTTACACACACAATATCTGTGTCACACATACGTTATTGGTGGACCACTTTTTTACTTCACTTGTGCATTCTGAAATAGGTTTTATTTATAGTATACAAACCCCGTTTATTGAATAAGTAAAATGTTTAACTAAGCGTGCCCCCTAAGCACATGTTTCCCATAAATACATCTCAGGGAACAGGGGTGGCTGAAAACCAGCGCCGTCTGGAGTGTATACGCTGGACAGCACAAGCTGAGCCATCACCTTATGCTCTCTGGACTCTCGCAAATAAATAATTTATTGATTCAGGCGTTACTTTGCGGATGTCCATTGTAAGCAAGTGATGGATTAAAAATATCTTTGTAACAATTCCCGCGCTACTATAATTTCCCGAAAAATCGAAAAACTATTCAACACGACACGTGTTTTGCCCTTACACAGGGCATCTTCAGATAAGATAGGATCCACAGAACAACGATGTCTTCACGACCGTTTCAGTGTTTGTCGTGTTGAATAGTTTTTCGATTTTTCGGGAAATTATAGTAGCGCGGGAATTGTTACAAAGATATTTTTAATCCATCTCTCGCAATTAAATTAAATTCTGGTTATAATTTTAATATTTAGAAAACTTTTAACCGTATAATGTAAATTAACATAATTATGTAAAGGGAAGCAATAAATGTTTTTTTTAAAATATTATTTCTACAGAAAGACATCCACGGCACTTGCAATGTCGACTACTTAGTTCGTGGGCAAGAGAACACGAGTCTAATACTAGTGAAGACCCGCGACTTGACCACGTGCAAGAACAGATATAAGTACATGTCAATACTGCAGACTGTCCGGTATGATTTTCAGAGTGTAAGTGTATTATCTAAGTAATTACTAATTAAAGTTCCACTATTCTGCCGTCCATTAGCTAGAATGCGGCTAACGTTAAGTGGGTAATTTTTGAAATTTAAACTGTGCTGTAATACAATAGAGTTGATATTTTAGAAAGTACTATATGACAGTTAGCGTCATTCTAGCTAAAGAACGGCAGTATTGGGCTCTGACCTTCTCTCACAAACCTAGATGAGAAGTAATCTGCAATGGCGTGCACTACCTACATGCAAATACGCAGTGTTAATAAGCCTCGCTAAATAAAATTGTCTTTAATTAGATTAAAACCTTCTGAGATGACATTAGTTTAAGACCATATAAAGTCTTCTCTAGATAGTTTTATTTTAGATATCCTTCATTGAAAGGGTAAATAAGGTGTTAGTCGTCGTTTAATTGTCGAAACAGCAGGATCGGGTATGGCAAGAATTTCACTGACAGATAGCTGATTTTATAAGACGAAAGGTTTTATAATATCAGCTATCTGTTAGTCCCGTTCTACTATTTAACACAAAACTTAACATAGTACCTGCAGGCTACGCGGACGATGTCGCGGGCAGTGGGCAGTGCCTGGTTCATAATACAATCCATTAGATAAAGCCGTAAGGCATTCGGTCCATTTAATAACAGTCCGTATAACAATATTCTTACAGAAATTCCAAACATGGCCTGTACTAAAATCGGAAAGCAAATGCCGAATCAATGTCGACCACCACATTTACAAGTCAGTCAGCTGCAGAGAGAGGCATCTGTTCGAACCATTCTCTGGCAAGCTATCTGGTGCCATGACTACCATCTTACAAGACCTGGAGCTGATCAGAGAGGTCAATAAGACTGATAGTGAGTTTATGGAGACACAACCTAAAGGTGAGAGGGTATTTTGTTATATTGCTCGTAGCTCCGCATTACTAGGTGATAGGAAATAATCATGTCAAGCAGAGGTCCTTTGATAGATGATGTTTCTGTGGTATCACAAATCAGTCAACTGCAGAGAGAGGTAACTGTTAACCGTTCTCTGGAAAGTTATCTGGTGCCTTGACTACCATTTTATAGGACCTGTATGATCAGAAGGGCCAATAAGACTCATAGTGAGTTTATAAAGACGCAAACTAAAGGTAAGAGTATTATATTATTCCTTGCTTTGTAAATATAAATAAATAGGATCTTAGCAAGTCTTGCGGGACTGTTCGAAAGGGCTACCGCGGCCTCAGTACGTTCTCTACTCAATAGGCTCAAAAGAAGGAAAATGGATGGTTTTAGTCAGTAGAAGTCTAACACACCCTCCCGCTCCACCCACAGCGGGGGAAAGTCATTTGATGATTTTTTATCAAAAAAAAAAAGATTTTACCAGCTGAAGGATGTGATCTCTACGTACCCTTACTGACTAATTCTGACAAACAATTCAGTTTGCTTTAATTTCTCTCTATCTTGATTGCGATAACGCCTATATCTCTTGCATTGTTGGTAACATTTTCTTTTGTATTTCCATTTTGCATATAAAAACATTACGAATCTAAATGATCTTGTAATAATGGTCATACAATAAAGTATATTTTATCCTACTAGAAAAGGGCGTGACAATTTGTATGCATACAATTATTTTCACTCGTTTAGAGTATTTCCCAGTGTCAAGTAATTTTCTAAATCAAGTTATTTGCATATCGTCGGGGATAGTGCAAATCCGCGTAACTAGCATTGGACAATACCGCGTATCTGAAAAATATTGCTAATTTAAGTCAATGAGCGTAATTGTCGCAGAGCCTAAATTATGTACTTTCAGAAAAAAAATTAAACAATAAAATTTAGAACAGATAACTATATTATGTGTCAAAATGAGCCCAAAATTAGTTGAAATAAGGAACTTATTAAGTTTTTTTCCTTCCCATGTAAAACTAGATCTATTGCAGATACGCGGACTTTACGTATGGTAGTTTCGCGAATTTGCACTATCTCCAACAATATGCGTTCAACAAACATACATAATATCACGCCTGTTCCCCCGAAGGGGTAGGCAGAGGCATACCACACACCCACACTTCGCCAATTACATAGTTGGTCCCACGTAATAGGTGGCGAGCATATTGCCGCTTACCGGGCACTGTTATGATCGCCAGAGCCTCGTTCGTTGATCGGCAGTTGCACCACCTGCAGGTGAGGTTGGCTTGGGCTCCTTAGGTCTAGGTAGGATCCCTATACACCCCAACAACAAACATCACAAACAACATTCAACAAACATCACGCAGCATTTTCGTCATTAAGTCAGATGCAAGGTCAAAAGTCTTTTCTTCACCACTCGTCCAAAGAAGGGCGGTTCCTTCGACGACTGATGTTTTTCTGTGATCGGTGCTCGCCTGTTCTTAGCTCCAAAGGTCTCAAACTCTATACCTACATTGAACTTGTATTTCACTAAGGCCTTAGATGATAATAATAATAATCGTTTATTTCTCACCATAATCTTAACTTTAACACATTTAAATAAATTCTGTTACAATAGTATTTTGACACCAATCAGATTATGGCGGGCTGATACCTGAACTTGGTTAGACCTGTAACTCAAGTTATCAGCCCTCCACCACTTGAAAACACACAGCTTTCATTGTTATTAACGGTTTCGTTTTACAAACACAATATTGTTTCCTTTTTTAATTTTAGAAATTTTGCCATTAAGTACAAATCATTAACAAACGTTTCGCAAAAGTACTGTAGTAAAATTTAAGACTCATATTATTGTATTTTGGTCGTTTATGTCCTTTGTTAGATACCACCTTACCATACCCATATTTTCAATAAATAAAGACAATAACATACTATATTTTTTATTTTACTTATACGAGGGTAGTTTGGATAGTGGGTATGGAATAAGTTGAGCGACAGAGAAAGAGAGTGCTCGTTGTATGCCATGTGAGCGAGTGCGATAATACAGACCAGATGAGATACAGATAAAGATGATTGTGTATGTTACAGCATGGAATATAATCCAGAAACGTTCGAACCTCTTCCACGTTCACTCGCAGTACGTGAAAGATGAGATGGGAGATCTGAAGGCTGCAAGAGATGTTCTCAAACTGCTATGCTTGTAAGTGCTAACACTATTTATTTTGTTAATCATCATTTCAGTCATATTTTGTACACTACTGAACGTTGGCCTCTACAATAGTTTATTATATGGGGGTTGCCCATAATCACCATGATGGGCAGGCGGGTTGGTGATTGCAGATTCAGCCACTACACAGGATGACGCTGCTGCTCATCATCCAGTAGAATTCCTCTTTGTCGACTCTTACGATTTTCCGTGAGATGAGAGGGGGTGACACTATTCTGGGCACGTGCCACTCGTCACCGGCCTTTTTTTAATAGAGTAGAAGATATATTATTGTAGTAGCAGATAAAATGACGAATCTAGCCTCTAGGTTTGTTTACTAAGGTCGTGGGTTCGATTTCCACGCAGGACAAATCTATGTGGGCATGAATATTTATTCTTGTCTGGGTGTTCCAAATGAATAAAAAGTATGTATTTTCAAAAAATACGTATGTAGGATTATCCGTTTTCGAGTATGTAGAACACAAGATCTTAATTATTCCTAAATAATTGGTGTGATTTTTTTAAAGCAAGTCACATGCAATAAACGATTTATTTTGATTTGATTGCAAATTAGATATCAACGGGCTTTCAACGGAGGGATCTAGGCTAATAATAATTGTAATTTGTTTCGCAGAGTGAAAAAATCGGACAACACCGATGGTCAAACATCAAATATAGATGAGAACATGGACAGCAGCTCGACCGTTGGTCTGTGGGGCCGCCTCGTGCGGTCTGCCAGACCGCTCCGATATCCAGCATTGTCTCAGCTGCTCGCTAGGGCCCCTGGCATGTGCGAAGCTGCTAAGTGAGTCCCTTTATTGTTTAAAGATTATAAAATCTGCTATGTCAAGTCACATTTATTAAGCATGTTTAATACACAGTTCAGTTTAAATAACTGATCTGTCAATGTCACATTACTATTGAATTAAAATAAATTAGTCTTTTTTTTCTTCTTATATTGGCTTGCACGGCTTGTACGTATGCCACGACGGTAAATGGGTCGTTATCTATCTGACATGGACTCCGCGGTAATAGTTTATGGTGGAGGCAAACTTTAATCCATATTGATCAACTTTCTTATTTTTATTATCACACTGTATACATTTATTCTCTCTTTCAGGAATCACATGCTAGATGCTCTGCCGTATATAGCCAGTGCAGGCTCGGTAGAACTGATCAAAGACATGATTGTAAAGAATGCTGTGGACTCCGAAACGAGACACGAGTGGCTTATGTCTATGGCTATGATACCACGGTATGTAAAAAAAGTAAACAATTTTAGTCTAATTTTATTTTACCAACTCTTCTCTACTTATGTCCCTGTCCGCACAAAAAATAACGTTTAATATTTGTTCTAACAAAAAATCTTTAAAGAAAATTGAGACTGACTCAATAACTTAATTCTCGATATTGTAAATCGCATTTTTCGGTTTTCCGAAAACGCTTTACAGAAACGGTTCCCACGTTGTAAGGTCACATTTTGCTATTTTGTATGGGTCGCGTGAGAAGTTTGATATAAAGCTATACTAAATGTTGCGTTTATTGAAACGGTTACTTAACAAAAGTTGCTATAAATTGTGTGAGATTTCGGATTGTAATTATTTTTTAAATTTATATTATACTTTAGATATTGACTTGCCCATCCAACTTTAAACCATAGAGGAATCAATGTTCAATCAATTTTAATTGTGATTTTACAAATGTGTATGATTTTAATTATTTAATATAATATCACGACTGTTTCCCCGAAGGGGTAGGCAAAGGCATATTGTATGCCCACAATTTGCCAATTTTATTGTTGGTTCCACGTAATAGGTGGTGAGCCTATTGCCGCTTATCGGGAACTTTTGCGTTAGCCAGAAGCTCGTCCGTTGTTCGGCAGACTCTCAGATCTTGATAGGATCCCTATACACCTTATTCTTTCTGATGAATATAAAATAACACGCAAAATGAAACTACCCTGTTTGGGGTTAAATCATTTTTATTTTATTTATATGTAAACAAACTTCACATAAAATCAAATTCTTTTTTCTTACTGGCAGCCCAAAACTAGATATGTTAAAAAGCATGCTACAACTGCTAGAAAAGCAGAAAAGTGACAAAGTAGTGAGCTTTACTGTATCGTCAATGGTGCACTCATACTGCAGAAATAGCGGGAAATCACGTAAGTATAACTATGTAAAATTGTTATAAATTCGTTGCATAATTACCTGAAATTATTATTATGAATATAATAAACAATATTACAGTGAGAGAGTGCTGCGAAGACGAATTCCCTCGGAACATTCTAGAACACTTCCAGGATATCGTAAAGTTGACCATTGAGAAAGGACTGTCGATTGCTGATAGAGAGGTTTCTGACAATGTAAGTTTGATTAGCACACTTGTATGTATTTATAGATGCAATTGATAGAATGATATATGCTTTATTCAATTTGGGACTTATGAATGTCAAGACAATTAATAACTAGCTCGCCGATTCACAACCGACAGGAGATTAAGCAATCTGTACTGGATAAAAAGTTATAAATAATTCAACTAATAAACGAAGTTGAGAAAGAAAAACAAAGAAACAGTTTGTCATCGATTTAGTAAAATAAAGGTACCCTCTATCCGGTCGCAGTGATACAGGTACAGTGATCGAAACGGTAACACAGGGATTTGCTTGCATTTGCTCTTAGGTGATCGCCGCTTTTTTACAGGTCACCTGCAAATCTTGGAATATATTTTACTAGGCATTATTGTTATATATTGTATAATAAATGTGCGATCTTAACAAATAAGTAAATAATAAATGCACTTAAAAGGTATTGCTTTCATGTGAAGCCCTTGTATCTCAGTAATACACCTATATCACAAAAAGAGATCACCGATGTTGACAGAGCTTACAGATTAAATTTTTTCGTATTCTTTTGTTAGCGAAGAACGCTTCCATGGTTTGGAAGGTACGTTAAGACGTTGGTCCCGATAATCACTAAATATCGTAGTACCAATACCTATAGAGGACCCATTCGTCACACTTCCGCCTCCGCAAGTCCGCGTGGTGGAGAAGACCTCATACCTTGGCTTGTGAAAGAAGGTCCATGCTCAGTAGTGCGACGTTAATATTAGGTAATATTTTCCGAAATGCCAAGCATCAGCTGGTGAAAAAGTGTAAGAATTTTTTGGCTTACTGACAGCGATAACCAGCAGGATGTATTTTATTTTTGTTGTCAGCCATTTAGCTTCGTTTCATAGTGCGACTGTCTGGGCTTTATATGTTTTCTGATATCATCTCTCCCCTTTCAGTTGGTGATAGCCATCAAGGCGCTAGGTAACATAGGTGGATTCACTCAGGAGTTCGCGAACGTTCTAATGGGTTTGATCAGCGATACTACTGCACCCGTGCCGGTCAAGTTGGCTGCTATAGATGCTTTCCGAAGAACACCCTGTATAGAGACAAGGTAATTTGTCGTATTATTGATTTTTAGTCTGATCTAAACTCTGCTCTAATATTGAGGTGATATGTCTATAATATTAGTTCGAGGAGGTCACGGGTTCGATTCCGATACAGAACTAATTTTGTGTGCATGAGCATGGATATTTTTCTTAGTCTGGATGCTTTTTATGAATTTTAAGTTTGAATTTACGTTATAGAGGACAGTCTCTTACCCGATGGCCTACGATCTGATCAAGACGGCGGGTAGTCAGTGGGTTAAGTCGGCCTAATTCGACGTGGGAAACTATTGGGGAGGTCTACTGCTGAATAGCAGTGGCCTTCTAATGGCTAAGATGATGATGATGATGATGTACAAAAAAGTATTTATATGTAAACGGTGTACCAGTACCCATCTAGTACATTCTTTACTTTGTTTGGGGTTAGATGACTGACGATTTATAATGTTTGTTCTTATTTTGAATATTCAATTGTTTTAGTTATATTAATTTAGATTTTTTTAATCACAAATGACTTATGACCACAGGGAATATTTCTTGGAGACTTTCCGCTTGGACTATATGGACGTTGAAGTAAGGATAGCATCCTATATACAGGTCGTGAAATGCCCAACATTAAGTACTGTGAGAAAGATATTCCACGCACTCAAACACGAGCGGGTTAATCAAGGTAGGTTAAGGTAGTTAAATCAACTAATAAAATTTTTACGCAAATATTGCATAGCTTCTTTCGCGGGCCTTGAGCGTGGAGCCCGAATTCAGAAATTCCGTAACGAAAACAACCTCACAACCTCCACTCCGACCCGCACAGCGGTGATACTTTTTAGTTTTTTCTTTCTATCGATAAATAGTAGAACTTTTGATGACTTTTTGAAATATCACGCTTGTTCCTTTAGTTAGCAATCCGCCTTGAGGTAGCATTGGTTGTATCGGCGTTACTGCGCCTGCGTAATCCCCTTCTTCGCCTCGCAATCTGGGAATCATGCCTGCTTAGAGTTTCAAGTTTTGCTTAGAAAAAATACTGCATAAATAAATGATTATAATTGCATAAGTTGATAAAAAATGCGCCCGCCCGCCCGTTGCGCCCTCCACAGGTCCCTCTTAGTTTCCCCCCGGTAGTCAGTACTAAGGGCACCCAGAGTCGCCAATCTCTAGGTGTTAGCTTTTCCCTTGCGCCTCCTGCGCCCTACCGGGAGGTACTCAGCCCCCCCACCACCACAAGGTGGAGACTAGTCTGCTCCCTAGTCTAACCCTAAGTGACTTGGCTGCTTTTCAGTTTGTACACGGAGCGACTGGCGGCTGAGTTCCGCAACCCAGAGTGAAATATTATTCTATGGTAAAACCAGCTGTCAGGATATTAGAAGGCGCTGTATGGTTAAAAAGGACTTCCATAGGTTTTCATCACAGCCGAATCCTTCCGATCTTTCCGAGGCATAGCCAGAATAATAATAGGGGATCTAACATTCGTTAAAAGTCGCTAAAATTAACAAGCTCGAGAATCCATTCTTAGTAATCATCATCTCAGCCCATCAATGGCCAACTACTGAGCACGAGCCTCCTCTCACATACTAAGGTGCGGGGGTCTTGGGTCATACTCCTCCACGCGGACCCAGTGCGGATTGGCGGAGGCAGGTGTATGGTGTCCTGCTGTTAGAATTTATCAAGCCGCCCATTAGGCCTCTAACATGGCTTAACGACCAACGGCTTAACGTGCCGTCCGAAGCACGGATGCGCTCGATATCAAATGCCACTCAAACGGTCACCCATCCAAGGACCTCTCTCCTCTCCTCCTGACCTCTGACCTCTGAAAACTCTGCTTTACTGCGGTGATCGTTTCTGACCACAGAGTATTAAACGAGCTATATTATATAAATACATAACACGTCTTGTTTCTAAGGGGGTATGCCGATATCGCATCGTTATAGCGGCGTGCACTGAGATTTCGTGTAGGGTCTGCAGTGTGTAGGTGTGCATAGCAAATTTGAACAGAACATTACGGGCTCAAGAAGGATCCAAAAACCATCCATGTGATGGTTTTTAATCCGCGACCGTTTATTTGATGATTTACCATCCGGAATAATAAAAATAGTAATGCTTGGCCAGGATATGCAGTGCCTACTTATATTAAGGGTGTGATCGCTAATATATATCTTTCCATCTTTTTGCTACGATCCTGGCGCACTCTTTTGGCTTCATTAATACGCATCAACCTTCTTATTAGGACTCCCGTAGTTAAGTGTAATTTGAACGAGCTATATTACACAATGAAGTAAATCTTTTGAGAGGTTGTCTTATCAAATTGTAGTGGCAACATTCGTATGGAGTCACCTGAACAACCAACAGCAGTCATCCCTACCCTCAAGAGTGGAGATCCAAGGCCTTTTGTCTGGACACACGATGCCGCAGTTAGAAGACAGCCCGGATTTTAGGATCTTCTCTAGGAACTATGAGCAAAGCGTTTTCTTTGATCAATATAATGCTGGTAAGAATTTTAATGGTCTAAAACTTCTAACAAATAATTAAAAAGCTTACCATTTACTAAAGGCTTATTATAACCTAAATAAGATTAATAGGCAATAAATAATGTGTAATACTGCAAGTCATTCAGTCTTAAGTTTAAATATTGTCTTTAAGTTATGTTACTCTTATGTAAAGCGCTCTCTCCCAATATTTTGCAGTGCCCTTACGAGTTTTTATACGTATAAAGTGCCTTTGTCTTATTTATAATAACACCTGTAAGATAATGTGATAAGCCAATGATGCCTTTGTCTTATTTATATAACACCTGTAAGATACATATGATGTAAGATACCATGTGATAAGGCAATGAATATGAAAGTTTTGCTTTTAAAGTAAAAGTAGAGAATATGAAAAAAAATTATAACGTAGCCCTTAAAGCACTGTAAGTTTATAAAAATAACGAAAGAAACTATGCCGTGTGACGTCATAACGTTGTAACTTATGTCATTAACATGTGTTATGTCATGCTATGTTATTGCAAAAACCAAATCATATTATGGAATTTACAATATTTTTTATTATATGTTATGGTATGCTAACCTTATTAGATATTTATTTTCATATCATAAGTAATTTTTATTTCTTGTAAATTAAAATGATTGTTAAAGAGGTTACACTTAAATATTTTTTTCAGGGGGCAACTATGAAGCGAACGTAGTATTTTCTCCCGACTCTTACATCCCGAGGTCGGTCGGCCTAAATCTTACTATCGACATGTTCGGCGAGTCTATCAATATTTTAGAGGTATGTTCTTAATTTTGTTGTCAAGTTTTTCCTCCTATGTTTAAACCTATGTTTTAATGGTTCTGGAATGAGTGGCTAGGTTCTCTCAAGAGATTACAGCATTCGGGAAACAGGTTTTAAAGAGTCGGTAACGTGCTAGTTTGGTCTGGTATTGCAATCGCTCATTCGTAAAATCTCTAAGCACGTTATAGCATCAGGTTTTGATATTAAAAACATGACATTTACTCATATGTATACAACATAAAATTTTGCTCATTAACATAAAATATTTTTACCTAGACAACATACAATTATGAGATGTACATTTCTGATTTGTGTTCTTTTAAGGTAAAAGCACGTGCAGAAGGATTTGAAAGGTATTTCGAATCGTTTTTCGGACCCAAAGGCCCATTTAGCAAAGAGCGATTAAGCGAACACTTAGACAAACTGAGATTCTATCGCTCTACCGACGAAGCTGAAGAACTTCGAGGGAAAATCGACGACTTGAACTACAAAAATGAGGCTCTCAAGCACCGTTTTCCTATGGCAGAGTTGGGTGTCAAAGTTTTTGGCAATGAAATATCTTTTTGGAGTGCTGAGGGAGATGATGAGATCAAGAAATCGTTGCAGAGGTTGAACCCTCAGCTATGTGTGTTGGAAATATTGTCTGGCAAGGTTAGTAACAACTATAATGTATGTCGCGTGTTATTAATTAATGAATTGCCAACCAAAACCTAACCTTATTCCTCATTAGAAATATTGTTATGATGGATCCTACCTACCTTAGAATTCAAGCCAACCTCACCTGCAAGTGTTGCACCTGCCGATTGCTTGCAGGTGAGTTTGGCTTGGGGTCCTAAGGTCTTGGTAGGAGCCCTATACACCCTATTCAATTCAAACTTTTAAATATTTCGTCTTTATAAAATTTGCGTGAAAAATATGAAAAATAATAATGTGATATTTCAGGAAATATCGTACGAGAAAGCGTCCCTATTCCTGGACACGACGTTTTCAGTACCCACCGGCTCGGGTCTGCCTCTTAATTTGCACCTTATGGGCACAAGTTATGTTAACACTAAGCTAGCAGGCACCGTCGACGACAAATTCCAGAAATCAGGAAGTTTGGACTTTCAAGGGAAGATCAGACCTAGGTGAGTGATTATTTATTTATATGTGAGCCTCCAAGTTGGCTTCGTGTGTTCAATCAGTAAAAAAGTATGAGAACTAGCATACTTGAAATTAATTAATTAATTGACGACCGATATGGCGTGGGGGTCAGTATATCTGCACTTCACTCCAGAGGTCGTGGGTTCGATTCCCACACAGGACATATCGTTGTGTGGTTGAATATGAATATTTGTTCTGGTTTGGATGTTTTGTATGTATATTTACAAAAAAAAGGTACGATATATACGTACGTATGTTTATCCGTTTTTTAGTATTCATAACACAAGTTCTTAATGATACTTATCTTGGAAGTAAATAATTGGTCTGATTGTAAAAGAATATTTATTTATTATTATGTAATAAATTAATTATATAGTCGTTAAGGTGCCGTGAGGTGTAGCCAACTTATCTCACGGGGAGTCGTAAGAGTCGACGAGGACAAATCCTACCGGATGATGGGCAGTAGTGTCATCCTCGTACTGGCTGGATTGCGATTACCAAACCGCTTGCCCAGCGTGGTAATTATGGGCAAATATCCACAATATAATCAATGGGGGAGGCTAATGTTCAGAATGAAGTCTAATAGCACGACGCTACAGACCGTTGCATTGGGTCCGCGTCATCACGCGTATAATCTGATTCAGTGTCAAGTTAGTTAGTGAGAAGAGGTCTTTGGTTACTAGTTAATGGGCTGAGATAATGATGAGAAAACCTTTAAGATACATAATGTAGTTTTTAGCGAGTGAGTGAGTATGGTTGTATGTATTAAGACTAAGTAAGCAAGTGATGAATTAAGACAATTCAGGTAAGACATCAGCCTCAAAACAATGATGTCCTCTCGTTCCAGCGTTGGTCGTGAAGACATCTTTGTTCTGAGGCTGCTGATATCTTACCTAAAGATACCCTGTATAAGAGCGAAACACGTTTCTCGATTTTTCGAGTAATTATAGTTGCGCGGAAATTGTCACAAAAATAGATTAATCCGTTACTTGCTTACAATTTATTTCCGCAATGTAACGCTTGAATCAATAAATAAATTAAGTCATTTATATAATAAGTTTTTTCTTTCTTCATATGATACTTTTAAGAGCCATTGTTTTATAATATGCTACATTATTGCACATGCTTGCGCATTTTTTTTTACCGTGATTGTTAACAAATTAATTAATTTAATTTTCGGATTGGATTTTGCTTCTTTTCAATTCATCTTTATTGATATTTTATAATATATTGCAGAAAATGAAAAATCTCTTGAATGTTAGTTTATTGCAATTTTTTTTAAACAGCGTTGCAGTAAACATAGCAGCTACTATGGGAGTAGTGGCAGGAGGATTGGCGTCAAGCGCAATTCGTCTCAATTCTCGCCTTTACACCGCTACCGATGTTGAGGCCAAGCTCAATGTTAGAGGACTGGAATTGGTGAAGCTAGACCTGTCCTTACCGACCGACAAGCAGGAGATCTTCGCTGCTAAGTAAGTACAGTTGGCACGTACGTTAAACAAAAATCCACAGGTACAATCCGTAGGCAAAAAGAAGCTAGACTTGTCCTTACCGATCGATAAACAAAAGATCTTCGCTGCCTTAGCATGTAGTTGTAGTCGGCATTTAAATTAAATAGAAATGGCGGTTGTCTTCAGGTGCTATCGTAGACGAAATGAAGAAACAGACAGACAGCGTCTAAATACGTGCGAGTCGGGTTGCTATAGTTACGCGCCACCCCCCATGCCGCACTTCGATTGAGACCCAATAGTGTTTTACTTCGCATCTCAGGCTATTTTAAGGGATCCCGCTTCTAGATCTAAGTTCCGTTTACTGTGTGTTGAGGAGACAAACTTGACTCCATGATTGTGAATTTTTAAATTATTCAAATTATGCGCCATGTATTTGTGTGGCTATCAAATGACAATAGTTATGCGGTTTTCTACAAAAAAATAATTGACACGGAAAATATAGTCACCATTGGAGAAGAATACTTTATGGTGTACTCAGATACGCTTTGATTTGAATTATAGATGTAATAAAGACTTTGCCGTGTCGTGTGTAACTGGCCTAAAATAGTGCCACCCCTTCTCATCTCACGGGGAGTCGACGAATAGAATTCTTACTGGATCCGCATATTGAACAGCAGCGTTATTCTGCGTACTGGCTTTGACTGTGATTGCCAACCAATGTTTAGCAGTATACTCCTTAGGGCTAAAATGATGTGTTAATTGCTTTATGTGTTCTTAATTACCGCTAAATGCTTGTAGGTCTGAACTAATAATCCTTCACGGTGACCAAGAGTTGCAACAACAGGGTTTAAACCAGAACAGGATAGTGCACAATACTTGCAGCTGGAGCACTTTCGACAAGGCTATTGGAATTAAAGTCTGTGCTGCGTATCAGGTACCTACTGTTACTTTTATACACAATCTATATACAATCGCCTGCCCATATATCCTAAAGAGTAAAAAGGGATTAGGGATCAACATCAATAGAGAAATAATAACCTGGCTAATTGTTCTGCACGCATCGGTCTCGGGTTAGAAAAAGTTAATTTTTAATGGACAGGTACTTCTGGATCCGATTGCATTAAACCGTGCTTTCTTTAAAGGTGTTCATGAATAAGTCGACTAAGGACAAGCACTGCAATTCGGTAAAATCTGAATCTAAGCTTATAATAACATCATCTTTAAATATCGAATTTTAAGACATCTAAATTCCTTTTTACATTGGTTTGTAAGAGGAGGCTTGATTATAATATTAATACATACATACATTCACGCCTGATCCCCCGAAGGGGTAGGCAGAGGCATATTATACTACAGCCTCTTCCGTTGATCGGCAGGCGCACCACTTGCAGGTGAGGTTGGCTTGGGCTCCCTAGATCCTTGTAGGAACCCTATACACCCTACTAAATCTATAATTACTATTCTTTTTTCTAGTTCCCAAACATGACAAATCTACATAACGCTCCATACTTCCTCATGAGTGGTCCAGCGAAATACATCCTGTCTCTAGAGAAGGCAGATCGATCAGCAAAAACATACTCTTTTGAGTACAAGTGGGAGAAAAATGATTCTGCTAATGTTATTGGGTTCTCTTTTGACACACCCAATAGTAAGGTAATATAATACAGAATTATTACTATTTATTTATTTATTACATACATACATAATGTCACGCCTCTTTCCCGTAGGGGTAGGCAGAGATCACATCCTTCCACTTGCTACGATCTTGGCACACACTTTTAGCTTCATTCACACTCATTAACCTCCTCATACACGCACGTCGGTTTAGGGTACTTTTGACCTGCCCTTTCTCTAACAATTTCTGTATTTGGTCATGGAAGGTCTTACGTGGTCTTCCCCTCCCAACACTTCCATCCACTTGTCCATCATAAATCACTTTCGTTAATCTACTTTCATTCATCCTCTCAACATGACCAAACCATCTAAGCATACCTTTCTCAATTCTTGTCACTATATCTTCTTTTACACCAGCTTTAACCCTTATCACTTCATTCCTTATCCTATCACTCAATTTCACACCAAGAATATTTCTGAGTGCTCTCATCTCTACTGCATTAATCTTACTCTCATGTTTCTTCTGCCATAACCAACATTCGCTTCCATACATTAGTGTAGGTACCAACACACCTCTATGAACTGCCAGACGTGCCTTTTCAGACACTTTCTGACTGCTTACAAAGGCGTGAAGTGCCCCATTCAACATGTTTCCAGCATTCACTCTTCTATCGATATCGCTTTCACACTTTCCATCTCTCGTAAATTTCGATCCCAAATACACAAACTCATTTACTTGTTCTACTTTCTCACTTCCGATTAAAATTTCACAATTTGTCACTTTGTCTTCTCTTTACTCTTTCTAATTTACTATACACACAAGGATACAGAAAAGAAAAACTTATACATTATGATAAGAAAAAAAATGGACAGGCCACAGTTTATTCCATGGATAAATATCTTCCCAATGGAAAAACTTAAGATAAAGTCGGCAAGTACGTATAACTAAAAAGAAACGCCTTCTAGTATTTTAACCATCTATGTATCATTTAATGTGACATGCAATAAATGATTTAATTTGAGCAAAACAATAAATTTAAAAAAAATATTTTTAGTCCTTCTTGCGCTTTAGTTCAAGAATAATCACATCGTCCTTCCGTACAATATGTAACTATAGATTGTTTTATATAACGATAGTTTAGTGTAGTGGACCTCGAGAAACAGTGAGTAGCCCGAATAGTCCTAACGATATGCTGCAATACTATCTATAGATAAAATTAAGCGATAGTATTGAACTTTGTCGATACTATAGATTCCTATGTATATTAAGTATGTATTTACAATTAAAAAAAAATTAAAAAAGTATTTATGTATGTTTATCCGTTATTTAGTATCCAAAACACAAGTTCTTAATTATACTTATCTTAGAACTAAATAATTGGTGTGAGTGTACGAAATATTCATTATTTTATTATTATTATAGATACTATCGATATTATAGACTGTTCAGATACTTCAATGTCGATTGTAAAATGCGAAATTAGTCACAATTTTGGCAAAGGTTGTTATAGTGCGCCATAAAATTGAAAGTTACAATCAGGCGAATGTAAAAAACTCATTTTATTTTCAGGAAAAACGCATGTTTAACGCTGAACTAAGCTTTACTAACACATCAAGCAAAGCCCTATTATCTATGCACTCAGCAAAGAGCACAATAAAAGCGAAAGCACTCTATAGAAATTTGCCAACCGATAAAACTATAGAGGCAACGTTTGATGTAGATGGCCACAAGCAGTTTGATACTTTAATGTCTTTCATTAGACATGACATAAAGCACGGATATGTTTGGGTTCCAAGAGCTTATTGGGTGGTTGATGATGATAAAATTGCTGAACTTTCAGGTAAAATTGTAATTTATTTAAGGCACACCAACAACATATACTCTAGCACTGTTAATATACATTTACATCTTATGGAATGGTGGAAATATGAATTAGAATTTTTTTTTATTGATAAATATGATGGTTCTTGAAACTTTGTACAGCTGTAATGTTTGTGACTCATATGAGTGGTAAAATTGGAAGAAAACTCAAATGTCTTCGGGACCAACGTTTCTTCAATATTAACTTCCATATCTCTATGGTAATTTATAAATGAAATCAGAATGAGAATATTCTAGCGTGTACTCGTAGCGTTTAATAGCACTACGAGTATAAGCAATACGCGTAAATTTGCGTTGTTTTATAGTGAAATTTCTGCGATAATACGATTGAACCATTCATTCCATAGTATATAAACTAAAATAAGCAATAGACGTCTTGAGGTTTCATGAAAGATATTCGAGATTTTTCTTCAAAGGCACTAGATTTTGAATATAAATTTATTAAATACTAATAATTAGAAACGAACATTATAAGAAGTGGTTTTTAGTATAAAATTATATTCCAGGTGTATTCAAGTTCAAATCTAAAGGAGGCGTGACCCAATGCGACGTCCTAGCCGATTTCCAAACGAAACAACTGGCGAGTCACCTCGTAGGATATTACACCGTAAACGGCCCAACTCACGGCACAAAATTGCAATTCGACTACCAGTTTTATAAGAACCCGAAACAAACAGTAAAGTTGGAAGGGGTTTATAGTGAACGAGTATACCAGTTTAGGAACGATCTGTATGGAGAATTGGCGATGGATTTTTCTGCATATCCTATGTATAATTTCTACTCTGTCATTAGAAATGTTGTAAGTATTTGTTAGTTATTTGGGAATGTTGTAAGGTCTTCATCTTAATTGTAGTAACGCGAGGCTTATTGGTGGAATACGATAACCGCAGGGACGCAGCGATTGTGTGACATTTGATATCTGGCTCGATACTTAGTATATATTTAATGCTCTCCACAGTGTGTTTATATGTAAGGAACAACTTTTTTACCTGGACTATGAAGTTCAGGACGTCAAAAAGTTAATCGTAAAGTTCCTAAATGTGATATTGTGGTATTAATCACGTGAGTCCTGAAATGGGGGGGAGGGGGTTTGGCAGTAATCACGAAATATCACAAAGGGGGAATGGGGGTGCAGTAAGATATCGCGTGTAGTAATTGTTTTCGTCAAACGCGCGATTTTCAAACCGAAAAATAGCGTGTTAGTCCTTCATGTAACCTCATGCGATGACCAATCGTTACTTTATACCTATATTTGAAGATAATTTGATTTAGGGGGGGGGGAGAGAGAGGTAGTTAGTCTTAAACCTCACCACATATCAATAAGGGGAAGGAGGGGTCTAAAAAGGTAAAAAGAACATCACGTGATCAATGGAAAGCTCCTATTGGGCCCTCCTTTGCAAGGCCTTTAGAATTCTCTTCCAACAAACGTGTCTTTTTGCTTTTTGTTTGGAACGACTATTCAGCAAACCTTTATGTTTGAGTTATGTTATGAATGTACTTATATGTAACAGAACAAACTTAATGCAGCCAAGTATTATTTATCTAGAAACGTTTAACGTTAAACTGTTAATATATTGTTTATGTCTAGAAAACCCAAAACCACGTTGACGTAAGTTTCAACGTGAGCGCTTCGCGGGAGTCTAAGGCGGACCCAGCGTTCTCTTTCGGGTTCCGGCACTTACAGAAAACGGCTGGATTGCAATTAGACGTCATACTCACTTTGAAGAGACCAAAGCTCATTGACATGAAGTTCCACTATGATCAGGTAATTATTTTATTTGAATACTAGCTTGTCCACGTGATATATGTGTTATTCATTGTAATAGTGAACTAACTCCTTGTAATTAAGTTTAGAAAAATTATGTGTAGAAAAAAAAACAAATATTTATTCAATGTTTTACATTTTAATCATAAATGAAACATTGTAAAATTGTAAAAAAAATTAAAATAAAGTTTGTAAGCCAACTGCGAAACATTTTTTTTTTAATATTATGCAGTTACACCATTTTTACATTGACCGACACATATATAAACCTTCCTCTTGAACCACTCTATAAAAACCGCATCAAAAGTCAAATAGTTTTAAAGATCTAAACATACGTAGGGACAGGCAGAGGAAAACGACTTTGTTTTATACGATTCGGTGATATCGTCTTCGATAAAGAAAAGGATACTTAAACTCACGAAAAATCGTAACTCTAATATCCTTTAAGGCATGTTATAAGAATAAACTTTGGACATCTTTCACTGCGCCATCTAACCCTAATGTAACCAGTGTGTGTATTGAAACGAATAAACAAACATGCAACAACGATAAAAATATTTATTTTTCATAAATTCATAGAAAACACCGCAAGAAAAATAGCCATGTTAAGGCTGCCTGTACATATATACTGTATATAAATAAATAATATTATACATAATTCTGCTTAGTTTAATACTAAATGGCCCGATGTGACATGTCTAAGAAACTTTATTTCTTATTAATAAAATGTATTCTCTAATAGTTATAATGGCATATTAAGTGAAAGGGAAATCGGTACATCATTTAAACTTCTTTTGCTTATTTTTATTTTTTTATTTTAGCATGCCTGTTATTAATATTGTTTTGTGGGTTATATATTCAATGTCCGTATGTAATATTTACATTCTCATTCAAGTTATCAGAGTCATATGGTTATTGCGTAGACAACTTTGAGGCTCGCCACCTAATACGTGGGACCTATTATTTAATTGGCGAAGTGTGGGCGTGTAAGAGGTATATTACCTTCCTTCGGGGAAACAGGAATGGTTACATGATGACAGGAGGAGAAATGAATTCGGTGAATGTATGTATGTATTTTGTAAGTCAAGCATGCCTATCATTAAGGACACTTAACACTCTTTTATCAGGTCGGACCAAAATACTCGACGCTAGCCCTGCTAAACTTCAATCCGAAGTCTCGAGAGATCATTGTGTCCGGTTACTTGTTCTACCCGCCCGGCACTCAGCTGTATTTGGATGCAGAGTTAAATATGACGCTGCCTACACTCCACCCGTGTCAGATAAAGACCAAAGTGCACGAGAAGCAGCCGAATGAGTTTCAGGTAAGGTCCAAATCGGCAGAGATAATATTCCAAATATACCTTAATACTGTTATACGTACCGTAGAGACAAATCAACACACACTAGCAAACTATATTAGATGTCATGGGGTCCCTGTAATGCTATGTATGACTTCTAACATATTTTTCAGACTAACTACATAGCAGTCCTGACTGCTATGTATAAACGGCTTTCCTATAAATTAATCTTGCTAAAATCGTAAGAAGCTGTTAATACTGACTTAACAAGTTTATAGAATCTAGATTTATGTCAGGAAATTAAACGTCAACAAATTGCCAGTTATTACCGCTAGTTAATAGGGTTGACACAATTATATTGTCAAGATTACAGGACAAGTCATAATATTTATTATATTAATTTAGATGCAAGCCACAGGAGTCTGGTTCACAGGCATGGATTTCAACGTCGATGCTTTATACCAAGATCAGTCTAAAACGAATATGGCGGCTCATCGCGTCAAACTTCTCATCAACAGTTCACATTTCAAAGATATTGCTGTACACGCGAGATTTACTCAAGATAATAGACAGATCACGTTCATCGGGCAGGTAATATACATCATTTTTCATTCAAAACGAACTTTATTATGCTAAATAATTATAGTAGAATTAAAAAGCTTATTTATTGCTTTTAATATTAGGTAAAAAATATATTTAGCATTTTATTTTAGCATCTATACATAATTGAAATAAGAAGGGGTCTAGTATTGGCCCTTGTGGTATAAATTCTTGTTTCTCAAAATTTCAGCATTGTGTTTAATGAACGCATTACTGAAATCTCTGTCATAGATTTAGTGCAAAATTTCAATTACCTTCTATGGTTTGCTATTTAAGCTGATTCAGATCGGATCTGGTTGATGTTAGTACTTATTCACGTCTGACTAAATAGCAACTTATACTTCTATGACCATAATGACTTGATATTTTCTTACATTAAACAGTTCAAATGCCAGATGTTTTCAATTGGAGCTGGAATATTACACTAGCCCAATGTATTTTATTATTTATGTACTAGTTTTTATTTGTTTTTGTCTATTCAAATATAATTATATAATTGTTATCCTGGTAGTAGTTACCCCCGGTTTTCTTTTAATTTTAATTACTCTCTATGCGAAGGTTACCTGGAAAAAATCGCTGTAAGCAATAAGGCCGCCAATTGTATTGCTTTTCTTTTGCAATTATTTTCTTATTTTATTTTTAACTTGGTTTACATAAAATAAAGAAAATTATATCTATCTGTATTCTGTTTTCTCGATTTAAAAAAAGATAAGCGCTATTATTATTTAACTTTATACATCTTCTATTCCTTAACCATTTTTTTATCTAAATTGTTGTAATTTAATCAACAATTTATGCTATAAGTATGGAAAAAGTATATTTTCATTTGTCATATAATCGGATCGGAAAGATTTTTTTTGGAACAATCTGACGCGAACAACTAAATCGTGTAACCGTCGCGGTAGTCGACGGCAGACTCAATAAGCTTGACCGCACTTGACGTTTGTCAACCTTCCTCCGTCCTGCCGTTTGCATACCTCAGGCGGAGACTAGCCCTTTCGCGCATACTATACCACCATCTTTTTATAGTTTTTTCGCCTAAATTAGGAAAAGGCATGGACTTGAATGAAATCGATGCATGTATGTTTATATTAATGCATGATTTGTAATTAAACGAATCACTATGTTTTTGTCGCATGTGATTACTTCATTTAAAAAAAACATGATTTCATTCGCTAGGTTGCTAGCGTTTTTCTTGTTCATACATTTTTTTTCTTTGGTATAATCAGCCGCACGTAAGTTTCACAAAAGTGTCGGTCGTCTGCGCAGGCACAATCGTAGACAATATTAAGAAAGTGAGTCATTGCATGCGTGTGAGGGTAGCGACACTGCGTTACTGTAATTACGCGCCTTCCCCCAATACCGCACTTCGATCAAAACCCGATAATGTGTTACTGCGCATCCGAAATAATTTATCGCTGCGCACTACACATTTTGTAGTCAACACTGAGAAGATAGTGTACATACTTTACATAATTTGTACATTTATTGCATGAATTGCATTTTTCAGGGTGAATACAACGAAAATAATTACAGAACTCTTGTACGCTACGTTATCCTCTCCGAGCAAAACTTTATGACATACGCTGAAGTGGATATAGGAGAGAAAGCATATAGCGTTAATTTAAATGCAGACCTCAACAATAATACTAAGTTCAGCATGGACATACATTTTGATCAGTAAGTGGATTTTTTCTCTAAAACTACATAGTTTAAGTTTAAGTGTAAGTACATACTTCTAATGGTATAAACGCAAATGTTTGTGATGATTGCCATTTGTTTTTTTTTTTCTGACACTTACATTAATTATTTAGTTCCAAGATAAGTATCATTAAGAACTTGTGTTATGGATACTAAATAACGGATAAACATACATAAATACTTTTTTTTGTAAATACATACTCAATATACATAGAAAAACACCCAGACCAGAACAAATATTCATATTTATACACACAAATATTTGTCCTGTGTGGGAATCGAACCCACGACCTCAGGAGTGGAATGCGGGTATACTCGCCACCACGCCATATCGGTCGTCAAACCGAAACTTTGTTACTAGTAGTAGTTATATTTTATAAGTTTAATAAACTATATAGCAACGAGTTTAAACCTCGCTGATATACTACGAACGTGGTCTTTGATAACGTCCACAAAGCCCCAAACACTCATATCCCAACTTCTTTCTTCCTTCTAACACACTTTCAGATGTTTCTTAAAAGTCTTAACCGCCGGCGCTGTCATCCAAACAAAATTAGTATTCTCATTTTTCTGAATACCAACAATCGTGCGTCATCTCACAGATTAAGTTGATACATACATGCATAATATCACGCCTGTTTCCTCGAAAGGACAGGTAAAGGCATAGTATACGCCCACATTTTAGCAATTATACTGCTGTGTTCCCACGTAATAGGTGGCGGGCGAGTCTTTTGCCGCTTACCGAGAATTTTTATGTTGGCCAGAGCCTCGTCCGTTGATCGGCAGGTGCACCACTTGCAGGTGAGGTTGGATTGGCTCCTCAGATCTTTGTAGGAGCCCTATCCATCCATACATATATTAAGTTGATGTAAAGAGTCTTATAAGGTTAGTCGTTCTCATCTCCAGCCTTGGTGAAAGATTATCTGGAGCCGACGCACATGTATTTTCCTTTCATATAAATTCATTTCCACACCTTTTCCCTGTTATCCGTCATCATGCGTCCTTTTCTCGATCATATCATTCTTTACCCATATGAATGGGAATGGGTAGGATGACCTACTAAACTTATTATATTTCCTCCAGACTTAGAGACGTCCAAATCACCTACCAACGTTTCTCAACGCCTCGTCTGAAGATGCTGAGTGCCTCCCTCAACTGGGACGCGAACCGGGATCCCTCGCAGAAAGTCAGCGTCGATATACAGCTGGACAACAAGGGGCCCTGGCATCATGGAGGACATGTCACTATGCATTATCCTGGAAGGGTTGTTAATGGGGAGTTCGAGTTTTTGTTGAAAGGTAACTAAACCTTTTATACTTAATATCATTTTAGCTATATGGCGTCCACTGTTGGTCAAAGGCGTCCCTAATAAATTTCCACATTGAGCCGGTCTTAGCCGCCTGCATCCATCGTCTTCCCGCCACCTTCACCAAATCATGAGTCCATCGGGTAGGAGGTCGTTTTTTATGTTTACTATTACACGGTCGCCATTGAAGAACTTTATCACGCAATGCTCCATCCTTTCATATATAAATCCTTTTTTGTAAATACATATAGAATATTTCTCCTATAGAGAGGATTGCAGGATTACTGACCTCCATGTCATATCAATATTCGATCATATAAAACATGCTACAGAATTTATGCTAAAACTACAGGGCACAGCTTCTAGACACTTGAAAACATAGAAGACAAGGGGCAGCCAGAGGCATGCCATACTTCCAAATTTCCCCAATCACATTCCACTTAATAGGTGGCAAGCCTATTGCCGCTTACTGGGAAAATTAATAATGGTCTTTATCTCGTGACTTATGGTACTAGTTTGTTTTATCACGCTTTATATTTATATGTATTCAAATTATTTATTTATTTAGATTGGTTTTGCCAATATCTCGTCCGAATGGGCTGGGCGAACGACGCGAACATAGTGTGGCGTGTGAAGATGTTTTCCGAAGCTCACGACGAGACGGTGTATGCCCTGCTGTCCAGTATGACCACGCCCTTTGCCGGCTGGAAGGATACTAGCTTCAATGTCATGTGAGTATATTAGAAAGAAAGAAAGAAAATAAATATATTCAGTACAAATAAACATAGTGAGTACACAGAAAAAGAAACGATTAAATTTACACAAGCAAAATACAACATTAAAACATGTACTGAAACTGTGTCGACTCAGCACACTGTCGGACACCATAGGATGTCACGACGCTGATCTTTCGTGAATACCATTGACAAGACGTGATGTTTCCCTCTGGATTGCGGAGGTGGGACATTGGTTTTGTTTTTAAGACACAAAACAGATTTACTGCAGATACATGTCAGTAGTTACATATTTATGTACAATTAATATAAAGTGCTTATACGTAAAGTATGAGTAAAACAGCCCAAAATAGAGCAGAATGAAAAGTATTGAACGTGGGAACCAGAGGAGACCAACTCGGTAGAACATGGCTTATGATGATAAAGATAATGCTTATACGACGACCGATATGGTCAGAGGGCAGTTATATCTGCACTTCGCTCCTGAGGTCGTGGGTTCGATTTCCACACATGACAAATCTTTGTGTGCATAAACATGAATATTTGTTCTGGTCTGGGTGTTTTTCTATGTATATTAAGTTTAAGTATGTATGTACAAAAAAAAAGTATTTATATATGTTCATCCGTTATTTAGTAATCATAACACATGTTCTTATTGATACTTATATTGGACAAAATAATTGGTGTAATTGCCAGAAAACATTTATTTTATCATGTTGCTTGCTCCGTCTGTCGGAAAGCACGTACAGCCGTTGGTCCTGGCTGTCATGAACATCTATGACAGTCGTTAGTAGGTAGTCAGTGCTTTCTTATATTCTGACAAAACCAGTTGTATCATTATTGTAATGTATTTCCCTCTGGAATGCGGAGGTAGACGGCAGGTTCCAAGTAAGAACTGAACTGAACTGGTTAGTCCAGTGAGCAGACTTTGGGCCCTAAGAATAGGTCTGAGGCAACCTAGATAATGCTAAGATGATGATTAAGCCGTCAAGGAAACCAACTAAATGATAACTCGGCTAGTGACAATGTGGGGCGAAGAGCTGACCACCCTTCATCATTAGACAGGTTTTACCGAGAAAACTTGGAGCTAAAAGTGTTTTTTTTCTACAAGTCTGTAGATCCCTTATAGATTCTTTTCAACAGTTGTTGTTGATTTATGGGCGTGAGATTATGTAAGAACATTAAAAAAAATGCAAACCGGTAAATGAAGACCCCGATATGTACGATATGTAGGCCCTATATAAATTTATCAAAAGAATATGATTGTGTTAAGCCATATTAAATGCCTTTTGTTATTCTAAAATAATCTTATACGCGCTAATGTCAGACGGTAACATGTTATTAAAAAAAACTACGAAGTTCTCTAATATCTTTCTATTCAAAAAGTTATAGAAAATGTAAAAATACTGGAAATCTATCCCCAGGTGGCGTTACCACGACAATCTCCAAGCCATAAACGGGAGCATGAACTGGCAAGAAGACTACCTAGCGTTTAGCTTACTCGCAGACTACCTGTTCAAAACCAACGAGTTCTATGGGGAAATCAATGCTGTTGTCAATTCCACCATACCCACCCTGCCGAAGGCGGCCGCCATTGCTAAACACAGGGTCGTGTGGAAGAAGAGTGCTGATACATTGCTCAGTTTTCAGGTTAGATTAACAGCATTATAATTTTAGTGGTTACATAATTGCGCGAGCAAATCATCATACATTTATGTTAATTTATTGCAGCCATTTCTTGTCAAATATTGAAACGCCTTGTCATCTGATTCTGCCTTTAAATGTTTTATAAAATCTACACCAAACTTTGTGCTCCCTAAAAGATTCTTCTCTGACAGGCAATCAAAATCTTACTGCACTACAAAATACTGTGCTAAGTCATGCATTAGAAAAAAAGAACATAATATCGGAGTCGAAACACTTTTTTTAATACGAACCTCCTTTGTTATATGTACCATAATTTACCACTATTTTTTAAATTACCTTACGTGTATTTCGGCGTGCTTCTCAAGATTTACATATCTGCAGAAGTATATGTAATGCTATTATTCCTTATAGTACAACGAAGATGGTTTGATGATGATCAATTCCTCGTGGACGCTGAACAGAGGTCAAACAGAAAATAACATCACAGGGAAAGTTACGCTTCTTACGCCATTCCAAGTAAGTGATTTAATATTGTTTTTGATGCTTAAAAACCAAAAGTGATAATTTCAGAAGTCTTTTGTATGTTATTCTGCACTGAGCCTTCGTTTGATAAGGTTTGTTGTATCACCAAAATTTTTTTTTTTTTTTTATTCTCATTTTTTTTTTCAGGACTTTTGTCTTACAAAGACATGTCAGTCCTATCGTACCTTGTTAACATAGATACAAAAACCAAAACTTACAATACTAATTATTCATATTATACTTATTGACGAGATACAAGTTTACAGATTATATTTACACCCTCTGAAATGGGCTCGGACAGCATTGTTTGGAATAACCCAACATCAATTCTGCATAGTTTCAATTTTAAAATCAACTCCTGTCTAGCATCCCTGTTCCGGTCACACTCCGTCAACAAGTGTTGCAGGTCTTCCACCACACCACATACTTCACAATTTGGCGAATCTACTTTGTTCATAAGAAATGCAAAACCGTTGCACGGATAATGGCCGGAACGTAATCTATTAATTATAACTATACTATTTCTACTTAAACTAGAATAATAAAACCAGGGTACACACTGCTGCTGACACTGTATCGTTCGATACCAAATGCCCTTTTCCTTAGACCTCTCATCAAAAAACTCTTTCCAATTGTTATAACACATTTTTTTGAACCTTTGCAATACTTCGGCGTAAAAGGGTTTTATAGAATATTCCCTTCCCTCTAAAGCAGCCAACTTAGCTAATCGATCAGCCTCTTCATTACCACTGATGCCTACATGCGAGGGGATCCACTGAAGACGTATGTCAATGTTTTCTCGACCTAATTCATAAATGATCTCAAGTATTTTATATGCAATATGTACCCCCCTATGTCCAGAAACGCATCTCGCTATATGTTGGAGGGAACTCCTGCTGTCCGTAAGGATCACAATATTGGTGAAGCCACTTTCCCGGGCATATACAATGGCTTCAAATATAGCAATTAGTTCCAGAGTCATTATAGAAACATCAGAATCAGTTTTATAACAGATTTTATGTTTTGAAAGTGAGCAGAAGACAGCTGCTCCCTTACCGTTCGCACTTTTTGAACCATCTGTGTAAATTTTACTCCAGCCACTGTATTTTATATCTAGTTCACTAATGACACTGAACTTCAAATAATTTGAATCAACTAAAGCTTTAGGTCCCCTCACACAATCCAAATCTAATTGTATTACCTTAACCATGTCTATTAGCGAAATCCAGAATCTTAAGTTAAACATATCCAAGGTGCCACTGGAGTAGACATCACTCTCTGTCGTTTTATTGTATGCTACTGAAAGTAACGGTTTCTTTTTTCTCGACCAATATCCTGAGTTTAATAGAGAATGAAGTTTTACAAGGAGTTCCGACGTAACATTTTGAGAACATGATTGTGCTTTAAGGCAGTATTTAAAAGATAAGTACTGTCTTCGCACGAACAGCGGTGTAATTCCTAGATCGCTTTGCATCACATGTATAGGCGTACTTCTTATGTAACCCCCTATGATTCTCATAGCTTGATTCTGGATTTTCTCTAATTTTTGCAAGTTAGTTTTGGCACAATTATCATACAGGAAGCTTCCATAATCGAACCTGCTTCTAATAAGAGATAAATACAAATGACGTAAATGTTTGGGGTGAATGCCCCACGCTGAACCAGCTAAAACGACCAATACATTAAGAATTTTTTGAGCTTTCTCTGAAATTTCGTTTACGTGTTTTCGCCAATTCAGACATCTATCTAGCCATATTCCTAAATAACGAATAACAGCTACAATCTCTACTGGATAATCATTAATATTTAAAACTACCTGTTGTCTCCTATATCCGCTTGTAAATAAACAGGATTTTGATTTAGTATGTGATAATTCTAAGCCAAGATCTTGTAGCAACACTGACATCATGTCTAAAGTATGTTGAATTTTTTCTTGACTTTTAATTATGCTTGCATGACTAATATAAATAACAAAATCGTCCGCATATTGGCTTATCGTAACTTCTCTGACTTGCTGACAAATTTTAAATGTAACTATATTGAAGAGGAGAGGAGAAATAGGGTCGCCCTGAGCTAGACCTCTGTTAGTCCATCTTGTTAGAGTATTATTCCCAGAACTATCGTATATTTTTAAATGTCGTTCACTCAAGAAAGACCATAAGTATTTGCATAATGTTGCTCCTACATTAAGTTCGTCTAAAATATTAATAACCTTACTAATTAAAACATTATTATATGCATTTTCTATATCCAAAAAGCAAGCTAAGGTGGGAGTGTTATCTGAATAGCCTATTTGAATCTGAGTTATAAGTCTAACTAAACTATCAATACATGATTGAGATTTCCTAAATCCGGTAGTACAAGGTGATAAGATTTTATTATTTTCAATAAACCATTCCAATCGCTTTGCAACCATAGCGTGAAAAATTTTACAGAGACAAGAAATCAAAGAGATTGGCCTTAGTTTTGGGTCATCATTGGAAAAAGAAGACGGCTTGGGTATCGCCAAAATTTGTATATCCCGCCATTGTTCTGGAATACAACTAGTTTCATAAATTATGTTAAAAACATTGAGAAGATAACGTTTACCTTCCTCTGGTAGATTATTGACCATGGAATATGTTACACCATCCTGCCCAGGAGCCGTGTCTTTGGACTTTAAGCAATGAGTCAACTCTGGTAAAACAAAACTTGCTCCCAACACGTGATTTGCTGACTCAAATCTAGGACACGGGTCTAAAGCGGAATCAGGTGAAAGAGAGCATAACAACTCCCTGGTTTTCTCTTCAGGGGGATAGTACCTAGATTGTCGACATCCCTTAGCCCACCTCATGCGTCGCCACATCTCCGAAACTGAAGTAACACCATCAATACTAGAACAAAACTTTTGCCAAGAAATAGCTTTGGCTTTTTTTTATCTGATTCTGTGCTTCTGAGGTTTTTTGTTTCAATATATTAAAATTTTCAGGAGTTGGATTTTTTCTAAACTGTTTGAGTGCTAACCTTCGCTGAGCCACAGCATGTGATAATGAAGGGTTCCAATATTCTTTGGGTTTAAATTGTTTTGAGGGATTAGTATATATTTTTTTAAATGGTATATTTCTGTCAGCAGCCCTACAAATCACTTCATAAAAACTGTTATATGACTCTTGTAGGTTGTTACTGTTGATTTCAGCATTGACTCTTAATCCAATTAACACATCATTTTCATATTTTTTCCAATCTGCTAGTTTAAAATTTCTCTTTTTTATATAATGTGCTGTATCTTTAAAATTCATACAATATTGTATTACTAAATGATCACTACCTAGACTTTCATTACTAGCTTTCCATTTAAAATACATGACAATATCCGATGTCACAAACGTGACATCCGGAGAAGATTCTACTAATACCTCCTCCACCAAAGCTGTTCTTGTGGCTGCACCATTATTGAGCGAGACTAAACCATTGTCAATAGAGGAGTCAAAAAGTTTAATTCCCCTGGAATCTATTTTACGTGACCAAGTGACGTGATGTGCATTAAAATCACCGGCTATGACACATTTACGAGAAAACTGAGAAAATATTTCATCCCAATCTGACTGAGATGTATGAACGGATGAAGGGCAATAAACAGAGATCACATTTTCAATATATTTACAATTGAAAATCCTAATACAGATTACTTCAATACCAGAATTATTGACTACTAACGGACATACTCTAGCCTGAATGGAGCGGTGTGTAAGGATTGCAACTCCGCCGTATCCATCAATTCTATCTTTCCTATAAACGTTATAGCTATTCAAATAAAAGTCGTCGCCTTGGTTCAGCCATGTTTCACTAAGTATCGCAATATGTATGTGTTCCTGCATTAAAAGTGCACCAAAACTACTTACTTTCGGTCTCAAGCTTTGACAATTCCATTGCAGAATATTGACATCAATGTTTACATCAGAGTCGTTATTATCCATTGAAAATATTAATTAAATAATTAAGGACATTTTTTTCTGCAATCACACTTAAGATAACTGGTTTCATTTTATCATACAATTCTTTTAACACTAATACATTTTTTTCCTGAAATTCCATATCTGAAACAATAATATTTTTAATGTTAGAAAAAAATGATTTAAAATCAAACTTAAAGTCCTTTTTTTGTGTTTTCTCCTCATCAACTGGTTTCACATATTTCGTAGATGCATCCTCAAATTCGGAGCATTTTATTTTTCTTTGCTCTTCATGTCTGATGTTCTGTTTTTTGTCTTGCTTCTTGTCTCTCGTCTTACTTGTCGTTGCTTGTTCATTGTCTGAGTTGCTGACTGAATCTGATTCACTGAGTGTGGGTCTTGATAATAACACACCACTGTACGTTTGATTTAACTGTTTTTCAGTTTGAATATTATTTCGAGTACTTGTTGATTGTGAAAGACGGGGTTTACTCTGCGCTCTTATGATCTCTAATGCTTTTCGATAGGTCACATTTTCTTGGCTCATTTTGTTACGAATGTTTTTTTCTTTTAGAAAAATAGGACATGTTTTGTCTAGAACCATATGAGGGCCATTACAATTAAGGCACTTATATTGTTGGACTTCACAGTTATCGTGGTCACCTCCGCATTTAGGACAAATAATTTTTTTGGTAGGACAAAATCTGAGGATGTGACCAAATTTCCAACACCCGGAGCATTGTGTAACTGGAAAAACATAAGGTTCTACTTTCAGTCGGCATCCGTATCCATATATGTATGACGGTAAGGTGGAACTGTTGAAAGATACTCTTACTGTTTCGCAATTGACCCACTTTCCTTCAGAGCTCAATCTTTTTAATCTTAAAACAGAAATTATTTCAATCGAGCTTTCTAAACTGTTTCGGATTTCATCGTCATTCATTTCTAAATCTATGCCCTTTATGACGCCGTGCGAAATAGTATTATCTAATGCAAGTTGGCATTTATAGCCGAGATCTTTAAATTTAGAACAGTTCATTAGTTTATCAGCTAGCATTCTATTTTTAAATCGAACTATAACTTTGTAAATACTTTTGTATCGAATCCTTAAAATACCGGAAATGTGTTCGAAATTCAAAATTCTTGCCAGCGCCATTTGCTTTGGAAGCGGCTGTAATGACGTAACACAAACATCAATTTCTTCATTGTCTCCTTCTTTTGCGCATTCTATTTCCACAATTGTGAAATTTTGATTACTAGCTGAATTGCTCCTAATACCACTTAATCGCTTTGTTTTTCTATTCGTAACCTTAGTAAAACCGTCATCATTACTTTCCTCGCTTTCTTCTAATGGTCGTTTTCTTTCGCTTAACACTGTAATTTCTGTGCCCATATTATCCCATTCCAAAGAACAATCATTCTCATTTTGAACCGTACTCAAAGCGTTTCCATAATTACTGTCGTCTTCGCTATTATTTTCTTCACTCATCATAAACAAGCACCGTAAAAAGGTAAATTTGAAAAAATATTGCCGTTTAATACCAGCCGCGTGCTGCGTGCACTCCGTACGGCGAACTTCACGCGAATCATCACCAAAATTGATCTAACATTTTATACATTCACGCTTGTCTCCCAGAAGGGGTAGGCAGAGGCATATTATACCCCCACACTTTGCCAATTATATAGTTGGTCCCACGTAATAGGTGGCGAGACTTTTGCTGTTTATCGGGAACTGGCATTTTCGCCAGAGCTTCGTCTGTTGATCGGCAGGTGCACCATTTACAGGTGAGGTTGGCTTTGGCTTCCTAGGTCTTGGTTGGATCCCTACACACCCCGTTTGATATAATTTATGTCAGAAACCTATTATGACGTTGTACTATACATTTGTTTATGTGATTTTTTGGTTATGAGTTTTTATATTTAGTGTACAATAAAGTGTTCATTCATTCATTTTGTTAGTTTTTTGTAATACATAATTAGTTAAATACTTGACATTTATTTAGATAACAGTTGTGATTTTATAGGAGATCGCGAACAACACTGAAAACAAATTATCTTGTTATTTTTAGATATGAATGACATAAAAATCATAGGAACCAGTAAACTAATTTTAAGTAAATTAATAATTAATGTTCAAACTTTAATATAATTGAATTATGGGAGTTTAGCAAAAATAACTAGGTATGTTTTTAATTATAGGGCTACAGCAAAGGTTTCCTGAAAACAGAATTTGTTCTGGGTCACAAAAGAGATATCAAAGGAGTGACGTACTTGGATTTAGAAGAGAAAATATTGAAAGTCTATGTCAATGGTAAGTAATCAAGTGTAATGTAATGAATAAAAAGACGTAAGGAAGTTTCTTACAAGAGCATATTTGCCGAATCACGCTTCGCTTAAAAGACCCAGTACTATTATGGTCAAGCGGTTTATATACCCCATGCGATAATATAAACAAAACAGAGATTCCTGCATCAAACAGAGCGTAAAACTTATTTTTTTAAATATATATTTTCGAATTTACAGCTTAATCATAAAGACAAATTTATTAGTAGAAAGCAGTGCAGTGGACTGGTTTTCCAATGGTCAGAGGTTCGATTCCTTTCCGGGTTACCGCGGACGAGTTGATTTTTTCTAGTAATTTGTCTCATAAGAGCATGAAACTATTTTTAAAAGGCCTGCAACGTGCTAGCTATCCCCATGGTGTTTCAAGTGTAGTCTTATTCCGTTTCATTTTAAATCAAATGAAATATGCTTACCAATATGGGTTCCAAGGAAGCACTTATGAATGTCAATATAACTTATAAACTCAAGCGCCCATTCACTGCGGGCAAGAGCAATATTTAAAAACAAATCGTTTTTTCCAGGACACATGCGTAGAATAACAAACTGTATGTTAGTGGTGAACGTCACCAGTCCAGTCAGAGAATTCTCGGAGACAACAGCTCGCTTCGGGTTCATAGAGGCAGATCGGCATTTAGTAGCTATGGTTGTCACGCCGAACAGTACCACAGGTTTGTATGATTTAATTTTTCCTTGCTATAGGCTCTCTCGATTAAGAAATTTGCCAATGTCAAGTAAATAAAATATACTTTATTGTCTTTAAGATCAACATGGTCATTTAGATTCGTCAAACATTTACACACAAAATGGAAATTCGATATTTTTTGTTAACAATAATGAAAGAGATATGAGCGGTATAATAAAGAAATAAAAGCAAATGGGTTCTTTGTCAAGGTTTGTCAGTTTATCTTACTGTTGTGGTTTTTCTCAAGATTTGTCAGTCAGTCGGTGACTCTTATCGGGGGGATCTGTCAGTCAGCCTGTCGTGATTCTAAAGGATATAGGGGATTATCCGTCAGTCAGTCTGTCGGTGACTCTAAAGAGGCTTTCAAAAAGACAACGAGATTGAGAAGAATGCCTCAAAAAACTCTTATCGGATTTTTTCAAATTATGTAATTTGGCAAATAATGGCCCCAGGCCCGTATGCATTGAAAACCGCGCAAATCGATTAGACAGTTGAGACCACGGTTTGGGGAACATAAAGTGAGACCCAAACTAGGTAGAGCGATGACATACCCAAAACGGCTTGCAGCGGTTGCAGACGAAGAGCTGAAGATCGATCTCATGATGATGATGATGTAGGCTAATGATGATGATGATGAAATCGGTAAACACATATGGGTATTTTACACTAAGTTCATAGATCACAGATCATGATCTATTACAGACTACTTTTAGTTCGTAAAGACCGTATTATCAAATCCTCAATTTTTCACAGGTATCGAAATTCTTCTGAAGTTACTGTCAGTGCAAGATTTCCACATATTCGGTCACGTTGCTCTGCCCATACAGTATCTTAACAGAGCTATTGTCAACGCTAAGAGAGCGCCGGAGGAGGTAAGTAACGTTATAATTAACCTATGATAAATTAAAGTCATTTAAGTGAATATTGTGCAAAAATATTATTAACAATAATAATAAAAAAATTTATTGGTGCACCATACAATTAAAATTTTTAACTAAAAACAATTTACAAATGTTTATGTGATGCACCAAAATGACCCAACTCAGCATATGCTAGTCCAGTGTTCTAGCGCTGGTTTTCAGCTGGGCCATTTTGGGTGCAGTGCGGAACAGACATCTTATACATTATAATTATTTACTAAATGTTGCTTAATCAAAACTTAAAAGCAAATCTAAATATCCGGTACAATAATAAACCAATAGGCAAACAACATCATACTGAAAACTGTAAAAAATAAAATATAATTTAATCATAAATATATATATACACGCCTGTTTCCCCGAAGGGGTAAGCAGAGGCATATCATACGCCCACACTTCGCCAATTACATAGCTGGTCCCACGTAATAGGTGGCGGCGATGTTCACTAGAGTTAAGAGTAAATTTAATCATTCGTAATAAAATAGAAAATTAGTAATGAAAGACTAATGACTGTGGAGTTGAGTATTACCTGTAGTATCCGTAATCTTAGCCATAAGAAGTCCACTGTTGAACATAGGTCTCATCATCTTAGCCCACAAACGTCTCACTGGTGAGCACAGGCCTCCTCTCAAAGCAAGGTTAGAGGGTATTCTGTTCCACCACGCGGACCGTATGTATTGGTGGAGGCAGGTGTGTGGCGTGTTGCTGTTAGAATTTTTAAGCCCATAAGAGCACGTAACTTGGTTTAAGGAATACATAGGGATCACAGGCCATTCCAATTATTTCCGATAACCGAGTTTCCTTTTTTGATTAAATTATCGTGCAAAAATAAATCTAGGTATACTTATAAACAAAGTAAACTAAACTGTCAGTTTAGTTTAGTTGCATTGTCGAAATAAGAGCTTTTAATTAAATACTTCGAACTTATAACAAAATAACAAGTTTATCTGTCTATGTTGACGAATCTCTAAATAGCCTTGCTGGTAAACCAATTTTGACAGATTTTCTTATCTTATAAGCAGTAATAGGAGTTGGTATACTTTCAAACCCCAAAAATTACAAAGTAAAAGTCGTAAGATTCTAACTGAATAATTACTTTCAGTTGGACTTCAGAGTAGGTTGGGGCACAATGGATTTTGGATTCACCGGCATTTGGCACTGGCAGTCAGTACTGAACTTTGTATACGTATACAAACTATATACGCCTCTGGAAGGGTTCGAGGAGAACGGGCTTGTCCTCAAGAATATATACGGGAAAGGACTGGATACAGAACTTTCGGTGCGATTGTCTAAACATAAAGTAAGTATTGATTCAGTCAACCAGGCCAGCTTGCATAACGGTTACTAATTATGTTAAGTGCTAATTTATTTAAAACATCGCTCTGTCCCTCTCAACTTTAAACAAATTGAGAAGGACAGTACGATTTTTTGAATAGATTTGGCACTGAACAGAATTAGTGACTATTGTGCAAGCCGCCCCTAGTGTTTGAAAGCCCTTGTTTAATAATTGTTTTTTTTTTATTATTATGTTTGTATAAAAAGGTAGATTCTGTCTTAAACCTATACTTTTTGTTTAGCCTAGTTATTGGATTTATTTAAAATTTTCATTTGATGGAATTTTTAGTTTGTAATAACAGATTTTTTATTTCATGCTAATTTATTATTTACGTATGTTTTTTGGGGTAATCATAACAATCAATTGGATGACATTTGCTTAATACTAATATTGACTTTTTAAATAATTTCACCAAAATTCCGTTGTAATTTTTTTTGAAGTAGGAAATTGCTTTGATGTTTGGATACCTGCACTGCACTCCTGAGATCGTATTTGTATGCATGAACATGAATATTGTCTGCTATTATATTAATAAAAAATAAGGATTTTTAAGCATAGCATTTTTGCATAGCTTCTATCGCGGGCCTTGAGCGACGAGACCGAATCCAGAAATTCTGTAACGAAAAACCTAACACCCCCACCCCGACCGGCACAGCGGTGATACTTTTTAGTTTTTCCATCTATCGATAAATAGCAGAACTTTTAATGACTTTTTGAAATATCACGCTTGTCTCTTTAGTTCATCAACCCACCTTTAGGTTGCATTGGTTGTATCGGGTCGCTAAAATTTGTTTTCTTATCGGTCACCTCGCTCAAAGTGTAACTTGAATTAATGTCAGAGAAAAAAAAAACATACATAAATAATTATAATTGCATAAGTTGATAAAAAATGCTATGTAATAGCTTTAGCGCGGCAGTCTCCGAGTGCCACACGTCTTTTTTGTATGTTTTTTGTTTATTTAATATCCATAACACCAGTTTTTAATTGATACTTATCTTGTTACTAAATCGAACAAATAAAAATTGTACAAAAGGTGAACTTAATACTCCAAGGCAATCGCTACCAGTTTATTCAGTTTAGTTAAGTACTATATCAACTTGTTTCTAGTTTGGCATAGCACTGCTTTTACAAGACAACGGAAAGGGCTTGTTGGACGTCCTCCAAGAGAAATTCAAGCATGAACAATCCAACTTCGACACACTGATAGAGAACTTCGACACCAGCGTTGCTATACAACTGGACACCCTGTATTATTCCACTATCACATTCCAGGCGCATCTTATGAAGGTAATATTTTTGGAACTTTATTTTTTTTCTCCAAATAATGGCCTCGTACGTTTAGCACATTTAGCCATTGTCAAGTAAGTGATATATTAATAATATATAAATCATAGTAAATAGGAATAAATGGTGAAAAAGATGATAAATGGTAAATGAGATAATTGAGATACCCTCCCCTAAGCCCCTTGAGTCCTCAGTAAAGATGTGGGACTATACTGAGATCTCACATGGGCTCTTTGAGAGAATTTGAAAAGTGATGTTGCACTGCTTTGTTTGATTTACCAACACTCATGTATGTTCACAAACACTTAACGGTTAATAAACCACCGATATTACACATTAATGTTAGAAATATCACAAATTTGAGAAAAAGCAAAACTGCTGAAATGACGCTTCACTTTCCCGCCAAGAAGTCAGATTTTTAGTTAGAACAATTATTAAACGTTATTTTTTGTACGGACATGAGCAGGGGCATGAGTAGAGAAGAGTTGATAAAATAAGATTATACTATTTTTTTTTACTATTTTTACATGACGCTTCACTTTCCCGCCAAGATGTCCATTTTGTAACTTACGAATACTTTTTATCTGTATTTTTTTATTTGAATAATGTCTTAATTCTTACATTCTGTCCGATGGTTGATAGATAGACAATGTAGTGGACAAACCGCCTTAGTTTGGACAATATCAAATTCATCATCCAGATGTCCAAGAATACAAGGGATGGATTAAAGTATCTTCGTGTCAATACCCGTGCAACTATAATTTCCCGAAAAATTGAGAAACAATTTAACACGACACGTGTTACGCCCTTATCTTCAAGTAAGATATCAGACAGCCTCAGAACAACGATATCTTCACGACCAACGCTGAAACGAGAGAGCTCTGTTCTCTCGTTGAAATTATACTGGCGCGGGAGTTGTCACAAAGATATTTTTAATCCTTTACTTGCTTACAAAGGATTTCCGCCAATTTACGCCTAAATCAATACATTATGCTTACATCTTTTATGTATAGTTTTAAGTTTATATAGTTTAAGTTGTCTAGCTGTTCCATTTTTATTTTGTAAGATAATTACTTTTAAAAACTTATGTCCAAAATATCTTTAAAAAAAAAATTGTCTTTTTTTACATTAATTTTTTTGTTTGCCAGTTCGTGGGAATTGATGAGGAAGATATAATGGAAGTGAATGCAACGTTGCATTTGCCTGACAAACCTGCCATTGTTTTGACTGATGTCTTCGTATTAGAGGTAAGCAACTCATAAATTTTGAAAGTCTACTAATTTGATAAGATATTAAATCAAGCATAGCTATGCTAAACGAGAATACAGTTTTCAAACATGAAGCGATCTGTTTGAAAAATACCTAGGTATTTATAGAAAAGTATACATATTAGGTCGGGGAAAAAGTCTTTTCGCATAACGTAGGTATAAACTTATTATAAAATTTTTTTGACTGTACTATTTGTGTCTGGCTGGTTTTGGTAACATTAAAAAGGTTCCATTATAAAGAAAAGAAAAAAATAAAAAAAAGTTGTTTCCCGCTATTTTTCATTTGTTTTTCTCTCCGTAAAAATGAGTAAATCTAATGAAGAAATTCGATACATTTTAAAATTTTATTATAAAAAAGGCAAAAATGCAACTCAAGCAGTGAAAAAAATTTGTGATGTTTATGGACCTGATGCAGTGTCAGTAAGAGTAGCACAAATTTGGTTCAAACGTTTTCAGTCCGGAAATTTTGATGTTAAAGATGCACCTCGCTCTGGTCGCCCTGTTACGAATAAAATGGACGCCATTTTTGAAAGAGTGGAGCAAGATCGGCATATTAGTAGTTACGATGTAGCTGAAGAACTGGGAATTGACCACAAAACAGTTTTGACCCATTTGAAGAAAGCTGGTTATACAAAAAAGCTCGATATTTGGGTGCCACACGAGCTCACTCAAAGAAACTTAATGAACCGTGTACTAATTTGCGATTCATTATTGAGACGTAATGAAACCGAGCCGTTTTTGAAGAGATTGATAACTGGCGATGAAAAGTGGATCACGTACGACAAGAACGTGCGAAAAAGGTCGTGGTCGAAAGTTGGCCAGGCTTCACAGACTGTGGCCAAACCTGGCCTAACACGAAATAAGGTGATGCTGTGTGTATGGTGGGATTGGAAGGGCATTGTTTATTATGAGCTTTTACCGCCCGGCAAAACCATCGATTCTGATCTCTACTGCCAGCAACTGATGAGATTAAAGGAAGCAGTCGAGAGAAAACGGCCGGAATTGATCAACAGGAAGGGTGTGGTCTTTCATCACGATAACGCTAGACCACACACATCTTTAGCCACTCAGCAAAAATTAAGAGAGTTCGACTGGGAGGTCCTAGTGCATCCACCATATAGCCCTGACCTTGCGCCTTCAGATTTTCACCTGTTTCGGTCTCTGCAGAATTCTTTAGGTTCTGTAAGGTTGACCTCAAGAGAGGACTGCCAAAACTATTTGTCCCGTTTTTTTGATCAGAAGTCCCAAAGTTTCTACGGTAACGAGATAATGTCTCTGCCCACAAAATGGCAGAAAGTTATTCAACAAAACGGTACATATATATTGTAAATAAATGTAAATAAACTTTGAAAAAAATGTCTTGACTTTTCATACAAAAATACGAAAAGACTTTTACCCCAACCTATTATGTATATAGATATATATATTAAATACATATTTTATTATCATTTAGCATAGATATCTGTTTGGACAATACCTACGTACCTACAGACGAGTATACACATCTTTTTAATATGTGAAAAGCAAAATTTGACCATTTTCAAGCACAGTATTGCTATACTTAAGTTCCTACCCGCAGTGAACGGGCGCGATAGTTTTAAAGTTGACTTTCATCAGAGCTTTATGGAAGATAACTTCAATGCGAGCAGGAAACATTAAAAAAATTGTGTTAAAAGAACTAAAATTTCGTATCATACAAAAGTAATGTCAAAATACAAATAAATAAATACTTAAGATACACACATGATAAACTAACGTAAGAAGTATTGCACCTATATCGATACATACATAATATAACGCCTGTTTTCCCGAACGGGTAGGCAGATGCATGTTCCGCCAGTTATATTGTTGGTCCCACGAAAGAGGTGGATGAGTCTATTGCCGCTTCCCAGGAACTTTTATGTTTTATGCCTCGTCTGTTAATCGGCACGTATGCCACTTGCAGGTGAGGTGGGCAACAAAACAACGTAATTACTAGATACCTAGTGATAACGTTGTTTTGTTCAAGAAACAGTCAACATATATATAACTTACTTTTATCAAATAAAAGTGACAGCACTAGTTTCAAACCTGGTTTAACTTTAGGTCTTGTTTTGTAATAAGCCCCATTACGACGACCGATTTGGCGTGGAGGTCAGTATACCTGCACTTCACTCCAGAGGTCGTGGGTTCGATTCCCACACAGGACAAATCTTTGTGTGCATGAACATGAATATTTGTTCTGGTCTGGGTGTTTTCCTATGTATATACAAAAAAAGTATTTAAGTATGTTTATCCGTTCTTTAGTATCCATAACACAAGTTCTTAGTGATACTTATCTTGGAACTAAAGAATTGGTGTGATTGTAAGAGAATATTTATTTATTATTATTTATGTTTAGCTCTCCTGAAAAGTTGTATTTTATACTTGCACTAGGACCCGTCGATATACTTTTTAAATTTGTCAGTTATGTAACTAATAATAACATTGTAATATGTTTTTTGGTCTTTTCTTTGCAGTCCTTCACAGTAATGACAAACACATTAAACCTTGTCACACCATTCCAAGCGATAAAGGAATTGAAATCTGTCTACACTTTGGATATTGAAATTGGCCAAAAGTTCAATGTCACATGTTTGGCGTTACTCTACAATGGTACTTATTGGCACGAGGTGAGAGCTCAATTGACAATATATGAAAAAAATAACTAGTTACTAAGATTACAAAAACTAATGAGAGATTCTTGCAATTTCTTGCATCGATGCTGTCAACGCATATTTATATCAACACTTTTCATATGCAGTAACTAACACCTTACTTATTTTTAAATACTTTCCACTATGAATAACTTTGCTATTCATTATTAGTATAGACTGCTTTTTTACTTATGATGAAAGCAAGCAATAGATCAATTATAGTTCGTTCAATTTTATGACTGATCTTAACATTATTTGTCCAGATAATAATTACTATAATGAAATCTGAATCTTACCTCATATTTAATAAACTGCTAAAACAGTATGTATAACACATACATTTGGTTTCAATTAAAATCATTATCAATAAGTAAATAATTATCGTTAAATCATTGCAATCCATAAATGTAAATAAATTTATTCAGCACTTCCAAAAATACTTTACATAAATAGTTTATAAAATATAAGTACTGAAATGTTATTCGCAAAAAGTCGGACAATCAATGAATGAACTATGGATACATCCAGACATTTTATAATGTTTGTCAACTTTAGTGACATACAAATACAGCAATACTTTATTTCAAAATAATGTTAACTAGCTAAAAATATGTAAAATTGAGTTTTAACATTCCGTTTCTAGATATCGTACAAAGTATTCTACGAGACAGAAAGTGGCGAGGACGACACATACCAATCGTACATAGCGTCTGTAGGTATTGTGACGCCACTCGCGGTGTTGCCAGCGTTGGAATCCAAAGTGTCCGCTAGATTAGAGGATGCGCTGTGGAAAATGTCAGCCGATATTGCCATGCCTTCGTTCGTCGTCACCGCTTTGGCCAGACTTGAGGTAATTAATTCGAAAATACATACAATCACGCCTATTTTCTGAAGGGGTAGACAGTGGCATATTATATGCCCATATTTCACCATTACTATGTTGTTAATGCCACGTAATTGGTGTAGAGCCGTTTGCCGCTTACCGGAAACTTTTATATGTGTCAAATCCCTTGCCTTGGTGTTGGTGTAACTTGCAGGTGAAATTGGCTTGGGTTCTAAGATCCTGGTAGGATCTCTATACATCCCATAAAAGGTACAGGTAATAAATGTTACCTTAATTATGAGCATTGTGACTCCTTATATCCTACCAATAGTACTTTGCGTTAGTGGGCATTGTGACGTCCCTAGCAGTGTTGCCAGCGTTGGAAGCCAAAGTTTGTGCTAGGCTTGTTGAAAAAATATCGATATATTCGATATTATTAATTCGATAAATCGATATTTTTTGCCGATATATTGTTAACCGATAAATCGATATATCGATATAAAATATCCAATATCGAAAATTGTATCAAAAACGATATTTTTATTTTATTTATGGATCTTGGCTTAGAAGTGCCTTTACAGCCGACTTACACTCATGGCCATATTGGAAAGAAGTTCAAACTACGAAGGTATTTTTTTTATTTATGTCGCCTTATTCTAATTACAATTGATATTATTGCGCTAGGCTAAGCTAAATACACTGTTATTTTAAAACCACAATATTTTTTTTAAATTTTGCCGATATATCGATATTTTTTCCGCGATATATCAATGCCAATATTGTTTTTTTTAAATATCGATGTATCGATATATCGATATTTTTTTTCACTTTCGACATCCCTAGTTTGTGCTAGATTGGAGGATGCGCTGTGAAATATGTCTGCCGATATTATCATGCGTTCGTTCGTCGTACTTGAGGTAACTATTATTATCCCGCACTCGTCATGGAGTTTTATTCTCATACCAAATCACAGGTGCGCGTAGAGTAGAGATGCCCATTACGATACGATATATCGGAATATCGATACCGCACTATACGATATAACGATATTTGATGCGATATTTTGACCATACGTACGCTTCGATATATCGCATTCAAGTATCGTATCAAACTATGTCGGTGATTAATTTGTATAATTAGAAAGTATCTATATCACTAAACGAAAAAAGACACTGCCAATGAATGGTTATATTGTTATTAGTAATAAGAGATAACGTCAACAAAATAGTTTATGAAACAAGAACAGCCAGCTTTTGTTTAGACTTTGAGGTAGATTTAAATATATCTTTTAATTTCAGCCCATTAACGTCCCACTACTGAGCACGAGCCTCCTCTCACATATCAAGGTGTGAGGGTATTGGGTCATACTCCACCACGCTGACCCAGTGCGGATTGACGGAGGCAGGTGTATGGCTGCTGTTAGAATTTATCAAGCCGCCCATTAGGCCTCTAACATGGCTTAACGACTACCACATTTAGTGATAAATGGGACCAACGGCTTAACATGCCTTCCGAAGCAAGGAAGCGCTCGATATCAAATGCCACCAACGGTCACCCATCCAAGGACTGACCTCTGTAAACTCTGCTGTACTTCGGTGATCGTTTCCGACCACCGAGCACCGCAGAGCTACGAGCGCTTGTTTCTTTTTTAAAAATTAAAAAATTTAGTAAAACGCCTAAAAAGATAACCCTTTGCACGATATATAATATATACCGCATATTAATAGAAAGACATGCGATACGGTTACGATACGATATATCGATACAGTTACGATGCGATATATCGATACAATACACTTTTTTGGGCATCCCTAGCGTAGAGTGCGTTTTAAGAGAAGCTTTTTGCTTCGTGTTGAAATGTTGACCTACTGGTTGAACTATTAGTACTGTAGAATACTACAAGTAGAACAATAAATGATTGACTCCACTGATAGTATTTGACCTGTGCTTTAATGTCTATATACATATACTAAATCTCATTTGAACTTATAAAATCCGAAAACAACAAACGATGACGCGATTCAACTTTAATCAACGCCCTCTATTGACAAGAAGTTACACATAATGTAACTTAATAAAATATAATATCAAAAACTAAATACTTAACGTAAACATTCCGCCCACCAAGGACATTTAGTGAGAAATTGTCCTTATACAAATTATCGTGCTATCCGCCCACCATAGCCAACATTCATATAAACAAATTGAATAAACTTAGCACTAAAATGATAACAGAAAACACATGCCTTACTTTAAATATAACAATAAATAATTAATTTTATATGAAGAATCGTTAACTGGTAATATACATATTTTTTAGATGTAGGTCTTTTTATGGTGGATGCCTTTACACGGACTGTGACCACACGGGTAACGTTATCAGTACCTGGATGCTTCTCTTCTATTCTACCCATTAACCAACGACTAGGAGGTAAATCGTCCTCTTTAATAAGTACCACATCGCCTATACTAGGCTCTGTAATTTGATAATTCCACTTATACCTATTTAGTAAATTGGAAAGGTACTCTTGCGACCAACTTCGCCAAAAACATTGTAACATTCGTTGAACAAATTTCCAACGAGTTAATGAACTAACGTGTGATTCTATATAAATAGCTGAGTCAGGCACTGCTAGCAGCGGTCCCCCAATAAGAAAATGACCCGGAGTTAGGGCTCTTGGATCGTTTGGATCTGTACTATCTACGGTAAGAGGCCGCGAATTCAAGCAGGCTTCCATTTGTGTGAGAAACGTAGACATTTCCTTAAACGTAAGGGTTGTTTCGCCTATCACTCTTCTTAAATGGTGTTTAGTGGATTTCACACCAGCCTCCCATAACCCACTATTGTTTATATATTATATCAAACACACTTCTCCTTTTGATTTACCAGTTAAGATTGTAACTTGAATCAAATTTGGAAATAACTTTTTCACTGCCAATCTGGTGCCATTACACAGTTATGGTGGATTAATATTTTCCTACCAATCATGATTTCTGTAATTCTGAAAAATATTCGGAAAAACACATTTAATCAACTCATCTATAGATTGCGCAATTGTACAAAAATTGTTCGGTAAAGTGATCAATCCGTTGGTACTGTCGATTGGTATTTTGCCATCACCAATTTCTAACAATTGTTTTGAAAACTCATGGGCAGTTGCATCATTATGTAGGTGAATAGGTACGCATATTAATGTTCATTGTAAATTTTCGTACATATCTCCAAAGAACTGATGACTTCAAACAGGCGTTTATTTCATCAGCAGGAGTTGATCGAGAAATGACAGGCAATGTTTGACGAAAGTCCCCTGACAGCAATATCAGAGCACCACCAAAAAGCTGTTGATTACCGCGTAAATCTTGCATTGTTCAATTAAATGCTTCTATTGATTTTTTATTCGCCATTGTGCACTCATCCCATAAAATAATTGACGTTAATCGCAGAACTTTTGCCATAGCAGAATTTCTCGAAATATTGCATGTTGGAGTTTCAATCACCTGTACATTCAAAGGCAATTTTAATGCAGTATGCGGTCCGACCACCTTTTAATAATGTAGCAGCAATTCCCGAAGATGCAATGCAATTTTCTGTTCCGATCGAATAATCGCTAAAATCAATGATACAACGAAAGTTTTGCATTACAATTGAACTCCTGCTCATATTGCAATTCACGATCAAAAAAATCATATATCTTACGATTTGGTGCGGTCATACCCAATTGTGCTAATGCTTTATTTAAAATCTTTAGACACATATCTTCAATTATTATTAAAGCTTCGTTGTACATTTCCAAGTAATCAACAAATCGGGATTTCTTTCATGATGACGCATACGAATTAAAATGTCTTCTGCCATATAATGTTCATATTTGTTCAATAATTTTGGCATACGATCGAGAGCAATTTTGAACAATTGAACTAATGCGTTATGCTGATGGTAAAACCTTGGATGGTCTTGTATTTGAAACAATTTCACAACCTTCATCCAATTCACGAAAGTTAGCCGCATCACAATGTGGACATATTGCGTCCATCATTCCAATGTATCCGTATGTACTATAATCAATCTGACTGTTGTAATTAAAAGCAGCACGCAGCATTTCATCCAAAACAGCACGACGTATTCTTGATCGCCGTGCAATCGCCGGCCTATGTTTTGTCGTCTTGCTCATGGCATTTTACCTTCACTCAACAACTCTATAATATTTTGTAAAATATAAACACAAATCAATAACAACAATATTTTTGAAAATATAAACACAACAAAGCAATAATTATCGCTGATAAAATGAAATGACATATGACATTAAATTTTTTTGGTATAACTAACGTCACTTTTGACATTAAATTTGTTTGATAAGGTTCAAATTGCCTTTTAAGTATTAGTACAAATTGTTTGTATATGGGAGTATAGAAATATGTATGTTGATTTTACACTTTTTCAAGATTTTTTTTTATTTTCTATACGTACAAACCTTCTCTGGACTTCCACAAATAATTCAAGACCCAAATAAGCCAAATCGGTCCAGCCGTTCTCGAGTTATAGCGACGAACAGCAATTGATTTTTATTATATAGATTAGATTTATTATAGCCATTAAAGCACAGGTCAATTACCTTAAGTAGATCATTAATTGGATCTACAGAGAGTATTTGACCTGTGCTTTAATGGCTACGTAATTTTTTTAATATTATGTATTTTAATTGTAACTGGCGGGAGAAAAAACCAACCTTGACGATTTTCTTGCCCGTTCTTTTACGATCAAGCTCCCGCCCGCAGTGAATGGGCGCGTTAGTTTATAAGTATGACATTCATAAGAGCTCTATTGAGCCAAACTTGAATAAATGAATTTTGATTTTTTGATCTTGTACACCTCTCAATTGATGATGGAAGGATCCCTTTACACCTTTTTAAATTGCCTTTTCATATAAATTATATAAGGTAGGGCACCTGTTTGTAAAATTCTAAAATTTGAACAATTATTTTTTCTACTTTTTTAAGATCTTTATCCTTCCGAGTTATTTGTATCCAGACAAAAATTAAATTCTATTGTTGCCAGTCTACCTTCATAAGTCTACCACAGATTCATAAATAAATACAAATCTTTATAAATTAGTTCCTAAATGAAAAATTTTTTGTAAAACTGCTTAAATTAACATAATTTATTTGTATCAAATATTAGATAGGTATTAGTGTTCGTGACTTGATAAAATTTATAGCGACATTCGGCCATATCTTACAAAAGCTTATGGGGAAATCGTGAGGTCGCACTCATAAATAATGCCTGCCGTAGGAACCATCCATTTCTACATTTTAAAACTAATATTCTTTATGAAGTATTCGTTAATAGCCAATAAGCCTTACGTTATAAGTATTAAGTACTTACTGTTCTCAATAAATGAACTTCTACAACAACGCCATCTAGTTTGAAAGTAATGATAACTAAAAAATAAGTTTTTCTTTTTTATCAGGTACGGACTGACTCGTTTAAAATCCGAAAACAACAAACGATGACGCGATTCAACTCCAATCAACGCCCTCTATTGACGAGAAGTTACATATAATGTTACTTCATAAAATCTAATATTAAAAATTAAATACTTAACGTAAACACTTCGTGTGATTTTCTAAGGGATTACAAAATGTTCCCGGTATTGTCATGCCTTCGTTCATTGTACTTGAGGTAAATATTATTATCCCGCCATCGTCATGGAGTTAATTCTCACACCAAATGACACATGCGCGTAGAGTACGTTTCAAGAGAAACTTTTTGCTTCGTGTGATTTTCTAAAGAATTACAAAATGGTCCCGATATTGTTATGCCTTCGTTCGTTGCACTTGATATACCTATTATTATCCCGCCATCGTCATGGAGTTTATCCTCACACCTTAGAAATGACAGGTGCGCGTAGAGTACGTTTTAAGAGAAACTTTTTCCCTTGTGTCATTTTATAAGGGATTACAAAATGTTCCCGATATTTTTACGCCTTCGTTCGTTGCAACTGCTTTGGCCAAACTCGAGGTAATAATGAATGTTGTAAATATTCTAGGCATTGTAACCGCTTGTATTGTACCAATACCACCAATCTTAATACAGGGAGCTCAGATGTGCTCCTGATCAAAGGGAAGATTTTTCACCGGGAGAGTGGAAGTCCCAGGTGCCACAGCCCCACATATACCCATTTGGGGTGGTCAGAAACCTTGTTACAACTGTCGAAAAAGAATCTGCACAGCAAAATTTACTTTGAGCACAGACATCTTTAGATGAAACGTGTTACATAGCTCTTCGCACACATTGACACAAGACCAAATCCGATTCCCTTAGCCACATTTTCCGACAGATTTGGGCAATACATTAATTCATTATACCTACCTACATTCTTAAACATATAATCTTATAAATATATAATTTAATTGTTAAATACATTGAATATAATTAGTAAAAACATAATAGCATAATATGAATGTATGTGTAGTTATTTATTTTTTTAGGTTTTTAATTTCTATGTATAATATAAGGAAGAAATGTGTTCCTATTTTAAATTGTGATATCCTTGCAGGGTTAATTTGAGGACAAATTTTATTTTTAAAACCTAACTTTACTAAATGAAACAATAATAAAGAATTATGAATTTATTTTTAGCTGGACGACCCATTCGCCGAGACCTCTGGCAGCTTGAACTTAACCTCACCATACTTAGAAGACTACTTTATCAAAATGGAGTTCCGTAAAGATTTTTCTGATAGTGAAAATACAGTAGGTGGCGGCATTCATATACAACAAGGCAATCAAAGCAACTATGTGAGTATTAATTCGATAAGTTGTTAATCAAATTATTAATATTATTTTTATTATAAACATAAAAAATAATAATAATAATAATTCTTTATTTGACAAAAGTATAATGGACAAATAAATTATAAAATCCCCACACTAGGAGGCCTGTATCATGGGAGATTTATTAGCATAGCAATTTCAAAATTTTCATTCGTTTTCTATGTTGACTATATTGCCTAAGGTTCAATTTATAGTGGTCGAATATCTCGTGCTACTACTGGGGTACCGCCGAATTCGATGAATTTCAGCTATTTCATCTAGATCTTAATTTTCTGAGGTTCATCAATACGTACCGGGGAATCTGCCGAAGGCCATTGATTATTTTGACCTTGGCAGACTACTGAAGCGACTAATTAATTAAATGATTATTGTTTGCGTTTCGATGACACATTTTTACCTACATATTATTAATTTTTAATAAAATTTAAAAAAAACACAGAGACGGACAGAGATATTACGTCAATCATTCAAAATGTGTGTCTAAATGGAGAACGCCATCTTGTATCGAGTTCCATGTGTCCGGCGGTACGACAGAATCAATTCGAAATCGATTTTGCCTAATAATCGATTACCAGCAAGTTCGGCGGTAGGCCCCCTGAGCACAGTCCGCCTCTCACAAACCATGTTAGGAGGGTTTTAGGACATTATCCATCACGCAAATCCTGTCCTGTTACTACAACTTTTCAAGACGCCAAATAGGGACCCTAATTTTGCTAGACCAACAGCTTGGAGCCTAACAACACTTAGGGTTCATCCATAAATTACGTCACACGAATTCCGTAATTTTTTGACACCCCCCCCCCCCCCTCCGTCCTTGTCACAGCAGGTAACACTTGTGAGACTCCCTCCTCCTTAGTGTGATGTCACATATTTTGCAATTGTACGGCAAGAAATAATTACATCAAAACAGCAGTTTCACAATTTTTATAGGACCTGGGTTTTGAAATGTGACGTCAAGAAATTTTGCATTCCTCCCATCCCCTTGTCACACCATGTCACACTTAGTCAACCCCCTCCCACCCCTTTAACGACGTGACTGTGACGTCATTTATGGATAGCCCCTTATTCATCTCTGTTCAGCATTGTCCACAGAAAACAACGATTTTATATATACGACGACCGATATGGCGTAGAGGTCAGTATATCTGCACTTCGCTCCAGAGGTCGTGGGTTCGATTCCCACACAGGACAAATCTTTGTGTGCACGAATATGTATTCTGGTCTGGGTGTTTCCTATGTATATTAAGTATATATTTACAAAAAAATAGTTTTTAAGTATTATCCGTTCTTTTATAGTATCCATAACACAAGTTCTTAATGATACTTATCTTGGAACTAAATAATTGGTGTGATTGTAAGAGAATATTCATTTATATATAGTTCGCGTACGCATTCAACTTTCCGCATCCGTTTGTATTCGGTTTTGTGGTTATTTATTTATGTTAATCCTTTTTTGGACACATAAAAAATAACAATTAATATACAAAAAGCAAATTTAAGGCCATTATGGATTCTCTGTCAGTCAACCTTGGGGTAAGCCTCTGCCCTAAATAGTTTCTTGATTTTTCGGGAAATTAAAGTAGCGCGGGAATTGTTACAAAAATATTTTTAATCCATCACTTGCTTACAATGGATTTCCGCAAAGTAACGCCTGAATCAATAAATTATTCGTATTTGAGTTAAAACTAATAAAAGTGACAATAAAACGATTATATTCTCCAGCTATTCGCCGATGCAGTATGGCGCCCTTCGCCAAATCGCTACATACGCTTCAAATCTCGAGGAGCACTGGTTCCAGTTCTACCACCTTCCGAACTAGCTCTCCTATACTCGGAGGAAAAAGACCAGAAGACTGTGACTACGGACTTTTCCAGTGACGATACGTACTATTCGTTGAAAGCAGACCAGAGACCGACGTATTTCAGTTTGGCGCTTAGCACGCCGCATGAAGGTTTCAGGTAAATAGTGTGTAAGTGTGTGTGAGAATTAGTGAGGGTATGTCTCTTTATTTATTGATTTTTTTTGTGTACTAAATGAGACGTATTTCTGTGTGACATTAAGGTTTCCGATAAATAGTTTTTAGCGTAAGTGAGAATGAGTGTGTGTTAGGTTATGTTTATTTTTGTTTGATTTTTTTCTTTCACATAGTAAATCACATGGAACTCTGTGTAGCACTTAAAACGTCGTATGAAAGTTTTAGGTAATCAGTGTGTTAGCATGTTTGAGGATAAGTGTAAGTGTGTTGGTTTTTTATCTTTCATATACTAAATAAGACGTTATGAGTGTGTTCCTGTTCGCCGTATGAAGGTTTCAGGTAATACGTGTGTGAGAATGAGTGTAAGTGAGGGTATGACTACTTGTGTGTTGGTTTTTTCTTCCATATATCTAATGAGGCGTATTTGTGTGTGTTTCTATTCGCCGTATAAAGGTTTCAGGTAATAAGTGAGTGTGTAAGAGTAAGTAAGTGTGAGAGAGAAAATGTGTACGCTCACGAACCAAGGTAGAAGAAAACCCGTGACAAGAAACGTGGGCTACTGAATAAAAGGTCTAAATAAAGTTAATTGTCACTGCACAATTATTTGTAATAATTTTTAAACTACGCTATTTCTCTAGTTCATCCAGACCCGGGACTCGCTGTAGAGTCATCATATTTTAGCATAATTCCGGTTGCCCTATACTTAAGCTCAGGGCCCAGGGTCTGCTCATTGGTTTAACCAGATTTGACAAAATTTCAGTTATTTAGGACCCGCTATAGAGTGCTATTGTTTATTATATTGTTAAATGACACGTCATAATAACTAATGACGTTTTTTCGCATACTTTAACATGGTCAGCATTTATGTGACGTCACAACTATAAAGTATAACTTTTGATTACAGAGCGATGAAAGTAATAAGTGAATTTGAAGGCGATGACATCTCAGGGTCTCTTGTGACCGACATGACTGAATACAGCATCTCGGGGAAGGTGCTTAACAGAAACCCGTTGGAAGTAAGTTACCACTACATAATATATACCGAAGCCCCCGGCGGCGTTTGTCTGCTTTTTGATAAACTTACGAACGGATATTCATGAGGTTTTCACCAATGGAGTGGGTCTTAAGGAATTTGCATATATATAATTTGTCAAAATTCTGTGTGCATTGGTTGAAATATAACAATAATTGTCAAAGATGGCGGAAGAAATCAATTTGTTTGTGGTTTTTTATTGCAAACGCTGCATGATCGTTTTGAGATTTAACAAAATGATTTATATATTAGTGCCTATATCCCCGAAAGGGTAGGCAGAGGCATATTATACGCCTACCTTTCGCCAATTAGCTAGATAGAGCTTTTGTCAAATGGTCCCACATAGCAAAAATTACTATACTACTACTATTTTTTGCCATTTTGACATTTTGCCTGTTTTCAGATGTCAATAGTCCTAGTGCCAAAAGGCGAAGGCACTCAAATCACAGTCCTCATGAAGTTCACCTCATCTCCTACCATGTATGACATGGTAGCGCAAATTTCCGGGAAGATGCAGGCTACTCTTCGCGCCGGGGCTACTATGGAGGCCAATTTTACTGATGTTTTCTTTAAGGTAAGCCATTTCACGGTGAGCTTAAACAGAGTATTACATAAAGACTAATCGAAACACGTCTCTAATGTTAAGAGCGTTAGGTCGTGTTCTGATATATACGGCGCTTTGAGTGCTGCCAGTTATTTGACTCTGACTGTACCAATTTCACGCACACACATAAACAAAAGATAATTGTCAAAATCAGACCAGCCGTTTAAAAAGAGTTCAGTTCCATAAAAGTGTACAGAATAGTTTTTATGTAATATGACACGTCATAATGATTAAATCCTGTCTAACGGTAAGCAGTGGACGCAGTCCAAAATGTAAGACATAACGTGGTATTATCTAGGAATCAAGCGCAACCACTTATGAGGGCCTGCATAAATGCCGTTTCACGCCCTGTTTGAAACCTTGGAGTATATGAGCTGGCAAACACATGTGCTGGCAGTGAATTCCACAGCCGATGGTCTTACCGAAAAATTAAAAGGAAATTATTAAATGACATAGTAGGGACTACAATAAAAAGTGTACATACAGAAGAATTTGGTATTTAAAGATCCTTGCCTTTCTCAGGTGGAGTCCCCACAAATGAAGGACAAAGAGGTATACTTCAAGTCGCACGTGGAATCGTTCGCCGGCCTCCGTCGCACGCTGAGCGTGCAAGCATCCACTCCGCTCAAGAGGATCAGCTACGTCAAAGGAGACGCCGATTTTATGTAAGACTGAGAATTTTGCAAATGTATCCGTGTAACCCATAGGAACAGTATGAAACTCACAGACCACTTACCCCAATAACTTTTTTTTTTAATAGACGTGTAGGGCGATTTTCTTAAAAAAAACGAAATATTCATGCCTATCGTTCTTACATTAATCCTTATCTATGGGCTTCGACAACGAAACATTTTACACACGAATATGAAGTGATACTGTGAACTGATAAAAGTCAAGTTCTAGTTACTTTGTTGAATTTGGTATGGACAGCTTTGATACTCTCATAACTATCGCTTGATATGTAGGAACTCCGATCCGGAGCCGGCTAGTTCGTAAAGGTCATAGAAATTAGCGCTTGATATGTAGAAACTCCGATCTGGAGCCGGCTAGTTCGTAAAGGTCATAGAAATTAGCCTGCTTGTCAATTTGTGACGTAACGCAATATGGCTTAGGATCGGTACAAATCTGACAGAAAATCCGTCGAGTATTAGTCGCGTAAAGCCAAAAATATGATAAAACATTCAACATTTCACACTTGAGCGATAATACGTTAGTGTGTCAAAACGTAAAGCTACAGTACGCTCGACGGATTTACCGGCAGATATTACCGACCGAAACCAAACCGAAATTAACAAGCACCCTTTATACTTTCTATGCCACAGTGCGGAGTTATTCTAAGTTCAGTATGCCAAGTAATCAAAATGTAACTAGCAATTGCCGTCCAGTGCTAAAAATAGGTCTCAATTCAATTAAAATACAAACACATTACAAAAACGAGGTGGTACAGAAACTACGGTATACATGTGACGCCTTGGCAGGGCACAGCAGCCTCTCCCAAAGAGCGCCACTCAACCCGGTCTCCTACTTGAATCAAACCGCATTCATGCTTAATAAAATATGCATTATTTTTTTCAGTTTTGCTCCAAAAACGGGATATCTTCTTTGCAAATACGAATTGCCTGACATGAATGGCGAAGGAGACTTAAAATGGAGTTTCCTTATCGGAGATCTATTTATAAAGGTAATTCTTTTTACCTATTGTATTTTTCTTTTTATACCAAGTAAATCATTATCAACCGAGGGTTATACCGGTTGCCCCTGACTGGATCAGGGTCCGTTTCTTACTCTTTTGCCTCCACTTCGCACGTTCTTCAGCATTCTTTGTAGATAAACCTTTTTACACCTGATACATAATCAATAAAGTGCCATTCGAACGATATCCTGAAAGACACTCACCCACCTCTTGACTCCAAAGTACAATCCGCGGCGTATAAGTTAAGTTTGACATTATCGGGTCTCAATAGAGGTCCGGCGCGGGGGTGGGGGATGCGGAGGTGGCGCGTAACTATAGCAATGCTATAGCAGCGACGCATCACTCGCGCTCATGCGTTAAGTCACTTTATGTATCTTTCTTTCTATTGTCCACGATTGTACCTACGCGACATCCGCATGTTTTTTTATCTTACGTTGTATTAAATATGCCCAGGAAACTAAACCAATTAAAAGCAGTAATTTACTACGGAATCTTGATAGTAATTGATAAAGCCCCCAATGTAATTTTAATATATGTAATTATTTGTGTTTACTATAGGCCCTCGGACACCAGCTAGTAAAGAAAATAGAGAAAAGCGTAGATTTGGACATCTACTTCGGAAACAATACAGGCATTGATGGATTCACCAAAACTGATGCTGGATTCAGAATGGATTTGGATCGAGTTTGGCAGTAAGTGTTTTGTCGTCAGTTGTTAGATGGTATATACCAGGGATGATGCGAATATTCGCATCCGCATCTGCGGAACTTTCGCATAGATTTAACATCTGCATCCGCATTAATTAGTGCGGATGTTCATGCGGATGCGAATATCATGCCAGTAGCGACAAAAAGGAATTGGGCAGGGCCCGGCGATTGGGGCGCGTGCCGGTCGCACGTGACAATGTTGAATGGGAGCAAAGAAATTAGTGACAAGATTGTCGAATCGTTACAAAAATGAGTATTAACGTTTGATTTAAGTACAATAAAATATTAATTATAGATTTTATTTAGATAATATCTTAGACATCCGCATCCGCGGATATGAAGCCTTCAAAACTCCGCATCAGCATTCGCATCCGCGGATGTGAAAATATCAGCATCCGCAACATCCCTGGTGTATACAACTAAGTTTTGGTCAAGTTGTGAATTGGTATGATTTGACTAAACACTGTCTGATGTGTTTCCCGTGAGACATTGTTTTCTTCTTTTGCGATTAAAATTAGAAAAACTAATAAGCTAAATAATATTTGCGACGCCCCATATCAATTGGGAGCAGGGCAGGAAGGTTATAAATAAACTGAAATATTATATGCCTACAGAATCGGCGCCAACGCCTCATTCGGCTACATAATGGATCAGCGTTTGAGCCTCGTCATAAACGCGATCCTGCCGAGACCTAACGTAGACGTGCACACGTTGAAAGTGCTCGGTTCGTTGGGAACTGCCGAAGCTCCTGTTAAGACTCTCGACGCTGAGTATAGGACCGATGTCACCAAGATTGTCACTGGGATTCAAGGGACGGTAAGTTTTATGAGAAGACGCATAGCTTAGTTAGCATAAGCGTTTCGCTGCCTTGACGAAATCATCGGTGTATTTGGTGAAGTCCTTCTGAATCAAACCAAATCATTTGTTGCATGTCACATAATAACAGATAGTAAAAATAATAGGTCGACGATGACAGATAGCTCTGCGATGCTGGGTGGTCGGAAACGATCACCGAAGTACAGCAGAGTTTGCAGAGGCTAGTCCTTGCTTGCTTACTTCGGAAGCCACGTTAAGCCGTTGGTACTTGTTATCGCTAAAATGCGGTAGTCGTAAAGCCTCTAGCCTAATTGGGCGGTTTGAAAATTTCTAACAGCAGGACGCCATACACCTGCCTCCGCCAATTTACACTGGGTCTGCGTGGTGGAGTATGACCCAATACCCTCGCACCTTGGTATGTGAGAGGAGGCTCGTGCTCAGTAGTGGGACGTAAATGGGCTGAGATGATGACGATTCTTAAATATACATTCCGATTGATCCCTTCTGCAAGCAGGAGCTTAAATCAGCCAGTAACTACATTAGTATTTTACAGGTATTAATACTACCAGAAAATTTCGATACAAATTCCACGATAACTTGGACCTCAAACTCTCAGTACAAACAAGTGAACAATCTATTGTACTACAAATGGGACGTTAACGGATCACACCACGTTGACTACGCGCTGAAATCGCCGTTGTATGAAAAAGTAGAGACGTTCAAATTGAAGGGGTCTTATCAAAAAGACATGGTTCATAAATATCAGATTATCAAGTAAGTAATTGATTGTAAGAAACTTTTGTTTAGGATGATTATTGAGTGTTTTTTTTATGAGTTGTGGGACACGAAAATCACCTCTTATTTGATTTTAAAGTTACATTTGTTGCTATTGTCCATTCAAAAGAACATTACAAATCTGGAAATCGAATGTTTCAAACTGCTATATATAATCGCCAGATAAAAAAAATTATATGTACTGCATATTATGAAAAAATTAATTATCATTTAGATATAAACACTCCATTATTTGAAATATCTACATCTACTAAGTATTTACAATTTGTTTATATAACCAGAGGTATGATGCATCGTCCGGGAGACTCCCAAATCGGTGAACTGGACATCAGGTACGGGGGGATGGCCCACACCGACGGTCATTTCAACGTCACCACGCCTTTCCGGAGGCTGCCCTGGCTCAAGTCTATTCTCAATGTAAGTTGTCTAAAGTCTTTTGTTAGAATCTTTTTAGTTTAGTTCGAATCAACATACATACTATACATAGGACGGGCTCACATCGGCATCGAGTCCACGATGAAGTGGGACTTGTGACCACCTGGGACTTGTCCTCGACAGCCGGTGGAACTTCGTCGAGTACTTCCGACGTTGGGCTCCTAAGTTGAAACGGACCGGGGCCGCCCTCAAGCGGCTTCTGCCCAACCTAAGGGGTCCAAATGCCTCCTGCCGGAAGTTATACGCGGGGGTCGTGAGGTCTATGGCCCTTTACGGGGCCCCGGTGTGGGCGCGTTCCTTGCAGCGACGAGCAGCTCAGTATCTGAACGATAGTTCTCGCGCGCCTCTATGAGTGGCGCGTGGAGATACTACGTCGGGGAGAAACTCCGCTGCCACGGCAGCTCGATGCGCAGCGGATGGACTTTCGGCGCGATCTCATGGCGTCATGGAGAGAACGACTGTCGCAACCCCGTGCAGGGCTCGCCACGACAGTGGCGGTAAGTCCCCTCTTTAGTAGTCAGTCACGATGAAGGGGCTGATAAGATTTAGTCATAACACAATATAAATTTAGGATCTATACATACTTTTATCCTTCATTATACTCATAAGACTTTTATCATAAAACCACCGGAAAAAGCTAGTTTTTTTCATGTAATATTTTTCGTAATAGCTTGATCAATGACACGTTCTTACGAACTTCTCTTAATTTCAGATAAACTATGTGGATGAAGCATCAGACAACAAAGTAAACTTATTCTGGCCAAACAAAACAGCCTCAATAAACTCATCCCACCAATATATACCTCAAGAAGGGGGCTTCAAACAAATCGGAACTGTATCACTTTCCGTTCCATTGAACACTCAGCATTTAGTCAAAACTGACTACTATTACATACAGTCTGATAAGTGGAGCAATGGAAACGCTACAATAGACTTGGATTTGGAAAGATTCGTCAGCGCGTCGTTCAAGCAGTTGCTTAGTAAGAGCGGAAGAGATTTAGATTTGGCTACGACAGATATTGAAGTGGAGAATGTTCATACGCCTGTTGGAGTCAAATATATACATGAGTTCGATACTTTAGGAAATGTTGTAAGTATTTAAGTTGTCATCACCGTTTCAGTTGAACAAGGTCCTCTTCTATACATAGGCTTCCTTCGAATAACCGATGCTTCGCAACTTTGAATTATCCGCTTGCGGCTACCGAGCCAACACGATGCATCGGTTTAGCTATGATACGCACTGAAACTGGACTAAAAAATAATAAGCAAGTTTTTTTTACTCAAACATGCGGCTCATCGTAGCCTATGGACACATGCTACACCAGGGGCATGACTCTATGTTATTGGTAGTGTTTTTTGCAATAAGTCCAGTCATCGAACCATAGTTACGTGAAACATGCCGCTAGATTTCGGTTAATCGCGTGTATTCTTATGTGCAATAATTAACGCAAAACTTGCATAAAAATCATCATCATAATCTCAGTAATGACGGACCTTCTCTAACGAACCAAAGTGAGAGGAATTAAGGTCAAATCCACCACGCTAACCCAGTGGAAGCAGGTCCTTCTGTTAGATTTTATCAAGCGAAGACTACCACATATATATAGTAATATTCGTGACCAACGGCTTAAAGTGCCATTGATTTTCAGTCTATCAGCACTCGAACCAAGAAATTTGGGCAGTCGTTTCTGAGCAAGACTAAGCTCTGGAATTCGCTGCCGGCTCGTGTGTTTCCTGTTTCCTATGATCCCGGGTCTTTTAAGCGGGGCGTCAAACGGCATTTTAGCAGGCCGTCATGAGTGGATGCGCTTTATACCGTACTTATTTTATGTTATGAAGCGCTTTCATTTTTTATTGAACTGCATCGACTGCTTACCATCAGGCAGGATGTAGACATTATGACGTGTCACATTAAAAATTAAAAAAAATTGAATATTAAATTCCACACAAACGGGCACTCATCCAAGGACTGAACTCTGTGTACGCTGCTGTACTTCGTTAATCGTTTCCGACTATCTCACTCGGCGTAGCTCAGAGCGCTTTACCCGTTCGCTTATATAAAAATACCCTTAACTTCCATTACTATTGTAGGATGTAAAACAAGCAACTGTTTTCCACCTCCACAATGCGACAAAATTCAACGTCACTGGTAAACTGGACGTGCTGACTCACGAGGCAGGAAAAGACCTTCAGCTCACTGCCATACACGGGAATCGAACCTGGACCTTCGAGAACAAGTACGAGGCGATAGAGAGGGAACTGAAGCAGGGAAGCAAAGTGAAATGGGCCGACGATGTGTGGCTGAAGTATGACATACACGTTACTAATATGACCAGTGTAAGTATGATTTATTAATCGTAACTAATCACTCGTATTTGAATAAGTAACTATGGCATGGAACTGATATTCTCGTTACTTCGCGTCCAGTTTTGCTATATAAGCAATGTTTGAGGCATAACTAGCGCATTGCCGACCGTTTAAAAATACTTTAGAAAACCAGGCAGCTATGAAAATTTAGATTAGCAATCTAGCTTTATTGAGCCAAAGCTATGCCTTTTGACTGCACATATAAGTGTGAAGCCACTGGAAATGTAAAGAGTATTTGTAGTTACTAAATAAATCTTTCTTCCTATTATTCTTGATCCACGGAAATGAAACGGAATAGCAACAGCTCATAATGAACGTCTGGTATCTCCTTAGCACTTTTAACCTGATTTTTGTATACAGCCTTAAAAACGCAATGCTCGTCTCAGTGGGAACGTTGATCCTTTAAACATCCTTTATCATCTCGCTAAAAATATTAATTCATCCACAGAATGAGACCCTTTCAAACCCTTTATATCTATATATATTCGCTCACTAAAAATATGTAATGCTTTCACAGGATGAGACGGAATCGCAACAGCTAGTAATGAACGTCTGGTACCCCCTTCGCACATTCAATCTGATTGCGGTATACAATCTCCAAGATACAATGCTAGATGGCAATGCTCGTCTCAGTTGGAATGTTCGAGACGAGAATAAGACTGCTGAGTTGAAAGGGCGGTGGGACAACCCACCGATGAGCGAAGGCAGCTTGCATAACATTGGACTGTCATTGTCACATCCTTCTTTTAGAAAGGTCAGAATATAATCGATTCTACTGTTATTTCCTTTGTTCCATTTTTTTACAGGGATCAATAATATTTTTTTTATTAAGCTATTGCATAGCTTCTATTGCGGGCCTTGAGCGTGGAGACCGAATCCAGAAATTCCGTAACGAAAATACCTAACACCCGACCGGCACAGCGGTGATACTTTTTAGTTATTCCATCTATCGATAAATAGCAGAACTTTTAATGACTTAAAATCTCACGCTTGTTTCTTTAGTTCAGCAACCCGTCTTTAGGTGGCATTGGTTGTATCGGGTGGCTAAAATTTGTTTTCTTATCGGTCACCACGCTCAAAGTGTAACTTGAATTAATATCAAAGAAAAAAAATACTGCATAAATAAAATAAATAAATAATTATAATTGCATAACTTGATAAAAATGCGATGCAATAGCTTTACCGCGGCAGTCTCCGAGTGCCACACGTCTTTTTTTATTATTTAGCGATTGTGAACCCTAAGGGTGTTGTGCAAGACAACGGTCACTAATTCTGATTAGAACTTAAGCTATTTAAAACATAGTTCTGTCTGTCTCAACTTCAAACAAATGACTGAAATGCAGTGACATTTTTTATCAATATTAGGTTAAATCAAACTAAGAACTGTTGTGCAAGTCACCGTAAATAAAACACATTTCATGGATTTAAATCGCGGGTGAATGAACTATTATTTTCTCGACGACGACGTTTCAAATAGTTTACAGTGATTCATCGCACAGAAAGACTGATATAACTTCTACAGATAAAGTTACAAATTGAAAACTACCTTCACTATAACCTTAATGGTTGCACACGTTCGGAATCACACAAATGAACTATAAAAAATTAATCGTTTCATTAAACCCACGATTCAAATCCGTAAAATGCGTTTTGAAACGTTAAAAATATTTACAAAACATTTCTTCCACAGGATGTAAATCTCAAAGGACAGTACATAAGCACTCCACGAATTATGTCGAACGTATCTCTTGAACTGCAATACTCAGACTATGAAAACGAGTACTTGAAACTGCAGTCCATACTTACCGATAACTCAAACGGACCAATTAGAGACTACAAGTTTGCACTCAAATGCACTCACCCCTCAACCAATTTAGATTTGGACATGAAATCTGACATTAATATTCGAAGCAAGTGGTACTATATCAATAATTACTATAGATTCCAAAAGACGCTGTTTTATGAAAAATTGAGGCACACCAATATGTTGATTGATATTACCAATAGCACTATTCATTGGGAGGTAAGGTATTTCAATGTTATCTTACGTATTTTTACAAGACAAATTTTGATCCTAGATTTTTGCTAAGATATACGACTATTGTACTATTCTAGCAGTGATTTGAGATTAGTGATGCTTAAGAGGCTTCAAAAAGACAAACCTTGGTCTCAGGACTAGACTAATAATATTTTAACTATCAGGTTTTCTTGATAAATTACTAAAACAGAAGAAAAATTTGAGTTGAAACCTTTTACCTGCTTTTGGTCTAAATGGACTCACGAAATTCAGTACATTCGGACTTCAAAACGTTTCTTTGTCTTGGTCTTAGTCAAGTAAAGTCCGTAATAGTCAAGTCAAAATCCTATCCCAGTTACGTCAATATCGTCAGTTACAGCAATATTCCAATTTCGTACACTTATGTACAGTCAGCGTAACATAGTTGGTAACACTCGGAGCGTCATAAAGATCGACACACATTTCTATTGTCAAAAGCGTTAGGGCGTGCTCCGATATATGTAACGCTTTGGTTGCTACCAATAATTTGACGCGGCCTGTACGCGGTCACATTTACTTGAACGTGCTTTTCTAGACACGGAGCAAGCGATATCTACGCACATAACTTCGACGCCCGACTTTAGCCCGAAACCCTTTTTAATTTTAAGACTATTGGTCTCGCCATCAACGCTTTGGTAGCTTGTCTTAATAAGATCTTAAAAACTCTAATTTTCAGAGAGCTAACGAAACATACTTCTACAAAGTGAACGGCACTTGGGAATTTGGCTATCCGGAATCGAAAGTCATTGTGTTTGTACTGCGACCAACTGGTAACGATACTGGCTTAGCAGTATTGTCTACTAAGGATATGTCGCTTGTTGCGCACTTTAATAGCACCGATGGTATGTAACATGTTTGTTATTCTACTTTTCAACAGCGATACTTCTATTAAAGGTACATGAATATCATCATGATAGCAAAGATCAAAAGTGGCAAGATTATAGGTCGGTCCCACGGCACTAAAAACAGCTATCTATGGATGATTTAGGATTATAAAGTAAATATGATCTATACTGGAATCTCTATGGATATGTAGAAAATGATTTCGTAGAAAATCTAGAAATTTTGCTGTTTGGGGGGAATTTTGGGGGTCTTTTCTATAAATAGTTCGAATTACATTGTAAATGATCCGAGTATACAGTTCTCAAGCCCAATTTATTGGGCCAAAATATCAACTAACATTCAAGGTATCTTATATTGCAGTCATAGGGACCATTATGTGGTCCGCTAATGTACACTCGTGAGCAAAAGTTTGGAATCACTTACTTGAAATCGGTTCCACGCATCGCAATCTTGAACACATAATATTGTTTGAATAATTATCAACATCATCATTTTTAAGGTTTAACTTGAAATTGATACTAAATTCATTGAAAGCAATCTTTAGTACTCAAGATCTCGTGAAACCAATTTTAAGTAAGTGATTCCAAACTTTTGCTTTTACGCGAGTATAGTTTGATCCTTAGGGCATGCTCAATTGATAATATAAGCTTTACCTAACTCTAACATAATATATTTTTTACAGACGTGTCGTACCATACTGTGGGCCGAATCATAGACACAAGATCAGCAAAAGTAGACGCTTGGCGTGACTTTGATGACGTCACCACAGTAGATCTAGCTTCATACATCAGACTCAACCATTCCAGACTCTTAACTAGCTCCCTTGTATGGCGCCCACAAATTTTCAGCGAAGTTAAATCAGCAGCTGTTTATTCCCTTAAGTCTTTGTACAGTCAAGTGAATGAGACTCTTGTGATTATCAAAGAAATGCCTATGGAAGCGCATTTAGCTTTACGAAACATTTGGACCGATGCCAAACCAAGAATCAGAGAATTTTTAGATGATTTGAACGATTTACATGTTATCAAAGATGATTTAGATGAATTCCAAGTATTTTTGAATCAATCCTACAAAACTAATGACTTCTATGTCAAAGATGTCGTTGAGTTTACTTACTACGTACTGGACGAGATGGCAATTAGAAATCATTTAGAAAGTTTGCCTGGAATTGTAAACGATATGTGGGGCATGATGGGGAACACAAGTCAATCTATAAAACAGAGCCTTACATACGTTGTTGATACAGTTAAGATGGCCTATTCAAACTTCTTAGAATCTGTTAACAAAGCATTAGAAGCTGACTTTATGGAATTGGTGTCAGAAAAACTAGAAGCGATGATAATGCATTATGATAACTTCGTAAGGGATATGCATATGAAGTTCTTGGAATATTGGGAGGTAACTTGGGTGAACGCCACTACAAGGCTTTATAAATACTGGCACGATCTTCTGAAGTCCATAGAGCCGCTATTTTTCAAAGTGTTGTACTATACTGAGTCGTTTGTGGTGACTATTTGGAAGGGTGTGATGGATTTCTTCTACAGTAGAACTCAGGAGTTAACTGATTCGCCTTATTTTAACTATGTGTCGACGTTCAGCCAGGAGATAGATAAGTAAGTATATACTTACAACACATAAGGTAAATACAATTAATACAACAATCAACATGATAATGTACAGAATAGAATAATAAAATGAGTAGAGAAATATACAAAATAAATTACATTACTGCTGTTGAATTTATTGAAACCGCAGCGACGGTGTTACTGAAGCATCACTTTATTTCTAACACATTTACACATACATTCACGCCTGTTTCCCCGAAGGGGTAGGCAGATGCATATTATACGCTCACACTAAGCCAATTATATAGTTGGTCCCACGTAATAGGTGATGAGCTTATTGCCGCTTCAGGGCACTGTTTTGTTCGCCAGAGACTTGTCCGTTGATCGGCAGGTGCACCACTTGCAAGTGAGGTTGGCTTGGGCTCCTTAGGTCTTGGTAGGATCCCTATTTAATGCACAACAGATTTCATGATAGCTATCAATTCATGTTATAGTATAATTAATATATATAAATTTAGTACTTTATTAACAATGAAATATACTCCTCATAAGAAGTTTAAAGAGCTGACTTATTTCTCTGTAACTCTTACATGTGCTATGTGCATTAACGCGAACAATCTCAATTCAATAACTCAATTTTAAATGAAGTAGTAAATCCTTAAAAAACTTTGACCTCGAATACGATTGTTATATTATAGATTATGTTTATAATCAACATGCTTTATTCTCCCAACAGAATATACAAAGATCTAGTGAGCAACGATGTAGTGACCAATATAAAGAAATACACGAGGAAGTTCTCCAACCTGATTTGGAGCAAGATCGAGAAATATATCCCGTTCAAAGAGGAGATAATGCAACTTTACGCTGAGTTCAAGAACGCATGGGAATCGTTTATGAAGACCAAGCAAGTTGTGTATGTTAAGGAAAAGGTACTATAGCCACTATATACTACTACTTTTATTTACACCAATTATTTAGTTGTGTACCAAGAGCTTTGGCCCCTTTTTTTTTTGATTTACGTCGGTAACAAAATGCATTTACGCACTGTCTCCCGGCCAAAGAGGGACCGAGAGAGGTGTGTGGAGCTTTGGTCCCTAAGCCAACCTCGCCTGCAAGTGCTGCACCTGCCGATTAACGGACGAGTCTCTGGCGAACATTCCAGTTCCTGATAAGCGGCAATAGACTCACCACCTATTACATGGGACCAGCGAAATGAGGGCATATATTATGCCTCTGCCTACCCCTTCGGGAAAACAGGCGTTATTTTATGTATGTATGTATGTTTTTAGTTCCAAGATAAGTGTCATTAATAACTTGAGTTATTGATACTAAATAACGGATAATTATACATAAATACATATTTTTTGTAAGTACTGACTTAATATACATAGGAAAACACCCAGATCAGAACCAATATTTATGTGCGGAGTGCAGGTATACTTGTCACCACGCCATATAGGTCGTCGATTACTTACTATATTCTTCCCGCATGCCACTTTATCACGTTTCGCGAGTATAATTTTTTCTTCATAAATATAAATAATTTTTGGGACTCTTTTGAGACTCTTTTGGACTCAAAAACACACAACAAAAATCTGAAATCGACAGGAGTTTTTTAAAGAAATAAAATTTTGTCGCAAACTTCAATATCTCTTCCCTCCCTTCTCTGTTCCATATTGACGTTAGAAATACATGTTTCAAAGAAGGCTTAGACAACTGTTATAGGAAATATTGTTAATTTTCAGTACTCGGAGGCGTATGATCGACTAAAATGGTGGTATGACTATTTCCTGATTGGCGAGGCTTGCGACAGGGTTGGTCAAATTATTTACGCTAAAATCACAGATTTGGCTAAAACTGCACTGCAATATGAAGAACTGTAAGTATTTTTTAAAAAGAATTTCCTAAATTTAATTATCGAGCATAAAGATAAATCTCAAATAAGCTTAAAGATACCAGTGGTATGTACACTTAACATGCTAAAAAGCCATGCATACCCTACAAATAGCTAAATATAATTTTATACCTACTTTACCCTAATTACTTGGTCTTACAGAGTTTAGAGCGGCCAGAGCCCAGTGACAAAAGGGTTCACTAGCCGCGCACCTATGACCTTTCGAAATTATGTGCTAAATTATCGTTTGCTCCGTGCCTCGTAAAGCACGTTAAGCCATTGGTCCCGGTTGTCATGAACATAATAGGTTGGGGAAAAAATCTTTTCGTATTTTTGTATGAAAAGTCAAGACATTTTTTTCAAAGTTTATTTACATTTATTTACAATATATATGTACCGTTTTGTTGAATAACTTTCTGCCATTTTGTGGGCAGAGACATTATCCCGTTACTGTAGAAACTTTGGGACTTCTGATCAAAAAAACGGGACAAATAGTTTTGGCAGTCCTCTCTTGAGGTCAACCTTACAGAACCTAAAGAATTCTGCAGAGACCGAAACAGGTGAAAATCTGAAGGCGCAAGGTCAGGGCTATATGGTGGATGCACTAGGACCTCTTAGTCGAACTCTCTTAATTTTTGCTGAGTGGCTAAAGATGTGTGTGGTCTAGCGTTATCGCGATGAAAGACCACACCCTTCCTGTTGATCATTTCCGGCCGTTTTCTCTCGACTGCTTCCTTTAATCTCATCAGTTGTTGGCAGTAAAGATCAGAATCGATGGTTTTGCCGGGCGGTAAAAGCTCATAATAAACAATGCCCTTCCAATCCCACCATACACACAGCATCACCTTATTTCGTGTTAGGCCAGGTTTGGCCACAGTCTGTGAAGCCTGGCCAACTTTCGACCACGACCTTTTTCGCACGTTCTTGTCGTACGTGATCCACTTTTCATCGCCAGTTATCAATCTCTTCAAAAACGGCTCGGTTTCATTACGTCTCAATAATGAATCGCAAATGAGTACACGGTTCATTAAGTTTCTTTGAGTGAGCTCGTGTGGCACCCAAATATCGAGCTTTTTTGTATAACCAGCTTTCTTCAAATGGGTCAAAACTGTTTTGTGGTCAATACCCAGTTTTTCAGCTACATCGTAACAACTAATATGCCGATCTTGCTCCACTCTTTCAAAAATGGCGTCCATTTTATTCGTAACAGGGCGACCAGAGCGAGGTACATCTTTAACATCAAATTTTCCGGACTGAAAACGTTTGAACCAAATTTGTGCTACTCTTACTGACACTGCATCAGGTTCATAAACATCACAAATTTTTTTCACTGCTTGAGTTGCATTTTTGCCTTTTTTATAATAAAATTTTAAAATGTATCGAATTTCTTCATTAGATTCACTCATTTTTACGGAGAGAAAAACAAATGAAAAATAGCGGGAAACAACTTTTTTTATTTTTTTCTTTTCTTTATAATGGAACCTTTTTAATGTTACCAAAACCAGCCAGACACAAATAGTACAGTCAAAAAAATTTTATAATAAGTTTATACCTACGTTATGCGAAAAGACTTTTTCCCCGACCTAATATATGGCAGTCGTTGTTAGGAATATTCAGTGCCTTCTAATATCCTGAGAGCTGATTTAACCATAAAACGATGTTTCTCTCTGGGTTGTGTAGGTCAGACGGCAGTCGTTCCACGTAATAACTGAATTCAGCCAATTCTATTTAAAACCAGTGAGTAGACTCTGGGCCCTAAGCTTTGTATCTAAAGCAACCGTGATAAAGCTAGTATACGATAATGGTGACACAAATCGGAATATAGTTACAAGCGGTACGCCCTACAACCCAATATCAATATCTTTGCACACAGAGGGATACTACTTACCAAATTATACGAAAGTCATGACACTGCATTGTTTTTCCAGTCACCGTACACCGAAAACTCACTTCGTATTCGATCCGAACGAAGGCACAATACTGCTAGAGCAGAAACTCCCCATGTCGTGGCACGCTTTCAATAGAACGCCAGACTTCAGCGAGATCTCGGAGTACCGTGTCGTTCGAGACTTTATCGACGAGTGGTTGAACACCAACAGGAGCATTTGGACTTATTACTACGAGTTGAGGCCTTATATGGACCTGGATAACATTATACCTCCTTTTGCGGGTAAGTTGTCACTATATTGTATCAGTTCTCTTCATATTGTAATATTTTTGTTTAGTCTACTGTTTTTATTTTATTTTATTATATTTAGGAGACCAAACAGTTACGCAACATACAATATTAAAAAAGACTAAAACTAAATTTGGTTCATTGCGTAACCAGCGACGTTATCCACGACAGAAAAAGCGGTTTAGGTATCTACGGAAGACCAGCGTCGAGGCATCACTTAGATGCTACGGCACATGCTTACTCAGCATACCTTTTCATAATAGATAGATATAAGTCTTCAGTTTCATATTATTTTTTCGTTTAATTTTGTACATGGTTACGAATAAACGTTTTTCTTTCTTTCTTTGTTCTTTCTTTCTATGTTCTTTCTTTCTATATATAGTCTTAAAACTAAATTAGAAGAGATATTGGGATACTGGAAAGCTCAGTGGGCCAATCCGCACTGGGTCTGCGTGGTGGAATATAATCAGATACTCTCGCGTCTTTATTTTTAAATGGCATAATCTAAATAGTGGAACAGACTTAAGCTAGATCTCGAAGTTTTTATCGACGAAGGTTTGAACACCAACAGGAGAATTTGTACTTATTACTTATGTATTTTTACATACTGCAGAGCAATGCGGTATCGTGACTTTGTAACTTTATCTACATACAACACGGATTTAAATATATAATTATTAGGTAATTACATAACAATACTTACACTGAAATCCATACAAAAAATTATATAAAAAGTGTTTTAGCTAAGATATATATTTTTTCTTTTTGTTATCTTTATGTATCTTTATTTATTGGTTGTGAGAATTTTGGGTACCCACGGAAGATCAGCGTCGTATAATATTGAATTTCTTTTATGGTATAAAATAACTATGACAAGTATTTTTGGAAGTGCTGAATAAATTTATTTCTTACTTTTAAATAAGGATAAAAATTGTTAAAAATTGTTTAATACATTTCGAGTTCACTGTAGGTTTATTTTGACAATCATTGAAAATCAGAATTTATTTCTATCTGTGTTAATAGAACGTAAAGAAACCAAATGGTACCTTGAAGTATATAATAATAAGAATTACGGACATATCACAAATGTTTTATATTTTGATCATATTTTTCGAAGATCTTTCTTTCCAGTATCTATTTAAAACCTATGTCTTACCCCAAACCATTTAACAAGACATCTTTCAACAGGCATGGCAATGATGACGGGTCAAGGAACACTGGTCACGTTCGACAAACGCGTCTTCACAATAACCCAAGCTGGAACGTTCCTTCTCAGCAAAGACTACAGACAGAACAACTTCAACTTGCTGATGGAGGGAGGGGAACATGGCAGATACAACCTGGTTATATTGACTAAGAAGTCACTGATTCATATTGATTTGCATAATGAGGTAAGTTTTGCATAAATGATCTGTTATTTACAGGCAAATGTGTGTCGATGTTTCCTATGTATGTTGTGTATGTATGTACAAAAATTAAAAAGTATTTATACTTTATATCATGGAAATCGAAACAAAATGGCGTTCTCCATTTACCTATTGGTCTGTCACGGACTGAAGGTCATGAATGAGAGGTGGCTGTCGGCAGATTCCCCGGTACGGATTAATGAACGTAAACAAAGTTTGATCTAGATAGAGTACCGGTAATCCATCGAATTCGGCGGTAGGCCCCCTGGTTTATCCGTTATGCAGTAATAACGTAGAATAATACAAGTTCTTTACGATACTTATCTGGGAACTAAATAGTTGGTGTGATTATAGGATAATTATTTTTGTTTTTTGTAACAGTAGTCCTGTTATATTTGTACGTGTTTGTCGTACGTAAATACGTATACGTATTTGTGCGTTTTACATCTCTTTATAACATACAGAAGATCGTAGTTTAAGTTTAAAATATGGTACTTAAAAAGACGTAGTAATTCTTAACAAATTACTTAAAACTAAAATGATTCTGAGCAAAAAAAAATTAACAAAAAGCTAATTGCAAGACGTCGGTGGAAATTTGTATGAATTATACCTAGAAGTGTATAGGGGTCCTACCAAGACCTAAGGAGCCCAAGCCAACCGCACCTGCAAGTGGTGGTGGTGGTGGGGTGATAATAGGCTCTGTAATAATAACAGTGCCCGGTAAGCGGCAATAGGCTCGCCACCTATTATTACGTGGGACCAACTATTTATTTGGCGAAGTGTGGGCGTATCATATGCCTCTGCCTACGCCTTCGGGAAAACAGGCGGGAATGTATGTTATACCTAGCAGATTAAATATAGTATAAGTAAGAAATACACACATCTATAGACCTACTAATATTGAAATTTTTATTAATTGCCTATTTTCCTTTGTTTCAGCAAGTTTCAATAGGCGACTCGATCTTGACGCTTCCAGCTGCAGTAGAAGACTTTGTCCTGGACAGACAGACGGATATATTGAGTGTGACCGGTTTGAACGGACTTAACATTGAATGCAACTTCATGTTCCGGACGTGCAAGATGGAAGTAACAGGTATAGTTAAAGTTGAAATTGATTATATAGCTCTTATGGACGTCAACTTGTAAACTAACGTGCTCTTTTACTGCGAGTTTTTGAGTTTAGGTGTAGCATTTTAAAAAAGGACCTATATCACTTATTACCCAAGCAACTGTGTATCTTATTGTGAGTGTACAGGTTTCGACTTTGTATGAAGGACGTCAGTGGTCAATGAAGATCTTGGTCTTGACCCTTTAACAGGCTGAGTACGTTGAAAATATTCATGGTTTTCCACCTTAAGTTAAGCGCATAAGGTTCAATTTATAGTGGTCAAATAATGACCACTGCCTGGTAATGGGTTAAGCGATTGTGGGATCTACCATGAAGAAAATATGGTAGGATATGGTATAAGCAACTGTGCACTGTGTTTTTGAAATGTTCTCTGCCGTCAATGGGCAAAATATACCATATTTTGTTTATATAATGCTTTCATCTAGCAAACACTGCGCAAACCTCAACCTCCTGAATCTTCGTGTCATGACAAAACGTATTCACTCTTTATATCATTGATGCATTCAAATTTAATTACTATAGTCCGGCAATGTCATGCGCGACCTTCCCGCGGGGTGACAGACGTTGGCGGGGACGAGGTAAACAAGATGTCAGCGGGTAGCGGGTGGAGTAGCGGGGAAGGGGGAACTTCTCTTCGTGTGTAGCCGTGTGCTAGAATGACACGTTACCTCGTCCCCGCCACCGTCTGTCACCCCGCGGAACGGTCGTGCACGAGATTGACGGACTATAGTAATTAGTTTTACTAGTTATTTACTTTTAAATTACCAATTTAAATAGTTGCAGAAATCTTCTACAAATATTAAAAAAAATTACTTTGGTATAGTTGTAGAAAAGTTCACTTTTACGATGGATATCTCTAGATGAAACGTCAAATAGTAAGAGATGACTACACCTTTGCCCACATGGGTTCTAGCCAAGATGCCATTAGTCACCTTCTACAACACCCTGAGGCAAGACATGGGCTAGTAAAATTCCGCTAAAAATTAAATTAAAAGTGTTTTATTTATTTCAAACAGGCTGGTACTACGCAACGCTAGGCGGTCTCCTAGGCACGTTCAACAACGAACAATACGATGAAATGCAATTACCGAACGGCACATACACCAACTCGAGCATCTCTCTGGGTAGCGGCTGGGCGCTCCGTGAACTGCACCCGGGACTCGCAGGGCTGCGGAAGGAAAGGGACAACGATACTCAGTGCGACAAGTTCTTCATGAACAAAGTGTCGCCGTTGCATCCTTGCTTTTCTGTGGTGAGTTCTGCCTATTCCGCGCTTTAACCAATGAGAAGGTCTGGAAATCAGGACATTAGTTTCCTCTGTCTTCACGAATTCATCCGCGAACTGCAACTGGGACTCGCAGGGCTGCAAAAGGAAAGGGAGAACGATAATTAGCGCGACTAGTTCTTTATGAACAAAGTGTTCCCGTTTCGTCCTTGCTTCTCTGTGGTGAGTTTTACCCTATCATCATCTTAGCACAAACTAAGGTGAGAGGGTATGGGGTCATTATCCACCACGCAGTGCAGATTAGTCGGTAAACGTAGTAAAGGAGAGTAGATAAACCGATGATCTAGTGAAGGTCTTTAGACGTGAAAAACAATTGGGGAGGCCTTTTTTAAGCAGTGGACTGCTTGCATCTGAGGTGAAAATAGTAATTTTAATTTAAACTTATATAAGAAAGAAAAAGAATTTATTCTGTGACAACATCAAAAGAAAACAGATACATTATATTTAAGTAACAATTTGAAGAGTGTCACAGAAAAGGTATCCACTCAGCATAAAGCCGAGGTGTCACGAAAACACCTCGACGCTGGTCTTCCGTAGATACCGTTTGTGAGAGCACTACTATGAAACATTCATTATAGACATGGTAAAACACAATACATACATACAGTTACAGTAAGACATAAGCATACAAATAAGACATAAGCATACAAATAAGACATAAGCATACAAACAAGACATAAAAATACAAATAAGACACAAGCATACAAATAAGACAAAAGCTTGCCTTATTTGTATGCTTGCAAATATTGTAAATGCTTAAGTAACTCTGTCTGTCTATGGCTTGGAATGCTGATCCGATTTTCGATACCGTAATTTGGTATGGAGATAGTTTCAGACCATGAAACTGTTATTACAATTTCAGATCGACGCGCAACCTTTCTTCGCGGAATGCCAAATGGGTTCTGAGGCTTGTTCTTTGGCGAACGCTTACCTCCAGTTGTGCAACCATCAACATGCCCCTACACACGTGCCTGATCATTGCTTGCAGTAAGTTGTATCAGAATGTTTGGCGACCGATATGGCGTGGTGGCGAGAATACCCGCACTCCACTCCTGAGGTCGTGGGTTCGATTCCCACACAGGACAAATACTTGTGTGTATAAATATGAATATTTGTTCTGGTCTGGGTGTTTTCCTATGTATATTAAGTATGTATTTGCAAAAAAAAAAGTATTTATGTATGTTTATCCGTTATTTAGTATCCATAACACAAGTTCTTAATGATACTTATCTTGGAACTAAATAATTGGTGTAAGTGTCAGAAGTATTTATTTATATATTATTTAAGTTTTACTTGCAAAAAGAAATAATATGGAAGGATTCAAGATTGTTCAAAAAAAGTAGCACGACCCCGGAACATAAAGGGCTTATTACAAACAAGATTTAAAGTTAACCCTGGTTTAAACGTAGTGCTGTCATTTGATAAGATGAAGATTTTTTTTTTTTGATTTACGTCGGTAACAAAATGCATTTACGCACTGTCTCCCGGCCAAAGGGGGACCGAGAGAGGTGTGTGGGACTCACCACCGGCAGACACGACCGCCAGCAGTAATACCCACTAAAAATCTTCCGACGACGTCCGCCGCTTGTTGAGAAAGAGGCGGAGGCCAGTACCTGGGTTGCAGCTCTGACACCCCGCCCGCGGCCAACGTCCCCCGGACCAAAACCGGGAGGACCTCCTCAGAGTGACGCAGTGGACGCGACCTTCCTACCTCCCTGTGCGACCATAGCGTGTGTGGCCGACTTCTCGGAGGGTCCATGGTTAGACAGCAGGGGCCCCCTGCCCCCGCTGCCTAAGACCCTCCCGGCGCTGCTTGACGGGCCCTCCTGGCCCGCCCGCTACGCCCTCCACAGGTCCCTCTTAGTTTCCCCCCCGGTAGTCAGTACTAAGGGCACCCAGAGTCGCCAATCTCTGAGTGTTACCTTTTCCCTTGCGCCTCCTGCGCCCTACCGGGAGGTACTCAGCCCCCCCACCACGACAAGGTGGAGACCAGTCGGGGGGGACTGGTTTTAAACCTGGTCTAACTTTAGATCTCGTTTTGTTGTAAGCCCTAAAGTGTGGCAGTAATTTGTATGAAAATAACATTTTTTACGTTTGATGGTAAACTTGCAACAAACACAGAACAACAGACATATGTGTGTTCTGAACTGTTTAAACCTTTTTAGAGCTATAAAATGGAGAATATTCTGATATTGTCAACTCAGTTTCTGTCTTAGTGCGATATATGTGGCGTCGACAGTATAGCTTTCATTACTATTCTATCCCAGACCGCGGCATGTACATTTATATTATTAAATTAAACCGGTGGCGTCCAAGAAGTTTCGAGAGCTATGCAAAAATCGGCGCTATATTGGTCCGATTAATAAGTATTAAGATTAAGTAGTACAGTAGTGTTTCTAATAAAGGTGTATTCTTATGATTATCATTCACTGTAATAATATCCCACAGATGCACTGCACCACAAGGCGACATCATAGAGGAAGGCTCCTTCTACCAAATGAACTCGGTTCCTAGCTCCACCGACGTAGTGTTCATAGTCGAGGCCCAGTTCTGTAACAAGAACATTAGAAAACGGAAGAATATGGACCTGTTTATAGAGGTCTTTGATACCAGGTTGCAGGGAAGCGGAATAACAGATAACAGGTACGTGAGTTAAAATACCACCTGTGGCAGCGGTACCTTCAAAGAATTCTACCACTCTTGTTTGCACTAGGGGTTTGTAGAACGCGACTAAGGTAATGGATTCTCGTTTAGTTTCAATGTAGGTCGAGGGCTAGTCACCTCTCACCATATCAAACGTTTTTTATAAAGATTTGTGTGCTAAAATCGAATTTTCTACAACTTATAAATGGTTGTGCCTACCACAAAGGGGAGAAATAATCGTGAGATTACGTACCTATTTATTGTCACAATATGAAATTATTATCAAAATTGTTCTAGCTATATGTCTCTTTTCTTTTTGTTAGTTTTTATATATCTATATTTGTTAGTTTTATGTACCTTTATTTATTCATTGTAAGAATTTTGAGTAGACACGGAACATCAGCGTCGTGACATTCTTAAATGTGTTTTTGCTGAGTGGGTAGGTACCATTTGAGTACGTAAGTCTATTATTTTCTAAAATATTTTTATAATAAATATTTTTGGTGCTATAAATTTATTTCTATATCAAAGGTTTACAAACCAAAACACAAAATATAGCAAAACAAACATTTGATTTAGTACAAGTGTATTTGTTCATCGTATAATATATTTTTTTACCACAAAATGCCTATAATCAATACCGATTGACATAAATTTATGACAGTTACAGAAATATATGTAATGGTTTTCTAGATACTCGATAGTCGGTTACGGTGGTCGCGGCGTCTATTCGAAACCTCGTGCGCTCTATGTCAACAACAAAGTGTTCACTGACGCCATTGAAATACCTACACACTTTGACGCTTTTAATATTGGTAAGTTATATACATTTTGCAAGTTTTAATAAGACTAGTAACTTACATTGGGTATATCTAGATATTATCTAGATTGATAAACATGAAAAACGTTCAACAATGGCGACTGCGAAACATAGTTGAAGACGGTTTCGCACTTGATGAATTTATAATAATAATAATCTTAATTAGCAGAAAAATGAATGTGACAAGGATATTTGGCTTCTACACTAGGCCTGTGTTGATATGATCTGCTAATTTATATTAGGGTAAGCTATGAGTTGGTAAATAGCTCTTCACATATTCCGTATCAGCTTTCTTAAATACATACAATCACGCCTGTTTCCCCGAAGGGGTAGACAGAGGCATATTATACGCCCACACTTCGCCAATTATATAGTTGGTCCCACGTAATAGGTGGCAAGCCATTGCCGCTTACACTTTTATGTTCGCTAGAGCCTCGTCCTTTGATCGGCAGGTGCACCAGGTTAGCTTCCCCCCGACTGGTCTCCACCTTGTCGTGGTGGGGGGCTGAGTACCTCTCGGTAGGGCGCAGAGGGTGCTAGGGAAAAGGAAACATCCAGAGATTGGCGACTCTGGGTGCTCTTAGTACTGACTGACTACCTGGGGGGAAACTAAGAGGGACCTGTGGAGGGCGCAGCGAGCAGGCTGGGAGGGCCCGTCAAGCAGCGCCAGGAGGGTCTTAGGCAGCGGAGGCAGGGGGCCCTTGCTGTCTAACCATGGACCCTCCGAGAAGTCGGCCATATACGCTTTGGTCGCACAAGGAGGTAGGAGGGGCGCGTCCACTGCGTCTCTCTGAGGAGGTCCTCCCGGTTTTGGTCCTGGGGACGTTGGCCGCGGGCGGGGTGTCAGAAGTGCAGCTTAGTGCAGCACCCAGGTACTGGCCCCCCGCCTCTTCCTCAACAAGCGGCGGGCGTCGTCGGAAGATTTTTAGTGGGTTATTACTGCTGGCGGTCGTGTCTGCCGGTGGTGAGTCCCACACACCTCCTTAGGTCCCTCTCTGGCCGGGAGACAGTGCATAAATGCATTTTGTTACCGACATAAATAAAAAAGGTGAGGTTAGCTTGGGCTCCGTAGGTCTTGGAAAGATCCCTATACACCCATACAATGAAAAAATATTTATTTCTATATCTCAAAAACGCGTACTTATACATAACAAAAACAGAGAAATAGAACAATATACAGGACACTATACTGGGAGCTACGCTTGCCGTTTTGCAGTCGCTATTGAATACCCTTTCGGGGAAACAGGCGTGCTAATATGTATGTAAGTTTTTTGTAAATACATGCATAATATGCATAGGGAACTCCCAGACCAAAACAAATATTCGTAAGAATAATATCTATTATGTGATATTTGAACAGAAAAAGCCGACCTAGTGAAAGGCAACAAGACTCGAACACCGGATGTATTCGCCGCGCTGAGTTTCGCCACCAAACTGCCCCACCGGCCAGCTGTGTCGAGGACTTTCATCCTTATGCCCTGCACTACTTGCAACATCGAGTATATGACGGTGAGTAAACTATAAAGTAACAAAGATAATCGATCTAAATGGAGCTTTGCAGTCGAAGTTCACAGAACATGGTTCACCCAATCATATATTCACTGTGCCCAAAAACATGTTCCCGGGAGAACCGAATGTGCGCTTCCACCCGTGCTACTGCTTTGAAGGCATGTTAGGCTGACAGAGTACAGGTATCAGTGTGGAAGATTGATTTGTCAACGACACGACAAAAGATAATTTAAACTAGGTATTCTGTTTAGTTTTTTTTGTTTTCATTTAAATAATGGCTTCGTGCGTCTAGCACATCTAGCCAGTGTCAAGTAAGTGATACATTAAAAATATATAATTCATAGTAAATGAGAATGAGTGATTATAAATGGTAAATGAGATACCCTCCCCTAAGCCCCTTGAGTCCTCAGTAAAGATGTGGGACTATACTGAGATCTCACATGGACTTCTTGAGAGAATTTAAAAAGTGATGTTGCACTGCTTTGTTTGATTTACCAACACTCATGTATATTCACAAACACTTAACGGTAAATAATCCACCGTTATTACACATTAATGTTAGAAATATCACAAATTTTAGAAAACAAAACTGCAGACATGACGCTTCACTTTCCCGCCAAGCTACCGTTTAGTTGTACTTATCTTAGGCTTGTTGTTTTTCATAATTCATATTTCTTTGTTTGACAGTTGGACTACTCCACCATAACGCACAACCTGATGGAGAATTCAGTGACCCTGCACATTCTGATGGATGAAGACTTCATGCTGTCCAAAAAACGCGCCGCTAAGTATTTGTTCGGTAAGCGTCTGTCACGTGTGTGTCTGGAATATATTGCCATCAGCATTAACTAATTTACATTTACATTAGCATTAAGTAACGTCTAATTTAAAATTTACTTTGATTATATTGTTTTTTAAATTGTAATTATATGTCTTTGGTGGGATTAGTAGCAAATAGGTCTCAAAATGTCGAATCGCTAAAGTATTAAGCAATTGAGCAAACATAACTTCTTTAATACTAATAATTTTTAATTGTTTTTGATACAATTGATAATTTAAAAGAGCCGTAGCCTGTGTGTTTCTAGCCAGTTCTTCTTACAGTGCGGTGCCTCGGAATTGGTACTTAGATTCACTTACTTACACTTTTTTTTGCTTGTATGTGAATCACAGCTTCGTGATTTTAGTGTAATCATATTTCGATTGCTTTTATATATAATTTTGGCATTTTCAAGTACTATATAATAGTTAGTAGTAATATAAAAAAAATTGTACGGTTCAGTTGGACTACATAAATAAATATACTCATGATTCTCAATGATTTCGTGTACCCAATGGCATCTGAATAATGTAAAGAAAATATAATTTACTCTTTTTTACAGGCGTGGATAGCACATTGGCCTACACAAACAAAGACTACGAACAACTAGTAGGCGACGCGGGTTTGAGGAAACAAGTGAAGCTGCCCAAAGACAAGCTAGGCCTATGTACTTCCCTAGCTATGGAGACTAATGGTAAGTCCGTACTTTTTTTTTCCTGGATAGGTTTTCTCAAGAGATTGAAGCATAGGACTCATCAAAAAGGATACGAAACGGTGGTATTGCAAGCGTATGGACGCTGCGGTGACCACTTTTTGTCAAATTCGCGACTGCCACCTAGTGGTATAAAAAATATAATTTGTTTATAGTAGTTTATCACATAGCAAACGACTGCCGGGAAACAGGATGAGGTTAGTGACGTTGGCAGACAAATGCGTGGCTCATGGTGAGCTGAAACTACGGTATATTCCATACGGAACAGAAAATGTGCTTAACCCTTTAACAGGCAGAACATGTTGAACATTTTTATTCCTGTTGTACCTTAAATCAGCTCAATAAGGTTCAATTTATGATAGGAATATGTTCACCACTAAGGCAGTAGTGAACAAAGGGTTAAAATATATAATTATATTGTAATAAACATGACAATGATGGTTTATTTACTAGAAATAATACATCATCGACCTCCGAAAGTATTTCAGGTATTTATCGCCAGATCGTTTCTACCCTTAAATTAGGCAGAACTTGTACTAAGTAAAATAATGTAATATTGCTTTTTTGAAAGTATATATCTACTTAAAGGACACAAAAACACCCAGACCAAAACATATTTGTGTTCATGCACAAAAATATGTTTCCAATGTGGGAATGGTCAACTGTAAGAGTGGAATGCAAATATATTGACATTAGCTTGTGAGAGAAAGTTCCAGCTTAGTAGTAGGATCTTAAAGAGCTAAGATCATGATGATTGATTGATGATTGATGATGATAGTTTGAGCCGTCTTTTAACAACAAGTCGGGAACTATACTATACTACTACTAGTAGGCTTGAAGAAAGCTGCCGGAAACTTTATCTTTGTTTGATTTACAGGTACGATACTAGCTGGTGCGAAGTTACAAGGCGAGAGGGGTTCCGCTCGTCGTTTCGCTACGGTAGTGGGCGCGCGAGCCGCCCTGACCGCCAGGCCCGCGCCCGCGCTCTGCGAATGTCGCGCCAACACGCTCTCATGCCGAGCACACCCGCCAGTGAGTCACCTTCGTATCCATTATCATCATATCAGCCTTATAAGTCCACTGATGATCATTGGCCTCCCAATAGATTACATTCTATTGGGGGTGGTTGCCCATAATCGCTGAAGAAGACGCTGCTGCCCATCAACCGGTAAAGTTTCTCTTCGTCGGCTTCCCGTGAGATGAGGGGGTGGCACTAATCTTGGCTCATCATCATCATCCAAGCATTATCCCGGTTAACCTAGATTTAAGGGTACCCTAAGGGGATCTTAGGTCTGCCTACTAGTTTAAATAGACTAGGCAAAATGTCAGTTATACACGACTGCCGTCCGACCTTCGCAACCCAGAAGGAAACATCATCACATCACAATCATTCTGCGATTAAACCAGTCAGAAAATTAGAAGGTGACTTTGTAAGAACGATTGACATAAATGTTCATGAAAGCCTGGGCTAACGGCTTAACGTGCTTTCCGAGGCACGGAGCAAGCGAACATTACGCACGTTACTTCGAAAGGTCATAGGTGCGCGAACAGTGGGTGCCGAGACCCTCATTTTAAAGAGTTTATTGATTTCACCACTGAGTTTTGCTGCTGTCATCATCACTATGGGTGTATGGAGATCTAACATAGACCCTTTTTTATGTCGGTAACAAAATGCATTTTGCAAGATACTCCTGGCGCTTTTTGACCTGACATCCTGGCACGCCCGCTGCGCCCTCCTAGTTTTCCCTCTGGTCGTTAGTACTAAGGGCAGTCGCCAATCTCTGGATGCTATCTTTTCCCTAGCGGCTTCTCCGCCCTACCGGAAGGTACTCAGCCCCCCCACCACGACAGTCGGGGGGTTTTAGCGACACCTAAGGAACTTAATCCAACCTCACCTACAATTGGTGCATAGTCATAACACCGATATACGTATTATTCCGCCAATACGCACTGGCGTGGTGGAGGATGAAAGTACCTTGGTTTGTATGAGGAGGCTCAGTAATGGGACGTTAGACCCTTAACTAAAACATACTTTCCTTTTCAGCAAACGGAGCTGTCATTCTGGAACTCAGATGACATTGACGACCTAATCGACATGGCGATGGACCCTCCCAGTCTGCCGTCGATAAGTTGACAACTCTAATCAAATTAATATTACTATTCCGCGGCGCATAAGTTGAACAATGGCCTTGGATGCGCAGTAAAACATTATCGGGTCTCAATAGGAGTGAGGCACGAGGGGTGGTGCGTAACTATAGCAACGCGCATGCGGTTAATCACTTTCTGTCTTCGATTGTACCTGCGCAGACAGTCGCAATTATGTTCAACTTACGTGCAGCTTACTATAAATGTCTTTAAAAGCCAATGACCGACAAACAATAGACTTTCTATTGTCCCTGTCGACGGCGTTTAACAAAATGGCTTAAATATGTAAAAAAATAGATAAAATGAATTATTATTAATTATAATAAAAATAAATTATTTTTGTATCTACTTCTGGGTTTCTTTCATATTTTCGTATTCTTTGATATGGACTCACCCGTTTATAGTATTTGCCAATGTCAAGTAATTAAATAAATTGAGTTATTGCATAAATGCAGCGTTTCGTCAAAATCGAGTTATATCAGTTATAGTCAAATCAATTCAAAGCCATACTCCATAGTCCGTTTTGGAATCAATTTACTGTAATTTTCCTTTTTCTTACACTAGTGTATGTTGGCAAAAAGTTATGTCTGAACATCCACTGTATCTACGAATAAAAACTTGCATTTGTTACTCGCATTTTAGTATAGGGAAACCGCTGAATACGCATCGACCCAAAACAACATCGAATCTTTTTTTTTTTGGATGGAAATACATCAAATGACCTGCCCCCGCTGTGAGTGGAGCGGGAGGGTTTGTCAGACTTCTACTTACTAAAAACCATCCATGTTCCTTCTTTTGAGCCTGCTACGTACCGAGGCCGCAGTAACCCTTTCGGACAGTCCCGCAAGTGCAACAGCTACTGTTTACGACATTCTTGGCTGTCGCATCGACCTAGTCTCGTTTCGTAAATATGTATTATGATTAATTTAACTTTGTTCAATACATTTTAACTTTGAAATTAATAACAAGATCGCTTTTTTATATCCTGCGGCTCTGACTATTTTAAGTGGCGCAGTCGGTAGGATATAAAAAAGCAATCCTATTATATGAGTTTTGGGAAAAAAATATTGCCGCGATGTGTTTTTTTCTGCATTGGCGCCAAAATAAACTTTTTATATATTATACGAGTACCTACATGTACTTTCGATATAACAAGTGTTCGTTCACTGGTAGACTGGTGGATTTTACAGTTGTCATGGCGACCGCCTGATTGTGAAATGTTAAGTCCATTACTTGATATTTATTTTCACTGGACCGCCCATAGATAGCTCTAGATAAGCATGCAATGCTAATACAAGTTTTTTATTTACTTCAGCTCTTACTGTAATAATTAATTTGTTAAAACAAGATATATTATATGGAGACACACATGTTAAAAGTTATGCGTGTTATTATGTATGTATGTGTAAGGTTTTAGAGAAAGGGCATGTAGAAAGTACCGTAAATGCTCTCACGTCGTGAGCATTGGTAGTTCAATGTGAATAAAGCTAAGAGTTTGTGTCAGGATTGTAGCAAGGGGAAGAATGCGATCTCAGACTACCCCTACGGGAACAAGGCATGATATTCATGAAAACTTACAAACAGTTAAAGGTTCAGGCAAATATTATGAAAACAGCATTAGGATAAAAATATTATTCTTTATTAATCAATAATTAATCAGTCTTCAAAAAATTTAACCAAAATTACATCACAACTCTAATGCAAAATAACAATTTATCTACTCAGTACCACTTATATATAATATTTATTAAACAACTAATTCAAAACAGTAACTTACATCTACATACTACAATAACTCGGGGAAAAATATACTTTGTGATTATGTATGTTTAATATCTACCATATGGAGGGAAAAGTTAAGAAGAACCATCTCTGAGAATGTGATCCCTTAACATGACAATGGTCAAATTATAGCTTATGCTAGAAAAGACCATTTTTAATAGCTCCACTTGTTAGAGGGCTTTAATTTAGTGGAAAGTCTGGTCAAGGCAGCGGGAAGCAAGTGGATACAGGCGGCACAAGATCGATCGGCGTGGAAGACTATTGGGGAGTCCTGTGCTCAGCCAGTAGAGTTCATATAGCTGAAATGATGACAGTTTAATCGATACGGATGAAACTAAAAGCAAGCCAAAATCTACTACACATCCCCATGCTTTTGTAATTCCATTTTAGAAAGATTAAGAATTGTTCAATATAGCTTACATTTTGCCACATACTTATTTTCATCTATAATCTAACATTAATTACTTGCATCAAACATATAACTATCGACATTCGTGTGCACTCTACGTTTTTCGAAGGATATAAATGTCTGCCTAAGTCCTCTACAGGGGGCCTACCGCCGAATTCGATGGATTACCGGTAATCCATCTAGATCAAACTTTGTTTACGTTAATTAATCCGTACCGGGGAATCTGCCGACAGCCACCTCTCATTCATGACCTTCAGTTCGTGACAGACCAATAGGTAAATGCAGAACGCCATTTTGTTTCGATTTCCATGAGTTCGGCGGTACGACAGAATCAATTCGAAATCCATTTTGCCTTATAATCAATAGCCATCGAACTCGGCGGTAGGCCCCCAGGATTAAAACTTCCATACTTTCCGATACAAGGTTATTGTGACCAATAGATTTCTTATTACTTATGCATTTTATATGCTAAAGCTACTCCAACAATAACGAGAGCAACCGCAGAGAATTTATATAATATTTGTCGTATCACTTGATTTTGTCCTCCAACGGAGTTGACTATCAGGTTGTTCATTAAGAATACTTGGCTACTCTCTTCTATGAAGGTCTGCCGTTCTTCCTCGGACATGTGTTCTGCAATTTGGTTCATTACTGCACGGAAATCGATTTTGAGTTGAGCAATGTTTGTGTCAGCAAAGTCTGTCAACTTATCCGTATATGTATCTTCTTTTGGTTTACCTGGAGAAAAAAAATACTAGTTAAGTGACAATATAATCACTACATAGTATAAAACAAAGTCGCCTTTTCTGTCCCTATATCCCTATGTGCGCTTAAATCTTTAAAACTACGCAACGGATTTTGATGCAGTTTTTTCCAATAGATAGAGTGATTCAAGAGGAAGGTTTATATGTATAATACATGCATAATATAGTAGTGGAACACTGTCAATTTTTGAGATTTCTAGTGTGTTGTCGTAATTCAACTCACTTTTTTGCGCTTATATTGCAAACGCTGGCCAAACCCTACGAGATTAATCAAAATAATGTACTACAATATTGTACAACTTATAAAATTCTTCAAAAAAGTCCGCGATGGTATATGTCTATCTCTCAAGAATACCCCACAATAACCAATTTTATCTTTTACTTTTTACTAAAAATAATGGCTTATTAACGAAGCCATTTTAAGTATGTATGACATTAATTCTTATCTAAATAAACATGTTAGTAAGTTTGGACATTAGACATAGATTAAATTTGTCTTTTACATCATGTAATTTCCATCAGTACTTTACAAGATATCAAACGAATAAACTTACGCTAAATCGAAAAATTATGGTTGCGGCGGTGGTAGGTATTCGCGGCCTATATAGAGACATTCTGTAATTATGTATTATACGTCACTATTCATATTAGCATACCACCCGTGCGAAGCTGGGGCGGGTCGCTAGTTGTATATAAAGGAGATTGTGTAGTTTTATATAATGATAATGCAGTCGTAGCCTATAGGTTGGCCACTTATCAAAGAATTCGTTGGTAAGTTGTAAACTCAACAATATACTAATAATAACCCACTAAATCCATACTAATATTACAAATGCAAAAGTATCTCTGTTTGTCTGTCTTGCTTTCACGACGAAACTACTGAATCAATTTTACTGAAATTTGGAACACAGATAGCTTGAGAAAGGCCATAATCTTGAAATTTTTGCAAGGGGTAGAATAAACATTTAAAGCTTGTATGAAAAGTTTTATTTTTGAAGCTTGAAGTGTGAAACTGTTTTGTTAGGTTTATTATTAGCTGCTATCAGTGTATAGGGCTCTTACCAAGATCTAAGGAGCCCAAGCCAACCTCACCTGCAAGTGGTGCACCTGCCGATCAACGGACGAGGCTCTGGCGGACATAAAAGTTCCCGGAAAGCGGCAATAGGCTCTCCACTTTTTACGTGGGACCAACAATATAAATGGCGAAGTGTAGGCGTATAATATGCCTCTGCCTATCCCTTCGGGGAAAAAGCCGTGAATCGAATTTCACGCGGACGGAGTCGAACCACCAGGGGGCCTACCGCCGAGTTCGATGGCAATCGATTATAAGGCAAAATGGATTTCATGAATGATGAATGAATGACAAGATGAATTGATTCTGTCGTACCGCCGAACTCATGGAAATCGAAACAAAATGGCGTTCTCCATTTACCTATTGGTCTGTCACGGACTGGAGGTCATGAATGAGAGGTGGCTGTCGGCAGATTCCCCGGTACGGATTAATGAACGCAAAACAAAGTTTGATCTAGATGGATTACCGGTAATCCATCGAATTCGGCGGTAGGCCCCCAGTTTAATATACAGTAGGTTATTATTTTTATAAACTGATAATCCAGTCGTACCCTATAGGTTGGCCGTTTATTAAGGCATCCATTGGTACTGAGTTGCAAGCTCGACGATATACTAATAACCCACTGAATAAGTTAATATATTGTGCAAAATTATTACAATAACCTCAAGGTTGGCTAAAAGAGGATTGGACACTTATCCAAACCGAATACGTTGTATGTATTGAATCGTCCGAATCTAAAATTGTTAACATTTCATTGTATTTTATTTAAACAATTCAAAATTTCGTTTCGTTTGACCCATTAATTTCGAATAAATGTGCGTTTGCCTCAGCAAGTAACCATACCTTCCCCAAACATTTTCCTCTTCTTAGCAAGTATCTGTCCGCCGCTCAGCAGACCCAGATACAAATGGTAAACATACACCATCAGCAGTTTGGGGTTCTCTTTTTCCAGGTCCTGCAGGTGTTCCAGGTAGTTTTCCAAGGCTGCTGATTTAGGTAAGGACCTCCAGTTCTCCCCGAGATAGTGGTGAAGGTCTTCTTCAAATGCACTTTTTCTGTGGAATATAAAGCAATATTATAACTTTGTTAGTAAGTTGTTTGTAAGAACTATACCAATTTTAATATTTTTTTTGCAAACAGAAGGGTCTTTAAAGATAGACAATAAGCACTTTTGTCATGAGTAAGTGAATTTTTTTTTTGAATTTGAACCGTTAATATTTTGTTTTGGTTGTATAACTACTAGGAAAGTTGAGTAGCACATATAATTAAAATTATAACATTGTCCCTCAGATTACAGTAGACACGTGCCAATTCGGAAAAACCTTGTTTTTTTAGCCTTGGCTCTAGTTGAAATTAAGTAACTATAATTAAAATTAAATGTGCAGGAAAAAATTTTATGTATAATTTGTTACATGTTACATGTATACGATAACCATATTCTATGAAATAAATGATTTATTATTATTATTATTACAACTTTTGTTAGATTTTTTTTTTCTTTCAACTGTCTTATAGGACAATTACCATTGCTTATCCTCATTTTTGGATTGAAATAGGAAGATTTATGTATGGTAGTAATGAATCACGCACCCCAAAAAAACAAATCACGCCTTCGTTTTTTTACAAGATTCGCCAATTTACCACACACCATACATCACTAGTTCACAGTACTTAAAGTTAACAACTGGTAGTAAGGTATGTACATAATTACAGTAAGTTAAGTAAAAGTAACTTTATTATAACTCTAACTAAAATAAGGGTAGCAAAGAATTTGGCATACTACTAACCTGTATAATATTTTATTTAAGAACAGCTTATTATAATCTGGCATATTAAGCCTATCTTTGGCATCCTCTAGAAATGCAAATATGTGGTAGAACACAAAGAGACCTCCTCCCCACACCGCCTCATCTCGTAGAGCTGGAAATAACCCAAAATGGTCATTATTATATTATATTAAGGTACTACTTGTAAATATCTATGTTTTAAAAGTAGCATTGATATAATTCAAGGTGTATGGGGATCCTTTTTTAGAAAAAGAAGCCAACTGTGCCCATCAAAAAACAAGGCTCTGGTGAACATAATTATGTTTCCTGTATTTTTTTTATAAACTATGTTTTTAAATTAAGTACATATGTAACCGGCGGGAGAGGAGAAACTTGACGATTTTCTTGCCCATTTTTTTTTTACGATCAAGCTCCCGCCCGCAGTGAATGGGCGCCTTAAGTAAGTTTGAACTTCATAAGAGCTCCATTGAACCAAACTTTAATAAATGATTTTGAATTAATTTTTTTTTAATTTTGTAAGCGGGAGTAGGCTATTAAGTAGGACCAACAAAATAATTTCCTAATTGTGGACAGAAGCCTCCATAAAGGTGTAGGCGGAGGAAAAAGGCCTGATATTATGTATGTAAATGTAATTAATGTACTGATATCAAATATGCAAAAGGAGAAAAGAGATCATTTCAAAATGCAGAGAAACTAGTGTAGACTTCTATTTTATAGGTAGAAAATAGTGGTTATAAGTTACTACTCATAGTTAACTATTTTAAAAGTACTTTAAGTGTGAAATACCCAATAGAGTAGATATTCATTTGAAATTTAGGAAAATTAGGGTAAGGACTTTTCTAATAAGTAGTTTTGGTTTCCATACTCAGTCCCTAAAGTGGACAATTTTAAGAGGGAAACTTGTAAGTCTGTCCGGAAATGTCTGTTCATATAATTCACCTGGTTATTTTTCTTACTGACTTGCGAAAGAAGTTGCGGGTGACCGCTAATATAAATTCATGATATAATTAGAAAGAAAGAAGGTAGGTATATAAATAATTACTTGCTCCGCGCCTAGGAAAGCACGCTAAGCTGTTGGTCCCGGCTGTCATGAACATCTATGGCAGTCGTTATTAGGAAATTAGTGCCTTCTAACAGACTGACAACTGGTTTAACCATAGAATGATGTTTCCCTCTGGGTTGCGGGGGTCAGACGGCAGTCGCTCCACGTAATAATTGAAATTCAGTCAAATCTGGTTGAACCAGTGAGCAGCTGGGCCCTAAGCTTAAGTATAGGGCAACCGGGATTATGCGAGGATATGATGAAGGTAGGTATATAAATATCGAAAATATACTTACAGATAGCAAACTTTGCGTTCACCAACGCATCACTGATTGAATGGATTTTTCGAGTCGCTTTCCTCATGCGTGTAGTAAATAAGTCAATGTTTCCAGACATCTTTTGTTGTAATTTTCAAATAAACAAATTAACCACAAAATTACTTTTCTCTGTTTTGTGTTTTTTTTCACGCAGCAATATGAATCAGCTGTTTACCACAGGTAATGTCATCAGACAAGTTTGACATTCACATATATCGATGTTAACGTTCATACAGCTTGAATTTGTGGTTGTTCATATTGTATATCCCTATAATCAAATGAAGCGCTCGTAGCTCTGCGGTGTTCGGTGGTTGGAAACGATCACCAAAGTACAGCAGAGTTTACAGAGGTCAGTCCTTGGATGGGTGACCGTTTGTGTGGCATTTGATATCGAGCGCTTCCGTGCTTCGGAAGGCACGTTAAGCCGTTGGTCCCGGTTATCACTAAATGTGGTAGTCGTTAAGCCATGTTAGAGGCCTCATGGGCGGCTTGAAAAATTCTAACAGCAGGACGCCATACACCTGCCTCCGCCAATCCGCACTGGGTCAGCGTGGTGGAGTATGACCCAATACCCTCACACCTTGATTTGTGTGAGGAGGCTCGTGCTCAGTAGTGGGACGTTAATGGGCTGTGATGATGATGATGATGAAATGAAAAATGTTATAATTGTTTTATTTTTAATAAGTATATGAGTTGAATACAAAAATATTTTTTTTTTTTCTATTTAAAAAAAAAACTATTTTCATTTGTATATGACACTTTTATGTGAGAGAGTAATAATGGAATAGCAAGCAATGAAGGAAGTTTTGTTTTTATTTGGTTTATGTCTCTTGCTCTGAATAGTCAATTAGAATAAATGTCACTTGATAAACATCTGTGAGAAGAAAATTTTTTCCATTCATTTTCTACTGTTTACTTCTTATTTGTGGTCTGTGGGTCAGTGGTCCATTGAGTTTCCACTTGTTTACCACTGTACCGGACCGGAAGCTCAAAATTAATAAGAATTGTTAGTTTTGTGTTATACTGTATTTCGATTGTTTTCTTTATAAATATTAGAAGAAGTAATTTTATTAAGCCGAATTCATATAACACATAGTTTGTTAGTCAAAGGATAACAAGATCTGTCTACAATGGGAGACCATGTGAAGGTAATTTAAATTATATCTAGTGAAATTTAAAGTAGAAGTTTAACTATTTTAATTCTAATTATGAAATTTGATGACAATAAACCAGCCATCTGATTCAAATATTTTTATACTTTGCACAATTGACTTCTCTCAATCTTACACTGCTGACTGATAAGAGTTATCAGCTTGACATTACTCTGCGTTATCTAACCTAATAAACTTACATTCGGGAGTTCATTGCTTTTTCGGTGATTTTTAATTATCAGTATGGCCTACGATCTAAAAAAAGAGGAAGATGTTAAAGAATATATTGAAAACCTTGGTATCGAATATAGATTTGGATGTTTTAAAGAGAAAAAAGCAGAAGTGTGTCATTTACTTGGCGACTATTTAGAAGCGATAAAGAAAGATTTCCCCAAGGCGGCAAAAGTATATAAAAGTAATTGTTTAGATTATAATTTTGGGAAGTCTTGCCTTAAGTTTGGTAATTATACATTGATCGGCCGCGGACGGGATAAGGGCGATGCATCAGAGTCCCTAACCTATTTTGAGAAAGGTTGTGATTTGAATGAACCCACTGCCTGTATGCACGCTGGGATGCTACTGACTGCCACAGGACCTGACGCCAAAATACAAAGAGATGTTCCAAAAGGTTAGTAAATAAATTCATTATTATACCTTTGTGCATTGGTAGAACCTATCATCTGAAGTATGTAGGGGTAGCAATAATTATTAGGAAGTTGCGAAAATGACCATAATTATTATTTTCGCTCTAATTAATAATCCTCTATGTTTAGGAAAAAAATTTTTGAAAAAGTATTAGTAGTATTAAGTAAAAGTAGTATTAAAGATTAATCCTGCTATCTTTAATGCAGAAATACATAAAATGACAAAACTTCTTATTTCTTTAAAATTGGCTAAAATGAAATAACTATATATATAAATATATATAAACAACTAGAAATAACATGCAAAGTATCCAACATTTTATTTTGTTCTTGAATTAGTACAATTTTGATATATCTGATTTATATATTTCAGGTTACAATTACCTCAAGAAAAGTTGTGATATGAATGATGACATGGCCTGCCACTACTTATGTGGAATGTATCTGACCGGTGTACCCAAAAATCCTAAAGAATACAACCCACACAACCCGGAGAAAAACAAAAACATAGAATATTTGATTAGATCTGATAAAAAACAAGCTTTTCAATTTGCTAAGAAAGCCTGTGAGCTTGGCAACATGTTTGCCTGTGCTAACCTCAGTATGATGTACAAAAAAGGTGACGGAGTGGAACAGAATTCGGAAGAGTCCAAAAAATATTTTGAAATTGCACAAAACTTACAAAAAGCGCACGAGACAACAAAAGAAATTAAATTCCAGCAAGGATTAGATGGCAAATAACAAGTTAAAAGTAGTGATAACAAACTGAAAGTGCATTTTGTTATGTAGTATTATTTACTTACAAAATATATGTGACAAGTTTATTGTAGATAATTTATAAATATATCAATTTATGACAAACAAATCAAGAAAAAAAAGAGCTTTGTATTATTTATTGCACCTTCTTTTTTAATATTAACTACATTTGCTTGTAACTGGCAGGAGAAAAACTAACCTTGACGATTTTCTTGACCTTTTGATACTCCAGCCCGCAACGAATGGGGAGTTTTTAAGTTGACTTTCATAAGAGCTTGATTGAGCTAAACTTTAATAAATAATTTTGACTTCTTATCATCATCATCTCAGCCATATGACGTCCACTGCTGAACATAGGCCGCCCCAATAGATTTGCTTATTGAGGGATCCCGAGTCACCTGCATTCACCGGTTTCCCGCTGCCTTGACCAGGTCTTCGGTCTATCGCGTGGGAGGCCGTCCTCAACTACGTTTGCTGGTCCGCGGACTTTTACTTTAGCGCAATTCACGAAAGGCTCACACAGCGGGCGCTGCCATAGCCATTGAGAGACATAGACCCAACCTTAAGGTCCTTCTAGATCTTTTCCCTAGGTGCAACTATTAAAGAAGGCCTTTCTCTAATACCACTTGTGCTATATGCAAGGTTATCTAACAGTTGCTACAGCAGCACGGACTCATAATCATGTGTTCGTAATTGATTCATCTATAATCGGGTATTCAAATCTTCCGAGTGACAGTATATTCCTATCAATAATGCCTACGTCAAAGTAAACCTAACTGAATCTGTCCTGCTTTTGGTCGGAGTTTAGCAAAGAAAGTACCGAAGCTTGAAAAATATGGATCAATTTAGTATCGTAGCTAAATAGATATCGTCAAGAAATGGAAACTAAAGACTAAGCACTCGTGTTTATTGTGGATAAATCAGCATTATCCTGGCTGCCCTAGACTTACTTGCTTAGGGCCCAGGGTCTGCTTACTGGTCTAACCAGATTTTAGTTGAATTTCTGTTATTACATGGAGCCACTGCCGTCTGACCACTGCAACTCAGAGGAAAACAATATTCTATGGTTTAATCAGCTCCTGATAGCTGATATTAGAAGGCACTGACTTCCTAATAACGACTGCCATAGATGTTTATGACAGCCGGGAACAACAGCTTAACTTGCTTTCCGAGGCACGGAGCAAGCGATAATTACGCACATAACTTCGAAACACTTCGTCACAGGTGTTTGACTCCGAGAACCTCTGAATTGGAAGGCTATGGGTCTCGCCAAAAGACTGTCGCCGCTTTAAAAATATAATCAAAAATGAATTCCTAGATTTTTTTTCTAGATTGGTATAATTGGCGGATCAGGATTCGACGATCCTGACTTGTTCGAAAATCCGACTGAGCGCGTGATTCAGACACCTTACGGGTCGCCCTCCGACGTGCTTCTAGAAGGCCGCATAAAAGGCGTGGCCTGCGTGCTACTCGCAAGACATGGCAGGAACCATCAGTATCAACCCAGGTTAAAAGTATATGCATGTCTACCTTCTTATTACTGCGGCACATAAGTTGATCAATTACTTTAAATACACAATAAAACACAATATATATAGGTGTAAAGGGATCCTACCAAGACCTAAGGACCCCAAGCTAACCTCACCTGCAAGTGGTGCACCTGCCGATCAACGGACGAGGCTCTGGCGAACATAACAGTGTTCGCCACCTATTACGTGGGTCCAACTATATAATTGGCGAAGTTTGGGCGTATAATATGCCTCTGCCTACCCCTTCGGGGAAACAGGCGTGAATGTAGGTATGTACCTATGTATGTGTTACCGGCCAAACCCGTAGTAATAGTTTGGACCACCTAAGTTAGTTTGGACTAGGCTATACTAGTTTGTCCTAAAATCGGGTTTGGCCGGTATCATATGTATGTATAAAACTCTATCGGGTCTCAATTGAAGTGCGGTATGGGGGTGGCGCGTAACTACAGCAAAGCGGCGACGCAGTCCGCGCCCATGCTTGGTCTCTTTTTTCTTTTGTCTACGGTAGTTCATGTGAAGTTAACCGCAATTATTGTTCAACTTATGTGCTGACTTCTGTATCTACATTATTAATTAAAATTAAATAAAAACTAGGCAATATATATGCTCTATTTAGTTGTAGAATGTAGAACAATTTAGCCTTGGCTTACGCATGTCGGCCACTGCTGAGCCCACAAAAAACGGAACACTTAATAAGACAAAGTTCTTACTAGATAGTCCGCGATAGTCTGAATGGGTTTCGACGCTACATCTTTTGGACTAGTGGACCGGCTATCCAAAAGCTATTCAGCATTCATTGCAACAATATATAGCATGTAAATACAAAATTATAAGTATAAAAAGAAAGCAAACACTTTGTAGATAGATAGATAAAACGTTTATTTCCTTTAAATAATGCAAGTTACATAAAAAACATATCCAACATAACCGTGTGACTGGTTTGTCTGTGGGTCACAGCCTCTTTTATACAAATTATTTGATACTAATTACAAAAGTTAAAAAGAATAGGGAAGACAAAAAAGATAAATTACAATTTTGCACATACACCAAAGTGTTTTTTCAAATTTGCTTTGAACTTGTGTTTGTTTGTTTCCACTGTAATGTCTTCAGGTTTATTATTTAAAAGGTATGGAAGCCGTTTTTTATAGTCCTGTTACCATAGTTATTGTATACTCTGGGTACATTAAGTTTATCGGCGCCCGGCGGTCATTGAGCGAGTATGAGTAGTGTAGTATTAACAATTCAAGGGGCAGAGCATTATGACTATATTGTTCTGTTAAGGATTAACTTACCTTGATTTCATCTTATTTCTTACAACAAAATCATCCGATTAAACTGCTCACGCCCAATAGATATCGATCTCGCAGTTATAACAATCGGTAGGTACATTATTTATAGCTGTGATCCCTTTAACGAGGAAATTGTTTCGTCTGTGGTTGATGTCTAACGTTGCACCCACACCACAGTTGCTTCTTAATCAGCACAGTAGTATTAGGTAACGGGTACATGACATCCTGTAACTTTGATACTGTATTAATAATATCTCCGCTCTTTTGCAATCACGAAATCCTCAACAAATATGTACAAGTTTAATAAATATAGTAACTGACAGCCTAGCCAAAAATACTACAACAAAAAAAATACCCTCAAATAAAAGAATAATAAAACCATGGATCACACCAGGTGTGTTAAAATGTATAAAAAATAGAAATAGACTTCAGAAACAGCTACGCCATGATAACAATAACGAAATATTAAAACTTACATACCGTAGATATCGCAACTACTGCAATAATTTAATAAAAAAATTAAAAAATCAATACGAAAGAGACCTATTATATAAGGCTCGAGGTAATAACAAGTCTTTATGGAAAAATATTAAAACAATCACAAACTTAAATAAACAAAAGAACTTTAACAATGATCTCATAAATATAAAGAACAACCCGTCAGAATCTGCTGAATACATAAACAATCATTTTAATAAAATGGGTCACTACTTGGCAAATAAAATAAAAAACAACAAACTTCAAGAAAAAAAATTCATTGACTCAATACCCTCGCTTGTTAACTCGATTGGTCTGGTTCCTCCAGAAATCTTTGAAATAGAATCAATAATCACAAATTTAAAACCTGACTCTGCTGCAGGAAAAGACAGAATACCTCCCGTATTTATAAAAATGGCAAATAAAGAGTTAGCTCCTGTTATTACACATTTGTGTACACTGTGTCTTGAACAAGGAGTGTTTCCCTTGGAACTGAAACAGTCTATTATCCACCCGATATATAAGGGAGGGGACAGAGATGACATAAATAATTACCGACCTATTTCGGTACTTCCGGTAATCTCAAAAATTTTAGAAAAAGTAATTAACACTAGATTAATAAAATTTCTTAATTCATATAAATTACTTTCAAACTCACAGTACGGGTTCCGTGAGGGCATCAGTACTGAAGACGCAATTCTAGACCTGACCAAAGATATCACTACGCACTTAGATAATAAAAAAAAAACAATATGTATTTTTCTAGACTTACAAAAAGCATTCGATTCAGTCTCTGTTTCCACCCTTCTTATAAAACTTGAAAAAATTGGCATTAGAGGCACCTTCTTTGATTTACTTAAAGATTACCTACACAACAGAACCCAATGTCTAAAGCTTTGTGATGTTATCTATAGTACAGATAAATTGATTACAAACTTTGGAGTTCCACAAGGAAGTGTCCTTGGCCCTACCTTGTTTCTTGCCTATATTAATGACCTGACTGAACTAAAATTAGCTAGGGGAAGAATTATCTCATACGCTGATGACACAGCCCTCCTATTTCATGGTGATAACTGGAAAGAAGTATACGATTCAGCTGAAACTGGCTTAAGGAAGGTTATTAAATGGCTAAACTTGAACTTACTCTCTCTAAATACCACGAAAACGAAATACATGGCCTTCTCAATGCGTGACTCGCAACAACCGGCCCCCCAATTTAATATAACCGCACATCACTGTGAATATAATAAAAGTCAAACATCTTGTGACTGTAAAAAATTAGAAAAAGTTAACATCATAAAATACCTAGGCATCATTCTAGACCAAAATCTTTCATGGCAACCTCATGTCGAGTTAGTGGGTAATCGCGCGAGAAAACTTATTTGGATTTTTAAATATTTAAGAGACATCACAGACAAACAACTAGTCACATACATATACACTGCACTAGTACAATCCATTTTACTTTACTATATAACGATATGGGGTGGTACTCACAAAACAAAATTTTTAAGTATTGAGAGGGCGCAAAGATTAATCCTTAAAGTAATGCACAAAAAGAAAAGACGTTATGACACAAGTAAGCTCTATTCAGAAGCTGATGTTTTAACCGTCAGGCAATTGTACATTCTTCAATGCATAACCAAAATTCACAAAAACAACCCTATTGACTTAAGAATTTTAAAAAAACGAAATAGGTATTCGGTAATTAAACTAACTCCTACACGAACAGTATTTGCCTCCAAACAATTCACAAGCCAGTCGGTTAAGATATATAATAAAATAAACAGAATACTAGACATATACTCAAAATCGTTGTCAGAGTGTAAAAAAAAGCAACAGCATATTTAAAGACCCTAACTTACACGCAAACGGAAGAAATATTATCCTCCACTACCTAACTAGTCACACGGAAACTCAGTCACACACACACACCCACGAATACGCATACACACACACACACAAACACACACACACGCACACGCACACGCCCTCAAATACAGATACACAACACGCACAAGCACGTTCGAACAAAATAACCAATTTATTGTATTTATTACTTGCGCAGTACTCTTCATTTATTGTTTTTAATATATATATATAAAAATTAGTATTTATATTTGAAATACATACTTAATAATTATTATAAATCTAAGTCTGCTTACGTTCTTATATGTACCACAGCAAAGAGGGTACTCTTCTAACACAAGTTTTATTAAACTTAAAAGATGTAGTACCAACCCATGTAATACTAACCTTTGAACGACAATAAAGATTTGTTATATATTTATTATTTATGTATTAATAACTGTTTGCATTCGGATGTTGCACAGTAACATTTGGAAATGTTGATCAGCGATAAATAACTGCAGTGTGGATGCATGGTTAGTAAGATATATATAATTTCAGTGCCGTGAACTACCGCGCGAACATCTGGGCACTGAAGGAAGTGGGCTGTACCCACGTGCTTGCCACCACCGCCACGGGGTCGCTCGTGGAGCACTACAAGCCGGGGGATCTAGTAGTGTTGGACGACTTTATTGACAGGTTGGTGATGAATATATGACCTATCCCGCAAAACTGTAACAAAACTCGACCGATTGTTGTTTTAAGTCAGTAACATAATGCATTTACGCACTGCCTTCTGGCCAAAGGGGGTGTGGGACCACCCCCTACCACGGCAAGGTAGAGACCTGTCCAGGGGGGTAACATAACTCGACCGCGGGGAAGCCACGGTAAGCCTTTGTCCAGATGCGTTGGTCCCGATGGTCATGTGGAGCACAAGCCGGGGGCCTAGTAGACTATATTGATAGGTTCGTGTTGAATATACAGGGCTCCGCAACACTGGAATACTTATAACTCTACTGCAGGGTTGGTTATACGTGACCTCTACCCGCAACACTGACACATAATTCGAGGGAAAGTAACATTTAGTCGTTGATCGCGGTATTCGTGTGGAGCACTACCGGCCACGGGATCGAGTAGTGCTGGACGATTTTATTGACAGGTTGCTGATACGGGGCCTCAAATAGCAACACAGGGATATTTATAATTTTGTTATTTGAAAACGAAATTCTAAGATTACCTCCTTACTCTAACTAATCCATAATAAACACGAATCAGAATATGCAACACGTTCAATCAAACAGATAAGCGTCTTGCAACAACTAAACGAAAAAAGTATAGCCAATAAGCCAACTACATGAACATTGTCGCTTTACATACATATTGGCATATTTCACCTACACTCTTAGCTTAATTCACAGTTATTAACCTAACCAGTCTGTCTTTTGACCTGCCTTTCCTCCAAAACCTTTGGTTTTCGTCATGAAAGGTCTTACGTAATCTTCCCCTCCTAACACTTAAATACAATTGTTTTTTTTTAATGTGACACGTCATAATGACTACGTGCTGCCTGACGGCAAGCAGTGGATGCAGTCAAAAAAAAATTAAAGCGCTTCATACCGTGAAATAAGCACGGTACAAAGGCATCCACTCATGACGGCCTGCTAAAATGCCGTTTCACGCCCTGCTTAAAAAACCCGGGATCATAGGAAATAGGAAACACATGAGCCGGCAGCGAATTCCAGAGTTAAGTGGTCTTGTTCAGAAACGTCTTCCCAAATTTCTTGGTTCGAGTGCTGATAGTCTGCACAGTATGAGGTTGGTTTCTAAGACCAGCACATGTTGTTCGGGAGAGGAAAGGAGAGAGCGGGATGAGATCGAAAAGCTCCTCAGAACACTCGCCATAGTAGTTCCGGTAGAAGACACTGAGAGACGCAATGTCTCTACACAGCTGTAGATCCTCGAGTGAAGCTGTTACCTCAGCATCCCCTATAGTGCGAACCGCTCGCCGTTGCAGTCTGTCAAGTGCGTCGAGTAGGTACTTAGCAGAACCATCCCAAAGATGGGAACAATACTCTACACTCGATCGCACTTGAGTCTTCTAAAAGTCGTCTATCATAAATCACTTTCGTTATTCTATAAAACCCTGTGATGTGCAGCAATTTACCTTCAGCGGAGCAAAGGACATTCGTATTTATAAAACAAAAAATAGTTATTACGTTCTATTGGGGTATTTGCCCACAATCACCGCATTGGGCAGGCTGGTTGGTGATCGTCATTGATCGATCGACACTGCTGCCGTTCATCCGATAGGATTATTATATTAAATAATAATAATAATAATTCTTTATTCAAACTAAATACAATCAGAACAACAAACATATACAATTAGATAATTTACAATAACATTTTATATCTCTGCGCCTGAACTAGATAACTTAATATCTGTGCTTCAGGCAGCAGCGCTCATTCCCATTACATTTAATATCTGAGACATTTATTTAAAAAATGATACAAGCCAAACAAGAAAAAGTTAATATTAAAAAGTAGCCTGAGTGTGGTGTGTCCTCCTTGTGTGTTTTATGTTAAATGATATTGATACTGACTACTTTTAAAAATTAACTACTTGAATCTAAATATTGTTATGTTTATGTTAGAACATGGGGTCGTCCGTGCACCTTCTACGATAACACGCCAGGCGGTCCGCGCGGAGTGTGTCACCTGCCAATGTCACCCGCGTTCTGTTCCCGCGCAAGACAAGCACTACTAGAGGCAGCACGGAAAAGAGGCGTGGAATGTCATGATAGCGGCACTGCTGTCGTTATACAAGGACCTAGGTATTGTCTTTATTTATGTTCCATACAGTAGTAGTGAAGTTAAGGTAGGAAAGAAGAGTGTAGTCAGCCCTTGGATGGGTGACCTTTTGTTTGGCATTACACATCCAGAGCATCCGTGCTTCGAAAGGCACATTGAGTCGTTTCCCCTGGTTACTATATAATTTATTATACAGGATAAAAAATACACTGATTAACGCCGAGAGCTAGATATTACTTTATATGCCCTTATGCTATTAGGATCTTTGTTTTATATATACATATATTCACGCCTGTTTCCCCGAAGGAGTAGGCAGAGGCATATTAAACGCCCACACTTCGTCAATTATATAGTTGGTCCCACGTAATAGGTGGCGAGCCTATTGCCGCTTACCAGGCGCTGTTATGTTCGCCAGAGCCTCGTCCGTTGATCGGCAGGTGCACCCATTGCAAGTGAGGTGAGGATCCCTATACACCTATTACATATTATTGAAGGTTTTTAAAAGAAAATTAAGCCGCGTTTCATTTTGTGTCACTATTTGAATTTTTTTTACAATAAAAAATGGTTTCCAATTAATTATATTGGATTATGTACTCATTATTTATTAATGTGTAGCCCTTGGCTTTTCATCAAGGCCTTTTTTCATCCTGTATATCTACGGTATATTATTATTCTAAATTGGCTTAACGAGCCGTTAAGATTACATATCGCTCATCCGGAGCGACAGTGACACAACTGCAAATTCCTAAATTTTACACTACACCACTTTTAAGTTTTTTTTTTGAAGTAACATGCATATTTCAACAACGACTTTTTGCCATTTAGCGGTTGGTATTTGAACTTACAAATGTGGCGTTTTCACTGCCTACTTTGAATGATTTGGGGAATAATTTTGTATAATTAGGTCAATTTCGCATTTTGTTGCATTAATGTCACTGTCGCTCCGGACAAGCGATATGTCCCAGAGATAATTGACCAATTGTTTTACTGAAGTAAGAAGGTATTACACAATTGCCCAATTCAATGAATGAATGATCGATTGTAATCTATTTCAGTCTTGTAATCACAACTGACCAATTCGAATTCGGGCTTCTATTGAGTCTAGGAGTATTAGCTTTCAAGGTTCAATGTCAATATATTTGTAGCTGAAAAGTAAAGAATAATAAGTCCACTTGATTCTGAACTCTGAACTAACTGTGTTCTAAAGTAGCTAATTATTGGGAAATAATAAAATCCCAACAACGTAACTAACAACGGAATTTAATATATTTTAAAGAATACCTTATTTATATTATAATAAAATACATAAAATGCTTGCGCGATGTAATAACGTACCTACGTCGTACACCGCTATCTATTGATTAACTTAAGAACTAAACATTGTATGGAGACTTATATGTTCCGATAACACAAACGCTTGCGCGATTTAAATACGTACAGTGACCTAGTTTCAACCACTTTATTGAAGTGGTCACAAACACCACTTTTTTTTTTTAATTGTTGGTTTTGGATATCTGAATATGTACTATTTGTATGTGGTAAACAGCAACAAATTTAAAAAAAAAATTGGACTGATTATTCTTGACTTTTTAGCTACAGATATGAATTCTTGAATGCAGGGTTCCTTTTATAATATAAACATCCACTATTTTTGAAATTCTTTAATAATTCTAATCTTTAAAATAGGCAAGGTATAAACGGGAACATATATCCCGTTAATACCTTGCCTTGTTTACCTTTGTACCTTCTGCCTCACTTACCTTAGTACTTTATGGCTCGCTTTCTTAGATTTTCGAGCCGTGCTGAAAGTCTGATGCATCGTCAATGGGGCGGCCACCTAGTGAACATGACCACAGTGCCTGAGGTACATACTAGCTTACTGAACTTGGTACACCTGAACTATTGGAAGACCGATATGGCGTGGAGGTCAGTATTTACTTGCACACCGCTCCTAAGGTCTTGGGTTCGAATTCCCACACAGGACAAGAACATTAATATTTGAGTTCTATGTAAATTAAGTATTTCTTTAAAAGTACTTATGTCTAGTCCTGATTTAGTACATGGCACAAGTTTTTTTTTTGCTTTACTGCCCAAATAGTTTTTTACATAATCATATGTTTGTTGAATATATCTAATCATAATTTGTATGTCTGTAACATCACTCACTGAGTTGGTTATTGTAATTGGGTAACTAATACATAAATTAACGCTTGATGCCCTGAAGGGGTGGGCAGAGGCTTATATAAAGTTGGTGCGTCGTTATGGGTTGCCAGCCTATTGCCGCTTATTGGGAGCTTTTGTTTGCCAGAGCCTCGTCTGTTGATGCAGATGCACCACTCGCAGGTGAGGTTGGCTTGGGTTCCTTAGATCCTATCCCCCCGGACAGGTCACCTTGGCGTGGTAGGGGGACTGAATACCTCCCGGAGGCCGGAAAAAGGTATTACCCAGAGATTGGCTACTTTGGGTGCCCTTACTACTGACTACAGGGGGGAAACTAAGAGGGACCTGTAGAGGGCGCAGTGGGCGGGCCAGGAGGGCCCGTCAAGCAGCGCCAGGAGAGTCTTAGGCAGCGGGGGCAAGGGGCCCCTACTGTCTAACCATAGACCCTCCGAGAAGTCGGCCACACACGCTATGGTCGCAGACGGGGTAAGGAGGGGCGCGTCCATTGCGTCTCTCTGAGGAGGTCCTCCCGGTTTTGGTCCGGGGGACGTTGGCCGCGGGCGGGGTGTCAGAGCTGCAACCCAGGTACCAGAACCTAGGTTGCTCGCGGGGGGCCGGGAGGCAGTGCGTAAATGCATTTTTTTACTGACGTAAAACGACGAGGGTTCCTTAGATCTTGTTACCATCCCTATTATATTTATATACGTAAAAAATAATAGCGTCAATTCTTTAACCTCCAGGTGGCACTAGCTAAAGAAGCCGGCTTAAGCTACGCCGCCCTTGCTCTCGTCACTGACTACGACTGCTGGCGAGAAAACGAAACCTCGGTAAGCTTGTAATGGTTTTATTTTTTCCATCAACCTGTACAAAATTACTTTACAAGTAATTGAGACAATTCAAGTTTGGCTTGGATTCCAGGAAAGTTTCAAAGAAAAGATAGAAAAAACGTACTAAAAACTATATGACGATAACAACTAGTTAGTTAGATTATAGGACTTTAATTTGGAATGTAGAAAATGTATAGAGAAAATATTATTTTCATTACCATAGTTTAAAAAAACTACTTTTTTGCTTTATCTCCGTAAAAGTTAATCAGATTTTCACTGAAAAAGAGCTATAAGAAGTTATAATAAATTATTACAGTAGGCTGTTTTGAAGCGATCGTAGCTCCGCGGTGCTCTGTGGTCGGAATCGATCACCGCAATAACGCAGAGATTACAGAGGTCAGTCTTTGGATGGGTGTCCGTTTGCGCTTCCGTGCTTCGGAAGGCACGTTAAGCCGTTGGTCCCGGTTGTCATCAAATGTGGTAGTCGTCAAGCCATGTTAGAGGCCTAATTGGGCTGCTTGAGAATTTTTTACAACAGGACGCCATACACCTGCCTCCGCCAATCCGCACTGGGTCCGCGTGGTGGAGTATGACCCAATATCCTCGCACCTAGGTATGTGAGAGAAGACTCGTGCTCAGTAGTGGGACGTTAATGGGCTGAGATGATAAGGCTGTTTTTAACCCAACAACTTTAAAAGACCGGTAGGTAACGCGATGGGAGTCACAGACAGCTACTAGTCTATAATGAAATGTTTTTATAAAGGTATCAGTGAGCGAAGTGCTGGCTATGTTTGGCAAGAACGTGAAAAAAGCAGCGGACGTGATCCTGGACGCCGTGCAAATCATCGCCTCTGATAAGGATCACGCGTATTTGGACACTTACAAGGTATTTTATTTAGTTATTCTATTCTATAATTTAGAACAGGTTTTGTCTCAAAAGAAACTTATTTTTTACTAGTATACATATCATCATCATCATATCAGCCTTATGAATCCACTGCTGAAAATTTACCTCCCCAATAGATTACATTCTATTGGGAATATTTGCCCATAATCACCACGCTGGGCAGACGGGTTGGTGATAGCAGTTCAAGCCAATATTTGTGCAGGTTGACGCTGTTTATGATTTCTTCGTCGATTTTCTGAGTGGTACTGGCCTAGAATAGTGCCACCCCCTCTCATCTCACGGGGAGTCGTAAGAGTCGACGAAGAGAAATCCTACCAGAAGATGGCAGCAGAAGTGGGCAGCATCGTCATCCTGCGTACTGGCTGAGGCTGAAACTGCAATAACCAGCCCGCCTGCCCATTGTGGTGATTATAAATACCCAAAATATAATGTAATCTATTGAGGAGGCTAATGACCAGCAGTGGACTTTATAAAGCTAATATAATGCAGATACCAGTTTGTATTCTGCACAATAGGATTTTATAACAATAATAACATCACTATAACGTTTGTATTGAGATATGCTTATTTTCTCTATTTGTGGATACAAGGCCAAAAAATTATGTCTATGCACAAAATTTTTTGTCATGTATAGAAATCGAACACACCACGTTTGAAACTAATAACTGTATACTGATCTCCAAGCGAAATCAGTAGTCATTCTATACTTGTAATTATATATTTTTTAAACTGCTCTATAATTGTCTTTTTTAATATAAAATGTAACTTTTATTGCAGGAACAAGTGGCTTCATCCGTAATGTTAAAGAAATGATTGACGCATGTCGGTCTGTACAGAGACTCGTATATTTTATTACGTAATTCCATACTTGTAATCTTGTTATTTGTTAATCTCAAGCAAAATTAGGCCATATATGTAGTTTTAAGACGATTATTTTTCTTTATACATTTGTAAATCATATTTAATAAAACATTATTATTTTTACATGTTGTGTTATTTAAGTTACCTAGTACTTACAAAACTGTAAAAAGGGTTAAAATACATTAATATTCTTAGTTCATGTTTTTTTTTTACCACACACTTATACTAAGAAGAAAACAACCAGACCAAGATAAAGGGCATTAAGGGGCCGTTCAAATATTACGTAAGCAGATTTATAAGAATTATTTATCAGCAAAAGTAAGCATAGCTCTTACCCCCTCCCCCTCTGCTTACGTAAATATTTTTGAATTATAAATATATTTTTTAATATTGTAATTATAAGAAAATAGGTTTAGTATAGAGATTAGATTTTACTGATACTGTATTCAATACAGAGTAAGTGGCAAAAATATTATAATCTTACGAACATGATAAACTTATTTCAAAATGTTGGTAAAAAAGTAATTAGCGATAAAGTAATTATAATCTAGACTCCCCTACCTTCCATGTCATCCAAAATAAGCAAAACAAAAGCCTTCCATTTAAAAAAATCCAAATTAAAAAAAACCGGATTCCGGAATTTTGTTTCAGCTTATCCATGTTATGACAAATTATCTACTGCCTACAGTGTAGGCCCTACACTAATGGTAACTCATAGAATCGAATGAATTAACTTTTTTTGAAACTATAATTATATGAGACTGATACACTTTTAGTTTAGTCCTAATCGAGTCTTGGTATTTGGGCCACACATTACAGACATTGAAATAAAACAATATTGTGAAATACATTACATCATTTATTAGTAGTTTAAAATCCATACAAAACGATCAAATTGCTCTTAAAACCTATTCACACACTCACCTACATATTACTGTCAAGTTATTATTATAATTATACGACTTACGTATCTCTTTCATTTCATATATTGTGCAATAATTGATTCATAGATTTAAAATGTTCGAAAACTTACTATCTATTTTCTAACTAGCCTAGATTAAAAACTTAAAATCTTCATATCTCTCCGTTCAAATGTATCTAATTCGACGCTTGATCTCTCGTTGCGATCTGAAACTAAAATCAAATTATTTGTATTATTCATTCAAAGACAAAAACAGTGGTAGGGTAACAATAGGGTAGCGGACTGTTTTTTTATGAATGTTATCAAAGAGCATTACAATCATAAGAGCATTCGTAAATTTATAATTTTTTTAACTTGATAACTCCTCCAGGTAACTCTTTTCATATCACCTTTTTATGACTTTCCCAAAAACGCTTTATTTAAACGGCTACCACGTTATGACGTCACATGTTGGTAATTTGTATGGGACGCGTGGGAACTTTTTTCTATAGATATATTAAATGTTGCGTTTAATAAAATGGTTACTCAACAATAGTTGCTATTAATTATGTGAAATTTCGAATTGTAACTATTTTTCTTATTTATTCTATACTTTTTTTTTTACGAAAATTCCAATCAAGAGCGGGCATTCAGATCTATATTCTTCCGCATAGATTTGGACATCTGCATCCGCATTAATCAGTGCGGATGCGAATATCATGCAAGTAGCGATAACAAGGAATTCGGCAGGGCCCGGCGATTGAGGCGCGTGACAGTCGCACGTGACAATGTCCAACGGGGGCAAAGAAATTTAATACAAAATACAATAAAAATATTAATAATTAAGTTATCACTGTTTTAATTCTTAATTAATAGACTTTATTTACATAATATCTTAAACATTGCGGATGTTAGCCTTCAAAACTCCGCATCCGCAACATCCCTGGTATGTAGTGCTTTCCAATTATGGTAACTTTTGAAGCTAATAATGTAAAATGTAAGTTGTCGGAAGCTAGTAATAATTACATAGATTACCGTTTAGTTTTTGGGCCAGGGGTTTCGGCCGTGCTGTCCGGGGATCATGTCGAGTAAATATTGCCGCTGCGCCTCGGCCACGCGTTGCATCTCGGCCGCCATTGCCGCGTTAGTTCCGCTTCCGCTACTGCCTTTGCTCGCTGTCAAGAAAATACAGTTTTAGCAGAGAAAAGCCATTTGACGTCCGATATGGCGTGGAGGTCAGTATACCTGCACTTCACTCTAGAGGTCGTGGGTTCGATTCCCACACAGGACAAATATTTGTGTGCATGAACATGAATATTTTTTCTGGCCTGGGTGTTTTCTATGTATTATAAGTATGTATTTACAAAAAAAAAGTACGTAAGTATGTTTATCCGTTATTTAGTATCCATAACACAAATTCTTAGTGATACTTATCTTGCAACTAAATAATTGGTGTGATTGTAAGAGAATATTTATTATTTATAAATGTTCAGCAAGGCTGATATGATGATGATTAAGGAAATGTGTGGTATACTCACGTCTCTTGTTAAGAGCCGAAGCCTGCGCCATAGCCAATTGGTAGGTGTAGAGAAGAGGCGAGAACTGCATCATGGCGGCCGCGGCAGTCGCTGGGGACATCCCGCCGCTGCCTCCCGCGCCGCTTAGCCCTGGAGATATACATAGTTATGAACCAGTGGGCACGGAGTTTTAATCTCGCTATAGTGGCAAGCTAGAATAACATTAATTCCCTACTAACATTAATTTATAACATAAATATTGTTACTAACAAAAATTGGGCCCATGGTCTTGAATAAAGAATTATTATTATTATAAAAGTCAACTTAAATTGTACAGTGTTGTACATTCCCGGAAACATAATTTCACATGAGCAGCTGATTTCGCTAGGTCCCTTATTTTTATTGTTATTTTTTATATAATTCGTGTTAAATTTAGACTATTACAAGTGTATTTAATAGTTTTTATCATAATCATATGTATACATATACTGGTGAAGTGCTTTAGTAACGTTTACAAGTGTCATAACATTTCCGAATTGTAACCGTTGTAGGTTGTAAATTCGAAATCTGTGCTCAGTTTGCTTTAAAGTCAGCTTGTTTTCATGTTAAAATTAACAAATAATAAAATTGGAACACAGTGTATGTTATTGTTGCGTTACTGTTTCACGTAAGTACCTAAATCATTTAGCTTGAGTAAGCAATTCCTTGTTACGTGTTGTTAAGTCGTTGTTTATCTTTAAACATTCATAATGCTCACTCGCAGAGCAGCCGTTGCAGCCCGCCAACAGGAGGCGGATAAATTACAAGTAACCTTATTAGAATTAAAAAATTCCAAGGAGTTGTGTGCTCAGTTGCTGACTGAGAGAGAGGACAGCGAGAAGGAACTGTTATTGGTACTCGACAGTAGAGATAAGTTAAAAAAAGAACTCTGTACGTTAGAATGTGACTTTAATAATTTAAATTGTGAACGGGCCAAGCTTTATGAGACGGTAGAAAGGTTTACTGAGTGTAGCACTGAGTACGAGCAGTCCCTAAAGGAGATCGACACACTGAAGACCGCACTGCATGATGCCCACGAGCAGATATATGAGCTCCAGGAATCCCAACGGGAAAGTACATCTGCTCACACTCAGAGCCTTTTCGAAGAGTTAGTTGGCCCAGAGCCTCAGTTGGTTATCGCTCCAATTAAAGACCCTATAATTTTTGCAGAACAAGATACATTCTCCAAAACAAGATTAGTAAATTGCAGCGGTAAAAAACTAAAAAAATATATAAAAATTAATAAATGTATAAAACAAGTGCAAAAATTGTCAAAACAGAACAGAATATACATTAAAAAATTGAGATCATGCCAACTAAATGTAAATCTGGTGGATGAATTAGATTTGTATTCTGCTCAGTTAGAAAATAGTAGATTGAAATATGAAACTGACACACATATATTACAGCAAAAAATTCAAACTTTAGAAGATTCAATTATTTCATTACAAAAAATGAATGAAAGTTCAAAAAAAATTATTCATGAATATACGCTAGCAATGGATGATTTAATATCACAAATTAATTATAACTCAGAGCGGTTCCAGTCACTGACAAATAATCAATCCTGCTTATGTAATCAAATGAATGATGGTTTGTCCACTAGTGTACTGGAACCAAGTGTGTGTGTTAGTAACCCAAATAAATCCAAAGACAGTTCCTTCCAAACCACACCAAGTACACCTAAACTTAAACCTAGTATTATCATGTACTGCGATGAGGTAGGACATGGCATGGGCTCACTGTTAAACTCATACCTAAAGGGACATAGCGCAATCAGCAATTGTTTGCCTTATAGTAGTCTTAAAAATATTTCTAAACAAATTTTAATGGACAGTAATATACATTCACAGGCGACACTGCTAATTCTTATTGGAAATAGGGGAACAGTGAACAAAAGTGATTTAATACAATTTTATGAAGCTTTGAACTCACTTAAAGTGAAAGAAATTATTATGTTCACTTTCCCCTATTCTCAGCATTTGTCAAAGTCCGAAAATGACCGAAGATACATACTAAATTTATCTTTGTACAACCTATGTACCTATAGTAATAAATGTAGAATAATTGACACTAACAGTATTGTTAGAAATAATTATTTATTGACCAAAGGTAGGTTTTACCTTTCCAATTATTTTAAACGACAAATAGTTTTGTCGCTATTATATTTAATTGACATTAATACCAAGAATTTGGTACAATCTGCTTCTATTGAGCACTCCGACATAAATAATTCATTATTTGACAATTTAAACTAGGTGTTAAGACAAAAGAAAACTCTTTTTCTGGCAATAAAAAGTACACACAGCAGAAACAAAATGGTGTAATCAACCTGATTCACCAGAACATTAGAGGAATATTGGGCAAGGAACTGGAAATTGAATTGTTCATGAGCGATAATCATATTGATATTTTGTGTATTACTGAACATTGGCTAAATTGTAACCAGCTCATGTTCAATTTCAACAGTCACCTGTTAGGTAGTTCGTTCTGCAGGAGTGGTGCTATACATGGCGGATCATTAATTATAGTAAATAAACAGTTTAAATTCAAGGAGCGCCATGATATAGTCAATCTCTCTGTTGAACGTATTATAGAAATGGCCTGTATAGAAATGCAGCAGTTTATTGTATTGAGTGTGTACAGACCGCCTTCAGCTTCATATGATTTATTTGAAGGTATTATGGATAAAGCCTTAGGAAAATTTTGTAAAAGTAATAAAAAAGTTATTGTGTGTGGAGATTTTAATGTTAATTTGTTAGAGTGTTCCAGTCCATGTACAAGATTAAAGGCACTTTTTAAATCTCATAATTTGGTTAATTTGTTTCTGGAGCCAACAAGAATTACTGCTACTTCTGCTACTTGCTTAGATAACATTTTTACAAATATTATGCTAAGTGATAACAATAAAAAAATTATTAATCAATTAGATTCAGATCATTGCGGACAACAAATGTCTTTTATTTGTAAAAATGAAACTGTAGCTAAAAAAACTATTACATTTGTACCAAAAACCAATAATCGTTTTGAGAGGTTTAACAGTAAATTATTATGCTATAGTTTACCTTTTATAGATGAAAGCTGTGACCCAAATTTTTTATATAATGATTTTTTCAGCAGCTTTTCTAACACATTTAAATCAATATTTACTCCCAGAACGGTTAAGGTAAATAATAAAGCTACCTTTAGTGAATGGGCTACTCCTGGGCTACATAAATGTAGAAAGAGGCTGTATGAACTGTATGATGAGAAAAAATTGAACAACAGTGAACAATTTTATAATTATGTAAGAAAATATTCTAAAATATTTAGAAAAGCATGTCATACGGCAAAGTCTTATTATTTAAGCTCTAAAATAAAAAATTGTGATGATAAGATTAAAATGACCTGGAATATTATTAATAGTGAAACGGGAAAAAGTAAAAATTATAATACTGAGTTTAAACTCAACATTGATAAAAAAACTCTTACATCTGACTTAGATGTAGCCAATGCTTTCGAAAACTTTTTTACTAATATTCCAGTGTCTATCACAAAAGCTTTAAATTGTTCGCCCACTTTAGCGGAGTCTATTTTGAAAGATAACGTGAATATATGTACAGTAGATTTTACGTTTAGTCATGTTACATCTATGGATATAATTAAGACATTCAATACTCTTAGTGTTAAGAAAGCTGCAGACCTCTGGGGCAATTCCATAGTAGTTACCAAGCCTATAATTGTTTCGGTGGCGCACAGTTTGGCTCTAATATTTAATAAATGTGTAGATTTCGGCAAATTTCCCGATCTAATGAAAGAAAGTAAAATCATTCCTTTATATAAATCAGGCAGTACAACAGACCCAACAAATTTTCGACCTATCTCAGTGCTGCCTACATTTAGTAAAATTTTTGAAAAACTCATTTACAATCAGATGTTAATATTTTTCAATAAAAATGGATTAATGCATTCGAAACAATTTGGATTCACTAAGGGTCGCTCTACAACCGATGCAGGTGTTGAGCTTTTAAAACATATATTTGATGCTTGGGAAAATTCTTTGGACGCTTTAGGTATTTTTTGCGATCTGTCCAAAGCTTTTGACTGTGTTCCTCATGAAGCATTGATAAAAAAATTAGAATATTACGGAATAAGAAACTCCGCATTGGATCTTCTCACTTCATATCTAAGTGATAGGATTCAAAGGGTTGAGGTTAATGGAAAGCGATCTCAGGGGTCTGTTGTAAAAATGGGGGTACCGCAGGGCTCGATTCTCGGTCCGTTTTTGTTTTTGATTTATATTAATGATTTGCCATATTTTATTAAAGAAAACCACGAGATAGTTTTGTTTGCTGATGATACATCATTATTGTTTAAGTTAAAACGAAATCAGAATTTAGACGAAGTAAACAGTGCGATCTCGAAGGTGGTGCACTGGTTTGACGTTAACAATTTGCTATTAAATGGGGCTAAAACGAAATGTATTAAATTCGTGATGCCTAACGTCAGACAGGCAAACTCTACTATTATGGTAAAGGAGGATGAGTTGACCCTTGTGGATACTACCAAGTTTTTAGGGATTACTTTAGACTCTAAGCTACAGTGGGGCCCACATATTGGTGAATTGTCGAGTAGACTTAGCTCTGCAGCATTCGCGGTAAAGAAAATTCGCCAATTAACAGACGTTGTAACAGCTAGGCTAGTTTATCATAGCTATTTCCATAGTGTTATGTCCTATGGTATTCTTCTGTGGGGTTGTGCCGCAGACATTCAAACTATCTTTGTGCTGCAGAAGAGGGCTATTCGAGCAATTTATAATCTCCCGTGTGGACATTCACTAAGGGAAAAGTTTAAAGAAATTGGTATTTTGACAGTGGCCGGTCAATTCATTTATGATAACCTGGTTTATGTACATAAGAATACTGATCAATTTAGTAAGAAAAGCTGTATACATAACCTAAACACAAGGAATAAGCATAAATTAGTTGTACCTGCCACTAGGCTCCAAAAGATAAATAAATCTTTTAAAGGTCAATGTGTACGATTCTACAATAAAATCCCAAGCAACATACAGCAATTGAGCCTAAATAAATTTAAATTAACCATAAAAAACAAGCTGTCTTCAAAGGGATACTATTCTATTAAAGACTATATGGCAGATAAAAATGCTTGGGATTAAGCTGCCGTTTCATACAGGCTATTCTAATATGAATGACTTGAAAAAATAAATATTGTTAAGGTTATGTTATATTGCATTGTATAGCTTCACAGACAAATGAAGATTGTAATTCTAGTACCAAACTAATGGACATATTTAAAAGAGCATAGCCTGTGAGTTTCTTGCCAGTTCTTCTTACAGAGCGGTGGCTCGGAACTGGCACTTAGATTCACTTACACTTAATTATTTTTTGTTTTTAAATTGTTTTTTGCATGTAAGTGAATTTAAGCTTCGTGATTTAGTGTAATATTATTTCGATTGTATTTTTTTTTCATTTGTAATCATGACGTTTTCAAGTACTATGTATAATAGTTTATGAAATAAATAATTTTTTTACTTTTTACTTTACTTTACTTCACAACTGCGGCTGTAGGCTCCTAGGTACACGCTTTACTTGAATTGTATTATTTTTACCTGGTCATCACCAGGAATGGGAACGCTTCGTGTTTGAATTCTACACTAGGTTAATAAACTCTAACATTTAACTCCACGTTTATCTTCAACTATTAAATAATATTATCTTCAAATGTACTAACTGTATAAATAAATTTTAATGCTGTTTTAACTTTTCGGTAAAAAATTCCGTTCTTTATTTTATACCCTAAACTTTCTCTTATAACTCTATAGTCTATACAAAACTATTGTGTAAGTCCGTGGTAGCTTTTATAATTATTTTCTTCTAAACAACTAAAGTAAAAATAAAATAAATTAAATATACTTTATTATCTTTAAGATAAACATGATCATTTAGATTCGTCAAATATTCACACACAAAATGGAAATTCAATAATATATTTTTAACAACAATGCAAGAGATATGAGCGGTATCATAATAAAGAAATAAAAGCAAATGGGTTCTTTGTCAGAATTTGTCAAGGTTTTTACCTCTAAGCAACTGATGCTGCAACGCTTGCATCGCTGCAGCGCTGTGTTGTTCAAACGCCATTTGTGCCGCGGCGGCCGCTGCCAATTGCTGTAAAAGAATAATAATATTTACCAATCGTGCCGCGTGGTACCGGCCTAGTATAGTGCCACTTCCCATCATCTTACGGCGAGTCGTAAGAGTCGACAAGGAGAAATCCTACCGGATGATGGGCAGCAGCGTCATCCTGCGTACTGGCTGAATCTGTGATCACCAACCCATGTGCCCAGCGTGGTGATTATGGGCAAATATCCACAATAGCTTGCAATCTATTGGGCAAGCCTATGTTCAGAAGTGGGCTTTATAAGGCTGATATGATGATAACAATAAAAGAAACTGATTTAATTTTTATTTTATGTTTCATTGTATTGCCCTAATTAATAGTCCTGAGAGAAATAATCAACAGCACTACTGTAACTTCTTCTATATTTTCTCACACTTGTACCAATTATCACATTTGATTATACTCGGGTGTATAGGGATCCTACCAAGACCTAAGGAGCCCAAGCCAACCTCACCTGCAAGTGGTGCACCTGCCGATCAACGGACGAGGCTCTGGCGAACAAAACAGTGCCCGGAAAACGGCAATAGGCTCGCCACCTATTACGTGGGACCAACTGTACAATTGGCGAAGTGTGGGCGTATAATATGCCTCTGCCTACCCCTTCGGGGAAACAGGCGTGAATGTATATATAATAATAATAATAATAATAATATTCCCTTACAATCACACCAATTCTTCAGTTCCAAGATAAGTATCACTAAGAACTTGTGTTATGGATACTAAAGAACGGATAAACATACTTAAATACTTTTTTTTTTTGTAAATACATACTTAATATACATAGGAGAACACCCAGACCAGAACAAATATTCATGTTCATGCACACAAAGATTTGTCCTGTGTGGGAATCGAACCCACGACCTCTGGAGTGAAGTGCAGGTATACTGACTACCACGCCATATCGGTCGTCAAAATGTATGTATGTATTATAATGTAATGTAATTATAATGTATGTAAAATGTATGTATGTATTATACTCGTACTGATCATTACATAAGACTACAGTGTGACCTAGCGAGACAGTGTTCCGTAGACGACTAACTCGGAATTGGTTTTGCTGAATAAACATTTGCGATAACGCATGACCGCTACAATATTGATGGGTGGCGAGATTATCACCTGGAGTCACCTCATCGTCATCTCAGTCTAATAACTTTCCACTAATCACTTTAAGATGAATAAAAACTACCAAGGCGCCACACACCTGTCATCGTCAATCCGCACGGGATCCGAATAGTGGAGTATGACTTAAACCCGTCTCATTTTGGTTTGTAAGAGGTATTTCAAATCTTTCAAAAGATTTACTTCATTGTGTAATATAGCTCGTTGAAATTTCACTTAACTACGGGAGTTCATAAGAAGGTTGATGCGTATTAGTGAAGCCAAAAGTATGTGCCAGGATCGTAGCAAATTTATGGAAAGATACATTGGCGATCATACATACATACATTCACGCCTGTTTCTTGAAGGGGAGAGGCGTTTAATACGCCTACATTTCAATTATATCTTTGGTTCCAAGTAATAGACGGCGAGCTTTTTGCCACTTACCGGGAACTTATATGTTTTCCAAAGCCTCGTCCGTTGATCTGTAGGTGAACCTTTTGCAGGTGAGTTTGGGCTCCTAAGATCTTGGTAGGATCCTTATGCACCATTCATGATGATAATGATGAATAAAGATAAACTACACAAACAAATTACTTAAAACTGACCTGGTGTTGCTTACTGCTGCTTCCCTGACTCGTGGTGCTGGATGAGGATCCTGCTGACAAAACGCAGCGAATTATTAAATTAGTATATATCGCACCTACGGTACGGTATGCTACAACGTCACTTATGCAATTTTGTCGAAGTTGATGAGATTATGAGAAAAAATGATAATGTACCAAATTACATCTTACATGTTTCGTTTTACTTTGAAATGAAGTCTGAAAAAGAGGCTTAAATATAACTAGTTAATTTCTTAAATTAAGAAGAGCTATATTTTATACCAGGATATTTAATTTTGAAACGCTTCTCCTGGAAGATTACATTATTTGCAGAAGTGACTGAATCAATTTGAAATCGATTTTGCCTAATAATCGATTACCAGCAAGTTTGGCGAAAGGCCCCCAGTTTGGTGATTATGAGCAATACCTCCCATATAATAAACTTTTAGGGAGGTCAACATTCAGCAGTGGACTTAATATAGCTGAAATTATGATAATAATGATGTTAGGCTGTAGGATCACTTTTCATTAGGTGGGTCGAATGTTTGAGTGACACCATATTATCAAGAAATAAAAAAATCGGACATTACCTTTGCCTTTCTTGGCGGGAACTTCACTAGTTTCGCGCCGCTCCGTGTGGTGGCTCCGGAGGGACTCCGACGAACTAATTGACCTACTGGAAAATTTATCATTTTCAATCATTACTGTTTATAGATACAATTGAACTAAAAGAAGCATTGTCGCCCTGAATTATAAAAATAATAATATATTCCTTGAACAACATGGTACATCATAAAAATTTTATTTTGCATAATACTGCGTGGTAGAGGAGTCTGTCTGACTGAGATTTTTCTTCCTAAATTCTATATAAAATATTTCCAAACCACCTAATAGGGTCTAGTAACTTCGCGTTAAGTTTACTAAGGGACAAAGATTAAAGATCATTTTATTTACCTATCACTCATCAACCACCTCACTTTCATCTGCCGGCTGGTGGGCCCAACAGGGGCCAGAATTTGTGCTGATGATGGTAAATATAGTAGTTACCTGATGGATGATGATAATTGGTATAGTAGTTACCTAGAATGTCCTCGTGCTGTTGGATATGGTATTTACCTGGTATCGGCGCGACTGGGTTTGGGCGCGGGGGCAAGTTAGTGGCCGGCAGTGGCATGTTATTGGAAGCGCGAATCCTTTTCACCTTGGTCAGTCAGTTCTATAGTGGCAACGTCCTTGAGCTGATGATGGTAAAGAGAGTAGTAGCGCAGCAGTTGTCGGCGGTCGCTACTCAGTCGGCCCTATGTGGGCAGTGGCCAGCAGTTGGAGAATGACTTGATTACTTTCACCTTGTTTAGTCGACTTGATGGCTTCAGCAGTGGGACACTATTAAGTTGATGATGGTGGGTAAAGTAGTTGCCTGGTAAGGTCGCTTGGTGGATAAAGCGTACCTCTTACCACGGTTAGTCGGCCCAATAGCTTTAGCCGCGGAATGTCCTTATGGTGGCCCACCATGGTAGATACCTAGTGCGTGAGGGCAGTGGCATATCATTAGCCGCGTGGTGGAGGATGCCTTGAATATCTTTCACCATGGTTGGTCGGCCCTATTGCCCCAGCATTGAGACGTCATTACGAAGTTGATGATAGAAGACAAGGTTACCTGGTGGGTGGTGGCGCGGCCGGTGGCGGCGTGGGTTTGGGCGCGCTCGGTGCGGGAGTGCTACTTCCAGCGCGGGGGCTACTGCGAGACACCGACATCTGACGACATTATATCACTTGTTAGATCCACATACCAAATCAAATCATTTACACTTACTTAATAAATATATTCTAATTATAATAGGCCTACATGTGAGGCTTTGCGAAGACATAGCAATTAAGGAAGACTAACAACGAGCAGAAAGGTTAGTTTTTAAGTTGACTTTCATCAGAGCTTTATTAAGCCAAACGTTTTTTTTATTATTTTATTTTAACAAACATTTTTGATAAAAGATATTGAAAACATAATTACATTAATTATTACTTAAACCATCTTTATAATCAAAAAAGCTCTTGAATATTATAAAACATTAATTAAATAATAATTTTTTATATAAAATTGAATCAAATATGACATTAAAAAACGACGTAGTTTTGTCGGAATGTCATTCATGGATGACCCCTAGCCTACCTGTAAGGGTCGATGCGCGGGCGGCGGCGCGGGCGGCGGAGAAGCGGCGGGCGCGCATAATCGACGCTCAATCTCTTGCTCCTGTTGCAAAGCGCGCACGAACGCTGTTTTCAAGCGAGCCGTGTGTTCCGCCTGGAATAACAATACATTTATTAAGAAAGAATTTTTTTAAATCTTTTGTTTTTTGACACTTTATAAAAAGAAAACAAAGATAAGACAAATATATATAATTCTACTGTACGTGTGTACGTCACTGAACTCCTAAACGGCCAGACCTATTTTATTGTTATTTTTTGTATGCTTTTGGGTAGTGCCTTGGATGGTTTAGATTAACAAATCAGCCCGGCAGATGGCGCTGCAGTCGGTTGCAAGGTTATTTATGCAAGACAATGTCTGTCTGGACCGCCAATTTGTTTTATAAGTTTTTCTTATAATATAATGAGCACAGCTTGCCTGGTGGTAAGCAGTCGAATTTTTTTATTAGATTGCTAAAAGTGAAGTTTTGTTACAAATTCATAAATATCTTTTAAATAGTGGTTTCTGCTCACCCCATATGAGAGTGAAATTTGAACATAGTCGGCCGGTAGAACGGCCTTCTCCCACGAATCAAGGAAAAAATAAAATATTTTGTCTCCAAAGCATCAAATCTAATAAGGTAACATACTGAAATATTACTGATTGGTTGGATCAAGGCATCATATCATGCAACTTTATAACTAAATTGTAACTTGTATTTAATTTAATCAATTCTACCTGAATCGGATCACATAATTGACCATAACAGCAAAAGTGACCCATTAAATACAATAAACACTTTTACTTTTAATTTGGGCTGTGCGCTGGGAAATACTGTTAAGTTAGCCTTTACAGGCGCCAAACAGAACTTGTGCTATTCTAGAAGTTTACCTTGAGTGCTTTCTTCGTGATGCCAGAGACCAACAGCAGTCACAGTCACTTATCACAGTCTTTAAGCCGAAGGTGCCGCAGTGAACTGTCTCCTAGTAGGCGGTTTCTCCTAATTTGGTCCCATTATATAGTTACCTTGAGTGCTCTCTTCACGTTGCCAGAGACACACAGCTCGCACAGTCTCCTAGCCGAAGGTGCCGCAGTGAAAGTGGCGTCCTGTCGCCTAGAAGGCGGTCTCTCCCAGCGCCATACTGGGGTGAAATCACAACCGCACTGTGCGCACACTGCCGGTACGGACGAACGCGGCATTCTGGGACACAAATTATGTATTATGCCTTGGTTCAGATATACAGCAGTATTAATGTTACCAATAATCGCTGCCACAAGCCCAATGGAAAGATTTATACATTTTTACATACAAGATTAAAATTTTAAAATAAAAAAACACGCCACACTAGGATGTTACGATACGACTCCATGTTGAAAATAAATTGGATTCTAATTTAAGATTATTTCTTACTTTTTTAGTTAGTATAATTACTCAAACTACCCGCAGTGATTGGACGCGTTAATTAAGTAAACGTTCATGAAAGCTATATTGATAAAGCTGATATTAACTGCTTTTATTTCAAATTTAAATAACAAACTTGATTGCGAAAGTTAAGAAAGTTTCAAAATATACGTTTTATCACGCAGTGGTGGGCAGAGATTATATCCTTCCACTTGTTACGATCCTGGCATTCAGGATGCTTTTGAATCTTGAGAAGTAAAATAAACGATGACGAACGAGTCAATAAATATGTATTAACAGTTATGGCGGCGATTATTGGTCACAACAGGTGGATAGCTGTGCTCTAATTGAAGGGGCTAATTTGATGACATAACATTTAAAGGGTAAGTAAAAAAAATCCTACGCAAAATGGACGCATGGGACGTCTGATTGCGGAAAAAGCCTGCACGACGACGAAGGGTAAGTAAAAGAAAATTGAAGCAATATACAGAATGTAACAAACAATCGTGTCCGTGAAGGTTCTGAAGCTTAAAGTCAAACGCTTGTCTACGTGCTTTTGTTTCTACATTGCTGCTCCTTTTCATAATTATGAAATCATAATCGTGATAGGGCAAGGAATTTCTTAAGTTCAATTTTTTTTTAATCTATTTACGACGCGCTCTTGTAAAGGCTGTCTCAGTAAAAGTGCACCTTTGCATTTTAAAATAAAAACAGGAACTTTTGACTCAGATGTGATATTTTTATTGTATTGTAAAGAAGACATTTTCCGATTAAATATGGAATAAAATATTTGTCAAATGAACCCCACGGCTCCAATGACAGGCCATCTCTATACTCTTTTTATGAAATTTTCTATGTCTTTTGCACAGGCTGTATCTTACCGATGATGCGTTTTATTTCCGATTTGAGCTCAGGAATAAGCTCTTTGACAATGCGAAAAATAAAGTGTCAATTACTGTTAAAAGTATAAATTAATATTTAAAAAAAAAAAATTATTAACGTAAGTTGAAAATAATGACTAATTTATTTAATCTAATAAAAAATTTGTAAATAAAAATTTATTTTTTTAAACGTTTGTCACGTGACTCTAAACGCTCGTGATTGGTCGAGTTTATCATGACGTCACCTGCTTGTAAACTTCGTTTGCCTACTTGTGTTGCGCCCAGTTGTTAGATTATCTCCGTTATATTAAGATTTTTCTTTTATAACCATTGTTTTATTTAGTTTATTTGCACTATTTTACAAGTACTTTTAACCATAGACAACGATTTTGTAAAAGCAGACAGCAGAAACCTTTTTTTTTTTTTTTTTGATTTACGTCGGTAACAAAATGCATTTACGCACTGTCTCCCGGTCAAAGGGGGACCGAGAGAGGTGTGTGGGACTCACCACCGGCAGACACGACCGCCAGCAGTAATACCCACTAAAAATCTTCCGACGACGCCCGCCGCTTGTTGGGAAAGAGGCGGGGCGCCAGTACCTGGGTTGCAGCTCTGACACCCCGCCCGCGGCCAACGTCCCCCGGACCAAAACCGGGAGGACCTCCTCAGAGAGACGCAGTGGACGCGCCCCTCCTACCTCCTTGTGCGACCATAGCGTGTGTGGCCGACTTCTCGGAGGGTCCATGGTTAGACAGCAGGGGCCCCCTGCCCCCGCTGCTTAAGACCCTCCTGGCGCTGCTTGACGGGCCCTCCTGGCCCGCCCGCTGCGCCCTCCACAGGTCCCTCTTAGTTTCTCCCCCGGTAGTCAGTACTAAGGGCACCCAGATACGCCAATCTCTGGGTGTTACCTTTTCCCTAGCGCCTCCTGCGCCCTGCCGGGAGGTACTCAGCCCCCCCACCACGACAAGGTGGAGACCAGTCGGAGGGGTAGACAGCAGAAACCTGCCCCAAGTCGACGCAATCATGGTCGGATTATTTTTCAAAAATAATCCTGACTTTTATGCTTCGGAGCTAAAAAAAATGTAAAAACAGCAAAGTAAGTATAATTACACTTAAATTATATCGAAAGTGAAATAATGATGAACTTTCACAAGAACTTTTATAGGTTATAATATAAAGGTTAACTGGAAGAGAGCCCTTATAAGGGATAAGTTCGTTTTAATTATTGAAATCATAGAACTCTGAAGCTACAAATTTTAACAAATATTAAGGAAAACAGCGGAAAAATTCGAAGTGAGTTGCAAGAGACATTCTGTTATAAACATTTGAAGTATTATAACCTCAAATCAATAACTAAAGTATTAATATTCTGAATTTAATTAATTATTACAAAATAAAAATTTGGAACTGCACACCATTTGCAACTCATTTTGTTACTTAAATCACCAATTTATGGTTAATCAAAACAACAAACAAATATAAGTGCCAGCTGTCACAGATCAGAATACAGGCAAGTGACGTCACCGACCTCATCGCAGCGCTATATTGTGAAAGTAGCGTTTTCGCGCACTATTAAATGTTGAATTTTTAATTTGATTTTTTTCAGCTAATATATACCAGAATTAAAAAAAACAACTTCTACTGGGTTCCTTAGACTCTACTACTTAATATAAAATGGATTTTAAAAACCTGTCAAATAGCCTATTGTGATTTCACAAAACCCCCAAAGAAAAAAAATATCTCAACTCTGCCATAAAATACTCGTTTTTATTTTAAAATGAAAAAGTACACTCTTAGGCTGCCTGTTCACTGAAGTTGAGCGACAAAACGGACAAATATTAACCAATAAGATTTCATAAAATCTTTGCTACTCTTCTGTCTGCGATACCTATTGGATAATATTTCTCCGTATCTTCACTCTGCTGCCTCTCTCCGCTCCAGTGGGCATGCAATCTTATTTTTACAAATAAGCCGTTAAAGACTAGCGTCATCTGTAAGGATTTCATTTTGACTAATAATACTTTTCATTTTTCATACATATTACCCAGAACATGCGTGCATACACAAATTTAAACGTACTGTCAATACACTTGACGTAAGCATGGGGGCACTTTATCACATACCTGATGCGTAGTGGGTATAATACGTGGCACATAAGTTAAACAATGATCTTTGATGCACAGTAACACATTACCGGGTCTCAATCGAGGTGCGGTATGGGGGTGGCGCGTAATTATAGCAACGCGGCGAAGAATGCGATTACGTCACTTTCCATATTTTGTCTACGATAGTAACAGAGCGGAATGCTGCAATTTGTTCAACTTACGTGCCGCTGCCAATAAATACATACTACTACTGAACAACATATTTTTGAAACAAAAAAACCGTAGTTTAAAGACTATATGTTCATAAAATATTTGCTTCCTTCAAAAAGTACTTAGTTCATAGAACTTTTGCACGATATTATTTGTACAAACTGTATACACTTAAAGCCCATTTTCAATAAACATTATCTAAAACATACAAGTACATAACAGGCGAAATAAAACACACTCAAAGACTTGCCTAACTAAATGAGATCACAAACACTGACAGACATTAAAAAGTTGAAGTTTAGCTAGGAGAAATAGTAATATGGTCACACTCACCGGTCTTCACTGGTGACGAAATCGACATGTTCGGACCGATCAAGTATTCCAAATCAGACAAAAGACTTTAAAGTCTAATATACGTAGACTAATCTAATAATAATGAGTCTATAAATTCCCTCACCAATATTTTAACATCTTAAATGGTTGTTGAATGCAATTAATAATAATGCATAATTATTACTTTACCAATTCACTTACAGTGTAAGCGTACATTATTTAAATTTGTTTTGTGAATTGCTTTTACTCAAAGAAAGGCAAACTACTAAAAATAAGTTAATTCTTCATAGAATGTTATTATATTGTCATTCTAAAACCGGGCCCATAATGTTCTAATAGACAATGTGATATGAAGATTGTAATCTAAATACCTAACCAATTGATAATATAAAAGAACATAGACTGTGAGTTTCTTGCCAGTTCTCCTTACAGAGCTTTGGCTCCGAACTGGCACTTAGATTCAATAAACTAAAGGAATCTAAAGAAGTTGAGCGGGAAATTAGATGATTTGAGAAAACTTAACAACCCTATTAAAAAAAATTGTCACTTGGACACAAGACTTAATTTTGTTCGACAATTAGCGCAGTTGGCATAATTAATTTAAATAGGACAGGACAACTGTTTTACGGGTCAGCTAATAAGCTATAAAGATATTGTGTAAAGTATTAATTCAGTACACAATAAGTCGCGGGCACCGTCTATATAGGTATGAAAGTTACCCAATGTTGTCAAGACAATAAAATAGTATTCAAATCACCTGTCTTCGCTCGTGATGTAATCCACAACATGCTCCAAACCGACCAGGTATACGAAGTCAGTGTTGCTGGGTGATGGTATGAAGTTCATCTCGGGCGGTGGAGGTTTGGGTGGCGGGATCTGTATAGGAATAATAATAATAATTTTTATTTGGTTTAACAAAACTTATATATAATGAGTTTTATACAGAATAAGTTTGTGTCTATCTACTCAACTACAATATTAATACATGGAGAAAAATCTAGTAAAATGTTGTGAAAATATATTTCCCGAAAATCTGTTATAAATCCACCGTAAAATTATCTACCTAAGAAATATACATAGACAAAAACTCCCTAATATAATATCATGGTTGCAAACTCAAAATATTGTCCGTATTTTTTTTTTCGAAAATTTAGTTTTTGCAGATACATAACATTTAATGTATAAAGATCCTACCATCATTGTAGGACTCACCTGCAAGTGGTGCATCTGCCTATAAACGGACGAGGCTCTAGCAAATATAAAAGTTCCCGGTAAGCGGCAATAGGGTCGCCACCTATTGCGTGGGAATAACGAAACATATGGGGAAGTTTGAGCGTATAGTATGCCTCTGCCTACTTCTTCGGGATAACAGGCGTGATTGGATGTTGTTTGTATAACAATTAAAGTGTTTATTCTACAAAAATTGCACTTCACTCCTGAGGTCGTGGGTTCGATTCCCTCACAGGACAAATCTTTGTAAGCATGAACATGAATATTTGATCTGGTCTGGGTGTTTTCCTATGTATTAAAAAAAAGGTATTTATGTATGATTATCCGTTATTTAGTCTCTAACACAAGTTCTTAGTGATACTTATCTTCGGTGTGATTGTAAGAGAATATAAAAAAAAATTGAACACAATGTAAAACGGGGAAATAATGTACAGTAAAACCGTTTACCTGCAGCAGTGTTTTCTCCAGCTGCTTCCTCAGGGCCAGCTTGGCAGCGGCCTGTCTCTGAGCCGGCGTCTGGGTGTCGTCGGAGCTGCGCGAACTGGCCTTCAGTCAAGAATAATACGTTACAAACACTTACTTATTAATATTCTCTCTTTCTAGCACTACACTTATTTTCTTATAGTATTATTTTAACCATGCCGACAACATTTATCCCGTACAACTATTTAATTTACAACTGCTAGGGTTGGCTGGTAGAGATCTCTTCTAGAAATAAGTCCACCTTTGTAAATGTTATTTTATATACCTCATGTAATACTTAAAATTATTTTTGTGCAATAAAGGATTATTATTAATAATGGCTTTGATATTATATATTATTACAGGATGTTTAAAGACCTTGATCAACACATAGTCCCTTATAACAGCCAAAGGCTACATATTCTACACAAGAGATATTACCTTAAACTATCGTAGGGAAACTATTAATAAACTGCAAATAGTAGCATATAATAATGGGCGCAACAGACCGCGTTTCTGTGGCCCCAACGTGCTGACGTTATTTTAAGAAAAAAACTCAAGCAATTACGCTTGAAATTTGTTAAAATCAAAAAACATGAAAAAAATAATAACTTCAACCTTTAATCAATATAAGACTGAGTTCTTGGCGGGACAATAAAGATCATGTCTGCAGTTTTGTTTTATTTTCTAAAATTTGTGATATGTCGAACATTAATGTGTAATAACTGTGGTTTATTAACCGTTAAGTGTTTGTGAACACACATGAGTGTTGGTAAATCAAACAAAACAGTGCAACATCACTTTTTATATTCTTTCAAGAAGTCCATGTGAGATCTCAGTAGAGTCCCACATCTTTACTGAGGACTTAAGGGGTTTAGGGGGAGGGCATCTCATTTACGATTTATTTTCTTTATCACTACTCATTCTCATTTACTGCTGTTAATAGTTTAATGTTATTAATATTAGGTCGGGGAAAAAGTCTTTTCGCATAACGTAGGTATAAACTTATTATAAATTTTTTTTGACTGTACTATTTGTGTCTGGCTGGTTTTGGTAACATTAAAAAGGTTCCATTATAAAGAAAAGAAAAAAATAAAAAAAAGTTGTTTCCCGCTATTTTTCATTTGTTTTTCTCTCCGTTAAAATGAGTGAATCTAATGAAGAAATTCGATACATTTTAAAATTTTATTATAAAAAAGGCAAAAATGCAACTCAAGCAGTGAAAAAAATTTGTGATGTTTATGGACCTGATGCAGTGTCAGTAAGAGTAGCACAAATTTGGTTCAAACGTTTTCAGTCCGGAAATTTTGATGTTAAAGATGCACCTCGCTCTGGTCGCCCTGTTACGAATAAAATGGACGCCATTTTTGAAAGAATGGAGCAAGATCGGCATATTAGTAGTTACGATGTAGCTGAAGAACTGGGAATTGACCACAAAACAGTTTTGACCCATTTGAAGAAAGCTGGTTATACAAAAAAGCTCGATATTTGGGTGCCACACGAGCCCACTCAAAGAAACTTAATGAACCGTGTACTCATTTGCGATTCATTATTGAGACGTAATGAAACCGAGCCGTTTTTGAAGAGATTGATAACTGGCGATGAAAAGTGGATCACGTACGACAAGAACGTGCGAAAAAGGTCGTGGTCGAAAGTTGGCCAGGCTTCACAGACTGTGGCCAAACCTTATTTTTTTTTTTTTGATTTACGTCGGTAACAAAATGCATTTACGCACTGTCTCCCGGCCAAAGGGGGACCGAGAGAGGTGTGTGGGACTCACCACCGGCAGACACGACCGCCAGCAGTAATACCCACTAAAAATCTTCCGACGACGCCCGCCGCTTGTTGAGAAAGAGGCGGGGCGCCAGTACCTGGGTTGCAGCTCTGACACCCCGCCCGCGGCCAACGTCCCCCGGACCAAAACCGGGAGGACCTCCTCAGAGAGACGCAGTGGACGCGCCCCTCCTACCTCCCTGTGCGACCATAGCGTGTGTGGCCGACTTCTCGGAGGGTCCATAGTTAGACAGCAGGGGCCCCCTGCCCTCGCTGCCTAAGACCCTCCCGGCGCTGCTTGACGGGCCCTCCTGGCCCACCCGCTGCGCCCTCCACAGGTCTCTCTTAGTTTCTCCCCCGGTAGTCAGTACTAAGGGCACCCAGAGTCGCCAATCTCTGGGTGTTACCTTTTCTCTAGCGCCTCCTGCGCCCTACCGGGAGGTACTCAGCCCCCCCACCACGACAAGGTGGAGACCAGTCGGGGGGGAGACTGTGGCCAAACCTGGCCTAACACGAAATAAGGTGATGCTGTGTGTATGGTGGGATTGGAAGGGCATTGTTTATTATGAGCTTTTACCGCCCGGCAAAACCATCGATTCTGATCTTTACTGCCAGCAACTGATGAGATTAAAGGAAGCAGTCGAGAGAAAACGGCCGGAATTGATCAACAGGAAGGGTGTGGTCTTTCATCACGATAACGCTAGACCACACACATCTTTAGCCACTCAGCAAAAATTAAGAGAGTTCGACTGGGAGGTCCTAGTGCATCCACCATATAGCCCTGACCTTGCGCCTTCAGATTTTCACCTGTTTCGGTCTCTGCAGAATTCTTTAGGTTCTGTAAGGTTGACCTCAAGAGAGGACTGCCAAAACTATTTGTCCCGTTTTTTTGATCAGAAGTCCCAAAGTTTCTACAGTAACGGGATAATGTCTCTGCCCACAAAATGGCAGAAAGTTATTCAACAAAACGGTACATATATATTGTAAATAAATGTAAATAAACTTTGAAAAAAATGTCTTGACTTTTCATACAAAAATACGAAAAGACTTTTTCTCCAACCTATTATATCTCTTACTTGACACTGGCTAAATGTGCAAACAGCACGAAGCCATTATTTAAAAGGAAAAAAAAATATTGAAACTATAATTTCCCAGTTCTAGTCGCAAAGGAAAAAATCACTCTGCTTTGATCGGAGTCGTCTTACATTCAGTTTGAAATTCTGAGAGGATTAAGCACTGCTGTCTGAGACATTTGGCAAAGTATAGATGTCAAATTCAACATGTATGTATACTTTAACCGGTAATTAATTTTAAATGTATATTGTATATATATATATTGTTGAAATCATAGACGATTGTTCAATGATAATTATTAATACTATTCTATTAATATCACAAGTTTTTACAGACAAGTGTTATAGAATTTGAAGGCATGTGTATAGCATTATTACACATGCCTTTATTTATTGACATGACATGTAGCCCATCTGATGGTAAGCGGTAGCTTCGTCCTATTCCGTTGGTTTATTTCAATGTCATTTAATACGTACACGGTACGCACCCACGCACTTTTTACGTGTAAACTTACCAATACCAAACTTAACAGTACTTTTCTATACCAAAAGAGATATTGTAAAACCTTTTTTCATGATGTATTTTATGTATTTTATAGGAACATCCAACTTTCAACACCTAGAATTCATATAAGAGACCCATAAAAATAGACTTAAAACAAACAATGAGATGACATCACTTTTCCATACTCACTGCATCGCTCGTGCTACTGGTGACGGACGAGTTATCCTGAGCAGGCTTGCGATTACATACAAAACATTTCGTCAATATGATAGAATACATAATATAAATAATACAATAATAGGTATGCATCTAAAGGAGAGTATGGCTAAAATTATATTATTGTGCAAGTATTAAACTATAGGGTGTACAGGGATCCTACCATAATCTTTGGCACTCAAGCCAACCTCATCTGCAAGTGGTGTACTTGCCGATAAACAGACGAGATTCTATAGGCTCGCCACCTATTACGTGGGACCAACAACACAATTGGCGAAGTGTGGGCGTATAATATGCCTCGGCCTACCCCTTTGGGGACACAGGCGTGATTGTATGTATCAATCTATACATCTCATTCGTAAATATGAAAAAGTATAGAATATAAATGAAACAATAATTGTTTTGTGTCTGAAGTTTTTGTGAGTATGACTAAAAAATGTGTTGTAAAAAATGCAAACACGATAAATATCTAATTTTGTGTAAATGATCAAAATATTAAAGTCCACTATTTTCTTATTATTTACTTTCTTATTTGAAATTAATTTGAAAAAGATTATTTTAAAATATAATAAAATGTCTTTTTCGATTATCAAAAATACTGATTGAGCATCTAAGAGATATCTAACAGGCGGCTAAGTTAGTATTCCTCATGTACAATAAGGTAAGGTTAGGTTGGCAATTTATAATTTTGATGAAACGTTATTACAAGCCATTTTTTTAGTTACATTTTGCGTATTATTTTATTTTCCCTTTACAAAGGATTTCTGGAAGTCACGCTCTTAGCTGAAAGACCCCCTTTGCCCACTTCTGTCACATAAATTTTATTGTTGTAAATATGTTTATGTATGTATGTGTATAGTAAAAGTGGAAAAAAGTGTATATCTATTAACTCACCTTAGTAGAGGCTTGTTGCGAAGCGGGAGGCGGAGCCGGGGTTATAGTAACCGACGGAGTTATACTAGCGCCACCACTCGTCGACGACTGGAAATTAACATTAAACCCAAAATCAGTATCAGATAACGCAAAACAGCTGGCAGCGGTTGGAGACGAAGAGCTGAAAATCGAGCTCAGTAGCGTGCCATTTTATATTATTTAATTATGAGGAAAATGCGTTACAAGTAATGCGTTAAAAAATGGACTCGCAAAAAATATTTATAGGTTTAACTGCGAGTACAATCTCACACAAGGTTAAACATTTGTATATTTTTATTTTATTGGAGAGGCTTATTTTGGCTGATGATGATGACTGAGCTAAGGTCTTCTCCCACAAACTAAATGATAGAGACACTCGGGTCATACTTCCCTCGTGGTCCCAGTGTACATTGGTGAAGACAGGTATGTGGCATTCTATTAGATTTTTTCAAGCCGCCTAATAAGGCCTCTATCGTAGCTTAATGACTCTCAGCGCATGTGTTTTTGTTAAAGCGACCAACATCTAAATATATACCTTCCGATACAAGGAACCGCTTGATATGAAATGCCACACATGCGGTCACCCATCCAAGGACCGGCCTCTGTGTACTCTGCTTTACTTCGGCGTTCGTTTCCAACCAATTTATACCACGGAGCTACGAGCGCATCTCTCTCTTCGTTTCATATAGTTCTAGAAACGTTAGAAACTCTTAAAAGTATGATACCGGACTTTTACTTTTTAGGCTCTTAACATCCCACTTCCGAGCTAAGACCCTCTCTTTCAAACCATAGAGTAAAATTCAGACCTTACCACTCGCTTTTAAAATTAGATTACAACGAACATAATTATTGTTTGGTCATAAATCTGTGTTCAAAGAATTAACTTAGAAAGTAAAAATGGGTAAAATAAAATTATTTTAGACGACAATATAGGTAAGCTAAAGTACGTACCTGTGCCCTATAAGGCCCTTGCGTGAGAGTAGCCCCGCCTGGCAAGGCAGAGCTGCGGCGCCCGAAGCCGCCCGGGACTATGCTGGTAGAGCTAGTCCCGCCCGTAGTCCCGGTAGACGATGACGAGTTTGGACGCTGCAAATTGTTTAATGTTATTAACGGGACATAATTTAATAAGGAGTTATTAGCACTAGACAGCAACTGCCTCTTTTATATTTTATTACTTGTAATTGTTTCTTTGCTTACCACTCACATTGTTTGTTATATTAGGGAAACCTGTTATTGGCCATACTAGCTTTAAGTACTTATGTTAATTGTTTAACTGTATACGCTGTTGGTTTTCTCATTAAATAAATAAATAAATAATGCAGGATAGGTTCCGCTATAACATACACAGAGATTAGCGTGCAGTCCTTTTATATCACAATTCGCAATATTTAAATATTAGCCCATATATGTGATGGTTACAGTGATACATAAAATAGATAAATATTCTCTTACAATCACACCAATTCTTTAGTTCCAAGATAAGTATCACTAAGAACTTTTGTTATGGATACTAAAGAACGGATAAACGTACTTAAATACTTTTTTTGGGTAAATACATACTTAATATACATAGGAAAACACCCAGACCAGAACAAATATTCATGTTCATGCACACAAAGATTTGTCCTGTGTGGGAATCGAACCCACGACCTCTGGAGTGAAGTGCAGGTATACTGACCTCCACGCCAAATCGGTCGTCATACATGTAATATCAGTCCAAAGCGCTCGACGAATGCGTGCAGACTATGTTAATTTGATGAGTTAACCTATCTATTAGCTTTCGTTTGCACGAGAGAGAAGTATGGGAATGCGTTACGAGGGATGTGTTTAGTAAGAAACGCTTTATTTTCGTAGTTTTGCTTAGCGCAGCTCTGGTGGAAAAGCAGCGTAATACGTGGAAGCAGTACAGCGCTCTATGCGTCCAATACAATAATGCATTCAAAGTGAGCTAGTTTCCTTGTGTTGCCCAAAATAAGAGAAAAAAAATGATCACCTTTGAAGGCGCGCAGCTTTATAACAAAATACCCTCGAACATTAAAAATGTAAGCTCGTTTAATGTATTCAAACGAAAACTCTCACAACATATTATTGATACTTACTCTTAACTATTAAATTGAATACATTGGATGGGCGAGCGTAATCTTTAAGTGACGACGATGTAATTTATAAATATTTGTATGTTAATTTAAGTTCTTATTCAAGTGACTGTATATGTCTTTTTGAGAATAAATATCTTTAACCATTAAAGTGCTGGTTGGGCTGCTTAGCTTTTTTGCGCACTGTTTGCGTATGGTTGTATAAAACGCTTAAAGAGCATACATCTGGGAGGCAGCAGACTTTTTTGGGCCATAGTCACAAAATACAAGCAAGTGGACCACAAAATACGGCTTAAAACAATAATAAACAGTGTGCCTACCTACCCCTTCAGGAAAATTGACGTGAATATAACTACGAGGGCTACTCTAACAGTATCGGGAATGGAATATTTCCACTGTTCCTGTCATAATAAAATCTGTTTTATTGAAAACTATTTAATTTAAAAAAGAATCTCGGTCTTGTCACAAGGTCTTGTCAACTTCAAAAAATTACTTCAAAATCTATAAATAAATTTTTAAATAGTAATGTTTTGTTACTTCCTTGATTCCCGAAATTTTCAGTGCCGCCCTCGTATGTATGTACCATGACTCGTCTATATATATATTTATATGTGCCACAATGGCCCACGCACAATGGTCCACCAATCGGACTAAGTGCGGAAACCGAAACTTGTAATAGAGAATTTACAACCAATAGACTGCAATGAGGGTTTTGGATTCGAACCGTGGTCGCGGACCTATGACTTCTTAAAGTAATGTGCGTGATTATCGCTTGCTCCATGTCTCGGAAGGCAAGTAAACACAATGCCTTATTTTATTCTGTCAGCTGGTTTCACCATACAAAGAGGTTTTATAACTAAATTTCAGCCCCATCTAGTTAGACTGGTATTTAGGGGGGGATTAACTAAAAAAAATGGTAGACTAGGTACCTACTTCATGCTTGTAGTTTTGCAGTTAAGTGTTTTTTAAGCACTTTCCATCCAAGCTTTGCAATTGACTAGATTTTTCATATAGATTAGATTGGTTATAGACCTACTACACTCAAATAGATACTTTTTAACATGAAATGACAAAGCGTTTATTCAGTTAACAATATGCTGGTACAAAAATTTTACACTTCTGCCAAACTTCACGGCAGTTTGTTGGCAGACGTAACTCCCATTTAATTACATTTTGTTACAAAAAGTATGGAATACACTTTTTCGAAATAAAAAGTTTTAAGGGTTAATCAAAATTAGGAGGCCTTAGGTCCAAAGTTTAGGGCACAACCGGGATAATGCTGGGATGAGGATATTGGTTTTTGGTGGTACCTTGTTCTGTTGATGCGCAGGTGGCGGCGCCGGCGTCACTGTGACGCCGGGCGGTACCACGCATCCACTTCCAGCCAACGCCGTTCCCGCCGCTGGCTCCTAGGAAAACGTAACGAAAAAATATATATTTATTTTGTGCTCTCAGATGCATTTCTCCAAAAACTTTAAATCACTACCTATTGAAAACAAGGTCGCTTTCCGCTGTCTGTCCTTTTGTATGCTTAAATCTTTGAAACTACGCAACGGAGTTTGTTGCTGTTTTTTATAATAGAGTGATTCAAGAGAAGAGTTTCTATATAGGTGGAGCGGATAAGGACGCGGCCGCTATTTTAAAAAGTTAAAACATTTTAATATCTAATATTTTATAATAATTACTAATATTTTTATCTAGACGTTTCGAATAGTCTACAGCCATTCGTGGCCACGACTCCTTTTTTATATTTCAAAGTGGCACACAAGTATGCACGCACATGGCACACATGACTCGATGCCGACCCTTTAAAACCGTTTCACGCCTTTAATGAAGAGCCCCATGCTATAGGTGTATGGGGGATTCTGCCAAGACTTTAGGAACCTTTTTTTTTTTTTGTTTTACGTCGGTAACAAAATGCATTTACGCACTGCCTTCCGGCCAAAGGGGGACCGAAAGGGGGTGTGGGACTCACCACCGGCAGAAACGACTACCAGCAGTAATACCCACTAAAAATCTTCCGACGACGCCCGCCGCTTGTTGAGAAAGAGGCGAGGCGCCAGTACCTGGGTTGCAGCTCTGACACCCCGCCCGCGGCCAACGTCCCCCGGACCAAAACCGGGAGGAGCTCCTCAGAGAGACGCAGTGGACGCGCCCCTCCTACCTCCATGTGCGACCATAGCGTGTGTGGCCGACTTCTCGGAGGGTCCATGGTTAGACAGCAGGGGCCCCCTGCCCCCACTGCCTAGACCCTCCTGGCGCTGCTGAGCGGGCCCTCCTGGCCCGCCCGCTGCGCCCTCCACAGGTCCCTCTTAGTTTCCCCCCCGGTAGTCAGTACTAAGGGCACCCAGAGTCGTCGGTCTCTGGGTGTTACCTTTTCTCGACTTCCGGGAGGTACTCAGCCCCCCCACCACGCCAAGGTGGAGACCTGTTCGGGGGGAAGACTTTAGGAACCTAACCCAACCTTACCTGCAAGTGGTGCACCTGCCTATCAACTGACGAGGCTCTGGGAAACATAAAAGTAAGCACGCCAATCGTCTCGCCACGACATGTGGGCGTATAAAATGCCTCTGCCTACCACTTCGGGGAAACAGGCGTGATTATACTTCTATGTCCACGCTGTAACCTTTGGTGATTAAAAATAAATAAATCCTAGGTTACCTTAGCAGGTGGCAACCCGGTAGACTGCTGCGATTGCCTGATCTTCCGCAACAGAACGAGCCGAGTCTCTTCAGCCCGCAACTTCTCCCGTAGAGCACGCATGCGTCTCTCACGCTCCCATATTTCTGCGCTTGATAGCTCCTGTACACAAATATTTAAAAAAAATTAAATACTAGCTGAACCGACAGACGTTGTTCTATCTTAACTATTATTATATTAAATTCTAAGTGATATAAATGATTAAAAAATATATTTCAAACTGACTGCCCGACAAAGCTCTGTCCTGTCTTATATAAATGGATTCTGTCAATTGCGCTAATTGCCAAACTACTGACAGCTATGCCAAGCCAAATGGTTACAATGAAAAGTTTACATTTTCAGAAGTGGATTGAAAGAAGTGACATAAGTAAATATTATAGGGTCGTTAAGTTTTCTTTATATAGAAGAAAAAGATTTTTAGAAGCGCTCATAACTCTTCTTGGCGGGAAAGTGAAGCGTCATGACTGTAGTTTCGTTTAATTTTTTAAAATTTGTGATATTTCAAACATTAATGTGTTATAATGGTGGATTATTAACCGTTAAGTGTTTGTGAACGTACATGAGTGATGGTAAATGAAACAAAACAGTGCATCATAACTTTTCAAATTGTCCATGTCCATGTGAGTTCTCAGTATAGTCCCACATCTTTACTGAGGACTCAATGTGTTTAGGGGGAGGGATGTCATTAACCATTTATCATCTTTATCACCGGTCATTCTCATTTACTATAATTTATTATGTTATTAATATATCTCTCACTTGACACTCGCTAAATGTGCAAACCGCACGAAGCCATTATTTAAAAGAAAAACTCCGCGGCGCTGGCCTCACAGGGGTCAGTACTTGGATGGGTGACATTTAATATCGAGCAATTCCGTGCTTCGTAAGGCACATTAAGATGTCGGGCCCGGTTGTCACTATATGTGGTAATCGTTAAGCCATGTTAGAGGCATTGTGCGGCTTGACAAATTCGAATAGCTGCCACACACCTGCCACCACCAATCTGCCTTTAGTCCGCGTGGCGGTATATGACCCGATACCCTCTCACCTTGGTTTGTGCGAAGAGGCAGCAGAATGTTAATGAGCTAGGTTAATATTTACGACTGAGCAGGGGCCTTCTCTCAAACACCAAAGTGAGATGGTTCAGTTCAAACTTCACCACGCAGACCCAGTGCTGATTGGCGGAGGTATACAAAATATAGGTATAAAGAAAATTTACAGCAGTTAGCTATATCAGAAATAAAATAATGTAAGCATAAAGAAACATGACAAACCCGATGTGTAGGCAACGGGGGCTCATTCTCGTCATCCTCAGAGTCATCTTCGTCTCTCGGATCCCGGGGCGACTCGGGAGCGGGCGTCGCGCTCGCTGTTATAGACACGTTCACTGAGCTCGAGTTCAACTTGCTGCTCACATCTGGAAGAGGGAGTAAGTTATTATTTTCCCTAAATAATCTCACTTGAGCGTCAATAGCCCAGTGGCGAGACTCAGACTTTAAATTCAGAGGGTCTCGAGTTCAAACCCTGTGACTTTTAGAATTTATGTGCGTGTTTAGTTATCGCTTGCTCCGTGACTCGAAAAGCACGTAAAGCCATTGATCCCGTCTATCATAAACATCTATGGCAGTCGTAATTAGGAAGTCAGTGGCCTAATCTGGTTAGGCCAGTAAGCAGACCCTGGCCTCTATGCTGAAGTCTAGAGCATCCGGGATAATGCGAATATGAATATAACGCCTATAGTATGTGCAATTTTCAGTCCAACAAATCCGAAAAGTTGGCCACGCGCTTTATATATCATTTTATTATAGTAGGGTAACATTAGGGTATTAATTATGGTAACATTCAGATTTATAACAACTTTAAAAATGTATGTTTTGAAGCAAGCGAGACAGTCTTCTCCTTGGGGCCAGAATGCACGGCTTCACGTATGCGAGTTCTTGAAATTATACAGCAATAGTAATTCACTTTTTATTTTCTCCTCTAATCTTCTACTAACCCTAGGCAGGTTGGTGGTCGCAGTTCAAGTAGAATGCAGGTTGACGCTGCTGCACATCATACATAGGATTTCTCTTCGACTCTTATGAGATGAGAGGGTGTGGCACTATTCTAGACACGGGCCTTATTTACAATATTTCTATCTTTTTTTACCTTGCAAAGATTTTTCGGATAATGCATTAGGCCAATAATTTCCAGAACATACGTATAAACATATTGTCAAGCCTTATTCTCATAGAGAAAGGCAGAGATTAAATCCTATCCTATTTCACAACAAACAGTAACTTGTTTTATCTAGACAACGGCCTAGAATGTGCCACCCCCTTTCACGCGGCGCGTTTAGCGATAGTAATTGTGATTTGTGTACATTGGTAGTTAGGCCTGAGTTGTGAATTAACTTTTACCTACATTTGTGTGCCGCGGAATATGATGATGATAACACACGTAATCTCACCCCATACATTCCATTTGGGGTAGGCAGCATCATCATCCCCCCTGACTGGTCTCCACCTTATGGTGGGGTGGTGGGGTGCCTGAGTACCTCCAGGTAGAGCGCAGGAGGCGCTAGGGAAAAGGTAACACCCAGAGATTGGCGATTCTGGGTGCCCTTAGTAATGACTGACCGGGGGGAGACTAAGAGGGACCTGTGGAGGGCGCAGCGGGCGGTCCAGGAGGGCCCGTCAAGCAGCGCCAGGAGGGTCTTAGGCAGCGGGGGCAGGGGGCCCCTGCTGTCTAACCATGGACCCTCCGAGAAGTCAGCCACATACGCTATGGTCGCACAAGGAGGTAGGAGGGGCGCGTCCACTGCGTCTCTCTGAGGAGCTCCTCCCGGTTTTGATCCGGGGGACGTTGGCCGCGGGCGGGGTGTCAGAGCTGCAACCCAGGTACTGGCCCCCCGCCTCTTTCTCAACAAGCGGCGGGCGTCGTCGGAAGATTTTTAGTAGGTATTACTGCTGGCGGTCGTGTCTACCGGTGGTGAGTCCCACACACCTCTCTCGGTCCCCCTTTGGCCGGGAGACAGTGCGTAAATGCATTTTGTTACCGACGTAAATAATAAAAAAGAGTAGTTTTACAAGATCAATAAGAATCGCTTATTTGTAACAATAGAAAAAAAAATTGATGAAGCACCTCTTATCATATCCTAGCATTTAAATTACACGTAACTAAAATTCAGCCATTTCTGTTTAAAACAGTGAGCAGACCCTACGCCCTAAGCTAAGTTTAGGGCAGCAGGGATAATGATCTTATCATAATACCCTAGCACTGAAAGCATTGACTTCCTAAGAACGACAGCCTTTGACCGCCAAGACCAACGACTTAACGTGTGTTCCGATACACGAAGCAAGAGATAATAATGAGGATAAGGTACTGAGATACAATTCATTTAAGTGAGATGCCTACTAATAAAGCGGATATCAGGAATCCAAATAGATTAGTAGTTTCCGAATTAAAATCTGTGTCCTAGTTTCCGGGACAGACAGACAGACAGCCGAAAGCAAATTCGTTTAATACTATTTAGTGATTTGTATACAACATGTAATATTCAAGGCTAAATGATAAGTGTTGTATTATTTAATGAGCATCGAAACAAAGGTGACCTCAATTATCAGTCCTTACTTACTTAATATAACAAAAGAGGTACACATTATTATGTACTTCTATTTCGTTTGATGAATTTTATATTTACACTCGTAGCCGATTGCAATTTCTTTCCTGTGGCTTATTCAAAATAATTTATTTAAGTACGGCTCAATAAAGCTCTTAAAAACGGTAATTTAAAAACTAAGGCGCCCGTTCACTGCGGGAGGGAGCTTGATCACATCGTCGAGCTTAGATTTTTCTCCAGTGAGTTACAAAACAATGTACTTACTTAACATAAAAACAATTTTATAACTCTACAAAAATTTGCAGTCACAATATTGAAAAGAAATGGACTCTTTTTAGCAAGATATACATATTACCAAAACTGCGATTATTGCTAAAAATTTTCACTTCTCACATGCCTTCATGAGTTCTAAATTCTAACAAGAAACCTTAATTATTTTTGTAGAACCATTGTTATTTTTCCACATAAAAGGATGTAGCTAAGCTATATGTTGCCCCTACTAAATCCATCTGCCACTTAATCTCGTCAAAACAGTCGACACGTTCTAGAGATTACCCAGTCCAGACCAACGACAAACTACTTTTTATTTTATTTTGATACATATAGTTGAATTGTCACATGAAGTAGAGGGTGACCAGATGATGATCAGACGGCAGAAAGCCGATGGATACAGGCGGCCAAAATGTACATATAGGTGACTTCTGTTAGTAGGGGGCGACCTTCTACCAAAAAACTCATAATCTGGACAAGACGGCGGGAAGCCGGTGGATGCAGGCGGCTCAAAATCAGTCGACGTAGAGGACCTATGGTCAACATGATGATACATATTTATATATTTTTGGTACATATTAAACTGTGTCTAGTTGATGCAGATAACACAAATGGACAATCATATTTGTTTATTTAACTACATTAAAGTTTTAAGGAAATTACTTACATTGTTCAATACTTTATCACTGTTTAGTACATTAATTATTATCTTCTAATAGCTTGAAAGCAAAAACGTAGCAATCAAAAAAACATTATCTCAGCCTTTTTTATTTTATTATTATGTATTGTTTATCTCAGCTCATTTATGTACTACAATTAGCTTTAGTCCAGAGCGGAACATTAACCTCCCTAAGAGATTACTTTCTGTCAGGACTCAGGACTATTTGCCCATAATCACCACGCGGGGCAGCCGGTTGGTGACCGTAGTTCAAACCAGATCGCAGGATGACCTTCCTTATCATCCGGTAGGATTTCTCCTTGCCGACTTTTACGACTCCCCATAAAGATGAGAGGTTGTGGCTACAGCACCAATTTAAATAATTATCTTCCAATCACACCAATTATTAGTTCCAAGATAAGTATCATTAAGAACTTGTGTTATGGATACTAAGTAAACCATACATAATTTTATTTTGGAAATACACATTTAATATGCAAAAGAAATGCACACAAATATTTGTCCTTTGCGGAAATCGAACCCACGACCTCAGAACCGGAGTGCAGGTATACTGACTTCCACGCCATATCAGTCGTCAGTTTTTTAGATCACTAGGTGGCACTACAGCATGAGGCCCACTTGATAGGAACTGATTACTGGCACGTCGCCGACCGTGTAAAAACCTTATTACGCCCTTCTTAAAACGCTCATGCTGTAGTCTCTTGGGAAATCCTCGCTTGGTACCACTATTGGGCTAATATCACATTAGCATTACAATAATTTTCTTGTAGATTTCTTGTTTTATCATATCCAAACTGTACATTATACGCAAATTTCTCTAATGCGATTTTATCAGGAACATAAAACCTACCTTACCTAAAGACTAAGTATAAAGATTATAAAATTGATTATTCGATTGGTTAGTCTACCATCTAAAAACATCAATTAGCATAGCATCACATCACAGCTGCATAATTATTCTGCATACTTTAACTTTTAACTTTGGTAAAAATTTAATGGAAGATATCTCGATTAAATATAAGTTCATCTTTTCACTTCTTTTTTATAACTAATGTATTATAAGTACATGTAATTTTATGCGCAACTAGTCGGTGCGCGCAACTTCGTTTGCGCCGGATTGGTATTTCGCACAATATCCTTATAAAATATAGTTTATTTTTATTCTGATTTAACAGCTATACTACTATGAAGTTTAATGTTGTGTAAAAAAAATACAAAAATGTATAACACTACTAGCAGCGCGGTCTCCGATCTCTTAAGAATACCGGAATAAAAAGTATTCTATTAGTTTGAAGTCTATGCGACTGCCACTGAGCTATCGCCGCTCACACAAGGGAAAATATATATGGAAACAACTGACCAGTAAACGGTGCTGGAGCCGGCAAAGATGGCTTTCTCAATGGCGGCGCGGCAGGAAGCAGCACTATGTCAGGACTCTCAGCATAACTGCGCTGCTCGGAGCGGGGACGGAGCACCCTCCGGCCACTCGATCCCTGTTTGAAACATAACATTCATAACAATTTTATTTGTTATATTCGTTCGTCCACTGCTAAAGCAGGCGGGTTGGTGATCGCAGTTCTAGCCAGTAAAAGGATGACGCTGCTGCCCATTCTGCACGATGAGAAAGGGTGGCACAATTGCAGGCCGGTGCCAAACGGCACACCAATACAACACGGCATAATTATCACAGTCACACCAATCATTTATACTAGGTAACGGATAAACATACATATTTTTTTTTGTAAATACACAGGGAACACCCAGATCAGAACAAATATTCATATTCATGCACACAAAGATTGTCCCGCGTTGGAATCGAGCCCACGACCTAAGCCAGGAAGTCCAGTTATACCAACCTTATCAGTCGTCAACACTAACAATATACTACCAGTGTAAAAAAAATGGCAGTTTTTATATTATTGCTATTAACTGATGCTATAGTATAGGGTATTGGAAAAAATATAACTTAGGTAAACAAATATTCTTAGCATGTAAGTTCATGTTGTATTCTAAGGCAATTTATTTAACTTTTTCGTATCTATATGTATTTTTCATGTTATTGTTATTAGATAATCAATTGTATAAATATTATTTATATCCATTATTTCTTTTATAACGCTTATTATAAGATTTTATATTTCAAAAAAATACTAGAGATTTGATCACTAAAATAAAATATTGGATGCTAAAGTAAAGTCAACAACAAAAACTCATGCAAGTTTTGGTAGAATTTTTAATTTATTGACAATATAATATAATCTATTCTCATCATCTAATCCCATTAACACTCTCCTACTGGAGACAGGTCCTTTATCATACGCCAAGGGGAATGGGATTTAGTTTATACTTTGCCAAAAAGACTTAGTGTAAAAGCAGGAAATAAAACATAACTTTAACTTTGCATATTGACTACCACTTACAGTGATAACATGCCTATGGTAATGCTAATGCTTGGGGAACAAATTAATGGTCTAGCCACTTGACTTTGTAACACGAGAAATGCGTGCCAATAATATATTAACCAAGGATACTGAAGATTATACACAGTGGAGGAGAGGAAGCAGGACATTTGATGATTTTCCATCCGAAAAAAGTAAAAAATGCTTATATGGTTTCAACTGGGATAAGGCAAAGATGATGAGAGAATAGCTTAGTTAACACTTTGCAAAGCAATGTAAATCCAAAATAACTTAAACCTTATGGAATGACTCAAAAAGCGTTAACATGCTTTCTGAAGTACAGACCCATTCAATATCAAATAGCACACACTCAAACAAGGCCTGACCTCTATTAATGCTTCTTAACTTACATGATATTACCAACCACCTAGTCTTGTTGACACATAAGCACTTCCACATTTGATTAAAAAAATACTTAATTATTATTAAGGTGTAACTCTGTCTGTTTTGCTTTCATGCCAAAACTACTGAACCCATTTAAATGAGATTTGGTACACAGATAGCATAGAACCTTAAAAAGGACATAGGTTATATATAGGCTTTTAATGCAAAATAAGGTTGTAAGATAATGGGCATCCAAGTTAATGTGGAAAGTCTTTATTTTTGAAGCTAGAAGCATAAAACTATTTTGTTAGTTCTCTTTTTAGCTGATATAAATATGATTTTTAAAGTTATTTATACAAGATGCGTGATATAATTAAATTTCATGTGGGCGAAGGACACAGGCAAACCAGTAGTAATAATATAAAGAGTTATACTTCAGGGTAAAATTTTAGATTTAAGCATTTTAATTAATAATTAATTATATTATTAGAGGTTGAGTGTACAAAACAAATGAATATACTAATTACAATTTTTATGCAAAAAAAAACATTTTTTTATGAAAAACACACAACAAGAGTCTTCTACTAAATAACTAGTGCAATACATTTAATTTAATATTAGATATTTTAAGCATTGTTCTATGTTACTATTGTCATTATCCACACTTAGTCTTATTAGTGAACCATTGTGCATTGCCACACTTTAAGCAATATGAATAAAAACTTTGATGTCATTGAGTTTTAAAATTTGCACTTGTTAGCATAGTTACACTGAGGCATACTTTTGTATATGTAATAACTGAAATTCAGCCAAATCCGGTTAATTCAGAGAGCAGACCCTGGGCCGTATGCTTAAGTCAAGGGCAACCAGGGTAACGCTACAATATGATGACACTTTTTTATATGTGATTATTTCTTTACATTAACAAGCAACTAGTTTTATTGCAGGATATATAAAATGCAAAGAATGAATTATCTTTAAAGATTATTTAAGAAATAGAAATCCATTGTTAGCTGTACAAATAAATATTATGCATTTTATTAGTATGCTTCCAAGATCTGTGGATTTTGTAGATAAAAAATATAATAAATAAATAAATAAAGTATGTATGAACAGAATGAAAACAGGAAAATTACAATAAAGTGAGCTAATTTTAAAGAAATAGAACAACACTTAAAATAATGTTTGACAACTATACATTTTTACTTCATTATCTAAAAAGAAAGTATTTCAAGTCCAAAAGATATCAAAATAGAAACTAAGCTCAACATTGTAATCACAACAGACTAAATGGCTTTCTAAGATAAAAATTAATATTATTATTTGTATAATAAATGCTACATAAATAAAATATCTTGCCTGCAATAGACCTCCAATATGCATTGTACTTACTCTGTCAATCTGTGAGCCATGTGAAGGAAAAATGCCATTAGAAATATGTAACATTTTATAGAAAAACAGTTTCTTAAACAGAAATATTCACTCACATGAGGTGGAGGTTGTGCTGGGGTTATAGTCAAACCACTGGCTGTGAGAGCTCGTAGCTCACTGAGTTCAGGGGGCAAAGACCTGAAAGCAAGCACCGAATTTATAAATATATAATTTATTACGAAAATTGTATTCTATTTATCAAAAAATTCAATAATGTTCACCTGACTCTCAGGTCGACTGCCGAATCGTCCACATCCATCGTAATTTGTCACACTGAAACAGGTAAATTAACGAATTCTTTACGTAGTATACCAAAAATCAATATCTATTACGAAATTATCGAAACAACAAAGCTCATTATACATGTGCATATTGTTATTATTATAGTTTGCACTTATTATGAGGTTATTCAAAATCCACAAGCGAGTGTTTTCAATATAGGAATTAGAAATTATTTGAATAATCTTTGGTAAATAATAAAATACGAGGGATTATTGAACACGCACACAACACACCAACCGGGTAAGTAACAAATTTATCAAAACAAATTCTAATATCTCAGCGAAGATTATTTCATAAATTTACGAAAAGTTAACAGTAAATATCCGTAAATAGTAATTACCGATTTCTGTTCAATATCAAGTAATTAATTAGTCAAAATAATAATTGTAATATCAACATCTTCACAAAACTATGGACGACATTTCTGTTCATAGACAATTAACTGTTTTTTTAAAGCAATATTGAGTAATACTTTTATACAGCTTTAGAATTTATAATTTATCACTACCACTGTCAAACAAGTATCCGCGAGAGCAGTCAACAGCTGTAATGATACATACCTAGTCCATTTCAAGTTTGTTGTTATATCCAATAATATTAAGGGCTTATTCAACTTTCTGCACACGCCGCAGTCAAGCGCACATTAAAACTTGGCGCTGAATACATAATTATTTATCAGTGTTATATCAAACAAGACTAGCTAAGTAAATATGAATACGGTAGTACTTATATATTATGTGTAGTTTCTATGTGTGATATACATACACACACAGTAGGTAAGGAATGGAAGACTAGGCTGTATGTATTTAACTTACTTATCCACAGCCATATTAAGAACCTAGCTATTAAAAAAAACAAAATTGTAAATAATCAGATAACCTCAACTCAAATTACTATTGTATGTGATAAACAGGGGCATTTTACTTATACATATTATAAGCAAAATATAATCGAATGTGGAAATATTGAATCATTCACGAAATTAGCTTACTTCGTTAAAAGTATATGAAAGTAGTAGTAGAGTGAAAACGAAGCTTAACATGCCCGGGCCAAACTTACTCTCAAGTCAAGGTTTACGTTTAGATGGGAGGAGACCCAACGAATTGAGACGAATAAGATGTAAACTTGGTGTATTCACACAACCAGATGGCAGCGCATATTTGGAGCAAGGAAATACCAAAGTATTGGCCGCTGTATATGGGCCACATCAAGTAAGTGTATATTTTTGTTATGTACTTTAATTATTTTCTAAGCCAACATAAATAAGATTAAGCACAATTTGCCTTTTTTGAGAAAAATAATTTACTTATGATTTTCCCTAACTAAATAAAACAATTTTATATATAATTGATTTCAGGCATCCAAGTCTAAAAGCTCAACCGATGGTGTGGTTGTAAACTGCCAGTATAGTATGGCTACATTCTCTACAGGCAAGTAGTACTTTAGAGTACATACCTCTTATTATTAATTATTTATTGATTACAACAAAAACTACTCTTTACTACACTTATTTGCTTGCTCATAATGTGCCGAAGCTCAATACATTTCTGAAAAAAATATGTTTTTTTAATCAAAACAATAGAAAGCAGTCTATTAACTCTTTTTCACTAAGACCTTTAACAAGTTATAATGATTTAATAATAAATGTCTTGAAAACTAGTTACATACTATATAAGCTTATTTACCTATCTATTCATAGACAAAAAAGTAGAAAGAATAAATTGATATATATTCAGCACAAAAAAAAGAAATCCCTAAGAGATATTGAAACTGTATCAATGATATTTGTGGGATTTAGTAGAAATTAGCAGTTACTTGGCTTTCTACAATTTAAAGATAACAATCAAAAATTTGAATTCCTGAGAAAATTAATTACTTTTATGTCTGCATATAACAAACTTTTTCCAAAATTTATTGAGCTGACCAGTTAAATTAGTATAGTTGGAAAACCAATACATGTAATGACATCTATTGGTAACAAATTCAACTAAATAACGCTATCATACTATGGGCAGCGTAACTAACAATTTTACACTTTTATAGAATAACAAATTTTATGATATGTTATTGTTATTAGTTTATATTAATTTATTTACAAAATTTAATTTTATACCCTTTTGAAACTTCTAGGAGAGAGAAAGAATCGTCCACGTGGAGACCGCAAGTCCCAGGAGATGTCCCTTCATCTGAGGCAGGCATTGACTGCTGCCATTAAGACTGAACTGTACCCTCGGTCTCAGATCGACATTTATGTAGAAGTTTTGCAGGTACATTTGCCAAATATAGACTTATAACAGTTCCAACTCTTTTTCAATATGAACCATAATATTCCAATATGGGTGTATAGGGATCTTACCAAGATCTAAGGAGCCCAAGCCAACCTCACCTGCAAGTGGTGCACCTGCCAATTAACGGACGTGGCTCTGGCAAACATAAAAGTTAAGCCCGGTAAGGAGCGATAGGCTTGCCACTTATTGCGTGGGACTAACTATATAAATTTTAAAACTTAGAGAAGGAAGTACACTTGCGTTCCTTGCTACGTGACCCAATTTACTGTAGCTGCAAAAGCTAATATACATTCATTTACAGTGTAGTTTTCCACTAAGAGTAGAAAGTAGTTGTCGTAGTAGTCTTTTCATATTTTCTTGCCTCTTAATTATTTTCGTGTAATCTTTGGCGTATCGTGTGGTACCGGCTTAGAATTGTGCCAAGCCCTCTCATCTCATGGGGAGTCGTACGAGTCGACAAAGAGAAATCCTAGCGAATGATGGGCAGCAGCGTCATCCTGCGTACTAGCTTAAACTGCGCCTACCCAGCGTGCTGATTATGGTCTGATACCCCCAACAGGCTACATTCTAAGGCTAATGTTGCTATGTTTGGCAATGGACTTTATAATGCTGATATGATGATTATTTGGCGTATTGCCCAGTATAAATGAACATAAGAAATGGCTTAAATCGCAAATCATGATGTAGTTTTGCTTTTTTGTTATGTTGTATAATATATTGGTTAGGGTTATGTGAATCCAAATTTGCAACTTCGTAAAACTTGCGGTCGCTGTGCATCACGCGGGGTCTTTTTTTACTTATTGCAAGTCATAAACTATGCATTCCCAACAAAACAATGCTTTTTAGTTTTATAAAATTAATTATATTTAAAATAGTTTATTTCCAACCGTAGCTCTTTAAACTCTATAGGGACTTAGCTATGGCCCTACAAATATTCTAAACTAGTGGTTTGCCTGCTTCTTGTATTGTAACTCTAAAAAATATGTTTATATCAGCTAATAATAAACTTAACAAAATAGTTCCACCATTCCTTTCCAAATACCCCTTACAACCTCCATATAGCCTATGTCCTTTCTTAAGCTCTTTTTATTTTGTTTTACGTCGGTAACAAAATGCATTTACGCACTGCCTTCCGGCCAAAGGGGGACCGAAAGGGGGGGTGTGGGACTCACCACCGGCAGACACGACTGAATACTAAGTATACCCACTAAAAATCTTGAGAAAGAGGCGGGGGCCAGTACCTGGGTTGCAGCTTCTGACACCCCGCCTGCGGCCAACGTCCCCCGGACCAAAACCGGGAGGACCTCCTCAGAGAGGCGCAGTGGACGCGCCCCTTCTACCCCGTGCGATCATAGCGTGTGTGGCCGACTTCCGGGAGGGTCCATGGTCCTTTCTTAAGCTCTAGTCTACACTATCTGTGTACCAAATTTCATTTAAATTGGTTCAGTAATTTTGGCGTGAAAGCGAGACACAGACAGAGTTACTTTCGCATTTATAATATTAGTATGAATTCATCTCTTTCCTCAACAGTTCTCTCTCTCTCTCTCTCTGTATGAAATAATGACAGTATCCACATCCAGGCCGACGGCGGCGCCTACTGCACAGGTGTGAATGCGGCAACACTAGCATTAGTAGATGCTGGTATCCCTTTGCGAGCGCTCGCTTGCGCTTGTTCGGCGTCCATGGCTGGCTCCGACCCGCTTGTCGACGTGGCCCATGTGGAGCAAGCTAGCGGTGGACTTGAACTCACACTGGCCAGCTTGCCGAGTACAGGTTAGTTATTTTACTGTATAACTTATTAATAATGACGGTATCTTGAAAAGTTCAAAAAGCTCATTACTAAAATTTACCTAAAACAAGCTCTAGTTTTTGTTTTGGTTTTTTGATTTTTTTGGACGGAATGGGAACATGGACAATTTTGAACCGAGGAAGACAGATTATTTTATTTTTTATTAGGTACATCCATTGAAATGATTAAAAATAGTTTCGCAAAACCTATTAATAGGTTTGTCTGCGAGTACAATGTCACATTGATGCTTTCGAGAAATGGTCCTCGAGGCGAATTTTAAGAATTCCATGGATCACCAAACGCTTCAATATATCGATCTTATCTCTACTCCAAATTAATAGGCCATATTGTCAACTGTGCATACTTTTATACATCAGCCACACCATGCGAGGGGGCGATAAAAGTCTTGAATAAGATTATTTCTTTAAAATTATCGTCATGCGAATGTCACTTTCATTACAATAATAATTACTATAAACATTTAATTTCAATATAAACTTTAGGTATTTTTATAATTAAGAATTGGTTCTTTAGTACTGTTCTTGCCTTCGATGTTAAACGAACGATGTGGATGTGAGCTGGCCGAAAAAAATATTAGAAGAATAGATTTTATACTTTCACCGTACCCTTATGACTTAAATGAATATATTCAATGATATTTTACCTGAAGATGTGATATATTTATTTTTTGCTGTTATCAGAATTAGTTCCTGTACGAAATATACATACATTTTTACCTCTAACTCATCCATAGTAACAACAATAAATGAGACGGATAATACGTTTCGAATGATGTAGAAAAGGATATCTCTAAATCCAATTACGACAATTGTTTTAATTTAGGCGCCTCAATTACCAGGCTAGTGTGACATGGACCTCTTTTAGTTATAATATCATTGGAATATAATATGAAAAATACTGAACTGTGCTTACACAATACTATATTACTGTACTGTGCTTACACAATATTATTTTCGAAGTTCTCATTACCTATAATAAGGGGGTATAGGGCTCTTACCAAGATCTGAGGATCCCGAGCCAACCTCACCTGCAAGTGGTGCACCTACCGATAAACAGACGAGGCTCTGTCGAACATAAAAGTTCCCGATAAGCGGCAATAGGCTCGCCAACTATTACGTGGGACCAACAATATAACTGGCGAAATATATATAAATATATACTCAGAGGTAGGCCCTTCGGGGAAACAGGAGTGATATCATGTATTTATCATTAATAAGTTTATAATAATATGTAACATCAGACAGGACATCGCAGCTGTCCTACAAGCAGCTCAAATTAAATTTTTAATTTAGTTATGATCGATTTTTTGAAAATACAGGGGCTCAAAAATGTTAAAACGCGTTTTCCCAACACTCATGATTTTCGAATTGGGCCCCTATAGTATGAAAGGTGCGACATGTTCAAATTTTAATGTTTGCACTTACAGGTAGCATAGCACTGCTGGAAATGTCTCATAGGTTGCACATGGATTACTTCAAAGTAGTGCTCAGCAGAGCCATGCAAGGCTGCAAGGATATTGAGGTAAAAAAACTTTTTTAATCTAAACTCGCGAGTAAACAAATGAAAAAGTTTGTAAGATCGATAAAAACCGACTGCAAGCTTCAATTCAAGCAAGACGGGCAATACCCGAAAAAAAATTCAATTGTTTTTCAACATTTTTTGTTTAATTTGTAACACACCAGACACCAACACTTTGGCCTAAATTTCCCTTTATTTTCAAATGATTTTATTTTCTTTTAAATAATGGCTTCGTCAAGTAAGAGATATATAAATTATAGTAAATGAGAATGAGTGGTGAAGTTGATAAATGGTAAATGAGATGCCCGCCCCTAAACCCCTTGAGTGCTCAGTAAAGATGTGGGACTGTACTCAGATCTCACATGGGCATCTTGAGAGATTTTAAAAGTTATGTTGCACTGTTTTGTTTCATTTATCAACACTAATATACCATACATACATCATACATTTCCGCAACCCCGGTAGTGAAAAACCCTGGATGTGCTTTTAATAGTAATTATTACTAATAGCATGATTTCGTTTGTTTTTAGGTAATATTCGACAGAGCAATAAGGGAACACTTGGCGGAAGGATGGACGAAGCAAGATGTAATTACTATATGAATTAGAATATATAAATATACTTCTTTGTTTCATTTGTACAGTCACATACAAAACGTACGGCACATAAGTTGAACAAAACGGCGCAAGTCAGAGGGCCTACTCTAATTCAACGAAAACTTAACTTCGATATACCTATCTCTTTCAGTTTCTAGGTATATCATTTTCGAGTGAAAGGGATGGGTATAACGAAGTTTTGTTTTCGTTGAATAAGAATAGGCCTTCAGGTCATACTCAATCAGTCAGGGTTAAGCATTGTCAAAATGACACTACTGACAAAAGTGTAGGTATTTTTTTTAATGGCATCATGCCGTTTGCACAATTAGCCAGTGTCAAGTAAAAGATGTATTAATAATATTTGATAATTAATGAAAATAAGTGGTGATAAAGATGAAAAATTTTCAAGTACTATGTATAATAGTTTATGAAATAAATATAAAGTAAAAAAAAAATGGTTAATGAGATGCCCTCCCCTCTAAACCCCTTGAGTCCTCAATAGATGTGGGACTATACCGTGATCTCGGTGAAATATTTTCATTTGCCATATTTTTATAAAGTATACTAAAAACAATATTTTATTAACGCAGCTTACTTCTCTTTTCGGGTTAGGGTGCGGTTTTTTTTTTCTTACTTTCAAAAAGTAAGTTCATATAATAGTCATATACAATTTGCCCACCTGACTATTATTATTTTAAATTAATAATAAGTATAATTCAGTATAATTATGTCCAACAAAAAATATGCCTTTCATTACCTATGCTTATCTAAATTATGCCTTTTAATGATTCTGCGCTTCAAAATATGTTATGCGTTATGGCAAGTGACGATTATGGTATTTATGCATTTTCAGTTTATGGCCAAAAATATGCGTTTCAATAGGTTACCCGTGATCTCACATGGACTTCTTGAGAGAATTTGAATAGTGACGTTGCACTGTTGTGTTTCATTTACCAAGACTCATGTACGTTCTCAAACACTTAAAGGTTAATAATCCACCGTTATTACACACATTTTGAAAATATAACAAAACTGCAGGACATGATGCTTCAATTTCCCACTAAGAAGTGTTCTTTTTGATCTTTAATCACTTTTATGCAGTTATTTAGTAGTAGTTTAAAAAGTTTTTGATTTTGTAGTTGAATACATCAAAAGTTACTTAGTAAGTTACCTCCAATTTATTATATCACAATAAAACTTGTATCTGCTACCAATAGGAAAACGAGCCGAGAGAGCTAGCGCGAGTACGAAGAATCTGTCCCGCTCCTTCACTTGTCATTAGGTTTTATACTTTGGTTAGTAGTCAATAAACCTATGCATAATGTTGTGTTTTAAAAATAAAAAGTGCATCAGTTTCCAAAATTAGTGTAAATTCGAGTTTTTATGTGTAAATGAGGTGTCAATATAGGGAATTTTTAGACGTTTTCGACAACGTACACAAATGTAGAAAAGTGGCATATTTCAGTGAGTTGTGATTTTGTGTTGATATCACCTCAACTTCATAGAACCTCCTTAGTATCCATTACTTACTGGGGTATGACTTAGACTGTGACTAAAAATCAGGAAATCCTGTATTTGTGCAAATAACTAGATTTATGGACTTCTTGGCGGGAAAGTGAAGTGTCTTGTCTGCAGTTTTGTTTTATTTTCTAAAATTTGTGATATTTGTAACATTAATGTGTAATAACGGTGGATTATTAACCGTTAAGTGTTTGTGAACATACATGAGTGTTGGTAAATCAATCAAACAAAACAGTGCAACATCACTTTTCAAATTTTCTCTCAAGGAGTCCATGTGAGATCTCAGTATAGTCCCACATCTTTACTGAGGACTCAAGGGGCTTAGTAGGGGAGGGTATCTCATTTCTCATTTACTATGAATTATATATTATTAATATATCACTTACTTGACACTGGCTAAATGTGCTAGACGCACGAAGCCATTATTTAAAATAAAGAAAGAAACTAGATTTATCAAATTAATTAACACTGACAAATACTTTCTTAAGCTGCAGGCCCATATCGATCATCGGTGATCGCTTCTTTGGGAAAGAAAAATAAAACGTACCTACTTATTGCAATAATGCAACGCACACGTCCTACAAAGTCTCATCAGACGAAATAAAAAAATAAAACCCAACCGATCCGATTACCGGACCTACAAAAAGTGACGTCTGCGGGCAGCCTAAACGAGTGAGCCCATATCTAAGAAATACATAACTATTGTATTAACTTCTGAGATTTTACTTTAAAAACATCTTAATAAGAAAAATACAAACTAAAACTCTCTGGTTTGGCCTCCGGGCCTAGCTGGTAATAAGGGTGCGTTTCCACCAGAAATTAGCGAAGATTCATTGCGAGGAATGTTTGTTTAGAACTAATGAAAATGCTGCGCTGTGCAAAGCTAGGTTAATGTAGAGATTTTATTGATTCTTAAGAAACATATCCTCGTAACGCATCCTCCAGAGGGTGGAAAGGCACCCTAAACCAGGTTTAATGTAAAATAAAACAAAATGTATAGACTTACATATTTATTAGAGATCTGAACAAAATAAGAAATTAAATTATATGTACAGTCTATGTTAAAACTAACTAAATTAGAGGGTAAGTTAATAGGTACACACTTTTGTATATTTTTTTAATTATAGCCTATTGTATGGTAAATGGGAAGCTAAATGATCCCAATGGCAAACAGAAAAGGGCGCAGTGTTACAGCAAATGCGTCAACAGCCTAGTAACTTACAACCAAATAAAACAAATAATAAAGTAATAAATAAAATATATTTTAAATATAGCGGATGCAAAAAAGTCAGTCCACCCGCCTATGTGATTTCAGACACACTTTACAAAATAAATAAAAAGTAACTTTGAATAAATAAACGAATTGTACTTTCTATATAATAATATTATGTACTTCTTCTAAGCCCCAATGTATAACTTAAAATATTGCTTCCATTAAGCTATACTTAATATGTGATATTAAAAATAGTATAAAACTTTGTACCGATGACAAAGTTATCACTCGTTAACAAAATAACGACTATCAATAAATCCATCCCGCTCAGTACTTAATTCTTAAGCCGTATTCTCTAGCTGAGATTATGTTAGAATGGTCTTTATGTAAATAATTCAATTGCGAATTCAATTGTCTGCGCAGGAACAACCGTAGATGAAAGTACGAGACAGGGACTGACTAAACGCATGAGCGCGCAAGCAAAGCGTAGCCGCGTTGCTATAGTAACGCGCCACCCCCCATACCGCACTTCAATGAAGACCCCATTATTTGTCATTGCGCATACAAAGGAATTGATCAGCTTACATTGGCGTCACGATAAGATATTTTGTAAAAAAAAACGATTTTGAATCTTATTTCAACAGACTTAACACTCACAGTTCGATTCGTTGATATCGCCACTAAGAGATCGAGGCATGTAACGTCACATAAATATGAGTGCACATGGAGTGTGAATAAGATTCAAAATCATTTACGTTTACAAAGTCTCTTGCCGTGCCATCAGTGGGTGCAGGCCCTTTTACGCCGCAGAATGTACCAAGTCTTGGTTTGTCCATTCAAGATTCTTATCATCATAGAGAATCCGGCTTCATATTGTATCAACACTATAGCTAAGACAAAAAGGCAGTAAAATATTGTTATGAACATACAAAATGTTATCTTAATACATTGAGATGCTAAGGCACTCTACTATATTATTATCTATTTATAAATATTATGCATCAAAGCAAAAAAAAGAGGAACCAATTGAGAAAAAAAATATTAATGAGCAAGGAAAGAAATTATGTAAATCGTTCACCAATACAAATTGCACGCAAAACAATTTCTCTCAATTCCAAACGAGACTTAACCTAATGTATAATACGAATAAATGTTTTTGTCACATTCCTATGGCCTTGTTACTGTCGTCGATAGTAATGTGGAAGAAGAGTGTTAAGCGTGGTTGGTTAGTTGGCCGCTACTGCTTCTTGCGCGCCTTGAGGCTGACTGGGCTCTTCTGCGGGCACTTCTGGAACAAATTACTCTGTTATATATCTATTTCGTCAGATGTAAAAATATCATAGTCGAAGCCAAATACGCATTCGACTTAAAAATTATTTATAGTAAAGGAAATTCGTTTGTGTTAAAAAATCTGCAAAAGTAGCAAACAATAAACCTCTATGTGTCCTGCGATGTGAAGATTTTAAGAATAATAAGCTTCAAAATGACATGACATCCATAACATAAGTTCTAAATAACACTTATCTTGGAACTTAATAATTGGTGTAATTATCAAAAAATATTTATTTATCATTATTATTAATTAGTTAAGTTTAGTCTGTGATCGCTTAGCCTTCACACCATAGCGGTTATTCTTAATCTATCATATCAGCCTTATAGTCCACCGCCAAACATTGGCCGCCCCTAAAAGGTTATATTCTATTGGAGGTATTTGCCCGAAAATACCACACTGGGCAGGCAGGTTGGTGAAACAAATATTTGTAGACAGGATTGTGAGAAACGTACGGAGTTGCATGGCGTCAAGAGTGACAACCTCAACACGGGCGTTTCACTAGTTACAATTTTCCTGTTTTTTCTGGAACCAAAGTCACAGGACATAAGACTCCCAAATGAACAGGTTCTAAGATAAAGTACCATTAACCATTGATGTTTTCTACAGTTCTTTTGACTTACTGCGAACGCACTTACTTCACATTAACCTTAAAATGTAACCAAGTTTTTTTTTAAATAGTAACCCCTAGTAATTTTAGGGTTTTAAAATATGATATTTTGAATAAATTCTATATGAATTCTGGATTCCCTAAGAATTCTAATCGCTGTAGTTGATGATGATGATTCTTCGGAAACTTAGTTTTAGCCATATTTATAACAAAAATCTACTTTATTATCAAACATGTTGCCAATATTACTATGAAAATGCGAACAATATCCCAACTTGTTTAAAAAAAGGGCATAATTATTATATGTTAACAATGGCAGTACTGACGGCTTTCCTATACAACGTAGCACGCAACGACAGCTGTTATCGGTAAGAACAGAGATAAAAATCTCTCGCTAACGCAACTCAGTAACGGTCTTTTATTTACGTATTATTGGCCTTCATCATGTCAGCCCATTCACGTCCCACTACTGAGCACGGGCCTCCTCTCACATACCAAGGTGCGAGGGTATTGGGTCATACTCCACCACACTGACCCAGTGCGGATTGGCGGAGGCAGGTGTATGGCGTCCTGCTGTTAGAATATTTTAACTCATTAGGCTTCTAATATGGCTTAACGTCTATCACATTTAGTGATAACCGGGACCAACGGCTTAACGTGCCTTCCGAAGCACGGAAGCACCCGATATCAAATGCCACACAAACGGTCACCCATCCAAGGACTGACCTCTGTAAACTCTGCTGTACTTCGGTGATCGTTTCCGATCCGAGCACCGGGAAGCTACGAGCGCTTCACGTTTTGTTTTTATTGGCCTTACTTTCATTATAATCAGCCCGAGGAAGTACACTGCTGAACATAGGCCTCTCCCATAAATTTCCAGAGTGACCTATTGTAGGCGACCTGCATTCATTGTATTCCTGCCACCTTTATTAGATTGTCGGTCCATCTTGCAGGAGGACCTGAAGTCTGATGCCTTACATTAGCAAATATTATAGTATACATACCGTTGGCTGCATGTGTTGGCGAGTCGTGAGGAGAGCTGTGCTGCGAATCGCTGGAACTAGCGTCGGCCGAACGTTCTGCTGACGGTTCCTGTACCAAATTATATCACATTAGTCTTAGCATTAGTGTTTTAGTAAGTCCTTAAACGGAACTAACAAAGAAATTCTGAACCCTGGTGTACAACGAAGTACTTGTGTTATGGTCGAGGTGAAAGTTAATCGCAACACAAGTCACCTTTTTAGAGATAAGAAATAACACTGTCGAATTGGGTGATAATAAAAATTAATAATAAGAACCAGTGGGGACCGGTCTTCTCATGTCTACTATGTTTATCCGTAATTATGTTTATTTTACTAAAAAGAGTTATTGTTTTCTTTTCTTTTAAATCTTGTGACTGATGAAAACAAGTATTTGTAGACTTATCAAATTGTTTTAATATTAAGTACGTTTTATTGCATCTGGTGGGGGAAAAATCAACCTTGACGATTTTTTTGCCCTTTTTTTTACTATCAAACTCCCGCCCCCAGTAAATGGGCGCGTTAGGTTTCAAGTTGACTTTCATAATAGCTTAATTGAGATAAACTTAAATAAATGATTTTGACACTGAACCAAAAGTAAAAAGTTTTTTGTTTCATAAACTATTACATAGCACTTGAAAACTTTAAAATAACACATATAAATATTTTAAAAAACTGGTTTGTTGACTAAAACATTGTTCTTAAGTAAAAAATCTTAACTAAGTAAATATTTGTAGACAGTATCCTGCTATAGACAGGATTGTGAGAAACGTACGGAGTTGCATGGCGTCAAGAGTGACAACCTCAACACGGGCGTTTCACTATTTATAATTTTCCTGTTTTTTCTGGAACCAAAGTCACGGGACATAAGACTCCCAAATGAACAGGTTCTAAGATAAAGTTTCATTAATTATCGATGGTTTTTAAGTATAAGGCTGTGTGTATGTATAGTAAAGTGCTTATTTCATTTCAGATATTATATTTCATTTACTGCATTCTTATCTGCTGTGAAGTAAGTTCACATAAACATAATATTTTGAAAGTTTCCAACCAAGTAACAAGTGTTTTAAAGTAAAGGTAAGTTTTTTTTTATTTAAGCAGTAATATTTATTCCTCCTTACAATTTTATGCAACGGGTGAATTTTAAAATATTTATATAAGGAGCTGGAAAAAAAATATTTTTACTGGCAACATCACATATTTTCGAATTGTGCTAGCTACAAGAACGGTTTTGTGTATTAAACAGTGAGTATCGTCTGATTGTTTATTTATTAGATAAAAGGAATCAAACTGAAAAAATATAGTGACAAGAATTGAGAAAGGTATGCGTAGATGAGGTGGTCGTGTTGAGATGAATGAAAGTAGACTAACAAGTGATTTATGATGGACAAGTGAATGGTATTGTTGCGAGGGGAAGACCACGTAGGACCTTCCATGACCAAATCCAGAAGATTTTGCTGAAAGGGCAGTGCAAAAGTACCCTAAACCGACGGGCGTGTATGAGAAGGTTCATAAGCGTGAATAAAGCTAAAAGTGTGTGCCTAGATTGTAGCAAGTAGAAGGATGTGATCTCTGCCTACCCCTACTGGAAAGAGGCGGGACATTATGTATATATGAAGACTTACACTAGTTCTAGTCTTAGGCACTCTGGGCTTAGGCAGCTTGGGTTCTTTGGCGGGGTCGAAGTGGCACTCGAAGATGTCTAACAGCTCCTTGATGTCCTCATCTTTCGCCGACAAGGACAGTGAGCCTAACTCTGTTTCTAACCCTGGAAATAAAGTAATATTTTTTTATTTAACCGCTCTTAACTTCTATGCTTGATTCTTCCTTCATATGTATATTGCACATAACATAAACATTCATAAAAACAGAAAAACAAAAAAGATGAACAGACAAGTGTCGGAGATTATTGTGTGAAGAAAAAAATATATATTTAAAAAGAGACCTAAGCCAAGTCATATACATACATATAATAAAAGTAGCTTTGTTCCAAAAGCGACAGGTGAAGTTTCAATTTATTGTTGGTCTCACGCTCACATATCCCATTTGGGATGGGCAGAAACAACGCGACAACTATTTAAAACTGACACTTCTTTTCTCTCCATTCAGCTCCTCTCTCTCTCTCCATCCTCCTCTCCCTCACTCACCCTGCAGTTGCTGCTCGCTTCACGCTTGCCACAGCGTCTCATTAAGAAAGCCTACGTCCCCGAGTAGCCCCTGCAGCTAGGTGACACTTTTTTTCTCTCTAATCGCCCTCTCTTTCTCCATTCTCGTCTCCCTCACTCACCCTGCAGTTGCTGATCGCTCCAGGCTTGCCGCAGCGTCTCGTAGAGAAGGCCTGCGTCCGCGAGTAGCCTCCGCAGCTGGGTGACCCTCTTCCTCTCGGGACGCGCGGAACGCAGCAGTGGCGCAAATACCGGCCGGAACGTATTTTGTCTATCAAGAATATTTTAGGTTATAATATAGATTAAGAGACATATCCCCTTATTTCGAAACCGTAACTAAACGAAATTTATATGAAATAATCTAATAACGCCACCTTTTTTTAAATCGATGAAAAAAAATTATCAAATTATTTTTTTTCGTTTAGTAACGGTTTAGAAATAAGGGTGCGATGTATACGATCACGCTTGTTTCCTCGACGGAGAAGGCAGAGGCATATTAAACACCTATATTTCGCCAATGATATCGTTGGTTTCACGTGGTAGGTGGCGAGCCTATTGCCGCTCACCGGGAATATTTACGTTCGCCAGAGCCTCGTCCGATGATCAGCAGGTGGACCACTTGCAGGTGAAGTTGGCTTGGGCTCTTAAGATCTTGTTAGGATCCCTTATCAACCCAGATTAGAGACAAACAGCTAAAACTTATATAGGTTTTTAGTAATTCTGTTCGCACAAGGCTAGACTGATGTAGTGCACTATCAAAAAATGATACCTTTCCAGAAGTTGTTTGAGGGTGGCGAGTGCGGCCAGCTCGGTTCCCACGGGACGCGCCCATTGTCTGGCAGTCTCCACCATGTCCGCACTGGCACCGTGACCTTCTCCGCCTGCACCAACTTCCTGTTGTTCGCCTGTTAACAATAAAATAAAAATTATAACAATAATATTCATTTATGATAAATAAATCTGAGCTATGTAAAGTCGACTGCTGAACATAGACCTCCCCAATAGATTTCCACATTGAGCTATCCTGTGTCGCCTGCATTCACCGGCTTCCCGCCGCCTTGACCAGATCATCTCTCTACTACTATTGCAAAAGAAATATGACTTTAAAAGTGGAGTTACAGCATACAGTGTGAGCTAACTGGTATTTAAATATATTTTTGTTTAATATTACTAATGTTAGAAGCTCTCGCTTCTATTATATTTAAAAGTAGCCCTAAAACTAATATTGATAGTTAGGATGCACTAGTCTACATAATAAGGCTAAGCAAAAATGATGTCTGATCTGGTTATCAGATGGGTGAAGATCCAGCTCTCTTCTATCATAATTTGTGCCAAATGCTCCACAGTATAACAAGCAGCAGTGTCTCGGTCTAAGACACTATCTACAGCTACGTAATCAGCATTCAGGAACACTCAAGCCAGCACTCGTAGCAACACAGTTTTGACAGTGCAATATTCAAAATACCTTGTGCCAAATGTTCTACAATGCGATAAGCAGCAGTGGCTCGGTCCAAGGCACTATCTACAGGTATGGAATCAACGTTCAGCAACACTCGAGCCGGCACTCGTAGCAACACAGTTTTGACAGTGCAATATTCCACATACCTTGTGCCAAATGTTCCACAATGCGATAAGCAGCAGTGGCTCGGTCCAAGGCACTATCTACAGCTAAGGAATCGGCGTCCAGTAGTACTCGAGCCAGCACTCGTAGAGACACAGACTTAACAGTTGCCTTGCACTTCTCCGCTGCAAGGGCATAACTGTCAGCAAAACCGGCTACAATGCTCTTGAAGCGGTCCAGTAACTTATACCTGTAGGGAAAGTTGAGTTATATATATTACTCTGTAGAATACTTCACATAGATAGTACAGATTTTTGATGAGGATAAAACGGAAAATCAACTAGTGTCCATACGATTATGTATGTGGGTGTCGAAATTTTGTGTAGTGCTTATAATAATATTAACAATCAGTATAGTCTTTACAAAACAACGCAGCATCTTGACATTTGTTTCTAGAATTTAAAAAAAATTTTTTTTTCATATTGAACTGAGTTGTCTATTGCTTATTTTCAGAAAACACATTTATTACCGCAGCCCACGGTACAATTGTAATACTTAAGAAAGAGTTTATGAACACATAAATGTTTAAAATTGTTCTCCTGTAATTTTGTAGTTCTAGAATTATCACGTCGTTCTTGTAAGAGGCGGTATGTATTTTGGAAGTTGAAGTCTAATAACTTATTCTATCTATTAGCAAGAAAAAACGAATCTTGCCCGTTCTTATACGATCAAACTCTGCCCCCAGCGAATGGGCGTGTTAGTGTTTAAGTTGACTTTCATAAGCCAAGCCAACTTTCAAAAGCTTAATTGAGCCAAACTTAAGAAACTGATTTTGTTTTTGAACTGGTTTGTTTACTAAAATATTGTTCTAAACACACTAAAGGTTAAGCTTTTAATCAAATCAAAAATCTTTTCTGAGTGAATATTTGCAGAAAGTATCCTGCTGTCAGGATTGTGAGAAACGTACGGAGTTGCATGGCGTCAAGAGTGACAACCTCAACACGGGCGTTTCACTAGTTATCATATTCCTGTTTTTTCTGGAACCAAAGTCACAGGACATAAGACTCCCAAATGAACAGGTTCTAAGATAAAGTTTCATTGATTACTGTTGTTTTCTTCAGCTGATGTATATTATTTTTTATTTACTGCATTCGCACTTACTTCACATAAATGTTAAAATGATTTGAAAGTTTCCAACCAAGTAAAATGTGTTTTAAAAGTAAGTTTTTCTGTATTTGAATAGTAATATTTATTCCTTATTACAATTTTGTGCAACATGTGAATTATTAAAATACTAGCACTGTAGTGACAACCGGGACCAATGGCTGTGCCTTTCGAAGCATGGACACTCTTTATTAAAAGCCAGACAAACGGTCACCCATTCAAGGAGTAAACAACTTTACGTAGATAATCGTCACCGACCACAGAATACTGCAGAGCTACGAGTGTCATTGAGACCTACAAATGCTTGCAACACAAGCACATTCATGGTTTTTTGTTTTTTGCTTTATGAACAGTTTCATATCATTTCAGTATGAAATCCATATAATTTTACCTAGTGAGAGCTTCGAGAAGCATGGTGGGGCTGAGGCGACGAGGCTCGTGGTAGATGAGGATAACGCTGCCATCTCCCTTTTCTTTTTCCAGCCAGTCTAGAAAATCTGTCAGTGCCGAAATTTCAGATTTGGTCTTCAGAATCTAAGACAAACGTAAAACTTGGTTAGTTTCTATTATAATTCCTTTTTATAATGTTAACTACCGATTATTTATGTTATCAGAAATAGTTCCTAAATCTCTTTATAAAGAATTGCCAACATTTTATTTGCCAAAACTAATTTGTTAAGATTTTGTTATTTAAGGCTGCAAGGTTATCTAAGGCTAATTCTAAGGCTATATGTTCGTCCCCTCAAACACCGTATATAAAGACTAAATACAGTACTATTTTCAATTTTATGTCCTTATTGATGACATACTACAGAAAAAACTAGGTCATGCATCAAAACTAGTTCATGACGAATATAAATTCAACTATAAATGGAATTTCAAAACAAAATTTGTGTAATAGGATTGTGCTATAAACACTGATATTAAAAAAAACTTAAACAACCTTTCTATTAATCATTGTTATATCTACTGTGCTAAAAATAAAGAACATAATCAGAGAGAGATCATTTTTAGAGAAGTATTGTAATGTTAATACAGGTCCTTCTGCATTATTGAGAAACAACTATGAAAATTTTATCAGTAATAAATATTACCATCTTAGGCCAGCCCATTAACCCTTTACCAGACAGTGGTCAATATATGAGCACGATAAATTGAACTTTTTGGGTTAACTTAAGGTGGAAAACCAGTGACTAAATTCAACATGGTCTGCCTGTTAAAGGGATGTCTTACTACTGAGCACAGGAGCACGGGTATGAGGTGTCTTGGAGTTTAAATTTTTCAAGGCACCTAATTAGGCCTCTGACGTGGCTTAACAACTACCACAGTGGTAAATGGGACAAAGTTACATTAAGCACTTTCAAAGTATCTCATCAAAGGACTGACCTCTCACTCTGTGAACTCTTTTATTTCAGTAATCATTTCTAACCACCAGATAACCTGTAGCTACAAACACTTCCAAGAACTAGAAGTATATTTTTTTATTTATGATGGGATATTAACCCACTTATTCTGATCATTCAAAATTATTTATTTCATAAACTATTATGTACATAGTACTTGAAAACCTCAAAACTTATTATAAAAAAACCATCAAAATATTATTAAACTGAAATCACGAAGCTTAGATTTTCTATGACTTATTTAGCTTAGACGTTATATGCAACAAAACAATTTAAAAACAAAAAATAATTTAGTGTAAGTGAATCTAAGTGCCAGTTCCAAGCCACCGCTCTGTAAGAAGAACTGGCAAGAAACTCACAGGCTATACTCTTTTAAATTTATCCATTGCTTTTGGTACTTGAATTACAATCTTCATTACATTGTTAACAAACCTTATGAGTAACAGTGTCCTTGAGCATCCGGTAGCGGCCGACAGTGACCACTCTGACATTATGGCGGCGACGCGCGCCTGGGTTCAAATCCCCATAAGGCATTATGTATTGCGAATATGTTTGCTTAGGAGTATAGGCTGCAATCTGGCATATCTGTGGAGAAGAGTGAATCACATTTATTGCATGTCACATAACATAATACATTGATAGGAAAAAATAATAAGTCAACACAAGTGCTCATTTATTAATACTTAGCATAAACATTTTTTAAATATATATATGGAAAACAAAATTCTATTAGACTATAAGTTTTACAAATAAACAGCTTTTTTTAAGTGCCTGAATAATGTAATATCTTTGGACATTTCACTTATTACTATTTCTTTCATATTTTTTACTTTAATTTCTATTTCACAATTTGTTTATATATTCATGTATTAGTTACGCAAGTCTGGCCCAATTACAATAACTAACTCAGTGAGTAATTTTACGAGCATATAAAGTTAAAAATACTATTAAAGAGGACATTTATATTCACAAAAAGATGACAACTTTGCCTGCCTTGATTCCCAGCTATCTACGAATATGTCACAGTCAGGGTATTGACACAGGAAAGCATTTAGTTTTATAATAATTCTGGAGAATTAAGACACTCTTACGCTACTTTTGGTCTTTACCCTTTTCTTTAAAATCTGCTAGCCATGCATATTTCCTGAGATGCTACTGTAACAATTTCTAGTTGGTTAAGTAACCTTAGCCACAAACATCATCTCAGACCATAGTTGGATGGATTAAGTTATACTCCACCGCACAGACCCAGTGCCGATTGCTTTCTGTCAACCTATTAAGCTGTCCTCAACTGATCATAACATCTCGAAAAAGCGCCTTAATTGAGATTGCTTAATAGGGCATAAAATTTACCTCATCAATAAGCCTCCTGCCGGTAGTATCCATGTCCCAGCCGACAAGCGCATACTTGCCAGGGGGGAGACCCGCAGGCTTTTCCGCTAATGCTGGGGGCAGCTCGGTTGGTAGAGCCTCCACCTCACTGCCATTCTCTTTCGTTTCTGACACCATTGCCATTAACACTATTTATGCACTGTGAACAAGTTTAAATCATTTTAGTCTTAATAAAATTGTCATTTAAGATTAATTTTCGATGGTAACTAGATATTTATAAAAAAAAAAATTATTAAAATATATTGATTTAATTTATTGTAATGACTTTATTTAGTCTCGAAATTTTAATAGATTGCAAGTAAAATGTCTTTCCATAACCTGTAGTACAATATTAGAAAGAATCATAAACAGCAATCCTATCAGAAACAGGAAACACACATAGTATTGTATAAATCTTATATAAAATTTAAGCAATTTATTTGTCGTGACAGTACTTGAACAATAATTACTTACTTACTAAGCAAGAGCTTGAAATAAAATTAACACATGTTTCAAAATAATTTCATATCAACAGGTTGAGTAACAATGTAACTATGTAAACAGTAACATCCTACTCATTGCCTTTTCAGTAAACCTCAAGGTTTAATTTAATGAAACAGATGATTTACATTACTAACTGTTTAAGTAGGTAGGTATCTACTTGTTTGTTTGCTCTAGACTCTAGAGGCTTATTTGAATAGCTGGGATGAGACCACAAAATTACAGTATGATATAGTTACCCATTCTATATTTATGGGTATTACTCTAATTTTCCAACTGATGAATGGATTTAACATTTTTTTTATAAAACTGTGGATACCGAAAACTTTTTACCACTGTGACTGTTAAGCCCTATTACAAGAGTTAAAATAATAGCCGGAGAACATACACAATTAGTTAGCTTAATAATTATTGCCAGAATTATATTCATATTACCTACCTATAACAGAGTGAAATATATGTTGAAATTTTGATCTCATAGAAATCAACTCTAGCTTAATTAACATCTAATTTATTTGACTCCTGACTTACATGTGTTAATAAATCATTATTTTCCTGTAAAGAGGACTAGATACATATTTTTGAGGGTAGATATGAAATAAGAGGGCATAAAGGTGAACCTCAAAATAAGAAGAATTGACGAACATACCATCGTTTTAGAACTGCGAAAATAAACCTATTTGAAAATAGAATAGATTGTCGAGTCGAATATCGTAGGCTGGTGCACCATAGTTATATAGCATCTGGCATATGTATATAAACTAATAAATAAGAATACGTCGATTAGAAAAATCATATATTTGATTATGTTAATCATAATCGAAGTGTCGTGAGTTTGTACTTTTATTATTTTTAGTAAGCGGTAAAGGCGCACATAAAAACAATTATTTAAATCAAGTTTATAACATTGTACAGAATTACACGAGGTATTATTCTAGTTCATACCGGCTAACAGAAACTAATTGGACTGGCTAGTTGAACTAATCGATGATCAGAATGCGAGTTACAAGCACCCGAGATAGGCATAGATAAGGCTGATTTATAAAGGTTTTTCTAACTTCATGCATTGAAAACACTAAATACAGTAAAAACAACTAATATTATAGGTTTTAAACTACTTCTGAATTAGGAAAACCTACAAAATAAGACACGTGGCGGCCTTTTGAGAGACATTTTGCCCCACCCTTGCATGTCAAAATAACAAAGTTAAAAACTTACGTCTCAAAAATTATTCCGCTACTGATGATTGTAAATAATATCCTCTAACGGCAAATGGAACTATGATTTGTCTTCAGGTCAGAAAAATAATTTAATAAAAATATAACATCTCAACACGTGTGCGGCAAATGGCAAACCGGGCCGAACGTGCAGTACAAAACCGCAATAGCGATAGTGTTGTTCTGCAATCATGTATGTGTTTAATTTTAGTATACCGATTTTTTAGTTTGCAGTGAATTGGCGCTCTTAACTAAAGTGACGTTAACAAGGAAAGTCACATGAGAATTAGATTTTTTTGAATATTTTAAACTACTACAAACGCAGTGATAATTTTTTATGACCATAAATTGAGAAATCAATTTTTACCTAACGAACTCTTGTTAGTGTCTTCTCTCATGATGGTCACAATACAGAGAGTGATCAATGTTTCAAAGTACATTATTATTTATTTTTAAAATATACTTTTCAGAACTTTATCCCTATGAACCTACTAACTCTGCTAAGTACTTTCTCTACGCACTTGACAGTCTGCAACGGCGAGAGTTTAGCATTATAGGGGACGCTGAGGTTACGGCCTTTGTCGAGGATCTACAGTTACGTAGAGACATTGGCTCTCTCTGTGTATTTTACCGGAACTACCACGGTAAGTGTTCTGAGGATCTTTTTGATCTCATCGCACCCTCTCCTTTCCTCTCCTAAACAACACGTGTTGGTCTTATAAGCCATGTAAACATTGTGCAGACTGTCAGCACTCTAACCAAGAAATTCGGTAAGTCGTTTCTTAGTAAGACTGGAATTCTGTTCTGATCTGATCGTGAATTCGCTGCCGGCTCATGAATTTTCAGGTTATCCTATCCCGGATCTTTCAAGTGAGTCGTGAAACGTCATTTTCGCAGACCATCATGAGTGGCTCCGCTTCAATATTTTTGGACTGCATCGACTGCATACCATCAGGCAGAATGTAGTCATTTTGCAATAAAAAATAATAATAATAACGGATATATACGTACATATTTATGCCATAGCTTGATGCATGTCTGATAATATAAAATTTTAAGTACATATCAAAATGTTTTCCAACTCTTTATTATTCTTACTAAAAGAAAGTTAAATTATTAAAAAGGCATTTAAAATTTAATTACATTTGCTAAAGCGGGGCACTTGACGTAATTAGCCATACATAAAACATATAATTAAAAGACGATAGGGTGCGTCCACATCTCATGAATGCGCAGCTCACGTCCGGTTTGCGAGCTGCGCACGTGCTGCACGAATGCGGTCACTACTATGGTTTGGTAAGCGCAACTCATCCGAATGTGGGCGCTCATTCGATTTTACTTATCCCTAACTATGTATATCTTTAAGCTTAGAATATTATCACCATTAATCTAAGTAAACAAGTAGGTACGACTATAATAACTGAAATTCAGTCAAAATTTGGTTTCACCATTCAGCAGACCCTGGGCCCTAAGCTTGAGTCTAGGGCAACCGGGATAATGCAAGGATATGATGATGTAAATAGGCACGAATATATTGTATATCATTCGTGGATCGATATCATAATTGATGTGGACAATACAACATTTGACCAACTAAATTATATCATAATACAATCTCACCAATTTTAGGAACTTTTTGAAGAGTTTGTTTTGTTTTTTTTTCTTCTATACCTTATTATTTATTAAAACAATATCACTCGGAAGAATTTGAACACTAATGATAATATCATTTCTTTACAGCGAAATGAAAACTGAACCGTTTTGTCAAAATTTGTCACGTCATCTTTCGAATTATGTAATATTTTTAAATTTTCAAGCCAGCAATATGCAATAATACCTATATATGTGTAAAGAGTAAACTTTTTCAATTAAAAAAAAATTTTATTGTCCTTAGATCTAAGTCACTTGTCGGGGCTTCTTGGCGGGAAAGTGAAGTGTCATGTCTGCAGTTTTGTTTAATTTTCTAAAATATGTGATTTTTCTTACATTAATGTGTAATAACGGTGGATTATTAACCGTCAAGTGTTTGTGAATATACATGAGTGTTGGTAAATCAAATAAATCGGTGCAACATCACTTTTAAAATTTTCTCTCAAGGAGTCCATGTGAGATCTCAGTATAGTCCCACATCTTTACTGAAGACTCAAGGGGCTTAGGAGAGGGTATCTCATTTACCATTTATCATCTTTATCATGTCTCATTCTCATTTACAAGGAATTATATATTATTAATATATCTCTTACTTGACACTTGCTAAATGTGCAAGCCGCACGAAGCCATTATTGTATAAAAAAAGATAGGCACTTTATTGCTATGATGTCGGCACATATTGGATGTATTATTCCTTCTTCGGACTTGACTACATTTCTATATACATGAAGAATCTACAATCCCCGCATGCACAGCGATGAACCTTCCTTGCGCTTCTAAAGCAAAGTACTTCACGTTAGCTTACTTGGTTCACCACCGTGGAGGTGATGGGGGGGCATTGTCGAAATAACGTCTGGAGAGGTCCTTCATGTTTTGCGCTATCGAGGGAATCCCGGAGTCGCGAAGCAGTTAAAAGTTACATTTGTACCATGGCCATGGCCACCAGTGGTTATACGTAAGAATCAATTTTAAATAAATTGTATACCTAGGATTAGGGATGTGAAAAATAATAGATTTTTATAAATCGATTTTTCACATAATCATAAATCAAAGATAATCGATTTTTTATCAGTCAAACAAAACAAAACTTTGTGTGGAGACTATGTAAACAAGTCGCAGTCAGATGCTGCTGATTAAACTGCAATGTGTTAAAAAATTAATTATAGTTTTATTGCTTCTTTATATTAGTATGCTGTTTAGCTTAACTTTGTATGTATGAAATACGTACTGTTGCCATCAATGGGGGCCTATATTTGGATTTCTTAAATAAGATGTTGAATTTGTTTAATTTAGTAATTAATTTCTATTAATCCTTAAGTTCTATTGATCCTCCAAAAATGTAACAAAAAGAAGAAAAGAACACTAATCCTTGAGAAGCTATGAGAGAGCTTATTTAACTTACTTGGCACTGGCTAAATGTGCTAGAAGTACGAAGCCATAATTTAAAAGAAAGAAAAAAGAGAGAGCTTATTGTATTGAACTGACAGTTGGCAAGTAAGCACGCCATAGAGAAATGTACTAACTAGGTAATAGAGAGCCATCTCCCGGTTTTTTTTTGCCAATCGGTTTGAACCTAGTGCCCTCTGGAAGTGTTGTTCCGCAACTTTTGACAAATATACATACCTATGCATTCTATAGATAGGTATCAGCTTACTTAAATTTTAAGCATGCAAAACATTGGAATCTGAGTGATTTGAGCATGCACAAAATTTATGAAATTAAATCACTCTGATTCCAATGTTTTGCATGCTTAAAAATTAAGCAAGTAAAATTTACGACAATATTGCAAAGTGCGCACGAGTAGACAACAAGCGGCCATATGCAATGAAAAATGACAATGACATGACAGGTCCCAAGATCGATTAAAATCGAGTTAATCGAGTAGGTAATGAACATGAGTTTAGAATAAATAAAGAATTAAATGGTAAAATAAAATCACGTAAATTTCTAAAGTTAAATATGTTTATAAATTGTACCAAGCAACAAGTTTTAAGTTCTAATTATAAGGTTTAGCTAAAATTTAATTCAATCGATTATTAATCTCTGCTGCTTTTGGAGAAAGCGCCATCTAGCGAGAGTCTTTAAAAATATTTTTACGCAATAGTGAGGAAAAACGTTAAAAGATGGCGCCACTCAAACAATGTCATTGCTCTGACTATTGGATTTTCCTACCCCTGAAGCACGCTTCGGTGCCGTTTTCTTCGGTTCCAGCGCAGAGATTTGTTGAAAAGCTTCGTCGAGTCGTGTGTGATAGCTGGCATCATTTTGACTAAGAGCAGAATCTGACCGAAGCTTTGAATAATATAATATAGGTGTTTTAATTTGAAATGAATTATATAATTTAATAAAAAAAATTGTCTGAATTGATTGTTTTGTAAAAGATTTTTTTTTGTCCGATCTATGTCACATCTCTACTTAGGATGAATACCAACCCTCAGCTCAGCAACTACAGTTTATAAAATTAAAATTAATGTAAGCGCCGTCACTCCGCCAACTCCCTTTAAAATGGGATTCCCCGTCCTGCGTTGTAACCTAATAATAGTTATGTGTGGTGATTGTTCACCTGACGAAATTTTTGTACCAAGCTCTTTATTATAAAATGAATTCTTATAAATTTGAAACAAAATTTCGGAAATAGCATTAATTTATAGTACTTTTTTTTCATAAAGAAATTAATAAATCCGTCTATTGATATAAATTTGTTAAAGGTAAATTCTTACAGAGCTAAAAAAATATGTCTTTCTTATTTTCTTGTCACGCTATGGTTATATTTACAAGTAGATCACCTTTAAAGATTTTACTTGGTATAATACATTAATTATTGATATATTTTATTGATCAAAACTGCCAGTTCTCAAGCAGGAATTTCTTGTCTTCTTTTCATGGGTTTTTAACAAAAGTTTTGTTTAGTAAACAAAAATAAGCCAATGAATTTAATTTAATTTATGAAGCAAAGATAACGCTCTTTAAGGCATACTGCCAAAACTATTACACAGCGGCTTTGTGGACCAACTATACTAAGAAGGCCTGGTATACCTTAAAAGGTGCAGTACAATAACTGTTTCAGGACTCTGATAGGACTCCCGAAGTGGCCGCTATGCGGCAGTGCATCGGCGATGTTTGCAGAGGCCAGAGTCGATTTTTGCGCGATAATTCGCAAAAAGAGGGGCTCGCTTCTAAGCAGAATGAGATCTAGTCCTAACAGAATCCTGAACATATTAGTTAATAAGTTTGATGCACCAATTATTAGGCACTTTGTGTCTGTATTAGTGCATCAAAAGCCACGGCTATGATTTTTGTGATTTTTTTGTTTATTTTTAAATTACTATTGTATTTACTAATACAAGTCTTTAAGTTGTGTAAATTACTAACAATTGGACCCTTGTTGTCAAATAAATGAATTTAATTATTATTATTATTATACAACAAAGATTGAAGTTTTTATATTATTATAAGTTTTAGATTAAGAGCATAACTAATAATAACTGCCCGCCTAGACCACGATTACCTTAGACAGAGCATTATACCAATGGGTTTTTGGTTTAACGCTCTAGCATTCATTCAAAGTAACCACATTTCGACTCGAGTTTTTGAAAATTATTATAATAACGCCTCTATGCGCTCTCTATACAGTGGCCCACGATAAGTATTTTAATTGTGCTCTATAATCTATGTAGTCCTTTCGAAAGCCCCAATGCAGCAATGCAAATAATCAAATTTAGCTTTAAAGTTATAAATTCGTGAAGTAATTAAGTTTAAAGAAAATTTGTAAAATTAAATATTGGTGAAAGAAATTATTATATCCACCGTTCACGGGCTCGCTATACGCTCAGTCATAGGATAGACGTGCCAGTAAAAATGAGTTTTTTTAATGTCAACTGTCACTATCATTCGATAGAATTCAGATATTCTTCATTTCACAAAAAAATAATTAATTTATATTTTTTATTGTTAGGTATATATTGTGATTTATATAAGTGATTTTACAAATTTTATTACAATACTCTGATACTCAATCATTAAGCGAACTACATTATGAGCGGTAACATGGAATTCTATCAAAATCAAATATCATTAGCACGAACAGAAATTAAAAATTTAAGGTAGCAAAACTTATTATTATTATTATTACCTCTCATCACTATCCCTTGAGTATGATATCAAAGATCAGAAAATTTACATTCAATTAATTTATTTTTTAAAATGTACATATAATATAAATATTCTATTACATAAAATTCTTGCAAAATGTTTACTAATATTTATAGAAACATCTATTCGTAAATTAAACATAGCCACAAATGTATTCAAAGAAATACTTATTCTTAAAAAACATTAATACTAAAACCTATATCCAGGCAAACAAATATATATCTTTCATATTTTTAAAAAAATGACTTTCCCTTTATTTTTTTTGTGGATTTAGTGTCTTTATCTTTGATAAATAAGGCATATGTACTCCAATTCACATCTTGGGCAACTCACAAGTTATATAAATTAGCAGCTGCTTTGTGCATCCTTATTGTTTTTCCATTTTTAAATGTAAGTATGTTTGTGTAAACTATTGAATAGAAAAATACAGTAACTTACTATAGAGGGTGTACTGGAAGTCTGTCATGCAGCATTCATATTTTAAGAATTTTTCACAAATCTTTTAAATTAACGCACAACTAATTATATAAATAATAAAATGGTATATATCTGTACTCTGCTCCTGAGGTTGTGGATGAGAAGAAGAAGATGGGAGTGTTGTGTGTATGAACATTAATAGTTGTTCTGGTCTGAGTGATAAGTATATATTTAAAAAAAAGTATTCATGTTAATACGTAATTAATATTCACACCTCATGTTCTTAATCGTACTTACCTCAGAACTAAATATAAGTGTTATATTCTTTGTCTGCAGTTCCTAATTTTGGTACTGCCTGTGGTTAATATGCCAAAATAAGTACATTTTGTTTAACATATGCCAAATGTTGGATTGATTTGTATTTATTTGATTAATTAATATTAACTTATTGTTTTTAATTAATAACATAAATTATTTTTGTACATTTCAGACAACAACTATCAGCATTGAAAAATGAACATTTAAAAGAAATAAAGTCAATTAAATCAATCTTGAATCAACTCCGCTGCGGGGAGTGTGCTGAAAAAGGTTGGTTATCTGTTTTTGAACAAAACTAGTTTGAATCCTTGATTGCAAAGGCATTGTAAATACCAGATACCAGTATTTGCTGCTATGTCAGAGTTAGTGCTAAATCTGGTCTAAACTGAATAATTTTTTTGTGATAAAAATCACAGTCAAAATTGTCTTAACAAATATCCAACAAATTCAGCTTAAATACGTTAACTCTTTCTTTAAAGAGCAGTTCTAAAATATATATTAAAAAACCTATAATCAGCTCGGCGAACCTTGAATCGTGTCGTGGGAATAACTGTCAGTGTCATAGGGATCAAGGTTCGCCGAGCTGATTATAAAACATAACCATTGAAAGCATTCTGGTTGAGGTTAAAACTTCTAGTGATTTCATAAAATACTAGTGTTTACTAAATGTTACTGAATGTGTCTTGTTGGGTGGTCTACCCACAACCAAGAAGGCATAGGCTTTCAACAAGTATATTTGATAAATTTGCTTGAACAGGCACTATAGATCTTGCTAAAGGGTCAAAGTGCACCTAAGGCTTGCCTGTTGCTGTTGTTTGTGTTAATCTTGTATGTTAATATTTCAGCAACAACTATTACACAGAAAAATCGCTGTGACGCACCATCAACATCAACAAAGCCCGATGCTATAACATACAAAAGGATTGGAGTGATTGAAACTCCTTTCCAGAACAAACGGGGAGTGCCACGGCAGCCTTCAGTCCTTGCCAACACAAGAGGCACCTTGGTCATTGACATTGGTGTTTTCAACAACCCCGAACATGCGTTAAGTGGCTTGGAGGAGTTTTCTCACATATGGTAAGAACTTAGTTTAAAAATGCTACTACAACTGAGAAGCAACTATAGCCCAGTGATGCACCTATAATAGACTGCACATAAAAAGGTTCTGGTTTCATGGTTATAACTTTTCAAAGTTATATGCGTAAATATACCTTGCTTCGTGCCTCGGAAAGCACCTTAAGCTGGTGGTTCCGGTTGTCATGATCGTTGGTAGCCGTTATTAGAAAATCAGTGCCTTCTTATATTCTGATGTTGATGTCTTGTCCTCTGGGTAGCGAAGGTCACACGGCAGTCACTCCGTATTAATTCAGCCAAATTGATTCAGACCAAAGAGCAGACCCTGGGCCCTAAGTTGCAGTCGAGAGCTATTTGGTTTCTTGCTTGGAAATGATGTTTTTTAATGCTAATTTGTTGTTTTGTAGGATAATATTCCACTTCCACGTAGCAGAAAGCAACAGTTCGCCGGCTAAGGTGTCCCCACCCAGGCTCGGGGGGGCGCGGCGAGGGGTCTTCGCCACGCGCGCGCCTCTCAGACCCTGTGCTATTGGACTGTCGCTGGTCAAAATACATAGTATAGAGGGTATGTGTTTTAAATAAATTTATGTATTATGGAATGCTCTGCCTATATAAGACTTTTACAGAGTATGAGCATCTTCAAATTGTCGTAGAAGTACTTTTTTAAAGAGTTGGTTTAAGTCTCCCTACTGTCATTCTGCTTGTATAATATATTAGTTCTACAGCTGATGCTGGTGCTGCGTTACTATAGCATATTTATGATGCCTGGGAGAGGTCGCAAAACGCCATAGGAGTGTTTTGTGACTTATCGAAGGCTTTTGACTGCGTTGACCACAGTACCCTTATTCTTAAGCATAATTTCTATGGCGTGTGTGATTTGGCTCAGAAGTTGATAGTTTCATATCTTACATCTAGATTTCAAAAAGTAGATATTAATAGCGCTAAATCATCTGGTTCGTGTATACAGATGGGAGTTCCTCAAGGCTCAATCTTAGGCCCATTTTTGTTTCTGGTGTATATAAATGATCTTCCTTTCTTTATTAGTAGAAAGTGTGAAATGGTGTTATTTGCAGATGACACATCAATAATATTTAAAACTAACAGAAATAAAAATAATTATGAAGATGTAAATAGCGCACTTTCAGAGTTGCTTCACTGGTTTACTGTTAATAATCTTCAGTTGAATGCTAAAAAAACTAAATGTGTTAATTTTTCACTACCCAATGAAAGAGATGTTGAAACCAATATAGAATTGAATGGTCAGAGGTTGGAAATGGTCGATTCAACCTTATTTCTAGGTGTAACACTAGATAAACACCTTCAATGGGGCCCACATGTCGAAAGCCTTTCTGGTAAACTGAGTTCTGCCGCATATGCGATTCGAAAAATTCGTGAGATAACGGATGTCGAAACTGCTAGAATTGTTTATTTTAGCTATTTTCACAGTTTGATGTCCTACGGTATTTTATTGTGGGGATCTGCCGCTGAAATTGAGACTATTTTAATTTTACAGAAACGAGCTATACGTTTTATTTATAAACTACGGTCTAGATCATCCCTTAGAGAGTTGTTTCGGGAAATTGGTATTTTAACTACTGCCTCGCAGTTTATCTTTAACTGTATTTTGTTTGTGCGGAAAAATATAAATAATTATTCTAAGCGCTGTTAACGTCACAGCTTTAACACACGAAATAAAAATAAACTGTTAAATCCATTTCTAAGACTCCAAAAAATTCGGAAGTCTTTTATGGGGCAAGGTATGAAATACTACAACAAAATTCCGCATGATATATTGGATTTGCCCTTAAACAAATTTAAAGTAGCTATTAAAGAAACATTGATTAAGAAAGCATGCTATTGTACGCAAGATTATATAAATGATAAGACGGCATGGCTGTAAATTGTATCTATCATAGAACAAACAATTTTGTGGTCTGCGGCTGTTTGATTTTTATAATATTATTGTTATTTCTCATTTGTACAAATCTTTTTATTTTGTGGCTTGAGTATGTCATGCACACTTAAATGTCTCTGGGGTTGCGGCGTTATGCGTCGGGTCCAGTGGCGTAGCGTGCCTTGTCGGGGCCCCGTATAAAAATTTTTTTGGAGGCCCTTATATGGAGGTAAAGATTTTTCACAAAAGAAAAAAAATATTGTGAGAAGAAATATTTATTTATCACATAATTTACCCATTTTACAAATAAAAATCGAATTTTAAATATTCACTCTCCTTGCCTTTTTTTCGGCAAACTGATTTATTAAATCATTCATGGCTGATGATGATTTTAGTTTTTCTAAAGTTTCTGCCTCTATGGATAATAGTGACATGTCTGACAGCCGTTCTTGTCCCATCGAAGTTCTTAAATAATTTTTTATTAGTTTTAATTTTGAAAAACTTCTTTCTGCCGTTGCGGTTGTAACTGGAAGGGTCAAGAATAAAAAGCATGCTGTGATTACTTCGGGAAAACTGGATGCAAGACTATTGAATTTTACTAGCAATAATTCAATGAGTTCTTTAATGGAATAAATTTTTTTAATTTCAGAATTTAAGCATGTTTTTAGAGCCTTTAATTGGTCACAAAGATTAAGTGAGATGTCTTTACTGTATTTAGCAGACAGTTTTATGGAAGCGTTTAATATCTCTTCGCTTGAAGAAGATAGGAGTTTCTCCGGTTGTAATATTTCGAATATACTACTCAGGTTGCAAAGGCTCTGAAATCTTTCTTTAGTTTGAGAAATTAATATATCTAAACAGCAATAGTATACATTGACTTTGAAATATGATTCCGGGTCGGAAATTCTTTCATCTTGTGATAACTCATCAAAAAAACGCTTCGTTATCTTACGCCTACTGTTTTTAAAAACAGTTGTTACCCCCCACTCTTTTGCTAAATCTTTGGATTCATTTAGCAAACTATTAAATGAATTCTGATTTCTTAATTGGCACAGTCTATTCAAAAGATTACTTAATAAAATACTAGATTTCTGTAAGTCATTATTTTCATGCTGTAGAACTTTAGAAACAGGATTAATAATTTCAAATAGTGAAGAAAAAAATGTAACGAGCACTAAGAAATCAAAACTTTCTAAAATTTTAATTATACTTTTACATTCTTCACGTTCATTTTTTTTATTTGAAATTAAATTTAGTTGGTACAAAGTTTTCATGATTAGTAAAAAATTTTTCTTTACTGCTAATAAAGCGTCGTTCCTAGAAGACCATCTGGTAGGACATACCTTTTTAAGGGTAATCAAATATTTCTCAGATGAATCGTCACTTAGCATAGCCCAGCGTTTTATACTATTGGCAAAAAAAGTATATATTATTTCTAAATTATCGAAAAATGTCGATACTTCACGAACATGTCTCGCAGCATCGTTCAAAACCAAGTTTAAAGCGTGCGCAGCACAATGAACATAATCGGCATTTGGAGCATGCTCTTTTATTAGGGTTTGTAATCCTCCATACACACCCGACATAACATTTGCTCCATCGTATCCCTGTCCTCTACATTTAGTCAAATCAATTCCATATTCTTTAGTCAAATTTAAAATGACAGTTTTCAGACCTGCAGCACTGCAATCGGTTACTGCTATGAATCCTAAAAAGGACTCACAGATTTTTATTTCTTTAGGCACATTATCATCATTTTCTGTAACCGAGATATATCGAAAAACTACAGATAGTTGGTCAATTTTTGACAAGTCTTGTGTTGTATCCAGAATTATTGTCAGAAATGGAGCTTTTTTAATTTCTGAGATAATACTGTTCCTAACGTTAGTACCAAGCAAACTAATAATTTCGTTTTGAATCGTAGGGCTTAAATAATTTATTTCACCTTTCGGTTTTAGAAGAAGTTCTTTTAAAGTTGCATCATAGTTAGATAGCAGACGTGAAATTGCCATAAAATTGCCAGAATCAGAATCATGCCCCCTCAAAGGTAGATTACAAGATACTAAAGTAATTATAACATTAATTATACGATGCAGTACATCTCTCCAGAATGTAATTTTACTATCGATTTCACTTTTCAATAGAGTATCGATGGTATTTCCTTGCAACCAATTATTATAAGAGAGTGAGGCACTAATATGCTGCTGTGATTTTTCATGGTCAAGAATAGTTTGTGTGAAATTGCTTCTAACCGAAACACCGTTAACCCAAGCAGAGGAGTACGATTTGTTTTGACGATCTGCTAATAACCAACAGAAGTGACAGTACGGTTTGTTTAAAACGTTAGAATAACATAACCATGGTCTTATAATTTTTATGCCTGCCTGATTGAAATATGAATAATAATAAGCCGAAAAAGGTCGGTTATTTTCTGAAACTTTTGGAAATGGTCCTTGTGGTTTAAATGGACCCAATTTAAAAATTATTTTTCGTTCGCATTCAGTTAAATTGTCACCAAAATTTCCTCTATCTGATGAAATTATATTACAATCTGCATTATCTGCAGATATATCAGAATCGTTGACTTGGGGTTCCTCGCTTTCTGGATGGACATCCGATAAAGTATGTGCTTGGCTTTCTTCTATTTCCGGATGGATATGTGACGAAGAACATGCTTCAGAAGAATCTAAAAATAAACGAGTAATTGTTAAAAAATAAATACGAATGCTTTGATACTAAACTAAAAAGAGTTATATATAAATAAATAACGTGACGGACAGATGGACAGACCGAAATTAAAATATTTCCTTGTTTATCACTACGGGCTCCTAATAAATGGGTTGGGTAGTAGTGTAGTACTTACCTTTCCAATCTAAATCACTCACAGTATCTTGTCTCTGAAAAAATGAAGAAATTTTGGGCACTTTTTTTATAACCTCGTCCCTTTTCTGTTTAATTTTTCTTTTCTCAGCGCCGCTGGGATAATCTCTTTTCCTTTCACTCATTTCTTTTACAAGTCGCTACTAATACTGCTAAACCAGAAGAACAATATTGTTTGTACTGAATCACAATGTAATGCACATTTGTATAAAGCGCGTAAATAAACAGTGCACTGTACTCCGTGGTTTAACATCCAATGCAAAGTACAACAACGTACACGTACATCGCGATATCGATAAAGGATTCCCGGGGATTCCCCGCTGAGTTGAAGATGAAGTAAGTAAAACGGGGAAGTCCCGCAGCCCGCCATAACGATGTAGTGTTGCCAACTTTTGAACGCACGCTTAAGGCGGGAAAAAAAGGAATTACTTTATAGAATTTTGTCATTTGTAAAATAAAATAAATTAGAAAGTTTTTATTCTTTTTCCTTACACACTTTGGGGGCCCCCGTGGCCCGGGGGCCCCGTATAATTGATACGGCAAATACGGCGGTAGCTACGCCCCTGGTCGGGTCGTTGCGTTACCTAAAATATGGTTGAGCGAAACGATGGCTGGTTCATGCGTCATACTCGTGAACGGGTGCCACCAGAGAGGACTGGTCTGCTCATGTCTACTATGTTTATTCGTACTCATACTCGTATAACTTAAAATAAAAAGTTATTTTCTTCTTTTATTTTAAATCATGTGACTGCAGAACACATGTTTTTGTAGATTTGTCAAATTGTTTTACTACTAAGTACATATTCTTGTAACTGGCGGGAGAAAAAACTAACCTTGACGATTTTCTTGCCCGTTCTTTTACGATCAAGCTCCCGCCCGCAGTGAATGGGCGCGCTAGTTTTTAAGTTTTGACGTTCATAAGAGCTCTTTTGAGCCAAACTTGAATAAATGAATATGAATTTGAATTTGAATTTAGCGACCGCCCGCGACTTTATATGCTTGATCTAGAGGTACTTTTTAAAATCAAGCGGCAATTAAATCTGTTGATGAAAGTCCCGTTGGCTTTTTAGTTATTCCGTTTCGGTTGCGTTTAGCTTAACCACGTCTCAATGGAGCGGGACAAGGGTATCCTATGCCCCTTTCCTGGTTCTAAGCTACCCCACCAATTTTAAACCGAACCGGTTCAGCTGTTCTTGAGTTATAAACAGTGTAACTAACACCACTTTCTCAATCTATTAGCCAATTGCCGTCCACTGCTTCAGTGGACGGCAATTGAAATCATCCTAAGTTATATGTTTACTCATATTTATATAGGTCTTTTTTCCTATAAATTATAATAAATAAATAATAAATAAATAATAAATTTAAGTATACTTTTCTCGTAAATTATATATACGCTTTCTTGATATGATATCTTTTGCATGATAGAACTGCATTGAAATCTTTAAATAATGCATAGTTTTATAAGAATTTTGTAGTGTGTTTGAAGTGGACATTTTCTTTTACAGACTGTTAAAATCTATCATCCTAATTAAAGGTTTATTCTAATAATTTTGGATAAAATCTGATTAAATAGGCACAATTTCTGATCACAACCTAACTTTTATATAAATGTCTTAATTATGTATTGTTTTATTTTACAGTAAGGTCTCCTTTCAATTGTTAGCTATTCATTTATTTTTACTTTCCAGGTAACAAGATACATTTTCTCGGTGTGGATATGGTCAGCGGTACTCCAGTTTTGGACATAAAGCCATACATTCCGCAGTACGATTACCCAATAACCCCGTATGAAGTGGACGCCCTATCCTCGTTGACACGACCACCTACTGAAGGCGTCAGTGATGCGACTGACGGCTTGGCAAGCTTGCAAGTGGATGACATTGACGTTAGAAGGTTGGTAGTATTTCAAACTGTAGGTAATTATTGCACCTTAATATGAGAAAAACGTGTGCCGTGTGGGACCGGCCTAGAGTAGTTCAACCCCCTCTCATCTTACGGGCAGTCTTAAGAGTTGATGAGAAACCAAACTGTATTTCATTTAAACATATCTTCTACATTGTACGCGACTTACAGCTCAAAATTACGCTCATTTCACTTCACTTCTAGTTTTCCCCCTTATTGGGCAGAACTGGTCAAAAATGTTCCTTGGTTCTTTACCTTAACATAACGCCATAAGGTTCAACGTATCTAACGTTACAACGTAGTATGGGTTAACCCTTAATTGGGCATTAGGAGATCCTATTAAGGGTCCAATCTTTTATCTAATTAAGAGTTAACAATACCTTACTTCCTTGTTCTTTTCAGTTTAAGTCCCCGAGTGGTGAGTCCAGTGGGTAATGAAGGTGGTGATGCACACAAAATATCACATTTCGAACACGATATTACTCTACCAGGAAACCAGAGCAGGAATGCCTTAACACCAGTCTCACCATCCCCTGATTCCCCTTCAAGCACTGACTTGGATAGATCTGGTTTGAGAAATAGACCTCAAATACGAAGACCGGATACAGAAAGAGGTTCTCCAGATGGGCAGGAAAGATTTACTCCACCACAATCAGCGCAGATGTTGAATTTAGCCCAGGACGGTATAAGAGTAGCGTCTTGGATCTCAAACCCACCATCTCAGACTTATAATGTGAGATTTACTGATGATGCACTTGAAAGATTGAATGAACTAATTGGGGACAGAGCACAGGCTTTCCAATCCACTATCCAAACACTTCTAGCTGAAGACCCAAGGTCTCAGTATGTAAGAAACAGGTACCCGGATCATGAATATAACTGCGTTTTAGAAGACTTATCCATAAGTTGCGTTTTTGAGGACAGTACTTCAGCTTGTACTATCATTGCAGTAAGGAATGCGGAGGATTTGCAAAATTAAAGCGTTATTTTGTTTTTATATTTTTTTATAATTCTTAATAAGTAAGTGAATAATATAATTTATTGAAGCATAATAATAAAAATTGACATTACATATAAATTATTTTATTATGACATAAGAAATCACAGTTTATATAATACTGTCTTATAGTTTGGATAATAGCACCTATCATTACAAAGCAATGTGTAATGTTTACACCATTAATAAAATTTGACAAAATTTATTCGCATAATGTTCAATATAAGAACCCACGTCTATTTAATAAAAATATTTTAATAAACTTAACCCCTTTAAGTTTTTTTAAATTCTTAACTAAGAAAAAGCTATTAAATTTATATTTACTGACTTCTTTTCTCTTAAAGTTTAAAGAATAGATTATAGTTTTTGAATTTCACACTAAGCGACTAAGGGCCGATTTTATTTGTCGGATATTTTATACATACACTTTGAAAATGCATTGTAATCGGCCAGTCACGAATTTATTTGTAACAATACTTTTTGGTGAGTAAATAAGTTATCTAATATTTCTTTTATCCAAAGGTTGAAAAATCGGCTTTAAATGTTAAAAAAGACAAATAATTACTTGTATTGTTACTTTACAGCATAACATAAATACTCATGACAATCTTAAAATTGTTTAGAACACAACAGATTTTCTTTTACGTCTGGCTTTACAGTTACAAAAAGTGTTATACATAAAAATAATATGGTAAGATAAGGCACAAATGTAGGTCATTAATATAATGGTAATACTATACTTTAACAATGATAATACGCTGCCAGTATGAACCGACTAGTTTATTTGTAAAAAAATAATTCTATTTTATTTGTAATAAAAAATCGAATCGTCGACATATTCATTCAATTTCTTTGTAAAACAAAATTTGTTTTCCAGAGCCAAAACCACCAACAGAGTTAATCACCTTAATTTCCATATACTGAAAATATGCTTCGTTCAAAGTGATCAGTTTAATCCTTTCGTCTTGTGGGAACACAACGCTAAATGGATCAGCGTTCCATTTTTTGCCATCAACCGAAATCCTGTACTGTAGCTCCAAAAAGTTTCCATTGCCACCATCTTCACGTGGTACATACTCAACTTTATGTATATGATAAGGTTTTCCCAAATCGAATATTAAAGTCAGAAAGCGACCTTCGTTTGGATTAGCTTGCCCTTTCGCAGTCCAATCAGTATGCCACATTCCTTTAAGGTCTCCATCGGTTAACTTACATACTTCATGTGAAGGCTCGCAAGGAATATTACAAGTTACTTTCACATCTTTAACTGTTTGCTTATAAGGGTCTTCTTTTGTAAATGTTTCGATGGAATCGCTCCAATCAGATACTTGGTTATTTATTACTGATCGAATTTTAAATGAGTGTTTAGATTCGTATTTAAAGTTGCCGCAAGTAAAACTGTTTCCGAGTATGTTCGTGAGAATAATACCGTCTCTGATTAATTCATAACTGCTTGCTTCTTCCACAATATTCCATTCTAATGTGATTGAGTTTGGAGTTATCATGTCTTTGATAGCTTTCAGATCACTTGGTACCTTTAAAGAACTATTTAAAGTGAAATCGCCGATTACTTTACAAGTATTGTTAAATTCTTTGATTTTCAGCTGAATTTCATTCGAAGACACATCGATGCAGCCAATTTTGATTATAATAAACGTTTGTGATATGGCTTTATCCGCGCATTTGGCCAGGTAAGGATTTAAATCAAAATCTTCCTTAAAAATATAGGCAGTTTCATGTTCTTCAAATTCTTCATCATTATATGTTCTGATTATATCAATAGACTTGCCGTTTATAGCTGCTTTAATGTCTTGGATATCATCAATCGCTTTAATCAACAGCAACGTAGAGCGCTCTCTTACAAAGCCTTCATAATAGCCTTCAGTTTTGTTGATATTTACGTACAAATTGTTTTTGTCTTCGTTGTTGGGTCCAATCATTTTGATTGTAGTTTTTGCAAATTTCTGTTGTTTATATTCAGTAGATACGCCATCATCTTCATAAACTTCGAAGTTTGATTCACCATCTCCAGGATACAAAACAATTATCCTTTTGTTTCTTTCAATTTCATTAGGATTGTTGTTTGGATTGACCATAGGAATAATAGCTCCACTTTTAATGAATACTGGAATTTTCCACAATGGACAAGAGAACTGATTAATTAGCTTACCTCCACAATATTTTTCTCCTGTAAAGAAGTCTGTCCATTTTTCGTTTTCATCAGGCAAATATATTTCATTCCGAACAGATATACCATTAGTTTTATCGTCGTTGTAAACGGGGGCTACTAAAATATATGGACCCCACATGAATTGATATTGAGAAACTGTTGTGTAAGCAATGTCTTCTTTTGGAAATTCAAGAAACATTGCTCGGACCATAGGCAACCCTTCTATAGACTCCCGCCCCAATGTGTAATTATAGGGCATCAACATTGATTTCAATTTCAGGTATGATCTGTTAATATTCGTTGCCTCTTTGTCGTAGGAGAATGGAGTCTTAGGTATGTTACCCCAACCATCCATGTTCAATTGCAAAGGAGTGAAAGTTTTCCATTGATAGTCACGCACATTGACCTCTTTCGACCCCCCTGCATATATTCCATCCATATCAGAACCAACAACTGGCAATCCAGAAAGACCTGCTCCGATGTATGTCGGTATATGGAATCGTATATATTCCCACTGACCGCCAGATTGATCTCCGCTCCATATTCCTGAATATCTTTGGGTACCAGCCCATCCATCTACCATAATTATCATTGGTCTTTTGTTGCACTTAGTTGCTTTGACGAATACATCGGTTGCGTCTTCCACAGCTGTTAAACCGAATGAATAACCGCTGCCTATCCATGCCACATCACATTTCAGTGCTGTAACCCCTGCGAATCCAACTTCTCTTCCTAAATCTCTTTCCCCTTTTTTAGGATGTTCAGGATCAGCTGGATGTAAGTTAGATTCTGTCCATAGAGCTACTTCGACGCCCATTGACCTGGAATATTCAGCGAACTCTTTCAAATTAGAAAGATCCCCTTCGAACGAATCTGTTTGTCCATATCCACTGCCATAACCATCATTGGGTATGAACCAACCTAAAGGCATGTCATGCCTTTTGTATCTGTCTATCATACCACGTGCAGAAAACTGATAATTGTTATTTTCTCCGTTTAAAGATTCCAAAATTCCTTCTTTATTATCTACTTCGTTAGGCTTGTAACTTTTGTAATACTTTCCGTCTTCAAAAAGCACTGCGCGAGGTGTATCTGGTGAAACTTCTACCCAATAGTCCCTATTGAAAGCGTTAAGATGTGCTTCGTAAAAAGTGTAAATTGGCATAAATATTGGTTTTCCAGTTAGCTCAAAATAATCTTTCAAAATATGCTTGGGTACAATATTAATGAAATAAAACGCGTCGAAGTATTCTTCTTTATGGATTGTTTTAACTTCGTCAGTTGATTTGTCCCCAAAGTGGTAAACTCCCGGTTGCCACGTGTTTCTTAACACGCCATAGCCGTACGTAGACCAATAGAAGGGGCACGGAGATGTGACTCCACCGTCTACCCAGTTGTTCGTGTTGACAATATTGATTTTTTCTCCTTTGTGAGTGAACCGTCCGTTCTGCATACCGCCTCCAAAAAAATGTTCGTCATGACGTTGCTCTAAGCTTTGTATTGATTTCCCATCGACGTAGGAAAAGGATTCTGATTCACTCACAGCAATTTTGTTAGTTCTTTTATCTTTTATTGTCATCGTCGCGGTTAATATATTGAACGATAGTTCAATCTTGTTTGTGTCAACAGTGTGACGTAAATCGTCTGATTTCAACGAAGACTCTTCGAAGGCTTTCAGCCCGTAGTCGCTTATTTTCTTGACATTGATTTTAGCGTTATCGTTGGGATTGAGAGGTTCTGGGTATTCCCTAAACTTCCCCGACGGTGACAAATAAAATCTGACGACATGGCTGTTTAATATGTATAGTCGGGCAGTTTCTCCTGATGAGTAGGCGATTTCATAAAACTCATCTAGTTTTTGAAAACTTGAGATACTGCCAACCATTTTAAATGTCATATAATTACAGTGGAAAGTAATGATGGTAGTGGATGGAAAGCTGTTTGTTATCTGTAACAAAACAGAAAGCACATTAATTTCAAATCAATCCTTATATTTAAGTACCTATCTATACATTTAAAGCTAATCCTAGGGCCAAAGAATCAATGGCCCTTTACGGAGCCCCGGTGTGGGCGCATTCTTTGCGGCGACGAGCCGCTCACTACTTGAACGGTAGCGTAATGGTAACGGTAACGGTCGCCTAATGGCTAAAAAAGGGCCAAAGAATCAAAAGTAGTCAGCATCCGCAAGTACGCATAGGTGTCCCTATGAAAAATTGAGAATTACTGCAGATAATGCCTGAATGACGAAGAAGGTTGAAATTAAATATCATTAGTAATTTTTTGAGTTGTTACATAACATTTTTTCAAAACATTAACGATGTCAAAAACTTAACTACTTAGTATAAACGACAGAGCTTAATTAACAGGGCTTAATTATTTGTCATTTCTTATGTTATGTTCGAGGAATATAAGTAGGCTTTCAAAGAGCAGTAGGACATAACTAAGATAGGTCTGGTGCAGCAGGCCTAACTTTTCCACTCAGGTATATGATTAGGTAGGTAGTTCTTCAAAATAAACTTTTCTTCTACCCTTTAAGCACCGGCGCAAAATAAGTCTTAAGCTATCAGTACGTCTCCATATCGGCAGATCTATAGGCACATGAGCACATCTCAAAATCATCATCGCCGATTCATCCTTCCAAGCTTAGATGCTAACCGGACAAATTAAATGCTGTTGATCCCTGTCTCCCGGCAGTCTTTAGCAAATATCAAGAACTTTCCACTTTGCTGTCTTTGTAGGCCGATTTTATCTAAAGTAAGTAATTAAGCACTACTTTTTTATAATTATTAGTAAAGTTGAGTGTTTGTGGAAGTTTTAAGATTTACTTTGAAGCCATAAAGTCACCTGTTTTAATTCATTATTTGAAGTTCAACACTTTAGCAACAATTCAACGAAAGTATTTTTTTTACTTTATTTAAAAAAAAATTATGAAAGTTACGAAGATGATAATTTTATTATAACAGAACAACTTACGAAGGTTCGATAAATAAACTTCGAAATACCGTCATAAAAATAAATATTTTTAAGAAGTTCAGGTCTAAAACTCGAAAGTTATTAATCGCGAAACATACATGGGGATGATTCGGATACTCCAAGTGGTGTTCTATCTCCATACTTCCGCGAGACACTTTTTTTGGGACATTCCGTATAATGTAATCTATTCGGTGTGCAGCAGTGGACTCATAAGGCTGCTATGATGAACCGATAGCTAGTTTGGTTAATTAAAGCATTTAGTATACCTACTTATAAAGGGACATCTGAAGCTGTCGGGGATGATGCGTACGCGGTGCGAGTTTCGAAAAAAGGCGGGAAGTCTTGACAGATGAACAGCAAATAAATCCATTATTACAGGTATCCCCTAAGATATATATAGCTTAAGGTTGGTCTTATTCTAAGCCGGGTACTATCACAGATGAAGTACCACAGTTTAAGCGTACGGGCTTATTGACGCGACCTTTTTGGTCTCGATGGTTGGGGTTAAATTTAGGTTTTCCGTCACATCACTATTTACAATCTCGAGATTAATTTATTATCTTTAAAAAAAACTATTTAATAATATTTGGGTAGCAACTTTAAATCGGACTTCTCGGCGGTAAAGTGAAGCGTCATGTCTGCAGTTTTGTTTTATTTTCTAAAATTTGTGATTTTTTGAACATTAATGTGTAATAACGGTGGATTATTAACCGTTAAGTGTTTGTGAACATAAATGAGTGTTGGTATTTGAAACCAAACAGTGCAACATCACTTTTCAAATTCTCTCAAGAAGTCCATGTGAGATCTCAGTATAGTCCCACATCTTTACTGAGGTGTCAAGGGGTTTAGGGGGGGCATCTCATTTACTATTGCTCATCTTTATCACTACTCATTCTCATTTACTATTATTTATATGTTATTAATATATCTCCGATACCACTTAAAACACTTTCCCGCCAAGAAGTCCAAAATCGTGATTTCAGTAATATTTAGTTTTTTTTTTAAATTTGTATTTTGTTTTGACGTTTTCAAGTGCTATGGAATAGTTTATGAAATAAAGAACTTTTTACTTTAAATTTTTAAATATCTATTTATTTAAAAAACCAACAAATGATTCTAAAAGTTTGCTGGTGTAAATATTTTTTTTGTTCTTATTTCTTAACAATTGAATGAGAAGGTTTCTATAAAGAAAAGTTTTAATGGACCCTAAAAAAGAATGCTCTTCACTTACCCCAACATCTACTCGGCACTCACAGTGTTAAATATTACTATTGTTACCGGTTCAATCGGCAAACTTACAGGTAATGAAAAAGAGTCGGCGTTGGGCTTTTATATTCGGCTGGTATTATTTACTTAAGTAGTACTTACCTATACGTAGGTAAGTAAAATAATATACAATGAAAGAAAAGAGATACGTGTGTAAACTGAGATATAGATAAATGTAATCCGAAATTTACCTTTATGTATATGAATCCAAGGTTCTTTATGGCCCGCATCATTGATTTCGCCGTCCAGTGAAATGTCATTTGCGTTTTGTTCTATGAGAAGGGGGTAAATGATTGCGTCTCACGAAATATGTTTTTTTTCCTAAAATAAAAATAATAGAAAATATGTTTTTTGTCTAATGCAAATTCATTTCAAATTTTCACAACATTTGCAAAAGATTAAAAACGAGCTTAAGAGAAAAGGAGATTAGGTGCGTTTTGTTTCACCGTATATCTTTTTGTATTGTCATCTTTATTTTGTATCTGTGCTGCTGTCTGTGCCTCTGTGGGATATTTTAGTTTCCCTTCGTTAAATTTTTGTTTGCATCAAGAGTTGCGAGTCACCGTAAAGTAAAAAGTATTCAAATACTAATAAAATATTATAGTGATTGTTCACCTAGATTTTAATAATATTAAAAGGTGAGTTTTTGTATTCTGTTGGATTTAGATAGTGTCAGCCCCAAAGTAAATTCCAAAAAGCTGTGTCATTGCGATCTAACCTGTACGGCCGGTACTAAAAAGAAATTTGATTTTTCAGATGTTTTTGACACGTTCAGAGTATGATCGCGGTGTGAATACCTTCAGCCCTGAAGGGCGACTCTTCCAAGTGGAATATGCCATTGAAGCAATCAAGTTAGGGTCCACAGCCATTGGCATTTGTACTTCAGAGGGAGTAGTATTGGCAGTGGAGAAAAGGATCACGTCGCCTTTGATGGAGTCAACTACGATCGAAAAGATTGTGGAAGTCGACAGGCACATCGCCTGTGCTGTGTCTGGTCTGATGGCCGATTCTAGGTAAGATTGTTTCAGAAACTTACAATGGCATACATTTCTTCTTTATTCATTTTACTCGTAATTCTCACTAGTATTTTTTATTAGTTGATGATAAACTAGATTGTAAATAAGTAAAAGAAAAACCCTTGGCTGATCTTATTAATGTTTTTTATATAACAGTGTAAAATGCAACTACTTTCTAGTGCACAAAATATCTACATTATGCTTATTTATTAATTCTGACTGCAATTAGTAATTTTAATTATTTTGATTTTTAATTACCACTATACCTATTGTATTATTTTAATTAATTTTAACTTGATATTTTCTGATTTGTAATAATGTAAGCTTTTTAAAAGTTTTTGAACTATTGTTTAAGATGTTTGATAAATAAATAAATATATCATACCTAAGGCCAAAGTTCAATAAGAATTACTTGAATTCTTTGATTCACATAGATTTTTTAGTTTTATATACCTAACTAAAAAGAAATAATTTTATTTTAGAATGTTAGTTGAACGGGCTCGAGTTGAAAGCCAGAACCACTGGTTTGTGTACAATGAGCGAATGAGTGTGGAGTCATGCGCCCAGGCTGTCTCCAACCTTGCTATACAGTTTGGGGACAGTGATGATGACAGCGGCACTGCCATGTCCAGGCCTTTTGGAGTAGCTGTTATGTTTGCAGGTTAGTTTTTTTTAAATATAGCATGGTCGCATTTCCGGGGAGCCGGTGGATGCAGGCAGCAAAGGATTGATCTACATGGAAAGCCATTGGGGAGGCCTATGTTTAGCAGTGGACTTCAGATAGCTGAAATGATGATGATGATGGTGGCATGTTGTTTCTGTTACATATTTTATGGGTCCTTTTAGCGAGATGTAAAACCATAATGCAGGCCTTCATAGGAGGGCTTGTTACTGTGCATACTCTATGGTATGAAGTGCCTTCTTTTTGTTGAACTGCATCAACTGCTTCCTGTCTGGCAGGATTTACTCATTATCATGTGTCACAGTAATAAAAAAAAATATCATAATACTATCAGTTTTTCCATTATGGCAGCTTATTTAAAGTATAACAAATAGAGGTTCTTACAGAAAAGAAGACAATAATCACCCTTTGATATCACATGTATCATAATGTGTCATCATCCTAGTTTTTCCTGGTTGTGCCTAGACTTACTCTTAAGGCCCAGGGTTTCCTCACTGGTATAAACAGATTTTGCAAAATTTTAAGTTGCTACACATTAGGTCATTACTAGTGATTACAAATTAAGTTATTACTGTACATGAATAGAAAAATAACTATCTAATTTTCAGGTATTGATGAGAAGGGTCCCCAACTGTTCCACATGGACCCAAGTGGCACATTTGTTCAGTATGATGCTAAAGCTATTGGATCTGGTAGTGAGGGAGCTCAACAAAGTCTCAAAGTTAGTAAAAATTGCTATAATTTTAATAATTATTTCCTTTATGGGTGCATGTTGTTCCCTAAAACTTACTATGTAGATGATTTAGCTAATATCTGTAATTTTAAAATTTTTTAACCTTTTTAATTTTATTTATTTTACCTTCATTAACAGTGTCTAGAACCAATGATTGAAGACAACAATCAACTTTCAAAAATAAAATTTAACACTCACAAACAAAACTGAATAACTACACAACAATAATTAAATTAATTATGCAATTTTTTTATTTATCTTGCAAAAATATGATTTGGATTATTCTGTATGTTTAACAAATCCAAAAGGTTTTGGGAGAAACGACACGTCAAAAGTATCTTAAACAGATAGGATTGTATTAGTATTGGTACTGACTTACAGTTTTCATTTTTATTTACATTTATTTTTTAATGCTAATTAAATTAAGATCCTCCCCCCATCCCCCTTTCATCTCATGGGGAGTCCTGGAGGAAGAGAAATTTTAACTGATGATGGGTAGCAGCGATATCCTGCGTACTGGCTTGAACTGCGATCACCAACCCACCTGCCCAGCATGATTATAGGCAAATACACCCAATAAAATAAACTATTGGGGGGGGGGGGGGGCAATGTTCAGTAGTCGCCTTTCATGGCTTAAATGATATATATATGATTGTATTTTATTTCTAAGCTTAGTCATTAAAGTAGGTAATTATAGTTTTAGATATATAATCATAGTTTTAAAGTAAAAGTAATATTAAATAAATAAAATGGTTTTTCAGGAGGCATATCACAAATCCATGACATTAAAAGAAGCGATAAAGTCTGCCCTAACAATCTTGAAGCAGGTGATGGAAGAAAAGTTGTCCGAGAACAATGTGGAAGTGGTCACAATGACCCCAGGATCCATGTTCCACATGTACACGAGAGAACAGCTTGCCGAGGTTATTAAAGACATACCTTAATTCCATAGTTACTGTAGACTGTATAGACATGATCTGAAACTATTACACATTTTTATATTTTAGATGAAATAAATAAGTATTTGTGTACATATAACAATTACGATTTCTTTATCAACTTAGCTTAACACATTAACCGCCATGGGGGGCACCGGTGACCGGCAGGGAAGACTTATATACCAGATGGCCTAAATGGAACATTTGGGTCAAATTAGCTTGGCAGTTAATGTATTAATAAGCCCTATTACAAAACAAGATCTAAAGCTAAACCAGGTTTAAAACTAGTTCTGTCACTTTCATTGAACTTTAATCCTGGTGTAACTTTAAAACCTTGTTTTGTTATAAGCCCCTTAATGTCCGACTATTAACTGCAGCTCTGAAATAAAGGTTGGAGGAATGATTTCATAGTTTGAATGATTCGAACATAAGTATTCAAAATTAATGAGATACAAATATTTCACCAATAAAAAATCTAGAAATAATCTATGTACAGAAAAGTTTCTGTTAATACAAAATGTTTCTCTTTAATTTCTTACAACAAGAAAGCACATGCATCATTCAAATAGATTTAAGTGAAAAAAAATTTTTATGATAAAATTAAAAATGTGTAATAAAAAATACTATACCTGTTTTGTAATAAAAAGACAATAACATTTCAGATCATGTCTTGAAGTGGTTGTGTATGTAAAGTAATGTTTAAAGTAAATTGTATTTATTTATATACAGCTAATATGTAGAAATATCTTACTTATGTAACGAAAATCTACATTAATAATATTCATTTGGACAATGTAATATCACTGTACTTATAATATAAAAAATGTCGTAGATAGATATACAGTTTAGTTTAAATATTATTAATTCATGGAATGGTAAATGGAAAAATATGGATTGTGTAAAGTAAGTATTCTTTGATTAATAAAAAAAAGAAAATATATTGTTTATTATTTTGTATCCTTTTCTGTAATATTTGTAGCTAACAATATGTACTATAGTTCAATTTGATATTAGTTTTTTGGTTAAGTTTAAATCAGTTAATTATCTAGGTAGATAGATAGAAAATTGTGCGTCTTTCGTATTAAAAAGACGCTTTGATGAATAAGCTGACATATATTTGAAATTATATATGATTCTAAATAATTCTCAACATTCGAGAGAAATACGATGGGAAATTGGTAAGTTTTTTTTCTGCCATCGTTTTTAATAATTATAATAAATCTTTATTGCAACAATAGGGAGTTTACAAGTACAGTGCGAGCCCTGATCCTTAAACTAGCGTAAGCTGTTTATTTCAACTTATTTTTCTGCCCAAAAATAAGCAACAATGGGTAACTCTCGAGAAATAGACGTATTTTTTTGATCCTTTTCAATCTTTCAATAAATTCTTATGACAAGAGGTAAAATTTCAAAACACCCGAAATAATTAATTTAAATTATTTGATCAACCTAAGTTGATCAATTAATTTAAATTATTTGATCAACCTAAGTTGATGCTTTAAAATTATTTTTCTTTTCTTTAGCATTTTGGTGCACCAATAAAATTTTAAATAACCGTAATAATTGTGTTCATACACAATTCATACGCAATCATTTGCGCTGATGTAGGCACTCCTTTCACTCTCTTATTATTTTAATTTATAAAATTTTATCCATGAAATAAAATGGCAACACAGATGATAGCGGCAATACCCGAGCTGCAGTGGAGTGAATCAAGTTCTAGAAACACTATCCAAGATTTATCGAAGCTTAGACTGGGAAGGCAGACCGTTTGAAATATATAGTTAGATATAGTCGGCGGCACATTAGTTGAACAAAAACTTTGTCGGCGGTTGTCTACGGTACATTCGTAGACAAAAGAAAGTGACTAAAGCATGCGCGCGATTGTAGCGTCGCCGCGTTGCCAAAGTAACGCGCCACCCCCCCCCCCATACCGCACTTCGATTGAGACTCGATAATGTATTACTGCGCATCCAAGGACACTGTTCAGCTTATGTGCCGCTGATTATTCATTTTACCTGCATATATTAAATGTCAACATAGCGCTGTATGTGATTAAAACTCCTTTGGATAACATAGATTTATTTTAATGACACGAAAAAGATTCATACCCAATATTAAATGCAATGAATTGTAGAGAATATATTATGTAAAAACAAATTCTTATTTAAAACAATGCGTTATTCAATGTACACAAGTATTTTTCTCTTCAAAATTTTTCATAAACTATAATTATTTTTGTTCTTATGTGTTTTATATTTTGTAGATTAGATCTCTTTTACATAAACAGCTACAATTGGATCTTTTCGTCACGTCGCTTAGCGTGTTTACTTAGAACAAGTGGTTACAGTAAGTGACCAAAACATCAGTTAGCAGTTTACAATTCTGACAAAGGTTTGATGCCTTAATGTGTCAAAAAATAGTAAAAAGGAAGTAAAAGTTTAGGTTTTTAGGTAATACAAACATTAAGCCTTTTTTATAATAAATTTATTCAATATTTTATTTGTTCGTGTATGTTAATATCATATTTACTTAAAATAAGATTTTTAAATTGAAATAGAGACAAATAACAAGGAAGCATTTTATTTCACGGTGTATACTTATATTGAGCACAAAAGTAAATCTTAAAACTATAAACATGATAAATGCACCTTTAATTCGAAATATATATCTCACCAATATACGGATCATCGATAATGTAAAATAGATAACGCAAATATCACGATTTGTATTTGAAACCTGAATTTTAACGCCTTATGTGACGTCACTGCCGATATTTACTGACGAGAAATCCAAACTAATTCATAGATCCGATGCCGCTAATGATAAATCGCATGCTTAATGGAATAGTGACTTAACTCAAAAAAGATTTTTGGGACATCACAAAAGAATATATTCTACTGTAAGCGCATTAAATTGATACTGATTTATAAATTAGTAATTCTGCTTGTGTTTTGAACGTTTGATTAACATTGATTCGATCTCAGTAAGAAATAGAAGGACTGTATAAGTACGTAACTCAAACCTGACCTATCTATTAATGGGTCGATGTTCCTTTAAGCACGCGAAATGTTTTATACGTGAAATCGTTCATGTTGCAGTATATAAAAAACAACAACAGTATCGCGCGGACTGTAGGTAGCGGCGGTCAACCCCGACGATTGGTCAAGGTTCGGACACGCGAATCACATGCATTTGCGTTATTTATTTTAGTATATATAATAATGTAAAGAAACTGTAGTAATGAAGTATTTTATGAAGAAAAAACATTTTTTTAGAAAGCAGACTGAATACTATTTGAATGCGAATAGAGCCTAACAATCTTAATTTAGAGATATTTAATTAAATGACTCTCTAACTCCATAGGGTTAACTGTAGGGGCGAATCTCTCGACCGCGCGTCCGTTCCTATCCACAATAAACTTGGAGAAATTCCATTTAATAAAGTCCCCTATGGTTCCCGGCTGGGCCATCTTCAAATACTGCCATAGAGGATGAGTATTATCACCGTTCACGTCAATTTTCTCAAAGACATCGAATTTTACGCCACGACTCCTGGTAACCTTGAATATCTCTTCGGGAGATCCTGGCTCCTGACCGCCGAACTGGTTGCAAGGGAAGGCCAGTATACGCAGACCTTTAGCCATATACTTGTCGTATAACTCGCTCAGTTCCTTGTAGTTGGTGTCTGTAAGGCCGCATTGAGATGCTACGTTCACTATTAGCAGTAAGTAGCCTTTGTATTTGTCTAGTTTGACTTCCTTGCCATTTAAATCTTTGACTGTGAAATCGTATACAGTTGGGTCAGTCCTTGGAGATTTTGATGATCTGAAAAATATATAGACTGAATAGTGAATAGTGAAAAATATATATTAGTGTGGGCGTATAATATGCCTATGCCTACCCCTTCGGGGAAACAGGAGTGAATGTATGTGTGTATGTTCCTAAAACAAACAATAACTGCGTCCTACATAACGAGAACCTATGTTAATATTTATTATCAATTACTTGCCACAACAAAGAATTGAAAATGTTGTTTTGTGGTCTAAATTACTAACATGGTCGCTGATATCAAATTATCAATGAACAAATATGAAGACAATGGGACCGTCATGTATTCTGTTAGCAATTGATTGCACATATATGATAACAGGTTCTGATTGACAGTATGTCTGACTAATTTCTTGTAAAGCAATATTGATAAATATCCTTTCTGGGGTCAACAGCATGATGATTAACGCATTGTAAAAGTTCCTATTCTGTTTATGTTTGAATGCTTGAAAATATGGATCTGAAAGCAATGAATGACTTCAGAAAACCTGCTGCAGCCTACTTGATTAATGCACTATGGAATGGAAAGTGATTACCGTATCCCCTGGACGCTTCACTAAAGAGGCATCACTAAAGCGTCGTCGACTTATTAACCCTTTGACGACCACGGGGACATATTTGTCCCAAGGCAAAAATATAAGATAACTAAATAACTAATTTACGTATGGCTAATTTTTTTCTTTTGTTTATTTTTTAACGAATGAATATTATTTTTTATTGCTGGCAACACGGCATCGGACCCGTCTATCTTTGTCTATGGTCATTGCAAATTGACAGATCGTTTGGCGCCGAAACTTAAAACTTTGCAAAAGTGATTTGGAGTGCAAAAATTGTTTTCTACGTTTTATTTTGTGAAATATTTATTCTCTGGTAAGTTAATTTTTATTATTTATCGTTACAATATAAATTTTCATGCTGAGTACTTTGCTAAGTGGTTGTAAACAAAAAGGGACACCGGTGTCCCTATAGCCTGTGAGAGTCTAATTCTATATACATATTGCAGTTGTGTTTCTGTGTCATTACCCTGGCTTACTTATTTGTATTTATTGTAGATTATGTCTCGCCGAGGACTTGGAGTTTTTGAACTCCGCGAACATGAAATTCAACATATTTTGATGGGTGACAATAGCGACGATGAAGACAATTTGTTGCTCGACGAAGAAGATCAACGGCTTTTGTCACAAGATGTTGACCAAGGCGTACTCGATGTGGAGATTGAAGATACGACTCACAGATTGTCCCCCGAACCTTCAACTTCTGCAGTAGAACCTTCCCCTCCACCAGTCGGCAATGATGAACCCGTTTTCAAGTGGAGTCAGAGAACGTACGTTCCGAATGTTTTTGCTAGTGTGGACTATGAATTTGGTAAGGTGCAAATCTGTCAAGACATTGAAGGCGATATGTTGACTCCTTTCAAAATATTTCTTTCAACAACAAAACATGACACATTGGTTGAAATGATAGTATCCGAATCAGTACGGTACGCTCACCAAAATGGCCGAGAGTTTTCCGTTGAAACTGAAGAAATGAATGCGTTTCTTGGCATGAATTTAGTGATGGGATACCACATTTTACCGTCTATTCGAGATTACTGGTCTACCGAACCAGACATGGCAGTACCTTACATATCCAATGTTATGCCTAGGGTTCGATTTGAAGAAATACGTAGGAACCTACATTTTTGTAATAATGATGAAATACGAGATCCCACGAGCCCCGATTTTGATCGCGCCTATAAAATTAGACCGGTAATGAAACATCTCAATACGTCATTCCAAAATGCCCTCAATAATACTAAACAGCAGTCTATTGACGAGCACATGATAAAATTCAAGGGGCACAATGCGATGCGACAATATGTAAAGAACAAGCCTGTGAAATGGGGGTTCAAATTATGGTGTCGATGCGATGCTACTACCGGTTACCTGTTTGAATTTGATTTGTATACAGGCAAACGAAGCACTGGTGTTCAGTATGGACTAGGTGAATCAGTAGTACTTCAACTTACACAAAAACTAGAAGGTTTGGGATGTGAAATATATATTGATAGCTTTTTCAATTCGCCATTGTTACAATATAAACTGATTCAACGGAATACGAAGTCATGTGGAACTGTTCGAACCAACCGAAAGAACCTACCAAAAACTGCACCTGTAGACAAAAAAATGAAGCGTGGCGATATTTACGCCACTAGCTTCCAGGGCATAAGTTATATCAAATGGATGGACAACAGAGCAGTGCATTTGATAACAAATTTCCTATCGCCAGTAGGAACTAATTTCGTAAAACGACGTCAAGTTGGCTCTGCGGAGAAAATTGATGTGAAATGCCCCAACATTGTATCACATTACAATAAAAACATGGGAGGAGTTGACCTCATGGATCAACGTAAGGTCTGCTATGAAATAGATCGGAGATCGAAAATCAAATATTATCTTCGGCTGTTCTTTGATTTATTTGATATATCCGTCAGTAACTCATACACTATTTACACGAAGCTTCATAATGAAAATAAAGTGGAAGGATGTCTTTTGACCAGCTTGCAATTCAGACAAGTCGTTGCTCAGAGTTTGATCAATGGTTTTACCAACAGACAACGAGACGTTCCTATTTCCAGAACAAGTGCAGTACGTAAATCGCTAAAGCGACAATTACCTGTACATCCTATGGAAAAGGTCACAATCAGAAAGCGATGTGTAAATTGTGCTAAGTTCAAGAAGGACAATCGTACAAACAATACGTGTGTTTCATGTAACGTTCATCTGTGCTACACTAATGAAAGAAATTGTTTCGCTCAGTACCATAACTACTAGTGTTTTATTCATTATTTTGTTAAAAAAAGTAAAATAATTCATTGATTAATAAATATAAGTATATGTATAAGTAATATAAAATAAAATATACAAATATAAGTATAATAATATTTAGTTTTATTTTTGTAGAATCCCTAGCTAATGATTACCATTAACGACCATAGGGACATATGTGTCCCAAATAAAATCTAAAAATCCAATTTAGGTTTCAATATTTTTGTTACAAAATATGTTTATTAGCCGCTCTATGAAGTATTTAAACTAGTTGAAATAATTAGATTACCTTCCATAGTCTTATGGTCCTGAAAGGGTTAAAACCTGTTTCACGCCCTTGCCATGTCAAGATCATGCTTTAAGTTTTGGAAACCCGCGCCAGAGCGTTTATTCCACAACGAAAGGTTATACAGCAGAATGTTTCCATTACAACTCATAAATGAAGTCTAGGACCCAAAAATAGCATTAAATAAGGTATATTGGTGTACACGGCGGCACTTAAGTTGAATACAAAAGTGACTAAAGCATGCGCGCGAGTTAGCTACCCTCCATGCCGCAGCGTGTACGTTGCCCCAGCGGGAAAAGTTCCAATTTCAATCTTTGAGTTTATCAGATTTTCAGTGTATAACGTCGTGTAAATGTGTATGTGTAGTATAAATTTGTGAATCCAACCTTCGGGGAGTTATTCATAAAAAACTGTTTCCGCTGCGACAACTTTGCCCCAGCGGTTTTTTTTTCCATGGACGTAGGAGAAAAAAAATTGGTACAAAAAATTTGAGTTTGACGTGTTGTAGTAATTGTGTAGGTATGAATGAAATTAGTGAGACATTAAACTGCAAAGATATTCGAGTTTTCGCTGCGGAAACATTTAAACATTTGGCCATTTGCTAGATTTCATATAAAAATCTTATATAGGGAGCTGTAAATTAGTACATAATTATGTTGTTTTGAATTTGTTTAAATTGTTTGTGCAAACAGATTTAAAAAAAAAACTCGTGTTCAGAAGATAAACGATTTTCTTTTTTGCTGACATTTGTGTACTCAACTGTACAAATTATTGAATTTTATAGTGGAATTTTAAGCATGTTACCTAAATAGAGAAATTTGAAACTGACTTTTTCCGCTGTGGAAACAAACAGAATTTGTACTTGTCTGCTTTCAATCGTCTTAATAAAGATTTCTCACTTTTGTTCCATGTTGAATTCCCTGAACGTATCAACAGCTTCATATATGTCTATTGCCATTACATCAGGCATTTCAAACGCGCCAAAATGGCCGCCCTCATTCACCATTGTGCTTTGCAGGTAGTTCTTGTATTTCAGCCGCAAGATATAGTCCGGTGTGAAGAATATATCGTTCTTGAATTTTAATCCCCATGTCGGGACTTCTACTGGTAGACTGCAAGTAAAGATGAAATATTATTATTTATTGCTTCAAGGAACAGACAATGACAGTGGAAGAACGTACACCACGGATATATATAGGCGCGCTAGTTTTTAAGTTTTGACGTTCATAAGAGCTCTTTTGAGCCCAACTTGAATAAATGATTATGAATTTGAATTTATATATATCTGTGTATGGGGCGTTAAGGTTCTTCATGGCGAACGCGAACCGGCAAACGTAGAGGACGGCCTCCCACGCGATGGACCGATGATCTGGTCAAGGCGGCGGAAAGCCGATGGATGCAGGCGACTCAGGATCGCTCAATGTGGAAATCTATTGGGGAGGCCTATGTTCAGCAGTGGACGTCATATGGCTGAGATGATGATGATATATCTGTGGTATACGTTTTTTTTAACGCCTAATGTGACGTCACTGCCGATGACGGGAAATCCAAAGTAAATCATTGACACTAATGCCGCTGATGATAAATGTTTTTACGTGATGTGTTTATACGTGAAATCGTTCATGTTTATTGCGCGGACTGTAACTAGCGGTGGCCAGCCCCCACAATTGGTCGGGGTTTGAAAACGCGAGTTACATACATTTGCGTATGTAATATATCGAGGGTTCCGTGCTCAACCCCGATAAGTGTTTTTGGGCTTCAAACAGTACTTAAAAGAATTTATCGGTTAATTAAAAAAAATGAAACTTAAAAGGTTTACTTATTGGATTATGAAGTCCTCAGATTTCAGTCTTCTTTTCTGAAATCGACTTATCTGATAATATCACAAGAAAAAGCGGCAGAAATTATGTATCTGATGTTGTAACTTATCGGGTTTGAGCACGGAACCCTCGAATACGCAAATTAATGTAATTCGCGTTCGAAATTGCTAGAGTCTTGGTTAACTGCTGGGTTTCAAACTCCCTGATCGCGATCAGAAACGAGCACAAAAGTAAAACAGAGTTTAGCCGTATATAAGAAAAACAGAGAACCCTTATAAATTATTTTACGTCAGTAAACTAGGAGTTTTGAGATGTTATTTTGATTTGGTAGTTCTGAGGTTGTATTTTTAAAAAAGTAGTAAATTTCGTCTAAGACAACCATGGCTCAAATGGTCTATTATATTCTACTTTCGATTCCAAGCTTTGCACCAATCTTCAAGTCACCCTGTATAATTAAAAAAATATAATATTTCTATTTCGAAATGGTAACTGTAAATCAATTAATTTCAAATATAATAAGTTACTTATGTTGTTCCATGCTAATATGTACAAATCATCATAACACTGAAAACACAAGAAGGGCAGCGGCTTATCTCGTTTAAAACAACGCACAGTAAACTAATCAAACTTGGATAAACATGTTTGTCTAAAGATTTGTAAACATAGAAGACAGAACTTACTCGTCCAATCTCATAGCACAAGTTTTCTTGTTAATAAACTCTGAATACATTCTCATACTACTGGTGATGGTATTGGTTGTCCAGTAAACCATAAGGTTGTCCAATAAGTGAGTCAGTTGGTACTTGTCTAGCAGACCGCCATCTTTGGCCTTTTTGAAGTCAGGGTTGGTCCAGGTAGAGAATTTCTCCAAGATATACGCTGCTAAACCGGCTGGTGTATCAGTCAAGGCAATGCCTAGGAAATAGAATGTTTAATTTTAACGTATTACTTTAATTACACATTAATAGTTTATTTATAGTTTACCATTCCATATTTGTATTAAATAAATAAGTTAAGATCTTTAACCAAATTTAATCCCGTACCTACAAATTTATACACAACTTCTAGGGTTGGCTGGTAGAGATCTCTTCTAGAGATAAGTCCACCTTTGTACTTTAAGTTTTTAAATACCTTTTGTAATCTATTTATGTTTTATGTTCAATAAAGGATTATTATAATTTCATTTTAGTAAATGTTATGTAAACCGGAATTGTTAAGCATATGACATGTAAAACTATTTGTTATTAATGTGTAATATGCTTAATTTGGTGGTGCTATATATATAAATAAATAAACACGAAAAATTAAAAAACCTTATAACAGAAAAATTTGCGTGCAACACAGTACAGCCATTCAATAGTGAAAATTATTATATTGACAGTCGATTTAAAAAAAAAATTAATCCTTGCGAATCACTTGATTAACTGCGAGTGCAAACAACTTAATCGCTTTGATAGTAACTATTATGAATTCAAATAATTTATTTGCGTTTCTTGTTGTATAGTAAGCATAATTCTTAACATTGTACACAGGTCAAAGTATCTTATACAATTTATTGAAAAACATTGTTTATCAAAACAGTAACAAAATAAAAAGGATTATTAAATGAATGCCACGTTAATTACTTTCAGTTAAAAAACTGATTTAGCTATAAAATATTTTCATAACAAAATTTTTAAGACATACCTACGAAAATTTAAAAGAAATCGCACAAAGTATTCTAAATAAACGAGAAATGCTATAAACTGGAAAGAAATAAAAAAAAAAGCATAAGAAACATTACATACAACAGTAAAAAAGTAATTTTCTTTGCAAAAAGTGATTCTCTCCGGCGGGGAATCGAACCCCGGTCTCCCGCGTGACAGGCGGGGATACTTACCACTATACTACCGAAGACCTGATGTGAATGGTGAAATTAATAAGTTTAAAGAGCCATGAAAGTGTTTACCAAGAATAGGTGTTTTTGTTTTTGATAACTGAAAAAGTATTTTTTGTTATTTTTAATAAAGAAGACTGTTTTTTTTAAAACTATTTGTAATGTAAAAGTATATGATTATTATAATTGTTCAAAAATTATGGTAGAATGCACTTGTTTATATCTTTAAAACATTAAGGAGTTATGCTTACAATAAATTTATTCCTAACCGAACACCATTACTTTTGACATAACTCGAATCTATATAAAATAAATGCGTAATAATATTGCTGTGGAAATTATGAACTAGAAAAATATATCAAGCAAGGATACATCCAAAAAACATTGCTCACCAGAAGTGTCAGGCTTTGAATTTAATAATTCCTAAACAACCTTAAAATTATATTTTAAAAACTAATTTCTATATTTCAATTAATTTCTACAAAAAAGTATCCAGCAAAACAGCAGTCAAAAAATATTGCTCACCAATAGTGTCAGGCTTTGTTGCTTGTAAATGCATGTAACCAGACTCTTCCAAATATCGCGTTATATGTTCCTTTAAGGGGTACATTCTGTTCTGCACCTCTTGTTCTACGACCAGACTAGGCCAGAATGACCCTGGAACAAATATCATGACAAATTTCTAGAAAATATGTTGAAGCTATACTTAGGTAAGTACTTACCTAAAATTATTGGCGGTTCCTAGGGCCTTCAATAGGGCGTTGTTGACTTATCAAACCCGTTTTACACCTTTATTGGGCCATTTAAAACGCAGTCGACGGCTTCCTGGCCCGCCCGCTGCGCCAACGACATACAGCGGATTCCGCTTCCTCTCCCGCTCCGCGGCTCCTTCTGCGACCTCACCACTTCGCAGAGGTAGGCCATCGCCTCCCACGCTGTCGACCATCATTCGCATAGATAGTCGGCAGCGACAGAGCAACTTCTCCCAGGGCCGCGGCCCAAACCGGGCACTCCAGCCATTCAAAACTCAATTCTACAGCATGGAACTATCCATACTGTAGAAATAGGTTTGAAAGAGACTTCGACATATAAATATCTTACCTAACAAAGTAAGTACAGTAGCCGTCCTACTCCCCAACATAACGGGGAAGTTAGTATGGAACCCGAGCACTTCTCTTGGGAACAAGCTGGCTAAGGTTGCTCCAACCACGTGACCTGCTGATCCCCCTTGAACGTAGTATTGGGAGTAACCGAGTCGCTTCATCAGGTTGCGGATTACAACTGCTGTCTCTACCGGACCGAAACCTGGACGTGACGGAGCCTAGAAGAGAGGACTTGTGTTAGAACATAATTATATTTTCTTCAAATACCCCGAACATAATATTTCCTAAAATTTATTTCTTGTAGTGTCAGTGTAATTAGGTTAAATCAAAAATCAAAAGTCATTTATTCAAGTTTGGCTCAATAGAGCTCTTACGAATGTCATACTTATAAACTAACGCGCCCATTCACTGCGGGCGGGAGCTTCTCGTAAAAGAACGGGCAAGAAAATCGTCAAGTTTGGTTTTTTCTCCCGCCAGTTACAATAAAAATACCTAATTTTAAAACAATTGTGTTCTGCAGTCACAAGATCAAAAATAACAGAAGACAAAACTCTCTAGCAATATTAACATAATCACGGACAAACATAGCAGACATGAGAAGACGCATTTTACTAAAACATATTTTAGGGAACGCAACGACCCGACGCATGACGCTACCACCGCAGTGGTATCGCACACAAGTTCTTAATGATACTTATCTTGGAACTAAATAATTGGTGTTATTGTCAAAAAATATTTATTTATTTACCTGAGAATAGCCAAAACCAGGCAAACTTGGTATAATGACTTCGAAAACGAAATTGCGTTCAGGTTGCACGCTGGTCAATTTGGGTATCAGCTCGTAGAACTCTCTGAAAGAGCCTGGCCATCCGTGCAGCAGCAATAGAGGCACTATCTGAAAATAATAACTATACAGTCAATACCCTGCTTTACGCGACCCCGTTATGCGCGGTTTCACTATAACGCGAATTCCAAATGTCGCGCTCAAATGCCTTATAATAGGTTGGGGAAAAAGTCTTTTCGTATTTTTGTATGAAAAGTCAAGACATTTTTTTCAAAGTTTATTTACATTTATTTACAATATATATGTACCGTTTTGTTGAATAACTTTCTGCCATTTTGTGGGCAGAGACATTATCCCGTTACTGTAGAAACTTTGGGACTTCTGATCAAAAAAACGGGACAAATAGTTTTGGCAGTCCTCTCTTGAGGTCAACCTTATAGAACCTAAAGAATTCTGCAGAGACCGAAACAGGTGAAAATCTGAAGGCGCAAGGTCAGGGCTATATGGTGGATGCACTAGGACCTCCCAGTCGAACTCTCTTAATTTTTGCTGAGTGGCTAAAGATGTGTGTGGTCTAGCGTTATAGTGATGAAAGACCACACCCTTCCTGTTGATCAATTCCGGCCGTTTTCTCTCGACTGCTTCCTTTAATCTCATCAGTTGCTGGCAGTAAAGATCAGAATCGATGGTTTTGCCGGGCGGTAAAAGCTCATAATAAACAATGCCCTTCCAATCCCACCATACACACAGCATCACCTTATTTCGTGTTAGGCCAGGTTTGGCCACAGTCTGTGAAGCCTGGACAACTTTCGACCACGACCTTTTTCGCACGTTCTTGTCGTACGTGATCCACTTTTCATCGCCAGTTATCAATCTCTTCAAAAACGGCTCGGTTTCATTACGTCTCAATAATGAATCGCAAATGAGTACACGGTTCATTAAGTTTCTTTGAGTGAGCTCGTGTGGCACCCAAATATCGAGCTTTTTTGTATAACCAGCTTTCTTCAAATGGGTCAAAACTGTTTTGTGGTCAATTCCCAGTTCTTCAGCTACATCGTAACTACTAATATGCCGATCTTGCTCCACTCTTTCAAAAATGGCGTCCATTTTATTCGTAACAGGGCGACCAGAGCGAGGTGCATCTTTAACATCAAAATTTCCGGACTGAAAACGTTTGAACCAAATTTGTGCTACTCTTACTGACACTGCATCAGGTCCATAAACATCACAAATTTTTTTCACTGCTTGAGTTGCATTTTTGCCTTTTTGATAATAAAATTTTAAAATGTATCGAATTTCTTCATTAGATTCACTCATTTTTACGGAGAGAAAAACAAATGAAAAATAGCGGGAAACAACTTTTTTTTATTTTTTTCTTTTCTTTATAATGGAACCTTTTTAATGTTACCAAAACCAGCCAGACACAAATAGTACAGTCAAAAAAATTTTATAATAAGTTTATACCTACGTTATGCGAAAAGACTTTTTCCCCGACCTAATATATACAATACATATTAATGACCGTGTCTTTACCGTGTGTCATTCAATTAAAAACATTGTTGGGTGTTATGAATGTATTTTACAAGAACGTAAAAAAACGCTTTCCAAAAGACAATAGATGTATTTTTCTATTAAAATTATTGATAGTACCTACATATTGCAAAAAGTATTCTTAGAATTAAAGTGGTTGATTAAAATTATTCATATTTTTTATATTAAACTTTGACCATGTTTAATCGTCATAAGTTTCGATATACGCGAGTTTCAGTTAACGCGATTTTTTCGGAACGTATCCCTCGCGTAAAGCGGGGTATTACTGTAGTTAAATTATCATCATAATCTCAGCCTGACCATTGATAAGACACGTCATCATATCCTAGCATTGTCCCGGTTGCCCTAGACTTAAGCTTAGGGCCCAGGGTCTGATTACTGGTTTAAATAGATTTGGCTAAATTTCAAATATTACATAGAGCGACTGCCGTCTGACCTCCACGACCCAGAGGGAAACATCATTCTATGGTTAAACCAGCTGTCAGAATATTAGAAGGCACTGACTTCCTAATAACGACTGCTAAACATGTTTATGACAGCCGGGACCAACGGCTTAACGTGCTATCCGAGGCATGGCACGGTATTGCTAAAAGAAACGACTTTTCACTTATGACTTTGTTAATTGCTACCATCGAAATATTCAAACCAATAACATTTGGTCTTACTCTCACAAGGAACTAGGTACCTTTCTAACTATAAAAAAAACATGATCATCTCAGGAACTAATTACCAAGGTGAGAGAGAACGTAATGACATACTCTACATTTATAAGACGAAATTTCTACCAGTAAATCGCGCCAGCACCCGCGGACGGGTTGACTTTTTGTAGTAAATTTAGTATTATAGATACCTACTAGTATTATTTATATACAAAGTATATTGCATTACATATAAGTTAAAAAATATGTCCAACAAAACTGTTTAAACAGTTTGACTGAAGGATCAATTACTATGAACTATGATAATATTAAAAATATATATATGATAATTTTATAAATAGTAGTATTTAAGTTTTTGGTCTTATATATACTATAAGTAGCGTTGTAAATGTGAAATTCTAATCTATAAAAGTACTTAACATTTGTTTTCCTTTCTTTTTTTGCTCTGGTCGTTTTTATTTTTCAATGTTAATATTTTGTATGTTTTCTTATTTAGTGCAATAAACGTTATCTATCTTACCACGCGAACCATAAGGTATATGCAAGGATTATCAGTTCGCATATACAACACACTGACAAAGCGGATTTTAACCTGTTTAATATGTACAAGCAACAAAAACATAGTATACCTCAACATCATCAGACTTCTTTGGTGTAACAATTAAGTAATGTATATCCAATCCTTGGATTTTAGTTCGGTAATGACTGTACTTGTTAAAATAATTCTCTCTGTCCTTAAAACTGTAGCTATTCTGCCAGTAATCCAGTACTCGTGTAAGGAAGTTTGAGTTAAAGCCGTATGAGAATCCGGCATCTTCGAGAGGATCTACGAATGGACGGCGGTGGAGTAACCTTTCCCTTAGGTCGTTTACAACCTGGAGACAAAATACAATTTCAGATTACGTTAACACCAGGGCCGTATGGTACCGGTTCAAAACAGTGCCATCCCCTCTCATTTCATGGAGAGTCAGATTTCACTCAGCAGTTTCATGCGGCATCCTATGTGCTGGCATGAACTGAGATCACCAACCCGCCTGCCCAAAAAGGTGAGTATGGGCAAATACTCTATGGCAGGAGGCCAATATGCAGTACTGGACTTTATAAGGCTGAGATGATGATGTTCAACGCGAAGGCAGATGTGTGGCACCCTTATTTTGATGGAAAATCATCTATAGACAGATGGCTCCGGAGGGTTAAGTGTGTGGCACAGTGCTGTTAGAATTTATCAAGTCACCAAATAGCCGTTAGAACGGCTAATACACACAGTGACAATCAGGACTAACGTCTTAACCTTCTGATGTATACAAGTGCTGGGTTCTAAATGCCACACAAACAGTCACCCATTCAAGGACTGATTATGGTGAAGTCTGCTTTACTTTACTTAAATATTAGTTTTTTCCCCTATTAACAACTGCCATACTTTATACACTTAACATCTACCTTATATTGCACTCTGCTCCTTAGGTTGTGGGTTCAATTCCCACACAGGACAAATCTTTGTGTGCATGATCATGAATATTTGTACTGGTCTGGGTATTTTCTGTGTATTTTAGGTATGTATTTACAAAAAAAAAAAAATTTATGTATGTTTATCCATTATTTTGTATTTATGACACAAGTTTTGTCAGATAAAAAATATTAATTATTTATTTATACCTTGTCGTTTTTAAAATATAAAAACGAACAGTTACAATTAATTAGTATCAGTGGCAATAAATATTACTTTTTGTTGGTAAAATTTTTTTTGTAAAAATGTAATGTTTACTTACAATATCCGAAAATTCAACTCTAAAAGGCTGTATTGATGTATCCGGGTTCTGATCAATGGGATATGGGCCCCACCATTGGTTAATATCAAATTCTGGCAATTCTGGAGGTGTAGTAATAATTTTGAAGACATAATAAGAGGACAACGCTCCTAGTACAGCTGCTATGAAGAGAAACTTAGTAATCTGAAAAACAAACGTAACTGATAATATTGTTAGTGGTAGTTTGAAACCCTTGTTATATTAACAGAATATTTATGCATAAGGCATAAATTACTTTAATAGATATACTCTCGTGAGGCAAATATTTTACTTGAAAAAAAATCTAATTGTTTGCAAATTTACAATAGTTTCTGCAAATATTTTTTTATGATAATGGTGAATTTTACATTCCATACTTGGGAATTTAAAAATCCCCAAACAAACTTTCACCGTCTTTTAATTATTTCTGATAATTTTACTGTCATATAGGTGCAACCCTACATTCCTAAACTCTCACTTATTATTTTTTATTTAGTTAATTCCTACATACATACATGATTTTATTTATTTTCATCATAATTGTTTTAGTTTTTAGCACAAGAAAGCATAGTATTTTAGAATAAAGTTGGCAGGAGCCTATAATTTTTTGGGAATCCCTAGCTGTTGCTGGTGAAGGTGCTCAATCTACCTTCAGACCAAATTTTCTTTAGATCTTCTCAGCAGTTTTTTTGTGAAACAGGTTTAAAATTCTTCCTGTTGAGGCAGGTATTATTTTCGCATTTTTAATATTAGTAGGGATGTTACTGATTTATATATTTTTGCTATTGATCATTTTTAAAATAAGCCATACTGCCTAAATTTTTCAGTAAAAGATCCTCATATAAAATTTTATATTTGCTATGGTTTGTACATTTGTTTTATGGAAGGCATTGAATTGACTGTAATTTTTTTAGTATTCTAAAGTGTATTATATACTTCAGAAACTAAATTTGATTACACAGAATTAAATATTAATCACTGTACAATGCAGATTTAAGGTTATAGTTTGAGCAAGAGATAACCTTTACTTGTTCAGATTAAAAAAATGGGCATAATGATATATTTACCAATATCTTAAATATAAATGAATTGGCATGAGTATATAAAAAAACAAGCTTTCATTGCAGTTTTTGATAATTTGTGAATAACACCTTATGTTGTAGCAAAAGATTATTCTGAAAATCCCAAATACTTAGGTATGAAAATCGCAAAGATTTTGCAGTACTAATAAGGCTTTTTTTTTGAAGGGGTTAGCACTTGCACTACTTTGTAACAAATAGTTCCAAACAAAAAACAGGATATTATTTAATTTTTCATTTATTTTTTCCATTTTCCTAAGATCATAAATCTCTGTAATGTATTTAAAACATCTGGATAAGTAACGTTACAATATACAATTGAAATCCATTAATTATATTTTATTTATTTATTAATTGAAAGACGAAAAAAATTATAGGAAAAAGCTCAACAGTACTTTAGACGTTATTAATTATTAAGGAATTTTCTTTGGATTCTAATGTCTTAAAAACTTAAAGTTATACATAATGCATGCAATAAACTGATATAAATATAAAACTTTCAGTTCGCGAAGATGAAGTTGCTCGTGCAGATATTTGTTTCCCAGACTGGTCTTTGTTTGGCATTTTTTTACCCATTGTGCACTTAGCGATTAGCTGAAATAGAAATTTTAAAAACATTATCAGAAAATGCAAGCCTATTTATTTGCCGGCCGGCGGATTTTAAAGATACTTTTATTACTCATTAATTTTATACAACTTACATAGAAATATTTTAACACTATCTTGGTTTTCTTTTCGTATTTTGGATAAAGTTTGAAATATTGAAAAGTTTTAAAGGTAAGAAATGGGTGCGTGTTTAGTTGTTTACAAAAAATTGGGGAAAAGTTTGTCAAATAATGCATGTCACTGATCAATGTCTTCTTCTTCTTCTTCTTTTAAATAATGGCTTCGTGCGGTTTGCACATTTAGCCAGTGTCAAGTTAGAGATATATTAATATCATATAAATTATAGTAAATGAGAATGAGTGGTGATAAAGATGATAAATGGTAAATGAGATCCCCTCCCCTTAAGCCCCATAAGTTCTCAGTAAAGATGTGGGACTATACTGAGATCTCACATGGACTTCTTGAAAGGATTTGAAAAGTTATGTTGCACTGTTTTATTTCATTTACCAACACTCATGTACGTTCACAAACACTTAACGGTTAATAATCCACCGTTATTAAACATTAATGTTAGAAATATCACAAAATTTAGAAAATAAAACAAAACTGCAGACATGACGCTTCACTTTCCCGCCAAGAAGTCCCTGATCAATGTCAATGTCACTTTAGTATCAGGTCCTACTGGCTTGGAGCCCGCTTTAATAAGTCTTATTTCTATTATAACAATATGGCGCACGTCGAGAAGAATTAGGTAAGTAAAAAAATTAAATGTTACATTTTAGTTAGCAAACGGTCAGTCCCTAGTCGCAGGTAAATCGTAAGCAAATAAAAAGGTTGTATCAAAGTCTAAAATCAAAGACTATAGTTGCAGTTGTCATGGCAAACAATGCATATAGTAACAATATTTTTTTAAATACAAGTTTAAGTTTAATTGTAATTTTGTATATTGTTTAACATTTTGTATGTCGTGGCAGCCTTTAATTAAGGCATTACTTTGAAATGTATCCCGTTGAAGTGTGACTGAATAGAATTAAATAATGTTTTGCTGGTTGTCCTTCAATAAATAAATAAATATGTTTTAGAAGCTGAAGTTTGTAAGAGTATGTACTTAAATTAAATGCTCAAAAGAAAAGCTCCCCAAACGCTCACCATAGCGGTTCCGGTAGAAGAGGAGGCAATGTCCCTAAGTAGCTGTAGGTCCTCAAGAGAGCCTTCCATCAGCGTCCCCAATAATGCGAACGCCTTTGCTGTCTATCAAGTTTAGATTATTCGTGTATTTAGAAGCTACTTATAACTTAAAATATGCCATGGTTTTCATATCATCTAACATAGTACAACTAAGCAAATAATGATATAGTGTCAGTATTTTTCCTGTATTGATTATAAATTAATACGATAGGCCATAGAAATGTACTACTGCTGCCGCTGTCTGCAGTCTTGTTTCAGATTGCCGTAACATTTTCACGCAATTTTTCCAAAAAGACAGGAGGGAAGCAAAAAAAGGACATAAGAACTTTTTATTTAGTTTCGCACCATTTCACAGGTGTATAGGGCATCCTACCATAATCTTTGGAGTCCAAACCAGCCTCACCTGCAAGTGGTGCACCTGCTGATCAACGGACGAGGCTCTGGCAAAATTAAAATTCCCGGTAAGCGTCGATAGGCTCGCTCACCTATTGGGACCTATGTGGGACCAACAATATAATTGGCGAAGTGTGGGCGTTTATTATGCGTTTATTATCTACCTACCCCTTCGGGAAAAGAGGCTTGTTTGTGTGTACCCACCATATCTATTAGTCACGCGAACGAAGACACGTGGTGCCGACAGTCCTTAAAACACCTCGCATAATAGGCCACACCTAACATCGCAAAATAAACGAATTATTGAACTGTGAAACGAATGCGCAAAATAAATCCCAGCGAATGAGAGTTGTGACAATGGAAGCCGCAATACTCCCGAGCGTTAATTGAACTTGCGGGTCCAATATGGCGGGTTTTCTTTTTTAATTTTTCCACTGAACTGTGGACGTATGCGAAGATATATATACAGCCAGCAGGGCTGCCCGGATGAGCATTTTCTGTTTTTACTTTTTTGTAATTGTTGAATAGATTTACATCGTAGTCCATTAACGTCTCAATGCTATGGTCTTACAAATCAAGGTAAGAGCAATTTAAGCATACTCCACCACGCGGAACATTTTTACATTACCAGAGACAGTTTGGTGTCCTGCTGTTAGAATATTCAAGGTGTTCCATAAGGTCTCTATGATAGGCTTAACGATAACCGGGGTCAAAATCTCGAAGTGCTTCTCGTAGTGAAGCGGCAGTTAGTGTCTATTGCAACACATATAGTTACTCATCTTACTGTTTGAATTCGGTGATCGTTTCCGACCCACAACCTCGCAATGAAAACAGTGCTACATAGAGAGATATGGGGCAGGAACAAGTACAACACAGAAACACATTACCGGTAGGTTATTGTGACTTCTATCTACGGTTACTTCAAACTAACACAGGGACAGAAATCAATTATGTTTAAGTGGGTAACCTTATCAATATCACAGCCACAAGAAGTCCACTGCGGAAAATAGGCTTTCCTAATTGTTGTCCACGTCTATCAACACCGCGTCTTCGGTCTCCTGTTCGGTCAGCTTCCAAATCTGACTACATTATGTCAGCCAATTCTGTCCTTTGTGTTTCCTTTCACTTGTGTTTCCTTAATTTTCTTGCTAACTTTTCGTAGCATTCGTAATAATACCTTAATTTATATTCATACATAGGTACATACACACATTCACGCCTGTTTCCCCGAAGGGGTAGGCAAAGACATATAATACGCCCACACTTCGCCAATTAATTTGTCGGTCCCACCTAATAGGTGTCGAGCTTATTGCCGCTTGCCAGGATCTGTTACGTTCGCCAGAGCCTCGTCTGTTGATCAGCAGATGCACCATTTGCAGGTGCGGTTAGCTTGGGCTTCTTAAATGTTAGTAGCATCCTTATACATAAGTCCTTCTTATTCAAATACTATTTTTTCTTACCAGCTTAGGTTAGGGATAGGCCCCTATCCTATGTCTTAACACAATTTATTGTGTATTCTTAACTTACTGATCGCGAAATTACTTTCATATCATAAAATAGTGAGATCTGCTATAAATAAGTAAAGAAATATCAGTCCTTCTTCAGCACAAAACAAAAAAAAGAGACTGTCTTTTTTAAAGAATTGACAGCCCTGGGTGGTCGACCATCACGCTCTCTTTGCTATCACGGCTTTCAGCCCTGTCACCGTTTTCCCATTTTTCCCCACTTCAAATTGAATTCTGGAAGAGTTTTCAACTCCAACAAATACTTTACAAAACCAACCCTATATGATAACAGTTAAAGTAAATAATAACTCGTAAGAGCATGCCGTTTCAATCCTTTTTAGGTCAATGTAGGGTTTAGCAATGCGGTTTTTCGAATGGAATCCACTTTTGGGGAAAATGGCATACGAATTTAATATCGTATTTGCCGTGTTAATGATTTCATTATTATCTTGCGGTTAGGGATTGATAGTTATTGGGCTGAGGCCTGCCTCGCGTCGATATGACTGCCGTTAATGGAAGGGTTTAAAGTATTCGTTAATTTAACTAAGCGTGTAATTGTTTGTTGGAATTCGGTATCGAAATGTATTAAATTAAATATTGGTAATAATGGATGCCGAGTAGTATCGGCCTAGAATAGTGCCAGCTCCTCTCATCTCATGGGGAATCGTAGTCGACGAAGAGAAACCCTACCGGACTGGCTTAAAATGCGATCACCAACCCGCATGCCCAGTATGGTGATTATGGGCAAATACCCCCAATAGAATGTAATCTATTGGGGAAGCTAATGTTGATATTATGATGATGGTAAATAAATAAAAAATGTATGAAGCTGTTTAAATATTGATTAAAAATGCCGATCGACGATCGATATGGCGTGGAGGTTAGTATACCAGCACTCCGCTCCTGAGGTCGTGGGTTCGATTCCCACACAGGACAAACTTTTTGTGTGCATGAACATAAATATTTGTTCTGTTCTGGGTGTTTTCTATGTATATTAAGTGTGTATTTACAAAAAAAAAGAGTATTTATGAATGTTCATACATCCATAACATAGTTACAAACTTAAAGATACTTATCTTGGGACGAAATAATTGGTTTAAGTGATAGAAATTATTTATTTATTATTATTATGTATGTAATGAATGAATTAAAATAAATAAATGCAAATTAAAATTTATTTATTATATCACACACTCATAATTATCATAATAGATAGACAAATAGATATAAGTACTTATTATTGACCAAAAAACTTAAAAACTACAGATTATAATATTGAAAAAAAAAAAAACCCAATCTAGGCGGTCTTATCTCTTCCAGACAACCCGACGCAAAAGAGAGATCAGGAAAGCATAATAATTGATCAAAGAGTCAACGACTTAACTCTATTTGGATTTTTGTGAAATACCTGCTCTCAATAATGGTCCTCCTCTTTTAGCGTCCAATATGATCGATTGCCATCGGCCTACGTCCAACGAGATTCTGAAACCCTTATCAGGTCACCTGTCCATCCAGGTGGAAGTCTGACGCAATGATTCCTATTAATGGTTTTCCATTTCAGAACTTTTCTGCCCCATCAGCCGTCAGTTCTTTGTGCAATGTGCCCTGCCCAATGCCACTTCAGTTTGCCGAATCTTTGAGCTACCTATGTAGATGACATTTGTTGTATGTTTTTATGTTATCTTCAAGTATTACCCATAGTACAAGTCCTTGGGGCTAGGTGGCGCAACACGTAGGTTGTATACCTTTTAATAATAGCTAGAAAATTATGAATGAAGAATGAAGGCTGTTTAGGGATCCTACCAAGACCTAAGGAGCACAAGATAAACTCACCTGCAAGTGGTGCACCTGGCGATCAACTGACGAGGCTCTGGCGAACATGACAGTGCCAGGTATGCGGCAATAGGCTCGCCACCTATTACGTGAGACCAACTATATAGTTGGCGAAGTGTGGGCGTGTAATATGCCTCTGCCTACCCCTTCGGGGCAAACAGGCGTGAATGTATGTATATAAAATTATGAATGACGCCTTGAAAAGTCCAAGGCCTTAAGCTTAAGCAAATACAGCAATACCCAACTGACAAGGGTTTATAAACTTTTAAGATAACGAAGCACCCACTAAATACTTAATATTATATGGAACTCCACAAGTCCCACAGCATATGATTACATATCAATGACACTTTACTTTGAATAAGAAAAAAACCTTTTCGAAGACATGTAAACTATTTCAGGAAACCCATTTTTCGAATCCATGCTCTAAGGCTGGAGGTAAACTGTAGGTAAACGGCGATTACAATCATTAACAAAGATCATAACTGTGCTGTGACACTGGTCCTGATTAATGTAAGGATCATTGTCTCAGTGGCTAATGATGTCACTAATAAAAAAGGGGGAAACTCATCTCTTCCAGCACATGTGTTTCACAGCTCTTAATAGGCCTGGGTCTTTAAAGGGGGAGTGAAATGGCATTTATGCAGGCCGTCATATAGACACCCGCGCTGCTGATAGCCCCAGGGCTTGATCGCGAAGCCCCATCGGACACGACAACCCGGAAATTTACAAAGGCTGAACAGCCACCCCAACGCCGCATCCGTAGCTATGGACGCTGTACGAAACCACGGCCAGGGGTCACGACTCCGCGCCGTGTCCTCCCAACAGGGGGACACGTCAGACAACACTCAGTTGGCCGTCATAAGTGGGATGCGCTTGTGAATGTGCATGTCTTTTGTACTGCAGCTACTGCTCACCGTCAGGTGGGAAGTGGTCATAAATACGTGACACATTACAAAAAAACATTAAAAAGTCAAATTATATATGCATACCAATTCTACAATGAACTTGCATGTGATGCGCAGATAATTAATTTTACATGAATAGGCGAATTTAATGAGTAATATTTAAAAGCAATTCCTCTGTAGAAAGCCATCGAAAGCTATCGTTAGGTAACAGCGAATCCCTTGATTATGTTACAACAATATTAAACTTTCATCTTCGGGAAATATTTCATACTTTATGCCGTTACGGGTAAGGTTTGTTTTGGTGGTCAGAGGCGTAAAGTTAACCTGGCAGAGGGTATAAGGGTAGGGGAGGTTAAGTGGGGTGCTGATAACGTCACAGGTTCGGCTTAGCGGTTACGAGACGAGTCGCGCTTGACGCTTTGCGCGGAGGGATGTGGATTTAGCCTATATTGGCTTAAGATATAGGGTTGGTACCCTGGTGTGTTTTAATAAGTGTCTAGGAAAATAAATCTGTTTATTATTAAAGACTATAAACTTCTAATTACTTAGCGTGGGTCTCTTTGCACTAACCACGGTTGGAGATAATTTAGGGCTGACTCCACCATGCTGACACGGTACGGATTGGCGAAGTGTGGGGCTCTAACTTAGCTCAATGACTCCCACTTATAGTAAAGCCTCGGACCAACGAAGGCTTAATATGCCTTTCGAATTGAGGAAGCTTTCTATGTTAAATCCACCCATTCAAAGACTCTACTTACTCAACCAACAAAACGAATATCTTCTGAAACTGTGAATTAACATTTACAGTGTCAGTGTAACAGAATGAATTTATTAATCAATAATTATATTAATTTAATTATCATACTGACGTTTTCATATGTGTTGTGTGTGAAGCAGTGGAAACGGAATGAAATGCAGAACATGAAAAAGTATGAAAAACATAATGTTTTGCTTCTCTTCAACAGGCAAATTTCTTGCTGGATTCAACTTCACCCAAGCTCTGAGTAGTAGTAATATATAATGTTAATTTTAAGTGGAGAAGAGCTCAAGAGGCTAGCAGAACTCTCGCGGCGTTGCTTGCTATCGTTGGCTGTCCAGGGTAAAGTCGCAGAGCTACATGCTTGCGGGCTGATAGAGAATGATGTTTTTTTTCTACTGAGCCTCTACTTTGCATCTTCGATACCTCTCATGCCTTTCATATAACCGGGTCATCAATGTCCCGACATTGTACTAATTATTATAACTTTGAGCGCATATCGCACAGCGCTTACCATCTCTAAACAAAACAGAACTAGTAATATTGGTAAAAACGGTTTATAATGCCTTACAAAAATAATTGGTTTTATTCAGTTACAATATTAATTTCCAAGAAATATAGACAAAACTAAAAATAAACAATATCTTCGGTATACCCTGAAGACACAGCCCTACGTCATCTCGTTACGTAGCAAACCTCTCCACGGAGAGATCAGATAAGGGCGGGCGCTCAAGTTTAATTGAATTTCCTCGCAAAGTTTCCGGTGCCACCCCTGGCCGGCGCGCGCTGTGATTGGTGCGGCGCCCGGTCCCAGCAAAGACATTGTTCGCTAGGGTTGTGCTTATGTATTAAGCTGTGAATTGACGCGCGAACTCTCGATTCAATAGCTTGGGAAATTGGCTATAGGTTTTTGAGTTAAATACTATTGTTTTGTTTTAATGAGCTCTAGCGTTTATAAATGTGGAGACATATTTAGTTTATTTCTTCACAAACTCTACAAACTTACGTTTAGTGCGGTAGTTATTAAAAAAAAGCATTTCGGGATTGTTCAAGCCCAGAAACGCATACCTTATCACTTTAGTTTAAATATCGTGCATTTCAATAATTTTTTACATGTTGATTTAGTTTTCAAATTATTATAATTTCACTCTAGTTTGACCATTTTGTGTGCCACAATGTGTTGAATGAAAAACTTGTTTAATTGTCGATAAAATCGATAAAAATGCTTGGGATTAAACTGCCGTTTCATACAGGCTATTAACTAATATGACTTAGAACATGAATTTTGTTAATGTTATATTAAATTGCATTATTTAACTTTACAGACTTCACAGAATTTAAAAGAGCATAGCTTGTGAGTTTCTTGCTAGTTCTTCTTACAGAGCAGTGGCTCGGAACTGGCACTTAGATTTACTAACACTACACAATTTTTTTTTCCTATATTGATTTGTTGCATTTAGTTGAATTTAGCTTCGTGATTTCAGTGTAATCATATTTCGATTGTTTTTTAAATTTATATTTAATTTTGACGTTTTTAAGTACAATCTAAGTTACTGAAAAAAAATTATTAGTTATTTTAACATTCAGCCAGACTTCTTGGCAAGAAAGTGAAGCATCTTGTGTGCAGTTTTGTTTTATGTTCTAAAATTTGTAATATTTCAGACATGAATGTGTAATAACGGTGGATTATTAACCGGTAAGTGTTTGTGAACATACATGACTGTTGGTAAATCAAACAAAACAGTTCAACATCACTTTTCAAGTCCTCTCAAGAAGTTCATGTGAGATCTCATTACATTCCCACATCTTTACTGAGGACTCAAGGGGTTTGGGGGGTACCTCATTTACCATTTATTATCTTTATCACCACTTATTCTCATTTACTATAATTTTTATGTTATTAATATATCTCTTAACATTAATCAAATGTCAATACACTGGCTTAATGTGCTAAACGCACGAAGCCATTACTTAAAAGATAAAAAAAACATACAGCCAAAACCCGATTAAGTTTTGATTGTGATTTTGGTGCACGTACAGGTATGTGCACCAAAACTAAATAACTAATAACCTGTTGCCGTCAACAGGTTATCACTAATCCAGATAGTGGACATTTTATAGTGACACTGTACTTAGATACTTTTATAAATATATTTATCTGTAAAGTCAAACTGTTATAATATAAAACGAGAGGTCATCATACCTATTGGTACATGAAACTTAATCTTAAAATGACACTTAAGAACAATCTTTATTAACACTTTACTGGACAGCACACGCCTTTTTTCCTTTCTAAAGCCAAATCGATTGTAATACAAAACGAAACAAATATTGTGTAATAATCACTGTCCATAGTAACATACTTACTTAGTTATCTTTCATTGAGCTATCTTGCAATAACATATGAACGCAAGCTGGAAACCATCACGCGTGTCCGAGAATGCGTTTCGTTATACAAATTTAAAAAAATAATCTGTCATTTTGTTTTATCTATGCCTGTTGCAATTTGAACTTTTTGCTTGTTCTTCTAAGGCTTTATGTGTAAAATAACAGTTGGCGGTGTGCAAGGTTGGTGACGACATATTGAATTAGTTCCACTTTTGTTTTTAATCTGGAACGAACGCGGCGGAAGTTCAGATGCGTGACGTTGTAATAGTGGTAGTAGACTTCATACGGGTCTGGTGGTAGCAAGGGTATATACCATCATCATCATCTTCAAGATCTTCATTATCATTTCAGCGATTTAAAGTCCACTGCTGAACATAGGGGAGGGCCATTCTGATCCACGTTGATTGATATTGTGCCACTTGCAGTCACCAACTTTCCGTCGCCTTGGCCACGTCAACAGTCCATTGGGTGGCAGTCATTGCCCTCTACCAAGTTCGTCGGTTCGCCCAGAGGCAAGCAGCAGTAGCTTGCAGGATATAATATATTACATAGCTATTTGACGACCGATATGGCGTGGAGGTCAGTATACTCACACTTCACTCCCACTAAGCGTGTAATTGTTTGTTGGAATTCGGTATCGAAATGTATTAAATTAAATATTAATAATAATGGATGCCGAGTAGTATCGGCCTAGAATAGTGCCACCCCCTCTCATCTCACGGGGAATCGAAGTCGACGAAGAGAAATCCTACCGGACTGGCTTAAAATGCGATGACCAACCCGCATGCCCAGTATGGTGATTATGGGCAAATACCCCCAATAGAATGTAATCTATTGGGGAGGCTAATGTTCAGCAGTGGACTTTATAAAGCTGATATGATGATGGTAAATAATGTATAAAGCTGTTTAAATATTGATTAAAAATGCCGATCGACGATCGATATGGCGTGGAGGTTAGTATACCAGCACTGAGGTCGTGGGTTCGATTCCCACACAGGACAAATGTTTGTGTGCATGAACATGAATATTTGTTCTGGTCTGGGTGTTTTCTTATGTATGTTAAGTATGTATTTACAAAAAAAAGTATTTAAGTATGTTTATCCGTTGTTTAATATCCATAACACAAGTTCTTAATGATACTTATGTTTACTAAATAATTGGTGTAATTGTCAGAAAATATTTATATTTATTTATTTATTTTAGAATTGCAGAGACCTATCAAAAAGACTAGATTTTGGGAATCGAGAAATAAAAATTCACAAGCCTATTAATTTTGGGCGGAGTGGAAGAGACCGATGTATGAATGCTTCCCTTTCTACGCTACTACAGGTCTTTGTTTTAATTAAAGTCTATGCAAATGGTTGCCTAGAGTCATTTCATAACTTTAAGTAGAAACCTCAAAATTTAGATTAGGTTTCCATCATTCTGCGGGTTCGAAAATCGTTAAATCGGGCAGATCAAAATAGACATGAGCGTTTCATAAAATGACGCTTTTTATAGATTAACTAGCGGCCGCCCCCGACATCGACCGCGTGACCTACATAATAGGTTGGGGAAAAAGTCTTTTCGTATTTTTGTATGAAAAGTCAAGATATTTTTTTCAAAGTTTATTTACATTTATTTACAATATATATGTACCGTTTTGTTGAATAACTTTCTGCCATTTTGTGGGCAGAGACATTATCCCGTTACTGTAGAAACTTTGGGACTTCTGATCAAAAAAAACGGGACAAATAGTTTTGGCAGTCCTCTCTTGAGGTCAACCTCCAGAGGAAAATCTGAAGGCGCAAGGTCAGGGCTATATGGTGGATGCACTAGGACCTCCCAGTCGAACTCTCTTAATTTTTGCTGAGTGGCTAAAGATGTGTGTGGTCTAGCGTTATCGTGATGAAAGACCACCCCCTTCCTGTTGATCAATTCCGGCCGTTTTCTCTCGACTGCTTCCTTTAATCTCATCAGTTGCTGGCAGTAAAGATCAGAATCGATGGTTTTGCCGGGCGGTAAAAGCTCATAATAAACAATGCCCTTCCAATCCCACCATACACACAGCATCACCTTATTTCGTGTTAGGCCAGGTTTGGCCACAGTCTGTGAAGCCTGGCCAACTTTCGACCACGACCTTTTTCGCACGTTCTTGTCGTACGTGATCCACTTTTCATCGCCAGTTATCAATCTCTTCAAAAACGGCTCGGTTTCATTACATCTCAATAATGAATCGCAAATGAGTACACGGTTCATTAAGTTTCTTTGAGTGAGCTCGTGTGGCACCCAAAAATCGAGCTTTTTTATATAACCAGCTTTCTTCAAATGGGTCAAAACTGTTTTGTGGTCAATTCCCAGTTCTTCAGCTACATCGTAACTACTAATATGCCGATCTTGCTCCACTCTTTCAAAAATGGCGTCCATTTTATTCGTAACAGGGCGACCAGAGCGAGGTGCATCTTTAACATCAAAATTTCCGGACTGAAAACGTTTGAACCAAATTTGTGCTACTCTTACTGACACTGCATCAGGTCCATAAACATCACAAATTTTTTTCACTGCTTGAGTTGCATTTTTGCCTTTTTTATAATAAAATTTTAAAATGTATCGAATTTCTTCATTAGATTCACTCATTTTTACGGAGAGAAAAACAAATGAAAAATAGCGGGAAACAACTTTTTTTTATTTTTTTCTTTTCTTTATAATGGAACCTTTTTAATGTTACCAAAACCAGCCATACACAAATAGTACAGTCAAAAAAATTTTATAATAAGTTTATACCTACGTTATGCGAAAAGACTTTTTCCCCGACCTAATATAAACCTTCCTCTTCAATCAGTCTATCTATTAATAAAACAGCAAAATCCGTTGCGTCCTTAAATGTTTTATTGATTCAGGCGTTAGTTTGCGGAAATCCGTTGTAAGCAAGTGATGGATTAAAAATATCTCGGATAGTGATTCTTGATAGATTGGGTCCATGGTAACCCTTAGGAAACAGGACCAATTAATTTAGGTAGTATTTTATGGGTTAAGAAAAAAAACCTTCAACCTAAAATACTAGTTGATTTGCCGCAATTATTATTGTTTGTCTTTTTCTGATCTCGGGCCAATGGTGACCCGGACATTTGGAAGGCATGCGTGGGGCCGAAGCCAACACGTAGAGGCCCCTTAGACAATTTTAATCTAATGGTTATGTGACACCAACCGGCGATTATCCCTATGTGCACTATAGAAATACACCTAAGGACAATCCCCGGTTGGTGCAGTACTATAAGGATAAGATGTATCTACTATGGCCGGGATATTGGGTTGAAAAGCTGAAGGACTGGGTAAATTGGACTAAAGATAGAAGATACTACCGGACACCTGCCGTCATCATCAGTCTCAAATGATTGTAAATGGCAGGCGGTGACTAGCCAGAGGATTAAATGGGCACTCCAAAATAGCCGTAGTGCAACGGCAGGAGTGCAACATCGATATCCTCGGCTTCAGGGTGTCGAGAGGTGTACACCGTTTTCTACTCACTGCCCAAGAGGACAGTGCGCCAACTCACGACTTATGCATCTTTCACTTCCACCCTGCGAGCATGTAGCTCTTGCGACTCCACCCTAGACAGCCAATGAAGGCAAGCCAGGGGCGAGGGTCCTGCTAGCCTCTTGGGGCCCACTCCGGCGAACCGGAGACGAGACCGCAGTCCGGCCCTCTGGAGCACTCGGATTTACGCCCGTGGTGCCGCCACTCACCAACAGCTCGCCACAAGCTGCCCTGCGGGCCAATTATTATTATTATTACGATTATTATTATGATGTAAAGATTATTATTACTATATTATTAGGCATTATTAGTAGCTTAGACTTAGGTTCAGTAACATTACATAACTTCCTTTAGTGTTTTCTTCCGTAATTATTACAGATTAATGGTACGTCCGCGTTAAATTTGATTATATCGCCCAGCTTGTTAAAGTAACTTTGAAGATAATTATTATATTAGTTTATTTGCTGTATTTCGTTAGGTTTATAAACCTTACAAAATAGAGGTTCAAGTTTTGGATGGCAAGTCTTCACTTTTGTATTTAGTAGCGTTAAACTACACTCGCGAGGAAACAAAACCACTCAACCGTTAACTACGTACAAACATTGTTTTAAGTAAAAGTATGAACATTTCAATAAAAACAATATGTCATTTAAAAGCTTGAAACATAAACGCTTAAGCGGTTGAGTCGATTTGGTTGCTCGCGATTGTAGTTTCACGCTAGCTACAAAAGTGAATACTTTCTATACAAACTTTGTTTCCCCATTTCCTACCCCTTTAAACTATTTTTCGCATTAAAAAGTAGCGTTCTACCTAGGCTCTAGACTATCTGTGTACCAAATTTCATCTAAATTGGTTCTGCAGTTTTGACGTAAAAGCGAGACAGACCGAATTTTCGAATTTATAATATGAGTATGGATAATGTTTTGAAGAACTTTTCGATCTAATCCCGCCCTCTCCTTTGCTCTCCCGAAGAATATATGCTGGTCTTAAAAATCTTCCCTTTATGCAGCCTAGGAATTTTCTTTCAGCTTTATATGTTTTCCAGCTCTTTTAGTTTCATACATACATATAATCACGCCTGTTTTCCTGAAGAGGCATATTATACGCCCCCATTACGCCAGTAATATTTTGGATTCCACGTAATATCAGCGAGCCTATTGCCGCTTGCCATAGCCACGTCGGTTAACCGGCAGGTAACTGCATACTGCTGTGGGACTGTCCGAAACGGTTACCTCGGGACGTAGCAGGCACCCCCCCCGACTGGTCTCTACCTTGTCGTGGTGGGGGGGCTGAGTACCTCCCGGTAGGGCGCAGGAGGCGCTAGGGAAAAGGCAACACCCAGAGACCGACGACTCTGGGTGCCCTTAGTACTGACTACCGGGGGGGAAACTAAGAGGGACCTGTGGAGGGCGCAGTGGGCGGGCCAGGAGGGCCCGCTCAGCAGCGCCAGGAGGGTCTAGGCAGTGGGGGCAGGGGGCCCCTGCTGTCTAACCATGGACCCTCCGGGAAGTCGGCCACACACGCTATGGTCGCAAGGGGAGGTAGGAGGGGCGCGTCCACTGCGCCTCTTTGAAGAATACATTCTCCCAATACATATATATACAGACGCCAGTATACAAGGTATAGGCGCTGTTTTAAAACAACCACAACATAATGGTCAAGAAAATCCTGTTGCATATTTCTCAAGGAAACTTAACAACGCACAAATGAAAAAGAAAGCTATATATATTGAGTGTTTAGCTATAAAAGAGGCAGTAAAATATTGGCAACACTGGCTCATTGGAAAAAAATTTACAGTTTTCACTGATCATAAACCTTTAGAAAAAATGAATCTAAAGGCGAGGAACTGGGAGATCTCGCTTACTATCTATCACAATTTCATTTTGAGGTAAAGTATTCTCCAGGAAAATACAACATTGAAGCGGACAGCTTAAGTAGAAATCCAGTATTAGAGCCGCAAGAAAACTTAATTAAACTAGAAGACATTCAGACTGACCAAGAAAATAATGAAGATATAAAACAAAATAAAGAGAGACTAGAATTTAAAGATACAATTTACTATAAGAAAACAGGGAAAAAAGCTAAGATAGTACTGACGGAAAAATTTAGTACAAAGCTTATAAAAAAAATACATTACCTGTACTGTCACATTGGCATACAACAATTGAAAAACAAAATTACTCCTTTTTATACAGCGAAAAATATGAACAATAATATAAAACAGATTTGTGAAAATTGTGAAATCTGTATTAAAAATAAATCAAGAGGAAAATATAAGTATGGCCTAATGTCTCTTTTGGGTCCTGCAACGTACCCGTTTGAAATAGTATCCATTGACACTATTGGTGGATTTGGTGGATCACGATCCACAAAGACATATTTGCACCTACTAGTAGATCATTTCACAAGGTATGCCTTCATTTTAACTTCAAGCAGTCAAAGCTCTAATGATTTCATAAAGCTGGTCCAAAAAGTGACACTACGTGGAAACAAGATTGGAATGCTTTTATCGGATCAATATCCAGGTATTAATTCACGAAGCTTTAAAGAATTTCTAGATAAAGAAAACATAACTATGATCTTTACTGCTGTAAATGCTCCATTTTCAAATGGTTTAAATGAGAGACTAAATCAAACTTTAGTTAACAAAATTAGATGTAAAATAAATGAAAGAACATCTAAGATAGCCTGGACCACAATTGCTCACGAATGTACTCAAAAATATAATGAAACGGAGCACACTGTTACAGGATTTTCCCCAATATATTTATTACAAGGAGATAATGTTGATCTATTACCAGAAAATTTAAAAAAACAAGCAACAATAAATGACTTAATGCAAGATAGAAAAATTGCATTGGAAAATACTATGAAATCACATACTTATAATAAACATTACTTTAATAAAAGCAGAATAAAGTGCGAATTAAAGAAAGGAGACTTGGTGTAAGTTGAAAATGGTAACCGATTAAACAGAAGGAAATTGGATGAAATTAAAATTGGGCCATATAAGATTTTGGAAAAATTGTCCAACACAATTTTTCGAATTGATACAGGACATAGGAAATGTGAATCTAATCTGTTCCACATAACTAAGATTATACCAGTGCTGCGGGGTTGAAATGCTTCCTGGCGGGGGAGATGTAAATAAAGTTCATCGCTCTTTATTAAATAACTATATTTATGAGGTGACGGTAAAATAGTAGTATTGAACGGTGAAATAATAAGTGACATGACAATCTGTGTCAAAGATTAAAATACACCGTCGAATATAAAAGTATATTATGTAAAATTAATTATTGCGAATTAGTAGCTTTAAATGTTGTTTCTCTATTTCGGGTAAGTTTATGTTTATGTAATTAAAGAAACCTGATAATATAATGATTAAATTGTATACAACATTTATGAAAAATAATAAATCTCTATTTTCAGAGCAACGCAGTTGAGTTTGATTTCGCAATTGAACCAAAGGTTATAAAACATATTATATATATAATAACTAGCCTAATTACAATATTTTACGAACATAAATTGGGTTAGTAATGCAATTAATTAAAGTGGTATCTACCTAAACTAAGTAAACTTAATCACTTGTGTCTTAGGTATCCACAATAAATATGTGTTAGTGCTTATTTAACAAAATTCCTTACAAATAAAAAGGAAGTGTGCTTACGCAATTCAATTTATTTTTTGCAACATTTTACTTATTCTATCTAGCTTTATTTATATTATTACTTAAAGACTATCGTACTACTTAACAACCAATAATAAGTACTCTGTTTCTGGGTAGTTTTTGGTTTTTAACCATTCGCTAATACTATTTTTACATGCAAAAATGTTCATTGGGTAGATTCCCATGAAAGATTTATTCTGTTATAAACAAAAGGACCAAGAAAGGCTTTCTTTCTTAGAAAGCAAATGAATCTATGGGAGTGTGCTGTACGGTAAAGTTCTACAGAACATACTAAATCTGCCCGCCTTATGCTGGTTTGGTTTGGGTTGTAAGGAGTAATTAAATGTTGTTTAGTGGCTGTTAGTAAAATGAAGAGTTGTCGTACAGAGAGGACGTCACAATCAGCAAGGAGTTCAGCGGTCGGGAAACGAAAAGGGAGGAAATTACTAACTTTTAATATGGCTCTTTGTGCAATTTCTAAATTAAGAAGGGTCGTTTTAGCTCATAAAAGAGTTAATGCAATATACTAGTAAAGATTGACAGAATGAAAGATAAACAGTTTTCAATAATTGGCTATTTGCAGCGTTTCTTAAGTTTTTAAATACATATATTAGTTTCCGTACTCTAGCTGTAAGTGCCTCTATATGTGCTTTGAAATTTAGATACTTATCAATGATTATGTCTAAGTATTTAATAGTATTAGTGGTACCAATTGAGGGGCAGGAGCAGTCGTTAGGCACTGATGGGATTTGATTGAGTATGAGTTTAATGTAGGTTAAGTAAGTGCATTAAAAGAAAAAGTGATATATTTTGTGTAAATTTTGACTAAGCCAGTTAGAAGCTAAATTAAAATCAGTTTGTGTGAAGTCAAACGCTTTATTCCATGTCTCAGCGCTGCAGAGCAAAACGGTGTCATCAGCGTATGATATTATTTTATTATTTCTGTGGAGAGTTAGTAAGCAAAGATCGTTAACGTACACGAGAAAAAGTAGAGGAACAGGTATACTTCCTTGAGGAACCCCGTATTCGACGTATAGGTCATCCATCACTTATATAGGTATTTATTTTCACACGTTGAGTTCTATTGGAAAGGTAATCTTTTAGCAGAAGTTGTGGGAGACCCCTTATACCTAACAAGTGTAATTTTAGGAGAAGAGTCGGAAGCGAAACCGTATCAAAAGCTTTTGAGAGGTCTAATAACACAGCTATGCATCTTTTTTTTGACTTCAAATTCCTCACACTATAGTCAGTAAGTTCATCAGCATCATCAGTTGATTTATTTGGTCTGAATGTCGCACTGTCGTACAAACCGACAGAAACACAGACATTATATTTAAGCTAGCCTTCATTGCTCAAATATTTCATTAGATCTAGCGTCTAGCATTCATCACAGTTGATTCCGGCACGCGTCACTTTCTACGTGAGCTGAGCATTTATTATACAACTACTTACTTATTGTAATAATTACTACACCTAGCTATTAAATAACCAGCGATAATAATATGAAAGGAGATTTACTTACCTGAGGTTTATAAGTAGGTATTAACTATCACTACATAGTATAAAACAAAGTGGCTTACCGCTGTCTGTCTGTCTATTCTGTAGCTGAGAGGTAAAGAATAATAGTCGACTTTTTTTATCTGGTTATCATTTTTTTTTACTTATTAGGAACAAACAACAGTTACACAATATATATTACTAACAACACTTAAAGCTAGTGTACAGCATATGACTCAAATGTATTAAATAATTGTATAACTAGTAACATTGTTCACATATAAGCTTTAGAATGCAAAACACAGTTGTAAGCAATCAAAAAGAGAAATAAATCAGAATACATGAGAAACAAAATACATAACTTAGGTTAACTTTAATTAAACATACAAATTCTTAGGTTAACAGGTGTTTTAACACACACATATCTATTTCACAACATTTCATTTCAGCAGCAAACAAAATCATTTACTATAGAGTACATATTCAGATATCCAAAATAATGAAAATATTAATTAAAGAAAAAGTGGACTTATTTACCTCTCAGTTATAGGTATGCTTATATCTTTAAAACTACGCAACGGATTTTAATGCAGTTTTTTTATTAGAGCTAGTAGCGTTAAATTACACTCGCGAGCAAATAAAACCACTCAACCGTTAACTACGTACAAACATTATTTTAAGTAAAAGTATGAACATTTAAATAAAAGCAAAATGTCATTCAAAAGCTTGAAACCTAAACGCTTAAGCGGTTGAGTCGATTTGGTTGCTCGCGATTGTAGTTTCACGCTAGCCATAAAAGTGAATACTTTCTAAACAAACTTTGTTCCTCCATTTCTACCCCTTTAAACTGATTTTCGCATTAAAAAGTAGCGTTCTACCTATCTCAGGCTCTAGACTATCTGTGTACCAAATTTAATCTAATTTGGTTCAGCAGTTTTGACGTAAAAGCGAGACAGACCGAATTTTCGAATTTATAATATGAGTATGGATAATTTTTTGAAGAACTTTTCGATCTAATCCCGCCCTCTCCTTTGCTCTCCCGAAGAATATGTGCTGGTCTTAAAAATCTTCCCTTTATGCGGCCTAGGAATTTTCTTTCAGCGTTATATGTTTTCCAGCACTTTTAGTTTCATACATACATACAATCACGCCTATTTTCCTGAAGAGGCATATTATACGCCCCCATTTCGCCAGTACTATTTTGGATCCCACGTAATATCAGCGAGCCTATTGCCGCTTGCCGGGAACTTTTATTTTAGCCATAGCCACGTCGGTTAACCGGCAGGTAACTGCATACTGCTGCGGGACTGTCCGAAACGGTTACCGCTGCCTCGGGACGTAGCATGCACAAGAAGGAACATGAATGGTTTTTAGTCAGTAAAAAACTGACACACCCTTCCGCTCCACCCACAGCGGGAGAAGGTCATTAGATGATTTTCCATCCAAGAAAAAAAAAAGGTGAGGTTATACTTATATTATTGGGATTTTTAAACGGCGGCGTATGAGCTGATCTTCTGTTTGAACTGCACACATTTTATAGGTCTTTTAGGAACAGTGGTTATAAGTTGCATGGGTACAGGGCAGAAAATGTAGTAATTTAGTTTTATAACCACACTGATTTATACTCGTACAAACGATATACTCCGCCGAACTCAATCTCGTTGCCTTTTTTAAAGCCTCGTTAGAGTCACCGACAGACTGACTGACTGACGGACAATCCCCTCCCCCTTTAGAATCACGACATGCTGACTGACAGATCCCCCATATAAGAGTAACCGACAGACTGACAAATCTTGAGAAAAAAACCACTACAGACAGATAAACTGACAAACCATGACAAGTTCTGACAAAGAATCCATTTGCTTTTATCTCTTGTTATGGTACCGCTCATATCTCTTTCATATTTATTAAGAAAAAAATTTTTTTTGGAATGGAATTTCCATTTTGTGTATAAAAATTTGACGAATCTAAATGGTCCCGTTGATCTTAAAGACAATAAAGTATTTTTTCGATACATTTGTTACCTAGACTGTGTAGCTTAGAAGCCAACGTGCATTTAAGACAATGCGTTGTGAACGTAAACGACTTACTAAAAGGTACTTAGCCAAGACGTGATTTCTTAACTCACTTTTAAAACACGATCCTTATCTAAGAATGAGTTCTGATTCGTTTTGTTGGTAATATTCACGCATGCTCACACTTCAACTACACATACACACACAAACAATATAAGTATAATTTTAGTTTAACTCAAGATTTTTTTTACCTGATAACCTTTCCGATAATATATAATAATAATAATTTATTTCGTGTAATAACTAGCCTAATTACAATATTTTAAGAACAATTAGGTTAGTAATTCAGTTAATGAAAGTGTTATTTACCTAAACTAAGTAAACTTAATTACTTGTGTCTTACTTGGAACGAAGTTCCTTATCGCGCGTTGTGAAAAAAATCTTAAGAAAAGTTGCCACGACACTTTTTCACGGTCTAGTGGCTAGGACGGGACGGGAACTTTTTGTCTTAGGTATCCACAATAAATATGTGTTAGTGCTTATTTAACAAAATTCCTTACAAATAACAATGGAGTGTGCTTACGCAATTCAATTTATTTTTTGCAACATTTTACTTATTCTATCTAGCTTTATTTATATTATAACTTAAAGACTATCGTACTACTTAACAACCAATATCTAAAGTACCTACTCTGTTTCTGGGTAGTTTTTGGTTTTTAACCATTCTCTAATACTATTTTTACATGCAAAAATGTTCATTGGGTAGATTCCCAATAAAAGATTTATTCTGTTATATACAAAAGGACCAAGAAAGCTTTCTTTCTTAGAAAGCACATAACTCTATGGGAGTGTGCTGTACGGTAAAGTTCTACTGGTTTGGTTTGGGTTGCAAGGAGTAATTAAATGTTGTTTAGTGGCTGTTAGTAAAATGAATAGTTGTCGTACAGAGAGGACGTCACAATCAGCAAGGAGTTCAGCGGTCGGGAAACGAAAAGGGAGGAAATTACTAACTTTTAATATGGCTCTTTGTGCAATTTCCAAATTAAGAAGGGTCATTTTATGAGTACCACCCCAAGATGTAATGCAATATACTAGTAAAGATTGACAGAGTGAAAGATAAACAGTTTTTAATAATTGGCTATTTGCAGCGTTTCTTAAGTTTTTAAATATATATATTAGTTTCCGTACTCTAGCTGTAATGTGCCTCTATATGTCCTTTGAAATTTAGATACTTATCAATGATTATGTCTAAGTATTTAATAGTATCAGTGGTACCAATTGAGGGGCAGGAGCAGTCGTTAGACACTGATGGGATTTGATTGAGTATGAGTTTAATGTAGGTTGAGTAAGTGCATTAAAAGAAAAAGTGATATATTTTGTGTAAATTTTGACTAAGCCAGTTAGAAGCTAAATTAAAATCAGTTTGTGTGAAGTCAAACGCTTTGTTCCATGTCTCAGCGCTGCAGAGCAAAACGGTGTCATCAGCGTGTGATATTATTTTATTATTTCTGTGGAGAGTTAGTAAGCAAAGATCGTTAACGTACACGAGAAAAAGTAGAGGAACAGGTATACTTCCTTGAGGAACCCCGTATTCGACGTATAGGTCATCACTTATATAGGTATTTATTTTCACACGTTGAGTTCTATTGGAAAGGTAATCTTTTAGCAGAAGTTGTGGGAGACCCCTTATACCTAACAAGTGTAATTTTAGGAGAAGAGTCGGAACCGAAACCGTATCAAAAGCTTTTGAGAGGTCTAATAACACAGCTAAGCACCTTTCTTTTGACTTCAAATTCCTCACAATATAGTCAGTAAGTTCATCGGCATCATCAGTTTATTTATTTGGTCTGAATGTCGCACTGCCGTACAAACCGACAGAAACACAGACATTATAATTAAGCTAGCCTTCATTGCTTAAATATTTCATTAGATCTAGCGTCTAGCATTCATCACAGCTGATTCCGGCACGCGTCACTTTCTACGTGAGCTGAGCATTTATTATACAACTACTTACTTATTGTAATAATTACTACACCTAGCTATTAAATAACCAGCGATAATAATATGAAAGGAGATTTACTTACCTGAGGTTTAAAAGTAGGTATTAACTATCACTACATAGTATAAAACAAAGTCGCTTTCCGCTGTCTGTCTGTCTATTCTGTAGCTGAGAGGTAAAAGATAATTTTTAAAATTTATTAGGAACAAACAACAGTTACACAATATATATTACTAACAACACTTAAAGCTAGTGTACAGCATATGACTCAAATGTATTAAATAATTGTATAACCAGTAACATTATTCACATATTACTCTAAGCTTTAGAATGCAAAACACAGTTGTAAGCAATCAAAAAGAGAAATAAATCAGAATACATGAGAAACAAAATACATAACTTAGGTTAACTTTAATTAAACATACAAATTCTTAGGTTAACAGGTGTTTTAACACATACATATCTATTTCACAACATTTCATTTCAGCAGCAAACAAAATCATTTACTATAGAGTACATATTCAGATATCCAAAATAATGAAAATATTAATTAAAGAAAAAGTGGACTTATTTACCTCTCAGTTATAGTTTAACTCACTGCCTGCTCAAGTTAAAAGCCAGATAGAAGAAAAAAATCTTAAACCTAAATTAAAAGCGTACTTTACTGGTTTGTAATTCTCATTTCACACATTTATAACAATAGTGTAGCTGCGGAATTATAGTTATGTCAAATTGATGTTTACTTTGTGTAATTATTGTTATTATTTTTAATTAATGGTGTAATGTATGTTATAGCTGATATCATGAGTATCCGATGTACTGTACAAAACTTACTGTTTTTTTTTTGTACATCGTAATTATTGTATTTGTGTAATGTATGTGTATAATGTAAACATAAAATAAATAAATAAATAAATAGGTATGCTTATATCTTTAAAACTACGCAACGGATTTTAATGCAGTTTTTTTATTAGAGAGAGTGATTTAAGAGGAAGGTTTATGTGTAGGTCACGCCTAAGAAATCCGGGCGAGCGCTTGTAAAATATATGGATTTGTGTTAATTTATTTATATGTAGGTCACGCGAAGTCGCGGGCGGGCGCTAGTAACATGTATGGATTTGTATTAATTTGTACCTAGATTATTTAACACTCAGTCGTTATTATCATCATCATTATAAGTCCAAGGAACAGCCTTAGACTGCCATTGTCACAGCTTAAAAACAGGCTGCCTGCCCCCAGCGTGATCCTGCGATTTATAAGGTCGTACGTTCTTGCACCTAAACGTCACGAGACTCAATTAATAATAATAAATAAAAAAATTCTAACAATTACACGAGTTATTTAAGTTCAAGATAAGTATAGTATAGGATCTAGGAGTTCGGTTTAGCGCTGACCTCAATTTCCGTAAGCATATTGTGGACGTATGTAAGAAGGCTTATCGAAGTTTGGGTTTTGTGTTAAGGCAGGCGAACGATTTTACAAATATAGGGGCATTGAAGGCGTTATTTGAGGCTCTTGTAAAAAGTCACTTAGAATGCAACGCTGTAGTTTGGTCTCCGCATGAGGACAAATACTAAGTTTATGATAGAGCGTATCCAGAATAAGTTTATTAGGTTTATTTATCTGAAGAGATATGGAGTTTATCCGGGATATCCGCTCTTATATCCTACTTTATTTATTTTGGGCATGGTAGGATACACTAAACTAGAAATTAGAAGGGAAGCTGCTACGGCCATGTACATACTCAGAGTGATCCGCGGTAATATACACAACCCTGCTGTGCTAGCGGAGGTGCGACTGATGGCGCCGGACGCGTGTGCGGTGCGGCGGCGGCGCCCGGCTCTGCTGGCTCTGCCGCGCGCGCGCACTAACTTGTTACACCTGGCGCCGCTCACGCGAGCACTGCGTGTACTTAATGCAGTAGCAGGAGAAATAGATTTGTTTTCGTGTTCTTTGAGTGAATTCACAAGGGTCATCTGTAGGGTGTATTATGCTATAGGTAGTTAGTTGTTATTAGGATAAGATAGTTAAGCTAAGTTAATTTGATGGGTCCCTATCGGATCGCCTAATTTTTTGTACGCCTAATTTGTAATGGCACCCAAACGAAAAGCCTAAAATTTTTTCGCCTAATTTCACTCTTCAGAATTGTGTTTGCCCTAACTTCACTTCGCCTAACTTTTTATCGCCACATTTTCATTTACCAAATGCGTCATTTGGCAGAACAATTCCCTAAAGTTTACAATTCCTAAATATTAATTCGCACAAAATTAAAAATCATTAAGTACAAAACATGATGATGCAGCATAACATGCAGCATGCAAGCAGGCATGCATCATGCATGCAGACATGCAGCATGCGTGCAGTCATGCAGCATGTAAGCGTGCAAGCAGGCATGCAGCATGCAAGCAGGCATGCAGCATGCAAGCAGGCATGCAGCATGCATAGTTTCCGTCACAGCTTCGGCGCTGCGGGGCTCCGGCGGTCCCACGCGAGCTTTGCGTCGCAGATGGTTATCGCTCACCACCGAGGCTTCGCCTTGCTGGCCGGCTTCGCCGGCCAGCCTCAGCCCCGGCGGCGAGCCCAACCCACCTGCTCCTTAGCTCGCGGGCCGCCTCGCCCCTCCGCGCCTACGCGGGCTTATATTGCACTCTAGGGTAGGGCAGACAAGACTACGTGGAGTCGGGTTTGCAGCGATTCGCTTCTGTCAATTAATTATTTTTCTCAATAAAATTCTATGCTTTTATTCCAATACATTATTGGCACATTTCATTTTAGATATGATAAAATTAGAGCTTTTATAAATTTGCGAAATAATCGTTATGCCAAAATAAACTTATGCCAATATAGTTTAGGCTATTTTACATTAGACATTCTAAAATTATGCCTTTCAATTCTTAGGCCAAACTATAATGGTGGCAAAACTATTTTTAGGCGAAACAATTATTGTACGTTTTAAGTTTAGGCCAAAACGGTTTGGCCAAACCATATTAGGACAAACAATTTTAGGCAAACCAAAGGGCACCCTAATTTGATATTTTATTTTTATTATTTATATTATTGCCTTAGGATTAAGTTTCTGTAAAAGTAATGTAATTAGGATTTAAAATAAATAAATAATTAAGTATAAGTGAATTTAAGTACATAATACAATACGACCAGGAACAATAATGAAAGTACAATGTATGGGTTAGGTTTGGTCGAGTGACCCACGCCTGGACCCAAATGTGTGTCCAGTATCTCGGAGCTTATTAGTTTGTGTGAATGTAAGATAATTACGTTATTATCATTTATGGCATAGGCATAAGGAGTAATGTCTAATAGTTCACTGTTATATCAGTTCTCAATTCTCGTCGTAACACATTGTAAGACCACAATTACACAAAACTTACATAAAACACATAAATACCGGCATCAATAACGTCAATAAGATTGAACCAATTGTTTCCTTAATAAAAAGAGCGGTTTTAAGATAATGTTCTGATGAAAACCAGTATTTTACGTAATACCTGATACATTGATTCATACCGTACATCAAACTTGAAAAAATATATGACGTAACAAATTAGATTGAAAACTGGAGGAAATTTTTCTAGTAGCTGATTGCGCTTCTTCACTTACATATAGCGCTGGTATCTAATTTATACATACATACATACATTCACGCCTGTTTAACCGAAGGGTTAGGCAGAAGCATATTGAACGCCCACACTTCGCCAATAACAATTATATAGTTGGTCCCACGTAATAGGTGGCGAGCCTATTGCCGCTTACCGGGCACTGTTGAGTTCGCCAGGTGCACCACTTGCAGGTGAGATTGCCTTGGGCTCCTTAGGCACACACACACACACCTTGATTTTATAATTAATATTTTTGTATAAATGTTCGTACTTCACTGACAATCGGTAATGTACTATTGTAATTTAGCCGCGGGTGAGAGGCCTGGTGATCTAAACACAGGCAGACTTTTGCCTAATTTAGACTCCAGCCTCCCGCATTTCACTAAATATTGTTTGTACCTAAATTGTGTCCATTGTGTATTAGTGTATGTGGAGGAAATTAAATGATTATTATTATTTTCATTCTATTTTTTTTCTCAGCAAATTTAATTTACTGGTAATTAATACAATAATTACGGGCCAGAGCCAAGTAATTATTGCAGGGGTTTTATTTTAAGTATTTAAGGGAACATTGTCTTCGAGCTGCATGAATTTCCTTACCGTTCGGCATGTATTCAAGTATTATTATTATTATTGGAAGGATCCCTTTAGACAAATAGTCCGCTTTTTACTCTATTGTATATAAAATTTAAAGGTATAAAAGTTTTCCCTCAACGTTGTTTTCGGCCAATAAAATTATGCAATGGAATAATTTCCATGGACATTTCTTCCAGCAATTCAAAACAAGGAAAAATTAACGACACTTTCATGATAGTTAAAAAATCCACAACTTTAACAATCCAATAACAATAAAACGATTTTTTACTAGAAAAAAATCAACTCGTCCGCGTTAACTCGGATAGGAATCGAATCCGCGACCTTTAGGTAAGGTCCCTGCTCTGTTTTTAACAAATCATTACATAACTATATACAGCATTACAAATGCAAAAACTATCTAAATTTAGAAATCCAATAACCAGCTCTGTCTTAAAATCATTTAAATTGGCCCTGTGATCGTGCGATGCATATTTATAATATTAGTATCCTCTTGCCTCGCGGCTGTGTTACGGAACGGACGTGTGTTGTATTTATTTAACCACAATTATTAAATTCGCTGGTGCTTCGCCTCTTCACCGTGCCTTTGGTTGTTGCTGCCCTGCTGAGCATTGGAGCACCCTTGTGTCCGGCCGAAGTCTCGGTTTCGGCTTCTCAATCTTTTGCCTGCGCTAAGGAGTTGGTGAGCCGAAGTTAGTTTTTTGCTGTCATCTCGGATTTGAACCGGTGACTTTAGGAGCAACGGCGTTTTAAACCCGAGCTACTTACCATCGGGCTACGGAAGCAGTGAGCGGCCACGGCGAAATTTGCAACTACTTGCTACGTGTGCTACGACTATCTGGCGTGCTACAACGAGAGTTCTATTGAGACCTTTTTTGTTTACATTTTTCAACCTCATAACGTAAACAAACAACAGACAAGTTTTGGTGGTGCGTACTTATTGCTATCTTTGACTTATTTATTTATCATACAAAATGCAGCATTCGCCAAAATCTCACAAAGCATTATTTACAAAAGAATGTAATCTTCGAGGAAGTGTTTCCTCCAATAACCTAAATGTTACCCAACGGAGTAAGAGACCCCGTGAGGACGAAGATTCGGAAAATTCATTTACTACTTTTAGAGAAGAAATGAAAAGCATGATAAACTCATTATTTCAAGCACAACAACAACGATTGGATATCCTTGAAGAACACATGAAAGAAGTTAAAAGCCAAAACCATGATATACGCACTACTAATCGCGAAATTGAGAAAACAATTGATTTCGTGTGTCAACAGCTAAAGGACTTAGACAAAAGCATGAAAAAATTAGACAGTGATAGTAAAAATCTCAAGCTAGAAATAAGCTTCATAAACGATAAAATTGAAAACTTGGAAAAAAATTCAATTAAAACATGCGTAGAGATTAGAAATGTACCCAAAATAATAAATGAGAATAAAAAACAGCTTTACGACATGGTTTTGTTATTGGCAAAAAATTTAAACATGGAGCTATCTAAAAATGATATCAAAGATGTTATCAGAGGACCGAGCAAGAAGGAAAGTCAACAGTCTGCGATTCAGGTGGAATTTCAAACTAGTCTAGCTAAGTCAGAAATACTCCTAGCTTCAAAAAAATATTTCTTAAATAAAAACAACCCAAGACTATCTGCATCGCACATTGGACTCCAAGCGTTTAGCACACCAATATTTCTGTCGGAATTATTGTCTAAAAAAACAAAGAAAATATTTTTTGAGGCAAAAAACTTTGCAAAGGAGCACAACTACAGTCACTGCTGGATATCAAATGGCCGAGTCCTTCTTCGAGAAAAAGAAGGATACCCTTACGTAATTGTACAGAATCTGGAACAATTAGCGGAATTGAAGAACAGCATCAAGAAATGATATATGTGCACAAAGTGATAGTTGTATCTGACCGAACTTTTTTACTGTATGTTTTGTTATTGTATATTGTTGTATTAACATGTTATTTTGGTTGTAAGCTAGTGGTTGCTATCAAGATATCCCAAAAACATAACATAATTGTTACTGTATTATCTGCTGTATTATCTGCTGTATTATATACTGTATTAACATATTATTTTGGTTGTAAGCTACTAGTGTTGGTGGTTGCTATCAGGATATCCCAAAAACATAACATGATTGTTACTTGTAAATGTTTATTTCAACCTAATACTAACTTTATTAACGTACCTTTATATATAATTAACACTAAAATATACCCCCAGTACACGAATAACAGCATGCTAAAACAATTTGATACTAAAAATTATTCAAACATTAAAAATCACAATAAAAGCTGTAAATTTATATATTTAACGTATATAAAATCTATATCACCAAATAAGAAATATTATAATCAGAAGTTACAAATGTTCTTCAGTTGTATCTGTTTCAAACTATTTTTGTACCATAAAAAAACGCATTTTGACATGGATATACTACAAAAAGTTACAGCTATATGTGAAATTAAGACAATTAAGACAGTATACATATTATACTCAGACAATATATTGAAAATATTAGTTTTCTTTGTCATTAAAGTCACATGCTTATTTTTACTAGATAAGTGCAAGTATTCTAACCAAAATTCCTTTGAAGTTCAACATAATTCATTTAACAGTGGGCTCTATTAAAGAACTTATTAATGATATCGATGATTATGAAGTCTCAGATTCACAAATATGTAACCCTGACGAATTAAAGCTGAAAATTAACAAGTATGACAAAAAGCTATCAATAATTACACATAACATTAGAAGCATTACGCGAAACATAAGGGAATTCTCTTTGTTATTGTCTAGGATAGACTTTTTCCCAGATATTATATCTTTAACTGAGTGTTGGCTTTCAGTGGACAGTTCCGTCCCAGTTTTTCAAAACTACACGGCATTTTATACTAAAAACCTAAACAACCAAAACGATGGCATAGTTATCTTTGTTAAAAATGACATTCTGGCTATATCATACGAACCAAATTTTGAGGATGCAAACTGTATTGTAACAACTGTCAGCAATAACACAGCTATTGTATCTATCTATAGATCACCATCACATAAAAACATTGATAAATTTTTGTACTCTTTGGAACAAACACTCTGTTCTCTCTCAAATTTCTCTAGCTTGCTATTAGTTGGTGATATAAACATAAATATTGAACGCATTGCCATTGATCGACATGCTTCAGAATACCTTAACCTACTATCCACTTACGGAATCTCGCCCTGTCATAATATTCCAACTCGTGGAAATAGCTGCTTAGATCATATTGCTATCAAAACTAACTTTCAATCAAATACTTTTGTAATACAAACCAATATAACAGACCATTACCCTGTTTTACTTACTTTAAATCAAGATGTTAAGAGAAATAAGGAAGAAATGATCATAAACAAAATTAATTATATGAAAATATCTGAGGAACTAAAACTACTTGATACTAAACCTATACTTAAATCTAAAGACCCTAACAAGGCGACCGATTGCCTTATCTCTATGCTAAATACCATAATTCAAAAAAATACTTCAACAAAAACTATCTCGAAACGCAAAACGCCACACCAACCGTGGATCACACCGGGATTAATGAGATGTGTACGACATAAGGATAAACTCCACCTTAATCTTAAAAAAAAACCGGCAAATGAATTAGACAAAATTATTTACAAAAGATATCGTAATTATTTGTATGAAACTATTAATAAAGTTAAAACTCAATATGAAAAATCACAATTAGAGAGTGCATGTTCTTGCAGTGTTAAGAAAACGTGGGAGGTCATAAATAAAATTTCTAATTATAAACCTATAAAACAAAAATGTAGTGAACTATTAACCATCGGTAACAACCCACAATTTTCTGTAAATGAAATTAATAAATATTTTACAAGCATTGGAGAAAATTTAGCTCAAAAAATTCAAAATGATAATCCTACTAATCCTACTGATAATATTTCCAATCCGATTTATTCCACAAACAGTTCATCATTTGTACTGTTTGAGACTGACGATGCTGAAATAGAATCAATCATTAGAAATCTTAAAACCGACAGCTCACCCGGTTGGGACAATATTTCTAATAAGCTCTTGAAATACAACATGACAATACTCGTACCACTCTTAACACATATTTGTAATCTTTCCTTTGCCACTTCTACTTTTCCATCCTTAATGAAAATATCTAGAACAATTCCTATTTATAAGTCAGGTGATACCAGATCTCCTAATAATTACAGACCAATATCTATTTTGAATTCATTCTCAAAAATACTAGAAAAACTGATCAACAATAGACTTGTAAAATATCTAGAGGAGAGTGGGCTGCTCTCGCCTAACCAGTTTGGTTTCCGAAGAGGGAGATCAACAAACGATGCAGTGTCGACCCTAACCAACTTTTTGGTTACAGAACTAGACGCAGGACGAAAATGTCTAGGTATCTTCCTAGATCTAGCAAAAGCGTTTGACACTGTTTCTATCCCCATTCTTTTTAAAAAACTGGAAAACATGGGTGTACGGGGGGATCAGCTCAATCTCTTCAAGAGCTATCTTACCGATCGGCAACAAACGGTCAAAATTGAAAACATTGTCAGTGACCCTCTTCCAGTCCAATATGGTGTACCACAGGGAAGCGTTTTAGGTCCTACTTTGTTCTTAATATATGTGAACGACATAGTTAACACCTCTCTAACTAATGGTAGGATTATGGCTTTCGCAGATGACACAGCCCTAGTTTACAGTGGTACTGATTGGACACAAGTTTTCAATGATGCCCACTTTGGTTTCACTAACATACAGTATAAACTTAACTCTAACTTACTTACATTAAATACTGAAAAAACTAAATTGGTAACCTTTTCTATCTCTAGCAAAACACAACCTAGCGAAACGTTTGTCATGAAGGCTCATAATGTTGACTGTAATAATACTAATAATAGTAATACATGCACATGTCCAACATTAGAAAGAGTTTCATCAGTAAAATATTTAGGCATTGTCATAGATTCTCATCTGAGCTTTGCTCCGTATATTAATATCTTAACACAACGGGTGCGTAAGCTTATCTCTGTTTTTAGAAAGATCAGACATGTAGCTAGCGTCAAACTTCTTAGAATACTGTATCTTGCGTTGGGCCAATCAATTTTGCTATATTGTGTGAATGTTTGGGGAGGGGCACAAAAAACCAAATTACTCCAACTTGAACGTGCGCAACGTGCAGTGCTAAAAGTAATAAACTTTCTCCCTTACAGATATTCGACTGAGCGCCTATATTCGGAATATGGAGTGCTCACAGTTCGACAATTATATATATTGGAAGTCCTGCTTAGACAACATGCCTTATATGACCCGAATAATTTTGTACAAGAAAATTGTAGACGTGCATATTCGCAAATGTCAATTACTTACTCTAAAACTAAATTTGCAGAGCGCTTTTTCCCATTTAGTGGTCCTTATCTATATAAAAAAATAAATAAAATTCTGAACTTACTTAATAAAACTAAACATGAATGTAAGTGTATCCTAAAAGAATGGTTACTTTTAAAGAATTACAGTGACACCGAAGAACTCTTAATTAAAGTTACTTAATATTATAATAACTAATTAACATAAAAGTAAATTATATTTATGTATATTTATTTTCGTATTTCAATTTATGTTTATTGTAGGTATTCATGTAATTATTTAAGCCTAATATTTATTAAACTTAACACAGCCTTTAGGGTAGAGAGCATAGATACCTATAAGAACAGGTTAGACCTAGTTTAGGTATTTAAGTGTACCAAATGTATTGTGAAAATGTGTTTTGTTCAATAAACTTTTTATTATTATTATTATTATTATTAGTTAGGACTGTACGGATGTATTTATTTAGCATAACATTGGTTATTATATCGATATCGATTGATTATTTACCAGGCAGTGTTCAATATATGACCACCATAAATTAAACCTTATGCGTATATAACTTAAGGTGGAAAACCGATTAATATTTTCAACGTGCTCTGCCTGTTAAAGGGTTAAAGGATTTGCGACTTTGTCCGCGTGACTTACAGTAACTTTCTTATTATTTGGGCTAAAAAGTAGCCTAATGCCCGTTTTCACCATCGATCACTAAAGCATTCCCTAAATAAGTGTTACCTTAGCTAAAGTAACCCCTAAACCGTCCCCTTACTTAAGTTCGTTTTCACCTTGCTAAGGTACACCTAAGTAACTCATCACTTCACTTAAAATATATATATAACATCACCTATCTGCCAGTGAAAGTGTCGTCAATGTGGGGTCTAGCCGTTTCAGAGATAAGTAAGCCGAAACAAATTGACTGACTGACAAAAATGCTAAACAGTGTTATTTTGGTATACAGGGTGTAAAATTACCCTGATCGAAGACGAGTGCTTCGTTTTCTGCCCAGCACTATAAATATTAAGTAGCGATATTTTTAAGGTAATTTCTGTTGTTATGATGTGTAGAATGCGTAGCCTTTAGTTTTAATCAAGTTCTTTTTACACCCTGTATCATTCATAATTATCCCGATGGCCGGGAAACTTAAGCCCAGGGCCCAGGGTCTGCTCTCAGATTTGGCTAAACTTCAGTTATTATATTACATGGAGCGACTGCCATCTGAACTCCACAACCCAAAGGGAATCATCAGTCTATGGCTAAACCAGTTGTCAGCTATTAGGGGGCACTGACTTCCTAATAGCAACTGCCATAGATGTTCATGAAAGCCGGGCCCAACGATTTAAAACGCTTTCCGAGGCACAGAGTAAGCGATATATTACGCACATACCTTCGAAAAGTCATAGGTGCCACCAGAGTTTTTACCCTACACCCTCTGAAGTCTATGTGTTTCGCCACTGGGCTATTCCTACTCCTATTTACATCCAGATGCATTTAGTAAGAAGCATTCACAAACATATACCTACATTTATTTTATCTAACCGCATGCACCGTATTAATAAACCTGAAAAGTATTGCCTCCCACTCGCTCTTGGCCGTGTTATCGTCACGGAAATGAAATATAATTAACGGAGCGGTCATTGAGAATGGCTCGTTAGTCGTGAATAATGGTTTATTAAGCTATTAATCTAAATGTTTTTAAGTACTCTTTAATTAGAATCGTTTTTTTATGTCACTATATTACATACATATTTGATGACCGATATGGCCTGGAGGCCAGTGTACCTACACTTCACTCCAGAGGTCGTGGGTTCGATTCCCACACAGGACAAATCTTGTGTGCATGATCATGAATATTTGTTCTGGGCTGAGTGTTTTCCTATGCATATTAAGTATGTATTTAAGTATGTTTATCCGTTGTTTAGTATCCATAACACAGGTTCTTAATGGTACTTATCTTGGAACTAAATAGGTAATTGGTGTAATTGTCAGAAAATATTTATTATTATTATTTATTATACTATTTTAACGTTGTGTGGTGGCACTCAAGCTTCGGCCTACCCACCTGGTGGGAAGTGGTTGCAGCGTGTAGACCGTAGGACCTTGGGGCTATTACTATTTCCTCAATCTGGAGATAACGTCCCCTTGGATTATGTCTGGAATGCTGAAATAGCTTGTTAAGCCAGGAAACACACAGACATAGGGCACAGGGGAAACGGCACTAAAAAGTACCACTGCTATAAATGCTTGCAATAACAATCGTATACATCACTAGTGCGCCGTGTAGTGCCGGCCTAGAATAGTGCCAACCCCTCTCTTCTTACAGGTACTCGTAAGACTACTGGATAATGGACAGCAGCGTCATTCTGCGTTCAAATGAAGAATATATATCTGAATATATACCTTTATATCTGTATATTGTGTAATATTTAATGTCTGTATTTAAGTTGTAAATTAAGTTGTACTTTATGTTGTAAATTAAGTTGTATTTTATGTTCTAAATTCAGTTGTTTTTTATGTTGTAAATTGAGTTGTATTTTTAGTTTAAGTCAGTAATTGGTAACCGCGATCGCGGCTCTCTAGGTTGTAGCTGAAAATCAACGTTTTTCTCGCTGAGCAATACTAGGTTGAGCTATGACCTTTTCGCATGAATACAGTACACGTACAAATAATTAATTAGTGATATATATTTATGTCTTATATTGTTTCATGTTAATATTTTGTATGTGTGTTTATTTAGTGCTATCAACGTTACTATCTATCTATCTACTGGCTTGAACTGCGATCACCAACCCGCCTGCCCAGCGTGGTGTTTTTCGGCGAATACCCACAATATTATGTAATCTTTTGAGGAGGCCAATGTTCAGCAGTGGACTTTATAAGGCTGACATGATGACGGTGATGATATCACTAGTGCGATGCCGATCCTTTAAAAACCCTTTTTGAAAAGCCCCTTGCTGTAATATCTTTGCCAAACATTGCCAGGGAGCTCATTCCGATGCGGTGCGATGATAGAACGGGGCCGTTGAACATCATTTCAAACAGTTGCTCTGAACACAGCCAATTATATAAGCGGTACAACACACACAAGAAAAATATCTGCGTAGGTTTACATAAGGTTCAATACCACTTGTAAGAGTTGGATCTGAACCAATTTTCATTACTCGTTTTTGAGGTCCGAGCTAGTACCTGCTCAAAGACGACAGCAGTACTCCATGTAGGGCCTTATTTGAGACTTATAGATCAAAAGTCGTTGCCCCAGTGTAAAGTATCGCTTTGCCTTGTTAAACACATTGAGCTTTTTGGATGCCAGTTTCACCGTGTGTTCTAGATAACTGAGGAACTGAAGATTGCTTGAGATGACCATACCAAGGGTCTCATTGCTATTGGTGACGGTAAGGAATGTATCGAGGAGCCGTGAAGCAACTGCATGTTAATAAAGCTATTGTAAGAATTATTAAACTTTTGGAAAGCTACACCATGTTTAGCATAAGCACAGATGAATTTGGTCAGCTCTAAAAGCTGAAAATATCTGGAAAAAAGATAGACAGACAGACTGAGACAGATAGTCGTCTCAGTATATGAACGTCCCACTCACAGTTCATTCAGGGGTCTCAGGACTCAGGCTTTCTTTCACAAGTCAGAGTATTTCGGAAGGCCATCCTTGAAGCAGTAGAAATTGTTTATTGGTTTTTCACCTTTACTGCACCTTAACCCCATAGTGTTCATTATGTGGTGATAAAATATACCTTATTGGCTAATAAAGGGTTCACAGCATTATATATAGTAACTTGGTAGTCTGAGGCCCTATTGGGTGGCTTGAAAGCAGCAGAACGCTATGCGTCTCCAGCAATCCACAATGGGTCCGAGTGGGGGAATGTCGACATTAGTATTTTACATACATACACACAATCAAGCCTGTTTGCCGGAAGTGATAGGCAGAGGCAAATTATACGCTTACATTTAGCCAATTATATATAATAGGTCCCACGTAATAAGTGCGGGCCTAATGCCGTTTACCAGGACCTTGTAAGTTTGCCAGAGCCTCGGCCGTTGATCGGCAGGTGCACTACTTGCAGGTGAGGTTGGCTTGGACTCCACAGATTTTGGTAGGATTCCTATGCACAATTTTTTTATATGTATAGATTAAATAAAATATGCAAGCCCAGGTTGATTAATAGACGAACATAATTCAAAATATGTATGCGCGATTCGTTCTAAACTTTATAAAAAAAACGTAAGTAATTTAAAAGTTTACAATCATAATTATGTGATCTATATTCGTTAAGTTATATAATTCAAATGAGTTACATAAAATATAATTAGGTGATACGAGTCCGTTTGCACTGGCCGTCACAGAGAAAATAAAAATACAAAATGATATTGGTATGTAACGCGCGTTACGTAAAACGGAACGCATGGCCGCTTTACTTTTTAATTTTTGCACAAATCCTCTCGATTATAATTCGTACCGTAATTATAACGAGTTCTCGATACAGTTTTTATAGTACTCTCTTATTAAGATCATATATGCTGTCACAGTTGCAACGATACAAAGAAAAAAAATATTTATTTAATAAGTTTGTACACAACACGAAAGAATGAAAAAGACATCAAAACCCCTAGAAACATTGTACTTTTAATAATTAAATAAATAAAATAGAATTTATTTAGACATAAATACATATAAACAAAAAACCGAATTTAAATCAGTAAAAAACTTTTAGGTTGTCTGGAATAATTTGCTGTTAGCAATAACGCCGTCTAATGTTAGGGGCTTAAAAAACAAAATTTGATTTCCAAATATCATGCACGTTAAAGGAGAAAAATAAGTTAACACGTTAAACGCCATGGCAGACACCGTTTATCTGCCAGTTTGTTTTATCAATGGGCTTATTGAAAAATAACAAAAGGGTTGTCGGACATATGGTGGCTGCCATGGCCCATAGAGCAAACTAGTATTTTCGGCTGGGCGTTTAAGCTGTTAAGAACACTCTTAGTTAGCATTCCTTAGTTGCTATGCTTAGTTGTTATATATATCGCATGTAGACCTTTTACTTGTACCATCTATGTATCATGTAATGTGACATATAATAAATAATTTGATTTGATTTAATGCCTATAGAAAGCACTAACTCCTCCTCCTCACGCCCTCCAAGTCACTAATAATAGTGATAAATGGAAGATCCTAATTAACAAAAGCATGACGGGTAGTTGCGACTCTCAGTAGTACCTAGTAGACAGCTGCATTCTTTATAAGTAAATTTTGCTATAACTATAAAATGATTTAAATTAGATATCTTTACGAATACTTTAATAATGTACAATATTTGATAAGTAGCTACCGAAGTAAAGCGAGGGTGTGCCACTAGTACATTTTAATATTGCATTGATTTAAAAAAATTAATGGCCACGTTGCCACGTGGTTGCCACTTAGTTAAACTGTTGAAATTCAATTAAGAATCTTTTATGTTGAAAACAAGAGTTTAAATAAAAAAATGAAATGTGTACGTTGCCACTGTACGGCGGAAAACTCTCAGTTACCGTTGTATTGCGTTATGAGCCACTTGTTTAAGATTCACTTAGCCTTGAACGGGGCAAGAGTAGTGCGTCCATTACTAGTGTTTATTGACGAAAGTTACTCTTTGGAATAATTTGATTATTTAAAGGATTAAAACCAAAGTCCACACTTTTAAGTCATTGCATAGCCTCTATCGCGGGCCTTGAGCGTGGAGACCGTATCCAGAAATTCCGTAACAAAAAAAACCTAACACCCCCCACTCCGATCGGCACAGCGGTGATACTTTTTCCATCTATCGATAAATAGCAGAACTTTTAATGACTTTTGAAATATCCACGCTTGTCTCTTCAGTTCAGCAACCCGCCTTTAGGTGGCATTGGTTGTATCGGGTGGCTAAAATTTGTTTTCTTTTCGGTCACCTCGCTCAAAGTGTAACTTTAAATAATATGAAAGAAAATAAAGTACTGCACAAATAAATAATTATAATTGTATAAGTTAATATAAATAACTAAATAAATAAATAACTGCAGCAGTCTCCGAGTGCCACACGACTTTTTATTCAAGTTTGGATCAATAAAACTGTTATGAACGTCAACTCAAAGACTAACGCGCCCATTCACTGCAGCAGCTTGATTGGAGAAAGATACCCCCAGCTCTAAAACTACTTAATATTAAAAACACATCATGCCGTGTGGTATCGGCCTAGACTCCCACTCCCTCTCATCTGACGCGGAGTCGACGTAGAGAAATCCTACCGGATAATGGACAGCAGTGTCATCCTGCGTACTGGGCTGCCGCCGAACTTGCTGGTAATCAATTATGAGGCAAAATCGATTTCGAATTGATTCTGTCGTACCGCCGAACACATGAAACTCGCTACAAGATGGCGTTCTCCATTTAGATACAAATTTTGATGGGTTGACGTAATATTTGACAGTCTCTATTTGTGTTTTTTTAAAATTATGTATATTACAAATTATTTAAATTTACGTAAAAATGTGTCATCGAAACGCAAATAATAATCATTTAATTAATTCGTCGCTTCAGTAGTCTGCCAAGGTCATGAATAATCTATGGCTTTCGGCAGATTCCCCGGTACGGATTGATGAACCACAGAAAAAATAGATTTAGATGTAATAGCTGAAATTCACCGAATTCGGCGGTAGGGCCCCTGGCTGGAACTGCGATCAACATCCTGCTTGCCCAGCGTGGTGGTAAGGGTAAATACCCCCAATATAAAGTAAGCTATAGGGGAGGCCAACGTGCAGCAGTGGACTCATAAGGGGTCATCCATAAATGACGTCACACATATTTCGTGATCTTTTGGCCCCCCTCCGTCATTGTCACAGCTGTTCACTTTTGTGAGATTGTCGCATATTTTACAATTGTAAAACTAATAATAAAAGCCCCCAGTTTACGTAAAACGGAACGCAATAAGATAGCAAGTATGCGCAACGCATTTTCACGCGACAAAAAAAATATCTGCTGATTGAATCATAGTACAAACGAATGCTATAGTTCTTAGTCTGATTCTAAAAATACTTTCTGTCATAAAATGGAATGATATCATTTCGACGACACATATTAAAAGAAAATTACCTCTAGGCTCTATGACATGAATGTAGAATCACTACAAATTCTCCATTCGCTACGCGGCAAATATTTATTACAGGTTACGTAGTTCGACTGTATTACAAGTTGTGGTTGTGTTACAAGTACATAATTACATACATAGACACTTTGTTAACGCGGAATGAGGTACGAATATCAAAATTTCGAGAAGTGGCCTTTGCTTACAAAACTCTTCTAAATCTAGTGACGACATCTTGCTTCGGTGTTTTTGTTTTATACAATGGGTTGCGTTTAAAAGGAGTTTCTGTTGAAATGATTAATTTAGATTTAAATGTTTGGTTTACAATAAAGTGTTAATTCATGCTTTTATTTATGACAAAGAAATATACGATTATAACTTAGGACTTAAAGCGGGTCGTGAAACGTCAATTATTCAAGACATCAACGGTGTAATAGCAAGTTTTCATTTTGGTCAATCTTTGATTTAATTTCTAAATTCACTCAAATATAGCATGTAAGATTGATCGATTGAAAACTAGTTAACCGTACATTACGGGCTACTTATGAAGCTATTAATGTGTAGCCTACAAAGTAAGCAATTTAATTTGACACGAGATCTAATTGTCGTGTTACAGGTTCCCGAAGTATGTTTGACAGCAATGAGTTACGGCATCGGGTGTAGTTTACTTGGCTCAGTTAGCCATTACGTCTATAATATTATGTCTTTCCCTGATCGTTAAATAGGGCAGATTTTGGTAGGCCTGGTCGTTTCATAAAATGTCGCTTTGTATAGATTATTGTATAGACGTGGTCGAAGAAATCGAGTGTGTGTGCCCCCTGCCCCCACCCCCCTGGCGCTGCGTAACGGGCCCGCCCACTGCGCCCTCCACAGGTCTCTCTTGGTTTCCCTCTTGTTAGTTAGTACTATGGGTCCCAGAGTCACCAACCTCTGGGTGTTACCTCTTCCCGGCTTCCGCCCTACCGGGAGAACCGCCTAGGCGAAGACCTGTCCAAAATTGGTGTGTGTGTGGTATGCGGCAGACCGTTAAGATTGGATTGGAAGACGCTTCAAGGGCAGCGATAGATAAATAACTAGCTGTGCCTGCGGTTTCGCTTGCGTTATTTTAAAGGGTGATCAACAGACGAGGATCTGGCGAACATAACAGTTCCCGGTAAGCGGGAATAGGCTCGCCACCTATTACGCTGGACCAAATTATAAAGGTGGTCGTAAATTATTTGCCTCTTCCCACCCCTTTGGGGAAATAGGCGTGATAATATGTATGTATGTAATTTGAAGAAAATGTGACTATGGTGAGACGTGATGCCTGACTATGTAGGTAACAGCCTTTCAGCATGCTATGGAGAACATATGGTAAGTTACTCTAAGCTCGGAGTGTCGCTGCGTGATAGCATTAGAAATAAGGAAATCCGTAGGAGAACTGGAGTGACGGATAGCAACAGGGATTTGCAAGCTGAAGAGGCAGTAAACAGGGCACAGAGCTCGAAGAACCGAATCCGATAAACGTAGTGGATTTATAGATAAACTTGATATGGATATACCCATAGTTTTTATAAGTACCAATTAAGCATGTAATTTCTGTAATTGTGGTGAGAAAATAATCATTATTATTATATAGAGAGAGCTTATAAATATCTAATAATATTAGGTCTAATGACATAGATGTTTTATATGGATAAGAAAAACTTTTTTTTAAATAATTTAAAATTTAATGAATCAAAGTACCTGTGTACTTACCGTTATTGATTTCTTTGTGGAAAAAACTGCAGGAGCGAGAATTAATAAAATATTTATAGGCGTTTTGGACGATTGTATCGACAGATTGTATTGACATCGAGCTGTGGCTAAAGCGCACGTGCCAAAAACAAAATTAAATGGCACAATGGAACTCGTATTCAAAAATAATCCAGTATTTAAAATTTTCCATATTAAGCACAGAACGATGTCAAAACAAAATTAAATGGCGCGAAAACTAATGAGTTTTCAAGTTCAAAACACGAATAGACAAACTTTAAATTAAAATAACTTTGAATTTGGAATTCCTAGCTGTCCGCCGAATTTTTGACATCGAAGTGGCCAGTACGATGAAACGCCAATTTTATATGTAAAGACCTACTATATGGAAATCCTAATTAATTAATCAATGTATGTCAATAATATGATGTAATTTTATGTTAGAAGGCAGTAACGAACTTTGATATTTAATGAAGAGGCTTATAATAAAATAAAAGTAAAAGGGTTTTTAATTAATTTAGTTTAATTATTATTTTAGCATAGATGTGTAGGTAGATTAAATCAATGTTAAAACACGTATGTAAGTTAAAATTTATGGATAAGGTATTTTCTCCTCTACACAAAAAAAACAAACCAACGCGAACTCCATCACGCGGACCCAGTGTTGATTGGCGGATACAGGTGTGTGGTGACTTTTTTTTTTGATGGAAAATCATCAAATGACCTTCCCCCGCTGTGGGTGGAGCGGGAGGGTGTGTCAGACTTTTACTGACTAAAAACTATCCATGTTCCTTCTTTTAAACCTGCTATGTACCGAGGCCGCGGTAACTCTTGCGAACAGTCCCAGGTGTGGGGCGTCCTGCTATTATAAATATCAAAGCATCTAGTTTGGCTTAAGTATTGCCACATATAGTGTGGCTTTGGTGACAGAGGTACCAACGGCTACGTGCCTTCCGAAACACATAAGCACTTACTATTAAACGGAACATGACTATCTATCTAGTAAGACTATCAGCACTCGAGTCGATTCTGTGTAACACCATGAAGCTCTGGAATTCACTGCGGACTCAAGTGTTTACTAGTTCCTATAATCCCGGCTCTTTTGAGCAGGGCGTAAAACGGCATTTTGGCAGGCCGTCATAAGTGGGTGCGCTTTGTACCGTGCTTACTCCTACCGTATGAAGCTCCTTCTTATATTTGGACTGCATCGACTGCTTTCCATTAGGCAGGATGTAGCCACTATGACGTTTCATATAAAAAAAGCTATAGATACAAGCAGTCAACCATCCAAGGACTCTGTGTAGTCTGGTAACTTTGGTGATCGTGTCCGTCCACTGAAAAAAGGTGAAAGGTAATGTGACCTTGGAATGTGAAGGGCAGTCCAAAAGCTGTATTGCCAACCAACATAACTTGACCCTTGACTAGAAATAACAGATCATCATAAACACACTCCCAGTACTGAGCAAAGGCCTTCTCTGAAACAAGGGGAGAGTTAGGTTAAACTCCACCTAGCGGACCCAGAGCAGATTGATGGAGGCCTGTGGCTTCCAGCTGTTAGATTCTGTCAGAGCGCTATTCAGGCCATTACAGAACAAATTAATATAGTTAGTTGTTTAAGGATACTACCAAGACCTGCGGAGCCTTTTTTTATTTTTTATTATCGTCTGTGGGCGTCCACCGCAGTCCTACCCACTAAAAAACTTCAGACGACGCCCACCGCTGTTGAAAAGGGGCGAGGCACCAGTGCCCGGGTTTGTAGCTTCTGGTACCCCGCCCGCGGCCAACGTCCCCCGGATCAGAACCGGGGAGACCTCCTCAGGAAGGCGCAATTTGCAGCGCCCCCCTTACCTCTATGTGCGGCCATGGCGTAACTGGCCGACTTCGAGGGGGGGGGTCTATGGCGAGACGGAAGGGACCCCCTGCCCCCGCCGCCTAAGACCCCCCGGGCGCTGCCTGACGAGAGAGCCACTCCACCCAGGGCCGCGGCTAACGTCGACCGCGGCCCCGCCCACGCAGGGCACGCCACCAAAGTGTGCTGCGCGGTGTCTTCCGCGCAGTCACAGTGGTGTCAACACCGGTCGACTCCCCCCCGGCGACGTCACACAGATACTTCCCAAAGCACCCGTGCCCGGAAAGTACCTGCGTGAGTCGGAAGGTCATCGACCCCCACCGACGGCCGACCCATCGCTCTAAGATGGGTCCTAGACCTGCGGAGCTCCTAGGCCTCCTAGGCCTGCGGGCTCTGGTAAACGTAACAGTGCCCGGTAAGCGGCAATAGGCTCGCCACCTATTACGTGGGATCAACTATATAATTGTCGAAGTGTGGGCGTATAATATGCCTCTGCCAACGTATACATGCATGTACCTATGTATGCATGTATGATATAGTTTTTTATACTTATTTGTAGCTTCCATATTAAGTCAATTGTAAGTGAAAACAAATTAATACTAACTAATTGATTTAGCTCTCGATTGTACGCCCACATTTAGCCAATTATATAGTTGGTCTCTTGTAATAGGTGGCAAACCTATTGCCGCTTTCTGTTATGTTTGCCAGAGTCTCGTCCGTTGATCGGTAGGCTCAGTACTTACAGGTAAGGTTGGCTTGGGCCCCTGATATTTTAGTAGGACCCCTACACAGTTCTTTAGACATTTCACACGCACCATCTGGCTCATAATTCATTTGTAAGAGCCATACATACTCAAAGCTCTGTCAGTACAGTCGGATAATATACCATTGAACAAAGAATTGAGTGAACTATTTTGGCATTTAATTATTACTACATTGTGTCAAGTACGGTTGGCTTCCACTCGCCGTTCTCCTGACATGCGAAACGGCATCACGTTACACTGTACAGTGAAATTAAGAAACAAACAGTTTCGTAAACGCTACTAAAAGTGATACGTACAGCCTTTGAAATCACAGTATCATAATAATTAATTTATGTATGTCAGATATCAAGTCTTTAGTTGTGGTCTTAATGATCTACAGCTTTACAGAACATTAATCAATATTGAAGTTTTGTTTGTAGGTAGATAATTAAAAAAAGCATTATATTTAGCGTGGAGGTAACAAATTCGATTCCTACACGGGGGAAATATTTATATTGGCGACGTCTTGGTGTGGGTGTAATGGATCCCCCCCCCGACTGGTCTCCACCTTGGCGTGGTGGGGGGCTGAGTATCTACCGGAAGCCGGGAAAAGGTAACACCCAGAAGTTGACGATTCTGACCACCGGGGGCAAACTAAGAGGGACCTGTTGAGGGCGCAGCGGGCTGGCCAGGAGGGCCTGGTAAGCAGCGCCAGGAGGGTCTCAGGCAAGTCGGGCACACACGCATATGGAGGTAGAGCCCCACGCTTCTTTCTCAACAAGCGGCGGGCGTCGTCGGAAGATTTTTAGTAGGTATTACTGCTGGCGGTCGTGTCTGCCGGTGGTGAGTCCCACACACCTCTCTCGGTCTCCTTTTGGCCGGGAGACAGTGCGTAAATGCATTTTGTTACCGACGTAAATCAAAAAAAAAAGGGTGTAATGGATTACATTCTACTGGGGGTATTTGCCCCCAGTCAGCACAATGGGTAGATAGGTTGGTGTTCGCATTTCAAACCAGTACGCAGGATGACGCTGCTGCCCATCATCCTGTGGGATTTCTCCTTGTCGACTCTTACGACTCCCCGTGAGATGAGAGGGGGTGGCTAATATCACGCGGTTTTCTATGTATTTACAAAAAAAAGAGAATATAAGTATGTTATCGCTGTGTTATCTTCAAAATATGGTCGGAATATAAGAATAGTACTTTATGAAACATAGGCTTTATTTATTACAACAAAACATTAGGGATTCTTACGAAAATTCCAATAAAGTACCACCTAAGGTGTAAAAAATGTAATACCGAAGCGAAGCGCAGAAGTGCCACTAAAAAAATAAAGCTTTCCTATCCTAGCATGTTCAAAACTCTTTGCACAATTTACGATAAAAAATCTCTTAATAGCGAGGCTTGCACAGGCGCGGGACTTCTTGACGGGAAAGTGAAGCGGCATGTCTCCCAGTTTTGTCTTCTTTAAAAAAAAAATTATATTTCGATTATGTGTAATAACGGTGGATTATTAACCGTTAAGTGTTTGTAAACGAGTGTTGGTAAATGAAACAAAACAGTTCAACGTCACTTTATCAAAATCTCTCACGAAGTCCATATGAAATCTCAGTATAGTCCCTTATCTTTACTTAGGACTTAAGGGATTGAGGGGAGGGCATTTCATTTACCAGTTATCATTTTTATTACCACTCATTCTCATTTACTATTAATGAATTTTATTGATATATCTTTTACTTATCATTGGCCAAATTACTAAAACAAAAATGACAGCTGTTAATCGCTATCGCTTGTCTTTACGCCACTGAACCAGTTATGTAAATTTTATCTCATCATCACACGTTTTTATTAGCTCTAGTATTACCTATTGATCGATTGATCTGAGGCGTTAGAATTGCAATAAAACGATGCTAAGCAAAAAAATAAATTATCTTTTTTACTTGCTGACTTTTGCAATAATTCTGGTTACTCCAGTGTGATTGCAGTTTCTCTCTGATGCCTTTGATGGCTGGATTAAATGAAATAAATATAAACACATATTTTACTACCACATATAGTATCGTTACGAACTTATGTTAAGGTCTACGGATAAACATATAAAATATTTTTTGTTCTTTTGTATGTGGAAACTTTATTGCTGTTTTAATATTGATGATGTTTTGTAAATTGATAATTATTTTCATGATCCTAAAGTTGCACTTATATATCTATGTGACAAATTGTATACAGTTTCAAAATGTCTACGAATCACTGACACTGAAAATACAGTTTTTACTTGTTTCGATGTCAGGGCTCACCATTTGTTGCAACCATATATTATAAACCATTCACTTTCATTGTTATTACTACTCTGTATCACATTTTGGGTTAAGAATAAATGATTATTATAATATTATATATACAGATATTCACGCTATTTATCGGTCCAATTGTCCTAATGAATTGCGAGGGAAACAAGACAAAGGTTCTCAAGTTAAGATTAAATACTTAAGGTGTCAACAAAAGAGTCACGTACTCCATCAAATCCTAGCATTATCCCGGTTGCCCTACACTTAAGCTTAGGGCCCAGGGTCTGCTCACTTGTTTAACCAGATTTGGCTGAATTTTAGTTATTATATGAAGCGACTGCCGCTTGACCTCCGCAACCCAGAGGGAAACATAATTCTATGGTTAAGCCAGCTGCCAGAATGTTAGAATACACTGACTTCCTAATAACGACTGTCATTGATGTTCATTACAGCCGGGACCAACGGCTTAACGTGCTTTCCGAGGCACGGAGAAAGCGATAAGTATGCACAAACTTCGAAAAGTTATAGGTGAGCCACCAGGGTTTGAACCCGAGACCCTCTGAATTTGAAGGCAACGGGTCTTACTATTGTGCTATCGCCGCCTACAAAAGAGTCACATACTAAGGGTGGTTAACTAGAATGACTTCTATTCTCTCTTGCTTGATAATGCTTGCTTGACGTAAAACACATTTTTTTTTGTAAACTATGTTTTTTAGTTTAAGTACATTTGTAACTGGCGGGAGAAAAAACCGAACTTGACGATTTTCATGCTCGTTCTTTTACGAACAAGCTCCCGCCCGCAGTGAATGGGCGCGTTAAATTTTAAGTATGACCTTCATAAGAGCTCTATTGAGCCAAACTTGAATAAATGATTTTGACTTTGAGAACGAATTGCACGATCCTTATATACCTACTCCATATCCACATACTCTATATCCTCCATATCCACAAAAACATTAATACATTTGATAAAATTCAAAAGTACATAATTTTAATACTAGGAATAGAAATAAGTTCTCTCTGCCCAATTGTCGACTTCACAAAACAAAAAATTCATTTTTGGGTAATGGTATCAGATTTTATAATAAAATTCCGCAGAAAATATTAATCTACCATTGGCAACTTTTAAAACTGTAGTTAAAAAGCAGTTTCTTCAAAAGGGGTATTATGCTGTTAATGATTACTTATCGGATAAACAAGCTTGGGCTTAACATTTTCAACTTGTATGTGTATATTAGAATAAAAAGTCAACCAGATCATTGTCGTGACCATCCCCTATTGTACAGGCTCAGTTCAGTGTCACAATACATGCTTACTTGACTGTGATGGAAGGTTCCCTTGGTGCTACTTTATTGGTTACAGCTTCGGGGGACCCTTTCAGTATCATCAAATTTACACTGTGTGTGTTTTATAATTAAAATAATGTAAAAGAGCATAGCATAGCCTGTGAGTTTCTTGTCAGTTCTTCTCACAGAGCGGGGGCTCGGAACTGGCAATTAGATTCACTTACACCTAATTTTTATTTATTTGCATGTAAGTGAATCTAAGCTTCGTGATTTCAGTGTAGTAATATTTTTTTTTTTATTTATATATTGTTTTGACCGTTTCAAGTGCTATGTAATAGTTTATGAAATAAAGAACTTTTTACTTTACTTTACTTTACTTTTACTTTACTTTACTGTTCTTTTCATATAAGCTCTTTTATTCCCCTGTGACATTGCAAGCTTTTCCGGGCACATCATGGATTTGGTAATCAATATTATTTACATACGAGTACAAATATAAGTTAATTTATAAAAGCATAGCTTATGAGTTTCCTGTCAGGTTTGCTCACAGAGCGGGTGCTCGGAACTGGCACTTAGATTCACTTACACCTAATTTTCAATTTAAGCTTCCTGATTTTAGTGTATTTTTTTTATTTGGCTTTGACGTTTTTAAGTGCTAGATATGTAATAGTTTCTGAAATAAAGAACTTTTTACTTCTTCTTTTATGCGTCTTTGGGCGGCCATTCTGATAATGGAAGCAGGATCATGCTAGATGCAGGCAGCCTTTAGAAGGCACACATTGGGAGTTGATGGGGGATGCATATGTTCAGCAGTGAACATCCTTGAGCTGATGATGATGACGTAACAACAACAAATAACAAATATTTTATTTCTGTAACTTACAACTATGAAACTATTACATTTATGGGAATCTCTTTTTTAACAAAAAGTTTGCTTGTGATAAGAGAAACTGCTCTTCTATAGCCTTTTTCAACATTAAGTAAATACCGATATAATCAGACGACCGGTAGGCCGATATGGCGTGGTGGCAAGTATGCCCGCACTCCACTCCTGAGGTCGTTGGTTCGATTCCCACACAGGACAAATATTTGTGTGTATACATATAAATATTTGTTCTGGTCTGGGTGATTTCCTATGTATATTAAGTATGTATTTACAAAGAAAAAAAAAGTATTTACGTATGTTTATCCGTTATTTAGTATCCATAACACAAGTTCTTAATGATACTTATTTGGAACTAAATAATTGGGGTGATTGTAAAAAAAAATATTTGAAATTCAATGAAAGTAAGTAAAACAAAATATACATGTAACAAAATTAGTTGACATACATATAAAGTCACGTCAAGTAAAAGTATTCATCATTAAATATGAAATAATATTTCTTGATTGGCTGGCTGATTGGGAGATTTATAGCATAGAACCCTCATATAACTTTTAATACTTACAAAATTCATGACAACCGATATGGCGTGGTGGTCAAAATACCTACACCCCGCTCCTGAGGTCGTGGGTTCGATTCCCTCACAGGACAATCCTTTGTGTGCATGATCATGGATATTTGTTCTGGTCTGGGTGTTTCCTATGTATATGTACTAAGTATGTATTAACAAAAAAAAAAGTATGTTTATCCGTTCTTCAGTATCCAACACACAAGTTTTTAATCATCCTAATCTTGGAGCTAAATAATTGATGTGACTGTCAAAACTGTTTTATTTTATTTATATTTAGGTATTCATATTAATGTCATACTTTAACTAGTTAAATTTGACTACCTTAGCAAATCTGAAAAAAATAAGAGGGTAAAATAACACATGAAATTTTGTTTGGTGGTCTGAATTGTTATTCATACTTTTGATAAAAGATGAATTAACGCAGTTATTTTTCATATTAGTTATTGCGAGCTTGTATGAAACTCCGTTGTTTTAAAACAATAAAATCAAAACAATCAGCCAGAAGCTTCTCTGTTTTTCTTATGCAAGTTTAGTTAAGTTAGACATATAGTTATATAGTATAATTACATCATTTAATCAATAAATAATTTACAGCAAAAATATATAGTACCTAAACAACTTAAATGAACTACCTTAACTTAAAACTATAAATAGAAGATGTCTTCCAACTGTTATTACATGTTATATAGTATAGACATATAAACCACTAGACAGAATTTTTGAATTTACAAAAAATAACTATCTTCTTTTTTTTTGATTTGCAATCGAAGATTGGTCAATTCCCAATTCAATGCAAAAAATGTAATTTAAAATTAAGACAATTGTTTTTAAAATAGAGGTGTAATTAAAGACATTTTTTTCTTCTTTGACCTTATTTTTTTTCAGATTCGCAATCGAAGATCGGTCTAATTTGCCCAACTTAAAGCAAAATTGCAAGTTACAATTAATACTACAATGTCATTAGCAAGCCCAGTCGTTCCCTTCTTCGGATGGGGCGCGTGGGAGGGACGGTATATAACGAGATGGCGGCGTGGAGAGGCACACAACCAGTCTTCGGCGTTCGGAGACTCGCAGCAACATGAAGTTCTTGGTGAGTGCAGTGACAGTGTAGTGATAAAAAAAATTGTAGATAAGCGCGCGGATTTTTAATTTGGAAGGATATTTAGTTATCAAAATTCAGTCAAATCTGGTTAAATCATTAAGCAGATCCTGGGCCCTAACCTGGATAATGCTAGGATGATGACCAAAATAATCTACATTGAATTTTAATTCGAATCGTATAAGTATCCAAAATTATGAAATACTTTGAGAATCCCTATTTTCCGACATTAATAACCTTTGCATTATCGTGGTTATGCCCTAAAATTATGCTTAGATCCCAAGGTCCTTAAGGAAAGGATCCTTATTTTTCAACCTAAATTTCTTAATCATAGAGCCAGTTTATTGTAAGAAAAAAGTTTGATATAAGAAAGGTATTTTTTTAAAAGATTCCATAAAGGTCGTATTATAAAAAAATACCTACATTTCCTAAAACACAGCCAGTTTAAAGATAAAAAAGGAAAAAGGTTTGATATAAGGGAAGAAAGGGTTATTTTAAAAAGGATTCCAAAAAGGTCATTATGTTAAAAATTACAACCTTAATTTGAATTGTCCCAAGCGATTTTGTAGAGCAGTATGTGTTTGAAATTTAAATAATCTTAATCGATGATCACAATCATAATCATGCTATCGTATTTTAACTTACAACAATTATTATAATGACGTCTACATAATTGTGTTTAGTCTTTTGGTAAAATGTACTTACTTTGGATTTTTATTTTAGATCATTTCTATTAATTTTAGTTGGCTAATATATAAATTAAAACAACCGTTAAAAAAACAATTTAATTAGATCTTTTAGTATACCACAATATTACTAGAGATGTACCTATCTACTCTTATATCAAATTAAGTCACGTAAATTATTCTAGTTTAAATTAGCACTAATTAAATTTGCATGAAATCTGAAGTAAATTTTTAAATAATTACTTACCAACAGGTTTTAACCACCATTTAGTACTTAATCTCAAAGTGCAAATGAACTGTTATACAGTAACTCTCGGTTAGCCGGCTAATTTCTCACGGAACATATAATTTTCTCAGAGATATAGTGAAAGACTTCCACATGTAATTTAAAATGGTAATTTATTTTCACTTTCCTTTTGAGTACATAGTGAAAGTTACAAAAATAATTTGCTGAAGTAGTTTATTTTTTATATTATACTAGTGGTTTGCCCGCGACATCGTCTGCATTCGATTATATCGCGCATCTTGTTTAAGTAACTTTAAGTATCGTATTTATATCAGCTAATGGTAAACCTATCTATTTAACACGATAAAGCTTCAAAAATGAAAATTTTCGATACAAATTTCTATCCCCCTTATAACCCATTTTTGCATTAAAATGTAGCCTATCTCTTTTCTTAGCAAATTTCATTTATATCGGTTCAGTAGTTTCGGCACGAAAGCGAGACAAATAAACAGATTTTTTTGGTCAAAGTGACATTTTGTGGAGTTTGCCGCGGATTATCCGGGAATCTTTAAAATTGTTAAATAAAATATTTTTAATACTTAGTGATTGATGATTGGAATCCCAAGATCATTAAGGACGTGTGTTATGGATGTTAAAGAATGAATAAACTTACATGAAACACCCATACCAGAACAAATATTTAAGTTCAAGCGCACAAAGATCCCACGACCTCAGGAGCGGAGTCCTGGTATACTGACCTCCACATTGGACACTATGTCTTCGATGCAGCTGATGACCCACATGACTGTGTTTTGTATACTATAAAGAATATCCGCTACTCTTCATCATCAAAACTTTGAGAAATCCTCTACCGGACATAGACTCACTCCAATCAATCACATTCTTACCAAATTATAAAACGGCCAATTATAAGTTTGCATCTAATAAGCCTTAAAAGTTTGGTTTAAATAAAATTTTTTCGCAATTTTATTTTTATTTCCAAATTGTTAAAACAAACAATGGATTATTTTGTAATTTTTTTGGCAAAAATTACTGATTCTATTTGTGTAATCATTGTAAATTAAGTTTATAAAAACTTTACAATAATTAAAGAACCGATTCTTATCAAGTAGCTCAACTCTTTTCAATTACAAGTATTACAAGTTTAAAATTCTAATTGCAGTTATAATTACGAATAGTGATAATCGATCATGGGCCGAATAATCTCGTAATAATAATTGATAGCAGGTATCAATCAGACCTAGAATACACGTAACGCGTTGACGTAACGCATATGCGCTTTCATTATGACATACGCGGACGAATCAGTTTAATCGCACCCGTCATGTAATGCGCAGGCGCAGCAAATTGGTTCCGTAGAATCACAGAAGTATGGGATTTGTTATTAGCGGTCGTATGCGACTTTGGTCACGCTTACTGTATAATGGAACTAGAATGTGTAACACTAACGCAGTACATCATATCATACGAAACCAGCATTAGCTGAACTATGTTGGATTGGTATCCAGTATAAGCTGAGCTGCGTTGAAAAGCAAACTCCTCCCTGACCAGGTTCATATTAAGTTCAATCTATTATATCTGATGCAAACGTGAATCTGTTGTATGTTTTTAAATAATTACACATCTTATGTTTATTAGTATAGTTATAAAGCTTTTATGTAAAATAGAATATAATAACATAAATTATATATTTAGATTTGACGTGTCTAGAAATGCTTAATCACCTAATTGTGTATGCTATATGGATTCCAACCTCACGCGAATTTATTATAACTGTCAAATACAACTTTGATGCAAATAAGTTTTGAGTCTTAGAAAATGATTTTATTTTTAATTTCGAAAACTAAATAGTTTCGCTGGATCACTTATAAGAAATAGCAAGTTACAGCTAATAATATATTCTACAAATAATGCATGTCATGCCAAATTAAAATGATTACGTATTTGAAAAAAATCCAACATCCGTAAATCACGCTCAAACATAAATTGAAAAGTCACCATTTCGAGTCAGCGTCGGACAGAACACCAAACGTTTTCGCTGTTTACAAAGTCAGCACACAAATTCGATAAATCTTTAGAGTAAGTTATTCTAACTTTCCGATTTTGCGTAAACATACGAAATTTCTACACTCATTATTAATTCTGTACCGTGATTGGAACAGTGCGAAGTTCAGATAGTTTATATCGCAAATAACATACGACATTTTGTATTAATTTGTATGCAGTGATAGCAGTTGAGTGATTTGCTTAAAGCCAGTCTGTATGGATTTTAAACGTGTGTATTATCTAAAATCACAAGCACTACGACAATAGCTCCACATTACTTTAATCTGTCTATCTATAAACTTTGTAAAGATCATTAATTTATCTTTATGACGTCTAAGATTTTTTTGTTTTAATTTTATACTTTTACAAACAGACTCAAAACTCAGAGTTTAAACCACTTTCCATTATAAAATGTTACATTGTTTGTAAGTAACGTAGGCTTTATTATTAATCGATTTAAATTAGGGATCCATTTGAAATCTCAGAAAGTTTAAGAATTTATATTACGCCGTAGCCATAATTAGATGTTATGGCTTATAAACTCACGCGGAAATTATGATTACCATCTCAGTATCATATATTACCATCTATCATTTTAAAATCCACTGAGCTTTCAATTCAATAATCTCGTTTAAAGTAGGCCCTTCCTATACTTTCATCTTGCACTTGTTACGTAAGTTTGTTTATAGTCCATTTTGTAGGTACTTCATGTCGACCACAATCAATCGTATCTGTAACTTACAACATCATTAGTGTCGCAATTAAGAAGTAAATATTAATTTACTGGTGTGCGCTCTACTGATTCTTCGTTAATAACGTTGTGCTGGTTCCTGACAGTTTTTGTGGTTAAAAGTATTTTATGCTCATTTAAAAGGTCTCATCCATCTCTATATTTAATGAAACGAAACTAAGTAATAAATTTACTTTCGTATTTCTTGAATAAGGAGTTCATTAAGATTTATAGAAGATGTTCACAGTGTAAAAACTTATTACTCTAGAATTTCGATTGTATATGGAAACAGGTTGCTCCGTTGTTACACATTTCCTATTTTGTGTTGAATGAAAACCTTTTTGGATATAATCAAGTCTCATAAATCGTCTTATTAACACTACTCGCAAGATACCTTATGTTCTAGAATGTTTTGTCAATAAATTGTCCTAAAAGTCAAGAAGACTAACAAATTTTATTATACAATGGTGAATTTTTTATTATTTTGTTTTTTTTGAAAACGGACTAAAAATATCAAGTACCTACTGTAAAAGATAATACAAAATTATTATTACGGCACAGACCATAATATGTAGTAGTGTGTTTAGTAGTTAACAAATAAGAAAAAAAGGTGAATATACTATCAATGTCTTAGGAGTCCATGCCAACCTCATCTCCGAGTGGTGCACCTGATGATCAATAGACGAGGCTCTGGCGAACGTAACAGATCCTGGTCAGCGGCAATAGACTCGTCACCTATTACTTGGGATCAACCATGTTATTGGCAAAATGTGGGCGTATAACATGCTTCTGGCTGCCCCTTCGGGGAAATAGGCGTTAATGCATGTAACCAATAAAAGTAATAATTAACTACTAATGTCAGTAAACAGTTTTATTATTATACACCTAGTATCTAACCACCAAATCTTTAAAGAATAGTTCAGTCCTATAGGTTCACAAATATCTAATAGATTATTTAGGAAACCCATTTACAAACACAGAGCATATCAGAAGTAATAATAAAATTAACCACATAATAAGATCTAAAGTAAGGAGAAAGTCAACATTACACTCGTGGTTCGTATTTGTTGTTATTACTATTGTAAATTGCGCTCACACATACATTTTGAGACAACTTAACTTTAAATTGATTTATATAAGTTCTAGGATAGATACGAGAAATCTCGTATATAATTATAGTATTATTTATTATGTTCCAATTATTATTATTAACCTAAAAGTTTGAATACCTACCGTTTGACGATGTAATGGAATTAGTTCAAATTATTACAACAAAAAAGTTATAGTAATTTACATAACTGTCACAAATGTGAAAGTTTTGTGTTTGTGTATGTTTGAGACCTCTAAATAAGTAAATAGATCTGCATAGGTTCGCTTAAGACTTAATATGGATATAGATAGATTGAGATATGATAAATGCGAGAGTTTTTATTTCTGAAATCATTTCTCGAAGTGCATTGAGAAGTTCCATATCCCTTTTAACAGGAATATGGAAATTTTTCATTCTAATCTTCTATTCTGCTTCCAGTGTATCTTCGGTTGGAAAAGCTTGTCGTTTTCTTAGATACACCACGTCATTAACAAATCCATTCCTTTCACGATAATGTTATTTTCCACACACTCAATCCATCTCTTTTTTACTTGACCTCTTTCTCTCTACCTCATCTTAATCATTTAAAAAAAGTGCGAAGTTTTTGACATTCACGATACACTGTACATAGTACTTACTGCATTGATAAAATAGTTTTGTAAAAAAATACGAAAGTTTTTATCCCGAAAAATATTCCTTGAGGGATTGAACCAGGGGTGAACGTTTGTAGTATAAGAATTATATCTCAAGTAAGGACAATAAGACTAATCACAATGATATAAAAGATGCGTGGTCATATAATATTCACGAAAGCATTTAAATAAGCATATTCGAGAAAAGTTTTGTAATTTGATATCAGTTGCTCAACTTTCCCTGTAATTGTGCAACTAATATGGTTAGTTGAACATTCAGTGTGTAATATGCATCATTTTTAATTGTAGCGATTGTTTACGTTCCAAAAACTGGACTAATTGCGACAGTAGTACAATTATCTAGAAGTTTAAATGTGTATTGTTTAGTTTTTACAATGGCTGGCTACCATGACCGTCAAATTGTCAGAAGTTGCGACATTAATATGCACGAGTTCTTGCGCACTCTTCGGCAAGAAGGATTTTTTGAAGAATGCATATAAATATAATTGGCAAGGTCTCAAAAGCTTTGTTTGGTAGACAATGAAAGTTATTTTAATTTTTCTAGTCACAGTATGTAGGCACCTATTAGGATCCTATTGTATCCTAAGCCTTGGCTGTCGTCCACCATTTCATAAATTATATAGACTTGTAGTATTCAAGACTTGCTTGTCTCAATTTACTTCTTGAGAAAATCGATAGACTGTGACAGTGAAGTTTGGTAGGTAGACAAAAACAAAATCAAGTCAAAATGGTGGCATTTTACTTAAAGCACATTTTATTAGTTTACTGTTGCAGTGACGCAAATTGAAATGTAATTGAATGGACAGTTAACTCCTCTCTCTCCTGACCTGGAAGCCAAAGGACGGTGGCTTTAAATAAAGGACCTAGAAATTGCAATCTGCAAATCGCATGCACAGTTTGGCGACTATCAATAAATCACGTCTTGGATTCAGCAGTAGATTCAGACAAACTAGTCATTGATGGACTGCGTCATAAGAAGCCTTGTGGCACTGATTTAGTATTCGATCTAGAACTTCCTAAACATCTTACTTTCCTAAGGTGTGCCTAAACAACGTTGGCACTCAAATAGGTACGGCGCTGCTCTGAATTCAACTATGATATAATGTAGAAACTACGTCCAAACAATTAAGATTAATATTAAGATAAATAGAAAAGTAATTCAACTTTCGCAGCTCAGGTGATAGTTTTGCTCCAACGTTCGTGACCGACATTGCCAAATAGGTGGATTGTGCAATCGGACAAAACAATTGCCATTCTACAACTGTATCATTTATAAGCAATAAAATTTACCGCCGGTGAAGAGGTAGGGTAATAAAATCTCGAATAGCGCAATACATTGCCTGCATTCTTGTGTTTTTGCTGCATGTAATCTTTTTTGAACACAGTTTAATGCGTAATGTACTTAAAACAATATGTAACGCCAATATGTAAAACCATGAGTTTAAATAAAATTTGGTTCAAAAAATGTAAATGTGCTACTTTATATACCAAAAATATTTAAGTTCTTGTAATTTACACAAGCTTGGCTTGCAGATTTTATTGAACTTAAACCCTCAGTTACGTAAAGAAGCTAATAGTTACGCAGAGAATATCATTAGAAAAAAAGAATAAAAAAGTCCTTTTAATTGTGAACACAAATTAACATCTAATTTTCTTTGTCAACAGGTTGTTTTAGTGGTGTCATTGGCCGTGGTGGCCTTTGCCAGCGAGGAGAAAGGCACACCAAAACAGGCGGCAGCTGAAGACAAAAAGCAGGAGAAACGGGGCATCTACGACACCGGCTCGTACGGAGGCCACAGCTTCGGCGGTGACGAGGGTCACAGCTTCGGAGGGCAAGGAGGCAGCTACGGAGGCGGCTACGGAGGCGACATTGGAGGCCACGAAAGCGTCAGCTTCGGTCATGGAGGCTCGGAATACGGAGGCTCATCTGACTGGAAACCAATCGCCAGCGGAGGAGACTACGGACACCACCACCACCACGAGCATGTGAAACACGTCGAGGTCATCAAGAAGGTCCCCGTGCCATACACAGTCGAAAAACACGTACCTTACACTGTAGAAAAGAAAGTGCCTTATGAAGTCAAGGTACATGTGCCGCAACCCTACACCGTAGAGAAGAAAGTTCCCGTCACAGTCAAGGAGTACGTTCGGTACCCGGTCTACGTGCCCGAGCCGTACACAGTCGAGAAGAAGGTGCCTTATGAAGTGAAAGTTCCAGTCGACAAGCCCTTCGAGGTCAAAGTGAAAGTACCCACTCCTTACACGGTTGAAAAGAAAGTGCCTTATGAAGTCAAGGTTCCCGTGCCTCAACCCTACACTGTTGAGAAGAAGGTCCCAGTCCACGTCAAGTATGAAGTGAAAGTACCTCAGCCCTACGAAGTCATCAAGAAGGTGCCTTATGAAGTTAAAGTACCAGTAGACAAGCCCTACAACGTGTACGTGCCCAAACCTTACCCAGTTCATGTCGAGAAGCCTTACCCGGTGACCGTGCACAAGCCCGTGCCTTATGAAGTTAAAGTGCCCGTAGACAGGCCTTACAAAGTTGAGGTTGAGAAGCCCTACCCAGTCCACATCAAGGTGCCAGTACCTAAGCCTTATGACGTCTACAAGAAGGTCCCATACACTGTTGAGAAGAAGGTTCCTTATGAAGTGAAGGTTCCCATCGACAAGCCTTACCCAGTGTACAAGGAGGTCCCATTCCCTCTTGTCAAGGAAGTTCCTTACCCCGTGAAGGTGCACTACCCCGTGTACTTCAAGAAAGAGGAGGAACACCACGAACACCACGGTCACCACGGATGGCACTAAACACAAGACTTAGTTTAATAGGTCAACACCAGTACCTTATTAGGGTTAAGTTGAAAAATGTGATCTTTTAGTATTTTAGTGTAAATGTGTTTACGAAATCCGCTGTTCAGATGTTGCGCTCACGTTGTTAGGTTGTGATACACAGGGTGGTAAAATCCGCGGCGCATAAGTTGAACAATGGTCTTTGATGCGCAGTAACACGTTATCGGGTCTCAATCGAAGTGCGGCATGGGGGGTGACGCGTAACTGTAGCAACGCGGCGACGCTACGCTCACACTCATGCGTTCAGTCACTTTCTGTCTCTTTCTTTTTTTTGTTTACGATTGTACCTGCGCAGCCAACTGTTATTTTTGTTCAATTTACGTGCCGACTATATCGAGATGAGGGGGTTGCTCAGAGTTACACCGCATAGCATTGTTCACGATGCGCGGTGTGCCCATCTGTAGATAGTAAATAAATCTGTTATTACTTGTTTTAGCTTTTTATACGCTTTTGTTTTTATATGGAACTTGATCGAGTACACGACATGTGCTTTGTTTTGAGGCTGATGTAATAAAAGAAATATGAAATATTACTTCATTTTTTATTTTTCATTTTTGTTTCATATTTTTATCTATACCTTCACTTCGCTTCGAAAATCGTACATACGATTTTTTTAAAGCTTTTTGTTCATACCTATGTGTGTGCATAAAAACTTGTGAAAATAAACAAATCATTGTTCTGCCTCGTTAGCAATTTTATTAAGAACTGATTGATCACAGCGCTGGCTTAAGGGAACTTTGACTTAACTCGAAGAGATGATTTTTGGGACATCATAAAAGAAGAGCTTGTTATGAGGACTTATCATATTTGTTGACGCAACAAGCAAAAGCGATATATTATTTAATCATGCTTCTTGTCTTTTGAACGATTGATTAAAATTTATGAGATCTCAGTGGTAAAATAAAAAGACTGTCTGTACGTAACTTAAATCTGACCTGTGTACTAATGGGTTTATGTTTCATTAAGCCAGCTATAGGCTTGATTATATGTATAGCGTTCTTTATAACTAACGTAACTTACGCAATCACATACATACATAATAGGTTGGGGAAAAAGTCTTTTCGTATTTTTGTATGAAAAGTCAAGACATTTTATTCAAAGTTTATTTACATTTATTTACAATATATATGTACCGTTTTGTTGAATAACTTTCTGCCATTTTGTGGGCAGAGACATTATCCCGTTACTGTAGAAACTTTGGGACTTCTGATCAAAAAAACGAGACAAATAGTTTTGGCAGTCCTCTCTTGAGGTCAACCTTACAGAACCTAAAGAATTCTGCAGAGACCGAAACAGGTGAAAATCTGAAGGCGCAAGGTCAGGGCTATATGGTGGATGCACTAGGACCTCCCAGTCGAACTCTCTTAATTTTTGCTGAGTGGCTAAAGATGTGTGTGGTCTAGCGTTATCGTGATGATAGACCACACCCTTCCTGTTGATCAATTCCGGCCGTTTTCTCTCGACTGCTTCCTTTAATCTCATCAGTTGCTGGCAGTAAAGATCAGAATCGATGGTTTTGCCGGGCGGTAAAAGCTCATAATAAACAATGCCCTTCCAATCCCACCATACACACAGCATCACCTTATTTCGTGTTAGGCCAGGTTTGGCCACAGTCTGTGAAGCCTGGCCAACTTTCGACCACGACCTTTTTCGCACGTTCTTGTCGTACGTGATCCACTTTTCATCGCCAGTTATCAATCTCTTCAAAAACGGCTCGGTTTCATTACGTCTCAATAATGAATCGCAAATGAGTACACGGTTCATTAAGTTTCTTTGAGTGAGCTCGTGTGGCACCCAAATATCGAGCTTTTTTGTATAACCAGCTTTCTTCAAATGGGTCAAAACTGTTTTGTGGTCAATTCCCAGTTCTTCAGCTACATCGTAACTACTAATATGCCGATCTTGCTCCACTCTTTCAAAAATGGCGTCCATTTTATTCGTAACAGGGCGACCAGAGCGAGGTGCATCTTTAACATCAAAATTTCCGGACTGAAAACGTTTGAACCAAATTTGTGCTACTCTTACTGACACTGCATCAGGTCCATAAACATCACAAATTTTTTTCACTGCTTGAGTTGCATTTTTGCCTTTTTTATAATAAAATTTTAAAATGTATCGAATTTCTTCATTAGATTCACTCATTTTTACGGAGAGAAAAACAAATGAAAAATAGCGGGAAACAACTTTTTTTTATTTTTTTCTTTTCTTTATAATGGAACCTTTTTAATGTTACCAAAACCAGCCAGACACAAATAGTACAGTCAAAAAAATTTTATAATAAGTTTATACCTACGTTATGCGAAAAGACTTTTTCCCCGACCTTTTTTTTTTTTTTTTTTTTTTTTCGGATGGAAAATCATCTAATGACCTTCTCCCGCTGTGGGTGGAGCGGAAGGGTGTGTCAGACTTTTACTGACTAAAAACCATCCATGTTCCTTCTTGTGCCTGCTACGTCCAGAGGCCGCGGTAACCCTTTCGGACAGTCCCGCAGCCCCGGCAGGCTTGACCCCTCCCTGGGGGCCCTCACTGTGCTGACATCTCTTTAAGGCGCGCGTGGAACACGAACGCGCCGTCGACGCGGCCTGTCGCCTATAGAAGGCGGACGGGCGGCGAGTTACCCATTACTCACCGCCCACAAGCCAGCGCCTACGGTGGCTGGGAGTCACCTTGTTCCTCCCGACGTCTCGGGCGCCCACCGCGGCGGCTGGGACGAGAGGCACTCTGCCTTTCTCGTTCTGCCGCCTCCTTTGCTAGCATGACCGCTTCGCAAAAGGAGGCAACAGCACCCCATTCCCTCTCGCTTCGGACCATGGCCTCCACCAGGGCCGATCGCGAGTGGGCGCCGCCACCGATTGCCGCTACGAGGACACGCCGGTGCTCCGCCCAAGCGGGACAGACCGCGGTGGTGTGCTCCACCGTGTCCTCCGGCCGATCCTCACAATGGTGACACCCGGACGTTTCCTCCCGCCTGATTCTGTGCAGGAATCCACCGAAGCAGCCATGCCCGGTTAGAACCTGCGTCAGGCGGTAGGTGAGTGCGCCGTGGCGCCTCTCTAGCCACTCCTCAAAGAGGGGACTTACCGCCACGATTGTGGCGAGCCCTGCACGGGGTTGCGACAGTCTTTCCCTCCATGTCGCCATGAGATCGCGCCGGAAGTCCGTCCGCTGCACATCGAGCTGCCGTGGCAGCGGAGTTTCCCCCCGACGTAGTTTCTCCACGCGCCACTCATAAAGGCGCGCAAGAACTATAGCCTCCAGATCCCATGGCGGATGATGTTGATGTTGATTGATCCCCGACCTAATACATTCACGCCTGTTTCCCAGGAGGGTTAGGCAGATGCATAATATACACCCACACTGCGCCAATAACGTTGTCAGCCCCACGTAATACTAGGCGAGCGAGGTGGCGAGCCTATTGCCGCTTATCGGCAACTGTTACGTTCGCCAGAGCAATCACTAAAGACAGTTATCTCTACAGACTTCATCTTCTCATTACCACAAAAAATACCTTGCCTCACGGTCTTAAGATTGTCTAGACAATATGAACGAAGTCAATCATATGTTTGAAATTAAATATTGAATTCCTATGATCATGAGATTGTCCAAATAAATAAATATCAACGGAGTCATTCCGTTCAGTCATTGACATAAGTTAACACGCAGTCAGTTATTATTAAAACGTTTGTGTATAACATTTATAAAAAATTTCATTCATAAATTTCAACATAAAGTTTATTGAAACCACTCTTTGATACGTGGTAAAAACGCCAAAGCCAAAAACATCATAACATATTTATAATAATCCTTTATTGCACATAAAACAAACAAATAACAAACATGAAAAACTTAAGAACAAAGGTGGCCTTACCGAAGAGATCTCTACCAGCCAAACATAGCAGCCTTAATACAATTAAGGTACGGTAATAAATTTGGTTAAATGTTACATAAAAGGAAATAAATAATGTTATAAATATCATAATAAGGTAAAGAAATGCTGCGTCGACCCTACATAAATTGGGAGGACCGAAAAATGACGACGGAATAGTAGAAACGCATATTTATAGGAAAATTACAGTTTTAATATTATAATAATTGCTTAAACCAAGTAAAGAAATACATAGGGATCCAACCAAGATCTGAAGAGCCCAAGCCAACTTTACCTGCAAGTGGTGCATCTGCCGATCAACGGACGAAGCTCTGGCAAACATAAAAGCGGCAATAACCTCGCCACCTATTACGTGGGACCAACAATAAAAATGTCAGAAAAGGGGGCTTTTAATATGCCTCTGCCTATCCCTTAGGGATAACAAGCGTGATTGTATGTATGTTTTCACTTTTGACTTGGCGCTAATTTCGCAAATGTTTTTACATACGAGATAGTTGTCCTCATGTCTACCCTCCATACTACAAATAACAATTCTAAATAAATTGGAACAGGACATCTCTGGTGGAAAGGCACAATGGTGCTGGTGGCTGCATACTGTTCTAGATTGATCATCGTGGATAGCAGTTTTGGAAGCCTATGTTTAGCAGTGGATTAGTTGTACCTGCCACTAGGCTCCAAAAGATAAACAAATCATTTAAAGGTCAATATGTACGATTCTACAATAAAATTCCAAGCGAAATACAGCAATTGAGCCTAAATAAATTTAAATTAACAATAAAACGCAAGCTGTCTTTAAAGGGATACTTTTCTATTAAATACTATATGGCAGATAAAAATGCTTGGGATCAAACTGCCGTTTCATACAGGCTATTCTAATATGAATGACTTAAAACATGAATATTGTTAATTTATATTATATTGCATTGTATAGCTTTACAGACAAATGAAGATTGTTATTCAAGTACCAAACCAATGGATATATTTAAAAGAGCATAGACTGTAGTTTCTTGCCAGTTCTTCTTACAGAGCGGTGGCTCGGAACTGGCACTTAGATTCACCCACACTTAATTATTTTTTGTTTTAAAATTGTTTTGTTGCATGTAAGTAAATCTAAGCTTCGTGATTTCATTGTAATAAAATTTTGATTGATTTTTTATTATATTTTATTATGACGTTTTGCAAGTAAGTACTATGTATAATAGTTTATGAAATAAATAATGTTTATTTATAAATTAAATGGACCACCGGCTTAACGTGCTTTCCGAGGCACAGAGCAAGCGATAATTACGAATATAAGTTCGAAAAGTCATAGGTGCCACCAGGGTTTGAACCTTAGACTCTCTGAATTAGACGTCTTCGGGTCTCGCCACTGGGCTATCGTCGCTCCATACTACGTCACATCTATAAACTAAAGTTTCGCATTTATTATTGCTTAGGGGGCTTCATACGTTTAAAATTAAGTTACCTATGTATCTGTATGTATGTAGCTTTCACCTTTTTACCATGAAATTGCATGTTATAACGACCAATAATTTACCGTATGTATGTGAACAGAATAACTTGAAAGTCTTAAAACACATTAGGCCCACTACAAAAAGTTAACCTAGATTCCAAATAAAGCATTCGATACTATGAACATGGTACTTAGCTTAAAGTACGATCCCATATACAGGCTGTAAAAAGACGAGACGAGAGATTACAGCCAAATGCTACGCATTTTACACATCATAACAAGGACCCAGAAATTTTTGTTTCATTCTTTATACAGAATGAAACAAAAATTACTGTATACAGGATGTATGATTTTTTTCAATTTGAGAACTTTCTGAACAGAACTTTTAATATGAGAAAAAGAGACGTCATTAGCTTTACGTAATAAGTAAAATTCAGTCAAATCTGGTTGAACCAGTGAGCAGACACTGGGCCTAGCTTAAGTCTAGGGTAACCGGGATAATGCTAGGATATGAAGATGAGAAAAAGAGACTTTGTCAGTGGCGCGTATTTCATCGTTGGCAGTTTTTCAACACCAGAAAATAAAAATAGTTTTCCAATAATATTTTTTTGTGTTTGTCAACAATAATATAGGTGTAAATATATTTTGTCCGTCAGTGATGATATTTTGGTATACAGGTGTAAAATTACCCCGATCAAAGCTTGAGCATGAGAGCTTGGTATTCTAAAAATTGTTATTATATTACATAATATTTTTTTAAGGTAATTTCTCTTGAAAAGTAAAAGTAAAAAGTTCTTTATTTCATAAACTATTACATAGCACTTGAAAACGTCAAAACAAAATATATATGAAAAAAAAATTTTATATCAACCCTGAAATCACGAAGCTTAGATTCACTTACATGCAAATAAATAAAAATTAGGTGTAAGTGAATCCAAGTGCCAGTTCCGAGCCTCCGCTCTGTGAGAAGAACTGACAAGAAACTCACAGGCTATGCTCTTTTAAATTATTTTTATTACATGACACACACAGTGTATATTTGATAATACTGAAAGGGTCCCCCGAAGCTGTAACCAATAAAGTAGCACTAAGGGAACCTTCCATCACAGTCAAGTAAGTATGTATTGTGAAACTGAGCTGAGCCTGTACAATAAGGGATGGTCACGACAATGATCTGGTTGACTTTTTAATCTTATATACACATACAAGTTGAAAATGTTAAGCCCAAGCTTGTTTATCCGATAAATAATCATTAACAGCATAATACCCCTTTTGAAGAAACTGCTTTTTAACTACAGTTTTAAAAGTTGCCAATGGTAGATCAATTATTTCCTGCGGAATTTTATTAAAAAATCTGATACTATTGCCCAAAAATGAATGAATCTTGTTATGATGTGTCGTAGCCTTTGGCTTTATGAGGGACTTTTGTACACCCTGTATCCTCGTATGTGAAGCGATATTGGGTAATGGTAGCAGAAACGTTGCACCATACAAGATTGCTTATTTAAAATTGGTAACTGGTGCATTACATGATCTGATATGATTTGTCCTTGTGTCAAAACCCATGGAGAGGCAATGTATGGTTATAAAAGTTCTTTATGTGGATAACTGAATTGGTACTGTTAAAGTTTAAAGTTTAAGCTGGAAATTTTAAAAAGTAATAATTTTTTCCAAATTACTTTTATCAATATGTTTATACTTAATGTGTGTTCAATGCTCAATAAGTACTTTTAAACGCAAAAGGTCAGAGAAATCATATTGAATCTTTGTTTCGTGATCGGAAACTAACAGAGTTCATTAAGGTCAATCTTTGAATGGATGACCATTAATTCCGTATAAGGCTTAGGTATCTACGAACTTAGGCTTTCTAGGATATTAGGTTACCCCTAATCACTTTTTTTCAAAGCAGTCATGCTGGAAAAGGAGCCGGCGGAACGAGAGAGGCAGAGTGCCTCTCGTCACGGTTCCAGCCGCCGCGGTGGACGCCCGAGACGTCGGGAGCCTCGAGACGACTCTCGGCCACCATAGGCGCTGGCTTGTGGGTGGTTATAAGTGAGTAATGGGTAACTCGCCGCCCTTCTACAGGCCGCGTCGATGGCGCGTTCTTGTTCCACGCGCGGCTCAAAGAGATGTCAGCACAGTGCAGTAGCAGGCTGAAGAAGGAACATGGATGGTTTTGAGTCAGCAAAAGTCTAACGCACCCTCCCGCTCCACCCTCAGGGGATAAATTTCTTTAGATGATTTACCATTTGAAAAAAATTGGGGTAATTTTTCAACCTATAGTACTTATACAAGATCGTGTTGAGTCTGTCGGCATTTAAGACATAGGCTAGTTCTGTAATTATTAGCCGGGGTTTACAACATTTTGATATCTTTGGCTTAAAGTTATTGCATCCCAAGCAAAAAGTTAAGAAATTTCGTTCCCATTAATGTGTCAAGCGCAAATACTAAGTACAGACGTAACGCATATCTACTGCGTGCCGGCCGTCAATTGAATAAGCTAACTCCGGAAATCGAACTATTTAGTGCGACCACTAATTCAGTACGGCGATTTTTGGCTGAGCAATTTTTTAATAACATAAAAAAATTTAAAAAATAGCTTATGTGTGTGAGTAGTGTTACTTTTATTTAAGTCTTTTATAAGTGGAAATTTGTAATTAGCGTTAAGTTGTTTTATACTGTGTATTATAAATATAATAAGCTGTAAATTTTCCAATAAATAAAATTAAATTAAAAAAGGAGGCCATTGTAGGCTTCAATATTTATGACGCTAAAATATAAGTTCATCATATCAGTCCAAAAAAGTCCTACTACTAACCTCCTCTCACAAACCAAGGTGAGATGGAATCAGGGTATACCTGCCCACGCGGACCCAGTGCGGATTCACAGAGGCAGGTGTGTGGCTTTCTGCTGTCACACTTTTTTTAACCGTCGCATGGGTCCTCTAAAATAACTAAAGAACTACCACATATAATCGGTTCTAACAGATTAATGTGTTTTCTGAAACACGAAAGCGCTATATGTTAAATGCCTCACAAGTGGTCACCCATCCTCACTCTGTACAATTTGCTTAACTTCGTAGATCATTTCCGATTTAGAATCACGAAGCAACGAGCTTTTTTTCTAATAATAATATTTATTTCAGACTAAGTAAGTTTCCGTAGTCAAACCAAAATCTGCTATGTGCACTTTATTGAGATTTTAAGATTTTGACCATAGCGAATAGTTTGCTGTCTTATTTATAGTACAAACGAACTGCTTTGTGCTTATACCCAACATTTGTCGAAATATGACCTCTTAATAAAATATGCTATGTGTAATCACTAGAACGTTTATAACTAAAAACTGCTATGTGGCAATATGTATGTTTGACCACGATACATTTTCAGGAAAACTCTTTTTTTCAATATTTTGAAAGAATATTATTTGCACATAGCAGTTTTTGGTATATCAACGACGATATACAATTTTAGATAATTTTAGAACAAAACTACAATAACAATACAAAATTAAAAAGAACATATAGGAACATTAAGAAGTTAAGAATTAAAATTTAAGTTGATAAATTATTTTTACAAATAGTATTAAAATTAATACACATAACTATGCATATTCAATTAATTTACAAAATTGAGGCACTGGTGCGAGCAATGACTCAAAAAAGGTCCGTCTCACCGGTCTGCAACAGCCAGGAGACTGTTGCAATCTAATGTGAGTTAATATCATCATTATCATCTTAGCCCTTTGAAGTGCACTGCTAATATTGGCCTTCCCAATTGTTATCCACGACGAGCGAACTCGAGTCGACGAGATTTAGAGCGAGGTGAGACCCGCAACCTTGAAATTCAGAGGGTCTCGGGTTCAAAACCTGTTGGCGGATCTATGACTTTTCGAAGTTATGTGCGTAATTATTGTTTGCTCCGTGCCTCGGAAAACACGTTAAGCTGTTGGTCACGACGAATAGATGGCGAATATCTATGGCAGTCGTTATTATAAAGTCAAAGCCTTCTAACATGCTGACAGCTGGTTGAACCATAGAATGATGTTTCCCTCTGGGTTGCGGAGGTCAGACGGCTGTCGCTCCACGTAATAACTGAAATTCAGCCTAATCTGGTTAGACCATTAAGCAGACCCTGGGCCCCAAGCTTAAGTCTGAAACAATCGGCATAATGCTAGGATATGATGATACGTGTAACAAAACTCATTGGATTCGCGAGAGTTGAATGTTACAAATAATCTTATTATGTACGACAGTTATAATAATTACGTTCTGTAAATAAACATGTTGGTTCCAAGTGAAAGCAAGGAAGGTGGAAAGCTGTACGAAATAGAATACGCAGTGATATTGTAATTATATGGTATGTAATGTGTTTATTTACGCAAATGAAAGTAGGAAGTGATTTATTATAGGGAATTCTATGGATATAAAAGAGCTTAAATTGATATTTAAAATTATTTAGATTACATGAAAAAGTTAACACACAAAAAAGTTTTATGCTTGACAACAATACTCTTTTATTAAAAAGAAATAAGAAGAATTAATAGAAGTAACTGGTCATCTTTTATACCGAATATTGATATGATATTTTTATACCAAAAATAGAAAATAGAATGGCGAAATGTGGGGGTCTAATTTGTCACTCCTACCTCTTCGAGCCCACAGGGTTTCACAGGGATTGTATGTATATAGAAGTAACTGGAGAGTAGAGTTTTGCCGCCAAAACTAGTGACACTTCATTATATTTTCAAAAACTAGAGTAAATTTCATTTTTTACATGTGAGATCTCAGTATAGCCCCACATCTTTACTGAGGACTCAAGGGGTTTAGGGGAGGGCATCTCATTTACCATTTATCATCTTACAGAGCTGACACCAAGATATATGTGCCTTGGGAGCTTTTTTCACAATTCCTTTTGTTAACTACCAGTTATGTAAAAATGTAGATGTGGGTTCCTACCAAGATATAAGGAGCCCAAACCAACCTCACCTGCAAAATAATTAAACTATTATTATTAGGCTTTTTCGACAACGTACACAAGTGTAGGAATGAAATTTCCCGCGTTGCTTCCAATATTCCTCCTTACTAAAACCTCAAGTAAAGTCTGCATTGCTTAAACTGGTAATTGGCTGTGACGATCTTTAAAAAACTTTGACAGTGACTTAATGACGCAAAGGCTGCATATTGAATCCATATGCAATTAACTTGATTTATAAAACAAAAGAAAAAAAAAGAAAGTAAAAAAAACGTTATCCATTTTGGGCTCCGATGGAATAATTGGTAATGAATGTCAGGATAACTTACAATTTACGCTCCTATTTTTTTACTACGGGCAGAAGCTTGAATGTAGAAGACTTGATAGACTAATAATATTAAGTAACGGAATATAATAAACTAAACCTCTCAAAAAAGCTTTTTTGATCATCAAAAATACTGAGTGAGCATCTAATGAGGTGATTAGGTGCTCAATCAGTATTTTTGATGCACAAAAAGGTTAGGTTAGGTTGGCAATTTATTAATTTTGAAGACACGTTAAATATGATCCTTAAGTAACTAGTTGTAAGTTGTATAAATTGCACGCCCGCAACGGGTACACTGTTGTTACTAATGTAATGCATGAACACCAGCAAAATGTACACAGTCTTAGCAATAAAGATCTATTCTATTCTATTCTTGGGAAAAACTCATTTCACTTTTTTCACTTTTTTTCTAGTTTCTAGTATTTCACTTTTCTGCTAGTCCAAATAGACCTTTGAAAGATTATGATATTAAGACTTAACCTGTCATAGTATTTGAGATAGAAAGTAAAATAAAAAGCAAAAGTCAGGCTGGGGGCCGGTAGGACTGGTTGCAGCGACTTCCCGTACTGTTAATTGATGTGTTCCTTACATGTGGCGTGTGGGATATTGCCCTGTCAAATGCTGCTAATTGTATGACGGATTACTGTGATCTAAGCACCTTAAGATATAATATGAGTGCAGCTTTAGAAAACAAATGATCGTTGTCAGAAATTGCATACAGTTTCACATCCATATATATAAAAAAGGAATGACGAAATGTATGATCGACTGTACCTAATTGGATCTTTTTCATTGTCTTCGTAATTGTCGTGACGGGGTTTGTATAATAGGTGAAATTAGGGAAGTGAAGAGGAAAATTAAAGATTTAAGATAAACTTGATGATGATACAACATTATCTGATGTCACTTCTTTCAATATAAACCGATATATTTTGACGACCGATATGGCGTGGAGGTCAGTATACCTACACTTCACTCCAGAGGTCGTGGGTTCGATTCCCACACACACAGGACAAATCTTTGTGTGCATGAACATGAATATTTGTTCTGGTCTGGGTGTTTTTCTATGTATACTAAGTATGTATTTACAAAAAAAAAAAAGTATTTAAGTAAGTTTATCCGTTGTTTAGTATCCATACCACAAGTTCTTAATGATACTTATCTTGGAACTAAATAATTGGTGTAATTGTCAGAAAATATTTATTTATTTATTTAAACTTTCACTGTAACCATGGCGTTTGACATAACTGTCAAACGATTGACAATTAGTGCAACTGACAAGACATGGTCAAAAAGTGTTTTTACCTATTAACTTATAAAATTTACTTACAATTTCTTCTCGTAAAGATTTTTTGAAGTTATAAAATTTATTAGACACAATGATATCAAAGTTTATTTTTTAACTTTAATTCTCTTTTTAATATTTGTAAAGCTTCTTTTCTGTTTTTTGTTTATCTTTCATCACATGTTTAGGCAATAGTCATAACACGAGTCTGGCTGAATTGTCGTTACTACTCTTGATGGCATAGTGCCGTTAATTTAAAAAAAGAAGAAGAGAATAAATAACCTATGACAAAATCAAACAAAACAGTGCAATATAACTTTTCAAATTTTCTCTCAAGGAGTCCATGTGAGATCTCAGTATAGTCCCACATCTTTACTGAGGACTCAAGGGGCTTAGGGGAGGGTATTTCATCTTCTATTTATCATCTTGATCACCACTCATTCTCATTTACTATAAATTATATAATATTAATATATCACTTACTTGACACTGGCTAAATGTGCTAGACGCACGAAGCCATTATTTAAATGGAAATGGAAGAAGAACCTATGACAAGGATCTGTCGGGGCAATTAATGTCTTATGTTATTTAAACCTATCGTCTCTAAAACATGGGTGTATAGGGCTCCTATATCCTATATATATCGATCTGAGGAGCCCAAGCCAACCTCACCTGCAAGTGGTGCACCTGCCGATCATCTCCGAGGCTCTCCTATTACATGCGACCACCAATACAATTGGCGAAATGTGGGCGACTAATATGCCTACTCCTTCGGGGAAACAGGCGTGATATTATGTATGTATGTCTCTAAAACATGAACGTGTGCTAGTAATGCTCACGATCGTATGTATGGCGCTCATTGCTTTAGCTATAAACTTCACTAAAGAAGTCCTAAACTGATGTTACACAGACCTTCTTCTCTATCATGTCCTGGCATTATCCCGGTTGCCTTAGACTTAAGCTTAGAGCCTAGGGTCTTTCTTTTCTTGTCGGTAACTAAATGTATCTACGCACTACCTTCCGGCCAAAGGGGGACCGAAAGGAGTGTGGGACTCACCACCGGCAGACGCGACTGCCAGCAGTAATATCCACTATAAATCTTTCGACGACGCCCGCCGCTTGTTGAGAAAAAAGCGGGGACCAGTACCTGGGTTGCAGCGTCTACACCCCGCCTGCGGCCAACGTCCAAACCGGGAAGACCTCCACAGAGAGGCGCAGTGGACGCGCCCCTCCTACCTCTCTGTGCGACCATACCGTGCATGGCCGACTTCCCGGAGGGTCCAAAGTTAGACAGCAGGGGCCCCCTTCCCTCGCCGCCTATGACTCTCTTGGCGCTGCTTGACGGGCACTCCTGGCACGCCCGCTGCGCCCTCCAGAGGTCCCTTCTAGTTTTTCCCCCGGTAGTCAGTACTAAGGGCATTTAGAGTCGCCAATCTCTGAGTGTGACCTTTTCTCTAGCGGCTTCTCCGCCCTGCCGGGTGCCTGCTCTTAGAAGGCATGGACTTCCTAATAACTACTGCTATAGATGTTCTTGACAGCAAGGATCAAAGACTCAAAGTGCTTTCAAAGGCACGGAGCAATCGATAATTTCGCACATAACTTAGAAAAGTCATAGGTGCGCCACCAGGGTCTGCAACCGTGACCCTCAGAATTTTTAAGCTATGGGTCTCGCCACTGGCCTATCGCCGCTTCCCCTATACCCAACCATCTTCTCTATTATGATATTATGTTAGGTATAAATATCTTTTTGTGATTTGGATAAAATAAGTTTTAGAAACCACTATTTCAATACAAAATCTGTGTTTTACTTACATTTCCATGTTTATGCTAAATCTTATTGGGTGTTAACATTACAAAAGCAAAATCATTATAACATACGCTATTGCAAGATCTTTAATGTTTCTGTATGTAAATAGTATTGTGTACATTTAACAGTAATATTATGAAAAGGTTAGTAACTGGCGGATGATTTGGCATTATTTGGCGTCAATATTACGGTGACTTGTAACTTTGAAAGTTCAAAATAACTAGGCGATGAGACGCGAGGACCACTCAAGCGATTAAAATTTTGTTATAATGAAAAGTAGTAAGCGTGTGGTGTCTGAATTCTTTATTTAACATCCATGTTTCTCTCTATCCACAGTCCAGAGTAGGGGCATGAAATGGAGCTAGCTAGTGGATCATTGCCATTAGCATTGTACATTTAGGTGTATAGGGATCCTACCAAGATCTGAGTAGCCCAAGCCAACCTCACCTGCAAGTGGTGCACCTGCCGACCAACGGACAAGGCTCTGGCGAACCGGTAAGCGGCAATAGGCTTGCCACCTATTACGTTGTACCAAAAATATAACTGGTGAAATGTGGGCGTATAACATGCCTCTGCCTACCCCTTCGGGGAAACAGGCGTAATATTATGTATGTATGTTATACATGTACTAAGTATAAATCTCAGGATACTTCTCATTTAAGAGTAAAAGCATAAAGAAAGTCGTATGACTTTCTTGTGGCAATGAACGTAACGTAACGCTAGGCCATTGCCGCGAAGAAACCTGTTCTTGATATTTTTATCGCGTCAGGTGGTAGTGTTAAAGTAATGTGGAAAGCTGGGTAAAGTTAGCTGCTGAATAGTATGGAAAAGTCGTCATCATCATTATCATCATCATCATCTCAGTCTATTTTCCTGCTATCCTAAATGAAACCCTGAATCGCGCAAACTGAATTCTTTAAGCTTGTCGCTATATTTACAACACTCAAACATCATCGGGTGGCCCCCGGCACAGCCAGCCCAATGGAAGATCTTCGCTTTGGTATAGTGGGGCACGCTCCACTCCCCTCCTACACAATCAATGTACCGTCTCCAAGAATAATTTGTATTGTGAATGACAGGAACGTCAATCCCGACCTAAATTTTTCAAATTGGCGACGTGCGTTCCTTTTCAAATTGGCGACGTGCATTATTTTTCAAATTGGCGACGTGCATTCTTTTTCAAATTGGCGACGTGCGTTCCTTCTCAAATTGGCGACATGCATTATTTTTCAAATTGGCGACGTGCATTCTTTTTTAAATTGGCGACGTGCGTTCCTTTTCAAATTGGCGACGTGCGTTCCTTTACAAATTGGCGACGTGCGTTCCTTTACAAATTGGCGACGTGCGCTCCTTTAGGCCCATAGTACACGGCGTATTTTAGACGCGCCGACGACGCGCGTTTCAGAAACGCGCGTCTTCGGCGCCGTGGACGCTGCTTGTTGCGTTTACATTGATGAAACAAGCGCGCGTATGAAGCGCGTATACGCGCGCATGAAGCTCGTATACTCGCGTTTGAAGCGATACAAACGCGCGTACAAAGGAGCAGAGTAGGGGCAGGGGATGAGGCGCTCACGCCACCACTGCACCGTCGCCCGCGCCTCAGTTGCAATAATAGTTTATTGTGTGCTGAGGGAGTATAAGAAGAGGAGTCTCTAATCAAAACGCAAAAGCTACGCGCGTCTACTGCACGTATACGCGCGTCGTCGGTGCGTTTAAAATACGCCGTGTACTATGGGCCTTACAAATTGGCGACGTGTTCCGATAGTTTTACGCGGCAGATCCCATTTCTAGTGTCTTAATTGTTATTCCTTTTAAATAATAGCTTCGTGCGTTTAGCAAATATTGCCAGTGTCAAGTAAAACATATATTTCTTATATTTAATTAATAGTAAATGAGAATGACTGGTGGTAAAGATGGTAAATGAGATGCCCTCTCCCTAAACCTTTTGAGTCCTCAGTAAAGATCTGGGACTATATTGAGATCTCACATGGACTTCTTGAGAGAATTTGAAAGGTGATGTTGCACTGTTTTGTTTTTATTTATCAACACACATATACGTTCACAAACACTTAGCGGTTAATAATCCACCGTTATTACACATTACTATTCGAAATGTCACAAGATTTTGGATAATAAAACAAAACTTCAGACTTGATGCTTTACTTTCCCGCCAAGAAGTAGTGTATTTTATAAAGATTTCTATGACCTACAGAAGGTAAGGTCAAAGCAACGTACAGAAACATAAATAGTAGTTGTGATAGGTCAGGGTATACACTTTTTAATCTATATCTATACTAATATTATAAAGAGGAAAGATTTGTTTGTTTGTTTGTTTGTAATGAATAGGCTCCGAAACTACTGGACCGATTTCAAAAATTTTTTTCAAGGGTTCCGTAAAATATTTGGGTTTTTCGGACACAAAGTGTAAAAATCAACCAGAACAGTTGCGTACGCTGCCTAAACTATAAAAGATAGGTAGAACCACAAAATGTATGAATGAATTAAAGATCTTATACCACCTACTAAAAAGTCCGCGACACACTATACCTATATATGGCGAGTGAGGCACAACAACCCTTTTTTTTATTTAAAAATCTTGATTTTTTTTTGTACTATATTTATACGCATTTATTTTACTTATGCTATTAATCCCTATCAAATTCATCACTCAGTGCAGTTTATGTAGATAATATTTGGTCTTGAAATGATCAAAATTGGGCGTTTGTTTTTGAAGTTATGGCGAACTTAAATTATTACGATTTCTGCTGCACAGCGCCCTATCACGGGTCGGGGCTCCCGACCATCAGTTTATTTTGTCACCTAAAAATAATTTAATGTCAAATGTTGTTTATGGAGAAGATTTACAATAATCGCTTTAGTTATCTATCCCAAAACAACAGGTTGCTCTCCGGGACTGCCGGTAAGAGTAAAAACTAAGTATTAATTAGATTTAAATATTTTCATCATTAACAACTTCAACATCCACATAAAGACAATCTATGCAGCCTGCGGATAATGACTGCGTCGTCGATGTTAGTGTCCGTGTCTGTGAATTGATCTGAAAATCATTTTGCTGACCGTGTCTTTTCTGGGTAGGCATTTTACAGCGGTAGCCGACATCCACGCGGGCGGAGCCGCGGGCGACTGCTAGTCTACGATAAAAAAGAGGTTTGTACATATTAATGATTTGCGATATTATTTAATCATCTCGTTGTTATTTATGCGTAGTTATGAATACTGAAGAATAGTATTCGTTTCGTAACGCTGTAAAACCTTAACTGTAATGAACTAATTTATATAACATAATTATAACCTTACAGAAATGTGTAAATTTTTTCATTCGTTAAGGTTTTACCGCGTATTATTTATTTTTCTTTTCTTAAAACATTTACATATATAATGTCACCCCTTTTTCTCCGAAGGGGTAGGCAAAGGCATATTATGCGCCCACATTTCTCCAGTTATATTGTTGGTCCCACGTAAAAGGTGGCGAGCCTATTGCCGCTTACCGGGAACTTTTATGTTCGCCAGAGCGTCGCCCGTTGGTCGGCAGAAGCACCACTAGCAATAGCAAGTGAGGTTGGCTTGGGCTTCTTAGATCTTGGTAGGAGCCCTATACACCCATACCATATTTTATTTACCATATAAATATTATTTGTGTCCGGCAGTGCTTATACTCATGATTTCAACTTTGATTAGTTTGATCACAAATATTTACCTATTAAAAATAAATGATTATATCAGACCAAAAAAATCCATAGATATTATGTTAATAAAAACTTATGTCTATGTTATTGATAGTAATTATATATTTAATTTATCAACTTTATATCCGACAATACATTACCTATAGGAACTAGGAACCTGCTTTTTTAACATGGAGTAAAATCATACAAACATTACTGAAAGTATACTCCGTCACAAGTTCTCACAAAGCTCAAGTATTGAGCTGTTGAAATCTAGTTTAAATTGCAATTTATGAAGGTCCACTTTGAGAGACAAGCTAGAGTAATTCGTAGTAGGAAGTGTAGCACGCGCCTAAAGCAAGCTTAGACCAGTAAGGCTGTCTATTAACTGTAATACACTTACTTTATTTTGTGTATTGCGACAACTTAATATTAGTAAATAAAACGCTTATTAACGGGCTTATTTGCATGTTAATATTCCATTTCTAATGCTTCTTAGTGTATACATATTAAGAATCATTAAACGTATACGAGGTTTCGAGGTTGTCGAATCATTAATAGTAAATTCTTCCAGCGCTGATATCACACTCGACTCGAGGAAGTAATAACCACGACGATTACTAAGACGATCTTCTTACTATAAAGGGGTACATATTGTCAAAATCGCAGTCACTGAGTTAAGCCATGAATAGTTAACCCTACCAGCGACGGTATCAGCCTCGCCTCGAGCAAATAAAATCCGTTGTTAAGACGATCTTCTCTTTATAATGTGGTGTTATCAAAATCGCAACGCCGAACCATGAATAGTGAGCCCTGCCATACTGATATCAGCCTCGCCTCGAGCCAGTAAAATACGCACTTTTAAAGACGATCTACTCAATATAAGCTGATATTATCAAAATCGCAGTCGCAAAGTCGAACCATGAATAGTGAGGCCAGCCATTGCCGATATCAGCCTCGCCTCGAGCCAGTAAAATCTGCACTTCCACGTATTACGACCGGTTGCGTAACACTTTCCACCAGTCCTCATTAAGATATCTGACACAAAAACGTGTAACTCTTAATGTTTTAGGGTGATTTTCCACATAAAATGTGCTGTGGAGCTATGATGCGAACATGTGAAAGCTAAGCTAAGTAACTATATACCCGTTTGCACTGATGCTATGTAACTGAAGATGTGCTATGAAGATGCGTCGCGTTCTACACTCGGTAATAAAGGCGCGCTAACTGCGTAATATTTCGTGTACCACAGACATAAATATACAACAGACAATGCATGTACTATGCGTGTCTGAACCCCGACCAATCGTCGAGGTTGGCCGCCGCTACTTACAGTCATAATATGCACGACTTCACGTATAAAATATTTATCATTTATTAGTGTCGCTGAATCAGTTATCAAGGTTGCACTAGACTTAAGCTTAGGGCCCAGGGTCTGCTCACTGGTTTAACGAGATTTGGCGAAATTTCTGTTATTACATAGAGCGACTGCCGTTTGACCTCCGCAGCCCAGAGGGAAACATCATTCTATGGTTAAACCAGCTGCCAGGTTGTTAGAAGGCACTGACTTCATAATATAGGCTGCCATAGATGTTTATGACAGCTGGGAAGCTCGGAGCAAGCGATAATTACGAACGCGAGGGTTAGAACCCGAGATCCTCTGAATTTAAAAACGCCATTGGGCTATCGCCGCTTCAAATCTCACTCAATCTTACTCCTACAAATAAGCGTAAATTTGTAAATTGTATGAAGCTTGTTGTTCTTTTTCACGGTACTACTTGTTACACGGTGCTATTTCTTACTATATTTATGTGTACAGAACCCTAAGATGTGCTATAAAGATGTCTAGTAGTGGTCGAGCCGAAGTAGGTGTTGGATTTTTCTGACAGCTGGGTTGAGGGTATGCACAGCTTACTTGCGGTGCGCACGCCAATGGCTATACCACTTCCAATCACCTATAGCACGCATCCATATAATAAACATAGATAAGTAAGTTGAACCCGTTTTCAATTAATAATAATATGATGGATGGATATTAAATGAATCCATAGCGACGTAGGATAGCACATATTTGGTGGAAATGTACCCTTACTGCCTGGTAGATGCACTTTTTAGATATAATATGGATTGGTAATATGTTACTGTCATTAATATTTTAGGTGCCATGTCTGTAAACATCACTTCGTATACTATCAACTTTTTTCATAAGATTATTGTAAATGTGAGAAACACAGTCCCTTAATCATGTCGTGGTGAGCTTAAAGCGATGGTCTGACTTGTAACAAGTGGGTTCAAGGGAATTTAAGATTTTAAATGTTGTGCCTGATTACTAATTCTTACACCAAATGCTTAACGAATATACTGCGCTTTGAAGTCAATAGACTGCGTTGAAAAATTTAAAACTCTAGTGATATAATGTGCAGAGGCTCTTATTGAAAATACATGTGCCTGTCTACCTTCTAATGCTTCGACCAAATGCTCATCTAATTATCTAATTGACTGCGACCGCCTCAAAACACAAGATATACTCTACCTTTAATACATAATAGTTTTATAATCACAGCAATTATTTAGTTCCGAGAGAAGTATCACTAAGAACTTTTTTTATGTATCCTAAATAACGGATACATATATATAAATATATATTTTTGTAAATTTATTTCTAATATACATAGTGAAACAACCAGACCAGAACAAATTTTTATGTTTATGCACACAAAGATTTGACCTGTATGGGAATCAAACCCACGATCTCAGGAGCGAAGTGCAGGTATATTGACCGCCACGCCATATCAATCGTCAGACCTTGCATAAAGCGTTGAAAAAAGAAACCTTTTTTACCTGCTATAATGTGTGGAGGCTCTTATTGAAATCACTTTGCATACAATGATAGTTGTCCACGATACTCTAATAACACTTTGATTACAACAAGTTACATCATCACACAACAATGTGTTCTGACACACTTACACTGGCGTTAAGTATTAAGTAACACATACTTATCATTAGGCAAGTATCTAACTTTGTAAATAAAAATAAAACGTGTGTTGTACAGTCGACGGAGAGTTTCAATTAGCACTTAAGAAAGAAAATTATGTTCATCTAGCAGATTTCTAGCACTTTCGAAAGTATTTTTTTTATTATACACAAGTACTAAAACGCTACTCACTGAGTTTCAGTACTTGAACTTCTTAAAGTTCGGACATTCAATAAATGTCACTATGCTGATCGTCCTAAAATACCTAAAATCTTACATATTTTGATCTGGAGGAAGAACAAAGGTAAGCGATGGGTGTAGGATTTTGTGATTTGCAGTATTAAAAGAACAAAAGGTCGTTCTTTTAAAATTAGTGAAATTTTTATTTTAGTAAAATTCCCTATATCCTTTAGTTTCAGTATGTCATGCTCACTTAAATGTTTCTGCGGTGGTGGCGTTCCCTAAAACATGGTCCCCGCCAGTGGGGACTGGTCTGCTCATTTCTACTATTTTTATCCTTAATTATGTTCATCTTGCTAAGGACTGAGAGATTCATATATATTCTTTTTTTCTTTTCTTAAAATTTTGTGACTGCAAAACACAAGTTTTTTTTTGTAAACTATGTTTTTAGTTTAAAAGTACATTTGTAACTGGCGGGAGAAAAAGCCAAACTTGGCTATTTTCTTGCCCGTTCTTTTACGATCAAGCTCTCCCGCCCACAGTGAATGGGTTTGTTGAAACTTGAATAAATTATTTAGAATTTTGTTTTTTTTTTGAATGTTGTCAAAAGTATATTCATATTTTAATTGTTTTGTCAGATCATACACAGTTATTTACCTAATAAAATGCACATGGATTTTTGTATAAAAGATATTTAAAAAAAATTGTCTACCCAAATAACGGTAATCGAGGAGGCTCTTGCCTTTCGTCACGCCTTGTTCCCTTAGAGGTAGACAAAGGTCACCCCCTTCGACCTGCTTAGGTTTAGGGTTGACCTGCCCTCTCTCCAAAACCTTCTGGAGTTCAATCAATATTAGGAGCCAACTTATTAACCATCAGGAGAACATCTCTTAATCAATAAGAATGTCTCGTCTTGTTTAAAAAATATAAATAAATATCATTATCACATCAATCACTAGAAGTCAACTGCTGAATATAGGCTTCCCAATTGTTCAATTCTCCGTCCAAAAACATATGCGTTTTTGCTTTTGCCCTTGGCAGAGTGGTCATGTTCATGGTCGCTATTAAGCAGTAGTTAGCTAAACGTTTTGAACCGCTGACATATGGGTGCATTTGTCTGATGAGTCTAAGGCGGGTTTGAACTGATCCGTCCATCTTACGAGATCACTCTTTAGGTCTAGTCCCCTCAACTCTGCCTTGCACAGAATAATTGGTAGCATCGTAAGCGCCATACTGTTGGAATATTAATATTAATGCTCTTGACAATAGAGAAGTATGTCGATCTTTATGACGCTAAAGATGTTACCACCTATATAAATATGTGTTCCATAGACTCATCACTGACACGTGACCGAAGAATTTTATTATTCGCGGTTGTATGGAAGAAAGATGCTGCTTGATGCTAACTTTATCGACTGCTTACCATCAGGCAGGATGTAGTCTCTTCATAGTGACTATATGCCCGAAGAAAGGCACGACATCGTGTGACGTTAAAAAGTTTTTTTTTACAGATTTTGCATGGAATAAGATATGGGAATGGTCTTTTTAGCGCCAACGTGGATAAAGACACCTCGCGGCAGTAATTTATTTTACAAAAGATTTTTTTTAAATGTTGATACCTGTGTTTAATTTTTCTCACAGCAATTGAATGGATGTTAAAAGACAAACAAAATGTTTCGAAAAGAAATTCGATAGGAAGTAAAAGTGGATTTCACTCAACAAGCTATTGTATACGAGACTGCGTGATGTGCACTTTTATGTAAAAAGAGAACGTTTTCAATTGTAATAAAATCTCAATTTGCATGTCCGATGTTAATCCGTTATATATTCTCGGGCGTATGTAAAAGAGATTAAAGATTGCTAGGTACAGTCAGTTGCGAAGTTTATGGACTTGTTTAGGTCTTTAATTTAATGGTTTTTGTTTTGTCTGTTTTGAGATTTCAGAAATATCTTGTACAAATATTAATTAAGTTTTATAAAGATTGATCATTATTTTTAATTTTATATATCAAATGTTTTTACTGTTTAATATTGGAAAACTTACAATCATGTTCTTCCTCTTGCCCTGCGTCCAGTTTATCTGAAGAGTCGGTGCAGCATGTCTTACCTTGGTTATTTGCCATCGACTCATCAGACTTCTTGATCATTTCATTCTTCTGGACGTCCCCTTTCCTCCTAAAATGCTTTCGTTTAATTATTTTTCCACTCTTAGGCGCTTCTTTTGTACTAGATTTTTATTCCTAATCTTATCTCTTTTAATCCTCATGTCCATGACAAGATTCTCATCACCGATAAATACAATCTTTATCCACCCACCCTCTTAACGGCCCAGCATTTCTATCCTATAATCCTAATAAAATACAAGAAAATCATCTTGATCATGTTGTATCTGAGGTGGCGCATCTTTGACAGCTTATTTATTATATTTTAATTGAATTTCTATCCATACAATACGACCGTTTTTACAACGGATTTGTTGATTTTGCCCTTTCATCCAACCTGGTGTACAAAAGCACTAAAAGACAATTTCAAAGCTGTCACTACCAAATGTGTAGATATTGATTTGTACAACGTTTTACATGACTGAATATAACAATGGAATGGAGGTTCTTAAAAGATACGTTTTTTCGTTCGACCTCTGGTATTTTAAGCGTGCATTTTCGAATAGATGGCCCGTATCAATTTGTAGCATAAAAAAGTGTAATCATCATCATCATCTCAGCCCATTAACGTCCCACTCCTAAGCACGAATGAGGAGAATGAGGAGGCCTCCTCTCACTTATTGGGCCCAATTAGGCCTCTAACATGGCTAAACCACTACCACATTTAGTGATAACCTTAACTTGTCTTCCGAAGCACGGAAGCGCTCAAAAGTCAAAGTCAAAATCATTTATTCAAGTTTGGCTCAATAAAGCTCTTATGAAGGTCAACTTAAATACTAGCGCGCTCGAAATCAAATGCCACACAAACAGTCACGGTCAAAAGTGTAATATGACTGCGTAAAGATTATTGTAGTAGACTGTACTTAACTGAACTCCTGGTTTAATCTGTTTACTTTACGGCTTGTGGTTATTTTTAATTTGTTTGCAGATGACGTTTATTACGTACAATTCGTACACTTGACGAAGAAATTGTACATTTTAATTAGTTGGACGTATTTTGATTATTTTAGTAAGACTTTCTTGATAGGTACTTTTGAATATACAAAAATTACAAAAATAAAATACATTATATTCATATAAAAGAAATAATTTAGACAGCTCAGTAAATAAAAAAAAAAATATAGACGAAGTTTGTAGAAATTACAATTTGATTAAGATAGGTATCTTAAAATACAAGTATAACAAATTGACAATTAATTTACTACTAAAAATTAATCTTGATGTTGTCTACAAAATATTACTTCTGCCAATATATTGATAAAACTACCTTTTTAACAACACTGATAGTAAACACTCTTTTATCTCATACTTTTTATACTTTTAAAGGAAAATACACACACAAGCACAGCGAAGTGACTATACAATACACACAAAGACAGTTCAAACAACAAATTGCTACAGTAACGAGATAATTAACTAATATTGGCCTATTTTTCAAAACGTCTTTATTAGGACAGAACAATCTTGATCCACTTAATTTTATTAAATAATTGTCTTCGATAAATGCCGTATCTTTTTAGCTGGACCGATTTCGGGTATGTTATCTGAAGAATATATCAGAAAGATTAAACTGACCGTTTAGGGTAGGTTTTTTTAACAGAGGGATGTTAAATACATACAATCTTGGGAGTATGGGACAAACTAGAATGTAGTTTTTGGTTTTATTGCTCTGCTGAGGCATATCAAGACACCTGTATCCTAACAATTTTGTTTGTTAATGGTAGCATTAGTTAGCTTCTTGGGGTTCTTTAATTGTTTTTTAAATTACCTCCGTCCGCTACTTGGTTAGTTTTTGGTATAAAAATATCATGTTATGTTATTTTCACATAAGTTTCCTCATTCCGCTGAATAATTTAAAGTTAAAAAAAAATATTTTTTAATACAATTTTCTTGAAAAATGTTGAATGAAAAATGTTCAAATTTTTAGATATTGATAATTTTTCGGAAAAGTTACGTAGAATCACAGTCCCGACAACGAAACACACACATATTAGTTTAGAGTACGGTATGATTAAGCGTTTAGTATTTACGCCTATTTACGTCTCTGTACTGATCTCTGACCAACCATGCTGAGAGAGATCCAGGTGTCAAGTCATATGCGGGACTATTTAAAATGGTTAAATAAGACTAAATAAGGAACATGGATGGTTTTTATCTATTTTTTTTTACATGCTTAATTGGTACTTATAAAACAATTCACAAAACTTATCTATGATTGTGGGAGACTGGAGTCTGAAGTAGGCAGTAAGTCTGCCTGTATCTCAGAACTCCAGGCCTCCACCCTCCTTAAGAGACGTTATTGTTATCTAGAATATTACATGTAAAACTATAGGTAATAAGTTATGTATAAAATATGGCTTAGGCATCAAGCTAGATTTTAAACTGCAGTGGAACCCCCATATAATGGCTTTACCCGGAAGGCTTAGCTCAGCATGCTATGCCATCAAAAAGATAAGACTCCTAACAGACGAAGAAACAGCTAGATTAGTCTTATGTATGTTATTGTTGGGATCTGCTGCAGACATATATAATATATTCTATGGCTATCTATAATTTTAAGTCCAGAGACATTCACTTAGAAAGATGTTAGTTTTTTTTTACATATAAACAGTTGCTTTAACAGTATATATTCGATAATGTAATGTATGATCGCAAAAACATCAAAACCTTTGATAAAAATACAAAAACACATAATTGTAATACTAAAAAAAAAATCTCTTTGCCAAATTGTCATCTACTAAAAACGTAAATTTTGAGTATTGGTATCAGATTTTATAATAGAATACCACAGGAAATAATTGATCTACCATTGCCAACTTTCCAAATTGTGGTTAGAAAGCAATTTCTTCAAAAGGGGTATTCTGATGTAAATAATTAGGTACTTGATAGATAGATAGATAGATAAAACGTTTATTTACTATTAATAATACAAGTTATATAAAAACATATCCCACAAAACCGTTTGACTGGTTTGTCTGTGGGTCACAGTCTCTTTTATACTATTTTATACATTACAACTAATTTTATATATAAATAACTTACAATTTTTCACTTACACCAGAATAGTGCTTTTTTAAATTTGTTTTGTACTTATTTTTGTTTGTTTTGTTGTTAGATAAACAAGCAAGGGTTTAATATTTTCAACATGTATTTGTATAAATTAGACTAAAACGTCAACCAGATTATTGTTGTGACCAACCCCTATTCAACAAATTCAGCTCAGTTTCAGATTACATACTCACTTGACAGTGTGTGTTCCGTATTACTGTGATTGATTGATAATTTAAAATAGCTGCCTGTGAGTTTCTTGTCAGTTCTTCTCACAGAGCGGTAGCTCGGAATTGGCACTTAGATTTACTTACACTTAATGTTTTATTCATGTAAGTGAATCTAAGCTTTGTGATTTTAGTGTAGTTATATTTTGTTTCTTTTTATAATTAATTTTGACTTTTTCTAAAGCTATGTAATAGTTTATTAAATAAAGATCTTTTTACTTATGTGTATAATTTATTGGCGATCCTACAAACTAAATAAATACGTATAATGTATAATACAATAAAAATAATAATAATAATCGGTAATGTACATTTAACCACGACGCAAGAGTATTATAATTTGATAAAATAATTACGTCCGTAATGTTATTTTATTATTAATATAAAGTTACGTACATCCTCATCATGTTTATGTAATTTGAAAGAAGACTATTTACTATTCAAGTAAATATGACTTAATAACAATTTCTAGAGCTCATGTAACGGCTAGATCGTCTATATTTTATATTATATCATCACGTCAAGTAAATAAATGCATGAGCGATTTTCTGTTGGCAGATATGATATTTATCTCACTTGTGCAATCATATTAAATATAAAATGTAATATTTCTTTGTGAGACGTTTTAAATTACTTTATGGAGCAATGATGAGAAATTTCAAAGTTTTGGATATTCGAATAATACATTCGTCCTTTTTCTTTTCAATTGAATACCTATGCTACTGTTCATTTTCTCAGATCATTGAAATTCCACTACTGAGCACGGGCCTCCTGTCACACACCAAGGGGAAAGGAGATCAGGTCAAACTCGACCCCGTAGGCCTAGTGCGGATGGGAAGAGGCAGAACTGTGGCGTACTAATATCTCAGATTCCACCTAACCTTTTTATACCAGTGAACAACCCTGGGCTCTAAGCGTAAGTCTTCGCACAAGCGAAATGCTAGGATAACGTTGAGATGAGCATCCTGCGGTTAGCAACTCCAAACTGCCCAAAAGGGCCTCTAACATGGATAGACGCCTACCAATCGGGACCAAAGTTATAATTTAGTTTTTACGTTTAGTGTATAACAAAGTATTCATTCAAATTCTTTTCAATTTAAAGGTGCTTTCCGAAGATCTTATATTGTATTTACTCTATTAAAAAAAAATTTGGTCTGTGTATGGAGAGAAAAATTTAATAACTTTATCAGAAAATTATAAGTAATTACTCTAGTATATTGTGCCGTGTATACCGGCCTAGAATAGTGCCGCCCCTTCTCATCTCACGGGGAGTCGTAAGAGTCGACGAAGAGAAATCCTAACGGATGATGGGCAGCAGCGTCATCCTGCGTACCGGCTGGAACTGCAATCTCCAACCCGCCTGCCCAGCGTAGTGATTATGGGCAAAGACAAGTACGACAAGTAAGTAACGTTCAGCAGTGGACTTTATAAAGCTGTTGGATAACTCTAGTCTACTCGTCTAGTATCTATGTATTGTGTAGAGGCATTTTTGAATTAGTTCTTTACAAATTTCCCGATAAGCGGTAATAGGCTCGCCGTCTATGGGCGTATAATATGTCTCTGCCTATCTCTTCGGGGAAACAGGCGTGATAGCATGTATGTATGTAAATATCTAATTTTTTTTATAATTAGACAAGTAATATCATGTTCATTTTAATATGTGCTATAATATAGCTTGATGTTTATATTAGAATATCCTAACTTAATTAATGTCCCAAATAGTTTGCGTGGGTATAAACACTCAAACACACTTAACTAATGAATACACTAAAGTACGTCATATTTAATTGTGACGACACAAGCAGAGCAGTTCAATGCTGATTAAATAACGGGCATTTAGGGCTCACATGAATCGACAATGTAATAGTCGAATTTAAACCAAATATATTGATGCTTTACAAAAGATTTCATTATCCATAAAAACATCGTTATCAAAGTTAGGTTGACAATTTCATAATTTGAAGACATCATGTTGTATATTACCTTTTAATTAATGTCCAAAATAGTGTGCGTGTTTATCTACATTCTAACACATCGAACATACGTCACCGCAGTGTTGTGACGACGCAAATAGACCACAGCAATGTTGATTCAAATTCGAATTCAAAATTCAAATTCAAGAATTATTTATTTCATAAACTATTACATAGTACTAAATTAAATATAAATATACAAAAAACGATCGATATATTTTTACACTAAAATCATGAAGCTTAGATTCACTTATATGCAACAAACCAATTTAAAAACAATAAATAATTAAGTGTAAGTGAATCTAAGTGCCAGTTCCGAGCCACAGCTCTGTAAGAAAAACTGGCAAGATACTTACAGCATTAAGTGGCGAGTATTCGGGACATACCTATCTCTTATAGCTCCCCGGGGTCTCATATATGCCAGAGGCTCGTCCGCTGTTCGGCAGATGCCCCACTTGTGAGGTGAGGTTGGCTTGGGCTCCCAAAATCTTGGTAGGATACTTAGATACCCGTAATTGATTGTGTATCAAACATACTGATTGAGCATCTAATTCTTAATTTAATGGCTAAATCAATATTTTTGATATGCAATAACTACGTCTACGTATAACTACGTCTAAATAAATTTTTCAAATAGTTTACGTGTTTATGTACATTCAAATATTTCGAACGTACGTCACAATAGTGTTGTATTGTGACGACACAAATAGGGCAAAGCAATGTTGATTAAGTGACGAGTATTGGGGCAGCGAGTGGCCAGTGAGTGGTGCCGTGGGTTGATGTCGTGTTGATAGCTCGCACCTGTAGAGTGGACTGTAGCGCTAAAATATATAGAAGTGTAGCATAATTACCTGATTTAAAAAAAAAAACTTTGAAGTTTACATATCTAAAAATGTATTTTAGATTGAACATATAATGTGGACAGTGATATTATGTTGCGCAATAACTTTAGATTAGGTTGTCAATATATTTATTTTGAAATTAAACATTCTAAACTACACATTATACTAATAAATAGGTACTAAAACATACGTCACAGTAATATTGTGGTGTGTGTTGTGACGACACACATAGTGCAAAGAATGTTAGTTAGTGTCGAGTATTGGGGCAGTGAGTGGCCAATCAGTGGTGCCGCGGGTTGATGTCGTGTTTATTTATAGCTCGCACCTGTAGAGTAACAGTCCACTCTACAGGTGCGAGCTATAAAAAAATCATCATCGAAATCAAAGCTAACAAATAGCATCGAAATATATATAAAAAACTAACATAATTAAGTGATATTTAAGGAATATGTGATTAGTAGCTAAGATTATTAGAAAAAATTAATTCCAGTCCTTTATTAGTTTTTAAATGAAAGAGGCAGAAACCTTTAAACGTATTATTGATAATAATAAAGTAGAATATAAAGCCAGCCAGTCAAAGGCCAAAAATAATATCACTAACTCATCTATGACACCTGTAGCTATATTGAAAGTATCTACATCTAATTAATCGCTTTTAAGCATCATTGAACATTATTTCGCGAGTCCACTCTATAGTACTCCGAAATCTATGTCAAAGCGATCGTAAACGTTTCACATGACCGCGTTTGTATATTTCCGTCCGTATTAGGCCGAATTGTGCCGATAACATCTCGATGTTTACCAAATTCCCTATTAGAATGCCTTTTGTACTGCCACTCAGTCGTACAGCTATTAAAATGGCCCTTTAAATTCCAATTAAGGTGTAAATCATCCATAAATGATGTTTAAGCATTTTAGTGTTATTCAGAATTGGTTAAAATATTATGTTATTTTTTTAAATAGAAATAAATGGAAGAAATTAGTGTGTTTTAGATGTTATCGTTTTAATTTATTATTTAAATTAACAAGCAATATCTTATTTATAAGAAATTGCTGTTTATTTCTTGTAGGAGCAAAATTCATTTTTCAATTACGAAAGCAGTGGGGTTTAATGTAGGTACTAGGTTTGCCAGCTGCCCGATTCAAGTTAAAATAGCATTGTTAAGAGCCTAAGGAGACTTTATAAGAATATTATACATCCAGGCTGTGGGTTATGCTAAAGTAACGAAAGCCTGATTACCTTTGCGTTGAGTATAATGACTGATCTTGCTAGTCGACTGGTTATTCCTATTCTTAATAAGTTTTGAATACTTACTGATAAAATATTAGATCATATTACTATTTAAGTATTTCTTATTATTTGCTCTCTGCACAAAAAGAGAGTGGGGTCAATATTTATATTAAATTTGTTGACATTGTTTACATAAATTACTTTGTATTTCAATCAAAATCGGCACTTTCTTTGATTAATGTTATTATGAGTGTTTTTACTGTAGTGACAGGTTCAGTCGCAAAATGTCCCTCTCTTCTATCAGAAATCACGTCTATTTTTAAAAGTTTACGATTTATAACAGTAAATTATGAATACTGAATGCTTACACTTGGTTTTAAAATAAAAACCTTAACCTACTAGCCTCGTTTTTATTTTTAGAGCGGGACTTCGAAAGGAGGACATTCTGCGACTGACAGAACATGCAGAGCAATCCAGCGTTCGTGATAAAATCCGCACGGTTTTAAAAACATCTTAATACCTCAACTAATATAAGGCATTTTAATGTTATTGCCGGCCTAGGCAAATGTCTAGAATTGTGCCACCTTCGTAATCAAACGGGCAGTTCTAAGAGTAGACTATGAGAAATTCTACCGGATGATGGGCAGCAGCGTCATCCTACTTAATGGCGGGAACTACGATCACTAATGTAGTTCAGAAAGCCTACTCTAATTCAACGAAAACGAAATTTCGCTATACCTATCTCTTTCACTCTTTAGGTATAGCATGATCGAGTGAAAGGGACGGGAGCAACGAAGTTTCGTTTTCGTTGAATTAGAGTAGGCCCTCAGGAGTGGACTTTATAAGGCTGATATGGTGAAGAATACTTTTTTTTTAAAATTCATAGCAGGTGAAGTTTCTATTGTCATACATAACATAACTGAAAATGTATTAATTTATTTAGTCGGTAAGTTCATTCGACCAATTAAACGTGGGAATGATTCGTTGCATCGATCTAATCTCGCCTGGTTAAGTTAGGTAAAGTTATTTGAAGAATGTTGCGCTTCTGTAAGTTTATAAACGGATTCTTTTTTTTTTGTTCCCAAAACGTGCGTCCAAATAGTTTGGTATGTACAGATTCGTCTTAATTGTTTTATTGCGGTATAATTCTATTGGCGGAAGGTAGAACCTTGTCGAAATATAATGACATTATTTTTAAAGCAAGTGATTGTGTCTGGAATTGAGTGATATTTACAAGTAATGGGTTTTAGAATTTGAATTCCTAAATTGGTTGTTCTCGTAAGCGCTCTAATCGCGCCTGAGAAATTTAAGTTGCATTTAGAAGAGCAAAGAGGATTTCTTCTAAATGAATTTGTTGTACAAAATGAAATCTTTTCTTTTTAAAGTATTATTAAGAACATGTGATTTGGATACGGCAAAAATAACTTATAACCATACGAGCATATAATTTTATTGACATACTTTATGAACAAAGGAAATATGAATATATATCTATTTATTTGTTTTTATTTAAGGCTGCATGTATAGTGGTCATTTCGGAGATGAAATTGGGAAAAAAAATGACTTACGTCAGGCTTCAAAACTTCCCACAATTCTCTGATCACAATGTTATATGCTTAAGACACAGTGTATAAAGATTAAACAGATGTAAAGTAAGAAATTACAAAAAACTTGATAGAATAAACTGCATATTTCCACAGCCATAGTCATACAATTCAAAAACCAAACGAACTCGTCTGTAATAAACGCCTCTTTTGTTTCCCTAACAGGAACCATTTTTTACCGAAACCAATGGTGTGTAAATCTATTTGGTGATAAAATTTGACACATCTTAATGCGGCATCTTTTAATTTAGTTCCGAAGATTGTACAAAGCGATAGTCTTTGGCGATATCTATGGTTTTTTATGCTTTCAAGATGGCAACTTTGAAGTTATGCGGTTTCTCATGTTACCTTCTTATAGTGAAAATTTATTGTGCAAAGTATAAGATGTACTATGATTCAAAATTATTTTGTAAATATAAGTCTCTTTTCCATATACAGGGCGTCCCACGGCTATAGAGGAAAGTATCTTGAATTCTTTAGACGGAACATTTGACTGAAAGAAGACATTATATTAATTTCAAAAACAATTTAAGCTGCATTCATAAATTTTTAAATAATTACACGATTAAAATGGGATCGAACCCGCTAAACGAGAAAAAAATACCCTGCATACTCTTATCATACCGATCGAAAGGCTTCATCATAAGGATAATTTTTTATAAATAACAGAGAGTCAGAAACAAAAGAAAAACCATAGCCTATTGCCGCTTACCAGCAACTTTTATGTTCGCCGGGGCCTTTTCCGTTGATCGGCAGGTGCACCACTTGCAGATCAGGTTGGCTTTGTCTCCTAAGGTCTTGGTAGGATCCCTATACACCTTCTGTTATTTTCTCTTACAGATCTGTAAAGCACACTTCTCAGAGGTTAGTCCTTGGATGGGTGACCGTTTTTGTGGCATTAAATATTAAGTCCTTCTTTTCTTTAAAAGAACTTTTTGAGTTAACATAAATAAAAGTTATTATAAATATATAAAATATTGTTTGTAATGTTAGAACTTTGTTTGAATGTTTAGTAAACTTAAGAGTTTTTAATAATATTATGTCCTAACTGTAAACACAGTTTTGTTTAAACAAACAAAATACAAGTAAGTAATATTAGTAGCTGCATTGTCGAATTGAAAAAATTTTGCTCAAAGTCAAGTTAAGGGAATTACTTTAGAAATAATCAGAAATAAAATCATACAAAATGTCTGTGGCTTTAAGATGTTACGAAACTTTGACAATAGTTTTATTTAAAACTATAGAGACAGAGAGAGCATATTCATCCCGGGGAAATGCACGGATTTTACAATCTATTTACATTTCGATGAAATAGATGTTGTTACTACATTTCAATAAGATGCACATAACACATTATAGCATTTTTACGAAGACAGTTGTCAATGATATTTTTGCCTTAAAAAGAACTTTCCGGAACTTAATTAAATGTCGAAAATCAATTACAAGTTTTAACCTTAGCTTATATCAATGAATCCTTAAATCAACCAATGGGTAAGCAAAAGTTGTAAAAAGGACATTAACAGCTGAAAATATTGCTCGTCTGCATGTTTAAGGACAATAATCACTATCATATAAGTGTTTAGGAATCCTACCAAGATCTGAGGAGCCCAAGTCAACCTCACCTGCAAGTGGTGTATCTATCGAACAACGGACGAAGCTTTGGCGAACACAAAAGTGCCCGATAAGCGGCTATAGGCTCGCCCCCTATAACGTGAGACCAACAATATAATTGGCGAAATATGGGTGTACAATATGCCTCTGCCTAACCCTTCGGGGAAACAGGCTTCGGCAGATTTATGTTTTACTATCATATCCGATTCCTAACTAATAATTAGTGAGAAAGCTTGGATAATATGTATCATTTTAAAAGAGACAGTAACAGTAACACATCGGATACTTTTTACCACGGGAAAACACGAGATGCACTAACCCTGATTATGGGTGCCCTTTGGTTCGCCTAAAATTGTTTGTCCTAATATGGTTTGGCCAAACCGTTTTGGCCTAAACTTAAAAAGTACAATTATTGTTTCGCTTAAAAATTGTAGTGCCACCATTATAGTTTGGCCTAAGAACTGAAAGGCCTAATTTTAGAATGTCTAATGTAAAATAGCCAGAAGTATATTGGCATAACTTTATTTTGGCATAAAGATTATTTCGCAAATTTAAAAAAGCTCAAATTTTAGTATATCTAAAATTAAATGTGCCAATAATGTATTGGAATAGAAGCATAGTATTTTGTGCGAATTAATATTTAGGAATTGTAAACTTTAGGGATTACGAATTGTTCTGCCAAATGACGCATTTGGTAAATGACAATGTGGCGATAAAAAGTTAGGCGAAGTGAAATTAGGGCAAACACGATTCTGAAGAGTGAAATTAGGCGAAAAAATTTTAGGCTTTTCGTTTGGGTGCCATTACAAATTAGGCGTACAAAAAATTAGGCGATCCGATAGGGACCCCCTGATTATACGTAGTTTAAACCAACTAGCAGACCTGAGGCGGAATTTATATATAGTTATAGCCCTATAGTTTCGAAGGAAGTGCCCCAATGTCATCACACCGCCGCGGTTCAAAGAAGAATCTAAAAAGAACTGCAAATAAGCATTTCAGAATATTACACGCAAAATTACTACACTTCAACAAGCCTAATATTTTCTTCATGGCACTAGAAGTTTTATAAACATTAAAACGCCCGAAAAAGTTTTTATTATAACGTTTGTACATAATATCTTTTATCTGAAATGAAAACTAAATTAAAACACTACTAGAGTTAACATTAAAAAGAAATTAGCAGTTATTTATTTTACCAACAACAAAAAATTTACTGCTCTCGACAAGTCAATTGGCTATAAAGATAGACTAAAGGGTATTCATCTTTTTTTGGAACTGAACTGTGGAGACCCCCACGTCAGCGGTTCAGGGGTGGCAGTAGGGTTCCCAAAAATTGTTTTAAATTATATTGTTGTTGACCAGCAGTAGTTATATACATAATTATTCATTATGAAAATTATTAATTCTCCTATTTAAAATTAAACTATGCAATCATTTTAGACCTGTACCACCTGTAAAAAAAGGTTTTTATTTACATACATTATTAATTTTGATTTATATCGTTTTTGTTGTAATCAGAATCATTTATTCTCTATGAACATGGGTAGGATTACAGTTAGTTTTTAAGTTTGTCTTTCACAAGAGCTCTATTGGGCCAAACTTGTGTAAATTATTCTGTTTTCTTTAGTTGTATTTTAATAATATATAAGAAGTACCTTCGTGTTTTACTGCTATGCAGCTTGCTTGAATTATCTCATATCATTATCATCTCAAACCACATTAAAATAAAAAATTGGTTGCCTGTAAAGTCGGTATACGGGCGAAAGTTTTACGTGACAACGACTTTGAGTGGTAAAATAATTTTAATGTGAATATTCATTCGTATAGTAGGAAAAAGGATGAAATAATAGTAAAAATTTAAAACATTTATTTATACAAAGAATTATATTTGAGAATTATAACCATGCCCGAGTGGAAGGGACGCGTGCCTCTCACTCGCTCTCATTGTGAGCGCATAACGTGAGCGGAGCGTAACGCAGTTTTATTAATCAAAACTAGTGTAAATTCGAGTTTTTATGTGAAATATAGTGGATTTTTTTAAAATAACTTCTTTGACAATGTACTTACACAAGTGTTAAAATTGCCACATTATAGTGAAATGTGATTTTAGCGCATTGGCTAGACTAGGAAAGTCGCCACTACTTTACTGGGGTAGAAATTGACTTGATTCGACAATGACTTGACATGATTTTAACTGCGACATAAAAGACGAAAACGCTGCATATGTACAAATAACTTGATTTATTCAACTTGCTTGACGCTGGCAAATACAGTATACGAGTGATAATTAAGAAGTAATTAAATATTTAAATTGTCATATTTTTCTGTTTTGTTTGGAAACATTTTTTTTTGATATTAGAATTCGCTGGCGCGTGGCAGTACCCTGTGGCGGTGATTAGAATGAATGCTATTTATGAAAAAAAAATATATATATATATATATAAAATTAATAATGTTAGTTAGCCTATGTATAATATTTTCCATCTATGTAGCATGTAATGTGACATGCAATTAAATATGTGATTGAATATATTTCATTTATTAAACACACATTTGGGAACCCTAGTAGCCGTTGTGTGATAGACCGCGCTGCGGGGCGCACGCCGATGCGCAACTGTTCGTCAATGACGCCGATCGTCACTTGTTTGTTATGTTAATTTAATGGCCGCTCCCCAGTGGCGGGAAAAGTACTTAATATCTTTTTAAATGCAACCTCTTTCCGATGTCAACAGGTTTGAGAGTGAGGGACAACTTGGAAATTATGATCTTTTCGATAAACAATATTTTAATTATTCTAAAAAGAAAACTTCTTTAAGGTGGGGTTTTTTATTATCTTTCACGCCTAAACCACCGGGTTTGTATTTAAATAAATGTTTCGAAGCTAAGGAAGAAAGGTAACAAGCGGCCCCTTCTAAGACTTTTGCCTCCTCAAGTCTTCCCATGGGTATCGTAGAAGATAGTGACTAAGAATAGAATCTCGTCTAGTGCCAGTACAGGCAAAAGGCTAGCCACCTCTGAGCACTTACATACAAACACGCCTGTATCCCCGAAGAGGTAGGCAGAAGCCAATTCTATGCCCACATTCCGCTAATTATATTGTTGATGGCGAGCCTATTACTGGGATATGTTCGCCAGAGCCTTGCCCGTTGATCGGTAGGTGCACCATTCGGAGATGAAGTTGGCTTGGGCTACTTACAACTTGATAGGACTTATGCACTCTCTCCCTTCACCTCTTAGCACTTGACACATTTAAACTAGAGATTTCCGTGCTAAACTTGAACTTTGGTACATGTATGATAAATTCATTTGAAATAGTTGTAGTAAGATTTATGCCTACGCCAAAAGGGGTATTTGGTCGTGAGATAATGATTGTATGTATCTATGTATGTTTATCTTCTATCTACGGGAGAACCGATAAAAATAAGCATACGTGTGATACTACTCCTGCTAAACAAACAAATTGAAGGCTAAGACAACTTACTTCTGTATCACTAAATTGACGATTTTATCCAGTAATGGCTATATTTAAAAACATCTTGACCTTTAGAAGGGAAAAAGACATAAAAATAAAATACTAGGCAGCACATCATCGACGATGGCGCCTCTAGTTTTTTTCCCGGTGGTAGTCGGCAAAGGCAACAGTTTTTGTGAGCCCACGTTCGCAGTGGGTAGCCAACTCGCGGTGTGGTGACATCGGTTAATTTAGTTATACGGTGATCTTTAAATGTTTCGCTTTTGTATTTTATTGGCGTTCACGTATTCCTTTTGTTTTTTGGAAGATTTATAATTATGCTGTCTATTAAACCTTTTTTTTGTGGTCTCATTTTTTTTATGTTAACAGTAGCTGTGTGTTTTTGGTCTCACGAGAAAAATGCCATGCTTTTGTGGTGGTCTTTTGTCTTTAAGATTCTTTGAGCATGTTGCGAAGTTGTGGAATATGTTGCCAAATGACTTTCGAGCCAGTTGCACATTTGCAAGTTAGTCTATAATAACACCTGCCGTGATCGTCAGTCTCAAACGAATATTTATCATTTAGCAAGTGGTGTAGCTAACTTTAGCTAAAAATATATTGAGTACTTACTCAATATATTTTTATGTAATTTATTTCATCCGCTTTATGTAATAACAAAAGTTTAGCCAAATTTACACACCAGTGAGCAGAACCTAGGCCCCAAGCTTAAGTCTAGGGCAGCCGGGATAATGCTAGGATACCTAGGAAAAGGATTTCCGCGTACCCTAACCGTTCCGTTCCTTACCCGTCCTGTTTTATCAAGCTCCCGCCCGCAGTTAATGGGCGCGATAGTTCTTAAGTTTTACTTTCATAAAAGCTCTATTGAGCCAAACTTGAATAAAAGATTTAGACTTTTTTTTTTCATACTCATCATTATATAGCTTGCCACATGCGGGTTAAGTAGTTATTTTCTGTCATCATGTGGTGTGGCCGATGATCAGTACACACATCATCATCATTTCAGCCATCTGAAGTCCACTGCTGAACATAGGCCTCCCCAATTGCTTTCCACGTAGATCGATTCTTTGCCGCCTGCATCCACCGGCTCCCCGCCGCCCTGACCAGATCGTCGGTCCATCGCGTTGGGGGCCGCCCTCTACTACGTTTGCTGATTCGTGGTCGCCATTCAAGAACCTTAACGCCCCATCGGTCGTCGGTTCTTCGAGCTATGTGCCCCGCCCATTGCTACTTCAGCCTGCAAACGCGCTTCGCTATGTCGGTCACTCTGGTTCTCCTACGGATTTCCTCATTTCTGATTCTATCACGTAGGGACACTCCGAGCATAGCTCTCTCCATTGCACGCTGAGCGACTTTGAGCTTCCTTATGAGGCCCATAGTCAGGCACCACGTCTCAGTCCCATACGTCATCGCTGGCAACACACACTGGTCGAAGACTTTCGTCTTGAGACACTGAGGTACTTTGGACGAGAAGATTTTGCGTAGTTTCCCGAACGCAGCCCAACCGAGCTGGATTCGACGATTGACCTCTTTCTCGAAGTTGGACTTACCTAATTGGACTTTTTGTCCCAGGTATACGTACTCGTCGACAACTTCGAGGGCCGAGCTTCCCACTATTACTGGGGTAGGCACAACATGGATATTTGACATGATTTTGGTCTTATCCATGTTCATTTTAAGACCTACCCTTCGGGAAGCTCTGTCGAGGTCTCCGAGCATTGTGCCCAGATCCACAAGCGACTCCGCTATGACCACTATGTCGTCGGCAAATCGAAGGTGAGTCATATACTCGCCATTAATGTTGATGCCGTAGTTTTCCCAGTCCAGTAGCTTGAAAACATCCTCCAGAGCAGCAGTGAACAGTTTCGGTGAAATGACATCACCCTGTCTCACGCCTTTCTGCAAGAGGATAGGATTCGTGCACTGGTCCAGTACTCGTACGGACATGGTGGCGTTTCTGTATAAACTCCTCAGAACTTCGATGTACCGATGATCAATGCGGCATCGCTGCAGGGACTGAAACACTGCCCAGCTCTCGATCGAATCAAAGGCTTTCTCATAGTCCACAAACGCTAAGCAAAGTGGCTGGTTATACTCCTCGGTCTTCTGTATAACCTGCCGCAGCGTGTGAATGTGGTCTATGGTTGAAAAGCCTTTTCGGAAACCGGCTTGTTCGGGAGGCTGGAAGTCGTCAAACCTTTGACCGAGACGGTTCGTGATGACCCGTGAAAACAACTTATAGACGTGGCTCAGTAGCGTGATTGGCCTATAATTCTTCAAAAGGGATTTGTCACCTTTCTTGAAGAAAAGGACAACCACACCACTGGACCACGCCTGTGGCGTACGTCCCTCGAGAATGACGGTATTAAAGAGCTTCTGGAGTACCTTAAGTACTGGTGTACCACCCGCTCTCAGAAGCTCTGCTGTCATCCCGTCTTCCCCCGGTGCCTTGTTGTTTTTTAGTTGTTTCAGGGCCATCCTAATCTCGTACAGGCTGACGTCCGGGATGTCTTCGGTGGTATGTCGAGTTAGTTTGGCTCTAGGGTCTTTAGCCAAACAAGTAGCGGGATCTTGCGTACTGGTATACAACTGTCCATAAAACCTTTCGATCTCCCTCATAATCTCAGGTCTCGACGTGACTAGACTGCCTTCGTTGGTCTTCAGCTGTGTCAACTGACTCTGACCAATAGACAGATCCCGTGCGAACACTTTTGAACCCCTGTTCCTCTCTATTGCATCTTCAATACAATTTGTATTGAATTTGCGAATATCGAGTCGCAAGGATTTCGAGATCTGTCTATTGATGAGCCGGTAAGAAGACGCTTCCGCTGAAGACTGCAATCGCATGTCTCGTCGCGCTTCCATGAGATTAAGAGTTTGAGTCGACAGTTTATTGGTTTTAGTTTGTCGGGTCTTATAATGTTTGGACCCGACAACGTGGACAGTCTCAACCAGCCCGCCGCTTATATCGTCAACGGTTACGCAGTTCTCCAGACCTGCGAAGCGATTTTGAAGCTCGAGCTGAAAGTTCTCGGGGTTTTGAATATGGGCAGCTGAGGGTCGGAGCGTAGACCTCATCAAACGGGACCTTTCAAGCTTTATATTAATATTCAATGTGCCCTTACCATTCGGTGATCGCTACCGGTTTTCACCCTGGCGATCACAGAGACATCATTGAATATTTGTCGCTTAGTGGTCATGATGAAGTCTATCTCATTCCTCGTGAAACCATCGGGGCTCAGCCAGGTCCATTTCCTGTGTGGTGGCTTCTTGAAGAAGGAGTTCATCATAAAGAGGCCCTCCTTCTCCATGAAGTCAGCCAACCGCTGTCCCCTATGGTTCCTTCGCCCTATTCCAAATTGCCCCACTTTCTGCTCGTCACCGCTTCGTTGGCCTAGCCTTGCGTTAAAGTCTCCCATAACAACCGTGTAGTGAGTCGGTGAAGTATGAATGGCGGCAGAAATGTCATCATACAATATCTCCACGTCCTCGTCAGGGTGTGCCGAGGTCGGTGCGTAAACCTGAATTACCTTCAACAAATACCGTTTGGTGATTCTGAGTATTAGGTACGCTACCCTGGTCGACACACTCCGAATAGACACGACGTTGTTACGGATAGACTTCCGGACGATAAAACCGACACCACCTTGGGACAGGCGATCGCCCTCCCGGTGGTAGAGCAAGTTGCCGGACTTAAGGATTACCGTATCCTCTCCCTGTCTACGGACTTCGGATAACCCGATAATGTCCCAGTGCAACCGCTCTATTTCCTCCTCCAGCTCGTCAATCTTCTCGTCGGTCCACAGTGTACGCGTGTTATAAGTTGCCAGGTGCAGAAGTCGTCGTTTTGGGTGGTAGCCGGATCTCTGCCGGTGATTCTTAGCACCCCCTGCCCCGCCGTTACCAAGACCGCTACCGTAATCTGGAATAGCGGGGCCGCCGGGGACTGGGGGCCGTTTACGCGTGTGTGCCATTTTCATTTGGGGGTATTTGCCCATAATCACCACGCTGGGCAGACGGGTTGGTGATCGCAGTTCCAGCCAGTACGCAGGATGACGCTGCTGCCCATCATCCGGTAGCATTTCTCTTCGTCGATTTTTACGACTCCCTATGAGATGAGAAGGGGTGACGCTATTCTAAGCCGGCGCCACACGGCGGTACACACATACTTTTGCTTAAATGTTAATATTATGGATAACAAATTATACTCTAATGCCACTCTTTTCAACAAAAGTATTGTCTATTTTACCTAATACAAATTTATCTTCAATCAATTATTTAAGAAGTATTCCTTCAAATTGCTACCTATGGGGAAAGGCTTACCTTTATTTGTTTATTTACTTCCAATTACATAGCAATCACAACAATTTAAACTATGCGAAGTGTCAGTGTGGGGACATTAAACAAGTGTTAAGGGTCGTCGGGTCGTGACAAATGCGCACGCGATGCCGGAGGGTGACGATGCGATGACGAGTAATTACGGCAGTATGCTCTTCATGTGAGCGAGGGACCCTAAATGATTTGGTTGTAATATTTAATTATGGCAACACTGGTTGTGGAATACAGATTTGTTCACGCACGTAAAATAAGTGATCCCTTTATTGATTAATTAAGTTAATATGGTTTTCATAATAATGTGCAAGTCGCAAATTCAAGAGAAAGCCCGTACTTGTACTTGCTTCGGCAGTACATATAATAAAATTGGAACGATACAGAGAAGATAAGCATGGCCCCTGCGCAAGGATGACACGCAAAATCGTGAAGCGAAGAAAAAATGTGTTTTTCTTCTTCTTTTAAATAATGGCTTCGTGCGGTTTGCACATTTAGCCAGTGTCAAGTTAGAGATATATTAATATCATATAAATTATAGTAAATGAGAATGAGTGGTGATAAAGATGATAAATGGTAAATGAGATCCCCTCCCCCTAAGCCCCTTGAGTCCTCAGTAAAGATGTGGGACTATACTGAGATCCCACATGGACTTCTTGAGAGAATTTGAAAAGTTATGTTGCACTGTTTTGTTTGATTTACCAACACTCATGTATGTTCACAAACACTTAACGGTTAATAATTCACCGTTATTTTACACATTAATGTTCGAAATATCACAAATTTTAGAAAATAAAACAAAACTGCAGACATGACGCTTCACTTTCCCGCCAAGAAGTCCCATTTTTTTATTTATAGTTTTTAGTTTTTATTTTTAATAATTATGTAAGAAAGTAGGTTGGTATTATTTTTAAAATATACCTTATTTCTAGAGGAAGCCCAGTTAGTAAATTTTGGAAGCAGGACGCCACTCTGGCCTCCCTGTTTTCTCTCCCAGTTTAATGGTAACGAGAGCAATCACTAAATGTGTTCAAAATTGGAGATAAGAAGCTTTTCCTTTCACAGAAATAATGTCCTGCTGCTCAATGTTCCAATGTCATGTACGAATTTATGTATGTAGGTTTATTTTATTGTATTTAAGTATTTATTTGTGTTTGTCTATTAAAATATAATTATGTATTTGTTACTTTTGTTTACACCAGCGGTTTTCTTTTAATTTTAATCACTCTCCATCCTAAGGTTGTCTGGACGAAATCGCTGTAAGGCCGTTAATTGCATCGCGTTTCTCTTGCAATTGTTTTGTTACTTTACTTTTAATTTGGTGTACAATAAAGAATCTTCTATCTACCTGTCTATGTCTCACCTTTGTTCGAGAGAAGAGGTCCGTGGTCGTGAGACAGGATAGTGGGATGCAGTGCCGTAACTAGCCTTTTATGCACCCGGTGCGAGCTTTCAAAACTACGCCCTTGAAAAATGCTCTGACTAGGCTCTGAAAATACAGGTCAGGTACAGTAGGGCGCGTCTACATCATGTTCGCAATAAAACAAAATGTACCTACTAGCTACCATGCATGAGGTAAAACTAAATACTAGTCTGGTCATTTCTGCGCCCCTCCATGGTCTGCGCCCTGTGCCTGGGCACTGCTGGCACCGCCCTAGTTACGGCACTGGTGGGATGTTAATAGACTAAAATGATGATTTAATTTACTTACCTGCATAAGTTTCACCCTAGATTTTTCCTTGCTATAGGGACATATCGTGACATCCCGAAAGTTACCCCATAAAATTGATTTGTTTTGAAGGGAGAACAACTTGCGGTTGTGTTGATATAATAGTTGTTGAGTTGTTTATTATGTGTGTGACAGATGTGTTGACGACTGGAAAATGTGTGGCTTATGTGTCGCCAAATGTGCGAGTGATGTTTAATGTAGAATGATCACTTTAATGAAGTCTCTTAGGGCTCGTAGTTCAGCGGTACTTTGGAATCAGTGTTTACTGTGAAATGATCACTTTGATGAAGTCTCTTAGGGCTCGTAGCTCGGTGGTACTTTAGAACCAGAAATCTGGACAGAACAGTGAATATAGTCCATTTATCTTGAGCTGTGGGTATATTCTATTTAAATCGGAAATACAAATATATGCAATAAGTAGGATAAAGTATAAAAAGCTTTATTATAGCTGAGACCACTTGTATATGTATGAAAATCTTCTTCCTACCATCATCTAAGGAGCCCAAGCCAACTTCATCTGCAAGTGGTGCACCGGGCGTAGAGAAACTTTTTAAAAATAAATAATAGCTTCTTGCGTATAGCACATTTAGCCAATTTCAAGTAAAAGATATATTGACAGTATATAATTCATAGTACAGGAGAATAAGTGGTGATAAAGATGATAAATGGTCAATGTGATGGACTCTCCATAAACCTCGTGAGACATCGGTACAGATATGGGACAATACTGAGTTCTCACATGGACTTCTTGAGAGAATTTGAAAAGTGATGTTGCACTGTTTTGCTCCATTTATTAACACTTATGTACGTTCACAAAGACATAACGGTAAATAATCCACCGTTAACATTTATGTTCGTAATATCATCAAAAATAGAAAATATAACGAAACTGCAGACATGACGCTTCACTTTCCCGCCAAGAAGTCGAGAGAAACTTTATTCGAAAATCGGAAGCACAAAAAAGTTTTTACACAAAAAGGTTGACAATCAAACCCCCAAAGAGTCCGTTATCAACTTCAATTCCACCCGCCGCCATCGACAAATCTAAATCTTCCGCATTACAACCCTTGATTGACAAGACACTGGCATTACAGCGGCGACAGGCGCGGGTCAGATCGGCCACGCGACCAAATTAACTCCGGGTTATCCGGACCACTGATACTTGACGGCTGAAAGCGATATTCCGCCACACAGATGCAACGGTTCGATTCCCATACTAAATAGTTGACCTAAGTTATATAAAATAGAACATGTACAAACTAATTAAAGAAGCACATCACAATCGTATACCTTAATCGGTATTATAATACTTTGATTTCGTATGTATTGACATCAAGTACAGATAGACAATGCATTTGTTTTTAAGCAGTCAGCTGCAGTTAATGCAGTAAAACATCGTCATCATACTACTTTCCCACACTCCTATATGTCATGTTTTGCGCCTTGAAACATTTAACCGCTGTTGAAGTAAGTTTAAGTAAAATTGTACATTGTAGCAAGTTTGTGGCGTCCCCTTCGGCAGGCCACGGCTCACAGTTATCTTGCGGCACATTCGCTAACGAGACGGCCGTTTTTATAATAGTTAATTCGGATTAGATAATGTCCCACGGGTGGTCGTTTGTACCCATGGGGTGGCCGAGGGTTGCGCTGCTCAATTTATATGTAGAAGGTACGATGTTTTTGGTTTAGTTTTACTTTTGTAATACTTTTGTATCCATAACCAAATTTATACTCATTTATTGGTAATTTTCAATTCACGTCACAGAGAACATAAAATCATAATAATAAATCATAAAATTCTTTATTGAAAACAAATATAACACAAAAAATCAAAAGAAAAGCCATACATTTGATGGCCTTTTTTCTTTCAGTCTACTTGGGTTTGTGAGAGCAGGCCAGCCCAGTATGAAGTTAAATAAATGTTTGCGTATTTTATTCAAAATTTATAAGTAACTAGCGGACCCGACAGATTTCGTCCTGTCAAAAAGATTTGTAAAGATAACTATAACATTTTGTGACTATTCAATTTTGGAACGTGACATTGAATCCTCCAGCTATGTGTTCTGTGCTCCAACGCACACACGCACACTGTTTTGATAGATATGATTTAATTTCAACTTAAGCGCGTTAAGCGCGAATTATGAGCTTTTGTACTCTGTCTATTGCTTTCCTATAAAACATATAAAATTTCTTCATACATAAAACCAAATGCGCCCTGTGAAGAAATTTTGAAATTCCCTGATACTAAAATGGCAACAACTAATGATATTATAATTATCAGCATTGGAGAAAATGACCGGAATCCAGGAAAGATTTGCGCTGAATTAAGCTTTTTCATTAAATCACATCCTGACCCAACTATAATTCTGCTTAGTCCTAAGTTTTGTATATATTTAGATAATATTAGATTAAGTGAAATGCTGAAAATATACTGCAATAATTTTCCTAATTGTAAATTCTTAGATATAAGTAATTTGTCCTTTAATAATAACTATATGAGTAATGTTAGCTTTAAAATAAATATTTTAATTGATTCGATGTACTATGATGAGAACTATCTTAGTTATAGTAAAATAAAATTAATACATGCTAACCGGATGTTACAAAATAACATTGATTCAGGATGTGGCCGAATAATAACAAAATTAAATACTAGTAACTCAAATTCTTCGAAACTCTCTGTTATATCTCAAGAAAAATGTAAAACAAACATAGTCTCAAATAAGTTGCATCAGAAAAAAATTACTAATTACTTTTCAAAAGTTACTCCTACAGGCAAAGATATTCCTACTTCTACTTTTCGTTTATAATGATAATGTAAGAGAATTAATTCCGGAAAAAAGAAACAACAAAAATAACTTTTCCATTTTCCATCAAAACATAGCGGGCTTACTAAGTAAAAAAGAATTACTAGAGATAACATTAGATGAACTAGAAAACGACGATAAATATTTTAATGTTCTGTGTTTTAGTGAAACTTTTATTAAATCAGGCAGTGAAGGAAATATACACATAAATGGCTTTAAATTGGCGACTTCATTTTCAAGGCCAAAACAAAAAAGGGGTGGTGTCTGTATACTTTGCAGGGAAAATATACAAATACAACACTTAGAGTTCCTAAAAGAATATGCGGAGGAATTAGTTTTTGAATGCTGTGGTATTGAGATACCCGATTTGAAATGTATAATTATATGTATGTATAGGACACCCACAGCCAACTTATCTCGCTTTTTACATAAATTTGAACTTTTGTTAAATAGATTAAAACATAAAATTAATCATAAAATAATAATTACAGGAGATTTAAACATTGATATTCTAAAAACATGTGATTCCTCTAGGGAATTAAGTAGAATAACAAGTAATAATCGTTTTCAGATACATATAACAGTACCAACAAGAAAAAATGCATGCCTAGATCAAATTTTAAGCAATATACCCATTACGCAATGTGAAGTTATGCCCTTAGGATTATCAGACCATGATACAGCACAGTGTCTATCATTTAAACTTTCAAGTCCTTTAAATAATAATAAATTTTTGTATTTTGAAAAAAGAGATTATAGTAATGAAAATATTTTTAAGTTTAAGGAATGTCTCAGGAATTTAACATGGAATAATGTTTTTCTTGAAAGTGATGCAAATGTAGCTTTTAACAGTTTTCATGATGATTTCGTACTATTTTACAAACTTTGCTTTCCAGTTAAGAAAATTAGAATAAATTTTTCACAAAAATCAAAAAAATGGTTTACTAAAGGTTTAAAAAAATCTACTGTCACAAAAAGAAAGTTACGTTTTACTTATTATCAGTGCTCTAATTTGGAAACTAAAATCCAATATGTAAATTATACCAAACAATTGAAAAAATGCAAGCTCAAAAAATAAGCAACATCAATTATATCTCCAATTCGACAAACATATGCAAAAGCACGTGGGATGTCATCAAAAACAAAACATACAATAATCCAGTCCACATGAGTATACAAAAATTAACAAAACATGGTAAAACTGTACACGACCCTATAGACATTGCCAACGAATTTAATGACCATTATATACGCATTACGAATGATAAAGAAAGCCATAAAATGTACAAAATTAAAAACACTAATCACAATTCTAGTAGTATATTTTTAAAACCGACAAATGAATATGAAATTGTTAAAATAATAAATAGTCTTAAGTCTACAAATGCAACAGGGTACGATGAAATTAAATCAAATATAATAAAAATATGTAAGCATGAGATTGCACCCATTTTAGCACATCTGATAAATCTGTCGTTAAGTACTGGCGTTTATCCAGAAGCACTTAAGATCTCGGTTATTAAACCTATTCATAAAAAGGACAAAAGGGATAAAGTAGAGAACTATAGACAAATAGCTTTAATACCAGTTTTATCAAAAATTTATGAAAAAGAAATATATGTTAGAATAATTGACTTTGTTACAAAATTTCAATTATTAAAAACAGAACAATTTGGTTTTTTAAAAGGGAAATCAACAGCTTTAGCTACCTTTTCACTAGTCAATAAATTACTGGAACAAACTGATAACAGAAAGCCAGTAACAGCGATGTTTCTTGACATGAGTAGTGCTTTTGATCTAGTATCACATAACATTCTTCTCCAAAAATGTAAATTTTATGGTATTAGAGGATTAGCTCATAATTTACTTCATAGTTACCTTACCAATAGAAAACAATATGTAGAGATTGCGAGAATAGAATTAAATAATAATATTAATGTATATAGATATTTAATTAAAATCAATAATGTAGGTGTACCACAAGGGAGTATCCTCGGACCCTTACTATTTTTATTATATATTAATGATTTGCCTGATGTTACTGATTACGATTGCACTCTATTTGCTGATGATATTAGTATAATTATACCAAAAAACAATGGTAAGAATTATAATTGTGAAATCAATGAAACCATGTGCAAAATAGATGACTGGCTTTGTAATAATAATTTAAAATTAAATTTAGAAAAAACAGCATACGTACAGTTTATAAATAAAAATGGAAAAAAACATCCCCTAACTGTAACAGTGAGAGATAAAAAAATTCTAGAAAATAATGAAATAAAATTTCTTGGTATAGTTTTAGACGACAAATGCAACTGGGAAAAACATATAAACGGGATTTGTATTAAAATGCACTCATTTACTTATGCCTTATGGCGACTAGTTAAAGTTAGCAATTTAGCATCTGCTATACAAGCGTATCATGGCTATGTAGGATCATTACTTAGATATGGAATTATTATTTGGGGTAATTCCTGTCATATAAAGCGAGCATTTATTTCCCAAAAAGCCTGTATAAGAGCAATCTGTAATGTTGACATCATGACATCCTGTAGGCCTTTGTTTAAAAACCTTAAAATATTAACTGTTGCATCCTTATATATATACGAGATTTGTGTTTTTGTTCGGTCACATCCCGAATTGTATCAAAAAGAGCGTAGAGATACAAGTAGGTATCCGAATAAACTGACTCTGCCAATCATGTCTACTGCATCTTATGCCAAGAACAGCTATGTCATGTCTATTAAAGTCTACAATAGGCTCGACAATAACCTCAAGCTGATGCCATTGAATAAATTCAAAGTACATTTAAAGAAATGGCTTGTTGATAAATGTTTTTATTCACTAAGTGAATATTTTGAAAATTAAATTTGTTTGTTTTATTAGAATCATCTAATTATATTTTTGCATACCAGTTACTGGTGAAATATGCGGACTGTATTAAATTTTAAGACCACTTATGTACCATATTTTATGCGAAATAAAAAGTCTTTGTCTTTGTCTTTGTCCTGTTCTCTCCTTTGGGTTGTCTGGAAGGGCTTTTAGCGGTAAGTCCGCCCAGTTTGGTATTTTTCTTACGTTATTTGTATCCTTTATTTTTAAATTGTTATAAATGGAGGGAAATAAAGCAAGACAACCACTTTAATAAATCACCTAGCATAATGAGTATATACGGGTTTTAAAGAACGGACCTTCTGTATTGGTTATTTTTAATTCATAGTTGACTAAGGGTGGCACCCCCCGACAGGTTGAAGGCACCCCGCTTGCATTCGGGGTTATTACACGAATCACTCTATTGGATTTAGATTTTGTGACATTATCTGTTAACGATATTTTTTTTATAATCATATGTAACTGTTTTCTATTACGGTTGAAGTATCCTGTTTTTATTTGGTAGAGGGTTAAATATTTTAATTAAAATACCATTTGCCTTGTGATCGCCTGTATATACGATACAAGTGTGTTAACAGATGAAAATTACTCTAAGATAATTTATAGTAAGGTGCGATAGTTATAAGTTTTGACCTTCATAAGAGCTCTTTTGAGCCAAACTTAAATAAATGATTTTAAATTTGAATAATGCTTTTTCTAAATATAAAAAAAAAATGCAGTGTGATACCGGTCTAGAATGGTTCCACCCCCTCTCACCTCACGGGGGGGTCAACGGAGCTGACGGAGAGTAATCCTACCGCCCCCCGACTGGTCTCCACCTTGTCGTGGTGGGTGGGCTGAGTACCTCCGGGCCGGGAAAAGGTAACACCCAGAGACCGACGACTCTGGGTACCCTTAGTACTGACTACCGGGGGAGAAACTAAGAGGGACCTGTGGAGGGCGCAGCGGGCGAGCCAGGAGGGCCCGTCAAGCAGCGCCAGGAGGGTCTTAGGCAGTGGGGGCAGGGGGCCCCTGCTGTCTAACCATAGACCCTCCGAGAAGTCGGCCACACACGATATGGACGCACAAGTAGGTAGGAGGGGCGCGCCACTGCGCCTCTCTGAGGAGGTCCTCCCGGTTTTGGTCCGGGGGACGTGGGCCGCAGGCGGGGTGTCATGCGCTGCAACCCAGGTACTGGCCCCCGCCTTTGTCTCAACAAGCGGCAGGCGTCTTTGGAAGATTTTTAGTGGGTATTACTGCTGGCAGTCGCGTCTGCCGGTGGTGAGTCCCACACCCCCTTTCGGTCCCCCTTTGGCCGGAAGGTAGTGCGTAAACGCATTTTGTTACCGACGGAAAACAAAAAAAAAAAAAGAGTAACCCTACCGGATGATGTGAGGATCTGCTAGTCATCCTGGGTACTGGCTGAATCTGCGATAACCAACCCGCCTGCCCAGCATGGGGATTATGAGCAAATACCCCCAATAAAATGTCATCTTTTGAGGAGGCTAATGTTCTGTAGTGGACTATATAGGGCTGATATGATGATGACTATAAAAATCGATTTATTTAAATAACTTTCTGGTCGATTCAACTTATGGTTGATTATTATTACCCATACATTTTTTATGAACAAAGCTGTATTATAATTGCCATATACTACCCATTCTAGGTACCTAATTATAATGGAATATATTTATTAATATAATGATTCGCTTCAGTGTGTCATGCGCCTTAAAACCAGTATATTCCGGTAATCTTCGATCACATGAAGCATTATAATAATTGTAATTCTGAGTTTACAAAGTAGCGGATGTGTGGGCATTATCAAAGTCGGTCTCCGCACCCATTGATTGCTGCTGTAAAATTAAGCTCTAATTTTATTGTATGAAATAACCAAAATTTTTATTAGTTGATTGGTGTTGAGCTGTACGTGTCGAGGGATTTGTGGATTGAGGGCTGTGAGTCAGATTAGTTAGAGGAGAGATGTCCTTTTTCTTTTTGATTTGAAGTTACTCAGAGAATTTGCTAGTGTATAGTTGAAATTTTACCCTAGTATTACTATAGACGACCGATATGGCGTGAAGGTCAGTATACCTGCACTTCACTCGAGAGGTCGTGGGTTCGATTCCCACACAGGACAAATCTTTGTGTGCATGAACATGAATATTTGCTCTGGTCTGGGTGTTCTCCTATGTCTCTTAAGTATGTATTTACAAAAAAAAAACAGTATTTATGTAGATATGTTTATCCGTTATTTAGTATCCATAACACAAGTTCTTAATGATACTTATCTTGGAACTAAATAATTGGTGTGATTGTAAGGGAATATTTATTTATTTATAGACAATTTTAGTAGAAAAACGGCAAACCCCGTAAGCCGTTCAAATCAAATGGTTCAAACCCTGGTGACGCGTAATTATCACTTGCAAATGCAAATACTGAGCAGGGGCCTTTTTCATGATACACAGACGATATCATGCAACCTGTACGTGTCCTTTGTGTTGTTATATTTCTTTGTCTTTATTATGTTGTGTGATGCTGAAATAAGTAATTTTTCATTTCATTTTATTCATTTTACTTGCTCCGTGCCTCGGAAAGCACGTTGGTTCCGGCTATCATGAATATCTACGGCAGTCGTTTTTAGGAGGTCAAAGCCTTCTAACATTCCGACAGCTGGTTTAACCAGATAATAATGTTGCCCTTTAGTTTGCGGAGGTCAGTCGCTCCATGTAATAACTGAAATAATACCATATCTGGGTAAAACTGTGAGTAGACCCTTATTTTACATCGGTAACACAATGCATTTAGGCACTGCCTTCCAGCCAAAGGAGGACCTAAAGGTGGTGTGGGACTCACCACCGGCAGACACAACCGCCAGCAGTAATAACGCAGCAACGATAGAGTAGGGGTCAGTGGACGGTAGATACTCAGTCCTCCCACCACGTCAAGGAGGAGGAGACCTGCCCAGTGGGGAGTAAGCAGACTCTGGGTCCGGGGATTGAGTCTGGGATAATGCTAGGATATGACGATTGTTAAAGACAACTTATTTTTTTCTTTAAATTTAATCCCTTTAAGGCAGAGACTCATTCGTAATGTTACACATAGGGTGACATTAAAGTACAACTGATATCGTAATCATTTTAGAATTTTCAACCCTAAAAGTATATATTCATTCAAATTCAAATTCATATTCATTTATTCAAGTTTGGCTCAAAAGAGCTCTTATGAACGTCAAAACTTAAATACTAGCGCGCCCATTCACTGCGGGCGGGAGCTTGATCGTAAAAGAACGGCAAGAAAATCGTCAAGGTTAGTTTTTTCTCCCGCCATATATAAGTACAAAGGTGGGCTTATCTCTAAGAGAGATCTCTTCCAGCCAACCCGGTTAAGTGAGGAAATTGTATGAGAGATAAAAATTATTACAATAGGACAAAAATAATGTGACAAAAAAATGTAGCAGTAATACTAAATACAAACAAATAAAATAAATAAATTAATATAATAAAAAATATAATAAAAAAAAAAAGTATATATAATGCTATGTAAGTATGTTCGTGTGCTTCCAGTTCTAATACAATTCAGCTTTGTATTCTGAACAATTACAATTCTGAAGAACACACATACAAGCTTTGAAATGTTACTTATTTTGAAGACATTAAAGTTCTGATAGTATAATTCTTCGAAAGACTTTATAAAGTGCAAGCCCCTGGCAGGGACGGTCAGGTTGATGGACAATTAGGTGATTACTTAGTCCCGGGCCTGTCATTTGGGTAAAGGGCGACCACATACAGACACTCAATATCGTAAAGTACCATCAAATCAGCCTTATAAAATCCACTAAACATTAGCCTCCTCAATAGATTACATTATATTGGGGGTATTTGCCCATAATCACCAGGCGGGTAGCTGATCGCAGCTCCAGGCAGTACGCAGGATCAGCTCACATCAGGTACGCTGCTGCCCATCATCCGGGACGATTTCTTATGAATGTAAGATGAGAGTGAGCGGCACTATTCTAGGCTGGTACCAAACGGCACGTTTAGTACCTACACGTGCAGTGAAACAATAACATACACAGGTATACCTACTCGACATATTTATATGTATTTATTATAATCCAACAGTAATAATGAAATGGTTCAAGTTCTTGCAAACCAGTTCATACCAGTTTTGCTCGGTACTTTTCGAGAGATTCGTGAGCTTTTGTAGTAGACAGGACAAGTTTTATATATAAGATATGATTTAATTTTCTTGTTTTTAATCTGATATATTTACCTAAATCTATTGTAAATTTCTCATATGTACTATGTACTCACTGTATGGTTTATTGTATGTATATGTTTTCTTTAAATCGAGGTACAATGTTATTTTATAGGTACCAAATGGCGCAGGAGTTGGAGTTATAACCCCCCCGACTGGACCTTGTCCCCAGACAGGACCCAGAGTCATCGGTCTCTGGGTGTTACCTTTTCCCTAGCGCCTCCGGCGCCCTACCGGGAGATACTCAGCCCCCCACTAAAACAAGGTGGAGACCAGTCGAGGGGGCGCCATACACCTGCCTCCGCCAATCCGCACTGGGTCCGCGTGGTGGAGTAAGACCCAATACCCTCGCACCTTGGTATGTGAGAGGAGGCTCGTGCTCAGTAGTGGGACGTTTATGGGCTGAGATGATGATATGATATATATACCATCGATACGATGATACAGATACGATCAGATTGAAAAACTTCCTGCTTGTTTAAAATCTGCTGAAAAGGATGGCGGATCAGCGCAAAAATAATGGTCATGGATGGGGAAGGTGGCGAGTCTAGCTATTGCCGCTTTCCGGGCGCTGTTATATTCGCCAGAGCCTCGTCCGTTGATCGGCACGTGCACTACTTGCAGGTAAGGTTGGCTTGGGCTCCTAAGGTTTTGGTAGGATCACTATACACCCACGATGAGAGCAGGATCATGTTTATGAAACATTTATGTATTATTATTACCATGGATACATCCATACCAGAACAAATATCCCTGTTCGTGTACACAAAGATATGGCCTGTGTGTGAATCGAACTCAATACTTCAGGAGCAGAGTGCAGGTATACTAAACTCCCCGCTATATCGGTCGTCAAATACTTTATTGAAAATTCTAAAATACAAAATCAAAAAGTTTGTACTTAGTGCGTCATTAATAATTCAACACTTAAAAGAAATCGTGTAACTAAACGCAATACTTTGAAAATGAAAGTATTTAAGAAGCCATAAACAACCCACATTAAAACACTAAAGACAAAAATTTATATAATGCGAAATTAAAGGAGTGTATGATTTTAAATTGGACCCCAAACCCGCCATTTGAAAAAAACGGCTTGCAAATTAAAGATCTCCTTACACAGTGATGGATGTTTCGGGCACACACCTCAAGCAATAAATTATGATGCATTGCGAAATTTTTTCATGTAATGAATGGAGATGAGGGGCACGTGACGAAAAGAGTAATGAATTTGACTACTGATATGGACGTGTTTTTGATTCTTAAAGATTTATACGTGCAAAATAATAATACTTATTTTAGATTATACATCCGTTAAAAGCCCTAGTTAAATTTGAATCTAATTCTAGTGCTAGTAAATACTATTAAAAACAACTAAAACAAAATAATTTTGTCAGGTATCCGCATTCAGCGGGGTTCAGCAGAGGGGAGTTCTCCGGCCAGCCAGCGAACTCAGAAGTCAGGATGCTGTTTGAGCTGCCTCGGACACGTGCCCATAGCGAGGCGGAGAGCTTTCTGACAATTGTGTAGAAACAATCAGTACGCGCCTCAGACGCAATACAATGGCGTGGCAAACCAAAGAACACACTGAACTCGTTACAATTTTTACCGCGCAGATATTACGCATATCACGACTGATTCCCAAAGGGATGGGCGCAATACGAGGCGTCTTCGGCTACACCGTTGGCGAAGCGGACAGGCCAGAAGGGCCCGTCCAGCACCAGGGGGGTCATAGGCGGCGGGGGCAGGGAGCTCCTATCGTCTAACTATAGACCCCTCGCGAAGTCGGCCACATACGCCGGTGGTCGCATAAGGAGATAGGGCGGGCGCTACACACTGCGCCTCTCTGAGGAGGTCCTCCCGGTTCTGATCTGGAGGATGATGGCCGCGGGCGGGGTGTCAGAAGCTTTATACTTTGGCACTGGCCCCCGCCCCTTTTTCAACAGCGGTGGGCGTTCGACACAATACACCCACGTTTGGCCAATTAGATTGTTAGTCCCACGTAATAGAAGGCGATCCTATTGCCGCTTACCGGGAACTTAAAGTTCGCCAGAGCCTCGTCTGTTGATCGGCACGTGCACCACTTGCAGGTGACGTTGGCTTGGGCTCCTCAGATCTTGTCGGCTGCGAAGGTTCGTGGGTGGTAGTGCACCGTTTCTGCGAGACGGTTATGGGTGGAAGAGGCGGAAGAGCGCGTAAGGTAGAAGAACCCAACAGCGGAAACCTGACCGAAGCCCGAAGGAGTAGGAGGCGGCACACATGTTTCCTGGTGTGCCGCCACCAGGGGGTGGTCAACTATGGGTTGAGAAAAAGGATGATGGCTCTGTGATACTGGCGTGTGGGGCTACAGGGCCTACTTCGAGCCTCGCCGTAGAGCTCACACTCCCACAGCGCGTGGTGTATGTCCTCTACTTCCGCTCCACAGTAGCAGGACCCCACGTCCGCTAGCTTCATACGGTGAAGCCTAGCCCTAAAGCAGCCGTGTCCCGACAGTAGGTGTGAGGTTTCATAGTCAGGCTCTACCCAAGTTGCCTTGAGACGAGCCGACACGTCCGGAAAGAATCGATAAAGTTCCCTCCCCTTGTCCGATGTGTCCCAACGCTCTTGCCCGGCAAGGGCGGACTCAGATGCTCTGAGTTTGGCACCCTTCAACTCCTCCTTGGTAAGCCCGGCCTCGCGCGCCGCGCCTAGTCTGCCAGCCCGTATTACCTCGAGGTCGGCCGGCAGTACACCGGCCAACACCGGTAGGGCGGCGGTACTCGTCGAACGGTACGCCTTGGTCAGAAGGATCAAGGCGGGTCTCTGGGTGCGCAGAAGCGCACTCCGCACAACGTGAAGGGACGCACGCTCATACCAACATGCCGCCGCATACGTCACCGTGGCGATGTAAGTGCCTCGGTACAGAAACCGTAAGGCCCTGTACCGTATACCCCAAGAGGTCGCCGACACTCTCGACATTTTTCCGAAGCAATTTGCCGCCCTTTCCCCTATCGACGCCGCATGCGGCGCGAACGATAAACTTGAATCGACCACCACTCCCAGCACCATGGTCGACGCGACTGATGATCGAGGCCCCGCCGAACCTGATGATTGGGGGTCTCTGGAGTTTCCCTCTGATCGTCATAGTTGCAGACTTGGCAGGCGAAAACTCCAGTCTATTACGGACACCCCAGTCACCGACAAGTCCTAAAGTCGTAGAGGCTTTCGCCTTTATGCTTGCCCGGGAGTCACTACACAGTCAGTACACTGAATAACGGCCGACTCCCGTTTGACTGTAGTCAAAGTCGAGTTTTGAAGCTTAGTTGCTGAATAGTTTGATTTGAGTGAACAGTTCTTATTTATGCAAATGAAACAACCACACTCCTTTATTAATTAAATAAATAAATTATGCATTAGTAGGTTACAAATGTATAGTAGATTAAAGTTGTAAAATTACATTTATTAGTTTATTTAAGAAAAAAAAAAACTATTAAATTCCCCCCCCACGGACTAACAATTAAACATGTTATATGTTTAACTTATATCTTTAAAACCTTAATATAAATACTATAAATTAGGGTCAAAGGTACAAAAAGTATAACTTCATTAAAAAATAAATTATCCACAGAACTATATTCTTTATTACATGTAACGGCATTTTTACAAATAAGGATAGCAATAAATGATTCAATTGTCACATTATATTTCTTTCCATCATTATAAATGACTATCAATACATTATAGAAGTCATTACACGGATACACACCATTAATTGGGTATCTTAGCGAATCGTGGATGAACGGGATGCCAAGCGTGAACATTATAAAAAAAGATATTAAACCTCCTTTCCACACTCTAGTCGTAGCGTGGCATGCGCAACTAATCCATAATGATACTGCACTACTTCCTGATACTGATATAGCTTTTATACATATAATAGTCAAAGAAAACTGTTTTCTTTACGTAATTAGTGCTATACAAAGACAGAAAGAATGTATTTTCTAAACACATATAAAAAACAAAAAAGGTTTTAGTTTAACATAAAAAACGAAATAATAATTGCGTGCTGACCGTTTGACAGGATTCGTAGCGTTAGGCTAAAGATCGACAAGACCATTTAAATACGAAAGGCATGGTAACATAAGAAGAACACCTGCAAGATAGACGGACAACCTGCTAACGGCCGCAGAATGACCCTCGATGCAGGCCGCCTACAATAAAGTGCTTATGAAGGAGGCCTATGTTTTTGATGATGTATTCTGTGAAGGCAATGATGATCTGCATCAGAATAGCCAATACCTGATAGTCGTTTAAGGGATTCCCACCAGTGCTGGTGTTCCATAAGGTCTTCTATGAGACTTGTTGATGATATAAGTATGGCAGTGGTTATATAAGAACTGGACTGTATAAGAAAAAATCTGATCTTTATCTGTAGCTTGTCTCCAGTTATATCGTATATATCTTGATGTAATAAATCAGAAACGGTTTCGGTGTTTCCCGATACAATGTAAAATATAAAAGATGCGTCTTTCACACTAAAATTCCCGGATTGAACACGAATGAAACATTGTGTTTCTTTTACTGATTTTGCATTGATAGCATCAGATCGCATTTTTCCTTTTTTGTAGAAAATCCTGTCGAGTTTAGTCCTACCAATTACTCACAAATATTTTGGTGGACGGAAAAGCAATTATAATTAGCAGGTAACTTTTTTCTGAACTGTGTCTTCATTCTTCAAATTAAACCTTCGTAATGGTATTAAAAATAGCAAGATACAAATGATCAAACAGATTTTATTTCAACTGCATAATATAAAATACGAGAAATCTTATTCCCCGACCTATTCGAAGACAACAGTGTGTATGATTGTAATTGATTATACAATTCCAAATGTGTAAAGACATAATATTAGCTAAATAATAATCATAACTGAAAGATCCAACCAGGAAAAAGTTGGCGATATCGTGGACTCATTTCGATCTTTTTGCTATTAACACCTAATTGTGAAGCGGCATTTCGAGACGACATCGCTTTATGAATCCCCTTTCAGTCGAGACACCAATCATATAAGTCGCCATTGCTGCGTTTTTCTTGACTTTTCGAGATTACTCTTCATACATTTTTCATGGATTCAATGCGGCAAAAGTTGTCATCACAATACTTTGGTTCTTATCCGCAAGTTGGATTTTGGATTCTATATCTTCTGCAACAGGGCAGTTGCTGTCTGCTTTGTTAAGTTTGTTTCTCTGTTTGAACGCAATTAAAGCGCAGAAGCTCAAATCATTAGCGCATACGGCAATATTCCACGGTGTTTTTTGCTCCACAACCGGTACTTCGGTAATTTTCACCGCAGCGCCAGTGTCAGTTGATATGTGATCTCATTATTGGTATTTTGATGAGATCCGACTCTTATCATTCACTTTATGTTTCGGCGACGCTTTTTACGGTCCTGACCGGTTGTGTGTGGCGTACGAATACCATTGGGCAGTGGTATTTTATAGCCAAGATACAAATCTACCACGGAATCGTACAGACACATTAACGGAACCAAGGCCTCGTCAATTATTCTTATAAATACACAATAGTGTTTTTTTTCATAAGTGTCCTATTAAGTTTGTGACTTGGTTACATCATTCATTCAGCTTACGCCTCATGGTGTAGCTCTTGTAAAAGTTAACTTAAATCTAACAGCATTGGTTCTCTTGTGAATATAAGAAAAAAGAGTGCTTTTTATTGTCTCAGTCTCAGATCAGTTGACGGAAAGAGGTAACGATTAACTTGTAAACTTAAATCGAACGCGCTGGTTTTCTAGTGAATTGGAAGAAAAAGAGTGTGTTTTTTAATGTGACTCCGATGGTCTGGCGTCGAAAGGGACGTTAACCAAACTCATTGGTTCACATACTAATTTAAAAACAAAAAAAATCCAGCCCAAGAAGAAAATCACAAAGTTCTGTTCTCGAGAGATTGGACTAAAAAAATTGCTACATACGTTTTCATAATTTTATTTTATTATTTTGATTCTTTTTGGTTCTGATGTTTGTTTGTGTTTTGTATCTTATTCAAATTAATTGCACTGTTTATTCTTGTCATCATCATCATCTCAGACAATTAACGACCCCCGACTTAGCACTGGCCTCTTCTCACGACCAGTGTAAAAAAGAATCAGGTCATTTTCAATCAGTCAAAATTGTATCACCCAACATTAAAGTTCACATTTCAAAATCAGCCATCAAATCCACTAGCTCATCATCGCACATTGATATCAATAATAATGATAAACTCCTTATAGCTCCTCCTCCTTGCATGATGTGATTTCCTGTAACTGAGAAAACACGGGGCCAGTTAACATTTTGATTGATTTTATGTATTAGAAATGTGTATTTCTTGTTGGAGATCCAAAATAAATAAATAAATAAATAAATAAATAGGAGACTCTGCATAGACCCTTGCATTGGGTAACGCTAAACAATACACAATTAACTGGATTCGTACAGAATTAAATCTACGAGCTTTAAATCAACATTATTATCTTCCTGTCCTGCTCCGGGTTTATCTGGGGTCGGCGAATATCATCTGTACCTTTCATTTTTTTCAATGTCACCTTCCTGATGGTAAACTGTCTATGCAGTTCAATAAAATTAAGGAGCTTCATACCGTGAAGTATAAGCGCTCCCACTCAGGACAGCCTGCAAAAATGCCGTTTCACGTTCCGTTTAAAAGACCTGAGAATATAGGATCTGGGAAACACATGAGCCGGCAGCGAATTTCAGAGCTTAATAAAAAAATAAAAAAATATTCTCCTACAATGACACCAATTATTTAGTTCCAAGATAAGTATCATTAAGAACTTGTGTTATGGATACTAAAGAACGGATAAACATACTTAAATACCTTTTAAAGATCTTACACAGGGACGACTTGCCAACTATCTTGGTTCGAGTGCTGAAAGTCTACTTTTCAGACTGTGTTTTTTTTTTTATTAAATTACGGATTAAATTCCATTATTAAGTAACAAAATTTATATTTAATTAGTGGGGTTCCTACACAAATGTTAATATTATTATGTTACATTTAATAAATAATGGATTAAATTCTATTATTTTGTAATCAAAAATACTAAAGAACGGATAAATATACTTAAATAACTTTTTTTGTAAATACATACTTAATATACATAGGAAAACACCCAGACCAGAACAAATAGTCATATTCATGCACTCAAAGATTTGTCCTGTGTGGGAATCGAACCCACGACCTCTGGAGTGAAGTGCAGGTATTCTGACCTCCACGCCATATCGGTTGTCTAAAATTATCTATAAATATCGGATTTATAAAAGTCAACCCTTAATTTCATTAAATTTTCATATACTGGCGTAACTTTATAAATAAAAGATGGAAAGGCCGCTTAAAAAACATTCGTTCACAGATATTTAATTTTGATAGACGTAACATCGGACGTTCCGAAATTCATAAAAAGGTATAAAATTAAAATTCCGGGACCCTGGACGTGTGATATGACATTTTTGGAGTTTGCGTCCCAGCAGCTTTAGAACAAAAGGTTGAAGACCTACTTTTTCTCACCAATCGCTTAGGGTTGTCAAGATATTTCAATTTCAATGTGAAAAAATTCAAGAAAAAAAATATTTTACGTTGTTGTTAGCGTCAGATTTTTTATATTTTATTTTAAGTAATTAGTATTAGTTTTAGTTACTTTTTCATTTTGTGGATTATCTTATTTATTTTTAATTTCACTTTAGCAGGCAGTGGTCCATATATGACCCTCATAAATTGAACCTTAGGGTTCATACAGACGAACTGCAAGTCGGAACGGCAGAGGCTACTTCAGCCGTCGACGCGTCGGCGGCAGCAGTCAATGCGTCGACGACTGCCGCCGACAGGTGGCGACGTTTGCAGTTGTGGCGTTTTTCGTACCGACCACGACTGCTAGTACGCGGCACTCCAACTGCAAACGTTGTCGCCTGCCAACGGCAGCCGTCGACGCATTGACTGCTGCCGTCGACGCATTGACTGCTGCCGTCGACGCATTGACGGCTGCCGCCGACGCGTCGACGGCAGCCGTCGACAGGTGGCGACGGCTGAAGTAGCCTCTGCCGTTCACAACTTGCAGTTCGTCTGTATGAACCCTTATTCAGTTACCTTACATTAGAAACCAATAAAAAAGATCAAAGTGCTCTGTCTGTTAAAGAGTTAAGCGGAAAGGTACTATTGTGTGTTAGGTATCTCACATTTTTAATATTGAACATTATGGGTTTATAAATGCTTAGTAATACTTTGTGCTTTCTTTGAAGCCTAAATAAGCGCCACTGTAAGTTGTATGTGTTCTGTTATTAAATAATATTGTTTTACGAATTAGGATACCGTAATTATGTAACAATTAACTTAGCAGTTGATGTATATAATTTAGCAATTTGATTAATCGAATCCAGCCTTTTTACTATATGTTCTTTTTACGGGACTTTAAACTATATTCCTCAACTAATAGAGTAATAATATAATAGTTGATATAATCACCGTTTTACTTCTTTTCGCACCTATTGTGCCATCTAATATTCAATTTACAAAGTATTGTAAACCGATTTTATTTATTATAAATGATTATGACTGTAGTTCGACTTAGTCACATTGCATACCCTTTTTGAAATCTCTGTGACGGACACTGCTCCTAAGCAATTTTATTTTATACTTTACCTACCCTACCTACCGAACTAATGGAAAAGCTAAAAAAAGCAATGTCACCTTTAAAAGAATACCTAAAGAATATTATTCGAGCTCAAATAATTATTATCTACACTATATACCAGCAGTATATACCTACATTTTCCACCTTTACTATATACTACATATCTATATTATATTTACACTACATACAAAGCTAGTATATATACTGGCAACATACTTAACTTAGTTAAAGTTCCGACTCAACCTTAATAAATAAACCGCTATACGGCTTCCGTTCAGGTTATATGCATGTATCCTTTTGTGTGTAATTTTTTGTATTAAACAATAAATTAAGCAAAAATTATGGAATTATGGATTACATTACATTAGGCTTAAAGATATGTCTCATAGGAACTACACAGAAACATGATGGTTCACTTAAAATGAGTACATTAAATGTGACAGCCCTACGAATCGCAAACCAGAAACACGGTATTCCACCGCCAATCATAACTCGGTAAAGACTCGATATTTATGAGCAGAGAAAAAGCACCCAGGACAATCTGGCTGGCCTTTTTATGTCTTCTTCCCATCTCGCATTTTTCGGACAAAACTGATTGTTTACGGGAAAAAATTACGCCTGTTAGTCGCAAGGGGCGAATAAATAAAAGATGCGCCTTTGAGAATTTTGATTCGGCTGTTTTTGCGCGTTCGGGATGCCTTGCGGGGAGGAAGCGTAAAAAGTATATTGACGGCGTGCCGTGGTGCGCCAGCGCGGAAATTTATGTGGACGCGCCACACAATTCGTTATGGCTTGTTCCTATTGAAAGCTGTAATTGAAGTGAAAGAACTCTTTGTCTAAAACGGTTTATAAGGAAATTCCTCCCTCTAAAGTTCGGTAGTTCAATAGATAACTTGAATATTCTTCACTTTCAAATAAAAATATCAAAAAGAAATCAAATGAAAAGCAAACATAAAGCAAAATTATAATCGGAACGAACTGTTTATATTTGTCTGTGGAAGTTTTTTACGAAACAAAGTATTCGTCGCGTTCTGTGATGGAAATAGTAGTAATTTTTTTTTAAACAATTACACCAATTATTTAGTTCCAAGATAAGTATCATTAAGAACTTGTGTTATGGATACTAAATAACGGATAAACATACATAAATACTATTTTTTTTTGTAAATAAATACTTAATATACATAGGGAAACGCCTAGACCAGAACAAATATTCATGTTCATGCACACAAATATTTGTCATGTGTGGGAAGTAATTACAATTTCCAAGCAAGATATGTTACTTAGTCTAAAGGGTAAGTAATATAAGAAAACACCAAATCTTCGTAAACTCGTTCGGTAATCAAAAATTAAATTGTAAGAAGCTGTTGACATGAGTGCCACATATTTGAGAAAAATAATCTTTCCTTTGATAGGAATTCTAGCGTGAGACTCCCACCTGCAAGATGGACGGACGACCTGATAAAGGTCACAGGATCACGTTGGATGTAAGCCGCCTGCAATCAGTCACATTGGAAGCTTGTGGGGGAGGCCTATGTTCAGTAGTGGACATCTTTGGGCTGTAGGGGGGTTTCAGTCAGATATGTCCAAAGAGTGTCAGCACATAATGTTAGGTAACTCCATGTCGAGGTGTTTCAAGCAATTACACACATAGAGTTTAGCCGGTAATTACAATATAAGGGTGTTAGGGGATCCTATCAAGACCTAAGGAGCCCAAGCCAACCTCACCTGCAAGTGGTGCACCTGCCGATTAACGGACGAGGCTTTGGCGAACATAACAGTGCCCGGTAAGCGGCAATAGGCTTGCCACTTAATAAGTGGGACAAACTATATAATTGGCGAAGTGTGGGCGTATAATATGCCTCTCCCTATCCCTTCGGGGAAACAGGCGTATGTATTATAATATAATATTCTCACAATGCCACACATTCACACCACTAATAATAATTTATTTATTTTGTACTTGATTGATATTGCTAGAACCGTCTTATATCGGCTTGCTTTAATCGTATTTGGTGGCTCTGGTCAGAGAATAATATTGTAATGTATGTTAATGAATTATTTTTATGTAAGATATATTTAGGAGGTAGCAGACCTTTCTGGGTCTTGATTGCGACTAGTTGTAGCATAAAAATACTAATTATCCTTATTTCCACACTTCTCTCTAGAGCTGTATGTTCCTGAACCACATGAGCACGTGATGTGTTTAACTGGTAAACGTGGTTAACTCTCGTTTTTAGCCTCGTCAGCCGTGTGGATTCCGGCTTAAGTATAGAACTTTATAGATTTTGATGATTTTCTTGCCCGTTCTTTTACGATCAAGCTCCCGCCCGCAAAGAATAGGCGCGCTAGTTTTTAAATTTTGCCTTTCATGAGAGCTCTATTGAGCCAAACTTGAATAAAAGATTTTTACTTCGACTTTGAACCAACCCAAAGCTAAGGTGCCGTAAGAGACGACTAATGGCTGCCCATCAGTCAAGGCTTCCCGCCTTCCAATATGTGCCACCTAGCACTCCGCTTAGTGCGCGCCACATCGGGGCCTCCCAGGTGCCGACCGCTTCAGACGTCGCCTTTAAAGTAGCAATACAGGGAGAGGTTACTCGGTTCAAACCCGACATAACCACACACACCGGGTGTGTGGTATGTGGGGGCATTATCTCTCTCCTCGCACCGTGGGTGGTAGTTCCTTGTAGGTCGTAGTTATGTGATATGTTAAAAAAACGTGACGTGTTAAACCAAATGACCATGGTGGTGGCACTAGCAGTTCTGCGTGTTAATGACAGAAGCGCATACTGCACGTTTAAAATGTTATTCTATGCCGCGTACTCGTGGATGGTGGCTGTGCCCCTTCATAAAAAAACTGAAAAGGTGCCCACGGAAGATCAACGTTGCGACATCTCTGTGATGTTCGACAATATTCTGAGTGGGCACCATTTCAATTCAAGTTGAGTTCTTCTTTAACTTAAGTTCTTATTATTCTATTCTTGATTTGTGTTAACTATATTTTGTACTTTTTTTTTTCTTGCAACTTGTATTGAATGTATTCATTCTTTTCTTTCTTAAAAGTGAGTTTTACGTTAAATACTATTAAAGGGGCTAGTGATGTCCATTACATTGTAAGCGTCCATAGATCTAGGCGAATACTTTCCAACAGGTGGTCAGTATCTCTGAGTGCTACCTTAAGGTTTAGAAAGAAAAGCTGTAGCAGAAATAACTATCACCAACATTTCGGCCCATAAAAATTTTCTTGACATAAACAAAAGACTTAATCGAGAAACCATTTTGTTATCTTTTTTCATTCATTTCAGCAGGTGTGAACAATAATTTGGCATAATGGTGCCGCTACCAGTTTGGTGCAGGTAAAAAATGAGGCAAAAGCTTCGACTGTAGGTCCTGTGTCCAGGCGGGCCCCACTAAATGCATAAATTGGTCCAAACACTCATTGTGAAGCTATGAGCCACAGTTAAATTTCGGCAGTAAAACCGTTGTCTATTTTCTTATTTTACATATGACTTGTGCCTATAAAACTACAAGCACTGTTTAGTGTATACGAATTAAACGGGTTATGTAAAAGACTTTTATCAAACAAACGATTTAAATTTTTTCTGCATATGTACGTGTAGTGTGGCGTTGACCGTCTAACTTAACTCAAACTTGACTCAAAATAAAAATAAAATACGCACACATACGCACTTGAACACACACACAAACACACACACACACACACACACACATGTACACAACACACAACACACACACACACACACACACACACACACACACACACACACACACACACACACACACACACACAGACACACCACACACACACACACCACACACACACACCACACACACACACACACGTGATCACTTATAATCAATAGCTTTAGTTTTTTGATTTTAGTTTTTTTGATTTTAAATTTAATCTTAAGCATTTAAATATATATTTTGTGTTTGTTAATTCTTGCATGTTATGGAAGAGTGGCTTCTTCTTGCACAGGTGTCTTATTACTTAAAAGAAGGATTCAACCTTGGTTCTTTTAAAGTTTTATCATGGTAAGGAAATAAAAATATTTAATTTATTTATTGATTTTTTAATTTTTGAAAATGTCTCTTGACCCTTTTTGCCTTTGGTTTCGATCAAGGCATTTTGGCACCTTGTATAAAGATACATAAAGGTATGTTATCCTTAAAATATTAAAGGCGAACAAAGCACTGAAAAGTGGTAAACAAATTTTGGAAAAATCTTACTGTTCTCATTTGTCTGTGGCCTGAGAGCCTTGCGTGATCCCAGCGATCGAGTGTTCACACATGCTACCTTTCCGGTAAACTGATTATTCGGTTTTTGTGATGTGACTACATTTCGTGGGATAAAGGGGATTTGTAAACAAACTTGTATCAAATGTGTATAAACCTTACCTCCTATCGTACAATCCCAATATTGAAATATCAACGAAATATTACCCAGCATTTTCTGTTTCATCCAGAATTTTTAAAAGATTATGATTAATACATACATACCACCTACCTACCTGTTTCCCCGAAAGCTAGGCAGAGGCATATTACACGTCCACCTTTAGCAAGTTATGTTATCACATCTGTTTTCCCGAAAGGTTTTGGTCCCATGTAATAGATGGCGAGCCTATTGCCGCTTACCGGGAACTGATATGTTTGCCAGAGTCTCGTCCGTTGTTTAGCAGGTGCACCTCTTGCAGGTGAGGTTCACCTGGGTTCCTCAGATCTTGGTAAGATCCCTATACACCCTTATGATTAACAAAGAGAACTATTACTATTTTATATGGAATATTACTCTAAATGCTCGATTGAGATGAGTGTATCGGTAAGTTTTGAAATTGCTCCCCATTAGCACCAAATTGAAATCTCTGTATACATCCAACTTTGGTATACTTATATGTAACGAATGTTGTTAAATTAATCGTCGCTCTTATCATATACATATAAGTGTGTGGACTTTTTCCACTAAATCATATAATACAAAATAAATCATAATATTTTGTAGATGATTATAAGTGTGTGTAAAAATCAGTGAACTAAATTTAAATAATATGTGAACTATTTTGCTTATAAATAATAATAAATATTTCAGACAATTACACCAATAATTTAGTTCCAAGACGAGTATCATTATGAACTTGTGCTATGGATACTAAATAACGGATATAATAATATATACATTAATTCTTCTTCTTTTTTTTAAAATACACACCTAAGATACATAGGACATTCTCAGATCAGAACAAAGATTTACATTCATGCACACAAAGATTTATCTTGTTTGGGAATAGAATTCGCGACCTCAGGAGTAAAGTGCCGGTATACAAGAGACCTCCACGCCATATCTGTCGTCGAACAATATATACATTTTAAATAAATGTAAAAAGGTTTCGGTACATGCAATGCAAATGGGATATAATATCATCATGCCAGCCTTATAAAGTCCACAGCTGAACATGGACCTTCCCAATTGATTACATTATATTCGTGGAATTTTCCCATAATCACCACGCTGGACAGGCGGCTTGGTGATTGCTGTTCAAGCCAGTACGCAGAATGACGCTGCTGCCCATCTTCCCGTAGGATTTCTCTTCATCGACTCTTACGACTCCCCTTCAGATGAGAGGGGGTGGCACTATTCTAGGCACCACACGACGCTATAATATAGGCATAAGAATTAAATACATTTCAAATCTAAGATTGGTATGGAAAAATTAGTAAAACAACTACTTATTTTGTCCACACTTTTAACCAAAAAGTGTGGTCAACTAGAGTTACATAATTCGCCAAAGCCATCTTCCAGTCAACATTTGACGAACATCCGAAGTAAAAAAAATTAGAGCAAGACTACCATCTCCGTGACGGACGGCAGCCACGCGTCGTTCAGACGGGCTACCCTAATACGTCTAATTACGTGATCCTTTCCGTCCTTATTGTATTGGTAATTTTCACAAAGTATTTTGGTGTCTACATATATTTTTGACAAAAGAAAATTACTGTAAACTGGTTAAATCTTAAAGTCATTGGTTTCTGTTTGGTTGGTTGGTTTGTAGGCTTCTGGTTTTGGTCAATGGAATATAATAATATAACCGGTCGATAAACAAAGTGCTTGTAGCAAGGCTAGATTTTTTTGGAACAGGACTTCAAAGTTCATGCAGGTGAGTCTTAGAATGGGTGACCGTTTGTGTGGTATTTGATATTAAGCGCTTCCGTGCTTCGGAAGGTACGTTTTGTGCTAGTTATATGTGGGAGTCTTTAAGTCTGAGGCCCTATTGATCGGCTAGAAAGGTTCTAAAATATATCCGCCATACACCTGCCTCCGTCAATCCAGACCGGACCGCCAATCAAACCAGAATAGGTCCGCTCGGTGGAGTATGTAAACCCTCTTCAGTTCTTAAGAGAAGACCCGTGCTCAGTAGTAGGAAGTTCATCATTTGACATTATGATGATGATCATGTTAATTCGCGTGGTGCACCCTCACCTTGGCTTATAAGAGGAGGCCTGAGCTCAGTAGGGAAAGGGTTTTGGGATACTTTTGCTTGTCGAAGATAAACAAGCTGAAAAGGCTCAAGATTTCTATCAGAAATTAAGGGCTCTTGGATATAAACACGATACGATGTCGCGTCGTCAATATCTAAGATATAATCTAAGATATATACTATAGGCGTACATAGGGATCCTACGAAGACTTTAGGAGCCCAAGTCAAGCTTACCTGCAAGTGGTCCGCCTGCCGCTCAAGAGCGAGGTTCTGGCAAACTTAGGCCAATAAGCGGCAATAGGCGTGGAACCAAAATATAATAGTGGTCGTATAATAAACGTCTGCCTACCCCTTCGGGGAAATAGACGCGATTGTATGTATGAACATCATACTAACACTCGTGATACTTGTATGGAGCTTGTCATAGATTTCCACAACATACTGTCGTATCATGTTTATCTGTCATCATATCATGTTTTGGTATCTACATATAGTTGCCCTAAACTTAATCTAGGCCCAGGATCTGCTCACAGGTTTAATCATGGAGCGACTGCCGTCTGACCTCCGGAACCAAGGAGCAGACATCATCGTGTATATCTGTAGGTGCCCTTAATTTGTAAGAGGATTCTTAAACCCAGTGGTGGGCCGTGAATAGACTGAGAGAATGATAATGATTATATGTTTTGAAGCAAATTTCGTGTGGAAAATGGGAACGCAAGGGCCGATCACCTGTGGTTACTCACATACCGACCATCCGACATGTTGCAGTCAGCATTGAAGGAACCGCAGTGAAATTGGAGCAAATTTACTTCTCCCGTGACGAGCTCAGGATGCGCGTTTGTTGAATTTGATAAAAAAACTTGTGTCTTTTATGGGTACAGTAAAGGGTTCCGTACTCAAATTTGCTCACCTGTTCGTTTTAGCTCTCAATTTTTTAGGACTGCATTGACTACTTACCACTAGGCAGGATGTGGTACCTGATTATGACAGTTCGAAAACAAAAGTTCAGGTCTGATCCATTCGAATAAGTCACGAAAGGAAATTATGAATCTTGTCATTTGTAATATTACTGTTAAGATTAATAATAAAACAAACTAAAAATGTCACATATGGAAAAAAAACTGGATAATTTGAATTAATTATTAAATGTCAACATTTTACGAAAGTTGATGATGAGGACAATGATGGTGCCGTCATTATCATTATTATTTCCCTCTTTTTACGTCTTACTAATGAGCCCGGACCTTATGAACCATGGTCAGTCAGGGTAGGTGGCTCCATGCTGACCCAGTGGGGACTGGCGAAGAAAGGATGGTGACTTAGCACAATAAAATCATGAGTTTTGGTATTTGTTTCAAGGACCCTAAAATGAAGTCCGCCAGCCCTCGGGTCGTTGAACTAATCCTTTTTTTAGGAAATTGTCTTGTATTATATAATAATATGTAATGCGCACTTTGTGACGCTTCAGGCGCAGGGGACTTTGAAAATTGCAGAGAAATTAAATAATTTTCTAGTTGTTTTTCGAAAATATTTGGGCGTTTAATCATAATAACTGGGTTTGTCTCACTAAAAATATAATGTAACGTAAATGCATGAGTATAGGTACCTTAATGTATGTGTATAACGCTGGCTATCTATTTTTGACATAACACAACTTGTACGTGTATGATATGTATTTTTTTGGAATAAATAGTTTTTATAGTTTGACATATTGCTTTACTTATGTAGTACTTTCTATTTGACATAGGCAAAGAAGCATGTCTGTCTGTCTGTTTGGTTTTATTGTGGTCTGTATTCCGAACAAATAATTTTCAATTTTTTATTCATTTGAAATAAATGTGCAGTCTGAACAAAAATTTACATTATGCGAAGAAGTATGCAATCTTCAGAATAATGAATTATAATGTAATATAATTATAATGAAAATATTAATTTCATTTAAACTAATATTATTAATTATTACTATACCAAAGTAATTACAGTTTGAGAGTGTGCTAAATAACTTTGAAGGAGAATCCTGATGGAGAATAAAAACTAATATTATTATTTCCGGAACTTAATGGTTTTATTTTCCATATTTACCAGGTTATGACCTAGTGTGATGGCTGTACAATTGTTTCATCATATCAGCCTTATAAAGCCCACAGCTGAACATTAGCCTCCCCAATAGACTATATTTGGGGGTATTTGCCATCTGCCCATAATTACCGCGCTGCGCAGGCGGGTTGGTGATAGCAGTTCAAACCAGTGCGCATTTTTAGTTGATAGTAAAACAAAATCATTTAATTTTTTTTGTTAGATAAGCCCGGTACCAGAGATTTTAGAAAAATATTAAAACTTTTAATTCAATAATTATTACATACTGAAAAAAAGGCTGTCAAAATAAAGTGAAAACTGGATGGAAGCCAAATTATACGTTCCTATTGTTTTGATTGACAGTCAAAAACGAATCACACTTTTAACGTAATGAAACTTAACACCTTTTAAAATTGGCCTATTACATCTGTCGAAGTGGCGACTACTAAAATTGACCGTTCATCGATCGGTTATTAAAGCTTTTTTAAAGAGTGACTTTGCTAGACGAAAAAGAAGTTTATTTTGTAAATGTAACTATTATATTGACCATTCTTTACATGATCGTAAGCAGTCCAACTTACAGGTGCATGACATGACGGCCTGCGGAAATGCTTTTCCACGAGTCGCTTATAAAACTTGAATATCCCGGGTGTGCATTCTCATAACAAGCAATCCCTTCAATTAAAATTAAAACTCACTTTCCCGCCAAGAAGTCCCATTTACGTAATTCGTATTGTATGTAATTCCTTTTTTTCAAATTTTATCACGGTAACCTAAATCTGTCAATAATAAAAAATGGCGACTGCAGTTGCATGTGTGTAAATGGCGCGCGTCAGTCGCGTGCCGAGCGCCGGCACACCCGCGGGCGAGTGTGGCCAGTCAACAATTACCTACTAACGCGGGGTGGCCATAACTGCCATCTTCAATATTTAATTGCTTCTTTAGAATACTTTGGACTCTAAATGCTTGTACCACTGCTTCCTTTAAACGTGCTCAATTTTTTAGGCCCCAAAATACAATGTTTTGAGATAATTATTATCTGCGAAATTTGATACAAGTTGGGTATAAATAACTATTTTTCGATAATCACGTAAGTAACAAGTTTATGCCTTCATAACAAAGAGCGGCTATAGCCTAGTCGCAAGACCCGTACCCTTTAAATTCAGAGGGTCTCGGGTTCAAACCCTGGTGGCGCCTATGACTATTCGAAGTTATGTGCGTAATTATCGCTTGCTCCGTGCCTCGGAAAGCACGTTAAGCCGTTTGTCGCGGCTGCCATGAAAATCTATCGCAGTCGTTATTAGGAAGCTTAACCATAGGACGATGTTCCCCTCTGGGTTGCGGGATCAGGCGGCAGTCGCTCCATGTAATACTGAATTTCAGCCAAATCTAGTTAGACCAGTGTGCAGACTCTGGGCTCTAAGCTGAAGTCTAGAGCCACCGGGATCGTGCTAAAATATGATTATGATATGAGCGATATGAGCGAACCAGCTTATCGAACCATTGGGTGGGAAGTCGTCCTCTGCTACGTTTACTGGTTCGCGGTTTAGAGGAGAACCTTTACGCTCCTTTAATCGTCGGTTCTTCGAGCTATGAACTACTGAAACATTCAAGTTTGTAGACCTCAAAACACGAGACTAATGCTAGGATATGATGACGTAATTTAACAGTTTATCTGTAGATAATTGGGGTAGCTGCCCACTGGCTTATCATTTACAATTTAAAAGTAAGTAATCTTCTTGATATCGGTGCCGCGTGGTATCGGCCTAGATTAGTGCCAACCCCTTTGCTCTCACGGGGAGTCGTAAGAATCGACAAAGAGAAATCCTACCGGATGATTGGCAGCAGCATCATCGTGCGTACTGGATTAAACTACTATCACCTTGGTGAAGATGGATATTCCCCATTTAATAAACAATTTGGGAGGCCAATGTTCAGTAGTAGACTCATAAGACTGATATGATGAATTCTTAAACTTAACATAAACCATTAAATAAATAAATAAAATAAAGAACTGTCCATTATAAAACCTGACCGGTAATTATCACACGCCGAAATACTCTAAAGCTTAGAAAGGGATGTAAAAAAACACCTTATCAATTCCATGAGAACAGGCGGTGCGATTAAATCAATCGCATAATTTCACTGATCGATTGCTCGTGGTATCGATAAGAAATCGCTCGAACCGACCAATTTGGTTCTGAGTTTTTGCAATCAGTTTCATATGGGTGACAGAGGTTCTTCTCGGTTCTGAATATTTGTGATGCAATAAGAAAGTTAAGGAATTAATTTGCTACGGCTCTTTACATATGCTTAAAAATTTATTTGGCTCTTGTTAGATTCGTCTGTACGTTTGTTTGTTTGTAGATATGTAACTGACTCTTTGGACTTGATTTAAATTCAACTTAATTATTATATTCCACAGTGTAACAAAAGATCCTAAAGTTATAGCTAGAATTAACCTGTGATTAGGGGCAGATACCCCCAATATAATAAACTCTGAAGACACATAACGCCGATGTGATGAATTATATTATATGTATGAACAAAAACCATTAAATAAAATAAAGAACTGTCCATTGTAAAACCTGACGGGCACCTTGACCTTTGATAAAGAAGATTTACAGCTCTATATAGTTCACGAGGAAAATTAAAACAAAACAATTATTAATATAAATGATAAATAAATACATTCCGTTGTGCATTGATTTTCATTACAAATTGCTATTACTAGGTATATCAAAAAAAAAAAAAGTATATCAATATGCAAGGCCGGGTATTGTACTAGACTTGTAATTTCATATCCTCATCTTTACTCGCATTGAGAAAAACAATAGAGAGAAACTCTCGTTCAAGCGTTGGTCGTAAAAACATCGTTGTTCTGAGATCTTACCTTAAGATGCCCTGTGTAAGGGCGAAACACGTGTCGTGTTGAATTGTTCCTCGATTTTGCGGGAAATTAGAGTTGCGAGGAAGTTGTTTAGAAATACATTTTTAATCCATCACTTGCTTACAATAGATTTCCGCAAAGTAACGCCTAAGTCAATAAATTATTTTAAAAAAAATAGTGTATAGGAATCCTACTAACATGTAAGGAGCCCAAGCCAACCTCATTTGTAAGTGGTGCACCTGCTAAACAATAGACGAGGCTTAGGCGAACATAAAAGTGCCCGGTCAGCGACAATAGGCCGCCACCTATTTCGTGGGACCGACAATGTAGTTGGCGAAGTGTGGGCGTATAATATACCTCTGCCTACCCCCTTCGGGGAAACAGGCGTGAATGTATGTATGTATGGATGAGAAAAACAACAATAATCTCATTACAATTACCTAATCTTCTTTAAACTAATACACAAAGCTATACGTTCAAGCTTATAAAAGATAAATCATAACAAAACGATAACAAATAATTTAATATCACAAACCAGTGCACAGGCCCGCCCTACGCGTGACAGACTGACAAACTGCGTGTGAAAGTTTTTTATCACTGGATTTTACACATGAATACTTGTAAATACACTGTTGACATCTCCTGTCAGTTACGCAATTTTTCAAGGGGGATTATTGGCACTAACGCAGAAAAAACAAATCGGACTTAGTTTTATTTTTTAAAACGGGTGTAAACTTTTCTAAAACGAGTTGACCTTTTTGGTACAGTCCAGTTAGTATTAAGTTTAGTAGGTAATTGTGAACTGTCTGTGTACCAAATATACATATTTTCTTTCTTCTTTCTAAATTTGACTTTTTTTGTGTAAAAATATAGCGGATTTTTAGATATACATTCCTCGGCTACGTAACGTGCTATTTATATTTATGTATGTACGGGTATGACAGTGGTATATTATCGTGAATTCTGATATTCATATGTTTTATTTAATTACATGACACTGACACATATTTTATTAGAATCCATATCTAATTTAAAACTCTGCGTCAAAAAGCTGTTCAATTCAATATGGCTCTTATGACAAGCAAAAGTAGTGCTTTCATAGTATAAGTTAGAACCCCTGCGTTATAAGGGGGCGCGACAAAATGTCATGAATTGTGTACGAGTTTATGCAAACAAAAAACAAATGCTTTAGAAACAATTTTACGCGCTGGAGTATTTTTTTTAGCGGCAATAGGCTCGACACTTGGGACCAACAATAAAATTGGCGAAACAATAAAACGGGCGTATAATATGCCTCTGCCTGAATAGGCATAGAATTTTTAGATTTTGGTACAAAATTTTAATATATTATTGAAAATAATTACAAGAAATAAATTATTTAAATTTTTAAGAATTGTGAGTATTATTACCAATATGTTACACGTATTAACAGGCTTGAGGCGCTTCATTCAAAGTCATTTAATTAAGTTTGGCAAAAAAAAGCTCTTATGAAAGTCAACAAAAAAATTTGCTTGATATTTAGGTCTGCGCACAATCATTACAACTCAATTTTTTTCTGTCAAAAAAGAATTTGTACAAACAAAAGACATACGATATTTAAATTACAGCAATCGTAAAAAGATAAACAAATAAAAGAAAATAATTACATAAAAAAAGTATCAATAAAAATATGAAACCGAATTTGCACCACTTATAATTCATTTTTAAAACCGCACTTACAAGATCACAGCAATTTGTGACAATAACTCTGGCGAGTTGATAAATTAAGTCACAGTTATAATAAAGGGTTCTGTTTCACAATAAAAATGTAAGTTCTCAATAGCATACTTCACTTATGATTTGACAGTTGGATTTTAATGGTTTATTAGGTGTATAGGGAATACCAAGATCTGAGGAGCCCAAGCCAACTTCACCTGCAAGTGGTGCACCTGCTGAACAACGGACGAGGCTCTGGCGAAAGTTCCCGAAAAGCGGCAATAGGCTCGCCACCTATTACGTGGGACCAACAATATAAATGGCGAAATGTGGGCATACAAGATGCCTTTGCCTACCGCTTCGGGGAAACAGGCGTGATATTATGTATTAAAAAAAAACTCATCTGAGCCCATTAACGTCCCACTACTGAGCACGAACCCATGTGAGAGGATATTGGGTTATACTTCACCACGCGGACCCAGGGCTGATTGGCGGAGGCAGATGTGTAGCGTCCTGCTGTTAGAAATTTCCAAGCTGCCCAATTAGGCCTCTAACACGACTTTACGACTACCACATACAGTGATAACCGGGAACAACGGCTTAACTTGCTTTTCGAAGCACGGAAGTGCTCGATATTACATGCCCACAAACGGTCACCCATCCAAGGCTTCTGTGTACTATTCTTTACTTCGGTGATCGTTTCCGACCACCTAACACCATGGAGCTACGAGCACGTGAAAGTTTCAACAATAAGCAAAGAAAAACCAAGCTACGAAGTCATAAAGTAACAAAGAAGTAGCCTTTATCAGAATCACGTTTCGCCCAAGGCCTGAAGACGCGTGGCTCTGGCAGCGGGCGACTCCAATGTCATTACTCATTACGCTAACAGCATATCATTTACTAGTATCCTTACGCCTAAAGCTTTCTGGGCCAGCCTGTGTTATTGGTGATTGCACCCATCGGCGTGTAACTACAATCAGCCAATCAGAATAATAAGTGGGTCTTTTTTATCATTAAACGTGCTGGTTTGCAAATATGTTGTTAGTGAAATGAGATGGTCATAAAACACAATTTACAATGTTAGTCGTGATACTAAAAAATATATTCATAAGAGCCTGGGATCTCGACTAGTTGCAATGTAGGATATGTCAACCCTTACGACATCAGGACAGTTGCCAGTTGTCCTGGGCCTGCCCTATCTGTATCTATTAAAATACACAGTAAGATCCAAACGTAGAGAACAATTAATAGCTTCATCTTGTTCAAAACTTGTATCATCCGGCCCTCTACAAATGTCAATAAAAATTTACAATCACTTACTCAGGTAAAAAATGAAGATAATATAAAACCATTTACTAAACAATTAAAAGACTTACTGATTGCGAAATGTTATTACACACTTCACGAATATTTTGACTATTTTTGACGACAAACTCCATTAAAAGCCTATATAATAGAATAGAATAGATTCATTTATTTGCAAGGAATGTAGGTACAAATCATTAGGTGTTACAAACATTTAAGGATCCTTGTACATTCTACCTTAATTGGCATGCAAATTTACATTTGAACATTAATTATACGCACTTATCATCTAAGAATTCTTGCACTGAGTAATAACGCTTTTGCAAAAGTAATTTTGTAACAATCTTTTTAAATTTTGTTAGTGGCTGTTCCTTAATATTATTCGGTAAGTTATTATTATACACAAGTGGTGCCATACAAATAACTAAATAGTGATTTATAATATAAATTATAAGTTAATGTTATAATAATAATATTTTTATAATAATAATATTGTATAAATATTGTTATTTGTTGATTTTATATTTGTGTTTTAGATAGAATAATTAAGTATGTAGTTTTCTCTCAATTTGCAGTGCCCCTACGGGGTATCAGTATTCATTGTATTACTTAGGTACCTACTTGTTTACTTGATGCAATAAAGATTTATGATTTATCTGACTCGGCCGGGCGGAGATGTCATGGCCAATATTTAAGGACTTATTCTGTACTTTTTGAGTTTGTCTTAAGACTATCGAAAGTATTATGCGACATAGTCTTATTTCAATTAAAGTGTATTAAATTGGAAATATTTGTTGGTTATACTTTTTGAATATAGAATTTTTCGCATACCTAATACACAGTGTAGGTACGAGTATAACTTTTTTTTCCCCCAATAAATTAAAACAAAAACAAAAGCTATAATTTTTAATTCTGATCTCAGATTAAACAACAAAGCAGTTCGCTCTGCCGATAAGTGACATTTGTTTTTAGTGATGCATGTCAGAGACAAATTGTAATTACCTAACGACTTGCAGCCTGGAGTGATAAAAATATAATTGTAACTAATTAACTACTGAGAAATCTTAATTCGTGTATTGAAGCGCCGATTGCACAAACAATGAGATGAATGTGTAATATTTTTATCGTTTTGTAATGACAAAATCATTTTGGCTGACGCTTTAGTGACGTAACGATATAGTACCTTTTTAGTTATAAAAATATATATGAAAAGTGATTTATTATCATCATCATAATCTCAGCCATATGACGTCCACTGCTGAACATAGGCTCCCCCAATAGATTTGCACATGGAGCGACCCTGAGTCGCCTGCATCAACAGGCTTCCCGCCACCTTGACCAGAAGAGAACTATGTATGTTGTTGTAGCATATAGGGAAATATGGGCGAGAGATAACTTATGTACGTTTAGCTTCTGAAATCCTTTGATAATAAGTATTAGGTACCTGTTACTGTACGAATAACTTTCCGTTAATTTGTAATTAGTTTTAAGTGCTTTGTTGTTTTTTGTGTCATATAAATGATAGGAATGACTAAATAACACAGAAAAGTAATTTTGTTTACTTTTCTGTGTTATTTAGTCAATAAATAATATTCTATTCTATTTTAGTTGTAACGATAGTACTCATATTATTATGTACCTATTACCTACTCGCGGTAAAAAGTGGAGCTAGCAATTATGGAAATAATTGTATGATTGGAAGCAACCGCCGCCGCTTGGCTTGTCTATTAAGCCAGAGTACTCGGATTCAAATCACGCTGCTTATCTGGATGCAGATAGAGCTTTTTCTAACTATGTTACTCGATATCAATCATCTCCATACTAAGTATGTTGCCATAAATGTACGAAAGACACAATATTTTATATTAAGGCTGTATGGAACATCAGAGGATCTGGGCTGCATATTAAAAGAGCTTTCGTTTTAGTTGAGAAAAAAGTTTAGATAGAAATAATTTAAATAAATAAATAGATCGTGTATTTTTTTTACTGGCAATACTTAGTATGACGTTTACCGCTTATCATTAGGTTGGTTACGTGTCTGTCTGTCTATTTAACTTTACATATAGAAATGGTACCGTGCTCTCGTATTTTTTTAGGGTTCCGTAGTAAACAAGGAACCCTTATAGTTTCGCCATGTCCGTCCGTCCGTCCGTCCGTCCGTCCGTCCGCGGGTTAGCGCAGAGACGTTTAACATTAGACAGCTGAAAATTGGTGTGGGTATACATATTAATCACGTCGACAAACCTGTAGAATAAAATTTTTAAAAATATTGTTTTGTAACGTACCTCCCCTACACGTAAAGTAGGAATGATTTTTTTTTCTCGAGTCTATCTTATCATGTTGGGTATCGTTAGAAAGGTCTTTCAAAAGTAATACGAGTTTTTTAAAACCATTTTTCGATTTAGGGATCCGTTTTCGAAACATTAAGCTTTAAAGTGGAAAAAATTGATAGAGTTCAGGATCCGCCCCCCCCACCAGGTAAACGGTACTTTCAGAGTGGCTGAAAAAATTCACAATAGTAGTATATATAATGAAGTTAAAAGGAAAACTATCACGGCTAAGTAGGCTTTACTGGTTTTCGAGTAATGGACGACAATCAATTAAATTTTTGTATTAAATGTATTAAAATTTCATTCATACCGTAGTAGTGATATCTATCGGGGAATAGCTGAACCTGTTCATATAGCGACATTATGGCAAAGGGTGACTACGGAACCCTATATTGCGCGTGGCCCGACACGCACTTGGCCGGTTTTTTTTATGATAATCAAGTTGAAAGATATGATAGGTAGCAGAGTTAATGGTAGCCGGTAACTACGATGTACTCCATTGATGATACCGTAACGTTAAATATATAAGAGACAAAAAATACACTCGGGCTAATTTCTTTGTGTGACATGGACTGTCTCGTTTAGAGTATTAGTCGCTGTTAAGTAATTTTATAAATATCTGGGAAGAGTCCGGTGGGATGCTCTCGGTATTGCTGGAGACCACTAGCCACCAGGTCAAAAATAATTTCAGTCACCTGCAACGGCCGGACTGGCAACAGGTGGCTAAGAACATAATAAAGTGAAAATCTCATGACGAAGGTCAATATCCATTACTGATCGAGAAGCCAACACTAATTGATTCATCATCATATCAGTCATACTTATAATTTAACGCGCCCATTCACTGCGAGCGGGAGCTTGATCGTAAACGAACGGACAAGAAAATTGTCAAGTTTGGTTTTTTCTTCCGCCAGTTTGTTTGAAGTGATATGATAAATCATGCTTTTTGCTCATTTCAACAGCGTTTTCGTCATTTAGTAAGTTTCAGTCAAAGTCAAATAAAACTAATCAACTGTTAAACAGCAAGGTTATCCGTCGAAAAACAAAACAAAAGTCTAAAGTTAAAGCACGTTTAAAACTAAAGCTGTCACTTTCTTCATTTTATCAAATAAAAATGACAGAAATAGTTTCAAAACAGACTTAACTTTAGGTCTTGTTTTGTAATAAGCCCCAACGTGTTTTTATGTGAGCTGAAGTGCGATTCGTTACCCGTACATTCAAAATACTGCATATAGGCCTACTGTTAATAGAGCAAGCGCTCGGAACTCTACAAGCCTGTACCATAATAATATGTCTATTAATAAATGTTTATTTTCTGTCAGTATAGACACACTCGATGAACCAGTCCCATCACTATCCCGTGACTCGCTTCATGAGATTTGGATGAAAAAGTGTCAAATTAAAATGTCGCGCGCGCCCGTTTGACAGGTGATAGACATTTGACAGATGATCTGAGGGTAGCACTTGTTTTTTTTGTCGAAATATCTGCGAAGTAAGCTTTGGTTTGTGAAGTTATGTCTAATTTTTGTTGAATTAAACTTTAATGATTTTCCAACATTTATTTTCTTTTTTTTACACATTAGCGACTCGATGACAAAGTTATAATCAACAACTTTAAGACATCTAACAAGACAAATCGGTATATGTAATATTTATTTAAATTTATTACAATTCTTTTATATTAATAAATTTCGAACTTACTACAGCAAAACAAAAATAAATAGTTTATAAAAACTAAGTTCCAAGCATTTAACGAACCACAAAGACCACACGTACAAATACAGACTTACATACAAACTACAGTGTCAATTAATAGGTCACTACGGCAATACATTCCCATTTTACTACCGGAGGAACTCCTTATTCCATAAATAAAAACACAATTTATTGCCCAACGAACTTGAAACGTCCTAGTTTTATCACTGGTATGTAATTTATAATCAATTAGGTGTTTGAAGGAAAGGTGGCTACTGCTAATGTGATTTTTTGCCTCAAGACTCCGCGCACGTGGCAAGAAAAAAACAAACTGGTCTATGACAAAAAATGTAAGGACAAAATGAGTAATGATCTATGGTTAGCTTCATGGATAATTTGAATGACATTCTGTAATGAGGTTTTATTGTGGAAAACAAAAAAAGGTTAAAATATTTTTGGATGGTGGATTAACTTAAAATAATATATTACTGGAGGCGAAGGTTTCGAGAAAAATTTGTGTTCCAGTTTTTCTGCTTGCCATCAGGTAAGCTACGTATTATGTCTGCCAATGTCAATTCTTTTTTTATATTTTAAGGTAATGTTAACTAGTCTGAAAGTCATTAGGTGATAGGTGAAATTATGTTGTGAAATGAGCTCTCTGTCGAGGCTTTCCAAGAGATCATAGCATGGGGCTATTCAAAAAGGGCGTGAAACGGTTTTTGATGGTTCGGCAATGCGCTAGTGATGCCTGTTTTCATCAGGTAGGCCGCATGCTTGAGTGCCACCTTGTGATATAAAAAATAACATTACCTATATCTATTTGTTATAGAACAACATTGTAGTACCAGTTATTCTACTACAGAATAGAAGCGCGAAATTGTAATATCTGAATAACGTTGAAAGGGTGCTGAAGCTATCGAATGAATTGAGCATCTGGAACTTAAAACCTGAGGACTCGGCATAAAAAGCACAGTGTAGTGTGAACAAGGATATTTCTGAAATGACATGATGATCTTCAAAGTTTAAAATTACTCACATAAAAATGGTGACAATATTTTCTATGAAACATCATAATTTTTATTTACAAACCAATATGAAATCTACAGCCACTTATGTGTACAAAATAAGTTACTTAAAAGCTCTCCAATTATCTGACTTATTCAATTGAAACGACAATAAAAAGTTAATAGAATACGTATCAAAACTGTCAGAAAGTTGTCTATTTGGACACGCCTTCGTTGTGAAATTGCAGGAGTGACATACGGTCGTCCCTCTCGCACTTATAACTCGTTTCATTCCAATGGCTTATCATGCCATGGCGTTCGTCGCAAAGAGGTTGATAACTGGCCAATAAATATCAATACTTTTTAAATATTGATGGTAGGTAGGTAGTTCTCTTTTCAAATTGTAAATATTATGCATTGTATTTGATTTATTTACATATACCTATAATGAAAGTATTTTTATCTCAATACCTAATTATCTACTAATTTTATTAAGTTATTACCAATTTTAGATAAAAACCATAAAAAAAATAATTCCAGGACAAAAATTGTTCTTTGAAACTTTACTTCACAGCTCTTTCAAAAATAAACCTAAAAGAGATCTCTTTAAGCGATAAAGCTGCTTTGGCCCACTATATGGCTTATCGTTTAGTTGTAAAATGTTAATTTATGTTGTAAGCAAAAAAAGAGTTTAATTATCGTGTAATCTACGCGGGTTTAAATTCATATGTAAACCTTTAAACATTTCTCTCTATATAGTCGGTCTGGTTGGTGCACGACCACGCGATCGTTTAAAACCTTTAAACATACATAGATGTGTATATATATATATATATATATATATATGTATACATACATAGACATAATCTTTCGTCCTTTCTTATTTAGAGTGAACTGAAACCTGAAATTATATATATTTTTTAAAGGGATCTAAATAGTTGTATCTTAGTTTACAGAGATTATCTATTATCTCTAGATGAATCGTGTCAAATGGTGAAAGACTTCTACCCATATTGAATTACGACGAGATCTTTTAAAACATACACAAGTACAAAGCAAATTGAAAAAAACATTATAATGGTATAGATATGTGCAAAATTTTAATTTATTTATTAGTATAAAATAAGTTGTAATTAGTATGAAAGAGACTGTGACCCACAGACAAATTAGTCAAACTGTTTTGTGGGATTTGTTTTTATTATGTAAAGTGCATTATTTAAAGGAAATAAACGTTTTATCGGAAAGCACGTTAAGCCGTTGGTCTCGACTGTCATGAACATGACACGACGAACACGACGACCGATTTTGACGACCGATATGGCATGGAGGTCAGTATACCTGCACTCCACTCCAGAGGTCGTGGGTTCGATTCCCACACAGGGCAAATCTTTGTGTGCATGAACATGAATATTTTTTCTGGTCTGGGTGTTTTCCTATGTATATTAAGTATGTATTGACAAAAAAAGTATTTAAGTATGTTTATCCGTTCTTTAGTATACATAACACAAGTTCTTAGTTCTAAGTTACTAATTGGTGTGATTGTAAGAGAATATTTATTTATTTATTTTATTATTATTATTTTACTCTAACATCCTGACAACTGGTTTAACAATAGAATGACGTTACTCTATTGGTTGCGAAGATCAGATGGCTGTCACCGGTCATACTACCTATAAGTGAATTTCAGCCAAACCTGAATAGAAAAGTGAGCAGATTTTGGGCACTAAACTTAAGTCCAGGACAACAGGAACAGTGCTAGAATTTGATCATGACCTACGCGTGCAATTAATAAACATATATTTATACATTAAGAGCATAGCCTGTGTGTTTCTTGCCAGTACTTCTTACAGAGCGGTGGCTCGGAACTGGCACTTAGATTCACTTACACTTAATTATTTTTTGTTTTTAAAATGTTTTGTTGCATGTAAGTGAATCTAAGCTTCGTGATTTAGTGTAATATTTTGATTGTTTTTTTTTTTCAATTTTAATTATGACGTTTTCAAGTACTATGTAATAAATATTTTTTTACTTTACTTTACTTTTACTTTATTTCTTTTTTTCTTTGAAAATCCAGGTGTATATAAACAATTAGTGCATCAAAGTGGGAGACGTGCATTGGGCCGTTTACCCCATATCTGGGAGCAATCAGTTTTGCACCCGACCGAACACCCTCCAATTATAGGGAAAGGCTGGACACGTCATTGTCGCACCACTCTACTTGCGGACTTGGGAACGAAATAAATTTTACAAAACTGTACTGTCATACAATTTTTTTTGTTAATTTACCTTACTAATATGAAATAAAAAGAATATAAAAAAAAATATCCAATTTGTTTTTGTCGCTCGAAAGTTATGGGCGTTCGTATTAATTAGGCGATCCATTTTTAATTATGTATATAGGTAACATATAAGAAGAGAAGATAATATATTAAATATGATTACTATGTGCTTTCTCTTTACTTATTTATTACAAACAATAAAAAATTGATAACTCACAGTAACGATTAGAAGAAATGAGTATAACGAGAAAAAGAGATGGCTGTGAAGAATGATATAACTAAGAAGGAGCCATGACAAATGTGCAAGTTCAATGCTGCGCCAATCCATGATTTTCTAAAGCAGGACAGGATAATTAGTGAGTTTTAATATTACTTGTAAAGTCCCACAGAAGCGACTAATTACGCACTTAATAGACTAAAAAGACAAGCAGTTGCATATAACATTTCCCTGCTCATTTATTTTTCGTAAAGTATATATTTTTTAATATTTTATTTTATTTAACAAGAATTATTTTTAAAACCACTTATAGTTAATACAATGAAAATTATTCGATTAACACATTCATACAAATGACAAAAAAAACACAGTTAACGGACAGTACATTATAAAGGCTTAACAAACAAATCAATACACAACATCTAAAAGTTAAAAAATACCACAACACCACAGATTACGTAGTTCAACAATATTCAGTGTAAAATTTAAAAGAAGTCACACGCATCTGCCTTCCGTCTCGAGGTAGCAATTACAAGGTGAAAAAAAAATACTTCGCCATTTTAACAACACGAATTACGCACTGCCATATTAACGTCAAAAAAATTACTCCCCAAATGAGTTATTGTTTGAACGTCCTCTTTGGACGACTTCATATTTGGCCGAGTTCATTTTAAAATGGCTATTAATTTGTCTTACAAATTAATGAGTAACTTCTTACTTTGAAAAGTTTGCAAAAGAAGAATTTGTTAAAAATATCACGCACTTATGATGTGGTATGAGTTTTAAAATAATATTTTGTTTGATCATTGCTGTCATTGTTTTAAGAAAATGAAAACCACTTTCTAAATAGAAAAGGCCTAATATCAGCGTGGAACAATGATCCAACATCAACAATAATAAAATTAAATACAAAAAGTTTAAATTATGTATTCAAACTTCGTTTATCATTCAAACGTTAACTTAAAAACTAACTTATCTATGTATAATATGATCACACTAGATAATGTTACAAATTATACACACAAGTTACGAGAAATAGACAAAGTGTGATGTGTTTACGACCCGTAGTTAAACAGCGACTGATTGGGGGTAAATAGCATGGAATTTGAACTAACTGGATATGATTGGGCTTGGTGCAAGTCTAAAGCTTCGTAAAGTCCCACAAAATCGACTAATTACGCACTGACAAGACTGCAACGGCGAGCAGTTGCATTTAACATTTAGGTTACATTATGTAGGAGAAAATGGGTAGTACCTTGTGGGTTTTAGAGGCACCAAGTCTAAAGCTTTTTGTAGAAAATGAATGGTATCTTGGTCCTAGAGGTAAGAGGGAAAGTACATGTTGATATTTATTTCAATAGTTTCAAAGTTAATAGAACAGCATTCATTATAGTTTTATGTGTGGGTATATAGGGCTCCTACCAAGATCTGAGAAGCCCAAGCCAACCTCACCTGCAAGTGGTGCACCTGCCAATTAACGGACGAAGCTCTGGCGAACAGAAAATTTCCCGGTAAGGGGCAATAGGCTCGCCCCTTATTGCGTGGGCCAACAATATAACTGGCGAAGTGTGGGCGTATAATATACCTCTGCCTACCCTTTCGGGGAAAAAGGTGTGATATTATGTATCTATCATAGTTTTACACTGATGTCCATGTTTCGTACTGCTAGAATAAATTCCTTTGAGAATAAGCAACTAAATTGTATGTCTTAGTTGTATTCCATATATGTAAACCTGTGTCCGGTTCGTGTGTAGATATAAATGAGTAGATACTTCAATATTCCGAGGTAATTTGTAAATCTGTTGGTTTCTATGGATATTGTTTTGGTATTTTTTCCTATTTACTGTAAATTACTTTTGTGTTACTAATATATTGTATGTTGTTCCTTGTAATTTAATAATACACAATTACAATGAAAGTCTCTACTTCATAAACCCAGCATGCAATTTTTCAAGCCACCCAAAACAATAATACTAATAGTTTAGACGAGGGTATTTTACTTTCCCATACCATCCACCATCACCAGAATATATCACCATCACTAGATGTCGCTTTATAAAAATAAAATAGTACCTTCTAGAAAAAGCTTAGACTTATGCTCATTGGATAAACGCTGTTGACTTGGACCAAACTTTCCAGATACACCTTTTCTAGACGGACAGGTTCCATATGACGCCTAAAACAGTGAATGTGGTGATAGCGATAAATGTACATACACTACACATATTAAAAATACAACAAAGTCCGCATATTTCACAGGTGAAAATATAATTAATGTATACTAAACAGTTTTATACTTCGAAATATGCACTCAATGCATAAAAATATGATGAAGAGTATGCCTTTCGCGACCCTGGAACATAACAGGCTCAAAAAGGAACATAGCTGGTTTTTAGTCTGACACACCATTCCCCTCCTTCCACAGCGGGAAGCTTTCATTTGATGATAATCGACCCTAAACAAGGCAGCTTGTGCTCGATAGTTGGACGTTATTGGGCTTAGATGATTATTAAGTACTAACATTTTGGCGGTTTTTTTAGATATGGACTCACTAGTTTGGTTAGTAGAGTATTTACCAGATCCTATTACAGATTCTGGTTAGCAAGGCGTCTCCGCGCCTACTGTCGAACAGGGCGGCAGAGGGGATTCCAGATCGATTGCATATAAAAAATCTTCAAGAAATTGGCATACACAAACAAACGGTCTCTTCGGTATTTAATCTACTAATAACCTGGAGTCATTAAAAAATATTTGCGATTAATAGCTTAAAAGTAAAATAGCCGAAACAAATAGACAAGACGCAACTTTACATAATTGTCATATGGAGAAATTAACGGGTTATTTTATTTTCAACCAGACGTTCTGATATGTCAAGTACCTATAAGATGTAGATTTATGTCTATGTTTTCATATTTTTCCGTACAAGATGACAAAGAACAATCAAAGTAAAAAAGCCAAATTTTAGCGATCTCACATAACTCCCCACCTTAAGACTCGGGACTATAGGAGATGGGACAGAGAAGCGCTTCAGATAATTGCAACGCCGATTGGTCTTACCTAGGAACGACTACGTTTTAGTCTAATATGAATACTTATAATTCCCTTCAAGTAGATAATACTCAAGAAGCGCGTAATGCGTAAAAACACGTTAAATGTATTGTTTTCTAATTTATCGATTTGTGAGAGTGTGTTGACTTATATTAGACTTATTAAAACCTATATTTTATTAAATTATAGATATAGTTATGGTGAATTTACTACGAATCTAGTGATTGTTATTATAGTCGAACATTTAGTCTTAAGTCTTTAGTCTTAAATTGATAGACAGATAGGCTTTTAGAAAAAAAATATACCTACATATTAATATTGGTAATCAACCATAACGACTTTTTAAAGTTTAGTAAAAACTCTTTTTTAAGGTCTTCTGTCCGTGTACTCGAAACAAATGGAATTATTATTTTCAGTACCTATTAGTTAAGTAATATTAATTATAAAAACCCGATTAACTTAACAACATTTATATTATAGTTGTAACGTTTCATATTTAACCAAAACACAATTAAAAATACATTATCAACTGTTTCTTCATTTTAATATATGTAAGCATACGTATTATGACGTCATAAAAATATATTAATACAATTTTCATAATGCTTTTGACGTAAAAGCCTTCTTAAGGCCTCTGAATTGGCTTAACGACTATCACTTAGCGCGATAACCGGGACCAACCGCCTTACTTGCTTTCTGAAGCACAAAAGCCACACAAACGGTCACTCCTTACATGTATAGAGTCCTGGTAACTGCCATACCGCATGTATGCAATTTTGTATTTGAAAGAGAATAATTATAGTGTAAAATTATTGTTTACTTTATATCGAATATTTTTATGAGTGTTTCTGCTCAAATAAACATGCTTTCCTTCAGCGCGGATCCGTTGTGGGCAAGATGAGCATGCCCACAACCCTATACTTATGACTCAATACTTTCCATATATTATGATGATATTATTTTCAAAATTAAGAAGAGAAGCCTAAAGCTCTTCAGGCATTTTCTAAACTAGAATAAATCCGAGAGACCTAGGTACATACAAATATACATATATGCATAATGTCACGCCTCTTTCCCGTAGGGGTAGGCAGAGATCACATCCTTCCTCTTTCTACGATCTTGGCACACACTTTTAGCTTCATTCACACTCATTAACCTCTTCATACACGCCCTTCGACTTAGGGTACTTTTGACGTGCCCTTTCTCCAAAATTTTCTAATTTTGATCATGGAAGGTCTTACGTGGTCATCAGAGAGACACGGACCCCCTTTTTTAGGATGGCAATTTTATTAAGAAATTAAAATCAAAACCTTTTTTGAAGGCTTAATTCGCGCCTGTCCCTTCTGTTGTTTCAAAGACATATCAAACCTTAATCTCGTAATTTATATCTTATAAAGCATTCTCAAAACACAGTCTATGGTCATAAAGACCACGTCCTGTCTGATGGTAAGAAGTCGACGCATTCTAGAAAAGTAGGAGCGTTACATATCGTAAAATAAGCACGATTACAAGCGTATTTTGTAAGCAAGCCAATATAAATAATTTAATACTTCAATATAACATTTAATTAATTAAACCGTTTAGTAAAAAAACACGTGACATAAAAATAACGCATCAATAATTATCAAAACATAACATTTACATAATAGTAAATTCCCATTTTATATTATTCTCCAAAGACATTTTTCGCTCCCCTCGTTTTTGCGCGCGCCATTTCTAGCCCAAGTTGTCTATTAACTATACATCCGCATAATCTTATCTATTTAACAGTCCTTAGCTTCCCGCCCAGCGAAATACCAAAAATATTCTAACCAACAAATAATACACTACACAAAGCGCTTATTTTGTCACAGTAAAGCTTAATTTCGAATAAACTATACGCATACACGGTAATGAACACCGACCAGTAAACTTAGATCTGCACGGAGCTAATAAAGCTCCTCGTTTCGTCGTAGTTCGAAGTAAAAGCGCGGGGGTAAGCGGTTTCAGTTATACTGGTGACTCTAGTAGGTATGAGGGAAGTGTGAAGAGGCTAAGAGGTGTATCGTCCCCACCGTTTCGTTCCGTTGTAGGCGGGGCCGGCGCGGGCCGACACGCTCACCGTTACAACCGCTCCACGCACCGCGAAGAGCTTACGCAAAGCTCGGAACGGAACGCACGGTTTTTGAATTTCGAACTTAGTTTTTCGGGCGCGCTTTCAAGTACCTACTTTTTCTATTTACGTGTTTAATTTCATTTAGTGCACAGGATATTAAAAAAATTAAGCATAGAGATTGCAATTGGACAAGTGAACTGTATTTAAATCTAAGAATTATTGACGTGGATTGTAAATTATTTAAATTAATAGTGGACTACAATAATTTGTTTTTTGAAGTATGCTTCAATTTATTAAACTTGTATAGTTTGAAAAGCTGAAGAATTCTCAAACCTAGGTAAGTGATCCATAATTTAGTATGTAGTTTAATCTTCATGTATTTTTCTGATAAACTTGATTTGGCTTTGACTGACACATACTAGTAAATCAATTGGACACATATAAAAAGAGAACCCCGAACCTGTAGTCACTAAAGGATCGTAAGACAACCACGTCGTTAATAAAACATTATTTTGCGACAAAAAAATCAATTTTATAAAGATCACAAAAATTGCTGTAAGTTTTAAAACTCCTCTTTTTCTTATTGGTTTATCAGCAAAAAACCCTCTTTATCATTGTTATTTAAAACTATTTTGTTCTAAATTTTGATTAAAAAAAATTAACCTAAAATTATTTTAGTTGTATGAAAATATTGGCTTAAGTTGTTTTATTTAACAGAAAACTTGCATTAGGTGGATCTTCCAAATATTTCATACCTTTTAAACAACAACGTTTTATAATTCTTGATATGTGTTTATTTGAAAATGATAATTTTATTGGAACATATTTTCTAGAGTCAGAATTTTATATCATTACTAGCTGACCCGGCAAACGTGGTTTTGCCATATAAACAACTTTCAGGAAATTTCATAAAAATCGGGTTGGACTACCCCTAACATTTAGGGGGATGAAAAATAGATGTTGGCCGATTCTCAGACCTACTCAATACGCTCATAAAATTTCATGAGAATCGGTCAAGCCGTTTCGGAGGAGTATGGGAACGAAAACTGTGACACGAGAATTTTATATTTAAGATGTAAATAAATTTTAACACCTAACATCATGACAGCTGGTTTAACAATAGAATGATGTTTCTCTCTGGGCTGCGGAGGTCAGACGGCAGTCGCTCCATGCAATAACTGATATTCAGCTAAAATCTGATTAGACTTTAAGTCGATGGCAACTGGAGAGAATACTAGAATATAAATAATTTAGGCTGTGAATATCTTTAAATAAAATATTCCTATATTTCTCGAATTCGTACGACTTTATAAGTTGCATAAAAAATAATCACTACGTTTGGGGTCGGTTTGTCTTTAAAAGTAAAAATATGTTTTTGAAATCGATCAGAAAACAACATAATTTTTGGATTTTAAAAACATTGTCTTCTTCCTTCTTCCATTTAAATAATGGCTTCGTGCGTCTAGCACATTTAGCCAGTGTCAAGTAAGTGATATATTAATTATATATAATTTATAGTAAATGACAATGAGTGGTGATCATGATGATAAATCGAAGATGAAATACCCTCCCCTAAACCCCTTGAGTCCTCAGTAAAGATGTGGGACTATACTGCGATCTCACATGGACTCCTTGAGAGAAAATTAGAAAAGTGATGTTGCACTGTTTTGTTTGATTTACCAACACTCATGTATGTTCACAAACACTTAACGGTTAATAATCCACCGTTATTACACATTAATGTTAGAAATATCACAAATTTTAGAAAATGAAACAAAACTCACTTTCGCGCCAAGAAGTCCAGGAATTTATATAGTCAGTGTTATTATTATTATTTTTTTATATGACAGTGAACAATATACTACTATAATATAATTTAAATACCTATACTACTACAAGATATTTTTACCAAAAACATCAACTCGTCTGCGGGTTGCCCGAGTAGGACCATATCTTAAAATAGGCACTTAATTAATAACTTTTTTTTCCTTGTACACAATGCAAAAGATAGTTATTAATAATGTGCTTGTTGATATTGTCTCGGTATGTCTCATATTTCCCATCCTAAAACATCAAAGCACGCTAATGTATATCTTTCAGTAGGTAGTGGTTGCTCTTTATTGTGACGATTCTTGATTGAATTTATCATGAAAATACAAAAAAAAAGCTTGTTAAATTTTTGCACCAAAACAGTTTTACACATCATAAAACTTTCTTTGTGTTTATTTTTTGTAAAATTTGGTTCTATCCGGTTCTAATATTTTTTTAATGTTATTACTTCTTATTCAAATTCTGATATCGCTAAGTTATCCGTAAAAACGGAAACGATATTATAAAAATTATTAATATTGTTTTTGGTGTGGTCAATCAATTTGGTATTTATTTAATTTAATTATATTACACATATTAAAACACTATTTATGCTAAGCCCAGTGTCCCGTGATTGGTTACACTGGACATGGCCATTCGACACAAAATATATATTTATTCTATTCTGTTTTACATATTATACGGCAACCCACCGATTCAGATGATCTTTTCTTTTAGTTTATAGCATATACCCATACATCGACCCATTAGTAGACAGGTCAGATTTAAGTTACGTAATAACAGTCTTTTTATTTTTCACTGAGATCGCAGCATGAGCATGATTAAATAATATAACGCTTTTAAATGTTATGCATCAACAAATATGATGTCCCAAAAATCATCTATTCGAGTTAAGACAGTAATCCATTAAGCCATAAAACCTATGTTATAAGTATTAAAATCTAACCAAAAACTTTATTTTTAAAGCAGGATATAACAGTTTAGTAATACTATGTTTATTTATTTTTTTATCCCACATACAAAATTCTCACTCCTGTTAAGGTTGGCTGGAAGAGATCTCTCTTAGAGATAAGCCCACCTTTGTACTTGCTTAATTTGTATATGTATTTCTTTGTTTTGTTAAATGTGCAATAAAGGATATATATATATATATTTATATATATATATTTATTTTGGGCATTAATGTAAGTAAAGTAAAAACTGTGTACGTGTATAACTGCTGAGAAAGGAACCTGATCATGTTTTCTATGTGTTTAACGTATCATTTTTTTTAGCCAGTGTCAGGTAAAAGATATATTAATAATATATAAATCGTAGTAAATGAGACTGAGTGGTGATAAAAATGATAAATGAGATGCCCTCTCCCTAAACCCCTTGAGTTCTCAGTAAAGATGTGGGACTATACTGAGATCTCACATGGACTTCTTGAGAGAATTTAAAAAGTTAAGTTGCGCTGTTTTGTTTCATTTACCAACACTCATGTTTGTTCACAAAGACGGTTAATAATCCACCGTTATTACACATTAATGTTCGAAAAATTTCAAATTTTAGAAAAAAAACAAAACTGCAGACATGACGCTTTTCTTTCCCGCCAAGAAGTACTTCTTTAACGTATTTATAAATTTAAATAGTTTTATTTATTAAGTAGTACTTTTTTAGAGCTCGTATCTCTTAGTAGTATGACAGACAGTTTGTAGGGCTTAATCGACATCTCTAAGAATTCACATTCATCTGTTAGTTGCAGTTATTACCATGTGTCATCATCATATACAAGCATTATACCAGTTGCCCCAGACTTAAGCTTAGGGCCCAGGGTCTGCCTACTGGTATACCTATATTTGACTAAATTTCAGTTAATACATGGAGCTACTGCCGTATGACCTCCGGAACCCAGAGGGAAAAATCATTCAATAGTCAAACCAACTGTCAGAATATTCCTAACACTGACTTCCTTATTAGAAAGGCACGTCTATGATAGTGGCTATTACGACTATCATAGACGTGCTTAACGTGCTTTCTAAAGCACTGATGCGCCAGGGTGTGAACCCAAGACCCTTCGAATTTAAAGTCTACGGGTCTCGCCACTGGACTATCGCCGCTTACTATGAGCGGTAGTCGTTAAATCAGGTCCAGAGACCCTCCACACTCAATTCTCAATTTAATACACTATAAGTTAACATCAGTTGTTGAATAGTCAGGTCCACACATAAATGTAATAATAATTACTATTATTTATTTCAACAAAATTCGGTTAAAGACATTTATTTTCTCAAAAGAATTTACAAAATTCACTTACAGAGAAAATACAAAACTATATTATAGCTAGATTTACAACACCATCTAGCATTTCAATAAAAATAAACAGAATATAGACATACAATTTGATGTTTATATAAAATTGTATAAAAGAGATTGTGACCCACAGACAAACCAGTCAAACGGTTTTGTGGGATATGTTCTTATGTAACTTGTATTATTTAAAGGAAATAAACGTTTTATCAATCTATCTACCTATGTTAATTAAATTACATTTTATGAACATCTGCGCCTGAACTAGATAATAATTATTATCTATGTTTCAGGCAGCAGCGCTCTTGACAACGAGACACTTAGGGGCTTATTACCAAACCAGATCTAAAGTTAAACCAAGTTTAAAACTAGTGCTGTCACTTTTGTTTAACGAGATAAAGACAGTGACAGCTCTAGTTTTGAACCTGGTCTAACTTTAGATCTTATTTTTTAATAAGCCTCTTATAATCTAAGACTTAACATTAACAACGCAAATACTTTTAAAAAGTACTTATATCTGATAGCCATAGTAAATTATATGACACAGGGTAGGTATATGAAACTGTAATAACCCTTTATTGCATAAAATAATTTTAAGTAGGTATTACAAGAGGTTGATTTTAAGTAGGTATTACTGTATTACGTATTTGGAATATATCAACGTTATATGACCTGCACACATGTAGCCTGTACGGAAACTGCATATAAGCCGTTTGATTGTGTGCTTAAGAGCTCAATCTTTTGAAAAAAGATGACAAATAACAATGAGGTTAAAACACATAGTCTTAATAATCTGTGTAAGTTTTATAATCTGTAGTTTCAAGTAGCATTTCCGTCACGGTGGCTCGCTAGCGTGGGATAATAATAAGTAGCAATAATTATTATAGGACTTCCTATTTTAAGAGATTTGTAAAAAAAACCTTAATGCGAATGCATACAGTTTCAATTCTTATGCTTTTTTTTGTAAAATGTATTGCGGTTCAACACATAAGCGGTAGCGACTTTTGTAATGAGCGTTGTTAGCGTTATAAAAAACTAGGCGGGTAGGGAAAATTGTTTAAACTTTTTTTCTAAACCACCTTAGACTGTACATTAAAAAAGTTAAAGAGGGATATACAACCCAATACAAATTGAATGACAATAAACAAAATTGAATTCAAAATTTTAATTGATTTATTTAATCTTGGCTTGTGAGCATTAATTAAATCTAGGAGCGCCACTTCACCAGAGGGAGAGATTGCTACGAAAGGAAGTTTGCAAGAAAGGTTCAAATAATTGTGGTTTATTTCTCAATCATTAGGAAAATCTCTAAAGCTTGTCACATAGACCACAGCTTTTATCATACTCTTATTTAACTTGAAGTGTAATTGCAAAGCGTTATATTTATATAGTCTGCGTGTTTCATTCCTATTTCTCATGGTACTATTAATATGCACCACCCACTAAGAACGTAATATTAATTAAACAGTAATTTTTGTACGTTAATTTTAATTTTTAGGTATTTTAATGTGGGGTATAAATTTTCTAACATAATTTGAAAGTTTATTTAACAAAGTCAAAAATAGCCACAACTGTCTTATAAATCTTACATACCTTACAATGTCAACATTATTTTCTTAAATAGAATATCAAATTACTTTCCACTTAGGTAACTTAAATATAATTTTGGAGATTATTGCAAAGTTTTTGAATGCAATGGGAGAAAGATAATAAAGTATTGTACACATAGAATATCGTACAATCATGTTATTACATAAATTGTTTGTCAAAAAAACGAAAAATAATAGCTAATAAAATAAAGGTTAGGTCTTCTTACTTTTCTTACTCGTTAGAGTCACCGACAGACTGTCTGACTAACGGACAATCCCCTCTCTCCTTTAGAATCACGACAGGTTGACTGACAGATCCCCCCGATAAGATTCACAGACAGACTGACAAATCTTGAGAAAAACCACAACAGACGAATAAACTGACAAACCTTGACAAATTCTGACAAAGAACCCATTTGCTTCTATTTTTTTATTATTGTGCTTTTATTATTTCTTTCATTGTTGTTAAAAAATATATCTAATTTCAATTTTGTGTCTGAATGTTTGACGAATCTAAATGATCATGTTGATCTTAAAGACAATAAAGTATATTTTATTTTTATTTTTTTATTTCTTATTAATTTTAAAACTTAATTGCTATGTCTGATTAGGAAAATACTATTGAATTATTATCTTGCTAATAATTCGCACCTATAGGGATCCCAGTTCGAAAAATCATGATGTTTGGGAAAACGCGTTTAAAGATTTTTAAGCCCCTATATTTTCACAAAGTCGATCATATATATTTTTTTTTATTTTGGGATGTGCCCCTACGTATAGTAGGAAAGCTGCGATATGTAGTATTTGTGCGGTGTGGTACCGGCTTAGAATAGTCCCACCCCCGCTCATTGCATGGGGAGTGGTAAGAGGCGATGAAGATAAATCATACCGGACGATAGGCAGCAACGCCATCCTGTGCAGGCCCCTCTTCCCCACTGGGCACTATGGGCACGTGCCCAGGGCCCCGCGATCTAATGGGGCCCCCTAGTTCCTGCCAGATTACCAAATGATAACCGATATTTAAGTATTGCCGAAATACATTAATTTTGAAAAATCTGATGATAATGACTTACTCCAATACCTACTTGCTTATTAGCTTTAGCTTGCTGCATGCGCATAGCTATACCGTGTACAACATAGCTTGAACTTTTTGACAGATGGGAGTGAGTGAGCTTTCTCAAGGTCTTAGAGGCCCCATGATCCTCACGTGCCCAGGGCCTCAAATAGTTTAAAGACGGCCCTGATCCTGTGTACTGCCTCGAACTGCGATAACCAACCCGCCTGTCCAGCGTGGTAATTTTAGCAAATAGCTGAATATTAGCCTCCCCAATAAATTACATTCTATTGGGGAGGCTAATATTCAGCAGTGGATTTTATAAGGCTGATCTAATGGTATAGTATATTGTGATCCACTTAACGCGTTAACGTGTCGACAGAAAAATATGAAAGGTGTAGTTTTGGTCAGTTTACTCTCATACTAGGCTATTAAAGTAAACTCAAAATTTTTGTTCAACTGAATTTGCATATGTTTTAAAGGTAGCGCATTTCCACGTATTTTCCAGTGGTAGTAAGTAGGTATTTGATTTATAAATTATTTAAATAACGTTTTTATATTCATATATGCATTTAAAATAAAATAGCGTTTATATAAATACTATTGGCACCTCGCTTCGTTTCAGTAGCAATTTACATAATATTGGGTTACACTATCGAAGTTTCAGTAGGAATCCGAAACTTTTTCTTGTAAAAAATATAGCCTATGTTACTCAGAGATAATGTAACATTCTAGTAGAAAAAAGATTATCGAAATTCGTTTAGTAGTTTTTGAGTTCATTCTCAACAAACAGATATACAAAAATACGAGTCGCTCCTGTCTAACTTTATTAGTATACAAATTCAAGTAATTAAACTTAGGTTAATTCTTTCTTATTTCTGCTCAATTGGCATTATGTCCTTACAAAACAAAATTACATTGTCCAATTAGGGAAATATCATAGAATTATTATCCACCTAAAGTTTCCAAGAGGCGGTTGAACCAAAAAGGTTTTTAACTCGCGTGTTCGCGCCTCGAAAATAACTGGCCATGATGGTTTAGCTGTTTTAACACCCAATTTTCGCACTTCGCACACCTCTGCCCTGTAATTCAGTACAATTAGCGCCCAATATGAATGAGTTCGGAATACCGATGCAAATGAACAGCCGAAAACTTGGTAAGAACGGTTATTTCATTATATTTCTCGTGTTGATTGAAAAATTTTTGCTTAGGGGCACTTCGGGTGTGTACTTCTTTCTTTTTTTAAAAAGAGAGAGGGTGCAGATAATTTTATACAGTCATATCGAACACTTATAAGTGTTCAACTGTTTTCTTGCAGTAGAGGTTATATCATTACAGATTTAGCTGGAAGCTTTCAAAGAATGTTACACAAAAATACCTTCGTACTTTTTATAGTTGGGAAAATATTTACAAATGAGATGATAATGAAATGTAGATATTACTTTAGTACTACTAGAGCTTTGGGCGTTATAGCTGAATAAACCCTGCAAGGATATGAAGGAGGGATAAGGATTTTTTTAAATTACTTAGATATTATTTTACTAATTGTAATAACCATCAATTTATCATGGAAGAATTTGAATTGTAGTCCAAAATAATCTGCACATACATAGTTTTATTCCAGGATAAGGATTTTGATATCGAAGACTTATTCTTCGGAATACTCCCTAAACAGTTGCACCTGGCTTTCGGTTACTTATATTGTCGTCGTCAAACTAACTTTTTTTTTGAGTGGAAATGCATTTACGCATACTTTTCACCGCGGGGACAGCACAAAGTTATGTCGGGCTCCATGGCCGAGATGATGGTGGCTAAGACTACCGACTAAACCGCACTGTTTCCTGTTCCACGTAAAGTGCCAAATCTTTTCCCTCTGTCTGCACTGCACGCCTATGTCACAGACCCTTCGCTGTCAAGCTAACCTGAAGTAACTATTTGTCGACTTGAAAAGTTCTTATATACACCCCATACACCCGTTGCCGCCAATCTGCACTGGCTCCGTCTCAAGAAGTATGTCTTGAATCAATTTCAATGTCCTCCTTATCTATAAAGCATATACAGATGCCTTAAATGTAATGGGCAGAGAATTATGAAATGAGTAAATTCTTACTAATTAGACTGAAAGTTATATTAGGGACCTCTTGATGGAAAAGTGAAACGTCGTTGCTGCAGTTTTGTTTTATAAAATTTGTGATATTTCGAACATTAATTTGTAATAACCGTAGATTATTAACCGTTAAATGCTTATAAACGTACGTGAGTGTGACATCACATTTCAAGTTCTCTCCAAAAGTCCATGTGAGCCCCACATCTTTACTGAAGACTCAAGGAGTTTAGGGGAATGGCGTCTCATTTACCATTTATTATCTTTATCGCCACTCATTCTGATTTACGATGAATTATATGTTACTAATATATATTTTACTTGGCACTGGCTAAATTTCTTTAATGCAAAAAAAAAGTGATGTTTAATAATTACAGCACGAAAACATAACAACTTACTGATTATAAAAAGTTTGTGATGATAGAGCAGGAAAAGAATTTTTTTTTTTATAAATTAACTTTTTTGTAATTCTAAGCAGTAAATCGAAATTGATAATCATTTTAAAAGCCTCCATTCAATGGAAACCTACGCTATCCCTAAGTATGGACTAGAATTTGAAATTCCTAAAGAAGAAGAAGATTCCTAAAATGGACATAAAACCATAAGCTAATCCATATCAAAATACAATCAATAATAGCCTACTGTTTGCTAGATTTGACAAACAAAATTCTAAAACAAAAACTCTTTTGTCATAAAACGACAACGTGCGCCATAAAAAAATTTGAGACCTTTTCTTTCAATTAAGCAAATTGGGCATGGCATTCGAAGTACTTAACCATCGGCTGCAGCCCGTCGGCAATTAGCAAAGCACATGATTGCTGATGCCTGGAGCTGGCACGACTGCCACCAGTTAGCTGAATTGGTATTCTTTGAACCACATTATGCGTGAAAGGACTAGTGTCTTAGGAAGACCCTCAGAAATTGTGTTTTTCGGGACAAAATGTATCTTATTCTAGTTACTTCACCCCGCACCATTTGAACATTTTATATAGAGATATTTGAAATCTCTTTGCGTGAAAAGTTTGGATTAAGATTGGAAGTATTACAATATCAAAAGACAAAAAAAGCGGTTTTAACAGTTTCGTGAAAGTGAACAAACATGAAAATGTTTACAAACCAAACAAATACTTTAAAATCATAAACAGGATTGGCAACATAGTTATGAATATTTTAAGCAGACAAACCTCTTATTACATTAGTAGCTCAAAAATTACATGTACGGTTGTCGGTCTGAATATTTGGGCACATAAGTGTTGACGACTATCTATGCAGCGATATCATAGACCGCCCAAAGTACTGTCGCCCTATCTGTAGCTCTAATCTGACCTTTGGAAGTTCGATTCTCAAAATTAAAGGGCACTTAACATTAATTACACCCTATTATAACTCAGCTGCTTCTAGATTACTGTACCTCAATTTAATTAACAATAAGCAGGGCTTTTTAATTCTAGGTTCTATGACGAATAGAATGGAAAACTATTAAAATAGATAGATAGCATTAAAAAGCATAAGACGGCTTTCACTTACTAATTCAGGGGTATGCAAAGGATGCCTGATAAAATGGAAATCTGCTCAGAGCCTGTATTTCAATGTTCATATATGCCTACTGCTATCAATTGCTTAAAGCTAATTAGACTAACGATTTAGAAAAGAAGTTTCAATATAGGTGAGTAAATTTTCCTAGCAACAATTACAATGTCACTTTTAAGAGCGAGACTTTTGTTACCACAGGTATAAAATTGATTTTTAGACCCAAAAAAATTATACGAGTACTACGGATTTATTTGTCTCCGGAATAATTATTGGATTGTGTAAAGAAAATAATGCGTGTAGCTGAAAATATTGTCCGTTTTCTATTATGACTAAACAAAACATAATGGTTAAAGTGTTAATTAATGTTAATTACGTTTAAGAGTTAATTAATTTTACTTACTTAAAAATATTTAAATTTAGCTTTTGGGAGCAAATGAAAAGTCACGGACAGTTGCACAAAAAACTTCATTAAATTCTAGAATATAAAACAACTTCGACGTAGGTGGTAAAAAAATTGTTTTATGTAGATGCATGCAATTTTATCCGATGCAAACAAAAGAGTATTTCAATGCCGGACACAAGTAACTAAACTTAATGTCCAGGTGTAGAAATCATTACTCAAATCCTTTCCCTTCCCAGGATAATTTTCAAAATTAAATCCCAAATTCACTCCTACGGAAGCGTTGTCAATTTATTAAAAAATCGTATGAAATAAGCCACTTACTGTATCAAACGTATCAATTACAGCTGCACCCTGTTATAAAGCAGCATTACATTCGAAGAGATCACCCATTGTTTCAACGTCACGAATTTAGCAACATCGATTAGCTTTTGACGCGACGACCCGTCGGAAAACACTCATACTCCAGAATTTGCCAGTGGCCACAAAAAATATCGTCTTGTTTAAATAATTGGTAATGACGTAGCCAGGAGCGTGGTGATCACTAACTCCTCGATCGAATTACTCGATCGTAAATAACGATGTTCGTTAATGTAACGTGCGGTCTCCCTTTACTTGTTTTATTATGTTGTAGTTATTAAGTAATGCGTTCCTCAGGGAGGTAAATTTGGCCCGATTTTTATATGAAGACATTTAGTCCGTTAATTTAATAAGTTAGCCAACTTTATTGCATTATGTAGAGAGATATGCTGAGTGTAGGTATATTTTACTACATGCAAGCTATACTTTTCGATCTTGGGCTCTACGCATCGAGCTTTTTTTGGCCACTTTGGCCACACTCCTACCCACCTGGTGGTTTGTCAACTAACACTTATACATCCTGTTTTAAATATTTATTTCAAATGTTTTTTTTGTTAATTTTTAAAAAGTTTATATGATGTATTTACAAACACAATTGTTTTAATTACTATTATGTAATTTTATCACCTTATGATTCCTGTTCCTTTAAGCTATTATTTATTTTCATTACAGTATAATACACCGTACAAAAGCTAAAAAAAACGTACATATAAAATATACCAATAAAAAATAATGAAACTGTGTTTTGTTTTGAAAGTTCTTTATTTATTTACACTTCTTTATAAGAATAACTTTACCTGCACCAACAGAATTATTACACCACTAGGAACTCACTAAAGCCACCTTAGTGCCACTAAGAATCTTTCTTGTTATTCCTATGATCGCCAAAATAAAAACAGGGTCTTGTCTTAATCTTTCACTCGATGTATATAGTTATGTAAAGCTATGCATTTTATTCGAACGCAACAATTATCTTACTTATGTGAAGAAATACGTTGTTTAAATATTTAGTACTTACCTTTATTATATTATTCAGGTTGTTTCCATATATTTCGCTGCAGACAATTTAAAATAGCTAAAAAAAGAAAAACGTCATTCCTTTTGACGGATGAACCAAAAAGGTTTGATTCGAACTAACTTGAAAAGGCCTTCAACGTTTTACCTTGAAAATCCTTCAATATTTATTGAGATGACACACAAAGCCGCATTAGAGAGAAGACTGTATGTCCCCGATAAGGGCCGTTTTTTAAATGGTAAATTCTAAACAGAACTAAACAGTATATTATAGCATAATACGAGTAATTAACATACACTGCAACCAGCTCCTTAACTATTAAATTTAAACAGTATAATGAGGTGTTGTAAAGCATACCGTGACTGCGGCATATGTCAGAATTGTAGGTCAAGTTACTTGGAGTATTTTAAACTATGTGGTTTCAAGGAAAAAAATAGACGAATACTAAAATTGTAGTTTTAAATAAATTGAGAACCTCCCGTTTGTGTGGAGTACATTTATTTGTCAACCACATTCAATGAGATATTAACTTAATATTGAATATACTTTATTGTGCCGTCTGGTACCGGGCTAGAATAGTGGCACTATCTCACGAGGAGTCGTTGGAGTCGAAGAAGAGAAATCCTACCGAATGATGGAACTAAGTTCACCAAACCGCCTGCCTAGAGTGGTGATAATGGGCAAATATCTCCCATCGAATGTAAACTATTTGGGAGGCTTATGCTCATGTTGATGATGAGATTTGTCTATGGTGATAGTATGATAATGGCAATGAATGAATAATGTTTTCACTTAAACTTGGTTGCTCCTCCTTTTGTGTACGACTTCATTTATCTTTATTACCCACTAGCTGACCGGACCGACTTCGTTCTGTCATAATTAGTAGTAAATTAATAAAAAAAAATTCGTTATGATCACGTTATTTATGTCACATTAAGGAATAATCAACGATTACTTAAAAATCTACTGTGAAAATATTTTTTATGGTTTTTTCAGTGTGCCTTAAGAAACTTGATAAAGTATGCCGAATTGATCCAGACTTAACAACATGCTTTTTTTTATCAGATCTTAAAAAGTTTCTATTCTTTCAAAAACGTAATAATAAAGAAACCAATAACTTTAGAAACTCATATAATAAGGGCGTCTTGCACAACAATCACTAATCCTGTTTAGTTCTAAATCTATTTAAAACATGGTGCTGTCCCTCTCAACTTTAAACAAATGACTGAAACGCAATGACATTTGAAATCAATTCTAGCTAAAATCAAATTTGATCTGTTGTGCCAGCGGCCCTAACAGTCCTATCCCCACTCGTAACGCAACCGATATATACGTAGGGTGACCAAAGTTATATCTCGCTTACCCGGTGAACAACCTAATTAGGCAGAGCCATGAGAAAAATAAGACATCTTAGTTCGTGTGCGGATATGTATGTGTATATAATGGGCACTAAGAGTAGGAAGACGCTGCGGGACCCCCGCTAGCGGACCGCCGACGACCTAATTAAAGCTGCGAGAAGCCGGTTGATGTAAGCGGTTAAGTGTCTTTAATAGTCTGAAAAAGAGTATCAAAGGCTGTTGGTGATATTTGTTTTTGATATTTCACTACTCGATAGCCGCTTTTCCATTCATTTAGAAATATACTTCAAAATTAAAATGGATTTCTAAATTTGAACTCATTAGTGATCTAAAGTTAAATTTATTAAACGGTCTCCTAAATTTATATTGTACAAACGGTTTTCCAAATACAAATTTTGTAAAAGATCTTCTTAATTTAAATTTCACAAACTTTCTTCTAAAATTAAAAACAAAGGCAGTATGTTCCTACAAGAGGGAAAATCTTCTAAAAGACGATAGGAAGTGCCCGAAAACTTCGACTGCCCTATGACAGGGTGAATGTCAATGAGAGTTGTTGTTAGTCTGCCGTATAAAAGATTCACATACCTGTATACTCGACATTTGACAGTTAATTTACGTCATCGTGGGTCATCTTGCTCCGTGACAGGTCTGCTGACATTGCATACGTCACCATGACAATCAAAGTACAGCAGTATGTGTACTACCGACTTATTCATACCAAGTACTTGTTTCATAGCACTAGTGAAAGTCACAATAGAATCTGGAAGCGTGTTAAGGTTCTTAGGAAAGAAACTTATTATGAAAGAATATGGTAAGATATGAACCAACAGCTTGCTAAACATAATACATTAAACATATAATCTCAGGAAGCCAATTATAGGTCCGCACTGATAGAAACAGAATCTCATATAACCTCATAAACATAAAAACACATATTCACATAAATACAAAAACATGCTAGAAATTAATGCCGAAAGAACTTGCTACTTAACTGCGTCCTTGCAACAATATTTGTGCAAAAAAGATCTAAATCTAATTTATGACAATTTTTTTAAAAAAGTTTACCGGCTCGCCACTTTAAAGAATTTTGTCTGTAATTGGTCGATGCGAATGGAATGATCCTAATTTTAGAAGCGATGATAGTTGTTTCGATAGAAAACTTGATATCTATGTAAAGTTTTTTAAAACTAAACTGACTTTGAAAATTCTGATAGCAGCACCCCAAAGCTTCTGCCTTCGCCAAACCACTCACACGCCAAACAACCAATGTTTCCCACCTTAAGCCTTGAGGGAGGTTAATAAGCTTAGATGATGCTATGTCTTTTCTTCTATATATGAAGTTTCCCCACCCCCTCATGACCACGAATTTCGTTCAATACAGCGCTAGAATGGCTAATTTTTTATGTATTATTGTAGATCGCATTTATTTTGATATCAAGTATATTGACAGTTGCGCCTTCAGAAGTAGCTGACAATTTCAGTACTTTGTCACTCCAACTAGAACGCACGTTCAGTAAATTGCCACTATACTATTTGAACGCAATAATTGACGCGACAAAGTACTAAAGTGTTCAGCCTCGGCCGACCCATACCATGAAACAGTATAACTATAAAACCGAGTTAATTCCCTTTTTTTATCGCTCTACTTTACTTCGCGACGACGCTTGAAGAATGTAAATTTCGTGAGAAACTCATTAAAAATTTCATATTGTGCAACCGTGCAATATTGTAATTATTTCATGTGACACGAAAATGCTAATACACCGACCTGGGATTGTGCTATTTCACTACACGTACGTCAAAACTGGCAATGAACAGTATTTTGCAGTTTTAATTATTCAAGGTTTATGTTTTATACATTACTTTTTTATTTATATTTACTCGGCGGTTACACGCTTACTTCAACTTTTCTGAAAAGAAATAAAAATGTTTATGAATAGGAATACTTTTGTTTGAAATATAATATTTTTACTAAAAATTTTATGGTGAAACCTTTTTGTTAACGTGAATTGAAGTGACGATTAAAATTTACTAAAATATCACCTTGTACCTACTTAATGGCTTCCTTTAGTAAGTTCTTAAAAAGGGCAGGTCAAAAGTACACTAAACGGACGGGAGTGTATGAGATGTTAATGAGCGTGAATGGAAAGAAAAGTGAGTACCAGGATCACCTCTGCGTATCCCAACGGCAACAATAAATATTATTATATTAGAAATAAAATACTATGCAATAATAAAGTATGCAAAAATAATAAAGTAATATTACGATTCTTATATCAAAAACGTCGAACATTGAAGGACGTTACCTCAAAAACTGTACACATACCAACCTCAAGCAAATTCAAAAGTATAGAAATAACTAGACAAAAAGGTAGGAAAATAGGCTGTATGTAAGTTGGCGCCAATTTCCTAAGACTAGAGGTGTTGACCAATCAGAGGGCGTGTGTAGGGTGGTCCCACGTTGTGTGGCGCATAAATGCAAATGCGCCAGTGTCACTATCTTTATCTTGAGCGCAACATGCGCGCTTTTATGCGCGTCCGTCTCTCACACCGTCTTTAGTGTGACGGTTTATTTTATCTTAGAATCAAACTGTATTAAAGAAATGTTTGCTGCAAAATAGTGTCAATGGTTAATGATTGGAAGAGTATAGAACTCTTTTTATAAAATTAAAATTGTGTACTTAGGTAAATTTACACAATGGCTCCTATATCTTATTAATATCGGTTTAAGCTGAAACACTTTTTTTATAATCTCGTCACTTTTGTTCAAAGTATAAAATTTTCATTTTGTAAATTAGAAACTCAGTATCTTGTTTTATTTCCAAAAGGCAGGTTTCAGTTATGTTTGTTGTGATGATTGTACATTTACAACATGAAAAATTAAATAACATTTATAAAACTTTAAATATATCGACATATATTCATGTGAGTACCCAAATTAAACAACACATTTTAAACAGCTACTGTAACTACAAACCTTAAGGTAAATTGCAAGCAACGTAATATGCTCGCGTCGGTGTGAGATGCGGCCGTGTTTAGTCCCAATAATACGACCGCATGTAGCAGTTTAAAGGTAATGAAGATATATACCGGCGCGCGTGTTAAATGTTCCCGGCAGGCGTTCCGTATTTGAAATGTGACAGTCCACCGAGTAGGTCTTATGCAGCCAGATCTTTCAACGTTTTACGAAGAATAATATTTATTTGAAAAAAAATTTTTTATAGACGAATTATATTTCATTTTAGCTTGTACTGAGTTGGGTTATTCGAATGTATTTCGTTTCATCTTAAAAATCGGTTTTGTCTGACTAATACTCATATATTTGCTGTTGTGATATTACAGTTTACAGAAAAAATATTATATATTTTTTTATAAAACAATAGTAGAAAGAAATAGATGTTTTTTATAATACCTTTGCGTTAATAGCTGCTTCTTAAGTTTATTTTTTAATGAATTTGTATTAGTGCGCAAAAATATAAAAAGAAGTTAATTTATTTAAGTTACTTAAGTTCAGAAGATTAATTTATTTATATCGTTCGACGTGTAACTGTTCTCAAATTTATTTTATCTCATTTCCATAAACAACTTTGCCATCATTGCAATTATTTGTAAACTCTCTATGGATTAAGAAAATTCCTTTACGATCAGTTGTTTAAGCTTATTATGTTGTGAATCGACCAACTAACGCTGAGTCGGCTTAAGTGTATATTTTTAATACAAAAAACGTTCTCATTAAAGCTACAAGCTCGCATATTTGCACAACTAAAATGTACGTTAACTATATCCATAAGGTAACCACAAGACGCCTCGCCGCAAAGAGAGAGAGATAAGAATTAATAAAATATATCATTCATGTTGCACGACACTGGTATCATTTTATTGATGTCTCAAGCTTCGATCACTATATTAGTGATCGAAGGTCTTAAGTATTAATTCTGATTTATTGTTATTATCAAGAGCTATTTTTTCATCAGTACATTTGTAAGTTATATTTTTTTAAAGAATGTTAAACGTCACATTTTATACTTATTAGCTGTGACTAGTTAACAAAAACGCCTACCAAAAAATGTTATATAAATTTATTAGAAACACATAACGAAAAAAACAACAATTGAATGGCAAATAAAGGTCAAAAGAGACGGTTAGTTAAATTAAAAAGACATCGACTAATAAGCAAGTTGATAAATAAATAAAGAAAATAAAAGTCCTAGAGCACCGGAAAATGTCGTCACCCGATCGAGATAACCGCGTGCACACGGCGCGCGAAAAGACAAGTGACTTAATTGACTACCCGTGGGGGGTCTCCACTGGCGTATGCTAATCAATTCACCACTAGTTTGTTTTTTCACCACCGGAATGAAGCCTTTTTCGTATAAACCCTCTTTAGTATTGGACGCGAAATCGCTCAAAATGGCGAATGGAATTCGATTTTTGAATTTAATTTTTTGTTACAAATTAAAACATCACGGAGGTTGTTTACCTAGTTCTCGTATTTTTTGCGTATTGCTAAATTAAATTAACTATTTCGTTTAAAGAAAATATCCCAAGAGGATACCAAATAAGTTGAATTAGGTTTACTAAACACTATGATGTATGTATAACATGTAATGTAGGTATGTGTTATCTTTTTACGAAAAGTATTTAACTCGTATTATACGTTACTATTATTGCTACGGTGACACCGGAATAAAGCATTTTTTTCATATAAAACCTCTTTAGTATTGGACGCGAATTACTAATGAAGTTAATTTATTAGTTAATGAAGTATCGAAGGACATAAAGAAAAGTTTATTGAATTCTAAATAAACAGAGAAGTAAAAGAATTTTACAAATACTATTATTAGATTGTATGTATGATTTGACTGTAAGTACAAAATCATGCTCTAAAAAACATACATATATTTATTTCCTATACCAAAGAGTACCAAACCTTATTAAAAGACGGAACCCCCGTCTTTTAAGCGCGTATTTGTTTAACTTTTTTATCTCGGAGCGTATAATTCAACTCTCGTCGTTGAAGGGTTAAGATATCCCAGTGTGGTCCCAATGACACGTTAACGTTATAAACGCGCTATATAACGTTCCAAGAAGCGGTTCATAGTTGACTTTTTCTTTTTTCTGCGTACCAAAGAGTATTTAATTAGCTACCGTTGACGCTCTTTAGTTTCTAGTTAAGATTAGATCGAGATATTAGTCGTTTCTCGGATGAATGCTATACGTAATTAATAGCAGTTATAAAATATTACAATAACTATCTATGATCTGCGTGATAAATTTTATATTATCATAATTCTTCCTGTTAGTATCAATAGAAATATGAGTTTACAGTTGTTTTTAAGTCAGATAAAGGATATAAGAAGGAAAAAATAAGGAGTACCTTATTTAATTTTAATTATAATTGAGTTTTCTTATAATTGCATAAAATTACTATAAATAGTACCATTCACTTGAGCTTTTAAGTCTTATGGAGAACATTTGCAAGCTAAGTGGCACATAGCTCGTAGTATTAGGGGTACCAGAGTTTTTCTATGTTGGTTGCCAATCGTTAAACGTAGAGGACATTAGACAGTTTCCTTTGCGGGACTGCTCGAAAGGGTTACCGCGGCCTTGGAACATCGCAGGCTCAAGGAGGTTTTTAGTCAGAAAAAGTCTGACACACCCATCCGCTTCATCTACAGCGGAAGATTTATTGATTTTCAATCCGAAAAAAAAGGGGACAGACCGAAGCGGTGGATGCTGGTGGCTCAAGTTCGATCTATGTAGAACACAATTGTTATGGAAGAGGCCTATGTTCTCCAAATAAGCGCTCAATAACGAATGACATACAACGGTCATCCCTCCAAAAGCTGCTTAATTTCACGATCCTTCTCGATGCCCATTCTTACGGCGCTAAAAAAGCTTCATATGATAGAGGTTTCTCCCGCGTTTTTGTGTAAAAATTCTACTAAATTATAATTTCACTATCTTACGCAGCGCACTTAACGAAAGAATAAGATTAATATTTACCGCTTTTGCAACATTTTTCATTGATGCTCCGCTTCTATTGATCGTAGCGGAATGTTCTACAGCCCAAAAGCCTTTCTTAATTAATCCACTATGCAGCATTAATATAATATTTAGTTTCAAACCAGTAGCTGTTGAGTTTTGAGCGTTGGAACAAACAAACTCTTCAAAATTATAATATTAAGTATAGAAATATAGATTAAACTGTTACAAGTAAAACATTACAAGCTATCTAGAGAATGTTAAGCTTTAAAACAAATAAGAGACCAAAGAGTTAATAGCTTAGTTCTAAACAGCAGCTTGCTTACAAAGCATGTCCATAAAAATGCTGGTCGACTGTAAAATATGCACAAATTATTAATGTCACGCAGGGGTCCGGTAGGGTATCACGAAACCTTCCTAATGCTAATATAGCGGGTTGGTTAATGAAATAATCTATTTTTCTATACTAATTTAATTTTAACTCTTAATAGGGCAAAGCTTGGTGAACGATTTTATAGGTTTTCTTCCTTAAATAAACCGCATATGGTTCAATATATTAACATGCGGTGGAAATAAATAATAATATGCGCTTTCCGCTGTCTGTCTGTATATATATCTATATATATAATACATAGGGATGTATTCTTTCATCTTTAAAACTGCGCAACGGATTATGTTGCGGTTTTTTTAACAGAAAGAGTGGTTTCAGTTCTATTAAGAGTTAAGCACTCGTAGTTCGCAATACTGGATGATTCATAAATGGGTCCGTTTGTGGCTTAAGTCTTTAGATAACTCGTGAAAAACAATAGGTTTTCTATCGACTGAGATCGATGGCGTTCAGCGTGTTAATATTGAGCGCTTCCGTTGGTGCCAGTATTCACTATTTTTGCATTGCTTATATGGATATGAAGTCTTAATGTGTAAGTCGTTAAGCCATGGTAGAGGCCTTGTTGTAGGACTGTTCTAAAACCATGTTGCCGCGGCAACGGAACATAACAGGCTCAAGAAGGAATCTGTATGGTTTTTAGTCAGTAAAAGTCTGACACACCCTTCCGATCCACCCACAGCGGAAGCGTATCATTGAATGATATGAAAATAAAAATTGACGGTGCTTTAAAAACTATAAAAGCAGGATGCATCTTTATTCGCGAATCCGCGCGTGAAGCAGTAGATGACGGGAATGCCTGTCAATTTGGTTCATGAGAGTTAGTAGTGGGCGTTACTGGGTTTTATGATGAATTTGATCTCATACATACATAATATCACGCCTGTATCGCCGGAGGGCTAGGCAAAGACATATTATACATGACATATTAGGCATAAAAGAGAAAAAAGCTTAAACGTTTATTTTATAATACGAGTATTTGAGAAAGGACAAATAAGGGTGATTTCCCAAAAATCACCAGGCCAGTTTAGCGTGACAACACGCGCTATATATCAAGCATTATGTCGTGTTATTATCGTAATGGATAATAGCGTTTGTTAACCCCCTAATGCTCATTCTCCCCAAGACTACCTAAGCCTATTTAGAGACTTTAAGAGTCCACTAAGAAGCCTTCTATGGTGATAGTCTCCTTAACACGTTAAACATAATCGGTCCCAAATACAATAAGAAACAGGCATTTAGCGTTTAAAAACTTAATAAGATATATAATCAAAATCGACCCCTATCTTGAGGTGGGTAGTTATGGGAGATCGCTAAAATTTGGCTTTTCCGATTTGATTGTTCTTTAAATCTACATCATATAACACACGAGAACGTGTGGTTGAAAAGAAAATAACCCGTTTAGTTTCTTAATATTACATATGTAATGTTGCGTCTCGTCTATTTTTTTCGGCCATTTTACTTCTAAGCTTTTATCGCAATGACTCCGGGTTATTAGTAGATTAAATACCGAAGAGACCGATTGGTTGTTTTTGCCGACTCTTAATTTATAATTTTTGATGAATATGCAATTGTTGCACGAAATTCATCTGAAATCCCCTCTGCCGCGGGCGCGGAGACGCTTTGCTAGGCTTCTGAAAGTCAGCAACATCCACCGTCTCCTTAAAAGAGTAACGGCTAAAGAAAGGAGTCTTAGATTCCCTCCCAAAGGATCGAGCTATCTTTACAACAAATTTAATAATAATCAGGCCCCGCTTAAGAGAAATTTAGGGAAGAACGTACTTCTCAAAGAATAAAAGACTCTTAAACTGTCTGTCTACTGAAGCGCGGCGAGGCAGCAGAGTGGAAAAACGGAGAAATATTAACCAATGAGATTCTCGGACAGGAGAGGAGCCACTACTTTATGCAATCCCATTGCTTAATATTTGTCCGTTTCTCCCCGCATCCTCACTCCGCTTAAATGGACAGTTCTACCTTGAGACCGTGTCTCCAAAATAAGCTTTTTATATCACATGTGGCATCAAAATAGGCACCCGCTTTAAGACAATCAGAAAGATCAAAAAGTTATTGTTACATTTATAACATGAGTAAGGACAAATAAGGGTAAAACCCCCAAATGCTCCCATTCTCCCCAAGATCGCCGTCCACTTTAGCGTGACAACGCGCGCTGTGTTTCAAACATTTTGTCGTATGACATTATGGTAATGGATTTCGTAATATTTTTGATACGCCACCCGACCCCGAGGCACGAAATGCGAAATAGAGATCTGTTTGTACTTTATCGATAGTTTTATTTAATTTTCGTTTATTAGAAAAGCCTGATATTGGCTTGTTCCTGGAACAATACGTGAAGACATTGATTTTTTATATTGATAGATTTCATATATTTTTCGTTTATATGAAAAGTCCTAAATTGTTATGAATTAAATTATAATTAAACATAAAGAGGCATATAAGTTTAGACCTTGTTTTGTAATAAGCCCCATACATTTTTCACTTTTTAATTAAGTCATGTTTTTAAGTTAATCTGTTTTGACTTACAAAATAATAAGGTACAGTACATACATTTGTATTATGTTAACGGGAGTGCACAAAATAAATATAATTAAACCGTTTAAAAATTATTTCATAAAGTTATACTTAAATTACAAAAAATCGTGATACATTATCGACATCGGTGTTATTACAAGGTGCCACACTAGTCGACATTATGCAAAACAGGAGCGAAGGAGCACTATCAGATCGGCGGGGCATAAGCGCGGTCACACTTATTTACAGCCGAATTATCGGACGCCCACTCGACCTTTTACAACTTTTTTCTTTTTAATTACGTAGAATATTTACCTTTTTTGTCTTTTAATACCAAATTTAGACCAAAGAGGTTGACGAACAGTGTCGTGCTAGGTTTTTTCTTTAGCAGTGACCAGTAATTTGATAAATCATGTTATTGCGTAGAGTTTAACATCATGTAGCATTTTCGTTATTTAGCCACATTCAAAGTCAATTAGAGTCAAGTCATACCAACCCCAGTTAACCAGGGAAGACTTCATTAAAAAGGCTCAAATGCGAATAAGTTATGTCTAAATATCCACCAAATTTACATATGAAAACTCGAATTAACGCCACATTAAAACAATGTGTTTCTTTCCGCGATGGCGCCTAATCTACTTTATTTATCAATAATACCAATACCAGGTAAAGAAAAAGTGCAGTTCTAGATTTTTAATTTTAAAGGCTAAGTTATAAAACATCAATACGTTTTTATAAAAAGTTCGTACACAAGTAGTGTTTATTATAAATATTTTATGCAGATTTATTAACATCTAAAGAAAATTTGGGTTCGTATAAAAAACTAATACATTAAATCGGATCGGAAAAGGGTATATTTTTAATTTCAACGTGTTCAAAGACTAAGCTACATATTTACAGTAAAATGAATGAACTATCTTCATCTTTTTCGATGATCACAACCCAGATACAGATTGGTGGAGGCAGTGTGGCGTCTTGCCGTTAGAAGCATCCATTGTTTACCATACGGCTAATGGTAAGTAGCGGATGCTGGATTATTTTTCTTTTGAGATATTGTCTCTTGTAGTTGTGTTTTATTTGTGTTTCCCATTATCTCAATTGGGTACCCAAAAAAGAAAAAAAAAGCAGTACAGACTTCAGTAAAAGTCATAGTATCGCATTATTCTACAAAGGAAGCGTAAATTTTTCAGTTTTAACTTGCTAAAATATAAAAACAAAGCCAACGGATCGTAATGTGAACTGCCCTTAAGCCGCGAAGCCGCACATTTTAAACTGATATTTGCGTGCGGCTAGCGACATTTTTATTCATATTTTTTTGGATTTTCACGGTGATCGGCCGCCGCGATTACATCGATTTCCACCTTAAAGCACGCACGTGTTCACTTAATTCCTGATTTAGTACCGCATCATATTTTGATAAGTATTTTTAATTTGAATAAATTATTATTTAAGGGGCGTTATCGGTCCGCGGCCACGGTATAACTGTCGCTGGCAGTTTGTGAAATGTGCCGTTTTGTAAATAGACTAGGCAAATTGTTAGCGTATTGTCAATAGTTTCTGATTTTAATAAAAGCAAATGGCTCGCAAAGCAATTCTTGGGTGTGTTAGGTTATCTAGCTTCATTATCTAAAAGTCCCCCAAAGTTATATGCTATACGAACAAAAACGTCAAATGTCTCCCATACTTTCACAATTTGCTTAGTCGTTTTGTAAAATATGTACCGCATTTGATATTTATTTTCATTATCACTTAGTTATACAGGTGTCACATAAGTTAGACAAAAGCAATTGATACATATGACACTTCGTGGAGGCACTCCAAAATATATTATAATAACTGCATTAGCAGTGTGCGGAATAACTCTTTATTGGTTTATGATATATCTTAATTAAATACATAAACGCTTAGTGAGAAGGAAAATAAATAATTTCTAAATCAGTAATGTAGTTAACAAAGAAACAAATACAAAGTTTCAGGAAAAAAAATATTTGGTTTAGAAACTCCATAAACATATAATAATAACTGAAAGATATTGGAACTACCCATTCTGCCTGCGACATAAAACACTGTGGTTTCATGGCTGAATGTCGCAGTTCCCTTTGTTACAATTTCGTACAAGCCGGAAAAAATATAGACGATAAAGTTGTCAAGTGGAATAAAACCTTAGGCGCGCAATGATCGTTTTGAGATATCGTGTTTGCTTACTGAAGATATGGGAATTGATGTTCTTTGTTCATGTTTTTTAATTATTTGGCATTTCATTTGGAATTACCTACGTAACTCCATGCTTTTTATCAATAACAATACGGAGAAACTAAATACCCCTTTTTTTCTTAGGGACTCATTTATTTAAAATACTTGCTAGTGTCAAGTAATCTAATTAATCAAGTTCTAAGCATTAATCCACAATTTATGTCATTCAACAGAAGTTATGTCTAAAAATCGAGTATACACTAATTTTGTATTTTTTTGTAAGTAAATTAATTACTTTTTATCGACAGCTTTCTCGTGACGTCACTATTTTTGATAACATTGTGCTATTAATCGAAAAACAGGAAAAAGAAGATATTTCTCAGTGTTTTTAGTCATAAAGTCTTGTCCTGGAAAACGGATAAACATATTCTTAGAAAATATTTTTACATACTAACGTGCTTACGTACTGCATAATATGAAAATTAATGTTCTTAGTTTAATGTCTTTTAAAACCAACACTAAGCCTTGGATAATTTGATTCTGGAGAAAATAAATATTTCATAATACGTAAGAGTAGTTTAAACAATAGACAACGGATGAACATATCTATTTTTGATTTCTTGTACATAAATAAATATTCAGTATTGTAGTCCTAATGTCTTAAAGCGCACTAGAGAACGGATAAACATACCTTACCCATACATCCCTATCTTCGTCCGAATCCCTCTCTGCGTTCGAATCCCTCTCTTCGTTCGAATCCCTCTCTTCGTTCGAATCCCTCTCTTCGTTCGAATCTCTCTCTTGTTGTTCGAATCAATCCCTTGGTTCCAGAGAGCCTCGCCGTGTTCTTTAGTGACTTAAATGAGTTTGGATAAAACACATACTTCTTAATCATTGAAAGCACTGAAATCAAGAAAAAAACCATGTTTATGCACAAGTAACATTGGGATTAGAGTGTTAGTTCATATTTTACCAGTCATGACAGTCATCAAAATGACATATGTAACATTTATAAAAAAATGTCAACACTAAAACAGTTGACACGACGACTACATTATTTGTTCATCATGTATGGAATTTGATGGAATTTAATAGTGGCGCCGAAGTGTTATGTTTACCATTACAATGCAAATATACCAATTAGCTGTATTTATAATGTGTTAATAAGGAAATTAAGATGTCTAGATTACTATGATGATACCTATAAATAAACTTAGATGTTTGTTATTTCTATAAAATATTTGTTTGTTATTTATAGTCATTTAGTTTTGTGTTTCTATGGAAAATCGTTTCAAATGTCATTTCTTAACCTAACCTTAACCCGCCCTCTCCTTTCCTGTCCTTTCTACGTGCTGGTCTTAGGAACCACACTCATCCTGTGCAGTCTTTCAGCACTTGAACCAAACAATTTGGTAAGTCGTTCCTGTGTAAAACCATTCGTTTTTTGTATTATTTGCCGGCGTATATATTTTCGCGCATAGTGCCGGGTCTGAAACAGCATTTTTGCAGGCCGTCATGTGTGGGTGCCTTTGTTACTGTGCTTAATTCACGGTATGAAGCGCTGAGAGATTAGATGGTTTGGTCATGTTGAGAGGATGAATGAAAGTAGACTAACGAAAGTGATTTATGATGGACAAGTGATTGGAAGTGTTAGGAGGGGAAGACCACGTCAGACATTCCACGACCAAATTCAAAAAGGTTTAGAGAAAGGGCAGGTCAAAAGTACCCTAAACCGACGGGCGAGTATAAGGAGGTTAATGAGTGTGAATGAAGCTAAAAGTGTTTGCCAAGATCGTAGCAAGTGGAAGGATGTGATCTCTGCCTACCCCTACGGGAAAGAGGCGTGACATTATGAATGGAGCGCTCTTGCTCTAGACTGCATCGACTACTTACCATCAGGCAAAATGTGGTGATAATAACAGGTCAACTTTTTAAAAAAATATTACATGATTGCCATCATTAGCCCAAGGTGAACCTATGTTCAGCCCTCTGTTGAACATAGGCAACGATCCAACGTGATCTTGCAACCTCTATGAGGTCTTCCGTCGATCTTGGGTCTTTGGCGTCCTACACTAAAACATTTTTTTAAACTTTACTATTATTTATATAATTTTGTAAATATCCCTTTGCATTATATTCTCATCAAATGTTTTTCTTATATATATGTGCGTGTTTTCAATAAATAATATTAAAATTTTATGTAAAACTAAACAATTCTGTGCTCAATTAACATTGTAATTAGGTATTTATTTGTAAAACCCGTTTCATCAGACTCGCTCTTATTTTTCAGATCACAATCTGCGTCTACGAGATGCCACACACAGGTATGTTTACGCTTTAAGAATTTACCTAATTTATTGTTTAACTAGCTGCGCTCGCGGTTTTACCTGCATTAATTGGACGAAATCTCTTATTAAAAAATATTTCTCTGATCGTTTAAGCAGCGCAGGCAACGTAAAAATAATATTTCCTATTGATAATTCAAAGCGTGAAGTCACCAGTAGCGTGCTCAGAAAATTCTGATAAGGTATGCACTGTATTGCCCTCGTAGTTCCGTCAGACCAGATGGTCGGTTCAAAAATATGTGTAGAAACTTTAATTTGCTAGGTTTAGGGTATGTATTGCTCATATACATGTTTGATGAGCATTCCGCTCGATGTTACATGGCCTAAAACATTCCTCGATAAATGCACTTTCGAGTTTTTTTTTCGGATAATCACTTTTTTTATCTCACTGATGGTTTTTTTCGCAATAAATAAATAAAAACTTCAAAAGTTATATGAACTTATAAGTGGCACCACAATCTAAACACACATGAAATAAACCTAAATTAATAGGATAGCTTCGTTTTTTTTTATATTAATCGAGCAGAGCCTTTTTTGGTTACACCTTCTTCGGTTACCTGGGTGGTTTTGACATACTCTGGAGCAGTATACCGTGCTTCGGACGGCAAGTTGGTGTCGATTGTCCCCAGAAGTGGTAGTAATCATAATCATAATTCTTTATTGTTTCATTTGGTGTACAATTAGGTCTTAAAAATAATATTTTGTCCTCAAATGAACCCTGCTAGTAGTTAAGCTATATTTAATAAACAAATAAATATTTTCCGATAATTACACCAATTATTTTAGTTCCAAGATAAGTATCGTTTAGAACTTGTGTTATGAATACTAAGTAACACACATACATTTTTTTTTGTAAATATTAGGTCGGGGAAAAAGTCTTTTCGCATAACGTAGGTATAAACTTATTATAAATTTTTTTTGACTGTACTATTTGTGTCCGGCTGGTTTTGGTAACATTAAAAAGGTTCCATTATAAAGAAAAGAAAAAAATAAAAAAAAGTTATTTCCCGCTATTTTTCATTTGTTTTTCTCTCCGTAAAAATGAGTGAATCTAATGAAGAAATTCGATACATTTTAAAATTTTATTATAAAAAAGGCAAAAATGCAACTCAACCAGTGAAAAAAATTTGTGATGTTTATGGACCTGATGCAGTGTCAGTAAGAGTAGCACAAATTTGGTTCAAACGTTTTCAGTCCGGAAATTTTGATGTTAAAGATGCACCTCGCTCTGGTCGCCCTGTTACGAATAAAATGGACGCCATTTTTGAAAGAGTGGAGCAAGATCGGCATATTAGTAGTTACGATGTAGCTGAAGAACTGGGAATTGACCACAAAACAGTTTTGACCCATTTGAAGAAAGCTGGTTATACAAAAAAGCTCGATATTTGGGTGCCACACGAGCTCACTCAAAGAAACTTAATGAACCGTGTACTCATTTGCGATTCATTATTGAGACGTAATGAAACCGAGCCGTTTTTGAAGAGATTGATAACTGGCGATGAAAAGTGGATCACGTACGACAAGAACGTGCGAAAAAGGTCGTGGTCGAAAGTTAGCCAGGCTTCACAGACTGTGGCCAAACCTGGCCTAACACGAAATAAGGTGATGCTGTGTGTATGGTGGGATTGGAAGGGCATTGTTTATTATGAGCTTTTACCGCCCGGCAAAACCATCGATTCTGATCTTTACTGCCAGCAACTGATGAGATTAAAGGAAGCAGTCGAGAGAAAACGGCCGGAATTGATCAACAGGAAGGGTGTGGTCTTTCATCACGATAACGCTAGACCACACACATCTTTAGCCACTCAGCAAAAATTAAGAGAGTTCGACTGGGAGGTCCTAGTGCATCCACCATATAGCCCTGACCTTGCGCCTTCAGATTTTCACCTGTTTCGGTCTCTGCAGAATTCTTTAGGTTCTGTAAGGTTGACCTCAAGAGAGGACTGCCAAAACTATTTGTCCCGTTTTTTTGATCAGAAGGCCCAACGTTTCTACAGTAACGGGATAATGTCTCTGCCCACAAAATGGCAGAAAGTTATTCAACAAAACGGTACATATATATTGTAAATAAATGTAAATAAACTTTGAAAAAAATGTCTTGACTTTTCATACAAAAATACGAAAAGACTTTTTCCCCAACCTATTATATGCTTAATATACATAGGAAAACACAGAACGGAACAAATATTCATGTTTATGCACACAAATATTTGTCCTGTGTGGGAATGGAACCCACCTTAGGAGCGGAGTGCGGGTATACTCTCCACCACGCCATATCGGTCGTCAAAATGTCATATTAGTGGCCTAATTGGGCAACTTGAAAAATACTAACAGCAGGACGCCACACTCCTGCCTCTACCAATTCGCACTGGGTCCGCGTGGGGGGTATGAGTAGTACGACCCCATACCCCTTCAACTTTGGTTTCTGAGAGGCGGCCAGCGCTCAGCTCAGCAGTGAGACTTAAAGGGGCTTATTTTAAAGTTAAGCAAGGTTTAAAACCAGTGGCTTTTATTTGAGTGACAGCACTAGTTTTAAAACTGTCTTTTAAAATGGGCTCAAGTGGTGACAATGAATCATTCTGTTATCGGCTTGGGTACGTGTTATCGAAGATATATTAATAGCTGAGTGGTTTATATACTCCTGAGCAGTATAATTTGGACTAGGCTCGGTAGAGTGCTCTTCTTTAGACGACCATTAACATTGTATCTAAAAATGTAACTAGTTACTTTTGCATTATTCGGGTCAAGTAACTAGTTACATATCAGATTTATTAGTAGTATCCGAGATATGAATTAAATTACCCAAATGATCCAAAGGGTCCGTTGAGGACCGATACTCGTCTTCAACTGTCTCTTTTTAAATTTATTGATCATTATATTTTTTGATTATATACTAACGCTGTTGCACTAACATAGTTTTAAGCTGATAATAATAGTCTGATTTGTTTTGAATGCTGTAGATACCTATAATTGGTAAACAGAATCTGTTCCATTGTAATTTCTTAATTTTAATATTTAGTAAGTCCACTGTGGTATCTCTTTTAAATAAATAAATAAATAGATCCTTCCAAAATGACGCCTAAAGTAAAATTCGACTCCTTTTAAAATATGGCATTTATCAAGCTGTAATCATTCTGTTATCGCTCAGGGGCCGTGTAACCGGAGAAGGGAGCCGCGTTAAAAGCGGCACAGATCTTAATTAACGTAAACTGCAGTCTTGGAGCCATAGTCAACATAAGGGTGGGCGTATAAAAGCGTTATTTATTTATATATTTTCTTCTTTATTGCTTAAAAGTAAGACAAAAGTATTATATAAGGCATTCTCTGCCAGTTGCCAGGGTCAATGTATTTATTCATGCTTGGCTTTATTCGGAAGCACTTGTAAACGACACTTAAATCTAGAAGCGCCACATCATTTGAACTAAAGCCAGCTTGGGGAAGATATTGCCATAAAATTTGGCAAGATTCTGTCTCCCGCCGCGCGCCAGGGCGAATTTAAATATACCTCTTGAACAGTATATTTATCATCATAATTATCATCATCTCAGCCATCTGACGTCCACTGCTGAACATAGGCCCTTCCAATAGATAGATCCTGAATCGCCTGCATCCATCGGCTTCCCGCCGCCTTGACCAGATCATCAGTCCATCGCGTGGGAGGCCTCTACTACTTTTGCCGATTCGCGGTCGCCATTGAAGAACCTTAACGCCTCATCGGTCGTCGGTTCATTTGTGATCATACGATCGTTAAATCAGGCAGATTATGATTAAGGTGTTTTATAATACATATATGCATCGTTGATTAAGCTAGTTTTGATGATAATAATATGCCATACAAACCAACAAAGTCCCTTCAAACCAAGAAGTCGCGGCAAATTAACATGTGCAACCTATTTTAGTCCCTGGAAGAGACTCGTTAAAACCAGGCGTATTTTTTCTTCTTTAAACGTATTTTAAAGTTACTTGATCTTCTACTAGTATCCGTGACGTCTAATTTTATTTCATTTCCTTAGAAGCGTGTTCCGTGTGAATTAAAAAATGGGTCCTCATTGTGCAAATATACGGCAAAATATTTTTTACTTCGTGTAGAGCAAAATATCTGTCCATCCAAAAAAAATTAGTTGTTGGAGTCAAAGTTAAAAACCAACGGCAGTTTAAGTTTAAGATCCGTTAAAAATAACACGTTTTCTTTGTATGAGCTTATATTTTCTACCTGCCAAGTTTCTTTAACGAAATGGTCAAATATCAGGTATTATAAATTATTACAGGATTTTTTGCTTTTCACTTAGATATACCTATATTATAAAAATATTAAAACTGCCATTGCAATTTTTTAATAAAGATGAATTTTATGTATAAAATCAACGTCTTAAATACTTAATACTACAAATGGACTTGGCAAATGCTTTACTGTTATTAATTTAGTGTGAGTGCAGCCCAGAAGCAAGGTATCTGCCCACGATCCGCCTCACGCGTTGAAATCAAAAGCGTTTCAAAGAACAACCACAGCCATAGTGTAGGCAACGCAGTGGACCCACAAACTCGAAAGAACGAACGTGAAGAATAAAATCGAGTAATAAGTATTGCCATATTCCAAAATTTACTATATCGTTTAAAAAAGAAATACACTTTATTGTGTTTAAAATCAAGAAGATCATTTAGACTTATCAAATGTTTACAAACAAAATGGAAATACAACACTTTTTAACAATGAAAGAGATTGGCGATACCACATTATCAAAAAAATAGAGAGAAATTTAAGCAAAATGGAGTCTGACAATGGATTTGTCAGAATTTTTCAAGGTTTGTCAGTTAATCTGGAAACCAGCAATGAAATGGAACATTGATGTTTTTATTGTGATTTGGTAAGTTTTCTACGTGGTAAAGAAATGTTAAATATTAGAAGAAAATGAGTTTTATTTTTCAGTACAAATTGGCAGTTTCAAGCTTTAATGGTATATATTGGTTTATAGTGCACTATTTTATAATGGAACGTTAAAAAGATATAAGTAAAAAAAAATACAAATTTCTCTTTGTTTATAGTAATAAATATAAAGTATTAATTTATAATCATTTTTCAAATTCCAGCAACAAAATCCAAAATAAACAGCAAACCTGAATGCAATATTTAACTTCAAACATAATAAATATAAGACTGCCAACTCGCTACTCTGTGGCAAGGTGCGCACATTAACTGTAATTAAAAGAATCTCCAAATCTCGAATCGAGATATTATCGGATCCGTATCGAGTCGGCCCACCCGTAAAGCTCAGCCGTTCTCTAATACATTATACATGCTTAACTTACATTAGTTCCTTATTAACATCTCATGACATCGAATAGCCTTATTAAAAACTCGATCATACGTTCATGCTTTGCTACTAGACTCGTAATCTGACTGTATCATTCATTTTATATTATAGACGTATGAAGCTTTATTTTTCTTTTTTTTTCTTTTAAATAATGGCTTTGTGCGGTTTGCCCATTTAGCCAGTCTCAATTAAGAGATATATTAATAACATATAACTTATAGTAAATGAGAATGAGTGGTGCTAAAGATGATAAATGATAATTAGATGCCCTCTACCAAAAGCCCTTCAGGCCTCAGTAAAGATGTGGGACTATACTGAGATCTCACATGGACTTCTTCACATCAAGAAGTCCTCTGAAGCTTTATTAGAGATTGGCTTACAGTATTATTTTCTTTAAGTACGGACTCACTCGAGTATTTGCTAGTGCCAAGTACCTATCTTGAATTATCTATATTCAAGTTATCAGCAACAATGTAAAGCGTTTTCGACATTTTGTCAAATTTAAAGTATAGTGAAGTCAAGTCCGTCACAGTCAAGTAAAAATTGTACGGATTAATGAACCTCAGAATATTTCGATCTAGATGAAATAGCTGAAATTCATCGAATTCGGCGGTAGAGCCCCAGCTCCTCGACAACACAGACCTAGTGAGAATACTGAAAAGGACAAAACCTTTTGAGTTAGTTTAATGTAGTGTCAGTGAAGTATAATACTGTGCTAAACACATTACTGAACTGTCTTCGCCTTAATAAAAACTATAAGAAAAGTGTTATGGGACAAAATCGTACTTTATAATATGTAATAGTTTATGCTAAAAGAAAGTTACTAATTAGTCTTTAGATAGGCTAGATTGTAGTTGATATAAGATACCGCCTTTTAAAACGGAAAGTATTTTGTACAGGTAAAAAAAAATTACTGCTACATGAATTAATCTAGGTGTATAGGGATCCTATCAAGACCTAAGGAGCCCAAGCCAACCTTAGCTGCCTGTGGTGCGCCTGCCGATCAACGGACGAAGCTCTGGCGAACATAACAGTGCCCGGTAAGCGGCAATAGACTCGCCACTTATTACGTGAAACCAATTATTGGCGAAGTATGGGCGTGTAATATGCCTCCGCCTACCCTTTCAGGGAACGAATGAATCTTGCCTGAGTAATATAGGAATCTCTCCTAAATCTTAAATAATGTAACTCAAAATGTAAAATAGCTACCGAAGCGAAGCAAGGATCTGTCACTAGTATAGAATAAATAGCTACCGAAGAAATGTTTATAATAAAACAGCTATATTTTTGTAAAAAGTGATGATATCAAAAGCATAAGAGATAGTATACTTCAAATGGCGGATCACACACGATGTTTCCGGGCCTTTATATCTCACATTAACATCTAATTATGTATACGTTTGACAATTTAATGTAACATGGTCGTTAGATACTTGGAAAGTTACGATAATATTAATAATAAAATAATATTACAGCCTGTTTTGCTTGAAATAGTCCAACACAAAAAATTTATAGTTCTAATAAACGTTAAAATTTATTTATTGGGAAATAGAGGGTATGGTGACGGTGTTTTCTGATATAATTGTTTAAGACTAGCTTGTGTACTCGGAATCCGGTCATAGTTTATAGCGGATCAAATAAGCCACCAATTTTAAAATAATAATAATATTTTAAGGGAGGTACCACTATTTACACAGGTATTATCCGATTGACCGAACATGATAACCTATTACCCACAATTTTTAAATAATAATAATATTTTAAGGAAGGTAGCACTATTTACACAGGTATTATCCGATTGACCGAACATGATAACCGATTTGACGCAGTAGCGAGAATACCCGCTCTCCGCTCCCAAGGTCGTGGGTTCGATTCCCACGCAGGACAAATCTTTGTGTGCATGAACATAAATATTTGTTCTGGTCTGGGTATTTTCCTTTGTATATTCAGTATGTATTTACAAAAAAAAATAGTATTTATGTATGTTTATCCATTATTTAGTATCCATAACACAAGTTCTTAATCATAATTATCTTGGGACTAAATAATTGGTATTTATTTATTTGTTATAGGTTCATTACATTTTTCACTATTGTCTTCTTCCATTCAGCTGCGGCACCATTCACAAAAGCTGACCTTAGAAGTACGCAGGGGTCAACTCCTGAACTCAGGTTAAATTGTAAAGATGTAATCCATCAGATCGCAGCGTTCGCCAGAGATACATAATCTCACGACCATATAACCCATGTGGTCAGGGGTAACTTGCTACAACAATTTGCATAGTTATCTTTTAGCACAGAGATATCTAGACGAAACGTGTTAAATGTTAAGAGGTAGCTTAGCCCTTGGTCCCGGCTGTCATGAACATCTCTATCTATGGCAGTCGTTATTAGGAAATCAGTGTCTTCTAAAAGACTGACAGCTGGTTAAACCATAGAATGATGTTTCCCTCTGGGTTGCGGAGGTCAGACGGCACTCGCTCCACGTAAATACTGAAATTCAGTCAAATCTGGTTGAACCAGTGAGCAGACCCTGGGCCCTAAGCTTAAGTCTAGGGCAACCGGGATAATGCTAGGATATGTGATGATGTGATGTTACAGAGATATCTAGACGAAACGTGTTAAATGGTAAGAGGTAGCTTAGCCCTTAGCTTATAGACTAGATCATCCCTAAGGGCTCTTACACACGAACAGCAATTTGCTGTCGACGTACATAACTGCAGTCAACGTTAGGAGGCGACGCGACGGCTAGATGTCGACGCGTTGGCGGCTATCGTTGGCAGCTGGCAGCAGCTAGCCGCCTTCTTCAGCAAAATGTCGAGAGCCTACTTCAGGCATGTCGACAGCTAGCTTCGGACAGGTAAAGGCGACTGCAGCCTTAGTCGCCTTCTACGAAAATCCTTTAAACATTCAAACATTGTTTGTAGCATTCAATCTCACAAATGAATTTCTATGTTTAAAATATTAATAAAAAGTAGGTAGGTAGTATTGAGATATTATTCAGCTTAATAACAACTAAAAACTCATTTTCGCAATAATTTTAGTATCAATAAAGTGACAGTCGTAAAATGTAGTAATAACATAATCTTTTCAAATCATACTTATTTGTGTAATGAAAATTTATATAAGTTATTTTATCGTAAAAATATCTTTTCATACCATAAATAGTATCTTTTTACCAAATAGGAATATCAAAGTATTGTATGGAAGATTTTGCATCAAAATAATTTAACAATACTCACAAAATAATCAAAGCATGAATTCACTAATACAAACACTCCTTTAAACATAAAAAAGTAAAATTGAACGTTCTCATTTAAATTGTAATCACTCAATTTAGTTTTTACCAGCACATATGACTGAACATTAACTCAATAATAATACGTGCAAAAACAAAACGCGCGTACATTACGATACGATTGATCTTTGCATACATTACGATTAATCGTGGAAGTGTCCCCGGCCGAGGCACCTGGCGGTATCTTTTCATCTGGAAAGTCAAACTTATTGACGCTCACGTCGACTTGTTTGTGTGAGTTTAATATAGATACGACGACGCATTACTGTGTAAAATTTTGATTTTAAGTTATGTTTTGCTCAAAACTATATTATATATTGAAAAATATATGTAATGACGCCATTATCGTTCAAAAGGTCGGATCCATTGGAAAGATAGCTAATTTTCGACCCCTTTCCAACCGCTGTCTATTATTGTTATTGTTGTTGTGTATTAACGCATGTATTTTAGATTGTGGTGCCACTGTTGTATTTTGAAGAATTCAAAGATAAGGTGAAAAATAAGTCTTAACTTAAATTAAAATTTTTTATAGTGCTTTAGCGTTTGAGGTAGGTATAGGATTTTGAGATGCCCAATCAGAAAATGAAATTATCTATCTATCTAAGTAGTAAATATTATTATATTCGAAAATTAAATAAAACAATCCTTTACCATAAAATTTACTGTGCAAAATATTTTTAAGCAAAAAAACCTAACACCTCCTACTCCGACCAGCGGCCCAGCCACGGAACAGAAAAAACTAGTGGAAATGGTAAGTGACAAAATTAGTATGAAGACCGTTGTCGCCAAACTCACACAAATAAACCATTGACCGTATATTACACTACAGATAAACAATGAGCGTAATTGGTCATTTTTATTTTAGTCAAAATTAGCTTAAGTCAATTGTTCTACACCGGAAAATATACATTCATCCACTATAATAAGATTTAATTTGCTTAAAAGAAAAATACTTAAAACATTTTTTAAACTAAATTCAAACTACCTATGATTGTTGAGAAAGTATCGCTAGATGGTGTTGTTGTTTGTTGAAGCAATTATAACCCTTATTAAAATCGCAATAAGGTTGTCATTACCGCCACAGACGTAGATTCTACTGCTAGTCTGCCAGTGCAGGGTGTCGCTTTGATTGTTGCAGTAGAAAGCGATATCGATAGATACGTTCGATAAAAACATGAAGTTTTTGAGAAATTTGTAATAACTTTTATTATACCTACATCGAAAATAGAATAGAATGAAAAACACGTTTATTTAAAATTTATTTTATTGTCCTTGAAATAAAACATATTTATTTAAAAACTGACGTTTTGAAAGTTTTATTTTTAATTTTAATAAATGATGTATGCGAACATTTATATATTTTTCGACAATTGCTTTCATCAAATCAGTGACATGATTGGACGCAGAAAATATATATATATATATATATATATCGATATATCGTAATACATTATTTTCATTTATCGATAATATCAGTATTTCACCTGACTACATCATTAACTATGTAGCGAAGAACATTCGACATGGACTTGCCTAATACAGTTAAGCCAAAATGGACTTTATTTAAATACATTAAGGTTTATTTTAGCTAGTCGTTCAATTAAATAACGTGTAAACTGAAATTACATAATTTTCTTAGAATACAATTAAAATATTACTTACCGATGGTACGAAACACCTCCATTTATAAGATTTTTTCTCCTACTATCATTTTTGCACCATAACGGCGTATTTTTTAAAATCAAGGGAACGCAACGACTACCAACTCGACGTGATGTCAGAACACAACTGCGGCTTGACTCAATGAAGTAAGCGTAACAGCGCCTACTTGTGACACGCGCGATACGCCTACTTAGCACTTCCACTAGTTTTTTCTGTTCCGTGGGCCCAGCGGTGATACTTTTTAGTTTTTTCATCTATCGATGAATAGCAGAACTTTTAATGACTTTTTTTGAAATGTCACGCTATCGGCGTTACTGCGCATGTGTTTTTTCTGTATAGATAATACACATTAGTGCCGCTCAGAGAAAGTATATATGATATTATATCTATATAAATGCATATAAAAATGAACAATTATAATTGCATAAGTTAATTAAAAAATGCTATGCAAAAGCTTTACCGCGGCAGTCTCCGAGTTCCACACTGTTTTTTTTTTATATTGTACAACAGATCGCCAGTCTTTTACACTATTAGTCATTTATGGTTAATTTCAAAGATTCAAAAAATATTATTAAAAATTAAATATGAACCCACTGGTACTCTTACGTAATAGGTTGGGGAAAAAGTCTTTTCGTATTTTTGTATGAAAAGTCAAGACATTTTTTTCAAAGTTTATTTACATTTATTTACAATATATATGTACCGTTTTGTTGAATAACTTTCTGCCATTTTGTGGGCAGAGACATTATCCCGTTACTGTAGAAACTTTGGGACTTCTGATCAAAAAAACGGGACAAATAGTTTTGGCAGTCCTCTCTTGAGGTCAACCTTACAGAACCTAAAGAATTCTGCAGAGACCGAAACAGGTGAAAATCTGAAGGCGCAAGGTCAGGGCTATATGGTGGATGCACTAGGACCTCCCAGTCGAACTCTCTTAATTTTTGCTGAGTGGCTAAAGATGTGTGTGGTCTAGCGTTATCGTGATGAAAGACCACACCCTTCCTGTTGATCAATTCCGGCCGTTTTCTCTCGACTGCTTCCTTTAATCTCATCAGTTGCTGGCAGTAAAGATCAGAATCGATGGTTTTGCCGGGCGGTAAAAGCTCATAATAAACAATGCCCTTCCAATCCCACCATACACACAGCATCACCTTATTTCGTGTTAGGCCAGGTTTGGCCACAGTCTGTGAAGCCTGGCCAACTTTCGACCACGACCTTTTTCGCACGTTCTTGTCGTATGTGATCCACTTTTCATCGCCAGTTATCAATCTCTTCAAAAACGGCTCGGTTTCATTACGTCTCAATAATGAATCGCAAATGAGTACACGGTTCATTAAGTTTCTTTGAGTGAGCTCGTGTGGCACCCAAATATCGAGCTTTTTTGTATAACCAGCTTTCTTCAAATGGGTCAAAACTGTTTTGTGGTCAATTCCCAGTTCTTCAGCTACATCGTAACTACTAATATGCCGATCTTGCTCCACTCTTTCAAAAATGGCGTCCATTTTATTCGTAACAGGGCGACCAGAGCGAGGTGCATCTTTAACATCAAAATTTCTGGACTGAAAACGTTTGAACCAAATTTGTGCTACTCTTACTGACACTGCATCAGGTCCATAAACATCACAAATTTTTTTCACTGCTTGAGTTGCATTTTTGCCTTTTTTATAATAAAATTTTAAAATGTATCGAATTTCTTCATTAGATTCACTCATTTTAACGGAGAGAAAAACAAATGAAAAATAGCGGGAAACAACTTTTTTTTATTTTTTTCTTTTCTTTATAATGGAACCTTTTTAATGTTACCAAAACCAGCCAGACACAAATAGTACAGTCAAAAATTTTTTATAATAAGTTTATACCTACGTTATGCGAAAAGACTTTTTCCCCGACCTAATATTTTCGTCTGATTCTGATATTGAGTCGATTCCATACGAATCTTACTCCTCGTGCTGTGGATTCCATTCAAAAATCAATCTATATATTTTGCATGTTAAATATATCACCAGAAATTTGCATAATGTAATTATAACTTCCATAGTTCATTTCAGAGACCATCATGAAAATAATATTATTAAAAAAATTATAGATACCGAGTCGACTGTTACAACTGTGTTACAATTTTGTGTCGTAAACGTTTATGTCTTTTTTAATTTAGTAGGCGTGATGACTTATGGAGCATTTTCAATAATTATGTATCACCAATTGCGGATGGAGACAAACATTTTTTTTTAAATTATTATATATTGCGATATATTTAATATGTGCATTTTGTAACTTCCATAGTTAATTTCAAAGATCCTCATCCAACCAACATAATTAAATATTTAAGAAGTATTTTGTCGTCTTGTGGTCACTCTTATACCAATATTTGGTCCATTCCATATAAATCTTTCTTCCCGTAACATGGTTCAAGTCAAAAACCAAACGTATCCGAAGCATCACATTCGATTTTCTAGTCGACTGTTTACAACTGTGTTACAATTTTGTATCGTAAAGGTTTATGTCTTTTTTTATTTAGGTATCTAATGAGCGTGATGAGAATTTTACTAAGAAGGTATTTAAGAAGTTCCCCTTCTATGTTCTATGTTAGTGGTGGTGGTTTCCGCTCTTAGTCCCTGTCATGGACCATTGTGCGTATTGTGCAGAAGTTCCCCTTAATATATACTACTAAATAAAACCTTCTTTGGAAATCAGGTCTTGGATATTTTTTACCTATTTACCTAAATGTGTATTTGTGCCTAAGTAAGTAACTAAGTAAGTACCTACTTTGACACCAACCCACCTACTCAGCCGTGGTGATTATAGGCAAATACCCCAAATAGAATGTAACCTATTGGGAAGGCTAATGTTCAATAATGGACTTATAAGACTGATATGATGATGTTGAAATCTATATACTAAAATTCGTTTTTTGCTACAAATTACAAATCAATTTCGTATGTACTTTAGCTTATAAGAAATTAGTAATTTTTTAAGCGACCCGTCATCGTTTTACTTAATGTCCACATAGATGTAAGTAATAAATGATCATTGTTTAATTTCCATAGGTACCTACTCTACATCGCTTTTACTTTCCACTTCTATGTCGCATGGCAATTCTCAGTCTTTTTTAGGGTTCCGTAGTAAACAAGGAACCCTTATAGTTTCGCCATGTCCGTCCGTCCGTCCGTCCGTCCGTCCGTCCGCGGGTTAGCGCAGAGACTATTAACATTAGACAGCTGAAAATTGGTGTGGGTATACATATTAATCACGTCGACAAACCTGTAGAATAAAATTTTTAAAAATATTGTTTTGTAACGTACCTCCCCTACACGTAAAGTAGGAATGATTTTTTTTTCTCGAGTCTATCTTATCATGTTGGGTATCGTTAGAAAGGTCTTTCAAAAGTAATACGAGTTTCTTAAAACCATTTTTCGATTTAGGGATCCGTTTTCGAAACATTAAGCTTTAAGGTGGAAAAAATTGATAGAGTTCAGTATCCGCCCCCCCCACCAGGTAAACGGTACTTTCAGAGTGGCTGAAAAAATTCACAATAGTAGTATATATAATGAAGTTAAAAGGAAAACTATCACGGCTAAGTAGGCTTTACTGGTTTTCGAGTAATGGACGACAATCAAATAATTTTTTGTATTAAATGTATTAAAATTTCATTCATACCGTAGTAGTGATATCTATCGGGGAATAGCTGAACCTGTTCATATAGCGACATTATGGCAAAGGGTGACTACGGAACCCTATATTGCGCGTGGCCCGACACGCACTTGGCCGGTTTTTTAATATTACAAAATGTTAAAATCATAGTCTGCCAGACTATGTCTTTGGAAACGATCACAGAATTTAAGTAGAGTTAACAGAGAACGTTTCTGTTATCTGGGACCTCAGTATTGATTATCCTTGTGATTATTTTTATAATAAAAAATTTAATATTATCGCCACCGTTTGTCTTTCAAAATTAATTTTTATTCCGGTTTTAAATTAAAAGTGACACATATTGTTGTATTATTGTTGAATGTTATTGAATAAAGATATATAATTCAATTATCCTTTCACCGGAGTCATGTAAGGACACCACATCTGTTCGATCTTGCGAACATTGGGTGGTAGTTCCAAAACGGCAAGTTCTTCAGCAGTCAACACTCTCGAAGCTCTGGGTTTATCCGTCTTAAAGTCAGTCAGGCCTATCCTGTTTTTGACCCAGACCACTCTGTAGGCATCACCTGGAACGATACGTATAAAATGTAAGCAAGCAATAGCTTTATTAGATGACAATATGGTTCATATTTAATATAACTATTTTCCCTAAAATGGAAATTACAATAAATCAGTTATTAAAAAAAATTAATTTACTGTAAGAAAAAAATAATGGTAGGTAGGATGCATCGAACGTGCAAAACTAGGTAGATACAAAAAACTAGAAAATTTGCTGGAAAACCCTTTGCGATAAATAATAAAATCATATATTAATATAGGTTCAAAATTATTAACATAGGTAACATTAAAAGTGTTAAAGTAATAAAAATATTCAAACCAGTTTTGCTGACAGCATGCAAGAATAGAAATGGAGTTATATTTAGACTAATTTTTTAGCATTTTAAAGTTAAACTAGCATCTACCACATACTGTGCAGATTATCAGCACCTGGTTTTTAAGGGTTTAGTTAATTGTGTCTTTGTCAGCCGGGTGAACTTTGAAATTCTGTTATAGCAAATTATTGCCAAAAGGTTAATATTTTTTTGGGCACATGTAAAAACATTTATGCAAGCTATCAAGGGCGCTATCAAAACACACAATTGAATTAGCAGCTTCCTTTCATAAAGGACAGTCTGCAATCGGTTGTAAGCCGCACAAGAGAACTGTATGCTAAACTTAATGGATACTATAATAGTTTTCCAAGGTCATATCAAACGAAAAGTCGTCGAATTTCTTTTCAAAGTTTTGTATAATTAGGGTTTGATAGGTGCCAACACTTTGTAAGCCCAATTTATTCATATGTAAGGCTCTTTGCAAGTCCGTCAGGGTCTTCTTGAATTGAAGACAGACCTTTCCTCTCCTTGAATTATGATCAGAAAATAAACCAATATCAAACCCTATTCATATTGATAAAATAAACAAAATCAAAAAAGCCACTCACGGTTATAATTGTCAATGAGATCATGTCTTAGGGTACCGACTGTGTAAAACCTCAGCTTTTTAACAGCTTCAGCGTATTCTGGGCAGCGGCATCTATCCATTTCTTACTTTACCTTTATATCAAATTGTATATCGAAAACTATGTAAAAATGTATAAAATAACCTTTCAAACTGTCGCATGCCATGTTGATGTCGATGTCAAAAATTGTTTAAACTTTTTCCTATGAATAAGTTTTAAAACGAAAGTTTATCGGCTACGGCGAGAATGGCCGTGGCTCATAAAGTGTAATATGTACAATAATGTGGTCTTCATTCTTATTGAAACATATATAAAAGCTATAAAACCGAAGGAAGGCCCTTCATCTTTAATATTATTATAACCTCAAATTAAAGAGTTCTTTTCTGCTGGATGCTGTTGGTTGTCAAAAAAAGTAAATTCCCGGGGCTCAAACTGAATAAAAAATCTCGTCAGTATAGTTTGCAAGAAATCAATCGACTTCTTAATTAAAGTCAGACTATTCTTCACGATAACTTACATCTCTTACAAAGTATAAAACTAGACTCAAAAGCAAAACACGCACATCTCTGCGTGACAATAATCCGAAAAGCGCCAATAAAAATGGATTAAACCTAAATGAGTCTATACGTCATTGGCACAAAAAGGCAGCTCCCGTGCACTCTCGCAAAACCGATTGGCGGCGTTGTAAAATCAGTCACAAGCTGTAAAATTCGCAATAACCTCCACGATATACGGCCGAGATTTGGTACCGAGAGAAAAAAAATATTAACCAACATTTTACGACCTACCGATTGTAAAACTGGGAGCGTATTAGTGTTATGGCGATCTGAGCGCGTGCAATTCGCGTTTTAAAAGATGTTCCTTGAAAGTTACACCATAAACTGTAAACACAAGCCGTCTTCGAGCATGGGGAAGTAATGAGTAGCAACTTTGTCTTAGATAATGCTTTTCAACATAACCGTTACAAGACTCAAGCAAGACATAAAAGTCTAGGCGAACAGGCGAACAGTCGATTTAGTTCTGAATTATGATAATGAAATTTTCTCGTTCGATAATATAATATGTAACATAGAAATTTTCATATCTTCTATGTGATGTTAACTCGATATCTATAACGATATGTAAAAATTTAGTTAAGGCAACTTGGATATTGACTTGAAAAACTAAATAATATATGAAAATAGAAATAGATTTTAGGTTTTAAGAATTAAAAAATACCTTTAAATGTAATTAATATTTTGAACAGGCTATTTTAAAGCTTGTGGGGTCTTTTACACAACAATATCAAAAATTAAACCAGGTTTAAGATTAGTTTTGTCACTGTCAAAATTTTATCAAATAAAAGTGACGTCACAAGTTTTAAACCTGGTTTAACTTTAGATCTTGTATTGTAATAAACCCCACAAGCTTTAAAATAGCCTGTTCAACATATTCATTACAAAATTAAAGTTATTTTTAGATTCATAAAACGTAAAATTAACGCAATTCAGAATTGACATAAGACTCATCTCTTAGTAAGAAGCAGATTTTCTTCTAATTTGTGACACGAAGTATTGAGTTTCAATGTGAATTGTCCAAAGAGATTTTGGCTCTTTCATTTGCTAGAAAGTAAGTATTTTTGATTAAGTTTAATAGGCACTAAAGTTAACCCATAGTGCATGGAAGCCGTAAAAACGTTTACAAGCTACAACGAATGTAATCAAATCTAACTTAAAAGGAATCTATCAAAGTTCTCTAAAATTAATTGTAATGTTACATCATCTCTTACTTTCAAGCTTTCTTCCGGATAATTAATGAATTTCAGTGCGTAGCTATTACTAATAACTAAGGTTCATGCAATTAACGATTATTTAACGGTACACATTGCGGCCAAATGTACTTCCTTGTGGTACTCCATGAAATCTTTTGATGGGATAAGGTGATGATATTTTTTAATATATAATAATTTGACATAGAAAACCAGACAGATTAACATATTTGTTTCCAACTAGAACAAAAATATTGTAAAGTAGTAGTTATGAACTTTTATAAAGAAGTGTCGAAAGCTTAAGTTAAATCTACTAATTAAAATTAATTGTTAATAAAAATTATTGAGTTTCTTTCTTCTTTAAGTTTGGTTGCTCTATGGTTTTAATGAATAACTATTGACTGCTATTCAATTACAACATAAGTAAATTATTATCCAAAAAGCGAAAGTCGTCATATCTATTAAGGCTTTAAATTATTTTTAAGTTGTTATTTCGAATTTACTAATATCCAAAGTATGTCTCAACGAATAGTAGCATCAGGTTACGATAAAAAATGGATCACTATAATGAATCATGCTCCTTCTAGTACTTTTCAGAATACATCTAAGCAAGTAATCAAGAAATCCTATGCAGTGTAAAAAGAATTTTAGATGAAACTTGTACGGGTAGTTTTATTTTAAAATAATTCATTCACAGATGCTGTTCAATCTAATTTGAAATTTGTCATGTAAAGGTAAAGGTTTTATGATTCATATGGAATCTGGAGATATGTATATGAATGAATAGCTCTCTCAAGAATATGATTAACCTCATTGTTCGTCTCTTTTGAAGAATCGTAAGCGTCTAATGGTTTAGGTTCCATTACAGCTTCCACTATAGGTTTAACTGATTCTCGGAAGCTTTGAGTGACAGTCTACCATATGTGCTACCAACACAGATAGACTAATGTGATCGAGCCTTCACGAGTCCAGCTTTTAATGACATTCCGCCGTTCACGATCTGAATTGACACCTCAATTATCACGAATAAAGTCCAATTCCCCGTAGCATGTCCCCGGTCATTACTACCAGCGGTCTGAAAGAGGAATCGTAAAGCAAGGAAAGTAATTTGCATCCGTTGGCATCGCGGCGGGTTTGTGCGACAATACCCGTGAAATCGCGTAGTGGCAGGAGCGGCACTAAAGGAAACGTCATAAACACAAATTGCTACGAGCAAATTAGAACGCTAATTTTATTGCATTAAGGTAATAAATCGCGCGGCGTTTGGCGATTGTTTTATTGCTTTATAATGAACGGCGTTAACGGTAGCCGTTAAAACATGCGTAGAGTTAAATAAGCCCCTGCAGAATGGAATCAACTTAATGGAAATTGATTTTGCTATCTCCGGGGCCCTAAGTTTAGGGTATCAAGTGGCTAATGAGATTGATTTCCTACAATGCCGAGCTACAAAAGACATAAATAAAATTTCTAATTGTAAATTATATGTTAATGTAAAAAAAAAATATGTGTTACTATGAAGAAAGATGAAGAGAAACGAGCACAATAGCAAAAATACTTTCGCGATTTAAATAATTTATTTCGATTGTGCTATCAAATAAACTTTGCAAGAATTTATTACAAGAGCTGTAAAAAAAATAACAGTTTTTACCTTAATGCGTATCTTAATAGTTTATGTGACGGTAACTAAAATTTAAGAGCGCAAAGGGAACTTTTTATTGGTAAATGATAATTTATTTTGCAAAAAATCCAGCGGCAGGAACTTATTTTAAATTCCAAATTCAGAAGTAGGTTTGGAAGAATCATAAATAACTCGGCATTATTATTTGATTCCCAAACATTTTGAAATAGTAATAAATAACAAAATAATACTTTAACACAAACGCAGAAAGTCTAATTTTAGCAAATTTACACAAAACCTTGATCATTTTACCGAGACCGCGAATAACTTTAAAGTATTTGAAACGTCGGAACAAAATGTGTTGTACCTTGTATAAATGCGGAATATAGGAAAATAATAATCTACAAAAACAATTATCAATTATACTTTGAAACCTTCCTTAAGAGAGATCTCTTTCTTGGTGATCCACCAAATTTCTGAAAGTCACAATTTCTTGAGTTTATCGCTAATCATCATCATTTCAGCCCATTAACATCCCACTACTGAGCACGTGCGGATTGGCGAAGGCAGTGTATGGCGTCCTGCTAGTAGAATTTATCAAGCCGCCCATGAGGCCTCTAACATGGCTAAACGACTACCACATTTAGTGATAACCGGGACCAACGGCTTAACGTGCCTTCCGAAGCACGGAAGCGCTCGATATCAAATGCCACACAAACGGTCACCCATCCGAGGACTGACCTCTGAAAACTCTCCTGTACTTTGGTGATCGTTTCCGACCCCCGAGCACCACAGAGCTACGAGCGCTTCTCGCTTATCGCTAATACTCGTACTTAATTGTACTATATTTAGTGTGCATAATAAAGTGTTAATTCATTCATTATCTTAGTTCTGGTTTCCTACTAGACAAAACCTGTCTTTACTGACAAAGAAATCTCTAAATTGACGACTCGGTCAGAGCATGCAAAACCTTCTTAGGTACCTTTATTTCGAACTTAAAGTAAAAAAATTGATAGTGTTTTTAGATCTGGGATTATACATACTTTCACCCCTAATTCCCCGAACGGATAGGCAGAGACATATTATACGCCCACACTTCGCCAATTATATTGTTAATCCCACGTAAAAGGTGGCGAGCCTATTGCCGCTAACCGTGATCTGTTACGTCTGGGATCTGGGATTATTGAATATTATATAGACCATTTAAAATGTCATGTTAATCTGCATAATGCACGTAGATAGAGTTTATCATCATCATCATCATCTCAGCCATCTGACGTCCACTGCTGAACATAGGCCTCCCCAATAGATTTCCACATTGAGCGATCCTGAGTCGCCTGCATCCATCGGCTTCCGGCCGCCTTGACCAGATCATCGGTCCATCGCGTGGGAGGCCGTCCTTTACTACATTTGCCATATAGCCATGGCTCATTTGTCAGATAAAGTTGACGCTGGCTAATAATGCTCAGCCGCTAATATAATAGATACTAATATCCAAACAATGATTTCACCAATCAACTCAGCTTGAATCTTTTTCTTTCTTTATTTATTTTAAATAATGGCTTCGTGCGTCTAGCACATTTAGCCAGTGTCAAGTAAGTGATATATTAATAATATATAATTCATAGTAAATGAGAATGAGTGGTGATAGAGATGATAAATGATAAATGAGATACCCTCCCCTAAGCCCCTTGAGTCCTCAGTAAAGATGTGGGACTATACTGAGATCTCACATGGACTCCTTGAGAGAAAATTTGAAAAGTGATGTTGCACTGTTTTGTTTGATTTACCAACACTAATGTATATACTAATAATTAATGGTTAATAATCCACCGTTATTACACATTAATGTTAGAAATATCACAAATTTTAGAAAATAAAATAAAACTGCAGACATGACGCTTCACTTTCCCGCCAAGAAGTCAGCTTGAATCTTATTATACGTCTTGTCAACAACATTGGCAAAGATTCGACCAATTACGTGATCAGAATATAGATCAACTTCTGACTACATTATCCCTAGTTATCACTATCACTGTAATCTATTTAACAAAACTCCTTTCCTAATTTAAAGACAAGCTATAAATCTCTAACCTAACGAATATCACAATTCAAATTATAAAAAAAAGTTGCTCCTTGTTTTTTTCTTTCTCATAATTGGCAACGGGCAGTGCCAGGTAGGGCAGATGAAGGAAATTTGGCAATCAAATAAATATTAGTCGTAAATAGGGGCAGGTGGACGGTGACCGTTACCGCGAAATAAGTAATAATGTCTAATGTAATGACTAATGACTCAATGCGTGATGTTTGGTTTCCAATTGAGACAAAGATTGTTTTGATGATTGCTTTTATTGTATCATTTCTTGTTTGTCTTTGATTGTTTAATGCAGTTTCGTATTTATATGGTAATGATCTTTTTTCGTTATCTATACTTCTATATCTATACTATTAAAATTATAAAGAGGAAAGTTTTATGATTTTTGTATGTTTGTTACAAATAGACTAAAAACTACTGGACGAATTTAAATTGAATGCTACATTATCCCTGAGCCTAACACAAGCTATATTTTTTATTAAAATAAGTTCTTAGTTCAGGGATCCCTACTAAATTTCCAATAATATTAGCGAAGGTGTAAAGTTGCTACAGAAACGAAGCGAGGGCGTGACTATTTATATGTGTATGTATATTAGGTTCTACATATATGTGTTAGCCCCTTACCAACCCTACTAATGCCTAATGTTTGGATTCCAATTGAGACGGTGATTATTTTGATGATGACTTTAAATGTCCCATTTCTTCTTTCATCACAATCATTAGTGATTTAGTTAATCATTTTTGCTTCTTTTAGAAAAATTGTATTTATCTCTGTTAAATTTTAATATGTATATATTCCTCTCATTTCAGTTATTTTTATTAATTCTGTTATATCTTTTACGTCTCTAATCGGTTTTTATGTGTTTATTTTATTAAATGTAAAAGTATGCGTGTGAACTTGTTAGTGCACATATGAAAATAGATAAATAAATTAGCCCATGGGCGTCCACTGATGTGGCTGATTGCAAGCGATCTACATCCAACGTGGTCCTGCGAGCTTCATCAGGGCGTTCGTCCATCTTGCAAATTGATCTCTTGTTTATTTTGGATTAAATTCCGTTTTAAAAATTATTCATTTCATAAGCTATTACATAGTACTTGAAAACGTCAAAATTAAATATAAATATAAAAAAAACAATCGATATATTTTTACACTGAAATTACGAAGCTTAGATTCACTTATATGCAACAAAACAATTTAAAAACAATAAATAATTAAGTATAAATGAATTTAAGTGCCAGTTCTGAGCCACCGCTCTATAAGAAGAGCTGGCAAGAAACTCACAGGCTATGTGCTCTTTTAAATTTATCAATTGGTTTAATACTTGAATTACAATCTTCATTTGTCTGTGAAGCTATGCAATGCAATATAATATACCATTAACAATATTCATGTTCTAAGTCAGTCATATTAGAATAGCCTGTATGAAACGGCAGTTTAATCCCAAGCATTTTTATCTGCCATATTAGATTAAAACAGTAGTTTGGTGGTTAAAGGGTATGTACTGATAGTTTTTTGTATGTTGGCATATACTCGGTACGTAGCCTACGTGATTATGTATTTAGCAAAACTACATGTTACAGACACTTACATAACCGAACATGCTTATGTCGTATTTATTTACAGGAAGATATAATTTTATAATCAAAAGCTTTATGCAATTTAAAGGTAACATCACAAAAATGATCACTTTTAATAAAAAGTTAATCCTAACTCATAAAATGAACGCTTTAACATAGTATTTATATGTTCGTTTAGACAGTTACACCATATTATATTTAGATTCAAGATAAGTATCATTAAGAACTTGTGTTATGGATACTAAATAACGATAAAACATATATAAATACTTTTTCTTTATGTAAATACGTACTTAATATACATAAGAAAACATCCAGACCTTAAAAAATACTCATGTTTATGCACACAAAGGTTTGTTCTGCGTGGGAATCGAACCCACGACCTCACGAGCAGAGTGCAGGTATACTCGCCTTAAAGGTACATCAGCTTGTATGAAGTGGGTTGTATTATAAAATTAAATTAAAATTAAATATTCTTTATTTCAGACCATAAATCCATATTGTGTTAGTAAGGTTGCTTAATATCTATAGTTAGTAACAAGATAGACATTTAAATTAAAAATAAACATAAAAAATAAAAATTATATGAAAAGTGCTAAGGGCGATGATCACGTGAGAGGGTATGTTCCCATGTTCACCACTCTCCGCACAAAGCACTTCCAGAGCGGCGATGTGAATCGGTCCGCTAATGTCTTCAGGATGCTATTTGGGCTGTTTCTCACTCTAGTGATCAGGGAACTCGTTTTTTTGCGTATGACGGCATCAAAACCGTCAGTTTGATACTCGGCAAACATCCCTGACGCACTGCAAAAACGAGGCAGCTCCAACATCATCCTAAAGACATTATTGTACTGGATTCGCAGGGTTTCCAGCGATTTTTTGGTGTATTTGACCCACAGATTTCCCGTGTACAGGTTTTGACAGTATGCTTTAAAGAGCGTCACCTTTACGTCCTCTGTACATCGAGAGAATCTGCGAGCCAACATGTTACCCCTAACCGCTAAAGCCCTCCGCTCTCTTTCAATATCCTCATCATCTTTGAGGTCGCTCGTCAAGATATGTCCCAAATATTTAAATTTCTTCACACGTTTTATTTTAGTTTCATTCAGTGTAATATTAGTTTTGTTGTCGGGACATATACCAGCGGCCTCAAAGACCATGTATTCTGTCTTTTTTACATTATACGTTAGCCCATGACTAGCAGCATATGACTCGCAAACCTTCAGCATTTCATTGAGACCCCCCACCGTAGGGCTGAGCAACACCATATCGTCCGCATAGCTAATGTTGTTTACGCTAATGCCATCTATTCGACAACCAACATGCATGCTGCTCAGCTCCACGATAAGATCATCGACGTACATATTAAAGAGCTTTGGAGAGGACAATCCCCCTTGTCTCACTCCGCACTCCAACACATACGCATCCGACAAGGAATCCGCCCACTTTACATGATTTGTCTGATTTGCATACCAGAACTTGAGCATGTTTTGAATTTCATCCGGTACACCCCTGCTCCCTAGCTTTCCCCAAAGCACATCATACGACACCAGATCAAAGGCCTTGGAGAGGTCCAGGAAGCAGGCATACACCGGCGTCCTACGATCAGTGTAGTATTGCACAGTATGCTTAAGGCTGGCTATAGCACTTTCAGTCGAGAGTCCAGGTCGAAACCCGAACTGTGCATCGTGGAGATATGAATATTTATTCAGTTCAGAGTTAAGCACACTATCCAACACCTTAGCAATCGCAGTTGCTAGAGAGATAGGACGATAGTTCCCCCTATCCGAGATGTCTCCAGTCCTATCCTTCACAATGGGCACAACAATGGTTTTCATTAAGTCATGTGGTAAAAAAGAGTGACTTATGCACATTGAAAAGAACAAGGCGAGTAACCTCGGTAGGTGAACCCCTGCATACCTTAAATGCTCCACACTGATGCCGTCATGTCCCGGAGATTTCCCACCAGTCATTTTTTTGAGAGCCTCCCTGATTTGGTTTGCGGTGATATGCATAGGTGGAGCCTCTCCCCGACATGCCGGCTCAGCGCTACAGTGGGCGGACACCGAGGGTCCCAGAGGAGAGCGTACCCCAAAGTGATGCATGAAGGCATTGGCGATGCGCACAGGCTCGCACACCCCATTCACACTCACAGGCAAACCAGGCCTAACGTTACAATCTCTAGTAGCTTTCCAAAAACTTTTAAAATCTTTTGTCGATCGGTGTTTTGTTAGAACGTCCATTCTCAGCTGATCCTGGTTACGTTGACACCATTTTAGACGATATTTAAAATATTTTCTACTATTATTCATGTTATCATAGATTTTTCCAGACGTCGGACGGTCGTAAAGTACCCAGATTTTGAAACTAAGCCTGGCCTGCCTATGAGCATCACGAACATGTTTGTTCCAGCCACAAAGATTTCTGTTTTTATTTGGCTTAGCACAACGCCGCTTCTTAGTTTTCATTGCGGCGTGACATAGGGCACCTACAATACCATCATACAGCTTATTCAGAATCATCTTATGCTCTTCCAAACTGCACAACCCGCGACTACAATTCGCGAACTCAGAGGGGAAATCAATCTTTCGTAGTGCATTATGACAAAGTTCTCGGTACTTATTTATTTGCGCTTCATCTCTTTCGCCCCATACTACTGAGTTATAAGGTAAGTCGCCGATTGCCGCAAGTTTAGGTCTAACAATATTAATGTTACATTTAATGGTTAAGGGTAGATGGTCCGACACAAAAACATCTTCCTCAACCTCTACCTCTACTACGGTCTGCCAGGCTGAATTTGAGACAACGCAGTGGTCAAGCCACCGCCTACATTTATGAGCAGCACTAACGTAAGTGTACGTGTTAGATTTTAAACCTAGTCTTTCAATGTCAGCACATGTCCAACCCTGGTCGCAACAAAAATGGTCTAATTCGGTGAAAAACAATTCATGAGGATGTGCGTTAAAATCGCCCAAAATGAAGACGCTTTCTATATTTTCGCCTTCCACTACTGCACTTATTTCACCTAAAACCTCCGCAAATAACGGTAGGTTTTCAAGTGAATCTGTAGGCATCATCATCATCATCATCACAGCCCATTAACGTCCCACTACTGAGCACGAGCCTCCTCTCACATACCAAGGTGCGAGGGTATTGGGTCATACTCTGCCACGCAGACCCAGTGCGGATTGGCGGAGGCAGGTGTATGGCGTCCCGCTGTTAGAATTTTTCAAGCCGCCCATTAGGCCTCTAACATGGCTTAACGACTACCACATTTAGTGATAACCGGGACCAACGGCTTAACGTGCCTTCCGAAGCACGGAAGCGCTCGATATTAAATGACTTAAATTAAATGAATCTGTAGGCATATATACTGAAAATACAATTATAGACCGACCACCAATGGTGGCTTTTATAGCTACCAGACGTGTACTTTTACAGTTAACCACACACACATTGTCAAAAATGCCCTTTCTCCAAAGTATGGCAACCTCCCCATGCGGCCTACCCCTCAATAAGCCCGTTGATACATCGACAGCAGATTTACCGGTGTACTCAAAATCATTTGATATGACTCCCAAAAAAGGCACATCATGGGGAAGAACACATATCTCTTGCAACGCTACTATATGAGATCTTTTACATAAGTTCTGAATGTCATTAAGTGACCTCTTTACAAAAAAAACAATTAAAGCTTGTCAGGCTGAGATATTCTTTATTTTGTAAAGTCATATCTAGGTAGGGCATGTTAACTATAACAATTTTTAACTATAACAATTTTTATCACTATTTGTTTTGTACAAAAAATGTACAAAATTATAGGATAGCTTCTTTTTAATTTTTCATTAAAGAGATCAAAGAACCCTTAACTCTTTTATAAATTCACTTGGTGATCTTGCATCAGGAACTTGGTTCTGCTAAATTAAACGACTTTTTAAACTAAAAGACTGTGTTACTAGCTACACTACGTTTAACGATGCTTTGACGTAAACTAAACAGTAATCGCCGTGATAAGATAATGTAAGTTATTCGTATGAATTTTTGAATCAGAATCATTTTTGTTATGAAACCAAGTAATCTTTTAAGATATTTTTCAAAAGCTTCTTAAATATTTTTTAGTATGTAGTTTGTACTTTCAAGCTACGAGTAATATTTTCATTCGTATAAAGTCCACTACTGGACGTTGTCCACTCCAATTGTTTATTCTATTGGGGGTATTTGCCCATAATCACCACGCTGTGCGGTGTTCGCAAATTCAGCTAGTACGCAGGATGACGCTGCTGCCTATCATCCGGTTGGATTTCTCTTTGTCGACTCTAACGACTCCTGATTAGAGAAAAGGGGTCGTATTCTAGGCCGGTACCATAAGCTAAGAGTTTCCAAACATAAGTAAAATTCTATTATTTCCTAATCCCTAGGTCAAGCCGGAGTCAACCAGCTAGGCGGCGTGTTCGTCAACGGCCGCCCCCTTCCAGACGTGGTCAGGAAGAGAATCGTAGAGTTGGCCATTATGGGAGTCCGACCCTGCGACATCAGCAGACAGCTGCTGGTCTCTCATGGATGCGTCTCCAAGATACTCACCAGGTTCTACGAGACCGGGTCTATAAGACCTGGTTCTATTGGTGGAAGCAAAACTAAGGTATTATTTTAATGTCTTTTACAAAAAAATATAATGGGATTAGGTATATTTCACACAGTCTGTTGTAAGATCTATTGGCTTTATGAATGCATCTCCAAGATACTCACCTGGTTCTAGTGGTTAGAAGCAAAACGAAAATATTCATTTTTATGCCATTTACTTAAAAAAAATCAAATAGGAATAATATGTTGGACTGTCTGCAATGCAAGGTCAGATTACATACAAACGTACTATCATGCCTGTTTCTCCAAAAGGGTAGGCAGATATAATACGCCCACATTTCGTCAACTTTTATGTTGGTCTCACGTAATAGGTGGCCTGGGGCCCTACCGCATTACGATGACAATTTTTTACCAAAATATTAAAATTTGTAATATAATTTATTCTCAACTAATGCCACCTCCGATATATATTTACAAAATGCAAAATATGTACCAAGATACTCAACATTCCACATAAAGATTGAAAACCATTGTAACAAATAAGTCTCAAGTATCTATCTTTATGATTAGTATATAATTAAAGTTGATTGCTAATGATGCCACGGGGTCAGGCAAGTAGGTGCATGCTGCAGGGCTGGGCAAATAAATCGCTTGGTAGAAGCCCTATACACCTATAATAATTATATCCTGTTTTAAAATAATTTTCTTCTTTTATTTCAAATCTTGTGACTGCAGAACACAGGTTTTTGTAGACTTGTCAAATAGTTTTACTATTAAGTACATTTTCTTGTAACTGGCGGGAGAAAAACTAACCATGACGATTTTCTTGCCCGTTGTTTTACGATCTAGCGCCCGCCCGCAGTGAATAGGCGCTCTAATTTTTTGGTTTTGTAATTTTGACTTTCATAAGAGCTCCATTGAGCCGAACTTGAACAAATTATTTTGACCATTTGACTTTGACTTAAAATTGTTGTTAAATAAATATGTTTTCTTTCTATCATCCTATTTAAAATACTTGCCAGCCCTAGAACTGTGATACTAATGAATATCCTATGATTACTTAATTCGTTGACATTTAATTACACTTGTAACTAATCACATTGATATGTGACTAATTAGTACGTAATAGTATGAAATGGTTATATTATAATAATATTAGACACAGTGCCACCTGGTACCAAACTAGTTCTCAGCTGCTCATCATCCACCACCACTGAGCACGGGTCTGTTTCATCATTTATTTACTTACCTATGTAGTGTATATGTCACCGTAAAATTGTAAATAACGTTAAATTATAATCTATCCCGCGATATTGTAATCTGTCGAAAAATTGTGATCCGTAAAAAACTGCTCACAATTTAACGCATTATTTTTCGATAGATTATAACCTATCGAAGACAAACCGTCAGATTGTAAAATGGCATGCGAAAGAACGCACCTCGCGCTCTGATTGGTTGAACTTCATGTTCCCCGCTCAGCCGCCCGTCGTCGCCATCTTCGGTTGTTATTAGTCAAATTCATTTGTTGTGAAATGTAAACAAACAGTGTTTTGGTGATTTAAAACAGATTTCGTGTTAATAATAATAACGCATTGTATTATAATAAGTTGTAGGGAGTGTTAACGGACCTGTGATAACCTAAAGAAGTGCAGTTAAATAATGAATAAGAGTAAGGCTGCCTGTCCACTGAAGCGGAGCGAGGAGGCTGAGCGGAGAAACGGAGAAATATTATCCAATAGGAATCGCGGACAGAAGAGGAACGAAGATTTTATGAAATCTCATTGGTTAATATTAGTCCGTTTCTCCGCTCCGCATCCTCGCTCCGCTTCAGTGGACAGGCAGCCTTAGTCACCGAACATAACCTGATTTGTATTTTCAGTGTTTTAATATTTTTTATGCGGGTGAACCTGTGTGAACTCATTTAATATCTTATTTGATAATATTTACAATGTCGGATATTGAGTCTGTCTGTCAACAAAACTCTGAAATACCAGTTATTGTTAACCAATTAGATAAGATTATAATCTATCGAAAAATAATGCGTTAAATTGTAAGCAGTTTGTTACGGATCACAATTTTTCGACAGATTACAATATCGCGGGATAGATTATAATTTAACGTTATTTACAATTTTACGGTGACATATACATGTTTGAAAGTACCTACATAGACAGAGCTGTCAAAAAGTCGGAAACACGAAAAGATTTAACTTTTCTAAGGGCCCTACACTTATATGAGTATGGGCCCGATACATTTTCATATATTTCCAACTCTATATATACATACAAGCATACATAAATACTTACACATGCATACATACATAAATACATACACAAACATACATCACAAACCTAAGTGAGAAAGTATTAGGTCATTCTGCACCACGCAGTCACAATGCGGATTGGTGGAAGCAGGTGGATGTGGTCCTGCATATAACCATAACTTCAGCAATTTATATAATATGACGCATTAAATTTTTCAGTAATTTACTGCAGGAAGTAGGATTAAGCCTAGTTTCTTACCTACTACTTCTGATAGCAAACTCATGCTCTAGTAGAGTGGCGGTCCTAGATCAGATTGAACTTTTCAAAAACTTAAAGGGGATGGAATTAGATCTCGTTTAATGTCAATGCTGACGATAGCCACGTCTCAACATTTGACACGTTTTCCTAGAGATTTCTTGTGCTAAAAGTGAACTATTTACTTAGCAGTTAGTAATGGGTAATTTTGAAAGACCTAAAAAGAACTACCGCGGCGACTACCCATTTTTCTGGCATCTGTAGTAGTTTTTCCATAGATTATCATGCTTCGACATTTTAACACCTACTGTGACGTCACTGCCCATATATTTAGGACAGGAAATCCAAACTGAGTTATCGACACTGATGCCTCTTGTAAAATAATTATATTTTAAATGAAAAAAAGTTCATATACGTACAGTATGTGTTGGCGGCTCCTAGCCTGCCCGCCTTCTAAGGGAGGTTAAAAAAATATCTTCTTAAGCAAACGTTCTATGACATTAATGACTTTATGAAGTAATGAATTCTTAAGATTTATAATTTTAATTGTATTGTGTTATATGTAATTTAATTAAGTATCTGAAATGACATTTTGCTTTATTTTTATTTAATTATGTAAATTGACCGTTTTTTTTATTAATTGTATTTATATTTCTTAATTCAACTGTTATTGACGTATTTTATTTTTGACATTATCAATTCCTAATAATATTGTAATTTAATTAAATTTAAATAATACTAATAATTATATATGTTTTCTTTTCTGTGGCGTGTAATGTTGTATTGAAATTACACGCCACAGAAAACAAATGAGTATTTGAGTGTTTGTAAAAAACAACAACAGATACGCACGGACTGAATAGTGGTAGCCAATCTCGACGATTTGTCGAGGTTCGGACATGCGAAGTACATGCACTTGTGTTACCTATTGTATATTTATGTCTGTGAGTTTTGCAATAATATCAAAAGAGAGCCATTGTTTCACAAACAATTTAATTTTATGTCTCAAGATATTATACCTAGTAAAAATATTATGTTATTATGTTTGCAAAAGTAGTAAAAGATGAAAAATCACCGCTCAATATCTAATGCCTATACTTAACATTCACAAATGAATAGTTTACTTGAAAATGATACACGCTATGGTAAAACTAGTAAAGTTACTTGAAAATTTGCGACATTGTTGCGACAATGACTGTGCTAAGCCTATGATGGTAGGCATCTTCATAATGCCTTTGACAACCATTTCATTATTTAAGTATTGACATTAGGTGTACGCTTGTAACTAGCTGAATATAAAATACAAAACAAATGACAGTTATTTTTTTTAAATACATGTCATGTGTCAGAAGACCGTGTAATCAAAAAAAGACTCTAGACTTTTTGGCGGGATTGTGAAGCGTCATGTCTACAGTTTTGTTTGTGATATTTATGTAATAACGGTTGATTATTAACCGTTAAGTGTTTTTTAACGTGTTGGTAAATCACTTTCAAATTCTCTCATGAAGTCTATATGAAATCTTAGTATAGTCCTTCATCTTTACTGAGGTCTCAAGGGGTTTAGGGGTTTCATTTAGAGGGGAGTGTATCTCATGTACCATTTGTCATCTCTATCACCACTCATTCTCATTTACTATGATTTAAATATGATAATTATATCTCTTACTTGACACTGGCTAAATATGCCATACGAAGCCATTATTAAAAAGAAAAAAAACTCTAGATGTCTTTGGAATTTTGCACAGGCAATGAATACCGTTCGAAACATCGACATTTCGCAAGAACGCCGCGCAATTTATTATTATTTATAATGAAAGAAAAAAGCCCTAATAACCCTTAAGGCCTGTTTATATATTGTTCAAGTAAGTTCCCATTAGCATTTACTTGACAAATAGTTTGTACAAACTACTACATACTTTCATTTTAACTCAAATATCGCTTAATAAGTCATTGTGAAATAAGCCCTTGAACTGTCCAAAGTTTACAAAATTACATGTTCTATACACATACATATGGACTAGAACTAAGATATACCTAGACGGTTTTCTTTTTAACAGAAGATATCTTATCTTGGTTTCAATAGTTACTAAAGTTTCAATCTAAAGATTGTTTATATGAAAACGGATTGATTTGTCTATTAGCTATGATGGAATCGACCGATTGTACATATAATAGAGCGTTAGTAACTACATACTGTGACAGTGCCAAATATTATGCCTCGAAATAAAACCTTCTACCCCAGGAATGTGCAAAAGCTTTACTAAAGGTTTTGTGGAGTTTTGAATTCAACACGGAAAATCCCAATTCACCGTAATATGCCACTTTCCTAAACTTATGTACGTTGCCAAAATAGTTATGTGTAAAAATTTGATATAGTTCAAAAAAAAAAAGCGTTGCTTCGATGCGTCTTTTTTCCAAGTTGGCGCCAAAACTCAACATTCCTTTTAATTTGAAATGATTCTTCAAGGTGACCAATCAAAACAAAAGAGCTAACACAGCTCCCGCGTCGAGAACCGTTCGAAACATACGCATAGCCATCGGGCGGGTCACGCCGCGCAATCGCTTGTAATTATAAACTATAAAATGTTCAACCGGCACCGCTGAGCTTTCGGCTCCTTGAGTTGGCCTTTCGACACGCCTGCGTCCGTAAGCTTATGACACAGCCGACAGTTCCGTACAGTTTATAACTCTCCTCGCTTCTGTAATGTCCATTGGGATTGTTACGACTGTTACTCATATTTTTACTTTACTCCGCAGGTTGGTTAGGGTAGTTAGTAATTTTAAAGTTTCTCTTGCTTTATAGCTGTGAGATAACAAAACAAATTATAACCTATCTTCTTTCTCGCTTTTAGTATTGGTAGTGTATTACTGTTTTGCTCCTTACTTTGTCTTCGGGTAGTGATTACGGATTTTATTTTAAACTGCAACTAAAGAAAGTATATTCCTTCTTGTTTGCCGTTGTTAAACTTTTTTATTTTATAATTATCCTGCTTTTGTAGGATGGTTTTTATTAAATACTATTTGTTTTGAAACGATTTTTTTGCTAGAAAAAAGTTCTCAAATATTATATTCATATGCAAATGGTAGTTTCTTGAAAATAGAGTATCCAGAGACGTGCAATAGGTACAGCGACGATGGATTTGGCGATGGCTTGTATATAAATAAATAGGTTCAGATAAATCTGACCCAAGTCAGGTCACAGTTATAATTCTCTGACAAAATTATAATTTTTCAGACAAAATTATAACTGTGAATTAACTTGGGTCCATAGCGTAAGTCCAGGGCACAATGACCGGGACTAACAGTAAGATGAATCTCTACTAACTTAAAATCTAACCGTTTTGGGCATTCTCCCCTCGAACCCCACTCCGGTAAGCGATCACACCGACCTCACTAAATTCGGTACGCCAATAAAACCTCCATTCGTTCATCCACAAACGAATGCCGACATCAAAAATTGATTACAACAAAATACATCGAAATCACCGAAATACATTTATTGATGCTGTTATGGGAACGCCTAATTGACTACTAATCAACGCGAGCAATCGAGAAACGATTGCTCGATTGAACCGAATCATAATCATTAAAGCGTTTCTATCGATTTGACAGTGATCTCATCTTTTTCACACACGCATGTCTATGGCTTACGTTATTTTAGGCTGTATATATTTTCGCGGGCAAGTTGTTTATTATTTAAATGTGTGACTAGCAATTTTGTGTGTTGGATCTGTTTCTCACGGTTTTAATTTAATTAATTATCAATTAATTTATAGATATATGTCTAAGGAAAGAGTCGACATAAGCTTCGTACATCTGAAATCTTCATGACATTAACTTTTCATTTACTTCTGCAAAATCATCAATAAAGAAAACTCGAGCAATTGGGTACTTTAAAAAAACCTTTTGATAATTATTATTCGTGTGTCTTAAAAATAATTTTGGTACAACGTTCAAAACTTGCTTAAATAATACAGAGGTAAGTTACATCTTGAACTTACTGCGACATCAATTAATCTGTAAGTTATGCTTGATTCTTATGCACGCTTTTATGTCGTATCGAAAAGCACACTGTTAGATAAAGGACACTTCTCGTTTTTCCTTCTTATTACCATATTTAATTATCTAGTGAATTTTATAGTACAAACAAAACAAGTTCAAAAAACAAATAAATAATCTTAATTCAACCTTTAAGTAATAAACAGTATAAGTGTGATTAAGTGGCAGTGATTGCTTATTTTTTATATTATATAATTATTAACATAAGTGTTAATATAAACTTAGTTGGTGACAAATAGGCCTAGATTAGGAAAAATTTAATGATTACTTTTAATCAAGGAACCCTATTGATACATCATTATGTTAAACCCGTGTGATGCATTTCAGTACTTTATTAAATAAAACATTGTTTTCTAACACCAAGAGTCGTAGCGATCGAATTAAATTTAATTATTTATTGAATGGAAGTGGAAGTCTAATGTTTTCTGTCAAAGTAAAATAAAAGTTATTGCTAAGTTTAAAGTTTGTTAATAACCTTATGTTTTGTTATACAAAGGTACAAATATAACGTTAACAAACAGACTGGCAAGACATTTCACAACTTAAAAGAAAACAAAAATAAAATAACCTTATCAAAAATAATTGTTCTTAAAACCGAAAATATCACAATAACGGCATGCAGAACAATAAAAAAATGTGCGCTTCAATATTCTTTTATTATTCCAATCGGACAATTAAATCATTTTACGCGATATATTTCGGTTTTATTGCGGATTTTAATTATGAATCACAATCATTAAATGTGATTCGTGGTGCATGCTCTCGAATGGATGTAAAAGATTGTTGGATTGGTCAATTTGACGAACCTTCGTCGGGTAAAGGTTAAAACCATAACCAAAAAGTCACCTTGGATTATCTTGGTTTGGACACAAACAATCATTATTAATTTGGGTTTTTAATTTCATCCGAAAGCAATAATTATACATTTTTATTTATTTATGTTTTAGCTACGCCCGCGGTTTCCTCTGCGTTGATTTGAGGAAAGATCCTACTTAAAATACTCTATTAAACGTTTACGCAGGCCACGTAACTTAGGAATAATTCACCTCAGTTATTCATCATCAATCATCACAAAACACATCACAAATCATACTGTAGTCATTATTAAAAATTGTATAATATGATTTGTTTATCACGCGTTCTTGCACTATGCCATAACCCTTAATGTATTAAATAGTTCTCAATGCGTGCACGCAGTCACCGATTTGCCGGTGCATTTGCCCTCTGTTTTACAATGAGTTTTTGTCAATCTACCTACTTTTTTGAATTGCTAGTTGGTGTTGTAAATCTAGTTAATAATATAGTTTTGTATTTTCTCTGTAAGTGACTTTTGAAAAATTCTTTTGAGAAAAAATAAATGTCTTTAACAGTAACTAAACACTCCCCCTCGATCATTCTTTACTTTTCCTTCTCCATTCGGTAACATCTTTTCCTCTCGTCATAGCCCTTTACAGTTTAAAACTATATTTAAATCGCAATAATAGCTCATGATAATGAGGCTCACAAAATTAACAAGTTAAAGTGGCAGTGGGCTGTACGCAGCAATTAGGCCGCTGGGGCAAAAAAATGTGGAATAGAGACTTGGACCGGAAACATTGCACGAGATATGCATCCGATAGATAGGTCGCAAAATCACGCTGGATATAGGCCGTTTACAATCGGGCACATTGGAAGTTTATAGGGGAGGCTTATGTTCAGCAGTAAAAGATTTTGGGCTATGATATAGCTGATGGAGTAAAAGTCAGAAGATCGTAAGAAAAAACAACAAGAACAATCAACCAACAATGGCAGAAAGAAAATTTCTTTGAAAGATTTTTCCAATCCAGGATGAAGATGGGTGACATTTAACAAAGAGCTCTCCCGAACCCAATACTAATGCGGAAATTAATAATAATAAAAATATTATTGGTGCACCATATAATGAAAATTTAAAACTAAAAACAATTTATAAATGTTTATATGATGCACCAAAATGACCAACTCAGCATATAATAGTCCAGTGTTCTAGCGCTGGTTTTCAACTGCGCCATTTTGGATGCAGTGCGGAGCGTGCTGACTTCGCTGGCACGGGCACGTCACGAAAAGGGAGTAAGATAGAGCCGTCGGTAGAGCATATCGCGGTCGACCAGTAGGCCGGTGCCGCTGAATTCATGAAGTTTTGAAAGATCTGCTTGAGTTGCAATTACAAGTGCCTGACTGCTCAAATTTTGCACAAAGCAGAATCTAATGACTTTATTTGATTTCTGAGGCCAGGATACTAGCTGAGCCAGCGTAGTAAGTTCGCAAGATTACAATACCATCCAATCCAAACATCGCAATGATCGAAATTCACATCGCATCAAACACGAGTCGCCCCGAACCAACCGCATCCAATCACTATGGTGGGAATGCACGGAATCTCCAGTTTAGTACCGGCAAATATTTACTGTTAACAACTTGTATACAGGTGGACCTAAAAACAATTGAAATGAATAGACTAAAATTCCTTCTACTTGCTACGATACCAATAGGAAGGATGGGATCTCTGTCTACCCCTTCTGGAACAAGGTCTGGAAATATAAACCTATGTAAAAAAATACGTGTTTATGGACTGTACAGAGTGTATGAGTACAGTGATCCCTAGATCCTTTCAACTTCTGAGGACCCAACTTCACCTGCAAGTGGTGCACCTGCTGATTAACAGACGAGGCTCTGGCGAACGTAACAGTTCCCGATAAGCGGCAATAGGCTCATCACCTATTATGTGGGACGTATAAGAAAGGTGGGCGTATAGTATAACTCTTCCCCTTTGAGGAAGTAGGCGTGAATGTATGTACGTATGTAGTCCTGTAGCAGCTGTAATATTACTCTGTTATATATATACTACATGACAACTTAAAACTAACGCACAATTCACGATTTAAACGATTAAAAAGGTTGTAGTGGATTAATGGAGGCGAATATACCCGCACTCCGTACCCAAGGTCGTGGGTTCGATTCCCACACAGGCCAAATATTTGTTCTGGCCTGGGTGTTTTTCTATGTATTAGGTCGGGGAAAAAGTCTTTTCGCATAACGTAGGTATAAACTTATTATAAAATTTTTTTGACTGTACTATTTGTGTCTGGCTGGTTTTGGTAACATTAAAAAGGTTCCATTATAAAGAAAAGAAAAAAATAAAAAAAAGTTGTTTCCCGCTATTTTTCATTTGTTTTTCTCTCCGTAAAAATGAGTGAATCTAATGAAGAAATTCGATACATTTTAAAATTTTATTATAAAAAAGGCAAAAATGCAACTCAAGCAGTGAAAAAAATTTGTGATGTTTATGGACCTGATGCAGTGTCAGTAAGAGTAGCACAAATTTGGTTCAAACGTTTTCAGTCCGGAAATTTTGATGTTAAAGATGCACCTCGCTCTGGTCGCCCTGTTACGAATAAAATGGACGCCATTTTTGAAAGAGTGGAGCAAGATCGGCATATTAGTAGTTACGATGTAGCTGAAGAACTGGGAATTGACCACAAAACAGTTTTGACCCATTTGAAGAAAGCTGGTTATACAAAAAAGCTCGATATTTGGGTGCCACACGAGCTCACTCAAAGAAACTTAATGAACCGTGTACTCATTTGCGATTCATTATTGAGACGTAATGAAACCGATCCGTTTTTGAAGAGATTGATAACTGGCGATGAAAAGTGGATCACGTACGACAAGAACGTGCGAAAAAGGTCGTGGTCGAAAGTTGGCCAGGCTTCACAGACTGTGGCCAAACCTGGCCTAACACGAAATAAGGTGATGCTGTGTGTATGGTGGGATTGGAAGGGCATTGTTTATTATGAGCTTTTACCGCCCGGCAAAACCATCGATTCTGATCTTTACTGCCAGCAACTGATGAGATTAAAGGAAGCAGTCGAGAGAAAACGGCCGGAATTGATCAACAGGAAGGGTGTGGTCTTTCATCACGATAACGCTAGACCACACACATCTTTAGCCACTCAGCAAAAATTAAGAGAGTTCGACTGGGAGGTCCTAGTGCATCCACCATATAGCCCTGACCTTGCGCCTTCAGATTTTCACCTGTTTCGGTCTCTGCAGAATTCTTTAGGTTCTGTAAGGTTGACCTCAAGAGAGGACTGCCAAAACTATTTGTCCCGTTTTTTTTATCAGAAGTCCCAAAGTTTCTACAGTAACGGGATAATGTCTCTGCCCACAAAATGGCAGAACGTTATTCAACAAAACGGTACATATATATTGTAAATAAATGTAAATAAACTTTGAAAAAAATGTCTTGACTTTTCATACAAAAATACGAAAAGACTTTTTCCCCAACCTATTATATTTAGTATGTATTTATAAAAAAAAAGGTATTTATATATGTTTATCCGTTATTTAGTATCCATAACACAAGTTCTTAATGATACTTAACTTGGGACTAAATAATTGGTGTGATTGTAAGAAAATATTTGTTTATTTATTTACTATTTTGACACATTTTATTACGTTGAGATTAATTATAATGTATATGAGTAAAACTGCCTCTGCTCCGTAGTAAATGGGCGCGTTATTTTTAAGTTGTCATGACATTCATAAGTGCTGCATTGGCGCCAAAATTGTTAAAAGCATATTTTATCTATCGATTCCCGTGTCAAACTTCGTACTACTAAATGAGATTTGAAAAATGAAACTTCCAATTAGAATAAGATGACTCAAATTTTAATATAATATGACTTTTTAGGGACTAAAAGAGCGATATGAAATGTACCCCAATATTAAAAATTTAAAAATTTCTATAATTCAGTGCAGTAGACTTTGTGTTGTGTGTATTTTTGTGTGTGTTTTCTTTAATAAAAAAAAATTATTGGTGACAGAACAGAGCATTGACTGTAGGTTCCTCACTAGGAAAAATCTGTATCGTAGGCACCCACGCATAATATACATTCAAACCTGTTTCCTCGCAAGGGTAGGCAGAGGCATATTATACGCCCACATTTCGCCATTTAATTTATTAGTAAGCAATAGATAGCGAGCCTATTGGCGCTTACCGGGATCTGTTATGTTTTCCAGAGCCTCGTCCGTTAATCGGCAGGTGCAGCATTTGCAGGTGAGGTTGGCTTGTTCTCCTTAGGTCTTGGTAGGATCTCGATACACTTTAATATATACACATAATAAACAATATGCATAAGTATATTTTTTAAACACTCTGGGAATGGAAAAGCTTAGATATACAGCCAGCACCTCGAATTGAGACACGCATTTTCTAGACAATAATAACTGACCACTTCGGAAGCATTTAGTTTAGTGATGCTTCGGCTTCCATTTTATTGTAATTAAAATACGTTAACTGTTGTAGAACACGAATAGTTTAACGTGAAACGAAACGGATTTTGATGGGCAATCTATTTTCGTTTTGTTAATTTTCATTACGCTTTTGTTATTAAACCGTTAAAAAAATGACTTTTTCTGAATAGAAAAGTTTTGCGTTTTCAAAAAGCGATTTCAAGTTATTTTTAGCTAGGCTATTTTACAAGACACTTTTAAATGTCACTTAGACACTTTATTAATTTCTTTATAGGTTTTGAGGAAAGTGGCATATGTCTTGGAATTCAATGTTTTATTACTAGATTTTATACTTGTATACATTTTTCCATATTCGCAGCCTGTAAAAAGCCTATATCGCACGGCTAAATATGAACGCTGATAAAATATGTGTGTGTGAAAGTGGCAGTACCCCGCCAAAGAAGCGACGAACGCGCGAACTCAACAAAGGGGACGCGCGCTAATTACCTGCCGATCGTAAACGCACCCATCTATCATAAAGGGCATCTCTTCACTCAATGGCCATATCTGAAAATAAGAAGAAATAGCTTTAAAATAAAATCGTATTTTGACGCGTGCTTTAATGTTATCTACAGATGAGACAAGCTTGGTGATGCGTGTTTTTTTTTTTGTGTACTTTGACAAAGAAGTTATGTCTGAAAATCCACAATATTTACACATAAAAAAACGAATTTACACTAGTTTTGGAAAATAAAATACTGCCGCGATGTGTTTTTATGTCTTTGTCTTTTGTGATGGTGGCAAAAAACAACTCTTATCAGATATTAAAATAAAATATTTTTATTCACGTAGCTTGTCTCAGTAGCCAACACTATGTAGTGCAACACGACGAAAACCAAAAGACATGATTAAATAATTAATAATAATCAAAATACTCTATTCCATGTTGCTATCGTAATAAAACACGAAATTGGTGTTACCACTTTTGAATATTTTACAAATCACGATAAATTGTTGACAAAGCTGTTAATGTCACATTGGCATGTCATAGCGTTCAGGCGATCTGTATCATTATAATTTCAATAGTAAATTAATATATATACATTTTATTTTAATGATGTCAGTACTTGGATGGGTGGACGATTGTAGTGTATTTAATTTTGAGCACTTTCATGGTTTGAAATACATCTTAGTCCTGGTTATCACTGTATGTAGTAGTCGTTAAGTCAAAGTAGAGATCCTTTTTGGCGGCTTGAAATTCTAATAGCAAAAATACACCTGTTTCCCCTAGTCATCCAAAATCCACTATATTTACTTAAAAAAAGTCAAATTTGCACTATTTTATAATAATAAAATACTGCCGCTATGTGTCTTTTTCCGCAATGGCGCCAAAACTCTACTTACGCTTAATGTTTTAAGAATATACAAAAAAGTATTTAATATAAGTTTATCAATACTCCATTACCCTTAGTACTAATACTAACCGTTGACAATCAGACCGCCAACGTGTCATGTCTGCCAGCGCGAGGAACATTAAAAATAATGCCTAATTGCAACCGTTGAAAAAAAGTCCCCAATCAGATTTCCCGAACATCGCAAATTAACCCCCACGCCAGTTCAAACGTATGTCAATTACACAAATACACGAACCAACGTTTAAATTATGTTTCAAAAGCAATTAAATACCATCGGGACGTATGAAACACCCTTATATCCGCCGGGCGAACGACAAATTATATAAATAACATGTTAATACGGGGCCGCGGTTACCTGTAGGCTTATCTCTGTGACATCTCGATCTAGGAATGCATGAATGGGATTTTTAACTTTAAAGTTTTAACAGTTTACAAAAGCATTACGAAACTTTTGCGTGTCATAATATATTTATGACTTTTTGTAACAGATCTCTTTGGATGCCTTAATTTTATTGGCTTCATGTTTAAGGCGTACGAGCCATAACAAAGCGAATATAAATGTTAAAAATGGACGCCATCAACACATTCTCGCTTGGCGAGAAGTGAGCGTCATGTGTGCAGATATATTTGTTTTCCAAAATTTGTTATATTTCGAACATTAATGTGTGATAACGGTAGATTTTTAATATTTAAGTGTCGGTAAATGAAACAAAACAGTGAAAAATCACAAATATACACTGTAAAATTTTTTTTAGCATTAATAAGAAGAAAAACAAATAAAAAACAGTCTCTCTTTTTTTTAAATAAAATAAGTTACTATAATTAGGCATTCCTAATGAAATGCTTAGTATTACTTTTTACGAAATATATCCTGAAGTAAGCAGTTTTATTACGGTTTTTACACGATTTTATTCTTCATTTCATAAACGCCTATTGAACTTTTGATTATTCGTGTCAAAACAATAGAAATATAAAAATGGAACAATCAGTTGCATTTGAAATCGGAAAAAGCGGGAATGGGTGGTAATTTGTAACAGTAATGACGCGATTGGTCAGCGGCCGGGTCATGGGAGCGTACACCTGTCAACTGTCATCCTATCTTTGTTGTTATCTGTGCGACTAATAGACAATACCACGTATCGTATTGGGAACTTTGTAGTTTTAAAAAGAGGTCGAATGATTGTTTTGTACTAGATACTATACTATCACTATTACCTACCGGATTTTTTTAAAATATCAATTTACTTATTTGTAGCGAAAAAGGCACATTGCAACCCGATTTTTATAATTTAAATAAAGTGAATTTTTAGAAGAAGTTATTCTTTGATATTATACGCAAGTGTAGAAAAGTCGCATAGTGAAATGTGATTTTCCATGTTGTTTCTAAAACTCCAGGGAATCTTTAGTATAGTCCACTACTTTATTGGGATACGACTTTGATTTCACTTGACTGTGACTAAATGACGAAAATAGTAAGAAAGTTATCTGAAAGAGATTTCCCTTAGCGATAAGATTTTAGCCCCGGGCTATTAGAGTTGTCTTTTTATATGCTTTTGCTTGTTACCTTTTAGACGTATGCTAATAATCTTTGCTACTAATTCAAATCACATATCATATTGGGAACTCTGTGGTTTTAAGTAAAAAAAGGCTGACTTGTTTTGGATTGAATATTGCACCATATGAACCTACAGAACGGTAAAAAAAATTACAATTGGTTAAAGGTTTCTTAAGCCTCTAGGTGCCTACCCACTGCAGTCTATGGAAGCCTACAATAGCTTCAAAGAAATCATAAAAAGCGTTTCATATCCTTTTTAAAGAGACGCCAAAGATCTTTCGTTGGATTATCTGGAAGATATTGAATTTATCGATAAGATCGAAGCCTATATTGCTAATATTGTACTTTTATGCCGCTATTCGTTACTATTTAAACTCATGCATCAAAGATAATAACTCTTTCTCTATATTTATGAGGGTTAACAATCTAAGTTATCGTTTGATTTGAAATAACTATCCAAAAATGTATAATAACAATTCTACAGTGCACATATCTATAATTTTTTGCGTTAACATCAGTATTAATAAACCCATTAACCCCTCTTATCTAGCTTATGTAGCTAGTGTACTCACGTCTGCACTATACCGGGGAGGTTTGAACTCAGTGTCTACTGGCTCTAAACAGATATGCTTAACCGTTAATATACATTCTATCTGATATCATAAGTAAGTACATATTACGATACATTAGGTATTTAGTAGTCGTATATCAAAACAAGATTTGTTTTAGTATCGCGTAAATATGTAAAATATAAATAAATAATGTAAGTAAATGACACACGTTCCAAAAGATATAACGATCGCAGCAGTACGGCTTTTCGTACCTTAAGCGGGATTTGCGATAATATACGGCTTATGGTTTGGTTACATAGTGAACGGAACAAGAAGCTAACGCGGCGGTCCTGCTTGCAGGAACGGACCTAGACACTACCTGTGGTAAATCATTGGAGTTTTTTTGAATATGAAGAACGTTTTGCGATAACATACGGTTTGTGGTATGGTAACAATGGGAATGAATCACGGTAACGCCACGCTTCTACTTTTAAAATCGGAACCAGACGCAGTTTGTTGTAAAGTACTAGAGTTGGCTGAATACGCGCAACACAAGGGTATTCTGTTACCTATTGCGCGCGAAAACAGAAAAGAGATTGGAGAGAAAAGAATTACTTAAAATGGCTTTACGTACTTTGAATGCCAAGTGCAAATGTGTTGATATTTACAATAAACAAGGAATTGACTGCCATAATCATACGCGTTAAAAAAAGGGACTTGAGGGAAAATAACTACTTTTCGCTTGCAATGTAAAATGCCGGCCGTGCTGCAGCCACCTAGGCAAAGCAATACGCAACAATAAACAGACCGTATACTGTACGTGGTGAATGGAAAAGAAAACTAAATACTACTATCGCGCCCGCAGTATTACAAACACGTCGCGTTACCGTCCAACTGCCGTCCTGCTCGAAGTCATGTCCGTACCTTTATCCCGCAACAAGGATTATTCTGTCAATATTATTACGCGCCTCTTAATACCGTAAAGCTGGTTCATAAAACATATCGGAAATTATGGGCGATATGTCCAGTTTATCGTGCCTGCGGTCGGGTCGCTTTGTGCTATCGATATTTTATTATATACGTCTCAATCTGGATTCAATATGCATTATTATGTGGTGTTATGTGTCTAAGTCTGCTAGATCGGCTAGTATGGAAAATAATGTTTTAGAATGAAGAAAATATCTGTGTAAAGTGTTCTGCATAGTGCCTCAGTCAGAGCCTAAAGATATTCCAAGGTTGACGAAAGGCACAGCTGCAATACAACCAGGGTCAGGAAATAGAGAAAGAAGAATACAATAGATTTGTCAAAATAAGCAATAAGAAGCGCTATTTAAAAGTGACATTGAAGTACGTATGTGTCGCCATGAAAGCGCACAACTACTTGACAATTTGCAATAAATGCAAATCTGTAGTCGATTCTACGACTTTAGGAGAAAAGTAACCAACGTATTTCCTTCATAGACATAATATGAGACTTTAAAACTGATGTATCAAAGATCACAGTCACTTTCTTTCTCAACTGAGTGTGTTTTTACCTGGCACTGTAATTGTGTTCATCTCTTTACTCGTGTTTAAATTTCGTCTCTGTGTGATATCTTTCGATGACGAAACGTCATTAATCCATTACCCTGCCAACTGGGCGCCTTAATGCTTCGAGTTGCGTCTCATTACCAGAATCCTTTCACACACGCTCATTACACCAGATATTCCAAGGTTGACGGAAGCCACAGTTCCAATCCAATCAAGGTCAGGAAAGCGAGATTTTTGCCGGCACCACAGGATGTGGACGATTCCACGATAATTGTGGATTTTTGCAATATCACTGTCTGCCACTACATGTGAACAGGGTAGTGATGCAAAGTGCACGAATGCACTCATTCTATTCGATGAATATTATGATATTTTTTTAAATATCTTAAAATAACTTTATACATATTTTATTACTTGGATTAAGATGAGCTTCTATTTTCTTGCTTTATAAAGTTAGATATAGATAGATAAATTTACATCTTATTTATATAATAAGCAATCTTAGCAAGCTTCCTGATGGCGTGTTGTCACGGCAGGGGCTTCTTCAAAAAGTGTATTAGCAGTTTCAGGGATTAGGAATGCACTTATTATATTCAGGTGTAGTAATCGTCCATATGATGTGGTGACTACTTTCCCTTTAGTTTGAATTCGAATCTAGTCGAATAGTGTAAAAAAGACTGACCCACAGACAAACCAGTCAAACGGTTTTGTGGGATATGTTTTTATGTAACTTGCATTATTTAAAGGAAATAAACGTTTTATCTATCTATCTATCTAGACATTATTTTTGACAAGTTTTTTGTAGAAACACTATTCATAAAGTGCTGTTTGACTGGCGAGACTCACCAACGCTGGAGATGGCTAGGAATGCATTCCGCTGTGAAGTATAGCACTTTTACTCCTATTACTATTCATAGCTTACTGCAATGCTAACATTAGCAAGTAAGAATTTTATTTACTATGGAGTCTGCTTGGAGTAACAAATTTTATCACTATTAACAGTTATTCATAACTATTCATTAATACTTTTGAAATTAGTATTCCCAACAACACTAGCTAAGGGTGCTTTTTCACATTGTATTTTGTACAAGCTACAACCGTGAGCCGGGAATTCAGTGTTATCGGAAAGAGTCAATTACAACATAACTGTGAACCGCCAATTAAATGACGGCGTATCGGAAATATTAAATGTGTTTGTAATTTTTAAACATCGATTCCAAGAAATTTTTATATGAAGGTTTTTTTTTAAATATCAACTTCTTCGTTAGCGAATCTCTCACAGGTCGTGCTTAACTTTAAGATAAAACCTCCATGTTTATTCTCAGGATTCAATATGTTAACTGTCAAAGTTTAAAAAGTTTTTATTCTAGTTCTAGCTCAATGTAGCTTTTGGGGGGCGCTTGGCGGGAAAGTAAAGCGTCATGTCTGCAGTTTTGTTTTATTTTCTAAAATTTGTGATATTTCTAACATTAATGTGTAATAACGGTGGATTATTAACCGTTAAGTGTTTGTGAACATACATGAGTGTTGGTAAATTAAACAAAACAGTGCAACATCACTTTACAAATTTTCTCTCAAGGAGTCCATGTGAGATCTCAGTATAGTCTTCTAATTAGTCTTCTAAATAGTCTTCTTATAATCTTTACTGAGGACTCAAGGGGCTTAGGGGAGGGTATCTCATTTACCATTTATCATCTTTATCACCACTCATTCTCATTTACTATGAATTATATATTATTAATATATCACTTACTTGACACTGGCTAAATATGCTAGACGCACGAAGCCATTATTTTAAATAAAGAAAGAAAGAAGCTCTTGGGGTTTGGTGCCAACGTCGTCGCACTATGTTATTTTACTAGTGTAAATTCGAGTTTTAATGAGTGAATATAGTTAATTTTTAGACATTTCTTCTTCGGCAATATAGGCGGTATAGAGAGTGGCGTATTACAGTGAATTGTGATTTTTTCATGATGGGTGTTTATGAATCCTACCAAGACCTTTGTTGGGGGGGGGGGGGCTGAGTACCTCCCGGTAGGGCGCAGAGGGCGCTAGGGAAGAGGTAACACCCAGAGATTGGCGACTCTCGGTGCCTTTAGTACTGACTACCGGGGGGAAACTAAGAGGGACCTGTGGAGGGCGCAGCAGGCGGGCCAGGAGGGCCCGTCAAGCAGCGCCAGGAGGGTCTTAGACAGCGGGGGCAGGGGGCCCCTTCTGTCTAACCATGAACCCTCCGAGAAGACGGTCACACACGCTATGAGGTAGGAGGGGCACGTCTACTGCGTCTCTCTGAGGAAATCCTCCCGGTTTTGGTCTGGGGGACGTTGGCCGCGGGTGGGGTCTCAGAGCTGCAACCCAGGTACTGGGCCCCCGCCTCTTTCTCAACAAGCGGCAAGCGTCGTCGAAAGATTTTTATTGGGTTTTACTGCTGGCGGTCTCGTCTGCCGGTAGTGAGTCCCACACCCCCTTTCGGTCCCCCTTTGACCGAAAGAAGACCGTAAATGCATTTCGTTACCGACGTAACACAAAAAAAAGTAGTTACTTTACGCCGCAATTTATTGCAGTTTGAAGGTGTTGTTGCTTACAAAGTTACGAGACAAATGTATGTAACCTTAGAATGCCCCTTCTAACCTATTTGCATCGACTTATCATATTTTGAATGGGCATGACATTTGACAATGTGTTGCAGTTTTTGAAAGAAACCTCGTTAGAATGGCTCATAGAGCTAGAGAAGATGATTATAGAGAGAGAACGCAATTAAGTTTTTTATTTATTGGTAATGTTAACAAATATGGTGGTTTTTATCGGATAACAAACGAAATATGTTAGGGAGTTAAGTAATCGGGTTATATCAAGATATTTTATATAATTATGTTAAACTAATAAATCGCATCATAACCGTTTAGGAGCTACATGACGGATTCGTCACACTCATACCATTCCTCTTTCTGCATTGGACTTGACTATATGTCCAAAGCGTAAATGTTAATGTTAAATAAGCGAGCGTTAAACCAATCTCGTGCCGGCCCGTTTTCTTCCCTTTTTCGGTGGATAGAGTACCTACCTATGTATGAATTATTTTAGAGCAGTAAGGGTCATTGTTCATTGTTGATGAATATTAAGAAATCTCACAACATTTACAATATAAATATTTAAACCGTTTAATAGGATTATCAAAGTAAGTCTGAAATGTAAATAAAATTGTTTTTTTACTTAAATTGAATACATACAAACAGTTTTCTTTTGATATTTTTTATAAATAGCCATTAAACATCGATTATACATAAATGGCGACGTAAGAATATATCATTTTTAAAATATGGACAACAAGAGCGAAATTACTGCACAGTGACCCATTTATTACTGAATAAAAAAAAACTCTGTCAACTCCTAGGAATGCACCTGCGGTAGCGCATTAAGTCAATATTAACGTAAATACGTCATCTCTTCCTTACACGAATTAATATCGAATCAATCCGTCATTAAAGCAACGGCTCTCACGCCCCGGTAAATTATCTTTCACCCCATCAGGAAGGTGGAAAGTCTAATAGAAATCGGTAATAAGAAACGCTAATCGTGCACGCGTTTGTGGACAGTTACAACGCCATCTTGCGGCATCTCGGCGAGTTGGCGCGCAAAAAGCTATATTGGATGTGTCAAGGTATGATTGATGTTCGCGCGCAAAAAGCGTCGCGCGTCGAACGGAACGCTCCGCGGCCGTGACGCGCGGATGCCGGCTACCGAGTTACGCGACGCTGCGTTCATTTAATTCCTTTTTAGAATGAATAGCAAACCTCTTTTGCTTTTTGTTTTATTCATTTTTAAAGCTGCATGTGTTTTGGCGCCATTGTTTCGGTGTCAGTAACTGCTTTGATGATAAATAAAAGTTTTTCAGATATTTTACGCTGTTCATATTTAATTGGTCAAGTCAAACTAAAATAACTTACGTACATACCACCTGAAGCCTTAGTTGACTTCTTCTCTGTCAAAAGATCGTAAGTGTAATTATTTGCTCTAAGCCTTCGCCTTATTAACTACTTTTGTCTAAGTCATAACGTGTATTTTGGGACAGGAATGGAGAGGGCGGGAATAGATAAAAAAGTTCTTTTTGACACTTTTGGTTGTAATTTAGGTAGAAGACACGTAGAGAAGCCAGATCGCTACGCAGCTGTAGGTCCGCAAGAGAGGCTGTATCCTCTGCATTGAAGCAAAGATGAGAACAATACTCTACACTCCATCGCACCTGAGTTTTTTACAAACAGCGCAGGTCGTGAGTGAAAACCAGCGTCACTTTAATGAGGATACCCATCTTTCGATAGACAGTAAAACCTTCTTTTATAAAAGGTTTTTTTATTTAATCTTTATTGAGATAATTTTACAATGTCATGTAAAAAATAATATCAAGTTATAAATAGTCTCGGATATTATGCATAGCCATGACACTAGAGGTCAAAATCCCAGTAAGGTTGCTTAGATAACTTTGCTCAGATTTATGTCAAAAGATCTGACATTGTCATAAGCCATGAATGTCTGAGGCACTAAGCTACCTGGAGCCTAAAGGCTCTTTAGTCTCCAGGTATATAAACTTTACTTAATCTGAAGGAAGCTAATGACGTTTAGGCTCCAATTTCGTCTTCATAAGTTTCAAAATTTTGTTCAAAAGGTATTAAAATCTGGAGATAAAGATTTTTTTTATCTATGCAGAGTTTTAACATTGTACAAGTATTATCAAAGTTCTCAAATATGTGGAAAGCCAACCACTTCTACAATTTGTTCCTGAATATTTTCAGGGAACAATGAATGCTTGTTTAATTCAAAACCTAACAAAAGCCCTACTCTATAGATTACCTACGATAGGACTTTGTTAAATCGACCAACCAACCAACCAATGACAGAAGTGAATGGGATCGCAAGAACAGTTTATGTAGTCTTAAGTATCTATACTCCACCATGGTCATTTCAATCCTGCACATATATGTAGCAATCAATTTTGATACTCACTCCATGTTGTAGCTTAATTTGAATTTAGTATCTAAGTTTAGCGGCTTTCGCATTAAGCTTAGTCTTATTTATACTTCTGTTGTATTCGTAAATACGAATACGAAACCTTTCGCCATTTAATTAATTTCGGTATTTTTATTAATATATTTGGGGTTACAAAACAATATTGCAAAACATTCTACTATGTAATGCCGAATTCCTCGAAAACCAAATAGGGTTCATTTGGGTTTTGGCGAGTCTAATGACAATTATTAAAATTTTGTAAATTTTGCTTTGATATATGTACAAATACAAATACAATACAAATGTATGATTATGCTCGTAGATATTTCAAGGTTTAATCTCACAAGTTCTACCTTTAAGCTGAACTTAATACTTTTAAGGGGCTACGATACTGAATGCATAAAAAAAAGTAAGGGTATGAATAGCTTACCCACTACGCATACTAATTGCCTACATAATAGTGCTCTTTTTAAGTAGTAGGAACTACTACTAACTTTTAAGGAGTTTGTAAAGAGGTTTTTGTTCTGTTTGCATCCAATTCTCTGTACTTAGTTGGCAGTTTATTTGAATTTAGGAAGTATCGGAGTCATGTTCACTAGTTTTATAACTTTTGGTAGCTTATTGTATACCTTACTAACGGCCGACCTCGACTTCTAGGCGGGAAAGTGAAGCGTCATGTCTGCAGTTTTGTTTTATTTTCTAAAATTTGTGATATTTCGAACATTAATGTGTGATAACGGTGGATTATTAACCGTTAAGTGTTTGTTAACGTCCATGAGTGTTGGTAAATGAAACAAAATAGTGTTTTCAAATTCTCTCAAGAAGTCCATGTAAGATCTCAGCATAGTCCCACATCTTTACTGAGGACTCAAGGGGTTTAGGGGAAGGGCATCTTATTTACCATTTATCATCTTTATCACCACTCATTCTCATTTACTATAATTTATATGTTATTAATATATCTCTTACTTGACACTGGCTAAATGTGCTAAACGCACGAAGCCATTATTTAAAAAAAAACAAAAAACGGCCGACCGCGACTTAGTCCACATGACCTACAAAAACCAATCCTAAGTATAATGCCTTACTTTACTTTTCTAATTTAACACAAAAGTATTGCAAGATTTGCAACAATATATCAAAGACAATGTACCAAGTAGGTGTAACTTCATATCGATTTTTTTAGATGGCCATCTTGTCCAATTTAACTCAAAAAATGTGGAAAAACATGCAACAATATATCTAAAACAGTGTACCCAGTCCCAAAGCATTTTTAAACTGCTTAAACTCAAACATGTGTTTGATTGAATCAATCACCTAGTAAACAATTATCATCCCGAAGCCTTGAAAATCCATTATCGAAACCATTTTTTGCCTCTAAAACGGTGCCAGGCAACCTTGCATGCATGTGGTCTTAAAAAATAATTACAGGACTTTTACGCGCCCTGTCAAACTTAATGTGTAAATAGTAGCCTACGTTATAGGTGTGTTAAAGAACCCACATTGCATCAGAAGGCGGCAATTTAGACGGGAAACCGATAATTACACCATTAGATATTGAATCGATATCCTATTGAACGCTCAATTTTAGCGCCATGTTTTTTTCTGTTCCTTTTTTCTCCGGTAAGAATTGAGGCAAAGGAAATTTGTCCATTCAGGCTGACTGCCTATTAAATTTTTTTCTAATTCAAGGGTACGTCCGTTACAGGTTGCATATCTATAATTATTTCAATGTGTTCTGATGTGGTGCTGTCACAATATTTTCTACGCCTCATTTCGTCATTCGCCAACTTTGAGCATTGGTACGAGAATCTATAGTAAATTTTGTTTTGATATATTATATATGCTCGTAGATATTTAAAGGTTTAATCTTACAAGTTTCACCTATAAGCTGTACTTAATTATTTTTAAGGACTACAATACTGAATGCATCAAACAATTTTAATGGCTTGAACAGCTTACCATCCCACTATATCTGCGTTATTTCAAATTGTCTTAAATTTAGGTCGTCTAAGAACAAAAATTACCTTAAAATAGTTAAATAAAAAAGGTAGTTAATAATTATATAGGTATACTTAGGTTGGAAAACCTGAACTTTATTCATAAGATAGGGAGTTGGATTTCCTTGTAATGCAAATATTAGGTCGGGGAAAAAGTCTTTTCGCATAACGTAGGTATAAACTTATTATAAATTTTTTTTGACTGTACTATTTGTGTCTGGCTGGTTTTGGTAACATTAAAAAGGTTCCATTATAAAGAAAAGAAAAAAATAAAAAAAAGTTGTTTCCCGCTATTTTTCATTTGTTTTTCTCTCCGTAAAAATGAGTGAATCTAATGAAGAAATTCGATACATTTTAAAATTTTATTATAAAAAAGGCAAAAATGCAACTCAAGCAGTGAAAAAAATTTGTGATGTTTATGGACCTGATGCAGTGTCAGTAAGAGTAGCACAAATTTGGTTCAAACGTTTTCAGTCCGGAAATTTTGATGTTAAAGATGCACCTCGCTCTGGTCGCCCTGTTACGAATAAAATGGACGCCATTTTTGAAAGAGTGGAGCAAGATCGGCATATTAGTAGTTACGATGCAGCTGAAGAACTGGGAATTGACCACAAAACAGTTTTGACCCATTTGAAGAAAGCTGGTTATACAAAAAAGCTCGATATTTGGGTGCCACACGAGCTCACTCAAAGAAACTTAATGAACCGTGTACTCATTTGCGATTCATTATTGAGACGTAATGAAACCGAGCCGTTTTTGAAGAGATTGATAACTGGCGATGAAAAGTGGATCACGTACGACAAGAACGTGCGAAAAAGGTCGTGGTCGAAAGTTGGCCAGGCTTCACAGACTGTGGCCAAACCTGGCCTAACACGAAATAAGGTGATGCTGTGTGTATGGTGGGATTGGAAGGGCATTGTTTATTATGAGCTTTTACCGCCCGGCAAAACCATCGATTCTGATCTTTACTGCCAGCAACTGATGAGATTAAAGGAAGCAGTCGAGAGAAAACGGCCGGAATTGATCAACAGGAAGGGTGTGGTCTTTCATCACGATAACGCTAGATCACACACATCTTTAGCCACTCAGCAAAAATTAAGAGAGTTCGATTGGGAGGTCCTATTGCATCCACCATATAGCCCTGACCTTGCGCCTTCAGATTTTCACCTGTTTCGGTATCTGCAGAATTCTTTAGGTTCTGTAAGGTTGACCTCAAGAGAGGACTGCCAAAACTATTTGTCCCGTTTTTTTGATCAGAAGTCCCAAAGTTTCTACAGTAACGGGATAATGTCTCTACCCACAAAATGGCAGAAAGTTATTCAACAAAACGGTACATATATATTGTAAATAAATGTAAATAAACTTTGAAAAAAATGTCTTGACTTTTCATACAAAAATACGAAAAGACTTTTTCCCCAACCTATTATTTATTCAGGTCCGCGTTTGTCTCCACTTTCTAGTACCATTAGCCCAGCTTAGATTGGGCTAGATGGCGCTGTATCTGATATCGAAAGATATTAATTAATGTATTTTGTGGTTTCAAAAGGTCGTTACTATAGACTACACAATTTAAACCCAAAAAGATAAGATCATGTTAGCTATTTTACATTAATGAGAACGTGTATTGTAGTAGGAATTTTTATTAATATCTACACAGTTTATCTTTACTGCACTCAACAACATAATATTGGCTATGAAATGAAAGTTGGTGTGAAAGAGCAGGTGGCCGTAATGAACTAGCTTAGTGCAGTGGCTTTGCTCATTACCCTATGGTGGAGTGTCAGTGGTGATAACGAACGAATCGACCACCGTGCAAGACTATCAGTTAATCGTTACTTCATAGAACCGTGATAATATTGTTATTGTACGAGTAGCTCCTGTCTACGGGATGTTTCAAAATTCTACTTACTGCATGTAATTTTTTTCCTATAATTCCAAGTATAAGATAAAGACTTTTTAGATTTTCCAAAAAAAAAAAAAATTAATTTGTTAAAAAAGAACAGCTATTTCTTTTATGTATACTTTTTTTTATTGAAGAAAAGAAAACCTCTGAATGCCTAACTCACGGATACCAATGCTCTTACATTGTTGTTAAAAAAAATTATCGAATTTCCATTTTGTGTGTACAAATTTGAGGAATCTAAATGATCCTGTTGATTTCAAAGACAAAAAAAGGGTATTTTATTTTTTCGAAGAGGTTTTGGTTAGTTTTAAATGTGGAATTATTAAACTAAAAGCAGTTGAATTTTTTTTAAAAAAAGCAACCAATAGTAAGGTGAAGTACCTATTCTCAGAAGAAATCGTCCGCTAGATGACGCAAGCAGTTTCTTGATAAATGTTTAACCAACTCCTCGCCAACACTCTTATGTTCACTCGATCGTCGACCGAATATCTGATGAAGTCGGCGGTCTGCAGAAAGCCGGTCTGCAGAAAGCCGGATATATGCTTCATCATACCAGCCAAAAAATTCCACTGCTGAACATTGGCCTCCCCAATAGATTACATTCTATTGGGGGTATTTGCCCTCTATCACCATGGGCAGGCGGGTTGGTCGCAGTTCAAGCTAGTACTAAGGATGACGCTGCTGCCCATTATCCGGTAGGATTTCTGTTCGTCGCAAGAGTGACTCCCCGTGAGATGAAAGGGGATGGCACTATTCTAGGCCGATACCACACGGCAACATTATATGGATATATGCTTTAAATTATAATAAAAAACATTGGATTTGATGTTGTTAATTATGTGTAGTAGGTACGTAAGTTCAGTAGTTGACTTCTAATGGCGAGATGAAGACGATGGCGAAGCGAAGGTATAGACAAGACGAACAACATGTCTATTCAAAATTTACTATAAACACAATCCATTAATGTGGCTGACTGTACAATAGTAAATAAATGTTTTCTAGTGATTATTCAGAGGCGATTCCAAGAGATTTGTTAATCAAGCTGAACGTAAAAGATTGTCGGCTAGTAAAAAACTAGCTGGCAGTTAATCAAAGCTAAATACAAAGGGCAATATGTACAGTAAATTGTAGAAAAGTTTCGTAAGTCTTCTGACAAGTTACTAGTTTTAAATGTAGAGTGTCAATAACTTTTTGTTTTATTATTTTACATTTTATTCTAAACTATACGGCAATAGGCTCGCCACCTATTACGTGGGCCTCTGCCTACCCCTTTGGGGAAACAGGTGTGATTGTATGTATGTTATTCTAAACTTTAACTTAAAAACTACATTTATAATTTCATGTCCTTCAATCCCATTTGGGAAACCTTGCTATTACCTACTTAAAAGGGCTCGTGCTCGTCGAATAATGCGTCGAAAAGAGCACTTTTCAACGCATAAAAGAGTCATAAAAGCTAAATTACATTCTTAAAATTATATTCTTCCGCGTACCTTTGCGTTGTGGCTCCCTGGCGAGGATTTCCCAAGAGATTGTAGCATGGGGGGTTTAGCGGCCCACTTCGCATTTGGGCCACAGGACGAAAACACGTCTATTTCTAAAAGATTACGAGAAATAAAAGTAAATTATAAAAAAAATAATTACCTTATAAAAAAATAATTATAAAAAAAAACTTAACCTACTTTTAGAAATAGACGTGTTTTCGTCCAGTGGCCAAATGCGAAGTGGGCCAAATGCGCCTAAACAAGCATGGGGTCTCCAAAAAGGGCGTGAAACTGTTTTCACAGGGTTGGAATGTCACTAGTGTTGCAAGCGTCTATATGCTGCGGTGACTTACCATCAGGTAGGCCGCATGCTTGAGTGCTATACATAGTGGTATAAAAAAAGCCATACGTAAACTAAACCAGACTACGTTTCTGAACAAATTGACTCAATAGACTAAATAAAATCAAATTTCATCACTTTTCAACCACTAACACCTACTCATGTCATGATACAAGTGCATACCAGTTACGCACGGCACACTCGCCTAGTCGCCACATTTTAAATTCATATCTCGCACTGGTGCGTGCGGTCGTACATTGTTCACTAATTAATAACAGCCTAACAGGTGAAGGATCGCTCAAATACCTATACCTTAACTGGAATGTTTACTTTTATTAAAATTATGGCCGTATTAATTATTAATGTTTAATACAACCTAATTTCGTAACGATACGACTATTAGGAAAGGAGTGTTTATAGTTAATTATTCGAATTTTCCAAGTGGGTACAAGTATTACTTATTTTATTACTTATTGAAGGTTCTTGTTTTGTTGATATGGACTTACTCTTCTATAGTATTTGCCAGTGTCAAGAAATTTGAAAGCGTTTTCGTCATTTAGTTACAATTAAAGTCAAGTAGGTCTTCTTGGCGGGAAACTGAAGAGTCATGTCTGCAGTTTTGTTGTATTTTCTAAAATTAGTGATATAATTTCGAACATTAATGTGTAATAATAACGGTGGATTATTAACCGTTAAGTGTTTGTGAACGTACATGCGTGTTGGTAAATCAAACAGAACAGTGCAACATAACTTTTCAAATTCTCTCAAGAAGTCCATGTGACATCTCAGTATAGTCCCACATCTATACTGAGGACTCAAGGGGTAGGGCAGCTTATTTACCATTTATCATCTTTATCACCACTCATTCTCATTTACTATGATTTATATGTTATTAACCCTAGAAAGATAATCTTATTTTGACCTACTTTAAAGATAATCTTACGTCTTTGAGACGTATTTGAATTTACAATGGCCTATTGGACAAGTTGCAATAAATAAACTTTTAAAAAGTGATTGGACAATTACTTCAGTGTTTTTTACTACAAATAAAACCATATTTACAATAGAAAATTAAATATATTAAAGAAATATATAAAGTTATTTTGTATACCTCTTACAAATTAACAAAAAAATATGAAGCCTTTATTTATTGAGTAATTATGTTAATTTTAGTATAGAATCAATTTTTTTTTACTTCATACTAAAGAATAATTACTAGTTAAAAGTGTGATATAAAAAATCAACAAGTTTTATGTTTAAATCACATTTAGATACAGCCTTTACACTCATCAGTTTTTTGTTCCCCACGAATGCTTTTTTTTGCATTTATAATATGTCATTTTCGACATTGTTCTTATTTTTGACAGAAAATAGCACAATATCTCTTCTTTTTGTTAACTGGTTCTTCGTTATTGTGACAGTAAATGACATAATAATTCACAAACGATATATTCACCATACCATAAAATATTGCCATCGGCCACCTATTGGTCTTTCTTGAACAAGACATAGACGACCACATTTGGTCAAATTTGTCGTCTCCATCTTTTTTCTGGTTTTAGCCATTGAAATAGATTACCAAAATTATCTAAAACATATAAATAATCGATAAATAAGAAGAATTATTACTACATTGAACGAAGTTCAAAAGTTACACAAAGGATAATCATACATCCGTCGAACGTAAACCATCCCTATATCTACGTAATTATTGTACTTACCGTAGTTACACAGCCGTGTCCCGTAAACTTTGCTCGGCGACTGGGATAACTGAGAAGAACAGCGCGCTTCGTTGCGAAATAAAAAAGAGATAGCAATATTTGTGTCGGGCTAGCGTCTCAAAGACGTAGATTATCTTTCTAGGGTTAATATCTCTTATTTGACACTGGCTAAAGACATAATTTGAAAAAGGCCGAGATGATTTTTTTAAGACATTCTTCTCAATCTCGTTGCCTTTTGGAAGCCTCGTTAGAGTCACCGACAGACTGACTGACTGACGGACAATCCCCTCCTTCCTTCTTTCTTTATTTTAAATAATGGCTTCGTGCGTCTAGCACATTTAGCCAGTGTCAAGTAAGTGATATATTAATAATATATAATTCATAGTAAATAAGAATGAGTGGCGATAAAGATGATAAATGGTAAATGAGATACCCTCCCATAAGCCCCTTGAGTCCTCAGTAAAGATGTGGGACCATACTGAGATCTCACATGGACTCCTTGAGGAGAATTTGAAAAGTGATGTTGCACTGCTTTGTTTGATTTACCAACACTTATGTATATTCACAAACACTTAACGGTTAATAATCCACCGTTATTACACATAAATGTTAGAAATATCACAAATTTTTGAAAATAAAACAAAACTGCAGACATGACGCTTCACTTTCCCGCCAAGAAGTCCCCCTCCTTCCTTTAGAATCACGACAGAGTGACTGACAGATCCCCCGATAAGAGTCACCGACAGACTGACAGTTATGGAGTCAAAACGGAAAAAAAACAATTCACTGTAAAATGCAATTTTCTACACTTGTGGACGTTGTCGAAGAAGTTATGACTAAAAATCCACTATATTTTCACATAAAAACACGAATGTCTAGTGTACAATCGTGTTTTTATGAGAAAATAAAAAAATATTTTTTAAAAATAAGAAAGAAAATCAAGTAAAGTTTTTAAAAATATATTGCCGCGATGTGTAAAACTCCATATTAAAATTTATTTGTTACTGTAACTTATTTTAACGTCCCACTTCTGGGACATTTGTAACATTTGAAAAAGATCGTTAATTTAAAAACGTGACATAATCTGTCACAAAATGACGTGACATTACAATTGCCATCAAAATTTCATGTTTTATGCGTGAAAGAATGCGATACAGATTTTAGTCAATGATATTATAACTACAATGATAATTATTATATAATGAAATGATTATTAATATCATTGATTTTAGTCATATTAATTTTTATTTCAATATAAATGAAATTCTATCAAATCTGGTTAGACCAGTGAGCAGACCCTGGGCAATGTGTAGGGCAACCGGGACACTGCTAGGATATGATGATTATGACTTAACTTCAATCTCAAAAGCCTTGAAATGTGCGGCTATTTATCATTGTATGTGGTTATTGTTAAAAAAAAGTAATATGCTGGAACCTGCCTCCGGTATCAGCCTCCTGTTTGATACAAGCAGGTCACTTCCATCTTTTTTATGTAGCACTCAAGCAAGCGGCCCACCTTATGGAAAGTGTTTCACGCAGCCTATGGGCGCTTGCTTACCAGCGGCATCACTGAGCGACTCTTACAAACCGATTAACATTAGGTAGACGATTCTCTAAAGAAGTTTCCTAACAACACCCTGTCTCTTTTCCAGCAAGTGGCGACGCCTACTGTTGTGAAGAAGATCCTTCGCCTGAAGCAGGAGAACCCTGGGATGTTCGCCTGGGAGATCAGGGAGAGACTGCTGAGCGCGCGCGTGTGCGAACCCCACTCCATACCATCAGTGTCCTCTGTGAACCGGATCCTGAGGAACAGCGGATTGGCGTGGGCTGACGATGACACCAGAGCTGCTCATGGTAAAGTTCTTTCAAATATCGTGTAACAACTGAATTTTTGTCAATTCTGGCTAGACCAGTTACCACACCCTAGGTCTTTGGCGTAAGTTTTGGGCAACCGGAATAATGATAGATGCTTAGATCTTTAAAACTACGCAACGGATTTATAGAGACATTCTGTAATTATTTAATATAGGTAACTATTCATACTAGCATGCCACCCGTTGAAGCTGGGGCGGGTCGCTTGTAATATATAATCTCATGTCAATATGTCACATTTGGGGTGGCCACAATCCTTGCTACAACTCTTTAACAGGATTAGTTTTAGTGCGGTGTGGTACCGGCGCGGGCGGTAATAGTACCTTTTCATCTCATGGGAAGTCGATAGAGTCGACGAAGAGAAATCCTACCAGATGATTGGCAGCAGCGTCACCATGCTTACAGGTTTGAACTACGATCGCCTACCAGCCCGCCCAGCGTGGTGATTATTGGCAAACCTCTCAATTATAATCTTAACTATTAAGGAGTTATGTTTAGCAGTGGACTTCATATTGGCTGATATGATGATAAAAGCAGCAAAGATCACCCTTAGCTCAGAGATGTCAAAAAATCATATCAAATAGTGAGAGGTGGTGAAGGCCCTAAGCCTATCAGGACACTACACAATCCGATTCTCTTAATCGCCTTCTACAACATCCTCAAGCAAGTCATGGGGTGGTAGAATTTTTTGAAGATGACACTACTACATTTTTATATTTATCAATTCTTTTTATAGTATCGTTTTTATATTCCATTGGAATCTACCCATTGCTACCAAAATATCTATAAATATACCTACCGGCTACGTTACAATGTCCGACAGAAAAGAGAATGCAATGTTTTTTACTTAGTCAAGTAATTTATACGGCACATTAAAAAGCTTACTTAGATAAGTTCGACCTTACTTATAAATAATACTACTAGAGCCTTATTTAGATTTTAGTTATGTAGTGTTTTTGTTTACGACAACATTTTAAATTTGAGAAAAAGAGACAAAACACTTCATAGATACATAATGCATTTAAATGAGTTTTTATGCAAGGCAGCCACAGACAAAGTTAATGAGGAAAGAACTAAACAAAAAGCAAAGACAAATTCGATAACACAGGCATACATTATTGTAATCTATTGTTATATAGGAAATGTGTATCATTCGTAGGCGATCATAGCAAGTGATTAAATAAATAACACGACACAAATAGTCCAAACAGGGGCGGACGTAAATTCCAACCTATGGACCAGGTGTAAGGAAGTCACCCGGTTTTTAATGTGACGTTATTAATTTAATTAAAGAAAAAAAATACTTTCTACATTTTGTCTATGATTAAAAAGCACGTAGGTACAAGGAGGATTCAACTCATTTTTTTAAAAATCAATTTAGGTCGCGATCAAGATATGTAAATATTATATTAGTACGTGTCAACAAATTAATGTAATATATTACGTTTTAAAATCATGTTTACATTTAATTGTCTTTTTGATAAACATCAGTAAAATTTCTTGTAATTTAATATATTGAGCAAACAGAAAGGATTTTCTCACTTAATGAAAGTTTACTGAAGTCACACTCAAAGCAAAAAACTATCCCAGGAAAGACTAAATCGAGGTTTGGAATTAACACGAAAAATCATAATGTACGATAATGTGCAAAATTAATTAATGTACAAAAATATACCATAAATACTAGAATGTGCAAAAGTGTTAGAAACAAAACAATGCCTCAATATGTCATTTTCCGCAATGGCGCCAAAACGCGACATTATATTTTCTAGATGGATAGTATATTTTCTCCGCTAAAGTAATATTTATGTAACTCAATATATATTTACGACCTATTTGACGGACAATTATTTGTCACATGTTGGCTAAAACTGGAAACACAATAATTTGTGTATATTTATGCGTTTCTAAATGATTGATTGCGAATGTTGTCATCTTGGAACAAATATCGTAGTTGACATTTGGTATAAGTTACGTTTTCGTGTTTGTTTTAAAAAATAATAAAAATTTTATACGTTTTGTGGGACATTTTTGTTGAGCAATAATTTCATGAGAAATAGCTGTGTTGTCTTCAATTATTAGTATTTCAGCTATTATTGGCAATAAAAAAATTAGAATATGTTAAAAAATATCCTTGAAGGATTATTATCAAATTAAATGTCCTAATAATACTAATTATCATTTTAGTGTATTTATGTAATTTATTTATTACTAAGTTATTTTTTATATATTTTATTATATACATAAAAAATAACTTATTAATAATATTATTATAATATTTATATATGTATATTAAGTTATTTTGAGTATCGATATTATTGTCTTGTTCTTACTGCCTCATACTTTTCTGCTAACCCAAAGGTTAACTGGTAGAGAATACCTTTTAGCATTAAGCTTTTTATAAAATGAAATGTATAATTGTAAATATTATCTCAGTCGTAAAATTACACGTGTACCTATATGCAAATACTATCAAACATAATTTAAAAAAAGACAGATATGAAAGTCTGATTTAAACCGCTTTACTTGTCCACCACTCCACTGTGGTGAACTAAGATCCGAATCCCTTACACCTTGATTCATCAGAGGAGGCCTGTGCTTAGTAGTGTGACGTTAATAAGGCTGAGATGATTATGGTTATAAGATGATGAGGTACCAATCCCACAAAGGTAGAATTAATGCCGACAATATTTTCTATTTGTTCAAGAAAATAAATGATCTTCTTTTGTTTTCAGAATCATACTCCCAATCAGAGCTGCCGCCCAACATGATGGACTACATGTCTCTGAAGAATTCACTGCCACCATCTCAAGTCGCGCAGAACCCCTCGTACTTTGCCCACACGGCAGTCCGCGTTCCTCCCCCACAAACTGATCCACTCTACGACAGACGACTCACCACCTCATGGCTCCTAGCAAACCAAGTCCAGGCTCAAGGACTCCTCAAACCTTACCCCATATCCCCTTGGCAACGAATCATGATGCCGTACCATGACTCCAAAAATTTCTCTCCGTATATAAACTTGCATAACGATCTTCTCAACAGAATTAACTCAGACGATGTTAAATCAGAAAACTCTGAGCTAATTTCTGTTGAAGCTAGTGATGATAGTGTTGACAGACCAGACACAGATGATAGAAAAACACCTAATGAAAAGGAGAAGAAAAAGAATCCATATTCCATTGAAGAGCTTTTGAAGAAACCAGACAAAATGGCAAATGCAGGTCCAGTATCTGTTGCCAGTTTTCTAAGACAACCCAGTGGAAGTATGATTGACTACAAAAGTCAAGATAAAAATTTAAGTAACCGAAGCTCACCAGCCAGCTATTGCTCAGTTCAAAGCAATGCTTCTAACGACTTCACGGAATCAGTAACATCTGAGATAAAAGCGGGAAATTGATGTTTTTTAGCGATTTTATCGAATTGTTCATAAGAAGCGTTGATCATATTAATTTTATTCATAACGTCATAACATTTATCGAAACATTCCCATCATACACTATCAACATTTTTACATTTAAAAATAAATCTTTTAAATTACATCCCATAAAAGAAAACACAGTATGGATTTCGCAACCTATTCTTAAATCTGAAAGTTAAAGCATTCAGATTTAAGAATAAAATTGAACAAAATGTAGCATTTAGATTAATAATAAAAGCTATGTGAGATTTTGTGAATCGATAAGGGACATTTCAATTACAACTACAGGACGTTTTCAAATATTAGCGTAAATATTGTAAGCCGCCGACTGTGATACGTTATTTAAAAAAATAATAGAAATAAGTCTGGAATAACCACAGAGCAAATACAGATTCTTTAACTATCTGCTCTTTATCGTTGGAATCATAGGTAGGTTACGCATAAAAAACAAATGCTGGCTCTAAGCCCTGCTAAATAATTGTCAGTGGCTTATAGTACGCTATATTTGATAACGTCTGTAAGTGGCTGAGTTTAGACCAAAAGTATAGTGCTGAGTGTGAAAATGACTAACGAAAAATGCAGTCTGATTTGAGACTGCATCTTTCGTTTACACTTTGCATTACATAAAGTATTATCGGTTCTGTATGAGAAAGTTGAAGACGTACGATTGAGCACTAAAAAACCATATCATTCACGCTTCGTCCCCACTACCAGTTGTTCAACACCTGAAAACAACCTATTGTGTTGTGTTAAAATGTTCAACATGTTTAACATAGGTACCTATGTTCTTGTCTTGCTGTTAAACATGTTGAACATTTTAAAATTAATATTTCAAAGGGTTTACAACACAAGATAATACTATGCAAATGTCATATGTTTATAGTAATTATTTTTGAAACCCATAAATGTGTAAATTTGAATTTCAATGTGTTAAATCTGTTTAGTGGCTGATTCTATGTGTGGTTTAAACACAGCCTTATAATATATTTATTAGCTAGTGATAATTATAGGTTCGTAGATTTGCCATAAATTTTGGTGTCCATAAACTCATAACATTCCAATTTAATAAATTATTATTTAGTTATATAATTAATTATTAAGTACTTTAACAGGTATGTTATAAACACAAGTACATATCTGTGTTGTAATTATTTTCTTTAGTTATAGTGATACTGTGATATTTAAATATAATTAAGAAAATTACTTTTAGCCATAGCTTCTATTAGCCGTCATAAAACATTCCTTTTCATAAATATATAAAAGATGTAGTTTTATGTTTAATCATAATGATATGCTATATCATAAAATCATAGCATGTGTCGAACAGAATCCTGTTCCTACCAGTACCAGTTAAATATTTTCTAGAATAATTATCATAGTGTCGTCTAGAGTCAAAATGTCAACGACGGAGATTGAAAATAGCCATTTTAATGACTTTTTCAATAATAATTGTACAGAGAAGTATAATTAAAGTAGTGTCCAATGATTTTAATCGATTGGTAGATACGTTATGCGCTTATAAACAACCTATTCATGTGTACTGGACGCAACGAAAAAGCTTTTTTACTTTACTCTCAAATGTCAATGTTATTGTCTAATTATCATTTTCTCTTGTAATAGCAAGAGACTGTTCAAAAAAGCATACGTTACTCCGCGATTACCACGATACTCGGTGGTCGAAAACGATCACCGAAGTAAGGCGTATTTTACAGAGGTCAGTCCTTGGATGGGTGACCGTTTGTGTGGCATTTATTCGGAGATTTATATGGTAATCATTAGAGCTATGCGAAAACCCAATCTTAATAGTGGTATGCTAATGGATGATTTGTGGTAAATAAATACATTGAGAGAAGAATTTGATGACATACATTGTTTAGACATAATTATTATAACAAAGGTACATTCAGACGAACATAATATTATAACTTCTTTCTTTTTTAAAGCAGTCATAAATAAATAGCTATTTGTGCTAATGGCAACACCATGCAAAATTGTCTTTCTGAAAAGTCATATTAATATACTTAGTGGGTCATTTAACGTACAATTATTGCTAAATCAAAAACATGAATCGGGTGTTAAGACCGTAACTAACGTCTCTACTTTCATATTCTATCTACGATACTACGATATGAAAATATCATTGATGCATGAGGATCAATGTTTGTATCTGCCACAGATTCTCCTTATTTTGTTTACCTATCTTCGTAAAAAAAAGTATGTTATTATTTTAATAAATCTGAATACTTTAATAACTCTTGTGAATATAATAAAATAAACACCTATGTAATGAGATTGTAAAATAATATAGAAACACTACTTGTTCAAAAAGACAGCACAATAAACCAAATAATGAAAAATATTCTAGTTTAATTTGATTTCCTTTCTATGTAGCAATGTATTTAGTAAAACCCAAAAACCATTCTGGTCCAACATATGACTTTTCAATGTTTTGTCGTGTGCAATTCGCTTTATGCCTATACTGTCAGTTTAGAACAATCTACGCCTCTTGAGAATACGCCAGTTAATTGTGGCTCAAAATTTTATTGAAAAAAATCGTTGGCAATGAGTGTGCACATATCAATGTTAATGCAAAAAAAAATACATAGCATTCGATTTTCTACCATAGTTCCTTAATGAAAGTGCTCATAGTTCTTGGAACAACCTAATTTCCATGTTATTACGTGTAACACTCTGATACAATTAATGTTAAAGATTACACACATCGGAACAGCATTAATGTCGATTCCACAAGTGTAATCAGCACCGGCAAATGCAAATCTGGTGTAATGTGTGTATTATGGAAATAGTTCTTGACGGAAGCTTTATAATTTCATACATTTGTTACGTAAATCCATTATTAAGTTTACCTTTATGACACGCTCGATTTAATGACTGGTTATATGGATTTTTAGACGGTTTTTTATAACGTCGAAATCTTTACTTGCCGTTATAAATTTATGAGTAATAAAAATAATCATTACATCCACAGATAGTCCACCGTTGAACATTGGTTTCCCCAATACAATATACTGGGAGCGTTTGCCTGTTTAAGCCTGAGGTTCAAGCAAGTACCTATCTACTAAGAATGACGCTGCTGCCCATCATCCGGTAATATTTTTCATCGTCTCCTGACTACTCCCCATGATATGAAAGAAGGCGGCACTGTTCTCGCTCGGTACTCCAATGCACTCACTTTTGAATATAGATTTAACTTATTACTAACGGTCTCGTTTACTACGGCAGGAACATGAGTAGGAAAAAAATCGAACAGGAACTCGTCAGGTTTGCTTCTGGCCAATACGTCACATATCTTTGAGGAACTTTTGAAAGCTTTGGCTAGCTGGTATTTATCTTAATATTGGAGAACATAATTTAGAAATTTACGTAAGTACTAGATACTAGTTTCTCTATGCACGTCACTGAACTCGATCCTCAGCCGTTCAACTTAGCTGGACGGCGGACTACATTCCTGAGTAGTGGTTTCCACTGCATATAGGACACGTCTACACTAGCTCTTATCGGTCCGACATTACAGCTGAAAGGACCGACCCAATACCAATTCATATACTACTTACTCTATGTAAAGCTATATAGCTATAAATGCTTATTAGCAAAATAAATTTTCATAAAACAATATATTTCATTTTACCTACTTAACAGAGAACGCTACCAGAATTAACTAAGCTTAATAGCTTTAGATTTACACACCAAGTATGTAGATTTAAAGGGTGCTAGTGAATTTTCTTCTCTTTTATTAATGGATTATCATCAAGTGTGCAAATACGAAACCTTTAACCCCTTGAAAGTCTTGAAAATGTTGATCGTGCAAATGAAGAAAAGTGCAAAACTTATCATGACCGCGCTATTAGCGTCAATGAGAATAAGTGATATAGATGATAAATGGTAAATGAGATGCCCTCCCTCTAAGCCCCTTGAGTCCTCAGTAAAGATGTGGGACTACAATGAGATCACACATGGACTTCTTGAGAGAATTTGAAAAGTGATGTTGCCAAAATGAACTGATGTTGCTAAATCCACCGTTATTACATATTAATGTTTGAATTATCACTGGTTTTAGAAATTATAACAAACAAAGACATGACGCTTCACTTCCCACTAAGACGTCCTATACGTATGTTGTAGACAATTTTTTGTATAAAAAAAATATTGTCGTCTCATGTTATGTCATGTGTAGGCACACCTGTCAATGTCAGAAGGCGAGTAATGAAAACAAAACATTAAACACGAAGGACTAAACGAACGTAGTGATTATTTTATTATAACTAGTAATTCTTAATTTTTTATACAAGTGAGCCTTTGTTTTTTCTAAAATTGAAATATGGATTCAGAGAATTTAGCGAAACAGGTAAGTTTTATATACAACATAATATATTAGCTAATACTATTTTAATAACATACACCACAGAAGGTAATAAATTATACTAAATCTATACAGACAGAGGAGTTTGAAGCACTAGAATCGATTTACGGAGAAGACTTCAGTAGAGAGAGCGAGGTGTCATTCAGAATAAAAATAGAGGACGATAAAAAAGAGGTTCTACTCTATGTGACGCTGCCTCCTGATTACCCTGGCCAGTCGCCTCCGAAATACGAACTATCAGCTCCTTGGATGGATAGGAAGGCCAAACAACAACTGCACAACCAACTAGATGAAGTTTACTTGTAAGTATTTTATGCAGATAACTGGCATGGTATTGCTCATTATGAAATATAATATCAACTTTGAATCAGTACATTAATTGTAATATAACAGAAGTTGGAATATACTACACCTTTAAAATTTTAAATGTTTTAAATCAGTTACAGAATGTTTTAATACCTTAATAGATGTTAAATAATTTATTAGCTTTTTTGACAATGACTATGAATTAAACCTATTGTATGTATATGTATTGACATTCACATGCCCTGTGTTTGGCAAACTATGTTCGACTAAATAACAGAACAACCAAATGTTATATTTTATGTACATCTATTTATTTCATATGTTTAACTCCAAAGTGTATTTTAAATTCAGAAAATGTTACACACTTCAACATAGTTCAAATTAAATAACTAATACAAAAACCCTCAAAGAGCCTCATCTAAATTGATAGAATTAAAATATAACAATTTGACAAAGACTTACACTTAAGTGTAGAAATATTGTGCAAGAAAATTGTAATAGTATTAACTATTACTAAGACCCAAGGTGCACCTGTCAATTAACGCATGAGGCTCTGGCAAACATACCAGTAAGTGGCAATAGGATCCCCACCTATTACGTGGGGCCAACTATATTTTTGTCGAAATGTGGGCGTTTACTTCAAATGATGAGTATGATACTTCAACTTATGCTACGACTCAAGACAATATGTTTTTTCCACAACGTCCCATACGTAGATCTTTGTCTATGGACCTTACAGTAGGCTCACTTGACAGTACTTTTCAGTCGCTAGACGACATATCAAAAAGCTCAGAATGCATTAAAGTGTAATATGTTGAGGTTTCAGGATACTTTAATGAAACATGTCTTACTCGTTCGATGTCATTTATTAGAATCATTCTTAAAAACTTATAAAATGGAAGTATTACAATATACTTAATTACGCAATTCATAACGATAAATCGCAACCATAGCAATATTCGTACACGTGAGTTTACTTATTGCTAAATCAATTTCATCATAATATCGTATTGCTTAGGTACATACATTACAACTCCCCCGAAAAATGTCTGTAATTCTTCCCCATTTCGAGAAAAAAAAAATTACATGCATAAAATGTAGTTTACATAATTTTTTTTTTTTAATACCTAGTTTACAAACACAAATTTATAACAATACATGAATATAATGCAAATACTTAACATTAATTATAATACCTCTCAGTGTTATTCTTATGTATAAGATATTCCTTATTATCTTTTAAAATCTTAACATTAGGTGAAACTTCCTCAATAACTTCATAGGGACCGTTATAGATATTTTGGAGTTTATTTCCAGTTTGATTTTTTATGAGAATAAGGTCACCTTTTTTGTAAGTTACTGTAAGGTTGTCTTATAATTAAACATACGATATTGTAATTTATTATTATGATTAACTTTGTTTAGTTTTGATGTTTGATCTTTCATTACGGAGTAAGTTTTCTTGTCATACATTAATTTTCTTTTTAATTTACTATCTAGCAAATTCTGCTTAGCATCATACTGTGCTCGCTGTAAACGATATTTCATTTCGGGGTAATCATTATAATTATACAAAGGTTCAACTGAAATTCCATAGTCTGAGGGTAATTTACAACATTTTCCAAACACTAATTCAAATGGTGTGTATTTTGTTTCTGAGTGCACTGTAGTGTTGTAAGAAAATGACCAAAAGGGTAGCCAATCACTCCAATCAATAGCATTTCTATCACAATGGATTCGAAGGTATGATCCTAAATGTTTATGACTGTTTTCTAATGAACCTATCGTTTCGTGATGATATGGCGTGGAATTTAATTGATTAATTTTTAATATTTTACACACATTTTCCATAATTTTGGACATAAATTCTGTACCTTTGTCTGTAATTATTTCGTTAGGCACTCCGTATCGTAATATAAAATTAGAAACAAATATTCTTGCTACGGATTCGGAATCCTTACTCGGCATGGCATATGCCTCTACAAATTTAGATAAATTGCATTGTAAAGTTAAAATGTATTTATTATTGTTAATATCAGGTGGTAATGGACCCATGATATCTAATGCGACACGTTCAAATGCTGAGTTTGCAGTACTTGTTATAACCATTGGCTCTCTTACGAGACGGTTAGCAAATTTATTATATTGACATTGTTGACACTTTTTAACATAATTAATAACATCATTAGTCATACCTGGCCAGTAGTAATATTTTTTCAAATTGCTTATCATTCTGTTTATCCCTGCGTGACCGCTTGTGGGTAACAAATGAAAATCATTTAATATAATTCTTTTATCCTCGTGATTAGAAATTCTTATTATATCTTTTGTAACTAAAATTCTAGGTACCTTTAATTGAAACCTTTTTATAAAACTTGCAAGTATCTTCATATTTGTTGCATTTTCTTTATTTTTTATAATTAATATTTCACTTATATTTTCTCTTTCGCACAACGATCCTAAATCTCTCGCTAACTCCGTCGGGGTAGATAACGATCGAGTATTTAGGTAAATAGTACAATTCAAAGGTACATACGTGCAACAATTATTATTAGAAATTAAATTCTTAAATTTTTCGTTATTTATAAAAACAAGTTCTATCACATCATTTGGTTTTTTTAGAATTTCCACAGTGTCAGGTTGATCAGGCCTGCTACTGCTAGAAGATTCATCTGTCAAATCATTATTATTTGTAGATATCTGAGACGTTAACCGCTTCGACTGTGCTCTCGTCAGTACCGAAACTACTCGTTCGCTGATAGATTTTAAATCGTCACAAGTCAGTCATTGACATCGGGAGGCGACTTAATGCGTCTGCAGCTGCATTATTTCGACCCGGGATGTGCACAATTTCAAAGTCATATTCTTCAAGATATAGTCTAAACTTAGTCAATCTACTTGATGGATCCTTAAGACCAAATAAGTATACTAACGGTTTGTGATCCGTAAAGTTTTTAAACTTTCTGCCGTACAGGTAAGGTCTAAAATGCCTTACTGCCCATACAATAGCTAGTAGTTCTAGGTCTATTATCGGGTATCTAATTTCTGCAGGCGATAAATTCCTACTTGCATAAGCAACTACGTGACCATTACTATTAGATAAAACAGCGCCTAATCCCGTTTTACAAGCGTCTGTTCGTAACTGAAAAATATTAGTTTCCGAAAAATCGGGATATTGCAATACTGGGGGTGACATTAAAGTAGATTTTAACCTGTTGAAAGATTGGCTGCATTCGTGTGTCCATTTAAACTCTGCATTCTTTTTACACAATTGATTTAATGGGTGCGCAATATTCGAAAAGTTAGGTATAAAACGTCTATAATAATTAGCAAATGCTAAATATCGCTTAACGTCATCCGCGTTCGATGGCACCGGATACTTGCGCAAGGCTTCGATTTTGCTGTCGTCAGGAAGAATGCCGTGTGATGTTATTCTATGGCCTAAATATACTATTTCAGTGCGCAAAAATTCACATTTAATAGGATTTAATTTTAAATTTACTTTTCGTAATCTTTCCAAAACTGTTATTAAGTTTTTATTATGATTTTCCATTGATTTTCCTATCACAACACAATCGTCTAAGTAAATAAAAGCTTGCTTATAATTAATGCCTGACATATAAAAGGGCTCGATCAAGTGATGATATAAAAGGAAACCATTTTCAAATATTACGTATTAAATCATTTGTTCGTTAACTGATCTTTGAACACGTGTCACCTTATCACCCAGATACTAGTTAATACGGATATTATTAATGAGTAGAATAAAATACAATAGATTACAACCTGTTTTTAGCCAGCACCCCCTTGAACTAGCACAGCACACACACTTTTAACCAATAATTTATTAATTATGCACCAACTCTTTAATACTTTCACAATTTTATAATACACTTCTCAAACTTAAGGATGGACTGCTTCAAATCAGAGCCCAGACGCGAATGACTCCCAAAATGTAATAGCAGATCCCCTCAATATTAAAAACCCCACTCCAGTATTAAATAAAGTAAACTTTTATCTAATCGGATGTGACGTCAACAATTAAATCTATGCTAGTAAAAACGGAATACTTCCTTAACCGAAAACGATAATTTGACATCCTAATAATGAAATCGTTTCACAACTTATTAATGCAATTTCATACAATAAAGTACAAACATGAGATGTGTAATCGGTATCCTTACAACTCGGCCTTCCTACTTTGACGAGTCCCTCCGTCATTTTAATGTTGAATTTATACAAATCAACAACAATAGTATTATGCTGATATATCCATTAAATACAATAAATAATAAGAGAAGAAAAACTAAATTATTTATGAAGTTCCATAACAATTTTACTAATAAATTAATTAACGCTTTAAAACATACAAGTAACTAGTTAATTTAATAAAATATAAAATAATCAACACCCCCTAAAACAATTTCAATCTTCTTTTCCTGTTGATCTTTAATTCGTTGCCCAGCTGTATCCAAATCATGGTCGCTCCTTCTTCCCCTCGAGTATCCTTTTATCCTACTTGGGCTATCCGGTGGACGCTCGGCCGACACGTAGTGCTGTATTGAGTAACGTGAACGACGCCTAACTCTCATTCCTGACCGTGACCGTCCCAGATGATCAACGAAATTTTGCGGAGATGTCAAACGATGATTGTGATTGTTCGTTAATATTAAAGATCTACTCTTCGAGCATTGCTGACGGAACTCCCTGCCATTTTGACATTGTTCAGTCAACTCTCTGCTCCGAGATCTATATGATACCGTAGATGCGTAGCGCTTGCGAGCTTGCACCTCAGAAAGACTCCCTCTCGCTCTCTCGCTCTCCACATCAGACGTGTTGCGCTTGCGAGCTTGCCTCCTACCAAGACTCTCTCTCGCTCCCTCGCTCTCCACGTCCGACGTGTTACGCTTACGAGCTTGTCTTTCTGCGATACTCTCTCCCGCTCTCTCGCTCACCACATCCGGTCTAAGATTTTTTTTTTTCATACATACCAGCGCGAACCTTGTTAACACTCGCGCTGTCGTCATTGTGTCCTCGGCATACCTTAGAACGAAATTTTGCGGAGATGTCAAACGATGATTGTGATTGTTCGTTAATATTAAAGATCTACTCTTCGAGCATTGCTGACGGAACTCCCTGCCATTTTGACATTGTTCAGTCAACTCTCTGCTCCGAGATCTATATGATACCGTAGATGCGTAGCGCTTGCGAGCTTGCACCTCAGAAAGACTCCCTCTCGCTCTCTCGCTCTCCACATCAGACGTGTTGCGCTTGCGAGCTTGCCTCCTACCAAGACTCTCTCTCGCTCCCTCGCTCTCCACGTCCGACGTGTTACGCTTACGAGCTTGTCTTTCTGCGATACTCTCTCCCGCTCTCTCGCTCACTACATCCGGTCTAAGATTTTTTTTAATACATGCCAGCGCGAACCTTGTTAGCACTCGCGCTGTCGTCATTGTGTCCTCGGCATACCTTAGAACATCCCGACGGGTCGACTCCCTGAACTTGTTAAGCGGGCAGTGACTGCGTCGAGTCCAGCTGCTTCGGGAATTTCTATCTCTCAGGGACTTTGCAAAAAAAAGGCTCCATAGTCCTACTTTATTTTACATAATATAAGAAGAAATCACCATACAAGTAACGATCACCTATAAATGTTACACACATATATACTCATATATATACATATACATACACATATGTATACACACATATATATATGCATATACATACATACACACACAACATACAATTGAGCAAAATTATGCCATATAAAACAACTTATTTAACAGTATCTTTATCCAGCAGACTCAAAATTACTTTCAAAGAAAAATAAATACATTAGCCATCGAGCCTGTAGGTTAATGGCAGAACTTATGTAGAAAATAAGTAAATCAGTAGGAACCCCAATTTATTTCCACTTCACTCTGCAAAGCTTACGATTGATATACATATACATAGGAAGTGACATGAATTGGCTCCTTTCTTTTTTAAGATAATATTATGTATGATCTCTTTAGATATTATCTAGATTTTGTTAGTTTTAAGAACAGCGGTAATCTTAATATTTTATTTTGACAATTGTATTAGATCTAAATACATAATTCGATAAAAAAACCGCGATGAGTTTCCTGAGGCATTCCCCTCAATCTGCCCTTTTTGAAGCCTCGCTAGAGCCACCGACAGACTGACTGCCTGACCGACTGATGGACAACTCCCTCCCTCCTTCAGAATCACGACAGACGAATAAACCGACAAACCCCGACAAACTCCGACAAAGAACCCATCCGCTTTTTCCTCTCCACCATTGTACAGCTCACATCTCCTCCATTGTTGTCAAAAAAATATATCGAATTTCAATGTTGTCTCTGAATATTTGAAGAATCTAAATGATCATGTTGATCTTAAAGACAATAAAGTATATTTTATTTTATATATACCCATACATATGCGTATACATAAAAAAAAGTATTATGTCTGGGACTCGAACCCACTACTTTACTAATTATCCGCCAAGAAAAGATTATTGATAATACTTAGTTTTAGTGAACTAGGCCACGTGGTCGTCCACGAGTTGGCCGCTATATTCACCATAATGCTCGACCACGTGTAACCTCATTAAAATATTTCATAGGAAGTTAATTGTATTCACTAAATTCTTAGTACATATTATCCAATCATTAAATCTGTGATTCTATGTAAAATATTACCGAAATTATATTTTAAGTAATTATTCCTGACGCTTGTAAAAGCCTTCTAATTGTAAAATAATCTGAAGTTAATTGCATAGAAAGTTAGAAAAACAACAAGAAGAAAAGTCAGAACCAAGTGGCTTCACTTTACCTTAGAAAATACGGTGACAAATCCCTTTTCCAAAAATAATTATATAATAATTGCCAATCACAGCAAGACAGGACCAAAAAAAAATGGTATGGTATCAGTGGGCGGGATAAGCGGCCATTTTCAAGATTGTAATGACTGCTCATCGCACTTCTGAAGTTAAAAGGGCTCGATCAAGTGATGATATAAAAGGAAACCATTTTCAAATATTACGTATTAAATCATTTGTTCGTTAACTGATCTTTGAACACGTGTCACCTTATCACCCAGATACTAGTTAATACGGATATTATTAATGAGTAGAATAAAATACAATAGATTACAACCTGTTTTTAGCCAGCACCCCCTTGAACTAGCACAGCACACACACTTTTAACCAATAATTTATTAATTATGCACCAACTCTTTAATACTTTCACAATTTTATAATACACTTCTCAAACTTAAGGATGGACTGCTTCAAATCAGAGCCCAGACGCGAATGACTCCCAAAATGTAATAGCAGATCCCCTCAATATTAAAAACCCCACTCCAGTATTAAATAAAGTAAACTTTTATCTAATCGGATGTGACGTCAACAATTAAATCTATGCTAGTAAAAACGGAATACTTCCTTAACCGAAAACGATAATTTGACATCCTAATAATGAAATCGTTTCACAACTTATTAATGCAATTTCATACAATAAAGTACAAACATGAGATGTGTAATCGGTATCCTTACACATAGCAATAGTCATTAATCTTGAAAACACACTGGGAGATGTTTTCAAACCCATAGGCGAGCGCTTCATCTGATACATTTTATCAGTAGTGAAGGTCGTATATTTACGTGAGGCTGGATCTAATTCTAACTGATACATTTTATCTACACTAAATGCTGTATACTTTCTAGAGTTGTCTTCCAAGGACAGTTGGTAATAGCTTTGTGACAGGTCTAATTTTGAAAAATAAATGCTACCTGAGAGGGAATCTAAAATATCTGTTATGTTTGGTAACGGAAATTTATCATCTTTAATCCTATTATTTAACTGTCTGTAATCAATTACTAATCTCCACTTTTTCTCGTTAGATCTATCGGACTTTTTAGGCACAAGTAAGACTGGGCTGGACCATTCTGATGTCGTTTCTTCTATTATATCGTTTGCTAACATTTCGTCAATTTGTTTCTGTACCTCCTGTTTAAGGGAATGCGGGATTCTATAAGGCTTAATATAACTAGGTGTGACGTTGTCTTTTAAAGATATTGTGTGCGTCATGATATTTGTTGTTGATAATTTATCGCCTGGAAGATGAAAAACGTCGGCATATTTTGCACAAATGTGCTCGATACTACGTTTTTCCTCTGGGTTCATATTAGAGAGATTTAATAGCTCAAATAAGGATTTTACTCGATTTACACTGATTCTATTGTCTGTAAAATTACAAATATCAAAGCAATTCACATCGTAAATAGTAAGATCTTGAAAATCACATTCTATTTCACTATCCGTAGTATTTAATATTCTTAAAGGAATGCGTCCATTATTGGGTTTCGATATCATGCCAGCTACGAAAACACCTTGCTGGACTTCTTTTGATAAAATTACGCAATCGCAAATCGACGAGGTTGGAATGAATCTTATTACCTCGCATCGAGGCGGTATCGAATGTCTATACCTAGCATTATAACGTATTTCAATAGATATCGTTCTATTGTTATTATAAAGCTGTAAAATACTATCTCTATAGTTAATAATTGCTTCATAGCGCTTTAAGAAATTATCTCCTAAAATTCCGTTTGCGGTACAAGACATATTCTTAAACACATAAAATTTTTCACTAAATATTTCATTATTATAAGCTAAATTTAAAAAGATATAACCTTCCGACTCTAACCTACCGCATACGCCTCTAATAGTTATTTTATCATAACACAATCGTTGCAATAATTCAGGATATTTACTTAGCCATTCGTACTTCAGTACACAAAGACTGGCTCCGCTATCAATTAAAAGATTAATAACTTTATTATAGACTAAAAATCTTACTGTACTACTATTATTAAAATTAAAAATAAAAATTCTTGAATTATTAACGAAAAAAATCGTTAGTTGCGTTATTTGGAGTAATTATTTCACTCGATTTATTGGGAGTACTACTGCTCGGTTGCTCCTGGCTACTATACTGTACTGGGAAAGAGGGTCTATGGGTCTTAATATTATATTGTTTGTTATTTTGACCTCTATAAAAAGACCTACCGCGACCGCGTGCATATTGTCCGCGATGATACGATGCGTTACCTGATGCCGGCTGTCTCGCGTTACTTTGTGTATAATTAGACGAAAAAAATCTATTGTCATGAGAACGAGCATTATAATTTCCACGAAAATTGTTATTATATTTATTATAACCGCGATTTGGGTAATTATGATGCTTTATATTCATAATTTCGAATGGTGAAGACAAGGATTGTTCGTCCATGGCAGTCCTAATAGCTTCAGGTAGAGACTGAAAATTTTTGGCCGCTATAACAGTACTTAATCTTGGGTCAATCAAACCATCAGCAAAACGTTTCAAAGCAATTTTCTCGTTAGATTTTTTGAAAATATCATAAGAACCGGGATGATCATTTGATTGAGCAATAGTCAAATTGACAAACAAGTTTTCTAATTCATTGCCGAATGATTCGATTGAGCGATTGCCTTGTTTGCAGTGGTGTAATTTCCATTGCAACGCTACTTCGGATTTATTTTGTATCAAAAATTTGCGCATGTCTGCTAAAAGGTTATCGACTGTGTCGTACTTTGATTTCATACGTAGTTTTGCACTCTCAGAAAGTCTAGTTTTAAGAACAAAATCTATTAGCTCATGACTAGATGTTTCTAAAATCATCTTACTATACAGCTCAATGCAATCAATGAGAGATTTAGTTATAGTTTCCTGTCCAGTCATTACAGGCAATAAAGATATAGCTGTTTTTATATCAAATTCTTTCTTAGTAGACATTTTTAATTGTTTACACTCTTTTGGGTTGGATAGAGTAATTATTTTATTGTATAAGATATGAATATTGCTTATTATTTTATGAACAGCAGTGATATCGCTTGAACTAATTTCTTCGCGATCAATTTGTGAGTGCAACAGAGACAAAATATTATTCAAAGAAGAATACAATGATTTTGCTTCTTCTATCTTTTTCTGGCCAAGCTCTGAATGTCTTCTTTCAGGGCCTACTTTAACTAAGTACTCTTTGAGGTAATTTAATGAGTCATGGAGCTTATTTAATTCTAAAATAGAACTAGTCATAATACCAAAATGATTACAATTAAAACAAAGTAACGTAACATAACTATAAAAAACTGAAATTACATACTTTAGACGTTTACGGAAACCTTCGCGTTGAGATGCGCGGAGACAGGCACGTGGCTAGTGGAGCGGGGCTGATGATGACGTGGTGGTGTGCGCGGAGTTGGCGTCGCGGCGGCGCTTCTGATGGCTCAGGCTGCAGTTGTGTATGACGAGGGGTTGGGCCGGGCTATACCCTGGACACCTCCAAACCTTCTTTCTTCTTTCTTGCTAGACAGCACTGGAGGTAAGGTCAGCGCGAGAGATCGTTGCCAAGTTGTTTCGTTTGCGTTCTGCGCAATCACAACTTGCTCTTTCGATGCAGATTTTCCCATATCTTCAAATCTTCTTTCGAAATGGTTGAAATCTTCTTTCTTGAATATTCTGCCTTGAAATCTTCTTTCTTGAATATTGGTATTTTTTCTACGGTGTCGGTATATGTTCTAGTACATACGGTGCCAATGGCAGGGTCGCCATGTAATATGTTGAGGTTTCAGGATACTTTAATGAAACATGTCTTACTCGTTCGATGTCATTTATTAGAATCATTCTTAAAAACTTATAAAATGGAAGTATTACAATATACTTAATTACGCAATTCATAACGATAAATCGCAACCATAGCAATATTCGTACACGTGAGTTTACTTATTGCTAAATCAATTTCATAATATCGTATTGCTTAGGTACATACATTACAAAAGACCTTGAAATTGTAAAAGACCTAAAAGTTGAAGTTAATAAACTGAAAATTGATCTAGAGAGTAGTGAAAACGAGCTACAAAATCAATTATTGGAAAATATAGATCAGAAAAAACAAATAGATAAACTATCTCAGGAGATATGTTTGCTAAACGATATTTGCAAGACTCCAAAACGGTCGAGAAAAAATTGCAGCAGCTTGTTATCTAGTCACCTGAACAGCCCGGGTTTCAAAGAATCTGAACAAGTAAAATATTTACAAGAAACTATTGTTCAATTGCAGCAGGAAATAATCCACCTGAATTGTCTGATCGAAAAACTGAAGCAGGAATTAAAGTTCAAGACAAATTCGGAAAACATATTAAGCAAACCACCAAATGGTAAACTTGTTCAACAAAAAAGGTCTATCTGTGCGATGAATAGTACACAACCCAATGTAACCCAGAGAAATAAAATATGTATAATTTCAAGTGATAAAAGCCTTAGAATATTACAAAATTTAAATAGGAATTCTATGTATGACGATTTTCAATACTTACATTATATAACAAGTAATGTTGGTGTAAATATTTTATTAAGAGATATTGACATTAAGTTAAAGGAATATACTAAAAGTGATTACTGTGTAATTATGATTGGAGGAACGGATTTCAATTATTCTAATGATTTCAAAGCGCTAGTCGAAATGATTACAGAAACATTGAAAAATACTATCTATACGAATGTAATTTTAGTTGCACCGACGTATATTTGTGGCAGACCACTGTATAATTATAGGGTAGAATTATTTAATAACATACTATATCGTGACATATCGTATTACAACTATGCGCACCTTATAGACTCAAACAGAGATTTGACATTTGATATGTTTTCTCAAACTACAGGAAGGATTACAAAATACGGAGCGCAAAAAATATTTGAAAGTATTTCAGACTACATTTTAGCTTCACTCAAACTAAATAATCATAACAAGTTTTTTCGTGCCAGTTGCCCCAAAACTCAATAATAATATTGTTAACGTATTTCATCAAAACATACAAGGTTTATTAAATAAATTAGATTCAATTGAGATCTGTCTTGATGACTTCTCAGTCAATAATAAGAAGATAGATGTTCTGTGTTTTTCTGAAACATTTGTCAAAAGGGGAAGTGAGAATAATATTCAGCTTAAGCAGTTTAAGTTGGCATCATCTTTCTGCAGAAATCAGAAACGTGGTGGAGTTTGTATTATGATTGAGAGATCGATAGGTTTCAAAGTAATATCTATATGCTCTGAATTATCCATAGACAGAGATTTTGAAAGTTGTGCTATTGACATACCATTTTTAAATTGCATTGTAATCTGCGTATATAGAATCCCAGTTAATAATAATCTCACCAAATTTATGAAATGCTTAGATATGCTTTTGTATAAAGTCACGAGATACAATAAGAAGAAGATCATTCTAGCCGGTGATCTTAATATAGATACGATTAGAGACAGCGCGATTTCTAAGGAACTTAAGTCTTTGCTAGCTACGTATAATTTAAAATTACACATAAATGCTCCTACCAGAATGAAGTCTTGCATTGATCATTTCGCTAGTAATATTGAGGAGGCCAAAGGAAATGTTCACCCTTTGCACCTTTCAGATCACGATACCGCACAAACTCTCGAGTTTACTATACCTGAAACTCGAAACCCTATGACAAGGTACTGGTATAAAACAATAAGAGTATACGGTAAAGAAAACATGCAGAAGTTTAGACAGTGCATTTCTAACCTTAGTTGGAGTGATGTCTACGACAGCGAATATGACTTAGACAAGTCATTTAATAGGTTTCATGAAGATTTATGCTTGTACTATAATCTCTGCTTCCCAGAGAAAAGGGTCAAAGTTAATATGAACAATTCAAGACCAAAATGGATAACAAAAGGTATTAAAAAATCTAGTTTGGTTAAACGGGAACTTAGATCTTTTTACTTTAAAAATAAAACACTTGAAAGCAAACTTAAATTTAAGAACTACGCTAAATTACTACGTAAATGTGTCAACAAATCACAGAGCAACTATAATAATGCAATGATAACAAATGCTTCAAATAAATGTCGAGCAACTTGGAACGTTATTAAAGGTAAAGCTGATAGTTTTAAGATCTATGACGAAGTAAAGAGTATACATTTAGATAATATGACAATTACTGATTCTAATGACATAGCTAAATCATTTAATGAATATTTTTTAAATTCAATTAATAATACTAATTGTTCTATGAAAGTTGACAGTGGTGATGTTAATAGTGTGATTTTGAGTAATAGCTTGTTTCTAATGCCTTATTCTGAACAGGAAATTGTAAATATCATAAAATCATTGAAAAATACAAAATCAGTGGGCGTAGACGGACTGCCAACGTTTTTATTTAAAACCTGCGCCGATATACTTGCACCAGTATTGTCATTTCTAATAAATATATCGTTTACTAAAGGCAAATTTCCAGATCTTCTGAAAAGATCAAAAATTATTCCCTTATATAAGAAAAATAATAGAAATGACATGAAAAATTACCGTCCCATTACCTTGGTTCCTATAGTCTCAAAAATATTCGAAAAAGCAATGTCAAAGCGGGTTACAGGTTTCCTCTAAAAACATAATATCATAGCAAAAGAACAAAACGGATTCCAAAAGAACAAATCAACAACACTTGCGGCATATTCTTTGGTAAAAACTGTTGTCGACCATGTAGACAAGAAAGTCCCAGTAGTATCAATATTTTTTGATATGAGTAAGGCGTTCGATTTTGTGGATCATCAAATATTGTTAAGAAAGTGTGAAAGGTGCGGCATTAGAGGACAGGCTCTAAGCTGGATCACAAGTTACCTCTTAAATCGAATGCAATGTGTAGAAATCAATCAGAATTTTTATATAAGAATCAAGGTGTTCCATAAGGTAGTGTATTAGGGCCACTTCTTTTTCTAATTTATATAAACGATTTGCCAAAGTCGATGGATTATCAGACTGTTCTATTTGCGGATGATATTTCGATTATTATACCAAATCGAAATAAACAATTTAATGATAGCCTAGAAATTAATTTGGCTGTAGAAAATATAAACAAATGGCTACAAAGAAATGGGCTGTGCATTAATATATCAAAAACATCATATATTCAATTTTCAAATTATAAGACAAATTGTTCAAAACTCAACATTGTTTGTCAGGGCCAGGAAATCCACGAGGTTAAGGAAACTAAATTTCTTGGTATTACTCTCGATCATAACTGTAACTGGAAATCGCACATTTCAATATTATGTACAAAACTGAGTAGGTTTATATTCGCTCTTAAACGCTTGAGGTATACTGCTGGGAAAGGATCAGCACTGACCGCATATCATGGATATGTTGCATCGTTGCTTCGGTACGGACTTATCTTGTGGGGAAACTCTCCTGATATACATAAAGCATTTGTTTTACAAAAAAAGTGTTTGAGAGCAATATGTGGTGTGGGACCATTTGAAACCTGTCGACCTCTGTTTAAAAGGCTGAGGTTACTCACTTTAACTGGTTTATATGTTTTGGAAATGGGCATTTTTGTTAGACACCACTCGGCACTCTTCAAACGTAACGATGTAGTAAATCCAAAGCCACGCCTGAGAGACAAAACTCGGCTTGTAGCACCAACAGGTACCAGTGCGTTTTTCAAGAAAAACTGTAACGCCATGTCTATCAAAGTATATAACAGGATCCCTTTAGATATTAGGCAGTTACCTACCAATTCGTTTATCAATGCTTTGCGGCAGTGGCTGATTGAGAATTGTTTTTACAATTTATCAGAATATTTTCATAATTGACATACAATTTTATATTTCTTTAATTTATTTATTTTCTATCTTGACATGATGACTTGATTATTAATTTGATAAATTTATCTCTTATGTAATGTAAACATTTTTTAATTGTTTTACTTATTGACACATTGTATTTTATTGTTTTTATTATTGTGACTTAAATTCGCTTGAAGCAAATAGTTATTTAAAATTGAATAATTCATAACATTGCATTTTATCATCATTATTTTAAACTTTTGCATGCCACTGTGATGGCGAAACATGCGCTTCTTGTAAACCAAATATATCATCTGTGTATACCATGTTTGTGCAAATAAAAAGTTATTATTATTAATATTATTATAATATGCCTCTGCCTACCCCTTTGGGGAAACAGGCGAGAATGTATGTTAGTTTAATCTTATGGTCCCTTTGAACCCTACCCCTACCCTAACTGTTAGATTTAAGGATATTATTGGTAAATCAATAATAACTTCTATGCTACTAATAAGTGCATAAGACCCCAAAACCAGTTCAATATTTACTCTGACATATCAACAGTGCTTCTGTTTCAGAGAAAATGTTAATGAAACTGTGATATACCAATGGATAGAGAAGATACGAGATGTCCTGCAGAATATGAAACAAGCTGAACCTGAGAAAAAAGCCATTGATGAGGTGCCAGATGTGGAATTGTCAAAGGTATGCCTTTTTCTCCAAATTTCTGTCTTGAAATTTATTTAATTATTTACAGTTATACTGCCCTAGAATAGTGACACCCCCTCTCACCTCATGTGGAGTCATAAAAGTTGATGAAGAGAAGTATTGATTCCCACAAAGGACAAATCTTTGTGTGTAAAAAAATTATATTCTATCTGGTCTGAGTGTTTTCCTATTAATATTAAGTTGTATTTGCAAGAAAAAAGTTTAAAGTATGTTTATCTGTTACAGTAGTATCCATTACACAAGTTCTTAATGATACTTATCTTGGAACTAAATAGTTAGTGTATTTGTCAGAAAATTATTATTATAATTTATTAATTTTTATTATTATTTATTTAATATCATCGGATGTTGGGCAGCAGCAAATTGGCTGTAACCCGTATGCCAATAGTGGTGGCAAATAACTGACTTAATTTTAAATACAAAATAAAGCACCTTTTTTGTGACAATAAACATTTCCCACATCTTTACTAGGGCAGGAAACTTGCTACAAAATGACAAGAAATTTAACAAATTTCTCACTTGTGACATTTTAATATATAAGTACAATACTAATAACTAATATAATAATTATTCAGTTGACAGTGAGTTGCCCAGAGATTACTCATGGAGAGGTGATAGAAGATAGGAAAAGCATTTTCCAGGGTCATGCGGCAGTGGTCCATTCTGAGGCAGAAGTGCAGTAAGTACTTTTTATTAATCAATTACGCTTTGCTTATAGTAATATACTACTTGTTTTTTTTACGGTGCATCCAAACCGCAGGTTTTATTTGTTAAGTAACACTACAATATGGTATCATTTGATAGCACTTCGTAACTATTATACATACGTACAAACATACATACATTGACGCCTGTTTCGCCGAAAGAGTAGGCAGAGTCTTATTATCGCCCAGATTTCGCCATTTAAAGTAAGAATCATTAATGCAAGTTTGGCTCAATAGAGCTCTTATAAAAGTCACAACTTTAAAAACTAGCACGTTCGGGAGTGGGAGCTTGATCGTAAAAGTACGGACAAGAAAAACATCAAGATTAGTTTTTATAGTAAAATAGAATGACAAGACAAGTCTACAAAAACCTATGTTCTGCAGTCATTTATATAATTAGTCCTACGAGCCTATTGCCGCTTACCGGGAACATTTATGTTCGCCCGAGCCTCGCTCGTTGATCGGCAGGTGCACCACTTGCAGGTGAGGTTAGCTTGAGCTCCTTAGATCTTAGTAGGAACCCTATACACCAAGTCAGTATGATAAGGCCCTTAATTCTCCATTTCAGAGCAGTAATAGCAAAGTTAATGGAAAACAAGAAAATCCAACATGCAACACACAACATGTATGCGTACCGGATCGAGAGGCAAACAGCTCGAGGCACGGTCATGGCCCAGGACTGTGATGATGATGGGGAGGCCCAAGCTGGTGGGAGAATGCTGCATCTGTTGCAGATACTCGACCAGAAGAATACTTTGGTTGTGGTTTCTCGATGGTAATATTTCTTTAATTAATCTATTTTCTCACTTGATGCCTGCTCTCCGTGGTACAAAATGGTCGGAAACGTTCACTAAAGTATAGCAGTATAGCATCTACTGCCAGAAGAATACTTTGATTGTGGTTGTGTGTCGTAAACGATCATTGATGTAAAGCAGTGTTCACAATGGTCAGTTCTTGGATAGATGGCCATTAGGGTAGCATTTATATGTACATGTGGTAGTCGTTAAGCTAAGCTCTTTCAATTATGGCATTGAATATCGAGCACTTCCATGCTTCAGAAGGCAGGTTCAGCCATTGGTCCAGTTTATTGCTATATTAAGCAGTCGCTAACACTAGTTAAAAGTGTCACATTTGCCTCCGCCAGTCCGCAATAAGTTCGCGTGGTAAAGGCAGATGATAATCTCTCTGATATTGATCTTAATCTCTCTTACCTTCTCCTTGGCTTGTGAAAGAATGCTTAGTCATAATCATCATCAAATCTGCCTTATAAAGTCCATTGCTGAACATTAGCCTCCCAAATAGATAACATTTATTGAGGGGCAGCATAATATATATGGCTATAATCAACACGCTTGGCAGGCGGGTTGGTGATCGCAGTTCAAGCCAGTACCCAGGATGACGCTGCTGCCCATCATCCGGTAGGATTTCTCTTCGTCGACTCTTACAACTCCCTATGAGATGAGAGGGGGCGGCACTATTCTAAGCCGCACCCACACGGTACTTCATTTATAGCAGTGAGACATTAATGGCCTGTGCTTAGATAAGTCTGACTTGCTGACGAATCTATTTTTTTCCTTAAACAATCCGCTTCCAAAGACAAATAATTATATCACAATAACTCTTTGCAGGTACGGAGGTGTTCAGCTGGGTCCAGATAGGTTTCGTCATATAAACAACGCTACAAGACAAGTAATAGAGCAAGCAGGCCTATTGAAAAAGACGAAATGACAAAAAATTATATACTTATAGTAGATACTATTAACTTATTTTCGAATGGCTACAATCTGCGGCGCATAAGTTGAACTATGATTTTGGATGCGCAGTGAACCATTATCGGGTCTCAATCGAAGTGCGGCTTGGAGAGTGGCACGTAACTATAGCAACGCACTACACTCGCGCGCATGCATTTTTCTTAGATATTTACTTACTCGTTTAAAGTATTTGCCATTCAGTTATTTGCATAAATGTATCCTTTAGTCGATTAGTCAGTGTCAAGTAAAATCCGTTATAGTTGAGGAGCCAAAGTCAAGCCCCAGTAAAGTAGTGGAGAATTTACTAGAGGCCTTGTCTATGGAGTTTTGGAGTCAATTCGAAAAATCACAATTCATAATATGCCACTATCCTACACTTGTGTACGTTGCAGAAAACGTTAGCCACTATATTTACGAATAAAAACTCAAATGTACCTTATATTTGGAAAATAAAATACTGCTGCGATTTGTCTTTTTATGCGATCGCGCGCATGCGTTTAGTCGCAATCAGTCTCTTACTTATTTTTGTCTACGACTGAAGCTACGCTTTGTTCAACTTATGCGTCGCCGACTATACTTACCTATTTTTAAACCCCGACGCAAAAACGACGGGGTGTTATAAGTTTGACGTGTCTGTGTGTGTGTGTAAATGTGTTTGTCTGACTGTGGCATCGTAGCTCCCAAACGGTTGATCAGATTTGAATGCGGTTTTTTTTTGTTTGAAAGGTATTAATATGAACGTGTTTCATTCCGCATGCTGCATTTGTGCAGAATATCTTGATGATGGATTGTGGTTCACTTGTTACCTAGATTATTACATGGTATGGAGCATTTTCGTTATCATTATTAGTGGCTTTTAGAAGTTACGTAATTTTTAATTATACGGTAGTGTACTAAGCCCCCCAAATAAAATAAAATAAATTATTTTGGACTGCAACGACTGCTTAACATCTCAATATATATAAGATAATTATTACAATCGCACAATCCGTCTTAATTTATAATTTTGGGACTTGTAAGTGCCATATTTTGACTATAAGTAAAGTTGATTTACTAATTGTTTCAATGATTAAACAATTAGTAAAGAATAATAAAAGTTAATCTGATATGAATCAGCCTTAAAGTCCACTGATGAACATTAGCCTTCCCTAGCCTACATTCTATTGTGGGTATTTTTCTATAGTCACCACGCTAGACAAGCGGGTTGGTGATCGCATTTCAAGGCTTAAATAATATATGAAAATGGATAGTAAAAACTAACTGGTGGCTTATATATTTCTAATGTAATTTTAGGTAAGACGGTTTTTTTTATTGTATTACTAAGTTATTTGTTAAACCTTGAGTTATTCTTATATATCGCATGTTTAATGGAATAGTGACTTAACTCAAGACTATTTTTGGGACATCACAAAAGAAGTCCTACTTGTAAGCGCATTAAATTGATACTGATTTATTACTTAGTAATTCTGCATGTGTTTTGAACGTTTGATTAACATTGATTCGATCTCAGTAAGAAATAGAAAGACTATAAGTACGTAACTCAAACCTGACCTATCTATTAATGGGTCGATGTTCCCTTAAGCATGCGATATATTCGACCCACTCTGTTTTTAAGGTTCGTATTCTAAACTTTGTAACTTTTTTGGGTTACATCATCACATTAGCTTTTTAAAATCCGCTGTTGAACAATGGGTTACATTCTATTGGGGGTATTAGCCCATAATCACCACGCTGGGCAGGCGGGTTGGTGATCGCAGTTCAAGCCACTACGCAGGAAGACGCTGCTGCCCATCACCCGGTAGATTTTCTCTTCGTCGACTTTTACAACTCCCCGTGAGATGAGAGAGGATGATACTATTACACAGCTAAATGTTACATGTTATTCAACAAATCTTTCATGTCAACGTCACGTCGTCACACATTAAAGGGGTGGGAGGGGGCTGACGAAGTGTGACATGGTGTGACAAGAGGATGGGAGGGATCCTAAATTTCGTGACGCCACATTTCAAAATCCAGGTCCTATAAACATTTTGGAACTGCTGTTTTAATGTAGTCATTTGTTGCTGTACAATTGCAAAATATGTGACATCACACTAAGGAGGAGTCTCACAAGTGTGACCAGCTGTGACAAGGACGGAGGGGGAGTCAAAAGTTCACGAAATTCGTGTGACGTAATTTATGGATGACCCCTATGAGTGGGCCCATTTTTGTGATGACCAGAGTAGATTGAATCAATAAAAACATACAAGGATTTTAATAGTTGTTTACTAAAGTCCTAATCACAGACTTAAATATACTATGTTGTATACCTATATCTGTGGTGCTGATAGTGAGTGATCTTTAAACGAAGCAAGGAACTGCATTTATGGAGGCAGCCATGATACCACGTTATAGAGCGCTCCAATTTTTAAACTGCATCGACTGCTTAACATAAGGCAGGTATGTAATTACAAAATTTGTAATTTAAATCGACTTTTATGTAATATAAAAGCAATTAAATGTATATTTAACTACATATTAATGTTGATGAAATACTTTTTCATACAATTATAATTAAGCCTGTGATATGGAGTAACTTGACAAATAATAAACAATCATAAAAAATAAATACTGTTTTATTTGTTTAGGTATTACCTTCCTTTCATCCTTTAGCTCATACATTATATTGGGTATAAAAAACTAACATGATTTTTTTAATAACAATTACTCTCTAACCTATTTCACACAGTATAGATATGGCAGTAAGTTCCTTTTATAATCACATTCTTTATAGATTGTAAGTGGATTTATTTGCTATCTGTGCCTTCTTCACAAATATATGAACGCAACCTATAATTTCTTCTAAATTCCAGACCCGACTGAGCAACTTATTTTTTGTAAAAACACTCGTTTTTCATAAATTCTGCAATAGAGCACGAGGCCCTTTACTTACTGACCGTACATTTTTAAAATATAAAATGCAGCTCTTTACCATTATAAATACCTATCCTGTATATTACTAGTATGATCTTATCCTTCTCAAATTGGTTCATGAGAGGTGTGGCCCGTACTCTAGTGGGACTTTAAGGCTGAGTTTCCACCAGAACCAACAGAATCGCTTCATTTAACCAGCTTCGCTCCGTGCAGCGATTCTATTGGCTTCTTAACAAACACATTCCTCGCACATCCCTGGTGGAAACGCAGCCTGAGCCTTAAATGATAATAATATTAATAGTGCCTTTTAGTATTACGGTTATTTTTTTCTTCAGTCTTAACCGTTATACACTTCTTATCCATAAACTTGAGTAATTCCTGAAAACAAACAAACAAATATACGTATTTTACTTTTCACGAAACTTCAAATGTTTTATTTAATGTATGCAAACAATTACTTTCTAAATTACAGTTATATTCGTATTAATTTGCTTGTCATTCGCACATCTAGTTCTTAAAGGACGTAAATGTAAAAAACTGCAGAATTGAGTTAACTATGCCACAAGTTTTCTTTTATGTTTTCATTTCGTGCGTAAAGATTTTTTATATAACTCGACAGCTGTCCGATAGAGAGCCAAACACCAAAGAGTATGTTATTTATTTATTTATAATCTTATGCTATTAAACTTTGTCTGTACCAAACTTCACACAAATCGGTTTAGTAGTTTAGGCGTGGAGAAAAGACAGACAGACAGACAGTTACTTTCGCATTTATAATATTAGTTTTGATTCTTTGTGGGCGCATGGGTTTTCCAGCTCCGGGTTTTTTAAGCTGAAGCTGCCGTGAAACAGCATTTATGATGTGATAAATGTGCTTGATCCAGTGCTTATTTCACGGGAGCGGGCGGGGTGTCAGAAGCTATAAACCTTGGCACAGGCCCCCCGCCCTTTTTTCAACAGCGGTGGGCATCGTCGGTTTTTTTTAGTGGGTAGGACTGCGATGATCGCGTCTGCCGCAGTGAACCCCACACTCCCCTCGCGGTCCCCCCATTAGCCGGGAGGCAGTGCGTAAACAGCATTTTTACCGACGATAAAAAAAAGTGTTTATTTCACGGATCGGAGCGCTTTCATTTTCCAGACTACATTGACTGTTCGACAGGCAGGAGGAAAAATATATCTAAGACACCCGAATTAGTAAATTAATCTAAAACATATCACAAACTTTACCTTAGGGTCAAATCTGTAGCCAGTTGCAACCAGTTCTTTATGTATGACGTCAATATTGACAGGCTCATATCGCAAAATAGCTTCTCGTAGCCTCTGGCGACACGACACGTAGTTGTGGAAAACTATGTGTAGAGGTACCCGGCATGAATGTATCTGTGAGTAAGTTATACACTGTTAGAGTCGGTAACGCGTCGCTTTACGCCAGAACAGAAAAAGTATACTAAAAAAGACTTGTGGCACTCGGAGACTGCTGCGGTAAAGCTATTGCATAGCATTTTTTATCAATCTATGCATATATAATTATTTTATTAATGCAGTATTTTTTTCTATCATATTAATTCAAGTTACACTTTGAGCGTGGTGACCGATAAGAAAACAGGCGGGTTGCTGAACTAAAGAGACAAGCGTGATATTTCAAAAAGTCATTAAAAGTCCTGCTCTTTATCGATAGATGGAAAAACTAAAAAGTATCACCGCTGTGCCGGTGGGAGTGGGCGGTGTTAGGTTTTTTTCGTTACGGAATTTCTGGATTCGGTCTCCACGCTCAAGGACCGCGATAGACGATAGCTATGCAATAGGTCAACCGATTATACGTTAGTGCGTCGCGCATACAGCTAGAATAAGCTTGACGCATTTTACCCTACATTTTTGGTCTTTTACTAGTAAGAGCGATTTTAATGGCCTTTTAGAATCGAAAGTATTAGAGGGGGCGATTCCACATGGCACAGGAAACACTCAATTGTTTTAGATTCTTGTGATCCTGTTATTTTTTATTTAACCCTTTACCAGCCAGTGGTCAATATATGACCACCATAAATTGAACTTTATGCGGTTAACTTAAGGTGGAAAACCAATGAATATTTTCAACGTGTTTTGCCTGTTAAAGGGTTAAGAAACAGCAAACAACATAAGGAATTTTATTTTAGGAGGAGGCCTTTTATTTTAAATACCCTGTAATACTACTATAAACTTGGCTTCGATAAGTCTTATTGCTTACTATAATGAACTCATTACACAATTTAAGCAATAAAAAACCTAACACAAGACTGCCCGCGACTTTGTCCGCGTGGCCTACATACGTTCCTCTTGGATCATCACTCTATTTATTAAAATAATTCGTTTCAAAATTCGTTGCGTAATTTTAAAAATCTAAGCATACATAGAATAAGAATATTTTTTATTGACAAAATAACATTACATAAACAATTAGATCAAACAGTTACAAAAAAAAACCTACAAAAAAAACAAAACAAAAATATTTAAAAAAAAACAATAATAATAACAACAACATAGGTAATGTTACCTGTCAAAAGGGCAATACATCAGCGTAATGCTGCTGCATCTAATAATACAGCAGCGCTGGTGTTCCCGCACCACAGACAGACAAAGGAAAGCGACTTTTATTTATACTATATAATGATATCTCAAGCATGTGTATATTTTATGAAAGTACGTACAAAATTGAAGGAATTATAATTTTATTACTTACCTTAGATTTTTGTCGTGTTGGAAACACCCAGTCTGCTTCAGAACAATCAATTGTTTTTAAATCTGGAAACTCTTTGGTCATTTCAAACAAATTCAGTTCTTTACCACAGTGCCCTGATAAACCAGTGGTTTTAGATATTTGTGATCCTGTTATTTTTCTAGGCGAAGTATAGTCTTTCCTTTTTTCTTTTATGGGAAATTTTGATTGTTGTAACGGTGATGATGATGATGATGATGAAGTCTCTTTTAATACGTTTGATGGTTGTGTTTTTGGACAATTTACAAAAGTTGTGTACTCTTGACTTGATTTTTGTAATGGCAAGCAAATTTGAGGTGAAGATTGATCTTGTCTGGGCTTTTTTGATGGTGATATTCCTTCAGAATAAGGCTCGGCAAATGGATGGGTTTGGTTGTAAAGATGTGTCAGTAATTGAACAGCTAAAATAAGAGCACTTTGTTTATTATTTATTAAAAAAATAAAAAAGAGAACTATGTTGCACAGAAAATACTATAAACAATTATAAAGCTGGTGGTGCTTAATAATTCGTTTTGGTATTTGAAATTTTCTAAAAGTTTAAATGAGAACTTGATCTTTTTAACTATGCTACCTAGTTAGCAATGTTTATAATAAAAGTTCAGAATAATTATTTCTAGTTTAATATTGTATATATGTTTTTTCGTAAAATAAGTAGTTATTATTAAGAAACTTGTTAGAACACATTGTTAGAAACTTGTTAGAAAAAATTTGGCATAATTGAAATTCAATCATTGAAGTCTATTAAATTACCCATTATTAAAACATCCCACAAAATTTGCAGGGAGAATTTCCCATACAAAATGGCTGTCATAGCTACACTTATTTCTCATGAGAAGCTAAAACTAAAACATCTTGAAAAACCTACTCACCTCGTTTTCTTTTAAAAGGTTTCAGGCCATATTTTTCCAATTCTTTATTTCTGTCAGGTGTAGACATTGAGCCATAATCTAACATTGGAGTAACTTCATCCGTCTTAATAATGTACTCACTAGTGCTAGGTGTATTGAACATATTAGTTTTTAACTTAGTCGAATCAGTATGCGGTGTAGTAATAACACTTTCTGTGGCTTCATTCTCATACACCACATTTCTTCTGATATCAATTTCTGGTAAAAAGCTATTAGATACATTAAAATTACTTTCTGTGCACTCAGTTGCTGATTCTTTACATTTTTCCACATTTGGTATATCATCCAAAACTGATGTACCTCCAAAGTTATCAAATATGATATGATTTCTTGACTTATTAATAGAATAGTTGAACTCTTCATCAATCACATTAAAATTTTCCAAAGTTCTACTTGAACTCTCTGTCGATACTTGGCTGGGGTTACTGACATTGCTTTGAGTAAGATCAATTTCATCGGACTTTTCATAATAAATATTTGAAGCTAACTGTACATCATCATAATCAACAGAAACATTATCTCTCTTTCCAAGACTACTGCTTTCTGGTTCTTGATAAGTTTTTGATGTATTTTGTACAGTTTCATCTGAACTTTGAGTTAAATCAACTTTATTCGGGCTAGCATCATTTTGATTGACAATATCAAAATCATCAGAATGACTGTGTATATAATAATCAAAGAAGCTTTGACTGCTTTTTATACTTTTCGAAATTTCGTTATCATTATTTTCTACATCAGAATTGTTTAAATCTTGTATTTTTATATTCTGATCTGCAGTTGAAAAATTTATACTGTTTTGTAAATTGTTATGATATTTTGGGGTTTTATTAAGTAATTGTCCAATTTCATTGTCATCAAGTAAAACTGTATTATTTAATGAAATGTCATTACTTACTCTGATTTGTACCAGTGGAAGTTCATTGTCTAATTCTATTAGTACATTGTCTTCACTTATTCCACTGCCCAATTTATTGCTTTCATCCGAATTTTGAGTTAAATCTATATTTGCTTCTACATTTTGTGATACTTTATTAGAAATACAGTCAGTCATTTCCATGCAATCATTAGACATCCGACTGTTTTTATAACTAATTATTTTATCAGATTCATTTAAAATATTTATAGATTCAATGTACATACATTTTCTGTTATCAGATTTCGCTGCAACACATTCAGTTATTTCCATAAAATCATTGGATTTTCTCTGAGTTATATTTTTTAGTAGTGTCTCACTAAAATCAACATTTTTAGAACAGTCAGCAATAATTGTTGCATTTTCATTGAGAATTCCACATGCAAAGCTCTTCTTACTGCTATTTTCAATAAATTTTTCAGTGCATTGGGTTAAGTCCATAGTGCCAGAAATTTGTGCTTCTGGTAAGGCCTTATCATTGTTTTCATTACTTTTGTCTAAAACTATTGAAATATCATCATCAAAAATGTCAGGAGAACAACTTCTAACTCTACTAGTAACCGAACGAGACTGTTTACTATCATCAGATTCATATCTGATCTCTCTATTTAGTAATGCTCTATTAGTTATAGATTTTTTACTAAAAGATTCTTCTTTGTGATCATCTGGTATCTCAATAATATTACTTTCGTCACCAACTACAGGACTGCCTTTATAAGTTGTTTGGACTATATTTTTCATAATGTTCTTTGTTGTTTTCATAGAGCCACTAAGAATTTTGTCAAGCTCTTCTTGTGAACATTCTATTTCACTAACATTCATAGTGGAATAATCACAATGTTTAGGACTCACAGGTCTGCCTGGAATATCTGACCAATTTCTTAGCAAAGTACCTTTTGATGTAGATTTTTCTAATAAGTTGTCTACATATAGTACATCATTATTTTGAATTTCCTTATAAGATACATTTGTAGTTAAATAATATAATTTGTTGTAAGATAAATTGTAACAGTTATTCTCATTTAAGTTCTCACAGGCATTATTGGAAAATAATACTTGGGCATATTTGTCCAAAATATATTGTTTTTTCTCTTCAACAGATGATGTTAGTAACTTGTAAGCCTTCTTTTGTTTCTGGGCTTTTTTACTCTGAGTTATTTTTATAACTGGTACTTTGAAGCCATATTCCTGCAAAGTACTGCGAATCAATTTGGTACGTCCTTGTGTGTAATGTGTATAGTTGGTTGGGTCATAGTTTTCAGTGTCAGTTTCCTGCAGTGATTTTGATAATGCAACTGCAATCTGTAGTTGCTCAGCATCAATATCTATACCAGACTTCTTGCATATTTTATCAAATTCTTCAGAATATGCTAACAACTCAATTTTCTTCCCTTTCAATAGTGTTGTTCGTATATCCTTTTGACCTTTTAACTTCTTCGGAGGTTTATTGGTGCGAACCTTGCTAGCAGCTTTCTGCACCGTTTTAGGTCCCTTAGATCCAGACTTCTTCTCTTGAAAGTCAGATAGACTTTCATCCATAACAGTACTGCATGCGAAATAAACGCTTTGCACAGTACAAGAGCTTGCAGTGTCACTGCCAACAAATAAAACAAAATAATTTATAAATATGTTTATTTAGTATTATCGTATGACATTAAAATAAAGAACCTACCCTATGTTAAAGCGATTTACATTCATTTAACAATTTTATTACGCGTCTGGTCTGTCAATACGTTTGGAATCTTCTTGCATTTTTCGTACTTCTTCACTACTTAAAGTAGGGAGGCCACTTGCTATCATCATTCTTCTTTCAACTTCTTTTATTGGATCCTCGTATAGTCCTTCAGTAGCTTTTCGAATATTTTTTGTAACATTAACCGTACTGAAAAAGAAGACAATATTATTGTAAGCATGTTAACCTCAAAATCGTCAATAAAATTACATAACACTTGCAATAAACGTACTGAAATATTATACCGCACGCAACTCCTACAACTAAAACACCAACTCCAATTATGTTTCCTAATCTAGCCGCTGGTGTCCCTACAATTTTTCTAGGTTTCCATTTTGACGTATCTACACCGATAGCCATTTTTGATATTTTACTTTTTTTCACCCCATTATTGAATGGTTGGAACAAACGCCTAAATTCCTATCGTGTAAGGCCAACATTTTAGATTTTATTCTCTATTTATTAAATACAAAAGTATTATTTTCTTTATGCTGTGTTTGATCACACCTTAACCAAACTAATCACGCCTAGCGGCCTGGACGTTTTAATGGTGAATATTCATTGTAATAATATTTTTTTGTCATAACAATGCTTACTAAATTCTCTTCTTCTTTTAAATAATGGCTTCGTGCGGTTTGCACATTTAGCCAGTGTCAAGTTAGAGATATATTAATATCATATAAATTATAGTAAATGAGAATGAGTGGTGATGAATGGTAAATGAGATACCCTCCCATAAGCCCCTTGAGTCCTCAGTAAAGATGTGGGACTATACTGAGATCTCACATGGACTCCTTGATGTATGTTTACAAACACTTAACGGTTAATAATCCACCGTTATTACACATTAATGTTATAAATATCACAAATTTTAGAAAATAAAACAAAACTGCAGACATGTCTCTTCACTTTCCCGCCAAGAAGTCTTTACTAAGTTTTTTTTTCTTTTAAATAATGGCTTCGTGCGTCTAGCACATTTAGCCAGTGTCAAGGCGGGAAAGCGAAGCGTCATATATGCAGTTATGTTTTATTTTCTAAAATTTGAGATAATTCAAACATTAATGTGTATTATTAACCGTTAAATGATTGCAAACGTACATGGGGTTGTTAAATGAAACAAAACAGGGCAACATCACTTTTCAAATCTCTCAAGAAGTCCATATGAGATCTCAGTGTAGTCTCACATCTATACTGAGGACTCAAGGGGCTTAGGGGGAGGGAATCTGATTTACCATTTATCATCACTAATTCTCATTTACTATAATTTATATGTTTTTAATATAATTCTCTTACTTGACACTGGCTAATGTGCAAACCACACAAAGCCATTATTAAAAAAAAAATACAATGTTTATTGTTTTGCTTGCTTATGTCAATGTCAATCTTGTCATTAGTTCAGTGAACTTCAGTGATTGCTATTTTGTGGATTTTGAATTCGATAAAAACTTCGACTGCCTTTCTTTCAAAATTAGAATTATTCTAAATCCATTATTTTGAATTTTTTAAAAGAAAACTATGACTCTTCTCCATAATTTAGATCATAGGGAATACCAAAGTGCATTAGCTTTTTCCAAAGAGAAATGTGAAGTAATTGCAGAACTTGCCGGATTGAAGTATATATTGTTCAAAAGCAAAACCATGGTTTTATTAGTCCATACAATATTTTGAATCGTTATCAGCAGCAGCAAAGCACTACCTATGTTGTGCTTCCAATTACTCAATAACTATGATTTCTTTAACATTACATTTATGTGCCATTACATTGTTATTGGTCAAAAGTCAAAACCTATATAATTTAAATGATTGTCACTAGTATAATAAAGTTACCTATATTTGCAGCTTCAACAAGCCAATTTTTAACTTCCTATGGATTTTTAAACTTTATTACTAAACACAAGCATATATCGAGGGTTCCATGCTCAAACCCGATAAGTGACAACATCAGATACATAATTTCTGCCGCTTTTTCTTGTGATATTATCAAATAAGTCGATTTCATAAAGAAGACTGAAAACTGAGGACTTCATAATCCAATAAGTAAACCTTTTAAGTTTAATTATTTTTAATTAACCGATAAATTCTTTTAAGTACTGCTTTAAGCCCAAAAACGCAAACTTTGTCACATATCGGGTTTGAGCACGGAACCCTCGATAACTGAAATATTGATTTTTAAACTTTATTACTAATCACAAGCATATAACTAAACTTTACCAACCTTTTCTTCCAGAATATCATTTGAGGAAGTTGAAAAACCTGGAGAGTTGTTAATAAAAAGGCTATATCGTGCAGGATTCTCAGCTAAACAATACAAAGAATTGTTGGGTAAAGTTAAAACTAGATTGACATATTACAAGCCACAATCAAAAGTTGCCATACTTATAGCAAATGATAGATATGAACAACTCAGTAAGCTGGCAACACCATCTGTGGACTGTGATTCTTTAGGTGCCAATCTGAAAAGTTTTGGATTTATTGTTGTGATGGTTAAAAATACAGTCAGCAGTGATTTAAAAAGGATATTAACAAATGTGTTCACTGTTACACCTGAAGATTCTTATTGTAAGTAATAAAATGTGGTAGTAGTAGTATCATGAATATGTTAATATAAGGTCTATTAAAAACGTTTAATGTTCATAAAAAATGTATAGATAATTTTAAGTAAAAAAAAACTGTATATCTGCAACTTAATCAATCATAGAGATCTATTAACGAAATCTCAATCTTCTCTTCTATTGTGCATCTCAAAAACTCACTGAAACTACACTAGGTAATTTTTCTCATTATAACAATACGGTCTCTTCTCCTGGGTATGTTTCACTACAGTGCCCAATGTGTGAAATTACATAGTATTTTTATAAAGATGATAATTCATGCAATAAATTTTCAGGTTTCATTTTCTATGCCGGACATGGCTGCGATCTCTGTAACACAAAATGTATGCTCTCCATCAACTGCCCTGCTGAAGATATAGAAATGAAGCATTGTGTCACTAAAAACTTTGTTCTGAGTGAAGTAGCCAAATGTAAGCCTGACCTATGTGTTCTCATAATGGATATGTGTAGTATTTATTTAGACAGGTAATAATTAGAATGTTAGATAAATTATTACCTAACAATAGTGTGGAGAACTTCCTAGATCTTAAGTTTAACCCACTTTTACTTAAGAAATGTGTCAACTCTTCTTACTAACCCAAGTTAACTTGAGTTGTGCAAAATTCAAATTGTTGTGATTACATCGTTGTTCTGAGTCTGTCTGATATCTTACCTAAAGATGCCTTAGGCTTAAAACATGTGTCTTGTTAAATTGTTCCTTGACTTTTTGGGAAATAATAGTTGCACGGGACAATCATATAAGAAAGATATTATCTAATCCATCACATGCTTGGGTTTCCGCGCAAAGTAACACCTAAATCAAAAACATTAACTTGAGTGAAATTAAAGTGCGATTCGTTCCTTCAAGTGCATTATTACTCATGCCATATGTCTTCTTAAAATCTTATTTTTTCGATCCACCAATGATGTTTGCAATAGTAATTTCCCTATCAGATAGTTGGATGAAAGAAAAAAGTAATTTATATCAAAATTCATACTTATTTTGTTCCTGCTTATTTGAGTTATCTGAATTTCAACTCTAGTTAACTTGCATCGTGATTTTTTCGAGTTGGCTCATCACTACTTTAACTAACATTGCAGAAGAGTGAAAAGAGTTTCTGTAAAAGTTTAGGGGCATTCCTTTCTAATAATAACACTTACGAAAAAAAATTGCATCAAAGACTCACACAATGGTCTACTATTAATAACTATGTATGGGTGTTCTAATAATGACTTTGTGCGGATACCGCCACCACTAACATAGGACTCCTACGAATTTGACCCCTACCTGGGCATAATGACTATAGTGATGACTGGAACTAACAGATAAACGTGCCTTCCGAGCACTTGTTTCAAGCCTGACTAATAATCACCCACCCAATGATCTGTTCAAGTTTACTTAACCATTAGACTCCGTTTTAACAGATGATATAATTATATGCAAGGAAATATTATGTGTTTTGTTAAAAAAGGTCTTAAACAATTCTATTTTTCAGGGCAACAAACCCTAAAATATATTCAAAAATATGTGACCTAGAGGACTATACTATTCATAAAAACCTGATGATAGCTTACTCGGCCCAGTCTTCTGAAGCAGCATATGAAGTTCTCCAACTAGAATGTACAGTCTCGTCAAGATATGGTGATTCTCAGTCAACATCATCAGACCTAATAAAAGACGATGACTTGTATCAACTAAAAAAGGGTGATACGGGGAAGATATTACCTGGAAGTAGTCAGTATGTCAATGCGTTAATAACTAGGATTGGCGATGACTTTGATATTAGTACTTTGTTGGATCAAGTTCATGGAGGTTAGTTGGATTTTAAAGTGTTATTAACTAGAATGCTCGAAGCGCTCGTAGCTCCGCGGTGCTCGGTGGTCGGAAACGATCACCGAAGTAAAGCAGAGTTTACAGAGGTCAGTCCTTGGATGGGTGACCGTTTGTGTGGCATTTGATATCGAGCGCCAGCATTTTAGCTTCAATAAGAATATTGCGTAATTAATATTTTGAGTTGTCCCCTAACTTAGCATTGTCAATCTTAATAAAAAAAAAATGGCTTCTAATTTTTATGTTTTCAGATGTAGAGAACTCTGTCAAAGAACAGAGACCCATCAAAATACAGTGTGGAGTTGCAAAAAGATCATTGTATGACCCTTCACAAGGTAACTATTTCGTTGTTAATTCAAACACATTTATTTTGCCATAAACCTTGTACACAACAAATATTCTTACAACTTAATGTATGCCCATATACAAGAGATGAATCAATCCTGAATCGCGCTAACGGAGTTTATTGCTCAAGCTCGTCGCTATTATATAAAATATTCAACAGTCATTGGCCAAACTGTGGCCTCCAAGCACATCCACCCGGTTAAAAATCTGTACTCTAGATTTACCACCGCTAAAAAGCATGTGTCTGTGTTATAACCTCACGCTGGCTTCATACGTTAAAATCAGCCTCTTAGGGCTTCCTTTCACAAATCAAGGTAAAATGAATTCAGTTTAAACTCTTCACTGCATGAACCGAATAAGCGGAGGCAGGTGAGTTAGGTTTTCCTGCTCGAACTATTCAAGCCGTCCTATAAGGTCTTTACCTTAAATATGTTCTATATAATCATTTTTCAATTTGTTTCAGGTGATACACCAACTTTACTAACAAAAATAAAGGAAGTCACAGAAAGTTTTAGCAGTAGTTGTGTTGCTTATTAATTATATTAGGAACTTCTAATGGACCAAAAATTCGAACGAATGTATGGAAATATAATAAGCACCAATTGCAAGCAGCAACAGGCTTGGATTCATTCAAGCTACTAATCGTGCAAAATTTCACTGCAGCCATGTAGCATAATGCCTATTCGTCGTTTATCCTTGCTGGCGTAACTATATTTCCATATAATTGGTTTCGATCAAACGAATAATTGCGCGAATATATGTCACATCACATCACATGTCTCTCTTATGTTGGAGATTATGACAAAGTTGACCTTTTTGGTGTTAAGTTTAGTATAAACTTGTGACTAGTATTGCCAGATTCGAATATTCAGAAAACCTTAAACAACAAAATCAAAGTTTCTAACAGTTTTTTAATGTATATAATTAGATAGGTGAAATTCTTAATACGTAATAATTATAAGGTTTATACAAAAATCAAAATACAATTTATACTTTATATATAACAGCATTTTATTTAAAGATCAGGCCTAGCAACTTTTTGACTTAAAACATATTATACAGTAATTGGCAGTCAGTATTTAATTTTTCGGGAGAGTGTGTGGTTGGAAGTGATTGACTATGTTTATCCACCAACTGTCCTCCACGCCTTTAGTGAATTCTCTGATAAATCTATAATTGAGTATGAATATCTTATCTTGTAATTCTGGTTGTACACTGAAATCAAAATTTTAAACAATAAGTTACACATCATCATCATATCAGACTTATAAAGTCCACTGCTGATCATTGGCCTCTCCGATAGATTACATTTAAAATCGGAGTATTTGCCCATAACCACCATGCTGGGCAGGTAGGCAACATACACACATCTTCAGCTTCTACTTGTTTACAGTGAGACAAATGCCTCTCTTATATGACGACCGATATGGCGTGGTGGGGAGAATACCCGCTCTCCAGTCCTAAGATCGTGGGTTCGATTCCCACGCAGGACAAATCTTTGTGTGCATGAACGTGAATATTTGTTCTGGTCTGGGTGTTTACCTATGTGTATTAAGTATGTTTTTACAAAAAACGAAGTATTTATGTATGTTTATCCGTTATTTGTATATTGCTTTTGTGGACTATAATAAAACATTTGACTCTTTAGAGCATGACAAAATTTGGGAAGCTTTGAAAAACCAAGGTATAGAAAAGAAATATATAAGGATAATAAAAAATGTATACTCAAACAGCACAGCACGAATAAAGCTAGAATCCGAAGGGGAAACTTTTCCAATAGGCAGAGGAGTGAGACAGGGAGACCCACTTTCGCCAAAACTTTTCTCTTTGGTACTAGAAGTCTTTAGAAAAATGAAATGGGACGATATAGGAATTAATATCAATGGAACACTCCTAAACCACCTAAAATTCGCAGATGACATTGTACTTATAACAGATAATGCAAAAAGCCTCCAAACAATGCTAAGAGATCTGTCAAAAGAAAGCAAAAAGGTAGGTTTAACAATGAACAAGACAAAGACTAAAATAATAAAAAACAGATCTAGTAAAGAAAAAATCAAAGTAGAAGAGGAAGAAATAGAATACGTAAATTCCTATATATATTTGGGCCAACTAATCGCTTTCCACGACCAAATGGTACTAGAAATAGAAAGACGGATTGCCAACTCATGGAAAAGGTATTGGTCTCTTAAAGAAATAATGAAAAGTAAACAATATAGCACTACAATAAAAAGAAAAATATACCAAACATGCATATTACCAATATTAACTTATGGTTGTCAGACCTGGGCAAACACACAAAAACAACACCAAAAACTAATCACGTGTCAAAGAGCTATGGAAAGAAGTATATTGGGCCTTACAAAAAGAGACAGAAAAAAGACACATAACAAAAATAGAAGATGTCGAGACCAAAATAAAAAAACTAAAATGGAGATGGGTAGGCCACATGCTCAGAGAAAATAGAAACAAATGGACAAAGGAAATAACAGAGTGAACACCTAGATTTCAAACAAAAAGAAACAGAGGAAGACAAAGAAAACGTTGATCGGATGACATTAAAAAGATTGCAGGACCACTATGGCAAAGAATGGCTACAATAAGAGAAGACTGGAAAAAGGTGGAGGAGGCCTTTGTGTCGCAAAACACGCCAACAACAACAATTAGCTAGCATGTTATTTCAACATACATACTTACAACATACTTATATATTGTGAAAGTTGGCAATAAAGGCTAATAAATAAATAAAAATTCGTTATATAGTATCTATAACACAAGTTCTTAATGATACTTATCTTGGAACTAAATAATTGGTGTAATTGTCAGAAAATATTTATTTTATTTATTTATATTATGTCTCCACTTTGCCCTATTGCTAGTTAGCCTGGTGCAGGAGTGGTCCACATAGTTCCTAATATCATCAGACTATCTGATAGGTGGTCTACCAACACTCTGTCTTACGGAACGTTGTCGCCAGTTCAACACACAGTAGCTCCACCTATTATCATCTCATTGACTGAGATTCAACCATTTTTATGTTGTCGCTCTTCAACCTATATTGGACTTTTTACAAACATATATTATTATATAAAGTCATGCCTTAACCATATACATATTACATTTAAGGTAGAGAGAAACCTTCCTACACCAAAGCAGTTAAAAAAATGGGAGCCATCATATGATGATTTATTTGTCTGATTAGTGAATAAGAATTAAATATTATAGAGGAAGATTACCCAAGTGAAACAGGAGGCAAATTGTCTGTTTCTTTCATTTGTTTGAGTCCTTTCAGTACATGGTAGCACATTGTTATTTCCACAAATCGCTTATCTGAATCGTCGAACATGACACCAACCTGAAAGTTCATTTAACCCAATATTATTTATATAGATGTCAATCAAAAAAATATTATTAAATCTACACTCAGCCAATCCACACTGGGTTAGCGTGGCAGAATATGACCTTTATCCCAACCTCACCTTGGTTATGCTTAGAAGTGAGACGTAACATGAGCTGGGATGACAAAGTCAAATTATTGTTAAGTTTTCATGTCTAACACTATAAATCTATATTTGGTTTAAAGAGATTATTCTGTGTCATGTAATCAGCAGATCTGTACATCTGGTTTAAAGGTGGAACACTATTAAGGGTACCACTAAGAAAAGTGGGCTAAACATTAACCTTGTGCCATTAGTATAGGTTATGGCAATGACTTGCAATAGATTTTTGGAAAACATTTTTAGTTTTGCAATTTTTATCAAACAGGATAGTCAATGCTTTGTTACAACCTTATCTGAGAAACCAGTGAGCATATTTTACAGTGACGGCAAGTTTTGTTTCAATATGAACAGAATGTAACCTACACAGAAATGTTACCAGTTAATGCTACTAATATACAACAGTTACTTGCCCTGAACATTGGGTAAGCATTCACAGGGACAATGTATTAAATACGTGGAAATGCTATTTTTATACCTAGGTTTTGCCCATTAGGTACCTTTCTTGCGAATGAAAGCGTTTTTCAAGTAATAAAAATTTTGTTGATGTTAGCAACTAAAAAATTACAATGAAATTCTTACCTGAAATGGAAAAGCATAAAATATATCATCTTTTCTAACACTCAGCAGCTGCCTTTGGGATACAGACAATTGAGAGACTGCGTTCTTCAGCGACACAATAGCTTCTTGGTCCACAATACCTTCTAATGACTTGAAATCACTGTTTTGTAAAGCATCTGAAACAACCTGCCTTAATCGTGAAGTATTTTCCTTATCCCTATTAAGTTACACTTGAACAATGTGGCTTAATAATTAAAACACAAACCTGAACAGCATGTTTTGATGCTTCAATGAATTCGTTTAGACTAAATTCAGGTTCAAAATAGGGTCGAATAATAAACGTAGAAAACATCCAGTTTTTAACGAAATTTATGAACGATGGCCAAATTATTGGTGGGAATTCCATTAAGGGTGGTAATTTCCTTGTTTCTACACGATTCTCGCAGTAATTTCGAAATTGTGTAACAGTACATGTTGAGGTTATATTTATTTGTTTTTGCAAAGATTTATATGGAATCCTTTCACATAATCGAAATGTTTGGCGCGTCAACATATACCTTATAGCTAAATTCATATTTTGTTACGGTTAAAAATATTTAAACATAAATAGAAAAGCAAAACATGAATTAATCTTTTCCAAATACATACAAAAAATTGTTTCAGTCAAAAGTTACTACAATAAACTGTCAGTCAAGTGTCAAAAAAATAAATTGAATAATACCGGCTGCATTCTTAAACTTTTGCCTACTGACCTTTAAAATTGTAACGACTGAATATTTGCAATTTATCCTAAACATAGATATTTAGATTTTTTACAAAAATAATACTAGAAGAGGTAGATGTCACACTAGCCTTTAAAGCAATAGGTTTAATGCTCTAAGCACTAGCCCTTGGAAATGGGGGCGGCCAAATTAAAACAATTGTCGTACTTTGATTTAGCGCTATATTTTTTTTATATCATTCAAAACATATTATCTGTTTCATTTATTACCGTGGATATGTCACAGGTAAAATATATATATAACGTAGGTAGAGGAACTAAATCTGAGTACAGCAAAGTATAGTCAACTATATGCCAAGACTTCTTGGCGGGAAAGTGAAGCGTATGCAGTTTTCTTTAATTTCCTAAAATTTGGCATATTTCTAATATTAATGTGTAATAATGGTGGATTATTAACCGTTTAGTGTTTGTGAACATACATGAGTGTTGGTAAATCGAACAAAACAGTACAACATCTCTTTTTAAATTCTCTAAAAAAGTCCCTGCGAGATCTCAGCATAGTCCCACATCTTTACTGAGGACTCAAGGGACTTAGGGGAGGTTATCTCATTTACCATTTATCATCTTTATTACCACTCATTCTCATTTACTATGATTTGTGTATAATGAATCTCTTGACACTAGCTAAATGTGCTAAACGTCCGAGGCCATTATTTATAAGAAATAAAAGTGTCATTGTCATATAGAAAGACAATTTTCAACAAAATCAGAGATTAGGTTAGGTCACTTACTCAGTGGTCCAGCGCAGGTGGATGGTGGATAAATATTTAGATTTCTCAAAAATTACAGAATTTTATACGAGAAGTTCGTAGAACCTAAAAAAAGTCTATATCTCTGAGGAAATCACCATATTCGCCATGGATGATCAGGCTTGTCCTCGTTGTAAAACGACGAAATATAGAAATCCATCATTGAAGTTGATGGTAAATGTTTGTGGTCATGCATTGTGCGAAAGTTGTGTTGAATTATTGTTTTTGAAAGGTAATTTAGAATGTATAGAGAAAATCCGATATTTTTTGGCGCCTTATTATTTTATCACTGACTGTTATGTCTGATGGCAGCAACATGGAACACAACTGAATATGTTTACATTTTTCTAATATTTCTATAAAGCCATTACAAGACAGTGTGATTATAAAAGTTGTGGTAATTATTTCCTAATGTAAAGAATAAGAGACAAATTTATTACGACACTATGTAACGTATTTTTGAATAAGGGTGTAAATAATATATATTTCAATAGATATTTTTATTATTGCACATTGTTAGCAATGTGGTTAACTTAAGGGTAAAGATGGGTGATCTTTTAATTTATCATTGTCATCAGCCCAAGTCCACTGCTGAAACTCCCCCATAAATTTCCTGCAAGACATATTGTAGGTGGCCTGCATCCATTGTGATCCGGTGACCTTTATTAGATCTTTGTTTTCTTTATTATTTATTGTCTTTATCTTTATTATTTTTAATTATATGATAATAATATATTTCTCCTAGACACCATTTGCTAAATGTAAACTATGCTACAACTATAGTGCAGAAACCTTACTTCCTGCTTACTTACCTACTTAGGCGACCGATATGGTGTGGAGGTCAGTATACCTACACTTCACTCCAGAGGTCGTGGGTTCGATTACCACACAGGAAAAATCTTTGTGTGCATGAACATTAATATTTGTTCTGGTCTGGGTGTTTTAAGTATTTATTTACCATAAAAAAAGTATTTAAATATGTTTATCTGTTGTTTAGTATCCATAACACAAGTTCTTAATGATACTTATCTGAGAACTAAATAATTGGTGAAATTGTCAGAAAATATTGATTTATTTGTTTACTTACCAACTATCTTAAATAGTTGTAGTCAGGTGTCTGCCTAACCCAAATGGAATGTATGAACAGGAGATTAGGTTCTACATAATTTTTTTTCTAGGATCTGGATCCTGCCCTGATTGTAATGTACCTCTACGACGAAGCAATTACAGAGTCCAACTGTTTGAAGACCCTATGGTCGAAAAAGAAATAGACATCAGAAAGAGAGTCCTGAAAGATTACAACAAGAAAGAGGAAGATTTCGCCACACTCAGAGAATATAATGATTACCTGGAAGAGATCGAGACTATTGTATACAATTTAACTAATAACATTGATATTGTAGGAACAAATAAGAAAATTGAACAGTACAAAAAAGAAAATAAAGAGCTAATTATGAAGAATAAGGTGAAAATTGGTGAGTAATTTTACAAGTTTAACATTTATTTATGTTTGATAAGATGAACTTGATTTGTACCTGTTTGTAAGTGTCAATTTTGCCCATAATCAGTACTAAACCATTTAGGTGATAAACTGCAACAGCTTTGACAGGTGATGGGCTGCATGTTTTAAACTTTATTTGCAAGTATAACCTTATTAGTTAGTTTGTATAGACAACCTGTTTGGTACAACACACTGACAAAGCAGATTATTTATGTGATAAAATATTATAACCAATTATGTGAGGTACAGTGTCCTAGCTCTAGTTCCCTTTACAGTGGAACTCAGTATTTCAAAAGACATTTGGGGTGAACAAATATAACAATAATAATAATGAATACTTTGTGACAATTACACCAATTATTTAGTTCCAAGATAAATATCACTAAGAACTTATGTTATGGATACTAAACAATGGATAAACATACATAAATACTTTTTTTTTGTAAATACAAACTTAATATACATAGGAAAACACCCAGACCAGAACAATATATATAAATATATTAATACACTACTTATCAAAATCCTGTTAAGTACTATATTGTATTTGCCGCCCTGTAGGTCTTTAGCAGCACTGAATACCAGTTGAAGGGTGCTAGAGTTTTTGATACCTACTAAAGTATTCCTTGTATAGCATTGGTAAGGTTTTTTTTCCATTCTGTTAAGAATAATATGTGTACTTATATTACAGGTAGAGAAGAGATAGAACTAGAAGAAATACTGGAAATAGAAAAACAAATGGAGGAGTTGCGAAGAGCAGAGATTGCTCGAATGGAGCAGGAAGCTAAAAAGCAGAAGATTAGAGAGAAGGAAGCGTTAATTGATGAGCTGATGTTCACAGAAGGAGATGCCAAGGATATACTCAATACATTTGCACAGAACATTGCAAATAAGCAAGAGGAAGTTCTGCCTCCAGTAGCTAAGGTATGTAGAGTCTCTAGGAATTTATCAATCATACAAGTAATCTTCATGAAGTATAGTTGGTGTAATAGGTGGCGGGCCGCTTACCGGGCACTGTTATTTCGACAGCCTCATCTGTTGATCGGCAGGTGCACCACTTGAAGGTGAGGTTTGCTTAGGCTCCTTAGGTCTTGAGAGGAACTCTATACTACTATTAAAATTAAAATAGTAAATATTAAAATAAAAGTTCGATAGGAATTGAAAAAGCATAAGCAGCAATTGCTGATACCTAAAACCTGTGTATGATATTTGGAGGAGAGCTTTTAAGACCGTAGACTAAAGGTACTGCATAAAGTCAAAATCAAAACCATTAAATTAAGTTTGGCTGTCTAAAGCTCTTATTAATGTCAAAGTAAAAACTAACGCCCATTCACTGCTAGGGGCCTACCGCCGAGTTCGATGGCAATCGATTATAAGGCAAAATGGATTTCGAATTGATTCTGTCGTACCGCCGAACTCATGGAAATCGAAACAAAATGGCGTTCTCCATTTACCTATTGGTCTGTCACGGACTGAAGGTCATGAATAAGAGGTGGCTGTGGGCAGATTCCCCGGTACGGATTAATGAACGCAAAACAAAGTTTGATCTAGATGGATTACCGGTAATCCATCGAATTCGGCGGTAGGCCCCCAGGTCCACAAGTTACAAATAAACAAACAAACAAAATCATTTATTGCGAACACAGGTTAAAGGTTAGGTGTTACAGTACAGGTTTCTAGCTGTGGTCTGCCTCATGGGCGTACAGTGAGTTACGATTTCATATAGCACGAAATCAGATATTTATGGATTTTAAAAGTTATACTAACTAAGTAGTTTAAATAATCTTTAACATTATTATAGCATTTTTCTATCAATAGTTCATGTAATTTCATCTTAAAGAGATTTTAGGAATGCAGCAGAAGTATTTGCAAAGGATTTTTGTTATAGATATTAGTAGCACTCCAATAAAAGATATTTTTAATAAAAAGAAATATAACGATTGTTTAGAAAAAACTTTGTTTATTGCAGATAACACAGTTCTCCACTGGTGTAAAGTTCACCAGAGGATCAGCAGACCAACATATACCGGTTATAGAGGAAGGGCCACTGTACCAGTACGAACCACCACCAGTGCCTGATAGATGTGGCCCCGAACCACCGTCTTTGGATGAAATTTACAACAATGGATATTTGCAGCATGTTAAGTATGTATTAATTATTATTAAAAAATTCTTCTTCTTCTTCGTAGTTACTCTCTTGGCAGAGTGGTCGTGGTTGTCACTTCAGTTGCTTATTATTGTTAATTATGTTTTAAGTATTAATAATTTGTTATATAAATTTTTATGAATATAAAATGCTTATGTAACATAAATTTTAGAGCATAAGTTAATACTTCTTAGGTTAGATTTTTCAGTCATCTGTAATGACTTTTCTACCCAAAAAAATATAACACAATCTATGTAGAAGTATTTTTATCTACACTGGACAGCAAATAAACCGGGCCACCCGCTACCTTGGAATTTTGATTCGATTTTCTCAAAAAGTATAAACCTCACAACTATCAAAATTACACCCACAAAAAGCGCGTTTCATGTTGTTTGAGAAATGACCACAAATTTATCCAAAGTACCCTCAATTCACATTGTAATCAAGCAACAAACACAATACCAACGATTTGCTCTGTTTTGACTAGAGTTTGCGATTAGCGTTCTTTTTTTCTAAATGAGGATAGTCGGATTTTTCTTATAATTTCTTTGGTTGCCATCCATTATTTGCTCCAGACGCGTGTATTTCTGCTATTTTCTTCGTTCAATAATGGATACGACGCCTCAAGAAGCAGCTTAAGCTTTAGCACTACTTCAAGCAGGCTTTTCGCAACGTGAAGTCGCTCGGAGACTTCGAATCAGCAGATCTTCGGTACAACGGGCTTACAGACGATACTTAGAGACTAGAGCATTCGATCGCCGACCAGGTACGGGCAGACCTAGGGCTACATCAGCAGCAGATGATCGTTATATCCAACTTACTGTTTTGCGAAATCGCCGCCTCAACGCAGTTGAAGTCCAACGAAGTCTGCGTGACGAACGCCAAGTGGTCATAAGTTCAGATACCGCTAGAAGGAGACTTGCTAAACGAAATCTGGCTCCAAAGAGAGCTGCTACAGGCCCAAAATTAACCGTACCCTACCGTAGAGCACGACTCGAATTTGCCCGAGAGCATAGGGATTGGACGTTAGAGCAGTGGGGCAATGTACTCTTTACTGATGAGACCAGGGTGAGTCTACAAGGAAGTGATCGACGTCAGAGAGTATTATACGCACTTTTTGTAGGTGTAAGTTTGATAGTTGTGAGGTTTATACTTTTTGAGAAAATCGAATCAGAGTTCCAAGGTAGCGGGTGGCCCGGTTTATTTGCTGTCCAGTGTATTTACCAAATAGTGTTAATCCATATTTGGTGTTTGGATTTTTCATGACAATTGTAAAATCCGCCTTTAGGTCAATATATCTTTTAGAAACAATATTGTGTTATATGATAATAATATATTGTCTAAACAAACAAAAGCGACCCTTGGGGATTGATATGCACCAAGCTAAATTTTATAAACGGCACAAACATATCTTGATCTTGCTAGTTCAAGGATTGGACCACAACATAATTATGTTTCATATAAAATATAAGTGTTACTTTACCAATGTCATATGTCTAATTTAAGGATTCATCATATTAGCTTTATAAAGTCCACTGCTGAGCCTCTCCAATAGATTACATTCTATTAGGGGTATTTGCCCATAAACACCACGCTAGGCAGGCGGGTTGGTGCCAGTACGCAGGAGAACTCTGTTGCCCATCGGCCGGTAGGTTCGTCGACTCTTACGACTCCCCGTGAGCTGAGAGGGGGTGGCACTATTTTAGAATGGCAGCACATGGCACATTAAGAATTAAGAGGAATTTAAGGATTGGGTCATGACATATTATTCCAAATAAAAATGCTTTTACCATGCAAGTATATTCTCCTTTTCAGGCGAGAAAACGAAACTGAAAAAGCAGGTGGCTACACATCCAAGTTGCCCTGCCTGCGAGCTCTCCAAGATGCTCTGTCCGGCCTCTACCACGCTAGCTGACAGAGCGAACCATCTGTTGGTGGTACTGTTATAATACTAGATTAACATTATGTTTCTTTAACAATTGAAACTGAAATTGTACAAATACAGATAAAGGTAGCCATTCATGGCCATAAAACTGAGGTTTAGGACTTACGTAAATCATGATAAATTTTTGGATTTACGTTAGTCCAATTTCATATTATACAAGAATTCTAAATTTTCTAATGAATCGATCTTTTAGTAGTAGAATAGTAGCACAGTTGTACATTAGTAGCACAGCTTGGATGTGTCATTAAATAGAACAATGACACATCCAAGATGCACTGTCTGCGAGCACTCCAAGATGTCCTGCCTCTACCACATTAGCTGATAGAGCGAACCATCTGTTTTAGAATATAATTCATTTATTTGTAAAATAAAGGTTACATAATTGGATGTTGTTAACAGATAAAATAATAAAAACTGATTATCTATTAGAAACTTTTTTTGGAAAATTGTCTTTTAATTGCTCGTTATATTGTATTTTGAATTGTTTCCAACGAGCACTAGATATGATCGTATAACTACTTTATTCTTTCAATAATAATAGTCTAAAACTGTGATTCGTAATTGATTGTTTTTATTTAGTTGTGATTTTGTATGTCAATATGTACAATACTTTAGAGGTAAAAACAACGGCCCATAAGTTGAACAATGTCCTTGGATGTGCCTCCCCATGACATTCTATTGGAGGTATTTGGTCATAATAACCACGCTGGGCAGGCGGGTTGGTGATCGCAGTTCAAGCCAGTACGCAGGACGACGCTGCTGCCCATCATGCGGTAGGATTTCTCTTTGTCGACTCTTACTATTCCCTGTGAGATGAGAGGGGGTGGAACTACCATAGGCCGATAACCACACTGCACAGTAATACATTATGGGGCCTCAATCCAAGTGCGGCATGGGGCGATTAACTAAAGCAACTTTAGTCACTTTCTGGTCCTTCCTTTCTTTTTTTTGTCTACGATTGCATCTGCGCAGACATCTGCCATTTTTGTTTAACTAACGTGCCGCCGACTTATACTTACCTATTCATTTCCAATGTATATATTGTTATTACACCATATGTACAACTTAAAAGAAAATAAAGAAATTCAAATTCAAAGTGCTCACCTTGCTTAATGTAAATTTTCATTTTTCTTGATTTATTTTAAAAAATACATAATTTTCTAGTTTCACGATTATCTAGACATATACCACTCATAAACATAGTCCAGTTTTTCCAAAACTGTAGGTACTTTACTATTTGTACTATTTTTGTCGTGTAAAAAAAAGTGTTTTTTTTTTGTAATTTAATATTTTTTTTTAAATACGCTAGTAATTATTATAAACTATTAATAATTAAATTGTGATGGTAGTATTTGTTTGCCTGTGCATATACATTGTTTTCTTAGTAAACGTTCTTGTTTATTAATATATATTTCATAGAAGTCATTAAAATATGTGAAATTTATTTAGTTTTAACTTATTAAGTTACTGAAGCTCTATTATAATTACTTTTACTTTGTCGATTGCGCAACAACTGTCGAATAGGCAGTAAAAATACGCTTGCACTAATTTTGAATGAAACGAGTAATAGTCAAACAGTAGTCAAAGTGAAAGTTGTCACTTTTGCAATTTTTCTTCCATATGTGTCAGCAGGTGCACTAGTTTCGAATTAAACGTGTATTGCTTGACGTTTAATTTCAAGTGAAAGTGGTAACTTTTAAAGCTGTTCTCTCAAATGAGACTTCTCGTGGTAAGGTGACTCTGTCACTATCGAACCATCAGTACAAATACAGTTTTGGATGTGCACTACTTTTGATTAAAACGAGCAATAATGAAACAGTTTTATAGTGAATGTGATAACTTTAGCAACTACTATGAGACAGTTCTGCTTACCACTACCCTCCATAGCAGCAACCATTTGCCATTGTGAAAGTGGTCACTTCTGTAACCGTTCTCTCCAATGAGACAGTTTTGCTTATCTCCATTCCTCCATAGAAGCAAGTGGCAAATCGTCAGCAGGTAAAAATGTGCTTGCACTAATCATGAACGAAACGAGAAGTTAAGGATTACTCAAGGGAAAAGTGATAATTTTTGTAAGTGTTCTGCTATGGACAGTTCCCTTTATCTCTACCCTCCATAGTAGCAACTGGAAAATCATTAACAGGTACATATATGCGTGCACTAGTCACTATTTAAACGAGCAATAGTCAAAGTGAAAGTGTTCAATTTGACTATTGCTGCATATATATGCGAAAATGTCAGTACAAAATTAATTAGGAATGCACTTGTCTTGAATAAAACGCCTAATAGTCAAAGTGAAAGTAATTTTATAAATAATGGGTCAGTACGTTATCTTTTATTGTCATCTTATACCTGCAATGTGATACAATGTTGCAAATGTTTCTTAAAGCTAGCAGCGTTATTTTGATGTTATGTAAAATATAACTTAAGCGACGTTAATATTAGTTGTGTGAATTTGTTTGTTGTTGTGGTCGTAATAAAAAAATATTTTTTTTAGAAATTCGCCTTTGTTTTCATTGGTTTTTAAACTGGGTACACATCATTATTTGGGTATTCTATATTTAACATGTATTATTTACACTGATTGATGATGCTTTAAATCTCTAAATAAAAAAGAAAATAAATATATGCTGAATAATTTCCAAAAATACTTATCATAGTTATTTTATAATATATAAGACTTAAGTACTGAAGTACGGTACCCACTCAGCAAAAAGTCAATGTCACGACGCTGATCTTCCGTGGGTACTGAACTAAAAAATTTTTACAACTAATAAAATTAAATAAAGATACATAAAACTAACAAAAAGTGAATAGGGATCTTTTTAAGACCTTAGGAGCCCAAGCCAACCTCACCTGCAAGTGGTGACCTGCCGATCAACAGACGAGGCTCTGGCTTCCCGGTAAGCGTCAATAGGCTCGCCAACTATTACATGGCACCAAAAATATAACTGCCGACCTGTGGGCATATAATATCCTCTGCCTCTTTCTCATCGGGAAAACAGGCGTGACTGTATGTATGTTTTCTTTATCTATGAAATGCAATACACTACCTAATGGAGAATTTGGGGATGAGATTTTTTTTTTGGGGTAGATCAGCTTTTACCCACATATAATAAGTATAATAATAATAACAAATAAATATTCTCTTACAATCACACCAATTCTTTAGTTCCAAGATAAGTATCACTAAGAACTTGTGTTATGGATACTAAACAACGGATAAACATACTTACATATTTTTTTTTTTTTGTAAATATGTACTTAATATACAAAGGATAACACCCAGACCAGAACAAATATTCATTTTCATGCACACAAATATTTGTCCTGTGTGGGAATCGAACCCACGACCTCTGGAGTGAAGTGCAGGTATACTGACCTCCACGCCAAATCGGTCGTCAAATTACACTTCTATATTTATCTGGTCAAAAGTCCCTAACCAGACAGGAGTGCATGAGAAAGTTAATGAGCCTAAATTAAGCTTAAAGTGTGTGCCAGGATCGTAGCTAGTGGATGTGATCTCTGCCCCCCTCTTATCTTCAAATCTTATAATGTGGGCCACAGGAACTTTAAACCTTTGGTCGGATCTATTGAGCAACCCCTGGCCCCGAATATCCTTGTAATATTTTTTGCTACATCCTTGGTAGATTGTAGTCTATAGTTTTTCTGCTGTGGATAGACCACCTCAACGAGATTCACTCAGACAGCAGCCAGCGAGTCACAGGTAATTAGCAGGTGCTTTATAGACTCCTCATGGTGTCCACATCTGCGACATAGTCGTGATTGCGCTAGGCTCCACACATCCTGTGGAGCCTATTGATTGCGGTTTTGCACTTTCAGAGTCCCAACTTAAGAGTCTACCTACGGGAACAAGACGTGCAAAATGATTTATGTATTGAGCTTATTCTAGCATCATTGCAAAACCTATTGTATGCTATAACAATCCACGGGGTTTTAAAAAAGAGCATAAACTACATTGTGCGTAGTTCCAGAAAGTCGAATAAATAAAGTCTCTTCTGCCGCTAGTGTTAGTAAGTATAAACCTGTTTAAATATAATATTAATTATGTTTAGGTTGCTGAATCCTGTATCAATTAAAGATTAATGATTTATAAATGCACTATATGTAGCATATGCCGCCTGCGTACGCTAGAAGAAAAATAAGAGTTCGTTTAACCTTTACTAGATGGCGTTAGGCGTTTTATAAGATTGCATAGCAGTCCTCGTTCCTCTCGTTCGTTGGAACACTGCAGCATCGTTTAGTCGTGGCCATAGACCAACAAGTCACTAAATAGGTCTAAGGTTTTATAAAATAATTATAATTTAAGAATTTGATTTTGTTTCTAACTTAATTTTAGCCAAATGTCGACTGATACTGAATGACCGACCAGAATAAAACTCTGAAGCTGATTTTTAAGTCGTCTGATATGCTTTATCTCATAAAAATATTTAGAAATATTATTATCCACTATTCGAATAATGTTTACAGATGATATGTAATATTTAGTCTATGTCTACCATATTCTATGGTAGTTATTTACTAGTCGTCGATAAAATTGCCCTAAAGGAGGCCTGTATCAACTGCTGTTTAAAGAAAAGAAGAGTTTAAATTTAAAACTCAACTTTTTCTATGGCCTTAGGGGGCGTTCATAAATTTCGTGAGATGTTTAAAGGGGGAGGGGGTTTAGTCAAATCTCATCTAATCATACGTTGGAGGGAGGGGGGGGGGTCTCGGCAATTATTACGCAGTTTTTTTTCTGATTGAAACAAATAATTCGTCCATTTAATCCAGATTGCACATGCTTAAGATTTAACCTTAAAGCAAGCGCGTAGGTATGTTCTGCAAAGTGCGAGTGTCACAAGACGAGCTAATAAGTTACTGTGCGCAAGCGCCAACAGCTTAGAGAATCTAGATACGAACGAAGTTGAAGGAGCATATGATTTTACTGAAAATCATATGGACATGTTGGTTCCAACAGTCTCTCTTGAGACCGCGCTTAAATCTCCATGGAGTGAATCAAAGCAGATATTATTTTTTTAATCACAGTAGTCACGATTTAAGTATATTCTATTGTAAAAAAGTTATATATAACACATAACTCTCAGCAATATTGATTATTAGTCTTAACTAGTCGTAACTAAAAACACGAAGCAAATTTTTTTTTACAATAGCAGTCCTTTCGGTTAGAGTTTAAGTAAGAAATCCACATTTAAAAAAATCTCACGTGAGATTGGGGAGGGGGTTGAATAAATTCTCACGACATCTCACCAGAAGGGGAGAAAGGGACAGAAAATTTAAAAAACACCTCACGTAATTTACAATTTACTTTTAGGTACTACTTTAAGACCAAATTAAACGTGTTTAGCTTTAGTGCATAAAAGTATAATCTATAAAGATGAATAAAATTGGTGTGTCTATTTGCAATTTTAAAATAACTGCTCTTTATTATATGCATATGAATGTACCTACTAGGTATTCGAAAGCGTCGTAGGAAAATTGTAGAATGCGGCATTTAACAAAACGACAAGGCAAACTGTAAAGAATGGTGAACTTTTTCTATGTCCACTGAAAGCAAGTGGCTCTCGAAGCCAATTGTGGGTTTGTTAGGTAACCTTGCGCAATTATACCACAATCAAACCCCCCAAGTTAGGTTTCATTTCAAGTTGCATAGTATGCTATTTTGCCTTGTAATTTTCTAAAATGCTGCATTACTTCGATATGCCTTCGACATAATATAACAAAATATATTTTTAAAAAATTTTGTCCTTCTGTTTGTTTGGCTAATCTCTACAACGGCTAGACCGATTTGATAATAGTATGTAATAAGAAGTAAATTAGTCTAGTAAAAAACCACCTTTAGAGCATCCTCGCTGGTGTCGTTAGTTAGCCCTATAAGTAACCTCACATATGAAACCTAAAGTACAAAGCCAAAACCCATTAAGGGTCAACCCTGTATCACATATGGACACGCGATGGGCTCTTCACGTGCCTATTAACATCAGGCGTCCGGTCCTACGAGCATGTTCAAATATTGTCAGAGCGATAAGTGAAAAGGCGCCGAAAGGTACAGTCGGCGTTAAATAGGCAGCTAGCACCCGACGCGCCACATATACCAGAACGCGCCCTAACGCTCTTGACAACAGAGGCGTGTGTCGACCTTTAAAGCGGTTTGGATGTTACCAAATAATTGACACTGACTGTCCTAAGGTATGACAAATAATGCACATGGTCCTGTATGCTGTAAAGGGTTCCGGTTTGGCGAGATAAATACTGTGAGACATATTGTTGTCTATGTCTTATATTTACGCTGTTATGAAATGTTAGGAAGTGACTTAAAGCGCTCTAGGACGGATGCGATCACCAGTATTAAGCAAAGTTCAAAGCATAGAGGTCAGTCTTCGGATTATTTTTGCTGATGAAAACTCATCAAATAACTCTTCTTCAGTGGGTAGAGCGGAAGGGTGCGGACGGACAAAAACCATCATGTTGTTATGTTTATTTATTTGTGTCCTACCCAATTGCCATTTTAACTATTCCAGCTTCAAGTGTCAAGAAAAATTTAAAAAATATAATTTGGACAATTAAAGCATGTATACAAAATCAAACATACTTTCCTAGAAGAACTTTAACTACCTGCAACAAATAAACAAATTTTACATGACGAATTTAAATTACAATACAGTTAATTATTTACAAACAACAATGTTGTTATGTTCTGGTAACACTTTCGAATAATCCCACAAAATAGGTAAATTTTTACATATAGTGAACGTTTCTAAGTTAAGCTGAATGAATGAGTAAAAGTTTGTATTTTGATTTTGTGCATCTGCCGATCGACGACAACTAGATTCTGGGTAACATTAAAGTTCCCGGTACGCGGCAAGAGGCTCGCGACCTATTACGAGGTACCAAAAATATAATTGGCCAAAAGTGCGCGTATAGTTGCGTCTGTCTTTAGGGCAAACATTTTTTTAATACCTAACCTAGTAATAAAGATATTTAAACCTTAATTACTTGTGTTTTATGTAAATGGCATCATCTTCATTATCATCTCAGTTCATCAACTAACCGACTTTTAATCACAGGTTCGCATAAACTAAGGTGAGATAAATCCTGGTAATACCTGCTTCACCAAGCGACGCGATGTTCCAGAATATTTAATTTAATAAAATTTTTGGAGTTTTTACAGAAAAAATTAAAACCTAACCTAGTAAGCTAAACAGTACACCAGACTGCCTTGTGTTAGCCATTATAGTTTTATTGTTTCTAAATAGTCTGTCTGGCCGACGTGCGGGAAGTCTGCCGCTCTCTAGCTACATACAAACACACTTGTTTAGTAAACTGAACATTTACACTAAACTGATATTTAGATGTAGTGGTGGGCTACTGGGTACTGAACTGGACTTTATATCGATATTCCATTTTAACATTCTAAAGTGTTACTTAGTATGTTCTTTCTAGAAAATCTAGAAAGTAACCAGCGAATTTTTTATATTTATGTGAGATTTCATAAAGTTACTTAATTATAAACACATATATAACAATTTTTTGTACCTATTTATTTAATAAGCTTTAAAAAACCGATTTTGACGTGACAACGTCTTATAAATTGGTTTGCCGGGTGACACTTCAAGAAACTGCGTTACGCTCCGCTCACGTTATGCGCTCAGAATGAGAGCGAGTGAGAGGCACGCGTCCCTTCCACTCGGGCATGGTTAGCCTTAATTAATGTTTTAAATATAATTCTTTGTATTAATAAATGTTTTAAATTGTTACTATTATTTCATCCTTCTTCCTACTATACGAATGAATATTCACATTAAAATTATTTTACCACTCAAAGTCGTTGTCACGTAAAACTTTCGCCCGTATACCGACTTTACAGGCAACCAATTTTTTTTTAAACCTTTAAATAACACCACAAGAAAATAGATGTTAACTGAAATTTTTGTAACGCATTAGTACTTATAAGTATTTGTGTATTAGTGTGAATATTTTATTTTTTACTTGTTTTTTAGTTTTAGTTATTTCGTCAACTTGGGTTGCGTTATAGTGGTATAAGTATGCGTCTTTTTGACATGACAGCATTTGATATTATGTTAACATATTAAAAAATTTCATCGTTTTTGTGTGTAGCCATCTCACTTAGAACCAACTACACCGTTTACTGCAGATTTTTTATTATTTCCTCATAATTAAATCGTCTGGAAAGGAATCCAGAATCACACTTGAGAGTTAAAAAGAGAATGAATATTTATACCCGGGTATCTATAATTTATAAGTAGTCTGATGTGTTATTCAGACGTTCAATATAATGTTATAAATATCTTCGAATTGTTGGTTTCAGTAACATACTGTACTGTTTAACAATGTAATGAGTGTATTGTAAAGTGAAATTATAAAGACACTTTTGTAATTTCTATCTAACATCCGCTTTATCGATATCGACACTCCAACGCGGCGCATCCCCACCCGTATATTTATTTACCAGAACGCTGGCTTGTATCAGGGCTCAATCAACGAGGTGTTTTCTTGTCAATCACCGTTTCTCACTAGAACCATTTATCTTTATAAAATTCAGTGTAAACACCTACGTCTATTTCATGAGATTTGTAAATCTTTAGTTTATATTCATCTTTTTGCTGCTCACTAAGGGCCGATTCTACTAGAGTTGCAGACTTGAAATGTGGTCATTATGACGTGTCAAATTAGGATATTGAAAGAAATCCTATTTAGCAAAATGTCAAGCACCAAATGAATTCCAGGACGCTGCATCCGTGGACACCATATTATAACAGGAAGTACATTATAGTAGCTAAGGATATAGGTATATAGTATACTTACTGCAGATATTAGGGCTAGTACGAGGAACGCACCTGCGACTTAATATAATAATCGTTGGTCATGCTATGAGCATTTAACGAGAAGAGAGCGGGGAGTGGGGGTATTTATATATAGGTATGATGACAAGAGTGATAAATAACCATGTCAGCAAGTGGAAGAAAAGAGGCCCTTCTTTATTTCGGATGGAAAATCATCTAATGGTCTTCTCTCACTGTTGGTCAGACTTTTACTGACTAAAAACCATCCGTGTTCTTTCTTGAGCCTGCTACGTCCCGAGGCCGCGGTAACACTTTTGAACTGTCTCCAAGCAAGAAAAAAGGAACTACGAATACCACGATCAGCTCGCGGGAGCAAAAACTAAAGCGCCGATTCAATACGGGCGTTATGGGCGCGTTAGGTTTTAAATTGACATTCATAAGAGCTTTATTGAGCAAAACTTGAATTAATGATTTTGACCGCCAAAGAAGAGATGGACATGTGAACCCACCTCCCATGGCACATATCAACCTGAAGGGTTATTATTTAGCATTTAGCTCTGCTGCGGACGTTGCTTGACCCCGACAAATTATAAAAAAAATCTATGACCAGTCCCTATGCGCGTTCTCCCCTTTCTGGGGCCTCGTCAATGAGGCCTCTGAGGATGGACAGAGTGTGTAAAGAAAGATATGACTGAGAAGGTGTGGATGAGAAGATGAGCGGTACCCGCGCCCGGAAGTCCGCAACCGGTATAACGCCTAATTTATCATGGAAGTGTGGAAGAGTCATTATGGCGAATGATTGGTCCGAAAAAACTGAGATAACTAAAGTTTAGCCAAAATCTAGTTAAACCAGTGAGCCGATACTGGGCCCTAAGCTTATGTCTAGAGCACCCAGGATAATGCCAGGATATGATGATAATGGCAGGAAAAGACATGCAGCGCCGATCTCAGATAAACTGAAGGCAAACTTCTATTTCAATTAACAATATTTTATTTTATTTGGGAGGCTTACAGCTTGCACTACTAGGTATATAATTATAAAAAACATAACTTGTATAAGCCAATAGCAAGCCTCCACAGATGACAATGACTAACATTAACTAGAACTATATATTTAAATTTAGATTACCAATCGAATTATTTAGTTCACATACAAATTTACCTATTTATACAAATTGAAGTAGTCTGCAGGGGTGCCCTTTGGTTCGCCTAAAATTGTTTGTCCTAATATGGTTTGGCCAAACCGTTTTGGCCTAAACTTAAAACGTACAATTATTGTTTCGCCACCATTATAGTTTGGCCTAAGAATTGAAAGGCCTAATTTCAGAATGTCTAATGTAAAATACCCTAAAGTATATTGGCATAACTTTATTTTGGCATAACGATTATTTCGCAAATTTATAAAAGCTCTAATTTAAGCATATCTAAAATGACATGTGCCAATAATGTATTGGAATAAAAGCATAGAATTTTATTGAGAAAATAAATTGACAGAAGCGAATCGCTGCAAATCCGACTCCACGTAGTCTTGTCTGCCCTACCCTAGAGTGCAATATAAGCTCGCGTGGGATCGCCGGAGCCCCGCAGCGCCGAAGCCGTGACGGAAACTATGCATGCTGCATGCCTGCTTGCATGCTGCATGCCTGATTGCACGCTTACATGCTGCATGCTGCACGCATGCTGCATGTCTGCATGCATGGTGCATGCCTGCTTGCATGCTGCACTTTACCTGTTTTGTACTTTATGATTTTTAATTTTGTGCGAATTAATATTTAGGAATTGTAAACTTTAGGGATTACGAATTGTTCTGCCAAATGACGCATTTGGTAAATGACAATGTGGCGATAAAAAGTTAGGCAAAGTGAAATTAGGGCAAACACGATTCTGAAGAGTGAAATTAGACGAAAAAAATTTAGGCTTTTCGTTTGGGTGCCATTACAAATTAGGCGTACAAAAAATTAGGCGATCCGATAGGGACCCAGTCTGCAGACAGAATTTTATTAACTTTTGGTTGTCCTCTTCCCCACCACTTGGTAACAAACCATTTAGCGTGAACCAATCGTTCATCACGATTCTTGTTTATAAAAACCAAATCAGCCATGTTTTTATCAGTCATGTTGTAAAAAGAATCGACGCCCTGCCGGTTGTAAATTACTATAAGTAATAAAGACTACCTACATAGGTGGAATTCTTAATGCTAGACATAAATTATAATATAATTATTCCTTACCAAATATACCCATTATTATACTAGCTATCACTAGCGGATTCGGTCGAATGGAAAAGAGTTTTCTATCGTTTTTCCTCTAGGAATCAGGGAAGGATTAGACGTTACCTCAGCCTATTAATTTTTCACTACAAGGACCAGGCCTTCTTTTACAAACCAAGGAGAGAGAGAGCCATGATCCAATTTTTTTTGTATTTTTCATTATTTAAATTTCAAGTTTTGTAGTTATATCACAAATATTATTTATTTTGTTTGCTCGAACTTTATTTTTACAATCGGTAACTGTGGTCTGGTCTCTGCAATACAAGCTTAGCTTAATGCAGAGCTCGCTAGGTATAAGTTTGATGTATATAAGCATTATGGCAAATAAATGATTTATTATTATTATTGTAGTGTTTTTCTATTTACATCAAGTAGTTATTTACAAAAAAAATGTATGTATGTATGTTTATCCGTTATTTAGTATCCATAACACAAGTTCTTAATGATACTTATCTTGGAACTAAATAATTGGTGTAATTGTTAGAAAATATTTATTTATTTATTATTATATGCAAGCCCAGTGCGCATTGACTCATGAAGATGTGTGGCGTCCTGTTTTCGGAACATTATCAAATATGGCATTTTGCTTGAAGTAGTGATTACTAAATAGTCGAAGCCAAAGGATTACTTTGCCTGTGGAACGGAAGCGCTCAATTTTAAATGCCATATAAAAGAAGAAGTGTAGATGTAAGACCTTATGTAAAAGATTATGGAGTGCAATAAACATTGAATTGAATTGAAGACCCATGCAAGGATAAACTCTGTGAACTCTGCGTTACTTCGGTGATAGTTTCCAGGAGGTCGGTCTCGCGAAACGTGATATTACACTAGAAAGTCAAAATAATTTATTCAAGTTTGGCTCAATAGAGCTCCTATGCAAGTCAAAATTACATAACTTACATACTAGCGCGCCAATTCACTGCTGACGGCAGCTTGATCGTAAAAGAAAGTTCTTGTTAAATATTAATAATTGCTAATAAATACTTTAATTCTTAAATGCTTAACCTTCAACATACATTATTGAATAAAACAATATTTACTGTCAGATTAAGTATAAGTTTATGAAGTGTAAACAGAACTCTCAAAATATACTAAAACAAATATTTCAAATGCAATGCATTCGTCCCACAAAGAGCTTTTTGTTTTGACAGAATGTATTCCACATTATGACAGGATAATGGAGGGAATTGACGAATCGGACAATAACAGTGGCGGCCATGTTTGTTTCGTTGGCGTTTGCAGGAGGCCATATTGGATTCCGTTTAAAACAAAGGGATTCAAATTTCTATAGACGCTGTGCATCGAGGGTTGATGCACCGTTAAGTTTAATATCTAATACTCAGGCATGTATATGAATGTAGAATAAAAATTGTGTTCTAATCTCTTGTATGACAAGACATGCTTCTCTAAAACTTTAACTTTACTTTATCTTAATATTTGTTTACTTAGATTTTTTAATGTTATTGTGTTCAAATGTTTATTTCAAAATTATGTTTAAAAGATGATGTATGCATGATTTGTTCTCCTGTAACTGAAGTCGACGAAAAGAATTCTTACCAGATGATGGGCAGCAGCGTCATTCTGCGTACTGGCTGGAACTGCGATCACCGACCCGCTTGCTCAACGTGATGATTATGGCCAAATATCCTTAATGAAAAACTACAGAAAAACAGCTGGGGAGGCTTATGTTCAGCAGTGAACTTACTTGATAAAGTGTATTTATTGAGTCTTTTGGCTTTTTGATATACATATTATAACTTCACGCTACGACCAATATACTGCCTTCCATTAGCTAAAATGCGGCTAACGTTCAATAAGTAGTTTTTGGAATTTAAACGCTGCTGTATAAAGTTTTTATTTCAGAAATAACCCTCTGACAATTAGCGGCTTTCTAGCTTAAGGACGGCAGACGGCCTACCGCCGAGTTCGAAGGCAATCTATTATAAGGCAAAATGGATTTCGATTTGATTCTGTCGTACCGCCGAACTCATGGAAATCGAAACAAAATGGCGTTCTCCATTTACCTATTGGTCTGTCACGTCATGCCATTGGTCATGAATGAGAGGTGGCTGTCGGCAGATTCCCCGGTACGGATTAATGAACGTAAACAAAGTTTGATCTAGATAGATTACCGGTAATCCATCGAATTCGGCGGTAGGCCCCCAGGTAATGTTGCATATTCTGCGTATATAGTTAATGATATAAACGTGCTGGCAATACTGAATACCATACTACTTTTAAATTTTTTTCTCTATGCCATAGAAGTCAGATATTAAAAACAAAAAAGTTTCATAGCAACATTAAAAATACCATGAACATTTTATACACATAATCAAACCTGACTTCTTGGCGGGAAAGTGAAGCGTCATGTCTACAGTTCTGATTAGTTTTCTAAAGTTTGTGATATTTCGAACATTCATATGTAATAACGGTGGATTTTTAACCATTAATGTTTGTGAACGTACAGGAGTGTTAGTAAATCAAAGAAATAATAATACTACATAATAAAATATATATTTTCAGACAATTACACCAATTATTTATTTCCAAGATAAGTATCATCGAGAACTTGTGTTTTGGATTCTATATAACGGATAGATAGAAAATTCTTTATTGTACACCAAATTAAAAATAAAACAATTGCAAAAGAAAAGCGATACAATTGGCGGCCTTATTGCTTACAGCGATTTCTTCCAGGCAACCTTAGGATGGTGAGTGATTAAAATTAAATGAAAACCGGGGGTGTCGAAAAGAATAAAAATATATAGTTATATTTTGATAACCAAAAACAAAAATAAATACTATTACTTAAATAAAATAAACTTACATACATAAATACATACATGATAAAGGAACACTGAGCAGCAGGACATTACTTCTGTAAAAGGAAAAGCTTCTTTATTTCAATTTTGAACACATTTAGTGATTGCACTTGTCTTATAGTAACTAGGAGAGAATTCCAGCAGCAGCTTGTACAATAAAAGAAGAATCGTAAAAGAAGTGACATGTGACGGAATCTCAAGGCTCAGACTCTCTGATGACCGCAAAGAACGTGAATGTAAGCAGTGAAGAAAGTTAAAGTTATCTTTAAGATAGTGAGGGTAAGTGCAAAATGTTGAAAAGAAGAGATAGAATGTGAGTATTCCGGTGAAGACGAATAGGAAGCCACTTGAGTACAGAACGATAATGAGATACATGGTCATATTTGCGCAAACCAAATATGAATCTGACACAAAAATTTTGAAGACGCTCAAGTTTATTTAGCAGGTCCTCCGTGCAACATACATAAATACTTTTTTCATGTACTTACATACTTAATATATATAGGCAAACACCCAGACAGTTTACCCGCACTCCGCTCCTAGGGTTGTGGATTCAATTCCCACACAGGACAAACCTATATGTGCATAAAGATGAATGTTTGTTCCAGTCTAGGTGTGTGCCTAGTATTTCAATATTAAAATTTATTATACTAAAGAGTTTATACATATAAAATATAATAGTTGTAAATGTAATTGTAATTGCAATAATACAGCTGGTTACAAAAATGTGTCTTATGCGTATTAAGTTTTAAACGTAGTACCTACTCATGTAAAAAGGTTAGGTTACAAAGGTGCAGTCAAAACAAAGCTAGACGCTTCTATTCGTAAACTCTGTACAATATTGCGATGGTCCGCTTATCTGCGGAGACAGCGTGGAATATCCGTTGGAACCGCTCGTATCCGCAACGTGGGTATCCGCTCACCGTGCGGTAATAAGAAGTCAATATTAGCGCTGGGCGGGCGGATTTGAGCTGGCTAGGCAAGTATGGAGAGTGAGTGGTTTTAGCTAAAATTTTTAAACGTCTTTACGTTTAAAAATTTTTGATGATTCTTTAATCATCATAATTATTAACTTCATAAATACCTAATAAATAAAAAAAATATTTTCTGATAATTGCACCAATTATTTATTTCCAAGATAAGTATCATTAAAACTTGGGTTATGGATATAGATATGGATAAAAAGACATAATTACTTTTTTTTTGTAAATACCTAGATTATTATATTTATTATAAAGTCTACTGCTGAATATTAGCCTCCCCGATAGATTACATTCCATTGGGGGCCCTCCTCCCCTTTGCGTCGTTCTCCACAGTGCTGAGGGTCCTGACCTTCCTTCGACATCACTAACTCTATTATTTGCCTTCATCATCCATTGCGGGTTTATGCCTATAATCACCACGCTGGGCAGGCGGGTTGGTGATCGCATTTCAAGTCAGCATAAAGCATCCTATACCCTACTCAGCTGCCCATCATCCGGTAGATTTATCTTCGTCGACTCTTACGATTTCTCGTGTGATGAGAGGGGGTGTCAGTATTCTAAGCTATAAGAATATTTGATAAATTTTTTCTTTGAGGTAACACATATGGATGTCGATTTTACATAAAAACAGACGCCCCCATTTACTATGGGCAAGAGTGGAGAAGAATCAGTCAAGCACCTTGTCATTTAAGTTAACCTTGGCTTAATGTTAGATTACCAGTTATTCAGCAGACAATAAAGTTTTGATCTCTTCATTCATTGTACTATTTTGGATAAGCTTGTCACATAACCATTGTAGGCATTGTTTTTATATCACCCAGCGAGTCCATAGTCAGTAAAAAATATATCTTATGAATGAATAAATGAACAGTTTATTTTACATGACATATAAAAAAACTAATCAACGACGTACAAAATGGGTGGCGTTATTGCTAAAAGCAATTTCTTCCAGGCAACGTTAGGATGGACAGAAAAATATAAATAAAATATAGGATAGGCACAACAGAGTGCTCTTGCTTACTTATAGGTTAATAATAAATTAAATATTCAAAAACATACATATTATTATATATAATCCAACGTCACATACATAATATAACATATTTAAAATTACATAGACAAGTAATGCTTCCAGACTTTTATTATTAAGAAATCACTTAATAATACGTGCCGTGTGGCGCCGGCCTAGAATAGCGTCACCCCTTCTCATCTCATGGGGAGTCGTAAAAATCGACGAAGAGAAATGCTACCGGATGATGGGCAGCAGCGTCATCCTGCGTACTGGCTGGAACTGCGATCACCAACCCGTCTGCCCAGCGTGGTGATTATGGGCAAATACCCCCAAATGGAAAATGGCACACACGCGTATACGGCCCCCAGTCCCCGGCGGCCCCGCTATTCCAGATTACGGTAGCGGTCTTGGTAACGGCGGGGCAGGGGGTGCTAAGAATCACCGGCAGAGATCCGGCTACCACCCAAAACGACGACTTCTGTACCTGGCAACTTATAACACGCGCACACTGAGGACCGACGAGAAGATTGACGAGCTGGAGGAGGAAATAGAGCGGTTGCACTGGGACATTATCGGGTTATCCGAAGTCCGGACAGGGAGAGGATACGGTAATCCTTAAGTCCGGCAACTTGCTCTACCACCGGGAGGGCGATCGCCTGTCCCAAGGTGGTGTCGGTTTTATCGTCCGGAAGTCTATCCGTAACAACGTCGTGTCTATTCGGAGTGTGTCGACCAGGGTAGCGTACCTAGTACTCAGAATCACCAAACGGTATTCGTTGAAGGTAATTCAGGTTTACGCACCGACCTCGGCACACCCTGACGAGGACGTGGAGATATTGTATGATGACATTTCTGCCGCCATTCATACTTCACCGACTCACTACACGGTTGTTATGGGAGACTTTAACGCAAGGCTAGGCCAACGAAGCGGTGACGAGCAGAAAGTGGGGCAATTTGGAATAGGGCGAAGGAACCATAGGGGACAGCGGTTGGCTGACTTCATGGAGAAGGTGGGCCTCTTTATGATGAACTCCTTCTTCAAGAAGCCACCACACAGGAAATGGACCTGGCTGAGCCCCGATGGTTTCACGAGGAATGAGATAGACTTCATCATGACCACTAAGCGACAAATATTCAATGATGTCTCTGTGATCGCCAGGGTGAAAACCGGTAGCGATCACCGAATGGTAAGGGGCACATTGAATATTAATATAAAGCTTGAAAGGTCTCGTTTGATGAGGTCTTCGCTCCGACCCTCAGCTGCCCATATTCAAAACCCCGAGAACTTTCAGCTCGAGCTTCAAAATCGCTTCGCAGGTCTGGAGAACTGCGTAACCGTTGACGATATAAGCGGCGGGCTGGTTGAGACTGTCCACGTTGTCGGGTCCAAACATTATAAGACCCGACAAACTAAAACCAATAAACTGTCGACTCAAACTCTTAATCTCATGGAAGCGCGACGAGACATGCGATTGCAGTCTTCAGCGGAAGCGTCTTCTTACCGGCTCATCAATAGACAGATCTCGAAATCCTTGCGACTCGATATTCGCAAATTCAATACAAATTGTATTGAAGATGCAATAGAGAGGAACAGGGGTTCAAAAGTGTTCGCACGGGATCTGTCTATTGGTCAGAGTCAGTTGACACAGCTGAAGACCAACGAAGGCAGTCTAGTCACGTCGAGACCTGAGATTATGAGGGAGATCGAAAGGTTTTATGGACAGTTGTATACCAGTACGCAAGATCCCGCTACTTGTTTGGCTAAAGACCCTAGAGCCAAACTAACTCGACATACCACCGAAGACATCCCGGACGTCAGCCTGTACGAGATTAGGATGGCCCTGAAACAACTAAAAAACAACAAGGCACCGGGGGAAGACGGGATGACAGCAGAGCTTCTGAGAGCGGGTGGTACACCAGTACTTAAGGTACTCCAGAAGCTCTTTAATACCGTCATTCTTGAGGGACGTACGCCACAGGCGTGGTCCAGTGGTGTGGTTGTCCTTTTCTTCAAGAAAGGTGAGAAATCCCTTTTGAAAAATTATAGGCCAATCACGCTACTGAGCCACGTCTATAAGTTGTTTTCACGGGTCATCACGAACCGTCTCGGTCAAAGGTTTGACGACTTCCAGCCTCCCGAACAAGCCGGTTTCCGAAAAGGCTTTTCAACCATAGACCACATTCACACGCTGCGGCAGGTTATACAGAAGACCGAGGAGTATAACCAGCCACTTTGCTTAGCGTTTGTGGACTATGAGAAAGCCTTTGATTCGATCGAGAGCTGGGCAGTGTTTCAGTCCCTGCAGCGATGCCGCATTGATCATCGGTATATCGAAGTTCTGAGGAGTTTATACAGAAACGCCACCATGTCCGTACGAGTACTGGACCAGTGCACGAATCCTATCCTCTTGCAGAAAGGCGTGAGACAGGGTGATGTCATTTCACCGAAACTGTTCACTGCTGCTCTGGAGGATGTTTTCAAGCTACTGGACTGGGAAAACTACGGCATCAACATTAATGGCGAGTATATGACTCACCTTCGATTTGCCGACGACATAGTGGTCATAGCGGAGTCGCTTGTGGATCTGGGCACAATGCTCGGAGACCTCGACAGAGCTTCCCGAAGGGTAGGTCTTAAAATGAACATGGATAAGACCAAAATCATGTCAAATATCCATGTTGTGCCTACCCCAGTAATAGTGGGAAGCTCGGCCCTCGAAGTTGTCGACGAGTACGTATACCTGGGACAAAAAGTCCAATTAGGTAAGTCCAACTTCGAGAAAGAGGTCAATCGTCGAATCCAGCTCGGTTGGGCTGCGTTCGGGAAACTACGCAAAATCTTCTCGTCCAAAGTACCTCAGTGTCTCAAGACGAAAGTCTTCGACCAGTGTGTGTTGCCAGCGATGACGTATGGGACTGAGACGTGGTGCCTGACTATGGGCCTCATAAGGAAGCTCAAAGTCGCTCAGCGTGCAATGGAGAGAGCTATGCTCGGAGTGTCCCTACGTGATAGAATCAGAAATGAGGAAATCCGTAGGAGAACCAGAGTGACCGACATAGCGAAGCGCGTTTGCAGGCTGAAGTGGCAATGGGCGGGGCACATAGCTCGAAGAACCGACGACCGATGGGGCGTTAAGGTTCTTGAATGGCGACCACGAATCAGCAAACGTAGTAGAGGGCGGCCCCCAACGCGATGGACCGACGATCTGGTCAGGGCGGCGGGGAGCCGGTGGATGCAGGCGGCAAAGAATCGATCTACGTGGAAAGCAATTGGGGAGGCCTATGTTCAGCAGTGGACTTCGAATGGCTGAAATGATGATGATGATGATGACTTAATAATAATCTTACATTGTGTTGAAAACATCAAAAAATTATAAAAACTAAATCTTAGATCATCATATCCTAGCATTATCCCGGTTGCCCCAGACTTAAGCTTAGGGCCCAGGGTCTGCTCACTGGTTCAACCAGATTTGACTGAATTTCAGTTATTACGTGGAGCGACTGCCGTCGGACCTCCGCAACCCAGAGGGAAAAATCATTCTATGGTTAAACCAGCTGTCAGTCAGCTGTCTAATAAGGACTGCTATAGATGTTCATGATATGCACGGAGCAAACGATAATAACGCACATAACTCAATTCAATGTTTATTGCACTCCATAATGTTTCACATAAGGACTTCGAAAAGTCATAGCAGGATTTGAACCCGAGACCCTCAGATTTTACAGGCAAGGTGTCTCCCCACTGTGCTATCGCCGCTCGGAACTAAAACTTAGATGGTACACAATATTGCAGAAAGTTAAACAAATAAAAAAATATAATCAAGTCAATCATAATAAATATTTAAAACGAACAGGTGTTGATATTTTTATGTGATTCATTTCAGCAAGTCACTAGAGTCACTTGAGTCACTAGATTCACCAGAGTCACTGACACAGATAAAAGAAATAGAACAGTATGTTGTAATGTTTATAACTACAATGTGACTAAAAAAGCAGTATCTATACCCTGTAGCCTGCCACATCGCCCTCGGCGTCCTGATAACAGGCCAAGTTTACACAGGGCCAATTAGACGGAGCCGCGGGCCGCAACGGGACAAGCCGTGTTTTCACATGCTAATTGTATCCGTACGGGGACACCCGCTGGAAATTCAGCTAAAACCTTTGTTTGTAAACCAAATTAACTTGTTGTCGTATGTTTTTACAGCGGCAATTTTGAACCAAAATTTTCTGCAATTTTTATTGATAAAAACCGTGCCAAAATCTTATGAATATATTTCGTGTCAGCTTAACAATTTAATTTTCCTGCAATTTTTTTACATACATACTTATACATACTTATACATACATATATGTTATATATATATACTATTCTATTAAAAACTATATGGCAGATAAAAATGCTTGGGATTAAACTGCCGTTTCATACAGGCTATTCTAATATGAATGACTTAAAACATGAATATTGTTAATGTTATGTTATATTGCATTGTATAGCTTCACAGACAAATTAAGATTGTAATTCTAGTACCAAACCAATGGACATATTTAAAAGAGCATAGCCTGTGAGTTTCTTGCCAGTTCTTCTTACAGAGCGGTGGCTCGGAACTGGCACTTAAATTCACTTACACTTAATTATTTTTTGTTTTTAAATTGTTTTGTTGCCTGTAAGTGAATCTAAGCTTCGTGATTTAGTGTAATAATATTTCGATTGTTTTTTTCATTTTTAATTGTGACGTTTTCAAGTACCAACTATGTATAATAGTTGAAATAAATATTTTTTTTTACTTTACTTTATTTCACTTTACTATACATATATATTCACGCCTATTTCCCGAAGGGGTAGGCAGAGGCATGTTATACACCCTATTGCCCTATTCGTCAGACCTGCAAAATTTTCTTTATTTCAATTATGGCAGGTATTTTATATTATATTATTACAAATTTACTGATTCTAGTTTAAATGCCCTTTGTTTAACGCTATTATAATTTTATTGCTGTTTTAGTGACAATATAAACTTTATTTATAGAAACACTTTTGAAATTAACAATAAATTGTTAGTAATAATCCTAAGGTGACATATTATATTGAATTTCTCAATTTCTATTTTATTTGACAATTGCATTGAATTACTGGATCATTATACTGACATACATGATATTATAATTTAATTTATTTATTACATAACCTTATACTGCGTTATTTATGATTGCTTCTGATTTTTTGTCTAAAAAATTCGCCATTTGAAATGTTTGATACGCATGAAAACAAATTTGCTTATCGATAGATCGATAGAACATGCCTGTGCAACATACATCATCACAGTCCAGAAATCTATATCGAGCAGTACTAACATTACAAAAAGGCAAGATTTGTATGTATGTTTGTTACAAATATAGTAAATTATCCTATCCTAGCATTATCCCGATTGCCCCAGACTTAAGCCCAGGGCCCAGGGTCTGCTTACTGGTATATGGAGCGGCTGCCTTCTGACCTCCATAACCCAAAGCAAGGGATAAGTACGCACTTAACTTAGAAAAGAGGTTTTAAGAGGTAAAGAAATGTATAGACTGCTGCCCGTTAGCGACGGCAAGCTACGCTTAGTTTTGCGTTAGATGAAGCTCTATAAAATTCCCATATATTATAAAAGTCCAATTCTGGATTTCAAAAAACCAGTTACAAACTAAGCTTTACGTGTCTTTCTGACAGTATGGATCATATAAATACGAGTATGTGTTACATACATACATTTACGAATTCCCGAAGAGGAAGGTCGAGGCATATTATACGCCCACATTTCGCCAATTACATTATTGATACCACGTTATAGGTGGCGAGCCTATTGCCGAAGAACCGGGAACTGTTATGCCAGAGCCTCGTCTGTTAATCAGCAGGTGCAGGTGAGGTTGGTTATATACACAGTTTATATTTTTGATGTGACAACGTCTTATAAATTGGTTTGCCGGGTGACACTTCAAGAAACTGCGTTACGCTCCGCTCACGTTATGCGGCCACAATGAGAGCGAGTGAGAGGCACGCGTCCCTTCCACTCGGGCATGGTTAGCCCGCCTAAGAGCGAGAGAGACAGACATAAATATAATTCTTTGTATAAATAAATGTTTTAAATTGTTACTATTATTTCATCCTTCTTCCTACTATACGAATGAATATTCACATTAAAATTATTTTACCACTCAAAGTCGTTGTCACGTAAAACTTTCGCCCTTATACCGACTTTACAGGCAACCAATTTTTTGACTATTATATCAATTATTTACTTCAAGGCCTAGAATAGTGCCACCCCCTCTCATCGCCGTCGATGAAGAGAAATCCTACTGGATGATGGGCAGAAGCATCGTCCTGCGTACTGGCTGGAACTGCGATAACCAACCAGCCTACCTAAATGTAATGTGACATGCAATAAATGATTTGATTGGATTTACCCAGTGTGGTGATTATAGGCAGATACCCCCAGTAGAATGTAATCTATTGAAGAGGCCAATTTTAACCAGTGGACTTTATAAGGCTGATATGATGATACATATGAAAACACCCAGGCCAGTAAATATTTGTATGGCCTTGATATGGCAATATTTCACGTAAAAATGATTATGAGAGGATAACATATAAATGTTGCCAAATGACTTATAAGGATTTCCTTATTGCAATAACAAGACAAATAGACATGTCAAGGATTGTCATCTTTACTCCTCCTGAAGTAAACACTGGAACACATACGTTCTCATTTATAAATAAATTGTAACATTTACATAAATGTACATACTTTCACGCCTGTTTCCCCGAAGGGGTAGGCAAAGGTATTATACGCCCACACTACGCCCATTACATTGTCGGTCTCACGTAATAGGTGGCGAGCCTATAGATCTTAAGACATAATTTGAAAAAAAGCCGAAATGGGTTTCTTGAGGCATTCTTCTTAATCTCGTTGCCTTTTGGAAGCCTCGTTAGAGTCACCGACAGACTGACTGACTGACGGACAATCCCCTCCCTCCTTTAGAATTACGACAGGCTGACTGACAGATCCCCCCGATAAGAGTCACCGACAGACTGACAAATCTTGAGAAAAACCACAACAGACGGATAAACTGACAAACCTTGACAAATTCTGACAAAGAACCCATTTGCTTTTATTTCTTTATTATTGTACCGCTCATATCTCTTTCATTGTTGTTAAAAAATATATCGAATTTCAATTTTGTGTGTGAATGTTTGACTCATCTAAATGATCATGTTGATCTTAAAGACAATAAAGTATATTTTATTTTATTTTATTGCCGCTTACCGGGTACTGCTAAGTTCGCCAAAGCTTTGTCCGTTGATCGGCAGGTGCACCACTTGCAGGTACACACCGTGTAGTTTTTATCTCGTTTAATATAAAACGTTAATGAGACAAGACTGTGATTATTCTTAAGATATAGACAAAAATGTACGAGAGAAATTGTTGGTCCTTCGGGACCCCTGATGATGGGTCCTGAGATGTGACGACATGTGCCCTTAGGGGAAAGACGGTACTGCGTGAGTCTGTCTGTCCTTCTGTCCCAGCAAATTTTCACCAAATCAATCGTTCACCAAGAAACTTGAAAGGGCTCTCTCCAAAACTCTATATTATCACAGCTAAATATACACATATTACATAGTAAAATGCCATCTAAGTCCGTATTGCAATAACCTCTGACTTTTAGTAAACAAGGGAATAAAAATGTGCTTCTATGAATAAAATAAAAATAGTAGAGATGACATCGCCGAATGAGGCGAGTAGCAGCCCGAATTATTATTACTAACAGAATCGTATTAACTCTCTTGTAGAGCTGCGAGGGTGTAGAGTCGGCGGTGATAATATCTGTGCTCCTTTTTTATTCATCATTGTAATTTATTTTGACTACCGATATGGCGTGGTGGCTAGTATACCTCTAGCGAGTAGCTTTCCACTCCTGAGGTTTGGTGCTAAAAGCCAAATATTTTTTTATGCTAAGTACCTATGTTAAGACATTTTTGTTTGCCTAATTGTGTATCAGCATGAAGAAAATCGTAAGTAAAAAGTAAATAAAAAATTAATAAATGTTTCTGACACTTACACCAATTATTTAGTGCCAAGATAAGTACGACGACAAGATAAGTAAGTTATGGGTACTAAAAAAACGATAAACATACATAAACACTTTTTTTTTGGAAACACATACTTAATATACATAGGAAAAGACCTAGACCAGGACAAATAATCACGTTTTTGCACACAAATATTTGTCCTGTGTGGAAATTGAACTCACGGTCTGAGACGCGGAATGCAGGTAAACTCGCCTCCACGCCCATAACTGTCGCCAAATTCGGCTTCTACATTTCATTAAACCTAATAATTATAATATGCCAACACTATAACCCTCTCAGCTCTACGTATCAATGTCTTTAAGGCATTTATAGATTATTCATTTGTATCTCGCAATATCGATTCTTTTATGATATTGTTTGGCCGTCGTTTTGTCTGCTCCTCGGATATCAAACGTAATTGGCAGTTAGGAGATTACAAATGTAATAACGCAGACGGCTTAGTCTTAAACACGCTTGATATAAGGTTTAATTTGTTATTCCCTTGCGTATGTAACGTTTGTAGAGATTCAGCAAATCTGCAAATTAAACAAGTTAATGTATTGGTGGAGTTTTTATTTCGTATTGGATTGTTTGTTCGGCAGATTTTGTATAGGACGATCTTCCGATGGCGGCGGGAAGCCGGTGAATGCAGGCAGCTCAGGATCGTGTAGTGTGTAGTGTAGTAGTGACCTCACATTAAAATTTTGACATCAAGATACATATTTTACATATTAAGAAGTCTTCTTGTCTCTAATTAGACCGATATGGAGATAAGATCAGTTGAAATGGATTCCGCTCTTAAGGTGTTCGGTTCGATTTCCACACAGAATATAAAAGCAAAAAATAATTCTCCTACAAATCATGCCTTATAATTATAATTATGACATACCTACATCAATAAATACTGTCAGAATAAATATTTATATGCAAGTAATAATATATTGAAAGTGAAAAATTAAATCTTGTTAAATTTAAATAAAATGTACTTTATTGTTAATTTAAGATCAACAGGATCATTTAGATTCGTCAAATATTTACACACAAAAAAGAAATTCGATATTATTTTTAACAACAATTAAGAAGATATGATCTGTACCATAATCAAGAAATAAAAGCAAATATTCTTCGTCCGTATTTGTCAAGGTTTGTCAGTTTATTCTCTGTTTTACCTTTTATAAATAATAATATTACATAAAACCAACTAATAAAACTCTTTATTATTATATCAATAGAAGCAGTAATCATTATTATATAGCATAGCACAAAAACCTATTTAAAATAAAACAATTTTCAATCCAAGTGCAAAAATGAAGACGACATTCCTAAAGTTCTTATTAATTAAATAATGTCGCGAAACCATTTAAATTATTCTGTCTTTGTGTCCGCAGGATTGATTTGATTAGGGTTGTCAACAATATGTAAATGACGCTCACAATAAATTTTATATTATTAAATGTTTTTTTATTTTAATTTAAAAAAGTGTTTTTAGTTTTACAAGAGACTACGACTAGGTACTTCATTTTTAAAATAACACGTCCTCTGTATTGTTTATTGCATAGTCAAGAAAACTACTTCACTCATATACGAGCGCTCTTCTTTGCCGCGTTATCGACAAGGCCTACTAGATTTCAGGACTTTGCTAGTGTCCGAAGACTGCGATTAAAAATCCCCAAGAGAGCCCCAAGGGGTATAAAAAGGAAAAAATATCGCGTCACTTAAAGGGACTTACAGGAACAAAAAAATAATGTCACATGAAACTTCAATGAATTATAAGTATAAGGTTTTCCCGCGTATTTTTTAGGTAGCATTAATTAAATAAGGTTAAAGCAAGTGAAGTCTTTAATACAATTAATATTTAACCGTTATAAAAAAAAAAAAGAAAAAATTATACCTATTTAAATATTAATTACACAAAATCCTGTTTTTGTGACATTTCTTGTTTCGCACCTGTACCCTTTACTTGTTAAAAATAATAAATATAATTGTGAAATGTCCTAACTCAGTTCTTTACATTTTAATAAACGTTATTATTACTATTTTTATAGATTTAAAAATAATAAATATATTGTATCTGTTTCATACGTGTTGTTTTTAACTATAGCAAAAGAAATGGATTTAAATTAATAAATTATTGTTTGTTAAAACTTTAAAAAATGAAACAAAATATTTTGTCAGTCACAACCTTAAAGTAGATTCAATTGAGGCAGCTATTTCTTAGTGGGTCCTAAAACCTTGAGAGCTGATCGTTTAAGCTTCATAATATTTTACATAGGCGACAGTCTGGTCTCTTTGATGTACCATTGCATGTGTGCATTCTTTTACTTAGGCATACTTTTGGGGGCTTAAGCATAATTTAGGAGCACCAGTTTACTATAGCAAGCTATTAATTTTTTCAAGCTCGGCTTCATTTCGTAGAACTCCTTAAAGTCACTTAAAACTAACTTCACTAGAGCCTTCTCGGAGAAGAATTTGGCAAGAAACTCGTCAAGGTTCTGTCTCCCGCCAATACTTTAAAATATAATAATAATAATAGTTTATTTATCAATATAGCATATAATAAACAAAATATTACACTAGGCTCACAGGCCTGATTCGCAATAACCATATATATCCTTTATTGCACATAACATTCATAAAAACACAGTAAAAAAAAACATGTACAAAGGTGAGCTTATTTCTATGAGAAATCTCTTTCAGCCAACCGCTAGAAGTTTCGGAGATTAGTGTGTGGGATCACAATGAGAAATAATAAATAAATATATACAAATATTGGGGACAAAATAATAATTAAAATTAAACTAAACAAAAACATATACATACAATTATAATATATACGTACTATAATAATATATAATACATAAGTGAGTTACAAATATTAATTATACAATTATTTCCGTCCTTGTAGCTCCGGTTCATTTATAAATAAATAATATATCGATTGCAAAGTCCTCTTAAAAGCCGTAACCAACAAATAAAGGTAGGTATTCACCAACTACGGTACAGAACTGCATATAGCACTATTATTTGGCACTTAAGATAATATCGCGCCTGCTTCCACTAAGGGATAGGCAGAAGCATATTATAAGCCCACATTTCGCTAATTTTATTGTTGGTCCCACGTAATAGCTCGCGAGCCTATTTCCGCTTATCAAGGACTTTTATGTTCGCCAGAGCCTCGTCCGTTGTTCGGCAGGTGCACAACTTGCAGGTGAGGTTGGCTTGGGCTTTTCAGATCTTGGTAGGATCCCTATACACCCTTAATTGGCACTTTGATGACATCTATATACGTCCTTAGTCATAAAGAGAGTTACTGTTACCACCTACTAAATATCATAGATATTGGTAACTCGTTAACTGCTTATTAGTAATGAACGGTTAAAAAGCCATTAACCTAGAATAGGACCAATGTGAAATATACCTTGAATGCCCTTAAAACTCTAGTGGACTGTGAACTGAGTTCCCTATCAAGGTTTTCTAAAACATAACACAGCATAGGGTCTTCAAAAGATATATGAAACGAAATAAATAACTGATTTAGGCTTTACGTTGCAGAAATACATTGTAAGCAAGTGATGGTTTAGTATGAGTTTTTTAAAATTTCCGTGAAGCTGCTAATACCTCTACACGACGCGTAATCTTTAGAGCGACGATAGCCTTGCAACGAGACACATAGACTTCTAATTCAGAGGGTTTAGGGTTCAAACTCTTATGCACCTATAACTTTTCGAAGTTATGTCTATAATTATCGCTTGCTCTGTGCCTCGGAAAGCACGTTAAGCCGTTGGTCCCGGCTGTCATGAACATCTATGGCAGTCGTTATTTGGGAGTCAGTGCCTTCTAACAGACTGACAGCTGGTTTAACCATAGAATTATATTTCCCTCTGGGTTGCGAAGGTCAGACGGCAGTCGCTCCACGTATGTTCAGCCAAATCTGGTTAGAACTGTGAGCAAACCCTGGGCTTAAGTCTTGGGCAACCGGGATAATGCTAGGCTATGATGATGATGCGTAATCTTCAGGTTCATTAGACGTGTCGTGTTAAGGTGTCGTGAGTAAAAAGGGTAGATTTAAAAACTTTACTCACTTAACAACTGATGAACATATCATAATATATTATTTTTGTAAATACATACATGGGAAAACCCAGACCAGAACAAAATGTTCATGGTTGCAGGAGTGCGGATATACTGACCTCCACTCCATATCAGTAAATGCTTAGTACTCGTATGTTAGTTGTTTACGATGTGACCTCATTGCTGTCTCAGCCACTACTGCTGCGTCAATTTCATTAGAAACGCTCTCACTTTGTAGAATAGTATGCATACAATTATGGCGTAGTCATTTTGACTTATGACTACCATATATACATTTGAGACACTTATTTAGTATGCAAAAAAAAAAAACAAGATTTAAGGATTCCAAGGCAACTTCGCTTGCAAGTGCACCTGCCGATCAGCGGACTAGGCAGGCTCTGGCAAACATAAAAGTTACCGGTAAGAGGCAATATTCGCCACCTATTTTGCGGGACCTTCATAATAATTGGCGAAATGTGGGCGTCTGTTATGCCGCTGCCTATCCCTTTCGGCGTGACTGTATGTATGTCAGATGTCTTTGTAAATGCACCCTAAGCGTTTACCAGACAACTTGACTACCTTGTCTTTATAAATAGATTTATAAGACGAAAAGTCTCTGGTTTAACCATAAAACGATGTGTTTCTCTTCGTCGTTAGTTAACTTATATCTCATCATCTCAGCCATTGCTCAACGTAGACCTACACATTTATTTCCAGCGAAATCGAGCTGCCTGCATCCATCGGCTTCCCGCCACTTTTTATAGTAAAGCAAAGAATAGCAGATACCGTTGTACATTGCTGTTGCAACTTTGTATTTTTCTATTCAAACATAATTCAAAATAAATTATTTGGCCCAAAAGAGCTCTTATGAAGGTCAAAACTTAAAGACTAGCTTATTCACTGCTTGGCCGTAAAAGAACGGGCAAGAAAATCTTCAAAGTTAGTTTTTTCTCCCGCTTTTCTATGATTCTTATGGGCATAAATAGTTAATTATATAAATAAACTTATATGATGCCTGTATAATAGCGAAATCAAACCGCCAGATAACTAATTCCGTTTTACTAGTTTTATAATGTCCCTTTTATAACAAAGGGCTATATTTCGCTGAAAAGCATTACTTTAACACCCGTATTAGGTAACCATTCTTGGAAATAATCATATCATCATTATAATAAACTAAGAGTTGCTATTAGGTACTACTTAATACGTCTAGGTACACTAACGTACTTTTAAAAACCATAAATACGAACATATTTCAGTGACCAGCAAATTAAGTTTAATACTCTTGGATTACAGCGTTTTTAGCTCCAAATTAAAAGCTTGGAAATAAAAAAATATAATATACTTTAATGTCTTTAAGATCAACAGGATCATTTAGATTCGTCAAATTTTTACACACAAAATGGAAATTCGATAATTTGTATCTTAACAACAACGAAAGAGCGGTATCATAATCAAGAAATAAAAGCAAATGGATTCTTTGTCAGAATTTGTCAAGGTTTGTCAGTTTATCTGTCTGTTGTGGTTTTTTCTCAAGATTTGTCAGTCTGTCGTTGACTCTAACGAGGCTTCAAAAGGCAACGAGATTGAGAAGAATGCCTCAAGAATCTCATCTCGGCTTTTTTCAGATTATGTCCTAAAATCGAATTTGTACTACTCTTACTATACTATAAAACACACAACGCAACTTCTTTATTTTAATTCAATATTTAAAGAACATATAAATCACCCAAATATATAGATGTAGTAATGTATGTTCAATGCAGACAAATATTTTTTCTGTTTCGTAAACGAACCCGCTACCTTAAGAGCGTAAGACGGGCACACTAAGCTCGGCGCCATAGTGTTTTTTTTCGCGTTATACTATAAAACATTTTAATACAATCGCTGTTTTCTAAATGAATTTAATATTGATGCTTGTTGCATTATAAAATTAAAACAATCATACATAATGTATACGAACCCCGATGCAAAATAGTTTGTCTAGTACGAGAAACGTGGAGAATTTTTTTTTTAAACTTAGTTATTTTTGTCTACTTACGTAAATAGAAAAACTATTCTACCATGGTCGGTTACTTTAGCACTTTTTATAGTTAAAGCAATAAACAATTTTAGCCTTATAAATAAGAAGATATCCTGCTTTTAAGTCGAGCAAATGATAAGTAAAATAGTTCAGCTAGTTGTTAATCGATGCAAAAGAGTTCGTCTATCATTGAGTTAAATACTTTTCTTCCCTTGTTTAAATTTATTTTTCAAAATGTATGTTGACATAACTAATTCTTAGCCATTTTGACAAGTGGGATAGTATACATTCTGAAAAATCCTATAATTTCTTCAGTTTCAAAGAAAAAATGGGTTGTGGCAAACCAGTGTGGGAAGAATTTTGTAAGCGAATAGTTTGTGGGATTGAGGCTGGCAAATCAAGTTACTGAATCTCGAAAGACTTGACACTGCCCAGATCTACAGTCCAAACTATCATTCAGCTCTTTAAAAATAATGGAAATACTTCTTGCTTGAAGGAAACTGGCCGACCCCGTATCACCATTGAAGCAGAAAACAGAATCCTTAGGAAAATTATCAAAAAAAATTTGTCGTGCTCGAGCTGGAGAGCTTACGGTGCAATGTGGAGACATGATTAACAAGGAATTAGTCTTAGTGTCAGTTGATACCTGCAAAAGAGTGTTGAAAAGATTGGGCTACGAATTTTACATAGCTAAGGAGAAACCACTATTGAATGCCTTACAAAAGAAAAAGAGATTGAAGTTTGCGCGTGATCACTTAAATTGGACTTCTGATCAGTGATCTTATGGAGTGACGAGTCCAAATATGAAGTCACAGTGGGCGATGAAAGAAAAATAGTTGTTCGAAATAAACATGAAGCGTTCCATACTGATAGCATTAAACGAAAAGTTAAGTTTCCAGCGTCTCTTATTTATTTAGTTATGATATAGGGCAAAAAGGTGTTGGTGGAATGCAGTTTGTGGATGGTTCCATCAATGCAACAAGATTTCAAACTTTTTTGGAAAAAAGTCTACTGCCCTCAATTTCGTCACTCAAACATTTTACAACTTAAATTTTTCAACAAGACGGTGCTTCTTGCCATACTGAAAGGACAACAAACTCATGGCTGCTGTCAAAGAGCATCCCAACCATCGAATTGCCATCTAACAGCCCGGAATTATCGCTGATTAAGACCCTGTGGTGAAAAATAAAAAAGTCCTTCGCAAAAATCCATCAAGATTAAAGAGCGACCTGAAGACTTAACTCTTGACTGTGTGGAAGTCAATTACGACCGAAGAGTGTGCGGCGTCGGTTGCGACCATGCCTCTTCGCATTAAAGCTGTAATTGAAGGCAAAGGCGACACAACTAAGTGGTAGACGAACTATTTTTCATAAGAGCCAATAGTAGACGAACACTTTTGCGACATGTGTTTCAGAATATTTATTTATGTATTTATGTTACGTGAGGTCTTGAAATTGTTTTAAGATACGTTTAAATAAACTTTGGAATGTTACTCAAATTATGGTTTACTTTCTTCTTAACTTTTTAAATTACTTAACCCAAAAACACTTTACATTATTTCATATTATCTTATTTTTCATACTAGACGAACTATTTTGGATCGGGGCTCGTAGTTTATAAGCGATTAATAAAAGTAAATGGTTAAAAATTTAAATTCCATACATCCTAAGTTCCAATTTTTTACCAATGTAACGAAACAAAAAAGTATATTCAGACATACTATTTAATAGCAGCTTGTCTTTGAACAATTCAAAAAACATTCGATGCTAATTTAAAAAAAGAACACCTTCACACACCCTCGATCCGTTCGAATTCGCTAAAAAGTATAAGTTTTTATTTCGTAGCGGTAAAGTTTATTGTTGAAAATATAAAACTGTACTGCTAATTTGAAATAAGGTGAAAATCATACAGAGAGCTTCGAGATTCCTTATTGTAATAGGAATAAGACCTAATATTAAACTGTGGTTTGTTTGACGAGTTTCTATAACGTTCGGTCGGAGCTTTTGATGTGCTGCAATTACAGTTTTACTGGCATTGTAAATATGGGGTAACAACGAAGCAGGTATAATCCATTGTGGTGGTTTTTTACCCTCTGTGGGTCGGTCTATGGCTCTCTCGAAATTACTTATTAAATCGATGTTGGATAGACGTGTGTCCCTATCGGAATTTACTTTTTAAATTTGAACTTTATTTTTTAACTGCTATGTTGTGGAACCGGACTAGTTTCTTGGAGAATGCTAATTATTTGAACTTGATTCTGATTTTGTATTTAAATTGTATTTTTATTTGCATAATTCCGCTATGAGTTTATTGTCGCTTATTATTTGCACTTCTAAATCTAGTCTGATTTTTTGATTTCAATATTTTTTAGAACACTATGTTTTTTGGGCTTGTAATTATCGTAAATTACGTTATTGTACACCAAAAATACTAACTCAGCCGTCTAATCCACTATTAGGTGCTCAATTGGTATTTTTGATGTGTAAACAAGATATTTTTAGAGGATCAGTAAAGACTATTTCTTACTTTTTTTACACATAAAGGTTTTATGTTAACAATAAAACCTCTATGATGAAAAAAATAAAACATATCCAGCCTCTTTAGATTACTAAATTTGATAAGTTAGGTATCTGTAACTTTAACTCTAACTGTTTCTGGGTTTAAACAGAAATATGCAGAGATATAATTTAAAATACAAGGGTACTTGAAGCGTAATCAATCTTGATTTTCTCAATAAATAAACTTTAAACACATTTAACACAAGATCAATTCCACTCTAATCCCTGCCATTCCATCAAGCGAATCAATTTCGAAATAAGTAATAATATTTTTGCGCATTAAGATCGTTGTATGATGGCTGAGCTTACAATTTATGGGTTTCGGAGAGGTGTTCATTTTACATATAATTCCGTGAGATTTACTATGAGTTCTCGTCACCTTTACACCGTTTGTAGTAGTCCTTTTGTCATATGTCATGGAGTTAGGAGAGTTAGTATACCCGTGGTAAGGGCTTTGAAGGATGAACTCGTGCAGCGCTGTGTTGCATCTACACGCCCTCCGATGAGACCCTTCCCCTTACGGCGAATCCTATGGAATACTTACAAACGGCTTAAAGCAAGCCAGTCTGGTTTTGTGTTCCCATGCGCACGGATCGCAAGCGCGAGCTCGCCTAAACGACTATCCCACTAATTCTTTTTTCGAAACGGAAAAAGAATCAAACCTCTTTTCATCATCTTTACTTTATAATAAAAAAAAGTTTTTGTTTTTTGTTCGAATTTCAAACTGTGTGAACTTCGATAAAAAGTTTGTTTTCAAAGTTTTCGTTTCTTTTCGTAATTTTTTTCTAGATTTGCAGTTTTGGATATTATGTTTTTGTGATTACTTTGGTTATGTTGTTCGGTTTTGTGGTTTTTGTTTGGTGCTTCGTTTTGGTTGTAATTTGAGTTACTTAAGCGGGAAGTTTGCGATTTGTTGAATATTCGCAGTGGTTTTGTGGTGTGTTAAAAGAAAACTTTTCATATAGTGGATCTTTTTGGTGACATTTGATCTGGTTGAAAACAAATATGAAGTTGCTTTGGAAAGTGATATATACTGTTCTCCTGTTAGTTCACACTGTCTTTGGAAATTGGTGGTAAGTGGTTTTAAATTGTATTTGTTATAAAATTTCTTTCTATATTTTACTTCCTAAAAGGTACTGGATGTGTTAATAATGTGCTTAATGTGAAGTAAACTTTATCAAAAATATTTATGTAGCTATAAGGTTAATTGCAGTGATACATAAAAGTATATAATTTAACGAAAGAGCTAGGATTTTTAACGAACTATTTACAACGAAAAAAAAATACTCATTAATTTATTTTAAAAAATACTTTTGAAAATAGAACAAATCTTTATTTATGTTGACATGAGTTTACAATGAGAAGACATTTCAGAATAATGCTCGCTTTTGTGAGACAAGCGCAAAATATATGAATTGGTGAAACTGAACATTACAAAACGTAATTTTGTTTAAAGTCATTTATTTTACACACATTTTCTTTAACATTGTTTTCTACTGAGAAGACTTTTCAAATTCATGCTCAGTTTTGAAGCCACGATTGCGTAAATGAAATTTTAAAAACTGAACATACTTTTAAAAATATTAAACTGAAAAGTTTGAATATTTATATCAAAAACAAACAACTAAGAAAAAGATTTCAACGCACCAAAGTGATGGGAAGCGAAAATAAAGTTATTTACGATGACTTTCAATACAATTTGAGAAAAAAAAGTAATGACAAGATGCAAATATCTTAGGTCATTGACACTTCAAAACTATATTGATCACGTGTTTTTAATACTAGGCCCAAATAGAATAATTTTTTTTCAACATTAGGTAAGCAAAAATCATATATGTGTATACAAAGAGCATTAATAACAATTACTATTACAAAAATGTGTTTATTTCTTCAAGTACATGTAAGTGCATGCAGACTACATTAAAAAAAGTAGTTTTATAAAAGTTGTATACAAAAAGCAATTGAAAGTGGAGCTTGTGCTGACAAGATCTGGTCTTCCACAGCGCTGGTTTTCAGAGTCTCCAAGTGTTTTAAGAGGAATATAAAATCATGACATAATTGATTAATAATTACTGTTTTACATAGCTCATACAATAAGTTTGAAAACAATAAATTACAAAATAAAATAACAGCTATAATAAAACTTCTTATTCGACATAGCAAATCAAATTCAACAAATTAATAAATGCAAATCAGATTTGCACTAGATCTCTTAAATGGGATCAATATTAATTAGTCCGTCTTAACAGTGTCATTTACTATAAATAACGTAGGTGCTTAAGTGCCGTTCACCTTTTATATACTTGTGTGTCTTTTTGGTTTGATATTACTGCTCATATTATTTTTTAAACTTAAAGGAAATAGAAGTTTTTTTTCTTTTAAATAATGGCTTCGTGCGTTTAGCACGTTTAGCAAGAGTCAAGTAAGATATATATTAATGATATATAAATCATCGTTAATGAGAATGAGTGGTGATGAAGATGATAAATGGTTAATGAGATACTCTCCCCCTAAGCCCCTTGAGTCCTCGGTAAAGACTATACTGAGATCTCACATGGACTTCTTGAGAGAATTTGAAAAGTTATGTTGCACTGTTCTGTTTCATTTACACGCTCATGTACGTTCACAAACACTTAACGGTAATAATCTACCGTTATTACACATTAAAGTTCAATATATTCCAAATTTTAGAAAATAAATTAAAATTCATTTTCCCGCCAAGAAGTTACATAGAAGTTTTTATTCACAGAGGATTTAGTTTTGTCTTTTAAATTCGTTTTTCGTACTTTGTTTGAGCTAAGAGGTTTTTAATAAAAATACTTTTAAGTGTGTGACAAATGAAATGCTTTAAGCTACTTCCATGACTCTTCCAGATAAAACTTCAGCTTTTTTTAATATAGCTCTAAAGTAATTCAAAGTATTGTTATATATCTGAGGAGATCATGGTTTTTTTAAATGTGCCTTTTCACTTTTTGTAAGCTTAGACGGTGTACACAAATCTCAGTTTTGACATTTGAAACCTAAGTTCGCTACCAAAGAGTTTACTTATTAATTGTACTAATAAGTAAACTCTTTGGTAGCGAACTCAAGTTACCTTAAAATAGGTTTCACTGCTCATAATAATAATATATTCGTGTAATATTAAGGAAGGTCATGATTTTATTTTGAAGTATGCCCATGTTACTTTTGTACAGCTTATTTATTTATTGAAAAAGATACACCATCAACATATAATGTTACATTGTTAATTAATAACACACACAGAAAACTTAAAAGATATGCCTCTACAGGTATATGCAACACTATAGTAAAGAATATATGTCGACAATAAGAGTAAAAAAAAAAAAACAAACACTATAGAACAAAATCCAAAACAATGATTAAAAAAAAACAATATTAATAGCATACATTTACATAATAATTATCCCTAATGTTCTTAAATAAATAATTTCATAAATGTTTGAAAACTTAGAGGTTTTACACAAGTTTATTAAAGTTATACTTACAATTAATAAGTATAATAATTATTTGGCAATGGAGAAGTTAACTCTAGTTTATGTACCTTCTGCGAGACTGTTTGAAAGAGTTACCGCGTCCTCGGGACGTAACAGGCACAAGAAGGAAAATGGGTAGTTTTTAGTCAGTAAAAGTCTGACACACCCTCCAGCTCCATCCACAACGAGAGAAGATCATTAGATGATTTTCCATCCGAAAAAAACCGTTTACGTAGTTTTTTTCTTGAACATTGCTTTCTTGTAGGGCATTAAAGATTGCCTGAAGGAAATTGATTTAAAAAAGCGTTTAGGTCGCCTAATGTATTTAATTGTTTTAATGCGTGAATAAATACATTCTCTTTTGCACAATTTCAAACGTAGGGGGAAGATTTCGATGACTCTGATTTTACTCTGCTCTATCTGTAATGGCGACAGAATCAATCAAAATCTTTTTAAACTGAGTATAATAGTAGAACTCCTTCTCATCTCACGGGGAGTCGTAAGAGTCGACAAAGAAACACCCTACCGAATTACGCAGCAGCGTCATCTTGCGTACTGGCTTGAAGTGCGATCACCAACGTGCCTGCCCAGCGTGGTGATTATGGGCAAATACTCCCAATATTATGTACTATATTGGGGAGGCTAATTTTCAGCAGGGGACTTCATAAGATTGGTATGATGATGATGATGATAAACTGCGGGCGTGAAGAATTGGGCAAGAAACTAGTAAATTTTTATCTTCCCTCATCTTCTCATTGACAGTAGTGTTAAAATAAGAATCAAAAAAGGTTTCATTGCTTTAAAAACGATCTAATGCTGATAACGCATTATAACACTATATATATACACTGTATACACTGCTAAATAAATTAATAAATAAGTTCCACGAGAAGTATAATTGAGAACTTGTGTTTTGGATACTAAACCACGGATTAACATACATAAATACTTAATATTTTTTGTGAATACATACCTAATATACTTAAGAAAACACCCAGCTCAGATCAAATATTCATGTTCATGCACACTATTTGTCCTGTGAAGGAACCGAACCCACAAACTCAGGAGCGGAGTGCGGGTATATTCGCCACATCGCCCTACCGGTCGTCAGACAGATTATAAATGTATAATATCCTTATTCACTCCTTATCTGCTGAACGAAATTCACTGCAATTTGACACACACATAGTGTAATACTTGTGCAACTATTTTCATATACAACAACTATTTCTAATTATTATGTAACATTGATTTCGAAACTAATTTTAGTTTTTTTAAAGTTACTTTTCATACGTTATAAGTGTTGTGACGAATTACTCTAAACCCAAAAAAAGCCCCTGATGCAGTAAGCAGTCGATAATGATCTGGTACTATAGAAGAAAGGATGAAAACTCGTGCCGGCAGAGAATTCCAAAGCCAACCAAAGTGTGCGCAGTATGACGCTGGTTCCTAATACCAGCATGGTTTAATAGGTACTACAATACTTCTTTATATATAAAAAAAACTTTTAGTAGGTTTGTAAAATAAATTTGTTAAACCAGCCACTTGTGCTTTTATATGTTGTTGTTAATTGTTTACTAAATTAATAAGAATTTTAAATTACGACCGAATTCAATTTTATTTTGAAAAGATAACGTTTGCACCAATTACCCCACAAGTAAGTTAATATTTGAGAAAGTCCCTACTAGTTTGCATGCTTTGATCTGAAACCGATTTGCCGACGTTTGCGCAGTTAAAATTATTTATACCACGACTAGCTGCACAAATAACTTTCACCGGCTTTTGTCACTTTATTTTGTAAACATCGAGCTTTGAGAGACTGCCGTTGAACATGTTCAATACTGCCCCTTTACTACACGTTTACTAACTGAAAGCGTTCTAGTTTTGCTCAAGATTTGTCTTCAGACTATTAACAAATGTTAGGTTTTGGAAAGGAAAGGTTTGATTGTTTGTTTGGTTAGATAGGCTCCGAAATTCGACGACCGATATGGCGTGGTGGCGAGTATACCCGCACTCTACTCCTGAGGTCGTGGGTTCGATTCCCACACAGGACAAATCTTTATGGGTATAAAAATGAATATTTGTTCTGGTCTGGGTGTTTTTCTATGTATATTATGTATGTATTTACAAAAAAAACTATTTATGTATTTTTATTCGTTATTTAGTACCCATAACACAAGTTCATAATGATACTTATCTTGGAACTAAATATATATTATTTTATTTATTTAAATTACTGGACGGATTTCAATTATTTTTTCACTTTTAGAAAGCTATATTATAAATTGATTCATATTAGGGATTCCTACGAAAACAGCCGTAATTTTAAATCATCATATCCTAGCATTATCCCGGTTGCCCTAGACTTAAGCTTAGGGCCCAGGGTCTGCTCAGTGGTTTAACCAGATTTGGCTGAAATTTAGTTATTACATGGAGCGACTGCCGTCTGACCTCCGCAACCCAAAGGGAATCAGGCATAATTTAAATTATGTATATAAAAAATTAAGTCACACGGGCCACAACGGAATGAATAAACATGCCTAAATACTTTTTTTTGTAAACGCAGTCATCATCATCATATCAGTCTTATAAAGTCCACTGCTGAACATTAGCCTCCTGAATAGAGTACACTCTATTGGGGGTAATTGCCTCAAAAACACCACGCTAGCTTGGTGATAGTTCTAGCCGTCCGGATGACACTGCTGCCCATCATCTGGTAGGATTTCTCTTCATCAACTCTTGTAACTACCCATGAGATGAGAGAGGGTACTATTCTAGGCAGCCACATGGCACAAATTACTCCTCATAACATCAGCTATACCGCAGTAAAAACCTAGTTATTGTCAAAGTCATTTTTGCCAAGTTTAGTTCAATAGAGGTCTTATGACAGTGAACTTAAAAACTAACGCGACCATTCATTACGGGCGGGAGCTTGTAGATCGTGGAAGAAAGAGCAAGAAAATCGTCAAGGTTGATATTTTCTCCCGTCAAAAAAGGTGAATCTACTTTTGCTTCTGAGAGTTAATGCTGATGATGAATTACGTAATATTTAGTCATTTCATACTAATTTTATTCAAATATAGAAGTTTTATAATAAACAACATAAAAGTATTTGTTCGCATTTCTGCGAAAAATTTGAATTTGGAATTCTCCATTGTTCTTATCATCGTCATCCTAGCATTATACCATTAGGGCACAGGGTCAGGTCTCCTTACGGGTCTAACCAGATTTGGCTGCATTTCAGTTATTTTCGGTAGATGAAATTTTCTAGTTTGCATAAATACTATTTTTGTCATAACTGTACATATAAAAAATTATATGCAAACTAATTTTAAAAATCGTTCTAGACATAAAGTAATATAAACTTTATAAGTGCATTGTGTACACTAACAACAAACTCTAAGCCACAGACAAAAAAAAACAGGTAAAGACTAAACCGGTCGACTGTAACCTATAAAAACTCTCAATAAGGCAATCTACAATTAAACGTTATGACACTATAAAACCGTACTTAATTATAAAGGACTGATAAACACAAAAATTATCTAAAGGTTAAAAATAAAAAATGTCATTGCAAATTTAAGTTTGGGCGTTATATCCATAGTAAAAATAAAAATAATAAAATCATTTATTTCGAACCATAGTCCCTTTTGTAGTAGTAGTTGTTGTGTAGTAACAACACAATATCAATCAAGACTGATTTCCACTCGAAATTGTACAGCAATGATTAATATACACACGATCTAGACGACTAGCGATCGTGCCTATGGTACCGTTGACACCGCAACGCACCCTGCGCACCAGGAATGCGCATCTCTTATATATTCTTTATTGCACAAAAAAAAAACAATAACAAAAGCCTTATGTGAAAAATACGATGTACAAAGGTGGACTTATTTCTACAAGAAATCTCTCAGTCAACCTTAACTGAAGTGGGAGAGATAGTTAGCGGGCATTAATATCACACTACAATATGATAATATTACACATATACATATACAAAAATAAATACTTACAATGACAATTAAGATAATGACAGCATCAAATACACAGTAGTGTTGAGATGTGTTCATAAGCAGGCTTGAACTGACTAAGAGAGCAGGGGTGTACATTCGGATGATGGGCAGCAGCGTCATCCTGCGTACTGGCTTGAACTGGCGGGAGGCCAATGTTCAACATTGGTCTTTATGTAACTGGTATGATGATGCAGTGTGTAGCCCTTTTAGCTGCGTAAGACCAGGTGGTCGAACTAAAGTACGTGTCAGAATTTTTAGGCTTAGGCTTGCAGGTATTAGGTAGATTTAGCCTAAACAGAAGCGCTTCCGTGCTGCGGATGTCACGTTTAATTTTGTTACCGTTTTATTAAATGATTTGTAACTACTAATAAAGGTTAAGAATTCAATGTTCCTGACGCAATTTGAAGCAGTCCCGATATAAATAAATTTATTATAATTGCTGTAACGGCTGGACCGACTTTGAAGAGACTTTCACCGAAATATAGCTGATGTATAAGGAGTATCTTTATCTTAGGCTACATTTCATCATGCCGCGGGAACGCAATTTCAAAACAGCAACGTGAACGAAGTCGCGTGCGAGCGCCATCAAATAAATAAAAACCCTTTATTATGTACAACAAAGAAGGTACACTTTCCCACTGCCTCAGTCGTTTATCAGTTCAAACAAACCCATTTCATAGGAAGTTATCCATCAAACAATAATGCTAATTACGTTAGCACGTATTGTATTCTATTACACGGTAATGAATTGAATGTTCAAGGGTTTAACAGGTCAATGCGAAGATAACCATCGCCACAGACCACTGAGTACATTTAAATATATACTGTGTTGGCAAACCTCATTTAAATTTCCTTTTAAATTTCAATTTTGGAACTCTTTACTATTTTTGTTTGAAAAGTTTGTAGTTGATTGAATTTTGTTTTAAATTTTGACATTAAAACTATGTAGGGGTTTTAGGAGAATACAATCAACGGAATACATGAATATAAGAAGTTGGCAAATTTCCTTTTAAAATTTAAATTTGGAACTCTATACTTTTTTAGTTTGACAAGTTTGTAGTTTTATTTTTCTCTTAGATATGGACTCACTCGTGTAGAGTATTTGCCAGTGTCAAGGAATATAATTAATCGAGTTAAATGCATTAATGCCGCATTTTCATGACTCAATATAGTCAAAGTCAAGTCCGTAATAGTCAAGTTAAGTTCTGACTTAAGTCAAGTCATACCCCCAACAAAATAGTGAAGACTTTACTAGAGGTTTCTAGAGAGTTTTGGAATCAACACGGAAAATCACAATTCATTGCAATATGTCACTTTCCTACATTTTTGTACACTGTATAAGAAGTAATGTCTCAAAATCCACCTTTTTTACACATAAAAATTCTAACTTACAATAGTTTTAAGAAATAAAATACTCCGCGTTGTGTCTTTTGCCGCGTTTGCGCTAAAAAAAAGTTTTTTATTTTAATAATGGCTTCGTGCGCTTATCACATTTAGCCAGTATCCAGTAAGATATATATTAATAATAACATATAATCATTGTAAATGAGAATGAGTGGTGATAAAGATGATAAATGGTAAATGAGATGCCCCCTGAACCCCTTGAGTCCTCAGTAAAGATGTGGAAACTATACTGAAATCTCACGTGGACTTCTTGAGAGAATTTGAAAAGTTATAATGCACTGTTTTGTTTCATTTATCAACACTCATGTACGTTCACACACACAACGGTTAATAATCCACCGTTATTACACATTAATGTTAGACAATTCAGATTTTTTTGAAAATAAAACAAATCTGCAGACATGACGCTTTACTTTCCCGCCGAGAAGACTAAATTTAATCCAGTTTCGATTTTGCCATTTTTTTCGTGCGTCTAGCACTTTTAGCCACTGTCAAGTTTTAGATATATTAATTATATTTAATGCATAGTAAATGAGAATAAATGGTGATAAAGATGATTAATGTGATTTTATCATCAAGATTATTTATTGTGATAACCAGATCCATTGTCTGCTCTGCTGGTATCTCAGTCATATAACAGTCTTAGCAATAAAGATCTATTCTATTCTAAATAGGTTAGGGAACTATATTAATAGATTTGAATTGTTATAATCATATTTATAACAATCACAATCAATTGATTCTTACAAGTGAAACTAACTACTGTTGATATTGATAGCAAGATATTTTATAACATCATTTTTCTCAAATATTTATCAACCTGTTTCTAATGGTTGTACTTTTTGTAAGGGTCTTAACATACACTATTTGAAAACAGCTCACATCACTTCAATGATCATTTGCAAAAAGGTTTACTTAGTTTTGGACAACTGTCACCCATGCAAAATTTTCAACTTCGAACGCTGCTTAACACAAGCTATCGAATAGACCAACACATTAATATAATAGAGTCACGTTTCAGTGATGCTAGTGTTGAACCCCATGCTATAAACTAATGCCAGTATGGCGGCCGATGCGCCCTTGCCCGCAATTTAATGCCTAATTATTATGTATCTACTTAAATTAAATTAAGGGTTGACAAAACTACAATTGATTTATTTTCTTAGATTTTTGTTAGCTTAATATTTTTTGAGGAATTGTTTTAAAAATATAATGCCTAATTACTATGAATATGTATAAATTTAATTAAGGGTCGTCATACATTTTATTCAATTAATTCCCTTTCATTTCGGTTAGCATAACGTTGTCGGGAATAAATAATGCAGACGTTAATAATTTTCTTTATAGCACAGGTTATTACGCTTGACGCTCTAAAAAAAAGTGTGAATGTACAAATAAATTAATAAAATGTACCTCTTGTACATAACCATTGTAACATTGTAGTAGAACCATGTTTTCCTAGATGAGAATAAACATACAAGTTTTTGGTCCCAGCTATCTCTATATTTGGTTATTCTTAAAACCTCTTTGCTTTATTAAGCTTCTTCAGAAATTCTAACTCTTATGACGCTGAGCATTGGCCTCTGCGAATCGTCATTGGATCGATGTGAAAATTGAACTATTAATTTTAAATAGCACTATATTATATAATAGCACTATCTATTATTTATGCGATAACAACAATATCTATCGCATATGAATTAGTTCGTTCGTGTACTTCTAAGCTACTGGCATACCCTCATATAAATACAAAACTTGAAAATAATACAAATCCAAGGTTTTGCGCTCCGACTTTGTATGAAATTGAAGGAAAACAAATTCTTTATAATATTAGGACACAATTAATATTGATACTTTAACCTCTTTACAGAAACACGTGTACGTTTTGGCGCCGACACAATGACAGTTACCCCACAGAAATGTCACTTTTGACAAAGAGCATACATTACACGAGTTTTTGAGTGCGGTACTAATTTCGTGTAAGGTCGGTTGTACAGTTAGCTTAAGATTTTACAGATAACAATCGTCAAAAGAGATTCTTTTTTCGTATTTTTATATATCAAAAGGGGACACACAAACAAGCGCTCCATCTGATGGAGAGTCTGCAGCCTAAGAAGTTTTCAATATCAGAAGCATCATTAGCGCACTGCATTGAAAAGCCTTTTCACGAACTTCTTGAGGAGCTCTATGCTGTAATCTCTTCAGAATACCTTACCAGGGAAGTAAATCCACCACTCAAGAGCAGTTTATTTTAATGTGGCGTACCTGCTCCTGTTTTTTCTAAGGAGTGAGGCTGAGCTCCCTTCGGATGGCGAATGATGCGATCATATAAAGATGACATTGAAATCAAATTTCAAAAAGTTCCTCAAAACACACTCCATTAAGCAAGAGGGAGAACACTCACAAGGAGAACAAATCTCTTCTTAGACTTAAGGTTTAATACCACTTGTAAACTTACGAGTTTGGGAAAATGAAACGAAATCAAGTGGACAGTCTACTATTATTTATATAAATAATAAAATTTAGATATAGCCGAAAATAAATCACAATATTTCATAGACAACTGTACCTACACAGTAACATCACCCCAAAGAATAATCAGCGATTACCCTGCCGTCCAATTCTCTTGTCGAGATTGCGTCCAATTCAATTTGTCAGCATAATATTTCATAAAGAACGTACAGATAAAATCATTTATAAAGGCGACATGTCACATTTGCATATCGTCAAAATTGTAGGGTTGACAAATATAGAAAAAAGAACACATAAAAAATCGTGAGGTTATTTAAACTTACAAGCAGTCGCGGCTTATTGCTATATTTATTGTAATTGTAATAAGTATGTAAATTTGTTTATTCCCAAAGTTATATAATTATTTTAACTAATTGAAATATAACATTTACCTATCGATTTGTTATCACTTATAGACCCAATTAATGCTTCATAGTTTCCTGTCTTCTTATTAAGATACTTGTATTACGAATGTGTCCACCATAGTAGACATGTAGGCAAGGTTTGAACTCTGCATATGCAATTTTCAAAAAATGGACTCATTAAGTCATTAGGTATTTATTTCAGAAATAAATAAAACTTGTTTTGTGAATAAATCAATAAAATAGTCAAATTATTAATTTAAAAAAATAACAGTCTTTATTTTTATACATGACCTTAGAATTTCATTACTTTTTTGATGTTATATATTATTATCTAATAGACGTACTGCATTATTACTAATATAGACTTTAAGGCTGATTTTTACAAATATAAAACAATGGATTTATGGTCTAAAATAAAGAATTATTATTATAATATTATTATTAGAAAATATATTATGTTGTTAAAAATATAATTTTTGATAACCCTACTATAGCCCTAAGGGCTAGTGTACATCGCTTGGCTAATTTGGTGATGTTATACAAGTCGCCTCACTCTTTAGCGTGCCTATTACGATATTGGACTATAGGCTAGTGACGAGCTTCGGTGAGGTTTCATTGTATCGATATAGACTAACTGTAAGTTGTTTACTTTTCTAACCGTATTGATCTTGACTTACTTAAATTATAAAAATGCATATTCAATGTATTTTTAATCGGTAATAAATAAAAAAACCCACCAGTTAGCGCATTTTATTACTTATGAGTAATGCGCATTATAATAGTTATTCGTTCGTAATCCGTAATTACCGGTAACTCCTTCAGGTGGGCTGAACTCGGTATATACCGATTGAATTTAACTACGGGTTGTATACTCTTGATTAATCTCGTGATGTTTATAGTTAAACTGAAAATAGCTTACTTTTCTTCACTTTTAACTAACATCGTGTGAAAATCTTATTGATAGAATCACTCATAAAAGAGAGTTGTGTAAATATGTACTAAATTAGAGTCAAGTTTTTTTACGTCTAACTATTCAATAATGTTCTTGGGTTTATGTCAAATGTTTTGCATACACTGATACATGCAGTACTCTGTGGCGTAAACTAATAAAGCGAATGAATACCTTTGTGCTCCTGATAATTCATATTAAATATATTTAAGCATTTTTGTAGAACTCTCAAAAATATACTTACTATTAAATATGTTTATCAAAAAAATGTATTCAATAAACCAACAATCACAAACAACAGAAAACAAAATACGTGCATATGAAACAAAAACAAATAAATAAAACAAAAGTATAGCATAACACAACTGACATAAATCTCCCACAAATAAACAGAATCGACAATACCCCATAGCAGCACTATATATGAATATTTAATTTCACCCCTTTGCGCGTTGTTTATTTATTGGTCGTATATTTCATTGGCCCCAGGCTCTATTTGCATACGTTACCCAGTGTTCTATGCGTAGTCGAAATTATTATAGGGTTACCTTATTGCATTGTGAGGACATGTGGCTGCATACGGAGATAGGTTTGGCTGTACACATCATAAGTTTACATTTCCATATCAAATTTGCTTGTTTATAATCTCTTAAATATTGAGAATTTCCATATTAGTTCGATTGTTATTATTGTTTTGAATGTTTTAAAATAAAAGCATTGGTGGTCCGGTGATTGTTTTTTTGTGTGGTTTGTTATCGAATGTATTTGTATGTGGTGACTATACGCTGTGTCTAATTTTGTGGGTGTATATGCTATTGGTGTACTTAATAAATAAATAAAAAAGCATAGGATTTATGTATATTTCAAATGATACTTCATACATAATTATTAACATTCTTAGTTAATACATATGCATTATTATGTTTAAATTACTTTTTTTATGTCATATTTAATTTTTATCTATACTTCATGATAATAATGATAATTCACGCATGTTTCTTCCAAGGGATAGGCAGAAGCATATTAAACGCCCACATTTCGCCAAATTGCAATGTTAGCCCCACGTAATAGGTGGCGATCCTATTGCCGCATATTGCCAGAGCCTCGTCCGTTGATCGGCAGGTGCATCACTTGCAGGTAAGATTGGCTTTGTCCGTAAGATCTTGGTAGGCACCCTACACAGCCAAATTATTATACTGATGTTAAAAATATCTTAACAATTAATTTGTTGTTTTAGATGTTAATATATTATTGATTTGCCTTATTATTGCACATAGATACATTTGTTACAATTAATTTCGTAACAAAAATATTGAATCAACATAAGTAAGGAAGTTTGATTTTACATTTAATAAAGCAGGATTTAATATAGTTTACAATTTGTTACTATTTCTCAGTATTTAATTGTAAAACATTTCATAACATTACATACTTTTTTACATTGACATATTGATTTCAATGTGCGAGCGTATACCCTCGACCCCAATGGTATGTTACGATTTTCAATTTAATATACTGTTTCATTATTATTACCATAAAATCTTTGTACTACGTTCCACAATCGATAAATCGTAAAGAGAACGTCACATCCCTATTTACCGAAGTTTGGCCATACATTTTGTTTTATTTATTCGTGTTTACTAGTCTTTACTCAACAACATCGTAGCGTTGTGATGATTGTTACAATTGTTCAAACTTTTGTACTTAATAAAGCTGAAACAAAAAACTTCATTACATATATTGTTTAATGGTTTCAAATGATGTTTATTTCAAACAATCAAACTGCAATAAAAAATAATTACGCATTTAAAACGCGGCTTAATAAGCAATTTTATAGGGAAACAGGCGTATCTGTATTATAATCACACCTGTTTTTCCGAAGGGGGAGGCACAGGCATTTTTAAAGCCTATATTTCGACATCATGGAGGTCTAACCTAATATAGGTGGTGTATTCCCGTCTACCGGAAACTTCTATGTATGACAGATATACAAAAAAGTGCGTTCAATGTCACAACAACGGTCATCTCATCTAAGACCTTACGTTTGTATACTATGCGTAACCTCAGTAATCGTTTTCCTACTCTCCTAGTCAATAATTACAGCGATTAAACATATTGTTCGAATATAACTTAAATACATACATAGATATATAATATTTCCTAGACCTATATGAATAAACTTCAAAAACTTTTATTTCATAGACTATTACATAGTACTTGAAAACGTCAAAATTTATAACAAATATAAAAAATCAATCAAAATATAAATATACTAAAATCAAGAAGCTTAGATTCACTTGTAACCAAACAATTAAATATACAAAAAATATTTAAGTGTAAGTGAATCTAAGTGCCAGTTCCGAGCCACCGCTCTGTAAGAAGAACTAGCAAGAAACTCACAGGCTATGCTCTTTCAAACTTTAAAATGAAATAAACTTTAAAACTGGTGTCACTGATATATCCTGACACCTGTTATCTCAGTCTCTTGTATTCACAAATGACTGTGAAGTATTCGATACGTTCTGGATTTAAAGAAAATACGATAAAACGTGTCAGTTCAAATTGTATTTCTTCAACTACACCTATTCGGATTTACACAAAAGGATTGTACTACGTCTTAAGATCTTGCACTGGCTGGTTTATGTTTGAACATTATTAATAATAATCAAATCAAATGAAAATATGAATGACTTAAAACACGAATATTGTTAATGTTATATTATATTGCATTGTATAGCTTCACAGACAAATGAAGACTATAATTCAAGTACCAAACCAATGGATATATTTAAAAGAGCATAGGCTGTGAGTTTCTTGCCAGTTCTTCTTACAGAGCCGTGGCTCGGAACTGGCACTTAGATTCACTTACACTTCATAATTTTTTGTTTTTAAATTGTTTTGTTGCATGTTAGTGAATCTAAGCTTCGTGATTTCAGTGTAATAATATTTCGATTGTTTTTTTTAAATATATTTCATTATGACGTTTTCAAGTACTATAACTGTTTATGAAATAAATAATTTTTGACTTTTGAAAATATATTTATTTTAGCAAACATAATGGAATTAGTTACCGTTCGCAAGTGCAGAAGTCTCCGTTTAGGTATATAAGAAGACTTTGCCTGGAGGCTCTCGGAGTTATATGGGATTCCAAGATGGTGGTATATGTCAACCGTTTTTTTCTTTGGAAGTTTTTGCAAGCGAAGTCACGGGCGGTCTTTAATAGTTTAAATTTATAGTTTGCTTTATACAATGGAGAGAATTGATAAATTTTTAATCCCTGTATAAATCTCTCGCATAATATTAGTTCAAAGAAAGTTGTAGAACTTTTCGTATAACTTGCATGTTTATACCCATCTAAGTTTGACTTTAAACTCTTAAAGAAAATGGCTGACTTTGAGAAATCAAATGCTATTACTTTTCAAGTCAAACAGTATGGCTGCTAGCGGTTTTAAGTTTGAGTTTGTTGGCTCGAGTTAATGTTGATCTTTTATACGGATGGTTTTAATAATAAGATATTGAACTTTACTATTCTTTTGCGAAGTTTATGACGAATAGGTTGTTGAGCTATTGTTAGCGAGTACATATGACTATACTATGTGATACCGGCCTAGAATATGCCACTCCCTCTCAGAGTCGACGAAGAGAAATCCTACCGGATGATGGGCAGCAGCGTCATTCTGGCACTGTCTTAAATTGCGATCACCAACCCGGGATGTAAAGCGATCCTACCAAGACTTAAGGAGCCCAAGCCAACCTCACCTGCAAGTGGTGCACTTGCCGATCAACGGACGAGGCTCTGGCGGACATAACAATAAGCGGTAAGCGGCAATAGGCTCCCTATCTATTACGTGGGACCAACTATATAATTGGGGAAGTGTGGGCGTATAAAATGCCTCTGCCTACCTCTTCGGAGGACCGGCGTTAATGTATGTAGGTATGTATGTACCAACCCGTCTACCCAGCGTGGTGATTATGAGCAAATGTGCAGCAGTGGGCTTCCGTTACAGAAAGTGCTCACTCCAGCATATTGACTCTCTAACTATAATCGACCTTTGTACTCGCTCTATCTTTATCTATAATAATCTTTTAAAGAGGAAAGATTTGTATTTTTGTTACATACATAATGCTACATTTGATTTAATTAATTTAGTTTATTTACTTTTTAAAATAGCTGTGTTGGCTATTTTGTTTTGTATATGTCTATGTTATTTCGTTGACTGCGTTTCTTGTTAGTTGATTACATGATTACTGTACTTTCTAATTTTAAGCATGCTATGTTCACCTGTTACTTATTGTGCATTAAGCTAAAACTTTTGTTTGAGGTAACAATGATCTCAATAATAAATCTCGATAAATAAAAATAAAAAAAACATTGTATCAGAGTACCATGGTCTATATTTCTTACTGAAAAAAAGGGATTCCTATTAAATCTTTACCGAACAGTTACCGTTTAACAGTTACCGAAGTGAAGCAAGGGCGTGCTACTAGTTTAACATAAGATTTTTTATGTGACTCGTCTGTTTGATCTTGCCTGATGATAAGCAGTCAATGCAGTCCAAAAATTAGGCGCACAAAGGAAAGACTTAAGGTAACAAGCGCATTTACCAATCACGGCCTGCATAAATGACGTTTCACGCCCCGCTAAAATGACCCGAAACTGTATGCGATGGGCACCGCATGCGTCAGTAGAGGATACCAAAGCCAAATGATAATATACGGAATAAATAAATTTAACATTATGCAGTACCAATAAATAAATGAATTGATTAAAAAAAAGTTCTCACCATCCTAATATACTCGTAAGTTACACAACATTAAGGATTCTTAGCCGATTAGTGCATGTATTTATTCAGCCTCTTACCGAGTACATTATCAGCCCTCGAAAACAAATCAACATATACCTCGTTAACCGCCACTTTTATAGTTACACATCAACCACTGCGTGTTTTATGAAGAGACTTAAACACGTGCGTTCATAATCAAGATGACTTGGTTGTTGTACACAATTTTAGAAAGTGACACCAATATATGCCGGCTCTTCACAGTAAAGGGCAGGTCTTAAAGCGACTGATTTAAACGCCTACATGTCCATTACTTGATCAGAGTTGTTTCGCGAAGCTTGTCGACACTTCCAATTTGCTAGAAACATTCACATTCCGAACGAGAGTTGTGAATGGGTGGAGGAAATGCTCAATTTATTGGTTGTTTCTTTGCTTTAAATAATGTTGGCTTAAAATGTGCAGTAGGACTTACGGCTATTGGGGCAGAGAAGTTCTAAAATGGAGATGCCCTTTGACATGTTACGACAAGTCGGACAATTTGAGAAAGGTTACATGGAGAGTTCATAGCGGTAGCCTATTCCTAGCAGTAGACTTTCTTGTGCTGTTGATGATGTTAAACATTTGCATTGGCGTACATACTTTACTTGTAAGAAAGCATTATATACCCTGAGCATAAATAAATAAAATTCTGGTACTTACTTTACTCTAATCAACCATCTGGTTTCTAGTCAAACAGAAAAAGGATTTTTTAATAACATACATACATTCACGCCTCCTTCCCGAATGGGTAGGCAGAGGCATATTATACGCCCACACTTCGCCAATTATAAAGTTGGTCCCACGTAATAGGTGGCGAGCCTATTGCCGCTTTCCGGGCACTGTTATGTTCGCCAGAGCGTCGTCCGTTGATCGGCAGGTGCACCACTTGCAGGTGAGATTGGCTTGGGCTCCTTAGGTCTTAGTAGGTATCCCTATACACCCACAAGTGCCCACAACAACATACATACAACATGTAACAAGTAACTTTTATAAACTAAAATATAACTAAAATATTATGTACATATTTCAGATCCTCAAAACAAACAATTTCGTCTCTACAACTCGCAATTTTGTTATAATACATATAAGAACCATTTTAACCACTGGCTGATATCTTAACAAACCTTTACTATAAGGCTTTTGGAGTAAAATGCTCTCACTATCATAAGCCAGATCTAGCTTGACTTAAACGAGAAAAGCACAAATTGAGAATCTTTTTTGATTTTTTGCAAAGCCTGTAAGTTAAACGGATCAGCTGGGATAAAAAGGCTTTCGGTATAAGAGAATTAATAGGCAAATTGCTTTTCCGTTTTACTATTAAATATTTCTCGCGTTCGTAGCTCCGCGATGCTAAATGGTAGAAAAGACGTACCAATGTAAAATTTCTGTGATCTGTACAGAGATCAGTCCTAGGATAGGTGACCGTATGTGTAGCATTGAATGCACATAAAACATACATAGATTACAAAAGGTATTTAAAAACTAAAAGTACAAAGGTAAAAAGTATTATTTTGAAATGTACTAACAATTTGAAATAATGTGTGTTGTTCTTTTTATATTCGGTATGTATTATCAAAAGAAAGTATTTATGTATGTTTATCCGTTATTTAGTATCTTGGAACTAAATAATTGGTGTAATTATCAGAAATATTTATTTATATATTTAAAATGAATAGCTCTTAAAATATAAGTTAACTTTCCCAATTAACAAATATCTAATTATTCCATTGTCTACAAGCCTATGTGGTTGCCTTTAAAAACTTTTACGAAGCCGCACGATTTAAATGAAATCGAGAACCTTTAACATCAAAAGCTCAACACAACGTATTTTCAATACACGGCCTGTGGTTACGGGAACATACATGTGGTTGCAAGGGAACGAATTTACTGATAGGGCTAGTTCGGAACATACTAAAATTACACTGAACATATTGAATATATTCGTACACTGTTATTTTATTCATTTATGTAGTCATTCATTCATACATTCACGCCAGTTTCCCCTTAGATGTAGGCAGAGGCATATTATAAGCCCACACTTCGCCAATCATATAGTTGGTCCCTCGTAATAGGTGGCTAGCCTATTGCCGCTTACCGGGCACTGTTATGTTCGTCAGAGCATCGTCCGTTGATAGGCAGGTGCACCACTTGCAGGTGAGGTTGGCTTGGGCTCCTTAGGTCTTGGTAGGATCCCTATACACCCCCCCGACTGGTCTCCACCTTGTCGTGGTGGGGGGGCTGAGTACCTCCCGGTAGGGCGGAGAAGCCCCTAGGGAAAAGGTAACACCCAGAGATTGGCGACTCTGGGTGCCCTTAGTACTGACTACCGGGGGAGAAACTAAGAGGCACCTGTGGAGGGCGCAGCGGGCGGGCCAGGAGGGCCCGTCCAGCAGCGCTAGGAGGGTCTTAGGCAGCGGGGGCAGGGGGCCCCTACTGTCTAACCATGGACCCTCCGAGAAGTCGGCCACACACGCTGTGGTCGCACAAGGAGGTAGGAGGGGCACGTCCAATGCGTCTCTCTGAGGAGGTCCTCCCGGTTTTGGTCCGGGGGACGTTGGCCGCGGGCGGGGTGTCAGAGCTGCAACCCAGGTACTGGCCCCCCGCCTCTTTCTCAACAAGCGGCGGGCGTCGTCTGAAGATTTTTAGTGGGTATTACTGCTGGCGGTCGTGTCTGCCGGTGGTGAGTCCCACATACCTCTCTCGGTCCCCCTTTGACCGGGAGACAGTGCGATAATGCATATTGTTACCGAAGTAAATAAAAAAAAAGAAAGGATCCCTATACACTCATTTATTTATTTATTAAGTACCCACACAGAAATATAAATACTAAAAAACTATGAAACATTGGGTACAGGGCGCAGTTAATTTCAAAAAGAAATATTTTTCAGCGGTCCCGCGAAAGGAAAAACTTAAGGTAATACTGGCTAGTATGTGCATTGTAATACAATATACACAGGAAAAAGTTATAAACTAATGTTAATAACTGAGTAAGTGTTTTTTAATAAAAATTTGGTTATATTATGAAATTGTTCATAGTACTTTTTTAAAATTTATGTATCGATTTGTAAAGACAAATATAGAAAAGAGCAGTTTGCATAAATAGGTATAGTAATTGCTTTATGCATACAAAGTATTTAAGTATGTTTATTTTATGTATAGAACGCTAGACAGAGTGTCTAGGTGCGCTGTGTAAAATAATATCACATACATTTTATAAATTTATTTCTTACGTACTAATTAACAAAACAACATTTTATTAAATTTTAATATTTCATTTATTAAAATAAGTTATGTTATACTTATCTATATCTTCAGTTGACATAAATTAAAAAAAAAAAAACCGTCTTTTTTACATTTGCAGAATAAAATTCCAGTAGTTTCTCATAGTTTGAGTTCATAATTTTTGGTTTGAGTAACCCTCTTTGCTTACCCTATTGATTTGGCTACCCCTCACGCGTGATAAAAAAGCAGGTAAGTATCAAACTCGATTCATAAAAAAATAAAAGTCGAATGCATACCAATTTTTAATTACGTACATATTTCACACGATGAATCATTTGAAACTCAAAGACCGGGTCTAAAAAGAGGATATATTAAATACTTATTTTTGTGAAGAACGCGTAAAAAGGTGGCCCACCTCTGATTCTAGTAGCCGGTGTAATATATAGCCGCCATTATTTTAAATGATGTCAGCGGTTGTCAACTGTTTTGGGATGATATTATCTTTTTTGTCGGTCGTCGTCGATATAATTTCTCACGATTTATATGTTTTGATTGTGAATTATCACGTGCTTGTGAATTTGTTTGGGAGTGTTTGTGATATTCTTGTTTTCGTTTTGTAAGTAAGTTTTCGATTTTATTTACATTTGCGTACGTTGTGTATGAATTAAAAGAGATGTGTATATTTATATATAAGAAAAAGATTATGTTGTTCAAATTGACGAATGAAACATTGGACCTTTTTTTTCATTTATGCTGAATATTTACCAACGAAGAAGCTTTTGTATTATATAAAAAAAATCTAATCATGTGATATAATTTTCCTTTTTATTTTTATTACTTTGAAATTTTCTTATCAAAGTTCATGCAACCATACAGTTTTCTATGTATATTTCAAAATTAAATATCTTTATTCAAGCTTGGGTTCTTTCTCAACTATTTGTGGACATCACTCAAATCTAGGAGCTTCACTAAAGCAGGAGCTCGAATGAATGATACATATGATCACCTATTCAACCTACCTACTGATCTCTTGACACTCCGCTTAACTTTAAAGATCGTTTCCAACTACCTTATCTACAAGCATTTCATATCATACAGTCAAAACCATAAAGTAAAATCAAAAAAAAAAGTACAATAGTACGCAAATGATTTACATCAAAAGTCCTTAATAATTTCTTGTAATATTTACACGATAACTTTAAACGTTGATCAGACAGACAGCTTCATGAGAATCCAATTACTGTAAATTATAGGCAACACATAACGTTACAATCTCCCCGGCACTGTTACCTCAGAAACTTGGTCCATCACGTTTTTGTGTCGTTTTTGAGAAGGCTGGCTGGAGCACCAAAGAAGTTATTAAGCCGATAACATCGGTCCCCACAATTTATAATGGGTGTCGTATTATAAACTGCTCCGTTGTGAATTTTAATACTTCATTTAGCTACTTTTGAATGGGATACAACTTTGTAATGTGCTAGGAGTGAGAGGTCACATTTTGCGACTTTTAGAGCTGATTTTTCAATAGTTGAATAAAAGATGATAGAATAGTCAGACAAATAATAACTGACATACAGAGCAATAAGTAAACCCTGGGCTCTAAGCGTAGGTCTGAAGCACAACTGGAATAAAAAAAAAGTCATAAGAAGAATGAACTGAGAAGCTGCCTCCGCCAAACTGTATGGGTCCTCGTGGTGTAGTATGATTGAATGCCTCTTACCTTCATTCTTTTAAAGAAGTCCGTGCTCAGTAGTGGGAGCTAAGGTAATATATAACGTAATGAAGAAAATATTTTAAAGAAAATCTAGTTCATTACAACGTTTGCCGTAGAAAATTTGTTCAAATGCACATTCCGATTTCATATATTAGGGTTTTTGAAACCACCTAGTAAAAAATAAATCGTGTTAAAATTATAAAATTTCCAACCTAACCTTAACCTAACCTTATTGTACACCGAAAATACTAACTCAGCCGTCCAATAACTATTAGGTGCTCAAATAGTATTTTTGATGTGCAAACAAGAAATTTTTAGAGGATTCGTTTATTATATATATTTTTTAAATACCTTAATCAGATAAACCACTAAAATTTTGAAGCAGGTGCAACTTATCGCTGTAGTCATTAAAACAGCGAGCTTAACCAATCGCTGTATAATCTACCTCCATCTTGTGAACATGTAATAAGACGTGATAAATAAAATGTTGCTAACCACTGGTTCGCTAATGAAGATATGGAAATTGTGGAACGTAGTCACGGATCGCGAGATAGAGAGATTGCTTGTACGTAGGTTAAAGATGGATATTTAGTTGAACAGGTATTTATAATTAATTTAATCAAATTCTATTCCCAAAGAAGTAAAGTATTTGTGTTTATAAAAACGGATTTGTTTTGGAGTGCACTTCATATTTGGATTTCTTTATTTAGATTCTGAAACATACATACTACATCCACGCCTATTTCCCCGAAGGGGTAGGCAGAGGCTTATTATATGCCCACTCTTTGCCAATTATGTAGTTGGTACGTAATAGGTCGCGAGGCTATTGCCGTTTGCCGGTAACTGTTATATTTACCAGAGCCTTGTCAGTTGATCCGCAGGGGCAGCACTTGCCTCCCCCGACTGGTCTCTACCTTGTCGTGGTGGGGGGGCGGAGTACCTCCCGGTAGTGCGGAGAAGCCGCCAGGGAAAAGGTAACACCCAGAGATTGGCGACTCTGGGTGCCCTTCGTACTGACTACCGGAGGGGGGGGGGGAACTAAGAGTTTAACAGTTGTAACTACTGCTCACCTCTCAAAAATAGTAATATATATTTTTTAAATAGTTTAGATCCGAGGTACTAATTAGTTCTGGGTTTAATTTGCTGACTGAAAATTCTAAGAGCATTAATATGAAATACTCTCCAAAAAGCAGATTAACTAATAAACTATAAACATTCTAATTCAACCTAACGCATCGAGTGAAAATTAACACAAATGCGGAATAATGGGTTTTATTATAATTTGTAGTAACATTTCGATTCATAGCCGCAATAATATTATTTAGATAGTACAAGTCTATTTATTGCTTTATTAGAGAAACCTCGAATGCTTTACGATTTCGCGTCTGTATGGCCAATCATTTGATTCTGGTCACAATACAGTAAGGCAGAGGTGGGGAACCTTTTGTGACCTACGAGATTTCAAACTATAATATAGCATTCTTTATTAAGTAATGTTCACATCTTAATTAATAATTTTGGGGTGGCCATGAAAAAATGGCGAAATACATCACGTTTATAGGACAGAAGTAATCAAAACCAGTCAATTTGTCTTTTTGTAGATCTCATTATTCCTGCTATTCGACAGTATTGTACTGGAGGTTCCCAGAGGGTTAGAATGAGGAGATCCTTTCAGAACTCCATATCAAATTTATTAGCAGATTCCTACTAGTAAAGTAAAGAATCACATAGTAAAAAAGACAGTGGTCGAATGGTTTTGCATTAGCGATAACTTAAAGGACAATGACGACCGATGGTTTGACGACCTATATGGCGTGGTGGCGAGTATACCCGCTCTCCGCTCGTGGGTTCGATTCCCACACAGGACAAATATTTGCATGAACATGAATATTCGTTCAGGGGGCCTACCGCCGAGTTCGATGGCAATCGATTATAAGGCAAAATGGATTTCGAATTGATTCTGTCGTACCGCCAAACTCATGGAAATCGAAACAAAATGGCGTTCTCCATTTACCTATTGGTCTGTCACGGACTGAAGGTCATGAATGAGAGGTGGCTGTCGGCTGATTCCCCGGTACGGATTAATGAACGTAAACAAAGTTTGATCTAGATGGATTACCGGTAATCCATCGAATTCGGCGGTAGGCCCCCTGGTCTGGGTGTTTCCCTATGTATATAAAGTATTTATATACAAAAAAAATGTATTTTTGTGTGTTTATCCGTTATTTAGTATCCATAATACAAGTTTACAATGATACTTATCTAGGAACTAATATAATTGGTGTAATTGTTGGAAAAATATTTATATTTATTTATAATGCATCGTATGTAGGCCCTTCTTAGATGACTTTTTAAAGTTTATGGAAAGCGATGGGTCAATAAAGGTTGTAATTAAAAAAAATAGGATAGGTTTAACAGTGCGTGTTATGCCACTGAAACATACAAAATTCTCAAGTGAAAATAACAATAGTTATTTAATTTTGGGATATTGATGTCAAGACCATACTTGCGTGCGTTAAGATAATTTTAATACTATTTGTATAAGTGTTCTTTTTTTTAAGCAAAAAGTATACAATCAGAATGGTATGCCCAATAAACGTTTTTGATTTCTTTTTTAAATTGTCACTTACTTGCAAGAAATATTTTCATAAATGCAGTATATTACATTACATTCATAATCAGATTAAATTGTTGCGTGACATTTGTAACACGCGTTCTACTGGTTTACCATCTCTGTAGTAGGTTGTAACTTGGGTGTAGTATACTTTGTCATAAATCTTCGTACGAAAAGGTAAAAAAATATGCAAAATAAACAACGTTGACAAGCTATCTTTGGATTTAAAGACAAAAGAGTTTTTATTATTTCTTGTGATTTAGTCAACACAAAGCAAAGCAAACCACAAAGCTTACCATTCGGAAAAAAACACATGAAGCTTATTGTTATGAGCTAACCGTTGCCCGACTTTGCTTATTTTTTTAAAAACAAAACGTGGCTTTAACTTATCAATATACCGTCGGGATAGTGCAAATTCGCGAAACTACCATACGTAAAGTCCGCGTATCTGCAATAGATCTAGTTTTACAGGTGAAGATGAAAAACTTAATAAGTTTATTATTTCAACTAATTTTAGGCTTATTACACTTATTTACACATTATATAGTTCATTATATGTTCTATCTCTTGTTGTGAAAAGATTATCCTGAAAGTATGTAATTTAGGCTCTGCAACAATTATGCGCATTACTTTAATTAGCTTAATTTTTCAAATACGCGGAATAATCCAATGCTAGTTACGCAAATTAACACTATCCCCGACGATATGGCTTAAAATTTATTATATAATTGTACATAAAAGATAAATGAGGTTATGGGTGTTGTGAGATGCTATAAATGTACATTTTAAAGACATTGTGATGATAATGTTGTCTTAAATTCTTAATTAAAAGATAATTGCCAACGGTTTAGCTTTTTACAGATTGCTTTTTAATAGTTCATTTTAAGAAGTTTCAGTATTTCGTGGTCTCCTCGCAAATTTTGCAAATATAAGGGTGACATATTTATAACTCATTTGTTTTTCTATTTCTCTTTCCTGTAATTAGATATCAAGACGTAGTGAGCTCGTTACTAATATAAAAATATAAAATCGACAAGGATTCAAAAAAGCACTAAAGGATTAATTTGTACATAAATTTTTTATTCGTACACACTTTACATGTGAAGACAGACAATATGATAAAATTTTAACAAGAACAACGATATTGTTATTTTACATATTACAATAAAAACTGTACAAAGTTTAATTCACAGAAGTGATTAATTTTAACAAAGAATACTAAACAGATAGTCATACGTTTTATTGCTCTTATCATAACACTAGTGGCATGCCCACGCTTCGCTTCGGTAGCTATTCATTGAACATTTTATACCTTGGGTTACACTATTGAAGTTTTCGTAAGGATCCTTAATTTTTAGTAGTAAGTTTAGTAACTTAAGTAGTTTTTGAGTTTATTCGTTAAAAACATACTCTTTATAATATTAGTAAATAGTATAGATAGTAACTAAAGACCACCCAAGTACACAAACCTTTTTTCTTTTAAATATTGAGTTCATGCGCTTAACACATTTAGCCAGTATCAAGTAAAATATATATTAACAATATATAATTCATAGTAAATGAGAATGGGTGGTGACAAAGATGGTAAATGAGATACCCCCCCCCCCCCTTTGAGTCCTCAGTAAAGATTTAACAGTTAATAATCCATCGTTATTACATGTGTAATGGATGGATTATTATATACAATGTTCGAAAGGCGAAAAATTTTAGTAAATAAAAAAAAGCTGCAGACAGGTGGACTTGGCGACAAAGTGAAGCGTCAACTTTCCCGCCAAGAAGTCTATATAAATCATACCACTTTACAATTAAAGATCAAAGTATGACGAGCCCTACTAAGTACTACAGTTAAAAAAAAGAGATGGCGGCCAGTGCTTCATATTGCTGGAGGTCCTTCCCCACATAAGAAGGTTTTATGTTAAACGTATACTGTTGGAATTTGTAATTTTGAAAGGAATCACATGTATCAAGTACATTATACAACCTCTTTCATCTATGCCGTTTCAAAAGGAACCACCGACAATTAGCATGAAAATAAAATTCATAGCATGTGTATCCTGTGCAAATACTATCAAATTATGTTATCTGTGGATCTGGAATGTCATTAGGGTGCTTTTTTTTCTTATATTCAAGTATGTACTTACTCGTTTAGAGTCAACTCGTGTCGATTAGATTAATAAATCAAGTTATTTGCATAAATGCACTGTTTTTATGATTAAGTCGCAGTCGAATCCATTCAAAGTCATGCCCCAGTAAAGTAGTGGAGACTTTACTAAAGCGTCTATGAAGTTTTGGATTTACAGACATAAATATAAATAATAAATATAAATATAAATACTTCTGACACTTACACCAATTATTTAGTTCCAAGATAAGTATCATTAAGAACTTGTGTTATGGATACTAAATAACGGATAAACATACATAAATACTTTTTTTTTGTAAATACATACTTAATATACATAGGAAAACACCCAGACCAGAACAAATATTCATATTTATACACACAAATTTTTGTCCTGTGTGGGAATCGAACCCACGACCTCATTAGTACCTCAGCACCTCAGACATACATACATACATACATGCACGCATGATTGTATATATGTATGTAACGCACCCCGAAGGGGTAGGCAGAGGCATATTATACGCCCACATTTCGCCAATTATATAGTTGGTCCCACGTAATAGGTGGCGAGCCTATTGCCGCTTACCGGGCACTGTTATGTTCGCCAGAGCCTAGCCTGGCAGGTGCACTACTTGCAGGTGAGGTTGGCTTGGGATCCTTAGGTCTTTCTTGGATCCCTATACAATGAAATAATAATTATTAATTATAACATACCATTATTTAATACAAAAACAATAGATAAAATCAAAAACAAAAATTATAGTCTACGCAGCGACTGCTCACCTTAGACGCTTATTGCAGCGATTGAGCTGCTTTTTGAACGCTTAATTAAGCGATTGAACTACTAGTTATTAAAATACTGTTTGGATTATGCAACCCAATGCACCAACTCGCTTAAAATAGATATGGTAGCGATGCAATCGCTTAAACGCGCGATTCAGTAGGTTTTGATGTAATCGCATAATAGCTAATGTTTTAACAACTTACAACGTTTTAACATACGCTGACATTTTTATGTGTAGTCTGTACTAAGATATGAAAAGCATAGTGTATACTAAGGCCCTCAGCCATTTAATTCTTACTTTTTATGATAATTACAGAGCCGAGGAATAAAGAAAAGTAATTAAAATGTAAATAGCAAAGTAAACGATACTGCGAGCGGGAGGTCCTTCAGTTGGCATGTCGTTATCATGCATTTAACTTTAATATTATCTCTGTTTTCTTTGCCAATAACGTGGGTAAGGTTGGCGCGAAACGTTTTGATTAATTGATTTTCCTCATACTGTGCAGACTATCAGCACTCGAACTAAGAAGTTTGGGAAGTCGTTTCTGAGCAAGACCACTAAGATCTGGAATTCGCTGCCAGCTCATGTGTTTCCTATTTCCTATGATCCCTGGTCTTTTAATCGGAGCGTGAAACGGCATTTTAGCAGGCCGTCATGAGTTGATGCGCTTTGTACCGTGCTTATTACACGGTATGAAGCGCTTTCATTTTTATTGGACTGCATCGACTGCTACCATCAGGCAGGATGTAGTCATTATAATTAAAATAAAACAAAAATTGAATTTCAGCTGTTATTGACAACGGATATAGCGTAGAGGTCGGTTTACTTTTTTATTTGTTTCTTTCGCATGAAAATCATTACATGACTGTTTTCCGCTGTAGATGGAGAGTTAAGGTGTGTCACACTTTTACTATCTAAAAACCATCCATGTTTCTTTTGAGTATGTGAAGTTCCGTTGTCACGGTAACCCTTTGGAACAGTTCCGCGACACTGTGACTCAGTATACCTGCACTCTGCTCCTGAAGTCGAAGGTTGGATTCGCACAGAACAAATCTTAAGAATATGGACATAAATATTTGTGAAAGTCTGGGTGTTTCCTTAGTATATTAAGTTTATAGCAAAAGAGAAAAAGAAAGTTAGTTAAATATTTTTGTTCTGGTCTGGGTAAGAAAGGAAGGTAATAACTATTGTCAGTTATTTTGTGACAATAACACAAGTTCTTAATAATACTCATCTGGGAACTGCATATTTTGGTGTGAGTAGGGCTGCTATCAACTAAATTGCTGACGCCAGATAATCACGACGAAAATCCCGGACATTTGTGCAAAATATGGTTAATTCCTCGGACACCAAAAAATATTTTTTGCAATAAAATAAAAACATTTTTAAATTAATAATTGATGATGGGTTTATCTTAAAAAAAATAGTTTTTTCTTGACAACAAATAAGTCCCCTGCCTGGACGGACCCCGGATTACCTTGAAACAATAACGATAATTATAGGACAAATCCGGATAATTCCGGACAGTAGCAGCAGATATCATAAGTAAAGTCAGTGCATAATGTTTTAATTCGAATGTGCAGCTGTTTTTCTGATCGTGTTTTAATCGTAACTTCATTTTCGATACCGTTTTGGGTAATTTGTTTAGACCAGTTTGTGAGTTCGGTGCTATGTGTAATGTGCGTGTCCCGGTTTCTTTTAAGACTTGTTGAAACTTGTTCGGAAAAGAATGGAAATTTTGTAGATATTTTATCCATGTTCTACAAACGTACACTCGCGAGCAACCAAATCTACTCAGACGCTAACTCTACATTCAAACATTGTTTTAAGTAAAAGTATGCAACATTTAAGTAAATACAAAATGTCATTTGAAAGCTTGAAACTTACTTCCTTTAGATGATAATAAAAGACAGAGAAAGGCAGGCTCTCGCTCTCAAGTGACGTTCACAAGTGCTTCCGATTGACACCAAGCTTGAATAAAAGAACTTGAATTTTGAGATTGAATATGTATGGATTTTATCAGCAAACTAACATCCCACTACTGAGCACGCGCCTCCTCTCACAAATATTGTTGTGAGAGAGATTCAAATATTTTTTTTTTATAAAGCGTGTAAATTAAACTATTATTTTTAAATTCATATTATAACCAATATATTTACAGAAGGTAAGCGCTGTTGTTAACAGATGGCGTTGTTTAGTAATGCAACAGTTCTGTCTCCTCGGAGTCTGGTGACGGCCGATAACAGGCCGCCACTGCAGATGACTGCTAGGGCTGCTTCTGCACGGCTTAGCTGTCATAAAAATATATTATCGTTATGTATTAAGTTAAATCTTTTTTTTTCTTTTAAATAATGGCTTGGTGCGTTTAGCACCTTAAGCCAGTGTCAAGTAAGTGATATATTAATAATATATAGTTCTTAGTAAATGAGAATGGGTGATGATAAAGATGATAAATGGTAAGTAATACCCTCCCTTAAGCCCCTTGAGTCCTCAGTCAAGATGTGAGACTATACTGGGATCTCACATGGCCTCCTTGAGAGAATTTGAAAAGTAGTATTGCACTGCTTTGTTTGATTTATCAACACTCATGTATTTTCACAAATACTTAACGGTTAATAATCCACCGTTATTACACATTAATGTTAGAAATATCACAAATTTTAGAAAATAAAACAAAGCTGCAGACATGACGCTTCACTTTCCCGCCAAGAAGTCAAAGTTAAGACTTAAGTTTTTATATTTGAATGACAATGATTTCATGACAGGTTTATTTAATGGCGGACTGTCAATGCTGAATTCAGATTCATATGATAATCAAACTACAAAAAGGTTACACTGCCGTCTTTTTAATGACAGAAAAGCGCACGCGTGTCTATATACTATGGCACTATGGATATTGATGATATAAATAAAGAAATAACGTAGTCATCTGCTTAAATAATATAAATATTTATGTGATGGTTCAGTTAATTATAGTACATTTGCATTTTTTGACCACCAATAATTTAAATGACAAATCGTAGCTATTGTTTTGATTGATCAATTTAAATATGAATGTCAGGATAACGTAACATTATCACTACAAAGGAATAGTATATACTGCAGAGAAAGGAATTTGAGTAGAAAAGTATCATTATAAATAGAGACACATATATGTTTTAAAGAATACTTGATTATTTTTAAAGCCAATATGATAATAAACCCTATTTATTGAAATATACTAGTATAAGCTACTACATACAACATCATTGCAAATAAATTTATTCAGTTTTAAGTTTTGTAAAGAAGCACCATTGCAGATTTCTTAAATCTAGGAGAACCAGTATATTATAGCACAAAACTAAGAAACTTTGTTTGCCAAAACTAAGAAAGAAAGGTATGTAGAAAGAATTGTATTTTTTTATTTTAATAAACATTATTTCAAGGGAGTGTCAACCCTGTATCATCATATTACGAAAGTGGAGTCTGCGAGCGCCTTAATAACCATTGCATTGTGTATGAAAATTTACACACTATTGTAGGAAATTGAAATTCCTAGTAACAAAAAATGTACGCTACATTTATATAGCCAGTCTTGGCTTAATACTACAGCGAGTGCTACTGAATTATCTTTTGTTCAAAAGACTTGTATAATCAGCATCATGTAATTAGTTTATAACAACCAACGCGCCAAAAATATTGACACAAATCTTTATTTTTATGATTTGAAATTTTGCGTTTATAATGCTTCATTTAAGTTATATGTTCAAAACTTGAAAATCATTTATTCAAGTTTGGCTCAACAGAGCTCTTATGAAGGTCAAACTTAAAATTTAACGCGCCCATTCACTGCGGGCGGGAGCTTTATCGTAAAAGAACGGGCAAGAAAATCGTCAAGTTTGGTTTTTTCTCTTCGCCAGTTACAAATGTACTTGAACTAAAAACATAGTTTACAAATAAAAAAAAAACTTGTGTTTTACAGTCACAAAGTTTTAAGAAAAGAAAAAATATACAAATATAATTTTTTCCTATCCTTCTTGTTAATATATTTTACTAAAAAATCGTACAAATAGCAGTGGACCGGTTATTCAAAGGTTTTAAAGATTTCATCTCACATGTCTCTATTGTTAAGAGAGTGAATGCGTGTTACGATTTATATGACGCTTTGGGTGCAACCAACAATTTGACGTTACTGTTCTTAGATAAAAGAGAAGGAAATCGAATAGATCGTGGCCGAACCTTCTTGACCTTAGGTCTGCGGGCAGCGCAGTTGATTTTATTGCGGGCTTAGGCACTGATAGTGAACCTAAAGAAAATGCATTTTATCTGATGATTGAGCGAAATATTTTTACGAGTTTCAGCTCTGCTGAGCTTCTGCCCCCATTGATGGGCGCTTTAGTATTTATTGAGTTTACAATATTATATAAGTGCTTCATTAGAGCCAAAATTGAATAGAAGTTACAATAACAATTTAAATTTGCGACATACATATTTTTTTGTCTGTCATATATTTTATTAAAGAGGGAGAGGGTGCATAGGGTAATCAACAGGCGAGGCTCTGGCGAACATAACAGTTCCCAGTAAGCGGCAATAGGCTCGCCACCTATTACGTGGGACCAACGATATAATTGGCGAAATGTGGGCGTATAATATGCCTCTGACTACCCCTTCGGGGAAACAGGCATGATTAATTTCAATTGATTTCAACGAACGACGATAAGCAACTACGATAAATAATAAGTTAACTCGTATAATTCAGTAAATGAACTTCATATAATTGCAAAGCTCTTAACAGCCAACCGGAGCACAAACGAGGGGATTAACCGTAATTAAAGCAAGCAGCCACTTAAGACTTTTTTTTTGTTAGTCCAGTGTTAATTGGGTAATGGGTTCTGAAAAGAATGATTTAAGGACTATATCTTTAAGATTTCATGTTAGGGCCTGTTAGTTTTTTTTTGTCAAGGCATTTCATTTAGCGACGGATTTGGTGCAGAGGAATATATTAATAATATTTGTCTTTCGTGGGGTTTTTCTTACATAGGATAAATATAATAATCTCAGCTTTCGAGATGCCGCTATGTGATTCGTCTAAAAATATATATAAATAATATTGTTATCTGTATATAATTTTTTTTTGTAGGTGGTCAAAGACTATCATATTTTATTTTTACTATTTGACAGGCAAGCAGTCAAGAGCGACGATAGCCCAGTGGCGAGACCCGTAGACTTTTAATTCAGAGGGTCTAGGGTTCAAACCCTGGTGGAGCACCTATGACTTTTTGCTTGTTATGAACATCTATGGCAGTCGTTATTAGGAAGTCAATGCCTTCTAATATTCTGCAACTTGTTTCACTATAAATTGATGTTTCCCTTTGGGTTGTGGAGGTCAGATGGCGTCTGTCCATGTAATAACTGAAGTTCAGTCAAATCCTGTTAAACCAGTAAGCAGACCCTGAGCCCTGGGCTTAGGTCTAAGGGAACCGGGAAAATGCTAGGATATGATGATGATGATGACAGGCAAGCAGTTGCTACAACTAATAATACCGGTATTCAAATTAGTACTTGTTAATTTCATAATTTGTTTTAAAGTTCATATTATGGAAGATATAATATTTTTTTTTTACAATTTCTTAGTACCTACTCTTATTCAATCTATGTCTTCGAAAAAGTATCTAAGAGTATTTTATGAAAAGATAGGGAATTCAATGACTTATATTACTGATAGCTATATTACTGCAAACTAAAATATTATTAAAAGCTGACCTAGCTTTGTAGCAACCTTGTCACAATATAAATAAAAAATACAGTACAAGTTACATAATTATGCCGTTAGTAATGTTTTTCTACTATATTTTTGTGACGATGAAACTGACGACTTGATAAGCTGATGACTGATATGGCATGAAGGTCGTGGGTTCAATTCTCATTTGCAACAATTATTTGTGTGCATGAACATTTGTTCTGGTCTGGGTCCTTTCTATATATATATATATATATATATATAAATATATATATATATAGTATTTATTTCCAATTTAAAAAACATCAAAAATGTGTATCCGTTCTTTAGTACATATAAAACAAGTTCTGAATGATACTTATCTTGGACCTAAATAATTTGTGTGATTGTGAGAGAATCATTATTATATCTCAGCTTATTAAAAATCTCAGATAAACTTTCATCTTGCAATGAACAAAGATCCTTAACTCGACATTAACCGCCCAGGTATGTTAACCGTTTTTCTGATAACCTGTAATTATACTTACCCATCGATGATGGACCATTGGTCACCACGCCCCGCAAGAAGAAATATAACCTTAAGGCTGTATGATTTATTGTTTTAAAGGTCATTTCTTTATGCTTCTTTAAGGTTGCTATACTTTGTCCGGTTAATGGCAAGTTGGCATGGAATTCAAACATCTTGTGGCTACTTAACAACTAATAATACAACTAATAAACCTACATAATCACACCTGTTTTCCTGAAGGGGTAGGCATATGCATATTAAACGTTAAAAGCTTCGTCTGTTAATCGGCAGTTGCATCACTTGTAGAAGAAGTTTGCTTAGGATCCGTAGGTCTTTGCAGGATCCCCATACACCCTCTAAGTAAAAAGTAAATGTTCATTAAGTAGATTACATTAAGAGACATATCGCCGCTTCTCATGAATAGTGTACAATCTCAAAGTTAGCTAACTTTACAGGAGAGCCTTTTGAAAATTGAACCGTTAATAAAAGCGTTATTTATAAAGTTCGACAGTCGCTCTTATTTACTAAAAATAGTTCAATCCTTTAGGTCATAAAATAACTTTGTTTAAGTAAGTATTAAAAGAGCGAAGTCAAGAAAAAAAAAATTCAAAATTAAGTTGTTTTGACTTTAGCTACTTTTTTAGAAAAAAAATGTTTATAATTTAGATATTCGATAGTTTTGTTGAAATATTAAAGTAGAATAAATGGTGTTTTTTCAATGAAAGAATTATTCATTATAACAATTTTTATTGGAATATCACAGTATCATGATAACGGACTGTTTCAGTCGGGTTTTATAAAATAAAATAAAAAAAATTTATCCTATCAAACTCCTCATCAAAATCTTATTTAACCAAACTTGAAAAGAATCAAAACCATAAAAAACTATCAAAACTATAATTCCTATCTTTTACTTTTTAATTAATATAAATTCTTTACTTTCTTTATCTTTTTACTTTTACTTTTTAATTAATATAAATTCTTTACTTTCTCTTTTTCTAGACGAGACATTTCTTTTTCTTTTAGGTGATTATCGTACTTTTCTTTAATTTCTTCTTTTTCATTGTCATTTGCATTAATATAAGCAGTACAATCTTCACACACATCTTTTTTTGGAATAAAAAATGAAATATTAAACTCATTATTAAATATTTTGTTAAACATCACGTAGTTTATGTATCCCTCTCCTTTCTCTTCGCATAATGTAACATAGTCCCTATAAATGTCGGAGAGATTTCTGCCACCATCAATGTATTCTCTCGTTGAATCAGCACGTATATAATGGCTTTCTACTCGCGGAATTGACCTAATGAAGTTTCTGGCACTATTTTTTATGCGATCATCAACATGACGGTGGTTTTCATGTTTTCCTCTTTTGTCATCCAGTATTGGCACCGGGTTTTGGGTTTCAAATACTCTATTGCGTACTATTTTTATTATTGATATAGAGACATCAAGGGTGTTCAAGAAAAACTTTTGACAGACACGAATTTTGCTGTGTTCACTATCAGTAAAAAAAATGCTAAATTGTTTTTTCTTGGCCTGTCACTAGATTTATATTTGTATCTTGGCTTTATTTCTTCTATGCAATGTGCTATGAAGTTACGTTTGTGTAGTGCGTCAGGTAAAAGATAGTATACATCAAAAATATCTTTCCGTTGTTCTTCAGAAAATTTTGACACACATTTCTGTCTACATTTTTCGTCACAAGGTGGTTTAATTGACCTTTCCTTTTGTTGAAAAGCTCTTGCCAGCATGTCTCAGCCGTTTTAAGACGTTTGTTCTCCATTTAATAGGATTAGGTTTTCGCTTGCGTGATTTTTTTATAGGTGAATTTATTTGATCTGCTTGTAATGGCCCAATTTGGAGTGTCTCTGATTGAAATGGCCCTACCTCAGAATCACTTGGAAAATTTTCAACTGGAATGCTGTAGTTTGGATCTGCTACACTGTCATCTGACGAAAAATCCTTCGCACTAGATGAGCTTGTCGAAGATGAACTATTTGCAGAAGTACTTGAATCGGAGTCACTGTCAGATGAAGAAGAGTCTAAAACAAAAACAAGCAATTAGTTTGAGTAAATGGCAACTTACTATCGTATGTAACAAAAATACAAGCATGAAACTGTCACTTAAGGGGTGAATTGTTAAAGAAAATATTATTATTCTGTTAAAACTTGGCTAAATCAAAGTATTTATACTACCTGGTATAGGTGCTTTTATCTGAGCATTCTGATTGGAAGAGCTCTGACCATCATTTAATTTTGTTAAAAGTATATTCGGTTGAGCTATGGCAGGCTCTTCAGAACTGAGTGAATTATGCATGTCAGATATTGTAGATTGTTGCTTTGAATTAATAGCATTGTCAGGAACATCAAAATCATAATTTCGCAAATCTGAAAGAAACAAACATAATAACTAATAATGCTTTATAAGGAAAAAGCAAACTTAACAATGTATGTAAAAACAATTCCATAAAGTAATAAAAAACTACCTGACATTTCACCTGTCCCACTTTTATTGTCAGTTTCTGTTAAATCATTAGAAATGATCATCGATTTATGTTCAATGGTGGGCGTATTATTACTTTCTTTCGAACCCTTTTTCCTTTCGCAAACTGTCTTTTAGGTTTTGTAAAAAGAGGATTCTTTTTGCCATTTTTTACGTGCAATTCCATATATTTCTCTAAGAAAAAAAAAGGAATAATGCCTTAATAAACGAGTTATCATCCAAACATATATCGCAAGTAAGATTATACAAATAATATTAAAAACACAAAGAGCCACCTAGTAATTAACTTTTTCAAATCTAAACGACTTTTAGACACCAATGTGTCTAAAAGTCGTTTTTAAACATTGGTTTATGAAGGTAAAATACGATAAAAACGTGAATAATTCAAATTTCCCGCCATTGGCGCAACGATCCACCATAAACACACACACAATTACTCAGTATAAAATTAGAATTTGTTAAAAATCCAATAATCATCGCAATAAAAAGAGCTAAATAAATAATTATAAAGTATTTAAGAAACATTACGTTTTTATTGTTTCTAACCTAAAAGTTGAAAAGAAACCAATTGTGAAATTAAACATTTTATTTTGCCAATTTTGTCATTAAAACTATACAATCAAAAATTTAAACTTTAATTATTACTTAATGTACCGTTAAAAACAAACAATCAAGAAATAATACGGTTATGATAAATAAGTTTACGTTTCAAGGGAAATAAATTACTCGACAAAACTGTTCAATTTTGAGATTATATAGTATTTTAGAGAAGAATTTGTTAAGTAATTGGTCATCCTTTTGTCAAAAACAATATAAATTTGATTTAATACAATATTACAGAGAAATCGAACTTACCTTTACGTCGTTTTTTCGTTTTTGTGCACTTTTGACGAGAAACACTAAGTGTATGCAGCGAAATCTTTGACACAACTAAAGATTGTAACGTTTTTGTGCGAAAGGGACGCAAAATCGCGCCAATTTAAAACTGAACATTAGCTCCCCTGGCGGCAATTTTGGACAGTAGCCTTTTTGTTTCTTTTTCAAGAGAAAGAGCAGGTAATTCTTGGTATTTCTGTATATTTAACTTGATTTCACATTTTTTTTGAGTTTGTACACTTTTCATGAGAAGCGGCGATATTTGTGGTACACGATACCTACAAATTTATGATTTTTACGATCGACATGGCGCGGAGTCAAAATACCTTCACTCGGCTCCTGCGGTCGTGAGCTCGATTTCCACAAAAGACAAATCTTTGTGTGCATGGACATGAATATTTGTTCCAGTCGGGGTATGTCAAGTATAGTACAACACAAGTTTTTAATTACACTTTTATACGAAGACTATTTCTATTTGACGTCCGATATGGCGTGGTGGCGAGAATACTCGCCCTCCGCTCCTAAGGTTGTGGGTTCGATTCCCACGCAGAAAAAATCTTTGTGTGCATGAACATGAATATTTGTTGATCGTCTGGGTGTTTTCCTATGTATATTGAATATGTATTTACAAAATAAAAGTATTTATGTATGTTTATCCGTAATATAGTATTCATAACACAAGTTCTCAATGATACTTATGTTGGAACTAAATAATTGGTGTAATTGTCGGAAAATATTATTATTATTTATTTTATTTGTTATCTATTTAGTGTGGTTGTTAAAGTAAAGATTTTAAGTTACTTAACTTCGTCCGGTCCATGGCGTGTTGGCCTAGAGTTCGAACCTCGCATGATAGTGCGACGCTTATATACCTTCTCGTTGTAAAGAAAGAATGCAATATGATTTATTCAATGACGCAGTTTAACACAGAAATGTGTGACGTAAAAATAATTTAACTCTTATTAATATAGTGGTTTGAGCATCTGTTTTGATTTGAAAGTGTTCATAGCAGTCTATAGACGATTGCTGCTAGTAATATATAATATTGATAAAAGAATACAGGGGTGAGTAAGGAATACGAATAAATGGGTTTTTTTTCTATTAATACCTTAGAAACATATGTGATTGTACGTATGCATGAAGAGAAATTATAACGAATCAACTCACTCTAGTAATTACCATCTCTTGGTTTGTAACGTAGGTAAGAGTTAATCAGATCATACTTAACCAACTGGATACAGGTTCATCATCATTTCAGCCCTTTAACGTAGCACTATTTAGTACGGACCTTCTCTTAAAACCAAGGTGAGAGAATATAAAGACATGCTGTTATTCAAGGCACTCAGAACGGTCTCTAATTTTACTTAAAGATTATGACTTGGCTATACTTCCCAGGCAAGGAATTGATTTTTTATAAAAAGGCATACAAATTGTCACCCATATTTGTAAACGCGACATCGTTGTTCTGAGGCTGTTTGATATCTAACAAGAAACACGTGTCGTGTTAAACTGGCCCTTGATTTTTCGTGATACTACAGTTGCGCGGGAATTAACGTCACAAATATTTTTTTTTCATCACTTCGTTTAAATAGATTTTCGCAAAGCCTGAACAATCCTTACTAATATTATAAATGCGAAAGTAACTCTGTCTGTCTGTCTGTCTGTCTGTTACTCTTTCACGCTAAAACTACTGAACAGATTTTAATGAAATTTGGTATACAGATGGTCTAGACCCTGAGAAAAGACATAGGCTACTTTTTATTGCGAAAAGGGGGTTGTAAGGGGTTAAAAAGGGGGATGAAAAGTTGTATGGGATTTCTTAATTTTAAAATATAAAACCATGAAACTTCATATTTAAGCACTTGATAAAAAATAATTAAACATTTGTTCTAGCGTTTTTAAAATTTTGGCCTGTGAGGGGATGAAATAGCGGTTGAAATTTTGTATAAAGTTCGTCATTTCTGAAGATAAGAAAATTACATTTTGTATTTAGGCACTAAATAATAAACAAAAATCGCTTGTTTTAGCATTTTAAATTTTTTACCAGTGTGGGGGTGAAATAGGGGTTGAGAGTTTTTATGGGTGTCCGTCATTCGTGCGCACGAATCTAACTATACCTAGACGTCGTTGTCGGACGCATACGATTAGAGAAATTTGCGCTACAGAGAATTACATTTTTCGATCCAATAAAATTATTTTATTGTTTCGTATATTTTTTTAAGTAAGTATTTTTTATTAGTTAGGTCCTGTAAATTAATTTTGTACATATACTTAATATTTCGGGATCGTTTAGTTCATAGTAAGGTAAGATAGTTTCCGTTAATTTAAAAAAATCTGATTCTAGGTACTTTCTGCCTCTCAATGGAATACATAGGTACTTTATACCTACTGTAAACAATTTTTTTTTTAAATATATTTATAGTAGGTATACTAATGATTCTTATTAATTAATTAAAAATGCTACCCAAAGATACTATACCACGCGGACGAAGTTGCGGGTAACAGCTAGTAAATAATAAAGTTAACATTAAAGCTTAAACGCTATCTCATACATTAATTTTGTAGGCTAATGGCGTCTTGTTTTGACCATTTCGTGTCGTTAACCTGCTTATTGCACACTTACAGTACAACTTGACCTCTCAACATTTTACTTCAGTTAATCAGTTCTCGTTAATTGACTTTCAAATTGTTTCGGCATCGCGAGATGAATTCTGGTAACTTATTTTTCCGTTTAGTTAATAATTAATTTAAATACAAAGTTTTCAGTGTTACGCATGGATCGATAAATCAAGTAACATCAAATGATTTTTGTTATGATTATAATTTTTTTTTCAAGTGTTTTGATTAGTAATGAAAAACTGTCGTTTTATCAAAAACTGTTAAACATAATGAACATATCAATAAATAAAAAAGTTACAAATAATAAAACAACAAACAAGAAGGAAAGGAAGCGAATGCTGGGTATGGTATAAGAAACATGAAAGTAAGATTAAAGCAGTAGAGACGAGAGCTTTAAAAAGTATTTTAAGTGCATAATTGAGTGATGGGATTAGGAATGAAGTGATAAGGTTCTTAACCTACTTACTACCTATTACGGTTCTTAACTATGTTCGTTAAATTTTTATTTAACTTAATTTTGTATTGTTATTGTTGTTTTGTATTGTATTTGTACAAAAATTATGAATGATTATTATAGTCTGAAATAAATCATAGGGACAAGAATTGAGAAAGGTATGCTTAGATGGTTTGGTCATGTTAAGAGGATTTGAAAGTAGACTAAGGAAAGTGATTTTGATGAACGAGTGAATAGAAGTGTTGGGAGGGGAAGACCACGTAAGACTTTCCATGACTAAATCCAGAAGTTTTGGGAGAAAGGGCTGGTAAGTGCCCTAAACCGGCGGGCGTATATGGGAATGTTAATGAATGTAAATAAAGCTTAGAGTGTGTGCCAAGATCGTAGTAAGTGGAAGGATGTGATCTCTTCCTACCGCTACGAGAAAGAGGCGTGATATTATGTTTTTGTATACAAATAAATTAGTTTTAAAAAGCAGTCCACCATTTATGCAGTAATTGGTGAACACCGCGAAAAGAAAAAACGATCGAAAATAGAATCTCGGAGTTTTGGCGCCAAGTCGGAAAATAAAATTTGGAAATTCGAGTTTTTATGTGTAAATGCAGTTAATGTGAATTTTTAGACATAAATTCCTCGGTATAGTACACAAGTTTAGGGGGTTTATAGGATTCCTACCAAGACCTAAGGTGCCCAAGCCAACCTCACCTGCAAGTGGTGCACCTGCCGATCAACGGACGAGGCTCTGGCGAACAAAACAGTGCCCGGTAAGCGGCAATAGGCTCGCCACCTATTACGTGGGATCAACTTCATTCAAAGTCATCTTCGTTACCTCCTTAAATTCCCTCCTCACAAGTCTAATTTCTTTTCATATTCCTTCTCAGTGCATGCAGTCAGGTTATGGAATGATCTGCCCTTGCACGTTCAGAATTGCCCCAGCGTTGCTTCTTTTAAAAAACATTTAAAAGTTCACTTTTTGTCATGTTGTTAGGTTTTTGTTCTTTGTTTACACTTTGTATTACTATTGTTGTTGTTATTTTATTTGTATCTGTCTTCGTTAGTATATGTATTTTGTATTTTTTTGTTCTCTGTGTTTAGTATATTACAACGCACAGACTAGCCTGTTTTATCTTAAGTTTTTCCTATCGCGGGTCAGCTGGAAGATATTTCTATTTGGAATAAGCTGTGCCCTGTACCTAATGTTTCTTAGTTTTTTAGTATTTCTGTATATATATTTCTGTGTGTGTACTAAATAAATAAATAAATAAATATATAATTGGCGAAGTGTGGACGTATAAGATGCCTACCCCTTTGGGGAAACAGGCGTGAATGTATGTATGAGCATGTAAGTTTAGGAAAATGGTATACTACTGTAAAGTGTAATTTCTCGTGGTGATTTCAAAACTCCATAAAACCTCTGATAAAGTCTTCACTTCTTTACTGGGGCATGACTTTGATTAAACTCGACTATGACGGTCTTTGACTGTGACTAAGTGACGAAAACGATGCATATGCTCATTACTTGATTTATCAAATAAAGTGATACTGGCATAAACTTTAAACGAGTAAGTCCATATCTAAGAAATAAATGATAGAATCTTCTTCTTTGTAAAGGTGTTTTCCTAAGTATATTCAATATGTATTTACAAAAAAAAAAAAAGTATTTATGTATGTTTATCCGTTATTTAGTATCTATAACACAAGTTCTTAATGATACTGATCTTGGAACTAAATAATTGATGTAATTGTTAGAAAATATTTATATTATGTATTTATTTTGTGACGTCGGTTCAAACTGGAGATTATAGCAAAATACCATTCTCATTTAAGCGGAGACTTGTCGTCCCATTAACATTCTATTTATCGCCAACATCTGAGCACGTGCGTATTGTTTTGACTGCGCACGAGTTGCGTTGCGATCATGCACCCTGGGCGCCAATTCTACTTACAACGTTTTGTTTTTACTCTAGTTTTAAAGTTTTAACTTTCAATTTATCTTTTTGTATTGTATATTTTAGTCTAGGAACTTATATGACATCGACAAGATTAGAAATAGATGCTGTTTATAAATACCTATATCTAGCAAATTTAATAAATATAATGTTTTGTGGTAATATTTTGTAGTCATTTCATTTTAAATAGTAGTATTCCTAATATTTGCAATAAGCCTTTAAGGGAAGCTTTACAAAGCTTGAGTTGTAGATGTGAATTCACGTGTCCTACGTAAAGCTTAGTTGGAACTGCGTACCTTCGAATTTGTTTTGTTTAGAAAATAAGTGTAATTTTAATCACACCAATTACTCAGCTCCAAGATAAGTATCATTAAGAACTTGTGTTACGAATACTTCATAACGGATAAAAATACTTTTATATTTTTTTGTAAAAATACATACTCGTACTTCATACAAATGAAAAACCGCGAGACCAGAACAAATATTCATGTTTAAGCACTTAAAGATTTGTCCTGCGTGAGAATTGAACCCACGGCCTCAGGAGCGGAGTGTACCGACCTCTATGCCATATCGGTTCGCTGAATTAACAATTTACTCGCCCAATACTCAGCGATCCATACCACATTTTGACTGATCAATTCATATTTTCTACTTGTAAAATGAATTGGCCCATGGTTAAAATGTAAATTGTGTAAAGTTCACAACAAGCACGTTCTTTAAACAAGTCCATTATTAGTCTTTTATTCTTAATTAACGATTAGTGTGATTAAATATTCCAGTGTGCTCAATTTTAGGTGGTTTTTATGCTGTACTATTTTTGTAATGAAACTCTGTATGCTCTGCTTTCTTGTAAAACATAATAAATTAATTTTCATCCGTTTTAAGTTTTGATATGAGCTAGGGATTACGGCATGGCGCTATTCTAAAAGCGTCTAAGACGGTTTTTAAAGAATTGTGTCCGCGCTAGTGATGCCTTTGATATTGTCAAGGACCATAGGCTGCGGTAACCATTTGCTATCCGAAGGGCCACTGTTTGAGTGCCACCTTGTGAAATAATAAAATAATATATACCGTTATTGAACATAACATAAAAATTTTGATTAAAAAATGCATTTCCCAGTAACCAGATGTGAGACTAAAGCGATATATTAGTAGAGTTGGCCCGGTCCGTCCTCGCGCCATCTTTGTTTAGCTCCAACGATAAATCGTCACTTGTCTTTTTGAGATTAATCGGTGTCGAGTTAGTGTCATTGTGATTTTACGACGCGAGGAGAGCTTTTTTGCAGTTGTTTTGATGTAATGAACTGGTGTGTATGTTGTTTGTGTACTTTTAGTTGTATGTGTTTGTCAATGTTAGGGTTAAGGGAAGAAGGAGATATATATATCAAGAAAAGTTATGCATGACCCGAATCCCTGTCACCTTGCTTTGTGAGAGGAGACCAGTGCTCAATAATCGGGCGTCAATGGGCTGATAAGATCTTTGTAACATATGGAGTGCAATAAAGACATTGAGTATTGAGTATTATAATATTTTAACAGATACTCAAATCAAACCAAAATCATTTATTTAAGTTTGGACCAATAAATCCTTTATGAAAGTAACTTAGAAACTAACGCGCCCATTACGAGCGGAAGCTTGATCGTAAAAGAAAGGGCAAGAAAATCGTCAAGATTAGTTTTTACTCCCGCCAGTTACGAGAAAATGAACTTAATATTAAAAAAATTTGATACTTGTGATCTGCAGTCACAAGATTTTTAAAGAAACTGTAGTTGGTAGTAAATGGTTTTCTCCTTGTATATGTATTATTAGACCCAACAGTCGGTCACTTAGTTATTACTGTACGTCTAAGTGTTGATTTCGGATCGTTGGCAAACCGACAATGTTGAGCGTTGAGTGAGACTCACCCTTGACATTGATTCCAAATTATATCGATCGTAAATTAATAAATCTAATGACTCTGGCCACAATTAAATGTTGAAGTTTATTGTTTAATTACGCCAAACCCGCCTGAATATATAGTCTATTTTTATTTAATTACATTGAGATCTATCATAAACTGAATAAGTGTGTCCATTTCTACATTAGTCTTTTATACATATTTGCTTCTATATGTTTTGGTTTTAATTTCATGCCGTGCTTGTAAAAACATTCGGGCATAGACAACTGGTAATGTTTTTTGTTCGTATTTTTATTTTATTGTTTTATGTTGTCAATAAATACTTCATCGCTTATCGTAAGGACCTATTTTGCCACGGGAAAACGCAATATCCAAAATAATCGTATTTGAACGAACGAAGCAGCGCGCGGTATCTAGTAGGAATGACATATTGTTATCATCTAATATGCATTAAAATTTTAAAACACTTTTTCATTTTCCTTTACTTTTTTTTGTTTTAATAGTAGGCTCTATCTAATAGATAACAGGAAACAAATGAACCAACACTTTTACTTTTAAGTGAATCTATTAATTTCACTTTTTTGTTAGATATCGAGCACTTAGTGATTAATGTTTAAAAGCCGTCCACGGTGTGACATTAAGTTTGTAATCAGTGTTGACAAAAATAGAAAGAGAAACTAAATGACCACAATGTATTTGATAGTTTAAAGAACGCACACAGGAATATGTAGATATTTCTTGACAGACATTAGGAGGCTTATAACAAAACGAAATCTAAAGTTAAACCAGGTTAAAAAATAGTGCTGTTACTGTCTTCATCTTATCAAATGAAAGATCTCGTTTTGTAAGCACCTAGATATTCAGAAATTGTGAAACAGGCCATTAATACATGGCGCATTTTCCCAAAGTATATTTAATTGGCGTTATGCGATCATAATATTTTACATAACAGCAGAAAATAACCAAAAATTACTAAAGTAGTGGTCATTTGGGATATCGAAAATAAGTTTAAGCTTTTCTGCCTTTCAGAAGGTTTTAAATCATATATTACCTCACAGACCTAATGCGGATTGGAGAAGCATATGGCATCCATTCTTTTTTTTCTCTGGTAACAAAATGCATTTACCGCCAGCAGTACTACCCACTAAAAACGATGACGCTTACCGCTGTACGGGGGCTCTACAGGCCCCTCTTAGTCCCCCCCGGTAGTCAGTACTAAGGGTATCGAAAGACGCCGATTTCGGTGTATAGCCCTAGCGGTTTTTTTGCCCTATCGGGTAGTACTCAGTCCTCCCAACACGAGGTAACCAGTCGGGGGGTGTGATAGTGTCTAAAAATAGTGCCTTTCGGGGATCTAAATGTTCTATTACTAATTAGTAAGGATATATCAGGTTGACGACCGATATGGCGTGGAGGTCAGTATACCTACACTTCACTCCAGAGGTCGTGGGTTCGATTCCCACACAGGACAAATCTTTGTGTGCATGAACATGAATATTTGTTCTGGTCTGGGTGTTTTCCTATGTATATTAAGTATGTATTTACAAAAAAAAAAAAATACTTGAATATGTTTATCCGTTGTTTAGTATCCATAACACAAGTTCTTAATGATACTTATCTTGGAACTAAATAATTGGTGTAAAATTGGTGGTGTAATATCTGTCTTTCAATATCACCCGTTTAACTGATATAAAACAGTTTTATTATGATTTATGTCTACCCGTTCCTTTGTTGTCAATCATAGTCGGCCAGTAAGAAAATATGCTAACAATTTTAAGATATCACAGTCATGCTGTTTGTTTAAACGTTTCTTTCTGATTTCACTTTGATCTCAATCTAAATATGTACACAGTTGTGTACAGGTTACCAAAAGCGTAATATTTTGAGAATTGTACGAACTTTAACTAGTGTGTATTTTCTCAAATTCTATATGAAATATCGTCTCATATCGTCTCTTAGTCACATCCATAAAGAATCGCTTGACCATAGATTTTTTTTTTAAAAAAACTTTGGAATTAAAAAATGTCTAGGGGTTTATTACAAAACCAGATCTAAAGTTAAGCAAGGTTTAAAACTAGTGCTGTCACTGTTTAAAAATTGTTCCACTTGTCTTGGAATAAGATTTAACATTGAATTGAACGCCTACGGGTGTGGAGTATGAAAACTATAGAGTCTATCAAACTACGGTCACTAACAGATAAATTTTCTTACAAGTTCAGCTTCACACACACCTAGCTATACGTTTTGAGATCTTACATTGATTGTATTAGCTCAGGACTTTACTAACCAATAATTGCATAATATAAAATATTCCAAAAAATAAAACTTTTTTTATTTTTTGTTATGTGACTATACTTTCGGATTCACACACAACTGGCCGATTACGTTTTGAGATCTTGCATTGTTTGTATTAGCTCAGGACTTTACTAACCAATAATCGCATAATATAGAATATTCCAAAAAATAAAACTTTTTTTAATTTTTGTCATTTGATTATTCAACATAACATAACATTTTATTTAAACTTATTCTATCGCCAAACTACATAATAGTGTAATGGCGAATACAACACCTTTTCACATACATATTATGTTACTGATAAAATCGCAAGCATTATAATTAATTCTTCACAAGAGGTTAGGAACAGCCAGAATCAAAAACATCAATAAAGTATTTTTTTATTTTTATTTTATTTTAATTTTTTTAACCTGTTTTTATATATTGCTGTGCTGTAGCAAACAGCTTCACTTGGTATGTGGTAAATATTTAATCAGTTCTACAGAGCAATTTAGTTGTTTTAAGCTCTTCATAAAAAGTTTACGTGTGATAAATGAGCCGCTCTTCTAACTGGTTAGCAATATAAGGTGAAATTCATGTAAAAAGTACATAAAAAACGCTGTAGTAAGTTCCATACTAATGTAATAAGCCAATAGCTTATAAATCATAGTTTATAGCTGGACAGGGTTAGAAATTTCTTCCATTAGGGTTGTCTGTAGGCTGTTTAAATTACGCACTTATGCTGAGGTAGCGGGCAAGACGTGACGGTGCATACGGCGGTGTGTACTTCAAGTTATGAGATATTTGAGGGTTAACCATAATTTGTTAAATTACTTTATTTCTATTGTTACATTTGAAGTTAGATTTTTATTCTATTTCCATTTTCATTATTATGTCCCAGCATTATCCTGGTTGCATCAGACTTAAGCCCAGGGCCCAGGGTCTGGTCGGTTATTACATGGAGCGACTGCCATCCACAACCCAAAGGGAAACATTATTATATGGTTAAACACGTTGTCAGAATATAAGAAGGCACTGACTTCCTAATAACGGCTGCCATAGATGTTCATGCCAGCCGGGACCAATGGCTTAACGTGCTTTCCGAGGAACGGAGCAAGCGATAATTACGCACACAACTTCGAAAAGTCACAGGTGCGCCATCATAGGGTTTGACCCTAGACCCTCTGAATTAGAAGTCTATGGTTCTCGCCACTGGGCTACCGTCCCTATTCTTTTTCACTACATACATACAATCACGCCTGTTTTCCCAAAGATAGGCAAAGGCATATTATAAGCCCACACTTTGCCAATGATATTGTTGGTCCCACGTAATAGGAGGCGAGCCTACTGCCGCTAACTGGGAACTTTTATGTTTGTTCAGAGTCTCGTCCGTTGATCGGCAGGTGCACCACTTGCAGGTGACGTTGGCTTGGGCTTCTAAGATGTTGATAGGATCCCTTCTCAACCTTTTCTATTTCCATTGTGATATCATAAAGGTTCTAACTTCATGTAGATGGTGATTATATAATTATTAACAATATTTTGAAATCATGAGGATTAGATTCTTACTTTATTTATAATAATATGGTGATATTGTAAATGAGATTATTTACAATAATTGTGAAACTAACAGGTGACATCAATGTAAAAATTATAACTTAGAACTTAAAGTTTGTACAGTACCTTCTCCAAGGCTGTAAAGTATTAAATATATTCTTGGTTTGGCGGAAATAAGTATTTATTTTTAAGATACGTAATGACTTAATTTAAATATTATCATCTTTAGTCTATACTTATGTTCCGAAGCACTTCATATTAAATGCGATCTTAACGCATCCATCCAAAGACTGCGCTTCTTAAATTCGGTAATACTTACCGACCACTAAGTTTCGCTTTACCCCCATTGCTTTCAATTAAATAATAAAATGAGTAATTTCTAACAATTACGCCAATTATTTAGATCCAAGATAGGTATCATTAAAAACTTGTGTTATGGATACTAAATAACGAAAAAACATACTTAAAAACTTATTTTTTTGCATACATACTTAATATACATAGTAAACACTCAGACCAAAAAAAAATATTCACGTTCATGCACACAAAGATTTATTCTGTGTGGGAATCGAACCCACGACCTCAGGAGCGGAGTGCAGAGATACTAACCTCTACGCCATATTGATCGTCAAATTACCACATCATAATAAAATATTACGCCAGCAGTTATCACTTGGACTGCAGTCATAGGGTGGCCCGTGAAATTGTGCATTACCATGATCGTCCTCCGACCTTCCAACGAGGGGCTACGACCTCGTAACGACCAGGTGGATGGCGGACCGATGTCACCGCTCACGGGGAGCCAGCCAGCTCGCTGGGCACTCAGCAAAGGTTATGGAGCATAGCCATTACCGTTTTAGGGATATAAATGTATACTTTCCTGTATTTTACTATATTTTGTTTATATTTTTATTATCTCAAGTAATTGATTTCCTATAAGCAATTGCTTGCAAAATCGACTTCAGATTTTATTCAAAAACAATGAACGTTCTTATCTAGGTTTTAAATGTCTCGAACGAGCATTTTTATAATTTTCCCGCGAAAAAAACTGTTTCACTGCAAACTCTAACAATTCATATTGCTTAGCATTGTCAGCTGAATGTAATTCATAATATGCTTTATTTATGGTTTTTACAATAACACTTGTATGCTATAAATAGAGGAATATGAGAATGTATTTCGTTAATTCGAACTCAAAATGGTTCCATATTTGATAAAATGCAACGTATTATTACATAATGAATATAGAATATTGTTAATATGAGACGTTTTCTCAGAATGAGCTAGCTGTTCCCTGCGACCGGAGCCGATTATGGGTGAATATTGACGGTTGATGGGTGGTCATGTAAATTAATGAATGAATGGGGCGTGTGGGTCAATAATGATATGGTAAATTGCCAGCTAGTTATTATGTTCGAAGGTCGAGCTGTCTGTGCTTATGTTATTTGTTGAAATTATTATCAACAATTTATGCTAACGTTAATTACTTTACAGACGTAAATTTCATGGTAAATTAATTTATAATTAAGCTCTAGAAGTACTTTGTGTAATGGTGGACACAACATACGAATCCATTTAGTACCTTCTGAGTTTACTGCGAATAGACAGACATGCGTGACCGGGACTTTGTTTTTATAATATGCAGTGAAGTGATAATAGAAAGTGATATGAATGAATATTTGGAATAAGAATATTTGCTTTCTCTATTATAGATATCAAGTAGTGCTTGCACAAAATTTAATTGATATACTATGCTCTGAGAATCCTTATTCTTAATAGAAGAACGCCGCATTAATTCTTTACAATTTCAGTCCTTATTTTATAATTTAAAACGTAATTTTGAATGATTAGATTACAAATAGATAATTGTGTAGACGATATACAGACTCTACAAATAGATGTCATTAACAATTATGCTTTCATAAAGCAATAGTAATTTCTAAATTTCAGTACATATTAATTTTAGAATCATTATTTGAACTCGCTTGTTTTGACTTTGGAAAGTTCCTTACATGAATACACTTAAGATTGCACACCTTTGTTGCATGAATACACCTAAAATGCAAGTGTCCGGTTTTTATAACAATATATGACTTGGGCCACTTTCAACCCAAAATATAACAAATGTACAGTAGGACACGCCAAAGAAGAATTCGCTCTTCTAGTAATATGCATAAGATGAAGTTACAAAAAATATATATGACTAAAAACTCAAAGATAAAGATTGATACAAAAAAAGACATCATTTTAATATATACAAATACAACTAATGGTACATACCTATTTGAGATTCTTAGTGGCACGAAAAGGCAATATTTTATATTGCTGACTCAAACGAAGTTGCGGCCTACAGCTAGTAAAGAAGAATATAATAGAACATTAAGCTGACTGTAAGAGATTTGTTAACTTGTTGAAGCTGTTGACTTAGTGAATAGAAATTAGCATGGTAACCATAAACACAAATAAGTTATAACGAAGCTAAGTGGAAAATGCCTGCATATTTAACATTGACGAGTAATATTATGTATAGTGGTATATACCTGCATTGTGGGGGTCAAAATTTTGCTGTATATTAATGGGCCAATAGTGACCTACAAAGGAGCAGAACAAACGGCTACGAAGATTGACCTCTTCTTCGAAGTTGTACCCATTTGTAGTTTTTGTCCCAGGTGTACGAACTCGTCGACAACTTCGAGAGCCGAGCCTTCAATAATTACTGGGGTAGGCACAACATGGACATTCGACAATTTTTTTTGTCTTATCCAAGTTCAATTTAAAACATACCCTTTGAGAAGCTATGTCAAGGTCTTCCAGCATTGTGCCCAGATCCTCAAGCGACCCCGCAACTTAGAAACTAAAATACTACATGTGAAATTACCTATTTATTTAAACTCTTTATGGTACATAAATCAAAAATATCAAAACATTACAAATAAAAAGGACATGTACAAAGGTTTACATTACCTATATACTTTTTGCACGATAACACGTTGGTCCCGGTTATCACTCTACTAATAGTAGTCGTTACGCCATATTGCATAAAATTCTAACAACAGGACATCGAACTAGCTGTGTTGAGTCTAGATTTTGCTGTATATTAGTGGGCCACTAGTGACGTACGTAGAAGCAGTTGAAAGCTAGCAGCTGGTAACTGAAATTAACAATATAAACATTCCTATCTACTTTTTGCACGCTATGCCGTTCACTTTCAAAATATTTCCAACAGTCTTTAAGCCATGTTAGAAACTTGAAAATTTTTAACAGTAGGACATCACTCTGCTCCGCCATTTCATAAGTGGATGACACTTTTTATAAATCAAGAATAATTTATCAAAATTTGCCTCCATGAAGCTCTTATGAAAGTCATACTTATAAACTAATGCGCCCATTCACTGCGACCGGGAGCTTGATCGTGAAAGAACGGGCAAGAAAATGGTAAAGGTTGGTTTTTTCCCCCGCCAGTTACTCGTACAATAAATTATATTAGTTAATTATATATACTAAATATAGTTAATTATATATAGTATATAAAGTTAATTATATCAGTTGTATAATTTGTAGTAGCTAGGCATATATAATAGAGTGCTCCTGTGCTTCGGAACTTAATTCGCCATGTGTAAGCCTTTGGTCCCGGTGATTATTACAGGTTTGAAAAGGAATTTAGAGGCCCTATTTGGCGGTAAATTCTGACAGCAGGTAGCCACTCATGACTTGCCTATCCAAGGGCCTGCGTGGTGGTAGTAACTTACATAGGGCTCAAGTTTCTTTGTATCAAAGACTATATCGGGCTAATGGCGTTTAAGCGAAATAAACAAACAGTTTTGTATGTATGATACTTATATCATAGACGAAACGTAGACGAAAAATGCTTGAGGCGAAAAAAGTTCTTATCGCAACTACATATTACTTACATATATAAATGACGCCTTTTTCCCGAAGGGGTAGGCAGAGGCATATTGTATGCCCACATTTCGCCAGTAATATTGTTGGTCCCACGTAATAGGTGGCGAGCCTATTGCCGCTTTTCGGGAACTTTTGTGTTCGTCAGAGCCTCGTCCGTTGTTCGGCAGGTGAGGATGGCTTGGGCTCTTCAGATCTTGGTAGAATCCCTATACACCCCTTTTTTACACAAAAAAAAAGACTTACCCATAAATCATCTCAGTTTAATTTATTTTCTTAAGCCGTCCACCTAATGTTTACCACAATTAATTTCAGAAGCATATTAACCAATATATATATATACAGCCAATATAATAGACAAATGAAGATCCCTATGAATGGAAATTCCATAGGAATCCAATGACCAATTACCGTCCGAGTTATCCTATTGTTGTGGTGCACACTGACAACTGCCCATTGTGTAACCGGACTACTGGTCGTTGGGAGTAGCTGATGGCGCGTTAATGAAGAGTGAGAGGGCCACACGCAACATTTGTTTGTTTTCTATATTTTCATAGTTATTAAATAGATTTTTCGCGCTTGTAACTCCGTCTCGACGTTTCGGTTCTTCTTCTTCGTCGTTACACTCTTGGCAGAGTGGTCGTGGTCGTCACTTCAGTTACAGTGACCCGCCTCACAACTCGCCGCTATTCCTCTCTGATGTTGGCCTTCCTGGTACACACGTGCAGAGCACTGTCCACGGCTGCTTTAATTTGGTCCGTCCATCTCATGGGTGGTCTACCTCGTGCTCGGGTGCTTTCAACTTTGCCCTGTACTAGGCGCTCTATGGAATACTCGCCACGTCGGGATACGTGCCCAAAGAAGGTAAGGATACGAGCTTGCACAATGGAGATTTCAATGGATGTTTCGGTACTGATCACCGAATTCGAGTCACATCACAAGAGAGGTATGTGAAAAATATAACAGCAGGACAGTACTAGATCCATGTGGAAAAATGTCTCTTACCTTGGTGTGGGAGAGGACAAACTTAGTAGTGGGACTATAATAGGCTGACGATAATTAAGTAACTTTTTTTTTAATGACGCTAAGGCGGTCTATGTTTTATATGACATGTTATAATTTGTTTATATAACTAATTTTAATAAATTAGTAAGTCTATTAAAATATTATTTTTCAATACTATAAGAAAAGGGCAATTAACACTCCCTACCTCTTTAACTGCAGCTCAATAAAACTGCTCAAAAAAAGATATTTTTTTGTCACTTTTTCAATGTCGCACACAGAACATTCCAACAGGGTGTTAACTCAAAAGGTAGACTCTATAAAACCGTCTCATTGAGATATTGCAATTCGACATAGCTTGATAATTGACCCCATGTAGTATATTTTAGTGCTAAGTGTACCGATATGGTGGTCTCCATTTGCACCTTTTTGTGTCGTTTGTTACTTTCGAAGAATTTCGAAAAGTATCTCTACTATGAGAATTTCGTTTTACTCTTTTGGCGCGTAGCTCCAAAAGACTTAGAGCTTGTAGTCCAAGAGTTGTCTACCACGATGTTATGGGACTGTTCGGAAGGCTTATCGGGGCATAGTAAGCTCAAGAAGGAACATCGATGGTTTTTAGTGAGCGAAAGACTGACACACCCTCCAGCTCGACTTATAGCGGTAGACGGTCATTTGATGATTTCCATTTCATCAAAAAGGGTCGATGACGATTACGGAAGTTAAGCAGAATCAACTGATGTCTGTCCTTGGATTGGTGATACTTTGTGTATAATTTGTGTTTAAGCGGATCCTTGTTGCAGAATGTACGTTAAGCTTTCAATAGATGTAGTTGTCGTTAAGCCAAATAAGAGGCTAGAAAAAATCAAACAGCAGAACGTCAAACAATTGCCATCTTCAACCTGCTCTGAGTCCGCGTGTTTGATTATTATATCTTTATACTTGAAAAGAAAACTTTCTGCCAAGTAGGGCTCCTGGTATTGAAAGTGTCTAAAGACTGCCGTGAACACTTCGAATAGATAAGCCGAGTCCCAGAGTGCTACCTTGTGGTATATAACACAATATGGTCGTAAGGCACTGACAGAATAGGAAAAATAAAAGCAAAATATGTCAATATACGCCATCCCTAAGTCATAAACTAACCAATGTTTGAACTAAAGATAAATACTTTTTTGTCTAAATTTGATCTCCACACAAAAAATATCTACAAAGATATTTCCTTAGTACCAACGGCAAGCTTATTAAAGAGGTTTTTTCAATTTTATTCAATCATGGCTTCGTGCGTAGTGTAACAGTGTCTACCTATGACAAACAAAGGCATTTTTTTTAAATAAAGGCTTTGTGCGTTAAGCACATTTAGCCAGTGTCAAGTAAGAGATATATTAATAATATATATATTATAGCAAATGAGAACGAGCGGTGATAAAGATGACCAATGATAAATGAGATGCCCTCCCCCTAAACTCTTTGAGTCCTCTGTAAAGATGTGGAATTGAGATCTCATATGGACTGCTTGAGAGAATTTGAAAAGTGATGTTACACTATTTCGTTTCATTTACGAACACTCATGTACGTTCACAAACACTTAACGGTTAATAATGCACAGTTATTACACATTCATGTTCGAAATATCCCAAATTGTAGGTAAAGAAACAAATCTGCAGTCTTGACGCTTCACTTTCCCGCCAAGAAGTCCCTAAAAAGAGGTTAAAAGACCTAACGGCGAGATATTAAGAATCTATAAAGGAATGTCAGTCATTTTAAAAGCTAATCTGTCGGGTAGTCCTTTGACTAAAACCGTTTACTTGTTTCTTTAACATGTAGATAGCGTTCTTATGAGGACAGCGTATAATTTTCATAACTGTTTTGATGAAATTGATCAATTAAATGCATTTCAACTACCATTTAATGTTTTTCAATTTCATTATTGGTTGTAATGATGTTCAATCTTCTCATATGGATGTTTTTGAATAACTTAATTTATTTATTTTTTAATTTAATCGGGTGGTGAGAGTATCAGGTATTAAGAAACTCTTCAAGTATTAAGATAACTGATGAGTTTTAATACAAGGAAGTATAGTCGGTCTCAGATAATTTTTGTACTTTGTCGCAATAACAAGAACGCGATGACCTTATGTTGCAACCTTAATGTTTTAACGAAATTAATAGCGCGACATAGCACTGAAGCCATAGTGCTGTGACTGATAGTACAATGAATATCCTCATCTTCATCTCATTAACGTCCCACTACTGAGTACGAGCCTCCTCTCACATACCAAGGTGCGAGGGTATTGGGAATGAATATCCTCACTCGAAACAAAAGTACCTGCTTACCATCAGGCATATGGTCATTTTAATAAGTCATTAATAGTGTGACAATTGTCGAGACATAAAACTTCTTTTCTCCCAAACTGTGTTTTTGGACTCCCCATATCTTTTATTGCTTTTCGCAATGTGTTTTTTCCCTAATGAACATCCAAGATATGAGAATCCACTATTATAAGGCAGGATATGATCAATATGACCAGTCCCACTTCAAAAAAATACTTTCTCGACTTCCAAAATACAGCTTGCGGTGTAAGCATCGTTAATAATAGAGTTTTGCGGCTTACAGGACGGAGGTATCAAAAGTATCAAGATCGTTTTTTTTTCTGCGTTACAAATATTTACTTAAATCTGTCTTGTACGGTTTGCCTCATGACAGTAGTAACATTTTCGCTCAAAATTGACTCTTCGTACAAGGTATTAAGGTGGGTTAAAACGACAAATTGTAACACTTGACCTGCGCCCGCGTCGGTGCGTTCAACAAAAACGCTTTTAAAACGTTTTCATTGTTCACGTGATGTTGTATTTTGTTTGAATCTTGATACTTTGTCATATTTTTTTTAAATTAAAGTTCCTTTTAATGGTTTTTCTCTTATTCATGATTGTGATTCACTCTTAAACTTCGCGTCGCATATTTATTTTTGAGGTAAAGATTTGATTTAAGGTTACCACGCGATAATAATTAGCCCGGAAAAATATTCTCTGTTCGGTAATTAAACTTGAATCCTAAAGCTATCTTTTCTAATGTCAATATCTTCAGAAATATGCCTGGATGCAAATAGTTTGTGGTTTATTGAAAAAATATGATACATGTACAAAATCATGCCCCAAACTAAGACAAGCGGCCACCCGCGACTTGGTCGCGTTACCTATATATAAACCTTCCTCTTAAATCACTCTACCTATTAAAAGAAATGGCGTTAAAATGCGCTGCGTAGTTTGAAAGATCAAAGCATATATAATATGACACATAAGGGACAGACAGCGAAAAGCGTATTTTTATACTATATAGTGTATAACGTCATAATAAAACAGAAAGTTTTCACTTTTAAAACTTAACAAGCCCCTAAAAAGTAAATTAGGAAATTTGTGTAACAAAAACGAAACCAAGGGTGAAAATCATTTAGTCGAACTATAAACCTTGCCGGTCAAAACCTGCGATGAGCTCAAAAAACCGTTTGCCGACAAAGTGGGCACTCTGAGCTCGTCCCAACACCATTGTGAGCCTGACCGTCGGCCATTAACAGTTAATAATGCGGTTTTGTCAAAGTCGCGATGATGACAGCCAAGCGGCGATTATTCCTGTTTTTGTACACGTTGGGTGCTCCCGACGTGTCGAAAAGGGAAATGTAAGGTTTTAAATTTATTGTGCTTTACTTACTCTGGATCGGAGTGAATGGGCGCTTCAGTGTTTAGTTATCTTGACATTCATAAGTACTCGTTAGCATTTTACTGGTGCGAAAATACCAAGAATAATTTAAATGTGACGATTGATTTGATGGATACGTACATACATAATTTTACGTCTATATGTCATCGTCATCATATCCTAGCAGTTTATACTTCTTTATTTGCGTAATGTTGTACATAAAGATTATAATCCTACTAATATTATAAACGTGAAAGTTTGTATGTGTGGATGGATGTTTGTTACTCTTTCACGCAAAAACTACTAGAGCGATTGTGATGAAACTTTGTACGTGTGTAGCTGCAGTCCTTTTTTTTTTTTTTTTTTCGGATGGAAAATCATCAAATGACCGTCTTCCGCTGTGGGTGAAGCGGAAGGGTGTGTCAGACTTTTACTGACTAAAAACCATCCATGTTCCTTCTTGAGCCTGTAACACCAAGGCCGCGGTAACTCTTTCGAACAGTCCCGCAACCCCGGCAGACTTGGCCCCCTCCCCAGGGGCCCCTCAGTGTGCTGACATCTCTTTGAGGCGCGCGTGGAACACGAACGCGCCGTCGACGCGGCCTGTCGCCTATAGTTGGCGGAAGGGCGGCGAGTTACCCATTACCCACCGCCCACAAGCCAGCGCCTACGGTGGCCGGGAGTCGTCTCTCGGCTCCCGACGTCTCGGGCGTCCCCCGCGGCGGCTGGATCCGTGACGAGAGGCACTCTGCCTCTCTCGTTCCGCCGCCTCCTTTGCTAGCATGACTGCTTCGCAAAAGGAAGCAACAGCATCCCACTCCCTCACGCTCCGGACCATGGTCTCCACCAGGGCCGAACGCGAGAGGTCGCCGCCGCCGATAGCCGCTACGAGGACACGTCGATGCGCCGCCCAAGCGGGGCAGACCGCGGTGGTATGCTCCACCGTGTCCTCCGGCCGATCCTCACAATGGTGACACCCGGACGTTTCCTCCCGCCTGATTCTGTGCAGGAACCTACCGAAACAGCCATGCCCGGTTAGAACCTGCGTCAGGCGGAAGGTGAGGACGCCGTGGCGCCTCTCCAGCCACTCCTCAAAGATGGGACTTACCGCCCCTATTGTGGCGAGCCCTGCACGGGGTTGCGACAGTCGTTCCCTCCATGACGCCATGAGATCGCGTCGGAACTCCGTCCGCTGCGCATCTAGCTGCCGTGGCAGCAGAGTTTCCCTCCGACGTAGTATCTCTACGCGCCACTCATAGAGGCGCGCGAGAACTATCGCCTCCAGATCCCATGGCGGCAATCCGGCAAGGAGGTTTGCAGCCTCGCCAGAGATCGTGCGGTAGCCCCGGATCAGCCTAATGGCTACCACCCTTTGGGGCGCGTTCAAGTAGTGAGCGGCTCGTCGCCGCAAAGAACACGCCCACACCGGGGCCCCGTAAAGAGCCATAGACCTCACGATCCCCGCGTAGAGCTTCCGGCAGGAGGCGTTTGGACCTCTCAGGTTGGGCAGGAGCCGCTTGAGGGCAGCACCAAAGCGTTGTGTGCACCAAAGTGTAGCTGCAGTCCTGGACTAACATATAGGACACTCTTTATCCCGATATTTCCACGGGAACGGGGACCACGCGGGTAAAACCGCAGGGCACTGCTAGTGTTACATATAAGGGTTCTAAAACATGAACCCTGAAAGGGTATTGCAAAAAATATTATAAAATAGTTACAATTATTATCTTACACACAATATGACAAACAAAAATAACAATGTGATTTGATTTTAATTGCAACTATATTTTGAGTTACAATGAAATTCAAATCACATTACATACAATAATTATACTAATTAGTACTATCCCGGTTGCCCTAGACTCAAGCTTAGGGCCCAGGGTCAGCTCACTGGTCTAGCCAGATTTGAAAGAACTCAGTTATTATATGTACACAACACAATCTCTCGTCTATATGTATATCACATTTAAAGAAAACAGTACCCGGCGATAAATACAGCACATCGACCAAGAAAGAGGAAATAGTTTTACAGCTCTATTTAGGTCACGTTTGAATCTAGATAACAACAATAAAATACTTAGTGCTTAATTCAAACTCTAATAAATGACAAATCTAATAATTGATGGAATTTATTTAGTACAATTATTTAGTTTACTGCTGGGATTGGGTGGTACAAATCTCGTCTAGAGATAAGTCTACTTTATTACTTATAATTTAACCTACTACTTGTAAAATTGCTATGCACGATTATTATCAATAATCTTTTATTTAAAAAGGCCATGATTGCCGATAAGCAATATTTACCGCAACCAGCTAGCCTATATAAAAATCCGTTCCAGTTAATCAGAGTTCTCGACATTAATAATTAGGCTGTTTGAGTATCAGTTATAATTGGTATAGAAGCCGGTTTAAACTCATTGGTTTTTGATTACTTCTTATTTATAACCCAGGCATTTTTTATCAATACTAGTTTCTATGGGTATCTAGAGATTGTTGCCTAATCAATAGTTAGTTATTTTACAAGAAAATCTATTTATATGGCAAGTAAAACAACTCATACAGCCCAAGTGTATACAGAGAACATCGATTTAAGACATTAAAATAGATGGTTCCTTTAAAAATAATGATCAAACGAAGACCTTGTAGTACTTTAAAAGGTATTACAACAAAAATATTTATTTATATGGCAAGTAAAACATTTTATACAGCCCAAGTATCTTCGGAGGCCATTAAATATTACCAAAAAGGTCTTAAAGCAAACCTCGCTAGGCCGCACAGGCTAAGTGGTGCCGTCCGGACAATCGGCTTCCGGCTCGACGAATTGTGGATTTGTTGTGAAAATCTATTATGATTAACGTCACAGCAATAGACTTTGGTAAAAACGGGCTTTTGTTTAAATTGTTGGCATAAATATGTAAAATAATTGAGTTTTATTATTTTTCCTTAGATAGTAGATAATCAATATTTTTATTATTATAAGGAATGATATTGGCAACTGGCTCAAAACGGCTAGCATTTTATCATCTTGATAAATAGGTAGGTATATGATGATGCTGGGGTGCTGATGTATATCTTTTTAGTTATAATTGCAAAAAAAATAAGTTCAAAAATTGAAATTTTTTATGTGTGTAATAAATTTAAATTATGTATATATTTGTAATATTTACACAAAAATAACTTAATTAAAAGGCTAAAAGAAAGTGGTACATGGAAATTGGTGGTTTATTTCTTAGTCTTTAAAATAACATAACAACATTAATGAACAACTGAAGCAAAAAGATCGACATAAGCTTGAAACGTGCGAAAAACCATAATTATCAAGTCTTTATCTTGTCGTGGTACCGTGCTTACAAGCCATTAATGTAATTACATCGAGAAAAAGCAGTGAAATTTTAATTTGTCAGAGAAACACATCAAAGAATTGTAATTTGTGCGGTATTCAAGATAGGAATTAAGAAACCATGATTTAGGCTACCTGCCCACTGAAGCGGAGAGAGACAGCAGAGTGGAGAAACGAAGAAATATCCAATAGGAATCGCGGACCGGAGAGGAGCGAACATTTTATGAAATCTGATTGGTTAATATTTGTCCGTTTTTCCGCTCCGCTTTATTGGGCAGGCAGCCTTATCGGGCTTAAGAGTATTTACAAATGTATACTATCAAAACATTTTAATCAAAAACGTTGCCAAGATGAGACCATATGACTCGCGCTGTCAAAAAGGTATCAGATCTCATATCAGAGCTAACTTCTGACTCTACAAGCCCAACTGTTCATGACCAAACTTCACACACTCTTCACCTTAGTCAAAATATGTGGCTAGGCCATCACGCTGCATTCATGTAGGCGTATCTTCCTCTCATCTAATGGGGAGTCGTAAGAGTTGACGAAGAGAAATACAACCGGATGATGGGCAGCAGCGTCAACCAGCTTTCCCAGCGTGGTAATTACGAGGGGATACCCTCAATATAATAAGACTTTCCTATTATAATAATCCTTCATTGCACAAAATAATTTGAGGTATTTAAATTAACATGTACAAAGGTAGCCAACCCTAGCAGTTGTAAACTAAATAGTTGTATGGTAAAATGCCCTCATTACCACCTCATTTAATTAATAGTATTCTTGTAGTAACAAAACGACCAAGCCACATATTATGCCTAAATAACAAATAATTAAATTATCAAATAACTTTAAAATGGAAAATAGGCTATTGTGAAAGTATATGGCAGTCGTATATTAGTAGTATTAGGAAGTCTGTGCCTTCTAATATCCTGACAGCTGGTTTAACAATAGAATGTTGTTCTAAGCTTAAGTCTAGAGAAACTAAGATAATGTTAGAATAATGACTTGACAATGACAATTCATACTCTAATCGCATCTAAGTGAATCTTCTGTCGTTCCAGCTATTTTGGAGAAGTGTCACATTACACAGAAAGATATATTTTTCCCAATTTTGTTTTCGTTAGTGTCTAGTTTAGTTGGTTGGTGCGAGTACAATCTTATTCATTTAGTTTTCATACAAAACCTAATCATTTCTTGACCATTCAACATAACTCTTATATTTTTAATTGGATAGGAATTACCATCCAATGAAACGTCAGAAATTAACTTTTGGGGGTATTTTATTTTGTCACTATTAATTCCTTATTCACCTATTTGTTCCTGCTATTATATTATAATTTATACATTTAGCATGCTTCTTTATTTTTACGTCGGTAACATAATGCGATTATGCTCTGCCTTCCGGCCAAAGGGGTGTCGAAAGGGAGTGTGGGGCTCACCACCGGCAGACGCGACCGCCAGCAGTAGTGCAGAGCAGCGTATGACACCCTGCCCGCGGTCAACGTCCCCCCGGCCAAAACCAGGGGGAACTCCTCAGAGTGGCGCAGTGGACGCACCTCTTTTATTTCCTTGTGGGACCCTCCTGGCACTGCTTGGTGGGCCTGCCTGTCCGTCCGACAAAGGTCCCCCCGTAAGTCAGTACTAAGGGCACCCAGAGCCGCCGGTCTCTGGGTGTTACCATAACCCTGGCGGCTCCTCCGCCCTACCGTGAGGTACTCAGCACCCCCATCACGTCAAGGTGGAGACCAGTCGGGTGGGATCCATTTTATCCTGCTACTGCCCTAAGCAAGTAATCGATACATCCTTTGAGGCGTAAAATGAATGACAACTTACAACGTTATATTTTCATAGATAACTTTGGCAATTTTTTTAATGTATAAATAACTTGTTATGCTTTAAAACTAACAAAGAAACAAAGTTATTTCTAAAAGTAACTATTTATGAATATATTTGTTTTAATACTTTGTAGCATTTTCGCTTACGTAGCTTGTAGCTTTAAGTAGCTTTTATTTAGTTTGAGGACTTGATTTTTTTCCAATTCATTCATAATATGTCAAAGTGTAACAAATATCCTTACAAAGTTACGCATTTAACAATAATAGTAGTATATATACAGACAACATCTCATTAATGTCTTCCATCAACTCTGAAGCCGTTTCAGCCTCCCCTTTAATAAACATTTGATGGGCATGTATGGAGTTCGGACCATCATCCACTGCCGGGGGAGAAGTTATGTTAGGGTTGTTTTACGATCAATTTTATTTTACAGTTCAACGCGATATGATGAGGGGAACGGAATCTAGACTCGGTTACGGGTATGAATATTGCAAGGCTGCAGTGTAGGATATATTCTATAGAGACGTATAGGTGGGTTTCTAATCCAAATTGTTAAGAGTTCCAGTTAGGGGGCTCGGTTATAGAAAGTACTAAGTTTCAAAGAAGCAAATGAGTGTACGATTTACTAGAACTATCTATGTTTTAGGTATGAAACTGTTCAAAATATACGTTGAGCTCGCTTGAATATCGCACTTAAGCTGCACTTTTAATCTGCTTCGGTATCTAAAGCTTTTGATATATTACGTCTGAAGCTCTGAGATGGACTTCTCATATAGTTCCATTTAGAACAATAAAACAATACTATTTAGATTTAATATAAAAAATATGTTAGCTACGTAATTTTGTTAATCTATTGGCTGTCTCACAACTAAAAATTAATTAATATATAAACGAAAAATGTACGGAGAATCAGATCCCGCAGTTAAACCGTACTTACGGTTTTGTGGGACTATGTTATAAATATGTTATAACCTGTACCTACTGAATAAATAAATAAATAAATAATTTAACGCTTCACCCCGTTTATATCACGAAACATATCGAACGTTGTAGAATGTCCTTTGCTGCCAAAATATTAACGTTGCGTCATGGTTCAATTCCTTAAGCTACATAACAGATTTATCAGATTAAAGTGTATATTATACGAAATTATTATTTACAGCATATACCTACATAGATGTATATACATATATATATATAAAACCTGTAAGTATTCGTTCGTATAACATAATGTTATGTTTATGAGCCATATAAGTCTTTAATTATCCTCGTCCATTAATATGTTGACGAAGTGCGAGCGTGTAACGTCTCTAGAGAATATATTTGTGACGCGTGTAGACAAACACCATTATTTATTTAGGAACAAAGATGTATCGGTGTCAAGAAACTAAAGGAGGTTTGCAGAAAAGTACCTACAAAAGTATTTTGACCTCATATTTTTAGGTTTTTGAAGTAACTTATTTTGGCAAATATTTATGTTACTGTTTTTATCTGCATTACATAAAGCATAACTATGATATACTTTAAAGTCCTTACTTGAGACATCAATAATTACTTTTATAAATTCCCACATACCTACTGATGAAAAGTCATTTCTTCAAGTCTACGAAGATGAAGTGTAGGGCAGTAACTACCACTTCGACCCATTCGAGCCTGGTGTGAGGTGCTAATTTTACAAGCTGTGATTACTATGTATTATTGTGATTACTAGAATTATCATTACACAACGGTCAAAAATCCAAGGAGCAAATGACGACTCACATTAGAAAAGGCAGTTCTGATTTTTTTCGAAAATTCAACATACTGCACAAATTACCTTAAAAGAAAAACAACAGCAAATAAAATAAACTTATCAATGACATTTAATTTCGTGATAGTGAAACCATATTCAAATGTACACTTCAAAAATTTATAACACTAATTAAATGAGTCTACTTCAGCGTGTAGTTCGATAATGTTTGTATTTTTCAGAAATAGCCTCAATATTTTATTATAAGTAAAATTTATTTCTTATTGTTTTTAAGTTCTCATAACTTTATAACAATTTCCGAGCAACAGAAATCTCCTGAAAAATCGAGAAATAACTCAAAATATTTCACTCCATTTTCTGGTAAGAATATTTGATAACCTTAAATCAACGACGTCGACAAGACAAACGCAAAAAAAGAATAAAAGATGTCTCTACAAGATTATCTAAACTTTGTTTTCCATATTCATTTACAAAACAACAACCATTTAAAGTTTAAGTTCAAAAGAATTCAACTAAAAATACATGGAGTTATTCCACCGATATATCATTGGACAAGGGCTCGATTTAATGCCACAAATATATTCTGTGTCTACCCTCACCTTTCCTATCGAGGTGCAGCAAAAAGTCCTTAGTTCCGACCACCGTAACCGATTTGGTCCCAGTGAAAAATGAACCTGTATTATCCTTACTAAATTATTGTAGGACCACCCCGTACCATGAAATTTTTAGTCGTAAGTTGTGTCGCACGAATTTGTTACAATATTTTTAAATATTGGTCTACTCTCTGTATTTTTTATTTATTGATGCTTATTGTACATGATAAACATTTCTTAGCAGAAATAATAAAAAGACAATAAACGTTTTTTGTTGTATAAATATGGTTATGGATAATAGAATATATCGGTATTAAACTGTCAGCATGTTCATTTTTAACTTCAAAACACAAGATACTTATAGGTACATAGAATGTTATTAATTTGTCTTGTCCTATGGGAATTCGATGTACAGTAAACATTTATTAAAAAAAAGTACTTAATAACTTAATTAAGGATAAACGTACTATCCTTTATTTATTATAGTAAATTCTCATCTTAGTTAGTGTCTATTCTTTTTAAAATCTCTATAACCATCATCATATAAATATTAAATAAAAATAATTAAATATTTTCTGACAATTACACCAATTATTTAGTTCCAGGATCAGTATCATTAAGAACTTGTGTTATGGATTCTAAACAACGGATAAACATACTCAAATACTTTTTCTTTTGTAAATACATACTTAATATACATAGGAAAACACCCAGACCAGAACAAATATTCATGTTCATGCACTCAAAGATTTGTCTGTGTGGGAATCGAACCCACGACCTCTGGAGTAATGTGTAGGTATACTGACCTCCACTCCATATCTGTCGTCAAATATATCCTAGCATCATTTAAGCATAGAGCCCAGGGTATGCTCATGGTGTAACCAGATTGAGCTAAATGTCATTTAAACCAAATAATATACCTGTATATATATATTTTTAGTTTCTTGCCTAGACATGTCGCGTTCCCTTACAACGTTACAACTAACATAGTAAGGGAACAGGGGCCAGACGTCGTAAAGTTGCGATTCGGACTTAACTGCATCGGCCCTGCACCGGTCTTCGGTGGGGAAAAAATAAATTGGAAACCGACGCCCTCTTCGCAGTAAGTGAGACTCGTTTTACGATCTCACGCGTACCGTGTACGCAGCAATAATAATGAGATAGGTATCAGAATACATATTTAAAGAAATTGGGATTATTTTTAGGTTTTTTTTTAAAGTGGCTTATTTTCAAGATAAATTGCATATAACATAAAGTGCACTAAGTTCTAGGAAGACTCGTTTTACGAACTCATGCGTACCGTGTACTATATGATTATAATGAGATGGAACGGTATCATTATCATATATATTTAAAAAAAAACCTTTTTGGGTATTTTTTTAAAAGCGACTTATTTTTTTAGTAAATTGCATATCACATAAATTGTACAGTAGCACTAAGGTCAAGGGTAGCACCCTAAGTATCTACCTGACACCCTGCAGGGCACAGCAGCGACAAGGCGGAGAATTACTTTTAGTTTAAACAGGCAATTTATTGTTTTTTATAACGCGTTAATTATAACTTTAAAATCGTTAAATAAATTGGATTTAGTTCAAAGCATTATAATTAAGCTTATATTTTGGTTTCACTTATGATACATTCTAAAACATAAAATAATCAATAGTAAAAATCTGCTAAAAATACAAATCGTACCTGTGGTAGTCAAAAATAAGAATAGCATAATTTTTTTTAACACATTAAATCATATTAATTACTACCAAACTTGATACTTAATTCCATAGAGGAACAACATATATTTAAGTTATAGTTAGAACTACCCAAAACTACCAATCTTATCTTAATTTAACAGCTGCAAGTTAGAATGCCACATCTTAAATCTATTTACCTGACTTCAATTCTATAATAGGTAACATGAACAAGTCGTTTGGGTGCCAATGTCGTTAAATCGCCAGTTAATATAATTTATTCAAAATAATGTTGTCTTCACGATTGTAAACTAGCTGCGTTAGTAATTATAGCTAATGACAGTAAACTAGAGTAACCTGCCACAAACAGCATAAAGGTATCGGCACATCAAACGCGGAACCGGAGCGGTGCGGTTTTAAAGCGGTATGTGTGCGGTATATGGTGAGTTTTTTATGTACATAATTGCTTTGAAACTAGGAGGCCACGAGCTCAAATACCTGTTCAGGTGATCAGGTTTCTTTAGGCGTTATTATATTATATAGGTATGTGTTTCAAACATATAGCGAAGAGCACAAGCTTTTTAACTGCTTCGTTTTTTGTCTTTATATGTGTATAGGTGACTTCTATAGATAGAGTTTCATTTTATATTACGCATTTTAGATATAAAAACAAAGTACCCACTCTCATCAACTGAGTAGGTTACAAGTAAAGGTTCTCAGCTTGGCTTGTGTTTCTCTTGAAAGTGTTAACCCAAACACTCGGGCCCAATATAGATTGGCAGAGGCAGGTTTGTATGTAGAGCCTCTAAAAAAGCTTGACGACTATCACATATGGCATAACTAGGGCCAACGGTAACGTACTTTCCGATGCACGGAGGCGCTCGAAGTCAAACAAACGCTTACCCCTTTTGTTTTTTTTTTTTTACGTCGGTAACAAAATGCATTTACGCACTGCCTTCCGGCCAAAGGGGGACCGAAAGGGGGTGTGGGACTCACCACCGGCAGACACGACCGCCAAGTAATACCCACTAAAAATCTTCCGACGACGCCCGCCGCTTGTTGAGAAAGAGGCGAGGGCCAGTACCTGGGTCTGACACCCCGCCTGCGGCCAACGTCCCCCGGCCGAAACCGGGAGGATCTCCTCAGAGAGGCGCAGTGGACGCGCCCCTCCTACCTCCCCGTGCGACCATAGCGCGTATGGCCGACTTCCCGGAGGGTCCATGGTTAGACAGCAGGGGCCCCCTGCCCCCACTGCCTAGACCCTCCTGGCGCTGCTGAGCGGGCCCTCCTGGCCCGCCCACTGCGCCCTCCACAGGTCCCTCTTAGTTTCCCCCCCGGTAGTCAGTACTAAGGGCACCCAGAGTCGTCGGTCTCTGGGTGTTGCCTTTTCCCTAGCGCCTCCTGCGCCCTACCGGGAGGTACTCAGCCCCCCCACCACGACAAGGTGGAGACCAGTCGGGGGGGAAACAAACGCTTACCCAAGCTAACTCTTAGCAAGGACAGATCTCAATAAACTGATTATCTTCGAGATTGTTCCCGACTACCCTAGGGGCTTAGAAAAAGTAACACTTGAGAAAAAAATAAGTTTAATTAGTATAGAATGTATGAAATTGGCATTAGCTGTCGCATTAACAACATATCTCACAAAATTGAACCGCTCGTATTTTTAAAAATTGTGAGCTAAACTAACAATAACTACATATTCTTAAATGCAAATAAAGCTACAACTTATTAAATGATTATATAAGTGCAGAGGCGAAAATATCTTAACCTTCCAGCCTACCTTATATACTGAAAAATGCAAAGTAATTAGAACTACTAAGAAACTACGAGGGTTTCAATCTCGCGTTCAGTGTGTAAAAGCCTTTAACATTTAACCGATTGCTCCCAATATTGTGGGGCAGTTCGACTCCATCGTTGCGCAACGTAGTTTCGTGATTACCATGATCGATTCGTTGAATTAAAATTCAGTGAAAACACTTTTTATATCCTTACTAATGACGAAATAAACATTCGTTTGCCTTTTAAATATACTTGAGTAAATAAAACAATTCTGTATTTAATTTAAAATTATTTCATCTTATTAGATATACTCGGGTAACTAGCTGGAATATTAAGTGTATTAATTAATATATTTTGCATTCTCTCACTAAGCATCCTTGGCTAAATAGAGGCCTATTGTCAGCTAGGACTGCTATAAGCTGATGACGATAATGAACTTCGTGTACCTGCTACTAGTATTTGTGTTAATTTCGATAGTAATATATTTCTTTAATTTTAACTTATTAAAAAGACATAAATGAAGTCGTTTATTTAGCAAAACTAGGAGAGTCCTTCACTACTAGGAAAATTATCTGAAATAGAGTCGATTACTATTTGTTATGTCCGATATGTTATAAACTGTAAAATCAACGAGTTTATCATAAAACATATAAAGAAACAAACCATAGAATTCTTTTCCTTTTTAAAATTAGTTAAAAAGAAGTCACACAAACAAACCCTTTTTCAGAAGTTCGTCTTCGTTTTTTTTTTAAATAAATGAAATGGGATTAAAAAGAGGTGAACGCAGCTGACAGATGCATATTCATTTAAAAGAGAACTCATAAAATAGTTTTTAGTCAGGCCACCTGCTCGGTCACTCTCAACGAAATCAAATATTTGTGTCATATGCTTAAATACTTTTTGTGTGATTTGACAGTAGAAGATTGATTACTTTAATTCTCTCGTGCCCAAGTGTACTGTCCAAATAAAAAAAAAAGTTCTATAAACCTTATTTCGAACTTTTCGGCAGAAAAGTGAATCGTCTTGTCTGCATTTAATTTTTTTTAATTGCTTTGTGCGTTTGGCATATTTTACTAGTGTCAAGTAATAAATATATTAATAATGTGTCTTCTACACTTTTTTCAAAAATATTTTTGACTAATTCTAATGGTAAATTCTCAAAAATTATGAAAAAAAACCGCAGAACATTCATGTAGGTGGTATTTCGATTACCCCAAAAGGTGCTTTATCTATGGTCTTCCACTTGACACTTGTTTCTAGTACAGCCTGTATAATATAAAAAAAAAACTACCAACATTCTTGTGCCCTGTGCACGCCAGCTGCATCATTGTCAGACCACATCCCGCTCTATAATGACGCAACGTCCTGGTTTCCATTAAGCAATAAAATCTAACTTTAATAACGTACTCGCCTTTACGACATTATATGGAATGAGTCCTCTTGCTTTATAATTTGATCGGAAACTCGAATCGCCTTATATTACGTGTCACAACAATTTAAACGTGCTATGTGTGGACCTTTGGTATTAAAGGAGACCATTGAAAATAATTTTTTTAAAATTATTTTTCTGTTACTTGCTTGTTATATTGCTTTCATACATACATACATAATGTCATGCCTGTTTTCCCGAAGGGGTCGACAGAGGCATATAACACGCTCCCATTTTGCCCGTTATATTGTTGATCCCACGTAATAGGTGACGAGCCTGTTGCCGCTTACCGGGTACTTTTATGTTCGCCAGAGCCTCGTCCGTTAATCGGCAGGTGCACCACTCACAGGTGACATTAGCTTAGGCTTCTTAGATCTTCCCCCCAAACAGGTCTCCTCCTGCAGAGGACCTACAGAGGGCGCAGCGGGCAGGCCAGGAAGACCCGTCAAGTAGCGCCAAGAAGGTTTTAGGCAGAGAGTAAATATAAAAAAACTAAATGAGCATTAAAAAATCTTCGTAATAAAACGATGGAACTATTTAATCAACAAACACAATCGGGTTCGTCTGAATGGGAGCTAAACAAATTATGAAATACGATATTCACCAAAGGCCATCGATCATAATTCTGACAGGCGGAAAAAGATCGTATTGTACTTGTGTACGGGAGTGTACCTGGCCTGGAGTACCATTGGATTAAATTATGTGTCATAATCATAGTTTTTTTTTCTTCAAAAAATTGTTTTTTACTCTAGGTTAGTCATTACTTATTAGGTTCCTAGTCCCACAATACATTAAAACTCGAGGAATGAAGGTGAAATTAGCGTCATAACAGTCTTTTAATTGGCTTATATTTTTCTTATAATTAAGTTCTTAAACATAGATTAGGCAATGGTTTTTAGTTTTCCAGTCCTACAATAAATTGAAACTCATGGAGTCATGGTAAAATACCAATGAGAATGTTATAATTTTCTGCCGAATTAAGAGTTAAGAACAAGCTTCTTGATTGATTGTATCTGTATACTTATTAATATACTTTTGACTAGTGTGATGGTTGTGCTGTTGGGTTACTTAAAAATAATAAATACCCTATGACATTGCATACAACGCATAGAAAGCCCAAAACTAACCAGAAATTATTTTTATAACCGTCATCATTATCTCAATCTATTAATGTCCCTCTACTGGGCCTTACTGAATCTTCTCTCTCATTAAAGTATATGTAATACCTTAATGAGACAGATTCAGGTCATAAGTATACCCTAAGCAGACCCAGTTCTAACTGGCGCGCCAGCCATTGGCAGTGGTGTGTCAATGGGGCCTCTAACTTAACGACTACTCTTACATAACTTAATTTAGCGACTAGTAATAAATAATTGAGGCCGGCGGAACGTGTCTTCCGAGACACGAGATATTTTATAACATATAATAATATACTTATATACATTCACACTTGTTTCCTCGCGGGTGACAAATTTTCATATACATTCTGTTAATTATATTTTGGTCCCACGTAATAGCGCCAGCCTAATACCGTTTACCGGGAACTTTTACGTTTGCCAGAGTCGTCTGTTAATCGGCAGGTACAACACTTACAGGTGAGTTCGTTTCTAAGGTCTTAAGTACAATCCCTATACATCCTAATAATATACTCAGAAATCTCAGAATTAAATTATATAATAAACCTTATACTGCATTGTACCCTATCAGCACCCGAACTATAAATTGTAGATATAAGACAACCAGTTCTCTAAAATAAAGGAAATGCCTATTAGTAGAATGACCCCCCTAAGCCATTGCTCATCGCCTAATGTGCGAATTTACGTTGACGAGGGGAACCGTCAATTTCCACATTGGCACCGTCATAAATATCAATTTGGTGCCGGCCAAATTACAGGTTATCTGCTGGCCAAAGTGATTTAGCGGTCTGTCTGTATGACGCATAGTTTAATATTTTGGCGCCAATAGAGTTTTTTTATAAAGTGACACTTGTACATTTAGCGGCAAAAACGTTTTTGTGATTTTTCTAAATATTACTTTTTTTGTTTTTTTTATTAGTTTTTTTGCTTTTACTGTCACGTAAGACACTGGGACGTTCTTTGTGACTACTTTTATTTTTTGTAAGTAAATACAACGTTACAAAATTAGATATTTGAATACTCAAATACTTATATATTGGTAATACTACATTACACGTCACAGAAAAGAAAACTAAAAATTATTAAAATGTCAATTAAATCACAATATTATTATAAAATTAATATATAGATTATGTGAAAAATAAAAATGTCAACAACTTGACTTAGGAAATAAACAAATTTAATAAAAATAAACAGTCGATAATTATATAAATTTAAATTAAGCAAATGTCATATCAGATTCTTACAATAAAATTACATATAAAACATTAAAATTAAAACATTTTAAGAATTCATTACTTTACAAAGTCAATAATGCCATATAACTTTTGCTTAAGAAGATTTTTTTTAAAAGACAGGTAGGTTTGTATATGATAGTTAAAGTTAAGTTTTATAAAGTAACAAAACATGCACATTTAACCTATTTATTATGTTTTACTTGACTACTAGTTAGATATAATTTACCAGCAAAAATATAATGTATTCTAACAATTTTTATAACTCGAAGCATTCACTCATTTAGTACAAACAAATAGCTAATAGAGTTAGCTTAAGTTATATGACATATTTAACTCTCTTAAACATTTTAAATGAAATACATTTTGCAGATATCGACCGATATGGCGTGAAGGTCAGTATACCTGCACTTCACTCCAGAAGTCGTGGGTCTTCCCACACAGGACAAATATTTACGTGCATGAACATGAATATTTGTTCTGGTCTGAGTGTTTTCCTATGTATATTAAGTATGTATATATTTACAAAAAAAAAGTATTTTAGTATGTTTATCCCTTCGTTAGTATCCATAACACAAGTTCTTAATGATACTTATCTTGGAACTAAATAATTGATGTTATTGTAAGAGAATATTTATTTATTTATTATATCGCAATTTATTACTATATTATTATATATATTAGGGCCCAGGGTATGCTCACTGGTATAACCAGAATCGTCTGAATTTTAGTTATTACATGAAGCGACTGCCTTTTAACCTCCGTCACGCATAGGGAAATTTCATTCTATGCTTTAACCGGCTGTCAGTATATTAGCACTGACTTCCTAATAACGACTGCCATAGATGTTCCCAACAGTCGGGACTTAACGTGCTCTTTGAGCCACGGAGCAAACCATAACTAAAATTCGAAATGTCACAGATAAACCCCCTGAATTTGAAATCTACCGCCGCCCTGATATCGCGATTTATTCCATTTTTAAATATGTATATACTTATATAATTACGTGCAAAAGTGACTTTTTCAACTTTTTCAACTACGCCACCTGGCTTAAGCAGGACGGCTGTAAGGTAAACGGTCTATCAGTTAGAATTAGACGACAATTATCAAATATTTACGACTACTACAGGATAACGGCGTACTTAGATATGAGAGTGGCAGTTAATATTGTAACATATGCGAGCGCGACTGTACTTACTCACTTTCACCATTTTTGTCACAGTAAACAGTTTAGGAGCAGTAAGTAAAGTCAAAAAATACATTATCAGTGAGATAGGATACAATGAATTTTAATTGTTTTTAATTAATTGTTTCCTATCTCACAATTATAAATATACAATTGGGAAAAATATGTGACTTTAAATGTTAAAAATTGTTTTATTTAAAATCCTGTTAGCGGGAGTAATTTTCTTGCAGGTTTTATTCACAATATGTTTCATATTTGATTAAAATCCACTTAATAAAAAAAAACGTATAATCTTGAACACATATAAGATAATTAGCATGATAATGCATATTAGGAACATATTTTGAAACATAAATACTTAAAGACTTATATGTGTCTGATTTTTGTTGGCGATTTGTACTTTTTTTAAAAATAATAGACCTTATAGTTTATAATTGTCTCCATTACATTTGCTCTGGTCTTGGCGGTGGAGTATGGCCCGAAACCGTCCTGTCTTGGTTTGTGAGAGCAGGCATTGGTTTATGCGCCGTGCTGTGGCGGCATATTGGGCTGACGAAATATAGGTTGGTGTTAAAAAAAATTGTCAACAACGCGACAAAAATTAATATCTAAGGCAATGGATTACAGTCAGTAATATGTTTACTTTATAAGTATACACCACAAATTTATATATATACTAGATAATGCAAGTATCACAATTTGTATCAAATTCAGGCATGCAGACTTTTAACAACTCACTGCCTATATTTAGTGACGGACAATTCAAACTAATTCATTGACTCTGACGTCGCTGATGATAAATGTTTAATAAGTGAAATCGTTCATGATATAGTCCTACTAATATTATAAACGTGAAAGTTTGTATGTGTGGATGGATGTTTCTCTTTCACGCAAAAACTACTGGAGCGATTTTGATGAAACTTTGTACGTGTATAGCTGCAGTCCTGGACTAACATATAAGACTCTTTATCCCGATATTTCCACGGGAACGGGGACCACGCGGGTAAAACCGCAGGGCGCTGCTAGTATTTAATAAACAATAAGAGACACGCGCGATCTGTATGTAGCGGCGGCCAACCTCGACGATTGGTCGGGGTACGAAAATGCGACATACGTGCATTTGCATTATCTATTGTAAATATGTCTTTGCATACACTGTGCCTCGTCTTATGCCCACACCACACTTCGCATTAGTAATGTACCAAAATTATCGCCGCCATAATAATTGTTATTATTGCTATAATTATTTACAATTAATTCGTGCACGGCTTATAATTAATACCCCGCTCAGGTGAGAAGTTATCACTGAAAACTTATCTGAACAGATCTGAGTTTCATAAGCTAGGTGTTTTATGTATGTTAAATATGTGAAAGTTAGCGTGTTTGTACATTTGTACGTATTGATGATGTTTCCTAAATAGATATAAGAAATTCATGGTTCATAGTTGTTTAAATAACTTCATACCATAATGTTGTATCACAAACATGTATGTTAAGTAATGTTGTGTTGACAAACCTTGTTTTTGTTTTTGATTGGAAGTCAACAAATGATCTTTCCCCGCATTGGGTGAGCGGGAGAGTGTGTCGGACTTCTACTGACTAAAACCATCCATGTTCCTTCTTTTGAGCCTGCTACGTACCGAGGCCACGGTAACCCTTTTGAACAGTTCCGCAAGTAAAGTAAAAGTAAAAAGTTCTTTATTTCATAAACTATTACATAGCACTTGAAAACGTCAAAACAAAATATACATGAAAAAAAATTTATATCAACCCTGAAATCACGAAGCTTAGATTCACTTACATGCAAATAAATAAAAATTAGGTGTAAGTGAATCTAAGTGTTGACAAACCTGCATTAAGATAAATCTTTTTTAATGTTGACCTACACAAATATAAATACACATGTTCAACGCTCACAATAAGTTGTCTTGTGCGTGAATCTCAGGCAGGCTTAATTAAGGATTATTTTAATTAACTATACTCCAAAAAATAGTAAATGATGACCAAAAACTCTAAATAACACTAACTTAACTAACTGGTAAAAAATATACGTTTTTATATATACTTAATGTCACGCCTTATTTCCGCAGGGATGGTTAGAGATCATCCTTCCACTTGCTACGATCCTGGTTGGTTGGTTAAATTAATCTTCTACTATCCGTGTGGTACCGGCCTAAAATAGCGCCACCCCCAATTATCTCATGGGGAGTCGAGAGAGTCGACGAAGAGAAGTCCTAACTGATGTTGGGCTGCAGCATCATCTTCCGTACTGGCTGGAACTGCGATCACCAACCCGTCTGCCTAGCGTTGCGATTATTGGCAAATATCCCCATTAGAATGTAACCTACTCGGTAGGCTAATGTTCATCAGTGGACTTTATAAGGCTGATAAAACTTCTCATCCACTCCCGTCAGTTTAGAGCACATTTAAGTTTTTGTTTTTAGTGATTATTAATTTCTTTCTTGGTAAGCAGTGCAATTTTTTTGTAATAATAAATAACCAAAAGCTTATGTAAAGTAGTGTTTAAGCATGTAACTGAAATTCACCTAAATATGTGAGCAGACCCTAGGACCTAAGATTAAGTATAGGGCAACCGGTATAATGCTAGGATAGGAGAATGGTGAAGCAAGTACAAAAGTTAACTACACAAAATTATCCTTGAATTGATTTTGTCTCCGATAACTTATAAATGCCAATCTGTAACCTTTGAACGGTGACTTTTGCCCATTTGAACTGCATATGGTGAGGTAAGGTGTTGAAACATCAGTTCGAGTTGATACAAGAGCCTCTTTATAAATCAAAGCATCTCGCTTAGTTCCCAAGGTTTATTCCCACTAGCCATCACAGCCCATCAGTTCATCATAGTGTAATAATAAAGAAAATATTGTTTAATTTTAGATTAAATTGAATTGAGAAGAATGCTGTATACGTTTTTGAAGGCCAACATATATGTTATGTTATTTTGTGGTTGTGTGTTGTTTGTATATATGTTTAGTTGTTGAGCTGTAGCGTACCTTAATAAATAAACATAATTTCAACGCCTACAAAACAACCTACAACTGTTTCATACTGAAGATTTATTTCATCGTGTGGATATATAGTATAAGAAAAGTGGGTAACTCAAATAATCTAAATCATATCGCCCATAAATAAATATTTTCTGACACCAATTATTAGTTCCAAGATAAGTATCACAAAGAACTTGTGTTATGGATACTAAAGAACGGATAAACATACTTACATACTTTTTTTTTTTGTAAATACATACTTAATATACATAGGAAAACACCCAGACCAGAACAAATATTCATGTTCATGCACACAAAGATTTGTCCGGTGTGGGAATCGAACCCACGACCTCTGGCATCCCATCGCAAACTCAAAGAAAATTTATTACTTATAAACAAACATTTAAAAAAAGAAACAATGAAAGTCCGTGCAGCATAACTTTTCATCCCATTCACTTCGTTTATTCGTCATCGAATTATCCATCCCTTCTCGATCATTGCAATCTTCACAAATCACTCAATAACTTCATCATTACGTTAGCTTAGTGATAAAAAGAGTAAGAGTGATGTGTGAAACTCCATGCGGGAGCGTCTGTGGGGGTCGCGCAACTATCCTGTGTTCTATCGCGGATCGCTGGGACTCATCTTTCTTGCGCCACTGGGTTCATTCATTAACATGCTTCCATTAAGCCGCATACTTGCGCGTTCTCTAGTTTAATATTGGGTATTTTAATTTTAATACAACTAGTCTTATAATTCAATTTGTATTATATGTATACTAACATAGATCTTAAGTTCCTTTGTTACTTACCATTATGAGTCATTGATACATGAATAAATAAATTTAAATATTATTATTACTCTTTTCGTCAAATGTTCTTCGTCTCTTCTCATGACATGCCTATAATATACACCATGCTAAACAGTTTTAATTAATTAATTGTTTTTTTTTTGTCATTGATGCTACTTTCGTACTACCTCTTTCATATTCATTCTCGTCTTCATTATACTGATCTGCCTTCTTAATATTATAAAAACTGACAACAGATCTTCTGATCAAGTTGCATTGGACAACTGCAATTAGAAAAATATATATACAATTAAAATGTATAGGGATGATATTGACAGCTAATGTCATGTTCATATATTTTAATTCTGTTGAACGTATTCCAATGTCAAATGATATATGGGTATAGGTGTAGTCTTTACTCACATTCATTAGATTAGATTTACTGTTAATTTATTTGTACACCACCTTTTGACTGTTGTTGAATTAAAAGTTTGGCTAGTGGGATTAAACCTTTACAAACAGGTACTCACATTTAACATTCAATACAAAATACAACAAGATGGCAGTAGTATGGATTACTCTGTGACATGAAACATCTAATTGGAACCATTGTTGATTTAATTTATATTTATTTAAATAGAGACTTGACTTAGACGACCGATATGGCGTGGTGGCGAGTATACCCTCAGTTTACTTCTAAGGTCGTGGGTTCGATTCCCACACAGGACAAATGTTTGTGTGCATAAACATGAATATTTATTCTGGTCTGCGTGTTTTCCTATGTAAATAAAGTATATTTTGTCTGCCTACCCCTTCAGGGAAACAGGTGTGATTGTATGTATGTATTTCATAAAATAGTCATCGACTTATTCATCCGCTTCTCGTTCATGTCAATGTATAATTCCAAAATTCAAAGTTCATAAAACAGTGGTAAAATTTTGATGAGTGGGGTTACCACCTGTGACTCACGGCAATACGTGACGAATATGAGTTAACATAGTCATTGGTATTCATCTTAAACTCAATTCCATAAGGTTCAATTTACGATGGGATTATGTTTACCACTGCCCCATAAAGAGTTAAATAGGTAGGACGTATATGGCAGTAGGTACTTTTTGCGTGACTGTGTCATCTCCAACCTTTTCTCTAGTTGTATCATTATCTTTTGCCGGATGATGGGCAGCAGCGTCATCCTGCATCCTGCTGAAACTGCGATCACCAAACCAACTGCCCAGCATGCTGATTATTGGCAAATACTCCCAATGAATACAATCGGGAAGGCCTATGATCGGCAGTGGACTTCAAATGGCTAAAATAAAATAAAAAATAATAAATAAACTTATTTCTATGATTTTTGTTAGTCCTAGAGCAATATCCAGTGTGAAAACTCCCTTTTAAGTTTAATGCTATCAATGAATTACCACTTCTATTCAAGAAATGGTGGTCGGAAACAGTTACCAAAGTAAAGCCGAATTCACAGAGATGAGTCCTTGGATGCGTGACCGTGTGTGTGGGATTTAATTTCGAGCGTTTCCGTGCTTTGGAAGTCACATTGAGATGGCTGGATAACTTTTAACAGTAGGAAGCCATAATCCTGTCTCCGCCAATCCGCACACGGTCAGCATGGTGAAAAATGACCTAATCCTGTTATCATGGTTCGTATAGTCCTTGCTCTGTATTGGGACAGAAATGGGCTAAGATGATGTTGACGATTAAATTACCAACTTTAATTTGCTACTGCTTGAGTAATACCCTTTTCGCAATCCGATAATGGAACCAATCTTAGATAGACGTCTGCCATTATCGTTTTATGATTCCTAGCGTTTAAATCCAAGGATTGATTATTGAGACGCTTTACTTCAAATAAGGTGTAAGTTGTCTATCGCAGATAGTCAATTTTGGTCCAAAATCCAAAATTTTTGGATCGAAATAGGTTAAGGTTTAATTTTGGGCGTTATCGAACTTCATCTTCTTTTGTCAAATATGACCCTGTTTTTATAAATTAAATGAGCCGTCTTCATATAACTTAGCGAGACGTCTAAGTTCGTTATATCACGAAGTAAAATTAAATAAAAATAATTATCTAGAGATACTATTATTATTATAGTTATTATCCTACCAACATCTTAGGATCCCAAGCCAACCTCACCTGCAAGTGGTGCACGTGCAGATCAACGGACGAGGCCCTGGCAAACAGAAGTTCCCGGTAAGCGGCAATAGGCTCGCCACCTAATACGTGGTACCTATAACACGATTGGCGAAATGTGGGCTTATAATATGCTTCTGCCTACTCCTTCGGGGACATAGGCGTGATTGTATATGTATGTAGATGTTATTATTTCCTTCGTTTAAAAGCGTTGAGCTGAACAAAACAACACAACACTGGCAACTTTGTTATAAATACGCAAGTGTAAGCGCGAACTGGATGTTATTATGTAAGGTGTTTCACAACACAGGTAAGCACGTGCTTATTATGTGTGAAAATTGTCAAGTATTGCTTATACTTCACGATCTTGCTAAGCCACAGAGTAAGGACTTGGACATCTGCTGTTGGTAAATTGGAAAGGTCGCCTTTGAGAATGTAAAGTAAAGTAAAGTAAAAAGTTCTATAATTCATAAACTATTACATAGCACTTGAAAACGTCAAAACAAAATATACATGAAATAAAAAATTTAATATCAACCCTGAAATCACGAAGCTTAGATTCACTTACATGCAAATAAATGAAAATTAGGTGTATGTGAATCTAAGTGCCAGTTCAGAGCCCCCGCTCTGTGAGAAGAACTGACAAGAAACTCACAGGCACACAGTGTAAATTTGATGATACTGAAAGGGTCCCCCGAAGCTGTAACCAATAAAGTAACACCAAGGGAACCTTCCATCACAGTCAAGTAAGTATGTATTGTGAAACTGAGCTGAGCCTGTACAATAAGGGATGGTCAGGACAATGATCTGGTTGACTTTTTATTCTAATATACACATACAAGTTGAAAATGTTAAGCCCAAGCTTGTTTATCCGATAAGTAATCATTAACAGCATAATACCCCTTTTGAAGAAACTGCTTTTTAACTACAGTTTTAAAAGTTGATCAATTATTTCCTGCGGAATTTTATTATAAAATCTGATACTATTACCCAAAAATTAATTTTTTGTTTTGTGAAGTCGACAATTTGGCAGAGAGAGCTTATTTCTATTCCTAGTATTAAAATTATGTACTTTTGAATTTTTATCAAATGTATTAATGTTTTTGCGAACATACATTACATTATCGAATATATACTGTGATGCAACCGTTAATATGTTAATTCTTTTAAACATCTCTCTGAGAGAATCCCTGGACTTAAGATTATAGATAGCTCTTATGGCGCGCTTTTGTAGTACAAATATATTATGTATGTCCGCAGCAGATCCCCACAATAACATACCATATGACATAATGCTATGAAAATAGCTAAAATAAACTAATCTAGCTGTTTCTTCGTCTGTGAGTCTTATCTTTCTGATGGCATAGCATGCTGAGCTAAGCCTTCCGGACAAATCCATTATATGGGGGTTCCACTGTAATTTAAAATCAATATTGATGCCTAAGAACTTTGTGTCATTTAATAACTCGATATTCTTGCCATTCATTTTCAAGTTAGTTAAGACTTTTGTAACATTAGGCAATGAGAACTTTACACATTTAGTTTTACTTGCGTTAAGAGATAGATTGTTAACCGTAAACCAATATAAAACCTTCGCAAGAGCATTATTTATCACGTCAGAATGATCCTTGCCTCTGTTCACTTTAAATATCAGAGACGTATCGTCAGCAAACAAAACTGTTTCGCACAGATCTCTAGTATAGAACGGTAGATCGTTAATATAAATTAGAAACAATAAAGGGCCTAAAATCGAACCTTGTGGAACTCCCATAAGCAATGGCGCGCCAGAAGACTCCACTCTATTAATAACTACTTTTTGAGTTCTGTCACTCAAGTAAGATTTAATTAATTTTAAAGAATTATTATTAACACCATAATATGTCAATTTAGCTAACAAAGTAGGATGGTCAACGCAATTTAAGCAAATAAAACTTTGAGGTCAAAATATCTTTATGCTAAAGTGATTGTTTCGGCCATTTCAAGTCCACTGCTCCATAGGCCTCTCCAACTGTTTTCCTCGTTGATCGATCTTAAGCCGCTTGCATCCACCTACTTCTCGCTTTGACCAGATCATCGGTTTATTGGGTGAGAGGCCGTCCTCTATTACGTTTGCTGGTTGGCGACCGCTTTTAAAGAACTTTAACGCCCCATCCGTCGTCTGTTTTTCGAGGTACATGCCCCGTCCTTACTGAACTAATAATATGAACTATAGCCAACCTAATTTGGCCTGAGTTAAGGAACCTTTTCTAATTCGCACAATGAGTAAACTTAATGCTTAATGCTGCTGTTCCGGCTCGGAACTGGCACTTACATTCACTTAAACTTAAATATATTTTTTTCAAATTGTTTTGTTGCATGTAAGTGAATCTAAGCTTCGTGTATTCAGTGTAATCATATTTCGATTGTTTTTTGTTTTTATATTTCATTTCGACGTTTTTAAGTATGTACTATGTGATAGTTTATGGAATAAAAAGATATGAACTCTAAATTTATTAAATACGGGGTGCATAGGATTCCTACAAAGATCTAAGAAGCCCAAGCCAACCTCACCTGCAAGTAGTGCACCTGCCGATTAACAGACGAGGCTCTGGGGCAAACATGAAAGTTCCCGGTAAGCGGCACTAGGCTCGCCACCAATATAGCGAAATTGGGGCATATAATACGTGGACCAACAATATGGCGAAATTGGGGCATATAATATGCCTCTGCCTACCCCTTCGGAGAAACAGGCGCGATATTATATATGTAAATACTTTATACCGTATATAAAACACGTTAATGTTAATGTATATTCACATACATATAATATCTACAATATTATTTTACATGATGCTTTATTAATAATGTTCATAAAAGCGAACGATTGTACAAAAAGATGCGAAAGGCTCATTTCACATACATACCTGAGATACCCTAGGAATTTCTCATCTATTAGTTCTGGAATTAACGTTATTTTGTAGTAAGGAGTAGATATTACAATCCTGTGCAGACGTTTCATACTTTTACGAAGATGCGAATCTATAGCAAATTTCACGGACGATAAATATAAAGGAGGCTACATACCTTCCACGGTTATTGAAAGTGATATTTTAAGGTTTCTTTTTAAAGATTCCTTTTTAAAGTAAACTGTTTCTACTTTAGTGTCACTAGTGGGAAACGCACACAAATATAAATTATAAATTAGATTAAACACATTAGGGCTTTTCGTAATACTTTCATAATGCGGGTCTATAAAAACAATACATCCTACTATAGCCCTCTGATCAGAATGTGAACAGAACGTGTGGTGGCAATGATATCGATATATTTGATGCCAATTTTCTTTTTTTCCTTTTAAATAATGGCTTCGTGCGTCTAGCACATTTAGCCAGTGTCAAGTATAAGTGTGATATATTAGTAATATATAATTCATAGTAAATGAGAATGAGTGGTGATAAAGATGATAAATGGTAAATGAGATACCCTCCTCTAAGCCCCTTGAGTCCTCAGTAAAGATGTGGGACTATACTAAGATCTCACATGGGCTCCTTGAGAGAAAATTTGAAAATTGATGCTGCACTGTTTTGTTTGATTTACCAACACTTATGTATGTTCACAAACACTTAACGGTTAATAATCCACCATTATTACACATTAATGTTAGAAATATCACAAATTTTAGAAAATAAAACAAAACTGTAGACATGACGCCTCACTTTCCCGCCAAGAAGTCCGATCCCAATTTTGCGCAGTACAAAAAGTTGACATCTAACTTTTTCACAGACCAAGCATCCTCCTCTCATGAATCCTAATATAGTTTTTTCCTGATAATGATTTTTCCATATGTCGTATATTGTTTGTTATATTTTCAGTATTTTCCCCTTAATATTTGCATAAGGCGTTCGACTTTTTTTAAGTTTAGAACAACACCTATGAAACAAAAAAGTTAATAATTACATAAACTCTTTGCTAACCTGCATAGAGGGTTTTTTGGCGCCAACGCGAAAAAAGACACATCGCAGCAGTAGTTTATTTTCCAAATATAGTGTAAATTTCAGTTTTTATGTGTAAATATAGTGGATTTTTAGACATAGCTTCTTTGGCAATGAACACAAATGTAGGAAAGTGATTCGATGACCGATATGGCGTGGAGGTCAGTATACCTACACTTCACTCCAGAGGTCGTGGGTTCGATCCCACACAGGACAAATCTTTGTGTGCATGAAGATGAATATTTGTTCTGGTCTGGGGTGTTTTCCTCTGTATATTAAGTATGTATATACACAAAATAAGTATTTAAGTATGTTTATCTATTGTTTAGTATTCATAACACAAGTTCTTAATGATATTTATCTTGGAACTAAATAATTGGTGTGATTGTCAGAAAATAATTGCAGTGAATTGTGATTTTCCGTGTTAATTTCAATACTTCCAAGAAGCCTTTAGTAGTCTCCACTATTTTACCGGGGTATGACTCTGACTTGACTCGACTATGACGGACTGTACTTTGACTGTACTGAATATCGAAAATGATGCAAATAACTTGGACAATTGTACTTAACACTGGCAAATACTCTAAACAAGTGAGTCCATGCTTAAGAGAAAAATAAACTCTGTATTTAATCTGTAATAAAAAGTATTATTCTTCTAAGATATCGCGTTCTACACAGCTGTTAATTGTTCTTCATACAAGAACGAATTTGACAAGCTGGCTGAGGAAAATAAGTCTTTCCCTATTTATTTGAGTTTTCCTTCTTGAGTATGATACCGCCCATATCTCTTGCATTATTTTCCATTTTACATCTTAAAATTTAACGACGCTGAATGATCTTGTTAATCTTAATAACAATGAAGAATATAATTACTTTTATTTTTTATTAATAAAGTAAAAAGTAAAAGTAAAAAATTATTTATTTCATAAACTATTATACATAGTACTTGAAAACGTCATGATCACAAATGAAAAAAAAAACAATCGAAATAATATTACACTAAATCACGAAGCTTAGATTCACTTACATGCAACAAAACAATTTAAAAATAAAAAATAATTAAGTGTAAGTGAATCTAAGTGCCAGTTCCGAGCCACCGCTCTGTAAGAAGAACTGGCAAGAAACTCACAGGCTATGCTCTTTTAAATATGTCCATTAGTTTGGTACTAGAATTACAATCTTCATTTGTCTGTGAAGCTATACAATGCAATATAACATAACCTTAACAATATTTATGTTTTCAAGTCATTCATATTAGAATAGCCTGTATGAAACGGCAGTTTAATCCCAAGCATTTTTATCTGCCATATAGTCTTTAATAGAATAATATCCCTTTGAAGACAGCTTGTGTTTTATTGTTAATTTAAATTTATTTAGGCTCAATTGCTGTATGTTGCTTGGGATTTTATTGTAGAATCGCACACATTGACCTTTAAAAGATTTGTTTATCTTTTGGAGCCTAGTGGCAGGTACAACTAATTTATGCTTATTCCTTGTGTTTAGGTTATGTACACAGCTTTTCTTACTAAATTGATCAGTATTCTTATGTACATAAACCAGGTTATCATAAATGAATTGACCAGCCACTGTTAAAATACCAATTTCTTTACCGCACACCATCTTCGTTGTGTGGCTAAGTGAGGTAATAAGGTACTCTGTTGTATTAAAAAAAAAGTTATTACAGATACTAATAAGATTATCCTGGTCTCAATTATGTTTAAAATAAGTACTTTCTTATTTCCATAAATTGTATTAGGCCTAGAGTAACACCAATAAAACAAAAAAAGTTAATATAAAAACTATTTGTTAAGCCAATATTTTTATTCTAAATACTCGCGTTCTTAACAGCTGTCATACATACATACATACATAATGTCACGCCTCTTTCCCGTAGGGGTAGGCAGAGATCACATCCTTCCACTTGCTACGATCTTGGCACACACTTTTAGCTTCATTCACACTCATTAACCTCCTCATACACGCCCGTCGGTTTAGGGTACTTTTGACCTGCCCTTTCTCTAACATTTTTTGTATTTGGTCATGGAAGGTCTTACGTGGTCTTCCCCTCCCAACACTTCCATCCACTTGTCCATCATAAATCACTTTCGTTAATCTACTTTCATTCATCCTCTCAACATGACCAAACCATCTAAGCATACCTTTCTCAATTCTTGTCACTATATCTTCTTTTACACCAGCTTTAACCCTTATCACTTCATTCCTTATTCTATCACTCAATTTCACACCAAGAATATTTCTGAGTGCTCTCATCTCTACTGCATTAATCTTACTCTCATGTTTCTTCTGCCATAACCAACATTCGCTTCCATACATTAGTGTAGGTACCAACACACCTCTATGAACTGCCAGACGTGCCTTTTCAGACACTTTCTGACTGCTTACAAAGGCGTGAAGTGCCCCATTCAACATGTTTCCAGCATTCACTCTTCTATCGATATCGCTTTCACACTTTCCATCTCTCGTAAATTTCGATCCCAAATACACAAACTCATTCACTTGTTCTACTTTCTCACTTCCGATTAAAATTTCACAATTTGTCACTTTGTCTTCTCTTTCAAAAACCATAACTTTCGTCTTACTAACGTTTACTTTCATTCCAACAGCTGTCATTTGTTCTTTATTCAAGAAAAACTTACATCTCTCGTTGTTACTAATCTTACAGACTGGCTGGTTAAGCTGAGAAAAAGAAATCTTATCCCATTGATATAAGTCTTAACTCAAGCTTTACCTTTCGCTCCGTGACTAAATACCTAATTCAAACTAAGGTAAGACGGTATTCTGATGAAGCGGAGTGTGAAATCGCCGTACCTGCGCCGGGCCGATTGTCGTATAGTGTGTAAGCTTCCTTATTATTCGCTGCGGTAATTCACAATGAGGAGTTAGATTTTAGCGTCTATACAATGTTCTTAGCTTGTATTCATGTGAACTTTCGGTGGTGTTCAAAGGAACGGAGACGTGGTTTATGAGATGTTCTGTATGGGATAGTTAACTAAAGTCTTTTATGATTAATAAATATTTCTTTGCTTAGAAAGGATGACGTACGAAATGAGGCGGAGGTTATTCATTTATATTTTCGCTGATATAGGATGTGGCATAGTAATTTTGTTTTATCATCTGACAATTTGGTACATTATTGAAATTTTACAACAAAGTGAAATTTATGTTAAAATAAATTTTATGTCATAATAAAATTTATGTCTAAATAAATTTTATGTCAAAATAAAATTTATGTCAAAATAAAATTTATGTCAAAGTAAATTTTATGTCAAAATATTATCAAGGTTTGTTAACCGCATTCTATTTTGAGTCTATTTCACTTCGTCGTATCTTACAACTTGAGAGGGGGTGGCACTATTTTAGGCCGGTACCACACGGCATAATAAGTAAAGTATACAAAGATCAAATAAGCCGGTTTAAAAAAATCACTCATACTAGTATAAGTGTTGTGCAACTCTTACGAAGAATTTTATCTACACAATATTTACGTTGAAAAGTATCGATTACCGCTTTTAAAGTTCAAACACTTGCTAATGTTAAGTGTTGAGACATTAAGTGACTATCGATGAAACTAATTTAACTCAATGAGCTTTTAGAGTGAAGGTTTTTTAATGTATAATACCGATATTAAAATTAAAATACGCCGCGATTTATTATAGTAGCGTAAAATGTGTGTGTTTTTTCAAAATATTTTATTTGTTTTTGATCCTTGATGATAGAACTAGGTATTAAGAGAGAAAATTGCATAAGTCATAACATAATCATAGCATAGGTTGTCTTTGCCGAACTTTGCCTTTTACCACAATGTATATTGCCCATTTATTTTTTAATGACAAATGATTCTTGTATCAGAACTAGACTAGTATATGACACAGTTTCACATATTCCTCTTTTCAGTGTTCTCAAAATAATTTTACGCGAACAATTTGATTAAAATATTAATTTCATTAAAAGATTATAAATTATATGGATACCTAAATCCACCTATCCGTCTAAATAGTCTATTAAATAGGATATTCTTATAGAGACCGTATAAGTAAAATGAATGTTTTATTAGCAAAAAATATTGACCTATACTTTGTATCCAAGAGCGGGGCCCTCTAGCACAGGTTACCTACTTAAAAGAGGGCCTCAACCACTGTTATAATTATTTAAAACTATGTTGTTATGAATAAAAACTATTTTATTTTGATTTTTTGATCCCAATCATTACCAACGACACGAGGACAGAAAATGAATCAGTTGCATTATTAAATTATCGACGTATCCCCATCACTAATGAGATAAGGCGGCACTTCACACGGGCGTGTCAATATTGACGCACGAGAATTTTGAGCAATAGCCGGCCTTAGATACTAGTGCCGGCGGTGTGTGCGAGGCTTTACGAACTATGGAAATGGTTAATAACTTAATGGATTTTAGTACCTAATTACATATTTAATACAAAAATAATTCTCTTACATTCACACTCATTACACTGAGTGTAAAAAGACCTTAATCAAAGCCAAAGGCGAATTTTACACATTACTAAAAGAGATGACGGGTGCGCGTACGGTTTGTTTTAAAGGAAACTTTATGTCGCGTAGGTACTCTTGGTTGTCGAATGTTCTCCCTGGCAAGGTTTCCAGCTGAGCAAGAGATTACAGCAAGAGTCCCATCTTTAAAAAGGGCGTGAAACAGGTTGTCAATATTAACAAGCTATTTATTTCAGATTGTGTATAGGGATCTTATCAAGACCTAAGCAGTGGGCTCCTTAGGTTTTGACCTAACCTGCAAGTGGTGCACCTGCCATCGGCTTTGGCGAACATAACAGTGTCCGGTAAGCGGCAATCGGTTCGCCTAATACGTGGGACCAACTATATGATTGGCGAAGTGTGAGCATATAATATGCTTATGCCTACCCCTTCGGGAAAAGAGGCGTGAATTTATGATTGAATGTGCCGTATAGTATCGGCCTAGATTAGTGCCACCCTCTTTCATGTTACCGGGAGTTGTGAAAGTCGACGAAGAGCAACCCTACCGGATGATGGGTAGCAGCGTGGCTGGAGCTGCGATCACCAACCCGCCTGCTCAGCGTGGTGATTATGGGCAAATATCCCCAATATAAGGTCACTTATTGAGGACGCTTATGTACAGCAGTGGACCTTATAAGGCTGATATAATAATAGAGCTGTAATGAGCTTGACACGAATGAGCTTTATAGAGTCAAATTGAAATAAAATATTCAGACTTCGAATCTGATTAAGAGCTTAACTAAACTTTAAAGGAAAAGGTTACTGCTATACTGGTAATATTTATAACGAGAAAGAAATAATAACATTTCTTCGAAAGAAACGAAACGAATTGTTTAAAAAGGAAACAATTACCAACCGGAAATCCCTTTAAGCACCGGGCGCAGGATATCGGCTCCTTATGTTGGCAACGATTATTCAGTGTTGCCAACCTAATTGTTTGACGCACGCCATACTCGAGTTAACACATTCTGAATCGTTTCATTTGTTATAGTTTGTGGTGTGTATTTATTGGATCGCATTGAAAATACTTTTTTAACTTACAGAAATAGGTTCATAATTTATTTGAAAGCGGTCGTCTGCGAATTATCGCATGAAAATAAAAAGTAGCCCAAGTTATTGATTTTAAATTAACTATCTGGAAGACTCTGTCTGTACCTGTAAAAGCCATACAAACAATGTACAAAGTATATATTACATCCATATGCATTTAGTATAAAGCGGTTACTTTAATATTACAAACAGACACAGTTCATTTATTTATAATAGGTTGGGGAAAAAGTCTTTTCGTATTTTTGTATGAAAAGTCAAGACATTTTTTTCAAAGTTTATTTACATTTATTTACAATATATATGTACCGTTTTGTTGAATAACTTTCTGCCATTTTGTGGGCAGAGACATTATCCCGTTACTGTAGAAACTTTGGGACTTCTGATCAAAAAAACGGGACAAATAGTTTTGGCAGTCCTCTCTTGAGGTCAACCTTACAGAACCTAAAGAATTCTGCAGAGACCGAAACAGGTGAAAATCTGAAGGCGCAAGGTCAGGGCTATATGGTGGATGCACTAGGACCTCCCAGTCGAACTCTCTTAATTTTTGCTGAGTGGCTAAAGATGTGTGTGGTCTAGCGTTATCGTGATGAAAGACCACACCCTTCCTGTTGATCAATTCCGGCCGTTTTCTCTCGACTGCTTCCTTTAATCTCATCAGTTGCTGACAGTAAAGATCAGAATCGATGGTTTTGCCGGGCGGTAAAAGCTCATAATAAACAATGCCCTTCCAATCCCACCATACACACAGCATCACCTTATTTCGTGTTAGGCCAGGTTTGGCCACAGTCTGTGAAGCCTGGCCAACTTTTGACCACGACCTTTTTCGCACGTTCTTGTCGTACGTGATCCACTTTTCATCGCCAGTTATCAATCTCTTCAAAAACGGCTCGGTTTCATTACGTCTCAATAATGAATCGCAAACGAGTACACGGTTCATTAAGTTTCTTTGAGTGAGCTCGTGTGGCACCCAAATATCGAGCTTTTTTGTATAACCAGCTTTCTTCAAATGGGTCAAAACTGTTTTGTGGTCAATTCCCAGTTCTTCAGCTGCATCGTAACTACTAATATGCCGATCTTGCTCCACTCTTTCAAAAATGGCGTCCATTTTATTCGTAACAGGTCGACCAGAGCGAGGTGCATCTTTAACATCAAAATTTCCGGATTGAAAACGTTTGAACCAAATTTGTGCTACTCTTACTGACACTGCATCAGGTCCATAAACATCACAAATTTTTTTCACTGCTTGAGTTGCATTTTTGCCTTTTTTATAATAAAATTTTAAAATGTATCGAATTTCTTCATTAGATTCACTCATTTTAACGGAGAGAAAAACAAATGAAAAATAGCGGGAAACAACTTTTTTTTATTTTTTTCTTTTCTTTATAATGGAACCTTTTTAATGTTACCAAAACCAGCCAGACACAAATAGTACAGTCAAAAAAAATTTATAATAAGTTTATACCTACGTTATGCGAAAAGACTTTTTCCCCGACCTAATATATAAGAAGATGGAATGGTTTGTTCAAAATGATTTAATAATAAATGTACTTTTTTTTTGGGTAGAAAATCATCAAATTATCTTCCCCCGCTGTAGGTGGAGCGGGATGGTGGGTCAGACTTCTACTGACTAAAAACCATCCATGTTCCTTGCTACTTAACGAGGCCATACGTAAACCTTGCAAACAGTCCCGCAACAATATTATATACTTGGAAATATGATATCTGTACAGATAGAAAATAGAAGACTTTGACTAAAATTACGTAATGATATACCTAGGTAAGACATATGAGTCGGTATAGTCTGTGGGCGTTCTGATGGACAATAGAGCCTACACGAGTAGGAGTGGAGACCACGTATGGGCAAACGTAGTGCAGGGCGACCTGCAGCAAGGTTGATCGATGACTAGAAACAGGTGGATGCGTTCTGCGGGCGGGGTGCCAGAAGCTTCAAACCCAGGCACTGGCCCCCCGCCCTTTTTTCAACTGCGGCCTCGCGCACCTGCCGCAGTGAGCCCCACACTCCCCTCCCAGTACCTTCATTGGCCGGAAAAGATGGATGCGTTCTGCAGAGGACTGGAATGGTAGGCCTATGGTCAGCAATGGACGACAATTGGTAGATTTACTGATAAGTATGATGCAATGCTTAGGTAGCGATGCCGTGTGGTACCGGCCTAAAATAGTGCCAACCCCAACCGAAGAGAAATCCTAGATGATGAGCAGCAACGTCCTCCTGCGTACTGGCTGGAACTACGATCACCAACCCGTTTCCCCAGACTGATGTTTACGGGCAAATATCTCCAATATAATAAACTATTGGGGAGGCTAACGTTCAGCAATTGACTTATACAGCTGAAAATTATGAATGCATGCTTAGGTATGAGTAAATAATTTATAGACATCTCATACAATGCCATCTATCCCTAAACTAAGTATAGCTTGTACAATGAGATGGATTAAAACAACTTACAATATTATTTTGTGTAGGCATTCACAAACATGTAAACATATTGCTTGAACTTAATATCGCGTGGTAGGAAATCGACCTACTCGTCAAATAATATTGGGATAAATTGGAGATTTTCTCCTCGAGACTTATTCTGGCCATATTCCACGAATTACCAGAATCTCACTCATCTCCTAGTTTTAAAGTAGGTAATCGAACTCGAAAAATTAATGACTAAATACCGAATGAGGAAAATTATTAAATTAAAAACCTTAATGCATGTACTACCGAATGGCCTACTTTGAAATTAAGCAGTTGCGAGCAAAGTCTCTGCCGCTTGCATTGTAATAATTTTGTACAAAATTCGTTTGTAAAACACAAGCATCTACCATGAGTCCTAAGCATTTTATTTAAAACCCAATCCTTTTTCAAACATTTACGAATGAAACAATGAAACCCCATGTTTGTTGAGAGCCTCAATGCGCACTTCCTAGCAAACAATTCCGTGAAGACGGGATGATTGTTAAGGATGAAATAAACAAAGTTAATTTGCTTGTTCTGTAATCCGTACTCAAGTGAAGAGGTTACTGCGTAATAAAATAACAATGTTCAACATTCAACAAATGAAATGCTTACGAGCGAGTGCTCTCAACAATGATGTAATTAGCCATTGAGTCGGGACGTCCGCTCCCAACGAGCTCTTAAACACAAATGAGTAATGCCACTTGAAGAAAACAAAACTCGCTATTACCTACCCTCGCTTTTGTTTTATTTTTGAAAGAAATATTCTCTATTCAAACGGGCCAATGGGAACGAGCGCGGCATAGTTCGTTGATTGGCCGACGACCTCCCTTCGGTGCAAGTGGAAATAAAAAGTGCTCGGGTAAATGAGGCGTTCTATCCTTTTCTGGCTCGTTGGCGCGGGATATATTTGTTTCGCTCGGTTTTTCGTTTTAATTGCAAGCATGAGAGGATGTGCAAAGGGTTGTGGGACCTTGAGTGTTGCACGTGCAACCTCCATGCTGGAATCGCATTCAACCTCATTGGGGGGCTCTTTATATTGGGAATATGAGGGCTTATCGTTTCTATGTTTTTTTTGTTGGAAAATATCGAATCAGTTGAGGTCAAACTTATTAATTTTTTTTTATTGCAGCGTATTGTGACTTTTTCGTGTTGACTCCAAAACTCCAGTCGCTTCTAATAAAGTCTCCACTATTTTACTGGGCCTTGACTTTGTGTTGACTCAATAAAGACGAAACAAAAAGTTTTTTTTGAATTTTAAATAATGGTATCGTGCGCTTGGCCAAAAAAATAAACTTCTTTTTTCAAATTGTACCTACAATTGTCAGACATTTTAAATTTGTGTCTACCTTCGTCATTAACGTTCATTTTCGGCATTAGATGCATTTAACTTAAAGCAGGCAGGGAATGAGAGTTCAAAATTTCTAATTTCTGTTATATTAAAATATTCTACTTTTGTATGTAGAGGCCACACCTCTACATATAAAAACAATATTAGTATTGTAACAAGCCTGGTTCCCCAAATCTAGCTTATCACTTTAATGTTTCTCCCGGTTGTACTTACCCTAAGGACACAGGGTCTGCACACTTTTTTTTTTTTTTTGATTAACGTCGGTAACAAAATGCATTTATGCACTGTCTCCCGGCCTAATGGGGAGACCGGGAGGGGGTGTGGGGCTCACTGCGGCAGACGCGACCACCGCAGTCCTACCCACTAAAAATCTCCCGACGACGCCCGCCGCTGTTGAAAAAGGGGCGAGGCGCCAGTGCCTAGGTTGTAGTTTCTGGCACCCCGCCCGCGGCCAACGTCCCCCGGATCAGTGCCGGGATGACCTCCTCAGAGAGGCGCAGTGTGTCGCGCCCCTCCTGCCACCTTGTGCGGCCATGACGTGACTGGCCGTCTGAGGGGGTCTATAGCTAGACGAAAGGGGCCCCCTGCCCCCGCCGCCTAAGACCCCCCGGAGAGTCTCCCGAGGGTCTGCACACTGGTCTAACCAGATTTGGCTGAATTTCAGTTATTACGCGAAGCGACTGCCGTTTGACCTCTGCAACCCAGAAAGAAATTAGTTCAAAAAATGCCCATTTAAAAATTTACACGGTGCTCAAAAAAAATTTTTTTTACAGGAACATGGCTGCGCCTCGCTTGGGTATCGAAGCCGGGAACTCTTCATCAGAAACCATCACAACCCTCCACAAAGAGAATTGCCACCGATTGGAGTATCTGGTCGAACGGCAAAAACAGTTGTGCACTCTCTCAGACAAAATGATACAGGTAAATTACCTCTTTTATTTGATAAGAATATCCGTAAAGCGCTTGCTCCGTGCATCGGAATGCACATTAAGCAGTTGGTCCCGGCTGTCAAGAACATCTTTAACTGTCGCTATTAGGAAGTCAATACATTCTAAAATTCTGACAGCTGGTTTAACCATAGATCCGTGAAGCGCTTGAGAAAAGTATGTAGATATGTCTATCCGTTCTCTAATACCCAAAGTACAACTTCTTGTTAGGTTCATCATCATCATCACAGCCCATTAACGTCCCACTACTGAGCACGAGCCTCCTCTCACATATCAAGGTGTGAGAGTATTAGGTCGTACTCCACCACGCTGACCCAGTGCGTATTGGCAGAGGCAGGTGTATGGCGTCCTGCTGTTAGGTTTTTTTAAGCCGCCTATTAGGCCTCTAACATGGCTTAACGACTACCACATTTAGTGATAACCGGGACCAACGGCTTAACGTGCCTTCCGAAGCACGGAAGCGCTCGGTATCAAATGGCACACAAACGGTCATCCCAGGACTGACCTCTGTAAACTCTGCTGTACTTTGGTGATCGTTTCCGACCACTGAGCACCGCAGAGCTACGATCGTTTCGGTGGTTAGGTTATCACGCCTGTTGTTTTCTGTTTCGAGAGTGAAGGTAGAGGAATATTATAACGCCTACACTTCGCTAGGTACATTGTTGATCCCACGTAATAGGTGATAAGCCTATTGGCGCTTGCCGGGATCTGTTAAGTTTGCCAGAGCCTCGTCTGTTGACCAGCAGATGCAGCACTTGCAGGTGAGGTTGGCTTGGGCTTCTTAGATATTAGTAGGATCTCTATACACCTAATCATTATCATCTCCGACCATTACACATCCACTACGGAGCACTGGCCTCCGCTCAAGAACCAAGATGAGATGGCGATGGGTCATAATACTCCACCACGCGACCACAGTTCAGTTCAGAAATAATCAAATTACTGCATTCCGCTATTGTGGTTTTGGCGTAATGAAAATATGTCTCACACTTTTCGTGACTAATAACTAATAACCATCCATGTTCCATCTTAAACCCTTTATGATCCGGGGACGGAAAGTTTTTCGAACAATCCCGCAACCCCGGCAGGCCCTTCCCCCTCCCGACGCCTTGGACTTAGAATTTTACATAGAATTTCTTAATATATATACACACATTCACGCCTGTTTCCCTAAAGGGGTAGGCAGAGGCATACTATACGCCACACTTCGCCATTTATATTGTTGGTCCCACGTAATAGGTGGCGAGCCTATTGCCGCTTTCCGGGCATTTTTATGTTCGCCAGAGCCTCGTCCGTTGATCGGCAGGTGCACCACTTGCAGGTGAGGTTGGCTTTGGCACCTCAGATTTTGATAGGAGCCCTATACCCCCAGCATTGTATTGGGAAGGCCAATGTTCAGCAGAGGACTTTTTTGACTGTAATAGACGCTGTAGCAGGCCTCTAAAAGTTTAACGATTACCACATTTAGTAATAACCAGGACCAAAGCCTCAACGTACCTTCCGAACCACGGAAGCACTCGATATTAAATGCCACACAAATGATCACATATCCAAGGACTGACCTGAACTCTGCTTTGCTTCAGAGATCATTTCCTAGCTACAAGCGCTACCACAGCAAGGTAGATAATGAAGTAATAAAGAAGATACTCACTCAAATCTATAGTAATCAATAAAACGTAAAGCCTAGTTAAAATAATTTATAACTAGAGTCATAAATTCACAAAGATTGATCAATAACTTGAGTAAAATACGCCCGTACCGTCTAAATTAAGTAATGAACATTAAGTAAGCACTTAAGTTTCGCTTCAAGCCAAAACGACACTTGTAATAAAGTATTTTATTACTGGAAAAGGTTTTAATGGCTTATTGATTAGGCGTCTATGTGTTTTAATAGATAATTTCATTTAATGATTCACGAATTGCATATAAAAGTAATCGCTGAAGCTAAAATTGAGGAGGTTGTTCCTTAGATAGGTGACCGTTAGAAGTAGCCTATACTGTTTTTGGTTCTAATTATCTCTTGCCGTATTTCTTCAATGGTTTCCGTGGTTGAGTAGGCACGTTAAAACGTTGGCCCCGGGTAGTAGAAGCAATTAAATCGAGTTAGAAGCCGTGTTGGATAGCTTGAAAAGTTCTAACAGCAGGGCGCAACATATCCGCCTTCGCCAATCCGAATTAAGTCCAGCGGGTATTAAACTGTATATTCTCACCTTAGTTTGTAATAGGGGGCCCGAGTACAGGACGGAAAGGTTTACAGGCTGATTTAATGGTGATGATAATATCTAGGGAAAATAAAAACTTACATATTATACTTATACGACCGCATGATTGCAATTAATGAAAATTAAAAATTTTAAACAGAAAAATACACAGGACACGTACAGGTTGCATGATATCCAAAAAGGCTTTTGCTTAGTATTTGCACTAAATCTCAGAACAAACTCACTGCACTGATTTTTAAATTCAAACAATGTATATAGTAAATAGTTCTTTATTTCATGAACTATTACATAGCACTTGAAAACGTCAAAATTAAAAAAAAACTAAGTATTACTAAACTGAAATCACGAAGCTTAGATTTACTTACATGCAAAAGAAATAAAAAATTAAGTGTAAGTGAATCTTAGTGCCAGTTCCGAGCCATCGCTCTGTGAGAAGAGCTGAAAAGAAACTCACAGGCTATGTTCTTTTAAATAATCAATCAAATATAACAATCAGAACACACACAGTGAATATTTGAAGATATTAAAAGGGTCCCCAGATGCCGTAACCAATAAACTAGCACTAAGGGAACCCTAGGTTTAAGCTTACTGGCTGTAATATGTGTTGGTTTTAGTAAATTTATTAAAACTAACTTATTTAAATGACCTGTTTTGTCTTGGTCTGAACCAAAGCCTTAACCAATACAAATAGCACTAAATCTTAACAAACAAACGTAAACTATTGTTGAAAATCTAAAGCTTTTCTTGAACTTTTAAAATAAACAAACAACCACACATCTCGCAGCAAATTATATCGCAACAGTTTTTAAAAATAAAAAAATATAAGAAAAATAAAAATCAAAAGTTACGCCCGGACTCGGTCACAAAGTAGCAATAATTTGTTAAATTCACTGCTCTCCGTGCGATATCTGAAACGTGATGGGAATTCTCATGGCATTTTACTTGAATAAACAGTTTTGAGATAATAAGAGACCCTCGTAAATTTAATTTTAATCATAGGTACCTGTAATATATTTTTAAGTTTGTGGCTTGAGATAATTTACACAATTATGTAAGCGTCTTTGTTTTGGTGTCTAAATTACTGGGAATTTGGAGTAAAATATAGTTATTTTATACACATACCATATTTTTTACAATCTACATTCTCGTTAATTAGAATAATTAACAAGAGTGAGATCATAAGAATTGTGTATGAAAAATATGATTCATAAAATATACGCTTCCATATTCCAGGTTCTTCAAACGGGAGCAGTGCAAGCAGTCGAGGAGTGCCAGCACCAGTTCCGCCACAGCCGATGGAACTGCAGCACCAATACCAACCCCAACACCACAGATATCTTCGGAGGCGTCCTTAACTTTAGTAAGTTTTACTTTTATATACACGGAGACGAACTATAGGCTGTACAGAATGCAGTTATCTGTGCAAATATTACTATAGACAAAAGAAAGAAAGACACGCAATATTGATATTATTTAAAATCACAATAGAGACCGCGGTACGTTACTTGAATGAAAACTGCAGTTGTCTGCGTAGGTACAACCGTAAACAGAAGAAGGCAATGCAAAGCAAAATTGAGTGCATGCGCGCGAGCGTTACGTCACTGCGTTGCTATAGCTACGCGCCACCCCCCATGTCGCACTTCGACTGAGACCCGATGATGTGAGTCCAAAAAATAAGAGCGTTTTATATCGTGGAATAAGCACGTTCAGAAGCGCTTTATCACGGCCTGCGGTTTTAACAAATCCTTACTATGGTAGCTGGGAAACATGCGCCGGGAGACACCAAAGCATTACACAGAAACGCATCACCATTTTTTTGGTTTAGGTTCTAATAGTCTGACACTGGTGTGCGTAGTATTTTGCAAGGAACAACAAGTATCTTGCATCAAGGTTCATTATTGTTGAGATAATTATTTGTTGTCATAATTGTAAATGAAATAATGTGATCAGCAGGTTTCATTTCTTTTACGAGAATGCATGTTTTTTTGGTAGGTTTCATTTTACGAATGAATTTCTAACATATATACTATCTATAGCTATACTATATATATCTATACAAATTAGTCTGCCAATTATGGCTTCATTAGAAGAAAACCTTGTAAAATGAATGAAGTTCTATAAACACCAGCTGCAACTATATTATTCTATCAGAAGCCTGTTTAGTGGGTATCAGTGATTAAACAACAGGTTTTTTGCTTTACGTTAAGTAAATTTACTTACCTGCAAAAACTGTGTAGAGCCTCTATTTGAACTTCTTAAAGCTAACATGCAGTTCCTGTTAATGTGAGTCATGATTCGCTACCAATTATTTGCTTTAAGTTTTGAGTTAAAATGTTTAAAGACTTTCCCGTTTTTAGAATCAATATTTTCTTATAAATTCAGCTTTTTTATTTAAATTAATTAATAGTCAATGTCGGTTTGTAATTTCATTTTAGGAGCTTTTTATTGAATGCTTATGGAAGTAATAATAGGGAGATTGCTGAACTTTTTTACGGGATTTTCACTGGCAGGCAGTTTTTACTGAATTATATTGAAATAATATTCTAGCATCTCTCCCGGCTGTACCCTATACCTGAAGCTAAGGACCCAGGGTCTGCTCATTTGTCTGACCAGATTTGGCTGGATTTCAGTTATCCCCCAAAGGGGTAGGCCGAAGCATTTTTTGCCCACACTTCACCAATAATATTTTGGTCCCACGTAATAACTAGCGAGCCTCGTTCGTTGATCGACAAGTGCAACACTTGCAGGTGAGGTTGGCTTGGCATCTCAAGATCTTGGTAAGACCCCTCAGTACCCTAATTCATTCTTACTAGATGATATTATACGACTAAATGAAGGCTATTTTTTAACCAATAAAATGACAAAGTACCTGAAGTATGTGTATTTAAAACCTTTTTTAATAGTAAGTTTTAGACATCAAATGATGGGCAAATGGTTACCATCCATAGCATGTGATCCTACTCACGGAGCTACAAGCGCTGTCTTATAATTTGTCTCAAAGATATTTTGTTCAACATGTTAGATTACTCGCAACACTTTAAAGCTAGCTTTCTACTTCAAGATGTACTGTTATATATTTATTTATTATTTTATTTTTATTACTTTCATTATTTTATGTTTATCTTTCTATTTTATATTATCTTTTGGCATATAACTTGCTACCGGTCACTTTTTGACGGAATCGTTTACACTTAGGTATAATTTACTAGCGACAAGGCTGCCAATTGTTTGGATGTATGTATGTTATATCCCATAGCATTCTAGCTTTAAGGCGTGAATACAACACTTACGAATAACATTAGTGCTTTTCTTAGAACCTCGAGCTATTCTCGATCATAGACTACATTACGTAGAAGTATTCAAATCAGTTACTGGTTAGTATACTCTCACAAACACAACTTATAAGCATCTGGTTCCAATTATCGAATCCGTAGCAACTACAAATGGTTTTCACGTTCGTCGAGATCACAGAGGCTGGGCATTGCGTGCATGCCGCAGCCCTTTGAAGTGCCCGTAAACAATTCCTTTTGATGGGTTGTAAAAGTAAAGTAAAGTAAAAGTAAAAAGTTCTTTATTTCATAAACTATTACATAGCACTTGAAAACGTCAAAACAAAATACAAATTAAAAAAAACTAAATATTACTACACTGAAATCACGAAGCTTAGATTCACTTACATGCAAATAAATAAAAATTAGGTGTAAGTGAATCTAAGTGCCAGTACCGGGCCCCCGCTCTGTGAGAAGAACTGACAAGAAACTCACAGGCTATGCTCTTTTAAATTATCAATCAAATACAACAATACGGAACACACACAGTTAATATTTGAAGATATTGAAAGGGTCCCAGATGCCGTAACCAATAAAGAAGCACGAAGGGAACCCTAGGTTAGGATAGCAAAGCTTACTGGCTGTAATATGTGTTGGTTTTAGTAAATTTATTAAATACGAACTTATTTGAAAGACCTGTTTTGTCTTGGTTTTGAACAATTTTTCTATAATATTAGTATGTTTTTTTTTTAAATATAACTGTCTAGTACTATGTAGTGTCTATGGTTTATTAGTTTGGGGCTAAAAGTGCTGTGTTATATAGCCTAGATAGTATTCTAGAAAACAGATATGGGATTATTGATATATTTGAAATTGAACCTGTAGTTCTTGAGATTCAACCAATTAAGGAAACAATTTATTTAAATTTATAATATTAGTATAGATTACATCAGCACAATATTAAAGCCGAAGTTTTTTGTCATTTCTGATTACCTAATTAAAATATTATTTATTAAAGAAGTCTCATATTGTAGATAAATGCGAAACATAGTTATTGCATATACAATACGTACAGGGCTTTTTAAAATTCTAACTATTTATATAAGTTAGCCACTTTATTTATTTAGTATGTGACATGTATGTTCCGAAAATTATTATCGTAATTCTAACATCTAACATCAGTCTACATTAAAACCTAGCCAAATTAAAAAAGGCCTTTGAAAACCATTTGTAAGACGACAAAAACATTTGATGACATTTTATTAATTGAAAATCATTTGAAGATATATAAACGAAAGTCACTAACATAATCCTAACGTGTAACATCAGAGTCTAGGTTAAAATGTAGCCTAATTAGAAAAGTTATCTGAAAACCATTTGTAAGACGACATAAACGTTTGATGACATTTTATCAATTGAAAATCATTTGATTTGAACCTGTTTAAAAAAAATGGTTAAAAAAAACTTCTATACTTACTATAATCCCACGCTGCTTCAAGACATATTCAAGAAAACTTTATAAATTTGTTTATTTCTTCATGTCGACCTGGCTTCACATGTGTTGAAGGATAACCTCACTACGAAATGTAAACCACCAATGAAACGTCCAATTAAACTTGAACTTTCCAATCTCATTGCATTTGGAACACAGTCTATAGTTAAAACTGAAAATTTCAACGATTTTATAGGTCTAGTTAAATGGTGATGCGATTTTAGGACATTGAACCGATTCCCTTTGAAAGAATAGCTATTTTTGGGTGGTCGATTTCAGTTGCATCCGCGTAGTTGAAATAAATAGTTTGCTAGTGATGTTTTTTGTAAGACCAAGTCTCTGCGAAACTGGGTGGTCTAGGAGGATTGCTGAAGTTATCAAAGGTCAGGACAGTATTTTGTATACTTGATTTGTTTTTATTTCTCAAAACTCAATGTTATCACTTGGATAAATGCTCGTGTCTGCACGGTACTAGGTATTTGATAACAATTACCGAAGTTCAGCACAGTTCGCAGAGGACAGTCCTTGGATAGGTGACCGGTTCATCATCATAATAATTTCAGCCATCTGAAGTCCACTGCTGGGAGGCCTATCCCCATTTGTTTTTTACGTTTCCTCCTAAAATTCTCACCCAGTGTGGGAGTAAGACCTGAATGTCTCACCTTGGTATACACCAAGGTATATACGGGTACTTAGTAGAAGGTACTTAGTAGAAGGTACTTAGTAGACGGTACTTAGTAGACGGTACTTAGTAGAAGGTACTTAGTAGAAGGTACATAGTAGAAGGTACTTAGTAGAAAGTACTTAGTAGAAGGTACTTAGTAGAAGGACATCAATGGGCTATGATATGAATGTATCAGTGTCTTCAACAAACAAAGACTAAGTTTTATTTTCACCTTTGTGGCTTTGTGCGTTTAGCACATTATTTAGTAATCCATCCTTTAGTAACCCCAATCCATATTCAACATGAATGATATTTTTTATTTGCATATGCAATTTTACGTTCAATTCCAAATAAATTAGAGGGAGTAAATTAGATTAGAGGAGGAGAGCTTTAGTATTATAAATTTTAATTATTTTACCAGTGTCAACTTAAAGATATATTAAAAATATGTACTTTATAGAAAATGAGAATAAGTGGCGATAAAGATGAACTTATGTGTAAAAATTGTTTACTGATTTGAATACTGTTTATTGTTTCTGTGTATTTATGTCTAAATAAATTTTATTTCATTTCATTTTCATTTAAAAGTGAAAAATTAGGTGCCCTCCCTCTAAAACCCCTTAAGTCGTCAGTAAAGATGTGGGACTATATTGAGATCTCACATAGACTTCTTGAGAGAATTTGAAAAGTGAAATTGCACTGCTTACTTTCATCTATCAACACTCATGTACGTCACAAACACTTAACGAGTAATGAAGCACCGTTATTAAACATTAATGTTCCAAATATGAAAAAATTTAGAAAATAAAACAAAATTGCAGTCTTGACGCTTCACTTTCCCGCCAAGATGCCCACAGACTAAGATAAGAATATGGTATGGGCTTGGCATAAGCAGTCGCATAGGTTCGTGGAAATTTAGCGATGGCTTATCTCTAATTCCATACTTTTTTTTAATTTCGAGAGCTTAGACAAATTGATTAGATTCTTTTGGGGGTTTTGCATATAATCACCAACCTGTGCAGGCGGGTTGGTGATCGCAGATTCAGTCAGTATGCAGAATGACGCTCCTGCCCATCATCCTTCTGCGACTCTTACGACCTATGTTTAATAAATTCTATTCTATTCTATTCTATTCCTCATGTGAAGACAGGGTATGGCTAGGCCGATAGTTTATAGTTAAAACTCAGGGCTCATCAAAATGTAACATTCCACGTACCAAGTATAAAATTACCACGTAATTAAGCGACGGCAATTGTAAAATCCTTATTGAATTTCTACTTATCTAGTTTAATGTTACTTTATCTTAGCCCCTTGCTTAGTTTAGGGGTTAAATGACGCTGTGTGAAATAATTATTTTGAGGAGCGGAGTGCAAGTATATTGACCTTCACACCATATCGATCTTCGAATAAAAGTCAAACTATAAAATTAAATATAAACTGCTTAAAGCCCTCTGCTTAGTTTGAGGATCGACAACGCTGTCTGGAATATCAGAGGAGGAATATCATACGACTAATTTTATTTACAGAGTCACGCGAATCGGCGTTCGTGCACGCGGTATCAGCGGCAGCCCTGGCGCACACCGTGGCGCGCGCGTGCAGCCGCGGCGAGCTCAATGAGTGCTCGTGCGACGCGCGCGTCAGGAAACGCACGCCCAGGCACTGGCAGTGGGGGGGATGCTCTGAGGTAAGGAAATTCATTCAACATGAAACAAACTAGCTTGGACTGAAGGCACACGTCTAGAAAAGCACGCTGAGGTATTGGCAGAGGGGGCATGTTCTATAGTAATGAGAAGATGTAAAGATGCCATAGGTTTCAAGATATAAAACTCCGTGTACTAATGTGAATGAGTGCTAGTGTGACGCGCGCGACAGGAAACGAACGCCCAGACGTTCGTCTTCTGACATTGGCAATGGAAAGGAAGGTAAGGGAAGGAAATAATAGCTGGATATTTATAGTTATAATACTTTGTCTCTCAAAGTACCCCCTTTGGAGGTAAGGATAAGAGATAAAACCTCAAACGAAGCTTGTCAAAACTAGCTTGAACTGACATACGCGGCAAGCTGAGAGAGTGTGCACTGGCAGAGGGGGGGGGGGGATACTCTAAGGTAACGAAAGCCATTCGCTAGCCTAATGTTTGATACTAAAGCTTTCTTGGACTGACGTCTCCGGCGAGTTAAATGAGCGCCCCTGTGACTTCTCAACTGGATAGCTTCTTGGTTGCCGCAGATAACGTCAACTCGACAATGAGAGATACAGTTAAATCAATCATAGCTCTTTCTTTGAATAAAATTGAATCAATCAATCAAAAATCATTAATTTCCTGAACTATTACATAGTACTTGAAAACGTGAAAAAAAAAGTACAAATTTAAAAATAATTGAAATATTATTGCACTTAAATCACGAAGCTTAGATTCACTAACATGCAACAAAACAACAAGAAATGTTTAAGTGTAAGTGAATCTAAGTGCCAGTTCCGAGCCACCGCACGGTAAGAAGAACTGACAAGAAACTCACAGGTTCTTTTAAATTTATCCATTGGTTTGGTACTTGAATAACAGTCTTCATTTGTCTGTGAAGCTATACATAAGCTAAGCTAAGCTAAGTTACTTACCTGTTTATACATAGGATTTATACTAAAAACAGGGACCGCAGCTGCCCTTGCTGATTGAAAAGAAAGGTGAAATTGGATTTTTAAATTAAGGATATTCTCCTTTGTTGCAAATAAATATTTTATCTTTAAATCTGAATGATGCCTTCAAATATATTTTGTTAAATATTCTTTAAAAAATAGAGTTCTAAAGTTAGGCTGTTATAATTACTTAAAAAATCTTTGGTGACATACCACCCTATTTTCATTACATCATTTTGATGATTACAGGATATACGTTACGGTGAGATGTTCAGTCGAGATTTCGTCGATTCCAAAGAAGACAGGGTGACTGATGAAGGCATAATGAATCTACACAATCATGAAGCTGGACGGAGGGTAAGAATTTTGACAATTATATAATACTTAAACTGAATAGTACAATTCAGTACATTATTACAGTCTTATAATTTTGAGTATCATGGGATGCATTTCGAACCTGTAGAACACCGATACTACAAGCCAATACAAGAACACAGAATGATAGCACTCAGTGCTGCTAAAAATAGTTCCCTTTATATATTACATCAATAGGAAATTGGGCTAAAACAACTGATCGCGGATAAAATCTCTCAAGAAGTCCATTTGAGATCTTAGTATAGTCCCACATCTTTACTGAGGACTCAATGGGTTTAGGAGGAGGGCATCTGATTTGTCAACACTCATTCTCATTAACTATAATTTATATGTTATTAATATATATCTTACTTGACACTGGCTAAATGTAAATCAACTTTTATTTGATTCAAAATCATTTATTCAAGTTTGGCTCAAAAGAGCTTTTATGAACGTCAAAACTTAAAAACTAGCGCGCCCATTCACTGCGGGCGGGAGCTTGATCGTAAAAGAACGTGCAAGAAAATCGTCACGGTTAGTTTTTTCTCCCGCCATATGAAAAGTATCCCCTTTATCCTGACTGCATTCAATATTTTATTTTCAAAAACCTCTTCTTTCAGGCAGTTCGCGGTCGTATGCAGCGCGTGTGCAAATGCCACGGCATGTCGGGATCTTGCTCAGTCCGCGTGTGTTGGCGCCGTCTACCACCACTGCGACTCGTCGGCGACGCACTCTCCACCAGATACGAAGGGGCTTCACACGTAAAGGTTTGTCAAACATTCATATGCTTTTCAAGCTCTTTAGGCTTACTGTGAGAAGTTAAAAGGGCCATTAATTATGTGATTACTATGTTGAGTAACTATCTGATGATCTAATTTTGCCCCTGTAAGTGGCAATTAATTATGTGATTACTGATTAAAGAGTGTCTGATTATTCTGTTCCTTTAATAATTTTGAAAACGTGACTGACATCTCTATAGTGTTTTATATTTTAGGAACAACAAAGGCCATTAGTATTATTATTACTATTGTAACTCTTGAAGCACTGCTACAAATCTGGGAGCATCTTAAAACACTGCTATATGAGAGTTAACCTTTTAATTATCAACAACCAAAATGGGAACTTGAAAAAACTAAGTAAAATCCATTGTCTAAAATTATCCAGACTTTTGAACATAAGAGAAGGAATCATACACTAAAAAGATCTGCCAATTTATAATTATATATCAACTCAGAATCTAAAATGCTACTTAAACTAAAAGGTTATTCTGCTTTACCGTAAAATATTCGTATATTAATAATAATGTTCTGCTGACTTCCATTTAGGTCGTGGATCGAAAGAAAGGGAAGAATATAAGAAAACTTCGGCCACTTCACATGGATATGAAGAAACCAAATAAAACAGATCTTGTCTATCTAGAAGACTCTCCTGACTATTGTGAACCAAATCCTGAGTAAGTTCTTTTTTTTTTTGTAGAAATAGTAGGTCCCTCTTGATCTCGCTGAATGCAAAGTTTGTAGACCATGCTATATTTTCACGTGTTCATACCATATGAAACTCTATTTTTATATCTGTGATTTAAATAAATAGAAAGGTATTGCGCTTAAAATAGTTCAAACACCTAATTATAAATGTTCAAATTATATGATAGCATTGCTGAAATGGGTACATCTGAGCTGTTACAGTGATAAAGTTAGAGATTCTAGCTTATAGAATTATTGGTATTCAGAACATTAGAAAGGTCAAAAACTTCTACTTTGATAGATGTTTTATTAGTTTTACAACTTGAACTTCATACAAGTACTAACTTTAATACTTTTCAATAAGTATGTAGGGAGACATATGTCAACTTTGCTGATACTTATAATTTTTTAATCAAAAATCTGCGAGATGAAGGTATTGCTATCTGTATATATTAGCTTCTTCAATGCGTTGACTGCATGCATAGCCTGTAAAAGTTTGACTTTAAATTTGATATTTCAATTGAAACATCTCTATTTCAGGGTTGGAATTTTAGGAACGCGTGGTCGAACGTGCAATCGTACATCAGCTGCTTTAGACGGTTGCCGGCTGCTTTGCTGCGGGCGCGGCTATCAGACTCGCGTGCGAGACCACGAGGAGAAATGTCGCTGTCGTTTCGTCTGGTGTTGCCGCGTACATTGCGAGCTTTGCCGGTCCAAGAGAGACCACCATGTTTGCAATTAAAACGATACATTAAATCACATTTATGAAATTAGAAAACATAATCTTAGCTGGAATAAGTATTTTCCAAAGAAGCATTTGTTTTATAGGAGTTTGTGTCTTTTCTCATTCTTATGTCGTTATGCCTTTATTTTGTTTACAATAAGATTATCATTATAATAGAATCTTTTAAAGCAGAGCCCTGCGATAATTTCATAATTTAAAAAAGTAAACAAACATAAATTATTATCATAACCAGAGGTCATCAAGCTGACTTTGAAACTTTTTATATCTTATAATATTTGGTTTTATTATATTATTTTACTGGTACACCTGGAAGTCTCCACATGAATTGCAGATATTCTATATCTTCTAGATCTTCTATATTAAATCATTTTTTCTCTATGAATATGTATTATTGGAGTATGTTAGAAAGATGTAACCTCATTTCCTGATTACTATATCTGAAACAAACATTTTCGCTCCTAAATTTTATAAGAGTTTCAAGATATTCTTACGTCTATACTCGACTGAAATCTTATTGAAACAATTATGATTACATAATTGAAATTTTAAACCTACCTTTACTGAAGCCATTTTATATCTTCAGGCCTAAGAACAAATTCACTTGATGCTGAAATGATTATATCGTCTACAAATGCGTTTTTTCTATCATAGATTAGTTAATTATTTTTATTTGTTTTGATATCTGTCTTAGAAACATGATTCACAGGAAAATCACAACAAGTAATTTTGAATTCCGATCTTATGATGTTGTCAATATTGGTTTTTTTTTTTGGAAAATTTAATTGTTATTTTAATGTATTATCATTACACTATCTTGTGTGCTGAACGCTTCTATCTTAAATTCAAAGGACTGATTTAGTATTAATATTATCGTTTTATCTGAAGATAAGCTTTAAAGATATTTACAGTATTACTAACTTATTTTAATGTTTTTTATTTCCTTTTATGTACAAATGTGTAAATAGCCAGTATTGTTAAAAAAACCAAAATTCCAGTGGAATTTATTTCTTTAATTGTTATTTTAATGATCTTTCAGATTTAATGGCGTACATAAGGCAAACTATTAATAATTACAAGATAATTAATTATCATAATTATCTGGACGCCTTGCAATAAAGTTTAATTTATAGAGACAAGTTAAGACTATCATGTCTGTATGTCGCCATACTGATTTGAAATGAGAGATTCGTGTTAATCTTATTTCTAGAGCTTTATAATTTAAGTACCTACTCTTAAATATAAATTAATTTTATGATTAAAAAATACATGTAAATATTTTGGTACTTACTTAATTTAAATTTAATTTTCTACCTCACTGACATGATTTCGATCGGGCCATATTGTAATTTTAAATTGTTATAACTTTCATAGTTGTCTTCTAAAATTAAAAAGTTAATATAAATGATGTAAATATTTTAAAATGTCTCTTTAAGATTAGGCTTAGTTATTTATTTAACTAGAATGTGATAGATTTATTCCTCTACATTTAATCTAAATTTAAGTACCATCACATACTGTATTGTATCGAATTTCTCATTATAACCTGTGTAAATATTCCATTAATTTGATCAATATTAATAATTCTTAAAATCGAGATTCGGTGTTTGTGAATTAAAATTTTGTAGTTTGATAACAATGTAATACAACATTTATAAGAATTAGAATTAATATTTTGTATCTAGAAATTTTTTGTACCCCAAATAATTGATTATATGTTATTAGAGCGAAAATAACAAGCATTTCACTTAAAGTTTATAAACAAGCGTCACTGTCGAAGTCTTCAACTTCTTTTACGGTTCTTCGCCAATGTTTAGTGAAAATAATTAATGAGTCAACTTTGACTACTTCTCTGCACTCGATCCTCATCTGAAATCTCATATTAATATGATACAGATGTAAAATTTCTTCAATAAGGAGATAAACAGTGCCATAAACTGGTAGAATAGTAGTTGCAATGTTAGTTGAGCAAAAACTGCAGTTGTCTGCGCTGGTACAATATTAGGCAAAATAAATAAAGATAAAAAAATATTTAGTGCATGCGCGCGATTGTCGCGTCGCCGCGTTGCTATAGTTACGCCCCCCCCCCACCACACTTCGATTGGGACCCGATAATTTATTACTGCGCATCCAAGGCTGTTGTAAACTTAAGTGCCGCGAATTATATCATGGTGGGCATTATTAGGAAAAATGGAACATGATTTAAACGTCTTAGGATCATGGTTGCTGGACAATATAATACAAAGATAAATAGGTTTGAATTGAAACTTCATTGATTCATTTAAAACGAAAGCTAGATAAAATCAGCAAAATACTGATAGTAATGAAACAATTAGCTCTAAAACCCGTCATCATCATCATATCAGCTTCATAAAGTCCACTGGTGAACATTGACCTCCCCAATAGTATTGGGGCTATTTGTCCATAATCACCACGCTGGGCAGGCGGGTTGATAATCGCAGTTCAAGCCAGTACGCAGGATGACGCTGATGCTCATCATCCGGTAGGATTTCTTTTTGTGGACTCTTACGACTCCCCGTAAGATGCGCCAATTTAAAACATAACATTGTATCCTGCACCTGGTCAAAAGCCTTCTCCCCGTAAGATGCGCCAATTTAAAACATAACATTGTAACCGGCACCTGGTCAAAATCCTTCGAAATGAATTTGCAAAAAGACTTAACTGTAACTTTTGTCTCAACGATTTCGAAATAGTGGAAAGAGATTTATTAAACTTTTTAACCGAAACACAAATTTTCCACTCCGTAAATTTATTAAGTGATAATAAAAATAAACATTATAATTAGTTTAAGTACTTAATCTATCTAATTTAAGTATATATATTGAGTTTATGTACATACTTGTAGTGTTTACAATCTGGTTAAAAACGAATAAATACTTCGATGTAAATTGATTTAAATAAATACATTAGAAATCGTGTTTCTGTTTTTTTGTTTTGTTGTCCGTGAAAGTTTGAGTAAGTGATGTCTGACGGAAAGTTTGAATTTAGACTGATTCTTTCTGTGGCAATGCAAATATGAGCAGTAAACTTAATGGAATTATAACAGGTGTGCTCTAAACCAGGGCCCAGGGTTGAATAAAAGTGGTATAACACTTGTATAACCAGATTTGGCTGATTTTCAGTTCTTGTACGGAACGATAGCCGTCTGACCTCCACAAATGAGAGGATAACATCACTCTATGGTTAAAAAAGCTGTCAGTATTCCAGAAGGCACTGACTTCCTAATATCGACTGCCATGAGAGCCGGGAGCCCGGAACCAATGCAAACGTGAACAGTGAAGGGTACCGCCGTCTAACAATAGACTCCCGAAAATGTATTAAATTCGTGACGCCTAACGTCAGACAGGCAAACTCTACTATTATGGTAAAGGAGGATGAGTTGACCCTTGTGGATACTACCAAGTTTTTAGGGATTACTTTAGACTCTAAGCTACAGTGGGGCCCACATATTGGTGAATTGTCGAGTAGACTTAGCTCTGCAGCATTCGCGGTAAAGAAAATTCGCCAATTAACAGACGTTGCAACTGGCAACTGTAGCTAGGCTAGTTTATCATAGCTATTTCCATAGTGTTATGTCGTATGGTATTCTTCTGTGGGGTTGTGCCGCAGATATTCAAACTATCTTTGTGCTGCAGAAGAGGGCTATTCGAGCAATTTATAATCTCCCGTGTGGACATTCACTAAGGGAAAATTTTAAAGAAATTGGTATTTTGACAATGGCCGGTCAATTTATTTATGAAAACCTGGTATATGTACATAAGAATACTGATAAATTTAGTAAGAAAAGCTGTAACCTAAACACAAGGAATAAGCATAAATTAGTTGTACCTGCTACTAGGCTCCAAAAGATAAACAAATCTTTTAAAGGTCAATGTGTGCGATTCTACAATAAAATCCCAAGCAACACACAGCAATTGAGCCTAAATAAATTTAAATTAACAATAAAACACAAGCTGTCTTCAAAGGGATACTATTCTATTTAAGACTATAAGGCAGATAAAAATGCTTGGGATTAAACTGCCGTTTCATACAGGCTATTCTAATATGAATGACTTAAAACATGAATAATATGAATTTTGGGTAATAGTATCAGATTTTATAATAAAATTCCGCAGGAAATAATTGATCTACCATTGGCAACATTTAAAACTGTAGTTAAAAAGCAGTTTCTTCAAAAAGGGTATTATGCTGTTAATGATTGATTACTTATCGGATAAACAAGCTTGGGCTTAACATTTTTAACTTGTATGTGTATATTATAATAAAAAGTCAACCAGATCATTGTCGTGACCATCCCTTATTGTACAAGCTCGGCTCAGTTTCACAATACATACTTACTTGACTGTGATGGAAGGTTCCCTTAGTGCTACTTTATTGGTTACAGCTTCGGGCCCGACCCTTTCAGTATCTTCAAATTTACACTGTGTGTGTTTTGTAATAAAAATAATGTAAAAGAGCATAGCCTGTAAGTTTCTTGTCAGTTCTTCTCACAGAGCGGCGGCACGGAACTGGCACTTAGATTCACTTACACCTAATTTTTATTTATTTGCATGTAAGTGAATTTAAGCTTCGTGATTTCAGGGTTAACTTTTACTTTTTTTTTCATGTATATTTTGTTTTGACGTTTTCAAGTGCTATGTAATAGTTTATGAAATAAAGAACTTTTTACTTTTACTTTACTTTAATATTGTTAATGTTATATTATATTGCATTGTATAGCTTCACAGACAAATGAAGATTGTTATTCAAGTACCAAACCAATGGATATATTTAAAAGAGCATAGCTTGTGAGTTTCTTGCCAGTTCTTCTTACAGAGCGGTGGCTCGGAACTGGCACTTAGATTCACTTACACTTAATTATTTTTTGTTTTTAATTTGTTTTGTTGCATATAAGTGAGTCTAAGCTTCGTGATTTAGTGTTATAATATTTCGATTTTTTTTTCAGTAATTTAATAATGTCGTTTTCAAGTACATATAATAATTACTATGTATAATAGTTTATGAAATAAATATTTTTTTTACTTTTACTTTACTTTTACCGCGAAGTCGACCACATACGCCAGTGGTCGCAAAAGGAGATAAGGGTGGTGCGACACACTGCACCTCTCTGAGAAGGTGCTCCCAGTTCTGATCCGGGGGACGTTGGCCGTGGGCGGGGGGTCAGAAGCTTTATATCTTGGCCCTTGACCACTGCCCCTTTTTCTACAGCGGTGTGCGTCGTTGGATGATTTTTGTTGGGTAGGACTGCTAGCAATCGCGTCTGCCGCAGTGAGACCCACACCCCCCTCTCGGTCCCCTTTTGGCCGGGAGGCTGTGCGTAAAAGAATTTTATTACCGACGTAAATAAAAAAAAAGCCCCCCGTTATAAAAAAAAGTGTCTCATACTAAAAGTTACTAAGAGTTATGTTCTCGCACAACTTTGCATTGTTGCTTGCATTTTGTACGCTTCATTTTAACATGATCTTCGTACAAAAAGAACGTTCGTTGGCGTTCGTTGACGTCACATGGCTGAGAAGATGACAATAATGATGGGGCACATAGAGAATATAGTTGAGGCGAGGCCGCCTGCAATCGATACCATTGGAAGTTTATAGGGGAATCCTATATTCCGCTGTTAACGTCCTTGGGCTAATGCTGATGACATCCCAGTTGTCATAGATTCTTCATAAGTGTTATGGTGATGCAATTGCGTCTATATTGCGCTTGCGCAATCAGTTATTGCATACTGTTTACCAGTATGGGGAGGAGCCATTAAAATTATTCTTTCAGTTAGAAAGAGCCCAAAGATAGTTATGTACTACAAACCATACAGATACCCTACAATCGATTTACACAGAATCAGTTGCTTACTTTCAATCAGAAAATAAGAACCAAGACACTTAGATTAAAACACGAAAAAATACAATGGTCCTTACTGCTTTTGCACGGCGCTAGTATACAACCCAATCAGCTCATAATTATAATTAAATGGAAAATTAAGGTTCCACCACGAAGTCCCGCACGTAAGCAAACAGGTAAGGACCGAGTGGCTGTAAACTTTAACATACGAAGAAACTGAGCAAATTTTGTTAGTCTTGGTTAATCAATGTCTTTATGCACAAATAGTGTAAGTTTTAATCTAGACATTGATTTACGAACACATCGGCACTCTAAAGAATACAAACACGTTCACACACACATACTCGTTCACAAACACAATCTCTGTTCCAAGACTAGACACATCCTTACAGTTTCACATAGAGCTGCAAATTAATTATAATTTATATATTTTTATCTCCTTGTAATCTTGTCATAGATTTAAGTTTTAGTCTTCATATTGTTAATCAATAATACGTTGAATGCCAGCGGTGCCCGACACAATAGAAAATCAATTGATCACTTAGCGTTTCCCCAACACAATTTTTGATAATATTTACCGGGCATCCCCAGTCTCATTTATAATTTATGTAAATGTTTTGAGACAAATAAAAACAGTATCAATTTATGTTTAAACGGAAACATTCAATATTGTGCAAAACAACCTAGGTTTACAGATAATATGAAATCGGATTCCATACGATATTGTACATAAATCTGGGATTTTCCCTTGGGCCGTCATTGTCATTACGTAGATTCCGTTTCAAAATTAGTTTACCTTCAAAAACATTATAATGATAATGATAAAATTTATTGATAACAAGTAAATATCACAAGTATTTGGTGATAGCTGGAAATTTTGCTGGCTTAGTCGTAATTTACTGAGAACATAAAATGATTAACAGCAATATAAGTAGTGATTTTCTGTAATTATATCATTGCCTGATAGGACACATCATATGATATGACTAAGATAGGTGTGCAAATCAACTAGTATTTAGTTTAGGTAGGTTTTTCTTAACTAATAAAATACTACTTATAGGCCCAGATTTAGATCTGCCCGCTTTAGCAGACTAAGTTTCGGGGACCTTTTTGGGAAAACTGAAGAGTTTGTCTGTGCACTTATTGACGAAGTTATAAAGACGAACAATTAGCGAATGTATGATGATTAGCGAGAGATGAAACAGTTTTTTTAATTTATTTAATTAAACATAATAACATTTTCACATGGTTTTTAAACACACAATAAATCACAAAGATTAGTGTTCGATATGAAGTTCATAGATAGTTTAATTAAGTATACATAGTTATAAACTAGTGACAACAATTGTACCTAAATTCTATATTATATTAAACAACGAAAGCGCATTCGGAGCAATCACCCAGTAAATATGTCAGGCATCAGCCCGGTGAATCTCTCAGGCATGTTGTATCGGGTTCTTTGCATCTTGCTAACGGCGAGTATTTGCGCAGACATCGATTTTCAGATTAGCCGCCAAAAAAAAGTACTTGCGAAATTCACCAGACATTTAGACCTCTCTGTTAACCCTGGGAAGACGACCGTGGTTACATTCACTAAAATGAGGAATCTATTAGCGCTGACTCTCTATGGTACACGGTTACCCTGGAATCTAGAGTTTAAATATCTGGGTGTAACCCTATAAGGAACTAACCTGGAAAGGCACACAGAAGCTTTGGAACATGTCGTTTTACTAACGGAAAAACTTGGGGACTAAAACCAATAATCCTAAGGTGGATTTACATAGTACTGGTACGGCCCATAGTAACCTATGGAAGTATTGTATTGCCTTGAGTGAGACTTTGGGTGCCCTTAGTACCCCCTCGGTAGTCATACCGGGGGGGAAACTAAGAGGTACCTGAGGAGGGCGCATCGGTCGGCCCAAGAGGGCCCGCCAAGCAGTGCCAGGAGGGTCTTAGGCAGCGGGGGCAGGGGGCCCCTGCTGTCTAACCATGGACCCTCTGAGAAGTCAGCCACATGCGCTATGGTCGCACAGAAAGGTAGGAGGGGCGCATCCACTGCGTCCTCCCGGTTTTGGTCCGAGAGACTTTGGCCGCAGGCGGGGTGTCAGACGCTGCAACCCAGGTACCATTTTTTTCAACAAGCGGCGGGCTTTTAGTGAGTATTACCGCTGGCAGTCGCGTCTGCTGGTGGTCAGTCCCACACCCCCCTTCGGTCTCACTTTGGCCGAAGGGCAGTGCGTAAATGCATTTTGTTACCGACGTAAAACAATAAAAAAGAAAGGCTGTCTACTTGTAGAAATAAGCACAGTAAGCTACAAAGAGTGGCATGTATGGCTATAACTGGAGCGTTCAAATCTGCACCAACGGCAGCGATGAGATCCTACTGGACTTACCACTGTACGAAGTGGTACTCGAAGCTGGGTGATGAATTTGGAGAAATAAGAAAAGCTTCGCATTTTATATGCGAAAAGTACGATGACCTAAATAAGAAATCTGATAAATAATATAACGGTTATTTGGTTAATTTGATAATATGAAAGTGAATGAGATAGAAGACTGTCAGCGAAATTCAATACCTATATTGATAAAACATTAAAAGCTTGAACAAAATATATGGCAATACAAAATTTTGCCGGGCAGCTTGTAAAATATAAAGATATATTTTATTAAGTTATTTCAAAGTCAAAACAATTCGTGCTAACTACGCATCTTAAAACTTGGGATGGATTCATTTAGCATAACCGCATTTAATTGTCTGTTGATAATAATATATCATACATATATTACATACTTTCACGCCTGTTTCCCTAAAGGGGTAGGCAGAAGCATACTATGTGCCACTTCACTTCACACTTCGCCAATTCGCAAATAATATATCACTTGTAATTTTATACGTTAATCTACCAACTTGGGTAAAAAGTTCAAATTTGATAAAAGAAATATATAATAGGTTGGGGAAAAGGTCTTTTCGTATTTTTGTATGTAAAGTCAAGACATTTTTTTCAAAGTTTATTTACATTTATTTACAATATATATGTACCGTTTTGTTGAATAACTTTCTGCCATTTTGTGGGCAGAGACATTATCCCGTTACTGTAGAAACTTTGGGACTTCTGATCAAAAAAACGGGACAAATAGTTTTGGCAGTCCTCTCTTGAGGTCAACCTTACAGAACCTAAAGAATTCTGCAGAGACCGAAACAGGTGAAAATCTGAAGGCGCAAGGTCAGGGCTATATGGTGGATGAACTAGGACCTCCCAGTCGAACTCTCTTAATTTTTGCTGAGTGGCTAAAGATGTGTGTGGTCTAGCGTTATCGTGATGAAAGACCACACCCTTCCTGTTGATCAATTCCGGCCGTTTTCTCTCGACTGCTTCCTTTAATCTCATCAGTTGCTGGCAGTAAAGATCAGAATCGATGGTTTTGCCGCCTTTTTGATCCCACCATACACACAGCATCACCTTATTTCGTGTTAGGCCAGGTTTGGCCACAGTCTGTGAAGCCTGGCCAACTTTCGACCACGACCTTTTTCGCACGTTCTTGTCGTACGTGATCCACTTTTCATCGCCAGTTATCAATCTCTTCAAAAACGGCTCGGTTTCATTACGTCTCAATAATGAATCGCAAATGAGTACACGGTTCATTAAGTTTCTTTGAGTAAGCTCGTGTGGCACCCAAATATCGAGCTTTTTTGTATAACCAGCTTTCTTCAAATGGGTCAAAACTGTTTTGTGGTCAATTCCCAGTTCTTCAGCTACATCGTAACTACTAATATGCCGATCTTGCTCCACTCTTTCAAAAATGGCGTCTATTTTATTCGTAACAGGGCGACCAGAGCGAGGTGCATCTTTAACATCAAAATTTCCGGACTGAAAACGTTTGAACCAAATTTGTGCTACTCTTACTGACACTGCATCAGGTCCATAAACATCATTGACGACCGATATGGCGTGGAGGTCAGTATACCTGCACTTCACTCCAGAGGTCGTGGGTTCGATTCTCACACAGAACAAATCTTTGTGTGTTATAAATATGAATATTTGTTCTGGTCTGGGTGTTTTTCTATGTATATTAAGTATGTATTTACAAAAAAAAAAGTATTTATATATTTTTATCCGTTATTTAGTATCCATAACACAAGTTCTTAATGATACTTATCTTGGAACTAAATAATTGGTGTAAGTGTCAGAAATATTTATTTATTTATTTATTTATCACAAATTTTTTTCACTGCTTGAGTTGCATTTTTGCCTTTTTTATAATAAAATTTTAAAATGTATCGAATTTCTTCATTAGATTCACTCATTTTTACGGAGAGAAAAACAAATGAAAAATAGCGGGATACAACTTTTTTTTATTTTTATCTTTTCTTTATAATGGAACCTTTTTAATGTTACCAAAACCAGCCAGACACAAATAGTACAGTCAAAAAAAAATTATAATAAGTTTATACCTACGTTATGCGAAAAGACTTTTTCCCCGACCTAATATTTAGGTTAAGTTATTGATATGTGCACCTACATAGGGTCTGTAGGTGCACATAATATCAATTCATCATCATTTATATATTCTATCATAGTAATAAGAGTAACCTAAGATCGAATATATGAATCAGTGACATCTAGCGTATATTCCTGGAACTATCAGACGCGCGATGATTGTAAGACAGGGCTGAAAGCTTCAATTCTGGACGTAGGTACTTAGCAGTTTATACATCAACACTCAGATGGCGTGCTGGATTATTGTTTTCAAAAAGTATATAATTGTCTCTATTTTTGGAATAATAATATACCTGGACTTCTTGGCGGGAAACTGAAGCGTCATGTCTGCAGTTTTGTTTTATTTTCTAAAATTTGTGCTTTTTCTAACATTAATGTGTAATAACGGTGGATCATTAACCGTTAAGTGTTTGTGAATATACATAAGTGTTGGTAAATCAAACAAAGCAGTGCAACATCACTTTTCATATTTTCTCAAGGAGTCCATGTGAGATCTCAGTATAGTCCCACATCTTTACTGAGGACTCAAGGGGCTTAGGGGAGGGTATCTCATTTACCATTTATCATCTTTATCATGTCTCATTCTCATTTACTATGAATTATATATTATTAATATTTCACTTACTTGACACTGGCTAGATGTGCTAGACGCACGAAGCCATTATTTAAAAGAAAAAACTAATAATATACCTACTACTAATAATAATAATAATATACCTCAAAAAAGGCTGAATTACATTCCGAATACGATTTTTGTGCAAATAGTAGGCAAATTATAACTTTAATGGCTTGTTTCATACAATCCATAATTTTACTAGGTTTTTTTATACGGTAGGTCACAGACTACTTTATATTTCAAGGTCACATATCAACATTTATTAAAATATTAGTATTTCCTGTCGTGTAACATATCGTTTTAAGCATACAGTAAATAAATATAGCAGACAAAAAGCATAGACAGCAGTCAAGATCTGTATTTTGTGAATACATATTAGTATCTACCTTAGACAAACCTTACCTCTATTGGAATAAATTAAGCTTGGCGTGGTGGGGGGGCTGAATACCTCCCGGTGGCCAGAAAAAGGTAAAACTCAGAGGTTGGCGACTCTGGGTGCCCTTAGTACTGACTATCGGGGGGAAACTAAGAAGGACTTGTGGAGGGCGCAGTAGGCGTGCCAGGATTGCGGGATTGTTCAAAAGTTGGCCTTGGTGTTACAGGCTCAAGAAGGAACATGGATAACCATCCATTTAATAAAAACCTTTAGTCAGTAGAAGTCTGACACACCTTCCCGCTCCACCCACAGCGGGGGACGGTCATTTGATGATTTTCAATCCAAAAAAAAAAAAAGTAGGCGTGCCAGGATGGCCCTTCTTGCAGCGCCAGGAGGGTTTTAGACAGCGGGGGCAGGAGGCCTCTACTGTCTAACCATGGCCCTCCGAAAAGTCGTCTACACACGCTATGGTCGCATAAGGAGGTAGGATTAGAAGAACACTGAAAACTGTTTGAGTTTGAAGTTTCAAGTTTTTAACTTAACAACAAATATGTTATGTTATAAAATTTCATTCTTTTTAAATAATTTATCGTCGTAACTTCCATATGTTTTTAGTTTGTTGGTTTTTGTTGGCTTATTTTTGTATTGTTATAGTTTGTTTTGTAATGTTTTTTGTGCTGTTACATACATACATACATAAAATCACGCCTGTTTCCTTAAAGGGGCAGGCAGAGTCGTAAAATACGCCCACACTTCGCCAATTATATAGTCGGTCCCTCGTAATAGATTTGTATTGAAATATATTGTCATCCATTGAAGCCGAATAAGAAGCATTTTTCATTTTAATGATCCGCGAGTCGCGATAGTAGATAGTTAAAATATACTACTTGCTTGAAAAACTTAGATACAGTTGATAAACTCCACACATATTTTATCGTTACTGCACATATTTTAAACCGTGTGTACTGAATACTTTTCATCACAATGATTCGTGGTCACGAAAATATTAAGATAACATGTCTCGCTATAGACAAAGAAACAAATTTCAATTTCCATTAAGAACATTAAGCTCTGGAATTCGCTGCCGGCTCATGTGTTTCCTATTTCCTATGATCCCGGGTCTTTTAAGCGGGGCGTGAAACGGCATTTTAGCAGGCCGTCATAAGTGGGTGCGCTTTGTACCGTGCTTATTTAACGATATGAAGGGCCTTCATATTTTTTGGTCTGCATCGACTGCTTGTCATCAGGCAGGATATAGTTATTATGACGTGTCACATTACAAAGGAAAAAAAAGCTACCGTTCGGTTTTACTTCAGCTTAACGTCTTGAGGTCTTGCACTAGTTGGTTAAGCTTTACATTTAACTAACTGTACAGAATTCCAGGCTATTGGTACACTATTATAATAATTTTTCACTGAAATTAGGATATTACTTGATGCGATTGCCTCCCGTATCATTTCTAGAGATAAATCAACTTGAGGTTTTTAAAATGATTGGAGTTGTCTATAGTATATACAATAACTGCATTTCTTAATGAAAAGCACAAAACATATTTGATAGATTGTTTTTCATTTATTACAGTTATGGGAAATATATTTATTGTACAAGGTTACAAATAAAAAGCATGGCGGGAAAGTGAAGCGACTGCAGTTTTGTTTTGCAGTTTGGACGTACATGAGTGTTGGTAAATGAAACAAAACAGTGCAATATAACTTTTCAATTTCTCTCAAGAAATCCATGTGGGATCTCAGTATAGTCCCACATCTTTACTGACGACTCAAGGGGTTTCAGAGACGGCATCACATTTACCATTTATCATCTTTATCACCACCCATTCTCATTAACTATGTATTCAATATTATTAATATTTCTATAACTTGACACTGGCTAAAAGGACGAACCCGTTACTTAAAAGAAAAAAAATATGTAAGAATAGCTGTGCAGCCTAATATTTCAAAACATGTCTCATTTACTATTAATATTATTAATATCTATAACTTGACACTATTTACTTAATATCTATAGCTAAATGTTCTAAAAGCACGAAGCCATAACTTAAAAGTTTTTTTAAAATCCTTTTTGATTATGTGATAGAATAGGTATGCAGCCTAATATTTCATACATGTCACAACTGTTATTTCATGTACCTATCTTAAGAATCGTTTCTCATTTCAAGGAGACACTAAACCCATTATCCCTTCTTGCTCCGGCAGTCAAATACCCAACGTCAGGTGGCCGAGGCTTGTGGAAACGGCAATTAATCATCGGCAAATAAGCCACAATCCCTTATACTATTCAACACGTGTACGAACGTACCGACGAGTGCCTACGTCTGATTCAGCATATTCTGTAAAGACCGATTACATAATAAGACCGCAGTTTCGTCTTTGTGATCTAATTTATTGTGGACTTCATGATTAATTCCTGAGTTATACCGATTAGACATATAATTATGCTAAAGCTGAATATAAGTACAATATCTTTGTAACTTTTTTTTCGGAAGGAAAATTACCAAAAGACCCTCATCCGCTGTTGTGTCCGACTTGTACCGACTAAAAATCATCCAAATTCCTTCTTGAGCGTTAATAAGTGAAATTAAACCAATAAGCAGTGATAATGCTAGAATATGAGGTTCCTTGTTGAGCCTGCTATGTCCCGGGACCGCAAGAACCCTTTTTAACAACTCCGCAACATCTATATCTGTACTAACATTACAAAGATGATGTTTGCTTGTATGTTTGTTACGATAAAATTTTCACCGTTAGAATGCTACGTTATGGCTAAGTAGCATACGCTTTATTTTTACTAGAACCAGATAGGTGTATAATATTCAATATTTTTTTGCAGAAGTCAAGCAAAGTGGCAGTGTTTCTCAAGATTTATATATTTATATAAATATATAAATCTTGAGAAAAGTGGTAGGCATAGGCATATGATTCGCCGGTTATATTGTTGTTCCCACGTAAAAGGTGGCCAGCCTATTGCCGATTCCCGGGAACTTTTATGTTCGCCAGAGCCTCGTCCGTTGATCGACAAGTGCACTACATGCAGGAGAGGTTGGCTTGGGCTCCTCAGATCGTGGTAGGAGCCCTATACACCCTTTTATTAATAAATTTTATAACACAAACACGAGTACACAACCGGATTAAATGTTAGAATGACGATAATATTCTACCTATTACCTAAATTAAATTTTTAAGATTCTATCGTCACTTTTGTTTCAATAGTAAGTTTTATGCGAACTTGACCTTTATGAATGAAGTAAGTATTGGACATTTCTTATGGCGTCGATGCATAAATCTGCCGGAAGACAGGTGTCCAGAACAACTGTTAAAACGTCAATTAATCACAACTGCCGTCGACCTAATAACGTTTTGGCGTCATTAGACTGTGGGGAAAATAGAATTAATGGAAGCGATACTTTTAGGATTTTTTCTTTATTTATTTTTTTAGTCAAGTGTTTTGTGATATTTATTTTCGTTCTGTTTACACATGTTTGATATCTTTATCTGAGTACTTTTTTTAGGGGCCGTCCTTAAAATATTTCTTTATGGAATAAGCTGTGCCCTGACCCAATTTTCCTTTATTGTGTTTCTTTTTGGAGTTTTTCGGTGTGTGCACTAAATAACTCGATAAAAATCTATATTTCATCGTATGATATAAGTTAGATACCTTCCTAGTTAAACCAATAACAATAATAAATATCACGACTAGTGTTTTTGATACAAATTATACGTCCATCCATTGTGATAAATGAATTGACAATGACATAAATTCATAAGCCACCTCCAAAAGTATTATTAAAATATGTATTATTTTTTTGTGGGAACACAGTTGAGTATTTCGTTTTTAAGAAAAAATTGGTTCAATAGTTTTTCAATGACCTAACAGTAAAATTGAATGTCGTGTTGAAGTATGACTTAAATTCCTCTTACCTAAGTTTACAGTCAATTATTCATATTTAGGTACACGGAAATTAACTAAGACTAATAAAAACAAGGCTAGACAATAATTCACAGTGTACACAGCATGAATTATAACGATAACTTATAATTATTTTATAAGTTTGTTATTTTGTAAAAACAGCTGTAAGCTTTTCAAATAAAATAAAATTAAATAACTAACAATGATAAAACATAAAAATAACGCTTAATATCAAAAAAAATAATACTCGCAGTAAAATACTTCAAATCCTATAACAAAACAATATACTACAAAACAAAACGATATCAGGATTCATGAGAGGCGGATGCTTGGTCTACTAGTATGCTGAAGTGGAAATGGGCCGGTCATGTCTCCAGACGAACTGATGGACGTTGGGGCCGATAGGTGTCGGAGTTGAGACTGCGTTTGGGCAAACATAGTATAGGGCCTCCTGCGGCAAGATAGACCGACGACGTGAGACAAGTTGGCAGCGGATGGATGCGTTCTGCAAAGGACCCTAATTGACTGATTGATTGATTAATTGATTAGTTCTTAATTGGGGGCCCTGTGATGAGCTGACCTGATGATGGTGACAATAGTAAGCCAGATTTTTATAAATAAGTACTCTTTGAATTTCAGACGTGTCTGAAGAATTTTTTAAATTATTATTACAAGTTACCTCTGTTCAGTATTACTTATTAACAGGAAAACAGTTTTAATTATACGGTCTCATAAAATTGTGCTAAAATTGAGCTACATCATTTAATTAAAATGTATGCTTAGTGTACAAAGAGTGTTTATATAGATATGTATTATGTAATTAAAAGGTTGAAATGAAATATCTTACAACCTCGGGGTGAAAATATAATGCTATTTTTAGTGAAATTAATATTCTTCGACATCTCACATATCGCCATTCTAGAAAGCGTGTCAATATACTTATTATTGTTTATTTGGAACTAAACAACAAAAATAATTCCTTATATACCTTCATAACTTTTATAATTGTAAAATAACTGCACTCGACGTTATTAAAAGAGCGCGTTTATCGCCAACATTGTGTCTTTGGCAATTTTAAAATTTTTTACGTCAATTATTTTTGGTTACGACAAATAAAGTACGTTACTGCTAATAATTTATTGATTCAGGCCTTTGCGGAAATCCGTTGTAAGCAAGTGATGGATTAAAAATATCTTTGTAACAATTCCCGCGCTTCTATAATTTTCCCGAAAAATCGAGAAACTATTCAACACGACACGTGTTTCGCCCTTACACAGGGCATCTTCAGGTAAGATAGGAGCCTCAGAACAACGATGTCTTCACGACCAACGCTGAAACGAGAGTGAGTACTTTAGTTACAAAGATATTTTTAATTCATCACTTGCTTACGTTACTGCTGTTTGGGTTCCCGCGTAATCTATATAAAGCTGTACTTCTATTTCCTTTTTGTACTTACTTTACTTCCAAGTTTGTACAGTACCCGGCGATAAATAATGCACTTCTACCTTTGAGAAGTGCTTTGTACACTTCAGTGGGTACTGTACAAACTTGTATAGATAAACTATCGCAGTGCGGATTACCGTAATAAATTACCAAGTCAAGCCTTATCCTCTTCAATGTACACACCTATTGAATTGTGGTTGTGACCAATAGTCCCCATCAAGTATTCGCGACAGCCTGCCGTAACTTGGAATTATCTGATTGTACTCTGTGCTTGCTTGCTTTACTTCTTTGCACACGTTTTACTACAAGTAACAATATTTCTGTAGTATATACTAGCGGCAATAATAATAATGCAGATTTTATGGCTGAATTATTAAGCTTATTTTAAATGTCAGAGATCCTATAGAAAAATTACAAATTAAATGTTTCGATTTTTTATTGCCAAAGAATTTTTATCATCATCATAAGCAGCCTACATTTGTTTACTGCTGGACAAAGGACTAGCTCGTTCTTCAGCTCTTCTTCTCCAACCGATTCCAGCCGTTTTCTCATCGCCCCCCCTAGCTGGAGGGCGTCCCACACTACTCCAGGATTCTTTTATGACGGCATATTAACGGATAAGAATCTGCGGGCACCATTTTTTTTGAGCACACCAGGAGGTGGATTTAACCTGTATTGCTATTGTATACCTGTAGTGGTGTCTGTAGCGCTCCTGGCATTACTGTGGTAACTTCTATCAAAAAAGAAATTTCTACATGATAAATCAAATTCGGCCGCATTGATTGGGCTCTGACCAATAAAAGCTTCATTAGTGTACTTTTAGGTCACTGGCGTAGCTAACTTTTGCGGCACATGTTCAAACAGATTAATAACAAACCACAACCGCCCCATAATAATAAGGGTTGACCTCAGGAGGTCGTGTCTTAAGCTCGTCTCTTTTACCGGCACCAAACTACGTCTCAACTTAAATTGAACCTTAACGACCTCTTTCACAGAGGGAATTTTCACGTGATAAAACTTATAATAACCTCGATCATATTCGACCACCTTGACTGGACACTCGCTTATAAAAGCCAAGGGGACAGAATTATCCACTTTTAGCAACACATGTACAACTAAATTCATTACAAACAATAAAAGTGAAAAATCTGCCAAAACCGATCTGGAAAACAGTATAAACAAAACATTTGATAATGAAACAAGAGATGTAACAGTTAGCACTACTGAAATTTCGACTGAGGTGCAATCATTAATTGTTCCACTTCCTGAACTATTAACGACATCAATGACGGAAGAAAACAAAAATATTTCGCCTCTTCATGTTCCATTACCCGATGATGATAATGAAAAGCCAAAACATATAAGGTTTGACCACAGGAGGTGTCGCTTTAATCTCCTTTCATTTAGCGTCGCACCTTTATATTTCACCATGATAAAACTAGCTTTTATTCATTCGGTCACTTCCAGCAACTTTCGATCGTGTCCCCAAACATAATCCAGATCCAACGGGCACTAATGATTTGGTTAACCGTGCATTAGTGGATGTACCGTCGTGCGGATTGTCATGACAGATTGCCGAGTCCTACTTGGTCTACATCATTATGTTACGTAATATTGCGTCGATCTATTGATTTGTGGTAGCACGCTTATGTAGTTCAGGTAACTGATACATCATTGCTGTCATGGAAACTAGGTATTGCTATGATGGATCCAGCAAGCTGGGTGGATCTAGCATATTTTTGGGTTTGCTTAATCCAGCGGTGCAAATACGTAAGTAAAAAACAACTTTACGCACTATGCCTGCAATCGCACAACAAGCGCAGACTAAAAAGTCTGGAACAAAGATGATTTTGAAAATCCATTCTTTGATCAAGCATTATAGATATAGGTATTAGATATAGGATTAAAGGTATTGCGGATACAACTGGATTGCTACCTCTAATTTAATTTTTTTTGCATTATTCTTCAGTTTGGGCTTAAGTTTACTGGGCGCATTCGAGATCAGCAGCGGTGTGGATTTTTCAGGAAATAGCAGATATGTTTATAAACAAGTTCTGAGGTTTTAAAGACACCAAGTAAATTAAAGACTAACTATATTTCGAAGTTTTCTTCTCTTTGCGCGAATATATACACAAATTTTAAATATTTCTATTCTATTTTCTGTTTTACTTAATGAGAAAAAAAATAATCTATTTCATACTAGCATTAGACGAGATCCCGTTCCTTCAGTATACCATTCCGAAATAATTTAACATCACTGCTTATTTGAATTTAAACGTACTATAGTTGATTTACGCCCTGTTTACCTAAAATTAAATTAACACGGAGGTTCCACTGAATTTCAGCGCACTATAAATTAATTTAAATTCAACGGGCAAGCAAACTCTCTGCATAACACTAATTATTTAAACTGGTTTCGTTTATTAATTACTTATTTAAGTGGCAATAATATCGTTATAATACTGTATAACATTAAATATTATAAAAAGTATTATTAAAAAGTAAATCGTGTGCAACTCTGTGCAAATCGTCTGAAGGGCAAGCTGGCTTAGTTTTGGGTTAGACAGAGCTGTGCCTAATTATCGTCATCATCATCATCTAAGCCGATCTTGGCTGAATTTCAGTTATTTCATGGAGAGGCTGCCGTCTGACCTCCGCAATATATAAGGAAAATATAATTCTATGGTTTAACCACCTGCCAGGGTGTAAGAAGGCACTGACTTCCTAATAATTATTCCTAATAGATGTTCATGACAGCCGGGACCAAAAGTTTTAGGTGCTTTCTGAGTCGTGCTTTACGAAAATGCGTCGTTTTATAAAACAACTAGGTAAGTTGTCAAAGTGTGGTAAACATTTTTGATTTCACTGAAAGTGGCAAGTGGCTCCCAAAAATGTTAATTACAATTAACATAGGCTACCCACTCTTAAAACAAAAAAAAAAGCACCGGTAGGTATGATAATATAGATGACGTAATAATGTTCTAATTACGATATGATTAGCTCATTATATCTTCATGAATCAACAGGCGTATGCACAATATCTATCAATTACAGTGCCCTAATTAACTACATATTTATGCTATTACGTATGATTGCACTGAAGAGATTTCAATTGATTATGAATTAAGCCGAATATAATTGAAAATTAAAGCTTTTACACACGAACAGCAGTTTGCAGTCAGCAGTGGTAAGCTGTCAACAGGCCGTCGACGTGCTGTCGACGCTTTGGCGGCTGTTGCTGGCAGCTGTCATCAGCTAGCCACCTTCTTCACTAAAATATCGACACGTAGACGTCTGCCGTCACCTTGTCGACAGCCTGCTGCAGGCATGTCAAAGTCAAAATCAAAATAAAAATCATTTATTCAAGTTTGGCTCAAAAGAGCTCTTATGAAGGTCAAAACTTAAACTAGCGCGTCCATTCACTGCGGGCGGGAGCTTGATCATAAAAGAACGGGCAAGAAAATCGTCAAGGTTCGTTTTTTCTTCCGCCAGTTATAAGAAAATGTCGACCGCTAGCTGCCACAGGTGATGATGAATGCAGTCGCCTCTGCTGTCGTCTATGTGCTGATCGTTTGTAAGAGCTATCATTGTTTTTAGAGTTAGCAGCGACAGCTCAGTGGCGAGACCGATATACGAATACTACAATGCAAAGGGACTGGGTTTTCAATCCTGGTTCAATAACTGTTTGAAATTATGTATGTAATTACCGCTTGCTCCGTTCCTCGGAAGGCACGCTAAGTCGTGAAAATCTATGATAGTCCTGATGTCAGGGCCTTCTTATATCCAGAAACTTCATTTAACAACATGATCATATTCCCCTCTGGGTATCGAAGGTCAGATGGTAGTCGCTCCATGTAATAACTGAAATCAAGCCAAATCTTTTCAATAAGCAGTTCCTGGGTCTTAAGCAGCAAGTAAGCAGCTTAAGTCTAGCGCACAATCCGGATAGTTAGTGACTGAGTTCAGGTAGTGTGGTTTGATTTGATACCCTCTCACTTTGGTTCTTAGAAGTAGGTCTTTGCTCAGTAGTAGGATTAATGGGTTGGAAATATGATGATGTAAGCAAAATTTAAAAACCATGACCAGCTCCGAATGCCACAAAAATGGTCACCCATCCAAGGACCTCGGTGAACTCTGATTTACTTCTGTGATAGTAATTTAGCACTGAGGAGCTTGCGGAGCCTGCCGGCCTAGATTAGTCCCCCTCTCATCTCACAGGTAGTCATAAGAGTCGACCAAGAGAAATTCTACCGGATGTTGGACAGCAGCGTCATCTTGCTGGCTGGAATTGCGGTCACCTACCCGCCTGCCCAGCGTGGTAATTACAGTCAAAATATTCCCCCAATAGAATATAGTCTCTTGAGGAGGCTAATATTCAGCAGTGGACTTTATAACGCTTTCATAGGTCTTATTCCGCCCGTGCGGCGCAGTTGTGGAATAAGCTGCCGGCTGATATCCGTGAGAGTCTGTCAGTGGTCTCTTTTAGGAAGAAGATAAAGGAGAACTTCCTTATGAGTTTATCACAGAGTTAAGAGTTGTATATATGTACTTTATTTATTTATATATATGTATGTGTATAATATTATAGTTTATTTGCATATATTTTTTTTAAATTTGTTTGTATTTAGTGTCACTGTTATGTTTATGTCCTATTATAATAAATTTTTTTCTTAACCCACATACAAAATTCCCACTCCTGTTAAGGTTGGCTGGAAGAGATCTCTCTTAGATATAAGCCCACCTTTGTACTTGCTTAATTTGTATATGTGTTTCTTTGTTTGGTTGAATGTGCAATAAAGGATATACATATATATTATATAATGACGATGACTGCGGAGCTACGAGCGTATCTACAATTCATGACTAAAAGTTAATTGTTTATGCAACAATAATTGAATCACTTTGATTTACAACTCTCACCTCTATTTATGGAACGTTAATCACTATGATGGACGATGACATCTTAATTGATTATTTCCTTGAATGACTGATAGTATAGTATGTCGCCGTTAAAATGAACAGCTTATAATAAAAGGGATTATTATAGAGACATTAGGTAATTAATATACAGACATTAGGTACTTTTTTAATTTTAGAGACATTAGGTACTTATTTTAGTAACGAGGGGACCTATTTGTTTTTACGCAGACTTTTAAATAGGAGTAGGTTTTTTTTTCTTTTACATAATGGCTTCGTGCATTTTGCACATTTAGCCAGTGTCGAGTAAGAGATATATACATATATATAAATAATATAAAAATCATAGTAAATGAGAATGAACGTTGATATAGATGATAAATGAGATACCCTCCCTTAAACCCCTCGAGTCCTCAGTAAAGATGTGGGACTATACTGAGATCTCACATGGACTTCTTGAGAGAATTTGAAAAGTGATGTTGCACTGTTTTGTTTCATTTACCAACACTCATGTACGTTCATAAATACTTAACTGTTAAAAATCCACCGTTATTAGTTATTACACATTAATGGTCGAAATATCACAAATTTTCGAAAATAAAACAAAACTGCAGACATGACGCTTCACTTTCCCGCCAAGAAGTCCTTATGTATTATTAATGTAATGTATGTAAGGTGTCTATGGATCCTACCAACACCTAAGGAGCCCAAGCCAACCTCAACTACAAGTGGTGCACCTGCCGATCAACGGACGAGGCTCTGGCGAACATAACAGTGCCCGGTAAGCGGCAATAGGCTCGCCACCTATTACGTGGGACCAACTTTATAATTGGCGAAGTGTGGGCTTTTAGTATGCCTCTGCCTACCCCTTTAGGGAAACAGGCGTGAATGTATGTATGGAATATGTTCTGGATTCTACAATTTTAATATTAAGTGAACACATTTACTAGAACTTCAATGTATAATTGTATTGTATTCCCCAGAAAATGAAATATTGTCAAGAGCGAAAGGACGTAAAGTGCTATCCACTATCGCGGACAATACTACTATGTGTACTTAGTATATAAAGTTCAGTCGCCCAAAGCATCAAGAAACTCAGTGTTTGGTTTATTTGATGCCATGAGATTTTTGTTTAAAATCTAAAGAAGAGTTCTTCGAATGGGTTATCTGGCTGGATTATATGGTATTTAATATCGAGCATTTTCGTGCATCGTAAAGCACATTAAGCCAGTTGGTACCAGTTATCGCTATAAGTAGTAGTTGTTAAGTTAGTTTTCTTGGGTTTCGGGGGAGGACATCTCATTTAACATCTTTCATCTTTCTCATTTACTATGGTTTATATGTTATTAATATATATCTTACTTGACACTGGCTAAATGTCCTATGCGCACAAAGCCATTTTTTAAAAGAAAAAAAAAAAACATTTGACAACCAAAAAAGTGTGATAAAACTTTTGTTTTTATAATATTATTCATCGGCGTAATATTTAAAATGGAACCTATTAGTATCGTTATCGAGTATTCAATTGTGCAGTACCCAGTACATAAATATCTTTCTTTTTAAAATAGAGGTATGGCTAAACAGACGTGCGTCTTGTGTGGGACCTTTATTACGGCGCTTAATATTGCTGACTGTACACATAGCTTGTTTATAGGTGCATAACGACGCGGGTGAGAAGTTACGTCTTCTAATTTTGTAGGAAGTTTCCATCTTTTCATTCCTGTCTACTGGGGGCAAGTTGGCGTTCATTAACATTAATTTGTTTTGATCTTTGTGTTTTGTGTATATGCTAAATGTTTTGCAACTAAGTAATTATATAGGTTTTGTCAAATGAGACCAATTGCGGACGGCCTAACAGGGCAACTAGTTTGCTTAAAATAAACAGTAAGACGCCATGAATCTGTTTCCGCGAATCGGCACTGGGTCTGTAAGCAGAGGATTTGGTGATGGAAAGTAGTAAGTTAAAGAGACTTATTTTCCGTGAACACATCCGTGGTATTTTCAGGTTTTAATTAATAAGTCAATGATATAAAAGTATTCATATTCATAAAACTTTATTGTGCATCACAGGTTATGGATAGAGATTATGGTATATATCTTCACTGTGTCCAATGTTCATGTAATATGGAGTAACATCAATCAAAAATTTTACTTAAAAATGGAAAGAAAGTACCTAAACAAAAAAAATTTCAACATTTATGTCCTCACTCTACAGCTATGAAAGTTCACAAGTTCAAGTCCAAGTTGTGTTAGTTATATTTATGTTTTTTTAACCCATTCTATAAAAGAATTTAATTAAAACACTGTAAGTTGATAGACAATATAAGCAAATATAATTCAGGCTGGGAACTATTAATCTTAATTAATTTCCGTAAGGATTTCCAACCCAGGGGTACACTCGGGGACACTGATTGCAGGTTCCCATGTAGAACAGCTCCTGAAAAACAAAAAGTGATAGATGAGAACAAGTAAACTTTATCGGATATAATTATAAAAGTTATCATAGAGATTGTGGGCTTTAATCAATCAATTATCGCAGATTATTAATATGACCCGTCATGCCTGATGCCGTCGATGAAGTCTCGTATCATCATCTAAATTTAAAGTTTGACCTTCATAAGAGCCCTATTAAGCCAAACTTGTATAAATGATTTTGACTTTTACTAACATCAATATCTTCTCAGCCCAATAATGTCTGACTACTGAGCACGATCCCGTGCGGCCTAAACCAGTGCCACTCTCTCTCATCGCACGGGGAATAAGTGGAGAAAAAGAGAAATCCTACCGAATGATGGGCAACAGTGTCATCTGTTGCGCTGCGTGCTGGTTTGAACTGTGATCACCAATCCGACTGCCCAGAGTGGAGATTATGGGCGAATACCCTCAATATAATGTGATGCAGGCCCATGTTCAGCAGTGGATTTACTAAGGCTGCATTAAGATGATAACGGAGTTTGAAAGTGGTGTGACGTTGCTGGACATGCCTCGACATGTTTGGCAACATGCGTGTGCATGCCGAGCAAACCAGATGGCGTGATAAAGTTGGAACATAATTATAAAACATTAATCTATTCAAATGATTGGCATACGTGAAGCAGTAGCAGCGATTAATCAGTGACGACACCAATCTATTGTCGCCACTGACTAATCGAGACACCTGTTTGGAGGGTCTTGGTTTTAAATATCGTCTATGACTTCTTGAAGTTTTGAGCTTGCTAAAAATTTGCAAGACCGTAAAAGGAAGACCCTTTTGGTACTTCAACATTAGTTATATATATCGAGAAACCTGTTTGGAGGGTCTCGGTTTCAAATCACCGTCTATGACTTCTTGAAGTTTGTGCTTGCTAAAAAATTGCAAGACCGTAAAGGGACCTTAATAGTAGGTACTTCAACATTATATATTTTGTGTTCTTACCCCCGTGTGAGTCGCGGTCAAAGGCCCGCAAGAAGTTGAGAAGCATATTGTAGGCGTCGGAGTATGGCATGCTTGGGCCTTGTACTCATTAATTGGCACTGGGTTCTTGGTCCAGTTGACGACATCAATGGCGTTTACCTAAAATAAATAAATATTCTTTTATAATCACACCAATTATTTAGTTCCAAGATAAGTATCACTAAGAACTTGTGTTATGGATACTAAATAACGATAAAACATACTTAAGTACTTTTTTTTTGTAAATACATACTTAATATACATAGGAAACACTCAGACCAGAACAAATATTCATATTCATACACACAAAGATTTGTCCTGTGTGGGAATCGAATCCACGACCTCTGGAGTGAAGTGCAGGTATACCGACCTCCACGCCATATCAGTCGTAAAACGACACCTATTGTAAAAATATTTGTGAGCGTGTAATAAGCTCTCAGGGAAAGAGGGGTGATTGAATGCGAATATAATGTATTATATTAGAATTCGGCGCTGGATGTCATAAACGCGTCTTGTCACTTGTGAATCGTCATGTTATAAACATTTTCTCAAATAGGCACATTTACGTTTTGTATTAATTAAGGGATTTTTAATGAATTGCAAAAGAGATTGATCTTAACCTAAGAAACAATGTAATAAAATATAAGTGTGACGATTCGCGTTAGTGACATCGGGCGTTGAGTCCTTACCTCTCTGGTCGATATGTTTTAAGGTAAATTAAATGCAACAAATTAATAAATTCTTTAACATCTAGCACAGCGTTTTTTACTATCACTAGATTATCGTCTATACCCTATTCACGTAGGCTTGAGACAAAGGGTAAACAAAGTTGACAGAGAGTAAAAATGGCGGATATAACCCGACATATAATAAAATTATACATTTCGCTGTAAAACGTTTGTACTAATCGTACTTTTCATTTAATAGTATTATAATAAGCTCCAACTTTGAGAATCGTTACATTATAAGTTTAATTTTATTTTTATAAAAATAAATATAGAAATGTTGCACGTTTAAATTCAGTATTTTAATAAATAAATTATGACTTTCAATTCCAACCAAAGAACCTGTATTGTTTTATCAAAATTTGGCTACTTCGTTTATTATTTTGGCAAATTTTATAATTTACAGTTAAAAGTGACTCATTAAAAAACCTTTTTTGTTATTTGTTTACATTTTGTCTCAAGGCGAAGTGAATCAAGTATAGTTAAGATTACTACTTAAAAGTTTTATTTAAATAAAAGTATATTTGTTTATGTAAATGTTTTAGTTTTGCTTGTAAATACGCAAATTAAAAACATCCGAAACAACTTTCAATATGTTTGTGCTTGAATACGTGCTTTTCAAATATAAAAGCACGTAGTATTGAAAGTTGTCCTGCATGGGTTTTTCCAATGCATTGTTCTGTGAATGTCAACAATTTTTTTTATAACGTATAATTTTATTTCTCTTAAAAAAATAAAATTGTTAGTGTCTTCTTACCATGAATGCGTCTGGGAGGTTGTGAAGGGTGTCGAAGAATTTGACAAGGGCGTCTTGTACGGCGGGGTAGGCGCGAACGAAGCCCTCGTGGATGTAGATGCCGAACGGTGCCCGGTTGCCGAGGTAATGTCTCTCAAAGTTATCGATAAAGAACTTGAACCAACCATCAGTATCGGTCAAAGCAGGTCTGTAATTAATAGCTCCTTAGTATTATCGACGATAGGAAGCGGGTGCTTAATAATAGGGGAAATAAATAGCAAGGACTAGGTTATCAGATTAAATTACGCTTTCTAACAGCGATATTATGAAGCGCCGCGGCATTTAGTGGATAAGTCAGTGAGACAGTTTCACATGACCTCCAGACTACCACAAGGTACGCATCAATCAATTTTGCGTGCCAAGTGGTAACGCCAGCACTAGCACCGACCAAAATACTACTGAATGTCCCATACAAAAGGAGACAGATAGAGTAACAAGAAAGAAAAAAAAAAGTGGTAATCGTTCCATTGCTCACAGATTGGAAGTGAAAGATTCATAAGTCGTGAGTTGGTGCACTGTTCTTTTAGGCCAGTCTTTCCCAAAGTGGGCTATAACGCTCCCTTGTGTGCGCTGCAGGTCTCAAGGCGGGCGCTAAGAGACCCAGAAAAAAAATGGGGGCGTTGTGTAGAGGCCTGGGGGGTGATTTGTAATTTTATTTAGCTAGGAGGCCTTTTAAAAAATATTCATTCTTAAAGTGGGCAGTAGACAAAATAAGTTTGGGAACCTCTGTCTTAGGCAGTTAGTAGAAAAGTGTTTCACACTATTGACACCCTGAAATTGAAGACATCTGACGTCCTGGCGCATTTCAAACTATTTTAGAGTGTCTATTAGATTTAGGCCACTAAGTCCACTAGCTGAAACACTTAATGAATCCTGCCATTTAAAATGTAGGCTTGTACGGGAGACCAGCGCCGCGGGGCCTTAGTGACCCCTCGGCATAAGCTGAGTATAAGCCTTTTCGTCAAATCGTGATTTGAAAATATGAAACAGATATCAATAGTCTATATTATTAACATTCCGGTGAGGTTTTGTCCCCTACTTTCCATGTCACCAAAACTCTTTTCTATTAGGACAAAAATCTGCAGCTCTTTTTCGGCTCGTGCAGTAGATATGCATGTGGAATTAACTACCAACTCACATCCGTCACAATAGCCCATCATTAGCTGGTTTCAAACATATATTGAAAAATCACTCCCTGACACTTTTAGAACAGAGCTGATACATATTTTAAATGTATTTATTTGTGTGTTTTGTGTGTATTTATATGTTTTCATTTGACAAAAAAACTTATGGCAAATGACAATTTAAAATAACGTTAAAAAAATACAAGCTTGATAAGGTTTTCTCTATACAAAATAGACTTTCTTTAAAAAAGTAATTTGACAAAGATTCATTATATAAACATTATGAGATAAACAAATCTTTTTTTATTATCCATCGGTAAAGAAACGCAAAATTTAATAGCGTTTGACAAAATGCATATTTTGCATACTTTATTCACTTACAAAACAAAAATTGCATTTTTCTACTATTTTATTAATTTTAGAAACAGATAATTGCAAGCCAATCTGGGTACATCATATACTTCTCTCTGTATTATTTTATGTTTTTTAAGTGTAATAATGAATATTTAAATATAGTGACTTACGGTATAGCACAAGCATCAGCCATTGAGCAAGGGTTATTTGCCAGATCTCTCCAAGTGATCATTGGAATAACCCACACACCAGGAACAGATGTGGTGGGACAGCTTCCCAAGGGGCAGTCTTGGGTCGACACGTGGTCCAAAGTGTAAGGCCAAAGACCAGGGTTAATGAACTGCATAGTAGGCCAAGAAATGTCGTATGTTAAACCATTGTCTCTCATGACCTGGAATGCAGTGTTTCCTGACATCTGCAAGAATGGCTTTCTAAGACCTGTAATTAAAATATAATGATAAATATGGCTGAACATCTCAAACAACGCCTTTAGCTCGAAACTATAGCTTGAACTAGATAACGTATATAAGTAAACATGGATACTTTTTTTTTAAATATTTTTTTTTAATTTATCATATATATTTTTTTATAAATTTAATGAATAAAAGTGAAATGTACCTAAATTGAAAATTATATTATTGCCAATGTACCTACTAACAAATTTTATATGGAATTTATTCTGAAATAACTGATTATTATTATTATATAGGAAACGGGATCCCTCCGTTTGGCTTAACAACTTTTCGTCAAATATCACTTCTCAAAAAACTTATCGCCCAAGATTCATTTTACAAATGAATCTTTAGAAAATGTACATTTCGCATTTTATTCATTTGTTCAAATTATCATGTGGCAAAATCTTACCTTGACAAGTTTTATTTAGAAATATGTTAATATAGCAAATTATTTATTTCGGCAAATTTTAAATTCCAAAATTTACTTTATTCAAAATACCAGTTCACATAAGTATATCTCAGTAAAATCCTCTTGGTTAGGTAAGAACAGTTACCATAAACTAGATCTAGGTCGCCTCTATCGTTAATGGTAAATTTTGGGTAGATTCAAACATTATTCTGATACATTCACTTACTTATTTATATTTATTTCTTAATTACCGAAATTTTGATGAAATTAACTAAATATGAAATTTAATTTAGATTATCATATAAATTATTACCTGTAAATTATTTTGAGTAAATTATATTTGGTAAAGTGAAACCTGACCAAACAATTATTTGTTAAATAATAATTTGCCAAAAAACAGATTTGCTAATTAATACTTGCGTTTAGTTGTTTTGACAAATGTTTTTTTGCCACATGAAATTTTCGTATATTAGTTTGCGATGTGATGATATATTTTTAGGAAACGTTTTTGGCCAAACATTAGGAATCACCCATAAATAAATATTCTAATTCATGCACACAATTATTTTGTTTAAAACATTTGTTACATTTTGGATCGAACCAATGACCTCAGTAGCAGGCTGCAGGTGTAAATTCATGGCTTCATGGAGGGAGCAACAGTTGCAACCCCGTACAGAGCTTGCTACGAGGAACGGTGGAGTACACCACTGCGGTCTGTCCCGCTTGGGCACCGACTTATACTTGTAGCGCCGATTGGCGGCGGCTACCTCTAGCGGTCAGCCCTCGTAAATGCCATAGTTCCCTCTCCGGAGCAAGAGGGAATAGGGGCAGTCTCTTTCTTAAGCGAAGCAGTCATATTAGCAAACGAGGCGGCGGAAAGAGAGAGGAAAAATGCCACACGTTAGTCAGCCGCTGCTCGAGGCGTCGGGAGCCGCAAGACGACTAACGGCCACCGTATGCGTTAGCTTATGAGTGGTGAGTAGTACGTAACCAGCCGCCCGTCCGCCTTCTATAGACGACCATTTTTATCTTTATCTATCATCATTTTCTTTATTTGCTTATTTGCGGCCTCAGCCTCAACTATATTCTCTATGTGCTCCGCTTTTCACGAAATAAATTAAAACCTTATTCAGCATGCAGAAAAACTTTGATACTAACCTTGAATCGCACTGGCGGGTATATTAGCAAAATGAGCCATCAATGTTCTTTGATCAACGAACTCCTGTGTCAACTCTTCGGGGGTAGCAGTCAACCAGAATGTCTGTGGAGTTCGGTGGGTAATTGAGTGCAGGGCGATCTCGAACCCTTGGTTGTACAACTCGTTGACCACTTCATAGTTAGTGTACTCATGGCTCACGTAGAATGTGACCCCAATCTTGCAGCCGTCTGAGTTCAGGCGGTCGTAGGTGATGTTGCGGTAGGTTTCGATGTTTAGAATGTCGACAGCATCATCAAACGTTAGTAAAACAAACTAGAATAAAGAAATAATATATTATTACTAACGATGACAAACTGTAACGACTAGTTCATTCATTCATAACTCTAACCATAGGTATTTTGATACTAAAGAATACTGCAATAAAAATACTTGAGACCCTCTTGGTCTTAATCTAATTAAATTTAATATTTGATTACCTCGAAATAAATAAATATTATTAGTTTCATGTATGCATTACAGCCTAATATTATAGGTGGTTTGTCTTAGATTTAGATTTATAATATAATATAATTTCAAATAATACTTCATTTGCCATAATATTTAAATAACATAAAATTATTTTCACTAAGTCCATTGGTGACACCAATCACATTTGCCGTATATTAAGTTTCTAAAATATTTTTCTTCCATAATATTGCCTAACCACAATATTTAATTTGTTCAGCGTGACAATAATGATAAACTGCAATATTCAAATACCATCTCATTATAGAGGTCAAGTATAAGTTCCTACAATTTTAGTACGACGTAGGTACAATGTTAAAACGAAGCAACAATGCAAAATTGTGCGAGGAGAACCCGAAAAAAATACTTTTAGTAATAGACACTTTTTTATAGCGGGGGCTTAACGTAACGCCCCCGGACCCTCCCCATGCACCCCCCAGCAAAAAAATTCAAGCAGGCATACCGGATGCATGTAGAATTCAAGCGTGACCATCATCATCATCATTTCAGCCGTATAAAGTCCACTACTGAACACACTTTTCCACTTTGATCAATCTTGTGCAGCCTGCACCCACCCGCCGCCTTGGCCAGATTATTGGTCCATTGGGTGGGAGGCCGTCCTCTATTTTGCTGGTTCGCGGTCGCCACTGAAGATAGTGGTTGGTGGTACCAAGATGCACGAAGTACCAAATTTGAATTTATTAGGCTTTGTTATAGACAGGTCCCTCACATGGTCGGGACATATTGACAGGCTTTGTGGAAGGCTGGGTAGTGTGTGCTGCGCGCTGTATCGCGTGATGAAGGTAGTTCCTCGGAACGTGGCTCGGGCGTGCTATTTCGCGACGGTGCACTCGCTGCTGCAATATGGTGCAGAGTTGTGGGGAAGGGCTGCATAATGGAAGCGTGCCTTTCGGATGCAAAAACGCGCCATCCGTGCGATCGTCGGGCAGCACAGGACGATTCGGCCAGGCCACTGTTCAAGTCGCTTGGTATCCTAACGTTGCCAAGTATCGTGATAATGCAGGTCGCGGTTTATGTCAGACATAACGAGCATACATTTATAAGGCGCGGTGATGTGCATGGGTATAACACTCGTCACGCTAATTTGCTGGGAGAATTTTCTAGACGCTTGACAAGGTCTGACAGACTCACGTACATCATGGGACCGTCTGTGTGAAATAAATAAATTCCCTCGGGCCGTGTTGGCGGCCCCTGGCCTGCCCGCCTTCAAAGGGAGGTTAAAAAAATATCTTCTTGAGCAAACGTTCTATGACATTAATGACTTTATGAAGTAATGAATTATTAAGATTTATAATTTTACTTGCTATGTAATTAAGTATCTGAAAAGACGTTTTTTATTTTGACATTATCAATTTCTAATAATTATGTATATTTTTTTTTGTGACGTGTAATGTTGTATTGCCAATAAATGAGTATTTGATCTTCCATCGGTCCTTGGTTCTACGAGCTATGTGCCCTGCCCACTGCCACTTTAGCTTGTAAATTCGCCTCGCTTTATCGGTCACTTCAGTTCTCCTACGCTCACGCATGAGCATGCAAGCAAGCAAACAAGTAATTTCCTTAAACTTTGGCCTGTGTGTGGTCAAAAATTAAACCAAATCCATCAATATTTTTAGTGGAAGCTTATTCTTTTTGATATGTATATTATTTCAAGTATATCATTAATTACCGCGGTAGGTCGATAGTAAGCTGGATCCGAGCGATCCCCTTTTTAGGGGATTGGTTGATTGTCCGATTCCAGCAGAATACTGGTATCTTAAGACTCCCTATTAACACAGCAGCGCTATCACCGGAACATCATCCGAACTGATAGCCTTTATATTAATACAAATTTTTCCTCATTCCTGATCCTATCACGTAGGGTCTCTATTCAAAGCTCTCTCCATTGCACTCTGAGCAACTGTGAGCTTTTTTATGGGGCCCATTGTAAGGCGCCCTTTTTATTATGTGCCTTAAGTAGCTATTTACATAAAATATATCCACAAACCTGTGGGGTATCTCTTGCTGCTAGACCTCCAGGTATGGCTGTGGTCGAACATCTGCAGTTCGGTAGCTGACAGTTACTGTCATTGCAACTCTGGCTTCTTACAAGGACGGCCAGAAGTAGGAATATAAAGGCCCCGGCGAGCTTCATTCTGACAATCGGATACGAATACTGTACCGTTAATTGGTATCTGGAATTTATATAAAAAATGTTTTATCGAGTACAACGATTAAAATCTGTAAACTTTGATTTAGGTTTCTTATCATTAAAATAGTATACTGATCTGAAATTCTACTAATATTATATGTTGCTATATTATCTTTATGACTTATGACTTTTGATTAGATAACTTTGTATTTTTTGGTAATTTGGTTATTCGCAATTGCTTGAAAACCTAAGAACAGCTCGATAGACCGATGATCTGATGAAGGCGGCGGGAAGCCGTTATATCCACACCGGTGGGAAAATCCCCGGTTGGTGCGGTACTATTAGAATAAGATGGAATCTACTATGGCCGGGATATTGGATTGAAAAGCTGAAGCACTGGGTGAATTGGACTATGGATAGAGGAGACTACCGGACACCTGCCGTCATCATCAGCCTCAAATGATTGTAAATGGCAGGCGATGACTAGCCAGAGAATTAAATAGGCACTTCAAAATAGCTGTAGTGCATAGGCAGGAGCGCAACATCGATATCCTCGGCTTCAGGGTGTCAGGAGGTGTACACTGTTTTCTACTCACGGCCCAAGAGGACAGTGCGCTAACTCACCACTTATGCATTTTTCACTTCCACCCTGCGAGCACTTAGCTCTTGCGACTCCACCCTAAACAGCCAATGAAGGCAAGCCATAGGCAAAGTCCTGCTAGCCTCTTGGGGCCCACTCCGGCGAACCGGAGACGAGACCGCAGTCCGACCCGCTGGAGCACACGGATTTACGCCCGTGGCCAACTCACCTACAGCTCGCGTCAAGCTGCCTTGCGAGCTTATTATTATTTTACGGCCAAACTTCGCCAATTATATTGTTGGTCCCAGGTAATAGGTGGCGAGCCTGTTGCCGCTAAGCGGGAACAGTCCGGCCTTGAACGCCTCGTCTGTTGATCGGCAGGTGCACCGCACCACTTGCACGTGAGGTTGGCCCTTTAGATTTCGATTTGATCCCTATATACATTTATTGTTATTATTAAAAAAACTATGATAAGGCTAGTTAGGGATGAGAGGTATTAGCAAGTTTACCGGCGACTTGAGACAGCTGATACCGGATTGATGAATTCTGCATGGTTGGCGCTCTCTGAGGGATGGCTTGGCAGCAATTAGCTGGTTGATTGACGAAAGATATAAGTAAATATAGTATATAACTTATTTTTATTGCTATATTTACATATAGTTATTCGTATATTTACATATTTACTTCTGTAAATATTGAAATAATTGAAAAGGGTCTATAGGGATTCTACAAAGACCGAAGGAGCCCAAGCCAACCTCGCCTGCAAGTGGTGCACCTGCCGATCAACGGGCGAACATAACAAGTTCCCAAGTACATTACAAACAAACAATATATTTGGCGAAGTGTGGGCATATGATATTCATTTGCCTACCCCTTTGGAAAAACTGACGTAAATGTATGTATGTATATTAACCTTTTTATGACTTTTGATTACTGGTATTATTGATGAATAGCATTACATTTAAAAACAATACTTAATTTTATAATCAAAAAGAAAATATTTATTATCTTGCCTAAAGGAAGTGAATACGATAATTCTACCTTCCATTATCAAAACTGATAAAACAAATCATATCTTATCACACGTCCTCGCTCATAAAGTGGCGGTTTCAAGTGATATTTTTACTCTTGAGATGTACTTACTTATAATTCCTATCAGTTATAAATAATAAAACCATAGTACAAGGCGGTCTCCCACCCGATGGAATGGATGATCTTGTCAAGACGGCGGGATGTCTTTGGATGCAAGCGGAACTGGACATAAATGGCTTTGAAAAAAACTAAAATATACCAATTTTACGCGGTTCTAGTAATATAATATTCCACGTTGTGTTGATCTAACTATCTGATGACATTATTTTATTTTTTATGGATTCAGATTTTGCTGTAATGCATTAAATGTCCTAGAATAGCTTTTAGCATATTAAATTAATACTGAATTATGATTGCAACTCTTAAGGTTGTGCAATTTATAAAGTCGCCGCCTACTCTTATATAACATACCTGTTGAAGCCCATTCACAAAATTGAAGTTTCTCAAAACGTTTAGTGGATTTAAGGGTAAACATACTAAACTCATTTTTAATTTAGCTAAAAATATTAGCAAAAATAACATCCGGATCGTTGTGCGAAAATGGAAAAAACCAATTCGTTTATCTATATTGTTATGATAGCATTTCAAACGTTTATTTGTAACTGGATTATATTGAATAAATATAGGCACTTCCGGCTGATTATGTTTAAATGACACTATTAACCTGCAATGGTTAGACGGTAGGCAACTCAATAGATCCTTAAAATATGGGTTAAATTCTGAAAATACGTTGTCTAGACAAGTTACATTAAGTTAAGTTAACTCTAGTTGGCTCTAAAAACTTACTTCTTAAATTAATTGAAATTATGAAATTAAGCGTGTGCTTGTCACTGTTAACATTAAAGATCTTTACATTTTAAACTGTTATTGACAAATAAGAGGGAGCCTCCATGATTAGCAAGTTTTCTTACATAAAAACTTATTAATTTTGAATATTTTATGTTCAAATTTAATTCACTGCTTTTAAGCCATTGCTCAGTAATACAAATGAAAGATGTATCCCGACATTCGAAAAACAGTTCAAATTAAGGGTCTCTGCCAGACAGGCCCTGAATGATTTGATGTACTGTTTAGGTTCAAGGACCTGGCCTTTGTTTGTCTTGCTTCTCATTTTGAACTGTGAGAAGTAAAAAAATGGTTATTCTTGATAGTACTAACATTTTGTATAACAATATTAGAAGTTTTTATCTGAGTGACATCAGAGTTATTTAAATAATATGCATACGAGTAGTAGCTGCCTTGTTTATATACCTCCGTGGGAGGTAACCAATGCCTAGAGTCAAATTAAAATTATAAACAAAATTATTACTTTCGATAAATGTAATGCTAGAATTTTAACAAATATTCTCTGGTTTTTTTCCCAGGTTAGATTTTGAGCATATGGAAATGCACTTATTACAAATTTCCAACGGGTCTCGCTTTGGTAACTGCGTCAGATAACTTATACTTTGGACAATATCCTTCTTTCTTACTGGAAGACTGTCACACCGCACAATAGGATAACATTTTTTGCTCCAATTATGTCTTTTGCTCTTAATTTATTAATAATTTCATTATATTTATTGCCAGGAGTGCAATATTTTGTTAAGTTTACTACTAATAAGGTAACCTAGGCCCTGTCCCAATTGATCACAAAACATTATTGTATTACTACTATATGTACTGCAACTACTACTGCAGTCTGTGAAGTGATGGATGGTGACTCAAGTAAGGCGTTAACTGATGCATGGCCGGAGAATTCAGCAGTGCTTTTAGGTGTTAAAGCTAGAGGATCACAGAAAAACATAGCACATTTAGTTTTAAATATGGAGTCATATCTTTCTTCATTATAATATGACCTACACACCCACACACACACAGACACACACACACACAACCTACACCTACATACATTTAAACTTAATTTTAACTAATTTTTTAACTTAATTTAAATTTAGATGTTTTTTTTTTTATGTTTATTACTTGCTTCTTGGCTCGTGAACTTTGAAATATTATTTAAGTGAAAACTAAACTAATGTATTTTGATTAATTATTAGAACAAACGTCTTGTAAAAACTCACTTCTATAGTATTGTAAGAGGAAGGCGCCGTGTCTGTAACACAGTTGATACTAGCACAGGCACGGACGTTCACTCTGTCTCAAAAATGTTTCGCAAAATCACTATAGTACCTAAGTTATGTTTTGTTTAGAGACAGAAACACCGTATTTGCTTTTAGAAAATTAAACATTATTATTATTATTATTATTATAATAACATAACTCTTTTAATTTTTCCGCTGATAAGATATGCTCGGTTATTTGTTTTTGTGCTAATTAATATCGTTTGTTAATTATATCTAAGACAAGCTGCAATTTTTTCAAGTCTCTTTGCAACTTTTGAGTGTCTCAATTATACATCTGCCTACTCTATCTTCTGTCTATGAACTTTATTGTTATTTTTATGCAAAAATCTTATGATTAAAAGAAAACTGTGTCGAACAAACCAAACATTCAGCTCTTATATGATTTCGCTGGCTGAACTTTATATACCTAGTACACACCGTAGTACAGTCAACGACAAAAAGTTGATAGCACTCAAAGCGTCATTCATACTGAATCACGCACGCCCGAACGCTATTGACAATATTTCATTTATTTGATAAAACAAACAATAGTTCATTAAAGTTCCAGTAAATGTGTTTACATAATAAATAAATTCACTTGAAATAAATTGTTGTGCCATTTGCCAACCGTTGTGCCATTGACGACCGTCAGATTACTGTATTAACGCTATTAGATTTTAGTAATGCTTTTAATACTGTTGATTTTGACATCCTGCTTGCTCAGCTTGGCTCTCTTAACATATCTCCTGCAGTATTGGAATGGTTTTACAATTACTTATATAATCGTAGGCAGCGTATTCATGTGGATGAGTCTTATTCTTTGTGGCGCAATATTTTATCTGGTGTTCCCCAGGGTGGTGTGCTTTCACCACTTCTGTTTTCTCTTTTTATTAGCTCCATCTCTAATAAATTAAATTCAGCCTACCACATGTTTGCCGACGATCTACAAATATATAGCCATGGAACAATAAACAGTTTGCCGGAGGTAATTAATGTTGTCAATGATGACTTGTCAGTTCTTTCAGACTGGAGTAAGTCATATGGTCTCAAGATTAACCCTTCCAAGTCTCAAGCTATTATCATCGGTGGCCATAAGTCTGTACAAAAAATCGATTATAGTAATACTCCTTCTTTAATACTGGATGGTGCGGATATCCCGTTTTGTGATACGGTGAGAAACTTAGGAATTATTTTTGATAGGACTCTATCGTGGAATAATCAATTGACTGAGGTAAGCCGGAAGATTTTTGCTGCAGGTAAATCTCTTAGACGCATTAGAAACTTTCTACCTACATCTACTAAAATTATGTTGGCTCAATCCCTCCTTCTTTCCATTTTGGATTACACTGACTGCTGCTACCCAGATCTCAGAAGTGATCAGCTGGACAAACTTAATCGCTTGCAAAACTTTGCGATTCGCTTTATTTTTGGCTTGCGTAAGTTCGATCATGTGTCTGAGTATCGCAATAAGCTTAAATGGTTACTAGTACTGTGGCGTAGAGACCTTCATATCCTTTCCATGTTGTACTCCGTTCTTTTCCATCCGTGCACTCCTTCATATCTTAAATCTCGTTTTACATATGTATCCTCTACTCATTCCTGTAATCTGCGTTCTTCTGATAACCTATGCCTTAATGTCCCTGCACATGTGTCCAAAAAATATCATGAGTCCTTTACCCTTCAGGCTATCCGTCTCTGAAATTCCTTACCTGTTTCCATTAGACAGGCTCAGACATTATACTCTTTTAAGGAGCGGATGAAGTCTTACTTTTTAAACATATCTGATTAGTTGTTTGTATCAGTTTTTTAAATATTATATGTATATAGATATATATTTTTGTTTATTATGTATTTGTGTATTTTATTCATATTTAACAAATAGTTTTTGTGTTTATTTTTTTAAAGTTAATGTGCTCTGCCTACTGCTATCCTGTTCTCTCCTTTGCGTCGGGTTGTCTGGAAGAGATCGCTTTTAGCGATAAGACCGCCTAGATTGGCTTTAAATTTAATTTTTCTCTTAATATTGTAATCTGTAGTTTTTAAGTTTCTTGGCCAATAAAGAGTATATCTGTCTATCTATCTATCTATAGATGGATCAATAAAAAAATATTTACCTACTGTACACCAATTTAAAAAGAGAACAAAAAAACAATTGCCAACAAAAGCGATACAATTGGCGGCCTTATCGCTTACAGCGATTTCTTCCAGACAACCTTAGGATGGAGAGTAATTAAAATTAAATGAAAACCGGGGGTGTAGAAAAAAATAAAAATACATAGTTATATTACGATCAACAAAAACAGAAGTAAATACTTTAAATTAAATAAAATACACCTACATACATAAATTTACTAAAAATTTACTATTTACTTAAAAAGGACATTACTTCTGTGAAAGGAAAAGCTACTTTATTCCAATTTTGAACACATTTAGTGATTGCGCTTGTCTTATAGTAACTACTCCTTGTCTTGTAGTAGTATTGAATGAATGAATGAATGAATGAATGAATGAATGAATGAACACTTTATTGTACACCAAAATAAAGAGAAAGACAGCAATTGAAAAATTACATTAAAATAATTTGTACAATGGGCGGCCTTATTGCTCACAGCAATTTCTTCCAGGCAACCTTGGGATGGACAGAACATGATAAGAAGTATACACGTAGGGTAGCGCAATAGAGTGCTCTAATTAACAATAATTATGATGGTATATATAGCCTTATAAATAACACTTAAAGAGAACCACGAATTCAAATTAATCAAACCGGAACAGCAATAAATATTCACATAAATAAATACATATTTACATACATAAGTATATATATATATATACTTATGTATATATATATATATGACACAAATTTGCATTTAGGTACTAGTATATCACGAAATTACAAAGAGAAATTACAAATTATATTTAAAGACCTTAGCTACTGGACAAATAATGCGTCCAAATCCGACTTTTAAAAACATCTATTGATATTATTGCCCCTAATAATTTCTCTTACTACAGTTAAGGTTAACTGGAAATGATTTCTTTTAAAAATAAGCCCACTCTTATACTTGTTCTTTAAAACTTTAAATTCTATATTGTTATATTTTTGATTTACAATAAAGAATATGTATACTCCTCCTTATCATATCCCGGTTGCCCAAATATGGTTAGACCAGACTGCAGCTGGCTCTGTGCTGCAGTCTGGTCTAATCAGATTTGGCTGAACTTCAGTTATTACACCACTACCCAAAGGGAGACATCATTCTATGGTTAAACACGTTGTCAGAATATTAGAAGGCACTGACTATCTAGAAACGATAGAGGATGCTTTCCAAGGCAATAATGTAAAATTACTAGTTGTAGACATAAAATTGACAATCACGCTACTAATAATAAAAAAAAAAATATTTGAGTCGTCAGTTATTGTGATGTGATTAGTCACATTTTCTCACACTATTTTAGCCCTGTTTAGAAGAAGGTCAAGTTCACAATTTCACCTACATCCTAAATTACTGATACTGCGCTGATTACAGCGGTGCCGATAAACTGGTGTTGCGTAAAAATAATTTATTATGAACTTATTTTGACCATGGACAATGGAAAGTAAAGTTTGTCATATAATTTAATTATAAAATACAGTTCTATTATTAAATAGATTACAATTAAAATTACAATCAAATTATAATCAAACAATAACTTCATTCAATTATTATCGTTATCAAGTATCCAATTACCAAGAATGTCAAAAACTTTCTTTTTTAAACTGAGGTGCCGACAAAGATTTATAAATGCGTCAGTTAAATATTTTGCGATAGGAACGTGTCTCGGTCTTAATTAAGTTGCTTTATCTCGCTGACTGTAAATGGCTTGTTTATGTGTGCATATCGACACGGGTGAAAAGTTACGTCTTTTAATTTTGTAGTAAGTTTCTATGTTTCCATTATGCCCCCAGAGGGGCAAGTAGCATTTACCTCAATGAACATTAATTGGTTTTGAACTTAGTGTTTTCTATCTATAGTTTGTTTAAAAATAAGGAATTATGTAGGTTTTGATATATGAAAATAATTAGACGGCCTATCAGGGAAAATAGGGTCTATGAGGATCCTACCAAGACCTAAGGAGCCCAAGCCAACCTCACCTGCAAGTACGGACGAGGCTCTGGCGAACTGGCATTATAAAAGTGCCCGGTAAGCGGCAACAGGCTCGCCATCTATTACATGGGACCAACTATATAATTGGCGAAGTGTGGGCGTAAAATATGCCCTGCCTACCCCCACGGGGAAACAGGCGTGAATTTATGCATGTATGTATGTATGTAACAGGAAAAATAGTTTTAATTTAAATATTCAGTAAGACGCCACGCATTTGTTTCCGCAAATCGCACTGGCTCTGGTGATGGAAAGTAGTAAGCTTAAGAAACTTAAGATGTAACGTGAACTTATAAATAGTAATTGGACAAGACATAAATTTTGCTCACTGGTTTTAAGCACTGAAGCTGAACGCTCAGCCGATCGACTACAACTGACTTAAACAGTATTTATATACTGGATTTATATCCTAGTCCATTATTATCCGTGCAGTGTGGCGCCGGCCTAAAATAGCGTCACCCCCACTCACGGGGAGCCGTAAGAGTCGACGAAGGGTAAAATAACCACATGACGGGTAGCAGCGCCATCTTGCGTACTGGCTGGAACTGTGATCACCAACCTGCTTGCTCAGCGTGGTGAATATGGGCAAAAACCCCTAAAAAAATGTAATCTATATGGGTATGCTAATGTTCAGCAGTGGACTTTATAAGGCTGATATAGTGATGATGAGATGATACGCTCTGAGGGTGTAAAATACCACTTACATACAAACATAAAAGTCAAAGACATAATCGCTAATTTCGCGCAGAGTATTAATAATCTCGGAATGGTTATTGCTTTTCAACAAGCATTCATTCTTATAATTAAAGTCTATTGCTCTCTGAGATTTGAACTCGGTGACCCGTTTTGACGAAGATCAAAAGCGTAGCGTTTAATGATGTTGATTGTAGAGAGTTGATGGAACTTTAAATACTACCGCTTTCTAAGTTTCATATATTTACTGTCCTAAAATTGGTAAACACAAGCTTAAAAGGGGACATTCATGAAAATCTTAATGATAATAATCATATTAATAATAATAAATTCATCAATATTTTTTCGAAAATTATATTAATTATTTAGTTCCGAGATAAGTTTCATGAGAACTTGTGTTATGGGTACTAAATAACGAATAAACATACATAAATACTTCTTTTTTGTCAAGACATACTTATTTAATGGGAAAACACCCAGCCCAGAAAAAACATTTATCACAACTTGCACAAAAAGATTTGTCCTGTGTGGGAATCGCACCACAGAAAAAAAGTGCTGTATACTCGCCACCACGCCAGATCTATCGTCTCTTATTTTTATGGGGCCACTGATAGGTCTAGTTTAGACAGCTTAATATGTTAAAGACATTAACTGAAATGGTTATTTTTGCATAAGATTTATTATTGTATTTACTTCCAGACTGGTCTTTTCCATGTAAGCTGTCCCAATTTCCAGTGCTCATTTCACGATATGAAGCGCTTTAATTTTTTTTCTTGGACTCTTTTGGACTCTATTGACTGCTTTCCCTCAGGCAGAATGTAGTTATTATGACGTGTCACATTAAAAAAAAGAAGCTATACTAATATGTGCATCGCTATAGTTTGAATGTTATAGCGATGTGCATTATTGTCAATTTAATAATAACTAAACAACTTAAACTGATATCACACTACTAAATACAAATCAACGACCAAATCTAACCTATGTATTATACTTACGTTATTATACCAAACTGTTTAATTATTTACCCATATGTTAACTGTTATGTCCTGTGTGTTGTATTTTTTTAAAAGTTTGTATTTGTAAGGAAGAAATTGCAGTTAGCAGTATGGCTCACAAACACCAGAATGTTAACTTAAACCTAAGATCAAAATTTAATACAATATGTAGAAATTTCTCAGATACGCCTTCTGTGAAATCTACAAAATGACAACTCGATCTCAATTTTTAGGCGACCAGTCACGCGCAGCGAGGTCGACAAAATACGACTTATAATTAAGGCCTTAAACACTTTTGTATTAGGTAATGCTTTTATCTCACTGTTTGGTTTACCATACCAACAGCAGCAAAAGTCCAGCGGCGAGGCTTACTTACTGCCTTCAAATTTAGGGGGTCTCGGGTTCAAACTTTGGTAGCGCACCTATGCCTTTCCGAAGTTATGTGCGCAATTATCGCAAGCTCCGTGCCTCGGAAAGCACGTTAATTCTTCGTACCAGGTTGTGTTGAACATACAGCAATTGAGCCTAAATAAATTTTAATTAACAATAAAACACAAGCTGTCTTCAAAGGGATACTATTCTATTAAAGACTATATGGCAGATAAAAATGCTTGGGATTAAGCTGCCGTTTCATACAGGCTATTCTAATATGAATGACTTGAAAACATAAATATTGTTAAGGTTATGTTATATTTCATTGTATAGCTTCACAGACAAAAGATTGTAATTCTAGTACCAAACTAATGGACATATTTAAAAGAGTGTGAGTTTCTTGCCAGTTCTTCTTACAGAGCGGTGGCTCGGAACTGGCACTTAGATTCACTTACACTTAATTATTTTTTGTTTTTAAATTGTTTTGTTGCATGTAAGTGAATCTAAGCTTCGTGATTTAGTGTAATATTATTTCGATTGTTTTTTTTTTTCATTTGTAATCATGACGTTTTCAAGTACTATGTATAATAGTTTATGAAATAAATATATTTTTTTTGCTTTTTTTACTTTTTTACTTTTACTGCAGCTCTTATTAGGAAGACAATGCCTTTAAATATCCTGACAGCTGGTTTTAACTATAGAATGATGTTTCCCTTTGGGTTACGGAGGTCAGACGGCAGTCGGTCCATGTAATTAATTCATCAAAATCAATATAATAACTGAGAATTCATCCAAATGTGGTTAGAACAGTGACCACACCCTAAGATAGAGCCACCAGGATAATGCTAGAGTGTTCATTAATTTGTAAGAGACATCATGGTAAGCTGATGTTGCCAAATACGCACACACAATATTATAAAAGGAATTGTTATCCAAATTGTGTTAAGATATATAATAATAAGTTACCAAACTCAATGAGAGAGCTTAGTTTACCCATATTTAAAATAAAACTACAGTTATGGCTTAAAACTAAATGTTTTTATTCACTCGCAGAATTTTTAAACACTAAAATTGAAATGATATAATTTGATATTATTCGTTATTTTGACATCAATTTTATTTTATTATGATTATTACAATGACTTTTTAATTCCACTTATTTTATATTGACATTCACACGCCCTGCGTTTGGCAAAATAGATGTTCTATTATATACGAAAACCACCACATGTTACTCTATTTTATGTGAATAAATTATTTCATTTCATTTCATAAGGTTTTGTACTATTATCGTTTTTTTTATAGATACTTTCCCATGTTTTATATCACATTGTTAATACCTTCTCTTCACTCACCTTAGTTTGTGGAAGGTAATTTTAGACGTTGGATATCTTAGTTCGCATCCGTACTTATATTACAAGTGCGAATGTAACTCTGTGAGTCACGCACAAAAGATCCACCATAAGGGTCAAAGTGCTCCACGGACCCCGCAATAAGATAAGAACTCTGTGAGTCCTCACGCTAAAACTACTAAGACAATTTAAATGTAATTTGGTACACAGATAGTCTAGAGCCCAAGAAAGGGCAAAGGCTACTTTATAATGCAAAAAACGTTTGTGAGGGGTAGAAATAGGTGATCAAAATAATTTGATGAAATGTCTTAAATAAATAATAAATGTTTCTGACACTTACACCAATTATTTAGTTCCAAGATAAGTATCATTAAGAACTTGTGTTATGTATACTAAATAACGGATAAACATACTTTAGTACTTTTTTTTTTGTAAATACATATCGAACCCACGACCTCAGGAGTGGAGTGCGGGTATGCTCGTCACCGCGCCATATCGGCCGTCGTAAATTTATGAAACTTCAAGCGTGAATAATCTTTTTAGGGTTATTATTAGCTGACATAAATATAATATTTGAGACTTTAACAAGACAATTGAATAACACGCAGACGAAACCACAGGCGAATCTCTAGTACCTCTTCTCGTCTTCATAAAGTGAAAAACCTTCGAAACCCTTTTAAAATAGCTACCCTAACGTAACGTATACATATGAAAATGCCGGAACCGAAATGCACTGCGACAAGTGGGAGAAGACAAAAACGGGCAAGTTGCGGCAGACAGGTGAAATAGTGCGAAAAATTGCCCCTCGGTCACTAGGGCGTATTACTACGGGCTTCCGGGTTTTGGCACAGTTTATGAACAACAGCTAGACCACTTTTATGCGATAAAGCAGCCTTTTGTGCTACCGTTGTAAACTCTTTGTATACCTGTGTAAGAAATGGACACTACATAGCCGGTGTTTCAAATCATCAATATTTTATAGTATCAGTACCGACCGATATTTATCTTGAAACTAAATGATTGGTGCAATTGTCAGAAAATATTTATTAATTTAGATAGATAGATAGACAAAATGTGTATGAATTTCGTGCCTATTGTGTGTAAAACACAAATGAATTCAATTTTCTTTTGTAGGATCTTTTTTATGCTTTTTGTTTCATGTGCGACTTTTATTGTACTGTTGTGTTTGTGTAATGTGTGTGGTCAGTAAATGTAATTCATACATACATCATTTATTTTATAAACTATTACAATACATATTGCATGCAAAATAATGTTCTTCAAGTTCACACATTACTAACATGACGGCCTGTTTTATTTATGTTCCAGTTCTGTCATGCCATTTGTATTGCATTGGGTTGCGAAGGTCAGACGGAAGGTCATCCGTGTAAAACCAGCAATTCAGCCAATTCTGATTAGACTGGTGACCATACTCTGGGTCCTTAATTGACTGGCAGGAAAATAAACTAATTTTGATGATTTTCTTGTTCTTTTATGGTCAAGCTTCCGCCCGCAGTAAATGTTTTTAAGCTGACCTTAATAAGAGCTCTATTGAACCACACTTGAAAGAAATATTTTGTCTTTTGACGTTTTTGGCTGATCTAGGACACAACTGGAATAAATACTAGGATGACGATGACTTTTATGCCTTTTTTTTTTTTGATAAAGTGGCATAACTGATTGTTATTAGCTGTGGTTATAGTACAAGAAAAGCTATAGCACTCTTCTGTCGGTGATTGCTAGCTAGCCTTACGATTCTGCGTACATCTTTTTTTTTGCTGAATATCTATTGATCATAGTTTTTGTGTTTAAGGATTGTTTGCCAGATCAATTCAATCTTTTATTTCAGTAATAAATTTCCATGATATAAGGACATAAGACGTAAGTAAGACGCCGTTTTAATACAATTATTCATAATTTATTGATTCAGGCGTTACTTTGCGGAAAGTCTCTCGTTTCAGCGTTGGTCGTGAAGACATCGTTGTTCTGAGGCTCCTATCTTACCTGAAGATGCCCTGTGTAAGGGCGAAACACGTGTCGTGTTGAATAGTTTCTCGATTTTTCGGGAAATTATTGTAGCGCGGGAATTGTTACAAAGATATTTTTAATCCATCACTTGCTTACAATTACTCATAAAAAAACAATAAAATTCTTACTAAATTAAAATGCACAATCCGAAGACAAAATTGTAATGTTTTATTAATTTTAGGCCACTACCAGTAAATTTGGATCACTTTAAAATTTCGTATAAAAATTGGTGACCTGGTTAAGAAAATGACAGAAGGAGCAGGATTATAGAGCGCGGCGTTAAGTAATCGGCCGGGCCGATGCGAAAACGTGTCACACCTGGCATTCTGAACGCGAAGAGTAATGCCTATTTTACTTAGAAATCTTAGTTACATAATATGTAGTATAGGACACATGATCAGAGAAAAAAGGGAGAAAATAAATAAATATTTAAATAATTTCTGACAATTACACCAATTATTTAGTTCGAAGATAAGTATCATTAAGAACTTGTGTTATGGATACTAAACTACTTAAATACTTTTTTTTTGTAATACATAATTAATATACATAGGAAAACACCGAGACCAGAACAAATATTCATGTTCATGCACACAAAGATATGTCCTGTGTGGGAATCGAACCCAAGACCTCTGGAGAGAAGTGTGGGTATACTGACTAAAGGTAAAAGATCAGTTTAAGAACAAATGGAATCCACGAAACTTTTTTATTATTTATTTTATTATTATTTAGTTTTCCCGAAGGGGTAGACAAAGGAGCCACTATTATACGCACACATTTCGACATTTATATTGATAGTTCTACGTAATGGGTGGCAAGCTTATTGCCGCTTACCAGGCACTTTTATAATGCCCCGTCCGTTGATCGGCAGGTGCACACTTGCAGGTTAGCTTGGGCTCCTAAGATCTTCCCCCCGACTGGTCTCCACCTTGTCGTGGTGGGAGGGCTGAGTACCTCCCGGTAGGGCGCAGGAGGCGCTAGGGAAAAGGTAACACCCAGAGATTGGCGACTCTGGGTGCCCTTAGTACTGACTACCAGGGGGGAAACTAAGAGGGACCTGTGGAGGGCCCGTCAAGCAGCGCCAGGAGGGTCTTAGGCAACGGGGGCCCCTGCTGTCTAACCATGGACCCTCCGAGAAGTCGGCCACACACGCTATGGTAGCACAAGGAGGTAGGAGGGGTGCGTCCACTGCGTCTCTCTGAGGAGGTCCTCCCGGTTTTGGTCCGGGGGACGTTGGCCGCGGGTGGGGTGTCAGAGCTGCAACCCAGGTACTGGCTCCCGCCTCTTTCTCAACAAGCGGCGGGCGTCGTCGGAAGATTTTTAGTGGGTATTACTGCTGGCGGTCGTGTCTGCCGGTGGTGAGTCCCACACACCTCTCTCGGTCCCCATTTGGCCGGGAGACAGTGCGTAAATGCATTTTGCTACCGAACGTAAATCAAAAAAAAAGGGCTCCTAAGATCTTGGTACGATCCCTATACACCAACAGGAAATACATTTGCAATATTCTATTAAATGTTACCAGACTTTTCAGAGTCCGGTGTAAGGTAATTGCCCGGCCGATGCAGGAACGTTCCGCACCCAGTATTCTGAACGCGCTCGTAGTGTGGAGTAATGCCTATTTTACGAGACAACCGCTTACTGAATACAAGATGAGGGAGGAAGTAAAAACGTCGAAGGCCAACAGTATTATAGACATTTGTAAATTTATTTAATATTGACTTTTGAGCGCCGTATTTTTGAATTAGAAAATTGAGATGCCAATTTAATGGTATAAGAAAATTTCCAATGCGATAATTTTCAATTTCGAATTTCTCTATGGGTTATAAATATGAATATCTAATCCTATGCAAGTTTAGATGGTATAAGATAATTTTCAATGTACATATTTTCAATTTCAAATTTCTCTATTGGTTATAAATATGAAATATCTAATCTAATACAAGTTTTATCTAGATATTAGATAAGTTCTCAATTATTTATTACTACAATAATCTATAATTATATCAAACAAAACACTCCAAAATAAACAATAATGATACAAATTATCGACACGCACCGCACAAAATGGCTCAAGCTCCCGTAAGTGCACATAGAAAAAAAATATTGTCATTCAATCATAAGCGTTATGTCTTCATGCATAGACATTTGACAAAAGTATCGTCTTACAAAACATCACTTAGCAAATTATCCATTAGCAAACACTGCACTTGTTAAATGTGTAAAATTTTAAAATGTCAATTCAACTATGTATGAATGTATGACATTCATAAGAGCTCTATTGAGCCAAACTTGAATAAATGAATTTTAATTTTTTTTTAAACTTTTTTTTCATTTTACCAAATAATGTTTCGCAATTTAAGCATTTGTCAAAAATATGTTGTTATAGTATACAACTATAACAAGTCAAAACTAATACTCTTGTGATGGTCTACAAAAATAAAACCTGAACCTAATCTATCGATCGTCAAAGCTTCGCCCTGATTGTCATTATGTATTATATTTAACAGATTAAAAGAAATTTTATCAAACGTTTTTAGACCAATAGTTGTTTTGTCTGATAACTCTGTTGCTAAATGTTAAATTATTATTTATAAAATGTAAATTTAAGTGAAAAAGTAAGTTGTTTGTCCAATTATTAGTTGTTAAACGATCAATTGGTGAAACCATTTTTGCCAAACATTGTTTGTCAAGTGTTATTTTGCCAAATGACTTTTGGTCAAACAGCAGGATCCCAAAGAATTCATAAGGAAACAAATAATAATAATTATTTTAACAGTAAAAATTATAACGCTGGGTTTTGCGTCACCGTAGATACATTACTACAAACATACGTACATTTTAAGCAAAAAGGTCAATAATATGAATTTAATTATGTACAGCAAAAAAAAAGAAAATATAGGGATCCTACTAAGAACTAAGGAGCCCAAGCCAACTTCACCTGCAAGTGGTGCACCTGCCGATCAACGGACGGGGCTCTGGCGAACATAAAAGGGTCGCCTATTACGTGGGACCAACAATATAACTGGCGAAGTGTGGGCGAATAATACGCCTCTGCCTACCCCTTCGGGGAAACAGGCGTGAATGTATGGATGTAAATTACACACGGGTAGCAACGCCTTACATATTACTAGACAAATGATAACGCGACCTAAAAATATTTATATAACGAAATTTTACATGAGAATCATCAAAAAATAACAAATCTAACCTCATTTTAGAGCAACTAAACAGATTTCCCGGTCATTCTACTGTTTTTATAAATTCCCCTCGATGTTTTTAATTAAAATAGTTTGCGAAGGTAGACACCCAGTTTCTGAAGATTTTGAACTTGGTCGGATTTTAAAGCGCGGCAAAAGATTAATTACGTCACGGATAGCTTTTTAGTCGCCCCTAGGGAGGCTTTGCATTACGTAATAAGTTTTCTGAGGGCGATGCGAAATTAAAATGTCATTTGGACGGACCGAAACAATGTTATGAGGAAATATTTGAGGTATTGTTTTCATATATTTTCTCTTGGAACAAATGACTTATGAGAGGCTGGTAATAAGTGTAGAAACGCGTAGAGGTGTATGTTGATTGTAAATATTAACTACCATTAATGTTAACATTAGTTAGCACAATAGATGTACCCAGCGGTCGCGGCCTAGCCGGCGATGGTTGGGTATTGTATATATAGTAACGAGGTTGAGGAATTCTGTTTGCGCGATTCAGGATTTCATTCATCTCTTCTCGCAACACATACATAGAAAACAAGAACATAGATATCCTTGGTGATATATACAAATTTGTCTATTGTAGAAATATTGTGAGAACTTTTTGCGCGATTGGCTGGTAGGTGTGTTGATAATCGGACGTTCGTTGATACTGTGTGGGAATCGAATCCACGACCTCAGAAGCGGAGCGAAGATATACTAACCTCTCTACTAATATTGGACTTAATTTTTTAGGGGAGGTTCTAATGTTATCGCCTCTCCTACATTTCTCGAAGCCTATACTTCATTGTTGGAGGTATAGAATAGGATTAAGTCCGCAATGTTTACTCTGGGATAGCTCAACGTCAATATTTTCGTTTGCTTTCGATCTTGGTGAAGCTTTCCATCAAATTGATGTTTATTTTATACATTGCTAGCGGACGACCGCAAGTTCGCGAGTGCGAAATATTTCGCCTGCTGAGTGGCTCCAATAACCCTTGTTAAGTGCTCACCTGTAAAGTTTGTTTTGCGCTCATCTTTGTTGATAGTAACGCTTGTGAAAATGTCTGCTTTCTAGGCTTTAATGAAAGAACTTAATGAAGGCTTTATATGGTTTATATGATGACTGTTTGCTGTGCCATCCTGCCAAACCGTAGCCCGCTCAAAATCACCCATTCCGCGGACACTCAACGCACTTAATGCCACCCTGAATGCTGCACCCGACTGTGATTTGTTTGCTGATGTATGGCCTGAGATTTTATCAGTATGTCTGAGGTATTGTGAGAGAATGGGATAAAAGAAGTTTTTATGTGTGAGATTTTAATATAATATTTAACTTTTACTGTTTTCGATAATAAGTGTAATTGGTGTATTCCGTTTTGATTAAATAAATAAATGATTCCAGTTCATTTACATGTTATGTATTATAATGTCTTATTTCACATTTAGTAAAAGTTTGTTTTGCGCTCACCTTCGAAAAAATAAAATCGCACAGCGTTAAATTGCACGACATTGGTGGCCAGTTGACATCAGAATTTCATGAGATAAAGTGTTTTGAAAATCGTTGCTGCAATATGTCGATTGTTTAATGCGCGGTGTGGCAGGTTGCGCTGTCCTGCTGAAACCACATGTTTTCTAGGATTCATGCCTTCCAGTTGAGGCCACAAGAAGTTCGTTAACATATTCCTGTAACGAATGCCGTTTACAGTCAATTTCGTCCTCATTTTCAAAGAGTAAGGTCCAAACCCACCAAATTCCCATGGCCCTTTTTTTATCGTCGAAATGCGCACTGCCTCCCGGCTAATCTGGGGACCGAGGGGAGTGTGGGGCTCAATGCGGCAGACGCGACCACCGCAGTCCCACCCACTAAAAATCTTCCGACGACGCCTACCGCTATTGAAAAAGGGGCGAGGGGCCAGTGCCAAGGTATAAAGCTTCTTTTGGCAGGAGATGTTGGCCGCGGGCAGGGTGTCCAGCCCGCGGCAACGTCTCCCGGATTAAAACCGGGATGACCTCCTCAGAGAAGCGCAGTGTGTAGCGCCCCCCTATTGCGACCACCGGCGTATGTGGCCGATTTCGCGGGGGGTCTATGGTCAGACGGTAGGGGCTCTCTGCCCCCGCCGCCAAAGACCTCCCTGGCGCTGCTGGACGGGCCTTCCTGGCCCGCCCGCTGCGCCTGCAGCGTAAAGGTTCTGCTTACTTTTTTTTTATTTACGTCGGTAACAAAATGCATGTTTCCCGGCCAAAGGAGGACCGAGAGAGGTGTGTGGGACTCACCACCGGCAGACACGACCGCCAGCAGTAATACCCACTAAAAATCTTCTGACGACGCCCGCCGCTTGTTGAGAAAGAGCCGGGGAGCCAGTACCTGGGTTGCAGCTCTGACACCCCGCCCGCGGCCAACGTCCCCCGGACAAAAACCGGGGGGACCTCCTCAGAGAGACGCAGTGGACGCGTCCCTTCTACCTCCTTGTGCGACCATAGCGTGTGTGGCCGACTTCTCGGAGGGTCCATGGTTAGACAGTAGGGGCCCCCTGCCCCCGCTGCCTAAGACCCTCCTGGCGCTGCTTGACGGTCCCTCCTGGCCCGCCCGCTGCGCCCTCCATAGGTCCCTCTTAGTTTCTCCCCCGGTAGTCAGTACTAAGGGCACCCAGAGTCGCCAATCTCTGGGTGTTACCTTTTCCATAGCGCCTCCTGCGCCCTACCGGGAGGTACTCAGCCCCCCCACCACGACAAGGTGGAGACCAGTCGGGGGGGTAAAGGTTCTGCTCACTGTTCTAACCAGATTTGACCGAGTTTCAGTTATTACACGGAGCGACTGCCGTCTGATTTCCGCAATCCTGACTATAACATCAAACCTGATATAAAGTAGCCACTTTAGCCACAAATTTTATTTCAATCGGTCAAATAAAATCACTACGACGTTACATAATATTAGTTAGGGATGCCCTCGCTTCCGCTATAGCTATGAATACGTAATATCCTTTGTCCATTCTAATATTGGTAAAAGAATCTATAAAATTGTAGACGTAATTTTCGAAATTACCTTCTATATCCAAATCTTCATTTAGTGGTTATCTTATAAATTAACTTCTTATAAATATACACCACCAACTGCTACCTAATTCTATATAACTTACATAACTTAATGACTAGCATATACAGAATAAACGCACTAATAACCGGGACCAACGGCTTAACGTACATCCTGAAATGCGAATCGTTCGATGTCAAATGGTCACCCATCCAAGGTCTGACTTCAGTGAACTCTGCTTAACTTAGAAGATCGAATTTTACCTTCATAGTCTTGCGGAGTTACACTGTTTAATATTGCTAAACATAATTACATAACACATTAATAATATCTGCCGACCAACGGACGAGGCTCTGTCGAACATAACAGTGCCCGGTAAGCGGCGATAGGTTCGCCACCTATTACGTGGGTAGCGTATAATGTGCCTCTGTCTATCCCTTCGGGGAAACAGGCGTTAATGAATGTATGTATATGTGTATTAATAATATTACACGATCGAAATGATATGGAGGCGAGTATACCCGCACTTTGCTCCTGAGGTCATGGGTTCGTTTAGTCCCATTTGTCCTTTAGGGGGCTAAAGGACAAATCTATGTGTGCATAAACATGATCTTTTGTCCTGGTTTGGGTGTTTTTGTTTTTATATTAAGTACGTATTTACAAAAAAAACTTCGGTCTGCTGGAAGAATTTCCTTTTAGGGATAAGCAGTGCCGTTGTATATGTCTTTCATAACTTCTATCTTTGTGTATGTTCCTTATGTGCATAAATTGTTAAATAAAAAAAAAGTATTCATCCGTTATTTAATATACATAACACAAGTTCCTAATGATACTTATCTTGGAACTAAATAATTGATGAAACTGTCAGATTTTTTTTATTTATGTAAAACAAAATATAAAGCAATATTTATCTGCTAAAAACTAGGAAGAATTAAGCCTCAGTTTGCCTCGAAAACTTGGTGCAGTCGTCATAACACCAAATGGTCGGTAGGGCGGCGTGTAAACATTAATAGGGTCATTTAAGCAACACTAACGCTTGTTGTAAATAGTTTCGAGGGCTAAATCGCCCTGTTTGCTATGAGAAGGGCAGATAAAGCGAACTCATTAAGCTTTATATTCTTGTTTACTGAACAAATTCTTTGACAAGGCATTTTTTGTTACAAGGACGTGGGATCTTGGTTACGTTGTTTTGAATTGTGCTGTGTAAAAACTGCAAATAGAGAAAGTTTCACGTTGGTTTTCCTTATTTATTTTATGGGCCTTTTTGGGGTCAGTTTTTAGTGAGTTTTATTGTTTTTATCTATATTTTTCTTGAAAAAAGGCAAAATATACAAAAGAATTACTTATGTACATAGAGATCTATCATAGCATAAAAAGTTATATTAATGACCATTACAAATGCAGTCTAAGTAAGCTCTCTACTAGAAGATCTATCCTAGCATAAACAGTGATATTAATGACAATTACAAATGCAGGAAAAGTAAGCTCTCTACTGGACGATCTATCCTAGCATAAACAGTCATATTAATGACCATTACAAATGCAGTCAAAGTAAGCTCTCTACTAGAAGATCTATCCTAGCATAAACAGTCATATTAATGACCATTACAAATGCAGTCTAAGTAAGCTCTCTACTAGAATATCTATCCTAGCATAAACAGTCATATTAATGACAATTACAAATGCAGGAAAAGTAAGCTCTCTACTGGAAGATCTATCCTAGCATAAACAGTCATATTAATGACCATTACAAATGCAGTCAAAGTAAGCTCTCTACTAGAAGATCTATCCTAGCATAAACAGTCATATTAATGACCATTACAAATGCAGTCAAAGTAAGCTCTCTACTAGAAGATCTATCCTAGCATAAACAGTCATATTAATGACCATTATAAATGCAGTCAAAGAAAGCTCTCTACTATAAGATCTATCCTAGCATAAACAGTCATATTAATGACCATTACAAATGCAGTCAAAGTAAGCTCTCTACTAGAAGATCTATCCTAGCATAAACAGTCATATTAATGACCATTACAAATGCAGTCAAAGTAAGCTCTCTACTAGAAGATCTATCCTAGCATGAAAAGTCATATTAATGACCAATGAAAATGCAGTCAAAGTAAGCTCTCTACTAGGAGTCTAGAAAAGCTTTAAAACAAGTAAGATAATAACTTGGAAACTATCGACAAAGTGAAGAGATTGGCGAAGTAAAACTGTGCGCTGAATAGGTGTTCCCGGGAGACGTCTTACTCCTGTGCCCGATACATGTTTCCTGATAGATACTTTACTGCAAAGTCAAGTTTTAAACTCTACTTCAACTACTCGTGTCTTATACGAAAATATATAAGTTTAAAATTAAGCGGTGCAAGGAACAATATATAAGAATGAATATGTAGGAATACCTATTTTAAAGATTTAAGTTGGTAGAACGTATTCCGATCGATTTTTTTTAATGGATTAAATGAAACACCTTATTTACTTCAATTGATACTCTTGTATTATAATATACTTACACATACATAAGTCTTAAATTAAATGGTGCTGAAAAGAAAATAATCTATTTTCTAAGATTTATCTTTTATGATAGACGAATTTTGAACGCATCATCTTCATCATATCAGCTTTAAAAAGATTACACTAATATTACAAAAAATCAGCCTTATTAAGATTACAAAAACGACACTCTATTTGGGGGTATTCGCCCATAATCACCACGCTGGGCAGACGGGTTGGCGATCGCTGTTCCAGTCAGTACGCAGGATGACGCTGCTGCCCATCATAGGGTAAGATTTCTCTTTGTCGACTCTTGGACTCTCGTGAGATGAGAAGGGATGGCACTATTCTGGGCCTTTTAAGTATTTATTTTTTCACAGAAAAAGGTACAGTCATAGAAATGAGTAATCGAATTCAAGAAAGTTTTACAAGAAATTAATATAACTATTGTTTTCTTTCTGGTAACCTTGAGATAGACAGGACAAGACAAGAAGACTAAAAAGTTTGTCACTTAATGACGGCTTTCCACCTGATTGATTGGCGATCTGTTCCAGGCGACGAAAAGCTAGTGGATTGCATGTAGATGGCTCAAGATTTATCGATGTAAAAACATTTATAGCAAAAAAGCTGAAGTTAATTAATTTTTTTTCACCATGTACAAGATGACGAGGTAAACGATGATGCCAGCGCTGAACTTGATAAAGCGTTTGTATAAAATCCAGACAGCATACGTGGAAGAGGACGGCCTCCCACGCGGTAGGTCGATAAACTGGTCAAGACGGCGAGAAGCCGATGGATGCAGGTGACTCAGGATCGCTCAATGTGGAAATCTATTGGGGAGGCCTATGTTCAGCAGTGGAGATCATATGGCCGAGATGATGTTGATGATTATGTTGCAAAATTGAATTATTTTCCCACATATCTTGCCATAGACTGGAAGTGTATACTTCTCTTAGCGTGGTAGCTCGCAGTAGAGGTCGATTTTCATCTCATAGACCGATGTTCAGAAGAAGGCAGCGGAAAGCCGATGGACAAAGGCGGCTTAAAATGTATCTACGTAGAAAATAATTGGTTTAATTAATTAATTAATTAGATTATTTAATTGATTTTTTAGCAAAGAAATCCTTTATTTTACTTACTATCTTATTGTGTTTATATGTAATTTAATGAGACATTAGCACTCGTAATGATTTAAGATCGGTTAACCATTAAGTATTAGTTATTAAGCATAAGTAACCTCAGAATAAAATGTGCGTAATTTCGCTCGCTGAAAAATGAGGACGCCAAGTTTCGTCAGTCTGATGCGTGTCTTGTACAGCTGCGTTATTTTCTAATTTATCGAGGTATTTATTTTAAATAAAGGTCAGAAGTCACAGTGGAAGTATTTATGTATATGGAATTTCTTGAGATCGACAGGGAGAAAGCTTTGGGTAGCTAGTTGATAAGGCGACGAAAAGCCAGTGGATAAAAGCAGCTCAAGGTCTATCAACGTAGAAAATGAATAGGGATAGTCTATGTTCAGTAGTGAAGTTCTTGTTTTGCAGCCGTTTATTTTTGGTTGATTTTCATTTTACTCATTTTATGAAATCATTTAATTTCACTTACTCATTTTACAGTTTAAACGACATTACACGTGATTATAAATTAACTCTCATAACCATCAAAGACCGGTAAAGCATTAAGTATTTGTAGCTAAAAATATATGAAGGGACTGAAGTTTTCCCACCGTGTAAAATGACAAGGTAAACATTGAACGTGCCGTCGCTGAACTTGGTAACCTCAGAATAAAGCGTCCGTAATTTCGCTCGCTGAATAATGAAAACGCCAAGTTTCGTCAGTCTGAGGCGTGTCTTGTACAGCTGCGTTATTTTCTAATTTATCGAGTTATTAATTTTTATATAAAGGCACATTGTGCTTAGTAATAAGTTGGTAGTACTTTTAAATGAATATCTTTAGTGATATGACTCCATATAAATAAACTTTAATGTTTGTACGTTTGACATATTAATTTTGGCAAAGAGTTAGCCAAGTACGAATGGAAATATGTAAATGTTATTACAATCAGTTCTAGAAAGTTCATTGCTGTGAACCAGTCTCTTATTCTTCCAATATAATTATTTGACCAATGTGAGGCCATGAATTTTATCAGATTCCTTGTCTATCTTAGGGTTGGTCGTTCCATTCTAAGTTTTCTATTTAAATAAATAAATACATAAATATTTTCTGACAATTACACCAATTATTTAGCTTCAAGATAAGTATCATTAAGAACTTGTATAATGAATACTAAATAACGGATAAACATACATAAATACTTTTTATTTAAATATATACTTAATATACATAGAAAACAACCCAGACCAGAAAAAATATTCATGTTCACGCACACAAAGATTTGTCCTGCGTGGGAATCGAACCCACGACCGGAGAGCTGGTATTTTCCCCACTACGCCACATCGGCCGTCAAATCAATTTCAGATTTATTCTATCCCAATACCAGTCACTCCTTCGTGCCATGTGCCCTGCTGCCACATGAGCTAAACATTAGTTCCTCTACGGATCTCCTGTTTTTTTTATTCGAATTTGTATTTGAACCCCAAGCTTTCTCCCAGCCCTCAACTGCTGGCTGTGAGACTCTGATCGTACCTTTAGAAAAAGCTGTAAAAGCCAGCATAATCTACCCCCTTGCTTTTTTTATTTTCACTCTACATACTTATCGATAGTATTTAATAAATAAATAAATATAACTATTTTATGACAATTACACCAATTATTTAGTTCCAAGATAAGCATCATTAAGAACTTGTGGTATGGATACTAAACAACGGATAAACATACTTAGATACTTTTTTTTTGTAAATACATACTTAACATACATAAGAAAACACCCAGAGCAGAACAAATATTCATGTTCATGCACACAAAGATTTGTCCTGTGTGGGAATCGAAGCCACGACCTCTGGAGTGAAGTGTAGGTATACTGACCTCCACGCCATATCGGTCGTCAAAATTTCGTCGTATTTGAGTGTCCTGATCACACACCAGCAATAAATACGACTGATATTTCACCTTGTATATTCGACTCAGACATAAAAAGCTTCTAAACGTCCGTGAACTCATCTTCTGTTAAAAAAATAAGTAGTCATTTGATTTTTTATACGAAAATTTAGTTTCAAATTTGACAGGAATAACTATTTAATAATGGAACGGATCACATCCCAATATAAAGTATACAAAATTTACATTGTACCTTTCGACTTCCAACCGATTTAAGACTCCAAAAAATCGAGGACTCTTCTGTTCAGAAAATAGACATGGCACAGGGAGGTATTTATAAAGCTATTTATGTCAAAATGTCGGAGAATGCCGGGCTAGTTAAAAAGTTGCGCTTCAAGCCGAATCTGAAACTGTCTTGTTGTTAGACAATGTTTTCAAAGTATTTTTGGAGAACTAACTGGAACATGTTGTTTTGGCTGTCATAAATTCTTTGAGCAGAAGAATTATGCAATTACTATACGGAATAGATGTTAAGCAAGTGATGGATTAAAAATATTTTTGTAACGATTCCCGCGCTACTATAATTTCCCGAAAAATCGAGAAACTATTCAACACGACACGTGTTTCGCCCTTACACAGGGCATCTTCAGGTAAGATAGGAGCCTCAGAACAACGATGTCTTCTCAACCAACGCTGAAACGAGAGTGAAAACGTGGTTACAAAGATATTTTTAATCCATCACTTGCTTACAATGGATTTTCGCAAAGTAACGCCTGAATCAATAAAGGAATAGATGTTAACTGTTTTGTGAGTTAAGATACCTGATTTAGGCTCGCCACCTATTACGTGGGACCAACTATATAACTGGCGAAGTGTGGGCGTATAATATGGTATACTCCCAAAAAAATCATATATAAAGGAGGCGAGTACACCCACACTTCGCGGTATTGGCGATGAAAATGCTCGACGAAGCTTCCCAAATGCTGCTCAGTCAATCTAAATTTTTCTATTTATGCCTTTTAATGTGATATAAAATGTCACCTAAACGGTCACCTTCACTTTACATAATATTTTCCAGTACTTTTAACTATGTTTATTCATTACGGGAACTTGTATGTTCGCCAGAGCCTCGTCCGTTGATCGGTAGGTGCACCACTTGCAGGTGAGGTTGGCAGGGGTCCTACCAAGAGCTTTGGACCCCAGCGGACGAGTTTCCGAAAAGCGGCAATAGGCTCGCCACCTATTACGTGGGTTTATAAATGTTATTTGTACTGTATTGCTATGGATTCCCCATTTGCCACGAAAATAATAGAACCAAATATAGCTATGGAAGCTAAACCTTTTTTACAAACATAATTTCACGCCTGTTTCCCCGAAAGGGTAGGCAGAGGCATAATAAACGCCAACATTTTGCCTATTGTATGTTGTATGTTGGACCCACGTAATAGGTGCCGAGTCTATTGCCGCTGATCGGGAATTTTTATGTTTGCTCGAGCCTCGTTCGTTGATCGACAGCACCACTTGGTGAGGTTAACTTGGGGTCCAAAATTCCTGACAGAGACCCTATACACCAATACATTTAAGAAAATTATCTCTAAAATACTAAGCCGTTTTTTTATGTGTACTAAAAATATTTGTTTCAATAACACTAAAAGTCTTGTTTCCACGCTTATTACTCGATAAAGGTCCACTGCTATTTTTATACAACAAAGGCAAAATAATTGAGCCTCTTAAGTCTGGAGAAGCATTTGCGAAACTGTAAAAAGTTGCTTACAAAAATATTGAAGACATTCTTTTTATTCATGGCATTCATTCCTATAGAAAAAACAAAAGTAAGACAAAAGACGACCGCAGACAGAACAAAACAACATTTCTCAATCTAGTTCCGTTGTGTCCATTCGTTCGTTTGATCGGATTGAGCTAATGTGATTGTCTTTTGGTTACTTAGGTATTTCCTCATTGAACGAGGTTGACCGTTTGTATGGCATCTGACATTGAAAGAGTCCGTGTCAGATGGGATGTTAAGTCTTGCTTAACAATTTAATAATTTATTGATTCAGGCGTTACTGACTACGCGGTAAAGCTATTTATTAAAGTGTTAAGCAAGAGATGGAATAAAAATATCTTTGTAACAATTCTCGCGCTACTATAATTTCCCGAAAAATCGAGAAACTACTCAACACAACACGTGTTTCACCCTTACACAGGGCATCTTCAGGTAAGATAGGAGCCTCAATACAACGATGTCTTCACGACCAACGCTTAAACGAGAGACTCTCGAAATTATAGTAGCCGGGAATTGTTACAAATAGCACCGAGATAGCACAAAAAGAAATCCTGCTGAGATGGGCAGCAGCGTCATCCTGCGTAATTGCTGGAACTGGGATCACCAACCCGCCTGCCCACCGTAGCGATTATGGGCAAATACACTCAATATAACGTAATCAGTTGGGGTGGCTACTTTTCAGCAGTGGACTTTATAAGGCTGATATTATTAGCTGATTTAGAGGACGTATTGCGTGGTAAAAATCAAAAAGCCTCTTATGGCTTATCAATTATCTTATTTAGTAATATCCGGGACCAACGGCTTGCCAATTTTTTCAATCGACGAAAAGTTATAAAAACGACCTAGCATTGCGAAACTACAATCTTTTAATATTTCTGCGATTGTTCGTAATTGTGATGTTTGCAAAAAGGGCCCCTAATGTGTAAACGCGCTATTGATAGTATAAAATGTCGCTTAACTTTGGTGATTGTTAACGACCACCTAGCATTGCGAAGCCATAAACTCTTTCTAATACTTAGTTTATAATTGTAACGTTTGTAAACAAGTACTTCTAAAGTATGAACGTGACAAATATAGTATGTGTGTCGCTTACTGCAGTCGCCCTTTTGTTCTATTGTAAATAAATCGTAAAATCGAAGTGCTGTTCAACATTTAATGCCACAGTCCACAAATCCAAGGAATGGTTTTCTCTTTACTCTTCTTAACTCTAGTGATCGTTAACGACCACCTAGCGTTGCGAAACTACAAGCTCTTCATTTTACTGCAATTGTAATGTATGTAAAAAGGGTCCCTAATGTGTAAACGTGCAATTAATAGTATAACGTGTATCTTAACTTCACTGATCAATATCGACCAATTAGTGTCGCGAAAGAAAACATAAAGCGGTGAAAACGAAAAGAGGTAGTAGCCTCTTTTTATACTGCGATTTGTGATAGCTTATAATTGTAACTTTGTAAAAAGGGCCCCTTTAGTGAAAATGGTATTGATAATATGTGTGTCGCTTCCTGGGGTCGCTCTTTTGTTCTATTGTAGTCCGAAAATTAATCGCAACATCGAAGCGCTGGAAACAATCTCCCATTATCTACGTCGGGGTTCCATTTAACAACAGCTTTATTATTAAACTCACTTTCTGCTTGATTTGTCTTTGGGTCCCATATTTTGCACATAGACTGTATTTGGTTGTAAATATGAGCCAATAAAAAAAAGTAAAAAAAAACTTTATTGCCTTTAAGATCAATAGGATTATTTAAATTTGTCAAATATTAAAAAACAAAATGGAAACACAATATTTTTTTAACAACTTTGAATAAGATGAGATTTTTGTAATTTCTTAGTATGTATGATCCTTATCAAGTAATATATCTTCCGCTGCATAGACAGAATATATAACATAAATTAATAAATGTACAATAACACCAATTATTTTAGTTCCAAGATAATTATTATTAATACTTGTGGTATGGTTACTAAATAACGGATAAACATACTTATGTACATTTTTGTTTTGTATAATACTTTATGTACAAGTCTACATCTCGCATCTTGTACAATGGGCATAGCGTCTGCATCAGCAGCTGAAGCAGCGAGGCAACCCTGAACCACAGTCGTCCTGCACCATCTGCATTTCACGCCGACATCATCAGCCCGGCGTGTCTCTTTTCCGAGTCGGCAGTATGTACAAGTCTACATCTTGTACATTGGACTTGGCGTCAGCGTGGTCAGCGGCGAGTCGGCCCAGTTGCAACATCGTCGTGCAGCGTCGACACTTTACACAGACGTTGCACTTCTTTATTTCTTTATATGTGTACACAATATGTAATTAATATATAAACAATACAGTTATATGCAATAAATTAGATTTCAACCGTCCGTGTTGGGTCTCATTCCTCTCTCTGCATCTCCTACTATCGGCCGGGGCTACACCCCGGTACAGTTCCTTCCCTTCCTGCTGGTGGCCGGGGTACCCTCTGGTACAGCATTCCCTTCCCTTCCTGCTGGTGGTCAGGGCTACCCCCTGGTACAGCAGTCCTTCCTCTCCGCTGGTGGCCAGGGTACCCCCTGGTACAGCATTCCTTCCTCTCCGTTGGTGGCCAGGGTACCCCCTGGTACAGCATCTTATCCCTCTTTCCTCATACTGTGCGAGTGGCGAGCGGCGGCTTACAACCGCAAGCAGACCACCGTACACTTTGTTTTACACTTAGTATACCCACATGAAGCGCTCGTAGCTCTGCGGAACTCGGTGGTCAGAAACGATCACCGAAGTACAGCAGAGTTTACAGAGGTCAGTCCTTGGATGGGTGACCGTATGTGTGGCATTTGATATCGAGCGTTTCCGTGCTTCGGAAGGCACGTTAAGCCGTTGGTCCCGGTTATCACTAAATGTGGTAGTCGTTAAGCCATGTCAAGGCCAAGGCCTAATGGGCGTCTTGATAAATTCTAACAGCAGGACGCCATACACCTGCCTCCACCAATCCGCACTGGGTCCGCGTGTTGGAGTATGACCCAATACCCTCACACCTTGATTTGTGAGAGGAGGCTCGTGCTCAGTAGTGGAACGTTGATGGGCTGAAATTATGAATGATGATACCCACATAGAAAACACTCAGACAAAAACAAATATTCATGTTCAAGCACACAGATATTTGTCCTGTGTGGGAATCGAACCCACGTCCTCAGGAGCGGAGTGCAGGTATACTGACCTCCACACCATATCGGTGGTCATGTGCACTTCTTGTAGCCAAAATTTTTTATTAAATGTTTACTTTTAAGGTGGCCCTTATTTTTATTGTGACTCGTTAGTTCATTTTTAATGTGGACGCAAACGTAAGATTTTAAAACGCTCGCTACCGTGGAATAATCACGGTAAGCGTGTCTGCTTATGATGGCCTGCATAATTATCTACCATATATAGAAGATGCGGCACTATAGGATCATCATAGGCACATAAGAATCTGACTTCAAGCATGAACCTTTTTGTGGTATTAGGCTATGCAGGCGACTAGTTCCATATCTGGTACCACTAGAGTTTGGTCCCGGGACCTCTCGTGTCTTCAAGTCCCGCGACTTTTTGTAAATTTTCATTGTCTCAAGACCCGGGACTTTCGAGTCGAGACTCGAGACGAGACACGTTTGTCGAAATTGTATTGTAAATAAATATTTTCTAACACCAATTATTTATTAGCTCACACTTTACAGATAAGTATTAATAAGAACTTGTGTTGTTAATACTTTATAAATTACATGCTTAATATACACAGGAAAACACTCAGACCAGAACAAATATTCACAGTATTGTTTTCACTTTTATTTTTTTAAACTGCTACAGTATAAAGTCTTACACACAAATAATTTGAATTCTGTTTAAAACGAGAGAGTGTACTTATTCTATTCCTGTGGCATTATTACAAAAATCAAAAGCAGATTGTCGGACAGCCTATTTTCTTAAATCAGCAACGAAGTGTTATTTGCTAGTTCTAATTTTGTTTATAACTGAGCTACAATAAATACAGATTAATAATTCATAACACTGATTTATAAGTCTGTTTAATAATCAGATTATTTTGTAACAAAATAAATGTGTGATTAAAAGGATTACCAGTGATAAGATTATAACCAATGACTACATACTAGATAACAGTTATTAAGAATTACAATGATTATTACTAAGTTTGTTTACCAAGACCTAAGAAGCCCAAGCCAACCTCACCTGCAAGTGGTGCACCTGGCGATAATCGGACGAGGCTCTGGCGACCATATCAGTGCCCGGTAAGCGGCAATAGGTTCGCCTGTTACATGGGACTATATAATTGGCGAAGTGTGGGCGTGTAATATGCCTCTGACTCCCTTTCGGGGAAACGGGCGTGACTGTATGTATGTATGTTTAAATTTTTTGACGACCGATATGGCTTGGAGGTCAGTATACGTACTTCACTCGAGAGGTCGTGGGTTCGATTCCCACACAGGACAAATCTTTGTGTGCATGAACATGAATATTTGTTCTGGTCTGGGTGTTCTCCTATGTATCTTAAGTATGTATTTTCAAAAAAAAAAGTATTTATGTACGTTTATCCGTTATTTAGTATCCATAACACAAGTTCTTAATGATACTTATTATTACTTATCTTGGAACTAAATAATTGGTGTGATTGTAAGAGAATATTTAAGTATTTATTTAGCAATATAGTACAATTTATTCGACATAGTTATATTGTCAGATTTCATGCTGCAATCGCGCCTGGTTGTGATATAAATATAATTATATATTTCTTTCATCCTTTCTAAATACCAATGTAAAGTTTTAATCAAATAACTATCTTGTTCCAAACTATCGCGATAGAACTAATTTATAACGAATACTTAACTTACTAGAAAATGTAGTCTTTGCATCAAACCAATTTCTCTATTTAAGCCTTAACACACCTCGGATAAGGTAGAAAATTGACCTGAAAATCTGCAACAATCTTACCTTACATTGGGCAATATTTATCAAGGAGACTGCCGTCGGTCCCTCGGCTCATATTCACAAGTTCCCTCTCAAAATTGCTGATCTTACTTATCGTGGAAACTTCAAAGTTGGCTTGTTATCATAATAAATTAAGATGGTTCATTATAAATTGCATTAACATTTCGTCGATAACATGGGGTTTCGTTAGTTGTAACGTAAACATTTCGTCGATAACATTAGGTTTGGTTAGTTGTGACGTTAACATTTCGTTAGCATCTTATCCCTCTTTCCTCATACTGTGCGAGTGGCGAGCGGCGGCTTACAACCGCAAGCAGACCACCGTACACTTTGTTTTACACTTAGTATACCCACATGAAGCGCTCGTAGCTCTGCGGAACTCGGTGGTCAGAAACGATCACCGAAGTACAGCAGAGTTTACAGAGGTCAGTCCTTGGATGGGTGACCGTATGTGTGGCATTTGATATCGAGCGTTTCCGTGCTTCGGAAGGCACGTTAAGCCGTTGGTCCCGGTTATCACTAAATGTGGTAGTCGTTAAGCCATGTCAAGGCCAAGGCCTAATGGGCGTCTTGATAAATTCTAACAGCAGGACGCCATACACCTGCCTCCACCAATCCGCACTGGGTCCGCGTGTTGGAGTATGACCCAATACCCTCACACCTTGATTTGTGAGAGGAGGCTCGTGCTCAGTAGTGGAACGTTGATGGGCTGAAATTATGAATGATGATACCCACATAGAAAACACTCAGACAAAAACAAATATTCATGTTCAAGCACACAGATATTTGTCCTGTGTGGGAATCGAACCCACGTCCTCAGGAGCGGAGTGCAGGTATACTGACCTCCACACCATATCGGTGGTCATGTGCACTTCTTGTAGCCAAAATTTTTTATTAAATGTTTACTTTTAAGGTGGCCCTTATTTTTATTGTGACTCGTTAGTTCATTTTTAATGTGGACGCAAACGTAAGATTTTAAAACGCTCGCTACCGTGGAATAATCACGGTAAGCGTGTCTGCTTATGATGGCCTGCATAATTATCTACCATATATAGAAGATGCGGCACTATAGGATCATCATAGGCACATAAGAATCTGACTTCAAGCATGAACCTTTTTGTGGTATTAGGCTATGCAGGCGACTAGTTCCATATCTGGTACCACTAGAGTTTGGTCCCGGGACCTCTCGTGTCTTCAAGTCCCGCGACTTTTTGTAAATTTTCATTGTCTCAAGACCCGGGACTTTCGAGTCGAGACTCGAGACGAGACACGTTTGTCGAAATTGTATTGTAAATAAATATTTTCTAACACCAATTATTTATTAGCTCACACTTTACAGATAAGTATTAATAAGAACTTGTGTTGTTAATACTTTATAAATTACATGCTTAATATACACAGGAAAACACTCAGACCAGAACAAATATTCACAGTATTGTTTTCACTTTTATTTTTTTAAACTGCTACAGTATAAAGTCTTACACACAAATAATTTGAATTCTGTTTAAAACGAGAGAGTGTACTTATTCTATTCCTGTGGCATTATTACAAAAATCAAAAGCAGATTGTCGGACAGCCTATTTTCTTAAATCAGCAACGAAGTGTTATTTGCTAGTTCTAATTTTGTTTATAACTGAGCTACAATAAATACAGATTAATAATTCATAACACTGATTTATAAGTCTGTTTAATAATCAGATTATTTTGTAACAAAATAAATGTGTGATTAAAAGGATTACCAGTGATAAGATTATAACCAATGACTACATACTAGATAACAGTTATTAAGAATTACAATGATTATTACTAAGTTTGTTTACCAAGACCTAAGAAGCCCAAGCCAACCTCACCTGCAAGTGGTGCACCTGGCGATAATCGGACGAGGCTCTGGCGACCATATCAGTGCCCGGTAAGCGGCAATAGGTTCGCCTGTTACATGGGACTATATAATTGGCGAAGTGTGGGCGTGTAATATGCCTCTGACTCCCTTTCGGGGAAACGGGCGTGACTGTATGTATGTATGTTTAAATTTTTTGACGACCGATATGGCTTGGAGGTCAGTATACGTACTTCACTCGAGAGGTCGTGGGTTCGATTCCCACACAGGACAAATCTTTGTGTGCATGAACATGAATATTTGTTCTGGTCTGGGTGTTCTCCTATGTATCTTAAGTATGTATTTTCAAAAAAAAAAGTATTTATGTACGTTTATCCGTTATTTAGTATCCATAACACAAGTTCTTAATGATACTTATTATTACTTATCTTGGAACTAAATAATTGGTGTGATTGTAAGAGAATATTTAAGTATTTATTTAGCAATATAGTACAATTTATTCGACATAGTTATATTGTCAGATTTCATGCTGCAATCGCGCCTGGTTGTGATATAAATATAATTATATATTTCTTTCATCCTTTCTAAATACCAATGTAAAGTTTTAATCAAATAACTATCTTGTTCCAAACTATCGCGATAGAACTAATTTATAACGAATACTTAACTTACTAGAAAATGTAGTCTTTGCATCAAACCAATTTCTCTATTTAAGCCTTAACACACCTCGGATAAGGTAGAAAATTGACCTGAAAATCTGCAACAATCTTACCTTACATTGGGCAATATTTATCAAGGAGACTGCCGTCGGTCCCTCGGCTCATATTCACAAGTTCCCTCTCAAAATTGCTGATCTTACTTATCGTGGAAACTTCAAAGTTGGCTTGTTATCATAATAAATTAAGATGGTTCATTATAAATTGCATTAACATTTCGTCGATAACATGGGGTTTCGTTAGTTGTAACGTAAACATTTCGTCGATAACATTAGGTTTGGTTAGTTGTGACGTTAACATTTCATCGAAAACATCGGGTTTGTTTAGTTGTGACATTAACATTATGTCGATAAGGTTGGATTTGGTTAGTTGTGACGTTAAAATTTTGTCGATAACATGGGGCTTGGTTATCTGTGACATTAACATTACATCGATAATATGGGGTTTGGTTAGTTGTAACGTTTAAATTATTAGATATGCTTTATCTGAGGTTTATAAATAATTGAGTCAATAAATTTAGTAGCAGATGGAGAGTAAATTATATTACTACTTCTTTACTCCATAGTGTTCTTAGAACAAATATAATGATAACTCATATTTGAGGGCGTCCGTTCCGCTTTTTATTTAAGAAAATAAAACTATAGGTATAATAAACACAGAAGTACTATAAATATATTCTTTTCAAAACTTTTTAATCGCTTTCACCATAACAGAAATTGACGCGAACGAAGTCGCGGGCAACAGCTGGTGTATAATAAATACATAAACATCGATTGTAATGCTTGATGGGCGCTGAAGTGAATAGGGAAGGAAATCATAGTTGCAGCGCCTTAAGTAACAACAGTTTTTTAGTTCCAAGATAAGTATCATTAGGAACTTGTCTTAGTAACTTTAGGGTACTAAATAACGGGTTAACTAACATACATAAATACTTTTTCTTTTGTAAATACAAACATACAATCACGCATGTTTCCCCGAAGGGGTAGGCAGAGATATATTATATGCCCACACTTCGCCAATTACGTCGGTCCCACGTAATAGGTGGCGAGCCTATTGCCGCTTGCGCGTATGTATTTTTATTAAAAAGTTTATTATATTTTTAAAGATGATAAACTTAAGATAACAAGGCCCAATCGCTATCTGTTTTTAAATTGAATCATAAAACCTCATAAAAACCTTCAGTCTTAAAGCGTTCCGTGTAAGAGTCACATTTTCTTTAAGAGTAAAACAGACAAGTCCTTTGCATTCCTGGAATGTAACGGGTGGTATAAAACACAAGCTGAAGGCTGGTGCTCCATCAGATAAGTGCTGGGAGAGTATGTGTTTCTTAAAAACCAACAGAATCAATGCGCTGAGCGAAGCTAAAACTCCTGCCCTTAGTCTGTGAGCTACCCCGTACCATTTTTGTTGATAGTTCCAATGAAACTTATATTATTCTTTAAACGCGTTTGTGATTTACACAAATCTTTAAAAGAAACTACGGGAAACAAGTTATTTAAGACGCAGACGAAAGTTTTTCAAACTAAGTATACACGAAGAAACAATATAAGCCTCAGAATGTTTTTAGCACATTTAGCTAGTAAGTGTCAATGTGTCAAGTAATAAATATATGAATAACATATAAATTATAGTAAATGAGAATGAGTGGTGATAAAGATAATAAATGGTAAATGAGAAGCCCTCCCCTAAACCCCTTGAGACCTCAGCAAAGATGTGGGACTATACTGAGATCTCACATGGGCTTCTTGAGAGAATTTCAAAAATAATGTTGCACTGTTTTGCTTCATTAACCAACACTCATGTACGTTCACAAATACTCAACGGTTAATAATCCACCGTTATTACACATTAATGTTCGAAATATCTCAAATTTAAGTAAATAAAACAAAACTACAGACATGACGCCTTACTGTCCCGCCAAGAAGCCCTAAGATTGTTATTCACTGAGCTTTATACCATTTTTTTTCGTCTGTGAAGGACACCAAACCATGAAAGCAACTACGCATTTAAAGAAACCACTCATGTAAGACAAAACAAATTATTAATGAGAATTTTTAATTCACACCACTTAATTAGGTGACAGACGCAAGATTATTTCATAATATATTTTTTAAAGTACTTTTGTGAATAACTCTAATGCCTTAACCATAAAAAAATATTCACAAGGAAACAACTTTTATAAAACACTAGATTTAGACTAGACAATTGATATTATCTTTTAAATGCGTCTGTAAATTAAACCAAACCATAAAAGCAACTCCGTATTCACAAGGGAACAACTTATTTAAGACGCAGACGCAAGTTTTTCATTAGGATTTCCTGGTATTCCACATCGTCTCGCGATGCTTATATTTTATCTTTGTAACACGCAAATATTTTCCTTGCTAAAAAAATTCCAATGAGATGGTTGCTAACCTCTGTTAAGCTATTCGAAACTAGCTGTCTAAGTCGTGAACGTTTGTTTTATTTAGAAAGTTTTCTACATACTGTCAATAGATGTCACTATCTTCAGTTGAATCGCGCTAGTGTTTTTAACTATGGGTTAAGTACATGTATGTGAGGTATTTTACTATGATTTACAGTACTGTGGTATTTTAGTCTGAGATTTAGCTTATACATGGCAATTTTTCTGGCGTCATGCAATGTTTAATGTCTTTTGCCATACAAAATTTTGCCGGGTAATAGGTACTGTCACAGTACGCGTTCGTGTTATATTACGCGTACTGCATTATTCGCAGTACTTACACAACTCTATTTTACATGTAACATTTTTTATATTGTTTGTCTTTTAGGGTCGGGTGAAAAAAGTTTTTGCCACAGCCACCTGTCGCCACAGCGTCATTCGAAACTACGTTCGGGGGTGCAACCTTAGTACTTCTAGAGTATGAACGCAGTATATACAAACTCTGCGGTCGAGCTCTATAATGCATAGACTTTATCTCGAGAATGAGTCTGCCGCGCTAGATTTTAAGCTGACTGTTCATAAGAGCCAAACTTGCATAAATTATTTTGACTTTGACTTTAGGCGATTCGTAGCTCCAATCTTTGGAACTTTTTCCCATTATCAGTTATATCTCTGGAATATAAAATCTTATTCAAATTTTTGATTCGAGTAACGACTTTTTTGATTCGAGTAACCACTAGTTCCCATCACAGTACAGTACAAATCCAAAATTGTCTTTTTGGAAATTTTATGTGAGAACGACTTAACCTTCATATAACTGTGCGTTGGTTTGTCAGGTTTTTTATATTTACCAGAGAGTACTTAGTATAGGTGCTAACTTTCAATTTGTCTGGCATCTATTGTCTAGTCCTAAGGTACAAGTAAAGCTTAAACTGGGTCTAGAAAAGTGGGTTAAGAAACACGATGACCTTATCGTTTTAAGGTCGCAATGTGGTCAAGGCCTAACTCTCAGCAGTGATATTAGGTAGGAAAATCTAAAAGTACACAGCTTATTGCGAAACTCTTATAGACTTGGCGATATACTCGTATACAGAGCTTTCTGAACTTAATTCCATAAGTTGTTTTACTTCTTAGTGGTAACACTATGTACTTATATCTAGTGCATATATAAATATAGTGAGTGTAGAAATAAGTAAGCAATGGCTTAAAGCGTCTACAAAAATACAAATGTTGGAATAGCAGCAGAAATATTAGCCAACCTCACCTGCAAGTGGTGCACCTTCCAATCAACGGACGAGGCCCTGGCGAACATAACAGTGCCCGGTAAGCGGCAATAGGCTCGTCAACTATTGCGTGCGACAGACAATATAATTGGCGAAGCGAAGTGTGGGCGTATATAATATGCGTCTGCTTACCCCTTAGGGAAACAGGCGTGTATATATGTATGTATTTTAGCATTTTATAAATACTATCGACCACTATACACAGGTCCTGACGATAAGACAATTAATTTTATTGATAGTTTATAACAGAATATTTTATTTACCACACAGTTGGTGTATGCTTTTAAATTTAAAATATATAAATAAAATAGGGATATGTGTGCATAGGAATCCTACCAAGATCCTACTAAAGTATGTGCTTTCTAACATCCTGACAGCTGGTTTAACCATTGAATGAGGTTTCCCTCTGGTTTGCGGAAATCCGACGGCAGTCGCTTCATGTAATATATGAAATTGGGCAAATCTGGTTAGACCTGTGAGCAGACCTTAGGCTCTAAGCTAAAGTCTAGGGCAATCAGAATACTGCTAAGATAAGGAGATTAAAAGTCTATTTTTTTATCCCTTAGAGCCATCTGAGACTATCCAATTATATCAATTAATTGTAAAAAGAAACTACTGTCATTGTGTTTCTTTCTTTGTCAATTGAAACCAAAGCTGAGTTTTTGCTGTCATTACTCAAAGGCTACAGTTAAGCTACTAATGGACAGATTAGTTAATAAATTATGGAAACTTCTTTGAAGGATATTAGTTTTACAATCTTCTTTTTAGTTCTCATAATTTTTAAGAATTTTTTGATAAGAAATTTGATATTCTTTGAAGATTTATTTATTTATAATTTAGCTTCATTAGATATTTTGTTTTCTTTGCATTATTGATTATGTTGATAGCGTTTCTTGTTGGTTTACATTATGATATTCACTATACCTTCTAATTTGAACTAATTCGTCGGAGGTAGTGCAAATCAGCGTAACTAGCATTGGATAATTTCGCGTATCTGAAAATGTTTGCTGATTTAAGTTAATACGCGTAATTGTCGCAGAGCCTAAATATTGTACTTTCAAAAAAATCTTTTTACAACAAGAGTTAGAACATATAACTAACTATATTATGTGTAAAAAGGAGCACAAAATACGTTGAAATAAGAAACTGGTAGTTTCGCGGATTTGCACTATCGCCGACGTATTGTGTATTAAGTAGCTAAGTATTTTATAAAATTGGGTGTATAGGGATCCTACCAAGAACTAAGGATCCTAAGTCAACCTTACCTGCAAGTGGTGCACCTGCCGCTCAACGGACGAGGCTCTGGCGAATATAACAGTGCCCGGAAAGCGCCAATAGGCTTGCCACCTATTACGTGGGACCAACTATATAATTGGGAAGTGTGGGCGTATAATATGTCTCTGCCTTCCCCTTCGGGGAAAAAGGAATGTGTGTATGAATGTATAATATGATCTAAATAAATAAATAAATTACTTTGTAATGACATACCAAACAATAACAGTAGGTAGTGTGCCAAATAATATTATCATGACAAAATGTTATATTTGACTTTGCTTTTTGTCACCTGTGCCTAAGTATGGATTGAATTCATAAAAAACTATTTTAGTCCTTTGTTATTCTAACAAGAACTCTATGCAAAAGTTATAGCTTTACTATTTAAATGCAAGCTCCTGGTATGACAAGCGTTCATTGTCTACCACTGACCGCTTACCATCAGTTGGAACGTAATCTTTAGTGCCACTCGGTTTAAAAAAACCATCGTTAGATGCAGTGTTTAACCTAACATTTTGACTTCTTTTTTTTTACCCCCACACGCACGCAAGATCATATGAGTAAAGTAATGGAACAGACATCAAACTCCTAAGGTTAAATTTTGCCTGTTATAGCAGGATAGGTACGGAAAATAAAATGAGTTCTGTAATGAATGTACCTATGATGGAATATGGAAACTAAATATTTAAATTACACAATTTATTTATTGTTTATGATGAATCTGAATATAACTCTTTGAAACTTAAAGCTGCTGTCACGGCACGCTATATGGATTATAAAATTGTAATATAAATTAAATTGAAATTGAATATAACTCTCTGAATATAACTCAAATCTGACTTAAAGTGTTTTAAATAAATAATCTATACGAAAGTTCTCGCATGACTTTTTAAAATTACTTATAATATTTCACGTGTTACAGTTTTCCAATATTATTCAAAATTTAGGAAGCTAAGCCGGTAATATCCGGTTTCTGTTCCTTGTAGCTTGTAGATTATGTAAACTAAAACACTGGTAAATAAATAAAATTTGTAAGCAAATTGACACACGTATATTTGTCGGTATAGATAGACAAATAAAAAGAGAAATAATAGGACAAAAAAGTATACAGCCTTAAAATAAAAAAAATAATGAAAGTTTCACTTTTATCAGAGTAGCTTCAACAAATTGGAGTAATTGTATGAATCTTAACCTCTTTTCAAATTTTTCTCTCATGTACTCAAGATAGCTCTTAAGAAAACTTACTGTATGATCCACTTTAATATCTACGTCATAACACTTACAGAAACAAAATTATTGACCCTCAATAAGATGTCCGTAGTCGCAAGACAAAAACTCGAACGATCTTATTTCTAAAGCGATAAGATTGGGAATCGTCTAAATGTTTTCGTGAGGGTATCAGACGATTCAAGAGGTCCAATCTTTGAAGTGGCGGCGTCCATTATAGAAGGTCTCCCATAACTTATTTAGAACTGCCCATAAACGCAACTCTTGGAAAACTGCTTTGAAAACGATTCTTAAGGTTGTATGTTGGATACAAGTTTTATTTGTAGGCTATTTGGGCGGTTTGTAAGTAGGGTTCACTTGAATAACTTGATCCGGCCTTAACTGAAGGTATTATTAGTAACGACAGTGAAAGAACGAAAGTTTCTTCGCCAGTAGCTTAGTGGTTAGGGCAGTGTACCGGTTATCAAAAGGTCCTAGGTTCGATTCTTACCCGGTTATCCACGGACAAGTTGATTTATTGAAGTAAAAAAAACCATCTCATCACTATATAGTATAAAACAATGTCGCTTTGCGCTGTCTGTCTGTACCTATATAAGCTTAGATCTTTTAGTTGTATTTTTGATATTTTCATTATTTATTACCTATTTTAATTAGTTTGTAAGTGGGTTAACTTGAACAGAGGGTCTACTCTAATTAAACATAAACTAAAGTTTCTTAAACCTATTCCTTTCGTTCGATAATGACATACCTAGAGATAGAAAGAGATAGGTCCTCAGGCATTAATAGTAAGTTTTTTAACTTACAGTCAAAAAATCTCTTACGTAACAGTAACATTTGTTTGACAGTATGTTTTAAAGATTTTTCTTGAATAAATGAATTGTCAATTTTTTGAATGTTATTGGAAGCTTATTATAAATAACTGGTGCCATACAGATAACGCTATTCAGAAAAATCGTTGTGTCTTGTTTATAGACAGAGCTTACTGTCATCGCGCCTTTTTTGCTTTACAGCTTTCCGCGAAAAAAGTTCGGAATTCGTCTTTACGAACATCTCTGCGGTTTCTAAAATTTAAAGTGCGTAGTAATTATCTTGTGTCTAATGTAAAATTACCTACAGCTGTCTGTTTGTTTAAGGTTAAACAAAGCTCGAATGCATCTATTCTGGGCTTTAAAAAATATTGTTTTATGCTATGTTAATTGTCTACCTAACTATATATCTCAGGTAGTATTTCTTTTGATTAAAAGCTATGGGTTAAGTTAAAAAGGTCTTAAGGCACTATTTATATTTATATTTAGAGCACTGCAGTCATTATCATCATATCAGCCATAAAAGTGAACTGTGGCCTAACACAAGACGACGTCCGATATGGCGTGGAGGTGGAGTATACCTGCACTCCACTCCTAAAGTCTTGGGATCGATTCCCACACAGGACATATCTTTATGTAAATGTATATGAATATGTATTCTGGTCTGGGTCTGTCCTATATATATTAAGTATGTATTTTTAATAAAAAGTATTTAAGTACGTGTATGCGTTATTTAGTATCCATAACACGAGTTCTTAATGATACTTATCTGAATGGAACTAAATAATTGGTGTAATTATAAAAATATTTCATTACTTATTTTCATGGTATTCCTAAGGTAAGAACTTTAGTTAGGTCATCAACATCATACCCTACAATTATTCCGGTAGCCCTTGACTTAGATATACAAGGTAAATTTTATGCTATTTTGGTTGTTTTGTACGAGGGGCTAACTTAAATATGTCTTAGGCCATGGTAGTATCAATTGTGTCTTTATGTGAAATATAGGAGACATCATTCTACCAACATCCAACATCCTACCACATTAGGGTCCTACCAAGAGCTTTGGACCCAAAGCCAATCGCACCTGAAAGAGGTGCACCTGCCGATCAACGGACGAGGCTCTGACGAACATAAATGTTCCCGATAAGCGGCAATAGGCTCGCCATCTATTACGTGGCACCAACTATATAATTATATTTGTAAAGAAATAATATTTCTTTAATTTTGAATTTTGCCGTGCATACTACATTACCAACGACATAGACAACTGACAGGTGCTAGAGTCTATGACATCCTTGGTCTGAAGTCAATAGTCAGTTGAGAGGTTATGAAAAAATAGCATTGTAAAAGAAACTTATTGTGATAGATTTGTTAATTATAATAGATAAATAAGAATAATTGGTGAAAGAATAGACTTTAATTGTCGTTTCTTCGTTTTCAGGTAAAGTTGTAATAATAGTGTAGTTAAATAAGTTACCTATCGTATTTGTAAGAAACTAACGAAATAAAACTTCGTTTTCAGAAGCAACGCATGAGTTTATTTTTAACCTAAATTTGAGGGATAGATGTTATAAAACGACAATTTTGTTTGTTGAAATACCAAGAAAGCATAAACGATGGAACAACTACGATTCGAATTTGCATTATTACCGACGAGTGATGGGAAATCAAGCATATATTGTGTAACGTCAATAACAACAAAGGAACAAAAAGTGTTTGCTATACCAGAAGAACTACAGTCAGTTGGCCTTCACAAGGAATTGATAAAGACCTCTGCATATAATAAAGTAAAAAATAGTTTAAAGAAAAGATACCAGAAACGAAAAGTTTGGATTAAAATGTCAGATGAACTGAGTAAAATTTATGTGGACGAAGATGGTAATTTGCAATTCGGAGAGCAATATCTTGAAGAAATTGAACAAAAAGTAACACCTGGAGGACAAGTAGCTGATACACAGTCATTGGAAAAAATATTTTCGAAACTAATTGAAAGCACACAAGAAATAAAAAAACAAAATTTAAAATATATTGCAGAGAAGTTTGTGATTGACAAATTTACAAGTAAAAACCCGAACGCAAGTCAATGGATTGAAATGTTTGAAAAGGAGTGTGCTCGTTTTGATATTACGGAAGATAAAAAAAAAATTGAGATCCTACGACTATTCATGGACAAAAGCTGTGTTGATTGGTACAGTTCAATGAGTATCAAATTGACCCTAGATTCAGACTGGACAGAATGGAAGGGAAAGTTTTGTGACACATTTGTCAACCAAGGCTGGAATCAAGTAAGTTATGCACTGTCATTTAAACATCGGGAAGGTTCATTAGTGGACTATGCCATAAAAAAGGAAAAACTTATATTGGATATGAGGAGAACAATAGACACAGGTACACTAGTGGATCTTATTGCGGCAGGATTGCCAGCATCTGTACTTGAGAAGATAAATAGAGAAGAGATGAAGGATACAGTTGACTTATTTAATGAGGTGAGAAAGTATGAACAGTTGGTAAAAAAATATAAAAATGGACCCTATAGAAAATATGACAATCAGAAGATAAATACCAGAATTGAAGAGCGGACTCCATGTAAAACATGTGAAAAATTGAATAAAGGCGTCCGCTATCATCCGGAATCTGCATGCTGGTTCAAGCTTAAGGAGGATGACGGGTTGAATAGAAAATTTATCAGACATGTAAATAATTCAGTGATTGAGGCAGAGTTGAATGAAACGGAACAAAAAAACTAATAGTGACACCATTAATTAAGATCAAACTACTATTAAATAAAGAAATGGAAATTGATGGAGTATATGATTCAGGTTCCAATGTTTCTCTCATCAATTCAAAATTACTAAAAATAAGATCAAAAAGAAATGGTCAAAACGAAGAGAATTTAGTAACAATTAATGGTGTCAAAAAGACAAGTGGTTTGACAAACCTAAAGATAAAGATTTTTGATATAGAAGAAAATGTAGATGTATATATCATGGATGAGCCAAATTTCAGATATGATTTCCTAATAGGACTGGATATAATAAAGAAATACAAGCTTACACAAAATGAGGACTTAAAAATAAGTCAAAAACAATACTTACTACAAAACAATAAAAGGTCAACTGGGAAAAAAGAGGAAGAGATAAATGAAGACAAAAACGAAGATACCAGATTAGGAAAAGTATATGAAATTAATTTCAATGAACATATTAAGGAAGAAGACTTTAAAATAAAAGTTGACCACTTAGATGAAAATAAAAGGGACGAAATAAATAAACTTATACAACAATATAAATCAGTATTTGCCAAAGACAAGTATGATGTTGGAACAGTTAAGGGATATGAAGCAAGAATAGATTTATTGATGGATAAATACTGTTGCAAAAGGCCATACAGATGCACAATGGAAGACAAAAAAGAGATTGGGGAACAGATAGCAAGATTATTGGATAATGAGTTTATAGAAGAGTCTTACAGTCCATTTGCAGCACCAGTAACTCTAGCATTTAAAAAGGAGGAAAATAAAAAATCAAGACTATGTCTATACATAGAAATTAAATTATTAATTTATTTAATTAAATCTATATTTCAGAGATTTAAATAAGATTGTAGTACCACAGGCACAACCCTTTCCATTAATTGAAGACCTGATGATAAAAACAAGAAATTGCAACTATTTCACAAGCCTAGACATAAATTCCGCATTTTGGGCAATACCGCTACGAATAGAAGATAGGAAAAAGACAGGCTTCGTCACACAAGAAGGACACTTTCAGTGGACTTGTCTACCATTTGGTTTGAAGACATCTCCGGCGATATTCCAAAGAATATTGAGTAATATACTTAGAAAATATAAACTTACAGATTTTAGCGTAAACTATATAGATGACATTTTAATATTCTCCAAATCTTTTGATGAACACATAGGTCACTTAAAACAGTTACTAGAAGCAATCTTAACAGAAGGATTTCGATTGAAATTTACAAAATGTACGTTTGCATCAGCACATGTTAAATATCTAGGACATATTATACAGAACAATTCCATCAAACCAGTGAAGGACAACCTAGTTTCGATAAGGAATTTCCCAGTACCAAAGACTCAGAAGAATGTTCGACAGTTTTTGGGTAAGATACATTTTTACCATGAATACATTCCAAGAAGTGCAATAATACTAGACCCACTTCATAATTTATTAAGAAAAGACCAGAAATTTTATTGGTCAGAAGAATGTCAAATAGCATTTGACAAAATTAAGAGCCTGCTATGTTCACAACCAATACTAAAGATTTTTGACCAAGATTTACCTATACATATTTACACTGATGGATCGTTAGAAGGCGTTGGAGCAATTTTGAAGCAAGTACAACCAAATGGTAAAGAAAAACCAGTTGCATACTTTTCAAAGAAACTAAATGCAGCGCAAAAGAAAAGAAAGGCTATTTATATTGAATGTTTGGCTATCAAAGATGCTCTGAGATACTGGCAGTACTGGTTGATTGGCAAATCATTTACAGTTTACTCAGACCACAAACCATTAGAGAATATGAACCTAAAAGCAAGGACGGATGAAGAGTTAGGTGATTTGACTTATTACCTTTCACAATATGACTTTGAAATCAAATATTCTCCAGGAAAGAAAAATGTAGAAGCCGATAGTTTGAGTAGAAACCCTGTATTAGAACCAGAGGAAAATAAAGAAGAACAACTGAAAATAGTGAACTCAATTACATTAGAAGATATTATAATGGATCAGAATAAAAATACAGAGATACAGACCAACAAGGACAAAATAATACAAAAACACAATGTATATTATAAAAAAGTAAGGAACAAAGAAAAAATAATAATAACAGAAAGATTCAGTATTAAACTTATACAACAAGTACATAAAGACCTGCGCATATTGGAGTTGGACAAATGCTAAAGAGTATTAGTTCTCTGTATGCGACAAACAATTTAACGAAGAATATAAAAGATGTTTGTAGAAACTGTGAAGTTTGCATAAAGAATAAAACAAGAGGACAGCACAAATATGGATTAATGTCACACTTAGGACCGGCGAGAAAACCTTTTGAAATAGTATCAATAGACACAATTGGTGGTTTTGGTGGATCAAGATCAACGAAGAAATATCTACATCTTTTAGTTGATCACTTCACTAGATATGCATTTATTATTACATCTAAAACCCAGAGGCCACATGATTTTATAAAGCTGGTAAGCAAGGTTACCGAAACAGATGAAATTGGGATACTCCTCACCGACCAGTACCCGGGTATAAACTCCACAGAATTCAAGAAATTTCTTAATGACAATCAAATAACAATAATATTTACAGCAGTTAATGCACCTTTTTCTAACGGTCTAAATAAAAGACTAAATCAAACACTTGTAAACAAGATAAGATGCAAAATTTATGAAGATGAACAAAAAAGAGCATGGACAACAATTGCACATGAATGTGTAAAGATATACAATCAGACCAATCATTCTGTAACTGGCTTCTCACCAGCCTACTTGTTATATGGAACAGATGTTACAATCTTACCAAAGGAACTACGTCAAGAACGCGGAAAAAGTGTCTGGATGAGGGATAAAGAAACAGCGTTCAATAATACTTTGAAATCACATGACTATAACAAAATGCGTTATGATAAAAATAGAAAAGATAGAGAATTTAATGAAGGAGATATGGTTTATGTTGAAAACGGGAATAAGCTAAATAGAAAGAAACTAGATCAACTAAGAATAGGACCATATAAAATAATAAATAAAAGAACAAATACTATTTACGAGATTGATACAGGACATAGAAAAACGGAGTCAAACCTATTTCATGTTTCAAAATTTATTCCAGTACAGATAAAAGAAGAGGAAGAAACGAGTAATGAAGATATAAGAGAAGACATGGAAGAGACCTAGAGAAAATCCACGGGTGAATTTTCTTCCCCACGGGGGGGAGATGTAAAGAAATAATATTTCTTTAATTTTGAATTTTGCCGTGCATACTACATTACCAACGACATAGACAACTGACAGGTGCTAGAGTCTATGACATCCTTGGTCTGAAGTCAATAGTCAGTTGAGAGGTTATGAAAAAATAGCATTGTAAAAGAAACTTATTGTGATAGATTTGTTAATTATAATAGATAAATAAGAATAATTGGTGAAAGAATAGACTTTAATTGTCGTTTCTTCGTTTTCAGGTAAAGTTGTAATAATAGTGTAGTTAAATAAGTTACCTATCGTATTTGTAAGAAACAAACGAAATAAAACTTCGTTTTCAGAAGCAACGCATGAGTTTATTTTTAACCTAAATTTGAGGGATAGATGTTATATATTTATTACATTCGCCAATTATAACTATAAAATTTCGGCAATTATATAGCGTATAATACGCCTCTGCCTACTCCTTTGGGGAAATAGGCGTGATTATATGCATATATGTATATAGGAGACATAATCATCATCGTCCACTCATCCACAAGAAGACCACTGCTGAACGAAGGCCACCTTTTCGATCGATCATTGATCGATCTTGGGTCGCCTGCATCCACTGAATTCCCGTCGTCGCCTTGACCAGATCATCGGTCCATCGCGTGGGGGGCAGTACGTTTGCCGGTTCGCGGTCGCCATTGAAGAACCTTAACGCCCCATCGGTCGTCGGGTCTTCGAGCTATGTGGCGCGCCCACTTCGTCGTCTTCTTCCTCGGTTCAATGTCCCAATTAGGAGTCACTTCTTCTTCACCACAGTCAGATTCCTTTACGTAGATAATTTAAATAATCTGTTCAAATATAATCCATCCGAAAACAGCCCGAATGTCGATTGACATTTTCACATAATTATGTCATATAGAACGCTAAAGAGTATAATTATTATTGAATTTAGTATTAATATTCCTTTATAAAACAGATCCAAGATAAAAGGAAAGGACTGTCTATCAAAACCTCAGACCTAAATTAAAAAGTATTTAGTCACAAAAACTCATAAGCGAGTGTTTGCATGAAAATTAATCATTAGCTTCCCTTTGTGACAGAGAGTTTCTAAGTACGTAGGTGTTCCAAATTGCTAAATGCTTTATCGCTGTATTTAGGCGATGCGATACTATGTTTAGGGTTTCAGTAATGTATTAGAGCTATGAGTACAGTATAGTGTATATGCCATAGACCGATCGTTCAAGTATGGGTGTTTAGGGCTCCTACCAAAATCTGAGGAGCTCAAGCCAACCTCAATTGCATGTGGTGCACCGCCGATCAATGGACGAGGCTCTGGCGAACATATCAAAATCAAATCAAAAAAATCAAAATTCATTTATTCAAGTTTGGGTCAATAGAGCACTTATGAATGTAATACTTATAAACTAACGCGCCCATAAACGTTCCCTATAAGCGCCAATATGCACGCCACCTATTACGTGGGATCAGCAATTATAACGAAATGTAGGCGTATAATATACCTCTTCCTACCCCTTCGGGGGAACAGGCGTGATATTATGTATGTATGTATGCAACCAGTATAATAAGCCTAATAATGTCTCGGAAAATCTACTAGAAGTTTTTGTTAGCCACCAAATATTAAAAAATAATATGTGGGCTGGTTTCAAATAAGGGTTCATCATGATCATTCTTATGTCACTGATTGCACATTTATCAAGTCATGTGTCTATTTAACTAGTACTGAATAAATCTGGTGGTATATTCAGATCATTCGCAAGCTGAAGTGGATTATAGCTCGAAGAACTACCGCCCGTTGGGGCTTAACACTCCAATTTTTTCTTCAATGTCGCCTGCTAACCGGCACACGTTACAGGAGACGGCCTCCCAATCGATGGTCTGGGCAGGTTGATGCATGCGGCTTCATAGATCAATCGACTTGAAAACGACTTGAGAATGCTTTTGTTCAGTTGTATACCTTAAGTAGCTTTTATTCGCATGGAAAATCACCAATTGGCTACTTCCCTGCATACATAGCCTGTGAGTTTCTTGCTAGTTCTTCTTACAGAGCGGTGGCTCGGAACTGGCACTTAGATTCACTTACACTTAAATATTTTTTTAATTGTTTGGTTGCATGTAAGTGAATCTAAGCTTCGTGATATCAGTATAATTATACTTTGATTATTGTTTATATTTGTTATAAATGTTGACGTTTATATTTGTTAAAAAAGTTTTTGAAGTTTGAGGTGTGTCAGACTTTTACTGTCTCAAAACCATCTATATTCCTTCTTAAGGTCCATATATTCCAAAACCTTTTTCGAACAATCCCGCCAAAACTAAAGTAGCTGAGATGATAACCTTGTTAATATTTCAATGAAAATTTTTCAAATCAAATTTCAGTCATAAACACAAAAACTCCCAAGAGTATTTCAATTATACATTCATCTCACGCAAAAGTAGGGATAAAATTTTCTACGCGGGGCCGCGATCCGGCCAAACGTATCAATAATGTATCAGTTACAGTATTTTTTTTGAGTTTTCTTTTTTTTAATATTCCAGAGAGTCACAGGCATGAGTTGGCAATGGATTTAGGAATGGGTGTCTTGCATTTGAAGTATCTTGGGTGCCTTTTACAGGGTCAACGGGCAATAAATCCATATACTTATAAACAAAATGTTATGTCATTTGAAAGTAATACAGTACGCACGATAAGAAATATTTTCTTAAATTCTGTCTGTTTAGTAGTAGTGTGGCTAATCTCCGTAACACCTAGATTGATATCGACGGGATTTTCACTTGGTAAAAGTATAGGTATCCAGAATATATAGAACTTCTTACCTGTTTCAGAGAGGTCAGACCTAAATCTATTTCAAGAAAATGGTTAAGACTCACTTTTTAAATATGTCAGATTAGTTGTTTGACTATTCATCATCATCATCATCATTTCAGCCCATTAACGTCCCACTACTGAGCACGAGCCTCCTCCCACATACCAAGGTGCGAGGGTAAAGGGTCATACTCCACCACGCGGACCCAGTGCGGATTGGCGGAGGCAGGTGTATGGCGTCCTGCTGTTAGAATTTTTCAAGCCACCTAACGACTACCACATTTAGTGATAACCGGGACCAACGGCTTAACGTGCCTTCCGAAGCACGGACTGTTTGACTATTGTTTTAGAGTATATCTGTCTAGGATCCTAAATAATCAGATACGTCAATAAAACAATACCTAGAACTGTTTTAATATAACTTTTAACACATATAATTTTCAAATACAAAGACAGGCCTCTTGAGCGAGAAAATTACGTGGTTCCTGTGGGTTGTAGTATCTTTGGGCCACACACGCAAAGACGCCGAAGAAAGTTAGTTTAAAAAAAAAAAAAACATTATTGGTGCATCATAAAATTTGTGAATACAAGTAGTAACTAATAGTTTGTAATATTCTCATACTTCTTCAGTGGGGACACTCCATTTTTGACGTTACACAATTTTAATTTATATAAAAATGAATTTTATATAGTTGAAATTATAAGTTTGATAGTCAAAGATACCAAAAACAAAAAAGGTAATTTTTAGGGTCCAATAACAATCGACATAATACTTCAAGAAAAAGTACATGATGCCCTTGCGCTTGTTTTCGCTCAAACATTTTACACATAAACATATTTACGCACGTTATTTCCATGTATTAAGAACCAATCTATAGCAGTTCGCAGCAAACTAAAATAGAAGTCAGTCATTGGATGGGTGACTGATAGAGTGATATATCCGTGTTTCGGAGGCCCATTAGGGCGTTTATGTCAGCTACCTTTATGTGTGGAGGGCTCAACCTACCCTCCCGATTGCCCCGACTCTTGGTTGCCCTTAGTTCTGGCCACCCTGGGGAAATTCAAGAGGGACCTGTGGAGGGCGCAGCGAACCTCCTGGCAAGCAGCGCCAGGAGGATCTTAGCCAGCGGGGGCAGGGTGCTCCTACTGTTTAACCATAGACCCTCCGAGAATTCGGCCACACACGCTATGGTCGTACAAAGAGGAAGAAGGGGCGCGTCCACTGCGCCTCTCTGAGGAGGTCCTCCCAGTTTTGGCCCGGGGGACTTTGGCCTCGGGCGGGGTGTTAGACGCAGCAAACCATGTACTGGCCCCCGACTTTTTCTCGACAAGCGACGGGCGTCGTCTGAAGATAAGAGTACCACACAACCCGGGAGGCAGTCTAGTGCGTAAGTGCATTTTGTCAACCACGTAAAAAAAGGTACCTATTTTGGAGGCCCTATTAGTCGGCTTGAAATATTCCAATAGCACTAACACTCACACCTGCCTTCGCCAATCAGCACTGGATTCGTGCGTAGTCATAATGGTACGAAAGAGAGATCTCCTTTTACAAACCGAGAACTCAATTAGTGGGACGATTGTGGACTCAGATGATGTTGATTAAACAGAGATGCCACGGTGCTGTTTATATAAATATGTAATACCTTGTTGTAATTTATTCTCGTCGATTTTTTAAGGAAATCCCTCAAGTTTTCTTGTAAGATTGGTTTTGTCTGTCAAAAAAAGGAGTTTTTTTTACATCAAAACTTCCTGTAAAAATAAGCACCCTTTGGACTTGATGGGAGGGCTTCGAGTTTTTTTAATATAAAATTTACATAGGTAAATCGGTTAGCCATAATTTTGACGCTTGCGATAGGGATGTTACCGATAAAATCCTGTTCCTATTACAGATAAGTAACACTTTTAGTAACCTGTTCTTGAATAACAGGTATTGAGGTTTTTCAATAGTCATGAAATGTAAAGTAATGGAAAAACTGGTGGAAAATTAACCCCATTTCGAGCAATCAATTAGTAAGTTTATCATTTTTGTAAATAATTAAAACAATTTAAGATTTCATTGTTTTCCTTTCATTGAATTTATGAAGTTTATTAGAAAGATTTCATCCTTATGATTGACCCTAACAATCGATGCAATAAAAGTACAGGGTTTCACAGATTTTATTCGGTTCGATTACCGGGTGCGTCAAGCGAATTTTTATAAATCTTTAAATGCAGTTTTCTTTCTTTTCAAAAATAAGAGAATGTTTTATTTGCGTCAAATTTTCTATATATAGTATTAAGAGTACTTCCCCTTCAGGTGGCATTACAAAATAACACCCTGTATAGCTATTGGAAGCCGATCCCACGAGACCAAAACGTGCAGAGCGTTAAGCGTGATTATCTTCTACACACCCTCTCATCATATCATAGCATTGATTCCGATCCCGATTGCCCTAGACTAAAGATAAGGGCCCAGGGTCGCTCACTGGCTTTGACAGATCAGATAAATTTCAGACATTACTTGGAGCGACTGCCGTCTGACCTCCGCAATCCAGAGGGAAACAAGGTTCTAAGGTTAAACCAGCTGTCAGGATGTTATAAGGCATTGACTTCCTAATAACGACTGTGATAGATGTTCATGGCAGCCGGGGCCAATGGCTCAACATGCTTTCCGAGGCACGAAACAAGCGATAATTACGCACATAACTTCGAAAAGTCATAGGTGCGTTACCAGGGTTTGAACCATAGACTCTCTGAATTAGAATTATATGAATGTGTACCTGACCACCATGTATATTATAACTTGACATTATATAAATTATCTTAAAATTGTAATTTTAAATTGACTATATAACATAGTAATTTTAATTAAAATATTGTTTATTTTTTGTTGTTTTAATAATGTATCTAGTAATAATATTAATTTCATTTTATATTTTTCTTACTAAACATTTGCACGCCATTGAAAGCAGAACATAGTGAAACTACTAAACATAATGTTATCTACCTATATAAATACTAATGTACCTATGTTATCGCAAATAAATTAATTGATTGATTATTGATTATGAATCTTTGTGAACAAAGTAAAGCAATGCCTAAATTTGTTTTATTATTGTACGCCCGAAATGGGCAAACTGTTGAACACAATGAACGCTTTGTAAGAGGTTTTGTATACAGTTTGTGACAATAAACGATTATCTTATCTTAAAAAAAATACCGTAAAGAAAGACATAGTATGAAAGAACATAAATAAAGAATTATATGGGTTTCGCTTTCTTCTATACAATCTTACGCAATTAAAAATTTTTTTTTTTAATAGCAATACTAATTATAATTGATAATTCGACTACTTTTCATCAAGTGCTTGTGGTACCTTGTATATTTTTTTACGTAAACTGTACATGGATAGTATACCACTGAATGATCAAAATCCAAAGTCCTTTATTTAAGTTTGGCTCAATAGAGCTCTTATAAATGTCATACTTATAAACTAACGCGCCCATTCACTGCGGGCGGAAGCATGATCGTAAAAGAAAACCGTCAAGGTTGGTTTTTTCTCCCGCCAGTTACAATAAAAATACATACTAAAACAGCAAAAACCTGTGTTCTGTAGTCACAAGATTTAAAAGAAAAGAAGATAAAACTCTTCTTAGCAATATTAACATAATTACGGATGAATATTGTAGACATAAGAAGACCAGTCCTCACTGGCGGCACCCGTTCACGAGTATGACGCATGACGCCACCACCTCTGAAACACTTAAGTGAGCGTGACATACTCAAGCTACAAGATGGATTTTAATAAATATAACACATATCTATATTACAAGAATTAATGAAATGTACTGCAAACCACATTTTTTACTGTAAAGTAGTATATGGTATCAGTTAAGCTATGCAGCCATCAAAATAATTTCCAATAAATCGTCTACAAGCAGTCATATTTAAAATTTTAGTTAGAATTAGATGTCGGCGACTAGAGATTAATCGATGTTGATTACACTATGTTCAGCTGTGACCAACGTCTGACGGCTGAGATTAATTAATAAAAATTTAGGAATATTGACCTTCACGCCATATCTATCGTTGGCTTCTGAAAGTATTTATCACAAGGGTATTGCCATATAAGTAACAGAAAGTATACTAAAATAGGTAAATATTTTGTAATAGTGTTCTATTACAAAATATTTACGCAGACGCAATAATGAGCACAAGCTGATACCCCCGTGGTATTTTGTTGCTATAATTTGTTAAAATAGTTTGAATTAAGTAACAACTTTGGTAGATAAAAGAGGAATAATTATCAGAATACTATGCTAAAATGACTTAGTATTCTAATACTTTTTGGAACCTGTTACATTGAACTGTTCCGATATCTGTACCACGTTTATACGTCTATCGTGCTCAGTGATTGGGAAAATTTATTCTGTCAAGAGCACTGGCCAATCGTGACGCGTGGCTATGATTGATATACAAGTGGTCGTGGGCCGGCCTGACGTGAACGGAAAGGGTTCAGGTCAGATAAGCGGGTAGGCTAGGCACTCTCTCGGTTTTCTAGAAATAAGAATGAATAAGAGAACGTAAGTAATATCGTAAGTGACTAATTTTGCTCCATATTTTTGTTATAAGGACTGAATTGTCTAAAATGTCATTGCATTTCAGTCGATTGTTTAAAAATGGAGGGTGTATAGGGATCCAACGTAGACCTAAGGAGCCCAAGCCAACTTCACCTGCAAGTGGTGCCTACCGATCAACGTACGACGCTCTAGCGAACGCCACCTATTACGTGGGACCAACTATATAATTGGCGAAGTGTGGGCGTATAATATGCCTCTGCCTACCCCTTCGGGAGCACAGGCGTGGATGTATGATGATGATATGATGATGATGATGCTTAAAGATGTGAGGAACAGAAAAATGTTTTACATAGATTTGTGACCGTTGTGCAAGACTCTCTTAATTATTTACCCTAAATATTAAAAACCGTGTAGATGGTTTAGGTGTAAGAACTCAAGTGAAAGGGCGCGTTAGTCTTTAAGTTATCTTGACATTCATAAGGACTCAACTGGAGCACAAATTGAAAAAATTGGCGGCATGCACAACAGTTCTAAATAAGATTGAAGCTAAATTTGAATTCAAATTTCATTGCATTTCAGTCATTTGTTTAAAGATGAGAGGAACAGAACGATGTTTTAAATAGATTTGTGACCGTTTAGCAAGACTCCCTTAATTATTTAACTTAAAAAATAAAAACCACGCCATGAGTAAGAGCTCCCTTTCGCATTTATAATCATCATCATTATTTCAGCCATATAAAGTCCACTGCAGGACGTTGGCCTCCCCAACAGTTCAGCATATTGGGGGCAATTGCAATCAGCCCACTGGGCAATCGTGTTGGTGATCGCAGTTCAAGCAAGTACGCAGGATGACGCTGCTGCCCATCATCGGGTAGGGTTTCTCTTCATCGACTCTTATGACCCATGAGTTAAGAGGAGGTGGCACTATTCTAGGCCAGTACCAGACGGCACAATTTTACGGTTATAATATTGTTAAGCAATTGCGTCACAAATTCAAAACAAAACTCTTTCAAACTAATGTAAAATTCGTAACTGGTTGTGATTGATTGGTTTGCAGAGGCCAATTGATTTAATTCCCAGAGCTTTTGTTAATAAGTCACATTAAATCAAACAAATAAACTTCAGCTGTGTATACCGGAGAGCTTGCGCCATTTTAAGCCAGAAAATTAAATATTTATTGAAAAACTTTGTCTAATTTTCTGTTTAAAGTTTTACTTTTATTTTGATGAACGATAAGGCGCAGCTATTGGTATTATTGAACTCTTCGCTTCTCATAGATACGGTTCCTGTATTATCATCATCTCATCATGCTGCACATAGGCCTCCCTAAAGGCCTTCCTTGTCTCCCGGGAGACGTTGACCGCGGGCGGGGTGTCAGACGCTGCAACCCAGGAACTGGCTCACCGCCTCTTTCTAAACTAGCGGCGGGCGTCGTCGGATGATTTTTAAGTGGTTATTACTTCTGGAACTTTTGGGCTCGAGCCTCTCTTCATGTAAAATGATGAGAATTTAGGCCATTAATCGCTATGTCCACGTTATCTTTTATGTACAAACTAAAATTACCTTTGCAGTTTGTAAATAGCAAGCGCTGAGCGCTGATTGAGGCTTTTAAGAACATGAGCAAGCTTTATTTACTGTTACACAACAATAATAAATGTACAAGATATCATAAAAAGTAAGAAAAGAACACATCCAAACCAACTGCTCACCAGCTTTCATGTAACCCCTCATTAAAACGACTCATTAAACAAAAAATGCGCAGACGTTGTGTACGGAAAAAGGCGTATGAACGTGTGACAAAATGTCGTCTAAATTATTCACAACTACGTAGTACTGTTACAAAAGAATTTTTAAGCGTGCCATCCCCACATAGGCATTCCGCAAAAATACTGCAGGAATGATACACACATTGCAACTTTTTTTGGAAAACAAAACCCTATCGCTGTGAAATAAAATACTTGAATTTTATTCGCATTGTGTTTAGGATATGCCTAAGCTTTTGTATCTAAGGGATTGTTTCGTTCAGTTCATTTTGGCGTTTAATTGACAGATAATCCTTACAAAACTGTGTTTTAACTACACTGCGACTTCTGGGCGGGAAAGTGAAACGTAATGTCTGCAGTTTTGTTTTGTTTTCTAAAATTTGTGATATTACGAACATAACGTAATAATAATAACGTGTAATAACGGTGGATGAATAACTGTCAAGTGTTTGTGAGCGTACATGAGTATTGGTAAAAGAAACAAAACAGTGCAACATAGTGATGTTGAAAAGTGTTTTAAATTCTCTCAAGAAGACCATATGAGATCTCAGTATAGACCCTCTCACATTATTACTGAGCACTCAGGGGTTTAGGGGGAGGGCATCTCATTTACCATTTATTAAATTTATTACAGCTTATTCTCAGTTACTATGATTTATATATTATTAATATATCTCTTACTTGACACAGGCTGAACGCACATAAGTATTATTTAAAAAAAGCTATTGCATAGCATTTTTATCAACTTATGCAATTATAATTATTAATTTATTTTAATTATGCATTTTTTTTTGTTTGTTTTTCTTTACGGAATTTCTGAATTCGGTCTCCACGCTTAAGGCCAACGATAGAAGCTATGCAATAGCTTAAAAAAATCTATCTTTCGCGGGCTATCGCTGCCTTATCAGTCGTCGAATAAAGTGAGATTTCTAAAGACTGATTAACTATTTTATTCTTTGTTTGTTAGAAACGCACCGTCACAAAATAAAATTTAATATACTTTATTGTCTTTAAGATCAACAGGATCATTTAGATTCGTCAAGTTTTTACACACACAATGGAAATTCGATAATTTTATTTAACATCAATGAAAGCGATATAAGCGGTACTATAATCAAGAAATAAAAGAAAATGGTTTCTATGTCGGACTTTTTCAAGGTTTGTCAGTTTACTCTCTATTATTAATAAAACTATTTATATCATATCAATGAAAGCAGTAATAGTTATATGCATAAAAACCTAACTTAACATAAAACAATCTTCAATCCAAGTGCAAAAATGAAGACCATATTCCTAAAGTTATTATTAATTTAATCATGTCGCGAAACCATTTAAATTGTTCTGTCTTTGTGTCCGCAGAATTGATTTGTCAAGGACACACTATCATTGCTACACGAATTACTTAAATGTAGGTTTATCTTAAGCACGTCCTACTATAGTTCTAAAAGCCTGGGCTCTGGCGAGCCTGTGTGACTGTGCGATGTATATTATCCGCCTCTTACGTCCATTAGGACAACCCTTTCACTTTAACGTCCTGTTGAAACATTGTTTATTTGGCAAGCATAGAATTCCAAGCTACCTTGAAATCCTAAATGTAATCAGGGCTAGCACTAATGATCTGAATTTGGGTCCTGTTAATTAATAATGTGAGAGAAAATTACTTTATATGTTACATATTCACGTTAAGCAAGATTGTATCTTTTTAAAGCATAAGACTGTGTTACGTACATATTGACGATCGGTATGGCGTCGAGTTAACTCCTGAGTTTGTGCATTCGATTCCCACACTGGACAAATCTTTGTGTGCACATGAATGTTTGTTCTGGTCTGAGTGTTTTCCTATGTATTTGAAGTATGTATTTAAAAAAAAAGGCAATTAAGTATGTTATCTTGGAACTAAATAACTTGTGTAATTTTAAATGAATTTACTTTACTTTAACTTATTTACTTATTGATTTACTTTACTTTAACTTATTTACGTTGTTGTTTCATGTTGATTTTGTGAAAGATGAATGTTTATTTTTAGAAGGACCAATGTAGATATCTAATTAGAAGTATAAATAATTTAAATATAAAAATGAACCACTTTATAACTGAATTAAAAAAAAATATCTTTCTTTATATTTTATTACAGAAATATAAGCAGTCTAATCGTAGCACCTATAATTTTGCGACCGCATTTCAAGCAGCATTGCTTTGTAGCAGCTGAAGGCTGGAGTTATTCACCATTCTTAGATGTTTAACTTGTTTATATACGTGACATGTTAGATTAACCACATCCTGATTATAAGTAGTCGGTGCGTTCCTAAAAAAAGATTAGCGTTTTGTACCTACCGTAGAATAAGTATAGAAAAAGCGTGGCTGTAAAACTGTAATTATTATTAATAATATGTACATCATTAAAAAGTAAATTTTTACGCCAAATAGTAACTGTGAATTTTATCTACAGTACATTGAATTGCTCCTTTTTTTCTTAAGATATTAGATGAGATGATATGATTTTAAGATATTGGATGTTGATAGTTTTAAGAACAACAGCGGTAAACTTTTAATTAAAATTTCTTTGATTTTATCAGATTTTAAGACATAATCTGAAAAAATTTCTTGAGGCATTCTTCTCAATCTCAGACTGACTCACTGACGGAAGATACCTCCCTCCCCCTTTAGAATCAAGACAGGCTGACTGATAGATCCCCCGAAAAGAGTCACCGACAGACTGACGCATCTTGAAAAAAACCACAGACACATAAACTGACAAACCTTGACAAATTCTGACAAAGAATCCATTGGCTTTAATTTCTTGATTATGGTAGCGCTCATATCTCTTTTATTGTTGTTAGGAAAAAAATAATCGAATTTTCGTTTTGTGTGTAAAAATTTGACGAATTTAAATGATACTGTTGATCTTTAAAACTATTTACTTATTCAATATATTTTATTCTATATATTCTTTCAAAAACTACTACTTACTAGAAAAAAATATCATACGTAAAAAGCAGTAGATAATCTTCAACAATCAACAGTCCAATAAATAATATTTACAAAAGACGCATTGCTCCGTTGAGAAAGAAGAAATAAAATTTGATTTTCTCTCACAAAGGATAATGGTATCGCTTCTACGAAGTAGCGGCGTACTTAATATTGGTAGATTTATTTTATTACGGAATTATAGTTTGTGTGTTATAAAAATACACATATAAAGATTTTCAGCCTTATAAAGTCCATTGCCGAACATTGGCCTTCCCATACATATATACATACATATACGCCTGTTTCCCCAAAATGGTAGGCAGAGGCATGTTATACGCCTACACTTCGCCAATTACATTGTCGGTCCCACGTAATAGGTGGCGAGCCTATTTCCGCTTGGCGGGCTCTGTTAAGTTCGCCAGAGCCTCGTTTGTTGATCAGCAGGTGCACCACTTGCAGGTGAGGTTGACTTGGGATCCTTAGATGTTAGCAGGATCCCTTTACACAGATTACAATACATAGGGGCTTATATAATCACCACCCAGGGTTGGCGGGTTGGCAGTTCAAGCCAGTACGCAGAATGACGCTGCTGCGCATTATCCGGTAGAGTTTCTTTTCGTCGATTCTTATATTCTCCCTGTGAGATGAGACTCTTACTTCTCCCCGTGAGTTACCGTATGTATTTTTGTTCTTGTCTATCAATTTGCTTGCGTATGTGGCTAAAGCAAATATATAAAAAACCTTATCGGAACGGACTGCAATAATAGCGACAGTGCTGATGAATCTAACATTATCAACAGACGAGGCTCCGGCAAACAAGAAAGTTCCCGGCAAGCGGCAATAGGCTCGCCACCTATTACGTGCCTACAAATTATAATTCGCGAAGTGTGAGCAAATAATGCCTTCGGGAAAACAGGCGTGATGGTATGTGTGTATGTATGTATTTATGCAATGGGTTCGCAGTGGAAGTGGCCTTTAGAAAATTTGGGTTGATTTTTTTTAGTTTATGGCTCAATATGGGATAAAGGGTCAAATATTGTATGGCATAGGAAATTGAGATATTGGTTTGATTTTATTATATACAACCCCAAAATTAATGAAGAGGAGAAAAATAGCTACAGTTATTCATATATGTCATGTCATTTGTCATTTGACGACCGATATGGCGTGGTGGCGAGTATACCCACACTCCACTTCTGAAGTCGTGGGTTCGATCGTTCGATCCAAATTTTCATGCATGAAAATTTGTATTGAAATGTATATTATGTATATATGTATCAAAAAAGTATGTATGTATGTTTATGCGTAATTTGTATCCATAACACAAGTTCTTAATGATAATTATCTTGTAACTACAGTTGGTATGATTGTTAGAAAATGTTTATTTATTATTTTTTTATCACTTCAATCAATAAGCCTCTCCCAAAGAGCAGGAGCGAGCCATCCCGGTCACCTGCACAATGTATTCCTGTACCAGCCACCTTTTTTATTTATTTAAAAACTAAAAGTCATCTAACGACGCCCACCGCTGTTGAAAAAGGGGCGGGGGGGCAGTGCCAAAGTATAAAGCTTCTGACACCCCGCCCGAGGCCATCGTCCCCCCGATCAGAACCGGGAGGACCTTCTCAAAAAGGCGCAATGTGTAGCGCCCCCCCTATCTCCTTATGCGACCATCGGTGTATGTGGTCGACTTCGCGGGTAGTCTATAGTTAGATGATAGGAGCCCCCTGCCCCCGCCGCCTAAGACCCCCCTGGCAATGCTGGACGGCACCTTCTGGACTGCCTGCTGCGCCAACGTCGTAGCCGTAGAGAGAGCGGGTCCCGCTCCCTATCCCGCTCCGCGGCCTCCTTTTGCGACATCACCACTTAGCAGAAGGAGGCCATAGCTTCCCACGCCGTCCCATTGTCGACCATCATTCGCATGATGGTCGACAATGGGACGGCGTGGGAGGCTCCATGCCCGGGAGCACCTGCGTGAGCCGGAAGGACATCGCCCCCAACGATAGCCGACCCATCGTTCGGTGATGGGCCCGACCGCCTCGAAGATACGGCACCTCGAATCGACAGCAACTTTGGCACTCTTAAATAGCTGCCGCCGCCATGCGCCCAGAGCCTGCGTCTGGGCTTGTACCAGTCACTTATCTCAGGTCGTCGGTCACGAACACGTGTTGGCTCCAACGCCCGTCTGGATATATAACTGGTCAATTTCCACTTCAGAGTACTTGATCCTCTGCGAGGAATCGGTCGATATCAGTCAGTCACTTAAATAATATGAACATTAATACAATCTTCCATTCGTGCGACGCTATACATAGGCGTTTCCTACCATAAAGAAAATTCCCGGTAAGGAAACTGTAACCTGATGCCAAAAGGATTTAAATTCCTTCGATCTGAACCAAGCTTAACGTGTTAAACGCCAGATTTAGTGCCGCCATGGTGTTTTCTATCGCTACGTTGGTAGTTGGAGCGGCGCCAACCTGACCGCATGTAGCACTACACGACTGATATGAAAATTGCCAAAAAGATTTTGGTGTTGTTCTCGGTCGAAATTCTGATGCGATTTCATTGATATTTCTCCATTTTATTCACAAAGGCTTATCGCTTAGATTATTGTGGAATTCACGCTGTTAAAAAACCTTGATTATAGCCAAAAGGCTATGCATTCTACACCTCAGAAAAAGTTACATAATCAAACGTTCTAGTTGGAAAATTACTTTTTTTTTGGTATGGAAAAATCTGCTTATAGTTAAAAATAGCGCTTAGAATTAGTTTTATTAAAATATTTGAATAAAAAAATATCTTTTACCTTCAATAACTTTCAAACTATTGATTTCTCAGGTTAAAGATTAGTCTAAGTATTTTACATTTTGTAAACTGATATAACGCAATAGAACTGATACCGAGCCATAATAAATAATAAATATTATCTAACAATTACACCAATTATATAGTTCCAATATAAGTATCATGAAGAAATTGTGTTATGGATACTAAATAACGGATTAGAATACATAAATACTTTCTTATACCAGGACTAATATTTATTTAAGCACACAAAGATTGTCCTGTGTGGGAATGGAACCCATGACCTCAGGAGTGGAGTGCGGGTATACTCGCCACCAAGCCATGTCGGTCGCCTAATAAGCACGTTAAGCAGTTGGTCCCGGCTAATATGAACATCTATCAGCAGTCGTTCTTAGGAAGTAAGTGCCTTCTAATATCCTGACAGCTAACTTAACCATGATGTATTCCCCTGGGTTGTAGAGGCAGTCGGTTCGTGTAATAACTGGATTTCAGCCAAATCCGGTTACAACAGCAAGCAGATCTTTAAGCTTAAGTCTAGTCCACACCCGTCATAATGCTAGCACGATGATGTAAAGACGCTACTTATAGTCCGCGCGCGTCTGTTGTTGTTTTTGAAATACTGTTAGTAATAAACGATTTCACATTATGAAATATTCGACTATGAATCATTGGATTTTTCGTCACTAAATATCGGCAGTGACGTTACATTAGGTGTGCAAAGTCGTTGCCCTGGTGTGATGTAAAGCTTTGTCCACACCAAGAATCCCAAATTTGTTTTAAATACAAATCGTGATACTTGCGTTATCAGTTTATTGCGACACAGTTTATGGTTATTAGCAAATATATTCGAAGCCGTAGTAATCGTAGCAGAATATCGTAGCCGCATCAACCAGTCGTAGCCCTACACGCGTTCCTACCAGACTTGGCCTGTGAAATATTTGTTAAAGACCGAATTACCGAACATATTTTGTAGGTATTCTTGTGTAATATAGTTAATTAAACTTTCTGTACCATCTTTAGAACTTCCATTTTTAACACAGTACTTATTTACTAAGGAAGACACACGCCTCGGTACAATAGCAGATAATATCAAACCTTAAACTTACTTATATTAATGGTCATCGCAAACCAACCAGCGGGGAGATTTTTTAAATTTCTTCTGATACTATGAGCGTACTTGGCCGTTTCTTATTAAAGTTCATTATCCAGTCTGACTAGTCTCAGGTCGTTCTTTTTTTAACACAAACTAAACATTTTAGGTGCATAAATATGGAATTTGACTTAGCTTAGGTATTTGTTTAGCGTAAGAGCTACTTGAATTATTTTAATTTTTGGACTTAGACAAAATATTACGCCCCATGTTTTCTCGAAAGGGTAGGCAGCGGCAAAACGCCCTAATTTCGCCAATTATATTGATGGTCTCACGTAATAGGTGGCGAGCCTATTGCCGCTTATCGGGCACTGTTATGCTCGCCAGAGCCACGTCCGTTGATGTCCGGCGCGTACACCACTTGCAGGTAAAGTTGGCTTGGGCTCCTCAGGTGTTATTAGAATCCCCATAATCTACATACATACATAACGTCAAGCCTCTTTCCCGTAGGGGTAGGCAAAGATCACATCCTTCTTCTTGCTGCGATCTGGGCATACACTCTAAGCTTCATTCGCACTCATTAACCTTTTCATACACGCCCGTCGGTTTAGGGTGCTTTTGACCTGCCATTTCTTCAAAATCACCTGGATTTAGTCATGTTAGGTCTTTCATGGTCTTCCACTCGCAACATTTCCATTCACTTGACCATCGAAAATCACTTTCGTTAGTCTACTTTCATTCATCCTCTCAACATGACTCAAACGTTTTTCAATTCTTGTCACTATACCTTCTTTTACACCAGCTTCAACCCTTATCACTTCATTCCTAATCGTATCACTCAATTTCACACCTAGAATACTTCTGAGTGCTCTCATCTCTACTGCATTAATCTTAATATGACCTATATTTTACAATTATATAAATTATAAACTATAATTTATTAGAAGATCAGTTTAATATATTTCATAAGAAATCTCAAGTCAACGTCTCTGTTGGCTTCTGGTTCTAAGCTCTAGTATATCACTTCAGTTAATTGAACCATAGAGCTGTGCTTAGGACAGACAGGACAAGTTATGTATTTGGACCACTGCCAATATTATGACCACATGTATTGATAAAGCCATAAAGATATACAATGGTTTCCATATGAATATGGTAATTTAACTGTGCTGTCGTGATTTGGAATACTGAATACGGATATTTTTATTCTTCTGGGGATTCTGTTTATTTTGCAGTTTCTTCACCTATTAAATTATAATATTGGGTGATTTTAAAAGATCGAACAGCAAAACCGAATCTGCTAATCCCGATATTTAACAACTTCCACATTGGTTTGTGAGAGAAGGCAAGAGTGGGACGTTAATGGGCTGACATAATAATTGTATTATTCTTTATATAAATCGTTTAATCTCGTAGGGATTTAGGTTGATTTTTTCGTGAAAAATACAATATCTAATGATAAGCACCATTTTTGATTTATTATTCCTTGGAATTATCAAACCGTGCCATTCCAGTCCGACTTTTTTTGGTCAGATAATTCAAAACATTTATTAAACTAGTCTAGTTTTATAACCACACATTATATGCTATTAACAGAATGTTGCAGAATGCAGAACCTCAGTACAGTAATAGAATGTCAGTCATTAGAACATGTGTGTGGCATTTGAAATAGATATGTTAAAGCTTACTACAATTACTACACTGAAATACTGATACAAGCATCCTGAACCCGTGTATCAGTATTTGTAGCAGGCGTTAAGCCAAGCTGGAGCCAATATAATAAATAGTTTTATATAGGGCTTCTAACAAGATCTGAGGAGCCTTGTATAATAATATGATATATAATATTGAGATATTTTTTCATTTACGTCGATAACAATATGCATTTACGAACTGCCTCCCGGCCAAAAAGGGGAACGAAAGGGGAGTGTGGGGCTCACTGCGGCAGATGCGACCGCCATCAGTCCTACCCACTAAAAATCTTCCGACGACGCCCACCGCTGTTGAAATACGGGCGGGGCCATAGTATAAAGCTTCTGACACCCCGCCCGCGGACTACGTTCTCCGGATCAGAACCGGGAGGACCTCCTCAGAGATGCGTAGCGTGTAGCGCCCCCCCTACATTCATATAGACCACCGTCGTATGGGGCTGACTTCGCGGGGGGGTCAATAGTTAGACGGTAGGGGCCCCCTTTCCTTGCGGCCTTATACCTCCTTGACTTATACGCTACAACGGCGTAGCCGGAGAGAGAGCGGATCCTGCTCCCTCTCCCGCTCCGCGGCCTCCTTCTACGACATCACCACCTCGAAGATCTTAGGAGCCCAAGCCAACCTCATCTGCAAGTGGTGCACCTGTCGAACAACGGACGAAGCTACATGCGAGTGTATAATATGCCTCTGCCTACCCCTTCGGGGAAACATGCGTGATATTATAATATGGAATATAATAAACTGAACCTCTAAAAAATACTTTTTTGATCATCAAAATTACTGAGTGAGCATCTAATGAGGTGATTAGGTGCTCAATCAGTATTTTTGATGCACAAAAAGGTTAGGTTAGGTTGGCAATTTATTAATTTTGAAGACACGTTAAATAACACCCTTATAATATGTATATTTAAAAAGTCTATAAACAAAATTAGTTGATGGAATATAAGCTAAATCCTTCTTACCTTGGGTTGTGAGAAGGGACCTAGTAGTGGGATTTATCTGGACATTCGAGACCGGTCATAAATAGTCAAACCAGCTTATTATTTAAAAAATGTTGCGTGCAAAGCAACTCTTACAACTGAACCGCTCTCCTGTTTTGCCGACAATAAGTCCAAGAATTTTAGCCATTCATTTAAAAATCTCAGGAAAGTCGAGAAATATAATAAAAGACCTTTACTTAACGCCACATAACTTAAACACCCTACATTATGCCTTCTCAGTCTATCTTGGTATTACAATACCAACTTAACTATTGGAATTGTAAAAATGAATACTAGACTTTGCGCTCTGGTGTTACGGTTGGTTTTTATTCTTAGCGAACGAAACGTAAAGGATGCTCTGTGTGCTTAAAAAACCGCTTTCATTTGTCACCGGCAGATGCAGTCGTATCAGACTTAGGGCCATAGAGAAGACTGTAGAGGACAGAGAGAGAGTAAGACTAAGTCTCATATTAAATATATATTATTAAATTGTATATATATAGACGGAAATATTATAACAAAATTAGTAACATATTTTGCAAATTACAACAAAATAATGTGCAATTATCATTTCCGCATTAAAATGTGTAATACACATTACCGCTTATTAATCAGTTGTGCATTTATCCGTTATGTACACACATTTCATTATTAAGACAGAACTACTTAACAAAGTACGTCTGAGATGCTTCCGTTAGCTGAGTGGTATCATTTATTGCTCTGTTTGTATATTTACCACTAAAATGAAAAAAAAAATAGTAACAAATGGAGTCCCCGTTTACAAGAATGCACAGACCATGGACTTGTTGGCATTAAACTCGGCCAGGATATCAGATTCCCACAAAGAAACACGATCGATTCAGGTTCAGTTTAGCAACCAGGTCTTGCCTATGTACCAGGATATCGGCTTGCTTTGCGGCTGGATGTCCCAACTATCGCTTATTTACTTGTGCTATCATCCGCATAACAATGAATATTTCTAAAGGATTAAATATGTAGAAGAATATATGAGGGCACAGAACCCAGCGGCACTCCGACATTGAAATTGTAGAATTCAGATAAACTGCCCTCAAACAGGACGCAAATCCTCCGATCTTCTAGAAATATTTACGTGCCGAGTAATTTAAAATGCATGCGTTAAAATTATTTCACATTTAAAAGTTAACTTGTTTCGTGGCCCAACCGTAACTGTCAAGTGATTGAGCGTGGTCCTTTGACGCGGCCTTTGGGAAAAATTGCTGGGTTCTGCGAAGTATCAAGGTAACTTTAACGACGCAGATGTATTTCAGTGCGAGTAAATATTGTTTTATCGGAATAACTTTATTTTGTTCCAGATTGAACGACACCCTGGGGGCGGATCTCGTAAGTGACTGTGTCACTTATATTTACATTTGTAACATTTTACTTTCAGGAAAATATTGCCTAACCGATTCGTATGAATGTTGTTAAAGGTCGAGATTTGCGAATGAAGCTGAACATTATTTTCAATATCTTTTTAGCCTACTATCGTAGGACGATATGACTAATAAAAGAAACATAGGTGAGAGCCCAATGCTGAGTATAGGCTGTAAATTCAGTGAGTCTTAGGTTCAAACTCTTGTTGTGCACTTATAACATTTTGAAGATATGTGCGTAATAAATAATACTACAGAGCACTCTTCTTCCAAATCAAATTAAGTGGAAGGAAGCGGAGTGGTGAAGCATCAAAATTTTAAGCCGCTCTACGTGAATGATAAGCGTGAAAAACTGAAAGCTGGTTTGAGAGGAAAGGCCCTCAATGACAACCATATTCCGGGTTCAGCTCAGCTAAGTATGTGCCATGATGAAAATTGCGAAAGCCAACGAATCAGGGATGCGAAGGGTCAATCTTCGGAGACAAAATTTTCGGGATAGCTTATGTCCAGTAGAGGGCGCTCCATTTAATTATAATTATGATACAGAAACGTGAATAGGTTAGCGAAATTAATATGGAGTTCTTGTTGAAATCTAAAAATAAATGTTTCAAGTTATTAATTTCTGGTTTATCTTATTATATATTCTTAATAATGCCGGCATCCGCAGAATACCAGCGTCGTGACAACCTTTGTTGCGACATTATGCTGAGCGGAGGCCTTTTTGGTACTATTTAAGATGCTGTTAGCTTTAAGATTTTTTATTTTTATTGTAATTTGTAATGTACCAAATAAACGTTTTTATTATTATTATTATTAAAATGTTTTGAGAGAGCTTAGAAATATTATACTGACTGGTAACTAGGAGATTGTTGAACATATTTCATAATTTATTTCAGAGAGCGGCGACGGAGACTTTTCGAAGTTATGTGCTTAGTTATCGCTTGCTCCGTGCCTCGGCAAGCACGTTAAGCCGTTGGTCACCGCTGTCACTAACATCTATGGCAGTCGTTATTAGGAAGTCAGTGTCTTTTTACATCCTAACAGCTAGTTTAACCATAAAAAAAGTTTCCCTCTGGGTTACGGAAGCCGGACGGTAGCCGCTCCATGTAATAACTGAAGTTCAGTCTAAAATGAAACATAGGTTGAACCAGTGAGCAGACCCTGGGCCCCATGCTTAAGTCTTGGGCATCTGGGATAATGCTAGGATATAATGAGAGGTATTCATCTCTTCATAATTACAACATCATCTTTGTTTACCTTTTGATTTTGACAATTCGTAAACTGTCAGTCAGTATCAACTACAGATTGTAGAAACCACAGATTAAAAAATTTTACGTTCCGTTTCGCACTTACCACAATGAAGTGCCATGGATGTGAGAATATATTGGAAAAGTCTAAGTGCCTAAAATGTTATTCTTGCGCTTCGAGCTACTGTTATGAATGTTTAAATATTTCTTCGACAAAAGCTAAAAATTTGAGTGCTGAACAGCTAGCTTCGCTGAGTTGCCCTTGTTGCCAGAATGTAACTCGTCGAGTTATTAGAGACAGTTCTCCATGCACACCGCTTGGCCATAGATCTCGTGATATGTCAAGCAACGAGATGAACATATCGTTCTATAAGCCGTCGCATGAAGACCAACCTGGACCATCTGGAGTGAAGTGTTCTGGCAATGCGATGAATTTAGAAGACATAAGTAAATTGCTAGACGCAAAGTTATCTTTGGGCTCAGCTTTCATGACAAATCTAAGATCAGCTCTAAAGGAAGATTTAAAAGAAATGGTATCGAAAGAGGTCACTCGTGTCATAAATAAAGTGAAACATGATTTCACGGAAACCACTGACTTCATTGTCGCCGAGCAGAACGACATCAAATCAGACATAAAGACATACGATACACGTATAATGCAGTTGGAATCTGAATTGAATAAGGCCAGAATTTTACAAGGTAAAGTACAAAGTCGCCTTTCAGCTATGGAAAAAATTTCACGGGATATGAATATCGAAATCCATGAAATCCCTGAAGATAAAAATGAAAATTTGCCGGCTTTGTTCAAGACACTCTGTGACTGCCTGAAGGTCGTTGTGTCTGATTCCGAAATAAAATCATGCCGACGAGTCTCAAAGATGAATGCAGACTCAAAACGTCCGCGGAACGTGCTGGTGTCACTTGCGTCTCAACGTCTTCGGGATAATTTGCTGTCTGCTACAACAAGGTTTAACAAGGCTCATACGGACGATAGACTATCAACTAAACATATTGGTTTCGTTGGCAGTAGCAATCGAATTTATCTATCAGAGCATTTGTCCCCGGAGATAAAGGAACTACATAGGTTAACTAGACAGTTTTGTAGGGAAAATAAATATAATTTTGTTTGGATTAGATTTGGTCAAATATATGTACGCAAAAATGAGAAAAGTCCAGCTATACATGTAAAAAATTCGGATACACTTCTTAAGTTAAACTAAATTATTAATATTCTTAGTGTTTTTGTCCTTGCACTCTATTTGATTTTTTATGTTTATAGATTTATTTTGTTCTTAATCATGGTTAACATTTATTATCAAAATGTAAATCGTTTTCGCAGCAAACTGTCCGAATTTTATCTAAATGTTTTGCAATCTAATTTTGATATAATTTGTCTGACGGAAACTAACCTTAATAGTAGTATTTATGATGGAGAAATTTTAGATCACCGATACAATATTTTTCGTCGTGATCGTGAGAATACTAATGCTATAAAACGTGAAGGTGGCGGTGTTCTTATAGCAGTTCTTAAAAAATTTGAGGTAATTCGTCAGGCATCATGGGATAGCACCGTGGAGGATATCTGGGTTACAGTTAAATCAGGAAACTCTCAATGTCCTAATATGAATATATGTTTGTGTTATTTACCGCCGGATATAACAAATGATTCCTTAAATTCATTTTATTCAAATTGCACTGATGTTATACTTAATAAAAGCGTTAACGATGATTATATTTTCTTGGGTGACTTCAACACTTTAGGAATAACATGGAGTTCTCCCCAGATTCCCGCTATTTCAGGTGATGGACTAGCAAATCACAAACGGAAAGCACAGTTATTACTTGATTTTATCACTACCTGCAGCCTTAACCAACTTAATAGCATCGCTAATGCTCATGGACGTTTATTGGACCTAGTCCTCACTACCCGCGATTTGTTACATATTACTGTCACACAGCCTTTAAGTTTAGAAGACAGACATCACCCTGCCTTTGAAATCGTCATACCTATTTTAAAACTTGCAAAAAATCTTACAAAGCAAAATGCTCAGCGTTTAAATTTTAATAAATGTAATTATAACAATATACAAATCGAATTGAATTCTATAAAATGGGATGATGTTCTCAGTAGTGATGATGTAGATGAATGTTTGGATATGTTCTATGATAAACTCTATAAAGTTATTTACCGTCATACACCTCTAATGAAGATCAAAAATAATAACTATCCTATTTGGTATAGCAAGGTTGTTATAAATTGTAATAAAGAGAAACTTAAATATCATAAGTTATATAAAAAGAATGAAAATTCTAGGGATTACGATACTTTCTCATTGTTACGCACACGTTTTCATAATTTGCTTAATGAGTGTTATTGTAATTACATTAAATTAATTGAAGATTCTGTCGATTCAAATATAAGTGCATTCTGGAGTTTTGTCAATAATAGAAAGGGTCATATTAGTATACCGAATAAAATGACATTTGGTAACTCAACATCGGCTAATGGTCCTGGTATATGTGAGTTATTTTCGTTGTATTTTGGCTCTGTCTATGAAAAAGATTTTCCATTGAATGATAATTTTTATAGATCAGAGCCAGGTGTTACTGATGTTTTATCTCACATCAAGCTTACATACAGAGAAGTTTACGATAAAATTAAACTATTGGATATTAACAAAGGACCAGGACCTGATCTTGTTCCTTCAATTTTTATTAAGAAATGTGTTAAACAGTTGTCCTCACCCTTGACTATTATTTATAATAAATCCCTTAGTAATGGTGTATTTCCCAAACGTTGGAAAACAGCTCACATTGTTCCCATTTACAAATCGGGGGATAAATCAAAATGTGAAAATTATAGGCCTATCAGTATTATTTCATGTTTTGCAAAAGTTTTTGAGTCTCTAGTGTATTTATATCTCTTCAATCATGTTCGATCTTATTTATCTGACAGTCAACATGGTTTTTTTCGTAATAGGTCGACCATCAGCAACTTGTTAGAATACAAGAACTTTCTTTGTAAAGCTTTTGCTGCTGGTAAACAAGTAGACTCAATTTATACTGATTTTGCTAAGGCCTTTGACAAAGTCAATCACAAGATTCTGTGTTGTAAGTTGGCACACTATGGCATCCATGGGAACTTATACCGTTGGATTTGCTCTTATTTATCTAACCGTACACAACTGGTAGCTTTAAGGGGATACATCTCTTCGCCTATTAAAGTAACATCAGGAGTACCCCAGGGGTCCCATTTGGGACCCTTGCTATTTTTAATATTTATCGACGATCTTGTTCAACATTTGTCATGTAGTTATCTCTTATACGCTGACGATCTTAAAGTATTTAACATTATTACAAGCCCGGAAGACTGTCTCTCTCTACAACGTGACTTAAATCTAATATTGGAATGGTGTGACACAAATTTATTATATTTAAATATTAGTAAGTGTTTTGTAGTATCGTTCACAAACAAAATAAATAAGATCCTTTATAGTTACGACATTAACGGTGTGACTTTAAGTAGGTCTACTGTTGCTAAAGATTTAGGTATTATCTTCGATGATGGGTTGTCATTTAGGCCACATTATGCTAATATCACCGCCAAAGCAAACCGACTCCTGGGTTTTGTATTAAGGTCGACCAAACATTTTAAGAATCACAACACTGTGGTGTACCTGTTTAACTGCATTGTGAGAAGTGTACTAGAATACGGTTCTCCAGTATGGTCACCTTTTTACAATACGCATGTTGAGTCTATTGAGCAAGTACAAAAAAAATTTCTTCGAATTCTATGTTATCGCCTACAACCTGGTCGCACCAACCTTCGTCTTAGCTATGAGCACAGACTGTCTAAATTCAAAATTCAGACATTACAAGATCGTCGTATTTATTTTGACTTAGTTTATTTTTATAAAATATTGCATTCCGAAATTGACTCTCCTGAACTTCTGTCCCAATTGTCTTTTAATATTAAATTTAGTGCCCGTAGATCTAACACAACTAATGTTTTTGTTTTGGGTATCCAAAAAAATAACATATCATATTTTAACCCACTGGTACGAATGGCTCGAACTTATAACAAAATGTCATTAATACATCAAGATATTGATATTTTTCGACCAAAACTGAATCATTTCAGAAAAACTGTCAAAGATATCCTCCATGGGGGAAATGCTTCCTCATGCCAGGTACTTGAATCCCTCTGAATTCAATTTTGTTGTTATCCTTTTCTTCTTTTCTTTTTTTTCTTTTTAATATACAGACAATAATTTTTAATTTTATTACTCTTAAGACATATTGCTAATCCACCCGTCTTTAATATGGTTTTTATGTATGAACACATAGTTTGAGGTGTAACTTAGTCTATAATTTTTTTTAATTTGTTTTTACGTTGTTAGCATAAGTTGCATTTTGTTTTGTGTTTGAATAAATAAATAAATAAATAAATAAAAAAATTCAATTATGTTTTACTAACGTATATTTTTTTTTGTTAAACAACACTACACTAGTGTTGCGTTAGAAAAAAATATACAATCAAATTAAAATATTTACTGCTTTCAAGTCGTACATAGAGCATGGCACAGCACAAGCTTATATTTACTTACTTAGATAGTTTAATAAACGTATAGAACAAGTAAAACTTGTTTTTTCTTTATACAAAATAAACAAATAGACAAAGCCAATAGACCAATTACTTTACAGAAATCTCTCAATAAACGAATGGAATCCTCGTTTCCTATTACGCTTAACAGCAAAAACTTAGCTCAAAGATAAATGTAGGTTCTAACACAACACAGTAAAAGGACCACGAAGATGGCAGACAACTATTGTCTTGTTTCTACGATTTTCTTGTCTTTGTAAAATATTGTGAGAGAACGTGGCATAAAGTGAAACGAAATGAGCTGTAAAATGAATAAACTTGCGGCTTTGAAGCCTTTTACAAATATAAAAATTGTGATATTTTATATACGTCTTGTACAGAAAATTCTGTTTGTGATAAGTGCATATGTGCTGGGGGTTGTAAATGATAAGATTAGCAATGTATTTTAAAAATGGTTGCTCCATCGATAAAATCACCAAAACTATTTAAAAATATATGAAACTATCTGTGATTGTAGACGCCGGTGCCCAAGAGACATGAAGCAACATTATATGTGATGTTCTACCGATAAGTCAAAAAATAAAATACTTAATGGCTTAAGAAAATTATAAAAAAATGGAGCACAAGACTAGAAATTTGAATAGGGTTGTGCTGCGACAAAGGACTCGTAGATTGTTTGTTGAAACTATTGCCCGCAACTATTATGGCAAGAGAACTAGAAAATACCTTGTACCTAAATTATTTAAACACATACCAAGTGAAGTTGTTTGCTGCAGCACAGCAGTATATAATAATAGGTTAATAAAATATCTTCTTGATGTCTTTGATTCTGGCTGTTCCTAATATCTAGTGAAGGATTAATTATGCTTATGATTTTATTAGTAACATAAATGTATGTAAAAAGATGTTTTATTCGCCAATAAACTATTATGCAGTTGGGCGATATAATAGATTGAAATACATTTATGTTATTTTGGACAGTCAAAAAAATTACTAAAAAAGAAAATGTTTCGTAATTACATTTAGTTTGGAAGGGAGAAATTTTATATTTTCTCAATTCCAAATTTTCTAAATTTATATATGCACTTTATGAAATTATACATAGCACAAATTTGGAAACAGCGATTTCAGCATACTACGCATATGCCTACTCGTGGCTGAAATACGGCATTATACTATGGGGAAACAGCGTTAATTCAAATCAACTATTCCTATTACAAAAGAAATGTATAAGAATTCTAGCACAAATTGACAATTCGCAAAGTTGTAGACCTCATTTCAAAAAATTTTACATACTCATATTGACATCGATATATATATATATGACATTTGCATTTTCACTTTTAAAAATTTTAATGAATTTCCTAAAGTAAAAGACACTCACAACATAAACACTACACATAATAATCGACTCTACTTACCTAATTCCAGAGTAAAAATGTTAAATAACAGTCCACAGCACATGGCAATTAAAATATATAATAAACTACCAGCAGATATAAAAAATGAAACAAAAGTAATTCCATTTAGTCAAAAGTTAAAAAAAATATTATTTGCAGGATGCTTCAACACGCTGCACGAGTTTTTTACACATAATTGGATATAATAAGTTCCATGACATCTTATATAGAATAATTAATTATTAATATTATTTAACTATAATTATATTATTAAATGCATGTTATAAGTTATAATGTTAAATATCCAAACACAAAATTTTGTAAAAATATATACTTTTTGTGTAATTAAAAACCTATTACCTACTAAGACTATGTATAAGACATTGCAGCACCTATAAAGGTAACTAAGTTGAAACACATTTATTCTTAAGACCATTTTATGTACACTTAGATGGCAATAAATGAATTGAATTGAGATAAAGTTTTAATAGAATCAGTTTAAAGTTTTTGCTTAATGTAAAGTTAACTTTATAAACCTTTATTCCAATTTAAAACTAACAATTCTAAAACAAGAACACTCTTTAAGTTCCGATACACGCAAAACGTAGGTAGGTAACGTATACAGTATCACGTAAAAATATAAACACTTCACTCACTTCAATAATCTTAACACATAAAATAACACAAATAAAAACGGGGAACGAGCTTTAAGTCCCTAAAGATAATATAGATGTTGGGAGACGAGCCCTTTATAATACGAGTATTGTCATAATAATATCTGGCAGAGATGCTAAACTTACCTTATTAAACTTGACTCAGAACAGTCCCTTCAAGTAGTCCCTCTTTAGTTACCGTAGATCAAATGAAAGTGATAGGACTCGTTTTAAGCCTGGTCTAACTTAAGATCTCGTTTAAGCCCTAAGTTTTTATAAGATATCAAACTGAAATGAATTTATAGAATATTCATTTAAACCATACATTGTGATAGTTATTCCTTTAGCATATTAAGTTTTGCTAAAGCTTCGAAGCGCTCGTAGCTCTGCGGTGCTCGGTGGTCGGAAACGATCACCGAAGTACAGCTGAGTTTACAGAGGTCAGTCCTTGGATGGGTGACCGTTTGTGTGGCATTTGATATCGAGCGCTTCCGTGCTTCGGAAGGCACGTTAAGCCGTTGGTCCCGATTATCACTAAATGTGGTAGTCGTTAAGCCATGTTAGAGGCCTCATGGGCGGCTTGAAAAATTCTAACAGCAGGACGCCATACACCTGCCTCCGCCAATCCGCACTGGGTCAGCGTGGTGGAGTAAGACCCAATACCCTCGCACCTTGATATGTGAGAGGAGGCTCGTGCTCCGTAGTGGGACGTTAATGGGCTGAGATGTAAAGCTTCTAAAAGTTCAAAATTTCTAAAAGTGATCGTATTTAGAAAAAAAATTATTTTTTGCTCATTTCATTTCAACTTTCAAGATCGCTAGATACAGCGACAGCTGTCAGGCGAGAATATCAACGTCAATGAAGTGGCATTAAAACTAGTGGGGACAGGTACCACACCAGTACCACACACTCCAGATTAAATCGGCATAGTATCCCTATATTGACTGTGAGATTTGTTGATACCATATGAAGGAATTCCTTCTGCTGACAAGACAAAGTTCAACCTCATCTAAATGGCTTATTGTGTTGACATAGATGACCAAGTTGCAGAACTCATTAAAAAAATAGATTTTAAGTCTTAGTTTATTACTATTTCTTCATCAGTTTCATATTTCATTGTTAATTGTATTCTTGAAAATCTTGTTCGAAACTGGTATCAAATCCCCCTTGATAATTTTATAGAAGATTGTGATTCCTTGCTGCAATGACATGACTTTGAGAACCCCGAAATTCCATGCAAAGTAACGTCATCAAAAAAAATATTTTATTCAATGTAAGTTTTGTTCGAACACTTTTAAATGCAATAATATCAAAATAACTCGATACTAATGCGCCTTCGCAGTACGGTGGAGCTTAAGTGAAAATAATTCGGACATGAAACTCAGAAGAAGACATTTAAAGTTCAGTTACTGGTATAATTTTGTGACCCTAGACAAGTTTATGAACAAAACGGAATACGATAGTACACAAATTTTTAAAATGAAGACAATTCTCCTGGTATTCTACTCTATGACTAACATGCTACACGTGTGATGAGTTTATAGACCTTCGTTTCTTCTCAAGTTATTAAAATATATCTACTTAAAATATTAATATTTATTTTCCAATTTGAAACTTTATAGCAACTTTAAAAATTCTGTACAAAGGCATACTTAATGCTACAGAGAATCCCTTCTACCAGTTAACCTTTAAGCTAGCAGAAAGGAATATAAGATTGTATATTGTTTGTAGATGATAGTTCTAAACTAAAAATGAAACGAAATAAATAATTGTTTTTATTTGTTCTGAAATATCTTGGTATGATGATTTTATATCATATTTTAGTTCTTTACACCTATCGCCTACTAGTGTAGTCCCTGGGGTAGGTTAGTACATTTTTGGTGCCGGTAATTTTTAACAATTTCTGGTCTATTCGGTCTCACGCTGGCTCAAAAATTATAAAGCCGCGAATTCGATTCGCACCTCGATATTTCGTCATTGTTAGGATTTTTTCTGTATCGAAACTGGTATGCTACCATTTTCGACACCAAGTTTCTCCCTTTGTTTTAAACTCATCTCATTACTTGGAAAAATAAACAGAAAACCATTTAATCCGAAAAAAATCACAGGTCTATAAATCATTCGCGGGCTTCCCTGATTAAGACGAAAAATACGAGCGTCTAATGCACCATAACTTAATAACCTTATTTGCAAAAAAGAATCGAATGAATGAATTATTCCCCAAGAACATAGGCAAATAGATTTCATTTCGAACAAAAACGCTGGCCATTTCCTTATTGTGTGATCTTTATATCCATTTGTCATTTAGTGCCGTTTGGATTTCGTCCGTTCACGCTCTGATGAATACATTAACAATCCTACGCGGACAAGAGGATGATATAATTTTTTCTCATAATAATACAGTAAAATAATTATTTTCCAGTAAAATTATAATTTGTTTCGATTTATATTAGATTATTTAAATTGCTTGACATTTATAATTTCTTAATTTTGATATATATATATATTTTCTCATATTTAATTGAATTTGTTGATAATGACAATAATTAATTTATTTTGAAGTGCCTTATCCGGGTCTCTGTTTGATACTACATTTTATAAAACATCTGTACATACAACAACTGTACGTACGTATCTGTACGTACAACATAGTTTCGGCAATAAATACTTTGACATTGAGAACAGAATCGAATCGCTGACGGCCAAGTTCTAAATGGTTTCATGGTTTTTACCATTTGAGCGGGCGCAAAATTGCTTCAATTTCGTTAATGAAATTCGATGGCCCGATGTTTTGGATTGTTACCTCCTATTCAAATGGACCTATTGTTCCGGGAATGTTTCAATTATTCTTTTTCCTCTTAATGAGATTGGGGTTTTTTCGTCAATTCAGATAAAAGCCGTTAGGAGTAACTGTGTCCTAAATTTAAATATATTTTCAATCGCAGTACATTGTTGTTTATCACTTAATCTATTATGAAGCACCGGAGGCTAGGTGGTAGGAATCGATCATTAAAGAAAAACAATGTTCACAGCGATCAGTTTTTGAGCGAGTACTTTTTCAAACAGTGTTACAAAATTTACATGTTTACCAGTCGTGATTTCCATTAAATTACTTCTCGTATACGTTTAGCTTAACTTACTTTTACACTTTTTTTTCTTAAGTTTTTAGCTGCAAAAGAAAAAATTTCTGAATTCATTCTAAATTGATTTAATATAAAGTTTTTGTATAAACTACCTTTACCTTTACAAAAAAAATTTGGCCAAAGTAGTGACTTTGAAAATTTAAACCAGAATAATAACTTTGTATGTCATAATAACTCACTTTAAAGGAATTTAAAGAGTATAGAACATTTGCCTCGCCTTAAAGATAAAATATTTGAAACAGAAATAGATAAAGTTCACAAAGAGAAGTCTGAAACGGTTGATGGTCCATATATCACAGGAGACAGGACAAGCGGACAACGAGCAGCGTTAGCTCACGTTTGGGTTTGTTATTTTGTGTCCAGCCTTGTAAATAGCAAATATAAAACATTTTGTTTTAAAATACAATGTTCTTTTAGAAAGTATTCACAACGTCTACTGAAGATAAACGACAGTTAGGGTATTACTTCTTAAATATGCTCGTAAATTTCACAGACCCGAATAAAATAATTATGTAACTAGTGATGGATTAAAAATATCTCTGAAACGAGAGTGTTACTCTTGCGTTGGGCGTTGCTCGTGAAGACATCGTTGTTCTGAGGCTCCTATCTTACCTGAAGATGCCTTGTGTAAGAGCGAAACACGTGTCGTGTTGAATAGTTACTCGATTTTTCGGGAAATTATAGAAGCGCTGAAATTGTCACAAAGATATTTAAAATCCATCACTTGCTTACAATGGATTTCCGCAAAGTAACGCCTGAATCATTTAATTTATTATATAACTGTCTATTATTTACGAGCAGTTAAGGTCAAATGTTCAGTATCTGTTCCTATCTCTAAAAAGGTTTCGCTTAATACATCGTCGATGAACTTGATATATTGCAAAGACAAGTGTTACGCATGGGAATGCTGAGGTTATAATATTACCTCCCTCGAAATTCTTCAGCTGCGTAAGGACAGAAGTTCTCATAGTGTCTTCTATTATATTGATGGTCCACATTATTACCCAGAAGACGGGGCACGCGGACACAGAGCAGATAACGTTCGGGTTTGTTATTTGGTCGACAATAAGCCTCTCATAAGTAGGAGATTTAAGGCATTTTGTTATTAAAATATCCAACGTTGTGTTGGATATTTTAAAACAAAATGCCCAACTGTTGTTCCAACGTCTATTGAAGATAATAACGACAGTCAGGCCACCATCCTCTCTCCTTTGCGTCGGGTTGTCTGGAAGAGATCGCTTTTAGCGATAAGACCGCCTAGATTGGCTTTAAATTTAATTTTTCTCTTAATATTGTAATCTGTAGTTTTTAAGTTTCTTGGCCAATAAAGAGTATATCTATCTATCTATCTATCTATCATTTCTATCACGAGAAGCGTTGATATATAAAACTATGATCGCTTGTCTACAGACGACACAAATTGGATAATCATTTGCAATACGTACACATAATATTACGCCTGGGACTAACAATATAATTGCCGAAATGCCTCTGCCTACCCATTCGAGGAAACAAGCTTGATTGTATGTATGTATGTTAATAACTATGATATTTCAAATAGCTGTGATAGTTGTAACAAAATTTGGAGAAAATATATCACCCAACAAATCTAAAAGGATTTGTTTATGTATAATGTATTGCCTACACAACGCTTTACCCCGTTTTCGTCTTTGATGTTTTTCTATGGTGTCTTCCGCGTAATTTTAACAGATTATCTGGACACAGCTGTCTGTGTGTGCGTTACCAAACGAAATTGAGTAAGCTACTTGTTCACTTTCGATATATATAAGGAATATTTCTAAATTCACCAAAACATTAATTAATATTACATGTTGAATTGTTTTTCGATTTTCGTCACAATGTTATTTCAAATTAATCTAATTTCTAACTGCTTGGTACAATGGGAGGCCAATTAATTATGGATTAAGAGTAGAGGATGTTAATGATGGTACAAGCAGGTTAATTTAATGACATTAATCCCTTAGCCTATATTATATCTGATTCAAAACAAAATACAACTACAATCTTTATTTTATTTTATACAACACCCGGGACATTACAATAAACATATAGGTAAATAATACAACACGAGCAGCAACAACAACGGAAGAAATAAAGTCTAAACTGTCACTCTGATATACAATACTGCCATAAAACTGAAAGATATGAAAGCAGTTAAGCCTCTGTTTCGGAGTCTCACAAACACTATTTGATATCTAGAACTTTTCTGAGCCAGATCAACCAAGAATTTATCACTTATTTCAAGTGTCTTAAGTTGGTTTTGCTTGGACCTTTTTCTAGTCTTTGTATTGTTTTTAGTACCGAAACAAAATAAAACTTTATATCCAAAACCGTAGAAGACATTTATATTCTTTGGTGAGTGATATATTTTTAATCACAATATACTTTAGTACGAGAAATACTTTTATTTCTTTATTCGAGTAATTTTGATAAGATCGTTCTAGTGTGAAATGAGGCCATTTCAAAAATCTTCATATTCTTCATTTCCCGGTTGCCCCAGACTAAAGTCCATGGCCCAGAGTATGAATACCTGCACTTCACTCCAGAGGTCGTGGGTTTGATTACCACACAGGACAAATTTTCGTGTGCATGAACATGAATATTTGTTTGTATCTGGGTGTTTTCCTATGTATATGAAGTATGTATTTACAAAACAAAAAGTATGTAAGTATGTTTATCCGATCTTTAGTTTACATAACACAAGTTCTTAGTGATACTTATATTGGAACTAAATAATTGGTGTGATTGTAAGACAATATTTATTTATTTTATAATTTATTTATTATTCTATGGTTAAACCAGTTGTCAGAATATTAGAAGGCACTGACTTGAACATCTATGGCAGACTAATAACGACTGTCATGAACGTTCATAACAGCCGGGGCTTTCCGAGGTACAGAGCAAGCGATAATTACGCACATAATTTCAAAATGTGTGCTTTATTTCAAGATAATAAAATTCTGACAAAATAGGGCTTCTTATGTTGTCTTACTTTGTATGTAAAGTCATATTATATTCATAAAAGTGCCTTTGATGGTTTAATGTCGAATAATTCTTTGGAAGATATTACATTATACTTATTTTTTGTTTAATAGGAACTGCGGACTGTGTGTCTTATAAATTTATGAACCTTTGCTAAGTTCAAGTTAAATTTTACAATAAAACCTAAGTATAAGTAAAATATAACCTATAAAAACGTGTTAGAAGATTTTTGCTAGAACGGTGTTTTATTATAGTTCAAAGTTATTCTTAAGAATTCTATCACCCCAGGCTTTGCTCGAGGCTTTTGTAGAGAGCAACTTAGAGAGTTAGATCTCGTTTATTGTTAATGGCTAAGAATGCCCCGAACTGCACCCAAAATGCCCCAACTTAAAACCAGCGCTCGAAAAAAAATTTCGATTGGTCGTTTTTATGCATCATTATAGTTATTTGTGTATCTATGTTAATTTTTATTTTAAATTGTATGATGCACCAATAAAACGTACTATTGTTTTGATATGGTTGGTTATGTTTTTATGACTTATGTGAATATTTACCTAATTGACATAGTAACTTTTAATTAGTATATTTATTGTATTTAAAGTGATTTGATTTTAATTGTCATCGGCCAGGACCTAAATCCAAAATGCTAAATCGACGGTGTTATTTTAACTGCCTCCCGTAAGTTGGGTATACTCAATAAGGTGAGGCGGTTTTTCACTCCCGAGCAGCGCTCTTTGTTGTACAAGACTGAAGTGCGATCGAGTGTAGAGTATTGTTCCCATCTTTGGGACGGTTCTGCTAAGTACCTCCTCGACGCCCAAGCCAGCCTGTGGTGCACCTGCCGATCAACGGACGAGGCTCTGGCGTACAAAAAAGTTCCAGGTAAGCGCTTAGATTAGACTTGCCACCTATTACGTGTTACTAACAAAATAACTGGCGAAATGCGAGCGTATAATATGCCTCTGGGTATCCCTACAGGAAAACAGGCAATATTTATACAAGCTGGAAATATCTTTGTTCATAGTGAACTTTTTAAATTTTTTGAATAAACCCTTTAAATAGTTGTAGAAAAGTTTCTGGCCGTCCCAAATGGGATATATTAGCGTGAGATTATGCATGCAGACTATTTTGAAGTAATTTCTTTCATGTACAGTGAGAATTTTATAAGATTATCTCATTTCTTTTTATTCATTGTTTCCTGTCCATTTTAAGGTTGCCTGGAAGAAATTGCTGTTAGCAATAAGGCCGCCCATTGTACCATATATTTGTTTATGTGATTTTATTACTTTTTTATTTTGAGTGTACATTAAAGTGTTCATTCATTTATTCATTCATTCATTCATTCATTCATTCATTCATTCATTCATTCATTGATTCATTCATTCATTCATTCATTCATTCATTCATTCATTCATTCATTCATTCATTCATTCATTCATTCATTCATTCATTCAATAAAATTATGAATTCCAAAAATAAAATTAAAGCTACATGGAATGTCATAAACCAAGAATCTGGAAAATACAAGAATAATCATAGCATGATAACTCTTAAAGTCGATGATAAAGATATTGTAGAAGAAGAAGAGGTGGCCAACGCATTTCGGAAATTCTTTGTGAATATACCATTAGAGACAACACAAGCACTTGACTCCTCTACTCAGCGAGCAGTCTTTCTTCTTGAAGACAATGTACCTCTTTGTAGTGAATTATTTAGTTTTAGACATATTGATGGCTCTACAATAGTTAATACTTTTAATACAATAAATTTAAAATTAACTGAGGATTTATGGGGAATCTCAACCAACATTATTAAATCTATCATTAATATTATTGCTCCTCAGTTGGCAGTCATTTTTAATCAATGTATTGATGATGGTTCATTTCCAAGTTTAATGAAATACAGTAAAGTAATACCTCTTTTTAAAGCTGGTGAGAAGTCTGATCCTACTAACTATAGACCAATATCAGTACTCCCAGCTCTTAGTAAAATATTTGAAAAAGTTATTTTTAATCAATTACTTTGTCATTTCTCTCTGAATTCCTTATTTCATTCTCAGCAGTATGGTTTCACTAAGAGTAAATCCACTACAGATGCTGGTGTAGCCCTAATGAAGCATATATTTGACGCCTGGGAGGACAGGCAGGATGCGATTGGAGTATTTTGTGATCTTTCGAAGGCATTCGATTGCGTTGACCATCCTACTTTGTTAGCTAAATTGACATATTATGGTGTTAATAGTAATTCTTTAAAATTAATTAAATCTTACTTGAGTGACAGAACTCAAAAAGTAGTTATTAATAGAGTCGAGTCTTCTGGCGCGCCATTGCTTATGGGAGTTCCACAAGGTTCGATTTTAGGCCCTTTATTGTTTCTAATTTATATTAACGATCTACCTTTCTATACTAGAGATCTGTGCGAAACAGTTTTGTTTGCTGACGATACATCTCTGATATTTAAAGTGAACAGAGGCAAGGATCATTCTGACGTGATAAATAATGCTCTTGCGAAGGTTTTACATTGGTTTACGGTTAACAATCTATCTCTTAACGCAAGTAAAACTAAATGTATAAAGTTCTCATTGCCTAATGTTACAAAAGTCTCAACTAACTTGAAAATGAATGGCAAGAATATCGAGTTATTAAATGACACAAAGTTCTTAGGCATCAATATTGATTTTAAATTGCAGTGGAACCCCCATGTAATGGATTTGTCCGGAAGGCTTAGCTCAGCATGCTATGCCATCAAAAAGATAAGACTTATAACAGACGAAGAAACAGCTAGATTAGTTTATTTTAGCTATTTTCATAGCATTATGTCATATGGTATGTTATTGTGGGGATCTGCTGCGGACATACATAATATATTTGTACTACAAAAGCGCGCCATAAGAGCTATCTATAATCTTAAGTCCAGAGATTCTCTTAGAGAGATGTTTAAAAGAATTCATTCATTCATTCATTCATTCATTCATTCATTCTTGTATAAAAGTTGTATCTATTCAGCTCTTAAAGATAATGCGATATGAAGCATTCACAATATAATTTCAAAGTAATGCTGGGTAACATCATAGGCCTCAAATAACGGAGACAGTCTTTGTTAATATAATTCTCCGAGATGCCACAAGTTGTAAAACTGGGTCATATCATTATGTCACAGTCTAGTGTGCCAAATGAGATAACTTACATTTCTGTTGACATTGTTGAACAATTTTAATAATGTCTCAAAGGTTATGTTCTGGTTCACGAATATTACTTTAAGACCGAATTGTGCGGAAGCAAATTTTCTTTGAGATTTTTTTTGAATTTGTATTGAGATTTTTAAGTTTTTTTACTTTTTCATGAAGTTCGTATCTTGTCTCTTTGATGAATTTAAAAAAAAAATAAGGAAATGAAACTCAAATAAACTTTTTGCAAAATCATCAAATTACTGTCTGTCGCTGTGGGTGAAGCAGAAGGATAAATAAATAAATATTCTCTTACAATCACACCAATTATTTAGTTCCAAGTTAAGTATCACTAAGAACGGATAAACATACTTAAATACTTTTTTTTTGTAAATACATACTTAATATACATAGGAAAACACTCAGACCAAATCAAATATTCATGTTCATGCACACAAAGATTTGTCCTGTTTGGAAATCGAACTTACGACCTCTGAAGTGAAGTGCAGGTATACTGACCTCCACGCCACATCGGTCGTCAAATAGTAGTAATCTTCAGGATGTACTTATACTCACTAATAATGTTCTTTCTTTACACTATGTTCCGGAGCAGCTGTAGTCCTTCGTTCTAACTTCGAACAGTTCCTTAACAACAATACAACAACAATCATAGGTGCTTCACCTTCAATTGTTTTCCATGTTGACGATATCGAGCCACCTGCATCAACGGCTCCCCGCCCGCCGCAGTCTTGACCAGATCCAATACGTTTGAATTATTTATTTGATCATATGGCGAAATTTGGCCGTATTATATGCCCTTCGAGAAATCAGGCGCGAATGTATATATAAATGTAGAAGTAATTTTGGAGACAATGCTATACAAATCAAATCAGCTACTCCAAAGTCACTTTTCAAGTAAAAAATTGGTTTTCTGTAAAGTCGGTTTACTGACGATAGTTGAACGTGACAACGTCTTAAGAAAATACTGATGGAATGGTAGCATTTTTCAAAAGAAAATTTTAATTTCATTTGTTTAATAATGCAGCAGCTGTCCACGCAGACGCATCGCTCACTCAATTAGGAGAGAGACGGATGTCGAACGCTGCCAAACGCAAAGGCCGATTGTGCATCTTTGTCGCTCATTCCGCGCTCTCGCTTGCACTTCAAGCCTTACATGGAACGCCTCAGAGCGAGGTAACGCCGCATGAGTCATGTTTTTTCGTGCGTGCAGCCGGCTCTATCGAATTATAAGACGTTGTCACGTCAAAAACATTTTTGAGTAGACAACATATTAAACTGTATGGCTGGTTTCACAGCTATCCGGGAGTCCCGTACGGACTGTCCCTGCGCGGAAGACCCGTACGAATCACGCCCGCAGTGCTCTGTAAAGTGTGTTCAGTACGATACGAGTCGCATGCGCACGTATCCGCGTCGCTGTAAAACGATGTTCTAGCGCCTAACATACGATACCTTTAATCTCAAATGGCGTAATCACCAAATCGTCACTTTTCAGGAGAGCCAAAAAAGAAAAAAAAGTTATATCAAAATTCATATCTTTTATATTAAAAAAGTTATTCAAACGAAACTTATATGTAATTAAATGGCATCGCGAGCTTTATCACACAGTTCTATGGTATTAAAAATTAAACCAATAATTACTAAAATGATTTGTGTTTACGCCAAAAAATTATTAATAATTTTGCGTTTACGACCTAAAAAAAACGCTGTTCTGTAACAAGTTATGATGTAATAGCTTAGTTGGCTTAAATCTCAAATGGCGTAATCACCAAATTGTCACCTTTCAGGAGAGCCAAAACAAACAAAAAAAGTGTTATTAAAATTCATATCTCTTATACTAAAAATGTTATTCAAACGAAACTTGGATATAATTATATGACATCGCGAGCTTTATAACACAGTTCTTTTAAAAATTCAACCAATAAATACTAAAATGATTAGTGATTACGACAAAAAAAATTAATAACTTTGCGTTTACGACCCAAAAAAAACGCTGTTCTTTACAAAGTTATGGTGTAACAGCCTAGTTGGCATAAAGAGAATGCATTTTAAATAGGTAGCTATTTTAGGTTTTTTATAAGTAATAACAAAGTGAGGTAGATGCAAATAAATTTTAATTAATTACAAAATAAATAACAAGTTTTTTACTTCAATTATACTAACGCAATAATTTTGGTTTGAAGTTCAAGTTATTGTGTATGTATAATTCTACTTAGTTTTTAGATTAGGATAAACAGTATTTATCAATTATACTTTGCATGAACTAAGGCTACTTACATTAGCACTAACAGGAATCTTACCTAACGCCTAAATTTTAAATTGTCTTTTACGAATAGTGAGTACAGAAGTAAAAAACGTTTATTTTTAAAATGTCTAAGTTACGATATAAGATCTATATTAGATTAAGGCGCTAGCAACACTTCTGACACAAATAAACAATCAATCAAATAAACAATCTTCAATATGAGTATTATTGGGCTGAAGAAATAAAACACGTCAATTTCACTATATTAATAAGAATTAAATATTTAAATCTTCTTTAGGTTTAATTATAAACCACAGACTTCGATTAAATTCGGTTAAACGATAACAACGAAAATTATTAACATGAAAAAATTGCGTAATAAAAGGAATTAAACTGAGTTTTCTACAGATTCCTCTTCTTCGTCCTCTTCATCGGTTACTGCTAATACGTCGAATACATTTTTATCTGAAGGCAGACGACGATACTCTTCGTGATATATTTTTGGTATTGTACCATTTTTACAAAGCTGCATAAGGTCTTTGTATTTTGACAATGATAAAAGTATTTTGTTAAGGTAAAGAGGCTTCACATTATATCTTCCTTCCTTGACACACCAGAGTACTTTCTACATTATCAGTATTTTTCTAGCACTACTTCAACTCCTTTAACTTTCCCTTTATCCTTGCCTTTTCTTTTTCCCTTACCTTTCCCTTTATGCTTGACGTTTTCTTTTTCACATAATGTAATATTAACTTCCTGTGCATCATCTTTAATGGAGTATTTTACGTAGATTACATGGGGATTTTTCTTCTTGAATGTTACTAAGACTTTTTACTAAAGACTAGCTGTTACCCGCGACTTCGTCCGCGTGGAATAGTATCTTTGGGTAGCATTTACAACCCCCTTTTCGCAATAAAAAGTAGCCTATATCCTTTCTCAGGGTCTAGACTATCTGTATACCAAATTTCATTTAAATCCGTTCAGTAGTTTTGGCGTGAAGAGTAACAGACAGACAGACAGACAGACAGAGTTACTTTCGCATTTATAATATTAGAAAGGATGGAGTGAAGCTATAGTTAGTCACGTCTTCAAAATTCAAGAAGTCTGTGTGATCTAACATCTAGCTTATTTTTATAATTCCATGGGTCGTAAACGCCAAATAAAAGGTAAATACCCCCTAACAGTTATTTATTTTATTTAAATTCTTAAACTAACTTGAGTCGTAAACGCCACTGTTAAGCATATCAGTCCTATACGTCTACCTCGATAGTCAGTATTATTCGTATCATTATTATTTTAGCTGGTGTATCGACCGAAATCTTAAGAATTGTTTTTTAAAAGGTATTTACGACTAAAAAATAAGAAAATCCTAGTGTATCGACGTTAAATACGTGGGCTGTAATCACCACTTTTTTGCGAATTTTAAAACTCTGATAAGACAGATCGATAGAGAAAAAAAAATGGAGTAGCACAGCATTCAAAAGTCGTTTTGTCCAAAATGGTGATTACGCCATTTGAGATTAAAGGTATCGAATGCGTCCGCTCCGGGCGCCCGTACTGACCGCTCGTACGGATCGTCCGTACAGCAGTGAAACCAGCCTATTTGTTTTAATACGACGGATATGGCGTGGTGGCGAGTATCCTCGCTCGCACCCCGCACCTAAGGTCGTGGTTTCGATTCCTGCTCAAGACAAATCTTTATGTAAGCATGAATATTTGTTCTGGTCTGGTTGTTTTTTCACGAATATTAAGTATGTACTTACAAAAAAAAAGTATTGATATATCGTTATCCCTTATTAAGTATCCACGACACAAGTTCTTAATGCTACTTATCTTGTAACTAAATAATTGGTGTAATTGTCACAAAATTACACGTTGTGTATGAATATCGATTTGTTTTAAAAATCTTTATTACCTCTGTGCGTAGAATATGTTATTAGCATAATTATCGTGTAATATGCTGAGTAGCTAAGTGAGATACCTTTCAAAATCACATAATTGAACATGTTGGTTCATATATCGTCTTGTTGTGTACACGATTATGAAATGAAATTTGTTTAATCTGTCCAAAATGAGATACATATACAATCATATATATTTGCCAATTTGTAATAGTGCTGTGACCTTTTCGCCATTTCATATATTATTGTATATTGTTTTCATATATTATTATAATGACATTAAAAAAAACAATTTTTCTTTCTTCAAAAGGAGCTAATAATGTCTCCGAGAAATCGTTCTACAACATAAACACACAGCAGTATCATTTTCCTTATTCCCTCAATTACTGTCGTCGCGGTAATAAACTACCTTTAACGCGTCTAATGATACTGTTAGGCTGTGATTTTGTGTACTTTCTCGGGTAACGTGATATTTAAAGGTGCGTTTCTTATATTCGTTAGAATATACTTAATAGTATTAGGGTGTATAGGGGTCCTACCAAGATCTGAGGAGCCCAAGCCAACCCCACCTGCATGTGGTTCCCGGTAAGCGGCAATTTCTCGCCACCTATTACGTGGAACCAGCAAAGTAATTGGCGAAATGTGTATATATAATATGCCTTTGCCTACTCCTTCGGGGAAACAGGCGTGATTGTGTGTGCATATTTAATAGTATATATACAATAACGACTAAAAGATAATCGTGTTAGTTACACTATTTATAACTCAAGAACGGCTGAACTGATTTGGCTGAAAATTGGCGGGAAGGTAGCTTAGAACCAGGAAACAGGTATAGAATATATTTGGTTTCCGTGGGACGGGAAACAAAACAACCAACATAAAATAACGATGCCTACAAACTAAACGCTTGTGACTTTAAATGACCGCAAACGATCATCAAAGTGACCCAGATACTGCGACGGGACTTTTACAAGGCTCAAAAAATTAAGCAGCTTTCACTGTGGCGTTTAATATGGAACGCTGTCGTGCTTTGGAAGCATCGTTATGATATTGGTACAGCTTATCACTTATGTGGTAGTGCATGAGAAGGATAACAAGTGCGAATTAAGCTAAATCGTGCTAGGATCGTAGGAATTGGAGGGACGTGATTCTGAGTTCTCCTACGGGAGTAAGCTGTGATTATATGGCCATTCTCTACCATCATACATTCAGGCCTGTTTCCCCCAAGGGGTAGGCAGAGGCATATTATACGCCCACACTTCGCCAATTATAAAGTTGGTCCCACGTAGTAGATGGCGAGACTAATGCCGCTTACCGGGCACTATTATGTTCGCCAGAGCCTCGTCCGTCAAACGGCAGGTGCACCACTTGCAGGTGAGGTTGACTTGGGCTCCTTAGGTCTTTGTAGGATTCCTATTTATCCCCCCCCGAACAGGTCTCCCCCTTTTCGTGGTAGTCGTGGTCCCTCGTGGTTTGGGGGCTAAGTACCTCCCGGTAGGGCGCGGAGGGCGCCAGGGAAAAGGTAACACCCAGAGGTTGGCGACTCTGGGTGCCCTTAGTACTGACTACCGGGGGGAAACTAAGAGGGACCTATGAAGGGCCCAACGGGCGGGCCCAAAGCGCCAGGAGGGTCTTAGGCAGCGGCCTGCATGGGGCCCCTGCTGTCTAACTATGGCCCTCCGGGAAGTCAGCCACACTCGCTTTGGTCGCACAAGGGGGTAGGAGGGGCGGGTCCACTGCGCCTCTCTGAGGAGGTCCTCCCGGTCGGTCCGGGGAACGTTGGCCGCAGGCGGATTGTCAGACGCCGCAACGCAGGTACTGGCCCCCACCTTTTTCTTATCAAGCGACAGGCGTCGTCGGAAGATTATTAGTGGGTATTACTGCTGGCAGTCACGTCTGCCGGTGGTGAGTCCCACACCCCCTTTCAGTCCCCCTTTGGTCGGAAGGCGGTGCGTAAACGCATTATGTTACCGACGTAAAACAAAAAAAAAACGAATTGCTATGAATTCAATAATGGAGTGGAAATTATTGGTATGAAGCGCTCTCATATGTTAAGAACTGTATCGACTGCTTACTTTTAGGCAGAATATAGTCATTGTGGTCATATGTGGTCAAAGTTACTCTATCATATTAAAAAAGGTATTACACACCATTATATCTAAGTTTTAATATTCTCTTAAATGTCTTGGAACAGAGTAGGAAAAATTGCCTAAAAATTATATAGTAAACGGAAATAAGATTTTATTCTACACAATTTCTAAGACGTCGAATTTGTTTACTGAATTGTGCCGTTCCACCTTAAATTGTTAAAGCAGGCTTAACTCTAAGTAGATCATCGTACCGGATTAAAATAAGCCGAAAAGAGTATTAATTTTGAAAAGATTCGACTAAGTCCGCATTATTTGTAGCACGTAAAAAGGTTAAGGCTTCTGTTTTTTTTTAAATAATGGCTTCGTGCGATTTGCACATATGACCAGACTCAAGTAAGAGATTTATTAATAACATATAAATTATAGTAAATGAGAAAGAGTGGTGATAAAGATGATAAATGGTAAATGAGATGCCCTTCCCCTAAACCTATTAAGTTCTCAATAAAGATGTGGGACTATTATACTAAGGTCTCACATGGGCTTCTTGAGAGAATTTTAAAAGTGATGTTGCACTGTTTTGTTGAATTTACAAACACTCATGTACGTTCACAAACACTTAACGGTTAATAATCCACCGTTATTATAAGGTTTCTGTGTTAGAGAAATAAATATTTGGTTATTTTTATAAAGATTTAATTTTATTGTTCAACATTGCCGAAAATTTTATCTTTTTACTGGAAATAGGTCCAGTACAGTCAGTCTTAGTTGCAAATACAAATAAAAATCATTTATTGCATGTCACATGGAAGTAGGTTGTTACAAATATGGATAGATACAATGTGACGCCGTGTAAGGGCAAAGCAACATAACAAAGGACCTACTAAGTGCCTGCGTCCAAGTGACTTACAAAAATTTAAGACATTAAAGAATAACAATATACTTAATTATTTATATAGATTAATTGATTTTATCATCGAAAAATTCCTGCATATTATAATAGCATTTTTTAATTAAGAATGTCTTCAAAGTTTTAGTAAAAAGCGGAAGATTATTTATATTTTTTATGTAATTTGGTATATAGTTGAATATTTTAATTAACATGCTATGAGGGCTTGTCGATATTAGTTTTAATGTTGAAAATTGTTGCTGAATATATCAGTAATTTACTTGCCACTCTATTAGGACGTAAATACAGGATGTTATCACTTCACTCCATATTATCATCTAAGCTCATTAACGTCTTATAGCTGAATTCGGCCTCCGTTAATACGCATAGCGGCTGTCCAAGACCTAGCAAGAGACATTTTGTTAAAACATATTTTGTAAATTACTACTCGTAATCATCTTGGAAATATTGATTTTAGAAAACGTGTCGTAAAAATATGGTTCTTGCTAGGTTTTTGTTTTGGACAGCCGATTGGGTCTGCGTTGTGGAGTCTGACACAGTTCCCTCTCACTTTGGTTCCTGGAAGAGACCTGTGCTCAGCGGTGGGACGTGATTGGGCTGAGATTATGATGATTGAGCACGGATCTACCCTCACAAACCAAGAGCACTCTCTCTTCAGATCATAAACAGTACTTAGATTATGAGGCGGAGGGTCACATTTCTCTCCTCTCTAGACAGCCAATGAAGGCAAGCCTGGGGCGAGAGTCCTGCTAGCCTCTTGGGGCCTACTCCAAAGAACCGAAGAAGAGACTTATTATTATTATTACTAGACAAATTATAATTAGCTATTTTTAAATACCGTCATGCTTCGGAAGGTTCGTTCAGCAGTTGGTATCATCACTAAAATAATAAGTGCTAGTCACTATTATATGTTAGACGCCTCATTTGGGCTTGAATCCGCACTTAAGCCGCCATAGTGGTGGTACCGAAAACACGAGTGTTTTCGTGATCTTCAATAATTACAAATTCATGGGCTCAGCTAAAGATAATGATGACGAAAGTAAATGAACATAACTATATTGCTATTACATAGCGCGAATTACTATTACTATTACATAACTTATTAACAAGTTTTAACCTTCATAAGAGCTCTTTTGAGCCAAACTTGAATAAATTATTTTGACTTTGATATTATAAAATATCTTTGACTTTATAATATACAAAGATATTTTTTTAATTCTAAAACCTACACGCGAAGTCAAACAATGAGAACGAATTTCTCAATTACAACGAGCTTCGGTATACGAATATTATATACGGCAAACAATCAGCTTTCTGTGCCAATTAAAATTTGAAGATATTAAAAATGTCATGTTCATCAAATATCAATGTGTAATGTATCTACGTGAGACATCGTAAAATCAATATAGAATGGGAGCTTTAGAGCTCGTTCGCACTGGGATTATTCATAAGTTGTTCATTAGAATTATCAGCCCATTCAGTTCACACTATACAGTTTAGACTCTAGACTCAGTACGGATTGAAGGTGGCAATAGTGTAGCGGCCTAATCTGCCTTCTAGTCCCTACAATAAATTACTAAGGACAATTTAAATTTTAGTAATATTATATTTTCGGGTCTTTAAAGCGGGGCTTGAATCGGCCTTTTAGCAAGCCGTCATGAGTGGGTGCGCTGTATCGTGCTTATTACACGGTATGAAGCGTCTTGATTTTTGTGGACTGCATCGACTGCTGCCCATCGAACAGGATGTAGTCATTAATGTTAGAATTATTGATAATTATTTTAAATAGAACTAATTGATTATTACTAAGCAACGGTTATTTTAAGACTTATACCTTTAAAATTAATATGTATGAAACGGAAGGAGTAATCTTATAGTATGACCATTAGTGCTGTGCACTCCCTGAGGTATGCGCGCGGTGAGACGGGGGGGTTAGATTCGGCTGCTGCGCTGTCAGTGCGCCGTCAACGCTTGTGACGGCAGGTAGTGTTATTTGTATCGGATTGTCTATGTCAGATGCACAAGAGATAAATATTCAAAGATGGGTCGTGCGTTATCTCGTGATATGAAGACTGTTATTTTTAGGGTGGCTGAATATTTTAAGAAAAGAAAAGCAGACAAAGAAAGCTTTGAATTTAAAAATGACGTGAATATTGCTAAAATCGTTGCGGAGGCTACGGGATACAGCAAAAGAACCGTACATAATGTGATTTCTGCGGGTTATTTATCAATTGAAAATTCAAGCCAATTAAAATTTCAATCGCCAAAAAAACCAAAAGTTCTAAAGAAAAAACACGTTGTGGATGATTTTGACCTTGGAGTTATCAAAAGAAAAATTCATCAGTTTTACGAAGTTGAAAAAAAAATACCAAGTGTCCGTAAGTTACTATCAAGTTTGAGACAGGATGGCATATTAAATTGTGGACGGGAATATTTAAGACAGCTTTTACACAAAATGGGCTACCGTTTCAAAAAATGCAAATCAAAGAGACATCTCCTTATAGAGCAGCCTAATATCACAGTGTGGCGGAAAAAATATCTTACACAAATCAGAAATTACAGAACGGAAAACCGAAACATATATTTTCTTGATGAAACATACATCAACGCCAGTCACCATGCCAGCAAATGTTGGCAATCATCGTCAGAACCCGGTATTCGTGCTGATATTGGGAAAGGACGGCGACTAGTAATACTCCACGCTGGGTGTCGAAATGGCTTAGACAGCACTAATGGTCACACTATAAGTTACTACTTCCGGTAAATCTATTGTTTCCGAATAATTGCTATTCGGAGGAGGAGGAGGAGGAAGGTGTATTTCGGAGCACAACTGTACTAGCCACTAGATAGGCAGTAACTCTGCCCGGTTGTAAAATTAAATAAATCAAATAATGTCGTGAACAATTAAATTCGTATCATTTCTCACCTGGTTCCTTATATTAAGCATAAAAAAAAGTCGGCATAAAATGTATCAAAGTGAGACATAGCAAAAAAAAATAGAATGGAAGGTTTAGGGTCCTTTCACTTCAAGAGCCTTTTTTAAGTTGCCTCTTGATTTCATCACAATCTTCATAATCACTGGTCTCCCATCACGAACTATAGTGAGAGGGTGTCAGGTCATACTTCTCGCGGGCCTAGTGCGGAATGGCGGAGACAGGAGTGTAGCGTCCTGCTGTTAGACTGTATAAGGCCCAATATGGCATCTAAAATAGTTGGGCGACTGTCACTGTTTGAACGGGGCCAACGGCTTTACGTGCCTTCCACGGAAGCGCTTGATATCAACTGTCACACAAACGGTCCCGCCGAGCAATGAGGAGTCTTCATGGGACTGAAAACAGACTTTAATGACATTGCCATAGGAAGCATAATGCCGCGGGAGCCCGACAAGCGCGATCTCAAGCCGACATCTTTTGTTGATGTTTAACTTTACTCTATTTTAATATGTTTCCTTATTCCCATGTACTGCCTGGAGGAACAAGCTTTTTGACGAGATTCTTGCCCTATTATTATCCATTGAAGCTCCTGTATATTGTTTAAAATCATGTCTATAGAAGCTATATTGAACTTGAAACATTCAAGAACATCTACCACTTCATCTTTATCATCATGACTTTATATTACAAACATGAATTGAACCTTATTGGTTTACGCTAAGGTTGGAACCCAATATGAAATTTAAAATTTATAACTGCTTTATTAAGAATGAAAATTGTTTACTTAATACAATTAAAAACTAAGGTTACTTTTTCTACATCGTGCTGCTGAGCTACATTTTGATCTGAACGTGCCCTTACAAGTCTTTCTCTGAATACAGGCGCTCGAACAAATAACGGCATACCAAAAAAACTTCGTCTTTTTCGCCGGCGTCAAAAACAGCAACTTTAATCTTGAAATTTTCCGGTGTTACCTCCATCAATACGACGCCCAATCTCCCAGTCTGCTTTCTTTATTGTTTTCTTTTCAGAGTTCCCCAAGAAATAAGTAATTTATATTTCTATGAGTGACGGAATAAGCGAGATAACTAGGTGTTCATTACATCGATGTTTATTGAAGTATATATCTTAGTTTATAGCTAATGTTTTTATCTATATAGTAACATATAAGTGTACCGGCCTAGAATAGTGCCCTCTTATCTCACGGAGAGTTGTAAGAGTTGACAAACAAAAATCCTACTGGATGATGGGCAGCAGCATCATCCTGTGTACTGGCTGGAACTGCGTGCCCAGCGTGGTGATTATGGATATGGACTAAGGCCAATGTTCAGCAGTGGACTTTATAAGGCTCATTTGAGTACCATCTTTTAAGAATCGATTTGGCGTGCATGTTAGAAAGTCCAGAAAAGATAATTATCCATGATATTTTGAAGCTTATCGCTCGTCAGCAGAAATTCAAGGGCAGAACTTTGTAGGTATATTCTTATTCGTGCTTTGCCAGTTCTTTTAGGTAGCGTCTATTCGGAGATTAATAAAATGTAAATGTTTCAGAGACGGCGTGCCCTTCCGAACAATTTCTCAAAGTCGTATTTAAGTGAATCATCGCAATGGCGTATTGGTACTCCTCTTTTCACGTTTTCTCGATTTTTAGAAAGAAACTCTTCAAATGACTAATTGGTTGCTCTTTGATTTTTTTAAGGGAATTTGAGTATTATGTAATATTTAAGCAATATAGGTACTTTCATTTCATATATGTTTCTGCGACGATTTGAAGCCGGCCATAGTTTGCGATCAACAGACAAAGACTTTAAAGTGATGTTAGTTTTTTTTTTTAATTTGTTAAGTATGCAATAGCTATAGGTTTATTGATATTAGTGTATACCATTTTTCATCTGCTCTCCATAGTGCAGAACTGTGGTAGTGCCTACCCAAACGGCTGTCAAAATACTGGCAGTATCCTCATCATTAAAGCCCCACTACTGTGTACAAACCTCGTTTCACAAATGATGAGGGGGAGGGGGATACTACATTTGCAGGCCTATGTAGGCAAGTCTATACTACCTGGTCACAAGTTTTATAACCACAGAACCCTTATAAGCAACAACAACTTAAACTTGGTAGGTTTTTATGTAGGAAAAAAGACTGAGCTGCGTCTATTCGGAGATTAATAAAATGTAAATGTCCCAGGCGCGGGCTGCGCTTTCAAACAATTTCTCAAAATCCTCTTTAAGTGAATGATCGCGGAGGCCTGTGGGTGCGACAGTTTCTTCTTCGGACATTTCTGGGTCAACTTTTTACGATAACTTGATGCTTGAGTTTAAAAAAGAAAGTCACATTGGTGATTTTGTTCCCGAATCGTCAAATACAAAAAAGGGGTTCCAATTAGTCATTTTTGATTCTGATTTTTCAAATTTATGAGCGTCTGTTTAAATAGGATTGTTTAATTATGTCTTCGTGCGTTTAGCACATTTAGCCAGTAATAACATATAATTCATGGATAATAAGAATGAGTGGTGATAAGTGGTAAAGACGCCCTCTTCCCTAAGCGCCTTTGAGTCCAAAGTAAAGATGTGGGATAATACTGAGATCTCACATGGACTTCTTGAGAGAATTTGAAAAGGGATTTCGCACTGTTTTGTTTTATTTACCAACACTCATGTAGACTTAACGGTTAATAAACAACTGTTCTTACACATTTTACAAATATCACAACTTTTAGACAATGAAACAAAACTGCAGATTTGACGCTTCACTTTCGCCAAAAAGTCTTTTTGATAGTTATAAAACTTTAGGTATTAATTAAATGTTAATTACAAACTTACACAAATTAGCTTTCGATGAATTTGACTAAGCTTTTGGCTAAACATTTTTAATTATTAGTAAGTTTTTTAACATTATTAGGTAATCCCAAAAAGAGATCTAAGTCAAAATCATTAGAAACCTTATTGAAAGTTGTACAGGATCTAGCTATAACACTATTCTTTCTATATATAGTATATGAAAATGATTTGTAATTTTGACGCGTTATAGAACGTAGTTAACATAAGTTACGCTCATAAAACGAAAATGTGCGTATCACTGGATGGATGTACGCAAGTGTGTGGCTGTGACATGACTTAATTATTTATACCAGGCCAAAATATCAAAATGTCTTACGAAGTAAGAAAGCGCTTGATATTAAATGCAATCCTGAAAGCAACTGCTGCTTTACTTTAAAGGGACGGTGGATGTCGCTGACTTTCAGAAGCCTAGCAAGGCGTCTCCGCGCCTACTGACGAACAGGGCGGCAGAGGGGATTCCAGATCGGTCGCATATAAAAAATCATCAAAAATTATCAATAAAGATATTGGCAAAAACAACCAAACGGTCTCTTAGGTATTTAATCTACTAATGGTATTATTTGTGGTATTATATATTGAAAATGAAAATGAAAATGTATTTATTGTAACTCAAGTATTATTACAAACTAGGATTATAAGGTTACAAATGTAGAAATATAAAATCACATCACATTATTTCCAGGGGTTCCCAAACTAAGCAAAAGCTTGTATCTTGGGTTACCAATTTTCATTGGATTACAGAGTTTAGATTAAAAATAGGAAGAATTTTTTTTTTATATATTTAAGAGCTAAATTAACTATAATTTTAAAATTGATTGTACATTTATAAAGAAAACAAAAAATTAAATAAAATTAAGTGAGCATAATGTGAGTCTCTGTGTGTATATTATGCTGTGTTTATCGGTGTGGGATAAGAGCCTCCGTTTGATCATAGTCGAGTGAAGATAGCATTTGTACTACTTTTAGTTTTGCTTCTCTAACCGAGATATCACTAAGACAGCAACTTTTTGTGACCGCATTGTATACCGAGACGTGACAATAACGGGGGAATCTTTTGGCAAAGCTAGTCTTAACAAGAGGCACCAGTAATTTGCAGATTCTTCTTCCACCCCTTGAAAGAATCGGCCTTGCACCAGATCGATGGATGGACAGACATGCATTCACAATAAACAACTGTCTAACGCGCAGCACATTCAGCTCCTTGTATAAGTCATTGGTGGGGTATCTGTAAGGCTTTCTTAGCATCACCTTAAGTACTGCTCGCTGTGCCCTCTCAAGCTCTATCATTAGGGTTTTTGCAGAACCACCCCATACCCCTATACCGTATGCTAAAATCGATTGGCAGACAGAGAAGTAAACGGTTTTCAAGCAATTGATATTTGCCGCATTTCTTAGTATACGCATTACACCCATGACTTTCCTCACTCTTTTTGCCAGCATATGAATGTGTGAGTGAAAAGTTAAGTTTTCATCCAGCATTATTCCTAAATATCTGAGGCTATCTTTTCGCTGTAGAAAGTCACAATTGCAGGCTCCTGTGTCTCCCGCGCAGTTATGCATTTGTATCTTAAGGTTTGTCGGGTTAGACGCAGCGGATTTATGTAAACACATGTATTGTGTTTTTTTCGTGTTCAAGGTAAGCAGGTTTTGCCTTAACCACTCTGAGATCGCCTCCATGCCCTTTTCAGCATTAGACTGAGCAGCACTCCAGTCCGTACCTCTGAACAGGACAGCTGTGTCATCAGCATAGCATATTAATTCAGCGTCGGGGATGTTAAGCCTATGTATATCATTCATGTAAATAATGAAGAGGGTGGGGCCGAGGATACTTCCTTGAGGAACGCCGAAGTTGATTGGGAGACGATCACTCTCGAATCCCTCTACTCTCACAACCTGTCCCCTGTCCGAGAGGTAACTCCGAAACCAGTCCAAGGCGGCTCCACGGATGCCCATTTTCTCTAGCTTTTTAATAAGTATCGGGATTGAGACTGTGTCGAAGGCCTTGGCTAGGTCCAGGAACACTGCCACACAGTGAGACCCTTCATCAAGGTACGAAGATGCAAGATCGGTGAGTAACTTAATCGCATCCTCAGTAGATCTCTTGCGTCTAAACCCGAACTGCCTATCCGATAAAAGATTGTGCGACTCTAAAAACCCTACCAACCGCCTGTTTACCACTTTTTCCAGCAATTTAGAGAAGACGTTGAGGAGCGATATAGGCCTGTAATTGCTGGGAATATCAGTAGGTCCATCCTTATGTATTGGCGTGATAGAGGCCGTCTTCCATGAGGCCGGAAACCTGCCAGACGATAGACTTAAATTAAATATATGTGTCAAAGGGTATACAGTTGGTTTTCCAATAGCCTTTATTAAACAATTTGATATTCCATCAGGTCCAGTCGAGCACTTGTTCGGGAGTTGCATGATTAAAGACTCCACTTCGTTTTGATCAGTAGGCGATAGAAAGAATGAGTTTGGCGGGCTGCTCACTTCGTTGATGTTCAGAGCCAGATCATTTTTATATTTTTTTATATTTGTATCCTCTGCAAGCACCTGACCCACAGTTGAAAAATAAGTATTGCACAAGGCCAGTGACGCCACAGGGTCAGCTTTGATATTGAGAAGTTCGATAGGGCTTTTATTTTTTTGTGTAAAATAATAATAAAACATAATTTCTTTGGGTCTCCATTAGCCTGTTCTAGTTCGGCACTGTTATGTTCGGCTTTTACCTTCCTAAGGATTTCATTGCAAAAATTTCGGTACCTTCTGTAAGAGACTTGAAGTATTTTATCGTTAGGAAAGCGATTGGCCAAAGAATGCAACTTATCCCGATGGCGGATACAACGTAATAGTCCAGGTGTTGCCTAAGGACATAGGGTATGCTTTGATCGACTGACTCGGATCCTTCGTGAGTTAATTTCAACAGTAGAAGATATAATATCAACAAAAACCTTAACCGCGTCATCAACATCGGATTTATCAGTGACAACAGACCAATCTACCTGCTCCAGTGCCGCACTGACCCTATCATAATTTACAACTGTTTTAAATCTGCTCTGTTTGTCTCGTTTAATTGTGCATGAGAAACCAATAATAGATGGGTAGTGGTCAGTGACATCTGTCTGGCATACAACTCCTATGGCCTGGAACTTTGACTTTATGAAAATATGGTCTAGGCACGCCTCTTTCCTGGTTGGTAAAGTAATAGCAGGCCTAAAACCATGGTGACTAAGTAGGGTCAGATAGTTAGAGGGATCGTGTTTACTAGGGTCTGAGGAGGAAATATCTATATTAATGTCACCTGCTAGAATTTTGCAAGGACTATGTGACAGGTTAACTAGTATGTCATCTACGGCATCGATAAACGTATTGTTATAATTAAAAGATGGGGAACGGTAGATTCCAAGAACTGTCACCAAATTAGGAATATCAATAACCAGTCCGCATGCTTCAGCGAATATAGGTTCTGTCACAGTTACTCTCCAGCCAGTCCTAACATATGCCACCACCCCTCCGTTCTGATTAATATTATTACGCGTGTAAAAATAATCATAACCAGGGATTTCCCCAATTATTGCCTCGTTCGTCAGTCTACACTCTGTGAGAATTATAATATCAAAATTTAAGTTAATTCTATGAAGAAGAGTTGTGAAAGCATCAAAGTTCTTTGATATACTTCTAATGTTGAATGTTATCAACCTAAAGTTATAAGCATTGGTAATTACTGTATTGCAGGAGTCGGGACACCTCAATTCGCATGTCAGGTCCAGAGCGTCTGATATATTATAGTTTAATAGTTGTGTATTAAGCATTATAAACTATAAAGGTCATATTGCACTGATTGCCATACAGAAATAGAGAGAGGTAGCGGAGCACGCTTAGTGAGTGTGTTGTGTGACAGTTTAGTTCGAGTTTCTGAGTGTAAGTAGAGTAGTATTTTAGTACAAGCAAAAGAAAGTGAGAAACAGTAGCATCAATACATAAGCCTATTCCTTTATGAGTCCTGATACAAAGTAGGTGACTCTTAACAAACCAAATAACAATGATATGAACATCTTCTAGTCGACTTTCTAAAGAAACAATATTCAGAAAACAATTAAAATTTAAAAAAGTCGCTACGATACACAAAAAAGTCAATTGACTAATTTTAATGAAGTTCGCGAGCAAAACATCTGGGTTCGATATACCTTGTGACATCGCTACTTGACTGTTAGGAGCACCGTTGTATAGAGGTGGGAGCGGGGTTCTTCGAATCCCCCATCAGTTTATCGAGTATTGCCTCGGAGGTTACTCGCAATACGGAACTAGTATCCGTTCTCCGCATGAAAATATTTCCGTTTGATGTCCAGGTGTACTTAAAATTCAGCTCCCTGCCTGTCGATCTGGCCTTACTAAAAAGCACCCTGTTGTTTTTGGTGAGATGTTCATTAATGAAAATCTTTCGAGGGTTCCCAGGTACTTCGATTTTGTCAGTGGTGATGTCCCTCCTCACTCGTGCCGCACGGAGCAGCTGGTCTCGCGGGGCCCGACGCACCAGAGTAACTATGACAGGCCTGGGACGCCGTGCCGCCTCCTGCTCCACTGTTCCATCGCGAGAGCCCACACGCCTGACATCGTCGATATCTCTGGGGTCCAGATTAACGCCCAGCTTAGCCGAGAGCACCGATACCATATGGGTTAGATTCTCTTGTTTGTGTTCAGTAAGACCAGTAATTTCAATGTCTCTAAGGAACTGACGCTGCTGATGAGTGGCGATCTCCTGACGTAACTCGTTAACTTCAAGGCGGAGAGAGTTTACTTCTTTTTTATAGGCATCCAGTTCTTTAACTTGATTTTTTAACTCATTAATTTCCCTGCGGAAATCAAAAATATCCTCGGTGGTCGAATTTAAGGACACCGTAAAGTCCTCCATTTTTGCTTTCATGTTCGAGAAAGCACCCTCCATATCTTTAACCACTTTTTCAAATGAGGCGGGAATTGCTGACGGTGCGAGTTCTGATGGGGCACTCATCAGCTCCGTACTTGATTTAATGCCCTTATCGGAAGGTCCAGCTGCAGCCGCTCTCACCGGAGTCGAATCGGAGTTTAGACTGCGCTTTATTAGCTGACAAGAAGGGCATGCTGTCATACTTCCAGTAATTCTTATAGACCGCAAATCGTCTCTTGATAGTGTAAGGCACGAAGCATGGTATTTGAAGCTGCAACTTGTGCAACTCACCGTTGAGTCCTTCGAAGAATCCCCCTTCGGGCGCAATTGTTTGTTACAGACTTCGCACTGCATCTTTGTTTGTTTATTGCTGTTCGATCAGGTAGCGCTACCTATTGATGGGTAGGAGTACTATATTCTCGTTTTCGATTGTGTTACTGTAGATGGCGCTAGTTAGTACCGCCCTCTATTGGTGAGAGGAAGTACTTCACACTGTTGTGCTTTTTACAATTTAGCTATGCATGACTCAATGTTAACGATCTTCAAATCAAAAATTTTTACAACATACTTACGGTTTATCTCCTCACACTTAACCGGTAAACTTTAGATAACACTTGTGCAGGCGAGTCGCAAAACAATACACAAAATACACAACTCTTGAGTGCTACAAATCACTGCAACTATTTTTATTTTATTAATTTATCACACTGTGAACGAAAGCAGTATTGTTTGTAAAAGCGCCCTCTAGCGGAAAAAAAAAAAAAAAAAAGGTAATAACCTGGAGTCATTAAAAATACTTGCAATCAATAACTTAGAAGTAAAATGGTCAAAAAAAAAGACGAGACGCAACATTACATATTATGTAATATTGTGAAACTAAACGGATTATTTTATTTTTAACCATATTTTGTCATGTGTGATATGATGTATGTTTATGTTTATTTTTTGTCATATTTTTTCCGTACAAGATGCAAGAAACAATTGAAAAAGCCCAATTTTAGCGATCTCACATAACTCTTCACCTTAACGATCGTCTCTGACTGAATACGTTTATGTTATAGACGGGCCAGCAATATACAACTACTACAGTAGCCAGAATCCATCAGGTGGATAATATACTTAAGTGCCAAAAGGCTTCATTGAATATAAAGGTGCATTTACACCAGTGTTACTTTTTGGAGGCTTACAATATATATTCAACTGTTTTTTTTTTGTTTGCTAATATAACTTGTCCTCAATCTCTATAAGTATTTACACTACAATATAGTTTTTTTAACATCGTTTATTAAAGCACTATTGCGGGACGAATTTTTAAATGCCACCTTGTCGTATGTAAAAAATATTAAAATAACAAGGATTAAAATTAAAAAAAAACCTAGTCAAAATAAATGATGAATTCAATTGCAATTTTAGTGTTCCAATTTTCAAGGATGTAACCGTAAAACCTCCGAATAGATTTTAATTACAGTTTGAACCATACAACCACAATAAAATCTAATAATCCGGCACAAACCAGTTAATGACATCCGAAAATCCTCAAACGTGACTATTCTCAAAAGCTCGCTTCTAAACCTTTTGAATAACCCAGCCCTTTTACATCCCTACAAAAACGAGCGGTTCGAAACTAAACACTTCCCGTATTAGGGGGAATTAGTACCGAAAACGTGGCAATGGGGAATTAAGGCTACAGGTGTACTGAATGGTCGTTGGAAATTGTCGGAGATCGGGCAACTAAGGGTGGGTGCCTACTATTGGAATTGTACTCGATCGATCACTTTCAGATGATGCGGAGTGAAATTACAATCGACATTTTTTAGGTTATGAAAATAATACATTCTAAGCAAGTGATGGATTAAAAATATCTTTGTGACAATTCCCGCGCAACTATAATTTCTCGAAAAATCGAGAAACAATTCAACACGACACGTGTTTTGGTGTGGCATCTTCAGGGGTGCGAGGGCGAAACACGTGTCGTGTTGAATTGCACATAACTTTTTCGGAAAATTATAGTTGCGCGAGAATTGTTTCAAAGCTATTTTTAATCCATCACTTGCTTACAATGGATTTGTGCAAAGTAACGCATGAATCAATAAATTATTTATAATACGTTTTTATTTCTCATCGAAACACTTTTTTGTGTTGTTAACAAAAGGAACTATTTAATTGTGTTAAATTCTAATTTATTCGATCCCTTAAAATTTAACGCGGTAATAAATATTTCCTTAAAATAATTTAAGGAAAAACTGCAATTATACTAATACAACTTGTTAAGAATGCAAATAAAACTGATGAATAACCCAGACCTTTTATATCTATAGACACTTGCCTATATCCTTCTGACACACTGTTGTGTTGTTTATCAAAGGAACATCTAACAGTTATACAGCAGGTAGCCAACAGTATGACTACGAAAAAATATTAAAGTAAACGGTAACACCATAAATATTAACAGAAAGTAGATTTAATAACCTTCACCAAATTAAGACGTCAACATTATTACCGTTTATTATTGAAGTAACAAAAAACTAATCCAAAGATTGAAACAAAAAAACACGCGTATTATTATGTTAAAATTCAATAAATAAGAAAACAATTCGAGTACCAATAGTAGGACTACATCCATACTGTGACGGAAATTTGGTGTTAATATTTACGCCAATATTCGGTTGTGGCAATAACATCGACTCATACCCAAAACTTCCCAACCCTGTTTTAGGGCGAAACTTTGCAAGACGAATAAAAATTCAATAAAATAATGACTTCCCCCCACTCTCAGCAAAGAGCATTCTGTACATAGAAGTTCTGCCGATATATTACCAAGTTGCAACGTATTGAAATTTATTAGCTCTGCTCTGTACGGAAACAGTAATTTATGAGTTATGAACTTCTGATATATGCTCCAGATCTATTATAGGTACTTAGTATGGTTTCGGTGCTCGTGGATTATTCATAGTTATAAATTATTTAAGTCATAAATCAAACGGTTTAGACTTGTGTTATATACTCTAGATCTTATGCGTGACATATGTCTATGCATAGTTAGGGCTATTGGGCTATTACTTGTAATGCAGTAAAGGCTCCATACTAATCTTAAGTAATATGAATGACTTAATAGTTATGTAGATTCTAAAATATAGATGTAGTGACTGTGCATACTATCAGCACTTAAAACAAAATAATTGTTACGTCGTTTCTTTTTAAAACCATTTAACTGACGATTTTTTACGGCTTCAGATTTTACATTTTATAAGTTTTACCCTTGTAGTCACCGTGAGTGTGTGCGCTTGTTAGCGCGCTATTTTCTTTTATGCACAGTTTCAACTGCTCACCATCAGACAGGTAGTGGTGGTGAAGATATCGATGTGAACCTGTACAACTAAATCCTGATGAAAAACAAATTTGCAGATCACAGAATAAGGAGATTTGGTCTTTGCATAAGCTAGACCACTGGAACAGCACAGAATTTAAAACATGCATAATATGAACACATATATGATTTTACTTTTACCGAGAGATTTTTTATCACAGAACCCCAAAATCACAGAATGTACATTGCGAATTGACTATTAAATATATTTTAATAATAAGCTAGAAATTCATAAATTTTACCAAGGCCATAAATGTTAAAAAAGACTCCCAAACTTTTGGACAGGATTAAAACCAGCGGCGTCTTCAAAGGCTAGGTAAAATATTCTAGCATTTGTTTGGCTTCATTTAGGGAATTGGAAACCTTGAATGTTTTTGCGTTACAGATGCCCATGATATCAGAAGGTTGAGTTTGGTTCATTAAGATATTAAGTTCCAACTTAAATATCATAATGTACATAGAAATTAGGGTATTAAGACTAAACGATCTTAATACCCAAATGTGATTGGTGTATTCATTGGCAGCAACCATCTGGCTTTGGAATCCTCGTTTGGCGTATGTGTTTCCATGATCAGACCCAGATCTAAAGGCGACCGACCATCTTTCCAGACTTTGAAATCCTAGTCTTCCGTATGAGTTTCCATGATCAGACCCAGGCCTTAAAGCGAGGCACGAGGCTGGCCGTCATTTGTGGTTGCGTTTGCTACAGCTTATCTCATGATACATATTAAACTTAATAGTATAAAAGTAAAGAATATTTAACCGAAAAAAATATATGAAATCAACAATAAAGTTTAAATATAAACAAATATGATTAAGTAAACCTAACATTTTAATAATATGAAATTTTATGAGAATAACAACTAATAACTACTCGTAGTCAAAAATGAGCAAATATTTATGAATTATTTAATAAACAACTAGATTTAACTAACTAGTAATTAAACAGCGTCATTCCTCCTCTCTCCTATACTGTGCTGTGCCCGACAGGGTCCACAATTGATACTTTTGTACCTAACCTACACATTTTTGGAACGCAATAAAGTATTGAATATTGATATGAATCGCTCTTACTTTCTTCACTCAGGAAGTTCTCTTTAAGTTTGTAACAGTAGTCATCATCTAAGCTAATTAACTATCCACTAATGGCTTTCCTAGCAAGAACCAAGTCTCTCATTACTGGACACACCAGAATCCCTATTCTGATGTTCCCAGATGATTCTGAGAGATATTGATAGCAAAACTGAACTTTAAGTTTAGCTTTTTTCCAATATTTCTTATTTCTTTGTGAACATTAGTAAGGATTTACCCTTCTGTAAATATCAATTCTGTAACAACGGTATACAATTCCCACAAACTTTGCTTTTCAGTTCATTTAGTTCTGTTGTCTAGAGTCACTGCCGCACCACCTGAATTATATAACTTCATGTTCTAACCCTCCAACACTGGCTTGTCTTATAGTCGAGTCTATGGATTTACTTTTATTATTTTACAAAAGTTGTAACGTTATGATCGATTTCATTATTAATTATCGAGAAATGAACTAATTAGTTACTGCATTTATCATAAAATAACTTCGAAAAATAGTGCTCGTCTTGTTTGAGTCATGCGGGGACACTGTTAGCTTCTTGTAAAATTTTGACCGCTTCCTATTCTATGAATTGTAATCAGAAGCCCGCATTTTTATCTGCGGCATCGAGTTTGGCTCGTATAGGATATACTCGTAGCTGTTTTACACAAATTGGACGCCGTAATGACTTGCATGGTTTCGGCGACAAAAAATATGACAGCAAAAATGCTTTTAGTTGAGGCCCCACCAAACGTACTTTAGGAGTTTTCCACTGAACATCTGCTATCGTTCTATATACTACAAGTAAGTGAACTTACTTACTAAAAATACTCTCATGAATATAAAAGTGTTCTTTAAAAACAAACTTTCCTTTACTACTTGCGTACCCGTGCCACTAGAAGGGTTAAGACGACCATTCGCAACTTGCTTACCAATTCTATGCAAAGCTAACTCCGCCAAAGAAATTAGTTGGCACTTAACCGGTGAGCGTACCCGCAGGTACTGAGACACGAGAGTTTTAATTAATTCACCACGCAATTTGAATACTAGAGAGAGTGTGGAGTTTAATGACGTACTTCAAGAGGCTGTTGGCATTATAGTGTTTGCGTTATGCTCTGGTGATTTTGGTAAGTAATGTATTAAGTTTTATGTTACTTGTGCGGCAAGAGGTTGATGAAGGTATTGATATAGTTTCTCAAATGAGCCTAAGATCGAAAATTTTCATTATGCTGTTAGGTGATTGGTGAGAAGGTGGCTTTTAGTCATTGGTTTCTATCAAACTTAATTTTCATATTTTAGTAATGTTTTATTTCAAATGCCAAAGAATTTAACCCCGCCCGCCTTACACGGCCACTGTTTTAAAATTCGTCAGAAATCGCATACAATCAACTACGAAAATATTCGTAGTTGGCGGTGCCGCCCAGATCATGTACTGCGAGTATACTTGTAGATTGGCAGGCAACGTGTCAAACTAGATCCTCGAAAGTAGAGTGACGAATTGCCTGGTTGTAATTGTCACGCTATTACTACAAGATAGTGTGGGATACAGTGACGTACTTCAAGAGGCCGTTGGCATTAAAGTGTTAGTGAAATGTTCAGATGATGTTAGAATGTCTCAAGTCTTTTGTTAGTTTTGCGGCAGGAGATATTGGGACAGTACAGATTTAAATGAGCCTAAGCTCATGTAATAATAATGACATAGGTGAAATGAGCTTAAGAGGAGCGGAGCTTGAAGATTTTCCATATCGCACCCTTTTTTCGAAACCGTTACGAAACAAAATTTTTACGAAAATAATCTAATAACGCCATATTATTAAATCGATGAAAAATACAAATAAATCGCTTCTCCTGTAAAGTTTTTTTTTTCATTTAGTAACGGTTTCTAAATAAGGGTGCGATATGTCGTGAAGCGCTCGTAGCTCTGCGGTGCTCGGTGGTCGGAAACGATCGCCGAAGTACAGCAGAGTTTACAGAGGTCAGTACTTGGATTGGTGACCGTTTGTGTGGCATTTGATATCGAGCGCTTCCGTGCTTCGGAAGGCACGTTAAGCCGTTGGTCCCGGTTATCACTAAATGTGGCAGTCGCTAAGCCATGTTAGAGGCCTAATGGGCGGTTTGAAAAATTCTAACAGCAGGACGCCACACACCTGCCTCCGCCAATCCGCACTGGGCACGCGTCAGCGTGGTGGAGTATGACCCAATACCCTCACACCTTGATAATATCAATTATGATTGACTTGATATTATGTGAGAGGAGGCTCGTGCTCAGTAGTGGGACGTTAATGGGCTGTGATGATGATGTCGTCAAGTAATTGGGGCGGAGGATACTTTTAGCGATTGGTTAGAATAGCACACTGTTCTTTTGAATCTATTTGCCCTATTGTGATTTAATTTGTTGTACTTGTTTTTATCCAGATTCTTTAAAATGAGACGAGGCATTTCTGTAATAATATGTTAATCACGCCTGAGTGTGGTTCTATAGTGACGCTTTCAGCAGTGCGGTTAATAACCGTCGCGGGCCACGAACTTTGCAGCTCTTTGATTGTTACATAGTATTATATAGCATACAGGCTGTACTTACTACCCGTGCGTACGAAAAGCGTTACTGTAAAACCACTCTTATTAATATACGCTGTCTTAATAAAATGGTTAAAATCGCTTACAAGATTTTATTGACATTATGAAGTGGCCGGAAGAAAATTCTTTAGCGATATTTGACGACAAAGCGGGGTAAAGCTCTCATATAGTGCCCTGAAATAAGATTTAATAAAAGTTGTGAGGGGAACCGATAATTTTTGGGCGAAATAGTTTTTGATTTCTCTCTCATTTATCTGTATAACAACATTACGTGGACAGGTCACACAGCTCATAAGATTGCATAGTTCAAATATTAATAAGCAGGGTGCACAGCGAGAGGAACTAATAACCTTGAGGTGACAAGGTCCTGCATAGACGACCATGTGTCAGGTAATGAAATTAGCTACCTAGAATATAAAATTGTGGAGAAGTTAAAGGGAGACCTAAGAGGGTCAAACTCGTTCTGCTGCAATGATTACACTGAAGAAATAGCTGCCGCCCGTAACTAAATGTTTTTATTCACTCGCAGAATATTTTAACACTAAAATTGAAATTTATAATTTGATATTATTCGTTATTTGACATCAATTTTATTTTATTATCGTTATTACAATGACTTTTTAATTCCACTTATTTTATATTGACATTAACACGCCCTGCGTTTGGCAAAATAGATGTTCTAATTTATACGAAAACCACCACATATTACTCTTTTTTATGTGAATAAATTATTTCATTTCATTTCAACCAAGCACAATGATCAAAAAACACAATAAATGGCACTTCACGTGTAACCACACCAAAATAAAACTTTTAATTATCGATGTGAATTATCACTCAGAATTTGGTCATTTGGTCACCGGTCAAAGGTCTGACCTTTATAAATTCTGTTTAACTTTGGTCACCGTTTCCGACCACTCACAATCTAATCTCGCATCGCCGAGAGCGCTTCCGTCATTTAACATCAGTCTTTTAAATGAAACCTGTGTATCGTACAAATAATTAACACTCCTTATTCCGAGAACCTTTCAACACGAAGATCTTTTGATGCTTATTAACTTTGTTAACTACAGTCGCAGATGTTAAGTGATGTTCCAGGTAGAGTTAAACATAATTCTTAGTAAAACATTTACAAGTAATTATTTTCACTTTCTAGAACTTTTGAGAGAAGTTTTTAGATTTAATTTGAATGTTCAATTTGACAGCGAGTCTCTGTAATTAATTGTAAAAGTTAGTCCAAATATTAAGTGGTAGGCAGCATCACATGTCGGTTCCCGTGGTCGGTCTTATTATGCCGTTAAGATTATAAATTCTGCAAGACTCATCCAAGATAAGCCACACTTCAATAAATAACGAATGTTTCGTGCGTGGTGGTATATTAAACCACAGAAATTCAGCCAAATCTGGTGAGTCCAATAAGTGGACATTGGGTTTATGCGTACGTCTATTCGCATTGAATCAGCGTGATGACGCAATGACCCTTATCTTGTTTCAAGGTCTGAAGTGGGATATACACATACAAAATATTTTATTTCATCTAACGGTTTCTGTTTACTTTTTTATAGTATGTGGAGACTCCTTTTAAGCAGAAAATGCCTATAGTAGGAGCCTCCGCTAACAATAGCCAACAATATATATCTTATCTTTAGCTTTACGTGTAGATTCTTTTTTGAATTTTATTACATTTTATTTTACATACATATTATATATTAGTGGGCTGAGATGAAGAGACGTCTTATCAATCCAATCACAGTCCGCATCCTATTGCCGCTCAATGTTCAACATCTCAATGGTGTTGTGAGTATTTGTATTAAACCTCTATTTCTGAAAGTCTAGAGCAAGGAAGCAACAATTCATATTATTTGGATCTCTAATTCCGCCGAGTGGTATCGGCCCACAATAGTGCCACCCCCTCTCATCTCACGGGAAATCGTAAGAGTCGACGAAGTGAAATCCTTTCTGATGATGGGCAGCAGCAAATTATATGAAAGAGGTTATTTTGCACTTGCTATATTCATAAAAAATATTACTGAGTTAACACAAAAAATAAGAAGATAACAATTATAGCGCAGGACTTTGTTAAGCGCAATCATTTGATGCACAATTTTGGAAATTTAAACATGAACAAGATTTAAAAATGTTGCCATTTCTAAAAATAAGCGTACCCAGTATTCCAAGCAAAGTATCACGTAATAAATTTTCCAACAATGAATCTCATGTTGCACATAAAGAACACTTCATTATGTACACATAAACACCTCACGACAAGGCTTTGTCAGTTTGAGCGCGAAATTTGTTGAGAAATGCTATGTCCTTTACAGAGACAAAGTGTTGTAAGTGTAACGTATGTGAATATAATCTCTTGACAGTGCCGGAGATCGAGTTTTTAACAGAGTGAGTAATGTTTTGCATGCACGTTCTCAAGTTGCACTTACTTGGAAATTGTTTTGAATTTTGAAACACGAAGTTGGCAATAAAATGTAATAACAGAGATGTAGTAGTAGTCCAAATTTTCGCTAAAAATGCAAGCTTTTAGCTTTCTCAGAATATCAGATATTTTGCCTTTAACCCGTATTTTAGATACATACATACTTTCAAGCCTGTTTCCCCAAATGGGTAGGCAGAGGCATATTATACGCCCACACTTTGCCAATTATATAGTTGTTCCCGCGTGCCTATTGCCGCTAACTGGGATCTGTTACGTTCGCCAGAGCCTCGTCTTGTGATCAGCAGTGTCTGGCAGGAGGAGCCCAAGCCAACCTCACCTGCAAGTGGTGCACCTGCCGATAAACGGACGAGGCTCTGGCAAACGTCGCAGTTGCCGGTAAGCGGCAATGGGCTCGCCACCTATTACGCGTGACCAACACAGTTAGCGAAGTGTGGGAGTATATTACGCACCTGTTTCCCCGAAAGGGTAGGCAGAGGCGTAATATACTTCCAAACTTCGCCAGTGATTATGTATGTAATGTTATGTAAAAAAATGTCGTTGTGCCTCCGTCGGCTCTTACGTCTCCCCGTAAGTTGACGCACTATTGTAGCCCGTTACCACTCGGACACGTCGATTAGGACGTAATTAACATAAAACACAATAAAGTTTGAAAGCAAAAATCAAACTTGTTTCATAGACAAAATAAAATCTCTGTATAGTGTACTTTGAATCTCGATTTAACAAAATCTATTTAGAAAGCCGTTTTGAAATAGAGCAGTTGAGATTCTGCACTCAAATTATGATCTTTTGAACTCAAATCAGACGACTGACACAGAATATGGGCCAAAGGGTCTGTTTAAGTATGTCATAATGTCCAAGGAAGTCCCATTACCGTTTACTGACAGACAATCCATTCTAAACTATCATTTTAACTACCGAGTCTCTCTTTTGCAGACATTATAAAACAGGCCTTAATATTAGGTCGGGGAAAAAGTCTTTTCGCATAACGTAGGTATAAACTTATTATAAAATTTTTTTGACTGTACTATTTGTGTCTGGCTGGTTTTGGTAACATTAAAAAGGTTCCATTATAAAGAAAAGAAAAAAATAAAAAAAAGTTGTTTCCCGCTATTTTTCATTTGTTTTTCCCTCCGTAAAAATGAGTGAATCTAATGAAGAAATTCTATACATTTTAAAATTTTATTATAAAAAAGGCAAAAATGCAACTCAAGCAGTGAAAAAAATTTGTGATGTTTATGGACCTGATGCAGTGTCAGTAAGAGTAGCACAAATTTGGTTCAAACGTTTTCAGTCCGGAAATTTTGATGTTAAAGATGCACCTCGCTCTGGTCGCCCTGTTACGAATAAAATGGACGCCATTTTTGAAAGAGTGGAGCAAGATCGGCATATTAGTAGTTACGATGTAGCTGAAGAACTGGGAATTGACCACAAAACAGTTTTGACCCATTTGAAGAAAGCTGGTTATACAAAAAAGCTCGATATTTGGGTGCCACACGAGCTCACTCAAAGAAACTTAATGAACCGTGTACTCATTTGCGATTCATTATTGAGACGTAATGAAACCGAGCCGTTTTTGAAGAGATTGATAACTGGCGATGAAAAGTGGATCACGTACGACAAGAACGTGCGAAAAAGGTCGTGGTCAAAAGTTGGCCAGGCTTCACAGACTGTGGCCAAACCTGGCCTAACACGAAATAAGGTGATGCTGTGTGTATGGTGGGATTGGAAGGGCATTGTTTATTATGAGCTTTTACCGCCCGGCAAAACCATCGACTCTGATCTTTACTGCCAGCAACTGATGAGATTAAAGGAAGCAGTCGAGAGAAAACGGCCGGAATTGATCAACAGGAAGGGTGTGGTCTTTCATTACGATAACGCTAGACCACACACATCTTTAGCCACTCAGCAAAAATTAAGAGAGTTCGACTGGGAGGTCCTAGTGCATCCACCATATAGCCCTGACCTTGCGCCTTCAGATTTTCACCTGTTTCGGTCTCTGCAGAATTCTTTAGGTTCTGTAAGGTTGACCTCAAGAGAGGACTGCCAAAACTATTTGTCCCGTTTTTTTGATCAGAAGTCCCAAAGTTTCTACAGTAACGGGATAATGTCTCTGCCCACAAAATGGCAGAAAGTTATTCAACAAAACGGTACATATATATTGTAAATAAATGTACATAAACTTTGAAAAAAATGTCTTGACTTTTCATACAAAAATACGAAAAGACTTTTTCCCCAACCTATTATTTTATTCTACTTTTCAAAGGTCACATATCTCTCTAACATTCTCTTTCATTGTAATTTTACCAGAAAAAGTCCTTTTTTTTCTGGTAAAATTATAATGTCTTCGAATATGATATTGTTTTTAATCATATTGCCTTAAATTATTTCTTCATACATATATATAATCATACCTGTTTCACTGAAGGGGTAGGCAGAGGCATATTATACGCCCACATTTTGCCAATTATATTGTTGGTCCCACGTAATAGGTGGCGAGCCTATTGACGCTTACCGGATACTTTTATGTTTGCCGGAGCCTCGTACGTTGATCGGCAGTGCGGGCCAGGAGGGCCCGTCAAGCAGCGCCAGGAGGGTCTTAGGCAGCGGGGGTAGGGGGCCCTCACAGTCTAACCAAAGACCCTCCGAGAAGTCGGCCACACACGCTATGGTCGCACAAGGAGGCAGGAGAGGCGCGTCCACTGCGTCTCTCTAAGGAGGTCCTCTCGTTTTTGTGCCGGGGGACGTTGGCCGCGGGCGGGGTGTCTGAGCTGCAACCCAGGTACTGGCCTCCCGCTTCTTTCTCAACAAGCAGCGGGCGTCGTCGGAAGATTTCTAGTGGGTATTACTGCTGGCGGTCGTGTCTACCGGTAGTGAGTCCCACACACCTCTCTCGGTCAAAAAAAAAAGCATCACTGTGGTGCGGTGAGGTTGGCTTGGGCTCCTAAGTTCTTAGTAGGATCCCTTTACTATACATCCTTTATTATTATTATCTCGAATGATGTTATTATTGTCATGCATATAGGCAGCAATGAGTGCAATTTGCATTTAGATAAACGTCTTGGTAGAGTCTTCGATTTTGAAAACAATTTAAAAAGGAAAGTCTACAACAAAACTTTTATGTCGAAAAATTTCAAAGAAATATACCAGGAAAATTTGAATATTCTTATCCACAAGTATGTCTATAACATTTTATGGGCTGTTTCTTGTGACACAAGAGTTAACCCTCAAGTGAAGTGCCGCGTAGTGCAACGTTAGCCCATAAAACTTTTTATGAAGTCCATCTGTAGGGCTTGCAATATTTTAGGAATAAGCGGGAATTTTTGATATCCTAAAGTTTACATTGAAGTAATAGATTGAGTCAATACCATTAACAGAAGTTCCCAAATGCCTATACCATGGGATGTAATGGATAGGATGAGAAACTTATATTTTATATTTTTGGTATTAAACACTTTTTTCAATGGCGACTGCGGGCAAGTAAACGTAGTATAGAATAACTTCCTCCAATGGGAATCGATACGGAATTGGAGAGAACTATGTTCAGCAGTGGACTTGAAATAGCTGAGATGGTGATGGTGATGGTGATGATTTACTTTAAGACAGCAGACGCCGTGTTTTCTTGCAGTGAACTTATTGAGAATATGATTTTTACTGCAGTTATTCACATAATTTGAATGGAACTATTCTATTGTATTTCTTTTTGTTATCTTTATTGCGATAATATAATTATGGTTAAACAGAGAGTTAGTAGTAAACTTGCGATAATATTTCGAATACAGAGAAAGAGAGAGAGAAAGAGGTAGATAAATAAATATTGGCGTTTTGGGAGTGCAAACCTATTTTTGACCTACACAAATATCAGTGTCACCCGTGTTCATGTTTGGTGAGCGTTTACTGTTTGTTTTATAGTTAGATCACAATAAAAACAAATTTCATATTTTTTTTCAAACTGCATGCATGAAGTGATTCCCTTCATAAACGAAAATGCAACCGTATTCAAATATATTATAAATATATTTTTTAAAAAAAACTAGCTGAACCGGCGAAATTTTCACTGCTTTTTTTTGTGAAATAAAATATTTGTTTTCTGGAACTAACACAATAGTTGCTAACAGTTATTGTCTATACACGTTCACTTTAACTTTTAATTTCAAAATAATGATTTAAAAAAATCTTCTCATTTTCCATTAACACACCTGGTTCAAGTAATAAATTATCCAACTTGGCGTAGTTGTTCGGATATACACACATACGCGATGATAGGTGGTTGGATACGATTACTGAAATAAAGCGGAATTCATGGAGGTCGGTCCTAAGATGTGTCTAGCTATGCTAGATGCCTAATTGGGTGACTTGAAAATTTCTAATAATAAGACGCCACACACCTGCCTGCGCCAATCTGCACAGGGTTCACGTGGTGTAATATGGCCTTATTTCTCCTCAAAGTGAGAGGGCCCGTGCTCAGTAGTGAAACGTTAATGACTGAGATGATGATTTTGACTAATACTTGGTTCCGTAGTTTCAAATTTATTATTTTGCTTATTTATTTGTCTGTAATTTTTGGATACAATTTAAATACAGTTTGATTTATCCTTCAAGAAGCGATAGTAAAGTTCGCGGAAATATATTATTTAAGAACAAATGTTATAGAGTTACAAGCGCACTGACCTGATTGAATTATTCTCTCTTGGAGGTCGTCCGCCTTCTATCAAATTTAATACCGTAATAATCATTAAAATCATAGTACAATAAGCTTGATATTCAATATAAATTCAATTTATTTTGACACTCTTTGAGACTTGGAGTGAAAATAATTTCGAGATCGGCTCAGTAAGGCTCTTATAAACGTCGATGTAAAAACTAACACATCTATTCTTTGCAAGTGGGAGCTTCAGCTGAGATAGAATTTGTCAAAAAGTTATCAAGTTTGGTCGTTCATACCAAGATTCAACTCTCAGTGCCCGTAAACCCTAAATTAAAATTAGCACGATATTCCAAATTTTGTCCGATTACAAGTAGTTTTTTTGTGGGATCGCATAAAAAAAATTACATACACTTCAATTTGAATTCTGATAAAACACTTGAGAATGTCAAAATGACTCAATACTAACGCGATTAACTTAAAACACAGATTATTATCAACATTATAACAAAATACAAAAGTAAACCTCACCATAAACCTTAATAATATTTAAGATAACGGAATACTTCCCGGAGACAATAGAAATATATTATCAGAATAAATAAATCATACTTACTGAAAGTCCGGGAAATAACCTCGAGCTATGCCACCCTATCCTTAAGTACCATAAACCGAAGGGTTAGAAGTCTTTGATCTGATATCGCGCAAAAGTGGTTCTAATAATCCCGCTTTAACCAAAGTGTTACTAAATTTTATTTGATGATTTTATCAAATGTTTAATTGGATTCTTCATCGATATTTATGTTTACTTCTATTTTAAATACTGGGTCTTCTCATGTCTATGTTATTTTTGAAAAATATGGTTCTTCATTCAGTTGCTTTCTTTATATGTTAGCGAAATTAATAATAACGATTTTTTCAATAGGTTACTAGTTTATAACTTCCTAAAACGGCATTCTCAAATGTACATTTAGCAATCACTTGCTTCAAATCCAAATTGACATTGATAAAACCATAAATATTTGTTGACCATTCCATTATTATAAATGTTCATCCACTTTTATTAATCCAGGAGTAACTTAAAGAAACTTTTCATTCATAAAATACTATGGTTATTTTTTATTTTAATGCATTCAGAATGTTGTATTTTTATAGTGCAAGACAGAACCATGCTGTCTTTCCCGCAAAGTTCTTCTTATATTAAGCTCCCGCTGTAGTAAAATAGCGCGCTGGCAAAAAATTTTAGCGATATTTTTATGTAGCAGAATTGGTTTACCAATTACCAAGGTTCCTTAGAACTTCATAGATAGTAATCAGCTTCCTTCTTACTGATAAGTATTCCCGAGGGCCGGTAAGATTTTTCGAGTGAGATAGTTCAGCGACTATGACAAAGAAATACTTCTGGTCCATTAATATAAAGCTGAAGTAAGCTTAGTATTTATTTCGGATTTGAATGGGGGTGACTAAAAGTTAGATGAAGATAGACTTAGAACTAGTTAGACATAGCCCAAATATAAAGTAGGATTGATAACCGATTCCTGAAGTGAAGGCTTTTAGAAAGCGTATTGTAGGACGCCCTCAAGTTAGATAGAGCTACAATATACGCAAGACGGCTAACAGCTGTTGAAGGCGAGCAGCAGAAAATCGAGCTTGACTCTTTCAATATACCGTGCCAGCGGGGAGGTCTATGTCGAGCAGTGAACGAAAGATGGTAAAGATAAAAATATCATTATTTTCGCACTAACTTGAGTTAAAATCTCTAAACGCGATCGGCGAGCGTAAGCATAAAATATATAATTTAGCTTTACTTTTCTACACACGGTGTCATATGCGTGATACTCTTAATAACAAAGCTGAAAGTTTTCTCCGAGGTAGAAACAAAATTAAGAATCTTTTTTGCTAGTCTGTCTCATTAATTCGAGTTCTTGAATAATTTATTAACCCCGCAAAATGTAGGGCGCTCACGCAAATTGGCCTTTGAACGAACCCTAGGCTTTTCAGTCTCTCTCCTATTCTATATTCATGTGTTTAGTAAAAAAATAGTGCAAACTTGAAAACTACACAAAAGGGACGTTAGAATGTTATTTCTGAAGCTTTGCAATGGAAAAGCTTTGGGTATATTAAACTTATGCAATATTCTGATTTCGTATTAGATCCTTTGCTAATTATTGGTACTGTGATGGTTTGGGTTTATTTTATTTATCTCTCTCTTTATCTCTAGGCTTATATTTAGCAGCAAAATACGCTGCTGAACATTAGCATATCCATAGCCGCGCGCTTTCAGTTCACCAGATTCAGCTCTACAATGTTTGCTGGTTCGCTACCACTATTAAAATCTTAACGCCCCAATAGTCATCGAATCTTCGAGGTATGTATCCGGCCTATTACCTTAGTATTACTTTTATTGGTGAAAAATCTATGAGAATCTATGAATTCCTCATTTCATCGTCTCGTTGCAAATTTCCGTCCCAGTGAACTGGCAATTCTAGTATTTAAAGACGGTTATAATTACCTGTTTCTGAAGAAAATTAGGGCTTTTGACCCTTATTCTCGTACTATTTATTCGGCCATAAAACCAGTTTTTGAATGGGCTTTGTTTTAAACGACTAGCAAGTCATCAGCATAACGTCTATCTTATGGTAAATCACGTGTCTTTAATATTTATGTAGAGGTATAAACTGAATTATAATTCAATGCTAATTATAGCACAAAAATAAAAATAAACTTACACTAAGTATAGTTAATTTATGCAAATATTATATCTCTGCAAATAAATAATTTATTTATAATATTGGTTGATAAAAATGGATCGCTATTATTTGTTTTCTAATAAATAAAATCATATTGAATTTACGACCGAGAAGTAGGTTGGGGGAAGGAAACGGGATGTCATTTATCAAAATGTTTTTTCACATAAATAGGGTGACCCTTTAAGACGCAGCGTTATGAATGAATATACCTCTATTTGGAATACTTTTAAAGCACTATGATTAAATATATTGTGCCTTCAAACCCGTAATGACCGACGACAAATATATTTATAATATGTATGTAACTGACGATGGCGTTTAACGTGTTGAGAATGTAAAACTTTATTTAACTAAATGAATTTACCTATTAGTTAAATTCATTTAGTTAAATAAAGTTAAGCTACTTGCCTTTGAATCGGAGCAAAGTAACATTATTTGGCAGCCTGTCTATGTTTTATGTAATTTTCATTTATTATTATTGTTTTATTTTAAAAACACATTTCCCCGCAAATTTTCACTGTGAGGTTGGTGAAGTTTTCCCTGGAGCTTTCTCTACTTAGATAGTTACAGAAGTCTGTAGTTTGTAGAGGGACGTTAGTAGTTCACGATGAATAATATCATTTACTATTAAAAGTAGTTAAATTGTATTAAAGTATATAGGATACAACATAAAAAAAACGTTAAAGTCTAGATTGTTGAACATCCTCCCTTTACTTTTATGGCCAATCACAATATCCGGTTAAATACAATTAAGTTACTATCTTTTTATTGTTGCTTGCCATGAAGAATAAAAATAAATAGCAAGCAAGCAATTTAATGTTAGTTCTACTTTACGGGTGGTCACGTTAAGAAAGTAAATATTTGAAACAAAATAAAGGTTATATTATTATTTCAGCAGATTACAATAAATATCACTTCAAAACAATGGATTATATAAAGACACAGTGCCATTTTATTTACCATTTAACGCTAACGCTTTACGCCCAACTTAAGTTAATTAACTGATGAAAATGTTTCCAAATGTATAGTAAGATGCTATGACTGTTTCTTGAAACTGTACGTAATGTAAACTATTGTTCTATGATTTAATCTAGTTTAAACAGTTAGTTTATATTTACTAATAAACGTACACAACTCCCGCTTACACGACTAGATTCCTGTTTAAGTTTCAACTTAAAATACTTTCCAAGCTCATTTATGCTTACATGAGGGTGAAGAAGGCTTTGGTTGTAAAGTTAATATGATACTAATGCTACACACAATCTGCAGTCAAAGTACTTTACATCGTAAACCCCATGTTTGTAGAAATAATAACGAAGTTTGTTTATTTTCATTACAGTTTCATGTCTAACAAACGTAACTAACTAAACAGAATATTTCATACAGCGATATCCCTTGTCCTAAATGAAGGCAACTGAATGCCTCAACCCTTCGTACAGCGAACGTAATTAAGCGACTGAGCCCTTATTAGTCGGTAAATAAGTCCGTCCCACTCCAATTTTGAATTTTCCAGAGCACACTCAGCTTTTTGGATTAAAACGTAGCGTAAATTCGTGTAACTTACGACGATGGAAGTATTCGCACGCCCGTATTTTCAAGTTTTGCTCCCTGGGGATCTTGAAAGATAGTGCCTTCTGGAAGTGACTTTGCTGGAATCTTTTTTGTAATTACGCCATTTACGTCAAATTTATTTTTAAAGCAGATATTACGTTTATATAGATGACATTATGTTAATTAGACGAGCGAATGAGAGTATTGATAATAGAAGCCATAAATTATAGCCATAAAAGATTTACTTTTATCGTATTTCATATCTCCAAAGTTTTAAAGATTGGAAGTAATCATATTTTTTGAAAAACCTTTATACGTATCAGTGTTCTGAGCCCAATGGTAACAACTTGAAGCCGCGCGAGAAAAGTAACACTTAGGCTGATAAAGAAATTATTTGTACCCGGGCATTGGATTATTAGATTTGCTTCGGATATGAGACGGATATTTTATCCATTTCTTTGGATTTTTCTTTGTAATAAAAAAAGTATCGAATGCTTGATGAAATCAAATTATTTTTTATATAATATTCGTTTCGAAATACTGAATTATTATTTAAATATGTTTTATCAGAATAACGAAATGCCTTTACACAGAGCGTGTGGGTATTTTTTTCCTAATAGTAGCAATCACTGAAATGAAGATATTATCTAAATGTACTGGTAATTTAAGTATAAAATAGGTAACACGCATACATATAACTACCATATTCATGCAAATGAATACACAATATCATTTTACCGATCGTCTAGTCGGATTTTATATAGGAAGGCAGACGTGACATGTACCTAATCAATAATTGGTGTGCATGTGGTACATGATATGCGTTTTTAGTGCTGCCATACTCGGTGCTATTTTATAAGAACCCTTTAGAAAAGAATACAGCTTTTATACTTTTTACTCCCACAACACATTGACCTTTGACGGCGAGAAACTCTCCAGTGGTTGCTAATGCAAGTCTATGGGGATCTTTTCCAGATTTAAGAAGCCCAAGCTAACCTCAACTGCTAGTGTTGCCGATTATCGGAGGAGGCTCTTACAAACAAAAAAGGATTGTATGGAAAAGCATAGCAAAGAAAAGTACTTGTTTCTACATTAATAAAAGCAAGCAAAATACTAAACATTTCAAGGCTATTCCACTGTTAGACTGTAAGTGCTTAAAGTGGTCTTGACAAAGTAGGTGTTGATTACAGGTAACTTTATTGTGGGGATGGAATGGAATCTGGCATTCAAGACATTCTCTTTGACTGGACTGTTCTGTTGGAATGCTTAATCCATGCCTTTTGTCACACCATGGCCCCTACCTTTTGTTTCATTGCAGTTTATTAGGAACTATTTGATCCGACAGCAAAATTACCTGTTAATGACATTGTTTGAGAAATGGTAATCATATTTTTTATATTGCTCTGTATGCTAAAATTACATTATGCAATGATAAAAATACTTTGTTACTTTAATAGAAAATCTATATAAATTGTAATAATTCTATGTATATTAAGTATATATTTACAAAAAAAAAAGTATTTATGTATGTTTATCCGTTATTTAGTATCCATAACACAAGTTCTTAATGATCCTTAAATTGGAACTAAATAATTGGTGTAAGTGTCTGAAATATTTATTTATTATTTATTTATTTAATTAACGAGGCTTACGTAAGTAGCACTGATATACTAGTTGTACAGTCAGCTGTGTCATAATACATTTATATTCAGCTATAACTTATAGCTGACATGCTTCACGATATAATCTACATATGCTGACCTTCGAATACTACCAACATACTGTACAGACTATCAGCCCTCCAACAAAAATAAATAACGTCTGGTCTGTAAGACCATTTGGATTAGAACTCTCTGCAAATATGCGTCGGCATGTGTTTCCCAGATCCTTTAGTCTCTGGTCTTTTAAGCGGGACGTGAAACAGTTAATCTAGTTGGTTCGCTTCTTACCGTCTTTTATGCACGGTATTAGCGCTCTTATTTTTTGTATTATATCGACTGATATCATCAGGCATGATAGGGTAATTATGACAAGTCATATTAAAAAAAAGGTCTACCGCTATTAACGTACTCATTTATAAAACATAAATTTGTTAATATTATTAGGTGTATTTTATTTTGTCCTAAATAAACAACATTGTCAACTTTAAAAGAAATATAAAGAGTACTTCAGTAATATAAAATAGTCCAGTATAATCTGATATTGACACTAAGAGCTATTGAGTACAATGTTGGAACAGATGGGATTTTCAATCGAGTATCGATAGTAGTACGTGACGAGTTTGGTCTAAAGAGGGGAATTGTTATTAGAAACATTACGCCGTCGCAGTGCCAGTAACTAAACTGTCCTGTAAATTCCTTTTCTTGTATATTGCAGAACATATAGGTAAAAAATACATACATACATAATATCACACCGGTTTCCCCGAAGGAGTAGGCTGAGGCATATAATACGCCCACATCTATTATAGTATGTATTAGGTGGCAAACCTATTGTCGCTTAGCGGGAACTTTAATGTTTTCCAGAGCCTCGCCCGTTGATCGGCAGGTGCAACACTTGCAGGTGAGGTTGGCTTGAGCTCCTATGATTTTGGTACATCCCCCCGGAAAAAGGTAACACCCGGAGACCGATGACTCTGGGTGACTACCGGGGGAAAAACTAAGAGGGACCTGTAGGTCGCGCAGCGGGCGGGCCAGGAGGGCCCATCAAGCAGCGCCAGGAGGGTCTTAGGCAGTGGGCGCCTGCTATCTAACCATAGACCCTCCGAGAAGTCGGCCACACACGCTATGGTCGCACAAGGAGGTAGGAGGGGCGCGTCCACTGCGCCTCTCTGAGGAGGTCCTCCGGTTTTGGTCCGGGGGACGTTGGCCGCAGGCGGAGTGTCAGACGCTGCAACCCAGGTACTTGCCCCCGCTTTTTTTTCAACAAGCGGCGGGCGTCGTCTGAAGATTTTTAGTGGGTATTACTGCTGGCAGTCGCGTCTGCCGCTGGTGAGACCCACATCCCCTTTCGGTCCCCCTTTGGCCGGAAGGTAGTGCGTAAACGCAAGTAAAACAAAAAAAAAAAGGATCCCCATACACCCTGTACATATATTATATATACATAGATTATTATTTTAAGATTTGCTTAGATGTTAATTGTAATGTCCTTTGGGTTGTATCGAATAAATAGTTTGTATGTGTATTTATTTTGAATTTCGTTAGTAATGTTCTAAATGTTAAAAAGTTAAAATTTACGTGTGTTTTTAATTCTTGATGAGCATTTCTTATACTCGTTACGGATTTTTTTGATAACTTAGAAACATAAATCTGAATCCCTAGAATTTCAATATTTTATATATATATATATATATATATACAAAATAATACACTTCTAAAAAGTATTTTTTTGTAATAGAAAATATTATAACCTAAACTTACCAGAAATCTTATTCATTTCCGAAGTCAATAAGATATTAAACACTATTTTTTCAAACAATTTTTTTGTTTTAAAGAAGCCAAGAGCTTCTTTAATTTGAAATTAAAAAAAATATATTTGACAAAAAATTGTAACAATTATGGAATAAACACTTTTAAAGCGATAAATATCAAAACGCCCCTTATTGTCTCAACTAGTTTGGTTTAAAGAGTCCGTTCTAAATATGAAGTATACTTTAGTAGGGCTCACTGGTTTTGAGCGTATAATGTGCAATCGCTTTTGTTGTTTTTTTGTTTATTTAGTATGTGCTTATTCGATTACAGTGGTTGTCTTGAGTATCGAAAACAGTATTTGATAATTCAAGTTATTTGCAACAATGTGCAGCGAGTTCGTAATCTAGTCACAGTAAAAGTCTGTCCTAGCCGATTCAAGTCTAAGTCACACCCCAGTAAAATTGTAGACACTTTACTAGAGGTTTCTTTTATTTACTTAGCATACATAAAAGCTAATTACATAGCTAAAAATCTCGGGCAACATTCACGGTCTGAAAACTGTCGAGATAACTAGTTACTTGATGAGACGATCAGCTGAAACGGATTTATTCATAATGTATTTTAAGACAGTGAGTGGGGGAGTAATCAACGGACAGACAGATAAAGCAAAAGTTTAATTGTTATACAAAAGTCTTAATCATTTTTGTGCCAGTTTCAGTAAAAGACGCGTCGAAACTCAGAAACTGTGTAATTTTCTGAAATCGATCTTTATAACAGTTTTTATCTGATATTATGTTGGATACTTAGGCCCATAGTACACGGAGTATATTAAACGCGCCGACGACGCGCGATAAACACAATGAATTACATTTCAATGCTTTCAATTTTACGACGACTTATATGGCGTGGAGGTCAGTATACCTGCACTTCACTCAAGAGGTCGTGGGTTCGATTCCCACACTGGACAAAACTTTGTGTGCATGAATATGAATATTTGTTCTGAGCTGGGTGTTTTCCTATGTATATTAAGTATGTATTTACAAAAAATAAGTATTTCTCGTATAAGTGCTGTAGAGGCGCGTTTCACGATCGCCCCGTGTGCTTAGGTTTCTAGGTTGCGTTCGGATTGCGTTTGAAGCGCGTATACGTGCGTCATCTGCACGTCGTCGGCGCGTTTAAAATACGCTGTGTACTATGGGCCTAAACGCAACAAGCAGCGTCCACGGCGCCCGCCAAAGACGCGCGTTCCTGAAACGCGCGTCGTCGGTGCGTTTAAAATACGCCGTGTACCATAGGCCTAAGTAAATTTGTCACTCCTTTTAAAAGCATCTGTCGATATTATGTCAATGTGTCTGCTCAGAGATGTCACACCATTTATCGAGTGACGCTGTCAGAGTGACAAGAAAAACTGTTAGCTCAACTCTTGATCCATTTATTTACTTTTACTTGTCATGCATTCTAGCACATGTAATGATTTTTAATATATCATTGTAATAGTGTATCTGGCGCGGTAATTGGGAATGGATGCCCCTGGATGCAGACATGCGATAAATGAGTTAGTTAAATAAAAGAAGTTCTCCAAGGGAAAGGTTGTTAAAAAAGTTAAAGGTTGTAATGGTTGTTCTATTCCAAAAACGTTGCCTATTTGGAATGAAATAAAAATTAATTCAACATTTAAAAGACCAAACAAGTCTGTTGAAAAAAAAGAAATGCGACTTCATGTCGCCCAATACAACGATACTTCCTTACTATTAACTATATTTAAACGAAACTTTTCACGATTTTATGAGAATACTTCGTACCAGATTTTTATGCTGCGAGTAATGTCGGAAGAGCTAGAGGCTACACGTTACATAGTTAAGCAGAGTTTACAGATTCAGTACTTAGAAACAATATTCATTTAACTGTTATGTTACATCATTAATATTTAGAATTACGAGATTACAATTGAGCCGTGTAGTATCGGCCTAGAATAGTGGCACACCCTCTCATCTCACGGGGAGTCGTTAGAGCCGACGACGATAAATACTACCGGATGATGGGCAGCAGCGTAATTCTGCGTACTGACTTGAACTGCGATCACCAATCAGCGGGATAATACGAGCGACTTACGAAATTCTTAATTCATATTGATATTATTTTCTTAAAAACATTTAGGTACAATAAAAGTACAAGAGATAAATAATTACTTTGGTTACTAAATAAAACACTTCTATAGCCTCGAATCAGGGTGTATTTTATTCCGACGACATTTCGAATAGTGATTGGTGGTCACGCGGAGACTGAGATGACCGTTCTAACAGAGAGACTGAGATAAATTATCTCAGTCAATCATGCGCCTTTGTCTTCAGATACACTTAAAGACGTCGGTACAAATTGAAAACTACTGTCAGTAAAACATTAATTTATTGAACTCCAACGGTTCTGGCCAAACGAACTGATAACAAGTGCTATATTTTGTCTTTTAATAAAACCGCAATGGTTGATGCGGATTTATTCCGCTAATTCGCACGGTGCTGCGTCTCCACCACTTTTTTATAAAGCTGGAAGGCTTTAATTTTATATGATTAGAAGGCCTCTCACCTAGCTTCGTGGCTGAAGGCCTTGGGGGTACCTTATTCGTCAATGGGTTCGAATAATAATGTCGTTCAATGTTGGATATTGGTATTGCTGAAAGCTATTCGATTTGTTGCTTTCTAGTGGTTTGTAATAAATAAAAAAACTTGAAGCTTTACATTTATCTCGACGTTCCATAATAATCTATTAATAAAATTCACACACATGTTATATTTGTGACATAATCAAAAGTATATTGTGTTGTTCAAAGTCAACATATTGTTTGTATACAAAACGTTAAGTGTTTTCGCCAAAACGTATTTATTTATTCTATAAGATTGCGTTATAATGAGTTATATATTAAGGGGACGGTGGATGTCACTGATTTTCAGAAGCCTATCAAGGTGTCTCCGCGCCCGCGGCAGAAGGGATTTTTAGATGGATTTCGTGCCTTAATTGCGTATAATTTTTTTTATCAAAAATTATAAAAAAAGAATTTGGCAAAAGCAACCAAACGTTCTCTTCGGTTTTTAATCTACTTATAACATGAAGTCATGAAATAATACTTGCGATTAATAGCTTAGAAATAAAATGGCCGAAAAAAGACACAACTCCCCACCTTAAGTGCAGAACAGTTAGCTACTTAAAACAAAAGATAATTAAACTTTTACGTCAGATTGAATGTCAAAAGTGTCAAAGTTTGAAAGTATCCTTTTATTCATGCTCCAAGTTAAATTGCAAATGAAGACGGTTTAATTACACCGTGATTATTCACGTACCAGAATCAATTTATTAGAATAATAAATAAAAAGTTGTATAATTTATGGTTACATTGGCTACTTAGAATGGGATCCTTAAATTCCGTTGACAAATGAAGCTGAGTCTTAGACTGAGTCTTTGGTTAATTGGATTTTCGACGAGTTAAGTAAGCATTTGTAATTAAATAATTAATTCGTTTGTATTTTGCGATATTGTTTTTATTCTTAAATAATGTCTAAAAAGTATTTAGTCTAATTATATTTGCTAACATTTTATAATTATCAAGAACGTAAATGTTGTGACGACTGATGTGGTGTGGAGGCGAATTTACCCGCATTTCGCTCCTGAGGTCGTAGGTACGATTCGTGTGCATAAACATGAATGTTTGTTCTGGTCTGGTTGTTTTTATATATAGTAAGTATATATTGACAAAAAAAAGTATTTATGCAAATTTATCCGTTATTTAGTATCCATTATTTCTTAATGTTACTTTGTCATAAGTATTGCGTTTGTCTGTAAAAATAAGTCACTATTTATCAATGTAAAGTATTTCAACATGTCATCATCATTATCATCATCTCAGCCCATTAACGTCCCACTACTGAGCACGAGCCTCCTCTCAGGTACCAAAGTGCGAGGGTATTGGGTCATTCTCCACCACGCTGACCCAGTGCGGATTGACGGAGGCAGGTATATGGCGTCCTGCTGTTAGAACTTTTCAAGCCGTCCATTTAGGCCTCTAATATGGCTTAACGACTACCACATTTAGTGATAACCAACGGCTTAACGTGCCTACCGAAGCACGAAAGCGCTCGATATCAAATGCCACACAAACAGTCCCCATCCAAGGACTGACCTCTGTAAACTCTGCTTTACTTCGGTTATCGTTTCCGATTACCGAGCACCGCGGAGCTACCAGCGCTTCCCATTTAAACATGGGTCGTGACTGACGAAGACTAGCGCGACTACAAGCCAAGATATCTATTATGAACAATAATACCTTATTGCAATAATCAATTCACAAACACCTGATTACAGTCGCCTGTCATAGTTTCCGTGTACAGATTATACTGCCTTGTAGTTTTCGCACAAAAGATGATTCATGCGTGATATTTCCGACATTTATATCATAATTTACGTGCAAACGTACAATAGGTCATGAGCGTTTCACTGTTTATCTTCAGAGAGAGGTGTGAACCGTGGAGGAAACACAGAGAGGTGTTGTATTTATACTTTTCTATTGTTTTCTGTCTCCGAAATAAATACGCCACTAAATAGACTACAAGATATAATGTTAAAGTTTTATTGCTGTAGTGCTTTCTAGTATTAATTTTGCTACGTTTTTGATTTAAGTTGATTTCCGTTAGGCCATTAAAAATCGGCTTGAATATTACGTGTGACTTGAAACAAATAAAAAAAAAATTTCTTACATTTACTCAAATTATTTAGTTCCAAGATAAGTATCATTAAGAACTTGTGTTATGGATACTAAATAACAGATAAACATACATAAACACGTTTTTTTTTATAAATACATACTTTACATACATAGAAAAACACCTAGACCAGAACAAATAGTCATATTTATTCACACAAATATTTGTCCTGTGTGGGAGGGAATCGAACCCACGACCTCAGGAGTGGAGTACGGGTATACTCGCCACTATGACATATCGGTCGTTAAATTGCTTTATTTAAATAGAGATTAGAGATTTATAATCTCGAAGTTCACTCTTTGCTCACAGATCATTTTATGAAATGTGTCAAATGGCCTAGAGATGGCTATTCATTCATATGGCCATATGGACTCTAGACGAAATCCTAGTCCTTCAGTCGCATACTAAAACACCCTCGGGTAAGACTTGGTCTTATAGAACTGGCATTTAGATTCACTTACACCTAATTTTTATTTATTTGCATGTAAGTGAATCTAAGCTTCGTGATTTCAGTGTAGTTATATTTAGTTTTTTTTTATATATATATATATGTGGTTTTGACGTTTTCGAGTGCTATGTAATAGTTTATGAAATAAAGAACTTTTTACTTTACTTTAGAGTTCTTGCTTATAGAGGTGCACTGATTTATTTATTTATTTGACTTCCAAAGAGTTTTATAACATAAATTACAAATAGATATGGGTTTAAAGAATTTATTACTCATAAAAACACAATAGTTTACTTAAAATGAGATACAATAAATCATGTAAATTACTTACTTGAATTAACAAATAAAGTTACATTATGTACAACTTTAGAAAGTCCGGTACTTGATGATACGTTTACAAGCAGAGGTATAATAAACTTAGTTGTGTGACAAAGCATGTTTGGATAATGTAGGTGCACAAAGAAAAAAATGATATAAGTATATTAAAAAACTAATTTTTGTTTTGAAAGAAGCCACATCATTCATAAAAGAATAAAATTCTCATCATCTCATCTCAGCCATATGATGTCTACTGCTAAACATCGGCCTCTCCAAAAAATTTCCATATTGAGCTATCCTGAGTAGCTTGCATCCATCGGCTTCCCGCCGCCTTGACCAGATCATCGCTCAATCGCATAGGAGGCCGTCCTCTATTACGTTTGCCGGTTCGCGGTCGCCATTGGAGAAAAGTAACGCCTCAAAATAATTAACAATCATTATTGTACAAAAATAAAGAATATATTATTATATATTATAGTCAATACGAACACTGATTAATTTATTGAAAAATAAATTAAGTAGACGACACATATCGATATTTACGAAAAAAGTCGTCTGGTAGTATAATTGTGCCACTTGACCGCATTGATATAATTTTTCCGCAAAATCACTCTGTAATATACGATATCTTTACGCAATATCGAAATTCCCACAGACTTACAACAAAGTGATTTTATACTTACATAAATTTACGCCTGCTTCTCCGAAAGAGTAGGCAGAGGCATATTATAAAAATCAAATCAGTAAAAAAAAATTAAAAATATTTATTTAGTAACAGTGTTTGGGGACCCCTTTTAAGTAAACATATACCTGTGTTAGGGGAACCCGCTCTTCCTGGTCATATGTTTGTAACATTTTATCTACTATGATACATGCTTAAATTATTAAATATAATGTGTGTTCGTGTGTGAGTGTGTGTACGTGAGTGTGTGCGCTTGTGTGTGTGTATGTGCCTGAGTGAGTATTTTGTGTCTATGTTGCAACGTAGTGATAAATAAATAAGTTTAATAATTTTATGTAGTATACTGTAAGTTATATATTTTCTAGACTTATACGCCCACACTTCGCCAATTATATAGTTGGTCCCAATTAATAGGTGGCAAGCCTATTGCCGCATAATTTTATACGAGTAATAAATAAATCTATGTCCACAGGCTATTTAGCAAAGTCATTGCAAACAAAAGTAATAATCGACGCGACCTTCCATTGTTTCTCATTGGACTTCACAAATTTGGATAAATGTATTTCAATTCTGTTAATGAATACAAATGGGATCGCTTTCCTTGTAATTTAATTTATGATATTTATTTATCTGCGCGAAAATAAGCGCGCTCCTTCAAGTAGACAATGTGACAGAGAAATATTTCATTATATGATTTCTTAGGATTCTGTACACAAATTTTTACTAAACCTTCACTATTCACCCTTTTATTTATCGGAGCGTGATAACGTATTGGGCCATTGGTGTTCACTTTTTTTTTCTTTGACATAATAGCTTTGTGTCTTTAGCATATTTAGCCGGGGTCAAGTAGGAGATATATTAATAATGTTAAAATAAATATGTGAATAAGATGCCCTCCCCACTTAATCCTTTGAGTCCTCAGTAAAGATGTGCGACTATACAGAGATCTCAAATGGATTTCTTAAGAGAATTTGAAAAGTGATGTTGCACTGTTTCGTTTGATTTACCAACACTTATGTGAGTACGTTCACAAACACTTAACGGTTAATAATCCACCGTTATAATAACACATTCAATTTAAAAAAAAAACAAATTTTCGAAAATGTAACAAAACTGCTGAGCAGACATGACGCTTCACTTTCCCGCCAAGAAGTCTTTGTTGTAATTATTCGGTAGTATTATGTTATTTCTTTGTTTTTTTTTATCTCAGCCCATTGAAGTCCCACTACTGAGCACGGACTTCCTTTCCAAAACCAAGGTGAGGGGAATCTGGCTTATATTGCACCATGCAGAACGAATGCAGGTTGGCAGAGGATTTGAGGATTTTATCAGCGCCATAATCTTATGAATCATAATAAGTATATAATACCAAACTTATCGCGCTAGTTTTAACTTTCATAAGATCTCTATTGAGCCAAACTTGAATAAATAATTTTGACTTTGACTTTATCATCATCATCATCATCATCATATCAGCCATTTGAAGTCCACTGCTGAACATAGGCCTCCCCATTTGCTTTCCTCGTAGATCGATCCTTTTCCGCATGCATCCACCGACTCCCCGCCGCCCTGACCAGATCATCGGTCCATCGCGTGGGGGCCGCCCTCTACTACGCTTGCTGATTCGTGGTCGCCATTCTAGAACCTGAACGCCCTATCGGTCGTCGGTTCTTCGAGCTATGTGCCCCGCCCACTGCCACTTCAGCTTGCAAACGCTCTTCGCTATGTCGGTCACTCTAGTTCTCCTACGGATTTCCTCATTTCTGATTCGATCACGTAGGGACACTCCGAGCATAGCTCTCTCCATTGCACGCTGAGCGACTCTGAGCTATGATCATGCTCTGAATTTATCATTACATTATAAAATGAAATTAATTAATAAATTTAGATATTTAGTTACGACTAAAAGAAATAAAAAAAAGGTCACGCTCACGAAGCATAAATCCAAAGGAAACCTGCATAACTCTTTAAAAAATATCCCCATTAATGTTTGGTATTTTCTCACCAATGAAACCCTCTTTGAATGAATTCATCAAAATTTAGCATTCATTATCCGTTAAAACAATTTCTAACGAGCAAACATCAGTCAATGTCTAACAGTGAGTAACATTGTTTCATAAACACAGAAAAGGTATTTCGAACTCATTTAGAGAACATCAGTCCGTTAATATATAAAGAGTATTGAGTTTTTGCTTTTAGCTTGACTACGAAGGATTTAGTTATTTTACAGAGTAGTCCTTAGTGTCTATTCTTATCAAAATAAAAGTAGATGCTTGAAGCGTGTAATAGGGTACCTAACAGACAGTTTAACGTACTGTGTTATAGGTCGACACATTTTTGTTTTTGTTTCTTATTTTGAAAGTGGTGATCGTAGTCTATGAATTGCAACACCGTTAAGCCCGGTCCTGACGAATGTAACGTGTAATGTAAGATTACGTGTAATTTGGCATTAACAGTGTGGACGGCACACGAACTCAAAGCGAATTGTGTACGCGAATCTTATTTCAGAGCTCGTTCCACCTAGTTGCTACGAACATGCCGAATAGGAAGGTCGTGATATCTGGTGCTGCTATTACTTGTATGATTTTACTAACTGAAAACCGGAAGAAACGCTACTACATCTCTTCCCAATGAATCAGCAATATCACTCCAAGCATAGCTTTTCAAATTTTGCGTAAAGTAATTTGGATTTTATGGATCCCAAATAACAGGGTTTTCTTAATACACTAATAACTTATACTAATAAGTTTTTTTTTTTTTTACCTATACAAAATACTGTCCTTGTTTAAAAGGAGGTATCTTATATCCACTACAATCTAGCCTATCTAAAGACTAGTTAGTAACTTTCTTTTATCATAAACTACTACAGTAAGTAATACTAATAAGTAAGTAACTAATAAGTTCAAGCGATTGTTCGTCGCTCCACATCTTGAACGTATACGAACGCCGTCCAAACGAGCACTGCGAGCGCCTTTTTGTTCGCGCAAAAAACCGACAGCCGATGGATCAGCCCGAGCGCCGGCGCGAGCGTTACATGTAATGCTCGTAGTGCCGTCCATACGTAGTTTCAGTGTCACATTACACGGTGGATTACATTACACGTTACACTCGTCTGGACCTGGCTTTAGAGTCAACGACAGGCCAACAAATCTCAAGAAAAAACCACAACACACAAATTAAACGACAAACCAATTCTAATAAAAAATCCATTTGCTTTTATTTCTCTTCTGCTTTACTATGGTACCGCTCATATCTCTAGCATTGTTATTATTTATTTTTTCATTTTGCTTGTTTAAATTTGACGAATCTTAAAGACAGTATATAATATATTCTCTTTTATTTTTTATTTTACAACACTGGCATTACTAGCGCGTTGCAGACCCATTACAAGTCGTTTTACGCTTATTTTGAAGAGCACAATGCTGTAATCTCATGGTGTACCTTCGCCAGGGAGCTCATTCCACAACCCAATGGTACGAGGCGGAATGTTTCTTTTGAACCTGTCATTTCTATGGCGAGCGGTGCGATGATCGAACTGATCTTCAATTTTTGAGCTGAATTATTTTGTAAAATAATGTAATTAACTAACTTATAAACTTTTTATGTAATGGAAGAGCGGTGCCTCCTAATACAGACGTTTTTGCCTAAAAAACACCATCTACTAGCTGACAATTAAACCAATTATTTAGTTCCAAGATAAATATCATTAGGAACTTGTGTTACGGATTACGGATACATAAATACTTTTTTTGTAAATATTTACTTAATTTACAAAAGAAAACACTCACACCAGAACAAAGATTTATATTCAAGAACGCAGAAATTCGTCCGGTATTCTTTTTTATGTTACTCGTCATAATGATTACATCCTGCCTAATGGTAAGCAGTCGATGTAGTCCAAAAAAAATAGCTTAATAGACCCGGGATCATAGGAAATAGGAAACACACAAGCCGGCAGCGAATTCTAGAGCTTAGTGGTCTTGCTCAGAAACGACTTCCCAAATTTCTTGGTTCGAGTCTGCACAGTATGTAGATGGTTTCTAAGACCAGCATGTGTGTTCGGGAAGAGGAAAGAAGAGGGCGGGATGAGATCGAATTGCTCTTAAGAACACTCGCCATAGTAGTTCCGGTAGAAGACACCGAGAGATCCTGTGTGGGAACCGAACCCTTTGTGGTATATAGTTGGTACAACTTTAACGAGGACCTCTAAATTTAAGAGAATATTAAGCGTAACGTAACTTATACAAGAGTGAGTTTTCCATAATATTTTAATTCGCTACAGGGCTTAACTTCATTTTCCAACTTTCTATTACAAAGCCAAAATTTAATGAAGTGGCATTTAAAATAAAAGTTTATATTGTGTAGCAATCTGTGAAAGGTCTGGAATGTTTTTAGAAGCCATTTCTTTTTAATTACGTATTTAGATTAAATAAGACCTTTGATTTAATTTTTATTATAATCTAGATTATTACGGATTGCTAGCAGAAAAAAGTATTTTTTTCAGTTTGGACGAACGGTAGGTGTTCTGAATGCCTGAATTCGGCTCGATTCCCATAAAGAACAAAACATTGTATGCATGAACATGAACATTTGTTTTGATGTGGGGGTTTTTTTATGTATATTATTCGTGTATTTTCATAAATCCAATATCTGAGGAGCCCAAGCCAACCTCACCTGCAAGTGGTGCACCTGGCGATCAACGGACGAGGCTCTGGCGAACATAAAAGTGCTCGGATAGCGGCAATAGGCTCGCCAGATATTACGAGGGACCAATAATATAAATGGTGATATGTGGGCGTAAAGTATGCCTCAGTCTACCCCTTCGAGGAAACAGGCGTGATAATATGTTATTTTTATAAAGTAAAAAAAAAAACATTTTATACTTTATCTCTCTTCGTAAGTCTTTAAGATCAACAGGATCATTTAGATTCGTCAAATTTCCATATGTTTTTTTCTTCAATCAAGAAATAAAAGCAAATGGATTCTTTGTCAGAATTTGTCATGGTTTGTCAGTTTATCTGTCTGTTGTGGTTTCTTTTCGAGAAGAAATGGTATCTATGTTGATTCGTTATTTAGTATTCATAACACAAGTTCGTAATTATACTTATCTTTAATTAAAATAATTGGTGTGCGTTTATGAGGACATGGAGCAACCTGGTAAGATATTAGGGAGGATAAGCAAGGATCTCTTTACATCCGATGTCCAAAGAAAGGCAGCTCTTATATGTAGTTCGTCGTAGTAGTCATTATAAGTCATTATCATCATATATTATGTAGTATTATCGTAGGTGCCCTAGACTTAAGCATATGGCACGGGGTCTGCTCACTGGTTTATCCAAATTTGGCTGAATTTTAATTCCTAAATTTGCAAAAGGGGCAACTAGCAATACTAAGGTTGCATAGCGTTCCTGGTAATTAGAATCTTGGGAGGTTATTGAAGGTTTTAGTGTGCAAAGCCAAAATACTAAAATAATCAGTTCGGCTGAGGCATATCATATGCCTACATAAGCATCTTGCCTTGTTTCGATACAATTTTATTATAAGAAAACTACAGCCCTTTATAATAACTTAATCCCTGTTGGTGAAGGTAAAATTCTAAAATTGACGTCACACCTGCTAATACAAAAGAAATCTAAATAATATACCACTAGAAGTGCTGTGCGGGCGTAAAATCATTAACGCCCTGATGTATGCAGTGCAATATAATTATGCCGTTTAGTCGCTCACGGAAGCAGCAATTTTAAATACATTGCCGTTTGCGTTCCTTCTATCTGAATCGTACGGCACTTCAAAAACTCTATGAACAATGTTCAAGACTTGTCGTCTGTAGTAAATGACAACATCATTCTTGAACTGATCGTAATGCCCGTAGTTTGAGGCGGCACAAGCCATTTTTAATGTATTTTAATTTAGATTTACATGGCTGTGACAATACAGTACTATAAAAGCGTGTGCTTAAATTTAAAACAAATTTAAAATCCATTTAACGTGAGTGATATGTTTCAACATGACGGTGAAACTAAATCGGATTCAGCCCAGTAATCCTTCCAATCGGAATATTCCATACAACGGTGAAAAGCGGAATGCATTGATTTTTACGTGAGTGAATTTCGACTGTAGGGAAATCGTCATTTCACATCGTAGACCGCCTAATCCAATAGACGTGTGTGCTATGATCAATAAATCCAAAAATTGTTCCGTAATAGTAAATTTTGTAATTATTAAAATGTATATTATAATGTCAAATCCTTGGTATTGATCCTGTAGGATTAAACGGTATAAACTGTTTTGCGGGACATTGTTTTAATTTATATGTAATATAAAAATATTTATTTTATAATTAGTACAATAATAATAATGTGACTGTCGTAATCAAGATAAAAGTATGCCGTAAAATGCGAAAACTGACAGGTAAAAGGTTTCCCATATTACGGCATATCAGCAAAGGTATTACAATTGTGATTTCAAGTCTTTACATGTTATCAGCGTCTCTCTATAAACAAAGATGTCTAAGGAAAAACAGAAGTGCAAGGGAAAGGGTTATGTAATATTTATTAGTCATTATCTTAAAAATAGATAAAAACCGATAAAAAAGCGAGACCTATAGCCTTCAAAAACAGAGAGAGATTCTCTCAGAAGTTCAAACCCTGGTGGCTTTTCGAAGTTATCTTAAAGAAATTAAGAAACCGCTGTTTTTCCCATCTATTAAATGCATTTTAAACTTACAAAAATCAGTGACAAACAGCGCGGGGTAAATATGTTATGGATTTGTTTTATTAGTATCGGAGTAGCGTATATATATTTTTACATTTGCAATTTATTTATAAGTAGATATAAGACAGTTGTATGTAATAGTTTTTAATTCGTAAGTTGTTTTATTGTAATAAGAAACGTCGACATTATCTTATTATTTTCCAATTTTGTGTTCAGTATTGCTTTTTGTTAATTTTATTTTAGGTTACCGCAGAATATCAGCGTCGTTGGTCATACTGCGACACACCCTGAGCGGTGACCTTTTTGTTACAGTCCAGTTAGTATATAAGTTTAGAGGGTAATTGTGAATTATTTATGTACCAAATAAACATATTTTCTTTCTTTCTATTACACGTAATGCTAGTTACTCTGTTTTATTAATTCACGTATATTGTATTGATTTATTCGTTTTTTGTTAAGTCTATTAGACCACATGGTCTGTTTTACAGAATGGAAACCTTTTTTACGCTGATATACATGAGTTTTTGTGAGACAAGCAAATCCGAAAGGGTCAGCGTTTTTATCAAACGTTTAGTTTAGTTATCGGCCTTTTGTAGTTTAATTCGAGATTATTCTCAGAATCTAAGCGGCTGCAGATTTGGATCAGTTTAACTGCCGATTATCTCTTTATCAAATTTCTTTATTTAAACATGTATGGGATGTATAATTAGGGATCCTACCAAGACCTAAGAAGCCCAAGCCAACGTCACCTGCAAGGGGTGCACCTGCCGATCAACGGACGAGGCTCAGCAATGCAACTAGCAAAATGTGGGCGTGTAGTATGCCTCTGCCTACCCCTCTTGGGAAACAGGCGTGGTATTATGTATGTATGTATAAAGTATATATATACATACATTCACGCCTGATTTCCCGAAGTAAGATCTTTATATTTCCTTTTATTGCACTATGTTAAGAAGAACTAGTGTCTTTTTTCACGGCTTTAATAATCTTCAAAGGTAATCATATCATAAGGAGTTTGCTTAAGGAAACAAAGTAATTATATATTTTTAAAATATTCGAGTTAACTCGCACAGATACACCTGTATCTGTGCGAGTGTATATAATTATGTTACATAAATTACTCACGAGACCTTAGGACTGACGGAATGGTGAAACTGATCTTTAGTGCGCTGGTCCGAACAAAACTTGAAGCCAGTGCAATTGCGTGGCATCCACATGACAGCAAATATACACTGCTTTTGGAAAAAGTTCAGAAGGCATTCCTTAGGTTTTTGTATAAGCGTAGGTACGGTTACTACCCTTCTATGTATCCTACCAAGTTTCTCCTTGGCTAATTAGAATACAATTCTTTAGAGGTGAGAAGAGCCGGTGATCAAATCATCACTATAATAAAAAAATTACGTGGTAGAATTGACTCTCGTGATCTTCATGGTGAGCTGTGTCGACTTAATGCACCCGATAATTATTATAGGTGCAGGAAACATAAACTGTTTGCTGTGCCAACCTGCCAAACCGTAGCCCGCTCAAAATCACCCTTTCCGCGGAAACTCAACGCACTTAATGCCATTCTGGATGCAGCACCCGGCTGTGATTTGTTTGCGGATGGATGGCCTGAGATTTTGTCAGTGTGTCTGAGGTATTGTGAGAGAATGGGATTAAAGAAATTTTTATGTGTGAGATTTTAATATTATGTTTAACTTTTAGTGTTTTTGATAATTAGTGTAATTGGTGTATTCCGTTCCGATTAAATAAATACATAATTATTACATAAACATTGTCAGGTCTGCAAATGTCAATAAGGTTTAAAAATATTTTGAAAGTATGTTTATGAATTGAGTGTTCACGCTTAAGCCGCTGAACCGAATTCTGATAATTTTTGTTCAGAAATTGAATTCTCTTTGTGACAGGTGAACGCGATTTAGGCGTGACTGCGATGTATTTTAGTTCCACACTGCTCGAGTGCGCAAAGCTTATATTAAAATAAAGTCAAAACGAATTCAAAAATAATAGCAAACAAGGAAAAAAATCTATAATCATATTCTTGTCCCTTTGCGAGAAAAAAAAATCAGAATTCAACAATAATAATTGATTTTAAGCCATTAATTGGACAACGGAATAATGTTTCCACCATACGAACGACTGATATGGCGTGGTGACGAGTATACCGCACTCCGCTCCTAAAGCCTTGAGTTCGACTCCCACACAGGACAAACCTTTGTGTGCATGAACATAAACATTTATTCTGGTCTGGGTGTTTTCCTATGTATATTATGTATGTTTTTACAAAATATATATATTTATGTATGTTTATCCTTTGCTTAGTATCCGTAACACAAGTTCTTAATAATACTTAACGTGGACCTCAATTATTTGTGTAATTTTCAGAAAATATTTTATAATATTATATATCCATTTTTTTTTAATTTTATATATTGAATCTTACGAGGTTAAGTTAAGGTTGAAAACCAATAAAAAATTCGACATGCTCTGCCATATTAAGGGTTATATTAGGGATACCATAAGCATTATTGAAACAGGGCGCAATAAGCATATTATGAATACTCATGCAAATTAATATATCAGAATGTCAGGTCTCAAATCTAGTATGAAATAAGCATAAATTTATTCACGTTGACATCCAGGAATCACTTAGTTCGTTTAAGTTAAAGCTACGTATTCCGAAGGCGGTATTAAGTTGTGGAAACTCCACCAGTTAGGAACATATTCCTACTGGAGTTCGCTTAGTTGAATAAGCAAGCATACATCAGGAATGCGTTATAGATTAAGACTTATTTAAGTACTGAATGTTTGGTAATGTACTTAGAGTCTACGATTTATCATTGTGTTATGAACATCGTTTTCCGATAGTAAGATTACCTAGATCATGATATAATATCGCTTTTTACATATCAATTCTAGACAGATTCAGTTCATGTTAACTCTTAGAATATCGGACTAGATATTATTTATGTAGCATTTAATAGGCTTAGAATAATTACACCTAGAAGCCCAGTACACGTCGTCAAAGTGAGGCAACTCAAACCTAGCCATATTTGATAAGTTCGTTACGCGGCCCGTCAGTGCTCAAGGTCGTGTCGTATTGAAAACTACTCCTTATATTTTTATTAAAAAACCGGCCAAGTGCGTGTCGGGACACGCGCAATATAGGGTTCCGTAGTAACCCTTTGCCATAATGTCGCTATATGAACAGGTTCAGCTATCCCCCGATAGATATCATTACTACGGTATGAATGTAATTTTAATACATTTAATACAAAAAAATTATTTGATTGTCGTCCATTACTCGAAAACCAGTAAAGCCTACTTAGCCGTGATAGTTTTCCTTTTAACTTCATTATATATACTACTATTGCGAATTTTTTCAGCCACTCTGAAAGTACCGTTTACCTGGTGGGGGGGCGGATACTTAACTCTATCAATTTTTTCCACTTTGAAGCTTAATATTTCGAAAACGGATCCCTAAATCGAAAAATGGTTCTAGGAAACTCTTATTACTTTTGAAAGACCTTTCTAACGATACCCAACATGATAAGATAGTCTCGAGAAAAAAAAATCATTCCTATTTTACGTGTAGGGGAGGTACGTTAAAAAACAATATTTTTAAAAATTTTATTCTACAGGTCGTAAAAGCACAAGAAATATATAAACATAACATTACACGGGTAAATTATGCGTTTGAACTTAAATTATTAAGTAAAACATTCATTAAAATGAAAAAAATAATTTCAATATTTCTTACGTGACAGTTAATGAAAATGTTGCCATTAAGGGGAAAAAATCTCCTACATTTTGTTGTAAGTGAAACACGTCCCAATTAGACCGTAATTAAATTGCACAAAATGTTGTTATTATTCTAAGTTAATGGGTTACAGAAAACCTAGAATCTGGAGACGAATCCTTCGAGCTGTTTCTGCAGCGATCGTGCCGCGATGGAACTCGTATTCAAAAATAATGCGATGTTCTAAGTGTTCTAAATTGAGCATAGAACGATATCAAAACATAAAATGGCGCGAAAACCAATGAATTATCACATTTAGACCACAAATACACAAGCTTTTAATTGAAATATTAGGTCGGGGAAAAAGTCTTTTCGCATAACGTAGGTATAAACTTATTATAAAATTTTTTTGACTGTACTATTTGTGTCTGGCTGGTTTTGGTAACATTAAAAAGGTTCCATTATAAAGAAAAGAAAAAAATAAAAAAAAGTTGTTTCCCGCTATTTTTCATTTGTTTTTCTCTCCGTAAAAATGAGTGAATCTAATGAAGAAATTCGATACATTTTAAAATTTTATTATAAAAAAGGCAAAAATGCAACTCAAGCAGTAAAAAAAATTTGTGATGTTTATGGACCTGATGCAGTGTCAGTAAGAGTAGCACAAATTTGGTTCAAACGTTTTCAGTCCGGAAATTTTGATGTTAAAGATGCACCTCGCTCTGGTCGCCCTGTTACGAATAAAATGGACGCCATTTTTGAAAGAGTGGAGCAAGATCGGCATATTAGTAGTTACGATGTAGCTGAAGAACTGGGAATTGACCACAAAACAGTTTTGACCCATTTGAAGAAAGCTGGTTATACAAAAAAGCTCGATATTTGGGTGCCACACGAGCTCACTCAAAGAAACTTAATGAACCGTGTACTCATTTGCGATTCATTATTGAGACGTAATGAAACCGAGCCGTTTTTGAAGAGATTGATAACTGGCGATGAAAAGTGGATTACGTACGACAAGAACGTCCGAAAAAGGTCGTGGTCGAAAGTTGGCCAGGCTTCACAGACTGTGGCCAAACCTGGCCTAACACGAAATAAGGTGATGCTGTGTGTATGGTGGGATTGGAAGGGCATTGTTTATTATGAGCTTTTACCGCCCGGCAAAACCATCGATTCTGATCTTTACTGCCAGTAACTGATGAGATTAAAGGAAGCAGTCGAGAGAAAACGGCCGGAATTGATCAACAGGAAGGGTGTGGTCTTTCATCACGATAACGCTAGACCACACACATCTTTAGCCACTCAGCAAAAATTAAGAGAGTTCGACTGGGAGGTCCTAGTGCATCCACCATATAGCCCTGACCTTGCGCCTTCAGATTTTCACCTGTTTCGGTCTCTGCAGAATTCTTTAGGTTCTGTAAGGTTGACCTCAAGAGAGGACTGCCAAAACTATTTGTCCTGTTTTTTTGATCAGAAGTCCCAAAGTTTCTACAGTAACGGGATAATGTCTCTGCCCACAAAATGGCAGAAAGTTATTCAACAAAACGGTACATATATATTGTAAATAAATGTAAATAAACTTTGAAAAAAATGTCTTGACTTTTCATACAAAAATACGAAAAGACTTTTTCCCCAACCTATTAATTTGGAATGAATTCCTGGCCAAACGCCTAATTTTTTAAATCAATCTTTGTTAGGCCAGTCCGATTAAACGCCAATTTCATATAAAAATACCTGATATATTTATGCACATTCCCAAAACATTGCTTCTAATAAGTGGCTCATTAACTTATTAAATATTTTTAAACAATATGTAGTTTTTACTAAAATTTATGTCATTTTAATTCAAGCTACAAGCAAATTCTTGTATAAATGTGGATGTATAGTTATGATATTTTATAAATATAGCAATGACGAAGAGAAGAAGAAGAATGGAGAAGAATTTTTTATTCCGAAAATGTTTGTGCTAATAACAAAATTTTGGTAGATATAAAGAGAAAGATTAAAATATTTTTAATTTTTTAAATGTGTAGTTGCTGTTAGACGCAACAAAAGAGCCTAATTTTGAGTCACACGTCTTTTGGCACAGGGCATCTTCGGGTAAGATCCACATTAAATCCATAGGCCAGAACTCCTAAAACAAATATCTCGGCATAACATACATGACAATCAAGTTTGGCAAAGGTCTTGTCGCACTGCTGCGCATCAGAATTCCCCTATCGCCCGAATGTGCTTTACTGTGTCAGTACCACAGATAGAAATACAATAGATGACGAAAGTATCACGATTTGTATCGAAATCAAGCGTGCCGTCTTTTGAGCTTCTAATGTGACGTCCGGCCGATAATCAGTGACAGGAAATCCAAACTGATTCATCGATACTGATACCACTGATGACAAATATTTCATAATATGAAATCATTCATAGTATTTAAAAAACAACAACAGCCGCGCACGCACTGCAAGTAGCGGCGGCCAACCCCGACCATTAGTCGGGGTTTAGACACGCGAATCAAATGCATTTGCATTATCAATTGTATAAATATATCTGTGGTCAGTAACTAGCCATACCCATATTATATGTAAATATTCGTATATAGCTGGGAATCAATCCAGGCAAAGTTGTCATCTTTTTGTGAATAAGAATGACCTCTTTAATAAATCTTTATTAATTTTATATGCTTGTAAAAATTACTCAGAGTTAGTTTTCAAAGTCGACTAGCCAGGCCCGTGTAACTAATATATAAATAAAATAAATAAATAAAGATACTTGGTTGGAATTTGCGCAAATCAGCCAAAGCCTATTTTGACCCAAAACATATTTACCAACCCACATTTGCCTAAAGTGATTGAAATGATTACGTACAGAAATCGTACGGCAACTGGCACGAGACTTCGCCGAAGTATCGTGATCAGTCGAACTAAATCAAATATTCAAAGGCATTCCCAGAACAGAGGTCACCATCGAGTCGTCGAGTTTGCTTGCATGTCCGTTTTCTAATGCTATTTGGATATAATGCAGACTTACAGGCTATATAGAACAGATAGTTCATAAAATATTAGAAAAACCATTTTCTTTTTAGTGTAATAATAATAATAATAATAAAATCAATTTATTTGTCTTCAATTATTCAACATAATAATAGTTGCATTTCTTAGGTACATTTCTTATACAATATATTTATTCTTAGACAAAGCGGCTTGTGACTCAGAAGTCGCAGAAAAACCACGACCCCTGCTATTCTGTCACCACCTTTTCCACACATAGCATTCCTATAAATAATGACATCGTGCAGCAATATAATATTTAAATATTTAAAGAAAACAATTAAGACTAAAAATTTAAAATTGTCTACCTTGTGTACATCGTTTCATCTTGCCTGATGATAAGTAGTCGACGCAGTCCAAAAAAATGAAGGCGCTTATTATCGTGAAATAAGCACGGTACAAAGCATACTCACTCATGACGGCCTGCTATCTTACTAGCCAATAATGTCTAAACAATTAATTGCTTGTAGTAGTGCGTATGCTCCAGAAATTAGGCTTTGACATGGCTTAAATACTACCTATATTTAGTGAAAATCGTGACTAACGGCTTGATGTGCCGTTTAAAGCACTATAAATAAATAAATAAATATTACTGACACTTACACCAATTTAGTTCTTAGATAAATATCATGAAGAAATTGTGTTATGAATATTAAATAACGGATAAACACACATAAATACTTTTTTTTGTAAATACATACTTAATATACATAGGAAGACGCCCAGACCAGCCCAAATATTTGTCCTGAGTAGGAATCGAACCCACGACCTCAGGATTGGAGTGCGGATATACTCGTCACCACCCCATATCGGTCGTTAATATATATCTACTGACATTAAAATTTACTGTATGAATAACAAATCGAACAGCTGTTTTATGATAGACTATGTTCGTGACCTGTTTAACAATATACCGCTGAGACAGATCTATTTAGACAACTGATTAAATTTGCTTTAAGCTATATGCTCCTGTAACATGTATTAAGTTATCTAAGCTAATATCACGTTGGTGGGTAATGTAATGAAATCAGACTTGTAAAGCCACTAATGACAAACAGCAATAGGTTGTTGTAGGTGCATAGGGATTACTATCATTTTTTTTTTATTTACGTCGGTAACAAAATGCATTTACGCACCATCTCCCGGCCAAAGCGGGACCGAGAGAGGTGTGTGGGACTCACCACCGGCAGACACGACCGCCAGCAGTAATACCCACTAAAAATCTTCCGACGACGCCCGCCGCTTGATGAGAAAGAGGCGGGAGGCCAGTACCTGGGTTGCAGCTCTGACACCCCGCCCTCGGCCAACGTCCCCCGGACCAAAACCGGGAGGACCTCCTCAGAGTGATGCAGTGGACGCGCCTCTTCTACCTCCTTGTTCGACCATAGCGTGTGTGGCCGACTTCTCGGAGGGTCCATGGTTAGACAGCAAGGGCCCCCTGCCCCCGCTGCCTAAGACCCTCCTGGCGTTACTTGACGGCCCCTCCTGGCCCGCCCGCTGCGCCCTTCACAGGTCCCTCTTAGTTTTCCCCCGATAGTCAGTACTAAGGGCACCCAGATTCGCCAATCTCTGGGTGTTACCTTTTCCCTGGCGCCCTCTGCGCCCTACCGGGAGGTACTCAGCCCCCCCACCACGACAAGGTGGAGACCAGTCGGGGGGGATAGGGATCCTACCAAGATCAAAGGAGCCCAAGTCAACCTCACCTGCCCCCTATTACGTGGAACCAATTATATAATTGACGAAGCGTGAGCGTAAAATATGATTCTGCCTACCCTTTTGGGGCACAAAGCGTGAATGTATGTATGTAAGTATTACTACGGATTACGGAGCATCTAAGAGATGCCCAGTCTCTGGTCTTCTGTAGAAGTTAATTATGAAGTATATTAAGCAGGTACAGTCCAGCGGTGAGGCCATTAAATGCAATTCAAAGGGTTTCCGGTTAATACCCGGGTCGTGCACTTATGACTTTTTGAAATTATGAGTAATATTGCTTGCTCCGTGCCTGCAAAAACTTAGCCCGTTTAGCCGTGGGTGCCATCTGTCTACATATTTAGCAGTCGTCAATAAGCAGTCAGTTCCCTCTAATATCCTGCCAGCTAGTTTAACTATGGAATGATGTGTCCCTCTGGTAGGTAAGACGGCATCTGGTTCGTATTATAACTAAGGTAAAGTTCAAAGGTCTAAATCTGATTCGAGCAGTGAGCAGACCCTGGGCCTTAAGCTAACGTCTTCGCCACATCCGGGATAATGCTGAGATGACGATGAAGATTTAAATATCATATTGGCGATCAATAATTCCGCTCTTTGTCCCAACTCTCTATGTATGTTTATCCGTTTTATCTGTTGAGTTGGCTTTTAAGGGAAGGCCCATAGAAATCTAAATAATAATACACAAGAAATGGTATGTGCCGCCTCAAACTATCGGAACACATGTTGCCAATTTGAAAAGGAACGCATGTCGCCTATTTCAAAAGGAACGCATGTCGCCAATTTGAAAATTTAAGTTCAATATTGACGTTGCTGTAATTGACAACCGCAGACTACCAGTTATTCTTGCACACAGTACATTGATTGTTTGTAGTGAGTCAGGATTCGAATGCAATTTTTCCATGCTAGACAGCCGCTAACTGTCAGTAGGTAATTTCTAAAATATAAACTCTTTTGTATTCCAGCAACGTTTAAATTCAAAAATTACCCACTGACAGTTTGTGGCTTTCTAGGTATAGCACAGCAGAATTGACAATGTATTTAATAGTTATAGATGCACTGGTGCCATACCATGAACCAGTACGCCAGCGATATCAAGCGCATATCACTTCTATTGTGATATTATTAATATTTCTATGGGCAGCCTTATGCTCAGCAGTGGACAGTAATTGTTATATATAGATTACCAATAAGTTTAATTATTAATAATTATTCGAGAACTTTCTACATACAAGTAGATAATGTCGTTGTCCGATCGTAAAATTTGGCAGATTATAAGCCAAGGCGTTAAACAAAATGTCGCTTCTTAAAAATCTATTCTCGACAGACTGAGTCCATGTAAACTCTTAGGAATAAAAGCTTTGATATAGTCTTTCTTGTTTTTGGATTATCATGTCAGCCCATATACGTCCCACTACTGAGCACGAGCCTCCTCTCACATATCAAGGTGTGAGGGTATTGGGTCATACTCCACCACGCTGACCCAGTGCGGATTGGCGGAGGCAGGTGTATGGCGTCCTGCTGTTAGAATTTTTCAAGCCGCCCATTAGGCCTCTTACATGGCTTAACGACTACCACATTTAGTGATAACCGCGACCAACGGCTTAACGTGCCTTCCGAAGCACGGAAGCGCTCGATATCAACTGCCACACAAACGGTCACCCATCCAAGGACTGACCTCTGTAAACTCTGCTTTACTTCGGTGATCGTTTGCGACCACCTAGCATAGCAGAGCTACGAGCGCTTTTGGATTATGTGTCTTAAAAATAACATACAAGTTAATTTTCCTCAAATTATAAAATATGTTTTCTACGATCTGGCCTATTTAATGATTACACAACGCAAACATTAACAAAAAAGATCTTATTTCATTTCTATTAATAATAACTCGTATTAAAATACTCGTAACTAATACCTCTATGTTCAGGAACAATACAAATTAGAAGGAGTACCTAACGCTTTGTAATAGCCATGCATTGTAACATTTCGGCTAGTCCTTCCTCAGAGTCAGACTTCCTTATAGTAGACGATATTTGATACCTGAATACTATAGATTAGTACTTATAGCTGTAATTTGATATATTTCATATCTACCCTTGTCATAATCTCAGCCCATTTACGTCACACATATTGGATACGGGTCTACTCTCACAATCTAAGGTTAAGAAGATTGTTTAATGTATTTTACAATAATATACAAAAATTACATAATAACTGTTTTAAAACTAGAGTCAACTCAAATCATTTATTGAATGTGACATAATACATGATACTTCGATAGTACAAGTAAATGGTCTACATGTGACGCCTCGTAAGGGCATAGCAAATAAGCAATGCTAACTCAGAGCATCTTAAACAAATTAATACCTTTTTTTTTTTTTTTTTTTCGGATGGAAAATCATCTAATGACCTTCTCCCGCTGTGGGTGGAGCGGGAGGGTGTGTCAGACTTTTACTGACTAAAAACCATCCAAGTTCCTTCTTGTGCCTGCTACGTCCAGAGGCCGCGGTAACCCTTTCGGACAGTCCCGCAGCCCCGGCAGGCTTGACCCCTCCCTGGGGTCCCTCACTGTGCTGACATCTCTTTAAGGCGCGCGTGGAACACGAACGCGCCGTCGACGCGGCCTGTCGCCTATAGAAGGCGGACGGGCGGCGAGTTACCCATTACTCACCGCCCACAAGCCAGCGCCTACGGTGGCTGGGAGTCACCTTGTTCCTCCCGACGTCTCGGGCGCCCACCGCGGCGGCTGGGACGAGAGGCACTCTGCCTTTCTCGTTCTGCCGCCTCCTTTGCTAGCATGACCGCTTCGCAAAAGGAGGCAACAGCACCCCATTCCCTCTCGCTTCGGACCAAGGCCTCCACCAGGGCCGATCGCGAGAGGGCGCCGCCACCGATTGCCGCTACGAGGACACGCCGGTGCTCCGCCCAAGCGGGACAGACCGCGGTGGTGTGTGGGTGGTGGTGAAACATAATTATCTTTAAAAAGAAAAACTAGTCTTTAATTATCTTTAAAATTAAAAAAAAACTTAAAATCAAGGAAACAGAATAGAACTTAAAATTGAATAATGTCTGTAGATATAATGCACTAAATTTAGTACATTTCAGCGATAAGGGACACCATGAATCAACCCCTTAACCTAACCCAACTATAATTGTCGGTCCAGACGGAAGGTCAAGACAAACACATGATATGTTTGCGAGTCTAATGGGCCACGTATCTCTAACGCACACATGCGTACCTACCCGTTTCGTAATTGATCTATGTTTACTCAAACCACTTAGAGATACTGATAGAATCGGCACATATTATGCTGCTATAATCAACCCTTCGAAGTTTTGTGCGGTTTCAGTTTAATGCTCCGACCGCAGGTTATGAAATATGTGTTAAGTAATGGTATTTTACGCAGCAATGGATATGTAATTAGTTTGAGTTATAGTTTTCCTTTATTTCATAGTTATTTTCTGTATGCATAGAGATTCTACCAACATCTAAGAAGCCCAAGTCAACCTCATGTGCAAGTGGTGCACCTGGATCTATTACTATAAACAAACTATGATTATACATTAAAAATTAATACATAATTATTTTATAATTACATACAGACATTAACGCCTGTTTCCCCGAAGGGATAGGCAGGGTCATATTATATGCCCCCATCTCGCTAATTATATAGTTCGTCCCGGGATCCCTTTCATTGGCATAATGTGTTTTGTCCTAAAATGGATTGGCATAATGAAATTGGCATAATTTATTTAGCATAATATTAATTTGGCCGAATTGGGTTTTAGCATAATATGTACTGTGGCATAATTTAGCATAATGCATTTATGCATAATTTTTTTTGACACAATTTTTTTAGGCATAATGGAAAGTCGCATAACAGTATTTATATAGAGTAAAATTAGGTTTAGGTGCGGCGGGGGTGGCCCTTGGGCCACCCGTAAGCCGCTTTTTAATGACCTTACATGAATGCAATTGTGTTTTTATATTTATAATAATTAGGTATTTATAATACCTACTTACCTTTGCTCTTAGGACATATGGTTCATGGTTGTGTTTTTTCAATATTTTTGAATATTATCTCATGTTGCTGGTGTTCATTCAGTTATGGTAAGGCTCCATTAGGGTCTCAGCACACATATGGGATCGGAAAGGGATCGTCACCGTATCGCCTCGAGCCGTTCAGAATGGTTTGTATTAAACTCCCTACTGCAACGCACACTAATCGGAATAATAACGTAATCGCCTCGCCTCGGAACAGGCTCCGAACTAGAATTCCCGCGCTTACGGCTCATCGTCCCCGCGCTTACGTTTCTCCGTCCCCGCGCTTACGTCTCTCCGTACCCGAGCTCACATCTCTTCGTCCACCCTTTCCCCTTTCCCCTCCCGCGACTTGCCTGCTAAAGACGCCGCCATTCGCAAGGAGTATTTCAGGGGGCGGCGAGGCGTAAGCGCGGTGTCGCCTAGCCGTAGCCGAGTTGACGTACAGGCGCTGCTAATACGCTTTCGTTACGTGCATACGGTAGGTTGACGCCTGGTTGACAGCGAGGCGAAAGGCGTTACGGTTACGATCCCTTTCCGATCCCATATGTGTGCTGAGACCTTTATGCCTTTTAAAATTTATGGTTAATTATTTTATGCTTAATCATGTTTATGCTTATTGCATTTATGCTGAAAAATGTATGCTAAAAACAGTTGTGCTTATTTATGCGACATTACAATTTGTACTAATTACATTATGCTTACTTATTTTATGCTTAAATTTTTATGCTTCTTGACAGTGAACCGTTGGTCCCACGTAATAGGTGGCAAGCCTATTGCCGCTTATTAGAATATAAAAATTATAATTATCCTCGCACCTTAATATGTAAGAGGAGGCTCGTGCTCAGTAGTGGGACGTTAATAGGCTTAGATGATAATGTTGATAAATTTTAATTTAGGAGAGCGTTTATGGTAACATGTTTATTAAATACTATCTCAATAAAGTTGGTTACAATCATTCTGCCGCTTACCATTCATACATTCATATTCATTTAGTGGGATACCTGTTAAAAAAAACCTAAACAAATTTGAAGCCCCTGATTTTCTCAGTTTTAATCCGAGTGACTACTGGGGTCCTATCTCTTACAAGAAACATTGAGTTCGAAATATGTTTTTGCTTTCTCTGTTTGCTTGCACTTATCCTCGGTAAGCGGATAATCGGTCCTTGTGTACAAAATCTTAAATGTAATATCAAAAAAGGGTTGAGGTTTGCGATGGCTTGTAATAGAATCTAGTAAAATAAAATATATTTTATTGTCTTTAAAATCAACAGGATCATTTAGATTCGTCAAATTTTTATACACAAAATAGAAATTCAATACTTTTTATCTTAACAACAATGAAAGAGATAAGAGTGGTACCATAATCAAGACATATAAGGGAAAGGAATTCTTTTTCAGATTTTTTTAAGGTTTGTCAGTTTATCCGTTAGTTGTGGTTTTTTTCTCAAGATTTGTCAGTTTATTGGTTACTTTTATAGGGGGATCTGTCAGTCAGCTTGTCGTGATTCTAAAGAGGGAGGGGATTGTCCGTCAGTCAGTCAGTCTGTTGGCAACTCTAACGAGGCTTCAAAAAGAGGCAACGAGATTGGGAAGAATGCCTCAAGAAACTCATCTTCGTGTATTGGGGAGGCCAATGGTCAGCAGTGGACTTTTTAAGTGTTTTAAATGTGAAATATATAATAATGAGAAGCTGCACCACATTTATATTTTTAAAAGGACAAATAACATGACAGGTATTTTGCCCAACTTTACACTATTCAATATCCTGCCCTTTGTGAGTAGCCGCGTAATTTTAAGGTCAACTTGAAATCCATACTTTCAAGTATAAAAAAATCACTTCTCTTTCTTCATTTTATACAACACACAGGACATAAAAGACTAAGGTGCGCCAACAGGGTTTGAACTTTAGACGCTCTGAATTAAAAGTCCTTAGATCTGACCACTGGGCTATACTGTACTTTAAAATTCAAAAATTATTCATCTTTTTTTTGGTACACACAGGAACAGCAACGGAAGTACAGTAAATGTATTGGTTAGGTTTGGTCGAGTGCTTTCCGAGGCAGAAAGCAAAAAATAATTACGAACATAACTTCGAAAAGTCATAGGTGCGCCACCAGGGTTTGGACTCTAGACCCTTGAAATTAGAAGTCTGTAGTCTGGCCACTGGGCTTTCGTCACTTCGTCGCGTTAGTTTATGGTAATTTTCAATAAACAAATAAACTTTAAAATGCAAAAAATCATTTACTCTATTTTACTCATTTTATTTGATATACACAAGACATGAAGATGAACAGAAGTGAGGAAATCCGTAGAAGAACTAGAGTGACCGACATAGCGAAGCGCGTTTGCAAGCTGAAGTGGCAGTGGGCGGGGCACATAGCTCGAAGAACCGACGACCGATGGGGCATTAAGGATCTTGAATGGCGACCACGAATCATCAAGCGTAGTAGAGGGCGGCCCCCTACGCTATGGACTGATGATCTGGTCAGGGCGGCGGGGAGCCGGTGGATGCAGGCGGCAAAGGATCGATCTACGTGGAAAGCAATTGGGGAGGCCTATGTTCAGCGGTGGACTTCAAATGGCTGATATAATGATGATGATGATGACACAAGACATTATATTTATTAGATAAGTAAATAATACAAAATGTGCAGGAACAATAATGGTAGTACAATATTGGTTGGGTTTGGTCGAGTGTATCTACCACGCCTGTACCCAACGGGTCCAATTTAGCATTCAGTCAGCTTTAGGCCTGACGCTATTTGAGTTTTGTCTGATAGAACCTTTATTGAGTAAAGCATTTTTCATTATCACTTTCAATACAAAAATAAATCAAAAAGACCGTTAGCCGTCCACCACTTGACCTAGAGTAGCAGAAAATAATATCTGGTTGGAAATTTATCTCCGGCACTGGGAGATGTCAGATCCAAACCTTATTCGCGTAATTGGATTTTTCATAATTCAAATACAGTTGTCGTAACAAAAGCAGATCTCGTTTCTTTTAGGAATTTTCGCGTAAGAGAGAGAGCGTAACATTTTGACAGGTTGAATTCATTATGGAACGACGACAACTTGCAATTTTATGCAAAATGGTTGAGAGGGAGTTGTTTTCGAATATATTACTTTACAGAGTTTTTTATTAAGTATACAGAATTAGAGAGAGAATTTGTGTTGTACAGAAAAGTAGCTCGGGGCTTTGCTAGGTGTTTTTTGTTAAATGTGACATTTAAATTTGTCTGCATCCTGTCTGATGGTAAGCAGTCAATGCAGTCCAAAAAAATTAAACGCTGTATACCGTGAAGCACTCTGAAATGCGCACCCAGTCATGACAGCCTGCTTAAATGCCGTTACACGCCCCGCTTAAAAGACCCGCGATTATAGGAACTAGGAATTATATGAACCGGCAGAGAATTCCAGAGCTTTATGGTTTTACATAGGAACGGCTTAACAAATTTCTTAGTTCCAGTTCTGATATTCTGCACAGTATATAGATGGTTCCTAAGAGCAGCACGTGAAGTTCGGAAGAGGAAAGGAAAGGGTGGGATGAGATCAAACAGCTCCTCAGATCACTCACCACAGTAATTCCAGAAGTTAGAAACTCCGATTTAAAGCAGAATTTATTAAGTTTCTTCAATTGGTGACCATTTGCGTGGACCTTTTATTATCGGAGAGTGAAGCAGAGGCCACTGAGGTCAGCCCTTGGATAGGTGGCTGTTTTTGTGTCATTTAAAATCGAGCGCTTTAGTGCTTTAAACGACACGTCACGCTATTGGTTCTGGTTAGCTCATCATATCCTAGAATTATCCCGGTTGCCCTAGACTTAAGCTAATGGCCCAGGGTCTGCTTACTGGTTTAACCAAATTTGGCTGAATTTCGGCAATATTACATTAAGCGACTCCTGTCTGACCTACGCAACCCAGAGGAAAACATTATTCTATGGTTAAACCGGCTGTCAGGATGTTAGGACGGAGGAAGACATAAGCCAGAGATGTTTATGACAGTCGGGACCAACGGCTTAACGTGCTTTCCGGGGCACGAAGCAAGCGATAATTAGACACATAACTTCGAAAAGTCCTAGGTGCGTTACCACTATTTGAACCTGAGACCCTCTGAAATCAAATGGGTTTTCGCCACCGGGATATTGCCGCTTAATTTGTTCTGGTTAACCGGAGGGCTAAAATTTTAACAGGGTCTACGACGTGGAGTATGAACTCAAACCTTTATATGTTAGAGGAAACTTGCGTTCGTTCTAAAAGTGTAAAAAAACAAACCGTTAAAGTAAAGGTATGAAACCTTCATAGTGTTTTATCATTAAAAAAAAACAGACTCCTGTATGCAATAAAACTTTGTAGAGGACTTCTTGGCGGGAAAGTGAAGCGTCATGTCTGCGGTCATGTTTTATTTTCTATAATTTGTGGTATTTCTGACATTAATGTGTGATAACGGTGGATTATTAACCGTTGAGTGTTTGTCAACATACATGAGTGTTGGTAAATCAAACAAAGCAGTGCAACATCATTTTTCAATTTCTCTCAAGGAGACCATGTGAGATCTCATTATAGTACCATATCTTTACTGAGGACTCGAGGGGTTTAGGGGGAGGCCATCACATTTACCATTTATCGTCCTTATTACCACTTATTCTCATTTACTATGATTTATATGTAATTAAGATATCTCTTACGACCGATATGGCGTTGAGGTCAGTATACCTACACTTCACTCCAGAGGTCGTGGGTTCGATTCCCACACAGGACAAATCTTTGTGTGCATGAACATGAATATTTATTCTGGTCTGGGTGTTTTACTATGTATATTAGGTATGTATTTACAAAAAAATTTTTGTATGTTTATCCGTTCGTTAGTATCCATAACACAAGTTCTTAATGATACTTATCTTGGAACTAAATAATTGGTGTAATTGTCAGAAAAATATTTATTTATTATTTATTTACTCTTACTTGACAGTGGCTAAATGTGCAAACTGCACAAAGCCATTATTTAAAAAAAAAAAATTGTAGATATCGCTTTACTCAACTATATGCTAACAACTGAAATCACATGAAACGACAAGCTGTGCCTCAAGCATCGCCCGCTCGAAAATTTGAAGCTATAAAGGCAGTCAAATTTTCTATTCATCAAGAATACTGTTATATTTTATGCATGCAGGGTTTTATGAATAATAGCACGGTTTTTATAATATTATACAAAAATAATAGTGTGAAAGATTTTTATATTCAGCGCTTAAACAGTTACAAATGGTACATTTAAAATTAAATAAACAAAAGATGAAACAGTACATCTCGGCATGGGTACAGGCAGCTTAGCAGTGACACTGGGTGAAATACTGTATGTATGTATTGTGTTTTACCATGTATATAATGAATGTGTCATAGAAGTGCTCTCACAAACGGTATCTACGGAAGACCAGCGTCGAGGTGTTTTCGTGACACCTCGGCTTTATGCTGAGTGGATACCTTTTCTGTGACACTCTTCAAATTGTTACTTAAATATAATGTATCTGTTTTCTTTTGATGTTGTCACAGAATAAATTCTTTTTCTTTCTTTCAAATAGGAGAAGAGAAGATTAATTATGTAGAAACATTTCTACTAAATTCTCCCGAATAACTTAGACTAGGCAAATATAAATAGAGGTGAATAGGGATCCCATAAAGATCTTATGAGCACAAGCCAACCTCAACTGCAAGTGGTGCACTTGCCGATCAATGGACGAGGTTCTGGCAAACTTACAAGTTCCCGGTAAGCGGCAATATGCTCGCCACCTATTACGTGGGACCGATAAATAATAGGTGAAGTATGGGCATTTAATATGCCTCTTCCTACCCCTTTAAGGAAACAGGCGTGATAGTATATATGTATTTACCAATATAATATAATGGTATTATAATATCATAGACACATAAAAATTTATCAACTCGAATGCGTTTGATGTAAAATAATTAAAATTTATACAAAAATTGGAAAAGTTGTAAAGTTTGTTATTACAAATTCTACAAATTTCCCAATTTTTGATACTTTGGTTAGGTTGGATTTTTCATTTATTTTGTTTTAGGACAGTTTTCAAGGTATAAAAATGTATCAGATCTGTGAAAATAGGAACTTTTATAACTATATTAGTTTATTACTATTAACTGTGGTAACTTGATGCTAACGTACGGTACATACTTTGCCTGCTGCTAGATTATTAAAAAATATGGAAAACAATATACACAGCTGTATTACTTACAATCAGACATAGTATCTTTCATTGCTATCATGCATTTTTATTTTTTTTAAATTGGACCCACATGTTTGGACTATTTGCCAGTGTCAAGAAATCATGTTGCATCACTTTCGTTATTCAGCAGTCAAAGTCAAGTAAAGTCCGTTATAGTCGAGTTAAGTCAGTCACGCAGGAGGCGGTAGGGAAAAAGTAATACCCAGAGATTGGCATCTCTGGATGCCCTTAGTACTGACTACCGGGGGGGGGGGGGGAACTAAGAGGGACCTGTGGAGGGCGCAGCGGGCCGGCCAGGAGGGCTCGTCAAGCAGCGCCAGGAGGGCCTTAGGCAGCGGGGGCAGGGGGCCCCTGCTGTCTAACCATGGACCCTCCGAGAAGTCGGCCACACACGCTATGGTCGCACAAGGAGGTAGGAGGGCAGAGCTGCAACCCAGGTACTGGCGCTCCGTCTCTTTCTCAACAAGCGGCGGGCGTCGTCGGAAGATTTTTAGTGGGTATTACAGCTGGCGGTCGTGTCTGCCGGTGGTGAGTCCCACACACCTCTCTCGGTCCCCCTTTGGCCAGGAGGCGTAAATGCATTTTTTACCGATGTAAATAACAAAAAAAAAAGAGTCATACCCTAATTAAATAGTAGGGACTTCGCTAGAGCCTTACAAATTTGGAATCAACACCACAACTCACTGCAATATTCCACTTTCCTACATTTGTGACCGTAGCCAAATATTTTTTGTCTAAAAATCCACTACAGTTACACATACAACAGTTTAAGTAATTTAAAATCAATTTTCTTTTGTTTCGAACACCTGGTAGGTATAAAAAACAAAAAATAGTTTCCAAATCAACTAAAGAGGATACAACCGACCGCCGCACAGACGTAATCGGACGCACCTCTGAATAATCTAAAAGACACGATTGTACGGAATACCGAATGTCAGTCCAATGGGCAATCCAACGAATAATTCAGAGTAATAGCGAGGTTAATGCTTAAGCAATACGCGTAAAAGACGAATGAGCCAATTCTACTGCTTTATGGACGGACAAGGGTCAGCTTGTGGGCTTAGTGGCTGGTAATAATTTCTAAAGCATAAATTGTATGATAGCTTTGATGTTCTTTTAATCGACGCAAAATGGAAGAGGCTTTCTGACCCTTGTACTTTATGATTGATAACGCATAATTTGACTTAATAGATCAATTTTAATGAAACTTTTTTATGTGCTACTTGGAATTCGAAATAATTATAATCAAATTGTATAATCAATAAGAAACGAGAGAACGATGAAAAGTTTTGACCACTTTTTCAACTTGCTTCGTGAATATTGACATATTATATTATTGCTATGAAATAAAACTGAAAGTGGATGCCGGCGGCAGAAAATTGATCATCGTTAAAACCTATTTTGGAGGCCTATGTTAAGCAGTATATAATCGAGGGAAGTTCTCAACGCCTTAAAGCGGTAACCGCTTTAACGAGATTTACAGGGCTTTCTCTCACATACCAAAATTAAGGAGATCAGGTCAGCCACCTTGTGAAACTAGTGCAGATTTGTGGAGACAGGCGTGTGGCGTCCTACTATTAAAACCTCTCAATATGTTTATTACTAGCGGACCATTTTTTAGATAAAAAAATGGTTGTTGTCCCTCACTCGACATAGGTATAGTGTGTCGCAGACTTTTTAGTAGATATTTATAAGATCTACAACTAATTCCTACATTTCGTAGTTCCATCTTTCATAGTTGATTTTTACACTTTTTGTCCGAAAAACCCAAATATCTTACGGAACCCTATTTATTTCCAAATTAAAATTCCTATCCTATGTTACTAAATGATAATGTAGCTTTCTTATGAAAAAAGAATTATAAAAATCGGTCCAGTACTTTTCGAGTTTATTCGTTATATACAAAAATACAAATCTTTCCTCTTTATAATATTAGTGTAGATTATAAGTGTAGATTACCGGTAAAGTCTTGAAAAAAATCGTTTTATTAAATGTGGTACCGGCGAGAATTGCAGAAATGTGGGCTTATAATGCTTATGTTTCGGGGAAGTAGGCATGATTCTATGTATGTGTGTAATTTATTTACATTACTTCATCAGTAGTATTGGAGTCGGTAACAATCATCGAAAATGGCCCTTTCTATAAGATGGCACTCACACCACATCCTGATGGAAAGCGGCTGGCGCCACCGCACCTTAAACATAGAGGAGCCTAAGGGTACGCTTCAGGAAGTATATGTAAGCACATAACATATCTGTCAAGGGTGACGATGGAATCTCTGCCGAGCGATGCAATGGCAGAAACTTTTAACTGGTTCATTGCCCCAGAACATAATTACTCCTTAAAGTCAAAATCAATTATTCAAGTTTGGCTCAATAGAGCTCTTATGAAAGTCAAAACTTAAAAACTAGCGCGCCCATACACTGCGGGCGGGAGCTTGATCGTAAAAGAACGGGCAAGAAAATCGTCAAGTTTAGTCCGTTCTCCCTCAGTTTCAAGAAAATGTACTTAATAGTAAAACAATTTGGCAAGTCAATAAAACCTGTGTTCTGCAGTCACAAGATATAAAAGAAGAAAATAACTCTTTTTTTTAGTTATACATAGCAGATCAGTTCAGATCAGCGGCAGCCGTTCACGAGTATGACGCATGAACCTTTTGAACGAGTTTCGCTCAACCATATCTTAGGGAACGTAACGACCTGACGCATGATGCCACCACCGCAGAGACATTAAAGTGAGCATGACATACTCAAGCTAATGGGTGATTGAAATTTAGCAACATAACATTATGTTGATGAAATGTACTGCAAACTACAAGTATTTTTGTTCTTATGAAAGATATAATTTACAACAATTCCGTCTTCACATCTATATAGTCATTCGGACAATACTATGTGTTCTATATACAAGTGAAAGAACAATCATTAGCATTAGCTAAGAGATTAAATATCTTTTTAAATTTAGATATAATCACTTTATTTAATAGACGGGCAGGAGCATTGAAACAGACTAATTTCATAAACAACAGCAACACAACTGTTAAGTAAATTAAAACTAATGAACCATAGTAAGTGTAAGTTAAGTGAACCCGAAAGTTGAATAATCACTAATGGTATACAATGAAATAAAACTAGTAGTTGTGCATACTACAAATTATTAGCTTTTGTTAGGTATGTTGACCACTGCAGCTGATAATCCGTAAAAATATATTTTTTAAGAAAACATAATGTTGGGCTTAAATAGTCAAATGCTTTAAAATAGTTTGTACAAATTATGGTGGGGTCAGTATAAGTTGAAATTATTAAAACCCCTTAATAAAACTGGAGAGCTTACAATACAATGCGCATGTAACTGGACCAAATGGACTGATAGAAAAACGAAAAGGTTGTTTTTCTTTTCAAATCACTAACAAAGTTTTCAAACACTTTTGTAATGTCACTTTAGGAAAATAGCACATGTGATTGTGAAACTGCAGAAAATCGTTAGTCATGATATGGGCATGTAATAAGAAGTGGTGGAGGGCATAATTATGACGAAGAGAGTAATCATAATACATAAATTTAAGCGGAGGGAGGGAAGACGATCGAAGAAGAGAATAATGATAATGTGGTAAAGGAGGTGAATTAGTCGATGACTAATTATCGAGGTTGATGGAAGAGATACATGCAGCACCGCCCTCCTGCGCTGCTTCTCGATTAAAGGATAGTGATAGTAATATTACTGTTTAAGCTGAACAAGACCTATTTTTTTATATACCACAAGATGGCACTGTAGAGCATGCGGCCCATCTGTTGGAATGTGTTCACCGCAGTCTAGGGATGTTCGATACACCAGAGTTGCGGACCACATTTATATAATGCAGTTTACTTTTAAGAACTAATTTTTCAATTGGCAGTTAGAAAATAACCAGACAAACAAATGTTCAAGACAAGAAAATTTTCGAGTAAAAAGTCAATCGTAGACACTATTCGGTAAGTGGACAGTTACATTTCTTTTTGTATCGCAATATACATTATGACATAGATAGCTTAGCAGTTAATTTAAAACCAAAACTATAATCAATGGTAGTTTAACTCGTAACAATTTAAATATCTACGCTATCGCAATACTGTAGGTGGATCACAAACATTCCCATACAAGGTTCAACGAATATTAGTTTTCAATTCAAAACAATCATGTACTGTTATCCTTTTAACCCTATGCATATTTCATAACCTCTATTTAGAAATTGGACGTTAATTGGACTACAGAATGAACACTATATAAATACTAAAAGAGGCTGATTAATGAGTTTTTGAATAACAGCGACTTAAATAATTGAAACGGTTTAATTTACTTTGTGCTAGTAATGGATCTTGCGGTAAGCGGAGAATAATTTCGTTTTGGTATATTATGGTAATTGATATTCTCGAAATTGAGATGGTCTAAACAGTGCAAATATAATTAGAGACTTTAGTAGCTACTAACTTGGTCAATATTTATTGTTTGGACATAGAATCTTATTTATTATATTTAGTGGAATTAATCCTTTTTTTAACCTGAATATGAAATACGTCATGTGAAAGACGTGACTTCATACAATCTTTAGAATAATTTTGATTATGATTCATGATAAGGCTTTTGCAAGTCGACTGTTTGGTGGAAAAGTGAAGCGTCAAGACTGCAAATTTGTTTTATTTTCTTAAATTTGTGATATTTCGAACATCCATTTACAATAGAGGTGGATTATTAACCGTCGAGTGTTTGTGAACGTACACCAGTGTTGGTAAAAAAACAAAACAGCGCAAAATCACTTTTCAATATCTCATTAAAAAAAACTTGGGAGGGCTGAAATAATTCGTTAGGACTTCTTGGCGGGAAAGTGAAGCGTCATGTCTGCAGTTTTCTTTAATTTAATAAAATCAGTGATATTTCGAACAGTAATGTATAATAACGATGGATTATTAAAAGTCAAGTGTTTGTGAACGTACACGAGTGCTGGTAAAATAAATAAAACAGTGTAACATCACTTTTCAAATTCTCTCAAGAAGTCCATGTAAGATCTCAGTATAGTCCCACATATTTACTGAGGACTCGAGAGGTTTAGGGGGAGGGCATCTAATTTACCATCTATATCTCCGCTCATTCTCATTTATTATGATTTACATGTTATTAATATATCTACAACTTGACACTGGCTAAATGTGTTAACCGCAAGAAGTCATTATTTCAAATACAAAAAAAAACAAACGCTTTTAGAAATTATTTGAACGCTATTTTTAACCCAGTTTCTGTGATTTTTGATTACAATTTAAGTTAAACAACTATAAGATGCTCATATTTACCTATTGCAAACGTAAGGATGGTACGATGAGCATAACTATTAGAAAGATCAGGTATTTAACAAACTTGAATGCTTAATGAGCACTCATAGCTTCGGAAGACTAGATCGTTACAACCGATCAATATAATACAGTAGTGTTTACAAAGGTCAGTTTTTGGATAGGTGACCGTTTGTGTTGTATTTGACTTAGAGCGCTTCCGTGCTTTGTTTTTTTTGAAAATTATAATAAATTGTTAATTACCCAAAAATACTCAGAGTGGGATCAATATTATAGAATCTACACAAGTATTACCAACCTTATAATTGGAGTATACCTACATTAATCATAGGAATTCGATGATCCGTACTGACGTGTTGATGGAATCCTATAATATAAATATTATTAACTTACAAATTTCAAGTAATTATATTTCTTTTTATAATGTGCAAAATTTTACAGGTGAATATTTGTTCTGGTCTGGGAGTTTTTCCATTGTACATTATGTATTTATTTACAAATAAAAAAGTATTTAAGTAAGTTTATCGGTTCTTTAGTATCCATAACACAAGTTCTTATTGATACTTATCTTGGAACTAAATTATTGGTGTGATTGCAAGAGATTATTTTTACAGGTCATTGTGAGACTTAAAGACAGTTGTTTACTGGTCTCCACCTTGTTGTGGTGGGGGGGCTGAGTACCTTCCGGTAGGGCGCAGGAGGGTAACACCCAGAGACCGACGACTCTGGGTGCCCTTAGTACTGACTACCGGGGGAGAAACTAAGAGGGACCTGTGGAGGGCGCAGCGGGCGGGCCAGGAGGGCCCGTCAAGCAGCGCCAGGAGGGTCTAACCATATGTCTAACCATAGACCCTCCGAGAAGTCGGCCACACACGCTATGGTCGCACAAGGAGGTAGGAGGGTGCGTCCATTGCGCCTCTCTGAGGAGGTCCTCCCGCTTTTGGTCCGGGGGACGTTGGCCGCAGGCGGGGTGTCAGACGCTGAAACCCAGGTACTAGCCCCCTCCTTTTCTCAACAAGCGGCGGGCGTCGTCGGAAGATTTTTAGTAGGTATTACTGCTGGCAGTCATGTCTGCCGGTGGTGATTCCCACACCCCCTTTCGGTCCCCCTTTGGCCGGAAGGCAGTGCGTAAATGCATTTTGTTACCGACGTAAAACAAAAAAGGTATTCAATAAGGTTTTACTTAAGCCTTTTGAACGTCACTAAGCCGATAAACAAGATTAAACACAAAGATCCTCTATTGTTTCTGTGATGGAGGGCTTATGTTTACTGTGTGTCAGTTTCTAACCGATGACAGCTTTCCACGTTGAAATGTTGCCACAAAAACCGTCCCTGTATAAGCAAACATCATTTTTGTAAGCGGTGCCAGCAGACTTTTATGAAGCAAAAATCACCGCTACTGAAGTGGTATATTAAGGTGTACGCGTTCAAGGGGCTTATTACAAACAAGATCTAAAGTAAAACTAGTGCTGTCACTTTAATTTGATAAAGTGAAGACAGTGGCAGTGGCATTTCATATTCAACTTAAAGAGCATGGAAATTAAGGAGCAGGGTGTACTCGTATAGGGATCCTACCAAACCTAAGAAGCTTAAGTCAACTTCTCCTGCCCGACAAGCGGCAATAGGCTCGCCACCTTACGTAGGACCAACTATATAATAGGCGAAGTGTGGGCTTATAATATGCGTTTTATGTAGACGACAACGACAACGACTTTGGGGAAACAGGCGTGAATGTATGTTAAAGAACCTAGTTATCCTATCAGCGCATTATTATCCTACTACGGGGCACGAGAATCTTCTCATAAACCAAGGTGAGAGGAATGTAGAAACTCTAACACATGAATGGACCCACGCTTCAGCATCTGATCACATATAGAATTTAAGTGTAATTTTGTACAATATTTAAACGAACAAATGGTTTTTTAAACATTTATATTATTCCGAAATGCAGTGCAAAACAGCATGACTGATTCACACTGCAGATCATGCAGACGAAGCCGCTGGCGTCCACTAAATTAAAAACATAAGTGAACTGCTAATGGGCTTGCTACAACATATTAAAGAAATAAATATTTTCTGATAATTACACCATTTATATAGTTCCAAGATAAGTATCATTAAGAACTTGTGTTATGGATACTTAGAAAACGCATAAATATACATACATACTTTTTTTTGTAAATACATACTTAATGTATAAAAGAAAACACCCAGACCAGAACAAAGATTTGTCCTGCGTTGGAATCGAACCCGCGATCTCAGGAGCGGAGAGCGGATATTCTCTCCACTACGCTATATCGGTCGTCAGACGCACCAACAATATATTTTTAACGTAACATCGCTGCGAACTCTTATTTAAAAATAAGCTTTTAACAAAAATATCCAACTTAAACTGTATTTACCATACCGAAACAACCTTGTGTATTCAAATTTTCTCTTTGACAAGCGCAGTCTTTATTGTGTTGCCTCTACACCACGCTGCAACTTTTACAATAACGCACACGAGCGACGAAACCCAAGTTTAAACTGCACAATATCTATAAACTGTCAAACACGACCAATAAACTAACTTGTCCAATATTAAAGTTACACAGTAAATATAAGGTGTTAATTTAAAAGCTTTTGCGGATTTTTATGTATCTCTGTTGATATAGAGTGTGGTGGTAAGTCTAAAATACATACAATCACGCCTAGGCAGATGCATAAGGTACGCCCAAATTTCGCCAAATATATTGTTGGTCCCATATCTCAAGGTGTCGAGCCTATTGCCTTACCGGGAACTTATAATGTTCGCCAGAGCCTGCAGGCAAGGTTAGCTTGAACTCCTCTGATCTTGGTAGAAGCCCTTGTTACCATATTTAGTCTTCCCTGCTAAAATGAGAGGGAACATAATAAATAAATTATTTTAAAAAAAAATATTTAGTGCCAAGATAAGTATCATTAAGAACTTGTTTTATGTATACTAAATAACGAGGAAACATATATATATACATATTTTTTTTTTCTCATAATAACTCAGATTTTCACACCCTCTTGGAAGTGGAGTGCAAGTATATTGGACCTCTTCGCCATAAATTCTATGTGAGAACATACGGCTTTCCTGCCGGCGCATGTGTATCCGCATGTAGTTCCGGAACTTTGAGGAGGGGCGTGAAACGGCAATTATAGCAGGTCGTCATGAGTAGTTGTGCTTGTTACAGTGCTTTTCTCAGGGTCTGGAGCGCTCCTAGTGCATCAACTGGTTTCTATCAGGAAAGAGGTGGTTATAATGACGTGTCAAATATAAAATGTCAAAAATAGAATGAGCTGGCCCCATCGTATTATCGTATTATAAGGCGCAGAAATCGTCAACCACAAATTTATATTTCAAGAAACCAATTTACGTAAAAAACGTAAACGAGAAAGTTAAAGGTTATTTACAATAATTATAACAGACATGTGGTCACTGAGGTTCGCCATAAATTACAGTTTATGCGGCAAAACCACAGGCAGAGGCTAGAAATGAATTATTTACCACATTCCGCTACAGCTTACGCTCCGATGCACCCGAATTCGGAAGTAAATTACAAAGGATATTCGAACCCACGGGTGACTGAACTTAATTTCGGCACCACACTTGATTTTATTATACGCTCAGCCCGATCAAAGGCTTCGTGCGACGTGTGAATAGCTGAAATTTTGTTTAGCATACACAAGGCCAATATGGAAGTATTAAATTTTAATTACTATATTATATTTACACCTGTTTCGGTGGGCTAGGTATTTCTTAATATCTTAGAGCTCTTTCTTAGTATTTTAGAAGTAAGATTTTAACAATAACGCATATGCAGCAGAAGTAAAGAGAAACCGTCATTATGTTAGCTATATAAACGATATGCTGAAAAAACATACGCAAGAATAAAAATATTTTTTATTGACAAAATAACATTACAATTAGATCAAACAGTATCACATACACAATAAATACCTAATAAATATGTATGTAACCTTTGCTGTAAAGATCCGCGACGGCACTTTTCGGTGGGTTGAAAATTATTCTCAATATGATATGGTAAACGAATCGTCGACCAGTAGTGATAACGGGTTGCAGAGATTAATGATTTGCACATTACCCGCACTCAGCAATTTTCACTATAGATCACTATATCTATATATATAAAAGAAAGTCGTGTTAGTTACTGCACTTATAACTCAAGAACGGCAGAACAGATTTGGATAAAAATTGGTAGGGAGGTAGCTTAGAGCCAGGAGACGGACATAGGATACTTTTTATCCCGTTCGACAGCGTTCCCGTGTGACTTGACATGAAACGTCAGTCACTATAAAACGTGATATAACAAAAAAGAATCAGACTTGGAATAACAAAAAGCAAATGACAGCTATGTAATGAATGACGTATGGATGACAATTTGATATTTGTAAGAAATCAATATTCTAACTATTTCTGACTTCTTGGGAATGTGAATATGAGTTTTGAAATATTTTTTTAGGTGAATTAAAGTGAAGTGAAGTTTAATTAATAAAGCCGCGCACAAGACTATCGAATCTTTCCCCACAAAGCCGTAATGCAAGAAGAATACGAAATACTGGAAATGAAAGGACTAAAGAAGAACAAGAAATTGCACGTGAACATCGCCGCAATAGTATGGCTCGACTTCGTGCTTTTCAATAAATAATAATAAAACAAAAAAAGTCGTGTATCACAAAGTACTTAAGTGAAGAGCAACTTTGTATTAAAATACAGAAATAATAATGAATGATTAAAGTAGGTATTTCATTTTAATAAAAACACAATCTGCTTATTTATTGCCATTAAGGCGGAACAAAGTTTGCCGGGTCAGCTCGTATCTATATATATAAAAGAAAGTCGTGTTAGTTACAGCATTTAGGCGAAAATTGGTAGGGAGGTAGCTTAGAGCCAGGAGACGGACATAGGATACTTTTTATCCTGTTCGACAGCGTTCCCGTGTGACTTGACATGAAACGTCAGTCACTATATAACGTGATATAACAAAAAAGAATCAGACTTGGAACAACAAAACGCAAATGACAGCTATGTAATTGACGTATAATGACAGCTATGTAATGACGTATGGATGACAATTTGATATTTGTAAGAAATCCATATTCAAACTATTTCTGACTTCTTGGCGGGAAAGTGAAGCGTCATGTCGGCAGTTTTGTTTTATTTTCTAAAATTTGTGATATTTTGAAGATTAATGTGTGATAACGGTGGATTATTAACCGTTAAGTGTTTGTGAATATACACGAGTGTTAGTAAATCAAACAAAGCAGTGCAACATCACTTTTCAAATTCTCTCAAGGAGTCCATGTGAGATCTCAGTATAGTCCCACATCTTTACTGAGGACTTAAGGGACTTTGGGGAGGGTATATCATTTACCATTTATCATCTTTATCATCAAACACTCTCATATACTACGAATTATCTCATTTACTATTGATATATCACTTACTTGACACTGGCTAAATGTGCAGGACGCACGACGCCATTATTTAAAAGAAAGAAAGTTTCTATTAAATAAATAATTGACGGACTTCTTGGCGGGAAACTGAAGTGTCATGTCTGCAGTTTTGTTTTATTTTCTAAAATTTGTGATATTTTGAACATTAATGTGTAATAACGGTGGATTATTAACCGCTAAGTGTTTGTGAACATACGTGAGTGTTGGTAAATGAAACAAAACAGTGCAACATCACTTTTTATATTTTCTCTCAAGGAGTCCATGTGAGACCTCAGTATAGTCCCACATCTTTACTGAGGACTCAAGGGGCTTAGGGGAGGGTACCTCATTTATCATTTATCATCTTTATCACCACTCATTCTCATTTACTATGAATTATAAATTATTAACATATCTCTAACTTGACACTGGCTAAACGTGCAAACCGCACGAAGCTATTATTTAAAAGAAGAATAAGAAGAAGAAGAAATAATTTACTTCTTGGCGGGAAAGTGAAGCGTCATATCTGCAGTTTTGTTTTATTTTTTTAAATTTGTGATTTTTCAAACATTAATGTGTAATAACGGTGGATTATTAACCGTAAAGTGTTTGTGAATATACATGAGTGTTAGTAAATCAAACAAAGCAGTGCAACATCACTTTTCAAATTCTCTCAAGGAGTCCATGTGAGATCTTAGTATAGTCCCACATCTTTACTGAGGACTTAAGGGACTTTGGGGGAGGGTATCTCATTTATCATTTATCATCTTTATCACCACTCATTCTCATTTAATATGAATTATATATTATTAATATATCACTTACTTGGCTAAATTTAATTAATATTGCCGCGAGCAAGACTATCAAAATCTTTCCCGACAAATGCAAGAAGAATACGAAATACTGCAAATGAAAGGACTGAAGAAGAACAAGAAATTGCACGTGCCGAAACAGCGCCTTAATAGTATGGCTCAACTTCGTGCTTCTCAATAAATAATAATAAAACAAAAAATGTCGTGTATCAAGGTACTTAAGTGAAGAGCAACCTATATACTAAAATACAGAAATAATGATGAATGTAGATATTTACATTTTATGGATTTTTTCCAATAAAAAAACACTATCGGCTTATTTATTGCCATTAAGGCGGAACAAAGTTCGCCGGGTCAGCTAGTATTATATAAATACGAGTTCCATCGTGGCACGAGCGCTGCATAAAGCTGCTCAAAGATTAATAATGTGTATTCAGAAGCCACTGTAAAAGAAAACACGGTACATTTTTTAGTTTCAACGCCTTCATTCTGGAAATTTTGACCTCTAGAACAAACTTTGTGGACGGCCGGAGACCCTCAATGAGGAATTGAAAGTGATCGTCAAAGCGAATCTCTCGCGATCGGGTTCGGAATTTATGATAAAAACATACTGAATCATTTAAAATATATTGAAAAATTTAAACGCCAATTTAATATGTAAGAACCTCATATTTGTAAACCTGTTCCAGACAGTATGTTGTTCTAGACTTTTCATAAAGTAAAAAAAATGTATTTAACTTCACAGTATATATAGAAACTATGGAACAGTCAACGGTTTTAGCTCAATTTCATATTACTTTCAGGACTTCGATAGCATGTTCATGGACGACCGATATGGCGTGGAGGTCAGTATACCTGCCCTTCATTCGAGAGGTCGTGGGTTCGATTGCCACTCAGGAAAAATCTTTATGTGCATGAACATGAATATTTGTTCTGGTCTGGGTGTTCTCCTATATATCTTAAGTATGTATTAAAAAAAAAAGTATTTGAGTATCCTTATCCGTTATTTAGTATTCATAACACAAGTTCTTAATGATACTTATCTTGGAACTAAATAATTGGTGTAATTGTAAGAGAATATTTATTATATTATTATTATGTTCTTTTAGGGTTGGTTACAAATTTTAAGAGAATATTCGAATTACATTTTTTAAAATCACGACGGGAGAACAAAACTGCGACTTTCTTGCTAATGCTGTCTTTTAGCGTCTGCGGGATCACAAAAAACTTAAATGTTAAGTGCGATAAAAATACTTCTTTAAATTATTTTTCTTCTAAGAATTTTTTATATTGTTCGCGGCGTATACCTTTGGACAATAGATTAAAGTTATCTTAATGTATAAAAGAGTTAAATAAATGCATGGCGGTAAAAATATCGTGAGGTGAGTATCGTTAATACTATCCTATCTTAAGCCTATCGTCCCCGTCACAAATTATTATTAAACGGTAGTTTTAAGGTATTGGGTCATACTCCAACACGCGGTTTTAGTATAAGATAATTTAGTACTTAAAATACAGTACATTAAGGTATTACATAAATATATTAGCATTATGCATTCTACCATTACTGGTGTACAAATATAGATCTTATAAAATATCAAATTGAAATGAAAAAAATTAAGTGATTATTATAAAAATATTACATTATATCATATACTTTACATATTCATCAAAAGTGTTATAACATTTTTCTATCACGATACCTACTACGTATAATATGTTAACTAAGAAAAAAGCAGAAGTGCTACTTTCTTAGTTAACATATTATACCCACGTAGGAGGTATCGATTAGTTTAGAATTTATTTAATGTTAAAGTTTAAGAATTTTTGTTTTTTAAAGTCATTTGGTATTTTTTTTTGAAATCCGAACAGCCAACAAGTATACCAATAAGTATAGTATATATATGAATTGGTTGCAGTATACCGTACAAGATTTAGATTTAAAAAGTAAAGCCGCCAACTTCTATTTTAGATAATGACTCCTCAGGTAAACAAAGCAATAGAACGTTAAGTAATATTAAACCCAAATGATAGATTTTATCTGCATCCATTTTGTAGACTTTCACTCTAAGTTGACAAGCCGTCAAATACATGCAATACAAATATTAGTGGAAGTAAATGTGGTAGCCATAATGTAACTATTAATACCTGAGTATATTAACTTTTGACCAGTAGGGTTTATTCTGCAGCACTTGATTCACTTCGAAACTCACTTAACCTACATACATTTTACGTGAGTTTAATAGTTAAATAAGATTTCACCATAAATATATACAATTTTGACCAGTAGGGTTTATTCTGCAGCACTTAATTCACTTCAAATCTCACATAACCTAAATACATTTGACGCGAGTTTAATAGTTAAGAAATTTCACTACAAAACAGATTTGCTTAGGTTTGTTGTTACATAACATGTGAATAACTGTATAATACGTGTATATAAACCCACCTAATACTTAGATAGACCTAAGTACTTAATCTAGACATTCATAAATTTACGCCTGTGTCCCCGAAGAGGTAGGCAGAGCATATTATACGCACACGCTTTGCCAATTAAATAGTTGATCCCACGTAAAAGGTGGCAAGCCTATTGCCGCTTACCGGGATGTTTGCCAGAGCCTCGTCCGTTGATCGGCAGATGCACCTCTTGCAGGTGAGGTTGGCTTGGGCTCCTTAGGTCTTGGTACGATCCCTATACACCCTTGTCTTTTATAAATTTACAATTAATGATTAATGCGATGTTGCAATAGATAAGCAGAAACTTCAATGATAACTTGACTTGAGATGCCAACATTCGCCAAAACAACAGATTAATAAAGGGAACTGATTTTTAGCCTTGGATTTTGAGATTGTGATATATTTTTATTCTTTAGTATTTTCCTCGTATAACATTTACACTTATAAATTGTAATATAAGCTTAAGTATATAGCAGACAGCCAGTAGTAAATTTCGAAAGAAATACTAATAATCAATTATCAACACGGAGCTTAATGTTAGCGTGACAACTAGCATCACCTATTCTCTGGTACCAGAGGTCACATGCAGCACCTACTTGTCCGATAGATGTAAAATGTGCACGAGTATACGACCCCAGCCCCTCGAGCAGATTACCTACTCTTCGCTTTTCGAGACGATAGTATCCTAGTGCCTTACTCCTACCAAGTTTCCCATCATTTCCCTTTCCGGTTGCTTCATCCTTGCCCTCCTGAATCCATTCCAAGGTCTGCCGTGCCAAAGCATGCGTGGCTAGGGGAGAGCCTAGACGCAAGCGAGCCATATTGCCCTGAGACGAGGTAAACCCAGATCGAGGCTAACCTTCTCCCGATATACGAGGCTCTGTCGGGAGTGACAAATAATTCTCTAGCTTTCGTGGGAACGCAATGCGTTACCAAAATAACCAACATGGCGGCGACGGAGTTCGCAACTCGTCACATCTCGTTACCCGTGGGGGCGAAAAGTGGATCGCATAGAGCCGGTTTGGTACAGTGAATGTTAGAGGGGGGAATTGGTGGTAAGATTGATGAAGTATGTCAGACGACGGATTTAAGACATTTGAATGTGGATTAGATTTAGTAATTTTGTGCTGGGCGACTCTTCAACAAGAAAAGCGCGTGACCTGTAAAGTCTGGTATCCTAGTGGGCCTCAGGACCTCAATCATGAATCATGATGGACGTTGAAGTCCCCCAACACCATTAACTCGTCTTTTGGAAATGGCTTCTGCGCGAAATCGGTCACCCGGCTGAGATGATTAAAGAGGCTGCTATTACTAGCATCTCTTATGTGGGACCGGTATAGTCACGCATACATAATAGCAACGACAGCCGACCTCTATGCGGACCCAAAGGACAGGAAAGGAAGGGTTTTCCAAGCAGTGCAGACAGCGACAACAAATGTCAGTAGCCGGGGTATGTACGACGTGTCAGCAGTGTGACGAATTTGAATTCAATCAATCAATTAAATCATAATAATATATCAAATCATATAGGAAAACACCCAGACCAGAATAAATATTCATGTTCATGCACACAAAGATTTGTCGTGTGTGGGAATCGAACCCACGACCTCTGGAGTGAAGTGCACTATACTGACCTCCACACCAAATCGGTCGTCTAATCTTTCGATGTTAAATAGATTTTTCGTTAAATCGATCTTTTAAGGTTAAATGGTGAGAGGTGTATAGCCCTCTGCCCACATTACTAGATTCCATTATTTTTGAGAATATAATATCAAGTTATGAAATTTTCGTCAGTAATATTCCTAAGGCACTTACTGATGAAAGCTACTGCTCCGGCAATAAGTTTCCTTATCTCAGAACTTTTTCCCTACTGACAGACGCGTCTAAGCATCGATAAACTCGATGATTGATCGCTGGGGCACACGACAAGTTTTTGCCAAAAATTAACAAGATAAGTTAAAAGAAAAATAATGTTATGTAACGCATTAGGTGCAATTACTTTTCTTTCAAAATATATCCATATTTTCATTTAACCACGTCACAAGTAATACACTTCAGTTTATTGTTAATGTGAATTTCTTGCCAGTTCTTTTCACAGAGTGGTGGCTCGGAACTGGCAACTAGATTCACTTACACTCAAATATTATTTGTTTTTCAATTGTTTGTAGCATGTAAGTGAATCAAAGCTTCGCGATTACAGTGTAATCATATTGCTATTTCTTATTATATTTAATTTTGAAGTTTTCAAGTACTATGTAATAGTTTAGAAAGTAAAAATATTTGAAGTTTGAAGTATATGTTTAAACTGCATCTACTGCTTACCATCCGGCAGGACGGGATCTTTATAAAGTGTCTCAATAAAAAAAACGTTGTGATGTAGTTTTTACAGTAGACTGTAATGTACACAGATTAAACTTTATATTATCGTAATTTCAAAGTACATACGTATATCTAAGTCATATTGACTGTCAAAGAAATAAGAGATGGTGGGTCTAAATTACTCCTGGCCTAATTTTTAAAAGGGATCCTTAATACAACGTCTTAGCACGTAATCGTTCGATATGATATTATATTGTGTACCTGTATGTACGCTTCGTTCATACGGTACATTACAATGCAATATAATACTCAACTTCAGACCATATAATTATTTTTGTAATATTACGTGAAAAATTGATAGATTGATTTAATAGATGTCTAATGGACTTCTTGGCGGGAAAGTGAAGCGTCATGTCTGTAGTTTTGTTTCACTATCTTAAATTTGTGATATTTCAAACCTTAATGTTTGTTTATTTCGTTATTATTTAATGGAAGCAATAAGTTCAATCTGGTATGTTTTCGAAATGCATGTAAAGCTTACTGCTTCTGGCAAGATGGCGTCATTATGACGAGTCCCTAAAAATAATGTTTTAGTCTACACTCAGCTTTAGACCCCGTATTATCTTAATATTACATGAAATATATCTAAGCCTTATCGGCTGTCAACGTAAGTAAAAGAGGGATGTCAGAAATAAGAGAACGCTCGAAAAATGTGCGTATGTCTGAATTACTCTTGACCTATATTTTAAAAGGGATTCAGAATCACATTATTCTTTTCGCACACATCCGGCGAATCAACGTGAGATTTTCGCTCGATTTAATTTCAACAGCGTAGGGACTTTTTGTTTCAGCGCGAATGATTATTAGAATTAATATATTTTTACCGCAATATCTACCTACCTACATCCCTTGTTTGCTTCTCGTGTTTCATATTGTTGATTTTGCAGATTGAATGCGTCGGCACTTTCTTTCATGGGATTTCGCTGAAATGATTTGTTTTAGATTTTTTTAAATTTGTTAACAATACCTGCTTGTTTTTTTTTATAAATTAGTTTTTTTAGTATATGTACTGTATTTACTTTCTGCAGCGGGTCAGGATTTATTAACAAAATTACGCTGTTTGGCCCTTATTACGGTTTATTAAGATAACACAGGAGGTATAGGCGGTACAAGTGTATATATATTTATAATAGGGAGGCGTAACGCGGTGTTGTTCCGAGCGCGTTTGACTAGACAGACTGATCCGCCAAAAACTCCGCTAGCGCGACAACGGATTACCATTTAAATAAAATTAAATGTTGTTCTGTCTCAATCATTAAAATTATACAGTTACAATTTTAAAAATATAATCGTATGTCGCTTCCTGTTCAAAACTGTATTGTAAATATTTTAAGTACAAATATTAATTCGTAAGTTTGACAATAGATGACAGTGATCGTTGTTAGATCGCGCAAGCGGTTATTGGTTTCGGACCGATATACGAGGTTCGGCAGTTGTAAATATACAAGTTAAATCCTTCTTAGCCTATTTATTCAATACCAAGGTTTGTTCATGCCCATATTTACTACTGTACTGTACTGTAATGCCCATATATCCCTGGCGAAGATCTTTCGAAAGATTACAGCATGGGCCTTTTATATGGCTTTAAGGAGTCAGCACCGCGAAATCAATTTAGCCATGGTGACCACTTACCATCAGGTGGGCCGTATGCTTGAGCCGCTACCTGATGGTATACCTTTACCTATATATTTTTTATTCACATTATGTAAAATTTTTTTTTTTTTAGTTTTCTTTAAGCTGCTTATTTGGTTATTAAACTGATACAATTTGCTTAGTAGTTTGTCTTAACCTAAGTTAATTTTTAAGATACGAGGTAGTTTTCAAACATGCATAACAATTTAATTTATAGCGCAATGCATATATACATACATGCAATTTTGCATGTAAGATACATAGGAATCCTACCAAGACCTTAGGAACCCAAGCCAATCTCACCTGCAAGTGGTGCACCTGCCGATCAACGGACGAGGCTCTGGCGAACATAAAAGTGCCATAAAAGCAGCAATACGCTCGCCACTTATTATGTAGGACCAACTATATAAATGGCGAAGTGTGGGCATATATTATGCCTCTGCCTATCCTTTCGGGGAAACAGGCGTGATATTGTGTTTGTATGTATGTTACATTAAACGCGATTCGAAAAACATTTCATAAGACCCGATAGGAATGGCGCGAGATCGGGGTATTTCATGATTTATCAAAAGACTTAGAGTATATTGAGTTTATTCCCAGCATTAGTTTAAAAGCAGTTGGGCCGGGAACAACCAGTTTAGCTTTCAGCAGTTGAGCAGTGTAACGAGCGCTTGAGCGGAATAAAAGCCCGATATAAACTGCATAAAGACGGTATCTCAAAGGCACTCAAATATTTACTTTTTAGCCGTTGGCTTTTCGTTGTAACGAACTGCAGATTTTATATAAAAAAGTTATGTTTTATCATATGTATGTAGTTTTTGGAGGATGTTCTAATCGGGACAAAAATGTTTGCAAGAAAATATTACAGAGTGTTCAGAATACGTTTTTTGAAAATTTCATTCAAATTCACGCTTAATGAAATTCCTACCCATGGGTATTAGAATTATTTAATTGTTTAGTTTATGTTACTGTTTAACTTACTAACGTAGAGATGGTCATCTCGTAAAATTGCGATCGTATACTTCGCAGACATATAATTAAGAAAGAGATAATGGTCTATATAACATACAATAAAAATAAATTATCGATATTCCAATAATCGTAACAGCTCAATGACAGATATATAAGATAATCAGAAAACAAGATTGACATAGGTTGAAATGGAACTCTATTTGAAGTGAAGACAAAATTGTAGGCTCACACGCTATCGCCGTTGTCACAGCATAATTAAGTTCGGCTGCTAGGAGCGCCGCGCACAATTTGGAAGCGAACGAGCGAAGCGAGCTAAGCGAAACGGAACTAGAAAATGACGCTTTGACGAGCGGAAGCGGCCCGGATCCCGATTGGTCGGATGCGCTTGAATTCTAGTTTCATTGGCCGGAGCTTACATGACTATAGGACAATTTCTATGAATAAATGTTTGAACTTAGTATTGTAACTATCATTAATTGTTTGATTTGTTGCCTGTTTCACAACATTGAAACAAGTTCCCAAAAGAGATTATTTAACAGATTGTCCATACGAAATTGTGACACAGGCTAATTTCTTCATTATATTAGTTTTCGTCTGGGTGTATAGGGATCCTACTAACATCTAAGGAGCCCAAGCCAACCTCACCTGAAAGTGGTGCACCGGCTGATCAACAGACAAGGCTCTGGCGATCTTAATAGATCCCGGCAAGCGGCAATAGGCTCACCACCTATTACGTGAGACCGACAACATTGGCGAAGTGTGAGCGTAAATTTGCCTCTGCCTACCCCTTCGGAAAAATAGGCGTGAACTTATGTATGTGTGTATGTATTAGTTTTCAATTTAAATGCTACATGTCAATACGAATCAAAATCATTTCATCACATAAGATCAATGAACGAAATATCCAAATAAGTTCAAAAAATAACTCACAATACACTGCGTGGCAAAATAACTGCACTAATCGCATCACATTCAAACAGTTCCTTTAGGTCTGTTAATTTATGAATATGTCTTTGCCTACCCCCTTTCGGGAAAACGCTTTATATATATATATATATATATATATATGTATATATATATATATATATATATATTTATCTTAGCTCTGTTATAAATCAAAAATTATCAAGACGACAATTTTCAAACAAGAATTCAACAAGCTTCTATAAGTGTGTAAATTTCAATTTTAAAATCGCATGCGACGCGAGTTCCATCCTCGTTTGTTTGTTAAAACGAGTAAAAAGCGTATTATTTCGCAGTCCACACCTCCCATTGCTTTCCAGTGCATTAACTGTAATGTGGTGTACGTTAGTCGTTACGTTAATGTGTGTGCCTTTTTAAAAATTACTGTCTGGCCTTTTTTCTCTTTATTTTGCGTTTTCAAGTTGTTGTATACTCATTGATAAACATTTATACACAGTTATCAGTTTTTTAGAGTTTATTTTGATACTGATAACACTGTTATAGTTTGCCCCAGCTTATTAAATATATAAAAAATTTTGGTAGCAAAAATTAAAATTGTGAGAAATTTTTTAATATATATTTTACATAAACAATCATTTCCACGCTAATAAAACAAAAAACATACATACGTTCACGCCTGTTTCCCCAAAGGGATAGGCAGATGCATATTATACGCTCACAATTCGCCATTTATATAGGTGGCGAGCCTATTGCCGCTTCCGGGAAGCCTTTGCCAGAGCCTTGTACGTTGATCGGCACGTGCACCCCTTGCAGGTGAGGTTTGCTTGGGATCTTAAGATGTTGATAGGATCTCTTTACACCATTAAAAATTGAACAATAACACTTTATTTATGAATATGCCTCTGCCTACCCCCTCGGGGAAATAGGCTTGAATGTACATATTATTAAAACTACAAAAATGGGCAAAGTTCCTGCAATAGTTGCATCCAACAAGCTCCTAAAAGTGTGTAAATTTTAAATCTCTAGCGGCGCGAGTTTTATCCTCGCTTGTTTGTTAAAAAGAGTAAAATGCGTATTATTTTTAAATCCACACCTCCCATTGCTTTCCAGTGTATTAACGCTAATGTGTGTCCTTTTTTAATAATTACTGTTTTTTCTCGTTATCGCGCTTTTTCGGGTTGTTGTTTTGTTTATGTTTGTTGTTGTAAATTTGTTGTTTTATATACGTTATTGTAGATTCGTTATTAAAGATTAGTTTTTGTATATGTTGTTGGGTTGATAAATATTTATCAATAGATATCAGCAAGTTTTTGTTTATTCTATATTACTTATATTATTATACACACTCTTAGTTTAATTCACACTCATTAACCTTCTCATACACGCTCTTCGATTTAAGGTACTTTTGACCTGCTCTTTCTCCAAAATCTTCTGAATTTGGTTATGGAATATCTCACGTGGTCTTCCTCTCCGGGCCAATTTAAGCTTGTGTATAAGGCCCATAGTAAATAAGTACTAAAGTAAATATTATTTATTTACCGCGTTATTACCCGTGGTTGAAACACAAAGAACAAAATAAATGCTGTAATTAATATTATTAATCGCAACATTCATTCCACTGTTCCACAGTTTGTTTCAAACGAGTTTTAAGTAAATTTGTTCATGGAATTTATTCCATTTCTACTGTAATAATTCCCAACAATAAAGGAAAAACGCTTCGGACATAATGAAACGGAAAGCATGACATGACAGTTAGAGTTAAGTAAGTAGCCGATGGGCCGATTGGATCCGTTCATAGACCACCAACTACAAGAGACATGGCCGGTTGCCTTAATCTTATCTGAAAGCCAGTAGGCACTGCGTTCTAATCTCCCTGACTTACTTCAAATGTAAACCTATACACAACAATAACATTAGTAACAATTACAAAAATAATTATTATAAAAAAGTGAATAATAACGTCACAACTTAGTTTGCGACTGGGAAGGCTAACGTTATGTTTAAATCGACAAGCCGATGAGAAAAGAGTGTGTGAGTGATCTTCAGTAGTTTTCTCTGTCATTTTTTGGCTTGAAGTCCTAGGTCTCGCCTTTCCCATATCCATATCGGTTGTAATGTAAAATAATGCAAGGTGTGCTCGTTTTTTTTAAAGGCCGTCGGTGACATAAATACCTACGAGCACTCGAGATTCCTATTCAATTGTTTACCAGATACAATTAGGTATACAAGACTAGACTAGACTTGTACTTAGGGCCATGATCTGCTCACTGGTCTAACCAGAGGTGCAGCGGCCCGTCCGACTATGGTAAGCCCCTTCTAACGGTAGCAATCGCTTAATGTAAACATCCTAGGTCTTATTTCAAAGCGTGATCTAAAGTTAGACCAGGTTTAAACTAGTGTCACTTTCATTTGGTTAAATGAAAACAGTGACAGCACTAGTTTTAATCTTGGTATTACTTTATATCTCGTTTTATAATATGCCCCTTTGTTTTAATTGAAAACCACCTTTATTTTAACAAACTTTTATACAAATACAGTAAATTTAAGTGTGCACGGCACAAAAAGCGCTCGTAGCTCCGCGGTGCTCGGTGGTCGGAAGCAATCACCGAAGTAAAGCAGAGTTTAGAGAGGTCAGTCATTGAATGGATGACCGTTTGTGTGGCATTTGATATCGAGCGCTTCCGTGCTTCGGAAGGCACGTTAAGCCGTTGGTCCCGGTTATCACTAAATGTGGTAGTCGTTAAGCCATGTTAGAGGCCTAAATGGGCGGCTTGAAAAATTCTAACAGCAGGACGCCATACACCTGCCTCCGCCAATCCGCAATAGGTCAGCGTGGTGGAGTATGACCCAATACTCTCGCACCTTGGTATGTGAGAGGAGGCTCGTGCTCAGTAGTGGGACGTTAATGGGCTGAAATTATGAAGTGTGCACGGAAAAATTGTTTAAGTTTATGTCGCACACTACGAACATTTGTTAACTTATATTTTTGTACCAAATAAATAAAATAAAAGGAGTTTGGCTTGATTATTATCTGAATTTCAGTTATTAAATATAGCGACTGCCGTCTGACCTCCGCAATCTAAAGGATCATTATATGGTTATACCAGCTGTCAAGATATTAAAAGGCACTGACATCCTAATGACGACTACCATAGATGTTTATGACAGCCGGGACCAACGATTTAACGTGCTTTCCGAGACTTGGAGCAGGCGAAAATAAAGCACATAGCTTTGAAAAGTCATAGTTTAAGCCCGAGACCCTCTTAATTTGAAGTCTGTGGTTCTCCCCACTGGGCTATTGCCGCTTTAACGCAAGCAATTTTTCCTTTCCAACCACGTCTGTTTGGGAAGATGGTCTATGGATACAACTAACGTCTTTTTTAGAAGTTAAAAAGAAAATTATCTTTTCTTTTTAAGGAAAATGTTAACGTTAAAAAGCAGGCAGTTTCATGTAAAATTATTGTGCTTCCTTTTCAACGCGTTGTAATGTAAGAGATTGATCGATCACTGAAATCACGGAAGTCAGTACTTGGATGTGTGTAGGTTTGTGTAGCATTAAATGTCGATCGCTTCTGTGTTTAGGTAGACTAGAGAAGTTATTCATCATCATTATCATCATCTCAGCCCATTTACGTCCCACTACTGAGCACGAGCCTCCTCTCACATACCAAGGTGTGAGGGTATTGGGTCATACTCAAGAAGTTAGAATTTATCAAGCCGCCCATTAAGCCTCTAACATGGCTTAGCGACTTCCACATTTAGTGATAACCGGGACGTGCCTTCTGAAGCACGGAAGCGCTCGATATCAAATGCCACACAAACGGTCACCCTTCCAAGGACTGACCTCTGTAAACTCTCGAGCACCGCAGAGCTACGAGAAGTCTATCTCGATTATTACTGCAGGCGGTGAGTAGTGGCACTATTCTATACCCCCTCTCATTTTGTCGAGTCGACAAGGAGAAAAAAAAAGAAAAGAAAGAAATGAAAAAAGAAAGAAAGAAAAAAAGAAAGAGAAACAAGAAATAAAAAGAAAAAAGAAAGAAATTTAAAAAAAACACAAGAAACCCTACCGGATGATAGACAGCAGCGTCATCCTGCATACGAATGTAATCTATTCTTCTTCTTCATCTTAGCGTTATCCCAGTTGCTGCTTTATGGGCCCTGGCTCCTATATCTTCTTCCTCACTTCGCACGGTCTCCGGCACCCTTGGTCTATACGTTATTGGCTCACCTGCCATCACAATCGCCTGGTGGGATAAGGCCTGAACTCCTTACACTTTTGTTGTGCTCGTGTTTTTTTTTCTTTAGATCATAATCTAGATAAGATAGCAGGGCATCAGTAGAAGCTGGCCAGCTCGATATCATTCTACAAAGATTACAGTCCTATGTTTAGCCGTACGTCATTTGTTTGTTTTTACGTCATACGTCATTCATACGACTAGTAGGCACACGAGAGTGTATCAATAAAAAAATAACTCTAAAGAATAAAAATAAACAAGTATTTATCATCGAATACAATAATCATTAAAACCTTCTAGACAAAACAGTATGGCAATAATAAATAAATAAATATTTTCTGCCAATTACACCAATTATTCCGTTCTAAAATAAATATAATTGAGAACTTGTGTTATGGATACTAAATAAAGGATAAACATACCTAAATACTTTTTTTGTTTGTAAATATATACTTAATTTATATAGGAATACATCCAGACCAGAGCACGTATTGATCACCATGCACAAAAAGATTTGTCCCGTGTGGGAATCGAACCCTTAACCTTAGGAGCGGAGTGCGGGTAGACTCAACACCACGCCGCCGTGTCGGTATTTCAAATAAGTGTCAGTGTTGCCTTGGACGTTACTTGTCTACGTCGATGTTGCTATTCTATCCCATTATTTTGATACTTATCTTCTTTTGAGATAGAACACTGTCACAAATAGGGACACATTATTTAAATGTTCGAAGAGTATTTTCTATTTGACATAGTTTTCAATGATATAGGTCGGTTCACAAAAAGAGGATTACTTTTAAAATTATTTAGTAGTATAAGTAGATGATATTTTTTTAGGTTTGCAGTAAGCACGATTTTCGTATCTAATATAATTCTTGTGTTTGTATCATTACGCGTGGTGTCTGTTAAGTACTTTATATATTGCATGCTAAAAAAAAACATTGACCCATTAATAGATAGGTCAGGTATAAGTAACGTACTTATACAGTCTTTCTATTTGTTACTGAAATCGAATCAATATTAATCAAACGTTTAAAACACAAGCAGTATTACTAATTAATAAATCAGTATCAATTTAATGCGCTTACAAGTAGGACAAGTATTCTTTAGACGATCGTCTTTTGTGATGTCCCAAAAATAGTCTTTTTGAGTTATGTATATGTATATTCCATTAAGCATGCGATATGTGTCTTTACCACTTTTGAATTAAGAAATGAAATTTTGTTTCTGAAATGTCAGACTCAAATATTTAGCAACAACAGCAACAATTTTAGCTGACAGGAATGCCTTACCCCTGTCAGTTAAATTGCTATAATTAAGCAAGTACAAAATTTAAAAAAGTTTATTCAATATTAGATCAAAAAAGCTCTATTTGAAATTCATCAACATCATATCTGCAACTAGAAGTCCTTTACTAAGAATAGGCCTTCCCATTTACTTTAGCTTGTCGATCTGTCTTTATCTGCCTACATCCACCGATTCTTAATTCGCTTGCTCCGTGCGTCAGAAAGCACGTTAAACCGTTGGTCCTGGCTGTCATGAACATCTATGGCAGTCGTTATTAGGAAGTCAGTGCCTTCTAACAGACTGACAGCTGGTTTAACTATAGAATGATGTTTCCCTCTGGGTTGCGGAGGTCAGACGGCAGTCGCTCCACGTTATAACTGAAATTCAGTCAAATCTGGTTGAACCAGTGAGCAGACCCTGGTCCCTAAGCTTTAGTATAGGGCAACCGGGATAATGCTAGGATATGGTGATGATGATCCACCGATTCTTAACCAGATCAGCAGTCCATCTGGTCTCATACGTAAAATAAGTAGAAACTAACTAAATTATTAGATAAGAGAGTAATTAGATTTATAGCAAATTGAATTGATGAAGTAAACAATCCTAATATTAGTCCCCAATCCAATCCTCATAATATTCGTTTATTGTTGGACATAGGGCTCTCTAATAGCGCGCCACTAAGCACCATTTGCAGCTCCAACGGTTTTGCATTATCGTCGCTCCACTTATCTAAAAGGCGTCCTGCACTACGCTTTCAGAGCCATGTTTTCCACTGTACTTTAATTTATTGAATATAAATTAAAGTAAATAAACAAATCCTAACATTTGTGAACCACGCCACTCCTCTAACAAAATATCGACCCCTAAATGCTCTCTGTTTCCAATCATCAATGTGACGTTATCTAGATGTGTCTGGCATCGCTCCGGTAAAGGCTAGGCGAATGTCATTTTTGTATTTTCGAAATTACATCTTATGGTGTCTTGTTTTGATACCATAAGATGTATACAAGACGAACTCTTTACAAGATAGACTCTTTATACAAAGTTCTAATTAGTACAGAAATACATACATACATAATATCACGCCTGCCCCCCCTAAAGGTTAGGCAGAGGCATAATATACGCCCACATTTCGCCAGTTACATTGCTGGACCCATGTAATAGGTGGCGAGCCTATTGCCGCTTACCGGGAACTTTTATGTGCGCCAGAGCATCGTCCGTTGATCGGCAGGTGCGCCACTTGCAGGTGAGGTTGGCTTGGGCTCCTTTAATCTTTGTAAAACCCTGTACACCCCTGTACATATATAAATAGTATCATTAGAAAAAGAAAATTTTGATTTCTTCTTTATCTTCAGCTTATCTTCGTCCACTTCTGGACATTGGGCTCCTCCATGGCACTCCACTGAGCTCGATCGTCGGCTCTTCATCTCCAACCACTGCTATCATCTAACATTTTTCAGGATTGATAAAATAACGACGCTTCACCAATCTAGATGGCGTTCTATTTATTTGTTCATTATAATTCCATTATATACTCCTTGAACACAAAACAAAAGAAAATACTCCTGCATGCAACTCGACAGGAGTAGCAATGTGGAAGACACTTTTGCACTACGCTTTCCGAGCCGTGATGTCCACTCTATTTGAACATAAAAAATATTAATTAAGAGGAAAAAATGGTGCTCTACATTTGTGAACCACGCTGCACTCCTAAAAAAATAGAGACCTCTTCGTACTTAGACGCCAACAATTTGCATATATCGTCTTGACAGCTATCTGAAAGGGCGTTCTACACAATGCTTTAGATGGTCTTCACTGTATTGTAACTCTTTGAAAAGAAATATCTATCAATATATTATATTATTAGGGTGTATAGGGATCCTATCAAGAACTAAAGAGCCCAAGCCAACCTCACCTGCAAGTGGTGCACCGGCTAATCAACGGACGAGGTTCTGACGAACACAACATTGCCTGATAAGCGGCAATAGACTCGCCACCTATGACATGGGACTAACTATTATAATTGCCGAAGTGAGGGCGTATAATATGCCTCTGCCTACCCCTTCGGGGAAACAGAAGTGAATTGACGTATACTCGTATTTTGTGAAACATAAAAGAATAAATAATCACAGAAATCCTTACATTTGTGGACCACTTCACACCCCAAGTAACAATACGGAGACCTCTTGGATGCTCTCTGTTTCCGATCATCAAAGTGACGTTATCTCGATGTGTCTCGTCGCTCCGGTAGACGCTAGGCGAAAGCGTCATTTTTGCATTTTCCAATCTTTGTCTCATAGTGTCGTGTTTTTGTAGTGTGCCATTGTCCTGTACAGTTTAATGTAAATGTTATTTCAATTGATGAATTTTTTTATTTTTTTCATAATAATGATGATGAAATGTGCTAGTTAGTTTAAATCGAGAAAATTGACTTAAATAAACAATTTTCTTACTCACAAATAATTTGTTCCAAAATAAATATCATTAGGAACTGGTGTAATAGCTACTAAATAACCGATTCACATACATAAATTCTTAATTTTGTTTATACACACTTCATAAACATAGGAAACTCCCATATTTACGTACAAAAGTTTAATATAGATTGTCCTGTATAGATCTAACCCACGACCTCTTCCAATTTTACTTGGAACACAGCTGTTGGGCTAAGAAGCTGAAACCATACCTTAATAAAACTACACTACTACATCCAACCAAACTACAGACCAAACTACAGACTTCACAAAAAATCCGTTTTTGATTCTAGATAGATATTTTGGATTAAGCCCCATTGTGCTTCGAAAACACATTAAGAGGTTGGTTTTTTAACCACAGAATGCATACACAACTACCTTCACCAGTCTGTGGTAACACTTCCGGAGTATGACCCCAAACCCACTGACCTTGGTTTGTTAGAAGCGGAGGAGCTACTCAGTAGTAAGACAAAAATTCACAGTGAAACTAACACGTGTAATATAGTCTAATAAAATTTCCATACATATACACGGCCGGTAACAGAGTTTTGGATTCCATATGAAGGGGTTCCGTTCAAGCAAAAAACACCATAAAGTGTAGTTCTGAAACGCAGTTTGCCTCTAAAAGCTAATGTTTCATTATCGACCAGAAGCCCGCAACTATCAAAGCCTACATTAAAGGCTACATTTGCTACATGCTCGGGTCATTATGAGTTCATTAGGCGCAATCACTGAGCGGGTCACACGTTCGCTGCTTGTATATTGGATATATTTTTTTACTTGCAACACAGATGTTGGGCTATAAAGTAGGATTTATACGTTTAACTTCTTGGCAGGAAATCGAAGGAAATTTTATTTTCTAACATTTGTGATATTACTAACATTTATGTGCAATAACAGTGGATTAGACACCGTTAAGAGTTTGTGAACGTACATGAGTGTTGGTAAATGCAACATCACTTTTCAAATTCTCTTGAAAAGTTCATGTGAGATCTAGAGGGTGTATAGGGCTTCTACTAATATCTGAGTAGCCCAAGCCAACCTCGTCTGCACCTACCGATCAATGGACGAGGCTCTGGCAAACATAAAAGTTCCTGAAAAGCGGCTATAGCCTCGCCACCAACAATATAACTGGCGAAATATGGGCGTATAATATGCCTCTGCCTACCCCTTTGGGGAAATAGGCGCGATATTATGTATTTATGTACCATAAATTAAATATTATGCATATATCTTTTACTTGACACTGGCTAAAAACTGTCTAAACGCACGTAGCCATAAAAAATCTATGCGTTTTTACATCCATTTTCAGTGTTTTTGCCGAATCTGTCAGGTTTACAGGAACGTATAAACCGAAAATAGTTCCATAAATACTATCTATGTAGATATCTATATTGACACAAAACTCCACAGATTTTTGTGTGGAAACGATAAATCAACAATCTCTCCGGCCGGCTCGCAATCTGCTACATCACTCAAGATAATTACGACCACTTTTCCTGGCCCCAAACAGACAACGGAATGGCGCGCGCGGATCGAATGAAAAACACGCTCATTACAGTGTCACTATTCTGGAAAAGGCACTCGCTTGCGGAGACAAATAATATGACTTAATTTTATTGTACACTAGCGGCCCGTCTCGCTCGGGTGGAAATTAATTGAAACTTTTTGACTTTAACACTAAATTGTCAACTAATGCTCATAGTCTTGAAAATCTTGTTTTCTTGTACATTTGTAAATACCAATATGTCTCAGCGCTTATAGTTAACCTAAGAAGTGCTTGTGCTATTGTTACTATAGAAAATAATATTAACATATTGACATACTTTTTTTGTTACAAGCTTCGTATTAAATAAATAAATAAATATTCTCTTACATTCACACCAATTATTTAGTTCCGAGATAAGTATCATTAAGAACTTGTGTTATGGACTTAAATACCATTTTTTTTTAAATACATAATTACATATGTAAACACCAGACCAGAACAAGTATTCATGTTCGTGCTCACAAAGATTTGTCCAATGTGGGAATCGAGCCCACGAACTCTGGAGTGAAGTGTAGGTGTACCTCCTCGCCATACCGGTCGTCAAGTATATAGAAAACATCTGGAACAAGACTAATAGGAGTATTTAGGTATACAAATATTTGTCCTGCCTGTGAATAAAACAGATGACCTCAGGAGCGTAGTAATGGTGTACTGACCTCACGTCATATCGGTTAGCAAGATAATAGGCATTATTTTTGTTTCTCAAATATGCTTTGAACAACATGACGTCCATCTAATGGTGACACTGTAAGTAAAATTAGTAATTTTTATTATTTCAACCGAACAATGCTCTCAGCGGGACCAAAAGCCTTCCTTAAATAACTCTACAGTTACTAAACTTACCCAGGCTTGATCCATGGATTTCACACAAGTCTTGCTCAAGCCATCGGTCTACTTGGCTAGTGGTAGGCATATGCTGCATTGTCCGCCACATGATCGTTGTTGGAGGACTTAACCTACCCAACAGCCATAATTCTCACTATGTCCGCTGCTTACTACCACTTAATATGTGTAAAAGATCCATTGAGATCGTTAAGAATTTATTTACGTGCCTTTATACTGGTACACACATTGATAATAAACTTAAGTAAACACAATGCGGTTCTAAACGTGTTATGCAATTTTGCTAAACACAATCAAGTTATCCAAACGATGCTCATTCAAGCTGAATTCGCAAAAACGGTATTATTATCTGACTCTTATTTATTGAAGTCATTATCAAAAGTGAGTAGATTAATTTAGATCATAAATTTTATTAGTCTTATGTTAAGTTAAATATTACTTTCAGTTGTGTAAGTACTATGCAAAGCGCTCTCTTTCCCAATATTTTGCAGTGCCTCTACGAGGTGTCATAATAATATGTATTAAGTGCCTTGGTTTAATTTATATGATACCTGTGAGATACCATGTGACAAGCAAATTAATAAATGAATACGAGTATTTATAGATATTTTCTTTATCTTAATATAAATAATACCCAAGTTTAAACATTGTCATCCTCTCACTCCGCTCACAAAGTATATGTACATAAAATACACATGATAACGAAGTAATAACTGAATAAACTCTTCGAATACACAGTGAAGTGAAGAACGAGTCGAGAATTCTTTATGAATAATTCTGTGTTCTGGGTCATGTAGGAGAGAAAACTAGAAATAAGAGCAATATATTTGCAATAAGAGCTATATATTTCCAAATTGTAACATGAACAAATGAGATACTGAAACTTTGCTCACAAGGCGCTTACATAATACGTAACATATTATTTTAGTATTAATTTTTCTCATTGGTGTTAAAATTTTAGAATCACTGAAATTGTTAAAGACTTATTTTTTACTAGAAAAGAGCAGCTTTCCCGCAGCCTTTAAGAGTAAACTGCTGAAACATATTGGATGTGCGGAGCCATGATAATGTATTAAACCGAATGAATTAAATTTATGAATATTATTAATTTTCAACATGCTTATAATTATGACATTTTAAATGTTGTGAATACCTATAATAGGCATGCATGTAAGAACAGTATCTTGGCTAGTAAGTTTCAATAATGTATGTGCATGTTATGCTGTTGGTGTACCTTATTTAGAAAAAAAAGGAATTGAATGAGATTCATACCCACGATTGTACGATTGTCTCCAATGTAGCATTGTAAATATTACTAAATTAATATATACAATAGTTCACATTGATGTCACAAAAGGCAGGCTAAGCAATTAAGCTAATTAATTCGTAATTAGGCACGAAGCAAAATGTAATTTACACGCTGAAGTTAGCAGTAAGCCTGGCACATAGTATTACATTGTACTTAAAAACGTCAAAATTGAATATAAATATAAAAAAACAATCGAATCGAATTATTACACTAAAATCACAAAGCTTAGATTCACTATGCAACGAAACAATTTAAAAACAAAAATTAAGTGTAAGTGAATCTGAGTGCCAGTTCCGGGCCACCGCTCTGTAAGAAGAACTGGCAAGAAACTCACAGGCTATGCTCTTTTAGATTTAAATTTAATGACGATCGCGAACCAGCAAACGTATTTCATAGGAAATCATTCGATGGACTGGTGATTCAGTAATACAGCCTAAAGGCCGGTGGATGCAGTCGTCACAAGGTCAATCGACGTAGAAAGTAGTTTGTAGGAAGGCCTATGTTCAATATTGAATTACTTGAGGCTGAGATGAAGACAGTGATGACAAAACAGTAACAGTTCTCTCTGAATTTCCAAAAATCATATCATACAAATGATTAAAACGAAACATACCATATTTATATAATAATTCACCGCTTACGGCTTGTCGGTAATTTGTACAGAACTCACCCATAAATCAGACTCGTTCACTACAGCACACCAATTTACCAAAATGGCGAATGAACGTCAACAAAGCGATATTTCGCCTGGTATCGTGCAAAAAAGTGCAAAAATAGCAACACTTATAATTCGATTTCCATATTTCGATATTTTTATTGTGAGCAATACATTGTTAACGAAGATTTATTCACATTTAAAGATCAGTGCGGGGCTTTTTGTTATTCAATTTTACACATTTGTCTGCTGTAAATTGGATTCTCTTTTACATAAATTACATGATGTAGACCACCTGCCTAAATTGGCGTGTAAGTAAATTGCCAGAACGTGGGAAAATTGGTCACTTTAACTCAATGTATTATTTTACGTATAACTTTCTATGCAAATACGATAAATGGAAAAAGTCCATACAATTATTTTGTTGGTTTTTGTCATCGACAGCTTGAGTCGTTGTAATGATATCAACATTTAGTCAATTCAATCCGCCGCATTCGCAGTGCTTATATTTTTACCTGTCTGGCTGTAAAGTGCTTTTACTTTTTCTTAATAAAGACTACCGCATGCACCGCATGATTGTTTGACGATTTCTGCGAATGCATGGAGAAATTGGTCTCTTATATTCGAATCTCATATGATTTTTTCTTTTGTCGGTTTTAGTCATCATCATCTGGAGTCTTTGTACGAAAATGCAGTCAAGTATAACCTCTGCAGTCAAAGTGACATCATGAAGGTTTCGCATTTCTCAAAAAAACCGACGGAGGGAATTTCTTTTAAGATATTGCTATTATTGTTAGTGTAACTCTTTATTACACACAAAAAGGCTACATGAATAAATTAACTACAAGCTCGTTAAGATTATCTAAAATGCAGCTCGTTGATATTAGGTGGTTGAAAACGATCACCGAAATAAAGCAGATTTTGATCCGTGATCCGTGCTTCAAAAGCGATCGTGAAGATGTTGGTCCCGGTTATCACAAGATGTGGTAGTCGGTAAAAAAAAATACAGCTACGAGGTCCACTAGGTGTAGAACGTATACCCTGAATCACTGACGGGACTTAAAATATTCTCTTGCATGGTGGTTCGTGGCCTGACTTTATGAAACGGCTGGTATCCACTTATTAGACGTTAACATCGGCAAGATGCTGATAACACGTACACATGCTTTCGAAAAACATCTAATTGATACTTATGCAATAGAAGCCGAATCTTAAAAAGGTTTTCCCTTAGGTAATTTGCGTACAAAACCTATAAACAGTTTTAAATGTCGTGTAACAGTTAAAACTCCGTAGTTACTTACCTTAGACAATTCCCTACATGGTTGCGCTTGCCAGACAGTCTTAAAATCGTTTGAACAAACTTGCAACACTAATTAAACAACTTAAAACTATCACGGAGACGTGTCTTTGCACTTAAAGTGAAGCAGCCAACAAACAAGTTGTAACAGTAATTTTAATTGTAAGTGTATATTCTTCAGGAATTTTAACTTTTTATTTGTCCGAACTGTTGTTTTTTTATCGATATACAGAAGATTGACGGAAGTGGAGGCAATAAGTTAGAAAAACAGACCTTGGACTTGTAAGGTCGCAACCGGGATATCGCTTGGAAGATAATTGTTTTATTAACGGGCGGATTACGGCCCAGTCAAAAACTTTTTTGACTTCAAACAAGAAACTTAATTTTCTCTAAATATTTGAAACACTCGAGGCTTCATAAAAAGCAGTAAACCATTTATTAGCTTTCGATGTTAATGGGCTGAGTTCCATTTTTCCGCTTATTCAAGGGCACCACCAATCTATTCCACCATTCTTTATGTACTGGCGGGAGGACAAACTTAAAAAAATGTTTGGTTGTTTCCTCTCCACTAAAGCTTTTGCCCATAGTTAAGTCTTTGAACGCCAAGTGACAGACAAACAATAGTTTTTATATTAGGTCTAGGACAGCTGTCGTGCTAGGGCTTCTACTGCTGATGCTAGGTGGTCAGAAACGATCACCGAAGTACAGCAGAATGTACAGAGTCAGTCCTTGGATGGGTGACCGTTTGTGTGGCATTTGATATCGAGCGCTTCCGTGCTTCGGAAGGCACGTTAAGCCGTGGGTCCCGGTTATCACGAAATGTGGTAGTCGTTAAGCCATGTTAGAGGCCTAATGGGCGGCTTGATAAATTCTCACAGCAGGAGCGCCATACACCTGCCTCCGCCAATTCGCACTGGGTCAGCGTGGTGGAGTATGACCTAATACCCTTACACCTTGATATGTGAGAGGAGGCTCGTGCTCAGTAGTAGGACGTTAATGTGCTGGGATGGTGATGGTGGTATTATTAAGCGTAGTCTTTTGAGCCTTCTGGTATCCAGAAACTGAGTCTATTTTTACAATAACTTTCTTTATTATGCCGTGTAGTACCTACCGGTCTAGAAATGTGCCATATCCTTTATTCTAACAGGGTAGTCGTAGGAGTCGACGAAGAGAAATCCTACCGGGTGATGGGCAACATCGTCATCCTGCGTTCTGACTTTAACTGTGACCACCAATCCACCTGCCCAGCTCGATAATTATGGGCAATTACTTCCGATGGAATGTAATATATTTGGGAGGCCAATGTTCAGCAGTGGACTTTATAAAGCTGATAATAAAGAATAAAATAAACCAGACGTGTAGGTCACCCCACGTCAATGAACTGGCGATGGCGATGAAACTGAAAGGCACAGGAAGTGTTACAAGCTCCAGACTAAAGAGACACAGTGTCCCCACGCTTACCAGTAGTTAAAGTTTGACTATAGCATATGAAAGGAAACTTCGAGATCAAAATTATGAGATTTATTACGTTTATAATGACGACCGATATGACGACAGTATACCTGCACTTCCCTCCAGAGGTCATGGGTTTGATTCGCACACAGGACTAATCTTTGTGTGCATTTTGGATTAAGTTAAGGTAATTTTTTTTTTACGTCATTAGGCGTAAGTTTATTTATGCTTTGGGTTAGTATGCTTGAATTATTATGGTCATAGATGTTATGATTTTTAAAAAGTTATGGCAAATAAGTATAATGCGCAACTAATGTTAGGACAAGTAGCGGTATGCCATGCGAAATTATGTCATAAAATTGTATAACCTTAACTTTCTCATTAAGTGTGTACTAACACTACAATAAAATTTAAATGTTCCTTCATGAAGTTTAAAATAAACCAAACTACGCTTTACATTATCTAGTATATAACCGCTCGTAGCTTTACGCTATCCGGTGGTTGGAACTGATTACAGAAGTAAAGCAGAGTTCAAAGAGGTCCGTCATTGGATGGGTTACCCGTTGTGTGGAAATTAATTCCGTTTTTTTTCTTTTTTCTTTAGCTTTGTTTTCTTCAAAACTTCTTAATATGCGGTTACTGTACTGTAACCATAATAGAGACCTTATTGGGCTGCTAAGAAATCACAGCATACCTATCTATGCTAATCCGCACTGGGTCCGTTTGGTGACTCCCTCTGATTTTGGACTGTTAAAGTTTACAATATCATTATAATTAAATAACTGTCAGAGGAGGCCTGCCCTCGGTAGTGAGACATAACTAGACTGAAATGATGAAAATGAAATGATTTGTAAATAATTCTTCACCTACTGACAGATTTAACGTACTGTGGCAAGCAGTAACCGGATCAAAGTGTAAAGGGCAGACGCCTCTATGTCTGCTCTACGAGGTCAATATTCAAATAAAACCTAGCTTTGGTTTGTAAGGCTTCTTTATTTTCCAAAAAAAATACTCTTTATCTAATTCATTATGTTATTCGACGACTAAGAACAAGGGCGTGTTTAATTAAAGATGTCTTTTTAATTTTTTTTAAAATATATTTTCACATTATATCTATGAATCTTATCATATGAAATATCTATTGAAGACGTAATCTACTTGCAATTTAATAACTGAATATATAGCAATAGGCTCGCCACCTATTACGTGGGCCAATTATATAATTGGCGAAGTGTGGGCGTATAATATGCCTCTGCCGACCCTTTCGGGGAAACATACGTGAATGTATGTATGTATTAATAACTGAAAAAGAAGGACGATTGTGGCGTTCTCTTGGTCGTATCACCGTCATAGCAATATTAACTATTAGGTCATTTAAATTTAATTATTACATTAATCTATTAGATATTCATCCCAGTCTATAAATGTCCCAATGGTAGGACTCATCTTGCAAATGAAAGTAAGTTCGTATTATTATATTCCACATCATCATCATATCCTAGCATTATCCCGGTTGCCCTAGGCTTAAGCTTAGGATCCAGGGTCTAACTGGTTTAACCAGATTAGGCTGAATATCAGTTTTAACGCGAAGCGACTGCCGCCTAAAAAATAGCTGTCAGGATGTTAGAAGGCACTGACTGCCTGCCATATAGAAATAACGACTGCCATGCCATACATAACAGCCTGAATAGGGTAAATGTGCTTTCCAAGGCACAAAGCAATAGCAATAATTACACACATAACTCTGAAAAGTCATAGATTCGTTTGGTCACCAGGGTTTGAACCCGCGACCTCTGAATATTAATGAAAAAGGGTGTCTCCACTGGGTTCACGCCGCCACTATTACACTCCATATGTATTTAATTTATGATGTAAAGAAATAATAAAATAAAATAGACCTGTCCCGGTGGAGGATTTAGCGCTAACGCGGAGAAAGACACATCGAGCCAATATTTAAACATTACTTTTTCGACAACATACACAAGTGAAGGAAAGAGTTTTCTTTGTTGGTTCCTAAACTCCAAGGAACCACACATAAAGTCTCTTACTGACTTGATCGACTTCGATCGACTTTGACCGACTTTTAACGACTTTTACAGACTTTGACCGACTTTGATCGACTTTGACCGACTTTGATCGACTTTGACCGACTTTGACCGACTTTGACCGACTTTACCCGACTTTGAATGTAGTGAATGACGAAAACGCTGTATGTATGCTAATTACTTGTTTAATTAAATTACTTGACACTGGAAAATACCCTAAACGAGTGAGTACATAAACTTCACGGAACCTCATGTGAAGTCTCCACTATTTTACTGGGGTTTGCCTCACACTGACTTGACCGACTTTACTCGACTTTGACCGAATGACGAAAACACTGCATCTATGATATTAACTTTATTAATAATTTTACTTGACACTGGAAAATACTCTAAACGAGTGAGTAAATATTTCAGATCTATTAATAAGAAATAAAGCCAGTAATTTTTCTTTTATAAATCATAATAATAATAATAATCCTTTGTTGCACTTAAAACACATATCGATTAAAAAGGTATATAAAAAAAAATTTAGTACAAAGGTGGACTTATCTCTAGAAGGGATCTACCAGCCAACCCTAGCAGTTGTTAATAAATTTGTAGGTAGGTACGGGATTAAATTTGGTTGCTTCTTATTTATATTTTTTTTTTATTCGACTATTTAAAATAGCAACATTTTATTTAAACTTATTCTATCGCCAAACTATATAATAGTTTAATGGCGAATATAACACCTTTTTAAATACATGTTATGTAACTAATAAAATCACAAGCATAATAATTAATCCTTCACAAGAGGTTAGGAACAGCCAGAATCAAAAACATCAATTAGGTATTTTTTATTCTGTATTTATATACTGCTGTGCTGCAGCAAACAACTTCACTTGGTATGTGGTTAAATAATTTAGGTATAAGATATTTTCTAGTTCTCTTGCCATAAAAATTGCGGGCATAAAAATAGTTTCCACGAACAATCTACGAGTCGTTTGTCGCAGCACAACACTATTCGAATTAATAGTTTTGTGCTCCATTTTATTATAATTTTCTACTGCCATTAAGTATTTAATTTTCTGACTTATCAGTAGCACATAACATTTTTTAAATATCAAATTATAATTATTTCTACATCCCTTAATTACATTTTTATCAACAAGTAGTTTTTAAAATTTAACTTGTAAGTGTAATATTTTATTTAAATTAGATTTGTAAGTATGCTGTTAATCCATAATTGATCACTACATCTGCTAAAGCGTAGTATAACATTCTTAAAGTTTTCCTATTTATTATATATTTCAAATGTTTCATTTTGATCAAAATAAATCTTAATTTATTACAATTGTTTTCTATGTGAATGTTCCAATTTACGTTACAATCTATAGTTAAACCTAAGTATTTGTAATCTAAAACAAATTCTAAGGATTTACATATTTTACACATACTTTTATTGTTATGTAATCATTCGTATGAGTGACCTATTATTTTTATTTGTAGCATACACTTAGTATTTTCAATGTTTTTATTAAATTTGGTTGTAAAGTTGCTCTTTAATCACGTACTTCATATTTCTACAGTACAATGTACTAACAGTACGCACTGAATAGTCACTAAAAATAAATATCTTTGAAGTAATTTCATAGTAATCCCAAAGTCCACACAGATTTAGGCAGACAAAAACATGAACGCTTATCTATTTATGACAATGAAATAGAAGACGGAATATCCCATTATTAAAATAGTTATCCTCATACCCGTCGTTCTCATTGTAAGTCTGTGATACAACGGCAATTGTGCTGTCGTAAATATGATTAGCATATTCTCTTCATTAATATTGTATATCAAAGAGGCTGAATGGAAGTTCTGTTCGCGTGCGCATTATTTCATAAGAACTTTAGCGTTATAATTGGGTCTGTCATTGTCATTCCGATTTTAGATATATTATTATTTTGCTAGTAGGTACTGTTAATATTATATATTCAAATAGTATATTTTTAAGATCTGTGCTCATTTTATAACTTAATGCGCTTCGATTATGATATTTTTATTGGTTCTCTGGCATCGGCAAATAAATTAATGTATTGGCATTGCATTATGCATGGCATTATTTCTAAAAAGTTTATTTAATGTTTTATATGTTATTTTAATTGTAACTTAAGAAGTAATTGTCTATTATGGAAATACAATTATTGCATGCTAGGCTTATAACAAGTAAGGGCAATTTGAAGTACGTGTTATAAATTAAGCTCACACAAATGTATGTTACTAATTGTACCCAGTATTATAAGCCAAATAAAAAAAAATTAAAAGTTTTTGACTTTCATGAGTAACTAGCCAGTATTACTTTTAGCTCTATCTAGCCTTACTTGAATAAATGATTCTGACAGTTTTTTTGACATATTAAAGAACTAATAATATAACTGACAAAATGCGGGCGTAAAGCCTCTGCCTTCCCCTTCGGGGAAATAGGCGTGACATTATGTATATATGTATTGCTATTACATTAAAAATAGGTACTACATAATCGCCGAGCTTTTTTGACTGTGAGATATTAGTCTTTTTGGTGGTACAAGTGTTACATCTTCTTGTATTATTAAACCTGTATGTAAATTATCCAAACGAAATAGTGTTATATAGATGTATTCTGAAGAAGAAGTCATTAAAAAGATTAGTACTTTGAACAATAACGTACCTTCAACAAAACACTACAAATAAGATTGTGTTAGATATTATTGTATACCTTAATACTTTTAAAGGAAACTTTCTGCCGTGAGCCCTTTGGTTATGGAATGAGCTCCCAGGTCAAAGTTAAAAAAGCAGGGGCGATGAATAATTGCGTAAATTTAAAAATAACGTATTATATTATTAATTTTCGTAGTATTATTAACATTATAGGACATGAAATTGTGTTGCTAAATTGGCTTACACTCTGGGATCTGCATTAGTAGCATAAGCGTTTCAATATAAGATTTTGCTTATTTTAACGCGGTATGCATCATGTTATGTTGAGCACACGACTGTATTATGATTATTAATTTCTACGAAGACCTAAGTTACCCTTCTAACTCATCTGCAAGTGATAGACCTGCCGACCCCCGAGCCTCGTCCGGGTGCACGAGGCTCTGGGGATCATAAAAGTTTCCAGTAAGCGGCAATACGCTCGCCACCTATCACTACACTTGAGACTAAGAATATAGTTGGTGAAATGTGGGCGTTTTAAATTCTATACATAATCAGGAAGGTACATTACTAATAATAATAAACTACTAGGCTGATTTTGTTGATTTTTTTGGTACACATATAATTAAGCGTACGAGACTTGTACGCTTAATTAGATAAATCATAAACATGATTTTTGTTCTTAAAAAATCTGAGGTGCTTGCAAGACTCTATAAACTGTATGTCAAATGAAAAGTGTTAGTGAATATATACATAAAAAATTTCAACTAATAAATTTGAAGAGAATTGTCTATTTAATGAGAACTTTGCCGGTCACATGGCATTGCTCCGACGTTACCCTTTGAGAAGTGGGAATTAATCGTATATTAAAACTTCCCCGAGTGCAAAGGTGACCCCATTCACCAACACGATTAAGGAGAGCCGTTTGAAATACGACGATAATTAGTGTGACGTGCTAAACTAACGATGTCACTTTAGTTGAGACGGTTTATTCCCTCTTTAGTTTCATGGTTGAAAACAAAATCCAATCTCGTTGAAAACTATGCAGTGCAAGAAAGCGGAGTGATGTGTGGCTTGAAAGTCTGGGAATTATTGCCAGTACTTAGTGCCGAGAATTCTCGAGGAGGGTTTTGTGAACGATGTAACTAGTACATAAAGAAAAATGTTCTTTGAAGGCTAAGCAGTATAAGATATGTGAATTGAAAGTAGAGGAATCGTTGCTGGTACTTAGTGGTGAGGATTCTTGAGGAGAGTTTTGTGAACGATGTAACTAGTTTCAAAAGAAAATGTTCTATAATAAGATGTCGTAAAAAACTAAGCAGTGTTAGTGAGTGGAGTGATGTGTGGCTTGAAACTCGGGGAATTATTGCCGGCACTTAGTGGCGAGGATTCTTGAAGAGGGTTTTGTGAACGATGTAATTAGTATCAAAAGAAAATGTTCTATAATAAGATGTCGTAAAAAACTAAGCAGTGTTAGTGAGTGGAGTGATGTGTGGCTTGAAACTCGGGGAATTATTGCCGGTACTTAGTGGCGAGAATTCTTGAGGAGAGTTTTGTGAACGATGTAACTAGTTTCAAAAGAAAATGTTCTATAATACGATATCGTAAAAAACTAAGCAGTGTTAGTAAGTTGAGTGATGTGTGGCTTGAAACTCGGGGAATTATTGCCGGTACTTAGTAGCGAGTATTCTTGAGGAGGGTTTTGTGAACGTTGTAATTAGTATCAGAAGAAAATGTTCTATAATAAGATGTCGTAAAAAACTAAGCAGTGTTAGTAAGTGGAGTGATGTGTGGCTTGAAACTCGGGGAATTATTGCCGGTACTTAGTGGCAAGGATTCTTGAGGAGGGTTTTGTGAACGATTTCGTTTCAGACAGGCTATTCTAATATGAATGACTTAGAACATGAATATTGTTAATGTTATATGCAATTTCATTGTATAGCTTCACAGACAAATGAAGATTGTAACTAATCAATTGTTAATTTAAAAGAGCCTGTTTGTTTCTTGCTAGTTCTTATAGAGCGGTGGCTCAGAACCGGCACTTAGATTCACTTACACTTAAATATTTTTTGATTTTTAAATATTTTGAAGGATGTAAGTGAATCTAAGCTTCGTGATTTCAGTGAAATCGTAATTCGATTGTTTTTCGTATCACTATTTAATTTTGACAATTTCAATTGCTTAATAGTTTATGGAATAATAAGATTTGAACTTTGATGTAACTAGTATCAAAAGAAAATGTTCTGTAATCTGATGTCGTTGAATGCAGTGTAAAGAGACTTGTGGTGTGAAGGACAGAAATTGATTTTTTAAACAATCTGGTGGTGGCGGCAACTTTATTATCCAAAAAGTTTAGTTTCTAAAATTCAATGTCTTTAAAATCACCGCATCACATGCGCAGTGTTTGAATGTAAAGTTGGTAAGTCTAGCACTATATTCAAATTTAATCGTGAGTTTTTGGGAATTGTTGTCAATTATCATGTCTATATATATGTCTATATATATATAGACATAATTACAATGCTGTCTTCTAGCTTACAGAATATCACCAATATTAGCAAACAGAATTGCTAGATATCATTATGTGACTTAGCTATTATTATTATATTACAACATTACTTATACTAATCCCAGTGTCACAAAAACCAACATTGGTTTTACTGGACACAAAGCTGCTACATAAAAGCGCTAAGTGCACTGCCACTTAATTAATAGCCAATTTGTCAGGTGTCGACGCAAATAAAATATGAAAAATAATAAAAATATAACAAATTCCACGTTCCTGCACACAAATATTTGTCTGTTGCTTCAGAAACGAAAAGCAGGTCAACGATCAATACCACCTCTGTGGCAATCGTCATAAATAAGAAGTGTTTACTACTAAATATTAAGGCTGCATGTACTCATGACTAATTGCCGTTTCTACACGAACGAAGAAACAAAATAAACGGTACGTTTTTACGAAAAAGATCCCTAAACGCCATCTTTGCCAGTATCTTCCCATATAATCGTCATCTTAGACCTTTAACTCAGTAGTGGGAATTACTGAGCACGAACCTTCTCTCAAAAACCAAGGTGAGAGGGTATTGTGTAATTGTTCACCACGCATATCCAGTGTGGATTTGCGGAGGTGTGCCGTCCCGCAGTTGGAAAATATTCAAGCCACCCAATTCTCTTACATGGCTTAACGACTACCACATATAGTGATAGCCGGGATCAGCGGCTTAATGTGTCTTCCGAAGCACATATGAGCTCAATATTGAATTCTACACAAATGGGCACCCATCCAACCACCCAAAAATACAGTGCGGTGTGGCGTCCAGCTGTTGGAATATTCACAAGTCACCTAGTTCTCTTACATGGCTTACTGTCTACCACATATAATAGTAATAACCGAGTCCAACGGCTCAATATGCCTTCCGAAGCACGGAAGCGCTCGATATAAAACTCCACACAAACGGGCACCCATCCAACCACCTCTGAATTCTGCTTTACATCAGTGATTGTCACCGAAGTAGCACCGCGAAGCTACTAGCGTTTCCTCCCAGTGATCAAAGAAAATCGATCTGCAAGACGTGGGATGAGTGTCCCCGTAAGGTGAATCGATAACCTTGACAAGGTCACGGGGAGGCGAATTATTTGTAAACAGATTATATCTGAACCGTCGTGTTTCGTGGTGCGGCTTTTAAACCAACTTAAAAAATGGATAGGGTTTTCTATTAGGTTAGGTGTATATATTTTATGTTTGTCACCTCAAAGCTTGTTTATTTGGAAAACCGATGAAATTTTTTAGTTTATAATAATAGTATTATTGGCCTTGTTTTATATCGTCCAGTATTCATAGTTGGTTTGCTGAGGAGTTGAGGGTATGACGAAACTCCTTGAAGGGTACGGTTTGATATAAATAAATAAATGTTTTCTAACAATTACACTAATTATTTAGTTTCAAGATACTATCAATAAAAACGTGTGTTATAGATACTAAACAATGGATAAACATATATAAATACTTTTTTTTGTAAATTCATACATACATACATAATGCCACGCAGGCATTTAGGCAGAGATCACATTCTTCCACTTGCTACGATCTTGGCACACACTCTTAGCTTCATTCACACTCAATAACCTTCCCAAACACGTCCGTCGGGTTTAGGGTACAACTTGTAAGTACATACTTAATACACAAAGAAAAAACCCAGACCAGAACAAATATTCTTGTTCATGCAAACAAAGATTTCTTCTTTGTGGGAATCGAACCCGGGACTTCAGGAGTGAAGTGCTGATATACTGACCTTCACGCCATATCATCATCATCATCATCTCAGCCCATTAACGTTCCACTACTGAGCACGAGCCTCCTCTCACATAACACGCCATCCAATCGGTTTCAATAAATAAATACCGTATATTTTAAAATTCATCGACTTACTTGCTTATTAAGCCAGGAAGCTTCTCACGACTATTTGGCAAAATAAAGAACACAATTTTAATTAATAATTCTCAATATTAGTATTTGATTTGTTATGGCTTCATATAATTTTTTATTGTTACGAAAGGTAGGCATTGAAAATTTGTGATAAAACATTATATTTTAGCAGCTGTGTCGGGAGTTGGGGCTTAATGGAATTGCTATGAGATGCCGCCGGCTATAAACGATTTTAGGCATATTTAGGACTTTCATCTGAAAATAAATTACACATTGTACGCCATCAGTACCAAATACAATAAATCTATAGATCGTCATGTGGTGTTTATAGACTTAGAGTAACTAAATAAGTAATTCAATAAAAAACGGCTTTCTCTAGATCGTGAATTAGTTGCTAAATCACGATCTAGAGAAAGCCGTTTTTTAAAACAATCGAACTTTGGATATAAGTAAAGATTATAATTCTTGTCTTTGATACAATGAAATGAAATATGCACTTTTTTTTTCATTTTTGTATATTATTTAAACAAAGACCAACAGCTACATTTATAAAGGAAAAATTATTTTAAAAAAAATTCAATTTGGGCACTTATAAATGTAAAGATAACTAAAAACTAACACGCCAAATCTTAAGTAAGAAAGAGAGTGCACGCCCGATGAAGACGCCGTTATTTAAAATTAGTACAAACCATCCAGCCAAAAAGTATCATTATTATGTTTGGTAGCAAGATATATACAGGTAATTAAAATTCAACTTTATGTCTGTTTATAAATCGTATCTCCACTGTACAAGAAGATTTTACAAAACGACTAAACTTCGCTTATAAATAGCAATCACAGTTACTTTATCTTAATTATAAACAGACGAGCGTCGTTGTTTAAAGATCCTGATTACAACTTTTGCCAAGAATAGTACCATATTTATGTGCGCAAAGGATGTGATTTAAACATAATTTCTTAGGGACAATTACCACTGCGTTCAGCTTCAAGTGTTGCGGGATTGGTTACCATCGTAAAATTTAGTAAATTATAGATAAATTAAATTATACATATTAGTACAATAATTTACACAAACACACACATACACAAACATACGTATACACACGCACACACACAAACACACATTAACTCACTCACGCACTCGCACACACACACACAATAACATTTTCATTTTGCAAAGAATTTTTAAAATGATAATGAGATTTCTCCTGATGCGTGAGGTTTCATAGGAGGAAACCGACCCAATTTTTTTGAACCTATATTGTATTCGTATATATTATTATGTGTAAAATTAAATTGTCCTGTTCTGATGTTAGAATTTTTGAGGTTTAAAAAATATAGAATTAAATTTTGTTTCACGACAACCACGTACAGATAATCAGGACCCACGGCGAAACGTGCCTTCCGTAGCAAGGAAGCTTCTTATCAAATGCCACCCAATTGCTCTTTCATCTAACGGTTGCATCAGTAAAAGCTGCTGTATTTTAATGACCATTTTGAAATGATTAAAGCGGAGAAAATGAGTGTTTTGTTTCATGTCAACACCTTCCTGGCAATGATAAATTGCGTATGTCAAGAAATCCAGTGAATCCATAATTTATTATGTTACCAGAGAAAACTTAGATATACCGAGATCTACAGATGCATAGAGAGATCTATTGATATTTTATAAAATGGTAGATTGATAGATAGAAAATTCTTTATTGTACACCAAATTAAAATAAAACAAGAAAACAATTGCATAAGAAAAGTGATACAATTGGCGGCAATTGATACAAATTCATCACTATATTGTATCTCTATATATGCATCTCTCTAAATGCATCTCTATGTAGACTGTGGTATAGCTTACATTTCAGTGCTGCTAGAAAAAGTACAGCGCAGCTTCACTAAAATACCATGGCAGTTAAAACACCGATAATACGAGGCTCGCTTGGAACTCTTAAAGCTCACAACCTTAAAAGATCGCAGAGATCGGGGAGATCTAATTGAAACATACAAGATTCTACATAAACACTATAACATTGAAGACCTTGATGCTTAACTATTCACATATAGCGACAATACCCACCTAATAGGCCTTAAACTTTGCACTAGCTTATCTACCAACAACTCACATAAGCACTCCTTAGGCAACCGTGTAGTGAGACAGTGGAACGAGCTGCCGACAGATGTAGTGTCAGCTCCCACTGTCAATTCATTCAAGAACAAGCTGGACAAACACATGCCACCGGTTAAGAGGAACTAGATGCAGATAAATTGGATACAGGCGCAATCAGTTTTCAAACTGCCTACCTGTTAATTAATAATAATAATAATTTCTTGACATATGCACTTTAACACGTTAGCAAATAAGAATAATTGTTACTAACACTATGGGCTCTGCCTGAAATAAAAATTAGTATTATTATTAACATAGCAAAGTCTACTGATATTTTTTGAAATATGTAATTATCTGGAATTTTGACACTAAATACTTTCATGACACGAATCTATGTTAGAATTCTATGAACAGTCCTACGTGAATAAAACTAAAATTATATATGATGAGAAGATGTAGAAGTTATTGCCAGTACTTAGTGGAGGGAGCCGTTCCCTCGCCTCAGATTATGAATGTCGGGGTATCTGGAAACGTTGTCGATCCACACGGCTTGCAAGGAAAGTAAACTCAGGTTTGTTAGAAATTAAATTATTATTTTAGACAGTTGGCAGTTTTTTTGGCTACTTAATATGGGTCTTCTTAATTCGTGCACGAAATCTATGCTTTTGCAAAACGCGTTAAACAGGGATGTCATGTCACAGTAAGCACTTCCCTTGAGATGATTCAAGTCACTGTACTGGATACGGTATCAACATCAACGACAAGTATAAACCTGGCCGTCGATTTGATGACCATACGCTGGACGTTGGAGATTTTCATATGGGTTTAGAACAAACCTCAAAAATTAAGACAGCCTCAAAAAACTTCATGGGCCCTAAAAATATATATACTCTTGTTCTCTTGAAATTCAAGTCGAATGTCCATGTTATATACAAGCCCAAGTAATTGTGAGGAGCTTGGCTCTAGAATATGTTTACGATTCTGCCTAAAACCAAGTCTAAATGTGATATGCAATAAATGATTTGATTTGATTTGATTTGATTTGAGGTTTACTTACAATATCTCAAGATAAAATCCACTTACGGTACTGAGACGTGGTCCTTGTGCCATTTATATAAAAATCTTTTGGGCCGGCCTATATGTATATATGTATAGGGATTCTGCAACAGTGCCCGGTAAGCGGCCATGCCTTCGGGGAAACAGGTATGTATATATGTGTTGCATATCTTAGTATTAAGAATTATATATGTGGGTACATGTTGTACAGTCGTGCCGACCGACGGCGGTTATATTGTAAAACAGTCTTAATATACGTTTGAAGCTAACAGCTGTGTATTATTTATCAGTTGCGACGAGGATAATGGAATATTAATAAATTATTTTATTTATCATATTGTATTATTTATCAGTATGTATATATATTTAATATCTATAGCAATGCACTCCGTGTTGGCAAGATGATAATGCAGATTTTTTCTCTTCTAATGTTTTCCAGGGTATGTTTGATCTTATTCAATGTCATTTGTATCCCGTAGTTATAACATGAAGCAATAAAAATACTTAATGTGCTTCAATTCAATAGAAAAAACTAGTATATTCATAGGTATAGGTATAAAAATGCTGCTTCATCTCTCTGTTCGTGTGTATCCCTGATGTTTGCCCAGGGAATTTGTCCGTGACAACCCGCCCAGCTGTTGTAAGTTGTAGTGAAGCCCTTCAGAATTTGCCCGGATAAAAATAAAATTAATTTATACTGAACGAGGATTTTCCGACTCTATTTATTTTATGAGGGGATAGGATAAAAAATTGGTTCGGATTAGTGAATGATACAATGAATTTTGTTGGAACTGATTAAGTAAATTTGCTTTATGATTAAATTAATCCTGAATGTATAAAAGAAGATGGGGCTGACTGTATGACCTATCAAAGCAAAGATTTTAGATATGAATAGAAAGGTTTTAAAATTATTATCTTTTATCAATATTATCTCAGTCATTGGAAATATTTTGCTAAACATAAATCTGCTCCTGGTTTTCCTCGTCGGTTGATTTCCAGCCGCCTGTATGTACCGTCTTCACGCTTAATAATTACTTACTCATAAATATGTCTAATTATTATTAAAGAATTCCATATGAAGCCCTCCACCAAATTCCAACTTAATAGTTTCTATATAGATTCTATATAGCTATAGCTATAGCTTTTCGTAGTACGATAACCGAAAACACGCTAAGCGGCGTTTCTAAAGCTAGATTTGATATTGACTGCTTCCGAGCTTCGGAAGGCACGTTTAGTTATTAGTTGTCTTGGATCTAGACTTGGGCTGGTGCCGTGTGGAACCGGCATATAATTGTGGAACCCTTTCTTATCACTCGGAGAGTCGTAAAAGTTGACAAAGAGAAATCATAACGGATAATGGGCAGCAGCGTCAAGTTGCGTACTGGTTTGAACTGTGATCACCAACCCGTCTGCCCAGCTTGGTGAAAATTCATTCGCATTAGTCTCCCCAATAGAAAATAATCTGTTATGGATGCTAATGCTCAGTATTGAACTTTATAAGCATCATATGATGTAAATGAAGGCTTAGGCTGAAAAGGGCGGCGTTCTATTTTTAAAAAATTAATTGAGCTATATAAGGCTAGACACCATAAATCCGCCTTTGCCGATCTACTATGTGTCCGCGTGGTGCCGAATTTCCCGAACTCTTCTCACTTTATTTCGTGAAAGAAAGTCCGAGCCATGTTATATTAAATGGTTAACATGTTATTAATTAAATAAAAATTAAAATAGTTTTGGAAGCAATGTCGATATAATTTAATACTAAAGCACAAATTATCTACTAAAAATGTACTATTTTTAATGAGAAGTGCTGATGCATCAATTATGTACAAACATTATGTACAGTAAAAAATATTCTGAAATAAGTTATCAATTCTTTAATAAGTATACTTCAAATATATTATTATTTATTTCAAAAACTATTACATAGTACTTCAAAACGTCAAAATTATTTATAAAGTCAATCGAAATGTGATAACACTCAAATCACACAGCTTAGATTCAATTAAATGCAACAAATCAATTAAAAAATATTTTTTTTTAAATATAAGTAAATCTGAGTGCCAGTTCCGAACTACCGCTCTGTAAAAAGAACTCACAGGCTATACTCTTTTAAACAATCAATTGGTTAGTTACAATCTTCACTTGTCTGTATTCTATACAATGCAATATAATATAATATTAACAATATTCATGTTTTAAGTCATTCATATTAGAAAAGCCTGTATGAAACGGCAGTTTAATCTTAAGCATTTTTATCTCTATTAATTCGGATTTGGTATTCCAAAGAAAAGATATTATCTTGAAAGACAGTTGATCGTCATTGCACTTTATAGCGAAAAACGAGTTGAAGCGGTCCGACACTCCAATCCCTGGGGTTTTTATTTACCCAAATTACAAAAATTAAAATATAATATAACTTTTGGTCTTTTAATTAAATAGACAACAGTTAGACCACAGTACGTAAATAGACAGACTTTGAATCTCACTAATATAAATTACAAGTTTTAAATTCCAGCAGCACGATTAATTTATAAATGAGTTATATTGTGATATTCCAAAAATATATTTTTTTAGTTAAGTCAAAATTTCATTTAATGTTTTATAAAGCATTATATGGCCGTGTATTAGAACGGCTAAAAGATTTCCAAAAAGGACGCATTAATTTGTTTTTTCATATAAATATTTGTTTTAGTTTGGAAGTTTTGTTAGAACCATCTTATTAACGTCCTACTACTAGACTCAGACCTTATATATCAAAGTAAGAGTTCATTATCCTGCTCCACTATGTGAACCCAGTGCTGATTTGCAAAAACAGTGGTGTGACGATCTGCTGTTAGAATTTTACAAGCTACAAAGCAAAATGGCTTTGGTATTGTTCAGACCAAACGTATTGTCGCTGTCTGTGATCGCGTTTTACGCAGTTTATCGCTTTTCCATAATATTTAATTTCCCGGTCACATCGGATCGATAATACGCTTGCAGAATGTTAATGGTAAAATTCAGCATGTTTACAGTCAGCAGACAATGCCTTGACTACAACCACATGATTAAAGTGATACCCACGACTTGAGGCCTAAAAAGCTTTCCGAAGCACCAGAAGCGCTTAACAGGAAATATAAATTAAACATTTTATTCTCTGACAATTACACCAATTATTTAGTTCCAAGATAAGTATCATTAAGAACTTGTGTTATGGATACTAAACAACGGATAAACATACTAACATACTTTTTTTTTGTAAATATATACTTTATATACATAGGAAAACACCCAGACCAGAACAAATATTCATGTTCATGCACACAAAGATTTGTCCTGTGTGGGAATCGAACCCCCGAACTCTTGAGTGAAGTGCAGGTATACTGAACTCCACGCCATATCGGTCGTCAAAATCAAAGTACCATTAACTGTTTCATTTATTGAGGAGGATAACAAAACTTTCCCTCTATGGTAAGTGACTTTTTTTTAAACTTACTTATGCTTCTCAACTCCAAATACCCGACAATAATAGGTTGTGTCTGGAATCGATTGCGTATAACGTGTTCAAAAAACTTTTTAGCAAAACTCAATATTACTGGCATTTGGCGGCAGAATATGGCGCTGCAGTAGGCATAACCAATCCTTATCTATCGAAGCCAAAATCGCCAGCAAGGCTAAATTATATTGATGGTTATAGCGCGTTTGGAACTTTATTAAACAAGTATTTGTTGCCTCAACTACTCATACACTCGCTGGCTATCAAAATGTAGCTGGGAGTAGCGTTGCTATACAACTGTATGGTGCAGGGATTTTAGCAATTGCTCTTTCGCTAAAGCTTTCGTTACATCATAATCTTAGCTCATTAAAGCCGCCCGTCTGGTCACGGGTTCTTTTACAATGAAACAAGGTGAGAGGCATTCATATCACTTTATACCTTGTAGGCTAAACGCGGACCCTTCGCAAAGAACTCACTGGTGCAGCAGAGATTTTAGCACATGCTCTTTACCTTAAAGTAATGTTATACATCATTATAATCTCTACTGGGCTTTGGTCCCCATCCATTGAGCAAGGTGAGAGGGATTCAAAACACAATATATGAAGCGGAAACTTCAGATATTGTATTATACGTAGAGTGCAAATTTCAGCTCAAATATCATCCTTATTTTCAATTCTCCCTGGGCTCAAGTCTTCATGGCCTCAGTTGCAGGCGAACAAGTCAACACATATGCTAGTCACTATCTTATTGTGTTCAAAGCTAAATTTAACAATAATCATATGAGATATTTTTCGTATTGATGCATATTATGCATCTTCCTTATTATCAATTCCCCTTTTTCTCAATGCTTTAGTCTTTAGATTATATAAATGCATTTGCAGATGAAGTTGGTTCGTAAATGTCAAAGTCACTTCCTAATAGTGTATAAAGTTAAATGTAAGATAGAACAAGGGCATAATCCTTCTTAGTTAATTCCCATTTGAGTCAATTCTAAAACCTTCATAATAATAATAATAAATGTTTATTCCTTTTATAGTTTAGATTTTATAGTAAACTTATGTTCACTACTTACAACTTCTGCCAAACTGCATAGCAGTTTGTTGACAGATGTAGACTCATGTTTATTCACTGTCATATTACATAGTTTAAAACATACATTCTAAACATATTCAATTAATCACCAAATACATAAAAACATGAAACAATAACTAAATAGTTCATTCATATTTAATTACTATACCTGAGTTGTACTAAATAATTTCTAAATGTTCATAGATACATTTGCAGAAATAGCAAATTTAAAAATATCAAATTGAACATAAGCATCATTAATTACCCTTTGACTCAATCCTTAAGTCAACATAGACAAAGTAACAAATATAAACAAGTTCAAACGCACAAATAAGCCTTCAGACCCTACAATACAAAAAATAATAAAATTTAAGACTACCCCCACTAAGAATATTCGAAAGTAAACCACTCGCGAAATATCTTTTGTTTGCGGTGTCCTTTGTCAACTTGCTCCTTCAAATTTGTTGTCCCCATTTATCATTTCAAGCACCCTTTTTTCCGAGCACATTAGAATGTCGTTCGGTTGACATTTTATGAATGGTATTAAACTGTTTTACCCTAAAATGGGGCAATAAGAAAGTGAAAAAGCCTGAACGGGTGCACAGACGGCTTTTGTTATTCTTTTTTCTGTTTGAAAAATCAGTGCTCAAGTTTTGTTCAAAGGTTTCTTTTTAAATTAAATACTACCTATTGTATTCTTATTATCAGTATAATCAATTTTTTTTGATAAATTAGAGAGTTTTGGTTTAGGTAAACACATATATAATTAAGGTTTTCTGATCATCAACATCTTCGTAAATTGGCGTCCTACTACTTTTCTTATGCTTAACTTACTTAAGTTACGTTTACTTCACAACGTGTGTCCCTTAATATTGGTCGTTGATATATATTTTTAATTGGTTTAAAAAAAACGTACAGTTGTAATAAAATACAATACATCTGCCAAACTTCGAAGCCACTCACTCACTGTTTTCGGAGTTTTCCACTCACTTATACTCACTGCGTTACTATTACTTCATGCTGCACAAACACTTAAGTCCATAAAAAGATAAAAATCAAGACATACGATACGACCAGTGAGAAAGATAAAATAGAAAAAAATATGGAACAGAAGGAAAGAATAAGAAACTGGAAGGTCTTATTGCTCATTTTACGACGACCGATTTGGCGTGGAGGTCAGTATACCTGCACTTCACTCCAGAGGTCGTGGGTTCGATTCCCACTGAGGACAAATCTTTGTGTGCATGAACATGAATATTTGTTCTGGTCTGGATGTTTTCCAGTGTATATTAAGTATGTATTTACAAAAAAAAAGTATTTAAGTATGTTTATCCGTTCTTTAGTATCCATAACACAAGTTCTTAGAGATATTTATCTTGGAACTGAAGAATTGGTGTGATTGTAAGAGAATATTTATTTATTTTTGTATAATAAAGGATCTGGTGGCTGAGATAGATCACTGGTTTGATACTGGCCCACAGGCTACAGTTGCTGAAATACTTTGAAACGAATCCTGGAAGATTGTATGTTCAAGTTCGCATCGAGATGCCGCCATGACGAAGATTTTCAGTGGCAGCAGAGAGAACGGTGCAGCTAAATAAGTAATTAGTAAACTGCTGTATATTACGCTCAATACTAGGGTAACTAGTGAATGTCGGAACAACGGTTGTTATTTCGCCAGCTGAAGAAGCGATGAAGTCTTAAAGAATTCTTGGAGCTTTAATTTAATTGCCGTGTGCCTAAAATAGTGCGAGCCCCCTCATCTAACGGGGAGTCGATGAAGACAACTAGTACGGAATGATGGGCAGCAGAGTAATTCTGGGGACTTGCCTGAACTGCTATCACCAATCCGCCTGCACAGCTTCATCATCATCATCTCAGCCATCTGACGTCCACTGCTGAACATAGGCCTCCCCAATAGACTTCCACATAGAGCGACCTGAGTCGCCTGCATCCATCGGCTTCCCGCCGCCTTAACCAGATCGTCGGTCCATCGTGTGGGAGGCCGTCCTCTACTATATTTGCCGGTTCGCGGTCGCCATTGCAGAACCTTGACGCCCCATCGGTCGTCGGTTCTTCGAGCTATGTGCCCCGCCCATTGCCACTTCTGCCTGCAAACTAACTGCACAGCGTGGTGATTATAAATAAATAAAATTAATATTCCCTTACGTACACAACAACTGTCTAGCCCAAAGTAAGTTTCATTAAGAACTTGTGTGAATGAATACTAGAAAACGTAAAACATACACAAATACTTTTTTAATGTAAATACATATATTACATACATTGGAACTCCCAGACCAAGACAAATAAATACTGAAATATTTTTTGATTTGTGCGGGAATCGAACCCGCGGCCTCTGGAGCAGAAGCCACATACGTAACCACTGCGCCAAACAGGCCGTAGGCCATGGACCGATTATGAGCAGATATCACCAATTAAATATAATCTATTAGGGAGTCTAATGTTCAGGCTACTGATTATTTTTGTAGGGCAGCTAGCAATAACTGGGAGGAAGTGGAGGCAGATATAGTCTGGAGTGCCAAAAAAAGGCCTATTTCTTATCAAATATTGTGGTACACTGTACTTGTTTTATTTTTTTGAAGTATCCTGATAGCGCTCACGTTTGTGCTGTGATTGAGCACTCCCATGTCACATTTTGTACACATAAACACAATGAATATGATAATGATTCAGATCTCAAAATCATAGAAAATATTTAAGTACCAAAAGAATAAACAAACAAATAATTAAAAATACTCGTAAACGAATATTCCTCTAATAAACCGTAGGGCTTAAATATTTTCATTATAAAATAAACTGGTCAATTTCCTCGCGCCATTTGTCTAAAATCTAAACCAAGTAACGAGAGAATAGAATTTCAAAGGCAAGGCATTAGGCCTTTCGTACACGCTTATTCGAATCCAGATTTAAATACCTCCGTCGAGGTATATAACTGGATATATAAATATTTTCTGACAATTACACCAATTATTTAGTTTCAAGATAAGTATCATTAAGAACTTGCGTTTTGGATACTAAACAACGGATACACATAAATTTAAATATAATCCAAAAACTAACTAACTTTTTATATACTTTAGAAAAAACTGGATAACAAAAGGCATTAAAATATCATGTCAGAATAAAAGACTCCTCAATTTCTTTATAATAAAAACAGATAAAATAATAATTAAAAGGTATGAAAACAACTTTAAAAATATTGTAACAAAATCAAAAAGACTAAATAATATACAAAAAGTTTTAAATGAAGGCGCTCTTAAATCGTGGAACAGAACAAAACGCTCACGTTCCACGCTCCGCTAGCGCTTTTTTTGCTAACTTAACTTTTTGGTTCGAATACTGATAGTCTAGACAGTATATGGGTAGCACGTGTTGTTCGGGAGAGGAAAGGAGAGAGCGGATTGAGATTGACTTATTCCGCGATTTAAGGGCGCCTTCATTTAATTATGTGCAATTATAAATTTTATTAAGCTAAAATTTAAAAATGCTGCTTGTAATATATCCTAAGTTATAATAATTATAACTATTAAGTCGAAATTAATTGTACAATTGATTTTTGTCCCAAATAAAATAAACCAATATTCTTTGAATAACACGGTGCTTGAATGACAGTGTGAGGGTTGCTTACAGTATGGCAATTCACAGGCCGCCATTCATTTTCCGTCACTTCATTTTCATGGAAGGAAATTACGTTTGTCTTTTGTTTTACGAGCAATGGACGGCGGGCGACCGTTTGAGATATGACATCATAGCTCAAAAAAGTCCCTAGAAAATTCTCTTGTTTCTGAATTGTGCGGGTAGATTTAACACTGAGTTTGGTTATTCTGTGGTTGGTTGTTTTGTGATTGTGTGCAAAGTACTGAAATGTTATTATTGTGAAATAGAATTAAAAACAGTTTTCACAGCTAATGTCGTGAAAGCTAATTATAAATTTATGACGTGTTTAAGTACTATGGAATAGTTTATGGATTAAAAAGATTTGAAGTTTGAAGTATGCCACTTGTTTGATGTTGATGCCGTTTTCTTTTAAGAAAGAAATTTAACATCATATTTTTTTTATATATCTATTATTTATTATTATTTATTATTTATTACATTTAGGGCGACTAACAAAACATACACCAAAAATGAACATAACAAATACAGTTAATACTTAAAAGCTAAGTGCTGTTTTACTTACAAGTCACCACGGCATGCATTGACACAAAAATAAGAAGATACATACAAAAAAAAAATACTTATAAAAACACAAATAAAAAAACACCAAAGCTATACTCGTATGACATGACCGATTGACCTCATATTCTATTATTAAAGGAGTCAATAATGGTTTTCCGAAATCTCGGCAAGCCATCAGAGAAAATATCAATGTCTAATTTTTTGACTAGATCATTATACCCAAACTGAAGCCGGTTTAAGGTAGCATAATGACCCAAATTACTTTTAGACCCTTTAGCCACAAAAGGAGTGTATTTGCTTGGACGTGGTAAGTTATAGGGTGCGCTAATATTTATTTGATGCAACAAAAATGGGCAGTCTAGAACTCCGCCAACTAACTTGTAAAAGAATACTTGATCTAATAAAAGTCTACGGTCTTCCAGGCTTTGAAGTTTGAAGAACACTAATCTTTCTAAGTAGGATGGAAGCTCTTTCGCCTTTAGACTTTGGTACGTCAGATGCCATAAAAATATTTTTTGAACTCTTTCCAGGCGTTTAATATGTACCTCGTAATGTGGTGACCACACCTGGGAGCAATATTCAAGTCCAGAGCGAACTAGACTTGCAAACAAAGAAATCTTACTGTCAGCGTTTTTGAAATCCTTACAATTTCTAAGGACAAAGCCCAACGTTTGGAACCCCTTTGTAGCAATCGCATCAATGTGTACGTGAAATCTCAATTTTTTATCTAGAAGCACGCCCAAATCGCGCATTACGTTTACCTCTTCCAAAACAGTATCCTGAATGCGGTAATACTGTGTAGCGAGGATAGTGCTGCGTGTGAACCTGATGTATTTACATTTATCTACATTCAACTTTAAGTGGTTTTTCTCGCACCACACAACCAACCTATCCAAATCTGCTTGAAGCAACGCAGCGTCTTCTTTCGTTTTTATTGGTCTAGCTAGTTTCAGATCATCTGCGTATAACCAACACAAAGAGTCCTTAAATACTGTCGTAATGTCATTGACAAAAATATTAAACAGTATTGGCCCCAGCACTGAACCCTGGGGAACCCCTGTAGGGTTCACAAACGATTCAGATATATACCCTCCAACTACAACTCTAGACGTTCGAGCAGTGAGGTATGAGGAAAACCACTTAAGTAGGCTCCCGTCCAAACCGAATTGTAAAAGTTTATGAATAAGGATTTTATGATCCACTGTGTCAAAGGCCTTGCTAATATCAGTATAAATGGCGTCAACAGGTATCCTAGAATCGAGAGAGTCTGTCAGAAAAGAAACGAACGAAATAAGATTTGTCGCAGTGGAACGAGACTCATGGAATCCGAACTGCTGCTGTGAAATCTTGCGTTTAATATGCCAGCAAAGCTTCGGTCTCAATAGAAGTTCGAAGACCTTGCCAAACGTAGAAATAATCGATATAGGCCTATAATTGTTTATTAGAGTTTTGTCACCAGACTTATGAATAGGAATAATTCTAGACTCTTTCCAGGCACTAGGAAATAAGCCACTTGTAAGTGATTTATTATATATTAGCATGAGGGGTGTAACGAGAGCTTCACTACATTTGCAAGCAAAAAGAGAAGGCAAACCGTCTGATCCAGCTCCTTTGGTGTCGTCCAATCGTTTCAGTGTTTGAAGTATCTCATCACTTGAAATCGAGATTGTAGACATGGATGCAGTCATACCTGAGATTGAATCATCCAGTGGTCCATAGGAATCATAAGGCTGCGCATCTTTCTGCGCATCTTTGTAAACTGACGCGAAATAAGAGGCGAATAAATTACATATGTCCGATCCACTCTCGGCTGATCTATCACCCTGAGACATTGTTGATGGATAAGAGCTATTGCCACTTCTTTTATTTTTAATATGTGTCCAGAAAAGTTTGGGATTTTTGCGTAAAGATTTTTCTATAACTTCAATATATTGTCTATAGCAAGTGTGGGACATGGTTGTACATAACTTTTTCAAGGAATCAAGGGCCAGACGATCCATTGGGTTTTTATATTTATGAAACCTGATTCGAGTTCTATTCTTATTATTTAATAGACGAATCAGCTCTTTAGTGTACCACACAGGGAATTTGTAAGATCTTAGTTTTGTCCTAGGAACGAAAATCATAACAGCATTTCGTATAATTTCGTTAAACCTTTCGACCATTAAATTTACATTTGCAAGAGAAGTGAATTCAGCAACCCAGTCAACTTTTTTAAGGTGAATTATAAGTTTTTCAAAGTCTGTCTTGTAAAAGTTAAGCTTCTCACACCCTGTGTTCGTAGCCAATACCTGCGTATCAATGTGACGAATAGCAATCTCCAATGGTGGGTGATATAGGTCGACAACGCTGAGACAATCCCGGCTTTCCATCACGCAATCAATGATATTATTGGAAAAGATAAGATCGAGTATCCTATCTTTATGATTTCGAATTGCATTATGCTGGGTAAGATTATTGAATGCGATAAAGTCGAGTAGCATATTAGCAACCTTACTGACAGATACCTGAGAGGCAGAATCGTCATTATGCCACGACAACGAACTCAAGTTAAAATCTCCCAAAATTACCACGTTGCTATGTACAGACAAGTTACGAGTGGTTTTGTTAACAAATTCCTCTAAAATATTTTGCTGAACCGGCGGGGGCAAATACACACAACACAAATATAACCTATCCGTAGAATTACTATCAACAAAAATATCTACCTCAACCCACACGTCCTCGCAACCGCTCTCAAACTGTGATACTCTGCGCGACTCGAAACGGCGGGAAACCGCGATAAGGACACCTCCTCCAGATTTATTATTATGAAAGCTGGTGGTCTCTCGGTCACGTCGATACACCGCGAAGCGATCGCTAAACAATTCTGAATCAAATAAAGTTCCGCTTAACCAAGTTTCGCATAATACAATCACATCATAATCGCAACACAAAACGTTCCTATAAAAATCTAACGTTTTAGTACGTAGTCCTCTAACATTTTGAAAGTAAACATTAAGGCATGAGAATTTTAAAGCAAATAAATTAAAACAAGAGCATTAAACAAAACAATTAAAACAAAAACTATGTAAGTTTATCAAGAGTTGTCGCATCTCGGATGTGTACATATTCAGAAGTGTCAGTTTTACGCATATAAATGCGACCACTACGCACCCACACATACTTGTAGCCCAGTTGCTTGGCCTTTGCACGGGCTGATGCATGCAGCATCTTAGCCAAAGGCGATAAGTTTTCAGTGACATATACTGCAGTTTTTTTACTTCCTCCTAGCCCAAGGTGACCTGAATTAATTTTCTCGTCGCGGTGTTGGTGTTGTCTGTTGAATTTTACAGTAGCTGCCAGTAATGTATCTCGTAGACGCGGGCTACTCAACTTGACCAAAATTGCACGAGGACGCGGAGACTCGGGATTAATTTTTGCAACTCTTGAACAATATAAAACGTCAGCATCATTAACAGGACATGTTACTACTTTTCCCAGCTGTTTTACTATATTTATAAGGTTCTCTGTTTTTTGCTCCGGTACACATTGCAATTCGATGTTTGACGAACGAGACAACTGCTCCAATTGATTATAACGGGTAGAGAGAGTTACAAAATCTTTATGAAGACAATCGTGTTCCTCCTTCATGCGTTTCAATTCGTTCTTGCAACTACCTACTTCCGCGCTCAAGTTTTCAAAAGTTATATTCATAAATTTCAACGATTCGCGGAAATGGTTAATATCATCGCGTACTGTTTTTAATTCCTTATTGAATTCGCGCTTTAGGTCAATGATACAGTCGCCCATAGCAGTGCGAATCTCCTCATGAATAATATCCCGCAAGTTTGAAAGTTTGAAATCTATTGATATAAAATATTTAAAGCAATTTTCTTTTACTCAAACTACTTTCGCACGTGAGCTTGTAATATCTTTATCAAACCAAAATTGATTAAACTATTTTGATTTCAGCTATGCAAACTTTTCACGTATTTATATCATGAGTAATGACACAGGCGGCGGCGAGCCGGTGGATGCAGGCGGCAAAGGATCGATCTACGTGGAATGCATTTGGAGAGGCCTATGTTCAGCAGTCGACGAGCGCTTGAAACGTTGTATTGATACTCATTATAACCATCCCAGCCCATTAACGTCCTTACAGAGATCTCTCTTTAGAGATATGACAGAGATTCAGGTCATACTTGATGGGAAGCTGACCCAGAATAAATTTACGGAGACTGGTGTCCAGTTCAGTTCATTTATTACCAAGAGTATGGTATTTATAATGGTGTTATAAATAATTCCAATGATCGGCATATTCTGCTACCGTTGGCGTGGAAATCGCACCTTTTATACTACAGGGGCCTAAATTAAAAAATCATGATTATGGAAAAATCGTTTAAAATTTTTTGAGCCCATATATTTTCACAAAATCAATAATATTTTTTTTAGATGTACACCTATAGTATGAAAGCTGCGAAATGTTGGGTATATATTTAAATAAATACTGTCACATTATATTTTTAACTATTTAGAATTACATGATATATCAATAAATAGGGCTTCTAACTTGGCTTAATGACGACCGATATGGCGTGGAGGTCAGTATACCTGCACTTCACTTCAGAGGTGTTGGGTTCGATGCGTTGAATATTTGTTCTGGTCTGGGTGTTTTCCTATATATATTGAGTATGTATTTACAAAAAAAATATTTAAGTATGTTTATTCGTTATTTAGTATTCATAACACAAGTTCTTAGTGATACTTATCTTGGAACTAAAAAATTGGTGTGATTGTAAGAGAATATTTATTTATTTAATATACATACATACAATTACACCTGTTTCCCTGAAGGGGTAGGCAGAGCCATATTAGATGACCACATTTCGCCAATTTTAATTTGGGTATAATTTTTGGACTATTACCTCTTTTAGGGAACTTTTATGCCATAGCCTCGTTCGTTAATCGGCAGATGCACCATTTGCATGTGAGGTTTGTTTTGACTTCTAAGATGTTAGTTATATCCTTATACACCTTGGCAACTTGGCTTAACGGCTTCCATATATAGCGATGAAAAGTCCCCAACTGTTTTTTGAAACATTTAAGCGCTTGATATTAAATGTCTTCAAGTGATGGATTAAAAATATCTTTGTAACAATTCCCGCGCTGAGAGAAAATCGCGCGCGCGCGTGAATGAGAGCTCTCTCTCGTTTCAGCGTTGTGAGTCGTTGTCAGAACAACATCGTTGTTCTGAGGCTTCTATCTTACCTGAAGATGCCCTGTGTAAGGGTCGTGTTGAATAGTTTCTCGATTTTTTGGGAAATTATAGTAGCGCGGGAATTGATATAAATATATATTTTGAATCCATCACTTGCTTACAATGGATTTCCGCAAAGTAACGCCTGATTCAATAGATTATTAAATGTCTTTTAAATGGATACCCATTCTGGAATTGACCTATGTAAACGCTTAACTTCGGTAATCGTTTCTGACCAAATAATATCACGGAACTACGCCTGTTTCAATAGATTATTAAATGTCTTTTAAATGGATACCCATTCTGACCTCTGTAAACGTTTTACTTCTGTAATCGCTTCAGACTGAATAATATCGAGGAACTACAAGCGCTGCCACCGATAATTATTGCCTCATAAATGAGTATTAAAAGAGTAGCGCCACTGAGCAAAAAAACTAAGACATAAGTTTTACTTATCCCATAGTTTATTTAAATACTCTAGAGGAGTTAATGCGGAGCTGTAATATATTTTGAGCTAAATTAATTAATGGGACCTACCTACTTGGAATTGTAAGCTTTCTCAGAGTAAGCCGTTGTCCACTGCTGGCCAAAGTCCTTTCCAATGGCACGTCACTGAGCTCGATCTTCAGCTCCTCGTCTCCAACCGCTGTCAGCCGTTTTGCGTATGTCATCGCTCCACCTAGCTAAGGGTATCCTAAACTGTGCTTACTGAGACGTGGTCCCCACTATATGACACGTCTATAAAAACGGTTATCGGTCTTACGGTATATAAATATATATACGGATACCGACACAAAACTTGTAAACCTACAAGGGCTTGTTACAAAGCAAGGTCTAAAGTTAAACCAGGTTTAAAACTAGATTTCTTTATTGTACAAATTCTTTATTGTACACCCAATTAAAAATAACACAAGAAAACAATTGCAAAAGAAAAGGAATACAATTGGCGGCCTTATCGCTTACAGCGATCTCTTCCAGGCAACCTTACGATGGTAAATAAAAGTTTTGTATATCATTTGTATACCATATTGTTGATAAAATTAACCTTTTTTTACTTTCATTTTCATTAGTACATACTTTTCTTATCATCTTGAGCCTCAAAAATTATAGAAAAAGTCGTAAGCAGGCTATATTTGGTCTTTCAAAGCAAAATTTTGACACCTTTGGGAAGTTCTGTATGGATTTGCATAAAAATTTAAGCATTTAATCAATAAATTAATTTATTTTATTTACTTTTTCAAATGGCTATGTTTGTATATTTTGTTTTGTATATCATTGTTATTGCGTTAACTGCGTTTCTTGTTGGTTCTCATGATTATTAATGTACCTTCTAATTTTAAGCATGCTATTGTATTATAAATTGTAATAGATAAGAATGAATGTACACTTGTTGGTGATCTTAAAAAAAAACATGACATTAGTTTTTCACATTGTTTTCCAATGTCGTCTCTATATTAGCTACCGTTGGTTAGTAAACAAATTTCAAGTATCATATTTGTAGCTGGTGACTCTTATTGTAAAGCTAGTAAGGTTTAAATTCCGAAATAGTTAAATACTCATATAAAGTTGATTATACTTTATCCAACTTAGGCAGTTGTCTATTACTTAGGATATGGAAAAATTTGGAGCTCCTAATATTACCACCATATTCTTTATTAGTCCATTTGAATTTTTTAGTGTATATTTTCCTAAAGGCTTAAGGCAAAATAAATTTTTGAAATGTATTTTTCTATAAAAAACTGGGCCCATAAATGTTCCCGGCAAAAGGCAATAGGCTCGCCATCTATTACGTGGGGCCAACAATAAAATTACCGAAATGTGGGCTATAATATTCCTCTGCCTACCCCTTCGGGAAACAGGCGTGATTGTATGTATGTATGTATTTTACTGTATATATTAGGTCGGGGAAAAAGTCTTTTCGCATAACGTAGGTATAAACTTATTATAAGATTTTTTTGACTGTACTATTTGTGTCTGGCTGGTTTTGGTAACATTAAAAAGGTTCCATTATAAAGAAAAGAAAAAAATAAAAAAAGTTGTTTCCCGCTATTTTTCATTTGTTTTTCTCTCCGTTAAAATGAGTGAATCTAATGAAGAAATTCGATACATTTTAAAATTTTATTATAAAAAAGACAAAAATGGAACTCAAGCAGTGAAAAAAATTTGTGATGTTTATGGACCTGATGCAGTGTCAGTAAGAGTAGCACAAATTTGGTTCAAACGTTTTCAGTTCGGAAATGTTGATGTTAAAGATGCACCTCGCTCTGGGCGCCCTGTTACGAATAAAATGGACGCCATTTTTGAAAGAGTGGAGCAAGATCGGCATATTAGTAGTTACGATGTAGCTGAAGAACTGGGAATTGACCACAAAACAGTTTTGACCCATTTGAAGAAAGCTGGTTATACAAAAAAGCTCGATATTTGGGTGCCACACGAGCTCACTTAAAGAAACTTAATGAACCGTGTACTCATTTGCGATTCATTATTGAGACGTAATGAAACCGAGCCGTTTTTGAAGAGATTGATAACTGGCGATGAAAAGTGGATCACGTACGATAAGAACGTGCGAAAAAGGTCGTGGTCGAAAGTTGGCCAGGCTTCACAGACTGTGGCCAAACCTGGCCTAACACGAAATAAGGTGATGCTGTGTGTATGGTGGGATTGGAAGGGCATTGTTTATTATGAGCTTTTAACGCCCGGCAAAACCATCGATTCTGATCTTTACTGCCAGCAACTGATGAGATTAAAGGAAGCAGTCGAGAGAAAACGGCCGGAATTGATCAACAGGAAGGGTGTGGTCTTTCATCACGATAACGCTAGACCACACACATCTTTAGCCACTCAGCAAAAATTAAGAGAGTTCGACTGGGAGGTCCTAGTGCATCCACCATATAGCCCTGACCTTGCGCCTTCAGATTTTCACCTGTTTCGGTCTCTGCAGAATTCTTTAGGTTCTGTAAGGTTGACCTCAAGAGAGGACTGCCAAAACTATTTGTCCCGTTTTTTTGATCAGAAGTCCCAAAGTTTCTACAGTAACGGGATAATGTCTCTGCCCACAAAATGGCAGAAAGTTATTCAACAAAACGGTACATATATATTGTAAATAAATGTAAATAAACTTTGAAAAAACTGTCTTGACTTTTCATACAAAAATACGAAAAGACTTTTTCCCCAACCTATTATTTACATTATTTGCCTCTAGTGATACTACTTTTTAGTAGTAAGCAAATAATAATATATTTTTTATCACGTCTATGTGGGTTTAAATAGGTTAAAAGTAAAAGGATTACATCGACAGTAACAAAAGACATGCAATAGAATCCATAAAAAAGCAGAACTCTCTCGCATTGAATAAATTTATGTCAATACGTCTTAATCGAGTTTGCACAGCTGCTTTATGTAAAACATTAGTGTTATTGTACGGAGAATCAGACCACATAATGAGTTGGTACCTACAGAATGTCTGTTACACATTTTTATTTTAGCAATAAAAATCTGAATCAATATTTTATTTATTTATAAAGAATATTGTTTAACATAATTATAAGTTAAAACAATGTCTAACAAAACTGTTTAAACAGTTACAGCCTTACTTATAAAGATAAGCTCAGGTGCATATACCCGCTATACAGGTGATGCAAGCCATCGGGCTACCAATAAAAACATTTCTGACAAATCGGTTGTATAGGTACGTCTGTTTTAGCGTAGAAGAAAAATTACACAGGGCTTATTCACTCACGAACGGTAGTTTATTTGTTGTGTAAGTGTATGACAGGTGTCCATTTTGGGTTCATATCTTGGTTTTTAATATTTTTTGCTTTATACGATTTATCAAATTTACTAAGATTTGCAAAAGAGAACTCAAGTTACGAGCAATCGAAAAATATATAAAAGTTTCTCATCAATTAGAACGAATCAAAATTCAATATTATATTTTCCAAACACAATGTACAAAATAGTAGTACCTACATAGTTGACTTATCGAAAAAATATTTTGACATTTTTCTTTATTATTTGGTTTGTAACTTTATTCGCCATTGTTTAAATATAAATTATAAAATTTATATGTAAACTACAGCACTGAAAAATAAATAAAATAATTGGACGTACACACTGGAAGTAACAATTATTGACAGCCAGGCAGCTCATAAACAAAACAAGGAAGGATGACGTTCGTTTTGAAGTCTCCCATACTAGGTTCAGGTGAACGTTTAACAATAATTTTATAAATTACTATGTAATATATCCAAAACAATAATAAACATTAATATAACGAATTATTTACCTTCTTGATGTAGTTTTATCATTAAAATAGAATTATTTGCAGTTCCCTGAACACAAGTTTATTCACTGGGTAACTATTCGATCGTTAAGTAGCGGTTTAAGCATTTTTTATTAGTAAGGCTGTTACAGTCTTATATTTGTGAATAAACTTTGAGTAAAGTTATACACGAATTACGCAAAGACCCAATAAACATTGTATTAGCTCTGAATAGTTAAACGTCTGCTTTACATGGTTTAAACATAGCATTGGCAATATTTTTGCGTTACGTTTAGAAACCATATGGTTTGATGTGTTCATGGAACAGCAAATAATGCTTTTTAAATGATAAAACTATATCAAGTACGCAAATAATTATTTATATTCTTATTTATTATTGTTTTGGATATATTACATAGTAATTTATAAAATTATTGTTGAACGTTCACCTGAACCTAGCATTGGAGACTTCAAAACGAACGTCATCTTTCCATGTTTTGTTTATGAGCTGCCTGGCTGTCAATAAATGTCACTTCCGGTATGTACGTCCAATTATTTTATTGATTTTTCAGTCCTTTAATTTTTATATAAATTTTATAATTTATATTTAAACAATGGCGAATAAAGTTACACACCAAAACATAAAGAAAAATGTAAAAGATATTTTTTTTGATAAGTCAACTATCTACTACTATTTTGTACATTGTCTTTGGAAAATATAATATTAAATTTAGATCGTTATGAGTGACGAGAAACTTTCATATATTTTTCGATTGCTCGTAACTTAAGTTCTCTATTTTAAATCTAAGTAAATTTGATAAACTGTATATAGCAAAATATTGAAAACCAAGATACGAACCAAAAATAGACACCTGTCATACACTTACACAATAGATGAACTACGGTCCGTGAGTGAATAAGCCCTGTGTATTTTTCTTCTACGCTAAAACAGACGTATACAACCGATTTGTCAAAAATATTTTTATTGGTAGCCCGATGGCTTGCATCACCTGTATAATGGATATATACACCTGAGCTTTTCTTTATTAGTAAGGCTGTAACTGTTTAAACAGTTTTGTTAGACATTGTTTTAACTTATAATTATGTTAAACAATATTCTTTATAAATAAATGTTATAAATAAATTTAAAAATGTTAGACTATAAGAGCAATAACTATGAACTAGGATTAAACATTATAAACTAAATTTTAACAATGAGGCATTTTATATGACGAAGTGCGTCTATAGTAGGGTGTTGATTAACCCCTGGTGCTTTTTTTGAATACCTTAAAATTATTATTCTGTTTTTAATTATTGTGTAGTCTCTTTTGAAGTTACTTACGCCCGGAAGGTCACAAATGCCAGCAGTTCTGAATTGGATAGGAGTTCAGTTTAAAATTGGTGGGTTAAGCAACTGCACTCCTCCACGAATGTTGAAGAGCTTTAGGCATTGTTTACACCAAACACGGCGTCCGTTGCGCACTGTGAGTATGTAAATTTTTTCAATAACTCTACGGTTTGTGAACTATAAGTTAAATACATTTATATAGGAAAGCAATAAACGCTTAACGCGCGCTCACTGTCAGCGGCCGACAATACGTTTGGTCGAAATCGAAGGAATTACGACGTATTATGAACTGGTGCCATGTGTTACTATTCGTTTTTGTTCTCATACTTCTCGTTCATTCCTCTGTTATGACGACCATAACCTCTTTGCCAAGGGTTTGAAAATAATTAAAAGAACAGCTTCCTTGGTTGGGAAAAGGCATTGTACAGTTACCTCACCACCTTGGTTTGTAAGAGAAATATATTTTTTTTTTATTATATAAATATACAATGATGTGATATGGTCCGGGGAACGTTAGCCGCGGGCGGGGTGTCAGAGTTGCAACCCAGGTACTGGCCCCCCCGCCTCTTTCAACAAGCGGCGGGCGTCGTCAAAAGATTTTTAGTGATTATTACTGCTGGCGGTCGTGTCTGCCGATGGTGAGTCCTACACACCTCTCTCGGTCCCCCTTTGGCCGGGAGACGGTGCGTAAATGCATTTTGTTGTCGACGTAAATAAAAATAAAGTATACTGACCACCACGACATATCAGTCGTCAAAAATTAAAAAATCTATATAGCAGTTCTGACGTATCCAAATACTATCCATCAGATGGATAACCTAGCGCTCGTATAGTATAGTAACAACTCGCACGTCATGCAGAGTAGACTTTCTGTACCTTTTTTTTTGATTTAGACCGGGAGGTCGCGACGTGATTCCCTTCGTGCCACACGTAATGAAAAAGAGACGTACCGGTTATCATTGGATTAGTATTGAACAGACAGACTTGCTGACAATATTATACTCTATAATGTATACGTACATATAATCACGTCTGTTCGGGTACGAAGCTCGGGCCTACACCTTCGGGTACCAACAATATAGTTGGTCCGACGTAATAGGGGGAACTTTTTAATGCTAACTTCATTATCTCAGTCAATAAAAGTCGCTCTAATGAGCCTCTAATGAACCGAGGTGAGAAGGATTTAAGTCATAATTCCAGTGCAGTTAGGCGGAGATTAATACTACTACAAATATCATCTAGAGCGCCCTTAAGACCCAAAACAAGATTTGATTTTAAAATATCAATACCCTAAATGTGACATACATATTAGTAAATAGCTTGGAATCGATTCAGGCAAAGATGTCTTCTATTTGTGAATATAAATGTTCTTTTTCACTATATTTTTTAACTTTATATGCCTGTATAATTACTCACTGAGTTATTGTAATTGGACCAAATCTGTGTAACAAATATATAAATAAAATAAAATAAAAAATTCCACATTATCTAACACATATTTATTTCGTTTTCTCAAACACACGAGCGTAAATCGAAACCATATCAGCGACTACTAGTAATAACATAATCAGAATAAAAATTCTTCCCCTAAGGAATTAATATCTGGGAAATGTTCGCTTTCTGAGGAAACTTTACCGATTCACGTTCACGAAGTCACGTTCGAGTGGACAGGACAGACCCGACTACTGCTAACAACGGATCGAAATTACTATCGGGAGCGCCGTCAAGACCCAACACTAGACTCCCTTAAGACTTGCAATGAACTTTCCACGTTGGTTGAAACATATTTATTATAGAAGTAGCATTGGGCTATCAAAATCTACCTCCTAATATTTTGTTTAGTTGTCTGTTTGTTATTGTTATTTAACGTAAATAATACACACTCAAACTTTCTCCGAAGAGGTAGGCAGAGGCATATTATACGCCCACACTTCGCCAATTATATTGTTGATTTCACGTAATAGGTGACTAGCCTATTGTCACTTACCAGGATCTGTTACGTTCGCCTGAGCATCGTGTGTCCGAGGCCGACGACTCTGGGTGCTCTTACCATTGACTACTGGGTAGGGAAACTAAGAGAGACCAGTGAAGGGTGCAGCAGGCGAGCCCGCCTTGAGGGTCTTGGCGGCGGGGGTAGGGGGCCCCTGCTGTCTAACCATAGGCCCTCTGAGAAGTCGGCTACAGACGCTATGGCCGCACACTGGGGTATGAAGGGCGCGTTTACTGCGCCTCTCTGAGGAGGTCCATCCGATGGAGATGCTGGCCGCGGGCCTGGTGTCAGACGCTGAAACCCAGGTAATGGCCCCCCGCCCATTTCTGTCAATAAGCGGCGGGCGTCGTCGGAAGACACTCTCGTACTGCTGGCGGTCGTGTCTGTCGGTTGTGAGTCCCATACCCCTTCTCGGTCCCCCTTTGGCCGGGAGGCGGTGCGAAAAAGCATTTTGTAACTGATGTAAGATAAAAAAATGGTACCGATACGTAACGTGCTACGAATAAATTATTTTTCACAATTGTACATTTACAATGCAATATTTTAGTTCAATGATGAAGTTTTTACAAATCGTCGTTTAAGTTCTATTACCATTTTTATATTTTTTAAGAACTTTTCAGGATAGACAAATACTTTTAGTACTGAAATATCTAGATATTACGTGTCAAATGGTCAGAGGTAGGTATCCCTTCACCAACATTGACATTAAACGTCATTTTCTTAGGCGCCTTCTATAACACCCACGACCAACGTATAATAGTCGTAGAATAAATAACAGCAAAAAAAAACAAGAGTAAATTTTCAGAAGCAACTATTTGAGATATGAGATTCATTATTAGGTCTGACTGCAAATGACACGAAGAAGTGGTGTGATTGATTGATACTAATGAACTGAGAAGGGTCTGAAGTAACAAAATGGCCGAACTCAAATACAAGCAATACCAGAGGTTCCGCTACACTGCAAGAGAAGCTAACTTGTAAATCATGCATAATAAATGGAATACTGACTTTACTCAACTTAGGCGATTTTTGGGAAATAACAAAGGAAAATATTGTGAAGTGGACTTATCTTACTTGTTGACGCATAACATTAAAACTGAGCTATTCGTTAAGAAATAACCATAGTGCTTCTAGTATTTTCAACGCTTTACTAATATTACAACAACTTTTAGTCACCAGTCTGCAAAACGTTACTTTCCGTTCTTGGGGCCTTATTTATATTAAAATTAATAAAATATTTACCCTGGAATGTCTAAATAAAAGTCAAGGTAAGCAAAAATTTACTGAATATTTATTAACCCTTAACTATGATAAAACCAAACAGTTACTTCATTTACCTCAATAAATCTCCTCCTACACTCATTCACACACTAACATAAAACACAAGGGGGACACACCACACTCATGCTACTTTTTAATATTAACTTTTTCTTATTTGGCTTGTATCATTTGTTGGGTTTACTTGATTTTTTTAATAAATGTCTTACATATTAAATGTAATGGGAAAAGGCGCTACTGCCTTAAGCACAGATATTAAGTTATCTAATTCAGGCGCAGAGATATAAAATGTTATTGTAAATTATCTAATTGTATATGTTTGTTGTTCTGATTGTATTTAGCTTGAATAAAGAATTATTATTACTATTAACATTGATGAGCGGTAAGTAAAAAAAAATTAAGACTATTTATGTACGTATCCCAAATCTGATCCATGTACTAATAGGTTTATGTTTTAATAGGCTTACGTTATGCTAAGTGATACATAGTTATATGAGACTACACTGCGAGAGAAGTTAACTCAAAGATGTTATTATTATTATGATGCGACGATTAAGAAATTTATCTTATGATAAGTAATACTTCTGTATACAAGTAATATGAAAGCTTAAGCTACACAGTGGAATAAGCTAAATTGAGGCTCTAATTAGTATACATTATGAGACCATTGAGCCGTTCCCTAGAATTGGTGGTTCCAACTACCTATCTTCCGTCAGTGCAGTGCCATTTATAAATATTTTGATTCAGGCAATATCATAATCACTTTTATTTTAATTGTTGACAATTTTATTTGTTGAAGAAAATATTTAAAAACTACACACGTTTATCCACTGCTTGTGTATTACAAACGATTAAAAAAATATATTGAAACTGGTGGTATTTCTTTAATTTATTTTTATAAAGTACCTTAATTACTTTCTCACTCTTGGTACCCTGTAGATTACACCTAAATCATTCATAATTAAGTAGCCATGTAGTTTTTTTGATATAAAAATGGTGTTATAAATCATTGACGTTATTTATAAACGTCTTTAGGTTTTATAAGACATATTGTTTCTCTACATATATAAAGTTCACTTTACTTCGCTTTGCTTCTTGGTTATGCAATTAAACAAATACGATAATGAAGTTCAAGAATTTATTATTACTAAAATTATTATTCGTTTACAACTTTAGCATGCGCTTATAATTATTTAAAAGCTTATTTCGCTTGCAGTGTACAACACGCTTTACATTCCAAAGATATTGCAAACATAACAATACTTAGTGAGCTAATATTAATAAGAGTAACTAGAAGTTCCTTAAATTAGGTATATGTATTGTAATATAATCTCATAATCATATTAACATTATGGTTGTCAAAAGTCTACTTAAGTATGTCAAAAAGTACTTTTCAGTAAATTTTGGTATTACCTAAAAAGTCGACTTAATTATAAGACATTATTAATTACTGAGTAAATTACGAAAAGTGACATTCAGACTTACTTGTTCTTAATTATGACTTATATTTTTATTTACAACTTATAGCTTGTGACAACATAGAAGCATAACTTCTGCTTGCCGGCAAAAAGTACTTTATTTTGCTATAGATGGTTAGAGTCATTTCTAAAAAAACATATTTCTATGACATAAAAAACTTGCCCATATTCAGCACACTGGGCATGCTGCCCATCATGCGGTAGGATTTCTCTTCGTCGACCTTACGTGAGATGAGCGGTGGGGGAATAAATATGTAAAGTGCTATAAAAGATATGGCGATAGGAAGTTTGCTGGGTCCAAGCTAGTACTTTAAATTTTGTCTCGATATAGTTCACGTAACAATATTTGTAAGTACTGGAGAAATCCCGCCGATGTGGCCGACAAAAGTATACATCCGATTCAAACTTCCTAAAAGCACTTTTCAAAGGCGGTTCTCGACGACACTCTTTCGTAACGAAATTTTGGTGAACAACAAAAGATAGAAGATAGGTGGTAACGTTGATATGTGGCAGGTGGATTATAGAATTCGCCGTTTTGCAAAATGACTTGGCGAATTGTAAGTGTAAATTATAAGATTTTTTTTTCTCTTTTAGCATACAATCCGAAAAAGCATGTTCATAAAGGTGTGTTGGTATCTACACTAACGTATGGAAGCGAATGCTAAGTATGACAGAAGAAACATGAAAGTAAGATTAATGTAGTAGAGGTGAGAGCACTCAGAAGTACGCTAAGTATGAAATTGAGTGATAGGATTAGGAATGAAGTAATAAGTGGCGATACTGGTGTAGAAGAAGATATTATAGTGACAAGAAATGAGAAAGGTATGCTTAGAGGGTTTGGATATCTTGAGAGGATGAATATAAGTAGACTAACAAAAGTAATTAATGATGGAAGTGTTAGGAGGGGAAGCTAACAAAAGACCTTCCATGTCCAAATCCGAAAAAGGATTTAGAGAAAAAGCAGTTCAAAATTACTCTAAACCGACAGGCGTGTATTTGAAGGTAAATGAGTGCGAATGAAGGTAAAAGTGTATGCCAAGATCGATCCCTACGGGAAAGAGGCGTGACGTTATGTAGGTATGCAACTTATAATGACAATTATGAAGCTCTATACTATTATCGTAGATCGTAGATATACTAATATCGTAGATAGTTGGAAACGATGACCGAAGTAAAGTATAGAGAAGCGAAGATTTTCTCCTCAGTCCTTGGATAGGTGACCGTTTGTGTGGCATTTAAAAAGTGGCTTAAGAAGGAACATGGGTGGCTTATAGTCAGTAAAAGCATGACACACCCTCCCGGTCATCATCTGACCGTCTCCCGTTTGACTTATGGCGGAAGTCGATCATTATTTTCATTTTCCATCAAAAAAAACAAGAACGCCTCAGACTTGCCTTGACCAATTCGTACTGTAACCGAGTGTAGTATGAATCCCTCTCACCTTGGTTTGTTAAAGGAGGCCCTTGCTTACTAGAGGAATAGTAACCGTTTAAATGATGATAATGATGAGACCTAACCCTGGGCGAGATTTTGGATAATAGCGCAAGGGGACATCCAAAAACAGAAAACTTTTCGAGAGGTATAACCTTTCGGTAGAATCAAAAATGATCTCCATAATTTGAAAATAGCCTCTCCTAGTCTTTTTGGAAAACGGCCAATAATACAATCTGCCTTCGATATATATCCGTTGAAACTTTAAAAATTCTATCCCGAAAAGATGGGAGTTTAAAGTCAATATACCGAGAAATTTTATTTGAAATATACCGAGAATACTTAGATATAGATAATATCATAGAATACTTACAAGTAAAGAAAGGTATTATAATGATCTTGGAGGTACACGTTTACCAGAAATATATTATGAATACCTATGTTGAAAAATTCCCTCATTTTTGACTTTATTATTTACTAATATGTTATGACGACAACCGATGGGGCGTCAAGGTTCTGCAATGGCGACCGCGAACTGGCAAACGTAGTAGAGGACGGCCTCCCACGCGATGGACCGATGATCTGGTCAAGGCGGCGGGAAGCCGATGGATTCAGGCAACTCAGGATCACTCTATGTGGAAATCTAATGGGGAGGCCTATGTTCAGCAGTGGACGTCAGATGGCTGAGATGATGATGATATTATGTTAGATGCAGATCGCCTGCAGCCGGTCACATTGTAAGAATATAGGGGTAGACCTATGTTCAGCATTAGACGTCTTTAGAACTGATGATGATTAACTGACAAATTCTGACAAAGAATTCATTTTAAAGAGTTAAGACATCTTTTTGACGTCGCCGGGGGGGAGTCGACCCGGTGTTGCCACCACTGTGACTGCGCGGCAGACACCGCGCAGCACACTTTGGTGGCCTGCCCTGCGTGGGCGGGGCCGCGGTCGACGTTAGCCGCGGCCCTGGGTGGAGTGGCTCTCTCGCTGCCGACCATCATGCAAAAGATGGTCGACAGCGTGACGGCGTGGGAGGCGATGGCTTCCTTCTGCGAAGTGGTGATGTCGCAGAAGGAGGCCGCGGAGCGGGAGAGGGAGCGGGACCCGCTCTCTCCGGCTATGCCTTAGCGCAGCGGGCGGGCCAGGAGGGCCCGTCAGGCAGTGTCCGGGGGGTCTTAGGCGGCGGGGGCAGGGGGCCCCTTCCGTCTAGCCATAGACCCCCCCCCCCGAAGTCGGCCAGTTACGCCATGGCCGCACATAGAGGGGGGGGTGCTGCACATTGCGCCTCCCTGAGGAGGTCTCCCCGGTTCTGATTCAGGGGATGTTGGCCGCGGGCGGGGTACCAGAAGCTACAAACCCAGGCACTGGTGCCTCGCCCCTTTTCAACAGCGGTGGGCGTCGTCTGAAGTTTTTTAGTGGGTAGGACTGCGGTGGTCGCGTCTGCCGCAGTGAGCCCCACACCCCCTCCCGGTCTCCCTTTTGGCCGGGAGACAGTGCGTAAGCAGAATTTTTTTACAGACGATAATAAAAAAAAAGTGAGCAGACCCAGGGCCCTTAGCTTAAGTCTAGGGCATAATGTTAGGATATGATGAATAAAACCTTAATTTTGTACTGTATTGCATGCAAAGAGGAGTTCATGTCCATGAACAATATTTATTTTGATATTTAATAATTAATAAAATAATAGAGTAGGAATAATAATGGTTTATTATAGGGATCCTACCAACAATTGAGGATCCCAAGTCAAACTCACCTGCCAGTGGTGCACCTGCCGATCAACGGACGAGGCTCTGGCAAACATAACAGTTCCCGAAAACGGCAATAGGCTCGACACCGATTACGTGGGACCAACAATATAATTGGGGAAATGTGGGCTTGTAAAATGCCTCTGCCTACCCCTTCGGAGAAACAGGCGTGATTGTATGTATGTAATAACATAATTTAGTTTTTAGATAAATCATTTACTTAGATTATGTCATGCTATTAGATATTATGTGTAATGATCTACACTAAATAAAGTAATAATAATATAATTACCCGAAAAATACAAAAAAAAACTTTAAAGATTTATGTACTTTAAGTCTTTGTAAAATGAAAATTAAACAAAAGGAGTTTAATTCTCGCAACAGCAAGAAATGTTACATATCAAAAAGATAACTACACATTGTACATCAAATCATAACCAAAACTCAATTCCCATTCAATTTGGCAGTGCGTATCTATTTCCACATTTCAGTTTATAGGAAGGGCGGACATATCCGAATGAAAATTGGCCACTCTTTCTTCTTTCGGTCGCCTGTCTGACACATCCCAGGTTCATCTGTCGACTAGATAAAAAATAATTATATTGACATTGGCTTTGCTGGAGTATTTCTTATTTGGTTGGTTTATTTTATAATACATATGTATGATCACGTCAAATATCCGCAAACGTACAAATTTATATATTTAATTTAATTTACCCTATTATCTCAGCTTAGTGACTAAAAAAAGTTAAAACTAGTTTTAGACTGCAATTCAGAGGGTCTTGGGTTCAAACTATGGTCGTGCACTCATGACATTTAGAAATTATGCGCGTATTTATTGCTTGCTCCGTGTCTCGTTAAACGTTAAGCTGTTGGTCCCGGCTGTCGTGAACATCTATGGCATCGATATTAGGAAGTCAGTGCCATTTAATGTGCTGACAGCTGGATTAACTATATACTAATGATTTCCTCTAGGTTACCCTCCCAATTGTTTCCAACGTCGACAACACGCCGTTTTGATCAGATCATCAGTGGTGTCAATAAAATTGAAGTTCTAACATTCCATAAGTATTTTATTTTGACAAAGGTATGGCTAATATATGAAAATGCATCGCATAGCGAAGAAGCTGCAGCTGTAAATAGAATTTGTCTAAGGAACATCGCTTTGTCTTCAACTCCAGTCCGCACTCATAACGTTTAGCTCGGAACAGATAGTCTACAAGTAATATCCGGCAGTCATTCACGCCTCCGAGTGTCAAACTCTCGTGTCATAAAACGTTTTGTGCAACACAACAAGAGCACAACGCGTCCAGCATATCTTGAACCCAAACCCTCCCTATAACAGCACCTCAACTAGAAAACCGCGGGAGCAATCTACGATCGCATAGAGCTCACCGAATGTCGGTCATTGCAAACGTCTATTGCGTCAAAACAAAATTAACCCGATCATTCGTTTACAAGGAAATTGAACTCTGCAGCGCTCGTGTTAGAGCTTGATATGACGGCATTGGGGTTGTTGGTATGGCATGTCGACCACATTCCATTGGTACGGAACTCAATTTTACGCGAGACATGCTCTAGCAGACCGAACGTAGAGTAAAAGCTGTCTGGAAAAGTTTTGGAATATTTCTCAAGTGTCAATGAAAAATGCAAAGTTCTACACACAATACAGGCACTACAGCGGGTTATTCTTTCATGAGTTGCAGTAGTAACATATTACATTATTCATGAAGAATCTTTCAAATAAGTTTTATGTTAAAAATAACATGACATTATGCTTAATCATCTTTTTAATATTACACTGGATAGGACCAGTGTAATATTCAGTGACATCAGCTTGACAATTGATGTAGGTAGAAAGTAAGGTAGTAAAGGGTTAAAGGACTTAGTTCAAGAATTTTCATACATATTACTACTCAAAATGCTGAAACAGGCACAAGTTACATAATTAGTCAGTTTTTTTAACGTCATAATAGCTTTATTGAGTCAAATTTAGTATAATTATCTATCTTATTTGAGATGATTATTCTCGAACATATTTTTTTTGCTATATATGGATATATATATTTCAGAAAAAATTGGAATAGGAAGTTTATGTAATTGCTTAGAGAAAATAACTAATTGAATAACGTATATAATGTACGGTCGCATGCCGCGTTATACCGCTTGCTCGCTATGTATAATACTTTGGATGAGATAGATAATATCTATGAGATAGATAATTATATTTCACGATTTTTTCGCTCAATTTTGGGTTATACCAAAAACTTACAGTCTACTTAATATTCGTCTACTTAAGAGACTGTCATATATTCCGTCAATCCATTCAGACACAAAATTTGTGTCTAAATGGAGAACGCCATCTTGTATCGAGTCCCATGTGTTCGGCGGTACGACAGAATCAATTCGAAATCGATTTTGACTAATAATCGATCACCAGCAAGTTCGGCGGTAGCCCCCTGATGGAAACAAGGCTTGATGATATATTTGTGTATCACAGAGTATAAGTCAAACAAACGAAGTCGCTCGCTCTTTTCAGTTAGATGACCACAGCCGGAGAAAGTCCTCCTCTTCTTCTGAATCACCTATTCTGAATGTTCCCGATTCATAGGATTAATTCCCTGAAACCACCAGTCCACCTTTTTGAGAAGTATCCCTGTGCTGTATTGTTGCTTTGAAGAATCATTCTACCTGAACGGCCGTCGCGTGTTCTCGATGTGTGCCCGCTGTTACTTCAACCGTGATACCTTACGAGCTATGTCAACGACTAGCTTTTAATATATTAGATAATAGCCAGATAAATGAAAAAAATCTTAAATCTAAATTAAAAGTGTAATTCTCATTTAACGCATGGAAGCGCTCGTAGCTCCGCAGTGCTCGGTGGTCGGAAACGATTACCGACGTAAAACAGAGTTTACAGAGGTCAGGCCTTGGATGGGTGACCGTTTGTGTGGCATTTGATATCGAGCGCTTCCGTGCTTGGGAAGGCACAAGTGTGAAGTGAGTGTGAGCAAGAAGTGGTAGTCGTTAAGCCATGTTAGAGGCCTAATGGGCGGCTTGATAAATTCTAACAGCAGGACGCCATACGCCTGCCTCCGCCAATCCGTACTGGGTCAGCGTGGTGGAGTATGTCCCAATACCCTCACACCTTGATATGTGAGAGGAGGCTCGTGCTCAGTAGTGGGATGTTGATGGGCTGAGATGATGATGATGATGACATGGATAACAATAGTGTAGTTGCGGAAGTATAGTAATTTCAAATTGATGTTTACTTTGTGTATTTATTGTTATTATTTTATTAATAGTATTATGTTTGTTACTATGACATCATGTTAATGAATATCCAATGTACTGTAAAAAACTTATTGTTTTTTTTAACATCGTAATTATTGTATTTGAGTCATGTATGTGTAGATGTAAACATAAAATGAATAAATGTATGAGGAGGATTTCGTACCTAAGGCAAGAAAGAGGCCCATTTGGCGACTTTAAAATAAATTTACAACAAAATCCCTTTTCTTTCCTCTTTAATCCGTACTTAGTCCGCGTAGTGGACTGCCACAGAATCAGTATATAGTATACCAAACTCGCTTTCTGCTATCGGTCCCTATATAAGCTTAAATTTTTAAAACTACGCAATAGACTTGATGCGTTTTTTAATATATTTTATTTTATAGATAGGTCATTTAAGATGAAGGGTTATATATAGGTAGCATTTCTCCATACTATTTATTCCTTAAGACAATTTATCACCTACTATAAGATTTGTATTTTTTGGTATTTTTGTTGTAAACTTTTATTGGATTGGATAAATGTGTGCCAATTTATTGATTATCTATAGTATAGGTCACGCTGACAAAGTCGCAGGGCGGCCGTTAGTATGGCCTCCTTCTGCGAAGTGGTGATGTCGCAGAAGGAGGCCGCGGAGCGGGAGAGGGAGCGGGATCCGCTCTCTCTCCGGCTACGCCGTTGGCGCAGCGGGCGGGCAAGGAGGTCCCGTCCAGTCGCGCCTGGGGGGTCTTAGGCGGCAGGGGCAGGGGGCCCCTTCCGTCTAGCTATAGACCCCTTCCAGAAGTCGGCCAGTTACGCCATGGCCGCACAAGGAGGTAGGGGGGGCGCGACACACTGCGCTTCTCTGAGGAGGTCCTCCCGGTTCTGATCCGGGGGACGTTGGCCGCGGGCGGGGTGCCAGAAGCTACAAACCTAGGCACTGGCCCCCTGCCCCTTTTTCAACAGCGGTGGGCGTCGTCTGAAGTTTTTTAGTGGGTAGGACTGCGGTGGTCGTGTCTGAAGCAGTGAGCCCCACACTCCCCTCTCGGTCCCCCCATTGGCCGGGAGACAGTGCGTGAACAGCATTTTTTTACCGACGATAAAAAAAAAAAAAAGGGCGGCCGTTAGTATATAGCAAACTATGTTATAATTACTTAATTTATATGTATAGTGTTCCTACCAAGATCTGAGGATCCCAAGCCAATCTCACCTTTTTGTTAATTTACGTCGATAACAAAATGCATTTTCGCACTGTCTTCCGGCCAAAGGGGAACCGAAAGGGGGTGTGGGACTCACCACCGGCAGACGCGACTGCCTGCAGTAATATCCACTAAAAATCTTCCGACGACGCCCGCCGCTTGTTGAGAAAAAGGCGGGGGCCAGTACCTGGGTTGCAGCGTCTGACACCCCGCCTGCGGCCAACGTCCCATAGACCAAATCCGGGAGGACCTCCTCAGAGAGACGCAGTGAAAGCGCCCCTCCTATCTCCTTGTGCGGCCATAGCGTGTGTAGCCGCACAAGGAGGATCCATGGTTAGACAGCAGGGGCCCCCTGCCCCCACTGCCTAGGAGCCTCCTGGCGCCAACCTCTGGGTGTTAGCTCTTCCCGACCTAGGAGGGGCACTCAGCCCACCCCCACCGCCACGGTGGAGACCTGTCGGGGGGGTAGCCATCGTCACCTGCAACTGTACTGTACCTGCTAATCAACAGACGAGGCTCTGGCGAACTTAAAAGATCCCGGCACGCTGCAATAGGCTACGAAGGACTGACAATGTAATTGGCGAAGTGTGGGCATATAATATCCTTCCCCTTTGGGGAAGTAGGTGTGAATGTATATATGTATGTATAATTACTTATCCATTTGGCTTATGTATGGAGTCCCATGCTCAGTATAGAGGATATTACGATTATAGTGCTAAGATGATGATAATTGATAACACAAGAGCCACTATTTACAAAATAGTATAAATATCAGGCAACGTATTAATAGCGTAATAAATATAATAATCTCTGAAAATCGCCCCTTCTATTTTATCTACTATTGACATTTAGACCATTACGAAGTCTATTCGTGAAAATACAATAGCACTGTTTACCCATTTTCTGCTATCTTCTTGTGGTGTAGCTTAGATTCACATTTCCCCGGACAAAAATAAATAAAGGGAGAGATGGATTGTCTATAAACAAATAAAAACCATTGTGCATTTGAAACGTTCTTCTGTGTCTCGGAAAAACATCTTAATGGAAATGTAAATGTTCGGGAAATAGTTTCTTTTAAACGTTTTAACGCTTTCTATACCGTAAAATCAAAGTCCTAATCTAGAATTTGGTTCGAGGGTTCCGTTCCGAAAAAGGAAAAACGAATTACATAATCTTGTATTGTTGACATTTTTGTCAAACAGACCTAACATTTAAAGGCTAAAACTAGCACAGGTCGCTATTTTTTGTCCTATCATAAATATATATTTTCCAATTTAATCAAAAATATTTCAATCGTTCCACCACGCCATATCAGTCGTCAAAATATACACCATGTCGCCCGGGAATAGCGTGTCTTTCCAACGGGAAAAGAATTTTTAAATTATAAATATGTTAATAAATTAATCCAATAGATTCAAAGCCTATTAAATGCAAACAAACAATACAATATTTCCTATTAATAATATTAGTATAGATAAATAATATATGTATATATTATTAAGAATGCCATCCTCTTTCTTATATTAGTAAAGATAAATAATATATATATATGATTAGGAATGCCAGAAGTACTTCGGAACAAAATTAATCATTCTTACATAATAGGAACTATGATTAGCTTCCCCACGTAAGCAAACATTCAAAGTTTTTACGCATAACGTAGTTCTGAAAGGCTTCTTGTTAACTTGTACAAAGAATATAAATTGATCGAAGTTTCGCGTGAGGTTTACGGCTTTGTACTCTTAGTTATACAGGTTGTTTATTCCATATAGCTATATTTTTCTTAGTATAAAAACAACTGATTTTTTACTACCATAATATGATTTTTATTTATTTTTCGTTTCCATAAGCTTATATCTTTTATTACAGATCCTTAACCTAATGCAACAGAAAAAGCTTAACACAATAACACAATCAATGTACCGATATTCTTGTGAATTCATTCAGAGAACAGTGACATAGATCTTGAGTCTTTCTGATATTGAGTTGAGAGTGCGCAGAGCACGCGTCAGCGCAGCCTGTTTGTAAACAATGGTCCTCCCGAGCGGCACTACCAATAGATTTTTTTATTTCCCCCGCTATGGGTGGAGCGGGAGGGTGTCAGACTTCTACTGACTAAAACCATCCATGTTTCTTCTTTTGAGCCTGCTACGTACCTAGGCCGCGGCAACCTATTCGAACAGTCCCGCAAACCACCAACAGCTGCGACCGACGACGGCGCAAGCATTTGGCTCACCTGATTTAGGGCGTTACAGCCTATGGGCGTCAGTAACACCAGTGGCATCAATAACACGTTGCCGATCTTATAAAATCCGTTTAATGTAAATTTTGATGAGCTGTAATTTCTTGGGAAAACTATCCACAACGCAATGGTGGCAAGTTGCTTTTGAAATGCACTGCACGCGCATCTGTCATTTTGAAGGTGCCCCCCTGCTGATGGCGAGCGGTGCGATGATAGAAAGTGGCCATTGGCACCATTTCAAACTGTTTCTCAGAACATACTCAATGTTATTAATTAATAATTAAAAAGCACGTACTTTTTAATTCTTATTATCATGAAGATTCATCATCTCTGCCCATTACGCCCCACTATTGACCTCGACCCTTCTTGACACAATATGAGATGGATTCACGTCATGCCGAAGGATCGAGGCGCCATATCCTCGAGGCGGTCGGGCCCATCTTAGAGCGATGGGTCGGCCGTCGGTGGGGGTCGATGACTTTCCGGCTCACGCAGGTACTTTCCGGGCACGGGTGCTTCGGGAAGTATCTGTGTGACGTCGCCGGGGGGGAGTCGACCCGGTGTTGCCACCACTGTGACTGCGCGGAAGACACCGCGCAGCACACTTTGGTGGCGTGCCCTGCGTGGGCGGGGCCGCGGTTGACGTTAGCCGCGGCCCTGGGTGGAGTGGCTCTCTCGCTGCCGACCATCATGCAAAAGATGGTCGACAGCGAGACGGCGTGGGAGGCGATGGCCTCCTTCTGCGAAGTGGTGATGTCGCAGAAGGAGGCCGCGGAGCGGGAGAGAGAGCGGGATCCGCTCTCTCTCCGGCTACGCCGTTGGCGCAGCGGGCGGGCCAGGAGGGCCCGTCAGGCAGCGTCCGGGGGGTCTTAGGCGGCGGGGGCAAGGGGCCCCTTCCGTCTCGCCATAGACCCCCCCCGAAGTCAGCCAGTTACGCCATGGCCGCACATAGAGGTAGGGGGGGCGCTGCAAATTGCGCCTTCCTGAGGAGGTCTGCCCGGTTCTGATCCGGGGGACGTTGGCCGCGGGCGGGGTACCAGAAGCTACAAACCCGGGCACTGGTGACTCGCCTCTTTTCAACAGCGGTGGGCGTCGTCTGAAGTTTTTTAGTGGGTAGGACTGCGGTGGTCGCGTCGGCCGCAGTGAGCCCCACACCCCCTCCCGGTCTCCCGAAGACGATAATAAAAATAAAAAAAAGGATTCACGTCATATTTCATTACGGGAAACCAGTGTGGATCGTCTGAAGCAGGTCGCAGATCAGCAAAGTATGCACTTGTACTCTGCATACTTTGCTGATCGTTACCATAAAACTATGGGGTCTTCTCTCATATTCCAGATTTTTTATTATCATAATACAGCGACAAGGTACAAGCGATGATTGGAACGTAGAAATAATTGAATCCTGAATCGCAGAAATGGAATTTCTCAAGCTTGTTTGGCGTAGCCCTTTGTGGAGAGCACTGTAAATTAATTCATAATTTAATTGATAGTGTTGTATTTATTACCCTTAAATATTAAATGAGGCTTGTGCTCGGTAGTGGAACGTTTATGGGCTGAGATTATGAATAATTATTAATTATTTTTAAAATCTCACTTCGGTTAGGATTGGCTGGAAGAGATCTCTTTTAGAGATAAGCCCACCTTTGTACGTTTTGTTGAATGTGCAATAAAGTATATATATAATTTATATATTATGTTAAATTTATTCAGGGCAAATTATAAGATCATCCTGTAGTAGTAATACAGTACTATTTGATTGCTCAAGTAATTTGGCTTATCGCCTTTCATTCTGTTTCGTCTTTTGCATTATGGCTTGTGATTGATGTCAGCGTTATTTCACACGTATTATTGTAAATCACATTTTTAACTACCTATTGTGTTGTTAATTTGCTTAACTATCTACAGTGAAGTATAGCTTTAAGAGCTTGGATTGTATAAGGTGGTGAACGAAAGAAACAATAAAAAATCTTAACTAAATTTGCATCATAGAACAGCAATATTTTTTTTTTCGTTGCGGGACTGTTCGAAAGGGTTACCGCGGCCTCTGTACGTAGCAGGCTCAAAAGACATACCCTCCCGCTCCACCCACTGCGGGGGAAGGTCATTTGATGATTTTCCAGATTATTCTGCTGTTCATTTGAGATGAGCTGCAGTTTGAGCATTAGTCTGCATTTTCGCCAGAGATGTGCGATGATGGTTACGAGTAATATGTTTGTTATACGGAGAGAGTAGAACGACCGAATATTGATTCAAGACTGTTTTTATTACAGAGTGCATTCAGTTATATATTGATTACATGTATATCATACTTTTTTCTACTACTACAGTTAAGAACCTATAGAATCGCTTCATTTACACTTACGTGCTTTACTCAGCGCAGCGATTCTATTGGTTCATCCTCGCACATCTCATCTCAGAAGGACCATAGCTTTCAGCTTTTAGCAGTTATCTAGCAGTGTAGCGTCAGGAATAGGTCGTGGCAAGCGAGAAAGTTTGCAGTTTTTATACTTTCTTTTCTGCATTTAGATAAGTATATGCAAACCTATACAGAATCTCTCTCCAAGCTTTCGATTCCTGGCACATAGCGGTATAGCATTAAGCTCATCAGGCAAAGAGGTTTCTTCTCAGCCCTTTATGATAATACTGCGTGTAAAATAGGCATTCTGTAGCATATTAGATACAGAGATTCAATTTTATTGATTTTCCTTCTAAAATGTTTTTAACTCTGAGTTAGCTATGGGACTATTGATCATATATGTAGTAGAAGTAATGTAGTTGCTTTAAATGATTAAAAAGTCGATAAAAAAAAATTTCTCTCTTTAAAGATTACAAAGTCTCTTAATATTGACGTTTAATAGGCGTTCAAATCAAATCATAATCACTATAGTATAGCCCAAAATGTATTGCACTTTAGTCTGTTCCAACATTTTATTAAATTATATAATACTATCTATATCTCTTGCTACCTGTTGATTAAAGTTCTGTTGGTGTTTTGTTATTCCATGACAGTTGCTACTTTTATACAACGTCTTATGTCAAAACCTACGGGAATGGGATAAAAAACCTATATCCGTCGCCTGGTTCTAAGCTGTCTCCCTGCCAATTTTCAGCCGAATCTGTTCAGTCATTCTTGAAATACTAAGAAAGTACTGTTTCTTTTAAAGAAATAGATTTCAATTCCTATTTTTAATGTTTACATTATTTTTCATTATATAAATTAAATGAAGATGTGCCCATCGACTCTGGAGTGGATAATATGGAGGTTTAGAGTGAAATAGACGTTCAGAAGCTGTGTCAGTTAGTGACGCCCGCAGCAATATCGATAGTTACAAGACTCATTTACATTGATATTTGATACTACTAAGTTCAAACATTTACGATTACTTCAGAGTTGATATTGACTATGCAAAAAAAATAGTAACATAATTAAATTTACAGAAGTCTCTAATCCTAGTTGTGACTTTTCGAACTTATGTGCGTATTTATTAGTAGTTAGGTGCTGTCATTAACATTTACGTCAGTGATTTTTAGGCTTATTCTTATCCTGACAGCTGGTCCAACCACATATTGGTCTTTCGTTCTAGGTAGCAGCAATTGCTCCGTATACAACTGACAGTCAGCTTAATCTGGTTATATGGCCTATGTGTAAGTTTTTGGCACAATCAGGATTATGCTAGGATTGTGATGATAATTATTAAAAGACCTAAAACTCTTTGTTTTAAGTAAAAATACACCTGTGTCAAGAGTGGTCACTCTTTCATGACTTGATAGTAGGCATGCGAACAAATAAACAAGAATTTTAATGATTAAGATTAAATTTAGATTAAGATACAATCAAAATAATAATAGAACAAATCGGCACTTTAAAAAGAAATAAAATTTATTTTCCAGAAATTTAGCAAAGCTTGTATCCTAGGTGGTACTTACAAGACCTAGGAAAAGACAAACAGATGTATAAAAAATTATACTCTTACAATCCTGTTACAATACAAATATTCACCTCCATGCCATATAGGTCCTATATACACAAACAATAGTTAGATCTATGAGGAACTTTAGAAATAGAGTGCATTTATGCTGCCTTTCGAGCCATATCGGTCGTCTAACTCTGCTCTTTAACTTCAATTTACTCAAAGATTATATTATTATATGTAAACCACGAAACCATTTCTGTTAAAACAATCGTTATTACCATTCCCATTACATATATTTATTACTCTTTTTTGGTTTGCCTGAGGCCCCAAGGGATAAATGTTCAACTCAAAATGTAATTGACAGAAAGGACTTTAGTTTTAAGAAATGTATGTGACAAAAAACAATGCTACCAAATTTAGAAATCGTTACTTTATTTTGGTGGTTATCGTTAATTTATATTTTGCAATGATATATTTTCTTTATTTTCTCTTATAGTTGTAAAAAGTATGGCCTCTCTTTAGTCAAATCTTCTTAATGCTGTTTTTGATATAAGGCCATAAAGTCGCTCATGAGTTTCTTATTAATTCAGGAGGTTATATATTTTAAGACGTACCGAACCTAATATGCTGTCTATTTATTTGTCAGTGGACTTTATACCATAAACTGTAAGCCAACAGTGGACAATATCATGATCAGTTTAATTGTCATTAAAATTGTACTAAAATTAATTAAAGTTGAATAATGTCACATTGAAGGACTGTAAGATTAAACGCATAAGCGTTGAAAACCTTTAAATGAATCAACTAGCAGTGTTTAACTGTATAACAAAAAGGGAACTTGTCACTTAGTTATTCAACTTATTTATTCCTTAGTTAAAAGCAGTGGCAAAGTTCTTAATCTGTTTATTAAATAATTCATCGATAAAGCAGTACTATCGATAAATATAACATCACTGGCCTGGGTAATGGACTTCCAGCGCGTTCAAACTCGTCCGCTATCTACCATTACTTTTCTAATAGCCCAGCACAGTATCAATTTGTTGTTAGATATTAATACACATTGACCACTAGTCTTTATCGATATATTTGCCACGGGATTCCCTTGTCACATGGGTTTGTAAGTTTCTAGTGACCTATTGTCTTTTTTTTTTAAGAAAGATGAGAATGATTTATTTATCTATTTGTTGAGAGATCGTAAACGTCGATAGATTTCCTTTTTCGATACAAAAGAAATCTATCGATAGATTAACATCACTAGCCTGGGTAATGTACTTCCAGCGCGTTTAAACTCGTCCGCTGTCTACCATTAGTTTTCTAATAGCCCAGCACTGTATCAATTTGTTGTTAGATATTAATACACATTGACCACTAGTCTTTATCGATATATTTGCCACGGGATTCCCTTGTCACATGGGTTTGTAAGTTTCTAGTGACCTATTGTCTTTTTTTTTAAGACAGATGAGAATGATTTATTTATCTATTTGTTGAGAGATCGTAAACGTCGATAGATTTCCTTTTTCGATACAAAAGAAATCTATCGATAGATTAACATCACTAGCCTGGGTAATGAACTTCCAGCGCGTTCAAACTCGTCCGCTGTCTACCATTAGTTTTCTAATAGCCCAGCACAGTTTCAATTTGTAGTTAAATATTAATAGCTGGACGAAAGCAGCTTATTGCAGCTTGAGTTGGATTTTCCGTCCGTAGCGTGTGTACATTATATAGTTATAAGAAAGGGATTTATATAATGGTGGTCTGATTAATGATTAGGCTACTTGTGTAAATTCTATTTCATCTCATATTTAGTCCAAAATCTTAAAGCTTTTCCAAACTCACGTGAATTCGTTCGCATTTACTGCTAAAGATCTCACTCATTATCATCACCATATCAGACACGATCTATCCATAAGTCAAGTGCTAATAATAAGTAACTCTAATTGTTAAAACGTCAATAGATTTTGTGTCGCCGGCATCCATCGGCCCCCTCATATTATCATTTCATATTGGTAACCCAGCAATCAATTAAATATGCATATTTCAAAAGATATATTGTTATTAAGAATCTCTGACCAGTGTCATCATAATCTCTGCCCATTAAGACCCACAGCTGAGCACCCCTCTCACAAACCAATGTGTGGGGAATCCATCCATCACGCGGATCTGCATCTGCCGCCGCCGATTGGCGGAGACAGGTGTATAAATAAATAAATAATTAATAAATATTCTCTTACAATCACACCAATTATTTATTTCCAAGATAAGTATCATTAAGAACTTGTGTTATTGATACTAAAGAACGAAAAAACATACAACTTTTTTTATTTGGAAATATATACGTGATATACAGACTAGAACACATATTCATGCACAGAAAGATTTGTCCTGTGTGGGATTCGAATCCACGACCTCTGGAAGGATACTGACCTCCACTGGCTTCTGGTTGTTAGAATTTATCGAGCTGCCTACTAAAGTCTATTGCTTGTCTTGACGACTATCAGATATAATGGTAACAAAGACCAACGTCTCAACAGCCGAGAAACGCTTTGATTTCTAAACAACTTATTGATCGAGGCGTCACTTTGCGGAAATCCATTGTGAGCAAGTGAAAGATGCCTTTGTGACGATTTCGGGAAAGTATAGTTGCAGGGGAATTGTCACAAATTCACTTTGCGTCTTCACTTGCTCTCTGTGAACACTGTTTTACTTCACTAATTCGTTCTCTTACTAAACGCTTCTCTATTCAAGAAATGTTCTCAATGTATTTGAATGCGCTCGGAGGCAATATAACTTTATTATTAGTCTATTAGTATTATATTATCAGTTTATGATAACATTATCAGATTACTTAATCGTATTACTTTATAATATGATCCAATACTGAGTTTCTCCCTTCCACCAAAAATCAAAAGACGCGAGAGACATATGTATATAATCCACTTCCAATCACCTATTAGAGTAAAATTTTGCGATTCGATTTAAAGAAACCCCTTTAAATAATACGATTCAATATAGGTCTAAATTTTTAATCTTTCCCTTCCGTCACAATATAACCTCGTAGTTGGGAAACGTGTATACAAACGTCCCTGTCACATAAACATTAATTCCCCCCATTAATGTCACATTATCAGTGTTTTTATTCAATTAAATGTATGCAAACCTATCTTAGTACTATAAGACGATTTTTTTACTAGAAAAACCTGTCCACTGCTCTAACCACTATCGTATTACTTTAGAACTCAATCCAATACAGCCCTACATTTTTAATCTCTCCCTTCCATCACAAATCAAAAGTCGCGAAAGGGAAACGTGTACACAATCGTCCCCGTCACACGAACACACTGCCGCTTCATTTTTCAAAGCTGCCTGCTAAAGGGCTGTTCACACAAGCGGCTGTTTTGTCCCGTCAGTCAGCCGGGTAACGAGCAGACCCGGATAATCCGTTCGTGTGCACGATACTTCTTTTATTTATATGATTTATGGCCTCCTTCGTATGTCTTGTTTGTGGGCGTTTTTCTTTACTTGAATGTGAGGTAAGGATGGTGTTATTGTAGGGTACCAACATTCAAATATAAAGGTCGGCGGAAGTTTGGTTGTTAAACTTTTACGTATGAAACATATGAGTTATTTTATCCTAATTTGATATTTAGATACGTGTAAGACTAATGATCGCAAAAGGTGGTATGAAGATAACGGATGAGACGGTCATCTGAAAAGAAACAAAATTTTAGGGTTATAGGATTTTACACCAGACTTCATTTTATTAACAGTGACTTTTTGCTCATTACTTTGCACTGAACTCGATCCTTATAGATAAAAAAATATGCTAGTATTTCTTGATAGTATTTCCATACCCCATTACCTGAGCCATCATCATCTTAGCCCATTAACGTCCCACTGCTGAGCACGAGCCTCCTCTCACATACCAAGGTGCGAGGGTATTGGGTCATACTCCACCACGCTGACCCAGTGCGGATTGGCGGACGCAGGTGTATGGCGTCCTGCTGTTAAATTTTTTCAAGCCGCCCAAGGAGCCCTCTAACATGGCTTAACGACTACCACATTTAGTGATAACCGGGACCAACGGTTTAACGTGCCATCCGAAGCACGGAAGCGCTCGATATCAAATGCCACACAAACGGTCACCCATCCCATGACTGACCTCTGTAAACTCTGCTTTACCGAGCTAACGAGCACCGCGGAGCTACGAGTACTTCAAACCTAAGCCACAGGGCACAGCTTATGATGTAATGAAGTATAAAGAAACCTTGTAAGTCAGTTGCTAGAAGTCGATTGATTAGAACTGCAGACGAACGGTTATAGTTAAGAAAATTCCTGGCCTACATCGATTCTCCTATTGGGCATCGTTGGGCATAAACAGACCGACAAATTCTTTCCTTATTTTTATAAAACCCTATATTATTTATTATAAACTAAGTAAGCCGAAACTTTATTTCGAAAACGAAGACGGTGTTCTATGTGAGTTTGTCTCCTAAACTTGTAACTTAATTTGTGATGTTTAACTTACAGAGTTAGGCATTGAGTACACTGTATAGTATACACAACATGTCAAGTTGCTTGGTCAAGTTTTCTCCCTAAGGAACTGACGAACTTCCAAGGAAAATTTTCTTTCGTTGTAAAGCTTTGTGGCCTTAATAATAATAAAACTTACCTATTTTTAATATGAACGCACGTCCGACATAACTTAATGAATCAGCAAGAATTAAGTGGCTTTGTCAGGGCACATACCCTGAAGAACTTATGATTATTGAGGTAGAGCAGTTCCCACTCCCCCGACTGTTCTTCACCTTGTCGTGGTGGGGGGGCTGAGTACTTTTCGGTAGGGCGCGGAGAGCGCCAGGGAAAAGGCAACATCCAGAGATTGGCGACTCTGGGTGCTCTTAGTACTAACTACCGGGGGGGGAAACTAAGAGGGACCTATGGAGGGCGCAGCGGGCGGGCCAGGAGGGCCCGTAAATAAGCGCCAGGAGGGTCTTAGGCAGCGGGGGCAGGGGGCCCCTGCTGTCTAACCATGGACCCGCCGAGTAGTAGGGGGAATGGGGGGGGGCGTCCACTGCGCCTCTCTGAGGAGGTCCTCTCGATATTGATCCGGGGGACGTTGACCGCGGGCAGGGTGTCAGACCAGGTACTGGCCCCCCGCCTCTTTCTCAACAAGCGGCGGGCGTCGTCGAAAGATTTTTAGTGTATATTACTGCTGGCAGTCGTGTGTGCCGGTGGTGGGTTCCACACCCCCTTTCGGTTCCCATTTGGCCGGAAGGCAGTGCGTAAATGCATTTTGTAACCAGCGTAAAAAAAATAAGCATTTCCCAAAGGGAGACTTGCATAAGACCAAAACTTAACGTGAAGCGTGCACCTTCAAGGCGAAAGACGATCTAATCCTGGCCGCGGCATCACACTGGATACAAGTCGCCTGCAATCGGTCGCTTTGAAAGTCTGTGGGAGGCCTTTGGGTGGTGGAAATAATAATTCAAAAAAAAAAATTTAATCAATTACCTTTATCTCAATTAAACTGAGCGCCGATAGCCCAGTGGCGAGATCCATATCCTTCAGATTCAGAGGGATTTTGGTTCAAATCCTAGTTGCCTTTGACTTTTTGAAGTTATGAGCATAATTATCGCTTGCACGTAAAGCCGATGGTCCTGGCTGTTATGAACATCTATGGCAGTCGTTACTACATAGTCAGTGCCTTCTAACATCCTGACAGCTGGTTTCACCATAGAAAGATACTTCCCTCTGGGTTGCGGAGGTCAGGCGGCACTACTCCTACTATTTACAACGTGATACATATCATAGCATATACTTGATATAATGTCGTAAGTACCAGGTACAAGCACTGGCGTAGTCAGCATTCCACAGTAAAATGATGAAAATATACTTATGTGCATTAATATCAAAATGACTAAAACTTACTTTTATAGGCCAAATTACAGAAAGACCCACTAACAAATGCAGGTTTTAGCCCAATTTAAATCTTTAAAATATTCACAGTAAACTTGCAGTTTTGGGGATACTACAACTTACATAGGACGTATCGCTTTAACAAAATGTGCTTCATATTCATGAATATTTTTGACGTGACAACGTCTTATAAATTGGTTTGCCGGGTGACACTTCAAGAAACTGCGTTACGCTCCGCTCACGTTATGCGGTCACAATGAGAGCGAGTGAGAGGCACGCGTCCCTTCCACTCGGGCATGGTTAGCCCGCCTAAGAGCGAGAGAGACAGACATAAATATAATTCTTTGTATAAATAAATGTTTTAAATTGTTACTATTATTTCATCCTTCTTCCTACTATACGAATGAATATTCACATTAAAATTATTTTACCACTCAAAGTCGTTGTCACGTAAAACTTTCGCCCGTATACCGACTTTACAGGCAACCAATTTTTTTGTATGAATTTGGAATCCAAATTAACAAATTATGCTACCAAAATCTCATGACCCCAAGCGAACCTCAACTACAAGTGGTATACCTGCCGATCAATTGACGAGGCTCTGCTAAACATAAATGTTCCCGGTATGCCGCAATAGGCTCGCCACTTATTACGGAGGACCAAAAACATAATTGGCAAAATGGGGGGCGTAAATATGCCTCTGTCTACTCACTTTCAGGGAAATAGGCGTAATTGTATATGTGTATGTTAATCATCACCTCACCCCACTAGATTCTAGTGAAGTCCACTGCACAGCACAGACCTCCCCGATTGTTTTGCATTCCCTTTTTAACAATAGTATGCTGTGCGATATTATTCGTGATAAGCTGTTTTTTTCCAACACTTTATATCGTGTGTAGTAATAGAGATCCATTCCAACATTCAATGAGCCCAAGCCAACCTCACCTGCAAGTGGTGCAACTGCCTATTAACGGACGAGACTCTGGCGAACATAACAGTGCCCGGTAAGCGGCAATAGGCTCGCCACCTATTACGTGGGACTAACAACATTATTGGCGAAGTGTGGGCGTGTAATATGCCTCAGCCTACGCCTTCGGGGAAACAGGCGTAAATGTTTTTATGTATATGTTGAAAAAGCTTAAATTATTCTAAATTTTGGTCTTAATTTGCATTCGCCCAATGTTACTAGTTAGCACCAGCTTTGTTTTGTTTTTTTAACATGATAGCAGCAGGACACAAACGCGATTTCGCGGAATCGATGTTCTTATTCTTCGTTAACTTTTTGATGTAGAATAAAAACCTCTTACCATATCTCCACTCTGCCCTGTTGCTAGAGGGCTTAGCTTGTCTTTTTATGTCATTAATAATAGAAACTATGATTTATTTAATAATTGCTAATAGAAATTTAGCAATTAATAATGATAGCGACAGCTTATTATTCCAACACATAGACAGAGTTATGCATAGCCTTTTTATTTAATAGAATAATATATACAAGCAACTTTTACAAGATCTTCATAAAATAGCTCATGTTTATGTATAGATGATATAACAAACAAAACATATTTCCTTATCTCGCGTGAACAAGAATATCAGAAACTTTAAGCCAAAAACCGAACATCATTTCCAACAGTTTATTGGTTACAATGAGAATTTAGTACACAACTACAGAATGGGCAAGGGTCCACACCTGGGACCTTGTTACAGTCCGGATTTAGAGGGACTTCGTCTGGAATAAGGGATTAGGGGGTGACAATGTCTCATCTAGAACAGCGTCTTTGTTACGGCTAAACTTTGTTCGGAAAAGTATTTCGGACCCGGTTATAAATAGTAGTTCTGTATGTTTTTTGGGTGGATAAGCCCGCTTATTTTATTAACCTTTTTACACCCACGTCAAATAGACTTTCACATACATTCTTATAACTCATTGTATTTTTTCACCCCTTTGTGGCTTATGTCGTGTCTTTTACCTAAATAAAATAAACATATTTGATGTTCATTTATTTACTTACTTAAAAGGTACACGCAGAGATACATAATAGTAAAAAAATAACATGAATAATTACAAATAAAAATGTTGTATGTTCCACGAGGAAAAACAATTGCATAATGCACGGTGTTAAGGATTTCATCTTCGTATGTAGGTGTTATTCATTTATAATATTATCCTACGAGTGATAGTTGCATAGTCTTCTTTAAAGTTTAACTTTTAAATGTAACGGTTTTAAAAGGCAAGCATCAGTAAGTTTAATTGAACACTTTTTATAAAATGGACCGTGTGCTTGAACTGTGTGTCAAATTTTTGTATGAAAAAAAAAACTTACTAGACAAAGTTCTTTTCTCGCAGAACAAGGTTTTGAAGTCATATTTCCACCAAGCGCTCCCTCTATGGATCTGTAGAGGCCTGTATGGCATCCTATAGTTATAATTTATCAAGCCGTCAAATTGGACCTCTATGTTGTCTCATAACACAATTAAATCTAACTAAGCATAGTTTCCAAATGTATGTTCTAAAAAGTCTTAGCATATTTCTCATGAAACAAAAGTTCAGCAAGTATAAATAACATGTCCACAGCTTATAGGTCCCACGTGTTCTTGTTTAAATGTAAAAAGTTTTATTAAAACTAGGCCGCAATTACTATGAAGTTTGCCTTTTGTACAAAGAAACGGTAAAGTGAAATAATGCTCTCTTGGTAGAACTAAGTAAATAGTGAACTGGCTTTTGGGGAAAGCGGTATTAAAACTTTTGTGTTTGGTGATGTTGTTAATGTTATATTAAATTGCATTGTATAGCTTTACAGACAAATGAAGTTTGTTATTAAAGTACCTAACCAATTGATAATTGAAAAGAGCATAGCCTCTAAGTTTTTGCTAGTTCTTTTTATAGAGCGGTGGCTCGGAAGTGTCACTTAGATTCACTTACACTTATTTTTTTTTGTTTTTAATTGTTTCATTTCATGAAAGTGAATCTAAAATTTGTTTGCTTTCTGACTGTGTTAATATATAATTTTTAGGCACTATGTAATAGTTTATAAAATAAATAAAAGTGAAGTTAGACGTGTAGCTTATAAGGAAGGTATGCAACGTAGAACTAGTGTACACACATTTAAAAAAAAACCATTTATTTGGTATCGGACACAAAAATTCAGTACAGAATCATATGCGCCATTTATTTTTCTTTATAACTTTATTTTTTAAATATTCCACTATCAAGCACGGTACTTGCTCACGAAGATCAGACGGCTTCAGACTATACGCCAGCTCATGCTGTTCTAATGTGGATTACCGGAGGCAAGTGCGTCCTTTCAAAAGCTGAGAAGCATTTTATAGGCATAACATACATAGGTACATAATGTCACGCCTATTTCCCGATGGGGTAGGCAGAGATCACATCCTTTCACTTGCTACGATCTGGGCATTACTTACTTACGATAGTAGTACCTCGTTGCCTTTTGGAAGCCTCGTTATAGTTAGATAGACTGACTGACCGACGCACAATCCCCTCCTTCCATTAGAATCACGACAGGCTGACTGAAAGATCCCCCGGTAAGAGTCAGCGAAATACTGACAAATCCTAAAAATAAACCAAAACAGACAGATAAGCAGACAAACCTTGACAAATTTTGACAAAGAATCCATTTGCTTTAATTTCTTGATTATGGTACCACTAATATCTGATTCAATGTTGTTAAAAAATATCGAATTTCCATTTAGTTTGTAAAAAAATTACGAATCTAAATGATCCTGTTGATCTTAAAGACAAACATTTATATTATATTTCATTTTTTTTTTATAGCAAATGCCTAACAAATATCCAAGGGCTGACGTTTGTAGACTGTGCTTAGTAGTTACTTCGGTGATTTTTAAACCTAGTACACGGAGTTAGGAGCGTAAATGTTGCCAGACAAATTTACATCATAAATATCTCAGCCCTTTATTATCCCACTTCTATATTTATTAGTTAAAACAGTCAAAACATACAAACCAGTTACCATTGAATAAGAAGAAAAAATAGATACATTTTTAGGTTAATAAAAAACTTCAATTAACTTCTACAACAAAGAAAATACCTTCCCACATTGTCTCAAGTTTGCGGGAGTATTATATTACGGTATACAGTTTTTTTTTAAAACCTGACTTATTAGAGCTAAGCAAAAACACGAATACGCCATCTGCAACGGAGAGTTTACCGCAGTGAATTTCTCCTGCATTTCCAGTAATAGGTCTTAATAAAAGCTACAATGTATTCACTTCGGTGTATTTTGCAGTTAAGAATGTTATTTAGTGTGAGATACTGCGTTTTTCGACTAGCTTACTGTTTTTTGGGTCATTTCGAAACACATCTAGTAAATGTTTTATAATAAAAGCAGTGGTAACACATTGTATATCAAAAACCAGCTTCTCACATACATATTATAAAAATTATATCTCAATGTTGCTATACTCACCATACTGTATGTAAGGAGAAATAAACATAATTAGTAGTATTATTGTGATTGGCAACAAACACCAAATAAAAAGAATGGCGTGAATGTATGTATGTGTATTTATGTAATTATTAAAAACGGTTTCAGAGAGTTTCACTATCAACTTCATCTCAAAGGTTTTGAAAGAGTTGTACCAGGCGGTTCGAAGATCGTCAGCGTATTAAACTGTTTATGTCCTTTTGAGCAAACTTTATAAAAGGAAGTAAAAACTGTTTATTTTGCATAGGCACTACAGGTTTGAATATAGGTATTATTTCTATTCGTTCAAGACTTATTAAATATGAATTTATAAGACTTGAGATATATTCCAATCGATCTCGAAATTTTGCACTATACCGTATTAAAAGTAAATATTTATATTTTTTGGAGTTACGCAGTTTAAAAATTTGACTGACGACATGTAGTCTCAGTTATTTTAAAGAGTTGCAATGATTTGTACTATTTATTCCTTTTATACGTGTTTATTTGAAAGATTTTAGCGCTTTTTACATTTAGTTTTGTAGAAGGGTTTTTAAAACATTTTAGCGCCTATCACATGTAGTAATGTCGAAGGATTTAAAAGATTTTACCGTTCACAAGTAAAAGTTATACTCTGGGGCACATGTAAAAGGGCACAAAACAAAAACTCAGATAAACAACAGCCGTGCAAATGATGGTACGAGACTGGACAAAGCGTATTGAAATGTAACGATTTTTAAATTAAAATAATACACACTGCGCTGATATCAAGGAATCCATGGAGACTGAAATTTCCCAAGAGGCGAGCCTAACTCCGACCATATAAACGGCGGTATGTCACTGACGATTTTACAGAAACTTTATATAAATGGATCTTTATTATAAACTGACGTCATATTATTGAATTATTATTATTATAATTATTATATAACTCAACTTTTTACTGCTACATAATCATAGCCAAAACAGAGACCAACGGCCAAACGTGCTGTCTGAAGTGCACTTGCTGAGACGATTCGTAATTCAAAAACAAATAAAAAAGTAATACTATTGACTCCTTTTATATGTAATTATTTTAAAGGGTTTGAAAGAGTTATACTATTGGCCCCATTTACATGTGAAAAAGGGCTAGAAATAAAGATAAACAGACTGGACGACAGAATATTGTAATAGAATGGTTTTTTGAATTGAAATAAAGAAAAATGCGCTGATATTAAGAAATCAATGGAGACATTAATTTCCCAAGAGGCCAGCGTAACTCCAACCGTATAAACGGCGGTATGTCACTGACGACTTTACGTATGGTACTTACTGTGACTTTATATAAATGTGTATTTTTATAATACACTCGGTTTTACCTGTGAATTTGCTCACGTCGTCAATAAAACACCATTGTACTTTTATATATAACTATCGGACGAACGCGATTTCGTCCGCTTGACCTATAGTTCTTTTTTTAAAACGCGTTCCTGCGGGATAATGAAAAGTACACCACTTTATTGTTAATCAGCTAACTGCCAGAGAAGTCCCGTCAAAATCGGTTCAGTCGTTACAAAGATTAGCCAGATCAAATAGACAAGCAGGCATTTGGTATATTTAGTTTAGTCAGTTTTACAAATAAATAACATACATACTGTAACTTTATATTACGCCTGTTTCCCCGAAAGGGTAGGCAGAGGCATACTATTTGATCACATTTCGAAAATTGTATTGCTAGTCCCACGTAATAGGGGGCGAGCCTATTGCCGCTTATCGAGATTTTGTTAGCCAAAGCCTCGTCCATTGTTTGGTAGGTATTTAATTATTAAGTATTTAATTTTTTCCGACTGATAATGAAGTCGCAAATCAAGCAAATATCAATGATGTGAATGGGTTCGCGCTTTTAACTTAACCCTTTTACTGGCATATTATGTTGAAATTATTCCTTGGTTTTGCACCTTACCTCAACTCCACAAGGTTTAATTTATGGTTGGATTATGTCATGCAAACCCACTATCATGCAAGGGGTTAAACTATTACATAGAAGTAATCTGTCGATCTAAACCATGCTCGGATATAGCAAGGTAAAGTATTATATCCATTGAATAAAAGTCACCATTGTATCCATAACCGTTAAGCTTTAAATGTTATTACCTTAACAATTTTGTCAAGTTTCCCTCGAAGATTATGCTAATAAATTCCATTTTTAATCAAATCATATCGAGTGGAAAAATCGTCCTTACCTATAAGGGTGAAAGTTCTCCTAACTTCTATTGGCTTCGTCGAAATTTAAATTTTCATGTCATTTGCATTATAATATCGTTAGGATACTTAAATCCTCTTAGTAAACTTTTAGCCTCATTTCCATTTATAAGAGATACAAAGAAAAATCATCAATCAAGAAGTGCGATTGTAGTCATTAATTGTCCCGGATTGTTATTTGTACAGTTCATAATTATCTTGCTTAATCCGTACTGTACTTTTCATGAAATCATATTAAGACGCATCCGTTGTTCGTTTGACTCTTTGTCCGTCAGCTAAGTGAATATTTCTCATAGAGCGACCGATTGTACGTGTTTGTATAATATTCCTTATAAAGTAACTGCCATTCAAAAATACAAATAAAACAATACTGGCGGAATAATAAACAAACCTCGAAAATTTTCTTGCCTGTTCCTTTACGATCAAGCTGCCGCCCGCAGTGAATCGTACATTAGTTTTTAAATTTGACTTTCACTAAAGCTCTATTGAGCCTAACTTGCATAAATGGTTTTGACTTTCACTAACTGAAGCTAGATTTCAGTATACGTTGAAGCTCGAATTAAAAAAAGTACTTGTAGAAAAGAAATCCTACAGGCTGATAGGAAGTAGCGTTATCCTGCGAACTGGTTTGAACTGCAATCACAAACCCGCCTGGCCACCCAGCGTAGTGGTTAAAGGCATTATAGAATGTAATAAATAGGGGAGGCCAATGATCAGCAGTGGACTTTATAGGGCTGATGTGATGATTATGAAGACTTGTAGATTACGCGGATGAAGCAGCAGTACTTGTAATAAGGATATTACAATTGCTTTAAGATCAAAGATATTTATTTTCCGTATTTATAAAACAATATTTATTAAATAAAAAGGGTGTATTGGGCTCCTTCCAATATGCTTGGAGTCAAGCTAACCTCAAGCAAGTGGTGCACCTGCCGATCAACGGACAAGGCTCTGGCGGACATAAACGTGCCCGGTAAATGGCAATAGGCTCGCCACCAACATAGACCAATCAACAACATAGTTGGCGCAGTGTGGGCATATAATATGCCTCTGCATACCCCTTCGGGGGAACAGGCGTGAATATGTGTAATAAATAAACAGGTGTCGTGTCTACATGAGATAAATTATCTCAGTTTACGTAAAAATCCTCGACTGTGAGAGGTCATTAGCATAGCTCCGAAATTAAAAAAAAGGTTAAGCCATTAAGTAGATTTGGAGAGCTCTGTCAAGTAAGCACTGTTTGTTTTAGATGTTTGTTCAGGCGTTGCTTTGGGGACATTAATTTGTTCAAAACAAAAGTGAATCCTGTTTCAAGAGGGCATTCATCCCTACACCTTAGAAGAGATATAATTGCGTACGGTGCATTTCTAAGTAATATGTTTTTGTACGTGACACGTCATATTTGACGACCGATATGGCGTGGAGGTCAGCATACCTACACTTCACTCCAGAGGTCGTGGGTTCGATTCCCACACAGGACAAATCTTTGTGTGCATGAACATGAATATTTGTTCTGGTCTGGGTGTTTTTCTATGTATATTAAGTATGTATTTACAAAAAAAAAAGTTTATAAATATGTTTATCCGTTCTTTAGTATCCATAACTATCGTTCTCAATGATAATTGGTGTAATTGTCAGGAAATATTTATTTATTTATTTATATTGACCACATCCTGCCTGATGGTAAGCAGTCGATGCAGTCCAAGATAAGTCTTATAAAGTCCACTGCTGAACATGAAGATCACCAATAGATTACAGTCTATTGGGGGAATTTGCCCATAATCACCACGCTAGGCAGGCGGGTTTGTGAACGCAGTTCAAGACAGTACGCGGGATGACACTGCTGCCCATCATCCGGTAGGATATCTCTTCGTCGACTCATACGTTTCTCCGTGAGATCAGAGGGGATGGCACTATTCTAGGCCAGTATCAGACAGCGCCCAGACAGCCCACTCATTATGCTACGTTTAATAGACCCGGACTATAGAAGTTAGGAAACACATGCGCCAATAGAGAATTTTACAACCTAATGGGCTACACAGGACCAAATAAACGTTTGTTTATTAGTTCAAGTGAGTGTTGTTCGAGTTTTTTGGTTCGAGTATCCTTGGGTTTTGATATGATTTTCTAGCGAACATTTTCGGAAAGATTACCGCATAGCATCAACGTACTGGCGATATTACTTGCAAGCGTCCTTATTATACGGTACCTACCAGTGGTGGCTATGTAGTGACATAGCACAGGCCCTCTCACAATCGTAATGTCGGAGGCAAGTGTCGCCCTACTGTTAGTATACGGGCTCCTATATTGGGTATAAGACTACACATATACATTGATGACAAGCCCGATGATTTTGTTTTTGGTTCACTTTACAACAATATGTTTCGAATCGAACAGTAGGCATCGGATAATTTTAGAAGTGGTTTTTGGCTCAAGAGCTTGATATTTTGCGCCACCCTATACGAGATACACCCATAATGCGTAGAAAATAGAGCTATAATTAACATCAAAACAAATATTTATTTATTTATAATCTTATGCTACCATTACAGGTGTCTTAACCTAATCGATGCTATCGATAGCAATTTTTATAATAAATACAATATTCTATCTTTTTAATTATCAATCTACAATATTATTAAAATATTATATAATATAACATAAACTAGCCTACCTGATATATAACTTTAGTATTACATCCTATATTTACAAATAATAATGGTGTATAGGGTTCCTACCAAGAAAAAAGGAGCCCAAGCCAGCCTCACCTGCAAGTGACATAGAAGTTCCCGGTAAGCGGCAATAGGCTCTCCACCTATTACGAAACTGGCGAAATATGTCTCTGCCTACTTCGGAGAAACAGGTGTGATATTATGTAAGTAAATTCAAACTAATTTTATTTATTTCCCGCTAAATGGAAATTGTAGAATACTTTCCAGAATTTTCCACTGTCGCATGAACTTAAATCTTGAATTTTCCTCAATACGAATGAGTATAAGGATCTCGTTTAAAACGGAATAGGTAATGAGCCTCTTACGTTTCATATTTATTTGATGCTTGGAATATAATATTATACAAATAATAAGATAATATTTGAACACATTATCTTTAATTGCTTTAACAATAAAAATTACAATTTTAGAGGCCAACTTTAGAGTTCACAGAAACTGTCTTTGGATCGGTGGATGTTTGTGTCAAGACGCCGACAGTGCCGTTGTAAAAATCCACCCTAGTCCACTGTTGAACATTAGCCTTGTCAATAGATTACGTCATTATATCAGATATAACATCCCATGTAGACACGACACCTGTTCATTTAATAAATAATGTTTCGTAAATACAGGAAATACACATCTTTGATCCGAAAGCAATTGTAATGTGATCTACAAGTTATCATCATCATCATGTCAGCCCTATAAAGTCCACTGCTGAACATTGGCCTCCTCAATAGATTACATTATATTGGAGATATTAGCCTATAACCACCACGCTGGGCAGGTGGGTTGGTGATTGCAGTTCCAACCAGTAAGCAGGATAATGTTGCTGCCCATCATCCGGTAGGATTTCTTTTCATTGACTTTTACGATGCCGAGACCCCACTTCACTATCAAATTTTATTTTATACATAATATTGTTATTACCCATTGACCGTCAGCATAGAACACTAAAGAATTTTCATATCTGCATTCAAATAATTTATAAAACAATTAATGGAAAACCCAAATTAAATAAGATTTTTTTTGGTTTGAAAACTAATTAAGAAAAAGGTACCTCACAAATAGTAATGGATAAAGTTTTGTTATTCCAAAATTCAAGTCAAATCACCTTTAGTGCTAACCGTACAAAAGTGAAATTATTAATGACAGAATAATTTCACGGCCTTTCAGTCTTGTGAGAAAAATTCCCCATTTTTTACTTCTTTGTGCCTGTTGTATCGGCCCCTTTTATTTGAACCACCTAGGACATTGTTTGAAGGAAAATCAGTTATTCTCATTTTATATTCCTCAGTGTTATAGAGGAGAGTCGCCTTAATTGGTTGTCGGTCCTTTATTTATTCGTTGACTGTACTGTTTTGATTAAATTCTTAGAGAAAGAACGTCTTTCATTTTGAATTATTGTTTGTTTTTAATTATTATTTTGTTTTATTAACACTTACATCCTTCAAATCTTCTTAGCTTTAAGTATAATCCTATTTATGACATAAAACTTAAACTCAGAGTAATTTGTGAGACTGAGCTTTTGTTAATTATTACATATTGAAAAGAACTCCACAAAAGATTTGCAAGGAATAATTTACATGCGTTTGGTTGAAATTTTTAGTCTTTTTTAGGTTTTTTAATTTTTAGGTTTATAGGGGTCTAACCAAGATCTGAGGAGCCCAAGCAAACCTCACCTGCAAGTGGTGCACCTGCCGATTAACGGAGGAGGCTCTGGCAAATATAGAAGTTCCCGACACGCGGCAATAGGCTCTCCACTTATTACGTGGAACCAAAAATATAAATGTCGAAATGTGGGCTTATAATATGCCTCTGCTGAAAAACAGGTGTGATTATATGTATTTATGTAATTTTATACATAGAATAATTATAAAATTCTCAAGATACGCGTAGACTATATCTAATAAAAATATGTTTAATTTTAATTTAAGTTACGTTGCAAGTTTTGAAAAAAATATTAATTCAAACTGTGAAATTAATCCAATACAAAAGGTTCATATCGGCTATATTCAAGTCCCACCTCTGGGCACGGGCACCTTTTCTTACAAATAAAGGTGATTGGCAGAGGAATAGGTTAAGATATATATATACATAGATATGCTATAATTTTTCAAGCCATTCAATTGGGTATCTAACTTAGCTCAACGACTAATCGAAAAATCATATTAAAGTGCCTTTCGAAGTACGGAATATTTGTGCATTATGGAAAGCCACAAAAACGGTCACCCGCCAAAGAAAAAGCAACTGCGGCCTATGCTTAACTATAGTGAACATTTCATTTGTTTTTTGTTGATTTCTACGGGCTCATGCGAAGGCTTAAAGCTTCTTCTTATAAGCGATTAAGTGTGTGTAATAAATAACAAATTAGTGTCCGTAATATTTTGTCACATTCACTTATTTCGATCTTAAGGTAAAATATATGTAGTTTTCATATTATTGTCTTGTACTGTATTTATTTTAAAAAAAACTGTTGTATACCTTATGTGATTTTTGTCAAATGTGAGTTTAAAAGCCTGAAATAAATAATATTATAATTATTATTTAAGACCACCTACTATCTGAAAGCTTCGAACGCTTTTTATTTTTTTTAATACTATTGGCCTGTACTGTATTTATTAAAAAAAAATCTGTTGTATAATTCTTGTGATTTTTGTAAAATGTGAGTTTAAAAGCCTGAAATGAATAATATTATAATTATTATTTAAGACCACCTACTATCTAAAAGCTTCGAACGCTTCTTGCTAGAAGCGTTCGAAGAGAGTACCTCTTCGCGCTATTCCTATGAGTACTTCTGAAAATAATTTAAAAACTAAATTTGTAGAAAGTAACTTATTAGAAGTAGGTCACTAAACGTTTTGACTGCGGGAGCCAGAAGACGATATTATTTTTGAGCAGAAGTATGCAAATCGACAGCGTTTTCAACAGAATTAAGTGGTTCTCTATAATAACTTGTGTCAAAAGTGCTCGTGGTCTCAATTTCTATGCCATTTTTATTATTAAGAGATTCTTGATAACATTGAATTAAGTTTGACTCTAGGATTCATGTAGAAAATTATAGTGTCCGGTAAAAACTGTTCACTCGTTTACTGATAAAAACGTAGACGGAATCACGCTGCACAAATGTATTTTTTAGACAAATACATCATCTCACTGCCAAAAAAGTTATTGTCGTCTTTTTATAATAAACTAATATTTCCAGACAAATACGCCAATTATCTAGTTCGAAAATAGGGCTCATTAAGAACTTGGATTCTGAATAACGGATAAACATACATATATATAACTTTTTTTGTACATACATTCTCAATGAATATAGGAACACACCCAGTCCAGAACAAACATTCATGTTTATGCAAACAAAGATTTGTCCTGTGTGGGAATCGAACCCACGACCTCAGAGCGGTGTGCGGGTATACTCGCCTCCACGCCATATCGGTCTTTTCTTTTTAATCTTGTGAGCACAAGTTTTTGTATACAAAGTTATTAAGTACATTTTCTTGAGCAAAAACCAACCTTGACAACATTCTTGCCCTTTCGTTTATGATCAAACTCTCATATTATTAATAATAAATCTTTATTGCACATACAACAAAAATATATTACAATAGGTATTTAAAAACTGAAAGTATAAATGTGGACTTATCTCTAGCAGAGATATCTACCAGCCAACCATAGCAGTTGTGAATTAATTTGTAGGTACGGGATTAAATTTCGTTAAAGATCTATGTTAAAAAAAGGAAATTAAAAATCTTATATACCATACATACTTACATAAATATAAATATTATAATTTATGATGTAATAAAAATTAAATATTATAAAATGTATAAAAAGTGATAAATTTATTAAGAGCTCTATTGAGCCAAACTTGAATAATTGATTTTAACGTTGACTTTCACTTCACGCCCGTTTATACAGGTTTTAGTGCTCAAAGTCAATTTTGCAAACATACGTTCATTCATGCCTGTTTCCCTGAAGGGGTAGGCAGAGGCATATTATGTGCTCATAATTCGCCAATTATATAGTGTGTCCCACGTAATTGGTGGTGAGCCGCTTAACAGGCACTGTTTTGTTCGCCAGAGCCTCGTCCGTTGATCGGCAGGTGCACCACTTGCAGGTGACGTTGGTTTGGGCCTCTTGGTAGAATTCCTAAACATCGTAAATTATTGATAATCGTTACTAGCTCCAGAACTGGATACGGACGTTCAAACGACCACCGTCTTAAATAGGGAATAATGAAAACTTCGGCCTGTGATTGTGGAGCGCCAGATCAAACTTTAGCCCATATTGTCAATAATGGTCAGCTGTCCTCTTTTCCCGGTGGGATTGAAGAACTCCATCTTCTGACTACAGCTGTTAAGAAGTGGCTACGCCAACTGACTTCATCATACATATAATAACATTATCCCGGTTGCCCTAGACTTGAGCTTAGGGCCCAGGGTCTGCTCACTGGTTCAACCAGATTTTACTGAATTTAATTTATTACGTGAAGCGACTGCCGTCTGACCTCCGAGACACAGAGGGAAACATCATTCTATTGATATACCAGCTGTCAGTCCTTAAGAAGGCACTGACTTCCTAATAACGACTGCCATAGATGTTCAAGACAGACGGGACCTTAACGTGCTTTCCGAGGTACGGAGCAAGCGATAATGGCTACGCCAACTGACACTGTAAATTTAAATTGGGATTCAGGCAGCTAAACGCCATACGATATGATGATATTGAGAATCATTCAAAAGTGATTTATACAGTTGTAAAGGTAGCGGCACGTAAGTCTAGTGATAAACAAAATTTAGAAGGGATAGCTGCGCATAGAGTGAGTGAGAGAGTACGACTGGAGAGCCAATGAGCGCTAACGCACGCCCTTTCTCTCCCTTGCGATACCTTATTTTCAACTACAACGCTAGACTTTTGTGCCGCCTACTATAGCTAAATTCACTATTAGCACCGAAATCTCTCGGAGTTACGTGTAAAATGACAGGACAGTCGTCCACTTTGACACTAGATGACATCAGATTCGCTTAGTTTTTTTTTGTTTTAAATAATTGCTTCGTACGGTTTGCACATTAAGCCAGTGTCAAAAAAAATATATATTAATAACTTATAAATTATAGTAAATAAAAATGAGTTGTAATAAAGGTGATACATGGTAAATGAGATGCCCTCCTCCTAAACTCGTTGAGTCCTGAGTAAAGATGTGGGACTATACTGAGATCTCACATGGATTTCTTGAGAGAATATAAAAGTGATGTTGCATTGTTTTGTTTCATTTACCAACACTCATGTACGTTCTCGAACACTTAACGGTTAATAATTCACCGTTATTACACATTAATATGCGAAATATCACAAATTTTAGAAAATAAAACAAAACTGCAGACATGACGCTTCACTTTCCAAGCTCTCATTTTCTGAAATCTGTACAAAAAATCACATCTTATATAATATGTACCTAGCTCATAAAAATCAAAACCAATTTCTGATAGAGCCATACTTTCAAAGGTATTGAAAAATTATAATATCAAAGGCGTAAATACTACACTACGGCCTTAAATATATTTATTACAACTTACCACAGGGCCCCAATGAGAAAATATGGGCCACTTTATCATAGAGGGGTTGAAATATGGCGCGAGCCGCGGCATAAAACCCTTATACTCCATGATTCAGAAAGGTCGAACTAGGAAGCTCTAAGAATATTGAGGGTTTGAGGTCAGCTTTTGAGGTTCAATTTGGATATTATATTGTACCTCACCTCATATTAGGTCTGCGAAGTCTTCCCAGATATTATTTCATCCTAACACTAAGACTGACGCTCAACAATTTGTGAATATCTCCTGAGTCATGTAATGAGAATACCTCAAGTTTTGGGCCCTGCTAATAATGAATGGCGTTTTTAAGCACCTTATTACTGTTTCTAATGTGTTTTAAATGACGTATGTTTTCTTTTTAAAAAAGTGTTATTTTCTTCTTTTATATATTTTACATCTTGTGACTGCAGAACACAGATTTTTGTAGACTTGTCAAATTGTTTTACTATTAAGTAGAACATTTTCTTGTAACTGGCGGCAGAAAAAAAATAATTTGACGATTTTCTTGCCCGTTCTTTTACGATCAATCTCCTGCCTGCAGTGAATGGGCGCGCTAGATTTTAATTTTTTACTTTCATAAGAGCTCTATTGAGCCAAACTTGAATAAATTATATTGACTTTATTAAATAATAGGTATAATCCACTTTTCATCGCCAGTTATCAATCTCTTCAAAAACGGCTCGGTTTCATTACGTCTCAATAATGAATCGCAAATGAGTACACGGTTCATTAAGTTTCTTTGAGTGAGCTCGTGTGGCACCCAAATATCGAGCTTTTTTGTATAACCAGCTTTCTTCAAATGGGTCAAAACTGTTTTGTGGTCAATTCCCAGTTCTTCAGCTACATCGTAACTACTAATATGCCGATCTTGCTCCACTCTTTCAAAAATGGCGTCCATTTTATTCGTAACAGGGCGACCAGAGCGAGGTTCATCTTTAACATCAAAATTTCCGGACTGAAAACGTTTGAACCAAATTTGTGCTACTCTTACTGACACTGCATCAGGTCCATAAACATCACAAATTTTTTTCACTGCTTGAGTTGCATTTTTGCCTTTTTTATAATAAAATTTTAAAATGTATCGAATTTCTTCATTAGATTCACTCATTTTAACGGAGAGAAAAACAAATGAAAAATAGCGGGAAACAACTTTTTTTAATTTTTTTCTTTTCTTTATAATGGAACCTTTTTAATGTTACCAAAACCAGCCAGACACAAATAGTACAGTCAAAAAAATTTTATAATAAGTTTATACCTACGTTATGCGAAAAGACTTTTTCCCCGACCTAATAAATTATTTTGAAAAATGATTTTAACATTTAATATGGGTTTACAGGGGTCTTACCAAGAGCTTTGGACCCTAAGCCAACCTCACCTGCAAGTGGTGCACCTGCCGATCAGCGGACGAGGCTCTGGAGAAGATGCAAGCTCCCGATAAGTTGCAATAGGTTCGCAACCTTTATCATGGGACCAGCAGTACATTGTGCCAAATGTGGGAATATAGTATGCCTCTGCCTACCCCTTTGGTGAAACAGGCGTGATTTTATGTATGTATGAATTAATTTTGACATGCCACAAATAGTGGCTGACAGACGTATACTTATGTTCAATACCATTGTATGGTCAGTCTTATAAATAGCTACCAGGCTAATAGCTATAATAGGACCATCGTTATTATAATATAATTTGACAACCGATATGGCGTAGTGGCGAGTATACCCGTACTCCGTTCTTCTTAGGGTCGTGGGTTCGATTTTCACGCAGGACAAATCTTTTCGTTCAAAAACATGTATATTTGGTCTGGTCTGGGTGCCCTATGTATATTAAGTAGGTATTTACAAAAAACCAAAAAGTAAATAAATATGTTTATCCGTTATGTAGTATCTATAACACAAGTTCTTAGTGATACTTATGTTTGAACTAAATAATTGGTGTAATTATCAAAAAAAATGAATTACATTGTTTATTTATTTATATCAGCCTTAAAAAGTCTACTACTGAACAAAGGCCACATAATGCATGATCGCACCTTAAGCCAGAATTCAGGATGACGTTGCTGCCATTTTCTGACAACTATTTTGTGCTGATACGACAAGGTATCTTAGAACCATTCTTATTAAAAATGTAAATAACCACCAAACAGAACATCGAGAATTTTATATATCTGCATTCATAAAAAGTACATCAATCATGTTGTACAAGTAAGCATACGATTCATATCTATCTTTAAAGAAGCTACACAAATGTGCCACAGTTCCTATTACACATAAACCCCCTTATCTGCCAACTTTACGACAACTTTTATTACTAAATGTTTATCTTTCTGAATATAAATGTCGGCTTATGAGTTTACGGTGCTCGCCACTTCAAAACTGCATTCATATTTGATCTCCTTGGTATGAGTTTCCTAATAAACAACTCAAGTTTGTATTGCTTTACTCGGGGCTTATTAATGTTATAGCTCTTCCATCTTATTTGTTAATTAACTGAAATTATGTTTTTTTGCTTAAGTACGGTATTTTGATGTTTTCATCTAGTAAATATTTCAATGTTTGATAATAAAATTATGAAGTGTGTACTATTAGGCTTATATTGTATTTTGAAATTGTTATCACTAAAATATATAATTTAGCTATTTTTAGCTATATTTTAGTGGGTGTTCAAACTGAAAGTAGCTAAATTGTACCTTTTAAAACTATTTGATATATCGTGCTAATAAATAGTTATATGGGTAAGATTGTCACATTGCAGAATCGCCATTGATGAAATGTCAAAAATATTGCCACGTAATTTAATAAGTAAGAATAATAATAGTAATTATTATTTTTATTATTAAATAATAATTATTATTATGAAATAATAATTTAATAATAATATAATAAATAAATTACTTTGCTGGGTTAAGGGTCAGATACAAAAGGCAGTGCTTCTCGATACGGCGCGCATTGTCAGGAGGTTTCTTCTCTGCAGCCCTAGCCGCCAGTCGTTTGGGTGTTACCTCGCGACCGGCGGTCTCCGTTATTTATATTTTTTACAGTAGATATTGTATTTTTTCTTTTTTGTTATATAATAATTGTAAAAAATATAAATTATGTGTAATAAATATATGTGAATAATAATACAAATTTAAAAAACACTATATTGGTGTAAGTGAAAAATTGTAATTTATTTATTTATAAAATGAGTTGTAATGTATAAAAGAGTATAAAAGAGACTGTGACCCACAGACAAACCAGTCAAACGGTTTTGTGGGATATGTTTTTATATAACTTGTATTATTTAAAGGAAATAAACGTTTTATCTATCTATCTGTCAAGGTAAAGTTTCACTTTCTTTTTGCAGACTGATATACAACTGTATTTTTACTATATGGCAATGTCTAGCTTTCGTGCATCATAGTGGCAAAAATACTATATCAAGTCTAGTTAAAAACATAGAAACGAAATAATACATGGTAGTTGCTTAACAGGAGATCAATTGGATCAGGTGGAATTCCCCGAAGGGGAATTTCCACGAAGGTGTAGGCAGAGGCATATTTTATGCCCACATTTTGGCAATTTTAACAGGGGTATAATTCCCCAAAGGGGAATTTCCACGAAGGTGTAGGCAGAGGCATATTTTATGCCCACATTTCGGCAATTATATTGTTGATCTGACTTAATAGGTGGCGAGCTTATTGCCGCTTATCGGGAACTGTTAAATTCGCCAGAGCCTCGTCCGTTGATCGGCAGATGCACCACTTGCAGGAGGTAGTTGTTGGTTGACAAAATTTAGTAATATGTCTATTTTTCTTTTTTTCATCCAGAAAATGCTTTCAATCTCAACGCCCACTCTGCATGGGATAGACCAAACGCCGTCTGACTCTTAGGGCTCTCCGTCTGAAAGGTAAGCTGTAGTTTCCCATCCACTGCAGTCAGTACGTTAGATAACTGACACTGGAAATTAAAAATTAGGATTCAGGTAGCTCAACGCCATATGATATGATGATGATGAGTACGTTAGATATCCAGGGGCTTATCACAAAACAAGATTAAAAGTTAAAACAGGTTTAAAACAAGTGCTGTCACTTTCGTTTGATAAAATTAAAAGCCTTGTTATCAATCAACTTCACAAACGAATGGGGAGGCTTATGTTCAACAGTAGTCTTCCAAGTCTAAGAAAATTAAACTTTTGAGCCTTGGTTTTCCCATTCGGATTCTTTTGTATCCTATCTCGAAGCAGTCGTTTCATCATCATTATCTGCTATGTCGTCTACCACCTCACAAAAGAATAGGGAAGTATTAAAGCAAGTTGGGAAAAATAAAATAAAATGTTACTGAGCTATCTTTATTTGTCAATTTTACCTTAAATTCACAATAGTTACATAACCATTCTGTTTATTTGTCTACTTTCAGTAATTTCGTAAAATAATTAATTTTCAAATAATTCAACTCTTATTCACCGTGAGGGTATAAAGTCTATGTTTCTTTAATATAATATAATTAATACAATTAAATAATTATAATGTTAGCTTCGTTTTTTCAACTTCATACAGAATTTACATTAAAATTTACAAATTTATTTACAATTTTACAATACACAGATATTCATTAAACTAGATAAAGAAAAGAATTATTTACAAAAATGTGTTTTTATTATCTATTATTTTATATCAAATTTTAGTCTATTTCTATATCTTTAAAACATATTTATTCATTTGCTTAATAATTATAAAACAATAATCTCTTAAAAAATAATAATAAAATTATCGTTTAATTATGTTTATCAATTCGAAGTCATAAAAGTTTTTTATAATTAACAATAATGCTTATTTAAATTAGCGTCTTATGAAATATATCTTTTCTATAATTTGAAATCGGTGCAATGAAGTAATAAGAATAATAATATTTTTCTATATGTTTTTCATAAATTCTTATTGAAAAGCAATTGAGTTCCTAGCTGAAAGTGAATTAATAAAGTAGAATCTTTTTAAATTAATCGAGAGAACTTTTGGGCCATTCCAACTATAAAATAAAGATCAAAGTTGTAAAACTGATTGAAGTAACAATTAATGTTATGTTATGTTATGTTATAATAAGAGTTTATGTTTAATCATGTAACACCCATAGATATAATTAAGACATTTAATACTCTTAATGTTAAAAAGACTGCAGACCTCTGGGGCAATTCCATCGTAGTTACCAAGCCTATCATTGTTTCGGTGGCGCACAGTTTAGCTATAATATTTAATAAATGTATAGATTGCGGCACGTTTCCAGATTTAATGAAAAATAGTAAAATCATTCCACTATTTAAATCGGGCAGTACAGCAGACCCAACTAATTTTAGACCTATTTCAGTGCTGCCTACTTTTAGTAAAATTTTTGAAAAACTTATTTACAACCAAATGTTAAGATTTTTTAATAAAAATGGCTTAATGCATTCAAAACAATTTGGATTCACTAAGGGTCGCTCCACAACCGATGCAGGTGTTGAGCTTTTGAAACATATTTTTGATGCTTGGGAAGATTCTTTGGACGCTTTAGGTATTTTTTGCGATCTGTCCAAAGCTTTTGATTGTGTTCCTCATGAAACATTGATAAAAAAATTAGATTATTATGGAATAAGAGGCTCCGCATTGGATCTTCTTACTTCTTACTTAAGTAATAGGATTCAAAGGGTTGAAGTTAATGGAAAGCGATCTCAGGGTTCTGTAGTAAAAATGGGGGTACCGCAGGGCTCGATTCTCGGCCCGTTTTTGTTTTTAATTTATATTAATGATTTGCCACATTTGGTAAAGGAAAATCACGAGATAGTATTGTTTGCTGATGATACATCATTATTATTTAAAATAAAGCGATATCAGAACCCAGACGATGTAAACAATGCGATCTCAAAGGTGGTGCACTGGTTTGACGTTAACAATTTATTATTAAATGGGGCTAAAACGAAATGCATTAAATTCGTGACGCCTAACGTCAGACAAGTAAACACCACTATTAAAATAAAGGAAGATGAGTTGACCCTTGTGGATACCACCAAATTTTTGGGTGTTATATTAGATTCTAAGTTACAGTGGGGCCCACATATTGGTGAATTGTCGAATAGACTCAGCTCTGCTGCATACGCGGTAAAGAAAATTCGCCAATTAACAGACGTTGAAACAGCTAGGCTTGTTTATCATTGCTATTTTCATAGTGTTATGTCGTATGGTATTCTTCTGTGGGGTTGTGCCGCAGATATTCAAAATATTTTTGTACTGCAGAAGAGGGCCATACGAGCAATTTATAATCTACCATGTAGACATTCACTAAGGGATAAATTTAAAGAAATTGGTATTTTGACAGTGGCGGGTCAGTTTGTTTATGAAAACCTAGTATATGTACACAAAAATTTTGATAAATTGAGTAAGAAAAGTGATATACATAACCTAAACACAAGAAATAAGCATAAACTAGTTGTACCTGCCACTAGGCTCCAAAAAATTAACAAATCTTTTAAAGGTCAATGTGTGCGATTCTATAATAAAATCCCAAGCAATATACAGCAATTAAGCCTAAATAAATTTAAATTAACAATAAAACGCAAGCTGTCTTCAAAGGGATATTATTCTATTAAAGACTATATGGCTGATAAAAATGCTTGGGATTAAACCGCCGTTTCATACAGGCTATTCTAATATGAATGACTTAAAGCATGAATATTGTTATATTATGTTGCATTGTATAGCGTCACAGACAAATGAAGATTGTTACTAACCAATCGATAATTTAAAAGAGCATAGCCTGTGAGTTTCTTGCCAGTTCTTCTTACAGAGCGGTGGCTCGGAACTGGCACTTAGATTCGCTTGCACTTAAATGTTTTTTGTTTTTTTAAATTATTTGGTTGCAAGTGAATCTAAGCTTCGTGATTTTAGTATAGTTATATTTTATTTGTTTTTGTTATTTTTTTATAATTTTGACGTTTTCAAGTACTATGTAATAGTTTATGAAATAAAGTATTTTTGACTTTTGACTTTTTGACTTTTGAATGAGATCGAAACAGGCTTAAAGGCCAACATTTTGTAAATATTTCTAATAAGTACATCATGTCCCGCACTGCACCCAAATGGCTTAACTGAAAATCAGCGCTGGGAAATTGTCCTAGCAAATGCTGAGATGGGTCATTTTGGTGCATCATACAACAAATCTTTTAATTGTTATAATTAGTTCGTATTCACATATTATATGATGTACCAATAAATGATTATTGTTATTATAAAACCTAAAAACAGAGACATGAAAATAAATTGGCCAATGAAGCATGGTCGCAAAATTATGTTTCAAGACGGTTACATACCAAAAAAATTCATAAATACATAGCTAAGCATCTGATTTCGTCACTTTTTATAGTGTATGCCATCCCATACAAAGCATCGTGCTGTTGGCGCATCCGATGTGGGGAAGTCTTCATAATCGCTTGACATGAGCTGTCAGAAACTTTCGCCAAGCGGAGCTTTTGAGAACATACTATAAGTGTTCAAAATTGATATTTAGTTAGTCATTTGAGAGTTTCGTTTGGAGACCTCAACCCGCAAACTTTTACTTTTTTAAGTTAAATTAGTCAAATTATAAATCTAGTATTGAATTCTGCACTCGGTTATTATCCGATCGCCTTGACAAAACCACAAAGTGAAAATCCTGCACCAAGAATGTATTTTTTTTAAGTTTCTTGACAACACTTCTCAAAGCAAAGTCTGAATTAATGACTGAATCTGAAACTATTTCAAATAACCATTCAGTTAAAAAAAAAAAAAATATTCGGCCACTATTCGTTCCCCATTTCGATGTCTATCTAAATTTTAATTAAGTATTATTTACAATTTTCCTAGCGTAAGTAAACGCTGTGAAACAGAAATATTCCCTTTTGTTCGAGTAATAATTTACGACGAAATAAAATATCTAAGAAGGTACGTTTGAAGATCATTTTTAATACAATATTGTTTTAAAATTTGTAGAAGGCTCTTGCTACTAATTACTTTTTGTGGTTTCACAATTAGATCTTAGCAATAATTACACCGAAATTATATTTTACACCGAAGTGAACTTCGTAACAAATTAATTGTAATCTTTTTACATTTTAACTTAAATTATTATAAAAGAATATTATAGACTTAATTATTACTTTCTATTCAAAATCAATGAGCGAATGGCGTAAAATTAATTCATTTGTAAATATTATGTTATAATCTTAATTCTTGAAATATAATTTGGTAAAGCCCGTAATTACAAGATGTGTGGATTAACTGAAAATTTTGTACTTGACTATACTCTTATTTATGTCGAATTTGTGAATTTCATTCGGGTGTTCAATTACCTATAACAATATAAGTGATGGATGAAACTTTACAATAACGCATGTTCAGTTAAGTGTGACCTTCAAAGTCGAATTTTAAAAACAAATATTACAGTCCAGTACATTAAATACTAAAATCAAATAATGCCAAAAATTTGACCGAGTCACATTATCCCTACATAAAGCGTGTTCTAAGACTGATAAACAATGGGCAAGCAGTGAGAATACTCCACGTACCTAGTGACCAACGCGGCAACTCTATGCAGAGATACTCCTACAGGAGATAAGATATAATCTGAAGTCTTGTCGTGACAAGACCTACGTAAACGACCAATAATCCAATGTTACGCGAGGGTCATGGTTTAAAGAGAAGATAACAGGTATCAAATCAACAAAAAAATATGAAACAACGAATAAAATGACTCAAAATAGTACACCTAATTAAAAAATTTGACAACTGGTACAAAATGGTCTCGAATGAGCATAAGTTGCTTTGAGATAACAAATAGGTATACACGGTACAACAATGGGAATTCGTCGATACGAGTAGTGATGTCCTTATGACAGTTGTAACATTCCGTACAGTGATTGATAGATTTATTTTTAATGCCGCCAAAAGACAGAAAACATTTTGAAAGATGTTTTATTTATAATTAACAAATGGTTCACCCGCGACTTTGCCAGCGTGATATTTTTAATGGCACATCTTGTTTAAGTAACTTTAACTATCATAGTTATATCAGCCTTGTAGCTTAAAAAATTAAATTTCACATACAAACTTCAATTTCCCATTTCTACCCCTTAGGGGCCGCCCCTTAATTATGCGAGGCTCGCGATGGGGAAGGGGGTCCATAAAAAATGAACCTGTATTTTATAATAAATATTCTAAAAGAATTAAGATTCTTTGTAGGAACTAAAAATATACTTGTTATAGGGTAGGGAGGGGGGGAGTCGCCTTAAGCCTCACCATGTATCACCAAGGGGGGGTTAAAAATGACAAAAAATACATCACATGATTATTAGACGGCCCCTTACAACCTTCATTTCAGTTAGTTCAGTAATTTTGGTGTGAAAGCGAGACAGATAGAGTTACTTTCGCATTCATCATCTTAGTATGAATTGAGGGCATGGGGCAATATTTTCGAGGAAGATCAAAATTACTTGACTAATAAGTATAATTTTATAATTATCCTCTTCCCTCGGAATATTTAAAAGTGAGTACCCATTTTTAATGCCCTCTCAAAGGTTCCTTTGAAATATTATGTGTGTACAAAATGTGAAATATGTAATTTAATTTGATAGCGAAAATTTCGTCTTAATAATTATGTCTAAGAAGAATTTTAGGTCAATAATGGTATCTTTCGTGTCTCTGTAATGTTTTATTAAGTATATAAGAATTTGAACGCGTAAAAAGACAAGCTTTATTAAATAAGAATTAAAACGCGGATACAGGCATTTTTTAAAACTTGTGTGAATTTGAGATTATATTTGTATAATGATTTTAAGACATAACGTCTTTAAAAACGTCCATAAGTGTAGGAAAGTTCCTATTCTCGGGAATCATGATTCTCCGTGTCATTTTTAAACTTTCATTCTTATAAAATACCTACTCTAACTGGCGTTTTCTAGGAATAAAACTAACAAAGTATAACTTTGAAACACAAATAAACTTTTAAACGTGCTTCAGTTAACTATGGTGTAAGTATATGTATAATTAACATTTTTCATAGAGTTGGGATATCTTCTATTCTTACTTTAATTTTTAAAGGTTAGCAAAATTAAAGTGATTTTTGAATCACGAACTCTCGCTTTTCTTTAAATTTTCAGATCTATTGACATCTTGACAAACTTAAGTAGTTGTTATTAAGCCAATACAATAAAGAGTTGGCCAAACTAAACAATATTACACTGTGTTGCTTTCTGCTCACATCCCATAAACTCTGGGTATTGGCTGCTTAATATAATAATTTCTATATCATGAGAGCGTAAGGGAACGTATAAATAATTGCTATTTTATGAGAAAATAACTATTTCTAATGGTGTTCTGTCAAAAAAATCAACTTATGCGGAGGATTATATAAAAATATTGTGTTTGTTTCAATGAAATAACTGCTATAAACAGCTCTTCAATACTCAATTTAGCTATATATCGTCAGGGATAGTGTAAATCCGCTCAACTGGCATTGGATAATTCCGCGTAACTGACAAATTTTGCAAATTTAAGTTAATGGCCGTAGTTGTCGCAGAGCCTAAATTATATACTTTCAGAAAAATATATTTCAACAAGAGAATTAATATATTATATAATCTGTAAAAATGAGCCCAAAATTAGTTTAAATAAGAAACTTATTAAGTTTTTTACCTTTCCCTGTAAAACTAGATCTATTGCAGATACGTCCACTTTAGGTATGATAGATTAGCGAATTTGCACTATTCCCGACGATATAGCTTATAACGGTATGCAAACTATTCATAAATTTAAAATGTCTGAATTAAAAGTCTCAAGTTATAAAGCTTTTACTTTAACTTATGTAAGTAACAATTTGACGCAAGGGAAATCTCATCAACTACTTTTATTGAAGTTATCTGCAAAAAGTTTATATTTTAATTGAATAAGTCATATATTTCTTAAATTCTTTAGTTTGTCAGTGATTTGAATTATTAATAGAATAAAATTATGATTCTTACAAGTTAAAACCTTGTTTATTTTACAAAGTCGATTTCAAGAGCAAGATATGAAGAAGCAGCAGCGATAAGTGGCGAGAACAATAGACTTTAATTTAGAGGGTCTCGGGTTCAAACCCTGGTCTTTCTGACTTTTCGAAGTGTCTAATTATCGGTTGATCCGTGACTTAGAAAGCAATTAAAACCGTTGGTCCAACTATCATGAACATCTATTGGGAAGTTAGTTAATATCCTGACAAATCAAATCAAATCAACTCATTTATTTGCACAAATGTGGGTATCATACAGGTGTTAAAAATAATATAATAAAGTACAGCACATATACCATTTCTGGCTTGCAAAAAGACAGCTGGTTTAACTACAGAATTTTATTTCTTCTGGGTAGCGGAAATCAGATGTCGCTCTGTGTTATAACTAAAATTCCGCCCTGGTTAGATCAGAGAGAACCTGGGCTCTTAGCATAAGCCCAACCAGGAGTATGTTCGTTTTATTTTTTAAACTGCAAATTTGAAAGTAATTTTGAATATTTTAAAGTAACAGTTTAAATTTGGATTTTAATGGACAAGTGTTCCATTTTTGTTTCCATTCCATTTATGTTATTTATCTATCAAAAAAGTAAATGTTATAAAGCATACATAGATTTATTTTTAAAACATACAGAGCTACGGATAACTAATGCAAATGGAAAACTTTCAGTAAAAGAAAATCGTTAAAGGTTATTACAAAATAACATCTAAAGTTAAAACAGGTTTAAAACTAGTGCTGTCACTTTTTTTTTGATAAAGTTTTAACTTTTAGATGTTATTTTGTAATAAGCCCCGTAATCTTAACATTTATTTACATAAAATCAAAACACACATATTTTTTTACTAACTTAACACAAAAAATACAGTTACGCCATTCGCTCACAATATTATTGCACCATAAAAAATTCAACTATAATTTTCACTTGTCCCCTATTTAATTTTTGCACTAAAGCTGGTTTTTCAATATGGGATATATATATTATATTCCGCGAAGGGCCAACACACTATTGTTTGAGATACCGATTACACTAAAATATAATATTTAGGATGTCCCTGATCAAACAAACCGAGAAATACGTATTTTGGTCAACATTTAAATTTTATTTTCTATGACTATACATAAATATATAAAATATAAATATCATTAATGATATTTCTAAAAACAAATTTAAGCGATATTTTAACCATGTGAGATTCTATTGCGCGAGTTTCATTGCGTTCTACGATTTACAGATTTTCTTTAAACTAAAAATATAATTCGTTCCTCACAAAATTAATTTTATTGTGCAAAATATATATTCTTTGGCTTTTATCAGTGACTTTTTACACTCTGTATATTATATCTCAGTGTTAATGGTTCTATTCAAATGTATATAAAGGTTAACAAGTTATATCCCTAAATGTAATTTATACTACTCCACCAGTCCGCACGGGATCTGCGTGGTGTAGAATTACCCTTTCACCTTGTGAGAGGAGGCCCGTTCTCAGTAGTGGGACGTTAAAGGGCTAAGATGCTGAATATATATTACATTACCTCCCGTTGTGAAAAGCCAGCTTTATGTATGTTGTGTAATTTTCACCTAAAGCCGTCGACGGTGCTAGTGTATAAGGTGGCAAGTGTGCAGTATAATGAAATTAGTAGATTCACTGATAGTGCGCACGGAGACGCCGTGTTTGCGTTTCCATGCTGCATTGCGGCTGGATGTTCCCCTGTTGACAAATAAAAGCTTTTAGTAATAATATAAATGATTATTCAGCTATTGCATAGCTTATATAGCCTTGAGTGTGGAGACCGAATCCAGAAATTTCGTAACGAAAAAAACCTAACACCCCCCACTCCGACCGGCACAGCGGTGATACTTTTTAGTTTTTCCATCTATCGATAAATAGCAGAATTTTTAATGACTTTTTGAAAAATCACGCTTGTCTCTTTAGTTCATTAACGTATTTCTAAGACTACGTGAAATGATCGCTGAAGTTAAACAGCGTTATTAACAGTGGAATTTGAATAGGTAAGCAGGTAAGTCTCAGATAATTATTGCAGGTAATATAAATCGCCAAAACCATGATAAGAGTGGGAGTTACATAAAATGTGGCCTTTTATCAGATCAATTCTTGCCAGAATCAGTCCATGTTAACGCTTAGAAAACAGTACCTGATACTTTATTTACGGGTTAGAAAAAATATTTATGTTCATAGACCAGTTGCTTAGCCACGACTTTATTTATCATATCATACAATTTGGCCAATTTAGTATGGACATTCCCGAATTTTTTTTAATATTCGCTGATGTAAGTTTGGCAACATCGTGTGATCACTACCAATGCATAAGACATGCTTCCTTTTCTTCTTCATATTACAACTCTTTGAACTCCCGGAGAAGTCAGTTAGAAATCTGGGGAAGGTCCATATTAACATCAACGTTTGCAAGCAATGACACCTACTCTGATTCCTGGTCATTAGATATCGAGCGTATCCATGCTTCAAATGACATGTATGTCTGTTGGTCATGGCTATTTTACATACACATTATTGATTACACAGTACATTTGTGTAGAGAACTCCTCGCTCTTTCATTTATAAGTCAAACATATATTAAGTGGATATAAGCTGACAAGTTCACCCTATCGCGATTATAAACCTATGTAGCGACACCGTACAAGCGATGAACGGAACGTAAAAGATGAATGAAAATACTGAATCGCGCAAACGAAATTCCTCAAGCTCGTAACTATATATGCAGCACCCAACCATCATCGGTTGGGCCGCGGCCCCCGGGCACATCCATCCGCCCGGTGGAGATGTAGCGACACCGTACAAGCGATGAACGGAACGTAAAAGATGAATGAAAATACTGAATCGCGCAAACGAAATTCCTCAAGCTCGTAACTATATATGCAGCGCCCAACCATCATCGGTTGGGCCGCGGCCCCCGGGCACATCCATCCGCCCGGTGGAAGATCTTCCCTTTAGTCGGGAGCACGTCATCCGCTCCCTACACCTACATAATCTCACGAAACCTAAGGATAGTGCACACGACCCTCACAATTAGGGCTTACGACGCAGGTTGGAGGGTATAACTAAGTAGGGTGAGCTCCGAGGTACTCATGTACCTTTGACATTCGCAATAGTGAAAATTTATTAAAATAATTCATACCTCATAGAGTTTATTATACCAATGTTGATTATTTATTTGGACGTCATCCATTGTTCTATAATAATGAGTTTACTTTATCTGACAAAGGATTTTCATTTAAAGAACATAATTGAAAGCTGTTGGCTGAAATATTGAGTTTTATTATTTCAGTAGTGTTCGCTCGCGACTTTGTTTCTGTTTCTCTTATGTGATTAGCCATACATATTATACTGTTAAAATATTGATAATGGTTTTGAATGGGGCAGAGAGTGACTGTGCATGTGTGCGAGTGTAGCGTTGTCGTGTTTCTATGGTTACGTGCCACCCCCCATTCCGCACATCGGTTAAGACCCGATAATATTTTACAGCAGTTCTAAGGTCAGTGTTCAACTAATGCGCTGCAGACTATAGCCCACTTTCACGCCTCAGATGCGACTTGGATATAAAATAGGATTGGCAGCATAACTGCTACCGTACAGCAAGCTTGGTGACAGCGAGTTGTATGTTAATTTATATTACCAATATAAAAATATGTAAAGGGATAAACTTAAAGTTTAAATCTTTTTTTTTCGAGTCAGGGTGGAGGCGTTATACAGGATGGAGGATACATAATAGGGTGTATAGGGGATCTACCAAGACCTAAGGAGCCCAAGCCAAGCTCACCTGCAAGTGGTGCACCTGCCGATCAACGAACGAGGCTCTGGCGAATATAACAGTGCCCGGAAAGCGGCATCAGGCTCGCCACCTATTACGTGGGACCAACTATATATTGGCGAAGTGTGGGCGTATAATAAGTTTCTGCCTACTCCTTCGGAAAAAAAGCGTGAATGTATGTGAACGTGTATATATATAAACACGACATCTTTATTTGTCACATTACTAAGATGTCTATGACTTATAGTCCGCGGCGCATAACTTGGACCATGCCCTTGGATGTGCAGTGCATCCTACTTACCATTTATGACATGAACGTTGACCGAAGCAGCATCAGCCATGGTCGGAACACAGCTATAGTTTCCACTATCCCCTGGTAGCAGCCTCTCGATGATAAGCCTTGACGTCAGCTGTTCCGTCCACTCTGTCCTTAATCTGACTCTCGGCTCTTCAGCTATGTCATTTTCTTCTGTCTCCTTATATTCTATTATGTTTGGTCCTGAGAATAAAATAAAAAATGATAAACACGATAAAACCAGAGATTACGTGAACAGGATTGCATACTTTTAAAAGAGTAAATATATATGGAAGCACTTCATTAAGTGGATAAACCCCATTTACAAGTTAGAAGTCGTGAAACGTCATGGTAAGCTTTACGTAAGTACGTAACTTATAAAATAATAACTGAAAAAGGAACTGTGAAGATGGGTAATTGCGATTAATACCTTATCGATCATCTATCCATAAGCTAACAGAAGTACATACGACTAACCAATGATCACACATTGAGTGTTTATCGCGTCATGGTGAGCACCAAGTATATTATCGTACATAAAGTATGCGATGAACTAGTAAGCCGCTGTGGCTTTCACTATTTTGATAGCATGATGATTTGGTGATTTAATCCTACGACGACGACCAATATGGCGTGGAGGTCAGTATACCTGCACTTCTGTTTTTCTTACACTATTGGTTCTGGTCTGGGTGTTTTCTATGTATATTAAGTATATATTTACAAAAATAAAAAAGAGTATGTTTTATGTTAATCTGTTCTTCTTTAGTATCCATAACACAAGTTCTTTATGACTATCTATCTTGGAACTAAATAATTGGTGTGATTGTAAGAAAATATTTATTATTTATTTATCCTTCGGACGTACATTATTGGAATTCAGTGTGTTAATCCAGTTGATAGTCTTTCCGTAAGCCAAGTTTTTCAAACCATTTTATAAAAAACCTCTCTCTCGCTTCGAAATGGTAGTTTTTTAATAATCAATGTACACCTCAGAGTTCACATTATTTGACTTCTTTTCATAAACATCATCTCAGCCATATGACTTCGACTGCTGAACATAGGCCTCCCCAATAGATTTCTATATTGAGCGAACCTGAGTCGCCTGCATCCACCGTTTTACCGCCGCCTTGACCAGATCATGGGTCCATCGAGTGGAAGGTTGTCCTCTACTAGGATTGCCGGTTCGCGGTCGCCTTTGAAGAACCTTAACGCCCCATCAGTAGTAGTAGTAGTAGAAGTTTTTTGAACTATGTGCCCCGCCCACTGCCACTTTAGCTTATTATTAGTAAATTTTGATTCCAAATCAGTTTAGTAGTTTCTTTCCTCCTTATTAACAATTTTCGCATAATTAACATGCATAATATCTATTTGTGTTTATCCGTTGTCAATAACACAAAGTAATTTAATATTCAAATAACTCTTTTTATATATTCCTACAATAAAGTATAAAGAAAATATAATAATTGTATATTGAGAGACGTAAAAGAACTTCAAATATATTTAACGTGGCAGAACGACATAATCCCTTGAGAGGGTACTAACTTCAACTTTTTATTACCCCAAAAAATAACAATAGGAACACGAAAAGCGACTTTGTGTTCTAGTCTAATGGCAACAGAGATATAATTTAAAAAGTTATTAAAGTTTTAAAAACGCCATTTTCATTTCCAACTCCATTTTCAGGAGCAAGAACTAAGAACCTAATAACAAGAAATCTATTATACAACTGAAAACTATAATTGGGTTTTAAACATTATCGACACGCAAAACGGCATTTACTAACGGTAATAAAAAGAAGGAACATGAAACCATTAATATAGGCACTTTTGTGTTGAAATGGAACATTTTGTTGTATACAAGGAAATCATTTTAGTTCCATTACAAAGTAACAAATTAATTGGCTTTCCTACATTTTCTGACAGAAATTCTTTAATTGAAATGCACATTGCATGTAACATATAGTTTTTTTTCGTTTCTTTCTTTTTTTTCGTAATGTCGATCGTTCTTTAAATATAGGTTCATTAATTTTCTTTCATTCGCAATTAAATTTACATTTGCTGAAACAAATTCTAACTTTGTCAATATGGGTATCTTAGAAATCAAAAACAATTTAGAAAAAATCCTAAAAGGTAACGTTTTATTCATTAAGAACACTCTTTGCCTTTTAGTCCAAAATGTAAAGTGTGAGAAAAGACAATTTTTAAAAAAATTTCATAAAACCAATCTCAAATTATTTCAGATAAATTGCTGTTCTTGGTTAAAAAAAAAATTTAATGAAACTTAATATGGCTTCTTTGAGATTTTTCCTACACTTGACCATTTGGGAAAATGTTATTTTGGACCAAACCCACTCAGAGTTCCCTTCATTGCATTGGGTGACCTTGACTTTTCCTTATAGATCCAAAGTCAAGTTCACACACTTCTGGAAGACTTTTGATATAAGTTCTACTGCTAACCAGCTAAAATAGAATTTCCGCCTACTAGTTCTCAAATACCTTTTATAGCAATACCTATTTTAATAGTATAAACTACAAGTAACATATTTCCAATGACAAAAATCAATCACTCTATTCCAAATTCTAAACAATGATTACCCGAAATTTGACCGCAAATAAATGACGGAAGGATGGATCATTAGTTCAATTTATTGGTGTATTTGGTAATTCTATAGCATCCGCATTATCGTTGATTGGGGTTCGGCAGTTGCGTGAACTTTCAATCGATATGGATTTTCAACAGCCAATGCCACAGGAATACAATCCTTGTCCCATTTATTTAAGAGCAATGTCAATGGATGCGATTTTAGCGTTAATTGATTAATAATATGTACTCAAAACTAGTATTAGTCACACATACAATGGTACAGGTGGAATTGATTGACGATATCTTGCTTTTATGCTGTAGGAAACTTTGATTTACTTTATGGCCTATTTCGATTATTGCAATTTCAGCGTACAATTGTAACAGTTATAACTGTCATCCAATGATATATAGATGTAACAGTACCTTCGGCTGCGACTGGATCGCAATTCCTTGCTGGCTTGCTTGCAATTTTTATGCCATAAGTCAAAGATATTTCCCCGTTTCCATTCAGTTATTTCTATTTATGCTAGAAATAAGGGTACCTAATAGTTGTAATTGTGGACATAACTTCATTTCCATTTCGTAGATCAACTTCCCCAATAGAAATGGAAAAGAGAATTTGACTGTCAGAACATGATTAATTTTTTTCGTTTTCACCTATGATATATGATCTGTATAAGCAAATATACTTAGCTTTCAGAATTGACATGAGATTATCTAAGTGTAAGTATTTTGTTGCTTGTGCCATTATAGTATAAGAGATACCAATGTAGATGATGTCATCATGCGTGCCGGGGTTGCCGGACTTCGAATTAAGGTACTTTTAAGAATTTCCCCTAAGAAGATACATACGTTTTTAGTCAGTAAAAGTCTGACACACCCATCCTCTTCACCCATAGCGGAAAACGGTAATATAATGATTTTTTATCGGAAAAATATAAAAGTATAATGGCATCATCATTTTACCAGTGGCTTTAATATTCTAATGAAATAAAACGAGATGACTCGTTCTAAGTCTAAGTGATTTTTGTATGTAAATAATATTTTTACTTACCCTTATACCAAAATATGGTGCCCAGATCATGAGGACCTTGACTCAAGATACAGGTGAGCGACAGAGAGCTGCCTGTCTTCACGTACAGGTCAACTGGTCCGAGGATATGCGCTTTGGCTTCTGTAGAGACAAGAAAAATATACGTTAGATTTGGTAGGGTACTAAAGTGGAGAGAATATAGTCATCATTGACGCCAATACCATAGATGCATAGGTATTTTTTCATTGAAGGTATCATTAATATTGATTTGATAAAAACAAAGAATTTATAGAAGTTCTAAACTTTTAACACGTCTTTCTTGACAGTGTCTAACGCACATACTATAACTATGCTTTTGGAGGCAGAATACAAAAGACAGTAAGTCCACTTTACGTAAGTCTGAGGCATAACTAGCGCATTGAAGAGCCTTTAAAATGTATCACGTTTTTAAAAATCGTGTCAGGGTGCTCACAATTTCCTCAGTATTTTGCAACTTTCAGAGTACTTAAGCTTGAAAAAGTATTCAAAGTCAACGTCAAAATCATTCATTCCAGTTTTGCTCAATAGAGCTCATATGAAAGTCAAAATTACAAAACTTAAAACTAGTGCGTTCTTTCACTGTAGACGGGAGCTCAATCGTTAAAGAACGGGAAAAAAAATCGTTAAGGTAAGTTTTTTCTCCCGCCATTTTTAGCCATCTTTGAGGGTTACTTTAAGGTTACGTTACGACACAACTCAAGTTAGTAAAATTTCTGGGCTTGTGGAACTTAACAACTAATACCTAAAGCTGTCAATTCCATTAAAAATATGATGTAGATATGATCAAAGAATTTGTTATATATACCGTGTCTATTTGCATGTGTCTCTAATATAGATTTTTTATCAGCTACTAAGTACTAATGTTAGTTGATAATTGTTTAGCAGCATAGGCGTATCACTTTCCATTAAGTCATCTTATCGTTTGTATCGTCCATCGAGAGAATAAGAAAAACCGTTGAAGCAAATGTCACACACTGAGTTAATTATTAGCTCAACACATATGAAACTCTTTGCAATATCATTGACTTTAGTTGAATGTTTGTAAAACCATCCAAAAATTTCAAGTGAAATTGTTCATCCCAACTTCAAACCCATTTACACCGTCCGACACTTGACATGGAATTTCAGTGTACGACTAGACCATTTGTCTCGTAGAATTCTCTCTCAAATTGTCCAACTTGCAGTGCATTCCTAATGTGATCTGGACAAAGTGATCCTTCAAGTCCAATTGCAGGTTTAAAAACAGATCTAAGCTCTAATTTCGGAATTCTGTTAACGGTGCTTATGACATTTAATTTGACTTTTTATTTGCTGAAATATTATTAAGTATGACTTTAATTAAGGTTATCATCTCAGCCCATTAACGTCCCACTACTGAGCACAAGCCTCCTCTTACATACCAAGGTGCGAGGGAATACCCATATAATAGGTTTTATTTAATTTCTGAGGCTTTACATTTTGATACGTATCATTCCGTTTGTTGTGTATTAGTTTTATTTGACTTATGTAAGACATGAGATTTAGTAATATCTACATTTTTGCTCAATATTTTAATGCCATTCATTTTGCATATCCTAGCATTACCCCGATTGCCCTAGACTTAAGCTTGTGGCCCAGGGTCTGCTCACTGGTTCAACCAGATTTGAATGAATTTCAGTTATTACGTGGAGCGATTGCCGTCTGACATCCGCAACCCAGAAAGAAATATCATTCTATGGTTAAACTAGCTGTCAGTCTGTTAGAAGGCACTGACTTCCTAATAACGGCTGCCATAGATGTTCATGACAGCCGGGACCAACGACTTAACGTGCTTTCCGAGGCACGGATCAAGCGATAATTACGCCGATATTGAACCCGACACCCTCTGAACTTTAAGGCAAGGGGTCTCGTCACTCTCAATACAGCTATTTCAGTGCTAGAACATAAGTACATTTTATAAATTCATGTATTTTTGGATAATGGGTTACGATGATGGTCCTATTTAGAAATCATATATATTTGCAAATCAATTATAAGTTGATTATTTTGCGTTAAAATGCTTATAAATAGATTCTTGATAACATAAATTTGTTTTCATTATCATTACGTGGTTAACTATATGTAATATGATCACACTAATTATAAATATCTTGTCTATACATTTTTTTAAATTATTTTTTGCAAATAAATTTGATTTGATTTTATTGTGTACTAACAAGCTGTGGTGTACTTTGTAATAATTTTATATTTTTTACACACTCCAGTACATAGCATCAATTCTACAGAATGAAATGAAAATATAACAAAAATTACGAGAGAGAAAATAAGGAAATAAGTTACTAAGACAATATCAGATTACATGAGACAAAATCATGAAAAGATTTCTATCTTTTGGGTCGAACTTCAGAAGTAATCTCATATTTCCACAAAAACATTTGCAAAGAAAACTACTATCTACCCTTTGATTGTTTTCATTCGGCCACAGAGCCTTAAAAATGTAAGAGGGCTGAGCCATTGCGTACCCAATAAAAAGGCCGAGTTACCGACATCTTTGCCTAACAAAATGATACCGAAAAAACGTGAGGAGAAAATCGAGTTTTTTATCGGTCTAATTCCGGAAAAAGTGGCAGTTGTTAAGATATTAAAGTTCTGGGGGAAGGAGAGATCTTGCCATGTTTTAGTGTTGATGAAATATTTTTGAAAAGATTGAAGGTATAATGTGTGTGATTTGATAATAATAAATCTGTTCATACTTTTAGGATTAGGTGGATATTAAAATTTTATTACGTCTTCCAAAAGTAGTAACAATTTTTTGCTATGCAACTAAGATTCATGTAACTGTTTTCAATATATCGCCTTTTGAAACATTAAGAAATATTTGTCAACTTTTTAGATTCTGCTTGGAAAAAGCTTATTCTGTCTTTATATGTTTCATACTAACTACAAAATGTTTGGAATAAATCGTTTTTAACCAATACTCTACCTTTGATACCAATACTACTACTAAATGAATACTACTTAAAACATATTTTGTAATAAGTTTTAAAAATATTAATTTATCATTTTCTGACATCATTTGCTTGTTTGCTGTTAAATAATGTTTAAAAATTACCTAAAGACAGCCAATTACTTCATAAAAATAAAAGATATAATATTATGAACCGTACCGTAGATATCCGTGAACTATGTAAGAAAATTAAGGGAGAAAAGAAAATGGACGTTTATAGGTGCTCGAGAAAAAAAATTACATCCGAGATTAAATCTCTGACCGGCCTTCACCTTTTATTCGGAAGGATCGGGGACTTACATAGATTTTCTGGCTTTGGAATATTCGTACACTTGTCACTTTTACTGTTGTGGGTTGATTTATATCGGTCACTTAAATCTATTAGATTACCCAAAGAGCCGTTGGCTTATAAGTCACAAGGGGTATTAGAATATATCGTAAGTAATACTTTTTGGGAACAATTGTTTTTTTGCGTTACATTTGCTTTTCTTCTTTATTCTTCTTCTAAGATTTACGTCTGAGTTTTTGGGTTTGTCTGTGGCATTGTGTCGTATCGTGGTAACCGATTTATTTTAATTAGTTAAATTTTTTAGAAGTTATATGATTAAGAGTAAACAGCAAAAAAATATTTACACAAATGACACAGAATTTTAAAAATATAATTTTAATCGTTATCCCCCATAAGATTGGTATGTCTTTTATGATCTTATTACCTTTTTAAATATAACTAATAAACATAACACTCTATTAATTTCCTTCCTATGTTGTAGGCGTTGACTTCTTTTTAAAAAAAAATATTGGGTTTAGATTGGCTACCAGGCAAGCTAGCTAAGAACTTGACTTGTATTCTAAACAGTTAACTAAACAGTCTTGACTTCATTGACTTGACTTTATTAAATAGTCAATCAACAAGGCTTTACAAAAACCACGCATATTAGGGACCAGTAACCATTTGAATTTTAATTATTTTAAAATCCCAAATACCAAGAATTGATTAAATGCCAGTAAGCCACTGATTATAACGCCGTGTTAAAGATATGATGCAATATACACTTGAATAAATGTTTCCCCTAATCGATCGATTACCAATTGAAGACCCATAGCAAAGGCCAGAAATCCTGGCAAAATGGAAAACTTCAAAAGACGCAGAGACAAATTATCCTAAAGTGCCAGTTAGCCACTGATTACAATAAAATTTGAAATACAGCAAACTGTGATGCCACATACACTTGAATTAAAAAATCGAATAATCGTATAATTACCACCAGTAGAATGCAAATTTAAACATTCATGCCAAAACAGATGCATTCACTGCATAATTCAAGAAAAGGAAAATCGAAGAGACAAAATATCCTAAAATGCCAGATAGCCATTGATTACAGTTGTACATCAGAAATACAGCAAGCATAAATGCCACATATGCTCGCATACTAATTTCCGCTGATCGATTGATTAGCATCCGACGAATGCTAATTTAAATATCCATGCCAAATCTAAAGCTTTCCATTTGAGAATAATTGAAACGGCACTTAGTTTTGAATACGCCAGGATTGTGCCAGATGCTTAATGGTTCTCCTGTTGTAAGACTTTAATGTATGATTTTATGTGGTCGTAGAATATTTATGAGTTCGTATTATTTTAAATAAACTTTAGCGTAAGAATCAGAGATTAAACGGACTCTTTAGGCCTAGCGAAATTTGGTCACGTATGATGGAAAATGATTCTTAAATTAAAGATGACAGTCATATGATACATAAATACTGTACGTATCAGGATCGGAAATTAAAATTTAAGATATTAGCTTATCTTACCCACACTAAAAGACTTAACATATAACTTCCACTATACATAACAAACTAACAATACCTCAAATGATGTTCCAAAGTACGACATTCTACTAAAAATATATTATATAAAATGTTTCTCTTTAAACGCATTGAGTAATATAAAAATGCGTATCTACTTGTCTTGCCATGTCATGAAAACCAAATATTGAAACATTTAGAGCAAATAAGAGATTTGCGCTAACTGGAGCCGGGTAAATACCAACAATTTTTAATAATATTCAGAGTTAGATCAAATAAAGTTTTCCAGTGAGCAGCAGCTAGAAAGCTTTACTGAGAAGTGGTGCACAGTCATGTCGACAGATTTACGTCGATAACAGATGTTCTAAACTACACTCCTGGTGATGTGTGTGTTTGCTCAAAGCCCGGGGTTGACGTCGCGCAACTTATGCTGCGCTGAGTTAAAGAGAGTTCATTTTAAGCATACTACTTCCGCCGTGAAAGTTAGATGCATCTGAAATGCAATCAGTCCTGTGAAATCTTTGGGAAGTTTGGGAGATTATAATAGGACACTTAATGATGGTAATCAAATTAAAATTGTAACTTCACACTTTAAATATAGCCTCAAACTAAGCCAGGGTTTATGGATATCAGAGAAAGTATAAACAATCTTTAGAAACCAATTTTCTTTCCTAAAATATATAACAAACTCCTAGAAGGTGCGCATCTGTCAACTGTCAACCAAATGCATGACGTCCAGAGCAAATTGCTTGAGGTCTAGTGCAAATTCCATAAGGTCCAGTGCTAATTGCATAAAACATGCTTAGTAACCATTATTTTTCTTAAAATATATAACAAACTCCTAGGAGTTGCGCATATGTCATCATGGTCTAGAATCTAGACCAAGATGCCAGATTTAAGAGCCAGCTGTTAGAGTCAGAGCCAAGGAGTTATCTTATAAATTTGTATGGGTGCGAGGCGGTCGTATCTTTATGCGGAAAAATGAAACTTCCCCATTTATTCATGTTAAAGGTGAACACATCTTGCAAGGCCTGGGATGAAGTATGTTTTTTTTCGTAATTACGTTTTTTCTAAACTATGTACAATTTTACTTTAATTTTCATGGATTTAATGTCTATATATTTTCAAAATGTAAGAGGACTAAAAACAAAAACATTTGATGTATTGAATTCTGTATTAGTTAATAGTTATGATATTATATGTCTATGCGAAACGTGGCTTGATAGTTCCGTCACCTCATCGGAGTTGTTTGATCAAAGATACTCAATCTATCGTAGAGACAGATCGCACAAATTCATGAGTAAATACAACAAATCTCACGGCGGGGGTGTGCTCATTGCGATAAAAAGGTCTTTTTTGTGTTTGGAAAAGGTTGAGTGGCAATCACCCTATGCGGAAGATATATGGGTGTGCATACGTTTAAAAAATGTTACACTTAATATCTGTACAGCTTATATACCATCATATCTTACAAACGAGGACTTTTTGGTATTCCTGGATAATGGTGAAAGAGTGGCCCTGTCAAGTCCGGAAAACGAGACTCTTATTGTTGGTGATTTTAACATTCCCAGTATTGACTGGTCCTGTCCCCCTTCAACTTTGACAAAAAACTTTAGAACTCAGGCTTTGCAGGAATTTTTAGTACGAACTCATCTGACTCAGTGCAACAACGTCAAAAATGATAACAACAGAATTTTGGACCTAGTTCTGAGTCAAAATAGCTTATTCTGCAAAGTTATGGAGTCTGACGGCCTAAGTCGCCGCGACAATCACCATCCACCGTTAGACGTAACTATAAAAGTTGATAAGCAGCTCTCATTGAAAGTAAAGGACGACGCGAGATATAGATTCAAAAAAACCGATTATCACAACTGTATCGCGGAGCTCTTCCAAATTAACTGGGACCAGTACGCGAATTTAACTTGTGATCAATATCTGAAAGTTTTATACAATCACTTGTGGGTCTGCATTGATAAATATACCCCTAAGACGAAAACTAAAAAATCTTGTCCACCATGGTTCTCACAAGCTTTACTTAAAATACTTAAGGAAAAGGATAAATATCACTCAAAATATAAAAAATTCGGCAACCCACGTGATTTTGACACCTATTCCATGCTGAGGTCAAGAGCTAAAACTGTTTGTGACGCTAATTTCAAATCATATCTTAGCAGTATTGAAGAACGCTTGAAAGATGACATAAGATTGTTTTGGAGTTATACAAGGTCTAAACGTAATACGAATGCTTTACCTAACCAAATGTTTTACGGCAGTCATCAAGCTGATAATGGTTATGATATAGCCGATATGTTTGCAAGACATTTTGCTTCGATATATAGTGAGCCCTCCTCAAGTACGTTTACGCCGGGTTTCCCAGAGTCATACTCATCTATCTCATCCATTATCCTTACAGAAAGAGAAATAAAAACTGCTTTAAAGTCCCTGGATGCTTCGAAGGGTCCGGGCCCAGATGGCATTCCTCCTGTTTTTGTAAGGTCGTGTGCTGACGTCTTGGTCGTGCCTCTGCTTACATTATTTAATAAAAGTCTTGCCTCTGGTTTTTTTCCAACTCTATGGAAGAATGCTAGGGTAATTCCAGTACACAAGTCAGGCAACAAATCAGACGTAACAAACTATAGGCCAATTAGTGTATTGAGCTGCTTTTCAAAAATTTTCGAAAGCCTTGTCTATAAGCATATAAATTTTCAATTGAGACACTTTATTAGTTGCAGACAACATGGGTTTGTTAAAGGTCGCTCCACTTCTTCGAACCTGTTATGTTATGTACATTACTTAACTTCCGCTTTCGATAAGCGTGTACAGGTAGATTCCCTATACACAGACTTCTCTAAAGCGTTCGACAGAGTTGATCATAACATCTTAATCCGTAAGGCATATCATCTCGGCATTCATGGATCGCTCTTACGCTGGTTGGCTTCTTACCTTCTCAATCGAACGCAAATAGTAAGAGTATATGGTTACGAGTCTGCGCCGTTTGTTCCTAAATCTGGTGTACCTCAGGGCTCAAATTTGGGTCCATTGCTATTCACACTATTCATTAACGATCTGATTGACTCAATTACTTGCGACTGTCTTGCTTACGCTGATGATATAAAGATTTACAGAATGTTTAAGTCTCTAGATGACTGCGCAGCATTACAGAGCGACATCAATAGGTTGTACCAGTGGTGCCTAGACAACAATATGTCACTGAATATCTCAAAATGTCATTTGATTACATTTACTAAGAATAAACATCTAATCAAGAACACATATACCATCAATGATGTATCATTAACGCGTCAGGACGCAGTTAAGGATCTTGGGATAATATTGGACAGTAAGTTATCATTCAATGGTCACTACGATCACATTGTCTTAAAAGCTAATAAAATTATGGGATTTATACTCCGAACAATAAAGCCTTTTCGTAAGCCAGCAAGTATACTGACCCTGTTTTACTCTCTAGTCAGAAGCGTATTGGAATATTGCTCGGTAGTGTGGTCACCATTTTACAGCACTCATATAGACAGATTGGAGGCCATTCAAAGGCGCTTTCTGCGATACCTAAGTGCAAAATTCGGTCTAAGGCGTAAATTGCCAACATATGAGACTAGACTCAAATATTTCGGAGTGAGCACTCTTCAGTCTAGGCGGGATGTTGCTAAACTTTCTACGCTTTACAAAATTGTAAACTCAGTGTGGGACACAGAGGAGCTATTAAGCCATATTTCATTTAAGATAGGTGGTAGCACAAGAGCCCAAAAGATTTTCTCTTTACCAGCCTGCAGTAATAACGTTGTGTACTATGATCCTATATTCCGAATGTGTAGGTCCTATAATGTCATCGCTAAGGAGTTGGATATATTTTCAATTTCGCATGCATCATTTTTAAAATTTTTAAACTTATATAAAAGTAAATTATAGTTATTTATTGTCGGTGGCTTTTTTTTTTTTATGTTTAAAATTTATATTTTTAAATAATTTGTGTGTCTGTGTATTTTTTTGTTAATTCTTTTTTTTAATACTTGATTGAATTGAATATGTATGTGTGTACTTAGAATAAGTGAATGCCGTGTTCGGCTGTAATCGGAGTGCAGGTTTAATTATACAGTGTTTAGTTTATTTAAGAATAATGATTCCTGATTTGTACTCTGTTGCTGTACCATAAATAAATAAATAAATAAATAAATAAATTAAGGAAATCAAAACCTTTAAAGCAAGAGCCTTAGTGCCAGACCAATTATCGAGTGTAGGATGAGTCAGGAAAATATGCACGAATATTTGGCTCGCCAGCTAAAAATACCTTTTTATTTTTTTGTGATTAACCCTTGTTTCGTGAAGCATTTAGCAGCTGCTCTCCGCCTATTTTGTAGTTTCTTTTGATTGTAAAATTGTTATTAGTGAACCATTATGTTTGTATGCAGTTCTTTTGAGATATAAATATCTGAAACCTAAAAACTATTTGAGTGTAATTTTCATTTATTTACACAAGACTTTCTTTGAGCAAGCTTCACATAGTGTGCAGCAAGTACAATATTATCATTGGTACTTTATTTCAATTTACGGGCGAGAATTCACGTTAGCAAAAGGTTGTCCGAACCACACTCATGTTTGTGTTTGCTAAAACAATCTGACGACGACATGTACATTTGTTTCTTTTTGTGACCTTTTTTCTATATTCTGGTTCTTTGATTACATAATCGTAAGAAGAGACATTTAATTTATACAATCTTTTATTAAACATCTAAGACCACTGACGGCCCACTACTGAGCACGGACCTCTTCTCACAAACAAAGATGAGAGGGATGTAGGTTTTACTCAACTATGCCAATTTGTATGAGGTCCAGTGCAAATGGCATGAGGTCCAGTACAAATTCCATGAGGTCCAGTGCAAATTCCGTAAGGTCCAGTGCAAATTGCATGAGGTCTAGTTCAAATTGCATGAGGTCCAGTGCAAATTGCATAAGGGCCACTGCAAATTTTATGAGGTCCAGTGCAAATTGCTGGAGGTCCAGTGCAAATTCCATGAGGTCCAGTGCAAATTCCGTGAGGTCTAGTGCAAATTGCTTGAGGTCCAGTGCAAATTCCGTAAGGTCCAGTGCAAATTGCATGAGGTCCAGTGCAAATTGCATGAGGTCCAGTGCAAATTGCTTGAAGTTCAGTGCAAATTGCATGAGGTCCACTGCAAATAGCATGAGGTCCAGTGCAAATTGCATGAGGTCCAGTGCAATTGCATGAGGTCCAGTGCAAATTGTATGAGGTCCAGTGCAAATTGCATAAGGTCCAGTGCAAATTGCATGAGGTCAAGTGCAATTGCATGAGGTCCAGTGCAAATTGCATGAGGTCCATTGCAAATTGCATGAGGTCCAGTGCAAATTGCATGAGGTCCAGTGCAATTGCATGAGGTCAGGACCTCAACCATTATCAGATCGTCCGTTCATCATGTCGTAGCAGCATCCCTACCTATCTATCTATTGCAGCCCTTGACACGTCCGTCTTCGTATATAGGCTTCATATTTGTTCGTCCATTCTTGACGCTCTGCTGGGGTGCCTGCATCCAGTTATTTTTATACCACAAGGTAGCACTGAATCAAACGGCTCATCTGATGGAAAATTATCACCGCTGCATATAGGACGCCCCTGTTAAGCGATGCTAGCAAAATCAGAAGCATCGAGGAGTAATGCACTTGGTGCCAGCTTGCTGCCGGATGTCATCCGTCCTAGCAAAATACACCAAACTGAAAGTATGAGATTATACCAACCTTAAACTGCAGTTTACGTGTTTAATATAGAAAGTTCCAGTGATATATGTTGGCAAATTTACTTCGATAACCCAGTAACGTCTGTGTTTGCTCAAAGCTCGGGTTGACATTGCGTAACTTACGCCGCGCTGAGTTTATGAGAGTTCAGTTTAGTTTCCGTCGTGTATGGTGGTACACGGTACATGTAGATTGTTATCGATTCTGTGCATCTAACATGTATGTTAACAATTAATTTTGTACACAAATGTTCGAACAGGAACTTTAACTATACGATTTTGCTCGCAAAACACGATTTTGTTTGGCATCGCTATCTTTCGACAGTTCATCCCTAATACTTAAGGAATGACAAAAGCGTGACAATAAATTTTGACGATCGATATGGCGTGGTGGCGAGTATACCCGCACTTCACTCCAGAGGTCTTGGGTTCGATTCCCACACAGGACAAATCTTTGTATGTATAAACATGAATATTTGTTCTGGTCTGGGTGTTTTCTATTTATATTAAGTATATATTTACAAAAAAAAAGAATATAATTATGTATTTTTATCCGTAATTGAGTATCCATATCACAAGTTCTTAATGATACTTATCTTGGAACTAAAAAATTGGTGTAAGTGTGAAAAATACTTGATATATATATATTTTTTAAATTAAGTATCTTTGCCTAGACGTTATATGACTGAGATAATTATGACGATCCTAAACCCAGAAGGAGCTGATGTAAATGCATATTAATTTATTTAAGTTGTTAAGGACAACTCAATAATCCAGAATAATTCTATCAATCTGCTGTCACTACGCCAGTTTTATAAGTGGTCAACAGAAATGCGTCTTACCCTTAATTGTCGATTGCTCGTAGAGATATAAAGAAAGAAATAAATATATACAATGGGCAACCTTTATCGCCATCTTGGATGCAGCACCCGACTGTGATTTGTTTGCGGATGGATGGCCTGAGATTTTGTCAGTGTGTCTGAGGTATTGTGAGAGAATGGGATAAAAGAAGTTTTTAAGTGTGAGATTTTAATATTATATTTAACATTTAATGTTTTTGATAATTAGTGTAATTGGTGTATTCCGTTGTGATTAAATAAATAAATCGCTTTGAGCACGAACAATAATATATAAAGTGACCATTATAAAGACTTACCGTAAAACGGGGCTTTGCACAAATTTTGATAGTTTTTTGATGTAATTTTTTTTATACAACTAAAATTAATAGTTTTTTTGCTCCAATAGAACAATGTGTCCTTTGACTATGAATCTTATACCATTATAAAACCATACAGGCTCTCCACAGTTGAAGTGGGGTTTCTTTGACAATGCATTAAAACGCAATCAACCTCAAAGATCTTAAGTGTAAGGATTACTTTGACAAAAAAAATATTAATATGTTATGCATTATAGAGAAAATTTATATTGAAACAAGGAGTTGATGAGATCAATCAGTCATTTTTATTATCACTTAGGTTACAAAACTATAGGCAGTCTTATAGTAATCTCATTTTAGCAATCAACTCTCAATTTTATAACAAAAATATAAAATCTAATACTAGTTATTAATCTGTGTTTTCACAAACCATATCTTGATAGGACGGATTAGTTGAGCCTTTATTACAAATGCCACAAATCCAATTTTTGCATTTGATGCAATAAATTCAGTCAGCAGGATGATGGTAGAACCGGAAATTACATTTACAAAGGTGACAAAGAATGTTGTCCTTCTTGCCCTTCTCCTTATTCTTCTGCTTGCCCCTTAATCTCCTTCTATGAGAAAAAAATATTTAGAGGAAAATCGTCATCGGATGAAGCCTGCTCTGTTGTAGAAGAAGAAGTTGAAGGTGTGGGTTCGAAAAAAGGGACATCCATGACAGCCGAAACAGTATCATCAACTGAGTCTTCGTTTTTCATTTCTGGGACATCATTTGTGGCTGGGCTTGGCGTATTATAGAAATCTGTGTACCAGGTTCATGGATCACTTTCTTTCCTCTTCTGTGTCGACTTCTTTCAGAGTTGTAGCTTCTTGTTTCTTCTAAAAAATCCAGTAGACTGCTATCGAGAACACGTCCAGTCTCTTCCGAATGGCGGTTTTTTGGCGCGCTATTAAAGTAGCCCAAATAACTGTCAAAGTTACCCATAATGTTAAAGTAACCCTGCTTTACGGTAATTACTCAGACTAATAACAACTTGAATCTCAATGACATCCTGCGTGATCTATTCTAATATTAAGGCAGCTGCGAGCTCCGGACACTCCCATCCGGCCGTTGGAAGATCTTTCCTATAATCGGTAGCACACATCCGCTCCGAACAATTTTCAGAGAAAAACACAAAGCTCAAGCTGACGACAGAGCACAATGTAAAAGGAAATGAACACATCGCGCACGAGTTGCAATTTAATCAAATGTAACGTGTTTACTCAGAGGCACTCCTCGGATGTTGCTTCTCAAATGAGAAATACCACAAAATGGGTCTACGCAAGACGAACGTGATATTGCTTGAATGACATCTAGCTTTCTCCCGCGGTTTCTGTATTGTGCGTATTGTGTTTTTTTGTATTAACGATTTTTTCACGACAAATAATTGGCATTTGTGTAGCAGTGTCTACTGCTGATAAAACAATTATGTGCTTCTAAGTTGCACTTTCAAACAAGTAATTAAACTATAGTTTACTCAGCGGTGCATAAGTTGAAGAATGACCTTGGATGTGCGGTAATATTATCGGATCTCAATCAAAGTACAGCACGCGAGATAGCGGGTAACTACAAAGCCATTTAATTAGAAATGGATCTAATTCTAGTTGCACTTTCAATTAGAATATCGGGTCTAAATCGAAGTGCGGCATGGGGGGACGCGCGTGAGTACTAAGCCGTGATTAGGAGGAGGAGGCTAAACAAAATGTTCAGCAGTGGATTTAATAAAGCTGATATGATAATAACGATAATTCAAATATATGCATACATACATAGAATCACGTCTATCTTTTTTTTTTATTTCGCTTATAAAACTGGGTACAATTAGATACATACATTTGTGTGAGCTTAATTTATAACACGTACTTCAAATTGCCCCTACTAGTTATAAGCACAGCATGCAATAATAATTTTCTAATATTCGACAAATATCTCCAAATATCTCCCCGAAGAGGTAGGCAGAGGCATAATAAATAGGCCCACATTTCACCCATAATATTTTTTCTTCCCAAGGCGAGCCCATTGCTGCTTACCGCGAACTTATACGTTCGCCAGAGCCTCGTCCGTTAATCAGCAGGTACACATCAGGTACCGTCAATCAACAGGTGAGGTTGACTTGGGCTCCAAAGGTTTTAGTAGGATCCCCGTACACTCAATGGAGTGGATTCAAATATATGAAGCTATAAATATGTACTGAATAGTTAGTTGTTAGGGTAAATAATATAAAATACATTTTATTTAAAAAAAAATCTTTTACTCTACTACAAATTAGGTGATTATTTTTTTACCAATTTTAATGTTGATATATTTTTCGTCTTCATATTGTATATTGTTTTTATTTTATTGGCGATATATTTCTATTCAAATTAGTAGGTCGGTGTTTGACCTCTTGCGAGAATTTTTCAAGCCACCCAACAAGCCTTATAACACGGTTTACCAACAACAATAATTATAGTGATAACCGGAATCAACATCTTGACGTGCTCGATAAAACCACATATACCGTGACCCATCCCAGGACTGTCACAGTGAACTTTGCTTTACTTCGGTAATCGTTTCCAACCATCTTGTCCAGCGGAGCTACAAGCGCTCATTTAAAAAAGTATTCTTTGACTTTTTTTTCTTATAATATATATTTTTTAAATACTTGACAATTTTTGTACCTCTACTTTTTGCTTTGGCTGTCTATTTTTTTGGATGATTAGTGTAAGCTTCAGACTTAATCTTTAGCAATCACGAACTGTGTATTAATAAATAACATAATATATTGACATTGTATTATTAAATAATCGATAATCAATATTAAGCTAGATTTTCCATTATATAAACTTTTCTAATAAAATTATTATTCTCATACATTTACCTGACGTTAATTAATAACATCAATCAGGCTTGTCGTTAACTCCATGATGAGACTTTCATGGCTTATCAAACATAATGAGCTTTAAGTATCACAGTTTCATATTATTAAAATATATTAAGGCAGACTTATTTCATATTACTTTATCCTTCTAAGATTATGCATGTTTAAAATAAAAGTAAACTTAAGATAAAATACATACTCAGGCACCAATTAACGTAAATGTTACTTCCTGTCTTCCGTTCCTTATGTTTGTGGGTTGGTACTAAGGTTGTTAAATCGATCCTCATATATATTATAAATTCAAATTTAAATTCAAAATTATTTATTTCATAAACTATTATACATAGTACTTGAAAACGTCAAAATTAAATTTCAAAAAACAATCGAAATATTAATACAAAGAAATAACGAAGCTTAGATTATTTTATATGCAATAAAACAATTTTAAAACAAAAAATAATTAAGTGTAAGTGAATCTAAGTGCAAGTTCCGAGCCACCGCTCTCTAAAAAGAACTGGCAAGAAACTCACAGGCTATGCTCTTTTATATTTATCCATTGGTTTGGTACTTGAATTATAATATAACAACATTTCATGTGCTTGCTATAAGTATATTCCACTATAAGAGCCCTCTTTTATCTGACACATAAAACTGTGCTGCAGTCGAACCATGAGACAAAATAAAAGTATCAATTAGTAAAATTTACACGCAAGTTGGAAACATTTCACAGAACAGAGGTAAGCCAACTACTGAGAACCAATGTGGCGTGGCGGCGAGTATACTCGCACTCCGATACTGAGGTCGAGGGTTCGATTCCCACACAGGAAAAATCTTTGTGTGCACAAACATGAATATTTGCTTAAAACATACTTAATATACATAGAAAAACACCCAGGTTTTTCTATGTATATTAAGTATGTTTTTACAAAAAAAAGGATTTATGTATGTTTATCCGTTATTTAGTATCAAGTTCTTAATGATATCTAACTTGGAACTAAGTAATTGGTGTAATTGTCAGAAAATATTTATTTATTTATTGTTATTATTTATGGGTGTATAGGGATCATACCAAGACCTGAGGAGCCCAAGCCAACCTCACCTGCAAGTGATGCACCTGCCAATCATCGGACGAGGCTCTGGCGAATATAATAGTGACCGGTAAGCGGCAATAGGCTCGGCACCCATTACGTGGGACCAACTATATATTTGGCGAAGTGTGGGTGCATAATATGCCTCTGCCTACATTTTCGGGGAAACAGGCGTGAATGTATGAATATTTATTATTATTTATTTATGTTTCTTCTGTGGAAAATCGCACAGGTCGTCGTCTTGGGCTTTTAACGTTCCCCTACTTTACTACCTTCTACAAACTGAAGTAGGAAGGATAATACAGCATCACACGAACCCAGTGCGAATAGGCAGAGATAGGAGCGTAGCGTCTTGCAGCTAATAAAAAAGTGAAGACGTCCATCAGCTCCTAAAACTTGTCTTGCGACTACACCAACCCAAAGTGGATGTCGGGACGCAAGTTCGTAATGACTATCAAATTATTATATTAGCCGGGAAGAATGCCTAACCACGCTTTTTAAAGACGCTCAAAATCTAATATAACGTATCCAGCTGAGAGCTATTTTTGACTTCGACGACTGTTTTCGGGCCCCTTGCCTCATGGAGTTAAGACAGACAATGCGCAGGACAGCATAGCATAGTAAAGTAAGAGAACTAAAGTATAACTTTCAAATAACCGTCTTTTGCTTAGAAGTACAATGCTGCAAGACATCCCAAGTCTTATTTTGCTTAACTTTCACGATCGTTTTCGTTTGGAACCTCCATGAGACTAACTCTTACCTTCGACAAACATAGCGCAGCATAGTATGACACAGCTTGAAAATAGTTCAGCACAGGAAAGCAATAAAAGTTAAATGTGACTTCAATGTAATCATCGTTTGCTTACAAGTCCGGCGTAAGAAGACACCATCTAGCTTAACCTTTCTAGAATCGTCGCCTATATAATCTGTAACCTATCCAAGTCGAATTCTGCTTAACTTCCACTATCGTTTTCGGTCCCCTTTTCTCATTGAGCTTGGACAGACATAGGGCAGCATAGAATGCCAGAGTTACGAACGCTTGGAAATAGCTCAGCACAGAAATATAAAATTAAAATATAACTTCCGTGTAATCATCGTTTGCTTAGAAGGACGAAGCCGCAAGACACCATCTAGCTAAACTCTTCTAGAGTCGTCGCAATTTTCGTTCAATTTAGTTTAAAAGCTCCATTCAGCGGAGTCCCTTAATGTCTTGCCGTGTCATTAGCTACAGTCGGAATCTTTGCTAAGACCCGACGTGTTTTCTGGGACCGTTTTTCTAAATGCTCTAAGTTCAGAATTATTTGCGAAAACATTTACATTGGTTGCTGTACGTGGTATACGTCTAACACGAATAGAATTAGTTGGCTGGTAATTAAGAAAAAGATATATTGTAAAAATTTGCACGACAGCAACAAACACGGAACAGAAAATACTAGTGGAAATGGTAAGTGACAAAATTAGTATGAAGACCGTTGTCGCCAAACTCACACAAATAAACCATTGACCGTATATTACACTACAGATAAACAATGAGCGTAATTGGTCTTTTTTATTTTAGTCAAAATTAGCTTAAGTCAATTGTTCTACACCGGAAAATATACATTCATCCACTATAATAAGATTTAATTTGCTTAAAAGAAAAATACTTAAAACATTTTTTAAACTAAATTCAAACTACCTATGATTGTTGAGAAAGTATCGCTAGATGGTGTTGTTGTTTGTTGAAGCAATTATAACCCTTATTAAAATCGCAATAAGGTTGTCATTACCGCCACAGACGTAGATTCTACTGCTAGTCTGCCAGTGCAGGGTGTCGCTTTGATTGTTGCAGTAGAAAGCGATATCGATAGATACGTTCGATTAAAAGATGAAGTTTTTGAGAAATTTGTAATAACTTTTATTATACCTACATCGAAAATAGAATAGAATGAAAAACACGTTTATTTAAAATTTATTTTATTGTCCTTGAAATAAAACATATTTATTTAAAAACTGACGTTTTGGAAGTTTTATTTTTAATTTTAATAAATGATGTATGCGAACATTTATATATTTTTCGACAATTGCTTTCATCAAATCAGTGACATGATTGGACGCAGGAAATATATATATATATTAGGTCGGGGAAAAAGTCTTTTCGCATAACGTAGGTATAAACTTATTATAAAATTTTTTTGACTGTACTATTTGTGTCTGGCTGGTTTTGGTAACATTAAAAAGATTCTATTATAAAGAAAAGAAAAAAATAAAAAAAAGTTGTTTCCCGCTATTTTTCATTTGTTTTTCTCTCCGTAAAAATGAGTGAATCTAATGAAGAAATTCGATACATTTTAAAATTTTATTATAAAAAAGGCAAAAATGCAACTCAAGCAGTGAAAAAAATTTGTGATGTTTATGGACCTGATGCAGTGTCAGTAAGAGTAGCACAAATTTGGTTCAAACGTTTTCAGTCCGGAAATTTTGATGTTAAAGATGCACCTCGCTCTGGTCGCCCTGTTACGAATAAAATGGACGCCATTTTTGAAAGAGTGGAGCAAGATCGGCATATTAGTAGTTACGATGTAGCTGAAGAACTGGGAATTGACCACAAAACAGTTTTGACCCATTTGAAGAAAGCTGGTTATACAAAAAAGCTCGATATTTGGGTGCCACACGAGCTCACTCAAAGAAACTTAATGAACCGTGTACTCATTTGCGATTCATTATTGAGACGTAATGAAACCGAGCCGTTTTTGAAGAGATTGATAACTGGCGATGAAAAGTGGATCACGTACGACAAGAACGTGCGAAAAAGGTCGTGGTCGAAAGTTGGCCAGGCTTCACAGACTGTGGCCAAACCTGGCCTAACACGAAATAAGGTGATGCTGTGTGTATGGTGGGATTGGAAGGGCATTGTTTATTATGAGCTTTTACCGCCCGGCAAAACTATCGATTCTGATCTTTACTGCCAGCAACTGATGAGATTAAAGGAAGCAGTCGAGAGAAAACGGCCGGAATTGATCAACAGGAAGGGTGTGGTCTTTCATCACGGTAACGCTAGACCACACACATCTTTAGCCACTCAGCAAAAATTAAGAGAGTTCGACTGGGAGGTCCTAGTGCATCCACCATATAGCCCTGACCTTGCGCCTTCAGATTTTCACCTGTTTCGGTCTCTGCAGAATTCTTTAGGTTCTGTAAGGTTGACCTCAAGAGAGGACTGCCAAAACTATTTGTCCCGTTTTTTTGATCAGAAGTCCCAAAGTTTCTACAGTAACGGGATAATGTCTCTGCCCACAAAATGGCAGAAAGTTATTCAACAAAACGGTACATATATATTGTAAATAAATGTAAATAAACTTTTAAAAAAATGTCTTGACTTTTCATACAAAAATACGAAAAGACTTTTTTCCCAACCTATTATATCGATATATCGTAATACATTATTTTCATTTATCGATAATATCAGTATTTCACCTGACTACATCATTAACTATGTAGCGAAGAACATTCGACATGGACTTGCCTAATACAGTTAAGCCAAAATGGACTTCATTTAAATACATTAAGGTTTATTTTAGCTAGTCGTTCAATTAAATAACGTGTAAACTGAAATTACATAATTTTCTTAGAATACAATTAAAATATTACTTACCGATGGTACGAAACATCTCCATTTATAAGATTTTTTCTCCTACTATCATTTTTGCACCATAAAATGGAACAATACGGCATATTTTTTAAAATCAAGAGAACGCAACGACTACCAACTCGACGTAATGTCAGAACACAACTGCGGCTTGACTCAATGAAGTAAGCGTAACAGCGCCTACTTGTGACACGCGCGATACGCCTACTTAGCACTTCCACTAGTTTTTTCTGTTCCGGTGCAACAAAGAGGTCACATTTATTAACTCTTAAGCCCATCTTTAGCCTTATTTTTTCATATCACATGCAAATTCAGTTTCTATTTATTTACAATTACTTTTTTTCGATATTATGGATACGCTAATTGTTACATAAAGTATTATATTACATAAACATTATAAAAATTTAAAATAATGTGAATACATTAGTTACCTATCTTGATTTCAAGTGTTTCTAAAGTTTCAATTTGAGGTTTGGTCATTAGGAGGCAATATTCGTAAAAAAAGTGATTTGTCTATCGCAGATAGCCAATTTTGAATTAGGATAGATTATTGGTTTCGAGTCTTAGATGAATAATCCGACCTCAATCGTCTCATATCTGGTTGATAAAATAGGAATAAAAAAAATCAAAACGAGTTAAATGACATCGACTTACTTTAAAACTAGAAGTTACAACAAAAACTTGAAATGAAATGAAATAAAATAATTTATTCACATAAAATAGAGTAACATGAGGTGGTTTTCGTATATAAAAGAACATCTATTTTGCCAAACGCAGGGCGTGTGAATGTCAATATAAAATAAGTAGAATTAAAAAGTCATTGTAAAAGTTATGATTAATAATAAAATAAAATTGATGTCAAAATAACAAATAATATCAAATTATATAATTTCAATTTTAGTGTTAAAATATTCTGCGAGTGAATAAAAACATTTAGTTTTAAGCCATAACTGTAGTTTTATTTTGAATATGGGTAAACTAAGCTCTCTCATTGAGTTTGGTAACTTATTATATATCTTAACACAATTTGGATAACAATTCCTTTTATAATATTGTGTGTGCGTATTTGGCAACATCAGCTTACCATGATGTCTCGCTATACTGCAGCTATTAGCATTTTACACACACACAGCACACACACAGCTATTAGCATTGAATATTAAACAGGACCACATAGGAAAGTCCTGAACAGCTGACTTCTTCTTCAATCAGTCTGCTAAATAAGGACGAGAATTTGGAAACTTTGAGCAATGCTGAAGTCTTGAGTAATAAGTTTTGTAGTTTGTTTCGCTAGGACGATGATTAATTAGGAAATCTTGGTAAGCAAAATTTTGAGGTCTTGCAGCAACTTTTTAATTAAATGTACAGTATCGCTTTGTAAGTTATCCCAAATGAAAGTGTAGGTTACAAAAAACATAGCAGGTATCTATACTAATATTATAAAGAGAAAATCTTTGTTTGTTTGTAATGAATGGGCTCAAAAACTACTAAAACAATTTTAAAAATTCTTTAACCATTTGAAGGCTACATTATCCACGAGTAACATAGGTTAAATTTTATTTTGGAAAAAAGGGTTTCGTAAGATATTTAGGTTTTTCGGACACAAAGTTAAAAAATCAACCAGAAGAGTCACTCATTTTGCGTACGTTGCCTAAACTATATAAGATAAAACCACAAAATGAGCTAATTAATTGAAGATCTTATTAATATCTACAAAAAAGTACACGACTGTCTATGTCGAGTAAGGCACAACAACCATTTTTTTATTTAAAAATCCTAAAGTTTTTTTGGACTATATTTCAATACATTTATTTTACTTGTGCTATGAATCCTTATCTATCCGTGCTATTCAAATTATATATTAAATTATTTTATCACTAAGTGCAGGTTATGCAGATAATATTTGGTCTTTAAATGATTAAAATTGGACGTTTGGTTTTGTAGTTATGGCGGAATTGAAATATTACTATATTGTTTCTGGGTAGGCATTTTGCAGCGGTAACCGAAATCCACGCGGGCGGAGCCGCGGGCGGGGCTAGTTTCTTATGAAAGAAAAAGTGCTGTCTATCTGTGGTGTTTTATATTGGAGTTACATATTATTATGTTCTATAGTAAAAAAGAACAAGAGGTTCCCACAGTGTGGCAGGCCTAAAAGTTTTATGGCCTCGCCTGAAACTAGACCCAATTTCAAAATTACATTTGGTTCATTCAGGCCCCTTCGCTATGAAAGTCAAAGTGTGCAATAGAATACCCGAAATATTAAGGAAAGAAATTAATTTTTAAAATTCAATAAAGCACTTAAAGTTTTTGTAATTTTAAAATGTTTTAAACAATTCAAGAATTTATATAGTTTTAGTATCATGGATAATTTTATTTTGTGTTGTTTTGATATTGTAATTAGTAAATTATATTATATTAAAGATATTGTATAATTATATGGAATGAGACCCATTGTTTTTTTATTTATTTATTAGGAACAAACAACAGTTACACAATATATATTACTAACAACACTTAAAACTAGTGTACAGCATATGAATCAAAATGTATTAAATAATTGTGTAACCAGTAACATTGTTCACATATTGCTCTAAGTTTTAGAATGCAATCAAAAAGAGAAATATATCTTATTCGACAATTTGCTGATCGAGCACCATTTCAATACAAGTACTTCTTTCACTCGAGTTCTTATTGTAATTGATTTGTGTTAACTATATTTTGTAATTATTTTTTATTTTTTTTTACATAAATTGAATAAATGGTAATAATAAAATGAATAAATATTTTTCATTCTTTCTTATTTTTTATTGATAGTTTGTTGTATTTTATATCAATTATTTGTGAGCCATGTTATTGTTTCTTTGTTTTTAATGTGCTAATATTTTAATGTTTTAGTTCATTGCAGAAAGGAATAATTGTTATAGATATTATCATCCTCATTTTCTGAGGTCATATGAGGACCTATTATATTCACCATCCAAGTTCCGAATGATTCATGGTTTGTTGGGAAATTCAATAAAAACCTGTTTGCTGCTCTTTTCTTTGTAGTTACATCTACAGAAAAGCATTCATATCAGCTATAAGATTCACAAGAATTTCGCCTACCTCATACTAACCACCTAAGTCATTAATATTTTTCGTAGTGGTGACAGAAAGATAGCATCTTTATGGTCAGATGATAGCAACCGTAACATAGCTGCTAGGTGCTAAATGAAGTCAAGAATTGGGAAACTTTGTGGCATAAGTTCTGTTTTATTTGCAGTAATAAGATTTCTGAGCAATTTGGCAAAACTATCAGAAACTTGTCGGTAAACGGTAAATTTTGAGTTTATTGTTGATAATCTGTCCTAGATATTTGTAACTTTCTTAGTTCAAATTAGATCAAAATTAAATTCTTTATTTGCAGTTGCCGTATAAAACTTGAAGCGGATTAAAATTATTGATGTTTCAGGCATTACATAGGGCTTTGTTGCGCAGTGAACACATTAAACTGTATCTAGGTAGTTCTCTTCAAGTCATCTAGACATCTTTATTGTATTATATGTGTGCATTATATTATACTGGCAGATATATAATTCCCATGATACACAACTACTATGGTGACAGAACGTTGAAAAAACGTGTGCCATATTTATTAAATAGTCTGCCAGAGGACATTACCTTTATAGATAGTAAGTCTAAATTTAAGAGAAAACTAAAACAATACTATTTAGATTTAATATAATTTTTTGTTAATGTATTGGCTTTCTCAGAACTAAAAATTAATTATATATTTAAAATTAAATATATATATATATAGACGATAAATGTACGGAGAATCAGACCCCGCAGTTAAACCGTACTCACGGTTTTGTGGGACTATGTTATAAATAAGTTGTTATAACCTGTACTTACTGAATAAATAAATAAATAAAGACCTACAGCAGATAGAATATAAAATAATTTTTAGTCGTAATGCTGGTAAATATTTTGTAACGCTACAAGCAGAAAAAAATATGTTGTAGTCTGCAGAATTACAGCTCCTTGTTATTCAGTCCTTGTACATCAAGGCCAATTAAAGAGATGTCGAAAAGTTCACTCCCGCTTTATCTATTTTGTTCTCCCTCTTGGTTCATAGAAGCTTGAATATACTTAACCAAAATATTGTTTTACTCTTACTTCACATCTAAGCTTTTAGAATCAAATATTACGGAGCTGCGTCTCAAAGCTAAGCTCAAATTTGGGATTGTACTATGACGCAAAAATAGTTTATAAAAACAGTTCCTAAACTACTTTGTAATTTTACTAAGATTGCTATCGCTTAGTCTCTATTATATTCACAAACCACATCATTTAGATCATGATTCTTAGTCATTTATTCAAGATTTATTGCTTACAAATCATAAATAAAAAGTGGTACTAAGGAATCAATTATTTCTATAAAAATTTCAACGAACATTTTGAAAATTTGAACAGTTCGAATTAAAATAGTATGTAAGAGTGAAAGAAGTTTATAGAACTTTTCTTCTGGAAGTATTCCAGAAAGTTTTGCCTAATATCACAAAATAATTTCTCAAGTTAGGTTCTTAAGATTAATTGAAATTTTATGAGAGGCACATCACTGACTTCACATATCATAAGGTCTACAATGAGTATAATGTAAGAATAGCACTATTCCGCGTTATATTCAGTTACTTGTATATAACTTTTCCCTTGGGAATAATGTAAATTTTCGCGTTAATGTACTTACCCCATCCATAACCTATGTGTACTAAATTTCATTAAATCCTACCTTAAATTAAAAGGGCGTTACTCTTAATTTACTAGTAATAATAAATTGGTAATTACACTGAATAATTGGTATCTTTAAGTCGTCTTAAGTCCATCACAGCCAATTTTCTCCAAGTCTTCTTTAGATTAAAGTAATATGTATTCATACATTTATTCGTATTCTAATACCGCTAGCACAAAGCTTCGAAACGCCATAGAAACGCGACATGGGTTCAAACTCGATACTCTCGGAATTTGAAGTCGATGGGTCTCGCCTCAGGGCTGTCGCCGTTTTTAAGTCATAAAGTCATAATACAAAAACGTCAAAATATACTGTTTACTGACTCACCCACAACGTTGAGATGGAAGGCTAGAGACATCTTCGGTTCCGTGTTGACCTGGCACTCGTAGATCCCCGCATCTCTCTCCTGAGGAAATTTGATCTGAAGCGTCCAGTTCTCAGACTTATCTGGTCTTATGACCTAGGGGATACAAGGAGAAAATGTTAAATTTGAAAATGGGATTTAAACATATTCTGTATAAGTGTCTGATGGTGTCGAAGACATACGTCGTATTTTTTAAAAAATAATGTTTTCGTGCGTCTAGCACATCTAGCCAGTGTCAAGTAAGAGACATGTTAATATCATATACATTATGATAAATGAGTGGTTATAAAGATGATAAATGGTAAATGAGATCCCCTCCCCCTAAACCCTTTGAGTCCTCACTAAAGATGTGGGACTATACTGAGATCTCACATGAACTTCTTGAGAGAAATTGAAAAGTGATTTTGCACTGTTTTGTTTCATTTACCAACACTCATGTACGTTCACAAACACTCAACGGTTAATAATCCACCGTTATTACACATTAATGTTCGAATTATCACAAATTTTAGAAAATAAAACAAAAACTGCAGACATGATGCTTGACTTTCCCGCCAAGAAGTCGACATACGTCTTATTATTTAAATGTTATCGATCTCTGCATATAAGGCATAGCTATTGGTTTACTTATTCTATAAGGCAAGCTCAATATTCTTTTAAGGATTCAGATTTATTTTAAGGTATTTGAATTTAAAACAAGGGTTATAATCATATTATTTCATAATTGTCCCACTAATGACCCTGGCATCTTCTTAGATGCCATGAGGATAGTGGTTCAGGTTATTCCACCACGCGGCCCGAGTATTTACAAAGATACGCCCTGCATTCTGCTGTTAAAATGTTTGAAGCCATTCCATAAGGTTTTTCATATAGCTTAACAAAGTATTGTCACAAATGAGAAACGATGGGTGACAGCCAATTAGAAAATTATTACAAGTTACAAAATAGCAAAGATTTCAGATCATATAAAAAAAAAATATTACCTGAAATCTTTGGTCTGATGTGTAAGTCAGAATTCCAGCAGTCAGTATGTGGAGATCTCTTTTTCTTATCCATGACACCTGAAACAAGTTTACGAATATTAAAACTAGCTTTAAAAATGTTAGAAATTTACACCACAACTATAATTTTCTGTCGATAATTTACGAGTCAAGTGGACCACTTATACGGATTAAAACACTTTTTTGATGATCAAACAATGACGTATACACAATTTCAGCAAAATTTTATCAGCGATTCAGACTTGAAAGTGTAAATAACCTAAGTATCGTCATCATCATCATCATCTCAGCCATATACCGTCCACTGCTAAACATAGGCCTCCCCAATAGATTTCCACTTTGAGAGATACTGAGTCGCTTGCATCCATCGGCTTCCCGCCGCCTTGACCAGATCATCGATCCATCGCAAGGGAGGCCATCCTCTATTACGTTTGCCTCAGTGTCGCATTCATTATAATTATTTCTTAATATTAGAATAGAATAGAACTCAATTATTTCAACTAAAAGTCATATGAATAGCAATTGTACTCAATAATTATCAAAATTTAAATGCAATACACATTATAATTGGAATAAAGTTAAATAATAAGCATCAAATACAATCAATTGCATATAAAATGCCTCACATATCACTTATCTTTTAATAATTCGAATTTTAATGACGACCGATATGGCGTGGTGGCGAGTATACCCGCATTTCACTCCTGAGGTCGTGGGTTCGATTCCCACACAGGACTAATATGTGTGTGTATAAATATGTATATTTGTTCTGGTCTGGGTGTTTTTCTATGTATATTAAGTATGTGTTTACAAAAAAAAAAAGAGCATTTAAGTATGTTTATCCGTTATTTAGTATCCATAACACAAGTTCTTAATGATACTTATCTTGGAACTAAATAATTGATGTAAGTGTCAGAAATATTTATTATTATTATTATTAATTTCAACAATTTGGTCATTTGTCAGTACATGAACCTTAGAACCATGGTTTATAAACGGACAGTCGAAACCTATGTGCAAACATTTGTCATTTTATACAATATGAACAAACAAATAAAAAGTAAGTAACAATCAATATAACAATAAAATGCCGTACCTAACCTCAAACACACCATGCATACATTACGCAAAAACAATCTCAAGCGATTCCTATAAACCGAAAAAATAGGTACATAATCTAATTAATTTTTCCCCGATTTTCCTCTTAAATATTTATATGGGACGACTGTCGCCATGACCGAAAGGCTTCGCCCGAACATCGATCGGTCTATTTGAACACAGAATAGAAATAGATCAAGCCGCGTCAGCTAGCTGTATTGTTGGAACTTGGACGTTATGCAAATACTCTAGGATTTGCAGTAGTTGTCTTTGTAACATGGTTTAAACCTTGGAGAGTGTATTTGACGAAGCAAACTAAGTACAGTCTCGGAAATTCTATTAGACGGTACCTATACTATGTTGCTGCAATGCTGTAGGCCTATGGCATAATTATTTTCATTTTATTTACATTTCAGGGTTATTCTGTTCAAATTTTAGTTTATGTTTTCCTTTAGCTAAAAGCTGTTTATCCTTATGTGATCGTGATGAACAAGACTTAGTGGTCTGGAACCAGTAAATATAGATGAAAATAAGCTGTGCTTACAGCGATCAGTTATCAGAAAGGTGACTAAGGTGACATGGTGACGTAAACCCAGCGCTGAAGAAGGTGCGTCGCGTCGGTATATTAAATTTCTAGCACCCTTATATAGTAACTAACTAAACTTTGTAACTACATATAATATTATAGTTGTTGACACATGTTGAATCACACACAGTTGATTTTCATAATTTCGATTGACATACATCATAATGCATAAAACAAATAGCAAATTGTTATGTGGCCTAGCCTAGTATGGGAGTTTTATTTTTAATTTCTCCAGTGTACTTTTGTCAAATAAAGAATTATTATTATTATATACAATAAACATTATAACGCAGAATTGTTTAATATAATAAAATATTAAAAATCGTAATCATTAAATATCACAATTATTTTTAGCATACTTTACATTTACAACGTTTAATTTTACAATGCATAACTTGTATGGTTTGTTTTTTAATAATTTAAAAATGCTTACTGCATTAATAACTCTAAAGTACCAAGGCTAACATGACAAGTTAAGTTAAAGGTTGTTTTTGTTGTTAACCCCCAAAGACTATATTTGTGAAATAAACGCTTAGTTAGTATGTCCAAACATAAATTGTTATGGTTATGACTACTTATGACTTACATATTTCGGTCTATGGGTTATGAAGTTATACTTTAAAGAGTTCTGGCAAGTGACGATTATGGATATTAAAATTATGAATTTTTAGATTATTACAAAAAACGTTATTCTTATCCATCCATAATAATTATTAGCGGGACCAACGGATAAACGCATGTTCTCTCGCTCTCCCTATATTAAAGCCGATGACCTCTGTGTACTCTGCTTTACTTCAGTGAACGATTCCGACCACTTAGAACCGCGGAGTTCAACGCGATGAACCCATTAATAGTCACTAAATCGACTTCGACGCTGTATAATATCGATAAACGCTTCTAGCTCCCTATTTTTTTTGAAACGCCATCAACGCTTCACTTATTATGTGACTAAATTAAGTTTTGCAAGATCAAAAGATAATGTCGACAAGCGATCGTCATATCGGGCATTGTTTCATAGAATGTAACTATTTTTTTGTTTATATTTGATTAGATTCTGGTAGATTAGATATTTTCTGGTAACCCTTAGTTAGTGTATGGGAATCCATCTCTTTTTTTTATTTACGTCGGTAACAACATGCATTTACGCACTGTCTCCCGTCCAAAGAAGGACCGAGAGAGGAATGTGGGACTCACCACCGGCAGACACGACCGCCAGCAGTAATATCCACTAGAAATCTCTCGACGACGCCCGCCGCTTGTTGAGAAAGAGGCGGGGGGCCAGTACCTGGGTTGCAGCTCTGACACCCTGTCCGCTGCCAAAGCCCCTCGGACCAAAACCGGGAGGACCTCCTCAGAGAGACGCAGTGAACGCGCCCCTCCTACCTCCTTGTGCGACCATAGCGTGTGTGGCCGACTTCTCGGAGGGTCTATGGCTAGACAGCAGGGGCCCCCTACCCCCACTGCCTAAGACCCTCCTGGCGCTGCTGGACGGGCCCTCCTGGCCCCCCCGCTGCGCCCTTCACAGGTCCCTTTTTAGTTTCCCCCCGGAAATCAGTACAGAGTCGCCAATCTCTGGGTGTTACCTTTTCCCAAGCGCCCTCTGCGCCCTACAGGGAGGTACTTAGCCACCCCATCATGACAAGGTGGAGACTTAGCGTCGATGCATGGGGATCCTAACACGACCTGAGGAGCCGAAGCCAACCTCACCTGCAAGTGGTGCTGGCTGATCAACGAACGAGGCTCTGGCGAACATAAAAGTTCCCGATAAGTGGAAATAGGCTCGTTACCTCGTTACGTGGGATCAACTATTGTTGACTCATATTTGGCTGCGGCGAAATGTGGGCGTAAAATATGCCTCGACCCACCCCTTCGGGGCAACAGGAGTTGTTGTATGTATGTATCATGACAAACGGCTTCCTCTCTCTATTTCAGTCACAGGTTCTACATTCACACTATCACTAACATATTAAGTCTCTAACGTATCCCTTCTAGTTCCACCAAACATCCATCTTAATTTTCTCATCTCCGTTGCATGCATTCCTTTTTTATCCACCTTCTTAACGGCCCAGCATTCTCCTTTATAAAATATGACAGGTTTCGTCACGGATTCGTAGATTTTTATATAAATAAATAAATCTGGCCAATCTAACGACCGCAACGTAAATGCACCTTAAGTATACCCCCCATAATCTTTCAAATTGACGGTAAGTAGAAACTGCAAGAACACCACCCTCAATATACCTATAAATGACGTCTATTGGCACAAATCCAAGCGGTATCGAGAAAATTACGACTTCAAATAGACTGTGGCAATATTTCTACGTTGAAAGTCGCATTTATCGACGTGGAAGATTAATAATAGGTGTACTTTTAGCGATATTTAATTCTGGCATTCAGTTCTGTAGCGCCAGTGAAAGAACACTTGAGTTCTTTCAATTTTTCCAATGCACCTGTTTTTGGAGCAGTTTTCTTTTCTTCAAAATAACCTGTGCCGAATTGGAATATAAACTTTTTAATATAGTCTGCCCTAATGCCTTGTTAGAAAACGTTGTATAGATAAAATGTTTTGTTTATTTATAATTTGTGTTGTTATTATTAACACATATAATTTTAGAGTTTGTTATTATTTTGTTGATTGTTATCACTGTTGTATCAAAACTCATAACAAATCAATATAAATTATAAAGCTGATAGATTTTTCAAAATAAAGGTAAAAGTCATTTTCTATATTTATTTATAAGCTATAATAATATATTTATTTAACAAAATATTTACGAGCATTGTCTATACATTGCTGTTATCTAAGCAGAACGGTCAGCAAAAAAATATCTGAAAGCTAACCTTTGAAATTCAATATATAGATTATAATTTAGGCAATACCTTTTTTACTGGCCTTTCATTTTAACAACTGAATTTGACCGATGGTTTTAGTGAATACTACTATTGACATATGGATACCTAAATAAGTATACTAACAAAACCCTCATTACCAATTATTAGTCGTGTTTTAATACTTGTACATAATTATTAGAACGAAGTATGTAGAGTGAAGTCATACTTGCCCTTTAGATTACAGTTGTCCGACAAACATTTTTTTGTCGAATTATCGACCTATTACACTTATATAGAAATACACTTAATGTGTCTGTCTTTCGCAATTTCGGGGCTGTACCAACTAGAACTGTAGCCTTTATACTTTTTACAAACTATTATAACAAATTAAACTATGAAACTGACGAACTTTAGTGTCTGGTCTTGCTTATGGAAGTTTTAAATTCGCTTACTCTACTTGACTTTAAAGTTTCGGTTTTTTTAAAATTTTGAAACGTACTTTATAACTTTTTTCACATAATATTTTGAATTTTTTTTTTTTGGGGCGGCTGCTGTTTAGATAACTCCTGATAAAATTCACAAACTTTGCTACAAATACATAAATAACTTGTAATAATATATCAGGAATAATATAGCATTAGATATTCTAAAAGTATGCAGTCGATAAAACTTAATTTTCAGTTACTTCTTGAAAGAATGATCATCGATGACATTTCCCTCTATTTACGTGCAAGACGTGTCTTTTTGGAATACAGGCGTAAAAATAATAAATGAAAGCAACATACTGCTTTATCCCCAAGTTGTTCGACCCTGCAGTGCAGGAAAGCAGTCTGCCCGACCACAGTAGTGACGTTCCGAGGCACGTTGTACTCGAAGTATGGGAAGGAGCCCACGCTATCTTCCCCGTAATGGGCAGTGCCTGTAGATAAAAATAATATTTTATTAGTCGTCCGTATACCTACGAATTAGGAGTGAATGTACACAAATAGATACTTAATATACATAGGAAAACATTTAGATCAGAACAAATATTCATGTTAACACAAAAGTTTGTCCTATGTGGAAATCGAACCCACGACCTTGGGAGCGGATTAGTAGTGAAATAAGATTACAATCAGTAGTGAATGTACACAAATTAGCACCAATCTCAAACCTTACGAATCTGCGGTTTTGTAAATTTGATATTTCTATATAAATTGCACCTTATGTTGTGAATATATAGGTGTGAAAATATTCAATCTTCTATATCTAACAGTTATAGATATGGATATAGATAGATATATATGGATATGGGGTAGTTTTTAACTCAAATACTCATTTATTAGTAATACAACATTACACATCACAGAAAAGTAATCTAGATAAAATATACATTATTATTAGAATTATTAAAATTCGATTAAATCTCAATATTATTAGAAATTGATAATTTCAAGTTAAAATGAAATTAATATAAATAAATCTATATTATTTGTTAAAACGCCCAAAGTAAACTTACGAAATTGATATCAGTTGTTTTTTCATCAGTTGAATAATTAAATCCTAGAAAAATGTACTAAGGTCAACCTAATGTCGTAACTTAAAGTGTATGAAAATTAAGTCGTTCATTTATGTTGCTTTTCCTCATAGTCAGAAATATGGTATTGTATTTTAATGTAGTTTTATATGAAGTTAAGAAGATGTTATTAGATAATAGACAGTACTAGAAATAAACTAGAGCTGTGTTACCGGCAGAGAATGGTGCCATGCCATCTCCTTTCATCTCACGCGGAATCGTAAGAGTCGAAAAGAGAAATCGTACCGGATGATAGGCAGCAGCGTCATCCTGCGTACTGGCTTAAACTGCGATCACAATCCCACCAGCCCAGCTGATTATGTGCAAATATCCCCATTGGAATATAATCTATTGGGAAGCTTAATGTTCAGCAGTTTACTTTATGGGGCTGATATCATGATGATGACTACAAGAAAAAAGTTTTTATCGTGCATTCGATTCTGCGCATATTATTGTTTACCCATTAATTATTGTGCGTGAACATGAATATTATTTGTTCTGTTCTGAGTGTTTTCCTATGTATATTAAGTATGTATTTACAAAAAAAAAATGTTTTTAAGTATGCTTATCCAATCTTTAGTATTCTTAACACAAGTTCTTAGTGATACTTATCTTGTAAGTAAATAATTGGTGTGATTGTAAGAGAATATTTATTATTATTTAAAAGAAATGTCTAACGAGTCTAACGAAACCTATATAAGTTTTAGTTTGAAAACATTTGAATATTCCTTTGAGATTTTATGCCATGAGTTTCATTACGTATTGAATTATTTATACTTACATGTACCTAAACACGAAAAAGAATCTTTAGGGTATCCCCAATGGAAAAGCAGGAAAACCAACATCCGTAATACGTTTTTTAATATATGTTTGTAGGAAAGAAAAGCTGATTAATAATAATACTATGTTATTTCGTATATCTATTTTGCAATGTCGATGTCCGATATTTCCTAACATATGTTTTTGACGAGGCTCTGGCGAACCAACCGGTAACTGGTAATAGGCTCGCCACCTATTCCGTGGGACTATATAATTGACGAAGTGTGGGCGTATATTATGTCTCTGCCTACCCCTTCCCGGGAAACAGGCGTGAATGTGTTTATGTTTGTTTTTGGAATAAAAAAGTTGATTGATAAATTTGCTGAAAATTGTTTACATATCGACAAGGCAAGGACTAAAAGAAACAATAAGAAAAGTGTTATGGAACAAATACGGACTTTTAAATTATTTATTAGTTTATAATAAAATATTGTTACTAATTAGTCTTTAGATAGGCTTGATTGTAGTTGACATAAGATGCCTCCTTTCAAAAAGAAAAGTTGTACAGACAAAAAATTAAGTTTTTTTATTTGACTACAACTGACTTTGTGTGACTTTGTCTGTGACTAAATGACAAATACGATACATATTTTTATGATCTCAGATCTAGTATATCTCTTTTATATAAAGCTAAAATACTTTATTTTGTAATGTGATTATGTTATTACGTGCAATAAAGGATATTTTAAAACAGAGTTACACTTTGGTCGCATTTACTTCTACGAAAGATGATAAGTCCACACAACACTATCGATCTTTTAAGTTGAAATAAAATGAAGAAGCTTTTATAACATAAAATCGGCGCACAGAGAGGGGAGTGTACATATTGACTTAAAGAGTCGACGCTGGATTTGACGCACTTTACAGCATTAAAGTTTATTTTCCTGCCTTTTGAAATATACTCATCGTAGTGTTACTCTCTTTGTGCTTGAACTTCACCGTTTGATCGAAGTCGTTTATTATATTAGGTCGGGGAAAAGTCTTTTCGCATAACGTAGGTATAAACTTATAATAAAAATTTTTTGACTGTACTATTTGTGTCTGGCTGGTTTTGGTAACATTAAAAAGGTTCCATTATAAAGAAAAGAAAAAAATAAAAAAAAGTTGTTTCCCGCTATTTTTAATTTGTTTTTCTCTCCGTAAAAATGAGTGAATCTAATGAAGAAATTCGATACATTTTAAAATTTTATTATAAAAAAGGCAAAAATGCAACTCAAGCAGTGAAAAAAATTTGTGATGTTTATGGACCTGATGCAGTGTCAGTAAGAGTAGCACAAATTTGGTTCAAACGTTTTCAGTCCGGAAATTTTGATGTTAAAGATGCACCTCGCTCTGGTCGCCCTGTTACGAATAAAATGGACGCCATTTTTGAAAGAGTGGAGCAAGATCGGCATATTAGTAGTTACGGTGTAGCTGAAGAACTGGGAATTGACCACAAAACAGTTTTGACCCATTTGAAGAAAGCTGGTTATACAAAAAAGCTCGATATTTGGGTGCCACACGAGCTCACTCAAAGAAACTTAATGAACCGTGTACTCATTTGCGATTCATTATTGAGACGTAATGAAACCGAGCCGTTTTTGAAGAGATTGATAACTGGCGATGAAAAGTGGATCATGTACGACAAGAACGTGCGAAAAAGGTCGTGGTCGAAAGTTGGCCAGGCTTCACAGACAGTGGCCAAACCTTTTTTTTTTTTTTTTTGATTTACGTCGGTAACAAAATGCATTTACGCACTGTCTCCCGGCCAAAGGGGGACCGAGAGAGGTGTGTGAGACTCACCACCGGCAGACACGACCGCCAGCAGTAATACCCACTAAAAATCTTCCGACGACGCCCGCCGCTTGTTGAGAAAGAGGCGGGGGGCCAGTACCTGGGTTGCAGCTCTGACTCCCCGCCCGCGGCCAACGTCCCCCGGACCAAAACCGGGAGGACCTCCTCAGAGAGGCGCAGTGGACGCGCCCCTCCTACCTCCTTGTGCGACCATAGCGTGTGTGGCCGACTTTTCGGAGGGTCCATGGTTAGACAGCAGGGGCCCCCTGCCCCCGCTGCCTTAGACTCTCCTGGCGCTGCTTGACGGGCCCTCCTGGCCCGCCCGCTGCGCCCTCCACAGGTCCCTCTTAGTTTCCCCCCCGGTAGTCAGTACTAAGGGCACCCAGAGTCGCCAATCTCTGGGTGTTACCTTTTCCCTAGCGCCTCCTGCGCCATACCGGGAGGTACTCGGCCTCCCCACCACGACAAGGTGGAGACCAGTCGGGGGGGTTCTGTGGCCAAACCTTTTTTTTTTTTTTTTGTTTTACGTCGGTAACAAAATGCATTTACGCACTGCCTTCCGGCCAAAGGGGGACCGAAAGGGGGTGTGGGACTCACCACCGGCAGACACGACCGCCGGCAGCAATACCCACTAAAAATCTTCCGACGACGCCCGCCGCTTGTTGAGAAAGAGGCGGGGCCCAGTACCTGGGTTGCAGCTTCTGACACCCCGCCTGCGGCCAACGTCCCCCGGTCCAAAACCTGGAGGACCTCCTCAGAGAGGCGCAGTGGACGCGCCCCTCCTACCTCCCCCTGCGACCATAGCGTTTGTGGCCGACTTCCCGGAGGGTCCATGGTTAGACAGAAGGGGCCCCCTGCCCCCGCTGCCTAGACCCTCCTGGCGCTGCTGAGCGGGCCCTCCTGGCCTACCCGCAGCGCCCTCCATAGGTCCCTCTTAGTTTCCCCCCCGGTAGTCAGTACTAAGGGCACCCAGAGTCGTCGGTCTCTGGGTGTTACCTTTTCCCTAGCGCCTCCTGCGCCCTACCGGGAGGTACTCAGCCCCCCCACCACGACAAGGTGGAGACCAGTCGGGGGGGTCTGTGGCCAAACCTGGCCTAACACGAAATAAGGTGATGCTGTGTGTATGGTGGGATTGGAAGGGCATTGTTTATTATGAGCTTTTACCGCCTAGCAAAACCATCGATTCTGATCTTTACTGCCAGCAACTGATGAGATTAAAGGAAGCAGTCGAGAGAAAACGGCCGGAATTGATCAACAGGAAGGGTGTGGTCTTTCATCACGATAACGCTAGACCACACACATCTTTAGCCACTCAGCAAAAATTAAGAGAGTTCGACTGGGAGGTCCTAGTGCATCCACCATATAGCCCTGACCTTGCGCCTTCAGATTTTCACCTGTTTCGGTCTCTGCAGAATTCTTTAGGTTCTGTAAGGTTGACCTCAAGAGAGGACTGCCAAAACTATTTGTCCCGTTTTTTTGATCAGAAGTCCCAAAGTTTCTACAGTAACGGGATAATGTCTCTGCCCACAAAATGGCAGAAAGTTATTCAACAAAACGGTACATATATATTGTAAATATATTGTGTTTATTTACATTTGTAAATAAACTTTGAAAAAAATGTCTTGACTTTTCATACAAAAATACGAAAAGACTTTTTCCCCAACCTATTATCTCTGGACAAGCACCACTACTTAAAAGAATTTTTATGAAAACTAAACGAAAAAAGATAGATTGGAGCCCATCCTCACCTGAAAGAGATGCACCTGCCGAACAAAACAGATGAGGCTTTAGCAAACATAAAAGTTCCCGATGAGCGGCAATTGGGTCGTCACCTATTACGTGGGACCAACAATATAATTGTCGAATCGTAAGCGTTTAACATGCCTCTGCCTACCCCTCCAGGGAAACAGGCGTGATGTTATGTATGTAAGTATTTACGGAAAAAGAATTATAAGTTTGACGTGTTTGTTTGTTTATTGTTGTTGTATCTATAAGTCTGTCTGAGGCATTTTATCTATTTAATTAATTGACCGATTTTAATGCGGCTCCTTGTTTGAAAGCTGACAGGATCGATATAAATTTACTTAATATTTATAGCAAACGCATAAATAAAAACAAATGTACAAAAGCCGAACTTAATGCCATTCTCTACCAGTCAACATTGGGGTTGGCAGACATTTAAGGCGAGAAACCAAAAATATTAATAGTTATGATATAATTACACTTAAAAAAAATTGCTTAATTAAGACGAACTATATAAAAAATACACACAGATACTAGTAAAAAGTCACAAATACATACATATTAAAAGCAATTTTATCAATGATAACTCTTTTAAGAAGTAATTAAAAATGAATTTTTTGAAATCTGCTTTGCTTTTTGCGAATCCTATGTATATTTGAAGGAAGATATTTCCAAAGTTAGATGGACTTAATGCCAAGAAGTTTTCAATGAACCCTGTTCTCATATAGTATTTAGCTACAATTTATAAAAATCGGTTCGAGCGTTACAAAACCTGATGGCGCTTAACAGCTCTTTTTGTAAGATATATACATACATACATTCACGCCTATTTCGCCTAAGTAGGCAGAGGCATTTTACACGCCCACACTTCGCCAATTATATGGTCCCACGTAATAGGTGGCGAGCCGCTGGCCGGGCACTGTTATGTGGGGCCGCGCCTGGAGGGTCTTAGGTGGCTGGGGCAGGGGGCCCCTTCCGTCTAGCTATAGACCCTCCCAGAAGTCGGCCAGTTACGCCATGGCCGCACAAGGAGGTAGGAGGGGCGCGACACACTGCGTTCCTCTGAGGAGGTCCTCCCGGTTCTGATCCGGGGGACGTTGGCCGCGGGCGGGGTGCCAGAAGCTACAAACCCAGGCACTGGCCCCCTGCCCCTTTTTCAACAGCGGTGGGCGTCGTCGGAAGTTTTTTAGTGGGTAGGACTGCGGTGGTCGCGTCTGCCGCAGTGAGCCCCACACTCCCCTCCCGGTCCCCCCATTGGCCGGGAGACAGTGCGTAAACAGCATTTTTTTACCGACGATAAAAAAAAAAAAAAAAAAAAAGGTGCACCACTTGCAGGTGATGTTGACAAGATTGTAAGATGTGTATTATATAAAACTACAAGCGACCTCGTTCGTGGGACCTACATATAAACCATCTTAAATTACTTTTTAATAATGTAATTTATTTTGTTATTGTGTTTTTAAACCATAACTTTAACTAGGAATTTTCGTTTATAATGTTTTAATTGCATGCTGTCTTCGCCTATAATTATAATGACATTGAGCTAAATACTGCTATGGTTAATTATTTTTTGGTATTATTAATGTTTATTATGTTGGTGATCATTTTTATAAATAAATAAATAAATACTCTCTTTATAAAAATAAATCCGCATCAAAACCCTTCCCGTAGTTTAAAGATTTAAGCATTCATAGAGACAGACAGCGGAATGTGACTTTTTTATACTATGTAGTGATAAATATGGATTAATGCCTATTCAAATTGGGGTCCCGTACAATTGTTTATAAACTCTAAAAATACCTCAAGGCAGGCATGCGATAAAATAAAATAAATATTATTATTGTATACGGAATTGCAATTGCCGATGTGCAACATTAAACGCTCGTAGCTCTGCGGTGCTAGGTGGTCGGAAACGATCACCGAAGTCCTTAGATGGGTGACCGTTTGTGTGGCATTTGATATCGAGCGCTTCCGTGCTTCGGAAGGCACGCTAAGCCGTTGGTCCCGCTTATCACTAAGTGTGGTAGTAGATACTTAGGCCATGTTAGAGGCCTAATGGGCGGTTTGATAAATTCTAACAGCAGGAAACCATACACCTGCCTCCGCCATTCCGCACTGGGTCAGCGTGGTGGAGTATGACCCAAAACCCTCACACCTTGATATGTGAGAGGAGGCTCGTGCTCAGTAGTGGGACGTTAATGGGCTGAGATGATGATGTGCAACATGAACCGCTGTATCCGCCGTACCTACAAATTTATACACAACTTCTAGGGTTGGCTGGTAGAGATCTCTTCTAGAGATAAGTCCACTTTTGTACTTTAAGTTTTTAATACCTTTTGTAATCTATTTATGTTTTATGCGCAATAAAGGATTATTATTATTAACTATCATTACTCTATGTCATCATTATCATATCCTAGCATTATCTCGGTTGACCCAGACTTCAGCTAAATGCCCAGGGTCTGCTCACTGGTCTATCTACACTGGTAGACAACCAGGTTTTGGCTAAACTTCAGTTATTACATACAGCGTACTATCGTTACTCTACGTACAAGTCTTGAATTATGAACTCAACGCTATATAAACATCTGCAAACTCAACAGGGAAGCAGACAATTTATCTTTGTATACAGAAACGTCACAACCCATTAATTAACTTAAAATTGTAAACCAATATTAATGTGATTTTCTTGCGAGTAGACGAGCTACGTTCCCGTCGCTATAATTAGATTGATACTCAAGTGCACTCACTTGTACTGAGCTAAGGCTGTGAGTACACTATGTGGCAGGAATACCACGTATACAAAACCCATAAAATGTATTTTTATTAGAAGTTGAGAACTTTGTCTACATTATCTTGATTGCAATAATCGCTGAAGTCTATGTGATATCGCTGGTATTTGAATATAAATATCTTAAGTTATTTATATTCAAATATATATATATTCTTAACTTAAGAATTAAGGTTTTCCCAAAAAAATTGCATCAGAAAGAACGTGAAACGCTTCTTATGGGTCGGCAAAGCGCTTTTGATGCCGCTTGTAAAGCAAGTGTTCAAGGACTGCTATAAACACTTTCTATAAGGTAAGCATGCTTGAGATCTACTTTGTGATATACTCGTATAAAATAATGTCCAATATTTAATAATAATTTAGTTTCTTATTATTAAATATCTGCCTCGAAAAGGGCACGTAGATATAAAAAAAATATTTCTGACGAGAAACATTTTATAAATAATAGCCAAACCTAGTCAGGGTTATAAAGACCACCGCTGAACATGGGTCTCCCCAATTGATAACATTCTATTGGGGATATATGTATACATCCTGCCTGATGGTGAGCAATTGATGCAATACAAAAAATAATTAAAGCGCTTCATACCGTGAAATAAGCACGGTACAAAGCGCACCAAGTGATCATCAACCTCCCTTTATTTTTACACGGTTTCGGTTGTATTTTTAATATTAATTCTCATTTACTATAACTATGTTACAAATTTTGAGTATGACCAACAATGTGTAAACCACGCGATCATATACTATCGGCGATCAGTGGCGGATAAATTGATTATGAACACTATGTTAGAAATATATGGGGGTAGGTATAGAGGTGGGTGGACCCGGAATCATACGAAATAGGAAACACATGAGCCGGCAGCGAATTCTAGAGCTTAGTGGTCTTGTTTAGACACGACTTCCCAAATTTCTTAGATCGAGTGCTGATAGTCTGCATAGTATGTGGATGGTTACTAAGACCAGCACGACAGTTCGGGAGAGGAAAGGAGAGGGCGGGATGAGACCGAAAAGCTCCTCAGAACACTCGCCAAAGTAGTTCCGGGAGAAGACACTGAGAGATGCAATGACTCTATGCAGCTATAGATCCTCGAGTGAAGCTGTTACCTCAGCATCCCCTATAATGCGAACCGCTCGCCGTTGCAGTGTGTCAAGTTTGTCGAAGAGGTACTTAGCAGAACCGACCCAAAGATGGGAACAATACTCTACACTCGATCGCACTTATATATTTGCCCATAATCACCACACTGGTCAGGCGGGTTGATGATCGCAGTTCCAGGATAACACTGCTGCCTATCCGGCAGGATTGCTCTTCGTCGACTCTTATGACAACGAGAGAGGCACTATTCTAGGCCGGTAACACACTGCACGCGAAACGATTTTTTTTTTGGTATAATATGGTAGAATATTTGTAACGTTCTTTTTAGCGTATATGATTAGATCCCACCAGTTTAAAAGTAATAAGCAAATATATTAAAAGAAAGTTGAAAAGAATTTCGATATGAAGTTTTCAATTCGCCAAGCAATTAAGGTTTTAAGGAAAAGATATTAAACGAAATAACCAAGACCACAACAACGTTATAAGGAAAAATATCAAATATCCAATTAAGAATAGGAAATATTTTTATGTTAAATCCTCGTAAACTCCCACGCTTAAAGCAGTATCAACACCCCTAAACAGATTGGAATCTACAAAAGTTTATGAAAATTACTTCCTTTTTTAAATATTTTTGTACATCATTATAAATATATTTGCTATGCATATAAAGTAATATGAATAAAATTTACTGAAAAAAGAGTTACACGGGCTTGAAACTCAAACCTCAAAGTACTAGAAGGATTTAGCGCGTCCCTTGCAGTCTCCGGAGTAGTTAGGGCAGTAAACTGGTTACCCAATTGTCGTAGGATAGATTCCTACTCGCGACAGGTCGACCGCGGACTTGTTAATTTACAATACAACCTACAATAAAAATGTTTTATAATGTAAAATATCTTACATATTATCACGCCTTGTTCCCCCAGGAGTAGGCAGAGATCTAATTCTTCCACTTGCTACATTTCTAGCATATAACACAAATAAAACAATCAAAATGTTCACTAGTTACATCTTAGAAGCATAATTCTTTATATCGCTTTTGATATATTTTCTGTCTCGGGTCTAGTGTAGTCACAGCCTATGTGTTGGGTAGAATTTTATTGTCTATGCTTCTTTTATGGAATAGGAATATTATTTTGTCGTGAATTTCTGCAATTCGTATACTTGTATTATTTTGAGGTTCTTTTCTTTTATTCCTTATTCTTCTGTACGATGCATTCTCACCGCAGTTTCTTATTGTTGAGCAACACTGTAATTTTTTGTAACTTAACGTATCTTGTAATATTATACTGTAATAAATAACTTTTTATAGTATGAATGTATAGAAATCCTACCAAGACCTAAGGAGCCCAAGCCAACCTCGCCTGCAAGTGGTGCACCTACTGATCAACGGACGAGGCTCTGGGAATCATAACGGTGCCCGGTAAGCGGCAATAGGCTCCCTATGCGGAGTGTGAGCATATAATATGTCTCTGCCAAGCCCTTCGGGGAAACAGGCGTGAATGTGTGTATCTGGCTGAAAACGTGAAATGTGACTAAAGTGACTTAATTATTTTTCGGATGGAAAATCTTCAAATGATCTTCTCTGATCTGCTGTGAGTGGAGCGGGTGAGTGTCTCCATCTTTTACTTACTAAAAACAATCAATGTTCCTTTTTGAGCCTGCGATCACCCTTTCGAACAGTCCCGCATCCCCGGTATAAAAAGTGACTGCGATTCGGATGGCATCAACCTAAACTCACATCTCGTAACAGTCTCTATTTACGGTAGACCTTTTAAATGATAATATTTAACATTGAAATAAGCTATGCCCTGTAATATATTTATTCATCTCAACCCATAGCGTTTAACGTTATATATGTAACGTTTAACATTAACGTTTCGAAGCTTAGTGTAATGAAGTTAGCTCAAATCATAGACAATCATCTGAGGTTCTTAATTATTACATAGTCTAGGTGAAGATATGCATTTTCTAGTAATTTAATTAAAAAAATAACTTTGCAACGCGTTTGCTGAGATATCTTCCACCAACGTTAAGAAGCTTAGTGTAAGACGGTTAGGTCAAGTGGGATGCAGGGCTTCATGAAAGGCTTTGACGGTGCTAATGCTTACTGGCTCTCACAGGATTTTACCGGTTACATTACGGATCGGGGTTTTCCTTGATGCTATCTTAGGTTTATTCTATTAGTTCTGCCTCAATAATCAGAATTAATAATTGATGCATTGCTTGAGGGTTTTGTTTACTATGAAATTAAAGATCTTGTGAAATTGTCTTTTTAATGTGACACGTCATAATGAATCCATCATGCATAATAGTAAGTAGTCGATGCAGACCTTAAAATTAAGGCGCATCATACGGTGGAGAAGGCACGGTGAAATGCTCACCCACTCCTGACGGCCTGCAGAAATGCCATTTCACGCCCGGCTTAAATGTCCCAGGATTATAGCGAAGAAATAGGGTAGGGGAGAGCACCGATTCCTGCGGCACTTCAGCATTGACCTTGTAGCACTCGGAGGAACTGCCCTCACAAAGGACACGAGTCTTGTTCGATGTTGTTCTAAAGACGTTATGTTCAAAACAAACAATTAAGTACCACATACGCACCCACACTATTAATAAAAATATGCACACATAGACACATACGTGCATTTGCGAACACATGCGCACGAATACACAATGAGGTATATTATTTATGTTGCGTAAAACAGTTATTAAAAATATGTATGTGTATTTCTATTTCTGTATTGTAGAAATTATTTTTTAATGGAATAATGAATAAGGGGAGGACTTACACCCGGGAAACAGGTTTTATTTTTTACTTTGATTTCACAAGCAATTTTGATTTTAATCTATTTCTGGAATTAAATAATAAAAATACGAATATAAACGGTTTTGTAATCAATAAAGAAATTATTATCATATAATAGGTTGGGGAAAAAGTCTTTTCGTATTTTTGTATGAAAAGTCAAGACATTTTTTTCAAAGTTTATTTACATTTATTTACAATATATATGTACCGTTTTGTTGAATAACTTTCTGCCATTTTGTGGGCAGAGACATTATCCCGTTACTGTAGAAACTTTGGGACTTCTGATCAAAAAAACGGGACAAATAGTTTTGGCAGTCCTCTCTTGAGGTCAACCTTACAGAACCTAAAGAATTCTGCAGAGACCGAAACAGGTGAAAATCTGAAGGCGCAAGGTCAGGGCTATATGGTGGATGCACTAGGACCTCCCAGTCGAACTCTCTTAATTTTTGCTGAGTGGCTAAAGATGTGTGTGGTCTAGCGTTATCGTGATGAAAGACCACACCCTTCCTGTTGATCAATTCCGGCCGTTTTCTCTCGACTGCTTCCTTTAATCTCATCAGTTGCTGGCAGTAAAGATCAGAATCGATGGTTTTGCCGGGCGGTAAAAGCTCATAATAAACAATGCCCTTCCAATCCCACCATACACACAGCATCACCTTATTTCGTGTTAGGCCAGGTTTGGCCACAGTCTGTGAAGCCTGGCCAACTTTCGACCACGACCTTTTTCGCACGTTCTTGTCGTACGTGATCCACTTTTCATCGCCAGTTATCAATCTCTTCAAAAACGGCTCGGTTTCATTACGTCTCAATAATGAATCGCAAATGAGTACACGGTTCATTAAGTTTCTTTGAGTGAGCTCGTGTGGCACCCAAATATCGAGCTTTTTTGTATAACCAGCTTTCTTCAAATGGGTCAAAACTGTTTTGTGGTCAATTCCCAGTTCTTCAGCTACATCGTAACTACTAATATGCCGATCTTGCTCCACTCTTTCAAAAATGGCGTCCATTTTATTCGTAACAGGGCGACCAGAGCGAGGTGCATCTTTAACATCAAAATTTCCGGACTGAAAACGTTTGAACCAAATTTGTGCTACTCTTACTGACACTGCATCAGGTCCATAAACATCACAAATTTTTTTCACTGCTTGAGTTGCATTTTTGCCTTTTTTATAATAAAATTTTAAAATGTATCGAATTTCTTCATTACATTCACTCATTTTTACCGGGAGAAAAACAAATGAAAAATAGCGGGAAACAACTTTTTTTTATTTTTTTCTTTTCTTTATAATGGAACCTTTTTAATGTTACCAAAACCAGCCAGACACAAAGAGTAAAGTCAAAAAAATTTTATAATAAGTTTATACCTACGTTATGCGAAAAGACTTTTTCCCCGACCTAATATAATTATCACGGTATAAAATCATATGATAAAGTAATTTTATACAAATCAGGTTCGACAAAATTTTTACACCAAGAATATGGTTTAACGCAAATATAAAAAAAACTGTATAACTACTAAACTAGGAATAAGTTAACTTTACCGGGATTAATTCGCAATCTCTTCAATTTGTAAGAAATAGGGTTAATTTCAAAATGGCGGCAGATCGCGCGTCAGCTGATTGATTGCCAGTCTTCTGTTATTTTGGCGATTTTTGTTTTGTGCAACCCTTCTTATATAAAACGGCATTTCATTTTAAGATATTCAAATAGGAATACATACACACTCGTACATATGAAATATATACATACACATTGATTTTTGTAAGCATATTTGTCGACACTTATGGTTTTCCATGACATGAGAGGGGTGGCACTATTTTACTTACATATAATATTTTAAAAATAGGTACCAAATATTTATTTTTTCATTATTATATAACATGTATTAGTAAAGGCCTCACGAATAAAATCCGTAGGTCTAAGTTCCTAACAAGATGTTTATCTTGTTAAATGTCTGTCACGAACGGTCGGTACTTTTACTTACTTTTCAATTACTAAGGTCTTCTTTAAAAGTCATACTAAAAATACTTCTATATTAATGTCAGTGCTGTGGCCTCTAGGACCGTAGTGTACTTAAGTTCTAACGTTGATATAATGATGTTTCGAGCTAAGTAGTAGTCTTTGAAGTATTTTTGCATTTTTATGCATATTTATCGCTCAGAGGTACACCTGCCCTCTACAATATTTGTCTGCATGAACACAAATATGTGTCTCTTGGTCTGAGTTTTCTCTTTGTATTAATTAGTTCTATATTTATAATTAAGTTATGTGTATAAGCTTGGCTCTTAAAACACGTAAGGCTGTTGGTCCCGGCTGTCAAGAACATCTATGACAGTAGTTCATATATCGTCTTTTAATATCCTTACAGCTGGTTTCACCATGGAACAATATTTCCTTCTGGATTGCGATGATCAGACCAGATCAAATAGGGGGAGCACGTTGCACTGCGCCTTTCCGAGGAGGTCCTTTCGTTTCTATGGGGGGGGAAGTTGGCCTCGGGCGGAGTGTCAGACGCTGCAACTCAGGTACTGGCCCCCCGCCTGTTTCTTAACAAGCGGCTGGCGTCGTTGTAAGATTTTAGTGGGTATTATTGCTGGCGGTCGCGTCTGCCAGTAGAGAGGCCCACACCCCCTTTCGGTTCCCCTTTAGCCGGAAAGCAGAGCGCAAATGCTTTTTTTTGGCGACGTAAGAAAATGTTATTCAGATTTTACAATTTAATAACTGTCTATTAAAGCCTCTACATAAGGTTAAAGCCTACTAGAATAATAACCAGTACCTACAGCTAAATATGTGTTCCGGAACATGAAACGCTAGATATAAAATCCAAAACATATTGCTTAGCCAAAGAACTTTGTGAATATCTACTCACTTTACTGATCGTCTATTTAGTTTAGGCTGACGATGTGACTATCTAGTCCCACCTAAGCGCATCGTCTACTAATTGACAGTTTTATGAATTTTAAATAACGACTTTAAATTTAATCTATGAAGGATTATATCGGAAAGTTGATACATAATTTATATTTCAATATTATATAATATTTAGTAAACATATTATCAAACCCGGTTCCCTTAGGAATAGACCCACATCCTTCCACTTGCTACGAACCTGACACACACTTTTGGTTTCACTCATACTCATTAACGTAATAATATTAGTTTAAATTATTAAGAAAACATCGTAAAAACTATTTACGTCTTTACCGTATTTAATAAAAGCTATCTACATAGCATCAATTAAAAAAATCACACTATTGCATTGAAATATCACAAAAAAGTTTATTATATCAAATTCAAAACTCTTCAACTCTTTAATCAACGCTAGCATTCAGACCCAGCTTGCAAACTAAAAACTTTATGAATGAAAATCATTTTATAAACACGTAAAGATTGTTTGAAAAGTCAAAGTAATTACGTGTTTCGCTTATTCAAAGTGTAATGAGTGTATTCACTTTGAGTTGAAGAATAATTTGAAACTCATTGCGCTAGTCAAGACTTTCAGCTGATTTACATCGTTATTATAAACTTGGCGAATGCTCTCGATTTCCTTTTCTTTATTCGCTTTTTTATATTTGCAGTTCTATTAAAAAGGTGGAGGTCCTACCAACATTCAAGGAGCCCAAGCCAACCTCACCTGCAAGTGATGCACCTACCGATCAACGGACGAGGCTCTGGTGAACATAAAAGATCCCGATAAGAGGCAATAGGTTCGCCACCTATTACGTGGGACGAATCGTAAAATCGGCGAAATGTTGGCGTATAATATGCGTCTGCCTATCCTTTCGGGGAAAAAAGCGTGATTGTGTGTATGTATGTCCTAATTAAAAGTGATTTTCTTTTCTGAAAAATTAAACAAAACTTTAACATCAACATGTTATTGAAATAAGTGCCTATGACGGTTCAACTTTTCTGATAATGATATTATGTTTGAAGCGAAGTGAAGCGCTGAACTGAAGCGCTCGTAGCTCTGCGGTGCTCGGTGGTGAGAAACGATCACCGAAGTACAGCAGAGTACGTCATGCAGTAGGAAGTCTCTGTGAGATGAAAGGGAGTGGCACTTTTCTAGAATGTCAGCACACGGACGTTATTTAAATATAAGACGTTGTATTATTCCTTAAGAATACATTAAACATCGTATAAAATCCATAATGTATGCAAACACTCAAGCCAGGTTAAGTTAATATTTGATGCCGAGATTTCAGCTATTTTCGTTCAGCCGTTAAAGAATAACTAAGAACCCATCATCTAACAAATTCACTTTGTTGGTAGCTTTGAGTGCTGTTTTAATACAATGTTTTACATCTTCGTTACATATTGTAATTTTTTATTTATGTGAATATACAAATTAGTAAGAAACACTTTCGAAAAATTTCATACTATCGTTAAAACCTTTTTCTATTTGTGAGTTTCGCTAACTGTGATTGAATGAAAAAAACTTTGCTCATTGTTGCATTGTTGCAAATAACTTGACACTGGAAACTACTCTAATCGAGTGATTACGTACTTAAAGAAAAAAACAAAAAGTTTTATGACATGACATAAGGTGGATCATGGTTTGGAGAGAGAATCCGCAATCCCGCGGAACGTCAGAGTTATTCAAACCCCATTTGAAATGACTATTTTGACGGCAGACCTGATTCCTAAATCTGTTTAAAGAATTATTGTTGTTGTAACTTGTATGAATTCTTTTAATGTTTCCTAACCTAAGCAAGTCTCCCCCAGTATGAGAAGAACGAGTAATAAGACTCGTGATCAAGATAAGTCTTGTATTTTCAAATTTGTTTTAGTTTAAACAGACCTTCTATATTTATGCGATACAAACGCACGTGATATATCCAATTGATTCGATTCTATGAAGTAAGCAGTCACAAATTACATAGCTTTCCATTGCTATTTTGCAAAACAAAATTTAAACTTAAAATTTATCCTTGTCGCTTTCAACATCATGATTTTGTAAATCAAGTATTTCACTACCCAAAACTTAATAATATTTTTGAATAGAATGTTATTGACGTCAAATTGCATCAAAAGGATTAATCAAATAAGATTCTCGCAGACTCTTGGCACTAGAAACCAAATTCTTAAAGTGTTTGCTTTATTCTCAGATGTCTGGATTTCATTTAAGCAACAAGATTCTAGATCGATATAGCTTCTGAAGTAGATATCAAGAGGAGTCTGCATGATTCAGAAACTGATCTTTTGTAGAAAAACGATCTTTTATAAATATCTTGCTAAGGACTTGTAATGGGTTCGTAAGTGTACTTAAATTATATTAAAAAATTCATAGATATTAACATAGCGCCACTTAGTACTGAACTTATGACACTTGTTTAATGGGAAAACATACTACATTGCTTATTTGTGAATACCAAACCATGTTTATACATTATGATTATCTATATATACTAAGATTTTTCTCTGCATATTGAAAATAAAAGAAACAGAAGCTAAAAAGTTATAGCTTTCAATCTGTAAGGTAGCCGCCCATATGTCAGCAAACGGAAACATTTAAATAGTGAATGTCAGATTGAACTTTTCAAATCCTAGTTTCTTAATTGGATCAGAAAAACGGAAAGACTTACAAAACATTAATTTATTGACTATCAAAAATAATTGCAAAATATATCGGGAACGTAAATATTTTCCGGCGAGGACATAACAAAGTTTTATTTTTCAATACGGCTCCAAACCCGTCCGTCCGTCCGTCAGTTCTGAAAAATCCTCTCTCCGAAAAGGACTATCTCTCATATAAAATTAAATACGCACACAAAACATTGCGTCAGCAAAAAGGTACTAAAGTTAATAAGGAAAAGAAAATGTTTGCTTTAGTGAAAAGTCAGACTGACAGTTTTGTTAACACTTGTAACAGGCCAAGCTCGACTGCGACCCTTAAAACCACATTACATCAAACACCGTGGGGCTTAACCGAGAAAAGGGTTCACACATCTCTCTAATAAACCATCCTAACGTGCTACGTAAAGCTTTGGTTACACTGTACGAAGAGGTTATGTGCGACAAGAGAAGATATTCTACCAGACAGATGGATTTGTCTGATGATGCGTCAGCTGTGGGTTGAGGGAAATTAGAAAGTTATCTACCATGTTCAGCTAGATATATGCTGGTGATTATTTTTTGAGAATTGGTGACAGACTAGAAGAAAAAGACGAAGATATGAATTTTTTTCTGCAGTACGGGCTTTAATGCAGTAAAGCTGTCCTAGGTACCTCGTGAGCGGGTGTCTTCTAAAGAATAGTGAATATACTAGGTCACAAATTTTTGCACGTCACGAATGACAAAAGCTAGAAGACAATGGCTTGTGCAAGCAAAGATGAGAGTTCCTGAGTAGTGGTAATGGGAATGCGTGTGGTTGAATTAATAAAGTAGGGAGGTAGAGAAGAAGGCGTGGTTTTTAAATGGCAACTTTTTTCTTCCAATCTCTCTCTTCTGCGTGTTAGTGGTGGTACGCTTGGACAGGGGTCACCTTAATTAAATACGGAAATGAGTTCCTCACTCTTCAAAGAATCATTCTTACAAAAAGAAGAGTGCATTCGATGGCTCCGATTTAACTAATGGTAATCTTATCCGTACACGAGGACTATTGGTGAGCTTGTGGCGCCATTGTGCATTGTCTCTTCTCTACATACGATTTAAACGGATGATGATGTGTCGTAATTTAATCGCCGCTTTTGAACTATAAGTGTAATTGAATCGTAAATTTTAAAGCCTGCTCTTATGGCTTTAAAATTACCTATCAGTGACTAATCCCTTACCAACATTCGTCGTTGATTTACATCACTGTGATTGGTTGAGATTAGCCGGCTAAGTAATTACTGCTAACTGGCAACCAATAACTATACCAAGCATCTAGAAACTATTACCTGGGTATATTAAGCGGAATATATTAACAGTGACGCTATCACAATAATCTGACGGTCGCTAAGTGGTATTGAGGTATAGAATAATCCTATAAACTGACCACTTAGACTACTGGTGACTGATTTATAATATTCCTAACTTTATATAAATAAATATTCTCTTACAATCACACCAATTATTTAGTTCGAAGATAAGTATCATTAAGAACTTGTGTAATGGATACTAAATAACGGATAAACATCTATAAATACTTTTTTTTTGTATAAACATACTGAAGATACATAGGAGAACACCCAGACCAGAACAAATATTCATGTTCATGCACACAAAGATTTCCGTCCATGAACATGAATATATGACAACTATAGTTAAGAGCAACTACTTGCGTGACTTTACATTTGTTTGTTATCCATTACCTTCCAATTTATAGAATCAAAATGATCATATTGATCTTACCGACAAGAAAATCCTATATATTTTAATATAATTTATTGTATTTTATTTCCAGATGGATAGATATCATTCACCCTCATTAACCTTCTCATACACACCGGTCGGTTTAAGGTACTTTTGACCTACTCTTTTTCAAAACCTTCTGGATTTGGTCATGGAAAGTCATACGGGGTATTCCCTTCTTTTTGCTGGTCAGACGTGCTTTTCGGTCACATTATGACTACTTACAATAGCGTGAAGTGCTCTATTCCACATACAACGTGGTGTAATTATAACTACAAGTTTTGACGACCGATATGGCGTGGTGACGAGTATACCCGCATTCCACTCCTGAGGTCGTGGGTTCGATTCCCACACAGGACAATATTTGTGTGTATAAATATAAATATTTGTTCTGGTCTGGGTGTTTTTCTATGTATATTAAGTATGTATTTACAAAAAAAAAAGTATTTATGTATGTTTATCCGTTATTTAGTATCCATAACACAAGTTCTTAATGATACTTATCTTGGAACTAAATAATTGGTGTAAGTGTCAGAAATATTTATTTATTTATTTTATTATTATTTAAGTCCTTGGTAATTTGAAGACTTTTATTACAAATATGTTTGACTCGAATGGTATTAATAAGGTATAATCAAACTTAAAAGGAAATAAAAATTAGTAAATATAAAAGTACATAGTATATAAGGTGACAGACAACTGTCAGAAGAATTGTTTTCTTCATTTGAATTAATTTTTTGTCTGGATATCTATAGCGTCCTGTTAGGTTTAGATATAGATTATAAACATTTTCTTAATTATTTATTCTTTTGATTATATTTAGGTGCAGAGGATTATTGCACGTTGAATGCTGTTGGGCTCAGACTTAGTAGGACATTCATTGCTTATCAATATACATATTTGTTCTGGTCTGGGTGTTGTCCTTTGTATATTTGGTGTATATTTACAAAAAAAAAGTATTCATGTATGTTTATCCGTTATTTAGTATCCATAACACAAGTTCTTAATTATCTTGGAACTGAATAATTGTGTCAGAAATATTTATTTCTTCATCAGAAACTTGAAGAACAATAGCTTAATATGACAAACATAGAATTTCTCACTTCATTAAATGGATACTATCACTATTTATGTGAATAGCCATTGCTGTTCATGTGACTTCAGCTTTATTCTGTGCAGACTCAAATAATTTCCTAATCAACACATCTTTGTTTTCGCTAATTGTGTCATTCCGTATTCTATTTGGTCTTTTGGAAAGAGTTAGCTTGGAAGCTTGAGCTTAGAGTTTGTTTCTCCCTTTATTGCAGATTTATCTGAATGAGGTCAGAATAAATTTTTAATGTACTGTGTTTAAATTGCAGAGCGTAATTTGGGTAAATCTAATCTTCTTGTGCTTAAGTTAATTAGTTTTCTGAAACACTTAGCGTGGATTTAAGTTGAACGTGGGCTGTATTAGTTTAGATTTTAGTTTATTTAAATTGTTTTGTAATATGTGTAAATTGTAAGGGGCAAATTGTTTTTACTGGTTTTAGACCCCAAAATGAAGATAGAATACATTTTTATTATGAGTTTTATTTAAAGTGCTGTCGAAATTCATAAATTTCTAACCTAATGAAACCTTATTACACTTCAAAATTCCCCAAATCTCTATTAAATACTTAATAAGTAAGTCTTTCGTAGGGGATCAGTTTATTTACATCTTTTTGATATTGCTCTTTGGCACTTTAAATAGAGTCTATCGTTTGATGATTTTGTAGAAAGCGAACATTCTATATTATTCCGTCATGTCAGACTGTCAGATTGTTAATTTGATTGTCTGTTCTCGGTTTAGCTCAAAGATTATCGCTATCCCCTTTTTGTGAGCCAGTGGCGTCGTCAAGTTTTCAAGTAGACATACATTAATTAGGCAGTGTCTAACAGTAACCAATCTCATAGTGTAATAAAGTTCCGATAGATCGTGTTAAAAATATAATTAGTTAAATGATCCGTTTTCAAGCGATTAAGCATTTTTATGCAAATATATTTAAGAGTTTAAATGGTTTTTGTCGGTCAAAAATTTTAGTTATCGCTTCAGAAGTACGTGTATAAGAGTTCGAGAGGTATATCTACTATAATCTACAAACTTTAAAAACTCCTTAGTAAAATATTCTATTTTTTATCATACAATGAATGAAACACGTTTTATGGTAAGCCAAGTTTTAAGAGTCATAATTCGATTCTTGTTTTCAGGCAATCTGACTATTACAAGTGTATTATATCTATCGTTACAAAAACGTAAGTCCATTACATAACACAGGCCGTGAAAGCGTTACAAACAGCGATATATTCCCAGAAAAAAGTTCGGATCGGCCTACACAAACCTGTAACGTTATTTGGCCGAGTAACGCGCAGTGAGCGTGCCGCTTTGAATACAGATTGCCTTTTTGCCGCAACTCAAACTTTCTTGGGCAATGAAGAACCGACGCCTCGAACGAGAATAGCCTTAAGGTTGCCAACACACTGGCAATTTCTTGAGATAATAGCGACTAGTGCCTCTTTTAACTGCAGCTGTACGAAATTACCTTTCTTAACATGCAACGTGGGACCACAGACATAAAACACAGCTTGGTTGGTATTTTTCTATTATAAACCTAGTTGTTTTTTGTTTAATTAAAATGCTCGTGTGCATGCATACGATTGTTTTTTCTTGTTCTTGGTGTTTTCTATGTGTTATGGGAGTAGTTCAAGTTTTGCTTAGTTTGTATCTAGAAGCGATTGTAAGATTAACGGAAAGAGCGGAATTTATTAATAAAATTAATTGTATGTGATGCGGGCCGTCACGTTATGTCTATGAGGAAGTCCTAAGTTCAGCAGTGGATTTTTTAAGACTTATAATGCATACAAACATAAATTCACGCCTATTTCCCCGAAGTACGCAGAGGTATATTATACGCTCACACTTCGCCAATTATATAGTTGGTCGCACGTAATAGGTGGCGAGCCTATTGCCGCTTAACGGGCACTGTTATGCTCACTAAAGCCTCGTCCGTTAATCGGCAGGTGCACCACTTGCAGGTTAAGGTGGCCTGGGCTCCTTAGGTCTTGATAGGATCCCTAATACACTACCTAAGACTGATAATCATGATATTATTATGTTATATTAGTTTTGAGTATATCTATGTCAATATATTCTTAATTGACTGCTTACTTTACAACAGAAATTTTGTCTCTCATTTTCTCATTATATTCGCCTTCATTGCTTCCTTTGCTAAGAGCTAGCGCACGTTCATTGGTATTGTCGGTTCGATGAATGCCGTACAAATGTCAAAGCAAAGGCTACGTGACTAGTTGAGTTACACAGTAAAGCACTGTAGCGTAATCTCTCGCTCGGAATCATGTACAATATTTCATCATAGAACTGGGAGTGCTCATGGTTCAGCGATATTACATGTTTGAAATCGATTAAAGGTGTTAAGCAAAGTTCTTTAGATGGGTGACCGTTTGTGTGTCATTTATTTCATCAAAGAACCGAGAGTAAAGCATATAGCTCGGCGAAATATCGTAGTCGAACACTTACAATTGTTAAGGAAAGTTCTGAAGAGTTAGTCTTTGGATGGGTGACCGTTCGTGTGGCATTTAATATCAAGTTAACACACATAAAAGAGCTGAGCCAGGCTCATAAAGAGGGGCGCGCAGGGCGGTGCGGCGCAGGCACCGTGGTGCGGACAGACGGCAGCGCGGGACATCGGGCGACACGACACCGACACTTGCTCCAACGACGGCGCGCAATCAATACGCAGTTATACGAACCGAACATACCTTTATTACCACGCCTTTTTTCAATAATTACTCATTTACAGTCCAGTGTGTTTTATTTACATGTATAAATTGGCTGGCCTATCTATCAAGCATTTATGTGTTTTGGTAGACACGTTATAGCGTTGGTCCCGGTTTGGATTATACTTCGTAGTCATTAAGCCAAGTTAGAAGCCGGTAGATATTGAGTGGGTTGATTAATTCTAACAGCAGGGATGACTTACTCAAAGACATGTCAGCACAGAGGGGTTCCCCGAGGAAAGGGCCAAGCCTGCCGGGGTTGCGGGTATGGGTTACTGCGGCTCCGGGACATAGCAGGCTTAAGAATGAATATGGATGGTTTTTAGTCAGTAAATGTCTGACACACCCTTCCGCTTCACCTGCAGCGGGAGACATTATAGTATAATGTTTTTTTTTGTCTGTAAGCTTGGTATGCTCTGTTAGTTGCTCTGTAAGAAATATTGTATTCTAGATCTTGATGTTAGATATAATAGGCTCATATTTAATGTGTCATCAAAATTAATAAATTACCAACCTAACCTAACCTTTTTGTACATCAAAAAATTCTGATGGAGCACCTAATCCCCTATTAGATGCTAGATCAGTATTTTTGATGATCAAAAAAGTATTTTTTAGAGGTTCAGTTTATTATATTCCGATATAATATATACAGATAAGCAATAAATGTGCATGATTATATATTGATTTATAAATATTTATGATAAATAGGTAGTTTAAAGTAATAAACAATGAATTGCGATGTCCTTACAGAGCGCTACATTGTAATTAACATCTCTATGTACACTTAACTTACATTATGTAACTACCCAATGTAGCATGCAATAAATAATTGAATTGAATTGTTTACAGGCATGGTGACCCATGCAATACTGCAAAATAGCCAATCCTTCTCCTTCGGATTCAGGTCATACTCTATCACGAGGATCCAGTACGGATTGGTGTAGACAGGAGTGTTGCACTTATAATAATAATAATGCACAGGCCTGCGAGCCTAGTGCAGAAGTCATAGTTTACAAATTTCATTGTCACATTTATTTTTTTGCTAATAAAGATTATTATTATTATTATATAATAAATTTCTTTATTTCATAATCAACCTGGTACATTAGAATATCTATTAGCTGGTGCCTCCTTATAAGCTTGAATAAGCCTGTGTCAGGAGACACCGCTCTTCAATAACACATAATCTAAGTTTTGGTTTGAGCAACAATTTTATATTAGTGTTAGACAAACAGTTTTACTTATGTTAATGTTAAATAACAATTTTATATTAAAAATTAGAATTAAAAAAAAAATGTTTAGTGAGTAAGTGGGTACTTTGCTGTTAATTACGCTATTATGCACTTTGCTGTTAATTTCTATAGATTCCCAATAACCCTATCACAAGGCTTACATAAACCATTCCCAGGAATTCCTTTGGGAATTCCGCATCATTTTGGCTTCGACTTCAGCCAAACACATTGAAAGGAAATTTACAAAAACAAAACGATAAAACTAAAATGAATCTAAAAAGCTGCGATAAAAGCAGAGTTTAAGGACATTTTAAATTATATAAAAAAAAGTTAGTTTAATTTACAAGAAAAAAACAACTTTGCTTATCTTGATAAAGGTGTATAAAGCTCTTAAGTCAGCGAATCCTGAGGAAATTATTTAAACACCCCAGGGGAAAATGTGAGGTAAATCTAAGAGAAGAAACGGCTCACGAACGATTAGTTCGTTTAATGGCACAGGAAATAATGTTGCCACTGTATCAAAAGATTACTTTACTAACGAAATAATGTTAGCAAGGCTCTTTAAATAAACGCTTTATATATTTTATTTCATATGTTACTTCGAAAAAAAAACATCGTTTCGGTCATCGCCAGTTGATAAATTCTTTAAAAGATTATCAGACTTATCAGGAGTTATTACCACTGTACTTAAACTGCCTCTTTTATTACTTGAAATAGTTTCTATGTTTACCAACCACATGTTTGATTTATTACGGAAACCTGTTATTGGTCAGCTTGAAGCTCTTAAGTCAATTGATGATAAACGATGTTGTTATATAAATGAATAAAGATACAAATTCTTACTATTGAATAAACTGTTGAATAGTTATGATGAAGTTTAATTATTATTAATAAAGGTCCAAGTGCGTAGAAGGCCTAAACTAGGTACTGTAGCAACACCATTGGCGAGAAGTATCGGTTTATTGAACGACCCGACTTTTTATCATAAAAGGGCCGGGGCTGTTGTAAGTGGCAATGGTCACAAATATACACCTTACATGTTTTTTTGATTGGTTGATATTGAAGGGTTAATAACGTTTGAGGCTCACATATTAGAAGTATAAATTTGAATTTTCTTAAAAGATTATTTATAGGATTATATATACATACATTCACCCCTGTTTCCCCAAAGGGGTAGGCAGAGGCATATTATACGCCAACACTTCGCCAATTATATGATTGGTCTCACGTAATAGGTGGCAAGCCTATTGCCGCTTACCGGGCACTGTTATGTTTGCCAGAGCCTCGTCCTTTGATCGGCAGGTGCACCACCTGCAGGTGAGGTTGGCTTGGGCTCCTTAGGTCTTGGTAGGATCCCTGTACACCCGATTTATAGGATTATCAACTTGTTAAATATTTTTAACAAATACATAATGCCGCTTCTAGCAAATGGTTCTTACAATAAGAGATAATCTCATCATACACACAATAAAAATAGTTTTTATGTAACGTGTCATTAAAATTAATAAATATCCAACCTACCTTAATGTACACTAGAAATACTATCTCAGCTGTCTAATCTCCTATTATATGCTCAATCAGTAGTTTTGATGCAAAGATGACATTTATAGAGGATCAGTTTATTACATTCTCATAAAAATTAAAAGTAGGGGAAAACTAATATTTTTTAGCTTGTTGTGTAAGGCTCGCCTAATATTACGTGGTACCAAAAATATTATTGGCGAATTGTGTTTACATGCCTCTGCCTACCCCTTCAGGGAAACAGGCGTGAATAAATGTATGTATGTATTTTGTAAAGGCATGCTCATATTTCTAAGGCAAACTCTATGAATGTAATATTTTTATCACGCACACCAATATTTTTGATTATTTAGGAATAGATCTTACGACCTTAGGAGCTGCAGAAGAAAATACTAAGATCTATATTAAGAGCAATGAACTGACACAATGGTCCCATTAAAAGTGTAATGTAGATTTCAGTAGTAAAAAGTACCTAAGTCAATAGCATTTCAAACTACCTAAAATTTATTTAAAACTGGTTACACCAGTAAACGCACCCTGAGTCTTTAGCGTAAGTCTAGGGGACAACAATATAATGCTAGGATGACGAAAAAGTGTTCAATAAACAACTGAGAAAGTACTTAAAATGAAAAGTGAACTGGAAATAAATTATTTTACTCTAAAGCATAATTAATCCTTTAAGTAACTTGGACTTCAGAATATTAATGATTCAAGCAACTTTTCCAGAGCTTACAAAAATAATCTTTCCATTATAATAATTGTCTATCGCTTGATAAGGCTTTTAGTTCGGAATGTAAATTATGACTAAACGAACTAAATGTTCTAACCCTTCTCAATTTCTTTTAATTAAGGGGCATAGTATATTTTCTAAATTTTTTTGTCCTATTAGGCTGAAAGGGCTAGCAACAACCACATCTATAAACCTCGACCAGCTTCAAATTGTAGTACCCCTTTTAAGGACCACGAATATTCTCAAATAAACTCCTTTACCCGTCCGAAGCATTTGAGGCAGTCTTAGAAAGAGCTGTCTTGACGTGTTAAAGGGTGACACATGCAAAACCCATGTCCAAAAAACATGCCAAAGGCCGTGAGAAGTAAATCCCTATCCCCCCAGACTGGTATCCACTTTGACTTGGTGGGGTGGGGGGGGGGGCTGAGTACCTCTCAGCAGGGCGAAGGAGCCACTTGGGAAAGGTAACAACCAGAGACCGGCGAATCTAGGTGCCCTTAATATTGACTTTTGGGGGGGTAACTACCGCGATAATGATGTTAATGTGCTTTGATGTTGATATTCTAAACTAGCAGAAAATATATCCTCCCCTATCATTACTAAATGAACATTTTCTGATAATGAGACTCTAATAAGACAAGGTCAGTCTCAAATTATAATTAATGCCTTCGAAACAAAATCCCTAAGCGCTATAATTACCAACCCGCCTCAGCACAATGAACCTTTTCATTTCGCCGATTAAAACATCGAGATAAAGATTCTATAGAAACACCAAGCTTTTATTATCTCCTAATTATGTCTGACACTGATACAGTTCCCGTATTGTTCAATGGTATTGTAAAATTTGTATCAGGAACTGAAGAAAGGGCAGTGAAGAATTCCTCGGTCCGATAGATCCTTTTCAGAATGTTTATAAATAAAAGTTCCTTTATTTTTTTGCTGTTTTTTCAATTATTATATTTTCATGACCATCATTTTAGCCCGTTCGGGAACGAAGAACGGTCTATAGGGGTAGGGCAATACAAATGGATGGGTGACCGTTTGTAAAGACTTTGATATTGAGCGCTTCCTTGCTTCGGAAGGCACGTTAAGCCATTGGTCCTGTTTATCACTAAATGTGGTAGTCGTTAAGCCATTTTAGAGGCCTAATGGGCGGCTTGAAATATTCTAACAGCAGGACGCCATACACCTGCCTACGCAAATCCGCACTGAGTCAGCGTGGTGGAGTATACCCTCACACTGGATATGTGAGAGGAGGCTCGTGCTCAATAGTGGGACGTTAATGGGCTGTGATGATGAACAATCATACTAATATATTACATTATTTATTTTCAGACTTCCGTTCCGCTTCCCAGCATATTTTTATTATTATTAGTGGGCCCCTCTTTAACACCCGCATGCAAGTGTACGAACGAAGAACTTTAAACCACATTCAACAACTCTGCGATATCATAACTTAGATTACTCTCTGTCGGCGTGCCAATTATCTACTTTCACTGTGCAACTTCACTATGACAAGGTTATTCAATATTTTAAAGTGGGTCAGGATTTTGTTTCTGCAACTTTCCTTTTGTAGGTTGAGTACTTCTGGAGTGGCTCTTTGGAGCGTACTGGCTTTTTTATTGCATAGCGAACAAAGTTGGGCTAGATATAGTCAAAGGCATGTAAATTGAAGAAATAATGGCCGCTGTCTGCGCAGTTACAATTATAGACATAAGAAGACATAAATATGTTAATAATGATTAAGTCCGGTGTCTGTATTCAATTAAAAAGTTAGTATTTTTTTGCATAATGAAAGGAAAGAAGAGTTTTGGCGCCAACGCTGCAGTGTTTTGTTTTCTAAAAGTAGTGCAAATTTGAGTTTTTATTGGTAATATAGTGAATATTTCGAGATAACTTCTTTAGTAACATACACAAGTGTAGGAAAGTAGTATATTGCAGTAAATTAGAATTTTCCGTGTAGATTCTAATACTCTACTTATAATGATAATACTTGTGATATATCTTGAACTGTGACTAAAGACGAAAACGCTGCACATGGTTGCAAATAACTTGATATATTTAATTACTTAACACCTATTGAGTGAGTCCATACTGAAAGACAAAAAAAGAAATAGAAAAATAGTAAACGTAGTGTCACCGCGTTTATGTAAACCTGATAATGTAAGGTCATTGTAAAACCGCGTATTATATTCACGTGAACTTCGTTTCGCGAAACTTACAATGCAAAACTATTCCGAAATTTTAAAGCTGAAGTGATTTTTTACCGATTGTTCCTTTTAATATTTTGGTGCTTTTAAACCAGGTATAGGAATAGGTAGACTGTATTTTCTTAAAGATTTTAGACGGTGCATAACATAGAGCTGTTCTTATCACCGAATTTTTAACCCATACCCATTATTTACTGATATTTTTCGCAAAAATTTGATTGTTGTTTTACTGAGCACCAGGGTCGGAAGTACTTAAATAATTTATTTAATTAAATTATATCTATAAAAAAATATGTACATAGGTTCGCGATATCCAGCAGAAAACAGTGCCTGCCGGAAGTCAAGTATTTCATAAACTTTATGGCGTAATTAGAAAAAGATGGCGCCTGTTTTATTAACTTGCCAAAGTACTGTAATCAGGACATTGCGTTATTAGACGTTGAACCGAGGATATTATTAAATGTCAATCGCGTTATTATATTTTATCTTTATACAAATTGAAACTTAAGAATAGAATCCACCCGATGAATAAAATAGAATAGAATTCATTTATTAGAAATAAAATATGCAAGTGATAGTTTCCTCGGTAAAGTACCGTACGAACTCCTGTCACTTCCAAGGTGTACGTCCTATAGTTTCGTAATTGTTATTTATGAATAGCACTAAACATACTAAGTCAAAAGTTCTTCAGAACATTATCCATAATAATTTAAATATAAGTCACTAAGGTAAGTTAAGACCTTACGCACTTGCTGTTCTACAACACAAGTGTTTCTACATACATACATAATATAGCTCATGTTACCGCGATGGCGTAGGCCTAGGTACGTAGGTATTATAAGCTCACATTTCGCCAATTTTGTTTCTTCAAAAACAATTGTTTCTAATAATGCATAACGCCAAATAATATTAATTACTGAGTCAGGTTGTAAGACTCAGTGACTTTAGGGCACTGTATACGAATCCCAAAGGCGAGTGTTAAGAGAAATAATTGTAGAAGGCCTAAAAAAGGTTCTCGTTAAAAATCGATAAAAGTCTGTTGTTTTATTTTCAATGTCCCTTCTAGATGTTTTAAGTGCTGTGTGTCAAATTTAATGAAAGGCATTATCAACATCTGTTCGCTATAAAATATCTTTTGTTGCTTAATAATTGAGAACTTTTACTTTCTGAATGGCGCAGAGGGCTACAGACGGATTAAGTAAATATTATATTTTATAATTAAATAAAATATATAATAATTTTAGATTCCTAAAATATAATAAAATATTACTTTTATAAATCAGAAGAGAATCGCTTTACGTATGCGGCTATTATTTAACGAATATAGTGTGATAAATTGTTTGGTATATCACTCTTTGCTTAATTGACGAAACTTATTACCTAAAAACATTGAGAGTATAAACTTTTTTTGATATTTTTATTAATCTGGATTAGTTAACCTTTTTTTTAATCCAGTCATTTTTAAATAAACAAACTTAACGTATCATCATCTCAGCCCACTACTGAGCACGAGCCTCCTCTCACATATCAAGGTGAGAGGGTATTGGGTCATACTCCACCACGCGGACCCAGTGCGGATTGGCGGAGGCAGGTGTATGGCGTCCTGCTGTTAGAATTTATCAAGCCGCCCATTAGGCCTCTAACATGGCTTAACGACTACCACATTTAGTGATAACCGGGACCAACGGCTTAACGTGCTTTCCGAAGCACGGAAGCGCTCGATATCAAATGCCACACAAACGGTCACCCATCCAAGGACTGACCTCTGTAAACTCTGCTGTACTTCGGTGATCGTTTCCGACCACCGAGCACCGCCACGTAATTAATATAACCAGTTACACGACAAAAAATATTGTTGTACAATACTACCGAATATTTTTGCACTGAGTACACCATTCGATCAACATGTCACTATTGTGTTTTTATGCAAATCGTGTCCAATCATTATGCGCATATTGGAATCATTAAATTGTAACGTTCGTAGTACTTAATTTTCACAGCAAACATTCCACGGACGAAATCACTATCGCAAACAAGTGCGGATAAACCACCAATATTGGTGAAATATTCGGAGTAAAACAACTTATTTGAACGAAATCTATTTGGCTTCAAATAATCACATTAGTTGTGCAAACATTTGGGGCGTTAGACCAACAAACGACATTGTTTGCTAATGGTTGGATTTTGTTTTCCCAATTTGTTTTGTTATGGGAGAAATTGTTAGTTACGCAATTGGTCTTAATCGGTTCTGAACGTTTCGCCTTTTAAGCCACAGGTATCTGGACATTATTGGAGTTCTACTGTTTCTAGGCTTCGGGCAGTCGACTGCCATCGGGTTGTACAGATATGAGCAGAATTTTCGAATTGAGTTACCCAGATGATTACTGAACTGAAATTTATGTGATTATTAGGACTTCGAAATATGTATTGTAGATATTTTTTTTACTATAGATTTGAGTAGTTTTTTACTCTTTCACCTATCACCTCGAAAATATTTTATTCAATTTCGATAGTAGGTACTCATCAACACTTCTCTGATCCATTTTTGTACTTGCATGAAAAAATAAATTTACAATTTTCTTCTCCAATTCTTCTCTTTTTAAGCTCGTGACATACATAACAGCTTTATTTATCAAACTTAAATTAATTATTACTATTAGTTGTAAAATCACACATATCTGTTTAACTTATTTTTGCTATTCCAATTTACACTTCTTCTTAAATATTGTCTAGTAAGTAATTCAGTCTTCATATGACTTAATTTTGCTAGCTGCTGTAAGTATTATGGTGTACGGTAATGGTTACAGTATATGAATAGTTTTCTCATAGTCCCGTAGTTGACTCGTGTAGTTTTAAAATTATAAAGAGTAAAAACTACGATATCTTTTAATTGAAAACAGAAAAAATGATAAATGCGCGGCACTTACAGTGCAATAAAAATTACGTAGTAGCGAACATCACTGCGTTTCAATATAACAATCGAAACAAACTTAATATGGATTGCATTCGAGCGTGGCGGTTCTATTTTGAGTAATGCTCTGAATTTTTCGCTGAATTGAAATCTATAGGGACGCCGCCGTTCGGAGGCCAATCTCTCTTGTTCCATTTACAAATGGATCTGGTGAAAAAAAAAAAGAAAAAGTGTTGTTGTATAATCTACGTTACTGCGGAAACGGAACACAGAGTACAAAACAAAAATCAACACAATTTAAAATGATACAGATCTGAAATTGGACGGTGGCCGGTAAGTTGATCAATTTGCTTATTTTGTTTTGAGTCTGCTTTCCATACGGCAATGGAGATAAAAGGTAAGGGAATTACATTGAAAATTTTGTATTATCAACAGCTTATTTATTATCTGATAATATATTTAAGTATCAATAAGTACATGTGTTATGAATACGACACAACGAATATATACAATATGTTTTGTAAATCTACTTATAATTAACATACATAGAAGGCACCCAGACCAGAACCAGCAGTCCTGCATGGTCCTTTTTTAATTTGACTTATCATACTAAACGTGTCCTGCTGTCCTAAAAACCGGACTCTTCCATACCGTGTTATATGTTCGGTAACAAACACACCCCCTTAAGCTAGCCTGCATAATTGCGACTCGCAATTTTTTTATTAAATAACCAAAAATATGTACCTAACCATATATAACACAATGCTGATCATCCAGCTTTGTCCAGTGCCATCATTATCAGAAGCCATTGGCGAGCAAACACAATTAAAAAGAAATAACAACTTGACGAAACAAGAACTGAATAAGAATAATTTATTCAACGAAACTAGGCAAATAGCAATTAAAAGTCTTGAGACTGCAATTTCAAACGAGAAATCAAGCTTTTTAATTCAAAACTTTGTCACGAAAGCGGGTAAAGGAATAACAACTAGATTTACATTGTTTTATTTTCAACGTTGTGGCGACACTGATACACTACTTAATATTTTTTATTATGCAATTTAATAACGACGACGCTCTTAAAATGTTATACGCTGGCGAAATTTATGAATGGTCGTGGATTTTGTCACAGATTTAAATAAATTTGGAAGAGCAGGGCATTTTTGAACAGTTTCATTAATTGTTTACATTCACATTCATTTACATTACCGAAATTGATTGTTTTTGCGTTTTATAATAAAGAACATTCAATATAATATACAAATGGATAAGAAAACTCTATAGTGGATGACAGAGCTGAATCTACAGCCATACCATTGTATAATCGTATTAATATTATATTATTATGACGACCGATATGGCGTGGAGGTCGGTGTACCTACACTTTACTCCAGAGGTCGTGGGTTCGATTCCCACACAGGACAAATCTTTGTGTGCATGAAAATGAATATTTGTTCTGGTCTGGGTGTTTTCCTATGTATATTAAGTATGTATTTACAAAAAAAAAAGTATATAAGTATGTTTATCCGTTGTTTAGTATCCATAACACAACGTTTCTAAGACCGTAAGCTCTTGCAACATACCAGTACGGTAGAACAGGAGACACAAAGTGACAAAATTAATTTGGAGGAAGAAATTGTACTCGTTCTCCAACGGCCCGGAATTCGCTGTTTTATCCCATGCTGCCGTTGGTGTTTAGACTGGTGGAAATAACAATCATTTTTTAAAAAAATAAGAAAAGCTATGCATATAACTTTGAGCTAAAACATACATTATACATTGTTTTATTTTCGTAAGAAGAAGGATTTTTGTAAAATGCTTTCTAATTGGTTATAATTATTCGAAATGTTTCACCACTACGAAACACCAAGTCAACACTGCAATAGTTTAGTTTTGGACAAGTAATTATTTCAGCTCCCTCAACAATTATTCTCCCAAGAACTGTCTCACGAAAGCTGTTGGGAAACTTAGACAGACAACAGTCTTAATTGTGTAACTCTGTTAGTTGAGAGGGCACGACGATTTGGGGCAATCGGCAATGGTTTGAATTTGAAATATTTGACGCTAGCTGCGAGCTATGAGCAGCAGTCACTGGAAATTGTTACGAGTGGCAGAATTTAATGCGAATTCATGCTTAAAAGATTGTTTTAATATTTGACGTGTTTTCTTATAAAGAATTTTTAGGTAAGTAGGTATGGTGTTTTATTAAAGCGCTTGAGAATGTTAGACAGACAACAGTCTTAATTGAGCTACTCTGTTACTTGCAAGAGCACTATGATTTGTGGGCAAGCGGCGATAGTTTGAATTTGAAATATTTGACGCTAGCCGCGAGCTAGCAAAAATCGCTGAAAATTGTTACGAGTTGCTAAATTATTTGCATGGTCATGCTGATTGAAAAGATTTCCTCAATATATAACGTGTATTTAAATATGATATAATATTGAATGTGAAGTTGTTAATGCTTATTAAATTTGGCAAATATGTTGATTCTTAGTCTACCTATCAGAAAAAAAATTACGACCTATCTACGCCCTTTAATATTTATTCCTGCAACAAGCTCCAGTAATCTTACTGCTATAACTGGGTAATCTTTAGTGTTGAGCTATAGAAGTTGATTGTAGTAACAAGGTATGATCACTAGCTAGACGGTCGTCAAGTAATGTGTCCTACTTACTTGACTATTATATACATTACATAAAAGTGACACAATATGGCTTGGTGTCCCAAGCTCACTGCATATATAAATAGCCACAAAATTTTAAACAAAAGAATCATGCCAAAAATACATGCGGCTCGCGCGAAACCCTGGAATTCAAACTCAGCAATCACCGCGAGACAGAAACAGGCATTCAGTACTGAGGATTAATTTTAAATCACCACTGCTGACAGCGATATCATTCAAGCGACAAAAAAGGTCGACGTTTATTGCGTACACCACTAAGGAGGATCATCATCTCAGCAGTCTCAAGTCCCAATACTGGGCACTGGCCTCCTCTCACGAGCGGAGGTCAGAGAGATTCAGGTTATACGCTACCACGGAGACCCAGTGCGGATTGGCGAAGGCAAATAAGTGGCGTCTGTTACAATTTTCAAGCCATTTAATAAAGACTTTTTAATGGCAACCAACTCGGATTCTAAAGCATTTCTTAAAAAATAATAATAGTCCTGAGCTAAGTAGTTATATTTGTACTAACCTTGGCTCTCATTGAAAAACCCCAGCACCGTAATAATGATGACCACCAGTCCAACCTTCAGCCGGTAGCCAAGCACAGACATGGTGTACATTTCTGCCCTCCACGTCTGCCCCATGCTTCAGCTCTGTCTCATCCATTCGTTGTACGGTATGGCTGTAGAAAGCGACGACTGGTTAAGCCGCATTATCTATAACAAGGAAAGACACAGGTTAAATAATCATCTTACGATCATTGCACCGCTATGCGTCGGCAAGAAGTTTATTCTCAACCCTCCTAAAAACGACAGATGCAAGTATGGTAGTTTTAAAATAATTTTATACCGCTTCCCCTGGGTTTATTAGTTCCCCGGCAAAGTTTTCCCAAAATATTACAGCATAGGGCTCTTTTTTTCTTTTAAATAATGGCTTCGTGCGTTTAGCACATTTAGCCAGTGTCAAGTAAGAGATATATTAATAATAGTAAATGAGGATGAGTGGTGGTAAAGATGATAAATGGCAAATGAGATGCATTCCCCTAAACCCCTTAAGTCCTCAGTAAAGATGTGGGACTATATTGATATGTCACATGGACTTCTTGAGAGAATTTGAAAAGTGATGTTGCACTAATTTGGTCGAATTACCAAAAACTCATGTATGTTCACAAACACTTAACGGTTAATAATCCACCGTTATTACACATTAATGTTCGAAAAATCACAAATTTTAGAAAATAAAACAAAACTACAGACATGACGCTTCACTTTCCCGCCAAGAAGTCCATAGGGCTCTTTAAAAAGGGAGTTAAACAGTCAGTTTTTAAACCGCGTTAGTGCTGCCTCTGATAATGCAAAAATCCATAGGCGGTGGCGACCATTGTGGGCCACAAGCTTGAGTACTTTGTAATATAAAAAAAAAATAAGAAAAAAATATAATATAAATTGGCCATTTTCACATAATTATTAGCATATTACTTATAGGTTTTAATTTTAAAGGTTTTTTGGATAATTTTAATTATTAATTATCATCGTCTTCTGTTAATTGCAGAACAGCTTAGGAGCATCAAATCTCAAATTTAATTTCTTTTAAAATACGGTTATGTAATTTTCTTTATTTCATGAAATAAAAAGATTCGAATAATTTAAATTTTATTGTAATGTGTGTATTTTGATATAAGAAGCCCAACACACATACATTCTGCATAATTATTACACGTGAAATATCAACAGATCGGTACAGATCCAGCAAATAAGTTTACTGCCATTGGTTATTAATTAACCATGTTACCGTGATCCACGATCGCTCTAACGTCATCTCGAAGACCTAATTAATGTCTGCTGTTAGTTCCAATAAAGTCAAGATCTAAACGGTAAACTAACTAATTCATAAACAACTGAAACCCAATTTAGTATTTAAGCCTGGTGTATCTATTAATGTTGATTTAAAGCGGTTCAACGTCAAGGATTGAATGAAGTTAATGAATTTTTAATTTTATAGGTTTGATTAACTTGATTATTTATATACATAATAAATTCAAATTCATAATCATTTATTCAAGTTTGGCTCAAAAGAGCTCTTATGAACGTCAAAACTTAAAAACTAGCGCGCCCATTCACTGCGGGCGGGGGCTTGATCGTAAAAGAACGGGCAAGAAAATCGTCAAGGTTAGTTTTTTCTTCCGCCAGTTATATTTTTTAGTTAGAATCTATTGTCTGTACTCGTTATCTTCAAAGGTTTGTAGAAAAACAGCAATAGTGACTAGCTTTAAGATTTTGCAAAAACTACACGACTATGAAACTGAAATGAGGTGTCTGACTAACACTCTGCGTGCAATGGAGAGAGCTATGCTCGGAGTGTCCCTACGTGGTGGAATCAAAAATGAGGAAATCCGACAGACCATCCGTAAAACTGAAGTGACCGACAACATAGCGACAGAACGATGTTTTAATTCGATAACCATATTAGGTGACTGTTGTGGAAGCCGCCCTTAAAGTCAACCCTTCGATTAGTTTGAAATATGCCTCTGCCTACCTCTTCGAAAAAAAGGCGTGATAATGTATGTATCATCGACAGCCTACATTTGTCCACAGCTAGACACAGGCCTTTTGTATGAATTGCTTTACCACTTTATATTTTTCACTTCTTTGTTAAGTTTTCATAACTTCAACAAACTTGCCCCATGTCATAACGCATACAGAAAGGGCATAAAATCTCTCTCCATACTTTTCGGTCGTTCAACCAAGAAACTTCTCAATTAGAGAATTTACCGCTCACAAAGAAGTTTGGGTAACTTTTCCTGGCCATTATGCGCGTCTTTTATAATCATCGGAGTTGGGTACCTTCAAGTTTTAATGTCTTAAAAGGGAATTTCCTTTGGTACACAACAAGCTTTGACGTGCAAATAAAAATAATACCCGCAACGGGTTCGCCTTCGTTGATGTCGGGGGTACGAATATTAATGTGTGTAGGCTTATGTTCATAAAGTTTGTTTTATGACAGTGACATAAAAAATATAGCTTGATTAAGAATAACTTCTTAGTTTGAATCATCATCATCATCATTTCAGCCATTTGAAGTCCACTGCTGAACATAGGCCTCCCCAATTGCTTTCCACGTAGATCGATTCTTTGCCGCCTGCATGCACCGGCTCCCCGCCGCCCTGACTCATAATTTGGAATAGCGGGGCCGCCGGGGACTGGGGGCCGTTTCATCGTGAGTGCCATTTTCATTTTGGGGGTATTTGCCCATAATCACCACGCTGGGCAGGAGGGTTGGTGTTCGCAGTTCCAGCCAGTACGCAGAGTGACGCTGCTGCCCATCATCCGGTTATATTTCTTCGACTTTTACGATTTCCCATGAGATGAGAGGGGGTGACGCGACTCTAGGCCGGCGCCTCACGGCACGGCCGTTTATTCAAATTAGTTTAAATAAAACCATCAATTTTATTAACACTGAAAAATAGTTTTAGTTTTTGACTCCTCGGGGTTTCATCTTGTCGCTATAAGGAAGTAAACTTATACAATGGGACGCTCATAGGATACGATCACCGAAGTAAAGCCTGGCAGCGTCTCAAGCGAGCCTCTTCATAGTGTTTGCGTGGGGGCGTATAAACTGAATCTCTCATCTCATCTCTCTCACCTTGATTAGCTCGGTTCTTGCTTAGAAGTGTGGCGTTCATGCGCAGTGATGATGATGACAATGGCGTATGGGGTCCCTAAGCTATTGGCCAGAATTCTCTGTGTTTCGCCTTGTCGCTATAGTAGTATCATAGTAAAGTTTTCATTGGGACTCTCAAATTTATCTTTTCATATCTATTCACTCACTCTAGTAAAGCAGATTTTACAGAGGTCAGTCCTTGAATGGGTGACCATTTGTGTGGCATTTGATATCAAGCGCTTCCGTGCTGCGGAAGGCACGTTAAGCCGTTGGTCCCGGTTATCATTAAATATGGTAGTCGTCAAGCCATGTTAGAGGCCTAATTGGGCGGCTTGAAAAATTGTAACAGCAGGACGTCATACGCCTGCCTCCGTCAATCCGCACTGAGTCAGCGTGGTGGAGTATGACCGAATACCCTCTCACCTTGATAAGTGAGAGGACGCTCATTAATGGGCTAATGCTGAATTCCAACTGATTCAGCGCTCTTTATCGGAAAAAAAGCACGGTAACAAACTTCAATTTCAACTTCGCTCTGCTTTGGTGCCGTTTTACGCCTTGCTTTGTATAACCTTTTTTTTCGGATGTAAAATCCTCAAATGACCTTCTTCCGCTGTGAGTGGAGCAGGAGGGTGTGTCGGACTTTTACAGACTATAAACCATCTATATTCCTCCAGTCCCTCAGCTCAGTCCAGAAGCCGCGGTTACCCTTTCAAACAGTCCTGCAACTGCTTCAAATATCCTAACATAGGTTATTTTCTCATAAAAAATCAATTAATTATGCTTGATTTTTTTTTCTTATTTAATAGAAAATTTTAACATTGAAATATATTTGTAGTCTAATCCTTATCTCTTTCTCTATAGTCGGTCCCTCACGTCTGAGGATCGTGGTTAGCATCGGAGTAACATCTGGAGCGGATGATCTGCTTCCACCGGTTCCGATCCAGCGCGTCTTTCACGACCGCGTAGAATTTGGAGGACGATGAGTCTTTCACTTGATCGTTCCATCTGGTTGGTGCACGACCACGCGATCGTTTGCCTTCTGTGTTTCCAACGACAATCAGTTTTTCCAGGCTTTCATCGCCTCTGCGCGCTATGTGGCTAATGTACGATAGAATACGTTGTTGGCATATGGTCGATAAGCGGGTTTTTATTTTGAGTTGACTCAAGATGGAAACATTGGTGCGTTTTGCGGTCCAAGGTATTCTAAGTAAGAGCCTCCAGCACCACATCTCGAATGCATCGATCCTTTGTTGTTCTCGGGCTAAGATCGTTCACGTTTCCACTCCATATAGAAAAATAGGGAATACCAGGGCTCGTATTAACCTGATTTTGGTTTTAATACCAATTCCTCTCCTTCTCTCCAAATAATAATCCTTATAACTGAGCGTTTATGATCAAACAGTGACCAATTTCGCTAGACTAAAAATAAACATCCAACTATATGTAAGGAGATATTTCGTGCCGAAATCCGAAATAAGATCTTTCAGCCACATTTAAATAATGTATCGTTTTGCCGATCCTCTATAGGGCACATATATATACATAAGAAAACCATAAACCCCCGGGGTATTATGTATTGAGCGCCACTTTTATCTCTTTTATATGAACAAGGGCAAGAGGAATAAAACGTGTCATAAGGGGGGCCTGATTCTGCTGTTATTAAAAATGCTTACGAATCGCAGATTTAATGAATTTTATTGCATTCATTTTAAAGTTATTAATTGTTTTTTACTTTGTACATATTGTTTTCATTTGTTAACTTACATTATATGGATAAGAAAAACATATAAAATTGGTCTCGCACAAGTTTATTATGATTTATATAATGATGATGAACTCAACCTTTTATCTTATGTTGGTTCAATGAGATGTTATTACGGTAAGGTAATAGTTTAAATTATTAAGCGCTCGTAGCTCCGCGCTGCTAGGTAGTCGATAATAATCTGAAATGTAAAGCAAAGTTCACAGAGCTCAGTATTTGGCTAGGTGACCGTTGGTTTGGAATTCAATTTCAAAGGTTCGTGCTTCCGAAGGTACGTTAAGCCATTTGTCCATATCGCAAAATATAATGACTTTCATATTTTGCAGTATGCAATGCACTCTTTCTAAAGTTGAACAATATTTTTTTGGATTTATTTTATTTGGACATGTATATATTGGATCGGTTTTTTGGATTTGATCTCAATGTCTCTCAGTCAATGTCTTAATTAGAAAACATTGTTTACTTAATATTATTTTGTGTTAGTTAACATCACACGGATTAATAAAACAATAGCCTCGCATAACCTGTTATCTTGACTTAAATAATTACGCTCGGATAAACAATACGATTTGTATAATAATTTTAAAAAAATACACCAATTATTTGGTTCCAATAATACTTAAGAACTTGTGTTATGAATCAAAGGATTATCCTAAAATACTTAATACTGGGTGTACGTCTCACTCACCATAATACTGTCATTTTACTCATCATTATACTCTTTTCAGCCCTTCAATCAGTGTAAAAGGAAAATGGACTATGACCAAACACAGTAGAATTAGTCTTCAGGTTTGCATTGTCAAGACACATAAAGGATGTTTTCCTGTAAAGCTCGTGATTTCTTATTTATTTTTCCTCCTTTTGACAGATGATCACCTCTTTGATTGAGTAGGCACATTCCGTTTATAAAAATAGAAAAAGAAATAGAATCTTTGAATTAGGTGTAAGACCATTTTGGATTTTTGAAATTCTTTGCCGTCGCATGTATCTTTAGCTCCTATAGTCCGGTTATCTTTTAAGTAGGGCGAGAAACGGATTTCATGCAGGCCGTCATGAATGGGAGGCTTGGGAGGTGGGCGCTTGTTATCGTGTTTTTTCCACGATATGCAGCGCCCTTATATTTTCAGCCTGCATCGACTGCTTTCTATCATGTAGTGTTGATACTGCAAATTTAAACGCATTGCGCAAAATATGAAGCGCTTGTATCTTCGCGGTGTTATGTGGTCGGTTACAATTCCGGGTATAAAACAGAGTTTATAGAAGTCAGTCCTTGGCCGGGTGACAGCTTATGTTATATGTAATATCGAGCGCTTCTGTGCTTCGGAGAGCACGTCAAAAGATTGGTCCCGGTAATCGCTTTACGTGCTAGTCATTAAGCCATGTAGATACCTAATGGGGCGGCTTAAAAATTTTCAAGCTACATGCAACGCCATATACCTGCCTCCACCAATAATCACTAATTCCGCGTGGTGCAGTAATACCCTTTCACCTTTGTTTGAGAGAGGAGGCTTGTCGACAGTAGTGGGTGGTGGGTCAATGGTCTCAGATTATATAAATGAGTTAAAATTATGCGCAATATATGTGATTGAGTATGTGAACAAAAGAGCTAAGAATAAAGTAAACAATAGACATTATATAAAAGAGAACCACATGACAAGTAAGACAAATCAATAACAAACAGACACTGGCTAAAAATAAATGGACAAGGTCTTCGGTGCGAAAACAAACTAGACACGTTGACATAACTAGATTTATGTCCAATACTTCTCTACCCAAGCTTTCACTCGTAATAAATGGGCGCTTTTATATTATGTTATTTCGGCATTCATAAGTGATCTATTAGGGTTTAAATTTAAGAAATCTTTAGGTGTATAGGGATCGTATCATCAACTTTGGGCCAACCTCACCTGCAAGTGGTGCACCTGTCGATTAAGGAGGCTCTGGCAAACATAGAAGTTCCCGGTAAGTGGCTATATGCTCGCCACCTATTACGTGGGCCTATCCTTTCGGGGAAACAGGCGTAGTTTTATGTATGTATGTATGTAATCTACTGTTGGTTAATTATCTTATCTTAGAATTATCCTATTTAGCTTAGGGCCCAGGGTCTGCTGCCTGGATTAACCAGATTTGGCTAAATTTTATTTATTACTCGGAGCGACTGCCACGACAACAAACAGTAGACTATGGGTTGCATAATCTACTGTTTGTTGTCGTTTTAACATACATTAAGATAGATGCATTCTACATAGTCTGTTGCAATCATTAATATTTATTTTAATTACATACTTACATACATTCATTCACGCCTGTTTCTTAATGTATGAAAAATTTCATTTAATATAATTTATTCCACGCCGACGATGGCAGAATATGCCGATCATCATATAATTATTTGTAACACCATATTGTATACCATATTCTTAAAAATAAATGAATTGAATTGAATTAGTAGGGGTAGGCAGAGGCATTTACGCTCACAATTCGCCAATGACATTGTTGGTCTCGCGTAATAGGAGGCCTATTGTCACTTACTGCTTTATTTAACCTTATTTTTATTGTTGCCAATTAATTACATCATATTTTATATTTTACATTATATAAAGATTAAATGAGTTTTGAATCATTTTATTACTTTCTTATGAAGCAAACGTAACCAACTTTTCATACATTATAAATAACAATTATAGACATCGATTTTGCCGTCATCTAGACGATATTTTGTAGTAAATATTAAAAATGTATTATTTGTAGGAGCCGGTCAAAAATCTGCCTTTCCTCTGGCTCTGAATTCCAAAAGTTGAGTCTCAGTTTGAATACAGCGGACAAAAAAGTTTTCATTGCATAAAAGTTTTTAATTTTGCAATATAGCATCGGGAAATAGTTCCAAAAAGTTTAAATACCAGTTATTTATTATTTATTTTTTACCTTATTCAATTTGGAAAATAACCAGCAAGTTACGCCTGTTTGTTTTCCACTCTCAAATTATGAGTGCTGGTCTTGAACATAACCCTCATATAGTGCATACTATCAGCACTCGAACAAAATCAATTGTTAATACATATATTCATAGGACGATTCAGCATTGAAAATATCTGCCAGCGCAAATATCTTCGTAAGTGGTTCTTATGTAAGACCATTCGTATTTGGAGATTTTCACCCAATGCATGCGTTCCCTTGCTTTTATTTTCCCAGCTCTTATAATCAAAATCTAAAGCGTATACGCAGAGCGACATAAGTGGGCGCGATTCCTATGGTGCTTATACTATGGTATAGAGCGTTCAAAATTTTACTGCATCGATACTTCGATAGATTATCATGAAGCTGAATGAGATCGTTCTGACGTGTCACTTGAAGAAAGAATTGCGTAATAATCCCAATAATTTCTCCTGAAACACGCAGTCAGAAATGAATGTATAGTGATGCTTTTTTAACTGATAAATAATAATTAATGTTCGAATTACATTATTAACATTCCATTAACCCGCCGTGGTGAGCTTAAAGCGATTGTGTTATGAATGTGTTTACATACATACATATCCTATAGGAGGCCTAACTAAAGGAGCGATAGCCCGGTGGTCAAATCCATTGACTGCAAAATGCACCAGTGCTCCGAAAGTATGATAAGCCCTGGGTATCGGCTGCCATTAACATCTAAGGCAGTCGTTATTAGAAAGTCAATTGATTTTAACATCCTAACGGCTGGTTTAACTATAAAATAATGTTTTTCTCTGATTAGGGCAAACGGCAATCGCTTCAAATAATTACTGAAATTCGGCCCAATCTTAGACTAGTGAGTATACCCTGGGCCCAAGCTTAAGTCTATGACAACAGAGATAATGCTAGTATAAGATTTTCTAAAGGTTAAAAGTAATCAAAATTAAAAGCTTGGCAAAAATCACGGCGTTCTGTTCTTGGTATAAAATATCCAGTTAAGGCGAATATTTCTGTACAAGTATTTTTACTTTCTCTCCTCTCTTATATAGAACGTCACGTAAAAAATCGTGACGGAAATGTTTCCTTGCATAATGCTGTCTTTTGTCCTTGAAACATTTTTCCCTACGTTATTAAAGGTGCATTCATACTGTTGAGTTTTTTGTGAAATAATATATATAGTTTGCCAGGAAGTATAAGTATTTAAATTTTGCCAATAATGGTAGGCACATAGCATTATTAAGTATAATATTATTTGTCCTATGTGAACAATTTAACCATAGAACGATTTCTCTTTGGATTGTGGGGGTCAGATGGAAGTCGCTCCATGTAATAACTAAAGTTCACCGAAATCTGGTTAGACTAGTGAGCAGACCCTGAGCCCTGGTATAAAGCCGGTATAAAGCCCAGGATACGTCTTTTGTCAACAATTAAATCGACTGTTATGGCGGCTGTATACACATGAGGTTCTGTATACCGATCTTGGGGTCGTAGTTCCATATCACTCTCACGCAGGACAAATATTGGTAGACGTAAATGTTTCTTTTAGTGTGGAATGTGTCCTAAATATTTTAAGAATGTATTTACTGAAAAATTGTATTCCGTTGTCTTGTATCTATAACGACAGTATATATTGTAGCTTTGCTTAGTTTTAGCTAGAAGTATGTAAGATGTGTGAGATATCTAAGAATATTTATTACTAACCATTAGTACAGGGTGTATGGGGATCTTATCAAGACCTTAAGAACCCAAGTCCACCTCACCTGCAAGTGGTGCGCCTGCTGATCAACGGACGAGGCTCTGGCAAACATAAAAGTTCCCGGCAAGCGGCAATAGGCTCGCCACCTATTACGTGGGACCTAAATATTATTTGTGAAATAAGCGTGATTGTATATATGTAGAGATGAGTAGAATATAGTTGCTTTACAGAATTATCTTAACGGTATTATTTTAGAACATTACTTTTTGTTAAGCCCGCTTTCTTAACCCAAACGTTGTGCCAAAAAAATGCTACAATGTGTGTGTACCTTAGGAATGGACATTTATATGAAAAAGCGAGATTGTCTCACATTTATATGTAATTTTTCAACTCACGACTGAATATTATCATTGTGGAAACAAGATATATTTACCTACTTGAATTGTTTCTAGGCCGTTTTCTTTTAGCAATCTGTATGAGCTATCACAATTTCGATAATACATAGTTATACTACGTATTTATAGAATGTATTTGTATAAACGTTCACTATCTTATGAAAAGTATTTAATGTAATTACATAATTAATATATTATTTGTAACAGATTGCACTTCATGCGCGACCACAACATATGCCACTCCATAGGAGTATTTCGATTTCGATTCGCCGAAAGCCGAAAGTATTCATTATTATAGTTTAAGACAAACTTAGAAACATTAGAGTAAGATTAATGCAGTAGAGATGAGAGCACTCAGAAGTATTCTAGATGTGAAATTAAGTGATACGATTAGGAATGAAGTGATAAGGGTTGAAGCTGGTGTAAAAGAAGATATAGTGACAAGAATTGAGAAAGGTATGCTTAGATGATTTGGTCATGTTGAGAGGATGAATGAAAGTAGATTAACGAAAGTGATTTATGATGGACAAGTGGTTGGAAGTGTGTAAAGTAAAAAGTTCTTTATTTCATAAACTATTCCATAGCACTTGAAAACGTCAAAACAAAATATAAAAAACTAAATATTATTACACTGAAATGTAGTATGAGTTGAAACAAAAGTAAGAAAGAAGAGAAAACAAAAGTACCCTACACCGAGGGGCGTGTATGAGGAGGTTAATGAGTGCGAATGAAGCTAAAAGTGTGCTAAGATCGTAGCAAGTGGAAGGATGTGATCTCTGCCTACCCCTACGGGAAAGAGGCATGACATTATGTAGTATGTATATATACTATACGATACAACAAATAATTTTGTAGATAATCATAACATTTTGAATTACTATAATTCTTGTGTTATATTAATAATTTCCAATATACTAGCTCCCGCCCTCGCTAAAAGTCGAACCGCCCACTTAACCAAGGGGCTAATCACAAAACAACATCTTAAGTTACTGTCACTATAGTAAAGCGCTGTCACTATTTTTATTTAGAATAAAAGTGACAGCACTAGTTTTAAACCTGATATATACTTTAGGTGTTGTTTTGTAATAAGACCTCTATAGTTTCCTACTACATGTTTATGCCTACTTCTTTTTGAAAGATACAAAACAAAACCTTCACTTTATTTAAGAGTGAACCGTGCAACGTTTCATGTCCAAGGATATTTACTTATGAATTAAACGTATAAAAGCCTTTACACAGTGCTACAAAGCTTTTATCAGTTGACAAAGGTGCTTTAATCTACGTTCCTATATGACCCCTCAGGACGTTCGTGGGTTGATTAAAATGTCTGAGGGTGTCTTGTCTGAAATTCATATGGTCTGTTGATAAAAGGGATAGATATCATGATTTATCAGAATGATTGTCCTTTTAAATTAAAATGATAGCTTAATATTACGTTAACTATATAAAGATGTTTAAATAATAATTAATTGATCCACGCACACTTACACACACAAACTCACATAATGCCCGCATAAAGACATACCTACCATTTTTTATTTTAAACTTTATTACTGACGTGTTGACGTGTTGACTGATGGGTGACCGTTTGTGTGGCATTTGATATTGAGCGCTTCCGTGCTTCGGAAGGCACCTTAAGCCGTTGGTCCCGATTATCACTAAATGTAGTAGTCGTTAAGCCATGTTAGAGGGCGGCTTGATAAATTCTAACAGAAGGACGCCATAACTGCCTTTTTTTTATTTACGTCGGTAACAAAATGCATTTACGCACTGTCTCCCGGCCAAAGGGGGACCGAGAGAGTTGTGTGGGACTCACCACCGGCAGACGCGACCGCCAGCAATAATACCCACTAAAAATCTTGCGACGACGCCCTCCGCTTATTGAGAAAGAGGCGGGGGGCCAGTACCTGGGTTGCAGTTCTGACACCCTGCCCGCGGCCAACGTCCCCCGGACCAAAACCGGGAGGACCTCCTCAGAGAGGCGCAGTGGACGCGCTCCTCCTACCTTTTATGCGACCAGCATAAAATGCTCATTTATTATTAATTCATTTTTAGCGTGTGTGGCCGAATTCTCGGAGGGTCCATGGTTGGACAGCACGGGCTCCATGCTCCCGCTGCCTAAGGCCCTCCTGGCGCTGCTTGACGCCCGCTGCGCCCTCCACAGGTCTTTCTTAGTTTCCCCCCCCCGGTAGTCAGTACTAAGGGCACCCAGAGTCGCCAATCTCTGGGTGTTACCTTTTCCCTAGCGCCCTCTGCGCCCTACCGGGAGGTATTTAGCCCCCCCACCACGACAAGGTGGAGATCAGTCAGGGGGAGACGCCATACACCTGCCTCCGCCAATCCGCACAGGGTCAGCGTAGTGGAGTATGACCCAATTCCCTCACACCTTGATATGTGAGAGGAGGCTCGTGCTCAGTAGTGGGACGTTAATGGGCTGTGATGATGATGACGATGATGATTGACGTGTTTTGTTTACCAGTATTAGTCTTTATTATTAATTTAGGCGATCGATATGTCGTGGTGGTCAAAATACCAGAACTTCGCTCGTGAGATCGATAGTTCGATTCCCGAACAGGAAATATCTTTTTGTGCATGGAAATTTATGTGTCTTGGTCATGGTCCTATGTATATTAAGTATATATTTTCAAAAAAAAGTAATTATGTTTGTTTATACATTAATTGGTATCCATAACACAAGTTATTAACGATACTTATCTTGGAACTAAACAATTGGCGTGATTAAACTAAAATTATTATTAAGGTGGTTCAACTATATTTTCGGGCGGCTGCCAAGTAAACATATTGGGTTGTGTTTAAGATTCATGTAGAGGTTGAGTGTATCTTTCGTAAAATAATATTCGTCTATTTGAAGGAACTTACGGACAATTCTGTAGGTATTTATAATAGCAGCTTTTTGAAGAGAAATGTATAATGTATCTATTAGGTCCATTTATTGAATTAACACAGAATATATATTTTTTACAATAATTATACAAAAAATGAAAAACTTTTTTAAGTTACAATACTGTGAATAATATAATAAACGGAGACCGCCAGCCACGAGGTAAAATTCAAACGACTGGTGGCTAGGGTTGCAGAGAAAAATCTACTGACATTAAGCGCCGTATCGAAAAGCACTGCCTTTTGCATCTGACCCTTGACCCAGCTACCTAGCTTGACCTTCTTAAGATATTGGTTGAAGCTCTTCGCTATCGACCCGTTGACCGTTACTACTATCGGAACAATCGTCGCCGAGTCCACATCCCGCATGGTAGTAATTTCGTGGGCCATGTCCGGGTATTTACGTAATTTTACCTTTTCGGCTTTCACGAGATTTTCGCCCGGCAGCGTTCTGATAGGTCCACCAAAACCATATCAGGTTTATTGGCGAGAATAGTCCTGTCCGTGATAATGGATCGATCCTAATAGAGCAATGCATGACAATTTTCAAGAACTGGCCCCGGTTCATATCCAAGTGTGGCATTTCAGGTCCGACTAGGCCATATCGAAGAGCAAGTTGGCTACAAGTTATGCTCGTGCAAATACTCGCCGTTAGCAAGATTCAAACAACCCGAAACCACATGCCTGAGAGATTCTCCGGGCCGATGACATGCCCGACATATGTCAACCGTTCCATCTCTCAGTAAATACTTTAGGTAATTGTTCGTCTTGATAACTTCGTCTATAATTGCACAGACAAAGCCTTCAGTTTCCCCAAAGGGGTTCCCGAAACGTAGCCAGTTCACCAAAACGGATAGATCTTCATCTGGGCCTGTAAGGGCCTTGTAGAGTTGCCCATCGAGCTCTGTGCTCTTCCATGTCTCCTTGATATTTATTCCCGCTTAACGTAAGCGGTTTACGCCAGTTCTCATTAGCTAAATTGAGTGGGGTGAGGTGTTTGTCAACTGCCACAACATCTCGATGCATCACGAAATTCGTGGCAAGGAATAAAATCCTGAGATTGTAAACCTTGCGATTGAGGATTGTCGTGGCATTTAAAAATCCACAGCCTTAAAATTTTCGCAGGATATACATTCTTATTAACAAATTTTAATGTTAGAAACACATCGTTGTCTCAATTAAACCGGAGTTATTCAATTTTTGACTGCAGCACCACAGGTTTGCGATTATAGTGCAGAAGCCATATTATCCGTATAATTATCTTTGCCACTAATTTTGTGCTAATAAATATTATTATCATTATTATTCAGCGTTCCCAAATATTTTTATCCATTATAGCAAGTGAAAATTTCAAATGACTATGACAATTCCCGCGTATATCTTCAGGTAAGATAGGATCCTCAGAACAATAGTTGTTCTGAGGCTTCTATTTTATCTGAAGATGCGGTATGATGTAAGGGCGAAACTCGTGTTGTGTTAAATAGTTTCTCGATTTTTCGGGAAATTATAGAAGCGCGGGAATTGTTGCAAGGATATTTTTAATTCATCATTTGCTTTCAATGGATTTCCGCAAAGCAACGACAGAATGAATCAATAAATTATTTCAAGAAAAACTGAAAATGAACTTAACAGACATGCGTTTTGTAAGCACATTAGACAACCTCAGGAGAACGTCGAAGCAAACGCTGAAATTGAAAAGGGCTCGAAACGGTTTTTAATTGTTCGGCAACGCGTTAATGTTACCCCTGGTGTTACAAGCGTCTTTAGGCTGCGATTTATTTTTATTTATTTACGAGCTGACCCGGCGAACTTTGTTCCGCCTTAATGGCAATAAATAAGCCGATAGTGTTTTTTTTTTATTGGAAAAAATCCATAAAATGTAAATACCTACATTCATCATTCGTTATTATTTCTGTATTTTAGTATATAGGTTGCTCTTCACTTAAGTACCTTGTGATACACGACATTTTTTGTTTTATTATTATTTATTGAGAAGCACGAAGTCGAGCCATACTATTAAGGCGCTGTTTCGGCACGTGCAATTTCTTGTTCTTCTTCAGTCCTTTCATTTGCAGTATTTCGTATTCTTCTTGCATTGATTTTGATAGTCTTGCTCGCGGCAATATTAATTAAATTTAGTCAAGTAAGTGATATATTAATAATATATAATTCATAGTAAATGAGAATGAGTGGTGATAAAGATGATAAATGATAAATGAGATACCCTCCCCCAAAGTCCCTTAAGTCCTCAGTAAAGATGTGGGACTATACTGAGATCTCACATGGACTCCTTGAGAGAATTTGAAATGTGATGTTGCACTGTTTTGTTTGATTTACCAACACTCATGTACGTTCACAAACACTTAACGGTTAATAATCCACCGTTATCACACATTAATGTTCGAAATATCACAAATTTTAGAAAATAAAACAAAACTGCAGACATGACGCTTCACTTTCCCGCCAAGAAGTCAGAAATAGTTTGAATATTGATTTCTTACAAATATCAAATTGTCATCCATACGTTTGTTATTCCAAGTCTGATTCTTTTTTGTTATATCACGTTTTATAGTGACTGACGTTTCATGTCAAGTCACACGGGAACGCTGTCGAACGGGATAAAAAGTATCCTATGTCCGTCTCCTGGCTCTAAGCTTCCTCCCTACCAATTTTCGCCCAAATCTGTTCTGCCGTTCTTGAGTTATAAGTGCTGTAACTAACACGACTTTCTTTTATATATATAGATATTATTTTACTTTAATTAAAACGGTGTACAAAACCAACTACAGTAATTAATGATAACAATCATTTTCAAAAATACAATTCAACACTTACAAAACTAAACTCAGAAACAATAATTAAATTAATGAGATAAAATTTAAACAAATTAATTTGAAATAAATTAATATATGAAATAATATTAAAATAACTGTAATAGACACAAGTTGACGATTGGCGATGAATACTTTCCATCAGCTGAGCCTCACGCTTCAGTGCATCTTGTGGTATTAATACGTGGAGATACATTTCTTGAGGTATTAATAATGTTGCCTTAGAGTCACGGACAGACAGACTGACTGACTGACGGACAATCCCCTCCCCCCTTTAGAATCACGACAGGCTGACTGACAAAGCCCCCAATAAGAGTCATTGAGAAAAACACAACAGACAGATTAACTGACAAACCTTGACAAATTCTAACACAGTATTTATTTTCTTTTATTTCTTGACTATGGTACCGCTCATATCTCTTTCATTATAGAAAAAAATAAATATTTTTATTTTGTTTGTAAACATTTGACGAATCTAATTGATCCTGTTGATCTCAATGACTCTAATTTATATTTTATAATAAATATATTAATTTTGAATGTGTCTTTGTGCTGCAGAAAAGGGTTAGGGAGGAAAATGGGGGAATCTAAATAATCCTGTTAATTTTAAACACCATATAGTTTTCTTTTTCTCCTGAAATGTTGATAAGATTCTTGTACTCCATCACATCCCTGACACCTACACCCTCTTTTATAATGTTACAAATTACCAGAACTAAAAGCGCTGTGAGAGATGTCCAAAAATCATTATTTTCTTAATAACGCCGAGATACGAGCACTTTCATAACACGATTATTGCTCCCGTGTGTTTCAAATCCATATTAGCAGCTAATAGATTCAACATATTTGGTATGGAAAACGTTGAACAGTGATCACTAATTACTTGACCGGATCATGTGGGTTATAACTGGCTGCATATATTTAGTGCTTTGCATATTCGAATTCTGATATATCTGTCTGTGTATTGACCGGCATTTGATGCTTGATGTGAAACAATATTATGCGAGATTTCAGTATATGGTATTGACCGGACTGAGCAACTTGCTATAGTAATATAACAATAATATTAAATTTCTTGTTTAACTTGTGAAACTGTATTTCAAAATTAAATTTTTTTATGCAGTGTAATCGCATCACATAGAAGTATTTTGTAAAAGCTGGTGTCCGTACAAGGGTAAACTGCGCTACAGCATTTTATGGAAATAATTGTTTTTAAATGAAATTATTCTCTAACAGTTCTATTACTTAATATTTCTTTGCACTAATAATTACAAAGTAGGGAAAGCGAGCATAGAAAATTGTAGGCCGAAGTTTATGTATAACATTAATAATTAGGCCAAATTTTGTATCTTACCAAGATCCTAAAAGCCTAAGGCAACCTCACCTGCAAGTGGGGTACCTGCCGATCAACGGGCGAGGCTCTGGCAAATTCAAAAGTTCCCGGTACGCGGCCATACACTTGCCACCTATTACGTTGGTCCAACATTATAGCTGGTAAAATGTGGGCGTTTCATATGCGTCTGCCTATCCCTTCGGGGAAAAAGGAGTAAGTACAAATTAATGTGATGTAGCTTATAGGGCAGTGTAGAACGCCCTTCAGCTGGGTGGGGCGACGACATTATGGAAAACAGCTGGCAGCGGAAGAAGACGAATAGCTGAAGGTCGAGCTCAGTAGCATGTATGTCATTGGAGAAGCTTATGTCCAGCAGTAGACAAAAGTATAATGATCATGAAGCTTATAGCAAGCTTTCTTTGCCAACCCAGCAAACTAAGACATACATTTCAACAAGTTCGATGGAAGCCTAAAATACGGGCTCCTACCAAGATCTGAGGAGTCCAAACTAACCTCACTTGCAAGTGGTGCACCTGTCGATCAACGGACGAGGACTCTGGCGAACATAAAGGTGCCCGTAAAACGGCAATAGGCTCGCCACCTATTATGTGGGACCAACGATATAAATCGCGAAATGTGGGCGTATATTATGCCTCTGCCTACCCCTTCGGGAATACAGGCGTAATATTATGTATGTATGTAATAATAGTAATAGTAATAGAAAACAACATTTGTCAACAGTGCCTTAGTTAAACATTAGTAGACCAAAAAAGCTGTATCACCTGTAGAATAGAGTTGTTACTGAAACTCCACATCAAAAGGAAATTAGCAACACCTATCATCAAATGACTCACGCAAAAGTGGAGGTTCTGTAAATCGTCTTTTATGTTGATGTGTCATTAGTGATACCTTCCAATGTGGGTATTTGTGAAAGAGATGATGCATGATAACATACATTCCATGTCCGAGACGAAGTTATAAAGGGCCCTGACGCAGCGAGTTTGAGGTAACGATCTTAAATTTTCGATAGGATTTTTGTATAAGAAAACGTTAGTTTTTTTTCTTTGGTCGCTCATTCGATTAGTGTATTTGGTAGTGTCAAGTAATTTGATATATCAAGTTACTTACGTATGAATTCAAGATCATTTTAGCCTAACGTAATGCAGCGTTATTAGTTATTTAGTAGCAGTGATAATGTCAGTCAATTTAAAGTCCTATCCCAATGAAGTAGTGAAGAATTTACTGAAAGCTTCTATGGAGTTGTGGAATAGACACAAAAAATCAAATTCAGGTCACGGATATAGGGCACTTTTGTACACTTTTACAATTATACAGGGTGTATTTATTATTAACAGCTAATAATTATATCCAAACTAGTTTTAAAAAATGAAACAACGCCTCGATATGTCTTTGAACTTCATAGGAAAACATCGTTTCAATTATCAATTTAGAGGCATTTGCTCAGCGGGACATTTTTGTTTTTTACTTTTGTTCAATTCAATGAGAGACGAAACGAACGAATCAATTGAATTGATTTTAGGTGAATCATTGGCACCGAATCCAATTCAGATCTATTCTTATAACAATAGTAAGGTTATTATTTTCATCTATTTAGAGTTGGTATATTTTTACGTGGGTTTGTATTTTTTGCATTAATTGTGTTTTTTTAAAATACTTTATTGTTTATTGGTGATGCTGTTTTAATTAAAACATTATCAGCCCAGCTTTATCTTGGTTGTGCCCTAGACTTAATCCCAGAGCCCTTTTTTTCTTTTTGTTTTACGACGGTAACAAAATGCGTTTACGCACTACCTTCCGGCCAAAAGGGGGACCGAAAGGGGGTGTGGGACTCACCACCGGCAAACGCGACCACCAGCAGTAATACCCACTAAAAATCTTCCGACGACGCCCCCTGCCCCCACTGCCTAAGACCCTCCTGGCGCTGCTTGACGTGCCCTACTGGCCCGCCCGCTGCGCCCTCCACAGGTCCCTCTTAGTTTCTCCCCCGGTAGTCAGTACTAAGGGCACCCATAGTCGTCGGTCTCTGGGTGTTACCTTTCCCCTAGCGCCTCCTGCGCCCTACCGGGAGGTACTCAGCCCCCCCACCACGACAAGGTGGGGCCCAGTCGGGGGGAAATCCCAGAGCCCTGGATCTGGTCTAACAACAATTGACTGTCAGTCAATTGGTAAGGTAATAGACATGAGCAAAATCGTTGACTGAAGTCTAATCAGTGATATAGTTCAGTGGGAGTTAAAGATATGTATCACTCATCTAGTTCAATTTGTTCAGTAGAACTCAAGACTTCCAACTCACGCACTGTTTCATTCAGTTCCGCATGTAAATAGTGATATAGTTCAGTGCGAGTTAATGATATGTATCACTCATCTAGTTTAATTAGTCTATAGGCTCCAAAAAATTAACAAATCTTTTAAAGGTCAATGTGTGCGATTCTATAATAAAATCCCAAGCAATATACAGCAATTAAGCCTAAATAAATTTAAATTAACAATAAAACGCAAGCTGTCTTCAAAGGGATATTATTCTATTAAAGACTATATGGCTGATAAAAATTCTTGGGATTAAACCGCCGTTTCATACAGGCTATTCTAATATGAATGACTTAAAGCATGAATATTGTTATATTATGTTGCATTGTATAGCGTCACAGACAAATGAAGATTGTTACTAACCAATCGATAATTTAAAAGAGCATAGCCTGTGAGTTTCTTGCCAGTTCTTCTTACAGAGCGGTGGCTCGGAACTGGCACTTAGATTCGCTTGCACTTAAATGTTTTTTGTTTTTTTAAATTATTTGGTTGCAAGTGAATCTAAGCTTCGTGATTTTAGTATAGTTATATTTTATTTGTTTTTGTTATTTTTTTATAATTTTGACGTTTTCAAGTACTATGTAATAGTTTATGAAATAAAGTATTTTTGACTTTTGACTTTTTTAGTTCAGTAGATCTCAAGACCTCCAACTCACACACTGTTTCATTCAGTTCCGCATCCAGTTTAATTACATTGCATAATTTGCATAATGGGGAGACAGATCTATTCTAATGAGTACTAATACTTCTTTTGAAATGTTTATAAGATATCGGCAGTTAAGCATAATGACAATCATAAAATTATTAAACCGAAAATATTACATACTAATCGCGCGCGCGCTTAAAATTTAAGTGTGACCTTCATAAAAGCTCTATTGAGCCAAACTTGAATAAATGATTATGATTATTATTTTTTTTAATTTTGCGCCTAATGTCGGATTAGGCGCGAAACTACCTTGACCCTGTACCGGGCGGGCTCACGCAAGCCGAGCCGTGCGACTGTCTCGCTTTTACAGTGCTAACAAATATATCCGTACGTTTTACTCTCATTCAATTCCCATATCACTGAGTTAGTGAACTAAATGAACTGCTTTGGACTATTTATAGTAAATGAGAGACACATATGAACTAGGTAGGTAAGTACTTCATTTGTGTCATTCTAACTGGAACTACTCCTGTCTAGTAGTAAGTAATGCTAATTTAATTACATGTATGGTATTCTTATTTTGTTAGTGATTTACTGCATTTAATGCCAAGAGCTAAAGTTCAAGCTCGAGTCCGTCCATTGAAGAGGTCTATGTTGAGCAGTGGTAGACTGTTAATGATGATTTTACTGCAATATACACCTAAATTATTAATCACAACAGAGTTTAAAGTCAAATATTTCTCAAAAAAGATTTTCGATGGTTGCTATTTGGTTACGGAATCCTATGTCCATCCGAAATACATTTCCTAAAGTACTCTCAATCATTTGTTAGTTGTCCACTAGACACGAAATCCACAACGCAGGCTGATTCACGCACGTGTCAATGTGAATTTTAGTTGCACTGCTTTCTGGACTTTAGTTAAGTTTCTGTCAAGTTGATTGTGTAAATCTACATACATTCATGCCTGTTTTCCCGAAGGGTTATGCAGAGGCATATTATACGCCCATGCTTCGCCAATAACATTGTTGGTGCCACGTAATAGATGGCGAGCCCATTGCCAATCGTAGGATTTGCTATATGCATTAAGTATGTACTTAAGAAAAAGTGTTTTTGTATATTTTTTTGTTATTTAGTTTCTAAAATCTTGAAACAATTTAATTGGTGAAATCGTCAGAAAATATTTGTGTATGAATTCGTTTCATCATCATCATCATCATATCCTAGCATTATCCCGGTTGCCTAGGGCTCTTAAGCTATGGGCCCTAAGGGTCAGCTCACTGAATTAACCAAATTTGACTCCATTTCAGTTATTACGTGGAGCGACTGCCGTACTGACATCCGCAACCCAGAGGAAAACATCATTCTATTTTTAAACCAGCTGTCTGTCTGTTAGCAGGCACTGACTTCCTAATAAAAACTGCCATAGATGTTCATGACAGCCGGGACCAACGACCTAACGTGCTTTCCGAGGAACGGAGCAAGCGATAGTACCAGGGCTTAAACACTAAACACTCTGAATTTGAAGGCAAAGGGTTTTACCACTTTACTATCGCCGCTGTATTCGTTTTATCGTATCTTAGCATTTTCCCGGTTACCCTAGACTTAAGCTTAGGGCCGAGGGTTCGCTTACTGGTTTAATCAGATTTGGCTGAGTTTCACTTATTACATGGAGCGACTGTCGTCTGATCTCCGCAACCCAGAGAAAAACATTCACTATATGTGTAAAACAGCTGTCAGGATGTCAGAAGGCAGGAAGGAAAGAAGGTTTATGACAGCCGGGACCAACGGCTTAACGTGCTTTCCGAGGCACGTAGTAAGCGATAACTACGCACATACCTTCGAAAAGTCATAGGCGCGTCACCTAGGATTGAACCCGAGACCCTCCGATTTTGATGGCTGGTCTCGCCACTAAAATCATTTATTTCTATTTCGTTTAAGAGTTACGATGTCACTTACCAGATACAATCATGTGAAAACTAAAACACACCTTTTTTTGTTTGGGTTCAAAAAATACAAATATTTTTTTTGTTTTAAATAATTGCTTCTTGCGTTTAGCACATTTAGCCAAAGTCAAGAAAAAGATATATCAATAATATATAAATCATAGTAAGTGAAAATGATCGGTGATAAAGATGATAAATGGTAAATTAAATGCCCACCTCCTAAGCCCCTTGAATCCTCAATAAAGATGTGGGACTATACTGAGATCTCACATAGACTACTTCAGAGAATATAAAAAGTTATGTTGCACTGTTTTGTTTCATTTACCAACACTCATGTACGTTCACATAGACTTAACGGTTAATAATCCACCGTTATTACACATAAACTTTCGAAATATCACAAATTTTAGAAAATAAAACAAAACTGCAAACATGACGTTTTGCTTTCCCGCTAAAATTGTAAAGCAGATTAAACTCACTTTTATCTGTGTTCGGTAACTTACTCATTACTACAAAGGATTAAACGCAAATAATTTCAATATTAATTAATTTATTATATAATTATATTAAGCTCTCTATATTGGTTTATTACAGTCGTGTTTTATTTAATCCGTCTTCTGTACGAGAGGTGTTAGTGTGATTATTGTAATTTTTAATAAAACATTATAAATAAAACTATTAAATAAAACATTATAAATAAATAAAACTATTGTAAATAAAACATTAACGTTGCCTTATTTATTAAGATAAGTAAATCATTCTGATAGTCTCCCATAGCGTTTCTTGCCCAAGACTAAGCAGATAAACATAAAATATTTTACAACAAACACAAACATACTTTTCTTTTGCGAACGATTTGTAATTCATTTATTTTTGTGTAATGTCGTTTATTTATGTTTACATTAAGTATAATACTTTATAATATATACTTATTCACAAAGAATATATTGAATAAACACAAATACTTGCCCTATATGGTAATCAAGATCACGATCTTAGGAACACAAAGATAAATCTCAAAATTAATGTTTTATAAATCCGGCCGTGGCTCACCGCCTTACAATAGCAATAAATATTTTCTCATAATTACACTAACTATTTAGTACCAAGATAAGTATCATTAAGAACTTGTGTTACGGTTACTAAGTAACGAACAAACATACATAAATACTTTTTGTAAATAATTACATACTTAATATACATGACAACACCCAGACAAGAAGAAATATTCCTGTTTGTGCACACAAAGTTTTAGTGAGTGTGGGATCGGTAATCGAACCCACCACCTCAAAAGCGGAGTGCGGATATATTCGCCTTTACGTCAGTCTTCTTTAAGAGATGTCGATATTATAAAAAAACCTTTTAAAATGCTTTGAAAAAAAATTACCTAACACAATATAGCAAATTTTAATAAACAAACCAAATGTAATCAGCCTCAAAGCCTCATTTCATAAACATGACATTCTCTCCAAGATGCTTCGACGGCTTTCGAGGACAGTAAATATTATTTGAAAGGTCTTCTCTTCCTCAGTAATGTAACGGAGTTTCAAGAATTTATTCATGACGTGACATCAACAAAGAACCGGGTTATAATAAATAAATACGATATAGTGGCCCCTGGCTTATCTTCGCCATTCTACAAATTTTATTGTACGAATTTTGTCGTGTTATTTTGTAGCTATTTGCCTAATTTGATTTCGAATTCGATTGTTTGTAGAAGTACCAGTCGGATAAAAACTTTTTTCAGTAATTCTATTAAAATCATTCAATTACTTTCAGTTATTACTCAAGTTAGTTTCAAAGTAGGTTTAATTAAATGTAAGTAAACATCATTATAAGCTTTTCATGTCACTCTTAAAAATTACCTTGTCATCTATCGACTTAAATTCGCGCCGACTTTGTTTTCTAGAATTTATGATATTTCGAACAGTGATGTGTAATAATAACAGTGGATAATTAACCGTTAAGTGTTTGTGAACGTACCTAAGTGTTGGTAAATAAAACACAACAGTTCGACATCACTTTTTAAATTCTCTTAAGAAGTCCATGTGAGATCTCATTATAGTCACACATCTTTACTGAGGACTCAAGGAGTATTGGGGCCTCCCCCTATACTATCTATCTCTCTTATACAATTTATCATCTTTATCACACCAAAAAAAATAATTAAGTAAGTTTCAAAGTAGGTTCTATTCAATGTAAATAAAAACTTTATTGAGCTTTTCATGATACTATTAAAAACTACTTTGTCATCTGTCGGCAAAATTTTACGCCCATGTAAAAATATGCAAAATCCTTTCTATAATTATTTCAAACAGTTAAATATAGTTGTGGCAAAGTAAATGAGAATGGGAGAGGTAGCGAGTCCTCCGCCCACATTAACAGTAGCTGCGATGAAAATACTTGTGTTAATACCTTGCTCTACTCTAGTAGTTTATGGAAATAGTATTCATTTACAAAATTAAGTGGTATAAATAGGTATAAGTAGATAATCTCTGCCAACTCCTACAGGAATAGACGAAACAATATGTTTAATAAATAAATAGATTGTAATAATTATCGGATAAATAGGTAAACCATAGAATAGAAAATCTTTCCTGTTAACTGGGAAAGTGGATTATTTTACAACGGCTTTCGCCTAAATTTGTACCTTTAAGAAGTAATTAGGCAGGTATTTTAGTACATAGCTATTCCCTTGAGTCACATAGATAAATAAATTTTGGGCTTCATTTTTAATTACTCTTAAATATATTTTTGTTTTGATACAACTTTTCATATCGAATGCAATCACATAGGAACACAGGGAGTATATCTGTTTTCATTGCATACTGGAAGATTAAGAGCATTTTTATGAGGATTTTCTGGCATCACATGTCAATATCATATTTATTATACGCCAGCGATTGCATCAAATATTTCAAAGACTTCTGTCTTGAGACATTATAGTATATTAATTAACATCTCAGTCTATTATCGTCCCACTACTGAGCATATGAACAAATAGTCGCCGATGCGAACCTCATACATGTATGAGAGGGATTTTGAACGAGGAACTATTTTCACTTAGTTCACTGTCTTTTACAAACCTTATAACAATATTTGGTACTAATAACAAAAAATAGAAGAGCTCTTGCTCAGTGGGACTTGCGTACTAGTCTCTCAACATGACCAAACCATCTAAGCATACCTTTCTCAATTCTTGTTACTATATCTTTTTTTACACCAGCTTCGACCCTTCTCACTTCATTCCTAATTCTACCACTCAATTGCACACCTAGTTTATGACAGAGTATGTAGTAAAATAAAAAAGTGCACAATTACTGAGACACTCTTTATAAATCCTAAAAGACGTGAAGGTCAAAAATTCCAAAGTTTAGTTAACTATGCCACAAGTTTTCTTTTATGTACATGCATGAGTGCTTCAAGATATGTTTTGTAATTACATATCTGTCCGATAGAGAGCACCGACCAATAAAATTCTTAATTTATGTTCGTATAATGCTCGATCTTTCGCTCGAAAATCGATATTTTCTCCTTGTATTTTAAATTTTGTGACTACAGAACACATCTTTTTATAGACTTGTCTAATTGTTTTTCTTTTAAGTACTCAAGTCTTAAGTATTTTCTTGTAACTGGCGGGACAAATAACGAACCTTGATGATTTTCATGCCTCTTAATACGATCAAGCGCCCGCCTGCAGTGAATGGGCGTGCTAGTTTTAAGTTTTGTAATTTTGACTTTTATAAGAGCTCTATTGAGCAAACTTGAATATTTTTTTTGAATTACGTGATTCAATAGTGAATGATGACGAACAAGAGAAAGACAAACTTTTTAAAACATGTTGACAGTTACGTTTAGGCATTTCAAAAATATATGATCCAAATGAATATAACAAATTGAACGAAAAAGATAGCAAAGTGCTCGCGCCAAATTTTGCTGTGTATCATAACGAAGTTCACTCACCCACGAAAATATAATTATGTCAGCGTGTGACAAGCTCGAGTGCCTCTTGACAAATTTTTGTGTCGTTCCCAAGAAACATTTTAGACATTTACTTAGGACAACTTTTGTTACTTAGAGCGCAGCCTTAATGTTTTTTGATGGAAAATATTGTTTTGTTTTTAGATGTGAAAGTAACTGTTTGTAACCATCTTTTTATGTAATAATCACAAAAGATAAGCATTGTTACAGAGTTTGTATTTGCATTGTTAAACTATTTTGTGGAATACCTAACCTATAACCTGGGCTTGATACTAAGAGTAATAGAAAAGAAAATGCTGACGACTAGCGATGGGGCGCAATTTTCTTCAATGGCGACTACGAACCAGCAGATGGATTTATGATCTGGTCAAGGCTGTGGGAAGCCGGTGGTTGAAAGCGGCGAAAGATCGATCAAAATTTGGTCCGCTTGTTTTCAATACAAATCATGATATTGCGTTATTTGTTAATATCAATATCTCTGCATAGAGCAGAAAAATAAAAATTGTCAGAAAAATACTTTATTCCAAAAAATATTGCATTCTCAACCAAATAACACCCAAGAAAATAAACACTCTTATGGTAATGGTAAGTCGATATAAAGTATAATTCAACATTTATTGTTTAACCTCGAAAAGAGGATTGTTTTAAAATTTTACATGTGTTTACCTACTCGGCAAAGGTCATTGCTTCCCACTGAGGACGACAAATATTTGTGTGGATGAACGTGGGTATTTATCTTGCGCTGGGTGTTTAGGTACGTATTATGTACATATTGTAAATATGTTTGTACAAAAATATGTGCCGTATGGTATGTGCCGTTTGGTCTGTGCCGTATGGTTTGTGCCGTATGGTACGTGCCGTGTGGTATGTGCCGTATAGTATGTGCCGTATGGTATGTGCCGTATGGTATGTGCCGTATGGTATTTGCCGTATGGTATTTGCCATATGGTATTTGCCGTATGGTATTTGCCGTATGGTATTTTCCGTATGGTATTTGCCGTATGATATTTGCCGTATGGTATTTGCCGTATGATATGTTCTGTATGGTATGTGCCGTATGGTCTGTGCCATATCGAACCCAAAGCCCTCTGATTTTAAAGGGTCTCGGCACTGGGCTATCGCCGCTCTGGTATAACTATAACTATAAACAAAAATGTAAACTATGATCGTAAGGTCAAAATATGTTATGTGACATTTATTCTAAATCCACAACGCAAGGTTTGACAAAGATGTAATGTATGGTCAAAATTTCAAATATAAAGCATTATCTATAGTTGCTCCTAGACACAATGTTGTAAAGAGCGATGGCCGAAGTAAGTTAGAGTTCACAGGAGTTCTTCTTCTTTAAATTAATGGCAATATGTCATCAAAGGTAGCCACGATATTCACAGGAGTTAGTCCTTGAAATATGCTATTGGTGGGCCCCTTTTTATAATCGCACAGCTGGCCATCGGCAGGGAGTTCATTCCGACACATTAGAAGTGAAGGGTACGCGTTCGGTACGTTTTTAAAGAAACGTTCTGCCACAAAGCCTTGCATTGTGGAATGAGCTACAGCATGGGGCTCTTCAAGATGGGCGTGAAACAGTTTTGAATGTGTCGGCAACGCTTTACTGATGTCTCTGGGGTTGCTATCGTTATAGGCTGTATCCTCATTTTCATTATGTGGGCCGTATAATTGAGTGCTACCTAGTGGTATAACAAATGCGGGTTAGTTATCAAGTGAAGTTAAACAGCTGAATAATGATAATAATACAAGACTTTTTCATACGTTATAGAATGTCAGAGCTTTAATAAATCTCACACCTCCTTTGCATATTCAAGACATAATACAATATAGATTCAGAAACTAGCCTTTACGGTACGTAGATACTTCGTATGTGGGTGGTTCTGAGCGCGATGTAGAAACCATATGACGCCTTTGCCGCCTACATTTATACATATTTGGACACAGTCCAAATGGGCTTCGCTTTATTTATGACACCGAATAATTTAAGCACTCGTGAATTTTAACAGGGGTATGTTAAGAAAAAATATAGATAGTTGGAGGAATCTAATATGTCACTTTAATATATTGTTGCTAGCCATTTTGTTTCCATTTTGACTGGAATAGATGCAGTTTAAAAGGGAATGAAAATGTTATTACGTGGGTCATGGCGAATGATAACCTCTTTTGTAGAACTCAATGCACCTGATTTGTTTTTCTTATTATTTCACATAACGCTTACTACTGGAGTTCTGTTTTGTGAAACAAAAAAATCTAAAAATAATTTATTGGAAATAATAAATTGAAATAGAATCAGTTAAGAAAGGCTTGATTATATGCATATATATGTTTATTGAGGATCTCTACATACTGAAAACTTTAAACGACTTAACTAAAGCTAAATATGTCGCGGAAGCTTCAAACATACAGAATACAAATAAGTATGAAATATGTTAAGAAAAGGTGATTTTAAATTACAGAAACAAAGAGTTAATTAAACTGACCTCGAGAACCAACGCTTGCCTATGAAAACTTCACAGGTAAATTATATACCCAATCTATTACCGAACTGATACTGGTTATCAGTATTGATTGATCAAAGCTCGGAACTTGATATAAACTAACTTCAGTCCCGTTGGGGATTCCTGGGTAAAACTTGATATTGGACCTAAACTTAGATATACCTCTCCGTTCCCGAAGGTAGATTAGGATCCTTCTGAGTTCACTTTGACAACCATTGCGGGGTTTGTTTAAGAGAGTACGTGTATAAGTGATACTAAACGTTTAATGGTTGATGTGGAACTGTAAATACCATGATAGGTGGAATTGAGATTTGTCAATATTAAGAAGGAAGAGTTCATGAATCATTCTTTAGACAATAAAAAATTTTTTTTTTATTGCCTCTTATAAAATTTAATGCTACAATTAGGACATCTTGATACAGCACGATCTTAAAAAAAATACTTTACTGTAACTGGTGTCTGTACTACCTGTGCTGCGAGGCAAGAGATTATGGTTGATTTTTATTCAAAAGACGTTTTTTCTATTAATTTTCAATCAAAAAAGTGAAGCATCTAAAGGTCTACCGTAAGCTGTAAGTCTCTTATTATCATTATCATATTTTCGTGCACTGTTGGAATCTCCCTCCCTCTTCCTCTCTCCCTCACATCTGTGTCACTTACCGAGAAGCGACCGGCTGTATTTACTCAACTGTGTCATTGCAATTCTATGCCATCTTAGTGAACATAGCTGATTTGGGATATTCGCCGGATATTCTCTTTGCTCTATTATGTTGTGCGCTTTTATTGTATTATATAATGTTGAATTTTTTAATTTAGATAAATTTTTTGTCACTTGTTTATAGGAATACTTTATTTAGATATAATTAAGAACTAGACACCCTAGATTACCCTCACACCTTGATTTGTGAGAGGAGGCTCGTGCTCAGTAGTGGGACGTTGATGGGCTGAAATGATGAAGAACTAGATACTGAAAACACCAGACAAATCGCTGTGATTTATTGTGTGTTTGAAAACGATGTGAAAATAATATATAATATACATTTTAACCCGGCGAGAGTGTGGCAGGGTATGTCATACCCACTTTGCTATTTATTTGGGTGTATTTTTTACTTGTGACCTTTAAACTTATTGTTGCTTTGAGTAGCTTTTAAAGGGGTTCGGTAGGGAATAGTGGCGTGATTGCATTGTCGCAGCGGCTAGCGCTCGAGTTATACGCTAGCATACTGCGTTCGGGTATCCCTGCCACATATTTCTTGTTATATTTTTTCGTCACACTCTCGGTGGGTTAAATAAATTAAAAAATGGCTTCTATAATGACATGCCTCCTAACTTGATCTTCAGCACTTCGCTTCTTTGCAAATATCGTATTGCCAGCTGTTTTGCGTGTATCGTCGCTCCATCTAGCTCCTTATCCTACACTACGTTTTCCGATCCAGACTCTCCACTGTAGGACACGTCTACCCCAGCGGTTATAAGTTCTTTGGCAGACTTGACCAGCCTACACCTTCATCAGCTAATCCTAATAAGTATTAATTATTTTTTTATAATTATAAATTAGCGCTTACTTAGGAATTTCCTCGGTTACTAACCCGTGAAATCTACAAAATGGCATTGATAATCATATTAGAAATGGCGGAATAGGAAGGCGCGAACCACATGGACTCTTTTAGAAATTTCTGATATAAAAATAGCTTGAATGTCAGAACAGAAATTGGTAATAGTAACATCTATCTACAATGAAAATAAAAAATGCTTTATTTAATTTGAGCTCCTGTTATAAATAACTTTCTAACAATCACACCTATTATTTAGTTCAAAGTATCAGTAAGAACTTGTGTTATGAATACTAAATATAATATACCTACATAGATAACACCAAAACCAAAACAAATATTCATACAACTTTGTCCTGTGTGGGAATCAAAACCACGACCGCAAAGTGCGGAGCTTAAGTATAATGACTTCCACGCCATATCAGACGTCGTTCTGAATGTCGATTTTACATTTTTTTATAGACAGTTGATTGGGTTGCAAGAACCCTGTTAAATTTGTCCTCATTGTCAGTATAGCTTTATCTATTAAAATAAATAACAATGAGAGACCCAAGCAAACAAAGCTTTGTATAAACCCAATTTAATAGAATTATTTATATTTATAACTATGCTTACTTAAATAAAGCATTTCCAAAACAAAAGTACCATCATTCCATTAGATTTTGATGCAAAGTGCAGTTATTTGATTTCCGCTTCTGTGAGAAATAAAGCCCAAAACGAATTGTGATAAAAACTAATATATTGTTGGAATAGTTTTAGAATTTTGAGTAAAGAGAGAAAGTCGGTTGTATTCAATTGTATTCCAGTTGATGTTTAGTTTTCACAGATGTTGTAACGTGTTTTTTGTTTTTCACGTATTTTTCGGTTGTTAGTTATATGAAATATCATATAGATCAAACTTTGTTTACGTTCGTTAATCCGTACCGGGGAATCTGCCGACAGCCACCTCTCATTCATGACCTTCAGTCCGTGACAGACCAATAGGTAAATGGAGAACGCCATTTTGTTTCGATTCCCATGAGTTCGGCGGTACGAAAGAATCAATTCGAAATCCATTTTGCCTTATAATCGATTGCCATCGAACTCGGCGGTAGGCCCCCAGGTTCTGTTCATTGGTCTAACCAGATTTGACTGAATTTCAGTTATTACATACGAATGCCGTCTGATCTCCGCAACCCAGAGGAAAATAACATTATGTGGTTAAACCAGCTGTCAGGATATTAAACGGCACTAACTTCTTAAAGACCACTGCCATAGATGTTTTCGACAGCCGGGACTAACGACTTAACGTGCTTTCCGAGGCACGGAGCAAGCGATAATTACGCACCTAACTTCGAAAAATAATGGAATAGGGTTTAAACTCGAAACTCTCTAAATTCGAAGTCTACGGTCGCGACTGGGCTATTGTCAAATCTAACTGAGCTAAGTAAGTGACATGAAATATGCTTTGTAATAATTCTGTATTATATTATTTGTTTAAAATTAAACTGCGTTCCTCTCAGCTAAATCCTACCTATTATCCTTTCAAATACAAAGTTTACAATAAAAATATACTTAATACTCCATTTTTGATTATCATCCTTTACACACTCAATCCATGGTCTCTTCCCCCCACTGGGAACATTTATATTAAGTATTATATATTACTCTACCTAGGGTTGATAAGTCATAAATATTTTTTTAGTGATCATATATTAAGCTGTCAAGAAGTCGTAATTGAATAAAATTACTCAAGTAAAAAATACCTACAAGAACCACGAAGTAATCACCGTACACTTGGAAGTCCTAATCAATGTGAATTTAAAAAGCACCAGATTAAGACTCCATTTAACAGTGCCTGATTAGGGGAAACTCTGCAGTTAATATGTCAGTTTTATACAGACTCATTATCATCATTAAAGTCACATAAAGTCCACTGCTGAACATTGAATCCAATACATTATTTCGGGTGTATTTGCCCATAATCACCACACTGGGCAGGCGTATTGGTGATTGCAGTTCAAGCCAGTACGCAGAATGACGCTGCTGCTCATCATGCGGTAAGATTCCTTTTCGTCGACTCTTACGACTCTTCGTCAGGTGAGAAGGAGTGCATTATTCTAGGCCAGTACCACATGTAGCCACAAATGACTATCTGTCATGTAAGCGCTAATGGGGGTGTATAACAATTAATAATATGTTATAATAATAAGAATATGTTGGTGGCGAACCTTGATGAGAAATAAATGGAAACTTACATGGTTTGTGGTTGATAGTGGATTATGAATCTGTTACCGCTGTTTGATGTTCTTTGCAAGGGATTGTCGCGTTCGCTCAAACTCTGCGTAAAGCTGCAACTCCCTTGGGTGAAAGCTGAAAATCAGTGTTTGCTCTCATCGAGGGCAAAATATCACTGAGCTTTGGTCCCTTTGCGTCACTGCTGCACACATGCTATGGAAGGCAAACTTCTTAATTATGTGGATTATTTTTTTTATTTTTTTTTTTAAATATTTTTGTTCTTGTTTGTGTATTTTTATTTTTTTATTTGATTGTTATGTCTATATTGTATATTTCTGCATGTGTGTGTTTGTGATTCAAATAAATTATTATCTTATCTTATCTTATCATTGTGAAACAGTCCTTAAAGTAAGCATCAAATTGATTCTCCCTCAAAGAGAATTCGCAAAAATACTCCCTACAATGTCATAATTAAAGACTTTCAATAACAGGCGGGTCAATCGGTTCCTCTTGTTGTTTAGGTTCATTTTTAAATAGACAGTGAAATATTACTGTGCCCCGAATGATTGATGGAGGAGTACAGTTGCGTTTAAAAAACGATTTTGAACCTTAATTTTTCTGTCGTCAGGCGGTGCTCTCGTGATGGATAGGACTTGTACCGGCTTTTAACCAAATAGGAATTCAACTAGAGCGAGTTTTTACTTAGGTTCTGGTTCGATTTGGATTGAAATTGTTTGGAAAATTCTAGAGGCTTGCTTTTTAGAGGTAGAGGTTTTTACAGAAGGATTTTGAGGAGTGTTTTGTTTTTGTTTTTTGTGCAAAAAGAACTTTTTCCGTTTGGTATATTTTGCTTAGTTAGGAAATAACAGGAGTACCCTGCTTATAGGTTAATATTAACTACCTTTCGCCCATTGGTATATCCACTTCGATTTGCGGTGAACACAAGGATTTTCTTTGATAAAGGTAAATGTGCATTTTTTTATCTGTGCCCGGTCTAATATAATAGTTATCTTAATAATAAATTCGCAAAAATAGATTTATTTGTTTGTATGTTTGCATTGAGAAGGCTTTGAAACAACTGGACGGATTTCAAAATTCTTTGACGAATATAAAGTTACATTATATGTGAGTACATACATACTTAATTTACGCCTGTTTTCCAGAAGGGATAGGCATATTATACGCCCACACTTCCCTACCCCTACTAAAACTCACAAATGGTAAGTCAATGTGTAAAAATAATAAGTGGCTTCCTATATAAGCGATGAAATGCCGTGGCGCTAGTGATATTAAAAAAGGTTTTTGAAACAGCGTGGACGTGACTCTTTTACGAGATTCTTTAATTTGCATATCAGCCCCGCGACAACTAGATATTTGTATTTTTTGATTTCGTCCATTTTTCTCTTTATTAATTACTTACTTTATTAATTACTGATATTAATTTCATAAATACGACACATTATTAACATGATGTGAGAGCGGCGATACCCCAGTGGCGGGACCCCTTGCCTTTAAATTCAGAGGGGTTTTGGGTCAAACCCTGTGGCGGTGACTTATGACTTTTCGAAGTGATGTGGGTAAATATCGCTTGCCCCGTGTCTCGGAAAGCACGTTAAGCCGTTGGTCCCGGCTGTCATGAAAATCTACGGCAGTCGTTATTAGGAAGTCAGTGCCTTCTTACAGACTGACAGCTGGTTTAACCATATACGATTAAACCATATATACGGATATATGGAGGTCAGTTGGCAGTCGCTTCACGTAATAACTAAAATTCAGTCTAATCTGGTTGAACCAGTAAGCAGACCCTGGGCCCTTAGCATAAGTCTAGGGCAACCGGGATAATGCTAGGATAATATGATGATAAATAACATTATTCAAAACATTTTGCCAGAAACTGGACTAATCATATATATAATTAAATCATCTAATTATAATACGAAAATGTTTTTTATCTCTTACTACCTGTAGAAAAGCCTTTTAAACACAATATTCGTTACATTTTTCTCTGCTATTGTACATAATATGTAAATAGAATTATTTTTACTCTCCTAATAATGCAAAACATTTCAATAAAAAGCTGGTTCTACGCAAATAGTTTATTCAAACTCACCAAAAAATATGTCGACTACAAAATCAATTCTAAAATTAAAACAATACTACTTAATAACATCAATATTTACAAATAGGTATATTGTACGTCCTGCACATTATATTTGTTGCACACTCTTCTTTAACCATATACAGACATATCCGTTTGTCCAAGTCACATAAACTTCTGGCGAGTATATGCCCTTTGATCAAAAGTAATACCCGTGATGCAATATTAGCTAGTAAAACCTCTCGAGACCTCGTATGTGACACACTTTTCCCTATTTCAATATAACACAGCTTACGAAGTTATTCGTGGCTTACTATATATTCTTTTTCATAAATTTTACTTCTTGGATAAAGACAGCGTAGTGCCCTACTATATTTATTTTATATTTTTATTATTAAGGCTGAAATTCTGAATTTTTTAAAGTTATTAATAGAAAATAATTATTTATATTAACGCTATTAGTCAGAACGTATTTTTTTTGATACAATAAATAGTTGTACTATATATATTAATGGTAACTTATTTATCAATATAATGTGTCATTGCACAATTATCACCGTTAATAACGACTTACTACAAAAATAAATTCATAAACTAAGTGTAAGTGAATAAAGTGCAAGTGAATGTAAGTGCCAGTTTAGAAGAACTAACAATAACTCACTATGCTCTTTTAAATTAAAAAAAACAAGATTTTTAAATCTGTAAGACATCATTAAGTAAGCCCAACTCTTCCCTAATAAATAATGAGAACAAAAATAACTTAACGCTAGACGCACTAATTGACTGTAAAAAGATTTCATTTCATATATAATGAGAGTTCTGAGGTACATACATTGTATAAACCCACCCGAGTTTGAATTCAACCATTTTTCAAACCCAAACGTTGGTAAAGGAGTTTAGAAACTGTCCAGTGCAGCAGGTTACGGCCCCAAATTGAATTGAGAGGAATGAAATACGTCAATCTCGACCAGGCGAACCTTGTTTCATCAGACTACAAATTTTGGTCAAGTCCACATATCGAAAAAGAGTGGATATAAGGTACTGGAGGACTAGATTGACAATGTCAAAACATTTAGATATTGCTAAAACTATGTTGTAGATCAACAAATGGTTTTCGGAAAAAGTAGTAAATTTAATTATCAGAATAGATCCTGATGATTTGTAGCACAATAGTAGTAAATACATTTAAATTCGAATTACATTAATTAATAGATTAGTGATATATACGTAAATCTCAGCTAAAGGCTGAAGTGGCAATGGGCGGTGCACATAGCTCGAGAAGTAGCTTATAAGTATTGCAAGAATATATGCATTCGTTTCCTTCAATGAAGTAGGTAGTAGGTACGTTACTATATAGACCCTAATAAGACACAGCAAATGAAATTCATATTCACGTAACAATAAATAATTATAATATTTAATACTACGGGTGTATGGGTACCCTAGTAACATCTAAGGAGCCCAAGCCAACCTCACCTGCAAGTGGTGCATCTGCTTATCAACAGACGAGGCTCTGGCGAACGTTACAGATCGCTACTAACCGTAGCGGCAATAGGCTCGCCGCCTATTATAACGTGGGACCACCAACAAAATAAGCGAAGTGTGCCTCTACCTACCCCTTCAGGGAAACAGGCGAGAAATTATGTATTCAAATGTCAAAATCAAACAGGCGAACTCAGTTTTTAAGATATTAGAAAATAGTGGAAATTAGAGTTGCTAGTCAAAGACAAAACACCTATTTAAGAACTATGTTCTCATATAACTATTTGTGTTCAATAGTTTTTTCTAAATTAAGTAGTATCAAACATAGACTCTGATGGGGCACAAGATTTTTTTTTAAATTAAAAGTTTCCTCGACTTATAGGGTGACCTCATCAAACGTATTTCTTAAAAAGAACCTAATAAAGTCGCAGTGATACAATTAATATGGAATTTCCGCAGAACAAATTTCCGACTCGGAGAAGTTTTAAATGTATTATTTTAATTAAAACATAAATTATGGCCTCTTGCTTCGGAGGACATAAAGAAATTTTAATAACAAGAGATTTTCACAACTTTCTAATTAAATAATTAAACAACAGCATACATTATACCAAATATAGTATGTAAGCAGCAGCAGAGATAGCCCAGTAACAAGACCAATATACTGGAATGCATAGGGTACCTAGTTTCCCCCCCCGACTGGTCTCCACCTTGTCGTGGTGGGGGGGCTGAGTACCTCCCGGTAGGGCGCAGGAGGCGCTAGGGAAAAGGCAACACCCAGAGACCGACGACTCTGGGTGCCCTTAGTACTGACTACCGGGGGGGAAACTAAGAGGGACCTGTGGAGGGCGCAGTGGGCGGGCCAGGAGGGCCCGCTCAGCAGCGCCAGGAGGGTCTAGGCAGTGGGGGCAGGGGGCCCCTGCTGTCTAACCATGGACCCTCCGGGAAGTCGGCCACACACGCTATGGTCGCAAGGGGAGGTAAAAGGGGCGCGTCCACTGCGCCTCTCTGAGTAGGTCCTCCCGGTTTTGGTCCGGGGGACGTTGGCCGCAGGCGGGGTGTCAGAAGCTGCAACCCAGGTACTGGCCCTCGCCTCTTTCTCAACAAGCGGCGGGCGTCGTCGGAAGATTTTTAGTGGGTATTACTTGGCGGTCGTGTCTGCCGGTGGTGAGTCCCACACCCCCTTTCGGTCCCCCTTTGGCCGGAAGGCAGTGCGTAAAAAAAAAAAGGGTACCTAGTTTCAATATTATGAATTTTCAAAGCTACGCTCGTTGCTGCCGTGAGCTGATGGAGTGTAATGAATGATAAAATAATCTTGGAACTAAATAATTTGTGTAATTATACGAAATTTTTTTTTATTACTATTTATTTATTATTGCTTGCTCCGTGTCTCAAAAAGCAGGTGCTCCCTGCTATCATTACCATCTATGGCAGGCGTAATAACAAAACCAGTGCCTTCTAATATTCAAGAAGCTGGTTCAACCGTAGCATGATATTACCCTCTGGATTGCGAAGGTCAGAAGTCAGTCGTTCCGTGTAATAACTGAAATTGAGCCAAATCTGTTCAGACCAGTGGACAGACCCTTACGTCTTAGCGTACGTCTACAATAACCGGGATACGTGCTAAGATCATACATCAGAATATAGTATAAGTATAATAATTACAGCGTTTCTTCAAAGACTATATAGAATAAAGCATTTTAAAAGCTTTTAATTGTAGCACACTTAAGAAATAATTTAACCGACTATTAGGATCTGAAGCGCTTTTAGCTCCGCAATAATAAGTTGTCTGAAACGATAATCGAAGCAAGAGTTCACAGAGGTCAATCCTGGGATGCGAAACCGTTTGTGTGGCATTTAATATCGAGCGATTTGGTATTTAGTGTTGGCATTATTGCTCAAAGAACCGCCTCATCCAAACTCATAGGGCGTTAAGGTTCTTCAATGGCGACCGCTATCCATAATGTGGTTGAGGCAATAAGAATCCGGTAGTTGCAGCTTTATTAAAAAATATGTGATTTTTTTATTTTGTTTTAAATAATGGCTTCGTGCGTTTAGCACATTTAGCCAGTGTGATAATGATGATAAATGGTAAATGAGATGCCCTCCCCTAAAACCTTGAGTGGAGCTATACTGAGATCTCACATGGACTTCTTGAGAGAATTTGAAAAGTTATATTGCACTGTTTTGTTTCATTTACCAACACTTATGTACGTCCACAAACACTTAACGGTTCATAGTCCACCGTTATTACACATTAATGTTCAACATATTACAAATTTTAGAAAATAAAACTAAACTGCAGACATGACGCTTCACTTTCCCGCCAAGAAGTTATCCGGTGATTGCAGGTGGCCTTGTATCGATCCGACAAAAACAGTTTTGGAATTCTCAGCCAGTGCATGTGCTTACCAGCTCCTATAGTACTGGGTCTTTAAAGCGGGGCCTGAAACCGCACCCACTCTTGACGGCCTATAAGTGCTTCAGTCACGCTTGTTACCGGATTATTTCTCGGTTGGATCTCTCTATTTTTTGGACTTCATCGACCTCTTACCAATAGGAGTGGTGTGGCCATTATATCATGTCAAATTGAAGAAATTAATTTAGGAGAACTATGTTCAGCATTGGACTTTATACGTCTGAGGTTATGCTTTATAATGACAGAACATACATAAATTTTGTCACGCCTGTTTCCCAGAAGGGATAGGCAGGTGCCACGTAATAGGTGGCTAGCATATTTCCGCTTACCAGAAACTTTTATGTTCACCAGACCTCGTCCGTTGATTGGCAGGTGCACCAGTTAAAGTTGAGGTTGGCATGGGCTCGTTAGATCTTCCCCCCGTCACCTTGGCGTGGTGGGGAGGCTGAGTACCTTCCGGAGGCCGGTAAAAGGTAACATCCAGGGGTGGCGAGCCTGTTGCCGCTTATCGGCAACTTTTATTTTTCCGGTAAGCGGCAAAAATGACAAAACCGCTATGATTTTTAGATCGACAGGTTATTTTGTAGATAAATTTCATTATAACCCATCATCGGGAATCTAGTGGCACATCAAGATTAAACAACATGAATAACAATTGCGAAGCAGTTCATTTCATACGGCTGATTGAATGATGGTTATAAAGCCAGAACAGCTCAGCATTAAAACTGACAGAAGCAAATTATATGGGATCCCTTTGGAGGCAACCCTTTATATAAACGAGTATGTTAGTACATACACGGTCACGTACCGAGCGTCCGAAAGTCGAAGGGTAAAGCCTCACAGTGGAACGACCTTGTATTTTTATTTTAGGACACAGTAACAATGAACTTTCAATATAGCTATGGGTGGTACGCGCCGTGAGCTTGTGGACTGTGTAATGAATCTATCATACTACAGGTTATGAAGGCTACCACTGTTAAGTTTTTATTTTAGAAATTAAAACAGATTCTTATTGTGTACTACACTGGAGCTAAATCCCTGGTGAGAAAAGAACTAAAGACACAATATTTTGGCGCCAAAGGCGGATATGTGACGTGGTATGATTAGCTTTCAATTGTAATTGAATCTTGCTAAGTATATCGATTTGAAAATTATCTGAAAGATCCTAGGCTTAAATGTAATGAAACATTTTGGAATATAATTTTAATTTATTTATTTTTAAAATTACTTGTAATTAGTATAAAAGAGACTGTCACACCCACAGACAAACCAGTCAAACGGTTTTGTCGGATTTGTTTTTATATAACTTGCATTATTTAAAGGAAATAAATGTTTTATCTATCTATCTATAACCTTACAGTGTAATCTGTTCAGTCATATTTTTCAGACCCTATCAATATCTCAGGAGTCGAGGCCAAGTTAACCTGCAAGTGGTGTACCTGCTTAGGGGACAAGGGTCTCGCAAACATAAAAGTTCTCGGTATGCTATTAAGTGGGACCAACTTGTAGAATGAACAAAATATAAACGTAACATATGCCTCTGCCTAGGCATTGGAGAAAACAGCATTTTTTTATTTAAACTTTATCGCACAAATTAAAATTAAAATGTACAAAAGGCGAACTTAATGCTGCAAGGCATTCTCTACCAGTTAACCTCATGTATGGCTCATAGGCATTTAGGATGACCACAACTTTCACAAGCGTATCGAATACAGTACAATACAACGAAAGAGCACTGACCTCATAAACCTAATCTGTAGTGGTACAGTGCCAAGAGATGTACAAAGGCAGTGCCAAAACTTTAATGGGAATTAGCTGAAAGTCTATTGTCTTAACAGGATTTGAGAATCATTTTTTTTATTTTGTTAATAAAATTTTAGCTCACTAATTGTATTATGTTGTTGTTTGATTGTTAAAATTGCACATTCGTAATAGGCCTAGGCGTTTCACGAAAAATCGCTTTTTAACCCCGGAATATCAGGTAGGCATTATAGCTTCTAAAGAAATGTACCGAGTATTACTCAACTTTTTATTTGAAAGCTGATTACAGATCATTTCTTGACAGATTCAGCCCATGTCCTTACTCTTAGAAAAAAGGATCAGATATTATTTAGGTAGAAAGTTATAACTATAAAACCTGGAAACTAATAAATCTATTATTGGGCAAAACATGCGATTTCGCGAATCATTCATAGTGTAACGGACGTCGAAGATCGTGCATAGTGAAGTGGAAGCAGGAAAATAGAAAGAATAACGCATAAATGATGATGATAGTGATTTTGACGACCGATATGGCGTGGTGGCAAGTATACCCGCATTCCACTCCTAAGATCGTGGGTTCGATTCCCACACAGGACAAATATTTGTGTCTATAAATATGAATATTTGTTCTGGTCTGTGTGTTTTTCTATGTATATTAAGTATTTATTTAAAAAAAAAGTATGTATGTATGTATATATTTATTTATTATTTATTTATATATTTTTTAATTTAATCTTTATTTCACACTTAAAAGTATTACAAAAGGCAACCTTAATGCCATAAGACATTCTCTGCCAGTTTCACGCCCCGCTTAAAAGACCGAAAACAAGACAATTTACCGCCTATAATTAATTAAGTCTACGGCATTACGCTAGCCAAGTTTATGTTTGTCTTTTTTACTTAAGCTGGAGCTTAGTTTGTAAGTCTGGCGCCGACTCTTAAGACATATTACCGCTAAGTAAGCAAAATTAACTTTGGTCGTGGATTTCTACTAGTTCTTCGAAACTAAAAGTAGTGTAGGTATATATGGATTAGTCGAGTTTGACAGATACAATTTTGGCTTTTCGGCTTTAGCTTGACTATTTATTAATACTTATGAAATTTATCAAAAGAAAGTAAATGCAACCAAACATATTTTGCAAGGCTTAGTATAAAAGTATATAGGAGGTCCGATAGTGAATGAATATATGGCTGACTCATCTCAGTCTGTCAATAGGATTGCCTTAAATACTGACTTATGGGTGTATCAACGCCCAGCTCAAACCAATTTCAGAATAGGAATCCCAGAGATTTAAGGTTAAGCTAGGAAGGGATGGGACCATCCTAGAAAACTCGTCTTACAAGATCAAAGACAATATCTCATGTTGCTGACGGTTGGACCGACAAGATCCGAATCGACATGGACCCGACCGTGAGCAGTATTATTCGATTTTTAAAACAAAATAACTGAGGAGAACTCAGCAAGGAGGAAACATCACACAGCAATGAACCAATCATATAAGTTTTATTTCGCAAGGTTCAATAAACTTTTTGCACAATAATGCCATCTTGGGCCCAACCGCTGAATTAACTACGGACGGTGAAAAATACATTTGCCTGAACCATCTACTAAGTGTGTAGGGACCTACCAACATCTTGGGGGCTCAAGTCAACCTCACCTGTAAGTGGTCTGATTGATTAACCGACGATGTTCTGGCGATCATAAAATTTCCCATTAAGCGGCAATAGGCTCGCCACCTGCGTGGGACCAACAATATAATTAGCGAAATGCGGGCGTATAATATGCCTATGCCTACTTCTTCGAAGAAACAGCGTGATATAAGGATGTATCTACTACACGTATGGCTTAGAAACACATCTTTTAAAATGTATGTTTATTCAAAATATGTTTTAAGAGAGCCCAATCATAGTCAATTTGCACATACCCACGCCTGAGACAAAGACCATGATTTGAAGTAAAAACAACGTAACAGATATCTTTCAACATCTACGGTAATAAATATAATTATTCATTACATACATGATCCCATTACCACTTAAACTTAAAGCTCGAATTCCCTTATACACTTAGTGTGACGGTAAATCTTATTAAGTAGGAGAGAGTGTTCCATTAAAACAATAGATTCACTAATTAGACACGACTTAACAATGACAAGCGATTTTAGCGTTAGATAGGGGTTCGTGAGTTAGCTTGCGTGTGATAAGTTTAGGAATTATAAATTAATCAGATTTAGACCGAGGTTTGATTTTGATTAGGAAGCTTATTAAGCCATATTGATTGGTAAGCTTATTTATTAATATTTTAATGCGAAGTATTGCTTGCAATACATAAAGAAATCATCTTTATTCATCATCATCTATAGAACATGAAAGGTTTGGTTTTGATTGGTAAGCTTAACTAGCTAGGTATATAATTAATATTAATCTTTGCGTGTAATAATTATAAGAATTATAAATGAATCAGCGCAGTAAGTTTGGTACATACTTACATTCACGCCTGTTTCCCCGAAGGAGTAGGTAGCGGCATATTATACGCCCACACTTCGCCAATTATATAGTTGGTCCCACGTAATAGGTGGCGAGCCTATTGCCGCTTACCAGGCACTTGATTTTGATAGGTAAGCTTATTTATCCATATTTATTGGTGAGGTTAATATGCTAGTATATTAGTACTAAGTTTGTATGACTTAAAATAGTAAAAATAAAGCGTATGAATAACTATCACCTTTGACAAAGCTTAAGAAATATTGAGATATGTACATATAAGACAACAAACCGGAGTTTCTCCTGGAACCAAATAATCTAAGAGGTATTCTCTTATGTACACAAATCGCAAGCTAGCATTTTTCCTCTATTCTCTGTGCGCGAGTATATGCCTGGCAAATTATGAACTTATACTACAAAATCAGTACTTAAACTTAAAAAGACAGACAAGATTGGGACCTGGGATCACAGTTGGTGAAGTCTGAAGCTTCCTAATACAATGTTTTTAAGACATAGTAAACTTGTTACAACTCCGATGACAAGCCATCTTTTCATGAAAATTTCTATGACTTTTGCACAAAGATACGGCTGTATTTCCGATATGGGTTCAGTAATACCTAATGTACATAGGATAACCAATATAAATATTGTATTAACCTGAACGTATGCAATATTTAACGTACCATAGACTTCATTGATATATTAATTTAGTTATTTGGTTATAACCTTCGTGGTGTATTAATATTTAATTTGGGTCATATAATAGGTTGGGGAAAAAGTCTTTTCGTATTTTTGTATGAAAAGTCAAGACATTTTTTTCAAAGTTTATTTACATTTATTTACAATATATATGTACCCTTTTGTTGAATAACTTTCTGCCATTTTGTGGGCAGAGACATTATCCCGTTACTGTAGAAACTTTGGGACTTCTGATCAAAAAAACGGGACAAATAGTTTTGGCAGTCCTCTCTTGAGGTCAACCTTACAGAACCTAAAGAATTCTGCAGAGACCGAAACAGGTGAAAATCTGAAGGCGCAAGGTCAGGGCTATATGGTGGATGCACTAGGACCTCCCAGTCGAACTCTCTTCATTTTTGCTGAGTGGCTAAAGATGTGTGTGGTCTAGCGTTATCGTGATGAAAGACCACACCCTTCCTGTTGATCAATTCCGGCCGTTTTCTCTCGACTGCTTCCTTTAATCTCATCAGTTGCTGGCAGTAAAGATCAGAATCGATGGTTTTGCCGGGCGGTAAAAGCTCATAATAAACAATGCCCTTCCAATCCCACCATACACACAGCATCACCTTATTTCGTGTTAGGCCAGGTTTGGCCACAGTCTGTGAAGCCTGGCCAACTTTCGACCACGACCTTTTTCGCACGTTCTTGTCGTACGTGATCCACTTTTCATCGCCAGTTATCAATCTCTTCAAAAACGGCTCGGTTTCATTACGTCTCAATAATGAATCGCAAATGAGTACACGGTTCATTAAGTTTCTTTGAGTGAGCTCGTGTGGCACCCAAATATCGAGCTTTTTTGTATAACCAGCTTTCTTCAAATGGGTCAAAACTGTTTTGTGGTCAATTCCCAATTCTTCAGCTACATCGTAACTACTAATATGCCGATCTTGCTCCACTCTTTCAAAAATGGCGTCCATTTTATTCGTAACAGGGCGACCAGAGCGAGGTGCATCTTTAACATCAAAATTTCCGGACTGAAAACGTTTGAACCAAGTTTGTGCTACTCTTACTGACACTGCATCCTGTCCATAAACATCACAAATATTTTTCACTGCTTGAGTTGCATTTTTGCCTTTTTTATAATAAAATTTTAAAATGTATCGAATTTCTTCATTAGATTCACTCATTTTTACGGAGAGAAAAACAAATGAAAAATAGCGGGAAACAACTTTTTTTTATTTTTTCTTTTCTTTATAATGGAACCTTTTTAATGTTACCAAAACCAGCCAGACACAAATAGTACAGTCAAAAAAATTTTATAATAAGTTTATACCTACGTTATGCGAAAAGACTTTTTCCCCGACCTAATATGTTGGATCCGTTTAAATAGGAACGTTCATTATCGCTAATTGTACCGACTGAAAGTATCAGTATGCTGTTGATGTTAAAAATAAAATATATGTATACCAAATAAGGTTAAATGAACCGTGGAAGCGTTTCGCGAGATTAGGTGGTTCGAAACGATGACCATAATTAAGCAGAGTTGAAATTGATAAAGCCTTGGTTGGGTGATTATTTGTGCGGTATTTGACATATAAGTCTTACGTGTTTTCAATTTCATTCCATTTGAGAATTTTTCAAAAGAATGTTTGATCTCGAATGATTGGCACTACAGTACGCATCATATGTTTCCAGCAATCATCACTCGTTCTACGTAGTAGGATGGGGTATGACTAAGCTTTGAAAAGGTTTACTTGAGCTTTAAGGTTTTTGAAGTGAAGACAAATTATTGGTCTTAGTTTTTACTAATTATGATGGGTCATCATATCCTAGCATTGAACCGATTGCCCAGACTTAAGCCCAGGGCCCAGGGTCTGCTTACTGGTCTAATCAGATTTAGCTGAACTTCATTTATTACATGGAGCGACAGTCATATGGGTAAAGCAATTGCCACCAGGGTGCTCGTACCGTCGCATCGTTGCTCGTACTGGGCTATCGTCGTTCGTACTAGTCTTGACCCGTTGAACCCGTAAGTAGACCCGTGAATATGTTGTAGTAGGTATTTATATATTTTGTCTCAATTATTCTACGATTCATTTAGCGTCTTTTTAAAGCCATATTATGAATTTTATTTATGACATACTACCAATTTTCATACAGTGTAAGCTTAAGGATTTTTCATAATCATAAAATGTCCTATCAAAGGTCAGGCTTATTTGAATAATATGAATTAAAGTTAAAATAATATGATTAAGGAACTAGTGTACACGCAGTTCCGCGCAAAATTTGTCGTCATAAAAACAATTTTATATTTTTGAACAATTTATATCTCATCATTACACTTCCACCTTTTTTAAAGTATACACATATGAATAGAAAAATCTCATGGGACGCTGATCTTAGAAATGACCCTTTTTATATTTATTTATTTGGACAACCAACAATATAAATACCTCTCTATAGTTCTCCTTGCACAGATTGCCACGGCATGCAATGTGGACGATAAATTTAATTTTGGAATAATAATCATGATCATAATTCTTTATTGTTTCATTTGGCGTACAATTAGGATTATATATAGAAATTAAAAACATTAAAAATTTAACAACCATAAAAATTAATGAACTTTACCTACATAATATTCATATTATGTTTTTATTAATTATATTTAATATAAAATAATAATAAACTTCAACAAAAGATAGGACCTTCTATTTAAATATAAAGTTCTATATTATACGAAAAGCCCTATTCAAGGCACGTAATAAATTTCGTTCGTGAAAACAAACGTTAACTGGACAGGTGTCTAAACTCTAAAAACAATTTTATTTTATGATAACTATTTCAGACTAAGACAAAGAAAACAAGGTTTAAATATGAGTCACTTAGGGATCACGATAAAGTCTAGATTTATGGTCTTAAATAATAATTAATCGCTGGAATAAATCTAATATAATATGATATAATGAAGAAAAGGAAACATTTTATATGCGATTTGATTAATGCTGCTTTTTGTCAATAGGTTGAATGATACAGAGCAAAGTTTAAATATGGGTCACGCTGACGAAGTCTTGGCCGGCCGGTAGTTAATAATAATTTGAAGGTTGAACATTTGACATTACTGATAATTCCACATAATGCTATGGTACGCTTTGAGCAACATTATGACATATTGGTTATCACCCGACAAGGTTCGGTAATGTTACTGTCAGTTTCTAAAAGCTCGAAGGCCGACTTAGAATATCCAATATCCGATGTACGGATGCGTGCTAACTTCGCGCCAAAAGGATTGTCAGAAACATTCTTGTATAATATTTCACACGTTCAGCTCAGCGGGTGCACAGTCAAATAAGACCGGTGTTTTCAAGCTTACCATAAAAAGCAATCGCATAGCTGTGGGCTTATATAAGGTAGAAATTGTATTGGTACAAATGGTATTACTGAAATTCGGACAAATCTGGTTGACAGTTAGCAGACACCGTGCTCTAAGTTGAAGTCTAGGGCAATCGGGATAATGCTAGGAAATGATGATAAAAAATTCTATCGGCAACCGTTTTGTGATCGTTTTTGTAACATTCATGTTTTGTAGCCTGTAAGACAGCGGACTAATTTATGTAAGAATGTACTATATGAAATTGTATTGGATTTTCAAACTAATCTTAATCTATAAAGCGAAAGCTCACTTACTCACTCGTCACGAAATTTCAAAAAGTACAAGAGCTATGTGTCTCACATTTAGCATGAAGCTTCCTTTTAGATCGTACATACATACATACATACATAATATCACACCTGTTTCCCCGAAGGGATAGGCAGAGGCATACTATACGCCCACGCTTCGCCATTTATATTGTTGGTCCCACATTATACGTAGCGAGTCTATTGCCGCTTAAAGACCGATTTCGCTTTTAGAACTTAGGTGCTCTCTAAAGGGTTTTTGCGAAATTCAAAGGGGTTTCACAGTTTGTATAAAGCCTTTATAGTTTTTTCCAAGTTTTACAAATAACTATAACATACGTACTCATTATTGAAATTGAAGAAATAATACTGTGCTATCTTTAATATAATGTGACGTCAGCCAACACACGCGGCACGTTTGTTTTGACACAAACCATTTGTGTGAAAACATGCATATAGTAATCTTCCCCAATGGTCTCTGCTTTGAAATACACATCACGTCCCGACCTTTGCAACAATGTCAAGTACCCTACTTTCAATTTCCAACACGTTTCACCAGAACATAAGTATAATATAATAAAGGAAAGCATAGCCGCTGTTCGATTCGAACCTACTTATTTTTGGTTGCCCCAGACATAAGATTTGACTGAATTTTAGTAATTACACGAGCGACTGCCGTCTGACCTTCGCAACCCAGAGAAAAATATAATTATATATAATATATATTATGGCTTAACCATAAATATGTTAGTAAACAATTGACTACTTACAGTAAAGTCTTAAAGACCTAGTAAAATTATACAACACCAACAATTGTACACACTTAGTATGCAAATAAAGATTGATTGATTGAAATAATTTCTATGATAAAAACCGTCTTATAACTATGTGTAGCATATTTTTAAAGGCACAGAATAGAAATCAAGATATTATCAAATAAGTGAATGACACAACTAACAAATTTTAATAATATAGTGATATTAAGAATTGCGATCGGCACTAGAAAACGATCACCGAAGTAAAGAACAGCTGACTCAGTTCGGTTCTGGGTTGAATGACGGTTTGTGTGGCATTTAATGTTGGCGTTTTCAATAGCATGCTTTGAAAACACGTTAAGATGTTGATACGGGGTATTACCATGCGTGACACAAATTCCATACCAAGATGCCACGGCCTGCTTCAGCCAATCCGCACGGGGTTTGCTTGGTGGAAACTGATCTGAATCTTTTTTACCTTGAATTGTGAGAAGAGGCCCGTGCTCTGTAGTGTATGTGAATGGGCTAAGATTTTTGTGACACTTCATAATGTCTACATCCTGCCTGATGGTAAGCAGTCGACGCAATCCAAAAATAACACTAGAGTTTCCAAATCAAATCGTTTAGTGTGATCACAGGTTACAGGTCAGGTCGGGGCTGCAGGACTGTTCGAAAGGGTTACCGCGGCCTCGGGACGTAGCAGGTTCAAGAAGGAACACGTATGGTTTTTAGTCAGTAAAAGTCTGGCACAAAAGCGGGAAAAGGTCATTACAAATTAATACATTCGAAAAATAATATAAGAAAAAGGTTACAGTTCAGGTCTTAAAGTACAGGTTTAGATAAAGCTGTGGTTTGCCGCATGATACGTAGATAGCAGGAAAATTCTCTGTTATTTTCTTAACTATGCTCTCGTACCTACATCAAGCATCTATGTTTTATTGTACTGACATTCCATTATATCGTTTCTGCGTTATTTTAATAAATCTTCATTGGTAATGCTTTACGAAAGGAGGTTAGTCAAAAGATGAGTTCACGGCGTTGCGTAAAGCAAATTTCGACTCTGGTTCGAAATAATGTTGAGTATTGTGTAGTGAAAGTTTTTTAATGTATCAATACCTGTTCTGTGGTATTAATTGTTCATCTCAACTCTTCCCTGTTCTGTGGTATTATTTTGTTCATCTCTACTCTTCCCTGTTCTGTGGTATTAATTGTTCATCTATACTCTTCCTAGTTTTGTGGTATTAATTATTTATCAATATTTACACTCTTTAAGCAAACTTTGTCCCATTTTTAAAAAAAGTTTTTATGTATAAAAAAGAGTGTTTTTAATAAAAATTTAGGTATATATTTGGGTTTTATAGCTTGTATATATACAAATATGTGTGTAAAGGAAATTGAAAGGAAGAGCCAGAAGCTGACCACCCAGAGCTGAGAAGCCCAATCCAACCTCACCTGCTAGGTGCACTACCTGCCAATTAACGGACGAAACTGGCGAACATAAAGTTCCTGGTAAGCGGCAATAGGCTGGCCATATGTAGACGTAAAATATGCCTCTGACTACTCCTTCGGAAAAACAGGCTTAGTAGGCTTGATAATATGTATGTATGTATGTATAGACAAATTCATTTTTTTTTAAATTTAACTCAGATAATATTATTATTTAAAGAGGAAATATTTAAGACAATAGCGATAATCAAAATAACTATAATTTTATGTGATATTTTATACTGAAATTGTTTTAATTTAAATAAAAAATTTAATTATAAGCCCAATTCAAACAACCAACCAAAAAGGTTAAAAATATCACGCGAAAAATCACAGTAATCTCTTTTCGTTCTATTCCAGAACCATTTTAAAATTTCAAATATTTTCCTAAACCAGGCGTGTGAAACATAATCACGTTAGCAAACAACTGAAATGCTATTTCACACTCAAAAAAATATGAAAAAAAATGCATCAATGTACGAGTATAGTAAAATTGATGGATCACACGCTTCGGTGGTGAATAGCTGAAAATAACGTGGGTATACGCAAACAGACTAAAACGTATACGAGAACCTATCGCCAAATGGACTGCTCGCATTGTCGCTATCGAATGCAAATAGTCGATTGTATGGAGCAGTTACGACATTTGGCGGATTGCGACCATTTTATGTGTTATTGGGCCGTTCTCGTGTTTGGAACTTTTACTGGATCAAAAGATGATGTTGTTTAATTCAATGTAAAAGCTGGAAAAAAGTTTTAAGCAAAATAAATAATAGTGTAATGGGAGGGCTACTACATTGTAGAAATAAGTGACTAAATTGTATATAGGAACCTATAGCCAAATGGACTACTCGCACTGTTGCTACCGAACGCAAGTAGTTTATTGGATGGAGCAGTTACGACCATTCTGTGGGCCGTTCTCGTGTTTGAAACATTTTAAAACTAAGTTTAGTGCAAATTAAATAACTAGTTGTTTGATGGGAGTGCGGGTAATGATAAACATTAAACAGATCAAAACGTATACGGGAATCTATAGCCGAATGGACTGCTCGCATTGTCGCTATCGAACTCAAATAGTCAATTGTATGGAGTAGTTACGACATTTGGCGGATTGCGACCATTTTATATGTTATTGGGCCGTTCTCGTATTTGGAACTTTTGTTTGATTAAAAGATTATATTGTTTAATTCAGTTCGAATTACTTTATGTAACGCGAGAGCAAAATAAATATAATAATATAAAATAAACGACTCTCATTCAATCGCATCAATAAGTAAGATCAAAAATAAGTATCATTAAGAACTTGTATTATTGATACAGAATAAAATTGCCGTACATTACGTGAGATTTTATTTGGATATAATAAATATAGATATATTTACTTTTGTTTTGTAAACATGTGCTTAATCAAGAAACCACACTGACCAGAACAAATGTTCATGTCCATGTACACTAAGATTGGTCCTAAGTGGGAATCGAACCCATGACCTCAAGCGCGGAGAGCAGGTATCCCCACCTCCTCGCCATATCGGTCGACGTACAATAAATGGTAATACCTTTTAAACTCTAATCATAATTCGAAATGATAGGGTGCGCCTCATACAGAGCAGTAACCAACTCAATAGACTTATAGAATTAATATTGACACTCAAACAAGAGGTACTCCAGAGAGTTTGCTAACACCATACAGCAAATCATTTGGTATTCAGTACCCTCGCTGTGGAGAATGCCAAACTTTGGGCTTAGTTACGATATACAACCTTCCCTTGCCAGAAATAAATTCGCGATGCGTCCTAAATTGTAGATCTGCGCAGCTAGAAGGTCGAAAATGATCACTGAAGTAGAGATTAGTTCACAAAAGTCAGCTCTTTGATTGGTGATCGTTTATGCGGATTTCATTATTTTATTTATTATTTATTTATTTACTAAGTATATTTTATTGCATATAAGTTAAAAAAGATGTCCAACAAAATTGTTCAAACAGTTTGACTGATGGATCAATTACTAAAAACAATGATTAATCATTAAAAAAAAAAATTTACAATTAGAATATATGAATTATAATTACAGAGACCGGATATACAGGGCGTCCCACGGCTATGCCACATGGAGAAAAGTATCTTAAATATTGTAGATGGACCATTTGACTGCAAAAATACATTATTTTAATTTCAAAAACAATTTAAACTGCATTCATAGATTTTTTAATAATTACACGGTTAAAACGGGAATCGAACCCGCTACACGAGAAAAAAATACCCTGCAACTTTATCATACCGATCGAAAGGCTTCATCCTAAGGATTATTTTTTGCTATATAACAGAGTGTCAGAATAAAAGGAAAACCATTAATTTTAACATTTGATGTGAAATTTCATTCAGATTAATGAAAAGCTAACATTTCCGTAAGAACAAACAACTGATAAATTGATTAATGTTGTATTAAAAATCCAACCTCACCTGTAAGTGGTGCACCTACCGATCAACGGACGAGGCTCTGGTGAACATAACAATTCCCGATAAGCGGCAATGGGCTCGCCACCTATTACGTGGGATCAACAATATAAAATCAAAATTAAAATTCATTTGTTCAATTTTGGCTCAATAGAGCTCTTATGAATGTCATACTTAAAAACTAACGCGCCTAATAACTATTATTGGCGAAAATAAGTTTTGCCTACCTCTTCGGGGAAACAGGCATGATAAAAGTATGTATAAAATTTGTCTATTCAGAATTACAAGAAATACTGTCTATACTCATATTGTTATAATCCAATATAAACTTTATTTCTCTCTCTGTCATATTGCAGCTTATAGTTATACTGAATAAGTGCTTTTTTGCTAATAATATCGTAAATTTTGTCGGCCTCTTAGTGCCTGAGAAACATTTGAATTAGTTTAGCTATAAATACATGGCTTTGAATTATGTGTACTAAATCTTATTGCTTGTAATAACTTAAGATTCAATGACAGAAAATAAATTAGAATTCTAGTTTCAATAGATTTTAATTAATGTTAGTTATAAGAGTAACATCGTATCTTTAATTTAAATGCTTATTTAGAATTAGATAAGCATTTATTTATGAAAGATTGTTATATAAATGTCTATTAAATGGTATCTTGATCTATGAAACTATTCACACAAATTCACAATAATACTTACTACCTACACTGTAAGTACTCCTAGGTTAAGAATAATCTCTAGCTTGTGAACTTATATTAAGCTACAAACATGAAATGATTTTGGTATACTTACTGACTTATGAACTCAAATACTATATGTAAAGTCAATATGACTTTGTAAATAGCGTGCGATCTGTCATTTGCTTACTAATTTAAGAATAGCCTTTTATACGTTTTTGAACACCGATATGGCGTGGTGACGATAATACTCGCACTCCGCTCCTAAGATCGTGGGTTCGATTCTCACACAGGACATGTCTTTGTGTGCATAAAAATCAATATTTGATCTGGTCTATGTGTTTTTCTATGGAAGTATATTAATTATCTCTACAAATAATTATTTAATTTAACATGCTGCATTTTTTATTCTGGATAACGGTGCTCAAACGTGGTTGAATTTAAAGTATAAATAAGACCAACAGAGAGTAGCATATAAGGGCTAAAAAGGCATAACCAAATACGCAACACCAGCTTACGCTCAAAAACGGTTGTATTGAAATGGGACTGGGCTGGCCTCCTAGCCACAGCGATAGGCCAAAAATAGCACAAAGTGTATGCAAGAGGACAGCAAAAGGCATAGAGACCTCGGAAGCCATGGCAAAACGACATTTGTCTCTTTCGTTCCAGACTGGGAGAGACTTGCCCAGGAAAGAGCAAAAACAACAGAACTTTTGCCTTGCATAGAAACAAAGTAGATTTATACAAAAGCTATATCTATACATCATCCGTGTGGGAGTAGTAAAACATATTCAGTGCTTGATTTACTTGCTTTTACCACCAGTAATAGTACAAGCTCAGCTAAGTTTGCACTATGCAAAGTGTCCAACAAATTTAAGATTTTATATAAATATCTATAACGTTTTAAACTGCGTTTCTGTTTAGTAAAAGCTAACAAACGAAATATATCTGATAAACCATTCCACGAACTGTAACGCTAATAAACATTTGTTATTCATTACACCCACGCCATCTGGCGGTTGATCGGGGCAATTCATTAATTTTATTACTTGTTACCCACACATAAAGCATGTTAGCGCCATTTTATTGCGGCCTATGAATTATACATATCAACAAGGTTATAAACAAAATTGGTCGCATCTGGGCTTTGTTTTTGTGTAATGAAATAGTGAGTAGACTTATTCATTAGTGCCATTAAATAGTAGTATTCATTATAGCATACATACATAATATTACGCCTATATTCCTGAAGGGGTAGGCAGAGGCATATTATACGCCCACAATTTGCACCACACATCCACACTTTCACTGCGGGCAAGAGCTTGAATGGAGAAAAATCGGGCACGAAACTCGCCTAGTTCATCGTCAATTATATCAGCCTAATGCCCGTAATTACCACTCTGGACAGGCGCGTTGGTGACCGCAGTTCAAGCCAGTTAATCATCATCTGCCCATCATCATCATGTAGGATTTCTTTTCGTCGTCTCTTACAATTCCCCGTTAGATGAGAGGGGGTGGGGCACTATTCTAGACCCATACCACACGGTACCTATGTCATATACATATATTCTATTGTAGATCTTGTAAATGTGTATTCAATTGAAACACATTTCATTGAAATTACCCAGTCCCTTGAAATCCAAAACTGATTGCGTACCTGAAACAATGAAACCAATAATTAATTACTATCTATTATGATTATTGTTATAGCAGCCGTTGGTAGTTTGAGTAGTTTTGTGCAAAACCAAGCCTTATTGACTATGTATCTGAATAGACTTAGTCTCAAAAAGATCATATAAATAATCCTAAGCCTATTAAATCGTTTGCCCGAGGATATACGGCGAGACAATATAAGTATAGTTTTAAAAGAACACTTAAAAAGTATTTTTTTCACTCTTAATTTAACATTTAATTAAATCAAATGTTTATTTACATACTAAGTAGAATAAATATCAGGTGTAACGATAAAATAGTACTTATAACCAAGTCACCCCAGAGAGGGCATCGCAAGAATTCATTTGACAGTCAGCAATACAATATAAAATTTACATTAAACCATCTACATACAATTTGATTTAATAACTAACTGTAATTGTTGGTTCTAGTAGATAAGATAATATAACCAAAATTTCATTTAAGTTTTTATTTTGTAAGTTAGACTCGTGATCCCATAGACAAAATACGCAAATAGTTTTGTGGGACTATTGTATTATCAACGCCCAACTCGCTGTTCGTTTAATAAATAATAAATAGTGTAATTACCCACAGAGAGAAAATTGTATTGATAGCAGATAATATTGATCGTCCGTTTTTAAACCGTTGGACCCAGCTTCCATGAACACCTAGGCAGTCGTTATTATGAAGTCAGTGCCATCTTATATCCTAACAGCTGATTCAACCATATGACAATACTCCCCTCTGGGTTGTGGAGGTCTGACAGCAGTCGCTCTGTGTAATAACTAAAATTCAGCCAAATCTGATTAGACCATGATACGATTTCACAATTGTCCACGTTTTCTCTGGGATTCTATCGCATGATTTTGATTTGGTGACAATGTGTTTACTCAGCGAGCATACCAATACACATACATTGACAAAACATGAATTTTCAAAATCGATGTACAATTTACGGAGATATTACGTAACAAACAAACAAAACACATTCAGTCGTCAAGCCGCCGCTTGTTGAGAAAAAGGCGGGGGCCAGGGTTGCAGCGTCTGACACCCCGCCTGCGGCCAACTTCCCCGGACCAAAACCGGGAGGCCCTCTATAGAGAGGCGCAGTGGACGCGCCCCTCTTACCTCCTTGTGCGACCATAGCGTGTGTGGACGACTTCTTGGAGGGTCTATGGTAAGACAGCACGAGCCTCCTGCCCCCACTGCCTAAGATCCGCCTGACGCTGCTCGACGGGCCCTCCATAGGTCCCTCTTAGTTTTCCCCCCGGTAGTCAGTACTAAGGGCACCCAACCGCAGAGTCGCCAACCTCTGGATGCTATCTTTTCCCGGCCTCCGAGCGGCCTCCGGGAGAGATTCACGGAAAATATTGTGAAAGCAAACTATATACCTTTCCTATATTATATCCTCTCTTGTTTGTCATTCGGCGATGTGCTTGTTTTTCTGTAACTTATAATTTATAGGATTGTTGCCAGCCGCGAAAATACCGGAATGGAGAGGACCATGAAGGGCGAATAACATTCCATGTTTTTTATTATGACAAAGTTGTTTGCAAAGCTATGGTCAGATGTTGAATGTTATCCAAAGTTTAATTTGAATTTTCATGATTTCCGCCGAAAATTGAGTTAACGTTTAGGGGTGTTCCCAAAAGCTTTCAAAAGTTCAAACTTACGTTATTATGAAACTTATTTTTGGATGAAATAAGACTTAATTCTGATAACACAATATATTAAGATATTGAGCCTAGAAAAGTCTGCTATGGTCAAGTAAATTAGAATTTTTACAATGATTTAAAAGTAATAAGTAAAGTAATGATGCTATAAGTTAAGATGGAAGTTAAGTAAAACTATCTTATTTTATTTTTATTTTCAAGTTTTGTTTATGTGGAGGTAAATGCACTTCATCTTACCGGCATCAGAAGAATACCAGCGTCGTGACAATCTTTGTTGCGACATTTTGCTGAGCGGATGCCGATGCTGGTACTATTTTAGATTTAATATGCTGTTAGTTTTAAGATTTTTTTATTTTATTTTGTAATGTACCAAATGAAAGCTTTATTATTATTATTATATTTTACTTTCTCTTTGATATGTAGTGAGCTTCGGTAATTGGAAGGCACGTTAAGATCTTGGTCCCTTTCATAACTATATGTGATAGTCGCTAAGCCTAAAATTGGGTTCGCATGGTCTGTGAGATGTTGTGAAACCATGTTTTGTGAGAGGAGACTCATTGGCAGGGGATAATAATGTCTTCATACGATGACGGAGTAAAAAAACACAAGGACACATACATAAATTCACGCCTGTTTCCCCAAAGGGGTAGGCAAAGGCATATTATACGCCTACACTTCGCCGATTACATTGTTGGTCCCACGTAATTGGTGGCGAGCCTATTGCCGCTTACCAGGATCTGTTACGTTCGCCAGAGTCTCATCTGTTGCTCAGCAGGTGTAAATAAAAACAACGAATCCTTATGAATACCTGACTCATTGTTATACCACACGTACGCTGAGATATTTTACATGAGAGAACACTATTATTCGCTTGTTCTAATCAGTTATGTCAGAAATCGTCTGGAAAGGCTGCCGATTTGTAATTCTATTTTGTATATACCAACGATGGTTTTACTACAATTGTTTCACGGCCAAATGTGCCCTATATAGCATGAAAGTGCTGGACTTTAAATGCCACGTTCACCTTTATAAAGATTGCAATGAGAAATACTTTTTATATTGTCAGAACAATGCAAGTATTTTTTTACGCTTGACTTAAGAAAGATCGTCGATAGGTAACAAATAAGACACGAAAAAAATTTAATCCACACCTGGAATGTGTTTTCTAACTCCTATAGTCCCGGGTCTTTTAAGCGAGGCGTAAAACGGCATTTTTACTCACCGTCATGAATGGATGCAAGAAACAAGAATAATATCCCTGCGCCTACCCATTCAGGTGCGTATGTTCAGTGACATAAAATATAAGGAAAAGCTACCATAAAGATTCATGCTGAACATAAATACAGTCGCATAACAATAACAATGAATAAAGCTAAAAAAAATAAACATTACAACACAGCTTTGGTCACACCCGAACGGATAAAGTGAAATATCGCTCACAGCAACGCACTAAAAGGTTTGTGGGGAAATGGGAAACTGGAGCGATAGATAAAAACACATTTGTTGTTCAGAACCATATTTCTTGGTTCGTGCATATTTTTTGTGGCGGCGAGGTTCAGGTGTTCTGTGCGTTCTTGTCCATTTCGATGCTTTCTATTTTGCGCCATATAAATATTGCTAACGGCTTTTGATCGTCTTTTTGTTCGCCTTTATAAGCTCCATTTGTTTGTACATCCCTATTTTTATCAGCTCTAAAAGTAATGCCAGTGTAGAGATAAAAAGGCAATAATGTTTATGTAATCCCTTCTATCTTGCTTCTATCTTTCTCTAAAAGTAATGCCAGTGTAGAGATAAAAAGGCAATAATGGTTTTGTAATCCCTTCTTATACTGTTAGACTATCTTTTATTTTCTGTTATATTCTAATTTTAAAAACGTTTGAAGCGGCGCTATGATTGTTGTTGTTTCATTGCGTATTCTCTAGTTAACTTATTTATATTACGGGTCACGTAGACAAACCATTAGTTAATTATGCGACGTGTTGAAACATTAATGTTTATCAATAATATTCTATTTTCGACACTACACAAACCTCTAATAACAGTTTTACTTTACTATATTTAATGAAATCTTTTGTTAGAAATGAAATAGCAAAAAGGTAAAGTGATTGCACATATTAACAATACGTTCCCTACAAATAGCGGATACCTAAAATTATACAAGCCCTTTTATCTGGGCTTAACGACTGAAACACATTGTAACTGGGATTAAATACTTAATGTATCTGCCGACGCTCAAAAGCAATCCATATCGAATGCCGCTTAAACGGTCACTTTTCACAAGACTGCCCTCTGTAGATTTTACTTGACTGCTATTATTTTTTCTGATAGTTTTACCGAGTGAGGAGGGCTGTTTTCTAAATATAAAAATTGAGTTAATTTTACCCAAGTTTATAACAAAAAATAATGTTATATCTATATTTTGATTCAGGCCTCAAAAACGACTAATGGAAACTGTATTGCTTGGTCTTTTGACTAAGCTAAGACTTTTAAAACTATTGAGACTATTGAGCATGTATTATAACAAGCGACAGTATGTGGTCATTAAAAATCTTGCAGTTAATATGAATGAAATCCATTAAATAAAAATAAACATATTGGCCTTCACAAATTATCTGTTACATTTTCGCATTTCATAAAACTAAAATACACACTTTTCATATATTACCTTAGGCCTGTTAATGTCATATATAGGACTATTGCCCTAAATATCTGGTCATCACGGTAGACGAAACTTTTAATTTCAGATCACTTACCTTTACAGTGTTTGACGAATCGGATCAGTGTAGAAATTTTAGTATCTTTAGAAAGTTGAGAGACTCAGACACCAAAGACCTTTCTAACTTTATATATAAAGCTTAGAGTGAATCAATAACATTATATCCCAAATGCGGGAAGCTAGCGAAGACTATATTTATCGAAGTAAAACGTGCGAATACATTGTCATCTCTATTGAAAAGCCTTCCAAATGTTCCATAGTCTCACAAAGTTCTGTGCATTTGCTAGCTCAGAACTTTAATTATAGTATCTATTTTTTTATTTTCATTTTAAATCTACTATAACGTACTTTAAATTATTCAAATTTTAAAGTTGTATGGTGGTAAAGGGCGTATAGGGATTCTACCAAGACCGAAGGAGCCCAAGCCAACCTCACCTGCAAATGGTGCACCTGCCGATCAACGGACGAAGCTCTGGTGTATATCAAAGCTTCCGGTAAGCGGCAATAGGCTCGCCACCTATTCCGTGGGACCAACTTTATAAATGGCAAAGTGTAGGCGTATAATATGCATCTGCATTCATTGTATTCAATGATTATTTTCATAAAGAAATTAATCTAAGTGATTTATTTTACCAAAAAATTTAAGTTCAGTGTTGTTTTAAATACTCTGAATACATTGTGTTTGTGTTAAGATAAATACAATTACTTATCACAAACACATAGTTGCAAACTAAACCATGATTTAACAAGTAAAACAAAGTTCCACTATTCATTGAACAACGAGCAAATATCAAACTTGGCGATACCGAAACTTGTATATGTAATTATTCAAGTTGTTACAGATAATGTTGTTTGCTAGGTATCTCTGTTCATTTTGAGATATGAAACACAATATACTCGGTGGGGATTAATGGGGAGTAGGACGGGTGTTGTACGATAGCAGCAATTCATCTCTAAATTATTTCTGGAATTCGACCGTAATTTTAGAGTAAGTGTTTCAATTACAGTATTAGATTTAACGAAATTATCTTTCTTTGACAACGACAAATCGTCCTTACCTTTTATTTATTTCTGTTGTGTCCTAGACTGAGGCCTGGGATCCGAAGTCTGATCACTGGTAGATTTTTTATTCTTCAGTTTCATTTTTGGTAAGAGGAGAAGTAATCAACATACATTTAATTTTATACTTTCGCTTTTGAAATCATTGTCATTACCATCATGATCATAGTAATATTATTTATTTCATACTATTTAAATAACAAGCAGAGAAATAAATGCAAGTAGTTTGGACATAAGTGATAGTACAAAACATACAATATACGTTTACGCATATACGGGTAATATACGGATGTTTTGAAATATTACTTGACTCGAGTTAACTCGCGCATAAAATACTCTATTTTGCTACGAGGTTTGTGGTCTTAGCCAATTGAATGCTACTAACTTAACCCGCAGTTATTCTTGTATATATCTTGCAAAGATTATCGTACCAAATAATCTGAGAGGTCCCCTTCCTAATATTTTAATTTATTGTTCCTTTATTCAATTTTTTTTAATAACTTGTATCTTTTCCCGGGCACTATTATTTCATAAATATGTACATAAAATATCTATTGATACAAAAATGTATTTAAAATCCGGCATTAGCTGTAAGTTTCAAACTAAATTCTGTAATTTATCATTAAGAGCTGTGGATTTTGAATAGTTGTAAAAAAAGAGTTTTTATGAAATTTCACTTTTTAATAGTTTCGTTACTGGGGATACTAATTTTCCGTAGTTGACTTAATAAGGCTGATAATATCAGACATCAATATCATATTATGAAGCCTAGAGACTAGATATAGTATCCTACTAAAATCTTAAAAGACCAAGACAAACTCATTTGCAAGTGGTGCACATGCTGGTCAACGGAAGAGGCTCTCGCAAACGTAATAGTTATCTATAAGCGGCAATAGACTCGCTACCCATGGTGAAATGTGTACATATAATATGCCTCTGTTCAGCCCTTCCGTGAACCGAGCGTGATGGTTTACATGAAGATTAAATAAATAAAAGAATGATTATATTGTACCATCCACCAAATATTTTTGATAAATATATTCTGAAGCGCTTGTAGCTTCGCGATACTTCAAAGTCGCAAACGATCACAAAGGTAAAGCAGAGCTCCCAGAGAGTCTTTGGTTCATTGACCACTTTCGAGACATTTAATTTCGTTTGATTTCAAGTTTTGAACGGCTTTAAGCCGATGTTCATAGCTATCACTATTAAGTCAAGTTAGAGTCCCTGTGGGAATTGGAACCAGTGCCTTATGTTATAAATAAATAAAGTAAATAAATAAATAATCTCTTACAATCACACCAATTATTTAGTTCCAAGATAAGTATCATTAAGAACTTGTGTTATGAATACTAAAACACGGATAAACATACATAAATACTTTTTTTTTGTAAATACATACTTAAGATACATAGGAGAACACCCAGACCAGAACAAATCGAGGGTTCCGTGCTCAAACCCGATAAGTGACAACATCAGATACATAATTTCTGCCGCTTTTTCTTGTGATATTATCAGATAAGTCGATTTCAGAAAAGAAGACTGAAAACTGAGGACTCCATAATCCAATAAGTAAACCTTTTAAGTTTAATTTTTTTTAATTAACCGATAAATTATTTTAAGTACTGTTTTAAGCCCAAAAACACTTATCGGGTTTGAGCACGGAACACGCACACAAAGATTTGTCCTATGTGGAAATCGAACCCACGACCTCTCGAGTGAAGTGCAGGTATACTGACCTCCACGCCATATCGGTCGTCAAGTTAGGTTATGGTTCCTAAAATGGCAATATTTAAATATATGGTCACTGGAAACAATCAAACGAAGTAGAGAACGGCCTCCTACCCGATGGAGCAATGATCCTGTAAAGTCAGTGGAAAGCCAGTGAAAGTAAAAAGGATCAAAATCGATCAATATGAAAAAAATACGTGGTGGCCGTAAAGTTTGAATCATCATCTCAGGATGATTGACATAGATAATTCTCAAAAAGGCGCTGAAATCAAACCTCAGCTCATTTTTGAACGTATATTAAGAACATCCACTGAGTAAATTTACACTATAGTTAATATTCCACCAACATCCTTACACGTTGTGATAACGCTGTTCACAATGCTAGTCGAAATGTTACATTCACGGCGGGTGTATGGACTGAAAGTTTGTTTCAAAGTATAAACTGGAGAGAAAAGATTAGTAGCAGAAATGTCAATTGAAAGTTAGCTGTTTGTTTATGAAGATTAATTGAATCGTTTTTAATTATAATCAAAGGGTTGGGGCGGTTTTATGTGATAAGTAACTTTTGTTTGTTATTTTGTTAGAAATACGGTCCCCCGTTGCACAGACGCCATGAAAATATTAATTCATTTATTCAAGCTCGGATTAAAACTCTTCCTGAAATGTATGAGAAGGTTTCAAATCAAAGAATGCCACTTTACAATAGCGGTAGCTTGTTACTCGTACAAATTAAAGCAAAGCAGTTAAGAAGCTCGATATAGCTACAATTTTTCCTGTGGCAACATTAAAATAATCATCATCCTCACATCAATTTACGTTCCAATATTGTGTTAAGAGGAGGTGGCCCCATTAGGCCGGCTCTCTGACTAGAAATATTATAACAACACCAGTTATATCACCAAGTCTAAACCGAGCTGTTACCGTCCCGTGCTGCCCACAGTGTGACGGCCCCTCACCCCAATTCTCTATTACTATGAAGACAATATTGGAACAGTCCTGAGCCGTACGTACAGAACCTTCACGACTATCGGTCACTAATAAGAACGTTTCTTTGTTGACAGAAAAGTTATTATCATGTAATTCGTGATTGAATCTCAAAAGTCAGTGTATTCGTAGTACATATTATCTTTTTTATTATTTATCGTAATAAATCGTGGTGCACCTACTGGTAGTAAATATTTACGTACACCTCTTAATGAGATATCTTTAGGATAAACTGTTTGTAAATAATTCTTAGTTTTCAAGTAATATTTAAGGAGGTAACGAAGATGAGGTGTACATTGTAGATTATTTAGTTGGTCCCACGTAACAGGTAGCGAGACTATTGCCGCCTATCGGTTATTTTCTACATAGATATTTTAGCAGACTAAAAAACCAGTTGTGGGAGCAGGCCCTAAATACTATGGAGTACGAAGACAGACGTAAATTAAAGTTAGGCGCTAAGGAAGCGAAGTGTAACAATTATTTCACAATATTGTTAATACCAGTCACTGTAATATTTAATAGTGATATTTTCAGTATTTGTCACATAATAACAGTGATTAACTCGTTTTTCAATAAAAACGTTTTTAGTCTTTGATCGGAGTCATAGACAAGTTTTGGTGAGGTTATAAAAGGCTAGCCACCTGACTCAAACGGGCATTCCGTGTCTGAGTTTAGATGTAGCAACTGAGAAAGTTGAATCGCTGTTCGTTTGTGTTTTTAGAGTGTGTATGTCTTTTGTTAATAATTTGTGAACTATAAAAGAGTTTTAACAAAAGTATTAAAGTCATTTATTGACGAACCACCGGCTTAGAGAAGCACTACACAAGCTTTAAACCCGACCATCTAAGGTCTATTTTTAATGTGACTTGTCACAGAGACTACATCCCGCCAATGGTAAGCAAACATGCAATGCAGTAAGAGCAAAGATGCAAGACAAAATTTAGAGCGGTCTTTACCGTTGAATGTACACAATCTATGTACGTAAGATGACGCTAATCATCATTCAGTTGGATAAACTCTCAGAAAGTAAAAGACACTGAAAGATGCAATGTCTCTATGCAGCTATAGATCCTCGAGTGAGGCTGTTACCTCAGCATCCCCTATAATGCGAACCGCTCGCCGTTGCAGTCTGTCAAGTGCGTCGAGGAGGTACTTAGCAGCACCGTCCCAAAGATGGGAACAATACTCTACACTCGATGCACTTGAGTCTATGAGTTATTTTTATTTATAACAAAAATGTTTGATAGTAAAAATTTGCATTTTTAACTTTGCATGTAAGTAAATTAAGTACTTAAAAAATGTAATATCCTCATGCACTTAGCTTAGCAAATAAAGAATTGTATGGATACAAAATACTAATATTCGCAAATTACATAAAAATGGCTCTAAGCTCAATATAACATGCATAACTATTTTCGAAACAATGTCGCCACAAAACCTTAAGAGGCCGATTTGACCGAAATTATATTACAACATGAAAGTAGTTAACTCTGGTATACGCTGACTTTTTGAGTTAAGTTTGTCTCTCAAGACTTAACCATGTACTATTATTTTTTTGTTTTATGAATCAATGCACTGATAATATGCAAAAAAACTATTTATAGATAATGTTATGACTGGTGTTTTAATTTAAAAGTGACCTTTAAAACAAATGTTTAAAAGAACATGAAAATAACAGATATTGAAACTAATAGGATAACAATTACTCCGTAAAAATCACAAACTCTCGTGCAACAACTAGTTTAACAGATGCGCTTGCGCGATCTACATACGTTAACTGACATCTTTTGACATATTTACAAACTAATATGTATATACAATTCTGAACAACGCAAATCTGTTCATTTGGGAATGATACAGAAAATAAGCATATACAGAGTTCTTATTGTCTTCGCATACAAGAATCAATATTTAAGTATTTGAACGTTGAACTATCAACAAACAATAGTTTTTTTTGTTTCAAACCTTTTGCCGTCTGGGCAGAAGGCGTTAAACGTGTTAATAAATATAATTAATTCATACGTATAGAAATGAAAAATATTGTGTAACCTAAAATAATTATAAAATTATAATTTAATTTATATAATAATTTCTAGTTTTTTTTAGTTCATTTCAATATTTTTGTTATACTGTTTTATTCCCGTTTGCCAAAGTGTAGCCTATGATTTAGGTGTTTTGTAGTGCGTTTCGTTAGTATGGCAATTTTCTAAAAACAAAATAACTTTCTTTTTTCTTACTTTCTTAGTAATTTGAGTTAGTCTCAAACACTGAGTCTGGTAAAACCGGCCCCAAAGGGAATAGCTACGGGCCTGTTCCATATTAAGCAGCGTTATTATCGACTTCGCTTATTGGGTCACGTGAATTTGAATTTCAACCGCGTTGATACCTTCCTTGCAAAAGGTAGCCCTTATTGGCTATCAATATACCCTTACGTTAATAGTGGGTAGCTTTGCATAACTACGTGTAGCTGATACGGTGATAGGCTGATGTAGGTATAACTGTATATTTACGCGATTATTATAGATATGTAATAATTGGAGCCCATTTTAAGGTCTAAATTCCTGGTTTATAGAACTTATTTTAGCCCTGTTTTTTTGCATAACACCGTAAAGCTGATATAAACGTGTACATTTTAGCCTGTGTCCATAAAAGGGTAGGCAGAGGCATATTACCAGCGCTGTTGTGGTTCTTCACTGAAGCCTATTAGGGAAATATATAGGGGAAATTTTCTGTTCGCTAGATCCTCGTCCGTTAATCGGCAGGTGCACCACTCGCAGATGAGGTTGGCTTGGGCTCCTCAGATCCCCGTTTTCAGGCGATATATACTTTATTTGTGTTAATTGTTCTTATAATATATGTGTTAATGTGTTAATAACCTTTTTATTTAATTTAATTATATTGTAGGTCCCTCGTAATAGGTTGCGAGCATTTTGCCGCTTACCGGGAACTTTTATATTCATCAGAGCCTCATTAGCTGATCGGCAGTTGCACCACTTTCGGGCTCCTAAGATCTTGGTACGAGATTGCACTTTAAGCTGTTAGAATTTTATGGTTAGATGTCCATGAGAAGACAAGTGTCGTCTTAAATTATCACGCGGGTAACTCTTTCGCAATTTGTACATTCATTTAATAACGATGCTAATAATATTTAAAAATGAACTCAATTTAAGATAACATGTGTATATTATCAAATTAAGTGTATATGTTTTATTTCAAATTACTATTTAAGATACTTATACTTAATTTATCTAATTAGGCATATTTTCGGTTTTTTTAACGACTGGCTTTTGCATTATGGTTTCCAGTTGTTGGCAACATGAATCTCGCAATCGTCTGATCAGATCTTTGGAAGTTGTAGTGTATGACACCTACACTGGTCTGCTATACACTAACCTGTAACTATTTTGGTTCAACTTTCGCTTGGGGCAAGATTTGGCCGGTTCACCGTGGTTCAACCACTGTGAAGATCGTTTCCGATTATCGTCTAGGATCCATTTTTCATAACAAGTAATGATACGATTCAAAATCCATTCGTTATGTTGTCGGAGCAACGAGATACAGAAGTCGAAGCGTGTTTTTTTCAAGCTTTTTCTTAGAGTTTTTCAAGATTTTATAAGGTTTTAAATTTATTTGTGAATGCATTTGTCATCTTAGCGAGTAGACCTATAGTCCCATAAAAAAATTTTTTTTCTTATTTTCGTTAAACGTTCCAGAACTCTTTGGGATTATTTATTTATTTATGCAGTAAGTACAGGTTATAACAACTTATTTAGTCCCACAAACCCGTGAGTACGATTTAACAGCGGGGTATGATTCTCCGTACATTTTTCGTTTATATATTTCATCGACAATCGCTTCCAAAAAAATCTCGTAGTATCAGGGACCTTAAAGCATCTCAATCGCTTCTGACTTGCAATCATCGAATAATTTATAGCTTATTATTATTATGGCAGTAAAGAGTTATAGCTTTGTACTGCTCATGAGCAAAAGGGGTTAGTGTTTAGTAGGCCTGTGAAAACAATGGCTGTTATAATATATGACCGTTTGATAGGCCGCGAAGACCGTACCGTCTTTGTTTCTAAGGGTATGGGTTAAATTCTCGCGTTATTATACAAATGACTGTGTGCATTGGCATAGCTAATGTTTCGGTCTGTGTTTGTCCTTTTTTTAAAGGACAGAAAAGATAGAAAGATATATTTATTGACTGAAAATACAAGTACCAGAAAATTTGCAATCACGCTTATTTCCCGATGGGGTATGCAGAATCATATTATACCGTAAATATTCTTGGTGTTCTGCCTATTGTTCCCACTCTTCGGTCCCACGTAATAGGCAAAAGAACTTCGTCCGTTGATCGGTGGAGGCGCATCACTTAAAAGTTTCAGATGAGATTGGCTTGGGCTCCTAAGATCTTGGTAGAATCCCTATACACTAGGCACTTATATTACGAGTTGCATTATGAGAGGCTTCTGTCTAACCATAGATCCTCCGAAAGGTCAGTCAATAAGCGCTACGGTCGCAGAAGGTGGTAGGAGGAGTGCGTCCACTGCGCTTCTCTAAAGAGGTCCTCCCATTTTTGACCCGGGAGACGTTGGCCACGGGCATAGTGTCAGACGTTGCAACCCAGGTACTGGCCTCCCGCCTCTTCCTCAACAAGCGGCGGGCGTCGTCGGAAAAAAATTAGTGGATATTAATGCTGGCGGTCGCGTCTGCCGGTGGTGAGTCCAACACCCCCTTTCGGTGCCTGTTTGGCCGGATTGCAGTGCGTAAAGGCATTTTGTTACTGACGTTAATAAAATACAGACAAGCAAAAACTAAGTAGCTTTTGTAATTGTCACATTAATAATACACACTGTCACGCCTCTTTGCTCGAAGGGGTAGGCAGAGGTATATTATACGCCCACACTTCGCCAATTATATTGTTGTTCCCACGTAATACGTGGCGAGCCTGTTGCCGCTAACCGGGATTTGTTACTTGCAGATGAGGTTGGCTTGGGCTCCTTAGATACAGTAAGGATTCCTATGCACCCTCTTAATATTCATGCTTAGATAATAAAGCTAAAAAAGGGATCCTATTTATTCCTAAAATGTTTTGTTAAACTCAGTACACAGTAAGGGCGGGCCGTAATTAAAAGGAAAATAAGCCCTTTGTTCGAAATGTACGAAATTCTATAGATTCAATGTGTTGGTTACGAACGGCCTCGTGACAATTGTAACTGGTCACATTGAAATTAGCGCTTATTTTAAGGAAATAGGGTCCGTGCACATGGCACAGTCGCCGTTTTTTTATTATTCGACAGTAGACTGACCAAATATTCAAATTAAACAAAATTATGTCACTAAGGATGTCATGTCATTATATTCATCAATTTTTTTTTGTCAATTACACCTAATTGTTTAGTTCCAATATAAATATCATTAAGAACTTGTGTCATCATTTCCTAGCATTATCCCGGTTGCCCTAGACTTAAGCTTACGGCCCAGGGTCTGCTCACTGGTTCAACCAGATTTGACTGAAATTCAGTTAAGAAGTTGTGTAATGGATTCTAAGTTACGGATAAACATATATATTATATACTTTTTTTTTGTAAATACATACTTAATATAACTAACTGCTTAGCTATGTTATTGAAGGTGTGAAGAGTACATAAAAAAATATAAAAAAATTAAATAAAAATTATAAACACATATAAATTGCAATGGTATCTTAAGCTAAAACATATATAACAGGCCTGTTTTCTTAAAAGGGTAGGCAGAGGCATATTATACGCCAACATATCGCCAGTTTTAATGTTGGTCCCACGTTATAGGTGGCGAGCTGATTACCGGGTACTGTTATGTTCGCCAGGACCTCCTCCGTTGATCGGCAGGTAGAAGCCCTATATACCCTATTAAAAAAATTAAAAAATTAAAAATTCATTTATTCAAGTTTGGCTCAATAGAGCTCTTATGAATGTCATACTTATAAACTAACGCGCCCATTCACTGCGGGCGGGAGCTTGATCGTAAAAGAACGGGCAAGAAAATCGTCAAGGTTGGTTTTTTCTCCCGCCAGTTACAATTAAAATACATAATATTAAAACAATTGTGTTCTGCAGTCACAAGATTTGAAAAAAAAAGGGAGACAGAACTAATAAAATTATAAAATTACATAGACAATGTATGTAAGTAATCGTTATATTGTAAAGAGGGCCGCAGAACACAACTTTTATCATTGTAAATGTTACATCCAAGCGTTTTTGTCATTAACGTAATCATTAACCGTGTAATACCCTTTCTTGGTAAGTGATGTCTTAACGGTTTGCTTAAACTTTTCAAAAGGCAAATCTAAAATATCTTTTGGAATTTTGTTATAATATTGTATACCCTGCCCCATAAACGATTTTCGAATTTTATGCAGGCGTAAAAATGGATTTAATAATTTATTTCTATTTCTAGTATTAAAACTGTGATCATCACAGCGCCTGTTATAGGTTTCTATGTTTCGTTTTATAAATATTATACTATTATAAATGTATTGAGAGGCAACAGTCAAGATACCTATTTCTTTAAACTTTTCTCTAAGAGTTGTCCGTGAGCTTAGTCCGTAAATAGATCTTACAGCCCGTTTCTGTAAAATAAAAATTGTTTCTATATCTGCTGCTAGTCCCCACATAAGAATACCATAAGACATTAGGCTATGAAAGTAACTAAAGTATACCATTCTTGCCGTATCAACATCTGTTAATTGGCGAATTTTGCGAATAGCATAAGCTGCGGAACTAAGTTTGCCAGCAAGAGTATCAATATGTAGACCCCACTGAAGTTTTTCATCTATAGTTATTCCCAAGAAAACAGTAGAATCTACTAAATCTAGTTTCTGACCGTCAATAATGATATTTGTTTCGAGTTTTCTTACGTTTGGAACAGTGAATTTAATACATTTCGTTTTTTTAGCATTTAGCTGTAAGTTGTTAACAGTAAACCAACGAAGCAGCTCTGCAAGGGCATCGTTTACATCGCTAAAGTCCATTTTATGTCGATCAATATTAAATACTAAAGAAGTATCATCAGCAAATAATACCATCTCACAACGCCTACTCATAAAAAATGGCAAATCATTTATATAAACTAAAAAGAGAAATGGTCCTAAAATTGAACCCTGAGGGACCCCCATACGCACAGACGACCCGGGTGATCTAGTTCCGTTAATATCTACCGTCTGAATTCGTGAACAAAGATATGATGACAATAACTTTTGGGCTAAGCCTCCTATACCATAGTATTTTAATTTAAGAATTAGAGTCTGGTGGTCAACACAGTCAAAAGCCTTAGACAGATCACAAAAAACTCCTAGAGCATTCTGCGATAACTTCCAAGCTTCAAAAATATGCTGCATTAAAGCTGCACCAGCATCTGCCGTAGAACGGCTCTTTCTAAAACCGTACTGCTTTTTATGTAGAAGATCTTGTGAATTAAAGTAATATGTTAACTGATTAAGAATAATTTTTTCAAAGACCTTACTTAAAACTGGTAAGATTGAAATAGGTCTATAGTTACTTTTGTCCTCTTTGCAACCGGATTTATGTAAAGGAATAACCTTACTCAGTTTCATTAAGTCCGGAAAGGACCCTTGATTAATACATTCATTAAATATGAACGCAAGGTATGGGGCAATAGAATGTATTATTGATTGAATTACTTTAGTGGACAGATCCCAAAAATCACCCGTATTTTTAATTTTTACTTCTTTAAAGGATTTTAAAATATCTACATAAGTGATATATCTAAATTCAAAGATGGAATTGCAGACTGGTACATATTCCGAAAGAAGTGATACAGCAACTAAAGGAGACGAATTTAGACTTGAAGTTGTCTCTATTGGTATTTTCGCAAAGAAGTCGCCAAATATTTTAGCTACTTCTGCTTTACATTCTACAGTTATATCATTATCTTTAAGGACAAAGGTATCATCTTTGGGCGCACGCCTGCCAGATTCGCGGTTTATAATATTCCACGTTGTTTTGATCTTACTATCCGACGACTTTATTTTATTTTTTATGAAATCGGATTTTGCTGCAATACATACCCTTTTAAATGTCTTAGAATATCTTTTAACATATTCAATAAAACCTGGATTATGATTGCAATTCTTTAAGTTGTACAATTCATAAAGTCGCCGCCTACTCCTATATATACCTGTTGTAGCCCATTCACAAAATTGAAGCTTCTCAAAACGTTTAGTAGACTTAAGGGTAAAAACATTATTAAACTCATTTTTAATTAAGCCAAAAACATTAGCATAAAGAACACCCGGATCGCTGTGCGAAAATGGGACTGAACCTATTTTTTTATCTATACTGTTTTGATAGTACTCAAAACGATTATTTGTTATTGGTCTATATTTTATTAACTTAGGAACTTCCGGCTGATTATATTTAAATGACACTAATAACCCGCAATGGTTACATTGTGTATTAAAACTATTCTGGAATGTTTATTTACTTTATTTATTGAACACCAACATAATAAACACCAACACAGTACAAGTAAATTACACACAATTAAATTCTATTGCTAAATGTCATTACAATTATTATTATAGGTGAAGACCACAAGTGTTAAATAAAAAGCAACACGTTAAAAATAAGTTGAAAATGAAATATAAAATTAAATTATTAAGTATTAAATTCACTAAGTATAAAACTAAATGAGCATAAAATGTCAAAAATCAAAATAAAAATAAATCTTACAGAAATAAAAATTATGAAAAATGTGAAAAACAAAATTTACAAATCCATTACAAATAAGAAAAGGAAACAAACAATAGGTAGATAAATAAAATAATCGGATAACTAAAGCAGATCCTTTTTAAATTTCCGAATACCACCCTCGAATAGGTCCAAGTCCTTAGTTTTAGCTACACCATTAAACTCTCTTAGACGATTAATAGAAGCGTTTTGACCCAGATTAGAATGGCTATGACTGTCTACTAAGAGTCTGTCTACTTTAAATTGTTGTGAAAAGACGCGCTATCAAACAAACAAACTTTGGTTTCACTTAAACTTTACAAGAAATTAATTTAGCGAAGCGAACCCGTGCTTTATGATAAATTCGCTATTGAAGGTCACTTCCAGACAAATGTGAAGCTAAATTATAAACTATGCATATGGAATTAAAAGCGAAATTTGCGTTTTGTTCAATGAGAGTTTTACTAAACAAAGGCTCTCTCATGCGTTTGTTGTCAAACAATATTGAGGTAGGTACACGATTGAATCAGATTAAACTACAATGGAAATGAACAAACTCTTCTTCGTTTTCGTTTAGAATAATATTTCAGCCTGTGGTTACGTTTTAAGATATTATATGACATTACTATCATCATTACTGAAATCTATTGATAATGTAAGTAGTCTTGAAATAATCTTGGTTTATAGTTTATATAAAGTAATACATACATCACGCCTGTTTCCCAGAAGGGGTAGGCAGAGGCATAATATACGCACAAACTTTGCCAAATATATAGTTAGTCCCACGTAATAGATGGCAAGCCTATTGCCGCTTATCGGGCACTGTTATGTTTGTCAGAGCCTCGTCCGTTTATCGGCAGGTGCGCTACTTGCAGGTCCGGTTGGCTTAGGCTCCTTAGGTCTTCCTCCCGACTGGTCTCCACCTTGTCGTGGTGGGAGGGCTGAGTACCTCCCGGTAGGGTGCAGGAGGCGCCAGGGAAAAGGCAACACCCAGAGACCGACGACTCTGGGTGCCCTTAGTACTAACTACCGGGGGAGAAACTAAGAGGGACCTGTGGAGGGCGCAGCGGGCGGGCCAGGATAGCCCGTCAGGCAGCGCCAGGAGGGTCTTAGGCAGTGGGGGCAGGGGGCCCTTGCTGTCTAACGACAGACCCTCCGAGAAGTCGGCCACACACGCTATGGTCGCACAAGGAGGTAGGAGGGGCGGTTTTGGTCCGGGGGACGTTGGCCGCAGGCGGGGTGTCAGAAGTTGCAACCCAGGTACTGGCCCCCGCCTCTTTCTCAACAAGCGGCGGGCGTCGTCGGAAGATTTTTAGTGGGTATTACCGCTGGCAGTCGTGTCTGCCGGTGGTGAGTCCCACACCCCCTTTCGGTCCCCATTTGGCCGGAAGGCAGTGCGTAAATGCATTTTGTTACCGACGTAAAACAAAAAAAAAAAGGGCTCGTTAGGTCTTGGTAGGATCCCTATGCACCCCTATATAAAATAACTCTTTTATGCAAAAACTACTCAACCAAATGTGGTGAAACTTGGTACGTATATAGCTGCAGTCCTGAAATAATACATCAACTACTTTTCTTCCCGATATACCTACGCAAACGAAAACCACGCGGGTTACACCGCGGGGCGCTTTATAATATTATTATAACTATTACGATTACAAAAGTATAGCAAGATACACACAAAAAATCTTTATATCACTCAGCCCCGAGGCGGTATTCTTACCCTCAATTATAAGCTTGGTTAAAGCTCCTGTTGCCAAAATTGCTAGACGTAATAAAGGGTAACAAAATTAAGCTAAAAAGACGAGCTTAACCTTGTCTGACATTTCATTCTATTTAAGAAAACAAATTAATTGTTTTCTTAAAGCTTGAAGGTCTTTATTGACAACATTTTTTTTAAATGTCAAAAAGGTTGATATATAAAAAAGTATTAATCAACTCGTAATAGGTCACGATTATTTTTAACTATTATCAAAAATTAAGATAGCCCAGCTGCGAGACCCCTTGCCTTTACATTCAGAGGGACTCGGGTTCAAACCCTGGTGGCACGCACCTATAACTTTTCGAAGCTTACGTAATTATCGCTTGCTCCGTGCCTCGGAAAGCACATTAAGCCTTTGGTCCCGGCTGTCATGAACATCTATGGCAGTCGTTATTAGGAAGACAGTGCCTTCTAACAGACTGAAAGCTGGTCTAACCAAACCAATTATTTTTCCCTCTGGGTTGCGGAGGTCAGACGGCAGTCGCTCCACGTAATAACTTTTTATGAGGAAACTGTTTGATACACCCGAACAAGGCGTACATTAACTTTAACCTGGTATATATTTCGAATCGAGAACATATTATATCTAATAAAAATAATAAAATCAAATCATTTATTGAATTTCACGATACATATACATACATACATTCACACCTGTGTCCCCGAAGGTGTAGGCAGAGGCATATTATACGTCCACACATCGCCAATTAGATAGTTGGTCCCACGTAATAGGTGGCAAGCCAACTGCCGCTTACCGGGCACTGTTATGTTCGCCAGAGCCTCGTCCGTTGATCAGCAGGTGCACCACTTGCAGGTGAGGTTTGCTTGGGCTCCCCAGGTCTTGGTAGGATACCTATACACATCACATGATTATATAGATGGTTATGATGATAGGTCTTCAATTAACATAAATTCGCCAAGTTTACTGAGTTTTAGTCTATTTGATTTATGAAGCCTAAGAGGTAAATAAATAAAATTATCTTGTAAAAAATGAATCCTAATCCTATAATTTTTAGCCGTTTAATACATTGGGGGACCTTACTGGTATTTCTATCGACTTTTTAAACAATAAAATAAAAAATACTTAAAATAAAAATAATAAAATATACTTTATTGTTTTTAAGATCAATAGGATCATTTAGGTTCGTCAAAATTTTTACAATATTTTTTAACCCTAGAAAGATAATCTGCGTCTTTGAGACGCTAGCCCGACACAAATATTGCTATCTCTTTTTTATTTCGCAACGAAGCGCGCTGTTCTTCTCAGTTATCCCAGTCGCCGAGCAAAGTTTACGGGACACGGCTGTGTAACTACGGTAAGTACAATAATTACGTAGATATAGGGATGGTTTACGTTCGACGGATGTATGATTATCCTTTGTGTAACTTTTGAACTTCGTTCAATGTAGTAATAATTCTTCTTATTTATCGATTATTTTTATGTTTTAGGTAATTTTGGTAATCTATTTCAATGGCTAAAACCAGAAAAAAGGTGGAGACGACAAATTTGACCAAATGTGGTCGTCTATGTCTTGTTCAAGAAAGACCAATAGGTGGCCGATGGCAATATTTTATGGTATGGTGAATATATCGTTTGTGAATTATTATGTCATTTACTGTCACAATAACGAAGAACCAGTTAACAAAAAGAAGAGATATTGTGCTATTTTCTGTCAAAAATAAGAACAATGTCGAAAATGACATATTATAAATGCAAAAAAAAGCATTCGTGGGGAACAAAAAACTGATGAGTGTAAAGGCTGTATCTAAATGTGATCTAAACATAAAACTTGTTGATTTTTTATATCAAACTTTTAACTAGTAATTATTCTTTAGTATGAAGTAATAAAAAATTGATTCTATACTAAAATTAACATAATTACTCAATAAATAAAGACTTCATATTTTTTTGTTAATTTGTAAGAGGTATACAAAATAACTTTATATATTTCTTTAATATATTTAATTTTCTATTGTAAATATGGTTTTATTTGTAGTAAAAAACACTGAAGTAATTGTCCAATCACTTTTTAAAAGTTTATTTATTGCAACTTGTCCAATAGGCCATTGTAAATTCAAATACGTCTCAAAGACGTAAGATTATCTTTAAAGTAGGTCAAAATAAGATTATCTTTCTAGGGTTAACAACAATGAAAGAGGTATGAGCAGTATTATAATCAAGAAATAAAAGAAAATTGTATTCTTTGTAAGAATTTGTCAAGGATTGTCATTTGTCAAAGAGCAACCAAAAATATTCCCAAAGCTTATAATTTTTTTGACGTGACAACGTCTTAAATTAGGTTGCGGCTGGGAGTCACTTATGAAAAAGTGTAACGCTCGGTAACGTTACGATGAGTCACCGAACGAGAGAGAGGCCCGGCGAATGCCTTGCGTCTCTCTCCCACTCAACTATGATCGGTCTGCCGCGCGCGCAGCACTAGAATTCCTTGTTCCTATTGTGCAATTTAATTATATTCATATCAATAAATATTCTACCGAGAAAAAGACGTTGTCACGTAAAATCTTCGCCCGTAAAAACGACTTTACAGGCAACCATTTTTTTTCTTTACATTTACTTTACTAAGTTTTAGCCCTGATAGATTCTATAAAATCCGAAGAGTTAAATAAACAAAATTGTCTTGAAAAACATGAATGCTAATACAATCCCCTTCAGTCGTTTTATACAATGGAGGATCTACAAGCTGCCAGTAGTATTTACAACTGGTAAAGTATGCTTGAGACATTTATATTGTTTTCTTTTCTTTACATACGAGTACATCTTTTGTCCGAAATTTATTTAAATTTAAAAAAGAAAATAATGCAAGACTTCGAGTTCTCGACACACCGAACAAACTTTTTATATACCTTTGCACAATAAAGTATTCATAAAAACTTTCATATTTTATTCATGAAACTTTGCTACAACGACAATGTTCTTAATTATTCTATTCACATTTTTCCATCTAGGATTTTGTTTGTGTAACCTATTCTTTCATTTATAAAGTGAGAAAGAGTATTTATACGGAGTGAGAGTAAATACAATATCATCGGGGATAGTGCAGGTCCGCGTAACTACTCCCCCGACTGGTCTCCACCTTGTCGTGGTGGGGGGGCTGAGTACCTCTCGGTAGGGCGCAGGAGGCGCTAGGAAAAAGGTAACACCCAGAGATTGGCGACTCTGGGTGCCCTTAGTACTGACTACCGGGGGGGAAACTAAGAGGGACCTGTGGAGGGCGCAGCGGCGGGCAGGAGGGCCCGTCAAGCAGCGCCAGGAGGGTCTTAGGCAGCGGGGGCAAGGGGTCCCTGCTGTCTAACCATGGACCCTCCGAGAAGTTGGCCACACACGCTATGGTCGCACAAGGAGGTAGGAGGGGCGCGTCCACTGCGTCTCTCTGAGGAGGTCCTCCCGGTTTTGGTCCGGGGGACGTTGGCCGCGGGCGGGGTGTCAGAGCTGCACCCCAGGTACTGGCCCTCCGCCTCTTTCTCAACAAGCGGCGGGCGTCGTCGGAAGATTTTTAGTGGGTATTACTGCTGGCGGTCGTGTCTGCCGGTGGTGAGTCCCACACCCCCTTTCGGTCCCCCTTTGGCCGGAAGGCAGTGCGTAAATGCATTTTGTTACCGACGTAAATCAAAAAAAAGGTCCGCGTAACTAGCATCGTATAATTCCGCGTAACTTAAAAATTTCGCAAATTTAAGTTACATGCATGTTATTGTCGCAGAGCCTAAATTTTGTACAGAAAAATCTTTTTACAACAAGAGTTAGAACATTATTAATTATATAATGTGTAAAAATGAGCACAAAATTAGTTGAAATAAGAAACTCATAGCTCTGCGGTGCTCGGTGGTCGGAAACGATCACCGAAGTACAGCAGAGTTTACAGAGGTCAGTTCTTGGATGGGTGACCGTTTGTGTGTCATTTGATATCGAGCGCTTCCGTGCTTCGGAAGGCACGTTAAGCCGTTGACCCCGGTTATCTCTAAATATGGTAGTCGTTAAGCCATGTTAGAGGCCTAATGGGCGGCTTGATAAATTCTAACAGCAGGACGCCATACACCTGCCTCCGCCAATCCCCACTGGGTCCGCGTGGTGGAGTATGACCCAATACCCTCGCACCTTGGTATGTGAGAAGAGGCTCGTGCTCAGTAGTGGGACGTTTATGAGCTGAGATGATGATGATGAAGAAACTCATTAAGATTTTTTACCTTGCCATGTAAAACTAGATCTATTGCAGATACGCAGACTTTACGTATAGTAGTATCGCGGATTTGCACTAACCTCGACGATACGTAATCATCATAATTATCTCTGTGCTTCTCATTCCAATATGTTTTTTGGCACCAACGCAAAAAAAGAAGCATCGCGGCTTTGTTTTAAATAAATAAAATATTTTCTTACCATTAGACAACTTATTCTCGTATCATTAAGAAATTGTCTTATGAATACAAAATAACGGATACACATATATATATAATTTTTTTTTGGTTTAAACGTTTGACGGCAGCCGTCGACAAGTGGCGACGGCTGAAGTAGCCTCTGCCGTTCACAACTTGCAGTAGTTGCAGTTCGTCTGTAAGAACCCTAAACGAGTTTATCAAAAAATTAAATAATTATCACTCCTGAACATAGGTCTTACCAATTGTTTCCGTCGTTTATTTATATTTAAAGAATATACGAAGGGATACAGGAAGTTTTCCACATATCACATTAATGTGGATATATGCTGTGCAGACTATCAGCACTCGAACCAAGAAATTTGGTAAGTCGTTTCTGATATACCATTAAGCTCTGGAATTTACTGTCGGCTCATGTGTTTCCTATTTCCTATGACCCCGGTTTTTTTAAGCGGGGCGTGAAAAGGCATTTTCGCCGGCCATCATGAGTGGGAGCACTTTGTACCGTGCTTATTTCACGGTATGAAGCGTCTTTATTTTTTTGCAGCAGTATGTATTCATTATGACGTGTCGCATAAAAAAAAACATTTTAATGTGAAGAAGATGCTTAGAATATATTTGTAGGTATAGGGTGTATTGAATCCTAACATTTGATGACCGATATGGCGTGGAGGTCAATATACCTGCACTTCACTCCAGAGGTCGTGGGTTCGATCCCACATAGGACAAATCTTTGTGTGCATGAACATGAATATTTGTTCTGTTCTGGGTGTTTTCCTATCTATATTAAGTATGTATTTACAAAAAAAAAGTATTTCAATATGTTTATCCGTTCTTTAGTATCCATAACACAAGTTCTTAGTGATACTTATCTTAGAACTAAATAATTGGTGTGATTGTAAGAGAATATTTGTTTATTTATTAACAAGACCTAAGGAGCCCAAGCTAACCTCACCTGCAAGTGGTGCACCTGTCGACAAACAGACGAGGCTCTGGCGAACATAACAGTGCCCGGTAAGTGAGAATAGGTTTACCGCCTATTACGTGGGATCAGCTTTATAACTGGCGAAGCGTGGGCGTATATGTTTAATCTGCCTACCCCTTCGGGGAAACAGGCGTGAATGTTTGTATGTAAAAGTATTACAAATAAGACTATGTAATCCAAATGAAATTGGTTTCCCAAGATACAAGCTTTGCTTAGTTTGGGTGCCACTGGAAACGATGAAAAATGCCAATATTTGGACGATTTGTAAAGGAAGTTTTAATTTAGCCACTCAAACGTCCTGGCGATAAAAGAATGCTTAAAGAAGACTAATTTTTTTTTCATGTTTGTAAGATGTAATGAAGCTGATTGAAAAAGGTCTGCTTATTTATTTATTTACTATAATTAAAACGGTGTACAAAACCAATTACAGTAATGAAAGATAACAATCAATTTCAAAAATACAATTCAACACTTACAAAACTAAACTCAGCAACAATAATTAAATTATCAGATAAAATTTAAACAAATTAATTAGATTATATTAACCCGTTAAGGACTGAATTATTTTAGATTTGATTTTATTCATTTTGTTTAGTTTTAAGAGCTTGTTAGGGTTTAAAATATAAGTTAATAATGTGTAAAAAAATCAATTTATGTCAAATATTGAGTTTTGAGCAGTTGCCACTTGGCAACGCTAGGCTAAAAAGAGTACAAAACAACGAATTATACACAAAAAATAAACTACATAAACTTGTTATGTTGACGAAATAAAACAATAATATTGAACTAATAATATAAGTTTTTTAAAAAAACGAGCCTTTTGTAGGGAACAGTAATAATTATTAGGATGTATATTATGATAAGCTGCAAAACATTTTATCCAAAGACCAACATTACATTTCCCACACTGGATGCGCCCAATGGTTTTACAGTCAGTACCGGCACATCTTCTTTTTTTGCCAATGTATTGTGGAAAATGGTTTTGTTCGTCTAATCTCAACAGGCGACAGTTTTAGAAGCTGATGGTCGGCCTCCGCCTTTGGTGGTTTTCCATATCTCCTTTAGAAAAGAAGTGGCTATCTCTCTTCGAAATGTAGTTGTGATATATTTGCCTTTGATTTACATAAAAGTATCCACGCGTTGTTGATACTCACAATAAAACATTTTAGGTCATGAAGTGTAATGTTGGGATCAGGACAGTTTTGAAATAATACATATTTCTGAGTTTCTTGTTGTTTGTAATTGTAAACATCTTCATCAAAAAAAAGTTCGAAGAAACCAGTATGATCCATACTTGTAAGGTCATACGCTAAAGGAGGTGCGATAAACTCAGACTGTGTGAACTCAGGGAAATCTTGTTTCTTCCATGTATAACTTGCTTTTGGTAAAGTCTTACGTTTTTTACTTGGTGGTTCCTTACACTCGTCATCCGAATCTTCAATATCTTTAGTTTGCACACTCAATGTTGCTGGCGCTTGTAACTGACGTCCAGTAAGGTTGTCGACATTTCCACCAGAATTCTCGTCAGCAGAATCTTCATCCGTGCATTCAGCTACCTTAGGAGGTTCAATGCACACGTCGTACCTAAGTGTCTAACACATTATCTTGATATTCCAATACGTCCAGTATATCCGCCACACTCAATATAAAAAAATAGGAATTTCGATTATATGTACCCATATTGGACTAGCGTATCCATATGGCAACGACAAGAAAACTATGTCTATTTCCAAAAAAATTCCAATAAAGTACTGAAGGAGGCATTAATTATATAGCAAGACACTCGTTAAATATAATTTAGTGTAAAAAAGTTATAAAATTAAAATTATATAAAATAAAAAGTTTGCTTACATTTTACGATCAGACATTTTTTACAAACACTACACTTTTTCTGTCATAACTACCCGCCTTTTATTTATCACATTGATTGACACTATCCTTGTCATTCTATATACGCTCAGGAATCGCTTCAATCATAAATTTATTTCAAACCAATCATCTACAATTTTTAATCATTTTTTAAATAAAAGAACACTGAGTGTTGCCGTTTGGCAACGCTAGTACATAACGGGTTAAAATAAAATTAACTATAATAGACATAAGTTACATAAGTTAGATAAGTTGGATAAGAGAAAGAATGGCAGGACATTAATGATAACGATTTATGATGGCCAAGTGAACGAAAATGTACAGAGTGGATGAACGTGCAAAATATTCCTTTCGTTTTATAGAAGCAGACTTATAGAATAAGACACGTGGCATATAAAAATTGTTCTAAAACGCGAGCCTTAAACAATTATATGAGTCTTAAAAAAGCTAAAACGGTTTTATTTCAGACCATAAGTTGGTATTGAAGCTGTAAATAAAGTAAATAAATATTCAAAACGTAATAATATGGATGTAAAAGAATTAGACAATAACGTATAGGTATGTAAACCTTAAAAATTATATGAGTCTTAAAAAAGCTAAAATGGTTATATTTTAGACCATAAGGTGGTAACCATAAGCTTTAAATAAAGTAAATTTTTATTCAAAACGTAATAATATGGATGTATTAGAGTTGACAATAACGTATAGGTATCCGATATTAAACGGCATTATAGTAGCAAATTACTAAAGCACAGATGTAGGAGCCATCAAAATTGCAAATACCATCCCAGATACATAACAATATTGTATGTAAATTCGATATTGAATTATTAGGCATGATGAATGTAGTGTTAGATTTACAACTATTTATTATGTATACGGTATGCAGTATTATAATTGTATTCAATTCTCTTGACAAATGGGATCTTTTACCTAGTTGTTACATTTCTCTATGGGGATCTTATTCAACTTAGGTTAATTTTGCCAATTGTAGTTTGACGAACGATAAATGTAGTGTTAGATTTACAACTACCTATTTATTATGTGTACGGTATGCAGTATTATAATTATATTCAATTCTCTTGACAAATGGGATCTTATTCAACTTAGGTTAATTTTGTCAATTGTAGTTGGACGAACGATAAATGTAGTGTTAGATTTACAACTATTTACTATGTGTATGCAGTATTATAATTGTATTCAATTCTCTTGACAAATGGGATCTTATTCAGCTTTGGTTATTATTTTCGATTGTAGTTTGACGAACGATATGGCGTATAACCGCACTCCGTTCCTGAGGTCGTGGGTTCGATTGCCACATAGGACAAATCTTAGTGTGCATAAGTATGAATATTTGTTCTGGTCTGGGTGTTTTCCTATGTGAATTAAGTAAGTATGTGCCAATAAAAGTATTAATGTTTGTTTATTGGTTATTTTGTATCTCTAACACAAGTTCCTAATTATACTTATCTTGGACCTAAAAAATTGGTGTATAAAAATTGTCATAAAATATTTTATTTTATTTATAGTGTCTATATATATTATTATTATATAACCTACACTCATCTTTAAGAATAACAATCAATAAACTGTCATTATTAAAAATATTATATAACTGTTTCATCCATACATTCATAATAGCACGCCTGTTGCCCCGAAGGGGTAGGCAGAGCCCAAATTTCGCCAATTATTTTATTGGTCCACGTAATAAGTGGCGAGCTTTTTGCCGCATACCGGGAACTTTAATATTCGCCAGAGCCTCGTTCGTTATTTTGCAGGTGCACCACGTGCAGGTGAGGTTGGGCTCCTTAAAACTTATTTATTTATATAGCACAACCACATTAAGCATATTACACATTATAAAAAAAAAAAAACTTGATAAGATACTCCCATTCGTTATGTAAGTACTATGAAAATTAAATGACTATTATTATTATTTCGGCTGCGTAACGCGTACAAAGTCGTGACAGTTCCCCCTGGTAAGTAAAAAGTACTTGTCTATATTTTAATGAAGGTTCCGTCAACATCAGTAAATAAAAATCAGCCAATTCGCAGTAGTTATTTCTCCCCGGGAAAGACCCGCATTGTTATTAATTAAAAAGTACTTTATAATAAATAACTAAAGAGATTTTCTACTACAACACCCTCTAATTTACCCCTTTATAGGGTTTGGGACGGATTCGAGTTAACTGCATAATTTTTTTTTAGTATCATAAATATTTTCTACGAATATCGTAATTGAAATCTTTAGAAGTGTCTTACAATCCATGTGACCCCTTTTTATTCCTTTAAGGGTTAATTTTTACACGATCCCCCCTCAGAACACATACGTTCTGGAAGAATCTATATCTCCTATAAAATTTTAGACTTCTAGATCTTGTAGTTACTCATATTTCGCGATGATTGCGTAAGTAAATTAGTGACAATTCGCTATTTTAGATATAGATTGAAAGATTTTCCAAGGAAATAAGTAACTAAATAACTGAAATTAAGTCAATTCAGATTGAACCAGTTGACAGACTCTGGGCCCTATGCTTAAGTCTATGTCAACTGGGATAATGCTAGGATATGATTAAAAGTTTTTCCAAGCTTGTCGTCTGCAACTTTAGAATTTAGCAAAGTATCTATCATTTCCTCGTATATTTTACACAGCGCCATCTAAGTCCAAACTAAATATAAATAGTACATGCTCTTTTAAATATGGACTCATATACTGCGTCTTAAATTGTAAAGTAATTATGAATTCCTACCAAGGGTGTATAGGGATCCTACCAAGACCTTAGAAGCCCAAGCCAACCTCACCTACAAGTGGTGCAGCTGCCGATCAACGGACGAGACTCTGACGAACATAACAGTGCCCGGTAAGCGGCAATAGGCTCGCCACCTATTATGTGGGACCAACTATATTATTGGAGAAGTGTGGGAGTATAATATCCCTCTGCCTACCCCTTCGGGGAAACAGGCGTGATTATATAAGTATGTATGTAACAATATTGATTCAAATGTAATACGAAAAAAGTTGCTTGATCCGTTTTGAAATACAAAGAATTAGAAAGTCTCCCTACGAAAAACAAAAGCATACAAAGCCCAAAAGCGGACTAAAACAAGGATTTACACAAAGATGCCTCCCATTTGTATCCCACAAAGCCACCCGATCTTTAAGGAAGTCCTCATTTACTACACAGTAACACTATACCCACTAAAACCACCTAAAACATCCACAACTTGATCCCACGCACTGTAAACAAAAGCGGTGCATTAAAAGGGTATCAAATGTCTAGTAGGTACACATCTTATTCATACAAGAGTATCGTTAAGGCCATTTGTTTTGATACAAAGAGTTTGTCAAAGTATTACGTGGATGGAATTAAGGCCTGTTTCACATTGTCGAAATAAGTATTCACTAACGTTTGCTGGTCTGGTAGATTATATAAAACTGTAAATATAAATAGCTAGTATCTATTAATTGTTAGGGAATTATTATTATTTGAATCTTTATTGCACACACATAAAAGTACAATATACAAAAGGCGAACTTAATGCCATTAGGCATTCTGTACCAGTCAACCTTGGGGTTCGCAGAGACATTAAAGGCGATGCGAGTAAGAGATAATATTTATAGTTAAGATATACTGACATTAAATAGTACGCTGATCTACATAAAATATACACAAATGTAGCGACACCGTACCAGCGATAAACGGAACGTAAAACATGAATGAAAAATCCTGAATTGCGCAAACGAAATTCCTCAAGCTCGTACCTATATATACCACACATAACCATCATCTACTGGGCCGCGGCCCCCAGACGTGGGACCTACAATGTGATTGGCGAAGTGTGAGCGTATAGTATGCCTCTGCCTATCACTTCGGGGAAACAGGCACAATAAATACTCATACATACATGTATATAATATGTATGAGTATCTATTGATCAGACATAGTAAACCAAGCCTAAAGAGCAGATTTATTGAATATTATGATATTTCATCATTTCAGCCCATTAACGTCCCACTACTGAGCACGAGCCTCCTCTCACATACCAAGGTGCGAGGGTATTGGATCCACCACGCTGTCCCAGTGCGGATTGGCGGAGGCAGGTGTATGGCGTCCTGCTGTTAGAATTTTTCAAGCCGCCCATTTAGGCCTCTAACATGGCTTAACGACTACCACATTTAGTGATAACCGGCACCAACGGCTTAACGTGCCTTCCGCAGCACGGAAACGCTCGATATCAAATGCCACACAAACGGTCACCTATCCAAGGACTGACCTTTTTTTTTTTTTTATTTACGTCGGTAACAAAATGCATTTACGCACTGTCTCTCGGCCAAAGGGGGACCGAGAGAGGTGTGTGGGACTCACCACCGGCAGACACGACCGCCAGCAGTAATACCCACTAAAAATCTTCCGACGACGCCCGCCGCTTGTTGGGAAAGAGGCGGGGCGCCAGTACCTGGGTTGCAGCTCTGACACCCCGCCCGCGGCAAACGTCCCCCGGACCAAAACCGGGAGGACCTCCTTAGAGAGACGCAGTGGACGCACCCCTTCTACCTCCCTGTGCGACCATAGCGTGTGTGGCCGACTTCTCGGAGGTTCCATGGTTAGACAGCAGGAGCCCCCTGCCCCCGCTGCTTGAGACCCTCCCGGCGCTGCTTGACGGGCCCTCCTGGCCCGCCCGCCGCGCCCTCCACAGGTCCCTCTTAGTTTCCCCCCCGGTAGTCAGTACTAAGGGCACCCAGAGTCGCCAATCTCTGGGTGTTACCTTTTCCCTAGCGCCTCCTGCGCCCTACCGAGAGGTACTCAGCCCCCCCACCACGACAAGGTGGAAACCAGTCGGGGGGGATCCAAGGACTGACCTCTGTTAACTCTGCTTTACTTGGTGATTGTTTCCGACCATGGTATTTACATCCAATTAAATATTATTTTTTTACCAATAGTCGTCGCACATTTTACTGAACGGGACCACGTAATACGTTGCAAGCATATTTGCGCTCTCTCTCTATAGTCGGTCCCTCATGTCTGAGGATCGTGGTTAGCATCGGAGTAACATCTGGAGCGGATGATCTGCTTCCACCGGTTCCGATCCAGCGCGTCTTTCACGACCGCGTAGAATTTGGAAGACGATGAGTCTTTCACTTGATCGTTCCATCTGGTTGGTGCACGACCACGCGATCGTTTGCCTTCTGTGTTTCCAACGACAATCAGTTTTTCCAGGCTTTCATCGCCTCTGCGCGCTATGTGGCCAAAGTACGAAAGAATACGTTGTTGGCATATGGTCGACAAGCGGGTTTTTATTTTGAGTTGACTCAAGATGGAAACATTAGTGCGTTTTGCGGTCCAAGGTATTCTAACCGACGTAAAATATTAATATTATATGTTTATATTGGATACTTTTATACAATATGCTTTGGCCTCTGGACCTACATAAAACATTAAAAGACTTAGTGTCACAGACGGGAACTAAATACATATTGACTGTTTTCTAGTACAATTCATCTTTACTAAAGCTCCGGCCTGAAGCAAATGGGCGAGTTTATATTATCCGGTCTTTCTTTTATATTGTCATTCGTATATTTTGTTCCTTCTCTGACTCAATTGAATGAAGCAAAAACATAATGTTTATTCTTGTATAATTATATATTAATTCTCTAACAAATAAGTTGGTAAAACATAGAGGGGCTTATTACAAAACCTGGTCTAAAGTTAAGCCAGGTTTAAAAAGGTGCTGTCACTGTCTTCAGTTTATCAAATAAAAGTGACAGTACTAGTTTTAAACCTGGATTAACTTTAGATCGTATTTGGTAATAAGCCCCAGAGTTGTTGGTCTAATAGGACGCCGATACATGTGACGCCTTTTTTGAGTGGAACCGAGACAGATACCACTACCTTCGTGATAGCGTCTTCCATTGACTTCTGGAGTGTAAGACCAAACTGCCTAGAGAAACTAGTATATGATCTTTGAGATATTTTTGTTCTCTACTTTCTCCAGTATCTTAGAAATCGTGTATAGGGATCCTACCTCCACCTAAGGAGCCCAAGCCAACCTCACCTGCAAGTGGTACATCTGCTGATCAACAGACGAGGCTCTGGCGAACGTAACAGATCCCGGCAAAGTGGCAATAGGCTCGCCACTTATTACGTAACACTAAAAAAAATTGTGAAGTGTGGGCGTATATTGTGCCTCTGCCTACTACGATGGACCGATAATCTGGTCAAGGCGGCGTGAAGCCGGTGGATCACTCAATGTGGAAATCTATTGGGGAGGCCTATGTTCAGCAGTGGAAGTCACATAGCTGAGATGATCTAGTAATAAAATATTAAATCCTTCTACATCTTTTAATGAAAGAAATAATTTAAGTAGCTGCTTTTAACTCGTAAAATCTCGACGGCCAGTCAACTAAGTGACTAAGTAGAAACTTCACCAACTAAGTATGAAGCTTTATTCCACTTCAAGAAACAAGTGAAAAGTAAAGCTTTCAAGTAACTATGTAGTTTCTTTAGGGATTTATTTAATGTTCCTAAATGTTGTCTACCAGGGAAGTCTTCATGTTTTTAACAAGAGCTTTAGGTTCCTTTGAGAATAGGAATATCAAAGGTTTCTGTGAGATTATAAATACTTTCCTAAAATTCCATCAATTATTCAGTTCCTAGATCGTAAAGAATGTGTTATGAATACTAAATAATGTAAATGCTTTGTTTTTGTAAATCGGTACATACTTATAGACATACGAAACACCCGAATCATATATGCATCTATACATTCACGCCTGTTTCCCCGAAGAGATAGGCAGAGGCATATTATACGCCCACACTTCGCCAATTATATAGCTGGTCGTAGTAGGTGGCGCGCCTATTGCCGCTTAACGGGCACTGTTATGTTCGCCAGAGCCTCGTCCGTTTATCGGCAGGTGCACCACTTGCAGGTAAGGTTGGAGTTGCCTCCTTAGATCTTGGTAGGATGCTATGTAGGAATCAACGACAACTCAACGACATAAGAACACTGTTACAACACTGTTATAATTTAGAACACGTATTATAAGTCCCATATTATTATAAGCCTTCTCTATTATTACATAAGTATAAACATGCAATTTGAAACTACAAAGAAAGGAAAACGTTTTTCATAACTTCCATACAATGAAACGTTCTACAAATAAATATTTAGAATATGAATATTGTAAACTATTATTACTAGTATGACGATAAACTATAGGTAGAATACTGTTATGTGCCACTTAATTTTATCAGTTACCTGCTAGTCCATTTATTTTATATAGAAACAAGTGATAATTAAAAATACACTCAGGAACAATAAAATGGCACATAGGATAAAAATATTTTTTAAATTATCTATCTGTTTGTCCTTTTGTGATTTCTAAACTGCTCGACCAAGTTGAACGGAAATTTCACTGGAAACTATGTTATATTGCTCTGTAAATCTAAGGCTACTTATACTGCATACTATAACCTATTTATTTTTTATTATCGAGCATCGTAGTTATCGTAATTATGAAATGTATTTTTAAACCAAAACAACAATAAAATACCTTGTCTTGGACATCCGCCAGTTATCAATAATACAAGATCAAAACACCGTAGTTTATAAATTGACACGAGTTTTCTGTCGAGTCAGTGTTTTCGTTACACGAAAGGAAGGAAGTAGGAATCGTGACTTCGTTGTGAATCACCAACTTTTCCTCTTTGCCGCGTTGCTGAAAATTGATAGAGTTGTGGAGAACTGGAAATTTATCTTTGCTGTAGTAGCTTGTTCATTTACGACACGGACGCCTGTGTCTTTTTTTGACGGATTCTTAAAATTATACAAACGAAGACTATACAATACAGCCTTATTAGCCGAAAGGGTAGACAAAGGCATATTATACGCCTCATCATCTCAGCCCATTAACGTACCACTACTGAGCACGAGCCTCCTCTCACATACCAAGGTGCGAGGGTATTGGGTCATACTCCACCACGCTGACCCAGTGCGGATTGGCGGAGGCAGGTATATGGCGTCCTGCTGTTAGAATTTTTCAAGCCGCCCATTTAAGCCTCTAACATGGCTTAACGTCTACCACATTTTGTGATTAACTAAGACCTAAGGAGCTCAAGACAAACTCACCTTCTGTCACGCTTTTTCCCCGAAGGAGTAGGCAGAGGCATATTATACGCCCACGTTTCACCTATTACATTTTAGGTAGGAGAATGAGAATCCCACTAATATCTAAGGAGCTCAAAACAAACTCAGCTGCAGCTGACGATCAACAGACAAGGCTCTGGCAAACACAGTAGCTACCGGTATGCGGCTATAGCCTCGCCACTTATTAAGTGGGACCAAAAACATAATTTGAAATGTGGGCAAACACTATGCCCCTTGATAATATGCAGACACAAGAGTGATTGTATGTATATATTACTTAATTATAGTATACATTAGTAATACCACAAAAAGGTTTGCTAGCTTTATAATAATAATAATTTATTTCAAAACTTTGGTTTACATTCTCTGAACAGTGACCGAAGTCACCTTTTAAGCAAAAAATGCCTGTGACAGGTGACTCCACTCTTCCATAGCTACTACAGATACATTTTATTTATAATACTTATAATCATAGGAATCAACAGAAATGGCAAACATGATGTTAATGTATATGTGTTTGTGTTTGTGTGTGTGTGCGTGTGTTTGTGTGTGTTTGTGCGTGTGTGTGTGCGTGAGTGCGTGTGCGTGCGTGCATGTGTGTGTGTGTGTGTGTGTTGATAATACAAGTTATTTTATGCGTTTGAGTAACATCTCCGTTTCCTCATAGTCTAAAGGAATTAAGAAATTGGTAATAGTATTTTTGAGTTCGTATGATGACTTGTTGTATATTTTTAAAATTGTGTTTTAGCTTTGGTAAAATCAATTTTTGTTTTAAAAAATCAAAAGCATAAAATCGTCATTTCTCTTTGTGGCCCCATCTCCATGACAAACCTTTACAAAAATCTTAGTTAACACAAAAAGCTTCCCCGCTTACAAATACTTAAAAGCGCCTCATTAAAATTAACTTTTCACACATCCAAAAAGATGCTAACTGTTTTACTAACTGCAATTACGTAATTAGAAGCATTTAACGCGCATGTGTCGAGAGCTTATCTGAGAGTTAAAATAACGCTAACATTAACTACTTGGCTCCAGCGAGCTAAAACGTGATAATAATGCGCTAATTAGGATAGCACGGCGAAGAAGCTGCTTAGATAGTCTGCTTATGTGTTAATAAATTTACTTTATCTGTATAGAAACAGCAACGGCTATTAAGTTTGATAGAACGCGGGGTTTCAGGGGAAAGATGAGTGTAAACAGATTGAAACAATATATTTTTAAAGGACACTTTAATGTCTCTCCGAAGAGGTAGGCGCCCATATTTTGCCAATCACAAACTAAACTAGTAAGTAATCGGAAACTTATACAAGTATTATAAATATTTTATACCGATTAATGTAATATATTTTCTATACAAACTGACGTCTCAATAACAATTTTTTGTAAACTCGTACCCATCATGTGGGTCACAAAATACGCTTTAGAACAATAATATGTATACTATATATTGTTGGTCCTACGTAATAAGTGAAGTGAAGCGCTCGTAGCTCTGCGTTGCTCGGTGGTCGGAAACGATCACCAAAGTACAGCAGAGTTTACAGAGGTCAGTCCTTGGATGGGTGACCGTTTGTGTGGCATTTGGATATCGAGCGCTTCCGTGCTTCGGAAGGCACGTTAAGCCGTTGGTCCCGGTTATCACTAAATATGGTAGTCGTTAAGCCATGTTAGAGGCCTAATGGGCGGCTTAACAAATTCTAACAGCAGGACGCCATACACCTGCCTCCGCTAATCCGCACTGGGTCAGCGTGGTGGAGTATGACCCAATACCCTCACACCTTGTAAAGTAAAAAAGTAAAAAAAAATATTTATTTCATAAACTATTATACATAGTACTTGAAAACGTCATGATTACAAATGAAAAAAAAATACATTCGAAATAATATTACACTAAATCACGAAGCTTAGATTCACTTACATGCAAAAAAACAATTTAAAAACAAAAAATAATTAAGTGTAAGTGAATCTAAGTGCCAGTTTCGAGCCACCGCTCTGTAGAAGAACTGGCAAGAAACTCACAGGCTATGCTCTTTTAAATATGTCCATTAGTTTGGTACTAGAATTACAATCTTCATTTGTCTGTGAAGCTATACAATGCAATATAACATAACCTTAACAATATTTATTTTTCAAGTCATTCATATTAGAATAGTCTGTATGAAACGGCAGTTTAATCCCAAGCATTTTTATCTGCCTTGTCTGCCTGTCTTGATATGTGAGAGGAGGCTCGTGCTCAGTAGTGGGACGTTAATGGGCTGTGATGATGACGTAATAAGTAGCGAGCATATCGTCGTTGTTCTGGGAAAACCCAGTAAATAACTTTTTTTCATAAAATGAGTTAACACAAATAATCGACTCAGTTTTTCATGCTCTTCGTCTGCAAAATACAATAGCATGAGATCGAAACACAAAAAATTAAGTTCGTATGTTTTTTAATAAAAATATTTTTATCTGAACTATTATTTGCCTATAACTCAAATTAGGTAACCATCTATTTACAGGGTTTTCCCAGAACAACGACGATATTGCCGATTATTATTAAAATTAAGGCTATTTATTAAGAATTTATACACGGGCACCATGTAGGAACCAAGTATAATGCTTATAGCAAATAAGATAGACATAGGTACAAAAGTTTTTTTTTTTTAATTTCCACGGAATTCTCTGCGTCATATCAGCCTTAAAATATCCACTGCTTAACAATAGCCTCCCCAATAGATTATACTATATTGTGGTAATATATGTTCATAATCACCACGCTTCACCACCACGGGTTGGCGATCGCAGTTCAAGCCAGTTCGCAGGATGACGCTACTGCCCATCATCCGGTAGGATTTCTCTTTGTCGACTCTAATGACTCCCCGTGAGATGAGCGGAGGTGGCATAGTGCCACATAGTGCCACTAGTCAGGTACCACACTCATCTTGGCCTAGTAATGATATTATACAAAGGTATAATAATTCGTCATCACCATCATCAGCTCCAAGGTCTCCACTGCTGAACGCATATGGCTGAGATGATGATGATAATGATATGGAACAAAAATATCTGTGATAATATTTACTTTTTTGCGCAAGTCCATCTTGAAAGGCTTCGTCAATCACCAAAAAACAATATTAAGTTCCCAATCGGTTAAAAATAAAAGACAATCCAGACATACACACATATGAACACAATAATATATAAAGATGAACCGACTTAGTTCTTTCTTTTTAGTTTGTTTTCACACAATATAAACTCGTACACTGAGACACAATTAATATCTTCGCGACAAATTAAGTAAACAGACACAGTGTTTCCTGGTAGTGAGAAAAACGAAAGTTTTTTTTCCCAACTTATTTACGAAGCGATAAATCATACCGTTCCACTTATAGCCACAATTGACACCGCCTTTCTCCGTGCCTTCGCGAAAACAATTCCATAGTAAAAAAAAAGAAGTACAATGTCTTCATACAAACGCACCGAACACGGTTTTTATGCGAGCGCGCCCAATGTATATATAATCTCACGCATGCACTAACGTAATTCATCGTTGCTAAAGTTGCGTCAGTCGTGGCTATGCTGGCGTTGAAAATATCGCCCGCGCCCACACTGAAATGCTATTTTGCTCAAATGAGTTTGCATATTTGACGATTGAATTTGTGTTTTTGAGAATTGAAAATATTGTAATTTGATTGAATTTCATAATTAATAAATTACATTACTAAATTAATACTTCTGATGTGTTGTTTGTTGATTTTGTGAAAAGGAAAAACATATTAATGCGTTTTTATTATCGAATCGTTGTATGTACCTAATAACAAGATTGTCTTTTGATCGATTTAGGTCTTTATCTATATATATTTGTTGAATATTGCTGATATTGTATCATGTTAATTTATATTTATCTATTAACCTTTTGGGTGCATCGGAATTATTATACTTGAGTGTTGCATTTTATAATGTAACAAATAAATAAAAAGCGACAGCCCTACGTGTTTAGGTAATTGCCACTCTATCGGGGCTCGAATCGGCCTACTTATTCGATTCTACTATGCCTATTCCTAAACAAGTTCACTGATTCACAACGTTCATATATCATAAAACAAAGGCTGGATGAATGATGGGCGAACGAGAAAATAGGTCGCATCTTAGCAAAAACAACCAAAGGAGAGAAAGTGGGGAAATGTTCATATCCGGACACAGGGCTGAATTCTAACAAAGAGTTTTGTTGTGATAACAAATATATACTTGGCAAAGAAACTGGAGGTCAAAATTTGCATTTTGTTTTTATTATTGAAATGTTTCGCACTGATTTATATCACGTATAACTTAGAGAGCCGAGTACGATGTCGCTATCACAATTTTCATATAACTCAAATATTTAACAGTGACATTGTGTTATAACTTTTTTTTTTATGAATACTAGAAAGTCGTTTACAAAAATAACGGTACGGTGGTACCAAAATTATAAATAGTACACAAAAATATAATGTAAACTAACTTAGTGAATAAAAACACTTATTTAAAAGCCATTTCTTTAAATAAACTTTAAATTTATATCGTGGCATCACCTTGAGGTTATTGTCTAGCCTAGCCTAGGCTTTTTTTTAGTAATACAACTCTATAAAATAAAATCTTACAACGCCAAACAAAAACTACAAATGCATTTCATTTAACAGTTGGTTGTATTTTTCGTCAGCATTAAACTATTAGGGAGGGTATCTAAGGATTAACATTACTTGTAGCATCTCAAGATATAATTTAATTGAAACTAATTTATTTACAAAGTTATAACATCAGTTTTAATGAAATATTAAATAACAACACACAGTACCTGCCGGTGAGTGTTATCCTCAAGTAAAAACAACTACAACTTCACAAATCACAACTTTTATCTCACTTCACTAGTGCACAAAATGGATGCCATGCAGGAATCAATTAATAAACTCCAGCAGCTCTTTACTGAGAAAATGGACCAGTACCAGAGTGATCTCCAAGCTGCGTCGCCATCGGGGAATGATTTTATAGCATTCCGGTCAATTATTTTGACTGCACTGCAGGGTCTGCAGCAGCAATTCAACCTACTTGCGCGCCAAATTGACAACATTGAGATGCGGAGCCGGCGTAAAATGCTGCTGTGTCATGGCTTGCCTGAGGTAAAGGATGAAAATACTGCTGCTGTTATCTCCAACACTATTGTCAACCAGCTCAAGATTACAGAATTCTCCGTGGCAGACTTAAGCAAGTGTCACCGTATGGGACGCAAGCCTGGTGATAGCAAGCCAAGGCCTATATTGTTTAAAGTGCGCGACGTCAATTTGCGGGACAGGATATGGTACGCCAAGACCAACCTCAAAGGGTCAGGGATTACTGTCTCTGAGTTCTTGACAAAACCGAGGCATGATGTTTTCATGGCGGCCCGTGACGCATTTGGGGTTAACAAGTGTTTCACGCAACAGGGTCTTGTCATTATCATTGGTGCTGACGGCAAGCGGTCGCGCATAAGTTCCATGGATGAGCTCAAGATGATTCCTGTGCCAGCGGAGCCGAAACCTGTGGCCGCCAGCGGCAGCAGCCGTCCAATTAAGGCCGCGGCCGTGATGACAACAAAAGGAAGACGTGCCTGTGTAGCGAGTAAAAAGTAAAAGTACTTTTCCAGTTCCTTTTCATATTATTGTTATTTTCTTCGTGTAATCTTTATAAATTATTGTGGTTTTGTTTGGGTAGGTAGTTAGTTCGTGTTTCAAGTTGGTATGTGCTAAAACAATTGTTTGTATACCTGATAAATCTTTCCGAAATATTCTTAGACTGACATTGACTTGACGTACGTTAGTTTTGACAGGACGTCTCATTTTTCCGTTTCGTTCCACGCAACCACTAAACTTATACTAAACTTTTTTTTTTATTTTTTTTTTAATTAATTTTATTATCCGTTTATTCTTTACTTTGCATATGCCTACCCTGAACAAGTACAGTTAATTTTTTATTTAATTTTGTATTTTCCGTTTATTTATTGTAAATGTTGTTTTATTGATAAGTAATTTTGTTTGTATAACACTGCAATCGGCGGGTGAAGAGTGTTTTATAAGCCCATAGCTAAAAACCGTTTTTGTTTTAGTATACACATTAATATATTAGTCATCCTTAATAGTATAGTATTTAATTATTATTTTTTTGTATTTAGGTATATTTTAATAGTATTTCAATTATGTCTGATTTGGTAAGCAGCGACGACGACTTGTATGTGTCACTGTCATCAGATCGTTGCAGCAGCAGTGACAATAGCTTTGTTAGTATTCCTTCGCTGTCTGATACTCTTGAATCTCAGTTTTCTGGTGTTCCGAAAAATTTCAATGTTATACATATTAATGCGCAGAGTATTCCGGCTCACTACTCTGATATGCTGGCGTCGTTGAACAATAAAAATATTCATGCTATTCTTGTTTCAGAATCTTGGTTAAAACAGTGCTTGCCCTCCTCCTCTTATGCTTTGCCTGGATTTTGTCTCATACGTAATGATCGCACTGGCTCTGTTGGTGGGGGGGTAGCTATTTATTTAAGAGCACACATTCCTTACACTGTCATTAGCACCTCATCACAGCCACCGTCTCGCAACGCAGGTGAGCATCTGTTGGTAGAGATTATCCTCTCCAAAACCAAGCTTCTGCTTGGAGTTTATTACAGTCCGTCGCTGCGCGTTGACTACTTTACATCCTTCGAAAAATTGTTAGATGACTTTATTCCCTCTTATGAGCACTCAATAATTATGGGTGATTTTAACACTTGTCTCCTTAAAAACGATCATCGAACTTCCACTCTTCAAGCAATAGTCAATTCCAATAACATGCATATTCTTCCTCTTAGTGCTACTCATCATTTTCCAAATTCTATACCATCTCTTCTTGATTTAATAATATTGTCTTCTCCACAGCATGTTGCAAGTTACGGTCAATGCGCAGCCGACGCCTTTTCTTATCATGACCTTATTTATTTGTCCTATAAAATTCGTCCTCCTAAAGCCAAACCGAAAATTATTCTTCAGCGCAACTTTAATGGTATGGATCACGCGAGGTTTCTTAATGATGCGCGGAACATCGATTGGTCTCCAGTGTTTGACGCTCAGACTGTGGATGAACAGGTTGAAGTCTTTAATAAATTAATTATTCAGTTATACGATAAACATGCGCCTATCAGACCTATAAAACTGAAACATTTGCCAGCACCGTGGCTTACTGATGACATAAAATCGTTGATGCATAAAAAGGCTGCTGCCAAAAATAAATATAAATGTCGACCCAGTGCACATAACAAGGATATGTATACCAAAGTCCGAAATCGCTGCAATGTGGTGTGTAGGGATGCATTTCGTCGCCATATCCATAAATCCGTAGAAAATGAAGATACATCGAAAGTGTGGAAATTTCTAATCTATAAAACTATGTAATTATAGCAAATAGGTAAATCCATGTCAGATATTGAAAGGTTATATGAACATGGACCATTTTTATTTAATTATACAATTTAATTACTTTTAAAATTTTGGATGCTGACGATCTCTGTTCCTTTTTTCATCTAAAAGATTTAAGAAGTACTTTAAGAAAAGTCTTTATATTTACGCCTGAAAACCAAAAAAGGCAACGCGTTTAATACAGGACCCAGTTTTAATACACTATTCTTTAAACGATAACAAAAATTCAAGACTTATTAAGTGAAGACACTTTCGTATCACTATATGTATTATATGTACAAATATATGTACATACAACTGACGACCGATATTATGGCGTGGAGGTCTGCACCTGCACTCTAATACTCCGATATTCCGATTCTGAGTTCGTCCGTTTGATTTTCACACAGGACAAATCTTTGTGCGCTTGAACGTGAATATTTGTTCTGGTCTGGGTGTTTTCTATGTACATATTTTAAGTCTTAAAACGCCAACTGACCGACAAACAATCGTTTTTCTATTGTGTTTAGGGCCGCTGGCGTTTAATGTGTTAAGTGTATGAACAGAAAAAATAAAAAAAATATAAGTATGTTTATTCGTTCTTTCGTATCCATAACACAAGTTTTTAATGATTGTAAAAGGATATTTATTTATGTAAACTATAATTTTAGTAAACTTAAATTGTATCTATTTGGGTAGAGAGCCGTAAAACCTATGAAGTGTAACATGCACATATGCCAAAGCTAACAACGCTGTCAACCTGATCGTATCGTTATTTCCGACACGCTAACAAGAATTCACGACGCATAACATTAGATTATGCGTTGCAGAGTTGCAAGCCTAGTGAAATTTACATTTGGTGGAGATATGTACCAGCGGTGTTTGTAATACGATTGTGAACTGCGGCGCATATTGCTTTTGTGTTATATTATCATGTGATTACCAAAAAAAAAAAACGTTATATGAATGGGATTACAAAAATAAAACATACACACATGCGCACTCACACACAGACAAACACACACATAAGTGCGTGCATGCACGCACACACACATATATATATATATATATCTTTACTTACTTAAAAATGCACTAAGGTATTTATAACATAAATGGAAAGATATTGATCTCCACGACACAGGGAATCCTAGTGTGGAGCTCAGCGAATCTTACTGTTGTTGTATGTGCCGTACTACGGTTATCATATTATAAGCATTTAATTTTTATTGTAACAGTAAGCTCATTATGTATAAGTTTTATTGACCCCAATAAAAATTATTATTATTATTTATTAACTATACTTTAGGGTGCATAAGGATCCTACCAATAGCTTAGGAGTCCACGCCAACTGTAAGTGGTGCACCTACTGATCAACGGACGTGGTTCTGCCAAACATAAAAGTACCCGGACCAAAGGGTCGCCACCTAGTACGTGGGACCAACAATAAGATTGGCGAAAAGTGGGCTTATAAATGCCTCTGCTAAACTCTTCGGGGAAAAAGCGCGAGTGTATGTATGTACTTTAATATAGTATATAAAATGTCAAAGCTACCAATTCACGTATCAGAACGATTCTCCATACCTTCTCTTCTATGAATCAGGGGGATTTAAATAATACTGATTCACGCTATCACTATCCGGATTGGCAAAAGCGGGTGTAAAATGTCCTCCTGTTGTAATTTTAAGGAATGAATCCTGCTAACTTAACGACTATCATATAAAGTGATAATCAGGACCAACCGCTTAAAGTGCTTCCCGAAGTAACGGAAGTGCCTGATTTGCCATTCGTAAAGATATATAGGATACTCTTTGTTGACAAAAAACTTAAAAACTACATATTATAATGAATATTGATATAAACCTAATAATATTTGACGAGCGATAAGGCGTGGAGGTCAGTATACCTCCACTTCACTCCAGAGGTCGTGGGATCGATTCCCACACAGGACAAATATTTGTGTGCATGAACATGAATATTTGTCCTGTATGTACTGGGTGTTTTCTTATGTATATTAAGTATATATTTACAAAAAAAGGTAATTAAGTATGTTTATTCGTTCTTTAGTATCCATAACACAAATTCTTAGTGACACCTATCTTGGAACTAAATAATTGGTGTTTTTATTTTATTATATTTAGGACAAAAAACAGTTACACAATATATAATATTAAAAAAGGCTAAAACTAAATTTGGTTCATTGCGTAACCAGCGACGTTGTCCACGACAGAATGTTAAACATATGAAACGAAACTTAACTTAATCAATTATACACATATTGCTTAATCTAATAATAAATACAATAATATTTCATCCTCTATATTTAGAGTTTACCCTAACAATAATATTTATGATAGAATTAGATTTATCTAAATTTAGGCGGAATTATCGGTAAAGATATACGGAACTATCTCTGTGTAAATTAAAATGTGCGTTAAAATGCCTTAAATTAGGGTGCCACTACAGGTAGCAGGTGGCTAAATTTTAAAACAAGCGTCAAAACCTCCAACCACTCAGCGTACTTCACACTGTCAAACAGCAAATTTTATTTGATACTCTCTTCCTACTGGGGAGCGCGCGCCAGATATTTGGAACTGTAACTTAATTTTTTTTGATATTTACAACAAGCGGCATTAAGCTCGCTATTACGCGAGACCAAAAATATAACTTTGCTAAATAAGAGCGTATAACATACCTGTGCCTATTCTTCGGGGAGAAACAGGCGTGATAATATATGTCCAACAAATTTTCCAGATCAAATAGATGTTCTTAGTTTTAGTCTCTAAATTTATTTACAAACATATATCTCTTTCAAATAATATAATAAATAATATATACATTTTAAATAATAGATACGCACTAGGTGTGAAATTGATGTAGAACAGATATGAAAATGATATAGAATAGACAGTTTATAAATATGGAACTTCGAAAAAACTTATAAACCTATATCTGTTCTTTACTATTTTAAATTTATTACTTATCTTTTCTATAATGAAAATAAAATAGACAAAGAATAATCTTTTACCAGCTTACCGTTGTTACTGTAAGACATATATCGCTACATTAAATCTTGATCGTATCGCTTTTCTGATACTCACTAACAAGTCGTCTACAGTGGCCCGACACGTCGCCTGACACCGCTCTGCAGGCGAAGCTCATGCTCTTAGATCATAGTTGTTGTTTTAATTTGGACCAGGCAATAACATTATTTGTCATATTATTATGATCACTACGTGTAGAATAAATAATCAGGCCTAACATTTAATATGTCAGTATTTAAAAAATAAAAAGAATTAAGGTTCAAATAGACGTGGAATAAATATAGAATAGGTGTGTAATAGATTCGGAATAGGTATGAAGAAGATATGGAATAAATATGAAATAGATATAGAATAGATATAGAATAGACATAGATTAGACATAGATTAGACAAAGATTAGACATAGATAAGACATAGATTAGACATAGATTAGACATAGATTAGACATAGAATAGACATAGAATATACATAGACATAGAATAAACAAAGAAGACATATGGAATAATCCTTTGCAAGCTAACAGTTGTTACTATAAAACACAATATATCGCTACAATGAAACTTGATCGTATCGTTTTCGCTGATACTCACTAACAAGATGTCTGCAGTAGCGCGACACGTCGCCTGACACCGCTCTGCAAGCAAAGCTTAAGCTCTTTGAGCGTAGTTGTTGTTTTAATTTTAACTAGGCAAAAACAGTATTTTTGCTGCTTTGCATGCGGAGGACCAATTTCGCCGGGGCTCGTGATAGTCAAGAGCTTTTTCACACAGTGTTTTCGCATTTCCAGCACAGATTTTAGTGGAGCTGTTTTTGTTTTGATGTTTAAACTTTTCATTTGAAGAGTACATTTCATTCTTTGAGCTAGTCTGATAAATATCATACCAAGAATTATTTAGTTGCTTTTTAATTCACGTCATAAGTCACGATTGATATGGCGAGGTTGTTAGCATATATGCACTCTGTTCTTAAAGTCGTGGTCAATAGTTAGTATAAGTATATAGTATGTATATTTATCCGTTATTTAGTGTGAATAATAATAAAATAATTAAAACATTTATTGCCAAAAAGTGGTACAACATTGATTCACAGGTAGTCCTCAAACTAGGTAATCCTGTCTCTAAAGGACTAGAATTTGAGATTTGTATTAATTTGAATAACACAAGTTCATATTAATACTATTGTCTGTAGTTATTTTTTAAATACTGTAACATGAACGATTCTACATTATGAAATATTTATCATCAGCGGCCTCAGTCGATCATTATCGATGAATTAGTTCGGATTTCTAGTCACCTATCTATTGTGTGTATCTGTGGGCTGAGATAAAAAAGATTAAAAGTATATTTTAACCTTAAATTAAATAACTCCTAGCTATTTTTCATATAACAAAACCTAACAACCTTTTCTCCCTCTACAAAAATGTAAACTCAAAGATGACTAATAAAAGAACTATATTTATAAGTAAACACACTCCTAGATATAGGTGATGGTCACTAGGGCATCGAAAAGAACTTGAATAAGTTACTTTTTGAGAAATTTGAAATTGTCTCGTTCTCGATGTTTTTAATGTATCTGTTAAAAGCAAATGCCTCTCACATTGATCTACGTTATTACGCTGAAATAAAGTTTAAATCACCCACGTCTTTATCTAATAAAACCTAACCTTTTCTCTCCCTAAACAAAATGTAAAAACAATTGAAAGATGTTCTAATTATGATCAGCGACTTAAATGCCTTGCTTAGTTCGTGGGGTAAGAATTCTTGCTCAGTGGTGGTACTTAAAAGGCTTAAGATAATCTCATTAAAGATATATATTAAATAAAAATATTCAAATATTAGTCGAAACCTGAGTGTTATTCCACTTATCACAGATATGTCCGAGTATATACAAAAAGAGTATGTGTATTTGTACATTTATCGTCTGATTCAAGCGCTACTTGATTTGAGTCTTACAGCGCTGTGTGAAATGTCCAAGAATATTTATTTATTAATCTGACAGAACATAACAACCTTTTCTCTCCCTACACAAAATTTAAAGGCAATAGGCAGACGTTCTAACATTGATCAGCGAATTAAATGCCTCGCTTAAATTGTAAACCTCATTTCGCCCCCGGATTCTGTGGCGTGTAAACAAGAGGGTATAATAGGTAGGTGAGGCGTCAGGTCGGTTTCGACATAGACGAGATGAAACAGGTAGCTCATTTTTAAAAGGCGACGTCGGCCCAAGAATAATTTTGTTAAATTTGTAGATACCTAGATAACGATTGGCGTAAATAATTATTAGTTTCTTATACTACAGAAAGTTAGATACAGTCCAATTGCACATTTTCTTGAAAATAAATAAGAAATAAAATAAAATATACTTTATTGTCTTTAAGATCAACAGGATCATTTAGATTCGTCAAATTTTTATACACAAAATGGAAATTAAATATTTTTTTTCCCAACAACAATGAAAGAGATTTGATCTGTACCATAATCAAGAAATAAAAGCAAATGGATTCTTTGTCAGAACTTGTCAAGGTTTGTCAGTTTATGTCTGTTGTGGTTTTTTTCTCAAGATTTGTCAGTCTGTCGGTTACTCTTATAGGGGGGATCTATCAGTCAGCCTGTCATGATTCTAAAGGGGGAGGGGATTGTCCGTCAGTCAGTCAGTCTATAGATGACTATAACGAGGCATCCAAAAAGGCAACGAGATTGAGAAGAATGCCTCAAGAAACTCAACACGGCTTTTTTTTAAATTATATCTTAAAATCTAATACACTTAAAGAAATAAAATATTAAGTTTACCGCTGTTGTTCTTAAAACGACTAATATCTAATATCTAAAGATCATATCTCATCTAATATCTTAAGAAAGAAAAGAGCAATTCATGTCACTTCCAGGCAGCCTTGTCGTTCATAAAATCTTTCACACTATAAAAAGCATTCTGACACAATTTACATTTAATGTAGTTTGAAATTTTTTTTATAGATAAATTTGCCGCATCATCTGGCAGCGTATTGTACATGCAAATACTATTCCCCGCAAAAGAATTTACAACTTTATGGAGACTATACTTGGGCACAGCCAGTTTATTCTTATTTCTTAAGTTAATATTATGTTTATATGTTATGTTCACTATTTTTATATGTACTCTCTTAATAAAATTTAAGTCAATCTACAGGCAGAAACTGGTACCAAACTAAAACGAACTAGCTGTTTATACATCTGTATTTATTTCCATTAATCTTGTTAAATATTAAAAATAGAGGAAATCTTTAGTCGATGTTTGCCAATATTAAATATCATACTGCCCTCGTTGCACGATTGTCTATTTTTTTTGATAATGGCTTTCCTTTGACCCTTGTTACTAAAAATGTATAATATTATTATATTTATGTTTTTTTTTTTAAATAACCTTTGTAATAGCTTTATTTTTTAGTACTACATCGCGCCAATTGTAGCGTACAAATAGTTTTATTGTACTATATCGACAAAACCTTCTAATTAGAGTGACAAAGAACTGAAATATGTAAAAAATTAAGTATGTAAATATGATCTGACAATCACACAAATTATTTAGTTCCATGATATGTATCATTGAAAACTTGTGTTATAAAAACAAAGGTTTTCTTTTTTGTAAATACATGCTTAATATACATAGCGAAATACCCCAACCAGAACGAATATTCATGTCACAAAAAATTATTTCTGTATGGGAATCGAACCCACGACCTTAGAAGCGGAGTGCGAGATACTCGCACACATGCCATATCGGCCATTAAATATATTAATTATGACATAAAAGAGAAATGAGGTGAAAAACTCTTTATACTGTATTCTGTTAAAAAAGAATTTGGACTATTGAACTAACATACAGACTGCATATATTTCTATGTTGAATTGTCTATAATTCACCAAAACAACAAAGAAATCAATCTTTATTATGCTTTGTATATCTTGTGATCCCTAAAGGCGATTACTGAATGCGGTGTTTGAAACGTTTGTTCGTAGACGAGTTTTATTTTTTTAAGTTATCTGAGCTGCTATGACAAGGTTTACTTAACCTTTTTATACAACCTCTGGGAACTCTAACGGGCTTTGGGGTTATGTGGTTAATTCTTTAAAATTAAAAAAATTTTTGGTCTCTATCGTCAAGATCGTTAGGGCGTGTTCCAGTAGTATCGAGCTTAGGGTGACACCAACTACTTAACGCTGACTGACCCATTTTCTGCACGAAATTAGATAATGATTTTTTTACGTTCGTTGTTAAGGTTCATATTTGATATAATTGATTGATCTCAATCAATATTTGAGGACCTCAATTGATATTTGAGGGAAAGTAAAGTTTTATATTAAAACATTTAATCTCTCTCTGAAGAATCTCTTATTTTTCATAAGTGTGTGCATTCAACAGAACACTATGAGAGATCTTTAATATAACGCCACAACAATGTGAGATTGAAAAAATATACATACATACAATCATGCCTGTTACCCCGAAGGGATAGGCAGAGGCATATTATACGCCCACACTTCGCCAATTGTGTTGTTGGTCCCACGTAATAGGTGGCGAGCCTATGGCCGATTACGCTGCATAGCGCTACGAAGATCGTTGTGTCAGCTACTACACCGTAATCTTCTTCTTTTTCATTATTATTATTAGCATGTAAGATCACCTCTAAAGAGACTCCTATGATACAGGCCAAGTCTAGCATGGACACTTTATTACAAAGTTCTCCATTGTACTTAACCAAATTCAAAAATAAGAATAATGTATATATATATTCTCATTTTTATAGTTAATGACGCAATATTTGCTCGGGTTGTGAATGTTATTCAGCCAGACTAGCAGTGACTATACAGTCATATAAATAAGAGGAAAATAGAAAAGAAACTTGTTGACCCTGCATTTGTTAATTTCTACATACATACATAATGTCACGCCTCTTTCCCGCAGGTAGAGATCACATCTTTCCACTTGCTACGATCTTGGCACACACTTCTAGCTTCATTCACACTCATTAACCTCCTCATACACGCCCGTCGGTTTAGGATGCTTTTGACCTGTCCTTCCTCCAAAGTTTTCTGAATTTGGTCATGGAAGGTCTTACGTAGTCTTCTGACTGTAGACATGACGCTTTACTTTCCTGCCAAGAAGTCCAGTTTTTACTTATGAACACATAAATATGACCTCTTTTTAGTTTTATAGTATTGAGTAAAAGACACAAAACTCTACGTATGAACTTCCAATAAAAACTTAACTATCCGTATCAAAAGGCGTTTCATATTTTTGCCAAACTAGCTTATCTCGGTATAGTACTTCTTATTTACTCTCTTAATAAAATATATCTTCAAGATCGTCAGAATTTATGGGTCAATAAAACTGTTACCGTCACATAACCAATTTAATCTTGGGCCTCTTTGATCGCTACAAGATTCGTAATAAAAATTGATTAATTTCGATAAAATGAATTGCACGTTGAAAATAATATATTTGTTTTCTTTGAAATGAATTAATAATTTCAGATTTTAAGAGATATCTTTCTTCATTATTATATAAACCTTATAAAGTCTCTGAACATTAGCCTCCCGTACGTATCTACCCATAATCAGCACGCTATTTTAGACAGTTCGCTGCTGCCCATCATCAGGTAGGATTTCTCTTCGACTCTTACGACTCCCCGTGAGACGAGAGGGGGAAGCACTGTTCTATGCCGGTACCACACGACAAATCGAGATCTGTCTGCCAAATAGTTAATATAAATAGTTGTACACGTAATCAACGTACACTTATATCGTCCATCGATAATTAAATCAGGCAATTCATGATGAACCCGGGCATTTCATAAAATGACGATTTTTCCGATAAATCCTTGGTAGATTCAGTTTTTTTATTACGTTGTATTTTATGAGTTAGCAAAGAGAAATAACGTTAAACCCAAAATATTTGATAGTTGTTTTGCCACCACTTTGTTAAGCATATTATCATAAGATAGAACTATTATGAAAGAGCAATATTTAAAAATTTTAATAGTAATTCCACCTATTCATTTAAACATTCTCATCCCCGTCACATGAAGTCTACTTTTATCCGCTTTCGTAACGGCCCCCTATGTTATATGAGTGATATAAAACAAACACTAATAAAACCGTAAAACATCAACCATTCAATCACCAGCCAATACATTAACATTATCGTTACATCGAACTCAGCTACAGAAACTATACAACCTTCATTCGACAGCAAAAAAAATATTAGCCAAGTTCCCTTTTCCAAATATTGTTCCATCTTTACGATAATACGTAAAATCAGAGGTAGCCACGGGCGTTCTATGGAGCACTTGAGACTTGTCACCGATATATAAGGACCAACAATGACTGATCCCTTCCTATCCTTTGTGACGACGAAAATACTCCCGCTTTCGCTACCCTCGGGAGATTTCTGAGATCAATATAAAATAGACGCTTCACAAGAGTCTTATATCTCATTTTGTTTGACAGTCGTGACTGACAAACTACAAGCGAGTGAAAATAGGAAAATATTATTATTTCATTAGGAATAATGAGCTTTTTGTGTTTGTGAAGTTACTTGTTACGATCAATCAATTTTTATTTTTGTCAAAGGAATTTACTTAGATTTATGTAAAGCTTATTCCATTCAGTGTTTTTGTTTTATGGAAATTTATTTCATTTTTTCGATGAGTTCATAGCTATGGGTGTTCAAAAACAGTTAATAAAGGTAAGCAAACCTTTGGTGAATTATGGAGTTTTGAATAAAGTCAATAAATCACTAATCACAGCAGTGTGCCGCCTTAAAAAACCACCATATTCACTCATACAATCTTTTGAAACCAGTTATAGCAATGAAATACTGACGCGATGTCTTTTTTCGCGTAGGCGTTCAGAATAAAAACTAATATTTTAGTATAAACTTGTCATTACAAAAATTCTTTTTCTGTCTTCTAGAATAAAACCTAACATCTTAGTATAAACTTTTCAGTACAAAAATCGACCAACTCTGTTTTTAGGGACGAGTTTAACTCTTTGCAACTTATTTGGGTTACATGTTATTAATCAAATCTTTCACGACAGCAAGATGAGGGAACACCAAATATTGCATGCATTCACTAAACATGCTATATTATATAGTTAGATAACGCAGGTTTCAATCGCAAATCACAAAGAATACAATGCGTCCATCGGATTAAGTCCCCGGTAGCTCATTGGTTAGAGCAGTGGACCGGTTATCCAAAGATCATAGGTTCGATTCCCACTCAGACCACCACAGACGAGTTGCTTCTTTTAGTAAAAATTCGTGTCATAACCAAATGATCAGATTTTATTAGTTTTAATATGCAAATCTTTAATCATAATAGTAATATAAGCTAATGACCGTTCACTGCTGAAAATAGGTCTCTCTCAAAGCGCCAACTAACCCGGTTCCCTGCAGACCTCATTCGTCCGGTACCAGCAACCCTTCTCAACTGGATAACAATCTAAGTAAAATAATATGTTAGTGCTGTGTGGTAGCGGCATTTCCAGATATATCTACCACTTCGACGACCGATATGGCGTGGAGGTCAGTATACCTACACTTTACTCCAGAGGTCGTGGGTTCGATTCCCACACAGGACAAATCTTTGTGTGCATGAACATTAATATTGTTCTGGTCTGTGTGTTTTCCTATGTATGTATATTAAGTATGTATTTAAAAAAAAAAGTATTTAAATAAATTTATTACGTATCTAATGACCTGCTAAAAGTGGTCTTTGCCACATAAATATAGATCTCTTTTAAATTCTTGCAGAAAGATTTCGGCCTCTCCAAATAAGATTCTTATAAAGAGAAATCTGTTCTAAAAGTGGACATTGTTCCAACTGTCTAGATCTCAATTCTACCACTCTATGCATCGCAAGAGAGTGTCATAGATGTCGAAAAAGGCAATAAGATATCGTCTAGTTTCAAAGGGGGTAAGGGCCACCTCTCACCAATTGACTTAATTTATCTAAAGACCTCTGTGCTAAAAGTGGGTTTTACTACAAGTATATACATCTCTTTTTTTTTCTTTTAAATAATGTCTTCGTGCGGTTTGCACATTTAGCCAGTGTCAAGTAAGAGATATATTAATATCATATAAATTATAGTAAATGAGAATGAGTGGTGATAAAGATGATAAATGGTAAATGAGATCTCCTCCCCCTAAACCCCCAGATTTCTGCCACTTCAAATGAGATTCCTATATTTGGAGAGCTCTGTGCTGAAGTGAACTCTACAAATCCCTTAATATGTATTTGCAAAAAAATATGTATGTTTATTCGTTATTGAGTATTCATAACGCAAGTTCTAAATGATACTTATATTGGAACTGAATAATTGGTGTAATTATCAGATAATATTTTATTCTTTATTTAACGTACAATTAAAAACATATCTTTACATTAGCAAGAACTCTGCCCACCCCAAATCACAGACCTATATAGGCGTGAGATTATGTACCTATATGTGTCTAGAATACAGTTGATAGAAGTCTATATGTATGTTTATTCGTTATTTAGTATTTATAACACAAGTTCTTAATGATAAGTATCATGAAGAACTTGTGTTATGAATTGAAACTAAATAATTGATGTAATTATCAGAAAAGATTTTATTATTTATTTAATGTACAATTTTAAACCGTATTTTTACAGTAGCAAGGACTCTGCCCATCCCAAATCACAGACCTATATAGGCGTGAGATTATGTTTATGCGTCTAGAATACAGGTGATAGAAGTCTATTTAGGTCAACGCGAAAATACATTTATTCATTACATTATCCGAGTCAATGGAGCTTCTCATGTCATTGGGATTAAGGTTGTTCTAGAACTATCTTATCAAATGTTCGTCAGTCTTATATATCGCACCCCTAGATAAAAACGTCACTAACTCAAAATAACTTGTTCTGAATTAGTGGCATTTTCGAAAATGTAAAAGAAAAACGTGTAAAAAAAGGTGCAATATGTCCTCGCACGATCATTAAATTGTCTAGATAATGATCATATCATATCCTAGCATTATCCCGGTTGCCCTAGAATTAAGCTTGGGGCCCAGGGTCTGCTTACTGGTTCAACCAGATTTGACTGAATTTCAGTTATTACGTGGAGCGACTGCCGTCTTACCTCCGCAACCCAAAGGGAAACATCATTATATGGCTTGACGGTCAGCTTTTTGGAAGGAACTGACTTTCTAATAACTACTGCCATAGATGATCATGATAGCAGGGACCAACGGCTTAATGTGCTTTCCGAGGCACGGAGCAAGCGATAAATACGCACATAACTTGGAAAATAGGTTGCACCAGAGTTTGAACCTGAGACACTTAAAGGCAAGGGGTCTCGCTACTGGGCTATCGACACGAACAGTCTGTGGCTCCCACAGTGGTGATAAGATAAGATACTATTTGTTTGTTCATTTGCTGCCATAAAGGTTTATGGTTACTAAAGAGGGCGTATAACTAAATATTCTGTGAATATTTCAGGCATCTACCTGTTGTCGTTATAAATATTGAGCGGAAATAAGCATAAAACCTTACGCTGACAACAAACATTATACTGTGTACAGTATCGCAAGTGGCACGACTAGTTATGAGAACTGCTAATAATGTATTACCTATTTCGTTAAGGGGATAATTGTTTCAAAAATCATTTCACAAAACCACCACTTTCCACTAGGAGTAAATAGTACTACTAACATTGCGTTTTCAACATTGCTAATTATATTTTATAAAAATCCATTTTTTAAAGTATGCAAAATATACGCAACCCATTTAAGTCTTAAATTCGACATAATTAAGGTAGAAGCTAAAATATATTATCATTCAACATACGTTTCGACTGCATAATATTTTAGAGTAATCTTATCTACTGAAAAGAAGACTGAGTCTTTGAAACGAAAGAGTTAGTAACAGTTTTATTACTGCTATAAATCCTATGTCTGCTCTGCGAAACTTAAATAAAATCAAGCTTCTTTGAGCTCATTTTTTTGATAATTAAGTATGGAGCTAGACTGATGTGCACCTTAATTTAAAAATGCTCTTTTGCAGCACGAATGCAGATTTACACACAGTGTACATAGCTTTACATAGAATCTATTTACTTACATACTACACGTACCATATTAGTACTATAGTATTATTGTAAGTAAAATAACTACACAGTTAAACAAAGCCAAGACAAGATATTTCCCAGTCTCATCATCATCAGAGCCCATTAACGTCCCACTACTGAGCACGAGCCTCCTCACACATATCAAGGTGTGAGGGTATTGGGTCATACTCCACAACGCGAACCCAGAGCGGATTGGCGGAGGCAGGTGTATGGCGTCCTGCTGTCTCATAGCTCCGAATAATAACCGAACAACAAGCAATCAAATCCCAGAATAGTGCCACCCTTTCTCATCTCAAGGAGTCGTAAGAGTCGACGAAGACAAGTCCTACCAGATGATGGACAGCAGCGTCATTCTGCGTACTGGCTTAAACTGCGATCACCAACTGGTCTGCCCAACGTGGTGATTATGGGCAAACATATTTGCGAACTAGCAAGGCCTTGCGGTTTTACCCGCGTGGTCCCCGTTCCCGTGGAAATATCGGGATAAAGAGTCCTATATGTTAGTCCAGGACTGCAGCTATACACGTACAAAGTTTCATCACAATCGCTCCAGTAGTTTTTGCGTGAAAGAGTAACAAACATCCATCCACACATACAAACTTTTACGCTTATAATATTAGTAGGATAACGTAGAATGTAACCTACTGATGAGGCTAATGTTCAGCAGTGGACTTTATAAGGAAGCAATCAAATACTTACAAAGACTCGTTCCTTAACCCTAGAACACTAATCATTCGTCTCACAGTCGACAGACCCCTTCCGTATTCGTTTTTCGAGTAGGTTCCCCGCTTGTCACCGCACTGCCTGCCCAAGTGTCTTCCTGATTGGTTGATTAGTGTCGCGTGACGAAGCGATTTGGATGCAAGCGTCATAGTTCCAGAGTTATTGCGAATTAATCGACCCACAAACGAATGTTTAGTGATACCGTCGATCAAATGTGTTCGGGTATGAGTGCTAATCTTAAAGACCAATAGGTGGCCTCAAGCAATATTTTATAATATATTAAATTTGACCGTGGTTCACATATATGCCATTTATGTGTCTATTATGGTTAGGCTAGGTCAAAAGCCCTTGAAGCGCAGAGCTCTTATACAAAGACTAGCTGATGGCCTTACTGAACGTTGGCTTCACGAACGCTATAGTACACCAAATATGATAATAATATAAATAAATATAATTTTTAACAATTACACCAATTATTTAGTTCCAAGATAAGTATCATTAAGAACTTGTGTTATGGATACTAAATAACGGATAAACATAGGATATAAATACAATTTTTTTTTTGTAAGCAAGTGATGGATTAAAAATATCTTTGTAACAATGGATTTCCGCAAAGTAACGCCTGAATCAATAAATTTTTTTTTGTAAATACATACTTAATATACATAGGGAAACACCCTGAACAGAACAATTATTCATGTTCATGCACACAAATATTTGTCCTGTGTGGGAATCGAACCCACGACCTTGGAGCGGAGAGCGGGTATACTCGCCACCACGCCATATCGGTCGTCAAACTATGAGGATAGATATAAAAGCAACTATAAGAGAGTAATTTGTCACAGTTGTGACCACCAATAATAAATTTTAATGAACCAAAAATAGTTACTTCCTTAGAAAAACTAGCAGTTATTAACCTTTAAATCATAGAAAACAATTAATGGAGCTTAAGCAACGTTCAAAAGGGTCAATCTTAGAGCTGGACGTTGAACGTTTTATTATTAACGCTTCTTACTCCTGAAAGCACGTTAAGCCGTTAATCCCGGTTATTACCGTATGGGATAGTCGTTAAGCCTAGTTAGAGGCCTTATTGGGTGGCTTGAAAAGTAACTTACAGTGGCCGACGGTAAATATTGCACATCGACTTTTAAAAGAGGAAATTGTTTTAAGTTTACGCGGGAAATATATACATAGAGTACTTAGTTGTGAATTAAAATTCGGATTTCCTTTATATGCTTAAGAAATGATAGACATGGATATTTGTGTACGTTTGTAACAGACGTCGCTAGGAGATATATAATAATACATGCACTCTGCCCCTAAAGTCGATTTTGTGTGCATGAAGGTTAAAGAAATGTTTTGTTCGGGTCTGAGTGTTCGTAAAAAAAGGATCATTTTATAAGTGCTTAATGATACTTATTTATGAACTAAATAATTGGTGTAAATTGTAAGAGAATATTTTTTTTATTCATATGGAAATGCGATGATGAAAAATCCTATATGCTTCTTAAAACCAAAAAAAATATATATTTAACGGCTTTGTGCGGTTAGCGTATTAAGCCAGTGTCAAGTAAGAGGTATATTAATAATATTTAAATCATAGTAGTTAAGAAACAGTGGTGATAAAGATGATAAATGAGATGCCCTCTCTCTAAACACCTTGAGTCCTTGGTAAAGATGTGCGACTGTACTGAGATCTCACATGGACTTCTTGAGAGAATTTGAAAAGTGATGTTGCACTGTTTTGTTTTATTTACCAACACTCATGTATGTTCCCATACACTTAACGGTTAATAATCCTCAGTCATTACACATTAATATTCAAACTATCACAATTTTTAGAAAATAGACCAAAACTGCTCCCATGACGCTTTACTTTCCCGCCAAGAAATGTATTATCAATTTAGAAAAAATATTTTTGTTCTTTTTTGTTCTGTTCGTATTCCAAATTAATCTACGAATAATTCATCTTGAGATGAGACATTTGAAGATTTACTTAAGGCTTAGTTTACACAAGCCAGAACAGCGTTGCAACCATCGTGTAGCGTAAAGTAAACCAGTAGTAAAATTATACGGATTTCAATCGCAGTTTATTACACTTTGTTATCTTTAAGTTTCGAATACTTTACAGTGATTCGATCGGAGACTGAGTCGATGGGTAGACTCGAAAACAAAGTAATAAATTTTAAACTACCGTCGCTTGGTATTTATTACATTGCATGGTATAAATAACATTAATTTTACGTGATCATTTGATTTTTACTTAAATATAATTTATATTTATTTATTGTGTGTGTTTCTGATTCTCTCATCTCATGTATTTCATATATACCACATTATTATTTACTTTAGAATCAAGTGTCACTTCCTACAACATAAACAGGTAGCGTCTATACTATCTTTAATGTCACAGTCATAAGTGACAGTCTGTCGAAATATTGTATGAAGAGTCATACAAGAAAGAAAGAAAGAAAGAAAAAGAATTTATTCTGTGACAAAATCAAAAGAAAACAGATACATTATATTAAAGTAACTACTTAAAGAGTGTCACAGAAAAGGTATACGATACGACAGAGTTAGACAGTATGCACATACTTATAATATTTAGAAAGACACCCAATCCCAGACAAACATTCGTATTCAGGCATAAAGACGTAAAATCCCGAGTGACAACCGATACAGGCCCCCGCAAGAATAAAGTGGTATCGTATATTTTATAAACAGAGATATTTAAAATAGCATGGGGTTCTGCGTGGTCCGGTTTTCATAGGTTCGAAGATGCGCTAGTAATACCCCTGCCCTGCCTTCATATACTGCGGTGACCACTTTCCATTAGGTATACCGCAAACTAGATCCACCACGTTATGGTATTCAAAATATTATAAATACTACAACCTATAACGATTTCTAGTATCGCCATCTTATCCCAACACATCGTTTAAGCTCACAGTTACTTTATTTACATTTTATAAACTTTATATCACTTTTAAAATACCTAAAAAGTTCCATGAACTATCCAATTTTAATTATAAAAAAAGTTAGTTTTCTATTAAATGCTTAGTTTTGTAGGCAATACGATATTATCGCTTCCTTGTTATGTTTTAACTCGCCGTATACACAGTGTAGACTCAGCCTAAGGGTCCTTTATTTTCTTTTGTTGTTGGACCAGTATTGGAGTGCTGAAATAAATTACTTACATTCAGCACCTTTGTTGTCCTTGGTAGCGGCAAATTGAGACATTGATACCGGAATACTTGTTTATTATTGGTAGAATAATTTTGAGTTGTATCTATTTGTATTCTTCTTTTTCAAGCGCTCGTAACTCTTAGTATTAGGTGGTCGGAAACAATATCCAAAGTAAGCAAAGTTTACAGAAAGTCCTTGATAGGTTTACCGTTCGTGTGGAATTTTATATCAAGCACTTCTTACAATACGCGTCCGTCTCTTGTTGTTTTTTTAATACTGTAACATGAACGATATTACGTATGAAATATTTATTATCAGCGGCATATATAGTCGATAAGCCAAGGTATAGATCTTATTGGGTGGCTTGAATATTCTAAAAGCAGGACGTCACACACTTCTGCGGGACTGTCTGAAAGGGTTGCCGCGGCCTCGGGACGTAGCAGGCTCAAGAAAGAACATGTATGGTTTTTAATCACTAAAAGTCTGACACACCCTCCCGCTCCACCTACAGCGGGAGAAAGTCATTACAAGTATTTCCATCGAAAAAAAATCCGCATTGGGTCCAAATATGACCCAGCTTAGTAGTGGAGCGTTGTTAATGGGTTGAGATAACATGATGAGACGACATTATTCTTATTTATAACAGAATAAATGTATATTAGGTACGAGAGGAGAAACATGCAAGTAAGATTAATACAGTCGAGATGAGAGCACTTAAAGCTTGGAGTGTACTTGAGCGATATGATAAGAGGAGATTTAATTACTAAAATGTATAAGTTTTATGTGATTGACTAGACTGGTCCATACCATGATAAACGACTTTTTTTAACTTTCAGACACAGGTTGCTACTTTCATACTGTTTATGAAATTATTATTTTTTGTAAATATTAACTTTGCTGTCTTTTATTTACTGACTGTTAAATTTGTTACCATCTTTGCATTAAAACCGCTGATATAGATCTCTTTTAGAAATAAGTTTTGCTGTTGTACTTTTAGGTTTAAATACTCTTTGTAATCTGGTAATATTTTACGTGCAATAAAATTATATAAAATTTATTTTGCTGAATCTCAAAAACTTACCTTTTTCGTTTTTTATCTTCTTTGAATATGTATGTGCACTTAACCATGAAGTTCTAGTTATCTGCGAGGATACATCCAGCAGTTCCCGTTTTTGATTTAACGGTTGCCTTTAATTAACAATTTTACATTACAGTAATGTTATCATTTTTTTTTTGTGAAACACTTTGTCGATGATTTGGATATAATTCTCATGCCAAATTACTGGTTTCAGTTGCGAAGCTGCAGTCATGCAGAATAATAAAATGTTAAACTGTATTCTTGTTTTTTATTTTAATTTGATTTGTATTTTTTATTACTGCTGGCACCCGCTAAACATTTGTTAACGTACACTTGACCGACACAGGACAGGCAGTGCCTAGTGTGCCACATATTGCTTATTTTAAGCTTGATTTATAAATTTGTATAGCTACATTGTAAGCATTTTTTTAATAGATATTTGTATATGTATGTAAAATCAATAATTCCTATTTCTATTGACTCGTAAGACATATTTTCATGTCTTAAGCGTGACCACTTTTTCTGGGTGGTAGTTAATAGTAGCTTGTACAAAGAACATTCTCCGATGTACTTTTAGAAAGATTAGTCACTCGGGTGAAACTGATTCAATAACGAATAATTGAAACCACATACATGGACGTCGTTGTACATAGTTGGACCCTGCCATCTGCGGATAAACTAATTGATGTAAAATCAACTTATATGGTAATCAAATAAAAAATTTATAAATGAAACCCGATTCTGATTTTAACATTCCACATAAAACCTAAAAAAGATCTTAGAACAAAAGAATAAAAAGCCATGCCAGTTCAAATGACCCTACTGGAAATCCAGTAGCGATCAAGCTCAAATAAGGAACAATAATAGCTGGCAACCCATACCTACGCCTAGTGCGTGTTGTATAAGATTTAGGTATATTTTTAGTCAGTCTTTACATACTCAATCCATTTTATATCATTGTCTAGAAAGCTCTATAAAAGATCTCGAAAAAATAATTACAAAAAAACAAATCCCAAACGTACGATATTCAATTCCAAGCCAACTTCACCCAATATTGTTTGACAAGCCTGCCATTCGGCCCTCACATGAACGGGTGTGTTTGTTTTCTGCTATATTTCCTTGCTATTATTTCAATTTACCCTCCAATTTTCAGCATTTTATATAAAAATGTTCTAAATCGTTTTTATCGTCCACTTGACTCGTTAATGGATCGACAGAAATTATAATTGAGATTCCTTTGTAGATTTCACCGCAGAGTATCCGACGAAGAATTACCTACCCATTGTGCCTACATGAAAGAGACTAGACTACACGACACATGGTATCCTAGTGTAAAGGCTAGTGAACTAATTATATCTTGATGTATAATATTTTTTGAACAATAAAACTATTTGTATGTGTACCTATAGCTAGAAGGATTAAAATGGCAAATAAATAAATAATAAGAAACAATAAAGTTTGTAATTTTTTTTTTGCGTGGGCCCCCCAATCGTTTCATTCGTTTATGAAATAATTCCCATAGATAGCCTAAAAGCTTTTGTTCTTATCAGTTACTTTCTAATCATCCTCCTTTCCTGTCAAATTGCTTTTTCTTCGTCTACTCTTTCACCTCTTTCTCGATCATATAATTCTTACGCACTCAAACCATTTTAATTACCTTAGGAACCCTAAAAAAGTTTTCGAAATAAAAAAAAGTTAACGCAAATCCCAAACGTACGATATTCAATTCCAAGCCAACTTCACCCAATATTGTTTGACAAGCCTGCCATTCGGCCCTCACATGAACAGGTTTGTTTGTTTTCTGCTACCCTTCGTTGGGCCAAAAATGTCTATCTTTCCAATTTACCCGGTTTCCTTAGCCCTCATTTTGCAAGATTTCATTTATTTTTAATATAAGATACGAGTTGCGCGTAGGATGATTGAGCATATTTTTAGATTTGAGATTATATTCTTGTCACAAGTGTGTAGCTATAACTTTTTTGATGATGCTTGTCTCGAAATTAATTTTTTCATATTGTATTTACATAATAGGTACATTATAATAATGTTCGATAATGTTCCTTTAATGGGAGCAATGAGAAAGCATTGGAGTTGGCTCAGCTGATATTGAATTGGACACAGTTACAGTACGCAGAATACGAGGGTCATGAAAATCTTTGTTGTGGCATTATGCGGAGCAAATGCCTGTTTTCATACTAACTTTGATTTAAGATGCTGTTAGTTTTAAATAGAATTATATACTTGATTGCGCCAAAGAATAGTTTGTATTATTTTTATACATTTATGACATTATCATTAATTTTTGTTTGTAAGATATGCACTATATTAATAACCCGTCACCTCTGGTAGTAAGTTAAATGAATTCATTCGTGTTAAGATTTTGATCACATCTGTGGTAAATGTGCGAAGTATGAATACGATGTGGTCTGGATCTATGACCTTAGACAGACGATCCCTAGTACAAAAAATACTCCCGCAGTGAAAGAACCGCTCTGAGGGACCTTTAAAATATCGACCCTAGTTTTTGCGCAAAAATTACAACTATATTACTACTACTAAATTATTACTTATAGATGTTTACCATAACGAAACTGACTGATTTATAATAATTATTAATGTTAACTGTTTCAGCAGGCCCTACACAAGATAACATTTCATTTTTATAAACACTTCGTTCACTCAATCACACTTCAGATACTTATTCACAGCTTGAAAATATCTTTGAACCATCTCTCAAGAGATCATTGATTGAGAAAAAGCAGTCTTGAAAAGAGGCTTAACTTACTTAGCTTAGCTACTTGAGTGCATTGAGTCGCCCAATTTTCTGCTTAGTTGAACTTTCATCGAGTTATATTTTTTAAAGAGAGTGTTTCAGTTTTTACAGTAATCATTTTCGCATTTATTTACAAGCTTTCGTCAATAGCTTCGAATGTAAGGATTTTAGTCGTCATTTTTTCTATATCAAGGCCACTGCTAAACGTTGGCTTTGCCAATATTTTATTGTATTGGGAGTATTTGCCCACAATAACCACGCTGGGCAGGCGGGTTAGTGATCGACGATTTAACCATTATCCAGGATGACGCTGCTCCCCCCCGACTGGTCTCCACCTTGTCGTGGTGAGGGGGCTGAGTACCTCCCGGTAGGGCGCAGGAGGCGCTAGGGAAAAGGTAACACCCAGAGATTGGCGACTCTGGGTGCCCTTAGTACTGACTACCGGGGGGGAAACTAAGAGGGACCTGTGGAGGGCGCAGCGGGCGGGCTAGGAGGGCCCGTCAAGCAACGCCAGGAGGGTCTTAGGCAGCGGGGGCAGGGGGCCCCTGCTGTCTAACCATGGACCCTTCGAGAAGTCGGCCACACACGCTATGGTCGCACAAGGAGGTAGGAGGGGCGCGTCCACTGCGTCTCTCTGAGGATGTCCTCCCGGTTTTGGTCCGGGGGATGTTGGCCGCGGGCGGGGTGTCAGAGCTGCAACCTAGGTACTGGCACCCCGCCTCTTTCTCAACAAGCGGCGGGCGTCGTCGGAAGATTTTTAGTGGGTATTACTGCTGGCGGTCGTGTCTGCCGGTGGTGAGTCCCACACACCTCTCTCGGTCCCCCTTTGGCCGGGAGACAGTGCATAAATGAATTTTTTTAGCGACGTAAATCAAAAAAAAAAAAAAAAGGATGTCGCTGCTGCCCATCATCCGGTAAGATTTTTCTGTATCCCCTTTAATGACTTCCCGTGAGATGAGAGGGGGTGGCACTATTATAGGACGATACTACACGGCCATTTTATTACGGACAGGAAAACCATTTGGGATTTTAGAATAAAATCCTGAATGTTTTCTTGAGGTAAAAAGTTTTCTTTGCCACTGATTATCTGGTGGGAAACTAAAGCTTGATGAGTTGCTTACCTGCCTGCAATGAATGGGCCGTTGGTTTTAAAAATAAAGTTAATAAGAGCTGTAGTGAGTCGAAACTTAAATGAACCATTTTGACTTTTTTAATAATTCGATGCATCTTACAAAGGTTTGCATTTATAAAAATTAATATATGTCTAGGTTTTGGGAATGATCATCATTATTTTAAAATATTCTTTTTTAGTCAAGCTGAGCGAACTTCAGTCTTATCATGATTTGGCTCAACGAATGCTTCTCTTTTATCCTTCTTCCTATTCATAATATTTATAAAATCATATTATTTTTCGTAATAACGTTAGGAACTAACGTTAGTTAGGAATTAATGCAATTCAGGTGTATATCGTTTTGTCAAATTACTGTTTTATATAGATGCATTTAAAATCATACGGGACATATAAAAAAAATCGGCACTTCTAAAAAAAGATATATCTTATTACATTCTGCTTGTCTTGTTTAATGTCCAAAAAGTACCCAAATTAATAAATAGCACAGTAACTTATTGAGAGCTATGTCGCGAAGAGTAATTTTTTTTGTTTTAAATAATGGCTTCGTGCGTTTAGCACATTTAGCCAGTGTCAAGTAAGTGCTATATTAATAATAAATAAATCATAGTAATTGAGAATGAGTGGTGATAAAGATGATAAATCGAAGATGAAATACCCTCCCCTAAGCCCCTTGAGTCCTCAGTAAAGATGTGGGACTATACTGAGATCTCACATGGACTCCTTGAGAGAAAATTTGAAAAGTGATGTTGCACTGTTTTGTTTGATTTACCAACTCATGTATATTAACAAACACTTGACGGTTAATAATCCACCGTTATTATACATTAATGTTATAAATATCACACATTTTAGAAAATAAAACAAAACTGCAGACATGACGTTTCACTTTCCCGCCAAGAAGTCCTATCATAACATTAAAAGTAGTGTATCAAAAAAAAAAATTTTTTTTTTTAAATATTTGAAATTTAAAAAGAAACTCACAAGCAAAGTTCAGTGAGGAGTTTCGAAGCTACAATTGGATTTGCGGACCTATAAAATTCCCCTTGTATTAATCAGTCGTAGGTTTTCTAAGGAGCCTTTTGTCTCCAACTTTCTCTTTTTATATTTATTCTGTGATATTTAGTAAGAAAAAATAAAATATACTTTATTGTTTTTAAGATCAACAAGATCATTTGGATTCGTCAAATATTTACACATAAAATGGAAATTCAACATATTTTTTTTAACAAAAATGAAAAATACAGGATGAATGATATTATGATAAGCGGTACCATAATATATATTCTATATTTATATAAGTATAACTAAATAAATTATTTCTAACAAAATCACCAACTTGTGTTATGAATACTAACGGATAAACATACTTCATTACTTTTTTTGAAAAAACATACATAATTGACATAAATAACATCCAGACCAGAATAAATATTCATGTTTATGTACACAAAGTTTTGTCTTGAGTGGGGATCAAACCCACGACCTCATGAGCGGAGTGCGGATATACTGACCACCACGCCATATCAAAATTCAAATCAAAAATTATTTATTTCATAAACTATTACATAGTATCTACTTGAAAATGTCAAAATTAAATATAAATATTAAAAAAAGAATCGAAATATTATTACACTGAAATCACGCAGCTTAGATTCACTTATATGCAACAATACAAATTAAAAACAAAAAATAATTAAGTGTAAGTGAATCTAAGAGCCAGTTCCAAACCAGCGCTCTGTAAGAAGAACTGAAAAGAAACTATGCTATGAAAAGGCTATGCTCTTATAAATTTATCCATTGGTTTGGTACTTGAATTAAAATCTTCATTTGTCTGTGAAGCTACACAATGCAATATAATATAACATATTAGAATAGCCTGTATGAAACGGCAGTTTAATCCCAAGCATTTTTATCGGTGTCCAATATAGAACTCTTTTAAATATCAGTAGCAAGGTTTTTGCTCACCCCAATGGTATATAAGTATAGCATTATGTGTATACATAAATACATACATTCACAAGGGATAGACAGAGGCAAATTATACGCCCACACTTCGCACATTATATAGTTTGCCCCACATAATAGGTGGCGAGCCTATTGCCGCTTATCGGGCACTGTTATGTTCGCCAGAGCCTTATCCGTTGATCGGCAGGCGCACCACTTGCAAGTGAGGTTGGCTTGGGTTCCTTCGTAGGATTATGTGTAATGAATACGAATATTTTAAACAGATTATTTTTATGAAAATATTTAATTTCTTTTTACTCAAAAGGCTGACACACAAATTCATTAATCCACTGACACCTTTTTTTTGGTCAGGGGTTAGTAGTAGAATAAGGTTGTATATTTGTTATAGTTACGGCATTTTTTTTTAAATTTCGAATGTCTATATTCGATAACAAAAGGAATAGCCCTATTTGTTGGAGTCCTAAATCCAGAAGATAATGAATTTTATATATAGAAGAAAAAGAATTAAAAGGTAAAACTAAAACCTTTTTTTATTGTAAGTTCAGGTTGGCGAGGGGATTTTTAGAAAATAACTCACTTTTTATCTGTGATGTAATTTTGTGAATCTTAATCAGAGCTGAAAACTTCCTTGTTATGTTATCCTATTAAAATTATCCAATTAATGAAATTAAAAATGAATTTTTACGTCTATTTATACACGATCTATAACTATTCGTGTGTTTGACATTTTCCCAGAATATTGATGTGGCAACTCATATAATCTTTAACTCGTTACCCAATCAACCCTGTGGTTAACCAACCTGCTCCAACTTTAATTAAATTACTATTATCGGATCTATATTTATTAGCCAATTAAAACTTCATTATAACCTGATTTCGTAAAGTTTATTCTCATATTAAAAATATTAATAAAAACGCTTTATAATTTTTCTTCATTCAATTATGTATAATAATAATTTTTAAAAAATCATTATCTTATAAAATCACGCCAATTACTTGGTTCTAAGGTAAGTATCATTAAGAAGTTTTGTTATGGATACTAAAGAACAGATAAACATACTTAAACACCTTCTTTTTTTATAAAGAATAATAAATACATACGAATTATGTACATACTAAATATACATAGGACAACACCCAGACCAGAACAATTATTCATGTTCATGCACACAAAGATTTGTTCTGTGTGGAGTGCAATTATTCTGACCCCCACGCCATATCATCAAATATATATATTTTAAAATAGAAATTAATTTTTACTTAAATCTGTTATATGTTTTACTGTAATTGGCTTACGTTATTTTTTTATTATTTTTTTTTATTCCTGAAACATAATAACTATATTGTTTATCAATAACCTATAATTATTTATCTATATATTCTCGTAAAAAATTACAATAATATTGAGATTTAAACTTTATGTTTTACTATGTGTTAAAGAATGATAAACATTAAAGAAAAATATATATTCTCTTCAAATGAAATCCTAAATTATTTATCTATAGTAATTTAAAACCTTTTTTAAATTTCTCTTATATTTATATCATCGTGAATAATTTAATTTAAATATAAGTAATTAGTTTCATATTTTTGAAAATCAGTCATAAATTAATCATACCTGATAAAATATCCAATAAACAAGAAATCGGCACGAATGTCACAAAAACTATTTTCTCATTAAGCACTTAACAGTAAAAAACCAAATTCACTGGACCATTTCACATAGAAACACAAATTGCCGATTCACGACTCAATAAATTCTTTTACAGCTTTTTATGTCTGAAGTTTACACTCGCGATTTATAGAGTTCACATAACTGAAGACGCTACGGGACGTGCGTAATCAACGACACCTTACGGGCGACTAACGCATCTCGCGTTGCCAGGGTTGACTGTGTCTGTGTGTGCGTGGGGCGCCCCTATCTACTACCGAAGTGGTTACGTGAAAATGTCTATGTGTACGTGATTTGAGACGATTTTGCCCTGTCGCTACACAGTTTTCGCGCACGTGTTTTCTCAGATCACCTACGAATTATCGCAGTGTGCGACCGATGCCGGGTATAACCGACATTACCCGACGCGCATGCGCCAGAACCAACGAAAAATAAACTCGCATTTGGCGTTATTTAAATACAGTGAAAGGACAGATTATTAAAACCAGTGAATTTCAGACAATGAATGTGATTTTTTAATGGAATGGTTTCATTAAATTATCAAAATGGTTCCCTCGAACATTTTGTGGAGTGTCTACTTTACATTATCGTGTCGATTTCGGTTTATCCCATTAACACTTATTGTTATGTAATGTACTTTCAACAACAATTATTTTCGTTTGTAAAGTTTTCACAGAGTGTAAATAATATTTCTTTCACTTGTTTTGGATGGTTTAATTTGTGTGTGTGCAATATGAGAAAAACGTTTATTAACATTAATACGAGTAATAGGCTCGCCACCTATTACGTGGGACCAACAATATAATTGGCGAAGTGTGGGCGTATAATATGCTCTGCCTACCCCTTCGGGGAAACACGCAGGCAGGCATGTAGGTATGTTCTCGCTGCCGACTATCATGCAAAAGATGGTCGACAGCGAGACGGCGTGGGAGGCGATGGCCTCCTTCTGCGAAGTGGTGATGTCGCAGAAGGAGGCCGCGGAGCGGGAGAGGGAGCGGGATCCGCTCTCTCTCCGGCTACGCCGTTGGCGCAGCGGGCGGGCCAGGAGGGCCCGTCCGGCAGCGCCCGGGGGGTCTTAGGCGGCGGGGGCAGGGGGCCCCTTCCGTCTCGCCATAGACCCCCCCCGAAGTCGGCCAGTTACGCCATGGCCGCACATAGAGGTAGGGGGGGCGCTGCACATTGCGCCTCCCTGAGGAGGTCTCCCCGGTTCTGATCCGGGGGACGTTGGCCGCGGGCGGGGTACCAGAAGCTACAAACCCGGGCACTGGTGCCTCGCCCCTTTTCAACAGCGGTGGGCGTCGTCTGAAGTTTTTTAGTGGGTAGGACTGCGGTGGTCGCGTCTGCTGCAGTGAGCCCCACACCCCCTCCCGGTCTTCCCCTTTTGGCCGGGAGACAGTGCGTAAGCAGCATTTTTTAACAGACGATAATAAAAATAAAAAAAAAAAAAAAAAAAGGCATGTAGGTATGTATGTAATATGAACAATTCATCTCTTACTCTCTACACTAAAACAAAACTAATTTATTATAAAGGGCTACGAAGGCTGCTGTGCATCGATTGCATATACAAGTTTATCAAAAATAATACATGAAGAAAATGGCAAAAAGAACCAAACGGTCCCTTCGATACTTAATTGGTATTTTAACAGTGGCCGGTCAATTCATTTATGATAACCTGGTTTATGTACATAAGAATACTGATCAATTTAGTAAGAAAAGCTGTGTACATAACCTAAACACAAGGAATAAGCATAAATTAGTTGTACCTGCCACTAGGCTCCAAAAGATAAACAAATCTTTTAAAGGTCAATGTGTGCGATTCTACAATAAAATCCCAAGCAACATACAGCAGTTAAACCTAAATAAATTAAAATTAACAATAAAACACAAACTGTCTTCAAAGGGATACTATTCTATTAAAGACTATATGGCAGATAAAAATGCTTGGGATTAAGCTGCCGTTTCATACAGGCTATTCTAATATGAATGACTTGAAAACATAAATATTGTTATGGTACATAACCTTAACTTATTGCATTGTATAGTTTCACAGACAAATGAAGATTGTATTTCTAGTACCAAACTAATGGACATATTTAAAAGAGCAAAGCCTGTGAGTTTTTTGCCAGTTCTTCTTACAGAGCGGTGGCTCGGAACTGGCACTTAGATTCACTTACACTTAATTATTTTTTGTTTTTAAATTGTTTTGTTGCATGTAAGTGAATCTAAGCTTCGTGATTTAGTGTAATATTATTTCGATTGTTTTTTTTTTTCATTTGTAATCATGACGTTTTCAAGTACTATGTATAATAGTTTATGGAATAAATAATTTTTTACTTTTACTTTTTACTTTTAATATACTAATAACCTGGAGTCATTAAAAGTACTTGCGATTAATAGCTTAGATGTAAAATGGCCGATTAAAAAAGACCAGACGCCACTTTACATATGTCAAATTAAAAAACCAAACGGGTTATTTGAATTTTAACCACACGTTCTCATGTGTTATATGATGTAGATTTATGTCTACTTTTTTCATATTTCTTCCGTATAAGATAGAAAAGAACAATCAAATTGAGAAAACCCAATTTTGGCGATCTCACGTAACTTCACCAAATAGTTCCTAATGTCACACGCCCTTGACGTGACAACACGAGCTTTAACTGAATCCCCAAGTGTTCCATAAAAGTTTGATTTACAGACGGAATTGAGATCAAGTGATGGATTAAAATATCTTTATAACACGCTACTATAATTTCCCGAAAAATCGAGAAACTATTTAACACGACACTTGTTTCGCTTTCTCTTTAGGTAAGATAGGAGCCTCGGAACAACGATGTCTTCACGTCCAACGCTGAAACGAAAGTCAAAATTGAGATTGATTGAGAGGAATTGAGATTATCAATGGGTTTCTGACACTGCTACGCTTGGAGCAAAATTACCTTGCGAAACTTAACAACTGATGTTCTGAATAACTTTGCAGTACTTTTTTAGTTTCTTTCAATTTACGGCTTTACGGCGATGCACTTATTGCGTCTAAAACAGCATCACGCGGTTTTATTATTCCGTTTCTTTTTAAGTAAATCTAAAAGTCCTAGAGCTTGTCCACACTAGCGATTTGTTCACACTAGATAGTTTGCAGCTGTTGCGTGTTTGTTTAAAAGGCTTACCGCGGCCCCGGGACATCCCCCCCGAACAGGTCTCCACCTTGTAGTGGTGGGGGGGCTGAGTACCTCCCGGAGGCCGGGAATAGGTAACACCCAGAGGTCGGCGACTCTTAGGCCCTTAGTACTGACTACCGGGGGGGGAAACTAAGACGGATCTAGGGAGGGAGGAACGGAGGAGGGCCTTAGGCAGCGGGCGCAGGGGGCCCCTGCTGTCTAACCATGGACCCTCCGGGAACTCGGACACACACGCTATGGTCGCACAAGGAGGTAGGAGGGGCGGGTCCACTGCGCCTCTATGAGGAGGTCCTCTCGGTTTCGGTCCGGGGGACGTTGGCCGCAGGCGGGTTGTCAGACGCTGCAACACAGGTACTGGCCCTTGCCTTTTTTTCACCAAGCGGCGGGCGTTGTGGAATATTTTTAGAGGGTATTACTGGTGCCAGTCGCGTCTGCCTTTGGTGAGTCCCACACCCCCTTTCGGTGCCCTTTTGGCCGTAAGGCAGTGCGTAAACGTGTTTTTTATGTTTTTTACCGACGTATAACAAAAAGAGGCCCGTGGACATGGCAGGCTCAAGAAAGAACATGGATGGTATTTAATCAGTAAAAGTCTGACACACCCTCCCGCTCCACCCACAGCGGGAGACGTTCATATGATAATTTTCAATCCGAAAAAAAAGAATGTAATTTTCTGCTAAAAACCAATCGTAACGATATCGTAACGTGCATGATACGATTTTGATTAGTCACAGTCTTAAGAATAGGGCCTAGGGTCTCCTCACTGGTCTAACATAATTGTTGGCTGAACTTCAGTTTCGGAGCGACTGCTGTCTGACCTATACAACCTAGAGGGAAACATCGTTCCATGGTTGCAGTTCCCAGAATATTAGAAAGCACTGACTTCTTAATAACGACTGCCATAGATGCTTATGTCAGGCGGGACCAACTGCTTAATGTGAGACATGGAGCGAGAGATAATTACGCACATATCTTCGAAAATTGAAATTCATAGGTGACCAGGGATTGAACCGCTACTGGGCTGTTTGTAGCTCTGCGTCAACAGAGCCAAGACATCAATTTTACTGGAAGACGACCGAAAGATTTTTTTTAATCAGAACCTTTCACCTACAAAAATGACATCAGGGAACAAGGGTATTATCTTGCGGGAGGCCACGACTTTTTTGTTTTGGATTCAGTATTCCCGCCTCTATACAAAAAGTTTTTCAATCAGGCCCCTGATCGTTGTAATGTTATCAATAAAAATCAATACTTGCGACCCTTAAAAGCCCATTTAAGTTAAGATAGCCGTATTATACAGGTTGCTTCAACGGTTGGCAAATCTTGCCAAATCCCTAGTGGCGTCGAAGACAAAAACTCTTGAAACTTTGGGATAATTATTTAGGATCTTGGTTTAATGGACGGACGGGCTGTTAGGCCACTGCAATTGGTTTCAATAAATCATAGTCTTACTACATTAAAACTCTTTGGTTGTTACTAGCTGACAACGCAAACTTTTTAAATTTCTGATCCATTTTTTTTTTTTTCTGACGACCGATATGGCGTGGTGGCGAGTAGACCCGCATTCCACTCCTGAGGTCGTGGGTTCGATTCCCACACAGGACAAATATTTGTGAGTATAAATATGAATATTTGTTCTGGTCTGGGTGTTTTTCTATGTATATTAAGTATGTATTTACAAAAAAAAAGTATTTATGTATGTTTATCCGTTATTTAGTATACATAACACAAGTTCTTAATGATACTTATCTTGGAACTAAATAATTGGTGTAAGTGTGAGAAATATTTATTATTATTATTATTTTATTCTAACTTGGCCAATGTTGTCAATATATTAAAACCGATATGTCGCAGAGGTCGATAATCCCATACTTAGCTCCATTTGGTAGGGGGTTCGATTTCCAGACATGACATATAATTATGTGCATGAACATGGATATCGGGGTTTTTCTATGTAATTGAACTGTGGTACATGCTCTGCAATGTGGAAATATTAGTATATTACTATATTTACCTAGAACTTACTAACTCCTTGAGTCCTTGGTAACCGTGAAATGAAACTAAAAGCTAAAACACACTCTAAAATTTAACTCTCACACGCAGACATACACGCACAAACATACAAATACGCGCCCACACGTATAGTTATTAAAACTAAAACATTTATGTAATTACCTACTTTTAAATTCTGGTAATTACGTTGTAACATCTATTTTAAAGGTTGGTACATATATTTAATATTTAAACTGATTCTCAGCATACAGTACACGCTAGAATGTGTATAAAGACTATTATCGTACTTATAAAAGCATTAATGTTCTTATAAAGATATATAATTTAAGATTCATTATTGTACCTTTTATTTCTTTTTTCACAGCTTCACTCTAAGGCATATTTAACATACAGGACATCAGTTTCTGGATTAGATAAACAAGTATCTTTGTTCCAAAAAGGCCGCTTTTCCGTAAAAATTTAATATAAGCTAACTTGAGAAATTCTGACAAAGAACCCATTTGCTTTTTTTCTGTATAATGGTACCACTCATATCTTTTTCATTATTGTCCATATATCGAATTTCCAATTTCAATTGTGTGAATGTTTGACTAATCTAAATGATCATGTTGATCTTAAAGACAATAAAGTATATTTTATTTTATTAAGAACCGACGTATAAACTATAAATTATGATTAGTGTATAATTAAGGTTTTAGATATTCTCTCTTTCCTTGGACCAGCTGTAAGCGGAGGCACTATGAACGAACCCTCGATTCTCACAAGAACCCTTGATCGCCAGTAGCCGTTGTTCAAAGCAAATACACTAATTTAAGCTTTAAATATTCGCTGCAATTTTGATTATTTAACATTTATAATTTAATCTGATTTAAGTTTAGGATAAGCTTGGATCAGACTTATAGCTAAGTAGGTATTACGCAGATGTGATCTAAGTTGTCTTTATTGAATTAATACTTATAGGTTATTGGTTTAGCTTGAGTTAAAATATGAAGATGACATTAAAAGCTTCTATGTATGCATCCGTGGTTCAGGTTATTTATTTAATGCCTATGATTGTTATCACGTAACATATTTTAGAACTGTGTTTATAAAATACGTCATTCACTGCAAGTTTTTAATAAAATTCTGAAAAAAAAAAACAAAAAAAAAAATGCCTCAACAAAATATGATCTATATCCTTTCCCATGGTTTATAAGAGAACGAAAGTGCTCAGAAGTGTGACTGAGATAAATAAATATTTTTTGACAATTACACCAATTATTTAGCTCCAAGATAAGTATAATTAAGAACTTGTTTTATGGATACTAAACAACGGATAAACATACTTACATACTTTTTTTCGTAAATACATACTTAATATACATAGGGAAACACCCAGGCCAGAACAAATATTCATGTTCATACACACAAAGATTTGTCCTGCGTGGGAGTCTAACCCACGACCTCTGGAGTGTAGTGTATATTGACCTCCACGCTATATCGATCGTCAAAACGGTCGAGATGATTATTCATTCAAGATAGGGTCCTATAATTACTATAGTTTCCATTTTGTGAGTTTATCTATGGAGACACCTGTCAACTCTGTTTCAATTGTCTTTAGAGACATAGTCAAAAATTATAAACCACCGTCAAAACATCGTTTGCATACACACAAAACGAGCATAGCCGTTAAATGAGTTTTATTTTGTGTGTTTCATATATTATTTTAATAAAAATAATAGCTTATGTTACTCAGGAATAATGCAGCATTCAAATGGTCAAAGAGTTATCGAAATCTGTTCATTACTTTTTCAGTTTATTCGGAACAGACATATAAACTTTCCTTTTTTATAATATTAAACATATCTTTAATCTCTTTAATAGAAGAAACCAATTACTATGTGAAAATAACTTTTAATTAACGATTCTAAATACGTTGACAGCCATTTCACCATACTCTGCTCCTTAAATAATCAGTGAATTAGTATTCCATTCGTAATCACTCCTGGGAATGGGTGGAGCCAACAAAATTGAGTCTCGTGTTTTCACGATATTATGTCAGTTATTACGAAACAATATTATTTAACTGGGAAAGATTTATGCGAGTTTTAATTGGAACTTTTCGTACATTTCACGGACACAGTGCGACACTATTCGTTCATTTTATGTTGTGTTGTACTGGATACAAGTGTAATATGCAAGTCCTAATCGTAAAATGATATATTACTCGTAGTATTGTTCAAGCCGTACTATGAGGTCAATTTGACGTGTTAAGAAGTCGATAAAAATATAGCAGAGGTTTCATATCGCAGCGGAGTATATAATTTACATACATACATAAATTCACGCCTGTTTCCGAAGAGGTAGACAGAGTCATTTTATACGCCCACATTTCAGCAATAATTATGTTCGTCCCACTTGCAGGTTAGGTTGGCTTGGCTTCCAAAGATGTTTAAAGGATCCCTATCAAGTGTAAAATTTAAACATTCGAGCTCTGTCTAAATGTGTATATAAAGTCATTCTAAAATATATAAAATGTTTGAAAAACACTAGGTATTTACTGGTTGCTTTAAATTTCACATTTTATTTATGTAGGGTAGGCTTATCTACTCTCGATTGAAGTTTTTTTTTATTTATTAAACATCAAAGATGATGATGAGGATATTTTTTAATCCACAGGTAATTTTTGAAGAGGTTAAAAAAGGTAAAAAATTAATAAAAGAATTAATTATATGAATATATTTAATTGAAGTGATCAAAATTGTGTTGTTATTATAAATTTATCTTAGAAATTCTTGTATAATTTTATTGTATTATCAATATTTTACTAATCATGTCTCTCGATGACGAATGGTATATGACGTGGTGCCTCATAATGGGACTTACAAAAAAGCTCAGAGTAGCTCAGCGTGTCTCCCCGAAGAAATCCGTAGAAGACCTGTAGTGACAGACCTAGCGTGCCAGATTTGTAAGCTGAAGTGGCAGTGGGCGGGGCATATCGCTCGAGAAACCGATTACGATTGAACGTTAATGTTCTTTAATGGCTAGCAAGAAACAGCTAACAGGCGCCCGATAGACCAATGTTCTGCTCCAGGTTTGAAGCCAATGGATTCAAGCGGCACAGGAACGATCAATGTAGAAAGTCATTGGGAAGGCCTATCTTCAATACTGGACTTCAAACTGCTGAAGTTATAATGATAATAATAAAAATAAATTATTAAGGTAAAATTATAAACAAGCAACCCCCTTATTTGTTTGAAAAGCTCAAGTTTTCTCAGACTCTGGTTCGATCTGCAACGCGTTTAACCTGTCCTTCACATAGAACGGCCGCTTTTCGTGGCAGCTTTCGTTGCGCCGCCACGAAATGTTGGAACAATTTACCTCCATCCGTCCGTAACTCTGTTTCTATTGGTGCTTTTAAATATAAATTAAAAAAATATTTACGTATTACTTAATGCTGTCGATCTTTCTATTATCTTCAATAAATATAAAAAATAAAAAATCTTTTAAATTCAAATCAAACTATGTTTGTTCTATGTTATTTAATCTTAAGTTAGAAAATTTCATATGATATACATAAGTAAGTGTAATTCTGCTGTAACTCACTACTTTTACTACTTTAACTTTTCATTTGATTGTATTTTGTGGTTTTAAATATTTTGTTTTATTGTTAAGTTTCTGCCTTTTGTGTGGCTGTTCCACACGAAAGTTATAAGGTCTCCATGAAAAACCAGCGCTGTTGTGGTCCTCCATTGCAGCACATGCTGAGTGGAGTCCTTTTTAGGCATACTATATGTAAACTTATGTGTAATAATTGTTTACTGATTTGAATTCTGTTTTTTGTTTATATGTATTTATGTCTAATTAAATTATATTTTATTTGATAAATAATAATTATTTAAGTCCAAGATAAGTATCATTAAGAACTTGTGTTATGGATACTAAATTAGGGATAAACAACATATATAAATATTTTTTTTTGTAAATACATACTTAATATACATAGAAAAAAACCCAGACCAGAACAAAGATACATATTTATGCACACAAATATTTGTTCTGTGTGGGAATCGAACCCACGACCTCAGGAGTGGAATGCGGGTATATTCGCCACAACGCCATATCGGTCGTCAAATTGTTTAATGAATTATTTCTTTTAAATTGTCTCTATTATGTTTTACTTATTTTAATTTAAATAAGGCTCATATTTAATATGTCATCAAAATTAATAAATTACCAACCTAACCTAACCTTTTTGTACATCAAAAAATTCTGATGGAGCACCTAATCCCCTATAAGATGCTAGATCAGTATTTTTGATGATCGAAAAAGTATTTTTTAGAGGTTCAGTTTATTACATTCCTTTAAATAATATAGTTCAAATATTAAAAGAAGCTAGTTATAAAATAACATATTATTATCATTGAAACCTATAAACCACGCAATGTACTTTTAATTTTGAGTATTTGCATAATATCAGTGTTTAATTACCGTTAAATCTTCAGGAGAGAGCTTTTTTACGGCTTATTCACACGAATATTAAGCTATCATTAAGGCATTTCCCTTTATAGTCAAAGTTATTTTATTGTTTCATAATGTGAACGTACCTAACAAAAGGGGTGTTCCGTCCTGGGTTTATTTTAGAAGTTACTAACTTTAATATTACTGTTTTAGAATATTAATTGAATGTAGGCCGCTCTGTACCAGTTAGAAAGGTTTATTGTGTAATCAAACGACCTTATAATGTGTTTACATGGCATATTATTAAGTGTGTGTGTTTGAATTCATTAACCCTTACCCAATTTAAGCTGTAATGTGTTTTTATTTAAAGGTCATTTAATAATAATAATAATAATAATATATTCTCTTACAATCACACCAATTCTTCAGTTCCAAGATAAGTATCACTAAGAACTTGTGTTATGGATACTAAAGAACGGATAAACATACTTAAATACTTTTTTTTTGTAAATACATATTTAATATACATAGGAAAACACCCAGACCAGAACAAATATTCATGTTCATGCACACAAAGATTTGTCCTGTGTGGGAATCGAACCCACGACCTCTGGAGTGAAGTGCAGGTATACTGACCTCCACGCCATATCGGTCGTTTGATCATGTGCTTCGAAAGGCTTATGTTACTAAATGACTCCACGATAATGAGCCAGGTTATCAGTTTAGATGGTAGTCTTTAAAGATAGAGATATTATTAGGCGTCTTCAAAACAACTAACAGCAATAACAGCCACGCATATGCCTCCGCCAAAACATATTGTCTTTGCGTGGTGTGTTGAATCTTTGTTAGATTCTCTCGCTTGTGCCCTAGACTTACTATAAGGACCCAGGGTCTGCTCACTGGTCGAACAAGATTTGGTTGAGGTTTGCCGTCTGACCTCCAGAACTCAGAATAATGTTTTTCCAAATATAAATCTGTTGTCAGAATATTAGCAAGTTATAGGAATACTAGCTGACCCGGCAAACGTTGTTTTGCCACATAAAAAACTTTCAAGTACTTTCATAAAAATAAAAAAATTGGGATGGACTACCCCTAACATTTAGGGGGATGAAAAATAGATGTTGGCCGATTCTCAGACCTACTCAATACGCTCAAAAAGTTACATGAGAATTGTATTTATAAGATAATAGGAATTAATATCAATGATAGTCGGGACCAACCCCATCGACCTTCAAAAGAGCTCTATGGAGCCAAACTTGAATAAATGATTTTAACTTTGACTTTGAACAGCTTAGCGTGCTGTCCAAAAAACGGAACGAGCGATAAGGAGGTCTAAACCCAGTAATGGCACGTTTATAGGGGAATGAATGAAAGTAAAAATAAATAAATTTATTAAAGAAAACATAGGATAAGAAAACATAATATATAGAATAAAATAAATTTCACTGCAACAGCTTCAATACACCAGCAGCTAGACTAATCCCAGTTCGACGGCTGCCGTTACTACTCTATTTTATGTGACACATAATATCGAAAGCTGTATCACTGGAGACTCACTGTGAAAGAATATTGTAAAAGTGCATTTGGATAGTAAAACAGTTTCTCAGACTGGCTCCGTAAATCTTTGAATCATGTTTCAGCAATTATTGTTTTATGCTGATGTTACAACGGTTTTCTTTGTGATAGTCGGAAATTTAAACGAAATGTCAGATCCAATCTTAGATAAAAGAAAGAAGGAAATAAAGGTTTTAATATATAAAGTTAGTATTTTAGGTCGGGAAAAAGTCTTTTCGCATAACGTAGGTATAAACTTATTATAAATTTTTTTTGACTGTACTATTTGTGTCTGGCTGGTTTTGGTAACATTAAAAAGGTTCCATGATAAAGAAAAGAAAAAAATAAAAAAAAGTTGTTTCCCGCTATTTTTCATTTCTTTTTCTCTCCGTTAAAATGAGTGAATCTAATGAAGAAATTCGATACATTTTAAAATTTTATTATAAAAAAGGCAAAAATGCAACTCAAGCAGTGAAAAAAATTTGTGATGTTTATGGACCTGGGGGCCTACCGCCGAATTCGATGGATTACCGGTAATCCATCTAGATCAAACTTTGTTTACGTTCATTAATCCGTACCGGGGAATCTGCCGACAACCACCTCTCATTCATGACCTTCAGTCCGTGACAGACCAATAGGTAAATGGAGAACGCCATTTTGTTTCGATTTCCATGCGTTCGGCGGTACGACAGAATCAATTCGAAATTCATTTTGCCTTATAATCGATTGCCATCGAACTCGGCGGTAGGCCCCCTGATGCAGTGTCAGTAAGAGTAGCACAAATTTGGTTCAACCGTTTTCAGTCCGGAAATTTTGATGTTAAAGATGCACCTCGCTCTGGTCGCCCTGTTACGAATAAAATGGCCGCCATTTTTGAAAGAGTGGAGCAAGATCGGCATATTAGTAGTTACGATGTAGCTGAAAAACTGGGAATTGACCACAAAACAGTTTTGACCCATTTGAAGAAAGCTGGTTATACAAAAAAGCTCGATATTTGGGTGCCACACGAGCTCACTCAAAGAAACTTAATGAACCGTGTACTCATTTGCGATTCATTATTGAGACGTAATGAAACCGAGCCGTTTTTGAAGAGATTGATAACTGGCGATGAAAAGTGGATCACGTACGACAAGAACGTGCGAAAAAGGTCGTGGTCGAAAGTTGGCCAGGCTTCACAGACTGTGGCCAAACCTGGCCTAACACGAAATAAGGTGATGCTGTGTGTATGGTGGGATTGGAAGGGCATTGTTTATTATGAGCTTTTACCGCCCGGAAAAACCATCGATTCTGATCTTTACTGCCAGCAACTGATGAGATTAAAGGAAGCAGTCGAGAGAAAACGGCCGGAATTGATCAACAGGAAGGGTGTGGTCTTTCATCACGATAACGCTAGACCACACACATCTTTAGCCACTCAGAAAAAATTAAGAGAGTTCGACTGGGAGGTCCTAGTGCATCCACCATATAGCCCTGACCTTGCGCCTTCAGATTTTCACCTGTTTCGGTCTCTGCAGAATTCTTTAGGTTCTGTAAGGTTGACCTCAAGAGAGGACTGCCAAAACTATTTGTCCCGTTTTTTTGATCAGAAGTCCCAAAGTTTCTACAGTAACGGGATAATGTCTCTGCCCACAAAATGGCAGAAAGTTATTCAACAAAACGGTACATATATATTGTAAATAAATGTAAATAAACTTTGAAAAAAATGTCTTGACTTTTCATACAAAAATACGAAAAGACTTTTTCCCCAACCTATTATAAAGTTTTTATAGATATAAAAAGTTTTCCATATAAAGTGACAAAATGCATAAGTCCAAGCGTCCCATACCTCACGTCGATTGGACTCGATTGTGTGTTATCGCGCATTTCAGGCCCTTTGTATATGCACTGCGAAATATAATATCACTCTACCTCGTCGTGGTGGGGCTACGGTAAGGCGGAGGCCGGAAAAGGGTAACACTCAGAGGTTGGCGGCTCTGGGTGCCCTTAGTATTAACCACTGGGAGGGAAACCAAGAGAAACCTGTGAAGGGTGCACCGGGCGGGTCAGGAGGGTCCGTCCAGCAGCGCCGGGATAGTCTTAGACGGCGGGGATACGGGGCCCCATCCCTCCGGAAAGTCGACCACCCACGCTATGATCGCACAAGGAGGTAGGAAGGACGTTCACTGTGCCAATCTGAGGAGGTTCTCCAGGTTCAAGTCAGATGCTGCAACCCAAAACTGGCCACCCGCCTCTTTATCAACTAGCGGCGGGCGCCATCGGAAGACTGCTGGCGGTCTGGAGTCCCTACACCCACTATCTGTCTCCCTATAGCCGGCAGACAGTTCGCTAATGCATTATGTTACCGACGTAAAAAAGAATAGTTTGCCGTGTCATATCGGTTTAGAATAGTTCCACCCCTCTTATCTCACGGCTACCGTATATCTTAACTACCGTATGATAGGCAGCAGCGTCATCCTGCGTACTGGATTGAACTGCAATTACCAGCCCGCCTGCCCAGTGTGGTAATTATAAGCTAATACCCCCAATATCATGTACCGGCGCCCATTGTACCATATATTTGTTTATGTGATTTTATTACTTTTTTATTTTTAGTGTACAATAAAGTGTTCATTCATTCATTCATTCACTCATTCATTCATTCATTCATGTAATCTTTTGGGGACGCCATTGTTCAGCAGTGGACTTTATATGGCTGAAATGATGAACGTCTCCTTACCAAGCACTGTTCACCACTCGGACCCAGTATATAATGGCGGAGATAAATGAATGGCGTCCTGCTGTTAGTAAATTTTAAATGCCTCATACAACTGGGACTCTTAGTTTGCCAAACGCATATTTTGTATAGTGATAATTAAAAAGGTTTTGTGTGCCTTTCGTAGCACTGAAGCTAAGACCTTTCTAGACAACTCAATTATAGTTTAAGTCTTACCCAAGCCCTTGGATTGGTGGTGAACTTAGCTCAGAGTATATTGAATAGATACCATATAATAACTACGCATTGTGACAGCGATTTAATTAACAATATATTTATATAATGAAAATTAATATCAAACTGAAACACTTTTAAAAGCATTGGACCGATCCTCCATTAAGCTGTTTCATTACTCTGTTATGGTTTCATGTCTTTAATTCAAATTATTTAAGTACGAGTTTTAATATGTTTTATTTTTAACAAAATATTATACTTTGTTTAAATTAATTTTTAAGACAGATGTTGTGAAATCTTACTTGAACTTTTAATAAAACTATACAATTGCTTAATTAATGTTACAGCTACTCTAATTTATATTATTTGTGATGCATTTACTTAATATTAAACGATAAATAAGCAGTAAGTCGAAAAGGGGTCAACAAAACTACACTGGGCTTCATCATCATATCGTAGCATTATCCCGGCTGCCCCAGACTTAGGCCCAGGGCCCAGGGTCTGTTCACTGGTCTACCCAGATTTGACTTAAGTTCAGTTATTAGATGGGGCGACTGCCATCTGACCTCCACAATCAAAAGGGAGACATCATTCTATGGTTAAACCAGTTGTCAGAATATTAGAAGGCACTGACTTCCTACAAACAAACCAGTGAAACGGTTTTGTGGGATATGTTTTATGTAACTTGTATTATTTAAAGGAAATAAATGTTTTGTCTATCTATCTACATAACGACTGGGAGAGGTGGTCATGACAGCCTGGACCAATGACTTAACGTGCTTTCCGAGGCACAGAAATTATATATACACACATAACTTCGACACCAGGGTTTGAACCTTTGAATTCGAAGTCTACGGGTCTCACCACTGGGCTACCTTCGCTCCAAACAACACTGTGCATACGCATACATTTTTAACTCTCATTGAAATGAGATTAGAATATTGAATATATACAACAATAGAATAAAACATTATAAGTAAGTAATTTTCATAATATATATCCATTAGATGGATACATTGAGATGGTCATCTTTGACGGTTTTATAAAGAGATGTTTAAGAAGTTTGGCTCTATTGAGCTCTTATGACGGTCAAAACTTAAAAACTAGCGCGCCCATTCACTGCGGGCGGGAGCTTGATCGTAAAAGAACGGGCAAGAAAATCGTAAAGGTTAGTGTTTTCTCCCTCCAGGTACAAGAATATGTACTTAGTAGTAAACAATTTGACAAGTCTACAAAAACCTTTGTTCTACAGTCACAAGATTTAAAATAAAAGAAGAATATAACTCTTAAGTTATACGAGCAGGATGACGAACAAACATAGTAGACATGAGCATACCAGTCCCCCACCGGCGGCACCCGTTCACGTGTATGACGGATGATCCAGTCATCGTTTCGCTCAACCATATTATAGGGAACGTAACGACCCGACGCATGACGCCACCACCGCAATGATATTTAAGTTGGCATGACATACTCAAGCTACAGGATAAAAGATTTTTTACAAAAATAACATTATATAGATGAAATGTGCTGCAAACTACAAATATTTTTGATCTCATGAAAGATATCATTTACAGCAATTCCGTTTTGACATCTTCATAATCATTCGAACAATACTATGCGTTCCTAATCAAAAACAAATTCCCACCAGCACAAAATTTACTTCATATTACACAGTAATGATTTAGGAGAATGATAGGACTACAAAAGTTGTGTTCTGCAGTTATGAGATTGAAAATAATAATAATAACTTTTTTTCAGTTAGCTGAATTTTTAATCAAAAATAAAAATAGTAGACAAGAGCAGACCAGTCCCCACAAGCAGCACACGTTCACGAGTATGACGCATGAACCAGCCATCGTTTCACTCAACCATATTTTAGGGAACGTAACGACCCGACGCATGACGCCGCCACCCCTGAGACATTTAAGTGTGCATGACATAAAATAAAAAGATTTATACAAATGAAAAATAATAATAATATTATAAAAATTAAATAGCTACAAACCACAAAACTGTTTGTCCTATGATAGATATAATTTACAGCCATGCCGTCTTATCATTTATATAATCTTGCGTACAATAATATGCTATCCTTATCAAGTTTTCTTTAATAGCTAATTTAAATTTGTGTAAGGAAAAAATCCAATATATCCTGCGGAATTATGTTGAATTATTTCATACCTTGCCCCATAAAAGACTTCCGAATTTTTTTAAGTATTTTTTTTTTCTTGTGTTAAAGCTGTGACGTTCGCAGTGTTTAGAGTAATAATTTATATTTTTCCGTACAAACAAAATACAGTAAAAGATAAACTGCAAGACAGTAGTAAAAATACCAATTTCCCGAAACAACTCTCTAAGGGATGATTTAGACCGTAGTTTATAAATAAAACGTATAGCTCGTTTCTGTAAAATGAAAATAGTCTTAATTTCAGCGGCAGATCCCCACAATAAAATACCGTAGGACATCAAACGGTGAAAATAGCTAAAATAAACAATTTTAGCAGTTTCGAAATCCGTTATCTCACGAATTTTTCAAATCGCATATGCGGCAGATACGTGGGTCCCACTGAAGGCGTTACACCTAGAAATAGTAAGATAAATTACACAAAATAAACCACTAAAACATAAATCGGAGCAAGCAACATTTATGGAAATGGAATCAGCGCGGGCTGTTAAGCATTTCAAACTGGAAATGTAAAAACAATGTTAAATTTAAATCCACAGTGCAAACGATTTAAGTTAGCTCAACAAGACGAAAACTTTGGTAATTGAGCACTGAAATATAACCCTTCCTTAGCTATGAAGCGAAAGGTACGAGCGAAATAACTGCAAGAGTTGAATGGACTCAGTCTGTAAAACAATACTAACTTTAAATTATTACCAACCGTGCAGCTTTGCGAGGGTTCTAGTAATAGTGGTTGTGTGTATCGAAAAACTTTAATATGTGTGATTTTGCTTTATAAATATATTTTTTTTATTTCATAAACTATCACATAGTACTTGAAAACGTCAAACTGATATATAAAAAACTATCGAAAGATGACTATACTAAAATCACGAAGCTTATATTATTTACTTACATGCAAAAAAAATTGGTGTACATGAATCTAAGTGCCGGTTCCGAGCCACCACACTGAGTTGAACTGGCAAGAAACTCCTAATTAGCATATCCTAGCATTATCCCGTTTGCAATAGGCTTAAGACTTAGGGTCTGCTCACTGGTGTAACTAGATTAGGCTGAATTTTAGTTACAATAATTATGGTTTAACCACTGTCAGGATGTTCATGACAACCGGGACCAACGTATCAACGTGCTTTCCGAGGCAAGGAGCAAGGGATAATTACGCACATAAATTCGCAACGTCTTTGGTGAGCCACCAGAATTTGAAGTCGAAATCTTGTGAATTTGAAGGCTATGTGTTCGCCACTGGGCTAGTCGCTTATTCCAATGCATGTGCGATCTTAATGTTATAGGTAGAAACATTTATGGCTATGAGAAATTAATGATATTGGATAGCTCCAAACTAAGATTAGCTTGTACGATGGGTACTAGTCAACGCATTAACTAAAATAATTATTAAAAATTATTTACACATACTTTAAAATGGAAACAAGATCTCTGTGACATATCGGTCGTTAAAGATAAATAATTAAATAAATATATATTTTAAGAAAATTATCATTTAGAAATTGTGTTTTAGATACTAAGTAACGGATAAACACACCTGAATATTTTCTTTCCTTTACTTCGAACGAATATTTCTCCTGTGTGGGAATCGAACCCACGACCTCAGGAGCGGAGATATGATACTGAAGTCCCCTGATTGTTGAGAAATATTTTAAAAATTCCAATAGTTATAAAATATATTTCCCTTTAGTAAAATATCAACCTATCAAATTTCCATTTCCTTCCTATTTATCACAAAATCTGCGAAAATGTAAAAATAAAAGAACTAATCAGTCAAAAATAATATGAATACATAATGTACTGAACTATGATTTATAAAACCTACTTAGTACAAAAACTTAAGCACATATAATAATATGCTCCATTCTAAAACAAAGTACATACTCACATATTATACACAAATGCACTAGCGAATACACAAACCAACACGTACGCGATTGCGCGTGAAAATACATATACAACTTAAGTTATTGATATGGAAAATAAAACTGTCAGAGACAGATAAAATATTATTATCTTTGATCCTTGTGCCGAAGGCTTTACTGTCATTTTAACTCATTTTAAATTATATCAACAAGCTAAATAAATATACAAGATAAATGGGAAAGGAGGAACAGAGGTACATCGACCTCCGCGCAATACCCGTCGCAATATTTATGCTCATGAATAAAAATATGTCTCCTCTGAGGATCGGAGTCATGGCCAGAAATCAGAGGACAAATAGCGATCCCTTTATCAAATTTATCGCACACCAATGCACTTCTCTGTGAACAGAACAAATTAACTTTGTTTAATCGTATTTGCATGTTTAAAGTGTTCCTATTTAGTAATTAGAAGCCGAAGCCAACGCCCCAGCAAGTGCCTCTGCCGATCAACGGACGACGCTCTGGCAAATATAAAACATCAAACAGAAACAAGTACAAAACAAATTCAAAAAAACACTATATTGGTGTAAGTGATAAATTGTTAGTTATTAATTTATAAAATTAGTTGTAATTAGTATAAAAGAGACTGTGACCCACAGACAAACCAGTCAAACGGTTATGTGAGATATGTTTTTATGTACCTTGTTTTATTTAAAGGAAATAAACGTTTTATCTATCTATCTATCCCGGTAAGAGGCAATAGGCTTGCCATTTATTACGTAGGACTAACATAATAATTGGCGAAATGTGGGCGATTATTATGCCTCTGCCTACCCCTTCAGGGAAACAAGCGTGAATGTAATGTATGTAATTGTATTTGCAAGCTCCATTGGACTATGTGGTCGGAAACAAAGACTAAAATAAAGTTTACAGAGGTCTCTTCTTGGATTTGCTTTTGTGCTTCGGACGTTAAGATTTTGGTGCCAGTTGCTACCTTATGTGGTAGCCATTAAGCCAGGCCTTATTGAGCAGTTTGTAAAAAGTCTAACAGCAGAGCGCTACAAATCTACCTGTCTTCGCCAATCAGCTCTGGGTCAGCGTGTACCTTAAACCCTTTTACTTAGGTCTCTGAGATGAGTCCCGTGGTCAGTAGTGGAACGTGAAAGAGGTGAGATAATAGAGGTTATGGTTATGGTTTTGTAACATATTATAAATATTTTGTGACAATATATGGGTCTATATGAACTATTCGATTTATTTAGTTGGACGTTGAGGGGGCTTGTTATCAAAATCAAGACAATCATCGTATACATAGGTTTAAAGTATAGTTCAAAGCACTTGAAAAAGTCAAAACAAAATATAAATTAGAAAAAACTAAATATTACTACAATGAAATCACAAAGCTTAGATCCACTTACATGTAAATAAATAAAAATTAGGTGTATGTGAATCTTAGTGCCAGTTTCACAAACTTCTTCACAACGCGTCATTGTGCAACCCTGATCCATAGCATTTCCGAAACCATTAAAGCATAATATTCAACTGCGAATAACTAACAAAACATTTGGATTTATTAAAAGAGCACTGTAAAGTCCCCGGCATATTTAAATTGTCACATTCTCCAGGGAAAATTGAGATTTAGCGTCGATTGCAGCCATTAGGAAAATTTTCGCTAAACACACTCAATAAAGTTTATTTCCGAGACCAGTGGCCATTGTTTATAACGGAAGTTGGTAACAAAGGTTTCCGTTTCCGCTGGGACGATGTCGAGTCGGGCTTCACATAATTAAATTTTGCTCGATGATTCTGAAGCAGTGCAACTGAAAATATTTGTTTGGATAAATTCAAATTTGCATCGAGTGGCTTTAGTGGTAATTGATATAGATTGCAGGGTAATTGTTTTACTAGTGGTTCACCCGCGAGTCCGTCCGCGTGTCATTGGATTATATCGCGTATCTTGTTTAAGTAACTTTAAAAGTCATAGCTAATAATAAATATGAGGAGGACCTCTCCGCTATGTCCTCAATGGCGCTCAGTATCTACGGCATCCTGTCTGTCAGAGTGGACAAGGAGAAATAAAATAAACTTTGTTGTTTTTAAGATCAACAAAGTGTGGATGTCTACAGTAGGGATTCTACCTTTTTCTTTGTTATCGTCGGTAACTATATGCACTTACACACTGCCTTTCGGCCAAAAGGGTACGAAAGGGGGTGTGGGACTTAAAACTGGCAGAAGCGACTGTCAGCAGAATACCCACTAAAAATCTTCTGACGACGCCCGCTGCTTGGTGAAGAAAAGGCGAGGGCCAGTACTTGGGTTGCAGCGTCGGACACCCCGCCTGCGGCCAACGTCCCCTGGACCAAACCCGGGCGAATCTCCTACGTCCTTGTGCGACCATAGCCTGTGTGGCCGACTTTCCGAATGGTACATGGTTAGACTTCAGTGTGGCTACTTTAACAAAAGAATCGCTAAAATTACAATGGTTTTAGAACTGTTATAAAAGATGGACGCATAAAAGATTGACGCAGGTTATAATTTTAAAATGGTCCTTCAATGGTCACGCACACGAAAAAGTAAAAAGTAATTAGTACTTCAACGGTAAAACTGAGCGTTCTTTACAGTGAACATTGATAAATCAGAATCAGCCTGTGGTTCACCATTGTCGTCTCAATGGCACATACTCTGGATTCCATTCCATTCTAATTACACCGCCAGCTGTACCCACACATAATCAAAGGGATCACTCAGAAACCCTTCTGGGTCTAAGCCCCATCAATTTCACACTTCATCTGATCTTTTTAAGCGATCCGCTATGATTGATTTCCGCTTTTAATAATTTGAGTGGAATATTTATTGGATCAGTGTTTTATAGTTTATAAATAATAATCCATTTAGTATCAAAACTAGCCGAGCGTATTTATTTTGTAAAAGTACACAGTTTTAATTTAACACACAAATTTATTTTCCTTCATAGGAGTTGGACTCTTGACCCGGAAAAGATGCAGATATAACACCTCCAAGCTATATCGGTCCTCAAAAAGGCAAACCATCTGTAAATGCAAATTATCTGTTCTTGAAAGATAACTTTTACAACAGTCGTAATCTATCTCTGTACTTTTAGGATAATCTTTATTAAAAATGTATAACGTTATACGGTACGAATTTCATTATTTATAAATACAATATTTATTCGATAATTAAACTGAAAATATGATAAGGGAAACGAACAGAGCAAAAACTGGCAACATGGAGGCAGAGTCAAAAGACAAGATGGCCGAACGTCAAAGTTCCAGAACTTTCAGACTTATGAAAGGGATTCACCAACGACAAAAAGCCGAGGAAATAATTGATGGCCCATGCGGTATTAAGATTTTGATGTTTTGAAATATTGTGTATGGATATGAAATTATGTAAATAACAATTAATAGTTCTTTACACTTTTGGTATAGAGTTCCTATTTTTACGCTAGGTATTAAAACCCTGTCATGTTTGAAGAGAAATCTGAGACGGCCACACGCAAAATGGATTTAATAAAGTTCGCAGATCACAATATGTTAGCATGCCAACTGCAATGAAGAATGTTAATGGGTATGCAAACTCGCTTGAAAGTTTCAATTGTCACAGTAAAGCTTCCAAGTTAACAAATACTTAAAATATAATATAAACTTTTTGTTTCGTTGCAAAAGACTCATTAGTTTAGATTTTACAGGCAAGCCTTCCGTAAATATTTAATTAGACCCGCGGACGCGCCGGCTCTGCGTGACGTCAAAATACAACGCTCTTCGACGCGTACGTCTACGTAGCGCTAATAGATTTTATAGTGGATTGTATTATGTTTCGTTTTTGCAGCTACAGTTACTGTCATTTTGTATACATATTAAAGAGGTGCGCGTGGAGCAGCAAACAAGGGCTAGAACAAATAAGACTAATATTTGTAAGTACTTTTACAATAAACGAAGTATAACGCTAATTTGTTGGTTTTGAGTACCTAAGTCACATATTATTGTTAGTAGGTAGGTATGTATAAATATTGAATATTCTTTTAGTAAAATCACTGGCAAAGTCGCACACTATGCACTAGGGGTTCAATCAAACGCACAAACGAGCAGGGAAGTGATCGTTATCGATTTACTTAGTAATCTGTACTTCCGGTCTGATTTTATAAGTACATGCCTGTACATTTAGATACCAACTTATACAAAAAATAACTATAAGTAGGTACCTATATACTACTACTTACTTCCTACGATAGGTAGGTGTACATTTAATTAATAGATTACTATTGCACTAATGTCAAAATGATCCAACCCGGCCACAGAAACACTGCTCTTGTGGCACAGAAGACAAAGAAGCACTTCCTTCAATTTATCTTGGGTTCTTCCCAAGGTGACACTTTGCCCGCTAAGCATCACGGCGAGATTTGGCCAGCCGCGGGGGCTGAAGGAGAGCTTTGCGTTTTGCTGACCATTTTTGGCGAAGTTGGCTCGCAGATTACCTGCCAGTACTGGTACCTAGGAGGAACCAGTGGCCGACACCAACTATCGCAGTGACTTAGTGTTGGTAGTAGATGGCAACTTGCCACGTGGCCAAAAGGAAAGGGTGTCTGCCGAATACCCATGCCGGGATGGAGACGATCGTGTAGTAGATGTATGTACCTTCGATGGAGGTTTGCTTCGTTCAACGATAAAAACTTGTCCTACTTTGAAAAGAACAGAATATGTGCAATACGTGCATCATACCTTTTTGTGAATATTTATGTTTTTGAGTATTATTGTTTTGTTTGTAGAATATATTTTGAAGTTGGCATATATTTCGCGTCCGATAGTTTAAGTTAAGTTCAAAATTGTTAATATGTGGATAGTGTGTTTGACATCATATTTACCTTTTTATTACATATTAAATGAACATCATTTTGCAAAACATTGTACTATGTAGTTGTTTGCTAATCCAAATAAAGAGAAAAAAAAATTTTACTTATGATATTTCGAACACTAGTTCGTAATAACGGTGGATTATTAACCGTTAAGTGTTTGTGAACGTACATAAGTATTTGTAAATCAAACAAAACAGCGCAATATAACTTTTCAAATCCAATCAATAAGTCCATGTGAGATCACAGTATAGTTCCACATCTTTACTAAGGACTCAAGTCGATTAGGGGAGGGCATCTCATTCTCATTGCCTATAATTTCTATGTTATTAATATATCTACTTAACACTAGCTAAATGAGATAAACGCACTAAACCATTTTTAAAAAAAAAAACTTTTATTTTAATTATTTTATTGATAGAAAAGTAAGCAAAATCCTATTAAAACACAAATATTCATGATAATGCACACAAGTATCTAACCTGTTTTTCGGAAATTGAAACAAAGACTTTTAGCGCAGATTGCAGGTATACCAACCTTCACGACACAGCGGTAAAGAGATTCTTCTTTTTATATACCGCACAGGCACTAAAGTTTCAACTGTTTAAAATATCTAATAACTATAGAAAATTTTCAAATATCAAACTTATTCACGCTGCAGCACTTGGTTTTTCAAAGCGAGCTGTATCCCTAGAAGTTTTAAAAGCTCCGAAGCTTTTGTTTTGTCAGTTTAGACAGAACCTCTCAGCAACGGACGAAACTCGGTACTTGAGAAAAAATAAGAGAGGAAATCTTTTAAGTGAGCTTATTTGGAGTACAATGATATTCATTTTTAATATCCTTTTCAGTAAGATTATTTGTTATGAGACGTTTTTTGTACTGTTACGTTTTGAATTATCAAGATTTGTTTTGTTAGGGTGTCTTGCACAACGCTACTGAGCGGTCGCTAATTCTGTTTAGTGGTAAATCTATTGCAAACATTGTTCTGCCCCTTCAAACAAATATCTGAAATGACATTTAAAAACATTTTAAATTTTGGAAATAAAAAAAAATTGTTTAAATCCAATTAAGAAATGCTGTGAAAGCTGCTCAACTTGGTTTTTTTATTCATCTAAAGGGTCATCCACACAAAAATTATATGATTGCGACATTATGCCAAAACAATAACGTTCTGTAACATGATGATCATCATCAAAATTCTTATTTTAAGAACAATTACTCCCAGCATAGTCCTCTAATGCAAATATAATCCTACTATTATATAGCGGTCATGTAACATTTTATTAATTCAAAATCAGTACAAGGGCAGCAGAACACTGCTGGACATATCCACATGTTTACATAACACAATGATTTTGAATCGTTACCACATAGTAACGAGTTATTTTTATTGATAAGTTTACATTAAAACGGGCAGCATTAATGTTCACTTATAAAAAAAAAAATAAGTACCTATATTATAGCTATGAAATTATTGTAATGAATGTACTGTACATCGCTCCACAAAAAGTTTCTTTGTGTGTACATACGTGTACAATGTAAAATAAAATATGCAGGTGCATAGGGGAGGAGCCCAAGCCAACCACACCTGCAAGTGGTGCACCTGCCGATCAACGGACGAGGCTCTGGCGAACATAACAAGCGGCAATAGGCTCGCCAACTATTACGTAGGACCAACTATATAATTGGCGAAGTGTGGGCGTATAATATGCCCCCGCCTACCCCTTCGGGGAAACAGGCGTGAATGTGTGTATGTAAAAAAAACAAAACATAAGCTTCCAATCTGACCGATTGCAGGCGGCCTATATCTAACGTGATCCTGCAACTTTCATCAGGTCCTACATCCATCTTGTAGGTGGATGTCACACGAGACGATTTCTATAAAAGTTGTCTCCATTCTAGAACTTTCCTGCCCCCACGGCTGTCAGTTCTTTTAGCTGCTCACTGCCACTTTAGCCTGCTAAATCTTTGAGGCACGTCGGTGGTGTTCGTTATCCATGAATTAAATTAATAAAATTTCAGGACATACAAATTTATTTCAAAAGGGAAAAAAGAATTTAAGACGCCTGTCACATTATGGATAGTTGGCATAGTATAAAGGTGATTTTCACATAATTTGGAAAATGAGAAAAAGTCTTAGTCTAAGTAATTCATACAAGCTTCAGCTAAAAACCAGCGCAGTAAGACATCTTAATGCATGCGTTGTAATTTTTGTATACTTATATCTCTCGATTTCTTTTTTTGTATAATGTACAGTGATGTGTTTGCACGTGTTGTGTGTTGTGCTAGTATGTAATTTAGGAACTTATCTCAAATGCTAATAACTCACTTGTATAAATAAATAAATCGATGTTTTCTGACAAGTACCCCAATTATTTAGTTTTAAGGTAAGTATCTTTCAGAACTTATGTAATGGATACTAAACAACGGTTAAATATACCTAAATACGATTTTAATTGGTAAGTACATACTTAATTTACATAGGTACACACCAAAACTAAATTGTAATGTTGTAGACTGAAGTGAAAAGTATGTAACGTCACCTCCTTAAAGGTGTTAATAAATAACGTTAAATTCAAGGCTAGCCTAGTGAGAGGAACAGTACAAAGGAGTGTCCATACCTTTCATAGCAATCAAGTATGTGACACGAAGAATCTCCAACGAAATAGATCAAGGATCATCTTGAAATCAAAAAGCCATATCCATATGGCGACCGATATGGCGTGGAGGTCAGTATACCTACACTCCGCTCCTAAAGTCGTGGATTCGATTCCCACACAGGACAAATCTTAGGTGTTTATTTATATGTATCTGTTATTTAGTATCCATAACACAGGTTCTTAATCTTGGAACTAAATAATTGGTGTAATAGCTAGAAATTATTTATTTATCGTCCCCAACGTGTAACAATGTCAAGAAAAAAAAGTTACATAGCGACTTATCCGTAGAACAGAGTCCGATGTGATCATAGAGCAATAATACGATAAATAGCTAAATGAGATAAGGAATACAAGCTCTATTGATATACATTTTTAAAATTTTCGTATCTTATTTAGTTTGAGATATACAGAATCGAACAACGTTCAATGTGATTTAAGTTTCGTAGAAAAACGCACGAAGTGGTCAACGGACAGTGCGCGGGGAGTGGGGACGGCGCGGGCGCCACGTTCGTTCGTCACTCCGGCCTCTTTTCGTTGGAAAGCGGGCGTTTTCATGTCATGGGCTTAGTTTTTTTCGGTTTGATGAATATATCTAATTAGTTAAGTGTTTTGCATTAACAAACATATTGTTAGAGATGCCGCGATCACGAAAAAATTAAGACATGCTTAAAAAAGATGAAGGAGAGCCTGAGCTAAGTTCATCTTATTCAAATTCGCCTGCAGTTTATATGAAAAAAACTGCAGGTGCCGGTAAGTTGACTTTGTAGTTGTAATATTTAATCAATATTATTATGTCCTACACTATTACATTGTTAAATTTATAAATATTACGTCTATTATTAATTTTTGTATCCGATACTACTTGTGGGCGATCGATTTTTATATAGGACGTTTTTTTATGGAGAAGCACAAAAACGCAATTGTAGTTCGAAAATACACTTAGCGTAATGCTTATTCATAGAATAACCAGTTTCTATGTAATAATAAATAGTAAAAAGTAGAAGTCTTTACAAAACTTAGGCCGATTTAATACGAACATTATGGAACTTCTAAGCGTTTCATGTGAATATTGGACGTTTTTCTACGGAAACTATGATACGATTTGTTGGTTCGATAATAAAATGGGACGTTAATACTGGGATAATGGAGTCAGTTAGGACGTTATTCAATTTAAAATTTCGTTAAATATAAATAATTTTGGATAAAATTTGCATAATGAATTGCTAGGTAGGTATATAGTCCTGCTATTTTAGTAATAATATATTTTTCTATTATTTTAGTTGAGAATGTTGATGAAAAAGGCATTACACCACCATTGTCACCTTTGCCACCTGGTGCAGACAAAATCAGTCAGGAATTGACTATTGATTGATATATGGGAAGAAATTCAGGATGGAGATGGCGATACCTACCCAGAAATCTCCTGCGACAGCTCAATACCAAATATATTATATGACCCACAACCCAAAAATGTTACCTAAAATTAACTTAGTATATTTTCTTTAGAAGTACCGTCTACGTCTACTATGACGACCCCGTCACCAAAATCACAAGATCGTCATAGATGAGGCAATGAAAAAAAGAGTGTTTGTGACCATGTTCGAGCATTTGTCCCTGTTAGGTCGTACTATATACGCAAAAATAGCAAAAAGCTCTACTTACAAGGTGACTTATTTATTTATTTATGTAATCAGAACGGAATACACCAATTACATTAATTATCAAAAGTATACACTAAGTATTTCCAAAATGTTTAAGTTGTATCTTAAATGGTTTGAACCTGAGAAATACACTTCCAAAGCTACAAGATAACGCCAGTATCGGGACATTATGAATCCAAACTTCAATCTCGCTTTTCATATTCCCAAAAAGGATCAGTGCGATGATTGTCACATTGTCCGATTGAAACATAATCCAACGGATCAAGAAAAAGAATGATCCCTACAAATTATTTTTTAAATATGATCTCACTCAACCTGATTTTAATATTTTAGTGATTCGCGGTAACACGAGAAACTCGGTTTCGGAAACAAGTTGAACTAAAAAGCCGAGATGAGTTTCTTGAGGCATTCTTCTCAGTCTCGTTGCCTTTTGGAAGCCTCGTTAGAGTCACCGACAGACTGACTGACTGACGGACAATCCCTTCCCTCCTTTAGAATAACGACAGGCTGACTGACAGATCCCCCCGATAAGAGTCACCGACATATTGACAAATCTTGAGAAAAACCACAACAGACAGATAAACTGGCAAACCTTGACAAATTCTGACAAAGAAACCATTTGTTTTTATTTATATAAGTGCCGCTCGGGAGATATTCCGGTGGAGTATCATCAATATTTTAATGCTTTGCCACACGGTACTGGTGATGATTCTGAAGAAATAGATCCTAATCAATAGGACAGCATCCAATTCCTCAATTACTTACTTGAGTACTTATTATCATTCACATTGTTTCGCTTCATTCGTATTTTTATTTAATACTTATTGTTATTTGATGTTTGTCTAAGCATGATTTAATTGATATATTTGTGTAGCAACCATTATAGGTTAATTAGAATATGCAGGTTGTAATCAGTCTTAGATATAGATTCTAAGACTGATTAATAATAATATTGTACACGCTGGTTGTTATATGATTTATTTTAAATTGAGGATGTGGAGCAAAATGTCTTGTCTGTTGTCATGATGTGTACTTAATTACATACATTTTTAATACAATTAATTTAGGTCGTAACCTAGTTGCAATGCTGTGATATAATGAGTTGCCTACCTATTTATTTATTAGTAACACTGCCAGAGTATTGTTAATTTTACGTCAGTTTAGTTGTTATTAAATATAAAATCGTCTAGGTAACGATGCTTTTAATCGAGACTGATTAAGACTAATAATTTCTATAGAAAAACTATGTTATTGTTAATTTTTAAACAAAGTTTAAGTATGTACCTGCCTCTACTATAGTTCGATTAGTAAGATTAGTGTGTAAGTTATATATATTTAAATCTTCTAAGTACGTCACTTTGATGTCATTGGTGTTCCAATTTTTAACCTCTAATGGTTTTATTAGGTTCCTATTTTGAGATTTTCTAAACTAATTAACGATTTAGAACATTAATTTCGTTTTTATTTTGTTACATAAGGTTATTGTCATAACTAATGTTATGGCTAAATTATATTTAAACTAGACGTTACCCACGGTTTTACCCGCGTAAGTCCCGTTCCCGTGGGATTTTTTTAGGATAAGATAGCCTTTGTGTTATTCCAGCACTGCAGCTATACACATACCAAGTATAATCATAATCGGTCTAGTAGTTTATGCGTGAAAGAGTAACAAACAATCAAACATACATACATACACATACATAAATACACATACATACATACAAACTTTCCCCTTCATAATATTAAATAGGTATTTCAAAGTAGCATAGAGGTATTCATATAGGACCTATAGGTGATAGAGTATTCAAACGAAAAACGTTCAAAGTTAATATAGAACGGCATCTAATTCAGATGTCTCCGTAAAAAAACGTATTATGTACACTATGGACTCCCGCTCTTCCGCTATAAAACGTCCAATGTTGATATGGAACCCACTATTTCGTGAAATAAAAGCATTAGAAATGTACATTAAGGAGCATTTAACAAGGCTAACGCTTTATATAAACATGTCAAAAAATCGAAATGTCAAGTCTCACTGTTTTAGAATAACACAAGTTAAAAACTTCTTTGACCTCTACTGAAAACTATCAACCCTACAGATCGAACGTTATTCTACGGATGAGTCGATAGAGATACGCGTTATTTATTATTATTTATTTATTTAGTACACACACAGAAATATACATACAGAAATACTTAAAACTAAGAAACATTGGGTACAGGGCACAGCTTATTCCAGAAAGAAATATCTTCCAGCGTTGTGTGTTAAGAAAATAAAGATTTTCAAATTACACTTTTACAAACACTATCCGTTGTCATACCTACTATTTGAAGCACCCTGTTTTTAATTTTGTTGCGGACATTATTTACCGATAATAAAACGAGAACAAACTTTATCTAAACTACAAAGAGTATTCCCTGATCTTTAATTACACTTAAGTATGCAACCAGAAGAATCTTCCAAGAAATAGATCAAGGATCATCGTGAAATCAAAAAGCCTAATCCATTGTCCCCCATTCGGGTAACAATGTCGAGTGAAACCTGGCCCTTGGCAAAGTGCCACTTCTGCCAAACTTCGAAACAATGTGTCCCGCAAAACAAACTTCCTGTAGGCGTCCCAAAGATGGCGGCCGGTTGTAACTAGGACAGCTGATATGCGGGGTTTGATCGATCGTTTTGGGTTTTTATTGATCCATTTCCTTCGTTCGAAGCCCATTTGAAAGGCAGCTTAAGAGTATGCTTATTACATAAAAAGTTAATATTTTAATTGCAAGAGCAAGTTTAAGAGATAGCTTCTTAAAAATTAAGTCATACGATGTGTCTCGCAAAACGAACTTCCTGTAGGCGTCTCAAAGATGGCGGCGATTGTAAGTGGGATAACTGATATGAGAGGTTTGATCCATCGTTTTGGGTTTTTATTGATACAATTTCTTCTTTTGAAGCCCATTTGAAGGGTAGCTTAAGAGTATGCTGATAACATAGAGAGGCTAATGTTCAATAGCATGTATTTTAATTTCAAGGGTTAGTTTACGAGTTTTCTTTTTAAAAAATCAACAACCAAAACAAATTCCCGTAGGCGTCTCAAATATGGCGGCCGGTTGTAAGTGGGATAACTGAAATGCGAGATTTGATCGATTGGATCGACTTTTTATGAATCTTCGTTTAATTTTAAAGCAAAAGTTAGTCTAGTCGATTGCTTATGAAAAAGAAGAGGTAATTTCCAATAGTATCTATTTTAATTATAAGGGCTTATTTCAGAGTTGGCTTAAAAAGCAAGCTATTAAATGTGTCAGGTCAAAACTAATTCCTGGAGGAGTCCCAAACATAGCCGCCGGTTGTAAGTGGGACAGCTGATATTCAAATTGTGATTATAGTCTACATTTAAAGTCAATCAAAAGGCTAGTTCGAGAGTATGATTATTAAACATAAGAAATAATGTCTAATGCCATCAATTATAATCGGTAAGGCCTAGTTTACTATTATTATCTACAGTAAACACTACAATCGCCCACCGAACCACCAACCCAGAAACCTCTGGGAAACCAGAGGGTGTAAGTGACTAAAGACCGATCGACGTGGAATACAACCAAGGATGCCTTCTCAAGGATTTGATCATAACGACCAAGTAGCAATAACAATCTAACTTAATAAATGTCCATGTTGTAGATTTCTGATTTATTAAAATTATACGAATGCCAGCTTGAATGTATGGACTACCGATTTGGCGTGGAGGTCAGTATACCTGCTCTCCGCTCCCAAGGTCGTGGGTTCGATTCCCACACAGGACAAATCTTGTGTGCATGAATATAAATATTTGTTTCGAACTGGGTGTTTCCTATGTATGTTAAGTATGCATATAAAAAAAAAGTATCTCGTATATTTATCCGTTATTTAGTATCAAAAACACAAGTTCTTAATGATACTTATCTTGAAACTAGATAATTGGTGTAATAGTTTAAAAAAAAAATTATATACAAAATAATCCTAACCAATCCTTCCATCTATCCACTGTAAGCTTTTCTTGTCAAATATCTTAGAAATGTTGGGACCTAAAATGTTTTCTTTGTACAAATACAACAAGAAATGAGAAATGAACAGGCACAAAGATAACATACAAAAATACAATACATTACACAGACTAAGTCTTACACCAATAACTTAAGCCAACTAACCTGAGATAACCACAACAGATTAAACAATATTCAAGCCTTGACTTTAAGATTCTTGTCCTAGTATCAAAGCTTATGACGTTCATACCTCGCCGTTCCGATTAATGGAAGGACCGAAATTCCTTGAAACAGTAATCTGTTTAGCACCTCGACTTGAGATGAATTTATCGCAAACTTCAGCCTTCGCTTCCAACAAATTTCTAACTGATTATGCCCATTTATTAAATGCGATAAGCAGTCCTCTTTTGTGACGCGATGTTATGCAAAATAAAAGATGTGTCCCGAACAATTCGGAAGTTTCCGCCACAACTTGGTAAAGAATTGGGATTTCGGTGCCTTGAAGGGCGTTGTTTTGTGCGCTAATGCCATTATTTTGATGAGTTTGTTATGAGACACAGTTTCCAATTGGGTACACAATTACGCTTGCTTCTTTATTGAGTAGCGATTCATCGTGAAAAGACATTACATGAACCTCTTAGGTACTACTATTCTCGAAAATTATTCTGAATCTGAACACGATAAAAGTTACATCTGCATATATTACCTACAGATTTATAGAGGGCTTATTACAAAACAACATCTAAAGTGAAACTAGGTTTAAAACTAGTACTGTCACTGTCTTCATCTTATTGAATGGAAGTGACAGCACCTGTTTTAAACTTGGGCTAACTTTAGACGTCGTTTTGTAATAAGACCTTTTTATCTTTAAAATACATCATGTAGTTAAAATTTTATCATGCACCAATTTAAATTATACGAACTTAGTATTGAAGCCTTATGGGCATCCTTTTGTTATCTAACCCACAAATATTTAACCCTCTCTTTACGTAACAGACACTGGCATACCGCAGTAACTTTTGGCCGATCCAAGTGGTTAATTGAGTCAGTACGTCTATTTGAATTTAAGTAACCACCCACCTGAGGTTTTACTGTGAGCCATAAATTTTCAGTCATATTTGCCTCAAGTGTGATTGTTAAACTCAGTGGCGTGAATATGCAGGACAATAAAATAATTTTACGTCTTTTATGTAATTATGCCGTCTTAAAACGTGTGGCTTGAGGTGCGTGAATGTGGAATACACGTAGCGGTTGTCTGTCTCTCGTGATTTGACTTGTCATATTTTATTAAAGAGAAGCGTAATTTTCCTAAATTTTATCTTCTATGTAATATACATCATCTCACGCTCAAATGTCCATTAAAGGGTGGTCAACCTTTATTTAACTACTAGCGGCCGTATCAGGCATAGTAATAAAAAAATATTATTCAGTTCATTTATCCAAACAAAAAAATATTTTAAATTGCTAACGAAAATTGATCAATTGGCCTAGCGGCCGTATCAGGCATAGTAATAAAAAAAATTACCAAAATTAGCCAAATAGGTAAATGCGTTGTTGAGTTTTAACATTACAACGAAAAGTGGTATTGATTTTTATATAAATCGATTTAAAGCTATATTGATCCCATTTAGTTCTAGCAAAGTTCAATAATTATAGTACAGATATATCTAGTTGAATATATATGAATTATAGTGCAGATATATATGAATTTTATAATATACACATATTACAGAGACATACAGCCCAGCGTATAGTACAGAGATATATAGCCCTTCGCGTACTTGCTCACTAGGCAAGGTCGCATTATCACGACGTACCAAAGAGGTAGACATAGATCATATCCACTCAACACATTCCATTTATCATCCCATCCGCTTAAAATTATTGTCTATCTTATTACTACATTTAATTGTATTTTGTGGTTTAAATCTGCCTTTTGTGTGGCTGTTGCACACGAAAGTTATAAGGTCTCCACGGAAGACCAGCACTGTTATGGCCCTCTACTGCAGCACATGCTGAGTGGAGTCCTTTTTAGGCATACTATATGTAAACTTATGTGTAAAAATGGTTTACTGATTTGAATTCTGTTTTTTGTTTATGCGTATTTATGTCTAAATAAATTTTATTTCATTTCATTACTGACCTTTATTGACACTGTTCTACGCTATGCCCTAATTACATACCCACATTGCATTGCATTAGTTTATTGTGTTTGTTGGATTTTTTTATTTTAATTTCATTAGGAAACTTAATTTTAATTTCACATTGTATTATTTAGTAACTTACATAATTGTTATTTAATCGTAACAGCATGCCGGTGTGTTGGATGCACAATTACTCTGTAAGCCGACATGTACAACTATGTTAAATAAATAAATACTGTCATTCTGTCAAAATATATATAGAACAAATCAGGACAAATAGTGTTCATATACACAAATATTCATCTTGAATGGGTGTCAACCCCACGGCCATAATATCGGTGTGCAGGTGTGGACCCACAGGTCACGCTATATCGATATATCGATAGTCAATTATGTGCCCCCAGTGAAACGTGATAACAGCTCCTCTGTTGACTTATATGAAAGGTATTCTTCTTCTTTAGACGTGTTCATAACAAATCATTTTAACACTGACCTGAGAGCCGACTTCAGTTCAACGAAAATGAAACTTTGTTATACCCATCTCTTTCACTCGATAATGAGATACCTATAGAGTCAAACAGATAGGTATAACGAATTATCGTTTTCAATGAATTAGAGAAGGCCCTATTACTCTGTCAGCGTAATGCTGCCCTCAATATGCCGCAACAGCAATAGCACAAGCAAAAGCGTTCATTAGGAAACCTATAAATTTCAATATGTTTCAGAGCACAGTGATCATTGGTCAAGTGGGCCAAGGTCTGCAAAGGCAAGGCTCCACATTCAGCATTCAGATTTGCCTCATCGCAAAAAGTCCGAACCTAAAATATGTACATAATATATGACGGTTGGTAGTCCTTTTAAAATACCTCGGAATGAGATGGGTCGTCGGTTAGTCTGGCGGATCGTCGTCCTGTCGGTGTACGCGCTGCCATGTTGCTGGATGAATCTATTGTTCCACGTAATCTTGTGTACATACATACATAATATCACGCCTGTTTCCCCGAAGGGGTAGGCAAAAGCATAATATATATCCACATCTCGCCGATTATATTGTTGGTCCCACGTTATAGGAGGGGAGCCTATTGCCGCTCACCGGGAATTGATCTGTTCGTCTGAGCCTCGTCCGCTAATCAGCAGATGCACTTGCTGATGCAGATTAGCGGGCAGGCACTCAGATCTTGGTAAGAGCCCTAAACATCCTATTGATCAAGGCGGGCAGAGTCCTTCCTATATTATTCCTTCCTTCTTGTATTATTATTATATGTAACTTTCCTCAGGAGCCAGAGAATTCTGAATCCTAACCGAGTCAATATTCTCATACAGATCGTAAAACTTAACCCTTATGACGACAGATATATTATTCCTATTACAAAATCCAACGTAGGACGCAGGCAAGATCCAGACATAAAAAAATGTCCGGTTATTGAACTCGGAACCCGTCTAGAAAGCAGACGATTTCAATTTGCGTCAATGATTCCATTACGGTGCCCGATGGGTGACTGCTTAAAGATGGCGGTCCGGAAAAAGCTATGTGATGCTATATAGGTCGTGCTTAATAGCGCATTACAATTTTGTGTAATATACAGCCGAGCTGAGAAAGCTTTTCACTAGTTTCTAGTGCGAATCGGCTATGGCAGGTATATTCCATGTATTTCTGGAGTATTTTCTACATATCTAACCAATTAACAATTTGAAAGAACTGAGCCTGTGCGTTTCTTCCCAGTTCTTCTCACAAAGCGGTGGTATGCAACTGGAAAATTGACTTACACTTTTTGTTGCATGTAAGTGAAACTTTGCTTTTTGGTTTCAGTGTAGTCATGTTGTGAAAGTTTATTTTAATTATCAAATCAAATGTTTTATTTGCACAAATGTGGGTATCATACAGGTTTTTAAAATAATATAATAAAGTACAGCACATTTACCATTTCTGGCTTGCAAAAGTTACATAAAAATTAGATTATAGATACATTTACAGATAATAATTAAAATTTACAATAATAAAAAAGAAATATGGACATGTCAAGTATAGTTGTCATAAAAGATAACACCAAAAAATGTGAACTAAGTATGTCAAGCTACAATTATATAAAAATAAAAATAAAACTGGTCATTATTATTTAAAGTATGTCAGTATTAAATGTTTAATTAGTATCATTTAAATATTCGGAGACAGAATAGTAACATTTTTAAACCAACCATTTAAACAAATGTCTTTTAAATATTTTCAAATGCAAGATACATATTTCCGACGGTAGGTTATTGTACAATTTGATCACCATATAACAACAATTTCTTTTAAAGACATCCGTCTTTATGTGCGGTACAGTTAACTTGTTTGGATATTTAGTATTGAAATAACACATGTCTTTTTTCCTTGTAAACAAATCGGGATTCTGTTTCGCAAAAGTACAGGCTTCGTAGAATTAGATGCACATTTAAGGAAGTGTAAGCAAACTCAACTCTTTGAATAACGGTCTGCAGGTAGTCCATGGGGGTACATCTTTCAGGGCGCGGACGCACTGTTTTTGCGCGATGAATGCTCTTTGCATCCCCACTGAATTGCCCCACAGAAGGATCCCGTATCTTAAATTAGAAGCCACATAGCCATGATATGCTTTTAAAGCAGTTTGAATATTGGCTAACTTTGTCAGCCTCCAGAGAGCGTACCTAAATCTATTTATTTTGCAGCAAACGTTGACCACGACATGTGGGATTTCCACAAACAGCTATCATCTAATATTAAACAAAATGTAGCCTCAAACAACAAAAAAAAAATGTAGCCTCATTGGATTCAGTCAATTGTAAATTATTATAGTCACTTTTAAATGCTTTTTCCTTCCATTTTTATTTAAAAATTGTATATATAATTATGTAGTCTTAATTAAATTTACGTTCAAATTGTTAGTACTGAGCCAATTTATTATATTTGTAACACATTTATTTATTTCTTCACCGTAATCCAAATCACCATGATTTGGGATGATAATAGAAAAGTCATCAGCAAAAAGGAAACTTTTATATTTGCATACTAACGGAAGATCGTTAATATAAAGTAAAAACAGTAAAAGACCTAAAATACTACCCTGTGGAACACCAACTTCTTTAGGTTTTAATGAGTCAGATTTAATAAGTATTTGCCCCATATTAGTTTTCAATGCAGGTATTTCCACATATTGTACGCGATTTTCTAAATAACTTAAAAACCATTTTAGAGTTATTCCACGTAAACCATATTTTTCACACTTTTCTAATAATAATTTATGACTCACAAAATCAAACGCCCTAGTCATATCGAAAAATATTGCTGTCACTCTAATTTTGTTATTTAAGTTCCCAACTATCTCATTTATAAGTTTGGATGCTGCCAACGTAGTGGACTTTCCTTTTTGAAATACATTTAGTTCTGGGCATAGAACATCGTGTTTACATATAAAGTGCGTTATTCGCTTGTGCATATTTTTTCTATTACTTTTGAAAACACTGGTATCAAAGCTATAGGTCGATAATTTGATGGAACTTTTTTATCACCCTTCTTATGTATAGGTTTGATAACTGTAGTTTTCAAATTATCAGGAAATATACCCTGTGAAAATAATGATTTATTTTTGACGTTATCAAGTATTATGTAATCGTTTATAAAATTAAGTACGTATATAGCCAACCACACGAAACCATCACAGATTAGGGAAAGCAGGTGTGTTCTGTAGACTGTAACAATAAATTTACAAAAAAATGTATGTTTGTATAAGTTCTTTATTTAGCCAAACTTGAATTTAATTAAATCGTGTTTCCTTATATAAATAATCATTTGTTATTATTTCTTTATTTGTAATGATGATGATGATATTAATCGTCTGCTTACTGGTAAAGTATGTTAAATGCATATTTCCTTGAACTGAGATAATAAGGTTTGAAAGTTCAATCGATTTATTACTCTCATTAAAATTATTTTTTGTAAATTATATTTATGCCAATTGATAGGTAAAATATTACACTTTAACTCATTTAATTTAAAACAATACCAGTATCAGAAAATTAAGCAATAAATCAGTTATTATTGATGGAGGGCATGCACTTAACTGGTTTTAGCTGTAATTGAAAAAACAGAGATAAAACCTATTTTGGCCTTAAAATCTTAGTAATTTGAATGGAAACAACAAGCTTATGGTAAAAGCTAGGCATAATAATAGAAAAAAGGTGCGTATGTAATGGATTTGGGGAATTATTGGGTGAAATTCTGCATTTATCTGATTTTACTTGTAGGACTTAAAATAAATTGTGCACTTATTATAAAAATGTTCATACAAATAAGTTCAACATCTTTGAAAGTGTTACTGAAGTTGTATAATTTAATAATCAAGTCAGACAGTATTCATTCGTAATCACAAATCATAAAGAAATCAGAGTAGGGAAGTATAATCAAGGAAATTTAATTGTAAATGAATACTATGGACGATTTCATTCTTTAGAAGAATCTTCGTCAATTGCAGGTTCTGGTAGGTGATCAGGCCCATCTATGTCGGTTAAAGGTTGGAACCAGCCGTGGTATTCTTCAGGGATAACACCTGTATCATATAGCTTTAGAAGATCTTCTTACTTTGCTTTAGTTATAGGCAAAGCCTTAGTATTAAGTTTTTTAAGACGTACATGGCTAGTTTCATGCGGTTGTTCAATAGTTCTGTGTCTTTTTGGTCTACTACTTGCAACCTGTGCATTTTTCACTTAAACTGGTAAAGCTGGTACATTTTCGCAGCACAACGAAGCATCTAAATATAAACGTTTCGATGAATTACGTATATAATGTGGCCCATGGTAGGGAAAGACTCAATATGATTTTTGACGTAATCAATTCAATTCAATTCAATGTTTATTGCACTCCATAATGTTTTACATAAGGTCTTACATCTACACAAGTTACAATTATGGACCCTGTTGGGCACGGCAAACATCGACAGCAGCTTTATTAGTTTTGTTAGGATGTTCTTTTTTTCCTCTTTAGTCTTCGGCGTCATACAGACCACATTGGTTGCATTTTTCAATAGTATTATTTATAACGGTGGGAGAAATCGATAAAATGTAACAGAATTATTTTTGACACACTTGTCTTGACACACATCCATCGTGATAAAAGAATCATTTTTTTGTAAATTAGCGTTGCTTTTTAGTACCCTTCACTGCATTTATATCTTTTTACCTGTATTTTATAGCAAAAAAACGTAAATAAACGAGTTTAACATATTTTAGCCTGACATAATATTCATAGCTACGTAGATGTGGTGTAGTTACATCTACAACGAAAAAATCTTAAAGTGATATATCATTACTTACTTGTACAGTTTAGCTCGAAATCAATGGTAAGGTGATTTACCTCGGTTTATCTGACTGATTATTGCTATTTCATTGTAGGTACTATATTTTTAACTAGGGTATCTTTGTATTAACGGTCCTATCGGTTATTCTGTTTTACCAGTAGATAAAGCATCGAAAATTACATATAAATGCATTCATAAGTCATTTTAGAAAAAAAGTGCATTTATCATGTTTTACCAGTAAGCAGACGTTATGATGATTTATTTACAGTTATAAAGTATCTACTTTTCTTTAACAATTAAATCTTCTGCTTCGGTTTGAGTGTGTGCAAGCCTTAAATCTCGGCAGACGGATTGCTTAATGCTATGGCTGTGGATGAACGAGTTACTTGAGATTTTAGTCCACACAAATCTTATCCTAGATGATTTATCCTTAACTCTACTAGGTATTAATTTAAGTCAAATTCAGTCATACTAAGCGGAAATTATTGAGTGGAAATTAGTAAGTCTAAGCGCTGAAATGAGTATTGGAAAATGAAATAATATTAAGTGTTATTTAGTATATTTCATTATCAAAGCACACGTAGCTCCGCGGTGCTAGGTGATCGAAAGCGATCTCTGAAGTAAAGCAGAGTTCACAGAGATCAGTCCTTGAATGGGAGACCGTTTGTGTGACATTTAACCCCTTATACATAGAATAATTCCGTGCTTCTGAAGGCATGCTAAGCCGTTGGTCCCGGTTATCACTCATTGTAGAAGTCGAAAGCCATCTTAGACATTTAAAAGAACGGATTATATAATTCTAACAGCAAGACGCCACACACCTAGTTCAGCCGATACGCGTTCCATTCGCGTCGTGGTGTGTAACCTCTCATAATATAACTTTCTTAACATGTTTTATGAGAGGAGACCCTTAATCAGTAGTAAGGCGGTTATATCAAATCAAAATTCATTTATTCAAGTTTGGCTCAATAGAGCTCTTATGAATGTCATACTTATATACTAACTCGCCTATTCACTGCGAGCGGGAGCTTGATCGTAAAAGAACGGGCAAGAAAATCGTCAAGATTGGTTTTTTCTCCCGCCAGTTACAATTAAAATACATAATATTAAAACAATTGTGTTCTGCAGTCACAAGATTTAAAAGAAAAGAAATGAAAAGAAGAGAAGATATACATATACATACACACACACGCATACAGACAACCACAACTGTTTCCGCGAAGGGGTAGGCAGAGGCATATTATATGAACATATTTCGCCAATTATATTTTTGGCCCCGGTGAGCGCCACCTATTGAGTGGAACTAGCAACATAGTTGGCGAAATGTGCCTCTGCCTACCCCTTCGGAAATCAGGAGTAAAAGTTCGTGTAAATGTTTAGAATATCTATCTTCATGACATAAAAACGTGCCCTATAAAATCTCATAGACCTGAATTAGCAACCTCAGCTACAATTAGTCTTTTAAGTTTTGAAACTTTTTCTATAGAGTTAACGGCTTCTAGAACTGGTCGACTAGAAAAATGGTTGCAAAGTTACTCGGGCCTTGCAACTTAACAACCTTACACATTGATACATTACCCTAGCACGAGTAAGATGGAGTGGGAAGTTTACACCTCGGGGTATTTCTAAGTTTCACGTAATACATTCCAATTTTCTAGTTTACTTTTTAAATAGTTTTGAAGAACTTCCTTTCGCTTTAGCTTTTTCTTAGTAACTAGAATAGTAGAATATCTAATGGTATTAAGTTTGACGACCGATATGGCGTGGTGGCGAGTATACCCGCATTCCACTCCTGAGGTCGGGGGTTCGATTCCCACACAGGACAAATATTTGTGTGTATGAATATGAATATTTGTTCTGGTCTGGGTGTTTTTCTATGTATATTAAGTATGTATTTACAAAAAAAAAAAGTATTTATATATGTTTATCCGTTATTTAGTATCCATAACACAAGTTCTTAATGATACTTATCTTGGAACTAAATAATTGGCGTAAGTGTAAGAAATATTTATTTTATTTATTATTATTAAGTTTGCATTTTAAACATTATTTTCATAAGTCTGTGCAATAAAGTCCAAAATAAATAAATGCTATATAATGAATTTGAATGTGTCTTCTTGTCTGGGTGTTCCCTATGTATATTAAGTATGGGTTTACTGTTCGTTACAGTTTGAATGTCTGTTGACACAACCTTGTCAATAGATGACGCTGTACTATTTGTGATCAGTTTCTGATTCGCGCTATTATTATTTGTTTGTAAAATATATATATTAATGTATGTATTAATTACGTTTTATATCCAGTATTCTGTGGTTTTATTACTTGGCCTGGCGTCGTCACTTTCATATATAAAAAAAGGATGTAGGTACCTATGCTTTTCCGTTAATTATTAGTATCCATAGCAAGTATGTAATGGTAATGAAACATTGATCGAATGAGAGGGGGTGGCACTAGGCCGTAGAGGTGTAAAAGTAACGAAATAAAGCATACCCGCATGTATTCGTTACTTTTACAATTTGTATTCGTTACTATCGTATCGTTACGTTACTCGTTACTTATAATATGGTATGTTAGAGTAACGAATTGAGTCGTATTGCATACGCGTACAGTATGACATCGTTAATAATGAAAAAGCAATAAATAGGTGTATAAAATTATCTTATCAATAAAATTTAAGCAACATTCTAACGATAAATTATAACGATCTTTAAAGTTTAATAGTATTGTAAAGAATAAAATTAAACTTTAAAAATTAAATAGAAAATGTTTCAACCTCGTGCGGCCTAGTGGCGTAGTTAATTGAAACAATAACAAAAAAAATTGTTAGTTAGAATAGACGATTTTGAAAACTAATTCAAATTTTAAGCTTTGTCTACCCACACAATACCTTCAGTAAATAGTAAATAACTAGCCGAGTTTCTAAATTACGTACGAACATCGATCTTAGTAACGCATGTTTTTCAATTCACCGAATAATGCGCGCATGCGTTTAAACGTTTTAATACACGCATCAACGGTACTTGCGTACAGTGTAGGCACTCATACGAAAAGTGCGAGTAACGAAATGCATTCGTGAGTAACGTTTCGTTACTTCGTACTAGACGGCGCACCCGTTACTCAGTACCGAATACATACGGTTTGTTACAGCTAGGCCGGTACCACTCAACAGTCTCAGCACACGCAAAGATTTTTTTTGAATTATATATCTTATACCACTGATTTTAATATGTTGGTAGAAAATCCTAATGAAGACTGTAAGTATAATGTTTTTACAGGTTCAATTTATTGTTTTTTTTTAGATCAGACTAAAAGTTATACTCATAAAAGCTGTCATAAAACTCATAAACCCTTGAAAGCATAGATTAACATGCAAATAATTCAGTAATTATAACTTTTCATGGTACTAACATACCTTTTTTATCTACATACATACATACATTCACGCCTGTTTCTCCAAAGGGGTAGGCAGAGGTATATTATACGCCCACATTTCGCCAATTAAATACTTCGTCATAGGTGGCGAGCCTACTGCGGCTTACCTGGCACTATTATGTTCGCCAGAGCCTCGTCCGTTGATAGGCAGGTGTACCACTTGCTGGTGAGGTGGGCTTGGGCTCCTTATTTCTTGGTGCACCCTTTTTTTATTTTATTGCTGAATAAGAATCCCTTTTTCTCTCCCTATATCTTGTTGCTTGCATTTCCCGTATAATAATAATGTTGTCGTCAGATCACGGAAAACGTCGGTATAAAGTTGCTCCGTGAACCCTAAAGGGACCCTCAAGATTTACGAGGGCCCACAAAGCGTGGTGTAGGGGTCGGGTTAGCTGCAATACGTCTGATATTGCATTTTTACTGTGACACGTGTCTTATAACCGCCCAAGAATATATTGGAACGACTAAGATTCTTGCATCTCTAATTGTGACACTAATTTTAGGTATATTATTATGTATTTCTACTTGGCAGTGGCACAGAAATTTGAATTATAATAATAATAATAATAAATCTTTTTTGCAACAATAGGGAGTTAACAAGTACAGTGCAAGCCCTAAACCTTAAACTAGCGTAAGCTGTATGTTGAGAGTCAGTTCCTTCCAAATTTAAATTAAAAATATGATACAATCTAGTAAGTAAACAACAAAATTTTTGTCACATCTCATTTATTTTAATTGATTCTGTTATTTTTATTTTTTTGTAAATTAATGTGTGCTCTGTATCGACAATGTTGTGTACGCCTGTTATCGGTTCTCATGTGAGTCCGGAACCCATACCTTTACTAAATGTTTAAAGTATGCATGTGAACTTGTTGGTGTACCTATTTTAAATAAATAAACATAAATTAAAGGTAGGTAGTTAGCATAAATTAAATTAACAGAAGGTACATAATTATTCTAGTATTAAAAACTATATATAAATAATGATTTGATATAATGAATTAGTAATTTATTTTGCAAAATAAGCCTTATTATACTTCTGATCCACCAAACCAATTGATAGTTTAAAAGAGCATAGCCTGTGAGTTTACAAGTTCTTCATATAGAGCGGTGGTTTGGAATTGGCACTTATTATCACTTCCACTTAATTTTTTTTTTTAAATCTTTTGTTGCATGTAAGAGAATATAAGCTCCGTGATTTTAAGTAGTGTAATCATATTTAGATTGTTTTGTTTATTTTCAAGTGCTATGTTTTATAATCACTAATCTATAAGTGGCATACAAACTATCGTCTTAAAGTAGTACTTAGTGTAAATTTTTTTCACAACGCAAATTTCACCTCGTTTTGATTTATCTACCGTATTTCAAGTTCACCAGTTGTCAGAATTTAAGAAGGCACTGACTTCCTAATAACGACTGCCATAAATGTTCATAGCGGGTATAGGGATCCTACCTAGACCTGAGGTGCCCAAGCTTACCTCACCTGCAAGTGGTGCACCTGCCGACCAACGGACGAGGCTCTGGCGAACATAACAAAGCCCGGTAAACGGCAATAGGCTCGCCACCTATTACGTGGGACCAACTATATAATTGGCGAAGTGTGGGCATATAATATGTCTTTGCCTACCCCTTCGGGGAAACAGGCGTGAATGTATGTATAGATGTTCATAACAGCCCGGATTAATGGCCTAACGTGCTATCTGAGGCACAGAGCAAGCGACAATTACGCACAAAACTTCGAAAAGTCCTAGATGCGACACCAAAGTTCAATTCCTAGACCCTCTGAATTAGAAGTCTAAGTTTATATTATAAACATTAAATTAAATGATATGGTAGCGTAATCCTCATGGATTTTGGTAGTTTTTCATTTATGCTATTTCCAAAAATACGCCCATTTGTATTTAATTTCAAAGGAAACCAATAATAATTTGCAAGTGTATATGTCTCTGCCAGATTATTAAGTCAGCCAGATTATGATAATGTGTTTTATAAAATGACACTCTTTACAGCTTTAGTCCAAGTTAACCTTTAGGAAAAAGGAAATGAGATTGGTATTTTCTAGATAAAAATAAAATCCATTATATTAAATTTGTTGATGTGCCGCAAATATACTAGCTAACTGTAATACTATACATTTTGACGACCTATATGGCGAGGAGGTCAGTATACCTGCACTCCGCTCCTGAGGTCATGGGTTATCGTCCCACGAAGGACAAAACTTTGTATGCATGAATATGAATATTTATTATAAGTATGTATGTTTATATGTCAAATAAACATTATTATAAGTATGTTTATCCGTTCTTTAGCATCAATAACACAAGTTCTTAGTGATACTCATCTTTGGGCTAAATAAAATTGTGATTATAAAAGGATATTTATTTATCTGGCCATATTTACTTTCGACATATAAATTACCATGGACACTAAAACATACAGCCTGCCTGAAAATCGTACAGCACGCTAGATATATCACTTGTACGTACAACTTACGACGTTCCTAAGCTCGTGAAAACATTTTGAAACACTTTGTGAAGAACCCTTGCTGCACTTCGTAGGAAAAACCTCAACAGAACGTTTATTTCACATTCTAAGTGTATAACGTAGGAAATTCCCTTAAAAACGCACAGTACGCAAACAAATTTGTTCAAAAGCTTAAGATGGCATGCATAATGAAAATTTACTTTTAGCTGGCTGGGTTAGCTGTTGTGACGATTTCAAGGCGATACATAAATACATACACATTACGAAAAAGGAGGCTTTTAATACAAGTTTGAAATTGATGATAGTAAACTGGATAATATAGATTTAGACCTTTATGCACAAATATTGTTTTGACAAGGTCTAAATTAAGTAGCAGGTTCTTTGGGCATTAAATTCAAATTTGTTTTTGTGTTTATATGGGTATGTGTTTTGGCGAACGTGACCGTGCCCGGTAAACGGCAATAGGCTCGCCACCTATTACGTGGGACCAACTATATAATTGGCGCAGTGTGGGCGTTTAATATGCCTGTACCTACCCCTGTGGGGAAACAGTCGTGAATGTATGTATGTATTTGTTGTTTATGGCCGGTTTGTTGTGATATTATATGAGATTCTGTTTCTATCAGTGAGGACCTATATGTGGCTTTCTGAGATTATATGTTTAATGAATTCTGTTTAGCACGCTGTCGGTTCTCCTAAAAATGTAATAAATAAATATTTATGAAGAGATATTTATTTTATAACTTTATAGTTTTTCGAACTTTATCTAATTTTCTGCCATATTAATAAAACATTGATAGTTTATAGCTGGCCCGTTTGATACTTAAATAAATAAATATTTTCTGACAATTACACAAATTATTTAGTTCCAAGATAAGTATCATTAAGAACTTGTGTCATGGATACTAAACAACGGATAAACATACTTAATATATTTTTTATTTGTAAATAGATTCTTCATATACATAGGAAAACACCCAGACCAAACAAATATTTATATCTTATTCAAATCTTATTATCTATACCTTATCTTTTGCTATTATTTTGTCAAGAGTTCCATTATCAATTTTCAATGTTTTCATTATAGTACCATCACTTAGGTGTATTTTTGTACAGTCTCTTTCGATCAATTTTCTAATAGAATATCACAACAGCCATACCAACCGCGAATGTGCCGTATGGTACCGGCCTATAGTGCCACCCCCTCTCTTTTCAAGGGAAGTCGTTAGAGTCAACGAAGAGAAATCCTACCGGATGATAGGCAGCAGCGTCATCCTGCTTACTGGCTTGAAGTGCGATCAACAACCCGCCTGCCCAGTGTGGTGATTATGCGAAAATACCCCTATAGAAACGTAATCTATTGGGAGTAATGTTTAGCAGTGGGATTTATAAGGGTTATATGATAAAGTCCACTATCTGTTTGTTTATTGACATAAAGTTCAACTCAATTCGGTTCGTAAAAGGAGCTCAGTCCATAGCAGTGGAACTAGAAAAAGCTGAAATGATGGTGATAATGACTGCGTAAAGATGTAAATATTTAGGTATATAGGCCGCTTAGAACAGGATTACAGCCACTTAGTGCCCTGGATATTGAAAGTGACGGCGAAATGTTAAGTTAAGTAAGGTGTTAATGAGAACATCGCAATAAATCTCTCAAGCACTCATTAGTAGTCCCTTTAAATTCAGAAGGAGTTTCGTAATGACAGCTATTAGACGGGGCCGGCATAACCAACCCCTGATACATTTTAAATGTCTCGTAAAAAGTTTCGATAAGACGGAGTACTTATTACTTTTGGGAACAAAATTCATGATTTTTCCTTATAACTTGTTCAATTGAGTGTTGGGGATATTGTGGCAGTGAGTGATGTGACTTTAATATTTTAGATAAATTGCCTTCATCCTTTTGTTTCACTTAGTTGTAATACACATCATCCATAGACCTACCTGGTGGTTTTGCAAGCGTCCGGTGGCCACCTTTCATCAAGTAACCCGCATGCTTGAGCGTCACCTAGTAATTTAATAATAAAAAACCCTACATATAATTTCAAGCCCATATATCCCATTTGCGGAGGGCAAAATGTCAGATCAGAAATTTGGAATATTAATACAACTATTTAAAAGGGATTTTTAAAACTTTAGCAAGTATTACTTTTAGCACAAAAATCTTTAGGTGAAACTGGTAATATGGTGTCTAATGGCCTTGCCATTCGTCTTCCTTTAGTCGCCTTCTTCGACAAGGAATTAAGAATTTAGATTATAGAAATGAAAGGTTCGGCTGATGATATCGCAGCAGTAATATCCCTGAATGATGCTGGTTTTTAACTTCAAAAAAGGAGTTTTCGAAAGAAGTTTCGGTACATCTGTGAATAAAGGCTTTCGACGATTGATTTCGCGTGGAGATCAATCAACCTGCACAACGCTTAGGTTAGGTAGTGGGGACGATTCTAAGATTATAATATTACTCGAATACGTCTAAGTCTGGATCTTATAAGTTACTCAAAACATACCTTGTCTAGTATTCCTAGTATAGACTCTGTTGAGATGGAACTAGTAGGGCGGTAAGAGATGTCCAATAATATTTATATTAATTTAGTATTGATTAAAAACAATAGCCAAAACAAGCATCAATACCAGAGGTCGGAATTAGGTAGAGTTATTCATGTACTTACACTGATTTCACACAGCGAAAGAATATAGTGGATATGCCTCAAATCCCGGGATTAATTTTAAAGAATAGAAAAAATCCCGTTACTTTTTAATAAAAAGTTATTTACTTTTACTTTTTTAATTAAGACTACTGCACGCGCGACGTTGCCAAACTTACATCAATGATATTGGATGACCGAAGTTGCAAAATTATTTGTATTGTGAATTAATGTAAACCAATAAAAATTGTATGGTATGTGTATCTTTGTTTTATTTGTCTATCTATGATGTTTTTATTATTATTTATTTGTAATATTGTTGGCCACACGGGATTGTCCATTTGAAATCCCGGGAAGGTCCACATTAATATCAACATTTCGATGCAAGTACATAAATAACTCTACCTAATTCCGACCTCTGATCATTACAGCCCAGTTAACGAGACTTCCCAGACTTGCCAACATTTAGAACAAGCTTAAAAATTCGACCGCCTAAAGTATGACATTAAATATTCCATATATATTAAGAGACTAAACATAGTCTATTAGTAAAATATTTAGCTAAAACTGTCAAACAAAACGGCACGACACGCTTTTTAATTGAAATTCCCAGACAAACTCCGGTTTGCTATTTATTTGCAGGAATTTTGGATACTTTTTCCTTCATAGAATTATTTTACTGCTATTAAGGTATATTAAAAGTTCAAATGCACTTTAAGCATTCCAACGTAACATTTAAACTTACTTGATGTTATAGTATTGAGTACCAATTATTTTAAATGGGCTAAAGATTCGTGGAAAGGAAATGTATGAATATATTATTTTTTAACTAGCTTCTGGTAACTACTCCGTTTCGTGATCCATAATTTATTAGAGCGATTGAAAGGACTAGATTTCGTCCGTATTTTACATAGAAGCATAATAAATTATATGCATGACAAACGTTACACGCATGCCAATACGGTAACATTACAGATAATCTAAATGATACACGTATGAAAAATGTTACATCCGTGTATAACGTTACACGGATATTGTACCTTACGTTAACCGCATGCCAAACGCTATATGCATGTGAAATAAATAAATGTCAATCTTAGCACCTCGTATGTACAATAAAGTACGTGAGAGCATAAAAAGTTTAAATTGAATTCAATTTAAGAGAAGGTTCTCTGAACACTTGGTTGGCAAATGTTATCACGCCATCCAGGATTATTTTAATGACTAATAAGTGAATTTTATTATACCTTTTTGGACATTTAATTTACAATTTGACATATTTTGATTAATTGCAATTGACCATTTAATCCTTGACTATATTGCAAACTGACAATCGTGTTTTGTATTTACTTTATATTAATTACTAATATTGCTGTTATTGTTATTTTTATATCTACTTGTATATAATTTTTGCACGTCCCTTGAGACAAAACATGCTGATCCAGCTATTTTAACTCAAGACCATTTGTATGTAACTACCGTGTTTTTAAAGCAAATAAATGATTTCATTTGAAATGTTACACGCATGCGTAACGTTAGGCGCACGGCAAACTTTACACGCATGCTAAATTACTTTCAAATAAATGAAATGGAATTAAAACTTATGTATTTTGGTAACACACACACGCGTAGGTATACAAACAGAACATAAACAGAGAAAGAAAACAATACACAGAATACGTTTAGGTTGCGTGGTAACAATGCAGTTTGTTCACGGTCTTACTGCACTGACATACGTTTTTTTTGCGTTCCAGAATAACAACAACAACCCTACAAGGAACTATCCCATCAAACGGTGTGTGTGATTATGTCGGACTTGAACCGACTAAACCTCTCCCTTTAGTATTTCTACTGCGAAGGCGACATCGGTAGCGATCGGCACCCGACGCGGCGCGCACTAAACGGAATGCTAGGTGGCGCATGTTGGAAGGACGGAAGCCTTAGTTGACACTGACTTACGGCCTGAGCCAAATTTTAGTACAGAATGAACACTAAAGAATAATAGTACAGGGTATCTAAGCGAACCCACGAAGAGACAGACGTTTATTTACTTCGGAACCATAAAGGTGAAATCACTAGTAGAGATATTCACTCTAATCACAAGCACGTCGTTGACATACTACAAACCGTGCCATAATGTCTTCATAAAAAACATAAATAAAATAAACTTTAATGTCTTTAAGATCAACAGGATCACACAAATGGAAATTCAATTTCGTTTTTTTAAAAGAGACATATTAGCGGAACCAAAATCAAGAAATAAAACCAAAATGGATTCTTTTTCAGTTTGTCAAGGTTTGTCAGTTAATCTGTCTGTTGTGGTTTTTCTCAAGATTTGTCAGTCTGTCGGTGACTCTTATCAGTGTATTTGTCAGTCGGTCTGTCGTGATTGTCCGTCAGTCAGTCAGTCTGTCGGTGACTCTAACGAGGCTTCCAAAAGGCAACAAGATGGAGAAGAATGCCTGAAGGAACAAAACAAAATGTTTTCATAATCCATGTTATCTACATATGAGACCCCAAAGAATAAACAAATGAAGACGATTTTCTTCATCATATCCTAGCATTATTCCAGTTGCCCTAGACTTAAGCTTAGGGCCCAGGGTCTGCTCACTGGTTAAACCAGATTTTGACTGAATTTTTCGTTTTTTACGTGGAGCAGCTGCCGTTTGACCTTCGCAACCCAGAGGGAAACATCATTCTGTGTTAAACCAGCTATCAGTCTGTTAGAAGGCACTGACTTTCTAATAATGACTGCCATATATGTTTATGACAGCCGGGACCAACGGCTTAACATGCATTCCGAGGCACAGAGCAATCGATATATACGCACATAACTTTGATAATTCATAGGTGCACCACCAGGGTTTGAACCTGAGACCCTCTGAATTTAAAGGCAAGGGGTCTCGCCACTGGGCTACCGCCGCCGCTTAAATTAAGACAATTTTCTTGCAAGAACTATTCTCTCGACTTCATTATTAACTTCATAACATATGTGTTATTTATTAATAAATTGTTTGCTTACCCGGAAACATTCGAGACAAGGGTGTGACAGCCAAATAACTTTTTTCTTTTCCAGTAAAGTATTCACTACTATCGATCAAAGTGAATATTGAAACGTCTCATGAAATTATTAACAAGTAGATTAGTTTTCTCCGCAAATCTGCACAAGTCAACGCGACCTAAATTCCTTTCACTTTTATTCGTGAGAGGAAATTCGTGCTCGCGTGTGTAGTGGGACGTTAGTAAATAAATAATCAGTTTATAATAACACCAATTATTTAGTTACAAGATATCAAGAATATCATTAAAAGATTGTGTTTTGAAAGATCATGGAGAATCATTTTTTTCTTGAAAATACATATTTATTATGCGTAGAAAACAGCCAGACAAGAACACATATTAATGCAAGTGTATATATATAGTTTCGAAAGTCTAGATTGTTCTGTGAGCGGTTGATCTGAAATCAAATAGCCACATTTAACTTTTGACAATGGTTGCCATATGGTTTGCTATTTTCCACCATTGAAAGGAGTGAGAACACTTTTTCATAGAGGCTTGAATATGATAGGAGTCCAAGATATTGCAGCATATTCAGCACACTATCATCTTGCTCATTTTATTTTCGTCACCAAAAAATGCTTTACGCACTCCCAACCAGCCGGGGTTACGTGTAATTCTTGCATAGTCTAGCTAGTATTCCGGCAGTTTACCCAAATAAATACTAGAGTACTGACTACTGTAGATGAAGTCGAAACCGTGACCTCATCAGATCGTCGTTTAAGTTTTGACGGATTTTGTTCTTTTTTCTTACGCATGGAAAATCATCAAATAACTGTACCCCGCTGTGGGTGGAGTCAAAGTGTTGATCAGACTTTTAGTGAGTAAAAAGCCCTTTCTAGAGAATTTTCAGGCTGTGATAACTTCTTCGAACAAATCCACAACACTAACAAGTAGTTAAGGTTATAAACGGGAAAATAATTAAACGATACCCAAGAAAATTTCAAATTAACGAGGACCAAATCACGTGCAACCACTAGTATGCAAAATCAACAAATATTACAGCAAATTAGGTAAAATCCGAAATGTAAACATTGCCAATAGGCTATGTTACAAATTTGTAAGCCTCACTGATATGATAAAGATCTCTCCTAATGAATAGCTTAATTGGCAGGTTAATTTGGAATTTCCAATTACTTAGTTCTGTAATCGACTATATGATCTTAATTAAATAGATCTTGAGGCCAAGAACGTGATTCCCCGCGTATCATGACATCATCTGTATTGATTTAGTTAAAGTCTGAAACGGTATCTCTATTTGCGATATAGAATGCTCAAATAAGTACAGTTAAACTCAAAAGTGTGTACATACTTCTTTTTATTCATTGCAAACTGATTAACAGTGACGGTACACATTACGGAAAGTTTCAAAACAAACTTTTAAAACTTCTCTGATTTTGAAAGTATGTAACTCCCGGAGTATCATGTCAACATCTATATTGATTGAATGCGCATATTAATACAGATGATCTCAGAAGTGGTTAAAGTTTTTTTTCTATATCGTTAAACTGATCAACAGTGTCAGGTGTGCGTACAGTACGTTTCAAAAGAAGGTTTGTACAGAGTAAAACTCAAGGAAATGGAATGAGCTCCCTGGCGTGATTTTTTTAAAAGGTTTTTTAATAGCATGAAATTTCCTAAAAGGCTGAGCAGCTGTTTTTGCATTTAAATTAATTAATAATAATAATAATAATAATAATAATTCTTTATTCAAGACCATGGGCCCAATTTTTGTTAGTAACAATATTTATCTTATATATTAATGTTAGTAGGGAATTTATATAATGTAACTAGTTTTTATATGCAAGTCAATGCCGCTTAATTCCACTTGAAACCGCGCAGCAGTGAAAAAGCAGCTGAAATTGCTTGTGTTCTAAGGCTGCGGTGATCATATCTCACACGTGATCACACTTGAGTGCAACATTATGTCATTAAACTTGCCGCTAGCTAACCATTTTTAATTTTTTTTACGTCGGGAGGGAACCGTCTCATCCAACACGTTACCATCATCATATCATGTCAACCTTATAAAGTCCACTGCTGAACATGAGCCTCCCTAATATATTACATTCTATTTTATGGTAAAGGTGTATTTGCAACATAATCAGCACGCTGGGCAGGCGGGTTGGTAATCGCAGCTCCAGCCCGTACGCAGGATGACGTTGCTGCCCATCATCCAATTAAATTACTCTTCGACGGCTCTTACGACTTCCAATGAGACGAGAGGGGTTGGCACTATTCTAGGCCGGGACCACACGGCTCACGTTACCAGTTGGATTAAATTTAATAATAAAATATCTCACTACTGAGAACGGACTTCCCTTTACGAATCATGATGAGAGGCACTTCCTTATACTCCACCATGCATACACCATGGATATGCAGTTTGGCGGAGGTAACAGATATATCTCTAACTATAATAAAAATCAACGACTAATTATTTTCCAGTCTTCATAAGGAAGTAAGTTAACCCTAGAAAGATAATCTACGTCTTTGAGACGCTCGCCCGACACAAATATTGCTATCTCTTTTTTATTTCGCAACGAAGAGCGCTGTTCTTCTCAGTTATCCCAGTCGCCGAGCAAAGCTTACGGGACACGGCTGTGTAACTACGGTAAGTACAATAATTACGTAGATATAGGGATGACTTACGTTCGACGGACGTATGATTATCCTTTGTGTAACTTTTGAACTTTGTTCAATGTAGTACTAATTCTTCTTATTTATCGATTATTTTTATGGTTTAGGTAATTTTGGTAATCTATTGCAATGGCTAAAACCAGAAAAAAGGTGGAGTCGACAAATTTGACCAAATGTGGTCGTCTATGTCTTGTTCAAGAAAGACCAATAGGTGGCCCATGTCAATATTTTATGGTATGGTGAATATATCGTTTCTGAATTATTATGTCATTTACTGTCACAATAACAAAGAACCAGTTAACAAAAAGAAGAGATATTGTGCTATTTTCCGTCTAAATTTAGAACAATGTCGAAAATGACATATTATAAATGCAAAAAAAAAGCATTTGTGGGGAACAAAAAACTGATGAGTGTAAAAGCTGTATCTAAATGTGATTTAAACATAAAAATTGTTGATTTTTTATATTAAACTTTTAACTAGTAATTATTCTTTAGTATGAAGTAAAAAAAAATGATTTTGTACTAAAATTAACATAATTACTCATTAAAGAAAGACTTAATATTTTTTTGTTAATTCGTAAGAGGTATACAAAATAACATTATATATTTCTTTAATTTATTTAATTTTCTATTGTAAATATGGTTTTATTTGTAGTAAAAAACATTAAACTAATTGTCCAATCACTTTTTAAAAGTGTATTTATTGCAACTTGTCCAATAGGCCCTTGTAAATTCAAATACGTCTCAAAGACGTAAGATTATCTTTAAAGTAGGTCAAAATAAGATTATCTTTCTAGGGTTAAATCTGGTGTGGCCTTCAGAGCTCAGGGGGAAATATCGAAAAGGATTAAATGCACGATCAGGATTTGAACTGCAGACCCTTTGAATCTCTGAGTGTAAATCTGGTGTGGCCTTCAGAGCTCAGGGGGAAATATCGAAAAGGATTGAATGCACGATCAGGATTTGACCCTTGATTTGCAGACCCTTTGAATCTCTGAGTGTTTGCTATCGGTCCCCTAACAGGGCTATGATATCGCTGCACTATCTCCCAGTCTTTGCTATACAATATCAATTTATTTATTATCAAACGACGTACAATGAGAACAATTACAAAACTAGATTAGAACTGTCTCAGAGGGTTCATAGATTATACCACCCACACAAGAAACTAAACTTCGATTACAGAACAACTTTGAACTGTCGTGTTAACTGTATTGTTATTAATAAGATTATGTATATTTCGATTTTCAATTATACTTTTTTTCCTTTAAAATGCAACCGTTTTATTATTTCTTCCATAACTTTTGAAAATATTAAAAACAATTTACAAAAATTACAAAAAAAAAATTGAACAAAGTTTTAAAAAAAAAAATATTTATTTAATTTATTTTTACATACGCATCATACTATACGCCCACTTTGCCATTTATATTGTTGGTCCCACGTAATAGGTGGCGAGCCTATTTCCGCTTTCCGGGCACTTTTATGTTCGCCAGAGCCTCGTCCGTTGATCGGCAGGTGCACCACTTGCAGATGAGGTTGGCTACGGCTCCTAAGATCTTGGTAGGAGCCCTATACACATTTTATTTTTTATTATGTAGTATATTATGTTTTCGCATATTTGATGATTATGAATGTCATAAGACATCACTAATTAAGTTGTCACAAGTCAAAATATTTTAAAAAATGCTAAAAGTCTCTGAAACCATTACTATTCAAACAGCTGGAGGTCACAGGATATCAGTGACCACGATAAGCGTTATGATTACTAAAAGCATCTTAAAATATACATCTTATCTTATAGCGGGGGCCACAGATTAACCGTGGCGCACTTTGACCCTTATGCCGGATCTTTTGTGCATCCCCTTGCCTATCACTCCAAATCTCCAAATATTGTTACCATCATCTTTATGACAGTTTTTGCAGATTGGAGCCCATAGTCCCTTGGTTGTGGGTAGGCCACCCCCAGGAGACTCATTCGGCAAGCAGCCAACGAGTCACAGGTACACAACAGGTGTTCCATAGACTCCTCTTCGTCCCCACATCTACGACATAGCGGTGATTGCACTAGTCGCATCCTGTGGAGCATTTTGTTTGTGGCATAATGCCCTGTTAGAGCCCCAATTATCAGTCTGGCTTGATACCTGCTACCTTCGCAGAGGGCCTTACACCAGCTGCTCCCTGTCACCCCGATGAAGGCCTTTGAGTGCTTAAGCGCCGGTAGCAGCTGCCATTCCGATAGATGTTTCTCCACCGTATACTTTTTTAGCGTCGTGGCTATTGTACTCATAGAGAGTGCAATGCATGGCTCCGGTCCAGTGAAAATTGATTCCGAGCCCTGTCTGGCAAGCCTGTCAGCGTGCTCATTCCCCTTAAATCCGGCGTGGCCTGGTATCCACATGAGGGTTACCCTGTTTGTCCGGCCCAGTCTGTTAAGGGTTTGAGCAGCTTCTAGTACCAGCCTTGAGTCTACTCGCACTGAGGCGATAGCCTTGAGTGCAGCTTGACTGTCGCTGAGTATGTAAATCACTCGGTCCCTGATGTTCAGGTCGAGGATCTTCATAGCACATATGATTATTGCATATGTTTCAGCCTGAAAAACCGTAGCATATTCGCCTAAGCTTTGGCTAATTTCATGGTTTTTGGAATAAACACCCGCGCCCGTACCAGATTCCATTTTGGAACCATCAGTATACCAGACAAGGCTGTTTACATCAGGAGTAGGTGGCCCTTGCTCCCATTCATCCCTAGTGGGGACCTTTGTTTTGAATTTATTTTTGAACATGAATACAGGGCATTGTTTATCTGTCCCCATACTCATGAGCCTTTTGAGGCTGGAATTAGCCTCACATCTTGTATGTTTACCCTGGTTACTAGACGGATCCCACAGACCAGCCACTTTCAATCTGTGGATTGCCTTCCAGGCCTCCGCCTCTATAACAGTATGCAGCGGCGGTAGGTCCAGTAGGATCTCCATCGCTGCCGTTGGTGTAGATCTGAATGCCCCAGTAATGGCCATACATGCCACCCTTTGAACCTTACTGAGCTCATTTCTACAAATAGATAGCCTCGCTCGAGGCCACCATACAATGCACCCATAGGTCACTATAGGCCGCACCAGTACTGTGTAAATCCACCTTAGGATTCTTGGTTTTAGCCCCCAAGTTTTCCCGTAAGTAAAACGACACAATCCAAAGCTCCTAAGAGCCTTTTTAAGGGTCTGTTCTACATGTGACTTCCAAGTTAGTTCCTTATCTAGGATTACACCTAGATATTTAACTTCCGTAGTCCAAGGCAGCTGTGTACCACAGAGAGTCAGCGTTTTCAACGCTGACAGGTTTCTCATTTTAGTGAATGTAATCACGGTCGTCTTCCCTGGGTTTACAGAGAGGTGGTTGTCGTCGCACCATTCCTCAAGCTGACCCAGGGCTCTTTGCATCAGTTGTGATACGATATTGGGAAACTTCCCATTGACCATAATGACAAGGTCGTCAGCATAGCCTATTGTCTGATATGGTCCTTGGTTTAGTTTGGTTAGAATGGAATCCACTACAAGACTCCACAGGAGGGGTGACAAAACTCCCCCCTGCGGACACCCTTTCGTGGTCTTAACCATTAGTATCTCACCAAACTTACCTGAGGTAATGATTCTACCCTTAAGCATGCAGTCTATCCATTTACAGATCGTGTCAGGGATACCGTGGTCCCTAGCTGCTGCTCTTATCGATTCAAAGGTTGTTCTATCGAAGGCGCCTTCTATATCAACAAAGGCTCCCAGGCACACTTCCTTATTCTCGATCGCGGCCTCGGCCCTCTTAACAACTAGGTGTAGTGCTGTTTCCGTTGATTTCCCGGATTGATACGCACATTGAAACTTGTGTAGGGGAAGTTTCCTGAGCGGACCATCTCTAATGTAACGGTCAATTAGTTTCTCCAGGGTCTTAAGAAGAAACGATTGAAGACTAATGGGCCTGTACGCACGTGGCTCTTCATAGTCCGGTTTGCCTGGCTTCGGTATATATATAACCTCAACCTTTCTCCAGGCTTTCGGAATATATCCAAACGATATGCAGGCCTTATAAAGCCTACAGAGATGAGTGTTCAATTCTGAGGCTCCCTTTTGTAGAATTGCAGGGTAGATTCCGTCAGGGCCAGGAGCTTTAAAAGGTTGGAAGCTACCAGTTGCCCATCTCAGTCTTTTGTCGTCTACAATTCTCTTTGCAATGGTCCAGTCTGCCCTGCAAGTATGTTTTATCTGGTCTTCCAGGCTTAGTGGATCATCATTCGCCCCTAGGGCTATTGACCCCGGAAAGTGGGTCCTTAAAAGTGTGTCTAGGGTCTCATGTATGGACTCCGTGCGCTCCCCATTTGACTTCTTAACAGTCGTGAGTGGGATCGCCTTGGTTGTTGCCATAGCCTTACATAATCTCATTCCCTCAGGAAGTGAGCTTATCTCTTCGCAGTGTGCCCGCCATGCCTGACGCTTGGCTTTGCGTACCATTTTGCTATATAGCTTTAGAGAGATGGTGTATTCCTCAAAGTTCATGGTAGCTTTTGCTCGATTGAAAGCCTTTCTCGTTTCCCTTCTCATCTCTGCTACCTCTTTCGTCCACCAAGGTAGCTTTGATGCAGTGACCTTGCTTTCCGGACAGTTGTCCTTCCATGAAGAGAGCAAGGCATTAGTTATTCGGTCAGCCTCAAACTCAATGTCTATTGTTGAATTTAATCTGCCCTGAACTTTGCCTAGCTCGGCCCCGAGGTCTCCTCTGAAACCTGACCAGTCGGTGTTTCTGGGATTCCTCCTACGTAAAGTGCTCCTACTGACCTGAGCCCTATACTTGAAGCAGATGTAGTTGTGGTCCGATAACGTTACCTCATCCGACACATGCCATCCTGTAATATACCTTACCGCTTTTTGATTAGCCACTGTAATGTCAATTACCTCCGCCCTTCGGGCATTGAAGAATGTTGGTTTACATCCCTTGTTAGTAACATGTAAAGATGAACTCACCAGATATTCCAGGAGTTTCTCTCCTCTGTTGTTGATGTCTGAGCTGCCCCAGTCAACATGATGCGCATTGGCGTCGCAGCCCACAATGAGTTCTAGATCGCTGTGTCTGCCGTGATTTACCAGTTCCCGTAGCTTGGTTGATACAGGTTCCGCCTCTTCGAAGGGCAGGTAGGCAGAGGCAATAATGATGCCCCGCCCTCCACCATCCCTCCTCCTTCGGACCATGACTGCCGTCAGATCCCTATAACAAAACTGTGCAAGAGGAGACGCATCTATGCCTCTTTTGACATAGATACAAGTCCTCATGTCATTAGTATCACAATAATACATTAAGCTACCGTTGAGCCCATTGAAGCCTCGAATTTGACCCTTGTAAGTATAGGGTTCTTGAATCAGGGCAACATCAAATTTCTCATTATTCAGCTCCCGTGCCAGAAGGGCGGTAGCTGCCTTACAATGGTGTAAATTAATTTGCACGCACCTTAAGTAATCCATCTGGAAGCCTTATTCGTCTCCTATGTCCCCGTCCGTGTCCACTCTCGTGTCCAACGGCGAGGACAGGCCCAACACCAGTTCGTCCAGGGCCCCCAGACAGTCATCAACGCCTCTTGGAGAAGATACATCCTCCATGTACTCGGAGGTGGTTTCTCCCCCAAGAGGCCCTACCAACCCAGACGGTATCCTCCCTGTCTCCTCCGATCCGCCTGGTTGGTCTTGCAGACCGAGGTCGTCCTCGACAACCTCAGCCTCCTCGGTAGCCTCAACCCCGGCATCGACAGGCCCATCCTCAGGTCTGTCCTGCGCCTCCAGCACCTTGAATGTGCTCCTGTCAATCCCGGTGTTGAGCATGTACCCCTTTTCCTTTATATAGGCAGCCGAGGCCTCGTCCATGAGGACTATGCGCCTAACATGAAGCGGCTCCAGCAGGGTATTGAGGACCTTCCAGTAAAATATACATACATAATATCACTCCTGTTTCCCCGAACGGGTAGGCAGACGCATATTATACGCCTTTACTAATACAGTAAAATATTTAAAAAAAAAAAAATTAAAAAACTATATTTCATATTTTGTTTCAATTTTATTTCAATATTTTTGAAATGAGAACCTGCTATGAAACGTAAGACACATTTTTTCTTATCCTGGAATATAGTATAGGTAAAACTTCCGAAATTACTTTCATATTACTTAGCTACACGTGACTACACGCTGTGCAACGTCTCCGCGCCGAAAAGTCACTCAAAGAGTTCTAACTGACATGTAATTTATTTTTCGTACCTAGTTACCATGAAGTGGCATACAAGCTCAGAATTTAAACTAGAAAGTCAAAGTGCAAACGTTCACCGCAGACCGTGCAATAAAGATATCAGAAACGTTAAAATGGCCACGTTGAATGGTGCAGTCATATTTACGGATAATAAAATATTCTTAATGTGTTTTTATATGACCATTTTGTTTGCTTGTCGTATCGGAACAAGCTATGTCATCATCATTATAATCATCTCAGCCATATGGCGACTGAACTATGGCCTCCCCAATAGATTTCCACATTGAGCAATCCTGAGTCGCCTGCATCCATCGGCTTCCCGCCGCCTTGACCAGATTATCGGTTTGCGGTCGCCATTAAAGACTTTACTTTACTACAGTCCTCCTACGGATTTCCTTAGCCCATGATCAATAACTGAGCTCGGGCCAATGTCACCAATAATATCAGTAAACATCATAATATCCCAGCATTATCCAGGTTGCCCCAGACTTAAGCCCAGGGTTTGCTTACTGGTCTAACTAGGTTTGTCTGAACTTCAGTTATTACATGGAGAGACTGATGTCTGACCTCTATACCCCAAAGAAAAACATCATTCTATGGTTAAACCAGTTGTCAACCGACTTCCTTATAACGATGGAGTATATTTTAATGACAGCCGGGACCAATGGCTTATCGTGCTTCTGAGGCACAGAGTAATCGATCATTACGCACATAACTACGAAAAGTCATAGGTGCGCCAGCAGAGTTTAATTCCTAGACCCACTGAACTAGAAGTCTATGGATCTCGCTACTGGGGTATAGTCACTTCTCCTCTCAAGAAACTAGCAATTGTAATTATTAATTCAATTCTGGAGTTCCTATAAAGTACAAACAAACTACTTTCTTCTGTAATCCAATTATAATAGAAAACGTGACTGACCAATCAACGCAAAGCCTGAAAACTTTACTCGGACTTTAACAGGGAAGTAGAATCGATTGAATAAAACGAAAATAGCTCTGATGAATAATGTTAGAGGTAATTTTTTGTTAACCCATAAAACAAGCACTAATTTGGATCGTAAATATTGTCGTAGAATTCTACTATAGACTCGGTCATATTTCTGTATTGAATAGGCTACTATTAAGGTCCCATATCTTCTTAAAAACCAATGATATAGAAACTTAAGTCATATTCACCACACATATTCAGTGCAGATTTGCGGAAGCAGCTTCACCGTCAGTCTCAACAATAAACCAAAATATTTAAATACCACAAAATACAATCAAATTAAAACTTAAAGTAGTGAAATTAGTAAGTTACAGCTGAATTACAATGGTTTCATAATGACCAGCTGTCCAGATGTTAGAAGGCACTGACTTCCTAATCACGACTGTCATAGATGTTTATAACAGCGGGGACCAACGGCTTTACATACCTTCCTATACACTATTATTACGCACATATCTTGTAAAGTGTGAAAGATTGCACGAACGTACCATTTTAGAACCTCAAAAGTAATATTTATTACCGCTCATGTTCATATCCACAAAACACATACAAAGTTTTGTTATTAACTAGCGTATTGCAACTTCGTTCCGCCTCATTGGACGCTTCTGCACGCGTGCATTGTTCATTTCTAATTGCCACTTTATTATTAAACAATGTAGGACATATTGCTTTGTACGAGTAGTATTCTAGATTTATTTGTGGGAAGTTCGCTATTAGTGTTGTGTTGTTGAGTTGTTTACTTTTATTGTAAATTTCTGTTTGTGTACTTAGTGGTTGCGACTTGTACAAAGACATCTGCAGCACCATTTCATGTAGGAGGACATCGTAGAAGGTGACTTAGGCTTCCGGCACACGGGCTAAGAGCCACACCACACTGATTTGCAGCGTGTGGCGGCCACTGACGTCAACCGTGCGCGGAGAGTCCGAATAAAATGTATAAAAACTGCAAGAAGTATACCGGTGGCGTCGTTTTCTGGTTATGGCTGGTGGCCCGTGTGCGGTAAACCTTACGGAGTGAGTAGTTGCTTAGTGCCACTTTGGACGAAGGGCTAGTCGCCTCGCATCTCGATTTTTTTAACTACATACATCTCTTTTAAATAGTTGTAGTAAGGTCCAATCCTAAATGGGTCATAATTACGGGCGTGGGATTATGTATTATAGAATCGATGAACCGCCTTCATAAATAAGCCATGAAAAGTGTATAATGACTAAATTAATTACTTTGGTTGGTGTCGTAAGGATTTGCGGGCATTTTCTTAAGAGTTCTCCAACTCTACTTATATTTGGTGGTTGCGATTCCTACAGACATTCTTCTTTCTCAATTTGGATCTTGTCTAATGTCAATACCCCTACTAAAACGGCTAGCAACCTCTTGCCATTAGACACGTTTCATCTAGAAATCCATGGGATAAAAGTGAACTTTGCAAACAAATAGTAAAAGGTAAATACGTGAACTTTCTGTATAAAATAACTGCATACTTACAATCACGCCTGTTTTCCCGAAGTTTTATCTTGTTGTTCCCACGTAATAGGTGGCGAGCCTATTGCCGATTATCGGCACTGTTATTGTCGCTAGAGCCTCGTCCGTTGATCGACAGGTGCACCACTTGCAGGTGAGGTTGGCTTGGGCTTCGAAGATGTTGGTAGGATCTCTGAACAACGGATAAAATATCTAATAATGATACTAACCGTCACAATGTAGGCCCTCAAATTTCTTAAATAAGTTTTTATTTGAGAAATTGAAGACATATGCAACCTCATATTTTTTTTTAAATACATATCGAAATAAAACCCCAAGTATAAGAATAAGAATAAGAATAAGAATATTTTTTATTGACAAAGTAACATTACATAAACAAATTAGATCAAACAGTTACAAAGAAAAAACGTACACAGAAAAAAACAAAAATATTTAAACAAAAATTACAATAATAAAAACAACAACATAGGTAATGTTACCTGTCAAAAGGGCGATACATCAGCATAATGCTGCTGCATCTAATAATACAGCAGCGCTGGTGTTCCTGCACCGCCCTTTTGAAGTAGAGTGGCGTAGAAGTAATAAAACAATTAATAAGACAAATATAAAAAACTAACATTAAAATGAAAACAAAAAATTTTAAACATAATATGACAAACACGTTAGGTACATCTTAGCAAAAGACGAGCAGGCCATAACAAAAGAAAATAAAAATGTAATAAAAAAAGATGTAAATTTTATGTCTTTATGTCACTGTCAGACCAGATATGACAGATATTTCAATCTTAGATAGATTCTTAGCTGCGATTCGCAATGCGTAACCTATCTAACCTATGAAGGCTATAAACAAACAAACACGATGTTTCTGTTTGGGGCAGCCGTGTTAAACGTGTCAGCGTGTCTACGTAAGGAAGCAGTGATAACAAGAACTACTAAAGGTGAGCCATTACTTAAAAATATCTTTCGTTGAAGCCCTCTGTTGGTCCATAAAATATCTTTTTACATTTGCCCTAAACGAACCAATCGTTTTCAGTTCGCGTATGGGCGGCGGGAGGTCGTTCCAACACCGTGAAGCCGCAAACCTAAACGACCCCCTGAAAGCTACTGAGCGATGGTTGGGGATAGAAAAAATATTTGTACATAAGCGTCTCGGGTATCTGCTGTCCGCCCTTGACCACGCCAGTCGCTCATACAAATATCGGGGCCTCTCTGAGAGAACCACGCCGAACATCAGAACTGCCAGATGAAGTCTTCTACGCGCCTCCATTTTCATCATGTTCGCATTATCAAGAAATGGAGTAACATGAGATCTAGGTGGGATATGGAAGCAAAAGCGTGCACAAGCATTTTGGACTCTCTGCGTCAATCTGGAAGTCCTCGCTAGCAGACAAGGCCCATACACTGTGTCACAATAGTTCAAGCGGGACAGTACAAGTGACTCACACAACCGTAATCTTAGCTGCTCAGACAGGTAAGGTCTTATACTGTACAAAAGCTTTAGTCTATAAAAACAGTTTCTCACACTTTCTGCCACATGCTCCTCAAAGTTAAGCTGGCTGCTCAAAGTTATTCCTAAGTTTTTGACAGACTTAACACATTCAACAAGTTCACCATCAATTCTGACACCTAGTGTTACACCTTCTAGTTGCTCCAATCTCTTTTTAGTGCCAACCAACATGATTTTGGATTTTTTAGGATTGAGTGCGAGACAGTACATTAAAGTACATTAAAGTATCTTAATTATTTCCTATAACCGTACGCAGTTGAGAACCACATAGAATTTTAACACAAGATAGTATACAGTACAGTATATGCAGTAACTACCAATATCTTCAAATACGTACGTCATCCATAAAGGCGTTAATACGAACCCATGATTCTATATTCAGATCACGTAGGAAAAAAGGTCTTAGACTGTGACTTCCAATAGGTCCCCTCTGTTCGCTGGAATTCATATAATCGCATACCGATTGTTATTATGCAACGTATGCCCATTGAGTATGTCCCATTTACCTGCTGTGTTCGGTTTGAAATTCTCTATACGCCAATGTTTTATAGAGATGTGCAGCCAATTTCGTTTAAGTATTGGGTTTTGCTGTCTATTGATCGTATCGTATTGGTACCTCCAATCAATGAGTAAGCTATATTTCGTCGCTTACCTGACAATATCGCGCAAATGTGAATTTGGTTATATTAGAAAAAGGTTTTTTTATTGACTAAGTAACAGACAAATAGAGCAGAAAAACAACATTTAAAACTATTACACACATAAAATAATAAAATAAAAAAAAACTTGAAACAATCTATACTTACAAATGTGGACTTCTTGGCGGGAAAGTGAAGCATCACGTCTGTAGTTTTGTTTAAATTTCTATTTTTTTTTGATATTCTAACATGAATGTTTAATAATGTTGGATTATTAACCGTTCAGTGTTTGTGAACGTACTTGAGTGTTGGTTAATCAAACAAAACAGTGCAACATCAGTTTTAATTCTCTCAAGAAGTTCCCACCCTCGTCGCCACTGATAAATATTCGAGGGACAAGGGAAGTACCGTCAAACGCACTGGTTAATTGCACACTGATTTATTCAACTAATAGGAAGACGTCATCGCATACAACTGTGACCTTAAGTGAATCCCACAATACACATAACGTAAGCTATTACATATACAACAATGTGAGATCTCAGTATAGTCCTACATCTTTACTGTGGACTCATTTACTCATTTTTATGGGGAAGTATTTATTTATTTATTGGCAAAAACAACCAAACGGGCTCTTCGGTATTTAATCTGAAGTCATTCAAAATACTTGTGATTAGCTTAGAAGTAAAATGTCCGATAAGAAAAGACAAGATACAACTTTAGATGTGTAATATTGAGAAATAAAACGGGTTACTTTATTTTTAACAACACGTCCTCATGTGTTATATGACAGACATTGTAGATTCATGTTTATTTTTTCCGTGCAAGATAACAAAGAACAATGAAATTGAAAAAGCCCAATTTTAGCAATCTCACAATACTCCACACCGACTTCTTGGCGGGAAAGTAAAGTGTCATGTCTGCAGTTTTGTTTTATTTTCTAAAATTTGTGATATTTCTAACATTAATGTGTAATAACGGTGGATTATTAACCGTTGAGTGTTTGTGAATATACATGAGTGTTGGTAAATCAAACAAAACAGTGCAATATCACTTGCAGGTGAGGTTAACTTGGGCTCTCAAGATCTTAGTGGGATCCCTAAACACCATTAATAGTTAGAAAAGTAACTATTTATCAAGGTAACCTTTGGTTTTGATATCAGTAATGAAGTCCAAAATACGGTCGCCACGCTTGCTAATAGAATCAGGGCGTGATCGAGTCTGAATTATATAGTACAAAATAACTTTGTCTACTCCGGTCGGTTAGTAATTAACAGGGCTTATGGATTAACCCGCTTAACACCTTTGAGCGCCTAAGTAGATTTACGGTCCTACATCAGTTATTTATAGTGACAAATCTTTACAAATAAACATTACTAAAATGTTCACTGAAAAGGGTTGTTGGATCAATTTATCAATTATAAATATTAATAAATAAATATTTTCTGACAATTACACCAATTATTTAAATCCAATCAGTCCATCCAGGATCATTAAGAACTTGTGTTATGAATACTAAATAACGGATAAACATACATAAATATATATTTTTTTCTAAATAAATACTTAATATACATAGGAAAACACTCAGACCAGGACATATATTCTTGTTCATGCACACAAATTTTTTTCCTGCGTGGGAATCGAACCCACGACCCTAGGAGCGGAGAGCGGGTATTCTCGCCACCACGCCATATCGGTCGTCAACGCTCGTGAACGATTTCTATATAATAATTTTGCAAAAATATATATATAGGTACTTAGGCCCAGAGACATTAAATTTTATAGGTTGTCAGTCATAAGGTCCCATTTATTTGATAAAAATCTTCTTCACGTAATTGATATGATAACTGTTTAAAATGAATTAACAATAAATCAAATTAAAAAAAAAACGTCACAATGAAATATAAAATGCAATTGAAATATGATTACACTGAAATTACGAAGCATAAATATTTACACAAACTTTAACAAACAGCTAATTTTCAGTGTTTTTATGTTTGTTTGTAACACAAGTTCTTAATGATTATTGAATCATTTGAATGAATTATCCTGTAACTAAATAATTGGTGTAATTGTCAGTAAATATTGATTTATTTAATATTGCTAGTGGAGGGGTAGATGACTACCTAATATCTCTTTATGGGGACTTATTATCTTATTCTTTATTAATTGTTTACTGATTTGAATACTGTTTTTTGTTTATGTGTATTTATGTCTAAATAAAATTTTATTTCATAATAAGTGATGTATTGAGTACACACTTAATTAATCACTTAACTGAAACGGTGCATATATAGCGCAAATGTGGTCGTTGTGCAACGTTTCCGAATGTTACTTAGCAACATCAGAAAATTAAAAAAACAAGTCCAGTATTGAAGGTGTATCGAGTATCGGCTGGTATTCAAGATAGAATCATCGGGAACGGGGTTTGAAAGATGATCGAAAAAAGGGAGAATGAGTCGACTACGAATGACCGATGAGGGCAGGAGGATAATAATTTGTTATGCGTTATTATCATCACCATTTTATAAGATTAATGCAGTAGAGATGAGAGCACTCAGAATTATTCTAGTTGTGAAATTGAGTGACAGGATTAGGAATGATGTGATAATGGCCGATGCTGGTGTTTAAGAAGATATATTTATTTATATAAACTCTATTGCACAAATTAAAAAAAAAGTACAAAAGGCGAACTTAATGCTGCAAGGCATTCTCTACCAGTTAACCTTTGGGTTAGCAGAAATTATGAGGCAGAACAAACAAGAAAACATAACTAAATATGTGTTATAGAAATGTGTAAGATATAGTGATACGAATTGAAAAAGGTATGCTTCGATGGTTTGGTCATGTTGAATGAAAGTAATTTATGATGGTCAAGTGAATGAAAGTATTGGGAGGGGAAGCCCACGTAATCAAGTACATTCCATGACCAAATCTAGAAGATTTTGAAGAAAGTATTTGAAACCGATAGGCGTGTACGGGCGTGTATATGAACTACTGAACAAAGTATGGTATAGTAATGAATTCATTTTACTTCCTCAAGTCTAGTATCTTGTATGTAGTTCAGGTATCGAAAGGGAAGGGTAACGTTTAATTCGTTTCAGCACTGTCAAATCAAATAAAAAGTTTTAGAACCATTGGCATCCTAGTGAGACTCCATTGGGATTCTTTTAGATCAAAAAAACATATCGCCTTTTCTTTTGTATTTATGTGTACATTTTTTTAACTAACGTATTACAGCATGGGGCTTATCCACAAGGTTCGAACTAGTTTTTTAAATACTGCAACGTGCTAGTGATGTCTCTGGTATTGCAAGGGTCAATTGCGGTGGTGATAATCGCAATTATATGCTGGAGTTCCAATCTTAGGGTGTAGGCTAATATAATATATGTGAAAGTTTGTGATATAAATAGGTAGATAATGATTACTCTTTCACGCAAAAAATATTAATCAAATTTGAATGAAATTTGGCACATAGGTAGTTTATAATCTGGATGAGAAAATAAAATACTTACTTTTCTGTCCCGAATATTACGAACGAAGACGTGAGGCTCTGCAAGAATGGTATAAGTCAAAGTCAAAATATTTAGTGCTAAAACTATGTTGTACATTATAATATGGTCATTTTCCTATGTCTTGAAGGAAATAAAAAAACACACCGATATAAAAACAGCCATAGTAACGTACTATGCGCACGCACACGCATGTCTCAGTTATGGAATTATTCTGTGGGGTAACAGTACGGACGCGGGAACACTGTTCACCTCACAGAAAAAATTAATTCGAATAATTGCGAATATACAACAAACTGAGAGCTGTAAACAATATTTCACAAAGTATAAAATCCTAACCCTACCTTGCCTATATATTTTAGAGATATGCAAATTCGTTCGAAAATATAAAGATTTTTACTTGAATCGTAAAGATGTACCATCCAAATATTCACTTAGACGCAAAAACAAGCTAGTTATACCAGCCACACGTCTCAAACTAAGCTCTTCAAGCACTTGCAGTATGTCTGTAAAAATCTACAACAATTTACCACATTCTCTACAAAACGAGCAAAGTGATGTAGCATTCATAAAACAATTAAAACAAATTTTAATCAAGTGGATTTTTTATTACGGTACTGTCAAGTGGGAAATAATTTCCCAATATTTGAATAAGGGTTAATGGATGTTATTATGATGTTACGGAATATTTAACCGCCAAGATATAAAAATATGTTTGTGATTTTTGGAGATAGTGGAATTAAAAAAGTTGAATTATGTAAGTTTTTGTTTTAACAAGTTTTATTAATGTTTATTTTTTATTTGTTTTAAGTTAAGTTCTTTTACTTAAGTTCTTATTATTCTATTCTTGATTTGTGTTACCTATATTTTGGAATCCATGACTTCTTGGCGGGAAGGTGAAGCGTCATGTCTGCAGTTTTGTTTTATTTTCTAAAATTTGTGATATTTCTAACATTAATGTGTAATAACGGTGGATTTTTAACCGTTAAGTGTTTGTGAACGTACATGAGTGTTGGTAACTGAAACAAAACAGTGCAACATCACTTTTCAAATTCTCTCAAGAAGTCTATGTGAAATCTCAGTATAGTCCCACATCTTTACTAAGGACTCAAGGGGCTTAAAATGGTAAATCTCATTTACCATTTTTATCATCACTCATTCTCATTTACTATGAATTATATATTATTAATATATCACTTACTTGACACTGGATAGATGTGCTAGACGCACGAAGCCATTATTAAAAAAAAAAAAAACTATATTTTGTACTTATTTTATGTTTTTTTTTGCAACTTATATTGAATAATTATTTTTCTTACTTTCTTTCATACCCACATAAACATGCTAGAATATAATGCCCAAAGAACCTGCTACTTAATCTAGTCCTTGCCGAAACAATACTTAGACCGATTATTAGACGACCGATATGGCGTGGTGGCGAGTATACCCGCTCTCCGCTCCTAAGGTCGTGGGTTCGATTCCCACATGCATTTGCATGAACATGATTATTTGTTATGGTCTGGGTGTTTTGCTATGTATATTAAGTATGTATTTACAAAAAAAAAGTGTTTATATATGTTTATCAGTTATTTAGTATCCATAACACAAGTTCGCAATGATACGTATCTTGGAACTAAATAATTGGTGTAATTGTCAGAAAATATTTATTTATTTATTTAATATGTGTGGAGAAAAGATCCAAATCTAAGTTATGACTATTTTTATTTAAAAAGTAACCGGCTCATCACAGATAATAATTCTGTCTGTAATTAGTCGATGCGAATGTAATTTGCAATATTGAGTTGGAACGCCTAAAAACATATAAAATACGGTTTCAAACATAGACCTTATGAAAAATAGAAAGTACCTTCGGCGTTCCAGTGAGACCCAGCTGGGATGTGCACAGATGAATCACATTCCTTTTTTCGATTCGATTGTGTCAGAGAGCATTCGATTGTTCAATATAACTCGTGTCAACCGCAGTCTGGGTGTGACAGTCTACTTTTGATGTTACCCAATTTCGACGCGTACGTGCTCTTTTGACGGGGATTTATGAATCGGCACGTCGACGTACATTCTATAAGCTGATTTCAAGTGGTTTAAATCAGCTTTTGAATGACTATGTCAATACCTACATAAAGGCAAGCATATACCAGGTGATCGAGTTAAAGTAGGTTTCGGAATTTTATTTAGCAAGGCTTGTGGTATGCAGTGTTTCTTAGATTTTGTTATACTGTCCGCACGCACTGTATGTAAATAAAGTCAATTAACCCTTTAACAGGCAGAGCATGTTGAAAATATACATTGATTTGCCACCTTGTGTTAACCGCATAAGATTCAATTTATGGTGTTCAAATCAAGATAATGCCTGGTAAAGAGTTAAGTTAGACGATAAGCGAAGTTCAGTTGTTTTCACAAAGATCAGATCATGGATCATCACCGAGGACATTGGAATGTTTTAGTTGTGGTGAAAAGTAGTCTGGGTGTAAAAGTCTATTTTAGATGTTACCTAATTTCAACACATAGGTAGGTAGGTTCATATGGATTTATGAATTGGAACGTATTATTTACATTTGAAATTAGGTTTTGTCACAGTAAATTATTCAAACGTCATGCCATAGATGTATAATTGTATAACCGTGGCATTGTTTTAGTATACGCGCTTTACATACAAGTTGCAGTCTTGTCTGGGTTAACCCAACTTACCAGTTTAACCATATGATATTATCCTCTGGGTTGCGGTGGCCAGGCGGCAGTCACTCCGTGTATTGCCTGAAATTACTATGAAATCACTGCAAATATTTGTAGAATGTATGTTAAATATATCGTTTGTAATTTTTTGATATTCGTTTTGAAGGCGGTTTTTATATCACAACTTAGATTGTATACACACGTCGAAATGTTCTTTTTGACTTGTAGCTCACCATTTCATTGTACATAAATAACTGACAACATAAAGAAATTAGTAACTGGTAACGAGTTAGAAACAATATTAATAATAGGCTGATTCCGACGTATCGCGTGCGTACATTAATAGACAAGGCAATGTTTCTGAATACGAAAACGAACTATATGGTTAACAGAAGGCAAATCTATTAGTAGGATTACACTACTACTATATACTACTAAAAGGAAAGATTTGTATTTTTGGTTCATTATCATTATAACAGCCCATTAACGTCCCACTACTGAGCACGAGCTTCCTCTTACATACCAAGGTGCGAGGGTATTGGGTCATACTCCACCTCGCGAACCCAGTACAGGTTGGCAGAGGCATATGGCGTACTGCTGTTATAATTTTTAAAGCCTTCCAATTAGGCGTCTAACTTGACTTAACGACTACCACATTTAGTGATAACCGGGACCAATGATTTAACGTGCCTTCTGAAGCACAGAAGCGCTCGATATCAATTGTCACACAAACGATTACCCATCCAAGGACTGACCTCTGTAAACTCTGCTTTAATTTGGTGATCGTTTGCGACCACCGAGCACCGCGGACCTTTCAGCGCTTTGTAGCGTATTTTTGGATGTTTGTAATGAATAAACTCAAAAACTACCGGACTGATTTCAAAAAGAGCTAAACCACCTTTTTCTTCGAGGCAAATCTAAAGCGTGAATGGGGAGCAGCTTCACAGATCATCCTTGAAACATGCTCGTGGACGGACAACAGGACGTGATAGGCTCTACCATCAGTGTTATTGATGGCAGCATATTGGACTGACTAAATATAGACCAATTCAAATTAATTTGTGATCAACACGACAGAAGATTACACCATTAGAACGTTACATTATCCCTGAGTAACAAATCTATATGTATTGCTAGAGAATTATGACCTCAGGTGTAAAATCTTTAATAAACAGCAAGTAAAGCGAAACGTGGGCGTGCCACTAGTTAAGAATAGTTTAATTGATAAAACCGAAGAAACGGCAAGCTGGTTTCCGAAACTTTGACTCAAAAGAGAGAAAACAAATAGGCTAAATCTTTTAGAAGGAAAACTCATCAAACTGGAGCGGGCCCCGGTAATTTGTACTACATAAACATTGTGGAAAAAAACGTGCTTGAAAGGATAATTGAGGCGAATGGTTCTGCATTGAAAATTTTTGTTTGAAAATTTGTGAGCTGCTTGTTCATGTGAAGGGTTTATGAAATAGTAATGAATAATCGGTTTATTGTCAAAGTTGATGTTTTATTGTATTAATAGCCTACGCCTTTATCTTTACCTGAGTAAATATTTGATTTAGTGTATAACGTAGGACATCTACGTATTTTAGATTTTCCCTGGATTAAAAGTGCACAATTTTTTTTAAATTATTTTATTCAATTTTATAGCTGTCTTTACAGGAGTTACATATCTAATACCGTAAACATTAAGCATACATTTTTTTATATGAATTAATATATATTAACCATAACTAATTACGGAAGAACAACTAAACAGCATTTTCGCAATCTGCAAGTCGGTGGATGAGTCGCCACGGGACCGCGGTGCCTTCCTCAGTAGGTTGCTCGGTAGGTCAATTTGGTTTGGAAGAATCGAATACTTTACACTCTTTAGTGGTCAACGGGGGGCTGAGATACAAGGTGTTTTAATAGACACAGTTATTAAACTATTAAGTACTGTCACTAAAATGGATTCACATAAAATTAGCTTCCCTAAGCAAGCCTTAGTAATGAGAGAGAGAGTATTATTTTGATTGTTCTTAACATAGGTGTTATGCACTATATCTATTTCATTGTTAAAAAATTTATAGTATTTCCATTCTGTTTGTATAAATTTGACAAATCTAAATGATCCTGTTGAACAAACCATTACCACACATCATCCCACAAAAGGTAACCAACCGATCGTGCCGAACACACAGTACCCTAAATCCAATGTTATTTGCTTCGGGACATCAATCCAAGTTTTTAAATTAAAGCGAGCAAAGAAACTTTGAATAAATCAGAAATGAAAGAAACAAAACTTGGACAATTCTCAATTTATGGTTTAGAGACAATTTTGACGCTTTCTCCTTGACGTAGAGTTTTGTCATCGAGTCTGGACAATTCGTTGGTGATGTATTATTTTTGTATTTCCTAATAAAATATATACAGGGTTAAAGATTAAGTCGATCTTTATGCTTTAAGAGGATTTAGTTTGCATTGATTTTTTCTCAAGTTATAGTACCTTGAATTTGTATTCTAAAAATCCTGTTTTTTGTCTATTTTCCTCTTTTTTGTGTATTTTATTTCTAAATTATTAAGTTTTGTTATTTTTTGTTTTTGTACTTCACTCTCGTGAAGACATCGCTGTTCTGAGGCTCCTATCTTACCTGAAGATGTCCTGTATAAGGGCGAAACACGTGTCGTGTTAGTTTCTCGATTTTTCGGAAAATTATAGTAGCGCGGGAATCGTTACAAAGATATTTTTAATCCGTTACTTGCTTACAATGGATATCCGCAAAGTAACGCCTGAATCAATAAATTATACAAGTATTTTTTTCAAGTCTCCATAACGATTGTTCGCTTTAAACCTCAATTTTCTATATTCAAATTCCAGTCACGAGCACTATTAAGCTCCAGACGGTTCTGTATAGTTTCGTGCGGCACTAGACATAGTGCTAATGAACTGGAACTTTATAGGTTTGACATTTTTGCCTTTTTCTTCGCTCATAATAGGTATTGGCGCTACGTAGTTAAAATTTTAACTACGTACATACATCACAGCTTCGAAGAAATTGGATACTGTTCTTTTTAATTTATTTAATTGGATTTGAAATTAAAAAATCTCCTCATCTTTGCCTTATCCTGATATTCGCCTTAGTAAGCTTAGTTTGAAATTATAAAATTAAAATACATACCTACTTTATTGCGAACTTTTAACGCCACAAACGGATGTTAAGCTTAAATATTTTTTTATTTAGATAACTTTAACAAATATGGTAACAGAGCTCTCTTTCATACTTTTAGAAATAATTGACACTTTCTGCGAAGAAATACAAAAATAAATACGTTTTTGATGACATAAAAATATGATCAATCAATAAATATTCTAGGTTAGTAACAGTAGTAGTAGAGTTTTAGTTTGATAAGAAGCGCTGTTTGAAATGAACATAGGGCTTCTAATTAAACTAAGCAAAAGCATTTTACTAGGGGTATTAGACAACGGATAACTAAGTCCCGAGTAGCTCTGTTTGTTGCACAAGACTCAAGTGCGATCGAGTGTAGACTATTGTTACCATCTTTGGATCGGTTCTGCTAAGTACCTCCTCGTCGCACTTGACAGACTGCAACGGCGAGCGGTTCGCATTATAGGGGATGCTGAGGTAACAGCCTCACTCGAAGATCTACAGGTGCGTAGAGACATTGCATCTCTCAGTGTCTTCTACCGGAACTACTATGGCGAGTGTTCTGAGGAGCTTTTCGATATCATCCTGCCCTCTCCTTTCCTCTCCCGAACAACACGTGCTGGTATAAGAAACCATCCTCATACTGTGCAGACTATCAGCACTCAAACCAAGAAATTTGGGAAGTCGTTTCAGAGCAAGACCACTAAGCTCTGGAATTCACTGCCGGCTCATGTGTTTCCTGCTTCCTATGATCCCGGGTCTTTTAAGCGGGTCGTGAAACGGCATTTTAGCAGGCCGTCATGAGTAGATGCGCTTTGTACCGTACTTATTTCACCGCATGAAGCGCTTTCATTTTTTATTGGACAGCATCGGCTGCTTGATGGCAGGATCTAGTCAAAGTGACGTGTCACAAAAAAAAAATACTACATAGACCGACTGCCGTCTGACCTCCGCAACCCAGAGGGCAACATATACCCAACAATACCCAGAGGATATTAGAAGGCCCTGCCTCCATAATAACGACTACCTTAGATGTTGGTAACAGTCGAGATAGCAGTCATTATATCATAAAAGCTGAAAAACCAACAGAAATAACAAAAGAAAAGACTACTGAAACGAAGTTGGAAAAAAGCAAAAATCTAGATCACTTTTTAGAGAACATTACGAACAAAACTCGCGTCGGAATGTTGGATAAGCCTAGATATGTCACTCATAGAACCATTCCCATTGTCTATTGTGAGCGGAGCCATTGAATCTACAATGTTAGAATCTGAATAGGCGTGAGAGATATTGCTGCTACTTTATGTGCTCATTTTCTTTAGAAGTCACTCGTTATTTTAGCTTCTGTGAAGTTTAGTTCTGTCCAAAAAATATCAAGTCTGTTACTATATAGTTTTGCATTAACTTATATGAGGGGAAACATTGAAAGCATTTGCAAGACTTTGATGTGTTTGAAATATATATATAGTTTACTCTAAAAATAACTTATGTTTCGGAAATATTTAATGAGCTCTCGAAATCGCGAGAAGTTTGGAAGCCATTATCAATTTTACGGGCCGAGCAAACTGATTTATTTCAATCATAAAAATAAACATTCTTAGACGTCTCACAAAGCGCTTGTCCTTAACTGAACAAAAATACTTAATTTTTGGAAATAAAATTCTTATAATTATTATAATTGAATGTGGTAATCAAATAAAACTAGCGCTCATACACATCAACACGTGTCTATGTATACACATAAACATACACACTTGTAAGTCCACGAGGAACTTTATGCAAATTCACATATATGAAGCCCGTCGTCGATTTCCACGCCACGACGTCGTATCGTCTTTTTGTATACGAGCCCTTAGATGGCCGTATACCAGGAGGCTGAAAAAATTCTAACGACAGACCCTCACACACCACCTCCTCCAATCTGCTCTGGACCAGCGATAGTGTGATCTGTATCCCTAACATCTTAGTTCGTGTTATTTATTTTGTGCCTTGGTGCACTTAAATCTACCTTGCTATGACAGATTTTCGGTCACCATTGAAGCATTGAAGCAAGCACGTTTAGTACATCATATTATTATACAGTCTTAGAACAAAACGAGTAATGATTTTTCATTATAGATTTTGAGTTATATGGAACCAAATTCTACAAATTCTATGGACTATAGATAACCATTGAAGCATTAACACAAACGTGCATGTACTATCTTCAATTAGTAACTATTAGTCCATACATACATAAGTCCATCTAGTTGAGAAACTAAATAACAAACTGTTATATATATACGTTTGTGTATATACATCTATATTTCTATGGACGACATATATATATAATATGTTGGTATATATACTACATATATACGACATATATATACTATGAGTATTTGTTTGGTAAATGGTAATTCTTTATTTGGTCTAATAAATGTGGAGCGCTGTATTAAAATGAATGCTGTGTCCGAAAAGGGCGACTAAGTATTAAGTGCTATTTCTATGTTAACATCTTTGCTTGGTCTGCAATCAAGATTTGATATTTACGATAGATGTATGTAATGTTGCCTATATATTTATTTTTGTTACCCTTGACAGTGTTTGAAGATAATACATGCACGTTTGTGTTAATGCTTCAATGGTTATCAAAAACTATCAAAAGTGTATTGCTATAGAATTTTGTTCTATGGCAATACACTTATGTAACTTAATATCTACAATGAAAAAATCTTTCCCAGTAATTTATACGGAAACCATTACTCGTTTTGTTCTAAGACTGTACATGCACGTTTATGTTAATGCTTCAATGGTTACCGAAAAACTGTCAGAGCAAGGTAGATTTAAGTGCACCGAGGCACCTGCTTCAGGCGAACGTCTGTTGGATCGATACGTCGCGTTGTATCGATAAAGTTCCGATACGAATGATTTACAGTTGCGTTCGGAATAGCCTTTGCAATTGAAATTTCTATTCGGTTCCCAGCGATCGAGAGCTTATATCGCTCATATAATTTATTGTTAATATATTATAATAACTAGGTAAGTAATATATGGAACAGCTGTGTTTAATGTTCATTTTTTTTTTAATATTTGCCAAACCTACATAATATTAGGTAAAACCAAAAGGTAAAGAAAAAACAAAATAAAAATGCTGTATTTGATTTGGGTTCATAATTATATGTGTTTATAATGGAATACTTAATTCTCAAGATAGCTTAAAAAATCACGCACTACAAGCAGGAGCTTCATTAATTTAAATTATAGTAGTTATTAATTTATTATTAATATGTTCGCAAAAGCCTCGTCCGTTGATCGGCAGGTGCCCCACTTGCAGGTGAGGTTGGTTTGGGCTCTTAAGGGTTGGTAGGGTTGGTGCGACTAACTCGAATCTAACGACTTTCACGACATATTTGTCGAGAACCTATTTGCTCTACATATTATATTGAATCCATAGGTCTAACAAATCAAAGTGCGGGCATGAGGGCTGAAGGTATATATCGCGGTTGCCAGTCAATTATCTTAAGCTGTTAATACAGAGAACCTTTCCCAAAGTATATCAAAGCTCAGTCGACGTCTAGTTTTATCAAAACACGAATCGTGCAGTCTAACCTCAGTAAACAAACTGAAGTGCTTATTCACAGCTCGACACGCAAATTAATGGTATGTTAGCGTTTACCGCGAAACGAAGGGAACTCGTCTATATTTTCTCTTAATTAACACGAGCCGGCTCGGTGCGGCACCCAACTATTTTTAGTAATTATTTAATTAACGAATGAAATGGTTTAACTATTATTTTTATGTTTCTCAGTGTACTGGCCGTTAAAACATTTATATAATAGAATTCCTACTTAAGACGGTTACCTACCTATTTGCATACTTTGTAAAGATAGAATATACTTCTGTTTATCCTAAACATATTAACAGACAACATTATTTCCGCATAACAGCATATACAATGCTTTGAAGCATATTTTTATGTTTAAGCATAACATTCTATAGCGATAAATATATTAAAACATTTACATATATACATGCACGCCTTTTTTCCGAAGGGGTAGGCAGAGGTATATTATACGCCCAAAATTTGCCAATGCATAGTTGGTCCCACGTAATAGGTGGCGATCCTATTGCCGTTTACCGGGCACTGTTATGTTCGCCAGAGCCTCGTCAATTGATCGGCAGATGCACCAGTGCAGGTGATGTTGGCTTGGGCTCCTTAGAGCTTGGTAAGATTCCTATACACTTTAAAAAATTATTAACCATATGAAGTAAAATGAAAGTTTTCAAATGGTTATCAGAAAAAATATAACCTCCACCCTTTAGATTATAAAAAGCCAAAAAAATTATAACTTGTATGAAATACTTATATAAAAATTAAGTATATTAGGCTTTAAGTTATTGGGCATATTAATTTGAAACATAAATTTAAATTGAATACCACAAACAAAATACCAATAAAGGAATCCCACTCATAACAATAGTATGATGCAGTTACCAACCGAAGTAATAATGATATTACTCAACAAAAGAGGATCAGACTATGCAGAGCAGAAATACCTATTGTTCCAACATTCTTAAGGATAATTAGCCAGTATTCTTCGAAGCCTAATTTTTCACGTCAAGGAGAAAAGTGGCTTTTCAGCCCAGCGAGAGTCGGCTGAATGCGGCCGGTTGCCAGGCACTGCGATTGTTGCAGTGGAGACTTGAGTGTTCGTGATTCTTAGGCATTTTCAAGAAGTGTCTTATTCCGACTTGTGTCCGTTTTGAGATTATTACTTGGCACAATTTTATTTTTGAGTTTCATTGCGTCGATTGCTGGTTTCAATTTAGTTTTAATTACAAACGGGGTCTTATTTAGGTTTTTGTCGATTTTGACCTTATAACTTATGATTTCTATGATTTATTTGTGTTCAAAATGCTAGTTTAAAATAAGCGTTATTTAAAAACAATTGTTTTATTAAAAATATAGAAACTATTATCAGTTCGATAGTACTTAAAACTGTTTCCGATGATTTTTCTCTAATTTCTAGTTTAAAGTTATATTTCAAGGACTAAAGTGGCCCAGTAAGACGGCTGAATGCCGACCGTTGTCAGGCACTGCGATTGTTGCTGTGCAGTCGAGACTTGAGTTTCTGTGGTTTTTGGACAAATTCAAACAGCGCCTTATTCCGACTTGTGTCCGTTTTGAGATTATTACTGGCACAGCTGTTATTCTTGTTCAATTTGCTGTGTGGTGATTTCTAGTTTTAGCTTTCTTCTAACGAATTATGTTTTATTAAGGTTTGTGTCCGTTTTGAGATTATTACTTAACATGACTGTTATTATTCATTTCGATGTTCGATTGCTATTCAAATTGTAAGTTTGACATCAGGAGCGTAGTGTCATGAAATAAACTTCTAAATAGGTTCAATTTCACCCTTATGTGACGGTATGATGACTTTATTAACTTTATTAATTAAAAGTTTTTGTGTTTTTGTTAATTGAAAGTTTGAAAGTGGACTTTATTAATTAAAAGTTTAGAATTAAAAAAATAGAAACCTTATATTTATTAAAACAAAACGTGACTCTAAAAATTGTTATAATTTATTCCATCAAAAAATATGAGCTCAATGTGTAAAAAAGGTTCAATTTAAAAATATATCCCGCTAAAAATCTCAATGGAAGAGTTTCCAATCACAGCGGGCGGATAGAAAACAAGTGAATGAACATAATGAGAGAACTGTTCAGACAATGGATTTCATGACGCCACCTCAGCAGATTGTGCGCTCCACATTATATGGACTGATTCGGTGGGAGTTTTTGAATTTTCCTCTTGCTGTCACCACTGCTCTTTTGTTTTATCTGATTCTTTTTGTTTTTGAAATCGTTTAACATTTTTTAAGGTTATGTGAGATGGCTAAAATTTGGGCTTTTTTTAATGTGATTGTTCTGTGTCATCTTTTACGAAAAATGTGAAAAAAATAGACTTAAATCCACATCATGTAACACATTAGTTTCTCAATATTACATATTTAAAGTTGCGTCTCATCTTTTTTTCTCGGCTATTTTACTTTTAAGCTATCGCATTTATTTGTTAATGACTCCAAATTATTAGTCGATTAAATACCGAAGAGACCGTTTGTTTGTTTATGCCAATTTCTTAACTAATTACTTTTAATGATTTTTTGTATGCAATAGATGCACGAAATCCATCTGGAAACCCCTATGCCACCCTGTACGACAGTAGGCGCGTTTTCTAGGCTTCTGGAAGTCAGCGACATCCACCGTCTCCTTATACGTATCTATCGAACAAAAACGGGAGGAGCAGCGTTGCAAAGCTCAAAAACAAAAAGGAGTTTACATATATATGGAAGAATTTTAATTACTACAAAAAGGATTCATGTCGCCACCTCGGTAGATTGTGCGTATCACATTATATGGACTGATTTGAAGAGAGTCTTAGAATGTTCCTATTGCTGTCATCACTTATCTATTGTTTTATCAGACTTTATATTCATTGAAATCGTTCAACCTACAGATTTAGGATGTAGGATTTTGTTTTATGATTAGCATAGCCCTGGAATGAATGGATGGATGGAAACAGAATGGATATTACCTTACTTTTAAATCACGCCTGTGTCTCCGCAGAGATAGGCAGAGGCAAATTGTACGCCCACACTTCGCCAATTATAAAGTTGGTCCCACGTAATAGGTGGCGAGCCTATTGCCGCCTACCGGCCACTGTTATGTTTGCCAGAGCCTCGTCCGTTGATTGGCAGTAGCACCACTGGCAGGTAAAGTTGGCTTGGACTCCTCAGGTCTTGGTAGGATCCCTGTATACCGTTATTATCTGTAACTTTTTATTAGGACGAAAACAAAAAATACTTTTCTAATTAATATTCTGAAAATAATTTCATTAAGTTTGCTACAATAAAGCTCTATTGAATATTTAAATAAAAACTAATTAGCCTATTTTCATTTGTTTGTTACTCAGGGGTCGGTACATTATTTACCTGACCTCTTGAATAAAATTATAAAGAGCTTTGGTATAAATAGAAATGATTTCAAGATCAATCGTCGTGGTAGCCAATTAGAAGGCGTTATGTTCAGTAATGGTATAAAAGTATAACACAAAAAATACACATAGTTGATGTGTAAATGCGTTATTTGTAAATACAAGTATTTACCTTCTGTATTGATGAAATAAAAGATGTGGTAAGTAAAAGTATTTATTTTATTATAATTGTTGTAATACGGAGAGCTTAAGGCATATTGAGCTATGAATATGAATGTTAGTGAGCTGGAGAGGGGAAGAGCGAGAGAGACAATCTTTGTAGCTGTCAATTATCTAATCAAACAGCATTATTAGTCAGTTTATTGTTCGAATTACTTCGTAGTCTAAATCGAACCGGAGTTCTTATAACTACTTACACCATGTAACTTAAATTGTTATTACCTTTTTGACTACTACAGGCCTGTGAGCCTAGTGCTGAAGCCATAGTTTTTATATTTTTCTGCTAAGAAAAATAGATAGATACACTCTTCATTGGCCAAGAAACATAAAAACTACAGATTACAATATTAAAAAAAAAATTAAATCCAATCTGGGCGAAATATTTATAATAAATATTTTTAAAAAATTGAACAAATAAACCCAAATATAGCTGAAAAGGGAACGTTCATTTATATTAAGTTGGCAGAAAGCAAACCTACTTTTAAAGGGTTGCTTAAAAACACTTTCTTGAGGAGTTACCATCTGATTGAGTCTACATATCATAATTACTATTAATTTTGTGTGTAGGTATATTTAGTTTAATAATAACACATTTAAGTTTATATTATGTTTTCTTATTAGTAATGAGACTTTTCTGCTAACCCAAAGGTTAACTAGTAAAGAATGCCTTGCAGCATTAAGTTTGCCTTTTGTACATTTTAATTTAAATTTGTGCGATAAAGTTTAAATAAATAAACGTTCACTGCATCTTATGAACTAAAACACTTTGTAAATTTACAGCAAAGCCTGTCGACCTCGAAATCTCTTTAGCGCACGGGTCCGGCCTAAGCATGATATATGACCCCCGGGGATCGTATATTCCCGAGAATGCAGTTTTCCAACTGTCAAACTTTGTACACTAGCGGAATTTACACAATTTTCGCAGTGGTTTTGCGGTAATGTGCAATCGGAGTTTACTGTTGGCGTGTATGCGATATTTATGTATTTATCATCTGGACTGCACAATAAAAGATGTCGTTAGTAAAAGTTTGGCATGATATGAAAGTGGCATGTTTTGTGATAGGAATATACAGAGAAAATAACGAAAAATTATGGAATAATTTCAGGGCTATTTTATTTTATTTCTGTATAATAAAAAGCCTAATTCATTTTACGAACATACATTTCCGAGAGGTTCGACTATTCTCCGGGTTATTAAAGCTAATTAAAGTTACTTGTGTTTTTGGTATCTATTATGGGTGTATAGGGATCCAACCAAGACCTGCCAATCAACGGACGAGGCTCTGGCGAACATAATAGTGCCCGGTAAGCGGCAATAGGCTCGCCACCTATTACGTGGGACCAATTATATAATTGGCGAAGTGTGGGCGTATAATATGCCTCTGTTACCCTTAGGGGAAACTGGCGTGAATGTATGTATGCTGGTATCTATTATTTATCTTTCTATTAGTATAAGAATTTTTCATAACGGTCCAGTAGTTTCCTCTCTCTGCTATCCACCGCTGTGGGCAATTATCGCGACCAATCGTCAGTAATAATTTTAGTTAGCAGTACAATTATTATACAAGAATGATATACCTATAAAAGAATTACGGTTAACTTATTTCAAGTCCAAATTAGGACCCTAACAGGGCCTCTTTAAAGTAAGCATAGAAACAACAAAATCTTTCCTGTTTATAAGTTATATAAATGCTTATATCAATTTCGTATTGAGGTCATTGAACCCAATATAAACTTATAAGGTGATAAAAGAAGCTACGCGAAAGCAAATATATTAGCTTCGCGTCGCTAATGTAATATTCATAAAAACCACAGCAAAATGCGAAAAAAATAACCATTTACTCGAAATTATTTACTAATTTCATAGTTTCTGTGAAAATAGCAGTGCAACGTATTCATTATAAAATTTAATAGTACGCAGAATTCTTATCTGAAACATACCGTCTGATAGGTTTTCGATTCAAAGTACTTTTTATAAATTTAGTTTTAAGTTTTTTTTATGTTTGACATTGTAGTGAGATACTAAAATAATATGACATAGCAATCTTTGATATGATTTATGAAACAGTGACTTTACTTTAAAATTATAACATATGAAATATTTTTAAATAAAAAACTGAAATAAAGATACTTAAAGATTAATTTAAACACCAAATGCGCATTTGTAAGGAGAGATATTTTTATTTAACTGAAGGGTGGTTTCATTTTAAAATAAAAAACAAGTATTTTATGACATATATTATGACTAATATTAATTTTATTTGAAGCGCTCGTAGCTCTGCGGTGCGGTGGTCGGAAACAATCACTGAAGTACAGCAGAGTTTACAGAGGTCAGTCCGTGGATGGGTGACGGTTTGTGTGGCATTTAATATCGAGCGCTTCCGTGCTTCGAAAGGCACGTTAAGCCGTTGGTCCCGGTTATCACTAAATGTGGTAGTCGTTAAGCCATGTTAGAGGCCTAATGGGCGGTTTAAAAAATTCTAACAGCAGGACGCCATACACCTGCCTCCGCCAATATGCCAGTGTGGTGGAGTATGAGTAGTATATGACCCAATACCCTCAGTCCCTCACACATTGATAGTGAGGTGTGTGAGAGGGCTCGTGCTCAGTAGTGGGACGTTAATGGGCTGAGATGATGATTAATTTTATTGTAATTGTAAACATTTTCCAATTAAGTATGGATTAAAATATTCGCCTAATGACCCCATGGCTCCGATGACAGGCCATTACTCTTTTCATGAAATTTTCCATGACTTTAGCACAGAGATGTGGCTGTATCTTACCGATAACGCGTTGAATTTCTGATTAAAGCTCAGGAATTTTTTCTTGTTTATTCGCATAAGTTCGTGATTTCACTAAACCCCAAGGAAAAAAATCCACGCATCAAAGAAATGCAAACTGTCTGGTGCGGATTTTGGTCAGGCGGCGTGATAGGACCTTACTTTTTGGAAAATGAGAATATCACAACTCTGTCACAAATTACTTTTTTTATTTTGAAATGAAAAAGTGCATTCTTACTGAGACACCCTTTAGAAGAACTCATAAGTCTATGTAGATCTTCTTAGTAAAAAATATGTCTTTACATTTCATAAAGAAATTTAATTTTTAGACAACAACTAGCTGACCCGGCAAACGTTGTTTTGCCATATAAATAAATAACTTTCAAGTAAATTCATTAAAAAAAAAGTTGGGGTGGACTACCCCTAACATTTAGGGGGATGATGAAGATATTGGCCGATTCTCAGACCTACTCAATACGCTCACAAAATTTCATGAGAATCGGTCAAGCCGTTTCGGATGGGTATGGGAACGAAAACTGTGACTCGAGAATTTAATTAAGATTAAACAGCTATAAAAGAAAGTCGTCTTATTAATACTATTTATAACTAAAGAACGTTTAAACAGATTTGGCTGAAAAAGGGCTGAACCAGGAGTTGGACATTGGAATAGTTTCCTGTTCCCGTGGGAAGTGACATATAACAGACAGCGCTTCGGGGATATTTGCTGAGTGGCGTATCGACTGCTTTTACTCTTTACGGAAGCGGTGCGCATCTCTAGTGCGCAGGGTCCGTGACAGCCCCTATAGCATCTTGCAAATGTTTGCACATAGGTTTCACTGACCGTATATTAACCATGGTTCAAGTATTGACTAATGAAAAATTATAAAACGATAAGTGACATATGAGATAATGTTATACAAAATTAATAGTATTTGACATTTCGTATTAAGAAATTTATTTGTAATTGTAATGTTTATGGTAATTTTATTTTGATGATTATTAAGTACAATAGCTATTTATTATGACGTTCAGTTAAAATAAATGAGTTCATTATTCTAAAACGTGATATATCAAAACGCAATTGACGTGGAATAACAAAACACAGATAGTTGAAGCTACAAGCTACATTCCACAAGCTTTTTCGCTTTCGCTTCCACAATAGATATATAGACAGATATACTCATTATTGACCAAGAAACTTAAAAACTACAGCTCAAAATATTGAAAAAAATATATTTGAAAGTCAATCTAGGCGGTCTTATCGTTCAAATCTCTTCCAGACAACCCGACGCAAAGGAAAGCAGTAGGCAGAGCATTGTAAACAATAGGGCACCCATTAAATAAAAAGTATGAACGATTACCTATTTTTATCATCATCATCATTTCATCGTGCCGTGTGGTGCAGGCCTAGAATAGTGTCACCCCATCTCATCTCACGGGGAGTCGTAAGAGTCGTCGAAAAGAACTCTTACTTGATGATGGGCAGCAGCGTCATCTTGCGTACTGGCTTTAACAGCGATCACCAACACGCCTGCCCATTATAACAATTACAATCTATTGGGAACATACCCAAACCATAGCAGTGGACTTTATAAACTTTTAGTTTAAATTAAAAATAACTGCGCATTTGTCAGCTACATCTACATCTCTCCTTGTCATGTATTGAATGTATTGATGTATATTTTTTTTTCACAACTCTTCATATGAGATTTAAAAATATTAATCTAACTCATTAAAATACATTGAGTGTTTGGAAGAAGATAAAATAAAAAAGCTTTTTATTCCTAACTTAATTATTCAAGGTTCGCAATGAATAATATAATTTAACTGTTTCTATATTTCTAAATCTTATTTTCTACTTCTATAACACACAATTTCTCTATCATCTTTATTTGCATAACTAAGAAGATATTGGGAACTAATTTTAAATTTTAATTGCCTATAATGATGTAATTTCGACTACCGATATGGCGTGGTGGCGAGTATACCCGCATTCCGCTCCTGGGTCGTGGGTTCGGTGGGTTGGATTCCCGCACAGGACAAATCATTGTGTGCATAAACACAAATTTTGTTTTGGTCTGAGGGTTTTTCTATCTAGGTATATTATGTGTGTATTTACAAAAAACAAATGTATTTATGTATGTTTATCCGTTAAAAGTATCCATAAAACAAGTTCTTAATGATACTTATCTTGGAACTAAATAATTCGTGTAAGTGTCAAATTTTTTTCCATTTAATTTATATTATTGTTCTAATACAAAGGGAAACCCCAAGCGAATGTTACACTCTCTCTCTCACACACACTTTAACTTTCTCTTTTGGATACTCCGTTACGGAATCTATTAAAATACATTTCAACACAAATTTTCTGACGACCAGTTATCGCGCCAAAAGTACCACTATATCTGGCTTTACAGCAACTCATTATACTTGACTCCTACATTCCGCCTTCCCATGCCTTCCGAACCCCAAAATCGCTTAATACCAAATCCTTCACAAACAACCACACATAAAAATTCCAAAGTTTAACTCCAGAAAATAAAAAGCATTATTTTGTAACCAAACATTTTAATACACAATACAAATTATCACTCACTGCGTGGCGCAAAAGACCAAATAACAGTAACAAAACACATTAAAACAGTATTAGAGAAAAACAAACAGCCACCATGTTGGATGGCTTGTATCATTTGGTAGTGATTTAGTGGAATTATCGCTTGCTTTGATTTCACGGTTGTTACAACGTGGGCTAGCCGCAGTTAAAAGCACGCGAAGTGTTTGTTGTTGACTGAACTAGCCCTGCCTGCGACTTTATATTGTTATTTATAAAGATATTATATTACATTTAAATTAAAGCAACATCTAACAAAATTGTAAATACAGACTAACTGTAGGATCAATAACCACAAACTAGGATTAAACATTTTAAATAAAATTCTAACAATTAGAAAATATATGAGATATATCCAAATTTTATTTCGCTGCTGTCTAATTAAGCGTTAATGAAGCTAACGATGTGCATGTTTTGGAAAAAGGGCTGGTCGAAAGTAAGTACTTTTTCGCACAACAAAATAATTATCAATTTTACAGAGAAATATATTGTATTCTTCACAAACACAAGGAGCCAGTCCCTGTAGGGGATACCCCTTTTATGGGACATTTATTTTGAGCCGACAGTTATTTTTACATTTATTTATAAAGGAGTTGAGAATCAAATCATAAGTTGTACTAAACGTAAAGAAACGACAACTTTCCATCGCCATTACACATCGCTGGATAAAGTAAGGTAGCGTGCGAGCCAGCTATAGATGGCTCCAAAGTCGTGGTTATGCGCTTAATGCTCAAATGCTGGCCTTCATGGCTTTATAACTGCAAAAATACTTTCTTCGACGGTACCTACCGTTTTGTTTATTTAAGTATGAAATCTTAATAAATAATAAGGATCTTTAGTAATTTCTAGATAATTTTAGACCAATGAATTGAAGTTTCATAATAATATGTAATTTATAATTATAATAGCATTTTAACGATTAATATAAAAACGGTGATTGGGCCATATATTCGTTCTCCGCTTAGAAGGTATGGAGTTCGATCCTCACTTTTGTAATGCCTACGCACAGACACATATAGAGGTGTAAAAGTAACGAAAAAAGCATACCCGCATGTATTCGTTACTTTAACAATTAGTATTCGTTACTATCGTATCGTTACGTTACTCGTTACTTCTGACACCTTATAATATGCTGGTTAGTATAGACGATTTTGAAAACTAATTCCAATTTATACTTGGTCTACACACACAATTCCTTCATTAAATAGTAAATAACTTGCCGAGTTTCTAAATTACGTACGAACATCGATCTTAGTAACGCATGTTTTTCAATTCACCGAAAAATGCGCGCATGCGTTTAAACGTTTTAATACACGCATCAACGGTACTTGCGTGAACTGAAACAGTGAAGGCACTCATACGAAAAGTGCGAGTAACGAATGCATTCGTGAGTAACGTTTCGTTACTTCGTACTAGACGGCGCACCCGTTACTCATTACCGAATACACACGGATTGTTACAGCTCTAGACACATATAAAATTTCTGTGCAAAATACTTTTCAAGGATGGCATGAATATTTTTACTGTTTTTTTCTATGCTTACATATTTACAATAAAAAAGTATTTATTTCTGGTTATTGCACAAGCTCTGTTTAGCTCGAATCTGTGCTAGATGTCAACGGTTATGTTTAAATTTATATGCGAATTTTGAAAAGGTACATAAAATTTAATATTAAGTTACAATAAACGTAAAGACACGACAACTTTCCGTCGCCATTACACACAGCTGTATAAAGTAAGGTAGCGTGCGAGCCAGCTGTAGATGGCTCGATAGCAGCGTTAATGCGCTCCATGCTCACAATCCGGCCGTTATGGCTTTATAACTGCAATACCGCGACCAATTATTGTACGTTAGGTCATTTGTTTATTTATGTTGGAAGTTTTAGTGCGTATTAAAAGTCTTTAGCGGCAAGATATGTTATAGACCATTTAGTTAATAGTATAACTTAACATTTATTGAAAACTACTGGTTATTACTGATAATTATGAAATAAGGGTTGGTATACCCGTTCTTCGCATCGAGGGTCGTGATTTTATCTCACTATGTTCTACTCCCCCTCACACATCTAATTTGTTGATACTTATCCTGGTCTCGGTGTGATCTATGTATTTATAACGGAATGGAAGACCAGCGCTGTTATGGTCCTCCACAAAGTCCACAAGTCCTTTATTTGGGCATAATATACTTCATTTGTGAAAATTGTACATTTGTGAAAACACATACAAAAGTATGTGTTTAAGTATAATTTAATTTGACGTATAAAGGCGGTAAGGTGGTAACTCCTAAAAAGCGCCTAAGAGCCCAAGCCAACCTCACCTGCAAATGGTGCACCTGCCGATTGCCGGACGACGAGGCCCTGGCGAACAAAGAAGTGCCCGGTAAGCGGCAATAGGCTCGCCACTTATTACGTAGGACCAACAACACAATTGGCGAAGTGTGGGCATATATTATGCCTCTGCCTACCCTTCGGGGAAACAGGCGTGATTGTATGTATGTATGTGTTAGTTGTTAAGCCATGTTAGATGCCTAATTGTGCGGCATAAAAAATTCTAATAGCAGGACGTCATAAACCTGCCTACGCCAATTCGCAAAGAGTCAGCGTGGTGGAGTCTGACCCAATACTCTTGCATCTTGGTATATGAGAGGAGGCTCGTACTCAATAGTGCGACGTCACTGGGCTGAGATGATGATGATGAAGTACTTCGTTGTTATCCTAGGGCTAAGCATTTTTGCCACTTGCAAATTTACTTTCAGAAGCGACTCAGTTTCATCGTAGCTCTCAGCTTCAAGGGTTAAGATTACCTCTAAATTTAAGCCCGAAAAATCCAAAATGTTCTTGAAGGCAATATATATTCCTCAAACAGGCCAATGGCGTTAAACCTCTCGTTTTGTTCCAAACAAATCTCTCGGCTGACAGGGAGCCAATTATTGAGATAAATCGTTCCCCAGAGATCGAGTGGAACCGACTTGGGTACAACTATTTGCCTACACTACGAAATGTTTTCTGCATGTACCATTTGTTCTTTGGAAAGTATTTGCTTACAGTACGTATGGTTAGTTGAACGTATAGTTGTACGGAAGAAGAACTCTGGGATCTTTCGTAAAATAACAAAGACTGAATTATTTAATGTCATCTTCTTCGCAGAGAAACTAGAGTAAGAATACTAGGAATTGACGAGTTTTACAATCTAGAGTGAGATCTTTATTATGCGACCAACGCAAACTAAGAACTTACTTATTTATATAAATATATTAACAGAAAACAGAACCTTGCCGAGTTTCTTGCCAACGGCTTTAGTGAAGTGGCATTCTTAGATTCATGAGCCGTTCACAAGAGGTTCAGAATCAAGTCAATCTTAAATAGATTCATTTATATTTTAACTGAATCTAGTGCAAATGTAGAAGGAATGACGTGTGTTTGGTATCAGACGTTTTCAGAACAATTTATTAATTCAGGCGTATAATCTATGGATTTCCGCAAAGTAACGCCTGAATCAATAAACTATTTAAGATCGGCAAGTACTTACAGCTCCTATATCCAAGAAAAACTATATATCAAACTTGGACTCTCGTTTCAGCGTTTTTCGTGAAGACATCGTTGTTCTGAGGCTCGTATCTTACATGAAGATGCCCTGTGTAAGGGCGAAACACGTGTCGTGTTAAAATGTTTCTCGATTTCTCAGGAGATTATTCTTAATCCATCACTTGCTTACGCCTAATCAACTTTGCTTGAAACCTATCACAGATATATAGTAGGTACATCATGATGTTGATCTGCCTTCTGAAATACGGAAGTGATTGATGTTATGTGCTATAACGTCCGAAAATTATAAATGATCTGAATTCTTTTTTTTTTTTTTTAATAAATGAATAACGGTTAAATTTTGCTAGTAATCTAATCAAATTAAAACTTATCCATAATATGTGGAAGCTTTTAATAAGCCTACAATTATTTATTTAAGTTTGTTTTGTTGCAAAAATAGTTGTAAGCTTTAGATCTAATATTATACAGAGGAAAGATTTGTATTTTTTTATATAATGAATAAACTCGTAACGTTATAGACCGATTTTAATAATTCTTGTTTTATTATAAATATCATTATCACTGAGTAACATCGGCTAAATTTTAATTTGGAAAAAATATGGGGTTCTGTACGATATTTGGGTTTTTCGTACAAAATAGTGTAAAAAATCAACCAGAACAGTTACTTATTTTGCGTACGCTGCCTAAACTATAAAAGATAGGACCACAAAATGTACAAAATAATTGTAGATCTTATAAATATCTACTTAAAAGTCCGCGACACACTATACCTATCTATGTCGAGTGAGGCACAACAAATATTTTTTTATTTAAAAATCAAAAATTGGACTGCATTTATTACTTGTGCCATTAACCCTTTATCAAAATAAATTATTTCATCACTAAGTGCAGTTTATGTAGATAATATTTGATCTCGGAATGATCAAAATTGGACGTTTGGTTTTGAAGTTATGGCGAAATTAAATTATTACTATATCTGCTGCACGGCGCCCTATCACGGGTCGGGGCTCCCGACCATCAGTTTATTTTGTTACCTGCAAATAATTTAACGTCAATTGTTGTTTATAGAGAAGCTCTACAATAATCGCTTTAGTTATCTATCCCAAAACAACGGGTTGCACTCCGAGACTGCTGGTAGGAGTGAAAACTTAGTATTAATTACATTTAATAATAATAATAATAATTAAATTCCTTTATTTGACAACAATGGTTCAATTGTTAATAATTTACATAACTTAAAGACTAGTATAAGTGTACACAAAAGTAATTAAAAAAGAAAAAGCGGCGGTAACCGACATCCACGCGGGCAGAGCCACGGGCGACCGCTGGTATAAAATAAAATAAAAATAATCCGTTACAAAAATTTTGCAGAATCCTTTGAATTTAACTGTACGGATCTACCCAAGTCTGCTTAAGGCGAAATAGGTCTCGAAATTTGTAATAAGACTCTTAATTACAAAGAACTTAATATGTCCCGAGGAGGGATGTTTATAAGCAGTTGGTTCTGACATTTAACTGCGAAGCCCGCTATGACATTTCACGTAATCGGAGAAGCGGAATGTTTTTATTTTGTTTTCTTTTTCAACATTTACGGTGGCGTTGTTTTATGACTTAACAGTTGATGAATAATGTCAAAGATGTAAATGTATTATAATATCATCGTCCGTCCGTATATTGGTTAGATAGTATTTGGAAGTGAAATCTTTTCTTTCTTAAGTATATATTAGGTGTTGATAGTTTTCATTTATTTTGTTTTCTTTTTCAACATTAATAGTGTCTTTGTTTTATGTCCTAACAGTTGATAGGTAATGTCAAAGATGTAAATGTATTATGTCATGTCCGATCGTTATAATGGTTAGACTGGATTTGAAATTGAAATTGAAATGAATTGCTCCTTTCGCTCTTAAGTAGATATTAGATGTTGGTAGTTTTCGGAACAACAAAGCAGTATTTTTTTTAAATTGTATCAGATTTTAAGACATAAATTGAATTATTCCTACCTCAATCTACTTGCCGTTTGGATGCCCCATAAGAGTAACCGACAGACTGACATAAAATCCATTTTGTTTTTATAACTTGATTATGAGCGTACTCATAATATTAGATAAAGTATATTTTATATTATTTTACATTATAGGTTTAACAAATCTACGAGCAATTTAAGTTCAAGATTGTTTTTTTAATCAATGGTAATAGCTTCATAATGTTTGTTCCTATGTGATTAGCAAGCTGTTGACCCGATAACCGCTGGGGTAGATGTGTCTTTCAGTGAAAAACACGCCTCCTTAAGCGTAGTGTGGGATGCCCTCCGGCTAGGTGGAGGTAGGTGAAAGTGGACGATAACATACGCAAAACGGATGGCAGCCATTGGAGAGGCCTATGTCTAGCAGTGGACAATTATAGGATGATGATGATCTGTTCCTGTTTTTCAAGGTTAGGATAAATTTCTACGAACTGAATCTATTATCAAAAGATCCGTAATACCCTCATTTTTGACGTATATATATTTTAAAATTTTTCCTTAATTTAAAAGCAAAAAACTGTGTCCGACTTAGAAATCAAACGGCGATATACATTGAAAACTTTAAACACAAAACATTCTTAACACGAATATTCAAAGTGTTTAAATTGTTGAACGGGTATAAAATACCGATTATCTTACAGTTCGTAGTACTTAATCATTATGATATGTAACGTAGGTATATATTATGAAGGTTAGCATTTTTTCGATGTTATTACTATGCTTATATAACTTACCCCTTTACATATTATGTTTAATTTTTGTGTTAATTTCTATGTTATCTCTCATGGTAACAATTATCAATTAATTTTAAACCAACGACACCTTTTTCCTTTTTTTTTTAAATAATGGCTTCGTGCGTCTAGCACATTTAGCCAGTGTCAAGTAAGTGATATACTAATAATATATAATTCTTAGTAAACGAGAATGATGATAAATAATCATAAGATGATAAATGGTCAATGAGATACCCTCCCCTAAGCCCCTTGAGTCCTCAGTAAAGATGTGGGACTATACTGAGATCTCACATGAACTTCTTAAGAGAAAATTTGAAAAGTGATGTTGCCTTGTTTTGTTTGATTTACCAACACTAATATATGTTCACAAACACTTAACGGTTAATAATCCACCGATATTACACTTTAATATTAGAAATATCTCAAATTTCAAAAAATAAAACAAAACTGCAGACATGACGCTTCACTTTCCCGCCAAGAAGTCCAACGACACCTAAATAGTCAAAAGAAAATTATACTTTATTTTTGGGAATTTGTTTTATGAGAAGTATGCAAACCTCCTTTGAAACGATAGTAATTATCAAAGGCTTTCCTATCTCTATTTATTCCGTCTTAGCGAGGCCCGATTACTGGAGTTCTGATACGCAATTAGAATGTAATCCCAAATTAGAAAACGCCCGTTCCCTTTGTCTACAAGATATAAATTTGGATGTCTAATTGATCTTAAATAATAATATAAATTGCGTTTGATTAAAATTGTTTTCAAACTTCTTTCTTTTAATGTGTTTGAAGTGTATATTAATTACCATAGCTCAATTTTGTGTCTTAGAAAGTACTTACCTACTTTCACTAAATAACAATAGTATTTATTTTTGCAATTTTATTTCGCCCTACAAAAGATTGAGGTGGATGAAAATTTTTGCAGCTGGACGCCACACACCTGCTTTCGGCAATTCCATGTGATGGATTAAATACAAAATTTATCTCACCATATTTTTGGGTGTTAAAGTGATACCACCATGTATGTCATTACTTTCCCATCCCCTGGTAGCCAGTATTTCTCCTGGTACAGTAGTTCCTTTGACATTATTTCACATAACCTTTTTTTTTTTTTTTTTTGGGATGGAAAATCATCAAATGACCTTCTCCCGCTGTGGGTAGAGCGGGAGGGTGTGTCAGACTTTTACTGACTAAAAACCATCCGTGTTCCTTCTTGAGCCTGTAACACCAGGGCCGCGGTAACCCTTTCGAACAATCCCGCAACCCCGGCAGGCTTGGCCCCTATGGGGCCCCTCGGTGTGCTGACATCTCTTTGAGGCGCGCGTGGAACACGAACGCGCCATCGACGCTGCTTGTCGTCTATGGAAGACGGACGGGCGGCGCGTTACCCATTATTCGCCGCCCACAAGCCAGCGCCTACGGTGGCCGAGAGTCGTCTCGCGGCTCCCGACGTCTCGGGCGTCCACCGCGGCGGCTGGGACCGAGACGAGTGATGTTCTCCCTCTCTCGCTCTGCCGCCTCCTTTGCTAGCATGACTGCTTCGCAAAAGGAGGCGACGGCCCCCCATTCTCTCTCGCTCCGGACCATGGCCTCCACCAAGGCCGAACGCGAGAGATCGCCGCCGCCGATCGCCGCTACAAGGACACATCGGAGCTCTGCCCAAGCAGGGCAGACCGCGATGGTGTGCTCCACTGTATCCTCCGGCCGATCCTCACAATGGTGACACCCGGACGTTTCCTCCCGCCTGATTCTGTGCAGGAACCTACCGAAGCAGCCATGCCCGGTAAGGACCTGCGTCAGGCGGTAGGTGAGCGCGCCGTGGCGCCTCTCTAGCCACTCCTCAAAGAGGGGACTTACCGCCCCGTCGACACAAGCTTTTCTCAGAAGATTTAGCTCTTGCGACCACCAGTACACCTGACGCTGGGCGCTTCTTGGTCGAGCCCGGGGCATCGCCACGTCGCAAACCTCGGACATGGCCTCCTGGAACCACTCTGCCTCAACATTGATGTCGGCAGGCCTGTCCGGTGATGACACCCAGGCCTGCACAATTGAAGCTTCCAGGAGAAGCTCCCGGTTCAGTTGTTTAAGCGCCCACCGCGGACCACTCGGGGCCTGAAGGATCGGCGCGCTCGAGGACTGAGCGGAGACGTCAAACCGAATGTACCGGTGGTCAGAATAGGTCTCCACTTCCTCCACGACACGCCAGTCAAACACACGCGTAGACAGAGCAGGGCTAGCGAACGAGATGTCCACAACCGACTCGCCCTGCATCCGCACACACGTTGAAACAGAACCCCGATTTAGAACGACCACACCTGCCTCCAGGGCCCAATCCTCCACCATTCTGCCCCGCACATTTGTGTACCGGGAACCCCAGGCCACGTTCCTGGCATTGAAGTCCCCGAGTACGAGCACGGGGAGGGGATGGCTTCCGACGACGACGTCTTTTAACTCCATCAGGGAGTTGTGAAACTCGGCGAGAGTTCGGTTCGGAGAGAAGTATACGCCCACTACCACCATCTCCCCGAACCGTGCTGCAACGCACCCCTGTCCTCTTCTGACACCTTCGATGGAAGGGGTACCGGCGGCGGCCGACGAAATAATGGCTACAGAGCCGCCAAGGTCCTCGACCCAGTCAGCCCTAGGCGGGACGAAATATGGTTCGGCAACCACGGCAATATGAAGAGACCACTGCGCCATGCTCTGGAGTAACAGATCCTGAGCGCAGGCGCAGTGGTTGATATTCGCCTGGAGGATGCGTAATGGTGCCGTTATTGATAATCCATATCCTCCCGGGCGCCCTGTGGAGAAACCTCTGCGGCAGTTGTGGCTGCAGCAGTAATGACGGCAGCGGCGGCGGCGGCAGTGACCTTGGGAACAGCGCTGACGGAGGGTCTTCCTCTGTCCTGAGCTCTGATGGAAAGAGCGCAGGCCTTGCTCCCCGCCCAGTGGTTAGCTGTCTTTCCAGAGGCCGCACAAGCGGCGCAATGCGGCGTGGCGCTACAGGCATTAGCCTTGTGACCGGGCTGACCGCAGCGGAAGCACAAGTCACTTCGGTCCACCTCCGAGGTGCATTGGGCTCCTACATGATGTCCCACGTGACATCGAAAACACCTCAGAGGTCTAGGGTCCAGCATCTTCACCTGCGCTGATACCCAGCCCACCAGAAGCCTTCGGCCCTCCACGATTACTTTCGCCGCCGTGACGGGGCAGCTCACCGTTGTGGTTCGCATGCCCGTTAAGTCGATGCGTATGGTGCCTGCTTTCACTTGATCGGCAGAGCACCCACCAGTCCTGACGACGGCGGCTACTACCTCCTCCTGGGTGACTGAGTCGTCCAGACCAAGGATTCGCAAATCCGCACACCTGACAGGCCTGTACACTCGGGCCTCGTTCGCAAGAGACGCCTTGAGCTTCTCAGCTAAAGCGTCGGCGGCGGAACTACTACCCGCCCCGGGGACCTCAAGCATCCGGGCGCCGGTGGCCGTCACCCTTATCCGGAGACCCCTGGTGATACCAAATTCTTTGAGATCCACCGTCTGCCTCGCTGTACTAAGAACATCGCAGTACGACACGCCCCGTTTGACTGCGTCCGGCTGTAGTGTCAGCACTACAGCTGCGGACTTCGGGGCGCGGAGCCGGTCCGCGATGGCTTGTTCCTTGCGGCGCTGCCTTTGTGCTTTCTTCCGCGCTACCTTTGCCGCCTTTCGACTCTTTTGCTTCTCCCCGACGCACTGCCATTCAGCTTCGGCCAAGGGAGGCTCTGGGGGCGGGAGCGGCTGATTCTTCGCTGTGGCTGGCAACGTTGCCGCATTAGCCGCTGCCTTGCTTTTTTTTGGGACCACCGCCTTCTTAGCTGGTTTCGGGTTCGCAACAGGTCTGCTGGCGGGCTGGTTTATTTGCTTCTGTCTGCATGGTACCGCCGCAGTGCCTGCATATGAGGCCGTCTTCGAGCCCGAATGTGGTCCCCTTGCTGCCGTGGGAGGACGCAGTGTGGCTATTTCCAGAGCGGCGAAGCGCCCGTCGATCCGCTTTTCCATAGCAGCCAGTTGCTGACTGAACAAAGCCACCATCTGGCTCACCTCAGGTGCTGGCTGACCCGGACATTGCTGCTGGCTACTGACTGGCCCTTTTTCTTGATGTGCTTCTCTAGGGCCGGCAGCCGTCAGGCCGGCCAAGTTCGTCTGCAACTTCCGGTTTTCTTCTTGGAGAACCTTCATGGCAGCCGTCTGGCGGGCTACTTCAGCCCGCAGTTCCGCTACCTCAGCTGCTGTTGGCCCCCCGAAGTTGGCCTCCGCTGCCGCCATTATGGAAGCTGAAGCCGTCACAATAGCCTTAAATTTAGACGCCTTCAGCTTCTTTGTAGCCACGCTGGTGACGGCGCCCTTCACCACCTCTTGGAACCTAGCCTTACGCTCCCGATCGGAGCCGCCAGTCGCACTTGCCTCGCCTCCTGAGGAGCCCGAACGGGCTAATTCGGAATGGCACCCCTCCTCGGCGAGCTGCTCTGCCCGCGCGGACACCTCCGGAGCAATTAGCCCTCTGCCCTTGCCTCGCTCTCTGGCTCCACCGCGCTTGCTGGTAGAGACCTTGCGAGCCGAGACTTTCTCAGATTCCGAGGAAGACCCCTGGGTGCCCTTTGTTCTGGGCCGCTTTCTAAACTTTTCGCAATTTAAGCTCACTGAGCTTCCCACTGCAACAGACGTCGATGGTGGCACCGTCTCCGTCTCTTCTATATCAGAATCTGAAGACTCCAACACAGATCTGTCTAGATCAGATGCCACCTCCGCAGCCGAGGCCACTACTTCATCGCCACTCATCTGTGGACAGGGCGAATTGTCCTTAAAATTTTGGCTCCGGTTGGAGCAACTCCTCTCATCATTAAAATTATCTTTTTCTTTTATATTTTCCATTTTGGTTCCCACGAGTGGGAGGGATCTAAAACGTCCACCCAGGCGGTGCCCTCTGCACCTGGGTAACCCTACTTACACCTGGGGGGTCGGGCGTTGCCCCAGGGTCGGCGCTAATTGATGGACCGTTCTCCGCCCATCACCTCGGTACTCCTTCTCATCGCCTCGAGGCCCTCCGTAGCCACGTTCCCACCTACGAAGACTTGAGTGTTTTTTATTGTGGTTATCACATCCACGTAGAGCCAGCCAGTAAAGGCAAGCCCCCCCGGTCCCGTGTATGAAATCACACTGGGGGAAACGGGTTGCCCGACGGGGAGCCAAAGCACACCCAGCGACTGCAGCCCTGCAGCCGCCCGACCCGCCGCGCCGCGGTCCGCACTCGTCCGCCACTCCACGTTGCACCGTTGCTGCATCCCATGTCAGTCTCGGATAAGCCGAGAAGTGCTGGGAGCGAGCTACCGCTTACACAGGCACAAAAGCCCCCGCAGGAGATAATATTACCTCCTGCCTCGTTGGTAGTTCGCAGAGGCAAGGGGGCGACCGCTACTGAGGCTACTCCCTTAACCCTCCCAGAGTGTACCGCGAGGAGGTCTACCAACGCACACCCCTCGCATAACCTTCCGAGTAACAAAATAATACGTAAATGTCTTATGATACTTAAGAATCGTGACCTCATGAGTAGTGTTTTATATAAAACGATTCCGTACTTCGGAAAGTGCATTTCGCCGGTTCTCATGGCACGTGATAAATTCTAGAAAGTTAAGTAATATTAAACAATGTTATTGTAATATTAAACAATGTTATTGTAATATTAAACAATGTTATTGTAATATTAAACAATGTTATTGTAATATTAAACAATGTTATTGTAATATTAAACAATGTTATTGTAATATTAAACAATGGTATTGTAATGTTATTATTATAATTTTTTTTTAATGTGACACGTCATAATGACTACATCCTGCCTGATGATAAGCAGTCGATGCAGTCCAATAAGAAAATTAAAGCGCTTTATAACGTGAAATAAGCACGCTATAAAGCGCATCCACTCATGACGTCCTGCTAAAATGCCGTTTCTCGCCCCGCTTATGCAATATTATTGTAATATTAAACACATGACATTTGTGTTTGTATTTAATAGAACATACATACATACAACCACATCTGTTTCCCCGAAGAGGTAGGCACAGGCATATAAAATGTCACATTTTGCCAATTATTATTTATAATTGGTCCCACGTAATAGGCGGCTAACTTTTTCCGTTTACCGGGTACTTTTATGTTTGCCAGAACCTTGTCCGTTGATCAACAGGTGCACTTGCACTTGCATCCTTTTGCAATAAGTGCAATAGGTATTTAATACACTCGCGAGCAAAAGTATGGAATCACTTGCTTGAATTTGATTCCACGCGATCTTGAATACTTAATAACTAAATAATAATAATAAAAATGATACCATTTTAAAGGTTCATTAATTAACTTTAAATTGATACCAATATTATTCAGATAACGCCAGTACTTCAGAAGTTATCCTAGGCTAAGTGAAAAAAGATGCGTTTCAATTGTTTAACCCGTCACCAGTTGCGCGCCCTTCATCCCCTATAAAAAGACGTGTTAACGGTTTTTTTTATCAGTCGGACGGTTTCGTAGTGACTACAACCTAACGGTGCCAACTGTAGCCACTACGACTCGCACGAGCTTTACACGGGCTGGATTTGTAAGTCAGCGGGACTACCTACTAGCGAGATTACTGTTCCTTTTCCTAGGAAAAGGGGCGTAATTGCGCCCAGGCTCTGCCTGGTGGGGACTACCACCCTATAGTGCCTCCGGGGCGGCGGACCACATCCCGTCGCCCTTACCAGCCGTGGCTCGTGCACGTTCGATTTCCCTCTTCCCCTACCCTATCCTGCACGGTTACATGGGCATCGCGCCCGCTTAGGGGCTTGTGTACTTGGTAGGGAAGAAGAGAAGAGAAGAAAGAAGACACCTGTGAACCAACGATGGAGACGTCTCCTAGAGAAGCCGCCGGTGAAGAGCGAGCGGAGGAACCACTCACTCCCGTCACTCATGGCCGACCCCATGCCGGGGAAGGGCATGACGTGCGGGGTGGGCGCTCGTCCGGCCCGACGACACCGACGCTCTCCGGGCACTCCTTCCGGATATTGACTCCCAACGAAAGCCCAGTCACAGTACGGGCCCCGCCGGCCACGTCTCCACGGTCTAAACACGACAGAGACTGTGTGATGACCGCCAGACTGGCCGAGTCGGGGTTCCTCTCAGAGGGCATGCTGCGCTGGATGTCAGCGTACATCCGTCTGGCCGAGTTTGATCTCGGCTACACGGATGAGCTACTGCCGATAGACAGCGCAGCACTGGAGATCGCGGCACAGATCCCCTTCAACTTGCCGCCGCTAAGGGCACACAAGAGGAAGGACATAACGCCGCCTACTATGAACACCGCCGACAAGAGGCGACGCACCGCACCGGTGTCGGGCCCGCGGTCCCGCAGTGCTAGCGGCCGCGTCGAGGCCTCATCGTCGGCTATGCCACCGCCTCAGACACCGCCGCCGAAGAGGCGTATACCGGCTACAGCGACGCCGTCAACGACCCCAGTGGCACCATCGACGCCCGAAATTTACGCCGCAGCTGAGCTCATCGCGACATCTCCGATGCCTCAGCGCGCGCCGCGACACGCGCGACCGTTCGCGCCCGCGTATCCCCACTCCACATCCCCTCCCACCCCCACCACCAGCGGTGGGGCGCCCCCCGCCCCCGCCCCCCGCACCTCAGCGGGGGTCCCCCCCCACTCAATCCCCACCCAAGTCACCCTCCCCCCTACCCCTATTAATCCCCCGCCTCCCTCCACGGCCCGTGCGCCCGCCGCCGCCGTTAACGCGCCCGCCGCCGCCGCTCGCGCGCCCGCCGCCGCCTCATATGCGGCCACGGTCGCCTCCGCCGTACGTACGGCGCCCGCCCCGGTCGCCGCCGCGACTCCGCGAGCACCCGCGGCCGCGACACCCGCCGCCGCGACGAACAGGACAGCCGCCGCCACGAAGACGCCGCGATACCCGCCCCTGGTGGTCGAAAAACTCCCTGACTGGAGCCTACACTTCAGGGAGCTAAAATCACGCCTGGGAAGAGCCCCGAACGCACGCCCATTCCAGAAGGGAGTGCGCTTCACACCTATAGACGCCGACGAATACCGCGTAGTACAGCGGTATTTGTCGGATCTTTCGAACACCACCAACCTGGCGTGGTTTTCTTATTCGCTCCCTGCGGACAGGAGCGTCAAGATCGCCATCAGGGGTATTCCAGTGGACACCGACCCCCTGGAAATACAGGAGGAGCTCACCTCCCTCGGTTACAGCCCGGAATTTGTGCGGCCCATCCGGGCTCGACAAGGACGACCGGGCTGTATATACTTCGCGCAACTCAAGAGAACCGAGGGAATCGCGAACATCTACAACATCACCGAGCTTCTCTGTATGCCAGGGGTGAAGATTGACGCCTGGCGCAGCAAACGCGGGCCGGCGCAGTGTCACCGGTGCCAACAGTTCCGGCACTCGTCACACTGCTGCCACCGCCAGCAGGCCTGCGTCCGGTGTGGTGAAGAACACCGGGCTAAGGACTGTCCACGGCCGCTCACCGAACCCGCCACCTGTGCGAACTGCGGGGGCCCCCACCCGGCCAGCTCCATCAGATGCCCGGCCTTCAAGCAGGAAGCGAGGCTGAAGCGCGCCGGCACCGTGGCCCTAGCGGGCAGACCTCTCACCGAAAAATCCACGGTGCCCGCGGACGCAGGAGTGCCTCACTTGATGGCCGAAGCAAACCAGAAGCCCCCGCCCCCTCGCAGAGGGAAGAGGAAGAGCAAGAAGGGGAAGGGGAAGAAGGGAGCACCCCCACCCGAAGCAGCCGTCACCATCTCGTCCGAGGGGGAGAAACGCGACGGGAAGGTGGACGCACAGACTGCTCCCACCGTTAGGGCCGCACAGATACAGATCCTCACCGAGGTTCTGACGGCCCTACAACAGGACAGGGACCCGGTCCCTATCCTCCTTGGACGAATGGCGACCCTTATCCAGACCAATGGCTAGTTTAAAGATTGTCCATTGGAATGCCCATGGACTGACGGGGAAGCTCGGTCAATTGAAGATCTTGTTACAAGACTTCAACGTGGACGTGTGTCTGATCTCAGAGACACTCCTACGACCTACCGACACCCTCAGGAAGATTAGCCACTACTTGGTCTACCGGCAGGATCAGGTCTCGTCCTCGAACAGAGCATATCGCGGGCTGGCGGTCCTAGTCAAGAGAAGGGTCGTGCACCAGTTGATTCCGCCACGGCAAGAGCCACCTACCTCTCTATACTCGCTCGGTATAGAGTTGTATTTCAAAGGGAGACCACTGCGTGTGTTTGCAGTCTACAAGCCGCCTAATGATCCCATCGACGTGGGGGACATCCACGATCTGATCGACGCTCCGTACCCCACCATCGCTGCAGGAGATTTCAACTGCAAACACACAGCATGGAACTCGATGATCAACAACAGCAATGGTCGCCGACTCTTCAACGATGCAGAGGCCAGAGGCTACTATGTCCAGGGACCAGAAACACCCACCCACTACCCGCACAACGCGGAGCACACACCAGACGTCCTGGACATAGCCATCTTCAACCAAATTGACTGCCAGCCGACGCAGGAAGTCCTCCTAGAGGACCTCCAATCAGACCACCTGCCGGTACTTTTAACACTACCGGATCGACCTATATCAGCGAAGCCGCCACCTCCAAGGCGCTGCGTTGACTGGGGAAGATTCAGTGAGCTGATGCACAAGGACACGCCGTCGTACCCCGTCACGAAGCCAGAAGAGGTAGACTGTTTAGCTGCCGACCTAACGTCTTGCATCCAAGGCGCCCTCTCCACATCATCGCACACCATGCCTGCGCTCAGGGGACGTCCCCCGCTACCCGCAGGCATCAGGGACCTACTCGCGACCAAGAGGCGCCTCAGGAAGGATTGGCAGCGCACACGCTGCCCAACCATCAAGACGCAGCTAAACAGAACAGCCGAGAAACTGAAGACAGCCATTAGCTCACTGGAATCCGAACAGTGGGAAAGACACCTGGAGGGCGTGAGCGAGGACTGGAACAAGATCCATCGCCTCTGCCGCCAAGTCTCCAAGGCCCCACCCCCAGTCAGACCGCTGAAGGGATCCGACGGGATGCCACGCTACCGTGCGGCAGACAGAGCGGAGATCTTCGCGGAGCACCTCGAAGAGCAGTTTCGACCGAACGCGACGTCCAACCTGGAACACGAGCGGACGATTAAGGAAGAGCTCGAGAGATACCTCTCTGCACCTACGGCAATCGAGGAGGACCCAATTGTCTTCTCCCCCGGCCAGGTGCAGAGACAGATTGTAAAGACGAAGCTCAAGAAGGCCCCAGGCTACGACGGCATCACCAACGTCGCATTGAGGCACCTACCGCCGAGAACCGTAGCCGCCCTTACACGCCTCTTCAATGGCATTATGCGGACGGGCCACTTCCCAGGCTTGTGGAAGTCAGGGAGGGTGATCATGCTCCCTAAGCCTGGGAAGAACATACAGGACCCCGCCAGTTACCGTCCCATAACGCTGCTGCCGAATATGTCGAAACTGTTCGAGAGGCTCCTGCTCGGACACCTGATCCCGCACATCGAACCGCGTCAAGAGCAGTTCGGTTTCCGTGCCGAACACTCAACCACACTGCAGCTAACGAGAGTACTGCACCACTTCACGGTGGCCACGAACAAGAAGGAGTACACTGCTGCAGTACTCTTGGACATGGAGAAAGCCTTTGATCGTGTTTGGCACGAAGGTCTGCTGCACAAGATCTCGCAGTCCAGCGCACCCAGACGCATCACGCAGGTGATTGCTTCATTTTTGGAGGATCGAAGCATCAGAGTGGTGGTGGAGGATGCCCTCTCCTCGGAGAAGAGAGTGAGAGCCGGAGTCCCACAGGGGAGCTGCCTCTCGCCGTCCCTGTACGCGAAGTATACGGATGACATGCCCACCTCTGAGAGAGTACACCTGGCACTATTCGCCGATGACGCCGCCTACTATACTTCGTCGTACAGGAGACACCTGGCGGCGAGAAGAATTCAAGAGACGATGGAGCTTCTGCCAGAATGGCTTGACAGGTGGCGGCTATCGGTCAACGTCAAGAAGACCCAGGCCATAGTCGTCCCCTACACGATACTGCTCCCACCACCACTCCGCCTGCATGGGCAAGAGATCGCGTGGCATCCACATGTCAAGTACCTGGGTATCACGATCGATCGTAAGCTCAACATGAATTCCCACGTAGCGTCGACAGTCGCCAAAGCCAAGACGGCGCGGCACCTGCTCCGTCCAGTGCTGGGCGCGTCGCTACCACTACGAGTGAAACTCGGAGTGTACAAGATGTACCTCCGCCCCATCCTCACCTACGCAGCCCCAGCCTGGTACGCGCTTACAGGAAAGCAGGCAAGGAAGAAGATGGAGGTTTTTCAGAACCAAACCCTACGCCAGATCGTCAAGGCCCCTCGCTACGTGAGGAACGCTACGATCGCAAGGGATTTGAGGCTTGAGAGTGTGGAAGCCTTCGTGGGTCGACTGGCGGGACCGATGTTCGCGCGTGCGGACGCGTCGGGCCACGAACACATCCGAGGCCTGGCGCCCCTTCATGCGCGTCCACCGGAGGCCAGGGCCTACGCCCGCAGCCTCATCCCTCAGGATACCCAGGACTGACGAAGCCTACCTGACAAGACTCCCGCGCCGCTGATCGCCCCAGGGCGCTGATCGCCCAGGGCTGGATCGCGGCGCCCCACCGGATCTGACACCGGACTCAACACTGGCTATACAGCCAACCCAACGCCGCGTCCGTAGTCACGGACGCTGAATGACACCGCGGCCAGGGGGCCCAGCCCCGATTCCGCGCCGTGTTCCCCTAACAGGGGAACACGTAGAAGAAAGGTTAGATTTTTATCAGTCATCTTTCACACGTTGACCGGTACACATCTCCGCAACTTTGGACCCTTGAACTTCGAAGACAATGGATACAACACCTACAGAAGCAGCCCAAATCGTCGCCCTATTGCAAGAAGGGCTTAGCCAGCGAGCTGTCGGACGTCAGCTCCACATAAGTCAGTCTTGTGTTTCGAAAGTGTACAAACGCTTTCTGGAGACTGGTGGCTTTGTGCCGAGACCAAGATCTGGACGACGCCGGTGCACATCGGAGAGGGATGACCGTTTAATGTTCGCGGGGTCGCTGTTAGCGAGTGGACAGTTCGTCGAAGACTCAAGCAAGCTAATTTAACCCCAAGAAGGCCTGCCACAGGCCCGAAACTGACGGCAGCTCATCGACAATCCCGCCTTCGATTCGCTCGTTCCCACCTTGATTGGGACGTTGAGGAATGGAGCCGTGTACTGTTCTCGGACGAGACCAGAATGTGTTTACACGGCAACGATCGAAGAGGTCGGGTCTACAGGAGGCCTGGGGAGCGCTTTGTGCAGTGCTGTTTCGCTGAGACAGTGGCTTATGGAGGCGGTTCTTTAATGATGTGGGCCGGCATTTCTTTCGACGGTAAAACGGAGCTTGTTTTCGTGCCTGGCGGGGGACGAGGAGGCGGTCTAACTTCTGACCGATACATTTCCGATATTCTGCTGGAACATGTCGTTCCCTATGCGGGATATATCGGTGATGACTTCGTCCTCATGCACGATAACGCTCGTTGTCACACTTCCCGTGCCACAACCGAATACCTAGAGGAAGTCGGCATCGCCACATTGGACTGGCCAGCGCTTAGCCCGGACATGAATCCAATAGAGCACGTATGGGATGAACTAAAGAGGAGGGTTCGATCCAGAAATCCTACTCCTTCAAACACATATGAGCTCAAAACGGCTTTGATTGAAGAGTAGGAAGGTATCTCACAAGATACCATACGGAAGCTCATCAGGTCCATGAAGAACCGTCTCCGAGCTCTCCTTAGGGCGAGGGGGGGGAACACTAACTATTGACATTAAGTTTTTAGGCGAATTAAAGTTTTTATTAATTAATTTTTGTTGTTTTTTTCATTCATAATTTTTCCGTTATCCTTGCCTTTTCCTACCTCCTTCACTTAATCCAGGATAGCTCCAGAAACAATGGAGCCATTTGAATGAATTTGATATCAATTTGAAGACTACATTTTAACCTTTAAAATGGTTTCATTTTTATTCACATATATTTATTTAATTTACACATAATTTATATTTTTTACAATTATTATATAACAAAAAAGAAAAAAAAATACAATACTGTAAAAAATATAAAAAACGGAGACCGCCGGTCGCGAGGTAACACCCAAACGACTAGGGCTGCAGAGAGAGAAACCTCCTGACAATGCGCGCCGTATCGAGGAGCACTGCCTTTTGTATCTGACCCTTAACCCAGCTACCTAGCTTGAGCTTCTTAAGATATTGGTCGAAGCTCTTCGCTATCAACCCGTTGACCGTAACCACTATCGGAACAATCGTGGCTGAGTCCACATCCCACATGGCAGAAATCTCGTGGGCCAAGTCCAGATATTTACTTAATTTTTCCTTTTCTGCCTTCACGAGATTTTCGTCATGTGGAACTGTGATGTCAACAACAATTGCCCGGCGCTCTGATCGATCCACCAAAACAATATCAGGCTTATTGGCGAGAATAGTTCTGTCAGTGATGATGGATCGATCCCAGTAGAGCAATGCATGACCATTTTCAAGAACTGGCACCGGTTCATATCTATAGTATGGCACTTCAGGTCCGACTACACTACAATGAACAAGGCCATATCGAAGAGCAAGTTGCTGATGGATGATCCTGGCTACAAGGTTATGCCTGTGCAAATACTCGCCGTTAGCAAGATGCGAACAACCCGAAACCACATGCCTGAGAGATTCTCCGGGTCGATGACATGCCCGACATAATAGGTTGGGGAAAAAGTCTTTTCGTATTTTTGTATGAAAAGTCAAGACATTTTTTTCAAAGTTTATTTACATTTATTTACAATATATATGTACCGTTTTGTTGAATAACTTTCTGCCATTTTGTGGGCAGAGACATTATCCCGTTACTGTAGAAACTTTGGGACTTCTGATCAAAAAAACGGGACAAATAGTTTTGGCAGTCCTCTCTTGAGGTCAACCTTACAGAACCTAAAGAATTCTGCAGAGACCGAAACAGGTGAAAATCTGAAGGCGCAAGGTCAGGGCTATATGGTGGATGCACTAGGACCTCCCAGTCGAACTCTCTTAATTTTTGCTGAGTGGCTAAAGATGTGTGTGGTCTAGCGTTATCGTGATGAAAGACCACACCCTTCCTGTTGATCAATTCCGGCCGTTTTCTCTCGACTGCTTCCTTTAATCTCATCAGTTGCTGGCAGTAAAGATCAGAATCGATGGTTTTGCCGGGCGGTAAAAGCTCATAACAAACAATGCCCTTCCAATCCCACCATACACACAGCATCACCTTATTTCGTGTTAGGCCAGGTTTGGCCACAGTCTGTGAAGCCTGGCCAACTTTCGATCACGACCTTTTTCGCACGTTCTTGTCGTACGTGATCCACTTTTCATCGCCAGTTATCAATCTCTTCAAAAACGGCTCGGTTTCATTACGTCTCAATAATGAATGGCAAATGAGTACACGGTTCATTAAGTTTCTTTGAGTGAGCTCGTGTGGCACCCAAATATCGAGCTTTTTTGTATAACCAGCTTTCGTCAAATGGGTCAAAACTGTTTTGTGGTCAATTCCCAGTTCTTCAGCTACATCGTAACTACTAATATGCCGATCTTGCCCCACTCTTTCAAAAATGGCGTCCATTTTATTCGTAACAGGGCGACCAGAGCGAGGTGCATCTTTAACATCAAAATTTCCGGACTAAAAACGTTTGAACCAAATTTGTGCTACTCTTACTGACACTGCATCAGGTCCATAAACATCACAAATTTTTTTCACTGCTTGAGTTGCATTTTTGCCTTTTTTATAATAAAATTTTAAAATGTATCGAATTTCTTCATTAGATTCACTCATTTTAACGGAGAGAAAAACAAATGAAAAATAGCGGGAATCAACTTTTTTTTATTTTTTTCTTTTCTTTATAATGGAACCTTTTTAATGTTACCAAAACCAGCTAGACACAAATAGTACAGTCAAAAAAATTTTATAATAAGTTTATACCTACGTTATGCGAAAAGACTTTTTCCCCGACCTAATATGTCAATAGTTCCATCTCTCAGTATATACTTTCGGTAATTGTTCGTCTTGAAAACTTCGTCCATAATTGCACAGACAAACCCTTCAGTTTCCCCAAAGAGGTCCCCAAAACGTAGCCAGTTCACCGAAGCGGAGATATCTACATCTGGGCCTGTAAGGGCCTTGTAGAATCGCCCATGGAGCTCCTTGCTTTTCCATATCTCCTTGCGATCCTGAATGCTTAACGTAAGCGGTTTACGCCAGTTCTCATTAGCTAAATTGAGTGGGGTAAGGTGTTTGTCAACTGCCACAACATCTCGATGCATCACGCAATTCGTGGCAAGGAAAAAATTTCTGAGATTGTACACCTCGCGATTGTGGAGTGTTTTAGCATTTAAAAATCCCCGACCACCAAATTTTCGCGGGATGTACATTCTCATTACCGACGAACGCGGGTGTCGCATGCGATGTGCCGTTAACAGTTGGCGAACCCTGCAATCAATGGCGTCTAGTTCAGTCTGAGTCCACCTTAGTATGCCAAAGGTATAAATGAGCAAGGGCATAACCCAACCATTGAAGGCACGTACCTTGTTACCACCAGACAAAAGACTATTAAGTACTTTTGTAAGACGACCAAAGAAACGTTCCTTCACTGATTGCTTTATGTCCCCATAATTTAAACCCAACGATTCTGACATACCAAGATATTTATAGGTTTCACCTTCAGAGAGAGATCTGAGAGAAATCTCACTAGTAAGTTGTAAATTTGATGAATTCACAACGTTCCCTCGTTGTACTTGCATGACCGCACACTTGTCGATACCAAATTCCATGCCGATGTCGTTGCTGAATATCTGAGTGATATTCAGCAATGACAAGGTCGCGAAAAGTTTTAAGTCATCTATGTACAGCAAGTGAGAGATAACCTCACCCCCTCTTCGAAGGCGATAGCCTGATCCGGAATTCGTTAGCAAGGTGCTAAGAGGATTCAGAGCCAGGCAGAACCATAAAGGGCTCAGACTGTCGCCTTGAAAAATACCTCGCTCAATTTTAATCTGGTCCTGAGAAGCCGAGAGCTCCCCTCGGGTGCCCGGATGGCAAAGGACTGTGGTCCACTGTCTCATGCAGGATTTAAGGAAAGATCTTAGTTTTGTATCTACTTTATACAGTTTTAAGACCCTCTCCAACCACGCATGAGGTACTGAATCATAAGCCTTTTTATAATCAATCCAAGCAGCCGAAAGGTTACCTCGTCTTTTCCTGACCTGATTGCAAATGGCCATGTCAATGAGGAGAAGTTCCTTAGTACCGCGGGACCCAACCTTACATCCATTCTGAGTAGGGGCCAAAATTTTATTTGCCACAATGTGCATATTAAGTTTTTTGGTCAGAATAGATGTAAGGAGCTTATAGATGGTAGGTAAGCATGTGATAGGTCGATAATTTTTTGGTTCCGCGGTACCACCGGACTTATGCAGCAGGAAAGTAACACCTGTTGTTAAAAAATTTGGAAGAGATCCAACCTCGAGGGCTTGCTGGAATTGTGTTGCAAGTAGTGAGTGAGCAGAACGAAACCATTTCAGCCAGAAGTTGTGCAGTCCATCAACTCCAGGACTCTTCCAGTTCTGAGTAGAACTTACTGCACAACTTACGTCCAATGGAACAATGGTAATAGGTTCCATGGTTTCTATGGACTCACATCTGCTACTTACAACACTCATCCAGTCACCCTCGGTGTACTCGACCGGTACCGACCAAATGCTGCGCCAGAAGTTTTTCATGGTATCAACATCCGGTAAGTTATCATCTAGTACACGTTGGTTAGGTCTCTCCCAAATCCGGTATACCTTCCTCTGATCTTGTTGGAAGTTACGATTCTGCCAGTATCTATCCACACGTTCCCTATAGCGACGAATACGGCTTGCCCAAGCATAAATTTTCTGTTTCAAAAAGTCAATCCGCTCTGTGACACAAGCCAAATAATCCGATGATCGGATTCCGGTCCCGGCAAAGGCCTGTGACACAAAGCGCATTCTCGAGGTCGATGATTTCCCTCCCTGAAACAGATTAGCTTCCCAATGAGAGTCCTAAACGTATTGATACGTCGTTCGATCCTCAATTGCGAAGCAGGAGCGCTAGGAACTGCACGTTGTGCACGAGGAGTGTCGACAAACTTTACATGGGCAACTTGACATGCTGCAATAGCTCCACAATAAAGGATCGAATGAGTATCAGTAAGATCTTTACTTGTGCTTAAGTACGGCAATAGCAAAGTGTTCAGGACTCCCATTAAGGCCAAATTTCGTCTATGTGTGGGCAAACGTGGTAATCGTGGTCTAATGCACGATAATGTGGACCTATACCTCACAATCGCATCATCCAAAACCGCCCTCAATTGCTCATACTCACTGACATTAATACTCTCGCAATTGACAGCATCAGCATCAAAGTCCACCTGCGACACTGTCACCGAAGTAGGCGGTGGCATCGGGGCAAGAGGGCTTCGTATCGGAGTGTCAATGGCTTGAGTCGGTAATGTGTCGGAGCGTAGCCTATCAAGTAACGCGTCATCAAGCATCTTGCAACGCTTTATGGCACGCACTTGATCCGATAATCGTTGCGTAGTGACGGTGGTATCTGGTTCAAGCGCCTGGAACAAAGGCAATAAACGAGTACGGTACGCGGTCATAAAGGTTTCTCCCTCCGTAGCCCTATAATACGCACGCATTACATTTATGTTCATATTTTGAGTCCATTTCATGCGGCGCACTAATCCACCGGAGGCGAGGACCGGACGCGGGGCGGCATGCCCTGCAAGTCCCAAGCCGGCCGGCAGACGGGGTCGTCCTCTGCGCCGTACAGGTGGTGGCGACGGCGGGGGCGACGGCGGCTCACTCTCGTCGCTCGACACGCAGCTGGTGTTTGGGGGAGTCCCATACTCGTCCCCAGATGACGACGCTGCCGTGGAGCCTGACGGGTGGGGCCGCGAAGATGTTGGGCGTGCGGGATTCTGATCCGCTGTTCTTTTTTTTCCTACTCGTGGCCTTAAAATCATTTTTCTTTAATTTAATATTGAATCATTTTTATTTGACATTACATGTCACTCGAAGCAATATAAGGTTTGATAATTTTTCATAGCTAATTTTGTCATTTTAATTATGTTTTGTATTTTAAATTGATTTGGTAACACATATTATATTTACTTAAACTCTTAGGAAATAAACTGGATTATAAAATAAATAGAAATAAATCATTATTTATGTATCTCGTCGTTCTTAATGAATCAATTTTAATCATTTTTATTATTATTATTTAGTTATTAAGTACTCAAGATCGCGTGGAATCAAATTCAAGCAAGTGATTCCATACTTTTGCTCGCAAGTGTAGTTATAGAGAGAATCAAGTTAGATAACCTATTGATCGACTAGAAAATGTCTCTCAGCGAGATGTAATACTTTGTCCCTGCTAATCCGAATGTTCTGAATCCGTCTTACCTTGCTTTGTGTGAAACCCGAGCCTAGAAGTGGCTTGTTAATGGGCTGATATGAGGGTACCTAACTAAGGGCCTTGTGGCGCCGATAGCGAAGTGGCTAACCGGGACTCGACAATATTTGCGTGATGAATTCATATTCACCACTTTCTTGTTCGAAATTCCGTCTACCTTATCTTTATATAAAAATAGGTTCTAAAGAGTATAAAAATAGAAAATAATCCTTATCATTATATCAGTCTTATAAAATTCTCTGTCCTATTACAACAACAGATTACATTATTTTGGGGTATTTGCACATAATCAACAAGCTGGGCAGGCGGGTTGGTGATGTTCAAGCCAATAAGCAGGCTGAAGCTGCCGATTATCCGATCGGATATTTAATTTAGAAGTTATCAAGTGTTTATTGACTACTAGGGGCTTATTACGAAACAAGATCTAAAGTTAAACCAAGTTTAAAACTAATGCTGTCACAGTTTTCAATATCCTTACTATTCCTTACTATAATATACTATATCCTTACTATATTATATTATATATATTAAAGATGGTTTTCTTTACACGGCTAATTCACCGGATTATTTTTTAAAGATATATACCTCGTCCTGCGCCATGCAGGAAAAACGATATTTATCTGTGTCTACGTCCTCTTCTTCGTAGGTTTTTTTAAATTTGGTTGTGTGTGAGAGTCGGTTGAGTAATTCTGTATGTTTTGTGAGAGGTGTGCGTTTTGTGAGTGATGTGTGTTATATGAAGCTTGTGTGTTTTGTGTATTACGTGTATCCTCCGAGCTAAGATTGTCTGGTGTATTAAGTGTCTGCTGTGTGTTTGATGTATGTTGTGGGTGTTTTATTTGTGAATTGTTAACGAATACCGTGTCTCCCAATACTTTGCTTAGAATAGTAGACGTGTGAATAGCAGCTTGTTTTTGAAGAATGGTGACGTCAATATTTAATTCCAATTTGTCTATGTATTTACTGAGACTTTTCGCAACTATATATTATATTATATATTACATTATATTATATTATTATTATTTATTATTATATTATAAATGCGAAAGTAACTCTGTCTGTCTGTCTGTCTGTTACTCTTTCACGCCAAATATACTGAACGGATTTAAATGAAATTGAATATACAGATAGTCTAGACCCTGAGAAAGGATATAGGCTACTTTTTATTGCGAAAAGGGGGTTGTAAATTCTACCCAAAGATACTATTCCACGCGGACGAAGTCGCGGGTAACAGCTAGTATCAAATAAAATTACAGAGCATATATTATAATTTACATTCGATTAGTCAAAAATTCTGTCTAAGCGTAATAAGCCTTACATATTGCAAGATAACATACGTCTAACGCCCGAAATTGAAGACCTATCTCGATAGACAAATCGGTAAATTTTTCGAATAAAACGTCTGAATAACAATCCTTGGATCGAAAGTTTAGGAACTATTCAAATCAAGATAATAATAATAATAAATATTTCTGACACTTACACCAATTATTTAGTTTCAAGATAAGTATCATTAAGAACTTGTGTTATGGATACTAAATAACGGATAAACATACATAAATACTTTTTTTTTGTTGTAAATACATACTTAATATACATAGAAAAACACCCAGACCAGAACAAATATTCATATTTAAACTCACAAATATTTGTCCTGTGTGGGAATCGAACCCACGACCTCAGGAGTGGAATGCGGGTATACTCGCCACAACGCCATATCGGTCCAAAGATAGGCGTCTATTTAAGATGGGTTTCAATCTCGGGTTTATTTCGGGCGTAAATGCGAAAAGATAAAAAAACTCTTAGGGTTCTCGTAGGAATATCCAATTAACACTTATTTAACTGCCTCAGAAAAAACTGAATTCACAAAACGGAGAGAATATCTTTCACACTGTAACCCAAGGGTACACTTTTTTGTGCTTTTTTTTAAACACTTATCTGAAGGATCCCAAGTCGACGATTAAAATATAATTACGGAGGCTTGCGTTACAGAGTTAATTAGGGTTTCGTGTTGCAGTTTAGATATGTGATAAACGGTTATTCAGACATCACTTTTAGTCATTACTATATTAACTAGCTAGCAGGAGTGACATTCCGTGTGTCTAATTTACTTAGGTGTTTAAATAATAAACAATTTTTTAATTTTATTGTCAACAAAAATAATGTCATGTTAACAGTTGTTTCTTCAAAACCACCAAGAGAAGTCGCTACTTGTACTTAGAATCGCGCAATCGTTTCCATTTTATTTTACTATAAGACAGTGACTTATTTGTTTACAGGTATGTTCCTTCAAAGTGTGTGTTAATAATAAATAAAGTGAAGCAAAAGTATCAGTATATGTGATTTGTGAATCCTGAACTTAATGAAAATATACATGGTGCCGAAACCAGGGAATGGAATGAAGATGGACTTGTAATCGTGAGTGATATTAGAACTTAGATATGAAGTGTATTAAAAAAGACTTATAAAAATTCGATATATTCAATATTTGGAAAAGAAATTGCATTCAAAAAGACTTGTAAAATTTTGCGATATATTCTATAGACTTAGAAAAATTTGCATCATAAAAGACTTGTAAAATTTTTCGATTTATTCTATAGACTTAAAAGAATTTACATCGAAAAAGGACTTGTAAAATTTTTATGATCTCATTCTATGGACTTGAAAAAATTTCATTGGAAAAACACTTAGCAAACAGTGATACATTAAACTAAAACTTTTTCGTCGTTACTTAAGAGCAGTTGTTGGTCAATATAGTTCATTATGACAGATAAAGGAATAAAGACGCAATTAGAATTTTGCTCCAGATTAGAAAAAGCAGAGAAAAACTTTAAGAAGAGTCCAAGAGTGAGAATAACTAAATCATATATAGAGACAAGAATACAAACGTTGCAAAGCTTATGTGAGGCTTTCCAAACTAATCATGTCAAGCTTATTGAAGACTTACCCCAAGAACAAATAAAGATTTTACCCTATTTTACAGAAGATAAATATGATTGGTTTGAAGAATTATATACGTCATACATGGCAGATCTCAAAGATGCACTAGACAAGTTAAAGGAGAACGTGCATAGAAATGAGGCAGCAAATATGTCTACATGTGCTGAAATTCAACTTCCAAGAATACAATTGCCTAGTTTTAACGGGAAATATGAGGAGTGGCAAACGTACTACGATATGTTTGTTTCACTAATACACAATAACGTAAAATTATCAAAGGTGCAAAAATTACACTATTTGAAAAGTAGCGTTTCTGGGGAACCGGAACAACTTTTACGGAATTTCTCGACAACTGAACAAAACTATGATGAGGCTTGGAAACAATTAACAAGACGGTATGCCAACAAACGATATAACTCGAATGCAGTATTTAAAATTTTATTTTCTCAAAAACAAGTTATTGGGGAGAATGCACTGGCTATAAAACAGTTACTTGATACTACGACGTCATGCTTGAAGGCTTTAACAAATATGGGATTTAGTACGGAATCATGGGATCCTATTATCATTTATATGGTGATTTCAAGACTGGATGTGGAGTCCCATAGACAATGGGAAAATCAAATGAGTGTGATGATCGATGAGACGCCTGCACGGATTCAATTGGTCGATTTCTTAGAGGCAAGATTTAGAAGTTTAGAAATGGTTGATTCTGGCAAGAACTTATATAAACCATTATTGCAGCCAAAGAAATCTATAGGAAAACCAAAGACATTCCACGCAGCTATTCATGATGATAACCAGAAGAGCGAATTAACATGCGTTAAGTGCAGTGGAAATCATTATCTCAACTTATGCAACCAATTTAGCCAAATGTCAGTTCAAGATAGACGGAACTTTGTTCAAACAAAAGGATTATGCTTTAACTGCCTCAAATCGAGTCATGTGGTTGGAAAATGTCGTCAACCGATATGCTGTAAAATATGCAGCCGAAGACATCATACGATGTTACATTATGAAAGAGAAGGATTCACAGAGAACATAAAACTGAAACAGGAACACACAAATCAACCTAGTACATCAACAGCAGAACCAAAAATAGTTGTAAATTTTTTAAAGAAGGAGCATCACAGTTACAATGTTTTACTTGCAACAGCAGTTTTAAAGGCTCGTTCTAGTAATGGGAATAAATGTTTAATTCGTGCATTGTTAGATCAGGGATCACAAGCTTCGTTTGTGACCGAAGCTACTGTTCAATTACTTGGTCTTAAACGCACTCCAGTAAATGGTGTGGTGTCAGGTCTGGGAGAAGGACAAATGCGTATAAAACATTTTGTTAAATTTTGTTTAGAATCGCGTCATAATCCAGAAATTAGTATTCAAGTAATTGCATATGTGTTAGGTTCACTTACTTCGTTGCTTCCTTGTGACAAACTCGAAGACCCTGAATGGCTTGAATTAAAAGGATTGGAGCTAGCTGATCCAAATTTTAAGTTACCAGGAAAGATAGATGTTTTATTAGGCGCAGAAGTACATGGCGAAGTTTTATTGAACGGCTTGATTAAACTCCCCAAAGGAAATCTCATAGCACAAAATACGGTCTTTGGATGGGTTTTATCAGGAAAAATATCAAGTGATACTGCAGGGAAAGATAAAGTTACAAGCATGCATTTAAAAGTTATAGAAGAACAAAATTGGCTCAAAAAGTTTTGGGAATTAGAGGCTGAACCAGACAGTATTCAGAAAAAGCTATCAAAGGAAGAGGAAAAATGTGAAAATTTCTATGAAGCCACAACTACAAGAAATAAAGATGGGAGATTTGTAGTGAGATTGCCTTTCAGAGACGAAGATCCTGAAGTTCAATATGGTCAATCGGTGGAAAGAGCACGAAAAAACTTAGTGTTTTTAGAGAAAAGACTGGGAAGAAATCCTAATCTCTATGAGGAATACAAAAAGGTTTTGACTGAGTACGTGAGCTTGGACCACATGAATCTTGTCATGTCAAATGATTTGAACAATGAAAAGGCCGTATATCTTCCTCACCATGCAGTTGTTCGTGAGGATAGGGAAACAACAAAGGTTCGCGTTGTTTTCAACGCATCAAGTAAGGGTAGTAATGGTGTTTCTCTAAATGATAACCTATTGGTAGGTCCTAAACTGCAGCAGGACTTGCGCCATATAATAATGAGATGGCGAGCTCATCGCATATGTGCAGATCTGGTTAAAATGTACAGACAGGTACGTGTGCATGACGATGATACTAATTTCCAGAGAATTCTTTGGAGAACTCGTCCAGACATGCCCATTCAACATTATAAGTTACTAACTTTAACTTTTGGTACTGCGTGTGCACCCTACCTTGCAATCAAAACCCTACAGAGGCTAGCGGAAGAAGAAGAAGCTAAGTTTCCAGTAGCAGCAGAAATAGCAAGAAGAGATTTTTACGTTGATAATATGATGACAGGCTGTAACTCAGAAGAAGAAGCTAAAAGAATCTACGAAGAAATGAATAAACTAATGAATTCCGGAGGGTTTCAAGTGCAAAAGTGGAGTAGTAATAGCAAAGAAGTACTACAATATATTGATAAAAGTAGACAGCGTAACAATGAAGTTCCAATAAAGATTGATGACACTCTAAAAGTACTCGGGATACAATGGAATAAACATACCGATAATTTTGAATACACAGTCAATTTACCAGAACCAAAGTGTACAATAACTAAAAGGCAAGTTCTCTCCGACATCGCTCGACTCTACGATCCGATGGGCTGGATTGCACCAGTTGTTGTATGTGCAAAGCTTATAATACAAAAAATCTGGAAAGCACAGTTAGATTGGGACGATGATTTGACAGAAGAATTGAGAAAAGAATGGCTGAACTTTCGCGACAAATTGAAAGAAATCAAGGGAATAGGAATACCTAGATGGATTAAGTCGACAAATTCAAGCAGATTAGAATTACATGCGTTTTCAGACGCGTCTAGAGTAGCCTACGCCGCAGTAGTGTACGTTCGTGCCGTTAATGAAGATCAACAGATTCAAGTCACGTTGTTGTCAGCTAAGACAAAAGTAGCTCCATTAGAAAAAGAAATGTCTATTCCTCGTTTAGAATTGTGTGGCGCTCATCTTGCAGCGAAATTGCTGTCCGAAATATCGCAAGTCATGAATATACAAAAGGAAAATTTATATGGGTGGACTGATTCCACAATAGTATTGGCATGGCTTAAAGGCGGATCAAGCAAATGGACAACCTTTGTGAGTAATAGAGTATCAGGTATACTATCTATAATGGATCACAATCAATGGCGACATGTTTCTACTGATACCAACCCCGCCGATTGTGCATCAAGAGGTTTGCAACCCTTTGCAATAGATAATCACGCATTATGGTGGAACGGACCTGATTGGTTACGAAAATTTAAAATAGAGATAACAGAACAAGAAGGTATAGAAACACATGAAGAAGAAAGAGTAACATCATTAAAAGTGACACAGAATAAAGAAGAACATTTGGAGTGGGAAAGATTTTCGAATCTCAGAAGAATGCTTAAAGTATTATCTTATTGTAGAAGAGTATTATTGACAAAGACCGAACTTAAGGAATATCCAAAATTTATTACAGTGGTAGAAATAAACAAGACATTAGAAGTATGTATCAGACAAGTGCAAAATTTTGAATTTAAAGAAGAGATCAAAATAATTATGAAAGAAAGAGATTTGCCTAAGAAGAGTCTTCTTCATACCCTTTGTCCTATTTTAGATAAAGCAGGAATTTTAAGAGTCGGTGGACGCATTGATAAGGCCAATGTGAGTTATGACATAAGACACCCGATTATTTTGCCTGCTAAAAATCATCTTACACGGCTCGTAATAGCGGATTCTCATATAAAAACTCTACATGGTGGACCACAAATTATGCTTAATTATCTGAGGTCTAAATATTGGATTGTTCGGGCTCGCGAACAGGTTAAAAAATATTACAGGGACTGTACCATGTGTACTAGGAATGCCAAAACTGCGAGAACTCAATTAATGGGGCAACTGCCACAAGCCAGACTTACGCCAGCTAAGCCTTTCACATCTAGTGGTGTTGATTACGCAGGACCAATCAACATTAAGTTTTCTCCAGGTCGCGGTGCGAAATCTTATAAGGGATATATTAGTCTTTTTGTCTGTATGTCCACACGCGCAATACATTTAGAAGTTGTTACTGATTTGACAGCGAAAGCATTTATAGCTGCTTTTAGAAGGTTCACATCAAGACGTGGCCATTGTAAGGATATTTTTAGTGACAATGGCACAAACTTCGTTGGGGCTGATAAACAGTTGCGAGAGATGTTTGATAAAGCCAAATCTAGTTTGCCAAATGAAATCGCGGAAATGCTTACATTAGAATCAACGACGTGGCATTTTATCCCACCTCAATCACCTAACTTCGGAGGTTTATGGGAAGCAGGTGTGCGTAGTGTAAAGGGTCACTTAAGAAAAGTTATAGGCGACTGTACGCTTACATATGAGGAGCTAGCAACAGTATTGTCACAAGTGGAAGCTTGTTTAAATTCGCGTCCTTTGTCGGTACTTAGTGAAAACGCAAACGATCCACTCCCATTGACGCCAGGTCATTTTTTGGTTGGAGAATCAATACTTAACATTAATGATGAGAATTACTCAGAATGTAATATTACTGCATTAGATAGATGGAGGTTAGTACAAAAAATTGTTGATACTTTTTGGAAAAAATGGTCAAAAGAATATTTAGTTACGTTAAATCAGAGATACAAGTGGAATTCTAAGCAAACTGAGCCGAATGTTAATGATGTTGTACTTATCAGAGACGAAAATATTCCACCGTGTAAATGGATCATGGGTATTATTGTAAATAAACACGTTGGATATGACAATGTTACTCGCGTAGTTACTATCAAATGTAAAAACGGTTTTATGAAACGTCCTCTCAGTAAAATATGTATATTGCCAAAGTAAATTGATTATTCACAGTGGGCGGTTTATGGTAGGTTTTAATTATATTATTGTTTATTTTTTTAGATTTTAGCATTAGTTTGCTGTTATGATTTTATTATGATAAGAATTCTTGTTATGTTGGTGCTTTCAATGTTTAAGTTGTTATTTTAAAGGACTCGTCCTTGGTGGGCGGTATGTCTAATTTACTTAGGTGTTTAAATAATAAACAATTTTTTAATTTTATTGTCAACAAAAATAATGTCATGTTAACAGTTGTTTCTTCAAAACCACCAAGAGAAGTCGCTACTTGTACTTAGAATCGCGCAATCGTTTCCATTTTATTTTACTATAAGACAGTGACTTATTTGTTTACAGGTATGTTCCTTCAAAGTGTGTGTTAATAATAAATAAAGTGAAGCAAAAGTATCAGTATATGTGATTTGTGAATCCTGAACTTAATGAAAATATACACCGTGTTTTGATGACGCACCATGATTCACAAAGAACGAAGTTAAATAAATAAATAAAATATTAAATATTGAAATACTGTCTGACAATTATATCAATTATTTAGTTCCCAGATAAGTATCATTAAGAACTTGTGTTATGGATACTAAACAACGGATAAACTTACTTGAATACTTTTTTTTTTGTAAATACATACTTAATATACATAGGAAAACACCCAAACCAGAACAAATATTCATGTTCATGCACATAAAGATTTATCCTGTGTGGGAATAAAACCCACGACCTCTGGAGTGAAGTGTAGGTATACTGACCACGCCATATCGGTCGTCAAATCATGAATACCTTCACATATCAACTATCAGAAGAGTACAAAAACCGATATGTCGACCGCTTATCTAGTCATTCTAATCCTCTTTCGGTTGAACTGTTGGATACTCTAAAAATGGTTACGACTAAAGCATGTTCTATAGATGAGACGCTTTGGCACTGTTCGCGTAGTAACACTTCAAGCCTAGGTGTTCACGGAAGATCAGCGTCGTGACATCCTATGGTGTCCGACAGTGTGCTGAGTGGACACCGTTTCAGTACATGGTTTAATGTTGTATTTTGCTTGTGTAAATTTAATCGTTGCTTTTTTGTGTACTTAATTTCTATGTTTATTTGTACTGAATAAATTTATTTTCTTTCTTTCTTTCAATAACTAAGGAGTCCAAGCCAACCTCACCTGCAAGTGGTGCACCTGCTGATCAACAGATGAGGTTCTGGCGAACGTAACAGATCGGCAAGGGGCTCGCCTCCTATTACGCGGGACGTTGACAACCGTGTTATTGGTGAAATATGGGCGTATAAACATGCCTCTGGGGTAGGCAGGTAGGTTTGAGAAAAAGGCGTGAATACATACATACATAATGTCACGCCTCTTTCCCGTAGGGGTAGGCAGAGATCACATCCTTCCACTTGCTACGATCTTGGCACACACTTTTAGCTTCATTCACACTCATTAACCTCCTCATACACGCCCGTCGGTTTAGGGTACTTTTGACCTGCCCTTTCTGTAACATTTTTTGTATTTGGTCATGGAAGGTCTTACGTGGTCTTCCCCTCCCAACACTTCCATCCACTTGTCAATCATAAATCACTTTCGATAATCTACTTTCATTCATCCTCTCAACATGACCAAACCATCTAAGCATACCTTTCTCAATTCTTGTCACTATATCTTCTTTTACACCAGCTTTAACCCTTATCACTTCATTCCTTATCCTACCACTCAATTTCACACCAAGAATATTTCTGAGTGCTCTCATCTCTACTGCATTAATCTTACTCTCATGTTTCTTCTGCCATAACCAACCTTCGCTTCCATACATTAGTGTAGGTACCAACACACCTCTATGAACTGCCAGACGTGCCTTTTCAGACACTATCTGTCTGCATACAAAGGCATGAAGTGCCCCATTCAACATGTTTCGGCGTGAATGTATGTATGTAAATTAAATTAATTAACAATCATACAAAAAATAAAGTGATAATACATTATGTATATTATTACACAAATAAATTTATAAAAAAAAATACTTAGAATTGAAAGGCAGAAAATAGTAAACTTCGTATGCATCAAACACATAAAAAAAAATATAAATAAGGGCTACTACTTGTATAAATGAGTTACTTTATAACAGCCGATATGGTGTGGAGGTTCGATTACCAAACATCAAAGAAGAAATTAGTAGTATCATAGATAAATATATCGACATAGTTTTTTTTCTATACATAAAATACACCCCTACCAAGACATAACCATACAATTTCATGCACACAAACATTGTTCTTGTAATATTGTGGTCGTAATCAAACCCACATACGACCTTTACAGCTACCTTCACGTGTATTTGGTAACATGAATGTTCCCTCAGAGTTGTAATGTGGCAGTTTTTTGTTCTTACATATTTTATAGTAGGGCAAAAAATTCTCCTGAACAGAACTGTCACGCTGGTGATAGGGCGTTGTGAATAAAAAATAATTAAATAAGTATTTAAAAGTAAGTAATCGCTTTATTGTTAATCATGTGAATAATACTTATTAACAAAAATCAGTTTTATTATCATTGAATTGTGATATACGATTTTGTTTGATTACCTGGCGCATAGACAAACAAGTCTGATTGTATCCAACACGGGAACAGGTAACTTACAATTGACCTTGTGAGAAACATGGGTTTTCATGATTATTACCACAAACACTTAATGATTGCTCCTGGAACTTGTTTATGGTCAAAGCAAAAGCAAGCCGCCCTGGAAACTGTAGTCGTTGAAACTCAAATGGCACATCAGTCGAATTTTATTCGCGTATCAGTTGACAAAAGCAAATTCAGTAGATTAGGTACCAGAAAGTACAAAAAAACAGCGGCTAATCAATATCTAATAATAATAATAATAATAATAATCCTTAAATCTAAAGTTTGTTGTTGTTTTTTCTTTTTTAATTTTGATATGATTTTGAGTCAGATCCTTTAAGCCGTACCAATGTTTTATGTATATAAAATAGGGATATTAAAAATAATAAAACACTTTTGGTAACGCACTTTATACAATAGCAATAAAGCTGAAATTGACCACGTTTTAGTTAGAAATCGTTTGTAGAAAACAAAGAAAAGAGCTTTTTTTAGGGCTTTTCCGGCAATCATTCGATTTTTCCTCGCCGTAAAAACTATCCTTGATTTTCAACGAACATTTAAAAAAAGAATTGGCCAAATTGATCCATGCGTTATTAAGTTATGCGCTTACCAACTCATTTTGCGATTCATTCTTATGTTATAGATTTTTTTAAACGCAGTTGTTCGTTTGTTATCGATCGATTTTCTTGCACATCCTGCATATTAAAACCTCAAGCAACAGAGACTATCACATAAAAAATCTTTAACATATACTATATGAGTGCCTGAATCTTAATCAGTAATGTCAAAAGTATCTAATACTACTTACTACGCTTAACTAGAGAAAAATTAATGCAGTTAGTTCTCCCGCCAAAATTTTACCATTAAAACTAAATAATTATACTTGTAATACTTTAAAAAAATTAAAGCAATATGAAATTGAAGACTGATAGACTTGAATAATGCCTGCATGACCGTTAAAGAAAATCCGAAGAAGCCTTCCACGTCACGTCTGCCATTAACACGAATAAAAACTTGGCGAAAATGAGCTTGCGGGCGGAATGTCTTTGGGGCCCATTACGAAGTATGCGTGCCATGGAGCCTGAATGGTACCTGAGATGCTTTAATATTACGGTTTTCAAATAAATTTAAAAAATTTGAAACGATATATTTGTTCGAAATGGTTTAAAATTTACATATAATGGAGCTGAATTACGCGCGTAGATTCACGAAGCTAGTTTTTTGAAAACGTTCACTGAAATTGAGTAGTTGGCAGAGACCAGTCCTTGGCCAGGTGACTGCTTGTTTGTCATTAGATAACGATCTGTGGAACCTAAAGGGTATCTGAGATGCTTTACAATTAAGGTTTTTAAATAAATTCAAAAGTGTTACGATATGTGTTTAAAGTTTAAAAATTTTTTAGTCGTAGTTCTTGAAAAAAATCTTGTCCAACTTAAATTTAAAAAACCAATCGAAATATGATTACACTGAAGTCATGAAGCTTAGATTCACTTACATGCATCAACACAATTTACAAAAAAATTTTTTTTTTTTGTAATGATTGATCTAAAGTGAGCCTTTCATGCTCCAGCACTTGTTTGTAGTAACGATAACTGAAGAAGTTAAAAAAAAAATATATTAGAAAAATGTGAAAATTACACCAAATGTTTAGTTCCCTAATAAGTATCATTACGAACTTGTATTATGGATACTAAATAACGGATAAACACACAAAAACACTTTTTTGTACATATTATAGGAATACTCCCAGACCAGAACAAATATTCATGTTTATGCACACAATGTGAAACTATGTGAAAAATCGAAACCACTACCTCAGGTGCGGTATGCGGGTATTCACACCACCACGCCATATCGGTCGTCACATAAGAATCAGATATTAGTGACATATCATATAAGTCAGTTATCATATGCGTAAGATAGCACGGAACAGTTCTAAGATGGATAACCGTTTATACGACACTTAATATCGACCTGTAAAACTTGGATGGCAGCTATTATTTCTGCTGGACGGGCCCTCCTGACCCGCCCGCTGCGCCCTTCACTGCCCTCTTGGTTAGAAACACCAACAGCACATTAAACATTTTGTGTATACACTAATAATATAAACATCTCTATTTACAGGTATTTACATTTGCAAATATATTATAATAATATATAAAACAAACCCACTACTTTTTTCTTCTTCTGATAAAATCAAGTATTCACATTTTTTCTTATTACTAAAATATTTCTATCGTATTTCTACGGTAAAACGGTGATTTTTTAGTAATTATCAAGAAAAATTTTAATTTTTTATATTGTTCAACAATTATTCACCAAAATTATTCTCAGAAGACAAAACGCTCTGTTTTGTGTTGAATACAACAAGTATAGAAAGCCTAAATCGCGTTCCTGTTTAAAATATAAATCATTTCTCCGCATAATATCCCAGTGGCATCCCAAGAACGCAATTTCGCGAGTGGCATTCAAAAATCGCGATATAGGTATAAAACGTTAGTCACACTTCAAGCGAGTTTCAGTTAAATTACAGATATATAAGAAGTCTTAGAAGTTAAAAATGCTTCAATTCAATTTTGGCTTTAATAGCGCACTATGAATGTATATTTTGTGGTTAACTGTGAATTGAACAAGAAAGAATTCGTCCTATGGCCAAAAATTTTTTTTAAATTGCAAGCTGGAATAACTATTGAAATATGTGCATGAAAGGGTAGTTTTTAGGCCAAGAATATATAGAACTGGACGAGTCAGGCCGTATTAGCTAAATCTTTAAAAGACATTAGTGTACAACTGACCGCTAACATTAATGTCGGTCAATGTTTATGATTTATCTGTTTTATTATTTAACATATTGCATTTTTGACATTGTAAGTAATTATAAGTAGACTGACATGACTGACACTTTGTACCTCCGACGGCAAAGTTAAGCAAAATATGTCTCCAAATTTAGGGCATGCAAGTATGTATTATAACGGTCAACAAACGTAAATAAACTACTTCTGCCGTAGTTAACTGATCCCACTATTCTAATGTTGACAAAGTAACGATTGCCGAAAGTACGTATTCTCACTGGCATGTCTGATATTTTTACTAAACAGATTGCTTATAAACAAATAAATAGTTCAATAGTTGTTGTCGCTGTTTCTAAATAAGTATCATTAAGAACTTGTGTTATGGATACTAAATAACGGATAAACATACATAATAAATACAGTTTTTTTTTGTTAATACATACTTAGTTGATGAATATTTTTTGTTTTTTTTTATTGTTTCGTTGCAAGTGAATCTAAGCTTCATGATTTTTGTATAATTATATTTTGATTGTTTTTTTTATATTTGATAAAAATTTTGACGTTTTCAAGTACTACTCTCAGAAACTGTCTCTCTTTAGTTTTACCGATAAGAATGATTTCAGCAATCTTGGCTTCTGAGATAACTCAAGTGCTTTGTCTGCAAGGTGACTACCGACCGCTTTAGCTAAATTACTATGTTACATGCAAATTGTTTACGGAAACATATTAACACAACATTCGTCAAAGTTGTAAAGTCCGGTTGAATGTTGAAATTTAGGTACTAAGAGTGTTATTAACTTTATGAGTAGGTACACATGATTACTTTTATTTTTTAGTAAAATTACAGGCCCCATCTTTGTAATCTTAACTTTATCTTCTTTTATATCTTTTTAACTTTAGGGACAAGGCTAAGTATCATTGGCAAGGTGACTACGAAGAACATAGGGCGGAAATTGCGTCATTGTTGTAGAGATCTCTTGAACGTCGATTTTTTTTCAATTCTATTGAGTTTTAGATGGGTTTGGCAAAGCAAAAAGTAAAAGTTTATTAAACGTTTTAGCAAATATTCGAATATAAAATTATGTAAGCCCACAAAAGATCACACAAACTTGTTTCATATGCTGTTCTTAAGTACCTTCATAATTTAATTAAATTAAATTAATCTATATTAATTCATTCTGGGCCCTATGTAATGTGTATCAAGATATATAATAAAATACCAACTAAAAGAAACCTCCAGCTTCAATATATTCAAGAATAAATTAAAAATATACTTGACCAAAAAATTTTATTACAATATAAAAGAGTTTTTCGAGGACAGAAGTAAACTGTAACACAGTGTAAAATATAAATAATAATTCAATTATTAAATGTTAAAGTAAATAGTATAAATATATCGGAAAAATAATAATAGAGGTTTATATGAGTATAATAATATAGATAAATAATATAATATAAGATTAATTACATATGTAGTATGTAAGTAATTTTATATTAAAATTGTGTTGCTGCGCCCTAACAGGGTATCATGTATGTACCTTTACCTCTTATAACATTCTATGTATCTACTCATGATCGCAATAAATATTCGAAGTTTAATATACATATGAAAACATTCAGACCAGAACAAATATTAATATTCATGCACGCAAAGATTTGTCCTATGTGGGAATGGAACCAATGACCTCAGGAAGGGAGTGCAGTTGTGCTGACCTCCACACAATATTGGTCGTCAAAAATAAACAATCAACCAGATCATTTTAACAGCCAGCATTTTTTTTACCGTCACGCTCCCGTCCACTGTGTGAACAGACTTCAACACAGGTTTTGCTTTCAAATAGAAGTGAAAAGCGAAAAGCGAAACTATTATGGGATCCCTTTAATATATCATTGCATTTTTCAAACGTGCAATCTATAAAAGAATTTCGCACAAATATAGCTAACCATTGGAATTTCCTTAAAGAATCGGGTGCATTCTTTTGTTGTTATTAGGTATTGATATTCCGGACAAAGAAAGCTATAAATCCTGCTTCGCGAAAATATTGAACGACTTGAAAGGTTTTGTGTAAAAATCTATTTGTTATCAGAGATTCTTACAAAACACAATAAACGGAGAAAGTTTTTTTTTGTTGTAGCTTGACCGCTAGCGCCGACAGTTAAGACGATATATGGCTAGGTTCCATCCTCTGGTTATGACTAAGTGGTTGAATAATGAGCCTTCGTGCGCGTAGTACTTATTAGGTACCATAGGCAAGGCTGCTATATTATAACACAGCTGAGATGTATTCAGAGCAGGCCGCGCTGTTCCAGTGAAGGTTTACGGAGGCAGGAACACTTTCGTTCTGCGTTCTGGAGTAAAAAAATGTCTACTAACCTCATAGAGCTTTCAACTTGGTTTAATAGCACGCAGTTATAACCAGGTACAACGGTTTACCGTGTTTAGGAAGCACCGAAGCGCTCATTATTAAATGCTATACAAAACAATGATGTATGATGTGAAGCTATGATCGGTAAAACATTAGTACATTTTCTTTTATATGAATTAGTAATTATAATGCAAGCGTCTTTTTACAGTCAGGAACAACATTATAGCAGACTAATTTACCTTACTCAAACAGGGTCTTATTACAAAACGATATTTAAAGTAAGATCAGGTTGAAAACTAATCCCCCCATGACTGGTCTCGATCTTGTCTTGGTGGAAAAGCTGAGTACCTCCTGGTAGGGCGCAGAGGCCGCTAGGGAAACACCTAGAGATTGGCGACTCTGGGTGCCCTTAGTACTTACTGACTATCGGGAGAGAAACTAAAAGGAGCCTGTGGAAAGCACGCTGGCGTGCCAGGAGGGCCCGTCAAGCAGCGCCAAGAGGATCTTAGGCAGCGGCCTCCTGCCGGAAGCTCTACGCGGGGATCGTGAGGTCTATGGCGGGGCCCCGGTGTGGGCGTGTTCTTTGCGGCGACGAGCCGCTCACTACTTGAACGCGCCCCAAAGGGTGGTAGCCATTAGGCTGATCCGGGGCTACCGCACGATCTCTGGCGAGGCTGCAAGCCTCCTTGCCGGATTGCCGCCATGGGATCTGGAGGCGATAGTTCTCGCGCGCCTCTATGAGTGGCGCGTAGAGATACTACGTCGGAGGGAAACTCTGCTGCCACGGCAGCTCGATGCGCAGCGGACGGAGTTCCGACGCGATCTCATGGCGTCATGGAGGGAACGACTGTCGCAACCCCGTGCAGGGCTCGCCACAATAGGGGCGGTAAGTCCCATCTTTGAGGAGTGGCTGGAGAGGCGCCACGGCGTCCTCACCTTCCGCCTGACGCAGGTTCTAACCGGGCATGGCTGTTTCGGTAGGTTCCTGCACAGAATCAGGCGGGAGGAAACGTCCGGGTGTCACCATTGTGAGGATCGGCCGGAGGACACGGTGGAGCATATCACCGCGGTCTGCCCCGCTTGGGCGGCGCATCGACGTCGGAAGCGGCTATCGGCGGCGGCGACCTCTCGCGTTCGGCCCTGGTGGAGACCATGGTCCGGAGCGAAAGGGAATTTATTTTTATTTTTTTTTTTTATTTTATTTATTTTACTTTAATTAAAACGGTGTACAAAACCAATTACAGTAATTAAAGATAACAATCAATTTCAAAAATACAATTCAACACTTACAAAACTAAACTCAGCAACAATAATTAAATTAATCAGATAAAATTTAAAAAAAATTTATTAGATAATATTAAAATAAAATTAACTATAATAGACATAAGTTACATAAAGATATACACGCACACATTCATACCTTTCTTTCACAATAACCCAGGCAGTCCGACAAAATTTTCGACCATCCATCCGCAAACAGGTCACATTCAGGATTGGTATCTAGAAGAGCATTGAGTGATGAAAGGCTGCGTGGTATAGGTGAATGGCGCCGAGCCACTATTCGGCAGGATGGAACTGCAAACAACTTATGCCTTCTGCTACGATAGTAGTTATTGGGAACGAATAAACGAGACAAGTCAGCGTGCAGATCTGGGGCATCAATCCTACCACGAAGTATTTTGCACATTATTGTGATTTGATGCTTGTCCCGTCGGACCTCCAGGGAGTTAAACCCGAGGCTCCCAAGAAGAAACTTTGTCGGGTACATGTACGGATAATATCCATACTGACGTTTGTACAGATATCTGAGGTAAGCTTTTTGTACCTTTTCAAGCATTAGTACGTATTTGCTTTCATATGGATTCCAGACGCACATAGCGCTTTCCAGTTTAGCCCGTACAAGAGCAGCAAATATTAAGCGTATTACGCTGAAATTATGGAACTCACGGCAGTTCCTTAGTACAAAACCCAATCGCCTAAATGACTCTTTGGCCAGTGCTACAATATGGTCGTGAAATGTAAGGCTTCGATCAAATGTGACTCCCAAATCTTTCACATTAGTTGCCAGAGGCAGTAACTTCCCATTTATATTGTAGGGGTATGTTATAGGCTGCCTCTTTCGGGTAAAGATCATTACGGAGCATTTAGATGTGTTGAACTCCAAACCATTTCGCTCGCCCCACTCGTAAACTGCATCGAAATCACGTTGCAGATCCAGGCAATCAGCATCGGAGTTCACCTCTCTAAAAAGTTTTAAATCATCTGCGTACATTAAACAGCGTGAGTTCTTGAGCACGCTGGGCAGATCATTTATCATGAGTAAAAACAGAAGGGGTCCCAATATCGACCCCTGGCTCACCCCAGAACGGGTATGATACGGACGAGACTCGTATACACCTAATCTGACTAACTGCTGACGATCTCGAAGGTAGTCCGCAAGCAGCCGCAGAAGTCTCGGTGTAAAACCTAAGGTATAAAGCTTTACGAGTAAGACATCATTGTTAACCCGGTCAAATGCCTTACGAAAATCAAAATAGAGTACATCTACCTGAGAGCAAATGTCCAATTTAGCAGAAATATACTCGACTAGAGCCAACAAATTCGTCTCGACAGATCTCCCAGGTCTAAATCCGTGCTGCTCATTGCAGAGGTACTTGCCCACTTGTGAATATACGTGACTGTGTATTACGCTCTCAAATACCTTTGCAGGAGAAGACAGAATAGCAATCGGCCTGTATTCCTCAACCCTGGACCTCTCCGAGCCTTTAGGTATTGGGCTAACTCGGGATAGCTTCCAATGTGGCGGATATTTACCTGTATCCAATGCGACGTTAAAAATATGACACAGTGGTATACATAAGGTCTTATTTAATTGCTTAAGTAATGCTGGGGGAACACAGTCTGGTCCAATGGAGCTATTCGACTTTAGCTTGCTTATTCCCAGCAAGACTTCGCTTGGAGTAATGTGGAAAATATTAACATAATTACAATTGCTTTCAATGTTGGGGCGAGAAACAAGCTCAGCATTCAAATGCGGTATCTCAGGCAAGAAAACACTTGCAAAGAAATCGGCGAACGCTTGCGCTGCATCCTCACAAGTGAAAGTATTTCCATCATACACAACACTGGGCTCAAAACCACCCTTAGTACGCAGACTTGAGATGTGTTGCCAAAACTCCCTAGGGTTAGATTTAATGTTACCCTCTATCTGATTTATATGCTGCCTGTAACTAGAAGCCGTACGACGTCGAAGATCCGCCCTGAGCCCTGAGAACAGCCTATACGTTTCAGCAGATTTATCTCGCTTCCACGCAGAATGTAGTTTGGCTTTCCGATTGATATCGTTAATAATATCCCATGAAAACCAGACCGGATAACGCCTGCCTCCAGATTTACGCAGTTTTTTGGGCATGCACTCGTTAAAGTGGTCGTACATAATTGCGTAAAAACCATCCGTGGCTGCAGCAACATCAGTCCTATGAAGAACAGTGTCCCAAGAACATTCAGAAAGTAATTTTAACAGTCTTACATAGTCACACTTGTTAAAATTCCAGTCTTTAGCCCGGTCAATATTTGATGGTTTTAGGCTTTCTGAGCGGTGACCCAAATTAACTCTAATAACTACATCTAAAGGCGGGTGATAGTCATCTATAGGGACAAGCCCCTCCGTAGCAGTGACATTCACCTCAGACACTACATTGCTCTCCCTAACCAGCACAACGTCTAAGACACGCCCAAATAGATTGACTATTGTGTTTTTATCCGACATGTTACAATATGATAGGAAATAACAAAAATAATTTGTGATATTTAAAGAAGCACTATTCAAATTAAGATCACCCACAACTAATACTGGTGCACTTAGCTTATCTAGTAAACTTTCGACATTACAAAAAAAATCCATGTACTCACTGTCCCTAGCAGTAGGGTTAATATAAAAAACGCAAATATAAAATTGTCGCCCGTACCAGTAAAAACTGCCCCAAAGATCCTCACCAGCCTCAGTTTCCAAATCGCGGCGTCGATGTAGCACAAGGGGAGCACGCGCCGCTAGCGCGACACCGCCGCAAGGTGTTTTTCTGTCGCGACGCAATAAACTCCAGCCACCACAAGCGAGTTCCGAGTCTTCGACCGAGTCATCTAAGAATGTTTCCGTTACAGCCACGATGTTATGCTCAGACAGGAGTAAATTACTGCGCCATGTTCTGAGCTTAGTCTTAAGGCCACGTACGTTCTGATAGAATAATTTTAGTTCGTTATCGCTTGCTGTTTGTCGGACCACGAAAGGGCATGCTCATGGGAGCTTTTAAAACCTTGCTTCTGTTTAACAGTGCGGCTGGTCTCTGATATGGTATCCAGGGTTTAATTCGCGCATTAACCGGCCAAACATCAGTTCTGAAACATATGTCATATAACGCAAGGGGGATACCGATTTTAAAAGATTTATAATCACCTCTTGCCGTTAGTTCCTGTACGGTGAATGTTCCTGTAGGACACAGCAGGCCGAGATAGTTCCGCACCTCATCAGCACTGGATTCCATGTTCCATAGGTGCAGATACTTCCTCGGCTCCACAGCTTTTAAGGTTATTTTCGATGGGTCCGCTGTGCCGCACAAAGACTTACTACTATTTTTTCTTTTTGGCTCGACCCAGTGTTCAGTATCAGACTCCTGATGGCGCGTTTGAGTAAAGGCTCCCTCATCCGCAATACTGGTTGGCGCTACATCTTTACTGGTAAGCACACATGATTGGTTCAGTGGCAACATAGGCTTGGGATCGAAACATGACGAAAAAGATGGATTACTGTGATTAGCCTTAGTGTCCACCTTTTTGTTCTTGCGCCTTCCAGGTCCCAATTTCGGCATCGCTACCGTCTCCGTAAATGACGCAACCTCGTTGGAACGGAAATCGACTGAAAGAGGCGCAACCGAAGCCGGCACGACATCCACGTCGAGGGCTGAAGCACAATCAGAAGATGAAGATTGATTGACAGTAACACCGGAAGTAACGGCAACGAGTTTCTTGTTTAGTTCCTTGACCTCAAGTGCATAGCCAGCCATCTTTTCTTCGTAGCCCATTATTAAATTTACGGCGTGAGAGATTTGAGATTTCAGCAGCTGTATGTCCTTCCGCAGACCTTGAATCTCGTCCAATGGCAGCTCACTAGTTTTGGTAATAAAGCTATCTTCGACTGTACAAACCAACTGCGGTCTCTTCCGGAGAGTGACATTATCAGCAGATTTTTTGGCTGAGCCCACAGGTGTTGAACTATTGTCTCCGCCTTTCTTAGTTGCACAGCGGCATTCAGGGCATATCCATGCAATGTCCATCTCAAACATGTTCCCGCCGGCACAAGCGACATGATAGTTTTTATTGCAACTTTCTATAATACATCGCACCCGTTCATCCTCACCAATAATAGTGTCACAACAGGCAGCGCAAATCATAATGCACACAGAATTGGTCGTAGCTTGTCGTAGCAACTCGTAGATCCGTAGCCGATGACGACGCGACGTAGCAATTCCTTGCGCAGTTACGGCTGCACTATTTCGAGCGCGACGCACACAGTGGCCGTGGCCGAGCGGTTAAGAGTCCACTACTTACGCCAAAGATCCGGAGTTCAATCCCAGCCAACCACTCTTCTATTAAATTCCACTTTTCAATGCTGGGGGCTTCGAAGGTGGAACGCGGAACGAGTCCCGTCAGCGAGGGCGAAGCCCGGGGCTCCAACAAAATTAAAAACTTTAATTAAATATAACAAAATAAGCAGTGACACGTCCGCTCACTAGAAAGAACGCACGCCGAAAAAAGGAAATGGAAAGAAACGCGGAATGGGATGCTGTTGCCTCCAGCCGCCGTGGGGGACGCCCGAGACGTCGGGAGCCGAGAGACGACTCCCGGCCACCGTAGGCGCTGGCTTGTGGGCGGTGGATAATGGGTAACTCGCCGCCCTTCCGCCAACTATAGGCGACAGGCCGCGTCGACGGCGCGTTCGTGTTCCACGCGCGCCTCAAAGAGCACACTGAGGGGCCCCTGGGGAGGGGGCCAAGTCTGCCGGGGTTGCGGGACTGTTCGAAAGAGTTACCGCGGCCTTGGTGTTACAGGCTCGAGAAGGAACATGGATGGTTTTTAGTCAGTAAAAGTCTGACACACCCTTCCGCTTCACCCACAGCGGAAGACGGTCATTTGATGATTTTCCATCCGAAAAAAAAAAGAAAAAAAGGCAGCGGGGGCAGAGGGCCCCTGCTGTCTAACCATGGACCCTCCTAGAAGTCGGCCCCCGCTATTTTCTCAAGAAGCGACAAGCGTCGTCAGAAGATTTTTAGTGGGTATTATTGCTGGCAGTTGCGTCTTTTAGTGGTGAGTCACACACCCCCTATCGATCCCCCTTTGGCAAGAAGGCAGTGCGTAAATGCATTTTGTTACCAACAAAAAATAAAAAAAGGTTGAAAACTAGTTATAGCTTTTTATCCTAAAAGTTTATTGATATATATCAGTAAAGCAAATGAAGAATAAACAAATGGTAAAAACAAGTTTACTGGCTTTGGTCTGTAAATATATTTCATTAATTCATCAACAATAACAGCTTGATCCCAGTAAGGCATTTCAAGAATTATCACGTAACTGCCCTCTAAGTGGCGCGACTACATTTTATTCACGGACTGTGAGTTCACAACGTGGGGCACATTCCTCTTCCGAAACTGCCTTCGGAAAACAAGAAATCTTTAGTAATGTTTGTTTGTATTTTCTATTGCGTAGGTACTCGCTGGAACTTTTTAAATTGTGAATTAACTTGTCTGGAAAATTTTGTTTTGTCTGTCTTGTAGGTAAAAATCTCATTAATTTTTTTTGAAATATCTTTGGGAACGTATATGATCACGACCTCCTACAGAAACTTCAAGGGAAACATCAGCAACAGTTTTAAACGACAAACAATAGATTTTATATTGTGTCTGGAACCGCTGGCGTTTACTGTATTAAAGAACATTATTAAAACTACTTTCATCTTCTCGAAAAACAAGATCATGATGAGTTGATCTTGATTAACTGGTGAATGGGGGTAGAGATCCAAAGAGATTCATTCAAGCTTGGCTCAAAAGAGCTCTAATGATAGTCAAATTATAAACTCGAGGCTTATGTTCAACACTGGTAGACTTCTTGTCGCTGAAATGATAATCGACATTTTCCAACTGGTACTCATCACTTCTACCAACTTATATATCTTTGAAATTCCAACTTTTTTAAGTTAGAACGGAAATCGATACAACTGAACGGAACAGTTTTTATAGCACATTTCTCATTAAACGTTCACATTTTACTACACGGAAAAATCTACTTTTCGCTATATATTCTAACTGTAAACGGTTGCAGCACATACCTGAAAACTTTATCGTTTAACGCGCGGGTACTACAAAAAATGCAAAAAACGTAACGTAGACAAACGAATACATGCAGAAAGTATCTAATATATTTTACGGAACTGAACTGTGTAATTTATCTTTTACGCTTAAACTGACGTATACCGATATACCGTAACCGATATGTCAGAAAAGTTTTTATTGGTAGCCTGATGGCTTGCAACACGTTTGTCATTATTAGTAAGGCTGTTTATATATATACAAGAAATAAAAACGGGCCTACAACTTTACCTTGAGGCACTCCCAAATGGCAATGGCGTGCTAGAAGACTTTATTGTATAATAATTATCCGACTATCCTTACTTATGTAAGATAAAATTTTTTAAATAGGCCTTTTAGGTAGTAGAGGACGGCCTCCATCTGTTGGAACGATTATGTGGTCAAGACGGTGGGTAGTCGATAGATGCTCGATATAGCTCAACGCGCAAATATAATCAGAATGGCCCATATTCAGCAGTACACTTCATATGACTTGAGATAAAGAATTTCGCAGAGTTACTCTCAGACCACATTGTTACACGGTAAAAACCTAATATTATGTCACACATTCAAACTACGTTTTATACGAACGCTTGCTGCAAATACCCGAAAACTTCGTCGTTGAACGCGCGGGTACTGCAAAAAAATGCAAAAAGCGTTTCGTTCACAAACGAATCCGCCGCAATCCGGTTTTTACATGCAAAGATGTAGCGTTCAAAAATCTCTTGGGCAGCACAAACAAAACGTGGCTTGAGCGGATTCTGATTCCAATTTCAAAGCTTGCTATTTTTAGTGAGCTTGATGTATGACGCATCTGTGCTCTCAGTTTAAAGTCTACATGTATCTACAAATAATAATGTCTAAGGGGCTTCAGTAATATAAAACAGGAAAATAAATCAAACTAAATAAATAATGATCTTGTATGTATCACGGTGTTTGAGGTCACACTCATCCCAAACGGCTTGATCGATTTTTAAGACCTATATTTTGGTATATTGGTCAGCCTTGGTTTGCCGGGTCAGCTATAGACAATTTAATTTCCACAGAGATTTTACACAGAGTCTTTAATTGCCACTGCGTGTTATTCCCTTATATATAATCATAATATCAGCCTTATGAGTCCACTTCCAATATGAGCCTCCTCAATAGAATTCAATCCATTGGGGGTATTGGCCTGTAATCACTACGCTGGGCAGGCGGGTTGGTGATCGCAGTTCAAGCCAGTACACAGGATGATGCTACTGCCGATAATCCAACAGAATTTCTCTTCGTCGACTCTTACGACTCCACGTGAGATGAGAAGGGCAGTATTCTAGGCCGGTACCACACGGCACATAAATACTTTCCTTATTATAAATATATTGTACAGAAAACTTACACGTTGTGTTATTTATATTAAACCTTTGTATTTCACGAAATAGAGCTGCAATAAATAATGGGAGCGATGGCCAATACGTTCATTAAACTATAAGCCCAAGTCTGCTCTGTAATAATAAATGAATTTGGACTTTTCATTCAGCACCTATACTTCTAAATTCACAATATTGGGCGCTAACGGTCTATGAAAAAGTTTTCTTAATCTATATTTCAACTTTTATAATCAAAAGAGCCGAAATATGTATTTTTGTATGTTTCTTACGAATAAACTCAACATCTTCGTTAATTCTTTCACCATTAGCAGGCCACAATATCTCTGAGTAACGCTATATATTAGGTCGGGGAAAAAGTCTTTTCGCATAACGTAGGTATAAACTTATTATACATTTTTTTTGACTGTACTATTTGTGTCTGGCTGGTTTTGGTAACATTAAAAACGTTCCATTATAAAGAAAAGAAAAAAATAAAAAAAAGTTGTTTCCCGCTATTTTTCATTTGTTTTTCTCTCCGTTAAAATGAGTGAATCTAATGAAGAAATTCGATACATTTTAAAATTTTATTATAAAAAAGGCAAAAATGCAACTCAAGCAGTGAAAAAAATTTGTGATGTTTATGGACCTGATGCAGTGTCAGTAAGAGTAGCACAAATTTGGTTCAAACGTTTTCAGTCCGGAAATTTTGATGTTAAAGATGCACCTCGCTCTGGTCGCCCTGTTACGAATAAAATGGACGCCATTTTTGAAAGAGTGGAGCAAGATCGGCATATTAGTAGTTACGATGTAGCTGAAGAACTGGGAATTGACCACAAAACAGTTTTGACCCATTTGAAGAAAGCTGGTTATACAAAAAAGCTCGATATTTGGGTGCCACACGAGCTCACTCAAAGAAACTTAATGAACCGTGTACTCATTTGCGATTCATTATTGAGACGTAATGAAACCGAGCCGTTTTTGAAGAGATTGATAACTGGCGATGAAAAGTGGATCACGTACGACAAGAACGTGCGAAAAAGGTCGTGGTCGAAAGTTGGCCAGGCTTCACAGACTGTGGCCAAACCTGGCCTAACACGAAATAAGGTGATGCTGTGTGTATGGTGGGATTGGAAGGGCATTGTTTATTATGAGCTTTTACCGCCCGGCAAAACCATCGATTCTGATCTTTACTGCCAGCAACTGATGAGATTAAAGGAAGCAGTCGAGAGAAAACGGCCGGAATTGATCAACAGGAAGGGTGTGGTCTTCCATCACGATAACGCTAGACCACACACATCTTTAGCCACTCAACAAAAATTAAGAGAGTTCGACTGGGAGGTCCTAGTGCATCCACCATATAGCCCTGACCTTGCGCCTTCAGATTTTCACCTGTTTCGGTCTCTGCAGAATTCTTTAGGTTCTGTAAGGTTGACCTCAAGAGAGGACTGCCAAAACTATTTGTCCCGTTTTTTTGATCAGAAGTCCCAAAGTTTCTACAGTAACGGGATAATGTCTCTGCCCACAAAATGGCAGAAAGTTATTCAACAAAACGGTACATATATATCGTAAATAAATGTAAGTAAACTTTGAAAAAAATGTCTTGACTTTTCATACAAAAATACGAAAAGACTTTTTCCCCAACCTATTATTTTATTATCTTGTTAGAGAAAAATATAAGGATCTCTATTAAAACTTCAATTAAGTATATAACCCAAAATGTATAATTGTTATACCAAAGCAAACTACTACATAGTACGTGAAAACGTAAAAATTATAATTACACTGAAATCAAGGAGCTTAGATTCACTAACATGCAACACAAGAATTAAAAAATATGTAAGTGTAAGTGAATCTAAGTGCTAGTTCCGAGCCACCACTCTGTAAGAAGAACTAGGAAGAAACTTACAGGCTATGCTCTTTTAAATTATCAAATGGTTCGCTACTTTAATTGGTTCTAATTATATTTTTAATATCGACCCGTGGCTTTGTCCTTATATCTAACAGGTATTTATTGTGATTTTAAGTTACTTCTGATAACATCAGCTATCTATCTGTCATAGTTAGTCGCACTGTTTCAAAGATAAGTTAGGCACAAATGTCCCTAATATTCAAATAAAATTTACATTGTCTGTTTCGGTTTATTTTCAGGCTACAAACGTAAACTTTAAATATAAATTATTATACGCGTAAATACTTATTTGCGCATACTGCACTGTAAATACCGCGTGTTATTGACAGAAACACGCTGGGTAGCGGGCATCCCTCGGGGAACATGCATAATACGGGGATAAAAGTATTGCTTCGTTGTTATTCAGAACCTAATGTTACCTGTCCAATCGCGTCCGCTGTCTTGGAATTTAGAGTGACAAATGAAGGAGGTAAATTGATTTACACTTACGACGGGAAGTGTAAAGCAAGCTTATTTAATATTGTATAACGTTGTAGTGGTGCCATAAGTTACAGATAAAATAGTAATGAACATTTTAACATGGCTTTATCCAAACATTGCAGAGCTTTTGCCATGGATTTGAAACAACGTACAAACATATTATTATTTTTTTAGTGTAAATGCATATCTACAATGTTTATTTCTATTTTCGCCTTTACAAATTTGAAGAGTCACATTAGATACTGTCATTCTCCTCGTGACCATTAATCACTGTAAATACTAAGTATTCTAAACATCGGATCAAAATGGTTTCATAAGCTGCGATTTAATTCCGTATATTGTGTTTTATTACAATACTTAACTAAAACACATAGAATAAATAAACAAATATTATCTGACGATTATATCAATTATTTAGTTCAAAGATGAGTACCTATCATTAAGGACTTGTGTTATGGATACTAAATAACGAATAAACGTACATAACTACATTTTATTTTTTGTAAACACATTCATAATATACATAGGAAAACACCCAGACCAGAACAAACATTCATGTTCATTTACACAAATATTTGTCCTGCGTGGAAATCGAACCAAAGACCTTAGGAGTGGAGAGCGGGTTTTTTTGCCTTCACGCCATATTCGCATTAATTTGTACCAAGGATTTCTCTGTGTGGCAATTGAGCTCGAGCGGACCGCTAGGCAAATTAGCCTAAAATCCATTAAAAACAATGTTGGTTACATACCAGTAAAAACATTTGTTACCAAACTATCTTTAAAAAATGTCGTTGTCCTATTACAGTAAGTAAATAGTACAATAAAAAAATGACATCTAAATTTACAAATTACATTAAAACATATCTTTTGTCCTAATAAAGTAAGTAAGTAATACAAAAAATAAATAATCTCAAAGTTCACTCGTGATAATCGAAAAAGTTAATCTTTTGACCCCTCCAATAAAATAACCCCGGAGCTGCCATGGTAAAGTGGCTATTTTTCATCGTAGGAATGCCCACTGGGGTGCTTTAGTTTCAATAAGGATTCTGATAAGAGCGCGTGGGTTACTTGCGGGGAAAAAACTATGACATACCAATTTTTTTCCGGTGCTTTGAAATATTTGGGGTTGTGTGCGTGAATTTCGAGGTGCTTTATTTTTTTATTTTTTTTTATTTTATTATATTATATTTAGGACAACAAACAGTTACACAATATATAATATTAAAAAGGCTAAAACTAAATTTGGTTCATTGCGTAACCAGCGACGTTATCCACGACAAAATGTTAAACATATGAAACGAAACTTAACTTAATCAATTATACACATATTGCTTAATCTAATAATAAATACAATAATATTTTATTCTCTAAATAATATTTTACCCTACCAATAATATTTATGATAGAATTAGATTTAGCTTTAGTCTTTAATGGCAGTTTAAAACGATGAGGATACGAAAGTGGCTACTAATTTTGGAATAGAATAGAGACATAAATAGATTTAAAAAAAAGTTATCGCGGCTTAGGAATCTAGAGGTTTCGAATACTTGACAGTTAGGAAAATATCAGTAAGTCTTTAATTACTGTTATATAAAATTATACCTAATTAATTTAAAGTAAATTACAGTATTTTTATGGTTATCACTAAATGTGGTAGTCGTTAAACCATGTTAGAGGCCTAATGGGCGGCTTGAAAAATTCTAACAGCAGGACGCCACACACCTGCCTCCGCCAATCCGCACTGGGTCAGCGTGGTGGAGTATGACCCAATACCCTCACACCTTGATATGTGAGAGGAGGCTCGTGCTCAGTAGTGGGACGTTAATGGGCTGTGATGATGAAATTACAGTTAGTAGGTTAGTTAGCTAATAAACAGGTTAATAATTTTTGAAGTTAATTCGAAATAAATGGTTATATTTGGTTTATTTATGGCGCTGCTGTCCATAAATTGCAATCCACATTTATGACAATGGGTTCAATTTCCACACAGGACAAACTATGTGTGTTTCTGCAAAAGAGTCACTTTTATTTAATAAAATGAAGCACTTATTTTCAACCTTTTTTAACTTAAGATCATGTTTTGTAATAAGCCCCAAACATTTTTAGACTGCATGTTTTCTACATTGCATTTAAAGTATTTAACCCGGCTTCATTGTTTCCGGGTATCGTATAGCCGACGGATTTTAAAACCTAAATGACTTGCAAACAAAATACACGAGTTATTCGCCGCTGCAGCATTTAATTGCTGCATTCATTCACGATTTTGAGCAAATTAGCATTTTTTTAAGCGTCAGTGCGGCCAGTGTGAAGGTCTTGGCAATTGATTCACAATTAAATTATACATACAAATATATTAATTCAATAATGCTTGCAATGTAGGTGAAAACATCTTGAATCAAGTGTAAAATAAGCAGTATGTGGAATGGCGATTACTATTGACCCCACAATAGGCACTGCCAGTACTGTGGCGGTCAAATATTACGTTAAAAAATGTTTAGCGGGTACCAACAGTAATAAAAATTATAACATAAATTATAATAACGAAATAAAAAGAACTATGGGAATAAACAAGGAAATATTTTATTAAAATACATAAATATACAATTAGTTCATTACACGCAATTACTATACTCGTATTTAATATATCGCGATTTATTTAAGGCAAAGTATTCCATATATACTAAATAGTTTACTTATAGATATAAGAACAGAGACCAATAAAAGAAAATTGAAAGCAAAACTTATGAAATACTATATTTGTACCTTGCCATAACATAACTTATCATCTAATAAATTACGAACCACTCCATTTTAATTTTTGAGAACACTGTAATAGAGTCCAAGTCTAATTATAAATTTGAATTGCTGACCCTGCACACAAACTGCGTATGTGCAGTTTTGTGGGACTATGTTTAATACTAGAAGCCATACAATGTACCAATTTAATAAATAAATAAAATATTAATACTAGTTCTTGCCAACAGTTCAGGGAGCGTAGAATTCAGTTTTGTTTTAACTCGTGTTTTCATTTGCATGTACTCACACTTAAAAGTTTCCGTGTGTGCGAGCCAAATCTGCATACTTGAGCCAAGATTGATTCGAATGCATCCATGACACATCGTAATGTCCACACCTTGCCTGATGATAAGCAGCCCAATCTAATGAGACTGGTCCATACCGTGGAAAGATAGATAGATAGATAATACGTTTATTTCGTTTAAATAGTACAAGTTATATAAAAACATATCCCACAAAACCGTTTGACTGGTTTGTCTGTGGGTCACAGTCTCTTTTATACTACTTTATACATTACAACTAATTTTATATATAAATAACTTACAATTTTTCACTTAAACCAATATAATGCTTTTTTAAATTTGTTTTGTACTTATTTTTGTTTGTTTCCATTCTAATGGCTTCAGGTATACTATTTAATAGGTACGGAAGCCGTTTTTTTATAGTTCTGTCACCATAATTATTATAAACTCTGGGTACATTGAGTTTACCGGCAGTCATTGAGCGAGTATGAGTAGTGTTGTCGACGCAAGTTAGACCATGCTCCCGACTGTTATAGTTGTTAACTGCTAGCAAATATTTATACTGTAATCTAAGTGGTAGAATATTACATATTTTGAATAATCTATTGTAGTCGCTTTTACTTTTATCTTGGTTTGGTTTTTTTACTTACTAATAATTTTAAGAAACGTATTTGTAGTGATTCTAGTTTTAGCAAATTTGTTTTACAAGTGGATCCATAACAGTCCACTAATGACATGTATATAATATACATTTTAAAATATCTTTGGGAATTTTATAATTTATTTGGTAAAATTTTGCTAATAATATTCTTAACTTATCACAAATATAATCTACATGCGGAGTCCATGAGAGGTTATTATCAATTTTAACACCAAGGTAAGTAATACAATTTTCTTGTTTTATTGGTTTACATTTACAATTTAGTGTATTGTTATGTATACAAAGGTATTCATGTGCAAACAATGAAGATGGTTGCTCAGATGGGCGCATGTAGGGCGAGTGTATTACTAGAAATTTAGTTTTGTCCGTGTTTAGAACTATGCCATTATCATGCGACCACTGGACAACCACGTCCACGTCTTGTTGAACTAATTTGCAAGTCTCCGCCATATTAGTACCATCTCTTAATGTACACAAGTCGTCAGCGTACCTGTACGCTGAACAATTACGTGTACGGAGTAGACTACATAGACTGTTCACGTGCATGAGGTAGCAGATTGGCGAGCAGCATGAACCTTGGGGGACTCCCCGTGTCACTAATATCCTATCACTAAATGTGTCATTCACTTTTACTTGGTAGGAGCGCGCCGCTAGATAATCACGGAACCAACGGTTTAGTGGCCTTCCAACCCCACACTCCTCCATTGCTTTAAGTAGCGTATCTGTCTGTAAAGTGCCGAATGCTTTCTTGTAATCGTAAAAAACTGCAATAACAAACATTTTATTAGCTAAACTATTATTAATCTCGTCCGAGAATTTTGATAATAATGTATTTGTACTTTTGCCTTTTAAAAAACCGTGTTGACTATCGTCTAGTATATTTTGTTTCTGTATATAGTTACTAATTTGGTTTACAATGCATTTTTCCATTATTTTGTCTATACTTGATAAAATAGCTATAGGTCTAAAGTTTGATTCATTTTTATAATCACCTTTTTTATGTATTGGCCTTATTATCGTCTCCTTTAGTTTAGTAGGTAATCTAGAGTGTGTAATAGACAGGTTTGTAAGTTTGGCTAACACTGGACTAATTTTATCTACAGTGAACTTAAGATCCGACATGCGTACTAAATCGGTTCCGGGTGATTTATTACTATTCATATTTCTGATTACTTTTTTAACTTGTTCGGAGTTCACTGGCTGCCACCTCATGCACCTGTCAGTTGGTTCCAAGTATGCCTCTCTATTTAACCACGTGTCTCCACATGTATGTGTAATATTATGTATATCCTCCTTAAATCTAATAGCAAACTTATTACATTTATCTATAATTTTCTCTTTTTTATCCATATTTGACAATTTTAAAGAGTCTACGGATCGTTTACATTTACCTAGCATATTATTAATTATTTCCCATATCTTTTTTATGTTTTTGTTACAATCTATTATTCTTCTTTTATCGTATTCATTTTTACTCTTGTTTATCCTTTTATTACATTTATTTCTAAATTTAGTGTAGTTTAGACGTTTCAGCATATTATTTAGATCGTTAGACCAAATCTCAAATAACCTGTCTCTTTCTTTCATTAAAATCTTTAAACCATTTGTAATCCAAGCTTTATTATTTCTAGAAATAGATTTAGAATTATAACACAATTTGTTTTCATAACAATCCATATAAATTTTTTCAAATATTTGACAGAAATTTTTGTATAAAGTATTTGGACAATCTATTAGTAATAAACTATCAAAATCAACTAATAATAATTTTACTCTAACCTTTTTATTATTAAGTATTTGTTTACAAGTAGGTGCCTCGATTGTCATCGTCGCTTGTTCGTGCATTCTCGGTAGATTGAAAGCGTGCTTCCACTCCACAACCGCCGTGACAAAAAAATGATCCGATATTTTTTGTTTGATTACTGCTGAACCTATACTTGAATTATAAGTTCTTATATAAATATGATCAAGGCAAGATTGTACAGGTATTCCCTGTACAATTTCGTTTCGTGTTATATCGTTATAACAATCATAAAAAGATTGGAGGTGGGGTGTTGGTGGCAGTATCAAAGCACATTAACTCAACCCGCAAACCTGAATGGGAATCCCACTGTGAGGACATCTGGGTCACAATACAAACAACACAATCGAATAGTACAAATTTCATAAAATTGTGTGCAGTATATCTTTCACCACCAGTACGCAGTGAAGTTCTGGAACATTTTATTGATAATTGCAGCAATGTAATGGGGTCTGGCTCTGACAGTTCAACACTCATAGTTGGGGACTTTAACATGAGCGGCTTGGACTGGGTACAAAGTGACACTGACTGTTTCTGTACAGCTTCTAGCGACAACTCCTCTTCCTCTCTGTACGATATTCTTCTTGATTTTTTGGCTGTTAACAATCTTAAACAGTTTAATTGGGTAAGAAATTTGCAAGGCAAATTACTTGACCTTTTACTATCTGATATTAACGAAGTGAATATCAGCGAATGTCTTCATCCCATCCGGAGCGTAGATAAATTTCACCCGGCAATTGAGTTCTCCCCTAATGTATTAATAAAAAATAAAACAAAACCTAAAACGATCATAAAGTTTAACTATTATAGGGCGGATTATGAAGCTATAATTAGATCACTTGATGGAGTGGATTGGAACAGAGAGTTTTCGTTATGCATAGATGTGGATAATATGGTTGGTAAGTTTTACACCATAATTCGGGAGATTATCAAAAAAAATGTACCCAGAATGGTATACTGCCGAGGTAAGTATCCACTGTGGTACAGCCGTCGACTTATAAAATTGCTTAAACAAAAATTGAAATGTCACATTAAGATTAAAAAATACAACAATCCACTAGACGTAGTGGAATTTACCTACCTACGAAGAGAATGTGAGCTGCTCATTAAAATGTGTTATAATGATTACATAAAAAGTATGGAAAGTCTGATAAGAAAGGATCCAAAGTTTTTTTGGACCCACATTAAAAACCTTCATAAGGCAAGCTCCTCTTACCCGCTGGAAATGACTCTCGATAGTGTGACTGCAGCTAATACTAAAGACATATCTAACCTATTTGCTAAGCAATTCTCGTCAGTTTATGAACCATCTAGTCACGACACTAATTCGATCAATAATAACTTGCCAAGGTTGATAGGTCTGGACATTGGTGATTTTTACATCAGTAGGGAGTCTATACAGAAAAAGCTTTCGATGCTTGATCTAACAAAAGGCGCTGGTCCCGACAATATACCTCCTATATTTTGTTCTCGTTGTGCTCGTCACCTCTCTGTCCCACTCGAGTACATATTTAATGCTTCCATTAAATTTGGTATATTCCCTGATAAATGGAAACAAGCCAGAATTGTGCCAGTCTTTAAGAGCGGTAAACGTGATGTGATTTCTAACTACCGACCAATTTCCATTATTTCAACTTTTTCTAAGATCTTTGAGTCACTTGTTTATCCAATATTCTACAGTCACGTCAAAAGATACTTATCTGAGAATCAACATGGTTTTATGAGCAAAAAGTCAACTAACACTAACCTGGTTAGTTACATTTCTAACTTGGCAGTAGCTGTTGACCAGGGGTTTCAAGTCGACGCAGTCTATACAGACTTCTCCAAGGCTTTCGATAAGGTCAACCATGAGACACTACTAAGAAAACTACAATCATTAGGCATAACCAATACGGCCCTAAGCTGGTGCAAATCTTATCTTTGTGCTAGACCTTCTTCAGTTGTAGTGGATGGAGAAGAGTCAGCTCCTTACATTGCTGCATCTGGTGTACCGCAGGGGTCTAATTTGGGACCTTTATTTTTCAATATTTTTGTTAACGACATCTCCGAAACCTTTAAACACTCTTCTGCTTATCTTTTTGCAGATGACTTAAAGTTAATCCGCATAATTAAAAATGAACATGATTCACGATTGCTTCAACTAGATATAGATGGCCTTGATCAATGGTGTACAGTTAATAAAATGTATCTTAATTGTAGCAAATGTTATCACCTTAAATTTACTAGAAAACGGCAAAAAATTGAGACATGTTATACGATACAAGGTAACCCTCTAAATGAAAATACCGTTATTCGTGATTTGGGTATTTTTTTGGATGACCAACTGCGGTTTACAGAACACTATCATAAAATGATTGATGCCGCATATCGGGCACTTGGATTTGTTCTCCGATCTTCAAAGGAATTTAAAAATTTCTCAACCACAGTGCTTTTATATAACAGTTTTGTGCGTAGTCGATTGGAGTATTGTAGCACGGCTTGGAATCCTACATATCAGACCCATATTGATAGAATTGAGAGTGTACAAAGAAGATTCGTTCGTCATCTGGCATTTAGATTTAAAGTAGGGTACTCCCTAAGGTCGTACGAGGCAAGACTTTCATACTTTAAACTTAAATCGCTTCAATCACGTCGTACGATCTTAGACCAAAGTTTTCTTTACAAGCTAGTCAATAATAAAATTTACTGCCCGGATCTGCTCGGCAAGATCTGTATCAATGTACCTCATAGACTACCGCGCTATCCTTGCTCTCTTTTTGGTATGCCTCGACATCGTACGAATCTTGGTAAACACTCACCTCTTATTAGATTGTCCAAACAATATAATAAGTTATCCAGTGCCTCGGGAGACATAGACATATTTAATAACAATTTGAAAACATTTAAAGATTTAATATTAAAGCACTTGAAAGTGTGAGTGTCGACGTACACGCATTTAGTAATAAGTTCAATTTGATTGTTACCTGTTTGTTTGTTACGGGTTCTTTCTAAAAATTTCATTTATATTGTCTTCTTTAATTTGTATTGTGTATTGCTAGTGATAGTTTTTTTTTTTTTTTTTTTAATTTTGAATTTGATTGTTTTATTTAATTTAATTGTTTGGTGTGATTTTCATAATTTTAACTCAACTTACTAATTTATTGTAAAGAAATTGACTTTAAAATTTTTTTAGAAATCTTTTTGTTTCATGTCATATATCACATTATATTTGAATTGTAAATCTAGGTTTTCATAAAAGGAAAATGTAAAATTAATATCAATAATGCATGATGTGATTTCCTGTAACTGAGAAAACACGGGGCCAGTTAACATTTTGATTGATTTTATGTATTAGAAATGTGTATTTCTTGTTGGAGATCCAAAAATAAATAAATAAATAAATACATCTAGAAAATCCATATTCAGCCATCAGGCTTTCATAACTCATAACTATATTATCTTGGTAGTTTAATAGGTTTATATTTATATCTCCACATACAATAACTTCAGAGTTTCGTGGTATTTTGTCTAACAAGTTGCGTAATTCTATAAGAAATAGGTTCAGTTTATCTTGTTTATTAATTCTTGGTGGTCTGTAAATCGATATTAATTAAATTTGTTTGTTGTTATAGTCTAGTGTAATGGAAACGCACATAAGAACATAATAATAATAATCGCGGTAACATTCGCAATATTCGTTCAATGAACTTTCGAATTTATATTATTACCTGGAAAAGGGATTTCACCTAGTCAGTTGGGCGGACAATAGTTTGAATGAAAAACGGACGGTCCCCTCATCACTACAAATCGTATCGAAATCTTCCAAAAAAATTTTTTAACGCAAATAATACTTTTATTTTATCACCTTAACCGAATAAAATATTAATTTACACATCAATATTATGTCACACCTTAGCGTGCTATACTTATGGTATGAAAGTCAAAGTCTATATAATTTATTAAATTTGGCTCAATAGAGCTCCTCTGAAAGTCAAAATTATATTAGTTAGTAGTCTCTTCATACGCTATACTGTGGTAATATTATGGACATGCCCATGCTGATGTTTTATTAGGTAATTGATAGCCGCAGGTGTTTGTAAATTCGGCTCTTCCGTATCAACGCATTGTAATACGGTATATTAGACATTGCTATTTAATTACGTTATTATGTGTAATGCCTATTAGCTTCTATTCGAATTCATGCACAAAATATCTCAATAAATGACGGTGATTGTGACGATGTTTAAGGAAGGTAGAGAGTTCAACTAAACACTAAATTAAATTTATTTTACATATATAATAAAATTTTAGAACTTAAACTAGCAATGAAGTCAATACACTCGCGCTTTACATTTAGAACATTAAACAAAAAAAGGATAAATCATTTTACAAAATATAACATAGTATATTAAAGAGTCGCATACTTAAACCACTAAGGTTTGTAATGACGCAACTCGAAAAAAAGTAATTATCGCAGACCTATGCACTGACCACAAATATTTATTTATTTATTTAATTAGAACGGAATACACCAATTACACTAATTATCAAACAGTAAAAGTTAAATATAATATTAAAATCTCACACTTAAAAACTTCTTTTATCCCATTCTCTCACAATACCTCAGACACACTGACAAAATCTCAGGCCATCCATCCGCAAACAAATCACAGTCGGGTGCTGCTTCCAGGATGGCATTAAGTGCGTTGAGTGTCCGCGGAATGGGTGATTTTGAGCGGGCTACGGTTCGGCAGGTAGGCCCAGCAAACAGTTTATGTTTCCTGCTCCTATAATAATTATCGGGTGCATAAAGTCGACACAGCTCACCACGTAAAATTTTAATTATAGTGATGATTTGATCACAGGCTCTTCTCACCTCTAAAGAATTGTATTCTAATTGGCCAAGGAGAAACTTGGTAGGATACATATAAGGGTAGTAACCGTATCTACGTTTATACAAAAACCTAAGGAATGCCTTCTGAACTTTTTCCAAAAGCAGTGTATATTTGCTTTTATGTGGATGCCACACACTTGCACTGGCTTCAAGTTTTGTTCGGACCAGCGCACTAAAGATCAGTTTCACCACTCCGTCAGTCCTAAAGTCTCGTGAGTTTCGCAATACAAAACCCAAACGTTGGTACGACTCCTTTGCGACAGCGGTTATGTGGTCATGAAAAGTTAGTTTTCGATCGAATGTTACCTCTAGATCTTTTATGACTGTAGATTTTGTTATTAAATTTTGGCCTAATTTGTACTGAAATTCAAAAGGGTGAAACATGCGTCCGAAAGTCATTCCATAGCACTTGGCACAGTTAAATTCCATTTTATTAGTGACACTCCAATCGTTAACGGATATAATATATATATTTAATATGCTATGCTACGTTGCTATAAATGCTTCTTAGAAGCCCAAACAACTAGCGGTGCAACAGACTAAGGGTGTCTTGCACCACGACTCCTAATTTTGATTAGAGCTAACATACATACACGCCTGTTTCCACGAATGGGTAGGCAAAGGCATATTAGACGCCCACACTTCGCCAATTACATCATGGGTCCCAGGTGGCGAGCCTATCGCTGCTTACCGGGATCTGTTACCTTCGCCAGAGTCTTGTATGTTGACCAGCAGGTGCACCATTTGCAGGTGAGGTTGGCTTGGAAGAAGCCCAATGATTAGATGTTGGTAGGATCCCTATACAACCTATGATTAGAGCTAACTTTATTGAAAACATAGTTCTGTCACTTAAGAAACAACTGAAATGCAATGTCATTTTAATTCAAATTTAGAACTGTTATGCAAGCCACCCCAAGGCAAATAGTAAGTTCCCAGTAAGCGGCAACAAGCTCCGTTCCGCTATACTTTTTACAGATATGGTTCACAACTTAAATTGCGCTTCTAAGCCCTTGCCGTTCCCCATGACCACGGTCATATAGAAACAAGTCGAATACTAGATCACGATAGTAATATTTCAGTAGCGGAGGTTGGAGGGCCATAAATTTAGCAAGTGTGAATTATTAGCGATAAATATTTGCTACGAGCAAAGATCCGTGGACTGTTTTCGCGTGTGCAGAGAAATTTCGAGAAAACATCGAAAGTTTTCGAGAATTTCGTTTAAACTGCAGTGAAATGATTTAATACTTAAAAGAGGGTCAGTAAGATGTAGGTGAGAGTGTACTTTAGAACAATAACAGTTTTATAAGAAAATTAATTACAATTTTTATTTTTTTAAAGATTTGTTTCTTTAATTGAATTAGTAACATAGCTGTTCCTTATTTCCTTTGAAATGTAATAACGAACTAAAAGATCTATTTTTGTTATAAGTTTTAATTAAATACGTAACAAATTAATTAACAGACGCATATAACACAACACCTATTCGCGAATTACAATAAACTTTCTTGAAAAAGTTATGTAGGCACAGTTGGATATATTTTAGGTAAAATTCTACAAACTTTCGAAGTACAAAGGGTTCTTGAAAACTAAATAAAGGATAGAATAAAATTAATTAATAAAAAAATAAATAAAATAAAATAAAATAAATAAATAAACATATATGAATAGTTTTTTTTCTGTCTCCTTTGTTAAACTTTAGTATGTACTCAGTGACCCGACAGATTTTGTCCTCTCTAAATAGAGCTTAAAAAATACAAAGCGTTATTTTTTTTTTACTTTCAAAAAACTGTAGTGACAATATAGAATAAAAAATTCTTATATTTTATATAAAATCTTCTTTAAATCCCTAAGTATAAGATTTTCCCATTACAATGCATAAAGAAAATATTTACGAACTTATTATTTATAAACCTTGTAGTGCTGAATTAGTCGGTCTAAAAATAAAATAAAATATATAGGTAATATTTACCTAATAACGTATTCACGTTTTATGAAAATTCCGTTAAAAGAGAGTAGATTAAAATGTATTAAAACAAAATTAATTTGAATAGGCTGATCGTTCCCCATCGCTTTTTAACGAGCATCATTTGATTTTGTTTTTTACATGAAGTAACCATACAAATGTTGTCAGACAATATATTAAATATAAACTGAATATTACAGTTCTCCAGTGATTCACATATCTTTTAAAAACATTGAATTTTAATATATATATCACCTTCTTTGTCAGATTGAACGAGAGACCGAAGCGAGCGAAAAGTGAACAATTCTCAAGGTCAATTCAATTCAATCAATTCTAACAGTTCTCAATAAACACCATTATATTCAAATTAATACATATCTCATTGAAACACACTCAATGAACGAAAATATCTCGTTAAAACGCTCACTCACCAATTATCTCACACACATAAACACGCGACGGCCTATCCTTCCTACTTCCAATGAAAACTATTACATTTTATAGAATTCTAAATCCATTGAAAAACACTCGGTGAACGAAAATATCACTCCACTTTGTTAGTTAGAACGCTCAATTATCCGCTTTGTTTACATTTAGCAATGCCTTACAGTTCTCAAGTCCTATCAATGAAAACTATTACATTTCATAAATATCTTAATCGATTGAAACACACTCAATGAACGAAAATATCACCTTCTTTGTCAGCTTGAACGCCCACTCATCCGTTTTACTTACAACAGTGAATAGCTTAACCTTTTGCACGGCAATCCAGACAGAAACTAGACATTGTGAAGGGAATATCGTAGGAAAAACCGTGTCGCGCGATTTTATACTTTACGCAGACAATTTAAGGTGAACCTGAATGCAATTACAGGCCAGCCGTCGGGCATTCATAGGGTTTCAGTGCCTTTATGAAAAGAGTGTCCTTTCATTTCAGTCCTTTTAACCTGGAGCTGCAATTATAGTCAGCAGCCTCGGGACTCATTTAGGGTTCCGCTGAGGTGAATGTACTTAAACGTTGTGGCGGTTATTACTCTTTAGAACTATGCTACTTTAACAAGCGGAGTCGACTGCATACATCGAAGATAAGAACGTTTTTGAATGAATAAAAGGGATGAGCTATATTTATGTGGTTACGGTAGGAACAAGCATTATTTTTTTATAGTATTTTAAGTCTAGTGTTTTGTAGACTTGACAATTTGTTTGAGTATTAAGTACATTTTTTGGTAACTGGCGGGTGTAAAAACTAACCTTGACTATTTTCTTGCCTGTTCTTTTACGGTCATGCTCCCGCCCACAGTGAAAAGGCGTTCTCGTTTTTAAGTTTTTAATTTTGACTTTTATAAAAGTTCTATTGAGCCAAACTTGAAAAATGATTTTGACTTTTGCTTGCTTTATACGATTTAGTTAATGTCAGATAGTATGCTCTAGCATACTAAGAGTAGTATGAAAGTAGCACCTGTGCCTGAAAATAGTGCAGGAAATCTGTTATGATATGAGTGTTCGCCATAAAAACTAGGAACTGGGCTGGAGCCACAACTCATAACTTTGCAAACCGATTCGGAAACTAACAGCGATAAACAACATAATGCAAAGTGGCTATACAATATATTGAATGACATTAAAGAATTTTATTTCATCTTTAAATCCAAATTTATGAGTACTATGTGAAAAACGATGCACATAGAAAGACTTTAATGCCGCAGAAGTTGCGGGAAGCAGAAGAATCTAGGCTTTGCAAGATCGGTCGTTGTTGATTATAAATGACGACCTTGACAATCTTATTTATAATAAAATATTATTACTACTTGCTCCGAGCCTCGGAAAGCACGTAAAGCCGATGGTCCTGGCTTTCATGAACATCTATGGCATTCATTATTAGAAAGTCAATGCGTTCTCATAGTTTTGGGGTCCTAATAAGACCTAAGGAGCCCAGGCCAACCTCACTTGTAAGTGGTGCACCTGTCGATCAACGGACGAGGCTCTGGCGAATATAATAGTGTCCGGTAAGCGCCAATAGGCTCGCCACCTATTACGTGGGACCAACTATATAATTGGCGTAGCGTGGGCGTATAATATCCCTCTGCCTACCCCTTCGGGGAAATAGGCGTGAATGTATGAATGCATGTATAAGTTCAGCTGATAATTATACAATAGAATGATGTTTCCCTCTAGGACTTGGAGGTCAGACGGTCAGATAGTCGCTTTGTGTAATAACTAAACCGAATACTAACTGAAATTCAGTCATATCTGGTTATAACAGTGAACAGACCCTGGGCCCAGGCGGTATCGAGCTAGGATCAGAGTGAGAGATTAAACTCATTAATAATTATGTAAATTAAAACTGTCATGTACATAGAAAGAGCGAGGCGTTCCCTACACAAGTGTCTTTTGACTACTTAACCCCGGCAATAGCTACTACATAGCCCCGGCAACTTAACTGTATAGATTTACCTGAAATAATAACATTTTTGTTATTTATTTACTAATTAAAGTAATACAGAATCACAAAAATGGTTTCTATTTTTCTTACAAAAATACTGATTATATAACATTACATACTTATAATACTTTACAACCGACCAGAGCAAAGTTGAAGAAACCCTTTTTTAAACCCAGGAATTTTATTACAATATCACATTACCCAGTACTATAAAATATTCATACGGAACCCAGCACACCGCACGCACCTCTTGGCCATTCATATTTCAGAGATTATTCACCTTTTGTGTTACACAGGGCTTCTTTATATATTTATGCATTAACTACACGCGTGCTTTACACTTTTTCTTTGTCCAGATATTTTATAAAGAGATTAAAACCTTTTTTGAAAGTTAAAACGAATTCAAAAGAGTTTTCGAGTAATGTGTTACGATTAGAAGCGTTTTAAGTTTCTAATGCGAACTCAAAAGAGTTTTTAAGTGAAATGTTAGACTGTATAAATGACTGACTGCTTAGTATAGATATATCAAGCAAGAATCTTCGCGTATTAAATATGCTACTACTACTAGTACGACTATCAAAAAGTAAGTAATTTAATAAGCTTCAAAAAAATATGATGTGATAATATATGTCCTAGAATGTATAATAGTCATCAGCTTTATCCGTTCGAAAGCGGATCACTAGCTAAGCGGTCCAGTAGCTATGGTCTTTCCATATATATATACACGTTTATAATTAGTAATTTTTCTTTATTATTTCGTCTTATATTTGTACCTAAATGCTAATTTATGTTATACAGTTCACATAAATATATATATGTATTTATTGATGTGATTTTTATTGCTATTCCAGTTTGATTAATGTTTATTCCTAGTTCTCTTTTAGTGTAATTTATTTAGGTATATTTATCATAATAATCATTGTTAATTAGAGCATTCTATTGCGCTACCCTACGTGTATTCTTCTTATCATGTCATGTCAATTAATTTTAATGTATTTTTTCATTAATGTATTTCTCTTAATTTTGGTGTACAATAAAGTGTTCATTCATGAAGTAAAGCAGACTTCAGAAATGTCGGTTCTTGGATGGGTGACCGATTATGTAGCGTTTAATATGGAACAAAAATAGATGTGGTCAAGTCTTAATGAAAAAATGCTTTTGGTGGCAAATTATCTGGCACTACTTTTAAAACTGCCTTATTAATTCACCTATTAAATCTAAATATGTATATTTAGGTCGGGGAAAAAGTCTTTTTGCATAACGTAGGTATAAACTTATTATAAAATTTTTTTGACTGTACTATTTGTGTCTGGCTGGTTTTGGTAACATTAAAAAGGTTCCATTATAAAGAAAAGAAAAAAATAAAAAAAAATTGTTTCCCGCTATTTTTCATTTGTTTTTCTCTCCGTAAAAATGAATGAATCTAATGAAGAAATTCGATACATTTTAAAATTTTATTATAAAAAAGGCAAAAATGCAACTCAAGCAGTGAAAAAAATTTGTGATGTTTATGGACCTGATGCAGTGTCAGTAAGAGTAGCACAAATTTGGTTCAAACGTTTTCAGTCCGGAAATTTTGATGTTAAAGATGCTCCTCGCTCGGGTCGCCCTGTTACGAATAAAATGGACGCCATTTTTGAAAGAGTGGAGCAAGATCGGCATATTAGTAGTTACGATGTAGCTGAAGAACTGGGAATTGACCACAAAACAGTTTTGACCCATTTGAAGAAAGCTGGTTATACAAAAAAGCTCGATATTTGGGTGCCACACGAGCTCACTCAAAGAAACTTAATGAACCGTGTACTCATTTGCGATTCATTATTGAGACGTAATGAAACCGAGCCGTTTTTGAAGAGATTGATAACTGGCTATGAAAAGTGGATCACGTACGACAAGAACGTGCGAAAAAGGTCGTGGTCGAAAGTTGGCCAGGCTTCACAGACTGTGGCCAAACCTGGCCTAACACGAAATAAGGTGATGCTGTGTGTATGGTGGGATTGGAAGGGCATTGTTTATTATGAGCTTTTACCGCCCGGCAAAACCATCGATTCTGATCTTTACTGCCAGCAACTGATGAGATTAAAGGAAGCAGTCGAGAGAAAACGGCCGGAATTGATCAAGAGGAAGGGTGTGGTCTTTCATCACGATAACGCTAGACCACACACATCTTTAGCCACTCAGCAAAAATTAAGAGAGTTCGACTGGGAGGTCCTAGTGCATCCACCATATAGCCCTGACCTTGCGCCTTCAGATTTTCACCTGTTTCGGTCTCTGCAGAATTCTTTAGGTTCTGTAAGGTTGACCTCAAGAGAGGACTGCCAAAACTATTTGTCCCGTTTTTTTGATCAGAAGTCCCAAAGTTTCTACAGTAACGGGATAATGTCTCTGCCCACAAAATGGCAGAAAGTTATTCAACAAAACGGTACATATATATTGTAAATAAATGTAAATAAACTTTGAAAAAAATGTCTTGACTTTTCATACAAAAATACGAAAAGACTTTTTCCCCAACCTATTATAAATTATTTTTTCAGATATAACCATTTTTCTATTATGCTTCAACTATAACTACCCAGTTTTAAAATCCTAATAGGCGCTCATAACTTATCCACTTTAATTTTCGCTCCACTTTTACGAGTGAAAGTAATAATTACCGACCATATTAACTTTACGACTTTGAATTTCGCTTTTGACGCGGACTTTAATTAAAACTGCACTGTAGTAAATTTTTTATCACCTAATTAGGTTGACTAACTAGTTTTGTCCGGTTCTTTGTGAATCGTTCACGTGTAGCAGATTCAAATTTAAATAATAAAAGCCTTTGAGTATAACTTAGTCGGCGATAAAGTGTTCTTATTGGACATAGAAAAAAGGCTACTCATTTATTTTTTCCTCATTCAATAAATTTTAAGTATCAGCTCAGTAAAATGCTATATAAAGTCAATAAGCAGTAGTTCTGGAGAAGAGGAGTAGAGGCTTTCAACGGGAAGCCACTCCGAATGACATTAGCTCAAAACAGATTATCTAATAGTCAATACTCAATACTATATTGCATTCCATAATGTTACAATAGATGGTGACATAAATAATATGATATCAATTACGGACCCTGTCGGGTTCAACATAGTAGAAGAGAAGGATTTTTTTTGTTGGTAGTACATATCGCATGCTCAATGGAATATAGACATAACTCAAAAAATACATCACTAAAGAAGATTTTCTAAAGAATACTTGTCCTTCTTGTAAGCGCATTAAATTGATACTGATTTATTAATAAGTAATTCTGAATTTGTTTCGAACGTTTGATTAACATTGCTTTAATCTCAGTAAGAAATAGAAATACTGTATAAGCACGTAACTCAAACCTGACCTATCTATTAATGGGTCGATGTTCCTGTAAGCATGCGATCTGTTCATTTAATTAATCCAATAACAAACTTATATCTATTCTTTAGTTATATGTCTATTGGCATGTTGTATTTGTATGTAATTATATAGTCTGAGGACTGTTCGCAGATACACACAGAAAATAATTTCAATATTACCTAACGCACCTTTTCTATCACGAAAAGCGCTTGAGTAAAAATGAAACAGGTATAAAAATTGTTAAGTTTTTTGCAAAATTATGATAAAACAAAAAGAGATATATTCTTCAGTAAAAAAAAAAACACAGTTTTTGACCACCTCGTAAAGTGTTCATTAACAGCAGACAGGTGTTTGACTAGAGGTGAATGTCGGTTTGAGATGAATGTCGGTGTAGATGAATGTTGGTTTGAGATGAATGTTGGTTTAAGATGAATGTTAGTTTTAGATGACTGTTGGTTTGATATTAATGTTGGTTTAGATTAATGTTGGCTTAGATGAATGATAGTATAAGATGAATGTTGGTTTGAGATAAATGTTGGTTTGAGACGAATGTTGGTTTGAGACGAATGTGGGTTTGAGATGATTGTTGATTTGAGATGAATGAATGAATGAACAACTTATCATGCGTGTTGCATTCTGCAAAGGGGTTACACAAATACTGGTTCAAGTTATCGCACTGCAATCTGCAGCGACTCTATGCCTAGGATCGGTTGGTAGAAAATCATTTTCTATGTTAGCGAGGACTTACTAATATGTGAAATAATCGCAGAAAGTGGAGGAAAATGTGCCCTGACGTACAAGACACAAGGTATGCACAAGCCAATACCAAGCCTTAAAAAACTAAGAACTAAGGCCGATTTGCACAATAGTTTCTTATTTTATTCAAGCTAAATTTGATTTCAAAGTTTATTAGGCGTTTCAGTTATTTGTTTGAAGATGAGAGGGACAGAATTATGTTTTAATTATAACTTAACAGTGATCTATGTGCACCCTTAGTGCTCGAGTGGCTGGCATATTTAAGTACCTATATTAACTATATATAACCAGATGTTGGCTAAACTGCAGTTATTAAATGGAGCGACTGGCATCTGACATCCACGACCTAAAGGAAAACTTCATTATATGGTTTAATTAGTTGTCCAAGTATTATAAAGCTGACTTCCTAATAACGACTGCTATACACTTTTACAACAGCCGGGACCAACGGCTTTATGTGCTTTCCAAAGCAAAGAGCAAGCGATAAATACGCACATTCGAAAAGTCAAAGGTTTTTAGCCTAATACCCTCTGAATAAGCAGTCTATGGGTCGTATGTATCGTCGCTCCTAATTATGTCGCTCCCAATCAGCCGTATTAGCAATATTAGCATAAAAAAATAAATATATACATACATACATTCACGCCTGTTTCCCCGAAGGCGTAGGCAGAGGCATGTTATACGCCCACACTGCGCCAATTATATAGTTGGTCCCACGTAATAGGTGGCAAGCCTATTGCCGCTTACCGGGCACTGTTATGTTCGCCAGAGCCTCGTCCGTTGATCAGCAGGTGCACCACTAGCAGGTGAGGTTGGCTTAGGCTCCTTAGGTCTCGGTAGGATCCCTATACAGCTAAAAACATAAATATGCTACAAATATAATTAAAATAAGAAAAGGTATATTACCTAGCTGCATTTTTATTTATAGCTACTAATGATGTTTTATTAGTAGGCTGTAAAACAGAGTATCTAATGAAAACTTTTTCCATTACTACAATATTAATTACTCCTTAGTTGAACACTACCAACAACTCCAGTCCCAACTTTGGAACAAAAATAATTTATTTGCGCTAAAGAATTTTGCTTTCATATTTTACTGGCGTTGGCCATTACGTGGTTTTGTTTTTCTGGCAGGCGGTTCTTATTACCCACAGCCTTATTATCTCACTTATTTTGGTGAATAAAAGTTTACGGTACCTACAAAGTCGCAAAACAGGAAACTTGTATATAGTTCCTGAGCGAAGTTCAATCAACCAGCGCTGGCTCAGCAACCCGAAGTGTATTTTAGCCTCCGACACAAGATTTCGCTACTCCGTTCTGTTCTTCGTCACCTTTCATCAATCCAGCTGTTGCAGATTTCTTTTTCGTAGATCTATGATAAGATACCTTACTTTAGGATTGAATTGATCATAAATGAACTACCGCTATGAGTGCAAGCCTTTATTGACAAAAAAATTATTTATGTCACTTCTTGAGCCTGCTGTGTTTACCACGGTAACCCTTTCGAACAGTCTTGTAACCCCAGCAGATTATAAGATATTTGGATTTAGAATTGTTTTTTTTTAATTTCAGAGTTGTTAGAGGCTGCAGTGTTAGACAAATGACCATCCAATACCGTGTAACCCGGACAGTCTATGACCAGCAATGAAATGGTTCAGCATGTTGAGCATTCAAGTTTTTCATCATCAGCATCATTATCTACCTATTTTAGTCCACTTAGGCCTCTCCAATGGCACGCAACTGGGCTCGATTTTCGGCTCTGTGCCTCCAATAGCTGCCAGCTGTTTTGCGTATATAGTCGGTCAACCTAGCTGGAGGGCGTCCTACACTTAGAGATGTTAAGAACTCGAGTCTTTGAGTCTTAATTCGATAGACTCGACTCAATTATACAAGACTCAGTAGCTTACTGAACTTGGAGTCTTGAGTCGAGCCAAGCTTCAGACTTTTCATAAAGACTCAAGCGCAAAAATAGAACTCAAGCCTTAAAAAGAGCTCGAGTCTTAAATAGAGCTCAAATCTCAAATAGAGCTCGAGTCTTAAGTAGAGTACGAGTCTTAAAAAAGCTCGAGCTCTTGAGTCTTTTGTCTACAAGGTATTAATGTTAGCAGTTGCAGGGTAATCCAAAGGTTTTACGTGTACGTCAGAATTTTTTACGATATCCAGATTATTTTGGCCTTTATACATACTTATATGTGCGTCATCGGGTAAATTTTGTAGTGTAGGTTACACTACATTTATCGAGCTGTGGTATCTACTGTAGGACACGACTACTCCATTGATTTATCGGTCTCACAGCAGACCAAACCACTGCTGAGGATATATTGATACCGACATAGCATAGTTTTTCTTTAGACATGTTAGTAATATGGCTAAGCATAAATAAAATTTAATTGAATTGACAGCGAAAGCGAGACAAAGCAGCAAGCAGAAGCAAATCAGTATAAATATGAAAACAAAATAGATGCCCATTGTTATAATTGAGGAACAAACATTCCATTTCCATAGCCCTTAGCCTTCTGTCGAAATTCATTAAGGTTTAAAGGTTTAATCAATTCGTACGCTGGCAGAATGCTGCATTTGTCTAACAAATTGGATCAAAAAGATTTTAATTCTCGGGATTGATAAATTCGCCACCTGCCTGTTGCCACATGCATTGGAACAACAGCTAGTTTATTTCATTATCTGACTTTTATTTAGATAACTGAAACGTTTAGGTTGGGAAGGACTAATTAAATATATCTGTAATAATAAATATATTTTTTGTAATAGTCATACGTCGGTAAAATTAATCTTATTTTGTAATATAGTCTGTTATTGTGGAATGAGTACTGTCATACACTTTGTGAGCTATTTACTATTTTATTACCTTTTTTATAACGGATTATTGTTATTGAATGTACATTTCTTGATAATAACTATAAATTCATATTCTTACAACAAATTTATTATTTTGTTCAAAAGAGTCATAGACAATAGATCATAAATACAAAAAAAATAATTTCTAACAATCACTTCAATTATTTAATTCCAAGATAAGTATAAACTTGTGTTAGATATACTAAATAACGGATAAATAAACAAAAATTTTTTTATACGTACATACTGCATACACTTAGGAAACACCTAGACCAGAACAAACATTCATATTCATGCACACAAAGATTTGTCTCGTGTGGGAATCGAACCCACGACCTCAGGAGCGGAGTGCAGGCACTAACCTCCACACCATATCGGTCTTCGATAATCTTGAAATAAACTAAAGTCATCTTCAAATAATGCCGCACCCATTCACAGCGTACAAGAGCTTGATTAATAAGAGATTGAGAAAGAAATACACAGTCATTCTTAGCTGAATTGGTTATTTTTTTGTGTATCAAATAAAGGATATGTTTTTGCTATAGTACCTTCAAACGTTTTACTAAAACTTCAAAATATTTCTCAATTCCAAATTAAACTGGCTCATTATGGCTCGCTATGCTTTATCTCTGCCAGCGTTTTCGGAATTAACCTCTTAATATTGAAAACGACAGAAAGCCAGATGAATCTAATAAAACCGCTTGAGGCGTCCTCTCTAGTGACTATCAGAACTCCTTTGTTAAATTTTGAGGGGCACATTAATTAAAAAACTATATCTACAGGTAATATAGTTTAAAGGTTTCAAAACGTCAGACGAATAAGATTTATAACGAGGTAGTCACAGTTATTTCGACAACAACCAGAGAACAACCTTATATAGGGATAAATTCTTGGTGACGTAAACCTTTTTTTTAATAAGGAAAACATACAGTGGCAATCGAACTTAACAATAAATTATAAATAAATACTATGCACTAGTTACTATATCATATATTTATATCATAACGGAAAAGTTTAAATGTGAACAACAGTTTTTTTAGGCAAAATATTCCAACTTGACTGGTTCCACTATCATCATCTGAGCTTTATAAAGTCCGCAGCCAACGGCCTGCTGCTTTCCATGACAATTTGCAGCCACCTGCATCCACTGGTTTCCCGCCGCCCTGACAAGATCATCCCAACTTCCGCAGGCCTTCATCATCTACGTTTGCTGGTTTACGGTTTACGGCTTCCATTGCAGTTCGTTAAATATCTGCAATACTAATGTCTCTATCTTCGATTCTATGAGCTTTGGGCTCCAACTACCCTCATTTCAGCCTGCAGACAATATCTGTATACAGTAAGTATATTATAATATATATTGCTTTGTATACAATATATTATAATTGTATACAACTGGGTGCAGAGGAATCCTACCAATATTTTAGGAGCTCATCTGCACATAATATGTTATATGTTTGTTTTACTTTTTTGTAAAAAACGAAAAAAAATTTGTTGCCATCAAAATCAAGTAGGTAACAGAATCTGTGATCAAACATTTAACATATCAAAGACATAAATCTATAAAATAACAAACGTTGCTTAGTAAATATTCATAATTTAAAAGGTTAATAACATTTAATGGTATCATTATTTATTTGAATTAAATATCAAAGAAAACCCTTTCAAGTTCGAGTATTGAAACAAACTAATTTAATGTTTGCAAAGCAATAATACGAAGCGAACTTAAATTATTTGCCTAGTTCATGATACTGGAATTCTGCGAAATTAAGTGAATATTTCAATATTGATTCAGTAATTAATTTGTATAATAGTTTGTCAGTTTTAGGCAGAACGGAATGACATTCACTACTAATTTGATTACAGCTTTATTTAAGTTATCACTAATTCTCAAAGGCTTATTTACGTCGATATAGTAATTTTGAATTTAAGGGAGTCTTAAGAGTGTAATATCTTATAATAATTAGTCCTATAAGTCGGCGATTGATGTAAGTTTTGTTAAAAGTAGACCTATTTTTTTTACAATATTTGCACATAAAGAATACACACAAATACAGAAGTTATGAAAGACATGTATGCCCATCCCTAAAAGGGTTTTTTTCCAGCAGACCGAAAGAGAAAAAAAAACATATACAAAGTAGACACGTGCACAAAATACGTTACCGTAGCTACATACTAAAACAATAAAAAAATATATGAATAGACTAAACTTAAAATAAAATAAAAAAAAAAAACGTGTAGCTATTAGGCAGCAAGGAAATGTTCCTTTATTGCTTTCTTAAAAATGGAAATACTTTTGGAAAATAAAATGAACTTCAAAAATATTGTAATGAAACTAAAGTCTCACCTTGTTAGTAAAGAAGGTGAGACTTTTGAAATATGACTTTTGTTATATATTCTAGTATTATATTATTTGTACATCTATTTGTTATTGCGAGTAAATACCTAACTAGAAGTTTTTTTATAGTAGTGACGACGTAGCTTCAATTTAATTTGAAAGCAACTACTTTGAAGCGTAGAGTGCTATGAGAAGGTTTGAGACTTTCATAAAAAAAAATACTTTCCATTATAAAAGCAGCAGATGGGATAGAACATCATTACATTAATGCTGATACATATACTTTACGTTGCTAATTTTAATAATTGTTTTCATATTTAACTGTAGTTTATTAATTTAAGCGTTACTTTGCGGAAATCCAAGGTAGTGACGAATATTTTTTTAAATCTATCATTTGCTTACGTAAAAAAATACTTGATGAATACTCAGTCAAAAAACTGTTTACACAACTAATCCCCGTCCAACAAAACGCATACCACTATCATCAATAATGAAAAGAGAAGCAGTTTAAAGCTCAAATAGTGCACAAAGCGTGTGGGTTGTCACCACAAAACGGGACGTTAAAATCAAAAGGAGACGAATCCGGGACGGTAGCAAACAATCCGCCAAAGGGTTCCAGTAATAATTGCACCCGCCAGGCAAAAACGTTTCAAAAGCCTTTGTAGAACTGTTGCTCTATAAACGCTCCCCAGCCAGGCGCTGTTTGTTTGCTCATATTGCGATATGAAAATTCAGTTTCTTGAAGGGTATCTAATGTTTTCGAGGAGGCTTATATCTTCTTTTTATGCAAAGAGGTTGCATGTTTCCCTCTCTATCCTTCGTGGCTGAGATGATGATGAATTGTTTTTTATGCTTACTTTTAATGTCAATGAAGTAACATATTGGGCTTGAATCAATCAAAAAAGTTGCATCTATCCTTCGTTTGCGAGTGGTTTTTTTTCTTACTTACAATTTTCATGTCAATAAAGTTGTATATTACCCTCTCTCTTTGGTTTAAATCAATAAAGCATAGTTTTTCTCTCCTCAGGACGCCAATAGTGGGTATTTAATGAGCTGGATAAAGGTGATGATATATTTTGCACCCGTCAGGCAAAAACGTTTCAAAAGCCTTTGTAAAACGATTGCTCTTCAAATGATATCCGAGTCTGGCGCTGTTTGTTTATTGATATGAACATTCAGTTTTTTGAACGGTGTGTAATGTTTTTAGGAGGCTTATTTATACCTTTTATTATTGTTATCCAACCTTTTTTGTCTCAAAGAACTCGCATATATTAGGTCGGGGAAAAAGTCTTTTCGCGTAACGTAGGTATAAACTTATTATAAAATTTTTTTGACTGTACTATTTGTGTCTGGCTGGTTTTGGTAACATTAAAAAGGTTTCTATTATAAAGAAAAAAAAAAATAAAAAAAAGTTGTTTCCCGCTATTTTTCATTTGTTTTTCTCTCCGTAAAAATGAGTGAATCTAATGAAGAAATTCGATACATTTTAAAATTTTATTATAAAAAAGGCAAAAATGCAACTCAAGCAGTGAAAAAAATTTGTGATGTTTATGGACCTGATGCAGTGTCAGTAAGAGTAGCACAAATTTGGTTCAAACGTTTTCAGTCCGGAAATTTTGATGTTAAAGATGCACCTCGCTCTGGTCGCCCTGTTACGAATAAAATGGACGTCATTTTTGAAAGAGTGGAGCAAGATCGGCATATTAGTAGTTACGATGTAGCTGAAGAACTGGGAATTGACCACAAAACAATTTTGACCCATTTGAAGAAAGCTGGTTATACAAAAAAGCTCGATATTTGGGTGCCACACGAGCTCCCTCAAAGAAACTTAATGAACCGTGTACTCATTTGCGATTCATTATTGAGACGTAATGAAACCGAGCTGTTTTTGAAGAGATTGATAACTGGCGATGAAAAGTGGATCACGTACGACAAGAACGTGCGAAAAAGGTCGTGGTCGAAAGTTTGCCAGGCTTCACAGACTGTGGCCAAACCTTTTTTTTTTTTTTTATTATCGTCTGTAAAAAATTGCTGCTTACGCACTGTCTCCCGGCCAAAAGGGGGAGACCGGGAGGGGGTGTGGGGCTCACTGCGGCCGACGCGACCACCGCAGTCCTACCCACTAAAAAACTTCAGACGACGCCCACCGCTGTTGAAAAGGGGCGAGGCACCAGTGCCCGGGTTTGTAGCTTAGACTGTGGCCAAACCTGGCCTAACACGAAATAAGGTGATGCTGTGTGTATGGTGGGATTGGAAGGGCATTGTTTATTATGAGCTTTTACCTCCCGGCAAAACCATCGATTCTGATCTTTACTGCCAGCAACTGATGAGATTAAAGGAAGCAGTCGAGAGAAAACGGCTGGAATTGATCAACAGGAAGGGTGTGGTCTTTCATCACGATAACGCTAGACCACACACATCTTTAGCCACTCAGCGAAAATTAAGAGAGTTCGACTGGGAGGTCCTAGTGCATCCACCATATAGCCCTGACCTTGCGCCTTCAGATTTTCATCTGTTTTGGTCTCTGCAGAATTCTTTAGGTTCTGTAAGGTTGACCTCAAGAGAGGACTGCCAAAACTATTTGTCCCGTTTTTTTGATCAGAAGTCCCAAAGTTTCTACAGTAACGGGATAATGTCTCTGCCCACAAAATGGCAGAAAGTTATTCAACAAAACGGTACATATATATTGTAAATAAATGTAAATAAACTTTGAAAAAAATGTCTTGACTTTTCATACAAAAATACGAAAAGACTTTTTCCCCAACCTATTATGTCTCTATTCTTCGTTCTTCAAGGTTTTTTTTAATGTTTATGTTGCACATTTCCTACGTGAGAAAATAATTCGCCAGCCGGCCATTGGGTCAGGGCTAGGCTGAAATTCACCTTAGGAACATGACCTTAAGGTGATGTTCCACCCCTGACTGATTTTCACATTGACGAGGTGGGAAAAGGTAACATCGAGATCAGCGAATCTGGGGGCCCTTAGCGCTGACTACCGAGAGAAAAAAAAGGAACCTGTGGAGGGGTCCCTGCTTTTTAATCATAGACCCTCCGAAAAGTCGGCCACACACTATGGTTGCACAAGGTGGAAGCAGGGTCATCAACTGCTTCAGAATTTCCGTGGATTGGCGGAGGTTGGTGAGTGACATCTCGGTGTTAAAATATTTCAAGTCGCTCTTCACACACTCTAACTTTATATAAACACTCTGATGAAAATTAATGAGAACATATCGTAATTTTCTGGACAAACGTTTTAAAGTCCTATCGAAAGCACGAAATAAATAAATAAATATTTCTGACACTTACACCAATTATTTAGTTTCCAAGATAAGTCATTAAGAACTTGTGTTATGGATACTAAATAACGGATAAACATACATAAGTACTTTCTTTTTTTTTGTAAATACATACTTAATATAAATAGAAAAATACCCAGACCAGAACAAATATTCATATTTATACACACAAATATTTGTCCTGTGTGGGAATCGAACCCACGACCTCAGGAGTGGAATGCGGGTATACTCGCCACCACGCCATATCGGTCTTCAAGCGACCTATGTAGATATATTTTATTAATCAACCTTGAATAATCTGTAAAGGGGTTTTGACTGCTAAAATCGAGGCAGTTTATGTGTGTTCAGCAGAGTGTAGGAAACTCGGCATTTCTCGCTGCGTAGCACACAATCGCTTTGCCTTGCCTATCCGAGAAAATGGAAAGCTTGGTAAATGCAACATGTTGGATATTCTCGCTCGACTATTACAGAATAGCAAACCATAAGCCGCGGACTTAGCAAAATATAACGAGGGCGTGTTATTTCTTGACAATTTTCTGCCTTTTTGGCTTTGGATTTTTTTGTAGCGATAAATTAGGGAAAATGATCCGTGGGGCTATTTATTTAAAAAAAAACTAACAGGGAATATAAAGTTAAGCAGATTAACGACACCCTATGCAAAACAACACCCCTGTGCCACAGTGGCTGAAAAGCCACATTGCTCCAAGGTAGGGCTCCCGTTAAAGGTAAGGCCTTTTGAGACAGACGTGATATCTGGCGAGCAAGGAGCTGGCTGGTCATCCACCAGGTCTTTTTCTCCCGAGAAGTATTTAGATGTCTCTAAATAGAGCCCAAACCAAGGTCGGCGGCAAAAAAGTTAATCGGTCCAAGTGGGGATTTTGTAGACTAGGCAGATGTAAAGTGCAAAGAGAAAAGAGGCATTTTACAGTGAATTGTGATAGCTGGTGGTATATCCAAACAATCATCTCTAGTCTTCTTCTTCTTGAGTCGTGTCTATGACAAATCAGTCTTACATAGATACCTATAATTTGTCAGACCAATATGCCGTCACAGCAATAGCACGGGTGGAAGGCACATCGGGCACAGTGGACCTGTGGGCCATAGCCTTTATATTCAGAGCATCTCGGGTTCAGTCACTCAATGCAATAACTGAAATTCAGCCAAACCTGGTTAAACCAGTGAGCAGACCTTAAGTATAGGGCAACCGGGATAATGCAAGGATATAATGATGATACCTCAATCTAAAAATGATAATAATTGAAGCTTAAATGTCACGTTGACACAAGCCATTGTCACGTCCGATAATCTGACCTTTGAAAGATGAAACACGTGACAATTCGCTGCGTGAATAATGATTATGGTCGTGTTCTCAAGATAATTTAATTAAAGATTATTTTGTTGCAACAATGATTTAAACAGACGTGTTATGTGTACGTGTCTCTTTTGCTACGTGCTTTTGGCAAACGTCTGAAAAAATTCACGATGAAGCCACAAACACATAAAGGATTATTTTACAAGTATTTATGTATGTTTATCCTTTATGTAGTATCCAAAACCCTATAATTTATGTACTATTCCTGTTTCCCTGAAGAGACAGGGAAAAGCATACTATACGCTTTTCGCCGGTTATATTCTTGGTCCCACGTAAAAGGTGGCGGGCCTATCCTCGTCCGTTGTTCGGCAGGTGAAGTTGGCCAGGGTTCTTCAGATAATGGTAGAATACCTATACACTCTCAACACAAATTATTAATGATATAAGTATCAAAGTTCAAATATAAGTATTTGAACTAAATAATAGGTGTAATTGTCAGAAAATATTTATTTATTTATGTATTATAATTCTTCAATGACAAAATATAATTGCCAGTGAAAAAATAATTATAACTATAAAAATACCGTAGGATATAGAGAAAACAACGAACATTTCCAGTTACAATCGTAATACAGATATAGTTTCAGTAATCCAACTGTCGGTTTAGAAATCTTTTTTCGACCGTAGGTAGCCGAAATAAAAAAGGTGTGCAAAAATGTGTGAAAATCCCCCAAAACCTTTTTCGGGATCGCCGTGTGAATAATTTGATCTTTTGTGACGTGAAAATATAGTTTGCGAATGGCGAGTTTTTTTATTGATTTTTCTTTTTGTCTCATTTTTATGCTTTGTGTCGGTGAAGGACAGATGATGTTCGCTTATCATGGCTGGCTTGATACATTGTTGTTATTTTTCATCGGTGTTTTGGGGGAAACCTATGCTCACCGCTTTAGTGTTAAATTTCATCTCCATACTTTGACGATTGATATGGCGTAGATATCTATATATATAAAAACCAATTGCTGTTCGTTAGTCTCGCTAAAACTCGAGAACGGCTGGACCGATTTGGCTAATTTTGGTCTTGAATTATTTGTGGAAGTCCAGAGAAGGTTTGTACGTAGAGAAAATAAAAAAAAATCTTGAAAAAGTGTAAAATCAACATATTTCTATACTCCCATATACAAACAATTTGTACTAATACTTAAAAGCCAATTTGCACCTTATCAAACAAATTTAATGTCAAAAGTGACGTTAGTTATACCAAAAAAATTTTATGTCATCATATGTCATTTCATTTTATCAGCGATAATTATTGCTTTGTTGTGTTTATATTTTCAAAAATATTGTTGTTATTGATTTGTGTTTATATTTTACAAAATATTATTGAGTTGTTGAGTGAAGGTAAAATGCCATGAGCAAGACGACAAAACATAGGCCGGCGATTGCACGACGATCAAGAATACATAGTGCTGTTTTGGATGAAATGCTGCGTGCTGCTTTTAATCACAACAGTCAGATTGATTATAGTATATTTTATACGGATACATTGGAATGATGGACGCAATATGTCCACATTGTGATGCGGCTAACTTTCGTGAATTGGATGAACGTTGTGCAATTGTTTCAAATACAAGACCATCCAAGGTTTTTCCATCAGCATAACGCATTAGTTCAATTGTTCAAAATTTCTCTCGATCGTATGCCAAAATTATTGAACAAATATGAAAATTATAAGGCAGAAGACATTTTAATTCGTATGCGTCATCATGAAAGAAATCCCAATTTGTTGATTACCTTGGAAATGTACAACGAAGCTTTAATAATAATTGAAGATATGTGTCTAAAGATTTTAAATAAAGCATTAGCACAATTGGGTATGACCGCACCAAATCGTAAGATACATGATTTTTTTGATCGTGAATTGCAATATGAGCGGGAGTTCAATTCTAATGCAAAACTTTCGTTGTATCATTGATTTTAGCGACTATTCGATCGGAACAGAAAATTGCATTGCATCTTTGGGAATTGCTGCTACATTATTAGAAGGTGGTCGGACCTCACACTGCATTAAAATTGCCTTTGAATGTACAGGTGATTGAAACTCAAACATGCAATATTTCGAGAAATTGCAAAAGTTCTGCGATTAACGTCAATTATTTTAAAGGATGAGTGCACAATGGCGAATATAAAATCAATAGAAGCATTTAATCGAACAATGCAAGATTTACGCGGTAATCAACAGATTTTTGGTGGTGCTCTGATATTGCTGTCAGGGGACTTTCGTCAAACATTGCCTGTCATTTCTCGATCAACTCCTGCTGATGAAATAAACGCCTGTTTGAAGTCATCAGTTCTTTGGAGATATGTACGAAAATTTACAATGAACATTAATTTGCGCTTTACCGACATAATGATGCAACTGCCCATGAGTTTTCAAAACAATTGTTAGAAATTGGTGATGGCAAAATGTTTTTCACATGGCCAACTTTATGTTGCCTGTTCCAGAACCCCCAACTGTTTATTTATTCATGCTCAAAATAGGAAAACAAAAATATTGTTTATCCAAATGTTTTAGACTAACCCATATAAACCCGGCATAGTAAGAGTACCCAATTCTTTTTTATTTTTTACTCTTTGCTGATAAATATAATATATAAACAATATATCATTTGGGTCATTTGGAATTTTAAATAGCTAGCAATTTACAATATTTTTTTGTTTGAATAAATGAACTTAATAATCTTTTTTTTTTATTACTATGCCTTATACGTAGCGAAGCACGTTCCGGGCCGCTAGTCTATCTATATATATAAAAATCAATTGCTGTTCGTTAGTCTCGCTAAAACTCGAGAACGGCTGGACCGATTTGGCTAATTTTGGTCTTGAATTATTTGTGGAAGTCCAGAGAAGGTTTGTACGTAGAGAAAATAAAAAAAAAATCTTGAAAAAGTGTAAAATCAACATATTTCTATACTCCCATATACAAACAATTTGTACTAATACTTAAAAGCCAATTTGAACCTTATCAAACAAATTTAATGTCAAAAGTGACGTTAGTTATATCAAAAAAATTTAATGTCATCATATGTCATTTCATTTTATCAGCGATAATTATTGCTTTGTTGTGTTTATATTTTCAAAAATATTGTTGTTATTGATTTGTGTTTATATTTTACAAAATATTATTGAGTTGTTGAGTGAAGGTAAAATGCCATGAGCAAGACGACAAAACATAGGCCGGCGATTGCACGGCGATCAAGAATACGTCGTGCTGTTTTGGATGAAATGCTGCGTGCTGCTTTTAATCACAACACTCAGATTGATTATAGTATATACGGATACATTGGAATGATGAACGCAATATGTCCACATTGTGATGCGGCTAACTTTCGTGAATTGGATGAACGTTGTGCAATTGTTTCAAATACAAGACCATCCAAGGTTTTTCCATCAGCATAACGCATTAGTTCAATTGTTCAAAATTTCTCTCGATCGTATGCCAAAATTATTGAACAAATATGAAAATTATAAGGCAGAAGACATTTTAATTCGTATGCGTCATCATGAAAGAAATCCCAATTTGTTGATTACCTTGGAAATGTACAACGAAGCTTTAATAATAATTGAAGATATGTGTCTAAAGATTTTAAATAAAGCATTAGCACAATTGGGTATGACCGCACCAAATCGTAAGATACATGATTTTTTTGATCGTGAATTGCAATATGAGCGGGAGTTCAATTCTAATGCAAAACTTTCGTTGTATCATTGATTTTAGCTACTATTTGATCGGAACAGAAAATTGCATTGCATCTTCGGGAATTGCTGCTACATTATTAGAAGGTGGTCGGACCGCACACTGCATTAAAATTGCCTTTGAATGTACAGATTGAAACTCAAACATGCAATATTTCGAGAAATTCTGCTATGGCAAAAGTTCTGCGATTAACGTCAATTATTTTGTAGAATGAGTGCACAATGGCGAATAAAAAATCAATAGAAGCATTTAATCGAACAATGCAAGATTTACGCGGTAATCAACAGCTTTTTGGTGGTGCTCTGATATTGCTGTCAGGCGACTTTCGTCAAACATTGCCTGTCATTTCTCGATCAACTCCTGCTGATGAAATAAACGCCTGTTTAAAGTCATCAGTTCTTTGGAGATATGTACGAAAATTTACAATGAACATTAATATGCGTATTCACCTACATAATGATGCAACTGCCCATGAGTTTTCAAAACAATTGTTAGAAATTGGTGATGGCAAAATGTTTTTCACATGGCCAACTTTATGTTGCCTGTTCCAGAACCCCCCAACTGTTTATTTATTCTTGCTCAAAATGGGAAAACAAAAATATTGTTTATCCAAATGTTTTAGACTAACCCATATAAACCCACCATAGTGTACCCAATTCTTTTTTATTTTTTACTCTTTGCTAATAAATATAATATATAAACAATATATCATTGGGGTCAGTTGGAATTTTAAATAGCTAGCAATTTAAAATATTTTTTTGTTTGAATAAATGAACTTAATAATCTTTTTTTTTTATTACTATGCCTTATACGTAGCGAAGCACGTACCGGGCCGCTAGTAATATATAATATATAGCATAGCATAATTTTAATCTTATTGAAAACATGAAAGGGTATAATTGTGATGTGTGGACTAGTTAGAATAGAATACACTTTTCTATATTAAAATAGCGATATTTATGCTCTCAAGTATTTACTATCAAAATATCGCACAAGAGCAATGTTTTTGAATGTTATATTATTATTATAATTGTTTTGTAGTAAACGAATCGAAAAAATTTCCAAACCAATTGATAAATTTTAATGAGCATAGCCTGTCAGTTCCTTGCCAGTTCTTTTTACAGAGCGGTGGATCGGAACTGGCACTTAAATTCACTTACATTTTGATATATTTTTGTTTTTTAATTGATGCATCAATGTAAGTGAATCTAAGCCTTGTGATTTCACTGTAATATTATTTCGACTGTTTTTTATATTTAATTATGACGATTTCAGGTACTATGTAATAGTTTATGAAATAAATTTATTGTGATTGATTGAATTGTGGGCTATGTTATAGTGCCCGGTAAGAGGAAATAGGTAAGAAAAAATTACATAAATTTTAATATTGGTTTACAAACCAATATTAAAATTTTTGTAATTTAAGCAAGTGATGGATTAAAAATATCTTTGTAACAATTCCCGCGCTACTATAATTTCCCGAAAAATCGAGAAACTATTCAACACGACACGTGTTTCGTACATCTTCAGGTAAGATAGGAGTCTCAGAACAACGATGTCTTCACGACCAACGCTGAAACGAGAGTATGTAACGAGTTTATGTAATTTTTTAAAAAGGTGGCGAGCCTATTTCCTCTTACCGGGCACTATAACATAGCCCACACGGTGAAGTGGTTGAACTTTAAGTTCGTTATAATGACTGAAATAATAATAATAATCTTCATTAGCAGAAAAATAAATGTGACAAGGATATTTGTAAACTATGACTTCTGCACTAGGCTCGCAGGCCTGTGTTGCAGCAGTCAATTAATCAAAATGAATTATAACATGTTCCTATTGTTATTACGAATATTAAAAACCAATTCTATATCCATTAATTTTGTTTCCTCTTCTTTAATTACCAACTAAGAAAAGCGTTTGCATATTAAGTTTATAAAATAAATAAAGCAATGCTGTCGCAAAATAAAAGAAGATTGAACGGTAATCACAATTGTTTAGAAAGCTTTGACGCCATTTTTATCATTCATCTCATCTAAACATCAAACGGATGATAGAGATAAAAGGAATCGGATAAATTTTCGATTTGACAGCGAATGGGGAAACGAGAAATTGTCGAAGCGAAAAACTAACTATTTGCGATATATTTTTTTCTTTGTGCTTTACGCAATTGTCATGTCTCGTGTGTACTCGTGTCCAGTGTGTATTTTTTTTATTTCCTTTATCTTTTTGTGTGCTGTTGTATGATGATAATCATCTCAGTTATATGACGTCTACTGCTGAACATAGGCCTCCCCAATAGATTTCCCCATTGAGCGATCCTGAGTCGCCTGAATCCATCGGCTTTCCGCCGCCTTGACCAGATCATCGATCGCGTAGAATTCCGTCCTCTACTACGTTTGCCGGTTCACGGTCGCCATTGAAGAACAATAACGCCCCATCGGTCGTCGGTTCTTTGAACTATGTGCCCCGCCCCCTGCCACTTCAGCTTTCACGCTCGCTATGTCGGTCCCTCCAGTTCGCCTACGGACTTTCTAATTTCTGATTCGGTCACGTAGGGACACTCCGAGCATAGCTCTCTCCATTGCTCGCTGAGCGACTTTGAGCTTTCTTATGAGGCCCATAGTCAGGCTCCAAGTGTCAGTGTTATACTGGCAACCACACTGCCGGCCACCTCAGCCTGCAAATTCGTCTTGCTTTGTCGGTCACCCCGGTTCTCCTAAGGAATTCCTTACTTCTGATTTCATCACGAGTGCCCACTTCAAGTAGAATTATGTCTATTGCACGCTGAGTTTTGAGCTCTTTAATAATACTGAGACGTGGGTGACATACTTTGGGCAGTATCGTAAGTAATCACTAGTAATTTGTGTTCACCGTGTTTTGTTCAAACGTGCGTTGATGGTTATATTTACGCTTTTTACAATTAGGTATCTTCCCAATATCTTAGAAAACCAAGCCAACCTCACCTGGAAGTGGTGCACTTGCCGATCAAAACCTCGGTTTGTGCAAATAAAAGACAATAGACTCTCCATCTATCATGTGGGACCAGCAATATCATCATATTCTAGCATTATCCCAGTTACCCTTAACTTAAGCTTAGGGCCCAGGGTCTGCTCATTGGTTTAACCAGATTTTGACTAAATTTCAGTTATTACGTGGAGCGACTGCCGTCTGACCCAGAAGGAAAGATCATTCTATGGTTAATCCATCTGTCAGTCTCTTAGGGGGCATTGACTTCCTAATAACGACTTCCATAGATGATTATGACAGCCGGGACCAACGGCTTAAAGTGCTTTACGAGGCACGGAGCAAGCGATAATTACGCACATAACTTCGAAATGTCATACGTGCGCTACAATGGTTTGAACACGAGACCCTCTGAATTTAAAGACAAGGGGTCTCGCCACTGGCTATCGACACTCTGGGAACAGCATTATAATTAGCAAAATGTAAGCGTAGATTATGTCTCTGCCAACACTTCAGGGAAACGCGTCAGTATATTATTATGCTATTTGCAAATAATCTATTACTTTCGTACTAGTAACCGAACTGGGAATTAAATTGTTCTGACTTTGACAAATTCTGACACTACACGAACGAAGTAATGGCCAGAGTTTCCTCACACGAGTATGTCCGAAGCTGTAAAGTCCCATAAACAAAGTACCCAGAACAACCAACACATCATCATTAAGTTGACGCTATCCTATATTATTTTGGACCATAACAAAACGTGTATAGTATAACGTCTTAGTAGAATATTGAACTCGGGTGTCGCGGCGACCGCTAAGTATCTTAGTTTAGAATATGTGATATTATCAAGTAATGGATTGTATTCTAGATTTTTTTTATTTTTATTAGGAACAAACAACAGTTTCACAATATAATATTACTAACAACACTTAAAGCTAGTGTATAGCATATTATTCAAATGTATTACATAATTGTACAACCATTAAAATTTTTCACATATTACTTTAAACTTGTTTACTTTCACTTGAATTATCTTGTATAGGTAAATAGAAACCATTAATAAAAAACAGAAATTTAAAATATTCTTATTATTATGTCATCTGAGATTGATATTTAGTTTATTTATTTAGTACACATACAGATATATACAATCAGAAAAACTAAGAAACATTGGGTACAGGGAACAACTTATTCCATATAATATATGGAATAAGTTGTTCTTATATTATAATCAGTTTTTATATTATAAAAAACTTCCAACTGGCCCGCAAAAGAAAAAAAACTTTAGATTAAACTGTATAACTATTGTAAGACAATAAACACAGGTATAAAAAACAATTATATATTGAAAAGAAAAATAAATATTATAAAAAAATATACTAAATATGATTACTATTCAAATCTAAAAATGTATAATGTGTTTAGAGACTCTTTTTATTACAATTTCATAGTCGCATTGGCGCTTACTATTATTTGCGCTGGTTGTGGTTGTCATGTCATCAAGCACTTTGTGTGACTTATAATAAAAGGATTTATAAAATATTTATTTATTTCAAAATTTATGTACACACAAAATAAAGGAAACTAAAATTATACAACTTCGAGCGAATCTCTTCCAGCAGTCCGAAATAAGGAAAAAACATTAAACAGTAGACGACATATTGTGTAAAAAAAAACAATTAAAATAAAAGGAACAAAATAAACAATATGCTACCACTTAAATTAACCTACCACGTAAGATAACATAGTATCGTACTTAATGCTATATATAATTTAATGATTACTAATTCAATGACTTGATATAATTCAGTCAAAATATTTGTGAATACTTCTGTCAAACTGTTTAAACAATTTAGTTGGCACATCTTTTTAACTTATATGTCATACAATATTTTTTGCAAATAAATTAATAAATAATAACAATAAAATAATGTGTCAGAATTTGGCTAAAAATCATCCATGTCCATTTTTGACCCTGCTATATACCGGGGCCGCGGAAACTATTTCGGTCAAAACCGCAAACAACTATGACATAATAATATAGTGATAACAAGTAACGAAGGACTATAGATTAACCCATAGTCCTTGTTACTAATTTCGTTGGTGGCAACTTATTTCAAGGATCAGCAATGCTGATCATTCCGCTGCTTGATTTCGGTGTTTCGGTGTATGGAGAACCTAGAACTTAGGAGTCCAAGCCAACTTTGCCTGCAACTGGTGAACCTATTGATCAGTCTGATCAGTGGGTATTACTGCTGGCAGTCGGTCTGCCGGTGGTGAGTCCCACAGCCCCTTTCGGTCCCCCTTTGGCCGGAAGGTAGTGCGTAAACGCATTTTGTTACCGACGTAAACCAAAAAAAAAAAAAGGCCCTTTGTCTCTTGGTGATTGTTTGTGTGGGATGTAATATCGAGCGCTTCCGAGTTTCAGAGGGCACGTTAAGCTAATGGCCTGGTTATTATCACAACAGAAGGACACCATTAATCTGCCCACCAATTCGCACTAGATCTATGCATTGAGTAAGATCTGAAACACGATGAATTGATTTGTGAGAGGGACGAAAAGGGGCTGAAATAGTATATTCATTTATTTTTATTTATGATATTAATGGATATTTTCGGGTCTAAACCCTTTACGGCTTAACATATTTAGATAAATTTTGGAACATAAATAGTTTCGAACGAACAATTTAAAATTCACCATCCTAGCATTCCCAGACTATCAACGCCCCTCTACTGGGCTCATGCCTCCTCACAAACCAAACTGACTGATCTGAGAAACATAACAGTTCGCGTTAAAGGGCAATCAGCTTGTTACCTATTACGTGGGACAAAAAACAAAATGTGTTGTCAAAACGTGAGCGTATATAATTCCTACCCCTATCCCTTCTGGGAAACTATGTTCCTTAGTTTTCGACCTTCTGATCTCGCAGCCTCACTAATCACTACATCTTTTACATAACATACTTACAATCACACCTGTTTCCTCGAAGGGGTAGGCAGAGACATATTGTACGCCCACATTTCTATGTCTGTCCTAAATGTGATATATGAGTATAAGATTATGGAAGCTTTTATGTTCTTAAATACCAAAATAAATAACAAAACAAACCCTTTCGAGTAAAATGCATATTTACATCTTTTACTGTTCAGAGTTTATTAAAATTATTTAAACATTTTATTTCATAAAATTAAAGCTTTCAAATTTTAGCAACACTATTATGTGGGAGTCGACAGGTCATTTTAGAAGATCTTATAAGATTGCTTGAAAATTACATGTTTTACCATTCACCTTTTACTATCGCGCTTACAAGACAACGTGGTCGGCATGGCGAAGTTCTGCATGAGACCCTAGGGTCAGGCCTTGAGGATGTTATTATTTAATTAGTCCGCTCTCAAGAGGCCGATAACTCCATTATAACAGATCGCATTGACAGCCCTGGGCGTCCAATTAGGTTGGTATTGATGGGTACAAGGGTTTCGCTGTTTTCTTATATAACTCGGAGAGAGATGCTGTTATTAATTTATTGTAAATATAAGAAAGTCTTAACTTATTCAGAAGGTTCTTTTTCTAAATCTTAAGTTACTAAGTCTCAGGGCGTTATTTTAAAGGAGTTATGTTTATTTTCATTGTGAAGATTTTTTTTATATAAATAAATATGAATAAATAAATATTTTCTGACAATTACACCAATTATTTAGTTCCAAGATAAGTATCATTAAGAACTTGTGTTATGGATACTAAACAACGGATAAACATACCTAAATACTTTTTTTTTTATAAATACATAGGTACTTAATATACATAGGAAAACACCCAGACCAGAACAAATACTCATGTTCATGCACACAAAGATTTGTCCTGTGTGGGAATCGAACCCACGTCCTCTGGAGTGAAGTGTAGGTATACTGACCTCCACGCCATATCGGTCGTCGATATATCGAATAATAAACACCAATATACGTATATCATATCTATCATCATCATGACGTCCACTGCTGAACATAGGCCTCCCTAATATATTTCCTTAACGAGCGATGTTGAGTCACCTGCATCCATCGGCTCTCCGCCGCCATGACCAGATCATCGGTACATCGCGTGGGAGGCCGTCCTCTACTACGTCATATCTATTAACAAAAAAATACCTTGTGGTCCCCGTACTTTGGAAGCCCACTTCAGCCTTAATGCCACCATTTCGGCTGTCCAAAAACAAAACCTAGCAAGGAAAACATTTTTTTAAAACACGTTTTGTACAGTACTACTCGTAATCATTGGAAATATTAATTTTAGGAAAAATGTCTTAAAAAATGTCACTTGCTATGTTTTGGTTTTGTACAGCCGATTTGGTCTGAGAATAACTAATTACCTATTTAGTTGCTTAGAGTATAAAGAACATTTGTTGATTTAGTACTTCATTCATTTCCGAAAAGTTAAGCATTTATTACTTCATTCGTTCCTCAAAGTTTTACACTGCCGAACCACATAATATATTGATCAACCATCATTAAAATTCCTTCTAAGGAGACCTCCACTTAATTTTAAGTGATACGCTTCCCCTCCTATGTACTGTAGTGCTATTTTAAGAAAATATTAGATGACTTCGATCAGCGCTTGATAGTGAATTATTAAGTAGCTAAAAAATTTATAATATATTCACTAGCTACTCCACAGCACCTTAATAGTCGGTTTACAATATTGCATGATTCACCAACTACTACATATCAGAACATCGAACAATCTCCTTTCAGCTAACGGTACAATATTTGATTGCACACCTGAATATAGAGATGATAGTTATGGAGTTACGGGATGAATCTGCAGAACAAAAGAGCAGGAAAAAATATTTTCTAGAGTAAGCAGAGTAACTTACAATCTCCTTGTACTGAAAAGTATTCTTTTAAACAGCATTATAGCTTTTTTATGCTTATGCCGAAGCACTGAAATCCTGTAACTCGACCTCATTCAGTTTCGTGTTCTCTCTGCAAAGGGTCACCAATCCTCAACAATTGAAACATTTATCTAATGTTGAAATAAACACCAATATTTTTATGAATGGGATTATTGTTATGGGGTTATAGGATGAATCTGCAGGACAAAAGAGCAGAAAACAAATATTTCTGAAGTAAGCAGAATTTATAACAATCTCCTTGTACTTAAAGGTATTCTTTTAAACAGTATTACACCAATTTTATACTTATGCACTGAAATCTTGTAAAATGAGATCAATAAAGTACCTCTATTAAAGATCCACACGGTACATTCAATCATGATAAATTTATCAACAAAAAGACTTATATCTGGTGTAGTGGGTGCTGGTACACCAAAATACTGATAATGATATTCTTCTTTTTCCAGAATAAATATGTAAAAAAATCCATAATGTCTAGACGAAGAAGAATTTCTTATCACCTTATACTTAAAGGTATTCTTTTAAACAGTACCATCTTTGTTATACGTATGCCAAAACACTGAAATCCTGTAAAGTACCTCGATCGAAGATCCACACGTTTGCGCTTCAAAGGCTCATCAATCATCATCAAAGGTCAAAGATGTGCTCGCCACCAGAATTTTGCGATGATTTTTATAGTTTTACCAAAATTTATGATTATTATGGCTTTGTAGGGTAAAATTACAGGATAAAGGACAAGAAGAAACAAATGTATAGTGGAAGCAGAACTGTGAGGTGTCGAAGCATCGAAAGCATTCAGTACCCTTGTGAAATTACCACACGGTGGCGGTACAAATGAACAGGAAAATATTTGTAAATATTTATTGGAGAAAGCAGAATTTCTTACAATCGTCTCGCACTGTAAAGTGTTCTTTCGTTGTATATACGTATTGCGAATCACCGAAATCCTGTAAATAGACCTTATTCAGTACCTCTATCCAAGTTCCACACGGTCGCGCTACAAAGGCTCATCAATCTTGCCACGGGCTCCGAACTAGTTGAATCAATATTGATTGCAACCACCTCCGCGAATAGACTCGTATTAGAGTTAATAGGTTGCCGTGAGAACTTGACATTTTAAGGGTGTTTTTTGTACTATTTACATCAAGATAATACATTAATTTCATACAATACATAAATTCGTTGCCATCTATTATTGAGGTCATATTGCGTGATAACGATAATTTTTAAAAAATACTTTATTATTTCGGATGGAAGTTCATTAATTGATCTTCTCCCGCGTTTGGGTCAAACTTTAACTGATTAAAAACCATTCATGTTCCTTCTTGCCTGCGATGTTCTGGGGCCGCGGTAATTCTTATGAACAGGCCGGCAACAATCGTCACAGACACTGGTTCGCTCAGTTACCACGAAACACTGTCAAATATTCGTACGGAATAAAATAGCAGATAAAATAGCTAGTCAGTGTCTGCTGTGTCTCGAGCTCATGCTTCTAAGCCAGGAGGCCAAGAAATTCACTATTATCTCCAGTATGGTGGATGGCACTTACTTCGATACAATTTTTTTTGAAAATGATTACAAACACACTCAATATCAAGGTCCAAAAATAACACTTGAAGCGTTTTTCCTAACAAACAATACTACAGTCGACAGCAAATGTAATAAGTAGTGGCGCAAATAAAAATCGAACTCGTCGTTTATCGCTCAAGATATTAGGGTACATTTACGGTAGGCGAGCAAAACACAAGCAAAACACGAGACGAGCAAAAATTTGTGTAGAGTGAACCGCTGTAGATGGACGCGTTAGGTATTTAATAAGTAATAAAGCACTAACCAACCCAACCAGTTACCACTGGTAGCACCCGTTCAAGACTATGACGCATGAACAAGCCATTCTTTCGCTCAACCATATTGTAGGGAAAGCGACGTAAATGGGGATCTCCATTGCGTTCAAGGTCAGTAATCGTTGTAAGTCCATACTTGACTTGACTTGACGCTCAGAACGTACTCCGCTCGTCTAGTGTAGACGCACCTTTAGTATGGCAGTTAATACTTTATGACGAGCACTTAAGAGCAAAGTAAACACAATGTGGAGTTTAATCTTTGGTTTCTTTTTACGCGATTGTTAAAAATACTGAATTAAAACGTTAAACTAATTTTAATCGCGTTTTTTTGAGCTTTTTTATCTAGGTATGTATTTGCGATATTATATAACCATTTGGCATAATATACAACCACGCCTGTTTACCCGAATGAAAAGGCAGAGGCATATTATACGCCCACATTTCGCCAATTACATCATTGTGTCCCGAGTAATAGGTGGCGAGCTTACTGCCGCTTATCGGGACAGGGTTATATAATATCGCACATACCTCAACTTTAAATAAATAAGGAACATACATCAAAAGTGCCCTAAAGCGGCGGGCGTGTATGAGGAGGTTAATGAGTGCGAATGAAGCTAAAAGTGTGTGCCAAGATCGTAGCAAGTGGAAGGATGTGATCTCTGCCTACCCCTACGGGAAAGAGGCGTGACATTATGTATGTATATGTATGCATACATCATCATTTCAGCCATCTGAAGTCCACTGCTGAACATGGGCATCCCCAATTCCTTTCCACGCAGATCGATCCTTTGCCGCCTGCATCCACCGGCTCCCCGCCGCCCTGACCAGATCATCGATCCATCGCGTGGGGGACCGCCCTCTGCCACGCTTGCTGATTCGTGGTCGCCATTCAAGAACCTTAACGCCCCATCGGTCGTCGGTTCTTTGAGCTATGTGCCCCGCCCACTGCCACTTTAGCTTGCAAACGCGCTTCACTATGTCGGTCTCTTTAGTGAACATACATTTATATGAGCATGCTTCTGACTACACCTTCGGGGAAACAGACGTGATTATATGTATGTATTTATAAATATATTCTTCTAATGCGTTACTACGTTCGCCAGAGCCTCGCTTGTTGATTAGCAGGTGCACCACTTGCAGCTGTTGGATTGGGCTCCGTAGATGATGGGAGGATCCCTATACACCCTAGACCAGTCTTTCCCAAAGTGGGCGATAACGCCCCATTGTGGGCGCTGCAGGTCTCAAGGGGGGCGGTAAGAGACCCAGAAAGAAAATGGGGGCGCTGTGTAGAGGCCTGGGGGGTGATTTGTAATTTTATTTAGCTAGGAGGCCTCTTAAAATAATATTTATTCTCAAAGTGGGCAGTAGACAAAATAAGTTTGGGAACCACTGCCTAGACACAAACATTTAAGTCTGGCCTTCAATTATAAAAAACATTTAAATTCATTGTCAGTAGAAGTGTGCACCTTGCCTTATTTCGCGAGTGTATCAAATGAGAAGAGTTCGGATCCTTTAAGGCAAACAAATAGAGAGGGCGAGGGTATTTGGCTTTTGTAGCTTGATTCATAAATGGGTTTTTAGTTCTTTTTCCAAAGGATTTGTTTGGGGTAAATTTTGAAATAGCTGTAATATTCCCTGAAAATTTTGTTTGAGAAAAACTTTGATTTCACACATTAAATCAAAAATTCAAATATTATTTGAACTTTATTTTTACAGAATCTATTGTATATCTACATACTTGCATACCGTGAATTTACTTATATTTTTTACATTTTTTATATAATAGGTTGGGGAAAAAGTCTTTTCGTATTTTTGTATGAAAAGTCAAGACATTTTTTTCAAAGTTTATTTACATTTATTTACAATATATATGTACCGTTTTGTTGAATAACTTTCTGCCATTTTGTGGGCAGAGACATTATCCCGTTACTGTAGAAACTTTGGGACTTCTGATCAAAAAAACGGGACAAATAGTTTTGGCAGTCCTCTCTTGAGGTCAACCTTACAGAACCTAAAGAATTCTGCAGAGACCGAAACAGGTGAAAATCTGAAGGCGCAAGGTCAGGGCTATATGGTGGATGCACTAGGACCTCCCAGTCGAACTCTCTTAATTTTTGCTGAGTGGCTAAAGACCACACCCTTCCTGTTGATCAATTCCGGCCGTTTTCTCTCGACTGCTTCCTTTAATCTCATCAGTTGCTGGCAGTAAAGATCAGAATCGATGGTTTTGCCGGGCGGTAAAAGCTCATAATAAACAATGCCCTTCCAATCCCACCATAAACACAGCATCACCTTATTTCGTGTTAGGCCAGGTTTGGCCACAGTCTGTGAAGCCTGGCCAACTTTCGACCACGACCTTTTTCGCACGTTCTTGTCGTACGTGATCCACTTTTCATCGCCAGTTATCAATCTCTTCAAAAACGGCTCGGTTTCATTACGTCTCAATAATGAATCGCAAATGAGTACACGGTTCATTAAGTTTCTTTGAGTGAGCTCGTGTGGCACCCAAATATCGAGCTTTTTTGTATAACCAGCTTTCTTCAAATGGGTCAAAACTGTTTTGTGGTCAATTCCCAGTTTTTCAGCTACATCGTAACTACTAATATGCCGATCTTGCTCCACTCTTTCAAAAATGGCGTCCATTTTATTCGTAACAGGGCAAACAGAGCGAGGTGCATCTTTAACATCAAAATTTCCGGACTGAAAACGTTTGAACCAAATTTGTGCTACTCTTACTGACACTGCATCAGGTCCATAAACATCACAAATTTTTTTCACTGCTTGAGTTGCATTTTTGCCTTTTTTATATTAAAATTTTAAAATGTATCGAATTTCTTCATTAGATTCACTCATTTTAACGGAGAGAAAAACAAATGAAAAATAGCGGGAAACAACTTTTTTTTATTTTTTTCTTTTCTTTATAATGGAACCTTTTTAATGTTACCAAAACCAGCCAGACACAAATAGTACAGTCAAAAAAATTTTATAATAAGTTTATACCTACGTTATGCGAAAAGACTTTTTCCCCGACCTAATATAATTTGAAATAACAGATGTATGAAAGCATTCTATTTTTATCTTTATCATTCATGACACCTTTAATTTAACTTTTTAAATAATATAATTCAATAATTTAATTATTGTGTTTTTATAACTGCAACTTTAATTAGGAATTTAAGTGTATTTTTTTTTTAATTGCTTGCTGTCTTGGCTTATAATTAAAATGACATTGAGCTAAATACCGCTATGGTTAAGTCTTTTCTTTGTATAATTAATGTTTGTTATGTTGGTGATCATTTTATTAAATATAGAGCACGGGATCCACTCAATTAGTTTTTATGGCACAGCGACATTCTTTCACCATAGTTTTTAATTTCTTTTTGGCAGTTTACGATTTTAAAATAGTTCAGGCTAAAAATTTTTTTTTATATACATACATTATACTTTTTTATATAGCACATTTAGCCAGTGTCAAGTTATAGATATGTTAATATTTTTTAATTATAGTAAATACTAATGAATGGTGATAAAGATGATAAATGAGATTCCCTTCCCTATACCCCATAAGTCCTCAGTAATGATGTGGGACTATACTGATATCTCAAATGAACTTCTTGATAGAGAAAAGTGATGTTGCACTGTTTTGTTTTATTTACCTACACTCATGTTTACAAAAACTTAACGGTTAATAATCCACCGTTATTACACATTAATGTTCGAAATATCACAGATTTTTCATAATAAAACCAAATTGCAGACATACGCTTTACTTTCCAGGCAAGAAGTCCTTTTTGAGATGTTCCGCTTGAATTTATTTTTTATACGCTGCCAGCTCCAGCTTAGTACCTTGGCGTCTTTAAATATAAGTCTAAAATCTGTAAATAAAAAAAATAGTCAGTTATTGATACTTGGCTTAAAAATTAAAAAGATTATAAATTTAATAAAATTTTGGAAAAACAAATCATATTCCTAAAGAGTTTGTATCCTAAAACTTACCAACTGGGTTGCAATTTCAAACGTTGCCAAAATTCTTAGCGATTCATTAATAATTTGTAACCCGCGCACCTTGGGAAGTGGACTGGAAATATTTTACCCCATCCGAGCGGGCTTTGAGTGTGCAACTCAATTTTCTGTATCGAACTTGTGTGTGAGAGGAATCTGTAATAGCTGCTGATGTTAGAGACAAGCGGAAGTCTGTATTACTTGATCTCAGTTCAGTAAATACAAGTTCTATGGAGTTACATACATTCACGCCTGTTTCCCATATTATAATAATAATTATAATAAATATTCTCTTACAATCACACCAATTATTTAGTTTCAAGATAAGTATCACTAAGATAAAACATACTTTTTAACCACGTATAAACATACTTTTTTATTGTAAATACATACTTAATATACATAGGAAAACCCAGGCCAGAACAAATATTCATGTTCATGCACACAAAGATTTGACCTGTGTGGGAATCGAACCCACGACCTCTAGAGTGTAGTGCAGGTATACTGACCTACACGCCATATCGGTCGTCAAATATTATTAATATTACATGCATACATACATCCTGTTTTTCCGAAGGGAAGATATTATACGCCTACACTTCGCCAATTATATAATTGGTCCCACGTAATAGGTGGCGAGCCTGTCGCCGCTTACCGGGCACTGTTTTGTTCACCAGAGCCTCGTCCGTTGATCGCCAGGTGCATCACTTGCAGGTGAGGTTTGCTTGGCGTCCTAAGGTCTTGGCAGGATCCCTATACACCCATACTGTACGCCCACATTTCTCTAATTATAACGTTGATTCATAATAATAGAAATAGGCTTTTCCGATTACCGTGAAATTGTATGTTTGACAGAACCTCGTCCAGGTTTTCTTCTAGGTTTGAGTCGTCCTCTGTGGTTTTTCGAAAAGTAAGGGCGCTTTAAAAACACTGTCGAAAACTTTTTAGAAGTTAAGTGACGTGCAAGTAATACGCGGTGTTAAGGCAAACATTCGTGTTCCGGTGAACATTTCCAATCGCTTGTTTAATATATAAATATTCTCTTACAATTACACCAATTATTTAGTTCCAAGATAAGTATCATTAATTATGTATATTAAAGAGCGGATTAAAATACTTAATTACCCTTCGTTTCGTTACCACAAAGATTTGTCCTTTGTGAAAATCGAACCCACAACCTTTCGGGTGAAGTGCAGGTATATTGACCTCCACGTTATATTGGTCGTCGCTTAAGTTTTACTCTATTAATATATAAGAAGAAGAAACCTATAATTTCATTAATTTATCAACCATTAGCCGACCCCACGTAATAGGACCAACTGAACATAGGTCTCTACCAAAGAACACCAGCCAACAAACTACAGCTATCTGCTACCAGACACTTTTCTTAAGTTGTCTTTCTATCTTTTTACACTACACTGTCCCAAACGTGGTCTTCACTTCTACATCACTGCTACATCGCCCATAAATCCATCTGGAGACCATATTAGCTCACTTCTACTTTGACAAAGTTCAATGCACCCTAAGTGCAGTTATGAAAATTTTATAGATCGCAAGTCATAATGCTTGTATAATTATTATCTAAACTGCTAATACCTAATAAGGCAAAATGTTAACTTTCCAAATATGTACATTGTGTTCATACTTTAGACTTAAGATTTTTGATTTTTACTTCTTTTGTTTATTTTAATTTAAATTTTATTTTGTCGTCGTCGTTTTTATTGTCGTCGCCCGAGCATTGTATGTGGACACTTTTTAAATGTATCGGGTACCCACAGGACAGGCTTGCCTAGTGTGGGGCCACTGTAACCTCTATTTTGTGAACGTTATGGCAATAAACAAATTTTTATTTTTTATTTTATTTTATTTGTAAATGTTCCTAGTCATATTCTAGAATTATCTCGGTTGGTCTAGAATTAAGCTTAGGGCTCAGGGTCTGCTTACTGGTTTAACCAGATTTGGCTAAACTTTAGATATAACATGGAGCGACTGCCTTTCTGACCTCCGCAACTCAGAGGGAAACAACATACCATGGTTAAAGATGTCAGTCCCAGCTGTCGGGATGTTAGAAAGCATTGACTACCTAATAACGACTGCCTTAGATGCTCATGACAGCCGGGGCTAACGGCTTAACTGCATCTGGGCTATCGGCGCTCTCACTCGGTAGCTTATGAATTATTCTGCGTAATTTCATATTACGATTTATGAGTACTGAACCGTAATATTAGTATTTCTTTCTCTATACTCACTAGGCTCCAAAAGATAAACAAATCATTTAAAGGTCAATGTGTGCGATTCTACAATAAAATCCCAAGCAATATACAGCAATTGAGCCTAAATAAATTTAAATTTACAATAAAACGCAAGCTGTCTTCAAAGGGATACTATTCTATTAAAGACTATATGGCAGATAAAAATGCTTGGGATTAAACTGCCTTTTTATACAGGCTATTTTAATATGAATGACTTAAAACATGAATATTGTTAATGTTATATTATATTGCATTGTATAGCTTCACAGACAAATGAAGATTTTAATTCAAGTACCAAACCAATGGATATATTTAAAAGAGAATAGCCCGTGAGTCTCTTGCTAGTTCTTCTTACAGAGCGGTGGCTCGGAACTGGCACTTAGATTCACTTACACTTAATTATTTTTTGTTTTTAAATTGTTTTGTTGCATGTAAGTGAATCTAAGCTTCGTGATGTAGTGTAATAATATTTCGATTTTTTTTAATATTTTAATTATGACGTTTTCAAGTACTATGTATAATAGTTTATGAAATAAATATTTTTTTTACTTTACTGTACTTTACTATACTAAAAATATTCTAAAGGAAATAATTATATAAACTGTACGTAAAGTTCAAGTTTAAAGTTAAAATATAAACCATAATAAATGTACTTGGGTGTAAAGGGATCCCACTAAGATCTAAATGTTGCACCATCCGATCAACGGACGAGCACTGGCAAACATAAAAGTGTTCGGTAAGCGCTAATAGGCTCGCCACCTATTACTTGGGACCAACAATAAAATTGGTGAAATGTGGGCTTAGAATATCTTGAAATGTAATATATGTTGTAAATGAAGCGTTGTCTTTTATACAAAATAAGATTGTGACAATGGATGAAGTTAACTTTGTGTCTCAAAAGCCGGCACGGTTTTAATATTGTTAGATTTTAGTTTTTATTATTATTATTTTATTTACCAACACCAGTGTTTAAGTAGTGTAAATTACTAACAGTTGGACCATTAATATTTAATGTGCCTCTGCCCTTCCCCTTCGGGGATATATTTTAAGTACGTATGTATTTAATGATTTTTGAAATTGTAATTCGACATAATTTTATATAATTTACCATGCCGTGAATTGGTAAAAAGTATTTGGGACATCATTTAATTGACATTGTAATACCATTGCTATAATAGCAATTAAATTATTTCATTTAAATTTACATAGTCAATGCTTCATACAGTTTTTCCCAAACATATACCTAGTAAAAAATTATAATTACACGTCATATTTCATATTTTCCACCAGTAGTTATAAAGGTAAAAATATAGTAAAAAAAATAAAATTACACGTCACATTTTATATTTTCCACAAGTAGCTTTAAAGGCAAAAATATAGTAAAAAAAATAAAATTGCACGTCACATTTCATATTTTCCACAAGTAGCTTTAAAGGCAAAAATATAGTAAAAAAAATAAAATTACACGTCACATTTCATATTTTCCACAAGTAGCTTTAAAGGCAAAAATATAGTAAAAAAAATAAAATTACACGTCACATTTCATATTTTCCACCAGTAACTATAAAGGCAATGATTCTGACACCGTTGTTACCCTTCAAATTTTATGACCTTAGAAAGGTATCATAAAACGATATTTTACGTTAGGAGTTGCCTATTTTTTCACTCAAGAGTTTTATATCAAACCATTTATGTGAGGGGAATACGTAATGGCGTCTAAATCGTTGCACACTTAATATTGAAGCTTATTATTCAGCGCTCTGTACCCAAAGACGATTTTTTTCATTCTTGGGTTATTGCACCAAGAGGTACGGCATGATGGGGTGTGGGATTTGGTTTCTGCTCTTAAAGTCGCGGCGCTTTTTTTTTAATATGTCACGTCATAATGACTTCATCCTGCCTGATGGTAAGCAGTCGATGAAAACCAAAAAAAATAATAGCGCTTCATACCATGAAATAAGCATGATACAAAGCGCACCCACTCACCGGCCTGCTAAAATGCCGTTTCACGCCCTTCCTAAAAGACCCGGGATCATAGGAAATAGAAAACACATGAGCTGGCAGCGAATTTCTGAGCTTAGTGGTCTTGCTCAGAAACGACTTCCCAAATTTCTTGGCTTCGGCACAAGATATATATTTGTAGTACATCCAATGCGATAATTACATACAATCATCATAATATCAGCCTTATAAAGAACTACTACTACTGCTGAACCTTAACCTTAGCCTATCCAATACATTACATTCTATTGGGGGTATTGGCCCGCGCTTGCTGGCTGTGCCTGTGGCCAGGACCAACCTACTAGCGAAAACGCCACTTATCCGCGCGTTTCATATTATAAACACGATTCATGACACGGTGGATATATTTTCATGCAATTTTAGTGAATTTGCCAGAACTGCGTTAAATATAATAAGTTATCAGTTACGTTAGATTTAGAACTTATTTTGTAAATATAGGATGTAATACTAAAGTTATATATCAGGTAGGCTAGTTTATGTTATATTATATTATATTTAAATAATATTGTAGATTAATAATTAAAAAGATAGAATATTGTATTTATTATAAACATTGCTATGCTATCGCATTAGGTTAAGACACCTGTAATGGTAGGATAAGATTATAAATAAATAAATAAAATAATAAATAAATAATCACCACGCTGAACAGGCGGTTTGGTGATCGCAAATTTAGCGAGTACGCAGAATGACGATGCTGCCAATCATACGGTTGAATTTCTCTTCCTCGACTTTTACGACTCAACGTGAGATGAGAGGGTTGGCTCTATTCTAGGACGATACCAGACGGCACCGTTATATATATTCTTTCTAAAAACGACTGCCACAGATTTTCATGACAGCCAGTACCATTACTTAACAAGGTTTTCGAGGTACGGAGCAAGCGATAATTACGCACATATTTCGAAAAGGCATAGGTGAGCGACAGGCGTTTGAACCCGAGTCCCCCTGAATTTAAATTCTATGGGTCTCGCTACTGGGTTATCGCCGCTCTTCAATTCTTTTTTTTACATCCGTAAACCATAAAGCGGCAATTCAACTAAACAATACTTTATAAATAAGCTAAGAAGTATAAAATTTTAATAAGTTATTAGTTCAAAATATATGATTAGTGCTTCCCGAGGCATGGAGCAAGCGACAAGTCGACTGCTGAACACAGCCCTTCTCCTCTTAGATTCAATTACACTTAATTATTTTTTGTTTTTAAATTGTTTTGTTGCGTGTAAGTAAATCTAAGCTTTGTGATTTCAGTGTAATAATATTTCGATTGTTTTTTTAATATGTAATTATGACGTTTTCAAATACTATGTATAATAGTTAATGAAATAAATATTTTTTGACTTCGATCGATCTTGTGTCGCCTGCAATAAAACTTAAATCGAAGAAATCACTAAATTTTGTCTAGAATTAGATACATCTGTAGATATTTCATCATTATTCATAATGTATTTAGTTTGACCCTATTGATGATATAAAAAAATAAAAAAATAATCAAATTTCCATCAAACTATGTTCAGTTTTTATTTTTAGTTCAACAGAATAAATACAAATAGAACCCAATTACAACTAAAACGCCACCATTGAAAGTTCATGAATGCTGTAGTCTTTACAAATACAGTCTCGTTTAAAGCTATCATAAATAAAGCTGTAGAGTGTGAAATCGGATAAAAAGCCCAAAATTTATCTAGATTATTTCACGTGCAAACTGTGCCTACGCCGAATCCGATCCGATTGTGGGGCATTTGTCTTCGTAATAGCCTTTCTAACTTTTTGCCTTTGTAATAGGTACTTTCATTGCAACGCGGTTCAAACATCAATGCTTGATTGTTTTTACTCCATAGTAAACAGTAAAACCATAAATGTTTTTACAATAATTTATGGTTGATCATTAATGGCTTGAAGAAATTACCATAATAGATTTATTTATTCAGGTTAATCATGCCTGTTTCCCCGAAGGGGTAGGCAGAGGCATATTATACGCCCACACTTCGCCACTTGCATTGTTGGACTCACGTAATAGGTGGCGAGTCTTTTGCCGCTCATCGGCAACTTTTATGTTCGCCAGAGCCTCGTCCGTTGATAGGAAGGTGCACCACTTGCAGGTGAGGTTGGCTTGATCTTCTAAGATCTTAAGATTATCTCGGCGCACCTGCTCCTAGATCGAGAGGTCGAGAGTTCGATACATATTAGAAGAATTAGAATACAGAAACCATATTAAAAGTAAATGTAAAAAGTTCTTTATTTAATTTTCACAAACTATTACATAGCGCTTGAAAACGTCAAAACAAATTATATATTTTTTTTATAATGATTTTTCAAGTGATGCTAGGAAATCGTCGGCATTACGATTTTTATACAAATTTTCTATGTATACAATCCATTTGGGATGTTTAGGAATCCTACTAACATCTAAGGTGCCGAAGCCAACCTCACCTGCAAGTGCACCTGCTGACTAACGGACGAGGCCGATCCCGTCATGCAGCAATAGGCTCGCCACCTATTACGTGGGACCGACACGTGGTGAATGTATGTACTAACCTTTCGCGTTCATACTCGTAATAGGCATCTAGTTTATTGCAACGTGCTCCAAGCATCAATGCTTATTTATTTTAACATATGCTTTTAAATTAAAAAAAGATATGGAGCCGAGATCGGTATACTCGATCTTAGCTAAAAGGGTCGTGGGTTCGATTCTTACTTAAAGGCATATTTTTATAGTGATTCAGATAAATCGACGTCTATTGCGGTCTTTATACAAATTTACTATTTCAGATTAGTTATCTAGATTAATAAACGATCTTAAACAAATTGTGCCTATGCCGAATTTGCCTATATTATATAGATTATCTACTTTTATTGCTAAAAAGTACAAAGAGAACATAGGAAAGTAAACATTTTAAAAGCAATACAAATTAAAAGTGATAAACGATATAGAGGTCAGTTAGATGATTTTAGATATGAAAACAATAATGGTTGGTTCACATACTAAACCATTATTATAAGAGACAAAATGTAATTGTTCGTTACAATACTATTTATTGTTTATACAGATAAACTCTCGTGGTAAGCTTATAAGTAAGAGGATGTTTGAACTTAATCCTATCTGGTTTTTTGATTCACTAAAACAATATCGTCACTATCGTCAGACACTGATAATCAAATTCATGACCATTGAATCGAAAAATTTAACGTCGGGGATAGTGCAAAGGATAATACCGCGTATCTGAATTTTTTTTCTTATTTAAGTTAATGCGCGTAATTGTCGCAGAGCCTAAATTATGTACTTTCAGAAAAATCTTTTTACAACAAGAGTTCGAACCTATAACTAACTATATTACGTGTAAAAATAAGCCAAAAATTTGTCGAAATAAGAAACTTATTAAGTTTTTTTACCTTCCCCTGTAAAACTAGATCTATTGCAGATACGCGGACTTTACGTATGATTGTTTCGCGGATTTGCACTATCCCCGACGTTATATCCATCTCCGACATACACTGATCTCCAATTATCAAAATGAGATAAGACAAGATGTAAGATAATATCTACACACAAAACCATATAAATTATGATAAAATGTCTTAACATTTTTCCTTTATGTCCTTGACGTCTGGCGTCATCGATCACTTGGTGGCTAATTAGATTCGTGACTGTTGCCTAAGTTATCGGATCGCTGGATGCCATTTTTTGTACAAAAATAAGAGTATTTTCTATGAAGTCGTCAACAAATAAATACCTAATAGTTATATTGTCTGTAAAGCCCTTGTAGCGGTACTAGGTAGACGGGAAGAGAACACTGAATTAAAGCAGAGTTTAGTTCTTAGATGAGTGTCTCTTTGTAGACTCTTTTTGACGACGGATATGGCGTGGAGGTCAGTATACCTGCTCTTCACTCCAGAGGTCGTGGGTTCGATTCCCACACAGGACAAATCTTTGTGTGCTTGAACATGAATATCTGGTCTGGGTGTTTTCCTATGTATATTAAGTATGTATTTACAAAAAATTTTTTTAAGTATGTTTATCCGTTCTATAGTATCCATAACACAAGTTTTTAGTGATACTTATCTTGAAACTAAATAATTGGTGTGATTGGTAAGAGAATATTTATTTATTTGTTATGGGGCATTCAATATCGAGTGCTTCTGTGCTTAAGACTTGTTAAGCTGATGGACCCGGTTAGCACTAATGTGGTCGCTGTGCTATATAAGAACCATGTACGGGTGTCTGTGACAATGTGGCATTTCACATAAAGCGCTTCGATGCCACGGAAGACACAGTTAAACAGTTAGTTCCTGCAGTCGCGTGCACCACTTGATACAGTCGAAAAAAAAAGCGCTTCATACCGTAAAATAAGCCCGGCACAAAACGCACCCACTCATGACGGCCTGCCAAAATGCCCGCTTAAAAGACCCGGGATCATTGGAAATAGGAAACACATGAGCTGGCAGATAATGCCAGAGCTTAGTGGTCGTGCTCAGAAACGACTTCCCAAATTTCTTGGTTCGAGTGCTGATAGTCTGTACAGTATGAGGATGGTTTCTAAGACCAGCACGAGCTATTCAGTCTCCTGAACGACGGAAAGGAGAGGGCGGGGCCTTCCCAAGAGATTGCATTTTATGGAGGTAATTGCCCATAACCACCACGCTGGGCAGGCGGGTTGGTGATTGCAGTTCAAGTCAGTAGGCAGAATGACGCACCTGCCTATCATCTAGTAGGATTTCTCTTCATCGACTCTTACGACTTCTCGTGAGATGAGAGGGGGTGGTACTATTCTAGGCCGGTACCTCACGGCACTGCATACCCTAAGCCTAGTTAAATAATCGCTGGTCTCATAAAGCTACATGTTGTATTCCCTATCCGAAGCAGGCGCTTGAATCCCAGTGAGTTTGCGAAGTCACAACACCATTATTTTAATAACTCGATTTTTTAAGCAAAACAGCTTTAAAAATATGTTTTTTTTAAATGATTATGTAACTGGTGATACAGATTTAAAGGATTTACAATAAAAAATATTTCATAAAAAGTACAATTTTTAAAAACAGACTTTTCTTCGCACTTTACGCTAGTACTGCAACAAATTTCTACATTTTTATTTAATTTATCACGTTTATTGAAAATTCATTTAATCTCTATTATTACTATATGTATAGAAGATGTTATAACAAGCTAGGCGCCACTTGCCAATTTGTTCCCGACAGATACAAATAACCATATTTCCGTAATCAAATTATAATAAATGTTAGGGTTCTTCCCCTCGTGTTAAAAATATAAAGGGATGTCTGGTAATCATTAATATACTGAAACGATCCTGGGCTCTTCGCTCAGATAATGATAATATATCATTGGGAAAAATATTTATTTCATTATGATAATGGGAATATGCTTAGGAATGAAGGGATTATGATAATATAAGCGATTAAGCGTTAGTAGAGCAAATAATTATTACGGTATTTATTTTATTTAGTTACTTGTTTTCAACAGGATTTGTTAATATTATGAAATTGATAACAATTTAATTAGCAACTTTCTTCGTCTTCTTTACAGCATATATAAGTACATAACTCTCTTACATCCTAAGTCTAATCACATAGTTACAAGTAATTATCGCTTGCTCTGTGTTTTAGAAAGCACGTTATTCATTTTTTCCCTGTGGGCTACGGAGACCCGACAGCAGTCCGCACAATAACTAAAATTCAGCCAAATCTAGTTACATCAGTTAGCAGACCCTCGGCTCTTAGCTTAAGTCTCGGGCAACAAGGAAAATGTTAACATGATAATGAACTTACATTATTAATTGATTTAAATTAGGGATCCCTACTAGAATTGCAATAATGTAAACCATGCAGCCACAAATTCGTAGACCAAAGCTTGTTATAGTATATTTTTATTTTAACTAACCATCCTTATAGGCCGGTGTTTTGAAACAAAAGTTTACCAAGACAAAACTTTCCCGATCTTGAGAGCCATACATTAAAAGGGCCCAATAAAGGCGCAGACACTCATACATAAACATGTATGTTAACACGCCATATTTGACCTTATCGAGTACGTACTTACCCAAATTAACTTTTTGCCTGGCGTCTTTTCTTCATTTTGCTATGGTACTTTGAGTTGTAGGGTTGTCAGCAATAAGTTTAATATTTGTTTATCATAATTTATGGACAGAAGTAGGAACTAGTGTTATTAAAGTGATGTTACATAACTTTCAAAATCTCCTATTTCACTTTATATCTTTATTATCACATATATTTAATGATATTTATATTTATTTCATGATTTATCTACACACATAGAATTACAAGAGACAATTAATAATGACTTATTAAGGTGCAATGGTGCTGCTTTTTTACAAAAGAAAATAATTTTAATAGTAATAATTTTAAACTTCTTTATTTTTTGCATGTAAGTGAATCTAAGTTTCGCAATTTCAGTGTAGTTATTTTTTTATATTTGAATTTTCAAGTGCTATGTAATAGTTTATGAAATGAAGAACTTTTGACTTTTTTGGTTGCGACACCCTCGGGGCGTTTTAGGATGGGAGAATTCATTGCAGGTGACCACATAGAACCGCGCAGCGAGGATAGTTTAAGATAGGCCTAAATCGAAGATAGTGTTTTATCACCATAATCATGGCTTTGAAATATAGTTACAGTCGGGATAGCCTTGTGGCGAAACCCATAGACTTCAAATTCGGAAGGTCTAGAATCTAAACCAAAAAGAAATCAAAGCTAAGTTTTGTGCGTAATTGTCGCTAACTCCGTGCCTTGGAAAGCACAGTCCCGGCTGTCATAAACCTCTGCACCTTTCGTTATTAGGAAAGTCAGTGCATTCTAACATCCTGACAGCATTTAGGCCAAATGGCAATCGCTCCATGCAATAACTGAAATTCAGCCAAACCTGGTTAGTAGCCTCTTGGACCAATGCTTAAGACTATGGCAACTGGGAGAATACAGGAATATGACGATAAATCATTACTTCCAAATAAGTAATTTTCTTATTGAGCAAATATCCTTCGGGGATCCTCGTAAATATTCACGAGTAGCGTGCAATACGATATTTTATATTGCAAGCACTAAAACGAACTTGGGCGTGCACCATTCACTTTCTAGAAGCTGTTCTGCATACAACACCAAAATTAGGTACCCGCAATCAATATCTTTAAAGATAACTGAACGTTTACAGGAATAAAGTGGTAAAACAAATTGACTAAAAGCAATTAATATTTAAGTAGGTACTTAATAATATTACTTTACTTTTTCCTTTTATTTAAATTGAAATCAGATCCGTGGTAAACCAATTTTTATAAAGTCCTATTATACATTTTTTTTTATTCATTCTGTCATTCGTTGTCGTTTTTATAAGTAGTAGACTAGAGAGTGCTGCCGTGGAACCATTAATTGGGAGACGAGACTCGACGTGTCGGCCAGTAGAAACGGTGGCGCCGCTGGCCGCTCTCGGCATAGTACAGGGGCCCGACCGGGTAAGGACCTGTATTTAATAATAAATAAAGTGAACAAACCATGATATTAAATAAAAAGACCAGAAAGGATTTATAACCTGTATAATAAGATTTATAACCTCACAATAAATACAACTGCCGGACATAATATATCGGTAGGAAACCGATAACCGCTTGCGCGATCTAACAATGTTTGCTGTCATCTGTTGTCAAACTTACGAACTAATATTTGTACCTAAAATATTTACAAAACTATGTTAATTACAATTATACAATGACTGAGATATTTATATGAATAATAGTTTTCTAATTTAATTTAAAGTTATAATTGACATTAAAGGCAAAGAATAATCACAAAATTTTATACTGTACGTATTCTTTAAAAAAGCAATATCTGAAGAATAGTATAATTACTATCTACATGAAACCTTAAAAATTATCTAGAAAACATTGCCAACCCTATACACCCTAACGAATCATTGAATAGAACAAGGATAGAGGGGGATGAAAAAAGCTATCTTGCCCAAACATAAATAGGGCGGTATAAAACAAAACATAATGTAATTAGAATGCTCCAGCTGCCATCACTTCTTCTGTTGACTGTACATTTAACATGCTTCCTTAAAATCCACTCGTATTTCACTCTTAGTTGAATTAATGTGTCTGTTTACATTAATTATAAAAAAAGCCAATGGCCGCGCTGACATCGCCTTGGCAACAAGTATTAGCCGCTGCACTTATTGCAAAAAGTAATATTAGCACAAGTGTTCTAGTTAAGCAATTTTCAATAATAAAACATCTTTGATTGTATATTTAAATAAGCTTTAAAATGGAATTTATAATATTAAAAAAATCATGAAAATAGCTTATCTTATGTCTTGCCTTAACATAGACAAGACGAAATAAGACAATAGAAAATGTAAGTATAATGCTGCACTATGCCTTTACATCTTTTGTTGACAGTAGTTTCCTCAAAAGCAATTCATATTTCACTCTTATTTTAATAAACATTAAATATAAAGAGAAAAGTTAATGGCCGCAGTTGCATCGCTATTAATTTAAACAGAAGTGCCAAAAAACACTCAAATTGGCATCATCGCTCTTCTAGTTAAGCAATTTAAAATAATAAAGTATCTTTGGATGTATATTAAAATAAGCTGTAATTTATAATATTTTTATAATAACATGGAAATAGCTATGTCTAAACATAAATAGGGCGGTATAAAACAAAACATTATGTAATTATACTGCTCCAGCTGCATTCACTTCTTTTGTTGACTGTCCATATTTCAATCTCATTTTACTATACGTGTTGTTAACATTAATTATAACGAAAAGCCAGTGGCCGTAGTTTCGTTGTCTTGGCAATAATTTTTTGAGTCTTATAGTAGCATCGCACCAACCAAATAAATCAGTTAGTGCAAAAAGTAAATTTAACAGGTAACATGTAGCTTTTAATAATTAATAAAAATATTTTTAATAAACTAGAGAATATCGTATCTTATCTAAACATTAAAAGGCAATATAAAATAAAATATAATGTAGTTGCTCTGCTATCACTTCTTTTGGTGACTGTACATTTAACATGTTTCCTTAAGAAGCATCTCATAATTAACTTCTATGTTACTTTACATATTTGTTTACATTAATTATAAAGAGAAAAGCCAACGGCCGCGGTTTTGTCGTCTTGGCAAAGGTTTTAAGAGTTCCGTAATATAGCTTGAAGGATCCGATTCCGTAATATCTCGATTGGCTGAAAGATTTAATATAAAGAAATTACTAACTGGTGCCCGCGAGTTAGTCTGCGCAGGATCAATATTTTACACAATAGTTTTATAAAGCGTATATTTTGTTTTGGCGTATCATCATCTAAGCCCATTAATGTCCCACTACTGAGCACGAACCTCCTCTCACACACCAAGGTGCGAGGGTATTCGGCCATACTCCACCATGCGCACCCAGTGCAGATTGGCGAAGGCAGGTGTATGGCATCCAGGCTGTTAGAATTTTTCAAGACGCCGAATTAGGCCTCTAACAGTCATGTTAATGTTAATATGTTAATATGTCAATATCGCCTACCACTTTTTAGTGATAACCGGGACCAACGGCTTAACGTACTTTTCCAAGTTACATGACATTAAAGAATGAAATTTAAATGATAAATGCTTCATTAAATGTGAGTCCCAACGCTTCGGACCACTTATGAGTGTATATAAAACTTATAACCTCGAAATTATTCATTTATTTAATCTTTATTGTGTACACATAAAAATATAATGTACAAAAGGCAAACTTAATGCCATTAGGCATTCTCTACCTGCCAACCTTGGGTTAGCAGAGACATTAAAAAACTAAGTGAAATAATAAATGCTTTATTAAATTTGTTAAACAGGGCACTTATAAGCGTCATTAAAATAATGCATAAACTAACACGCCTAAATATTTATGTAAATAAAATTCATTGTGTAGTTTTTGCAAGAAAGAGTTTTGGATTTCCCGTCAGTAAATATCGGCAGTGACGTCACATTAGGTGTCGGCACGCTTGATTTTAAAACAAATCGTTATCTTTTGTATATCTATGGTATAGCCACTGGGCTTTCTGGCGGGAGAAAAAACTAACCTTGACGATACTCTTGCTCGTTCTTTTAAGATCAAGCTCCCGCCCGCAGTGAATAGGCGCGCTAGTTTTTAAGTTTTGACGTTCATAAGAGCTCTTTTGAGCCAAATTTTAATAAATCAATATGATTTTTTTTTTACGCTCCTTTAAAATAAACAAAGAAAACATCCAAGTTACTAATATAATCCACAGAAACGCTGCAACTAAAGTAGTAAATGAAAAACTAAGCTGCGTTCTCTCGACTTCGTGTATTTTTTTCTCATTTCCGAAGGCACGTTCGAACATTTGTTATTTGTTGTCGACTGAGATTCTGAAACTCTTAAACGTTGATTTTTCTATTCAACTTTTCTTGAGTCTGGCTTCACAATCTTCTTTTAGTTTTTATACACAATTTGCTTGATAACCATAATTATCTTTTTATACTTTCTTTTAGACGGAACCTGCAAAATTGGAATTAAGTATGGAATATTGAACTACTGTTACATAATTTTACGTAAGTGTATGAGTAACTCGTACGCTAATATATGCGTTGATAACTGTAACAGAACTTTTTACAAACATACATACATTCACGCCTGTTTCCCCGAAGGGGTAGGCAGAGGCATATTACACGCCTACATTTCGGCAATTATATAATTGGTCCAACGTAATAGGTGGCGAGCCTATTGCCGTTTATCGGGCACTGTTATGTTTGCCAGAGCCTTGTCTGTTGATTGGCAGGTGCACCACTTGCAGGTGAGGTTGGCTTGGGCTCCTTACGTCTTGGAAGGATCCCTATCCACCCTCTATCTTATCTATGTACCTGGTGTTGTATATCTAGTTAATAATTTTCTCTGTAGCTAAGTTAATTATGTAATGTGTTTTAAAGAATAAGTTTCTTAAACCGTAATTTAATAGTTTTTAATTAAAAAAATAACAGCACGGGCTCAACTATTAGTGGTTGCTTGTAGGTAAAACGATGTTTAAAATGTGTTTTTGTGTGGCGTTCTGCTGTGAAATATTAAACCGCCCAATAGAGCATCTAACTTAACTTAACGACTGCATAAAGTGATAACCAGCCTCGAACTCAACGTATCTTCAGAAGCACGAGCACTCATCCAAGATTTTAACACTGCTTAATTTCAAAGATCGTTTCCTGTTACATATTCTCGCAAAGCTATAAGTATTTTTTGGAAGTGCTGAATTTATTTCTTTCTTTGTTTCAAAATTACGAACGCTTTCTGCAATATTGTTCAATATTTTCCCGAAAGCATGATACAACGCTTGAAAATTAGAAAACAACTTTCGCTAGGTTTCCTTTGAAATAATATTTAAAGAATTTACCGAACTGTTGAATTTTTTATTATACACCGCACACACACGATTCGTTGGTGATCGTTTCCAATCACATATTCTGGAAAATCTATGAATATTTCTTGCAATATTGTTCAAAAGTTGGTAATTGAAAAACAACTTCCGTCAGGTTTCCTTTGAACTAATATTTGAAGAATTTACCGAACTGTGGAGTTTCATAATTTACATCATGAGTTTTGCTCAGAAGTCCTATTTGCGATACCAATGCGGTCCAAACCTAGTTTACGAAAGTTGAGTTAATAATTTTATTTTATGCTTCAACTACGCATCGTTAAAGTTGAAAATAATCTGTTTTGAAACTTTATTTAAAGTTATGCTTTTAGTTCTGGCTTCTTTAATAATTTATAATAAGTTACTTGTTGTGTATATTATACTATTTAGAGTTGACTTAAACATGGTTTTACCGTATGTACTACTTATATACAATGGCCTGTAAAACAAAGTATTATACCTTTAAAACTGTAATATTTTTTTAAAAATTCACAATATGATAAAAAATTTAAAAAACATCGAAAAAGTATAATAATTATTTACCATTTTTAAAGAAAGCCACCTTTCTTACTTTTAATCTTTAACTTGTATATTCACGAAATGTTTAGTGTAAAATGTAAGTGCTATTTTTTGTGGGCCAGTTAACTGAATTTACGAACACTTAATTGTGCACTAAAAATAAAAAATAACCCAATCATAGAAACATGTCGACACATCGTAATGACTATACCCTGCCCGATGGTAAGCAGACGATGCAGTCCATAAAAATTAAGGCATACATTGAAATGTTTTTTCATACCGTGAAATAAGCACGGTACAAAGCGCATACACTTATGACGGCCTGCTAAAATGCCGTTTCACGCCCTGCATAAAAGACCCGGGATTATAGGAACTGGAAAACAAATGTATCGGCAGTGAATTTAAAAAAAAGTTAAAAATAGCCTTATTGCTGACAGCAGCTTCTTCCAGGAAACCTGAGGGTGGATCGAAAACAATTATTGTAAATATTATATATATCACTGTATTTTGGTTATATACAAAAAGTGTTGCAGTCATCAGAGATCATTGAAGTAGGAAAATAAACTTGCACTCATATACCAAACCGTGCTGAAGGTCCATCTGTGAGGCACTGGATGGAGCATGATGTGCCTGTTTTGTGTTTTTTTTTAATACTAAGCACCTACTATTATTAAGTCTAAGTGAAATTGTTAGTAACACTATATGGACATGTTCTGCTATTAATTATTTTTTTATTATGATTGTTGTTTTCTTTCTTCTAATAACTCGAGATAATAAAATATAATGTAAAAATATAAATTAATAAAAATATTATCTCGGTTTTTTTTAAAAACACCACGGGTTTAAGTTCATTTGTGAGAGTAATACACTATCGTCCTGCAAAAACTTGCGTAAGGTCCCGGCTTGTGTTTAATATGGCGGCCTTATGCATGATGTAAATTTTGGGTTGGAACTCTATTTGTAGTAAATAATGAAGGAGATGCTTATTACCATTATTATTTAATTGCCTACGATAATTTTCTTTCGCTTCTATTTGTGAATCTTGCAGAAAAGTTTTGTAATCCTTAGATAGGAAACGTTGCGTAAGACGTCCACCTACATGACGGATGACCGACCTGGACAACGGCTGCTTGCAATTGGGCACATTAGAAGCCTATGTTCAGTAGACGTTTCCGGGCAGATGATGATTACATTTTTGGTAGTCTACGTCTTTACAGCAATAATAATAGTTCAACGAAGCGACGTCTGGTTCCGACGTAATTATAAACGAACCGTAATTTAATAGTTTTTAATTAAAAAAATAACAGCACGGGCTCAACTATTAGTGGTTGCTTGTAGGTAAAACGATGTTTAAAATGTGTTTTTGTGTGGCGTTCTGCTGTGAAATATTAAACCGCCCAATAGAGCATCTAACTTAACTTAACGACTGCATAAAGTGATAACCAGCCTCGAACTCAACGTATCTTCAGAAGCACGAGCACTCATCCAAGATTTTAACACTGCTTAATTTCAAAGATCGTTTCCTGTTACATATTCTCGCAAAGCTATAAGTATTTTTTGGAAGTGCTGAATTTATTTCTTTCTTTGTTTCAAAATTACGAACGCTTTCTGCAATATTGTTCAATATTTTCCCGAAAGCATGATACAACGCTTGAAAATTAGAAAACAACTTTCGCTAGGTTTCCTTTGAAATAATATTTAAAGAATTTACCGAACTGTTGAATTTTTTATTATACACCGCACACACACGATTCGTTGGTGATCGTTTCCAATCACATATTCTGGAAAATCTATGAATATTTCTTGCAATATTGTTCAAAAGTTGGTAATTGAAAAACAACTTCCGTCAGGTTTCCTTTGAACTAATATTTGAAGAATTTACCGAACTGTGGAGTTTCATAATTTACATCATGAGTTTTGCTCAGAAGTCCTATTTGCGATACCAATGCGGTCCAAACCTAGTTTACGAAAGTTGAGTTAATAATTTTATTTTATGCTTCAACTACGCATCGTTAAAGTTGAAAATAATCTGTTTTGAAACTTTATTTAAAGTTATGCTTTTAGTTCTGGCTTCTTTAATAATTTATAATAAGTTACTTGTTGTGTATATTATACTATTTAGAGTTGACTTAAACATGGTTTTACCGTATGTACTACTTATATACAATGGCCTGTAAAACAAAGTATTATACCTTTAAAACTGTAATATTTTTTTAAAAATTCACAATATGATAAAAAATTTAAAAAACATCGAAAAAGTATAATAATTATTTACCATTTTTAAAGAAAGCCACCTTTCTTACTTTTAATCTTTAACTTGTATATTCACGAAATGTTTAGTGTAAAATGTAAGTGCTATTTTTTGTGGGCCAGTTAACTGAATTTACGAACACTTAATTGTGCACTAAAAATAAAAAATAACCCAATCATAGAAACATGTCGACACATCGTAATGACTATACCCTGCCCGATGGTAAGCAGACGATGCAGTCCATAAAAATTAAGGCATACATTGAAATGTTTTTTCATACCGTGAAATAAGCACGGTACAAAGCGCATACACTTATGACGGCCTGCTAAAATGCCGTTTCACGCCCTGCATAAAAGACCCGGGATTATAGGAACTGGAAAACAAATGTATCGGCAGTGAATTTAAAAAAAAGTTAAAAATAGCCTTATTGCTGACAGCAGCTTCTTCCAGGAAACCTGAGGGTGGATCGAAAACAATTATTGTAAATATTATATATATCACTGTATTTTGGTTATATACAAAAAGTGTTGCAGTCATCAGAGATCATTGAAGTAGGAAAATAAACTTGCACTCATATACCAAACCGTGCTGAAGGTCCATCTGTGAGGCACTGGATGGAGCATGATGTGCCTGTTTTGTGTTTTTTTTTAATACTAAGCACCTACTATTATTAAGTCTAAGTGAAATTGTTAGTAACACTATATGGACATGTTCTGCTATTAATTATTTTTTTATTATGATTGTTGTTTTCTTTCTTCTAATAACTCGAGATAATAAAATATAATGTAAAAATATAAATTAATAAAAATATTATCTCGGTTTTTTTTAAAAACACCACGGGTTTAAGTTCATTTGTGAGAGTAATACACTATCGTCCTGCAAAAACTTGCGTAAGGTCCCGGCTTGTGTTTAATATGGCGGCCTTATGCATGATGTAAATTTTGGGTTGGAACTCTATTTGTAGTAAATAATGAAGGAGATGCTTATTACCATTATTATTTAATTGCCTACGATAATTTTCTTTCGCTTCTATTTGTGAATCTTGCAGAAAAGTTTTGTAATCCTTAGATAGGAAACGTTGCGTAAGACGTCCACCTACATGACGGATGACCGACCTGGACAACGGCTGCTTGCAATTGGGCACATTAGAAGCCTATGTTCAGTAGACGTTTCCGGGCAGATGATGATTACATTTTTGGTAGTCTACGTCTTTACAGCAATAATAATAGTTCAACGAAGCGACGTCTGGTTCGTGCCATCTTTCATCATCTTCTCATCATTCTATCATGCCGCGAATTGATGTCTCAATAATAATATTTTATATGTACTTCAATGTATGTACATACATACTAACACGCCTCTTTTCCTGATGGGGTAGGCAGAAACATATTGTATGCCCACATTTTGCCAATTATATTTTAGGTCTTAGGTAATGGGTGGCGAGCCTATTACCGCTTATCGGAAACTTCTGTGTTCGCCAGAGCCTCGTCCGTTGTTTGGCAGGTGCACCACTTGCAGGTGCGGTTGGCTTGGGCTCTATATACCCTTTAATATTTTATATTTATTGGGATGGAAATGGAAACCTAATGATAGTCTCTCGCTGTATGTGAAAAGGGTGTTTCAGACTTGCCCGTTTTTGCCACCGCAAAAAATCGTTAGAAAGAGTTACCTCTTTCAAACAATCCCGCAACGTCTTAATAGTAATCGATGACAATAAATAAATAGAGAAAGATATTATTTTTATCAGCGTAACGAAAGTTATGGATGGTAACACCTATTGAATAGCACAAAAAGATTTTACGGACTGATCGTTCTAGTGTTCTGAACTAATAAAACTTTATGCAGACTTCTTGCTAAACAGTAACATGTTATTTGTAAAGAGCAAAGTGCTTCTTGACGAATTCTATTAATGGCTGCGATAGTTTTTGCTCTTACAAAAGAGACTTTTATGAGAGTTTAAGAAAGTTCGGAACTAAGACATTTTTTTTTATCCATATGGATAAAAGAAGTACCTGATAATTCAATGATGATATACATCTTCTTTCTGTGATGGTACAATAGTGACTGACGTACCATAGTTTTACAAAGTTTTAATAAACTTTCTCTCATTTGCGAAATTTTGTATTATATTTGACGGCAAAAACCGATAAATGAAAATTGTCGTTCTGGTTAAGCTTCGGAACAGCAGAACCGATATTGACGTGATTTTCATTGGCATATAGCTTGTGTTACTATTTAGGACTTTTACACAGTATCGTGTGATTCGCAGACGAAGTTGTAGAAATTAGTCCTTACTATACATCAATCAATCAAATCATTTCATTTCACAAGTGTGGGTATCATATTGGTGTAAAAAAGAATATAAAAAAGTTCAGTACATTTACCATTATTGGCTTGCAAAACAACTACACATAAACTGGTAGAAGCGTAGTTTCAATAGAAAATAAAGTTACAAATAAATCGTTACTGTATTCCATTAAAAGCGGAACAACGACTTCAATGTTTACTTTTAAATTTCCCAAAAGAGGGTAAAAAAGCCAAAACATCTGCAAGAGGCGGGCCTTTCCTTGTCACTTTCCGCAACGGGTACATTCAAGTACACAGGCCTTATTAGCGACACAATACTATTTCGATTTTCTTTGGCTACATGGAACTTTTTCCAAGTCCCCAATGAGGCACAATGAACCCTTTCAAAAGCCACAATGGTTGGGTGACAGGGAATTATCGCTTCGCCCCCAAAATTTTGCCGCACAATAGGTCGAAGGTTTTTTAGCGACTGTACTCTTGCTATTGACATTTTGAGGAATGTCGACTTTTCTGTAACGTAACGATTTTATTGATAAAGGGTGACAATGTAAACGTATTGAATGCGGACATAAAAAATTGGGTCAGGAGATCCTACAACATGTTTTGAATGAAAAAGGAACGAGTATGTAGCTTTTTGTACAATCTATGTTTTGTATAAGATATAGGAAGAATAAAGACAATGCTGAGCTTATCAATAATGGGGCTTCTTACAAAACAGAATCTAAAGTTGTACCAGGTTAAAAACTAGTGCCGTCACTTTCATTTGATAAAATTACGACAGTGACAGCACTAGTTTTAAACCTTGTTTAACTTTATATCTTGTTTTGTAATAAAACCTATTTTTTTTAGGCTTTTAAAGTTGTTATTTTATTTACGCACTCAGCCGTCTAGTGAACAGTGGTTACTTCATAAATTTATCGAATCGATATTAAAATTAACAAAATTTTGTCGTGTATGTGCAAAACCTCACACCTTGATATGTATGAGGAGGCTTGTGCTCATTAGTGGGACGTTAATGGGCTGGGATGATGATGTGCAAAACACTATATTGGTGTATGTGCAAAATTGAAATTTATTTATTTATAAAATTAGTTTTAATTAGTATAAAAGAGACTGTGACCCACAGACAAAGCAGTCAAACGGTTTTGTGGGATATGTTTTTATGTAACTTGTATTATTTAAAGGAAATAAACGTTTTATCTATATATCTATAATAATAGAGTTGCTAAGCTTTTTTTAGGATAATGAAATTATAGGTTTCAGTTAAGGTGCGATAGCAATGACCCTGATTTGCAAACGTCCAACATTGTGCGTACTGTTTTCATCAGAGAACAAAAAACTTGTTGCATCTTTGAGGTTTAATAAGAAACAAAAGGCTTAAAAGGAGTAGGTACCTTTTCTTAAAACCTTTCTTTTCTTTTAAATAGAAGTTTTAATGCTCATGAGACCAATGAATCGATAAAAAATCTATTGATATATTAGTCCGGATAGATTGACAATTGTAGATTATTATTATTTGTACCTACATAACATACATAGTAGACAATGCTTGGCAGAGAATGCCTTGCAGCATTAAGTTCGCCATTGTATTTATTTTTGATTTTTGCAATAAAGTTTACATAAATAAAATTAAATAAATCCAGACATTCACGCCTGTTTCCTCGAAGGGGTATACAAATACCGGAGGACCTGTTTTATTTTCTTTGTTTTATGTGTAATCTTTGTCATGGTGTACAATAAAGAGTATATTATTATTATTATTATAACAGGGTGATGTTACACGCCCACATTTCGCCAATTATGTTTTTGATGCCACGTAATAGGTGGTGAACCTATAGGCGCTTACCGGGAACTGTTATGTTTGCCAGAGCTGTTGATCGGCAGGTGCAACACTTGCAGGTGAGGTTGGCTTGGTACGACTATTCTACTTGCAACTGTAGTTTTAAGTTCTTTTTTGTCATAAAAGGATATATCTATCTAAAGGCAGTAAAAATAATCAACATGCTCTGCCGAAATGAGGGTTTATTAAAAATTTATCTAATAGTTTCCACAAAAGCGAAAAATGAAATCATTATTAATTGTTAAGTAAATCAAATCTTCAGTTGAATACCGGCCAGAATTTTGGATCAAATCGCGAAGATAATTTACTTAGGAATAAATTATGCGATTAGTCAGCCGGGAACAAATCCAGGTGGAAGATAAATGGCCTTCAGAAGTGGGAAGCTGAGAATGCGAGGTCCCTCGCGGCCACTTGCCCTAATTTTTAAATGGCCATGAGGACGTTTTGTTTTGTAACACTTGATTAGATGATAAATATTTATATCCTATCAGTAAATAAATAAATATTTTCTAACAATTACACCTATTATTTAGATGTTCTATCCCCACATAGAATCATATTTAATAAATTATAAACTTTTACCTCTGTTTATAAATTACCCGTATTTTTTTCATGCAATTTGATATACTTAGATATAGAAATAAAATTGTATGCTTTTAGACCTTTAAGTTCATATTAGTACACAAATTATCTGTGTGCGAATCTATTGAGAGACCACATTAAAATTTTGAACTTTTCAATGCGTCAACCTTTAGTAATAGTTTTCAAACAATTGTAAATTTTGAGATTCGTTTGTAAAAATAACCAATCTGAAGTTGCAATCGGACAAAGGTGGTGTCTCAGTCGTGACTAACAGACATTCACAGCAGGCAATTTATTAAGGACGTAAAAAAAAAAGACTTGTGGCACTCGGAGACTGCCGCGGTAAAGCTATTGTATAGCATTTATTATAAACGTTTGCAAATATAATTATTTATTTATGCAGTATTTTCTTTTTTCTTTATCTTTGAAATTTATTCAAGTTACACTTTGAGCGTGGTGACCGATAAGAAAACACATTTTAGCCACCCGATACAACCAATGCCACTAAAGGCGGGTTGCTGAACTAAAGAGACAAGCCTGATATTTTAAAAAGTCATTAAAAGTTCGGCTATTTATCGATAGATGGAATTACTAAAAACTATCACCGCTGTGCCGGTCGGAGTGGGGGGTGTTAGGTTTTCTTCGTTACGGAATTTCTGGATTCGGTCTCCACGCGCAAGGCCCGCGATAGAAGCTATGCAATAGCTTAAAAAAGGATCCCTATACACCCACACATTGTAGATCTTAAAAACAATAAAGTATATTTTAATTTCTCCATGTCCACTTTGGCAGACAGGATGTACCAGGAGACAGGACCTACTTCTAAATTAGAACTCTCCATACCGTTATTACAAAAACAATTATAAAGTGACATACTCTTGTTTTTATAGGAATATAATTTTAGCCATATAACTGCTGCCACTGCTGAAAGTTGGCCTCCCTTAATAGTTAATGATATCTGCCCATAATCACAAAGCATGCAGGTGGTTAGGTGATCCCATAATCACCACCTACCGTGGTGATTTGGTGATCGCAGTTCAAGCCAGTACGCTGGATGACGTTGCTGCCTATCATCGGGTAAGGTTTATTATCGTCGACTCTTATGATCATAATTATCATGAAGAGCATGAGATGAGAAAGAGTGGCACTATTTTAGGCCGGTACCACACGGCACCAAAACATTTACTAAACAGGGACATCTTGTTTTATAGGTACAGGACTAAGGTACTAAACGGATAAATCCCTCACGCTACCCATAATTTTGTGCAGGCTGCGTCTCAAGGCCCACTACAGAAACGCAATGAAAGTTGTAACACCAAACTTGTACAAGGCTGTATAAGTTTATTTGACCCACAAATAACTCAAACACAAAAGTTACACACTGAGCTAATAAACAAAGAGCAGCAATAGCCCAGTGGCGATACTAATATATTGCAATGCAGAGGGTCTCGGGTTCAAATCCTAGTACAGGCGCAACTAGGATTTTGACGCGAAACTTTCTAAAATTGTGTGCGTAAATAAATTCCGTGCTTTGGAAATGTGGTATCAGATGTAATGAATGTCAAATAAAAAGTCAGCCATTTAATATCCTGAAAGCTGGATTAACCATTGAATGATGTGCCCCTCTGGGTTACGAAGGTGAAACGGCAGTCAGTCACTTCATGTAATAGCTGAAGTGCAGAACTATATAAACAGAATAAATGCTAAGATGGTGACAAGAAAAAAACAATAAAATATAAAATATTTCCGGACAATTACTCAAATTATTTAGTTCCAAGATAAGTATCATTAAGAACTTGTGTTATGGATACTAAACAACGGATAAACATACTTAAATACTTTTTTTTTGTAAATACATTCTTAATATACATAGGAAAATACCCAGACCAGAACAAATATTCATGTTCATGTACACAAAGATTTGTCCTGTGTGGGAATCGAACCCACGACCTCTGGAGTGAAGTCTTGGTATGCTGACCTCCACGCCATATCGGTCGTCATATATCTTTAATATACATACAGCTTAAATACCACCATAGTAATAGGTGTATGAATATGCGGATATTACCATTGAAATAATTAAACCCTTTAGTTACAAATTAATTGCAAAAGCAAGCGAAACAATTTTCAATTCCAATTTTACGGTACAGTAAGTAAAGCTAGAATGTAAAAGATGCGGCTTGTGCTACAGCGATTTTGTCTTAGTATTTTACTAGTTTACTATATTAATTTACTTTAGTTTTACACCCTTGCCAACAGATCTCGGGCCCGTAAAATCGTAACCGGGATAATGCAGTAATGATGACTATGGAGGTAAGACATATTTTTATTAATGAAATAAGAAACAGAATATAATGCTCATACAATTGGTCACTTGATGTTATTTTTCGTTGTTTTCTTAATAATACTTTTCTGTGTGTCTCTGTTGTTGTACTGTTGCTTCTTCTAGCAAGAAATAAGTACCCTTCCAATAATGCAATCGGTCACAAGCACAGAGGAATATCTATTGATTTTAACAAAGGATCGAGCCGCTCGAAATTGCTTTGCTGGTTAGCATATTATTATTAAAGTGGACGTGGTCTGAGCAAATCTGTCGCATAACCAACGGCTGAGATATCGTGTTTCAGAGTCCAGATTGTACATCGTTGGCTGCGATAATACGATTGTTAGATATTTACAGCAATGATTTGTGTGAAGTAGGTAAGAAAATGTTAGCTAGTAGGTATTAGGGCGTCTTGGGAAGCAGTAGGCTCACAAGAGCTGTTTGTAGCCATGATTTGAGTATAAAGTTTTGATGAGATGACTATACTGTGGAATAAAGTTTTTAAATTTGAATGTCGTCTCAGAATTAAACATAAAAAAGGCATTTGGACGTTGTCATTCTTACGCAAAAAGAATTTAAAAAACAATCCTATCAATGAGTAAAAGGAAGGGGAATATATTAACTTATAAGAAAAACACTTCTATATTGCCTTTAAAAAACATAAATGTGTGATTAAATTTTACTGCATAAAGTTAAAGTATGTAAAGTTAACAAATATCTACGTGTCCTGAAAATTTTAATACCAATAATTTGAGCGGCTTGTGATATCGCTAGCATTCAAACAGCTACCGAACTTGCATGGCAACATTCTATTTACGATTCGACTTCACATCGCGCAAACTATTCGGTAGAACAGTAGCAGTCAGTTCATCATCAAATCAGCTTTATAAGTTCTCTGTTGAATATAAGTCTCCCCGATAGATTACATGTTATATAATATATATATAGTATAATATATATATTTATATAATATTTTATATAGTATAATAATATGACCATAATCACCATCCATTGACATTCTAAGCAAGTAGGATTTACCAGACAACTCAAGTTCATATTCTTGCGATGCAAAATGCATTAGAAACTTTGTTATAACTAGACAAAATTGATTGTATATTTCAATAAACGTGCTTATTAGGCATATAATTTCGACGACCGACATGGCGTGGTGGCGAGTATACCCGCTTTCCGCTCCAAGGTCGTGGGTTCGATTCCCACACAGGACAAATATTTGTGTGCATGAATATGAATATTTGTTCTGGTCTGGGCGTTTCCCTACGTATATTAAGTATTTATTTACAAAAAAAAAAAAATAGTTATGTATGTATATCCGTTATTTAGTATCCATAACACAAGTTCTTAATGATACTTATCTTGGAACTTGGCGCAGAGATATAAAATGTTATTGTAAATTATCTAATTGTATATGTTTGTTGTTCTGATTGTATTTAGTTTGAATAAAGAATTATTATTATTATTATTATTATTAACTAAATGATTGGTGTAATTGTTAGAAAATATTATTAAATATTATTATTAATTTAATAAACAAAAGCGACCTAATAGCTGCGCTCTGAGAGATATGAAGAACCTTGTCATCGTTATTATCATATCAGTCATATAAAGTCCACTGCTGAAAATTAGCATCCCCAATTTATATTATTATTGGGGGGTATTTGCCCATAATTACTACTCAGGGTTTTGCGTAGTTGACACATATAAAATGTTCGTCGGAGCATAATATATTCTGCAAATACAGCCCAAAAAGAAGTTTTAAATTTCACAACTGTTCAGAAGAGAAAATAAATTCTGAGACGAAAATAATTCTGAAAAATACATTTAAAAAAAGCAAAGAGCTTCATAGTTAGCTATATTATTACTATATTATATATATTAGTTAGTTGAGTAAAGACTATAGTAGACATTATAAAATAAAGACATATTTGAATAATTACAACAAAATTGACACTACAGTGCAGCACAACAAGCTGAAGTAGCAACTGGCTTTTTTACCAAGTGACCGATGTAGACATGTCACCTTACTTCTGATTTCTGTACAACACCTGTGGCATGCAATGCAATGTCAATACACATCCCAACCGTTTCAAACCTCACATAAAATCCTTGTCTGAACTTCTGAACTCGTAGGACCGGGATTTTATTTGTTTTATTTATTTACGAAACAAATAAATTTATTCGTGTTTTATCAGAGTATGTGCACACACGGGTGTAATGAAATGAAATTATTAATGATTTGGTCTTTCTGTAAACTAAGTAATTCAGATAATCATCGTACGTAGACTTATTTTATCTTTAATTTTGCGGCATGCTATGTCAACTTGTTCCAGCTTTCAATATTTATAAATTGCGTAAAATTCTTGCATTATTTGTGAAATTAGGAGATCGGTAATCGGTAGAGCGAATATGTAGAAAATTTCCAAACTCAATGGGGCTTATTACGAAATGGGATCTATAGTTAGACCAGGTTCAAAACTAGTCTTCATCGTATCAAATGAAAGTGACAGCACTAGTTTTAAACCTTTTTTTTTTTTTTGTTTTACGTCGGTAACAAAATGCATTTACGCACTGCCTTCCGGCCAAAGGGGGACCGAAAGGGGGTGTGGGACTCACCACCGGCAGACACGACCGCCGGCAGCAATATCCACTAAAAATCTTCCGACGACGCCCGCCGCTTGTTGAGAAAGAGGCGGGGGCCAGTACCTGGGTTGCAGCTTCTGACACCCCGCCTGCGGCCAACGTCCCCCGGACCAAAACCGGGAGGACCTCCTCAGAGAGGCGCAGTGGACGCGCCCCTCCTACCTCCCCCTGCGACCATAGCGTGTGTGGCCGACTTCCCGGAGGGTCCATGGTTAGACAGCAGGGGCCCCCTGCCCCCGCTGCCTAGACCCTCCTGGCGCTGCTGAGCGGGCCCTCCTGGCCTACCCGCAGCGCCCTCCATAGGTCCCTCTTAGTTTCCCCCCCGGTAGTCAGTACTAAGGGCACCCAGAGTCGTCGGTCTCTGGGTGTTACCTTTTCCCTAGCGCCTCCTGCGCCCTACCGGGAGGTACTCAGCCCCCCCACCACGACAAGGTGGAGACCAGTCGGGGGGGACTAGTTTTAAACCTGTTCTAACTTTAAATCACGTTTTATAGTAAGACCTTATAAACCTGCGGTTCTACACTACTTTTTTGAATAAAATTATAAAATACGATGAATCTGGTAACCTTTGAAATGTAATTGAGAATTACATTGATATGAATATTTATACTGAGATAGCCTTGTACACATTGTGTCTCTAATTTGACACATTTTAGGACTGAGCTTAGGTACAATTTCATGGCATTGTTCTTGAAGAAATTTTTAAATCGTTTTATGCATATTAAATGGATTGTTATCAATGCACTTATATTGTGCAGTCACTGTAGATTCTTTTCGATTCGAAGATTCACTGTTGAAGTGAAAGATTTGTCACTAAAATTTCGTGTATACTTTCACTTTAGCTTCAAAATAGTTGTCTCAAAAGTCTCATAAAATAGTGTATTTGCATCGTCAGTTATTCAAGGTTGAAGTTGAAAAAATACCGATTTTGCCATTATATCGCTACTACTGCTCCAATAATGTTCACATTTTTTATGGAAACTGTTGAGCATTTCAATTGAATTGGAACATTATTTCACAAAATAGTGCTAGCGTGGCCTTGAGAATAAGGCTTCGCTAGCAATACCTATGTACCACGACCCTCTCGATGATCGATTGATTCCTTTGCAACTGTGTTATGAATAACCCTTCGAAAATTGCTACATTTCTGCACTGAAGGAGACAAAATATCTATGAATTTTATCTTTTAAGATTAAACCTGCTCGCCAAAATACCTTGCAAGTTTCGTAGATGAAGAAGTTTGTTTATTAGTTCAATCTTAAAACATTGGCGATGGAAGAGTTTTTCTCAGAATATATCGTCATCCACTTTTATGCTTCAAACCATCATATTCGCTTTGGAAAACACGACATACATAAATCTTAACACCACGCGGAGTTTCTTTGATAAAAACGTTTGTTCATAATTGTATATTAAACAATGGTAATAGAAATTGTCAATCTACAAAAAATGCTGAAAATCGTGCCAAGTGGAGGAAACAGAGAAAGAAAGCGGACCCCGGGCCTATAAGAAGGCAAATAGGATAACGCTCAAATGATGATGACGATGATTGGTGATAGCAATGCTTACCAGAGAATATATCATCCTGACATTTGATTTCTTAAACCACAATCCCATCCCATCCCAGGGAATCCCATGGCAAATACGATATACATAAAACTGAACATCCGACGGTCGGAAACAAGCAATTTATAATTATATTCTTCGGAAACCTTGCATAAATATTATAATTATCATGCGCATTCGGTAAAACGTACGTCGATGTGGTAATTGTGTTACATCCACTCAATAATGTCCGTTTCACTTTGTCTGATTGAAGCCAAATTTTCTGCTGAATTATTTCGTGACGAACGATTTCATTTGGCTTTTGTTATCTCTGTTTTCATTTGTTACAACTTTTCTGTACGTGAACTGTTATTGAATACACGTTTTTGCAATATTCTTGCAAAAGACTTTTGATCTCAATATTTTCTTATGAGTTCATTTCAGTTCATTTTATTTCAGCGTGTAAGCAAACGTGAGAAGTCTTTACTCTAGGTATTGCTATTTAAGAACCAGGACACTGTATTGCATGAAAAGTAGGAAAATTAGAGTTACTTAGCTAAATTATAATAAAGAAAAAATGTAGAATGAGAAAGATCCTTTAGAAATATTGTATAGCTAATAGTCAAAGTAAAATAATAGTCTTTCATCATTCCATTTGAGGGCACAGGCCTCCTCTTACAAAACGAGGTGAGATTGGTTCAGGTCATACCATACCATATGGACGTGTGCGAGTAAGATCAAAAGGACCATATCTAGTAGGTGAGTCAACTCGGCATTTTTTGAAATTAAATATTTAAAAAAAGTTTATTAATGTTGTTAATTAATGTCATTTCACAGTAAGAGTATTAAGTTGCTATGCCCTTGCAGGGCGTCACATTGTCATGTAGACCTATTATTTTTACCATCTATGTAGCATGTAATGTGACATACAATAAATTACTTGATTTGATTTCATTTAGTATTGCGGTTTTCACGTGTTGGATTGGTCGAGAACTTAGACTAACTTCAAATGTTAAACGAATAAAACCTACATTAGCTTTAATAAAGTTGTTGTGAATCTCTATTGACATAAATGCCTCAACATAAAATTTGTACACTAGTATTGCATATTAGCAAAAAATCACCAAAGCGTGACTAAAGTGAAACCGCAATGCGACAAGAGCGTCAGAAATAAAACGTTTACGCCTTGCGGGTTGATTGTTAAATATTTTATCATCTCCAGAGATTTAGATGTCGTCGCGTCAAGGCATTAAGTTGGCTACTTTGTAAACCTTCTTTTCTTCGGTTGAATATTTCTGTGGGATTGCGGGTCATTGGTTCTTTACTATTTAACAGTACTAGCATTGGGATTTTAGACAAAATTGCAGTTTATTTTTTTCTGAGTCCAACCATTTATCTGACAGAAAAAATGAATCAAGAATAAATATTCTTGATTCATTTTTTAATTATATATTTCCTAATAATAGGTTGGGGAAAAAGTCTTTTCGTATTTTTGTATGAAAAGTCAAGACATTTTTTTCAAAGTTTATTTACAATTATTTACAATATATATGTACCGTTTTGTTGAATAACTTTCTGCCATTTTGTGGGCAGAGACATTATCCCGTTACTGTAGAAACTTTGGGACTTCTGATCAAAAAAACGGGACAAATAGTTTTGGCAGTCCTCTCTTGAGGTCAACCTTACAGAACCTAAAGAATTCTGCAGAGACCGAAACAGGTGAAAATCTGAAGGCGCAAGGTCAGGGCTATATGGTGGATGCACTAGGACCTCCCAGTCGAACTCTCTTAATTTTTGCTGAGTGGCTAAAGATGTGTGTGGTCTAGCGTTATCGTGATGAAAGACCACACCCTTCCTGTTGATCAATTCCGGCCGTTTTCTCTCGACTGCTTCCTTTAATCTCATCAGTTGCTGGCAGTAAAGATCAGGATCGATGGTTTTGCCGGGCGGTAAAAGCTCATAATAAACAATGCCCTTCCAATCCCACCATACACACAGCATCACCTTATTTCGTGTTAGGCCAGGTTTGGCCACAGTCTGTGAAGCCTGGCCAACTTTCAACCACGACCTTTTTCGCACGTTCTTGTCGTACGTGATCCACTTTTCATCGCCAGTTATCAATCTCTTCAAAAACGGCTCGGTTTCATTACGTCTCAATAATGAATCGCAAATGAGTACACGGTTCATTAAGTTTCTTTGAGTGAGCTCGTGTGGCACCCAAATATCGAGCTTTTTTGTATAACCAGCTTTCTTCAAATGGGTCAAAACTGTTTTGTGGTCAATTCCCAGTTCTTCAGCTACATCGTAACTACTAATATGCCGATCTTGCTCCACTCTTTCAAAAATGGCGTCCATTTTATTCGTAACAGGGCGACCAGAGCGAGGTGCATCTTTAACATCAAAATTTCCGGACTGAAAACGTTTGAACCAAATTTGTGCTACTCTTACTGACACTGCATCAGGTCCATAAACATCACAAATTTTTTTCACTGCTTGAGTTGCATTTTTGCCTTTTTTATAATAAAATTTTAAAATGTATCGAATTTCTTCATTAGATTCACTCATTTTTACGGAGAGAAAAACAAATGAAAAATAGCGGGAAACAACTTTTTTTTATTTTTTTCTTTTCTTTATAATGGAACCTTTTCAATGTTACCAAAACCAGCCAGACACAAATAGTACAGTCAAAAAATTTTTATAATAAGTTTATACCTACGTTATGCGAAAAGACTTTTTCCCCGACCTAATATATCCTTTTAAATAAAATAAGCGTAGATTCGCGAGACTAGTAGTGCAGAGAATTTAGAGGGCACTAGAGAACAGCGCGAAATGAATGAATTGATTGTGTTAAGTATTATAATGTGATCAAGTAGGAGGTGGATGAGTCGACGACGCAAAATGGTCATCCCAACATCATCACTTGAGCTATTAAAATCCACTGCTGAACATAGGCCTTCCCAATTGCTTTCCACTTTGACCGATCCTGACATGATGATGACAGTTGTGGGACGTTAATGGTCTAAGATGATGATTATGAAAAGGTCATGTGGGAAAATGTACTTTATCATATAACTGTAGACAACATATTCAGTCACTTTATGTTTTAAATTTGGCTCAATATTGGTTAACCGCTACCGAAAGTGTCAGTATAATGGATGTTTACATCGAAACGCCATTTTGAACGACTCGGCAAAAACGATTATCATCATTAATGGTGAATTATACTTAGATACTTCTGATATGATTTTATGTTATAACGAGGCTTGACTGATAAGAACATGCCTGAAAGGTATTATTTTTGAAATTATTTATGTCGATCAAGTGAGAGAGATAGATAGATAGATGTGTTCCCTAGTTCCCAATATCCTATAACACAGGGTATTTTCAACAAGGCGTGAAACGGCATTTTAATAGGCCGTCATGAGCTGGTGCGCTTTGTACCATGTTTTTTTCACGGTATGAAGCGCCTTAATTTTTTTTTACTGCATCGACCATGAAGCGCCTTAATTTTTTTTTACTGCATCGACCATGAAGCGCCTTCATGTTTTTGTACTGCATCGACCATGAAGCGCCTTTATGTTTTTGTACTGCATCGACCATGAAGCGCCTTCATGATTTTGTACTTCATCGACCATGAAGCGCCTTCATGTTTTTGTACTTCATCGAACATGAAGCGCCTTCATGTTTTTGTACTGCATCGACCATGAAGCGCCTTCATGTTTTTGTACTGCATCGATCATGAAGCGCCTTCATGTTTTTGTACTGCATCGATCATGAAGCGCCTTCATGTTTTTGTACTTCATCGAACATGAAGCGCCTTCATGTTTTTGTACTGCATCGACCATGAAGCGCCTTCATATTTTTGTACTGCATCGACCATGAAGCGCCTTCATGTTTTTGTACTTCATCGAACATGAAGCGCCTTCATGTTTTTGTACTGCATCGACCATGAAGCGCCTTCATGTTTTTGTACTGCATCGATCATGAAGCGCCTTCATGTTTTTGTACTTCATCGAACATGAAGCGCCTTCATATTTTTGTTCTGCATCGATCATGAAGCGTCTTCATGTTTTTGTACTGCATCGATCATGCAGCGCCTTCATGTTTTTGTACTGCATCGATCATGAAGCGCCTTCATGTTTTTGTACTGCATCGACCATGAAGCGCCTTCATGTTTTTGTACTGCATCGATCATGAAGCGCCTTCATGTTTTTGTACTACATCGACCATGAAGCGCCTTCATGTTTTTGTACTGCATCGATCATGAAGCGCCTTCATGTTTTTGTACTGCATCGACCATGAAGCGCCTTCATGTTTTTGTACTACATCGACTTTGAAGCGCCTATATATTTTTAGACTGAACATACTGCTTACTTTAACTTTAGCCATTTCTATACCTTTATGATTTCATTAGGCAAATTGCAGTCATCATAACGTGTCACATTGTAAATAAAGGTGATAAATGTTTATGATTTTTATAGTCATATTTAACCATCCGTTGAACTGCTTACTTTGACTCATTATATAATGAAAATGATTAATGTGATAGTTCGTGAGAAGACGTGCGTTGAAAAAAACCGTCTGTTTTCAAAAAGTGGATATAAAAAATAAGTAAGCTGTTTTAATTTAGTAAACTGTTGTTAGTAAATTAAGTTTTCAAGCGATCAATTAAGTAATCGAACAAAATTATCGTTACATACAGGAAACTCAGGTTAATTGAACTAGTAATAATCAATGTATTTTACATACATTCACGCCTGTTTCCCCAAAGAGATAGGCAGAGGCATATACTATACTTTACGCACACTTTTTCTCAATTATATAGTTGCACCCACGTAATAGGTGGCGAGCCTATTGCCGCTTACCGGGCACTTCAATGTTCGCCAGATTTTCATAAATTAAAGTGGCAGGTGCACCACTTGCAGGTAAGGTTTGCTTGGGCTGCTCAGATCTTGGTAGAATCCCTTTATTTTATAATTTTAATAAATTCTTATTTGAACTGTTTTCATACTTTTTTCTTATCAAAACAAATGCTAGCTCGACTATCATATCCAAACTACTTACGCATTCAGCTTTTCCAGCACGTTATACGGCTTATCCACTTAATCCATTGTCTTAAACAAACAAGTATCAAACAACGGATGAACGTAGCTACTGACACTCAAGTGACAGACAGTTAACTGCTTTTTCGGGCTCCAACAGTTTAAGTAAACCGTAGTTTAGTCACAAGTCTCATAGGAGCGACTGGACATGTTCGCAAATGTGCAAAAATGTAGCTAATGGAAGACGGGCAGTTCGTTTTTTGATTAACATCGCTTTGCAAAATTAAACATAGCATATTTGGTACACAAGAAGTAGACGGGCAGAGTTTTAGGGGTGTAATTTGAGTAAAAGTGTAGATATCACTCTGCTCGCTTCACGTAGTATAATGTCTTGAATAGACGACTACTGCCCAAATATGTTGCATACAGAATCTAAACAGAAAGAGTGAAACTTCTTTATCTTGCTTTTTTTTTGGAATATGGAAGTTTTTAACCAGGGGACAAGGTCTGTGGTAAATACTCTGTTCGCTTCTCCTGCGAAATTCTTGAATAGGCCACAACCGTCAAACATGATATACACGTCTTGCTGCTTTGTTTCCTGCGGCAATGCTTCTAGTGGCTGATTGTTTAGCATACAAAGAATGGCAAAATTCTAGTGAAGCTGTTCGACATCATCATCATCGTCATCGTCATCTCATCTCATTAACGTCCCACTACTGAGCACGAGCCTCCTCTCACATATCAAGGTGCGAGAGTATTGGGTCATACTCCAAATTGTTCACACTTCCACATTCTGTTCGACATAGACTGTGTTGAACTCTCTGCTCGCTTAAATTGCTCGCTCCTCCTAGGGGAACTTCTTGAATAGACGACTACCGTCGCAATTTGTTGCTGTTTTGTCTCCTAACGATGGACAGAGAAAGTTTAAAGCACTCGACTTGCTTCTGCGGATGAGGTCCAGCTTACTGATTAAACTATATGCTCATCGCATGGCGTTTTGGGGACATTTACAACAGTTTTAAGGACAGGTATTAGAGGGTGGAAATTACAGTGTCAAATAGAACTAAAAGTCGGTTGGTACTTGAGTTGATGTTAAGTGACAATAATTATAATTAAAGTTATGTTGTATTATTATACATGTATATATATACTATCAAGCCTGCTTTCCAAAAGAGGTGGGCAGAGGCATATATTTTGCTAATTTTATTTTTGGTTTTCACGTAATAAGTTGGGAGCCTACTGCCGCTTATCGGGAACTTTTATGTTCGCCAGAGGCTCGCCGGTTGATCGGCTAGTGCACCATTTGCAGGTAAAGTTGTCTCGGGTTCCTTAGGTCTGGGTGGGATTAGGGGGCCCCTACCGTCTAACTATAGACCCCCCGCGAAGTCGGCCGCTTACGCCGGTGGTCGCACAAGGAGGAAGGGGGGGGCGCGACACACTGCGCCTCTCTGAAGAGGTCCTCTCGGTTCTGATCCGGGGGACATTGGCCGCGGGCGGGGTGTCAGTAGCTTTGTCACTGGCCCCCGCCCCTATTTCAACAGCGGTGGGCGTCGTCGGAAGTTTTTAGTGGATAGGACTGCGGTTGCGTCTGCAGCAGTGAGCCCCACACTCCCCTCTCGGTCCCTACATTGGTCGGGGGGCAGTGCGTAAACAGCATTTTTTACCGACAAAAAAAAAAGAAGGTCTGTATGGGACATTTAAATAGGTGTATGGGCGCACCTATTTAAATGTTATAGTAGTTATTCTGTTCTCTGTCCCTATGTATACTTTGATCTTTAAAAGTTCGGAACGGATTTTATGGCTGTTTTTTTCGATAGATAGAATGATCCAAGAGGATGGTTTATAAGTAGGTCACGCGGGCGCCCACTAGATATGAATAAAAAACATAATTCATTACAAAAACAATATTGTTTATTCTTCTTCTTCGTCGTTACACACTTGGCAGAGTGGTCGTGGTCGTCACAGTTGCAGTGACCCGCCTCACAACTCACCGCCATTCCTCTCTGACGTTGGCCTTCCTGATACACACGTGCAGAGCACTGTCCACGGCTGCTTAAATTTGGTCCATCGTCCGTCCGTCTCATGGGTGATCAACCTATTTCTATCTATTTGTTTATTCTAGGTATTTTCTTTCTATAAAGTCTGGACATAAATTAAATCTTTATTACTCTTCATCGACTTATACTATCGATATTATACTTTTGCGATTATATTGTCCTACACACTCAATCCATCTATTGTTTAGTCATTCTGTACCCTTCAAATCATTAACTTTTTTCTCGCATCAATGTTGAAAGTACGCTTGTAAGGTACGATTATAGTTATTATTAGATATTCGCGTAATTCAGTTAACCAAAGAAGGTTAATTAAGGTGACTTGTCCTTAATTATTGTTTATTTACGATGCCCACTGGGACGGCTCCCGGGCTATATGGGCTATTAAACGACAATATTCAAGTAATTGCGGATAGACGAATATATCTAGTGACCTACCATAAAATGAGTAATGTAGGACAATAATACTCGTACATAAAAAACATGTTGACATTTGCTAACATTTTTTTTGTAAGACGTTGATGGGCTGAAATGGGTTTTGTATGTAAAAGTTTTCTTGCAATAATCGTCATGACGATAAAATTGCTAGGCATAAGTACCTAACAATTTTCGACCATCAAATTTTTATCAAATAAAATATTATAAACAAATATATTGCATATAGATTAACTAAAAACAATCAGTGCAGAATATGATTGAGTACAACAATTTTTTTCTAATATTTCATTTCTATAAAACTATAAAATATTAAAAGTCAATGCGTCATCATCATCACGTACTAGAATTATCCCGTTTGCCCTAGACTTAAGCTTAGACCCCAGGGTCAGCTCACTAGTTAAACTAGATATAGGTGAACTTCAGTTACTTGAGAGCGACTACCGTCTGACCTCCGAAACCCAGAGGAAAACATCATTTTTTTTTCAATTAATTTTTTCTCTGTTTGGGAAGGAACTGACTCTACAGGGAAACCTAACATAGGATTCAGTGTCTGTATTTTATAGTGAAATTGTAAAAGTATCAATAAAGCATTATTATTATTATTACATATATGAATAAACCAGCTGTCAAGATGTTAGAAGACACTGACATTCTAATAAGGACTGCCATAGACGTGCATGACAACCGTGACCAACGTGTGTTGCAATAGTTTTAATGCTTTTCGAGGCATGGCGCAAGCTTCGGTGGATAATACAAATACAAAATACAGGTTATTTTTGGACTTGTAGTAGGAACCCTTATCTTTCTATATCATAAATACAATAGCACCTGTTTCCCCGAAGAGGTAGGCAGAGGCACAATAAGCCCACATTTTGCCAATTATATTTTGGATTCTACGTATTTGGTCTTGCCGGTAAGGTTGGGATGGGCTCCTAAGATATTTATAGGATACATTTACATTCATACAGTATAGTAATAAATATAATCTATATTTTTCAGGGATAAGCATCCTAATGGTGGAAGCATTTTTTTTAGTAGTTATTCATTTTATTTATTAAAAATATTATAATAACCAGAGCTTATAATCATCATCATTATCATCATAATCACAGCCCATTAACGTCCCACTACTGAGCACGAGCCTCCTCTCACATATCAAGGTGTGAGGGTATTGGGTCATACTCCACCACGCGGTGGAGCGTGGAGCGGACCCAGTGCGGATTGACGGAGGCAGGTGTGTGGCGTACTGCTGTTAGAATTTTTTAAGCCGCCCATTAGGCCTCTAACATGGCTTAACGACTACCACATTTAGTGATAACCGGGACCAACGGCTTAACGTGCCTTCCGAAGCACGGAAGCGCTCGATATCAAATGCCACACAAACGGTCACCCATCCAAGGACTGACCTCTATAAACTCTGCTGTACTTCGGCGATCGTTTCCGACCACCGAGCACCGCAGAGCTACGAGCGCTTCTTTACGAGCTTATATTAGAGCTTGTTTTTTGGAAAAAACTAATAACTAAATAAATAAACAAACAAAAACATAGGTACCATTTCCAATTGCCGTCATGGCTTAACTGTTCCAACTCCAACACTAAAGTTTGGCCAATTACAACGTCGACCTCTCAATTTTCAGGTTAGAGGTTTGATACCTTTGATAAACGACGCTGCTTAAGTAAACTTTTAACTAGGTCCCCGCAAAAGTTAATTGAACTCGCTAAACGGTCTTCATTTGAACGGAAATGCAGTTCGAGCTAACCAACTGTCAGACACTACTGAAAATCGTGGAAATACTGACCCAATTTCCGCTTTGAAGGTGTGATGATAACGTTTGTTTAAGCTTTTAGAAACCACAAAGCACTAAAAGTAAAGAGGTAGAGCTTGATAAACACGCTTGAGAAACGCAGTCATAGATCAGAAATCGCTCTCAATGTAGTTTCAGCTGATTTTATGAAATTAAATGAAATGAAAATGTATGTTTAAGCTCTTTGGCTATATGGCTATATGGCTGATAAAAATGCTTGGGATTAAGCTGCCGTTTCATACAGGCTATTCTAATATGAATGACTTAAAGCATGAATATTGTTATATTATGTTGCATTGTATAGCGTCACAGACAAATGAAGATTGTAACTAACCAATCGATAATTTACAAGAGCATAGCCTGTGAGTTTCTTGCCAGTTCTTCTTTCAGAGCGGTGGCTCGGAACTGGCACTTGAGTCACTTGCACTTAAATATTTTTTGTTTTTTTAAATTGTTTGGTTGCAAGTGAATCTAAGCTTCGTGATTTTAGTATAATTATATTTTATTTGTTTTTGTTATTTTTTATAATTTTGACGTTTTCAAGTACTATGTAATAGTTTATGAAATAAAAAGTATTTTGAATTTGAATTTTGTAAAGTATACAAGTAAAGTGTTTGTAATATATTCTCTGGCATAGATATCGCATACGGATATGAAATGCAGCTTCAGCTAAAAACTTGTCAGACACTACTGAGAATCGTGGAAATATTGACATTGTGATAATGCCGTATGTTGCAGCACTTTTTTACTTTTGTAGAAACATTTAAATATCGTTCACGAATACGACAAACATCTCCAGTTAGTACTATTAGATAAAGTTTACAGTCAGATAGCTCAAGTGCCACGCTCGATCAACACATGTCAGATGTCAGTTTTCTTTACTTTTTTAACATGACTTAATTAATAAAAAGGGCAGTAACCACACAGATAAAACACAATTTTTCTATCAATTTACCAATCCCATCGAAAATGCACAAACGTGTTAGATTAACATATTCAAATCCCCACTCACGTTTGAAATTCATCATTCAGATAAGCTTTAATTCCGACACGGCGGCGCCGCGGACTGGACATTATTCTAGAACTTTTGAAAAGGATGTTGCAAGGAAATTAGAGTACCTAGACGAGCCTCATTTAAATTTCATATCGAAGTCGCATCCGCCTTACTTAGGCAAGTTGCTGTCGAGTTTGCGTTAGAAGTAGCCGGTACCTACCAGTCTTTCTTTTCAGAATGTTTTTGCATAGTAATTGTTTGAATAATGCTTTAGTCTTACTCCGTTCGAATCGTTGAATAGCTGAATGCATCGATGGAATGCTAATGTTGAATATTTTGCTTTGGTTAGTCGCTAATTAAATTTATACCGCGGTAATTGTTGATTGGAAACGATCACCTACACAAAGAAAAGTTCAGAGACGGCAGTTCTTGGATGTGTTAGCGGTTGTGTTATTTCATTTATATGGCGTGGAGGTCAGTATACCTGCACTTCACTCCAGAGGTCGTGGGTTCGATTCCCACACAGGACAAATCTAAGTGTGCATTAATATGAATATTTGTTCTGGTTTGGGTGTTTTCCTATGTATGTTAAGTATGTATTTACAAAACAAAAAAGTATTTAGGTATGTTTATCCGTTCTTTAGTATCCATAACACAAGTTCCTAGTGATACTTATCTTGAAACTAAATAATTGGTGTGATTGTAAGACAATATTTATTCATTTATTTATTATCGAGCGCTAATTCTGAGGGCACGTTTAATTGGACCCGGTTATATGTGGACGTCGTTGTGATGTTCAGAGACTTTATTGAGCGGCTTGAAAACGGGTAATGCTACACACCTGCCTCCACCACGCTGGTTCTGCATGGTGGAGAGTTTGCACTTAGAACTTTTATATTATAGTGTTTTACTAGATTGATTTATTTAAAATAATAAAATGTAAACGAGCCTATCTCGCCCACAAGCTTTATAGCTTGGCGAGAAATATATATTATGTCATATGTCTGTATATTTTAAAATAAATAAGTGATTTAAAAAAAAAAAGAATGATCTGAATCCTAGATATGTAAATAGACTTAGCACAGAATACGATAATAATGAACTTGAGTGCAGGGCTGGGGATGACAATTATAAATCTAACCTTCAAAGAAAATTTATAACATGTGAAGACATCTCTGAACTGAATATGTATTGTACCATATATAACTATTATAACTTTAAGAGGATTAAAACAATATGAATAAGCGGATCCCAACTTCGAAACACGCTACCGTAATGATATTTTATTCTACATATTTCACTCATCTATTACAAATTTCTATTCTTTTGTGTAATATTTTATTCTTAATCCTCAGCTTACACCCGTTTAGAAGGAAAACAAACAAAAATAGGTCTTAGCGAAATCCAAACTTAGTAAGTAACTAAAAATAAAAGAAGTAACTACGTAGTTTAACATGCGACTTTTTTTTTTTTTACAACTTAAAACTGCGGATATGCTTTCGGAGAAAACTTAAGTACTGTTTTGGAGTAAAGAACTAAAGAAAACTAGCAGCGAGGCGAGTGGTGGGCCGGCCGTTAAAAAGCTGGCGTTCAATTACTGCTACCGGCACTGCAGGTGGCTGGTCTAAGCTAAGTTGGTGGATTACGGTGCAAGGTATAAACGAAAATCTACTTTAAAAAATGAGAAAGAAAAGTTCAGAGAGGGCAGTTCTTCGATGGGTTAGCGGTTGTGTGATATTTCATTAAATAGCGCTTTCGGGTTTCTGAAGGCACGTTAAATTGGACTTGGTATAGCTTTAAAGATTCTTACAACATGCCACTATCTGCCTCCGCCAATCCGTAGTGGGTCTGCGTAGTGGGGTATGATCTATACCTTATTAAGTGGGCTCACGCTATCGTATGCACAATAACGCTAGCTGTAATATCCACTAAAAATCTTATGACGACGCCCGCAGCTTGTTGACAGAAAGATGCGAGGGCCAGTACCTAGGTTTAAGCTTCTGGCACTCCGCCCGCGGCCAACGTGCCCTAGGCCAGAACCGGACGGAACTCCTCGAAGGCCCGTAGCAACCTTCCTACCTCTTTGGTGGACCATGGTGTGTAGCCGATAAACTCGTTTTCTCCTTCTCCGCGGCACCCTTCTGCGACCTCATCTGCTTGCAGAAGGAAACCAATCAATCCCGCGCTGTCTCGCTGTCGACCATCATTCCCATGATAGACGGCAGCGAGAGAACAACTAAAGTTGTTGAGAGAACCAAGGCCGTAAATAAAGTAGCCCGCGTTTCATTTGAATGATATCTGCACAGACAACTGTCAATTGAATATTTGTTCTGGTCTGGGTGTTTTCCTATGTATATTAAGTATTTATTTACAACAAAAAAGTATGTTTATCCGTTGTGTAGTATCCATAACACAAGTTCTTAATGATACTTATCTAGGAACTAAATAATTGATGTAAATGTCAGAAATATATATTTATTTATTATTATTTAATTTATGTTTAACTAAAGATTTCGGCGTGTCAAACGCCAGCCTCATTAAAAACTATTATTTTAATATCCATATGCTTATACCTTAGGCCAAACGCTACGGTCCAGCTTCCATTAGTCGAATGCACAGTATTGTTCATGAAAATAACAAGTTTGCATTGTAACAGTCCTCATTGTTTCAGCTCAGGCATATGGGGAAAAAAATGACAATTAATCACTGGGAAACCGGGAGAGAGGGGCCAGTGCGGAAATGTAGGTTAGCTATTGGGTAGGGCGACGCGCTTTGAAGATTGCTATCTCTATGGACATTCCAGCTTGCCTGCACATTGTTCAGAATGTTGTATCATTTTCATCCGTAGAGTTTACATATTAATATTAGAAAGAAAGTAAATTCATTCAATACAAATAAAAATAGTAATTACACAGAAAAATTAGACACGATTATATTTAGGTACACGTGAAATAAACAACGTTAGGCTGTATTATGTACCGAAACGCTGTCCCCTCAGCACACTGTCGGACACCACAGGATGCCACAATGCTGATCTTCTATGGACACCTGGTACCCACGGCATATTGTATTACTACGCGCAGCACTTGTAAAGTGTATCTATTTCAATAATTAATAATAAATTAAAAATAAGTATGTAAAGTAATATTATGCTCATGTAACTCAATCTGGGAAGAACCCTTGCAACAACTATTTAAAAGGGATTAATATGTGTTAATGTTCATATTAGTATAGAAATATAACAAAAAACTATAGATATATGAATGATGAAATATATGAAATTTTGAAATGGTGAAAGCCCTATAACAACATTGTCACCAGATGACCATGAACATACCAAAATTAAACCAAGAAATAAAAACGTGCAGCACAGAATTATTTTAAGGATTCTTCTGATCTTAACCCTTTATGAAACAGAACTAGATATTATTTACATACAATCACGCCTGCTTTCCGGAAGGGGTAAGCAAAAGCATGATTTACGCTCTAACTTCGGCATTTGTGTTATTGGTCCCACGTAATAGGTGGCGAGCCTATTGCCGCTTACCGGGAACTATTATGTTTGCCAGAGCCTGGTCCGTTAATCAGCAGGTTTACCACTTGCAGATGGCTTGGAATCCAATGATGATGGTAGAAACCATATTTACTTATTATTTAGGTGGTATTTTATGGGTTAAAAAAGTTACCTTCAAAATAAAACATTAGTCTGATTGTTTGTCGTAGTTTTATAAGGCGATAATAATATTATTATTATACGATCTTGTTAATTTACGGGTACCGAGTGTACCGACTCAAACATTGGTACAATAACTGTTATTGTAAAATTAAGTAACTATAACTATTATTCAATGAACAACAATTGATATGTTAATACTCAATTTATTTCTACTTTTATGCCTAATAATGTAGATTTAACTAGATTAACGTGACCTAGAACATTCCGCCGGCTAGGCCTCGATAGATATTATTAGAACACACAGCTGTCAGATTTGGCACCAGATGTCCAAACGGATATCCGGCCGGCGCCCGGCCTGTGATTGGTTGCTATCGAGCCACCGAACCGAAAAGCTGGCCTTGGCTTGATATTAGTTCCGGGATAGTCTATTTTATGCAGGAGATGTTTATTCTGGTAATCATACATACAATCACGCCTGTTTCTCCGAAGGGATAGTCAGAGGTATATTACACGCACTCATTTCGCTAGTTATATCCTTGATCCCACGTAATAGGTGGCGAGTCTATTGCCGCTTTTCAGAAACATTTGTAAGCAAGTGATGAATTAAAAATATCTAATAATAATATGTAATGATAAACTTTTGTGTTTACCAGAGTCGCGCCCGTTGATCGGTAAGTGCACCATTTGTAAGTAAGGTGGGCTTGGGCTCTTAAGGTCTCGATAGAACTCCTATATACCCTGACATGAACCCAATACACCCTGATTGATAATTTATATCAATTGTTAAGTTACACATACATATATACATCCACTTTTTTTCACGAAGGCAGAGGCATATTATACGCCCACACTTTACTAATTATATAATTGGTCCCAAGTAATTGGTGGCGTGCCTATTGCGCTTTCCGGGTACTGTTATATTCGCCAGAGCCTCGTACGTTGATCGGCAGGTGCACCACTTGCAGGTGAGATTGGCTTGGGCTCCCTAGGTCTTGGTAGGATAGTTATACACCCTACTGTTAAGTTTCCTTAGCCAACATATTGATAATTGTCCATAAATCTCTCTATTCGCCCCATGTGGTAGCTTTCAATGTCACAGTCAAGTCAAAGACCTGCTCCAAAAAGTAGCAAAGACCTCTAGATGGTTCTATGGAGTTTTAAAATAATCACAATAAATTACAATCCTCTGTTAGAAACCACTTTTCTTAAACTAGTCACACATCCTAGCATTATCCCGGTTGCCCTAAACATAAGCTAAGGGCCCAGGGTCTGCTTACTGGTTCAACCAGATTTGACTGAATTTCAGTTATTACGTGGAGCGACTGCCGTCTGACCTCCGCAACCCATAGGAAAACATCATTCTATAGTTAAACCAGCTGTCAGTCTATTAGAAGGCTCTGACTTCCATTTAACGGCTGCTATAGATGTTAATGACAACCGGGACCAACGGCTTATCGTGCTTTCCGAGGCACGGAGCAAGCGATACTTACGCATATAACTTCGAAAAGTCATAGGTGCGCCACCAGGGTTTGAACCCGAGACCACAGGGCTATCGCCGCTTTCTACACTGGTGTACGTTCTTAAAAAAGTTGTGACTAAAAATTTACCATATATACACATGGAAACTTGAATTCACTATAGTTTTTTCTCGGTATGTTTTTTTCCACATCAGCGCGTTCTAAGGAGAATAAAAGAAGAAAGACTCATCGTCCTCCAAATTCTACGCGGTCGTGAAAGACGCGCTGGATCGGAACCGGTGGAAGCATATCATCCGCTCCAGATGTTACTCCGATGCTAACCACGATCCTCAGATATGATGGACTGACTACAGAGGGAAGGAGAATTGTATAAAACTGATTATTTTTCAATTGCCGTATCATGAACACATTAGCAAAAAAAGATCTAGAACGGAAGGCAACATTGCAATAGTAGAAGCCTCTGTAATTGAATAAAAGTCTATAACTTCAATTCCAAATACACAAAATCAATGAAACCATTGTTTTCCAATTGCCCTACGAATACATTGGCAAGCAAAAAGATCTAGAACAGAATGCAAAATTGCAATAGTAGAAGCCTCTGAAACTGAATTCAAGTCCACAATTTCAATTCCAATGGTGTCTAATGAATATTAATGCCCGGACCAGGAGTCGGCCTCCGAATCAAGATACCTACAATTACATGAATAGTTTGTGTTATGAAGTGATAATTGCGAGCTATATTATGTTACGAGGTATATATATGTCTGGGTTCTGTTTCGCTTAAATACAACGTTATTATTTCAATATAATTACGGCTTTTGGCGTGCCGTGTGATGCCTGCATAGGCTAGTGCCACCTCATCTCGTCTCACGGAGAATCATTTGAGTAAGAAAGTCCAAAAGAGTCGAAAAGAAATCCTGCGGGATAATTTTGACGACCGATATGGCGTGGAGGTCAGTATACCTGCACTTCACTCGAGAGGTCGTGGGTTCGATTCCCACACAGGACACATCTTTGTGTGCATGAACATGAATATTTGTTCTGGTCTGGGTGTTCTCCTATGTATCTTAAGTATGTATTTACAAAAAAAAATTTATTTATGTATGTTTATCCGTTATTTAGTATCCATAACACAAGTTCTTAATGAAACTTATCTTGGAACTAAATAATTGGTGTAATTATGAAAGCTCTACCCTCCTCTACCTCTCCTCTATCTATCTACCTCACTCCTTCTCGACAGTGCGTTGAGATGTAACATTGAGCCCATTAGGAGCCTTGCGAGCTACGCATAGTTTATAATGTTCCATTTATTACAAGTGCAATTTACATAAAGACAGTTAATTTCAATAGCATAAGCATCACTAACTGACCCTTGAAAGCCATTTCACAACCCCACGACCGTAGGTAAAGGATGTCTAAGTAAGATTTTTTTTTATATTTTAAACATTAGAGTACATTATTTTGACTAATCTCGTAGGGTTTGGCCAGTGTTTATAGTGTTTTTACAGTGTTTAACATAAGCGCAAAAAAGTGAGTTGATTTACGACATCACATTAGAAATCTCAAAAATTAACAGTGTTCTACTACTATATTATGCATATATTATACATATAACCTTCCTCTTGAATCACTCTATCTATTAAAAGAAACCGCATCAAAATCCGTTGCGTAGTTTCAAAGATTTAAGCATACAAAGGGACATAGGGACAGAGAAAGCGACTTTGTTTTATACTATGTAGTAAAGTAATTTTTTACAAGAATAATTTTTTTATGACCGAGTTGTGATAATTTTATTGTACTGTAAAGAAGACATATTCCGATTAGGTATGGAATAAAATTATTTTTAGTAGGTAGAACTGCTAGCGGTTGCGTCTGCCGCAGTGAGCCCCACTCTACCCTCTCGGTCTTCCTTTGGCCGGGAGGCAGTGCGTAAAGGCATATTGTTATCGAGTAAATAAAATAATGAAATAGCTTTGGAAATGTTTAGGTTAAAATTGGTTACTGAAGTTAATACTTCAAGTTTAGTGCTTTCAGTTCTATATTTAGAACAATCCAGAACTGGGAATGGACAATAAAACCACGACTGCGTTGTAAGGCGTATATTCTTAGACTAACTTACATATGTTATGTACATCTATATATATAAAAGAAAGTCGTGTTAGTTACAGCACTTATAACTCAAGAACGGCAGAACAGATTTGGGCGAAAATTGGTAGGGAGGTAGCTTAGAGCCAGGAGACGGACATATGATACTTTTTATCCCGTTCGACAGCGTTCCTGTGTGACTTGACATGAAACGTCAGTCACTATAAAACGTGATATAACAAAAAAGAATCAGACTAGGAATAACAAAACGCAAATGACAGCTATGTAATTGACGTATAATGACAGCTATGTAATGACGTATGGATGACAATTTGATATTTGTAAGAAATCAATATTTAAACTATTTCTGACTTCTTGGCGGGAAAGTGAAGCGTCATGTCTGCAGTTTTGTTTTATTTTCTAAAATTTGTGATATTTCGAACATTAATGTGTGATAACGGTGGATTATTAACCGTAAAGTGTTTGTGAATATACATGAGTGTAAGTAAATCAAACAAAGCAGTGCAACATCACTTTTCAAATTCTCTCAAGGAGTCCATGTGAGATCTCAGTATAGTCCCACATCTTTACTGAGGACTTAAGGGACTTTGGGGGAGGGTATCTCATTTATCATTTTTATCACCACTCATTCTCATTTACTATGAAATATATATTATTAATATATCACTTACTTGACTAAATTTAATTAATATTGCCGCGAGCAAGACTATCAAAATCTTTCCCGACAAATGCAAGAAGAATTCAAGAAGAATACGAAATGCTGCAAATGAAAGGACTGAAGAAGAACAAGAAATTGCACGTGCCGAAACAGCGCCTTAATAGTATGGCTCTACTTCGTGCTTCTCAATAAATAATAATAAAACAAAAAATGTCGTGTATCACAAGGTACTTAAGTGAAGAGCAACCTATATACTAAAATACAGAAATAATAACGAATGATGAATGTAGGTATTTACATTTTATGGATTTTTTCCAATAAAAAAAAACACTATCGGCTTATTTATTGCCATTAAGGCGGAACAAAGTTTGCCGGGTCAGCTCGTTTATAATAATCTTATGTAGCATAACTACCCACTATTTAAATACATCTTAGTTACTTAATTAAACCGCAATGCAAAGGGAAAAATGTGTTTTATATTACACTATTATTTATAGCTCCCATATGTCCATTTCAAGAGAGTATAGCAGTTTCTGTTAGCAAGGCAATTAGGCAGTAGACATAGCTAAAGCATTTACGTACTCCATATGTACATCAATAATTTCGCTTCGTTAGTAATCAAAATACTAACATGCCACAATCAAGTCTTAGCACGCACCGATCATTGACAGTGTGACTCTGAATATTCATGTACAGATTACAGACGCACATGTGCGTCACAAGACTCACAAGCTTTGGGAAGACATGCGTTATTCCTTATCCAATGGATAATGGGTAAGTAAACCAAGTTGGATTGTTTTGATTTTGCATGGAAACGGTGAATATTTCAACACATACTCGTACCTATATGATTTCGTCTGTTTAGCGGATTAGTTATTTATTTGGGACCACTGATATGGCGTGGTGGCGATTATACCCGCACTCCGAACTTGAGGTCGTAGGTTCGATTCCTTTCAGGATAAATATTTGTTCTGGTCTGGAGCTTTCCTATGTACAATAAGTATGTGTTGACGACAGACATTTGACGTTAAGGTCAGAATACATATTAAAGAGTAGCTTACTTAAACCACTAAGGTTTGTTATGACGCAACTCGAGTCGACTTTGGTTCGTTCTCTATACACCCTTTTATTTTACAGTGAAAAAATCACAACACAAAACTAAATATCTAGCAAAAAAAATGCGAATGTGCCTTTGATACGCCTAAATTAAGCTGTATTCATTTTGACCCACCTGACATACTTAAGTGCCTTGTGGTACATTTGTTTAATGGCCTTTAACGACACAATATTCATTCATTTATGAAGAAATCCTACCGGATGGTGGACAGGAGCGTCATCCTGCGTCCTGCCTTGAACTGCGATCAAAATTATTTATTAAAGTTTGGCTCAATAGAGCTCTAATAAAAGTGAAACTTAAAAACTGACGCGCCAAGTTTTCTGCTCAGCGTGGTGATTATGGGCAAATACTCCTAATAAAGCGTTATCTATTGGCGTGGGTAATGTTCAGCAGTGGTATTTTTAAGGCTGATATAATGAAGCTGTGTAGTGGACACATTTAAAACGGCGGAGTTAGAAACTATAATTACTACGATAATTTACTTGACCTTTTTCTATACCTATCCTAAAATATCAAAAATGTATAAAAAAATTGTTTTAAAAAATGATTAATGTTTATTTACTTCATAATCATAATTCTTTATTGTTTCATTTGGTGTACACTTAGATCTTAAAAATAATATTTTGTCCTCAAATGAACCCTGCAAGGGTATCACAATTTAAAATAGGAAAACATTTCTTCCTTATATTATTTATAGAAATTAAATACATTATAAATTAAACAACCATAAAAATCAATAAACTATATATACACATTATGTTTTTACTAATTATATTAAATGTATTTAATTGTTCAATTATATGTTTAAGAATGTAGGTATTCGTTCAGACTGTAGTAAGCATTTTGCAATAGATGTTCCTTTAGATTAATATAAAATTTGGAATCTTTAGATATGCATTTAATATTTTTGGGTAACTTATTATGTATTTTTATTGACATGTGCTCGGTACCCGAGCCCACTATGTGCAACTTTGTGAAAGGTGTGGCTAACTTATTACGGGGTCTTAGACCATGAGATTGAGGAATTTCGTCTTGTACTTGAGTGTATTTATCGGGGTTCTTACGGACTAATTTACATAATTCAAAAATATATAGAGATGTCAATGTAAGTATTTTTAAAATGTGGTCTACAACTTTCCATATCTGTAATGTTTACAATAATGCGGATACATTTCTTTTGAAGGATGAAAAGTTTATTTCTATATACACTATTGCCCCACAGAGTAACCCCATAGCCGAGCCAGGCATGGGCGTATGCATAATAGGCGCTTAGGGCTGTTTTGGCATCGGTACATTTTTTCAATTGGTATAGAGCATATGTAAATCTTGATAATTTTCCTACAAGCTGTTCGATGTGTTGTTTCCAAGTTAAATTGGTATCAATTTTTATTCCTAACAAGGTGGAGGTTGTTTCAAAGTTAAAAGTTTTATTATTATATGTTATTGTTGTATCTATGTGGGCTTTTTGCCGGGGTTTAAATTGCATGAGCTTTGTTTTAGTTACGTTGATATCCAAGTTATGAGTTTTTAACCATTCAGATGTTTGGGTAAGTATTGTATTTATTTCACTTTGGAGGTCTCTACCGGTATTAGAGGGGAAAACAACAGATATGTCGTCAGCATATAGTATACACTTGTGATCAATACAATTAACTATATCATTTATATATATTATGAATAAAATACATCCTAATATACTCCCTTGAGGGATGGAGTGGTCAATTTGTAGTATGGAAGATCGAACGGTATTTCGAGTGTGGCTTTCTAAATCGAAGTTATCTATTTCGATCCGCAAGATAGGACTTCAACCATTTGTTTGCTTCACCCCGCACACCCACATCATAAAGTTTTCTTATTTAATTTATATATCTATATTTGTTAGTTTTACATACATTTAGTTAGATGTATCTTTATTTATTCGTGGTAAGAATTTTGGGTGCCCAGAGAAAATCAGCGTCGTGACATTTTTGAATGTCTGACTTTTTTTCTGAGTGGGTTCAGTATTTATAAATAATTATATATAATGCAGGTTATTTATGAGCGGCGATAGCTCATTAGAGGCTGGTTTTAGCCTAGGTGACACACCTATGACTTTACAAAGTTACGTTCATAATTATCGCTTGCTCCGTGCCTCGAACAGCACATTTAGCCGTTAGTCCCGGCTCACATGAACAACCATGCAGTCGCAATTAAATTCGAATTTAAAAAAATAAATTCAATGTCAAATATATTTATTTTCATAACATAGAATAGAACACTTAAAAACGAAATTACATATAAAAACAATCATAATATGATTTCACTAAAACCACGAAGCATAGATTTATTAACATGCAACAAAACGATATTCAAAACAAATATTTAATTGTCAGTCAAACTAAGTTCTAGTTTCGAACCACCTCTCTGTAAGAAGAATTGGCAAGAAACTTCCGGGCTACGCTCTTTTAAATTATCTAGGTAAATAGGTAAATTGGTTAGGTACTCAAATTATAATCTTCATCTGCCTGTGACGCTATACAATGTAATAGAATATTATATTAACAATATTCATGTTATATGTCATTCATATTAAAATAACCTGCAGGAATTGGCCGTTTCATCCTAAGTATTTTTATCTGCTATATAATCTTTGATATAATAGTATCCCTTTAAAGACAGTTTCCGTTTTATTGTTAATTTAAATTTATTTAGGCTAAATACCTTTATATTGCTTGGGTTTCTGTTGAAGAAACGCACTCATTGACCCCTAAATAATACACACAATACTCACAATATTCTGTTACACAAGTTATTGAGCATTGGGATCAGAGGGAACTTGTTTCGCTGGTTCACCTCATATATTCAAAATAGATGCCAAACGGTTGTTCTCAATGGTTACACTTCCCAAGCTGTAGTTATCCCTTCTGGGGTACCACAGGGATCTTTGTTAGGCCCTTTACTTTTTAATGTTTTCATAAATGACGTCACTAATTGTTTTCACCATTCTAAAGCCCTTTTATATGCGGATGATATGAAAATATTACACCCGGTCTCTAACATTGAGGATGCTCTGTCGCTTCAAGAAGATTTAAATCGGTTTCAAAACTATTGTTCCATTAACAAGCTAGAATTAAATTTTTCAAAATGTTATATTTGTACATTTACTCGTAAACCTAGCTCCTTAATATACGATTATAAATTTTCTCCCACATCTATTGCTAGAGTCAGTGTTGTTAAGGATTTGGGAGTAACTTTAGACTCCAAGCTTCTTTTTGATGCACATATAGACAACATAGTTAATAAGGCGTCCAAAGCGTTAGGTTTCATTTGTAGAATGTCATCTGACTTTAAAAACATTAAAACAATGAAAATTCTTTACTGTGCATTCGTCCGTAGTCATCTTGAATATGCTTCACAAATTTGGAACCCCCTCTATAACATTTACATTGATCGTATTGAGGGCATTCAACGTAAATTTTTAAGATATGTTCAGTATCGTGCCAATTCGTATCAGCCTAATTACATTAGTCGTTGTAAAAGGTTTCATATTTTGCCGCTACAAATTAGGAGAAAAATAGCAGACTTAACATTCCTATTTAAGATAATGAATGGTTCAATTTGCGTATCTGATTTGCTTGCTGAGATTGGACTGCGTGTGCCTTCTGCTTTTCTTCTGGCATGACCTTCTTTCAACCCCGGCTGTGAGAACTAATTATAGGGGAAATTCATATATTGTAAGGGCATGCCGTACATTTAACCAAGAATGTCGGGCTGTCGACTTAGATTTACACCATACGAGTATAGCTTCACTCAAAGTTATTCTAAGTAGAAACTTTTTTTGAAACTTAAAATATTAGTGTTTATTTATATCAATAATTTAGTTTAATAAGTTTATTTATTGTCATCGCAGTGTTTAATATTTTTTTAAATATGCATGTACATACGTTGCATTATGTGTTTCGGATGTTGTATTTATTTAGTTTGCACTTGTTAATGCTTTGCAATTAGCGGGGTTTAGTCCTCCATATAAGTTCACTTTGTTATAGAAATAATTATAAGTGGAAACTTGTAATTGGCCTTGTTATAAACGTAAATCTAAGATAATATTGTAATTAGCCGTAAGTTTTCCCAAAATTGTAAAATAAATAAATAAATAAATAAATGTTTCTCTTTTTTTTTTTAGCGGTAACAGAATGCATTTACGCACTGTCTCCCGGCCAAAGGGGACCAAGAGAGGTGTGTGGGACTTACCACTGGCAGACACGACCGCCAGCAGTAATACCCACTAAAAAACTTCCGACGACGCCCGCCGCTTTTTGTGAAAGAGGCGGGGGCCAGTACCCTGGGTTGCAGCTCTGACACCCCGCCCGCGGCCAACGTCCCCCGGACCAAAACCGGGAGGACCTCCTCAGAGCGACGCAATGGACGCGTCTCTCCTATCTCCTTGTGCGACCGTAGCGTGTGTGGCTGACTTCTCGGAGGGTTCGTGGTTAGACAGCAGGGGCCCCTTGCCCCCGCTGTCTAGGACCCTCCTTGCGCTGCTTGACGGGCCCTCCTGGCCCGCCCGCTGCGCCCTCCACAGGTCCCTCTTAGTTTCCCCCCCGGTAGTCAGTACTAAGGCCACCAGAGTCTCCAATCTCTGGGTGTTACCATTTCCCTAGCGCCTCCTGCGCCCTACCAGGAGGTACTCAGCCCCCACACCAAGGTGGAGACCAGTCGGGGGGGGGGGGGGGGCTAAGCTTAAATCTAGGGAACCGGGATAATGCTATGATATGAAGATGATTTCTTATATTATGTGATGAACATATATTCTTTCTTACTTTCCATAAATACACCAACCGTCCAATAAAAAGATGAAATACATTTTTATCCGATACCTAGCATACTTTTTCGTTGCCCATGTTCATCGTAAGCCTTTAATTACAGGTAAAGGTTGTTAAATCCAGTAATTCATGTGAAGGCTCTCATAAAATATGATATATGTACCCACCGAGCACACATGAGGTCGCCTCTGTGGTTTTACTGGGGCCATTGTTAAATATTACTGGACATTTCCATGTTTTTAGTTTAGATTTAGATGAGATAACATTTATAAGTTTTATAAGTATCGTAAAAACACTAAAAAATTACATTTTAAAAGGAATAACAATTCAATGATGTCGATTTAAAGTCGTCCAGTGAGCTATGGAGCGTAAAAACACAAATAAAATACATTTCAAAAGGAATAACAATTTAATAATGTCGATTTAATGTCGACCAGCGAGCTATGGAGAGGGCTATGTTTGGTATTTATCTGAAGGATCGAATCAGAGATTAGGTGATCCGACAGAGAACAAAAGTCACCGATATATCCCAAAGGATTAAGTAAGATAAAGTGGCAGTGGGCTGATCATATCGGCTGTAAGACCGATAACTGCTTGGGTAGTTGTGACCCACAATGGAGACCTCGTCACGGTAAGCGTAGTGTAGGAAGCAAGGATTACCGCGGCCTCGGTACATAGCAGGCTCAAAAGAAGGAACATGGATGGTTTTTAGTCAGTAGAAGTCTGACACACCCTCCCGCTCTACCCACAGCGGGGGAAGGTAATTTGATGATTTTCCATCAAAGAAAAAAGTATAGGACGCCCTCCGGCTAGGTGGAGCGGCGACATAACGGCTGGCAGTGGTTTGAGGAAAAGAGCTGAAAATCGAGCTCAATGGCGTGCCATTAGAGAAGCCTATGTACAGCAGAGGACAAATGTGAGCTCATGATGATGATAATGATGTCTACTTCCGCTTTTACTCTTTCTTACACTTGTTTTTTTTAAATATACTTAAACTATAAAAACTTTTTATTTATGTACAAATTACCTTTGTACTGGACACGGGCATTCTAATACTAAGCTAAGTGTTAATAATTTAGGTAATGCATAGCAGCAGAAATAGCCCAGTAGCGAAATCTACAGACTGCAATTCAGAGGGTCTCCCTAGTCGCGCTCCTATGACTTTTCGAAGCTATCTGCGTAATTATCGCTTCTTCGAGCTGCGGTAAACACATTCGGATGTTGCTCACGGCTGTCATGAACATCTATGGCAGTTATTATTAAGAAGCCTTATGATTTACTGAAATTACAAAAGTTTTAAAGAACCGACGCTACGTTGTCTATAAATGCTATTCTCGTACACAATAAATAATATTACAAATTAAAACAAGACTTCTTGGCGGGAAAGTGAAGCGTCATGTCTGCAGTTTTGTTTTATTTTCAAAAAATTGTGATATTTCTAACATTAATGTGTAATATAACGGTGGATTATTAACCGTTAAGTGATTGTAAATATACATAAGTGTTGGTAAATCTTACAAAGCAGTGCAACATCACTTTTCAAATTTTCTCTCAAGGAGTCCATGATCTCGGTATAGTATCTTTACTGAGGACTCAAGGGGCTTAGGGTAGGTAATCTCATTTACTATTTGTCATCTTTATAATAACTCATTCTCATTTACAATGAATTATATGTTATTAATATATATCTTATTTAACACTGGCTAGATGTGCTAGACGCACAAAGCCATTATTTAAAAGAAAAAAAATTAAAAATTAAATTGTCGAATTTCAACGTTTTGCTCGCTTATCAATACTACGATGAGCTATTACCTATTCGCATGAATACAGCACACGTATAAATAATTAATATTTTGTATGTGTGTTTATTTAGTGCAATAAATGTTATATCTATCTATCTATCTATCAAAACAATAATATGTTGAGAACAATGTAAAATATTTAAATATCTATAAATAAAGCACTAAGATCACAGAAATCAACATACAAAATAAAAGTACAATTCTACGAAATAGGCTGTTATGTATCGTTTTAATAGTTTTTTGTAATAGTTTATCAGGATTAGTCGAAGCATGCTTTTTTTCTTCCAATCTCCTTGGTTACTCGTTATTAGCTCATCCATATCAACATCATTATCACTTACAACTAGTAAAAGTCACTAATCAAAACAGCAGTACCTTATATTACAACCGGAGGAATCGGATAGCCAATTCAATTGAAATAGTGCAAATGAGTGAAGCAGTGTACGCTGTACATAGGTACTCGACCGTTCGAGGGTCGTAAATGCGAGCCGTTGTGGCTACTAGACGCCATAGTGAAGTGAAATTAAGTAGACACAGTATAGAGAGATCAGGTAGTCTTGACAAAGGACGCATAGTTAGTAAGACTTCACCAGGTGGTCTTTATAAAGGTTGCTGAGTTGGGAAAAATATCGACATAATGTTAAATGTTCTGCTACCAGTTATGTAGCCGTCGCACCATAATGCCATTTATAAACCTTTTTGATATAACGTGTTCCGAATTTAAGGTTGCTATAGGAGTTTCAACAATTCAGAGTGATGAGATACATTGCTAAAAACACAACAACAAATCAACAAATGTCTAAAATACACCAAACAATTCAAGAACTCGAGAACTTAACATCAAGCAGTTTCTTTCTTCCATGGTACTATTGCGAATACTATACTAACATTCTTTGGCCACGTGTCGCGGCGTAGTGATAACTCCCTGAAACGTCTAGTTGTACAAGATCCTGCCTTGTATCTGAAGGTATCAGACCCAGGGTGGGTCTCCAAAGAGATGGACTGTTCAAAAGAAAGCTGCCTTTAACTCATCCTTACAAAAACACTCCTAATATCAGCGTTTAGAGATGTTTTGAGGCGCCTGGTGAAGCGATCCACTGCCGACCATGACCGCTCTGCCAAAAATGATACAAAAAAAAAATAGTTCCTAATCATCCTAAAAGCAACTGGAGTAAGCTCAGCTTATGCTGCACAGAGTAGGCTACTCTGCGCAGCGCTGGTTTTCAGCCCTCCTTCCGTTTCATTAGATTCGCAACATAGTAGTGACCACGTAGAAAAAAAAATTGGTTGCCTGTAAAGTCGGTATACGGGCGAAAGTTTTACGTGACAACGACTTTCAGTGGTAAAATAATTTTAATGTGAATATTCATTCATATAGTAGGAAGAAGGATGAAATAATAGTAACAATTTAAAACATTTATTTATACAAAGAATTATATTTAAAACATTAATTTATACAAAGAATCTCTCGCTCTTAGGCGGGCTAACTGTGCTCGAGTGGAAGGGACGCGTGCCTTTCACTTTTTATGTCTGTCTCTCTCGCTCTTAGGCGGGCTAACCATGCCCGAGTGCAAGGGACGCGTGCCTCTCACTCGCTCTCATTGTGATCGCATAACGTGAGCGGAGCGTAACGCAGTTTCTTGAAGTGTCACCCGGCAAACCAATTTATAAGACGTTGTCACGTCAAAAAAATAAACAGAAATTACAAGTTAACACTTCAGCAAAAACGAAACAGTAAACAAGCAAATAATTTATTAATATTAGGAAGCATTATTTATAATTTATTAGCAAGTAATTTATCTATTTCTACAGTACGGGCGTACTGTTCAAAACTTAATCTACTAATGAAAATTTACTATGTTGTAACTATTTCAGGAGCAACGCTCCGAAAAACCAAAGTGGCCTGCGACTGTGCGGTTGACACTATACCATAGATTAAAATACAAGTTCCTATTCAACCTCTTTTGTAGGTTGTTATGTTGTTTTCAGTGGCCAGTGGTTTCCATGGTTAGTGGTTATTTAATTTTAATTTGCGACTATTGCGCCTGATTAGTAGTTTAGATTAAAATGCAAATTCCTTTTCAATCTCTTTCTGTAGGTACTTGATTTCAACATGATGTGCTGGTTTCTATGGCCAGTGGTCTCTATATAGTTAGTGATTTCTTAATTTGAATTACGCGCTTGATTAGTAGTTTCAATTTAAATATATCTTTTTAAGCGGCGCTGGCTGCTTATCATGGATACGTTTCGTCTTCTCATTTATAATATTTAACATAATATTCAAGTACACAAATATTTTTCCTATGTGGGGCTCGAACCCACGACTTTAGTAGTGAAGAGTATGTGTACCACCATGCTATATCCGTTGTTAATTATGTGCGTTCATTCTGTTCATTCAGCTTTACTCACTTCAGCTTGCATCAAATAGTTACAAAGAGCTGGCCTTACATGCTATTAACTCTCCCAGCATCTAATTAAAATTCCAAAGCAATATCTGCACCATCCATTAATATTCGAAGCAAGTAGGATTTACCAGACAACTCAAGTTCATATAAATCTCTTACGATGCAAAATGCGTTAGAATATTTGTAATCTAGACAATGTAGATTGTATATTTCAATAGACGTGCTTATTACCTCGTTCAACTACGAGTAGGTATAATGAGAGTGAGAAACAGAATAAAATTCATCAAAAACTAGTTCCAAGTTCCCCAAAAACTATAAAAAATTTAAACGTAGCGTGCATCCGAGATTTTAACATTACTAGCGGCTGCCCGCGAATTCGTCCGCATGACTTGGACACAGGCGATCCTCTTGAATCACTCTATTTTTCAAAAAAAAACCGCATTAAAATCCGATTTGTAGTTTTAAACATAAAATCACGCCTGTTTCCCTGAAGAGGTAGGCAGAGGCATATTATACGCCCACAAATCGCCAATAATATTTAGGTTCCACGTAATAGGTGGCGAGCCTATTGCCGTTTCCCGGGAACTTTTATGTTTGCCAGAGCCTCGTTCGTTGATCAGCAGGTGCGCTACTTGCAGATGAGGTTGACTTGGGTTCAAGGTCTTGATACGATAGATACACCACACTAGAGATAATAGTAACTAGCTTATGCTTGCCGCTCTGGCCACTTAGGATTCGATATATGTATAGTGATATCGTCGGGGATAGCAAATTCGCGTAACTGCCATACGTAAAGTCCGCGTATCTGCTATAGATCTAGTTTTACAGGGGAAGGTAAAAAAACTTACTAAGTTTCTTATTTCAACTAATTTTGGGTTTATTTTTACACAGTATTTAATTAATTATGTGTTCTATCTCTTGTTATGAAAATATTTTTCAGAAGGTGCATAGCTTAGGTTCGGCGACAATAACGCGTATAAATAAATATTAAATAAATCAGGTCATTTCGAAAAAGTCTTTGATGAGAAAACTCTTTACGCCTGTGACGTTTTTATCCACTTAAGGGTTGAATTTAGCAAAATCCCGTCTAAGTGAGCACCGATGTCCTAAAAGGAACCCCAATGCAATATTTGAGACTCATAGCATTTCTAGTTTCTGATCGTAATAAGTGAGTGAGTGACATTTTAGAGCGTTTATAGGTATAGATGTCGGTATAGATTTAAATAGTACATATTTTTAACAATCAAACAAAAGTACCGCTCTGTGAAATAAGCTGACTCACAGGCTATGCTATGCTATGCTCTTGTAAATTATCAATACAAATATAACAACACATAACACACCCAGTGAATATTTGAAGATATTGAGAGGGTCCCCAGAAGCTGTAACCAAAAAATTTGCACTAAGGGAACTTTCTATCACAGTCAAATAAGTATGTAATGTGAAACTGAGCTAAATTTGTACAATAGGGAATGGTCACGACAATGATCTGGATGACTTTTTATTCTAATTTACACTAATACAATTTGAAGATGTTAAACCTAAGCTTTTACACAATATCCACTAAAACAGCTAACCAAATGAACTGATATCCTCAAGACGAAATCCAAAAATCCAGTGTGCTCTAACACCTTCTCCATGAAATCCATAAATTTATTACAGAATATATCGACTTCAACTGTGATGGAAGCCGAAAAATTGCATTTGCATATAGTACACAGCGCTCCTAGAGAGCGAATGATGAGATTCAAGTTTTGTTCTGCTAAAAAGTACTTATTACATATGTTTCCCCGAAGGAGTAGGCAGAGGCATATTACGAGTATATGCCCACACATCGCCTATAACTTGGCCCCCCGTTAACGAGACTATTGCCGCCGCTAAAAAGGATGAAAAAAAAATTGATACCTATGTCATGACATGTCACGGGAAAGGCACTTGGGAATACTTGCCACCTTTGACATTGAACAAGGTACCTACCGAACTAATGGAAAAGCTAAAATAAGCAATGTAAAAACCTATAAATCTATTCTTAAAGAATATTATCCCACTTCAAATAATTAATGACTGCATCCCTATGCATAGGATCCCTATCCTACTACCTATTACGTGGGACCAACGACATAATTGTCAAAATGTGGGCGCATAATATGCCTCTGCCTTGCCCTTCGGGAAAATAAGCGTGATAGTATGTATGCATGTGAAATAATTAATACCCACTCTATATACCTACCTACACTTTACACCTTTACTCTATACGTTTATTATATACCACATATATATATAATATTTACACTATATACAAAGCTAGTACATATAATGGGAACATATTCGTAGTTAAGTGGCGACTCAACGTTGTGCGGTTTTTGTTGAGGTTTTTATGAATATACATACATACATTCACGCCTGTGTCCCCAAAGAAGAAGGCAGAAGCATATTATGCGCCCATACTTCGCCAATTATAAAAACGTGGTCCCACGTTATAGGTGGCGAGCCTATTGCCGCTTACCTAACCTATTCCGATATAAGATATTATTATTCGATTTATTAAAAGAAGATAACAAAACAAAACATTAACAAAAAACAAATTAAAATTAAAACTTGAAAACATATCCGCATAATCTTTCCGTAACTTGGTTGCAGTTTTTTCTCGCCTCCAAGCCGAATGTGGAAACTTAAATGAAATGTCAACCGAGTCCACACAGTGAGAGGAATGTGCATTGTTCCGCTTATGAGCCCGACATTGCATGTGTGCTGTGAATATTTTACGATTAATACACTACTTTCTGGAACGTGTTGTTCTATTTTTGTTAGATAAAAATCTGAGTACGTACAAATACAAAATTATTTTTTGCCCAAATATGTGTTACTAATGCCCAAATGGGTGTATAGGGATCCTACCAAGACCTAAGGAGCCCAAGCTAACCACGCCTATAAGTTGTGCACCTGCCGATCAACGGTCGAGGCTCTGGCCAACATTACAGTGCCAGGCAAGCGGCAATAGGCTCGCCACCTATTACGTGGGACCAACAATATAATTGGCGAAGTACGGGCGCATAATATTTATTTATTTATTTATAATCTTATGCTACCATTACAGGTGTCTTAACCTAATGCGATAGCATAGCAATTTTTATAATAAATACAATATTCTATCTTTTTAATTATCAATCTACAATATTATTTAAATATAATATAATATAACATAAACTAGCCTACCTTATATATAACTTTAGTATTACATCCTATATTTACAAAATAAGTTCTAAATCCAACGTAACTGATAACTTTTTATATTTAACGCAGTTCTGGCGAATTCACTTAAAGTGCTTGAAAATATATCCACCGTGTCATGAACCTTGTTTATAATATTGAACGCGCGGATAAGTGGCGTTTTCGCCAGTAGGTTGGTCCTGGCCACAGGCACAGCCAGCAAGCGCGGGCGCCGCCGCCGCCACACGCACCGGTCCGGCACGCTCAGCTGCAGGTAGTAGAGCAGCTCTGGATTGTGCTGCATTCCACGCAACACCCTCACCACGTACCTGGCGAGCGCGAACTCCCTACGGACCCTGAGCTGATTGTACCCTACCATACCCAAAACGAACAAAGTAGGATACATCAGCGGGTAGAATGGGTATACCCCATAAAGTTGCCTCTGCCTACCCCTTCGAGGAAACAGGCGTGAATGTATGAATGTATATATGTATGTTATATTTTATAAATATTCAAACAAATATTTTTAGAGAGTTTTAAACATTCGCAATATACCCAGATCATACTTGATTGGAATGGTTTCGTTTTGCAAGAATTCGTGCAGATTTGCAGTTTTATATTTTGTTCAAAAGCAAGTAATATGCTATTAATTATATTAGAAACTATATTGTAATGCAGTTATACATTTTGATTAATTTAAACGTATTGTTAAGTTTGACTTATTTGTAAGGTGCTTTTTTGTATACTAAAATTTCAAATATCGCTATTGATTTTATAAGTTTTTACAAATCGTTTGAGTGTTGTGTAATAGGGGCAAAAACTAAAAATGACTTCGTTTAGAGACCGGTTCTTGGATGGCTGACCGTTAATATGGCATCGATTATTAACCACTTTCTTCAGAAGGCACGTAAAGATGTTAATACCAGCTATACTTATAAATTGTAGTCGTTAAACCAGGCTGACGACCCGGTTGAATGGCTTCTTACAAAAATATTATAATATTTTCAATAAAAATGCTAAATTTGGAAGTCTACAAAACTCGTTAGAGATAAAATTTTAAACACTATAAAGCCAGTAATAAATCGGTTTTGTCAATAGGTAATTTATTTTGCCGTAAGTCATTATGCGAATATGTCCTTCCTAAATCTACGAAGGTAAAGCGATATGAACTGGCCATGTTATTAGAAAAAAAAGAAATCTGTCACAAATGATACACGAGAAATGATATCCTAAAAACTACTCCGAAGATATTGATGTTAAATCTATGAATTGACAGACAACGCTGAGAGACAGAAAACAATAGAATTTTATTGTTTGGAAAGGTTAAAAGACAGCTGGAAAAAGCTGGTCTAGATTAGCGCGGAAGTGATGGGATCGGAAAATGTAGTGTGATAATTCTAGCCTAGACCTTGCTAGTCACATATATACTTTAGTGCTACCCAAAGTGCTGCTGTAACCTTTATGTGATTTGCAATTGATAATTTATTTTTAAATTCCTAATCTGGTTTTAAATAACGTAAAAACAACTTTTTTATATTGTTGTAGTTCAATCAGCGTAACGGTCAAGATTAGTGCAGAAGAGATGGGATCGGTAAGTGTAGAGTGTATTTCTTAAAACGATTTTAAAAAACGTTTACACATTCGTATTAATATAATCAATTCACTTATTATTCAATTTCAATCAGCGCACTGGTCAACATTAGCGCGGATTAGATAGGATCGAAAAGGGTAGAGTGCTTATTCTTAAAATGGCTTTAAATAACACTTTTGTATTTTATCATTCAATAATAATTTACTTATTACTGGAGTACAATTATGGAAAGAGTTTTCCGCGAAAAACAAATCGCGATTTCTGTAAATAGTGAAAACTCTGTAAAAACTGTTTTATTTACTTGCTTAGGAAGTATGACGTGGGATCCCTTGTAATGTATTCATTCCTAAAATTATTTGGCGTAACGAATTAGGCATGTTTCTTTGTATAATATTACTTTAGCATAATTGATTTCAACCAGCATATGTACTGGTGATATAATCATATTGAAGACGAATATATTTATGCATAATTTCAAATTACACTATATTTTTTGGCATATATTATAGTCTCATACACAACTATTATAGCGATGAACCGATGATCTGGTCAGGGAGCGGGGAGCCGGTGGATGCAGGCGGCAAAGAATGATCTACGTGAAAAGCAATTGTGGAGGCCTATATTAAGCAATATATTTCAAATGGCTAAAATGATGATGATGGTAGTCTTATTATAGTATTTTATCACAAAAGTCACTATGTATAAATGGTTAAAATTTGTTTTAGATTTAGGTTTTTACCAATTTTTTTATTGGTATTGTTGCATTCGAATTAATAACTAATAACTTACATTCCTACTATCGAATCTTTAAATCATCACTGATAGTACACATTGATTGAAGCCCTAAAGATCTATAGCGAAAGAGAAATTTTATATGTCAATGAAATGGAAGGGTACAAAAATATATCGCTGGAGAAACTGAAATGTATTTATACATGTAATTAAAAATAAGAGCAAAACGTTGCTATAAATGATAAAATAACGACAGCAATACAATTGAACAATTAATTAAAAATATAACGCCGGCCTAGGCAACAGTCACGTAATAATTAATAGACAATCAGATGAATATAATTTAACTGATGTGAATGAAACAGGAAGTGCGCCATGAAATGAATATGAAATCAAGATAATAACTGTGCGAGCGTAACCTCGTTAAACATTGACTTATCACTGATTGGACCCGGGTTAGCTGACAGAAGACATAACGTAGCAAGGGACAATTTTATGTTATAATTTTGTTATAACGAGGTATACATACATATTATTATGTACATACACTCACGCCTGTTTCTCCAAAGGGATAGGCAGAGGCATATTATACGCCCACACTTCGCCAATATAGTTGGTCCCACGTAATGGGTGGCGAGTCTATTGCCGCATACCGGGCATAGTTATATTCGCCAGAGCCTCGTCCTTTGATCGGCAGGTGCACCACTTGCAGGTGTAGTTGGCTTGGGCTCCTTAGGTCATGGTAGGATCCCTATACACCCGAGGTATCTCCATATATTTTTTTTAATAGTTTTTAAATTGAGAATAACAGATTAAAAAGCATGAGCGCTTTTTATATATAACTTATGCCAAAATAGCTAAGCGACTGATATTTCGCCATGAAACTCAGTCGGAGTAAAACATGGGAGGTAAATTTTATAAGGTTGTATTATATGTACTAGTATGCAGATATCTGAAACTAAGAAAACTAATGGAACTAAGAATGTTGATGAATTTAGTTATCGTTGTGTTTTTCAGAGACGTCCATAAAATTTTGTTAAATCTTATGAAATATTGTGAATATAGTTAGGTGAATATTTATTACTATAGCAAATTTAATTTAAAAAACAACAATATTTATATATAGGACAATATGTATTAACTAGAATAGGCATATTTATTAAAATTTATTCTCATTCACATGAGTACAAAAATAAATAAAACTGGCTCGCAAAACCTACTGAACCAAATTCATATAATTTTCTGGTGTTTCTTTTCGTTGTTTTCATTTTCAGCTTGTCGAAAAAGTTCTAATGCGCTTGAATGTACTAACTTGTAGGTAAAAACATATTTCTTATTACGGAGCGAAACTAAAAGATCCTATAAACTATTGAACCGATTATTTAGTTCCTTATATTATTTAGTTATCGAGTATACTCGCCACCACACCATATCGGTCCTCAATTATTCAATCCATGTTGATTATTTTTCATTTACTGTGTTTCTGTTCTGGATAACCAGAATGTATGCAATGCAGGCTTTAGTTAAACAATTTTAATATTATGTGATAAAGGATGACAAATGATAGTGCAGTTAGATTGTTGGTTTAATTTTAATTTTATTATAATATACTTAATAAAATAGTAAGTTGGAATGTCGGAAGCAATCACAGAAATAAAAAAGATTTTACAGCGGTCAGACATAGTATGGGTGATCCGGAAGGTACGTTAAACCGTTGGTCCTGGTTATCACTATGGCTTAGTCGTTAAGCCATTTTAGAAGCCCAATAGAGCGGCTCGAAAAATGATAATAGTAGTCGCTACACTCTTGCCTTCACAAATTCGCACTGAGTCTTCGTGGCTATATTCCACCAACCTTGGTTTACAAGAGCCAGCCCGTGCTCTTTAGTAGGACGTTCTAGCTGAAATTATGACTGTTTATAAAAATATGTATATTTTACATACATACATTCACTCCTGTTTCCCCGAAGGGGTAGGCAGAGGCATATTATACGCCCCCACTTCGCCAATTATATAGTTGGTCCCACGTATTAGGTGGCAAGCCTATTGCTGCTTACCAATTTACCTTAACGTTATAGTCCAAAGCAAATATTGCTTCAAATACTTTAATACAAAGTTACATTTGTCATCGGCAAGACTTGTCACAAAGATACAGAGTATAACACAAACAACAGAGATCTTTGTACGAATTTTATGATGTGCACTGAGATACATTCAATATCGGCCGCCTCCAAAGGATTTATGTGACAATTTGAAAACTACGTTGTGTTTTAGTATCTTCAAGACATTTCGTTGGAGTAAATCAAAACACTATTGCTTATAACTGTACATTTTGACGATATTTTATAAAGATTCGCTTGTACTTACCTTGGTTTCCTTAGTGCTATTTTATTTGTTACAGCTTCCGGGAAATCTTACAATATCTTAAATTTTTTACTTTGAACAGAACATTGTTATTGATTGATAATTTAAAAGCCTGTGAGTTTTAAAACTGTAGTTAAAAAACAGTTTCTTCAAAAGGGGTATTATGCTGTTAATGATTACTTATCGGATAAACAAGCTTGGGCTTAATATTTTCAACTTGTATGTGTATATTAGAATAAAAAGTCAACCAGATCATTGTCGTGACCATCCCTTATTGTACAGGCTCAGCTCAGTTTCACAATACATACTTAGTTGACTGTGATGGAAGGTTCCCTTAGTGCTACTTTATTGGTTACAGCTTCGGGGGACCCTTTCAGTATCATCAAATTTACACTGTGTGTGTCATATAATAAAAATAATTTAAAAGAGCATAGCCTGTGAGTTTCTTGTCAGTTCTTCTCACAGAGCGGAGGCTCGGAACTGGCACTTAGATTCACTTACACCTAATTTTTATTTATTTGCATGTAAGTGAATCTAAGCTTCGTGATTTCAGGGTTAATATATTTTTTTTTTTTCATGTATATTTTGTTTTGACGTTTTCAAGTGCTATGTAATAGTTAATGAAATAAAGAACTTTTTACTTTACTTTACTTTACTTAGTTTCTTCTTACAGAGCGGTGCCTCGGAACTGGAACTTAGATTTACTTACACTTAATTTTTTTATGTTTTTGCACGTAAGTGCATCTAAGCTTCGTGATTTCAGTGTAGTTTCAGTGAATAACCTTTTTACTTTTAATTGACTTTATCGTTATTTTTGTTGTTCGTTTGATTGATTAATTGTTGTATATAAATACACACAATTACGGCTGTTTACCCTAAGAGGTAGGCAGAAGCATAATATATGCCTAAATTTTGCCTATTATATAATTGGTTCTACGAGTGTATGTACCGGTGTGGCTAGCATATTGTGTGCTATAGAATATCCATTACAAAACAAAAACTAATTAATATAATTGAACATAACAAACAGTAGCAGAAGCAAAATGATCAGATCAAAACTGTTTATAAACACACACATATTATATATTTTTTAAATATGTGTTTATTATAAGTAAAAAAATTAAGAAAATTATTGTTCGTTATGATTTTTTTCACTTTGTTACTTTTCACATATATACATACATACATCCACGAATGTTTCCCCGAAGGATAGGCAGAGGCATATTATACACCCACACTTCGCCAATTATATATGTAGTTGGTCCTACGTAATTGTTGTTACTACAAAGTTTTAGGGATTTCGTGATTTTTAATATAAAGAAGTACACGGTAAATGTTTATAACCATGTTGTGGGAACTGATCCGAACTAATCAATAAACTAGTAGAAGTGTTAATAGTCGCTTTATCCTTAACCAGATGATATGGTGTGTATGCCTAATGAAGGAGCAAAAAAACTACTTTTTACTTAAGATTAAGGCTATTTTAATATCAAACTATAAAATCATCGTTATCATCATATCAGCCTTATAAAGCCCACTGCTGAACATTAGCTTTCCTAATAGATTACATTTTATTTAAGGTATTTGCCCATAATCACCACGCTGGGCTTGGTGATCGCAGCCTAAGCAAGTACGCAGGATGACGCTAAAGCCCATCATCCGGTAGGATTTTTCTTCGTCGACTCTTATAATTCCCCGTGAAATGAGAGGGGGACTCTAGGCTGGATACCACACGGCACCAAAACCATTAAATATTAGCTTAATAATATCCAATTTTTATTCCAAAATAACCATGTACTGAATTTATCGAAAATGTACACATAATAAGCAGAAGATAATTTATGAAATGATAATATCATGATTTGTCCGACGACGGTCGGTCGACAACACAATGGTATAAACAAACGGTTCAGCTGTTTAGGCCTAAAGCGTATTGGAATAACAATGGAACCTAAGTCACAATAAATTAATCTTAGTCTCATTAATTAATTATTACTATCATATCTTTCACTGGCCATTCATGAACCTAAAACTATGGCTCAGAAAAAAAATACCGCGATCGAGCAGCTTTTTTCTTATTTTACGTCAATTGTCTTAAAACATCTAAATAAATTTAGGCCCATAAACAGCCACCTTTTGATTGCTTATATAATGACACAACATCGATTATTTTTAAAGTTCTATTTTCAGTAAGTATTACATTCACGTATAATTCAATTATCACAACTCATTCTTATTACAAACTATTTGCTTGATAAAAAAACAAAACAATGCTTTTTTTTTCATCGACATTGAAAAGTAAATCGGCAACCCACTGCGACCTTAGTCGGGTTTTTTCTGCAATTATTAGTGTACGCTAACTAATTAACCGCAATAAGTAAAATTATCATTGAGTCAGTGCAGCAGCGGTGATACTTTCGAACTGGCATTCGCAATTTGTGGTGCCATTGTAGTACAATACGTCGGCTTGAGCGTACAAAACACGTGACAAACGGTGCGACCAAAGTTATAGACGAGTGATCGGTTGTGACTAAAATGACATCGCAGGGATGGCAACCACCAGATATAGCGTCAATATGTACGGAACAACGCACCCCATTGACCCAGTGCTCACAAGCAGGATTCATGTATATTGCCCTTGTGACACAACTTTTCGGAAATTCAATAGACAACGTTAACATTCCCACAAATCCTTATTCGATTCAACATTATTCCGGTATAAGTGATGTGCGTACTCTTACTTCACCGCTGATTGAAACAAGTATTTTAGGACCTACAAGGATACCTTTAGGACCAACTCCTTTCAATGAGCAATTTAAAACGACTTCATCTGATCTGGGTCCTTCTTTGGATTTCGAATCAAAAGTGAATCATAAAATACACGCTCACAGTTATGGACCGGAAGGAAGTCATGGATACTCCGAATCTTCGTTTTATTTGAAGCCAGATTTCGAATTCGATTTTGAAAAGGAGTTTCGAGATTTCGATTCAGTTGGTTATCATTCCAATGTTTTATCGAAAAGAAAAGATGTCTTTGATACTGATGCAGCTGATTCGAAAAAGGTTGAAGTTAACGAAAAGGCGACTCAGAAAGATGGAAAGGAACCGGTAAAAGGTGACAATATAAAAGCTGGTGAAGATAAGCCTAAAAGTAAAAGACGTAAGAGACAAGTCCCCGAAGTGTTTGACTTTATAATAGTTGGAGCCGGTTCGGCTGGATGTGTCATTGCAAATCGTCTTTCCGAAGTAAAAAAATGGAAGGTAAGTAACTTTCTATGTATTTATTATAACATATTTAGTATTAATAAACCTAAATCCTACCAACATCTTAGGAGTCCACGCCAACCTCACCTGCAAGTGGTGCACCTGCCGATCAACGAACGAGGCTCTGGCAAACATAAAAGTACCCGGTAGGCGGCAATAGGCTCGCCACCTATTACGTGGAACCAATAATAAAATTGGCAAAATGTAGGTTTATAATATGCCTCTGCCTACCTCTTCGGAGAAACAGGAATGTATGTATGCATGCAGGTATGTATGTATAGCATTCATAGTTCAACGAGAGTACTTAGCTAGAAAAGGCCGTCCTTGGATAAGTACCGTTTGTGTGACATTTAATATCAAATATGCTTATTGTGTTACTACACATGACCAATAACCCTTTTGCCTTGGTACGTGAGAGAAAGCCTCAGCCCAGCAGTGGGAAGCCTACATGTAATTTATTCACATACATTAAAAATCTTACGACGTTAAACATTACGACGATTTCTTGCGTAATTAGTCCGGGTGGTGCGAAATATATGTTTTTATGTGTTGAGAAGTCATGTTTTTCTTACGTGAATCTGTCGAACAACTGTACAAATACGTAATGTATAATGTACAATATTGCTACCGTTGTTAACAACATTGTCGCTGTGATTATGCAAACTATATGATACATGGCACCCGTGGGAGTTATTATCCAATTAAGAAGATGAAGTGTGCTGCAATATAGTTTAAGAGTACCTCCAAGGGATTTCAAGGGACCGTTATATCTCTCCCAACTCCTTGGTATAAATCATTGATTGATTTTCTCTTAAGTAGAGTGTTACGGGCAAGTTTGAGGAAAAAGGTTAGGGATGTAACATGAGATGATTTTTCCTATAAAAATTCTCTATTTTTTGATTAAAACATACAAAGGTCAGTGATGCAAAATGAGTTGATTTTACCTATAAAATTGCTGTATTTTTTAAGTCAAAACATTCATAAGATACAATTTTATTACAATAAATCAACCCTGCGTCAAGAATGCAAGTCTGCATCAAGAATTGAACTCACGACTTTTGGAAATCCTGTCCACTGTAATAACCACTAAGCTACAGGGACTCCAAGGAACACGTTAAATTTATCTACCACCTTGTTATGGGTTCCTAGTATGCGTTATACATCACTGTGAAGTTATGATTACCCTCACTCGTGAGTTCTTTTTACACCTGGGTTACCGCGGATCGGTAAATTTTTGGGCATTTTTGGGCATTGTAAATGCTAAAAAATCAAATCATAAAATTTTATGGGTGGGTGTATAGGGATCCTACTAACATCTAAGGAACCCAAGCCAAACCTGCAAGTGGTGCACCTGCTGATCAACAGACGAGGCCCTTGCAAACTCAACAGATCTCGGCAAGCGGCAATAGGCTCGCCACCTATTACGTGGTGTGTACTATATCGTCTGCTTACTGGTAAAACATGATAAATGTATTTTTTTTCTAAAATGACTTATGAATGCATTTATATGTAATTTTCGATGCTTTATCTACTTATATTATAATTAATTATATTATAATTGGTGAAGTGTGGGCGTATAATATGCCTCTCCCTACCCCTTCGGGGAAACAGGCGTGAATGTATGTATGTAAAATTTCAAAACATACATGTTTATTGGCTTATACTTAATAACACTTGCGTTATAATAATACAATATTTTGTTAAAATCGCTCCAGCCTTTGCTTTTATTAATAGTTACTAGGGAATATTTAGAAATAAAGCAAAAGCTGATTGTCGGATTTTGACGAACGACATGGAGTGGAGGTCAGTATACCTGCACTCCGCTTGAGGCCGTGGATTCGATTCCCGCACAGGACAAATATTAGTACATGATTTGTTCTGGTCTTGGTACTTCTTATGTATATTAAGTATAAATTTATAAAAAACAAAAAAATTAACTATCCGTCTGTTAACTGTCCGTTCCATAACGCAAGTTCTTACTTAATATTTAAGCTGCTGCTGCAATGGTACTTATTATTGAACTAAATTATTTTTGATTGTAAGAGAATTATTATTATAATTTAAAACACAGACGTTACTAGCCAACTTTATATTAAATTGTATGTATAAGTTTCCTTTTCCTTGCGTTTACCAGTGTCGAGTAAAATTTATATCAATAATATATATATACCTATATATATATATATCATAGAAAATGAGAATAAGTGTTGATAAAGATGATAAAAGATAAATGAGGTGCCCTTCCCCCTAAGCCCATTGCGTCCTCAGTAAAGATGTGGGACTATATTGAGATCTCACATGGAATATTTGAGAGAATTTAAAAAGTGTTGTTGCTCTGTTTTGTTTCGGTTACCAACACTCATGTACATTCACAAACATTGAACGCATAATAATCCACCGTTATTGCACATATAAATTGCACAAATTTGAAGAAATGAACCAAAACTCGTTTATGTTTGTAACCTTCATTGTAATTGCTTTTTAATTTTCACAATTTGAACTTGATATTGCTAAATAATTTATTTTTGGTTGACTCCGTCAATTTTGACATACTTGTATGTTTACGCACTATTGGTATAGTCAAATGTAAAGGAATATTTAATATGAATATATTTTGTGACCACAATTATCTGAAGGCCTACCTCTAAGTCAAAGAAAAACGAACGAAACATTTTACCCATCCCTTTCACTCGATAACAATTTACGTAGAGAGTGAAAGAGATAGGTATAACTTTCTTTTAAAAAAATTCTAAGGCCACATACTAAAGAAAGGTTTGGTTGTAAGAGAATATTTATTTATTCACTAAGGTATGAAAATCTTGGGAAATATATACTTAATTTTCGTTTTCACCTCTCCGTTCATTAATATGTAAATTTAATTATATATTGAAATTAGACCGCTTTCACATAACGTCAATTTATAATTAAGTTTACATAACTAATTAACGTCAATATTTGGTTAATACCTATTAAAGTAGCGTTAACCTTTCATTTGAATGATTTATCTACCTGTATGTCCATATATCGTGATTCTTTAGATATTGTGAAAATGGCTTACGCAGTCTTACGAATTGACGAAGAGAAATTCTACCGAAAGATAGGCAGCAGCGTTATCCTGCGTTCTGGCTTGACAACCACCACCCGCCTACCTTTTTTTTTTTTTTTTTTTCTTTTTCGGATGGAAAATCGTCAAATGACCGTCTTCCGCTGTGGGTGAAGCGGAAGGGTGTGTCAGACTTTTACTGACTAAAAACCATACATGTTCCTTCTTGAGCCTGTAACACCAAGGCCACGGTAACTCTTTCGAACAGTCCCGCAACCCCGGCAACTCAGTGTGCTGACATCTCTTTGAGGCGCGCGTGGAACACGAACGCGCCGTCGACGCGGCCTGTCGCCTATAGTTGGCGGAAGGGCGGCGAGTTACCCATTACCCACCGCCCACAACCACCCGCCTACCTAGTGTCGTAATTTTAGGCCAAAAATCCTCCATTTAAAATGTAATCAATTGGAGACGCCAATGTTCAGCTGTGAACTTTATGAGGGTTAATGATATGATGATAAGAGCTTTAGGTCCCAAGTTTTAGAATCGAAAATAATATGTTTCCAACGATGTTTATATGCCGCGTGGTACAGGCCTAGAATAGTGCCAACCCTGTCTTCTCACGGGAAGTTGTAAGAGTCGACCTCCTCATCACCTCATCCTGCGTATTGGCTTGAACTGCGATAACCATCACGCCTGTCCAGCGTGGTGATTTTATTTTTATTTTTTTCTGTTTATATTATACACATACATTACTCAAATACAATAATTACGATGTACAAAAAAAAAACAATAAGTTTTGTACAGTACATCGGACATTTATGATATCATAGCTATAACATACATTACACAATTAATTAAAAAAAATTATCAATAATTACACAAAGTAAACATCATTTTGACATTACTATAATTTCGCAACTACACTATTGTTATCCATGTGTGAAATGAGAATTACAAACCAGTAAAGTACACTTTTAATTTAGGCATAAGATTTTTTTTCATTTATCTGGCTTTTAACTTGAGCAGGCAGTGACTTCAATAATCAGGGCACAATGTAACATAATCTGCGCTTTCCATAAAAGTTGTTGCAATTTGGAGTGACAGTTTTTTTGAGTTTATGGGCAAATACCCCTAGTTAAATGATATCTACTGGGGAAGCCATGTTCAGCAGTTGACTCATAAGACTGAAATGATGATGATGATGTTTTATTATTACATACATTTCTTAGCAACTCTCTGCTGAACGATTTTAAGAGGGTTGACTACGCACTATAATGCCACTATAGTCCATAAGGGCCGCATATTTGAGCAATATAAACTGAAGTGTTGCAGTAATTGCGAGAGCTACAGCCTTTAGAACGGAATTAAATATCTAAAGCGCCTTACTTTTATTGGCAGTTATAATTGTAAAGATAAGGTCTGGACAATGCTGCAGTGTCGCAGTAATTACGCTAGCTATAGCATTTAGAGCGGAACATAGTATAACATAAATCGCTACTTTTATTGGCGATTATAACTCTAAACAATAGTTCATGAAAATAATAAAATGTCGCAGTAATTTCGCTAGCTGCAGCCTATAGAGCGGAACATAGTGTTGCGTTACGCGCTATTCATGGCAATCATATTTGTTCATAGAAAGTCATAACAATAATAAAATATTGCAGTAATTTCGCTAGCTACAGCCTTTAGAGTGGAATAAACTATTGTGTAAAGTGATACTTTTGTCAGCAGTCATAACTGTAAGCAGAATGATAAGAGTAAAGGACACATACTTGGCTATAAAATAATAATATTATTTAAGGCAGCTAACGGAAAAGAAATATAAACAATTACCAAATGTATATATTTAACATGTAATTATTGATTAAATTACATTGATTAAATTGCCAACCTCACCTTTCCTTATTGCACACAAAAATATAAATTAGGTGTATAGGGATCCCACCAAGCGACGGCGATAGCCCAGTGGCGCGACCCCTTGCCTTTAAATTCAAAGGGGCTATGGTTCAAACCATCGCACCTATGACTTTTCGGAGTTATGTGCGTAATTATCGCTTGCTCCGTGCCTCGGAAAGCACGTTAAGCCGTTGGTCCCGGCTGTCATGAACATCTATGGAAGTCGTTATTAGGAAGTCAGTGCCTTCTAACAGACTGCCAGTCCATAGAAAATATCCAAACTGCAAAATTAAATGACGATGTATTCTTCTGTAAATTAGACCAATTATTTCGTTTCAAGATAATTATCATTATGACCTTGTGCGATGGATACTAAATAAGGGATAAACATAAATAAATACTTTTTTTGTAAATACTTAGGTACTTACTTAATATACATAAGAAAAAACCCAGATCAGAACAAACAAACATTTGTCCTATGTGGGAATACAACCCACGACCTAAGGAGCGGAGGGTGGGTATACTCGCCTCCACGCCATATCGGTCTTCGTATATAGAAGTGAACAATATATTATAGGTTAATTACTGTTTAGCGAACTTAATTACTGTTTACTGAAGCGCTCGTAGCTCTGCGGTGCTCGGTGGTCGGAAACGATCACCGAAGTACAGCAGAGTTTACAGAGGTCAGTCTTTGGATGGGTGACCGTTTGTGTGGCATTTCATATCGAGCGCTTCCGTGCTTCGGAAGGCACGTTAAGCCGTTGGTCCCGGTTATCACTAAATGTGGTAGTCGTTAAGCCATGTTAGAGGCCTAATGGGCGGCTTGATAAATTCTAACAGCAGGACGCCATACACCTGCCTCCGCCAATCCGCACTGGGTCCGCGTGGTGGAGTATGACCCAATACCCTCACACCTTGGTATGTGAGAGGAGGCTCGTGCTCAGTAGTGGGACGTTTATGGGCTGAGATGATGATGACTGTTTAGCTAATGAAAATTTGCAATGAATGCCCATCATATTTTAAGGCAACAAACAAACGAAGTTGAAAAATCGTGTTGCCTAGCGTATTTTAGTTTTTTACAGAAAAGTTTAAGTTCTTTTTAAAAAATTTAGCACACAGGGCGGAGCGCTGGAATCAAAGGGCGAGCTGTACTCGTATACAATTTAAGTTAATTTAAGCGAGGATTTTAAAAATAGCTTTCTTGTATGTTACTATAAAACAAAACACCTCTTTGATCGTCATTGCTACCAAAGTTTAGGTTGTAAATAAATACTTATGCAACTACAGAAAACTCTTTATAAACGCATAGTTTATGTGAGACGCGGAATGAGTATTTTAATACTTTTGATTATTCTACCGACTATTAAATAAGCAGCAACAAGGGCAAAATTCCAAATTCAAGATCAGACCTTGAAAAAAAAATATCGCTGATAATTTCAAAAAACGCGCGACAACACAAAGCGTGCGTCTCATGAGAACCAACTCTGAAATTCGTTGCCGGCTCATGTGTCTCCTAGATCCTATATTCCCAGGACGTGGAGCGGCATTTAAGCAGGCCATAAATTTTTTGGACTTAATTTTATAGGTCAGCAGGTAATAACAAGGCAGATAAAAAGAAGATTAAATTTTAGACATTGCGTCTTTCTTCTGGGACGCGAAATGAATTACGATTATAATAGATTAACATGATTCTATCTACCATATCCAGTAAATCAAAATCCGTTGCGCAGTTTTCAAGATAGCATACATACAAAAAACATAATAATTATATAGGTAGATATATAAAAAGTTATTAATAATTAAAGAAATAATTGATAATCACGCTAAAATCATGAAGCTTAGATTAACTTACATGCAACAAAACAATAGAAAAACAAAAAAATAAATAATTGTAAGTGAATCTGAGTGCCAGCTCCGAGCCACCGCTTTTTGAACCACAAAGAACTGGCAAGAAGCTCACAGGCTATGCTCTTTTAAATGGTTAATTAGTTAGGTGTTTAGATTGCAATCTTCATTTGTCGATGACGCGATACAATGTAATATATATTTTATATAACATGAACAATATTTACGTTTCAAGTCATTCATATTAGAAAAGCCTGTAAGCAGGCAGAAAAAAGCAACATTGATTTATAGATACTAAGTGTTTCATGTCTATTTCCCCGAAGGGGTAGGCAGGGGCATACTATGAGTATACGCCCACATTTCGCCAATTATATAGTTGGTCCCACGTAATATGTGGCGAGCCTATTGCCGCTTATCAGGAACTTTTATGTTCACCAGATGCTCGTCCGTTGCTCAGCAGTTGCACCACTAGCAGGTGAGGTTGGCTTCGAATCTCAAATCTTGGTAGTATCCCTATACACCCTATACTAAAATACCTACTAAATCTATGATAATGTATGGCATTATACCAAAAAAGTCACCGAAGCAAAACCGGGTAGAAGGCAACAGAACTCACGGACCGCCGAACCCATTTCCTATATCGCATTCCCCGCTCAGAAACTTGAGATTTCAATTGTACTGCATGTCACAACTTCGCACAATATGAGTTTCATAACACGATGAGAGAAAAGGTTATTGGTGGACGCGAGCAAAAACTAGACAATGCTAGTTATGGAAAATCGTGAGAGCTAATTGTGCGGCTGCATGAGAATTTAGTTGGGTGACCTTTCGTGTTGATCGACTATGAGTTGTTAATTATTCTTAGGTGACTGGAGTAATTAAGTATTACAAAATTCGATATGAATATTCCTAAGCAATTGAAATTAGGTCTCATTTGAATGATTAATTAACCGAATTGACAAAAACAAAAAAGTTCCAATTGCTGAAATTTCAAGTTTAGGTTAACTGTTAGTTAAATAGGCTAGTTTTAATTGTTAAAATAATACATCAATATGATGCTTTAATATTTGACGACCGATTTGGCGTGGAGGTCAGTATACCTGCACTTCACTCCAGAGGTCGTTGGTTCAATTCCCACACAGGACAAATCTTTGTGTGCATGAACATGAATATTTGTTCTGGTCTGGGTGTTTTCCTATGTATATTAAGTATGTATTTACAAAAAAAAAATAATTAAGTATGTTTATCCGTTCTTTAGTATCCATAACACAAGTTCTTAGTGATAATTATCTTGGAACTAAAGAATTGGTGTGATTGTAAGAGAATATTTATTTATTTATTATCATTCTTATGCAGGTTAAACATTATGATAATGTTCTTAATTTAGAGTATTAAATAGCATAATTATAATTAAATTATGTTTGAATTGTATGAGTATTTTCTGGCCGATGCTTATGTAACCTATTTTTATTCTATCTATACTTTAGACATACTTAGTAAGCTAGATACAAAAACATTACCCAAAATTTTTGGAACGTGTTTTGTTTTAAACAATTCAAGGATTTTGTTATACAAGTAGTTCGCCCGCGGCTTCATCCGTGAACAATTCGATATATCCCGCATCTTGTTTACATACTTTATATTATCATTATGATATCAGCTAATAATGATCGTGACAAAATCATAGTTTAACGTTACTAGCATAAATAAATGAGGACTTTCGGTATAATCTTTAGTTTTCTATTTCTAACCCCTACAACATTATATTCGCATTAAAAAATAGTACATGTCCTTTCCTTTGCATAAGACTATCTGTGTTTCAAGTTTCAGTTAAATTGATTCTATAGTTTTTGCGTGAAAATGAGACAGTCAAATAAAATAATATATACTTTATTACCTTTAAGATCAACAGGGTCATTTAGAATCGTCAATTTTTAAAAAAAAATGTAAATTCTTTTTAAGGAATGACAACATTTTTTAAACAACATTGATAAAATGTACATACAGACAGAGTCACTTTCACATTTATAATGTGGAATAAAGATTGTTTATCATTGATGATATATCATTGCGTAAACAATATTAATTTTGTCCGAATTTAGAAAGAATCGCTTAAAATGCTTTGAATGTTTCTTGAGTTTTATGATTTGCATTTTAAACCCGCGTTATTAGGCCACTATGAAAGTTAAGATCGCCCTCCATTGTAAAATAAATATTTTTACAATTAAGCAAATTATAATAACACGAAATCTGTTTATAAATTTTTAACATTTTTTTGCGTTTAATAATGACAATAATAAATATTTTCTAACAATTACACCAATTACTTAGTTTCAAGATAAGTATAATTAAGAACTTGTATTTTGGAAACTAAATAACGGATAAACGTATATAAATATATTTTTTATAAATGCATACTTTATATACATAGGAACAAATATTCATATTTTTGCACACAAAGATTTGTCCCGTGTGGGAATCAAACCCACGACCTTAGAAGCGTAATGCGGGTATACTCGCCCCCACGCCATATCGTTCGTAAAAAAATTCACAGCTATGATGTGTATGAGGAGGTTAATGAGTGTGAATGAAGCTAAAAGTGTGTGCCAAGATCATAGCAAGTGGAAGGATGTGATCTAATAATAATAATAATAATATTTATTGGTGCACTATACAATTAAAACTAAAAACTAAAAACTCTGCCTACCCTTACGGGAAAGAGGTGTGACATTATGTATATATGTATGTACATAATGTCACACCTCTATAAAGCCTATTTACACCTATTTAAAGTAATGACACGATCTTTTTACTAAAAAAAAATCAACTCGTCCGCGGTAACGTGCTTCTTAAAATATATAAATATTTTCTGACAATTACACCAATTATTTAGTTCCAAGATAAGTAAGTATACTAAAGTATCATTAAGAACTTGTGTTATGGATACTAAACAACGGATTAACATACTTAAGTACTTTTTTTTTATAAATACATACTTACTATACATAGGAAAACACCCAGACCAGAACAAATATTCATGTTCATGCACACAAAGATTTGTCCTGTATGGGAATCGAACTCACGACCTCTGGAGTAAAGTGTAGGTATACTGACCTCCACGCCATAATCGGTCGTCAATAATAATGTTGGAGCACGTCAAGCTAGCATGCTCCGTCAAAAATTACGCAACAAATGGTCGCTAACATTGACATAAATAAATGTTACAATAACACAGAATTTCGCTTCAAGAATTAATTAGGCAATTCACAACCCTTTTTTCTGGCTCAGATAAGGTTAATCTTGCGAGGAATCGAACCGAAGCCATTTCTCAACGTTGTCCCTAACTGCGCTTGACATTTGATAAATCCAATGGACCCGCTTAGAGGCCGGGTTATTTTCCTACTGAAATTTCACGGTATTCAAACACATGTGTAGTTTTCATATTTTCTTGGTAATCATTGACCATTTTTTTGCTCTTGCATTTTTTTTTAATCCTTTTTAAACTTTACTCATTTTATTGATGTTCATGTTATTATTAAGACGAGGTAGTATGTAGGTTTATATGTATGTGTGTATGTTATCAATAGATATATATGAATGGGTGTAAAGGGATCCTACAAAGATCTGAGGAACCAAAGCCAACCACACCTGTGAGTGCTGCACCTACTGATCAACAAATGAGGTTTTGGCGAACATGATAGCTACCGGTAAGCGACAATAGGCTCGCCACCTACTGCGTGGGGCTATGACCGAAAGCAGCAATAAGCTATCACATGGGACCAAGAATATAACTGGCTAAATATAGGCGAATAATAAGGATAATAATATGGTAATACCAATGAACTAAGAATATTTTGACATATAACATAAGAAAATATGACATATTTATTCTTATTATTCTGTTGTATGTTACTTTTTGCATATTGTATGTTGTGAATATGTTTATAGGTTTATCTTATATGTTGTGTTATTTGCTCATAATATCAATTATAATTTTATAACTGTGTCACTATAACTTAACAAATAAAAGCTACATTAACGATCACCCATCCAATTAATGACCTGGCAAAACGCTGCTTAACTACTTTGATCGCTTTCACAGATACCTAAACTTGTAGCGCCACAATCTTGTCGAATAATGAAGAAAGTTACCCAATCAATACTGTGGCTATTATAAGTTATTTTTTAAATCCGTGACATAATTAATTTTAAGTGGCCAGCTACTAAGATGTCGTGTTGAAACCGCTCTCAAGGCTATGCGCCGATTGAGTCCGCTACTCATAGCCTTGAGAGAGAGAGAGATTTTCGATTTTTTAGGTTAATTTTATTTATTACTATAAAAAATAAAATTACTTAGTATTTTAATTAGTCATAATATATTTCATATATCAAGCTTGTAATAATGCGACTTAAATATTCTAACGAACTTTGACGACCGATATGAGTAGGTGGCGCGTATCGAGTATACGCGCCACCTAATCACTTGATTCGATTCCCACACAGGTCAAATCTTTGTGTGCATAAAAATGAATAATTGATCTGGTCTGAGTGTATTTATTTGTATATTAAGTGTTTATGTTTGTTTATCCTTTATTTAGTATTTATAACACAAGTTCCTAATTATACTTATCTTTCAACTAAGTAATTGGTGTAATTGTCAGAAATTATTTATTATTGTTATTATTATTAAACAGATGTATTATTATTGAACTGTATATAATTTATAAACAGATGTCACGTTTTTATCATTTGTTGAATACTTGTAAAAATAGTTTTTCGACTATGAGCGCGATCTTAACTTTCATAGCGACGCAATAAAGCGGGCTTAAAACGCTTGTAACATTCAAAGCATTTTAAACGATGTGGTCAATTGTTTTTTAATTCGGACAAAATTAATATTGTTTACGCAATTAATTAGCATAACCAATATTTACTTCTATACCTAGTATTTAAAAAAATAGTTACCGCTAGTTCCTTATATATATCTAAGTGACTTTTCATAATGTCTCATATTAAAAAGTAGATGACTAATTAAAAAAAAATTATAATAGTTTCACAGTATGTGAAACAAGCGCCATGATGGCCATGACTACCTTCTAATCTGTGTTAATAAAAAAACCATAAATTTCATATGAAAAAATACAATACGTGTTCCGTATGACTACTTTACCGCTGCGGCACTGCAGTGGGACGATAAAAAATGTCTAAATGAAAAGAGCCTTTAATTGATCAATAGGGGCTATGTTCCCATCATATATCATCATATTTGACGACCGATATGGCGTGGAGGTCAGTATACCTGCACTTCACTCGAGAGGTCGTGGGTTCGATTCCCACACAGGACAAATGTTTGTGTGCATGAACATGAATATTTGTTCTGGTCTGGGTGTTCTCCTATGTATCTTAAGTATGTATTTACGAAAAAAAAGTATTTAAGTATGTTTATCCGTTATTTAGTATCCATAACACAAGTTCTTAATAATACTTATCTTGGAGCTAAAGAATTGGTGTAATTGTAAGAGAATATTTATTTATTTATTATTATTTATTTATATATTTAACGCTATGCAATTAAGTTAAGATAGAACTAATTATAATAATTTTCAAGGTCAACTTCAGTCAGCGGACACCTTAGCCGATTTAGTCTGTGCATGGCCTCTATTTATGAGAGCAAAAATTTTAAACTAAATGCATATCCGCGCTATTCAGTCAACATACGCGGGCATTTTATTTTAAGTCTATAAAATAAATAAATAAATATTTCTAACACTTACAGCAATTATTTAGTTCCAAGATAAGTATCATTAAGAACTTGTGTTATGGTTACTAAATAAAGGATAAACATACCTAAATACTTTTTTTTTGTAAATACATACTTAATATGATAGGAAAACATCCAGACCAGTACAAATATTCATCTTTATGCACACAAAGATTTGTCCAGTGTGGAATCGAACCCACAACCTCATGAGTGGAGTGCGGATATACTCGTCACCACGCCATTCGGTCGTCCTAGTAATAATCTCATCATTTCATCATCATTCATCAGCTCATTGAAATCAGGCACGAAGGACCCCCTGCGAGATGTGAGAAGTAAAAAGCCTGTGTCCGATTTAGAGTTAGTAACATTAAATATTACTTAGAGTTTGATCGATTTAAATCGCTTAGCCGATATGTAAGCATATTACCTTAACTAGTTAAATCTTATGTACGTAATGGCTCGTACGAACAGAACAGACAAGATCGAACAAAAAATCCGCTATTTGCATTGGCTTTATAATAATAATAATTCATTATTCAAACTAAATACAAACATATACAATTACATTTTATATCTCTGCGCCAGAACTAGATAACTTAATATCTGTGCTGCAGGCAATATAGCATTGGCCTTATAACATACTGCACTGTCCTTCTAAAACAGAAACTCAACAACTGTCTGCAAACAACTGCATAACTAAAACAGTACTTAGAACATACTTACTAGCTCTTTATCTAGATAAATGGACTGTGACATTTATAGCCACAGCCACGTTAGACTGAACTAGTAATTTCTTAGACAGGTAGGTAATTATTTGTTACAGTTGGCTTACACACATCAGTAGTTTATGTAGGGTCTTAGAAATTACGATTTAGTAATTTATTATTATTTATTTAATGTGACACGTCACATGACTTTATCCTGCCTGATAGATAAAATAAATATAAATGTTTTCTGACAATTACGCGAGTTATTTAGTTCCAAGATAAGTATCATTAATATGTTAAACACAGTATCATTAAAGAGGCAACTTGTGTTCTTTATTTATTTTTGGATCTCCAACAAGAAACACACATTTCTAATACATAAAAACAATCAAAATGTTAACTGTCCCCGTGTTTTCTCAGTTACAGGAAATCACATCATGCATTATTAATATAAATTTTACATTTTCCTTTAATTAAAACCTAGATTAACAATTTTGGAATATAATGAAAGAAAACAGAAATATTAAAAAAGAGTAATCTTAAAGTCAATTATTTTACAATACATTATTCAATGAAGTCAAAATTATGAAAATCACACTAAACGATTAAATAAATAAATAAATTTAAATTAAGAAAAGCTATCACTAGCAATATTCAATACAAATTTTTATTTAATTTTTTTAATATAAATATAAATTTTAGAAAGAACCCGTAACAAACAAGTAACAATCAAATTGAACTTATTACTAAATGCGTGTACGTCGACACTGACACTTTCAAGTGCTTTCATATTATATTTTTTTTAAATTGTTACTAAAGATGTTATATATACTATATAACGAATTAACTTACACATATACTGTTATTTTGGTGTATACATAATTAATATACATAGGACAACACCCAGATCAGAACAAATGTTCATGTTCATGAACACAAAAAAAATTGTCCTGTGTGGGAATCAAAACCACGACCTCAAGAGCGGAATGCGGGTATACTCGATAACACGCCACGAGGTCGTGGGTTCGATTCCCGCACAGGACAAATCTTTGTGAGGATAAATATGATTATTTGTTCTGGTCTGGGTGTTTTCATATGTATATTAAGTATGAATTTACAAAAAAAAAAGGTATTAATGTATGTTTATCCGTTATTTAGTATCCCTACTACAAGTTCTTAATGATACTTATCTTGGAACTAAATAATTGGTGTAAGTGTCAGGAATATTTATTTAATTATTTGGTGCTAAGTGAAACGTCATTAGATATTACTTAAATCATTAATACACATACGTTATCTCAAACTTATACGTTTACTGGTTTTAAGAGGTCCATATTGTTGAAGCAAAAGTTTACTTTTCGCAAGGATATCTCTAGGTAAAATGACTGTATAGGAGAGAGGTGGATAGCCTTTCGCCCATATTGGTACTAGAGTAAAAAATAAAAATACAAGTATGTGGTACAATTGAGACACAAAAAAGAACTTAAACGCTATGAATAAAAAGCAAATATAAAACACTAGCATTTGCCCGCGACTACGTTCGCGTGGAATAGTGACTTTCAGCAGATTTTTGGTTTTATCCACATTTTACACACGCGGGATTTTTAAGAAGTTCCCGCTCCCGCGTGATTTTCGGGCTAAAAAGTCTCCTTTGTTCTTTCTCGAGTTCCAAACTATGGTAGTACCAAAATTCATCCAAATCGGTTCAGTAGTTTAGGCGTTAAGAAAAGACAAACAGACAGAAAGGCAGACAGAGTTACTTTCGCATTTATAATATTAGTTTGGAATAAGGTGTCCCAGCTGTTAAAAAAGGGATCTAGTTCTCAGGGAGAAGATCCCAATTCTAATAGTATGACGAGTCAAATTAGGCATCCAGTTTGAACAAGGATTAACTTGAATTGATAAATTCCCGATTGATTCTCAAAGGGTATTTATTACTGGTAAACTTTTCCAAAGACATAGTGGGGTAAGTCTGCGATTGTGAAACTTTTTCACTCTGGGAAAGGAGTCATTGTTTTACTTTTACTATACCATCGATGTTGTACTCTCTAGATGTGGCTGTTTTTGGCTTAGTGTCAAATCTTGCAATTTCTCAGTATTCATAATCGTGAACAGCACGTGCTATTGCTCTTCAACGAGACTAATTATGTGGGTTTTCTTTCAAGTGTTAGGACATGACCATTATAGTTTATCAAACTACACAGTAGTCAACAACTGGATTAGTGATCGTTTGTTTGTGGAGTTAGATATTGAACGTTTTCGTACTTAGAATAGTAGTTAGTATATTACGTGGTGTGGTAAATCAAGCCTATGGTCAGGGACCGAATTGCGACGGTTTAAAATATTTATGACGCTTATCTGTAATTAGTGCACTTGATTAAGTATGACCGGTATCCCTCACACTATGATTTTTTGGAGGACGTCTGAGTCTAATAGTGAGAAGTATAGGCTTAAATGATATTAAAGACAAACCTAAATTTCAACCTATGGTTAATTACACGTGTATTCATTACTAGATTCGTCCTTGAGCTGATAAAGATTATGAAAACGATTAAACTAAATCCGAATAACAAACATATAGACATAAGATAGTTATTAATAGAATTGGGGTTATCCAGGATAATTTAAGTCCGTGAGAGCCATTTCCAAGTTTTTGCAAGGACACAGTCATTTAAAGACGATTGCAGAAAACGATATCTGGAACAAATTATTGTAATAGTCTTTTTTGAGCAGAATTCGCGACGATATCTTATTGTAAAACTGCAAAGTTTTTTTCTTTGTTTTGCTCATCTTTCGGGTTTTATCTCATTAAAGTTTCCAGCAACTTATTTGCAGTTATACTTCTTTGATAGTTGTATTTTCTTCTTGAGTTATTTTCTACAAACCAGATGCTACTGCGGTTTTGCTTTTCACTTAAAGTGTGGAAAAGTTGTTAACGGTATACAAAATAATAATTTTGTGATTTCTTCTTGTTCTTCTTTCATCGGTGTGCTATTTCGTGTATAATAAATAAATAGTGTCTAACAATTACACCAATCATTTAGTTAAATAATAAAATAAATAAATATTTTCTGACAATCACACCAATTTTTTAGTTCCAAGATAAGTATCATTAGGAACTTGTGTTATTTATTTATTTATTATATTTAGAAACAAACAGTCATATACATAAAGAGATTAGTACTAAAATTAAACATAGTTTTAGACCTATAGTTTCATATCTAAGGCACTTAAATAGAAAAATAAAGAGTTTCCTCGAAATTATATAAAAACTAGATAACTATAACATTACATACAAGTGCATACACATACATACATATATGCACACAGCCATATATACGCCCGTATACATACTTAGACACAAATACCAATGCAATATTTAAACAATGTAATATATACACACACACATACCTACTCATATCCATATGTATATGAACAGAATCTATAATACTAACATACAATAATAGGATACAACCATTAAAATATAAACACCACAGTTAAGACGAGGCAAGTAATTGCAACGATTTTTTCTTAAAACAATTTAAACTTTCACTAAAAAAGTCAACATCTATGAGTTTATCATTATACAGTCTGCAAGATCTTCTGATAAAACTATTACTAGCGTAACACGTTCTACAAATACGGATAAAAAATAAATGCTTTTTACGGCAAGCTCGTTCACTTCGATGTGGCACTCTAAATAATATTTCATGAAGCAATGCAGGGGCATCTATTTGATTATTAATTATTTTATAAAGGCATGCAACGTCAGCCAATTCGCGACGGTGACACAATTGAGTAATGTTGTGTGCTACAGAGGAAGTCTCATAATCCGAATACAAATGACAAGTACGGTAGCAGAGAGCCCTTACAAACTTTTTCTGAACTCCCTCTATCTTATCAATATGTTTTTTAAAGAAAGGGTGCCAAACAGAGCTTGCAAACTCTAAGTGGCTTCTTACATAACAGTTATATAATACTTTATAAGTTAATAAGTTACGAAATGGTTTACAGATACGCAATATAAATCCCAGTTGCCTATACGACTTATTTATCATTGCATCTATATGTGGAACAAAAGAAAGTTTAGAGTCTAGTATAACACCCAAGTCACGAATTTCAGTAACCCGCGTTAAGTCTTTATTACAGAGTCTGTAGGTGAAATTTAGTAAAGATGTTTTTCTGGAAAAACTTATAACAGAACATTTCTCAGAATTCAAAATTAAACTATTGGAATTACAAAAATATTCAAAAGCCAAAAGATCCTTTTGCAATAATTTACAATCATCTATGTTTCTTACAATTCGAAAGATTTTTGTGTCGTCAGCATATAATAATTGACTAGAATTTAACATATTTTTACTAATATCATTAATATACAGAATAAATAACAGGGGCCCTAAATGGGACCCCTGTGGGACCCCTGAGCTTATATATTTATAATGTGAGATGTAACCTCCTAAAGCTACAGCTTGAGATCGATTTTCTACATATGATTTTATCCAACGGAGTAGATCACCACGTATTCCCAACCGCCAGAGCTTCAATAGCAACGTACTATGACAAATCTTGTCAAAAGCTTTGGCAAAATCTGTGTAAACAGCATCTACTTGTGCATTATTATTCATGGCTTCCAAAACAATTTCAGTAAAAGATAAAAGATTTGTATCCACACTGCGTCCCTTAAAGAATCCGTGCTGGTTAGGTATAATATGACGATTGACAGTGTTAGAAATTTGAATGGTGACAATTTTTTCCAGTATTTTACCAAATTGGGAAAGCTTAGATATAGGACGGTATTTTACAATATCTTGACTAGTTTGTCCCTTGGGTATTGGGGTGACGAGTGCCCGTTTCCAAATGCTAGGGACGCAGCCCTCCCTAAGAGATTTCTCAAAAAGTAATTTTAGAGGTGTAGTTAAAAAAGCTGCACACTGTTTTATTAACAATGGAGGAATACCATCTGGTCCTGCGCCCTTATTAATATCAACCGATTTAAGGTAATTATGTACAAGATCATTGCTAAAGAAAATACAGCTCATGTCAAGGACAGTGTCCATGGTCAGTGGTAAATTCCGTAAATCAAAGGAAGCGATACTAGATTCAACGAAAACCGAGTGAAAATATTCATTAAACAAATTACAAATGTGATGACCATCAGTAGCTGATTCCCCATTATAGGACATAAGCTGTGGGAGACCGCTATTTGACTTAATTGACTTAACGTATGTCCACAAATATTTTGGGTGACTTTTAATTCTAAATTCAGTAAAATTCATATAATTATTATAACACTCCCTCTCCAATGTAACTACCTTTTTTCTAAGAAACTTAAAACTATCATAATCCAAAGGGTTTCCATATGTCTTCCACAACTTATGAAATCTACGTTTCTCATTCATTAATCTTTTAAGCGACTGAGTGTGCCACGGAGGTTTACAATTTGAAATACGCTGAGGGCGTCGGGGCACAAATTTAGCGATCAAATCATTTAATAAAATATAAAACTTATCTAAACATTGTTCAACAGGGAGTTCCGAGAAAAAGTCATACCAGTCAACCATAGATAACTGTATGTTAATCTCATTGTAATTTGCATTACGAAAACAATAGGTAAAAGTAGGCGCCGGTTTAAGAATAGGTGTATAAGACAAATTGAGTTCTATTTGAAGCGCCTTATGATGACAATCCTCAGGTGTCAGTGGACTACTTATCACTAGCTACTACCACACAATTAGTATTGGAGAGTATTAGGTCAAGAATACGACTATTACTATTTACTATTGAGTTATACTGATTTAGGCTAGAAAAAGACATGAATTCACGTAATAATTTAACTAAGGAACAATTACTATTGTCCAATAAACAGAATGAATTATCGGACGTTGACCATTGAGCCTCAGGAACATTAAAGTCGCCAGTTACTAAAAAAGTATCATTAGGATTATCAATTACGATTTGACCACATGACTCGAAAAAATTTAATAAAGTATCGCGAAATAATGGGCCACGCGGAATATAAATACAACAAATGTTTAGATAGTTTCTTACACTATTTAGATGTGATAAAGGAATAGATATCCAAACGCATTCGCAGGACGACAGGGGGGGCCTCGGCCAGTCCCGACGCACGGACCGAAGGTCACATCGTACGGCCACAGCGACACCCCCCCCACGCTCAGCGCCACTCAGAACTGCACATCGGTCGTCCCTATATACATCATACCTACTATCAAAGAATTCACGATTGTAAAAGTTTGAGGTTAACCAACTCTCTGCAATGCAAATAAAATCGAAATTTGATTGTAAGACTTCAAAAAGGAAACTATGAGACTTCGTACGAAGACCCCTTACATTTTGAAAGTAGCAAGTAAAAGATGTATTAATCATTGAAAAACACTGTTATTATTGTAAAAATTACATATTTGAATGTTACAAAAATTACAATATTGATGTGAACGAGCCCAAAATATACCTATTTGTTGACAAAGATACAAATATTTTATTGATGAAATAAATTTACAATAATAATAGCTAAACTAAACTAAACAACGGATAAATATATATAAATACTTCTTTTTTTTGTAAATAAATACTTAATATACATAGAAAAACACCCAGACCAGAACAAATATTCATGTACATGCACAAAGATTTGTCCTGCGTGGGAATCGAACCCACGACCTTAGGAGCGAAGAGCGGCTATACTCGCAATCACGCCATATCGGTCGTCAAAGATAAGTTATCGAGTTCAAAGATAAGTATCATTAAGAACTTGTGTCATGGATACTAAATAACGGATAATCGTAGTATTTTATTATTTATGTAAATACATACTTAATATACATAGGAAACATCCAGACGATAGCAATATCGACCTCTACGCCATATTGGTCGTGATATGAACACACAAAGTCATTGAAAAAACATGGTACAATTTCTAAAATTTTTATTGATTTATTTAACAATAAGCTTATATGGGTATCCTCTTTTAAAGAATGCTGAATATCCCGACCACAATTGATTCGTCTCCAGTGAGTGCGGTTGTAAACCTTTTTTTTGAGGATGGGAATGTGTCAAGTTACAGTCTCCCGCTGTGGGTAGAGCGGATGGGGTGTGTCAGACTCAAACTGACTAAAATCCATGCATGTTCTTTTATGAGCTCGTTATACTCAAGGCCGCGGTAACTCTTTCGGACCACCCCGCTACCACGGCAGGGTCTATAAGCTACGAAGACCGATATGGCGTGGTGGCGTGTATACCCGCACTCCGCTCGTGAGGTGGTGGGTTGATTCAAACACAGTACAAATCTTTGTGTGCATAAACATGAATATTTGTTCTGCTTTAGGCTTAAGACATTGTTAAGTATCTTAAGTATGTTTGTGCAAAAAAAAAGCATTTAGTATCCATAACACAAGTGCTTAATGATACTTATCTCTACGAACTAAATAATTGGTGTTATTGTCAGAAAATATTTATTTATTTATTTTTCTTTAAAAATATATAACATTTATACAGGCTGGTCCTCATAGCGACGTGACGTCCAATAAAAAAAAAGCTGCATGGAACGCACGGTGCATTCTGCATTCTGCCATCTCCTTTATTGAGTCACATCACCTTGTAGGCTTGCGTTGAGCTTGCGGGCGAGGACGCGACCTGATGAGTTACCACGGTCTCACCCTTCTTCGACAAGCCGGATTCATCTGATTTTTTTAGTGGATAGGCTGCCGGGGTCTTGCAAACCGACGCAGGAGTCCCACATAATTTTACCGGTCCCGCTTTTTTTACTGACGGGAAAAAAGGCCGGCCTTGAGCTTGTAATGTGTTCTCTTTGAGATATAGAGGAGCCATAACCATTATTTGAAGTTTCAGTCACTCATCATTCATTTTAAAATGAAACAAAAGCATCTGATATAGTTCAAGTTAAATCAGTTCCTGTTGAAACAAATCGCTACACAAAGAAGTTAAAAACTTTCATGACTTAAAATTTAAAAGCAACTAGCGGAACTCGAACAACAGCAATTCGTTTAAATAAAAACTATCTCATCACTGGGAGAAGTGTCGGGAAGTTTGATTGGGTCTAAACTATTAAAAATAAATTAATTGGACCACTCGAGCGTCGGTTGATACAGAAAAATGGAACTTCGTAAATGTTTTATTTAACGACTCTTGTCGTTGGAACGCGATACGCCACAACGGTGTTTAATATATGATGTACTATTGATGACTCGTGAATTTGTCTATGTGACTTCTTGATAGACTGCAAATTTCTAGGTACAATAGATATCGCAAATGCGTGTACATCGCGTGTCCGAAACCCGACCGATCGTCGAGGTTGGCTGCCGCTACAGTCCGCGAGCGTCTGTTATTGTTGTTTAAATACTGTAGCATAAACGATAACACGTATGAAATACTAATCTTTAGCGGCATCAGTGTCGATAAATCAGTTTGGATTTTGTCACTGAATATCGGCAGTGACGTCACATCAGGTGTTCTAAGTCTGCACGCTTGATTTCAATACAAATCGTGCTACTAGCGTTATCGTGATCTATTTTATATCAATATCTGTGGGTTGCTTGCAATGAGGACCTCTAGCAGCGTCGGGCGTGCTTTTCTTAGTGTCTTCTAACGAAATTTTATAAGTAATGTAAACTAATTAAATTAATCATTTTATTCGTACGTACCTAGCTTGATTATAATTAGAATAATAATATTTTTTTAAAATGAAACCAATTATTTAGTTCTAAGATAAGTATCACGGGTAAGCCAATATTTTCAATACTTTATTGATTCAGGCGTTACTTTGCGGAAATCCATTGTAAGCAAGTGATGGATGTCTTTACGACTAACTCGTCACTCTCGTTTCAGCGTTAGTCGTGAAGACATCGTTGTTCTGAGGCTCCTATCTTACCTGAAGATGCCCTGTGTAAGGGCGAAACACGTGTAGAGTTGAATAGTTTCTCGAATTTTCGGGAAATTAAAGTAGCGCGGGAATTGTTACAAAGACATTTTTAATCCATCACTTGCAATATTTTCAATTTAAGAACCTTGATTTTCAGATAGATATATATAGCACTTTATCTTGGGGGCCGCGTGTGAGCAAGTTAAGTTGCAAGGTGTTTTATACTTTTCATTCGCTGAAATGTCTTCAGGGTTATTTACTTGAGACCTCAAGGGTACTCCTTCCTCAACAAGGCAACTCAACTTACAAGGCTCTGAATTATTCGGACGTCTGTTACTTAGATGCTACGGAGCCACGGATACTTATTGGCCGTGGGTTCTAATGATTATGATTAAGATATTCTTTATTAATAAAATAAAACAATGAATAACTTAAGCATTATCGATTTTACATTAGATTAACTATCCTAGCAAACAATTTCCCCATAATTTTCCTCCATTTTCTACAACTTGTCTTTATTTTTATAAGAAATACATACATATATACACATTATATACATACTTACTTTCACGCCTGTGTCCCCGAAGGGTTAGGAAGAGGCAGAGGCGCATACAAGAAATAATACTATCCTATCAACCATTTCATACTACTTTTCCAGGTGCTACTTCTAGAAGCTGGCCCAGAGGAACCAGATGTGACCAGTGTGCCAGCCTTGGCACCAATCTTGAGCATGTCCAGCATCGACTGGCAGTATCAGACCCAACCCGAAGAATTGACGTGTCGAAACCAAAGGGGACAAAGATGTTCTTGGTTCAGGTAAGAAGGCGCTTATCATCGTCTCAGTCATTAAGGAGCTCCCTCATACTACTATACTACCTCCCTGACTGACGAGCATTCACATTTCAGATACGATCTTAAGCATTTAGTTTCGTAGACTCCGCGCATTATTGTTACGTGCTGAATATAGGCCTCTATAATGGTGTAATGGGCGAGTGAACTCGAGCCTTCTGTTTCCATCGACAGTACGTCGTCTTGATCGAGCCATCCATCGACAGTACGTCGTCTTGACGAGATCATTGGTCTATCAGATGGGAGGCCGTGGGACACGTTTGACGATTCAAAGTCGAAATTTCAGAACCCCAACGCCCCATCGGTGGACGATTCTTTGAGCTGTGTGCTCCACTACTCACTGAGTTCACTTATTCATTCAGTAATATTCTAAGGTCCATAAATATCTCCATATCGGGCGTGAATAAGTCGACAAGCTAGTTTTACGTAATTTTTAGAGCATCTATTTTTAATTTGGAAGAGAATTATATGTTGGCTAACAGGCATCTACTTAAAATTTATTCAATGACACAAATTGATAGACAAGTAACTTACAGAACAAGCTTGTATTAAATCGAAGACTTTTAATAATTGTGCCATGGAGAAGACATACAATTTGACATTCTTTGTTGTTAAGATGCCACATGAATGAAGCACACCATTGAATGAAAGCATATCATTAATTTTAAGCATACCTTTTACTTTTATGTCTTCGTAAATATTTGAGTTGGTATTTATATTAAAACGTGCACAAACACAACAGCATATTATTATCTTTCATTTGTTTGGATAATTGTCATATTTAAAAAAATAGGATTTACATTTTTTTTAACTATCTTTAATATTAGCAGCTGTGTTGGAAGTTGTCTAAAAGTTATGAATTTATGCCGCATATCGCAATTCAGACATTAACTTTTTCTGTAATCAGAAAACGTTATCATAAATTTTTTTAATGTTCTAAATATTATACCGATGTTCTTGAAATCGTTGTATACTAATGACAATTTACAGCGGGCGGGTTATGGGAGGTTCCAGCTCAACTAATTATTTAGTGTACATGAGAGGTAACAAACGTGACTACGATGATTGGGCCGCTATGGGTAATAAAGGATGGAGTTATGACGAAGTAATTACGAAATAAAAATATTCATAAATTTTATACAAGATACAAAAGCATGTGTTTATAAAAAAATAATAATTTTAGGTTCTTCCTTATTTTAAAAAATCTGAAGATAACCAAGATGTAGAAGCAAAGGATAAATATTATCATGGAGTTGGAGGACCACTCAACGTTGAAAGATTCACGTATATCGACAGAAATAATGAAATGCTCGTAAACGCATTCAACGAAATAGGATTACCTTTGGTTGATTTCAACGGTGAAAACCAGATTGGAACTATGACTGTTCAGACAACGTCAAAGGATGGAGTAAGGGTGTCTACTAACGCAGCTTTCATTAGACCTATTCGAAATAAACGATTAAATCTTATTGTGCGAACCAATGCACAAGTTACAAAGGTTTTAGTTGAAAATTACGATAAAGTAGCTTACGGAGTTAAGTTTATAAGAAACGGTAAGAGGTATACAGTTCACGCTCTCAAAGAAGTTATAATAAGTGCAGGAGCACTGAATTCTCCAAAAATTCTTATGTTATCAGGCATTGGGCCTAGAGAAGCATTGGAATCGATTAAAATACCTATCATACAGAATCTAAGAGTAGGATTTAATTTGCAAGATCATGTAACAACTGGAGCTATGTTGATGGGGTTAACAAACAAAACATCTACGCTTGTGAATGGAAAGGAAATTTTAAAAAGTATCAAAAAGTACTACTTAGCAAAACAAAAGATAGGCCCACTTTCTGCGACCGGTCCTCTGTATGTGACAGCATTTGTTAGAACTAAGTTCGCTGACGATGATGAAACAATACCAGATATACAGTACCACTTTGACGGCAGAAATTTAAAAGAGTTTTACTCTGATCCTACGACTTATTTGGCAACAGGGATATTTCCTTTTTCATATTACGATAGCATAAATGTAAGGCCAATTCTATTATTACCTAAAAGTCGAGGTTATTTGACATTAAATACAACAGATCCTGTCTTTGGTCAACCATTGATTTATCCAAGATTTTTTACAGACAAAAGAGATATAGATACTTTAGTGGAATCTTTAAATATGATTTTAAACCTTGAAAAAACAAAATCTTTCACGGATAATGGTGTGAAATTTATAAGACTAAATGTCCCAGGTTGTACGGATTATGAATGGGGTTCATACGATTACTTCTTTTGCATATTACGAAGTTACACGTCTACAATCTACCATCCTTCTGGTACGTGCAAAATGGGTCCACCGTCTGATGAAAATGCTGTTGTCAATGACAGATTAAAAGTATACGGTATAAAACATCTGAGAGTTGCTGATGCATCGATTATGCCCAAAATTGTGAGAGGTAATACAAATGCACCAGTTATTATGATTGGAGAAAAAGTTGCTGACATGATAAAAGAAGATTGGGAATATTATACTTGATAATAATTGACCAATACAAATCTAGGTTAAATATTTTAGTTGTAAGTACAATGAAGGAACTTGTAATAAATTATTTCTAAAAATATCATCAAAATGTGTTTTAATTATGTAAGTTTATTAAGCCTAAGCACAGGTTTGTGCTGCTACAGATTCGTTATTGTTGTATCTTTGGTGAGTCAAAATATGTTACAGTAACGTGATAAGACAATGTGTTGTTACATTTAACTGTGTTTTCCTTAGTAAATGTTTATGTACATAACCTTAGTATTTATGTTTGATAAACAGTGATAGGAAAAGGTAGTGCAATTTAGAGTCAATAACCTTCAACATTAGAATAGTATGGATACGCCTCCGGGATTACGTGACCAGTCCTTAACAATACTAACCTAGTATGGTAATTCCATATTAAGATTTCGTCGTGAATCTCGCCAAAATTGCACTTCCTATTCCTATCACTGTTGATGACACAAAACACCTTGCACTAGTATTTTCTGTTTGAGTACACAATTTTTCAATAGACGCAGCGAAATTTTGTATAATCACTGTATTCACTGTGGAAATGAATACGGTTTTGGGTATGTGTGGCTGTTATATAATATATCGATAATTTACCTTTACAAGTAAATATTTATGATATGTACTTTTTTCTAGGTGTCATTTACTTAATCGTTTAATTTATTAAAGTAAATGTGAATAACATTTAAATTTATATAGTCATGTAGAAATCGTAATGTTTTGCGTTGTTTATAACCTTAGTTCTTATTTATAAACTTTGAAATGTGGCCAAGCAAAATATGAACTTTGAAATCTAAATAAAGTTTAACAATCAGCAGCAGAAGATCAGCTTTGTGACATCTCTGAGATGTCCGACAAATGTTTGGAGGGCATCAGTTTAATATCAGCTCAGCTATAAACTACAATCTGAATTAAGATACATATAACTTATATTTCGTACTTCTTATTTTTTATGTATTACTGAAAAAAACTTGTGTGGAATACTTTTGAGAACCAACAAATAATTTGGTAAAAATAGTGACAATGATCTTTGTCTAAATATACAAACAATCAAATTGTAATAAAAAGTACCTCAAAATTTTGCTTGATCACAACGATAAAATATTACCTCTTAATTTAACGCAATGTTTTACTGTAATTACAGAGGCAAGACAATGGGGGGATCGAGTGCCCTCAACTACATGGTATACATGAGGGGTAATAAGCGAGATTACGACGGATGGGCGGAGCTTGGAAATCATGGTTGGAGTTACTCACAGGTGTGTATAGTTGAGTTGTAAGGATAAATTAATCCAATATAAAGACGTCTAAGGTTTAGGTAGAAACATTTCAAAATGCTTACCTATGATTATAGTATTTATATTGAATAATAACAATATAATACTGTAGCTTTTGGTAACTGAACGTTAAGAAAAACTAAGAATAAAAAAACCAGTATAATAAATATCCTATAAATCAATAAAACTAATCAATGTTTTCAGGTCTTACCCTATTTCAAGAAGTCAGAAAATAACAGGAACATGGAATCACACAACAAGTTATATCACGCCGTCGGCGGTCCTCTTAACGTTGAAAGATTTTCATATATTGACTATAATACAATGATGATTGTACAAGCATTTAAAGAAAAGGGTTTACCAATTACCGATTTTAATGGTGAAAATCAGATAGGAACAGATATAGCACAATCAACTTCCAAAGATGGACAGAGGGTATCTACAAATGCAGCATTTATAAGACCCATAAGATGGAAACGTCATAATTTAAAAATTATAACTAATGCTTTTGTAACTAAGGTACTTATTGATGGTTACAGTAAAACAGCACATGGTGTGGAATACATTGTCGATGGATTACGATATGTAGCTCGCGCACAAAAAGAAGTGATTATAAGCTCGGGAAGTATTAACTCACCAAAAATTTTGATGCTATCAGGAATTGGACCAGCTCCGCATCTGCATAGTTTAGGCATACCAGTTATATCTGATTTGAAAGTAGGACAGAATCTACAAGATCACGTTACCACTGATTCGCTAATTTTGGGGTTATCGAACAAAACTTCTACTCAAGTCGAAACTCCAGAAATATTTAGGGAAATTCAGGATTACTACAGCCAGTACAAACATAAATCAGGTCCTATGTCAAGTACAACTACACTAAGTGCTGTTGCTTTTATAAGAACGCACTTATCTTACGAAAATGCCCCAGATATTCAGTACCATTTTGATGGTAGAAATACTCAAGAGTTCTATTCAGATCCGGTAACGTACATGGCCACAAATCTTATGCCTATTTCATTTTACGATGGCCTCGCTGTAAGACCTCTTTTATTAAGACCAAAAAGTCGAGGATATATATTTCTGAATGCCACAGATCCTATATTCGGCCCACCGTTGATATATTCAAGATTTTTTACACACAAAGAGGATATCGACACTTTGATAGCTGGAATAAATTTTGCTGTCAGTTTAGAGGATACTGAAGCGTTTAAGATTAGTGGAGCAAGATTTATAAGAACTCCAATACCTGCTTGTAGTAACTATTATTGGGGAACTTATGAATATTTCACTTGTCTATTAATGGATCGTACCATAACAATTTATCATCCAGCAGGCACATGTAAAATGGGACCAAGTTGGGACCGAGATGCAGTTGTAGATCCAAGATTAAAAGTATACGGTGTTAAAAATTTAAGAGTTATTGATGCATCTATTATGCCAAACATAGTTAGAGCTAACACAAATGCCCCAACTATAATGATTGCGGAAAAAGCGTCAGATATGATAAAAGAAGATTGGTTGCCATCATTTTAATTTAAATGAGAACTAGATAAAAATATCTCTATGTGGTATTAACATAAGTAGATAGGAATTTAAATTTGCTCTTACTTGTATTTGTAAATAGCAATAAGGCTAATACAAATAATCTTCTTGACAATAATAATGTTCGCTTCTTAGAAATTTCGTAGCGTTTGTTTGAAAAATAATAATCGTTAAAAATATCTAACAGATGTAAATAGGTCATCAAAATCTAATCGTCTGATCATACTAAACTGCAGCAAATCAAGTAGGTCATAGAAAGTGTAGGCTAATAAAAACTCCAGCCAATAAGAAGGAGTAGACAAAAATTGCAATACAGAGAGCAAGGGTAGCTTAATAAGAATATTGGCAAGGGTATAAGAAAACAGTCAAAAAACATAAGTAGGTTATTATAAAAATGCAGCTAAGAAGCAAGGTTAGGTTAGTAATGTCTATAAAGAAGGTATTCGTAAGCACAAAGCCTATAGTTAATACAACACCAAGTTAAAGCCAAGAACAGAAGTATATAAGTATACCAAAGTATTGTTCAAATGGTTTTTGTTATAAAAGTAGAAAACCGCAGAAAGAATTCTTGAGATAAATAAAAAAATAACAAAAAATATTGGTTTGTTTTATTTAAAGACGTTGCCGTTTTGTTGGTCTCCAGCGCAGAGATCGTTCTCAAAAGCTAATATAATCTTGACTAAGATCAGAAGCTGGCCGAGGCTGTGATTAATTCAATATTGATGGCGCTTGAATTAAAAAGAAAATTTGATAATTCCTTAAAAATAACGATTTATTAAGTAAAAAAATTGATTAATAAATTATTGATTATTTCAATTCGTGATCCCATCTAGGGATGGTTCATATGAGTATTATTCAAAGTATTTTTTCAATCTAGTACGAATGATTTCATATTAAAATTACTTTTCGTCGTCGTTAGTTAGTGTGTTGATTATATGTTTCATATTCATATTCATTTGATTGTCACATGGTATCTTACAAGTATTACATTGGGAGAGAGGGCGCTTTACATAATAGTTACAAAACTTTAAGATAAAATATTTCAACTTAATACTGAATGAATATTACACACGACATTAAGATTATAAGAAGCCTTTTGTAGAAGATAGGATTGCAGATAATTTCTTAGGAGATCAGGTTTTTCTATATCCCTAATGTTATTGGGGATATGATTACATATTCGTATTGATATTCTTTGAGGAGCAGTATTTACGAGCTGGAGTTGTTAGTTATTTACGGAGATTATTATTTTATTTTTATATCCATCATTTCGCCTAATGAAAGAGTTAAGTGTAAAAAGCTCCATGTGTTGTTTGACAAATTTACAGGATTCTAATGTGTATATACAGGTTAACGTAAGTATACGATGCTGTATATATTACGGTTTACAAGAAGTCATTTGATCTCGATTTGAAAATTCGTACACATTTCTTCTGAGTTTTTTTATAGAGTATTGTTCAAAGTGGATTTTTTCAATCTAGTACCAATGATTTCATATTATAATTACTAAATTAAATAAATAAAACTTAATTTATTAATAACTTTTATTAAATATTAAATCAAAAATAAATAAATATCTAAAAACAAAATAACTTTACTGCTGACTAGGTACCTTGTAAACTTAGATCCGCTCGAGTGCGACGTGTGCCTACGTGTATTTACTGCGCGGGCAATCTAACGTTGATTCATACCTACCTTGCACCGCATATTCACTCAACATTACATACATTTAATATGCATTATAAGCGTTTTTGTAAGCGCAATGTATTGGTACCTATGGCGTTGTGTAGCTTTATGTTGCATTTAATGATATTTTTACTTTTACTAAATTGCGTCTATTCACTAATACTATCTACTTATTCTTATACTTAATAAAAATCAAAGGGTAGAATTTAAGTGACTTGTTGGGGGGCTGTCGGCGGCGCGTCGGAGTACATAAGCTTGTCCACTCCCATTGTTATCGTCATTACTAATTATCTAATACTACATCTTGTGTACCCCGCCGTGCTGTGGATTGTACCTACCCACTTACTCACTGAACTTTACTATTATTGTTATTATTTTTTTTTTTTAAATTGTCATTTTTATTTTGTCGTATAAAATTGTTTGTTAACATTAAAATAAGTAAAACTGTTTGTCTAAACTAATATGAAATTGTTGCTCAAACCAAAACATAGATTATGTGTTACTGAAGAGCGGTGTCTCCTGACACAGGCTTATTCAAGCTTAAAAGGAGGCACCAGCTACTAGATATTCTAATGTACCAGGTTGATTATGAAATAAAGAATTTATTTATGTATTATTTATTATTTTATTTATAATTACTTTTATGATGATACTGGGGCATCTAGTATTAATAAATCCATACATTTATTTTGGTTACCTTTCTTGGCAAAATAAACAGAAGCATATAAAATCATTTGCATACGTTTGTGCTAAATCCCTGTGTGTTTTTCGCATACGTGTTACTTACACAAAGGGAATGTCCTGAATCTTGCAACGAAGACCGTGCGGAGTAAAACAGGAAAGTTTCAAACAAAGACCAACAGAATAATATCTCTGCCGGAGTCATCTACGGCGAAGATGCTGAAGTGGGGCCATGAGATGTTTTGCAAGTCTGCCCTTTTTCCTAAATTCATTTTGTTGGTCAGCACATAATACGACGACTTAATGATGTGGACTCTGTTCTTTATCTCACTGATTGGAACTCATATTGAATATTATATAATTTTATGAGTCGGCGTATATTTTCAAAGTCCCAATTTCATTAAAATAAAATATACTTTATTGTCTTCAAGATAAACAGGGTCATTTAGATTCACCAAATTTAAACGAAATAAGAGTGAAAAGCTTTATAAAGTCAATACTTCAAGTTAATATGGTATGGAGTCTGGTCTTTTGCCTACTGGTTGTAAAACACTTAAATTATTTCAGTTTTATGAGTCTGCGTAAAATTTTTCAAATTTAAATTTCGTAAATATTTTTTTGTAAAAAAAGTAAACTCTTCACGTTAATATAACTTACCACTCATTTATTCTTAAAAGATCAAGTTAAAGATTTAATATAATAATATAAAAATATTGAAAACAAATCTCTCAAACAAACAAATTGTTGCTCAAACGAAAACTTAGATTATGTGTTATTGAAGAGCGGTGTCTCCTGACACAGGCTTATTCAAGGTTGATTATGAAATAAAGAAATTATTATTATTAATCTGAAACTAACTCTGTAAATTTTTCAACTTAAAACAAATTTGCACTACAAAGTTACAAGTTATAAAAGTGGACAGTTAATTATTTTATCTGGCCAGTGCAGCAACCTGATCTTGACCCTGTCTCAGTTTGCGTCACCCTGAAATACTTTTACCTTGGTATGTGAGTGGGGGGCTTGCGTCAGAAACGTCAATAAACTGACATAATATCATAGAAAGGTCCTTTTTTTTTTGATTTACTTCGGTAACAAAATGCGGCCAAAGTTGGAGACCGGGGGGGGGGGGGGGCTCACTGCGGCCTTGTGCGGCCATGACGTGACTGGCCGACTTCTGAAAGGTATAGAAAGGTCCTGTAACAAGTACTTATCAATCAAATAGTTGATAAATGGAATTAAATAAATGGCATTCGAAATTGTTAAAAGTTTTATTACTACTTTATATCATACAAATTTCACAGCAAAATTACTCAAAACAGATTGTACTTAAATTTATATAATTTGTAGGTTAGAAGGCGCATTTCTTTTGGCCAAGTAATCTACGCTTCTTACGTTTTGAAAATAAACACATAAATTTTGTAGGTATAACACATACATACATACATTCACGCCTGTTTCCTCGAAGGGGTAGGCAGAGGCATATTATACGCCCACACTTCGCCAATTATATAATTGGTCCCACGTAATAGGTGGCGAGCCTATTGCCGCTTCCCGGGCACTGTTATGTTCGCAAGAGCCTCGTCCGTTGATCGGCAGGTGCACCACTTGCAGGTGAGGTTTGCTTGGGCTCCTTAGGTCTTGGTAGGATCCCTGTACACCACCATTAGATAAGATTATTAGATTACAATAGCCCTTGCCTCGCTTCAACAGCAAATTTTTTAAATATTTTATACCTTGGGTTATATTAATGGAGGTTTCGTAGGGAATCAAAATCTCTTCATAATAGTACTCTCAATGAATCTAGATTTCTAATAATGCAAACAATTTTTTTTCAAACTGGTCTAGTATAGTATATATATAGACGACCGATATGGCGTTGAGGTCAGTATACCTGCACTTCACTCCAGAGGTCGTGGGTTCGATTCCCACACAGGACAAATCTTTGTGTGCATGAACATGAATATTTGTTCTGGTCTGGGTGTTTTCCTATGTATATTAAGTATGTATTTACAAAAAAAAAAAGTATCTAAGTATGTTTATCCGTTGTTTAGTATCCATAACACAAGTTCTTAATGATACTTATCTTGGAACTAAATAATTGGTGTAATTGTCTGAAAATATTTATTTATTTATTTATAGTTTCTTTAAACAATTTTTAATTTTTAATAGTAGTATAAAGTATCATTATTATACCAGCCTTATAAAGAACACTGCTGAACATAAGCCTCCCTTATAGATTACATTAAAATGGGGATATTTTTCCATAATCAGCGTGCTAGCCAGGCGGGTTGGTGATTGCAGTTCAAATCTAGATAGTATGGTACCGTTCTAGAATAGTGCTATACGGTTCGTACACTTAGAGAAAGGGTTGATGAATATAAAATCACCGGTAAGAATTACTGAGAGTTCATTAGACGAGAACAATGAAAAAGAGCTAATAACTAAATGGTAAATGGTATGAGTGAATACGTTTGATTGGTATGATGATCGTTAAACCACTAAGTACAAAATATATGAATAACAGGAAATTAAAATTACGCCACGAATTAGAACATGCGAGTCGGGTCAAAATGCTGACACGCGACATAGTTACTTGCTGTACCTACGTTCAAAGATCGTACAAGTGCCAACCCCTCTCATCTCACGGGGAGTCATATGAATCAACGAACAGATATTCTACCGGATGATTGGCAGCAGCATCATCCTGCGTACATTCACGCCTGTTTCCCTGAAGGAGTTGGCAGAACTTCGCCAATTACATTATTAGTCCACGTAAGGTGGAGAGCCTATTGTCTCTTATCGGGAACTGTTACGTTCGCCAGAGCCATGTCTGTTAATCAGCAGGTGCACCATTGGCAGGTAAGGTTGGCTTGGGCTCCTTAGGTATTGGAGGGATCCCTATAGACCCAGATATCTTACATAATCTACACACAATTTACCCCTCCCAGCTATGGAATTTTAATAATATGGCATATTATGTCAATTCCTAGCCTACTCCTTGCTAATAAAAAGTTAAGCACGTTCCCTTCCTCATATCAGAAACATCAAACAAATTTGATCGACGATGATTGAAGCCCTATATAATATACACAAAAATTAACTCCTGTCATTGTAGCGATTGCTATACGGTATATCGGGCTTTCATTTACTCAAAGCTGTGAGATACGATATGGGTTCCGTGCGGTCGAACATAGACATTTAAGAGATAACAGCAGCATTGGAAAATTTAAAAAGTGTTTGTTTGGTTTGTCTTCTGTTGCAACGTCAATTGAAGAATTGGGTGTTATATAAAATCAGCCTAAAAAGTGAATCACACGATTATACTTTAGGAAATACTGACTTGCCGTGTGATGCCGACCTAGAAGAGTGCTACCGCCAGTCATCTCACTCGTAAGATTCGACGAAGAGGAATCCTACGAACTGATGGGTAGCAGCGTCATTCTGCGTACTGGCTTGAACTGCGACCACTAACCCATCTGCCCAGCGCGGTGATTATGACACCGAATAGAATGTAATCTATTGGGGAGGCTAATGTTCAGCAGTGGACTTTATAAGGCTGATATATCGATGAATAGTTATTTTAAATAGTTAGAACATATTTGTATTAAATAGTGAAATGCAAAAGGCACTTTAAAAATACTGAATATTTTCACTTTATTAAATGTTATGTACACCGTAATTGTTAAGTATATCAGATGTAAATCCATTGAAGAAATTTTTTATTAATATGTAATATGCTTAATGTGGTTGTGCTATATATGTAAATAAATAAATGAAATATAACTCTCTCTGAAATATAATTCTCTCCTTTGCGTCCGGTTGTCTGGAAGAGATCGCTTTTATCGATAAGACCGCCTAGATTGGCTTAAATTTTTTTATTTTTTTTAATATTGTAATCTGTAGTTTTTAAGTTTCTTGGCCAAAAAAGAGTATATCTATCTATCTATAATAACACTAATTATTAATTTTAATGTACCATATCTTTCAAATTCATTTAAGTATTGACTCCTACGGCAAATCCTGTCACGTGGGATTCGAACCAAACAAGTTTATCAAAGAAAATGTATACGGAACTCATATCAGTTCTACAAGCACTTGTCTTATTTTTTAAGTGATATAAGTAAGTCAATGTACCTAAGGACGTAGATGACTAAAAAACAAAATAATGTGAGGGTGACACGTGTTTGCTAAAAGCATTTGTTTGCCGCGACGAATTGATTGATTGATTCCTACAAAGAGGGTGTATTATTAAATTGTATACGACAGTAAACTCTACTTTCTGTCGTAAAGGGAATAAAAGGAAAATGACGTATGAGTAACAAAACAAGATTAGATCTTTAGATCTCTAAAGTTAAACCAGGTTTTTAACTAGTGCTGTCGCTTTTATTTTATAAAATAAAGACAATGACAGCACTAGTTTTAAACTTTTTGTTTTACGTCGGTAACAAATTTGTATTTGGGATAGGCAAAAACCTTACTACAACTATTTGAAAGAGATTTTTATAGATACTTCATATTATTGTAACAATATCACATTTTTTTTGGAACATACTGGTTTCGTGCGGTTTGCACATTTAGCCAGTGTCAAGTAAGGGTACATTAATAATATATAAATTATAGTAAATGAGGATGAGTGGTGTTAAGGATGATAAATGGTAAATGAGATGCCCTCCCCCTAAACCCCTTGAGTCCTCAGTAAAGATGTAGGACTATACTCAGATCTCACATGGACTTCTTGAGAGAATTTGAAGTGATGTTGCACTGTTTTGTTTTATTTACCAACACTTAACGGTTAGTAATTCACCGTTATTATACATTAATGTTCGAAATATCAGAAATGTTTGAAAATAAAACAAAACTACAGACATAACGCTTTTCTTTCCCGCCAAGAAGAAAAAAAATATTTGATAAAAATAAAACATAATATTTTATTTCTATAATCAAAATTGTATGTCAAATCGAGATCTCTAGAGGAAACTTCTTCTACATTGCCACTAGACAAGATGACATGCGGTGGCAGAATTCTTCGGAAGTGCCTCTACATCCAACAAAAATATCCTAAAAATAAATGTAAACAGAGCTCGTACAAGCATAAATATATGTAAATTGTGTTATTTTGTTTAAGAAAAGACATAATGATTACAAGTGCTGATTACAACCTTTTTTGTATCGCTTTAACCCTTTTCTTGGTAACGTATCTGTCAGGACACAGTGAATTTAAAAAAAAAACCCTTTATCATTATTTGTGTAAAACTTAAACGCAATGTTATTTTAATTTAACGAACACGTTTCCGAATGCTCCTAACTGACATTTGACTCATCTCATTGTCAAACTCATTCAAAAGTTGTCAAAATGGCGAGCCGGTTAGGTGCTATTCCGCGAAAGAAGGCAAGTACATATCTATATTAGTAATTTACTATAGACAATTACACTGGAAACTGGTTTAATGTTATTTTCTATGTCCGTGTCTATGCTGCTAAGTAATAAAATAACAATAGTAGCTACAATTGGCTTTGTTAACTAACATCAAAGTTGACTGTGTCCTGCAGGATACGTTGCCAAGTGTCCTAAGATTTTATTCGGTCGGGCAACGTGTCCTGTAGGATACGTTGCTAGGTATCCTAAGATTTTGCTTTGCCGGGTAACGTATGCTGTTAGATACATTACCAATAACGTAACAATTTTATAAATCTAGGTTTTGGGCGATAATTTCATGCGAGTAGGTATATAATAACAGGGTATATAATTACACACAACATAATAATATTCCAAGAGTTTTTGTAATATACCTACTTACTTTTTTAATAATTTCGCATACAAAATGTACGGCCAGCGCACGTAGCGGTGTTTCAATTAGCCGGCACAGGCGACAACTTCTTTACCAGCCTAGAGTTGATAAAGCATTTACGAGAAGAAATGGGCATATTTTCTTTGGGTACCATTAGATCTAACAGATTGCGAGGTGCTAAACAGAAACTACTTTCAGATAAAGACCTGAAAAAAAACCTAGAGGAACGTATTTGCAGGTAGTATGTAATAAAAATAAAATCTGCATTGTAAAATGGCTAGATAATAAATGCGTAACTACAGTTAGCAGTTATGCAACTTCTGAACCTTTTTTTTTGTTTTACGTCGGTAACAAAATGCATTTACGCACTGCCTTCCGGCCCAAGAGGGACCGAAAGGGGGTGTGGGACGCACCACCGGCAGACGCGACTGCCAGCAGTAATACCCACTAAAAATCTTCCGACGACGCCCGCCGCTTATTGAGAAAGAGGCGGGGTGCCAGTACCTGGGTTGCAGCTCTGTCACCCCGCCCGCGGCCAACATCCCCCGGACCAAAACCGGGAGGACCTCCTCAGAGAGACACAGTGGACGCGCCCCTCCTACCTCCCCGTGCGACCATAGCGTGTGTGGCCGACTTCTCGGAGGGTTCATGGTTAGACAGCAGGGGCCCCCTGCCCCCACTGCCTAAGACCCTCCTGGCCCGCCCACTGCGCCCTCCACAGGTCTCTCTTAGTTTCCCCCCCGGTAGTCAGTACTTAGGGCACCGGGCAGAGTCGCCGACCTCTAGGTGTTATCTTTTCCCGGCCTCCGGGAGGTACTCAGCCCCCCCACCACGCCAAGGTGGAGTACCTGTCCTGTTCCTGTTCCTGTAACCTGTCGAGGGGGATGCAACTTCTGAACCTGTAACCATTCAACCATTCAACGTTACGACAAAGTAACAAGAAGAAAGATTGCTGTACCTTGCCCAAACATAATCAAGCATTATAATGCCCATATGGGGGGGTGTTGATTTAGCGGATATGTTGGTGGCCCTCTACAGGACTGATTTTAGAGGCCATCGCTGGTATTTGCCTATTGTGTCGCAGTTAATCGATATCTGCGTCAACAATAGTTGGATCTTATTTCGACGGCACAGCCAAGAAAAAACAATGCCCCTGAAAAGGTTTAGATATCAACTGTCACAGAGCCTTTTGAAGCGCGGCCGGGGAGAAATGAGAACTAATGAAGTTCCTGGACCAACGCCGCGAAAAGTGATCCAAGCTCCTGTAAAACCAAGACCTCCGCATAATGTACGTTATGATAATTTTGGTCATTTCCCAATATTTGGTTCAAAAGGAAGGTGTAAGTTTTGTACTCAGGGGCAAACTTTAGTATCGTGCTCAAAGTGCCTTGTGCGCCTCTGCTGTAAAGCAGAACGAAATTATTTTGTTCATTTTCATAATTTGTAATTTTATATGTAGTTTTTTCATTTATTTGACAATTGTGAGTTATCTTTTGTTTCGTTAGCATGAGAAGTCATTTATTTTCCTGGTATATGTGCAATATTAGTTAATTATTGTCTTAAGTTGTAATTATTTTAAGTGCACTTATCACAAAAAATATTGAAAAATGTTCTTTCTTTTTTTCACATAACCTGGCAATGTGTCTTAAAGGATACTAACCAATTTGAGTTAATTTTTCTGGTAACTTGGCAACGTATCCTGAGAGATACATTCAGTATCTTATTTTATAATAATGTGGTAATTTTTTTAATCTTTTTCCGTAGACCCTAGGTGCATAAATAAGCTGTGTTTGTAAAATCATTTGGAAATACAACTTTTTTTTTTTTGCTTCGTAGTACAAGGTGTCCGAAAATGGTCACAAAAGCAAAACATTGTTCACAAAGGTCAGTATGCCACCTAAACGCACCCCGCGCTTAGGTGGCATTTAAAATCAAGCGCTTTTGTGGTTCGAAAGACACATTAAGATATTGGCCCTTGTTATTTACTAAAGCCCTATTAGAGGCCCTATATAAGCCGTAGGAAAAATAGAAAAACCGAACTAAGCCAACCTCACCTGCAAGTGGTGCACCTGCTGAACAACGAAAGAGGCTGTGGCGAACATAAAAGTTCCCGGTAAGCGGCAATAAGCTCGCCAACTATTACGTGGGACCTACAATATAATTGGCGAAACGTGGGCGTTTAATATACCCCTTCGGGGAATTAAGCGTGAATGTATGCATGTATGTGAAACTTAACAATTGATATGAATAATCAATCAGGGTGTATTAGGTTCATATCAGGGTATACAGCAATTCTATCGAGATCTTAAGAACCCAAGCCCACCTTACTTACAATTGATGCACCTGCAGATTAACGGACGAAGCTCTGGCAAACATAAAAGTTTCCGAAACAGGCGTGATGTTATATATGTATGTAAGTAGTAAATAAAAGATATACCCTTATAAGTGTAATACAAGCAAACGCGTTTCTAGTGGCCCTACAAAAGACCCATCTGCCGTTCGTACACCCCCATTATCTATCTCCATAAACCGCTGAGAGGCAAACAATCAGTACCTAGCCCCTGTCCACACTTTAAACTCAACATCCACTTATTAAAGAGCCATCACCGTCCTCAATTTCATACAAAATGACACTTAACAAGTGAAATTGTTTCAAGTTTACAGCTCTTTTAAAACTGGTTTGTAACGAATTTTACTAGGAGCTTAAAAGTTCATCGAAGATCAGTAAATTTGGGAGAAGGCCCATATAATGAAGTTTACTGTTTCGAAATAGGCTTATGGGTCAACGTGTATAAAGTCTATTTTATGAGGTTAAAGTTTAGTTGATGGGACTAATACCTTTTTACGGCTTTGCTCGCATCGTGTTTGGTTGAAATCGTTATTTACAGTAACTGTTTAATCTTAAATGTTTTGTTTTGACGATGAGGTCGAGGGCCGATTCCCAGACAGATTATATTTTCAAATGGGACACGTCATTATGACAATCAGGCATGGTGAAGCAGTCCATATAGTTCAAAAAATAGTACGCTCAATACCGTGATACAATCATTGTAACGACTCAGTCAGACATGAGTTAACTGCATAAATATTATTTGACGTGGGTTGGTACAAAACGAGCTTAAAAATAATGAGAAAAAAATCAGAGTATATATGTAAAGAGAACAAAATTATGAAAAACTAGCGGTCGCCCGCGGCTCCGCCCGCGTGGATGTCGGTTACCGCTACAAAATGCCTGCCCAGAAAAGACACGGTCAGCAAAATGATTCCCAGGTCAATTCACAGACACCGACATTACGACGACGCAGTCATTATCCGCAGGCTGCATAGATTGTCTTTATGTGGATGTTAAAGTTGTTAATGATGAAAATATTTAAATGTAATTAATACTAAGTTTTCACTAATACCGGCCCGGAGTGCAACCCGTTGTTTTGGGATAGATAACTAAAGCGATTATTGTAAAGCTTCTCTATAAACAACATTTGACGTAAAATTATTTTCAGGTGACAAAATAAAATGATAGCCGGAGCCTCGACCCGTGATAGGGCGCCGTGCAGCAGAAATCGTAATAATTTAATTTCGCCATAACTTCAAAACCAAACGTCAAATTTTGATCATTCAAAGACTAAATATTATCTACATAAACTGCACTTAGTGGTGAAATAGATTATTTTGATAAGGATTAATATCATAAGTAAATTAAATGCGTTTAAATGTAGTACAATAAAAAAATGGTTGTTATGCCTCACTCGACATAGATAGGTATAGTGTGTCGCGGACTTTTTAGTAGATATTTATAAGATCTACAATTAATTAGCACATTTTGTGGTTCTATCTAATGTAAAAGAATATTTATTTATTTATTTTATCTTTTATAGTTTAGGCTGCGTACGCAAAATGAGTAACTGTTCTTGTTGATTTTTTACACTTTGTGTCCGAAAAACCCATATATCTTACGAAACCCTATTTTTTTACACATTAAAATTTTGCCTATGTTACTCACTAATAATGTAGCTTTCTAATGAAAAAAAAAAATCGGTCCAACACTTTTTGAGTTTATTCGTTACATACAAAAATACAAATCTTTCCTCTTTATAATATTATTACATTGACTCCCCCCCCCGTACCCTAGTGAGCCTACATCGCATGCTGGCTAGCTGAGCGCGGTGAGCGGCAACCACGCGACTTTTTTCTAATATTTGCATTTTTAAACTCGTGATATCTTCCAAATGAAATGTCCGAATTGAATAATTCAAAAAGTTATAAAAAGGTATTGAAGCCGTCTTGAATATAAAGTGTTTTTTTTTTATAAGGACTAATACCAAGGTACAAATATAGAGCCTTTTCAAGCGGCGGCATATAAATTAAATTTTTAGAATAAAAAACCGCTTACTGTGACGTAACTATAATATTTAGACATATGCTGTCGCGACACTTTTTGTAGATAATGATGAGTTCTGCAAAGTCGTAGTACATAATTTTGTTCTATCATCAATAGTTTTCGCTGCGCACGCTACGTAAGGAATTTTTCAATTCATTTTTTTACACCTTAGGTTACATTATTGGATTTTTAGTAAGGATCCCTAATTTTTAAAAAAATATAATATAGCTTATGTTACTCGGGGATAATGTAGCTTTCCAAAGGTGAAAGAATTTTTGAAATCGGTCCAGTAGTTTCGGAGCCTATTCATTACAAACAAACAAACAAACAAACAAACAAACAAACAAATCTTTCCTCTTTATAATATTAGTATAGATATAGATGTGCAAACATCTGTAAAAATTTAAAATTAATTATGAGGTAAAAAGTAATACTCGTAGCTAATAGGTGCACCATATCTAATTGATTTAAATTTAATTAGAATCTATTAGTCTCGGCTATTATTAAAAAAAAGTATTTATTGAGAGTTCTTCCTTAATATCTAACTATCATTGGTTGGTACACGATCGTGTATGTCTATCACTATCACTATGGTTACTTATGATCAATATATTAGGGGTTAAAGTATCCCCCCTGTGACAGGTCTCCACCTTGGCGTGGTGTGGGGCTGAGTACCTCCCGGAGGCCGCGAATTGGTAACACACAGAGATTGGCGACTTTGGGTGGCCTTAGTACTGACTATCGGGGGGGGGGGGAATCAAGAGGGACCTGTAGAGGGCGCAGCGGGCGGACCAGGAGGGCCCGTCAAGCAGTGCCAGGAGGGTCTTAGGCAGTGGGGGCAGGGGGCCCCTGCTGTCTAACCATGGAACCTCCGAGAAGTCGGCCACACACGCTATACGCGTCCACTGAGCCTCTCTGAAGAGGTCCTCCCGGTTTTGGTCCGGGATTACCCTTTAGGTTTTTAAATAACGGATAAACATACATAAATACTTTGTAAATAAATACTTAATATACATAGGGAAACACCCAGACCAGAATAAATATTCATGTTCATGCACACAAATATCCTCGTGTGGGAATCGAAACCACGACCTTGCAGCGGAGAGCGGGTATACTCGCCACCATGCCATATCGGTCGTCATATTATTATATATAGCTATTAAGTTGTACCGCCATTTATATTGGTGGTACAACTTAATAGCTGGCGAGCCTATTGGCGCTTACCGGGAACTCGTATGTTTGCCAGAGTGCAGAGTCAGTTAATCAGCAGGTGCACCACTTGGAGGTGAGGTTGGCTTGGGCTAAGGAGCCTTTGGGTTAAGGAGCTAGATCTTAGTAGGATCCCTATACAACTAATTTGTAATAAAGACTACTTAAATAGAGGTTTCCTGAACAGAAATATAAGAACATCTGGCTATAGAAAAGACATATGTGAAACTAATGTCACTCCATTGTTTCTCGCGAAAACCGGACCGTGTGAGGCTACTGCAATATAAATCAGTCACCAAAGACCTTACAAAGTTTTCTAGAAGGGACTTTATATCCTTTTTTGCATATAATGTATCGTTGACCTATCGGTAAATGAGGCAAGTATAATGTGTCTTGGAAAAAATGGACGACAGTGAGACGGCGTGGGAGGCAATGGCCTCCTTCTGCAAAGAGGGAGCGGGATCCGCTCTCGGGTGGGCCAGGAGGGCCCGTTGGGCAGCGGGTTCTTAGCTATAGACCCTCCTAGAAGTCGGCCAGTTTCGAACAAGAAGTTAGGGGGGGCGCTTCTCATCGCGCCTCTATAAAGGAAGTCCTCCCGGTTCTAATCCGGGGACGTTGCCCGCGGGCGGGGCCCAGAAGCTACAAGCTCTCGCCCCGTTTTTAACAGCGGTGGGTGACGTTGGAAGTTTTTTAGTTGGTAGGACTGCGGTGGTCGCGTCTGTCGCAGTGAGCCCCCCACTCCCCTTCCCCCATTGGCCGGGAGACAGAGAGTACTCTGATTTTTTTACCGACAATAAAAAAAATTATAACGTGTCATATATTATTAAAAATTTTAAAATTCAAGTCAAAATTTATTCAAGTTTAGCTCAATAGAGTACTTATGAAAATCAAACTTAAAAATTAAGTAAATTAGTTATGAATCAACTAGCTGACCTGACAGTCCGTTGCCCTGTCGTATTTATTTTTAATTTGTCAATTGCGCTTCTTGTCAATCGACTGACAGAAGTAACATGAGACAATTTTATAGGATTGTAAATTTTTTTAAACTTTCTATTGTTCCGCTTAACTTCCTTAACTTTTACTGCTATACAAACCTCGTCCAGACAATAATTAACACAATCAGAAAGGAATTATCCGATGTGGTGCAGTCGTTCGAGAGTAATTTGCGTTCATACATTTCGACGATCCATTTTTGTTTATAAAGATTCTGCATAGATTTAGTCTAAGGTAATCTTTGAGACGCAACGGATGGAGGAAAGGACGAATGATAATTAAGTGCCATGTGACTTTTTATTTATTTTTTACTACTAAAGAACATGTTTTTATCCTGACTATTTTGTTGCTTTATAATAAATCGTCGTCAAGGAAATACCTATATAAAGAATGTCTCCTTATACAAGGCTGTAAATTAAAAACTACCATCACACTTGCGATTGAGATCCGAAAAATATATTTTTATTTTTATGATTATTCGCAAACTTTTTCTATCTAAGAATGGAAATCACGTGTCAATTATATTGAAAAAAAAAATAAGATCTCAATACCAGCACGTAGATAAAATCAGCGGTCGCCATGTGTAATTTACTAAGTCTCTGCGTGAAATAGAGTAAAAGTAATAGTAAAAAGTAAAGTAAAAATTTATTTATTTCATAAACTATTACATAGCACTTGAAAACGTCAAAACATAAATAAAAAAATATATAATATGTGCATAAAAAAAAATTAATATAATTAGAAAAAAGAACCTCTTTTGCGCGCGAAGACTGATAATCTAGATCTAGATCTTTATATTATTACTGATATTCAGTAACTCCAGTCTTCGCGCGTACATATGTTTCATTTTTTTATTTTCAATCATTATTTTGTAATTGTGAGACAAGCAGTATTTTAGTTACCATCGCCATTAGTAATTTACTAAGTCTCTGCATGAAATAGAGAAGAAAAGCTCTTATCCGCGTAGAGACCGGACCGTTGAAGACTGCTACAACATAAATCAGAGAGCATTGTACAATATTGAAGTGTACAGTTACTGGAAGTGTCATTTTAAGTTTTCTATCAAAATACACTTTTTTTCCTATCAAATTCAATGTCATGTCTAAAGTAACTGTTTCCAGCTTACATAAAGCTCACAAGTATCACATCCCGTTTATGAGGATACCTTTTATATTATTTACATAACCAACCTTCTGTGGTTCACAAGAAAAACACGAAAAGAGAGTCGATTTTTTGTTACAATATCTTTTTAATACTGGTGTTAGTAATAAAGTTTTAAAAGATAGAATAGCATATATTTGATTACCTGATAAACCAAATAAAAAAATGTCTAAATCGACCAATGTGTTAATTATATTATTACTGCCATGTAAAAAATACAGCAATAAAGATAACATTAAGTTCCATCAGTCGTTTTAATTGACATTAAGTTGTTAGTTTACATGCCGCTTTTTATCTATCAGCAAAAGCTAGTCTTCCTCAAAAGCACGATCAAGAAACCAAACAGAAAAACGTGAAAAGAAAATACAAAAAACAACACATCTAGCTCTTCTATACAAACTTTACCTCCGCGTTCGACTTTAACAAGAGCACACAATTAGAAAAGCGCACGAGTGGCGCCGTGTGCGCCATTGTATTTTGTTTTATCTCGTTAGGCGTCAAGACGCTCAGATTTACTGCTTTATTAGAGAACAAAAAGTCAGAATTCGAGTGGCTGTGAAAATTGTGTTTGGGAGCGATTGGCCGGTCGACTCGCGGCGGAATCAGGTGCGATTCGGAAATGTTCTCGACAATTCTTCATTTGTCTTTTGCTTTCTTTTTGTTTTATTAAATAGTTTCAAATGTTTTCTCTATAAGATGGACAATTTGGAATGTGTTACTTAGAAGCAACATATTAAGAGGCGTGTTTTTAGTTGAAATTATTTTTAAAGTTTATATTCTGTAGTTTCCTCGGATCATTATTTCTGTTAAGGGTTCAATCCTATGCTAAATTAGCTACACTTTTTCCTTGTACTGTCTGCATTCGTCTCTTGTTTTATTTTTAACCCCCGACGCAAAAACGACTGGGTGTTATAAGTTTGACGTGTCTGTTTGTGTGTCTAAATGTGTATGTGTTTATCTGTGGCATCGTAGCTCCCAAACGGATGATCCGAGGTTTTTTTTGTTTGAAAGGTGTATCAGTCGAGAGTCCTATTAGCTATGTTTAGTGGAAATTGGTTCAGGTCTTCAAGGTCATCAGGTCGTTTGTTAGGTGTGATAGGCATGTTATACGCTCAGTTTGCTCGCAAGCATATGTGGGATCTGACATTTGAAAAACTAATGTCTTCTGGAACCGCTGAGCTGATCTATGGTGATAGATGATGGTCGAAGATAGGAGACGTAAGCCTGGACTGCCTTTTAGTAAACCCATCGTGTTTGGGCTTGTTGGATTTGTCTTAACTAGTTCTTTTTATGTTTCTAATTGACGAGGACCTGATGCTGGAAATCTGTAACCTCTGGGCTGTACTGATGATAGGGTTCGAAGGTAGGAGATGTAATCCTGGTCTACCTTTTAGTAAACCCATCGAGTTTTGTCTTGACTGGTGCTCATCATGTTTCTAATTGACGAGGACCTGATACTGGAAATGGGATGTGGCGGATGAAACCCTGGAATGTCGGAATAAAACGAATAAACTGATTTGTATTTTTGCTAAAAATCTAGAATGACCAAAGTTTAATCTTTATGTTCAAATACAGAGTGTTTAAAAATTTAGCCACATTAAATATAAAAAATCACATATAATAAGGATAATAATTGTATGTGATTTTGAACAAAGGGCATACCTTGCATCGGCAAAGAGTTTACCTTTAATTTAAAAAAATAACGGTACAGTATGTTTTGATAGGATGTATTCCCTGAGTTGAGGCATCAGCTCTTTGGCGAGGTCTTCTTAAGAGATTAACTTGGGTCTATTCAAAGCGGTGCGTGATATTTTTGTTTAGAGTAAGGCAACGCGCTGGTATTTCTATACGTACTATGACGCCTGTTTCCCCGCAGGGGTCGGTAGCATGCATATTACACACCCACATATTGCAAACTATATTGTTACTCCCACGTATTAGATGGCGAGGCTATAGCCGCTTTTATGTTCGCCAGTGCTTCGTCCGTTGTTTGGCAGGTGCACACTACTTGTAGGTTGACTTGGGCTGGATAGGTATCCTCTTGGTGGGGCCGCGGTCGACGTTGGCCGCGGCCCTGGGTGGAGTGGCATTGCTCTCATTAGCATGATGGTCGACAGCGAGACGGCATGGGAGGCGATGGCCTCCTTCTGCGAAGTGGTGATGTCGCAGAAGGAGGCCGCAGAGCGGGAGAGGGAGCGGGATCCGCTCTCACTCCGGCTACGCCGTTGGCGCAGCGGGCGAGCCAGGAGGGCCCGTCCGGCCGCGCCCGGGGGGTCTTAGGCGGCGGGGGACGGGGGCCCCTTCCATCTAGCCATGGACCCCCTCAGAAGTCGGCCAGTCACGTCATGGCCGCGCAAGGAGGTAGGAGGGACGCGACACACTGCGCCTCTCTGAGGAGGTCCTCCCGGTTCTGATCCCCCGCCTTTCTTCAACAGCGGCGGGCGTCGTCGGAAGATTTTTAGTGGGTAGGACTGCGGTGGTCGCGTCTGCCGCAGTGAGCCCCACAGGGGGTGTGGGTTCTCCCCCTTTTGGCCGGAAGACAGTGCGTAAATGCATTTTGTTACCGACGTAAATAAATAAAATAAAAAAAGGTATCCTCTTGAATCCCCAATATTTACACAAGGATATTTTTATGTCTAAGTACAATGTGCTGAAAAGCACAACTTTGTTTGTTAATTGTTGTTATTAAACTTCTTAAATATTAAGAGTCAAGGAAAGACCAACCATTTATAAACTGACAAATTTACCCCCAATGATTGTTTCGACTTTAGTTAGTTAAAGGAAGCTTGGTTGAAGTTAACGCGAATTTAAACTCTGCTCCATAATTTTGATCAGCTTGAGAGGCTTAGGGAAATCCAACTCTGTTATCGCTCTGTTATGAAAACAACCAAATATTAATATCTTAACTAAAGAGATGAAAGTAACTTTGTTTTTTGTTTGATATTGCGGGTAGAACTGCTGTAACGTAACCGGCAATGTAATATGAACGTAGGTCTGCCAATTGCAATTCCTGTAACATTGCATGTTACATTTCGTAAGTCTGTCATCATCTTTATCATCATCATTTCAGCAATTAAAAAGTTCACTGCTGAACGTTTTCCACCCCAATAGCCTACATTCTATTGGGGGTATGTGCACATAACCACGCCCAGTGGTTATGTGCAGGTCGGTAGGTGATCGCAGTTCTAGACAGTACGCAAGATGATTAGATGACGCTGCTGCCTAAAAAGTTCACTGCTGAACGTTTTCCACCCCAATAGCCTATATTCTATTGGGGATATGTGCCCATAACCACTGGTCAGGTCGGTTGGAGATCGCAGTTCAATCCAGTACGCAGGAAGACGCTGCTGGGCATCATCTGGTAGGATTTACCTTTGTTGACTCTCTCACGCCAACTACTAGACAGATGCTGATGAGACTTGTTACATACCACAATTATACTCTGCTAAATATGAGCTTTTCTATACTCAAACAAAATTAAAGTGATATTCATCAAAGGTGATTGTGCTAAGAATCGGCTATAATTGTGTTTCTATTTAATTTATTAAATCATCAACGCACTCAATTTTGCACTCATACCTGTGATCGCTAAGCCGGTTTCGGCCGAGACGGCCAGTCGCCGGTCGCTTGCTTGTTCAGTACACTAACTATAGGTGCGTACCTCGGTGATTTGCACATCGACTAACTGGAGGAGTTGGCTAGTTGTGCCCTGTGGCCCCCGTGGCTTTTAATGCATTTTGATATTTTTAATTTATTACTTTTTATTGTTAGTTTTTTACGAAACCTGCAACTACAAAATTGCAACAGTTGTATACTCATCGGCTAGTATTGATATTGTAATTAAGTCGACAACACTGATGCCCGGTAAAACTTGAAAGAGTTTATTTTGGCATCTTACTGCATAAAATTATAAATACTTTTTATATGAAATAAAAAAAATAAAAAATAAAATTGTTACGAAAATATCTAAAAAAATAGTCGTAAATTTATATGATATGAAAGTATATATAGTGAACAGTCATACCAAATGTTACACTGCAATACTTGTAAATGAACTTGTAAAAGAGCAATAGGTGAACAACCAGCATCGTTACCCACGTACAGTTTAAAGAGACAGTATACAAAACAATATAATTGATTTTGAAAATACAACAAATAACTAAGAGATCCTTCGTTACTATATTTATAACAAGAAGATATATTGCTATTGTGGCATATGCATACATACTAATAGTCCCTAGTGATCAAATCATTCTAAAAATAAACATAGAATATTGTCACTTATAATATTTTTATATTGTTGTTCTTTTTATATGGAAAACAGTTCAATTTTAAGGCCGCTTTACGAATAAACCGTCTTTAGCACAAGAATCCTTCAAAAGAACTACGAAAAACAAACTAACGGCCTCTTCAGTATTTAATTTACTTATTCATAACAAATACATGCGAGTAATAGTAAAATGACCGAAACAAGAAACGAGACCCAACTTTAAGTACGTAATATTAAGAAACTATAAGGGGTTAATTTATTTTTAACCACACGTTCTCATGTGTTATATAATGTAGATTTATGGCCATTTTTTCAGATTTTTCCAGTACAAGATTACAAAGAACAATAAATTAAAAAATTGCCAATTTTAGCAATCTTACATAACTCCCCACCTTAATATAATTAAAACGATATTAAGAATAGAAAGAAATAAATTAAGAGCATACAACCCTTTAACAAATTTTCAAGGAAGCCAATTTCTAAAGAGAACCGTTTGATCAAAAGCAATTTTGAGTTGTTTAATTTAATTGTTTCAATCTCCAAGGAAATCGTTGGTAAATCCTTTAATTTTCATTGAGTCCCGGCGCTGCCAATGCACCCCTCATTAGGTTTGAAGGGAAAAATTATTGTTATGCTACTTTTGAAGTTAGAATATTTGAAGGAGCCGTAATTTATAATTAAGCATTTGAATGTCAAGTAAACGGCGAGAAGTGTGTAAGCTGTGCAAATATCAAATGACCGCACATTTACTTATCGATTATTTTGTATAATAATATATTTTATTTTATAAACTTCTCCTTCATCATATCCTAGCACTATCCCGGTTACCCTAGACGTAAACTTAGAGCCCAGGCTGCTCATTGGTTAAATTAGATTTTGAATTTAGGTTATTCCATGAAGCGTCTGCCGTCTGATCTCCGCAACCCAGGAGGAAACATCATTCTATGATTAAACCAGCTGTCAGAATATTAGAAGGCACTGACTTCCTAATAACGACTGCCATAGATGTTCAAGACAGCAGACCAACGACTTAGCGTGCCTTCCGAGGCACTGAGCAAGCGATAATTGTGCACATAACTTCGAAAAGTCTTGGTCAGGGTTTAAACCTGAGACCCTCTGCATTTAAAGTCTATGGGTCTCTCCAGTGGGCTATCGCCGCTTTCGTTATAATTTGTATAGAAATAAAGTAATAATTTACTAGCAATCCCACTATTTATTCAGTTCGAAGGTAAGTATCATATGCAGGACTGTTCGAAAGGGTTATTGCGGCCCCGGGACAAAGCAGGCTTAAAAAGGAATATGTATTATTTCAGTAAGTAATCGTCTGACACATCCTTTCACTTAACCCCGGAATGACCGTCATTCCCACACGACACTCCCAGTCATTTGATGATTTTCCAACAAAAAGGTAAGTAATTTATTGATTCAAGCGTTACTTTGCGGAAATCCATTGTAAGCAAGTGATGGATTAAAAATATCTTGACCAACGCTGAAAATAGAGTTTCTCGTTTCAGCGTTGGTCGTGAAGACATCGTTGTTCTGAGGCTCCTATCTTACTAGAAGATGCCCTGTGTAAGGGCGAAACACGTGTCGTGTTGAATAGTTTCTCGATTTTTCGGGAAATTATAGTAGCGTGGGAATTATTACAAAGATATTTTTAATCCATCACTTGCTTAAAAAGGTAAGTATTATTGAGAACTTGTAACTGTTGTAATAACTACCAATAATAAAATGTTATAAAGATAAATAAAATTATCTTTACAAATATATTTGATTAAAAGTTTGTATAATAACTAGTAGCAAGTCCTCTTGATTGCTGTGCCCTCCCAGGGCGTCACATGTATTCCGTAGTTTCTGTACTACCTCGTTTTTGTAATGTGATATGCAATAAATTATTTGGCTTGATTTGACTTGTGTCATATATAACGAATAACACATATACATAATTTTATATTTCTGTAAATACATGCTTAATTAACACCAATATATTATATTACTGTAATATGTATCTTTTACCGTCAGAGTAATATCAATGAGATAAAAAAGTATTTCAACAGCCAAATGTTATTGGAAGATTAAATATAACTTTAATTATTTGTAAATAATGATGTTTCCCTCTGGGTTGCTGAGGATTAGACGGCAGTCGCTCCATGAAATTAAGTTCAAGTCTAGGGCAACTGGGATAATTTTATTTATTTACAAAAAGTACAATTTAAGAAATAATTAAGATCCTGGCCAAACATTTTATTTAAAGGCGATAAGCGCTCTTTTCACTTTCTCACTAACTTATTAAAAACTAAAAACAAAAATAAAAATAACGCATTATAAAGGGTTAAAACTAAAGATTGCATTGCCTATGCTCTCATATGCAATTCTCCCCTTTACTTCTTCTTCAACATAGGCATACTCATTTTATTTTCCTCTCTTAACACATATATTTTATTAAATATTTTTGGCACTATATTGGTTCTCTCACCATAGTAAGTTATTATTCTAGGTTTGTTTAATATATTATGTTCTCTAGCCCTTCTGGTGTTATATTTATTCTCTATTATACAACTAAATTCATTGCTATAGTAATACTCAAATCCTATTTAATATTCAACTTTCTTTTCTATCGGCAGTATTTTACACAGTGGAAAAAAATTATCATAATCATTATTTCAAATGTTTTTCTCTTTCTTACTCACTACGTATGTTTTTAGACTTAATTGTCAATTTTTAAGATCCATTAAGTAAGTTCGAAAGTACGCCCGTATACTAATAGACCGTAACTGATCAGAGAGTTGGCAAGCGCTTGGTAAACCATCTTCATTGTGTCTCAGTTGACTATTCTGTGTAAATGGTAGAACTTGCCTAGCACTGATCGTAACCTATTACAAACATCATTAACATGAGTTGAAAAGTTGAAGTTCTTATCAATTTTGTTATAATGATATGATTGATGACCAGAAGTTTTAAATGATACTTAATAAAACTAAATTATTGATGTGATTGTAAGAAAATATTTATTTAATATTATTCATATATTATTGTAAAACACAGGTATGTTGTCACTCTGCCGGGGTTGCGGGACTGTTCGAAAGAGTTACCGCGGCCTTGGTGTTACAGGCTCAAGAAGGAACATGGATGGTTTTTAGTCAGTAAAAGTCTGACACACCCTTCCGCTTCACCCACAGCGGAAGACGGTCATTTGATGATTTTCCATCCGAAAAAAAAAAAAAAAAAAAAAGGTATGTCGTCACGCGGGCAAAGCCGTAGTCAGAAGCTAGCAAGGAATGAGAAAAAATTAACAAATTTAAAAAAAAAAATTGACAAATTTAATCCTGGATTTAGAATAGTGTCCCGATACCCGTTATTTGAACTTGATCGAAGGTTCATTTCCGTATTGACCTACACATATTTTTGTATAATCGGCTTATCGCAAATCCGATTTTAGGGATAAATTGGAGTTAAGAGCTTATCGTTTATATGAAACTGTACAAATACACTAATCTGAATGTTAAACTGAACTAGTTCAATCGAAACAAGGTTAATTGGATTGTGCGATTCAATTATTCATTATAATACATTTAATTATTTTGTACAAAATTGATCTGTCAAATAAACTGTTGGCTGAAGAATAATGATAATATTATCTACTAGTTTAAGGCTTATGTGTCATGTCTATTAACGTCACACTTATTAAATTAAATTACGTCCCACGTAATAGGTGGCAAGCCTATTGCCGTTTACCAGGCACAGTTAGTACAGCCTCGTCCGTTGAACGGCAGGGGCACCACTTGATGTCGGCTTGGGCTCCTCAGATCTTGGTAAGATCCCTTTGCAGAAACCCTTCCGCATTATATAAATATAATATGACTTATAGCTAGATAATTTGTGTAGGTTGTATTCCATTTTGACAACTCTCATTTCATTTAAAATGTATTGTATATATTGCAAAATAACCTGAACAAAGGATTTGAAGGCCAGCAATCAAAAGCATAATTTCAAAATCAAACAGAATTTATCATTTAAAATAATATTATTCCATTTAAGAGAGGAATCCAATGTAGCATCACTGAAACGTTAGCTACAACAGTGTTACACAATCCACTCAGTGACAATGCAAGCGAAAGAAAGCTTAAAGAAACAGTGGTTGAAAGGTGATATTCCCGTGTGGAAACAGCCTGCATTATAGCAGCTCTCTGCATTCACGAATTGTTTGTGAATTGGCCTTAAAAGCCACTCTTGAATTTGCTCGACCACAGGAATTAGGGAATTGCAACTTGTAAAAACTTAGTGCTACATAGGATTGCCACTTCAAGTACTTTTACAATTGAGATGACTTTTTGTTAATTTAGGTTGTCTGCGTTTATGCGAAGTCGCAGATTATGAAATTGTTGTGATGTTGAAAAAAGAACAGGTAAAAATTTAGTTGCGGTATATTTTAATATTTCTCTATTTCTCTATTTTAAGATTTTCTGTCTTCTATTGTAGATATAAACCCACACTCATCCGAAAGACAGAAATAACTATTCTTTACCTCTGTGACCAATTTTGGCCAACTAATAGGAACTCAAGAGCTACGAGCAATTTGACTATAATGACGTAATCAATTAAAAATAATTATTCGTAACATGAGTGTTTATTGTTTACATACAGAATTGTAAATGCAAATAATGTTATGCTAAGATTATTGATATGATGTAAATTTTTATTGTGAAATGAATAGAAACATTAAATATAGTGTTAATAAATAATGTGTATGCAGAGACAAAATGAGTTTAGTCTGTAGGTATTAGGGAATAAGGTTCAATCCGGTTCGAAGGACCAAAATGAACGGTGGTCCGCTTGCGATCGTAAGCCGCCGCTCGCCACTCGTACAGTAAGAGGAATGAGGGATAAGATGTTGTACCAGGGGGTACCCTGGCCACCTGCGGAGGGGAAAGGAGTGCTGTACCAAGGGGTCACCCTGGCCACCAGTGGAGGGGACAGTAGTGCTGTACCAGGGGGTACCCCAGCCACCAGCAGGAAGGGAAGTAACTGTACCGGGGTGTAGCCCCGGCCGACAGTAGAAGATGCAGAGAGAGGAATGAGACCCAACACGGACGGTTGAAATCTAATTTATTGCTGATAATTGTTAGGTTTTTATATTAATTATATGTTGTGTACAAATATAAAGAAATAAAGAAGTGCAACGTCTGTGTAAAGTGACGACGCTGCACGTGGATGTTACAATGGGCCGACTCGCCGCTGACCACGCTGACGCCAAGTGCATTGTACAAGATGTAGACTTGTACAGACAATTACACCATTTATTTAGTATCAAGATAAGTATTATTAAGAACTTGTTTTATGAATACTAAATATATATATACATATATTTATTGTAAATACTTACTAAATATACATAGGAAAACACCCAGACCAGAACAAATATTCATGTTTTTATACACAAAGACTTGTCCTGTGTGGGAATCGAACCCACGACCTCAGGAGTGAAGAGCGGGTGTATACTCGCCACCACGCCATATCGGTCGTCAAAGTATATACCAGTCTCCACGTTACATCATTTGTCATAAACAACATGTATGGATTTCTTGGTTCCGTTCCGTTGAAATAGCTCTAGAATTCCCTTGAATAATAATAATACTAGAAAATGTACCTACATAATAGAAACCTAATAATCCACAGCTATCAAATCCGCACTACACTGTACAATCTTGCATCGCAGAGGCATTCGCGAACAGTATCTCGCAATAACATTGCATGCTATTACGTTTCATGTAAAGCTCGGAGCAGACAGGAACATTTAAGCGAGTTTTTGCACCAACCACTTAGAATAAAGAAGCAATAGTATTTTTCAATATCAGAAATAATCATCATAACTTCAGCCATTTGAAGTTCACTGATGAACATAGGCCTCCACATTAGTCATCCATGTTCTTAGATCTTCCCCCCTGACTGGTCTCCACCTAGTCGTGGTGGGGGGGCTGAGTACCTCCCGGTAGGGCGCAGAGGGCGCTAGGGAAAAGGTAACACCCAGAGATTGGCGCCTCTGGGTGCCCTTAGTACTGACTACCGGGGAGAAACTAAGAGGGACCTGTGGAGGGCGCAGCGGGCGGGCCAGGAGGGCCTGTCAAGCAGCGCCAAAAGGGTGTTAGGCAGCGGGGGCAGGGGGCCCTGCTGTCTAACCATGGACCCTCCGAGAAGTCGGCCACACACGCTATGCTCGCACAAGGAGGTAGGAGGGGCGCGTCCACTGCGGCTCTCTGAGGAGGTTCTCCCGGTTTGGTCGTCGTCGGATGATTTTCAGTGTTTAGGACTGCTGGCAGTTGCAGACTGCAGACTGCAGACGCTCCAGTGAGCCCCACGGTCCCTTCTCCGTCCCCCTTTTGCCGGAAGGCAGTGCGTAAAGGCATTTTGTTACCGACTTAAATAAAAATAGACTTACATAGTCAGTAACTTGTCTTACTAGATTTGACTGAACTAATCTTTTATTACATGGTGCCGTGTGCCGCTTGTCGTGTCGATACACTACTCATTAGTATGATCGCAAAACTGACAACCGTTAGTAATGGATTCTTAAGAAATGTGGAATGACAATCGATTGCAGCAATAGATTGTTACAAACCGATGTCAACGATGACTAACCAAATAATTGATACTACAAGCTGGCAGTTAAGAACCCCATCTGATAGATAGTTGTTACCGTAGTCTTTCAAATAAATTTCCCGGAGCATCAGTAGCGCGTTGGCGATTCTTTAAAACCGTTATATGCACTTCATCAACTCTGTTTAGTTCATCCAGAATCAGTTGAAAGCTGATGAATGGAAGATGTTTTATTGTTGGGTAAATTGTGTTTGTAAATGTGGCAATTTATTTTTTACGTAACTCATCATAACTATCACATTCTGTCGGCAAGCAGACGATGTAATCAAACAAAATAAGAGCGCTCTAGCTAGCGGAATAGTGGAATAAGCACGGTAGCAAAAACAACCACACATGACGGTCTGATAATGCTAATCACGCCCCCTATTAAAAGACCAGAGACTATAGGAAATTAGAGATAATTCCTACTTTGAATTGTTCCATATTAATTAAGCACTAAATCTCCCATAGTAATGATGAACTAGCCTTAATTCTCGCGGGAGGTCGCGTGTCAGCCGGAATTGCGATTTAGCTCAGAAATGGAGCTATTAATAGCTTTTATCTGCTGAATTTAAACTGAATCCATTGTTTTCGCATGACAATCGAGTAAGAGGTGCAATTTCAAGTTATAATAGTGGATTTGAATAGACTACATACATACATACATTCACGCCTGTTTCCCCGAAGGGGTAGGCAAAGGTTGACTATACGCCCACATTTCGCCAATTACATTCTCTGTCCCACGTCGGTGGCGAGCGAGGGCGAGGGATCTGTTAAGTTCGCCAGAGAGCCTCGTCTGTTGATCAGCATGTGCACCACTTGCAGATGAGGTTGGCTTGCGCCCCTTAGATGTTAATAGGATCCCTATATACCTATTGAATAGACTAGAATACGTATAATTTGTATTCTGTTTCAGTTTACTTTGGTAACATTTTATTTAAAAAGTTTTCAGTTGCAGTTTTAGAAATTGAAACTGCGGAAAGAATCGAAATAGAGCACTGTATTGTAATAGAACGTGAAGGGGAGTTAATTCATTCTATATTTTATCAATTTTGTACCTACGTTGGAAACTTCTAGAGATGAAATGAATGTTTTGTTTCAATAATTGTGACATTGTGCACCCATAGGTGAGGACATACTACATTATTTAGTGATCGTTTGGAAGGGCTACCGCGGCTTCGGGACATAACAGGATCAAGATGGAACTTTGATGGTTATTAGTCAGTAAAAGTCTGACACATACATCCGCTCCACCAACAAAGGGAGGCTGTAATTTTATGATTTTTCATCCTAAAAAAACCCAACTCCCGAGGAGGGTTGATTTCATAGAACACCTGCTTGATGGCCTCATATACCCCATTGCAGTATGGTGAAAATTCTGCGCTGATCCCAGGTAAACAGGGAGCATAGCCGGACGATAATAGTTCTGTCAATTTAAAAATAAAAGTTCGGTATCGTACTAGATATAGCGAACACACATTGTCTCGAATAGTTCAAACTAGAAAATTAAAGGAAAAATGAAATGCTACGATTTCCTACAATTCCGGCTTGTAGTTATTTGCTGTAGTGTGATGTCAGACTTTAAGTGACTTTCCTGACATTGTGTCTCTATGTGGTATGTGGTGTAAGCTCAATGACTGACCTACGAAATGGTATTGGCAGGAGTTAGGTTCGATACACAGGGAGCGCTTTTACTCATACATATATAATCTCACGCCCATACATACATCCCCTATCATTTCAAAAATAGAACTTCATAATTGTAGCATTTCTTTTATTTCAGAGATCTCTTGATGAAACGCGTCAAATGACCCGTGATCACTTAATGAGATCTTATTTGCGTTTTACTCACAGAGCTAATGATCATCATCTCAGCCCATTAACGTCCCACTACTGAGCACGAGCCTCCTCTCACATACCAAGGTGCGAGGGTATTAGGTCATACTCCACCACGCTGACCCAGTGCGGATTGGCGGAGGCAGGTGTATGGCGTTCTTCTGTTAGAATTTTTCAAGCTGCCCAATTAGGCCTCTAACATGGCTTAACGACTACCACATTTAGTGATAACCGGCACCAACGGCTTAACGTCAGAAATAAAATATTTTGAGCTCCCCATTTCAATACAAACCATTCTAGTCCGGCTAGAAGTCGGTGATGGTCGGTGCTGATTGGTGATGATTGTTGGTGACTCGTTATGGTCTCTGTCACAAGCAGAATAGGAGACTTTATCTACTTCTTAATAGACTGGAATGAGGTAAAATGCCAATGGTCTACTTTGAGATTGAAATCGTGTCTATTTCAATAGGTGTATTCATAAAAATGCACCGACTGTATTAAAACTTTATTTCGATTTTTCCCTCAGACAACATCTATCAATGTCGGCAAGTATCGCCTCGTAGCTCTTCTGTTAGATTTTTTAACATTTTGTAGACGAAAAGTTTTCGATGTTTGTTCTTCAGTTTTGCAAATTAACTTGCAATTGAAAGTATTAAAAACAACATACCTACAGAGTTATGAAAATTGAAAGAGAATAGAGTGACCGTATATAGAAAAAATATATTCAAATATAAATAAATGAATTCTTACTTAAGAGTCACCGACAGACTGACCGACTGACGGACAATCCCCACCCCCTTTAGAATTACGACAGGCTGACTGACAGATCCCCCCGATAAGAGTCACCGACAGACTGACAAATCTTGAGAAAATACCACAACAGATAGATAAATTGACAAACTTTGACAAATTCTGACAATGAGTTCATTTGCTTTTATTTCTTGATTATGGTACCGGTCACATTATCTCATGAATTGAATTGAATGAATTGTTGTTAAAAAAATAATCGAATTTCCATTTTGTTTGTAAAAATTTGACGAATCTAAATGATCCTGTTAATCTCAAAGACAATAAAGTATTTTTTATTTTACTTTCTTTTTTATTTATTTCATAAACTATTACATAGTATATAGTATGGTTTGGCTACACACGTAATTATCAAGTTAAAAATAATATTATAAAACTGTCACTAGGTGGCGCTAACAATAAGTATTTCTTAATAAAACAAAGACTGATATAGAAAGGTATAGATATAGAAATAGCATACTCGTTCATTTCGCTTCTAAAGTTTAAGCAATGATTACCAGAGAGGACAAATATTTGTGTGAATAAATATTTGAGTGTTTTAGAACCTTTCTTCGTTTCGTAGTATCCATTGTACAAGCTGCGCTTATTTTAGATCTAGATTAGCGCTGTGTGAATTATTCCAGAATATGCATTTTGCGGAAGTTTGTAAGCAAGTGATGGATTAAAAATATCTTTGTAACAATTCCCGCGCTACTATAATTTCCCGAAAAATCGAGAAACTATTCAACACGACACGTGTTTCGCCCTTACACAGGGCATCTTCAGGTAAGATAGGAGCCTCAGAACAACGATGTCTTCACGACCAACGCTGAAACGAGAGTTTTGACTCGTTACAATGGATTTCCGCTTAGTAACGCCTGAATCAATAAATTATGGAAGTTTATAAGTTTACCTTCATATGAACTTTGTTGAAAAATACTTGAATAAACTGTTTTTACTTTGAAAACCTAAGCTAAGTAAAAGATTTTCGAAGTACCCGTGCTAATACTGCACGGTAAGCACTAAAGTGCTACTATTAAGCTGTTTTCAGAAGTACACGGGCGTAAAATCCGGTAAAACGAAATTGATTAATACTATTCCCAGCGTTCCCGGTTACTGTAAAATAAAACGGAATTCAATATGAGGTTTAAAACTTTTATAGATATCTGGTTTTACTATTTCATTTCGAATTGCTCGTGTACCAGGGGCTGAGTCTGTAATGTAACATTTCACATTCGCTTTTCAATATTACATTACAATAACAAAATCAAAAAACTTTTAATCAAGTTTAATCAAACTAACGATCCAAAGTGACATTAGGTAACACTTTAGTAGTAGTAGTAGTAGGAGTTTAGTAGTATTTCGAGTTGCCTCCCTGACTTGACGTACATTCGCTTGTAAAGTAAAATTCCAAATTCGATTTCAATAAAAAAAAAAAAACTGTCAATCTAGCAGGTTTATAGTATTATCGACTTAATACAATCATTATAATGAAATAATTGAAGTGACGTTTAGTTATACTTTACTAAAAGTCATAATGCCTAACTGACACGACGTGCATGTTGAGTATTACATTACAATACCTCCCATGAAAAGCTTATAAAATATAGCCGATTGAGTAGCATTTCATACACAAATCCTCAGCGGTAGGCAGAGGCACTTTCTGCACTTTCTTCGCCTTGTATATTGTTGGTCTCTGTACGTAATAGGTGGCCAGCCTATTGCCGCTTACCTGAAACTTTGATGTTCGCAAGTGCCTCGTCCGTAGATCGGCAGGTGCACCACTTGCTTTCTGCGAAGTGGTGATGTCGCAGAAGGAGGCCGCGGAGCGGGAGAGGGAGCGGGATCCGCTCTCTCTCCGGCTACGCCGTTGGCGCAGCGGGCGGGCAAGGAAGGCCCGTCCAGCCGCCCCTGGAGGGTCTTAGGTGGCTGGGGTAGGGGGTCTTCCGTCTAGCTAGACCTCGACCCTCCCAGAAGTCGGCCAGTTACGCCATGACCGCACAAGGAGGTAGGAGGGGCGCGACACACTGCGCTTCTCTGAGGAGGTCCTCCCGGTTCTGATCCGGGGGACGTTGGCCGCGGGCGGGGTGCCAGAAGCTACATACCCAGGCACTGGCCCCCTGCCCCTTTTCCAACAGCGGTGGGCGTCGTCGGAAGTTTTTTAGTGGGTAGGACTGTGGTGGTCGCGTCTGCCGCAGTGAGCTCCACACTCCCCTCCCGGTCCCCCCATTAGCCGGGAGACAGTGCGTAAACAGCATTTTTTTACCGACGATAAAAAAAAAAAAAAGGTACACCACTTGCAAGTTTGGTTGGCTCGGGCCCCTGAGATCTTGGTAGAAGCTCTATACACCCACTATCATTATCATACATCTCTGTTGCTTAATAATAAGTATAACGCACTGCCTTGTTATAAGATATTTTCCCTAGAAGCACCTAGTGCTTATGTGAAAATACTATATGCCGCTTACTCTTGGTCTTTGAAATGAGATAGCTGCCGATCTGACTTCAGAAATAGCAGCTTCAAACTGGTGTGGAAGGGTCAGTAATGCACTCCTAATAAATAAACAAATATTTTTTAACAATTACATTAATTATTTAGTTCCAAGATAAGTATCATTAAGAACTTGTGTTATGTATACTAAACAACGGATAAACATACTTACATTTTTTTTTTTTTGTAAATACATACTTAATATACATAGGAAAACACCCAGACCAGAACAAATATTCATGTTCACGCACACAAAGATTTGTCCTGTGTGGGAATCGAACCCACGACCTCTGGAGTGAAGTGTAGGTATACTGACCTCCACGCCATATCGGTCGTCATAATAAGGGTGTTCCAGGTTTTTATAAAACTGTTTAAGCTGGGGTGACTACATCCTATAATGCCGTATTCTGGAGTGCCTTTTAGAATTACATCTACCAGAAATCGATTGTCTATAACAAAATTAATTGAGCATATCAAAACTTTGTGTAAAGATACGACCAGTTTCTATAACAGTATATTATTAGCATCAATTAGCGAAATCAACACCTTTAGAAATTTCCAAGTCTATTGATTCACAGAACAAAACAACGACTGAACTTATATGTCAAGCAATTACTTAAGCAGTGTATTGAAATTCCGCTTATATTAAAACGGGAGTTCACGCTTCGGTCGAACTTAAGACGAAGTACTATAAATCGGTCGATGAATGAAGTGCGAAGTTTTGGCATGTTTACTGCGACACAGTTATGTAGGGAAGCGGTTTAATAACTTTGATTTAGAGTGTGTATATGGTGGAGTTATGCATTCGGTTAGATTTGCAGTTAATACTTGTATAGAGAAAATTATTATAATGGTTTTAATAAAACGGACAATTAAACAATGGAATACATATAGGTGTTTAAAAATTCAATAAGAAGCCCCAGCCAATATCACCTGCAGATCGACGGACGAGGCTCTGGCGAACATAATCCCGGTAAGCGGCAATAGGCTCGCCACTTATTACGCGGGACCAACTAGATAGTTGGCTAATTGTGGGCGTATTATATGCCTCTGCCTACCACTGCGTTGAGACAGGTTTGAACATATTATGTATTATTGTTATTAATAGACCGACCCCACGCAGCCAAAACCTTCTAAAAAATAGAGAAACGATTCAAAACAACGGCGTGTATTGGAAGTTATTATCATCACCCTGCTCTACTCCCAAGTGATCTGTAATCGGTGAAGCTTGCAATATTTTTATTTTAGTTTACCTTGTGTTACGAATTAATTCACTTACAAATACTTTTGTAAATAATTATACCATTATTCCGAGTTCACGAGAACACGTAATTAAGATAGTTCATGGTAAGGACTAGACCGCAGACGCGATTATTTACGCCGTCAGCATGCGACACACGCTGTACCTCGCAGTTGCAAGCGTCGCCCCTCCACTATTTCTTTAATAAAGTTCTAACTTTATCACACACTTCATCTAAAGTTTTTCAGACTGTGAGTCTAGGTGTGGGTGTATGGGATTCTACCTATACCTAAGGAGTCTAAGCCAACCTTACCTGCAAGTGGTGCCCCTTTTTTTTTTCTTTTTTTTTTATCGTCGGTAAAAAAATGCTGTTTACGCACTGTCTCCCGGCCAATGGGGGGACCGGGAGGGGAGTGTGGGGCTCACTGCGGCAGACGCGACCACCGCAGTCCTACCCACTAAAAAACTTCCGACGACGCCCACCGCTGTTGAAAAAGGGGCAGGGGGCCAGTGCCTGGGTTTGTAGCTTCTGGCACCCCGCCCGCGGCCAACGTCCCCCGGATCAGAACCGGGAGGACCTCCTCAGAGGAACGCAGTGTGTCGCGTCCTCCTACCTCCTTGTGCGGCCATGGCGTAACTGGCCGACTTCTGGGAGGGTCTATAGCTAGACGGAAGGGGCCCCCTGCCCCAGCCACCTAAGACCCTCCAGGAGCGGCTGGACGGGCCCTCCTTGCCCGCCCGCTGCGCCAACGGCGTAGCCGGAGAGAGAGCGGATCCCGCTCCCTCTCCCGCTCCGCGGCCTCCTTCTGCGACATCACCACTTCGCAGAAGGAGGCCATCGCCTCCCACGCCGTCTCGCTGTCGACGAGAGCGACTTCACCCAGGGCCGCGGTTAGCGTCGCCCGCGGCCCCGCCCACGCTGGGCACTCCACCAACGTGTGCTGCGCAGTGTCGACTGCGCAGTCACAGTGGTGCAAGTGGTGCCCCTGCCGATCAACGGACGAGGCTCTGGCGAACATAACTGTGCCCGGTAAGCACCTATTATGTGTTACCAACTATGTTGAAGTGTGGGCGTATAATATGTCTCTGCCTACCCCTTCGGGGATACCGGCTTGAATATATGTATGTATGAGTATAAGAAACGTAATCATTGCAAAATAAACAGTATTCCTCCTCATCATATCAGCTCTCTGGTTTAACCAGACTTGGGTGAGCATGGAGCGACTGCTATCTGAACTCCACAACCCAAAAGGAAAACATAGCTCTGTGGTTAAACCAATAGTCAGAAAATATGAAGGCACTGTTTTCCTAATAACGACTGCTATAGATATTGATGACAGCCGGGACCAACGGCTTAACGTGCTTTCCGAGGCACAGAGCAAGCTATACTTACGCACATAACTTTGAAAAGTCAAAGATCTTTAGACTTTGTGTAATATTACATTACAACAAGTTACACGTTAGGTTAGACTATAATTCAATGTGCAACACCTGTAAGGTTAGCTAAGCCTTTAGTAAAATTGTGAGACACTCTCAATAATATTTGTATACTCTTATTATGCAAATAAATTCCGATTCAAGACGGTTTCAAGCCATGGCGTGAAATAAAGGAGATGGTGGTTTGTTTCAATAATTTACCAGTGTTTAAGCTAATTGTTACAAACACAAATATGGAAGCATTATGATCCGCAATTAATGGTATTACTATTAAAGATTTGATGCAAAAACATCAAATCCTTCATTGTCTTCATAAATCTATAATGTTCGAGTCAGATAATTTTTTCTTATTTTTTTTATAGATATAACACATACAGGGTATAATACGATCTTGAACAAAGCCAAAGGCAACGCACTTTAGACATCATGACAAGAGATATCACTTAAAAATTATAGTTGATAAACATTTTTAATTTGTGGTGTAAATACAAATGCAGCAAATAGGAGCATAGAATAAAATGCGCGCAACAGACCGCGTTTCTGAGTGCTAGCGTTATTTTAAGAAAAAAACTAAGAAACGCCTATCATTTGTTTTAATCACTTTGACCTTCAGTTTCCTAGACCTTTCAGGTCTTAAAGAATCCTGAATAAACCCGATGCTGAGCAGAATACGTAGCTTTGATCTGTCTTTTTACACCCTGTATACTACATAAGTTAGCATCTCCTACCTAATTAGCGTTTTCGCTCGTGCTATTGCTTTGGCAGCATGTTGGGCTGATAAATATAGTCCAATTTTATAAGATTAGTCATCGACGTCTTCGCTCTAAATGTGATGTATGATGTAATGTTTATTAAAATCAGCTAGGTACTGTTCACAAGGCCCCGGCATACATCGATAGATCACTAGTTTAACGCGTGTTAAAATACCACCAAGCCGTTTGTGAAAACCAGGTTACCCAGCGGAGAAATGCAGAGCTCTCCAATATCGAGTTGTAAAGCCCCACTCACATTCCGCCATCTTGGAGGCTCGCATGATTGACGGAGATCGAATTAGCACCGGCATGCAGTGCGCAGGGTTCTTTACTCCATTCTGGTTAGGGTAGTCAGTGTTGTTGTTTATTTATTAAAGGGTCGGTGGATTACGCTTAAGTTTAGAAGCCTAGCAAAGCGTCTCCGACCCGCGGTAGATGACTTTCGTGCATAGATTGCATAATAAAACTCATATACATACATATAAAAATAAATAATGAAATTGGCAAAAACAAACAAACGGTCTCTTCAGTATTAAATCTACTAATAATCTGGAGTCATTAAAAAAAACTTGCGATTAATAACTAAAAAGGAAAATTGCCGAAAAAAAAACCACTTTACTTATATAATATTGAAAACTAAACGGGGTCATTTATTATTAACCACACGTTCTCATGTGTTATATAATGTAGTTCTATGTCAATTTTTTTCATATTGTTTCCGTACAAGATGACAAAGAACAATCAAATTGAAAAAGCCCAATTTTAGCGGTCTCACATAACTCCCCATCAGTTTTCTCTTTATCTTTGTGACCTCCGAACTTTCGACTGGGTGAACCGATTCAAATGATTCTTTTTTGAATCAATGCAGGTGCTTCCCATATATTCCCATTGTCACCATGTCAGAATCAGCTGACGGCATCGCAGAGAAATCCAGAGTAATTCTTAATTTAAATAAGCATGCAACTCGTTTTCAGAATATTTTCCAACGCCACATCACTGTTTGCGTCTGGTAGTCATTATCTTGTATACCTAAGTTGATGATGGAATTTTAATTTCTTAAAGGTTAAGAGTTAGAGAATACGAGACGGGATTTTTAGTATAAACTAGAAACCAAGTAATATAGATATTTTCATTTGATTAAAAGTTAAAAGCACGCTAAGCAGTAGCACTACGTCACCGACCTTCTTTTATCCAGAATATTTATGACTTTATTTTATCTACCCATGCATCATAGTTTTATATGAATAAACTATGTTATTGCCATCAAGAATAGCGTATTTTTAAATTTTAATAGACTGAGTTTTGGAATTATTTTTTATATTATCTTTATTTTATTTTTCACTATGATCATTGCCTGGTGGTAAGCAGGCGATAAACTTCCAAGAAGAGAGTGCTTCATTGGAATAAATGCGATAGCAAATGAACTCACTGCATTTAGACCAGTATAAATTCCTGTTTACGCCCCCTTTAAAATACACTGACGGAACTGTAGCCTATTTCTTTTACTAGTAATAAAAACAATATTTATATCGAAAACTCAATTTGCCAACCCTAAGAAAGCTTTGACTTAAATACATAGTAGGCACCTTAATTATCACTAAACCTGCTATTCATGACGTCACAGCTTGAGCATGTAATGTAGCCTATTTCCTATACTAATAATAAAAACATTATTTATGTCGAAAACTAATTTGCCAACCCTACGAAAGCTTTGACTTAAATACATAGTAGGCACCTTAATTATCACTAAACCTGCTATTCGTGACGTCACAGCTTGAGCATGTGACAGTGATTGCGACCTGCGAATAACTCTCTAATTAGGCCTTTCAATTAGGCCTCTTAATCTATGTCGGTTTAATCAGGACCGCAGTGAGTTGTTGGCGTCAACGAATTGTTTTCCTACTAGGGATTATATTCTTTTTTATATTATTGGATTATATTATTGGCGAGGTTGATTTAAATGCTATTAAATTAATTATTTGCTTTAAATGTTGACATAGTACGCCCATCTTTGCCAATTATATAGTTGGTCCCACGTAATAGGTAGCGAGTCTATTGCCGCTTACCGGGCACTGTTATGTTCGCCAGAGCCTCGTCCGTTGATCAGCAGGTGCACCACTTGCAGGTGAGATTGGCTTGGGTTCCTTAGGTCTTGGTCTTATAATATGCCTCTGCCTACCCCTTCGGGGAAACAGGCGTAAATATATGTATGTATTTATGTTTGTATGAATGTTGACATAGTTAAGTATGTAGCAGTGATTGCGACCTGTGAATTACTTGCCAATTTAGGCCTCTTAATACATTTCAGCTTAATTAGCTACTTACTTAGCAAGATTTATGCACGGAAAAGAATTAAATAGAAATTATTCATTAAAATAAAATAAAGATACAGTTGAGCATCTGACAGTGATTGCGACCTGCGAATAACTTGTCTATTAAGCCTTTCAGGTAGGCTATTTATTCTCATCATTTTCTAGCATTTTCCCGGTTGCCCTAGACTTAAGCTTAGAGCCCAGAGGTCATCTTAATGGTCTAAAGAGAATTCGCTGAATTTCAGTTATTACAAGAAGCGACTGCCGTCTGACCTCTGCAACCCAGAGGTGAACCTCAATTTATTGTAAAACTAGGAATCAAAATAATGGAAGGAACAGATTTTCCTAAAAACTACTTCCATAGATATGCATGATAGCCGGGACTAACGGCTTAACTTCGATACTAATAGCGTTCTTGGTTTTGATTCAAAACCATCGAAACCATCTGATTTGCAATCTCTTGGTCTCATCAACAGTGCCGTAACTAGGGCGGTGCCAGCGGTGCCCAGGCACAGGGCGCTGACCCTGGAGGAGCGCAGAAATGACCAGACTAGTATCTAGTTTTATCTCATGGTAGCTAGTAGGTACATTTTGTTTTATTGCGAACATGGTGTAGACGCGCCCTATTGTACCTGGCCTGTATTTTTAGAGCCTGGTCAGAGCATTTTTCAAGGACGCAGTTTTGAAAGCTCACACCGGTTCTCCACTGTCTTATCGCTGCTGTTTAGTTTAAGTATTACATACAATACATTTTATGGAAGACATTAGAGATACGTTTTTCCAATTAGGCCTTTCCAACGTAGATAGGTGAACCACTGCGAGTCAGCGCGGCGCTATGGTGACGTCAACAAATTGGTTCTACCCACATTCAATTGTTTTTCTTTGATGAATGAGCTCGGGTGGCCACAGCGCAGTGTAGAGCGTGAATTTCGATGTGGCTGGATCAATTGACGCACTTTGTTGTAACACTGCTAATTCCACAGCTTGTAGTTTATATTGTATATTATTTGTTCATTGCTTAATGGGAATCTACAAGATACCCAGCAGCCAATTTTTTTCGCCTAGACTGCTATTGTTGCAACCAACAACATTGGGATGATTCCGATTCCACACTATAATGCTTTGATATGGTTACCCATTGCAAGGCATCGCTATTCAAAAATACTTATAACGCAAAATGTTACAAGCCATAATCTTTACTTGCCTTAAGTCTTTATAGCATAAACTTCCTCATCATATCCTAGCATTATCCCGGTTGCCCCATACTTAAACTTAGGGCCCAGGGTCTGCTCACTGGTTTAACCAAATTTAGCTGAGTTTTAGTTATAGCATAACTTCATAAGGCATAATATTTTAAAGTGTCACCCTTTGATAAATATTGAAGACATTGGTTCGAAATTATTCTGCATGCAATCTGCACCGAAAGCTCTCTCTGATAAATAACCTCTGACTAAAAACGATGTAGATACAACGCGTTCGAGGTTTGTGTCGAGGGGGTCAGATATCCTTACTTCAAGATACATGAAGGGCGCTGCGGGACTGTCCGAAAGGGTTACCGCGGCCTCGGGACGTAGCATGCATAAAAAGGAACATGGATGGGTTTTTAGTCAATAAAAGCCTGACACACCCTCCCGCTCCACCCACAGCGGGAGAAGGTCATTAGATGATTTTCCATCGTCGTCGTGACGTATTGAGTCGTTTATCGATTTTTTTATAGATGTCGGTTATGAGGGATTTTGAGTAAGGACTCTTATACATAAACACGATAAGATGTCGTAACGTGTAAGTCCACGACAAACTACATACAAAGTCACAAGATCAACAGAATTATTTAGATTCGTCAAATATTTACAAACAAAATGGAAATTCGATATATTTTTTCAACATCAATGAAAGAGATATGATTGGTATCTTAATCAAGACATCAAAAAAAATGGATCTTTGTCAGAATAAGTCAAGGTTTGTCAGTTAATCTGTCTGTTGTGGTTTTTCTCAAGATTTCTCTGAGATTACTCTGTGCGGGGGGACATATTAGCTCTTAAAAACAAGACTCTGCCCTGAAAGTTACTGCCCAAATATACTTTTTGATAGGACTCTGTTCCGAAAACACACTGCTCTGACAACACACAATTCAGGCATGGCACGGCATGTTAAATAACTATTAGCAAACCTCGAAATTCTATGGACATAGCTGGGAGAACCGACGACCAATGGGGCGTTAAGGTTCTTAAATTGGCAACCACGATTCAGTAAACATAGTAGAGAGCGACCCCCCACCTGATGAATCGATGATCTGATCAGGGCGGCGGGGAGTCGGTGGATGCAGGCCGAACAGGATCGTTCAGTTCGTTCGTTCGTTCATCGATCGGATAGCAATTGGAAAGGCCTATGTTTAGCAGTGGACTTCAAAAGGCTGAAATAATAATAATGATAATGAACCTGTAAATTCCATATAGTGATTTCTTTACTTTAAGTGCACTGACATAGAATATTTATGACAATAAATAAAAACAGTAAAAAATCTACTGACCAACAAAGTACAAAACAAAAAACTTAAAAACGAGTAGCAACACGGAGAATCTTGTTTAATGTACAACCAAAGTTAACTTGCAGCAAGCAAAGAAGTTAAAATTTTGTTAAATCATCCTTAAAAACCGTTTACCTCGCATTACAAGCCGGAACTGCCATGCTCCTTAAAATAATTCACTTTAAAAACATACCGTAGGTACTCCTTTCAAACTATCTTCAGCCTAGTACTAGATCTGAAACGATTAAAGCGTCAAAAGATGTTACGGGAACTTATGTTTTACTGTGCTAGATATAGGGGAGGATTTCGATGGTGTATTCGTTAAGTTTTCCTTGGATACAGGCTGGGTAATGAAAGAAAGACCGCATACGGCGTGGCAAATTGCTTTTAGACGACATATTGCATTAGACATGTACAGGCTGTTATATTCGTGTGTCATACGTGGGAATTATAGTAATGTTATAGAAAATCTACAAACTGGTTGTAATATTTTTGTTCAGGAAATAATTTCAAACGGTCGGCTGGAAAATGAGTAAATTTTAATATAAATTTATAACCGGTCCACTGTTCTAACTACTGAGCTACTGAGACTCCGATGGACACGTTGAATTTGAGCATTAGACCGGTTAGTCAAAGGTCGTAAGTTTCACTGTTACCTTTATTTACTTCGGTAACAAAATGCATTTACGCACTGCCTCCCGGCCAAAGGGGGACCGAGAGAGATGTGTGGGACTCACCACCGGCAGACACGACCGCCAGCAGTAATACCCAATAAAAATCTTCCGACAAAGCCCGCCGCTTGTTGAGAAAGAGGCGGGGGACCAGTACCTGGGTCATTGTCATAAGGGTGTTCAGTTTGCAAAAAATAATAAAAAGTAATATTTTTAAAGAAATCTACATTTATTTAATAAATGAAATCAATTGTAATAGTACAAAATTATTGTCTGAGATCAGAGTGAAGAATTAACATAGTTATTTGAAAATAACATTTTTATAGGTCCACCAAAAAGACACGAGTGTCCACCAAATGTACTCAATGTATAATTAAGTAAGAAAACAAACAAAATAAGTCAATTCTTTTTCGATGGAAATAATCGAATCTCTTCTTAAACACAAGTTTAAAAAAAACAACCTGGTGTCATCAAAAACAAAATAAAAATAAAATAAAACAACTTGTCCACCGAAAATATTATGTCTTTTTGGTGAAAAATATATCATCCTCCTCTGACGATAACCAAAAACGTTGAGAACGCGTCTGATGTACTTCTGCTGGTGTTTCAGGTCTTGAAATAGGCCTGTCAGAGTAAACATCGGCAAACCGAATGCGTTTTCGACTTTTTAGTCCACGCAGGATCTTGGAAGAAGTTGATTTTTCAGGATCATTGCTTTCAATCTCAGCAACTGTTGAGCTAGAGCTTTTTTTCCCGTCGATTGAATGGCACAACTGTTGAACTATAGGAGTCCAGTTTGCACTCATCAGTGGGCTATGTAGATTTGGTAAGGGGCTAGGAAAACTCTGAAGCCGCGTAGAGCGCGACCTGGCGAGAGCAGGTATCTCAACGTGTAAGTTTTGTGGTTGTAAGTCAAGACTTATACAACATAGATCATAATGATAGCTGGTAATAGTCTCTTTTTTCCTATGGTAGTACTCTCTATCTTTCTTCCGCTTTTTGTCTAACGCTACCAGTAGCCCAAACCAAAACCCAAACTCTTCAAATTTCTCTTGCTCTCCTCATACTTATCTTCTTTTGCTCGCGTCGTTTTTTTTCTTTTCATCTTCACTCAATTTGTTTCTAGTTCTAACCATTGTCTGTGGATAAAAGAGAAGGAGCCTAAGCAAAGCAAAAAGCACAAACAAAAAGATTTATTGATAAAGAAAAACACGAAATTCTCACGTTGAAGTCAACTACAAGCCAAGCATGTTAAAAATCATCTGGTTTCGTCCTGATAATTATATCCAAATACGATCAAAATGTATCGCTTATATCTGTCTAATCAGCCAATTTAAAAACAGCTAAGTTGGCAAATTCAACCCAAATTGCAAAAAACAAACTAGTATCTAGTAAATATGTATCAAACCGCCATTCGAAGACAATATTTTTAATATGCAGTTTTATATCTAGTTACTGTTAAATCCCACATGCAGAACCATGTCACAAAAAGCAAAAGTATCCATTCGGTAGACATACGTCTTTTTGGTGGACGCAAAGCCCACCAAAAAGATGTCCACCGAGTGGATTTTTCCGACAATTTGTTTCATATCAAGCAGTATTTTAAGGTTATGTCCAAGTTACAATTAAATGAAGATTAATTACTTACAATTCTAACATATAAAGTTAAGTAATGAATTAATAAGGTTTTACTTACCAAAATCCACAAGAAACCGAAAAGATACACTCAACTTTGAAACAACTAGCAATTATAAACAAGGAGCAATAATTTCGATCTTGTGCGGCCGGCGTCAAAATGGACGACTGCGCTCGATCAGCTGACTGATCAGCTTTTGGACGCGTATGAGAATAACTTTCCATTCACAACATTTTATTGTTTTTATACATATTTTGTAAAAAAAATGTCGTCCACCAAAAAGATGTTGCATTTAAAAACGATATTACTATACGCAAAAAGTGACTTGTTTTTAAGGCATAATTTTTATTATTGAGTTATTGACGTAATTAAAATGTCTTATGTAGGAAAACATACTCAAATGTTAAGTTTATTTGGAAGGTTTTTATAATGATCGAATTTATATTGAAGAGTGTGAGCGGTAACAGTCCACCGAGGCTGACTTTTCTATAATAATTGTGTTGTCGAAAGTTTATCTTCATTTAATCTGTAATTATAAATATACGTTAATACATAATGAATTATTATCTTTACTATAAAATAATAATAAGCTCTCAACTTTATATAAAAAAATTTAGATTTCTGTCTGTAACAAAATTTTACGCGGTTATGACAATGACCCACCTGAGTTGCAGCTCTGACATCCCGCCGGCGACCAACGTAGCCCGGACCAAAACCGGGAGGACCTCTTCAGAGAGACGCAGTGGACACACCCCTCCTACCTCCTTGTGCGACCATAGCGTGTGTGGCTGACTTCTCGGAGGGTCCATGGTAAGACAGCAGGGGCCCCCTTCCCCCGCTGCCTAAGACCCTCCTGGCGCTGCTTGATGGGCCCTCCACCAGGTCCCTCTTAGTTTCCCCCCCCCCGGTAGTTAGTACTAAGAGCACCCAGAGTCGCCAATCTCTGGGTGTTACTTTTTCCCTAGCGCCTCCTGCGCCCTACCGAAGAGTACTCAGCCCCCCACCACGACAAGGTGGAGACCAGTGGAGGGGGGAGTTCGACTTTTACCTGGGCCATCGCGTACAGGTTGATTTTTTCTATTTTTGATAGTCTGTCGGTGACTTTGTGCGGGGGGATATGTCGACATTTAGCTCTTAATATTTTAACAAGACTCTGCCCTGAAAGTTACTGCCCAATCATACTTTTTGACATGACTCTGTTCCGAAAGCACACTGCTTTGACAACATACATTTCATCTCTTTCTATAGGTTAAAAATATTTAATTACCGAACTGAAAAAACACGCACGGCTGATAAAAAAAAATTGCAATAATGTACATAATTATTATATTAATCTACATTTTATGCTAGGCATTTTAGCATGCTTGGATGCTACAACAACTGTACAAGAAATCAAAGAGTTGTATCAAATTTTACTTTTAGCACAGATCTATAGATGAAATGTGGAAGGAGGCTTTACCTTTGCCCACATTCACGATGTTTATTAGAACTCATATTTTATCATGGTTATTCGTTAATCAAAATCAAAAATCAATCATTCAAGTTAGGCCTTATAGAGCACTTTTGAATGTCATACTTATAGACTAACGCGCACAAACAAATCACCCAAGAATTAGTACACAAACGCCCCTATAATTCACAGAACATAATATATTACACACTAACATACTTTGGTAACGAATAAGTATTTTGTTTAAAGTAAAAAAAATACTTTTATAGAAATTACAAGTTTTGACTTTATAAAAGGACTTATGCCTTAAGTTTTAGTCATATTCACGATAACTGCTAGAAACAGGACCGGACGAAAGCGTCGAATTCGTACAAAATATTGGTTCAGCGATAGGTATGAGAAAATTGAAGTTTTAATATCTTTTGTCCGGACCTTATCCGCTGTCAAATTTCAAACTTGAAAATCATTTATTTCAGAAACTATTACACAGTACTTGAAAACTTCAAAAATAAATATAAATATACAAAACAATCGAAATATGATTATACTGAATGCAACAGAACAATTAAAAAACCTTAACTATTTAAGTGTAAATAAATCTAAGTGCCACTTCTGAGCCACCGCTCTGTAGGAAGGACTAGCAAGAAACTCGCAGGCAGTTTTTTTTATTTTGTGAAAATTATTGTGCAATTTGTATTAACAAATAACATATATTATACGTGGAACGAAACCCATTTTCTTTTACATAGAATTAGTGTTTTGAAATGAGATTTCTAAGAGTGATCTTAAAGATAAATTAAATTAGTTGACACATATTAAATCCTACACCTACAGGTCACGCGGGCGAAACTGGTCAGAAGCTAGTAGCATCATCATATCTGCCTTAAGCGTCCACTGTTGAACATTGGGCTCCACAATAGATTACATTCTATTTTTGACGATCGATATGGCGTGGAGGTGCACTTCACTCGAGAGGTCGTGGGTTCGATTTCCACACAGGACAAATCTTTGTGTGCATGAACATGAATATTTGTTCTGGTCTGGGTGTTCTCCTATATATCTAAAGTATGTATGTACAAAAAAAAAGTATTTAAGTATGTTTATCCATTATTTAGTATCCATAACACACGTTCTTAATGATACTTATCTTGGAATTAAATAATTGGTGTGTTTATAAGAGAATATTTCTTTATTTTATTTATTTATTATTAGAGGTATTTGTCCATAGTCACCACGCCAGGTTGATAATCCCAGTTCAAGTTAGTACGCAGGATTACGCTGCTGTCTCGATAGGATAGGATAGGAAATTCTGAGGTCAACTGGTCACTAAGATCGTTCGATTTATTTCTTTAAGGTTTTGTGAAATCACGGGTTTACGCGAATAAACCCGAAACAATTCCTGAGCTCAAAACGGAAATCAACGCGTCATCGGAGAGATACAGCCTACATACACACATATACATATCTGTGCAAAAGTCATGGAAAATTTCATGAAAAGAGTAATGGCATGTCATCGGAGCCATGGGGGTAATTTGACGGATGTTTGATTCCATACTTAATCGGAACAAAATGTCTTCTGTACAATACAATAAAAATATCACAACTCTGTCGTAAAATAGTTGTTTTTATTTTTAAATGAAAAAGTGCACTTTTACTGAGAAACTCTTTATTTTAAATCTGTTATAGTTTCAAACGTAACATTTGTAATACACACCAAAAACAAAACGAGCAATTTGAGCCGCCAACATCGCGTCACACGTGGATGGATGACGCGATAACTTAAACAAAATAACAAAAGTTTTGCGTCGAGCTGAAAATATTGTAAAAACTGATAAATGACACGCGGCTTTACAGGTGAGTTAAATGAAACTTATGCATTCAATATCGAGCGGATCCTACTGTTAAACTGTGTCCATCTGCCCAATAAGTACGTTTACAGCTTATCATATCGCACCTTTCATATACTATAGGGGCCCAATTCGAAAAACATGATTTTTGGGAAAATGCTTTTAAAGATTTTTGAGCCCTTGTATTTTCACAAAAACGATCATAACTAAATTGTTTTGAGATGTACCCCTATTGTAGTAAAGCTGCGATACATTGATACATAATATTACGTAGACAGAGACAAATTATACGCCCACATTTTGCCAATTATAAATACCCAGTAAAAAACATTTGGAAAAATTTAGATATCTAAAACAAAAGAACCTCAACACTATAAATAAAAAAGCAAATATAAAACACTAAGGTGTCCCAGCTGCACCAAAAAGGATATTATTGGTCCAACGTAATGGGTAGCGAGACTGTTGCCGCATACCGGGAACATTTATGTTCGCCAAAGCCTCGCCCGTTAATCGGCAGGTTTAACACTTGCAGGTGAGGTTGGCTTGGGATCCTAAGATGTTGATAGGATCTATATATCCTGATAAAACTGAGTCTGTACCAATATTAGCTTAAGAAAACGTACAAACATAATAAAGGAGATATAAGAGACGTACCCATGTTTATTTATTTAAATATACTGTGTGGTACTTGAACCCACATAGATAGGAGATAGGTAAATAGGATAGAACTTTATAATATATTCATCATACAACTTATCTAGTTTCTTGATGTATTAATAAATTACCTATAGAATAATAGCGCCGAAATAATTTAAACTATACTAAAATTGCAAACACTGATTACCTCTACAGCTAATTATTATTTTTTAAATTATTTATGTGTTAACTTCAAATTGAAAGCACTTATTATATTATAAACTAATTATTGGTCAGCGAAATGCAAACTAATATTGCTCTAATGTAGTTTACACTGGTTATGAATAAATAAATAATAAATACAAATTTCAAAACCCATGCATACATAAGTCAGGTAAGGTTTTCGGGATGGGAACATTTAACAATGTATTTATCATTATCAATTTGATAAATAATAAGTAACTTGATTAGGTAATGAAATAGATTGTTTCTGTTTTCATATGTCATTGTGCTCGCCACCTATTAAGTGGGACTAACTTTGTAATTGGCGAAGTGTGGGCGTATAATATACCTCTGCCTACCTCTTCGGTGGCTTAATTATGTTCGTTGTTAATATATGTATATATGTAATTTTACAACTCATATGTGTATGTAACAATACTGCTTACAAACTATGTTAGAACTCCACACCATTTATTAATTTGAAATATTCTTTTTAAGTGTCATGCCACTCGATATGGCACAGCCGCAAGCGCAGACAAATCTGCTTGCTTATAATGTGGTGAAATAATTTAGATAAAGACATTTTCTAGTTCTCTTACCATAGAATATTTTTTATTATCTTCAAAATTATCACAGTTCATTAATGTCTTACTACTGAGCACATGCCTCCTCTGACGACCACCACGCGTACTCAATCCAAATTTTTCAAGACGATTTTCTGAGATGGCGGACTTTTGTCTTAGCCGGGACCAACGGCTTGACGTGCTTTCCGGGAGCGCTCGATACAAACTGCCACACATTTCACACAAAGGGTTACAGTTGTAAGCAGTGAACTCGGTTAACTCTAGTGTACTTCGGTAATCGTTCCGACCACCTAACACCGCCGAGCTACTTGTATAATCTAAAATTGTGATTTTAGACCATCTTAGATTATGGCCTTTCCGTTTATAAGCAACGATATACATAGTAAACAAATAGCTTTCAATTTCTAATAAAGGCTAGGTGGCTAGAAGTCTAGAGTGTCGGCTGTCTGGCTAAAGCGGATAAGCTACCTACTGTACAAAAATCAACGGCGTCGCGGCGATGTCCAAGGAAAATTTAAAATTCAATACACGGGCTATTTTAAACATAGCTAATATAGATCGGCCAGCTTCATAAATTAAACCAAATTTATTAATATAATCTGGGCGTCATTCATTTCGAAGCAATTTTGCTACTGAATTTCCCTACATTGTTATAAATTGGAGATTGTTTGTTTCTTTGTGACGAATTGCCGAATTATCTTTATCAACTGTGCCAATTTTTATAAAATTTGTTAAAAGGAAAATATTTGGGCATCTCTCTCAGCGTTATTTAGCTTCAATCTCTTTTAACAGTTACCAATTATATTTCTTTAGTTACAGTTATGTAGCTTCAGTCTCTTTTAACAGTTACCAATTATATTTCTTTAGTTACAATCCTATAATACATCCGAACATATGTATTAACCATTTCGAGCTGTGGCTCGGATCTGGCACTTAAATTCTCTTATACTTTTTTTTGCATATAAGTGAATCTAAGCTTCGTGATGTCAGTGTAGTTTAAATTTCATTTTACTCAATTACTATGTAATTATTTATGAAATATAGAACTTTTTACTTTACATTTTCACACATCATTAATTTATCTTTGTTTGTTTTGCTAACGCAAACATGAACCTACTGCTACTCTACTAAATTAAAAGTAATCTTCGCTGCACGTCTTTTCCTTCCATTTACCTCGGTCATTCGTCATTGACTCCTTACTGTATTATAATTTATTACGTACTTACACAACTCAATCCGTCTCAAAATCAAATATTATTTTTTGTACAATAAGTGGAATCAGGTGTTACGATAAAAAAGTAGGTACTTAGAGTTCATTCGTCAGTCAGCAATACATTTTAAAATTTACTTTAGAATAATTTACATACAATTTGATTTAATAATTTGTGTATATTGTTGAATTTGGTATATAATAGTAACAAAAACTTTGTTCTATTATTTATTTATTTATTATGGACAACCAGTAGCTGTGACATTATTTTTTTATGTCTAAGTAAACATTCATTAAAACATGCTAAATATACATCATTTTAAGGTGTTACAACATGCATATTAATACTCTAACAGGCTTATTATCAAAGTAAACTGTAAGAAATAAAAATAAGATATGGGATGATAACGAATTAAAATTAAGATTGGTTTAAACAATACAATACTTCGATCACTAATTAGTAACTAAGAATATACAATACAACAAAATTACAAGAAATAAATAATAGATTCTAACACTCAACAACCCCAAGACAACTTTTTTAAAATTTGGTAAACTATCCTTAAAAATATCCACCTCTCCGCACAAATTATTATATGCTTTTGCCATTTTTTATTTGATTCCTATGTCACTTTCCTTGTACCTATCAGTCAAATTAGAAGTCCTTATCACTAGTATTTTAATTAAAATTTATCGTTGTAACATTCCTGAAATGTGTAGTCTCTTTTCAGTCGTACACTTCCTCTCCATATTATTACAGTCATATGAATTCGTTTAGGCGCGATTGGTCTAATTCGCGATTGGTCCCCAATCGTCAAAAAATTTTAAATGTTAAATGTTTTTTTTGACAATAAAAGTGAACTAGCTGTCCCTCACATTGTCCGGCTGCGCTTGAACCATAAAAGTAGACGTGTGAACACGATACGGAATGCCCCGGCTCGATATCGACTCGCCGCGCCATGCGACAAATCGGAATATTCTGGAACGGCTAACGGCGACTGATTATTGTAAAAATATTGGGTAATTTCCACAAAGTTTTACTTTTTGGGGTAATTTGTTGAATTTTTTGTAGGTAGGTGTTCTTTATGAAACGATTTATTGTTTTTTTATACAACTTATGGCCCTCAGCCGCAGCCTATGGAAGATTATAACCCTCGGCATCATTAGAGCGTTGACGACCCATTCAAAACTGTTTCACGTTCTTCTTAAAGAGACCCATGCTATAATCTCTTGGAAAAACGTCGCCATTGAGCTCATTTCATTATGCAAGAAGTAGAAGTACGCGGCAGAAAGTTAATTTTTAGAGGCTGGTGTCGGAGACGTGTTGTTAAATCATCGCGAAAATCTACCAAAACGTCCTAATTTTGAAGTAAACTAGCTGATTCCACATTGTCCGGCTGCGCTTGAACCATAAAAGTAGACGTGTGAACACGATACGGAATGCCCCGGCTCGATATCGACTCGCCGCGCCATGCGACAAATCGGAATATTCCTGGAACGGCACAGCGACTGGTTTTCATCGGGTATTATAAAAATATTGGAGAATTTCCATCAAGTTACAGTTTTTCGGGTATTTTGTTAAAGTTTTGGAAGGTATGTTTTATTTATAAAGCGCTTGTAGCTGTTTGAAAATGATCTCCGAAGTAATGACTCTGCATTATTTAAAGAGGTCAGTCTTTGGATTGGATCCGTTTCATTTGCATTTGTATCGTGCGCTTATGTGCTTAGGAAGGAGCAGTATGTTTTCTTTTCTCATAAACTATGATCATAGCCAACTTTTTAACTTCATCTCTATCGTATTATCTATTATAGACTCAATCCATTTCTATTTCGCTCTTCTACCCTTCTCTGGCTTCTTCTTTGGCAAAGAAAGAAGTTCCCGGTAAGCGGCAATAGGCTCGCCACCTATTACGTCGGACCAACAACACAGTTGCCGAAGTGTGGGCGTAAAATATTCCTCTGCCTACTCCTTCCGGAAAACAGGCGTGATGTCATGTTTGTATGCTCTTTGTCAGTCAAAGTCAAAATTAAAATCGTTTATTCAATTTTGGCTTGATATAGCTCTTATGAAAGTCAACCTAAAAACCAACGCGCCGATTCACTGGGGGCGGGAGCTTGATCGTAAAAGAAAGGGCAACAAAAAATGTACTGTCAGATACAAGATTTAAAAGATAATAACTCTTTTTAAGCTAAATAAACATACTTACGAGTAAACATTAGATATGAGCTCTACTCAACCATATCTAGGGGAAAGTATCGACCCAACGCATGACGACACCATCGCAGAGACATTTAAGTGACCATGCCATACTCAAGCTACAGGATAAAAGGATTTTAACAAACTTGACCATTTCCTTTGCCCATTTCCCAAACTTCTCATTGTATTCCCATACCATGATAGACATTAGCCTATCAACGGCCCGCTGACAAGCGGCCACGGCCACGAACACGGGCACAAGAGATACGACTTAAGGTTCAAATTGCGCTGCAGGCCTGTGGCCCCCTTGAAGATAAGATAAGCACGAGCCTCCTCTCACAAACCGAGGTTAGGTGATTTAAGTTTTTCTCCACCAAGCAGACTCATCGCGGATTATCGGAGGTAAGTGGCTGGGCGTCCTGCTGCTAGAATTTTTCAGGCTCTCGAATTTGCTTAACCACTATAAAATATCCGTGTCATGTGATCTCGGCCTAGAACAGTGCCACCCCCTTTTATCTCACGGAAAGATGTAAGAGTCGACGAAGAGAAATCCTACCGGTTGATGGGCAGCAGCGTTATTCTGCGTACTGGCTTGAACTGCAATCACCAACCCGCCTGCTCAGCGTGGTGATTATAAGCTAATTACCCTAATATAATGTCTTTTATGGGGAGGCCAATATAATGATGATGATAACTACCAAATATAGTGATAGCGATTAAAGGATAAATGTGCCATCCCGTATTAAATGACACACAAGCGGTCACCCATCCAAAAAATAACACCAGTGAACTCTCCTGTACTTTTGTTATCGTTTCAGACAATCGAGTAGCGCGGAGCACTATATAAAAGTTTTCACTTAAAGCTACGAATATACTGTTTTCAAAATAAAAAGATTCGCAACAAAAGTCAGCGAGAGCATGAGTTCATCCTTTGAAATTTCTTTAGAGCATAAACAGTCTACAAAGTAGCTTTGCTATGTCGTTACTTTAAAACTCTTTCCATTGTTGGTCCTACTTAATGCCAACTTGAATTATTTAGTTTTAATAATGGCTTCGTGAACTTTATAGTAACAGAGCTGTCTACATTCTATAAGTTACAAGAATACCTTGAGATACTACGAAAATTAAAAGAAATGTTTATTTAAATTTGGATAATTTAAAATTACTGAAGTGTCTTCGCCCTAATGGAATCAATAAGAATACTATTGTGTTCTTGGAACGAATCTTACCATATAAATATATATGAGTCACTAATTAGTCTTTTGGCTTCATTGTAGTTAATTTGAGATTCCTCCTTTCGAAACAGAACCTATCTCATTTATGTAAAAATTTGTAAAAGAAAGGGATTTTTTTTATAAAATACAGAAAAAATAATACAAAATATATATAAAACGAGTCAAGAATAGATTAATTTAAGGAAGAATATATTAACATGGTGCCCACTTAGCATATTGTCGATAAACAATTTTAATTTTAAGGCTCTACTATTCTATTCTATCTATTATATATCTATCTATTCGTACTGTCTCATACTTTTCTGCTAGCCCAAAGGTTAACTGGTAGAAAATGACTTGCAGCATTAAGTTCGCCTTTTGTACATTTTAATCTTAATTTGTGCGATAAAGTTTAAATAAATAAATAAATCTACCAACGCGGTCATTCCCTACGTACAGTACAGCTTCATAACATAAACCTGTGATGTACAAAATGTGAAAAAAAATTAGAAAAAGTCTAAAATAGTATCTAGATGTAGTAACTTATTTGGCTTGAAATGTGAATAAAATACAGAAAAATATATCTTAATAATTCTGATCACGACAAATAAATCATGCCTTAAGATAATAATATGACATAAACATATGCCAGCTTTATCATTTATATCTAAATGTCATATTTAGCTGTGACTGCTTATGTCTTAAAACAATAGCAAATCTTTATGATACTACTTCGTTACAAATCTTTACTGCGAGATATTTTGCAAAACAGTTAGTACTTGTCGTTATTAAACATGTTTATTTATTTATTTAAACTTTATCGCACAAATTAAAATTGAAATGTACAAAAGGCGAACTTAATGCTGCAAGGCATTTTCTACCAGCTAACCTTTGGGTTAGCAGAAAAGTATGAGGCAGTACGAATAAGAAAACATATAAACTTCATCATCATCATTTCAGCCATTCGAAGTCCACTGCTGAACATAGACCTCCCCAATTGCTTTCCACGTAGATCGATTCTTTGCCGCCTGCATCCACCGGCTCCCCGCCGCCCTGACCAGATCGTCGGTCCATCGCGTTGGGGGCCGCCCTCTACTACGTTTGCTGATTCGTGGTCGCCATTCAATTACATAGAATGTGTTATTAATAAACTTCATATACCTATACACAAAATAATTAGTAATTATGATATGTAGACTCAATCAGATGATAACTCCTCAAGAAAGAAACGTATAACATGTTCTCTAAATATTTTACAACGTGGGCACATTCATAAGGCAAACGTGTGTATAGAAAATATAATATTTAAAAACTTGTTTAGCTTTACGTGACGTAAAAACTAGATCTTTTGTGTAAAGCCTAGACAGAATTCATAGAAGATAATCTTGCAGTTACACTAATTATTTAGTTTCGTAATGATTATCAATAATTCTAGTTATATCGATACTCAATAAGAGATAAACATAAATATATTTTTTGTAATTACATCCTTTATTTACTTACGATGACTAAATAATTATTGATTTCATTATTGTATACTTAAAAAACCATTGAAAGTTTCGACAGTTAGATTATATTGCTCTTGGGCCAAGCAAGCATATTAATTACTTTACTGGAAAAATATTATCAGTACAGGTAGTTTTTAATATGGACAGCACACAAACTATTCGTGAACGATAAAATAGTTATCGTCATATTTTCTCCGAGCAGTTTGTGCAGAAGTTTCAATTATTCGTTGTTTGAAAATACCAAATGCGACTAACTTTTGAATGCTACTTTCATTTAAGCTCTAGCGGCTGCTTTTAATATTTTTTTGGGGCACCTTATTACGAGACGGAAGGCTCGTTAGATCGATGAAACATAATTAAAATAAATAAATAAATATTTTCGGACAATTACTTCAATTATTTTGTCCCAAGAAAAGTATCATTAAGAACATAAATACATACATAATGTATACAAATTCTTATTTTTGTTATAAGCATGCTTATGCATGTAAAGATGTATCCCGTGTGGGAATCGAAACTACGGCCTCAGCTCCGCCTCCGCAACATGGTTCGTCAAATATATATTCATCATACCCTATCCTAGCATTATCCCACCCAGACTCTGCTTACTGGTTTAACCAGATTTGACTGAATTTCAGTTATTACTTGGAGCAACTGTCATCTGAACTCCGCAACCCAGAGGGAAACATCATTCTATAGTTAAGCCAGCTGTCTCGATGTTCGTGGGTGGCGGTGCACCGTTTTTGTGACACGGTTATGGGCGCAAAAGAGGCGGAAGAGCGCATTAGGGAGAAGAGCCCAACAGCGGATCCCCTTAGACGTCGAAGGAGAGGGCAGCGCCGGCGGGCTTATGCCGGGGCGCTAACATCATAGCCGGGCGTGCTGGTAAAAGGCCAGGGATTCTTTTACTCGCACTTTTCCGTATCCCGCAAGGAGTAGGAGGCGGCACACACGTTTCCTGGATAAGGTCTTTCTGTCACCTTCTTGGCACCTAACGTAGGGCAGGAAACAGTGGGATTTAGTCGGTAGTCCAGGCCACTATCATCTCGGCCGGGGAGCCCGACATAGCTTTGTGCTGTCCCTGCGGCGCAAAGTATGCGTAAAGGCATTTACCACTATAAAAAAAAAGAAAGCTGTTTCGATGTCAGGGACTGACTTCCCGTATAACGACTGCCATAGATGTTCCTGATTGCTGGGACCACCGGCCTAATGTGCTGTCCGAAGAACGGAGCAAGCGATAATTACGCACATAAATTCGAAATGCCAAAGGTTTATATATCAAATTTAATACCACTTAAAGAGTGACTCAAGCAACAACTTTTCATTACTTCAATAATCATTTCCGACAGACTAGCCTAGCTTACTAGCGCTTAAGGTTAATAATAACTTCAATGCCCTGAAAGAAATATAAATAGAAACTCCGGAATGAATTGAGAAACGCGAATAAAGTAGTTTCTTTATCTAAGAATATCCTCTTGGATTAATTACTAAGGCAGCGCGCCCATTATGGTGAGATTCCCAGTTACAGAGATTAAGTTAAAGAGGCTTTGGAATAACAAAGTATGGCTCGGGGCTGTCTTTTAATAGGAGAAAAATATAAACGATACTTCTCTGTCTTATTTAAGAGAATCGACCGTTTTCTAATGTACCTAAATGGTATGATATTTATTTCTATAGTAACTCTGTCTGTCTTTTTGTCTGTCGCGCTTTCACATCAAAACTACTGAACCAAATCAAATGAAATTTGGCACACAGATAGTCAAGAGCCTAAAAAAGAAAATAGGCTATTTTTTAATGCGAAAAAAATGTTTTAAGGAGTATAAATAGTGAACCAAAGTTTCTACAGAATGTCTTAATTTTTGAAGATAGAAGCGTGAAACTTGTGTTTATTATTAGCTTATAAAAATATGATATTTAAAGTTACTTGAACAAGATGCGTGATATAATAGATTTTCACTGGATGATATATATATAATATATAATAGCAAATTATATTATTGAAATTGACTTTATGAAAAACAAAGTTTCTAGCACGCGACCAATATAGTGAACAATGACATATGACATAATTAGAGAAACAATATTATGTCTGTTGACTATTAAAGTAGGTACCTATATGAAATTCGGGCAAATGAAATTCTGGCAAGTGGGTGTACCCCTACGCAACGCAGTGCGAGCATCACAATATAAGAGGTACTATTAAGCTAGACTGGTCTATAAATCGATATATATGTTTACAGAACTTAATAAAGCCATATAAGTGTGTGATACCATTCATTTAAAGTGTCGATCTCCTAGACTTTTTGAAGAAGATTCTCTTTGAAGCTTAAAAAAAATATACCCTTATTTACAGTCTTCATTTGTGATAGTAAATAAATATTATTTCTGTCTATCTTCCTTCTAAGAATATAAATAAATAAAAGCGAATAGAGCTTAACCCATTCAAACCTGCAAAGTGTGAAAAAATATGATATTGTACTTATCTCGAACAAAGAAATATAAAAGAAATATCTCGCTTCATATTTAGATACAGTTGCTTAAATCTTGTCTATATTCACAACGCCCACTGATCCAAGAAGCTAGAGTGTCTCGAGACGCGTGGTATGTCGGTATTTATAAATACCAGTTTATTTGTTTACCAGGAGTAATAATATACTATAGGTACATACATTCAAAGGGGTAGGCAGAGGCATATTAAACGACCACATTTTGCCCATTATAATTGATCCCACGTAATAGGTGACGAGCCTATTGCCGGGAAATTTCACGTTCGCCAGAGCCTCGTTCTTTGATCGGCAGGTGCACCACTTGCAGGTGAAGTTTGCTTGAGAATAATGATGTAAGTATTATTAGTTCGCTTACTGGTGTAGTACAGGATTTACTACTATTTGAAAATACCGGTTTTAACCAGCTAATTAAAGGCATCGGGTCATTCCAATCTGGGCTTCGCGTAGTGGAGTAAGACCTTAATGCCCCTCGTGCTCAGAAGTGGAACATTAAGGGTGCGTTTCCACTAGAGATGATCATGAATAGAATCGCTGCGCTGCGCGAATCTAGGTTAATGTAGTGGTTCTATTGGTTCTTAACAAAAACATTCCTCGCAACACGTTCATGTCTAGTGGAAACGCACCCAAATTGGCTGACGTTATGATGACTGGGCTCGGGCCCCCTTTCACGAACCAAGGTGAGAACCCTCTCCCCTTGAAACTTGTGGTTAAGTATTACTTAGTACCCATTCCATAATACTTCACCACACGGACCCATTGCAGATATGCAAAGACAAGTGTGTGGCGACCTGCAGTTCGTTTTTTTAAAGCCGTCTAATGATGCATCTGAAGTTGAAGGTGCCTTCCTCGACATTAAATGCAACACAAACGTTCACCCATCCAAGGACTGTAAACTCTGCTTTACTTCTGTAACAATACAGAGCTAAGAGAGCTTGTTGTGCGCTCTAATGGAACGTAATGAACCGAGATCGTCATGACCTGTATTATTGTTTATATATTTATTATATTTAGAAACAAACAGTCATATACAAAAAGAGATTAATATTAAAATTAAACATAGTTTTAGACCTATAGTTTCATATCTAAGGCACTTAAATGGAAAAATAAAGAGTTTTCTCGAAATTATATAAAAACTAGATAATTATAACATTATATACAGGTGCATACATTCATACATACACATGTATATAGATGCACATACATATATATACATATACATACATACCAATGCAATATTTAAGCAATGTAATATATACACAGACCTAATCATATCCATAATGTATATTAACTGTAAACAGTATCCGTAATATTAACAAACAATAATAAGAAGTGATGTCTTAATCAATATCATCCCAGCCATATGACGTCTACTGCTGCACATTGGCCTCCCCAATAGATTTTCACTCTGAGCTATCCTAAATTGCCTGGATACACCGGCTTCCCGCCGCCCTGGCCAGACTATTCGACTATCGCGTGGGAGGCTGTGCTCTACGTTTGCCGGTTCGCAGTCGCCATTGAAAATCCTTAACGCCCCAGCAACGCCAACTGCCACTTCAGCTTGTAAATTCGCCTCGCTATGTCGGTCATTCCAGTTCTCCTATGGATTTTCTCATATCTGATTCTATCACTATACTGATAGCTTAATACAGAAACATAGATAGAAAATAACGAAATATATTTTATTTATAAATTTTTATTTTCGAAGTAGGTACCAAGCTTTGCTTGAATCCACCGCATCTGAGCTCATTTGGCATTTCACGTCAACGGATTCGAATCAACGGTAATTTTATTCACATCAGGTGCGGATCTAACGAGTTACGTTGGAATTGTCGAAACGTCTACGGGACGTTATTAGTCGAAGGAAAAATGTTTAAATTTGTGACTGAAGTAACACAACAATTTATATTTTTTTTATATATATATAACAATTTATACCGAATTCAGAAATTCCGTAACGAAAAAAACCTAACACCCCCACTCCGATCGGCACAGCGGTGATACTTATTAGTTTTCCATCTCTCGATAAATAGCAGAACTTTTAATGACTTTTTTATGTACACATTATTGCCGCGCAGATAAAGTATATTATGATATTATATCTTTATATAATAAAAATAAATAATTATAATTGCATAAGTTGCTAAAAAATGCTATGCAATAGCTTTACCGCGGCAGTCTCCGAGTGCCACACGTTTTTATTTTCAGTATAATCATGTGGAGAGAATTATTACGATTGAGGAATACTTCTTTTTATAAAACAAGATGGCACTTGAATATGCAGAGCACTGATTATGGTTGCTTGCTTTATTTAATTGATCTATGGCACATTGATTTATACGGTTCATTCGTTAAGGTGGGCAAATATGTGAGTTAGCTAATTGGGCTTTTTAGTTTGATTGATTTTTGTAATCTTGTACGGAAAAGATATAAATAAAATATACAAACATCTACATCATATAACACATGAGAACGTTTGGTTAAAAATAAAATAAACCGTTTAGTTTTTCTATATTAAATATTTAAAGTTGCGTCTCGTCTATTTTTTTTGGTCATTTTACTTCTAAACTAATAATCGTAAGTATTATTTTAATAACTCCATACATTCATACATAAATTCACGCCCGTTTCCCCTAAGGGGTAGGCAGAGGCATATTATACGCCCACACTTCGCCAATTAAATAGTTGGTCCCACGTAATAGGTGGCGAGCCTGTTGCCGCTTACCGGGCACTATTATGTTCGCCAGAGCCAACTCCAGGTTATTAGTAAATTGAATACCGAAGAGACCGTTTTGTAGTTTTTGGCAATTGCTTTATTTCTTATTTTTGATTAATTTTTATCTGAAATCCAATTTACTTTACTTTAAGGGAAGACTATATCTGTAAGTATAAACAAAAGAACTGTTAACAAAATGAATACACAATGTTTAATTTATATTAACCTGAACCCTGTATATTGCGGGAAGCGCTGTATATTGCGAGTCCCTTGACAGCCCAACTATGAGCGATGGCCACCGAGGAGCTCTCGTTCACAGCTAGAGATATAGGTGACAACTCCTATCAATACATTTATTACTTAAACGTATTGCACGCCAGGGTATATGGGTATATACTGCACAGATTGTAGAGAGACGAACAGGGTTGATTCTAAGTCGAAATAGTTTTGGTACAATATGCATGATCGGCTAAGTAATTTTTAGCTTTTCGAAATTTTTGTTACATATGATACATATATTCACGCCTTTTTCCCCAAAGGAGTAGGCAGAGGCATATAATAAGCCCACATTTCGCCAATTATGTTGTTGGTCCGACGTAATAGTCGGCACGCCTATTGCCGCTTACAGGGAGCTTCTGTATTTGCCAGAACCTCCGTTGATCGGCAGAAAATTATAGGTAACATAGAAAAATCATAATTAACATGTTGGATGGTTTAAAAAGTATTAAATATCAAGTGACCGTGCTTCGGATTTCATCTTAAATTGTTGGTTACACTATAAATGGGTATACCCGTACAACTGACGGGACTATATCGGTCTGAAACCGCTTGCACAATCTAACAACGTTTACTGTCTATTTCGATATATATATATATATATATACAGACAGTATATACATATATATATGTAAAGAAACACTCATAGTATACTTCTTGTGTTGTCTATTCCTCATGTTGGTGAGTGACAGTGACGTTTAATGAATTAGGATATATTGAAAGAAACCTGAGCACACGATTGTTTTTATGTGAAGATAATAAATCTAAACCGAAATAAAGGCTTTAAATGTTGTTTCTTTTGTCTACAGGTAAGTGAAGTGTTTAAATTACTGATAAATTATATATTAAGATGGTAAAATGTACAAATATTAAATAAATAAATGAACTTTTGTCTACAGAGAAACGCAAGTCTTTGTTTTATTTGGATAGTCCAAGAAGGCAGTATATTATTATAAAACAACATTTTTGCAAATATTTCAAGAAACATGGAAAAGCTGAGATTCGATTTTACTGTGAAATCAACACCAGACGGAAAATCCAATATCATTTGCATAACATCAATAGCTACACCAAATGGACAAGTTTTTGGAATGCCAACCGATTACCAACCTGCAAATCTACATGGAGTTCTTACTAATACTCCCAACTACACTAAGGTAAAAAAATCATTAAATAAAAGACATCAAACAAGGAAAATATGGATAACTTTGACCTCTGAAATATCAGAAATATACTTGGATGAGGATCAAAATCTCCAGTTTCATGATTATTATTTGGAAGAGATTTTTGATCAAGCTAATAGTGCTGAATCAATACCTAGTAGCTCTGGTCAAGTGTTGGAAAAATTTTTGGAAAAATTGCTTGAAGAAAAACAACAAAAACCTGAAAATAAAAGTTTAGGTAAAATTGTAAAGGATTTCATGATTGATAAATTTACAGGCCGAAACTCAAATGCTTATCAGTGGATCAAGGAGTTTAACAAAGAGTGTGATCGCTTCCAAATTACAGATGAAAGAAAATAAATTGAAATTTTAAAACATTTTTTGGAAAATTCTAGTGTCGATTGGTACAGCTGTATGCTAATGAAGATTACCATGGAGTCGGGGTGGAACAAATGGGAGAAAAATTTTTGTGAGACATTTGCAAACAAAGGATGGTCCCCGACAAGATATGCTCTTGCTTTTAAATATCAAGCAGGTCCCTTACTTGAGTACGCTTTAAAGAAGGAAAAATTATTACTGGAAGTCAGGAAGACAATCGATGCTGGGACACTCATAGATATTATAGTATTTGGTTTACCTAACTATGTAGCTGATAAAATTGACAGAGAAAAATTGCAGGCAACAGAAGACCTCTACAACGAAATAGGAAAATTAGAACATCTAGTTGCGAAGAATAAGTATGATAAAAAGATAAATAAATTTTCAGATGCTAAACCTAAAAGATTTGAAGAGAAAAAGCCATGCCCAATCTGTGTCAAAGAGAAGAAAGAAAACCGCTATCACTCGGAAGAAACTTGCTGGTTTAAAGGGAAAAATCAAAAATCTGTTGTGAAAACTGTAAATAACTCAGAACTAGAAATTGAACTTAATGAAGAAAATCCAAAAAACCAGAAGTGCCACCATTAATAAGAATAAAGTTGCTTTTAAATGACACTTTGAATGTCTCAGGAATTTATGACTCCGGTTCCAATGTGTCATTAATTAACAGTAAATTACTAAAAATACAACACAAAGACGAGACAAGTGCTACACAAAGGGTTAACTTGAAGACTATTAATGGTGAGAAGAAAACGAAAGGTATGGTAACACTAAAAATAAAGATCTATGATATTGAAAGAATGATGGATATTTTTGTGATAGATAGTGAAAACTTTAATTACGATTTTCTTATTGGATTAGACTGTATAAAAAAGTTTAAATTAATACAAAATGAAAAACTGAACATTATACAATGTACCAACCTACAAGAAAAAAAAAATTCTCAAATAACTATTGCATTGAGAACAAAATAAATAAAAATGTCGTGATTCCTGATGTACTAGGTGACAAAATTAAAGAGGAAGTTTTAACATATGCCGAAGTAGTAAAACAAAAAAATAATAAACACATAAATACATGTGAAGTAAATTTCAATGAACATATAAATTCAGACGAATTTGAAATGTCAGTAAACCATTTAGATTTATATCAAAAATCAGAGATTGATAAGTTGATTGAAAAATACAAATCAATCTTTGCAAAGCATAAATACGATATTGGCACCGTACGAGATTATGAAGCTCATATTGATTTAATGGTGGATAAATATTGTTACAAACGTCCATATAGATGTACGACTGAAGATAGAAAAGAAATAGAAAGTCAGATATCAAAATTATTAGAACATAATTTAATTGAAGAATCTTATAGCCCATTTGCTGCTCCCGTAACTCTGGCCTATAAAAAAGAAGATGATAGAAAGACAAGGTTATGTATAGATTTCAGGGATTTAAACAAAATTGTAGTTCCCCAGTCACAGCCTTTTCCCCTGATTGAAGATTTAATGATGAAAACTGTAAATTGTAAATATTTTTCGACTTTAGACATAAATTCAGCGTTTTGGTCGATTCCTTTAAAAATTCAAGACAAACACAAGACAGCATTTGTAACACAAGAAGGCCACTTCCAATGGACATGCCTCCCATTTGGTTTGAAAACCTCCCCTGCTATTTTTCAACGAATATTGAGTAATATCATAAGAAAATATAAACTGTCAAGTTGTGCAGTAAACTTCATAGATGACATCTTAATTTTCTCAAGAACCTTTGAAGAACATATAGAACATTTGTCAAGACTATTAGAAGCAATACACATAGAAGGATTTAGACTTAAATTTTCGAAATGTACCTTTGCTGATAACTGTGTCAAATACTTGGGACACATTGTAGGAAATAATGCAGTTAAACCTCTGAAGGATTATTTAACGGTTGTAAAACACTTTCCAGTTCCAGAAACAAGAAAAAATATACGCCAATTCTTAGGAAAGATAAATTTCTATCATAAATTTGTACCACACATTGCAATTATCCTCGAGCCGTTACACCATTTATTAAGGAAAGATATTAAATTCATATGGTCAGGGGAGTGTCAGGAATCATTTGATAAAATAAAATCGTTGCTTTGTTCCGAACCTATTTTGAAGATCTTTGATCCTGAACTTCCAATAGATATTTACACAGATGCTAGTATTAAAGGAGTGGGAGCGGTACTAAAACAAAAAGATGAAAACGGAGAGAGTAAGCCAGTTGCTTATTTTTCAAGAAAATTATCCATAGCTCAAAAAAAGAAAAAAGCAATTTATTTAGAATGTCTGGCTATTAAAGAAGCGGTAAAGTATTGGCAACACTGGCTTATGGGAAAAATATTCACAGTATACTCAGATCATAAACCATTAGAAAATATGAACATCAAAGCTAGAACTGATGAGGAATTAGGCGATTTGACATATTATTTATCACAATACAATTTTGAAATCAAATATAATCCGGGAAAATCAAATCAAGAAGCCGACTGTTTAAGTAGAAATCCAGTTCTAGAACCTAATGAAAATAATGATGATTGTTTAAAAGTAGTAAATTTGATAAATTTTAATCAAATTAAGTTAGACCAACACAAAAATTTAGACTTACAAAAAAATAAAGCTAAACTTATATTGGAAAATGAGATTTACTTCAAGAAAAATAAAAAAAGAAAAAGAATTCTGCTGTCAGAAGAATTTAGCAAAACATTAATTAAGATGTTCATAACAATTACTGTCACATTGGAAGAACTCAGATGATCAACAAAATAACTCCATTCTACACGGCAAAGAATATCATTACAAACATTAAACAAATTTGTGAGGAATGTGAAACGTGTATTAAAAACAAGTCAAGAAGAGGGTCAAAGTATGGTTTAATGTCACACTTGGGTCCAGCAACACGCCCGTTTCAAATTGTGTCTATTGATACGATTGGAGGATTTAGAGGATCGAGGTCCACCAAAAGATATTTGCATCTTTTAGTTGATCATTTCACAAGATATGCCTATATTTCCACATCCAAAACTCAAGGGTCCAATGATTTTATTAAACTTATACAAAAAGTTACCCAAACATACAACATTGAAATGATATTGACTGACCAATATCCTGGCATAAATTCGAAAGAATTTAAGGAATATTTGAAAAAGGATAACATTACAATAATTTTCACTGCTGTTGATGCACCATTTTCAAATGGCCTCAATGAGAGATTAAACCAAACTTTAATCAACAAGATAAGGTGTAAAATAAATGAAGATGATAAGAAACCAGCATGGACAACAGTAGCCCAGAAATGTGTTGAAAAATACAATGAAACGGAACACACAGTTACAAAGTTTGCTCCCAAATATCTTTTAGAGGGCGAAAATGTGGATATTATACCACTTGAATTGAAATCCAAATGTACAATAGAGGATCTAGAAAGAGATAGAACGCTAGCACTTAAAAATTCAATAAAATCTCACGATTATAATAAAAACAAATTTGATCTGCATAGAGAAGAATATAGACTAGAAGAGGGAGACAAAGTTTACGTGGAAAATGGAAATCGACTCAACAGGAAGAAATTGGATGAATTGAGGATTGGACCATATGAAATTGTAAAGAAGATTTCCAACTCAATTTATGAAGTTAATACCGGACATAAGAAAGCAGAATCAAACTTCTACCACATTACGAAATTATCTCCAGTGATAGCTCATGAATGAACAATTGTAGTGCATGTTTTCACACTAACAATTGTCCCGTTAGGAGGGAGAGATGTAAAGAAACACTCATAGTATACTTCTTGTGTTGTCTATTCCTCATGTTGGTGAGTGACAGTGACGTTTAATGAATTAGGATATATTGAAAGAAACCTGAGCACACGATTGTTTTTATGTGAAGATAATAAATCTAAACCGAAATAAAGGCTTTAAATGTTGTTTCTTTTGTCTACAGGTAAGTGAAGTGTTTAAATTACTGATAAATTATATATTAAGATGGTAAAATGTACAAATATTAAATAAATAAATGAACTTTTGTCTACAGAGAAACGCAAGTCTTTGTTTTATTTGGATAGTCCAAGAAGGCAGTATATTATTATATCACGCCTATTTTCCCGAAGGGATAGGCAGAGGCATTTTATACGCCCACACTTCGCCAACCACATAGTTGGTCCCACGTAATAGGTGACGAGCCTATTGCCGCTTACTGGGCACTGTTGTGTTCGCCTCGTTCGTTAATCGGCAGGTGCACCACTTGCAGGTGAGGTTGGCTTGGGCTCCTTAGGTCTTCGTAAGATCCCTATACACCCCTCCGACTGGTCTCCACCTTGTCGTGGTGGGGGGGCTAAGTACCTCCCGGTAGGAAGCGGAGGGCGCCAGGGAAAAGGTAAAACCCAGAAACCGACGACTCTGGGTGCCCTTAGTACTGACTACCGGAAGGGAAACTAAGAGGGACCTGTGGAGGGCGCAGCGGGCGGGCCAGGAGAGCCCATCAAGCAGCGCCAGGAGGGTCTTAGGCAGTGGGGGCAGGGGGCCCCTGCTGTCTAACCATAGACCCTCCGAGAAGTCGGCCACACACGCTATGGTCGCACAAGGAGGTAGGAGGGGCGCGTCCACTGCGCCTCTCTGAGGAGGTCCTCTCGGTTTTGGTCCGGGGGACGTTGGCCGCAGGCGGGGTGTCAGACGCTGCAACCCAGGTACTGGCCCCCGCCTTTTTCTCAACAAGCGGCGGGCGTCGTCGGAAGATTTTTAATGGGTATTACTGCTGGCAGTCGCGTTTGCCGGTGGTGAGTCCCACACCCCCTTTCGGTCCCCCTTTGGCCAGAAGGCGTAAACGCATTTTGTTACCGACGTAAAACAAAAAAAAAAGGATCCCTATACATACAAAATGAATACACTATATTTTATTAGTATTTACCTGAGCCATGGTTAAACGCTGTAAATGGCGGATCTCCCGACAGCACAGCTATGAGCGATAGCCCCCCAGGAGCTCTCGATCGCGGCTAGAGATATAGGTGACAGCTCCTATCAATACATTTATTACTTAAAACGTATTGCACTCCGGGGTATGGGTATACACTGCACAGATAGAAGGGAGATGACGGGGTTTGACTCAAAGTCGAAAAAGTTTTGTATCATCGTTACATAAATACATTCACGCCTGTTTTCCCGATGTGGTACGCAGAGACATATAATACGCCCACACGTCGCCAATTGTACAGTTTATCCTACTTAATAACAGAAGACGACTTAATAAGATCAGTTTAAGGTCAGATCATTTAATAAAAAAAATATATCTTAACCTAATGCAATTTTACACTAACATAATTAACGAAAAATTGTTACTAACGTTTTTAATATTCTAACGATACTAAAAATCTGAAATAAATTATTTTTATTTTATTACTCCTACTTATTCGCGATAGCAAACTTTTAAATTATATACAAAAAATACTCCCGATGCCTTCAAATCTTTTACAGCAATATGTCCATAGTTAATAAAATTCTGTCTGCAAACTACTTTACTTCTTATAAATAGAAAATTTGTATGTGAACTAAGTTACTTGATTGATAATCTAAATTTAAATGGTTGATGTTAGTCAACTGTTATCTGTGGAGGCTTGTTATTGGCTTAAAGATGTTTTTTTATGATTATACAATAGTACTAGCTGTAAGCCCCCCAAATGATATAAAATAAATAAAATAAGTTCCACCCACCTATTTTTGCGAAGATACAAGGACTGTTAGTAATATCAAAATCTATGTGGTTTATTATAAAACAAGATAAAATAGACCATTGTTAGTTTGAAACTAGTGCTGTCACTGTCTTCGTCTTATCAAATGAAAGTGACAGCACTAGTATTAAACCTGGTCTAACTTTAGGTCTCGTTTCGTAATAAGACCTTAAAATAGCTTTCATATTGACTGTAGGATCAATAACTAACTATAAACTAGAATTAAATGTTATGAATAAATTTGTTACAATAAGAAAATTTATTACGGAGTGCGTCTATTTATTACTATAGCGTGTTGATTTTGTACTATGTAGGAAAACATCAAATACGTAAAATCTCATCTTATTTGTACACCTTGCTCCATTAAAACTAACACAATAAAAACTCTATGGTAAATCTTATGATGAGGAACGCAAGGAGGCCGTTAATAAAACTTTGTTACTGCTGACTTGTTGTATAGAATCACTTTTTGTTACTTCATTTGTTCTTTAGGAATGCTAGTGGCAATCTCTTTCAAATGTGATAATATAGTCCTTTAATCTGACATATAGATAGATGCACTTAAACTATAATTTATGAATTACAGTTTTGACGTGACTACGTCTTATAATTCGATAGAGCCGGCTGCACGCACGAAAAAACATGACTCATGCGGCGTTACCTCGCTCTGAGGCGTTCCATGTAAGGCTTGAAGTGCAAGCGAGAGCGCGGAACGAGCGACAAAGAAGCACAATCGGCCTTTGCGCTCGGCAGCGTTCGACATCCGTCTCTCTCCTACTTGAGTAAGCGATGCGTCTGCGTGGACAGCTGCTGCTTTATTAATCACATAAAATTAAAATTTTCTTTTGAAAAATGCTACCATTCCATCAGTATTTTCTTAAGACGTTGTCACGTTCAACTATCGTCAGTAAACCGACTTTTTTTTGGTTTGCTATATTATGCCTTCTTCAACGATTTCCATTGTCTTCTATAATTTGCTACTCTTCTCCATTTTGCACCGACAGCTTACTTTAAAGCATCTGCCATTTCGATATTGGTCCTTCGCACTTCCTCTTCCCATCTCTAGAGTACCATTCTGTTATTGTTTTGCTCCATTTCCCTTTCATCTCCCGCATCATGTGGCCAGACCATCTCCATTTCTGTTGGTCTATTTTCATCAGGATATCAGTGAGCTTTGTTCTCGAGTGCCCTAGTCCGGTCTTGTCTTAGTGTGCCTGCCATATAAGAATGTCCTAATTATTTACTTTCACGGCACATGTGCTTATTTAAAGTCCAATCTTAGCCCCTTTACATCCCACATTTGCATACGGACCTCCTCTACAGTCAAAGTCTCAATATTAACGTTCCACTACGGGGCATAAACCTCCTTTTTACAAATTAAAAAAAATTCCATACTTTATCTCAGTTAGTACTGCTACAGCTATACTAATGTCATACAATGAATACTAGTACAGCTGTACTAATATCATGCAATTAATACTAGTATAGCTGTACTAGTATGAACTGTATGACAGATGTCAGCACGCCTCCACAAATATCTATTTATTAACATCGATACATAATATAAATTGCAATTGCGATAGTTTGCATTGTTAATCATTATGAGTATTTTTTCTGGTCTGGGTGTTTCCTATTCATATTACATATTAAGTAATTACAAAAATAAAAGTATTTATGTATGTTAATCTGTTCATTAGTAATCATAACACAAGTTCTTAATGATACTTATCCCGGGCAGACTCCAGACTTGGAAAACTTTGGCTTAGTACTAACTACCGGGAGGCAAATCAAGAGAGACGTGTGAACTGGAATATTTTTAGTGGGTATGACTGCTGGCATTCATTTCTATTCTCTTACTAAAAATGAGAAATGCTATATAATATGCATTGAACATTCAGTTAGACATATGCATTATCAAAATATTCAATATAGAACATTACGAAAACCTATTTTTGAGACGGTACGCATGGTTCTGTCTCCTGTGCGGTGGTGAGTCCCACACCCCCTCTCGGCCCCCCTTTGGCCGGAAGGCAGTGCGTAAATGCATTTTGTTTTCGATGCAAATAAAAAAATGATAGTTGTGTGGCGTCCTGTTAGAATTTTTCAAGCCACTCAATCAAGCCTTAAATGGCTAAACAACTACCTACATACCTACATATAATCTTAACCGGGACTAACGGCTTAACCTGCCATCCAAAGCACGGAAGCGCTTGATATTAAATGCCACACGAACGGTCACGCATACAAAGACTGACCTCTGTGAACCCTGCTTTACTTCGGTGATCATTTACCACCTAGCACTACGGCGCGGCACTACTGCAAGAAATCCCAGTGACTGGTAATTTTTGTTCAAGTATTCGCTGGTTGTAATTAATATTTGACAAATGCTTGGTATTAACCTTGTGTTAGTTAATTAAGCGGCAATAGGCTCGCCACCTCTTACGTGGGACCAACTATATTATTGGCATAGTGTGGGCATTGGCATAAAATGCCTATATATGTGTATAATATGTGAATGTACGTTTGTATGTAGTTAATTAAAACCGGACGTTATGAAACGGAAAATCATATATATAACGTGACTTAACTAACTACTAGTGCCATCTATACAAACTCAAACATGATTGTTTGCAATAATTTTACTAAAATAAATTATAACTGTTCATAGTATCGGCGTTACGTGTCGTATTCGAATTTCACTAATGGTCAATTGATCATTGCTTCAATTAAATTTTCGAAAAATTAAGTAGATGCTCAGTGCGTAAAAAGTTTGACTGTAATGAGTGTTGAATAATTATTCATAATAAGTCTCTTACAATAGCACCTATTATTAAGTATATAAAAAACTTATAGAAAGGATTCTAAATTACGCAAAAAGTTACATAAATACTTTTTTTGTAACATAGTTAGGATCTTAATATTTTTCCTTTGTAGAAAATAAAACCCACAATGCGGAGTACTGACCCAAGCTATTGTAGCACTGATATAAAAAAACACATTTGAGTGACTTCTATTTTACTGTTTTTCCATATCAAGTTATTCATCTTAGGTACATGAACTCTATTGTACACCAAGCCTTTATATACATTTCGATGACATTAATTGTACCTCAAAAAAACCAATAAGTAATCGTAACTCGTCAGGCAATCACATTTTCGATCAAAATTTCAAAATAATTTATTCAAGCAAGGCCTCTTTTTAATTTTTAGTTATTTTGAAAGACTTTAATATCATTGAACTATCAATATGTCTAATGTTGACTCAATCTATCTAATAAAGTACATTGCCTTCAAAAATAATAACTAAATGACGTGAGATGTCTAGTTTGCCGAAGGTTAAGAGTGAAGAGTATAAATGAATAAACATAGATATAAAGACCAGTAGATACATAGGTAGTTTATTTTAGTAACAATAAACCGTATATACTAATGTGTTACGTGCATATGTGATTATCTAAAGGGATTGATTATGAGTGGATTATCCGGCTCGGAGGACCAATTTATGTCCGAGTAAGAATATTAATAATAAATTATTGCAAAATTGATAAACAATTTATACCGATAAATCTAAACTATGAATAAGTTTTTAATGAATGCAGTAACTGGAAATGAAATGAAATATTATTTGTTTGCCAGCATATGGATAAAATAAATAAGTGGTATGTTACAAGTAATGCACTGCAAATTTTCGCCTTATAAAGCCAAAGGCATGCAAACATTTAAAAGTTATATATATGTGGGGTCGCTGATTGAATTATAGAGGATCAAACCAGCAAAATCTTTAATAAATCTTTACATGAAACCGGCTTGCAAAATATCTCTAAACGACAACCTAATGACAGCTCTGTCTTGACTGCGCGTGCGCTTGCTGCAACTAGTCAACGCGTCTCAACACTAGATGTCGTTAAAAACCCCGATGAATGTTTCTCAACGTAAAATTAACATATATGGTATATGGTATAAATAAATAAATAAATAAAATAAATATTCTCTTACAATCACACCAATTCTTTAGTTCCAAGATAAGTATCACTAAGAACTTGTGTTATGGATACTAAAGAACGGATAAACATACTTAAATACTTTTTTTTTTGTAAATACATACTTAATATACATAGGAAATCACCCAGACCAGAACAAATATTCATGTTCATGCACACAAAGATATGTCCTGTGTGGGAATCGAACCCACGACCTCTGGAGTGAAGTGCAGGTATACTGACCTCCACGCCAAATCGGTCTGGTATGGTATGGTCAGCAATGTATCAGTCTGGCGTCTTAACTCACTTACTCTAGAGCGAATTCAATGTATGAAAAGAATAGTATGACATCTTTTATAAAACCTTTTGCACCTACTGAACAAATTTTAAAATTATGCCATGATATTGAAGAATTTGCCTAAAATTACCTATTTTTATGTATCGGGGAATATGATACCGATCCAACAAAAATAATGATAAGACTAACATCAAATGTCGCTGCATTATATTAAAATAACAATTCTAAACATTTATAATAATAAAAAATAACCAAATAAGAACTATTTTATATTTTCAAAACTTTACTTTTCCATATACCTCCTGATAAAAATGTGAATGGAACTTTTATAACATTTTGACTGTACCATCTGATATTGTACCCACATTTGGCAATAAAACTGATTCTGATTCTGATTCTGATCATCAAACAATCATATAAACGAATTACATGAATAGTTTGTGTTTTGATATAAATTTTATTATTGACTAAACGAAAAAAGAGGGTAGACTGTACAGTCGAGTTGTTCCGCGCTTCTTTTTTATCTCTATAATTTTGCTTCACTATGGTGAAGTAATACGTTATAAATTCTTTTTTAGGAATTATAGTGATGCGGTTTTCGCTATGAAATGATTTCTATTCAACATCACATTTCCTACAAAAATAGAATTGTATGAAACCCTTTTTAAATTGAAATAATATGATAATCTCATTCCTTTGAGCGAATAAAAGTTAAGGTCTATTTGTAGATATCAACTAGTTATTATGAAATGAAAAACAATTTTATTTAGACATAAATACAATGATCAGAAAACATGACAGTAAACAATGAAGGCAAAAAAGTTTACATATAATATTCCTAAAGAAGACCTGGTCCTCCGTGGACGATTACTACGACACTCTTACATCTTCAGTGGAATTTCAATCTCTTAATATTTGAAATAATTTGGCCGAGGCAAATTTATTTACATGTTGTGGTGTTTAAATATCTAACTAATACTGTGCGGTTGATTGTATTTACAGTACATATACTCAGATGTCTAATTATTTCTTGAAAAACTTGAACAATTATTGCACAATTTGAATTATTTTAACATGTCGCAAAAATGTAAAGACTCAATACTAAATTACAATTTTGAATTTCATATAACCAAATCTACTCAGAAACACATGTATTGATCATTTAGACAGTAATATTAGATGGGATACTGGTACTGTTCTTACTTTGCACTTATCTGACCACAACACGGCGTAATTGTTACACCTACCAGTTATTAAAATTACAACCACACGCTACTCGTACCAAGACTTAATGCTAAATAACAAAATAGTTTGTTACCTAAAAATCTGTATAATCTTTTTATTTATTTATTATTAGACAACTACTTATGTAATTGATGTTTTACTGGAAAAAGTTAATTTAAAAAAATCTATATATCGTTATTGTCTACGCACTTTTGCCATTTTATGGTTTGAGCTTACGATAGCTTTAAATTACTTATTTTTAAATGGGGTCTTTAGCCGTCCACTAGATTTGTTTTGGAGGTCAAACTTATCAGAACAGAAGCGTTGGAACCAGAAAAGTACCGTTATTCATTTTACAGTTGCTTCTGAGTACACATCATTATTCTGCTGAGCAGTGCCACGATGGAACTCGTCTTCAAAAAGAATGCGGTATTTTAAATTTTCTATATTGAGCCCAGAATAAAGTGATAATAAATTAAATGGCGCGACAACATATGAATTAACACATCACGAACACGATTAGACAAGCCTTAAATTGAAATAATTTGAATTTGGAATTCTTAGCCAAACGCCGAATTTTTGAGATCAAACTGGCCAGTACGTTCAAATGCCAATTTCATTTATAAGCACCTAATAATAATATTATAAACTCTTTACATTGTAAATGTTAAATTTATTACACGGAAGCTATAGTATGCTGAGTTAGACTACAACAAAGGTAGTGCCGATAGCCCGGTGCCCTATACTTTGTGGCGATCTTAGTTCTCTCCTACAATTTGCCTCTAACCCTGCCGAGACCATTGTGTTCTACGCTCCACTGCATAGAAGTGGCGTAGTTCTGGGGCAAATATCGATGAAGTTAGTGTCGATTGTGAAATTTGTTTATATTCTTACTTATGTAGACTTCCAGAATGTAGTTCTTGTGTCATAGCAACTACATCCTGCCTGATGATAAGCAGTCAATGTAGTACAAAAATTATAGTGTTTTATACCATGGATAACAATTGCTTCCACTCGTGACGGCCTGCACATTATATCAGGGAAGGCAGAGGCTGGGTTGCTACCCAGACGCCAAAAGTTAATTGTAAATTACATGCAATATAATCTTACGTTATTATATAGTCAGCCAAATTTTCAAACTACTTATGTCCTTTTGAGAAATCTTTATAGGAGGAAGTAAAAACTGTTTATTTTTTACAGTTATTAATTATCGGTGTTATTCGTTTTCGTTCATAACAAATAAAACATGAATTTATGGGACTTAAGAGATATTCCAATCGATTGGTTTCGTCATTTTTCACTAGATGGCATTAAAAGTCTAATTTAATATTTTTTGAAGTACGCATTTAAAAAAAAAGGCAGACGATATTGCATTAAAGTTAGGCAGAAACCTAGTGGACAGAAATACTACTATTTAAAAGGAGACTATGCAGTTACTCACAGTTTACTTTCAGCACATAGATCTTTTCATAAAACGTGTTAAATGGCGAGAGGTGGCAAGTCCTTCGCTCACATTGATACTAGCCGAGATTCCATTTCATAGTCGCCTTCTACGGTACCCTCGGGTAACATGGTTTGATAGATAGAATTCTTAGATGATAAGTGTTTGTAATTAAGTTCAAATGTAAATTTGCACGCCAATTAAGGTAGAATATACAAGGATCCTTGAAACTTTGAAACACCTAATGATTTGTACCTACATTCCTTCTAATAAATAAATCTATTATATTATATTCTAGAACCCACACTGCAAGACTTATAATGGATTGCATAAATGCTGATTTACACCCTGTTTAAAATACCCTATTTTATATAACAAATGCGCTGGAGGTAGATTTTACATGAAATTCACAAAGTTATCGATAACACAGTCGCATTATTAGTCGCGTGCCAGACGACACCTTAATGTTATTTTATATAACATATGCGCTGTGGGAAGATTTAACATGAAATTCACAAAGTTATCGATAACACAGTCACATTACTAGTCGCGTGCCAGACGACACCTTAATGGTGCGGCACTTCGCTCATTTTCTACTGCGACCGCGTTATTTTATCTTCGTGTCAAGCGCTTCTGCCATTGTTGCTTTTATTTTATTCAAAATAGTTCCGTTTTTGAGTAGCGAATTTCTAAATTTATACTGCTGGGTACTTATGCTGTATTTTTATTTGAATAAAAGTCTATACTTTCTACAAGAATTTCATGTGAGATAAGAAAAATATTTTTAATATCTCGTTCTATTGCAATATTAGAGCCAATGGATATAGGTTCGCTCAATGTGGAAAGCTATTGGGGAGAAAGGTATAGATAACAGTTGACAGTTCTAGCTGACAGTTGAGACATACTCCACACAATAGCGTGCACATCATACATTTAAATAAGCGCTGTGTGCATGCCGAGAGCGTAGCTACATAACATTTGCCTATATACTTAAGTGGTAGGTGGTCTTACGAAGTTACGACTGCTACACATAGCTTATGTCTTTCTCTAATCTGTGCTACATACCCTACTCAAAATCTCTTTGAACGCCATGTATAAAAAAAATATTTCTGACACTTACACCAATTATGTAGTTCCAAGATCAGTATCATTAAGAACTTGTGTTATGAATACTAAATAACGGATAAACATTTACTTTACTTTAATTTTTTTGTACATACATAGTTAATATACATAGGAAAACACCCAGACCAGAATAAATGTTCATATTTATACACACAAAGTTTTGTACTGTGTTGGAATCGAACCCACGACCTCAGGAGTGGAGAGCGGGTAAACTCACCACCACGCCATATCGATCGTCAAATGACAAAAATTGAATCACGGAAGCGCTTGATTCGAAATGCATTACTACGGTCACCAATCCAATGTACCTAACTCTGTGGACATATGCTTAACTACTGTGATCGCTTCCGACAGTCTAATACAGCGGAGACACAAAGGCTTTCACTAGTAATTTAATAACTATATTAAAACTTTTCTATTACTTCGACAGGCTGGGCTTAAAATAGTCCGTCGAGACTACGCAAATTGTATAATAATGTGTTTGAGTTATTTTCATCGACATGCGGGCCATTTACGTTCATCCCTAATTCTAAAAGCTGCGTATGTTACGTCGATCTTTTCATCAAATATGTGCATAAATAACGTGTAATATCTAATTACCAATTCACTACACCGGTATAATCTGATTACAGGACGCTAACAGTCTTTACTTACCTGATTTCGATTAGTACAGACGTCTGCGAGGTAATTTTGGTAAATTATGATAATTTTACTCATTGTATATTAATTAATGCCGTATAGTCGCGTTGCTTTTATAGAAATCTTATAATTGCGTACCGATTTAATATGTAGTGTATAGGGATCCTATCAAGTCTAAAAAGCCCAAGCCAACCTCACCTGCAAGTGGGGTACCTGCCGATAAACGGACGAGGCTCTGGCGAAAATGAAAGTTCTCCATAAGCGGCAATAAGCTCGCCACCTATTACGTGGGACCAACTATATAATCATAGAGTAATTTGTATATATAGGAAATAGAGGTATATCTTTATGATTTTTTAGTACTACCCTAAGCAAACAACGCCATCTCTACGCATAAGTTGAAACTACTTTAGAAAAAGCGGGAAATTCAAATTAGGTTCAATGACTTCTCAAACTTATAGAGACAGATACTGATTAAAACAAACACTGCATCTCTTATAAAAATGCAGCATTTGTTTTAAACAATATCTGCCTAATTAAAACGGTCTTAGGAAGCAGGAACGGTTTTTGTTATAAATAATAACAACACTGTCAAGTCTTTCATGAAATAAAATTTATTTTCTTTATTTACCATTTATTACATTTACGCAACATTACACGAATCACGAATGACACAATTATTAAATGCAACACGCTTTTGTCATCATCAAAGTTCATCAAATAAAAATATTGAAATTTATGCTCCATACATAGAATGTAAACACATAGACCAAAATTGTGTTATGTTTGCAGATGATACAACTCTTATCATAAAGTCAAAAAATATTCATGATTTAGAGAGTATCACAAATAGCAGTCTTAATAAAATTATATATTGGTTGGAGAGTAATAATTTGCAAATAAACATAAAAAAATCAAAATATATTCGCTTTAAGACTCAAAATAAACCAATTAAAGACATTGACATTAAACACAATAACTATAGGCTAGAAAATGCAACTGACGTAATTTTTTTAGGGATCACAATTGACAATCTCTGTAACTGGAAAGCACACATAGACACATTAATAACTAAATTAGACCGATATGTCTATGCTTTAAACAGGATCAGACAAGTTGCATCTAGAGAAATCGCGATTATGGCATATCACGGATACGTATCATCCTTATTGCGGTACGGTCTCATATTGTGGGGAAATTCTGTAGACATGCCTAGAGCTTTTAAAATACAAAAAAAATGTATTAGATCAATCTGCGGTGCTGATTATTTAGATAGCTGTAGGCCACTGTTTAAAAGCTTAAATATTCTTCCTCTGCCTTGTCTATACATTTTTGAAATTTCAATGTTCGTTAGGAGATATATGAATTTATTTTGTACTAATAAGAATAATGCTGATTATCGAGGCAGAAATGGAAACAACATTGTGGTTCCAAATCAAAAATTAGCTTTATACTCAAAAAATGTATATTGTATGTGTGTAAAAATTTTCAATAAATTACCAAAGGACATTAAAAAAAGGCCACATAATGAATTTAAAACAATATTATTTAAATTTCTAATTGATAAACTATATTATAACATTAATGACTGTTTTACTGATATATTTTGAATACTTGTAATTATTAATGACATTATAAAATTGCTTGACATTGTATCTTATTTGTGAACGTCAACTATGATTATCTTGTTGGATTTGTGTTTGTGTTATATTATTATTGTTATTTTACATATGATTTCTGAATTTTTGTTTTAATTTTTTATGTTGTAATTTTGCTTTTAGATTTTTTAATTATTTTATATATTTTGTACACAATTAATGACTAATATAACTTGACTAATATTTCCACGTCGAAAAGCGACAGAATATGTTGGAATAAGAAACCTGAACATGTATACGATAACCATATTCTATGAAATAAATGATTTATTATTATTATTATTATTAGGTACATTTCATTCAGTCCATCTCAAATCAAATTTCACAAAAAGCAACTAAATCTTGCTGATAGTTCGGATGAACGGATTTATCATAGAGAAATGTAATATGAAGAGGCACAAATAAAAACAAATACTAAAAACGTAAAAGCAAAATGTAAATAGAAGGCAGGCGGCCATGACACTGTAACTTTTTCAGTGTTTCATAGTCCTAAACAGTTTCCTACCATTTATTTCCACTACAAAATTAAAAAAGCACATTTTTTTATTATATCGTACAAAATCATCAAAACTAAAAGACAAAAGTATGAAAAACAAAAAAAATGAAATTAAAATTAAACATAAAATAATTTTGGGATAAAAATCTATTTACAAATTAGTTATTTTCTCTCTTATAATTCTACTAAATGGAAGAAAATTCCATAAGCAGCCAATTTGCTTGGCATATAACATGACTAAATTAAAAGATCACTGTTTCAGTTGTGTTATAGATAAACTTTGTGTTCATTCATTTTAGAAGTATTATGACCACCTAGTGTCATCTGTACGCGCAAGTCAGTAAACTACTTGTAATGTAAAAAACTAAATTAAGAAGTACGTCCCTAGGAGAAAAAGGTATTAGTCGATGACCATCTTAAATAAGTTGGCTTATTTTATCATAGTCTCACAAAGTTTTTGTACCGACATTGAAGACCCTGTATATAATTGGCCAAATGTGGGCGTATACTTGTTATATGCCTCTGCCTACCCCAAAGGGGAAACAGGCGCGATTTCTGAAAATGTAGGAAAGTTTCCAAATGGGATGGGCTAATTGGCGTGAGCCTATATAATTGTATTATAGTACTAAGTTCATTAATTGTTTAACTGTTTAATGAGTAGTTTTATAATTCTAGTCTTTTTTAGTGTTAGCTTATTATTAACTTACTTTCCTGACTGTGATTAAAGGTTTCTACATGCAAATTTGTAGGTTACGGTTTGTAAGAAAACTCTCCTACCCTTTTCTCTGAAGGCGAGACGAGAGACAGTGAAAACTCTAAGCATTCATCTTTAAAATCCTTGGCGGGAGACAACATCTTTGACGGAATATCTTCTTAGAATATCGATATTAACTGTTTTGAATGCCTAATAATTCATTAGTTTAATTGAAGAAAACATAATTATCTCTACCATTAGAAATCCACTGCTGAAAATAGGCCCAACAGCTTTCCTCTATCGATCTGGAGTCACCTGCATCCCCCGGATTCCCGCCGCCTTTACCAGATCCACGGTCAACATGACTCTATCATTTATTCCGGTTGTGCCTAAGACTTACACTAAGAACTTGTTTAGATTTGGCAAAATTTCAGTTACTATTTGGAGACAATCGGCCTTTAGGATACATTTATTAATAATTGCAGAAATAAAGTAAATGTGGAATTGTTCTTCGTAATTTTAAGCATAACGTTAATTGCCATAATATTATGTTCCATAATTTTTAAGCAGTAATCATAATTAATCAAGAAGATAAAGATTTCTGTAATTATGGCACAATAAATTATGGTCAAACATTTTAGAACTACCTAAAATTTGGTCTTTCTATAGTTATGGCAAATGAAATCATGCTACAGAATTTTAGGACTATTTAGTATTATGCTAAATGAAATTAGGGATTTAATTTATTATGCTTAATATTAATACGCCTTCAGACAGTTATGCCACTTAATACGAAGGTAAAAATTTTCGACATAATGCTATTTAAGTATTATGCCAATTGATGACAAACAACTTTAGGGCAATCAACATTAGGCGAAAAGTTCGTCTCCCGTGTGGATTGTATAGGAATCCTGCAAAAACCTAAGGAGCCCAAGCCAACATCACCTGCAAGTGGTGCATCTGCTGAGCAACGGACGAGGCTCTGCAATCATACATCAATCATTAAAGTTCCCGGAAAGTGGTAATAGGCTCGCCGCCTATTACGTGGAACTAACAATATTTGTTGACAAAGTGTGGGCGTATAGAATAAAATATATAGATTTTTTTTTCATTCTTAACTATTAATGTGAATTCTTGAAACCTTTCTACCTTTTATTTCCTGGCACAAAAGCTGCGCCTCCACAATAATAAGTAATTTCTTAGGGCCCTAACATTAATTTTACAAATGAGACTGGCCCTGTCTTCATGAATATGCAAACATTTTCGCCTTTTCGTGAATAAAGCAGTGGAATTGTACAAATACAAAAACGGCTTAGCTTAGTAGAGATTATTTGGGGCAAGTTTTTGGATACCTTTTTCGCTATTTGTTAAGGGGTTTTATTTTTATTGCGCAAGTGGAATATAGTTAGTAAAAAGGTCCTTCTAAGGTCTTTTTGGAACAGGCTTCGAAATTCTCTGCCGATGCATTTGTTTCTTGATGTCAGAGTATTTTAAACGGAGCGCGAAACAGCATTTTTACAAACTGTCACGAGTAGGTGGAATAAGCGCTAAAAATCGTGTTTATTCCACGGTATTCCCGCTACATGGTATTCGGAACGTTCATTGTGTACATCTACTGCTTACCATCAGAGTAGATGTGGTCTTTAAGAAGAGTCACATTAAAAGAAGGAATATTGTAGATATTTTTCCGTGCTGCGGCAGGTGCGTCAAGCCGTTGGTTCTGGTTATGACTATGTTTAATGGTCGTTAATACCTTTGAGGGATTTAAAAAATACTTAGATGCCTCATATCTGATACTGCCAAGTCGCACTGGGTCCGCGTGTTGAAGACTGACATAAATTCCTCTTACTTTGATTAATGAGAGGGTACATGCAGGTAGTAAAAAGTTGCTGTACTGAAAAGTTGCTAAAAAGAATTTATTTTCTATATAACTTTAAACTCAAAATCATTCTCAATAAAGTCGTATATAGGCTATAGATTAAAATTTCGCGAATGCCAAAGTAAGGCATCTGGAAACATCGAATAGCTTTCGACTAAAATCTCGCTCAAAGTAGTATGACGGCTAATATACCCCTTCATTGCTTTTAAGATTCTAGGTTTATTTTGCTGCGGCATAGGACAAATATTAGTATGCATGAACGTGGCTACTTGTCTTTGGGTTTTTAATGTATTTTTTTTCATTTTTATTTCGTTTCCGTGTCAGACGCTGCAACCCAGGTACTGGCCCCCGCCTATTTCTCAACAAGCGGCGGACGTCGTCGGAAGTTTTTTAGTGGGTAGGAGTGCGGTGGTCGCGTCTCCGCAGTGAGCCCTACACTTCCCTCTCGGTCTCCCCATTGGCCAGGAGGCAGTGCGTAAACAGCATTTTTTTAGCGACGATAATAAAAAAGGGCTCCTAAGATGTTGGTCTCGTTGGAATTGTTTCACTGCTTCAAGATTTTATCTATTGCAATTAATCTCTGCTGACAGTAGGCCTTCCCAAAGAGCGCCAATCATCCTGGTCCTCTGCAGAATGCATCCATTCGCAACCAGCCACCTGCCTACTTAACACAAATAGAAATCTATACAACCTAGTGCAATTTCTGAAGTAATGGCTGTATAAGAATCGTCCCACACATGCGAAACTAAACAAAAAATACCATATTACCCAACCTTAAGACACATTTTCGTAGCTTAACGTTACCTAAGATGTGTTAGTTTTAGTTCATAATATACGTTCTTCTTAGTTGGTCCACTCAATTTGTGTGACGTATAGGCGTCGTAAGTCACCGCTTAAGGGTAACTTAGGGGTAAATGGGTTGACGAGGATGTTCAGTCAACCCACTAAATGGTATGGGTTATAATTATGAGTTTTACTAGATGGAGCTGCCATGGCAGTAAAGATTATATTGCACTAGCTTTTGCTCGTGTCTTTGCTTGTCCTTCAGCTTATTGCTGAAAGGATCGTTTATTTATTTATTTAATAAGGTACACCAACAGCATAACATGCACATACATTATATAAAATTATTAGCAAAGGGTACTATTCTTACATGCATGCCTATTATCGTTCACAATGTTGTCTTGCTGTAGTTTATTTCCAAAGTATTACTTAGATGCTTTTATCTCGTATCATAAGGAGTCGTAAAAGTCGACGAAGAGATATCCAACCGGATGATGAGTAGCAGCGTCATACCTACATTTTGACGACCGATATGGCGTGGAGGTCAGTATACCTGCACTTCACTCCAGAGGTCGTGGGTTCGATTCCCACTCAGGACAAATCTTTTTTTGCATGAACATGAATATTTGTTCTGGTCTGGGTGTTTTCCTATCTATATTAAGTATGTATTTACAAAAAAAAAGTATTTAAGTATGTTTATCCGTTCTTTAGTATCCATAACACAAGTTCTTAGTGATACTTATCTTGGAACTGAAGAATTGGTGTGATTGTAAGAGAATATTATCATTATTATTTATACTGCATACTGGCTAAATCTGCGATGACCAACCCACCTGCCCAGCGTAATGATCGGCAAATACCCCGAATAGCCTAAACTATTGGGGAAGCCAACGTTCAGCAGTGTATTTTTGACTTAAATGCATGCATGTAATTATAATACATATTTAATTTTTGTGATAAAATTGGAAATAATGTGTTCAAACTTAAATAGTGTGGATTCTCTCTGTTTCATGTGTAGCTTTATTCTGACGACCGAATGAATATTTGTTCTGGTCTGGGTGTTTTTCTATGTATATTAAGTATGTATTTACAAAAAAAAAAAAAGTATTTATGTATGTTTATCCGTTATTTCGTATCCATAACACAGGTTCTTAATGATACTTATCTTGGAATTAAATAATTGGTGTAAGAGTCAGAAATATTTATTATTTATTTATTTATTTATTATTCTGTGAACGCACTTGTTGATGTAAGATTTTGTATTTTTGTGTGTACTTTGTATTTAATTCAATGTACCATTAGATACTTTATTATTATCTCCAGTAGTGGAGGGTGTAAAGGGATTCTACCAAGAACTAAGGAGCCAGCCTTACCTCCAAGTGGTGCATCTACCGATCAACGGACGAGGCTCTGGCAAACATAAAAGTTCCCGGTAAGCGGTAATAGGCTCGCCACTATTACGTGGGACCAACAATATAATTGGCAAAGTGTGGGCGTATAATATGTCTCTCCCTACCCCTTCGGGAAAACAAGCGTGAATTTATGTATATATATTGCCAGAAATATTAATAGTTATTGTTACAACTATAGTTTGTTATTTCATAAACCTTAACTCCCCATCGGTCGTCAGTTCTTCGAGCTACGTCGGTTGCACGCTGAGCTTTTTTGAGCTTTCTAATGAGGCCCAAAGTCAGGCACCAAATCTCGGTACAGTATGTCATCAAATTTCATATTAGTAAAAAAATATAAAGAGCCGATAGTGTCTCTAATCCGTTTGTAAAGTCTCAGCAAGTATCCGAAAAAATCTATGAGGTCATAAGACAATTTATAGCGTGCTAAAATATCATTTCTAATTAAATTCAATATCTTAAGTTCATAAGAATGTGGATCATAACTCTGCTCTTCCCTTATTATGCAGACAAGGAAACGCACTCGATTAAAGGAGGCAGAGCATAAAACTTTGGATGAAATTCCGCAATAATGATCGAACTTTGCCTCATCTGTTCTGAGACTTGGGATAACTTCCTGTTTAACATGATATAGGTTTCTAAACGTTCTTTAGTATTACTGCACGTTAATCTTATATTTTTCTACAGTGTCGATATCTGCAGGCTGTGCGTCTACATGTCTATAGTTTAGAATATATAAATGATTAACATATAGGTTAGTTTTGTTCTTAGAAGCAGTTATTATTAATTTTACTATTAATGTTATCGGGTGTATAGGGCTCCTACCAAGATCAAGGAAAGCCAAGCCAATTCACCTGCAAGTGATGTACCTGCCGATCAACGGAGAGGCTCTGGTAAACATAAGTGGCAATAGGCTCGCCACCTATTCAACAATATAACTGGCGAAATGTGGGCGTGTAATATGCCTCTGCCTACCCCTTTGGGGAAACAGGCGTGATTGTATGTATGTATGAATGTTATCGGGTGGAGAGTCAGATGACGGCCTATAAAGAGATGGATTGATTGAATATAAAAGAATAAGATACGATTATATGAAGCTTTTCCATCTCAAGCACTACCTGGCCAGGTTTTAAGTAGAGTTCTTGGAAGATTGACCGTATCTTTGGCATTTTATTTCACATCGAGTGCTATCGTGCTCCAGAACGCACGTCAAGCTGTCTGAATTTACCATAAGTGGTAGTAGTAAACACAAAAGGGCCTTTTGGGCAGCTTGATAAAAACCTTTTTTTTAATGACCTTCTCCCGCTGTGGGTGGAGCTTTACTGACTAAAAACCATCCATGTTCCTTCTCGTGCCTGCTACGTCCACAGGCTACGGTAACCCTTTCGGAAAGTCCCGCAGCCCAGCTTGATAAAAAAAAAAAACCTAACAGGAGGATTTTACAACTGAAAACCTAGGTGTGAGGGTGTCGGTCTGTGTATGTTTGTCAGTGGGACGTTAAAGACTAAGCTTTTAATCTTAGGTATAATTAATTCGATACTATCTAACAGTTCTGATCCTAGCTTATTATTATTTATGTATTAAATAAACAACGAGGTGGGCATTGAAAATACAGTAGTCCCCATACTATTCGCATAGTTTGTCTGTGGGATCACGATTCTCTAACTTACAGAATAGAAACTTAAGTGCTAAAGTTAAGTGAGTGTATGTGTGTTTAAAATTATATGTAGTCGGTGCAGTATGTCCATATGACGACCGATATGGCGAGGTGGCGAGTATACCCGCTCTCCGCTCCAAGGTCGTGGGTTCAATTCCCACACAGGACAAATATTTGTGTGCATGAACATGAATATTTGTTCTGGTCTGGGTGTTTCCCTATGTATATTAAGTATTTATTTACAAAAAAAAAAGTATTTATGTATGTTTATCCGTTATTTAGTATCCATAACACAAGTTCTTAAAGATACTTATCTTGGAACTAAATAATTGGTGTAATTGTTAGAAAATATTTATTATTTATTATATGGAGCTACAATACTCGTCCACTTCCCTCATGTACCCGGTGCTGTCCCTATCATTTAGATTACTCATGATCGCCAAAATAATTATGCAGACGGCCGCACCACGGAGACCATTTTAATGATTAATAATAATAATAATGTTTATTTTCTCCTTACAATTACAGACTTAAAATATTACAATGGTGCTTATATCTAATAATTCATAAATTTAATTTGGTCTATAATATGTGAGCAGCTGGTGTTTAGTGTGAGTTAGGTACAAAATACCTGTATTTAATACCTGTATTATGTACTTTAATGAATGAATGTATGAACACTTTATTGTACACTTAATATGCTTGTATAACTTTTAAAAAAAAGTAATTTTCTCCTATTATTTCAAATCTTGTGACTGCAGAACACAGGTTTTTGTAGATTAGCCAAATTGTTTTACTACTAAGTACATTTTCTTGTAACTGGCGGGAGAAAAAACTAACCTTGACGATTTTCTTGTCCGTTCTTTTACGATTGATTGACTCTGAACTAAATGTGTTCTATAGTAGCTACTGTTATAGGGAATTAAATAAAACCACAACAACGTAACTTGATCTGAAGAGTGAATTTAATATATTTAAAAGAATACCTTATATTATGATAAAATACAAATGCTTGCGCGATGTAATGTACATACACTGCCATCTATTGATGAACTTAGAAACTAAACATTGTATGGAGACTTATATGTTTCGATGACTCTAAACGCTTGCGCGATTTAAATACGTACAGTGACATCTAGTTTCAACCACTTTATTGAAGTGGTCACAAACATACCGCCCCCTTTGGACATTATTGACAAAAGGTCCAAAATAAATAACATATAACAACTTTAATTTAAATACATACAAACATAAATTAAGCAACTAAAGTTTACACATGAACAACTTAAAAGTAATAATAACTATTAATAACAATTGTTTAATCTGCTACTGGCAATAAACAAATTTTAGATATTGGTCTTTTAATAATAGATGTTTTTGTGCGTAGAGTGACTACACGGGTTACATTATCCGTACCTGGATGTTTATCCAAAATTAGACCTAAAAGCCAACGACTTGGAGGCAAATCATCCTCCTTGATTAAAACTACCTGCCCAATGTTTGGTTCTGGTATTTGAGCTGTCCATTTGTAACGATTGACCATATTGGACAAGTACTCCTGAGACCATCGTTTCCAAAATGCTTGCAACATTCTCTGAACGAACTGCCACCTTGTCAAACAGCTCATCGAAGAAGTCTCATAATTATAGAAATCAGGAATATTTATTAAAGATTCTCCTATCAGAAAATGCCCTGGAGTTAGTGGCCTTGGATCTTTAGGGTCTGAACTATCAACCGTTAAGGGACGTGAATTTAAACATGCTTCCACTTGACTGAGAAAAGTGCTAAGCTCTTCAAATGTAAGCGTGGAGTCACCGACAACCCGTTTTAAATGAAACTTAGTGGATTTGATGCCAGCTTCCCATAATCCGCCAAAATTAGGTGCATGTGGTGGGATGAAATGCCATTCCGTTCCATGAGTTTCCATATATGCTACGACCTCCTGTTGTATTGTACAAAGTTGCTGGAGTTCCTTTGATGCTCCTACAAATGTAGTACCATTATCACTCCATATTTGTGCACAGTGACCACGTCGCGATACAAATCTCCTGAACGCTGCTAAGAAAGCCTGAGTGCTCATATCACTTACTACTTCCAAGTGTATAGCTCGAGTGGTCATACAAATAAATAAGCAAATGTAGCCTTTATAAGACTTATTACCTCTTCCCTTCGTTGTTCTTATGTTTACAGGGCCTGCATAGTCGACTCCACTATGTAAAAATGCTCTAGCTGGTGTACATCTCACAGAAGGAAGAGATCCCATAAATGGATTCTGTGTGTTTGCTTTCTGGCGAATACATGTCACGCATTTATGAATATGATGCTTGACTAGATTCCGGATTCCTATTATCCAATACACATTTCTTAAGTAATTTACGACTAATTGTAATCCTCCGTGCAAGGTGGTTTGATGAGCGTCTGAGATTAGCAATTTGGTGAAATGTGAACTATGTGGTAATATTATAGGATGTTTGGTTTCTTCTGACAATAGAGACTTTTGAAGTCTACCGCCTACTCTCATAACACCCATGTTGTCCAAATAAGGGCATAAAGGCATCAATTTAGATTTCTTGGCTTGTAAAGAGTTCTTGGCTTGTAACTCTGAATATTCTTCTGTAAAATCTTCTGTTTGCACTATCTTAATACAGCATATCAAAGCTTCATCTAATTCTGTCTTGGTTAAATAACTCGGTTTTGTTTTATTGCGTTTATAGAATCTTCGACAATATGCGACGACTCGAAGTAGTCGCTGCAATGACGAAAATCTTTCAATAAAAGACTTTTCTGAGGTTGTGGTAATATGGGTTTTGACAGATTCTTCTAAATGTTCTTTAAACTCAGTAGGTCTATTATATTTTATGTTCCGTTCTTTAATGATTTCAGGGCCTGAAAACCAACTCTTACTTTCGTTCAATATATTGGGCAACACTCCTCGGGAAGCCAAATCGGCTGGGTTGTTCTTGGTGGAAACATGAAACCATTGTGATGCATTAAAATTAGTTAAAATTTCAGATGTTCTGTTCGCTACAAATGTTTTCCATCGAGACGGATGGCTATTAAGCCATGCCAAAACAATCGTAGAGTCAGTCCATGCTCTGACCTTTTCTTTGGAAATATTTAGAACATTTGCAGTCTCAACCAGCAACTTTGATAAAAGCACCGCTCCGCACAATTCTAATCTGGGGATACAAATTTGCTTTATAGGTGCCACTCGCGTTTTTGAATTCAAAAGGTGGACTTTGACTTGATCATTCGCATCAACTGTCCTAATATAAACCACGGCTGCATATGCAAATTTTGATGCATCTGAAAATCCGTGCAGTTCGACATCGATATCGTCAGGTGCTGTACCAATCCAACGAGGTATCCGGATTTTAGTAAGTTCTTGCAATGAGTTCCGGTAAGTAGCCCAATCATTTATTAATTCCGCAGATAGCCTTTCGTCCCATGATACACCCGCTAGCCAAAGTCGCTGAATGAATATTTTTGCTAATACTATGGTAGGTGATATCCAACCTAAGGGATCAAATAGTTTTGCTATGTCCGAAATAATTGTTCTTTTTGTTACAGGTGGCGTTGCTGACGGAAGACTCACCGAGTACTGGAAAACATCCTCGTGGCGGTTCCAGATTAGTCCTAATATTTTTATTGTTTGATCAAGTTTTATTTCTATTTCCTGTTTACTCTTGACTGAACATTCCCTGTCCATATCATTTTCTGTTTCCTTTTTTGTCCTGTCTTTGTTCTGCTCTTTGTCCTGTATGTACTGCATTAGCTTCAAATTATTGCTGCTCCATTTTTGTAACTCAAAACCTCCTTTATTTAATATTTTACTTATCTGTTTATATAGTTCCTTTCCTTCTTTAATGCTTGCACAGCCTGTCATCAAATCGTCCATGTAAAAATTGTTCTTTATTTTTTCTGCTGCCACCGGAAAGCCATCACCTTCATCATGGGCGATCTGCTGCAAAACTTTAACTGCTAAATAAGGGGCTGAGGCTGTCCCGAATGTAACGGTAAGCAATTCATATTCTTGTATTTCTTTTTCAGGTTCATCTCGCCATAATATGCGCTGAAATTTAACGTCTTCTTCTGCTACAAGCACCTGACGGTACATTTTAATAATGTCCGCTACTAGTGCATAAGGGTGCACTCTCCATCGTAAAACGGTATGTCGCAAATCGGCCTGCAAGGTTGGACCAACCATGAGAGTGTCATTCAACGAAACCCCTTTTTTGTTCTTTTCAGACGCGTTGAACACCACCCGGACTTTGGTTGTTACCTTATCTTCCCTTATGACGGCATGATGGGGTAAGTAAACAGCCTCATCTGTATTATTTTTTATATGAACTGGTCTCATATGACCAAGCTCTAAATATTCATTTATAACATCTTTATATTTGTTCTTAAGATCTCGATTTTTTGAGAATCTTCGTTCTAATGACTTGAATCTAATTTCAGCTATACTTCTAGAACCAAAATTCCTGCATTGGGGTGAGACATCGCGAAAAGGTAATTTCACAATATATCGACCATCATGTGTTCTTTTTGTAGTAGCCTGAAAAACCTCTTCGCAGCGTTGTTCTTCTTCTGTTAATATGGTCTTTGCTGTTGTTGGTTCTTCTATTTCCCAAAATTTTCTTAAACTATTATCTTCGTTGACCTGAGCGTGCATAGCCATAATGTTATCGTTACTTGACTTGGTACCTGCTATTACACCCGATAAGATCCACCCCAATTTAGTGTTTTGTGCAATTAGAGACCTGTTAGGACTTCTTTTAACACCTTCTTCTAAAATTGAACTATAGACTTCTGCACCTAGCAAAATATCAATTTTATTAGATGCATTGTATTGAGGATCAGCTAATTGCAGATAGTTTAGATCGATCCAATCAAACGCTTGCAAAGTCTTTTCAGGAAGCTGTGAAGTAATGCTACTTAACACAAATGCCTTTATCGGTATTTTATACGATGGATCTACTCGCGATTGTATAATAAACTCGACTACTCCCTTTGAAGTTATAGATTTGTTCTCCCCTATACCAGTGATAACACCAGTGAGAGACCTTTTCTTTAATTGTAGGAGCTGCACTGTGGCTTCTGTTACGAAGCAAGCCTGGGAGCCCTGATCTAGTAAAGCTCTCAATAATTGGAACTCACCACTTTTGGCTTCGGCTTTTACTAACGCCGTGGCTAATAAAACCTGCTTGGGCCTTTCCAATTTTCCCGTTGATAAGCATGTAACAATTGGTGTTTCATTGGATTTAGATGAACTGGTACTAGGTTGATCTAACTTATCGCTGGATTGAGCCTTATTTTCAAACGTTGAAGGGGGGTGCAATAACGAGTGATGACGCCTTTTACATAGTTTGCAGGTGGTAGGTTTCTTGCAACTATACACAGAATGATTACCCCCTAGACAATTAAAACACATGCGGTTTTTAATTACGAATTCCCGTTTTTCATCGTAATTCTGTTTGGAAAATTCTTTACAAAAACAAAGTTTATGACCTTCGCTGCAAAATTCACAGCGTAAATTGATTGGATGATTATTGGTACCTAATAACGATTTGGCATTAACTTGAAATGTTTGTGGTCTTCTTAAATCTAAACATTCTAAAGCTCTAAAGCGGTTTTCAATAAAATCGTTAAACTGTTTGAGAGAAGGCAGTTCGCCCGAGTCGGTACCTGAAACATTCAACTCCCATTGTTTGCGAGTTTCAGGGTCTAACTTAAATGTAACAATGTGAATAATTATAATATCCCATGTAGTCACGTCTACATTTAGGTTACGCAATGCACTCAAACAATCAGAAGTATTGTCCAGGAGTTCCTTCAGTCCCGAAGCAGATTCAAAATTTATTTTTTTTCTGTCCAAATAACCTCTTTAAAATACAATTTGACAGATAGCGTTTATTATTGTACCGTTTTTCAAGTAAATCCCAGCACTGATTGTAGTTAGCTCCGGTTATAGGCGTCTGCCTTATCAGCTGTTCCGCTTCTCCTGTTAGGTGTCCCTTTAAATAATGCAATTTTTGGACACTATCTAACGATTTATTTTTATCTATAAGCGAAACGAACAAATCTCTAAAGGTAGGCCATTCCGAATATTTACCTGAAAAAATCGGTATGGAAATTTTTGGTAACTTTACGAACGAACTAGAGGACTCACTCTCAACAGTATCTTTTACAATTTGGTTTTTACTTAATAATTTCTTTAATTCAGTTTTTAAAGTAGATTTATAAATTATGTATTTATCTTCGGTTTTATCATACAGATCCTCTTTCACATATAAACTTTTCTCAACTTCAATTGATATATAATTTTCATACAATTTTGCATTATTTTTATGAAACAATTGCCAATCTCTTTCTAAATTTTCCAATCTTGTTTCTAAATACTCAGCACTAATTCTTTCTTTTGAACTCTTTTTAAAATTAATTAAACCCTTATCTATAGACTTAAACAAATCTCTTTGTACATTAATTATGCCTTCCATCTCTAACACTCAAAAATGCACTAATAATCTAAGTAAATATCGACTTAGAAAAAACATGAACTCAAAAGTTGAAAATTTTACAAGTGTTTTTTTTCACAAATTTTTTGTAAAATCGGGCATAGGTTCCCCGTACCTCCGTTTTTTTTAAAACTATTCTAAGTCCTAAAAATGCTAATTAAAATTATTCTAAGTACTAAATTTTTAGAAGTTTAAATTGCAGAACTAATAAGGTTCAAAATCCTTGCTACTTTTGCACTTGAATTGAATCTTCTATTTTAATTCTTGCTTGAAAATAAGGTTGAAAATTGTACTCACAATTTAGCACTTCACTCACTTCACCGTGTTGAACTGTGCCGTAGGCCGCTCTCTGCTGCAGACGTCACTCCTTGTCTCGATAGCTCCTCGTCGGTTCACCAATCACCGACAAAACTTCTTCACCACTCGATCTTCGATGTAATCGTCCCTGCGTACTTTAGCTGCAGCGATCCACTGCAAGTACGCTGAATGCGGTCTTCAACTGACCGCGTTAATCCAAAATATTCGGTTCGTATGGACCAATGATTGACTCTGAACTAAATGTGTTCTATAGTAGCTACTGTTATAGGGAATTAAATAAAACCACAACAACGTAACTTGATCTGAAGAGTGAATTTAATATATTTAAAAGAATACCTTATATTATGATAAAATACAAATGCTTGCGCGATGTAATGTACATACACTGCCATCTATTGATGAACTTAGAAACTAAACATTGTATGGAGACTTATATGTTTCGATGACTCTAAACGCTTGCGCGATTTAAATACGTACAGTGACATCTAGTTTCAACCACTTTATTGAAGTGGTCACAAACAACGATCAAGCTCCCGCCCGCAGTGAATGGGCGCGCTAGTTTTTAAGTTTTGACGTTCATAAGAGCTCTTTTGAGACAAACTTGAATAAATGAATTTAAATTTTGAATTTTTTATTTGAATATAAAATCTAATAAATATCACACAAACCAATTTATGATAAAATGAGCGGTGTTATTGCTAACAGCATTTTATTCCAAGCAACCTTGAGTTAGACAGAAAACATATGAAAGAAAAAATATAGGGTGGACACAATAGTGAGCAATTTGCGCTGTTAACTAGATATTACTATAATATTGCCCCTTATCAAAATCTAAGCCCTGGCTTATGTTAAGGAGACGTTGCAACACACAAAATGTAAGCCGACAATTACGATAACAGCATACTGCGGAACGCTTACAATCTTAACGGTTTGCATAACAGGAGTTTCAAGAGGTATTGAAGCCTTAGCTTGTGGAGAAATTTCAATCAAGTAGCGTATAGGGTCCTACGAATTCAATATAATAACGCACGCTTACAACCGTAACAGTCTGCATCAAGAGGTATTAAATATAACCAGTATGTATATCCGTTATTTAGTATACAGAACGCGAGTTCTTCTTATTCATAAAATGTGTTTTCTCCATATAAACAAATATTTATTTTTGTAGTACAATCACAAAAGGAAAGTATTTTGTATAGGTAAAAAAGAAACTTGTAATGGAAACTGCACTATTGTTTGAGCCATTAACTTTTGTATAGTTCTTATTGATATTTATCTTTAAACTAATATACATGATAATATTTTGACGACCGATATGGCGTGGAGGTCAGTATACCTGCACTTCACTCGAGAGGTCGTGGGTTCGATTCCCACACAGGACAAATCTTTGTGTGCATAAACATGAATATTTGTTCTGGTCTGGGTGTTCTTCTATGTATCTTAAGTATGTATTTACAAAAAAAAAGTATTTAAGTATGTTTATCCGTTATTTAGTATCCATAACACAAGTTCTTAATGATACTTATCTTGGAACTAAATAATTGGTGTTATTGTAAGAGAATATACTATTTACAAAATACTATGTATCTTAAGTATGTATTTCCAAAAAAAAAAGTATTTAAGTATGTTTATCCGTTATTTAGTATCCATAATACAAGTTCTTAATGATACTTATCTTGGAACTAAATAATTGGTGTTATTGTAAGAGAATATACTATTTACAAAAAAAAATGGTGTAATTGTAACAGATTTATCATATAAACTATAACATTGCATTCCGTAAAGCGTGACTATAAGCACTAATATCTAACACTCATTCAAAATAGTAGCTTACCTATGATACCAACTTACGAATCAATATTACATATGCCGTGAGCTGTCGCAGTAAAGTTATTCGACGTTGAAGGAAAAGTAAAAGTCGGGAAGATATATAAGTAAATACGTCGGTAAACTATTTGGTAAGGGCACTTTACGAATTCTTCACAAGTTTTCCTCGGATCTTTAACTGGGGCAAGCATTGAGTGTACAACTGTAGTTATAAGTCTATATTTGTAAATCTCTTGTTCAAAAACATTGTCATCAGCCTGTAATAGATCTAAGTGTAATTTATTTTGTTCAACATAATCATCATCATCGAGACGTCGTGGGTTCGACTCCCACACAGGATATATATTTGTTTGCATGAACTTGAATATTTGTTCTGATCTGAGTGATTTTTATGTATATCAAGTTTGTGTGTGTATTTAAATATATATATATATATAAGGATTGTAAAAAAAAGGATTTATGTACGTCGTTACTTAGTATCCATATCACAAGTTCTGTATGATAGGTGTGTACTTACTTTCATCATATCCTTGCAATATCCCGGTTGCCCTAGAATTAAGCTTAGTGCCCAGGGTCTGCTCATTGGTTCATCCAGATTTGACTGAATTTCATTTATTACGTGGTGCGACTGCCGTCTGACCTCCGCAACCCAGAGGGAAACATCATTCTATGGTTAAAACAGCTGTCAGTCTGTAAGAAGGCACTGACTTCCTAATAACGACTGCCATAGATGTTCATGACAGCCGTGACCAACGGCTTAACGTGCACGGAGCAAGCGATAATTACGCACATAACTTCGAAAAGTCATAGGTGCCCCACCAGGTTTTGAACCCGAGAACCTCTGAATTTAAAGGCCAAAAGGTCTTGCCACTGGGCTATAGCCGCTGCTGAAGATACTTACTTTCTTGGAACTTAATAATTGGTGTGAATTATTATAATTATAAATGCAGTGCTATACAAAATAAGCTATTACTATCAGGAAGCCAGGACAAATTATTCACATACATACATAAGCAGTCGACACTGACCAAAAAAATAGTTATAGTAACAAGGGTACCCACTCATAACGGCCTGCATAAATTACGTTTCACGCCCCGCATAATTCCAAATCCGAATGATCATAATCAATTTGCTAATTATCTTTAAAGAAACACAATGACTAAAGAAACTACCCCATACATTGATTGTAATCTGGACCTAGAATGTTACAGCTGCAATACAGAAATCTGATTACGCAAATGTTTTGCGATTCCCTGCAATTATCGTGGCTATAAAGTGGAAGTTCCCACGCACCCCTGATTTATTGGGCCTCTTTGAGAACGAGAACACTAGTTCATTATAAAAGTTTGTAACTTGCGGAGTGGGCCGTATTCCCTGATCAAACACTTATGTGTGCTTCCTTCTGGCACATCAGATTTGTTCCTATTTTATTTTGTGAATGTATAGATGTTGTTGCCCGAACGATGAATTGATATACCTGATAAAATCGAGGGAAATCATATAATAGGTTTTTGGTTATAATTATTTTACAATAGGATGACAAGGATATTTTGGTAAAAATTGCCTTTCAAATGTGCATGATAGTTGTAAAAGGGTGTGTTGGCTAAACTTTTTAAATTGAACCCATAAAATACTACCCTAATATCTGCCGAGAATGAATTGATAAAAAGGGACATTTTATAAAATGCCCAGATCTATCATGACCTGGCGAATTCGACGATTATTTTTATATGCCGCGCAAGGTCAACTCGTGTTCATTAAAACGATTATATCTAGCAAAGTCAGATGTTTTTCCAGCTTAACCTTAAATTTTACACACGCTTACACTTGTCATATATTATATGTTATTATGCTGACTTTTCTTTTTCTGATATCCGATTGAATGTATTCTAAAGCAAAATTAGTCTTAATTTGTAATTCAGTGCGATTACAACACTAGATCATGAAAAAAACTGTCCCCGTTTTTATTACTATTAGTGCATTATGTCTTAACGGCAGCCAATAAACTAATGGGCCATTCAAAAAACACTCTTATGACTCCCGAGAGATTACAGTGGGTGTCACTATTCTAGGCCGGTACCATACGTCGACAATATAAATTACATAAGATTATTTAAAATTTAATAAAATTAAAATAAATTAAATTAAATTCAAACTAGCAAGATATCATTTAAAATCTTGCTAAAACTTCTTATTATTATTTACATATATTTATTTCATTTGCACATACATTTTATTTTTTATACAACAATTATTATATTACAAAACAAAATACAATACTGTAAAAAATACGGAGACCGCCGGCCGCGAGTTGAAACCCAAACGACTGGCAGCTAGGGCTGCAGAGAGAGAAACCTCGTGACAATGCGCGCCGTATCGAGAAGCACTGCCTTTTGTATCTGACTCTTAACCCAGCTACCTAGCTAGAGCTTCTTACGATGGGGGTCGAAGCTTTTCGCTATCAACCCATTGACCGTAACCACCATCGGAACAATCGTCACTGAGTCCACATCCCACATGGCAGAAATCTCGTCAGCCAAGTCCAGATATTAACTTAATTTTTCCTTTTCGGCCTTCACGAGATTTTTGTCATGTGGAACTGTCCACCAATCTGAAATCAGGATTCTTGGCGAGAATAGTTCTGTCCGTGATGATGGCTCGGTCCCAGTAGAGCAATGCATGACCATTTTCAAGAACTGGCACCGGTTCATATCTATAGTATTGCACTTCAGGTCCGACAAGGCCATATCGAAGAGCAAGTTGCTGATGGATGATCCTGGCTACAAGGTTATGCCTGTGCAAATACTCGCCGTTAGCAAGAATTATTATTATAAACATATTTAAATACCATTTTGTTTATAAAATATAAATTTAATATACATAGGAAACCTTCCAGACCAAAACAAATATTCATGTTCATGCACACAAAGATTTGTAATGTATGGGCATCGAACTCACGACCTGTGGAGTGAAGTGCATATATACTGACCTCCACGCCATATAGGTCGTCAAATAATTAATAAAGAACAAGCAATTATCGCCAGTAAAAAATAAATAAATAAACAATTATATTATTTTTGTAAAAAGCATCGAATCGTAGGCCCAGTATGGACCCGCTCAGAGTAAGTATCAGTAGGAAAACTCTAAGAGTCGTTAGCGCACTATTGCTTATCTGGCTGCGGCACGTTCTACTTTACTGAACTAAACGTTTTGCCCACAAACACTTTTATAATTAACATGCACATTCGGAAAACATCCTTAATTTCTTTCCTTGTTTTTTTTTTAATAATGGCTTCGTGCGTTTAGCACATTTAGCAAATATATAAATCATAATCAAATGAGAATGAGTGGTGAAAAAGATGATAAACGACATGACCTCCCCCTAAACCCCTTGAGTCCTTAGTATAGTCCCATGACTATACTAAGATCTCACGTGGACTTTGAGAATTCGAAAAATGATGTTGCACTGTTTTGTTTCATTTACCTACACTCATGTACGTTTACAAACACTTAACGGTTAATAATCCACCGTTAATACACATCAATGTTCTAAATATCACAAATTTAGTAAATTAAAACAAAACTGAAGACATGATGCTTCACTTTCCCGCCAAGAAGTCCTTCTTTTCTTGTTCATACACATAAATAAGATCTGACATTTTTTTATATCACTCAAGCTCGGCCCACCTGATGGAAAATGGTCACCCCATCTACAACGAGCTTCATCCAAACACTCGTGACAAAGTATGTATATATATTATATATATATATTGCACATAAACATTCATAAAAAAAACACAGTAACTAAAAACATGTACAAAGGTGAGCTTATTTCTATAAGAAATCTCTTCCAGCCAACCCTAGCAGAAGTGTCAGAGATTAGTGTGTGGGATCAAGTAGTGTAGTATGAAGTTATTCGAAGATTTAGTGATAGTATCTTGTATATGTATATCGCACCTTTGGTACGACAAGGGCATAATTGAAGTATTTGCAATTTTACAGGAGAGCTATTAAAAGATTTTTTTGCGCTCAATGCGATCTTGTTTAGTTAATATTACTATAAAGTAATTCCCCTTTACATGAAGTAAACTATTTATTATAATGTCTTTGTCCCACCAGTTGAAAAGGCACATTTAAAGCATTTTGCATACCTAACAAATTTTCGTAATTTTTGACAATTATTCCCTTGTCTTACCGAAGGTGCGATATGTAAAAGAGTTTAGTCCAGGCACACCAAAAGATAAAAACAAACTTAATAAGCATTATCATCTAAGCCACATGAAGTTTTCTGCTGGAGGGAAAGGAGGATAACGCGGAAACCTATTTCCCCGTTATTCCCAAGGCGATCTATCCTAAACTCCCTGCACATACCGGCTCGCCGCCGTGATCTGATCATTGGTCCAACAGACCCGAAACAGAATCGGAGATGGAGGCTGTCCTTTATTGTGTTGACTGAGTTGATTCTTTACTTATTAGGGCTCAATTTTCATACTACCTCATTTTTACATACATACATTCGTACTGTTTCCCAGAAGGGGTAGGCAGAACATATTATACGCCCACACTTCGCCAATTATCTAGTTGGTCCCACGTTTTATGTGGCGAGCCTATTGGTAATGATACCTTACCTAATGATACCCTAAGATAATGTAAAGGCTCAAGATTAACGTTGTGACATCTCTGAGATGCCCGACAATATGCTGAGTGGGTGCCAATACAAGTTACGTTCTTCTATTAGTTATTCTATTCTTGAATTGTGTTAATTAAATTTTGTGCTTACTTTATTATTATTATTAATTAACAGGCAGGCAGTTTGAAAACTGATTGCGCCTGTATTCAATTTATCTGCATCTAGTTCCTCTTAACCGGTTGAATGTGTTTGTCCAGCTTTTTCTTGAATGAATTGACAGTGGGAGCTGACACTACATCTGCCAGCAGCTCGTTCCACTGTCCCATGTTATAATTTTCTTCAACATAAGATAGAACAAATATTATTCTTATTTATCTTCCTCAGGTTCCTTTCGTTCACTGCTGGCTTTAGACCTCTCCAGTGGCAAGATCGAATTCCAGCTCTTCGGCTCCGACTGCCGCCAGCTGTTTAGCTTATTTCGTCTTGAGACCATCTTAACTACACTTTATAAATCGTGGTCTCCATTCTAATACTCGTTGACCCCAGCGTTTCTACGGCAGAAATGACCACCCTACTGCCACTTCAGTCAGAGCATACCTTATAATAATTAGGATGGTTATTAGACAATCTGAATCTATAAAAGTCCCACACTGAACCCGATCCGGGACTTGTACTTGCAACCCTCTAACTTTATAGCAACCGCTCGAACCTCTACACCAAGAAGGAATCCTATATTGCTAAATCAGAAACGTAAAGCTATACCAAAAACGTTCTTTAATTAACTAATACAATGGAATTTCACAATGTTCCCTTCTCGCCAACGTCTTTATTTCGCCTTAATTTATATTTTTAATTACCGCCGTCAATTTCCTTTTAAGGCGGGCATACACTATTAACATTCTAAGGTGAAGATTAAAAAAATCCATTTGAATATTTATGGTGACCGCGTGGAAGACTAATTTGCAAGGTATTAATCCTCCCAAGATTAAAGAAACCATTAAATTTTGAAATACCTTTCTCGTTTTATGTCGAGGGGGTTTTATTAAGTTAATTTTGGAAGTCTTGCTTTTAGAGACCCGTAACCGAAGGGATGGCGCTCTCTGGAGGCCTACGGTCATCAAAGCCCGGAGCCAGGGACTTTGCTCCGCACCCGACACTGTGGTGCGGTGGCGTCGAGACACCCAGGCGCAGGCTCTAGGCGCATGGCGGCGGCAGCTCTTCTTGAGTGCCGAAGTTGCTGACAGTTTGGGGTCCCGTATCCTCGAGGCGTTCGGGCCTACGATGGTGGAGTTCCCGGCGTGGGCGGGGCTGCGGGTGACCGCGGCCATGGGTGAAGTTACTCTCTCAGAGGCCTCTAAAATAGATGTCCACATGGAGCGGTCCTGAGTCACCTGCAACCATCAACTTCCCGTCGCCCTAAGCACATCATCGATACATTGAATGGGATACCATACTGGACGGCAATTGGCTGATGACTCAAAGGGTAACGTGAAGCGCTCGTTGCCCCTTGATTCTAAATGGTTCATGATCGTCATCCTGGCACAATACGTCCACTGCTGAACATAGTCTTTCCACATTGAGCGATGCTGAGTCGACTGCATGTACCGACTTCTCGTCGCCTCTAGATCATCGGTTCATCGTGTAGGAGACCGCCGTTTACTATATTTGCCGGTTTGCGATCACCATTGAAGAACCTTTCGCCCCATCGGTTCTTCTTGTAAGGGCTATTCTTTGGAAACGATTGTTCGAAAGGGTTACCGTGGTCCAGTGACATAGCAGGCTTTAGAAGGACCATCAGTGGTTTTAAGTCTGACAAGCCCACTTGCTTAACCCACAGTGGCAGACGATCATTTCATGATTTTCCATCCGAAAAAAGAGCATTACTAACGCGTTGTCAACCCTATAAAAACCGTCTTACGCCCTTTTGTAGAGCCCCGTGCAGTAATCTTTTGGAAATACCTCGCCAAGCAGCTCGTATCACGAACCAAGAAACTAAGCACAGTGAACAAAGGTCAATAAATTCTTAGATGGGTGACTATTTGTGTCGTATTTGACATCGAGCCTGCGTGTTTTCGAAAGCATGTTATCCGGTTGTCATTTATAGTGTCTCGTGCTGTTAGTCCACGTAGTCTATACGTCTTAGTCTTGCTAGTCATAGTCTCCTAGTCATTATAAATGTACTACTAATGCCTTTTAATGTTATGAGCGGAAATCGCGCGCAAGGATTTCGATTATTAAGAACTCGCGCATAAAAGTCAAAAGTCACAAATTATTTATTTCATAAACTATTAGATAGTACTTGAAAACGTCAAAATTAAATATAAAAAAAAACAATCGAAACATTATTACACTGAAATCACGAAGCTTAAATTCACTTATAAGCAACAAAACAATTTAAAAACATAAAATATTTAAGTGTAAGTGAATCTAAGTGCCAGTTCCGAGCCACCGCTCTGTAAGAAGAACTGGCAGGAAACTCACAGGCTATGATGCTCTTTTAAATTCATCCATTGGTACTTGAATTAAAATTTTCATTTGTCTGTAAAGCTATAGGTACAATGCAATATAATCACCTGCTTCATGTGCGTGACATTGCAGATAACGTGCGAGCATGTCGCCTACACTGGTGCGGCCACGTTTTACAAAAATCGATAAACTACGTGGGGAACAAATGTCTGGCCATGGCACTTCTCCCCGGCCGAAGCAGTTTGGGCAGGCCTAGAAAAAGCTGGCTTGACGTCGTATCGGATGACATGCGTGGCAATGGTTTAGCTACAAAAGATGCTGGAGACCGTGTGAAGTGGTGGCAAAAGGGCTAAAGAGCGGACCCCGGGCCCGTAGTGTGGCAACCTAAATGACGCTTGCATGATGATGTATTAAATAAATTTACTAGAAACAAATTTTACGAAAAAAGTACGAACACCTTTTAAACTGTACTTAAAGCTAATAATCCACAAAAATGTAGCTATTAAATTACAGCATAGCTTTGGCAGCTCTGGGATCCTAGATTAATAGCATCAGCGATATTATCCACGCAAACAATTGTTGTAAGCATTCACAAACAAAAAGGGGTAGTTTCTCGCGTGTATTTCCCAAATAGGTCCACAGTTGAATAAGTTAGAGGGATTAACTATACAACGGAGAAAAGCTGCCCTAATCTCCGAGGAGTAAGCGATTTACTTCACCGCGACCTTCCAGCACAAAAGCCGCTGGTCTCACTGGCCCAGATCCATTGATTAACAGAAACTGATTACGATACAATAGCTGTCCGTTCGATTCCTTCTTTTGGTAACGTTAGGATTGTGATACAGAGCTAGCGATAATATTCTTGGTGAAACATGAAATAACTACAAAAAATTAATATGTATCACATGATTTGTTATACACACATTAATGAAATTTTGAGAACTTTTAGCTTCTCATCCATTTTTTTAGCACACTAGCCGTTGATGTCTGTTGAGATTCATTGATTGACAACAACTGGTTACGTAACAATGCTGTGCATTCGATTCCTGCTTAAAATGTGCTTGTTTTATTGCTTAAACGATAATATACTGGTAACTAAATTAACATAAATATTTGCATTTTTTTTTGGATTTGCTTAAATAAATATTAGTTAATAATTTTTCGAAAAGCACCATTTTAGGTGTTATTCATTCATTTAAGCCGTCTTTTCCATTTTCTGAGCATTCGATTTAAATCCCAATTGGCTTAATTTTAAAATATGATTATTGCCGACAATAAATCTTTCTAAAATACCACAGGTACAATATAAATGCTTTAGCTCCTAACCTAAGTGTACAAGAAAAAAATTAAATGAATTAAAAGTTGCTTAAATGAGACACTGCTTTACACATCAACACGAATTTTCGCCTATATGAGCATATCTTCCTGTGGAAATTGACCAATAACGTGGCTAAAAAATTTAATCAACACAAGCCCCGATCTGTAGAAATTAACAGCGATCTTGCCTTTATGCTATAGCCAAAGCTTTCGATATAGCGCCAGCTATCACCGAGATTGAACCTTGCCAAATTATCACTAGTAACATTTATATAACATACAAGATAATATAAGAGTTCAATAAAATGTGTCGTATTAATTTAAATAAGTATATATATTTAGTTTTAATGTGAAGTCGCTTTTATACATATGAACCCAAATTTTAATATCAACGCCTACTCGTCGCAACAAGGGCATAGCTTTCAGTAGATGTTGTCCGTAAACGTGACTAGCTACAAACTTTAATTCCCCCAAGCCTCGATCTGTAGCATGACGCGCAAATATCCCGCATCTGCAGATGTATGTTTATGTGTACTTATGTGGCTCATCCGAACGTTTCAATGGTCATCATTTCTGTATAATTTTAACGTTAGATGATACCGAATCAAATAATAAATCTAGCGTTTGCTATACGAATCATTGTGTAGGATTACCATTAGTAAATACCGGAAAATGGTACGACATAATGAGTTAGCTTTGAAGAGTTTCTTGATATTTCTAAACAAACTAGAGGCCATTGTTATTTTTTGGTCAAAAGTCCCCATGCTAACCAGTGGATTTAGCCACAGCTTATGAAATTAAATGAACCTTGAGAGATCTTTCTGCTCGATCGACAGTACCTCAAAACCACATCTAAACTGCTCATTGTGTAATCACAGATCGCTAAGACGCAAAAAATATAGAAACAGAAAAGTAGCCTAAGTGGGGCTTTATATAATTCGGTGAAAATCTTGTCTTAATCAGTCCATCTTTTTGGGAGATTATATCTAAAATGTACTTAATTTATTTGAAGCTGAATTGTAGTTATGAGATATAGTATACGTAAAACAGGGACCAGGTAGTTTGCTAAAGTGTAAATAGATAATGTATCATTATCTCAGCTCATGAACGTCCCAATACTGGACACAAGCCTCCTCTCACAAACCAAGTTGTGTGAGTAAGTAGATACCGTGCCACCCCCTCGTCCCGCAGCGACATCCTGCGTACTGGCTTAAACTGAGATCACCAACCCGCCTACCCAGCGTAGAATGTAATCTATTAGTGGACGCTAATGTTTAGCAGTAGAGATTCCGGTTCGAAGGACCAATGTTTAGGCCGTCCCGGTGTCATACAACTACGGGTATCAAAATGAAAAACGTGTGTAGCTGCCGAGTGCGTTTATTACGCTAACTTAATAATCAATTTCCCAGTCACACGGTTGCTCATGTATCGGGCGTCAAAGTTTATGTCAATTAAACAAAATAAAATAATGTATAAGAATGTTCGAGCTGACTCGAACAAGGCTGAATTCGAATCAGATTTAAAACGAGGCCCAGTCTTTTTGCTTACTTAGGCATAAGATTCTAAGAAATGAAAAATCAAATGACTCATAGGACAGGACTAGTAGTTGAATAAGGGAACTTCTTAAAAGTTGTACCCAGCGTGCCGTCGAAGCTCTCCATTAAACGACTGTCTCGGCTTTGTTATCGTTTTCTCTTTGCACTCTGTTTTTAGAGCTGCCGGACGCTATTGTCGATACAAATCAATCGTACCTAATTTCATTTAAGCTGTGTCAGTAGTTTTGGCGTAAAAGCGAGACGGACGAAGTTACTTTCGCATTTGTAATATTAGTGTGGATGTGAGACCGGATGGTTCAGGAAAAAGGTAATATTAAAATTTTCACACTTCATTGCATCATTGTATCATATAGTGTGGTGTAGTGTTGCCTCCCCCTCACCCAGGTTCGTCGGAGGAGGCCTGTGTCCAGTCAACAGTCATTTTTGGGCTCAGAAAATATAATTATATATATTCATACATAATATCACGCCTATTTCCCCGAAGGGGTAGGCAGAGGCATATTATAAGCCCACGTTTCGCTAGTTTATATTATTGGGCCCACATAATAGGTGGTGAGCCTATTGCCGCTTATCAGAACCTTAAATGTTAGTCAGAGCCTCGTCCGATGATCGGCAGTGTTTTAGTAACATACGAGCATCTGGTTTGGGATGTTTATTTATTTATTTATTTATTTATTTATAATCTTATGCTACCATTACAGGTGTCTTAACCTAATGCGATAGCAAAGCAATGTTTATAATAAATACAATATATTATTAATCTACAATATTATTTAAATATAATATAATATAACATAAACTAGCCTACCTGATATCCTATATTAACAAAATAAGTTCTAAATCTAACGTAACTGATAACTTATTATATTTAACGCAGTTCTGGCGAATTCACTAAAAGTGCATGAAAATATATCCACCGTGTCATGAACCGTGTTTATAACATGAAACGCGCGGATAAGTGGCGTTTTCGCTAGTAGGTTGGTCCTGGCCACAGGCACAGCCAGCAAGCGCGGGCGCCGCCGCCGCCACACGCACCGGTCCGGCACGCTCAGCTGCAGGTAGCACAGCAGCTCAGGATTGTGCTGCATTCCACGCAACACCCTCACCACGTACACGGCGAGCGCGAACTCTCTACGGACCCTGAGCTGATTGTACCCTACCATACCCAATACGAACAAAGTAGGATACATCAGCGGGTAGAATGGGTATACCCCATAAAGTTTTAAGTACAAGTATCTTGTGAACTTGTTCTGAATCCGCTCCAACATGACACTATACTTCGCTTCATGGGGAGCCCATATAGCTGCACTGTGTTCGAGGTGGCTTCGGACCAGAGCATCGTATAACACCCGGAGTGTGGCGATGTTAGTGAACCCCTGCGATTGCCTTAGTACAAAGCCCAAGTTTCTGAACGCCCTCTTGCATATCTTTACAATATGGTAACGAAAATTTAGGTCTGGTGTAACATACACCCCTAAATCTCGGACTTGAGATAAGCGCTGCATTGGAGATGTATCTACTTTGTACTCGTAGCACACAGGAGTCCGCGAGCGGGTAAACGTCATCACTGAGCATTTGGAGTCATTGAAGTAGAGTTTATTATCTTGACTCCACTTTACTACCCGGTTGATGTCCTCCTGTAGCCGCTCACAATCCGACTGATCCTTGACCTCGAGCAGTAACTTGAGGTCATCTGCAAACAATAAACATAACCCATGTTTTACGACCTCCGGTAAATCGTTTATCATTATGATAAATTCAAGAGGCCCCAAGTTACTACCCTGGCTCACACCAATGACCCATGTGAGAGACAAGTATATTGTAAGCCGAGAACGTACATAGAGTGGGAAATGAGTAAAGTTAAGAATTTTGTAAACGAGACAAAGGATGTCGATATATATCTCTGCATCTCTGCGAAGCCGAATGGAGAGCCACTTCGGCTTAGCACGGAATGCGGAGACATATTAATGTTTTATAGGTTTTATAGGTCTGAGGAGCCCAAGCCAACCTCACTTGCCGAACAACAGACAGGGCTCTGGCGAATATAAAAAATAAAAGTTCCCGTAAGCAGCAAAAGACTCGCCACCTATTGCATGGGACCAGCAATATAATGTGCGAAAAGTGGGCATAAAATATGCCTCTGCCTACCCCTTCGGAGAAACAGGCGTGATATTATGTGTCTGAATCGTAAATATGCTTTTGTTCAAAATAACCAGATGTTATGTCACTAAGCCAAGTTATAAAAAAAGCATTGTTAAAAACTCTAGGTGTCATAGTAAAATCAGCTTATGTACAGCTTGATAGAAGCATGAAGTGCTTACTACGCTAACAGTGTTATCGATAACTTTATAGCAAGCACGTCACTATTGTTTAAACTTTGAACCTAGTCGAGTTAAAGTTGTCTAAACTCCGCTGAGCTTTAGTTTTCACAGGGTATTGAAAGGTGTTAGGACACACTTGAAAATAAAACTTCCGGCAGCCGTGTGAGCTTTTAGTATTAGAACTAGAAATCTGGTTCGAAATACCTGACAAAACGTATTGAACTGCCATACGATTTCGAGAATGCATAATAGTGTAATTTTGAAGTTTATTGAGTCATCACTGTTATGTTCGTTGTTAGTTGGGGTGGTTTTTGCACTTAGTTCTTGCTATGGAGCATTGTGTGTGAGCCAATGAGGCCACCCTCTCACACTCCAGCCAGCCCACCTCTCTCCACCAACAGATCAGGTCCCTGAATTTGTGGGATGGTCCTAAGATTGCCTTCCGTGAATTAGGCACGCCTTACAGGTAGCCCCCTGTTCAGAGCGTGAATGGAGCGTGCTCCTCGAATGCGCAGGCGTGGCCGACACTAGAAAACAACTATAGGACCACCGGAAACCATCACAGAAGTCCTAAGCTGGGTTGCGGATTTGGTCGTTTTCTGGAGAAAGGTGGGTTGGCTGGAGTGAGGTAGGAAGGCCACAATGGCCCACGCACAATGGTCCACCAATCGGACTAAGACTAGGAGCATGTTTGCGACCGTTTCTTCGGCCATCAAACTCGCTTTTCGCAAGAGGCTGTTTGTAACTCCTATATTGTGGAAGTCTTTGATCAGTGAGCATTGCCGGGTGATGGTCCCTGCCACCTGGCGCAGACTATTTCTGTTCGGTCGTAAATAAAGTCGGGTTAGTTTTCCGTGACAACATGGCCTCCTTGGACTACCTGCAACCTGGAGTAAAGAACCACCATTTATTTATTTTATTTTAACTTTCTTTACGTTGGCGGCCTATTGGCCAAAGGGGGACCAAAAGGAAGGTGTGGGACTCACCGGCAGTAATACCCATAAAAAATCTTATCTGGGTTGCAACGCTGACCCCCGCCCGCGTCTAACGTCCCCCGGGCCAGAACCAGGAAGACTTCCTAAGTGAGGCGCTGTGGAAGGTAGGGGACCATCGTATGCGACCATAGCGTGTATTCTCGGAGAATATATGGTTTGACAGCAGGGGCTCCCTGACCCCGCTGCCTAAGACCCTCTTGGGGCTGCTTCGCGGGCCCGCCAGGACCACCCGCTGCGGCCTCCATAGGTTCCTCTTAGTCAGTACTTAGGGCACCCAGAGTCGCCGATCAATGGATGTTATCTCTTCGACAGCAGCTCCTCCGACCTACCGCTACCCCACCACGTCAAGGGAGACCAGACGGGAGGGGGGGAATAGAGTACCACCAGCTCTAGAATTGTGTAAGTGTGATGTTCTTTAAGCAATTGCATATCTGTTAAAAGACTATGGGTTCGGGTTGTAGACCGTCGCGGTGGAGCCTCTCCATGCCAGCTTGTCAGCTGCATCGTTACCCATTGATCTACTGTGTCCCCCATTGTAGTGTAATTGTGTTGCTGTATTTATTTTTTTATTCATATGGTACACCAGCAGATTACATGTTTAAAATTATAAGAGTTTACCTAAGATGCAACCCAATAACAGATAAACACAACATTAAAATAAAAGATAACAGAAACGTATGAAATATAATATTAAAGACAAATCACAAACAAAGACACATGCAACGAAAACCTACGAACTGTTACAGTGTACTGTGAATTGTACCGACATAAGTGCATTGTGACAGTCTAGTATTTATTTACTCTATGTGATAAAAGTTTACCAATTCGGTAACGGATACAGTAGTGAGTACTAAATAGTAAACCAGAACCGGAAACCGGTTCTTAAAACTTTACCCCTATAAGGGATAGAAATTTCTTCCTTACAATACCGGAGCGGACATCCTGCAAGACTCTTATACCCAGAAACAATTTTAATTTAATGTAATCACCAATTTCTAATACCAAGGGACGCCGATATTAATTTTGCGAGAGAATTTGGAAAGTGTGTAAATCAGCCACAGGCGCAACCTGTCGTATTCGAGGCTTTTATTAAAAAAGTTCATATCGTTCAAGAAGTTTTTATTCAAAAATGACCTCCTTGGCCGCAAATTAATACTTGGAGTTCTCTCTGAGTTAATCGGTCAAATCGTATTTTAATATTCCCCAGTCATTCGTCGGATAAAAGAATGCTTTTGTTCTTCGTATGCTTTGTCAGGGATTTCTGTGGATCTATGAGCTTTGGCACATGAAGCTTCAAAATGCGACCACAAGTCTATGGAGACTTTTACCAACATTTTTGCAGGTCGTCAAGATTGGGTACGCCTGTACTGCATCGACCAGCACTCATCAAACTTCTTGTCTTTTTGTTTATTATTATTAGTACCGCTTATTTAGTTATTATTTTTTGATCCTTATAATTTAAGCTTTAGAATTATTTTGTATATAATGTATAAGATGTACGTTCCGCACTGCACCCAAAATGGCCCAGCTGAAACCCAGCGCTAGAACACTGGACTAGCATATGCTGAGTTGGGTCATTTTGGTGCATCATATAAACATTAATAAATTGTTTTTAGTTTTAATTTTTAATTTTTTATTATTATTCACATAATATATATTTATTTAATTTACACATAATTTATATTTTTTACAATTATTATATAACAAAAAAGAAAAAATACAATACTGTAAAAAATATAAAAAACGGAGACCGCCGGTCGCGAGGTAACACTCAAACGACTGGCGGCTAGGGCTGCAGAGAGAGAAACCTCCTGACAATGCGCGCCGTATCGAGAAGCACTGCCTTTTGTATCTGACCCTTAATCCAGCTACCTAGCTTGAGCTTCTTAAGATATTGGTCGAAGCTCTTCGCTATCAACCCGTTGACCGTAACCACTATCGGAACAATCGTCGCTGAGTTTTTTAGTGACTCTCAAAGGCATGCGGCCCATTTGATGGAAAGAGGCTTTGGCGAACTTGTAAAAACCGTTTCACGCCCTTTTAAAAAGCCCCATGTTGGAATTTCTTGGGGAAACCTCGCCAGGTTGCTTATTCTACAACGCAAGGGTACGCAAAAGAGAGTTTATATTCTGACGAGTCATATTACAAACTTTGACTTTGCTGTCAGAGTAGGTAAGTAAATATCGACGATTACCATGTGGTAATCTATTTGTTCTGTATTGTATTTGATTAATAATTTAAAATAGCCTGTGAGTTTCTTGTTAATTCTTCTTACAGAGCGGTGGCTTGGAACTGGCACTTAGATTCACTAAAAAATTTTTTTTTTTTGCATGTAAGTGAATCTTAGTTTCGTTATTTTAGTGTAGTAATATGTAGTTTTTTTAATATATATTATATTTAGCGGTTTTCAAGTGCTATGTAATAGTTTATGAAATAAAAAAACTTTTTACTTCAACTAATGGTACCATGTTTAGTGTAATTTTCGTATTTTAACTTAATTTAATAATTTATTGTGAAATATTTGTCCTTGAGATTTTTTTTAAATATGTTTGTTTCATTTCATTATATTTGAAATTGTAAATCTAAGTTTTAATTAAACGAAAATGTAAAATTAATATTAATAATGCATGATTAATTTAATATATTAGAAATGTATATTTCTTGTTGGAGATTCAAAATAAATAAACTGTTAACTGCTGTTTGTTAAATAAACAAATAATTAATAAACATAGTCTTAGTCCTAAGTCAATAGTGGCGTCTGAGAATATAAATTTCGTTTGTGGATGTGCCGAAGCTCTTACTAAAAATGAATGTCTTCTATTGAATATTCTCCACAGACATGATAAATATTTTAGAAATTGACATGACTCAAGATTTAAATATTTATATGGAGCCAAAATATTTTGTTTAAGTTAAAACTATAATATAGGGGATAATTTAATTATATACTTTAAATTACATAATGGCCTGAAAAAAGTTATTTGATAAGTTTTGTATATTTACTCTAAGATTTTATTAGAAATAGGTTTTATTCTGATAAATTAAGTCAAGACTCGACAGAAACCAATATCAATTTGATATTCATGCACCCAAATCAGGGAAGGGGTTCGAACTTCTGACCGTAAGTACATACATATATATATATATATATATATATATATATATATATATATATATATATATATATATATATATAAATAGGCAGAGGCATACTGCCTATTATAGGCTGCATATAGGCTGCCCACATTTCGCTAGTTATATTCTTGTTCCCACGTAATAGGTGGCAAGCCTATTGCCGCTTACCAGGAACTTTTATATTCTCCGGAGCCTCGTCCGTTCATCGGCAGGTGCACCACTTGCAGGTGAGGTTGGGCTCCTCAGATCTAAGTACGATCCTTAAGCCCATACCACTTTTGAAGCTCAAAATGGCCGTTCTGGCCTCTATATCTCAGCTATAGGTATTCCTTATAAATAAAGATCACTAACAGCATGTTTTTTTTTATATTTAAGTCCAAGACACGATCCTAATTAGTTACCCAATTAAAAAATATACGATAAACGTAAAAGCATCTACCAAAAAAACATGAGACTTTTACGGTAAAATCGCTTTTTCCAGCCGTACCGTTATAAATTATATTTACGGTTCTTTACCGAAATATCCCTCTGATACTCGTAAAATACTAGCTCTGTCGTATATCCGTAAAAAGTTATAGGGCTCTTATAATGTTGTATCATTTATACTTTATAGCGATTTCTTGCCGGCCTCGAATATTCGGGTACGTGTCGGACAGGATTTATAGAAAGGTCCGACAAAAACATGATAATATGTTTTAAACATCGCGCAACTAAAGCATTGGGCATGATTCGACATTCGACGACCGATATGGCGTAGAAACGAGTGTATCCGCACTCCGATCCTCAGGTCGTGGGTTCGATTCACAGAACAAATTTTTGTGTGCACAAACATGAATATTTATTCTGGTCTGGGTGTTTTTCTATGTATATTAAGTATGAATTTACAAAAAAAAAAGTATTTATGTATGTTTATCCGTTATTTAGTATCCATAATACAAGTTCTTAATGATACTTATCTTGGAACTAAAATAATTGGTGTAATTGTCAGAAAATTTGATTTTGATGTATTATTTACCCACTCACTAACTGCATCATTATTGTCTTATTTGTACACCAGTTATGGTAAAACATGTTGAAACTATGTACTTTATATTTTAACATCCTAAAATAAGCATTTATATGTATGTTTTATTATTACCAACTCATGTTTTGACAAATAAATGAATCTTTATCTTTATCTTAAAATATTTATAATTATCACACTGCAGTGCCATCCAAAATATAATCTATCATAACGGCTGCGACGGATTTTGGCGTCCACTTGAAGTGGGAATAAATCCACAGAAAATAAAGGTTAGAATATCATTTTTTTTGCATTACCTGTAAGTCATTCGGTCTATTCCGCAGGCGGCCGCTAGTTATTGGTTCATTATATTTAAAAAAAAAGAGATTGCGATAGCCCAGTGGCGAGACTTTTCTAATTATAATTTGTCTAAGACATCAGTTAACGTGGCTGAATGGTTCAAGAAACAGTTTAAACACTAGACGTGATGATGTCGGGACTTCGATCCTAGTCGGGAACAACGGAATGTTGAAAATGCCACATTTTTCTTTACAGACAAATGAAGATTGTAATTCAAGTACCAAACCAATGGATAAATTTAAAAGAGCATAACCTGTGAGTTTCGTGCCAGTTCTTCTTACAGAGCGGTGGCTCGGAACTGGCACTTAGATTCACATACAATTAATTTTTTCTTTTTTGATATTGTTTTGTTGCATATAAGTAAATCGAAGCTTAGTGATTACAGTGTACTAATATTGCGATTGTTTTTTGCATTTTAATTTAATTTTGACGATTTCAAGTACCATTTAATAGTTTATGAAATAAATAATTTTTGACTCTCACTTTGAATTCAGAAGATCTTGGGTTCAAACCCTGGCGCACACCTATGACTTTTCGAAGTTACATACTCCATGCGTCGGAGGGCACGTAATGCTATGGATCCTGGCTGTCACTAACATCTATGGCAGTCGATATGAGGAAGTCAGTGCCTTCTAACATACTGACAGCTGGTTTAATATTTCCTTCTGGGTTGCGGTCAGACGGTAGTCGCTCCAAGTGATAACTGAAATTCAGCCTTCAGGTTAGACCAGTGAACAGACCCTAGGCCATAAGATTTAGTCAACTGAATGTTATTTACAAAATAAGTACATAGAATAGATCTGTTTTAACACTAGTATAGATGTATTTTCCAATGTTCTGCAAGTGACAACTTAAGTGCTTGGCAAATAAAGAAAAGCCAGATCACTTGGTAATTCCTAAGAGTATTTGCACTGTTAAGCGAATTGTCAGATGCATGCAAGAGATGTACTTAACGTAAGATAATCATTAATATATACTGAGACTAAAACCCCAAACAGGCCAATTAATTCTTAGTATTACTATACAACCGACCGTAACTGGCAAGCGTAGACGAAGACGGCCTCTCAGCCAAAGGACTGATAATCTGGTCAAGACGGCAAGAAGCCGGTGAAAGTAGGCGGCTCCGCGCACAAAATGGTATTCCAGTAAAAAACTATGCAACAAATTAATTTATAATGATGTTCAGAGTACAGCAGTGTTTAACATAATAATGACACCTTACCGTAACAACACAGTATCTTCTTATAGTAAGTATTTATACTTCTTATAGTATTCTAACCGCGTTACGTTCGTAGTTATCAATTGCTCCGTGCCTCACAAATCACGTTAAAAGCAGTTTGTTTTTAGTAACTGATCCTCCAGTCTAACCGTTTGAACTGTTTTGTTGGACATTTTTTTAAACTTGTATATAATACAATATATTTTGTAAATAAACAATAATTTTAATATTACGAAGAATTTAGTTTGTACCTTAATATTCAATATTACTCCTGCACTCATAAAGAGATAATTAAGTTGGGCTGAATAACAATAACATTTTCAAACTTATTAAATATTTACGAATATTCATCCTTCCAGTATTCCTTTCCAGGTATAATTTAAAACCTTAATATTTATACAGTAGCAAGCGAAATATTTAAATTTTACATACATCCATATTATTAGCAATAAATGAATAGATAGGTATATCTCTAAAAACAGAGGCAGAAACGTCGGGTGATTTAAATATTTGCTGCATTCCACATAGCAGCTGATATCAAGACATTCTTACTTCTGAACGTCCGTAAGAATTTAGAACGGACATGCTAGGGTTGTTACTATCTGACGCCTGGAATTTGTTCTAAGATTTGTTCCTTCTTTATTTTATTAGTTATTTTAGTCCGAAGGGATTCTGTACACATACCTCATCATTTCATAGTTCACTTGCTGAACGTTGGCATCCCCAATACTTTGTATTGTATATTTGCCCGTAATCACCACGCTGGAATGACGCCACTGCCCATCATCCGGTAGGACCTCTCTTTGCCAACTTTTACGACTCCCCACGAGATGAGAAAGGTTGGCACTATTCTAGGCCGATACCACACTGAACACATACCTACCGAAGCATAAATAATAGACTGGAATCCCCAAAGAAACGCTATAAACTGATGATCTTAACGATCGATCATCGCGGAGACGAAGAAAATAAGGAAGACCGAAGTATTGAACTGGATGGCAGCGCACTTGGGACGCCCTCTGCCTCATCTGGAAAAAAAATTTAAAACTTAATTGTATATTGATGCTGTATGGAAGAGCGAGACCCTCTAACACAGGTATCTTCATACTTAATAGGGGGCCTTGAACCAATGAAATGTAAATTTAGAGTAAGTTAAAGAAATAAATATTTTTTAGTATTAATATTTAGAAAAAAGGGAATACAAGTTAGTAAGCAAATCGCTTCGATCGATTTCTTATTTTCGGCTTTAATTCAAGTTCATCTATGGTCAGCGTAGCGTTTTCTTCAACCATTCATCTCAGTCATCTATCATCGACTCACACATCCCTTTCTTGATCATATCATCCTTCACTCCCTCAATCTCTTATGGTAGTACTCTTCCCCTTTACCCGCTGACATTAATATCAATAACATTTTTCGTCAAATTTTCTTTTCGCATTAGATGTCTATACCAAAATAATAGTTCATTAATAATTTCGTCAACTTCAACTGAAAATAAATATCAAGTGATGAAGTCTTCACTCAGATATTGTACAGTCGCCGTGACATTAATATAATTGACAGAAATTTGCAAATAAAATACACCGGAACCCGACGAGTGAAATTTAATCTCGGCTACTAATATTTTTACTCTGTCGGCAATATTATTTAATACAGAAATTATTTGTATTACTCGTAATACCAGCAGTATTCGAATAAAAAATAATACTTAAGAACTATCATCAATCATTATTATTGATCAATTAAAATCGCAAATAAAATTCGGATCGATACAGAGACAGATTAGTTTAAATGTATTATAACAGAACATGGAAGTATTTTTCATAAACATGGACAACAAAAAAAAAGGGAGTCATTACATAGAGTTTCTACAATAATGTACAAAAATATCATCAGGCGGGGCATTCGGTAATTCATTGTGTAAATAAAGATTATTTTAACTATGACTTTAGACTCTCTTTCCAGATAAAATAGTAATTTAAATAATTACTTATTATTTATTTATCGTTAAAGAAAATATTATGAAGTGAATAAAAGTGCCACATATTTTAAAATAAATATGAACTTTGATTAACATTTTAATAGTTGCACATAGCAGATCTTATTGTAATTAAATATATATTTATTTGAATGACAACAGAAAACAAATTACACAACTGAAGTTCAGTCTAAGTCTGGTTAAACCAGTCAGCAAACCCTGGGCCCTAAGCTTAAGCTTATTTTTTTTGTTTGACGTCTGAAAATGCATAAATTTACGTACTGCCTTCCGGCCAAAGGAGGACCGAAAGGGGGTGTGGGGCTTACCACCAGCAGACGCGACTGCCAGCAGTAATACCCACTAAAATCTTCTGACGATGCCCGCCGCTTGTTGAGAAAAAGACGGGGGCCAGTAGGATCTCCTCAGAGAGGCGCAGTGGAAGCGCCTCTCCTAGCTCCTTGTGCGACCATAGCGTATGTGGCTCACTTCTCGGAGGGTCTATGATTAGACAGCAGTTGCCCCCTGCCCCCACTGCCTAAGACCCTCTTGGCGCTGCTTGACGGGCCCTCCTGGCCCGCCCGCTGCGCCCTCCACACGTCCCTCTTAGTTTCCCCCCCGGTTTTCAGTACTAAGGGCACCCAGAGTCGCCAATCTCAGGGCCTGGCCTCCGGGAGGTACTGAGCCCCCCCCACCACGCCAAGGTGGAGACCTGTCCGGGGGCGCCTAAGCTTAAGCCTTTTTTTTATTTATTTTTTATTTTTTTATTTTTTATTATCGTCTGTAAAAAAATGCTGCTTACGCACTGTCTCCCGGCCAAAAGGGGGAGACCGGGAGGGGGTGTGGGGCTCACTGCGGCCGACACGACCACCGCAGTCCTACCCACTAAAAAACTTCAGACGACGCCCACCGCTGTTGAAAAGGGGCAAGGCACCAGTGCCCGGGTTTGTAGCTTCTGGTACCCCGCCCGCGGCCAACGTCCCTCGGATCGGAACCGGGGAGACCTCCTCGGGAAGGCGCAATTTGCAGCGCCCCCCCTACCTCTATGTGCGGCCATGGCGTAACTGGCCGACTTCGGGGGGGGTCTATGGCGAGACGGGAGGGCCCTGCCCCCGCCGCCTAAGACACCCCGGGCGCTGCCTGACGGGCCCTCCTGGCCCGCCCGCTGCGCCAACGGCGTAGCCGGAGAGAGAGCGGATCCCGCTCCCTCTCCCGCTCCGCGGCCTCCTTCTGCGACATCTTTTGCATGATGATCGGCAGCGAGAGAGCCACTCCACCCAGGGCCGCGGCTAACGTCGCCCGCGGCCCCGCCCACGCAGGGTACGCCACCAAAGTGTGCTGCGCGGTGTCTTCCGCGCAGTCACAGTGGTGGCAACACCGGGTCGACTCCCCCCCGGCGACGTCACACAGATACTTCCCAAAGCACCCGTGCCCGGAAAGTACCTGTGTGAGCCGAAAAGTCATCGACCCCCACCGACGGCCGACCCATCGCTCTAAGATGGGCCCGACCGCCTCGAGGATACGGCGCCTCGAACCTTCGGCACGTATTTCGGCGCTCCTGTGTAGCTGCCGCCGCCATGCGCCCAGAGCCTGTGTCTGAGCGTCTCTACGCCACCGCACCACAGTGTCCGGTGTGGGGCGGAGACCCTGGCTCCGGGGCCTAAGCTTAAGCCTTTTCGCACTGAGCGGATCCCGCTCCCTCTCCCGCTCCGCGGCCTCCTTCTGCGACATCACCACTTCGCAGAAGGAGGCCATCGCCTCCCATGCCGTCTCGCTGTCGACCATCTTTTGCATGATGGTCGGCAGCGAGAGAGCCACTCCACCCAGGGCCGCGGCTAACGTCGACCGCGGCCCAGCCCACGCAGGGCACGCCACCAAAGTGTGCTGCGCATCATCCATCGCGCAGTCACAGTGGTGGCAACACCGGGTCGACTCCCCCCCGGCGACGTCGCACAGATACTTCCCAAAGCACCCGTGCCCGGAAAGTACCTGTGTGAGCCGGAAAGTCATCGACCCCCACCGACGGCCGACCCATCGCTCCAATATGGGCCCGACCGCCTCGAGGATACGGCGCCTCGATCCTTCGGCACGTAGTTCGGCGCTCCTGTGTAGCTGCCGCCGCCATGCGCCCAGAGCCTGTGTCTGAGCGTCTCTACGCCACCGCACCACAGTGTCCGGTGTGGGGCGGAGAGCCTAAGCTTAAGCCTAGGCCAACCGGGAAAATGATAGAGTATGATGATAAGTAAATCTGATTTTAGAACAGATATTATAATCTAAGTCATGTCAGTCCTTAGTTATTGCTATAATAATATATTTTTGTGTATAAGTTGCTGATCTAAGAAATGTTTAAAATGATACTAAGAAAGGATGGACTCTATAAAATGTTTAATAATTGTGGCACACTTCAATATAGGTACAAAATAAAGTGTACCTGACGGTAACAACCCGTCTCCGCGCGTTATGTGAATTCTTTATTGTGCATACCTTATAATAGGAAACTATTTTAAAATGTAAATCTATTAGTATCAGACACCCAGTATTCTTCAGAAATATTCGTATTCTAGCTACAGGGTACTTTTGTTTTATTTTTCATTTACATACTACGAGTGTGTACGTTATCACAGACATAGTATCTACCAGTATGTACGATGAGGTTTATTCTTTGTAACAGAAAGAAATAGACTTTTGTCACCGCAAATCAGAAGGTATAGGATAAGGGCGCAATGCAAGTACTTTCTTCAATGACATTAATTCCGAAAATACCCGCACACCACTACTATGTGTTTGGCGGTACGACAGAATCAATTTGAAATCGATTTTGCCTAATAATCTTAGTATTTTTCATTACACATTTGATGATACTTATACGAATTAAATAAGTAGTGTCATTATAAGAAAAAAAAAATTATGTATAACTGATGTGGGCCTACAGCTTAACTTGCTGGTAATCGATTATTAGGCAAAATCGATTTAGAATTGATTCTGTCGTACCGCCAAACACATGGAACTTATTACAAAATGGCGTTCTCGATATAGACACAAATTTTGAAGGATTGACGTGCAGAACTGGTATTTGTGATTTTTCTGTGCGAGAGTCGAACTCACGACTTTAGTAGTGGAGTGCGGGTATTTTCGGAATTAATGTCATTGAAGAAAGTACTTGCATTGCGCCCTTATCCTATACTACGACTAGTACTATAGACTTATACTGTGAGGAAATCGAACCCACGACTTTAGGAGCAAAGTGCGGGTATCCTCGTCACCATGCCATATCGGTCGCCAATGAGAGTATAAAAGATTACTGCTATCAACGACGCCAAAAATGCCAGGTGTCTATGTAGCAGATAGCTAGTTCTAACTGGATGACTAACGAGATTGCACCGCCTAAAACTGGATAGATTCGACTTCTATGATTGGAAATGTACGAACAGTTATACATGGATATGTCGGTAAATTTTGATTGAGAGCCGGCTGGAATCAAAACTCGCCAAAATACTATGGATGTAAGCTTGATAGATAGCCGTGAAACCGGTGACGTCCGGAATTCCCCGCTAAGCCTAGTTTATATAACTGTGCCGGATTTCGAATACTTTTCAGGTTCGTCCCCTCGAATATGGCCATTTCTAGACATTTCATCTTATTAGTCCTTTACTGAGCAATGGCCACCTCTAACGAACCAAGTTTATGAATATTACTATTATTTTTTTATTTTTTTATTAATATTAATTAATTAAGAAATTTGTTTTACCCCAAATATTTTTTGACATTAAATAAATAATGTAATGAACCAATCTTATCTTAAGTACTATAATTAAACAATATATACAAAAAATCTATACTTATGACTTAGTGTGTGTGTGTGTGTGTGTGACTGTGTGTGTGAGAGTGTGTGAGTGTGTGTGTTTGTGTGTGTGGGTGGGTGTGTGTGTTGTGAGTGTGTTTCAACTTGTAGGCACAATACGCACACACTTCCCCAATTATATCATTGATCCCACGTAATAGGTGGCGAGCTGCTAATCGAGATCTGCTACGGTCGCCAAAACCAGAGCCTCATCTGTTGATAACAGATGCACCACTTGCAGAAGAGGTTGGCTTAGGCTCCTTAGATGTTCCCCCCCGACTGGTCTCCACCTTGTCGTGGTGGGGGGGCTGAGTACCTCCCGGTAGGGCGAGGAGGCGCCAGGGAAAAGGTAACACCCAGAGACCGACGACTCTGGGTGCCCTTAGTACTGACTACCGGGGGAGAAACTAAGAGGGACCTGTGGAGGGCGCAGTGGGCGGGCCAGGGGGGCCCGACAAGCAGCGCCAGGAGGGTCTTAGGCAGTGGGGGCAGGGGGCCCCTGCTGTCTAACCACTGCACCGGTCGCACAAAGAGGTAGGAGGGGCGCGTCCAGTGCGCCTTTCTGAGAAGGTCCTCCCGGTTTTGGTCCGGAGGACGTTGGCCGCAGGCTGGGTGTCAGAAGCTGCAACCCAGGTACTGGCCCCCGCCTCTTTCTCAACTCTCAAGCGGCGGGAGTCGTCGGAAGATTTTTAGTGGGTATTACCGCTGGCAGTCGTGTCTGCCGGTGGTGAGTCCCACACCCCCTTTCGGTCCCCCTTTGGCCGGAAGGCAGTGCGTAAATGCATTTTGTTACTGACGTAAAACAAAAAAAAGGCTCCTTAGATGTTGTTAGGATCCCCAATACCTTTATATAAATTTGAAATAAAAAATAAATAATAAATCCACCTAAGTAAAGTTCAATACGAGTTTAATGCAGTTAGGTTAGCAAACATTAAACTTATAAGAAGTTAAGCGTTTTCCAGCCACATCTGGTGGAGGAGCTCGTAACACTAACCTTACAAGAGTGGAATCGTTCCCTCTGTAATGTGGGCCGTACTAGACATTAGCTCGCACTAGCCGTATATTACGTTAACTGCGCCCACGGACCCACAGCCAATGAGGAACAGTTATTATATTTTTTTAAGTTTTTACTTACGTTACAGCTCCCCCAACCAGGAAAGAGAAGCCACGGAATATAACGAGCTTTAAAAAAGCCAGTAAACAGCTACCACATATAAATAAGAAATTTTTATATGTTCATTGTATATCTATATGTGCACCACTTTGATGACCGATATGGCGTGGTGGCAAGTAAACCCGCACTCCGCTTCTGAGGTCGTGGGTTCGATTCCTACACAGGACAAATCTTTGTGTGCATAAACATGAAAAACATCCATAACACAGGTTCTAAGTGATGCTTATCTAGGATTTTAATAATTGTTGTAATTGTCAGCATGTAATATGTATGCATGTATGTATGTAATATGGATGTATACAATGAAATAAACATTTTTTTTTAAATATGCAACAAGTCATCATATGAATTTAAAAGTACTTTTATCAGTTTCTTAATGCCTTTAGACTATGAGGAGATGTTACTCAAACGCATGGAATAACGTGCATTACACACACACATGCCAACACATTCACATATGTTTGCTATTTTCGTAGGTATAGTTTAGAAGGTGACATAGATTGTTCACAAAATGTAAGCCAAAGTTTTTGAAATAAATTATTTTTATTGATAACTGGTATAGTGTAGAATCGTGACGAGCAAACTATACCTGAAAATGAGCTATCAATGTTCTAAGTCCTGATATACAAAATAAATTTAAATTAATAATAATAAATTTATTTATTTATTTATTTCTCCTCACATACAGTATGTTAAGTACAGCAAAAAAGTAATACATTTTTTTTTTTTTTTACAATACATATGTGAGGAGCTGGTGTTTGATATGGGCATAACCTGTATTACAAATCACCAGGTCCCCACCCCACGGACAATGACAATAAGAGAACATAAAATACAACAACAATTACATAATTTACGTACTAACTAACTTTATAACTTTTCCTGAATAAGAGAATAAGAAAAAATCTACTGCGTTGAGTATGTGTGTGTATATATACTATGTATAATATTTGTTCTGTGTGTGATACTGAAGTGTAAATTGTGCATAACGTATATGTGTGTGTTTATGTGTATGATGTGTTATTGTTTGGTATATAAAGAGAATCATCATGAAGTTGGATTATACCATACATGTGAATTTAAAGTAAGTTCTCAGTAGAGGTATAATCAATTTTTTGTAACCACTTCCTGACCACAACCTTAAATTTACCTTTAGACAAAGGGTACATTGAGAGAACTCTGTTTATTTTGTTATACAAATTGGAGGATTGGTAACAGAAAAAACGACGTGAAAAGCTAGTATTAAAATTCTTCCTGACGCAAACTATGTCCTTCCTCCTTTTTTTATTGATCTTAGCCGGTTCATATTTTAAGGTTAAGTGCTGCTTAATTAAAGTCTGTAAAATGTACAACTGGCGTACCGTCAGGACTCCACTCTTTTCGTAAAGGTCAGCGGTAGGATAGCGGTATGGCAATGACATGCTGACTTTCAGAATTGCTCTCTGGGCCCTTTCGACTTTTATTAAAGATGATTTCGCGGCTCCACCCCATACAACAATGCAATACATAAGAACAGACTGGCAGAGAGCATAATAAACCGTCTTAATTAAATTTGGTTCAGCAATGTGTCTAAGGTTCTTAAATATTACGATGAGTTTACGAACTCTTGAAGCCACCATATCAATTTGCAACTGGAAGTTAAGTTTGCTATCTATTTTTACACCAAGATACCAGACATTCGAACATTTCACCAATTTTGGGCAATCACATGTTAAATTATTGTCATTATTGCAACTATGGGATGTTATGCTATGATTCAGAGAATTAGAATTATTATTGCCTCTCAAGGAAAATGTCATATAATAAGTCTTTTCAACATTCAGAGTCAGAACATTCGCCCTTAACCAGCGTTTAACCTGATCAAATCCCTGCTGAGCGTGAGAAAAAACTTCCTCCCACGTGTCCCCACCAAAAAGTAATGCGGTGTCGTCGGCGAAGGTAACAATCTTAGCATTAGGGAGAGTCAATTCACACAGGTCATTGATATATATTAGGAACAGGGTGGGACCTAAGATGCTACCTTGTGGAACTCCAAAGTGGATAGGAAGCTCTTCGCTTATGTTATCTTCAATTTGGACACATTGTGTTCGATTACACAAATAATCCTTAAAAAGTTTTATTTGGAGGTCCCGAACACCAATATTCTCTAGTTTATTGATCAAGATGGCAACAGAGACCGTGTCAAATGCTTTCGCCAAGTCCAAGAAGACTGCTACTGTTTTCCTTTTTATGTCTAAATTATTGACAACATAGTTAGTGACCTCATGAACCGCGTCAGCTGTAGACCTTCCTGATCTAAACCCGAATTGAGCTTTAGATAGCAAATTTTTGTCCTCGAGATATTTAACTAACCTTTTATTAATAACACGCTCTAGAATTTTGGACAACGTTGGCAGAATGGAAATAGGTCTATAATTATTGACACAGTCTCTGGCGCCACTCTTATGAATCGGGTGAATTCTTGACTTTTTTAAGGCAGTGGGGAAGACTCCAGTCGAAAGGGCCAAATTACAAATGTATGTGATAGGTGGTGTTAGAATATCAACAAAAGTTTTTAAGATATCAGCTGAGATCAAATCCATTCCCACAGCGCAATCCAATTTGAGGTTGTTTATTATTAATTTTACTTCATGACAGTCTGTTGGCAACATTACAAATGAACTACACCTACCATTTGAGGGTCGCAATTGACCTTTAGCAGCAGTATCAATATTTTTTTCGGCTAATTGCTTTCCCACATTTGCAAAGAAGAAGTTCACTTCATTAATAGATTGAACTGGTTCATTTCGACGAAGAAGTTCAGATGGACTTTCTCGGAGTTTCTTTGTGTAAGTTATCTCTTTTATAACCTTCCAAAGCTCTTTATTATCATTTTTAACGTTTTGTATCCGTTGCCTATCATATTCTCTCTTAATTTGTTTTAGTATACCTGAACAAAAGTTTCTGTATCTTTTGTAGGTTAATTTTAAAATGTTATTGTTTGGTTCTTTTTTTAATTTTTTATATAAATTATTTCTATTTCGTAAACATTTCAAAATACCTGGTGTCATCCAAGGTTTAATCATACGCCTGGTTCTAGAAGGTGTTACTGATTTGGTATTAACTATAATTAAGTTACGGAGAGTCTCAATAAAGAAATTGATTGCTACATTAGGGTCGTCCATTGAAAATATAGGAGTGAAGTCGGTCTCTCTTAATAGATTACCTAGGCCAATTTTATTTAGTTTTTTAATTGTTTTTCGTGTTTTTGATATATGTTTTGATATAAGATACAACGCGACGCTCTCATGATCAGTAATACATGTTTGAAGCACAAGACATCGTGCAGGCGACCTAGTCTTCAACATAATATGATCTAAGCACGTTTTATTATGGGTTGGGATAGTATGGGCTGGTAAGATTCCATGAAAAGCTAACATCTCCAAGTAAGGGGCCCCTCTGGTATCTACACTATCATTAGAGATGTCAATATTAATGTCTCCTATGATAATAATATTTTGTATAGTAGAGTATTTCAGCAATGTATCACTTAAAGACTGAATAAATTTATCTATATTTTTATAACCAGAAGGTCGATATATCGCCAAAGCTAAGGTGTTGACATTAAATAAAATACGCAAGCAATTCGAATCCGAGACTAGTTCCTCTTCAACAGTAAGGGCGAGATCATTTCTGTAAAAGACAGCTACACCCTCGTTTTGCGTAAGATTCTGAGTTGTTAATACATGATTATAGCCTTCTAAGGTAGGTGTATTTGGGGTAGACGGTAACCAGCATTCTGTTAAAATAATGCTGTCCCACCTCACGTCACACCTACTCAAAACTGGTATCAACCCATCAAGATTACGCTTTATGCTCCTAATATTTTGATGAAATAGTTTAAGACATTCACCTGAGTCCAAGATAAGAGACCGACAGTTTTCTATATCGCATTGTAAAGAATCGGCAACAGAGTACAAATCTAAGTCGCTCTGTATTTGATTTGTTTTATCGAATTTTATAGTTTAAATAAATCACAAGGTGCGAAACAAAAGGCATACCAGAATAGTCAGTAATTAGAATAAGTAAGTGACCCACCGACAAACCAAAACCATAGTTGAGCAATAAACTGGCAACCCTTGATAAAAAGGTATGTATGATTCTCTTACTTTTGTGTAATATATGATTATAATGATTTAATGTTTGAGTGTGTGTGTGAGTTATGCATAATGAATTTTTATAATGTTTTAAATATTTAAAAACATGTGGAATTATCAGCAAAACAATTGTGTAGAAAAAACAAATTACGTTATTACGAAAAACACGAACACGACAGATATACTTAGATAAAATACTATAATTTATTTTGTAGCAAACAATTACTTTAAGTTTAAACAGGCATGCAAAAAAACAATCAATTAAAACCAGAAAAAAATAAACGCATATAAAAAATAGTCATACAGTCAATTTCCTCTTTAACTCTGTTATGGTCGCTTCATCTTCAATCCGGATATGCGGCGAGCCTTCACTTTTTCGCACATAAATATTTCCGTACGATGTCCAACAAAAGGCATAACCATAGGTTTTAGCAAAATCACGCGCAAGGAAATATAGTCGTCTTCCTTTAGGAGTAAGGCATTCAGAGACAAAAACAGGCTTCTGAGGGCTTATCCCGAATAGACTAGTGTTTAGTTTGTCTACTTTGTCCTTAAAACTGAGTCTTTTAAAGTTTTTGAGTACATTTTCCTTTGCGAGGACCGAAGTGAAGTCAATAACTATTGGTGGGACAAAGTCTTTCTTAGAGTCGGGCTTTGCGCCGGCCCGATAAATGTCTTTTATATCAGAGTTTTGAATTTGAATATTTAAAGTTTTACATAAGGTTTTAGCCAATTGGCATAATTCTTGTTTAGACTCATTTTGTTGCCTTGGAATACATCTTATTTCTATTTTTGTAAAACAAGACTGCCTTTCTAAGTTTTCAATTTTACTTTCCAGTAATTTTATACATATTTTCTGATCTTTTCGTTCCCTTTTCATATTTTCTAATTCTTTTTGGATTTCGTCGTATCTGTGAGATAAAGTCTCCATTGCTGAACCAATCGTATCATTTTGTACTTTAATCTCCATTATTGAAGACTCTAATTTTTTAAATTTATTGTCCTGATCCAATACAAACTTATCAAACAAGCCGCGCATCTCTTCCATAAAAATATGTAATTCGTTTTCTCTCTTTCGCTTAATACGACCCGATGTTATTATCCTTTGCGAATCTGATACACATCCAACGATACTTTCAGAGTCGGTCTCTGACATAGTCATGTGTTTTTTTGGCGGAGTGCGCTTGAGCGGCATTAAATGGTTTTATATCTGGCAGTTCAGGTCAACTATAAATCGCAATTTACAGCGAACACTACAAAGTACCAGGCGCACGGCGGAGTTACGTACCTTCCACAAATGCCAACAATGAGGAGTCGGTGGTACGGCTGCAGTAGTGTCGCTGATTGGGCGCGCCCTGCGAGCAGGTAGCGGGCAACAGCGGGTGGGGATGGCGAGCGGCGCGTAGAAAGTAGCAAGCAACACAACACTGACGAGCGATGCGGTGCACTAAGCACGATCTCCTGTATGTTATGCGGTCCTACTAAATCGTAGCGATTTAATAACTACGTTAAATACTTTTATTTTTTATTATATTTAATTACAACGCAAAGCGTATTAGCAACAAACACGACTGAACTCCTCAGTGGTCCGGGGGGGAGATGATAATATATACGACGATAAAATAACGACGCCTACTTTAACTATGCTATAAACATTACATAACCCTACCTTAAATCTCTATGCATACCCCAGTAGAGGTTAGTATAGAGAAAAAAAAAATCTGTCTCTCTTCTAAAGTCAATTCCCACACAAGTAAAATATTTGTAAACATATGTGTTCCTTCTTTGTCTAGTATCGATAGTAAAAGTTTAGCTTAGTTTGGAACTAATTATTAGCTTATTTTTTGTACTTATGAACTTAACTTACTTAAACTTAACCGTAGCTGAAGTTGAGCGAAGAAAATACTATAAAGATATAAAGCTGTCTTTTAATTAATTTACCCTAAAATAGTACAAAATCACATTACATTCCTACTGAAATCATAATCATATCAACTAGAGGAACATATTGAAATTCAAAAAGTTTTCTGAAAATATCAAGTATTAAATTCTAGTGTAGATTGAATTAGCTGGTGTTCAAAGACTGTGACTGAGCGATATGCTTCAACGAGATTAATGGTTGGTTAGATCCACTGTATCCTCGCCTTAATACCACCGTTTTGTTTCGATTTAATATTCGGTAAGAATAAAGTGTCCACTTAATAAGATGAATGTGTTGTCTAAGAAACAACAAATAAAATAATCCTAACAAATGCAAGCGTTTGTGTGGGTGTTTACAAGTAATATCTATTTGATGTTCATATTATATATATCTTTCTGATAAATGATCATTAACACTTTTTATAATATTTAATTTTTATTACATTATTAATCATAATATTGATATATATGTATGTATAAAATTGATTTATATGTATGTAAGTATGTATGGTATAATATATAAGATTTTTTATTTCCTTTTTTTTTAACAAAGATCTTAAGCCAAATTTAATCCCGTACCTACAAATATAAACACAACTTCTAGGGTTGGCTGGTAGAGATAAGTCCACCTTTGTACTTTAAGTTTTTAAATACCTTTTGTAATCTATTTATGTTTTATGTGCAATAAAGGATTATTATTATTCTTCTTTCTAGCATAGGTTCAACCACTGCAATATTTATTGTAGATTTATATAAAATAATGAGTGATTTCAAAGACAATTCACTGCCATTACTCTTCTACGGGTATATTTGTAAATTAGGATTTTGGACAAGGAAAAATGATATAAAATATCGCATGCCTTATGGAATATAGACATTACTCAAAAAAGACTATTTTTGGGACATTACAAAAGAAGATCTTCTAAATAAAACTTGTCCTACTTGTAAGCGCATTAAATGATTTATTAATTAGTAATTCTGCTTGTGTTTTGAACGTTTGATTAACATTGATTCGATCCCAGTAAGAAAAAGAAAGACTGTATATACGCAACTCAAACCTGACCTATCTATTAATGGGTCGATGTTCCTGCAAGCATGCGATATGTCCTTCGAAATAAATAATTAAGAGTGTACAAAAATCCTACCATCATCTTTGAAGCCCAAGCCATCCTCACTTGCACGTGCACCTGCCTATAAACAAACGAGGCTCAGGCAAACTTAAAAGTTCCCAGTGGGATTGCCTACTATTAGTAGGGACCAACAACATAGTCGGCGTGATCGTGTAATATTCCTCTGCCTATCCCTTCGGGGAAACAGGCGTGAATGCATGTACGTAAGTACGTAATTAATCATTCAATCCGTCCTTTATTTGCTGTACTGTCCTTTAAAAACTATTACTACAACTCATCATAATTTGTGTGATTTTCATGGTTGTTTAATTTCTAATGTATGTAATTTCTATATAAGGAATAAATGTGTTCCTATTTTAAATTGTGATACCGTCGCAGGGTTCATTTGAAGACAAATATTATTTTAAGACCGAATTGTACACCAAATGAAACAATAAAGAATTATGATTATGATTATCATCAGTCCAATTAGGTCCACTGCTGAACATAGGCCTTCTCCATAGATTTTCAGCGTGACCTATTATAGGCGGCCTGCAACGATTGTAATCCCGCGACTTTTACCAGTTCGTCAGTCCATCCTGCGGGACGACGTCCCACGCCACGTCTTCTGTTGAAAGGTCTTCATTCTAGGACTTTTCTGCCCCAACGGCTAGTTCTATGTGCTATATATCCCACCAACTGCCACTTCAGCTTGCTTACTCCTTGGGTTATGTCGGTAATTTTAATCTTTTTTTTTATAGTCTGTAAAAAAATGCTGCTTACGCACTGTCTCCCGGCCAAAAGGGGAAGACCGGGAAGGGGTGTAGGGCTCACTGCGGCAGACGCGACCACCGCAGTCCTACCCACTAAAAAACTTCAGACGACGCCCACCGCTGTTGAAAAGGGGCGAGGCACCAGTGCCTGGGTTTGTAGCTTCTGGTACCCCGCCCGCGGCCAACGTCCCCCGGATCAGAACCGGGGGGACCTCCTCAGGGAGGCGCGATGTCATGCGCCCCCCCTACCTCTATGTGCGGCCATGGCGTAACTGGCCGACTTCGGGGGGGGTCTATAGCGAGACGGAAGGGGCCCCCTGCCCCCGCCGCCTAAGACCCCCCGGGCGCTGCCTGACGGGCCCTCCTGGCCCGCCCGCTGCGCCAACGGCGTAGCCGGAGAGAGAGCGGATCCCGCTCCCTCTCCCGCTCCGCGGCCTCCTTCTGCGACAACACCACTTCGCAAAAGGAGGCACTCGCCTCCCACGCCGTCTTGCTGTCGACCATCTTTTGCCTGATGGTCGGCAGCGAGAGAGCCACTCCACCCAGGGCCGCGGGTACCGTCTGATCTCCGCAACCCAGAAGGAAACATCATTCTATGGTTAAACCAGCTGTCAGTCTCTTAGAAGGCACTGACTTCCTAATAACGACTGTCATTGATGTTAATGACAGCTGGGACAAACAGCTTAACGTGTTTTCCGAGGCACGGAGCTAGTGATAATTACGCACATAACTTCGAAAAGTCATAGGTGTGCGATCAGGGTTTGAACCCGAGACCCACTGAATTTAAAGACAAGGGGTCTCGCAACTGGGCTATCGCCGCTCAATAGCAATTAAACAATTTTTACAAATAAGTTCATTTATAATATGCGTAAAAATGAATCAACTCAGCATGTGCTGCAGAGGAGGACCACAACAGGCTGGCCTTCTAACCTATCCAATAACTTTCGTGTGCAGCAGTCACAAGAAGGTAGAACCTTAACAATAAATTAAAATATTTAAAACCACAACATACAATATTTTTTAATATTCTTATTGAAGATAATAGAGAGATCGACAGCATTAAGTAATACGTTAATATTTTTTTAATTTGTATTTAAACGCACTAATAAAAACAAAGTTACGAACGGGTAGAGGTAAATTGTTACAACTTTTAGTGGCGGCGTAACGAATGCTGCCACGAAAAGCGGCCGTTCTATGTAAAGGAAAGGTGACAAAACGCGTTTAGTTGCAGATCGAACCAGAGACTAAGAAAACTTAAGCTTTTCACATAAATAGGGGAATGCTTGTTTATAATCATACCAAATAGAAGAGATGAAAAGTTACGTCTAGCAGTCATATTAAACATGGCGTTTTTGTTGAGAAAAGGCGTAATGTGGGCTCGGTGTGGTACATGGAAACAATATCGGACACACGCATTTTCAACAAGTTGTAAAATTTATTGTGTCCGTGATAGTGAACATTTTCCAATAACAGTATCTACATAATTAAATTTTGAAATAATGATTGATTCACACAGTTGAATGCGAATATCTACAGACAGATAAGCGCGCATTCTATATAGAACTGTTAACTTAGAATAACAACAACGAACAGTCCGAAGAATATGGTTTTCAAATCGAAGCATTCCATCAATCAGAAGGCCAAGATTCCGTGCTTCTGACACCCGTTCTGTTTGAGTACCTTGTACGCTGATATGAGGATTTAACGTTATGATATTCTCTATTTAAAATTTTGAACTCAGAACTAAATATTTGAATTTGGAAGGATTCAAAACCTTCCTATACGCGATACTGTTTCACTGCTTCAACGGTGCTGAAAGTCGCGTTAGACTTCACATTATCTCTCCATAGTAGTGCTCTTTAATCCGCATTGGGTCCGAGTGTGACCATAATCCCTCTTACCGTGGTTTGTAAGATGAAGCCTGAGCTCAGTAATGGTATGTAAAGGCTAAAACGATTGTATATATCGTAGTGATACAGGACTACTAAGCTTTGGTCAATGTAGGTAAAATACCTCTACATTCTAACCGTTTTTATAATATTTTATCATCATCATCTCAGCCCATTAACGTCCCACTACTGAGCACGAGCCTCCTCTCACATATCAAGGTGTGAGGGTATTGGGTCATACTCCACCACGCTGACCCAGTGCGGACTGGCGGAGGCAGGTGTTTGGCGTCCTGCTGTTAGAATTTTTCAAGCCGCCCAATTAGGCCTCTAACATGGCTTAACGACTAACACATTTAGTGATAACCGGGACCAATGGCTTAACGTGCCTTGCAAAGCACGGAAGCGCTCGATATCAAATGCCACATAAACGGTCACCCATCCAAGGACTGACCTCTCTAAACTCTGCTTTACTTCGGTGATCGTTTCCGACCACCGAGCACCGCGGAGCTACGAGCGCTTCCACATTTATTGAAACCACAAGTTCTTAATGAGACTTAACTTGGAACCTAAATGGTTTTATAGTAAGAAACTATTAATTTATTATTCTATTTTTTATCTTAGCCCAATTACTTCCCAATTAAGCATTGCTTTTGAGTTGGTACGTCCTTGGACTCCTAGCTTTATTCAATATATCTAAAATTTTTGCAATCTTGTAAAACTTTTATAGGTTTTATGTGCTGCTCTGATATGATATTTTAGATATTGATATTTAAGAGTCATAATTTACCAATCCCAGCCCATTAACGTCCCTCTACTGGTCTCGGGCCTTCTTTTGTGATTCAAAGTAACGTGGATTTAGGTCATACTCGACCACGCTGATACTTTTAACATAGCCATATTGAATGATAGTCTAGTACTGAATAATGAATGTTCCTTCCAAAAAGCACTATTAATATGTCGAGCAGTTCAAGCCAGTACGCAGGATGACGCTGCTGGCCATCATCCAGTAGTATTTCTCTATGTCGACTCTTACGACTTCCAGAGGGTGTCACTATTCTGGGCCGGTACTACACAAGGAATGGTTATTACATTGACAATTGATATTATGAAATTATTGCGTCAATACGTTATGGTCAATAAATTAAAAAAAAATTGTTATCCCCGAAGGGCTATGCAGAGGCATACTATTCCTGCTTATCAGGATCATTATGGTCGCCAGAGTCTTTTGATTAGCAGATGCACCACTTGCAAAAAGCAGTAACATAAATAAACTTATCAAGCGAACATGTAACAGCAACCTTCGTAGCGTCGCATACTTGCCTAAATTTGTACTTCCCTCCAAAAATAACATACACGGGAAAAGAACTTGGGAAGACTTGCTACCCTTGATATTGAACAAGCTACCTGCTGAACTAATGGAAGAGAAAAATAAAGGCAATGTCAAGGCCTTTAAAAGAATACTTAAGAAATATTATCTGAGCTGAAATAAGTAATATCTACACTATAAACCAGCAGTATATACCTACACTCTACACGTTTACTAGAAACTACATATCTATATTATACTTACACTACATACAAAGCTAACTAGTACATATACTGGCAACATATTAAACTTAGTTTAAGTGGCGACTCAACCTTAATTAACAAACAAACCGCTGTGCGGTTTCCGTTGAGGTTATATGAATGTACCCTATTGTTTTGTAATTTTTTTATATTATAAAATAAAATTAAAAAATTAAAAATTTGAATTCGAAGCCAATTACGCTTCTCAGATCTTAATAGGAGCCCTATAATACGCCTTCATTATTTTTATTGAACAAAATATCAAAATATGCACGAGTCACTACCACGCTGCCACATTTTACAAGGCTTCATTGATCGTCCTATTTTTCAATAAATAATATATACGCAATACCAATGTTTACTTTCAAATATTTTAAACATATTCAAGTTAACAGCGAAACATGCATACGATTTCAAAATAGTACGAAAACAAAGCCATATCTTAGATTAGACAAACTTTGTGCCCAATCTCTAAAGTGATTCAAACTGCGTCACGGAGAGCAGCCATTACGATATTACTTGTAACTTTGTCTTTGAGCTGTTAAATTCGCACATATCCACGTAATGTTACTTCAGAACTTACAAGATTCTGTTAGCGATTTCGTTTGCACAATTTATTTTACTATACAAATCATAAATTATATTCTATTTAAGGTATTTGCCTGTAATGACTGCGCTGGGCAGGCAGGTTAGTGATCGCAGTTCCAGCCAGTACGCAAGATGACGCTGCTGCCTAGTATCCGGTAGGTTTTGTCTTAGTCTATGCTGGTGTCACATGGCAGTCGTATATTATGCCGGTACTCACGCTTTATGCGCATAATTATTTTCTTAAATAGTATGCTAATAAAGCCCTGTGCCAAATCGGTCGTTACACACATTTATAATCTCAGGCCTATCCAAAATTGAAAAGTGACGTAACTCAAAAAAGACTATTTCTGAGACTTCACAAAAGATTATAGCGCATTAAATTGATACTAATTGATTAGTTAGTGATTCTGCTTGTGTTTTGAACGATTGATTAACATTGATTCGATCTCAGTCAGATATAGAAAGACTGTATAAAGCGAGCATTTACATATTATTATGTGACAACTATCTATCGACCACTCGACCGCGCTATTTACAACCATATGCAAACATCTCACATACACAGCTATATCTAACATCCGACCTATATATTGGCACCGTCATCTAAACATATTTGTTTATCTGAAACATGATGAGACCCGCAATCAACAGTACACAGAAAATACAGAAATAGCATAGCAGTGCATTATTCGCGTTTGAGAGCGCAAAATGATCGCGAATGGGAATCAACTGTATTCGCTTGTAGTAAACACTGTAATTAAGTAAAGCGAAGCGGAGCAAGCACGTTCAATGGAGCATATTTTCGCTTTGCGAACGGAATGTGTTATCAACAAACCGATAGATTTGTTCCGTGTTTCTTGTGTATCCACTGGGACTAATCTATGGGTATTTTTTGAAATTTAGACTTAAGTGTCAAGTATAAATATTAGAAAACATTATTTTTAAGCAAAATGGTTTAAAACAAATAATGTTCTATTAAAACCAAAAACAGAATAAATTTATCGACTGACATGAGTTTTTATTTTGCATTGTATAGCGTCACAGACAAATGAAAATTGTAACTAACCAATCGATAATTTAAAAGAGCATAGCCTTTGAGTTTCTTGCCAGTTCTTCTTACAGAGCGGTGGTTCGGAACTGGCACTTAGATTCACTTACACTTAAATATTTTTTGTTTTTTTAAATTGTTTGGGTGCAAGTGAATCTAAGCTTCGTGATTTAAGTATAATTATGTTTTATTTGTTTTTGTTTTTTTTTATTATTTTGACGTTTTCAAGTACTATGTAATAGTTTATGAAATAAAAAGTATTTGATTTGATTTAACCGACTTTCCAAAAAGGAGGAGGTTCTCAATTCGCCCGATATTTTTTAATCAATGCGTCATCTTTATATTATTTCAAATGGAAAACCAAAGTTACAGCTCAAGCAACGACTCATGATAAGTATTAGCTAATTCAGCCATTGTTTTTAGGACTTCTACTACTGAACATGGGCCCCTATCAAAGGCTTCCAGTGTGACCTTTATCGTGTCGTCAGTTAAGTCATATGGCATGTATGCCAACTACTTGCTTTGATATATCGAAGTCAGAAGATCTTTATATCATAAACTATTATACAGCACTTGAAAACGTCAAAATGAAACGAACAAGACATAACATACGCAGAAATATAACTACACTGAAATCACTGCTCAGATTTACTTATATGCAAATAAAGTGTAAGCGAATCTAAGTGCCACCTAAGTGCCAGTTTAGAGCCACTGATCTTGTGAGAAGAACTGACAAGACAGGCCATGCTGACATATAGGTATGATATTCACATTCAAAATATAGTTTTTTTGCAAATGTGAGATAGAATAAAATTTTATGAAATTATAAACCTGTTTAAAAATATTGTAAAATGTACCACTGGTACACCAAAAGGGATCTAATTTAGCATATTGTGTATTTTTATATGTTTTATTGTTGTTTATATCATAAAAGTGCTGATTAAAAGGATGTTTCTAACAAAGATTTTACTCCTGGCCACATTAACAGGCGTGACACCTTTGTAACGTCTCTTTGGTCAATGCAGTCACCAATAAAAAATGGAAAATCTCTATCGATAAAAGTGACTACTAAAAAATATAGTAAAATTAGAGTTCTATCGATTCCAGTGTTCTTCATATACCTGTACTCCTATTTCATTTCCACATAAAAGGCTTTGAATGGCCTTATTCTATAGGCTTTTTGACTTGTCGTTTTCGAGGTAAAAGCTTACATGTACGTAAGTGCAGGTTAAATTAAAGAAGCGGGTATAATTTAGGTGAAATGTGTAGCATATGAAAGAAAGCTGATGATAGGAATGGCATTCAGTGAGTATTGTGTATTTTTAGGTCACTTCTTTAAGAACTGTAAAGTAGAAGGCGACTGCCAGGGTAAAGGAAATGATGGTAATCATATGGCTTAAAATGTTTCTTTACAAGTGTATTAGTACACGTACAGGTCACACTTAAGAGGAGAGAATTGAAGTGGTCAATATAAAAGTAAAAAGTTCTTTATTTCATAAACTATTATATAGCACTTGAAAACGTCAAAACAAAATATAAGTAAAAAAACTAATCATTTCAGCCCATTAACGTCCCACTACTGAGCACGAGCCTCCTCTCACAAATAAAGGTGTGAGGGTATTGGGTCATACTCCACCACGCTGACCCAGTGCGGATTGGCGGAGACAGGTGTATGGCATCCTGCTGTTAGAATTTATCAAGCCGCCCATTAGGCCTCTAACATCGCTTAACGACTACCACATTTAGTGATAACCGGGACCAACGGCTTAACGTGCCTTCCGAAGCACGGAAGCGCTCGATATCAAATGCCACACAAACGGTCACCCATCCAAGGACTGACCTCTGTAAACTCTGCTGTACTCCTGTGATCATTTCCGATCACTGAGTTCCACAGAGCTACGAGCGCTAAAAAAACTAAATATTACAACAATGAAATCACGAAGCTTAGATTCATAAAAATTTAGTGTAAGTGAATCTAAGTGCCAGTTCCAAGCCACCGCTCTGTGAGAAGAACAGACAAGAGACTTACAGGCTATGCTCTTTTAAATTATCAATCAAATATAATTTAAATTAACAATACAAAACACACACAGTGAATATTTAAAGATATTGCAAGGTTCCTCAGAAGCCGTAACCAATAAAGTAGCACTTAGGAAACCTTCTATCACAGTCAAGTAAGTATGCAATGTGAAACTGAGCTGAGCCTGTACAATAGGGGATGGTCACGACAATGATCTGGTTGACTTTTTATTCTAATTTACACAAATACACGTTCATAATGTTAAATCCAAGCTTGTTTATCTGACAAGTAATCATTTACAGGATAATACCCCTTTTTAAGAATAATATAAGAATATCACTATATCACTAGACCGTGAGCATTAAATGTAACCTCTACGTTAAGTTAAGGTTGCCTGGAAGAAATTGCTGTTAGCATAAAGGCCGCCCATTGTACCATATATTTGTTTATGTGATTTGATTACTTTTTTTATATGTAGTGTACAATAAAGTGTTCATTCATTCATTCATTCTACTTGTAAAAGATGGAATTGTAAAGGAAGACAGGAGATGTGCTTGATCTAAACTCGGTCTAGCCAGAATCTGCGATTAGCTCAACTATGAATTATTTTCCTTTGAATTTACAAAAATAACCACACTGAAATAGCAATACTAAAAAGAGTACATATCATTCCTTTCAACAGAAGAAAGTATTAGAAAATATGAATAAGCCCCTATAAGAGTAACCGACAGACTGACAAATCTTGAGAAATAACCCACAACAGACAGATAACTGACAAATTATGTCAAAGAATCCATTTGCTTTTATTTCCTGATTATAGTTCCGCTCATATATCTTTCATTGTTAAGATACAAAATTATGGAATTTTAATTTTGTGTATAAAAAATTGACGAATTTCTGATCCTGTTGATCTTAAATACAATAAAGTATACTTTATTTTTGAATTTGAATAAACTCAACATTTTACCCTCGCACCTTGGTATGTGAGAGCAGGCTCGTGCTCAGTAGTGGGACGTTAATGGGCTGAGATGATGATGATGAAACTTAACATCAAAAATATTGCTACAAAAATCAACTTCTGCGCAGTAACTGTTTAGCTGTCAAGTTCGCGTCCCAACCCATGACCTTAGGATAACTGGTCCACTGCTGTTGCTCTATTCTAAACAATTATATTTTCAATGGCTGGAGTCATAACGTCTTTTGCTGTAATTTTTGCAACCTGCAACATACCATATTTCATTCACTTAAAATATACATTAGAATACCTTATTACGTAACATCAGGAAATATTATAATGGACTGCAATTAAATATGGGCTCTATGGCAGCGAAATAAGATCGAGAGAATGTATTTGGAAAATGTAAAATCCTTTTGGTAAACAATGCCGGATATCTCTGGTGCCTTTCATATTTCTTTTCAGAATCCGTGGTATAAGGGTGACCATGGTTTTACAAGAAAGAAATAGCGAGTTTCCAAACCACGAATTCGTCCAAATGAACAATATTATTAAGTGAATTCGTTTATACAAATTATAATATAACAGAATTAATTTGTTTGGACATACATACATAATATCACGCCTGTTTCCCCAAAGGGGTAGGCAGAGGCATATTATATGCCCACATTTCTTTAATCATATTGTTGGTCCCAAGTAATAGGTGGCGAGCGTATTGCCGCTTACCGGGATCTGTTACGTTCGCCAGAGTCTCGTCTGTTGATCAGCAGGTGCAACACTTAAAGGTGAGGTTGGCTTGGATGCCTCACATTAAGATAGGAACCCTACTCATCATTTTCATTCATTCATAATCTGTTTATATAAGACATCTTATTGACACCACGAATCATAGCAAAATTAAAGTTAAATTGAAAGAGATTAATTCATCTAAGAACTAAATAATTTTATTTTATTATTTATCAAGTACACACAAAGAAATATACAAACAGAAAAATTAAAAAACATTGGGTAATAAAAAAGAAAATAAAAAAGATATAATACAAAATATATATACTAATAGGATTTGGAATGAAGTGATAAGGGTTGAATCTGGTGTAAAGGAATATATAGTGATAAGAATTGAGAAAGGTATGCTTAGATGGTTTGGTCATGTTGAGAGGATGAATGAAAGGAGACTAACGAAAGTGATTTATAATGGACAAGTGATTGGAAGTGTTGGGAGGGGAAGACCACATAAGATCTCCCATGACCAAATTCAATAAATTTTTGAAAAAGGGCAGGTCAAAAGTACTTTAAACCGACGGGCGTGTATGAGGAGGTTAATGAGTGTGAATGAAGCTAAAAGTGTGTGCCAAGATCGTAGCAAGTGGAAGGATGTGATCTTTGCCTACCTCTACGGGAAAGAGGCGTGACATTATGTATGTATGTTTGTATATACTAACGAAGAAGACAGATACAAACAACATAGCAACATAAAGTGTAAACATTTAAACCAAAACCGGACAAAAAGTGAACTTTGACATGTTTTTTAAAAGATGCAAAGATGATGGGGCAATTCTGGACGTGCAAGGGCAAATCATTCCATTAATCATTCCATAATAATGAACAGCAGGATCGCCTACATTTTTCCTATGCACCTTTCATTTACTTTTGCAATATTGTGATACATTCAAACTGATATTATTTAGCTGCTCTTTTCACACAGCTTAAATATTTTTAAGCTGTGTGGAAAATATCGTTATGTAGTGGCATCTCCCAAAAAATAAGGTCCTCTCCATATCTTGTCCGAGGATGTCGTATAAACCAAACAAGGGAATGGATTCTCATCTAGACTCAATGTGAATGAAGAGCTAGCCACTTCTCAACATTTGGTACGTCGTATCAAGAGATCGTTGAGCAAGAATTCCCTAGATATGAGCGTGAGATTATTTCTGTTTGTATCAAGAAGACATAATTCTAAAAAAATCAAAATTCATTTATTCAAGTTTGGCTCAATAGAGCTCTTATGAATGTCATACTTATAAACTAACGCGCCCATTCACTGCGGGCGGGAGCTTGATCGTAAAAGAACGGGCATTAAAATCGTCAAGGTTGGTTTTTTCTCCAGCCAGTTACAATAAAAATACATAATATTCATTTATACATATTCAAAGAAATTAAAGATATCTAAAATTCAAAGGACTGGCTACCCTAGCTACTAAAGAATGTACAGCAGTATCTCCTGCATTCTGCTTAGCTCACGTGCCGAGCGCAATGCTGTTTAGTTTGTACGGCCTTGCACTCCGAGCTTTATCCGATACACCTTTCATCTACTTTTGCAGTCTTGTGTAACATTAAAGCAGGTTTTATGTAGCTGCTGTTTCAATAAAGCTTACTCGTTTTTATGCAATAATTTCTTATTTTCAGCCAATGGCGTCACTCTATTGAGCATGGGCCTCTCGTATAAAGGTGAGAGGCACTCAGGTAATCTATGTCCAAATATTATGTATGTAGTTCAAAATAAAATAAAATAGACTTTAGTAAACTTTTTACAAACAAATTGGAAATTCAATAAATATTTTAACGACAATTAAAGTGATATACATGTACCGAAATCAAGAAATGATTTGTTTTTGTCAGAATTTGTCAATATTTGCCAGTTAATCTTTCTGTGGTGGTTTATCTCAAGATTTGTCAGTGGTTTGGTGACATATCGGGGGGCTTGTCAGTTAGCCTTTCTTGATTCTAGAGGGGGAGGGGATTGTCTGTCAGTCAGTCAGTCAGTCAGTGACTCAAACGAGTTTTGTAGTATTTGTGGGTTAAAAAGGAAAATAATCTTGAACCTAATGAGGTAGCTGTCTGACCGCGACTTCATGCATATTTTAAACTTATTATTCGATTTTATTGTCGTCAAAGTGACTACACCCTGCTCGACGTTGAATTAGCGAAACGATACGATTGCTGAGTTTTTGGGTTAATGAAAAGTAAAGGTAGAATTTTTAAATTCGTTTTACATTACGTGTTTTGCCTCTAATCTACTATACCACATAATATGACACAGATAATATTATTTAAGATTTAATGTAGAAAACTATATGTTATTTTCATTTTAATATAAGATTATGATAAATAATAATAAATATAGATATAGTTTGTTACTATAAACCCAATTATTTAGTTCCAAGTTAAGTCTCATCAAGAACTTGTATATTCAATAAATGTGGAAGCTCTCGTAGCTCTGCGATGCTCGGTGGTCGGAAACGATCACCAAAGTAAAGCAGAGTTTACAGCGGTCATCCTTGGATGCGTGACAGTTTGTGTGGCATTTGATATCGAGAGCTTCTATGCTTCGGAATGCACGTTAAGCCGTGATAACCGGAATCACAAAATGTGATGGTCGTCGTAAATGTTAGAGACCTAATGGGCGGCTTGAAATATTCTAACTGCAGGACGCCATACACCTGTCTTTTCTTTTATTTAAGTTGATAACAAAATGCATTTACGCACTGTCTCCCGACCGAAGAGGGACCGAGAAAGGAGTTTGGGACTCACCACCAGCAGACACGACCGCCGGCAGTAATACCCACTAAAAAACTACCGACGACGCCCGCAAATTGATGAGAAAAGCCGGGGAGCCAGTACCTGAGTTGCAGCTCCGACACCCCGCCCGCGGCCAACGTCCCCCGGACCAAAACCGGGAGGACCTCCTCAGAGAGACGCAGTGGACGCACCCCTCCTACCTCCTTGTGCGACCAAAGCGTGTGTGGCTGACTTCTCAGAGGGTCTATGGTTAGACAGTAGGGGCCCCCTGCCCCCGCTGCCTAATACCCTCCAGGCGCTGCTTGATCCGCACTGGGTCAGCATATGACACAATACCCTCACAGCTTGACATGTGAGAGGAGGCTTGTGGTCAGTAGTGGGACGTTAATGGGCTGACATGATAAAGAACTTGTGTTATAGATAAAAATATTCATGCACACCAAGATATGGGAATCGAAACCACGACCTCAGAAGCGGAGTGCAGGTATACTGACCTCCACGCCATATCGGGCGTAAAATGATGGTTTGTCAATTATTGTCTGAATTTCTAATAATAATTATCAGTACAGATTGGCGGACGTATGTGCAGGCGCTAGAGCTTTTTTAACCGCCTAAAAACGGCTTAACGTCTGTTAAAACATCAACTTATATCAACCGAATTTAAAGTATCAAATACAATAACAACGAAAAGCAAATTAAAACAAACACATAACAAAGCACTTTATGTAAATGATTTGGATGATCTTGTTCTATTTGTTTAACCCCAAAGACTTTTGTTTACTTTGCCTTTCGCGAAAATAACAACATCTGAAGAGCTTTTGGCGCCAACGCGGTAAAAACGCATCGCGGCAGTGTTTTATTTTCAAAACAGGAGTAAATTTGATTTTTATATATAAACGAGCTGACCCGGCAAACTTTGTTCCGCCTTAATGGCAATAAATAATTTATAAATTTTTATTTAATTGGAAAAATTACAAAAAAATTAAGTACCTAAATTAATCACTCATAATTATTTCTGTATTTTAGTACAAAGTTGCTCTTCACTTAAGTACTTTGTGATACACGACGTTTTTTTTTAATTATTATTTATTGAGAAGCACGAAGTCGAGCCATACTATTGCGGCGATGTTCACGTGCAGTTTCTTGTTCTTCTTCAGTCCTTTCATTTCCAGTATTTCGTATTCTTCTTGCATTACGGCTTTGTCGGTAAAGATTCGATAGTCTTGTTCGCGGCATTATTAATTAAACTTCACTTCAATTCAATTCACCTAAAAAATTATTTCAAAACTCATATTCACATTCCCGCCAAGAAGTCAGAAATAGTTTGAATATTAATTTCTTACAAATATCAAATTGTCATCCATACGTCATTACATAGCTGTCATTTGCTTTTTGTTATTCCAAGTCTGATTCTTTTTTGTTATATCACGTTTTATAGTGACTGACGTTTTATGTCAAGTCACACGGGAACGCTGTCGAACGGGATAAAAAGTATCCTATGTCCGTCTCCTGGCTCTAAGCTACCTCCCTACCAATTTTCATCCAAATCTGTTCTGCCGTTCTTGAGTTATAAGTGCTGTAACTAACACGACTTTCTTTTATATATATAGATAGATATAGTGGATCTTAGACATAATTTCTTCGGCAACGTAATCAGGTGTGTAAAATTGGTAAGCTGCAGTTAATTATAATTTTCTGCATTGATTTCAAAACTCCTTGGAAACCTCTAGAAAAGTCTCCACTACTTTACTGGCGTAGGACTTAGACTTGACTGAGACGGACATTACTTGACTTGGCTTTGACTCTAGCTAAATGACGAAAGCGCTGTGCATTTTTGCAGAAACCTTAAGTACTTAATTTCACGCCTGTTACCCCGAAGGGGTAGGCAGAGGCATATTATACGCCGATACTTCGCCCATTATATTATTGTTCCCACGTAATAGATGGCGAGCCTATTACTGCTTTCGGGCACTTTTATGTTACATCGGGCACTGTATGCTTAGATCGATGAAACTATGAAACGGATAATTTATTGATTCAGGCGTTACTTTGCGGAAATCCATTGTAAGCAAGTGATGGATTAAAAAGATTAAAGAGTGACTCTCGTTGACTCCCGTTTCAGCGTTGGTCGTGAAGACATCGTTGTTCTGAGGCTCCTATCTTACCTAAAGATGCCCTGTGTAAGGGCGAAACACGTGTCGTATTGAATAGTTTCTCCATTTTTCGGGAAATTATAGTAGCGCGGGAATTGTTACAAAGATATTTTTAATCCATCACTTGCTATGAAACGGATGTTGATGCGGTTTTTGTATGAGTGATTCAAGAGGAAGGTTTATATGTAGGCGCAGACGAAATCGCGGGCACCCACTTGTTTTTTTGTTGATATAGAACCCTAAGAATAAAAGATCTTACTCTATTGGAATACCTTAGAATAAATAATAAATATCCGACCATTACACCATTTATTTAGTTCGCAGATAAGTATCATAAAGAACTTGTGATATGGATACTAAAAAATAGATAAACATACATACATACTTTTTTTGTGCATACATACTTAATATATATAAGAATACAACCAGAACAGAACAAATATTCATGTTTATGCACACAAATGTTGGACCTTGTTAATGCATACTTTCAATTGTTAGTTATTAAAATTAGCACGAACTCATGTTCGAACTCTTATTGTGACGATACCTAAGACACAAGTAATTAATATTACGAACTACGGAAGACGCGTAGGATCTTGGTGGTTTCTGTATGCTACTAGTGTTTACGTATTTACAAAACAAATTATTTTAGTGTGATTATCCATAGCAGACACAAGCTCTCTTTAATTTTAAGAAAGAGTCGCCAAGGAAAGAGGGTTTCAAGAAGCGCTCAATATTAAACGCCACACAATCGGTCAGCCATCCATATACTGATATCTTAAGGTCGGCTTGACATCGATAATCGTTGCCGACTTAGTACTACGAAGCTATCTAAAAAAGTTCGAAGCATTTATAATTAAATTTTGTATACAATGTCTAGGGAATTAATATTGTGATCCTTAATAAGGCAAGTTATTGATTAAAAATATCTTTGTAAAAATGCCCACGCAATTATAATTTCCCGAAAAATCGTGAAACAATTTAACACGACACGTGTTTCACCCTTACTCAGGGCATCTTCAGGTAAGACAGGAGCCTCAAAACAACGATGTCTTCACGACCAAGTTGAATTGTTTCTCGATTTTTCGGGAAATTATTATTTAGAAAGATATTTTTAATCCATCACTTGCTTACAATGGATTTCCCTAAATTAACGCCTGAATCAATGAATTAACCTTCATTAAGTCAAGGAACAATATACATACAAATTTATATATTCACGCCATTTCCCCCTAAGTGATGGGCAAAGGCTCCCACAACTCGCCAATTAAATAATTGGTCCCCTGTAAATAGGTGGCGAGCCTATTGCCGCTTACCGGGAACTATTATGTTCGCTAGAGCCTCGTTTGTTGATCGGCAGTTGCAACACTTGCAGGTGAATTTAGCTTGGGCTCCTTAGGCCTTGGTAGCATATACCCAACAAAGATATATATATATATACATATATAATATATAGTATCTTGTACCAAATAAGTAGAGATATACAAAAAATCCATTTATTTTTACAAGGTCTGCTTAGTTTAGGACAAAATAGCACTGTTTGTGTTTTCTAAGAAATTATTATTCAAATTTAATATTTTACAATACTACGGTACAGTTCCCGGTGAAGACCGATTCAAAATTCGTCAGATTTTCATAGTACCTAAGCTCCGCAGGTTTATTCTTCCCGACTTTCATATTACAATACTTTCGCAACCTTATCACAGTAGAAATTTAAAGGTAGGCGAACTCTAGCTCCAAGCGAACAATTATAGCCTATTAATAAAAATGTTTAGTTTAGTAATACATTTAATAGTAATAATTTATTCATTACATTATTTCAGGCAGAGCCAATAGTGATTAAAACATATTTTTCTTAATTTTGTAAGTAAGTAGTAGTATTACAAAAGGTAACTTTGTAAAAATAGAGACACTAAAATAGGCTTTACATCTAAACACTATTTTATTGTTTAAAATGCTTAGCCATATAGGGCGAGTGTGGTATTAAGTACTTTGATGTCTTACGACAAGTACTAAGTACTTAAAGGTGTCCCTTTAGCAGCGTTAAATTTTGTCAGTGTGTGCGTAAGACGAGGCATACGTTTGAGCAGATTCATATACAAACCGTATTCGATGGATTCACCATAATTGTCGACTCCTATAATTGGAACTCCCTACATTATGTTCATACTCACATTTTTCATCTTAACAATCGTTGATAATTAAATATTTTTGATAGTGGCCAATCAGATCACAAATCTATATGACTAACAATTTCGGGTATAAAACTTCAGGTAACCCAATTGTTATTTGTGAAAATATCTTACTTCTTTATTTCGACTATGAAGTATTAAAGCATGGTTTTATGAAGCCGCTGCTTTTAAGTTAGCTTTTTTATTATGTATGTATATTGACCGACTGAGTGTTTAATTAGTTGCACTAGCTGAAAAATTAATACAAAGAGTTTAATAAAACTTCTTTGAAGGGATGTTTAAGGAAAGTATGGTGCATGTTACAGTAGATTATAAATTGCCTTTGGAAATAAAATAATTAAATATACCAAAGTTTAAATACAAATTAAAAGCCTGGCTAATAAATAAACCATTTTACAATTTGAATGAATACTCTTTTACGAATAATATTAAGTAACTAGTTGTAAGTTATATAAATTGCACGCCCGCAACGGGTACACTGTTGTTACTATGTAATGCATGAACACCAGCAAAAAGTACACAGTCTTAGCAATAAAGATCTATTCTATTCTAGAAAGTAAGTTTACAACAGTTTAACCTTACCTTCACTATAGGGTTCAAAATGGGAATATAGATCTCATTGCACAGTTAAGGATTAAAGAAAAACTTACAAATATTCTTACGTTTAATTCATACAAAATCTATCGATTTAGGCGACCGACATGTCGTGGTGGCGAGTATATCCGCACCTGAGGTCTTAAGTTCTATTCCCACTCAAGGTCAAATCTTTGTGTGCATAACAATGAATATTTGTTCTGTTCTGGTTGTATTCCTATCTATATTTAATATGTATTTACATAAAAAAGTATATATGTTTGTTTATCCGTTATTTAGTATCCATAATACAAGTTCTTATTGATTGTCGGATTGTCAGAAAATATTTATTTATTTCAATACTTTCTTCTATAAAACTTATATCAAAATCTATAAGTGTAACTATTTTCTCGAGGATATCCATCTCAGTCCCCTGTCACAGTAAGAATCGTATCACGTGCTCCTCAAACGAAGGGTCTTCCTGTGATGTGACACGATAAATCAGAACTGCAGGAAACGCACACTTATCCTACAGGATTTGACAGGATTCAATTTCCTTGGGGCGCGGATTTACAAGGGTCATCATAATAATTGCTTTGATTTTTTTTATCGACTCTCTAGGTGGCTGGTAGGTACTTATTATTTGGATAGTCATGTTCCATAATGGGATTGAAGATACTGTAAAAAAAAGGTAAAAAAAATTTTTCTTTAATAATTTATTGATTCAGGCGTTACCTGCGGAAATTCATTGTAAGCAAGTGATGGATTAAAAATATCTTTGTAATAATTCCCGCGCTACTATAATTTCCCGAAAAATCGAAAAACTATTTAACACGACACGTGTTTCGCCCTTACACAGGGCATCTTCAGGTAAGATAGGAGCCTCAGAACAACGATGTCTTCACGACCAACGCTGAAACGAGAGATTCTTGCTTCCTTTCTTCCATCACTTGCTTAAAATTTTCTTTACTTTTTAAGTTTTGACCTTCATAAACTATGAGCCAAACTTTATAAGAGCTCTTTTGAAACAAAATAAATGATTTTGATTTTTTTTTTAAATACAATTTTTTTTTTGACAATAACACCAATTTTTTTAGTTTTAAGATAAGTATAATTCAGACCTTGTGTTAAGAATATCCAATAACGGGTAAATAAACTTAAATACTTATTTTTGTATATTTATACATAGGAAAACCAGAGCAGAAAAAATATTCAAGTCTATGCACACAAAGATTTGTCCTGTGTGGGTATCGAAAACACGACCTCAGAAGACGAGTGCGGATATACCCGCCACCACGCCATATCGGTCGTCAAAATGATTTTGACCAATTTTTAGTCAGATCGGTTCAGCCGTTCTTGAATTATAAATAGTGTAACTAACACGACTATCTTTTGTATATAAAGATAAAAGCATGTGATGAATGTAATTGAATCTAAAAACGGGTACCAGGATCGTAGCAGGAGAAAGGATGTGACTTCTGTAGAAATATAGCTCCCCACGGGAAGAAGGCGTGATAACTGTTATATATGTATGTATAATTCATCTCGCAAGATTGTAAACTATCAATCAATTGTGATCCATAACATATGCGCTCTTATACTAAGAACATACACTTGAGAAGAGAATTGGACAAGAGACTCGTATCAATTATCCATAATAAATGGATAGATGGATGCGACTAGTGCAATCACCGCTATGTCGTAGATGTGGTGAAGACGAGGAGTCTATCGAACACCTGCTGTGTACCTGTGACTCGTTGGTTGTTTGCCGAATGGGTCTCCTGTGGGTGGCCTACCCACAACCAAAAGACTATGGGCTCCAATCTGCAAAGACTGTCATAAAGATCATAGTAACAATATTTGGAGTGAAAGGCAATGGGATGCACAAAAAATCCGACGTAAGGGTCAAAGTGCGCCACGGTCAGTCTGTGGCCTCCGCGATAAGATGAGATAAGATCCATAATAAATCCTTAATTACTTTTACACAAAAGCGTTTACCTGCCATCATAAACAACCTACAAAAAAGTTTTTATTCAAAAATATTTTAGCGTCCATAAAATTGTGCCATTCGATTGAGACCGGCTTTAAAAGTCATAAAAAACATCTAGTAAAAACGGGCAACTCGGAAAAACACATAAAACGGTCTGCGCTCACTATAAAGTACACTCTTTATAAACAAAGTTGTGCCGTGGGACCGAAGTTGCGAATGGTACGGTTTAGATAAACTTTGCCCTGCTTAGATAAAGTCTGAGTTATAAGAGATTGCCTAATAGGGTTTGTTAATTAATCATGAACTGTTTTTATTTTATTGAGCTGAGTTTATTTATTGTATTTTTAATACTGACGTCGCAAATTATTATTTCATGGTTACATGTCCATACATATAATTATGGCGTGGCGGCCCCCCACGCGATGTCCTGGTCAGGGCGGCGGGGAGCCGGTGGATGCAGGCGGCAAAGATCCATCTACGTGGAAAGCAATTGGGGAGGCCTATGTTCAGCAGTGGACTTCAGATGGCTGATATGATGATGATGATGATGTCCGTACATACATACAAGCACGCCTGTTTCCCCGAAGGGGTGGGCAGAGGCATATAATGCGCCTACATTTCGTCAATTGTTGGTCCCACGTAATAGGCGTGTCTATTTCCGTTTACTGGGAACTTACATATTCGCCAGAACCTCGTCCGTTAATCGGCAGGTGCACCACTTGCAGGTGAGGTTGGCTTGGGCTCCGCAGATCTTGGAAGAAGCCCTATATGCCCGTACAACATATACATTAATCTGAACTTTGCCATCATTTTGTAAGTTGTATGATATGCGATATTTTATATTCATTATTACGTTTGAGAGTTACATTATTTTACCATTACTTTCTACTGAACTCTTTAATACATTTTACCATATGAGTTGTATTACTCATGATAATGCAGATATGCCAACGGAATTATCATGAGTTAGCTCATAAAATGGTCTGCGCTCACTATTCTTTATATACAAAGTAGCGCCGTTGGACGAAGTGGCGAATGGTTTAAATACTTTGCCCTGCTCAAATAAGGTACGAGTTATAAGAGATTGCCGACCTATTTGGTTTATCTACATACTTACATACATTCACGCCTTTTTCCCCGAAGGGGTAGGCAGAGCATATTATGAGCCCACACTTCGCCAATTATATAGTTGGTCCCACGTAATAGGCGGCGAGCCTATTGCCGTTTGCTTTATTGATATATCTAAACAATTATGAATTTCGGGGAACCCTTTCTGTGAATGAATTTATTTATGAATTGTATTCATGGTTTGCACAACCGTGTTTTATTGTATCTACAACACACACATGCAGATGAAGTCTGTTTTTCATATCAAAATAAGAGCTTCTTATTAATTGCATATAAAAGTAATATATATACTGAGAACCAGTCATAAATTAAAACCGTACAGAAAAAATATAAAAAGCTAAAAGTTTTTGACTCGTACCAACCACCATGGGCCTCGTCGCCCACTTGATCACAGAGCGACGTATGGCACAAGTACATCACGGAAATTGAAAGCAGGCCCTCAGTTGCCAATTGAAGTCTGATCACCCTTATCTCAACTAGCCTTCCTCAGTGCTGATCGGTTCCACCTATCTAATTTACAACAATCATCATATCAGCCACTGGCCCTGACTTAGCCATTGAATGTCTGTGAACATCTTGTGAGTGAATAGCCTGTGAGTTTCTTGTCTGTTCTTCTTACAGAGCGGGGGCTCGGAACTGGCACTTACATTTGACATTACATTGACATTTTTATTTATTTGCATTTAAGTGAATCTAAGCTTCGTGATTTCAGTGTAGTAATATTTAGTTTTATTTTTTTATTAATATTTTGTTTTGACGTTTTGAAATGCTAAAAGAACTTTTTACTTTTTTTTAAAATGACGTTTCCTTCTGGGTGGCGGGGGTCAGACGGCAGTCGCTGTTATAATTGATAATCAGCCAAATTTAGTCAGTCCAGTAAGCTGGACTTGGGCCCTAAGCTTAAGTCAAGGACAACCGGGAACTCAGTTTCTATAAGTCCACTGCTCAACGTAAGCCCCCCAATTGTTGTTCACCTCTACAAAAAACTATCTCGAGCTGCCTGGTAGGAACACTCCGAGGATATCTCTTGACAATGCATGCTGGGCGATTTTGATCTTTATAATAAGAGACAAGTATTCAAAATTCAGCTTTGTTTCATTCTAAACTTACAAACATTACTGAAGACATTGAAGAAAAGTTGGCATGGACAAGTTGACAAGATAGAATATTTATGAAAGACTATATCTTTTATAAATATTTTGCGATACCCTATGCTTCATGTTTTGGTACAAGAAGACCAATCGACTGCAATTCAAAGAGGCTAGGCCAGGACCTATGGCTCATCATCATATCATAGCATTATCCCAAGGTCTGCTCACTGGTTTAACCAGATTTGACTGAATTTCAGTTATTATGTGAAGCGACTGCTGTCTGACCTCCACAACCCAGAGGGAAATATCGTTATATGGTTAAACCAGCTGTCAGTCAATTAGAAGGCACTGACTTCCTAGAACGACTGCTATAGATGTTCATGACAGCTGGGACCAACGGCTTAACGTGCATTCCGAAGCACGGAGCAAGCGATAATTACGCACCAGGGTATGATCCCGACACCCCCTGAATTTAAAGGCAAGGATTCTCGCCACTGGGCTATCGTGCTTTTAAGGCTAGGACCTATGACTCATCATCATCATCTCAGCCATCGGACGTCCACTGCTGAACATAGGCCTCCCCAATAGATTTTCACATTGAGCGAACCTGAGTCGCCTGCATCCATCGGCTTCCCGCCGCCTTGACCAGATCGTCGGTCCATTGCGTGGGAGGCCGACCGCCCAATCGGTCGTTGGTTCTTCGAGCTATGTGCCCCGTCCATGACCTATAGGACCTATGACTATTCGAAGTTATATGCGTAATTAACGCTTTCTCGTTGCTTGTAAAGCACGTTAAGCAGCTGGCAAGCAGGCCCTATCTATCGTAATACGTTCTAACACTCTTTGCATTAGAGAATTGTGATCTTTATAGCGCTTTGGACGTAAACAACTATATGAAACTGATTGTAAACAAAATTAAATGTGCATTTTAATTATATAACTCAACAGATCAACATTTATTTGCAAGTGTCACAGTAAAGTCGAGTTTCAGTAGACACCGGGGTAATCAAAAAGGCATCAACTCTGCCCCGGTATAATTTACATTTCATTTTCCTCCCGAGATCCACCTGGCAATATATCCCTCAGTCTAAAGGCAGTGCGTAAATTATTCTCTCATTTATATGGCAGTTACAGAAAAAGAGTTGCTTAACTTGCCTACTGTTACTTTTCCTTTTATTTAACTGTTAATTTAGAGAGAGGGATGGACTATGGTTGTTAAGAAGTCAGTGCCTTCTTATATCCTGAAAACTGGTTTAACCATAGAATGGTGTTTTTCTTTGGGTTGCGAAGGTCAGACGGCAGTCGCTCCATGTAAAAGTTTAACCCGTGAGCAGACCCTGAGCCCTGGGTTTGAATCTGGGGCAACCGGGATAATGCTAGGATATGATGTTAATACAACAGGGAGAATAAAAGTTATCCATGGTAAACGAATGGCCGCTATGCCGTATAGTTAAATTATACCTGTAATTTGCTACTGAGTTGAAGTGGGGACTTTGTGTCCATGAATAGGAATTCTGACTTAGGAGTTTTTTCTTTATGATAACTAGGTACATATGTAAATAAATATATACGTGAATTAAAAAATAACCCATTGTTTTGATTTCTTCATTTTTTTATAAGGATATTTCTTTACTGGGCCATCGGGCGCCTAAATATACTGAGTCAATCCACAAATTTCACGAAATAGGCTTTTAGTGATATTTGCATCTATTAATTATCCTCTATCTACCTGTACCTAAAATAAAATGACGTAAACTGGATCAAGTGTTTGAATTATTTATTTTGCACTGAGTCAAATGCACCGCACTAGTATACTGAATGTTACCTTTTTTTGAAATTACATCCATATGTAGTCAACTTATTATATTTCAACAAAAATAATTTATATCAAATAATTTTCAAATATTAGAAAACTGGAGAGTAAATAAAACATATCACATTTACTATTCATTTACACAATACGTAGGTACAATAATACGACGTATACAAATTTAAGTGGTAGTGGACTCATCCTTACTATATAATATTATAAATGCGAAAGTAACTCTGTCTGTCTGTCTGTTACTCTTTCGCGCCAAAACTACTAAACGGATTGAAATGAAATTTGGTATACAGATAGTCTAGACCCTGAGAAAGGATATAGGCTACTTTTTATTGCGAAAAGGGGGTAAATGCTACCCAAAAATACTATTCCACGCGGACGAAGTCGCGGGTAACAGCTAGTTTAAAATAAAGAAATAATTGACGTACATTATCTCCTAAAATAATACGCATTTGATTTTTCGCTGTGAAAGGCTTAATTATCAATTTACTATGATTAGTGATTTTTGTTGAGTTTGATAACATTTAAAATAAAACTTTTCTCTCTTAATATTGTCTTTCTATAAAGTTATTAGAAATAGAATTGACTCAGTATCGATCTATAATTGCGGGTTTTTGTCTAATATCCAAAATTTACAAATATATTCATACTTTAGTGAAATAAAAACATCTCTAAAATATGTAGGACACAACCAGAATCGAATCAATAATAACTCACACAAATATCGATTATCAGATTCAGATATATCAGTCACCAGAAGTCTAATGCAGAACATCATCATCAGCCCACAATTGTCCATTGCTGAACATAGGACTCTCCAAAGGCACACCACTGGGCTCGATTTTCAGCTCTTCTTCTCCAACCGCTTCCAGCCATTTTGCATATGTCATCGCTCCACCTTTTTCTTTTTTGATTTACGTCGGTAACAAAATGCATTTACGCACTGCTTTCCGGCTAAAGGGGGACCGGAAGGGGGTGTGGGACTCACCACCGGCAGACACGACTGACAGCAGTAATACCCACCAAAAATCATACGACGACGGCTGCCGCTTGTTGAAGAAGAGGCGAGGGCCAGTACCTGGGTTGCAGCTTCTGACACCCCGCCTGTAGCCAACTTCCCCCGAACCGAAACCGGGAGGACCCCTCAGAGAGGCGCAGTAGACGCGCTCCTCCTATTTCCCTGTGTGACCATAGTGTGTGTTTCCGACTTCCGGGAAGGTCCATGGTTAGACAGCAGGGGCCCCCTGCCCCCACTGCCTAAGACCCTCCTGGCGCTGCTGAAAGGACCCTCCTGGCCCGCCCGCTGCGCCCTCCACAGGTCCCTCTTAGGTTCTCCCCCGGTAGTCAGTACTAAGGGCATCCAGAGTTGCCAATCTCTGCGTGTTACTGTTTCCCGGCCTCCGAGTGGTACTCAGCCCCCCTACCACGCCAAGATCCACGGAGACCTGTCCGGGGGGGGTATGTCATCGCTTCACCTAGCCGAAGGGCGCCCCAACCTACGCTTACCGAGCGTAGGACACATCTACTCCAGCAGTTATTGGTCGTACGGCAGATGTGACCGACCCACTGCCTCCTGCTTCAAAGAAATGCCAAGCATATCCCTTTCCATAGCTTGCAAAGTGGCTTTAAATTGGTAGACGAGTCGTACCGTTAAGGTCTACGCCCCGTAAGGTGATTGCAGAACATAGGCCTCCACAAATATTTTCGGCGTCTCACACCAATTAGCAATGCTTTCTAGGTCGAATTTACTGTCCCACCCTTTGCATTTTATATTTTCAAATATTCTTTAAATTTGTCAGCACGGCGATTGATATTGAGTCACAAGTCCGGTCAATGCGTAAGGACTAAACATTTGTCCTTGTAAAAGCAATAAACTAAGCTAAATTCATTTTTATAGAAACAAATGAAAACAACAACATCATCTCGCAATCTCACACAATAACAAATCCATATATATACCTCAATACAACTGCAATACCTTACGGAATCAGTTAATATTTGTAATTCAACATTCTGTATAAATACGAAGTGGAACTTTGAAAATATAAAGGATAGATTTATCTTCGATAACAGAGGAAATCACTTACCTGTACGGAATAAAGCAACACTCGGAGTATTAACTCATGACGACGTGCCCGATAAATCACTATATAACCGCCCCGGAACATTTTGTCCCGGCGTGAGAGTCCGGGGCTATGCTACCACTCTCATCCTTCAGGAAATCTCGATGCGACTCACGGTGCGACGATTTGTCCAACTTATAGCTTGGTATGAAAAATTTATCAGAAATGTCGTGGATTAAAAGGTCGGTCGATTGCCGGAGTCACTAGGCGGTCACCAGCTTTAAGAGTAAATTTATAAAGGTTTTCTTCAAAATTTTAAAAATACTTCATCCTATATTCTGCCAGGTGTGCCCAAATAGGTTGCAGGGCTGTTCGTAAGGGTTACCTAACCCCCGAAACAAAATGAGATCGAGAAGAAACACGGATGGTTTTTAGCTAGTTGATAGATGGCGACCGATATGGCGTGGATTTCAGTATACCTGCACTCCGCCCCTGAGGTCGTAGGTTCGATTCCTACACAGGATTAATCTTTGTGTGCTTGAATATGAATATTTGTGCTGAACTGGGCTGAACTGAAAATTTTGGCAAGTAACTGAGATTTGTTAATAGTTTATAGAAATTTTAGTTGTGTAATATGAATATTCCATATCTAGTTAACTAAAAATCACTTAAACAATTAAGTAACTTTTGACACCAGTGATGTACCTTTAGGTATTTTAAACTAATGAAGTCACTTCTAAGTAGACTTCCGTGAAGTAATACGGATGTCATTTAAAAACGTAAATATCGTAAAAAAAGAAAACAAAACCAAAAACAATTCTAGTTTGACTCCATAGAGCTTTTATGAATGTCACACTTTTAAACTAACGCGCCTATTCACGCTTGATCGTAAAAGAACGGGCAAGAAAATCTTCAAGGTTGTTTTTTTCTCCCGCCAGTTACATTAAAAATACTTAATATTAAAACTACAAAAACTTGTGTTCTGCAGTCACAAGATTTAAAAGAAAAGAAGATAATAGAATTTCAATTGTCATTGGAATATTGTGGGTCATTGTGAAACAATTATTAATATGTATCAAAGAACTAAAAAGCAGTATGTCAGTACATATTCTTTTTGGAACCTGTGGCACTCCGTTGATTTTTCGCGACGAAGTATCTTAAGGCATCCCAGATCTCCGCCCTAAGGCCCGGTAAACCTACTGAACTTGCAAATTTTATTTTCTCCAAGATCTTTATCGTACCTTCTAGAATCTGAAGTCAATATCGGTTTTATCCGATTTAAGCTTATCGCAATAAGAAAATGGAGGTTCTGTATTCTTTGAAAGTAGTTCGAGTTAGTTTTAAGGAATCCTTTTTGTAAAGTGATTTTAGATTTTCAACATCGCGCAGGCGAGCGTTACTATTTATTGTAATTGAAAGTTTTTGCTTACTATTGTATTTTGTTACTAATGATAATAATATGCGCTTTATATTATTTATTTATATATAAGCGGCGATAGCCCAGTGGTGAGACCCCTTGCCTTTAAATTCAGAGGTCTCGGATTCAAACCCTCGTGACAAAACCTGGTGGTTTTAAAACCAATGGCGTAATGTCGCTTGCTCCGTGCCTCGGAAATCACGTTAAGCCGTTGATCCCGGCTGTCATGAACATCTATGGCAGTCGTTATTAGGAAGTCAGTGCCTTCTAACAGACTGACAACTGGTTTAACCAAAGAATGATGTTTCCCTCTGGGTTGCGAAGGTCAGACGGCAGTCGCTCCACGTAATAACTGAAATTCAGTCAAATCTGGTTGAACCAGTGAGCAGACCCTGGGCCCTAAGCTTAAGTCTAGAGCAACCGGGATAATGCTAGGATATGATGATATATTATTTATGTATAATATATGTTTTTTTATTTAAATAGATACATTTCACAAATGCTGAGCGTATAAATACTATATGCTTAGGTGTCCACGGAAGATAAGCGTCGTGACATCCTGTGGTGTCTGACAGTGGGTACTGAGGGGATACCGTTTCAGTACATAGTGTATGTGTAAATGTTGTTATTTTTTAGTTATACATAGACAATACTCAAATTTATAAATATATACTTACAAATCACCTAAACAAAGATGAAAACCCATCATCACAGAAATTGTAATAGCACATTCTACGCCTTAATATTTATTTTTACTTCACATTGTCTAAAAAGTAGTATGCAAGTAAAAGCTATAAAAGAAGCAGAAAAATCTTTATTAAACTGACGTTAAATCCACACCGAACTACACCACAAAACTGAGCATTAAACCCGGCAATTTATACGGCAAATCATATTTTATTTTCTATACCAAAACAGTCCTTTTTATTCGCGAAGCTTTGAAACGGCACAAAATGAAACAGTAACGGGAACGAATCGCTCGGTGGAGCAATTTCACTCAGTTTACGGGATTTCAAGGTATATTGGCTTTATGTAAATGTAAATGTAAGACAGTGAACGATCTAGGTTACTTTCAGCGGTACTTTATTTTTTGTTTATTCTTCAAACGAGCTCCGAACTAGCTAAGTGATTTTAAATGAGATAGAATTATATTTTCAAGCCTGGAAAAATACTTTTCTGTCTCATGAGCTGTTCTATTATAAATACACAATAGACCCTATCTGTTTCTTATCGCATTGAACAATACTTTCACGTCAATATTCGGTGGCTGACTTGAAAGATTTGTTTAAACAACGTATAAAAGAAGCGTTCATAGCTGCGCGGTGCTCGGTGGTCGGAAATGATCACCGAAGTAAAGCAGAGTTTACAGACTTTTTATTTCATAAACTATTACATAGTACTTGAAAACGTCAAAATTATAAATAAATAACAAAAACAAATAAAATATAATTATACTAAAATCACGAAGCTTAGATTCACTTGCAACCAAACAATTTAAAAAAACAAAAAATATTTAAGTGTAAGTGAATCTAAGTGCCAGTTCCGAGCCACCGCTCTGTAAGAAGAACTGGCAAGAAACTCACAGGCTATGCTCTTTTAAATTATCGATTGGTTAGTTACAATCTTCATTTGTCTGTGACGCTATACAATGCAACATAATATAACAATATTCATGCTTTAAGTCATTCATATTAGAATAGCCTGTATGAAACGGCAGTTTAATCCCAAGCATTTTTATCAGCCATATAGTCTTTAATAGAATAGTATCCCTTTAAAGACAGCTTGCGTTTTATTGTTAATTTAAATTTATTTAGGCTTGATTGCTGTATATTGCTTGGGATTTTATTATAGAATCGCACACATTGACCTTTAAAAGATTTGTTAATTTTTTGGAGCCTAGTGGCAGGTACAAGGTACAGGTGTGGCATTTGATATCGAGCTCTTCCGTGCTTGGGAAGGCACGTTAAACCGTTAGTTCCGGTTATCACTAAATGTGGTAGTCGTTAGATGCCTAATTGGGCGGCTTGAAGAATTCGAACAGCAGGACACCATAAACCTGTCTCCGCCGATCCGCACTGGGTCGGCGTGGTGGAGTATGACCCGATACCCTCACACCTTGGTATGTGAGAGGAGGCTCGTGCTCAGTAGTGGGACGCTAATGGGCTGTGATGTGAAATAAAAACATAATGTTCAACACGAACCTAAAAAACAGAGTGGGTCGATTTTTGTGATGATCAGTGGGCATATAAACAGTAAAGCGCTCGAAGTTACGCCAGAGTTTATCCAGCAAGTGATGGATTAGAATTATCTTTGTAACAATTCCCGCGCTACTATAATTTCCCGAAAAATCGAGAAACTATTCAACACGACACGTGTTACGCCCTTACACAGGGAATCTTCAGGTAAGATAGGAGCCTCAGAACAACGATGTCTTCACGACCAACGCTGAAACGACAGCTTCGGAATATTATAGTAGCGCAGGAATCGTTACAAACATATTTTTAATCCATCACTTGCTTACAATGGAATTCCGCAAAGTAACGCCAGAATCAATAAATTATTTATAGTTTATAGAGATGGTCCTCCACACCCACGAGATCATGGATGACCTATTGTGCGACATTAAATGTCGACCGCTTTAATGCTTTGAGAGGCATCCCGGTTATCACTTAAACGCTAATAAGATATTAACAGCACGACGCCATTATCGCTTGCCCCGTGCCTCGGAAAGCACATTAAGCCGTTGGTCCCGGTTGTCATGCACATGGCAGTCTTTATTAGGAAGTCAGTGCCTACTAACAGACTGACAGCTTTTATTTTTGTTTTACGTCGGTAACAAAATGCGTTTACGCAATACCTTCCGGCCAAAAGGGGACCGAACCCCCTGGTGTGGGACTCACCACCGGCAGACGCGACTGCCATCAGTAATACCCACTAAAAATCTTACGACAACGCCCGCCGCTTGTTGAGAAAAAGGCGGGGGCCAGTACCTGGGTTGCAGCTTCTGACACCCCGCCTGCGGCCAACGTCCCCCGGACCAAAACCGAGAGGACCTCCTGAGAGAGGCACAGTGGACGCGCCCCTCCTATCTCCTTGTGCGACCATAGGGTGTGTGGCTGACTTCTCGGAGGGTCTATGGTTAGACAGCAGGGGCCCCCTGCCCACACTGCCTAAGACCCTCCTGGCGCTGCTTGACGGGCCTCCCTGGCCCGCCCGCTGCGCCCTCCACAGGTCCCTCTTAGTTTCCCCCCCGGTAGTCAATACTAAGGGCACCCAGAGTCGTCGGTCTCTGGGTGCTGCCAATTCCCGGCCTCCGGGAGGTACTCAGCCCCCCCACCACGACAAGGTGGAGACCAGTCGGGGGGGCTGCTCACTGCACTGTTCTAACCAGATTATAATTGATTATTATTATTATTTATATATATTAATTTAATTTACCCATCATTTATATTTTTCACAATTATTGGGTCTTAGGCGGCGGGGGCAGGGGGCCCCTTCCGTCTCGCAATAGACCCCCCCCCCCGAAGTCAGCCAGTTACGCCATGGCCGCACATAGAGGTAGGGGAGGGCGCTGCACATTGCGCCTTCCTGAGGAGGTCTCCCCGGTTCTGATCCGGGGGACGTTGGCTGCGGGCGGGGTACCAGAAGCTACAAACCCAGGCACTGGTACCTTGCCCCTTTTCAACAGCGGTGGGCGTCGTCTGAAGTTTTTTAGTGGGTAGGACTGCGGTGGTCGCGTCTGCCGCAGTGAGCCCCACACCCCCTCCCGGTCTCCCCCTTTTGGCCGGGAGACAGTGCGTAAGCAGCATATTTTTACAGACGATAATAAAAAAATTAAAAAAAAATTTAAAAAAGTGAGCAGACCCTCCCCCCCGATTGGTCTCCACCTTATCGTGGTGGGGGGGCTGAGTACCTTCCGGAGGCCGGGAAAAGGTAACACCCAGAGACCGACGACTCTGGGCGCCCTTAGTACTGACTACCGGGGGAAAAACTAAGAGGGACCTGTAGAGGGCGCAGCGCGCGGGCCAGGAGGGCCCGTCAAGCAGCGCCTGGAGGGTCTTACGCAGTAGGGGTAAGGGGCCCCTGCTGTCTAACCATAGACCCTCCGAGAAGTCGGCCACACACGCTATGGTTGCACAAGGAGGTAGGAGGGGCGCGTCTACTGCGCCTCTCTGAGGAGGTCCTCCCGGTTTTGGTACGGGGGACGTTGGCCGCGGGCGGGGTGTCAGAGCTGCAACCCAGGTACTGGCCCCCCGCCTCTTTCTCAACAAGCGGCGGGCGTCGTCGGAAGATTTTTAGTGGGTATTACTGCTGGCGGTCGTGTCTGCTGGTGGTGAGTCCCACACACCTCTCTCGGTCTCCCTTTGGCCGGGAGACAATGCGTAAATGCATTTTGTTACCGACGTAAAACAAAAAAAAAAGTGAGCAGACCCTGGGCCTTAACCTTAAGTCTAGAGCAACCGGGATAATGTTAGCATATGATATGATATGACGCCACATACCTGCCACACTGTGTCCGCCTACATAGTATGGCCAAAATCACCTTTATTCGTAAAAAGAGACTCGTGCCCAGTAGTGGGACGTTACTGGGCTAAGCTAATATGAAAACATTTAGACTAGGTGTTTCATAAGTAAATTAATTAAGTTAGTCATAGAAAATACCTTGTTTTTTTAATACTTTTACCAACACAGATATCTACAGTCAAGCTTTACCACCTATAATTTAATTTCGGCAGAACGCTTAGCTCATTTAATAACTGTACGGAACGAAGGGTGGCCACACTTTCTCGTCTCAATGGATTTTTTATACAGTTCTTTTGGTAGCTCGTGATCACTTTAAGGTATTCTGAAATAGGAAGTTCGGAATTAATAACTAGTTTTATATTGTTCTTTTTGTTATTTATTTGATGACGATGTCTATTTAAACTGCAAATAAATATCATGCATCATAGGTGTAAAAATATAAAAAAAATTAAATTCAAAAACTTTTTATTTCATAAACTATTACATAGTACTTGAAAACGTCAAAATTATAAATAAATAAAAATACAATTAAAATATAATTATACTAAAATCACGAAGCTTAGATTCATTTGCAACCAAACAATTAAAAAAACAAAAAATATTTAAGTGTAAGTGAACCTAAGTGCCAGTTCCGAGCCACCGCTCTGAAAGAAGAACTGGCAAGAAACTCACAGGCTATGCTCTTTTAAATTATCGATTGGTTAGTTACAATCTTCATTTGTCTGTGACGCTTTACACTGCAATATAATATAACATTAACCATATTCATGTTTTAAGTCATTCATATTATTATCAGACATATAGTTTTTGATAGAATAGTATCCCTTTAAAGACAGCTTGCGTTTTATTGTTAATTTAAATTTATTAGGCTTAATTGCTGTAGATTGCTTGGGGTTTTATTATAGAATCGCACACATTGACCTTTAAAAGATTTGTTAATTTTTTGGAGCCTGGTGGCAGGTATAGGGATCCTATTAAGACCTTGAACAACGCACGAGGCTTTGGCGGACATAAAATTTCCCGGTAAGCGGCAATAGACTCGCCACCTATTACGTGGGACCAGCAATATAAATGGCGAAATGTGGGTATATTGTTTGCCTCTGCCTAGTGGAAATAGGCGTGATAGTAGTATAAATATCATAAGGTCGATTCACTTACAAGACAAAAAAAATATTCATGAAAGTTTTATGGATGTCATGAAATCATAGTATAAGCTCTGCTTAGTATTGGGGCCAGGTGTCGTTGTGTGAAGCTTAAAGAACTGTTGCTATTATTGACATAGACCAAATGAATAATTTTCTTTGTACATAAATTATCTTGATATAAAAAATAATATGACATATAAATTTATACTAGAAAACGGTTTAAGTTACTGTAGTTTTGTGTAGGTACTATATTATATTTAATTACGCAATATTATTTATCTGACTAAAATGTCCCAACTACCCCAGTCGCTTTCTTTTTATTATATCTTTGGCCAATATGGCGTGGAGGTCAGTACACTTCACTCCAGAGGTCGAGGGTTCGATTCCCACACAGGACAAATCTGTGTGTGCATGAACATGAATATTTGTTCTTGTCTGGGTGTTTTCCTATGTATATTAAGTATGTAATTACAAACACAAAAAAAATATTTAAGTATGTTTATCCGTTGTTTATTATCCATAACACAAGTTCTTAATGATACTTATCGAACTAAATAATTGATGTAATTGTGAGAAAATATTTATTAATTATTATTATATCCTAGCATTTTTCCAGTTGTTCTAGACTTAAGTTTAGGGCCCAGGGTCTGCTTACTGGTCCAACCAGATTTGGCTGAATTGCAGTCATTACATAAAGCGACTGCCGTCTGACCTCCGCAACCCAGAGGGAAACATCATTTTATGATTAAAACAACTGTCAGGAGGTTAGAACGCACTGACTGCCATATATGTATGCTTATGAAACCTGGAACCAACGGCTTTACGTGCTTTCCGAGGCACAGATAGATTCATAGGTTTTAAATTGCTGAATTAAATTTTTATTAAATATTGCGAGAGAGAATTTCAGATTACTATAAAACATTTCAGATGACGGAAGACTGCTTTCAAATTTCTAAAGAATAACAAAAAAAAATCTCAATTGTTTTATTGACGATAACATTTTTTTTCAGAACATGTCTCTATAGCTATATATTCGACCTCTTAACTTTTTTGGACAATACCATATAGTTTTAATTGAAACATATCTCAACACACACGTCATCGTGGCCACCGTACGTCTGTTCGCAATATCCGGGGTAGCTTTAGACAAAAAGGCGAGCGGTCCCCGCCTCGGTGTTTCCCTACGCCATTGATTGGCCTCCTTTCTCACCAACTTTTTTTTTTTTTTTTTTTTTTTTTCTATTTTCTCAAATATCTCAACTCTACTGATATTAACTTTGTTTGAACGCGACGACGAACGCTCTCTCGTCTTGTCTATTGATATTATCAAGGTGAAAGCTCTCGACTGTCTTTTGTTTTTTTATGCCTACTAGCTTTTATTTGTTTTCTCGTATGGTATTCGTTTTTGGGTAGCTTTGTTGTTAAATTGGCTAGATATGCCTGATAAAGTCGTGGCACTATCGACTAGAACACTGTTTTAGTCGATACTAGAATGAGGTCGCTACCCTAGTTTGTGCCGTAGTTAGAGGTTGGTTCAGTTCAGTTGGGTCAGATCCTAAAGTATGAACGTGGCTGCGGGGGGCCTTCGGGTGGTGGGCGGAGTTACGGTCCACCGGCTAGCGCCAACCCTGGGGTACCTCCCGACCCCCCAGGTGTATATAGGGTTGCTTGAGTATTCGGCTCTGCTCAAGTGGACGTCTATTACCGTTTTACTCGTGGGATTTTAATGGAAAAAATAAATTTAAATAATTCACAGGGGGGGGCGTCTTCGGACGCAGGGAACGATGGGAGTGTGGAGGTGAGGGCTCTCGGGCCGGTGGAGGTGTTAGATATATGTTTCATATCCTCTGACTCTGAGTCGTGCATGAGCATGCAATCAACTCAGAGTAGGGAGCAGCAGGGCCAGAAACGCAAGGTGCTGACTGGGGAGGACAGCTGCAAAAAGAAAAAACTGAAGAAGAAGGTGCACGTGCCTCCAGAGGTCAAGGCGGCTAAGCGCCAAGCGCTTGACCTCCAGAACGAACTGGAGATGGCGGAGGAAGCAGAGTTGGCGCGCAACCTCAGGGTACCCGGGGAGACGGCCGCTTCGGTTGCGGAGAGGGTATTCTTCGACTTGGGGGTCATCGCGAACGTGGCCCGCAAGTCGGGGAACCTCAAGGGCACGTTTCAGCGTGCCCTTAATGAAGCGGTCGCCTCCCTGAAGGAGGCCTTCTCGGACCTCAAGGGGAGGACAGTGACGGAGGAGACGGGGATGCTGCAGGCGGACAATGTTCGCCTGCGCCAGGAAATAGACGGAGTGCTGGCTGAGTTGGTTCAGCTGAGGGCCGAGCTGGCTAATGTTCGGCCTCAGCAAACCTCAGCGGTGGAGGCAGCTGCCCTTCTCGCGGATGACTCACTGCGGAGACTGATCATTGATCAAGTCTCCAAGGTAGTCAATCCGCGGCTGGAAGGGCTGGAGAGTAGGCTGCCACCTGAGCCTCGTCTTCGTCCGCCCCTGGCGGCGGACAAAGCTGCAAAGGTGGCGCCTAAGGAGGTGGCCTCGTCGTCGGGGGTCCAAGGCACTCCCGCGACCAAGAGGTCTAAAAAGGTACCTGGTGGGGGTGGGCATCCGACTGCCCTTGAATCCACTGCCCAGCCTGCTGTCACGTCGGCTGGCAGTGGTAACGTCAAGGGTAAGAGCAAAGGGAAAGGGAAGGGGAAAGGGAAGGGGATAGTCAGTGCGCCGCAACCGCTTTCGGTCACCCCGCCTGCTCAGCCGGTGTCCAACCAGCCAGGTTGGAACCAGGTAGTTAAGGTGAATGGGAGACTGAAGGCGGTACCCGAGGGTAGAGCGCCGCGAGAGGCAGCTCCTACCAGGCAAGCACAGACTACCAGGAAGAGGGAGCAGGGGAAGCAGGGGAGGCCGCTGCGGCCCCCTACGTCGGCGGCGGTGGTGGTCACCTTGTCGAAGTGTGCGGAAGAGCGAGGCCTCACCTACGGTGCGGTGATAGCCGAGGCTAAAGCCAAGCTCAACCTGGAGGAGCTTGGCATACCCGCGGTGAGGTTTCGCCAGGCTGCCACCGGAGCCCGAATTCTTGAGGTTCCTGGGGCAGCGCAGGGCGACAAGGCTGACCAGCTTGCCGAGAAGTTGCGGGGCGTCTTCGGCTCCTCCTCCGACGTGCGAGTGGCCAGGCCCACGATGATGGCTGATGTCCGTATCACGGGTCTGGACGACTCGGTGTCGAGGGAGGAGCTGGTGGCGGCAGTAGCTAGGGCCGGCGGATGTTCGCCAGACAATGTGAGGTGTGGCGACATCCGTAAAACCGGTTTTCTCGGAGCGGGGGCAGCAGTGGTGAAGTGCCCTATTGCAGCTGCCCATAAAATTGCGGCTGGTAGGTTGCTGGTGGGCTGGGTTTCGGCTGGGGTTAAGGTCCTGGACCCACTCCCACAGCGGTGTTTCAGGTGTTTCGCGGCGGGCCATGTGGGGGCCCAATGCAAATCGGAGGTTGACCGCAGTGATAGTTGCCATCGCTGTGGTCAACCTGGTCATAAGGCCAGAGTCTGCGCCGGTAAACCCCACTGTCCCGTTTGCGAGGCAGTGGGAAAGCTGGCGGATCATCGCCCTGGGGGCAAGGCCTGCGCCAAGTCCCCAAGGAAGTCGGTGGAGGGGGGGGGCAAAACTCCTGTGGCTGCAGCGAGGCAATCTCCTGCCGGTATGTTGGTGGTGAGTGAAATGGAGGTCCAATAATGTTTGTGGACCTTCATTTCATTCAGGCGAATTTAAACCACTCTGCTGCGGCCCAGGACCTCCTGCTCCAGGCTCTGGCGGAGCGGCAAGCTCACGTTGCGGTTGCGGCTGAGCCATACCGTGTTCCAACTCGATCTGATTGGGTTGGTGATGCGGATGGCTCGGTTGCGATAATTCAACGTTGCTCGGCGGGGGTTCCGACACTCTCTCCGGTCGCGGGGGGGCGGGGTTTCGCGGTGGCTCGCATCGGGGAGCTGGTGGTTGTGGGAGTTTATTTCTCCCCTAACCGCCCGCTCTCGGATTTTGAGGCCTACCTCGTGAACCTAGGGGCTGTCGTCAGTCAGAACTGTACGCGTCATCTCATCATTCTCGGCGACCTCAATGCCAAATCTTTGGCTTGGGGTTCGAGGGCGAGTGATGCAAGGGGTAGATCACTGGAGGTGTGGTTGGCAGAATGCGGCCTTAGCGTGCTAAATCGCGGTTCGGTCGACACCTGCGTGCGCCACAACGGTGGCTCTGTCATCGACATCTCCTTTGCGTCGGCATCACTTGCCAGTCGCGTTCAGGGATGGCGGGTACTGGAGAGGGTGGAGACGTTATCAGACCATCGATACATCTCCTTCCTCATACGTGCGCCTCATCGGGACTCCCCTAGGAGTTCTAATGAGCCTAGACTGGAGGGCCCGCGTTGGGCTTTGAAGCGCTTAGACAGGGATCTGCTGGTGGAGGCTGCTCTTGTACAGGCTTGGCAGCCTGCGCAGGAGCCAACAGATGTGGACGGGGAGGCTTCCCGTTTCGGCGTTGCTTTAACGCAAATCTGCGATGCGGCAATGCCTCGCGTGGGAGCTCCCCCGTCTAAACGTCAAGTCTACTGGTGGACCCCTGAGATAGCCCAGCTTCGTCTGGTGTGCGTGGCAGAGCGTCGGCGCTTCCAACACTACAGAAGGCGCCGGAACCGTCGCGAGGCCGAGGAGGATCATCTGTACGCCACATATAGGGCGTCAACGCAGGCTCTGCGCTTAGCGATAAGCCAATCTAAGGCTGCGGCATGGCGGGAGCTGCTGGCGACCCTAGAGCTGGACCCGTGGGGCAGGCCGTACAGATTGGTCCGGCAGAAGCTTCGCGTTTGGTCTCCGCCGCTTTCCAGTAGTATGGAGCCGGAGGTCCTCGACCGTGTGGTGGAGGTCCTGTTTCCGGACAGGGGTGCAATTTTTGTACCGCCTGCTATGGCGTCGGCGTCTCTGCCGCCGCTGGAGGACGAGCTGATTCCTGAGGTGTCGGCGACCGAACTGGGTGTCGCCGTGATGCGCCTCAGGAGTAAGAACAAAGCCCCGGGGCCGGACGGCGTTCCCGGTCGGGCTCTGGTCTTGGCTCTTAGCGGGGAGTATGAACCTCTTGAGCCATTCCTGAGGGGTCTTTACAGCAGATGCCTGCGGGAAGGGGTCTTCCCCCTTCAGTGGAAGGAGGGTCGGCTGGTCCTTCTCCGCAAGGGTAATCGTCCGGCTGATGATCCCTCGGGGTATAGGCCAATTGTGTTACTCGATGAGGTGGGTAAGCTTCTGGAGAGAGTGGTCGCGAACCGTCTTGTCGAGCACTTGGAGGGTGTTGGGCCCAATTTGGCCGACGCTCAGTACGGGTTCCGCAGAGGCAGGTCTACGATTGACGCTATAGGTCGTCTGCGGGACCTGTCTGAGGAGGTCGTCTCCGAGGGTGGGGTGTTGATAGCAGTTTCTCTAGACATAGCGAACGCTTTCAACTCCCTACCCTGGGAGACGATAATGGAGGCGCTCTCATATCATAGGGTGCCTCCATACTTGAGGCGGCTGGTGGGTGACTACCTCTCTGATAGAGCGGTAGTCTATCCCACCAGAGACGGAAGAGGGGGTCGTCGGCGTATGTCGTGCGGTGTTCCTCAGGGGTCTGTTTTAGGACCCTTGCTTTGGAACATCGGCTACGATTACGTCCTGCGCTGTGCTAATATGTGCGGCGTGGGCGTAATTTGTTACGCCGACGACACCCTCGTATCGGCCCGGGGATCTGATTTCCGGGCCGCCACGTTGTTGGCCACTGCCGGTGTGGCGTCGGTGGTGGCGAGGATTCGGCGGCTGGGTCTGACGGTGGCCTTACACAAATCCGAGGCCATTTGTTTCCATGGTCCTAGGAGAAGGCCGCCGTCGGGCTCCAGTATAGTGGTGGGCGGAACTCCCATCCCTGTCAAGGATACGCTGAAGTATCTCGGCGTGGTCCTTGACAGCAGATGGGACTTCATGGAGCACTTTCGGCGGTTGGCGCCGAAATTGGTGTCCACTACGGGCGCCCTGAGTTGCCTATTACCGAACCTGGGGGGGGGAGACGGGAGTTGCCGCCGCCTGTATTTGGTGGTGGTGCGATCGATGGCTCTCTATGGGGCCCCGATCTGGGCGAGCTCCATGACGAATCGTCATAGGGCTCTGCTTTTCCAGGCGCAGAGGACTATGGCGATTCGGGTGGTGAGAGGATATCGCACTATCGCCCATCAGGTGGCGTGTGCGATTGCCGGGTCCCTTCCGTGGGACCTCGAGGCCGAGGTGCAATCCTCGGTCTTTTGGCGGGTGGCGGAGGATCGGAGTCAGGGCTCCTGCCCCACACCGGACACCGTGGTGCGGTGGCGCGGTGCGGCCCAGACGGCGGCTCTGGGCAGGTGGCGGCGGCAGTTGGAGGCTGCAGCCAGCGCTGGAGATTCGTCGTCTCGGCGCCGAATATTGGCGGGGATCGGGCCCATCGTAGACAGATGGGCTCGACGGAGGTGGGGGTCGGTGACTTTCCGTCTCACGCAGGTACTCTCGGGGCACGGCTGCTTCGGGAGATACCTGTGTGATGTCACGAGAGGGGAACCGACCCGGGAATGCCACCACTGTGGCTGTTCAGAGGACACTGCTCAGCACACAATGGTGGAGTGCCCAGCGTGGGCAGGGCCGCGAGCGACATTGGTCGCGGCCCTGGGGGATGGCGACCTCTCGCTGTCGACCGTTTTGAGAAAAATGGTCGACAGCGAGAGGGCTTGGGAGGCAATGGTCTCCTTCTGCGAGGACGTCATGTCGCAGAAGGAGGCCGCGGAGCGGGAGAGAGAGCGGGACCCGCTCTCTCTCCGGCTTCGTCGTGGACGCGGCGGGCGCGCCCGGAGGGGTGATACCCTCCGGCGAGCTGCCGCGTCTGGAGGGTCTCGGGCGGCGGGTGCGGGGGCACCTGCCGTCTAACGACGGGACCCTCGGGGCGCTTCACACCAGTGCGGAGGTACGAGGGGCGCTAACGTTGCTCCCCTCTGGGGAGGTCCGCCCTCCACAACATCTTGGTGGGCGGATGTATCCGCTGGCGGGGTCGCGGACGACACGTGTTTACCGTGACCCCGTTCTTCCTGTGGATAAGCGGTGGGTGTGGGTCCTTGTTTAGTGGGTATTCCGCCCGATTGGTTGGTCGGTGGGGGCGGCGAGTCCCACATATCCTCGTCTCTCCCCCCCGGGGGGGCGAGGAATGCGTAAATGCATTTTTGGGACCTTAAAAAAAAAAAAAAAAAAAAAAAAAAAAAAAAAAAAAAAAAAAAAAAAAGATCCTAAAGTATACGGGCGGGGTACCAGAAGCTACAAACCCAGGCACTGGTGCCTCGCCCCTTTTCAACAGCGGTGGGCGTCGTCGGAAGTTTTTTAGTGGGTAGGAATGCGGCGGTCGCGTCTGCCGCATAGAGTCCCACACCCCTTCCCCGTCTCCCCCTTTGGCCGGGAGACAGTGCGTAAATGCATTTTGTTATCAAAAAAAAAAAGATCCTAAAGTATAATTAAAATCGCCAGCTTCACATACGCCAATCAAAAATGTTGACAACCGAAACTGGAACTTCTAGGAGACTGACAACTTACATATCTTTCACTTCCACTATGCGATTATGTTGCTGTTGCGACTTCAAACTGGACTAACGGACGAAGGGACCTGCTATCCTCTCGGGTTATACTCTTTCTATTTTCGGATGGTAGACCACCAACACGCTTTGGATTCGCCATTCACCTTACCACCTGTGATTTGAATCCCTGTTATCTTGGATTGTGAGATAAGATTCGGCTCTGTAGGTCTAGTAAAAAAAAAGATCCTAAAGTATAATTAAAATCGCCAGCTTCACATACGCCAATCAAAAATGTTGACAACCGAAACTGGAACTTCTAGAAGACTGACAACTTACATATCTTTCACTTCCACTATGCGATTATGTTGCTGTTGCGACTTCAAACTGGACTAACGGACGAAGGATCTGCTATCCTCTCGGGTTACACTCTTTCTTTTTTCGGATGGTAGACCACCAAAACGCTATGGGTTCGCTATCACTCCACCTCTGATTTGTTACCTTTTTTATTTTTATATATTTTATATATATTTTTTGAACTTTTAAGTGCAAGTTTTAAACAAATTAAAAAAGGATAAGTAAATAAAATACTAAAAACCGTTAAACAGTACAAATCTATTCAAATCTTGACAAACGAATATCGAGAAAATGTTAAGCCTAAATACTTCTGGAGAATTCGAGCTTCGCAAGGTCGGGTCTCACGCGGAGCTTCATCAGTGTCAAAATGGAGAAAGCCTTTCTTTTGAGAGGATTACGAAGTGTTTTTATTGATAAATGTAAATGTTGCTTAAGTAAATTAGGTTTTTAAAATCCTATGGAAACTTTGGCATCTGTTTGACGTTTCTATCTGCGTATTTATAATGTTTAATGAATCAATATTTTTAATAGATCAACGAAAGAGTCGCTGGCGAACGTAATAGCGGAAACAGGCTCGCCACCTATTACGTGGGACCAACCATGTTGTTGGCGAAATTAGGGTGTATAATATGCCTCTGCCTACTCCTTCGGAGAACCAGGCGTAATTGTATGTCCAATAAGGATGTGTACTGTCATTTCAGCATTTAAAAGTCATCATCATTATTTCAGCCATTTGAAGTCCACTGCTGAACATAACCTCTGCAATATGCTTTCCACATTGATCGATCCTGTGCCGCCTGCATCCACCGGCTCCCCGCCGCCCCGACTACATCATCGGTCTATCGCGTGGGGGGACGCCCTCTTCTACGTTTGCTGATTCGGGGTCGCCATTCAAGAAACTTAACGCCCCATCGGTTGTCGGTTCTTTGAGGTATGTGCCCCTCCCACTGCCACTCCAGCTTGCAAACGCGCTTCGCTATGTCTGTCACTCTAGTTCTCCTATGGATTTCCTTATTTTTGATTCTATTTCGTAGGTCATATTTACTTGTATGTATGCTATATTATGATTTTACTAACAAGGTTATTTTAATAGGATGTATAGGGATTCTACTTATATCTAAGGAGCCCAAGCCAACCTCACCTAAAAGTGGTGCACCTGCTGATCAATAGACGAGACAATAGGCTCGCCACCTATTACGTGGGACCAACAATGTAATTGGCGAAGCGTGGGCGTCTTGTATGCCTCTGCCTATCCCTTCGGGGAAACAGGCATGTATGTATGTATGGATATAGAGATGGATATTGAGTAAAATTTTGCACGCAGGTATTTTATAACCTGGATTCATACATAGTATACTTTTTATCCCGCTATTCCTACGGGAAAGGGAGCCACGCGGATGACACCACTGGGCGCTGCTAGTGGTAAATAAAAGTAAGTTGAGCTACATTTTAACCCAAAAATAAATAAATGCGAAGTCGCGGGCGTCCTGTATAGATTGAAATATTAGTCAAAATAAAGGCCTCAGGCCACCATTTCTATTTAAACTTTCATCAACCTCTATGTTTGCAGTAGTGTTTATACTTTACAGTCGCAACATCGTCCAGACAACTAAACATGGTGCAAACTCACTCTAAAGCTGCTTTACAGCAAAATAAATCAATCAACAACCTTTCCGAAATTGAAAGCCGAACGCTAAGTAGTTTTGCAATTAACCTCATTTATGTTTTCAGTTTCACTCAATCCCACGAGATCTTAATTGAGTTGTTAAGTTAATGAATATTTTCAACATCCTACTGAACCTTTTGGTAGGTACCTCTCTAAAGTTTCGATATCATTTGTATCATAATATTTACAAGCTATTTCTTTACCTTAACACCACCTGCTATATTTCAGTAGGTACTCTTTAATATATGGGACCCTACCAAGTGTGCCATATGTTCTATAGCATATGTAATTTAGATTTCTGTTTTCGTCAACGATAATAAAAGTCTTTTATATGTAATATGATGTCCGACAAGCGCAGTTTTAAGGTAAAGTTTATTCAAACCGCGCAAAAGTAAAAAAGTCAAATCATTTATTCAAGTTTGGCTCTGGTTGACTTCTTGGCGGGAAAGTGAAGCGTCATGTCTGCAGTTTTGTTTTATTTTCTAAAATTTGTGATATTTCTAACATTAATGTGTAATAACAGTGGATTATTAACCGTTAAGTGTTTCTGAATGTACATGAGTATTGGTAAATCAAACAAAGCAGTGCAACATCACTTTTCAAAGTCTCTCAAGGAGTCCATGTGAGATCTCAGTATAGTCCCACATCTTTACTGAGGACTCAAGGGGCTTAGGGGAAGGTATCTCATTTACCATTTATCAACTTTATCATCACTCATTCTCATTCTATGAATTATATATTATTAATAAAATAAGTAAGTGTACTTGACACTGGCTAGATGTGCTAGACGCACGAAGCCATTATTTAAAAGAAAAAATGTTTGGCTCAAAAGTGCTCTTATGAAATTAACATTAAAACTTTACGCTTTGAAGCTATACTAAATATGATTTTAAGGGTGCTGAGCAGCTTATATGTCATTGTAGACAGATGTCAAGAAAACATGGTAATCAATAAAGATTTATGTCAAGCCGATACATTTTATATTAAATAAGTAATCACTTGTTGCTAAGTAATTTACTGTTTTTATTTGGCATTTTATGAAACAGTTCTCTGCTGAAATACTTGGGTTGCATATAGGCGTAAGTAAATACATGGATAGATAGATAGAAATTTTTATTGTACACAAAATTAAAAAAAACAAGAAAACAATTGCAAATGAAAAACGATACAATTGGCGGCCTTATCGCTTACAGCGATTTCTTCCAGGCAACCTTAGAATGGAGAGTGTTTAAAATTAAATGAGAACCGGGGGTGTAGAAAAGAATAAAACACATGGTTATATTTTGATAAACAAATATAGAAATAAATACTATTACTTAAATAAAATAAACCTAAATACATAAATACGTACATGACATAGGAACACTGAGCAGCAGGACATTACCTGTTATTATTAGGATAACCTTCTATTATTAGGATAAAATCCTATCTGACTACTATATCGAATATCTCTTGATCCTATATTTAGACTGTGTGTACAGTTTTATAGGACATTGCTATAATGTATATTGAAATAAACATAACACAAATTATTATATAATAATTACATATTTAATACAATGGCATGCTATAGCATTATATACATTATAATAAAACATATTTACCATTTATAATACAATATAATATACATTTAATTTAATAGATATAGAATTAATTTAATTTTCAATATAATTATTACTGTATAATAAACCGAATACAATAATCTAAATTTAAACTAATCTAAATATAAAAAGCTAGCATCCTCCTCTCTTCTAAGTTGCCATACCCTACAGGGTCCATATTGTATCTGTGATATTATAAATAACATCTTTGTAACATATGGAGTGCAATAAAGACATTGAGTATTGAGTATTAATGTGTTATACAATGTACTTTATAATTAAGGTTTAAGCTACTGCCCGTAGTTAATAGGCGCGTCAAGTTATCTTGATATTGAAAATGTTATAAGTTGTTTATGCTTGGCAACGCGCTAGGGTTGCCCTCGGTGTTGCAAGCCAATATACTGCGGTGACTACTTTTCGTCAGGTATTTGAACCTTCGGTCAATCAACGGTCTTGACCTGGTGGTGTATCTTCGACAATGGAGCAAATGGGCTAGATGGTTCGTTTTCCTTGTCAATATCACAGGCTTTATTAGTATTCTGCAAACAAGGTCTTAATATACAACCCTCCTGTACATACGTTATAATTATAAAATGATCATAAAATCATCAATAAAACGCTTATGCTTGAGTGCCACCATGTGATATATAATGAATGAATGAATGAATAAATAATTAATGAATGAATAAATAATTAATGAATGAATACATAATTAATGAATGAATAAATAAATAATGAATGAATAAATAATTAATGAATGAATAAATTAATTAATGAACACTCTATTGTAATAAAAAAAATAATCAAATCACTTAAACAAATAAATGGTACTATGGGCGGTCTTATTGCTCACAGCAATTTCTTCCAGGCAACCTTAGGATGGACAGGAAACACAAGATTAAAAAATAATGATATAGAGTAGGCACAACAGAGTGCTCTAGCTTACTTATAAGTAAATAATAAATTCACACATACATATTATTACATGTAATATATAATTTAAAGTTACATACATAATATTACATATTTAAAATTACAAAGACAAATAATGCTCCCAGACTGATTTCTTAAATAATGTATGTCAAAATCAAAAACTATTTATTTATTACATAATTCGTGAAAACTTCAAAATTACATATAAATATAAAAAAAACAATCGAAATAGTATTCACTCAATAGTAAATCACGAAGTTTAGATTCAGTTATATGCAACGAAACAATTTAAAAACAAAAAATATTTAAGTGTAAGTGAATCTAAGTGCCAGTTCCGAGCCATCGCTCTGTAAGAAGAACTAGCAAGAGACTCACAGGCTATGCTCTTTTAAATTTATCCATTGGTTACAATCTTCCTTTGTCTTTAAAGCTATACAATGCAATATAATATAAAATTCACAATTTTCATGTTTTAAGTCATATTAGAATAGCCTATATGAAACGGCAGTTTAATCCCAAGTATTATTATCAAGCATGTATAAAACTATAGAACCTTCTTGGAGCTTAAATAGATAACAAAATATTCTAATTTTAAAATTAATTATTTATCTTATCAATATGTAAACATTTCGGCTGTTTTCGTTTTGCATCTGTAACTGTCTCGTCTGCGCGGCCGGTGTTTGGCAGACGGCGATGATCGATGGTCGGATGGGCAGACGGGCTAAAGCTGACACACGGACCCAGCTTTAGCGAGTCTAGATCGAAGGACCATTACAAAGAGAAAATAATATGTAGCTGCTGAACTAACATAGTTCATCATGCTAATATAATAATGTGGAAATATTTGTATTTTTAAATGTTTGTTATGTATGAGTAAACTCAAAAGGTATAAAGTCTATTTAAAAAATTCTTTCACCGTTAGAACAAGAAAAGTAAAGAGTCCCGACGAAAACACCAATAATAATTATAATTATCCAAGGTGTAATATTTCCTTAATAGTTACCGAAGTGAAGCGAGGGGGTGTGGCACTTACGTATAAACTTCATTCTTTATTCATATAACTGGCGGGAGAAAAAACTAACCTTGACGATTTTCTTGCCTGATTTTTTATGACCAAGCTCCCGGCCGCAGTGCCCATACACTGCGTTAGTTTTTAAGTTGACGTCCACAATAACTTTATTGACCAAACTTGAATTAATGATTTTGACTTTTAACTTTGACTTTTGGCTTTTACTTTGACCTTGACTTTATATTCCGAAGTATACAAATATTATAAAGAGGAAATATTTGCATATGTGTGTTTATCACAAGTAAACTCAAAAACTACTAGACGGATTTAGATAATTCTTTCACCATTAGAAAATTACATTATCCTTGTTATGTTTAGTATATTTTACAAGAAAAAAAATTGGTTAATAATATGCCGTGTGGTACCGGCCTAGAATAGTGCTACCTCTTTTATGGGAAACCGTAAGAGTCGATGAAGAGAAATAGTACCGGATGATGGGCAGCTGCGTCCTCCTGCGTACTGGCTGGAACTGCAATCAGCAACCCGCCTGCCCAGCGTGGTTACGTGATTACGAACAAATACCCTCAATAGAATGTAATCTATTGGGGAGGCCAATTTACTGTTCAGCAGTGGACTTTATAAGGCTGATATGGTGATGATGATGACGATATTATATATAAAAATAAATCTGGTTTTATAAACAGTCTTAAAACATTATCCGAATGTTTAATGACTCTTCTCGTCCACAGGTAAAGGGCCGGTGTGACAAAGGCCGACCGGATTTTGGGTAAGAATTTATTGTCATTTATTGCGTCGTTGTTATTACCGATATAGCAGGTTGTGGGGTCTTAATTAATGCGGGGATTCCAATAAGTGTAAAGGGATTACTATATGACTGAAATATATAATATTGCTGATTATTTTTGTATTGGATTTAAATTCATCATCTAGTGTTTGAACGGAACGGTCGTACTATTATTCTAAAAACACCCTCATTATGATTCCAAAGTGTGTTTCGTGTAATAAAAATATTACAAAAAAGTCCCCGGGCCTAAGCTGTAATAAATGTGAAAAATCAGTTCATGCTACTACGCTATGTGCTAACTTAACAAGTAAGCAACTAACAGCATTACGAACAGCTGATAGTTTGGAATGGACTTGCTTGGAATGTTCAAAAATCAACTCAAAGAGAGGATCCATTGTGATTACGTCTGACGCTGAAACGGATGAAGAAGATGATGTGGACTCTGTTTTGAAGAACCCTACATTCAGAAAACTCCTAAAAGGAGTCGAGAGCACCGTTCAGAAAGAAATGAAAACCATCACGAATTCGTTGGACTTCTTTAGTGAAAAGATTGACGAGTTTAATGAGTGTATGGAGGCCTTCTCTCAAAAAATTAAGGACCTGGAAAAGAAAAACGCTCATCTCTCGAATCTGAACTCCCACCTGCAAACTAAACTCGAAGCAGCGGAACAGAGAGTATCTGCCATCGAACAACAACAGCTGAGGAACCATATCGAAATAGCAGGCATACCTTACGCGGACAAAGATGAGCCGATGAGCATTTCAAAGGCAGTGTCGAAAAAGTTAAATATTTCTGAGGAAACTATAAAGACTGCAAAGCACATCAATCGACGGCCTGATAAGACAGGAATATTACTGGTGGAGTTGCAAGAAGGCAAACGGGATCTATGGTTACAGCGTGCAAAAGACAATAAACTAATATTGAAGGATTTGCAGCCCACTGTTGACATAAATGCGGAGAATTGCCTTAGCAAGATATTTATTAGAGAGGCACTAACTGCATATAACAAATCACTGCTATGGAAGACGAAACAAGATATGATTGGGAACTATAAATACATATGGTGTAAAGAAGGCGTCATAAAAGTAAGGAAAGATGAGAAGGCAAAGGTATTTATAATTCGAAGTGAAAGTGACATTAAAAAAGTACTTACCCTCAAATAAATTAAGGTACTAATATTTTATTACTAAATTAAGATTTTGTCTTTTATGTTATAAAAATGGCTAATTATATTGATAATACTATAACGGAGTTATATGATTGTGCCGACCTTAATACTTACTTAGATAATGTACCTGTTAATTCGCTAACTTGTGTTCATATTAACATACGTTCTTTGATAAAAAACTTCGCTTCATTGCTGCAATGTATTGAACAGGCTAACCGTATTATAGATATTGTAATAGTGACAGAGGCAAGTATCTCTCAAAATATAAGCTCATTGTACGAAATTAATGGGTATGCAATGCGAAAGAAATTGCGTACTAACCAAAAAGGCGGTGGAATAATAGCATACATACACAATAAACACAAAATAAGTGATATAATGATATCCACTTTTCACTTTGAATGCCTAATGGTTCACTTGACGACACCCAATAACTTGGAATATACATTATGCGCGGTATATCGACCACCAAACAGTAAAAAACGTATGTTCGTGAACGAACTGAGAAACACAGTTGAGAGATACTCGCTATCTGATCATTTTATTCTTATAGGAGACACTAATATTAATTTGAAGTGTAATAATAGTTTAAAAGATGAATATTTAAACGTACTGAGCGCGTCAGGGCTTGCCTGTGGGATCAATAGTCATACAAGGATAGAAAAACGGCTAAATGTAGTAACTAAATCATGCATTGATCATGTATTTGTCCGATCCCATAGACAAGATCTGTTCGCCGCCGCACTTGGCACCGTACTGGCTGATCACCGCATGGTTGCAGTGTCTTGCGTTGACCCGGCAATTACACAGTATATGCAAAATTTTAAGATAAAACTAAATTATAAGTTGTTACAGACTGAATTAGAACGGATAGATTGGAATCTGTTTGACTCTCTTGACTGCCCTAACGAAATATATAGATGTATTAGGGAAGAGTTTGATAAATGTTATGAAAAGTCCAAATTTATCTTCAAGTTAAGTGAAAGTAAGAGAAATAAAGAACCGTGGATAAATAAATATATAAAATATCAGTGTTTAAGAAGAGATAAACTGTTCGTAAGTTGGTCGAAAGATTCTAGTAACTCTGTGTTAGGCCTAGAATATAAAAAATGTAGGAATAAGTGTAATAAACTTATAGAAAGAAGTAGAAACAATTATTATAAAAAACAAATTAATGAAAATAAAGGAGACATTCGTAAGTTGTGGCATCTTTTAAATAAAATTTCAGGCAAAAATGAAAAACATGTAGACAATACGCTGCTTAAAGCATTTGCTAAAAGCAATGTTGACGAATATGAGATAGCAGAAAACTTTGCAAAAAACTTCCAAAACAGCATTAAAAAAATTATTTCAAACTGTAATATAAAACTACTGGATCCTAAATATTATTCAAAACCAAGCATAGTATCAATGCATATTAAACCAGCGACTCACAAAAAAGTTTCTAGTATAATTAAGGGCTTATGTCACAAAAAGTCTGCGGGATATGATGGTATAAGACCCATTGATATAAAAAATAATTGCGAAAATATCACTAAAACTATTGTTAAATTTATTAATAATAGCTTGAAAACTGCGATTTACCCTGAGGATTTAAAAACAAGTATCGTGCGACCAATTCATAAGCAGGGCCGGTTAAACGATTACAACAATTACAGACCTATTTCTTTACTATCTATTGTGGATAAGATTGTTGAAAAATTTATCTGCGAACAAATACAGGTCTATTTCCACAAAAACAACATTCTTTCACCGAATCAGTACGGTTTTCAACCTCGAAAAAGCACAACAATGTTACTGTCAACGTTTACTGACCAGATAAATGCTTATTTAGATGGAAAAAAACATGTAGTGATAGTATTTATCGATTACAGCAAAGCTTTTGACACATTAAGGCATAAAACACTTCTCGAAAAGCTGGAATCAACCGGCGTGAGAGGGCCACTTCTAGAGTGGAGCAGAAGTTACTTAAAAAATAGAAAATTCGAAGTAAAGGTTGCAAATTCAAACAGTTCTACAATTAATGTAACAGAAGGAACCGCTCAGGGATCAGTCTTGGGCCCTTTACATTACCTAGCCTATGTTAATGACGTTAATAATTTAATTAAAAAATGCAAAGTGTTTCAATTTGCAGATGACACCTGTTTAATAGCAGCTGATCGTGACCTAAAAACTGCCCAAAATGTCCTTCAGCATGAAATGGATCTGCTCAATAAATGGTCACATGATATGGGTTTAGTATTAAATGCACAAAAAACCAAGTTAATGCACATTCATTCCTCTCATAATCAGGCGCAGCATGATTTAAATATCGTAGTGCATTCGCATAAATGTTTGCACTCTGACTCCTTGTCGTGCGAATGTAAAACGATTGAACAAGTATCACAGTACAAATACTTAGGCCTTATCATAGACAACCGATTTAATTGGGGTCCACACATCGATTCAGTTTGTAACAAATTGCGTGCATTGTTAGCGAGGTTTCACATCATAAGACGAAAGATACCATATTCAGTATTGTTAAATTTGTTTCATGCGCTCGTAGAACCTATATATTCATATGGAATCACAAGTTATGGGAGAACCTTTCGGACTTATTTAGAAAAAATATATAATTTGCAATTAAGATTCTTAAAAACAATAGTTGGAAAAAATAAGGAAAATTTCAAAGATAATTATACCCAATTGTTTACTCACTGCAAAGTAGTCCGTCTTTTTGAACAAATCGAATATTTAATAGTAAAAGATAATTTACACGTAATAGATTCACTACCATTAGATGCCCGGAATCCCATCACTAGACAAGCCTCACAAAAAAAACTTTCTACAATCAAAAGTACCAATTTTTACGGAAAACGCATAATCTGTAGTTATTTACTTCCTAGATTATTGAACCAAATGGAAAGTAATTTTAGAGATAAAATAAATATAAAAACTTCAAAGCATAAGCTTAAAGAATATTACCTTGGAAAAATTAAATAATAATAAAAAATAAAAAGAAAATAAAAAATATAGCACTATAATTAATTCTGTCCCATATAAATTTTATCTGTTCACTTCTTGAATACTTTATCTTTTTTGCAATTATGTGAGAGGGCGAGAGATAAGTGTCCGCGCTAAGTGTGAGTGGGACCACTGTATCGTAAAATTTATTATTTAACTACTCCACTGTTCATCTGTGTTTTGTAAAGGTTTGAGTCGCATGCGTCGCATCGCATTGCAATCAGAGCGTGTTATGTAAGAATATTGATTTGTTTACTGATAGTAATATTTTCGTCACACTAACACTAGTAGATAATTATTATTAACATTAGTTTTAAGAAAATAGTTTATATTAAGATAAATGTGCAGCACCTAGACAAACCTATTACGGTTTTAAGGTGCGAAGTTACACGTAGTTTAAGCATTGAAAAAATAAATGACTAAATAAATAAAGAATTATTTATAATTTACATGTGAAAAAAAAAAAAAAAAAAAAAAAAATTTGTGTGTTTTATCATTATTTCTGTATATTCCGTGCGTAAACGTATAATCGGTTTGTGAGTTGAATTGTTGTTTAAATAAACTGATAACGAAAATTAAAGTAAAATTAGCATGTAAAATATTATTGATATGGTGAGAAGGGTGTTTAAACTGCACTCGATCCTAAGATCGTGGATTCGATTCACTACATGCATATATACAAATGTTGAAAATAAATACGAACATTGACCTTCTGATATTGTTTTTGTTAAATTGGACTATATATTATACAAAAAAAAATCTATAGAAAGTCTGCTTTACTAAATAATATTACAAACGGAGTGACACATAGATTTTTCTTTTACAGATATCTCTAGTGCTCACAGCACAAGCATATATTACTTGTACAATTTAATTCACAAATATCTTTAATATTTCACTCATATATGTTGTGGTGTACCAGGCTCTATAGAGCCTCACCTCACCTGCAAGTGGTACACCTGCCGATCAACGGACGAGGCTCTGGCAAACATATATGTTCCCGGTAAGCTCTGGGCGCCGCCTGTGGGCTCCGCCTTGTGGGCGCCACCACGTGTGACCAACAATATAACTGGCGAAATGTGGGCATATTATCTGCCTCTGCCTACCTCTTCCGGGAAACAAGCGTGTTATTATGTATGTACTTTAATCATATACCCACAGATTCTCCACAAAATAAACGACAAAAATGTAGCATATCAGTACGACCATTGAATAACCAAATGTATTCCTCCCTACGCTTATGATAAAACCCTGGTATTACGCGAATAATAAATTCCCGTTACATGATGTATACAACTCGGTACCACAAGAACATCCGCGTTTATACAGCGCCTGGTTAACCGTGAAATTGAATATGTCCACTGGATTTGTACGGGAAAGCTAGTACCATAACGCGGGCTTCGATTTAACTGGAGATCTAAAGTTTGTGGAATTGGCCTCTCCTACCCTTAAGTATAAAATATTACGACAAGTGAAAATTATCTTTATCGAACATTTGTTATCTCGTTTTCGTTCGTTTATCTCGGGTTCAAACCCTGGTCTAAGATACCTGGGCAGTGGCGTAATCTTTATATTGCAATGCAGAGCTTCTCAGGTATGAAGTTATGTTTCTAATTACCGCTTGCTCCGTGTCGCGCTAAGCCGTTTGTCCGGGCTGTCATGAACACCTATGGCAGTCGTTATTAAGCAGACAGATCCTTCGCGCTAAGCCGTTTGTCCCGGCTGTAATGAACATCTATGGCAGTCGTTATTAAGGAGATAGATCCTTCTAATATCCTGACAGATGGTTCAACCATATATCGATGTTTCTCTCTAAGTTGCGGAGGTCAGACAGCAGTTGTTGCATGTAATAACTGAAATTCAATCAAATCTGTTCAGGCCAGTGAGTGGACCCTGGGTCATTAGTCATTCGATTGTTTTTTTAAGTCTAGGGCACAATCAGGATAATTACTATGGTCAGGTTGAGTTTGTTTTAAAATTAATTAGCTTTGTGAATAGTAAAATAATTTTCAACAGATGACTAAAACTTTTCCTATATAACCATTTTATTTTGGTGTCTTGAAACGTCAAGCAATAAACAGTAGGTATGTAATAAAATATGGTATCATCTTTACAGGAACAAAACATCGTGTACCAACAAAAAACTGAGCAGCAGAAGTGTGTAAGCCCTTTGAACCACCTGAACCCGAAAGCCCAAACGATAAAAAAGCCTCTTTGGTCCTAATGCAGCCCGACTTATCAAGCTGAATGTACCTTCAAGTATTCCTGTTTTTTAATGGGTAGTTCTTCTGCAGAGACTGGGAGGACAAGGTTTTTTCATATTTTTTTTTATGGAACAATACATATTATTTACATTACTGTATTGTTTTTATAATTTTTATTTGTTGTTTTTTTCTGTGCATGATTATAATTTACCTGAATCAAGAACTTATTATTACTATTTAAATTTTAAATGAAAAGTTAAATTTCTTAAAGGGCTTATTTCCAGTCACTTAACGACATCATTTGAATCTCTGAATGCCTTATTAGTGACGAGAGTCATCTTCAGTGACAGAGGGAATGGGTTTCCTAAATTCAAATTCATTATTTATTTTATTATTCTTCTTCCTTTCTTCTGAAACACTTGTAAAAGTCTCTTAAATCTACAATAAATTACGAAATTTCCACGGCTGCAAAGGGAATAGAATATATTAATTCAAAAATAATTGACTCATTTTCGAAGTACTTGTAGGTCTTACTTAAATCTAGGAACGCTCATAAGTAACGACACTTTCACGGTATCGACACTTACACGGCGTTTTCAATTAAATCCAAAAATAATTTAACAGTATTAGGAATTAATCCGAAGCAAAAGATGAGACGAATAATATTAACATTAACAGTAATATTATAAATGCGCATGTAAGTTTGTTAACTAAAACTATCAAATAAATTTTACCAATTATATGTGCTCAAATTGATTTCGTCTGTTTAATTTTCCCAGAGACGACGAATCAATGTAAAGCATTCGAAACATTGTACAAAAATAGTTACATCGAACCGCAGTATTAAAATCCATAAAACATCTTTTATTAAGTATGAATTTTCTTTAAAAAAAATATTTATCTTTATGTAAACTCTTTACTGCAAATACATAAAAATATCAAAACATTAAAAAAAAAGTACATGTACAAAGGCGAAATTATCTCTATAAGAGATATAAGTAAGCAAAAATATAATTAAAACAAAAAAAGTCGTACGAAAGACGTTAAATAACAAAATAATATAAACATACGCAAAAAGCATAAAAAAACATTGAGGGAGCTTGTTGGAAACGGTTTCGTAGGTATTCTGGAGGGTTGGATTTTGTTTGAATATTATAAAGGAAGACAAGGATGTGCATCTTTCTCCGTTGGCGAATAGGAAGCCAATTCAACCGACCTCTATATTCAGAGATGTGATCGTATTTCCGAAGGCCGGAAACAAAACGTATCGCCAAATTCTGAAGTCGCTCCAGCCTGTTCAGCATGTCTTCCGTCAAATCCAGGAAGCAAATGTCAGCATAATCAAGGAGAATTATCTATTTTTATAAACAAACAGCAATATCATGTTTTCTATTAATTATAAATTATATTTTTCGTAGGTGAAAAATAATCCCCATTTAGCTAACAACATATTATACTAAAGTGTCTAATCCCTCTCTCCCTAAGCTTATCTTTGTTTATAAGCTGTAAAAAGGCTTTTACAAAAAAGTTTAAACAAAACCCCGAAACTCTTCCAGTGCCGTTTAGCATCCATCTTTTTGCGCGGTTTCGGGTTAAAACGTATGCCGTTTCTCATTCATCATCTTGTTTTTGCTTGCTGCACGAAAACGGCGTATCTCTCCGTGCGCCCACTTGACTCTGATCTTTATTACAACGTATTTAGTAAAAGGTTTTCCTTGAATTTTGCTAGTATTATAGATGTCAGCATTGCGCATTCGAAATTAAAGTGGAATAAATAGTGTATTGCTGACAAATATACTGTGTTCCTTTTGTCGTAGCAGTGTTCTGTGTTTATCAATTGTTTTCAATTCAATAATTCTCGAACACTTGAATTCGTTTTATGCTTTTTTTTCTTCTGGTATTAAAAGTTATTTGCTTAAGAATTGAATATTATGCAGCGTTTAGTCATTTTATCACTGACAAAGTCAAGTAAAGTTCATCATGTTCAAGTCTTACTTTGTTTTAATTGTGTACATTATCACAATTTTAGAGATGATCTTAGAACGAAGCGACGGCAATCTAGTCTGCCGGACCCATCACAGGACATTGCACATATTCTGTATAGTAACTTGTCTAGCTGATGGATTTGCTTTACATTTTGTTCTTATTTTTATTTAAAAAATTTATTAGTAACACTTTTCTTGGACAACATTTATCCCGTACAACTATTTAGTTTACAACTGCTAGGGTTGGCTGTTAGAGATCTCTTCTAGAGATAAGTCCACCTTTGTACATGTTATTTTATATACCTAATGTAATACTTGAAATTATTTTTGTGCAATAAAGGATTATTATTATTACCAAGAAGCTTCACTGATGTACCCCAATACAGTAGTAGAAACTTCATGTTATCAGGATCCCTATACACCCATATTCTTAAATAATCTATATATTAGTTTATATTATAATTGTCTGCAACTAGTATGTAATAAATATTTTTATTTCTTTCTTTTTATGTATCTTCTAGTCTACTAACATCTCCGATTTTCGTCTTTACTCCTCAATATACTCTCGGAATACTCTTATAAATACAGACACTATAGAACAGAAAGTCCGTCAGCTTACCCTACGAAGAAAAATCTGTGTCTGTAAATCTGTAACGTCTAAATAATAATGTCGCGAAATCTTCAAAATTCAAACGGGCTGTTTCGTCAGTTCATTGTTTCTTACTTTACACGTCTATTTAAATATAAACTAAATTGCTGTAACAATAATTAATTTATTGCCAAAAAATGTATGGATATATTTAAACAAACTACAGTGGACCCGCGGTATTCAGACAAACGTTTTGCTAAGCAGTGTCGGACTATCGAATTTGTCGGATCATACGGAGTACCTACTACCCGAAATCCCTTATAGTCTGGACTTTATTGATAAAGAGTACTTTGTAATCCGACAAGCTACAGCTCAAAATTGAAAGATTATCATGAAGTGGTTCGTTTAAGTTGCAATCTGTTCAATTATGCATTTGCTTTATGAGTAAAGATTTTCCAAAATAATGTTTGTGTTCCTACATTCCACAACGATAAGCATTTCGGATTACAGGGGGCGGCGGATTAGACAGTGCCGGTTTATCGGGGTTTCACTGTATCATGAATTACAATTAACTTTAAGTATGTTTCGAGTTTATAACAGTCTGCTGAACTAGGTGTAGGAGTGTTCTGAGCAGCTTTTTGATCTCATCCCGACCTCTCCTTTCCTCTCCCGAACAACACGTGCTGGTCTTAGAAACCATCCTTATACTGTGCAGACTATCAGCACTCAAACCCAAAAATTTGGACAGTCGTTTCTGAGCAAGACCACTAAGCTCTGGAATTTGCTGTCGGCTCATGTGTTTCCTATTTCCTATGATCCTGGGTCTTTTAAGCGGGGCGTGAAACGGAATTTTAGCAGACCGTCATGAGTGGATGCGCTTTGTTCCGTGCTTATTTCGCGATGAAGCGCTTTCATTTATATTTTTTGGACTAAATCGACGGCTTACCGTCAGGCAGGATGTAGTCACTATGACGTGTCACTTTAAAAAAAATTGAGCAAACAGCGTCTTCAGCCCTAGGACTTAATCATTAAGGTAACGCAGAATGATTCTAAGAATATTAATATACAATTACTTTAAAGTTTGTTTTTGATTTGTATTATATTAACCATTAGATCGTCTTATATACCTCATCGTCCTTTGCTATAAGAAACTCTTAAGTAAGACACGGGAGTGAATTTATCTTCTATAAGGACACAAAAAATCTGTAGAGTATAGCTAAATGATATGTCACGGAAAATCTTCATAATCCGATCGGGCACGGTCCATAAATCACGCAACCAAAAACTTGGCGATCCAGATAATCCCAAGGGATTTGTAAATTCATTACGCGCGATAAAAGTTCCCTTCGAATTAAAATGGAGATTATGAACTTGGGAGCACGCTGTAAAGTTAGATCCAACTTTTATGAGCCCCCTGTATAAAGGATTTCTGGCTTTATAATAATCGTTGAGTCGAACTTCTTGATGCGTCACAACTTTTGTTTATATTCTACATTTTGATGGCCGTCGTTAATTCTGTTGTGATTTATCCATTGTTTGTGTCACAGTTATTGTTATATTTGCTGTAGCAGTCGTATTTTTCAATGTAGATATCTACTCTTTTCTGATTGATAATTACATAGATATCATAATCATTATCATCATCTTAGACTATTAATGCACCACTCCTGACTTCAGCCAGTAAACGAACCAGCAAACTTTATAGAGGATGGCCTTCTAACTGATGGACTGATGATCCGATTAGATATTGGCAGTTTTAAGAACAACAGAAACTTAATATTTTATTTTTTTAATTGTATTAGTTTTTAAGACATAATTTTAAAAGAGCAGAGATGAGTTTCCTAAAACATTCTTCTCAATCTCGTTTCCTATTTGGAAGCCTCGTTAGAGTCACCGACAGACTGACTGACTGACTGAATTACAGACAATCCCCTCCCCCCTATAAAATCACGACAGGCCGACTAACAGATCCCGTTTATAAGAGTCACTGACAGACTGACAAATCTTGAGAAAAAACCACAACAGGCAGATAAACTGACAAACCTTGACAAATTCTGCCAAAGAATTCATTTGCTTTCATTTCTTGATTATGGTACCGCTCATATCTCTTTCAATGTTGTTAAGAAAAAATATTATGGAATTACCATTTTGTGTATAAAAATTTGGCGAATCTAAATGATTCTGTTGAACTGAAAGACAATAAATTATATTTATTTTATTTCTGGTCGTGGCGGTTGGAAGCCGGCGGCATTTGGTCGTCAAACGTTATTAACTATTGAGCAGACCTATGTTCAGGCGGGGACTATATGTCTGAAATTATGATGACTGACAACTGGCCGACATACATATATATAATCACGACCGTTTCCCCGAAGGGGTAGGCAAAGGCCAATTATAAGCCCACATTTATTGTTGGTCCCACGTAATAGGTGGCAGGCTTATTGTCGCTTATTGGGAACTTTTATGTTCACCAGAGTCTCGTTCGTTGTTCAGCAGGTGCATTACTTGCAGGTTAGGTTAGCTTAGGCTCTGCAGATCTTCATAGATACTCAATATGATAGAGATTCATGACATTTTTTTATCCTCCACCACGTGGAATCATTCCAAATCGGTGGAGACCAATTCGTCTCACAAACCAGATTAAGAAGCATTCGAATCATAATTCTCGCTGCAAATTCAGTGCAAACACTGCTACATAAACGGTCACCCATCCAAGAGAACACTACTTAACTTCGATAATAAACCACTTAGTCTAACGAAAAACAGTGTCTCGTTGCTTAGTAAATATTTCTTTATATTCATAATGTTAAACATATTTCTGAACAAATATTGTTTGAAGTTGTCAAAAACAAACATAATTTATAATATCGATGCTTTCATCGTAGGTTATATAAATCGAATGTATTTCAATCACATATTTTTTTTCTAAGAAACTGATATTACGATATCTATCTTTTATATAATTTGATTTGATTTGATAGGTATTCAGATTTGTAAACTTTTTCAATTACTACACGAAATGAATATCAAGTATTAAATTGATAATTTGCCTCGAACATTCTGTCACTATTTGAATTCAATTGAATTATTTATTTCGATACCTTACTAAGTGCTTACAGAAAAGCTTATTTTACTACTGTAGAATAACTACAACTCAATAAAGCTATTTTCAAGTTCTTGTTAAAATTTATTTACGTGAATACAAAGTTGAAATATAACATTAAGAACACCAAAAAGATATAGTACCTAAACAACTTAAATAAACTAACTTAACTTAAAACTATAAATAGAAGATGTCTTTCAACTGTGGGCCCATGGGTACGGTGCCAAGAACGCTGGCAACATATCCTCTTTGGATTGCCAGGCTAATACGCTGGCAGAAGTAGCTGCCAGCCTTCTTGTCACCGGAGGCATCAATAAGGCGAGTACTTAAATGCCTGACAAGCTGCTTTGCCTCCGGCCCCCATGGACCCATTGTCTCCATCGCAAACGGAACAAATAAATAATTAGTTCCCAGATTCGCGTACTTGTTCCGTTTGCGACTTTCACTAGTTCTTGTTATATTTACAATAATAATAAAAACGTTTATCTAATAAGAAATATTTTCTGACAATGACACCAATCATTTAGTTCCATGATAAGTATAATGTAGAACTTCTGCTATGGATACTAAATATCGGAGGAACATACATACTTTTTTTATGTAAATGCATACTTAACATATATAGGAAGACATTCAGACTAGGACAAATATTCACAAAAAGATTCTTCCTGTGTGGGAATCGAACCCACGACCTCAGGAGAGGAGTGCGAATATACTCGCCACCACGCCATATTGGTCGTCAATTTGGTACATTGAAGTATAGATATTAACTTACAACTATCATCATACCAACCTTATAGAGTCGACTGCTTCCCAAGTGCCTCCACAAGAGAGAACATTCCATTGGAGGTATTTGCCTTAATCAGCACGCTAGGCAGGCGGGTTGGCGAACGCAGTTCAAGCCAGTACGCAAGATGACGCTGCTGTCCATCCGGTATAATATTTCTTTGTCGACTCATACGGCTTCATGCGAAATGAGATGGTATGGGGCTATTCTAGATCTACCTTGTTGAATGTTAATATTAGAAGATCAATTGAAAATTAAAAGAAGACATTCTCATTTTAAACTGAAAAAAATATGTCAATATCATTTGCAACACGATATTTGGAAATAAAAATAAAAACAAAATATTCCAATTTCAAATTAAAATGACGATAAGATATTCTAATGGACTTCTTGGCGGGAAAGTGAAGCGTCATGTCTGCAGTTTTGTTTTATTTTCTAAAATTTGTGATATTTCTAACATTATTGTGTAATAACGGTGGATTATTAACCGTTAAGTGTTTGTGAATATACATAAGTGTTGGTAAATCAAACAAAGCAGTGCAACATCACTTTTCATATTCTCTCAAGGAGTCCATGTGAGATCTCAGTATAGTCCCACATCTTTACTGAGGACTCAAGGGGTTTAGGGGAGGGAATTTCATCTTCTATTTATCATCTTGATCACCACTCATTCTCATTTACTATAAATTATATATAATTAATATATCACTTACTTGACACTGGCTAAATGTGCTAGACGCACGAAGCCATTAATTAAATGGAAGAAGAAGATATTCTAATGGGACTTCTTGGCGGGAAAGTGAAGCGTCATGTCTGCAGTTTTGTTATATTTTCTAAAATTTGTGATATTTCTAAAATTTATGTGTAATAACGGTGGATTATTAACCGTTAAGTGTTTATGAACATACATGAGTGTTGGTAAATCAAACAAAACAGTGCAACATCACTTTTCAAAATTTTCTCTCAAGGAGTCCATATGAGATCTTAGTATAGTCCCACATCTTTACTGAGGACTCAAGGGGCTTAGGGGAGGGTATCTCATTTACCATTTATCATCTTTATCACCACTCATTCTCTATGAACTATGAATTATATATTATTAATATATCACTTACTTGACACTGGCTAAATTTGCTAGACGCACGAAGCCATTATTTAAAATAAAGAAAAAAAAAAGATATTCTAATGTCAAATGATAAGAAGATATCTCAAAGTCACTTTTGCTTCTTGGCGGAAAGTGGAGCGTCATGTCTGCAGTTTTGTTTTATTTTCTAGAATTTGTGATATTTCGGACATGTGTGTAAATGCAATAAAACAGTGCTACATCATTTTTCAAATTCTCTCAAGAAGTTCATGTGAGTTCTTAGTCCCACATCTTTACTCAGGACTCAAGAGGTTTAGGGGGGATGGCATTTCATTTATCAATATCATCACGACTCATTCTCATTTACATTGAATTTATATTTTAATTATGTATCTCTAACTTGATACTGGCTAAATGTGTTAACGCACGAAGCCATTATTTAGAAAAAAAAACAGATACTTATTTGCGAAAAGAATATAATCCGGATTTCGAATAAAAACATGATATGTACGTTATAATTATAGGAAACACCCTGACCAGTACTTACATTCGGATTGATGCACACAAATATGAGCCCACGACCATGGAGACGGAAGTGCAAATGAACAGACATCCACGCCAAATAATTACCTAGAACTGACATTCTATCTTAAAGTTATCTCCTTGCAGCTCGCGCTAATACGCCGAGACGTTCAATAATAGCTACCTCGACTTAGGATTAAGTTTCGAGTTCGATCATTCACCATTATCGCTAGTTTCAGCTTCAGTGCCGTTCTTGATTTCAGCTCCAATCAAGAGCGCATTGTATGATGCCTCTAATTGCAGTGTTAAATGTAATGATCCAGTTCACGCCCTAACCTAACGTCATCTTAAATTCTTGTTGCTTGTTACTACTTTACATCAAACCATTTGCCGATTTTAATGGAACTTGAAACAAAATTGATTGTACCCTGAAGAAAGTTATAGGCAAATTGGAACAAGAGAACATACAAGGTCGTAAGAAGCGCCAGACTATAAGCCACACAGACAACAGTTTCATAGATAAGCTAGTAATTAAATACTAGTAATTTAGTGAATACTAGTAGTTTTCTTGTGTTGCCCAAAGTAAAAACGAATAATGGTAAAAAAATGATCACCTTTGAAGGCGCGCAGCTTTACAACAAAATACCCTCGAATATTAATAATGTAAGCTCGTTTAATGAGACAAACGAAAACTCGCAGAACATATTATTGATACTTACTCTTAACTATTAAATTGAATACATTGGATGGGCGAGCGTAATCTTTAAGTGACGACGATGTAATTAATAATTATTTGTATGTTAATCTAAGTTCTCATTCAAGTGACTGGATATGTCTTTTTGAGAATAAATATCTTTATCAATAATTTAATTAATCAGACATTGCCATCCACTGCTAAACAGCCCCCAAATCTCCAAAAAAGCGACAACCATCCCGGTCCTCTGCAGAACGCATCTATTAGCACCAGCCACCTGTCTGAAGTAGTCGGTTAACCCTGCTGCAGGTTCTCCTTCATTCACTCTGCGGGACTGTTCGAAATGGTGACTGGGACGAAGCAGGCTCAAGAAGAAACATGGATGGTTTTTATTCAGTAAAAGTCTGACAAACACTCCTGTTTCAACCACAGCGGGAGAAGGTCGTTACATTATTTCCAATACGAAAAAAAAAGTATTAATAAAAAGACGTATTCTACTTTATTGGCCCTAACTTAGTCTCCAACGTCTATCAGTCCGTTTGGAGACATAGCGTACTTCTTCTTCAGCGTACTGAAACAGGTGATTAAATAATAAATTTAAATTTAAAAAAAATATATTTTCTGACAATTACACCAATTGTTTAGTTCCAAGATAAGTATCGTTAAGAACTTGTGTTATGGATACTTATTAACGGATAAACATACATACATACTTTTTTTTGTAGATACATACTTAATGTACATAGGAATTGACATTCTTTATAAAGATCATATTGTCAGAGCAATGTTTCACTTTCCAAATCTTCAATATATTACATCTCCGTCTAATTTCTTTTCGACGATGGTTTATTTTTAATACCCGGTATGATTCGTTATTAAAAACGTAATCCAATATCAATAAGACAGATGTAAATCCACGGAGCAAATACAGCGAAGACGCGCTGTTTCAACATTTTTCTGTTAAACAAAGATAGAAAAACATATATTTTAATAGCACTTTCACAAAGACGAAATTAAACTTATGAAGGAAGCGGAGGTGCGCCCCTCTATAAGAAGATCTTCTACCTACCGGTCTGATAGAAACGCACGGGGACCACGGCACAGCTAGACATTATCTTCAATACAGCACTGAGCTTAAGTAATTTCGCTAGCGCATTTTAGGAATGATGCATCACTAACAGGGGGGCGCCCATTCTAGTGGTAACTCGCATAAATACTTAAAAATAAATGTATGAAAGTCAAAATCATTTATTCAAGTATGGCTCAATAGAGCTCCTATGAAGGTCAAAAGTAAAATTTATCATTCAGATAGATCAAAACTTTAGAGTTATTAAGAATAAGGCAGCATATGTAAAAGTATTTAAGTATGTTTATCCATTATTTAGTATCCATAACACAAGTTCTTAATGATATTTATCTTGGAACTAAATAATTGGTGTAATTGTCAGAAAATATTTATTATTTATTTATGAACGCCTGCAATACAAGTTTCATCACGAGCGTGAACCAAAATGCAACACCTCAGGCGCGATGCCAAATTTTTGCGCCTAATTTGGACAGCTCATGCTGTAATTTCTTTGGAAAACCTTAAGAGCTTATTCTACAGCCCAAGTGTACTCGGCAGAAAGTAGTCATTTGACACATCGCACATCTAGACTTTCTTAAAAGACGTAAATGTCATTTTGTCAGTTTTTTTTTCCTTTTAAATAATGGCTTCGTGCTGTTTGCACATTTAGTCATTGTGAAGTAAGAGATATATTAATAACATATAAATAACAGTAAATGAGAATGAGTAGTGATAAAGATGATAAATGGTAAGTGAGATGCCCTCCCCCTAAACCCCTTGAGTCCTCAGTAAAGATGTGGGACTATATTGAGATCTCACATGGACTTCTTGAGAGAATTTGAAAAGTGATGTTGAACTGTTTTGTTTCAAATACCAACACTCATGTACGTTCACAAACACTTAACGGTTAATAACCCACCGTTATTACACATCAATGTTCAAAATATCACAAATTTTAGAAAATAAAACATAACTGCAGACATGACGCTTCACTTTCCCGCCAAGAAGTCCATTTTGTCAGTTTTACAGTAAAGGGTTTAATTTTTTTTATCACAACTACGAGAACATACTCGGTTTGATGTTTGGCGCTCTCTATCGGATAGTTGTCGGATTTCAAAAAAGATCTTTCAGTATAGAGATGCGTCTACATAAAAGGAAACTTGTCGCATAGTTAACTCAATTTTGGAATTTGATCATTTACGTCTTTTCAGAACTAGATGTGCGACATATAGAAATTATTAGAGGCGAGCCCGAGGTCTGTTTTCCGACATTTTTGCCCTTACTTCGCACGGTCTTTGGCATACTTTTTGGGTAAAAGATTGGCACGTATCACCCTTTACGACGTCTAGCCAGCTCTTCCTGAGATAATTGATATTTATTGAAACACCAGTGGTTCGCCAGTGACTTCCTCTGCGTAAAATCGCGCGTTTTGTTTAAGTAAACATAAAAAAATATTTTACGCTTTTAGCTTCAAAAATTAAAACTTTCCATACAAATTTGGATCCCCAATTTCTACCCCTTATAACGTTTTTCGCATTATAAAGTAGCCTTTATTCTTTCTCAGGTTCTATCCATATTTCATTCAAATTAGTTAATGATAGGTATAGTAGTTTTGGCGTGAAAGCGAGACAGACAGACAAAATTACTTTCGCATTTATAATATTAGTATGGATATTGAAGCCGCTTATTGTGAATCACAATACACAGTTCTTTAAGCCACCTCCTCATCATATTAGCTCCGTGGTAATATCAGATGGAAAAATTCGAATGGCAGTAACTGTAAAAGTGCCTACGATTGTTTTCTCTGTTCAATAACTTTTACTACCAATTTTATTACTTCCTACAATTTTTGACTTATGAGGCACTTGACATTCTTGGTAATTTGATCGTTTAAAAGTATTTGATAGCGGTTTTCTTTTAGTTGTAGGATTCATTAGTCAATTATAATTAATAAATAGGTGTATAGGGAGCCTTACTTGCATGTGATAAACTGCCGATCAACAGACAAAGGGAAAATTAAAAGCGGTTATAGGCTCGCTGCCTATAACGTGGGAACAAATTAGTCTGAGCTATCGGAACTATCTATACGATATCCAATGGACAATGTACGCTTCACACCCTCAATAACATAGCTGAGCCGTTAGATATATTTCAATATTCTCTGGGCGAATCCACGAAATTTACGCTCTGTTATATGTGTTTATATAAATAATTTATTATTCATATATATTGCATTGTGTCAATAACCTGTTTACTAAGTGTTTTTTTTACTCATAGTTTATTTAAAGTAAGCTATCTTGATACAAAATTGTAACTTTAGCTTACTTGCTTTGTTTAAACGTCATCCCATCTTGTGAGAGATCTGCCCACGCTCGGATTTTCGTTACGGTTACCACTTCACGGAATACGGTGCGTGGGTTGTTCTTGGAAAGTAATATGCAAGGACTTTCCATAAAAGCTTTTGTACGTGGTTTGCAAGAATCTTGTATGGAAGCTCTTTTACTGGGTAGGTAAAATAATTTCATACAGGTTTTAGCATTCATAAGCACTTTTTCCAACTGTATTCAAGTTTATTTTTCGGTCCCATTATAAATCCTCTCAATATACGCTGTCTTATATCATTGACCCACTTTTATTGTTACATTTTAGTGCTATGTTCAGAATGTCCTCGTTTCTAATTCAAGCTGAAATTTGGAGATCCTTTGAAGAACTGGAATGCCCGACTCAGCAAGAAGATTTTGCAGGTTGAAATAGCAGTGGTCGAGGCACATAGCTCAAAGTATATACAACTAATGTTGGCGTTGAGATATTCATTGGCTATTGCGTACCTGCAACCGAAAAAGAAAACGGCCTCGTATTCGACAAACCTATTGTCTGGTCAAGGATTGGAAGTCAGTAGATGCAGTCGACTAAAGATCGGTAGACGCTTTGTTTTTGATCGACAATTGCGGAAAAATCAGCAGTAGGCATCTTGTGGCTGAGAGTCCGTCCACGAAATTAAAACGACCAAAGTTAACCTTGCATGAACCAAATCGAACTCCAAACTTGGTCACAATCTAAATTAACATTTTCCATTAAGTAACTCAACGAACTTCCGTGACCGAGACTGAAGACATTTGATTATCCGTATATTTTACACTCAAACGGTTCTCATCTCCTCACATTCACGACCCATTAAGTAAATGTTGTCTCCTACACGCCTATATAAAATAGACCGTTTGTCAGGACCCAATACGTTTCAGAATAGCTGGGCAGAGTTTTGTTTATTGGTCCCGGAAAATAAATAGGATCCGAAACGAAATTAGGAAAGTAGTAATTCTTCCAGGCATCCATGTTGTACGTATGAAGATATATCCCTTTTGTTTAACGGCTGGTTTGAAAGGGTGAATGGAATTTTGATTGTGCTGTGAATTTATTATGCAAATTGGTGTGAGAGGATATTTATTTTGCCGTAATTAATGTCATGTTAATAAAGCTGGTATTGTTTTCCTAAGCGTGCTTATGACGCCAATTTAGATATATGATTTGGTCGATTTTAAATAAAGCACGTTTGCTGACCATTTGTGTGTTGAATTACCTATTTATATTCAGTTATTGCCTATATGAATTTCATATTTATTTATTTTATACTAGCTGACTCGGCAAACTGCGTACCGCTTTAGAATCAATAAACGTTTTGTTAACTATTCCGCTTAATCAAACTCAGCTTTTAATTTGACAACCAATATGGCGTGGTGGCAAGTATTCCGAGCACTCCGCTCCTAAAGACATGGGTTCGATTACCACACAGCACATTTCTTTGTATGCATGAAGATGAATATTTCTTTTGGTTTGGGTGTTTTCCTATGTATATTAAATATGTATATAATAAACAAAAAATAATATTTATGTTTATCCGTTATTTAGTATCCATAACACAAGTTCTTAATGATACTTATCTTTGAACTAAATAGTTGGTGTACTTGACTTTTTTTCTTTTTTTTTTACTGAGACACGTCAAAATGACTGCATCCTGCCTGATTATAAGCAGTCGATGCAGTCCAATAAGAAAATGAAAGCGCTTTATAACGTGAAATAAGCACGCTATAAAGCGCATCCACTCATGACGGCCTGCTAAAATCATACCTCAGCATCTCCTATAATGCGAACCGCTCGCCGTTGCAGTCTGTCAAGTGCGTCGAGGAGGTATGTAGCAGAACCGTCCCAAAGATGGGAACAATACTCTACACTCGATCGCACTTGAGTCTTGTACAATACTCAAAATAATTATTAGTATTAAGATAATTGATGCACAAAAATGGAAATGGTTTTAATTACATTGAAATTAATGTATCCACGTGGCAGCAAGGCATTGCTTTATTAGAGCACATCTAAATAATTCGCATAGCATTGCATTTCTTACTATTAAACAATTTGCTGGATGTGCTGCACTCGTGTCGACTCCCATCATTGAAGCACCTTTTGATATAAGACAGAAAATCACGGTCGAAAATGGAATTGTACGGAACAATGAACGAATATGCCTGAAAAATCAAATACACAGTTAAAAATTACCGATTGGATAGATAATTGATGCGCGCACATTTACAAACGATACAACAATCACTTTTTGCTGCTGAATTTCAGAAACAATCGTTTAGAAAGAATTCATTGAATCGAATTCAAATGTAATCGAAAAATTTATAAAATTGGTTTTAAACTCGACAAAAATGCTTATAAAACATAGCGAAAGTATGCACTGTTAGCTCAATTGCATGCAAAAAAGGACCGTGCAACTGAATCAACTGTCAAAGGATAATGCCATCTACTTACACTACCAGAACCAGCATGCAATTCCATGTACATTTTGATCCAAGTTGTATTCCTGTCATGTATCCGAGATGGCGTTATACACAGTTTTCAATTTCCATGCAAAAGGTATGAGGAAAGAATTTTGTGTGTGATTTTTCAAATGGTTTATAGTTATTCTTTTTTTTCGGATTGAAAATCATGTAACCACCACCACCAAATCACCTTCTTCCGCTGTGGGTGGAGCGGGAGGGTGTGTCAGACTTTTATTAACTAAAAATCATTCATGTTCCTTCTTGTGTCTGCTACGTCCCATATAACCATTTCGGAAAGTCCCGCATCCCCGGCAGGCTTGACCTCCTCCTCTACTGACATCTCTTTTAGGCGCGCGTGGAACACGAACGCGCCGTTGACGCGGCCATGTCGCCTATAGAAGGCGGACGGGCGGCGAATAACACAATGTTACTCACCGCCCACTAGCTAGCGCTGGGAGTCATCTCGTGCCTCCCGTTTTTTATACTTTAGCAGAATAACTATAAAAAACGGGAGGCACGAGATGATTTCTTCGCGCAGAAAAATTCAAAATATCAAAGATCATAAAATTCGATGCAGCTGTACTTGAGTTCTAAATGGGCAAACTTATGCGACTTTCCTTTATACATATATAGATAAAGAAAGCTATACTGGAACTCGTGTCAAGCAACCACTCTCCTTTACTGCACATCAATACTTTGACGACCGAAAAGATGAGGTCAGGTATCTATGCCTCTTCTCCGCTCCAGAAGTCGTGGGTTCGATTCCCCTCTTCATATCTTTGTGGTCATGTACATGTATATTTGATCTTATATATATTTAGTATGTATTCACAAAAAATATATATCTATTAATGTTCATCCATAATTTAGTATCTGTAATATCGTGTATTATGTATCTGGGTGTATAGGGACCCTACCAAGACCTAAGGAGTCAAAGCCAACCTCACCTGCAAGTGGTGCATGTGCCGATCAACGGACGAGGCTCAGGCGAACATAACAGTGCCCGGTAAGCGGCAACAGGCTCGCCACCTATTGCGTGGGACCGACTATATAATTGGCGAAATGTGGGCGTATAAAATGCCTCTGCCTACCCCTTCGGGGGAAAGGGCATGAATGTATGTATGCAATATCTGTAACACAAGTTCTTAAGTTCTTGGAACGAAAAATTTATGTGATTATAAGAGACTTATTCATATATTTTATTATGACTAAACGATAATTTGGATGAGCCAAGCCACCGGCTCAATCAATAATCAACGTCAAATAGTCAAAAGCACCATATATGTCGTACCACACCTTATCGCTCTTGACAAAAGAGACTTTTGTCGATTTTATGGCGCTTCGGATGTTACCAAATATATAACGCTGACTGTACAATAAAAAGACTTCAATCAGCCGTGTCTTCAACATGGTGGAAACTCCAAATGATGTCAAATTCAGCGAAATACTCGTTTGGAAGTCGATTAGGCACCCAATTTCTTTTGTACTGTGTTTCCAGGCGACATTTTATCTAAAATATACTGCCAATTGATAAAATATGTCATTGAAAATTTCAAGCTTAGGAAATTATTGAAGCTTGTATGATCATTACAGTATATAAATAAAAATATATATGCTTGGGATTAAGCTGCCGTTTCATACAGGCTGTTGTAATATGAATGAATTAGAACATAAATATTGTTAATGTTACATTAAATTGCATTGTATAGCTTCACAGACAAATGAAGATTGTACCTAACCAATTGATAATTTAAAAGAGCATAGCCTGTGAGTTTCTTGCTAGTTCTTCTTACAGAGCGGTGGCTCCCAACTGGCACTTAGATTTACTTACACTTCAATCGTTTTGTTTTTTAATTGTGTTATTGCATGTAAGTGAATCTGAGCTTTGTGATTTCAGTGTAATCATATTTCGTTTGTTTTTTTTATTTATATTTAATTTTGACTTTTTCAATTACTACTAATAGTTTAAGGAATAAAATAATTAGAACTTTGAAATTTGTATCAAAGAAAAAAAAAGTTTAAGAATTATTTGTGCTTCGGATAACGTTAAGACGCTGATCCCGGTTTTTACAATAAGTGATGTTCGGAGCCGTGTCTTTTCGGAGCTATGTGCGTGGGTAATTATCGCTTGCTCCGTGTCTCGGAAAGCACATTAAGCCGTTGGTCCCGGCTGTCATGAACATCTATGGCATTCGTTATTAGGAAATCTGTCCCTTCTAACATCCTGACAGCTGGTTTAACCATAGAATGATTTTTCCCTCTTGGTTGCGGAGGTCTGACAGCACTCGCTCCACGTAATAACTGAAATTCAGTCAAATTTGTTTAAACTAGTGAGCAGATCCTCCCCCCGACTCCAACTTGTCGTGGTGGGGAGGCTGAGTACCTCCCGGTAAGGCGCAGAGGGCGCTAGGGAAAAGTTAACACCCTGAGATTGGCGACTCTGGGTGCCCCTAGTACCGACTACCGAGGGGAAATTTAGAGGGACCTGTGGAGGGTGCAGCGGGCGAGCCAGGAGGGCCTGTCAAACAGCGCCAGAAGACCGCAGGCGGGGTGTCAAACGCTAAAACCCAGGTACTAACCCCGCCTTTTTGTCAACAAGCGGCGGGCGTCGTAAGATTTTTAGTGGGTATTACTGCTGGCAGTCGCGTCTGCCGGTGGTGAGTCCCACACCCCTTTTCGGTCCCCCTTTGGCCGAAAAGCAGTGCGTAAATGCATTTTGTTACTGACGTAAAACAAAAAAAAATAGCAGACCCTGGGCCTTATGCTTAAATATAGGGCAACCGGGATAATGCTGGGATATGATGAGCAAAACGCTGCACGCCTACCTCCATCAATCCGGTCTGGGTCCGCTAGGTGAAGTTTGTTACATCTCATTTTTCCAGTAAGTAAGATATAGTTACAGCGCCCTTTTATATTTGGCGGTATGTACCTAACCGGATAAAATAGTACCGCGTCTTCATCTACTTATGTGTTATTCTAATGTGTAAGCTATATTGTTGCACAGTTTCACTAACACATATTCAACAGTTTTTGCATGAAAGAGTAACAAACATACATAGTATTATTTCCGTATATAAATGAGTAATGAGTAATGATTATGATGAAGACTATTGATCCCACATTTAAACCGACTTTTATTGGACCCTTACCTAATGTAAGAATAAATAATTGAATATCTCTAACTATATTTTCTAGAAAAAATACATAAAGGCACGTCACGCCTCTTTCCACGAAGGGGTAGACAATAAAATTATTTAACTAGTTGATTATCTTACAGAAAATATAATAAAGTTCCAATAATGCTACATTTGCTTGTGTTCGCTTTAAATATTGCAATAACATTGAATCAACCGAGAAAATAATATAGAAGACGAGATCTTATAGAAATGAAATTCTAGGAAGATTCAAACTTTGTATGCAGTGGGTATAATACGAAATATTAATTCAAATTGCGGAGAAATACGACTATTTGTGAGCAAAATACCCACAATTTAATCCCCTAGATTAGCTTTCTGAATGTCGGTATGTTCCTCTTTTGCTGAATAGCTTACTGACGTTTATTAAAATGAAATGAAATAAAATTTATTTAGACATAAATACACATAAACAAAAAACAGAATTCAAATCAGTAAACAATTTTTACACATAAGTTTACATATAGTATGCCTAAAAAGGACTCCACTCAGCATGTGGTGCAGTGGAGGACCACAACAGCGCTGGTCTTCCATGGAGACCTTATAACTTTCATGTGCAACAGCCACACAAAAGGCAGAAACTTAACAATAAAACAAAATATTTAAACCACAAAATACAATCAAATGAAAAGTTAAAGTAGTAAAAGTAGTGAGTTACAGCAGAATTACACTTACTTATGTATATCATATGAAATTTTCTAACTTAAGATTAAATAACATAGAACAAACACAGTTTGATTTGAGTTTAAAAGATTTTTTATAAAGATTTGATATTTGTTATATTTATTTATTATTATTATATGTTCATATTTTTTATATTTTACATACAGTCACCCCTGTTTCGGAAAAGGAATAGGCAGAGGCACATTATATGCCCACATTTAGAATTATCTAATTGCCGGTTCCCCGTGATAGGCGAGCATATTGCCGATTACCAAGAACTTGTATGTTCGCTAGAACCTCCGAAGAGGTTCGGAAGTGGTCACTACTTGCAAATAAAATTGGCTTGGAGTCTCTTTATATCGTCATATTTTTGTTTAGTTTACTATATGTTATTTTAGTTCAGGTATCTACGGAAGACCAGTGTCGAGACATCACTTAGATGCTACGGCACATACTACGTAGATACCTATTCATAATCGTGTAATCTATAATAAGTATCTTCAGTTTCATATAATTTTTTCTTTTAATTTTGTACATGGTTACGAATAAACATTTTTCTTTCTTTCTTTCAATAGAATTCTTGTAATAGAATAGACACAAAATCAATAGACAAGGGCTACAAGCCAACGCGTTGCAACGGGAAGCTGGTGGATGCAGACGACTCAAGTTCATTATCCTTCTGCCCTGCTCGTAGTAGTCTAGAGTCAGCGCAGAATATACGAATGGCGAAACAACACTCGTCCACTTCCTAAAGATGCCAGATACATTCCCTATCACGTATCTCTGTTCTGCTCATGACTCTAAGAAACTTACCGTCGCCCGCTTGCCAGACAATAACCAACATATTATTCACTTCGAGTGATGTGGATGCTATGGGACCTTTGTTGAGCAGTGATGATAACTACAATAACTCAGACGAACTGGTGTGCAGTAGTTCTTTACCAATAAACATTAATTACGCTTGTGAAAACAAATAAATAACTCCATAAATAAGTGTCGGCCGGTGATCAAATTAACTTTATTTGTCTGTTTTTTATAGTAAAACTCTTGGGAGTTGTCGTAAACTTAAGTCATAGTAAAAAGAAATAAGTACGCTATCTTCTTCATACAAACCCAACACATAATCTCGAGCCAATGAGCGCTTACGCACGCCTTTTCTCTCCCTTGCGATACCTTATTTTCGGCAACGGTCAGCGCTAGACTTTCGTGCCGCCTGCTATAGCAGCTATTAAACTATTAGCGACAGTCCTACGTGCTTAGGCTTATATCGCTCGTTCGGAGCTCGATTTGGCCTACTTGTGTGTTTTAACTATGCTTAAGAGAAACGTGGAGACATAAAAACACCTTGTTCGAATGTCCATTGTTCAGTTTCTTTTTATCTCGATTCTTTTAATTTTTTTTATGTTATTTGAGTTCGTAGACGTGACTCGTGTCCAATACCTTTCTTGTACGCGTTTATTGTTTAAGAAGTCTCATCTTATGTACCTGATCATTATTTAAGTAGTTCTGATCTGTATATTATTGTACTTTGAATCAATCCGCCAATGGACGTCCACAGCTGAACAGAGGCCTTCCCCTAATGAGGAACCATCTCGGTCCCACACTGAACGCATCCATTTACTACCAGTCATATTAATTTATTTAATCTTTACTGCTCCTAAAATAGGTGAAGACAGCATGTGTCCTCGGAAAATGTTCATGCTGCCCAAAAAGAACTCTTTCTTAACTTGAAGATCATATTGTTATATTAATAACTCGTACCGACATCTTAATATGGCTTCCCAAGCACGAAATCGCTCGATAATAATTGACACACAATCGGTCATTCAATCAAAGCTTGATCGCTGTAAACTATGCTTAAAATGATGATCATAGTTACCAATTCTAGCAAAGATTTTAGCTTTTCGGAAAAATAATAAAATCAAATTTACATACATACTATCGCGCCTTTTATAAACGGAAAAGCGGGGTAGACAGAGGCATTGTTGGTCCCACGTAATAGGTGGCGAGCCTATTGCCGCTTACCGGAAACTGTAATGTCCACCAGAACCCCGACCGTTGATCAGCAGGTGCACTACTTGCAGATGAGGTTGACAGGGCTCCTAAGATCTTGGTAGGATACCTATACACCCAAATTAAATTTTCTTTATTTAAACATTCAACATTAGTCATACATAATATAGCCAAGACATCGAATCTCTTGAAATAATATCAAACATAACGGCTCCTAGTAGCTTAACATTATTTTACGATCATATAACTTTGGAAAGTGACTTTTACATACAAGTAACGAGGCCATCTAAATATATATGGATCATAAAACAAGATGTCGTGAATTTACTGCTTCTGAAAGGCTGAAGTTATTTCTTTTTAACCAACTTTATAGGCAGCGAGAAAGATAATAATACCAAGTCTACTTTGATTCGCTGTTTGACGATTTGCTTTAAGAGTTACGATCATTTGTTTAAGGTATATCTTAAACTGCATCTTCGGTACTGTGTAGCCACTTCGCCCCAGTACAACTGTCCGTGACTACGAATCAGAAAGAATCCATTTTCGTTTATTTTTGATACGGTACCATATCATATCTCTTTCATTGTTGTTAAAAGATTTATTGAATTTCCACCTTATTTGTAAAAAAATTACGAAATTATACTGTTGATCTTAAAGACAATCAAGTATATTTTATTTTATTTTTTCAGAAATGTTTGCATTTTTATGTCTGCCTAAATCGGATAAACAACGATTTGTATTAAATATGAAGTAAGAGAAGTTGTTAGCATTAAAGTCAAAATCAAAACTTGTTGTATTAATTGTGGGTTCATAAAGCCAGCACGAGTATGAGACACTAAAAATAATAATAATCATTTATTGGTGCAGCATAAAATTTGTGAATACGAAGTAATTACAATAATTGAACAATGTATTGTATCAGCACCAAAACCACATGCATTAAACACACTCATATAATATTGGCATGAATGGCCAACATGCTCAAGACAGGGCACTTACAGGGTGGTCTGAAAGCCTCTGTGCGCTCCACGCAGCTTATATCCGGACTGAGTTGGGACAAAATTTGTGTTTGGGATCTTCCACAATGAGGGAGCTACGAAAAAGCACAAGGATTTTAGATTTGATAAGTCTGTAAGTTGTGTTCTGCAGTCATTAGTTAGTTAGAACCGTTAGAATATAGTTGGTTGGTTGGAATAGTTAGTGTATACGGATCCTAACAAGATATGAGCCCAATACAAGGTTGTATTGGGCTCAGATCTTGTGCACCTGCACCTTGCACCTGCAAGTGGGGCACCTGCGCCTCTCGCAAACATAAAAGTGACATATAAGCGGCATCTATTACGTGGGACCAATAATATACCTATCTCAAGAAAAGTAGGCGTAAAGTATGCCTCTGCCTACCCCTTCCGGGTAACAGGCGTGGTATTATGTATGTATGAACTGTTAGATGAGTTGTGGATTAAAATTTCGGTGCCATTTCTTGTACCTTATTTTTTTTATTTATCCCGTTGTTTATTAGTAGTTTCAAAAAGTTTTGATGGCCTGTTATTGAAATTTGTAGTGGAATGTTTCAAAAGTTACGTGAACTTTAAAATGGCACCTCAACCTAAACACACATTTAGAAGGGCATCAATAATTACATAATAAAGTACAAGTTTTTACTTATTCATAAATATGATTGTTACGACCAAACCAAATATGCAAACCTATCTACAAAACCGTTAAAATTTAACCACTTTCAGACAAAGCCGTTCTGGCAGGATCAGGCCTCGGCTATGCCGCCACTTTCAAACAATTCACGCCCAGAATTAGTTTGCGCAAAATGTTCGTTTTTTCCCCAGAATCCCCTCATTTCATGATATTACACACGCCTGTTATTTTTTCCCAGGCCCTGTTTCCGGGAATGTTGGCGAGGAGCTAACATTTTATTATTTCATTGTTATTAAAGAGTTCTCTTGTGTTTCAGAGTTCATTGTATCAAAGGATTTCAGCTTGCAAAAGGGAATTTACGCCATTGTCATCTGTTAATGTAGGAGCGGAGTGCTTGAAGTTAATTTGTGTTTTTTCGGTTTATTGAACTTGAATTTAAAAAGGTACTTACTATCAATTCTCTTTGTACCACATTTGGATTGTCATATTCGCCGCAATCTGCCACATACACATTGATACACACGCTTACCTACGACTTACGATTATCGTATTTTTTTTTACTTATAATTATTACTTGTTGTTGTTGCCGACCGATATGGCGTGGAGGTCAGTATACCTGCACTTCACTCGAGAGGTCGTGGGTTCGATTCCCGCACAGGACAAATCTTTGTGTGCATGAACATGAATATTTGTTCTGGTCTGGGTGTTCTCCTATGTATCTTAAGTATGTATTTACAAAAAAAAAAAAAGTATTTATGTATGTTTATCCGTTATTTAGTATCCATAACACAAGTTCTTAATGATACTTATCTTGGAACTAAATAATTGGTGTGATTGTAAGAGAATATTTATTATTATTTATTTACTTTGCTGTGTACTTACTCGTTTAGAGTATTTATTACAATGAAGTAATTTGATAAATAAAGCTATTTGCTTACTCTTAGTCCATTCTTCATCATAATCTCAGCCGCTTGAAGTCCACTACTGAACAAAGGCCTTCCTAATTATGAAAGACATTTTTTTTTGTAATCATCAGGCTAATACGCAGGATGACGTTGCTGCTCATCATCCGGTAGGATTTCTCTCGATTTGCTCTTACGACGCTCACGAGATGACAAGGGGTGACGCTATTCTAGTTCAGCACAGGGCACATCGTCCCACCCATCCGTCGTCTGTATGCGAAAGGCCGCGTCAAAGAGATGTCAGAACAGAGGCCCCCAGGGAGGAAGCCAAGCCTGATCTTAGTAAACTCCCTATATCGAAGTTGACTTTCCTAGGAGCTTTTTTGAGCCTCACTTGAATAAACGACTTTAACTTTATGATCAAATCAAAGTTATACCCCTAATATTTACTTACTACAGCAATATCGGCATTTTAGGATATACCCGCATTGCCTATCGCATCTCCCTATGCTATACACACCATAATGATACCACGATATACGAGTATAATAGAAGTTTCCAATTTGTTGCGTCAATTGTTTCAGCTTATGTCACTTGTGTGTGTCGGCTTTTGTTTTCAAACTATTCACTGTGTGACGTGCGATAGTAATTTGTTTTTTGACGAATCTCATTTGTTTTTTGTGCTGCCAATTAGTTCACGGCAATATAAATAAAGCATAGAGAGTTTTGACACATCGCGGCAGTGTGTTATTTTCCAAAAGTACCTAAGGTAAATTCGAGTTTTTATGTGTACATAGACAAAACTTGTTTGAAAACGAACTGAAGTGTAAGAGAGTGGTATACGTGAAATGTGTTCATTACGAAATTTCACTAGTTTACTGAGGTATGACTTTGACTGAAAGACGAAAACGAGCAATTATTCTTATCAAATGACCCCATGGAAAAAGAAAATATAAGGCGGGCCGATAAATGCAGGTCGCAACAATTGTCGAGGCCTATGTTGAGGCTCCTGCGTCTGGAATGATCATACATACGAATAAATGGTCCTAAAGATTCTCTTACGGTGCACGTGTTCGATATGGTCCCGGGCCCTCTAAGCGGGCGTGGAGAGGCATTTATTCAGGCCTTATTTGGGCGATTGTTACCGTGCATATTCCACGGTATCCAGAGCTGTATTTTTTTATTAGATGAATATGTTCTTAGAAAAACTTTAAACCAATAAAGTAGCATTAAGGGAACTTCAAATCATATTCAAGCAAGTAATGTGTTATAGCATAATTGTTTATCAAAAGGTTTTCATCACATTCAAATTACAATCTATATTACGTCGCTGTTATACGCATGAATAAACTAAATAGATCTAATATTTATGTAAACAGCATAATAGGATCTGTTAATCGTATGTGTATTTTAACATAATTGAGCAAAATCGTTAATTATAAGGATTTCTTTAGAAATAATATAAAATCTACATTGTATCTCCATTATGTTACTGTTACTGTGCCGTGTGGGTCTAAAATAGTGCCACCCCGTCTCATCTCACGGGGAGTCAACGAAGAAAAATCATGGGTAGATGGGCAGCATCCTGCGTACTGGCGTAAACTGCAATCACCAACCCGGCTGTCCAGCGTGGTGATTATGGGCAAGGACCCCCAATAGGATGTAATCTATTGGGACAACTAATGTTCAGCATTGCACTACATACGGCTGAAACGATGATGTTACTGTGTAAAGTTACCCAGTTATTTCGTTACAAATCGAAATCACAAACTGCCTAATTTTTTTTTCTTTTAAATAATGGCTTCGTGCGTTTAGCACATTTAGCCAGTGTCAAGATAGTGATAAATTAATAATATATAAATCATAATAAATGACAATGAGTGGAGATAAAGATGATAAATGGTAAATGAGATACCCTTCCCTAAGCCCTTAAGTTAAGCCCTTTGAGTCCTCAGTAAAGATGTGGGACTATACTCGGTACTCACGTGGACTCCTTGAGAGAATTTGAAAAGTTATGTTGCACTGCTTTGTTTCATTTACCAACACTCATGTACGTTCACAAACACTTAACGGTTAATAATCCACCGTTATTACACATTAATGTTCGAAATATTACAAATTTTAGAAAATAAAACAATAATGCAAAAATTACGCTTAACTTTCCCGCCAAGAAGTCCAACTGCCACATTACCGGCCTTTAGTGCTCTTTATGACCAAATTATTATCATTATTATTATTTATTTATTTCATAAACAAAAATACAATTGTGTTGAAATATTAAAATTTTTGGTATCACAATAATCATCATCTCAGCTCATTACCGTCCCACTACTGAGCACGAGCCTCCTCTCACATATCAAGGTGTGAGGGTATTGGGTCATACTCCACCACGCTGACCCAGTGCGGATTGGCGGAGGCAGGTGTATGGCGTCCTGCTGTTAGAATTTTTCAAGCCGCCCATGAGGCCTCTAACATGGCTTAACGACTACTACATTTAGTGATAACCGGGACCAACGGCTTAAAGTGCCTTCCTAAGCACGGAAGCGCTAGATATCAAATGCCACACAAACGGTCACCCATCCAAGGATTGACCTCTGTAAGCAATACTGTAAATAATACATGTCAATATTAAATTAAAAACAAACTCAAATTACATTATACTAATGTCCAAAATTATTACATGTCAATCTCACATAAATATATAAACAACTAATAATGTCAACAGTAAATATCTTTTTACTTCCTTTTGTCACTCATGAACTCCTTCATACAATATAATAACATTTTGCAATTAAAAAAGACTAAGTTATTTGTAAAAGTGGTTAAAACCGCAGATACAATACCCAAACGTAGGTAATAGAAATATACGAGTCACTCAATAATAATTTTCACTTTATTGACATCATACGGGCAGTATCGCCGCGCTGACTCCCGCTCCCACTGAGTAACAATTAACGCAGTTCGACGAGTTGGGAGATAACACTGTCAAAGTGTCAACTGTTCAGTGTATTACGTATTATCGCTATACTACAGACATAGTAAGACGTAACATGACATAGTAATTAACAAAGAATACAGGTAAACTAAGTCTACACTAAAATATTGTAAGTGTTAATAAAATATATGTATTTTTAGTATAGCGTATATGACAATATCAAGTAATTAGATAAATTAAATTATTTGCATATGAATTCAACTTTATGCAGTGTTCTTCATAAATATTTAATATAATTTACTGTTGTATTATTATTATATTCTTCCTTGTACATTGTAAAGAAATAAATAAAATATGACAACATATATGCACTTCTGTGCTGTGCAAGGTGTTTGAGCGAGTGATAAATGCTCAGTTCATCCGTTATCTGGAAGATCACTCTCTACTTCACTACTGACGAGTAGGGGTTTAGACCGAAACGATCAACGGGTGATCTTCTAGCGTTCGTTACTCACGCATGGGGTGAAGCGAAGGACAAGCGTGGCGAATCATTCGATGGAGTATGGCATCGTTCTCTTCTTTCCAAGTTGCCGGCCTTCGGTATGCCGCCCCGTTTGTGCGCCTGGGTGGCTGGCTTTCTGGAAGATCGGAGGATTCATGTCTTGTGTGAGGGCAGTTCCTCCGAGTTCTACAAAGTGAATGCCGGAGTGCCGCAGGAATCTGTACTCTCGCCTACCCTATTTCTTCTGCATATTAATGACATGTTGTCCTTGGGCAATATTCATTGTTATGCGGATGACAGTACGGTACATGAGCGATACTTGGGACATCCTGCGGCAAAGCAAGCCGATACCCTGGTGCAAAGGCAAGACCTGGTTGCCAAAGTGAACCAGACTCTCGATCGTGTCACTCAGTGGGGGTCTGAAAACCTGGTCGAGTTTAATGCCACCAAAACCCAGGTTTGTGCATTCTCGTCGAAGGTTACTCCCTTCCTTACTCCTCCCTCTCTTCAGAACGCTTCGTTGCCCATTTCGGCGGATCTCAGCATTCTCGGCATGGACATCGGCCAGGACGTTAATCCGAAATGCTACATCGAGGGTGTTATTTTAACTGCCTCCCGTGAGTTGGGTATACTCAATAAGGTGAGGCGGTTTTTCACTCCTAAACAGCGCTATTTGTTGTATAAGACTCAATTGCGATCGAGTGTTAGAGTATTGCTTCCATCTTTGGAACGGTTCTGCTACATACCTCCTCGACGCACTTGACAGACTGCAACGGCGAGCGGTTCGCGTTATAGGGGATGCTGAGATAACAGCCTCACTCGAGGATCTAAAGCTGCGTAGAGACATTGCATATCTTAGTGTTTTCTACCGGAACTACTATGGCGAGTGTTCTGAGGAGCTTTTCGATCTCATCCCACCCTTTCTTTTCCTCTCCAGAACAACACGTGCTAGTCTTAGAAACCATCCTCATACTGTGCAGACTATCAGCACTCGAACCAAGAAATTTAGGAGGTCGTTTCTGAGCAAGACCACTAAGCTGTGGAATTCGCTGCCGGCTCATGTGTTTCCTATTTCCTATGATTCCGGCTCTTTTAAGAGGGGCGTGAAACGGCATTTTAGCAGGCCGTCATGATTGGATGCGCTTTGTACCGTGCTTATTTAACGGTTTGAAGCGCTTTCATTTTTTATTGGACTGCATTGGCTGCTTATATATATATATATATTTTATGTGACTCGTCATAATGACTACATCCTGCCTGGTAAGCAGTATATATATATATATATATATATTTGTATAATCACCACACTGGGCAAGCGAGTAGGTGATCTCAGTTCAAGCCAGTGCGCTGGATGACCGCTGCTGTCCATAATCCGATTGGAATCCTCTTCGTCGAATCTTACGACTTCCCGTGAGATGAAAGGGGTGGCTCTACTATAGGCCGATATAACACGGATATCTATGAATATTAGGTATGTATTTATAAAAAAAGTAAGTAAGAATTGTAGTAAATAATTATAGTAAAAAAAATAAAGAAGAAGAATAAATTAATTATTGGTGTGATTGAGAGTGAATATATTATAAACGGTTAAATATATAAATTATACATACAAATAAATTATGAAAGTTTATTATAAACAGCGATTGAACTGAAATGTGTTTTATTAACAATACCTCCTCTTTGTATTTGCTCCGTGGTTTATAATACTCGTATTACAGGAGTGGCTGCACATTTGGGTAAATGTGCATTCGCGTGGGTTAGGGCGATAACTAACAGAATCTATACAAAGTGCAGCATAATGGATGTTTGTAATGACTAAACTCATAAACATGTGCTTAAACTGAGGAGCCATATTTTGTAACTAAAATTACTTTAATCAGTACTTAAGAGTGCCTTGCACAACGGCCCGAATCCTGGTTAGTGCTAAATATATTTCAAACGTCGTTCTGTCCATCTCAACTACAAACAAATGACTGAAGTGCAATGACATTTTAAATTCAATTTAGAACTGTTAGGGCAAGCTGCCCTAAGTATTAGTAGAAGGTATACTGGAGTATGTACGATATATGTACGACGACCGATATGGCGTGGTGGCGAGTGTACCCGCATTCCACTCCTGATGTCGTGGGTTCGATTCCCACACAGGACAAATATTTGTGTGTATAAATATGAATATTTGTTCTGGTCTGGGTGTTTTTCTATGTATTTTAAGTATGTATTTACAAAAAAAAAAGTATTTAAGTATGTTTATCCGTTATTTAGTATCCATAACACAAGTTCTTAATTATACTTATCTTGGAACTAAATAATTGGTGTAGGTGTCTGAAATATTAAAAAAAAATGTATTGGATGCTTCAAAAGTTATATAAACATCTAAACTTTTAGATTGAGTTGCGACCCCAGATTTATTATGAATGAATTAATTCAATTCGACAAACATTGTTAAGGTTATATAATCTTGCATTGTATAGCTTCACAGACAAATTAAAATCGTAATTAAACTACCTTCCCAATGGATAAATTTAAAAGAGCATAGCCTGCCACTTCAACTCATTTCTTGCCAGTTCTTCTTACTGAGCGGTGGTTCGGAACTGGCACTTAGATTCACTTACATTTAATTATTTTCGTCTTTTAATTGTTTTGTGCATACAAGTGAATCTAAGATTCTTGATTTCAGTGTAATCATATTACGATTGTTTGTTATATTTATATTTAATTTTCAACGTTATACTAGTACTATGTAATAGTTTATAAAATAAAAGTTTTTGAAGTTGAAGTTCTTTTTAGTGTATTATTTCGTAGTGTGCGAGAATAATGAATATAGCAAAATCTGAAGTCGGTTATCAATAAGACTGATATCATGATGATGATGGGTGTATAGGTATCTTAGGAGCCCAAGACAACTTCACCTGCAAGTGGTGCACCTGCCGATCAACGGATGAGGCTGTGGCGAATATAAAAGATAAGCGGCAATCGGCTCGCCACCTATTACGTGACACCACAAAATATAATTGGCGAAAGGTGGGCGTATAATATGCCTTTGCCTACCCCTGGTGTGATTTTTTTAAATGTATATATCCTACTAATATTATAAACGTGAAAGTTTGTATGTGTGGATGGATATTTGTTACTCTTTAACGCAATAACTACTGGAGCGATTGTGATGAAACTTTGTACGTGTATAGCTGCAGTCCTAGACTAACATATAGAATCTTTATCCCGATATTTCCACGGGAACGGGGACCACGCAGGTAAAACCGCAGGGCGCTGCTAGTTTATTATGATCATGACTTGGAGTTGGAGTCCATGTAGTCTAATTTTAAATCAGTTTGCTTACAAAAATAAACAAAGTTCTTCAAAAAAGTTATCCTGTCCTTCCCTTTTGTTGTCGGGTTAAGTTACAAAGGAACGAAACAGTTAAATTTAATCATTTCATTTATAATCGGAGACATTCGAGAGTGAAACGAAACTCGATTAATTTACATAATTTGAGAAATTCATTCACTACACGGATTTTATTTTTAATGGATGAGACAATGCATTTTACAAAGCATAATTTTCTATATTATTTTTAAATAATAATAAGTTTATTCTAGTCCACTTATATCTATTTACAAATTTCGGTGACAACCACACTAGGCGCAGCCTGTATCGTGGTTATCAAGCTGACGTGTTTAAGGACACAGAAACAAAATATGTATTGTTACGAAAAAAATAAATAACAGAAAGTAATTAAAACCTTAACTAGTCTAGTGTTTCCATAATATTAATTTGTATGTGTGTGTGTGTGTGTGCGCTAAAGCAACTAATAAAGCTACTTTGAAACTATTAAAGAATTAGATATATCTTTTAGAACATGTAAAGCGTATTGTAGTGTTGCTTTTTTCTTAATTATTTATGTGTGTGAGGTCATTTGAAATGACGTGACATATACCTTGACCCATAATCAAAAGTCAAATGTTGTAAGTACTTTCTACATAATTATGAGACTACTCCAACATTACTAACATATAATTATGCAATTTGTTTCTAAAATGTTTCATCATCATCATCACAGCCCATTAACGTCCCACTACTGAGCACGAGCCTCCTCTCACATATCATATCAATGTGTGAGGGTATTGGGTCATACTCCACCACGCTGACCCAGTGCGGATTGGCGGAGGCAGGTGTGTGGCGTCCTGCTGTTAGAATTTATCAAGCCGCCCAATAGGCCTCTAATATGGCTTAACGACTACCACATTTAGTGATAACCGAGACCAACGGCTTAACGTGCCTTCCGAAGCATGGAAAATGTTTACGAATAAGAAAAGTTACAATTTGTATGTATAATATACTAATTTATTTACAATCACACCTATTATTTAGTTCCAAGATCAGTATCAGTTAATAATGAAAATACATACTTATAGACCCTTTTTCTTGTAAATACATGCTTATTATACATAGGAAACACCCAGACAGAACAACTATTTATGTTCATGCACACAAATATTTGTCCTGTGTGAAAATCGAACCCACGACCTCAGGAGAGGATACCGACCTCCACTCTATATCGGTCTAAATATTTATAGACCGTAGGCGTGACAATAAACAACTCCTGGCATAATCACTTGAGAGCGCTCACTGATAATTGATTATTAGCGCCAAAAATAGCCGTTTAGGCTTCATTGTTATTCAGTGGGATGTTCACACAATAGGCCTACGCGTCGCTGGTTTCCAGGCCGTGTATTTTTATATACAATATAAAAATAATATATATATATATATATATATATGGAAATGTTGCCAGCGTTCTTGACACCGTACCCATGGGCCCACAGTTGGAAGACATCTTCTATTTATAGTTATATATATTTATATATTATATATATATTTTGGCTGTAAATAAGACTAACAAAAGAATATTATTTTAATTCTTTAATCAAATTAATGAAGCGCTTGTAGCTCTGCGGTGGTCGAAAACGATCACCAAAGTACAGCAGAGTTTACAGAGGTCAGCCCTTGGATGGGTGACCGTTTTGTGTGGCATTTGATATCGAGCGCTTCCGTGCTTCGGAAGGCACGTTAAGCCGTTGGTCCCGGCTATCACTAAATGTGGTAGTCGTGGAGCCATGTTAGAGGCCTAATGGGCGGCTTGATAAATTCTAACAGCAGGACGCCATACACCTGCCTCCGCCAATCCGCACTGGGTCAGCTATTATATTTATTATTAGATTATTAGAAAGGGATAAATAAATATAAAATAAAAAAAATATATGATATGGGAAACGCTAAAAAGTTTAAAACATTTTTAAATATCTTTTAATTTTAGTCCTGGGTTTCTGATACAAAACTTTTGGCGTGTGGTTGGTACCATAATTGGTACCATAATTGGTTGGTATAATCTGGTGATTAGAATAGTGCCACCACCTTATCTAGGGTGGTACCTCATCTCACGGGGAGTCATAAGAGTCTACTAAGAGAGGTCCTACTGGATAATGGCCAGCAGCGTCGTCCTGCGTACTGGCTTGAACTGCGTTCACCAACCCGCGTGGTGGTTATGGGCACATACCCCCAATAGAATATAATCTATTTGGGAGGCTAATGTTCAGCAGTGGACTTTATAAGGCTGATATGGTGATGATACGTTTGAGGATAGAACATTTATTTAGCAAATGCCTGTAATAAATAAATAATTATCTTACAATAACAATTATTTTTAATTATTAATATTAGTTCTAGTAGGTATAATCAATTCAGCAGTGTACTTTATAAGGCGGAAATGATATTCTGATGTAAAACTCTTGTTAATTAATCTAATTAAAGAAAAAGACAAAGCAAACAGACTGTGTCATTTCCAAATAACCTTATCTCGACGTTTTCGAATCTCCATCATAGCCTTAATTAATATTATTGAAACAGATTGTTTTTCATTCGATAAATTTTTAGATGTTTGGGTCACTTTCACTCTTGCTCAAAATCTCTTCTGTCTCATTTTACAAGTGGTTAAGTTAGTAATCCTTTGGTAAATTATTGGGGGAAAAATATAAGACTAAAATTAAAAGTTTATGGAATATGACTTTTTTTTTTTTTTGCAAAATTTGTTTTTGAATTATGGATATATTAAAAGTATGGATTCCTACCAAAATTTTATCAACAGGCAAAGCTTGCAAAAATAGGCTCGCCACCTATTACGTGAGACCAACATTATAACTTTCGAAATGTAGGCTATAATTTTGCCTGTGCCTGTTCAAAGGAAACAGGCGGGAATAACATCCTGGAAAATTTTAAAGTGTTTTTCATTTCGTGGTTTTTTTCATTACGTGGTTTTCATGTATAAATAAATTTAAATCGTTTTCGTAAACTGGACCTCACACATAGTATGACAACTGCTACTGCTGGAGCTTAAGTATCCTGCAACATCCCTATTGGTTGCAGGTTCGCTTTTCACATAAGACAATTTTTTTGTGCTTGAAGTCGAGTATTCATTACGCAATTTTTTTTTAATAAACTGTTTATGATGAGAATTCTAAAAATTGGCAATTCATACTTGTTCAACTCCATGAGCATAGACATCTGATTGTTGGACTACACTACTTAGGCTGTGTCCCCAGTAGGCAAACTGTTAGCGGCTGACTGTGTTGCAAGACTGAGAGACCGACGCTGCAAACTGCGTATAGTGAGCGCAAAACTAGCAGACTGTGGACACTCCATTTCAAATATATCGAAGGGAGTACTAAATCGGTACGCCGCAAACTCAGTCGGCCGCTAACAGTTTGCCTACTCCACACAGCCTTACATGTTTAAAAATCCGCGCAAGACACGTCCACACCTGTTGACTTCTGTTTATAAACTAAACATTACGTCTTGCTCTTCACTCAAAGTTTCATGAACAATGTTTCTTCACAGTTGTTCATTAACTGTTTACAGAGGTGATGTAACACTGTTTATAAACTGTATGTAAACATTTTTTATAAACAAATGTTGCCTAGTAAATACCCAACTTTATGCGTTGTATTTTTGTGTTTATCGTTTGCTTAGAACTTTACTCAGTACCAGCTTTAGTTTAGCTTTAGTAGTAGTATTTAGTAATAAAGCTGTATTAGTTACAAAGTATTCAAATTTAACCAGAAAATATAGATGGCCTAATAAAGACAACTACCCACAGCGATCCGATTTAGAAAATCTCGATAACACACTTCTAGTCGCCCACCTAAGGTCTGATCTCAATGTACTCGAATTAACTTTAGGAATAGTACCGACTACCTTTTCTCACCTTGTTCGACGTGCAAAATATATTGTTGACACTACACGAATCATTTAGGCAAGCTATTGTGATATAGTTGCTTGCATTCAGACCCAAGTATGCGCATTAAAAAGCCTCTTTTCACCCCATCGCCGACGATACCTTCCTCCTCATTCAATAGCCGCAATCACCCGCCTATTTAACAGCATAATGAGAACCGGACGCGTCCCAGGGGCCTGGAAGATGGGTCTCGTAATCATGATCCCAAAACCTGGAAGGACGTCACAAAGCCAGGAAGCTATCAAAGTCAAAGTCAAAATACTTTTTATTTCATAAACTATTACATAGTACTTGAAAACGTCAAATGGACCCATTACCCTGCTTCCTACCCTTTAAAAGCTGTTCAAGAGACTACTCTGCGTCCACCTACTCCAACACAGAACCGCGAGACGAGCAATACGGATTCCGTGCCGAACACTCCAAGATACTCCAACTGTCAAGAGTTCTGCACCACATGACTGTAGCTCATAACAAGAAGGCTTCACGGCTGCAGTCCTACTTGATATGGAGACGGGCAAAATATATTGTTTACACTACACGAATCATCTAGGCAAACTACTGTGATCTAGTCGCTTGCATTCAGACCCAAATATGCGCATTAAAGAGCCCCTCTCCACCCCATGGCAGTTAATTTGAATGACGCCAAGATCGTGGCGTGCGCAACAAACATGCGAAAAAGTATTGCATACCCTGTCTCAAAAGCACGGTGGAACTATATATCAAATGTGTTCCATTTAGGGACTGATCACAATGAATTCTGCTTAACAACGGTGATCGTTTCCGACAACCCTGTCTGGTAAAGCTACTAGGTATACGATCACAAAGCTTTGCATACCCTACCGTCTGCGCTTGCATCCGAACCATTCTGCGCATTAAAAACCCTCCCTCCACCCATCGCAGCCAATTTTAATGAGGCCAAGATCGTTATCGGCACACCCCACCAAAGTTAAATTAAATAACTTATTTTTCTCCAACGAAATTTTAGCCTCAACTTCATTAAAAAACTTCGCAGACCGCTTGGTCCTTTCTGGCCGTTTCCATAATGTTGCGAATTTTATACGAAATTGTTCAAAGAACCCCTTTACCTTCGGAAAGAATTCAAATTATGATTATTATCGATAATTGAAGTTCGTTGTAATGTTAAGCATTTCTACTTTATAAATTAGGTACTCTTAGCCTAATATACTACTACTACTTGAAGATCGATATGGTGTGGTGGCGAGAATATCCGCTCTCCGCTCCTATGGTCCTAAGGTTCGATTCCCACGCAGGACAAATCTTGATGTGCATAAACATGAATATGTGTTCTGTCGGGGTGTTTTCATATGTATATTAAGTATGTTTTTACAAAAAAAATAGTATTAATGTATGTTTATCCGTTATTTAGTATCCATAACACAAGTTCTTAATGATACTTATCTTGGAACTAAATAATTGGTGTACGAGTAATTGTCAGAAATATTTATCAAAGTTACAAGTGTAAATGTATATTAATATTTACAATAACAAAAATATAGTGATAAACCCATTAATTTCATAGTTTATTATTATAGCCTAATAACCTTTAATTCGCCAATAGAAGCTATGTTCCCACCACATAATGTACCTTAAAGGATTAACTTAAGGTAGAAATATGACAAAAAAAAACGACTTACTTTGCCCGATTCAGGGCTAATGTCCCACTGCTGAACTCAGACCTCATCTTACAAACCACGCTGATACTACCAAGGACTCTGTGGGTTATTGAAGACAACAGACTTATCCTGTGATCTGAGCGTTCTGCTATTAGAATGTTTCATGGCACATAGTACGACTATCTTAGCTAACGTACTATCACGAAAAGTCCACTACATAAGTCAAATACCTAAATAAGTAACTATTCGCAATAACTAATATATTAGGTCGGGGAAAAAGTCTTTTCGCATAACGTAGGTATAAACTTATTATAAAATTTTTTTGACTGTACTATTTGTGTCTGGCTGGTTTTGGTAACATTAAAAAGGTTCCATTATAAAGAAAAGAAAAAAATAAAAAAAAGTTGTTTCCCGCTATTTTTCATTTGTTTTTCTCTCCGTAAAAATGAGTGAATCTAATGAAGAAATTCGATACATTTTAAAATTTTCTTATAAAAAAGGCAAAAATGCAACTCAAGCAGTGAAAAAAATTTGTGATGTTTATGGACCTGATGCAGTGTCAGTAAGAGTAGCACAAATTTGGTTCAAATGTTTTCAGTCCGGAAATTTTGATGTTAAAGATGCACCTCGCTCTGGTCGCCCTGTTACGAATAAAATGGACGCCATTTTTGAAAGAGTGGAGCAAGATCGGCATATTAGTAGTTACGATGTAGCTGAAGAACTGGGAATTGACCACAAAACAGTTTTGACCCATTTGAAGAAAGCTGGTTATACAAAAAAGCTCGATATTTGGGTGCCACACGAGCTCACTCAAAGAAACTTAATGAACCGTGTACTCATTTGCGATTCATTATTGAGACGTAATGAAACCGAGCCGTTTTTGAAGAGATTGATAACTGGCGATGAAAAGTGGATCACGTACGACAAGAACGTGCGAAAAAGGTCGTGGTCGAAAGTTGGCCAGGCTTCACAGACTGTGGCCAAACCTGGCCTAACACGAAATAAGGTGATGCTGTGTGTATGGTGGGATTGGAAGGGCATTGTTTATTATGAGCTTTTACCGCCCGGCAAAACCATCGATTCTGATCTTTACTGCCAGCAACTGATGAGATTAAAGGAAGCAGTCGAGAGAAAACGGCCGGAATTGATCAACAGGAAGGGTGTGGTCTTTCATCACGATAACGCTAGACCACACACATCTTTAGCCACTCAGCAAAAATTAAGAGAGTTCGGCTGGGAGGTCCTAGTGCATCCACCATATAGCCCTGACCTTGCGCCTTCAGATTTTCACCTGTTTCGGTCTCTGCAGAATTCTTTAGGTTCTGTAAGGTTGACCTCAAGAGAGGACTGCCAAAACTATTTGTCCCGTTTTTTTGATCAGAAGTCCCAAAGTTTCTACAGTAACGGGATAATGTCTCTGCCCACAAAATGGCAGAAAGTTATTCAACAAAACGGTACATATATATTGTAAATAAATGTAAATAAACTTTGAAAAAAATGTCTTGACTTTTCATACAAAAATACGAAAAGACTTTTTCCCCAACCTATTATAACGGACGCACATTCAAAACATACCTAAATAAAATTAAAGATTTACAAATTAGATTTATGAAATGAATTGTGGATAATAAAACAAAACTTAAATTTAAGTCAACTAATTATGAGAAATTATTTTTGAAGTGTAAAATCTTGCCAGTATATGAGCGTGTGTCTTTGTTGGTCGCGTCAGAAATGTACAACTGAGACCTCGAGGTGCTAAATATTGTAAGATATATGAGGTGCCTACTTGCAACAATTATTATGGACAAAGATATAATCGATATATTTTAGTGTCAACTATATATAACAGTCTACCTGTTGACCTTGAAGGCTATTCTGTGTCAAAACAGTCATTTAAAAATAAATTAACATCTTTTTTTATAGACATAGATAATGAAAATTTGGTACCTAAGTAATAGTTGGGTACTAACCAAATTTTTGATTAACCCTTGAAACTTTGAAATTCGAGAAGGTGTTATCCATATTAATATTTTTGTAATAAGGTGTAATTAAATGGGAGCTACGTCTGCCAACAAACTGCCGTGCAGTTTGGCAGAAGTGTAAAATTTTTGTACCAGCATTTTGTTATCTGAATAAACACTTTTAAATTTTTTTTTTCATTCATAATTTTGTTGTATCTTACTGCATTTTAGTGCCAAAAGTTGATTTTATATTTTATATTTTCGGCACTTACAAACATTAACTTTGTTAGGTTTCCATGTAAGACCAGTGCCATAGTGGCCATCCTCTGCAGCATGTGCTTAGAATCCTTTTTAGGCATGTATACTTTGCTCTTGTCAGTACTGTACCTTATATTTATTGTTTAATATTTTGAGTCATGTGTCATTAAAAACTGATTAGGCGCTGTATGTCACAAAAGCGTTTTGTTACGTGAATCGTCATGTAATAAACATTTACTCAGTTCGGCACATTTACGTTTACTATCATGTATGGGATGTTTGCAATTGCAAAATAAATTGAACCTAACCTATGCAAAGAAAACCCTACAAAATATGTATATGACGAATCGCATAGGTGAAATTGGGCGTTAAGGCCCTAAAACCATACTGAGTTATATAAAAATTAGGACAAACAAATATCCTAACTCAATAACGATTTAGTCATAAGTAATTCTTTCGAATTTTTCAATAACGCCTCTCCACCTGTGGAGTTTATTGCCAAAGACAGAAGAAGCCGGGACGAAATGGCACTTTCCCGGATGTCCAGCTATTAAGACTTTACGGGTGAGTCGTAAAGTTCTTTTGATATCCAGGAACAGTGGTTAAGACACTGTAATTTGGATGTTTGACAATGTTAACGTGCAATTCAAACGAATGCCCCATAAAGTGCATGATCCTTTATGGAAATTTTTAGTACCTATATTTTTTCATAGTGACGAAACAGTTTGTTTTTGGCTTGATACAGTCGTTGAGAATGAAAAAATATTATTGCTTAATATATTTTTTGCTTCTAATTGTTGCATATATATATACTAACACACATATCTCCATGTACATACATACACCATACCCTATATACATAGACCCTCTGACCGTCCAGGATCGACATACCTGAAAACAAAAAAATTGGAGAGCTACCTAAAGATGGGATTAAGGCCAGACACAGGATACGTACTGACACACCTGTTTCCAAGAAAGGATAGACAGAGCCATTTTATAGGCCACATATCGCAAGCTATTTTGATCATCATCATCATTCATCATTTCAGCCATCCGAAGTCCACTGCTGAACATAGGCCTCCCCAATTGCTTTTCACGTAGATCGATTCTTTGCCGCCTGCATCCACCGGCTCCCCGCCGCCCTGACCAGATCATCGGTCCATCGCGTTGGGGGCCGCCCTCTACTACGTTTGCTGATTCGTGGTCGCCATTCAAGAACCTTAACGCCGCATCGGTCGTCGGTTCTTCGAGCTATGTGCCCCGCCCACTGCCACTTCAGCTTGCAAACGCGCTTCGCTATGTCGGTCACACCAGTTCTCCTACGGATTTCCTCATTTCTGATTCGATCACGTAGGGACACTCCGAGCATAGCTCTCTCCATTGCACGCTGAGCGACTTTGAGCTTCCTTATGAGGCCCATTGTCAGGCACCACGTCTCAGTCCCATACGTCATCGCTGGCAACACACACTGGTCAAAGACTTTCGTCTTGAGACACTGAGGTACATTGGACGAGAAGATTCTGCGTAGTATCCCGAACGCAGCCCAACCGAGCTGGATTCGACGATTGATCTCTTTCTCGAAGTTGGACTTACCTAATTGGAGTCTAATTATTACAAAGATTATATAATAATAAGAATTTACTACGTAGTATCTACCATTAAAGTACGGCATACGAGTGTGCCGTGTGATTTCGGCCTGGAATAGTGCCACCCCCTCTCATCTCGCGGGTGGTCAAAATAATCGACGAAGAGAAATCCTACCGGATGATGGGCACCACTATCATCCTGCGAACTGGCTTGAACTGTGATCACTAACCCACCTGCCCAGCGTGGTGATTATGGGCAATTACCCCAATATAATAGACATTCTCAATCATTTGGGGAGGTCAATGTTCAGCAGTGGACTTTATAAGGCTGATATGGTGATGATACGTTTGAGGATAGAACATTTGTTTGGCAAATGCCTCTAATAAATAAAGAATTCGCTTACAATACATTTATTATGAAGTTTAAAAATAGTTCTCGTTAAGAACTTGTGTAATGGATACTAAATAATTTATAAGCATATATAAAAACCTTTTTGCTTTTGTAAATACATACGTACTGAAAATATATAGAAAATACCCAGCACAGAAAGAATGTGCACACAAATGTTTTGTCCTGTGTGAGAATCGAATCCACGACTTCAGGAGCGGAGTGCAGGCATACTGCCTCCACGCCAAATCAATTATCAAATTTTATTTATATTTATAAACTAGCGACCCACCCCTGCTTTCCACGGGTGGCATGCTGATACTTATGAATAGTTATTTATATTACATAATTACAGAATGTTTCAATATAGGCCGCCCGTACCTACCACCGCCATACCATAATTTTTCGATTGCGCGTAAGTTTATACGTTTGATATCTTCTAAAGTACTAATCGAAATTACATGATGTAAACGACAAATAAAATGTATACCATCGCGGACCTTTTTGTTGAACTTTTTAAGGTGGACAATACTGAAGTACATTATGTGGTCTATCGCGTAGGGTTCAGCCAGCGTTTTTGCAATATAAGCGCAAAAAAAACGTGCTTATTTCCGACATCACATTGGTAACCTCTAATCAGTATAATACAAATAAATCTTCCTTAAGAATTACTCTATCTTGACTTACTTGAATTACTTTATCGATTTTGACGACCGATATGGCGTGGAGATAAGTATAACTACACTGCACTCCAGAGGTCGTGGGTTCGATACCCATACAGGACAAATCTTTGTGTGCATGAACATAAACATTTGTTCTGGTCTCGATGCTTTCCTATGTATATTAAGTATGTATTTACAAAAAAAAAGTATGTAAGTATGTTTATCCGTTGTTTAGTACAACAAGTTCAACACAAGTTCTTCATGATACTTATCTTGGAACTAAATAATTGGTGTAAATGTCAGAAAATATTTATTATTATTATTATCTATTAAAAACCGCATCAAAAACCGTTGCATAGCATATAGGACAGACACATAGGACAGACAGACAGCGGATAGCAACTTTGTTTTATTTTATGTAGTGAAGGTTTTTATGTCAATAAAAACAACTATAATCATAAAAATATATTGCGTATTTATTGTTTCAAAGCACCTTTGTCTTCACAATCTTCCCCTCATTATCCATCACCAGCAGCATCGTCATCATCATCATCATCGATAGGCTGTATGTTGAACCTGGAGGAGTGCTGAGGGTGGATCTCTTGAGGTTCTTCCACATTAGGTATCCTGTACCCCATCATGGCCGCTCCGTAGTTACCGAGACCCGTGTCCCAGAATACTATCTGGAAGTTGGGAATTAATTAATATTTTTAGTTGTGGCGACTGAAGTTAGGCGAAAAACAAAAGGAAAGAAAGAAAAGCTATCAAGACGCTTTGATCGCATTTTTGAATTTCTACAATAAAGAATTGTGTTTCTTATCATATCTGTTTCAAACGTTTTGGTGTTAAAATAAAACTGTTACAGTTGTTAATAGGAAGTTAGAACTTTATTCTGACAGCTGGTTCAAGCATAAAATGATGCTAATTTTATATGTCGGAAGAAGCTATGCGTCAAGTTGACTGTTATTTTAATCATCATGTCAGCCTCATAAAGTCCACTGTTGAACATTGACCTCGCCAATAGATTACATTCTATTGGGGGTAGCCCATAATTACCACGCTGGACAGGCGGATTGGTGATCACAGTTCAAGCCAGTATGCAGAATGACGCTGCTGCCCATCATCCCGTAGGATTTCTCCCCGTAAGATCTCCTGCACCACACACAAGCAAGCAAGACGCCTGCAAGAGGTCAGCACCACACATTTGTGGGTTAATTTAATGCAACACGTTTAATATTGTTTGCCTACTTTCAATTACTTTTAAAATATCCTTACTTCATTTAAATTAATGTGTTACATTTAATCATAGTTTAAAAACTTTTCTGATGCAATAGAAGTAGCTATTATAATTATTGTAAGCTATTATTAACCAATTAGAGCAGAGCATGTGCCTCGAACGGGGTCAAGACGCCATCTTTGGCTTTAGATTTTGACAGATATTTGCTGTGCATTTGGAAGAAAAGCGACTGATCAAGTTGGATCGTTTCGAAGAGTGAACTCGCTGCTTCTAATTTTAATAATAAATCATTGTAATTTAATTCGATACAAATGATGCTATTGTAAATAAGTGATATTGTGTTTTGTGCTCGCATTTTACCCTGAGGACGCCCACTAAACTCGCAACTATCAATGGCGACGCCATCGAAGCTTCTCCCACATATATCTTACCTGTTCATCTATAAGGTATCTAATGTAGTAGATCTCATTAAGCTTCTCAAAGCCAAGTTCTTCAGCAATTTGCTGAGTCCTGCTTGTGGTAAATATACCAGCGATTGCCGGCACGTTAGCGCTTGCTGCTAAGGGTATCGCTGCTTTAAGCAGTTCTTTTGCTATACCTGTAAAAAAAGTAGTGACTTACATCTCAATTGGCTCTTACAAATAAAATAAAATATCTGTGTTTGCCAGAGTCTCGTCCGTTGTTCGGCTGGTGCACCACTTGCAGGTGTGGTTGGCTTCCCCCCAGACAGGTCTCCACTTTGGCGTGGTGGGGGGGCTGAGTACCTCCCGGAGGTCGGGCAAAGGTAACACCCAGAGAGTGGCGGCTCTGGGTGCCCTTAATACTGACTACCGGGGGAAAACTAAAAGGGACCTGTGGAGGGCGCAGCGGGCGTGCCAGGAAGGACCGTTCAAGCAGTGGGGGCCCCTACTGTCTAACTATGGACCCTCCGGGAAGTCGGCCACACACGCTATGGTCGCACGGGGAGGTAGGAGGGGTGCGTCCACTGGGCCTCTCTGAGGAGGCCCTCCCGGTTTTTGTCCGGGGGACGTTGGTCGCAGGCGGGGTGTCAGAAGCTGCAACCTCTCGCCTCTTTCTCAACAAGCGGCGGGCTTCGTCTGAAGATTCTTAGTGGGTATTACTGCTGGCGGTCGTGTCTGCCGGTGGTGAATCCAACACCCCCTTTCGGTCCCCCTCGGGGAGGCAGTGCGTAAATGCATTTTGTTACCGGCGTAAAAAAATAAAGGTGTGGTTGGCTTGGGCTTCTCAGAGCTTAGTAGGATTCTTATACACCCTTTATTATATGTGGTAGTCGTTTAACCCATCCCTCGGACTGCACTCCCTGCCTGTCAATCTGCTCTGGGCTTCTATATTTTTTTTATTAGCATCACAAATATCTTATGGTATTTCTGGAAAGAGGATGAACTCCTAGGCTTTGGGAGAGTGCGATGATAGTAAGTAACAACATATTATCAGAATTTACCTCTATGCCTGTACCTGCTCTTCATCGCCAATATGTAGACCTTAAAGTACTTCCTGACCTCCAGCTGGTCGAACACGTTGACCGGCTTCTCAATGGCATTGTAGAACGTCATCACAGTCGAGTACAGCGGGTTGTGGGTCAACTTTACCCGACTGAATGTTCTAGAAAATGCATCTGCGAAATATAATAAAAACTATTTTCATACACTAATGGGGTGGGCGCTCAAGCATGACAATGATGGCTGACAACTTTTAATATGAGGGTTGTGGTTGAGTGGTAAGTCTTTATAAATAGATATAAATTTCATTTGGTCATGGCACAGATAATTCTAATACATTACTAAAAGTCATGGCATCAAGCGTGTATATAGTGTTATGTAATAAGTTTTGCTTATTTATATATTTGTGTGCGTACTTAATAATTAAATCATTAATGATACTTCCTGACCCCCAGATGGTCGAACACATCGACCGGCTTCTCTAGCATTTTAGAATGTAGTCAGGGATGTGGGTCAACTTTACCCTGCTGAATGTTCTAAAAAAGTATCTGAAAAATATCATCCCATGATATTTTTTCGATTAACTTCGTATCACATTCTGAACGCACAAATAAATATTTGATAGTAGGTAGATAATAGGTGACACTATTTGCATTGACAGATTGCATTAAAACGTCGTTTTTAGTATGGAAAATATGAAAAATATGTTATATTCCTACTATTTTATCTTCTTTGAACTTCCTGAAATATTTCAGGATCAAATATAGCCAAATTGGTCCAGCCATTCTCGAGTTAATTTTCATATAGAAACAGATAAATAAAGCGGCACTCAAGCATTGGAAGAGGAGGCCAGAGGCATTTTAATTGGCTGAAATGTTAACATACTATAAAAGTCGAATGAGGCGCTCAGCTTCTTGTAAGTAAGTAAATTAACTTTTTGTAACATCCCCCGTTAATCCTGCATGATAGTAAGCAGTCAATGCAATCCAAAAAGTTAGAAAGCTGCATACCGTGGAACAAGCGCACCCACGCACCAGCACAAATGTCGTTCCGCGATTATAATGAGCTTGTGAATACTGGCACCAGAACACAATTCTGAAGCCGAATTGTCTAACAGAGGAACGACGTACCAATTTTTTGGTATATAAATATGAGGGGGGTTGAGCTATGCTCTGGTGGCAAGGATGGTGGGTGGATACCACTCTTAGAATATTATATATCTCTTTTACAAGCGACTGACTGCCAAACAAGTGCTCATATATTCAACCGCTGTTAAGAATAATATTTCTGAAAAAATTAGCTTGCCATAATACTCACAGGCAGCTTTGGTACTTACTCCACAAGGGTGTATCTCATACCTACAGAGATATTTTATATGTACGAGTACTAACCGGGCCACCTTCCGCTCGTACTATTCAGCAGAAGCCCGCCTATTACCGACCTATCGCGACCGATTTACGTACGAAAATTGTGGTCTAAACGGTAAGAGACAGTGATAACAAGTCATTCTATTATATTTACAAACACGCTATTCTTTTTTCGGGTCGATGACACATTAGTCTACAACTGATACTTATTATTTGTTGGGCCAATATCCCCATAAAAATAGCACGAATGGAAGTGCACATTATGTCCTCCCGCAAAACATTTTTCTGGGCACAGTGGACATGTAATCAGGTGGGCCGTGGTTTGTGAGTCTTCATAATTCACCTAAATAAGTAGAAGGGACAAAAATATATAAATAGCATTAAAATGCTTTTAACCACCTAATAAGCGATGGCACCTAGGTGATATTATTCGAGTAAAGATAGGATATATTCATAATCTCAACTCAGAAGATTTACATCCAAAAACCTGAGGGTCGTCAATTTTGCTTATGAAAAATGACCTCTGTTTTTGAAACAGACCCAGTGCGGGGTTGGGTGAGTGGCTTTCTCCTTACAGATTATGCCAAACGCTTTTTTGTGAAGCCGCTGTTTTGGCTTAGCCACTAACCCATGTGATTACTAGGATCAATGCAATGCATGTCGAATGCTATACAAAAAGATATCGTTTTCAACAATTTAATCTGATAAGCTTCGCCACGCCACGAGCACTTATTACGTCCTTTCCATAAAACAAATTACACATCTTTTAACGCTGCGCCTCCATAAAGGCGCGTCTGTGGGGATCGCGCAACTCTGCACTGTGTGCTATCGCGGACCGCTGTGAATCCCCTTATTGCGCTACTGGGTTCACTTAGATACTTCCATTTAGCCGCATACTTACGCGTTGTCTAGTTTAATTTTGTGTGTGTAAATTTTAATGTATAGGGATCTTACTAATAACTAAGGAGCCCAAGACAACCTCATCTGCAAGTGGTGCACCTGCCGATGAAGGTACGAGGCTTTGGCAAATATAACAGTACCCGGTAAGTGGCAATAGGCCACCTATTACGCGGGAACTGCCCCTTGTATGTAATGTCTGTATGTATATAATTTTAATGTAATCTAGTTTTATAATTTAAATTGTATCATATGTATACTAACATAAATTATAAATTCTTATGTTACTAACCATTATGAGTCAATGGAACTCGAATTAATAAATTTATGAATAAATATAACAACACTTACAATAAGCTCATCACTTACACCACACACCAAATCCTTAAGCTGAATCAGAATTCTTTTTACGGGTGCAGTAAAAATTTAGGCTCAAAGAATTCAAGAATCTGCCCCTAATGTAACTGCCATCGATACATACCAAATCGAATTTTATTTGTATCGATAGATACGCAAATAGATTTCGAATAGTGAATCGAGACGGTGCGGGGCGGAGTCGATTCTCATGAGTTTTCGATACGTACCTACTTCGTTTTTTATCGTGGTTTTATAGGAAAGAAGTTTGCATATGGCGTAATAAGGCCACGGAGGTTCAATTTAACTTCGATTTGAATAAAAAGGTTAGAATTGAATAAGGTTTATAACGTGAATTGAGTTGTATTTTCTATTATTCAGGTGAAGAACTCAATTTGACGTGTTTCTTATCCAACTTTTTTTTACCAAAGCTGTAAAGTCTGCTAACAGTGAAGAGGTGCGTTAGTTGATGTTCATAATAGACTTGTATAAACTATTTTGATTTATACTTCATTATTTTACTTTTTATAGAACTAAGTACTTCTTCTTATATCACTTGCTTTTATGCTTAAAATAATTTTGCCGCTTTACTTTTAGGGTATAAAACAACAAGGGTGTATGGGGCTCATAACGGCCTCAGGAGTCCAAGTCAAGTTCTCCTGCAACTGGTGCACCTGCCGATCAAGTAGGATCCCTATAAACCGTATAAAAAATAACCTTGTTAGTATAATCAAAATATAGCATCATCATCACAGCCCTTTAACGTCCCACTACTGAGCTCGAGCCTCCTCTCACATATCAAGGTGTGAGGGTATTGGGTCATACTCCACCACGATGACCCAGTGCGGATTGGCGGAGGCAGGTGTATGGCGTCCTGCTGTTAGAATTTATCAAGCCGCCCATTAGGCCTCTAACATGGCTTAACGACTACCACATTTAGTGATAACCGGGACCAACGGCTTAACGTGCCTTCCGAAGCACGGAAGCGCTCGATATCAAATGCCACACAAACGGTCACCCATCCAAGGACTGACTTCTGTAAACTTTGCTGTACTTTGGTAATCGTTTCCGACCACCGAGACCACAGAGCTACGAGCGCTTCTAAATATTTAGGGTTGTCTAGAAGAGCTTTTAGCGATAAGACTGCCTAGATTGGCTTTAAATTTAATTTTTCTCTTAATATTGTAATCTGTAGTTTTTAAGTTTCTTGGCCAATAAAGAGTATATCTATCTATCTATCTATAGCATACATACAAGTAAATTTGTCCACTCAAAAGAATTAATTTGAACTTTGTTAGTAAGTACTTACTTTTCTCCTGTATCCTCATGATAAGCACTCCGACCAGTTTGTCCACGCCTTCCTTCACTGCCGCTATGGACATCTTATCTTTCATCCAGATCCTGACGTTGTGAACGAACTCGTCTGTGCCTTCCACATCTTCGGCAAGCTTTACCGATCTGTAGGTCAACTGGAACGATGTAAAATTTATGTATTATTTGAAGCCGGTTATATGAAGCCGGTTGGTGCGACATTGTGTTCTAGGAGCGAGCGTCAATTAATTTATATACTGTAGGACCTCATAATTCAAATTGTAAATTAATATAATAGTGGCGAGTGGCAGTGCCCAGTAAAACCAATGTTGGTTTTTGTGACACTGGGATTAATATAATTAATGTTATAATTTTTAGTAATATTATAATAACTAAAAAAATTTTAATATAGATTTGGCAAGGAGGTTTAACGTATTTCTTTTGTCTGGGTCTATTATACGTATAGTAAGTAGTAGTATCATAGTACCGGCCTAAAATAGTGCCACCCCTTCTCATCCCACGGGGAGTAGTAAGAATCGACGAAGAGAAATCCTACCGGATGATGGGCAGCAGCGTCATTCTGCGATTCAGTCGACGAAGAGAAGTCCTAACTTCGTCGACTCCCCGTGAGATTAAAGGGCTATTAAAGCACTATTATAGGAATTATATCTATAGTACAGCATCGTACAGGCAAAAATTTTAAATAAATAAAACCGAACTTCAGTTAGCGCTTCCCACCACAATTATGTCTGGTGCCGCAAGAAGAATAACTGACCAAAAAAATTTAATATATCGTGGCAATTCGATTGGAAGATATACTTAGAACATTTACTGAGAAAGTACTTAAGAAATATGCTACCATAGCCAATCTCCTTAATTATAATTCATATATTGTAATTGTAAAAAAATATATATAAATTTTTTAATACATAATCATAGTTTATAGTAATTGATCCTTCAGTCAAACTGTTTGAACAGTTTTGTTGGACATTTTTAGAAACTTATAGGTAATACAATATACTTTGTACATAAATAAATAACTAAATAATGATAATGTTTAGAAAGAATTCGTATGAAAAAGGAAAACATGTTTTCGAAGGCTTAATTAAGTGGGAACATGGACTTAATTAATGGTTCAGCCGATGTTAACCTTTTTTTACAATACACGGAATAGAATATTGGATTAGTTATCTTTATAAATGTACACATTCTATCGGTATCTTTTTTTTCTTTTAAATAATGGCTTCGTGCGTTTGAACATGAAGCCAGTGTCAACTTATAGATATAATTATGTAAATAAAGTTCATCGCTCTTTATTAAATATCTGTATTTATGAGGTGACGGTAAAATAGTAGTATTGAACGGTGAAATAATAAGTGACATGACAATCTGTATCAAAGATTAAAATACACCGTCGAATATAAAAGTATATTATGTAAAATTAATTATTGCGAATTAGTAGTTTTAAATGTTGTTTCTCTATTTGCAGGTGAGTTTATGTTTATGTAATTAAAGAAACCTGATAATATAATGATTGAATTGTATACAACATTTATAAAAAATAATAAATCTCTATTTTCAGAGCAACGCAGTTGAGTTTGATTTCGCAATTGAACCAAGGGTTATAAAACATATTAAGTATATATATTTATAATATTCAATTCTAGGTAAATGAGAATGAGTTCAGCAGTGGACTACTTACGGCAGAAACGATGATGTTACTGTGTAAAGTTACTCAGTTATTTCGTCACAAATCGAAATCACAAACTGTCACATTTTTTTTCTTTTTAGTGGCTTCGTTCTTTATACCCGTAACTTGTCCTCATATTAAGATTTTATTTATATAGACAAAATTTAAATTAATTCTTCATAATGCTTAACTACAATAATAAACATATTTGGTGTGACCAGCAAGAAAAAAATTAAATATTAGAACGAGTTAGATTTGGGATGAAATGCCCCCACTTACCCAAATAGGTTATCTGTTTCTATTAAATTCCCACAAAGTGAATAATTTTACATAAATAGTGTCTAACAATTACACCAATTATTTAGTTCCAAGATAAGTATCATTAAGAACTTGTGTTATGGATATTAAATAACGTATAAGTATATTTAAATACTTTTTTTTGTAAATATATACTTAGTATACATAGGAAACACCCAGCCCAGAACAAATAGTCATATTCATGCACACAAAAATTTGTCATGTGTGGGAATCGAACCCACGACCTCAAGATCGGAGTGCAAGTATACTGACCCTCGGCCATATCGGTCGTCACAACAATAAAGCAAATTAAAGATGTAAGTTTAAATTTGCATACATACTTCTTCAGGCAAGTAATGTTTCTTAAGCAGCCTTATCGCGTCATCGTAACGCCTATCCTGCAGGTCCTCGAAGCGAATGCCGCACGGGACCCGGCCCCAGATGGACGGAGCTTTGATCCTCTCTTCCAACATTCGCATCTTTTCCACCTCAGCTTCTGCACTTTTTGCCATTGATCATACTAGAAAAATATAATAAAATACCTACTTATAGATGACAAGACACAAACATGTAGTTAAGCCTTTGACGGCCAATATGGCGTGGAGGTCAGTATATCTACACTTCACTCCAGAGGTCGTGGGTTCGATTCCGACACAGGACAAATCTTTGTGTGCATGAACATGAATATTTGTTCTGGTCTGGGTGTTTTTCTAAGTATATTAAGTATGTATTTACAAAAAAAATATATATTTAAGTATGTTTATCCGTTGTTTAGTATCCATAACACAAGTTCTTAATAATACTTATCATGGAACTAAATAATTGATGTAATTATATAAAAAAATATTTATTTATTATTTATAAGCAAAGTTCTCTGAGATCAGTCCCATGTCCCCCCCGACTGGTCCACCTTGACGTGGTGGGGGGGCTGAGTACCTCCCGATAGCGCGGAGGAGCAGATAGGTAAAAGGCAATCCCCAGAGGCCGGTGACTTTAGGTGCCTTTAGTACTACTGGGTAGGGAAACTAAGAGGGACCTGAGGAGGGCGCAGTGGTCGGGCCAAGCAGCGCCAGGAGGGTCTTAAGCGGCGGGGTAAGAAGTAATCCACAGACTGTATGGTCGTACACGGAGATAGGAGGGGCGCATCCACTGCGCCGTTCTAAGGAGGTCCTCCTGGCTCTGGCCTGGGGAACGTTGGCCGCGGGCGGGGTATCAGACGCTGCTAACAAGATATTGGCCCTCCGCCCCTTTCTATCAACAAGCTGCAGGCTTCTTCAGAAGATTTTTAGTGGGTATTAGGTACTGCTGGCGGTCGCGTCTACCGGTGGTAAGTCCCACACCTCTTTTCAGATCCCATTGGCCGGAAGGCAGTGCGTAAATGAATGCGTTATCGACGTAAAACAAATATATGGTCAGTCCTGGGTTTAGTACTAACAATTGTGGGACATTTTATACCAAAAGCTTCCGTGTTTCGGAATGTGGAAAGCGATTGCTAGAAGATTACCTAACTAATAACCATTTGTGTGACAATTTAAGTTTCTCTCCGCTCTATACTTACCAAAGGGGTACAAATATGTGTGTCAAAGAAAAGGAAAAAATACTATTAGAGTTTTTTATGAATGATGCACTGATAAATATAATTAAATGTGAAAAAAAGTAATAAAAATCATTATTGTACACAAACAATATAAAAATAAACTTTGTTAATGACAACACTGTCACTTTCAGTGAGTCAAGATGACGTAATCATACGTAATTACTTATCATACATTTTTCATTCATTAAGTATTATATCATGTTAAAAATAACACTATGGCTCGTCTGCATAGTTAAAGTTTATAGTAAAACTGAAACTAATGATGGCAAAAATTTTATTGCCTACATATTCGTAATTTTTTTTTTAAGAATTACAAAAAAGCAATTTATGAATTTAAAATATTTTTGCTAAGCTTAAATAAAGGGTATGTAATTTGAAGTTACCGTTGGCGAGCCAAATATATGGATATACCTATATCAAAGTATATCAAAGGTGGACATAACCTTATTTATTTAATTTACATCGGTAACAAAATGTCCTTAATACGTCTCCCGGCCAGGGGGCCTACCGCCGAATTCGATGGATTACCGGTAATCCATCTAGATCAAACTTTGTTTTGCGTTCATTAATCCGTACCGGGAAATCTGCCGACAGCCACCTCTCATTCATGACCTTTAGTCCGTGACAGACCAATAGGTAAATGGAGAACACCATTTTGTTTCGATTACCATGAGTTCGGCGGTACGACAGAATCAATTCGAAATCCATTTTGCCTTATAATCGATTGCCATCGAACTCGGCGGTAGGCCTCCTGAGGTACCGGACCGAGATAGACCGGGGATGGTCATAATCTTGCTACTACTTTTAAAAGAAATCTAATTTAATTTGTTGTAATCATCATCATAATATCAGCCATTTGAAATCCACTGCTGAACATAGGCCTCCCCATTTGCTTTCCACGTTGATCGATTCTATGCCGTCTGCAACCACCGGCTCCTCGCCACCCTGACCAGATGATCAGTCCATCGCGTGGGGGGCCGCCCTCTACTACGTTTTCTGATTTGTAGTCGCAATTCAAGAACCTTAACTCCCCATCGGTCGTCGGTTCTTCGAGCTATGTGCCCCGCCCACTGCCACTTCAGCTTGCAATAGTAAAGTTCTATTTAAGCACAGAGATCTTTAGATTATACGTGTATTTTTATCTCATTTTTGTATTTTTAACCCATAAAATATTATCTTAATGACAATTATCCGGACATTATTTCTAAGGGTTTACATGGATTGAATGTGCTAGAAGCGTAATTTTATGCTCAAGCACTTCAAAATCTGCCAAAGTTTTTATGTGTGTGTAAGTGCATATGTCGAAGCCCGATCTAAAGATGCACTTAACACTATATCGTGTCACATCTGCGACATACAACGCATACAGAGGAACTTGATATGAGTGTTTGTGGTGGAGCTTTACAAGTTTAAGTCGAAAACTTATCGGACAAACCTCTCGCTGGTGTAAACCGAGTAAACTATTTGACATTCACCAGAGCTTCTTGGCAAAGTGAAGACTGAGCCTTTACTAAGAGCATAACTGCACCTCAGCCTTCCATCCAAGCATGCTTCCTTACGTATGAATAGCCGTTAAAGATTTATTTCATAAAGAATTACTTAGTACTTGCAATATAAAACTTACATACATACATTTGGGGACACAGTCGTGGATTCACGCCTGTGTCCTGAAGGGGTAGGCAGAGGCATATTATACGCCCACAATTCGCTAATTACATAGTTGGTCCCACGTAATAGGTGACGAGCCTATTGCCGCTTATCGGGCACTGTTATGTTCGCAAGAGCCAATGAAAGAAAATGTAATATGCAAAACCGATTTCGATTGTTTTTAGGGTTCTGTACCCAAAGGGTAAAAACGGGACCCTATTACTAAGACTCTGCTGTCCATCCGTCCGTCTGTCATCAGGCTGTATCTCATGAACCGTGATAGTCAGATAGTTGATTTTTTACAGATGATGTAATTTTTTGCAGGTATTAAAACAAATACTAAACAACAGACTGAAATAAATATTTAAGGGGGACCCCTGGATTTTTTTTCTCGTCTATAATTTTAGGGCTTTAGCATTAGATTTAACGGCAAATAAAATTTAGTACCATTGTTATATATAATGGTACGGAACCTTTCGTGAGTGAGTTCGACGTTTGCAAGTTTTCAAGTACTATATGTGATAGTAGATGAAATTAATATTTTTTAACGGAATATAATAAACTGAACCTCTAAAAAATACTTTTTTGATCATCAAAATTACTGAGTGAGCATCTAATGAGGTGATTAGGTGCTCAATCAGTAATTTTGATGCACAAAAAGGTTAGGTTAGGTTGGCAATTTATTAATTTTGAAGACACGTTAAAAAAACACCCTTTTTTAACAAAGGGTGTATAGGAATCCTACCAAATCCTGAGTAGCCGAAGCCAACCGAACCTGCAAGTGGTGCACCTACCGAACAACAGACGAAGCTCTAGCGAACAAAAAAGCTTCCGGTAAGCGGCAATAGGCTAGCCACTGAATCACTTGACTAAGAGTACTGGCAAAATGTGGGCGTATAATATTGCCTCTGCCTATCCCTTCGGAGAAACAGGCGTGATATTATGTATGTAACAAAGTTTCGATCTCTTAAATAAGTAACAATAGAATTTCGACAATCAGAAAATAGGTTGCTCCATGGCTCAAATTAAGTCGCAATCCCAACCTTTCACGCGGAATCAGTCACAGATTTGCGGCAACCAACTCAATTAAGGCGCGGCAAGACCAACTGAAGACGAAAACAAGTAAGTAGTATGAAAACTCGAAGCACCACTATTTGCCGGGGCTATTAGCAGCGAAGTTGCAATCCTTTAAGTAAACACTCCGTTTAATCTTACGGTCGATCCGGCCTCTGTTTAATCAAAGACACCTGTTTTGTTCGAAAATCTTTTAGGGAGACCATGCATTTTGAAAATGGTTTCTCTCTTGCTACTTTTATCTTGACAAATTTATGCTGCTCATTGAGTTCATTCGCAAATGTCCACCGTTCTAACAAACTAAGAGAAGTCGAGTAGGTTCAGGTTTTGTTTTTGTAACCAAAAGAAAGAAATTCATTTTAAAATATTGTGAATGTACGGCCACATTACCAGTGCCACGCTGCATAGTCGTATTGCAATTTTTTATTTAGATGATTTAATGCAAATTTATTTCATATGTTTAAGCTTTTGAAATTGAAATTATTTTGTCCTATGGCAGTTGAATATCACCTCACAAATTAATGTTTTAAAAGAGAAATAATCCTTATCTTTATTTTAATAATTAATCTTATTTCCTGTTCTTATTTCCAAAAACTTCAGTGGGAGTGCTCATTAACGATATGAAGTGCTCTTATTCGACTGGTTTCACTGCTTTCGGTCAGGCAGGGTGTGCGAATTATATCACAATTTTCGTGTATATTAGTGTCAAATATTTTTTTCTTCTTTATATATAAAATAACTATCTCACTATTAGAAAAACCTCATGGTCATCCCACAACCGCTAATACCGAATGCGACTGTGCGTTGATTGCTATTAAATTAGGTAGAAATAGTTTCAATCTTTGTTTACTTTGGAAAGTTCTGGAGTTCTCATCTTGGTTGATCAACGCAGCAATTTGGTTTTATATTATATTATATGCATACATACATAATGTCACGCCTCTTTCCCGTAGGGGTAGGCAGAGATCACTATATTATATTATAGACTTAAATCAACTTTAAAACAGACAAAATACATCATAAACAATTAAGTGGGTTAACTTTAATAAAATAACTATGTAAAATATAGATAAGTATATAAAAATCATTAAAACGAGTAAAGGGGCCCATTCTTTTTACTCGATAATGATATACTCAAAAGGCCCTCAGGTCATACTTTACCAGTCGGACCCAATTCTGTTTATCTCAGGCGAGTGTAGAGTCCTGCTGTTAGAACCTTTTAAGCCAACCAATTGGGCCTATGTCATGGCTTAACGGCTTCAACATTCCGAAACACGACAGCGCTTGATAGTAAAAGCACACTAACGGTCACCCATTCAATGACTGACCTGTTCAAATTCTGCTTTACTTCGACATTCGATTCCGACCACCTAGTACCGTGGAGCTATAAGCGCTTCTACATGCAAGCAACATTTACAAATTCTTTGTTGAAAAAAAAAACAATACAGTCATTAAACGAGTCTTACTCTCAACCAAATCCGACAGTGCGGTCTAATTATGAAATTAATTAACGGTTTTGGTGCTTACCACAATTCAATCCAATTTTCAGCTAAAAAAGCCCGAAAGCACAAGCAGCGTACCAGCCGCTACGGAATACCAAATTGCTTGACAACGAAAAGAAAGTTTGTAACATCAAAAAAAATAGATCAATAGCATAGTCAAAATATTTCAGTATAAACAGAGTGAAAAAGCTGAAACGAGCGTACACTATCTCCGCCATTACAAGTCCACATAAAATTGGCCTGTACAATTGTGTGTAACATCGATTGATCTCGAACAGCGTGCGTTCATTGGTTTCCCGCTGCTTTGACAAAATCATGGGTTCAAATTGGTAGAGACAGTCCTCTATACGTATACTCATACGTTTCCCAGTTCATGTTAGCTGTTGGAGAACTTCAGCTCCTCATCAGTTGTCACAACAAATAAAGATTATTATTATGTCTGTCAGTAAATCTGTCTTGATATATCGGTCACTCTAGTATTCCTACATAATTGTATTGTCATGTAGGGGCACTCTAAACATAGCTCTCTCCATTGCACGCTGAGCGACACGGAGCTTCCTTATGGAAGGGCTTTTCCTTAGTCAGTCATAAAATAAATATTCAATAAAATTACTGAGCCCTCAACAAATAAATCATATTATTGCGGACTTAACCGTGTTCAAGAAACAATGTCATTGAATTACGATTTTAATTTGAAATTGTACCCAATAATCCGAATGTACAGGATATAAATAGACTTGCGTAAAATACAAATCATTGGCAACCCAATAAATCCAATTTTAATGGAAATGGAGGGAAGAAGAAAGTAATTGTAAAAGCGAGTAATAAAATAATAGTAGGTATGGTATTTATACCGGCCTAGAATAGTGCAACCACCTCTCATCTCACGGGGAGTCGTAAGAGTCGCGAAGAGAAATCCTACCGGATAATGGGCAGCGTCATTCTGCATACTGGCTTAAACTGCGATCACCAACTCGCCTGCCTAGTGTGGATATTATGGGAAAATAACATCAATAGAATGTAATCTATTGGGAATGGCAGCTGCTACTGGCGCCTAAGCATTCAAATGCCTTCATCGGGGAGACAGGAAGCAGCTGGTGTAAGGCCCTCTGCAAAGGTAGCAGGAAATAAGCCAGACTAATAATTAGGGTAGAGCCCTTACAGGGCATTATGCCACAAACAAAATGCTCCACAGGATGCGATTAGTGCAATCACCGCTATGTCGTAGATGTGGTGACGAAGAGGAGTCTATTGAACACCTGCTGTGTACCTGTGACTCGTTGGCTGTTTGCCGAATGGGTCTCCTGGGGGTGGCCTACCCACAATCAAGAGACTATGGGCGCCAATCTGCAAGGACTGTCATAAAGATGATGGTAACAATATTTGGAGATTTGGAGTTAAAGGCAAGGGGATGCACAAAAGATCCGACATAAGGGTCAAAGTGCGCCACGGTTAGTCTGTGACCCCCGCGATAAGAAGAATCTATTGTTTGATTATTATTGGAGGCTAATGTTCAGCAATGGACTCATAAGGCTGATATGATGATGATGATGGGGCAAGAAAACAGTCTGTCTAGGTTAATACCTAATATAATTAATAGTTAATACTAGCATGTAATGAGAAGTAATGACGAGCATATGAAGAGAAGAGAAACTATGTCAATCTCAGCTGATCCTAACATTCATGGCATGGATGTAGGGCATTATCTCACTGCATAATCAATCTACTTTATGAAGAGTTCTTTACCATTGCCATTTTTTTCCTTTTCTTTGCCTTACGGCCAAAGGGGGACCGATAGAGGGTGTGAAACTCACCACCGGCAGACGCGTCCGCCAGCTGCAATGCCCACTAAAACTCTATCGACGACGCCCAGCATTTTCAGAAATTTAAAAGTAATCTTAAAAAATACTTATTGCGTGTATTTTGTATAAACCTATATAATAAGTTATATCTAAAATTAAAACCATTTAGGTCACTGTGTATAGTAATCCTTTTTTATTTAATTAGATTGATAAGTTGTAAAATTAAAAAAGTAAAATCATATTAGGTTATGTAACATTTTTATTAAGTGAGTTACATCTGCCAACAAACTGTTGTACAGTTTGATAGACGTAGAATATTATATAATCATTGTTAAGAAAACTAAATAAACACTTTAATTTTTTTTATTTTCATTGAAAGTGTCTGTGTTTCAGTGTCTAAAAACCTCGCCCGCTACTAACATCTCCCGGATTAGAACCGGGAGGACTCTCTCAAAAAAACAGCAGTGGACGCGCCCCTCCTACCGCCGTGTGCGACCATAGCATGTGTGGCTGACTTCTCGGAGGGTCTATGGTGAGACAGCATGGCCCCTGCCACCTAAGACCCTCCTGGCGCTGCTTGGTAAGCCCTCCTAGCCCGTCTGCTGCGCCCTTCATACGTCCTCTTAGTATCCCCACACGGTAGTCAGTACTAAGGACACCCAGACTAGCCGGCCTCTGGGTGTTACCTTTTCCCAGCGGCTTCTCCGCCCTACCGGGAGGTACTCAGCCCGCGCGCCACAGCAAGGTGGAGACCAGCCTGGGGGCGAGTAATCTCAATACCTCTCGCAACCCGAGGGATTTTAATTAAATTAAATCAAATCAAGTCATTTATTGCCAGTCACACCTTTTAAAGTTGTAACAAATTATTCAGTGATTTTATTCAAATTAAGTCACTTATTGCAGTCACACCACAAGTTGTAATTAATATTCAGGCCGATTTGTGACGCCACACAATTCTAGGCTGGTACCACGCAGCCAGGTAACTTTAGTAACATAAATATATCCTATTTTAAGTATGTATTTACAAAAAAAAATAAAGTATATATGTGTGTGATTTTGTATCAATGAAACAAGTTCTTTATTTTTTCGTCTGTAAGTTTCAAACTAAATTCTGTAATCTATCTTTTAATAATTCACTAAGAGCTGTGGATTTTGAATAAATGAAAAATAAGTTCTGCATTCTACCTGCTGTCCACTGTTAACTGTGATAATAGTAAGACATCAAACAATGCACGATATCGCGTAAAATGTCTCAAACGGAAAAATTAGGTTGACAAGTTTGATTCGCGTCTCCTATTGTTTGGTTCCGTACTAGCGTAAATTATTAAATTATCTTGCGGCCCTAATAGCTGTAGAAAAGCGATCCTTAGGTTTACACAATATACAATAAGACAGATTTTTTTATGTTAGTTGGGTTTATTTTGCGTAATTAACTTAAGTCTTTTTATGTGTAGCTAAATTAATTATGATATTTTTCATAGAAATTAACTCTTTTTTATTTTGTATTATCTATGTGTATTTTAGTGTATTTTAGCTATGCTCGAAGTGTCCCAACGTGATCGAATCAGAACTGAGGAAATCCGTAGGAGGACTGGAGTGACCGACTAGCGAGGCGAGTTTGCAGGCTGAAGTGGCAATGGGCGGGGTAGATAACTCGAAGAACCGACGACCGATGGGGCGTCAAGGTTCTGCAATGGCGACCGCGAACCTTTAAACGTAGTAGAGGACGGCCTCCCACGCGATGGACCGATGATCTGTTCAATGTGGCGGGAAGCCGATGTATGCAGGCGACTCAGGATAGCTCAATGTGGAAGTCTATTGGGGAGGCCTATGTTCAGCAGTGGACGTCAGATGGCTGAAATGATGTGTATTTTAAAGCATAACAATATCTAATAACATAGTTTATGGAAATGCTATTAATATTTCACTTTACCTAACTACCGAATCCCTAATTGGGAAGACTCAAATAAGAAGGCCTAGAAAAACGATCCACCCCTAAGGATATAAAGTGGATTGTATTGCCAATACCCCGATTTGCACGGACCCCTAATCGAGTTGGAAGCTCAAATCGATACAAGCGGCAGTCGATTTTGTTTGGTCGATGGCGAAAACTCAAGTTTCTTTTGTTTGAAGGTCATAGTAGTTTAACTTATACTAGAAAAGAAAAAGCTATCTTTCTCATTTATCTTAAGGTAATACCGTCCTACAATAAACCTCTTATTCATGAAGATAGGAAGGTCTTAATAGAAAAAGTCAGGTTTTTTCATGGAAGGTTTTAATGTTTACTTGCTTAGATATAACTATCTCTTTCATTTGCCTCAGCCTTATATCGTTTTGCAGCTGGCTTTAGCTTCCTCTCATAAACCTTGGTGAGAAAGTTTGGGTCATACTTCACCATCCTTTATATAGCTTGCCTCGGCATTTGTTGATCAGCTATTGTTGTTTAGCGTATAAACGCGTCCGATAGTTTAAGTTAAGTTCAAAATTGTTAATATGTGGATAGTGTGTTTAACTACATATTTACCTTATTATTTCATAAATCAATATCATTTTGTAAAACATTGTACTATGTAGTTGTTTGCTATTCCAAATAAAAAAAAAAAAAAAAAAAAAACAAACGTACTGTTAAATTACCTGTTATGACACTAGATTATTTCTGCGGTCTACAGCGGTGATAGCCCAGTGGTGAGACCCATTGCCTTTAAATTCAGAGAGTTTCGGGTTCAAACCTATGAGTTTTCAAAGTTATGTGCGTCATTATCTCTTGCTCCGTGCCTCGTAAAGCACGTTAAGCCGTTGGTCCCGGCTGTCATGAACATCTATGGCAGTCGTTATTAGGAAGTCAGTGCCTTCTAACAGACTGACAGCTGGTTTAACTATAGAATGATGTTACCCTTTGGGTTGCGGAGGTCAGACGGCAGTCGCGCCACTTATTAACTGAAATTAAGTCATATTTGGTTGAGCCAGTGAGCAGACCCTGGGCCCTAAGCTTAAGTCTAGGGCAACCGGGATAATGCTAGGATATGATGATGATGATGATACTTCACCACTCTTTTCCAAGTCTCCAACCTGGCTTAACGACTTAGACACATACACAATACATACAAGATATAATCAAACCAATCAATCAAAAATCATTTATTTCATAAACTTTTACATAGTACTTGAAAACGTCAAAATTAAATATGAATATAAAAAAAACAATCGAAATATTATTACATTGAAACCATGAAGCTTAGATTTACTTGTATGCAACAAAACAATTTAAAAACAAAAAATAATTAAGTGTAAGTGAATCTAAGTGCCAGTTCTGAGCCACCGCTCTGTAAGAAGAACTGGCAAGAAACTCACAGGCTTATGCTCTTTTAATTGTATCCATTGGTGTAGTACTTAAATTACAATCTTCATTTGCCTGTGAAGCTATACAATGCAATTTAATAGGCGGGAGAAAAACTAACCTTGACGATTTTCTTGCCCGTTCTTTAACGTTTAAGCTGCCGCCCGCAGTGAATGGGCGCGCTAGTTTTTAAGTTTTGACATACATAAGAGCTCTTTTGAGCCAAACTTGAATAAATGAATTTGAATTTTTGAATATAACATTAACAAAATGTTTTAAAGTCATTCGTATTAGAATAGCCTGTATGAAACGGCAGTTTAATCCCAAGCATTTTTATCTGCCATATAGTCTTATAGTATCCCTTTGAAGACAGCTAGCGTTTTATTGTTAATTTAAATTTATGTAAAAAGACTTTGATCTAAGCCGAAAGCTGGATATTCTGCCAAGCATTAGAATCATATTTTTCTGTCGAATACCTGAGAAATCAATAACCTTAAAGATATTGAAGGTAAAAATCTTTAAAAAATTTCAAGATTTTCAAATAAAGAACTAAATTTGAAGCGTTATTCTTTCAATTTTTTTCTTAATTCGCGTCTGAGCGTGGGGTCTACAAACACACACACCGAGGCGCGGTGTATTGCGGTTGTTCATTGCGTTTTAACTACACCAAAACATATCGTTTCCTAACAATAATGACGGGATTATTTAAACCAAAAAATACGTTTAAATATCATGTCATAATTTTAGGTTGCTGGCCCGTAGTTTTGAGCATAGCATGTGAGTTTCTTGTCAGTTCTTCTCACAGAGCGGGGGCTCGGAACTGGCACTTAGATTCACTTACACCTAATTTTTATTTATTTGCATGTAAGTGAATCTAAGCTTCGTGATTTCAGGGTTGATAATAAAAAATATTTTTTTTTCATGTATATTTTGTTTTGACGTTTTTAAGTGCTATGTAATAGTTTATGAAATAAAGAACTTTTTACTTTACTTTACTTTATGATTTTGAACAGTGTCTTGGGCCGGAGTGTTAACATTTTTTGTCATTAAATTAGGTCGTTGGGCCTTACGAGGCTAAAGAAAAAACGAAAAATATTGAGTCAGTAAATTTTTTCTTGTGTAAAAAAATAATGTTAACCTGTAAAATGTTGATATATGATTCTTGTAAAGTAAACGGAATGAACGCAGTGTGGTACTGTCGTAGAATAGTGTCACCCCATCTCATCTCACCTCACGGGGAGTCGTAAGAGTCGATGAAGAGTAATACTACCGGATAATGGGCAGGGTTGTCATCCTGCGTACTGGCTGGAACTGGTGGTGACTATGGGCAAATTTCTCCAATGTAACGTTAACTATTTAGAGGCCAATGTTCAGCAGTGGACTGTACAGTGTACATGGCTGAAAAGATGGAACGTGATAATCTGAATGTTTAAACACAGGTTATCACTAGTTAACCAGAACTTTTGCCACGTAGGTCAATACTCTTGTATTAATTAACAAGTACACATCAGTAATCCGTGTGAAGGGGCCCTTACAAAGCGGGAATTAATTACCGGGACGATTAATCACTTGTGGGTATCGATTCGTCACAAATATCGCTTAGCGATCAATCTAATTCGATTATACAGCGATTGTGTCTTGTTTCACTGTGGTGTGATGATTCCGTTCCGCCCCTATTGTTTAATTGAAATTATGTTAAATGGGTGTATAGGAAATCTACCAAGACCTAAGGAGCATTTTTTTTGGATTGATCGTGGATCCTACTATATTTTTGGCGAAGCATGGGCGTATAATATACGGGAAAACAGGCGTGAATATATGTATGTATATAAAAAGTGTAACAGGGTGCAAAGATACCTCGATCAAAACTGAGAGCTACGTATTCTGCCTAGCATCATGATCTTTGAGACTGTACCTGGGAAGTTAATAGTCTCATACTTATTAAAAGGCAAAGTCACTACAATTTTCAATTATTTATTAAGTTTTTTTCGTCAGCACGCTTGGTTAACTCAGAAACGCGGTCTGCTGCGCGTATTTCATTGTATGCTATTTGCAGTTTTTTTTTAACATCAAAAATTTTAATCGATACCCTTCGATTTTTCTTTGTTAATATCTCTTTGTATGATGTGTAGAATGCGTAGCCTTTCGCTTTTATTACGGTCATTTAACCTGAATATTAACTTGTCCGACAAAAATCATGCTGCGTACGGAAACTCGGAAACTGATTCCAAAACGCAGCAGCGCCTACAGTTTTCGCAGTAGAAACTTTTTGTCGGACTCGTCACAAAAAAGGCACTTGCATAGTTTTACATTTTAATGTGTCAAAAAATTTAAGGTCCTTGTACTGAGGATGTCGATAGGAAGTTATTCCATAACGTAGCAGTGCCCACTGATTTCGCAGTAGAAACTTTTTGTCGGACTAGTCGCAAAAAAAGGCACTTACATAGTTTTACATTTTAATGTGTCAAAAAATTTAAGGCCATTTTACTGGGGTCTATTAATCCCTGGTTCAAAGGTATTTTTATTAGCTTATATATTTTCTTTTTATTATTAATGTGACACGTCATAGCTACCACATCCTGCCTGATGGAAAGCATATATCCTACTTTCCTGCCCTGCTACCAGATTATACGGGGTTCAATTGTCCGACTCCCAGATAAAGCAGAATACATCTCCGTACGTTATTATTTACGTCTAAGGAGCTCCCTTAGACGTAAAGCTAAGTTTACTTAAGTGAAGCATGCAGTTCTGTCCTTGGATGGGTGACCGTTTGTGTGGCATTTAATATCAAGCGCTTCCGTGCTTCGAAAGGCACGTTAAGATGTTGGATGGTTAATATATTGAACGGTTAAGAAGTTGGATGGTTAAGATTAAGTATCATTATTTTCATTTCAGCCACTTCAAGTCCACTGCTAAACATAGGCCTCCCCAATTGCTTTTCACGTTGAGTCTGTGCCGCCTGCATCTACAGGCTTCCCGCCGCCTTCACCAGATCATCGGTTCATCGGGTGGGAAGCCGCCCTCTACTACGTTTGCTGATTGGTGTTCGCCATTGAACCTTAACGCCCCATCGGTCGGTTATTTCGTATATGTATAAAGAAATCCCGAGCCCGGATTTACCATTTAAATTTAAGATTTACATAACAAAATAAAGTTAAAATTAATTTATCCAAACTTAACTATAGAAATCTAAATAATGGGACAATAACCACAATTATGTGAGCCTAACCAATTCCGAAGCATTTGTGACGGCATCAAAATCTAAAAGTATAATATATTACTTTTCTTCAAAAATTATAATTATATTAGAAGTAAAATTCCAAGCCCAAAAGCCTGAAGAGTAAAGTAAGTTTGACCAGTATTAATACAATAGAATCCACTCTTAATTTGGTCGAGTACGTTGACAGGTTATCGCAGTCCTCAGGGCGCAATGGATACACATCGGCGTGTAGCTAATACATTGACGGGTGGCCAGCCAGTTAGTTCTGTGACGTGCAAATGCAACTGCAATGAATAATTTCCATATATGACACCAATTGGCTTTCGCAAATCTCTGCCAGGGCATTGTTCCCATCTCCTATAGTCCTGGGTCTTTAAAGTTAAACGGTATTTATAAAGGCCAACATGAGTTAATTCGCTTGTATAACAGAGGCATAATTATCAAGCACATTCGTTTGAAGAGAGAAGTCGATTTTATCAGAATTAATACCATACAGACACGACCTAAATTGGTCGAGTACGTTGACAGGTTGACGTACTAATGCAATTGAATTGAATAAGGCTTTATTTCAATATCCAATAAATAAGACCGTTATTTTGTAAGACCATTCGGATTTAGAATTCTCAGCCGGCGCGTAAACATTGTCAAAATGAAAAACAACTTTTTAAGATCTTATATTTTTTAAGCTTAGCTCACCCCGAAGGATTTTTTGAACGTCACTTAAATCTTATAATTACATTCAGAAATTCTGAAGCCCTTAAATTTTAATGCAATAATAATTACCTTAAGTAATCATAATGACACTATTGCTGACTTAAAATTTCAAACCCAATGTTTCGAAGAGTAAAGTCAGTTTGACCAATATTAATACCACACAGACGCGACCTAATTTGGTCGACTGCATTGACAGGTTATCGCAGTCCCCAGTGTGCAATGGAGGAGATACATCGGCAAATAGCTAATACATTGACGGCCTGCTAGCCATTTTGTGTTTTGTGACATACTAATGCAACTGCATTGGATATAATGCTTTATTCCAGCCCCAATTTTAATATATTTATTGCAGTTATGTTGTACAGATAGTCTCAAACAAAAACGTATTTTTTTGTTAACACTTACATACTAATGGCTCTATAATATTTTATAAGGTTTCGTATATAATTATTTAAGCTAGTTACAATATATTATAGGCTATTGCCGATTATTTTACACAATTAAAAATAAGAAAAGAAAGAATAACATTTGTTTTATTTTTCATGTATTCTACATTCATTCTGCATGTAAATACTTTAAGTAATGTATATACTTGAACTAAAACTTTTTCTAGGTAACGAGAATAAATACAGGATTGAGAATTTGATTCGAAAATTTCGAAAAACTCTTGCAGGGTCTAAAAGTTTTTTTTTGGCAGATACGATTTCAGGATATGTTTAAACATTAATAGGTTATTTTCTTTTTTTTTATTAGTAAGGAGTCTGATTGAACAAATTTTAAATTAGATGTCGGTGAAGCCAATTTCGTACGATGTCTCAGGTTATCAGGTCTTTTGTATAGGATCACAGATATAAATTACAAGCCAGTTAAACTATTTTGAAAAGATATTCCAAATGCCAATATCGCTTTGCCAGTATTCTCTGTCACGTATCTGACATTATACGTTTACTTGACAGATATTTCATAGAAAACTGTAGTTTTATCTACCGAGTCTTACTTGACACTGGCTAAATGTGCTAAACGCAAGATGCAATTATTTCAAAGAAAAAAAATATATCTACCTAGTATAACTTAAAATCACTTACTTGACACTGGCTAGATGTGCTAGACGCACGAAGTCATTATTTAAAAGAAAAAAAAAACTAAAAATCAGAAATAATGAAACAGGCCTTTCTCTAAGTATGTAATAGGTGGTATATTTAACTATAAATATAGAAAGTCTTTGATAGGGGGTATGGTTACATCTGTTATCATTAATCAATTCATTTATTTGCATATCAGCAGTTTTACAGAAGAGATGTATTTAAAAATACCGCCTTTTTAGTCATCTGAAAAGAACAGCAGTCTATGATTAATGTACTGTTTAATGTTAGCGTTTACTTCACTGACAGTCCATATTCAATTCAAAACCATTTATTCAAGTTTGTCTCAATAAAGCTGATAAGAAAGTGAAACTAAAATTAACGCACTCATTCACTGCGGGCGGGAGCTTGATCGTAAAAGAACGGGCAAGAAAATCGTCACGTTAAATAAAACATAGTCTACAAAAATCTTGTGTTTTGCAGTCACAAAATTTTAAAGAAAAATAAATTAAGTTTTCTCTCTTTAACAAGATGAACACAATTACGGATAACAACACTAAAAGTTTGCAGACTGAGACTGATCCCCACCAGCGGCACCCGTTCACAAGTATGACGCATGAACCAGCCATCGTCTCGATCAACCATATTTTAGGGAAAATTACACATGACTCCACCACCGCCGAAACATTAAAGTGAGCATGACATACTTAAGCTACAGGAAAAAGTCATAATAATAGGTTGGGGAAAAAGTCTTTTCGTATTTTTGTATGAAAAGTCAAGACATTTTTTTCAAAGTTTATTTACATTTATTTACAATATATATGTACCGTTTTGTTGAATAACTTTCTGCCATTTTGTGGGCAGAGACATTATCCCGTTACTGTAGAAACTTTGGGACTTCTGATCAAAAAAACGGGACAAATAGTTTTGGCAGTCCTCTCTTGAGGTCAACCTTACAGAACCTAAAGAATTCTGCAGAGACCGAAACAGGTGAAAATCTGAAGGCGCAAGGTCAGGGCTATATGGTGGATGCACTAGGACCTCCCAGTCGAACTCTCTTAATTTTTGCTGAGTGGCTAAAGATGTGTGTGGTCTAGCGTTATCGTGATGAAAGACCACACCCTTCCTGTTGATCAATTCCGGCCGTTTTCTCTCGACTGCTTCCTTTAATCTCATCAGTTGCTGGCAGTAAAGATCAGAATCGATGGTTTTGCCGGGCGGTAAAAGCTCATAATAAACAATGCCCTTCCAATCCCACCATACACACAGCATCACCTTATTTCGTGTTAGGCCAGGTTTGGCCACAGTCTGTGAAGCCTGGCCAACTTTCGACCACGACCTTTTTCGCACGTTCTTGTCGTACGTGATCCACTTTTCATCGCCAGTTATCAATCTCTTCAAAAACGGCTCGGTTTCATTACGTCTCAATAATGAATCGCAAATGAGTACACGGTTCATTAAGTTTCTTTGAGTGAGCTCGTGTGGCACCCAAATATCGAGCTTTTTTGTATAACCAGCTTTCTTCAAATGGGTCAAAACTGTTTTGTGGTCAATTCCCAGTTCTTCAGCTACATCGTAACTACTAATATGCCGATCTTGCTCCACTCTTTCAAAAATGGCGTCCATTTTATTCGTAACAGGGCGACCAGAGCGAGGTGCATCTTTAACATCAAAATTTCCGGACTGAAAACGTTTGAACCAAATTTGTGCTACTCTTACTGACACTGCATCAGGTCCATAAACATCACAAATTTTTTCACTGCTTGAGTTGCATTTTTGCCATTTTTAAAATTTTAAAATGTATCGAATTTCTTCATTAGATTCACTCATTTTAACGGAGAGAAAAACAAATGAAAAAAAACGGGAAACAACTTTTTTTAATTTTTTTCTTTTCTTTATAATGGAACCTTTTTAATGTTACCAAAACCAGCCAGACACAAATAGTACAGTCAAAAAAATTTTATAATACGTTTATACCTACGTTATGCGAAAAGACTTTTTCCCCGACCTAATATATACAGCATATTTTTTTTTGTTGTACATGCTGAATATTCAGATATTGTGGAATAAGAAGTATGTAGGAAGTGGTATATAAATCAATTGAAATAGGAAATCTTTATTAGACGGTGGAACTACCACTATCTATTATTATTAAACAATCAATTGATTTTATATAAACAGAGATTTACTTCCATAACTAAATTCAGAAAGTTTTGGAGAAAGGGCAGGTTAAAAGTATCCTAAACCGGCGGGATTAGAAATGCCGTGTGGTGCCGGCCATGACGTTTGGTACCGGCCAAGAATAGTGCCACTCCCTCTCATCTCACGGGGAGTCGTAAGAGTCGACGAAGAGAACTCCTTCTGGATGATGTGCAGCAACGTCATTCTGCGTACTGACTTGAAATGCGATCACCAACCCGCCTGCAAAGCGTTGTGATTATGGGCAAATACCCCCAAAAGAATGTAACCTATTGGTGAGGCGAATGTTCAGCAGTGGACTTTACGGCTGCCATGATGCAACCGGCGGAAGTGCTTGAGAAGGTTACATAGTGTGGATAAAGCTTGCTGGTTGAAGCTGGTGGAAGGGAGGAAGCCAGGATCGTTGCAAGTGGAAGTATATGATCTTTGCTTACCCCTCCGGGAAAAAGCGTGACAATATGTACAAATATGTATGTATAATGTGTCACAAAATTTGAAAAGATCATTGACCTTTACATTTACCGCCTATTTAGACATCTGAAAACCAGCATTATAAGATAAACCCCCTATATAAGCCAGTATAACTATTTCCAAAAGATATTTCAAATACCAATAACGCCGCGGCAGTATTCCCGGTCACGTATAATGTCGGACGAGCGCACCGTTAAGGCCGTGTTACGCAGCGCTGCGGAATTGGATTGGCTACACACGCACGCTACGTAAACACGTTAGTTTACAATCGTCTGTCAGACCGCAGACTGGGTACCTACATGGATTGATTTCATTCGGAATTGTTATTTAGACCTATCTAACGAAAACGTTCGAAAATCATTTTAAATCAATTAAATATTGTGCTGGCTAACTGTCTGATTGCTAAACAAGCACGCTACGGGAACACGTTAGTTTACTTGGGTTTGACCGCAGACTGGGTGCGTGAGTTGACTTTGTTGTATATTGTTGTTTAAAAAATATTTTTATAATCCTTTGTGTTCTTATAAATAATCTGCCGATGAAACAGATTGGCTATACGCGCACGCTAAGTAAACACGTTATTTTACAATCGTCGATAAGTAGACCGAAGTCTGGGTACATAAGTAAAATCGATTATGAACACAGGCTAGGTGTTACAGTACCTACAGGTCAAGGGCGTACAATAGGTTGCGAATTCATATAAATCTGATTCAAAATCAGATTGTTATGAAGTATATAAAGTAATACTAACAAGTCGGGCATTGTCAATAGTTTATATCAGTAAGTCATTAAAATATTTTTTGATTTTTGTAGTATAATTTCAATTTGAAGAGATTTTTGTAACGCCTGTTAGCGTTGTCATGTTAAGGACTTTTTTTTAGAATTTATCCGTCTTACGCTTCCTACGTGTATAAATAATGAGCTGCGGTATTAGATTGACCATACATGTACGCTACTTAAACACATTAGCTTACAATTGTCTGTAGACCGCAGACTGGGTACACTAGTTGATATTGATCCGTATTGGTTACGAACATATATCTCTTTTATACATAATGTGCTATATATATGTGTATATATAACGTGCAGCGGAATCAAATACACGGTATACACACACGGCACAATGGCTATACACGTACGCTACGTAAACACGTTACTTTACAATCGTCTGTTAGACCGCAGACTGGGTACCTAAATGGGTTAATTTATTTTTGTCGTATGGGGATAGCTGTTTGATATAAACATTCTTAATATAATAAAGACGTTTAAAATCCTTTCTATTAATATCTGAGATTATGGAATTGAAATGCCTCTTACCTTTCCAATAATAGGTATTCGGAACGATGATCTGGCAAAAGCTTTATAATGAGTACTACAACTGCACTTCATTTAAACTTCATGTCAACAGTACACCAACTGCCATCAGACACACGATTAGTTTTGGAGTTTAACCCGTTAACGGGCATAGCAGGTTGATTTTTTATTAATTATCTAAGTTAGGATTTTTTGTCAATTTTGTGGTGGCAATATATTGGGCACTGTTGAATTAAAGGTTAATTCTACACTGCAAATTTGTAGTCGGTGTTCAGTCAAGGTAAATATATACACCATTTTTTTAGTTGCAAGATAAGTATCATTAAGAACTTGTGTTATGAATATTATTATCCATACGAATAAACATATATGAATACTTTTTTTTAAATATATAGGTGCCTAATAATATACATAGGAAAACACCTAGAACAGATACTAATATTCATGTTTATGCACTCAAATATTTGCTCTGTGTGGGAATCGAATCCACGACCTCCACGCCATATCAGTCGTCAAAATTTGGCTCATAGGAACCGAAAACACTTATGTATAAAAATACCAAGACCTATAATATTTCTTTGAACATTACACGAGCAATCCTTAACCCATCCATGTGAAGTTACCCAGTTATTACGATGTCCAGGGGCTTTAGAAAGCGGACGTGAGATGAAAAATAAACGTATCGTACAGGCAATGTCTGCGAAATATTCTAACATGAGATTTAGCAGCCATTACCTTGTGACTAACGTCCTGAATGATTGATCTTGCACCCTCTCTTCTTCTTCTTTTAAATGATGGCTTCGTGCGGTTTGCACATTTAGCCAGTGTCAAGTTAAAGATATATTAATATCATATAAAATATAGTAAATGAGAATGAGTGGTGATAAAGATGATAAATGGTAAATGAGATCCCCTCCACCTAAGCCCCTTGAGTCCTCAGTAAAGATGTGGGACTATACTGAGATCTCACATAGACTTCTTGAGAGAATTTGAAAAGTTATGTTGCACTGTTTTATTTCAATTACCAACACTCATGTACGTTCACAAACACTTAACGGTTAATAATCCACCGTTATTAAACATTAATGTTAGAAATATCACAAATTATAGAAAATTAAACAAAACTGCAGACATGACGCTTCACTTTCCCGCCAAGAAGTCCATCTCTTGCACCCTTTTCTTGCTAAGGGTCAGTACATTCTGAAAAATAGACGTAACTGACTCTAACGTCCGCTTACTGGTATAACCAGATTTTGGCTGAACTTCAGTTATTACATGGAGGGACGACCATCTGACCTCCACAACTCAAAGGGAAACATCGTTTTAACGTACTTTCAAAGGCACGGAGTAAGCGATAATTATACTAGGGGTTGAACCTTAGGTTGACAACAAAGTGATAAGTTTCCCGTTTTTATTTTGTATTATGGATCACTAAAATGTACAAGTATCTTAATAAAGTGACCATTGTACTCACTTCTATTTTCGTTACATCAAACAAAGCACATTTCTTTGTAAGATCTATGAGTTTTATGAATGTATCCACGCCTGATCCGTGACAATTCAGCAGCCCATTGTGCAAATGTGAAGATGCCTAGTTATTGCGATGTCCAAAGGGATTTAGAACGCGGACGTGGAAAGAATAAACGGATCATATAAGGGTCTGTCGTAAGAAATATTTTAACAGACACCATTTAAATCTTTCATGATTCTCTGAGTATTACTGAATGAATTATATGTAGTACAGTATTAAAACATACAGTGGAAGGACCTCGCTTCACCTCTGTAGCTTACTGAGGCTAGCTGTGTAAGTTGTTCAGATCTTATTTTCTGTGATAGTTAATACAATATATTAAATGTTACATAGAGTGAGTGTTGGGTATTTTGTCGCAGTTGGTTTTTAGTATTTTATGTATTATACAACAAATATAATTTTACAAAACTTACATACTACACATAATCAGTAATTAGCAACATGAAATCCACTTTTTTATTATAATTTAAAGGCTATATCGTTCTTTTTTCTAATTGCCGTGCCCGCCAGGGTCCACAACAAACTGTAATATGTAGTATATATGAACGTCCTATTGTAACTGTTTGTAGAGAGCAATAAGGGCGATAGCCCAGTGCTTAGACTCATTGCCTTTAAATTCAGAGGGTCTCGGGTTAAACCCTGTTGGCGCACCTATGACTTTTAGAAGTTATGTGCGTACTTATCGCTTGCTCCGTGCCTCGGAAACAGTCCCGGCTGTCATGAACATCAATCTCAGTCGTTATTAGAAAGTCAGTGCCTTCTAACATCCTGACAGCTGGTTTAACCAAAGAATGATTTTTCCCATTGAGTTGCGGAGGTCAGACAGCAGTCGCTCCATGTAATAACTGAAATTCAGCCAAATCTGGTTAAACTAGTGAGCAGACCCTGGGCCCTAGTGTGCGTGGGGACTGAGTGATCTTTTCAAAAAACTCATCCAACCACAACCAAATTATAAGAGGATTTAGGAAATAATATAAGAAGTAATATATAATAATAGAAGTTACTTTCTTTGATTACTTAAAAATTTCTGATCTTTTTTTGTGTGTAGAATTCTTTAGTATAATAAACCTAAAACAGTGTGACAATACATACCTAACTTTACTGAAACTTGTCACTTAAAAAATATAATTATATGTCGAAATTATGTAGTCAATACACTCTAAAAACGTGTTTAAAACAAAACTCGGAAAACTCTCGGTACTCAAATAAACCGATATGGTCACCCTACTCAACGTTTTCCTTAAGAATTTTAAAAAATTTGATATCTTTTAAAATATATCACTTACAGGGACGATCAGTTCGTTAGATATTAGAGCAACATTTTTCACAATTTTTGATGTCACTACCTTCTACCTCTAAGTTTCGGTTTATTAAATAAAGTTAAAGATAAGGATCACTCAGTTCGGACGATCGAGAAAAATAAGATTTTCATTTTCTCTTAAATCAGTAAGATGTTAACCACTATCTCTGTTTCACAAATTTTCCCAGAAGCTTAATTTATAATAAACATGACAATGTTTCATAATTTTGCAGTATAAGTTGATTTTTTAAAAGATCACTCAACTGAACATAGTGCATTCTGAGTGATCCTTAAAATCCGTTCTAAATCTAAAACGTGGCATTGAAACGAATCGAAAATTTGTTAAGCAGCTTTCACAAATTTTTCACAATTATCTCAAAAGCAAATCATAAACACATAGATTGTATATTCTTGGAAATGCGTTATGGCTTATTCTTCAGGTGTCCAGATTGAGTGATCCAGTTAATTAGTTCTAACTTTCTTAGTTTAGGTTTCACAATTTTTTTATCTTACTATGAAATTTTCACAATTATTTCCTAAATCCGCTTATAATTTGGTTGTGGTTGGATGAATTTTTTAAAAATATCACTCAGTCCACACGCACACTGGGCCCTAAGCTTAAGTATAGGGCAACCGGGATAATGCTAGGATATGATGATGTGGAGATCAATAAAGATATTGAATATTGAGCTATTTATTAAAGACTAACGGCCCGTCCCGGCTTCGCACGTGTGGATATTTATTTTAAACATTTTGAGATAAATAAACTTAAACTGATCATGGTCATGAATGTATTGTGTACAAGTATTTTGTTCAAGCATAGGAATTATAATTGATTATAAGTTTATATTAAAAAGAGCTGAACCGACAATGAAACTACGCAATACGAGACTGACGTTTATTGGTTGGTCCACAAAAGATGCACTTATTTATAATTACCCTCCACCATATAAATATTCTTCTTCTTCCATTTAAATAATGGCTTCGTGCGTCCAGCACATTTAGCCAGTGTCAAGTAAGTGATATACCTCCGCCACACACTGCTCTTCGCGCTGCTCCTCGCCTTGCTCATCGGGCTGCCGCGATGTTGCCCTCTCCATCCACAACTGCTCTACTCGCGGGAATAATCGCGACGCTCCGCACTTGGTTACTCGCCATTGCAGAGCAATGGACGTAGAAACAGTGGCGGGCGTGCGCAATGTGCTTTTTTAGCATTGCCAACTATTTAAATGTAATTCAACGAAATATACGTTAGCTTCGATTATGTTTTAATTTGTGATGCTTGTGCTTCGGGTCCCAAATTGCTGGCTCCGAAGACAATAACTCTATAAACAGTAACGACTTCTCGTTACTCCATTCATCGGCGCGCGGCGAAGACGTCATGATTCGTTATATTACCTTACCTGCTGCATGCGCGAGCGCTCGATGCGTACTGCGGCGCACGCGAGTGTGTGACAAGGTACTCATGCTCGTGTGGCCGGTCCTTTGACTCGCGCCACATTTACCGACAATTTCGGGAGCGATGGGCAGGACGAGTAGCAAGACGAGGAGCATGACGATTACGCTGCCACACGACGTCTCTGCCCACTTCCCTCGCTACTTCCCTCGCTCCTCGACGAGTGTGTGGCGGAGGTAATATAATAATTATATATAATTTATAGTAAATGAGAATGAGTGGTGATCAAGATGATAAATCGAAGATGAAATACCCTCCCCTAAGCCCCTTGAGTCCTCAGTAAAGATGTGGGACTATACTGAGATCTCACATGGACTCCTTGAGAGAAAATTTGAAAAGTGATTTTGCACTGTTTTGTTTGATTAACCAACACTTATGTATATTCACAAACAGTTGACGGTTAATAATCCACCGTTATTACACATTAATGTTAGAAATATCACAAATTTTAGAAAAAAAAACAAAACTGCAGACATGACGCTTCACTTTCCCGCCAAGAAGTCATATAAATATTCTAAGTAGGTATTTATTCTAATCTAAATGTACGTATATACCAATTGTGAGAAAGCTCTCTTTTGTTAAGTCGATGCCAACCATAGAGAAAGTTTGTCCTTGGGGTTTATGAATAGTAAGAGCGAACGATATCTTTACAGAGAACTGTAGCCCTTTGAATGATAAAGGCAATGGATACTGCCCCGGAGCCGGTGATGATTGTTGCTACGATTACGTTTTCTCGTAATTCCTTTATGATAAGTCTTGTGCCTTTACTAGTATTGTGCTAAGTAATAGGCAAAATATACCACATAATAATATATGCGTTATTTTAAAAATTATGGAATGGTTTGAAATGTGTTTAGGTTCTAGAATATGCCAGAATATGCCAGCCCTAGAAGACTGTTCCCTACGTATTTCACACAGATGGCTATTGCTTTTTAGGCACGTTATTTTTTAAGCAAATAAATATATAGTCACGTCTCATTTTATTACTGTATGTACCAAATATAATAAAATTGACAAATTGTAAGAGTTAACTAGTAAGTAAGTAATAATACAACTGTATGCCGTATGTTACTGGCATAGAATAGTGCCAACCCCTCTCATCTTACGGGGAGTCGTAAGAGTCGACAAAGAGAAATCCTACCGGATGATGGGCAGCATCGTCATTCTGCGTACTGGCTTGAATTTCGATCACCCACCCGTCTATAGATAGAAGATGGATAGATTACTAGAACTACTACTTATAATTAATAAGAGCGGTAATCAATTTTGTTTAAAGTATTTAATAATATTTTTGTTAGAGGAAGATCGTTTGCCTAAGGCATTAATGTTAAAGTAAAAAGTGTATCTATTGATTTTTGAATCGGCATGAGTTCCTCCATTTTTGGCATAAAAGAAAAGGTGATCAGCTGCTTGGTCATTCTTTTTCGGTAGCTCAAACTGTACGGTGGTGTTATTCTGTAACTGTGAAGTTATTCTGTGTCTTTGAAATAAAATTAAGTGCTTGAAGTACGCACGTTTTTTTGAAGAGACCTAGATCCTGGCAATGTCTATTGGGGAGGCTAATGTTCAGCAGTGGAAGTTATTAGGCTGATATGACGAATACAAACATAATAAACATTGGACTAAATAAAACTGAAATAAGTAATTGTCATATGATGGTGATGGACCAAATGAATTATTTGCAAAACGCACGTTTAGAAAAGTTTATTTGGAAAATGAAACAAAGGCGATTAGTTTTTTAGGAAGGGACGAGAATTAATTTAGCCAAAAGGAGGTATACTAAGATTTTTAAAAAAACGGGTACCGTTTTTTAATTATTTTGTGGATCTCATTTACCAAGTCGATTCTCGGTGACACTATCCCCCTTGAACAATCAACCTGTCTGTCTATGATATTTTCGATGCTGGAATATATTGCGGCCACAAGATCTTCAAGACTGTGAACTGTTTCAACCAATTAATTGTCCAACAATACACTATATTTGCAATAATTATAGGAGATCGTAGTTTTCCCGCCAGTAAAAAATGATTAAGTAAATAGGAAAGGAAACATCTCTGTTTTCAAACATGCGGCATGATGAAATTGGTCACACCACCCTTTGGATGCTCGCAAATACCCGGGAAATTACAAGCGTGTTGCTGACTCTTTCATAATTTTAGCATTATCAGATCCGGTTGTGCCCTGGATTGACGCTTAGGCTCCAGGGCTGCTTACTTTTTTTAAATTATTATTTTTTGTTTTACGTCGGTAACAAAATGCATTTACGCACTGCCTTCCGGCCAAAATGGGACCGAAAGGGGGTGGGGGCTCACCACTGGCAGACGCGACTTCCAGCAGTAATACCCACTCAAAAACATCCAACGACGCCCAACGCTGTTGAAAAGGGGCAAGGCAAGGTACAAAATGACAAGGAACAATGAAATTGAAAAAGACATCACATCACTCCCCCTAAGTGCTGCAATGGCAACTCTTTAAAAGGAAAAATATTTAAACATTAAATAATAATTAAATGTGACATTAGTCAAAAGCTAGCCATTTTTTAAAACATTAACTATAATGTTATTCTGCGAGCCGAAATTTTATAGCATGAGCCATGCGTCACGCGTCATAAATATTAATGTGGATCAGAAACGAGGTGTCATTACCATATTATATTCCAGGCGTGTGGACCCTTGATCCTGCTGACGTGACTCGGTGCCAATGAATAGGTAGACTGTTGCCAGGACAACGGAAATTATGGTATACTCGCTTTTCCCTGCAGTTTTGTACATGTCGTCGCCCGAGCGACAGTTTGACCTATCATATGCTTAATAAAGTCACACTCTTGATCCTGCTGACGTGACTTGGTGCATATGAATAGGTAGGCTGTTGCCAGGCAACTTCAATCACCGGTATACTCGCTTTTCCCTGCAGTTTGATGGCCAGATCGTATGATTTCTACATCTAATATTATAAAGAGGAAAGACTTCAATTTTTGCATGTTTATTTGTAATGAATGAACTCAAAAACTACTGGATGGACTTCGATAATTTGATGACCGATATGGCGTGGTGGCGAGTATACCCGCAGTCCGAATTCGGGTTCAAATTTCACACAGGACAAATCTTTGTGTACATGAACACGAGTATTTGTTCTGGTCTGGATGTTTTCCTATGTATATTAATAGCTAAGGCTAGCTTAGTTATAGCTAAGGTGCTGGACAGATTGCTTGATCAACAGTTGGAGAAACACGTACACTTAAATGACGCTCAATTTGGCTTCAGGTCAGGCTTGTCAACTGAGAGTGCTATCCTATGTCTCAAGCAGACTGTCCAGTACTACACGGCTAGAAAAACTCCTGTGTATGCATGTTACCTAGATCTTTCTAAGGCGTTTGATTTGGTAAATTATGACAAGCTTTGGGGAAAATTACGCCAAATCACGCAGCTACCGGGTGAGATTGTGTCCCTGTTTGAGTATTGGTACGGTCACCAAAGGAACAGCGTGCGGTGGGCGGGAGTGCATTCGGATGCCTACGGGTTGGAGTGCGGGGTGCGACAGGGGGGGTTGAGCTCGCCCCGACTCTTCAACTTGTACGTGAATCAGCTGATCGGCGAGCTCACTAGTTCCAATGTCGGGTGTTCAGTCACTGGAGTATTCATTAATAACATTAGCTACGCGGATGATATGGTGCTGATGAGCCCGTCGATCGGTGGATTGCGCAAACTCCTTCGTATCTGTGAGTCGTATGCCGAAGCCCATGGACTTAGATACAACCCTATAAAGAGTGAGTATATGGTTTTTAAAGCGGGCACTAAAACCTACTCCTCTACATTGCCGATCACTCTCTGTGGGTCAACATTAAAGAGGGTTAGCAAGTTTAAATATCTGGGTCACTGGGTGACGGACGACTTGTGTGACAACGAGGATATTGCTCCCTGCGCAGGTCGCTGTCTGTGCGGTGTAACATGCTCGCTCGTAGGTTTGCACGCTGTACTGAACCAGTCAAAGTTACATTATTCAAAGCGTACTGTCAGTCGTTCTACACATGCAGCCTCTGGAGTCGATACAGCGACCTGCGTGTCCAGTACAACAATGCGTTCAGGGCGTTGATGGGTCTGCCACGGTTCTGCAGCGCATCTGCAATGTTCGCGCAGGCGCATATAGATGATTTTTACTCCATTATCAGAAAAAGAAGCGCATCGCTGCTGAACCGCTTTCGGAGTAGTTCTAACGGCATCCTGAGCGCATTGGCTCGGTGAACGGTGAACGGTTGAACGGTGGGACTCCCCTATATTGCAGAGGTGGATGAGCCTACATTCTAGCTCATCACCTTTTATAAAGTAGTATTAAATTTTAAATAAATTTTGAATTTCAATTTTATTTATTTGATTATTCTCTTTCACTTTTTATTATTAATTTGTATTATTTTGTGTAACTTGTAATTTAATTTAATGTAATGTGATTTCTTTTTAATGTGTTATTATGGACTAAGTCTGAAATAAATGATTTATTATTATTATTATTAAGTACATATTTACAACAAAAAAAAGTATTGATTTTTAGTTTTTTTTTAATTTGACTATTTAAAATGACATAATTTTTTTTTTCATCTATTCTATCTATCGCCAAACTACATAATAGTTTATTTGCGTAAATATAACACCTTTTTAAATACATAATTATTATGTTACTAACAAAATCATAAGCATAATGAATCCTTCACTAGAGGGTAGGAACAGCCAGAATCGAAGACATCCAGAAGGTATTTTTTTAACCTATTTTTATATACTGCTGTCTAACACGAAATGCATCACATTTGACAGTTGTATAGGAATCCTACTAGGCCCCGAGCTTAAGGGTGTGTACATTAACCTAGCATCTCGCAGCGCAGCGATTCTAAAGGATCTAAACAAACACGTTCCTCGCATCGCATCCTCGTTCATCTCTGGTGGAATTTAAGGAGGTAATGAAAACGAGTGTGGAAAAAAGAGAACAGCTCACGTAGATATGAAGGGTAGGAATGATTAAAGAGAACATTATAGAGGAGGCAAAGGATCCGAGTATTCCTTTTTATTTCGGATGAAAAATCATCAAATGACCTTTCCTTCGCTGTGGGTGGAGCGGGAGGGTGTGTCAGACTTCTACTGACTAAAACCCATCCATGTTCCTTCTTTTGTGCCTGCTACGTACTGAGGCCGCGGTAACCCGTTTCGGACAGTCCCGCAGCCCATCCGATCCGAGTATTCCTGCGTAACCTGATTGGGAGCCAACAAAATAGCTTACGAAAGACCGACACATGGTCATTCTTCCGAAGACCGAAGATAAATCGAGGCAGTTGTTTTGCAGGCTTTCGAGCTTGTCCAAAAGTTTCTCAGTGAGGTCGATATAACAGGTGTTTGCATAGTCGAGGATGGGATTGAGCTAAGGTCACTTTTGTAGCTAACGGAAAAAAAGCCTGGTTTAATGCTAGGATATGACAGAAAGTTTTAAATGCATACAAAGTGGGAAGCGAAGACTAGTAAAATATAGCAGTTGTGCGTGATCATGCTCCGGCCGCTTGTCAATTTAAACGAAGGAGATGTGTAGTATGTGATCGGAAAACCAGTAAGCGAGCGAGCCAATTCAAATGGCTCCACTTTATGGCTCCCTAGAGGAGTCGTTTTTGGGTGACCATCAAACCGTCAGGACAAGACAAAATACAGACAAGACACGACAAGGCTGTCGATGAATTCTTAGACTTTAACTTTTATTAATATGATTGCGCGTGGTGTGAGCAACAAAGATATAAATCTTTTTTTAATATAATTTTATATTTAATATAACTTAGCAAATGTGACATCTTGTTTGATTTTTATGATTTGACAGCAGTAGACCGGTCATACAAAGGTCGTAAGATCTATTCTCACATATTTTTTTTATATGTAAATGTTTTATCTTATCTTGTCTGATGTTAAACGAACAATGAAATTCAGATACAAAATTAAACTAGTAGACGCTACAATAAAAGAGAGCTACAAATTTCTCATATAGTCAAGAAGGTTTGCATAAATGCGATACCAAACCCCGCAGAAAAGTGCTGGAATAAAATGAATGAATAAAATAACTTCCCTCACAACGTTCTAGACTCGAACTAAGCAGTATGGGTACTAAAAGCTTGTTTCGCGAACAGGTTTCCTTCTGAAATGATTTTTTAATTTGGGTGGAATTTTATATCTATTGACTGTAATTCTCGACGCTCAAAAGACATTCTGCGCCCGGTTTTTTTCGTTAAGAGGGGACTCGATTCAAATTTTCTTTCCCAATAATTCTTCACTCAAGCAATTGCCAGTAGTAATTGGGCGCGTTAGTACTGAATCTGTTCACGAAGTACAACAATAGTGTAAGCTTTATTTTGTACCAACCATAATGTGAGAGATTATGTAACGTAGTACCTACATTAATTTGAGGAAAACAACCAATAAAAAAACCAAAGATACTTAAATATATATCCCAGTGCATTCCAAAGAATTGTCTACCCTCGTGTAATAGTCACATAGGCTGTTTGATAAGGGCAGCACACACTGCAGACAACGTCTTAGTGTAGTGCGGTCATTGTGCATTGTACGTCTTACTTAATACATCAGTTACTGTGAATACGACTGTGTGGCTTCTGTGCAACTCCTGTGAAGAGCCAATCTGTGTATTGGCTCCGTTAGTTCCATATAATATATTAACGCAGTTAGGGAGGTAGGTACAGTTAATTGTAACAATTTCATGGCTTAGAGTATTACATTATCGCTTGCTCCGTGTTTTGTAAAGCACGTTAAGCCGTTGGTCTTGGCTGTCTACAACATCGATGAGAGTCGTTATTAGGAAGTCAGTGCCTTCTAACATCTTGACAGCTGGTTTAACTATAGAATATTGCATACCTCTGGGCTGCAGAGGTCAGGCGGCATTCGCTCCACGTAATAACTGAAATTCAGTCAAATCTGATTGAGCCAGTGAGCAGACCCTAGGCCCTAAGCTTAAGTCTGGGGCAACCAGGATAATGCAAGGATTTGATGAAAGCAAGTATCATCAAAAACTTGTGATATAGATACTAAGTAACGACATACATTAATACTATTTTTTACAACTCTTATATATATATATTTATCGCTCGCTCCGTGTAATTACAGAAATTCAAAAAAAAAAATTAAACCAGTGAGCAGACCCTGGGCTTAAGTCTGGGGCAACCGGGATAATGCTAGGATATGAAGGAGAGTATTGCAATAGTAGGAAGAATTAAGTAGGTCTGCTCCGAGCGAGGGTATTTTTTTCATATGGATTTTTTCGCTTTGAGTTTTGCTAGTTTTAAGTAATTTTATAAATCTATTTATATGCAATAATACACTTGCATTTTCGTCATTTAGTCACAGTCAAAGTCAAGTAACGTCTGTCATAGTCGAGTCAAGTCAAAGTCCTAGCCCAGTAAAGAAGTGGAGACTTCACTAGAGGTTCTATGGAGTTTTGGAATCAACACGAAAAATCAGTAACGTCTAAAAAATCGACTACAATTATACTTGCAATATCGGTCGACAGTATAAACTCATTTACAAGTTTGTACACCAAAAATAAATAAATACAAAATTTAAAATTAATCCTGTATTGTACATAAAAAACAAGTAATAGACAAAAGGTATTTAATAACAGAAAGTATAAAGGTGGACTTATCTCTAGAAGAGATCTCTACCACCCAACCCTAGTTGTGAATTTATTTGAGGGTACGGGATTAAATTTGGTTAAAGATCTATGTAAAAAAAAGGAAATACAAAATATCATATACACTTATATATACATTATCAGATACATATAATATTTATATGTATGTAACATATAAATATTACGATTAACAATAAAGTAAAATTTTAAAAAAAATGTTCACTAAGTGCCTATCCTGACAAGTAGTGATACCTCAGTTTACATTTAGAGCTAAATTTGTATGTAAAAAAATATAGGTATGTTTATTTTTTCAAAAAAAAAAATCTTTGAAATCTTTTTCCAAACACGCCCATGCATACCAAGCCTTAGAATCACCCTACTAAATATTTATGTAAGAAGCATTTGACGGTATATAGCCGCTCTATATTAATATCCATATACGTAACACTCATCATTTCGCATAAGCGGATAGTCTGCGCCTGAATAATTGAATAAATAGATGATTTTCGGATTTCCCCCTTTGTACGATAAATGCTTGGATTCCGTGCTTATTCAAAACTTATGTTTCTGGGGTTTAAGATTATTGTGCTGAAAGAAGTGTCTGTGAAGGGTTTTCATTTTTATTTATTTAAATAATAGATACGACCGATAGATAGATAGATAGATATTTGACGACCGATATGGCGTGGAGGTCAGTATATCTACACTTCACTCCAGAGGTACTGGGTTCGATTCCCACACAGGACAAATCTTTGTGTGCATGAACATGAATATTTGTTCTGGTCTGGGTGTTTTCTTATGTGTATTAAGTAGGTATGTATTTACAAAAAAAATGTGCGCTATGTTTTGTCGTTGAGACCTACAAACATTAACAAAGAATATTAGACTAATTATAATTAAAATTACAGTAATGTCTTATCTAGGAACTCATCTACTTCATCTAATAACATTTTTCAAGTAGTATTTTAATTAAAGATTTTTTTTAAATTAGGTATTTTGTTGTAAATTTGTGGAGCAGTGCCAAAGAAACTTTTTTTTACTAAAGCAGTATTACATATTACATTACATAATCGGTTCTTATATTGTGTACGTGTTGGATTTTATCTAGTGGGGGAAAGTTTTTGAAACAGATGTGGATTAGTTTTATTTCAAAAGTATAAGTATTTTGTATACTTAAAAAGTTATAATTACGGCACAAACTCTAATGCCACACTCACTGTCACCCATCCAACGTTTAGGAAACCTAATATCGCGAAGAAACGATCTTCTTTCTTGCAGGAATAAAATATCAAAAATATGAATATAATCAATAATAGAATTTACACTTTGTACATCTTGGATGTTCAGCCGTGTTGTTCATAATCATTTTGAATTACGAATAAAATAAAACCAACTAAGTTCAAAGCTGAAGCCAGTCATGTCTTACACCATTTACAATATTTGAACTTATAAGAGAATAGTATGTGATATAACTGATGTAAGACTTCTGTGAGATGCATCTGATCCATTAAATTAGTTACTCAAAAATATCTTCTTTGTCGGCTACATATTGAATGATGTCTCTGGGCCTAACCAGTCTTTCCGCATCACCGTCGGGTATTTCAAAGCCAAATTCATCCTCCATTGCCATGATTACCTCCACATGGTCTAAAGAGTCCAGACCCAGGTCTGTCATGAAATGGGAATCTACTTTCAACTGACAGCAACTCAGTTTGTCGTAAGCCTTGCACACTTTCATCACACGATCTTCTAGTTGTTGCGGCGTGAGTTTAGGTTGTCCAGATGAGTATTGCTGTATTCGATGATAATGTACCTCACTTGGTAGTTGCGCATTCTGTAAGCTAATAAGTGGTTTGTATACACGGATTTAAATACACATACAGTATTAAATAAGTGAACGCCAAATAATCAACGATTATTAAATTTTCTATTTCGTAAATTACCGTAGACTATCTAGTGATGTTGCATTATTCTAGTGATGTCTTGTTACAAGAAAACTTCTCTGTAAAATTTTAAAATAGAGGAAGAAATCAACCCAAAGTAGCGAAAAGTACCAACTCAGAAATCACCTTTGTAAAAATCGTAAACCTGCGAGGGTCTCTACAAAAATGCCACACACTTTTATGCCTTATGTTAGAAGGCATAAAGGTCAGTTTCGTTTCTTGGCCAATTACCGGACTGCAAGACAATTGGCTAAGGCATTAGGTGGGCAGCGCTTGTTAAGTTGGCCACAGTCCAGGATCACCTTATGTGCTGTGCGGTTCATAAGAAGAGGTCTTCAGGGTTTACAAGGAGGTATTCTTCTATAGTGGCTTTTAAGAGTTGCTTTGAACAAGGAGGTGGCAGGTTCCAATTCCTCCTCAGGTCTCCATAAATTAGCGCTTAGCAAACTGAAGCGGATTTTGGTGTTCGACACCAGATTTAGCCTCTTAACGCCTGGCCGTTGTAGGTGACCAACATTTTTCCCGGCCTAGTCTATTAATGATATTAAAGGCGTCTTCTTGTCATTCTTATTCCAATTGTGGTACATAACATCGAAGAGAGTCATGTGCTCTTTTACTGTGCAACAATTATAGAAAACTAATAAGTCGATTATACGTCGAAAATACAGGACTCGCATAATATAAAAACTGTTTTGTGGCATGTGCTGTGAATGCAATCATTGAAAACTAATGAGACTTGTAGAGATTTCTTTAACTCATCTTTTTTTTCATACCAGTCTTTTAAATATAAGAAGCATTTTTTAGATTATTAAGTATAAAAAATGTATGTATTGCTTAAACATACATACATACACGCCTGTTTCCCCGAAGGGGTAGGCAGAGGCATATTATACGCCCAAATTTCGCCAAATTTATAGTTGGTCCCGCGTAACAGGTGGCGAGCCTATTGCCGCTTACCGGGCACTGTTATGTTTGCCAAAGCCTCGTCCGTTGTTCGGCAGGTGCAACACTTGCAGGTGAGGTTGGCTTGAGCTCTTAAGGTCTTGGTAGGAATCCTATACACCCTATATGGATTTCTATACATATGTATTGTTTATCAAGTTGATTTGATACGGATGTTGCGGAGGTCAGACGGCAGTCGCTCCACGTAATAACTGAAATTCAGTCAATCTGGTTGAACCAGTGAGCAGACCCTGGGCCCTAAGCTTAAGTCTAGGGCAACTGGCATAATGCTAAGATGTGATGATGACATCCATATTATCACTGAAACAGTTTTTACGATTATATTTTTCGTTATTTTATATTGAGTTCACCTGTAATTGGGTTGTATGCTACGTAACCATTTATAATATTAAATTATAAACATGCAATCTGTTAATGTACAAAATAAATAAACAACAGATTTGTAGGTACTCAATTCTTGTACCCCGTGGCCGTTCCACGTACGCTTTCTAAGGAACTCGACCGGCAAAACGTATCCAATTCCCTCGCAACATGCCATCGCCATTTTTATTTATAAAACACAGTACTTACTTACTTAGTTACACGTGAGGAGCTTTAAAGATCTTTAAACTCTTTGGGGACTCAATTTGCAATCGATATGATAAATATTTAAATGAAAGTAAGTGTAAATGTCGGGAACGGTAGTGATGCTTCTGGTGTTCCACGCTCCCATGGGCTGTAGTGACCACTTACCTTCAAGTGGGCCTCATGCTTAAGAGCCACCAAGCAGTATTTATAAAGTTAATATCAAAATAAAACTTTAATCTTATTTCCTTAATTGCGACAAATCATAATGATACATACATACAGAGCCTATTACCGCTTATCGGGAACAGTTTTGATCGCCAGAGCCTCGTCCGTTGATCGGCAGGTGCACCACTTGCAGGTGAGGTTGACTTGGGTTCCTTAGGCCTATGCACCCTGTTAGGATCCCTAAAAACCTTAGTGCATTCCTTAAATCTTAGTGCATAGGGTGCATACCCTATGCACTAAGATTTATACATTATTAATATCGCACATTTAGTTCTTAAAAGGCGTAAATATAATTTTGTCAACTTGACAGAAGAACGGTTTAAAGTTTTTTTTTTATAAATACGACAACATACTCGATTTAGTGTTTTGCTTTCTTTGTCGGCCAGTTGTCGAATTATATAAAAAAATCTTTAAGCACGCAATGCATCTACATAAAAGGAAACTTATGGCATAGTTAACTAAATTTTTCAGTTTTTCACATTTACGTCCTTTAAGAACTAGATGAGCGATATATCTCTTACTTGACACTGGCTAAATGTGCTAAACGCACGAAGCTAATATTTAAAAGAAGAAAAAATACTAGACTCCATTTTGTTTTATTGACATCTGGATAGGACTTCTTGGCGGGAAAGTGAATCGTCATGTCTGCAGTTTTGTTTTATTTTCTAAAATTTGTGATTTTTCTAACATTAATGTGTAATAATGGTGCATATTAACCGTTAAGTGTTTGTGAACATACATGAGTGTTGATAAATCAAACAAAACAGTGCAACATCACTTTTCAAATTTTCTCTCAAGGAGTCCATGTGAGATCTCAGTATAGTCCCACATCTTTACTGAGGACTAAAGGGGCTTCGGGAAGGGTATCTCATTTACCATTTATCATCATTATCACCACTCATTCTCATTTACTATGAATTATATATTATTAATATATCACTTACTTGACACTGGCTAAATGTGCTAGACTCTAGACGCACGAAGCCATTATCTATCTATATAATAGGTTGGGGAAAAAGTCTTTTCGTATTTTTGTATAAAAAGTCAAGACATTTTTTTCAAAGTTTATTTACATTTATTTACAATATATATGTACCGTTTTGTTGAATAACTTTCTGCCATTTTGTGGGCAGAGACATTATCCCGTTACTGTAGAAACTTTGGGACTTCTGATCAAAAAAACGGGACAAATAGTTTTGGCAGTCCTCTCTTAAGGTCAACCTTACAGAACCTAAAGAATTCTGCAGAGACCGAAACAGGTGAAAATCTGAAGGCGCAAGGTCAGGGCTATATGGTGGATGCAAAGGACCTCCCAGTCGAACTCTCTTAATTTTTGCTGAGTGGCTAAAGATGTGTGTGGTCTAGCGTTATCGTAATAAAAGACCACAACCTTCCTGTTGATCAATTCCGGCCGTTTTCTCTCGACTGCTTCCTTTAATCTCATCAGTTGCTGGCAGTAAAGATCAGAATCGATGGTTTTGCCGGGCGGTAAAAGCTCATAATAAACAATGCCCTTCCAATCCCACCATACACACAGCATCACCTTATTTCGTGTTAGGCCAGGTTTGGCCACAGTCTGTGAAGCCTGGCCAACTTTCGACCACGACCTTTTTCGCACGTTCTTGTCGTACGTGATCCACTTTTCATCGCCAGTTATCAATCTCTTCAAAAACGGCTCGGTTTCATTACGTCTCAATAATGAATCGCAAATGAGTACACGGTTCATTAAGTTTCTTTGAGTGAGCTCGTGTGGCACCCAAATATCGAGCTTTTTTGTATAACCAGCTTTCTTCAAATGGGTCAAAACTGTTTTGTGGTCAATTCCCAGTTCTTCAGCTGCATCGTAACTACTAATATGCCGATCTTGCTCCACTCTTTCAAAAATGGCGTCCATTTTATTCGTAACAGGGCGACCAGAGCGAAGTGCATCTTTAACATCAAAATTTCCGGACTGAAAACGTTTGAACCAAATTTGTGCTACTCTTACTGACACTGCATCAGGTCCATAAACATCACAAAATTTTTTCACTGCTTGAGTTGCATTTTTGCCTTTTTTATAATAAAATTTTAAAATGTATCGAATTTCTTTATGAGATTCACTCATTTTTACGGAGAGAAAAACAAATGAAAAATAGCGGGAAACAACTTTTTTTTATTTTTTTCTTTTCTTTATAATGGAACCTTTTTAATGTTACCAAAACCAGCCAGACACAAATAGTACAGTCAAAAAAATTTTATAATAAGTTTATACCTACGTTATGCGAAAAGACTTTTTCCCCGACCTAATATATAAAAATCAATTGCTGTTCGTTAGTCTCGCTAAAACTCGAGAACGGCTGGACCGATTTGGCTAATTTTGGTCTTGAATTATTTGTGGAAGTCCAGAGAAGGTTTGTACGTAGAGAAAATAAAAAAAAATCTTGAAAAAGTGTAAAATCAACATATTTCTATACTCCCATATACAAACAATTTGTACTAATACTTAAAAGCCAATTTGAACCTTATCAAACAAATTTAATGTCAAAAGTGACGTTAGTTATATCAAAAAAATTTTATGTCATCATATGTCATTTCATTTTATCAGCGATAATTATTGCTTTGTTGTGTTTATATTTTCAAAAATATTGTTGTTATTGATTTGTGTTTATATTTTACAAAATATTATTGAGTTGTTGAGTGAAGGTAAATGCTATGAGCAAGACGACAAAACATAGGCCGGCGATTGCACGGCGATCAAGATCAAGAATACGTCGTGCTGTTTTGGATGAAATGCTGCGTGCTGCTTTTAATTACAACAGTCCGATTGATTATAGTATATACGGATACATTGGAATGGTGGACGCAATATGTCCACATTGTGATGCGGCTAACTTTCGTGAATTGGATGAACGTTGTGCAATTGTTTCAAATACAAAACCATCCAAGGTTTTTCCATCAGCATAACGCATTAGTTCAATTGTTCAAAATTGCTCTCGATCGTATGCCAAAATTATTGAACAAATATGAAAATTATAAGGCAGAAGACATTTTAATTCGTATGCGTCATCATGAAAGAAATCCCAATTTGTTGATTACCTTTGAAATGTACAACGAAGCTTTAATAATAATTGAAGATATGTGTCTAAAGATTTTAAATAAAGCATTAGCACAATTGGGTATGACCGCACCAAATCGTAAGATACATGATTTTTTTGATCGTGAATTGCAATATGAGCAGGAGTTCAATTCTAATGCAAAACTTTCGTTGTATCATTGATTTTAGCGACTTTTCGATCGGAACAGAAAATTGCATTGCATCTTTGGGAATTGCTGCTACATTATTAGAAGGTGGTCGGACCTCACACTGCATTAAAATTGCCTTTGAATGTACAGGTGATTGAAACTCAAACATGCAATATTTCGAGAAATGGCAAAAGTTCTGCGATTAACGTCAATTATTTTAAAGGATGAGTGCACAATGGCGAATAAAAAATCAATAGAAGCATTTAATCGAACAATGCAAGATTTACGCGGTAATCAACAGCTTTTTGGTGGTGCTCTGATATTGCTGTCAGGGGACTTTCGTCAAACATTGCCTGTCATTTCTCGATCAACTCCTGCTGATGAAATAAACGCCTGTTTGAAGTCATCAGTTCTTTGGAGATATGTACGAAAATTTACAATGAACATTAATATGCGCATTCACCTACATAATGATGCAACTGCCCATGAGTTTTCAAAACAATTGTTAGAAATTGGTGATGGCAAAATGTTTTTCACATGGCCAACTTTATGTTGCCTGTTCCAGAACCCCTAACTGTTTATTTATTCATGCTCAAAATAGGAAAACAAAAATATTGTTTATCCAAATGTTTTAGACTAACCCATATAAACCCAGCATAGTAAGAGTACCCAATTCTTTTTTATTTTTTACTCTTTGCTGATAAATATAATATATAAACAATTTATCATTTGGGTCATTTGGAATTTTAAATAGCTAGCAATTTACAATATTTTTTTGTTTGAATAAATGAACTTAATAATCATTTTTTTTTATTACTATGCCTTATACGTAGCGAAGCACGTTCCGGGCCGCTAGTTTAAAATAAAGAAGAAATAACACATCTGGATATGACATTAAACTGTATGAAATAATCAATTAACCATCTTTTAAACGTTATATGGGTTGCGAGCCTTTTTTTTTTTATTATCGTCTGTAAAAAAATGCTGCTTACGCACTGTCTCCCGGCCAAAAGGGGGAGACCGGGAGGGGGTGTGGGGCTCACTGCGGCCGACGCGACCACCGCAGTCCTACCCACTAAAAAACTTCAGACGACGCCCACCGTTGTTGAAAACCCCGTTACCCCTCGTAACCCCCGAAAACACCGTTCCCCGGATCAGAACCGGGGAGACCTCCTCAGGAAGGCGCAATTTGCCCCCATATGGGTTGCGAGCCTGAGGCGACCTGTAGGTTGCCACCATGATTCTGCCACCGTCTGGTCGCCCCTCCACATGCATTGAAGATAAATAGAATAAAGTATCTTCTATATAAATAAAAATGGATTGCCGAAATGTACGTACGGTACGCGCATAACTTTAAAACGACAGCGCCAAAATAAATAATTATTATTTCCTAAGGTTCGTTATTGTCACGAAAAGATTTGTTTATAAAGAACATATTTAAAAAATCTGTATTTTAAATTTTGATATAAGATATAGTTCAAGATCTGAGGAGCCCAAGCCAACTTCACCTGCAAGTAGTGCACCTGCCGATCAACGGACGAGGCTCTGGCGAACATAAAAGTGCCCGGAAAGCGGCAATTGGCTCGCCACCTATTACGTGGGACCAACTATATAAGTGGCGAAGTGTGGACGTAAAGTATATAGGCCTCTGCCTACCCCTTCGAGGAAACAGGTGTGATATTACGTATGCATGTATGTTTAAGTATGCCATTAATAAAAAAATTACTAGCGGTAAAATTCGCAGGTCTTTATTTATAAATGTAGGTATAAATAAAAAGATATACTCTTTATTGACAAAAAAACTCAATAACAATAAAATTAAATAACAACTGCCAATATGGGCGGACTTATCGCTTTCATTTTATGACCTCTCCCAGATAACCCGATGCTATAGAGAAAAGCGGAAACAGTTTAAGCACTAAACTTTTGTTAAAAATAGAACACTGAAATATATAATAAAATAAATAAACAATAACATTTTTATCTTCCACAGATCCAAATATATACGAAACCGTAAAATTTTACTGCTTCTGATTTGAATTCGAACAAAAATATTATCGCGATAGCATAAAGTGGCCGAGAACTCGTACGAATAGAGTAAAGATTTATCGCTCTCATAAGAGTATCCTTGAGTTTCCGTTCTATTTTTAGTATAATCTTAGACAGTATAGAAGTTTTGTATGAATTAGGAGATATAGAAAGAAAAATGTGAGAAAGTATGACTTTTGAGCGGTGATAGCCCAGTGGCGAGGCCTATAGCTTTTAAATTCAGAGGGTCTCGGGTTCAAACTCTGGTGGCGCACCTATGACTTTCGAAGTTATGTGCGTAATTATCGCTTGCTCCGTGCCTTGGAAAGCCATTAAGCCGTTGGTCCCATACATACGTATATAAGGCTCTGGCGTTTCATTCATCATTCCATTTCACTGGTCCATCATAAATCACTTTCCTAATTCTACTTTCATTCATCCTCTCAACCTGACCAAACCATCTATCCATACCTTTCTCAATTCTTGTCACTATATCTTCTTTTACACCAGCTTCGGCCTTTAACACTTCATTCCAAATCTTACTCCGTTGATCCCGGCTGTCGAGAACATCTATTCCAGTCGTTATTGACAGACATGACTCTTCACTTTCCCGCCAAGAAGTTCTTGCGTCCTGTTGTTAGATAATTTCCTGCCGCTCATAAGGCTTCTGATAAACGAGGACTTTTTTTGAACACATCGTATGTCTCAAATAAATTTTAAGTAACATAGTTTAAAAAAATATTCAAACGTAAACAAAATACTTAAATCAAAGACGTACATATTATTTATACGTTTAAAGGTTATAGCATATTTGAATTCACTGTTGCATAAAGAATTACGCCGAACTTTTACATATTAATAAGCTTGGCAGTATGTGGGCCTGTCAAAAATTCAGTCGACTATGGTAGCTGATGCAGCAGAATTGTAGTGTGGCGAGAGGAAGTAATTACAAAATGAGTGCGGGTGGCCCTAAAGCAGTAGCGTGAGACGGGGTCGCCTTAAGCAATATGTAGCCAGCCTGAATATACTAGCATAGTAATTATAGACCACATTTTGGAATATAATTTATGTACTAATTAATGTTAACAATATTTTCTCTCAACTAAGTTTAGATGCATTGTAACTAATCTGCGATATCATAATTATAATATCTATCCCAAGAAAAATACCAAATTGTCATCAAAACTGTATCTAAGTTTGAGCCATCATTAATATATAAATGTATCTTAAATCATAGTTTAATCACTTTTTTCTGTTGTTTGAATATATGATCTGTCCTGTTAGAAGTAACATCTGCCACTTAAATAATTGGTGCTTAGGCAACCAAGACCTCAGGATCCCAAACCAAACTCACCTGCAAGTTGTGCACCTGCCGATCAACGAACGAGGCCCTGGCGTACGTAATAGTGCCCGGTAAGCGGCGATGGACTCTCCACCTATTACGTGGGACCGAATATATAATTGGCGAAATGTGGTCGTATAATATGCCTCTGCCTACCCTTTTGGGGAAACAGGCGTGATTGTATGTATGTATCTAACTAATGCATGAGTACCTAAAAATAGCATACCTTTCACCTTTAAATCTAATCACGTGACAAGTGATATTATTTCCACGTAATAATTAATTGAAGTTTAGGTAATCCTTTTACATTGTTTGGTGATTAAATTTAGGTGACAGACTACAATACAAACAAATTGTAAGCGGCAATAGCCCAGTGGCCGAGACCCTTTCCCCCTACCCGCTAGCATCCATTTAAATCTTCTCGTCACATTTCTATCGTTTTTTCTCATTACAAGACAATGTCATGTTAAACGGCTTCTATTCAACTTATATACGCATTTTCAATAAAAGACAAAAAAAATTTTTTTAATTTTCTTTTGACTATCTGTGGCATAAACTCGTCCATTTTCACATGGGTTCACTCTGCAGGTTATTCGGACAACCTAATTAAAATGTTTCGCCAGCTCAAAATAAGGTTCATACCTTCATATAGTACCACAACTTAAAATCGGGTTACTTATATCAAACCCGACTTTCAAAGGACGGCTGACTCCGCGTTGCGAAATCGTTGGCCGAAATAAATTAATTAACGTATTAATTACTACATTATTGTTTAAGGTCGAGTAAGCTTAAGCAGGGTTTTTACTTAAAATTCTAAATATGAGTTAAAATATCGACGACTTTGTCAAAAAAGCCAGGTAGACTTTTTCGTGACAAATATTTTCAGATAGGCTTTATTAATTAATTAATTTTACTTAATAAATAAATAAACAAATATTCTCTTACAATCACACCAATTATTCTTGTTCATGCACACAAAGATTTGTCCTGTGTGGGAATCGAACCCACGACCTCTCGAGTGAAGTGCAGGTATACTGACCTCCACGCCATATCGGTCGTCAAAAACTTCGTTAATAAGTTTGTTTTTCTGCCGAGCTGTACCTAGAAAGGCACTAACTGCCAGTGGGTACTTTTTGAAATTGAAACGCTGCTGTAACACAATACAGTTTATATTTCAAAAATTACCCACTGACAATTAGCGGCTTTCTAGCTATAGCACGATGTATGTATGTTATACTTAGCTGTATTGATTGATGACCGATATGGTTCGATTGTCAGTATATCCGTTTATAGTTTAAAAAGTCGGTGGTTCTATTCTTTATTTCTTTTTTTACGTTCTATTTGACGACCGATATGGCGTGGAGGTCAGTATACCTACACTTTACTCCAGAGGTCGTGGGTTCGATTCCTACACAGGGCAAATCTTTGTGTGCATTAACATGACTATTTGTTCTGGTCTCGGTGTTTTCTTATGTATATTAAGTATGTTTTTACAAAAAAGGTTTTAAGTATTTTTATCCGTTGTTTAGTATCCATAACACAAGTTCTTAATGATACTTATTTTTAAGGATGCGACTGACAACTGTGACGTTCCGTTTTTTGCTGCGTTACGCATATTTTTAAGAAGTAGGTATTTTATATTCCTAACATGATCCTTTGTTGAGTTAAAAGTAGTTTAAATACATAAAAATATTACTTAACTAAAATTACAGATTTTGATTTAATAATATTTTATTCATTTTATTATAATGTTTATTATTATTTAACTATAATTAAATAATAAATTTTACTATAATTTATTTAATATTAATGAACTCCGATAAGTTGAATATGATTTTCTTGACACGGAATGTGAAAGAATGAATGAAAGCCCGTTGAGTAAACGAATCGCTTAGAAGCGGTTTTACATGGTTTTGTAATAGAGAACGTTAAACATACCTTAAACATCGTTTTAATTTTTAGACACTGTTTACCTAAACGCATGTCTAAGGAGTGTTTAAAGTATTTTTTGTAATAACACCGTAAATGTTTTGACTAACCTCCTTTTTGCCGTGACACATATTTAAGTTTTGTACCAATAGGTGCAAAACCTTTTTTTTTTCTTATTTTCTTTTTCTTTGACACCACAGAATTATGTAGCTACTTGTGTAGTTGTTTGTCGTAAGAGAAATCCAACCGGATGATGAACAGCAGCGTCTTTCTGCGACAATTTGTTTTTCGTTCTCTGGCAAACATAAAATTTCAAAAGGTTTCCGGTAAGCGCAAAAATTCTCCCCACCAATTACTATTAAAATTGGCGAAATGTGGATGCATAATACGTCTCTGCCTACCCCTTCAGGAAAACAGGCGTGATTGTATGTATGTATGTATCTATTTGTTCTTATAGAAATAAAACCGCGCACCAAACAATATACAAAAGAATATAATAAATAAATATTTTCTGACAATTACACCAATTATTTAGTTCCAAGATAAGTATCATTAAGAACTTGTGTTATGGATACTAAATAACGGATAAACATACATAAATACTTTTTTTTTGTAAATACATACTTATAATACATAGGAAAACACCCAGACCAGAACAAATATTCATGTTCATTCACTCAAAAATTTGTCCTGTGTGGGAATCGAACCCACGACCTCTCGAGTGAAGTGCAGGTATACTGACCTCCACGCCATATCGGTCGTCAAAACAATATAACATTTAATACCTTCTGAATGACTTTCCACTTTGTTTATCACTCTTTAAACTTTAAACCGCTTTGTCAACTGATACCTGATAGAATAATAAATTTTAATTTATTGCATAAATAATTAAAAAACTTACCGAACTACAGTTTTTAATTAAACGCTAAAAATACAAGGTAAGCTGTGTTACAATGTTCAAAAATTTTCAAACCAAAATAGTCGTGTTGCCATTTTGTAAACCTTATATCAACGTGCATAGAGAAAGTAATGCCTTTTCTTGAATGTAGTATAAAAATTGTAATTTCCTATTGCAATCGTAATATCTTTGTTAATGACAAAACATTAACGAAAACAATGTTAAAAGTTAACGACGCGAGTTTTGTTAGGGCCCTTCGTTAGGAAACATTGTGTTTAGTTATTAAAAAAGCAACGATAGCTCATTGCTAAGACCAGTAGACTGCAATTAAGAGTTTACAATGGAGGTTAAATTCTGATCCCATTTTGTGTGTAATTATCGCTTGCTCTGTGCTTCTGGAAGAACGTTAAGCCGTTGGTCCCGGCTGTTATGAACATCTACGGCAGGCGTTACTAGGAAGCCAGTGCCTTCGAATATCCTGGATGCTGGTTTATAAATATAATGATATTTGCCTCTGTGTTGCAGACGTTAGATGGCATTCGTTTCGTGTAGTTAAATGTGATTATACCATTAACCAGATCCCCCCCCCCGTGTGGTGAGGGGGCTGAGTACCTTCCGGTAGGGCGCAGAGGGCGATAGGGAAAAGGTAACATCCAAAGATTGGCGACTCTGGGTGGCCTTAGTACTGACTATCGGGGGGGAAACTAAGAGGGACCTGTGGAGGGTGCAGCGGGCGGCCTAAGAGTCCTCGTCAAGCAGCGCCAGGAGGGTCTAAGGCAGCAGGGGCAGGGGGCCTCTGCTGTCTAACCATAGACCCTCTGAGAAGTCGGCCACACAAAAAGGAAGGAGGAGGTCCTCCCGGTTTTGGTCCGGGGGACGTTGACCGCAGGCATGGTGTCAGACACAGCAACCCAGGTACTGACCACCGCCTTTTTCTCAGTGCGTAAATGCATTTTGTTATCAACGTAAAACAAAAAAAAAAACAAAAAAAAAATAACCAGATACCTGGCCCTAAGCATTAGTCATTCACACAAAATATATATTCTGTCTGGGAACCGAAACCACGATATAGCGATTAGCTATGTATATGTGAGTCAAATAATACTACGATATGATGGTTAACTATTGACTGATTTATTATTGTTTAATTATTACTATTTATACAAAATATAAACAAAGGAATATTGGTATTTTAGTGGTAGGGTCTTATTGCTAAATTGACATAATTATATTACGTGCCAAAACTTAGGTACGTGTTATAAATTACAATTATCTTAAATATTTATATAAATCTATTTAGTCACGTTTGCGTGTTTGTATATTAGCTATAAACATATTCTATGGCTTTCGCCATAGATATTCCCCCTTTTAAAAAAAAAATAAAATATAAAAATTAATTTGAGAAAAAAAAAATTATTAAAATATTATTAATCTATCTGTTTTAAACTTCATTTGCACTTTTTAATATTTCGGTAAATTTCTTCTTCATTCTGTTTACGACTACTTTGTATATAAAAATTAAAATTACGAGAATAAAGATGACTCCGCCTACTATTATCATGCAGTTCAGCCAGCTCCGGATTTCCTGCAGTCCTTCAGCAACCTTCATTTGCAATTTAAACATCTCCTCCGGCACTGCTCCATTATTCTGTACCATTTTGACCTGCTCCTTGTTGTGGCTGGTGTTTGAACCCATTGGTGATTATTTTCAAGTGATGCCTGGTTGACTGTAATGAATGAATGACCAAATGCGTGTTTAGTCAGTTTATATATTACAACTGGAATCTCACAGTGGGGCGGGAGATTCTACCAGAACGTGTTTTTCTTAAAATTTTTCTATCTTGTTGAACTGACGTGATATTTTCTTTTAACGTTGGTTTACATATCGCGTTGTGCCTTATCTCCTTGTCATTAATCCTGAATGCAGGTTTCAAACGATCGATAGCTATCGTGCTTTCACGTCCGTCTATTATGATCGTAAATATTTTATTATTACGACTAATTACGAGATAAGGTCCATCATACGGCGGTGTGAGACTTGGCCGTATTCGATCACATCGTACAAAAACGTGTGTACATTCCGATAGATGTGGATGTACAAAAATCTTGTCGTTGATACTTTGCCTGTGTGGTACTGCGGTACTATGTTCAATATTTTCTTTTATTTCTTTTACCATATCTGTGTATGTTGAATAATTATTTGTACCGAAAAATGACCCAGGTAATCTTATTGTTGATCTCTTCCTTTGTTTATTTCATTTCTTTGTTTATTTCTTCATTTCTTTATTTCTTTATTTCTTCTTTAAGCGTTAATGTACGCTCTCCATATGTATTTATCAGGCTTCCATTTGCGGCGAATAGTTTGTATTCGCAAGCTTTATTATCGCTGTCTGTGCGATTTATAACAGAAATATTAGCCCCTGTGTCTACTAAAAATCTATAACCACTGTTTGAGTCGGTTATTGTTAGACGGTTTGCGGGGTGAATTGCACAGATACCCGTCGTATTCTGTGCTAATTTTAGTTTTCCGAACTCTTGTTCTTATTATTCCACGAACATGGCTTTGTACATTTATATGAGTTATTTTTAAATTTGTTGTGGTAGTAACAAAGTCCATTGTGCGATACGTATTTGTTTTGCGACCTTGCCCGTGAACGTAAATCATAACGCGATCGGAATCTGCTGCGTTGCAAAGGTCGCCTCTCTCGATTGCTTCGTAATTCATTTATTTCAATTTGCATAGCTGCAATTTGTGACGATAAGCTAGTTATTAAATTGATGTCTGCCGCCGGCGATTTCGTGGTATACCGAATGTTCTCATGTATTTTGTCTGCTAGTTTACTTAATTTGTCCGGCTCTAAATTTTCCGATACTGCTATAATTGACGTAATTGAAGCGGGGAGTTGTCGTAACCATAAAAGACGAACAGTATCTTCATTGATTTTTCCGCAGCCTGCTTCCCTCATCCTCCTTAATAACTGGGAGGGTTTCTGATCACCAAGGTCCATTTCCGACAGTAGTTTGTGAAAGCGTCGGTGTTCGCTCTCTTCGTAGCAGTTAATTAGGCGTTCTTTGATAGCTGCGTACTTGTCTTCGCCCGGCGGTGTGGTCAGGATATCGCTGACCTGATGAATTACTTCTTTTGTAGCTTCGATATAACCATGTTATATTTGTAGTCATCGCCCTGTTTCTGTGGTGCCACAACAGCTTCAAACTGGGCGAACCATAGTCTCGGCGAGTCTATCCAAAAATGAGGTAGTTTTTCTGAGACAGTAATTGTTGCGATTGTCTCGGAACTTATATCGCCCTTTAATGGAGTTATTGGTGGAGCCATGGCGAAGTATTTGTGTTCTATCACTTTCTAGATTTGCTGCTGAAAACCAATTTGGGTTCCGGTCGGCCCGGTATTATATCAGCACTAGAGAAGCGATAGCCCAGTCGGGGTCACCAATATAGCGATTAGCTATGTATATGTGAGTCAAATAATACTACGATATGATGGTTAACTATTGACTGATTTATTATTGTTTAATTATTACTATTTATACAAAATATAAACAAAGGAATATTGGTATTTTAGTGGTAGGGTCTTATTGCTAAATTGACATAATTATATTACGTGCCAAAACTTAGGTACGTGTTATAAATTACAATTATCTTAAATATTTATATAAATCTATTTAGTCACGTTTGCGTGTTTGTATATTAGCTATAAACATATTCTATGGCTTTCGCCATACACGACCTTAGTACCTGAGTTCAGATGTATTTGTCTCCACGCCCTATCTGTAGTCATTGAAAACGAATGAAATGATAAAGTATTATTTAATTATTATTATTTTTATACAAATTTAACTTTAAAAGCAGTAACTACAGTTATGTGAGATCGCTAATTACATTGTTCTTTGTCATCTTGTACGGAAAAAATATGAAAACAATAGACATAAATCTACATCACATAACACATGAGAACGTGAGGTTTAAAAAATGTAACCCGTTTAGTTTCTTAATATACATATGTAAAGTTGCGTCTCGTTTTTTTATCGGCCATTTTACTTTTAAGCTATTCATCGCAAGTATTTTTTAATGACTCCAAGTAGTAGATTACATACCAAAATAATCGATGCACAAAAAAACAATCACACAGGACAAATCTTTGTGTGCATGAACATGAATATTTGTTCTGGTCTGGGTGTTTTCCTATGTATATTAAGTATGTATTTACAAAAAAAAGTATGTAAGTATGTTAATCCGTTGTTTAGTATCCATAACACAAGTTCTTAACGATACTTATCTTGGAACTAAATAATTGGTGTAATTGTTAGAAAATATTTATCTGAAATCCCCTCTTCCGCGGGCGCGGAGACGCCATGCTAGGCTTCTGAAAGTCAGCGACATCCACCGTCCCCTTAAGCCTCAAATGAAGAGCTGAAAAGGGTAGAACTTTAAATAAGAGCGGGACTCAATTTGTGTTTAAATTATTTTGATCAGTTATCAACTTATCAGTTCAACTATTTGTAGTTTTCTTACATACATACATAACATCACGCCTGTTTCCCCGCAACCCCCAGACCAGTACAAATATTCATGTTCAAGCACACAAAGATTTTTCCTGTATGGAAATCGAACTCACGGCCTCAGGAGTTGAGTCCAGGTATACTGACCTCCACGCCATATCGTTCGTCAAAACTCATTAAGAATCAAAGTATAGTCCTATTAATAATTTTAGTACCAAAAGCTGCGTTTAAATAAACCACCATACGCGCTAGCGCTTTTAATCTTAAACTATACCAATAAAATTATTTACACTGCTTGAATATTGTACACAGAGTTAACTAGGTGGAATAATCTGGCATAATACTCAAGACCTGGATTAGAGGAACGGAACACCGACCTCAACCTCAGGATTAAGCTTATTCCGCTTAAGAATTAACGGGCAGCTGGAAAAAGGTCTGACAAATAAATATTTAACCAGGTGAGCTGTAGTTGTTGTGAAATATCAACACTATTAAAGTAAGCACGTGAATTTTAAATTACTACATACATACATACCTTCAAGCCTGTTTCGCCGAAGGGGTAGGCAGAGGCATATTACACGCCCAAACGTCGCCTAGTTGGACAAATCTTTGTTTACACCTATTAGGTGGCCAGCCTATTGCCGCTTACCGGGCACTGTAATGTTCGCCAGAGTCTCGTCCGTTGATTTGATTGGCAGGTGCACAACTTGCAGGAAAGCTTGGCTTGGGCTCCTTAGGTCTTAATAGGATCCCTATACACCTATAATGACTTACTGCATTCATTAATTGGTAACTTTTAAATTAATGTTAATGTGACTCGTCTTAGTGACCACATCTTGTCTAATGGAAAGCAGTCGATACAGTCCAAAAAGGTAAGAGGGGTCCGTACCGTGTTACAAGCAAGAAACGAGACAAAGAAGAGTAGCGATACCCTAGTGGCGAGACCCCTTGCCTTTAAATTTAGAGGGTCTCGGATTCAAAACCTATGATTTTCCGAGGTATTTGCGTAATTATAGCTTGCTTCGTGCATTGGAAAGCACACTAAACCGTTGGTCCCGGCTTTCATAAACATCTATGGCAGTCGTTATTAGAAAGTCAGTTAGAACATTCTGGGCTGCAGAGGTCAGACGGCAGTTGCTTCACGTATTAACTGAAATTCAGTCAAATCGGGTCAAACAATTAAGTGTATGCAGGTACACACCGCACTATCATTACATATAAGTAGATGCGGTTTTTTACATGGTTATATAAACACAGTGTCACAAATTTGTTGAAAAAATTAAATGTACGATATAAAACCTTTCGTAAAATAATTAATTAAAACACAATCCATAGTGCCGAAAGAAATGTTAGTGTCAGTTGTCAAAAAACTGCATCATTTGTACACAACAAAGATTTTATTACAATAACTTTTATTATCAAATCAGCTAATGAAACGAATCGTTTGATGGAAGACAAAGAAAATCTAGAACATGCAGACAAAGAAGAATTAATAAATGAAGAGGTACCGAAAGAAATTGTAGTAACTCAAGCACTAAACGCAAATGATGCAGGTCCTTCTCGTTATATTACTTTGCCTGGTGAAATACCTGAGCCTGTCAAACTCAGTTTACAATCCATAACAGGTCTATCAAAGTCCGAACACAGCATCACAAGGCATATTATCACAAGCAAAGACGTTGCAAGTGCTTTGAAATGTCTTAACGTTAACTCCAACAAAAGCCCTAACAATGCAAACGAATTGAAAATTTCGATTATAGACAAAGCAACCGATGAATCAGAACCAACGACATTGGTTGATTTAAAGAAATTTATGGCAACATGTTTTAAATTTAACAAAGATTCCAATGGAGATATTTTATTAGGCGAATTACCAACTCAAAACATTCAAGCAATACCTATTATTACAAATGATCTTATGAACGAGATTCCAAACACTAGTTGTAATCAAAATATCTCCGTTTTGAAAACTAATGAAGTAGTAGTAACAAGTTCTAAGCCTGTTGAAGAAAAAACGTCCAGAGTTCCGTCAGAAAAGAAGAAAACGTCAGGAAATTTATCAGAGAGATCAGATTATGGTCTTGCGCAAAGAGATTCGTTATCAAGTATTGGTTCCAACGTTTGCAGAATATGCATGACTAGGGGCAGAGAAAGGTTTGTACTTTGTGATGTTTTAAATCAAGATGCTTGAGACCTCTGTAACCACATTAGACAGATAAACTGACAAACCTTGACAAATTCTGACAAAGAATCCATTTGCTTTTATTTCTTTATTATGGTACCGCTCATATCTCTTTCATTGTTGTTTTAGCATTTTCAATTTCCATTTTGTGGGTAAATATTTGATGAATCTAAATGATCCTGCTGATCTTTAAGACAACAAAGTATATTCGTTATCCTCTAAACTCACGGAGTTCACCCAAGTCGATTCGCTACCTAAAAGTGTAGTTTGGCATAAAAGCCAATAGACTGAAGTTAAGTCGGAATAAATTACGACCAAATGAAAGAGGTCTTTGTGAACGTTTGCAACACAACATTATTATAACCAACCCTGTCTAAAAGGTTTTACTAGTTTGGAAGAACCTTATGCAGAATTCCGTCTTACCGACGGATCATTTTGTGGGTAAATATTTGACGAATCTAAATGATCCTGTTGATCTTAAAGACAATGAAGTATATTTGTTATCCTCCAAGCTCCACGGAGTTCGCCCAAGTCGATTCGCTACCTAAAAGTGTAGTTTGGCTTAAAAGCCAATAGACTGAAGTCGGAACAAATTACGACCAAATGAAAGAGGTTTTGGTAAACGTTTGCAACACAACATTATTATAACCAACCCTGTCTAAAAGGTTTTACTAGTTTGGAAGAACCTTATGCAGAATTCCGTCGGTAAACAAACGGGTCGCATTTTGCCTCGTGTTCGCCGGTAAATAGTAACATAAATGCAAAAAAACGCATGCGTAGATAATATAATAGAAGAAAACAAAATGGTACATTTATTTAAACTCTTTATTGCACATAAATCAAATACATCAAAACATTACAAAAAAAAGGACAAATACAAGGCAAATTTATCTTTATAAGATCTCTTTTTCGGTGGGCTGAAATGAGGAGTCGGATAGATAAAACAAGGATAGGTAAAATACATACGCAAAATAAAATTAAAAAAACTAAAATAACATATTTCGTACGTATACAATAGCAAATAATAAAAACATACACAAAACGCATAAGAAAATATATGCACATTATTAAATATCAACAACGTATAATAATAAAAGTAACATGCTATGAGAAAAAAATGAATATGAATATGAGATTTCCTAATATATATATACCTATATATAAATATATACAAAATCACAGTTTATGATTCAGGTAGTGTTCTTTGACTCCACGTCTGAACGTTTCAACGGAAGAACTGTCTCTGATAGATTTTATTATAATTTTCAGATTAATCTCACCGTGTAACTGCAAGGGTTCGCTTGCCAATGTTCACCTCAGTTGCCTGGAAAGATGGCTGAATCAAGTCGGCAGGAACCATTGCGAGCTATGCGGTTTCAGGTAACCTATGCTTACATTAGAGATTACATTCTATTGTGGGTATTTTCCCATAATCACCACGCTGGGCAGGCGGGTTAGTAACAGTTCAAGCCAGTACGCAGAATGAGGCTACTGCTCATCAACCGGTAGGATTTCTCTTCGTGGACTCTTACGACTCCATGTGGGATGGAGAGGGGTTGGAATTATTCTAAGACGGCACTATTATAGTTTAATGACCTCAAATTGTCCATCAACGAGGCACCACTTAATATTAGGTCGGGGAAAAAGTCTTTTCGCATAACGTAGGTATAAACTTATTATAAAATTTTTTTGACTGTACTATTTGTGTCTGGCTGGTTTTGTTAACATTAAAAAGGTTCCATTATAAAGAAGAAAAAAATAAAAAAAGTTGTTTCCCGCTATTTTTCATTTGTTTTTCTCTCCGTAAAAATGAGTGAATCTAATGAAGAAATTCGATACATTTTAAAATTTTATTATAAAAAAGGCAAAAATGCAACTCAAGCAGTGAAAAAAATTTGTGATGTTTATGGACCTGATGCAGTGTCAGTAAGAGTAGCACAAATTTGGTTCAAACGTTTTCAGTCCGGAAATTTTGATGTTAAAGATGCACCTCGCTCTGGTCGCCCTGTTACGAATAAAATGGACGCCATTTTTGAAAGAGTGGAGCAAGATCGGCATATTAGTAGTTACGATGTAGCTGAAGAACTGGGAATTGACCACAAAACAGTTTTGACCCATTTGAAGAAAGCTGGTTATACAAAAAAGCTCGATATTTGGGTGCCACACGAGCTCACTCAAAGAAACTTAATGAACCGTGTACTCATTTGCGATTCATTATTGAGACGTAATGAAACCGAGCCGTTTTTGAAGAGATTGATAACTGGCGATGAAAAGTGGATCACGTACGACAAGAACGTGCGAAAAAGGTCGTGGTCGAAAGTTGGCCAGGCTTCACAGACTGTGGCCAAACCTGGCCTAACACGAAATAAGGTGATGCTGTGTGTATGGTGGGATTGGAAGGGCATTGTTTATTATGAGCTTTTACCGCCCGGCAAAACCATCGATTCTGATCTTTACTGCCAGCAACTGATGAGATTAAAGGAAACAGTCGAGAGAAAACGGCCGGAATTGATCAACAGGAAGGGTGTGGTCTTTCATCACGATAACGCTAGACCACACACATCTTTAGCCACTCAGCAAAAATTAAGAGAGTTCGACTGGGAGGTCCTAGTGCATCCACCATATAGCCCTGACCTTGCGCCTTCAGATTTTCACCTGTTTCGGTCTCTGCAGAATTCTTTAGGTTCTGTAAGGTTGACCTCAAGAGAGGACTGCCAAAACTATTTGTCCCGTTTTTTTGATCAGAAGTCCCAAAGTTTCTACAGTAACGGGATAATGTCTCTGCCCACAAAATGGCAGAAAGTTATTCAACAAAACGGTACATATATATTGTAAATAAATGTAAATAAACTTTGAAAAAAATGTCTTGACTTTTCATACAAAAATACGAAAAGACTTTTTCCCCAACCTATTATAATCTATACTTTTTCTCCATTCTATTTAATCGCTACATTTGAACACCTTCTCTTCGCTGCGGTACCTATTTCTTGAATATTCTATACTTCGGGAACATTATGGCAACACAGGGATTCGTATTATAAACCGATTGATAATATAGCATCAGTTACTTTTAAAGAATGTAGCTTTCTTTTGCCAAAATATTGTTCACAAATAAGATCTAATAGTGCTGCTTAGCACAGGCAGCGTTATACAGTTGTTAAAATCCAAATCACAATAAAATTCGACCCACATCATCTCAAGAGCGTTAGGGCGTGTCCCGAAATATAGAACCATATCATGACAATTTCCCTAAAACCCTACAAGAAAATAAAAAATTAATCACTAACTATCTAACTACATTAAATTATGAAGATACAGAGAATTTCTTAATAAGCTCTAACTGAAGACAATTCACACAAACACTCACACTCAGACACACACACACACAACACGCACACACGCACGCACACACACACGCACGCATGCACACACATATACAGACACATCCACACACACTATTTCATCATGTGTATTTTTTGTTAGTAAACTTAGCTTAAGAAGAATATATTATAGTAGCTTAATATTAATTTAAATTGGAAACATTATTCCATATTTGATGACACCACCTATGGAAGAGCCTAGTCACCTGATACAGGCAATTTTTGCTTACAAGGTGACTTTGATCATACACTATAATGTAAAAATTGGATAATGAAATAAAGATATATTATTACTATTATAATTTCCCTGGGACAAAGAACTGATCTAAGCGGCTAATTAATAATGTTTCTTTCTGTGGCCTTAAATTGGCGTGCGACAGAGCGAGGGGAATATTTAAATGACGCGCAACAAAACCCCGCCAAGTTTGGAGTAGTGCCGAGTGTCGCCTCTGGAGCGAAGTCCGTCCAGCGCGACTATTCATTGATACCGTTTCTGCTCTAGGATTGCTGAATCAATGGATGTGACCTTTTCGGATTAAATTTATTGTTATATTAGGTTTTATTATAAGATTTTGATTTATAAGATGTTATTACAAGCTTGGAGCTGGTTTCTAAATAAGTCACACTTGTGATCAGAGTGATGAAAACTTAGGCTTAGGGACTGCTAGTATCTCGTAATAAGTAAAACGAGTTTATCGTCGGTATTTTCCCAAAACGCCCACTCTGACGAAAACTACCTTACCTTAACCCTAAAATACTAGTTTATTTGTCGCTACCTTATTAGGCATATCATATGATCTGGCCAATTTATCGATAACTACACATAAACATTACCTTGTCGTAATCTAATTAAAAGATTACATATCGCACATCCTCTAAAAAAGTGTCATAACACAAAAAAAGTGATTTTATGAAAATTAAGATTTACGATTTTTTATTTACTTTTTGTCGTCTTGTGAATTAGGAACTGTAATTAATTTTGTTTATATGTGTTATATTGCTTTAAATTTTATTTAACTTTATGACAGTAAGACAAAAATAAAAGAAAAAATTAAACGTTTCTTTATTATTACTTCGTTATCGACTTTTTTTGTGTTATGACACTTTTTTAGAGGATGTGCGTATATACAACATATATATATATTCAATCACTGTTTCCCCGAAAGGGTAGAAAGAGAAATATTACACACCCACACTTCGCCAAATACTTTTTGGTTCCACGTAATAGGTGGCGATCCGATTACCGGGAATTTTTATGTTACCAGAGCGTCGTCTGTTGGTCGGCAGGTGCACCATTTGCAGGTGAGGTTGGCTTGGGCTCCAAAGATGATGGTAGCGATCAACACAGGGATCTGTGTTTTGTGATAACGTAACGTTAGTAATAACTTTAAACATATCATGCTTATATCAATAATACTTATTAGAATATTATTATCTAGCTGCAGAAGTTCTTGTCGCCATATTTGTTTAATCTGCCAATATATTGAAGATCTCTCACATTCGTCTTTTTCACTTACTCACTTTTCATATTAGTATTTTCTTTTGCAAAGTTTTCTTTATACACACACCTTGTACTGACAATAACGAACACAGTAACAAGAGAATTACCAAATTTGATACAGTATTTTAAAAATTATTTGTGTACTTACAATATGGCGATCCATTTTGTTTTTGTACAGATCCATTGAAATATTAATACAATAGTTTTTAAGTTGAGCCAAACTTGAATAAACGATTTTGACTTTGACATCATCATTATCAATTCAGCTATTTAAAGTCCACTGCTGAACATAAGCCTCCCCAATTGCTTTCCACGTAGATCGATCCTTTGCCGCCTGCATCCACCGGCTCCCCGCCGCCCTGACCAGGTCATCGGTCCATCGCGTGGGGGGCCGCCCTCTACTACGTTTGCTGATATTTATATGATGGACTTTGACAATAATCATTTATTTAAATATTATTACGATATTATAGTTGTTTAGCTATTCAAGCCATGAGTACCCAGACATAATAGAAATTATATTATATCCTGTCCCCGGCAGTCGATGGTCACCACACAGATTAAACAACTTTATGAACGATACTACCGTTTAATATTGTAATAATGTTAGATATAATAACGGATTTTATGTATTGCAAACATGTAATCTCTCTCTAATTACTATGTTATTGCTTATTTTAATGCGGGACGGCTCGCAATGTCGTTTCAGATAAAACTAGTTATATGCCAAGACCTTAAAAACTAGTTATATGCGAATATACCCGCACTCCGCTCCTAAGGTCATGGGTTCGATTCCCACACAGGACAACGCTTTGTGTGCATGAACATGAATATTTGTTCTGGTGATTAGATTTGGTGTTTCGCTGTGTATATTAATTATGTAATAAATAAATAAATATTCTCTTACAATCACACCAATTCTTCAGTTCCAAGATAAGTATCGCTAAGAACTTGTGTTATGGATACTAAAGAACGGATAAACATATATAAATACTTTTTTTTTTTTTGTAAATACATACTTATGATAAATAGGAGAACACCCAGACCAGAACAAATATTCATGTTCATGCACACAAAGATTTGTCCTGTGTGGGAATCGAACCCACGACCTCTGGAGTGAAGTGCAGGTATACTGACCTCCACGCCAAATCGGTCGTCAAATTGTAATTATATTTAGGTATGCTTATCCGTTACTTAATATCCATAACACAATTTATTAAAATCAAATATAAAAAATGTGTATTAAACTTTTAGTAGTACTATACTTTACAATTTGACTTGTTGTTTTGTAAAACGACTCATTCTACAACCCGGCTGCGACACATACCTACATGAACTCACGTATATTTCCAGACAGAGGCATATTAAACGCCGTCATTTGACCCCTGATATTGTTGGTTTCACGAATAGGTGGCGAGCCTATTACCGCTTATCGAAAACTTTTATGTTTGTCAGAGCCTTGTCCGTTAATCGGCAGGTGCACCATTTGCTGGTGAGAATACATGAGCTCAAAGACAATTTTAAAATCAGACTTCAGGTAGATGGTTATTGTATTTACATACATACATACATGATAACACGCCTGTTTCCCCGAAGGGAAGAGGCATATTATAAGCCAACATTTTGCCAGTCATATTAAGTAAAGTAAAAAGTTCTATATTTCATTACATGAATAGCACTTAAAAACGTCAAAATAGAGTATATATAAAAAAACTAAATATTACCCCACTGAAATTATTGTTGGTACGTAATAGGTGGCGAACCTATTGCCGCTTACCGGGAACTCATATGTTCGCTAGAGCCTCTTCCGTTGATCAGCAGGTGCACAACTTGCAGGTGAGGTTGGCTTGGGCTCCCCAGATCTTGGTAGTATCCCTATACACCTACCTATATTATTGTACTTGATTGGAATTCAAAGAAGATAACGGCTAGCTTTGTGACTACTTAAGCCAGCAAATGGAGTACCTACCTGTTAGTATCTTAGGTTCAGAACTTTTCAGCCATCCTTGGGATCAGGTGAGTATTATGTGAATGGGCGCGCTAGTTTTTAAGTTTTGACGTTCATAAGAGCTCTTTTGAGCCAAACTTGAATAAATGAATATGAATTTGAATTTGAATGAATTACGTGAGTTTCAGCAACTTACTGGTGAAATTATTCACGAAGTGCCTTTGACACTAGATGTCAATAAAATATTGTATTAATTATTTATCAAAAAGTGCCTGTTCAATTGAATGTATTTAATTGTATTTCTACCTTAGATTGAGCGAAATCTGTTGTCCCCCAAGGGGAGGCCCGAACATCGGTGGGTACCGGCAAAGTTTTAACAATCGAACATCGTCCAACTATCGATTAAATCCGAGTTTTTGAAATCAAATCGAGTGGATTTATTGGAATTGAATGAGGAGAGTTGTGGGGACTCGTCATTGTATATTATATAATTATAGTAAACGTACTATGGAACAGATAACTACTCCTCGACGCACTTGACAGACTGCAACGGCGAGCGATTCGCATTATAGGGGATGCTGAGGCAACAGCCTCACACGAGGATCTACAGCTGCGTAGAGACATTGCATCTCTTAGTGTCTTCTGCCGGAACTACTATGGCGAGTGTTCTGAGGAGCTTTTCGATCTCATCCCGCCCTCTCCTTTGCTCTCACTAAGCTCTGGAATTCGCTGCTGGCTCATGTGTTTCCTATGATCCCGAGTCTTTTAAGCGGGGCGTGAAACAGCATTTTAGCAGGCCGTCATGAGTGGATGCGCTTTGTACCGTGCTTATTTCACGATATGAAGCGCTTTAATTTTTTTTTGGACTGCATCGACTGCTTACCATCAGGCAGGAGGTAGTAATTATAACATGTCACATTAAAAAAAAATTTTGCTAAATCTTGTTAGAGCAGTAAGGAGACCCTGGAGCCTAAACATAAGTCTGAGGCAACCAGGATAATACTAGGATATGACGATACTATGGAACAGAAATTCTGTAATTTACTTTTCTTCAGTAAGTAATAAGGTTTGGGTCCCTGGACTTCTCGTGTCTTAAAGTCCCGAGACTTTTTGTAAATTTTCTCGTATTGCGTCCTGGGGCTATTGGGTCGAGACTCGAGACGAGACGCGATTTTCGAAGTTGTTTTGTTTTTTTTGAATTTCATTAACTATTTGATTTGGCTGAGTTTCATGTACTACATGGAGCGAATGTCGTCCTACCTCTGCAAGTGGGAAAGAACTTTTTATGTTTACACCATACATAAATTCACGCCTGTTTCCCCGAAGAGGTAGGCAGAGGCATAATAAACGCCCACATTTCGCCAATAAAATGTTGGTGCCTATTGCCGCTATTTTGTCAGAGCCTCGTCCGTTAATCGTGCACCACTTGCAGGTGAGGTTGGCTTGAGCTCCGAAGATCTTGGTATATATTTATTTTATATATTGGAGACCCAATACAATCACCAGCACACAGCATTTGCTGCTACACCAGCTGTCAAAATATTAAAAGACATTGATTTCCAAAACGAATGTCAGAAATGATTATGATAGCCGTGACCGACGGCTTAGTATGCTTTCCAAGGCACGGAGCCAGAAAAAACTTAACACACATACATACATTCATGCCTGTTTCTCCGAAGATATAGGAGAGGCATAATATACGCCCACACTTCGCCAATTATATAGTTGGTCCCACGTAATAGGTGGCGAGCCTATTGCCGCTTACCGTGCTCTGTTATGTTCGCCAGAGCCTCGTCCGTTGATCGGCAGGTGCACCACTTGCAGGTGAGGTTGGCTTGGGCTCCTTAGGTCTTGCCTGGATCTCTATACACCCAAAAATATAACGTACGCACATAACTTGGAAAATATATTCGGAAAGGCGCGCGACAAGGGTTTGAACCCGAGACCCTCTGAATTGCAGTTTATTGATAGATAGATTGATAGATCTCACTACTAGGATAGGATAGGCTATAAGAAATAAATAACACCATACGAATTAAAAATGTGCAACCAACGAGGTCGCACTTCTGATTAATCTTTAAACTTAAACTTTAAAATATTTGCAAAATGTAAAGCTGAGGTTACACTGTTGAACCATTTATCTAGAATACTTAATATTGAATTTAAGAATACAAAATACGTAAGTAAACTAAATGGTAAATACGAAATTCTTACATACAAAATTATCATTCTTGAATTATTTCGGTTTTGCCTAAGCCTTTCTGGTCTAGTCAGGTCTTTTTTTTAATTTCATTTATTTATTTAGTTTGGCTGAGTTTCATGAACTACATGGAGCAAATGCCGTCCTACCTCTGCAAGTGGAAAGAACTTTTTATGTTTACACCATACATAAATTCACGCCTGTTTCCCCGAAGAGGTAGGCAGAGGCATATTAAACGCCCACATTTTGCCAATATAATGTTGGTGCCTATTGCCGCTATGTTTGTCAGAGCCTTACGTAAATACGAAAGTATATACGAAATACCAGAGTAAATACGAAATTGCTTAAATTCAATCAAATGGGATCCTACCAAGATCTGTGAAGCCCAAGCGAACCTCACCTGCAAGTGGTGCACCTGCTACACAACGAACGAGATTCTGACGCTGTTATGATATTATAAAAAATAGAGAAGTTAAAAATATTTTCCTACCACGTACTATACTACGTTATTGCAAAAAAGTAAAAAGGAAGCGTTTTTTACAAACTTCCGATTAATCTTGATATCACCTTATACTACCAAATAGCCATACTACTAATATTAATCTACATACATAACTAAAATATGCATTTTTTTTTTTAAACCGTAAAGGAAGAGAGAAAATACGTTTATAAAGGATGGATTTTTTATTGACTGCGAAACTTTCTATGAATATTAATCAAGAATATTTTTTGCATACTATAAATCATTATTTGGCCGCTTACTTAACCTAAGGTGAGGTGTATAGGGATCCTACAGGTGTATAGGGATCCTACAAAGACCTAAGGAACCCAAGCCAACCTTATCTGTAAGTGGTGCACCTGCTGATCAATGGACGAGGCTCTGGCGAACATAATAGTGCCCGATAAGCGGCAATAGGCTCGCCACCTATTACGTGGGATCAACTATATAATTGGCGAAGTGTGGGCGTATTATATGCCTCTGCCTACCCCTTCGGGGAAAACAGGCGTGAATGTATGTATGTATTTAACCTAATCAAAACACCGTCACACTATAGTGTGGAACCAGCTTAATACCGCTAATACCACGACTGTAGCAGCTACTCCGCGAGTCGTAGCACCGTAGCTCGTAGCACGTAGCAACTGAGAATACCCATTCGTAATCTCCAGAAACTATTCATACGCATTCCAAAGATATTAAGGAACGTAAATACCGACTTGAATTAGTACACCGTTTTAGGGTGACCATATTAACTTTCAATTCGTTATAAATATTTCTTTAAAATTTTGTTAGTAATAATAAAATTAAGGTCTGCTATTTCAAGAGAGATGTGTGCAGAAGAATCCAGCCAGGCTGGATGGCAGCATTTGTGTTCGCCAGTCTTTTTTTCGCCGATACCGCAAAATCTAAAGTCTGTAATGAGTGCGTTCTACCGGTCACGACTTACGGTGCCGAGACGTGGGCATACTCTAATGTTAAATAATATTTATATCCTTTTAACTATTTATTTTCAATAAAATTTAAAATTCCAAAAATGCTATAAAGTATAGGTAATAACTGAATAAAACTTATATTCTTTTTTAATTGGCTAACAAATTACTTACAACAACATAGAGATGAGCCGGACCAGTTGGTAGGTAGCCCCTGTTGTATGTAAAACATGACAATTAAATAAAAAAATCTGGACAATGTAATATATTCAATCCTTTCCTTACATTATTCCGGTTGCTCTAGACCTAATCAGGCCCAGGGTCTGCTAACTGGTCTTACCAGATTTAGCTGAAGTCATATAATATAAATATAGCAAATAATATATTCAATAAATCATGGTTACCCTAAGACCGCGCAAATTTCATGGCATAGTATTATGCTCTGATTTATTGGTTTTCGGCAAAACGGATTTTGGTCTTACACTGGCGACCGCGACTGAGAAACGACACCTAAAGTGTTGGTCATTAACAATGTTCCTTGAATTACGTTTCACACTAACAAGATTATTTGGTTTATAAAAAAAATAAAAATATAAATCGTACATATTATAATTGTATGGGTGTATAGGGTTCCTACCAAGATCTAACGAAACCTTTTTTTTTGTTTTACGTCTGAAACAAAATTACGCACTGCCTTCCGGCCAGGGACCGAAAGGGGGTGGGGGACTCATCACCGGCAGACACCACTGCCAGCGGTAATACCCACTAAAAATCTTCCGACGACGCCCGGTAGTCAATACTAAGGGCACCCAGAGTCGCCAATCTCTGGGTGTTACCTTTCCCGGCCTGCGGGAGGTACTCAGCCCCCCTACCACGTCAATGTAGAAACCTGTCCGGGGGGGAAGATCTCCAAACAACCTCACCTGCAAGTGGTGCACCTGCCAATCAACGGACGAGGCTCTGGCGAACATAACTGTTCCCGATAAGCTGCAATAGGCTCGCCTCGCTACTTATTAGGTACGTGGGACCAACAATATACTGGCGAAATGTGGGCGTATAAACAGGCCTTCGGGAAAACAGGCGTGATATTATAAATAAATAAATATTTCTGACACTTATACCAATTATTTAGTTCCAAGATAAGTATCATTAAGAACTTGTGTTATGGATACTGAATAACGGATAAACATACATAAATACTTTTTTTTTTGTAAATACATACTTAATATACACAGGAAAACACCCAGACCAGAACAAATATTCATATTTTTATTTAAATTCATATTCATATCACACAAAAATTTGTCCTGTGTGGGAATCGAACCCACGACCTCTGGAGTGAAGTGCAGGTAGACTGACCTCCACGCCATATCGGTCGTCACGAAATATTATGTATATAATATGTGTATTATAACAGTTATCCGTTGTAATTTTCATTATTTCGCCTGTCTAGATGTGATAGGTCGTAACGAAATATTTTGGTAAATTAGATTTTAATGTAGAAATCTTTAAATTGTAATTCCCGCGATAGCACGTAAAGCTTTAAATTGTCATTACCTTGACAGCACGTAAATGTCTTGGGCTATAAAAACATTATAAGAATAAATAACGGTATATAACAACTCAGTGGGGCTTATTACAAAACATTTATTTATTTTATTTATTTTACTTTAATTAAAACGGTGTACAAAACCAATTACAGTAATTACAGATAACAATCAATTTCAAAAATACAATTCAACACTTACAAAACTAAACTCAGCAACAATAATTAAATTAATCAGATAAAATTTAAAAAAATAATAATTACATAATATTAAAATAAAATTAAAATAAAATTAACTATAATAGACATAAGTTACATAAAGATATACACGCACACATTCATACCTTTCTTTCACAATAGCTCAGGCAGTCCGACAAAATTTTCGACCATCCATCCGCAAACAGGTCACATTCAGGATTGGTATCTAGAAGAGCATTGAGTGATGAAAGGCTGCGTGGTATAGGTGAATGGCGCCGAGCCACTGTTCGGCAGGATGGAACTGCAAACAACTTATGCCTTCTGCTACGATAGTAGTTATTGGGAACGAATATGATCTAAAGTTAAACTAGTGCGACACTTTTTCTCGATATATTGAAGACAGTGACAGCACTAAAACTACTGCTCACTGCTGTCACTGTCTTCATAATATCTACTGCATTTATATAAACTTAGTGGGGCTTATTACAAAACAACATCTAAAGTTAACGCAGGTTTAAAACTAGTCCCCCCCGACTGGTCTCCACATTGTCGTGGTGGGGGGGCTAAGTACCTCCCGGTAGGGCGCAGGAGCGCTAGGGAAAAGGTAACACCCAGAGACCGACGACTCTGGGTGCCCTTAGTTCTGACTACCGGGGGGGAAACTAAGAGGGACCTATGGAGGGCGCAGCGGGTAGGCCAGGAGGGCCCGCTCAGCAGCGCCAGGAGGGTCTAGGCAGCGGGGGCAGGGGGCCCCTGCTGTCTAACCATGGACCTTCCGGGAAGTCGGCCACACACGCTATGGTCGCAGGGGGAGGTAGGAGGGGCGCGTCCACTGCGCCTCTCTGAGGAGGTCCTCCCGGTTTTGGTCCGGGGGACGTTGGCCGCAGGCGGGGTGTCAGAAGCTGCAACCCAGGTACTGGCCCCCGCCTCTTTCTCGACAAGCGGCGGGCGTCGTCGGAAGATTTTTAGTGGGTATTGCTGCTGGCGGTCGTGTCTGCCAGTGGTGAGTCCCACACCCCCTTTCGGTCCCCCTTTGGCCGAAAGGCAGTGCGTAAATGCATTTTGTTACCGACGTAAAACAAAAAAAAAAAAAAAAAGGTTTAAAACTAGTGCTGTCCCTGTCTTTATTATGTCAACTAAAAGTATATAATATATATCAAGTATGTATCAATTAAAAAATATTGAACTTAATTGAAACAGTTAATGTGATGACTGCTCTTGAGCTGTGTAGTTGATGTTTTTCTATACTTTTTGAGTTAGTATCGAGTATATAACTTTTCGGAAGAATTATGCGACATAATACTGTTTCAATTATAGTTTAATTTCTAGATAATATTTTAGACATTAAAGTTTAATTTCTAGATATTAGTGTTGGTTTTACTTTTAGAATGGATTATTTTTCGCATAAATGTACACTAATATTATAAAGAGGAAAGATTTGTATTTTTGTATGTAATGAATAAACTCAAAAAGTATGCTAAAACATTCGTATACAACCGATATGTCAGATAAGTTTTTATTATCAGCCCGATGGCTTGCAACACTGTGTTACAAATGTATACACTTGCATGTATCTTTATTAGTAAGGCTGAAAGTGTTTATTGCATTCATTAATGTGTTATGAAGAAATGCAATAAATTGTAACAATAAGGTTGGAGCCAGTACTATGCCCCATTAGCCTATTCCTGAAGGAGAAGGAGCGGGATCCGCTCTCTCGTTATGTGCACAGCAGGAGGACCCGTCAAGCAGCGCCAGGTCTTAGGTGGCAGGAACAAGTTGCATAGGGAGATATCTACTGTGTCTCTCTGAGGAGGTCCTCCCCGTGCTGGCCCGTGGGACGTTGGCCGCGGGTGAGGTGTCTGACGCTACAACCAAGGCACTGGCCCCCCGCCCCTTTTCAACAGCAGTGGGCGCCGTGGGAAGATTTTTAGAGGGTAAGACTGCTGGCGGTCGGTCGGTCTCCGTATTAGCCGGGAGGCAGCGCGTAAATGCATTTTATGACCAACATCAATAAAGGTCGATGTCTGAAAAAATCAAGAGATAGTTTATAATTCAATAATAGTTTTAGCTATAAAAAACTAACATTATAAATAACATTTTTAGAAAAATTTCTGCCTTTGTATGTGAATCGAATTAACACAATACAATTTAATAATACAATTATGAACATTATAGAACATATTAGTAATCAAAAGCTAAACTTTTATAAAACGCCCAGTCTGTCTGATTTAAAATCGGTCGATATCTCATAAATTATATGAACCATAATGCTCAATGCTGTGATTTGTTATAAATAATTGTCTTATATTCACACCAGTTATTTTAGCTTTAACATATAATTAAGGTACAATCATTATTATCAGTATAAATTAATTAAAATAGATCTTACCTCACTATGAACAACTTTCCGACGTTTTGGTTTCCATGCTGTCGCTACTCATTGAAACAATCTGCCGCGGACTCACAACACAAGTGACATCGACCGCGTTGCGATCGCGCGGCGAGCGCTCCCGCGCTTACGCACACTAAAGCATTATATAAATACACGCCTGACAACATTCATAACAAACGGACTTCGTGAGATAGAATATCTATATCATTACATACTTGTCTCTTAGATATACATAGTTACTTCCACACTTCTATTCATATAAATAAAAAAACCCAGGCAAGAACACATATGCATGGACACAAAATTATTCCCTGTGTGGGAATTGGACCTTCACTCCGTATCGGTAGTAAAAGTATTAATTATATACTTAAATTTTCATTTCAGCTACCCGGCAATCAGAACTCCTCGGTACACGGTGGTCCAGGCTCTTCGATTATGGTTTGGCAACCCGCGAAACAGAAGCCATTTACAAGTAAGAAAATAACTTATTATTGATTTTTATTTGTTCAATTAAGTAATTTAAAATTAAGTTTTTTATCGCTGTTGAGATATTAAATAAACAATTTTGCTAATTTAAGTGGCTACATACATGGGTAGTCGTTTTTGTTGTGATATAATGCCCGTCAAATTTTTATTATTTATTTGCATTTCTTGTTGTAAACATAGTTCATAGGAATGATGTAAACAGGCTGAAACAAGAACCTTGCAAGGGCCACAGCAAATATTACATTTCGCATGCTTAAAGGAACATCGACCCATTAATAGATAGGTCAGGTTTGAGTTACGTACTTATATAGTCTTTCTATTTGTTACTGAGATCGAATCAATGTTAATCAAACGTTAAAAACACAAATTAATAAATCAGTATCAATTTAATGCGCTTACAAGTAGGACAAGTATTCTTTAGAAGATCTTCTTTTGTGATGTCCCAAAAATCGTCTTTTTTGAGTTAAGACACCATTCCATTAAGCATGCGATTTGTCTACATAACCACATGTTATATATAAGAAACTTATGTATGTCGTGACGCTAACGATCGTGACGATATGGCGTGGTGGCGAGTATACCCACATTCCACTCCTGAGGTTGTGGGTTCGATTCCCACACAGGACAAATATTTGTGTGTATAAATATGAATATTTGTTCTGGTCTGGGTGTTTTTCTATGTATATTAAGTATCTATTTACAAAAAAAAAGTATTTATGTATGTTTATCGGTTATTTAGTATCCATAACACAAGTTCTTAATGATACTTCTCTTGGAACTAAATAATTGGTGTAAGTGTCTGAAATATTTATTATTTATATTTATTTATTAATGATGCAGGCACGCACACGCGGAGGCAGGAGTGTAGCATCCTTCTGTTAGAATTTTTCAACCTGGCGATTAGGCCTTCTAATTTAGCTTAACGATTATCACATAATATAAAAATAAACTTATCAACCACGCTGGGCAGGCGGGTTGGTGACCACATGGTGAGATGAGAAGGGGCGGCACTATTCTAGGCCGATACCACTCGGTACATTATAGAACTTACCAGGATCAAAAACTCAAAGTGTTTTTCAAAATATGGATGCGATATTAAATGCCACACCAACGGTCACTATCTCTGCCTTACTTTTAGTGATCGCTAGCATAGGCACTTTGAAGAATAGAACATGCGCTACCCTACGTGTATACTTCTTATCATGTCCTGTCCATCCCAAGGTTGCCTGGAAGAAATTGCTGTGAGCAATAAGGCCGCCCATTGTACAATTAATTTTAATGTAATTTTTCAATTGCTGTATTTCTCTTTATTTTGGTGTACAATAAAGTCTTCATTCATTCATTCATTCATTCATTCATTCATTCATTCATTCATTCGTTCATTCATTCATTCATTAACTAAGAATAGTACAATCTTTTTCGGTTTTTAATGCAACCACATAGAACCACATAGACCATAGACGAATGGTCGTCTTTGTATTTCCAGTTTAATTTCAAACGTTTTCTTCGATTACTTCTTCGCAATACAGAATTTGAAATGGCTTCTCTAGCCGTTAAAGTAGTTTATTGCATTGTTTGGCATTGTATTTTACTTGCGGTTGGCTGCTCCAGACTTACACTTAGGACCCTGGCTTTGCTTACTGGCCTAACCAGTTTCGGCTGAATACCGGTTATGTGACTCCATATTTGTCTTCAATAATGTAGTACTATAACCCACATAGTACGGCCTAAAACTTAAAAGAATGTCGTTTTATATGAAAAAAAATATATCTGTTCCTAAAAATCATTTTTTCATATCGGTGCCAATAATGTATTTATTTAGCTATAATGTAATCATTTAGGCCACATATGACCTTAAACTTTATTAGTGCCTTTGTGTGTCGTTACTTATACCGAGAGGTTGTCTATGAAATGAGGTTCCCAGCATTACCACAAACCTTAGTTCATGCAAGCGTACCTCTGTTTAAATGGCTCTTTTCAATATTGGTATTTATTGATGTAGTAATTCAGCTCACACATTATGCCCTAAGACTTAAAGTGTCGTTGTAACGAGCAACAACTCAAGCCGAGAGGTCGTATAGGAAAATATAATGTCTTTGAAAATAGTTTTCATTTTGTGCCGGTCTGGTCTAAAACCTGTGTTTACATTAGGATTCTATTATGTGCTATGTACGTGTGACTTCATATAGGTTGTGAATAATTTAGCCCACTTTATGATCTAAAACTTAAAGGGTCGTTGTGACACGTTACTCAAGCCGAGAGAATGTAAGTAAAAATGTACCTGCGTTTACCTGTCACCTCCACTGTATATTGGCCATCAATAATGTCATCATTTAGTCCTAATAACCATAATATAGTCATTTAGCGCACATACTTGTATTTTGTTTTTAAACGAATGCTGTCCCTTTTATTTGACAAAAGGAAGACATTAATTTATACCCTTGTTCAACTTTTTTTTTGTATTTTAATGTCCTAAAGTGTCGCTGTTGGTCCTTACTTAAGTCGAGAGCTTGTTGTATATGAAAATGTGCCTGTGTTTAAAATCCATTACTTCATATTGGTCGTTAAATAATGTACCTATTCTCTGTAATATAGTCATTGTGACCCACAGACAAACCAGTCAAACGGTTTTGTGGGATATGTTTTTATGTAACTTGTAGGTGTTATGTAAAGGAAATAAACGATTTATCTATCTATCTATTAAGCGCTTGCATTAAGACCTAAAATTTAAAGTTTCGTTGTTGCTCGTTACTCAAGCCGAGTGGTTGTACATTAAAATGTGCCTGTTTTCAAAAACCATTACTTCATATCGGCCGTTAAATAATGGACCTATTCTCTGTAATATAGTCATTAAGCGCTCACATTAAGACCTAAAACTTAAAGTGTCGTTGTTGCTCGTTACTCAAGCCGAGAGGTTGTATATGAAAATGAGGTTCCCAGCAAACTCATTTCCCGCCGTAGATGGAGTTTTCTGCTCTCAAATACGTGTGTGCGCTCTTAATTGCTAACTTGCTGGAATTGTACTCCTTATATGATACTTTACTCGTGAGAATATTATACATTCAAAAATGTTAATATTTTAACACGTTGAACGCAATCGATCCCAGATACAATAGAAAAATACGTACATACATTCACACCTGTCTCCCCGAAGAGTATACCCACACTGTCCTATATAATAGGTGGCGAGCCTATCACCGCTTACCGGGAACTTTTATGTTTTCCAGAGCCTCGTCCGTTGATCGGCAGGTTAGGTTGGCTTGGGCTTCTTAGGTCTTGGTAGGATACCCTCCCGACTGGTCTCCACCTTGTCGTGGTGGGGGGCCTTGTACCTCCCGGTAGGGCGCAGAAGGCGCTAGGGAAAAGGTAACACCCAGGGATTGGCGACACTGGGTGCCCTTAGTACTGACTACCGGGAGGTTTTAGGCAGCGGGAGCAGGTCTAACCATGGACCCTCCGAGAAGTTGGCTACACACGTTATGGTTGCACAAGGAGGTAGGAGGGGCGCGTCCACTGCGTCTCTCTGAGGAGATCCTCCCGGTTTAGGTCCGGGGGACGTTGGCCGCGGGCGGGGTGTCAGAGCTGCAACCCAGGTAATGGCCCCCCGCCTTTTTCTCAACAAGCGGCGGGCGTCGTCGGAAGATTTTTAGTAGGTATTACTGCTGGCGGTAGTATCTGCCGGTGGTGAGTCCCACACACCTCTCTCGGTCCCTCTTTGGCCGGAAGACAGTGCGTAAATGAATTTTGTTACCGACGTATATTTAAAAAAAAGTCTTGGTAGGATCCCATTAAAACAATAGAATACCTATTATTTATAGGTCATTTGGCGTTAAAATCTTAAATAAACGAAATTATTTATTCTAAATTGCAAAGGCTTATAATAAGTTCATTCATTTTATACTCATTGGCTAGACAAGCTAAAAAGGAATATATATTATTTTAACAATTAATGTAGTTTTCAACTACCTACTATTTTTATAATGATAATTACATTTGTGTCATTACAATACAATATATTATTATATAGGTTTTTTTTATGAACACGAGTCAGGATGTCGATCTCTTAGTCATATTCTATGACACCATCAGGCAAGAAATGAAGTGATAGAGTCTTTTGTGTGGTTTTACAATGGCGCTCTCTGTACGCCGGTAAGCGCGGCCCGTACGCAAACATAAAACGATCATGCGTTTATGTTATTTAAACTATGTAACGATCCAAGAGAAGTAAAGCTCGGGGCCCGCGATGCTTACCAACAGCGCTGTCGAAAGCTTCACTGTAAAACCACGCTTAAAGGTGCCACAACCACACGGCAATTTAGTAATTACTGTTAAAAATCGCTTTGCATCATTCATTAATGGCATTTAGACACGTTTCGTACATTTACCTAAATACCTATGATGAATATGACCACACCAAACGGGCGGGAGGTAATGACATTGTAAAAAGCATTTTTGTGTTCCGCTTTCATACAAAAAAGGTCTTACGTCGTGTTTCGCATAAAAAGAGGAATCAAATACGTATTTTTTCTACGTATGTGTGCATTTTAACATAGCGTGGACGACGTGTGGAAGTGTAATTAGATTTAAATTAGAATGGGTTGGTGTGTGTATTATTTTTTATAGGTGTATAGGGATCCTACCAAGATCTTTTAGTCTTTAGACACGACCGCCAGCAGTAATACCCACTAAAAATCTTCCGACGATGCCCGCCGCTTGTTGAGAAAGAGGCGGGGGCCAGTACCTGGGTTGCAATTCTGACTCCCCGCCCGCGGCCAACGTCCCTCGGACCAAAACCGGGAGGATCTCCTCAGAGAGGCGCAGTGGACGCGCCCCTCCTACCTCCTTGTGTGACCATAGCGTGTGTGGTCGACTTCTCGGAGGGTCTATGGTTAGACAGTAGGTGCCCCCTGTCCCCGCTGCCTAAGACTCTCCTGGCACGCCCGCTGCGCCCTCTGCAGGTCCCTCTTAGTTAGGCGTGAATGTATGTATGTATGTTATTTTTTATACCCCTAGTTGACACTCAAGCATCAGGCCCACCTGATGAGAAGTGGTCACCGCATCCTATGGACGCTTGTAACACCAGATTCATCATTAACGCATTGCCAAACCAAATTATTTTCTAAGGTTAAACCAGCTGTCAGGATGTTAGAAGGCACGAACTTCCTAATAACGACTGCCATAGACGTTCATAACAGCTGGGACCAACGGCTTAACGTACTTTCCGAGGCACGGAGCAAGCAAAAATTACGCACCAGTGTTTGAACCCGAGACTATCTTAATTAGTCCATGGGTTCAAATATTACCTAAGCATATTTATTATAATTATTTATCCCCCTCCCCCTTGTCAGCAGAAGTAAGTAAAGCTCTTACCCCCTTCCCCTATGCTTACGTCAACATTTTTTAATTATAAATGTATTTTTTAATATTGTAATTATAATTTATAAAAGTAATTAACTAGCGATGACGTAATTATAATCTAGACCCTACCCCTCATGTCATCCAAAATAAACAAAACAAAGAAATTGTGCTTACGTAATATTTGAACGGCTCCTAGGCTATCGCCGCTCCCAAGCCTTATCTACTGGTAGAATATAAAATAGATAATAGGAAACGCTAGCACGCTAAACGCCTTAAAGTAGCGAAATGCAATAAGGTCGTGTCACGTCACATCGCTGTCAACGCCGGGACACATCACACAACAGCAGTAAATCAAAGGCGGTATCTGGATTAGGGAAGACTTTTTTATGAAAGCACGATTCTTAAAGACATCGAAATACATACATACATACATTCACGCCTGTGTCCCCGAAGGGGTAGGCAGAGGCATATTATACGCCCACACTTCGCCAATTATATAGTTGGTGCCACGTAATAGGTGGCGTGCCTATTGCCGCTTAACGGGAACATTGCCACAGCCTCGTTCGTTGATCGGCAGGTGCACCACTTGCAAGTGAGGTTGGCTTCGGCTCCTTAGTTCTTGGTAGGATTCCTATACACCTATTATCAAATGTATTAAAGAATTGTCCTATACAATTTTAATAATAATGTATTTTATTTATTGCTTCAAAACGCTCAGTACCCTCACTTATTTAAAGTATATGATTACGTCATAAAACTTCCCAAAAAGCAGTTTAATGCCCGTGAATTATAATAATAATATTTTTTTTAACAAAATGCATTTACGCACTGCCTTCCGGCCAAAGGGAGACCGAAAGGGAGTGTGGGGATCACCACTGGCAGACGCGACTGCCAGCAGGAATACCCACTAAAAATCTTCCGACGATGCCCGCCGCTTGTTGAGAAAAAGGTGGGGGCCAGTACCTGGGTTGCAGCGTTTGACACCCCGCCTGCGGCCAACTTCCCCCGGACCAAAACCGGGAGGACCTCCTCAGAGAGGCGCAGTGGACGCGCCCCTCCTACCTCCCCGTGCGACCATAGCGTGTGTGGCCGACTTCCCAGAGGGTCCATGGTTAGACAGCAAAGGCCCCCTGCCCCCACTGCCTAGACCCTCCTGGCGCTGCTGAGCGGGCCCTCCTGGCCCGCCCGCTGCGCCCTTTACAGATCCCTCTTAGTTTCCCCCCCGGTAGTCAGTACTAAGGGCACCCAGAGTCGTCTGTCTCTGGGTGTTACCTTTTACCGGCCTCCGGGAGGTACTCAGCCCCCCCACCACGCCAAGGTGGAGACCTGTTCGGGGGGGACTAGTTTTAACCTTTTTTTTTTTTGTTTTACGTCGGTAACAAAATGCATTTACGCACTGCCTTCCGGCCAAAGGGGGACCGAAAGGGGGTGTGGGACTCACCACCGGCAGACACGACCGCCGGCAGCAATACACACTAAAAATCTTCCGACGACGCCCGCCGCTTGTTGAGAAAGAGGCGGAGGCCAGTACCTGGGTTGCAGCTTCTGACACCCCGCCTGCGGCCAACGTCCCCCGGACCAAAACCGGGCGGACCTCCTCAGAGAGGCGCAGTGGACGCGCCCCTCCTACCTCCCCCTGCGACCATAGCGTGTGTGGCCGACTTCCCGGAGGGTCCATGGTTAGACAGCAGGGGCCCCCTGCCCCCGCTGCCTAGACCCTCCTGGCGCTGCTGAGCGGGCCCTCCTGGCCTACCCGCAGCGCCCTCCATAGGTCCCTCTTAGTTTCCCCCCCGGTAGTCAGTACTAAGGGCACCCAGAGTCGTCGGTCTCTGGGTGTTACCTTTTCCCTAGCGCCTCCTGCGCCCTACCGGGAGGTACTCAGCCCCCCCTCCACGACAAGGTGGAGACCAGTCGGGGGGGACTAGTTTTAACCCTTTTTTTTTTTTTTGTTTTACGTCGGTAACAAAATGCATTTACGCACTGCCTTCCGGCCAAAGGGGGACCGAAAGGGGGTGTGGGACTCACCACCGGCAGACACGACCGCCGGCAGCAATACACACTAAAAATCTTCCGACGACGCCCGCCGCTTGTTGAGAAAGAGGCGGAGGCCAGTACCTGGGTTGCAGCTTCTGACACCCCGCCTGCGGCCAACGTCCCCCGGACCAAAACCGGGCGGACCTCCTCAGAGAGGCGCAGTGGACGCGCCCCTCCTACTTCCCCCTGCGACCATAGCGTGTGTGGCCGACTTCCCGGAGGGTCCATGGTTAGACAGCAGGGGCCCCCTGCCCCCGCTGCCTAGACCCTCCTGGCGCTGCTGAGCGGGCCCTCCTGGCCTACCCGCAGCGCCCTCCATAGGTCCCTCTTAGTTTCCCCCCCGGTAGTCAGTACTAAGGGCACCCAGAGTCGTCGGTCTCTGGGTGTTACCTTTTCCCTAGCGCCTCCTGCGCCCTACCGGGAGGTACTCAGCCCCCCCTCCACGACAAGGTGGAGACCAGTCGGGGGGGACTAGTTTTAACCCTTTTTTTTTTTTTTGTTTTACGTCGGTAACAAAATGCATTTACGCACTGCCTTCCGGCCAAAGGGGGACCGAAAGGGGGTGTGGGACTCACCACCGGCAGACACGACCGCCGGCAGCAATACCCATTAAAAATCTTCCGACGACGCCCGCCGCTTGTTGAGAAAGAGGCGGGGGCCAGTACCTGGGTTGCAGCTTCTGACACCCCGCCTGCGGTCAACGTCCCCCGGACCAAAACCGGGAGGACCTCCTCAGAGAGGCGCAGTGGACGCGCCCCTCTTACCTCCCCCTGCGACCATAGCGTGTGTGGCCGACTTCCCGGAGGGTCCATGGTTAGACAGCAGGGGCCCCCTGCCCCCGCTGCCTAGACCCTCCTGGCGCTGCTGAGCGGGCCCTCCTGGCCTACCCGCAGCGCCCTCCATAGGTCCCTCTTAGTTTCCCCCCCGGTAGTCAGTACTAAGGGCACCCAGAGTCGTCGGTCTCTGGGTGTTACCTTTTCCCTAGCGCCTCCTGCGCCCTACCGGGAGGTACTCAGCCCCCCCACCACGACAAGGTGGAGACCAGTCGGGGGGGACTAGTTTTAACCCTGGTCTAACTTAGATCTTTTTTTTGTAATAAGCTCCATTATGTTGAAGCCAACGCATACAGAATTACTAATTTAATCTCAAAATTGAAATCAATTTTATAATGATATAGTATTATTAAACGTTCAATTTCCTTAACACCATAGCGTACTTCACCAAAATTGATGACATTTTGAACGTAAGTTTCATCTCGAAGCCCAAATCATATTTCACCGCCTCCGCTGACCGCAGCCGCGCGGCTACAGAAAATGGCCGCTCAGTGACGTCACGCCGCGTCACGTGACGTCATATGACAAGGCCTTATTGGATTCCCGCCCTTTCTATATGTTTGTTTTGCCAAGCTAATGCGTAACGTGTGGGGATAAAACATATCGTATTCTGATACACAATTAAATTATAATAGTTATTCTAAATAAGAACACCAATTTTTTAGTTTCAATATAACTTGTGTTATGGATATTAAATAACAGATAAACATATGTACTTAAGTACTTTTATTTATTGTTTGTAAATAATAAGTTAAGCACACACCAAATTAAATATTAACCAAATCACGTTCATGCCCGTGTGCATGCAGATTTGTTATGTGTAGGAATCGAATTCACGACCTTAGGAATGGAGTGCAGCATACTGAAATCTACGTCATATTGGTAACCAAAATAAGTAGAAAGGGAAATAGTTTTGAGTGACGGGGTATAATTATTATTATTTATGTATTTATTCAATAACAACAGGTACAGGTTACAACAACTTATTTATAACATAGTCCTACAAAACCGTAATAAGTAGCCAGTTTTTATAATGATGTGGTGTAAACTGGCTTAAAATTTCCATATCACCACCTGATGGGACAGGTTTCCAGTCCAATATATTTATAATGCCAAGCTAATGCATAAACATGGAGAGCCTTGTTTTTTTGATTTACGACGGTAATAAAATGCCTTTACTCACTGCCTCCCGGCTAAAGGTGGACCGAGAGGGGAGTGTGGGGCACACTGCGGCAGACGGGACCGCCAGCAGTCCTACCCACTAAAAACCTTCTGACAACGCCTACCTCTGTTGAAAAGGGGTGAGGGGGCCAGTGTCTAGGTGTAAATCAGAAAAGGGAGGACATCCTCAGAGGGGCGCAGTATAACCTCCTTAGGCGACCATGGCGTAAGTGGCCTACTTCGCGAAGGGTCTATAGGTCCCCTGCCTCTCCGCAGAGCGGGTCTCGCTCCCTCTCCCACTCCGCAGCCTTCTTCTGCGACATCACCACTTGGCAGAAGGAAGCCATCGTCCTACATGCCGTCTCCCTGTCGACCATTTCGTGCAGGGCTCGTAGCGACAGTAGCGGTAAGTCCTCTTTTTGAGGAGGGTCTAGAGAAGCGCCACGGTGCCCTCACTTACCGCCTGATGCACCGTGTCACTACTGAAAGGATCGACCGGAGGACACTGTGGAGCTCACCACCGCGGTCTGGCGCTTGGGCAGAGCACCAACTTTTCAAATATTTAATTTATTTACAAAAATGTGGGTAAATATAAAAAACCGCATTACGTCTAATGCAAAACACAGTTTGGTAAAATTAAACTATGTTTTTACGGATTTCAATTGCGTTATGTGAGTTGCACTACTTTTCGCGACGTTTCAAATAGGTTTACAGTGATTTGGGATCAAGCGGATACTCAATAGGGAATGGGGTCACTGGAAATCCGGCGTCAGCTTACAACACTAACAGATGCTGTATGAAATCCCTTTTAATGGAGCCTTGGTATAACAAGGTATATTCATAGTAATTAAAATACATTTTGCGGTTTAATAAACTATCTTCATCTCGACGTTTTGAATACTTTACAAATATTCGTGGCCACGAGGACACTGTGACCGATATGGCGTAGTGGTGAGTATACCCGCATTCCACTCCTGAGGTCGTGGGTTCGATTCCCACACAGGACAAATATTTGTGTGTATAAATATGAATTATGAATATTTGTTCTGGTCTGGGTGTTTTTCTATGTATATTAAGTATGTATTTACAAAAAAAAAGTATTTATGTATGTTTATCCGTTATTTAGTATCCATAACACAAGTTCTTAATGATACTTATCATGGAACTAAATAATTGGTGTAAGTGTCTGAAATATTTATTATTATTATTATTTTATTATTCAAACATGTATCTTCATAGACAAAGTTACAAATATTCAACTAAAACATTACTATTACATGCGTCTGAGTCACACAAAATTAGCTTACGTTTTGAGACGTTGTTTTATTCATTTATAAAGAATTTTTTTTTTCCTAATATAACAAATTGGTTTCGTGCTTACTGAATATAAATGTCCTATAACTCAATTGAAATTCGCATAATAAGTTTTTATAAATTAAACAAAATATATCAAAATATTTTTTACTCTGATTTACTCTGACTCTGACCTCCTCATAGGTACCGCTGGGCTTAGACATTCATACTTTCTTTCGTTCTTTTATATGCTTTAAGTAAAACATACATAGATACAAATACGCCTGTTTCCCCGAGGCAGAGGCAAAACTAAAATATACTTTATTGTCTTTAAGATCAACAAGACCATTTACCAAAAAAATATGTTAACAACAATGCAAGAAATATAGGCGAAAAAGAGAGAAATAACGAAATATAATGAAGGGTAAGCCTGAGGGGTAAAGGACTTGTCATACTCTTTGGATGAATTTAGGAAGACATCTAGGCACAAATGAGAAACGCGTGGTACGGGAATGGGAATAAAATAATTGGTAAGTCGTTCCTGTGTTTTGCTTTGCTTTGCAATTCGCCGGAACATGTGTTTCCTGGCTCACATAATACCGGGTCTTTCAAGCGGGGCGTGAAACGGCATTTTAGCAGGCCGTCATGAGTGGGTTCACGGTATGAAGCGTCTTAATTTATTTTTTTTGGACTGCATAGACTGTTTACCTTCAGGCCGGTTGTAGTCATGAGGACGTGTCACAAAACAAATGTTTAATTGATTGAAGGTAGGAAGAAGCGCGAAGAATTGATAGAATAGGGAAATTAAAGTCAAAATAATTTATTCAAGTTTGGCTCAATAGAGCTCTTATGAAAGTCAACATTTAAAACAACAAAGTCAATTTACTGCGGGCGGGAGTTTGATCGTAAAAGAACGGGCAAGAAAATTGTCAAGGTTTGTGTTTTTTTTTTTTCGCGCCAGTTACAAAAAATAAGAAGGTATATACAATACACTAATATCAAACCTTTCTGAATGGGTTACAGTAAACAAAATTATGAATTGGTTTCACAATGCAATTATCCACAATCACAATTAATTTATCGCACGAAAATGCGGCTAACCACTAAACCATCACAATTCTCGTCCACCCACTAATAGCACATTTGCAATTATCATAACTTATTATTGTTTTGATAAATTTACTTATGTACGAGTATATGCAATATGCCATTTGTGGTTGACGTAGGTTGTGCAAATGCATGTTAATTTGTCGAATAAAGGAAGAAAGTACGCATGCGTGCAAGTATAGCGTTGTCGCGTTGCTATAGTAGCAGGAAACATAAACTGTTTGCTGTGCCAACCTGCCGAACCGTTGCACGCTCAATATCACCCATTCCGCGGACACTCAACGCACTTAATGCCATTCTGGTTGCAGTACCCGACTGTGATTTGTTTGCGGATGGATGCCCTGAGATTTTGTCAGTGTGTCGTGAGGTATTGTGAGAGAATGGGATAAAAGAAGATTTATGTCTGAAATTTTAATATTATATTTAACTTGTACTATTTTTGATAATTAGTGTAATTGGTGTATTCCGTTCTGATTAAATAAATAAATAAACAGTAAGCGCACTTCGACTAAGACCTATTAATCTGTTAGAGCCACAGCAGACATGCTACTTTTAGCATCGGCGGTTTTGCGACTGAATCGATGCTAACATGCTAACGCACAATTTGACAACTTTCTGCGTTCAATCGCGGTATTAGATCGCGCATTTTAGCGGTCCAAAGGGAGGGTCAAATGATATATGACCGCCTTCCAACAAATCGTACACGACAAAATAAAAAAATATAACTCCATATCATTGTTATATTATTAGTGACCCCCTCCAAATTGCCAGGCTGCGACCGCGACTGGAATGCTCCGATGCTGGATCGGCAACACTCAGGTGGCGGAGAAATTAAGGCACGGGGAATACGAGTACTGCGCTTGAGCTATCGCTGTCTCTAACGGTCGAACTCCTGGTCAAGCGACTTAATCGCCGCGTTTGGAGTTTTTTAAGTGTGTGGAACTGCGTGGAACGTGTAGTCGCTACGATCAGCTTCTAAAAAGCAACTAAATCGTCGATCGCCGGTGCTAAAAGTAGCATGTCTGCTGTTGCCCTTAATGCGCTTCCAAGGTCATTTTTCAACTTATGATTATGCCGCGGTTTGTAGTCGTCTATGAGGCCGTGCGCTAAAATATACAGTTGTCATTGTCACATGTTGGCTCCATTAACTTTAGGTTTAAACTGCCTTCTTACATTATTTTATCTTCATCAACGCTCACTACTGTGCAAGGGGCATCATCACGAACGATGATGATGTTAGTGATTTATAGACGTGTAGAGTGGTGCTGTTTGAATATTAATATTTTCAAGCCGCTCAACAGCAGGACTCCTCGCTCCTGCCTCCGCCACTTCACATAGTTGGCATATGGGACGTTAATATGCTGAGATGATGCTGATTAGCCTTTTCGTATCTCATAATATGCAAGTAACGAACCAAATTACTAGAAATGTATTTTAATAATGCCTGTGTCACATACGAACTGGTTTTTTATCATCAATTTAGCAGTATAAAGTCCACTACTGGGCGTTGACCTCCTCAATAATTAATTATAATGGAGGTATGCGCCTAAAATCACCATGTTAGGCAGGCGGGTTGGTGAAGCCAGTACGCAGGATGAGGCTGCTGCCCATCATCCGGTAGGATTTCTCTTCGTCGTCTCTCACGACTCCCCGTGAGATGAAAGGGTGGCACTCTGCTAGGCCAATACCACACGATATTTTAAGAGAAGAAACATTTTAAATATATAATTTTGTTCACAGTCTGACTGCCTCATATTCTTGCTACTGTCATCGGTGGCAGCTGGTCTCCTAGTCGCTTGCATAGTGGGCACCCAGTACTTTGTAATCGAGGGGAACAAATTTGGTAAGCCTGGGACCACTTATAGAAAGGAGGAAGGTGTGTTTTACTTTTTTTTTCTTTTTTGTTCTTTGTAAATTATGGAAATTTTCGTATAAAGTACTTACCTACATAAGGTTTTTTCCAAAAATACACTATATTTACTCATAAGCTCTCGAATTTACACTAATTATAGAAAATAAAATACGCTGCTGTGATAGGTACTTCTTTTTCCAAAAATCCCTTTATATTATTTATTTATTTTCTCTTAGGAAGATTTATATACTAAATGAAACTTAGCAAATGGTGAGAGATGGCTAGCCTTTCGTCCATTTTGACACCAGGCGAAATCCCATTCTCTTAGTCGTCTTCTACGACACTCTAAAGCGACACCATGCATTCACATTCAAATTCATATTCATTTATTCAAGTTTGGCTCAAAAGAGCTCTTATGAACGTCAAAACTTAAAAACTAGCGCGCCCATTCACTGCGGGCGGGAGCTTGATCGTAAAAGAACGGGCAAGAAAATCGTCAAGGTTAGTTTTTTCTCCCGCCAATTACATTGGTAGCATTCATTAAAAGTTCAGCTACCTTTCACAGAGTATTTTCCGAATCTTTGTGTGTATGAACTTGAATATTTATTCTGGTCTGGGTGTTTCCTATGTATATTAAGTATGTTTATCCGCTATTTAGTATCCATAAATAACACAAGTTCTTATTGATACTTATCTTAGAACTAAATAATTGGTGTGAGTAAGAGAATATTTAATATTGAAGCGCTCGTAGCTCTGCGGTGTTAGGTGGTCGGAAACGATCACCGTTGAACAGCAGAGTTTACAGAGGTCAGTCCTTGGATGGGTGACCGTTTGTGTGGCATTTGATATCGAGCGCTTCCGTGCTTCGGAAGGCACATTAAACAGTTGGTCCCGGTTATTACTAAATGTGGTAGTCGTTAAGCCATGTTGGAGGCCTAATGGGCGGCTTGATAAATTCTAACAGCAGGACGCGATACACCTATCTCCAATCCATCCGCACTGGGTCAGCGTGGTGTAGTATGACCCAATACCCTCACACATTGATATGTGAGAGGAGGCTTATGCTCAGTAGTGGGACTTTAATGGGCTGAGATGATAATGATGATGAAGAGAATATTTATTTATTTGTATCAAGTACCTTTTTTTTAAGTTATTTGCATATGAGTTCAATATCATACAGCGTCTTTGAGAAAAAACAATTGGTTTTGGAATTAAAACGGAAAATCACAATTAACTGCAATGTATTTAGACCCCGCAGTTAATCCGTGCTTACGGTTTTGTGAGACTATGTTATAAATAAGTTGTTATAACCCGTACTTACTGATTTTTTTTAATTGTATAATAAACTACAATTTAAAACATAAGTTTAAATAAAAACAGTGCAACGAAAACAAATCGAGGTTTTTCCGTGCACTGCCATTCAAAAATAAATAATAATAATAGAATAGTCATGTCAAAGTTGTACCTACCCCAGAAATGTAGTGGAGACTACAACATTGGCTTTATGGCGTTTTGAAATCATTACAATTCGCGGTATATACCACTTTCCTATACTTGTATTCGTTGTTAGAAGATATTATGCCTAAAAATCCTTTAGTTTTACATAAAATCACGAGTTTGAAAAAATGAAGCAATGAAAAGAAAGAAAGAAAGAAAGAAAAACTGTTTATTAGCGTTAGACATAAGTATACATGTCATATAAATATTACATTTTGAAACCTTATTCTATAGTTTAGTACTAACGCTAATCCGATGCTCACTCAGCATAAGTCGAGACATTTAACAATATCCCGAAGCTGGTCTTCCGGAGACACCAGGCAATTGAAGTAACACTGTGCGCTGCGACGACACGTCGAACGTATCTTAAATTTACAATTATTAAAACTACTAATATTTATTACATGAATGTTTAAAGTGGGTGCGAGAAAGAAACAAGATGGGGGATATACATATACCTGATACATAAATAGTATATATAAAAATAAATAAAATAACAATTACATCATAATGATTATATACAATACAACACAGGCTAAATTAATTTCTGAATATTCAATAAATAGTTCTTATATTTCAATTTGAAGGACTTTACACTTATTTATGCTTTCATTATTTTCGCGTTAGCGCCAAAACTAGGTGTTTTAATTTTTTATAGGATCTCACTCGTTTATAATATTTTCCGTGTCAAATAATTTCATACGTCTAGTTGGCGTTCTGAAAATGCTATGTTAACCCTTTAACAGACAGAGTACGTTGAAAATATATATTGGTTTTACACCTTAAGTTATCCGCATAAGGTTCAATTTATGGTGGTCATATATTGACCACTGCCTGGTAAAGGGTAAAGAAGCCTCATTTCGCAACCATTGTGATAGGGATTTAGGTGATATACCTCCATGCTGCTTTAGTGTGATGTGGCCTGCTGTTATCTGTTATTCAGCCTACCCTTAGGTTAAGTCCAAACTTGGCTTAGTGACCACTTCATAACTATATGGATAACCAGAACTTAACAATTTATATGTTATAAGTTATTGTTAATGTGTATATTTTGTAAATTTATATAATTAATGTTTATCGTATTAGGTATGCAACACCTGTAAAGATAGATAAAAGTTTGGATAAAATAAATAAAAAAAAAAAAAAACAACAACAGAACGGTTTAACGATATAGAAGCTCTCGACGTCGAACGCCACACAAACGGTCACCCATCCAAATACTGACCTCTGAAAACTCTGCTTAACTTTGATAATTGTTTCGGAACAGCTAGACTTGTGGACTAGGCTTGCAAATATCTAACTGCAGGCACCTATCTCCGCTATAATGCACTGAGATGATGACACTCGCGCAACAAAGAACTTTTCATAATACAGGTTGACCATTCTGTATAATGAAAAGTTCTAATAGTGAGGTTGGAAAATTTTATTCAGATTAATCACCCGTGTCTATCCGAAACCACCCTGTGTATGTTGCGCGATTTTTTATACTTTTCAAATTATGATTTTTTTCCTAATTTTTTGTGAATATTTGACCTTAACTACTTAAAAATGGAATGTAATAAACTGATCCTCTAAAAATGTCTTTTTTAATCATCAAAAATACAAATTGAGCACCTAATAGGCGATTAGACGGCTGAGTTAGTATGTCTGATGTACTTTGTTCTATGAATGAATATTTGTTCTGGTCTGGGTGTTTTTCTATGTATATTAAGTATGTATTTACAAAAAAATTTTTTTTATATATTTTTATCCGTTATTTAGTATCCATAACACAAGTTCCTAATGATACTTATCTTGAAACTAAATAATTGGTGTAAGTGTCAGAAATATTTATTATTTTATTTATATGTTTAGGTTAGGTTGGCAATTTATTAATTTAGTTAAATACCTACCCTTAAAAATAATCAAAAATATAAGTGGAACACATTTGAGATATTTTTATATTCCTACGAATTCAGAATTTTCCAATTTGTTGCCAATAATCATTGCATGTTTTATTTTTTTCAGGAATTCCCCATCGCATTACCCAAACGGCAATAGATTTTATTATGGCAATACTCCTTTGTGGATACTCGATAACGGTGTACCTTTTGTGGAAAGACCACTATTTGATGTGGAACCGATGGAGACGAGCAAACGTGAATGTACGACTTTTATTATCACCCGATGCAAACCCCGTGCCCTTTGTTCCGAGGCCGCGATACAATGTCGTTTAAAAATTAATAACCTTGTCTATGACTGTATTAATCCGAGAATTCAATCACAGGATTCAAATTTAAATAGAAACTTCTTTTTGCAATAGTTTTAAAAAGAGAATAGAAAGTGTGAGTGTACAACAAAAATAGTAGTTTTTTTTAAAACAATAGGATACGACGCAGGTGAGGTTTAATATTGTTATTAACTTTGTATTCATGTAATTAAATTATTTAAAATCCATATTTACATGTTTGTTTAATTTTCCAAAAACTTAAGTTGACACCTAATATAAGTAGGCAACGCCCACTGACATAAATATTAATCGACCAATCTCGATCAATCATCGAGGTTGGCCGCCGCTACGTATAGTCCGCGCGCGTCTGTTATAATAATAATAATATCTTTATTTTATCTATAATTTTGTTTTTGTTTTTTAAATACTTTAACATGAATTATTCCACGTATTAAACATTTGTCATCAGCGACATCAGTGTCAATGAATCAGATTGGATTTTCCGTCACAAAATATCGGCAGTGACGTCACGACATCAAAAAGTCGGCACGCTTGAATTCAATACAAATTACAAGTATGATACTTGCGTTATCTTTTGTATATCTCGACGGTCCCTACGTATAAAAGGACATGCCTAAAACTAAGATTTACGGTTTTAAGAGTAAAATGAAAGTTGAAACCGCTCTAAAAAAAAACTTTCAGTTATAAATATGAGTATTATTCACGTAATGTTTTGTTCTATTTACAATTTTTTTTATTCTAGACCCATTTCAACTTTTATTTCACTCTCCTGTAAACTTTAGTTTTAGACACGTCTTTTTATACGTAGGGACAGTCGATCTATATCTGGGGGACCGCTTTATAGTCCCAAACCTTTTACATTATATTGACTTTGACCAAGTATAAAATTAGTAGCTCAATAGAGCTCTAAATATCACATCCTTTCACTGAAGGTAGGAACTTGTTTAGAAAATATTTTTTTGAAACTTGGACAAAGGCAGCTGTGATCAGTGCCGTAAATAGGGCGGTGCCAGCAGTGCCCAGGCACAGGGCGCAGACCCTGGAGGGGCGCAGAACTGACCAGACTAGTATCTAGTTTTATGTCATGCATGGTGGCTAGTAGGTACATTTTGTTTTATTGCGAACATGGTGTAGACGCGCCCTACTATTTTTCTGAGCCTGGGGGCCTACCGCCGAATTCGATGGATTACCGGTAATCCATCTAGATCAAACTTTGTTTACGTTCATTAATCCGTACCGGGGAATCTGCCGACAGCCACCTCTCATTCATGACCTTCAGTCCGTGACAGACCAATAGGTAAATGGAGAACGCCATTTTGTTTCGATTTCCATGAGTTAGGCGGTACGACAGAATCAATTCGAAATCCATTTTGCCTTATAATCGATTGCCATCGAACTCGGCGGTAGGCCCCCTGGTCAGAGCATTTTTCAAGGGCGCAGTTTTGAAAGCTTGCACCGGGTGCATAAAAGGCTAGTTACGGCACTGGTTGAGATGATGGACAGTGGTACTAGTGGCAGTGTAATGAGCGAGGTACACATGTCTCGGTTGCCTACACAGGTATAATCGTAGACAAAAGAAAAAAAGCGACAGAGAGAGCTCCGCTTTCCAGATATTTTTAACCTTTAAAATACTATAGTACACCACATTATATCTGGTACAGACTTACTGTTTTATAATGGCAAAGTTTTAGGACATATCTCTTTTTATTTTAATAAAAAATATTTTCTATTTTACTTAGGGATAATGTAGCATTATAATTTACGATAAGGGTGTACAGGGGTCCTACCAAGAGCTTTGAACCCCAAGCAAACCTCACCTGTAAGTGGTGCACCTGCCGATCAGAGGACGAGGCTCTGGCGAATATAAAAGTTTCCGAAAAGCGGCAATAGGCTCGCCACCTATTACGTGGGACCAGCAATATTATTGGCGAAATGTGGGCATATATTATGCCTCTGCCTACCCCTTCGGGGAAACAGGCGTGATTTTATGTATGTATAATTTACGAAATCCGTCCAGTACTTTTTAAGTTTATACGTAACAAATATACATACAACAATACAAATCATTCCTCGAGTAAAACGCTCTCCTATAAACTAACATAAACTGACTGTATTAAACATACTGCTACATATAATTTCATGACAGAGAGTTCGTACTCAACTGTTAATATTTATAGTGCGCTTGTAAAGCAGCGGCACCATTAAAGGCCTACTCACGATCCATTTGTATAAATCAAAAAAGAGTCCCGTTCTTTTACAATCTGGGTTGTTTACACGTCGTTTACATAGAATAGGCTCTGATGATTTGCTACTATCGCCTTGTGCGCTAGTTGGCGAAGTGCCAAACCAAGATTTGGCCCGTTTAAACCGGCTTTAGGAGGCGAATAGATTTATTCGCATCGCGGGATACAAGCAAGAGTTAAACTATCTAGTAAAACCTAGTCACCTGATAGTAATTCCGGAACGATCTAGCTTTCAACTCGGTAGCTAGTTGACAGCTAGATCATTGGATTGGTAAACAAAAGGAAAATCTGTGTAGTGTCTTCATTCCCAGAAGATACAGTCGGCGCCCGGGTAGATTGGTGACCGGCAGCTCGGCCACAGAGTTACAGAAAAGAGGTAACATCATATTAGATATAAGTGCCCATAATCACCACGCTTGCTGGGCAGGCGGATTGACTATAGCAGCTTCAGCCAGTACGCAGGATTGCCCAGCCCATCAACCGTTAATATGTCTCTTCGTCGACTCTTACGACTCAACATGAGATGAGAGGGGGTGGCACTCTGCTAGGCTGATAACACACGGCACCAACCCCGCACTGAACTGAAACTCTGGCGTTGGACTGAAATTCTACTTGGTTAGAATAAAAGTACAATACCTACGCGCCGGTTAGATCGTAGTATCATCACTGGCCAAAATTATCTGGTCATCGTTATTTCATTCATATAGGCATGTGATTGTGCAGTCAAAGTAGCAAAATTGCTGTGGCATTCAAAGTAATCAATACATGATAGAAACTAAGTTTTTAAACACTTTACTATCTCAGCCCATTAACGTAACTACTAAACACGGCCGTCGTACCACGAACCAAGGTGTCCACGGAAGATCAGCGTCTTTATTTTTGTTTTAAATAATGGCTTCGTGCGTATAGCACATTTAGCCAGTGTCAAGTAAGAAATATATTAATAACATGTAAATTATAGTAAATGAGAATGAGTGGTGATAAATGGTAAATGAGATGCCCTCCCCCTAAACCCCTTGAGTCCTCAGTAAAGATGTGGGACTATACTGAGATCTCACATGGACTCCTTGAGAGAATTTGAAAAGTGATGTTGCACTGTTTTGTTTGATTTACCAACACTCGTGTATATTCACAAATACTTAACGGATAATAATCCACCGTTATTACACATTAATGATAGAAATGTCACAAATTTCATGAAAAAAAACAAAACTGCAGACATGACGCTTCACTTTCCCGCCAAGAAGTCTTTTACTGAATATATTTTTTTTTCTTTATTTCAATGCAATGTATTGTGACAAAATTTGCGGATTCAGATCATACTCCACCTCGCGGACCCAGAGCGTATTGGCGGAGGCAGGTGTATGGCGTGCTGCTGTTAGAATTGTACAAGTTAAATTAGACCTCTAACTTGGATTAATGCTGCGAGTTAGTGAAATCGCTACCAACGACTGACCTTTTTCTTTATTTATTTACGTCAGTAACAAAATGCCTTTACGTAATGCCTCTCGGCCAAAGGGGCCAAAGGGACCTGAAGGGGAGTGTGAGGTTCACTGCGGCAGACGCTACCACCAGCAGTCCCACCGCCTAAAAATCTTCCGACGACGCCCACCGCTGTAAAAAAGGGGCAGTGCCTAGGTTTTTAGGCTTCTACTTTTGACGACCGATATGGCGTTGAGGTCAGTATACCAGCACTTCACTCCAGAGGTCGTGGGTTCGATTCCCACACAGGACAAATCTTTGTGTGCATGAACATGAATATTTGTTCTGGTACTTACTGGTACTAATACATAGGAAAACACCCAGTTTTCCTATGTATATTAAGTATGTATTTACAAAAAAAAAAGTATTTAAGTATGTTTATCCGTTGTTTAGTATCCATAACACAAGTTCTTAATGATACTTATCTTGGAACTAAATAATTGGTGTAATTATCTGAAAATATGTATTTATTTTATTTATTTATTACTACTTTTTCTTTCAATTAATGGCTCCGTGCGTTTAACATGTTTAGCCAGTGACTAAATGAGATGCCCATCCCCATGCACTAAAAGAACATGTATCTTTTAGGGCAAAATAAGTGTATCAAGCACTTAGACCCGTTGGTAAGATGAATCGTACCTACAGTTATTTCTTTCATTTAGCAGATCTTAAAAAAAATATATATATAAATATTGTCCGATACGTTGTATAAATCTATATTTCCGAATATTGAATTAAGGCTGTACTATACAAAACTTACTGATAAATTGGCGAAAAAACACAAAACGTCAAAAGTGGCGGCACTTTGAGTTGTTTGTTTTGACATTGACATATGATATCAACAAAGCAGCGTTTGTGTTAAATCTAATTTAAGGATTATTTGACTAACTTTTACTTATAAAGACGATTTCCTTTGTCTGTAAAGTTTAAAAATAGATTTAAAATCGTTTGTCAGTGCTTTAAATATAATAAGGTTCATTAAATACCAATAATGAACTTTAGCTTTGGAGGTTCAACTACTACAGCGGGAAGTACATTCGGTACTACAACACCGTCTACCGGTAAAACTAAATACAATTTGCTTATTTACTACAAATATCTATGAAGATCATTTTATTTGCTAATGAAAAAGTACACTTAATTTTATTTTTCTTTTTACAAACATTTATGGTCGTGCACAACGCGTTGTAACCTCTTTACTGTGTCTCCGTTATTAGCTAGTAATCTTTTTTTTTTGCAAGATAATTGTTGTTAAAAGTTTTTTTGAACTTAACTTCTCTTTCGTCTTTTTATACTTTTAGTAATTATTATGCCAAAGTAATAGTTACTTTCTGAGCAATTTTTTATGTAATTGATGTTAGTAACACTAAAATTAAAATATTTTATATGGATGCCTTAGTTAGGTGTAGATTATTTAATATACATAATATCCTTCTAGGTTTTTCATTTGGTAGTGGTGATGCTTCCAAGCCGCTGTTTGGCTCAACTAGTACAGGTTTGTATTAAAGTCATATAGTCGGGGATAGTGCAAATCTGCGTAACTTGCATTGGATAATTCCGCGTAACTGAAAAATTTTGCTAATTAAAGTTAATGGGCGTAACTGTCGCAGAGCCCAAGTTATGTACTTTCGAAAAAGCTTTTTAAAACAAGATATAAAACATATAATGAATTATATCATGTGTAAAAATGAGCCCATAATTAGCTGGAATAAGAAACTTATTAAGTTTACCTTCCCCCGTCAAACTAGATCTATTGTAGATACGTAGACTTTACGTATGGTAGTTTCGCGGATTTGCACTATGCCCGACGATATGTAATGTTATTAACAAAATGAATATTCAAAAACTGTCCTCTTGCCCTGATATAGAGCATGTGACTTCAAATTTTTGTCCATCCCAAGACAGTAGACATGGGGGGTTAGTGTGCACTTTAATGGTTTATGCTCATAATACCACCTTTTTAAAATCACAGCCTTATGTAAAATGTAATTTTTCTAATAGTTCATGGTGTTTTTATGAATAAGTAAAAGAAATGTTATTAATATACTTTCTTTATTGTTGTCATACTTCTTAAAGATGGTTGCCATTTTGCAAAGATGGAATAATGAGACAAATCCATTAAAATTTTGTTGTGTGTTTAGTGCTGCTAGCTGATAGTTGCTATGTTATATTAGTAAAAGGTTTTAGAGCTATTTTTGACCAGGACTTGAGTTCTTTACTCCTAAGTCCTATTTTAGGGACTGTAATTGGACTTATGCATTAGGAAAATCTTTTGTAGCAGTACTCTTGTAAACTCTACCAAATTGTGTCGAGTCCCTAATATTGTTTGTACTCAAAGAGCACTAGTCCTGGTCAATATGATTAAAAGTCAGCTTTAAGTGTAACGTCAGTTCATTGTGCTTACTTTACTTTGCTATTCATTTTCTTCTCTAGATGTAGTACTCAATGTGTAGTCAGACATACTAACATAATTCAAGGAAATTCAGGGTAATTCCATATCCCATACCATTAAGAGACGTAAGTATATCCAGTTGAACTCATATCAAAAATTTCACTTACTGTTTGTCTTGGGGTTTCTTTTTGTATAAATATTTATTATAAAAGCTTGAGAAATTCAAAAACAACTAATAACCATGCTCATCCTAATATGCTGCCAGGCATGCCCTTATAACTGCACGGGAAGCTCCCAATTACTGCAGAGAATGCAGTAGAAGTGACTGGGTTCTGATGTATACTTATTTAATCAACAAAAACTCCTTTTTACATACAAATCCTTAACAGATTTAACAGAGGAAAAATTTCTTTGGTTTTCTAGAAAATAAACCAGCTTTTAACTTCAATAGTACTACCGGTAATGCACCTGCATTCGGAAGCATTGCCTTCGGCCAAAAGACTACTACTGCTGCTTCGTCTTTGTGTGAGTACTAACATCTTCATCATCACTATCTTGGCCCTTTAACATCTCCATTCAAGCCTAAGGGCCTCCTCTCAGTCATATCATACCATTATTCAGACCTAGTTCTACTATGGAACTGTACAAAACTTGTTATTAGATTAAAAGTAGTTGTCCAAAACCACCCAAAATAACACAATACTTGGAAAATCTTGAGATGTTTTCACAATCCCTGCAAACATTCACAGGCTGTTCCTCGGAGTATATAGAAAGTTAATGCCTTAGTTCAGTTTTACTTACATAATTCAGGCTTCAAGAAACTGTTCAGGGTTGCAGTAGCCTGACATTTATAACTGTATAATATCATAGTTCTCAGCATCAAAAGCCTCTCAAGCAGTCACATTATCTGTCAATTTTCTAATTGTTTTCGACTACTTTGTCTTGCAGAAATCGCTTTACTAACTTTTTGTATGCCTAAAAACTAATATTCTTCAATAATTTTTGGAGCTCTTGTTGTTGTTAATTCTATTTATGTGTTAATACTATACATATAGTTTTAACACATAAATAGAATTAACACACACAATATAACACACATGTGTTATATTCTCAATATGTTTTATTTATCTTGTGTGTTTGTATCAGTGGTTGTGGCATTTTTTCATTATATCTGACGTAGTTTAGCTGTTGATTTTATAAATAAACTATTTAGGTCTTATTACAAAACGATTAAAGTAACTTATTCTAAAGTTAGACCAGGTTTAAAACTAGTGCTATCACTTTCATTTGATAAGATAGCATTATTTTTGTGATAGCGCTAGTTTTAAACCTGGTCTAATATTAGATCTTGTTTTGTAACAAGCCCCTAGATGTCGGTAGAAAGCCTTAAACTGATAGATCATGAGTGTGAGTAAAGCTGAGAATGTGTACATTAGGATGATTAATAATTAATTATTGTATAAGTTGTTTTTTCTGTCATAAATACAAAAATTTTATAAATGCAATCAATTGCTTATACCAATAAACAATTATTTTTACAGACACAACTATTCTACTGTTGTATTGTAATGTTTACTCATGAATGAATAATCTTTTTTTTATTCTGGCTTTATTTATTGAATAAAGAGTAAATTTTTTTTGCTTATTCTATGAAATTGGGCTTTCATAACATTTTTTGTAAACATAATAGTATCAAGACTTAAAATAATTGAGGGTATGCTAAGTGTAACAAAACCTGTGACTACCCTCTTTTTCAATAATCATAATTATGTAGTAGTTGTAAAGACTGATGTTGAATATTAATCATTTAATAATTTATTATTGTGTATTGAATCCAATTAATTTATTTTTATTTTATATTTATTTTTACAATTAAACTGTGTGTGTTTTAAAATCGTAATAAAAATGAGTGGAAGATATTCTAGTCCTAAGAAAAGAGGTTAGTTTGCAAATTATTTTAATAATACTTTTTAGTAAGTTAAAAATTATGTGATAATTGCTTTCTTGTTTTAGAAAGAAAACTTAGATTTTGAAAGGATTATAAGAGTTTAGTCAAGTGACCAATTCTCAAAATTACCTAACTTAGGAGTGTAATAGAGAAGCCTAGAGCATAAAGATTTTTTAAATCCAAATAGAAGCAATTGAGTTAATGTAATAGTACTGACTATTCTCGTTTTGTAAAATAGACGTATTTCCTCACACTGAACATTTTAAGACTAGGGCAGTCTACAAAAATAATAATTTATATGTAAGTGAATCTAATCGCGATTTCAATGTTATCATATTTTATATACTATTTTGATGTTTTTAAGTACTATATGTTTGTTTATGAAATAAATATTTTTGAATTTTAAGTTTAACAAGACTGTTCGAGAATGATAAAAGTTCATGTGTTAGTTTCTCAATCACAACTTTTCGACCCAATAGAAGTCGCTGAAATTTACACGGATTGGTCCTAAAAAATCTTTAGTACCAGTTTTAAAAGAAAATATACCAAAGTCATCATGTCGCTGTCGCTCAATTATTTTATTTAAGTCTTGTACTTTATTATATACCTTAGCTGCTTGTTGTTCTATATGTCATCAACTGTAACTGTAAACAGTCAAACTTCTAATCAGATTTTTTAAAATTTTGTTTTTTTAATTTAATTTGGTTTTTTTTTTCAAAAATATTTTTTTTAAAAATAGTCCATATCTAGATAGTCAAAAGACGATTAGTTAGATTTTTTTGGAAATAATTTCAATACAATTACGTAAGTCCCTACTATTTATTTATATATTCTGAGTACTCAGTGTTAGGAAAGTATGTTTATTTTAAGTGCAAGTCTGTCTAACTTCAAAGAAAAGAAACTCAGAAAGATATTATTTTTTATTTGAAGAATTTTTACATTTTACACGGAAAATAATCTAAATACTCTAATCAACTTGAACATTTAATTTTTTTTTTTTAATTATTAGATATAATTATATGCTTATTAATTAATTAAAGGGCTACATTTTATGTTGCTTATAATATAATGTTAAAAAAACTGTACACTTAGTTTCTCTGTTGGATCAAAATGAATATACTTATGGCAACCTTTTAAACCAAGGGTTTTTAAATAAAGACTCAATTGAAATTCTATTGTATCCTGTCACCTAACAGATTAATGAAAAAAGTTAACATTTTGATTTCCAGTTCCCAGTGCTGCGACCACAACGGCCCCAGCATTTGGTAGCAAACCAATGGGCTTTGGCGGGTTCTCATCTCCTCCAAATCAAACTGCTTTGGGATTGAATATGGTATGTAAGAATTATTTACTATGAAATTTTTTACATCATATGCAAGAAATGCCTCGGCCTCATTACCTCACTCTAGCGACCACTCCATAGCGACAAATTATGATACTTAATTCTAAATGTATAAATAGTGCCTGTGCTTGGTAATCACGTTAAGCTGTTGGTCCCGGCTGTCATAAACATCTATGGCAGCTGTTATTAGAAAGCCAGTGCCTTCTAATATCCTGACAGCTGGTGTAACCATAGAATAATGTTTTCGGTTTGCGGAGGTCAGACTTTAGTCGCTCCATGTAATAACGTCCAATATCTTAAGAAGCTCAAGCTAGGTAGCTGGGTCAGATACAAAAGGCAATGCTTCTCGATACGGCGCGCATTGTCAAGAGGTTTCTCAAGAGGATAATATATATAAATAATAATAATAATCAATTATAATCTGGTTAGACCAGTGCAGTGAGCAGCCCGACTGGTCTCCACCTTGTCGTGGTGGGGGGGCTGAATACCTTCCGGAGGCCGGGAAAAGGTAACACCCAGAGACCGACGACTCTGGGTGCCCTTAGTACTGACTACCGTGGGAGAAACTAAGAGGGACCTGTGGAGGGCGCAGCGGGCGGGCCAGGAGGGCCCGTCAAGCAGCGCCAGGAGGGTCTTAGGCAGTGGGGGCAGGGAGCCCCTGCTGTCTTACCATAGACCCTCCGAGAAGTCGGCCACACACTATGGTCGCGCAAGGAGGTAAGAGGGGCGCGTCCACTGCGCCTCTCTGAGAAGGTCCTCCTGGTTTTGGTCCGGGGGACGTTGGCCGCAGGCGGGGTGTCAGACGCTGCAACCCAGGTACTGGCCCCCGCCTTTTTCTTAACAAGCGGCGGGCGTAGTCGGAAGATTTTTAGTGGGTATTACTGCTGGCAGTCGCGTCTGCCGGTGGTGAGTCTCACACCCCCTTTCGGTCCCCCTTTGGCCGGAAGGTAGTGCGTAAACGCATTTTGTTACCGACGTAAAACAAAAAAAAAGTGCAGTGAGCAGACCCTGGGCCCTAAGCTTAAGTCTAGGTCAACTAGGATAATGCTAGGATATGAGGAAATGTACAGATAGTGGCTTACCACTATATTTATATATATATATGTGCTATATGTATCATAAGGAATTCCGTAAATTGTGTAAGTATGTTCCTTATGTGCATAAATTGTTAAATAAATAAAAATAAATAATTATATAGCTATATTACATAAGCATATATACCTACTTTTTTTTTAGTAAACTTTACATATTTTGTTTATTTTCTGTACAAATAAATTATGGAATTATGTAAAGTTAAAGGATTAAAGTACTATTATCTTACAATCGCACCAATTGTTTAGCTCCAAGATAAGTTTCATTACGATTTTGTGTTTTGGATACTAAAGGGCGGATAGACATAATTGAATACTTCTTGTTTTTTGTGTACATACTTAATATACATAACAAACACCCAGACCAGAACAAATATTCAAGTTTATGCATACAAAGATTTGTCCTGTGAGAATCGAACCCACGACCTCAGAAGCGGAGTGAAGGTATACTGACTTCACGCCATATCGGTCGGTGTATAAATTTTATGTTTTTTTTTATAGGACTATGTGTTTATAACAATATATAAAAAATTCTTCCACGTTTATTTAATCTTATATGGCACCAAACTTTTTAGTTACTTAAGTATAGTTAAGTAGAAACGAATTTTAAATAACGATTTGATATTTAATAACAGAATACTATAATTGTTTCTTTTTAGAATCCACCGCCCAATGTCACATTCACTGGTAACCAACAACCGGTAGCTTTTGGAAGTCCTACTACCCAAGGTAAAATATAGTTGCTTTATTGGTGGTGTATGGGGATCCTACCAAGATCTTATGATCCCAAGCCAATCTCACCTGCAAGTGGTGCACCTGCCTATCAACGGACGGGGCTCTGGCAATGTTCCCGTTAAGCGGCAATAATCTCGCTACCTATTACGTGGGACGTACATTATAATTGGCGAAGTGTGGGCGTTTAATATGCCTCTGCCTACCCCTTCGGGGAAAAGGCGTGATTGTATGTGTGTATGTATAAAATTGGGTAATTTTAATTAGATAATTTATAAATTTTCGTAACAACATACACTTGCAAATTAACAGAAAAGAAAAATACAAGACGATCAAAATATTTCTCAATACAATACATAAATTGATTGACAAATTTAAATAACGTAAATAAACATGTACCAGTGACGTAAAAAAAGGGGAAAACCCAGTGGAGTTTTCCCTAGACAAAGAGTAAACACTGATTTTGTCCCTGGGGGAGTTACCACTCTGCACGCCAGACAAAGAAACCATTATTTGATATTAAAATAAACAATTCAGTTAAAATTTCAAATTAAATGTACAACCTAGGTGAAATCCTAACCAGCCTAGTTGTTGTTAACTAAATAACTGTCCGGGATGAATTTAGTCAATACAAAATGTTTTAAACCAAATCTAGTTAACATTGTATAATAATATTATATACCTACATACCTTTTAGGATAATTAAAAAAAAAAACAAATATATATGTTGTTTTCGTTTTTTCTTTTTAATCAGCACCAGCGTTCGGGTCACCATCAGGTGGCAGTTTCTCGTTCGGTAAAACTGCTACCACTACTGCTTCGAATGCCTTTGGATCAGGATTTCCGTCCCCACAAGCGGCGACTGTAAGTTTATTTTTAATATACATATATATATATATATATGTGACTTGCATCTTACCAAGAATAATTTATTGATTCAGGCGTTACTTTGCGGAAATCCATTGTAAGCAAGTGATGGAACACCGATGTCTTCACGACCAACGCTGAAACGAGAGAACGTTGGTCGTGAAGACATAGTTGTTCTGAGGCTCCTGTCTTACCTGAAGATGCCCTGTGTAAGGGCGAAGCACGTGTCGTGTTGAATAGTTTCTCGATTTTTCAGGAAATTATAGTAGCGCGGGAATTGTTACAAAGATATTATTAATCCATCACTATCTTACCAAGATCTGAGAAGCCCAAGTCAACCTCACCTGCAAGTAGTGCACCTGCCGATCAACGGACGAGGCTCTAGCAAACACAAATGTTTTCGGTAAGCGGAAATAGGCTCGCCACTTCTGAAAATTCATATTTTCGAGTTTATTAGAGAATTTATTCGAGCTTTCCGAAGCGCCTGTAAACGTCATTTTAATCTAGAAGCAACTTCACTAGAGCGGGAACCTACTTAGAGAAGAAGTTGGCAAAAACTGGGCAAAGTTCTAATAAGACTTCTTGGCGAGAAAGTGAAGCGTCATGTCTGCAGTTTTGTTTTATTTTCTAAAATTTGTAATGTTTTTAACATTAATGTGTAATAACGGTGGATTATTAACCGTTAAGTGTTTGTGAACATACATGAGTGTTGGTAAATCAAACAAAACAGTGCAACATCACTTTTTAAATTTTCTCTCAAGGAGTCCATGTGAGATCTCAGTATAGTCCCACATCTTTACTGAGGACTCAAGGGGTTTAGGGGAGGGTATTTCATCTTCGATTTATCATCTTGATCACCACTCATTCTCATTTACTATAAATTATATATAATTAATATATCACTTACTTGACACTGGCTAAATGTGCTAGACGCACGAAGCCATTATTTAAATGGAAGAAGAAGAAGTTCTAATAATATATGGAACTATACGTTTTTAAGTATCTCATGTTTTTTTTCAATTTAGGTGATTGCTAAATGTAACTGTTTGTTCCTTAATAAATGAATAATAGAATTACATGGGAGCAATAATAGAATTAGCGAAATTTGGTCATATAATATGCCTCTACCTACCCCTTCGAGGAAACAGACGTGATATTATTATTATAATACTATAATGAATAAAAAGTCATACATATAATAATGCTATTATATGTATAACTTTTCATAGAGACTACATCCTGAAGTAAGTAAGCAGTCGATGCAGTCCAAGAAAAATTAGAGCGCTCTATACCGTAATTCTACGGTATAGAGCGCTTATTCTTATTATGCTTATTCAAGCATGGCAACTAGTGCACTCACTTATGATGGCCTACATAAAAGCCGTTTCACGCCCCGCTTAAAAGAACCGGGAGCTCCTGACCTATCTGGGAGCGAGCTGGATTGATTGACTAAATTGATAAAAAATAAAATAACCACAATGAAAGAGATATTAGCAGTACCATAACCAAAAATTAAAAGCAAATGGATTCTTTGTTAGAATTTGTCAAGGTTTGTCAGTTTATAGATAGATATACTCTTTGTTGACCAAAAAACTTAAAAACTATAGATTACACTATGTAAAAAAAAAAAACTAGGCGGTCTTATCGCTAAAAGTGATATCTTCTAGACAACCCGACTGTTGTGTCTGTTTATCTGTCTGTTGTGGTTTTTTCTCAAGATTTGTCAGTATGTCGGTGACTCTATCGGGGGGATCTGTCAGTCAGCCTGTCGTGATTCTAAAGGGGGAGGGGATAGTCCGTCAGTCAGTCAGTCTGCTGGTCCGAGGCTTCCAAAAAGGCAACGAGATTGAGAAGAATGCCTGAAGAAACTCATCTCGGCTTTTTTCAAATTATGTCTTAAAATCGAATACAATAAAAGAAAAAATGTTAAGATATACTGCACAGTCTTAGAGTGGTTCCTAAGACAAGTACGTGTTGTTCGGGAGAGGAAAGTAGAGGGCGGTATGACTCAGATAAGATTTTCAGGACACTCAATCCAGCAGATGGTAGAAATTACGTTGCCTAAGTTGATCTTTGTATAATTTCGATGAAGCCGTACCCTACTTGGAATCTCTGTGCAGGCCGGTGCCATCAGGTGGGTATACTCGAGAACCACTTTGTGGTATAAAAAATAATTATAAAATATGGCTTTAAATAAAAGAAATATGTGACTTTGATCTTCTAAAACTTAAAAGATATTTTCTAAGTGCAGTCTTAATAAAAAAAAGTCTTTATGTTAAAAATTAAAAAAAACAGTTACTGACAAGTATTAAAAAAATATTTAGTACCAAGATAAGTATCATTAAGAACTTATGTTATGAATAACGGATAAACATACATTTTTTTTTGTTTGAATACATACTTGATATACATAGGAAAACAAAGCACACAAAGATTTGTCCTGTGTGGGAATCGAACCCACGACCTTAGTAGCCGAGTGCGGGTGTACTCACCACCACGCCATATCGGTCGTCAAAATATGTTGGGCAGAATACTTAGCTCTCTGCTTTGATCTGAGTCTTACATCTATATGTTATCGTATTTATAATACATACATTCACGCCTGTTTCACCGAAGGGGTAGGCAGAGGCATATTATGTTGTTATGGTATTAGTAGCTAGCCTATTGCCGCCTACCGGGCACTTATATTCGCTTGAGCCTCGTCCGTTGATCGGCAGGTGCACCACATGCAGGTGAGGTTGGCTTGGGCTCCTTAGGTCTTGGTAGGATCCCTATACACCCATGTATTTATAATATTATATTATGTATTATCACAGGCTTCAACACCCGCTCAACAGCCAGCGCAGACGGGTTTCCTAGGAGCGGCCGGCTTGGGCTTCGCCGCCAAGCCCGCCTTCGGGTTCGGGGCAGCCACGTCCCAAGCCCCCGCTTTTGGCACCTCCCCTTCTGCTGCCCGTAAGTGTGCAATATTCTAAGTAGCACTAAAAATTGCACCTACATCATTGCAATACCTCGCTTTTGGGCCCTCCTCTATCGCTGCTCATAAGCGCAAAGGGGTATGCAGAGGCATATTATACGCCCACACTTCGCCAATTATATATAGTTGGTCCCACGTAATAGGTGGCGAGCCTATTGTCGCTTACCGGGCACTGTTATGTTCGTCAGAACCTCGTCCGTTGATCGGCAGGTGCACCACTTGCAGGTGAGGTTGACTTGGGCTCCTTAGGTCATCATTGCAATACCTCGCTTTTGGGCCCTCCTCTATCGCTGCTCATAAGCGTACAAAGTTCTAACAAAAAACATTAGTATCATAGTTTTTTTTTTAAATTCATTTTTTTTGCACACAGTCTTTTTTGAGCACCAGCAAGAAATATCATTTTTGTGTTCTTATTGTTTCTACCCTACTTTTAACAAAGTAGTGATATCACTTAAAAATATAAATAATTGAATTTGTATATTTATATTTCACAGCACCGGCATTTGGAAGTGCCACCCCGGCTTCAGGGTTTTCTCAGGCCCCCCAACAAGCGTCATTCCTATCAGCACCGGCCACTCAAGCCCCCCAACAAGCATCATTCCTATCAACACCGGCCACTCAAGCGCAACCCGCGCTCAGTTTTGGTGGAGCCACTTCTACTCCCACTTTTGGCACTCAACAGAATAACCCAGCACCAGCGTTTGGCTCTACTTTTCAAACACCCGCTACTGGGATCAGTTTTGGCAATACAGCTGCTTCTACAGCTCAAAACGTGCCAAGTTTTGGCCAAACAGCTTCTTCAGCGGCACAAGTTGTTCCCAGCTTTGGCCAAACCGCTGCGGCTACGTCTCAAAGCGTTCCCAGTTTTGGCAACGTTGCGTCCACAGCTCAAAGCATTCCTAGCTTTGGCAATATCGCCCCGACTACTGCTCAGACCGGGCTCAATTTCGGCAATACAACTGCTGCAGCACAAAGTGGACTAGGTATTGGCACTCCAGCTTCAAGTGCACAAAGTGGTTTCAGTTTTGGTGGTGCCACCGCTGCAACGCAATCTGGGCTCAGTTTCAATAGCAATACCCCTGCTTCGACTCAACCGACTGGGCTTAGTTTTGCGTCGCCAGTTGCACAAGCTCCTACGGGGCTTAATTTCAGTACAGCCAATCCAGGATTGAGCTTAGCTTCATCTACAGCAAGTACCCAGCCTAGCTTACTTCAAAATCAACCGACTGGACTCAATTTTGGCACCGCTGCCACCACGGCACAATCTACCGGGCTCAGTTTTGCCCCTCCAGCATCAAAACCTCTTAGTTTTGGCGCTACTACGTCTTCAGCAACAATAGCAACAAGTGGTTTACCCGGATTCGCCGCGTCGACATCGGAACCGGCCAAAACGTCAGCCGGGCTTGGTTTTGTCACTTCGACCGCTCCTGGGCTCAGTTTTAGCGCTACGAGCACGACTGGGCTCAGCTTTGGCACGAAAACTACAACTACGGCTACTGCAGGTATGTTTATTTCATTTTTAGTAAGTTAATAAGCAAATTTTTGTGTAATAAATATAAGATATCACTTTATCTTCTCCTTTTACGTATTTACTCGTACACTTTAATTATCCTAATATTATGATAGTATTTTCCACTAGCACATAGTAAGAACAATATAAATCAATATTCTTGGAAGTTATTGGTCAGGCGGCGTGATTGGACCTTACTTCTTTGAAATGAGGACGAAATTGCAGTGACTAAACGGCATTCGTTACAGGAATATAATAACAGACTTCTTATGGCCTCAACTGGACGGCAATACAATAAAAATACCACAACTCTGTCATAAAATACTTGTTTCTATTTAAAAATTAAAAAGTGACTAACTGAGACACCCTTTAAATTCAGAAACTGTGGGACTAGTTTCGATAATTCTTTCACCTAGGGCATATGCAATATTTTTTACTAGAGAAGAGCATAGCCTGTGAGTTTCTTGCTAGTTCTTCTTACAGAGCGGTGGCTCGGAACTGGCACTTAGATTCACTTACACTTAAATATTTTTTTTGTTTTTTTAATTGTTCGGTTGCAAGTGAATCTAAGCTTCGTGATTTCAGTATAATTATATTTTGATTATTTTTTTATATTTGTTATAAATTTTGACGTTTTTAAGTACTATGTAATAGTTGAAATAAATAGTTTTGAAGTTTAACTTTGAAGAAAATTAAGGATCCTTACTTAAACTTTATTTTTATTTATTTGTTGGGATCACCAACAATTGTTACATCAATTCTTATCTACTACATTTTACAAAAGTTTTAGCTTAATGCACAATAAGTAACAGGTAAACATAGCATGCTTAAAATTAGAAAGTACAGTAATCATCATGTAAACCAACAAGAAACGCAGTCAACGCAATAACATAGATATATACAATACAAAATATCCAAAACAGCTATCTTAAAAAGTAAATTAATTATATGCTTAAATGTTTATACAAACTCATACAGAACTTCACAAACTTCAATAATTTAACCCAAGAGCCACTGTTTATCATAAATATGTGTTTCAAGATTTTTCCTTACATGCTGTATAATATCCTATTATCTAAATTGCATGAAATGGTTACATACATATTTATTAGTTAAATCAAAGCAAATCTAGTAATATTTAACGTGCAATTTTGATATTTGAACATGAATTAGTAGCCATATACTCGTAATTACTGATCAAAAAAACCTTTGATTAAGTATCTATATATAAAACTAGTGGAAGCCCGCGTGACCTACATATTTGACGACCGATATGGCTTGGTGGGGAAAATACCCGCTCTCCGCTCCTAAGGTCGTGGGTTCAATTCTCGCACAGGACAAATCTTTGTATGCATGAACATGAATATTTGTTCTGCTCTGGGTGTTTTCCTATGTATATTAAGTATGTATTTACAAAAAAAATATGTTAATGTATGGTTATCCGTTATTTATTATCCATAACACAAGTTCTTAATGATACTTATCTTGGAACTAAATAATTGGTGTAATTGTCAGAAAACATTTAAATATATAAACCTTCCTCTTGGATCAAACTTCAAAAACTTTTATTTCACAAACGACAAAATTAAATAACAAACAAAAAAATATGATTACACTGAAATCACGAAGCTTAGATTCACTTACACGCAACAACACAGTTAAAAACAAAAAATATTTAAGTGTAAGTGAATCTAAGTGCCAGTTCCGAGCCATCGCCCGGTAACTGGCAAGAAACTCACAGGCTTTATGCCATTATGCCGGTTGCCCTAGAATTAAGCTTAGGGCCCAGCGTCTACTCACTGGTTCAACCAGATATAGCTGAATTTCAGTTATTTCATGGAGCGACTGCCGTCTGACCTCCGCAATCCAGAGGGAAACATCATTCTATGGCTACATACACATACATACATACATTCACAGCTGTTTCCCCAAAGGGGTAGGCAGAGGCATATTATGCGCCCACACTTCGCCAATTATATATAGTTGGTCCCACGTAATAGGTGGCGAGCCTATTGTCGCTTACAGGGCACTGTTATGTTCGTCAGAGCCTCGTCCGTTGATCGGCAGGTGCACCACTTGCAGGTGAGGTTGACTTGGGCTCCTTAGGTCTTGGTAGGATCCCCCACGGGGATCCCCATACACTGATTTAACTATCTGTCGACAACAATATATTTCATAAGCTGTATGACCAACATGTAAGTTATTAATGAAATAAAAAATATAAAAATTTGACATTGTACATCACTTTCAAAGTTTTGTCAATTTTCTATCAATCCTCCAAAGAAAATTATATTAAATTTATATAGTGATATGATTTGTGTAGAATTCATAGTAAATTAACAATTCATAAAAGATAACGTATACGTTAGTAAAGTATTAGTTTAATCCGATCTAAAGCATACCCGTCATTGATATACACATACATATATTTCAATAAGCATAAATTAGTTGTACCTGCCACTAGGCTCCAAGAGGTAAACAAATCATTTAAAGGTCAATGTGTGCGATTCTACAATAAAATCCGAAGCAATATACAGCAATAAAGTCTAAATAAATTTAAATCACTACATAGTATAAAACAAAGTCGCCTTTTCTGTCCATATATCCCTATGTGCGCTTAAATCTTTAAAATTACGCAACGGATTTGATGCGGTTTTTTCCAATTGTGTATTAATAAGAGTGATTCAAGAGGAAGGTTTATATGTATAATACATGCATAATATAGTAGTGGAACACTGTCAATTTTTGAGATTTCTAATGTGATGTCGTAATTCAACTCACTTTTTTGCGCTTATATTGCAAACGCTGGCCAAACCCTACGAGATTAATCAAAATAATGTACTACAATATTGTACAACTTATAAAGTTCTTCAAAAAAGTCCGCGATGGTATATGTCTATCTCTCAAGAATACCCCACAATAACCAATTTTATCTTTTACTTTTTACTAAAAATAATGGCTTATTAACGAAGCCATTTTAAGTTTGTATGACATTAATTCTTATCTAAATAAACATGTTAGTAAGCTTGGACATTAAACATAGATTAAATTTGTCTTTTACATCATGTAATTTCGATCAGTACTTTACAAGATATCAAACGAATAAACTTACGCTAAATCGAAAAAATATGGTTGCGGCGGTGGTAGGTATTTGCGGCCTATATAGAGACATTCTGTAATTATGTATTATACGTCACTATTCATATTAGCATACCACCCGTGCGAAGCTGGGGCGGGTCGCTAGTTAACAATAAAACGCAAGCTGTCTTCAAAGGGATACTATTCTATCAAAGACTATATGGCAGATAAAAATGCTTCGGTTTTAACTGCCGTTTCATACAGGCTATTCTAATCATCATCATCATCACAGCCCATTAACGTCCCACTACTGAGCACGAGCCTCCTCTCACATATCAAGGTGTGAGGGTATTGGGTCATACTCCACCACGCTGACCCAGTGCGGATTGGTGGAAGCAGGTGTGTGGCGTCCTGCTGTTAGAATTTTTCAAGCCGCCCATGAGGCCTCTAACATGGCTTAACGACTACCACATTTAGTGATAACCGGGACCAACGGCTTAACGTGCCTTCCGAAGCACGGAAGCGCTCGATATCAAATGCCACACAAACGGTCACCCATCCAAGGACTGACCTCTGTAATCTCTGCTGTACTTCGGCGATCGTTTCCGACCACCGAGCACCGCAGAGCTACGAGCGCTTCAATATAAATGACTTAAAACATGAATAATATTGATGTTATATTATATTGCATTGTATAGCTTCACAGACAAATGAAGATTGTAATTCAAGTACCAAACCAATGGATAAATTTCAGAGGTGGCTCGGAACTGGCACTTAGATTCACTTACACTAAATTAGTTTTTGTTTTTAAATTGTTCTGTTGCATATAAGTGAATATAAGCTTCGTGATTTCAGTGTAATAATATTTCGATTGTTTTTTTTATATTTAATTTTGACATTTTCATAGTTTATGAAATAAATAAATTCGAATTTATAATAGGGAGTAAAAAAAAAGAACAAGAAACGTAATAAATATTTCTGACTATTACACAAATTATTTAGTTCCAGGAGTATCATTAAAACCTTGTGTTATAGATACTAAATAATGGATAAACATACATAAATACTTTTTATTTTTGTTGTAAATACATACTTAATGTACATGGGAAAACACCCAGCCCAGAACAAATATTCATATATATGCACACAAAGATTTGTCCTGTGTGGGAATCGAGACGAACTTTTTGTTCAATATCAAAATTTATATCTTGCCATCCTAACCTAATTTCAGCAGAAATAATTTATAAAAAAATGTTTTCAGCTTCCACTGCTCCCTCTGGTATTACGGCGTTGGGAAAAAGTACGGCTGCCGCTACTATGCCGTCTCTTACCACTGTAACTACGTGAGTAGTTTTCTTTTCGATTTAATTACTAGGTTAACAACATATTTAATGTTTTAAAACTCGTGGGCAACTTCTAGCTAAGAAAAATATATCTGCCCTATGCGTATATTCATAAAGTAAGTAGGTAAAATTTTAGAAAAAAATGTTATCATCATCATATCTTAGCATTGTCCCGGTTGCCCTAGACTTAAGCTTAGGGCCCAGGGTCTGCTCACTGGTTCAACCAGATTTGACTGAATTTCAGTTAATACGTGGAGCGACTGCCGTTTGACCTCCGCAACTCAGAGGGAACAATCATTCTATGGTTTAACCAGCTGTCAGTCTATTAGAAGGCACTGACTTCCTAATAACGACTGCCATAGATGTGCATGACAGCCTGGAGCAACGGCTTAACGTGCTTTCCGTGGCACGGAGATAATGATAGAGATAGTGATAATTACGCACATAACTTCGAAAAGTCATTGGTGCGCCACCAGGGTTTGAACCCGAGACCTCTGAATTTAAAGGCAAGGGGTCTCGCCACTGGGCTATCGCCGCTTTCTAATTTATGCGTCTAATTTTAGAAAAAAAATTATTGTGTGTTTATTATCTAAGTACAAGTTTTGGTAATTTTGGCGTAGAAGCCAATTTTTTTTAAATTCTTTACGTTTATTTACAAATTTCCAGCACAACACCTTCCGGACCACCAGCCCCGATATCCTCAATATCGTTCGCACAGCTCGAGGAAAACATCAACAAATGGACCCTAGAGTTGGAGGAACAGGAAAAGACTTTTATCAACCAAGCGACGCAAATCAACGCGTGGGATAGACTGCTGATTACTAACGGGGAAAAGGTATGGAGTTAAGATCTTAGCCCACATACATACGTACATACAGTCACCCCTGTTTTCTTGAAGGTGTAGGCAGAGGCATATTATACGCCTAAATTTCGCCAGTTATGTTGTTGGTCCCACGTAATAGGTAGCGAGCCTATTGCCGCTTACCAGGAAAGTTGGTGCACCTTCCGGACGAGGTTCTGGCGGACATAAAGTTTCCTAGTAAGCGGTAATAGGCTCGCCGTCTGTTATATGGGACCAACTGTATAACTGGAGAAATGTGGGCGTAATTATGCCTCTGCTTAACCCTTCAGGGAAACGGGTCTCTCACTGTGGCAGCCGCGACCGCCAGCAGTCCTACCCACTGAAAACTTCTGACGACGCCAACCGCTATTGAAAAGGGGCCAACGCCTGGGTTTTGTAGCGCCTGGCACCCCGCCCGCGGCCAATATCCCCCCGGGTTAGAACCGGGATGTTTCACTCTATATAGCATTACACCCACTCTCAATAACGACAAAAATTAAGTAATAAAAAGTACCTTTTAAGTTGCTAAAATTAGTAAATCTGCGCAGCTGTGTACGATCTATTGTCGCTTTATTATCCTAGCCCGCAATAAACTCGACTGTCGGCATCATGCATTTTCTAAGAAATTCATTCTTTTGTTTACAAATTGGGATTGCTTGCACGTGTAGACTGTTGTTGAAATACGGTAAATTTTCAAACCTACATTGAAGTGGACGACCGCCTGCTTACAATGGCTTCACTCACAGACGAAGAAATTTTGGATTCAGTGAGAAAAACTGAGGATCAAGAACAAGGCGATGAAGAAGATGAGACGGATGAGCCTGAGCCTCCGCCGAGCATTAAAGAAGCTCTGGAAGCAGCAAAATTATTGGAAAAATACTTCCTTTATAACCAAGATGCCTCAGTATTGCTAGATATTAATAAAATAACTAAAAAAATACAACAAAATTACTGGTGCAGCAAAAGACGTCAGACAAAAATAACAGACTATACGCAGTAGCGTTCAAATAACATTCTTTTTTATGCACATAACTACTTACAATAGTCGGAAATAAACTTTATCTTTTTCTAATTCTGATGTTTCTTCTCTCCATTTAACGACAACTCTATAACGCCATAAAATGCAGTCCCTTCAGTGTCGCTATATAGATTTTACACTGTAGTTCACTTCCGGTTTTGAACAGAATTTTTTTTTAAATTTTATTCTATTGTCAAAAAGAACAGTATATTTTTAATATGTGCCGCTTTGAAAAATATTTTTTAATAAAATTTGTTGTATTTAAAAAATTACTTAAAAAAATCGTAATTAAAATCACAACAATTCTTTAGAAACCTATAACTTGGTAAATATACACTATACAAAAAAATATTTTGTGTACCTATTCATACCTGCTAGAAGTACATGTGGGCCGAATATGGTAGATTTTTAGAACCTCACTTTTTTTTCCCTGTCCGCTTCACGTGAAATGCCCCAGTTTTCTAAGATCGAGTTTTCAGCACTACGACTAATCATACCATTACTTACTACATAATTTCTCTGAGTATTCAAAATATAATATTTTTTGTGCGTTCAGCCCATTTAGCCAGAGTCAATTAAAATATATATAATTAATATTGAATTAATAGAAAATGAGATTGAGTGGTGATAAAGATGATTAATGGGAAATGAGATGCCATCTCCTTAAACCCCTTGAGCCCTCAGTAAAAATGTGGGACTATACTGAGATCTCACATGGACTTCTTGAGAGAATTTGAAAAGTGAAGTTGCACTGTTTTGTTTTATTTATCTACACTCATGTACGTTCACAAACACTGAACAGTTAATAATCCACCGTTATTACACATTAATGTTCGCAATATCACAAATTTTAGAAAATAAAACCAAACTACAGACATGACGCTTTACTTTCCCGCCAAGAAGTCATTTGTAATATTGTCATACATAATCCATTTTTTTTACTTAAATTTCAGATAGTAGAACTGAACGACGCCGTACAATCGGTGAAGAACGAACAGCAAAGCTTGGAACACGAGTTGGACTTTGTGCTGGCTCAGCAGAGGGAGTTGGAGGATTTGTTGACGCCATTAGAGAAGCAGCTTCTGGAAGATTCTGGGGACAGGCTGAGGGACCCTGAGAGGGAACACATGTATGTTTGAGATATTTACCTATCTCTTTATTACTTACAAAATTTCTTGGTTCGAGTGATAATAGCCTGCACAATATGGGAGTGGTTCCTGAGACCAGCACGTGTAGTTCGGAAGAGGGCAGAATGAGATCAATAAGTCCTAAAACTCACCGTAGTAATTCCGGTAGGCTGCAGAAAACATTAAACCATGTATTCTCCTCAAAACCTGGGACTTTTTTTCATACTTATAACTAGCTCTATATTTGTCTTGTGTGGGAATCGATCCAACGATTGTATATCTAAACACGGGTATACCGCCCTTTTTGCCATATGAGAGGCATTTTTTGACTGAATTAATGATAATGATGATGAAACCTTTTAACATTCTATTATTTTTTCATTTACAGGTATTCATTAGCAGAGAATTTGGACTCGCAGCTGAGGCAAATGTCTGAAGATCTGAAGGAAGTTATTGAGCACCTGAACGAGACGAACCGAAGCCAAGACAGCAATGATCCTGTAAGTTTTTTTTTTTGCTTTAAATAATGGCTTCGTGCGTTTAGCACACTTAGCCAGTGTCAAGTAAGAGATATATTATTAAAATATAAATCATAGTAAATGGGAATGAGTGGTGATAATGATGATAAATGAGATGTCCTCCCCTAAACCCCTTGAGTCCTCAGTAAAGATGCAGTAACAGATATTTTTAATTTGGTGTACAATAAAGAATTTTCTATCTTATCTATCCTTTATACATCGAGGACATTTTTTTTAATAACTATATCCTTTTTAATTTCAGATCGTACAGATAGGCCGAATCCTCAACGCCCACATGTCGTCTATGCAATGGATTGACAATTCAATTGCCCAAATATCCACAAAACTCGACCAATTAAAAACCACACACGACACTCTAAGAAGGGACAACGAGAGATCTTTCCAATTGACTTATAATTAAATCTTGTCTTACCTAAATGTAGGTTTAATAAAGTTTACAAGAAGTCAAAATGGTTTTATGAAAAATTTACCGAAAAATTTGTTAAGATATAGGTATAATAATTGTGAATCGTTATGTAGTTTCAGTGAAAGTGAATAAGGTAATTCGAATTTACTTATAGTTTCAGGGTTTAATAGATAATGTTCACTTGAAAAGCCTGAATGATTATATCAAAAAGTTAAGAAAAATCTAGGTAAAATTAATACAATATAATAATTGTGATTTTGTTTCTGTAAAAGTGAATGTCTCTTATTTAGCTTTTGTTTTATTTTAATGTGTAAACTTACTCATAAATATATATAGTCCATATAATATCCTAGCATTATCCTGGTTACCCCAGAATTAAGCACAGGACCCAGGGTCTGCTCACTGGTCAAACCAAATTTGGCTGAACTTCAGTTATTACATGGAGCGACTGCCATCTGACCTCCACAACACAAAGGTAAACATCATTCTATGGTTAAACCAGTTGTCAGAATATTAGGAAGCACTGATTTCCTAACATCAACTAATAATAATAATAAATAAATATTCTCTTACAATCACACCTATTATTTAGTTCCAAGATAAGTATCATTAAGAACTTGTGTTATGGATACTAAATAACGGATAAACATACTTACATACTTTTTTTGTAAATACATACTTAATATACATAGGAAAACACCCAGACCAGAACAAATATTCATGTTCATGCACACAAAGATTTGTCCTGTGTGGGAATCGAACCCACGACCTCTCGAGTGAAGTGCAGGTATACTGACCTCCACGCCATATCGGTCGTCAACTGCCATAGATGTTCACGACAGCCGGGACCAACGGCTTAACGTGCTTTTCGAGGCACATAACTTCGAAAAGCCATAGGTGCGCCTACAGAGTTGGAACACTAGACCCTCTGAATCCCTGCAAGGGTTGCGGGGTTCGAAAGGGTTACTGCGGCCTTGGTGTTACAGGTTCAAGAAGGAACATGGATAGTTTTTAGTCAGTAAGTCTGGACACACCCTTCCGCTTCACCCACAGCGGAAGACAGTCATTTGATAATTTTCCATCCAAAAAAAAGACCCTCTGAATTAGAAGTCTATGGGTGTCGCCACTGGGCTATCGTCGCTCTACTCTGAACTGATAATTATGTACAGTCAGCGTCAAATAATAGATAGCACCCTAAATATATCAGAACACGACCTAACGCTCTTGGCAATAGAGACGTGTCTTGATCTTTATTATGGCACTTACGATGTTTTTAACCATATGACAATCATCATCATCTCAGCCCATTAACGTCCCACTACTGAGCACGAGCCTCCACTCACATACCAAGGTGAGAGGGTATTGGGTCATACTCCACCACGCTGACCCTGTGTGGATTGGCGGAGGCAGGTGTATGGTGTCCTGATTTTTTTAAGCCGCCAATCACATTTCAGTGATAGTCGGGCCCAACTGCTTAACGTGCCTTCCGAAGCACGGAAGCGCTATATATCAAATGCCACAAACGGTCACCCATCCAAGGACTAACCTCTGTAAACTCTGATATACTTCGGTGATCGTTTCCGACTACCGAGCACCGCAGAGCTACGAGCGCTTCCTATATGACAATGGTTTAATAAAAAACAGAACAAGAAAAATTGTTCTTATTTAGACACGCAAATATTTATCCCGTGTGGAAATCGAACCTACCTTAGGATATGATGACCTCTACCATTTATATCATCAAATTTTTTCTTTATGTAATATGTAATTGCGCATTCAGTTACTTTCTTTAAAATGATAAATTGAAATGAATTCGTTTCGCATTTAGAATACTTTTTGTTGCTGAAAATCCCACATTTCCACGTATTTACTGTCAGCCTAACTATGTATGGCATGTACGCTTTTTATATAATAAGAAAGCGAAATTCTACAGGACAAGAAAATAATTTTAACATTTCGTTCATACCAGAGTATTCGTATATTTATTAAAATATAGAAAGAAGCTCAACAAGTCGATAAGAGTTAAATTGTTTTACAACTTGTCATAAGTTACCAATGAAAATTTTTACAATGTACACATCACAAAAGTTTCCCTTAATAATATATACAATTAATTATGTTTGTAAAATAATAATAGAACTTATAACTTAACATAGGATTTGCATTATTAGAGTGTATGGGGAGTCGGGGATCCTACCAAAACCTAAGGAGCCCAAGCCAACCTCATCGGCCACATAACAGTGCCCGGAAAGCGACAATAGGCTTGCCACTTTTACGTGGGACCAACTATATAATTGGCGAAGTGTGGGCGTATTTTATGCCTCTGCCTACCCCTTCGGAAAATCAGGCCAGGTTCAAATACATTCAGTATGTATAGGTATTTGCTATTTTAGTTAAACGAATATTTTGCCGAGATCCTTCTTCTTGTTACGATACTGGTTCACAGTGTCGTATAGATGTTAACATCCAAAGTACCATACGCTTTAATGCTAGCTGTACACACTTCATTCACACTCATTAACCATTTCATGTACCCCTTTCTGTTTAGGGAAAAGCGTAGTTTCTGTTCAGGGTGAAGTTGAGTGTTATCGGTAATCTTATTTTCATGTCTTTTCTGCCGTGTCGAACATTAGCAAACGACATTAAATCCAATATCTTTTAGCATGTAAATACTTAATTATGTTTCTCTTTGAGACATGACGAAATTTATAAACAAATATTAAATATAAAGTTTAGTACACAATCCCTGTTATAAAACACTGCAACTTGACATTCTCATTAGTATGCAAGCACAAAATCACTAGTTTCTTATGCACTAGGCTGCACATAGTCCGGTTATGTGAAATCTGGTCTGCACTGAGGAATATGGATAATTTCTTCGAGTCCACTCGGCAGTAACATATTCTGCTAATGTCTTCGTTCACTTGTGATTCTGTTTCTGAGTCCGAGTGTTCTATTGGACCTAAAAAAAAAAATTTTTATATTTTTCATCAACTTGTACTGTTACATAAAATATTTAGACCTAATAAGGGACGCCAAACATTGCCTTTGGCAATCAGCAATAAAGAATCAACATTATTTCCCACAAAAGCTTCTATATGGTTTGACAGAGACATCTCAGTCCTATAGGTTAAGTTAAATTACATTTTTAACGTGCTTTTACACTTGTTTTTGACTATTGTCGGTGAACAGAGCGTTCAGTATGTAGGCAAGGCGTTTCTTGATGGTTCTGGCTCTATAAGAATGTTTATCTCAAAAATATTGTATTAAAATATTAAGGGTGTGTGGGGAACCTATCAAAAACTTCGATGCCAAGCCAACCTCACGTGCAAGTGGTGCACCTGCCGATCAACGGATGAGGCTCTGGCTATCTTCGAGGAAACAGGCGTAAAAGTATGTTTGTGAAAATTATTGAAGTACTAATGGCCATAGTATTCAACAGCTAACAAGCAAAGTTTTGGCGAAAACTGTTGTAAAATAGATACAAGTTACCTCCAAAAGCCTCCACCCTCAAATCCTTAAACCTGGTGGAAACCTTGGCCATATCAGTCCTGATCTGCAGAGTGAGCCTTCCTTCTGCTGAGGCTCGGATGACCACCTCCGAACACATGGTTCTCATTCTGTCTATTGTTGTACGGAGTTGTTTCAGTGGCGGAAGTTCGATGGATATCTGAAAATAAATTTGAAACAATTTCTACTTTAATATACAATGATAATAAGACTGATAATAACATAAAATTTTCATCATCTTCATATACTAGCATTATCCCGGTTGCTCTTGGCATAAAGTTAAGAACACTTTTTTTTTTTTTTTTTATTATCGTCTGTAAAAAAATGCTGCTTACGCACTGTCTCCCGGCCAAAAGGGGGAGACCGGGAGGGGGTGTGGGGCTCACTGCGGCCGACACGACCACCGCAGTCCTACCCACTAAAAAACTTCAGACGACGCCCACCGCTGTTGAAAAGGGGCGAGGCACCAGTGCCCGGGTTTGTAGCTTCTGGAACCCCGCCCGCGGCCAACGTCCCCCGGATCAGAACCGGGGAGACCTCCTCAGGAAGGCGCAATTTGCAGCGCCCCCCCTACCTCCTTGTGCGGCCATGGCGTAACTGGCCGACTTCGGGGGGGGTCTATGGCGATACGGAAGGGGCCCCCTGCCCCCGCCGCCTAAGACCCCCCGGGCGCTGCCTGACGGGCCCTCCTGGCCCGCCCGAAAGTTAAGAACACTGGTCTAACCAGATTTGAATGAAGGTCCGTTGTTACATGGAGCTACTGCCGTCTGACCTCCGCAACACAGAAAGAATCATCATTCTAAGGTTAAACCAGCTGTAAGGATATTAGAAGGCATTGACATCTTCGTAACGGCTGCCATAGATGTTTATGATAGCCGGGACCAACAGCTTAACGTGCTTTTCGACGCACGAATCAAGCGATAATTACGCACAGAACTTCGAAAAATCGTAGTTGTGCGACCGAAATTTTAACCTGCGACCAGATGAATTGCAGTCGCAGTTACACTGTTCCCGCTTGGTTGTGGGGATATGTTGGAAATAAAATAATAACATCGTGGAGTAAGTTTAATTTGTATTCAAAAATATTTAAACATGGACACTACTTTAATGGTTTCTTTTTAAGCAAGAGGTGGATTAAAAAGGTTTCTTTTTAATTAAAAGGGAGTATTTTATATCACAAGGCGGCACTTAGGCATGCTGCCCACCTGATAAAACAGCGGTCACCGCAGCCTAGCCAAATGTGCTAGTTTTGCAGAGGCATCTCTGCTGTGTTGCCAAACCTGTTATTATTATTAATTAACAGGCAGGCAGTTTGAAAACTGATTGCGCCTGTATCCAATTCATCTGCATCTAGTTCCTCTTAACCGGTTGCATGTGTTTGTCCAGCTTGTTCTTGAATGAATTGACAGTGGGAGCTGACACTACATCTGCCGGCAGCTTGTTCCACTGTCTCACTACACGGTTGCCTAAGAAGTTCTTATGTGGGTTGTTGGTAGATAAGCTAGTGCAAAGTTTGAGGTGATGGCCTCTTAGGTGGGTATTGTCGCTATATGTGAATAGTTTGGCATCAAGGTCTTCAATGTTATAGTGTTTATGTAGAATCTTGTATGTTTCAATTAGATCTCCCCGATCTCTGCGATTGCGATTCACGCCCTTTTTAAGAAGAATTGTGTAAATAGAAACTTCCTGCTAAAAAGAGGAATTAAAGAAAATATTCTTACATCTGGATATGGAATTTTCGGCTCCTGAAAGTCAGACCACATCTTCCTTGGAATCACCACCACTGGAATGTCATGGGTGACCTGTCTGGATTGCTGCGAATATGACATAAAAATATTTATCATATTAATACTTTAAACATAACACAACAGGGGAACGCTTAGGCTAAACATACTCTGCCATGTAGACACAGTACAAGCAATGAATGAAACATACAGATGAATGAAATCCTGAATCGTGCAAATATAATTCTTCAGCTTTGTCGCTACATATACAACACCCAACCAACATCAGTTAGGCCGCGACTCTGCACACATGTATCCATCCGCTCGGTAGATGATCTTCCCTTTAGTAGCGCACCATCCGTTTCCTATCACATCTTTACTGAGGACTCAATTTATAGGGGGAAGGGCATCCCATGTACCATTTATCATCTTTGACACCACTCATTTTCATTAACTATGATTCATGTATTATTACTATATCTCTTACTTAACACTGGGTTGACTTGACAGTGTGCTAAACCATTGAAGCCATTATTTAAAAGAAGAAAAAAAATGTGACAGTGTACATTTTTACATACAATCCACCTGTTTCCCTGAATGGGTAGGCAGAGGCATATTACGAGCATTCGCCCAAACATTGCCAATTATGTAGTTGGTCCTTAGTACTGACTACCGGGGGGGAAACTAAGTGGGACCTTTGGAGGGCTCAGCGGGCGGGCCAGGAGGGCCCTATACACCCTACGTGACAGTATCATTATCCTAAACACCAGCTCTATCAACTGTTGTAGCAACTGCTTGCCCGCCAATAATAAACAAATTTTACCTTGATGAAAGAACACAACAATTACAATGATTTACCAAAACTCTATACAAATAATATCAACCACTATGAAAATGTATAAGTTGGATATTGAAGAGGGATACTGTATATTATGATAATATTAATATCTACACTATAAGTTGAGGCAACAGCTCGCTACTCAACAATATATAAATACATACTAACCATTTCAATCTCCAGTGTAAGACATGGGCACTGTTTCTTCGTTAACTTCATCTTTAGACATTTTGCAGATTTAACTGTTACTAGAGATCTTGCCAGATTTGCTTTATCAGAACAAAGATATAAAACATAATTAAACATAAGAAAGGCTAAAATTTCATAGTGTTGTAAAATATACAAGTAACTTACAGATAAGGTTAATATGATATAAAACTAAATGAATTCAGTGTATAGTTTCAGCCAGCGTTGAAGCGGCTGTCCTACCAGTCTTTAAACACACTCAGGGCACTGTGCTGCAGTCAAGCCTGGTGAGCATAAGGGGGGCATTGCAATGGCAAATTCATAAAAGTTTATTACAAATGTCTCTTGCAAATACATAACAAGGTACTTATAAATTTTCTTATGACAGTGGCCACAGTCGTGCCTGCGGCTCTTTAATCAGATTCACTGTGTATCTCATTGTCTGGGCAGAAAAGACCTTACTACCTACTAATAATATTGAGATTGTTATCTATGAGGATTCAATTACAATTCATAACTTACACATTATACTATACTGACCTGCTCCGAAACCTAAATAGATATCCTTGTGATCTTCGTCCAAGCCAACCATTTGATATTCGGAAAAAAACATAGCTTGAGGTATTTCACACCATAATATTGGTGGTGCCGGTGCATTATTCTCGTCACTCACTATGAAGTATAACTGATCTTCTGCTACACGCAATACACACTCTTTTGATAACTTTGATATTGTTGTCACGATATCTAAAATTTTAACAAAATCAACAATATTTAGTAATATTAATGTTTAAAGTAGTAAGTATATTTTATAGTAACGTTGAAAATGTAAGTTAGTATTTTGAAATGAAATAACCGATAATAACTTGTGAATTCTCGCATAGGGCCGGCGTCAATCATTACGGAACGAAACTTCATGGTTTAAGTAATAATATAACGTGTTTTAAAACATTTAAAAACAAATAAAAATCGAAACAAACTGAATTAACTAAATCGGGGGATTCGCGGGCAAATATGAAAGCTGTCGTTGATGACAGCTCTAGAAACTGAAGTCTTTTTTTTTCTTTATTTTAAATAATGGCTTCGTGCGTCTAGCACATTTAGCCAGTGTCAAGTAAGTGATATATTAATAATATATAATTCATAGTAAATGAGAATGAGTGGTGATAAAAATGATAAATGGTAAATGAGGAACCCTCCCCTAAGCCCCTCGAGTCCTCAGTAAAGATGTGGGACTATACTGAGATCTCACATGGACTCCTTGAGGGAAAATTTGAAAAGTGATGTTGCACTGTTTTGTTTGATTTACCAACACTCATGTATATTCACAAACACTTGTCGGTTAATAATCCACCGTTATTACACATTAATGTTAGAAATATCACAAATTTTAGAAAATAAAACAAAACTGCAGACATGACGCTTCACTTTCCCGCCAAGAAGTCGAAACTGAAGTCGATGGTTTTTCTATCAGAGTCAAAATGTTACTAGCCTTAAAAAATAACAGGTTTAGTTGTTTTTCCATCCATCGAGTAGTGTATAATTCTACTTTAAGGTTGTTTTAATTTTTTTCTTTTTATTCTTAAGTATCCCTTAAAATAAGCGTGGTTTATAAAGCACTTCATGATGAACAAGGTAATCTCCACTAGATTTACAATACTCAAATAGCTACTATGTGTTATAAGCACTTATTTTCTCTGTAAAGTATATCTAATCATTCCTCAATAATCTTTCAATAAAATAATGTACATTATTCACTATGTCATTATTAATTGATAACCATTTTGTCAGACAAGATATTAGTTTTTTCTAATTTGTATAGACAATCTTAATCATGAGACGACAATGATGATATTTAGTCTACTTATAATGTAAACTCTTCAATAACCCTTAACTTGTTACCCCCCACTATGGCGTACAACCAGGAGTAAAAGCATCAACTGGTTAAAATGGCTGCTTGGTACTATTTTATATATATATGTTCGTCTGTTCTTTCATAACTTAATCGTGTTTAGTATTTAATTAAACAAACAAATAAAACATATTTGTTCCCCGTGACTTTGCTCAGATGCCCGTAATGTTTCTGAGTTATTTCAAAAAATTGTGTCTCAGTTATATCTATCTTCCAAAAAATTTAAATCAAAACTCTATTTTTTTCCCTTTCTGAAAAGTATTTTAAGTCTCGTTCTAAAAAGAAGAAAACAAACACAAATCCTATTCCGATTTTTGTTCTTAGACTATTGAAAGCCTGTTACTGCTAATCGATTTCCTTTTGGATTCATATTATAGAAATAGTTTTCAAACACTGAGTTTGAAGTAAAAGTAATTCTAGACGTTAGTTTTTTTTCGATTTTATACTATATTAATTTGATTAGAATATTAGAAGTAGTGTTTGTGTACGGCACTATTAATGACATTGAAAACTCAACACTATACATGATGACTTGAAGATAGGTGCAAAGCTTGGAAGCGAAAGTAGTATAGACTATTTAGAACCATTTGAGCCATGGTTGTCTTAGACAAAGTTTTACTATTTTATTTTAATAACTTATTATGTTATTTTTTATAAAAAACCCAAACTTTTACAATTAATTGCTAATAATGGCCAATTTTAATGATAATTGAGTATTCTTTTATTTTTTTAAATTAAAGTTATAATTAAGCAATGTAAAAAAAAATTTGCTAAGCATTCATGTGATCAAACATTTTTATTATAGACATTTAAAGTCATGAAAATTTCAAAGATTTAATAAAACCGTTTTTTGACGGCATTTAAAAAAAACGGATAGTGTTTTTTTTGTTAAAACCAATTTAGAAACATGTGTAGTTATTGCGGTATATTTTTTGAGGTATCACTTATGCAGATATCTCACAATTGCTGCTTTTAGTACAATGAAGATGGAGATGATGCTGAAAATAACCACAACAGAAGTGAAAAGACGGGCTCGTGCTTGTACCCTCATTTAGTTTGTAGGTCCTAATTTCAATAATTAATTGTGAGATATCTGCATAAGTGATACCTCAAAAGAAAGAGCAATAACTACACATGTTTCTAGAAAGGTTTGAACAAAAAAACACTATCCGTTTTTTTTCAATGCTGTCAAAAAAACGGTTTTATTAAATCTTCGAAATTTTCATGACTTTAAATGTCTGTAAAAAAATAAAAATAGGCAAGTCCAGAAAATAAATTATACAACAGGTGAAAACAAATTTAGAATAGACTTCTTGGCGGGAAAGTGAAGCGTCATGTCTGCAGTTGGTTTTGTTTTCTAAAACTTGTGATATTTCGAACATTAATGTGTAATAACGGTGGATTATTAACCGTTAAGTGTTTGTGAACGTATATGAGTGTTGGTAAATAAAACAATACAGTGCAAAATCACTTTTCAAATTCTCTCAAGAAGTCCATGCGAGATCTCAGTATAGTCCCACATCTTTACTGAGGACTCAAGGGATGTAGGGGAGGGCATCTCATTTACCATGTATCATCTTTATCACCACTCATTCTCATTTACTATGATATTTATGGTATTAATATATCTCTTACTTGACACTGGCTAAGCGTGCTAAACGCACGAAGCTATTATTTAAAAGAAAAATAAATCAAAATAGTAATAATGTCTTTTACTTCAGAAATTTAACCCATGTTTAATAAAATTTCTTGAGGAAATACAAGACAGTAGAATTAAAAAAAATTTTCGTTTGTGAAGTTAGGGGATAGTGATGATTTTTATTAATCTAAATATTTTTACTATTTTCTACTAAATAAATTGTCGTTTTTTTCTCGTCAGACATTGCAACACTTTTGTTCATGCCATAGACAGGCGCACGTCATGTCATTATCTTGCTTTCTGAAAATTCCTATAGATGGCGCTGAGACTCGTGGAAGTAGGCCATTTTCTATTTAGAGGTTCACTTTTGTCTCTTTCATGAACCCTACTTAAACGCTAAGTATGACAGGGATGGACAATGTTCCGTGTTTGATTCCACCGAAAATAACGAATTGTGGATTGTTGAATTATTTTTATTTATTTACAAAAATACTTGTGCAATCTAAATGAAACAAAATATTAGTAATTAATGGACATAATATAACAAATCCAATTATTTAATAATACGTGTTACTATTTATGGAGGATAATGTGTCCAAAAGGTATGTGTTTTAGATTCCTACTTACGTTGTCAATCAATAATATCACCGCGTATGTTTTAACCATGATGTAAACTTATCTGACGCACCTATATTGCAATAATAAATCCTCAAGGCACATATTACTCTTCGTTTAATTATAATCTATTCGTCGGCCTGCCATTTGTTGTAGTTGTATTTTGTTACAAGTCACCGTTATGGCGTAACGTTTTTCCTTCGAATTTGATCTTCAAATATTTTAACGGATTCTATTTTTTTGAATTACAAATGAGTATAAATATGTAGGTAGATTAATTTTTCTTTGATCATTCCGATTTGCTGGTTGAGGCTATTAGAATTGATCTTTTCTTGTCATACCTAAAATCTGTTCAATTTGCTTGGAGGTCAATAGAGTTTCAGGTTATGTTTTCTGAATACGAAATTATTTTTACAATGATTTTGATCTATGAGCTTTCTTTTATAACTCGTTTTAGTCAGTTTAGTAATTAATGAGTAGCCTTTTAAGCATTTTTAAATAAAATCCAATAAACCAATCACGCTGATAAGAGTGCGGTCCGAATCGTACTTTAGCGCATCGATGTATGTACATTATACACATCAGTCACATCACGCACACGTGAATGGTAATAACCAATTTAATAACATAAAAAGCAGTAATTTGTATACAAAACAATAACACTAAAACTTACAAAAACAACTGATATCTTTTGTATGCTTCGTTACTTGGATCGGAATTAACCATTTTATTGGAATTTCACAACTCAAACGGAAATAATAGAATGTTAAAACATAATCACAATAGTTATAGTAGGATAAGGCTAACAGACAATTATTACTGTGCAAAAAGGTGTTGTTTACTATTAGAAATGGCCCGTTTGCAAAGATTGTCCTCATCTAAGACTTGTTGTGACAGTAGAAAATTGTACATTTGATGTTTGTTAAGTGAACCAATATTTTGCAATTTCTGTTATGAACGTAAAATAGCAAATTTAAGCAAGATTAAACTTCACGTGACTACTTCAGAGCGCATTTACGGTTGAGTGAGGTATATTACAACAGGCCCATGTTTTAAAATTTAAGCTGGTATTTATATTTGTTCTCTTCCTTAAACTGTCGGTTTTTTTTTTTTGGAAAATCATCTAATTTTTTCCGTAAGTATTTGTATGCACACTTTTGTATCGGTCTACTGTTTTTCTGTCTGTGATGATAATATTTATTAGATATATGTTGGAATAAAAAAAGATATAAGACCTACTATAACATTTGAACCAACTTTTATCCAAACTGATTTAACGTTCCTGTCGCGGCGCACTTCGTTAAAAACCGTAAGTTATTTACTTAACAAAAAAATAGGAATTTATGTTATATTAAAATAATTATACTGTCATGTGTGTCCTTCATAATAAACTTCCTATTTAAGTTGTTGTATCCCCAAAACCGTGCTATCGGGGATACAACAATTTTCGAAGGAGGTATCGTTTATATGTTTCATCGTCTCAGCCCCTTACGTCCTATTGTTATTACTATGCACGAATATGCCAAGGTTTGAAGGATTTAGGCCATACTTCACTACCCGTACTTATTGCGAATTGGCGATGACGTGTGTGCTACGCTGTTTCTAAAGTATGAAAGCCTTCGATTTATTATTTAATAGATTGCCACTCGGGTGACCGGGTACCTACAGACCTTTTTAAATTCTCCTGTATTTCGGTGATTGTTTTCGATTTTTATTTGCATTTAATATTCTTATATTTAAAATACTCGTGTCACTGTTTTCGTTCCCATACTCCTCCGAAATGGCTTGACCGATTCTCAAGAAATTTTGCGAGCGTATTGAGTAGGTCTGAGAATCGGCCAAGATCTATTTTTCATCCCCCTAAATGTTAAGGGTAGTCCACCCCATTTTTTTTATTTTAGACAACATTTTTAGTTTTTATATTTTTATGATACAACATACAAGAATACATACAATCCAAAATTTTTTAATAGCCATTTTAAATATTAAATTTATAAGGCAAAACAAAGTTTGCTGGGTCAGATAGTAAATAATAAAAACAGTAAATGACAAAAGTACATGTACATGACATGAACAGCAGTAGTGCGATTCGGACCAATTTCATATCTACGAACCAAACCAAACGTCAAGCGCTGCTATTTGACGTGCTAGAAAACAGGGCAGCTTAGAAAGAGCGGCACATTTGATTTGTTTAGCTGTACCCTCTGTATTGTATTTATACATTACGAGCTGACCCGGCGAACTTTGTTCCGCCTTAATGGCAATAAATAAGCAGATTGTGTTTTTATTTTATTGGAAAAATTACAAAAATATTAAATACCTACATTAATCATTCATTATTATTTCTGTATTTTAGTACAAAGTTGCTATTCACTTAAGTACTTTGTGATACACGACATTTTTTTTTTGTTATTATTTATTGAGAAGCACGAAGTCGAGCCATACTATCGCGGCGCTGTTCACGTGCAATTTCTTGTTCTTCTTCAGTCCTTTCATTTCCATTATTACGTATTCTTCTTGCATTACGGCTTTGTCGGTAAAGATTCGATAGTCTTGTTCGCGGCATTATTAATTAAACTTCACTTCACTTCAATTCACCTAAAAAAATATTTCAAAACTCATATTCACATTCCCGCCAAGAAGTCAGAAATAGTTTGAATATTGATTTCTTATAAAAATCAAATTGTCATCCATACGTCACTACATAGCTGTCATTTGCGTTTTGTTATTCCAAGTCTGATTCTTTTTTGTTATATCACGTTTTATAGTGATTGACGTTTCATGTCAAGTCACACGGGAACGCTGTCGAACGGGATAAAAAGTATCCTATGTCCGTCTCCCGGCTCTAAGCTACCTCCCTACCAATTTTCGCCCAAATCTGTTCTGCCGTTCTTGAGTTATAAGTGCTGTAACTAACACGACTTTCTTTTATATATATAGATATTGCAAGGGGGGGAAGGGGGGGGGGACTGTTCTTAATATCTAGCTTTAGACGAAGGCGAAGTTTATGGAAAACTTAATAACCCTAAAAAATAAGAAAAAAATAGTCTCAGTAATCGTAGGACTAGAGGTTCTTTTATCTAACTAATTAATAGTTCGTACTGTTCGCTGCTTATAACTGTACATAAATTTTTAAAAAATAGTGATCTAAGCATACACAGGAACAGACAGCGGAAAGCGACTTTGTTTTATACTTATAGTAATATTGTGTCTATGAAGATAACAGAAACAGCAGGATTTCATTAAATCAAAAAAGAAATGGTTTATCTTCCTTTTAACTTTTGAACTTTTGATTGTTAGTGAAAAAAATTTTGTAGGATGGAGGGTGAGAACAAGTCATTGCTGAGAGCCCAAGAAGAAAAACTACGCGCTTTGAAAGCGAAACTAGCTTTTGAAGATGATGAAGAGGACTATGCAATTAAAGAAGAGTAAGTAACTTACTGCTTACTGCTTAGACATTTAACTCATTCACTTATCGATATCATCTTACATTTATTTATAAATAAAATCATTGATTGTTGTATGGTTGCGGCGCTTCCAAATGATTCTCAAACGAGAGTGTCTTGGACATGGAAAGGCGACTAAGATATTGGGTCTAGTGTCAATGTAGGCGATGGGCTGGCCACCTCGCAGCACCATTTGACACAATTTACCTAGAGATTTCTGTGCTAAAAGAACCCTCTTATCTTATCATCGCCGATAATATGGGAGTCACATTATATATATAATCAAATTAATGTTGAAACATATAACTCACACACCTAGACTTATATTACCTATTTATCGATTCCTAATTAAAATTTGGTGATCACAATTAAGGAAAGCTACTCGGGGCTCCGGCCGGGGCAGGGTAGCGGGAGGGACCGGGCTTCGTTTCCCGCCTCAGCCCTCGTAGGCTGTACGTAACTTGTTCTTTTATTTCATTCGCTCGCCAGTCTCTCTCGCCCATCAAGTTAGTCTGGCTGGCTCCGCGCGCGGAATAGCCGTGATTCATTCGCGTAACTCGTAAAAATATAAAATTAAAAAAAAACAATTGTCAACTTTATTTTTTGCCGCGATTTTTGTAGGTACTTAAAAAATAATAAAATGTGCAAGTAGGTAATTGGTAAATATACAACACTATCCGGAAATTACAGGGGACACGTTACAATGTACGACAATGATTCTAAGATTAAATAATTATAAGGGTAGTTTATTTCGTCATCAGTTTGATAACTCTCGATAAATTGTGAGCTATGCAATATCCAAGCAATGAAGAGGAAGACTTGCAATATCGGATTTTTGGTGAATCCTTCAATTTTCCACTCGAGAATACGAATGCCGGCCGTCGTAAAACGTGAGTTTACTATTTGTTTACCTTCTTTATTATTTTCCTGAATAGAACTAAATCTTCATGATATAAATGATTTTAGAATAAGCCAAATGGTACGTAATTCTTTGTCAATAGAATTTAAAGATTTTTTTGTTCTACTCTTTTAACCATGGCCGCACATGCTACCTGTTAAAGTTGCAGAACAAGATATTTTCTAATAACATAAAAGGCTCCACGATTGCCATACTTTATTCGCTGTACTTAAATAAATAAATCATTATTTTTGTAGGATATAACAATAAGTGGATTATATCCTTAAAGTTATTTTAAGTAGGTGTTAATTTTTCTTACCAATTAAGTAGCAATGACATTTTTATTTTAGCCTTAGTTAACAAGGCAATAAATGGAACTTCATTGACTTTACGAAAATAAATCAAATGATAAACGAATAACCTTCTTAAATGTATTACCAATGCAAATAAGAACCATGATTTAACAGGCCAGTATGGTTTTTTAAGATTAAACATATCTAATTATATTAATTACATCAATACACTTGGATCTCCAAGAAGCACTTGTGAATGTTATTTAAATCTAGGAGCAGTAGTTTAATAGCACAAAACCTTGCTACAAATAGAGCAGGCTGCTTGGTGACGTACTGCCTGTTTTGAACACTACACTGCACACTGTTTTGAATAGGGTGAACTGTTCCTTTAGAAACCAATAGAATAGCAGTAAGTAAAAAACCTTCTATTGCAGTTAAACAAGTGTTCAATAAGATTTATTGTGTAATTAACAATAAATTAGTAATGAAACAATCAAAAAGTTTTTTTTACCACTAAAGAGCAGACCAAAGGCAGTCTCAGATGTAGACATGTGAAAAACTGTGGCCATATATTCCCAGTATTCCATCGTTATAAACACAACCTTTTAATTTACTTTTAATGGTACTTAATATAGGATAGGGTGAAAAAGGTTGCAGGAGGCCTAAGTTCTAAGACGAGTTGAAGATTAAAAGGGAGAGTAAACCAGAGATAGTAAAAGATAGCTTTTGTAATCTCAGCAAAAAAGGCTATAATAAGTAATTATTTCTATAGTTTGTTTAATATTTTGCCAACATATAGTGATGGGATTATTTGTAAAATAATATCAACACATTGAATGCCAGCAGTTCCAGACAGTCACTCAGTCTTTAGTTGCTTTGTGTTTAAAGACTTAAATCATTTCCATTGTTGCTGAAGAATATTTGGTGTGGTCTATTTTTGTTTTAAACTTCAACAGTTTTACTAAACATTTAACATAATTGCCTAATATTTACTTTAATTAAGACAATTATTAATGATAGAAGGTATATGTACTTTGCCGGAACAATTAACTGAATAAGAGAATTTCTGTTTCAGCCACCACCATAATATAAGATTTTTTATGAGAAATTATTGTAATTGATAGTAATATTTTTGTTAATTTTGGATTTATTCTATAAATTGTAAAACACATGTACATCTTGAGAATATACCTAAAATTTATTAACTTAATACAATTAATCGAGAACATTACTATGAAGTAAGTAATGCTTAATTTCTCTCCTGATAACAACCCAATCATGCTAGTATTATTGTATAAGTTAGTCCATTCATTTGCAATCATTCCATAAAATAAAACATTTAAATTTATGTGAATTTTTCTACCTACTAAGTAGCCTTGCACTGTGCCATCTAAGGAAAAAACTATCAGGTTGTTAGATTTTTTTTCTTCTCAATTAGCTAGTTTATTAGTTCTTTAACAATTAATTGAGATCTTCAACATTTGTCTTGTCTTATCATTTTATGTAAGTGTCATCTGTGATGATGACGAAGTAGGTAGGATTCAAATAAATGTACCTAACATAATGAAAAAATTACGAAATACCTACCTACAAAAAATATATATTTTAATTAAATTTACAAAGATAAGAATTCGTACCTATTATAACATACTTGTTTTCTCCTTTGGAATTATTCCACTCGTATCTTAAAAGAGGCACCTCAAAAGCTAACTTCGCCTCTTTTAAAGTAAGGTATTTGGAATGCCAATACCAGATTGACCTTCAACTCGGCCGGATTATCCTGCGTGCTTTCCGAGACCTTGAATCTGGTATCAAGGCCTCACGTACTTAAACCAACCAAAGTACCTCTTGTAGTTATAGAATAAAAGCCTGACCATTTAGAGAATACCGATTGTTCTAAGAGATAGCCGGGGATGTTTTTTTTCTGACTGTACTATTGTTTGTGTGGTCGGATTCGCTTGTTTTTTGTTTCTTTTCTTAGTTAGCTTTAAATTGTTTTGAAAGGCTTACATTAGTTGCAAGCTTTTTGTGATTCTCCTAGAGGTTATTGGAAATTAATAACTCTACGACGAAATTAATACCTACCTATGAGACAAGCTTTTACGACAAAAATAACGTAGCTATTTCGTATTAGATTTTTTTTAAAGAGTAGGTATATTATGTTTTCCTATGTATATTAAGTATGTATTTACAAAAAAAAAGTGTTTAAGTATGTCTATCCGTTGTTTAGTATCCATAACACAAGTTCTTAATGATACTTATCGTGGCATAATTGGCAGAAAATATTTATTTATTATTATTATTGTCTAGTAGTAGATGGTACCAGTACATGGGATATATCCCATAATAAGTGTTTGATTTTTAATGTACAAAAAATTTAAAGAAAGTGTGATGTTATATTAACGCTTGTAAAACCACAAGACCCAAAAAATAGTCACACGTGAAGTGTAGTATTATGTCAATTCCATTTATCCCTTCGTTCTTGGACTTTTCGAAAAAGAAGTGAGACGGGTTTTAAAAGGTTTTGCAATAACCTATAATAAAATTATAGGGTTATCTCTAGTATTGGTGGGAGAAAAAAAACTAACCTTGACGATTTTATTGCTCGTTCTTTTACGATCCAGCTCCATCCAGCCCGCAATGAATAGGCGCCCTAGTTTTAAAGTTTTTGTAATTTTGACTTTCAATAGAGCTCTATTGAGCCAAATTTAAATAAATAGTTTTGATGTCATGCAGTACAATCATCAAATTGATGATTGTACTGCAAGAGTCCTTAGACTGCGGTGACCGTTTCCCCCAGATTCGCCGTATCTTGTGGTAATTTTTTTTAAAAAAATAGTATTCTTGTCAATCTTAATTTAAATAAGTCCTCAGACTATCAACTGAAAAGGTATAAGATATAATTCAAGAACAATACATAGATGTTATAATAAAACACTACTACACAAAGAACATAATTATTGCCTATTCATAATTTTCCCACGTGGTTTTGTTACTGGTGGTAATCTTACCAAGTCTTCCCTGCGTAGGCAGATTGTAATCTGCAATAACATATAAGCTTAACAGCAACAAGAAAATGAATGGAGACTCGTTCATTCATATAAAAAACAGACACAAAAAAGAGTTCTGAAACGCTCGCAATTGTTATAATATCTTAGTGAATAGGAAAAGGAGAAGTATATAAAGATGTTGCTCTAGTGAAGTGGCGCTCATAGATTTAAGTGACGTTTACAAGCGCTTTGGAAAGAAGGTAATATTGAATAAATTAATTTGAATCTTATTTACATAATAAGTTTTAAGTTAATGCATGTTAATTAAAATATTTAATCATATACCAAATTACATAAAAAATATAAATAATCTTCCGCTTTTTACTAAAACTTTGAAGACTTTCTTAATTAAAAAATGCTATTATAATATGCAGGAATTTTTCGATGATAAAATCAATTAATCTATATAAATAAATAAGTATATTGTTATTCTTTAATGTCTTAAATTTTTGTAAGTGATCTAGGACGCAGGCACTTAGTAGGTCCTTTGTTATGTTGCTATGCCCTTACAGGGCGTAACATTGTATCTATCCATATTTGTTGTTACAACCTACTTCCATGTGACATGCAATAAATGATTTGTATTTTAACGCTGCCCAGCGTGGTGATTATGGGCAAGTTGAATGTAATCTATTGGAGAGGCTAATGCTGAGCAGTGGACTTTATAAAGATATGATAAATAAATCTTTATTTTATTTGTATCTATTAAAGTATATGTGTATACTGTTCAAACCTGTTTTTCTCATAAATTTAATCACTCACTATTCGTTTCCGCCAAATGTATCGCTTTTCTTTAATTATTGTTAGCGTTATTTTCATTAGTGTACAATAAAGAATCTTCAATCTATTTATCAAAATTTTGCATTCTTATTCAATTTTACACTCAATATAAAAACTTAACTTGCCCGCGTTGCATCAGTGAGAACCGAACTCACGACCTTTGGTTAACTAGTCCATTGGTTGATTTTTTTCTATTAGAAATTTTATATTGAAAGATATTGATCATATTGCTCATTCACAACTTTCCCACGTGGTTTTGTTGGTTGTCGTAATCTAGCCAAGACGCCTTCTTGCTTGTCGACGACGTGTGCGAGCGAACTGGACTTGCGTAGGCGGATTGGAATTTGCAATAACATAACTATAACAGCAACAACAACGAAATGAATGGAGTCGTTGATTCATCCAAAAAAACATAGATCCGAAAAAAGAGCATTTTGTTGCTCTACAATGGTCATAATATTAATAAAAGTCATTATTAGTTACGCTTTTTAAAATCAAACTTTAAACCAAATGTCTCGGTAGAAGTCCTTTCCATAGTGAAGTGTCACAAGTGCTTTGGGATGAAGCTTAGAATAAATTAATGTTGAATTGAATTTTGAAATATTTTACATAACGCCAACCAGCCCTGAACTAAGTAGAGCTTTTACTATGCGTACTGAAAATTTAAATAAAAATAATTTTATCAAGCACTGATACCCGTCAAATTTTATTTTGATTTTATTCAGATACGACCCGTTTTTGAAATTAAGTATCATTATGTCAGCCTTATAAAGTCCACTGCTGAACATTGGCCTCCCCAATGGATTACATTATATTGGAGGTATTTGCCCACTGGGCAGTTGGGTTGGTGACCGCAGTTCAAGCCGCAGAATGACGCTGCTGCCCATCATCCTGCACTTTTTCTCTTCGTCGGCTGAGAGGGGGTGGCACTATTCTAGGCCGGCACCACACGGCACAATGTTAATATACATATATCGAATTGTCTTTACTAATTACAGTTTATATTAAGGCGTCCTATACTTTATTCAAAGAAAAAAATTTATTACGTGGTTGAAAATTGCGCCTTTTCGGACTTTCTTTCCGATTTACCAAAGGAAATACTTACCATTCAAGTTAGTGGGTGGTCGTATTCCTGCAGCGAAGGGCAAAACATATACACTACATTTACACATCTGTCGCATAATAAAATTTTTGTTCATTTTGTAATTTTTTATGAAGTTATTTATTTACGTACATATATAATCTCACGCCGATCTATCCGATGGCAGAATGTTCGCTACAGCTATCCTCGTCCTTGCCATTTTCTCTAAACTAGTGTAGTGCTTTAACTGGTCTAAAAACAGTTTTATCTTTTTTTTAAACTTATAAATGAATAATAACTTAGTACGCAAAATATGAGGCCACGGCTTGCTGCATATTCAAGTCTTGATTTGACACTGCTATTAATGTACATACATACATACATAGATTCACGCCTGTTTCCCCGAAGGGGTAGGCAGAATACTCAAATACTCATGAGAGGCATATCGCCAATTATGTAGTTGGTCCCACGTAATAGGTGTCGAGCCTATTTCCGCTTACCGGACACTGTTATGTTCGCCAGAGCCTCGTCCGTTGGTCGGCAGGTGCACCACTTGCAGGTGAGGTTGGCTTGGGCTTCTTAGGTCTTGGTTGCCTATACACCCTATTAATGTATGATTTCTCTTTAAAATAATTATTTTGAAATACGAGCTATTCCTGAGTATTAGTATAATCATAATTAGGAATAGCTCGTATTAGGTACTCAGATATTCCGAAATCCTTACTAATATTATAAATGCGAAAGTAACTCTGTCTGTTTGTCTGTCTGTCTGTCTGTCTGTCTGTTACTCTTTCACGCCAAAACTACTGAACGAATTTAAATGAAATTTGGTATACAGATAGTCTAGACCCTGAGAAAGGATATAGGCTACTTTTTATTGCGAAAAGGGGGTTGTAAATGCTACCCAAAGATACTATGCCACGCGGACGAAGTCGCGGGTAACAGCTAGTTGTGAAATAAAAATCTCGAACCTTTGTCGGCATTGTTTTGTTTACTTTGGATTTACGCGTATTTGCTTGAGTTATCCAATTGATTAGGTGATAGGCTTATTAAATAACATGTCTCGACTCACTGATAAGATTATTCATCGCCGAATGAACTATTGCAGATAGCTAAACATATCCCAAAGTGGAAAGGGGTACTCTCATAAAGTAAACTTATGTCATCACTACCTTCCTCGTTTTTTAGGGTTTAGGACGTATGAATATAAAAAAAAACCCTTACAGAATTTGTCTGTCACGGCCAAATTTTTTACATGTTAATGATTTTCCCTTGAGAAATGATTGACTTCTAAATAAAACTTCCATCTAAAGCTTTCGATCCATCAAAGGAAGATTTACTGGATAGTTATCCAGTAAATATATATGTAATGGTTTTTCCAAAGTTGTCATACTAAATCGCATCCAAAACTAATCCAATCCATAAATAATATGAATTTTAGCAATTTCTACCAACTTAATCCAAGGCACACCAAGGATTATTAATTATATATAACATATTATCTAAACTTTAAATCATAAACCACTTTTTTTATCTGCTTTTATTGATTATTTTTAAAGAACCAACCAACTAATACCGATCCCTATGGTTTATATCTCAGCAGCAAAACCATTCTGACTTCTACCAAATATAATTCCTTGCCACCTCGTCAGCCCCCTTAACGGAGTTTAGCTGATAGCTAGTCGTTCAAATGTCCCAGCGTGCCCTATAAAAGCACAATTTGATAATACATACGTGTACATTATTCACTATCGGATGTATTTCAATTGCGGTGCATGAAAACAAATTTCACTGACACATGGCATATAAGGGCCTCTTATCGTGTGAGAATTATTATATGGATGCAACAACTTAGTGCATTGACCATCCTTACCAACCCTCTATAGAGGTAAACGACATGGAGGGTGGCACCCCCAAGGACCTTAATTGCTTCACGTGCATCGCGGCAGATGGCAGGCAAGGTGCAAGCCAGTGATGTGTTTTGTTTATCGATAGACGGAATTAATTTGAATAAGGCTGTCGCTAGAATGCATTACTGTAAAAAACATGTGCGTTTAAAGCAAATGCCCAGGGCAATGTACTAACAATTGCATACATAATGAATAGGGTTGCTAATTAGATTTGTATAAACTTTTTTTTGAAATATTATTTAGTAGCTCCATTAGTTAACTATCCTGCATTTTACTGCGAAGATATATTTTTATTGATAAGGTTTATGTGGTTCCGTTTGTGAAATCAACAGATTTATTATATTTATTTACAGATTTATTATATTCAAGAATTCATAGCTCTGTTATAAGACAAATGATTTTTCTAAAAACTATATAATTTTAATAGTATCGAAGCTGTCATCATAATGTGTACCTCTGAGTAAACTTAATCTACCTGCCCAAGATCAGACAGAATGACTTATTTCTGGCATGGTAATCAATAATGACATTTTAATGTAAAGTAGCATTTATTACATTCTTCAAAACAAGAAAAAAAATTAAAATCATTACGATTTTGAATGATTTCATACTCATTTCAAATACCTGAGTCTTTTTTATGTGATTTTTTTGTGAATGTGATGTTTTTAATTCTAGTTAACAATATTTTTAATAAAAAAGATTTCGTTTAATTTCAATATAAGTCTTTCAAAAATGACAATTATTATCATCGATATCGGCACCAGTCATCGATATGTCGTCCTCCTTTACGTCTAACAACACTTTTCTACGAATACCAATGTAATTAGGGTGAATGCAGGACGAAACTTTCACACGATTGTAACAACTGCATCTATTGCACAAGTCTTTTAATAGCATGGTTATATTAGTAATTTTTTAAACTTTTCAATAAAGGTTGCTATGAACTTTTTGCTTCATGAATGAAGATATGACATTTCAGGTATGTACCTATAGGTTTTTTCTAGTTAATTGAGCAATGAATATTATAGGCCTGCAATTCAGTCGACTTTAAAAATAGATATTGTGTGACTTTTCAAAGCGTGTGTTTTAAGAATAAGTATTTCTGCGAATTAGCCCTAAGCAGAATAGGGTGCTTACATAAATTTACAGGGATTCAGGTCAACATATTAATAAATCGTTTCTTATTTTTAACTTCATATTTTATAGTGTACCTAATGAGTAAGAGATAACTTATGGAGTGTCATATAGAATTGAATTAAAATTGACCCCTCTAACATTTATAAAGTTCTTGTCTTACCCGAGAATTCGGGATGCCGAAGTTTACAAGAATATATCGAAATACTTCCGGTTATGAATAAAAACTTTTTATCAAACGCATATAAAAGTAACACCAAAAAAATTGTATTCTCTTTTTGTTTGTTGTGGATAATCCACTAGTAAGTTTGCTCCGTGGTTTCATACAGCTGTATCGAAATGAGAAAAGGTAACAATTCCCCTCAATAACCACAATTGTCTTAGAGTTCAATGATGTATGGAGATGAGGCTGAAAGGTAATGTCCATAAATTTAGCTTTACTTCTAAGCTATTTGGAGATAACCAGAAGCATCTAGGGGGCAGAGCTTTAAACTTAATGATGTGTAGTGATTGCGATGACAGCTTGTCATTTCCATACCTAAGCGAGTTATTTTAATAGATATGAACTCACTTATATAGTATTTGCCCATGTCAAGTTAAATAACTAATCAAGTTATTTGCATGACTAAATCATCGTCAAGTAAAGTTCGGCATTGTCTAGTTAAGTCCGAGTCAAGTCATACCCCAATAAATTTGTAGACACTTTGCTAGAGGCTCTTGGGAGTATTGAAATACATACATACATTTACGCCTGTTTCCCCGAAGGGGTAGGCAGAGGCATATTAATACGCCTACACTTCGCCAATTACATAGTTGGTCTCGCTTAATAGGTGGATAGCCTATTGCCGCTTATCGGGCACTGTTATGTTCGCCAGAGCCTCGTCCGTTGAACGGCAGGTGCACCACTTGCACGTGAGGTTGGCTTGGGCTCCTTAGGTCTTGTTAGGGTCCCTATGCACTGGACTAGTTTTGAAATCAACACGGCAAATCACAATTCACTGAAATATGTCACTTTCCAACATTTGAGTACAGCGCCAAAGAAGTTAAATAATAAATAAATAAATATTCTCTTACACCAATTATTTAGTTCCAAGATAAGTATCATTAAGAACTTGTGTTATGGATACTAAAGAACGGATAAACATACTTAAATTTTTGTAAATATATACTTAATATACATAGGAAACACCCAGACCAACAAATATTAATTTTCATGCACACAAAGATTTGTCCTGAGTGGGAATCGAACCCACGACCGCTGGAATGAATTGCAGATATACTGACTTCCACGTCATATCGGTCGTCGAAGTTATGTCTAAAAATCCACTATATTAACACATAAAAACTCGAATTTACATAGTTTTAGGAAATGAAATATTGCGGCGATGTGTTTTTGTCGCGTTGATGCCAAAACACCCTAAGCGCTTTCTAGATAACTAAATAAGTCTAGGAGATAGTCCTGCAAATTTAAGCTTTAGGACATTATTTCTCATGGCACTTCATACAGTTTCAACGCATGGCAACACATTTCGCCTCAAGTCGCCTGACTCAATGATAAGAATAATAAATAGATGAGCGCAACTAAAAAGACCAGTTGGATTTCCGACCACGTGAACTTTTATTTTTTCCGTCAAAAAAAACATTGAAAAGGCCAGCTGGTTTTACAGCCGACACATAAGAAATATTGTATACATTTACCTACAAGGGAGACCATAAGAATTGGGGAGTACGCAGCTTATTATTTCTTCGGATTCGTATAGTGAACAAAAGACGGAACGAGCCTAGTTTCTTTGTTATATCGAGACAGATTCGCATCGGTAGACTTTTGGTTTATGAATGTAAAATGGGTCGTTTCATGTAACGTGTCAAAGTTCATCAAGGTTCTTTGGATTTTTGCAAATCAATCGGGGTTGAAATCGGTCTAGTTTGTGAGTTTTTTTACATGTTTTATAGATGTAATGTCATTTTTTTATAATCATGACGAATTTATATTCTAGAGGTTCAATGATTTCGTTAATGTAACAACTGTCATGTGAAAATTTATTGTTAATTTTATAAATGCACTGGAAACCTGGTGATTTTATTGGTTAAAAAGTAGCCTAATTTACTCTTTATGACATCCCTCAGCAAACGATCAGCTGTTTGGCTGCAAGCCACTCTACAAACAAGAAATGTAATATTCAGGTTTTTATCATTGTAATGCCAAAATAAGATTTATTTATTAAATGCATAATATGAAAAGTCATACGGTTCGTATAACAACAACAAACAAATTTTTTTTTGTCTTTCTGGTTGTTGTGGTTTATCTCGATAAAAAAAAATATCTCTTTGTATATATTTATAGCTAAATCAGAATATTGTCTACATAACAAAATCTACTATAAATAGGACATGATGCAAAAGCTTATGAAGTTTTTATTGCAACACGCGAATGCGCTCAGAAGATCACACAATGGATCCTGCAAGTCCTGCGACAGTATTGATTTTATTCATCCATTGTTACCATGTGTGGGTGTAAAGTAAAGTTAAAGCTACGCGTTGAAAATGGCGTTGGCGCGTGCGTACGCGCAAGATGTTGAGACGCAGCGGTTCCTGCGTGGAATTGCTTGAAAAAATATGTTTACTTAGATTAGTCTTTACAATTACTTAGGAAATTTTATTTAAAGTAAATGGGACATTTAAGCAGAGATTGTGCAATGGATGTTAGACGACGGGTAAGCGTTGCATTTTTTAAAACATACTTTTTTGTATAAAGCATACTTAAAAAACACCTATACCAATAATTATACAAATATTTGTCCTGTCCAGTGGAACTTACCACTTTTGTAGCGAAGTGTGGGTACACACTGACCTTCACGTCATTTTTATAAGTCGAATCAGTTCATTCAAATATAAAAAGTTTATTTTACATCGATACCTCTTTCGTAAACTCTCAACAATTTGCAACATTTATCTGCGATCAAGCAGAAATTAAAAAAATCCTATTTTGTTATTTAGTCATCCATCAGTGAAGAATATTGAATTTCGGGTTCTCTTAAATAATTGATAGTGTTCATGCATTCTGTGAACGACTACATACACCCATTGTAGGTGTGAAGATAAACTCTGGCATCGAATTATTTATGCACCTAAGATAGTTCTATATAAGTGAAAATAAAAAATATATTGTATATTTACTTTTAGTCATCCCTAGTGGAAAATCTTGCCTTTCTGGTTCTCATATATTATTGATAGTGTTCATGCATTGTGTGAATAGTTCATTCCATGTGTAGGCGTCAAGACAGGCGCGTGCGCAAGTCGTACTACCCGGCATCTAATTATTTATGCACCGAAGATAATACTTTATTCAAATGAAGTTTTTGTTATGTTCAAGTCTCTTTGCAGTAGCTTCTTGTGCAGGACATGTTTCTTCAGTATCATGAGGGTGGCTTTTTGGGGTTGTTTATTTGTGTTACGACTTCCTTCCATATAAAGTCTCGTCTTACAAATTTACCTAATGCTTATCGAATAGAGACATTCGATTTGAGCAAATAATTATCGATAGTTGAACGAACAGTCTAAAGGTGACAACTTTGCTAAAAATTTGTATTATTTTTCCTAAATCGCAGATTAAATGCACCGCTTGTGGAGTGCATTAAGGTTAAGTTTGGCGACTATTAATTAATTTTGTCAACACGTTAAATACAATCTTCATAATTATCAGCTTTTATGTGATAATCTTCTTGTACCTTAGTTTACGGTAGAAGGCCAAGAATTTTGTATTTGTAATTATTGGAATGTGTTGTGTTCATATTTCATGAAAGAACTATTGAGAAAAATTACAATTTCATAAATATTTTGCCATTTCTCTATCAGAAACGCTTACGAACTACTTAGTAAGTACATCTTTTCTGGTATACTATACAGAAGACCCAAGAGACAGGTGACTTGAAAATTGATTCTTATTTATAGGGTATTACGATCATATAAACATTAAAGTGTTCAAATTATCATATTATTATATGGTACTGACAGTACATTTGTAATGGTTACATTAGTGTCGAATAAGCTAATATTGACAAACATAACGCAATGCACAGCATATATGTTCCCGACCAAGTTCTAATTAACAACTCAATCCGTTTGAACTCTCTCTTTGAGAAAATATTGAGTAATATCCTGTAAAGTCGATGAGTTTCTTATAACATGTGGATGGTCCGGGTAGGATATAAAGTTTTAACCGCTTCCCGCTGGAGCTGTGGTCAGAGATCACATATCATATATTCTACTTACAAATTATCTTATAAAACCTGGAGCTAGACTACAAGGCTGTAACCGAGTTCCAAAGAGTTTATGGTTGTACCAGCATTTAAGCGTGGAAACGTCTGTACTCTAGAGGCCTTTCTCACAAAGCTTCAATTTTTTCTTATAGATTTTTTGAAAGACGAGTGCCATTTTACAAAATAATTATTTTGTACGAGTACGTACGCCTTAAAGGTATTCTAAACTAACCGCAATGACCCTTTCTTTAAAAGATACTTTTAAACACCTTTAGACCTATCATTATGCGGGCCCCGATTGTGTTTATACTTAGTTGGTATCTTGCCCCTATATGTATGGTATATTACAGTACATAATTTTAATGTTTTAAGAAGTCTACTTTTAATAGCGTAAAGCCATGAGGGTCTTGAATAGATACCAATTGGGGTTTCCGACAAAACATATGGCGAGCGGGTCCTTAATCATTTTTTTTTACTATTTGAATTATAATAACACAGTAAAAATATTTTTATGGTGTAATTTGTTAATGGATGTTAGTTTTATTGGTTACTAGCAATAGTTGAGACTCTGACTCACAGACAGGAGACAGCATAGAGATTTCTATTTTCAATAGGGTTTGCAGTGTGTATTATAGCTAAGATAGTCTTATCAATATCAGCAATTCAGTATAGTTTTAAAAAATCCTGCAACTTTATCGGTGTAGGCTATTTCACAAATGTTGGGCAAACTCGTCAAGACTATTTTAAAAAGAACAAATTTGAAAAGAATTTTGTAGAACATTTTTGCGCTATCGCCGTGCATAAACCAACGCGTTGACAGTGTTTGGTCATGTTTCACAATAATTCCTTTAACAATTCATTTGAGAAATAAGTTTATATTTATAAATGCAATAAATACTTCGACTTTGTTTATAGTCTCTCAGCTCCAGACTGTAAAATCGCTCTCAGCTGACTACACGCAATTCAAGTCTTCCGTTGTCAAGGCAATTAATATGTTCAAGAAGCAGATGGACATATTGGGTTCAGGTCTGGATCGCTTGGAGAACCATTCTAGACGCAAGGTGCTTCTAGTGCATGGGGTACCCGAGGAATCAGGTGAGAATACCACTAGCAAGATCATTGGCTTGTTAAACAGTCGTTTGAAACAGTCGCAGATAAATGAACAGTGTATAGAAGCTTGTCATCGGCTTGGCTCTGCCAGTAAGGATCGTGCTCGTCCCGTATTGCTGCGTTTTGCAAATATGAGGACCAGATCTGCGGTGTGGAAATCCAAGTCGGAGTTGAAAGGTTGCAAGTTTTCGCTGACGGAGTTTCTCACAAAGACGAGGCAAAACATATTGGCTGCTGCACGTAAGCATTTCGGTATCAGAAACTGCTGGTCCACCGAGGGAAACATAACAATCTTGCTTCCTGACAAGAGCCGCAGGAGAATATCGACGCTATCTGAGCTGCAGACTTATTTGGATAGTTTTCCTCCCGTCAAATAAGCGGTCCGTCTTATTGGCTCTGTTGCATTGTATGCCAACCTTCTCTTTATTATTATTTTAACTTTATTTTGTAAGGTATCCATTTTAATTATTTTATCACCGCCTTGTTATTACTTTTAATTGGGTGTTATTTAACGTGTCTTCAAAATTAATAAATTGCCAACCTAACCTAACCTTTTTGTGCATCAAAATTACTGATTGAGCACCTAATCACCTCATTAGATGCTCACTCAGTAATTTTGATGATCAAAAAAGTATTTTTTAGAGGTTCAGTTTATTATATTCCCTTTTAATTTTTGTTTACCGTACCAACAGCTTTAACTTAGATTCTTTCATAATTTGACAGATAAATGCTGTATTGTAGTTTTTTTTTTACGGGCCTGGATTGTAATTTTGTTACTTTATTACTTTTACGATATTTTTTTTTTTACCAATGATTGTTATCTTTATTAATTTGGCTCAATTAATTTGTTGTGTGCGTGTGATGAATTGTGTAATGTGTTAGCTTTTTTTTATTAAATTATTATTTTAGCCTATGCCTTTTTGCCAACCATCCCTGGTGTGTTGTATAAGCTTGGTTAATATATATTTTTCTTTCTTTTTTTTGTTTATATAGTTATTTTATATATAGATATATTTATATTTTGATTAATTTATGTCTATAAACTCAGATTTCTTTTTAGACAGTTCCAGTGATGAATTTGAAAGTGCTTGTAGTGATTTCTCATTTTCTTCAGACTCTGATGGACGCTCTCTGGAGGCGAAGCTGCAGTCTGTATTCTATGGCAATTCCTCATTCCTTAACTTGGTGCATATTAATGCCCAAAGTGTTCCTGCGCACATCTCTGACTTAGTTGCGTCCTTTAACACTGGCGTAGTCGATGTTATTTTAATTTCTGAGTCCTGGCTTAAGCCATCGCTTCCTTCTGCTCTTTATTCACTTTACGGTTACAAACTTTTTCGAAATGATAGAATCAATGGTGGTGGAGGTGGAGTATGTATCTACGTAAAAGACCACATCTCGTGCTCTGTTGTTTGTCAATCATCAAATAACCATAGCGGTTCACTAGAATTTGTTTTTTTGGAAATAATTGTGCATCACTCCAGTGTACTGGTTGGTGTCGCGTATAGTCCAAATTGTAGAGTAGACTTTTTCGACTCTTTCGAGTCTACGCTTGAATCGTTAACACCTTCATATGACCATGTAATATTAATGGGTGACCTTAATACATGCTTGCTTAAAAATGACTATCGATCTTCCCGCCTTACATCTCTTTTCACTTCTGTTAATTTAAATTTACTACCTTTAGACGCCACCCATTTCTCCCCAAATTATCAGCCCTCCCTTATAGACTTTCTTGTAGTCTCTAACCCCAACGCAGTTCTTTCTCATGGACAGATGTCATGTCCTTTCTCTTACCATGACCTACTTCACCTTTCATATAGGGTCCGTACTCCTAAGCGCAGGAGCAAAGTTATTTTGCGACGTAATTTTGGGGTTGTTAACATCGATCGCTTGAGGGAAGATTTCTGTAGAATCGATTGGACTGATTTGTACAGTAATAGCTGTTTAAACAATAAGGTCAAGATTTTAAATAATTTCATTTTGAAGCTATTTGATGTCCATGCTCCTCTCAGAAAGGTGCGTATAAAACACTTTCCAGCACCTTGGCTTACAGAGGATATTAAAAAGGTAAGGCAGAGACGAGACAAAGCCAAATCACGACTCAAGAGAAATAAAACTGATGAAAACTGTCAAGAGTATAAAAGATTGCGCAATCTCTGCAACAGGTTGTGTAGAGACTCCAAACGTCGCTACATTCATTTCTCCCTTCAAAATAAATCTTCTTCTCAAGCTTGGAAATTTCTCAGCACTCTTGGTGTGGGGAATGATTCAGACTCTTCTATTCAGCTGCCGGAGCTCAATACTCTAAATAGTTACTTTTCTAGCTCTCCTACTATTATTTCAAACTCTTCTAAATCTTCTACTCTGTCCGTTTTATCAAGTACACCACTGCCTGATTACGAGTCGTTTACTTTTCGCGACATTTCTGAGGGGGAGGTTAAAAAGAGCATTCTTTCCATCACATCTAAGGCTATGGGTAATGACGGTGTCGGAAGGGATATGCTGATACCCATTTTGGATGATGTTGTGCCAATTATCACACATATATTAAATACATCGCTATCGGCCAGCATTTTTCCAAATGATTGGAAGCTTGCACACGTCGTGCCCATACCTAAGTCTGCAAATCCTACCACATTCTCCCATTTCCGTCCAATATCCATCTTACCATTTCTGTCAAAAGTCCTTGAAAGCGCTGTACACAAACAAGTATGTGCTTATCTTTCCCGGCACAATATCCTCAGCCCCTATCAGTCTGGCTTTCGGTTGGGACACAGCACTGTGACAGCATTACTGAATGTTACTGAGGATATTCGTTGTGCCATGGATAATAAAATGTTTAGTGTTATTGTACTCCTAGATTTTAGCAGCGCTTTCAACTCTGTTGACTTTGATATTCTCCTTGCTATCCTGCGCTCTATTAACTTTCCTCCACCAGTTATTGCTTGGTTTACAGACTACCTACACGGTAGACGACAGCGTGTCAGGAGTGATGACTTGCTTTCTGACTGGTGCTCCTTAACAGCAGGTGTTCCGCAAGGCGGCGTTCTCTCTCCTCTCCTTTTCTCTCTTTTTATCAATAAAATTACCCCTATTATTACTTCTTCCTACCACCTGTATGCAGATGACTTGCAGATTTATAGACAGTTTCATCTTGATGATGCTTGCTCTACCATTGAAGCTATTAATGCTGACCTTAGGTCAATAAAAACTTGGTCTGATTCATTTGGTTTGCTTATAAATCCTGCAAAGTCTCAGGCTATAATTATTGGCAGTAGTGGGATGTCTAAGAGGCTTGCCATTGATTCCTTACCAGGGGTTGAGTATGGAGGTGAAAAGATTAACTTTACCAATAAAACTAAGAACTTGGGTCTTATTCTTGACCGGTCTCTCTCTTGGGCACCACATATTAATGAGGTTAGTAGGCGTATGCATTTTGCATATCATTCTCTGAGGCGACTTCAATTTTTTCTACCTTTTAGCACCAAGATTATGCTTGCTCATGCGCTATTACTCCCTATTCTCGACTACGCTGATATTTGTTATTTGGATGCAACTGAGGAGTTACTTAACAAGCTGGAACGTCTTCAAAACTTGGCCATAAGATTTATATTCGGACTGCGTAAATACGACCATGTTTCTGAGTATCGGGAAAGACTAAAATGGCTTCCTATAAGGCGCCGCAGAGATGTGCACATTTTGTGTATGTTGTACAAAATTCTTTACCATCCCCAGCTCCCCAATTACTTGCGTGTTCGTTTCAATGTACTACCTACTACATCCCGCCCCAAACGATCCTGTGTAACTAAGACCCTTGTTTCTCCTTCCTCCAACACTAAGTATTTCCGTAACTCCTTTTCAGCTCGTGCTGTTAGAATGTGGAACAGTCTTCCCTCTCTGATTCGTGAAAGTCCATCACTTCAGTCTTTCAAAAGTAAACTGAAGAATCACTACTTGTCAAATTCGGCACATAATTAGCACTTTTTTTCCCCCTTTAAATGTTTCATTCGTTATCTTACAATAATGTTAGCATAAGTTGTATGTATGTATCTATGTATATATTTTAATATAATATTAGCATATAAGAGATTTGCTTTATACTTTGTTCTTTTCTTGGACAACATTTATCCCGTACAACTATTTAGTTTACAACTGCTAGGGTTGGCTGGTAGAGATCTCTTCTAGAGATAAGTCCACCTTTGTACATGTTATTTTATATACCTCATGTAATATTTAAAATTATTTTTGTGCAATAAAGGATTATTATTATTATTATAGTCCGGCTTACTCTTAATTGAATTTGTTAAAGTAAAACTAAATACGCACACAGTAGTCAAATTACTAGACCATGTAAGAATTTCCCACATTTACATAATTAGTTTAACATCGCAAATTAATTCGAATGATAATCGTTTAGGTATTAACAAGCATGACGGTCCGACATATTGCACACGGGAGTCATGGTCTGTTGAGCAAAGAGAGATTGTGGGAAAGCTTACTCAAGGATGAATTGGTAATAGAAAAAATGTTTACGTAATACCACGCGACTTTGTCCGCGTGACCTTCAGGTTCCTACTTATTTTTTGGGTCAAAAAGTAGCCTAAGAAGTAACATTAACATGATAAGAAAGGCAGATAGCTGCCAGCCAGTCCTGGTCCAGACACAAAAATTACAAAGCTCTGTTTTTTGTCATGAATACCATATAGACATTTGCATTGAAAACAATAACTCTAAATGATTTATTCATGGTTGGCTTAATTCTGGAGGACTTGTGAACACTTGCGACTTAAAATCTAAAGCGTCACATATTGAAAAATAAGATATTGTCACTACAAACTGAAATTTAAAATCTCAAAATCTATAAAGTTCTGAATAATTGCATGTATAACACATAAATTTAATACCTGCATCAAATAACCTAATAGCCCATGAAAGGAATCAAAATACTGATTGTAATTTATTGCACTTATAATTAATGTAAGGGTAGTAACACCCTATTTGTACAGGTAACCATGGTACATTCCCACGAATCAAAAAACGGGGGCCTGCATGCTTTTGGACAAAGGGGCTCTTTTAGTGCATGTCCTTCTCCTGATCTTTTGACAGCGCCTAAATTTGTAAGCGATTCGCCAGATGTAGTGACGTTGTCTTTCTCATCTGTGGTTCCCATGACCCCAAGTATTTGTATCAACAGGTCATCCCTGAACGCATATGATTACAATGCATGATTTTCATTATTTTTCTCTTGTTTTTGATTATGATTGATTTAATGTATATAATTTTTTTTATGACCTTTTTGTATTTTTCCCTGCTCTGTAGTTAAATATTATTGATTTCAATGTTAATAACTTTTTGAAACTTCTTTGTATATGCTTCATTGTCGAAATAAGTAATTTCAATATACAACATACCGTCTCCTGTCTTTTAAAGGTATCTGTGTTCTTTTTTATTATGATTGATTTCATGTTTATAACATTTGGAAAGTACTTTATTTGCGCTTCATGCTTTTCGAATTGATTGTCGATAGAAATTATATTAATAAACAAATCGTCGATAGTCTTTTTATTTTCAGATGTAATAGTGTATATTGTAACATTTGTTATGGGAAACACTTAAGATGTAATTTAATTGATAGGTTTGCAATTTATCGTATTAGTTTACATGCTCTTTTCCATTTGGTCACGATTGAGTTTATTCATGTTAAAGTTGTAGTTATAAAATAACTAAGCATTTTCGAGTAAATTTGAGTAAATACCTGTGTTAACTGTGTATTACCCATTATAATTTATTCAATGTAACCTATTTTGCTTGTTTCCAGTTACGCTTAATAAATAAACTCTTCATATCACCTCAGCACATAATGCAACACTACTTGCTAGTCTAGTCGTGTCACGTTCCAAAAGGCTTCTTAAAAATCCATTAAATAAAATCAAGAGATAGCCAATTCCAGGATCTTTTCAACAAAGATCTTAATGTGAACCAAATTTCACAGTATTTTGCACCAACACGCAACATTCCTGCGTCTCAAAATTAGGCTTACTTCATCATCCATACATTACATACCTGTTTTTCGTTCTCAAAACCCTTTTCAAGGGGACTTTCTATTGTTAAGATTCTTAATATTATTTCCGAAAGTGCATTGCCCTTTATATTATTATGAGATTTCGTACTTTATTACATGTCTGCTTCGAGATTTTGTTTATTATAAAAAATATTGGAGAAAACTTTTTTATTGAATTGGTGTGTTTTCTTGCGGGTAATATCTATCCACGACATATTGTTCTTCCTTTTCCGTGCAGGTGGCATATGTGAAACAAATTATAGTATAAAGAAATGTTCTATTTTATTCCCATTGAAGAATAAAATATCAACGACACGAACTTTAAGGTATAATATATTTTAGTATAATATTTTAGTTCTTGGTCTGTAAATAAATTGTTTTGTTTTATTTCAATAAAACATTATGGAACATTATTTCTCTAACTTTGTTGTTTTCTAATCGAATCATATGCCTCTCTTTTTTATCGTTGTTGTTATTATACACAAGCTAACTATATTGATAACATTATCACGTAATAATCAGTTCATTAAATTTTATATATCACTGTTCGTATTTATAAATAATTCGTAAGTTTAGACCAAGTTATCTTGGTCGGTTTTTAAAATATTTTAATTTGAAGTTTTAAATCATAGTCCAAATAATTTTAATTGAGTAACTAAAATCGACTGATCAGAACTATCGGTAGTCAATTATAATTTACAGAAATTTACATACCATAAAACTGTCTCTCGTTACTTATGCCTGAGGGCGATTTATAAGTGACGGCAGTCATTGCAATCTCTTCGTCTCTTACTATTTGACTATCAATAGTGATACTGACTATTTATTGCCTTAACATGTTCACTGCATTGATAGAGTTAGGCAGTTTCTTTCAATTAGCTACGATCTTTGCGTGACGAAGGACGAGAACTGAAATCAAGTTGAGGTTCATTTATATCCGACTATTTATTTCACCACGATATATTGATAATTCGATTTATAATATTGCATGGTTTTGCTTACATCATAATAACATAGCATTCTTTTAGTAAACAACCTATGAATTTAGATAAAGTGATATAAAATCAAATACGTTTTTATCACTATCTAACTATTTATTACAACCACGGTATTAAATAGTGATTACCATTGCAACGTTTAAATGGATATCTGCATTCGGTTCGTCCATGTCATAAAGTAAGAATATTTTATTATTTTGATTTGGACTATATTTGTTATATCCTGTGCACTTTATATAATGTGATCTAACATCAAGTTAATTTTTATTTATTGCACTACGGTATTAAATAGTGAGTACCATCGCAACGTTTTGTTATTGGTCGACATGGCGCATCCCCTGGCGTCGAGCAGCTGCGCGGCAATCAACGCGGGGCTTTGTGCGTGGGGGGCGCAGATGTTGCGCACGCGTCGATTATGTTTATCGATCTACGTACATTTTAGATTCAATGATTGCATCGTATTTTAAATTGTTCGTATTTTAGGAGAAAGATAAAAAAAAACATTTAATTGACTACGTAAGAAAGAAACATACAGTAGTCATAGGTACAAGATGATATGTAACCAAAAATGTATCCACTCAGCTTTCTTGTCATGGCTTTTTATGACCATGACGATGGTAAGAAGGAAATGAAAGACTGGATTTGTATTTGTTATGATAATGAAAACGTGTATGTTTATTTATAAAGTAAAAGTAAAGATTATTTATGTATATCATATATCTATTTACATTTAGATTAAATAATTGCATCGTATTTCAAATTTTTTGTATTTGGAAGAATGTTTGCTTGGTACCTATTTATTGTTGTAGAATCTTCTAGTTGGCGTTGTCTTTACAATACTTTTATTAAACAAGTGAAGATTACTTATATCGATCTACGTACATTTAGAATAATTGCGTCGTACTACAAATAGTTCTAATTTAGGAAAAAAGTCTGCCTTGCAATTGTTGTTATAGAAACTTCTAGTTTCTTCATTTCTTCTAGAATATTTTATTATTACAAACGCGTATGTTGGCGTTGCTTTTACAATACTTTCATTAAACAAGTGATTAAACAAACAATGATTGCATCGATTTTCAAACAGATCGATTTTTTAAGGAATAAGGTTGTAGTGTATGTTTTATTGTAGAATCTCCTTGTATTTTTGCTTTTACAATACTATTAATTAAACAAGGTACAGTAAAAATTTCGTACAAATGCTGGACAAGTCATAAAAATAATTACATATACAACACACTGAAAAATTAAAAATATTTCCTGAAAGCTTAAGATTGGTTTAACTTTCTATCTGAATACCATGGAGTTCCAATATGTAAAGAAAACAATAGAAACTTAAAATAAGCTTAATCTTTTAGCACCCCATTCGCTAATGGATGAAAAACAAAAAGCTATCAATCGTATCGTCGAACCGAGTTGAATCGACAAATTGGCACATTAGATCATTCGCTTCCGTTACAAGGAGTTCCCAAATCAAATGCACTGTTGCTTAAAGCGTAGTAGTCGTAAATTTGGCGTCATTGACACGTGGTTACGACCAGATGGCATATCACCTGCTTGCCGAACGCGGGCTGTCTGCGAGCGATCGAATCGAGACATTGCGGAACTCGATTGTCCAGGCAGGACTGCATTCTTTAGAAAAACTTATTCCCAACACTCCATTAGGTCATTGACTAGGTGAGCGATTCCGATTTTGTTTTAATGCTGTCGATTGGTTTTTGTTTCACGAGTTCTGTAAACAAAAGCACACTATAGTCGGGTAACTAGGTAAATGGATTGTCATTATGAGTTTATACCCTATAGTTTGTCTACGTTCGTCTCTTTGCTTGCCTTTAATAACAAGCGTATTACAAAAAAAATATGTTTTTCATGAAGATTAATAAACTGTTTATAATATAAGTTAGATAATAATTTTGCTATTAGCTGATTTGCTATTAGATGGTCATACTTTACAGATTTATAAATTCTTTTCCTTCTTTTCTCAAATCTCATCCCTGAACAAGAAAACCGTGAATAATACTGATCCATCAACTCTCAGATCAAACTACGTATAGATATTAAACATACCGATATGATTTAATGAAATTTAATTGTGTGAATTTTAAAGAATTGTCCTTATTTTTTGAAGCCCGAAACCTTGAGACTTGAAGACGGTGGGTTAGAAATAAAAGACACATGTTTCATAAAAACATTATCTTTACAGGACATCACATTAACCTTCAGTACGAACGAGGTCCCAAGCTGACTTCATGTTCTAATAAAAAACATCATGAAATAACACAAGCCAGACACATTAACTTTCAAATAAACAGTTGTGTCACCAAAACACAGCAGCTTATCGTATCTTAACTCACAAATGTCTATAACAACGTCTCAATCTCCAAAGCTGTAATCAAAGACCCTGTTACATTTCTGTGTCGCGTTAATAATATAAACTAAATTGGTATGTGGCGCTCTAGGAACAATGACCTCATGCAATAACAAAATGTTCCTCAAGAGGCCCCTTGCTCCCACTAGTCCCCAATATGTTTCGCATAAACCGGGTCTTATGAATTTACGAGTATGTTCACGTTTCTATATTTGGGCTAGCGATTTTTTTCATATGTTTGACAAACAAATGGTTGCGAGAATTCTAAAGTGTAAACTATGGTTTTGAAGTGTTTCTGTCTGATTTTCGGTTTCTGAATATTTACATTAAATAGCACACATGTGACTGATCTAAATTGCGGTTTCATTACTTCGTTGTTGTATTTTATCCCAAAGTTTCTAATATTTACAACGATCGCTTAAATGGATAATAATAATAAGAAAACCATATTGTATATAATTTTATGATATGAATTCTTTTCCCACTTTGTGTTTTAGTTTAAACATTACTCTTTGTCCAATTCATCTAATGACAAGCAAGAAGAACATTCTCTTCTATTAAGGTTGCCTTGCCTGCTCATGGAGAAGACTAATCTTTAGGTTCCCTCTGATGTTTCAATCTCAATAAAAGCATGCAGTTATGGCTAGCATTAGGTATTAACTTGACCAAGTGATCGATAAAAATACCTTTGTAACAATTCCCGCGCAACTATAATTTCCCGAAAAAATAAACACTGAAACATGTCAGCGTTTGTCGTGAAGACATCGTTATTCTGAGGCTCCTATCTTACCTGAAGGTTCCCTCTGTAAGTGCTAAACACGTGCCGTGTTGAATGGTTTCTCGATTTTTCGGGAAATTATAGTTGCGCGGGATTGTTACAAAGATATTTTTTATCTATCACTTGCATATAATGGATTTCTGCAAAGTAACGCCTGAATCAATAAATTATTGATTAACTAGAAGAAAGAACAATAACGCCACAGAATTATTTCTTTCAAAAATCCTGTTTCAAATAACATTACCAAGTACAGAAATCTAATATGAGTTATTATAATCTTTGTAAAACTTACTTATATGTGAAGTAAGTATAAGGATATTTTATAAATTATATTTATCAACTAACTAACAAAAAATCATTAGCTTTCTCCCCAGTGACAAGCTAAAAATTATTTGGACATTTTTTTTTAAAGAATTTTAATATAAAAAATAAAACTTATATGGAAATAATTAATCGTTTATTAGAGCTTTCACTGCACACCTTTCGAGCGCGTGCTGCTTTATAATTGTAAGGAGCCATAATAAGGGAAGGAAATATAAAAAAACGTACGTACACAACACACGGTAGAAATGTCAGGCCATGTGCACGAGGAGTCATTGTACGGACCTCAAGACATTAATCTTGGAAGGAATAGGGGAAATCGCCAGGTGAAACACCCTTACCTTTACTACTTATAATATAACAATGGACGATTTTTAGTAGCTATAGCTTTAATTCATTTAATGCGAGGAGATATTTAAAGTTGCTGACCATAATTATGATGAAGATAGTTTATTTCTTTTTGAACTTAACAAATCTTTGTTAGATTTTTAGTTTAATGGTATATATTTTTTTTTTAAACTTTTTTGATCATAGTATGATTCTATATATCAATAGTTCGATTATATTTAGTTCGATTGATAGTAGTGTCAAAATTTATTTAAATGATATTTTATAAGTCAATCAAAACAATACTTACAAATTCTTATTTTAAATAAAATCTTAATTTTCATTGAAATTAGTTCAAAATCTAGAGAACGATAAACAACCAGAGATAATAACCTAAAGTAGTGTGCGAAACGAATTGCTATTTTTTCAAACTTGAATAAAATATACATTTTCGGTTTTGACCAAAGCATTTGAATGAGCTGCTCATTATACAGTTCTTGTGGGTTTATCGCGTGCTTTAATCATTATAAAAGACTAGCAGCTGGCGTTTCGTCCAGTTCCACCCCTCGAATCGTCAGTAGTGATGTCATCTATATAACAAGTTCCCATATTAATTCGCATACCAGTAATGAATCATCTGTTTCGTGTCGATAAAATGGTTTTTATCAAATAGTAGATAAAATTGAGAAGACCAACACGCTTGCTGTCCAGCAAAAACTACACACATGGTCTAAATGTGTCATCCGAAGCGGCATATGGTTGAGCAGCCGTGTAGTAGATGCTTTTCTTTCACTATTTGTAGACAAAAAATATGTTCCCCTTCAATATTCACGGAAGTTACTTCCAGATTTTTTTCACGTTTATTAAAGTTGGCTGCGTATATCATAATAAGGTTTTGTTTATAAATAGCAATTATATGAAAAGGTCGGCATTGTTTAATTTATATCAATTATCAGGTTTATTTGAAGCTGTAAATTTATTTTTTGTTAACCTTTTTTACAGCACAAAGGTGTTGAAATATCAATTAAATTTTGCACAAAAAGACCGACGTCTATTTATTCAGGTTGCGTGAGAAACAATCTTTCAATTCAGAATAGCTGGTCTGCTATAACTTTAGTAGTCACATCGTACCCTTCAGTCTAAACCTTTGAAAGTCCCACGTGAGCCATCCTTTTAGATTAATGTCTATTTTTCTATTCAATAGGACATTGGACCTGTTTTAGCTAATTCTATTCTAACGCTGAAGGGTGTCTACTAGATTCAGGTGTTTAGAAATTTTAAATAAGGGTCATCTATTTTGATTATTCTGTGAGAATGTTTTTGTATAATATCATGGTTTGCTTAATATTGTGAGATTTTTTTGTATGTAGTATTATATTCTATTCTCGGTAGTATTCCATAGTGTTTCGATTCAAGCATAATTTTTTGCATACTATTGATATGCAATGAATCTATTATTTTGGTTTATTCTTTGCTTAGTTTTGATATTGGATTCCGTACCACTTTGCAACTTATTATTTTCTTATCATCATCATCTCAGCCCATTATCGTCCCACTACTGAGCACGAGCCTCCTCTCACATACCAAGGTGTGAGGGTATTTTCTTATAATTAGACATATTAGTAAATAACAATTTTTTACCTACTGGAATAGCAGTTTCTTGCACAACTTTATCTCTACGTGTTGAATACTGTACAATGATTCGTGATCAATTGATCATGGGCCCCCAATATAAATAATACAAATATATTATTGCAATTAATTGTTGGCTTACATAGATTGTTCATAATTTGTATACAATTCTAAGTTTAATCTAGAATAATTTCAAATCTCAGTTGCTATTTAATATTTCATTCCACAATATTGTTTTATTTGAGTTTTCTTTCTTTTTTGTCCTGCGACATCCGTCTACTTACCTACCTTCCTGTTTGCCGAAGTAAGCTGAAGCCATACTTTTAATATGTAATCAAAACAAGAGAAGATAAAGCGGTGCGAAAGTTTAGCTGATCTAAAGGATGTGAACTATTAATTCCAGTTGATTGGTTGGGATAAAGTTACGACCATCCACGTCGGCGCAATGAACGTACTATGTCACATAAAAATACCAGTGTTCAGTTACATTTTTATGTTGAGCTCTATGGAATAATATGAAATGGCAATAATGGTTTTTATGAAGGACAACGTATGAAGAGAATTTCGTTTGGTATGATTGAATGGTGTTTTATTTTTTGTTATCAATTAAACATCTTGATCTGTTTTGGTCCTGAGAATAAAAAGTGCTACCTAATATAACAAAGTATACGATAATGAGTATTATGTTAGTGTGTAGTTATATTAATTAGTATATATGATATATAAGAAGTATAATGAAATTGTACGTCTCTTTGTCGACTAACTTTGGTTGCGATCGGGTTGCGGATGAAGTTTCTCTTCAATATGGCACATCCCTTAATGGAAACCATACACCATACTTTATACTAATTTCTTATGTTATATTATGCTACAAATTAATGAAGCTTACAATGTAACCAGATGCCGGCAATGAATAAAATCATGTACCATTTAGTTCTTATTAAATTGTTTCTCATTTCGTAACTAAACCCCGTCGAGGCATTAAGTAACAACGCGCTCTTTATCTTTTTGTTATTTCGTGGAATTCCTATAGTATCACTACCATTACAATTTGGTGTTCACACTTTCTATACATTTTATTGTTTTAATTCAATTGAAATTCATACATTTTTTCCTAAGAGCGTATAAAAATTAAAGATATAAAATTTAAAAAAAACACCTTGCAATATAATCTTAAAAGAAGTTCCAACGCTTTAGTTATCACATTAAAAGAAGCAATACTAAAAGCTACAACCGTATAGTAGGTTCAAGTCCGATATAACCACACAACGAGTGTGTGGTATGCGGGAGCATTCTCTCCCTCCTCCCCATCCTGTGGGCTAATTCCACTTGTCTTCGTAACCAAAAAAATAAATTTTAACATTATAACTTCCAATAGTTCCAATTAAAACAATATATTCGCGCTTTAACGAAACCGTGCCTAAAATCCGTTTAAACATGAACAGTCATGACATCAGTTAAAAAGATATTTTTAATGTCTAGACTTAGGTCGGTGCTCTTACGTCATACAAACAGAACAGACCTACTATTTATGCAAAATTGTTATGTATAACACACATCAATGTCTTAAAACGGATGTAAGTAAAATTTTTGTAGGTAACTTGAAATATCAAAGTTATCGTCGAAGTTGTTTATCGTTTGACCCAAATGTAAATAAATATTATGAAAGAATTGTACAAAATTATCAGCATTTTATAATTGATTAAACGAATGAATATATGCCGAGATCGTGCTGAAATAAATCCCATTGTCCTTATAATAAAAGCTCAACTCGATATAGAATAAATGAACAAACCAAAACGTTCTAAAGGCACAAAGTAGAAAAAAAGCGCTAATAACTAGTTGTATCATATAGGGGGACACAAAACAGGAAACACGGCCAATGCGTAAGTTAACAGGGCATTTCCTTAAGAAACCCTCCAGGGGACAATATTTTGCTATATTTAATGTCGTCTTGATTCCAGCAAGGAAAATTGTCCTTTAAATCATCGCAGCAGAAACATGTAAATGCTAATTGACCATTACCATTGATGTTAAAACAATGACTTTAAATTGATTAAGTAGCATGAGAGGATTGAATTACAGTATCCTCTTGTTAGCCGACAATAACGTCGCCTTCCTTTTGTATTATATTTTCTTTAGATGTTATTGAATACTTCTCATCCCCATTGGGAAACATGTTCTGTCTAACCCGTCTGACTTGTTCACTTACATTTTTTTCTTAAGGGTCTTCGCTACAGAAACCTTCGATTGAACTGACTGGCCTCGTGTTTACATGCGTTTTAATCTGTCGTGAAATCAAATGGAAGTTCGAAACAGGTGGTAATGACTCATTTCCTTATTTTAATGGGAATTGAGGTGAAGAGAATTACTTATTTAATCATTTTTAAGAAATATATTTTACTTGAAGTTCTTTTATTAGCTCTTTTTGGTCCGGAAATAATTTTGTTTCGGAGTTATGTTTTCGTGTTACTTTTTTATTTGAATATAAAGTAAATGAAAATTTCATGTTTGAATATAAAATATAATGCCATGAACGAAGTTATAGAACAAAATTGATTTGATGTAAAAAATGTGTTATTGATATAACTAGATTAGGTGGATTGATATCTGGCAATGCCCTTAACATGAATATGGTAATAAATGTTACTATCATTTTAGACAGGAAATGGATATTATCGACAAAAATCCGGAATCCAAATTCATTCCAGATGTGTTGCCTAAAATTGCAAGTTTTAGTCAGCTGATTTGAGTTAACGCCGCATTTTTTTATAAAAAGTTGGGGTCGCATTCCTTTGAGTGCAAAATCTTGATCCCGTTTTTGGAAATGGTTCGGTATCCGCTACGTGCCTCAAAATTCGATGTCCATGGTTTTATGATTTAAACTGTGAATGGAATAAAAAAATTGTTGGTAGTATTCATGTTATGAATTCGTAATATATTCTAGATCATTCATTGATTACCTATAAATTGCAGCATATGAAGTAATACTTTTAGGTTGTCATTATAGATGATTTTAACGTCTACAGCTTATTACGTGGAATGTAACTTTTATTATCTACATCCGGCGGCTAGAGAAATATCAAGTCCTGCGTCTTTAATCTTCATTTCTGTGGTCTAGGCACTGACCTATCCCACATCAAAAAAAGTTATAAAATCGATTTTCTTTGTCCTTTTTGTATACCAGTTACCTACACCTGCTTTTCTACGCTTGTGTTAAAACTTGCGTCACACATTCCCACTGCGGGGTTTAATTCCTGTAGGTACCTGATCGTGTATCTTTGTCACACTCGCTTCATTTTCTATTTGCTATCCTTTTTTGTTTCCCTTGGGGGTTCTTGTAGATCCCTTCACCCTTATTACGTCTTGCATACGCTTTACGTGTAGGTGTGCTCGGATTGTTGTTGTGTGAGTGTGGGAACAAGGGATAACATTTTTCTTTATGGCAGTGTTGTCGATTCTTCGCTGCGCGTGAGTTGTTTGTGCGTTCAGGATTATGACGTGAGGATTTTTGGCGGGAACTGTTTCTTTAGGGTTTTGTATTGTGTTTTTAATTCAATAATGTTTATGAAAGTGTTTTAACATGAATATGGAGTGTGATTTGCAAGATTTAGAAGATTCTGCATTCGCATCGCTTTTTGGATAATTATTTCGTTATGTTATATTCTGAGTAAGTTTTTTTTAAACTCCATTCTTGAATTTTCTTTGTTAAATACTTTCATATTTTTTGAAATTATCTGTTTAGCTTTATTAGGTGGCGATCTGTATTAAAATTTTTGCACCATACAAAGAAGTAGTTAAAAAGTAACAAAACTTAATAAAAATTCACAGTGCACGAAACTCTCGTGTAGGTATGAATAGTATTATATACAGTCATCAATGAATGAGAAAAAACTCGTTTAGCTATCAGCTGATGATGGCTTGAAAGCATGCATAAATAATGCTCCTTGGTTTTTTTTAACTTGTATTCTTACCTCATCGACAGTCGATACAGGAATTATATTGGCTTTAAAACCGGTATAAGCTATTTTTCAACGCCTATTACAAGAACGCGTTTATCTTAGCAGCATCCTTATTATGTCAAGCGATTATAATCTTTATGCCTTGTTCTTATGCTTCTATTTAATGGTATTTAAGTCTTAAACTTGAAAGGACCGATTGAAGGACTTATACTTGTTTCTAGGAAAAGGGACAGCTCTTTTCCGAGAAGTAAGTGCTTAAGAGTTTTTTAATTTTGGAATATTGGCGCCATTCCTGTTTTCAATATGGTGTTGAGATTAGCTACATTTTTGTTACGATATGAAGTTCAAAAGCTGATCATTAAAACAAATAAGGAGGTAGATCAATTGATTCAGGTATTACGTCTATAATTTATATATTTTTCTGTGTCACTTTAATCTAACAAATCTAAGGTCTAGGCTCAGTACTGCTCTATAAGAACTCGTTTAAACTTTTTGTGGCTTCGGAGTTTCAAACTTGATAGATTAAAAGTCTTAAAATGTAGTTGTTATTTTAAAACCAATCTTTACTTAACTTTTGATCCTATTTCAACTATTACTTATTTACTACTGAACACGGGCCCCAATATTAGAGGGATCTATACTCCACTATGGGAGGACATTATTCACCACGCGGTATTCTTCACTATTTTTCTAAAGGAATGATTATTCTTTTTCTCTAGTCCATATGTTTGCAATTAAACTCGTTTTTTGTCCAATAGCTTTTGATGTGTGATATCTAGTACTGTCTATAACTACCTCACAGCGGATTTCATGAAATATAACGTTGTTTAGCCGTGCTCACTAACGAGTAACATGTAACATTTAAGCTTGGTATCACAGCATATACAGATGCTAGTTCCTGTGATAAATTTTTGTCTCTATAGCTGTATTATATAGAATAAACCGACACACAATGATAATTATATACTTCATTCGATTATATTATACGCTATTACATATAAATAATCGTGTAATATACTTGCAAATAACCAGTACATATAAGCTAATGATAAATTAAAAATATCTTTACTCAAATTCCCGCGCAACTGTAATTTCTCGAACTTTGACTAAAGTTTCTACTAAACCTCGAGTTATCTGTTTAATTATCTTACCCTTTCTAAACTTTAATATTTTATCTTTAGCTAGCATTAGTTAACAGGACTGTTTTTCTCACATTCTCAGTGTTGAAGGATGTGCTGTGTTTACAATTCACCTTTGACTTACGGAGAATGTTGATTCTTCTAACGTTACTATCGTCGGAGCGAATAGTAATTTTAAAGTATTTTTAGGAAATCCGTCTATTTTTTTACATCTACGCAATAGTGGTAGTTCGAGATGAAATTTTAGAATACTATAACGATTTGACTGTTCGTTCTCACGAATTAGCACGAAATTAACTCCCTTTGGAGTACGATTATTCCGAAAAAAGACAACCGGCACACTCTTATTTATGTTATATATAAGTGTTTAACCAGTATTGTAAGCATCCATGTTACTAAGTTCCTAACTATAAGATGCGTTCTTGTTTATATGTCTTATTAAATAGATAGGTATACTGTCTGTCAGACTCTGTGTCTCAAATAAACATTTCAAAACCGCGTAGGGTTAGCATTTACCATACCATATGAACAGTTATTGTAGATGTTCTAGAAATTTTATAATGCATGCGTAATATAGTCACGCCTGTTTCCCCGAAAGGGTGGGCAGAGGCATATCATGCTCTCACATTTAGCAAATTATATTTTTAGTCCCAGGTAGTAGTTGTTATTCCCGCTTTGCCGGTATCTTTTATGTTTGCCAGAGTCTCGTCCGTTAATTAGCAGGTGCACCATTTGCAGGTGAATTTGTCTTGGGTTCCTAAAGTCTTGATAGGATTCCAATGATATAACAAACATACATACTATCAAGCCTTTTCCCCTTCGGGCTCACATTCTTCCACTTGCTACGATCCTGGCACACACTCTTTGCTTCATTCACACTCATTTACCTTCGGTTTAGCCTGTCGGTTTAGGGTACTTTCGCCCTTTTTCCAAAACAATTCTGACCTTGTTATTTTCTTGTTCACAGAAAAGTCAGCTATGATTCTGAGTCGAGCGAGTATTCAGAGGACTCGGTGGTGTATGAGGATGTGGCGGCTACAACCAAAAGCTTTGGGTCGCGGAAGAATATCAACAGGGGCCGATGGACGAAAGAGGAGGTACGTCACCCATATTCTATTGTTGACATTTTGGAGGCTTGTATGACATTTTCTTACCAAAGAAAATTGGGACTATTTAACGGGCAGAACATGTTGCAGATTTTAATTGCTTTTCTACTTTAACTCAACTACGTAAGGTTCAATGTATGGTGGGAATATATTTACCACTGCCTAATAAAGGGTTAAGATTAGAATTATTACATCAGTAACTTTTGGCACTGCGCTGGAACTGTCAAGCCAGCAGTAGTAGTAATGAACTTGCCAGCTACAATTTCCAGAGCTGTTTTAAAACTATTCTTGTTTTTAAAAAACTTTAAGTTAAAAATCTGAAGAGTCTCTTCAAATCACCTGCTGCAAAATACCTTATGATTTTGTGAATAATTTACTGAAATCAATGTTAGACTGACTAAGAACCTTTCTTGGTCTTGAAAGCGTTGATTATAATTCGTCCTTTTTTGATTATAACTTTTGTTACGAGTATTATTATCACATAGATCTTAGCTGTGATATTTAATCTATTACCTTTATTATTTCTTGTATTTTCTTATTATTATCAAGGAAATGTATTACGAAGCTCTTCTACATTTTCAGGATAGAAGATTAAAAAATTATGTGAAGATGTACAGTGAGAACTGGGAGCTCATAGCGGCCCAGTTCCTAGACAGATCGGACGTCCAGTGCCATCAGCGGTGGACGAAAGTCGTCAACCCTGAACTAGTCAAAGGTCCCTGGACCAAGGAGGTATGTATCTTGTTTTAATGCACATGATTTTGCTTATTTTACTTGTAAATGTTGCTCATGTACTGTTGGTATTACATCAGTAACTTTAGCTTGTAATATATTTGGTGACGATGACTTGCAAAGTATTTCCGATGGCAGCAATGTGCTGAGTTAGAACTATTTTGGGGGAAAATCATACATATTGCTTAGGAGGATTAAAAGTAGTTGGGTTCAATGTGTGAAGAACGGTGTTATGATAGAGAAGGCGGCAATAAGTCGATGACGAATGACTGGGGTGAACTGGAAAAAGGAAAAAGCATGCTGCCCGGATCCAAGATAAATTAACACCAATCTTAGGAGTTTAATGTGTGAAGAACGATGTTATGGTAGAGAAGGAGGTTAATAAGTCGATGACGAATAACTGGGGTAAACTGGAAAAAGGAAAGGCATGCTGCCCGGATCCAAGATAAATTAACACCAATCTTAGGGGTTCAATGTGTGAAGAACGATGTTATGATAGAGAAGGAGGTTAATAAGTCGATGACGAATGACTGGGGTGAACTGGAAAAAGGAAAAGGCATGCTGCCAGGATCCAAGTAAATTAAGACCAATCTTAGTTCAAAGTAAATTTCGTGTCCAGTCATGTCTTAGTTGTCTTCTTGTAAGTAAGCTTGTTGACGTAACAGAAACAATCCATTTCATTGAAATAACAAAATTGAATTCCTATTAGCTGTTAGACTATAAACTCGAAATCGATTCCATCAAACGATCACAAAAGGGCACTATGAAATATGAATCACTGTTCCTTAGAAGACATGGACGTGTTCCGTAGCACTCGTGCATAATTTAAGTGCATTTAACGCGGTCAGGGAAATTGTAGAGCTTTTAGTCTACATAGATGTTTTGCTGAAATGAGCTTATTTCAAAGAGCTTAGATTATAAGCTAATTTTTTTTATTCTATTCAAAATTAACATATCTAATTCGTCGTTTGATATAAATGAATTGTACCTTATTTGGTAACTTTTTTAACCAGACCGGTTTCTCCTCGCGACTGTATCGAAGGTTATGTAAAATAACAAAACTAAATACAATCACTGCTATTTTGCGTAAGAGGTTTTCTGATATTAATATAGTGTTGACGGTATCAGGCAAAACATGTTCCATACAAACACATCCACAAATAGTCGATTTCTGACTGATTTTGCAATCGTTGGATAAAATATATCAGTTAAATAATCACCCACCAAAAAGAAATGTCAAAAGTTAATAAAGTCGTGAACTCAAATACAACCGATCCGATAAATAAAGTTTAACTAGAGATTAAAAATATTAGAACTAAGCAACTACGATAAAATAACCAAACATGGTACGAAAAAGGCGACTTAGCGACAATTTATGAATGAAACCTATTGTTCCAAGTATGTTCGCGTTGTGAATGCTAAGTGGGCTAAGTTATTTCGGCGTCCGCTTTACGAATATGTCGTAAATAGTTTTATCTTTCTACGTGGTTTCACTATCTTGGTATTTGAATTACGCAATCTTCGAGATGAATTAAGGTTTGTGTGGTGGGTCTAAGAAACAAAAATATTATATACTGAATGAATACCGCCTGTTACGTCGTTGAAATTAAAGTGTCTTATGGTGCCAGAGAAGGGTCCACGGAAGTTCATGTAGCTATTAGAAAAGAACACATAAATACATTATTACCTACGTATTATATTTAATTTGCTTATTTACAAGATTTTTCTATTTTAGAAGGCATATAATATTCAGTATTACATATACAGTACAGTACATAGTTACATATTCAGTATTCGGTAGAAGTTTAAGTTTTTTATTCGTCCATCCATAGAAAACATTTACCAAACAAATGAATACATATTTAAGAGGATAATTATGTCTAAGGATCTTCTATAGAGCAGATAAACTGAATCTTTAAATTGTAAATTTTTTGCTGTTATGGTTACTTCTACGATAATTATAGTTTGGCTACATTACGATATGTTGTCGCTTGTATCTATGAAATCATCCTAAATTAGATTCTCCTTTTTGTAAGAACCTGTTCTACATCTCATTTCAATAACTAAGAGGAATGTAGTCATAGGTGCGTCTGTCCTGTTCATAATAATGTTAGTATTATTTACATTATATTATGACATTGTTAAGTCCTTCAGCTTGATGTTTCCTGTTGAGCTGCTAATTAGTATATAACTTCATTTAAATTGTATATTTAAAATAAAATAACAAGTAATTTGTGGTTGAAAGACTTTCTTATCTCTTTAAGATTTGTCATTCAATGTCATATGTAGTTTCTTGACATTGTGTTTCTTAATTTAAGTTATATCGACATCCAAAATTGAACGTAGAGTTTCTCTTAACATTTCTAAACTATATACTATAATTTGCTAAAACCGAATCTAGTAATGCCGACAATTCAATCTTAAATATTTGAAGTACGGTCATTTTTTTATTCGGTCGGCCTCAAGAAACGTCGGAATGATACGTGGCCGTGGTAAGCTTAAAGCTTATATTGAACATAATATGTAACAAATCTAAACTTTCCACAAAAAGTTCAAGTTTTACGTGCCTTTTTTTTATATATTGTGTCGGAAATGAAATTCATTTCAATACAGAGAATACTAATGAGGTCACGCTGGGGCATTGATAACGAATACAACGAGTTTAAAAGGACGGGATGTTATTTTAGTTTAATCATTAATTATTAGAATTTCAGTTCTTTATTGTTCAGTGTTCAGAATCATCAACTCATTTATTGAATATTTATCTGTGTAATAGTAATCGTAACATGTTACTTGCATACTTACAAAGTAGACCTATTTTGTCTTTTAAAAGGTTTTTGCCATAGTCTATAAAGATTTTGTTCAATTATTGTGCTTTTTTTGTTGCAAATTTTAAGGTTAGAACTCGACAGATTTTTTTATGATCTTACAGTAAAATTACGTTGTTTTTCGGATTGAAGATTGTATCGTTCTGTTTGTGATTTCGGTGTTCCACAAGGTAGTAAGTTAGGTTCTTTCGTCAGTACATAAATAATATGGTATCTTTTATAAATATTGTATTTTGATAAATTTGTTAGATACCGACTGAAATATACAATTATACAATATACTTAATTATACAAATGTAAACGATAAACAAACAGTAAGACAAGTGTTACCTTCGCAATTGTGATATTGAGATGAATTTATTCATTCCGAAGTCGCGGGATAAAGCTACTTATCAATATATGCGCCCGACAGGATAAGGCGAATTCGCAAAGCAAACCAGCTGTTAAGCGCGTTAACGTCGTCGTAGTGCCAACGCTGTAATTTTCATTGTGTGATTTTTATTGTCTCACAGATATTAAAATATTTTCAACTAAATAAATGTTAATGACAATATATTATTAGTGGCAATTTTTTATTGAAAATTTGCCATCTATTCTGTGAGAATTTGGTGATTTACAACTATTTGAATCAATGTGAGCTTTTAAATAACCCAGAAAGGAACAAACCATCATACCACCGGAACTCCAAAACGAGATGTCAAAACAGTCAAAGTGTGATTGAGCTACAATCTAAACATGCAGACGGTTTCATTTAGTAATATACTGAGCATTAATATATAATTTAAAATAGGATAGTAAATACTATCGTGTGTACAATCTATAGTTGTGAGTTTGATTCGCCCGCAGGACAAGTACTTGTATGCAAAAACATGGTCGTATATATTTTTAAAAGAGTATTTGAGTAAATTCAAAGTCATTTCTTTCAGCTTGGCTTAATAGAGCTCTTATAAAGTCATATATAAACTAACGCGCAGTACATTTATCTAATTTGAAGTAGGTCACAAGTCAAAGTCAAATTATTTATTGCATTCTTGAACGTGTTCATGTTACAATATGGTTAAAGCCAGTAAATCATGATACCCCTTTGGAAATTACATAGCTATTATAGGCACAACTAGGTAGTTCTATGTCGAATCTCCAAAGTTACCCCTGAGACGGCGTAACGCACTTAACATTTAGACCGTGACTTATCCTCGCCGGCCTTGACTCGGTCAGATTTTTTGCATGTTTGCTTGACTTACCACGTGTTTGTTGAATGATGGATAGTTGCGGCATCCTGTGCTTATAATTAAGTGGTATTGGATTTCTTTTTATTTACGGGTTTTTAAAAAAAATGTTTAATTAGATGTATAATGAACAGGAATTCATAATGGTATTATCATTACTTGGAAATAACATAATCTTGCACATAGAATCTATCTATACTTTTTGATTCAGTAAAGTTTCTTTGCAGTAAAGCAAGTGATAGATTAAAAATATCTTTGTAACAATCCCGCGCAACTATAATTTCCCGAAAAATCGAGAAACTATTCAACACGACACGTGTTTCGCCAACGACGAACTTTCGTTTTAGTGATCACTTGCTTAGAAAGGAATACGTCGAACTAACTATAATATGTAATTTATTCAGCAACATATTCTAGCAGCCTAGCAGGACATCAAGTCCTGAACTTTAACTTAAAACCCAGGCTCACTGGTCCACCAGATTTTGGCTGAATTTCAGTTAATACGTGGAGCGACTGCCGTCTGACTTCCGCAACCCAGAGAGATATATCATATGGTTAAACCAGCTGTCAGGATATTAGGAGGCACTGACTTCCTAATAACGACTGCCATAGATGTCATGACAGCTAGGACTGACGGTTTAACGAGCTTTTTAACGCACGGAGTCGCTAACAATAAAATACAGAACTAATATGTTTAGTTTTAAGATCTAAGGCATAGTATATAACCATATTTTTGCAAAACATGTAATCATTATACATTTTAAAGTAACTAATATTTTCTGACTTTAACCATTAAACTGGCTTAGACAAAATTTTGGCACAGGATTTTTCGATACTCGGGAAGGACATATATTACTTTTATTCATAAAATCAACATTGGATCGTTACAGCTTGTACGCAGAATCAAGATTTTAGTTGTTTTCTAGTTAAAAGTGAATAGAATGGCCATAGCTAGAAAACATTTACACAATTAACTTCAAAGTACCAACCTTAACCTTAATAAAATGCTATGTCGCTAAAATTTTGATACACTGAGTCTCGATGGGCAAGCGAGTACGTTTTTTGTTCCCACTAGTTAATGACGTGCCTTAATTATTTCTATTAATAACCGTAGCATTGATTATTTACTGCGGAACACATTCGCGAGTTCTGTTTTGTAATAATTGATTGATACATACATAATGTACTTGTTTTTATCGTTTATGAATAACGCCCAAGGCTTCGATTGGTAATTTCTCATCGCTGAGTTTTTGACCTAAAAGTCCCATTGAAGTATAGTAAGTATAACTAAGTTCTTGAAATAAGCACTAAGCTATACGCAAAACAATAGCCTCGTTTCGATATGCAGGATGACGCTGCACTGCCCGTCATCCATTATGATTTCTTTTGTCGTCTCTTACGACTCCCCTTGAGATCAGAGGGGGTGGCACTATTCTAGGTTGATACTACACGGCACTTATATGTAAAAAATTAATTTCAATTTCTCACTTTATAATTATATTATTTTATAAGCTTGTTTTTACTTTTTCTGTCTACGACTTAGCGACTTTATGTCCATTTCTTTATACATTTTTACCAACGTGTTATGTATGATACTAACGTACCAATAACTATAGTCCGGCAATCTCGTGCACGACCGTCCCGCGGGGTGATAGACGGTGGCGGGGACGAGGTAGCGTGTCATTCTAGCACACGGCTACACACGAAGAGAAGTTCCCCCTTCCCCGCTACCCCACCCTCTACCCGCTGACATCTTGTTTGCCGGACGGCCGGACTATACACTATCGGCCTAATAAGAATAATATAGCCCAGACACTCGCGGATCAGCTGATGGAAACTGTAGTAATGCCGGTTTTTTTTCTTCTCGCCCACGCCACGCGCCGACTAGTTCACCTTGCGTCTCGGCGATTTTCACACGATGATTCCGTCATTCCATATCTTGCTTTACAAGTCCGCCTTTATCCTGAACGGGGCTCCCATGGGGATGCAAGGCTCTTTGATGTTAAGCTACGATGTATTGTTAGGTTTTTGCTATGGATTATTGATTGATTGGTTATCGAAACGTTTCCGCTGATTAAAATTGTAGCAATTTTAGTTCGTGTTATTATGTAATGACAAGCCTTCTACATTTTTTGCTTGAAATCATATGTTATTGGGTTTAATTCTTCTGTAACTTGTTTATGGCTTTAAATACGTTAACACGCAACGAATTGTGTAATTGAGTCTTGAAGCCTATTGAAAAATAGGTTTTTTTTGAACTATGTCTTTAACTATTTCATGAACATATTGTTATTACGAGTAGATTGGTTAAACTCTCGTGGGTAGCTTAAACCAACCAAACTAACATAGTTTTTCTATAACGAGTAGGTATATTAAAAATATATTGAAAATGTATTAAAGGAAGTCACATTTATAATAATAAAACTATAACTTCAATGGTATCATCATGTAAGCCCATATACGTCCCACTACTGAGCACGAGCCTCCTCTTACATATCAAGGTGTGAGGGTATTGGGTCATACTCCACCACGATGACCCAGTGCGGATTGGTGGAGGCATGTGAATGGCGTCCTGCTGTTAGAATTTATCAAACCGCCCATTAGGCCTCTAACATAGCTTAACGACTGTCACATTTAGTGATAACCGGGACCAACGGCTTAACGTGCCTTCCGAAGCACGGAAGCGCTCGATATCAAATGCCACACAAACGGTCACCCATCCAAGGACTGACCTCTGTAAACTCTGCTTTACTTCGGTGATCGTTTCTGACCACCTAGCATCGCAGAGCTACGAGCGCTTTAATGGTATATGTATCTTAAATATGACGTTTGGAAGCGGTCGTAGACTTTGATAAAATATATACAAAATATAGATTCTAAAAATTCGTTATGATGCTTCCATAAAAAGTTGCAACAATAAATAAATATAACTATTGTTACTAACTATGAGTCATTGATCAATAAACTTCTTACAATAAATAATGTCTAACAAGTACACCAATTGTTTACCCATGACCCATGATAAGTATCATGAAGAACTTGTGTTATGGATACTAAATAACGCATAAACATACTTAAATACTTTTTTGTAAATACGTACTTAATATACATATAAATATTTGTCCTTTGTGGGAATTGAACCCACGACCTCAGAAGCAGAATGCTGGTATACTGTCTTCCACGCCATATCGGTCGTTAAAAGAACATATTGAAAATGTAATAAAATGAATATATAAAATAATAATAATGTAACCTAGTTGGTCACCTTTACTTTTTGGTTTAAGGCGGTCATAGCCTTATAGGTTAGTAGTTGATTGTTTTATGTAAAATTTTATATTTTTTTGTTTACAGGAAGACGAGAAAGTTGTAGAGTTGGTAAGGAAGTACGGGCCGAAAAAATGGACGCTCATAGCGAGGCATCTGAAAGGAAGGATAGGCAAGCAATGCAGGTCAGTGGCATTTATTTATTGTAGGCTCGTTTTATTGTTACTCTAAGCCTAAGAACTAGATTCACAGTCGCTATTGTTAAGTTGAAAACCATCCCCTATGAAAATTTTACCATACTTACACAATAACTAAAATGTCTGTAATTTAAAGAGCGCCCAAATGTTCATATTTAGGGAGGACGTGTTTTTGCCGTTAATTACGTGTCTAGTTTTTTATTGTACATACATACAATCACGCCTGTTTCCGCGAAGGGGTAGGCAACTTGCCGGAAACTGTTATTTTTTATTGTACAGCTATGTTTAACCACTATAAACAAATACTAGGGATAATATAGAAAATATACCAAGACCTAAGGAGCCCAATCCAACCTCACCTGCAAATGGTGCACCTGCCGATCAACGGACGAGGCTCTGGCGAACATAACAGTGCCCGGTAAGCGGCAATAGGCTCGCCACCTATTACGTGAGACCAACTATGTAATTGGCGAAGCGTGTGCGTATAATATGCCTCTGCCTACTCCTTCGGGGAAACAGGCGTAAATGTATATATGTATGTATAAAATTTCTTAAATTTATCCTCAGGGAGCGATGGCACAACCACCTAAACCCATCAATAAAGAAAACAGCTTGGACTGAGCATGAAGACCGCGTCATTTACCAAGCGCACAAACAACTCGGAAACCAATGGGCCAAGATAGCCAAGCTTTTGCCTGGCCGGTAAGTACTATAGCATTACATACATTTATTTATTTCTATACTACCAGATGTAACTCAAGCATACACCACAAACTGATAATAAAGAATTATCACTTCAGCTTAAAGATGATGGCAATACCATGGGCATTACTAGCATGATTTAACGGAACATAACAAAAAATCTTGAAAATAAATTTGGGGTTGTAGACAGATATAGGAGGGTAGTAGTCTCGACCTTTTTGATTGTGCCTGATTGATGCCTCATTGTGAAATCTCTTGGGGAAACTACGCCAGGGTGCTGATTCACAACCCAAGGGTTGCGTCAAATTGCCGATGGCAAACGATGCCAAACAGAAATAAGCTGGTGCCATGGCTTATTATACCAGTACATACATACAGGGTAGGCAGAGATCACATACTTCCCCTTGCTATGATCCTGACACACATTAATTTACAAAGCTTTATAAATTTTTTATACAATTTCAACTTGCCTACTTCCGTCAGTTAGTACAGCCATATAATACCATCACAGCTTTTGTTCGCTCAGGTAGTCTTCAAACCGATAAAACATAATAATGTTATGTCAATATATTTCAGCCTTTTTTTTAATCCACGTAAAAAAATTGGTTTAAGTTTTGTACGTTCTGTCAGTCTATGGATGTCTTATATTCCAACTTTACATTATACAAAAATATTGTTAAAAAAAAAACTAAACTAAAAAAAAAACAACTAAAAATATTGTTATAAATTGTTGTCGTATGCTCTGTTGCATTTTAAGTTAACTTTTCAGAACGGACAATGCAATAAAGAACCATTGGAACTCGACAATGCGTCGGAAGTACGAGCCAGAAATGGCGGACGGGTTCGAGGGCTTTAGAAGGAAACGCGGCAAGAAAGACGCCAATTCAAGCAACGATCGCGTACTCGTGACTTTTAATGATGTAAGTATATTAATAATAAAAAAGCTTTATTTAATTTTGGTTTTGTTGGAGCACTTATCGACGGTCTAGATTTGATAGCTTGTAACAAAGAATCTTTAGAATTTTTTTATTTTAATGCCGAAAGCTTCAAACTGTAGTTCCGGTGATAGGTTGCAAATGTTTGATCATTAAAAATCATTTTGACGGCAAAAACAACTTTCAGTGACACATTGTAAAAGGCACTGATACTAAAACTTTTATGTCTCCTTTCAAGTTTGGCAGTTTGCATATAATTATGAGCTGTCACATTTAGGCCAACGTTATGAAGGTCAATTTTACTTAAAACTGCGTTAGCCCGTTCACGAAATGGAGAAGAACTGGGAAAGAAGCTCGTCAAGGGTTTCTCTCTCGTCAATATCGATCGCTTTCCAACTTCAGTAGTCGCGTTAAGATGTATATGTTTAGGCAGCTTGAAAAATTCCAACAGCAGGACGCCATACATCTATCTCTGCCCATCCGCACTGGGTTCGAGTGGTGGAGTATGACCTAATTGCATCTAACCTTGTTCGTAAGGGCCATACCTCACCGAGATGCCATGGCGACGTGGCCAGCGTCGACTCTGACTATTCTGGCTACTTGGCAACGTCGCCAGTGGGTCGCCAAGTGTGTTAGCCGTCATACATCTCAATAAGAACTAATTGGCAACGTTGCTGGCCACGTCGCCATGGCATCTCGGTGAGGTATGGCCCTAAGAGGACGCCTCAATAGCAGAACGTTATTGGTATAATACGGTGATGGTAATTTTAAAATAGACTTCTAAAAGGGAGAAGGTCTTATGTGTCTATACTATAATAGGGTTGCGGGCCCTTTTTTTTTGCATGTTATGAAAGAGCATTTCAATTATAGCTTGATACTTCTTTAGATATGACTATTTTCATATCACATTTTAGACTCCCAAAACGCTTCATTCAAACGGCTTCTTCGTTGTGACGTCACATGTTGCTATTTTGTATAGTCCTGTGGGAACTTTTCTCTAAAGCTACATTAAATGTTGTGTTAAATAAAAAGTTGTTATAAATTGTGTGAGATTTCGGAATGTCATAATTAATTTATATTATTCAAAATTATAAATTAAATTTATATTATCATTAAATTAAATTTATATAATCATTAAATTAAATTTATATTATTATTATATTATATTATCATTAAATTAAATTTATATTATCAAATGGTCTTGCCCATTCTACTTTAAAAGCATGTTAAGGTATAATTTTTCAAACAATTGTAATCGTGATTTCACAAATGTGTATGTTTTTAATGAGTCTTTCTGATAAATATGAAATAACATGCAAAATAAAACACATTAGCATACCCTATTATGTATTTTTTGAAGCGTATGATCATGATTACGTAATCTTGTATTACAGAGAAAATGGAGGACACAATAATGTGTGCCGAAGGAAATGAGATATAAAATTTGTTATGACGATGTTGATGATATTTTTATTTCAGAGCTGGAACTCGTCATTAGAATCGACAGGCAGGGGTCGCGTGGACGAATGCCGAAGACTCCTACACAACCAATTAGCCGGAGTGCAACTAGCGAGACAGGAGCAAGCGAGGAACGACCTAGAACCCGCCGACGTTCACATCGTCGACGGGCCGGCGTTGCAGTAAGTATTCTGTGTAGAACGGGGCTATTTCAGTAGACTGACTAAAGTGAAACGAGCGAGAAACAACCTCGAACCCTTCGACGTTCACATCGTTGACAACCTGGCAACTGCAACAGTAAATATTCTTTTGAGTACAGGGGCGCGAAAAGGCATTTAATGCTATGTGTTAGTGCATTAAAAACAGCTGATGGCGACAAATAACGGCAATATGTAGTAATTTTACTGTACATCGCCTTATATTTTTTTAAGTCATATGCTTCTTGACGGTTTATACAAAATATTAGACAAATATATGTGATAATTAATATTCTTATATTGCGGGACTGTTCGAAAGGATAACCGCGGCCTCGGTACATAGCAGGCTCAAAAGAAGGAACATGGATGGTTTTAAGGCTGTGTCCCCAGTAGGCAAACTGATAGCGGCCAACTGTGTTGCAAGACTGAGAGACCGACGCTGCTAACTGCGTATAGTGAGCGCAAAACTAGCAGACTGTGGACATTCCATTTCAAATATATGGAAGGGCGTACTAAATCGGTACGCCGCAAACTCAGTCGGCCGCTAACAGTTTGCCTACTGGGGACACAGCCTTAATCAGTGTAAGTCTGACACACAGCGCGGGAAGGTCATTTAATGATTTTCCATCCAAAATAAAAAGATGTTACTAACTGTTTGTTTTCTTTCAGATTCATCAATCTCGACACAAGCTCACCTCTGCGAAACTATATGATTAAAACTGAAAATTCAGACAGCAATCAGAATCAAGATGCAGGTTAGTTATCCAGAAATAGTATACATTGCCTTGTGGTAGTGGCATTTCTAAAAGATTCAACTAAGGTATTGATTTCGTTTAGTGTAATTTTTTATTTATTACATACATGCATACATACATGCTTACATTCATACATACATGCGTACATACACACATGCATAAATACATACATACGTACATACATAATGATACGTCTCTTCCCCGTTAGGGAGCCAGAGATACATCCTTTCATTTGCTACGATCTTGGCTCACACTCTTAGCTTCATTCATACTCATTAACCCCCTCATACATTTAATAAAGTTTTTATGAACGTCAACTAAAAACTAACGTGCCCTAACAACTCAGGAGCTTGAGTGGGAAACAATTAGGCAAGAAACTCGTGGAGTTTATATGACACAATATTAAAAAATCCCTGTTTCCCCAAAGGGGTAGGTAGAGGCATATTAAACTCCCACACTTAGCCAATTCGATTGTTGGTTCCACGTACCAGGTGGCGAGCCGATCGCCGCTTACTGGGAACCCATAATCTTGCCAGAGCTTCGTCCGTTGATCGGCAAGTACCTACACCACTTGCAAGTTAAACCTCAAGCTTGGGCTCTTAAGATCATATTAGGATCCCTATACACCCTTTTTGAATTATATTTTTTTTATTTACAGTGACTTACTCAGTGCAACAGGAGGGTGTGAAAGAGATAGTGGTGCCTTCAGTATTCTCGCCTTCTAAGAAAAAGACGCTAGAATCCAATAGTCCACCACCAATATTGCGACGGAAGGCCAAAAAAACACACTCCACGCCAAACCCAGTGAGTTTGAGTATTGTATCGATATGTATATTTGATGCTCATTAGGGCCCGGAACAATTGACAAGTGTTTATAGCTTTTGAAGTGGCATTTGCCCTGTGCCATAAGCTTCTATAGAAGTTTCTAGGTAAAAAGCCGTATCAAAATTGATGCATTGGTTTAGCTGCCAAGCCGAAATAAAAAGGAAATACTTGCCTTTACTTGGCAAAGAACTTTAATTCATATAATAAATGTTTTATAATAATAAAACACAACCGACCTACATAAAAACTTTTTGTAAATGCTTTTTGTAGTATGTTTTGTAGTACCTATTAAACACCCAGACCTGGACAAATATTATCTATATTTTTCTAAAATAAATTTATTTTTGAATTTTCAGAGCTGGTCCGACCAAATAAGGCCCCTAGAAGCACGCGACCTGTCGAACGGAGTGACCCCCATAAAGGCGTTGCCGTTCAGCCCATCGCAGTTCCTCAACTCCCCAGCCGGGATATCTTTCGCACAGTTCGAGACTACTCCCTTGAGGCACAATAAGGTTAGAAAAAACTACTCCCTACTAGACATGGGCGTTTTCGTTTTTTTACCAAAACCGTTTTGAAACCGATATACAGTTTTCATATCGATATGGATAACCGTTTTTAAATATCGATATCAGTAGGTAGAGTTTCATAACTTAAATGCGTTATGTTATTTTATTAGTTACGGCAAACTAATAACAAAACTTAACGCGCATATTATCGAGTTATTTATAAGCATAAATATGTTATACAGATCCCACTCGCTTTTAGTTATGGCGTTTTTCTTTTGTCTTTCGCGACATTGTTAATAAAAATATCGATCCTCCTACTAACCTACCTTAGACTACGTTCAAACTAATTTACCTATTTACAAATTCGTAAAATAACGAGTCACTAAAAGTATCATAATAATTATTTATAAGTAATCCTTTTTTTATAACACTATAACAAATGCAAAAGTTGCACAAAACGCAATGTTTACTTTCTTAATTTCACGGCACGTGTCACCAAGGTCAAGGGCGCATAAAAACTATTACAAAAAAAACTCTCTCAAAGAAATCATAACTAGGTACTAAAACTAATATTTCTCAAGCATTGCATCCAATAAGCAAAAAAATCGCTTTATCTCTTTTACACCTCTATAAGAAGACAGAGAAGAAGCGAATATCCTCATATTCGCATCATCTCTTTTACACCTATATAAGAAGACAGAGAAGAAGCGAATATCCTCATATTCGCATCATCTCTTTTCAACCGCTATAGTAAGAAAGAGAAAAAGCGAATATCAGTAGTGCACGGTTTGCGTTTTGGACAGTTTTGGTTATCTTTAGTTATATCGTTTCAAACATCATAACTAAGTGTTTTGATATCGTTTCGATATCATAGTTTTTGCAATAACCGTTACGGAAAACTGTCATATCGATATGATATGGTATAAAACTCAAAACGGTTATTAGTTACGTTTTGATATATCGAACTCATGCCTACTCCCTACTAATATTGTAGACGCTAAAGTTTTTGAGTATGGATATATGTTACTCTTTTACGTAAAAACTACTTGAGATGAAACTTCGTAAGATAGCTAGCAGTCCTAGATACGTTTTAACACGATATTCCCACTATAAAACAATACTTCAGTTGGTGAAAATATTAGTGTTTTTAATATGTGTTTTCAATGGAATTGTACTGTGTACTAAACTTATTAAAAACTTCTTGGCGGGAAAGTGAAGCGTCATGTCTGCAGTTTTGTTTTTTTTTCTAATATTTATGATATTTCGAACATTAATGTGTAATAACGGTGGATTATTAACCATGAAGTGTTTGTTAATGTACACGAGTGGTGGTAAATGAAACAAAACAGTGCAACTTAACTTTTCGAATTCTCTCAAGAAGTCTATGTGAGATCTCAGTATAGTCCTATATCTTTACTAAGGACTCAAGGGGTTTAGGAGGAGGGCATCTAATTATCATCTTTATCACCACTCATTCTCGTTTATTATGATTTGTGTGTTGTTGATATTCTCTTACTTGACACTGGCTAAATGTGCTGAACGCGCGAAGCCATTATTTAAAAGAAAACAAAAACTAATTAAAAGAAATAACCAAATACTAGGTTCCTGTTCCGGCCTTACCTACGTGATTGATATATTTCCGTAAAATTTGATTTTCTAGTTAAGTCTCCACTCTATTAGTTTGGTAGGACTCGTAACTTGACTGCGACGGACACCTGACATGCCTTGACTTTGACTGTGACTAAACGACGAAAACACTGCCTGGTGTTGAATTCATATGCAAATAACTTGACTTATAGAAAATATTTGACATACATACATTCACGCCTGTGTCCCCGAAGGGGTAGGCAGAGGCATATCATACGCCCACGCTTCGCCAATTATATAGTTGGTTCCACGTAATAGGTGGCGAGCCTATTGCCGCTTACCGGGCACTGTTATATTCGCCAAAGCCTCGTCCGTTGATCGGCAGGTGTACCACTTGCAGGTGAGATTGGCTTGGGCTGCTTAGGTCTTGGCCTTAGGGATCTTAAAATATATATATTATGCACCTAAAAATATTTGACACTAACCACTAATCCACATAACCCATAAACTATGTGCTATTAGTATAATTAACCAAGATTTAACTAACTAAAAGGTTGAACCAATACCATTATAACTGAACAATATGGTTTTTTTAAAAAGCATAAAGAACATTTTTATTAAATGTTTAATAATTTTGTTTTATAGGAATGGAGTGCAAGTCCCTTACTTCATACGCCGACACCCGCCACACTCACTCCGGGTAATAATGCAAATTTGAGAAATAGTACTCCCAAGTAAGTGTGTACCTAGACATAATTATTAATATTTGGTAAAGCACCAGATGTGATGGTAAAATCTTTCTATAAGACAAGAATATTTAAGCGACAAAGGAAAGAATTAAGTTTGCATATTGTACAATTTTTATTTGTACGAAATGATAAATAAATAAATAAAGCAATTAAATTTCAATATAGTCCAAGCAACTTATTAAATGCTACAGGCGTACCATAATAATAATAATTCATTGACAACAATAATATAAAACGTGTATTTAGTAAATATATAAACGTAACAGGCCTGTTTCCCCGAAGGCGTAGGCAGAGGCATATATTATGCCCAAACTTAGCCAATTCCATAGTTGGTCCCATGTAATAGGTGGCGAGCCTATTGCCGCTTACCGGGCACTGTTATGTTCGCCAGAGTCTCGTCCGTTGGTCGGCAGGTGCACCACTTGCAGGTGAGGTTGGCTTTGGCTCCTTAGATTTTCATAGGATCCCTATACACCCTATACGTAACATGGGAGACATTTTTACCATAATATAATGTAATATATGTACAAAACTGTGTGGAAATAGATCTTACGAGCAGAATGCAGATAAGTCTTCACGTCATATTTTCGGAGATCAACAAACATGATTATTATTATTATTTTCCCCAGAACACCAACACCATTCAAAATAGCAATGGCAGAAATCGGCAAGAAGTCAGGCCTCAACTATGAACCATCAAGTCCTGGAGACCTTGTTCAAGATATATCAGAAATGATACAGAGGGAAGAGAATTCTGAGGGAACGCTGCAGCTCAATGATTCACTATTGTCTGCTGTTGCTGAACAGGATCCTGGGAATATTCCGGTAGGATGTCACTTATTTACTTAAAAAACATATATCATAAATTATACAGTGGGAGGGAATACTGCAGCTCACTGATTCTCTTTTATCTACTGTTCCTGCTGTTCCTGGAAATATTCCGGCAATTGTTCATCATCATCATCATCTCAGCCATCATTCATGCGGAGGCAGGTGTGTGGCGTCCTGGTGTTATAATAGGGCATTTTAAAATACATACATTATTCTATTACTCTATGGCTTGAATCTCGTCAAGTGTCTGTCTTTATTATTATTATAAAAGTTATGTATTTGTATCCCAAAGAGAGTGTTTACAATTTGTCTATTTTTACAATTTATAGACGCTACAGTTATCAATATAATATAATACATTTACATATAAAATTTGTACATTTATCTTTCTATAATTATGCTTTAAACAGCTTGCACTTAAACTGGAGCAACCCTTGCTATAACTACCAGCAGTCTATGCAATATATGCTAATAGTACTTATATAATTATACTATGTGGCTCGACGGACCATTGTCCTGTCTTATTGAGATTCTTTCTATCCATTAAGCTAATTGTCAAACGAATGACAGCAATGTTAAACGCCATGGTTACTATGAAAATTTTATATTCTCAAAAAAATTATAGGGTGGTTTGATTTTCATAAATTAAAAAAGAAATCTCTCACTCCTGATTTTAAAGCCGGGCTTATCTGTAAATCTAAACAATTCAGAGTGCAATCCCAACGCATACAAAAAAAAAAAACATTTAAATCGGTCCAGCCGTTTAGGAAGGAGTTCAGTACACGTACGCACGTACAGTAGAATTACATACATAAAGATTTCTTATTATTAAAAGTCTAGGGATATGATATATGCGCGTGAAATTATGTACGTAAATATTTTAAATAACCAATTTTGTTATTCAACTCCAGGTCAACGACTCAGGCATAGGCAGTCTGAAAAGAACAGGGGCACCCAACGACCCAGAAGTAGGCAAAGAGAACTCGCTCCCCCACAAGCGTGCGAGGAAACAACTCGCCGTCAGCTGGACCAGCACGCCCAGACCCAACACTCTGGTCCCGGATGTGTCCTTTATCCTAGAGACTCCGGTAAGTACAAATATTCTGCAAATGCTAGTTACTAATGTATGGAAGCGAATGTTTGGGTATGGCAGGAGAAATTGAAGGTGAAATTAAAATACGTCATCTATCCGGTCAGTACACACGCTTTAGTCCTCGATGTGTCTTTAAAACTATAACGACGGACGAGGCTCTGGCGAACATAACAGTGCCCGGTAAGCGGCCATAGGCTCGCCACCAATTACGTGGGACCAACTATATATTTGGCGAAGCTTGAGCGTTTAATATGCCTCTGCCTACCTCTTCGAGGAAACAGGCGTGAATGTATGTATGTAGGCCTTTTCACAAATTAAGACTAGATGTATTCAGGTAAGACTACCATGCGGACCCAAAGGGAATTCCGTAGGAAACTCTTATTTATTTATTTAATCTGTATTGCACACAAAAAAGAAAGTACAAAGGAACTTAATGGCGAAGGCATTCTCTACCAGTTAATCATAAGGTTAGCAGAGAGGGTTAAAGGCGGTGCTATAAACTATAACGAAATATTAATTAACTTACATAAATCAACTAACGTAAGAAAATACAAAATTTAAAATAGTACACTACATATACATAAATATATATAATACAGGCAAAAAGATAGTAGGGAGACTTAACCCGACTTGTGCAACATTACTTCAGTTACCAAATACTATGACTGAAAATATTTCTTATATAATCATATTATTTTAAATACAATAAATACTAATTTATCATTACTAATGTTTGACCAAAAAATTATTGACGAATGGTCATTCGGCAAACAACATTTCACCAAATGAAAAATCATTTGGAAAAGTTAGTCGTTTATAAAATGATCGATTGGTGAAACCATTTTTTTGCTAAACATTATTTGTCAAGTGTAATTTTGCCAATTACCTTTGGTCAAACAGCAGGACCCCACTAATAATATGTTCTCTTTGTTACAGAGCAAATCCCTCGGCGACGGCGCAGGATTATTCTCTCCAGCGTCTCTCCTCGACGAGTCAGCCAGTCCGCCGCCTAGCACTCTTCAGGTACCCATCCTTTCCACCATTCCCACTAATTCCTCTACTAATCCCACTAACCATTCCACTAATCCTAACCCTGACCTTCTAATACACTACCAGGAGTTAGATAATCGTGCTATATTTAGGGATTTAACGAATTTAGAATCGCCTAGAAGCTTTGCTAGATTAAACGCTGATCGATTACGTACTATAACTAGCTCTAACGAATTGGCATGTGAGAATAATCTTATTGCCCCTAAAGAGGTATTAGCGAACGCGTTTGCGGATCATATTTACAAAGTAACCAATCAGAAACCCTCTACGTCACGCTTGGACGAAATTCTGACCAATAAGATTATAGGGACAAAAACAAACGAGTTTGAGAAAGAAAATATTTGGTGGCAAATGGAAAATAAGGATTCGGGCCAAGAACAGGATATTTTTACTAACAACGACTTCTATGTATTTGGGGACGGTTATGCGGAATGATAGGGACGAAATACGCTTATATTGAATCAAAGAATCGTACAACAGTATTATATAAGTAAAAATACTTGTTAATATTGAATGAAGATAAGGCGAAAAAGATTTAACTAATATAATTATGTTGAAAATGGTTTTAAAGAAATCATAAGTAAAGTGCCGAACACTTAAAGCATATTTTCTAATAATTCTTCGTTTTTAAGCTTAAAGCGCTTGTACGAGAAGATTGCAACTTTTTAAAAAATAACTAAATTAAAATATTTTTCTATAAAAAGAAAAATTGATGACAGTTTAAAATATCTGAAAGGCTGTCTAAAGGGTTATTCTTAGTTATAAAAGTTCTAGTCTAACCCTTGCAAAATAATTTGGAAAATTGTATATATTACATAATCAGTTGAATATATTTGTCAATTTTTTTTAAGGTTCTTTTAGGTTATAAGCGCACCAAACTATTTTATATAACGTTTAACGAGTTTAGGGCATAAGCGACCAAAGATGGAAGTTTTCATCAAATGAATATCTAAATGTTGTGGAATTTAATAATATATTGGTGAAGTTAGTTTTTAAAGTTTATTATATCTAGTTTTTAATTTTATCGCAAAAAAATGTATACCTCAAGTTTACCATGCACCAAATTTGTTCTTAAAATATTATAGTTAGTAGGGCAATACTTTTAGAAGTGTTTTAGGGTTGCCAAGTATTAAAGTATTTTTAGGTAGTAGTTTTTTTGTCTTGTTCGGCATAGTAAGAAAAAACAAGTACAAATCGTGTAACTTTAATTTTTTAATGTCTTTTTTTTTCTTACAGTATTTTTTGATATTTGGCTGTAAAAGTTCGTTTTGTAATCTAATAAGTTAGGTAAAGAACTAACGAATCCTTTTTTAATTTAGACTACCTTTCCTATCCCTATATTTATTTATTTTGAAAGTATATTAATTAATAGTATTTTGCTTTGTAATTTGCATTAAAAAAGGCGGTTAAAAATGGATATAGAATACTATTAGTACTACAGTTAGTGTTCTAAAATTCGTTCGAGAAATTTTTCGTAGTTTACAAGTGATAAGTATTTTTTTTCTTCGTCTTTGGATTTTCTGTAGGGTACGTTGTCTTTTCTTGCTTATAAAAACAATATTCCAAATAACTGTCTTTAGTTTAACGAATAACCTACTAAAGTAGGTGTATGTATAATAATGTTGCTAGTTCTAAAAAAACCTTCTTTTAGTAGATTTCGGCTAGTTTTGTCGCTGTCGTGACGGTTGTGAAATTATTTATTTCGATCTTTTTTTTCTTTTTTTTGTTAAATTTATAACATTTTATACAAACGGCAGCTATACTTAATTCATACTTTAATTGAAATAAATAAATGACATTTACACCTGGCCCGATTTCCTTTAAGCCTATTTGCTCCTTTTTATCCAATCCTTTTCACAATATTGACAGACCAATGTTGAATCTACATATTTCTTTTCTTTATTTTAAAAACTTATTTATTTGAAACTTGTTGAAGCTCTTGTTTTTTGTTACTAATTATGTTTTATATGGAATGTTTTAATTTATTCTGTAGTGGTAGTATTTTTTATTTTTGTATAATGGCAACATTTTGTGTGAAACATGGTGTTCTACTTACTTTTTTTGAGTAGTTTAGTTTGTTACTGTCAATATTGTTTGTGTTCCATTTCCACTGTCCAAAGTAGTTTTATAATGTCATTTTTTATTTCAATAAATGTATTTTTCAGTGTATCTTTGATTTTATTTTTTTCTCCTTTTTCATTTAAGTGTCGTTTATATACAGAGTTGATGCACAGCTTGTCGATAAAAAAAACCTATAATTGAAAAGTATCAATAATATCTTCGGAAAATTTAATAGCTAATGACTGACTAATTAATAATGGCTATCATTTAAAATAAACATTTTTAATGGTTACAATAAATCATAAACGATTGACAATAGACACTTTATTGTAATTTTTCTTCCAAAAGATGTTTTTTTATTTATTTGGTAATTGTAGTAATAATTTCATTTAGACCAAAATTAACTAAATAAAACAATAATTATTTATATACTTAAAAGATTTACAATCGGTTAATTTACAAGCTGTTCCTTAAACGCTGTATATAATTTTTTAAATGATTCCTTAGCTTAGTGTACAAAGAGATGAGGCCGAGATAAATAGAAAATCAATAATAATTCGTACCAGTGACGTTAATGCGCTGCACGAATAAAACGATAATACGCTATTTTTGTAAAAAATGATTAAATTTTCTTATACTACTTTTTTCTCCTAACACAATTTCTATAAGTGGTATGTTTTTCAGTTTAATTAAATGTTCTTGCAAAAATAGCGTTGTTATATTTTCTTGAATGATAAGTTTGACTTGTTATAGCATAAAAAAATTGGTTTTGTGTTTTTGAGCTTCGACCCAAAAACGCAAGCAAATCTAATTATTTATATAAAAAGATGATATATATATATATAATAGGTCTACATAATATGACGTAAGAGCATAGCCATATACAATTTATCTAGCTTTTCAACTTAATCATGACAAATGCATAATAACGTTTTGAAATCCAATTTTCACAAGTTATAAATAAGTTGAGGATAGACAAGTGATTAGCATTAAATATATATTTTATAATTTAATTTTTTAAAATTATTTCTTAACTTTTGCTTGTAATATAAATGCGAAAGTTTGTTCCAATTTCATATCGCACCATTGGGCAAAATATTAATAATTTTATTATTGAGGACTTTTATAAGTATGGGGGCCTATGTTCTAGGCTGCTTTTTATACAATGATGCGTGGTACTTTTAGAACGCTAACTGTAGGTCATGTGAACTGAAGCTAGTTTTATGCAGTAAATATATATTGCAGTCAGAACTTATAACTGGTCAAAACTGGTTTGACATAAAGCTATGGTCATAAAGAAACGATTTATGCTGAAAGACTCCAGATCTACAAAAAAGCAACCCCTAACCGAATATATTTTTGAATGTTTCGCCTCAATCGTTATTATGTGAAGTGAACTAGTACTTCGTATACTTATTTAATAATACTTTTTGACATGTTAAGTGATTTTGACTCTAACATAAATATGAATTTAATGATCTAAAAAAATTGATATATTGATTGCCGATAAATAAGCAAACAGTATGTCTACTAGAGTTAACAAAAAGAGAAAGCGTTGCAAAAAGAACCTTATAACATTATAGACGAGGCGCGACTCTGGCGAGCCGATTGTAGTGAGAAAATCGGCGGTTAGGTCCATTAAGTTCGAGCAGGACCTAAGCGACATCCAAGAGGAGAAGCCGATTTCATTCTTATTGGTAAGTATTTAAAAATTACTTTTGTTTTAACACAAATAGTCAAATTTCTAGTAAAAATGTTATCTCACCTAAATTTTGCATTCAAAATGCAAAAAATTCAATTTATAAAAATAATAGTCATTACCAATTACATAGATGAAAATTCTAGAATAAATATTTCCAAACTAAGCAGAACTATGAGTTTAAAGTGCCAGTGCTCACACCACTAGACATTAATACATATACGTACATAAATCTGTCATTATTTTTTTCACGGAAAATCATACTTATTACATAGTACACATCCTGACAAAGGGGACTGAGGGAAAAGGAACTGATTAATAGCAACAATGAGCGCGTATATAATTTTTCCAATTATATACATGATAGGTAGAAAGTTAGTTAAGTCTACCTATTATGTATATAGTCGGGAAAATAAATTAGTCGCTCATCATTTATGATTATCATCTTAGCCCATTAATATCCCACTATTGAGCACGGGCCTTTTTATGAATCAAGGTGAGGAGGATTCAGGTTTTAACTACATCACGTGGATCCAGTGCAGATTGACGAAGGTATGTGTTTGGCGTCATGAAGGCCTCAAACATGGCCTGACGACTTACACATAAAGTGATTATCTGGACCAAATGCTTAACGTGCCTTCCGAAGCACGGATGCGCTCGATATTAAATGCCACACAGACGGTCACCCATCCAAAAACTGACCTTTGTGAATTCTGCTTGACTTCGACTGTACTCCATTGAAAACATCCTGGCGCCACGTTGGAATAGCAACCACAACTTCATGTAAAAGATGAGAAAAAATGGGTTATAAATATTTTTTAAATTGTTTCTAGGGAGATATAAAAGAAGATAAATGGGAAATATTCGCTTGCGGAAAAACTCAAGATCAACTCGAACTGACTATCTTAGCCCACCAGTATTTAAGGAAAACTGCCTTGAAACCACGTTCTCTTAACTTTTAAAATTACAGAAATTGTATAATTATGTTTTAATGAAATATATAACTTTCGCAGGCAGAATGTAAAAAGCGCCATTTTACAAAACGACTAGGAAAAGTAAAACCAGCTTATACACCTAACTTGAGGGGGCTTATAGAATCCTTTCACAAAATATCATGGTTTGCCAATTTGCCTAGTCGTTGTAAAAACGGCGCAATTTACAATCTGCCCACGACATACATATACTTCAGATCGTACCAAGAGTTTAAAATAAGAATGTAAAGGTATTTTTTTTAAGAACGTTGTACAAAGGCAGGCCTTCCATAATTATAGTAAGTACCTATATGAATTTTCTGGAACATGAAAATGTATTGGTGATGTTAATTTCATAAATATAGCAGATTATAATTTTATACTTAACTGTGCCTTTGACGCATAAGAGGGTAAGTTGTATTTTCAAAATTTTGAACGCACATAGGTTTTTTATTTAAAAAGTGTTTAAAAAGATGCATGTGCTAATTGTATGTTGTTTAACTTAAAATTTTAAATAATGTTTCAAATCTGGTACCACAATTTTAAAAGAAAAAAAACAACTCTATGGCAACTCTATGCGTCTTGCCTACAGTAAAAAATATCGTGTGATTTAGTGTTTAATAATTTAATTTTAAGTAAAAATGTAAAGCTTTTAGTAATTGATGTAATATGAGAATATTAATATTTATTTACTTAGTATAATTAAAATGTTTTTTTTATTTTGTTTTTTTTTTCATATTATGTCAATGACTAAGTACGATATATATCGTTTTATAGAGTTACAATAAGAATATTTTTAAGTTATAAGATTGTGAGTAAATGTTCTAAATGTGTCCGGTACCATTTAAGTTTTTAAAACATTTTAAATCATGACCAAATATATTTTCTTAGTGCCATTTTTAAATTGATTCCTTTATTCTTATTTAATTCACCTACACACGAAAGTGTTTTAAGAAAATATTACATTGTTTCTAAATATTTAACTGATACAGGCAAGGCTTCAGGCATCTCCTAAATTATTACTAATACTTAAAAATATAATTAATTATTATTATTTTTGTATTAACATTTGAGGATTATAGTTTATATTGATTCCAAGTTCTGTTAAGTATTAATCACGAAATACCTGAAAAAGTTAAATAATTTAAATTGTAATTATCAGTTACCTACATCATTTTAATTCACTTAGGTATTTATAATATTTTCATTCATATGAAGAAATAACTAATAATATAATATTTCGAATATTAAGTTGAAAAAATAAAGACTTTAGAAACGACTTTAGATTCTGTATTTCAGAGCTAAGAATAGAACAATAGAGGTGTGTCTAAAAAGTTTTTAATATATTTTTATAATTCCAAGGTTTAAAAAGGGTTTGTCAGATGGTAATAAATATTTTAGATCAAAAAAAAAACTAGTATCTGTCAGCACAGCTGAGTCAAGAATTACCTTATTACTTTATAAGCGCGATGCTGAATAAGTTATTAAACTGCTGTTTTAGTATATTTTTCCACTATGACTCTGTTATGCTGATATACACTAAGCACTGTTAGAATTTTTCGTAGTAGTTTTTAAAAAAATATGCGCTTATGTTTGAGGCAATATTTATTTACGTTTTACTGTTTTAACGCATAATTATTTTAAAGATAACTTTATTGTATGTTTTATATTGTAGTGTTTATTGTGTTTCGATTTTTTTCTATTGCAACACACAGCTTAGGAAAGAAACTTCATAATTATGTGTACTAGTGGTTCTATGATAAGCAATTCCATTTAATAAGTGTCTTTGATTTTTATTATTTAACGTAGTTTTATTATTATGAAACTGTATTGTAACGATATTTATTCTGGTAATCAATATTTATTCTACATGGAAACAGAAAAAAAAGCCGTATTCAATTTAAAAAAAATATTATAAACAAAAAATGCTTATTGTAGAATCTATCCAACATAATGTATTTACATTGTTTTACTTTTTCGTATAAGTGCTAAGATTATTAATTTATTCATAATTATCATGTTTTAATTAGCAAGGGAGAGTAAAGTGGCGTGTAAATAAGTTATTTTTATAAGAAAAAAGGGATTTTAAAATTTGACTGTATGTCTGTCAGGTGCATCGCTATCCGGTTTTATTGTATGACTTTTAGATATAAGTTTTAATGTAAATATTGTAAGGAGTGCTGGTAATAAAGGAGTGAATATAAAATTTTGTATTTTACTTTAAACTTCTTGCTTATCAATAATAGTTTTTCTTAATTTTCACCCGATATGAATAATACTAAGAGGGTGTAAGAAATAGTTATATTAGCACACTTTTTATTGAATACATTGATCAAATCTGCGGCATAAGTTAAAAATCCAACCTTGAATGCGCAGTTACATATATTCGCAGCTTTCCTACTAAAGAGGTACATCTCAAAAAGAATTATGTCCGATTTAGTGAAAATAAGGGCCTCAAAAATCTTTAAACGCGTTTTCCCAAAAATCATAAATTTTGGAATTGGGCCCCTACAGTATGAAAGATGATATTATCATGATAGCTTGCGTTAGTTTATAAGTATGATTTTCATAAGAGAGCTCTTAAAAATCAATAAAGCTACTGAGCCAAACTTAAATATATTTTTTTTGATTTCTTTGTTATTGATATTACGCATATCGTTATTATACATTATCGGGTCTCAATCGGAGTGCGGCATGGGGAGTGGCGCGTTACTACAGCAACACGGCAACGCATCCCTACCGCAAGATGCGCTTAGTAACTTCCTACCCCTTTCTTTCCTTGGTCTACGATTGTTAGAACACAGATAACCGCAATTTATGTTCAACAGTTAGTTAAATAAATAAATTAGATTTTATATAATGATGCTATATGTTAAGATGGCAGTGAAGTAACGCATTATCTTATTATTTTTAGTTTGTTTATAAGGAGTCATTACCTCATTATACCGGCATCCGCAGAATACCAGCGTCGTGACAACCTTTGTTGCGACATTATGCTGAGCGGAGGCCTTTTTGGTACTATTTAAGATGCTGTTAGCTTTAAGATTTTTTATTTTTATTGTAATTTGTAATGTACCAAATAAACGTTTTTATTATTATTAACATACGTGCCGGGTATAAAGTTTAGCTAGCTGACGCTATCAGTCATTAAGACAGACTTATTAGATAAATGTTTTATATTTGATGTTTTGTTTAATCATTCAAAACTGCCTGACATAGCTTTTACTTCGTAAAACATGTCTTTTAAATAAAGCACATAAATATTATACAGAATTTAGTACTTTATATGTTAATAATTTTATTGGAATCCAATCTGATCCTCTAAAAATTACCTTTTGGATCACCAAAAATACTGATTGAGCATCGTGCGTTTATTTTTCTGGTATACAATAAGGTTAGGTTAGGTTGACAATTTATTAATTTAATGACACATTATTGCATTTCATTTTAGGTATGAGCTAAGTAGATATCTTTTAATTATAATGTAAACATCTTCTGTTTTATATTTTGTTTTGTACATGGTTATGAATAAACGGTTTATTTCCCAAGTAGTAGTACTTTTGACCGATTTTAGGGACCGATGTGAGGACAATGTAATAAAAAAAAATTAAACGGCTTTGTTAAATTTAAATAAATTTATTGAATCGTCAGAAAAATACTTAGATAATAATACATGCTAATCATATAAATTTTTCATTCAAACACTGCAAAAGCAGATACTTGGCTTAAAGTATAAATTGTTTTTTTTAAAGTAAACAGGTACATAGTGTCTTTACTAACAATATGAACAATAATGACTGTCCTATGCTGTAAAAGTACATATTCTAAAATCATTAATCTTATTTTAAATGTTACAAAAACATGTTTTATTTAATCGTCTGACATTTTCAGGAAGTTATGTTTCTAACGGGTAAGTAAGAAGATTCTTAGTTATAATTATAATTTAACTATCGACATTCTATTCAATTCAATTCATTTATTGCCATCTAAGTGTACATAATGGTCTTAAGAATTAAATGTGTTACAACTTAGTTACCTTTATAGGTGCTGCAATATCTTATACATAGTAGGTAATAGGTTTTTAATTACACAAAAAGTACATATATATTTTTACAAAATTTTGTGTTTGGATATTTAACATTATAACTTATAAGTTATAACATGCATTCAATATTTCCACATAAATGTTTCTAAATGGTAAGCAGTTAATAATACATCAGAAAACTTTTTAACCGGTATATCCCTATAGGTGTATAGGGATCCTACCAAGACCTAAGGAGCCCAAGCCTGCAAGTAGTGCACCTGTCGATGAACGAACGAGGCTTTGGCGAAAATAACAGTGCCCAGTAAGCGGCAATAGGCTCGCCACCTATTATGTAGAACCAACTATATGATTGGCGAAGTGTGGGCGTATTATGTCTCTGCCTACCCCTTCGGGGAAACAGGCGTGAAATGTAAAAATTTCCAAAGTAAACACAGTAACTTGGGAATTTGAAAGGTGTAATTATTTTGCTGTTAAAATTAGGCAAAAGTTGTATACACCGATATTTTTGGTCAATAAAATTGTGACAAATTTTTGGAATACAAAGAGGTTTTCACCATATTTAGAGTAATATTTTTACAGTTAAAGCCACTTTTAACGGCATAGACATTGGGTAATATAGATAGGTCTTTTTAAATTGGTACACAGCCATACAAAAAACACGCGATGTAGTAAAATCAGTACATAATTATCGGCATCTCCGATGTAAGAACTATGGGCTAAGCGTTACCTACACTTTTTAAATACTTAATTTTTAACTGATGCTATGGCAGTATTACGTAGCATTACCAACGGTAATTGAAGTTTCCTTGAGCTCCGTAATTCTTGATGCCGTTTTGACGACCGTATGTACCGTCTATGCCGAAGTCTCCGTTCTTGCCTACTGGCCATCTACCACCTGCAGCTGCCTTCCACTGGAAAAAAAAATATAATTATCATTGCAGTCCGATAAAGTTGCTGCAGTTTTGTGTTATTTTTAAAAATGTTTCGAACATTAATGTGTAATAATGGTGGATTATTAACCGTTAAGTGTTTGTAAACGAAATGAAACAGTGCAAAATCACTTTAAATTATCTCAGGAAATCCATGTGAGATTTTAATATAGTCCCAAATCTTTACTGAGGACTCAAAGAGTTGGGGAGGGTATTTCATTCACCATTTATCATCTTTATCGTCTCTCATTCTTTCATCAATATTATTAAAATATCCTTTACTTGACCTTGGCTAAATTTGCTAAACGCAAGCCATTATTGAAAAGAAAAAAAAATTGTCACAGAGTGTTAGAGGTTCAGGGCATACTCCACTGTAGCGTGGAAATATGAATAGCCCATAGTTAATCATCAATGATAACCTTCTAAAACCTCATTTGAAGTCTAGGCGCGGGTTTCAGAGCTGAGACTCTTTGCCCTGAGGCTTCTTCAGTGCTCACGATTTAAGGTCTTTGTTCTCATGATGTTCTCCTCCGATCCGTGGGAATGCAGGTTATCCCTGCATGTCCTTGGATCCGGATGGTAGGCTGCTTCGACTTAGCGCCCCCTCCACAGTCGACGTCGGCTCGGACATGACCCCTAAGATGCTTTTATCAGTCGATATCATCAGCGAGCAAGGGGTCTACTTATTAAAAGGGAGGGAATTTCGCATGAAGTAATTCAGGTGAAGAAAATATAACAATGCCCCGAAATGTTTTATTCTGGCTTGGCATCAAAGCTCTTTCCCAAAGTAGCCATCATAAATTACGTCACACGAATTCCGTAATTTTTTGACCCCACCTCCGTCCTTGTCACAACTGGTCACACTTGTGGGTCTCCCTCCTCCTTAGTGTGATGTCACATATTTTTCAATTGTACAGCAAGAAATAATTACATTAAAGAGCAGTTCCAATATTTTCATAAGACCTGTATTTTGAAATGTGACGTCACTAAGTTTAGGAGCCCTCCCATCCCCTTGTCGCACCGTGTCATACTTCGTCAACCCCCTCCCACCCCCTTAACGTGTGACCGCATTTATGGATAGCCCCAAAGTAAATCCAACTTTCAATTGCCAATCTAACTTACCGAGGTGGAACCACCAATCTGCCTGTTGACATCCAAGCTGGCACCAGCGTTGTTATTCTTCCAGTTCAAGCCTCCTCCCAGGGAGGAGCTGTCGCCGTATGGGCCCAGGGTCCTGCTGCCGTACAGCTGGCCGTTCAGGTTGCCGCGGCCGTCGTTGAAGAAATTGCGTTCCGCTCCAGCTTTACCCTGGATTTAAATTTAAACATTAGAGCTTATAAAATAATTAATTAGCTTAATTTGAAGCTGAATAACACAGCCTGTGTTAGATAAAGTACCTATATATATATTTTTTTTTGTAATAGTATTTATTTTTTGTAACAAAGTTGTGTGGTTTGAAAGACAGATATCACGCGTCATCTTTTTAAATTTTGAGGAACTTTGTTAATTTTGGAAAAAAATTATATTAATTTTTTAAAGTATTACGCCAGTATAATAATACTTACTTAATTTACGATTTTAATTATTTTGCTTTTAAATAATATGTTTTGTACGATTATACAAACAAGTCTCGTAAAACTTTGCTAGTCTTTAACTAGGTGGCGCTGTCTACCTTAAAATACAAAACCATACACAATTGAGTTGGAGTAATGTAGGTATAACATAATTAAAAGTATTAAGGTGCTACTCACAAACAATCCGTTGTCGTTCTGGCCCAGGGTTCCGAAGACCCGATTTTGGCCTGACTTGTGGTCCCAAGTGACTCCGTCAGGCAGCACGGAGACATCACGACGGAACCTCTGGATGTGAGGCTGAATCTCAGCCAGCTCGTACTCATCATATTGTGCGGGAAGCTGGGATGGGTGGCTGTAAGGAAATTTAAAGTTATTAATTATATTAGTCTCTTAGCCTGGATAGAAGTTAATAGTAAGTGGTAACTCAATGTCTTTTTAACTTTATTGGGTGATAAAGTTAAAAAAACCTTCTAGAAGTTAGAGAAAGATTCAGGGTGCATAACATACATACAAACATTCACGCCTTTTCGCTGAAGGGGTAGGCAGAGCCATATTACACGCTCACACTTCGCCAATTAAATAATTGGTTCCACGTAATAGGTGGCGAGCCTATTGCCGATTACCGGGCACTATTATGTTCGCCAGAGCCTCGTCCGTTGATCGGCAGGTGCACCACTTGTAGGTGAGGTTGGCTTGTGCTCCTTAAGTATTTGTAGGATCCCTATACACCATTGACACATATCTGAGAAATTTTGACTGAAATTATTAAGCAAACACTTTTACAGTTTTCCGATAAAAAAAGAAGTTCTCATTTTTAAGAATTATGTCTAAATCGACATTATGCGTGTGCGACTAGCAAAGGTGTCCAAGAATTACGTAAAGGCATAAGTACAAAGATAGTAAAAATACTAACCCAAATAGTAGTTCTTGAGGATAAACGTTGTACTCCTGGGCTGACACGGCCACCAACGCGCAAGCAAGGGCAATGAAGATCTGCATGTTTGCTAAAACAAAAACCATAATAAAAAAAAACTTGGACCTCTAACACAGCGCCGCGCGCGCCGTCTAGCCCAAAGCAACGCAGAGTTTGTAAACGTAGTAGACGGACGGGCTTCTATCTGATGAATCAATACTCTAGTCAAGTCAGAACATGCCAGTGGGTTAGGAACTCAAGATCGATTGTGAAAACCTATTGGTGAAGGCTATGTTTAGCAGTGAACTTTAAGGAGTCGGTATAATGAGGACTGTAGCTTGAAAGTTTAATAAGAACTAAGATGTTGATGAAACAAGTAGCATAATAATTGAAGATCTAACCGATAATGGAATTTCTTTTCCTGAATTTCTCTGACTGAGGGCTCAAATCTATAGGTATTGTAGAACTGATAGAATCTCTCTACACTAAGAAGCAAGGTCTTTCTTTAGCACTACATTTCCTGTGGCTTAAGCTTAAGGCTAGTTAACTAAACAAGATAGATAGATAGATAGAATACTTTTTACTGACCAAAAAAACTTAAAAACTATAGATTACAATGAATATTGAAAAAAATAAGAAAGAGTCGCTGAAAGCGATCTCTTCCAGACAACCCGACGCAAAGGAAAACCGTACAACATAAATAAAGATCTTACCAAAAATTTAGTTTCTCTTCCTGAAATCTGAAGACTGAGGAGTCAAGTCAATGAGCAGTAGAGAACTGATACAATTTATCAGAGCTAAGATGCTTTTATACAGTGCTTGCAAAGAAAAGGGGTTCCCTACTAAGCTTGTATGAGTAATCCACGTAAAGTGTTTAGTTATTCCCCGGAGCACTCGCTTCATTAATTATTATTATGTGTACGCATATTCATAATTAAGTGGTCTGATAAGATTCTAGATACGCGTCATTTCTGTGCAAACAATGTTTACGGTAATCAAACAGTATTAAATCTACTGAAGTTATAAATGTGACTGAATATTGTTAATGTTATATTTGATTGCATTGTATAGCGTGGCAGACAAAAAATATTATGATTTAAATGTCAGTTTCTTGCCAGTTCTTCTTACAGAGCGGTGGCTCGGAACTGACACTTAAATATTTTTAGTTTTATAATTGTTTTGTTGCATGTAAGTGAAACTAAGCTTCGTGATTTTATTGTAATCATATTTCGATTGTTTTTCATATACAATTTTGACGTTTTGAAGTACTATGTAACAGTTTATGAAATTAAAAAAATATGTTTTCTGACATAATATATGTCACTACATAGGTAGTATAAAACAAGGTCGCATTTCTCTGACTGTCTATGTCTGCTTTAAAACTACGCCACGGATTTTACGGTTTTTATGTTGCTAAAGCGACAATATCGCGGCCGGCCGCTAATAAAATGTTTGTTTGTTTGTTTTTGCCACAAATTTATTTTTATGTTTAATACATATAATCATGTCTGTTTCCCCGAAGGGGTAGGCAGAGGCATATTACACGCCCACACTTCGCCAATTATATAGTTGGTCCCACGTAATAGGTGGCCTATCTTTTTATTTATTTACATATATGTATTTTAGCTATTTTAGGCGGGAGAATAATCCAACCTAGACGACTTCCTTGCCCGATTCTTCTACGATCAAGCTCCCGCCCGCAGTGAATGGACACGTAAGTTTTTAAGTAGACGTTTATAAGAGATTTATTGAGCCAAACTTGAATAAAAGGTTTTTTGATAAAACTTGCTAATATTAATGATTTTTATTCAGTGTTAGTTTCCATTTATTGCATGATTCATATTTTTGGAATGTAGAAATGGTAATTCAATGTAATAATAATCAGCCAGTGACATTTTAATATATCGAATAATTGTTTCTTTAAATTCAATCAAAATAATTTGTAACATTTGCACACTTAAATATAAATAGATTTTGACGATACAATTAAGCATGCAAAATCAAAGCAAATAAATATATTTCATTCATTCATTCGTAGATGCGTTACCATCAGTTTATCCATTAATTAGTAACTACTTACAATGTCTGATCAACCTGGGGCTGGATGTCGCCGTATGTCAATTTGCTTGCCATCTCAAGTGCCTGTTCAAGTTAAAAGCCAGATAAATGAAAAATCTCTTAATCCTAAATTAAAAGTATACTTTACTGGTTTGTAGTTCTCAATTCACACATGGATAACAATAGTGTAGTTGCGGGTTTATAGTAATGTCAAATTTATGTTTACTTCGTGTAATTATTGTAACTTTTTTTAAAATTTATTTTATAATGTATGTTATAGCTATGATATCATGAATATCCGATGTAATGTACAAAACTTATTGTTTTGTTTTGTACATCGTATGTATGTGTATAATGTAAACATAAATTTTAAAAAAAAACCTATTACGTGGGACTAACAATCATCATCATTATCATTATATCAGCCATCTGAAGTCCATTGCTGAACATAGGCCTCCCCAATTGCTTTCCACGTAGATCGATCCTTTGCCGCCTGCATCCACCGGCTCCCCGCCGCCCTGACCGGTTCATCGGTCCATCGCGTCGGGGGCCGCCCTCTACTACGCTTGCTGATTCGTGGTGGCCATTCAAGCACCTTAACGCCCCATCGGCCGTCGGTTCTTCGAATGTAAATGGACTAACAATGTAAATGGCTAAATGTGGCCGTATAATACTTAGGCTACCACTTCGGGGAAACCGGCGTGATTGTACGTACGTATATTTTACTATATAACGAGCGGCTAAGAGGTGCTTTTGCAGCTCTCCCCTAATCACATTAAACCGGCTTCTGGATAAGACATAGCTCGTATGCTGAAGCTGGTACACACAAACAGAGCGATAAATTGGTCCAGCTGGGCGTTACTTCAGACTTAATTACTCTAATTAAGCTTAAATAACGATAGACTGCTGTCTTCAGTAAAGTAAACTAAACCAAACTCAAAAACGACTTCAAAAGACCTCTGTAACTAAAAAAACTGAATGTGTTTCTATCGTATAATTTATAATTTGTCTGATTATCTGGTAAGTTGATTAATTTATAATTTGTTTTATTCATTGTTTGTTACATTTTGATTGTCTGTTGACACAACCTTGTCAATAGACGACGCTGTACTATTGTGATCAGTTTCTGATTCGCGCTATTATTATCTATATGTTTATATAATATATATATTAATGTTGTAATTTAGCTTTAGTTGAAGACTGAGGTTGGTTTGTAACAGAATATTCTTTTTTTTCTTACGTTTAATTATCCAGTATTCTGTGGTTTTATTACTTGGCCTGACGTCGTAAATTTCATTCATAATTAATATTTAAATTTTACATATTTTTGTATTTAAGCGTCACTTACACTTGACCTGTTATAGCTGCAAGATAATAATGTTATTTAAGTAAATTAAATACAAAATTAGTACAAGCATGCTAAAATGTCGTTTCACGCCCCGCTTAAAAGACACAGGATTATAGGTACCTACTAGTCATGTTATAACGATTAAAGGTCATTAACAGTGCGGATTGACGAAGAAACATTTGTACTGTGTAGCAATCGAACAGACGACCTTACGACGATAAACCTATACGCACCTCCATACTGACCATTCATTCGTCAATTACTACATAGTATTAAACAAAGTAATGTATGCTCCTCTTTTTTCCCCTCTTTTGCCTTAACTCTTCCTTTCCTTTCTCTTTTTTTCCTCTGACACAAGTCAGAGTCTTCAGAGGTCTCATCTTTGTATTTTTTTCTTGTATGCCATTTTTTTTTCTGGAAGCGATATCTTTAACATTTTTCGCTTTACATGTTTCTATCTATTACAACTTTTGCTATGCTAGTACAATATTTTATAAATGTTTCCGCATACTTACCTGATAGTACATCGTTTATGTTATTGATATCTAAATTTGTCTTTATTTCATCTCTAAGTCGTGCCTCTGCCTACAGAAATAAATAAATAAATATTTCAGACACTTACACCAATTACTTATTTAGTTCTAAGATAAGTATCATTAAGAACTTGTGTTATGGATACTAAATAACGTATAATCATATATAATTACTTTTTTTTGTAAATACATACTTAATATACATAGAAAAACACCCAGACCAGAACAAATATTCATATTTGTACACACAAATATTTGTCCTGTGTGGGGATCGAACCCACGACCTTAGGAGTGGAATGCGGGTATACTCGCCACCACGCCATATCGGTCGTCAACGCCGGAGTCGTCAAATGAGGCGTTTTTATCAGGATGTATGTTACTATTTCCGACGACCGATATGGCGTGGTGGCGAGTATACCCGCATTCCACTCCTGAGGTCGTGGGTTCGATTCCCCCAAAGGACAAATATTTGTGTGTATAAATATGAGTATTTATTCTGGTCTGGGTGTTTTTCTATGTATATTAAGTATGTATTTACAAAAAAAAAAAAAAATTATGTATGTTTATCCGTTATTTAGTTTCTATAACACAAGTTCTTAATGATACTTATCTCGGAACTAAATAATTGGTGTAAGTGTCTGAAATATTTATTTATTTATTTCCTCCACGCTAGGGTCACACATAATAAGGGGAAGTTACTAACTAGCTGAGACTTTCTGACCTTAAAAAGCAAGTGTGTTTACTGATCTCCACGCCCCTATCGGTCGTCGACATAAGCTTAATGTAATGATGCAACGGATCTCTGTTTCCGCAAGTGCGGAAGTTCCGCGCGATTATCAACATCCGTTTCTGCTTCTGTTTCCGCAACTTTTATAAAGGAAATTTAAAAATTTTGATTATTAATAAAATGTTCAGTTGCAATATTGTTTTCTATTATAGATTTGTAATATATTTATTTTTTATCTAGATTTGGTGTATTTGATACTTCAAAAAGAATTATATTTGTAAATTTGTTTTTTTCATATTATTTACACTTCCAATTCTGCATCCGTTTCCGTTTCTGCTATAATTTACTTTTGACATCTGTTTCCGTTTCTGGTTCCGCTAAGACACTTCCGTTGCAACACTAGCTTAATTCTATACATCTGATGTCCTTTTACTGTCTGTAATCACATTACGCTTGGCTTCTGCCAGAGCTATCGTTGACACAAACAGAGCGATAAATTGGAGTCGGCCCTAAACTAAATTTAGCGCAGTGACATGCAATCTTAATTGCCGGCCGGGATGTTACTTCAATTTGCAGCGAGTTCGATTCACTGCCTGAGACGATGTATTTCAAACTCAATTACTATGGCACCACGGCTCGGTTTGTGAAACTTAGTTGCGACTGCAGGATGTAAGGCTGTGCTTTTGGTATGGGAACGAGCGGGGAATTATTTGAGAAATATATTTTCTTTCATCATCATCTCAGTCTTTTAACATTCCAGTATTTTCTTTACTTTGCAACTTTATTTGTTCCGTTTGCTGTGGAGACAATGGGTCCATAAGGGCCGGAGGCAAAGCAGCTTGTCAGGCATTTCAGTGCCTTTCTGATGCGTCCGGTGACAAGAAGGCTTTCAGCTATTTCTGCCAGCGCCCGGCAATCCAAAGAGGAAATGTTCTTAGCGTTATTGGCTCCGTACCCATGGGCCCACAGTTGAAAGTCATGTATCCTACTATAATATTATAAACGTGAAAGTTTGTATGTGTGGATGGATGTTTGTTACTCTTTCACGCGAAAACTACTGAACGGATTTGAACAAAATTTGGCAAGCAGGTAGTTTAAACCCTAGATGAACACATAAAATACTTTTTTTCCCGCTATTCCCACGGGAACGGGAGCCACGCGGGTAACACCGTGCATTATTTATAGTTTCAAGTGTAGGTAGTTTATTTAAGTTGAATAGGTGTTCCTTTGTTTATTTTGTAAGCAATATGAATCCAATCATTTAATCAATCATAGCCTTTGCAACTTATGTCTAAGTTATTGACAAAATTTAAAATAATAAAATAATAAAATTTGTTACTAAAATAACGCGTCGATACTTCGCTAGCGTAAATTGTCTACTATTGTATCGACGCCAGGCAACCGCAATTTTTAAAGAAGACAAGCTGCCCCAAATAGACTAGGAATATGACAAGAAGTTAGTATAGGTTCAGAATATGTATGTTAGTCAGTAGATCAGAAAAATAAAATGTGCACTTACAGTATGGTATACCATTAATGGGCTGAGCTGATAATAACGTCACTTTAAGTCAATATTTGAAATAATAAAATATATTTAATACATCCAGCTATTTCTCAGCAACGACAAAGCAGCCTGCGCCGACAATTAAATTCAGACCATGCTAATAGGTTTCGGTTTGCACCAGGAGGCAATCTGGCAAGACGTTTCAGTCGCTGATGACGTTAGTGCCAGGGAGGTAACCTGATTGCGGCTCCCTACTGTCTTACTGCAATTATACTTGCCTTATTAGCGTTATGTACCTATATCATCATCATATCCTAGCATTATGCTTTAGACTTAAGCTTAGGGCCTAGTGTCTGCTAACTGGTTTTACCAGATTTGGCTGAATTTTATTAAGTGGAGCGACTGCCGTTTTACCTTCGCAACCTAAAGGGAAACATCATTCTATGGTTAAACCATCTGTCAGGATGTTAGAAGGCACTGAATAATAACGACTGCCATAGATGTTCATGACGCTTAACACACTTTTTGCGGCACCGAGCAAGCGATAATTACGCAAATAACTTCGAATAGTCATAGGTACGCCACCAGGGGTTGATCTCGAGACCCACTAAATTTAAAAGAAATGGGTCTCGCCACTTGGCTATCGGCTTGGCTATCGGCACTTAGCCCTATGCATCACGACAGCATAAATATAAGTACAGACAGACAAAGACTGAGATGCCGGCCTCCTTCTGTCTTACTGCCAGAGCCTCGTCCGTTTATCGGCAGCTACACCACTTGCAGGTGAGGTTGGTTTGGGCTCCTAAAATGTTGGTAGGATCCGTATACACCCATTGTAAAGTTTATATTTATGTCACTATTAGACTGCAGCTGAGATTGGCTTGCCTATTAAAAACAAACAAATTAATAGGATCTTCTTCACTGTTCTTTCTTCAACTTGTTCATCATTGAAATCAGGACTACTTCTGATGTTTTAACATTAGGAATAATAAAATTAACTTTCTTAAATTTCTTATTATTCGCACCAGTTAGATCAAGGTATCCAGGACCTCTAGACTTTTTCTTTCGACAATTGGTTTTGGTCTTAAAGTAATAATGTTCCCAGGTTTATTTTTTCCGATTATTCTACGTGATGCTTTTGGAAGATTCTCGCACGAAAATGGAAAAATCACAGCGTCCAATATTTCTACATATTTATTACTAACATTACCACAATTGGACGAAGTTATGCATAATGGATCCAGCCACAAAAACAAATTTTGAGAAAACAGGAATTTTAGTAAATTTGATATAGAATAATTTGAAAACTGTAGTTGGTTTTCGAATTCCTGTTAAATACTGGGTATTGTTATCTACTTCCTGTCTAGTATTGTTTTAATAAGTTAGACATTTATGACAGTATCTCATAAAATCGTTTTTGTGGGTTGGATCCATTTTGCATATCTACGTCCAATTAATACTCAATAAATTAGGTGTACTATCAGTAAGAGTATATCATTTGTAATTTTAGTAATTTTTGGTGGTTAGTACTCTAGTATAGAGGTATCGAATACTAAAACCAGTTTAGTTAGTAGGTACGTAAAGAAAAAAGTTTGGCTAACCAAAGAGCCTTCCTTGTTTTCGATGAGTCATAATTTTGAGACTGCTATTATCAATGCGGTAAGGTTTATTAAATACACACGTCTGCTTAGAGTCCATGGAATCGGGGAATTTAATATTGTTGGTTGTGCGTTGGTTATATTTAGGGCTGCCATCACTTAAATTGCCGACGCCGGATAAACACGGCAAGAATCCCGGACATTTGTGCGAAATAGGGTTATTTCCCCGGACCCCTCTAAAATATATTTTTTCAAAATAAAATCATCGTTAAAATTATTTCTTGGTGGATTAAACTAAGATGTATTTAAATTTATTGTTTATCTTTAAAAAAAATGTTTTTCCTTGACAACAAAAAGCTTCGGGGTTCTCCCGGACATTTTTAAATCCCCCTGCCGGACGGACCCCGGAACCCCTTGAAACTAGGACAAATTCGGGGAATCCCGGACGGATGCCAGCCCTAGTTATATTGCAGATAAGTGGGCGCTCGTGTCTTAGATAACGTAAGTGTATATGAATGTTTAAAAATGCTGGAAACTACGATATAATTATTTTAAATTATAACATTACATAATTTCAATTCAGTTAATTAATAGATATATTTTTGCTCCGACTGTGATTACTAAAATAAAATATAACAAAATAATTCTTAAATTTTTTTTTTGAATTCACAGAAGTTAGTCTTTAAATAGATGACCATGTGTTCGGCATTTGATATTAAACAAGACGCCATTTTTTCTCCAATCGTCATTAGGCACCACTGTCATCATCATCATGTGGATCATGTCCACTGCTGACAGAACATAGGCCTCTACTGCTGTCAAAACATAGACCCCCACTGCTGACAGATCATAGGCCTCCACCGCTGACAGAACATAGGCCTCCACTGCTGACAGAAAATAGGACCCTACTGCTGACAAAACATAGACCTCCACTGCTGACATAATATAGGCCTCCACTGCTGACAAAACATAGGCCTCCACAATTGTCAGTGGGACGTAAATATGGGGTATTAGAGACGACCGACACAGCAATGTTTTGCCCTATAGGTACTCCGCTTCTGAGTTACGGGAACGAGTAGGGGTGCACATACGAGTGTTCTCTATATATATATTTCTTATTAGTGGTGTATGAAAAACTAAAATGTAGGACATAAGTTTAAATAAAAACAGTGCGTGAAAAAGCAATCAAGACTTTTTTCCGTGCACTGCCATTAGTCTGTACATTTTACATATCTGGTATTCAAAATAATATCTTAACCCTTTAACAGGCGGATCACGTTGAAAATATTCATTGGTTCTCCACCTAAAGTTAACCGCATAAGGTTCAATTTATAGTGGTCAAATATTGACCACTGCTCGGCAAAGGGTTAAAAAGATCGATCGAATCGATATAAAATTCCATTCAAAAGGTCAACTCATCTAAGAACTAACCTTTTGTAACTTTGCTTAAGTATCATATTATATCATATCATATATAGCAACAGATAGAAAATCAGCTTAAGATTAACCCTCGAGCTTTTTGGGGTCATTTATCCAGTCTTCGCAAAAATGGTGGTTTCGAGCCTCATTTATCTTATAAAGGTAATAAACTCTCAGGTGCCAGTACAGCCGTTGCCTTCGGAGAATTTTTCGGTAGCACCTACCTATTAGATGAAACCAACGCTGGACTACATTTATCGCTTGCTAATCAAAATACTTCCGTCTGTCTTGAGAGTTATAGTGTCAAAAATATAGAAGAAGCCATTAAAAAGTTAAAGTCCACTCGGTCGATTGGGCCTGATGGTGTACCAACTGCGTTTCTTAAGCTCTGTCGTGAATATTTAAGTATTCCTATTTGTCATTTAATTAATCTCATTGTCACCACATCCATCTATCCACTTCAATGGAAAATATCTAAAATCATACCAATCCCCAAATCTCACAACAAGACCTCTGTTGAAGAATATCGTCCAATTGCCATCCTCTCACCTTTTGCTAAAATTTTCGAGTCCCTTTTATACAAAACTATATACAATCAAATTCAACCCTACCTTTCGGGGGAACAGCATGGTTTTAGAGCTCAAAAATCAGTAACTACCAACTTGCTTACACTCGTTCAGTTTATTTCAACTAGCCTAGATCGGGGTAGGCAGGTTGATGTACTTTATTTTGATTATCGCAAGGCATTTGATCGCGTTGATAATAAAATTTTACTGGCAAAGCTCAATTCCCTGGGATTTACCCCACAATTAGTACAGCTTCTGAAAAGCTACCTTTGGGATCGGCATCAATATGTCCAATATGGTTGTTATGTTTCTGAGCCATATGCTACCCCCTCAGGTGTTAATCAGGGTTCGATTTTAGGTCCACTACTATTTATTCTATTTATCAATGATCTTGTCAAGGTTATCAAGCATGCAAAATGTCTTTTGTATGCTGATGACTTTAAAATTTATATGGAGGTGACAAACGAAGAAGACTGTAACCTCATACAGCAGGACAAAAATGCCATCCATGAGTGGAGTAGACGGAACAGAATGGAATTAAATCTCTCAAAATGTTGTGTAATGTCGTTTGGTAGGCGGCACTCACCAATCAGTTTCGTATACAGCTTAAATGGTAATGCTATCACTCGAACCAGTATAATGAAAGATCTTGGTGTTACTTTTGATCCTGGCCTAACCTTCAACCAGCACATTACAGAAATTACTAAGGATTCATTTCGTCGTTTGGGTTTCACACTTCGTAACATGCAAGATTTTCGCAATCCTCATGTAATGAAACTTCTTTACATGAGTTTGATAAGAAGTAAACTAGAAACTAGTTCGTGTGTGTGGAGCCCACACGAATCAAAATATAAACTGGTTTTAGAAAAAATACAGAAAGCCTTCTTGAGATAACTATATAAGAGAATTTATGGATACTATCCATTTCTATATCCGTCAAATTATTTATTAGGAATGTTAGGTATGTGCTCGTTGGAGATGAGGCGACACAGAGATTTACTTTTGTCAGCAATTAAAGTGCTGCGTGGCCGGATCCAGAGCCCAGAACTCCTGGAACTAATATCTCGGCTTAACGTGCCCGACAATTACGTTCGACAAAGGACTTGTCGTGAACGCCGCTTGTTTGCGCCACCCACGTGTCGCACTGCTGCGCACCATCACTCCCCGATCGGCCGAATGCACATCGGCCTTAATGCTTTCCTGTGTCAGTACCCTGACTGTGACATATTCGTAGACAGCTGGGAATCAATCCAGGCAAAATTGTCGTCTTTTTGTCAATATTTATGTCCTCTTTAATTATATTTTTTAACTATATATGCATGTAAAATTACTCACTGAGTTAGTTATTGTAATTATTAGTGTTTTATTGTAATTGATCAGTACCCTGACTGTGACATATTCGTAGATAGCTGGGAATCAATCCAGGCAAAATTGTCGTCTTTTTGTGAATATTATGTATTTAATTACATTTTTAACTATATATGCATGTAAAATTACTCACTGAGTTAGTTATGGTAATTGGGCCAGACCCGTGTAACTAATACAAATAAATAAATAAAATAAAATATTACGCACAAGAGCCATGAGACACTTAAGTAAAATAAACTTGTAACATATTTTTTAAAAGTTATATTGGTAAATAAATTAATAACCTCTTACAATCACACCAATTATTTAGCTTCAAGATAAGTACAATTAAGAACATGTTTTATGGATGCTAAATAACGGATAAACATACTTAATATACACAGAAAACACCCAGACCAAAACAAATACTCATGTTCTTGCACACAAAGATTTGTCCCGTGTGGGAATCTAACCCACGGCCTCAGGAGTGGAGTGCAGGCTCCATGCCACATAAGTCGCCATATGACTACCTACATTCTGCCTGATGAGAAGCAGTCGATGCAGTGCATAAAAATGGAGACTCTTCATAACGTTGAGTAAGCACGGTGCAAAGCGCACCCAGAAACTTGTTATTTGTACAGCAACAGTATCATGTGAAATAAAAAATCTGCGTCTTTGTAACTAAGGCTTGCTAAAATGCCGTCTCACGCCCGCTTAAAGGACCCGGGATTATATTAACTAGGAAACACAGAGCATAATGGTCTTACAGGAACCACTTACCAAATTTAACAATAACATACCTAATTACGGTAACCCAACGTATCTTGCGGTCGTAGGGCTTTATTCGATAAACGTTCCTTAACTCAATTGTACTTTAACTGTATCGTATCGTGATACACGAGTTTAATTAATGTATTCAATAGAAGCCGTGTTCTGGTTGTATTAGTTTGTTGGTCTACTGGTTTCTGTTTGTTTGGTTGGAATTACATAAGGTTCTTATTACAAATTGTTGTTTTGGTACTGATTTGTATGCTTTTATAAGTAATGTGTATATAGGGACTAACAACATCTAAGGAGCTCAGGCCAACCTCACCTGCAAGTGGTGCGCCTGCCGATCAACGGACGAGGCTCTGGCGAACGTAACAGATCCCGGTTAGCGGCAATAGACTCGCCCCCTATTACGTGGGAACAACGATATCTTAATATACTTCTATGTATGTTAAGTATGTATTTACAAAAAAAAAAAGTACTTACTTATGTTTATCCGTTATTTAGTATCCATAACACAAGTTCTTAATAATACTTATCTTGGAACTAAATAATTGGTGAAATATTTATATTATTATTATGATATAATTGGCGAAGTGTGGGCGTATTAAATGCCTCTACCTATTCCTTCGGGGAAGCAGGCGTAAAAGTATGTGTGTATAATTTATGTGTATCAGTCAATAAGCCTTCATGTTGCGCTTGATACCGTGCTTTTTCCACGCCATGGAGTGCTCTCTTTTTTTTGGAATGTATCGACTGCTTACCCGGCATGAGGGACATTATGACGAGTCACAGTAACGAAGAATAAAATATATATATACATTCACGCCTGTTTCTCTAAAGTAAAGTTAAGTAAAAAGCTCTTTATTTTATAAACTATTATATAGCTCTTGAAAACGTCAAAAACAAAATATAAAAAAATACTATTATTACTACAATGATATCACGAAGCTTAAATTCACTTTGCATGTAAGTGAAAAAATTAAAATTAAGTGTAAGTGAATCTAAGTGCCAGTTCCCAGCCACCGCTCTGTGAGAAGAACTAAAAAGAAACTCACAGGCTATGCTCTTTTAAATTATTAATCAAATATAACAATACAGCACACACTGAATATTTAAAGATATTGAATTGATTTGATATTAATTGGGACCCTCCCCAGAAGCCGTAACCAAAAAAGTAGCTCTAGGGGTACCTTCCATCACAGTCCATAAGTGTGTAATATGAAACAGAGCTGCAGGTAGGCAGAGGCTAATTATACGCCCACACTTCGCCAATTATGTTATGGTCCCACCTAAAAGGTGGCGAGCCTTTTGCCGCTAACCGGGATCTGTTATGTTTGCCAGAGCCTCGTCTGTTGATCGGCAGGTGCACCGCTTGCAGGTGTGGTTGGGTTGGGCTCCTCAGATGTTGATAGGATCCCTATACACCCCTTCATCTCATCCTTGTAAAAAAAAGACGTGTAACACTCGGAGACTGCCGCGGTAAAGCTATTGCATAGCATTTTTTATCAACTTATGCAATTATAATTATTTATTTATTTTATTACATTTTATTTATGCAGTAGATTTTTTTCTTTGATATTAATTCAATTTACACTTTTAGGGTGGTGACCGATCAGAAAACAAATTTTAGCCACCCGATACAACCAATGCCACCTAAAGGCGGGTTGTTGAACTAAAGAGACAAGCGTGATTTTCAAAAAAAAGTCATTAAAAGTTGTGCTATTTATCGATAGATGGAATAACTAAAAAGTATCACCGCTGTGCCGGTCGGAGTGGGAGGTGTTAGGTTTTTTTACGTTACGGAATTTCTGGATTCGGTCTCCACGCTCAAGACCCGCGATAGAAGCAATGCAATAGCTTAAAATATCTAACATATTAATTCATTACATTCTCATGAGATTGCGTTAGGCTCCATATTTTCTCAATTATTATTTAGGACATTATAGGGCCTTAGGTATTAAGGTACTCGACGCCTTCTGTTAGAGCTACGAGCATTTTCCACAAACACGTTGTTGTAGTTATACAGTCTGAATCAAAATAGCCTTTGTGTTGTGAAACCAAAGGAACACACCCTTTCTGCAATCAAAGAGTATGAAGTATGGAAAACTCATTTAACACCAGGGTTGTCGCTTCGGAGAATTTTGAAAAAAGTTAGGTTTATTTTATATAACACCCTATATAGGGATCCTGCCAAGACTATTCTTTTTTTTTCGTTTTACGTCGGTAAAAAAATGCATTCACGAACTGGCTTCCGGCCAAAAGAGGACCGAAAGGGGGTGTGGGACTCGCCACCGGCAGACGCGACCACCATTAGTAATACCCACTAAAAATCTTCCGACGACGCCCGCCGCTTGTTGAGAAAGAGGCGGGGGCCAGTACCTGGGTTGCAGTGTCTGACACCGCGCCTGCGGCCAACGTGCCCCGGACTTAAACCGGGAGGACCTCCTCAAAGAGGCTCAGTGCACGCGCCCCTCTTACCTCCTTATGCGACCATAGCGTGCGTGGCAGACTTCCCGGAGGAAGGCCCCGCCGTCTAAGACCCTCTTGGCGCTGCTGGACGGGAACTTCTGGCACGACCGCATCGCCCTCCACAGGTCCCTCTTAGTTTCCCCCTCGGTAGTCAGTACTAAGGGCACCCAGAGTCGCTAATCTCTGGGTGTTACCTTTTCCCTAGCAGGATCTCCGCCCTACCGGGAGGTATTCAGCCCCCTCACCACGTCAAGGTGGAGACCAGTCGGGGGGGTCCTACGAAGACCTAAGGAGCCCAAGCCAACCTCACCTGCAAGTGGTGCAAATATGTCTCTGCCTAACCCTTGGGAAACAAGCGTGAATGTATGAAATTCATAATGCATTTTATTGCATTTGTCATATAAACCAGCTATATTGAAAAATGTTATATGAAGCCTCGTTTATGCGCAGTCATATTCGGAAAAGGCTTCCTTATTTTCTAGCCGCAGTGTATTGCGAAAAAAAGTATAGACGTAACGTAGATGGCGCTGACTGTGTGTCTAAAAGTATAAACGCGACAGCCCTATAGATTTCCGCTTTAATCTTAAGTTTGAGAGCAGAGTTGATTGTTGCCACATCTCAAGACAAACAATCAAGCAGTCCCGGGCGCGGAAGCCGTTTTGGCTATATTGATTGCTTTGTGGAGCGTAGCGAGCGGAAGGAGACACAATCGCTTCAGTTAAGCAGTGCTCTCAGCGATCAGACCTTAAATTGATGCCCTGATACTAACACTATACTGATACCTACTTGTAGAACAGTTACATGCAAAGTAATACTATACTCCCCTCTAAAAATAATGTATACGGGAAAAGAACTTGGGAATACTTGCTACCCTTGATTTTAAACAAGCTACCTACCAAACTAATGAAAAAGCTAAATAAAGGCAATGTCAAGGCCTTTAAAAGAATACTTAAAGAATATTATTTGAGCGCAAATAATTAATACCTACACTATTAACCAGCAGTATATACCTACACTTTACGTATACTATATACCTATATTATATTAGGTCGGGGAAAAAGTCTTTTCGCATAACGTAGGTATAAACTTATTATAAAATTTTTTTGACTGTACTATTTGTGTCTGGCTGGTTTTGGTAACATTAAAAAGGTTCCATTATAAAGAAAAGAAAAAAATAAAAAAAAGTTGTTTCCCGCTATTTTTCATTTGTTTTTCTCTCCGTTAAAATGAGTGAATCTAATGAAGAAATTCGATACATTTTAAAATTTTATTATAAAAAAGGCAAAAATGCAACTCAAGCAGTGAAAAAAATTTGTGATGTTTATGGACCTGATGCAGTGTCAGTAAGAGTAGCACAAATTTTGTTCAAACGTTTTCAGTCCGGAAATTTTGATGTTAAAGATGCACCTCGCTCTGGTCGCCCTGTTACGAATAAAATGGACGCCATTTTTAAAGGGGTGGAGCAAGATCGGCATATTAGTAGTTACGATGTAGCTGAAGAACTGGGAATTGACCACAAAACAGTTTTGACCCATTTGAAGAAAGCTGGTTATACAAAAAAGCTCGATATTTGGGTGCCACACGAGCTCACTCAAAGAAACTTAATGAACCGTGTACTCATTTGCGATTCATTATTGAGACGTAATGAAACCGAGCCGTTTTTGAAGAGATTGATAACTGGCGATGAAAAGTGGATCACGTACGACAAGAACGTGCGAAAAAGGTCGTGGTCGAAAGTTGGCCAGGCTTCACAGACTGTGGCCAAACCTGGCCTAACACGAAATAAGGTGATGCTGTGTGTATGGTGGGATTGGAAGGGCATTGTTTATTATGAGCTTTTACCGCCCGGCAAAACCATCGATTCTGATCTTTACTGCCAGCAACTGATGAGATTAAAGGAAGCAGTCGAGAGAAAACGGCCGGAATTGATCAACAGGAAGGGTGTGGTCTTTCATCACGATAACGCTAGACCACACACATCTTTAGCCACTCAGCAAAAATTAAAAGAGTTCGACTGGGAGGTCCTAGTGCATCCACCATATAGCCCTGACCTTGCGCCTTCAGATTTTCACCTGTTTCGGTCTCTGCAGAATTCTTTAGGTTCTGTAAGGTTGACCTCAAGAGAGGACTGCCAAAACTATTTGTCCCGTTTTTTTGATCAGAAGTCCCAAAGTTTCTACAGTAACGGGATAATGTCACTGCCCACAAAATGGCAGAAAGTTATTCAACAAAACGGTACATATATATTGTAAATAAATGTAAAAAAACTTTGAAAAAAATGTCTTGACTTTTCATACAAAAATACGAAAAGACTTTTTCCCCAACCTATTATTTTACACTACATACAAAGCTAGTACATATACTGGCAATATATTAAACTTAGTTTAAGTGGCGACTCAACCTTAGCAAATAAATCGCTGTGCGGTTTCCGTTGAGGTTTTATGAATGTACCCATTGTTTTGTAATTTTTTATATTATACAATAAAAAAAAATAAAAAAACATAATGGATAAGAAAGTGACCTTAAATATTTAACGAAAGATTTATGTTAGTAATAATAATAAAAACGTTCAGTTACCACATTAATACATATACAATTTTAATTAAAACTAATCTTAAATTTAAATTGTACCAATGAGGCCTCCGCTCAACATTATGTCGATACAAAGATTGCCAATAATGCTGGTATTCTGCAGATGCCGGTGAGATGAGGTAAATAAATGACTCCATATAAATAATTTTACCAACTTGCCTGCCCAGCGTAGTGATTATGGGCAAATTCTCCTGATATAATAACTTATTAAGAAGTCTTTATATGACTGGAATGATGACAACGAGACAATTAAAAAAGTTAAAAAGAAACAGTTGTACATAAATTTCAAACAGAAAAAGAAGCATCATTAAGTAATAATATGTCTATAAGTAAGACTTAGTAGCCTATTAGTGTCGTATTAATGGACTGAGATCTCATCTTACAAACCAAACTGAGAGGGATTCCAGGTCATACCTACTCTACCACGCGTAATTGGGAAAGGCTAAAGGTGACCCTCTGTTGTTGTGTTCTAGACGTCTCATGGGATCTGACATGGCTTCTTGATTTAGTAGTAACCAGGCCCAACATCTTAACGTGCTATCCGAAGCACTCGATATAAAATTCCATACAAACAAGCTACTAAGGGCTGACTGTTGTGAGCTCTAGGCCAGGTCTTTGCAGTCAAGGAAATAAAAATTAAAGCTAGATAAACGAATTCTTATATTACTGCATGTTAACACAGAGTAAAGTTAATGTACAAGAAGAACCGAAAAGGCAACATACAGTTATTACATTCCTGAAACATCAGCCTCGGGCGGGGCGATCCCAAACTTTCTGCGTTTACCTAAATAAGTACGTTACTTTGAAAACATACGGGGGAATAATTTATACAGTGCCGCGCATACGAGTTATTAAAACGATGACGACCGATATGACTTGGAGGTCAAAATACTCCGCTCCTGAGGTCGTGGGTTCGATTCCCACGCTGGAAAGTTGTTTTTAAAGGTCTACTAAGTATGTACATACAAAATACATATATTCGTTATTTAGTATACAAAGCACAAATTCTTCATGATACTTATAGGAGAACTAAATAATTTGTATGATTGTAAGAGAATTAAATACTTATTAAATACCTACCAGATTGGGCCCTGCAAATACCGACTCAAACAAGACCGATATCGCAGAGATTCCTTTCTCTCTGCTTCGTGCCCAAGCTACGAGAGAGAGAGAGAGAGAGGACAAGATGCCCTGCTGGAAAACCAGTAGCGATGAAGTCCAGGTAAAGAGAGTAGCTCGCGATCCATACTCTTTCAGCGCAATAGCGTTGTTTAATAACTAGGAGCGTTCCTTAAAGTGACATAAGCACGATAACAAACCACTTATGACGACCGGCATAAATACGGTTCCACTTCCTGCCTGAACTATAGGAACAGATAAAGACTTGCGCTGGTAGAGAATTTGAAAGCCGGTATAACTTGAATTAATATTTTTTTTTAAACGGTTGCTGATAATCTTCTCACTAGGACGTTGATTCCTTTTTTTTTTTGTTTTACGTCGGTAACTAAATGGATTTACGCACTGCCTTCCGGCCAAAGGGGGACCGAAAGGGGGTGTGGGACTCACCACCGGCAGACACGACCGCCGGCAGCAATACCCACTAAAAATCTTCCGACGACGCCCGCCGCTTGTTGAGAAAGAGGCGGGGGCCAGTACCTGGGTTGCAGCTTCCTACACCCCGCCTGCGGCCAACGTCCCCCGGACCAAAACTGGGAGGACCTCCTCAGAGAGGCGCAGTGGACGCGCCCCTCCTACCTCCCCCTGCGACCAAAGCGTGTGTGGCCGACTTCCCGGAGGGTCCATGGTTAGACAGCAGGGGCCCCCTGCCCCCGCTGCTTAGACCCTCCTGGCGCTGCTGAGCGGGCCCTCCTGGCCACCCGCAGCGCCCTCCATAGGACCCTCTTAGTTTCCCCCCCGGTAGTCAGTACTAAGGGCACCCAGAGTCGTCGGTCTCTGGGTGTTACCTTTTCCCTAGCGCCTCCTGCGCCCTACCAGTCGGGGGGGAGGACGTTGATTCCTAAACTTAGTTTATTCAACTTCTTCTCTAATCGTGTTTCTTATATCTGAGGATCGTAATCGCTTCCGTTCATGATCTTCGATTTTACAATGGGCCGCCACACTTCTGTATCACCCGCTACTCGTAGAGCATCTTAGACGGTGGAGTTGCGCGGCTGCGGCTGCGGGACCTCCTTCTTTCCTCTTTGCCTGTGAATATGGTTTTTCGAGGTGCTCTCCATTTATTCTGACAATGTGTCCTAAGTACTCTAGGATTCGCTTAAGGCATATTTGTCGATGATTAGTTTATTGAACTAGTGCAGGAATAAAGGAGGTCAGGCGGCGGAACGGAGTTCCATATAATAACTGAAACTCAGCCAAATCTGGTAAGACCAATAAGTAGACCATGGCCCTAAGCTTAAGTCTAGGTCACCGGCATAATGCTAGGCTATGATCATGATTAAAATAGTGCAGGAGAACTAGAGAGGTTAATTTGCAAAAATATCCAAATTATAGCCCGTGTTTTTCAACTCACTGTTAATATTAAGAAGCGTCTTGGCACCAAATACGAATGGGTATTCAGCTTGGAATACTTACTAATGTAAGTATCACATATTTTTTGATAGTATTTCGGTTAAAATTCTCATTTTCACACTTTGAAAACGTTAACTAGCATGCATCCGTGCACCTTATCCTTACTTTAGTTTAAGTGAGATAAAGTTTAACGGTAGTTGGGTTTTAAGCACTTATTTTAACAGTGTAAGTTTTATTTTTGTATCACTGAGTGAGAGAGAAGGATGGGCCTTAATATGAGGTCTGATACGAAGGATGGTAAGCATGCATCATTTCAGACTATTATGTCTTACTTATGTCTTCTTAGCTTCCAAAATTCTATCAGCAGGATGCCACACTCCTGTTCACTCGCGATAGGCCCTGATGGAGGCCATGGTCCGAAGCGAGAGGGAATGGGGTGCTGTTGCCTCCTTTTGCGAAGCAGTCATGTTAGCAAAGGAGGCGGCGGAATGAGAAAGGCAGAGTGCCTCTCGTCACGGTCTCAGCCGCCGCGGTGGGCGCCCGAGACGTCGGGAGGCACGAGATGACTCCCAGTCACCGTATGCGTTTGATTGTGGGTGGTGAGTAATGGATAACTCGCCGCCCGTCCGCCTTCTATAGGCTCTTTCGCCAGTTCTAGCTAGTAAAAATTTTTTTTGTGAAAAACCGTCCCAAAAGTGTGCCAGATACATTCGCAACTGTTTACATGCGAGTCTGCTCATCATCTCAGCCCATTAACATCCCACAACTGAGCAGGAACCTCCTCTAATAGACCAAGATAAGATGGTAATGGGTCATACTCCAACAAACGGACCCTGTGCAGACTGACGGAGAAGCCGTCTTTCTGCGGCATTCTCGAAATTCTTTAACTCCATAATACAGGTCTGATCAGGTGAATGAGGTTAATTATAGTGAGATGAGATGATTCTAAAAGGACGAACCAGTTTTGTTCTATCACGGAAACAAAGACGAGGGCTGACGCTAGTATAATGCATTCTAGTGCCAGACTGTCCTCAAGTCCTCCATGTCGCCCATTAGACATAATTGCAAGGTTTTACGTCTTAAGCCAAGTCTCATTCTGGACAATCATAACTCTATATTATCCATTATGGCATGGCTTTAAATGAGACGTTATAGAACTATAATTTTGTTCAGTTTTGCAAACGCTAGTCAATTCTAGTGCCAGAATGTCCTAAAAGTGTGCCAGACTGTCCTCAAGTGTGTAAGTGTGCCAGATACTTCATTCCGCCTATTAGACATCATCGCAAGTTTTTGCGTCCCGGGTGAAGTTCGGACGACAACGTGCCTCTATCTTTTTGTCGAGGACAGACTTCGCTGTGCTAACAAGTTGGCCGTCCCATTTCGCGCTTCGACGAAATAGGACGCCTCAGTGCTTTGGGACGGGGGTACAGGGCGCTCGCTCATTATGCTTTTTTGGCTGATTTTTATCGGTGCTGGCATGTAAAAATTTATGAAATTAAAGGAAATGTTCTTATTAAAATTATCTCTGAAGGGAAGCAGCGTTTACAGAGGTCCGAACGTTCGTCCGATAGTTTGTTAGGCGCTTTCGTGCGTCGGAAGGCACGTTAAGAACTCACACATAGTGATAACCGGGACCACACACCGCTAGCGCGGTAGAGTATGATCTGAAGCCTTTTTACCCCGGTTTGTAAGAGGAAAACTATTCTCAGCCATCATCATTATTATTTTAGCCATGCGAAGTCCACTGCTAAGCCTAGGACTTCCCAATAGTGTTCCACATTAATCGATTGTATGCCGCCTACAATCACCGACTTCCCGTTATCGGGAGGCCATCCTTTACTACGTTTGCTGCGTTGCAGTCGCCAATAAATAACCTTAACACCCCATGAGTCGTCAGTTCTTTGAGCTAAGTGCCCCCCCCCATGGCCATTTTTCTTGCTGTGTCGGTTACTTCAGCTCCAACAGATTTCCTCAATCCTGATTCTATCACGTCCGTGCTCTCTCTATTGCACTTTGAGCGACACTGAGCTATGTTTAAACACCCAGACATGTACAACGTCTCACCAAACGTGACGTGTTCCTTAAATTAATGTAAGTAAAACCGCAGATAAAGCTAGCAATTAAATATACGCTCCCAGTGCGTCCCCTCGCGCCACTTATTTTCATAAAGTTCGCCATCTCCTGCATAACGAACTCTGCCTTCAGCTGCTCGGCCGACTGTTCCCACTGCTGCTAGATTGCCAGGTACTTAGATATTTGTTTAGTTACTTTAGTAGGTGGCTGTGAGTAAGAAGTTGTGTATTTTCTTACTATACCTATCATTCACTTATAATATGCCGCATCATAATTCTAGCACTCTCGATAGGTGCCTTAGACCTACGATTAGGACCCTGAGTATAATATTCCTGTTTTCTTCCATTTACCAAATACAACACATATTAAACTTGAACTGGTAGCTTAGATTTGAAATCGATAATCTCAAGATACCTACCATCTCCGTGACCCCGCAAACGCGTAACATTCGGGATTATTCCCGCTCGTAAGCCTACACTTCGACCATTTTATTATTGGACCCACGTAATAGGTGGCGAGCCCATTGCCGCTTACCGGGAACTTTTATGTTTGCCAGAGCCTGGTCTGTCGATTGGCATATGCACCACTTTGAGGTTGGCTTGGACTAACCTAAGATTTTGGTAGGAGGACCTACTCAGAGAGGCGCAGTGTGTCGCGCCCCTCCTCGCGGCCATGACGTGACTGGCGGACTTTTGGGGGGTTTATAGCTAGACGGAAGGAGGAGGTCCTTCCGGTTCTGATCCGGGGGACGTTGGCCGCGGGCGGGGTGCTAGTAACTACAAATGCCCTGGTACTGGTCCCCCGCCCCTTCTTCAACAGCGGTGGGCCTAAGATTTTTAGTGGGTAGGACTGCGGTGGTCGCGTCTGCCGCATAAGCCCCACATCCCCTCCCGGTCTCCCTCTTTGGCCGGGAGACAGTACGTAAATGCATTTTGTTACCGACGTGAATCAAAAAAAAAAAGGATGTTGGTAGGTTGAAAGGATCTTTACATTATTTAATATAGTTGGTTGAATTCAAATTTGTAAACGGTGCCTTGTTGAGAACTTTACCAGCATCGAATATCTTACAATAATAACAACATTATTAAATTTGTAAACTTTCGAAACATAAATAACAAGAAACAACTGAGTGGCTAAGATTCGACCTCACCATTTATTAACAAGCTTAGTTTCGACTTTGTACGACTTATTAGTACTTTGAGAGCGGAAAGTTTCTGATTGATGATAAACAGAATTTGATTTGTTAATTTAATAATGAATTGAACCAAAACAGGAGTTTGGTGAATTGAAATAACAGTAGTGATTTTTAATTATATTTAAGAATTAAAGTTGGCTTGTTAGGTTAAAAAATGGTTATCATCTCAGCACATACATGTCCTATTACTCAGTACCAGCCTCCTCTAACGACTGAAGATGAGAGATAATTAGGTCGTACTCCAGTGTGAGGACTCAGTTGGCAGAGGCAGCTGTGTATCTTGCTGTCAGGTTTTTATAGTTAGTTAGTACATACATACATACATACATACATACATACTACACATTAACTACCCATAACAGAACGTGCCTAGACCACGTCATGATAAAAACAAGACTTACAGCAGCTTGTTATGTTGCAGAAACGTCTATCACAGATCATAACGCTATTATTCTCTTCTTAGAACGAAATCACTCACCAAATAGATCGTATAGTATAACAAAAAAAATAGACTATGATAAACTCGATGACAATATGAATGACATAGACACAGATATTTTCTTATGTGATGATGTGGATGCAGCAACATCCCTTTTTGTTAATATCCTGAACAACCTAATAATGGCTAATACTAAAACAATAAAGTCACCAAACAGAAAAAGAATTTACAAACCGTGGATAACCGCTGGGCTTCTAAAATGCATGAGAAATCGAGACAAATTACACCAAAAAGCGAAAAGAAATCTTAACAACCCAGATGTAATGCTAATATACAAAAGATATCGTAATTTCTGTAACGATTTGCTTAAAAAGGTTAAAATACAATACGACAGAAATAGACTTGAACTAGCCGCAAAAACAAATAATAAAACACTATGGAACGCTATAAAAGACATCACGCATACAAACAAAAGAAAAAACAATGCTACACAACTTATCAACACTCCAGATCCACTAACATCCGTTAATCAAGTAAATACGTACTTTGTGAATATAGGTAAGGAAATTGCAGATCGGCTAAACACTCAACAGGACCATTTTCCATCGCTACCGCCTAAAACTCATCCGCACTCACTAGTTATTCTCCCGACAGACGAATTCGAAGTAAATAATATTATCGAAAGTATGAAAACCGATTGAGCCGTCGGTCGCGATAATATTTCCTCAAAGTTCATAAAAAGGTATAAACAAATTCTTACTCAGGCTATTACCTTTATTTGCAACCTAGCTATTAAGACAGGTAGGTTTCCCGATGCTTGGAAATTAGCGGAGGTTCATCCCATACACAAAAGCGGAGACGAGGTCTGTGTCAACAATTACAGGCCGATTTCTATACTACCATCGTTTTCAAAAATCCTCGAAAAAATTATGAATAAGCGCCTAGTAAATTACCTAGAGAACAATAAGTTGCTTTCTTCATCCCAGTTTGGTTTCCGTTCAAAATTATCTACTAGTGACGCTATACATTCTCTGACAGGATTCATTTCAGATAATCTGGATGTAAACAGAAAGGTTATTGTCATTTTTATAGATCTGGCAAAGGCTTTTGACACGGTCTCCGTCCCTCTGCTGCTTAGGAAAATGGAGAATCTGGGAATCAGGGAAACCCAACTAAAATTGTTTTCTGATTACCTAGCTAATCGCTATCAGCGTGTCAAAATAGACGAATACGTTAGTAATGACCTTCCTATCATTCACGGTGTACCACAAGGCAGTATTCTTGGTCCCACCTTATTCTTGACCTATATAGATGAACTCTGTGAGCTCGAAATGCCAAACGGAAAAGTTGTTACCTTTGCGGATGACACTGCGCTCTTGTTTCAAGCCGAAACCTGGGAACAAGTTTATAACCACGCACAAGCTGGTCTCAACCTAGTTGGGACTTGGTTAGTTAAAAATAGACTGGCTGTAAACGTTGACAAGACCAAATATATTGCATTCTCTATAAAAAATCCTAGATTTCCGATACAAGACCTAAAATAATAGCCCACACTGGTTTGTGTTCTAATTATACTAGTTCCTGCTTATGTATGCCACTACAGAAAACTGACAGTATAAAATACCTAGGTGTAAGTCTAGACAAATCACTAAATTTCAACACACACATCGATCTTCTAGTGGCTAGAACCAGAAAGCTTATTTTTGTTTTTAAAAATCTGCGACGGGTCTAGCACTATGTCAGTCAATTCTTGCTTACTGTATAACGGTTTGGGGGGGTGCCGCTAAAACGTTGTTATTGAAGTTAGAAAGGGCTCAAAGATGTGTTCTAAAAGTAAGTCATTTCCTGCCTTTTCTACATCCTACCAACTTAGTTTACGAGCATACTGGAATGCTAACTGTCCGTCAACTCTACGTCCAGAACACAGTCCTAAGACTACACTCTCAACTTCAGTACGATCCTGCACTCCTAGCCGATAAACGACGCAAGCACGCAGTCTGTCCTACAGCGCGCTCTAATACAAGATTCTTACAGCACCAATTCACCTTCCTGGCTTGTTATCTTTACAATAAGCTGAACAAAATTCTGTCATTCTACAAGCAGCCCAGAAAAACCTGTAAAAAGACTTTATGCAAGTGGTTACAAAAGCTAGATTATAATGAGACTGAACAATTACTAGCGATTCTCCGTTAATGCACACTCACACACACACACACACCATAACACACAAACACACACACACACCACATAACCCACACAAACACACTCACATGATTATTGTGGTTCAATATGTTTCTTTTTCCTGAAATTTTGTTAAATTTTTTACTTATTTCTGTTTCTCTCTGGTTTTACCGGAAACTTTGTAAATATATACATTAATTTATAGTAATTTTTATTTTTTAGTATAAGAGTATTCCGAGGTGAGGGCCTGGTGATCTGTCACACAGGATTTTCCTAGTATGGACTCCAGTCTCTCACAAAGGATAATGTGTCTTCACTGTCTGTAACTACTGTTTATTTTTTGTAATCCTTTGTGAAGAGAGAAATAAAATATTCATTCATTCATTCATTCATTCATACATAATGTCACACTCTTTCCCGTAGGGGTAGGCAGAGATCACATCCTTCCACTTGCTACGATCTTGGCACACACTTTTAGCTTCATTCACACTCATTAACCTCCTCATACAGGCCCGTCGGTTTATTTATTTATTTATTTAAACTTTATCGCACAAATTAAAATTAAAATGTACAAAAGGCGAACTTAATGCTGCAAGGCATTCTCTACCAGTTAACCTTTGGGTTAGCAGAAAAGTATGAGGCAGTACGAATAAGAAAACATATAAACTTACATAGAATTAAATATGTGTTATTAATAAACTACATATACCTATACACAAAATTAATAGTAATTATAATATGTAGACTCAATCGGATGATAACTCCTCAAGAAAGTATTTCTTGACCAACCCTTTAAAAGTAGGCTTGCTTTCTGCCAACCTTATATCAGTAGGGAGAGAGTTCCAAAGTTGAATAGCTTTAGGTTTAGGGTACTTTTGACCTGCCCTTTCTCTAAAATTGTTTGTATTTGGTCATGGAAGGTCTTACGTGGTCTTCCCCGTGGTATGCTTAGATGGTTTGGTCATGTTGAGAGGATGAATGAAAGTAGATTAACGAAAGTGATTTATGATGGACAAGTGGTTGGAAGTGTTAGTTAGTTTATAAGTATGAGAGCTCTATTGAGCCAAACTTGAATAAATGAATTTTGATTTTGATTTGATTTTGATTATAAGCCGTATAATAGGGTCTAGTGGAAAATTTTCACGGAATGGGTGCTAAAGGACGGCAAAAGGCATGGAGGCAGACCCCGGAAACGGTGGTGTGACAATACTGTCTCCTACGTTCTGGACAGGGCCCACAATAGGGAGGAATGGAGCCATCAGAGGATGACCTTTGCCATGTGGTGGGACAATAAATTAAGAAATAAGTCTCAAAGGGTGCGTTCACATCTCACTAATGCGCAGCTCACGACGCGCTGCGAACGTCCTGCACGCATGCAGTCACTATTATGGTTTGGTGCCTCTATTATTATTAGAACATTAGCAATATTATTAAAGCAACTCATGCAAATGCAGGCGGCGCATAAGCAAGCACCAAAGGTGCGTATATCTGGTAAATGTGCCGCGCATGTGCAGCTCGCGACCTAACATGGCTTGCTGACTACTAACTAGGGCCAACATTTTGACGTGCCTCCCAAAGCGCAGAGCCAAAGCCAACCTCACCTGCAAGTGGTTCTCGACGGACGAGGCTCTGGCGAACATAAAAGCTTCCGGTAATTGGCAATAGGCTAGCCACCTAATACGTGGGACCATCAATATAACTGGCAAAATGTAGGCATATATGTAATGTAGCACGCGTGATAATATGTATGTATAATATGTTATTTGTAATTTGTGCGTCTGATAGGTACTTCCTCTTTTTTTTCATGTATATTTTGTTTCGACGTTTTCAAGTGCTATGTAATAGTTTATGAAATAAAGAACTTTTTATTTTTACTCTATATTGTAAGGACATGAAATAAACTCAGTAAAAATGTTTACGTGTCAAAATAATATAATATTTCTATGTTTCATTTAGTCAGCCTAAAGTACTCATGTTTTAAAGCATCTTGATGTTAGTATGTTTTATTAAAGCGAAAGCAAGTAAGTAAGTAGTAGAAAGCGAAGTAAAGCAGAGTTTCCTTGGATGGGTGACCGTTTGTGTGGCATTTGAAATCGTTCGCTTCCGTGCTTCGGAAGGCACATTAAGACGTTGGTCCCGGTTATCACTCAATGTGGTACTCGCTAAGCCATGTTAGAGGCCTAATTGGGCGGGTTGAAAAATTCTAACAGCAGGACGCCATACACCTGCCTCCGCAAATCCGCACTGGGTTCGCGTGCTAGAGTATGACCCAATACCCTCGCACCTTGGTATGTGAGAGGAGGCTCGTGCTCAGTAGTGGGACGTTAATGGGCTGAGATGAAGATGATGATGTTTTATTTAGTCAGCTAAAAGAACTCATGCTTTAAAGTATTTTGTTGCTTGTTTATGTTTCATATAGTCAGCAAAGAATATTCATGTGCTAATATATTTTAGATGTTTGTATACAATGCGAAGCGGACATCTTGAGCCATTTATCTTCATAATTCCGATCGAAACTAACAGCCCGAATACAAAGTGATCCCATTTAATCTGCTAATACGTTTATCCTAAAAGCTTTCCGTGATTTTCTCAAACGAAATTCCTGGGAAAATAATGGAAGGAAATTGCTCAGAGATTGAAATGAAGCGGTGATTACATGTTCTCTTACAAATTACTTGGGGTTAAGATATTGGTGAGTAGAATTACTTATTATCATTTCAGTCATTATCAGCCTGCTACTGAGAACAGGTCACCTCATACGAACCTTTTTTTTTATTTTTTTATGTACGTCGGTAACAAAATGCGTTTACGCACTGTCTCCCGGCCAAAGGGGGCCCGAGAGAGGTGTGTGGGACTCACCACCGGCAGACACGACCGACTGCAGTAATATCCACTAAAAATCTTCCGACGACGCCCGCCGCTTGTTGAGAAAGAGGCAAGGGGCTGGCCCCCCCGCCTCTTTCTCAGGTACTGGTACCTGAATTGCTGCTCTGACACCCCGCCCGCGGTCAACGTCCCCCGGACCAAAACCGGGAGGACCTCCTCAGAGAGACGCAGTGGACGCGCCCCTCCTACCTCCTTGTGCGACCATAGCGTGTGTGGCCGACTTCTCGGAGGGTGTATGGTTAGACAGCAGGGGCCCCCTGCCCCCGCTGCCTAAGACCCTCCTGGCGCTGCTGGACGGGCCCTCCTGGCCCGCCCGCTGCGCCCTCCACAGGTCCCTCTTAGTTTCCCCCCCAGTAGTCAGTACTAAGGGCACCCAGAGTCGCCAATCTCTGGGTGACCTCTTACAAACCTAGGTGATAAGGATTCAATTATGAACCAAATCATTATCAGCCATATGAGGTGCATTGCTGAACATAGGCCTTGTAATTTTTTTAAGTTTACATTATAGGCCTTGTCAATTGTTTTTCACGTCGATTGGTTTCGAGCCGCCTGCATCCACCAGTCTCCCGCCTTCAATAGGTCATCGGTCCATTAGATGGCAGACCGTGCTCTATCACATAATTCATCATCATCATCATCATCTCAGCCATCTGACGTCTACTGCTGAACATAGGTCTCCCCAATAGTTTTCTACATTGAGCGATCCTGAGTCGCCTGCATCCATCGGCTTCCCGCCGCCTTGACCAGATCATCGGTCCATCGCGTGGGAGGTTTCTACTACGTTTGCCGGTTCGCGGTCGCCATTGAAGAACCTTGACGCCCCATCGGTCATCGGTTCTTCGAGCTATGTGCCAGCCCATTGCCACTTCAGCCTGCAAATACATTTTTATAATACATATTACTTATAATAAAAAAGACGTGTTAAAGTTTACTTTTTGTCCTGTTGTTAGGTTTTTGTTTAAATCTTTACACTTAATGTTATTTTAGTTGTTGTTATTTTTTTTTTGTTTCTTTCTCCTTCGTTAGTGTATATATTTTGTATTTTTTTTTCTTTTTTGATGTATATTTGTTTTTACAACGCACATACTAGCCAGTTTTACCTTAAGTTTTTCTTTTCGCGGGCCAGCTGGAAGATATTTATTTTTGGAATAAGCTGTGCCCTGTACCCAATGTTTCTTAGTTTTTCTGTAAGTATAATTCTGTATGTGTACTAAATAAATAAATAAATAAAATAATTATTCCGGTTCGCGGTCGCTATTGGAGACATTTTAATTGAAATCTGACATTAAGGGCTTCTGTCCTTCGAAAGGCACGATTGACCGATGGTCAAGGTAATAAAGTAAAATCCAAAAATCATTTATTCAAACAAGGCTAAATTGAGCTCTTGTGAAAGTCAAATAAACACTTACGCACCTATTTACTGACGGCGTGAGCTTGACCGTAAAAGAACGGGCAAGAAAATTGTCAAAGTTGGTTTTTGGTTTTTTCTGTCAGTTACAACAAAAAGTACGTAATACTAAAACAAAGTCTATATAAACTTGTGTTCTGCAGTCACAACATTTACAAGAAAAAAAAAAGCAAGATTAAGTACTAATAAACATAGTAGACATGAGCAGACAAGTCCCCACTTGCGGCACCCACAAGTATGACGCATGAACAAGCCATCTCTTCGCTCAAACATATTAACGACGACCCGACGCTTGACGCCATCACCGCAGAAACCTTTAAGTGAGCATGACATACTCATGCTACAGGATCGAAAAATAAGTATAACAAAAATAATATTACTAGATATTAAAATATTGAAATGTGCTGCAAATCACAAATATTTTACTATAAAGTAATATACCATATAGTATCTGTTATAGTATGCAGCTTTCAAAGCAACAAATACCTATATATGTGATGTCGTTAATCCAAGTGACAGGTCTAATAAGGCGGCTAGAAAATTCTAACAGGGACTTCTTGGCGGGAAAGTAAAGCGTCAAGTCTGCAGTTTTGTTTTATTTTTTAAAATTTGTGATATTTCTAACATTGATGTGTAATAACGGTGGATTATTAACCGTTAAGTGTTCGTGAACGTACATGAGTGTTGGTAAATGACACAAAACAATGCAACATCCCTTTTCAAATTCTCTTAAGAAGCCCATGTGAGAGCTCAGTATAGTCCCACATCTTTACTGAGGACTCAACGGGTTTAGGGAGAGGGCATCTCATGTACCATTTATCATCTTTATCACCACTTATTCTCATTTACTATAATTTATATGTTATTAATATATTTCTTATTTGACACTGGCTAAATTTGCAAACTCACGAAGCCATTATTTAAAAGAAAAAAAAATCTAACAGTAGGACGCCACACGCCTGCCTCCACCAATACGTACTGGGTTCGTACTGGGTTTCGTGTGGTGGATTATCATCAATTTTTGAAAGGGGAGACCTGATAGATATCTTATTATCCTATTTTCAAAGTTCCGTACAACGTTGCGTGAAGTCGCAAGTTAAATGAACTACGCCTCGGAAACACTTAAAATACGTTACAACTTTTGTTTTTTTATTAAAACGAGTGCTGTCCCCGTAATATCCATTAAGAAGGCTTAAAAACCGCTCCGGGGCGGACCATTTGGAAGAAAAAATACTCTCCGTTCACAATTATTATAAGCGAGTCCTTCCTTTTATTCTTTACTTTTAAAAGTATTCGGTCTTTCTACCGCACGGCCTTGGATCGTTTTTGGGACCAACTCAAATGTCACTAATGTCACAATATAATGTTTCTGAATAAAAATGGCGCTTGTTCGGGGTTTTTTTTCAAACCGCTTATGCTATTAATGGAGATGTTAAAGATTCGAAAGAAAATCTTTATTGTTCACCAAAATAGAAAAGAACACAAGAAAACAATTGCAAATTTTAACATAAGACATCCATAAATTCAAACATCTTGAATGCATTGCACTATCTTTGCTATAAAGTGAAAAGGATTAAATGAATAGGGTAGAAGTGTATAGGGATCCTACCAAGACCTAAGGAGCCATAGCCAACCTCACCTGAAAGTGGCGCACCTGCCGATCAACGGACGAGGCTCTGGCGAACATAACAATGCCCAGTAGGCGGCAAAAGGCTCGCCATCTATTACGTGTGGCCAACAATCTAATTGTCGAAGTGTGGGCGTATAATATGCCTTTGCCTACCCCTTTGGGGAAACAGGAGTGAATGTATGTATAAAATGAATAGGAATATTAAGGAATCGCGGTACCATAGGCGGCCATATTGCTTACAGCGGTTTCTCCCAAGCAACTTTAATTTTATTTTAATAGTATGTGTCGGTCTTGTGTGGGCCCCGACGTCGTTGCAAAATAAAAAACTTACGTACTACGTATTAATACATATAATTTATTTCAGACTATGGTTCAGAATGTGTAAGTAATAACAAATTATTTACATGCTAGCGTTAGTTCTTCTTCTTCGTCTTCTTCGTTGTGCAGGCTTTTTCGCAATCAGACGTCCCATGCGTCCATTTTGCGTAGGAGGGTGAGAGTACTCCAGCCATCCCAATTCCTCCTGAAATCCTATCACTATCGCGCCCTAACGTCGCTGAAGATTTCCGGAAGGCTGCCGGTCCTGCCCACGCCGAACTCTTCCTGGGCCTGCCCAATCTGCCTCGGCTCGGTAGGGGTGCCATGGCAAGACATTTGTTCCCCGAGTAGTTTATCGATATTCGTAAAACGTGGCCGCACTAGGCAACATTCTATCTACTTATGATAGCCTGCTTAAAAGCTGAAGATCAAGCTCAGTGCCATTGGAGAGGCCTATGTTCAGCAGAGAACGAATGTCCGCTGATGTTGAAGATGATAGCCTGCTTAAATGCCGTTTAGCTCAGCATTAATCACCAACAATAGGATCTGAGACACATGCACCGGTACATAATCCTAAGTGTCCTAATGGGTTTTCTTATTGCGCCATGAATTCTTTAATTTTACTTGCAAAGGAAACTGTCACCTATTTTTTAAGATTTCATTTGGAAAAATCTTCTCTTTAAGTAAGTATTGCATACTCGGACCCTTTTCCGATTTCAATGTTGGGTCGGTTATCAGATATCTTAGTGTTTTTATAGGGATGTTCGGATTTCAACAGACCCGGAAAGTAAGTAAAAATCCGGAGATGGAAGCAGTAAAGTACCTAATGCTTGATAAAGAAATAACCCGTTAGAAACATATATTTGCCTAAGACGAACTTATTGATTCACAAGTTTATAAGCTGGACATTCATTGTCCTAATACTAGATTTTAGATTAGTTTGGTAAATAATTACTGAAATCTTCAAGTTTACCGTTTTTTTTGGTTATATATGAGTCTCAACAGGTGTAAAACGAAAGTTGTAAGAAAATCAGAATTACGTTGATGTAATTAAAATTTTATGCTTAGGGTAATTGAGGTGCATTTAGCCTAATATTATGCATTTATTTATACAAGGTTTGAGCCTCAAGCACGTAGTAGAGTATCACCGCCTGACGGACTGATGATCTGATCTGGGCAGAAGCCGATAGATGCAAGTAGCTCAGAAAAGAACAACATGAAAAGTATTTGGGGAGGCCTATATTTAACAGTGGACTACAGTTTCTGAGATCATGATGATCATACGACGACCTATATGGCGTGGAGGTTAGTATACCTGCACTTCACTCCAGAGGTCGAGGGTTCAATTCCCACATAGTTTAAATCTTTGTATGCATGAACATGAATATTTGTTCTGGTCTGGGTGTTTTCCTATGTACCTATATTAAGTATGTATGAAAAAGTAGTTAAAAAAACAATATTTAAGTAAAGTAGTAAAGTAAAAAACGATATTTAAGTATGTTTATCCGTTCTTTAGTATCCATAACACAAGTTCGTAATGTTACTTATCTTGGAACTAAATAATTGGTGTAATTGGAAGAGAATATTTATGTATGATAATTAATAGTAGGCAGACTTCAAGTGGCTTAGGTGATACAATTTTTTTTTGTTTTACTTATTGGTTTGTAAATACATATGTAATGTACATAGAAAAACATTTGGAACAGAACAAATTATCATGTTTATGCACACAAAGATTTGTCCTGTGTTGGAATCGAAGCCACGATCTCAGGACCACGCTATATCGGTCGTCAATATAATAATACTGATGTTCAGTATTGAGCCTCATGTGGCTGAGACTGATAAAGTTCAATAGTGGACTTCATGTGACTGAGGTGATGATGATAAATCGATATTTCTCTCCTACTCTCTCTCTTTCTTTCTCACATCTCTACATTCTGAAACTCTCCGTCACATCTCTACATTTCACGTTCAGGATTTTCTTTGTTACCCTTATCACATTGCAATAAAGTTGAAAATCTAATTGGCATAGCTGAGCACATAACAGAGTCCTTTTAAGTTATGTTACCGCGTTTTATAGCTTCGTTGAGGTTTTTTTATTGAACTTGATATGGTAACTTAATCCTAGTAACTTGGTTGGTAAGGCTCATTTTATCTTGAAGTTTATTACGAGCTGAGGTCAGGTTTTTGTGTGTTGGAAGGGGTATATTTTTTCAAGTTTGTGTAGTAGGTATTGGATGTTTACTTGACCCTTCAAGGGTGACTTATATGTGTCTTTTGTTAGGAATATATGTAACTAGAGATGGCGTGTGACTCCTTTCGCGTCTTCCCATAGAATTCCATAATGAAAAACAGAAAAAAAAGAAGTCTTTGGTTTTATTTAACTCCTCATATGACTACATTTTCGAGCGCTTCCGTGCTTCGGAAGGCACGTTAAGCCGTTGGTCCCGGTTTTCACTAAATGTAGTCTTTAAGCCATGTTAGAGGCCTAATGGGCGGCTTGAAAAATTCTAACAGCAGCATGCCATACACCTGCCTCCGCCAATCCGCACTGGGTCAGCGTGGTGGAGTATGACCCAATACCCTCACACCTTAGTATGTGAGAGGAGGCTCGTGCTCAGTAGTGGGACGTTATTGGGCTGTGATGATGACTACATTCAGCATTATGGTCAGCAGTGGATGCAGTATGAAACAATTTAAGCGATCCATACTGAGGAAAAATACCTGGAACAAGACGGTTTACATAAATTCCATTTTACACCCAATTTAAATACTCAGGACTATAGGGAATATGTATCCCGAGGGTAGGCAGAGAATTCCACATAGTCTAATGTACGGTAGACCCTTTATAGGTTACAATAATTGTCCTCATGTCAGCTTAATAACCCTTATCGAGCATGGACCTCCTTTCTTGAACCTAGGTGAGAACGATTACAGACCACGTGTACCCAGTGCGGTTTGGCTGTGAAGGGTAAAGTTTTCTGTCTTTTCACCGATAATGTTATACTATAGTAGTTTTTGCTCTACTTGGACTTTTTGAATTGGGGCATTTTTTGGCATATTCTGAAAATTCAAACTTTTAGGGTTGGGACCACTATGGGACTAGATTTTATCATTACGTATTCTGTTAACAGTTGTGGCTTAGTAATATTTGTTCAATATGGTCGCACCTTACCGACACCTTAGAAATGGCATTAAAGAACTCAAAACGTCGCGTTAAAACTCAGTACAATAAACAGCGATTTAAATCTGATAAAGAGATATATTTTATTTAATACATGACAAGCTGTAAAGTATCTAAAGGTACACAAAGAGATAGCTGTTCAAAGATATTGTCTGAGCCCTCGATGCAAAGTGAATGGGAGCCACACAAAGAGACCGGTCCCATCCCCGTCGATAGAGCGAGAGCCAGAGGCAGACCCATACCTACCTACTGCCTACTTATTCTCGGACTAAATATTTCGTCGGGAGTAAATCTTTTGTCCCTTGAATTCAATGGGCCGCAAGTTAAAATCATAATAAACGCGATAGCGTAGACTTGTGATTTGTTAGAAGCGACCGTATAGTATTTATTGCACAAATTAAATCAAGTTTCGTTACAAAGTGGCGTACACGTAGACCAGAAGCACTGGCGGATCACAGGAAATTATATATTGAAATTGGGTCAGGCACCACGTGGGGGGGCGTCGTTGGAAGTTTTTTAGTGGGTAGGACTGCGGTGGTCGCGTCTGCCGCAGTGAGTCCCACACCCCCTCCCGGTTTCCCCCTTTGGCCGGGAGGCAGTGCGTAAACAGCATTTTTTTACCGAAGATAATAAAAAAAAAAAAAAAGCCACATCGTGGTTTGAAATGTTAAAAAAATAATTAAGCAATAGTAAGAGCATGTGTATATTACTTAATATGGCAGAAATCAGTGTAATATTATTAAAAAAAGAAAACAAATGATCGACTTTGGGTGCTTATGACAGGAAAAAACATTCTTTAGCAAACCGAAGTACAGTTTTATCAATCAATTAATCAAACATAATTAATATTACTATTATTTATTGCAGTCAAAAATGAGAGCGCTCCATACAGCAGATAACGCACCTAGTCATGACGGTCTGCATATAGATACCCTAACAGGATGCTTCTTATCCCAGGATCAACGTACTATGTTACTAACGTGTAAATTTTACCTCCTCGTATCCGCCAACACAAATTATTAATAAGCGTGTGCAGCAAGTTGTGTGGAACTGAAGATACTGCAATTTGCAGTCAAGTATCTCGTTGAGAATTCTTCACAAGAAAGCTAATTTTCGTCGCGCTATTTGAAGCTTGGTAGCCTCTACCCCACACTGGAAGATATAAAAGTTTGCAAGCTTCAACTTTAGTCCCCTAATCATGCTTGTAGGTAGCTAAAATTTTAAGCACATGTAAAACGTGATCTAATTTAACGAATCAGATATTAAATCATTAATTGGTTCAGGTTCCAGAAACTTGTTGTCAGCAATTCAAGGTTTAAATTTGTGACGTTTCTAGTGCATCGAAAACTCTCGAACAATCGAGAAAGAACTCAAACTACTACACGCAGTTCGCTTTCTCATTGGAAATCCCTTCCCATCTTCAGGTAAGATTATTAGACAACCTCAAAACAACGAAGTCGACATGACAAATGCTTCAACGATTGAGCACAGGTCAACGCTTGTCGTTTTATAGCGCGAGAATTGTGACTAAGTTGTTTTAAACCTGAGGGACCAGTACCTATGTCTTTTATTATGCTACGTAGTTGTACTTATAATATTTGTAGAATTAAGGTTCAGAACTTCAGATATTGCAATATACATTCCACCTCAAGCACCTACTCGAGCTGGCGACACAAGGAAGTTAATTTTCGTCGCGCGCTGTCTAGAAGTTCGTAGCTCCTCGTCGAACAAAGGACGAGTCTTCGGGACATTATCAAGAGAGCGCGTCGGAAAATTGTTGTGGAAATTCTGCAATCTGAAACAATGGCCGACGCGATTCTCCACTGTACTGGAACGGTATTTAATATATACAAATCTAATAGGCATGGCTTACCGACTACACATAATCAGGACGTACTTCTTACTTAACATTAACTTACTTTTTTTTTTTTTGTTTTTTTTTTTTTGTGGGTATTTTGAAGTGACAACACCTAAGAAACTTGCTCTTCTATTTATTTTAAATTTTAATATTATTTTTATACTTACGATTTTAATTTGTGCATAAATGTGTTAGTAATGCACCAGTGAATGTTGGTTAGCAAAAATTTCCACTAATTGATCAACTGTAACACATCAACTTCCTCAAACACCTACAAACACTACCTACGTCATGGAACCTGCCCAAGTGAATCAAAATCTTCAGGACTTGTCCAGCCTTTTTCATGCCAGGATGGAAGACTGAAAAACTGCTTCAACAGAATGTCGCATCTTCTACTTCAGGTACTCAACAGCAGACAGTTAAGGCCTTATCTACAGAGTACTATCACTTCAAAACTTTTGTGATACAGGCAGTTAAAATGATGAAGAAGCAGCTGGATCTATTGAGTGATCGGCTTGATAGCATGGAGACCCATATGAGACGGAAGGTACTACTTATGCATGGTGTTCCAGAGGCGTCTAAGGAGAACATACAGGACAGGGTTCTAGAAGTAGTAAAGGGTCAAATGAAGCAGTCACAAATAACAACAGACTGTATAGAGGCTTGCCACAGGCTAGGTGCTTCTGGAAAGGATCGATCCCGTCCTGTCCTGGTTCGGTTTGTTACTTTGAGGGCCCGTAATGCTGTGTGGAACTCAAAGACCATGCTCAAAGGCAGCAAAATATCTGTATCAGAGTTTTTGACGAAATCACGGCAAATAGTGTTCGCTGCAGCTCGGAAACATTTCGGTATCAAAAGCTGTTGGTCATCAGATGGCAATATTATGGTGGTTCTTCCTGACAAAAGCAGGAGGAAGTTGACTTCACTGACTGAATTAAATAAGCTCTAAGAAGAATTTCCCACTCCTACAATAACTAAGTGATTTTTTTCTGCTGTCTGGTTGCGTGTCATTGTAATAATATTAAGTTTTATTGTTTTTCGTTGATTCACGACGTATATGCACTTAATACATCTATATTATTGTTGGTATATAGTTTCTAATAGGATGTTTGCAGGTATGACATTATATTTGGTGGCCGGGATTGTGGGTAATATATAAAAACTATCAGTAATATTACTATTTAAATCACAATTGAAAGCTGATTGTATTTAAAGTTAAACATTAAATTTTTAGTTCTGTCACAGTCACCGCAGTCTGACACTTGGTTTTTTTTCAATTCGCACTGTCAACTGAATATTTTGTCAGCCTAAAGTATAAACTTTTTTAATCTTAGAAAACGATATTCGTTTGGTTAAACGGCAATGTACTGATTTTTTTTATATGTCTATCGTTTTGGTTTAAAGTGTTTTTGTGTTTATTTTTTTGACGTGACAACGTCTTAAATTAGGTTGCGGCTGGGAGTCACTTATGAAAAAGTGTAACGCTCGGTAACGTTACGATGAGTCACCGAACGAGAGAGAGGCCCGGCGAATGCCTTGCGTCTCTCTCCCACTCAACTATGATCGGTCTGCCGCGCGCGCAGTTTTAGTAAACAAAATATATTTCTATAGTTAAAATTTGTGCAATTCTTATTTTCATTCAATTCCTTGTTCCTATTGTGCAATTTAATTATATTCATATCAATAAATATTCTACCGAGAAAAAGACGTTGTCACGTAAAATCTTCGCCCGTAAAAACGACTTTACAGGCAACCATTTTTTTTTTATATACACGTTGTTTCATAGTTGCATTTTTGATATCATTTTTTTTAGTGTGTTGTGTGCATAGCGTATTTGTGTTATTGTTATTATTTTAATTATTAGTTTGCAGCCAATCTTCACTGGTAGTATCGTAATTATCTTTTTAGTTTTTATTTATATTTTTTTTTAATTTTTCTTATTATAATAATAATTTAATTTAGTATGTCTATAATAAACTCTGAATATTTTTCTTCTGACTCTTCTGATGAATTTGAAAGCGCTTTAAGTGACCTCTCTTCCTCATCTGACTGACGGGGACCTGTTGGATGCTAAGCTACAAACTGTGTTCCGTGGTAAATCCGCGCTTCTTAATCTGGTACATATCAATGCGCAAAGCATTCCGTCACATATTTCTGACATGATCGCATCTTTCAACAGTGGCATTGTTGATGGTATTTTGGTGTCTGAATCGTGGCTGAAACCTTCGCTGTCATCATCCCTTTATTCTCTGTGCGGTTATAAACTTTATAGAAATGACCGAATAGGGGCTGGTGGAGGTGGAGTATGTATTTATATGAAAGATCATATTTCGTGCTCAATTATTGGTCAGTCCCCTATTGGAAGCAATGGCTCCCTGGAGTTTCTATTTCTTAAAGTCACTTTACACCACACGAACATTTTGGTTGGTGTGGCGTACAGTCCTAACAATACAGTAAATTTTTTTGATTCCTTTGAAACATCTCTTGAGACTCTTAGTTCTTCTTTTAACCACGTTATCCTGATGGGTGACTTCAATACATGTTTATTAAAAACCAATTACAGATCTTCTCGTCTTTCTTCAATTGTTGATTCAGTTAACTTTAAATTGCTTCCACTTTCTCCCACCCATCATTCTCCCCATTGTCAACCTTCACTATTGGATCTTCTCATAGTATCTAATCCGGATTCTGTTCTTTTACATGGACAACTAACAGCTCCTTTTTCATATCATGACCTTATATATCTTTCTTATCGTGTTCGTACTCCCAAACGTAAAAGTAAGGTAATTCTTAGGCGGAACTTTGTGGGGTGTAATGTTGAACGCTTGAGAGAGGATTTTAATAAGATCAATTTCACATTTCTGTATACTGTTGATTGTATTAACGAGAAAGTTGCAATACTTAATAAGCTGTTACTTGATCTCTATGATGTCCATGCTCCGCTCAGACCGGTACGTGTAAAGCATCTTCCTGCGCCTTGGCTTACACAAGATATTAAAAAGGCTATGTTACGCAGGGATAGGGTTAAATCGAGACTTAAAAATAATCCCACTGAGGAGACTTTAATTGAGTACAAAAAGCGGCGGAACTTGTGCAACAGACTATGTAGGGATGCTAAGCGTCAATACTTTCATGCCTCTTTGGAAGACACTTCTCCTGCTCAAGCATGGAAGTTTCTCAACTCCCATGGCATTGGTAAAAGCTATACTTCAAGCGCTGATACCCCGCAGCTTGATGATCTTAACAAACATTTTGCGAATGCCCCTGTCAATTTACTGGATGGCGTGAAGTCTGCTACAATTTCTTTTCTATCTGGCATGTCGCTTCCTAATTGTAAACCTTTCGCGTTTCGTACTGTTGCTGAGGTGGAAATAAAAAAGAGTATCCTTTCCATTTCTTCTAGAGCTGTGGGTTATGACGGAGTATGTCGGGAAATGCTTACACTGTTGCTAGATGATATTGTGCCTATTCTCTCACATGTAATTAATTTTTCACTATCGTCCAATATCTTTCCTAGTGAGTGGAAGCTTGCCCATGTCATGCCCATTCCGAAAATCTCAAATCCTACATCCTGTGCCCACTACCGACCCATCTCCATTTTACCTTTCCTATCTAAAATCCTTGAAGGCGCTGTCCACAGTCAGTTTTTTGCTTATCTGTCATGTAACGATCTCATAAGCCCATTTCTGTTCGGGTTTCGGCCCGGTCATAGTACTGTCACAGCCCTATTAAATGTCACAGAAGAGATTCGCCATGCTATAGATAACAAAATGCTGACTGTTGTTGTCCTTTTGGATTTCAGCAGTGCTTTCAATTCCGTTGATTTTGATGTTCTCCTTGCTATCCTTTCCTCTCTTAATATTTCCCCCTCAGTGGTAGCGTGGTTCTCTAGTTACTTACGAGGTCGGGAACAGCGAATTCGGTGCGATAATGCATATTCGGAATGGTCTCTTCTATCTGCTGGTGTTCCACAAGGAGGAGTTCTGTCTCCTCTTCTTTTTTCAGTTTTTATAAACGAATTAACTAAGGTAATTACATCTTCTTACCACTTATACGCAGACAACCTACAAATTTACTAACATTTCAATGTTGCGGACTTTCGTACATCCATTGAGTCTATTAATGCTGACTTAAGAGCTATCAAGTTGTGGGCGGACTCGTTTGGGCTTCTTGTTAATCCTTTGAAGTCCCAAGCGATTATTATTGGTAGCAGTGGAATGCTCGGTAGGCTTTCCCCTTCATCTCTCCCTGAGGTCATGTATGATGGATCTATAATTGAATACGCAGCTAAAACGAAAAACCTTGGTCTTATTTTTGACAGCACTTTATCATGGAGAGCGCATATTAATGATATTAGTCGTCGTGTGCACTTTTCGTATCACTCTCTCAAGCGGCTTCAATTTTTCCTTCCACACAAAACTAAAATTATGTTAGCCCATACTTTGCTGCTTCCTATTATTGACTATGCTGATGTCTGTTACCTGGATGCAACTGAGGACCTGCTGAACAAGTTAGAGCGTTTGCAAAACCTTGCAATACGATTTATTTTCGGCCTTAGGAAATACGACCACGTTTCTGAGTATCGTGCTAAGCTCAATTGGCTTCCTATTAGGCTGCGTAGAGATATGCACATCCTTTGTCTCCTTTACAAGATTCTACATTATCCCCAGCTTCCTCACTATTAGCGTTCCCGCTTCAACCAGCTTCCTTCATCATCCCGTCCTAAACGATCCTGTATAACTAAATCATTAGTATACCCTTTCTCGAAGACCAAATTCTTTCACAGGTCTTATTCCGCCCGTGCGGCGCAGTTGTGGAATAAGCTGCCGGCTGATATCCGTGAGAGTCTGTCAGTGATGTCTTTTAAGAAGAAGATAAAGGAGAACTTCCTTAAGAGTTTATCACAGAGTTAAGAGTTGTATATATGTACTTTATTTATTTATTTATATATATATGTATGTGTATAATATTATAGTTTATTTGTATATATATTTTATTTTTTTAAATTTGTTTGTATTTAGTTTCACTGTTTTGTTTTTGTCTTATTGTAATAAAAAAATTTTATCCCACATACAAAATTCTCACTCCTGTTAAGGTTGGCTGGAAGAGATCTCTCTTAGAGATAAGCCCACCTTTGTACTTGCTTAATTTGTATATGTGTTTCTTTGTTTTGTTAAATGTGCAATAAAGGATATAAAAAAAAAAAACATTAATACTGTTTGGGTGGAAGCCAGTATACCTTTTTTTTTTTTTTGATTTACGTCGGTAACAAAATGCATTTACGCACTGTCTCCTGGCCAAAGGGGGACCGAGAGAGGTGTGTGGGGCTCACCACCGGCAGACACGACCGCCAGCAGTAATACCCAATAAAAATTTTCCGACGACGCCCGCCGCTTGTTGAGAAAGAGGCGGGGTGCCAGTACTTGGGTTGCAGCTCTGACACCCCGCCCGCGGCCAACGTCTCTCGGACCAAAACCGGGAGGACCTCCTCAGAGAGACGCAGTGGACGCGCCCCTCCTACCTCCTTGTGCGACCATAGCGTGCGTGGCCGACTTCTCGAAGGGTCCATGGGTAGACAGCAGGGCCCCCCTGCCCCCGCTGCTTAAGACCCTCCTGGCACTGCTTGACGGGCCCTCCTGGCCCGCCCGCTGCGCCTTCCACAGGTCCCTCTTAATTTCCCCCCCGGTAGTCACCTTTCTGGGTGTTACCTTTTCCCTGGCGCCTCCTGCGCCCTACCGGGAGGTACTCAGCCCCCCCACCACGACAAGGTAGAGACCAGTCGGGGGGGAAGCCAGTATACCTGCCCTCCGCTACTTCCGATCCCATGACGGGTCAGATCACTAAGACACAAAGACCGACTAATACTACCTACTTCTAATTTGACCCTTCATTCCAAAAGCCCATATGCAATGGCAATAAAAATATATAATAAACTTCCAAAAGCCCTTATAGAAGAACCAAGTTATACACAATTTATAAATCAGTTAAAACGAATACTAATAAACAAAACTTATTATAGTATTAAAGAATACCTAGATGATAAAGACCTAAAACAAAAATAATATATATTGAAATAAACATAACACAAATTATTATATAATAATTACATATTTAATACAATAGCATGCTATAGCATTATATACATTATAATATAACATATTTACCATTTATAATACAATATAATATACATTTAATTTAATAGGTATAGAATTAATTTAATTTTCAATATAATTATTACTGTATAATAAACCGAATACAATAATCGAAATATAAAAAGTTAGCATCCTCCTCTCTTCTAAGTTGCCATACCCTACAGGGTCCATATTGTATCTGTGATATTATAAATAACATCTTTGTAACATATGGAGTGCAATAAAGACATTGAGTATTGAGTATTGGGTTCGATTCCCAAACAGGACAAATCTCAGTATTTGTCTGTCTGTTCTGTCTTGAGTGGTCCCTATGTGTTTTAAGTGCCTATATATTTTCAAAAAGAAAGGTTACGTATATTGTCTGTTTATCCGCTATTTAATATCTGTAACGCATATCTTGAACTAGCTGGTATGATTTTAAGTTCATTTTAAAATATTTTATTATTTATTTTTATTATTATGTATGTATGTTATGTTTAAAAACAGACATATTTATATCGATGTGTGTCTTGGCGTCAGAATCATCGCTAAGGAATCCCCTCGATAAGAATAATTATTCATAATGATTATTATATTAATAATTAGGTACTTACATCTTAATCAAAAGGTCAAAAGTTAACGTAAGCGCTTGAGATATGAAACTTAGCATTTTTTTTTGACACTTATACCAATTATTTAGTTCCCAGATTAGTATCATTAAGAACTTGTGCTATGGGTACTAAATAACGGATAAATATACTTACATACTTTTTTTTTTGTAAATACATACTTAATATACATAGAAAAACACCCAGGCGAGGACAAATATTCATATTTATACGTACAAATATTTTTCCTGTGCTTTCCTTTGAGTTTATTATTTATTTATAACATATATTAATAATCGTATAGTAAATAATTGTCAAAAGAAACTACATGTAATAGTAATATTAAATTTTTTTTATAATAATACATATGTTTATTACCTTCTTTCCGCGACTTCTTTTGCGTATATAAAATTATTATTGATTAGTAAAAAAAATATACAGAATAATACAAAATTTACAATCAGCTTTTATTTCTGTAACTTGTCAAATTATCTAAACTTAATCATCTTACGAAACCACTATTAATTATTCATTGTACATCCATTGACTCCTTTTTCCCCGAAGGGCTAAGCAGAGGCATATAATATGCCCACACTTCGCCAATTATGTTGTTGGTCCCACGTAATAGGTGGCGAGCCTATTAAATAAATAAATAAATATTTTCAGACAATTACACCAATTATTTAGTTCCAAGATAAGTATCATTAAGAACTTGTGTTATGGATACTAAAAAACGGATAAATATATCTACTTAAATACTTTTTTTATTTTTTTGTAAATAAATACTTAATATACATAGGAAAACACCCAGACCAGAACAAATATTCATGTTCATGCACACAAAGATTTGTCCGGTGTGGGAATCGAAATTTACTGCTTAACAGGAACGTTTATGCCTAATATATTTAAAATCACGAGTGAGCACAAAGTACTCAAGTTAAAATCAATACAATTGCAACATACAAACCTACCTACCTACCTACCTAAACTATAATTTGTATATACTATTAGTCTATTACATTGCTCTTACATTGTTTTTTAATATTCGTCTTAAGAATTAAAAGAAACTAAGCTAATGAATTAGTTTACACTTAAGTTATAATTCTTTAAAAAAAAAAAGTTTAAACAAGATAAAAATATTTTAAGCATAATAGAATTTTGTAAGTTAATAATAATTATTCCACATAAACCAATATCAAACATTAAAAACTTTTCGTGACCCAAAATAAATTACTCTTCAAACTTTTTGAACGTTACGTAAAACGAATTATAGTTACGACTAGTATAGTGTTATATTATCTGTGGTTACGATAAAATTATATAAATAATAATTTATCAAAGCTTTCTCCGACTTGTGAAAGGTCACTTGGGATTCCTAGCGTTTAAGATAAATCCGACTGCAATGGAGGAACATTTATATGTAATTATCTCGGGGAACTACCGTCTTACTGCAAAATCATATATAAACATCCAGGGCTCTTTTTAAAACATCATTCCCATCTTAGAATCAACTTCATTAGCATCGAACGTTAACTGAAAAAATAATACTTATATTCGAAATTATATAAATAAAATTCAACTAAAAATTTTCAATTTTGAAAATCGATTTAAAAATATTGATCATTAGAATTCCATTTCAAAAATATTTTTATTTAGAATTCTATATTCAGAATACATTTTAAAATGTTCTGCCAAATTCTTGCGGTGGTTTTGTTAGTAGCAGGGGTTCGGAGTCAAGGTGCCGTGAGCTATACCCTGAACCACGACGGTACCACGAACCTGGAAGCCAAAGTGCCACTGATGGGTAATGACCGCAATTTGCTTAGCGCTGTTGGCTCCGGATCCTCAACCGGGGTTATCGGGAAGGGACTGGCTTTGGAAAATGTGTAAGTTTTTTTCGATTTTTATGTAAATCTTTTATTTTTTTATGTGGCACATCATAATGACTTCATTCTGCCTGATGGTAAGCAGTCGATGCAGTCCAATAAAAAAATGAAAGCGCTTCATACCGTGAAATAAGCACGGTACAAAGCGCATCCACTCATGACGGCATGCTAAATTGCCGTTTCACGCCCCGGTAAAAAATAATAATCTTGACTTATATGATGAATTTGACGAGAGGTAGCGTGGAGGTCAGTATATCTGCACTCCGATCGTGAATCTTGGACTTCGATACCCATACGGTTCAAATCTTTGTGTACATAAAATAAATATATATGTAAAAGGTAAAGTCTTTTTTCATGTGACACGAATACTAAGCTCTTCTTTTGTGTAGGTAAGCAGTCGACGCAGTTTAAAATAATTAAAGTAATATCACGATAATAATAAAGCCATTTATTCCACATCTCATTATGAAATTAAACTTAAAATGTTGTTATGAGGTTAGTATGAGTGTTATTTTGTTGCTGAATTTGAGATATGGACCCCTATTTGGGTAGCAGCCTCCTCCACTTCCTTCCACAGCTCTCTATTTTTTCCCTTTTGCATACAATCTTTTCCTGCTATTTGAATAATGTCATCAAGTAAAATTATAACGGGGGAAAAAAAATAGTTTCTGATATAAGTATATAAGTTGATGATATTTTGGAATAAAATAATTGGTGTGATTTTAACATAATTATTTATGTATTCTAGAAATGGGCACGGGCTGTCTCTTCAACACAATAGCATTCCAGGGTTCGGCAACCAGCTGACAGGCGCTGGTCGCCTGAACCTGCTGGACACCAACCATCGCCTCGACGCCAACGCCTTCGTCACCAGAAACATGCCCAACATCCCGCAAGTGCCTAATTTCAATACCGTCGGCGGGAACCTCGACTACATGTATAAGTCAGTATCCTTTCTCATTCATTACTATAGTCTTAATATCCTACTGAGCACGGGCCTCCACTCATAATCTGTAACTAAAATAAATTTCTTGTAACTGGCGAGAGATAAAACTAACCTTGACGATTTTCTTGCCCGTTCTTTTACGATTAAGCTCCCGCAGTGAATGGGCGCGCTAGTTTTTAAGTTTTGACGTTCATAAGAGCTCTTTTGAGCCAAACTTGAATAAATGAATATGAATATAATCTACGGTAAGGGGATTCTGGTCTTAGGACCCAGTAGGTTAGGTTTGGCGGAGTTATTAACGTCCCGCTACAACCCAACCCCCCCCCCCCTGTCCCGTATGCAGTGCTTTTATTCTTATATGGTATGTACGCAACTGATTGCAGACACAGGATCTAAGCGTCTGGGCGAGGCGAGGTAGTATATCCTCATATAACCTCTTCGTCTCGCCCTCTGTTGTCCCAGTTTATTTTGTGTAGTCGTCCAAACTCTTCCACTACCCACAGGAGTCGGTTGGTGTACCTATCACGTATCTTATTTGGGCTACTCACTGATACTAGTTTTACTACATCTATCATCTACTTATGGAACAACATCGGAGCATCTGTAGAATAACTTCCTTGCACTTTTTAGTTCCCTACTTGTACTTTAACATCATCCTCCTCTTGCCTTGCTCCCAGTTAATCTAGTGTCGTCGCAGCGTTAAATGAAGCAGCAACTATCGTCATCATCATAATCGATCATTATCCCGGTTGCCCTAGACTTAAGCTTAGGGCCCAGTGTCTGCTCAGTGGTTCAACCAGATTTTGACTGAATTTCAGTAATTCCGTGGAGCGACTGCCGTCTGACCACCGCAACCCAGGAGGAAACATCATTCTATGATTAAACCAGCTGTCAGTCTGTCAGAAGGCACTGACTTCCTAATAACGACGACCATAGATGTTCATGACAGCCGGGACCAACGGCTTAACGTCCGAGGCACGGAGCGAGCGAAATCACGCACATAACTTCGAAAAGTAATTGGTGCGCCACCAGGGTTTGAACCCGAGACCCTCTGAACTTAGAGGCAAGGGGTCTCGCCACTGGGCTATCGGCGCTTCAACACTCGTCTACTTCCCAAATGTGCCGGGGGCTAATTCGATCAAGTATCTTATTTGGTCTACTCATGGTTACCAGTTGTACTATATCACCAGCTATTTACTTCAGGAACAACATCGGGGCATCTTTGGGGGCGAGGCACACTCCATTCTTGCAGCGTACTGACTACAGCGCTCTGGGCAAAGTCAACGTGTTCCGCTCTCCAACTTCCTCGTTAGACCTCAACGCTGGCGTCTCCAGGTCCATCTCCCCGCAGTTTAAAACCAACTGGCAGCCTACAGGCGGGTTCAGCTTTACTAAGTTCTTTGGGAAATACTGAGTCGCCAACGAAGTGTTAATAAGTAGTAAGTGAATGGAAATGTTAGTAGGGGAAGATTGTTTAAGAACTTTAATGACAAAATTGAAAAGATTTAGAAGAAACTTGCAGTTTACTATTTCACATAGTTTAGTTTAAGTTTTTTCATATAGTGTATCTAAAAGTTGTAATGTAAGTAATTTTAAAATATATTAATTAAGCAATAGTCAACTTGTTTTTTCTTTACCGTCGATGGTTCCACGTGACTTATGTAACTCAAGATAAGTTTAAAATTAAATTAGGTTCAAAGTAGACTAACAGAACGGTATAGCAAAAGAGGTATGTAAGCGAAAGTTCCTTCTAATGTTATTATTAGACCATTAATACTTACATTCTGAAAATTTGTTACTGTGCAATGCCGAGCCTGGCTATACTTATCCATATCATAAAGTTATAGATCTAACATCAGACATTTTTCCACTTGTAAAATCATTTGCAAGTCGGTACTAACAATTCGTGATTAGTAATTCGTCAATGTGTGCGCTTCGACAACAGAATCCGAAGCAATATACAGCAATTAAGCCTAAATAAATTTATATTAACAATAAAACGGAAGCTGTCTTCAGAGGGATACTATTCTATCAAAGATTATATGGCAGATAAAAATGCTTGGGATTAAGCTGCCGTTTCTTACAGGCTATTCTAATGTGAAAGACTGAATATAGCTGATGTTTTAACATGAATATGACATCATTTTATTAAATCATTTTAATATAATATTAGCATATAACATTAAGAACACCAAAAAGATATAGTACCTAAACAACTTACAACATGAATATTGTTAATGTTATATTCTATTGCATTGTACAGCGTCACAGACAAATTTAGACTGTAATTTAAGTACCTAACTGATGGATAATTTAAAAGAGCATAGCTGTGAGTTTCTTGCCAGTTCTTCTTACAGAGCGGTGGCTGTTTTGTTTTTTAATTGTTTTATTGCATGTAAGTGAACCTTAGAGGTTTGTGATTTCAGTGTAATCATATTTAGATTCTTTTTTTATATGTAACTTTTACGTTTCTAAGTACGATGTAATAAAATATTTGAAATTTAAATTTGCTTGCTGCATAATTGTCAAATGTGTGTTAGATGTCGAATTTGAGACTTACATATTAAGGGGCAGGATATATTCCACCCTATCGTAATATCCTAGCATTATCCCGGTTGCCCTAGACTTATGCTTAGTGCCCAGGGTCTACTCACTGTTTGGCTGAATTTCAGTTATTACATGGAGCGTCTGCCGTCTGACCTCAGCTACCCAAAGGGAAACATCATTCTTAAACCAGCTGTCAGGATGTTAGTAGGCACTGACTTCCTAATAACGACTGCCATTGATGGTCATGACAGCCGGGACCAACGGCTTAACGTGCTTTCCGAGGCACAGAGCAAGCGATAAGTACGCACATAACTTCAAAAAGTCATAGGTGCGCCAACAGGGTTTGAACCCGAGACCCTCTGAATTTGAAAACTCTGGGTCTCACCATTGGGCTATCGCCGTCTACAATAAACAGAATCACAATATTAAATAAGAGCAAAGCATCGCAATTAGAATGCAAAACTAACAAGCCTAAATTAACGCTCCAATCTCATTACATTTCTCCCGCGCTCCGGAAGAATAAACAGAAAAAGATAAAACTAAAACATTGCGCAGCACCTGTTTTAGGGAGGCGAGTTTTCCTTCATTAAGTTAAAAAACTTCACGTCGCGTCTGTGGATGGGTTAAGGTTGAACTGCCAGTTAAATCTGGGTTCCGTAGAAAACACCCGTGTTAGTTACTGTTTGAATACTAAATGACTAATGGCGTTCTTCTTTTTGCGACGTTGTTGTCAAACTTGGGTAAGTTTAAACAAAATTCAAGATTTTATAAGAAGGTTCACATATATCAGGTAGTAATATCTACAGGTATTTCGAAAATGAACGAGTATGCCTGCTTGTTTCAATTTGTGCTGCGATGTCAAACATATGAAAGTCGATTTCACTTACCTTGTACTAAAAACAACACACTATCAGAAGTATGCTAGTAGGAAGGTAGTGGAGACCAACGATCTAGGTTAGTCCTACAGCGAGCCACAAGCTGGTAGGGCGTAGAGGGCGCTAGGGAAAAGGTAACACCCAGAGATTGGCGACTCCTGGTGCTCTTAGTACTGACTACCGGGGGGAAACTAAGAGGGACCTGTGAAGGGCGCAGCGGGCATGCCAGGCGGGCCCGTCAAGCAGCGCTAGGAGGGTCTTTCTTGAGGGACCCTCCGAGAAGTCGGCCACACACACAATGGTCGCACATATAGTTAGGAGGAGCGCGCCCACTGCGCCTCTCTGAGGAGGTCCTCCCGGTTTTGGTCCGGGGGATGTTGGCCACAGGCAGGATGTCAGACGCTGCAAACCAGGTATTGGGTACTACCAAGTAGGTAACTCAACAAGCAGCGGGCGTCGTAGGAAGATTTTTAGTGGGTATTACTACTGGCAGTCGCGTCTGCCGGTGGTGAGTCCCACAACCCCTTTCGGTAACCCTTTGGCCGAAAGGCAGCGCGTGAATGTATTTTGTTACCGACGTACAATAAAAAAAAAAGAAGGCCTCTCATGCGGTCCCTCCGCATGCTGTCTAACCCACATCACACACGCAAGAAGGATGGGCCTCATTGACAAGGTCCTCTCGGTTCTGTTCCGGGGTGACGTTACTCGCGTGCGGGTTGTCTAATTCTAAAACCCAGGTACTGGACTGCTGGCGGTCACGTCTGCCGGTTGTGAGTCCCACACACCCTTCCCGGACCCCTTTAGGCCGGCAGGCAGTGTGTAAGTGCATTTTGTTACCTACGTAAAAAAATGGCCTTAGTAGGATCCCTATACACTTTATCTAGGTTAGTCCTACAGCGAGGTTCAACCGTATATATTATGAATAAAGAGCATTAAAAACTAAGGAACCCTAATAATCTCTTGTCTCCGCCAGCAAAAAATGTAGCTCTCTCAAAAACTGAGAGGATCCGGCTGGGCTGCGTTGCGATTCAATTAAGTTTGCAACTGCACGTCGCCTGTACCGGAGACGACACGACCCCACTGGAAACTGCTATGGAAATTTGGACCGTACTGAACTGAACTTTTTCTCAATTGAAGTACTAATTTATTAGACTACTTTTTCTCGTTAATTGTCATTTGCTAAGAAAAATATACTCACATACTATATATCACTACTGTTTCCTAAAAGGGCAGGCAAAGGTATATTATACACCCACTGTTCTAACGTAATAGGTGGCGAGCCTAATGCTGCTTACCGGAATCTTCTATTTTTGTAAAAGCCTCGTCCGTTGATCGACAAGTGCACCACTTGCGTGCACTATCACCTGATATTGGAGTTAAAAGATCTTGATGCGATCACTTTTCTACCCAACAAAAAATTAATGATTTTTGATGAATGATGACAAAAGAAGAGTGAGTCTGGAGCCTAAGCCAACCTCACCTGCTGACTGACGCAGGCTCTTCTTTCGAGGTTGGAAGATCAGGCAGTAACACCCGTAAAGGCCAAATGAAATACAAAGATTAAAGAATATTATTTTATTTAGCAGCGTCACTTAAAACAAAAGAAGAGGTCTGTTGTAAAATCTGTATGTATTTAATAGCTGAAATTTAGCCAAATCTGAATAGATCAGTAAGCAGACGCTAGGCCCTAAGCTAAAGTCTATAACAACCGGAATAATGCTAGGATACTATATGGAAAAGAAAAGAAACCGTAATCAAAAAAGTTGCACCAAAAGCTCTTACATACAAACAGCAGTTTGCAGTCGGCGTATGTAACTGCAGTGGACGTTAGGAGGCGGTGAATAGCTTTTTTTTTTGGATGGGAAATCATCAAATGACCTTCCCCCGCTGTGAGAGGAGCGGGAGGGTGTGTCAGACTTCTACTGACTAAAAACCATCCATGTCCCTTCTTTGAGCCTGCTACGTACCGAGGCCGCGGTAACCCTTGCGAAGAGTCCCGGAACTGGCAGTGGTTAGCTGTCGACGCGTTGGCATCCTTCACTGGTAGCTAGCAACAGCTACAGCCGCCTCTGTTGAGACGACGGCGTCTGTCGTCACCGTGTCGACAGCCTGCAGCAGGCGCGTCGACGTCTAGCTGCAGATAGTTGCCGACAACTGCAATCGCCTCTGCTATCGTCAATGTGCTGCTCGTGTGTAAGAGCCCTAAGGGAACCTTCCATCACAGTTAAGTAAGTAATTGAAAGTGTTGGGAGGGGAAGACCACGTAAGACCTTCCATGACCAAATTCAAAAAATTTTGGAGAAAGGGCAGGTCATAAGTACCCTAAGCCGACGGGCGTGTATGAGGAGGTTAATGAGTGTGAGTGAAGCTAAAAGTGTGTGCCAAGATCATAGCAAGTGGAAGGATGTGATCTCTGCCTACCCCTACGGGAAAGAGGCGTGACGTTATGTATGTTAATGTGAAACTGAGCTATACTGAATGTCAATTCCGCCTTATTGATACTAACATTTTATCAAAGACAAGATAGTATAAACAAATGTTATTGTAAAAGAATATTTTATTTTTTCAATGTCTGCGTTGTTACATAAAATAGATACCATTTCGAAGAAAAATTCGAAGGTCTAATATTATTCTATGCAAAAATAAATACTAAAGGCTGTTACCTCAAGGGAAATTATATTAGGCGTCTCCAGATTAAAGTGACGTTTACAAGTCGAACGGAAAATGCTAAGAATAATTTATTTTTATTGTCGATTGATTTTTGTTAAAATTTGGTCGAGAAACAATGAGATAGTCTTCACATCAAGTGTGCTTCGAGTCAGTCAGTTTGCTCACTTAATTACGTAATAAGTTAATTATAAAAATGCACATTGGTTTTACAACTATATTAAAAATCCTATTTTAAATTTTGTGAGACCGCTTAGTTAAAAAAATTTACTAAATATTAGGTCGGGGAAAAAGTCTTTTCGCATAACGTAGGTATAAACTTATTATAAAATTTTTTTGACTGTACTATTTGTGTCTGGCTGGTTTTGGTAACATTAAAAAGGTTCCATTATAAAGAAAAGAAAAAAATAAAAAAAAGTTGTTTCCCGCTATTTTTCATTTGTTTTTCTCTCCGTAAAAATGAGTGAATCTAATGAAGAAATTCGATACATTTTAAAATTGTATTATAAAAAAGGCAAAAATGCAACTCAAGCAGTGAAAAAAATTTGTGATGTTTATGGACCTGATGCAGTGTCAGTAAGAGTAGCACAAATTTGGTTCAAACGTTTTCAGTCCGGAAATTTTGATGTTAAAGATGCACCTCGCTCTGGTCGCCCTGTTACGAATAATATGTACGCCATTTTTGAAAGAGTGGAGCAAGATCGGCATATTAGTAGTTACGATGTAGCTGAAGAACTGGGAATTGACCACAAAACAGTTTTGACCCATTTGAAGAAAGCTGGTTATACAAAAAAGCTCGATATTTGGGTGCCACACGAGCTCACTCAAAGAAACTTAATGAACCGTGTACTCATTTGCGATTCATTATTGAGACGTAATGAAACCGAGCCGTTTTTGAAGAGATTGATAACTGGCGATGAAAAGTGGATCACGTACGACAAGAACGTGCGAAAAAGGTCGTGGTCGAAAGTTGGCCAGGCTTCACAGACTGTGGCCAAACCTGGCCTAACACGAAATAAGGTGATGCTGTGTGTATGGTGGGATGGGAAGGGCATTGTTTATTATGAGCTTTTACCGCCCGGCAAAACCATCGATTCTGATCTTTACTGCCAGCAACTGATGAGATTAAAGGAAGCAGTCGAGAGAAAACGGCCGGTATTGATCAACAGGAAGGGTGTGGTCTTTCATCACGATAACGCTAGACCACACACATCTTTAGCCACTCAGCAAAAATTAAGAGAGTTCGACTGGGAGGTCCTAGTGCATCCACCATATAGCCCTGACCTTGCGCCTTCAGATTTTCACCTGTTTCGGTCTCTGCAGAATTCTTTAGGTTCTGTAAGGTTGACCTCAAGAGAGGACTGCCAAAACTATTTGTCCCGTTTTTTTGATCAGAAGTCCCAAAGTTTCTACAGTAACGGGATAATGTCTCTGCCCACAAAATGGCAGAAAGTTATTCAACAAAACGGTACATATATATTGTAAATAAATGTAAATAAACTTTGAAAAAAATGTCTTGACTTTTCATACAAAAATACGAAAAGACTTTTTCCCCAACCTATTAGGTACAATCGTTTACCGAATTAAATCATATTTAAACTTCTTTTTAAAGCAATAAACTTGACTTTAAAGTCCATAATTATATTTTAAAACATTTTGTGTATAATTATGAATCTTAATTACCAACATACTTATTAAATAAGAACTATTAATAAAAGATGTCTTCCAACTACCAATGGCAAAACCATTTAAAAAGGTCGTATATAATAGTTATTCTCTCTTATAGCTCCAGGATACTTATCCTTGAGACCTTGTGGTATTGATAAAGAACGGATAAACATACTTAAACACTTTTTTATGTAAATACATGCTTAATATTCTTAGAAAAAACTTAGACCAGAACAAATAATAATGTTCATGCACACAAAGAGATGTCCTGTTCGGAAATGGAACTCACGACCTCAGGAGCGGAGTGCAGGTATGCTGACCTCCACGCCATATCGGTCGTAAGAAAGTATGCTTGAAAACTAACTACCAGTGGGCTAACAAATATTATCTAGGTACTAAATATTAAATAGGACTGATACGGAAGCATGCGTGGAGGACAGAATCCCTGCTCACCTGAACAACCGTTCGATTCCCTTGAAGAAAAAAAAAATGTTTGTGTATATGAAAAATAAAAGCTGCATACTGACCATGTAGAACTCAATAGGCAAATATATACAATTAGGTAAATGGTATTATTGACTTATATTCACTAAAATTGAAAGACTAAAAACTAGCAGTTTTAAACTAATAAAAAAATTAAAGTAATAAACAAACAGAAAACCGCTGAAAATAAACTGTTACAACTTTAATTAAATTTCACTAACATAATTTGCTAAATAGCAGAGTGTCAGAAATAAAAGAACATCAATAAAAAGAAAATCTATGAATGCAGTTCAAATTGTTATTGAAATTAAAATAATGTCTTCTTTCAGTCCAATGTTCCATCTACAATATTCAAGATACTTTCCTTCATGTGGCATAGCCGTGGGACGACCTGTATATACGTTTATCTGTTTGTTGGGTGTGGGATATTATGAACAACTTAGGAGGAATCCTACCAACATCTTAGGAACCCAAGCCAACCTCACCAGCAAGTGGTGCACCAGCCGATCAGCGGGCGAGGATATGGCGGACATAAAAGTTGCCAGTAAGCGACAATAGGCTCGCCGGGTCCCTATCGGATCGCCTAATTTTTTGTACGCCTAATTTGTAATGGCACCCAAACGAAAAGCCTAAAATTTTTTCGCCTAATTTCACTCATCAGAATCGTGTTTGCCCTAATTTCACTTCGCCTAACTTTTTATCGCCACATTGTCATTTACCAAATGCGTCATTTGGCAGAACAATTCGTAATCCCTAAAGTTTACAATCCCTAAATATTAACTCGCACAAAATTAAAAATCATAAAGAACAAAACGCCTACTCTTTTTTATAAGTCATGCAGCATGTAAGCGTGCAATCAAGCATGCAGCATGCAAGCAGGCATGCAGCATGCAAGCAGGCATGCAGCATGCATAGTTTCCGTCACGGCTTCGGCGCTGCGGGGTTTCAGCGGTCCCACGCGAGCTTTTCGTCGCAGATGGTTTTCGCTCAGCTCAACCCACCTGCTCCTTAGCTCGCGGGCCGCCTCGCCCATCCGCGCCTACGCGGGCTTATATTGCACTCTAGGTTAGGGCAGACAAGACTACGTGGAGTCGGGTTTGCAGCGATTCGCTTCTGTCTATTTATTATTTTTCTCAATAAAATTCTATGCTTTTATTCCAATACATTATTGGCACATTTAATTTTAGATATGCTAAAATTAGAGCTTTTATAAATTTGCGAAATAATCGTTATGCCATAATAAAGTTATGCCAGGATAGTTTAGACTATTTTACATTAGACAATCTAAAATTAGGCCTTTTAATTCTTAGGCCAAACTATAATGGTGGCAAAACCATTTTTAGGCGAAACAATAATTGTACGTTTTAAGTTTAGGCCAAAACGGTTTGGCCAAACCATATTAGGACAAACAATTTTAGGCGAACCAAAGGGCACCCAGGCTCGCCACCTATTACGTGGAACCGACAATATAATTGGCGAAACGTGGGCATATAACATGCCTCTGCCTACCCCTTCGGGGAAACAGGCGTAATATGTGATATTATGTAAGTTTATCTGTTTCTTAATAAGTTATGGTACAAGCTCTGCTTACTTAAGGGGTACAAGCGTAGTGTGACACATAAATATTTATTTATGAAATCTTTATTAGATTCTTCCCTAGTATCAGTCGTGTTTGCTTTTAGCACTTCGTTTTGAAGAGATTTATATCAAAGGAAATGAGTTGTTCTGTCAACCGGATGAAATGTAGGATAAGTGGACGCTGGGACATATAAATAGCTTGTGATCGCCCGCTAGATTCGTGCAGTTTCTCAGAATATAACAAGACTATTATTTTATTCTTGTTACATAAATAGTTCACATAGTTTTTTTCTCATAAGAACATTAAAGTTTACTTAAAATGAGAATACAAAACTTTCTGATAACATACTTTTTTGTGGCCATTTCCTTAACATCGGTCTAATTACGGGACATTATACAAGTTAAATACAATTTTGAACTGAAAAAAGGAAGCGTTTCTCGGTAAAATAAGAAACGATAGCACTATAGTCTAAGATGTATAACACGTTTAAAGCCACTTATAAAAACTTTTTATCGTGTAAAGTCAAGCGTTTCTCGGTAAAATAAGCAACGATATCTCTATAGTCTAAGATTCCTGTATAACACGACCTTTATTGAGCTGTTAATAAAAAAAAATTACGTCAAATAAAATAATCTACCTATATATGTATATCATATGTCAATATATTGCAAATAGGTTGACTTAAAAAAAACTTATGATAAATAAACAATTTAAAATGAATTTCTTCAAATCATTTCATTTGGTCTTTTATGCAAAAATTCCATACCAATCCACTTATCAGATAGATAATAATATTCTCGACCTCATATAATTCAAACTTTTGTCTAACGTGAATTCATAGTTGAAATACTCATAAAAAATTATGTCGAAAATGCTACTTATCAAAAAATCCCTTTAAAAACTTCGTCCTTTACAAAGTCATATAAAAACAACTCCTCGCAGGTAAAGTAAGACTTGGGAATTACCTGAAAATTGTCACAGGCTTACTCTTTAATTAAAATTTCTGAAAAAAACCCGCAGTGCAAACATGGAGGAGTGCACTTCGCGTTGGCTGCAAACCTAAGTTTTCCGGATCCTTGTTTCAGTCGCAATCTGTTTAATGGCGGTGGAAATAAAATGCGGTCTGGGGGATCTATTTTGAAAGCGAGCGACTTTAAAGGACAGGGTTATGCACTAAATAAAACTCATTGTAGTTGGTATTTGACGATGAATTTTTCGTGGAGGTCAGTAATTCTGCACTGCTCTTGTGAATCGTGATCCCGGAGGATGGTTATAGTTTAGCTTCATATGTAACACTAACTGTAATACGGGGTCCCAAGTTAGCTTGGTAAATTACAAAAAACTGAGTTCGTATCGTCACTATCATCATTTCTTATGACTAAAGTTATAACGTTTCGTACGGTAGATAACATAAAATGATATAGAATTGATAGAAAAAAAAGGCTAACTAAACGTAAACTAAGTATTTTCCCGTTTGTAATTTTTTTAACACAATACTTAAAGGGGTTTATAAAGGTCGTGAGTTGGCGCACTGTCCTCTTGGACAGTAAGTAAAAAACGGTGTACACCTCTCGACACGCCGAAGCCGAGGATATTGATGTTGCGTTCCTTTTTGATAATTGCGCTCCTTTCACCTAATTTCTATGGCTATTTTGGAGTGCCCATTAAATCCTCTGGCTAGTCACCGCCTGCGATTTACAATCATATGAGACTGATGATGACGGCAGGTGTCCGGTTGTCTCCTATATCCATAGTCCAATTTACCCCGTCCTTCAGCTTTTCAACTCAATATCCCGGCCATAGTAGATTCCATCTCATCCGGGATTGTCCTTAGGTTTATTTCTATAGTGCACATAGGGATAATCGCCGGTTGGTGTCACATAACCATTAGATTAAAATTGTCTAAGGGGCCTCTACATGTTGGCTTCGGCCCCCCTGCATGCCTTCCAAACGTCCGGATCACTATGGGCCTGAGATCGGAAAAAAGACAATAAGAATAAAGTTCTTTATTTAGGTAAATGCACCATGCACAGAAAAAAACAACAAAAAAGATTCTCATGTCAATTTAAATAAATTTTGTTCCATACAAAAAATAAATTTCCAACCAAATTACATTTTAAATAAGCTAAATAATAATAGTTAATGAATAAAAACATAAGGGAAAAACTTAAAATTTAACAAAAACTACTCTGCTTTTTTTTTAAGTAAGTAATTAGTATGTGAGCATATCTGCTTGTTTTTCCAAACAATGCCTAATGAATGTGCAGTCATTCCTGTTGTTATTTGGTTTTATTAGACTTATAACGTATTAACATTCATACATACATAATATCACGCCTGTTTCCCCAATGGGGTAGGCAGATACATATTATGCGCCCACTTTTCGCTAGTATACTGGTGGTGCCACGTAATAGTTGGCGAACCTATTGCCGCTTACCGGGAACTTTTATGTGCGCCAGAGCCTCGTCCGTTGATCGGCAGATGCACCACTTACAGGTGAGGTTGGCTTGGGCGGCTTAGATCTTGTAGGAATCTTATACACCCGTACGTACTAACTTTAAGCTATAACCAAATAAAACTGTCGTTTATTCATAAATATGTAGACTTCGGTTGTAGACGTTATACCAGCCTATTAATGTCCCACTTTTAAACACGCGCCTCCTCTTCCGAATTTAGGTCATCTGCCTAATATCTGTGATCGATTTCGATCTCTGATACCGCGAAGCTACAAGCGGAGTAGACTCATAATATACGAAAATAACGACGCAAAACATTCTATCAACTCAAACATAAATCCCTCACGTTATTTTTTCCATCTGACGGCACTAAATCGGGACCTTCGCTTACATTAATGTATCGACCGAAATAATATTTGCGGAGCAAAATTTTTCGCGGTAAAAGCGAGAATAAAAAAATATTGCAGCGAAATCCTCTCTCTAACTTTTAGTTGATTACCGGCGCGCGCTCTCGGTCCGCGCTGGGAAATTTCCGTGTGTATTTGGTGGTTGGAGCTGAAGGTAGGATGTACGAAAAACGGGTTTGGAATGAAATCTGGAAGTTCTCAGACATTTCCTGATGTATTTGCATGTTTACAGACTAATACGGAGTAGTGTTTTTATGTGAATTAGGATTTTATTCCACAGTGCTGCTGGTTTGCGATTTTCCGAATTGGCAAACCAGCAGCACTATTGAATTTCTGAATTGGCTTTGAAAGGCACGCTACACTGTTTGATTTCGGTTATCACTTTAAGTATGGGATAGTCGTTTAAATATTTAGAGGCCCTATAAGTGGTTCTATAAATTTTTAACGGCAGGGAGCCACAAACTTGCTTTTGCCAATCTGTGTTGCAGTACAATCCTCTCCGAAAACTTTTAGTCCGCAATTTCCGAGTGTACTCGTATTTGGTGTATGATTGCTGAAGGCAGGATGTACAAAAAACGGATTCACAATCAAATTTGGAAAACCTTCAAGCACTTCCTGTGATATTTACATATATACATAAAGGGTAGGCAGAGGCATAGTATACGCCCACATTTTGCCAGTAATAGGTGGGAAGAGTATTGCCGATTACCGGGATCGACAGGCGCACCACTTGCAGGTGAGGTTGGCTTGGGCTTCTCAGATCTTGGTAGAAGCCCTATTCACCCCATTTACATACTTTACAGATTAATACGTTCTAGTGTATTTCTCTGAGTGGGTATTTTATCCACTAGTGCTCTTGAAAAGTTTATTTGCAAATTTCCGTGCTTCGGACGGCACGTCAATCCGGTCATTTGGCGAAAACAGACATTTAGAAAGTGAGTTATTGTCTGTACACGTTATGTTACGTTTCACCGGCCGATATGGCATAGAGTTGCAGGTATACCTACTGGTACCTGCACTTTTGAAGTCGTAACTTCAATCCCATTTCTGATACAACTGTTTTAGAGCGTGAACATTCTGGTTATATAATTTGAAAAATTCCGTTACATAAAACAAGGTTGTAAGTACATGTAGTATCCTTAGTGCAAACTCTCCGTACCTGAGGCTGATTGAATTGTCTATGAAATTTATTTTTTATTATATCTTTATACACGTTTAATGATGAGCTATTTCAATATTTATGTTCCTACCTGCCAGTAACAGACTTTATTACCATGAATAATGTAACAAGAACTACACAAGGTAAGAAGACATTATGACAGTATGTCCTTGACTTTGTAATCTTAAGTACTGATATAACAACATTAACGAGTACCAGATAATTAGTACTATTATTATGCAAGTACTCAGCCTGATTTGATAACGGTATCATGTTATTTGGTATATCTAGTTTCCACTTTAAAATTCTGCAAATATGAAAAAAAATAAGTATTTGCTTTTTGAGTAAAGTTAAAGATAAAATGTCAATAGATTTTGATTAAAAGTAATAAAATTTTTTGAACTTAAGTACAAAATACAACAACTTTTTAAATCGTAATAGTAGGCGTATCGCTTGACAGGGTGTGTATGTAACCCCCTACTAAAAAGGAAGGAAGTTTACGATTCATTCTTAACCAGACTAGAGAACAGGTCATTGATCTGTATTTGTGACTGTCAGTGGCATTGTAGCTCCTTAACGAATGGTTACAATTTACTACATACATAATATCACGCCTGTTTCCCCGAAGAGATAGGCAGAGGTATACTATACGCCCACATTTCACCAGATATATGAATAAATATAAATATTCTCTTACAATCACACCAATTATTTAGTTTCAAGATAAGTATCACTAAGAACTTGTGTTATGGATACTAAAGAACGGATAAACATACTTAAATACTTTTTTTTTTGTAAATACATACTTGATATGCATAGCAAAAACACCCAGACCAGAACAAATATTCATGTTCATGCACACAAAGATTTGTCCTGTGTAGGAATCGAACCCACGACCTCTGCAGTGAAGTGCAGGTATACTGACCTCCACGCCATATCGGTCGTCATATTGTAATTCAAATTCGACAATAGAGCTTACCCGGAACTTGTTCGCCAGAGCCTAGTACGTTGTTCGGCAGGTGCCCCAATTGCAGGTGAGGTTGGCTTGGGCTCCTCTGGTATTGGTAGGATCTCTATACGGGATAGGTCTCTTGGCGTGATGGGGGGGCCGGCCTTCCTGGTAGGGCGGAGGCCGGATGCCCCTAATACTAACTACCGGGAGGGAAACCAAAAGAGGCATGTGAAGGGCACAGCGGGCGGGCCAGGAGGTTCTTAGGTGGCAGGGACGTTGGCCGCAGGCGGGGTGTCAGAGGCTGCAACCCAGGTACATGTCTCCGCCTCTTTCTCAACAAGCGGCAGGCGTCGTCGGAAGTTTTATTCTGCTGGCAGTCGCGTCTCTTTCGGTCCCCCTTTGCCAAACACAAAACAAAAAATATAATAGGTACAATTTACTATCAAATAATTTTAAAGGTGTTGGCGTGAAAAAGTTAAAAATATCTTACAATCATCTACACAATTTAACATTAGCAATATTATATGTACAAAAATAGTATTTTCCTTGTGTCAACTAAACATGCCAAACTATTTTTAAAAAGACTTTACTGAGTTTCAGATAAAACCCGTACACAAACCGTTGCGCATTTCCATTCCACTGCGCCGTCAGGAAAAAGTGCTCGTTCAAAAATGAAATCCTGGGGGCCTACCGCCGAATTCGATGGATACCGGTAATCCATCTAGATCAAACTTTGTTTTGCGTTCATTAATCCGTACCGGGGAATCTGCCCACAGTCATCTCTCATTCATGACCTTACATGACAGACCAATAGGTAAATGGAGAACGCCATTTTATTACGATTTCCATGAGTTCGGCGGTACGACAGAATCAATTCGAAATCCATTTTGCCTTATAATCGATTGCCATCGAACTCGGCGGTAGGCCCCCTGACCGTTTTTACTTTCGAACACTCTATGTTTTCAATATTTTCTGACGACATCTAGAGAATTAATAATAATTGGGTGATTGCCGTTCACTGCTAAATATAGGCTGAAGAATCCTGTTCATGACATCTAGACAGTATGTAGCTCACATATAAGCGGCAAAGTGGCTTGGTATTTCGGTTAATGTTTCCAGGCTTTATTTTCTCTTTTATATGTCATTTCATCATGATAGCCTATCTTCTTTTGTCGTGTTGATAACAAATCAATTCCTCACATCATCTCTTGTCAGCCCAATATTGCAATAGCACGCCGTAGCAAAAGCACGAGTGGAAGCGCACATTAGATTGTCCCGGGAACATGTTTCTGGGCCCAGTGGGCACATGAGGTCCGTCGGGTCAATATTGGTATTGCAATAGCACGCCGTAGCAATAGCACGATTGGAAGCGCACATTAAATTGTCCCTTGGAACATATTTCTGGGCCCAGTGGGCACATGAGGTCTGTCGGGTCACCCCATATTCGCACTTTAGGTTTGCCTCGTCTGCCAAGCCCCACCTGGATCGATTATCTTTGCTCCGACCGACCTGGGGTCTATTTAGGAACTTCCAAACACTTCTCGGGATATCGAGTCCGGGAGGGAGACTTTCCGACAAAGGGTAGGCAGAGGCATATTATGCGCCCACACTTCGCCACTTTATTTATATATTAGAGAGTATTGATATAACAAACTCAAAGCGCTCGTATCTCTGCGATGCTCGGTGGCCAGAAACGATCACCGATGTAAAGCAGAGTTCATAGAGATCAGTCCTTGGATACCCATCCAGACCGTTTGTGTGCTTCGGAAGGTACATTAAGCAGTTGGCCCCGGTTATCAGTAAATGTGGTAGTCGTTAAGCCATCTTAGAGGCCTAATTGACAGCAGGATGCCACACACCTGTCTCCGCCAATCCGCACTGGGTCAGCGTGGTGGAGTATAACCCAATTTCCTCGCACCTTGGTATGTGAGAGGAGGCTCGTGCTCAGTAGTGGGACGCTAATGGGCTGAGATGATTCTACAACTTTCATTTCTGTAAATTATTTTCGTATACTCTTAAATATATTTTTATGCAGGGTAGGTTATACGTTATCATACTGTATTTTTGAAAATTTTTTAGCATTTTTTAGTTTTTTAGCTATACCCTTCTGTTAACTGTTTTGTTGTTGAGCAGCAGTAACTGTATATACTTTTTTGTATTTCCGATGTAAGTGTTTTTGGTATAAAAACATGTTTAGTGTTACATCAGTTTGTCTTTTGTTTGTCAACTTTTTCGGTTTGTATTTGCTTTTAGTTTTGTCCTTCTAAATAAATTACATATAACACCGATATTTTGTGTCCACTTTTATTCCCATCGAAAGCATTCATTCTTACTATTTACCGCTATCACCATATCCACTTGAACAATTTAATCGTACAATGGACCCGTGTATTTTCTCCCGTGCATTTAATGGACAGCGTCAAAGCGTCTATTTAGCGCTAAAAGCATGTTTCAGCGCGCGTGTCTGTGAATTTTGAAGGCGCACTGCGCTGCATATCAATTAAGCGCCCATCGGCGGTGGCATACAGGCGGTGGCGTACAGGCGCGTCCCAACGTACGGGCGTACACCACATGTTCCGCTGGGATATATCCGAGACTGTTTGGATTGCTCTAACTGGTTTAGCTGTTAGAATTTTAGAGCTATATAATTTACTAACCGTTCCCTCCTTGGTTGTGGGATTTTATAGATAGGTTTATAATGTACTTCTGAAATTCATAAAGTTAATATAAATAATAATAAATAAATAAATAAATATTTATAATAAATATTTCTGACACTTACACCAATTATTTAGTTCCAAGATAAGTATCATTAATAACTTGTGTTATGGATACTAAATAACGGATAAATACTTTAATTTTTGTAAATACATACTTAATATACATAGAAAAACACCCAGACCAGAACAAATATTCATATTTAAACTCACAAATATTTGTCCTGTGTGGGAATCGAACCCACGACCTCAGGAGTGGAATGCGGGTATACTCGCCACCACGCCATATCGGTCGTCCTACCTACATACCTACATATCTACCATACTATAACGGAAATCGGCAGTTTTGCAGCAAAAATGTTTTATAAAATGTATTAATGTGCATTGTTTCTTTCATAAGACTTTTAAGGTCTTATTACAAAACGTGATCTATAGTTAGACCAGGTTTTAAATTAGTCTCCCCCGGACAGGTCTTCACCTTGGCGTGGTGGGGGGGCTGAATACCTCCCGGTAGGGCGGAGGCCGGGCAAAAGGTTACACCCAGGGATTGGCGGCTCTGGGTGCCCTTAGTACTAACTACCGAGAGTGAAACCAAGAGAGACCTGTGGGAGGCGTAGCGGGCGGGCCAGGAGAGCCCATCCAGCAGCGCCAGGTGGGTCTTAGGCGGCAGAGGCAGAGGGCTTCTGCTGTCTAACCATGGACCCTCCAGGCCACATACGCAATGGTCGCACAAGGAGGTAGGAGGGGCGCGTCCACTGCGCCTCTCTGAGGTGGTCGTCCCGGTTTTGGTCCGGGGGACGTTGGCCGCAGGCGGAGCGTCAGACACTGCCCCAGCATCATTCTCAATAAGCGGCAGGCGTCGTCGGACGATTTTAAGTGGGTATGACTGCTGGTGGTCGCTTTTGCAGTGGTGAGTTCCACACTCCTCCTCTCCGGGTTACCGCGATAGATTTTTTTTGTAGGAAAAAATTCGCCTTATTACTGTAAAAAGTTTATATATGTTTTTTTAACAATATGTATAGCACGCCTTCAAAGTTTAGATGATTTTTGAATTCAGTAAACATTTCCGACGATGGGTGGGTGTAATCATGCTCTACGTACGACGACATACTCGTATGAGTATATAAAGTAAATTAAGATGTTTCTCATGTTAACATAACATGCACGTCTTTTAATATCAGTCATACGTCAAAGAGTCTTCAAAGAGAGCGTTATCCGACAGTCGGGTATCGTGTTGCGTAATGTTGTGACTGCCGCCGTTACTGTGACGCGTGACGCGAAGTGACGTCGCCTGAGGGAACATCGACGAGGCACGAGATACACTGGAAATGGTTTAAATACAAAACCTTTTTTGTTTTACGTCGGTAACAAAATGCGATTACGCACTGTCTCCCGGCCAAAGGGGGACCGAAAGGGGGTGTGGAACTCACCACCGGCAGACGCGACTGCCACCAGTATTACGCGATAAAAATCTTACGACGACGTCCGCCGCTTGGTGAGGGCCAGTACCTGGGTTGAACCGTCTGACACCACGTCTGCGGCCAACATCCCCCGCACCAAAACCGGGAGGACCTCCTCAGAGAGGCGCAGTGAACGTGCCCCTCCTACCTCCATGTGCGACCATAGCGTGTGTGGCCGACTTCTTGGAGGGTCTATGGTTAGACAGTAGGGGCCCCCTGCCTCCGCTGCCTAAGACCCTCCTGGCGCTGCTTGACGGGCCCTCCTGGCCCGAAAAGTACATGACTAGCTGGTCCATTTTAAAGTGCGACTAGCTAATTTGGTAAAGTTAGTCAGCATGCTCCTTCAGTAACTATAGAACTGGGGTCTCCACCTTGTCGTGGTAGGGGTTCCCGGTAGAAGTCGATAGGGAATAGGTAACAACCAGTGAACGGCGACTCTGGGTGCCCTTAGTACTGACTACCGGGGGGGAAACTAAGAGGGTCCTGTAGATTGCGCAGAAGGCGGGCCAGTAGTGTCAATAGAGTCACCGAGAAGATGCCCTTATGCCATAAACATTCCCCCGTGTATCACCGAAACGTAAAATTTTTTTTTTGCCTCGTGCTGACATCAGCAATAGCCAATCATTATCGAGTAACAACCATGCTTACCCCTTCGGAATACCAGCGCTATGGTTTCATAACCACAGCTTCGAGCTTTTACTGGTCTACTTCTCTTCTTCTTTTAAATAATGGCTTCATGCGGTTTGCACATTTAGCCAGTGTCAAGTTAAAGATATATTAATATCATATAAATTATAGTAAATGAGAATGAGTGGTGATAAAGATGATAAATGGTAAATGAGATACCCTCCCCTAAGCCCCTTGAGTCCTCAGTAAATATGTGGGACTATGCTGAGATCTCATATGGACTACTTGAGAGAAATTTTAAAAGGTGATGTTGCACTGTTTTGTTTGATTTACCAACACTCATGTCCACCGTTATTACACATTAATGTTAGAAATATCACAAATTTTAGAAAATAAAACAAAACTGCAGACATGACGCTTCACTTTCCCGCCAAGAAGTCTTTACTGGTCTACGTATTTTATTTAGGATTGTCTTTTTTTTGTTTTGTTTTCTTTGTTTTCTGTTGGCATTACTATGCCTTTAAATGTAAGAACCTAATTGTGTGGACCAAATAAATAATTTTATTCTTCTTTTTTTATTCTTTATGAATTCATAATGCATAACCAACACATAGTATTAGCATATACCATTATTAAAGGTCTCCTTCTTTCAGCCTATTAAAATCACACTCTTGAGCTCAGACCTCCATCTCATGAACCAAGTTCGATAGGATTCCGGTCATGCTCAATTATTTTTGATTTTGATACTCTATTGGCACATGCCGAGGTGGCGTCCCGCTGTTAAAATTTATCAAGCATCCGCCCCTAATACGGCTACAACATATAAAAATTGCTGGGTATTACATCTTGAAGTATTGTTCGATATTAAATGCCAGACAAATGGTCACCAATCCAAGGACTGACCTTTTTAATCTCTACCGACCGTTTGTTCAAAGCAACTGTTTCCATTGCTTAAACAAAACATAGCCTACAAAAAGGGAACCTACGAAACATTAAACAAATTTGTTACATTTAAACAAAAGCTATAAAAACAAAATTTCGGGCTTAATTAAACGCTAAACACTTTTTCGTCAGTAGAGGGCGCATTTTGTGGGACATAAATCCGTGTTTTTGCCCACGGGTAAGATTTATGGGGTTGTGGCAACCGGTTGTAAATTCCGGGCATGCGTGGATGTTAAATAGATTAGCCTGGTTTAATAAGATTTTTAGTGACAGTGTTCTTGGCAAATATATGTATAAGAATAACTTAGTGTCAAACTATGCAGAAGTTGTACTATGGATATAAGACAACGGATAAACATCATCATTTCGGTTATATATAGTCCACTGCTGAACATTAGCCTCTCCAATAGTTGACATTATATTGTGGGTTATTTTCCCATAATCACCACGCTGGGCAGGCCACTTTGTAATCATATTTGACGACCGATATGGCGTGGAGGTCAGTATACCTGCACTTCACTCGAGAGGTCGTGGGTTCGATTCCCACACAGGACAAATCTTTGTGTGCATGAACATGAATATTTGTTCTGGTCTGGGTGTTCTCCTATGTATCTTAAGTATGTATTTACAAAAAAAAGTATTTATATATGTTTATCCGTTATTTAGTATCCATAACACAAGTTCTTAATGATACTTATCTTGGAACTAAATAAGTGGTCTGATTGTAAGAGAATATTTATATTTTTTTTGTATATTATATTTATAGTTCAAGCCAGTGAGCAGGATGCCGCTGGTGCCCATCATCTGGTAGAATATCTCGTCGTCGATTCTAACGACTCCCGGTCCAATGTGAGGGGTTGGCACTACATACACACATACATTCATGCCTGTTTCCCCGAAGAGGCAGGCAGAGGCATAATATACCTCACTTCACCATTTATACATAACACACATTGCCGCTTACCGGGAACTGTTATGTTCGCCAGAGCCTCGTCCGTTGATCGGCAGGTGCACCACTTGCTGGTAAGGCTGGCTTGGGCTCCTAGGTCTTGGTAGGATCCCTATACACAAACTATTGTGTTATCTATCTTCTGTTTAGAAGTAATAAGCATAAATGAGTTCTTATGAAAAAAAAATGATATTGAGCCTTTGACAAATTTCGGATACTGTTGCTTGTTGACTATGGTGACGCCTCATAAACTGCTGGCCACGTAAGGATTAAGAGGATTAATGTTGCAGCGGCAATGCTGTCTGTGTTGGTAGTTTACTAGACTTTACAGTAATCTAGTAGTAGACAAATTTTCCTATACACATTTACGAGTACGTCAGTATATATGTTACCGGCCAAACACGATTTTAGGACAAACTAGTATGGCCTAGTCCAAACTAATTTAGGTGGGCTGCAACTTATATTATATATATATATAAATGTTTTTTTATGGTAAGAAATAAAAAATCTCAACCTAACCCAAAAAGAGAAGTATAATTTTCTTTTTTACATCTTCTTTATTTTAAATAATGGCTTCGTGCGTCTAGCACATTTCGCCAGTGTCAAGTAAGTGATATATTACCAATATATAATTCATAGTAAATGAGAATGAGTGGTGATAAAGATGATAAATGGTAAATGAGATACCCTCCCCTAAGCCCCTTGAGTCCTCAGTAAAGATGTGGGACTATACTGAGATCTCACATGGACTCCTTGAGAGAAAATTTGAAAAGTGATGTTTTACTGTTTTGTTTGATTTACCTACACTCATGTATGTTCACAAACACTTAACGGTTAATAATCCACCGTTATTACACATTAATGTTCGAAATTTCACAAAGTTTAGAAAATAAAACAAAACTGCAGACAAGACGCTTCACTTTCCCGCCAAGAAGCGCTGTTTGTTTTGACCATAGACAATGTACATATTCAATTGATAACGCAAATGAATGTGATTCACGTGTCCGAACCCCGACCAAATGTCGGGGTGGGTCGCCGATGCATACAGTCCGCGCGCGTCTTTTGTTGTTTTTTAAATACAATAACAGGAACGACTTCACATATGAATTATTTATCATCAGCGGCATCAGCGTGCAAATGTTTTGTTTTCTTTTCTAAAATTTGAAATATTTCGATCATTAATTTATTAATAACGGTGGATTATTAACCGTCTAGTGATTGTGAACGTACACGACCTTTTAAATTCTCAAAATAAGTCTATGTGCGATCTCCGTATAGTTCCACATCTTTACTCCTAAATACTCAAGGGGCTTAATTATGATCTCTCATTTTTTTTTGCTATGAATTAAATATTATTAATTCTATAACTTGACACTGGCTTAATGTGCTTAGCGGACGAAACCATTATTTATAATTAAAAAAATACTTATTTTTGAAGTTTGATAAAAAAGAGGATTATGGCAACTTCTTAACTATAGTTAAAAGATAGATACAGACAAACATACAATCTCCTCCTTTCTTTTAATCTGTATTTCAAATAAATATCTTCATATAATTACACCAATTATTTAGTTCCAAGGTAAGTATTATTAAGAACTTGTGTTATGCATACTAAACTAACGGATGTTCATATATAATTACTTTTTTTTTGCAAATACATACTTAATATACATAGAAAAAAATTAAGACCAGAACAAAAATATTCATATGTTTATGCACACAAAGATTTGTAATAATCGAACCTACGACCTTAGGAGCCAAGTGCCGCACTCCGCTTCTAATAATACTTCTAATAATACTTCCCTCCAGGCTATATCGGTCGTTAAATGTCCTATCCTTCTCCAAAGTCCGACCTTATTGTAAATGTCATTAAAATAGTACTAGTTGTTCTCATATCGTACCAAGTAACTAATCTTATATTTGCATTTATATTCACTAAGGATAGGGTATTGTATGATTCCAAAGACATTTTAATTCTAGCTTATTAACGGTTGCTTGAAATGTAAAGACAGATAAATCCTGCCCCTAAAACTGTCACTTGTGTAATTTAATTCGAAAGCGAACACAAGCGGTATGGGTCGACAACCGTGCACCCATCTATTATAGTTAAGTAGTAGCATTCGCATATGTTTTAAATCTAACTTAAAATCGGTTGCTGGAAATGTAAGGATAGATTAATCTGTCACTTCTGTTATTTAATTCGTAGGCGGTTAAGGTCGACTACCGTGTAATCATAATTATAAAAATTATTAATAATTTCAAATCTAACTTACATCAATTGCTTGAATTATGACAGTTTTGAATTTAATCCTTAAGCGATTTAGGTCGATAACCAATTACATATTAGGTCGGGGAAAAAGTCTTTTCGCATAACGTAGGTATAAACTTATTATAAAATTTTTTTGACTGTACTATTTGTGTCTGGCTGGTTTTGGTAACATTAAAAAGGTTCCATTATAAAGAAAAGAAAAAAATAAAAAAAAGTTGTTTCCCGCTATTTTTCATTTGTTTTTCTCTCCGTAAAAATGAGTGAATCTAATGAAGAAATTCGATACATTTTAAAATTTTATTATAAAAAAGGCAAAAATGCAACTCAAGCAGTGAAAAAAATTTGAGATGTTTATGGACCTGATGCAGTGTCAGTAAGAGTAGCACAAATTTGGTTCAAACGTTTTCAGTCCGGAAATTTTGATGTTAAAGATGCACCTCGCTCTGGTCGCCCTGTTACGAATAAAATGGACGCCATTTTTGAAAGAGTGGAGCAAGATCGGCATATTAGTAGTTACGATGTAGCTGAAGAACTGGGAATTGACCACAAAACAGTTTTGACCCATTTGAAGAAAGCTGGTTATACAAAAAAGCTCGATATTTGGGTGCCACACGAGCTCACTCAAAGAAACTTAATGAACCGTGTACTCATTTGCGATTCATTATTGAGACGTAATGAAACCGAGCCGTTTTTGAAGAGATTGATAACTGGCGATGAAAAGTGGATCACGTACGACAAGAACGTGCGAAAAAGGTCGTGGTCGAAAGTTGGCCAGGCTTCACAGACTGTGGCCAAACCTGGCCTAACACGAAATAAGGTGATGCTGTGTGTATGGTGGGATTGGAAGGGCATTGTTTATTATGAGCTTTTACCGCTCGGCAAAACCATCGATTCTGATCTTTACTGCCAGCAACTGATGAGATTAAAGGAAGCAGTCGAGAGAAAACGGCCGGAATTGATCAACAGGAAGGGTGTGGTCTTTCATCACGATAACGCTAGACCACACACATCTTTAGCCACTCAGCAAAAATTAAGAGAGTTCGACTGGGAGATCCTAGTGCATCCACCATATAGCCCTGACCTTGCGCCTTCAGATTTTCACCTGTTTCGGTCTCTGCAGAATTCTTTAGGTTCTGTAAGGTTGACCTCAAGAGAGGACTGCCAAAACTATTTGTCCCGTTTTTTTGATCAGAAGTCCCAAAGTTTCTACAGTAACGGGATAATGTCTCTGCCCACAAAATGGCAGAAAGTTATTCAACAAAACGGTACATATATATTGTAAATAAATGTAAATAAACTTTGAAAAAAATGTCTTGACTTTTCATACAAAAATACGAAAAGACTTTTTCCCCAACCTATTATATTTTCATACACATTATAAGTAGCATTAACATATATTTTAAATCTAGCTTACAATCGAATGTTTGAAATGTAAATATAGATAAATCAGTCACATGTGTAATATCATTCGTGAGCGAACCAAGCGGTTTGGGTCGACAACTGTGCACCCATATATACATTAATAGTTGCATCCGGACGTCTGTCCGCGCATAAATCAAGGAAACGGAAACTGCCCCATAAATCTAGTGGTGTACCGTAGACGGGCGATATTCATGAGAGTGGACCACGGGAGCGTGCGTGACATCCATCGCAATGGGTGAGATTGTGTGAACTAGTTTATTCCTTTTTTAGGGTTCTCTAGTCAACATGGGACCCTTATACGTAGATTAATTTCGTGATTATTTTTTTACTAGAAAAAAGTCTGCGGTAAATCGCATAAAATATAATAAATAAAATATACTTTGTTGTCTTTAGATCAACAAGATCATTTAGGTCGTCAATTTATTACAAACAAAATGGAAATTCGATAATTTTTTTAACAACAATGAAAAAGATATGAGCGGTCCATAATCAAGAAATAGAAGCAAAATGGATTCTTTGTCAGAATTTGTCAAGGTTTGTCAGTTTATCTGTCTGTCATAGACGATGTTACGTTTTTATAGATAGTTAAATATTTGTAAAAGTGTTTCTTCGACTATAAGGGTAATCTTAGGTTTTATAGTGACGTAATAATTCGGGCTAAAAACGCAAATAACTTAGTACTAGAAAAAATCAACGCGTCCATCGGAGTCCTCGGTAGCTCAGTGGTTAGAGAAGTGGACCGGTTGCCCTAAGGTCTTTAGGTTTTTAGAGCAAAGGACCAGTTATCCTAATAGGTTTAGTGCAGTGGACCGGTTATCCTAAGGTGTTTAGAGCAGTGGACCGGTTATCCTAAGGTGTTTAGAGCAGTGGACCGGTTATCCTAAGGTTTTTAGAGCAGTGAACCAGTTATCTTAAGGTGTTTAGAGCAGTGGACCGGTTATCCTAAGGGGCTTAGAGCAGTGGACCGGTTATCCTAAGAGGCTTAGAGCAGTGGACCGGTTATCCTAAGGTTTTTAGAGCAGTGAACCAGTTATCTTAAGGTGTTTAGAGCAGTGGACCGGTTATCCTAAGGGGCTTAGAGCAGTGGACCGGTTATCCTAAGGTGTTTAAAGCAGTGGACCGGCTACCTAAGGCCCTAAGGGATTAAAGCAGTGGGCCGGCTATCATAAGGTTTCCTCTCCGGATTTTTGCGAATTAGTTGATTTTTTTAGTAAATTCATCTCATAACCATATGCACTGTAAATGCAAAAAATAGTATTATAAAATAGATTATGTTTTTACGTCTATCTGTCAGCCGCAAACAAAACAACTGGACAGTTGTTATACGTAAAAATTATTTAAAGCTAACATTAAGCTGCTATTTAAAAATAAATATAGCATGCAGATTGGTATACCCTGAGCTATAATTTGACGACGATAATTTGAGGTGAGGGGCATTTAGTTAAATTTAATATGGAACTAGCTGACCTGATAGACCGTTGTCTAATTATATTTTACGCTGTTATCTGATGAAAAGTGTTCACTGCTTCCAATATAATAATAATAAATATAAATATTTTCTAACAATTACACCAATTATTTAGTTTCAAGATAAGTATCATTAAGAACTTGTGGTATGGATACTAAACAACGGATAAATATACTTAAATACTTTTATACTTTTATACTTTTTTGTAAATACATACTTAATATACATAGGAAAACACCCAGACCAGAACAAATATTCATGTTCATGCACACAAAGATTTGTCCTGTGTGGGAATCGAACCCACGACCTCTGGAGTGAAGTGTAGGTATACTGACCTCCACGCCATATCGGTCGTCAAGGGAATCACGGGTCGTCATATGTCGTCATAAACATGTCATATCACGGAAAATACTGGCGTGTGGCCGGCCCTTAACCGTGTTTATCCTTTTTTCTCCTCCAAGAGCCTCAAACACAACAGCCGTCTCTTATTAGGAATAGTACATGACTAGCTGGTGCATTTGAAAGTTCGACTAGCTAATTTGTTAACGTGCTCAGCATGCTCCTTTGGTAACTATAGTATCATTTATGTACGGAGTGGCCGTATTCTTTATTAGTGGATGCGGAATATTCATGAGTTGTATTCGCTCCGTTTCCCGCCGATGGATGTGTCTTCGAGAGTGCTACGTGCAATCTGTGATTGGGGGCGCTTTGGAATCTTCAATAACTATTGTTTGTTTATTGGAGCGTTTCTAGTTAAGGTATTTTACTGTTGTTGGGTAGGTATGGTGTATATTTTAATTAAAAATCTATATTTGTCCTAAAATCGATGTTACACCGATTGGTGAGATGTGGTAAAATATTTGTAGTTGCGTTCCAAAAGTATATAAAAATGAGTACTCTTTGCTTTAGTGAATTATATGTAACTATTCTGTGATAGAAAGTGGACACCGCAGTCTATGCCATGGTCGCTTGCAATACCAGAGAAAAAACTAGCGCATTGCCAGCCGTGTCAAACATTTTGACGCTCTTATTAAGAGCCCTAATAATAACAGCCTTCCTGTATTAAAAATGGTAAATAAGTGGCTACTGTATTTCAAATTGAGACTAGCCAAATTGGGCCCGTTTGATAGCATGTTCCTTCGGTAACTATAGTCTCATTTATGTACGCCAGTGTGACCGTATCCTTTATTAGTGGATGCGGAATATTCATGAGTTGTATTCGCTCCGTTTCCCGCCGATGGATGTGTATTCGAGAGTGCTACGTCCAATCTGTGATTGGGGGCGCTTTGGAATCTTCAATCACTGCTGTTGGTTTATTGGAGCGTTTCTAGTTAAGGTATTTTACTATTCTTGCGTTGAAAAGATTTACATTTGAGTTAAATTAAAAAGAACTTATTTCTTAAAATTGTTTCTGTGCCTCCTAGCTTGGACGCCAATTCAATGACGTGATTTGAGTTATTATAAATTACTATTTCTTGCTCTGTAGGAAATAAAATAATAAATACAATAAATATTTTCTGACAATTACACCAATTATTTAGTTCCAAGATAACTATCCTTAGGAACTTGTGTTATGTATACTAAACAAAGGATTAATATATATAAATCGTATAGTATAGCACGTAGCTCTGCGGAAGCGCTCGTAGCTCTGCGGTGCTCGGTGGTCGGAAACGATCACCAAAGTATAGCACAGTTTACAGAGGTCAGTCCTTGCATGGGTGACCGTTTGTGTGGCATTTGATATCGAGCGTTTCCGTGCTTCGGAAAGCACGTTAAGCGTTAAGTCCCGGTTATCACTAAATGTGGTAGTCTTGAAGCCATGTTAGAGGCCTAAAGGGTGGCTTGAAAAATTCTAACAGCAGGACGCCATACTCCTGCCTCCGCCAATCCGCACTGGGTCAGCGTGGTGGAGTATGACCCAATACCGTCACACCTTGATATGTGATGAGCTGTGATGATGATACATAAATACTTTTTTTGCGAATATATACTTAATATAAATAGGAAAACTACCGACCAGATTAAATATTCATGTTTATGCACAAATTGTCCTCTGGCGGTGTTCTCAGGAGCGGAGTGCGGGTATGCTCGCCACCACTCTTTATCGGTTGTCATCCATTGTTCATTTTGAAGTCCTTATGTGTGTAATTATTGCTCACAAGATAGGGTATGTTTAACATGGGCATATTTTAAGAATTTCTATATTTATATTCAGAGTAAAGAGTCCTCGACCTCTGATACTTTTTGTAATGATGCAGTAGTGATATACTACGTACTTACGTCCAGATTCTGATAAAATGCTAGTTCCTTTCCTGCGATATTTTTTAACATCTATATATATAAAAGAAAGTCGTGTTAGTTACTGCACTTATAACTCAAGAACGGCAGAACAGATTTGGGCGAAAATTGGTAGGGAGGTAGCTTAGAGCCAGGAGACGGACATAGGATACTTTTTATCCCGTTCGACAGCGTTCCCGTGTGACTTGACATGAAACGTCAGTCACTATAAAACGTGATATAACAAAAAAGAATCAGACTTGGAATAACAAAACGCAAATGACAGCTATGTAATGACATATGGATGACAATTTAATATTTGTAAGAAATCAATATTCAAACTATTTCTGACTTCTTGGCGGGAATGTGAAGCGTCATGTCTGCAGTTTTATTTTCTAAAATTTGTGATATTTCGAACATTATTGTGTATAATAACGGTAGATTATTAACCGTTAAGTGTTTGTGAACGTACATGAGTGTTGGTAAATGAACAGAACAGTACAACATCACTTTTCCACTGATCTACTTTACTGAGGACTCAAGGGGCTTAGGGGAGGGTATCTCATTTACCATTTATCATCTTTATCATCAAACATTCTCATATACTACGAATTATCTCATTTACTATTGATATATCACTTACTTGACACTGGCTAAATGTGCTGGACGCACTACGCCATTATTTAAAAGAAGGAAATAAACTTTTTCTATTGAATAAATAATTAACAATTATAATGTTAGGATAGTGCCATTGCCCATTCGTATAAACAGTGAAGTGAACTATAAAACTCGGTATGGTTGAAAATTTGAGTTTTGAAATATTTTTTTAGGTGAATTGAAGTGAAGTGAAGTTTAATTAAGGGTGTTATTTAACGTGTCTTCAAAATTAATAAATTGCCAACCTAACCTAACCTTTTTGTGCATCAAAAATACTGATTGAGCACCTAATCACCTCATTAGATGCTCACTCAGTATTTTTGATGATCAAAAAAGTATTTTTTAGAGGTTCAGTTTATTATATTCCTTTAATTAATAATGCCGCGAGCAAGACGATCGAATCTTTCCCGACAAAGCCGCAATGCAAGAAGAATACGAAATACTGCAAATGAAAGGACTCAAGATGAACAAGAAATTGCACGTGAACAGCGCCGCGATAGTATTGCTCGACTTTGTGCTTCTCAATAAATAACAATAATAATAATAAAACTAAAAATGTCGTGTATTACGAGGTACTTAAGTGAAGAGCAACCTGTGTACTAAAATACAGAAATAATAATGAATGATTATTGTAGGTATTTAATTTTTTTGTATTTTTTCCAATAAAAAAAAACACAATCTGCTTATTTATAGCCATTAAGGTGAAACAAAGTTCGCCGGGTCAGCTAGTTACCTATAAATAACGGTTATACCACGTCTAGAGTTTCGACCTGAAAAGATTCACTATTTATTTTAATCACACCGTCTAAATAACATTAATGATTACTTACAAAATGTAGTTATTGAGTCGAATAAAACCACACGTTTATTGTTTACGTAATTTTTTTGCACTATAATAAAATGCACAAATGGCGAACTTAATGTCACAAGGCAGTATTTGCCAGTCTAATCAGCATTATCTCTTTACGTTTTAAAAACAAAATACCCCGGCATCCTCTACCACGGAAAAATCTACAAACGCGTTCTGAAAGTGAGTTACCGACAAATCCGGTGGACGTAACGTGATCCCCAGAATTACTCTCGCCCTACCAACCCTTGCCCGCTGGTCAGCCGGCCCTGATATAATAAGAAACAGCCTTTTCAGTCTGAGACATGGCAAACCGATTTTGGTAGAGGCAATTCCAATGTATGTTTTTTTATATCCATTAACAGCATTTTGACAATGATGTGTCACGTGGTAACGGCTTACCTTCCTCCGGCGGCCACGCCTTCCCATTTCATAGCGAGTCGTAAGAATCGACAAAGAGAAAACCCACCGGATATAAGATAGATAATCCTGTGGACTTGCTTAAAACGCCACCTGTTCAAAGAGGTGAATGAATGAATGAACGAACAAACGACCGAACGAACGAACGAACGAATGAACGAACGAACGAACGAACGAATGAATGAATGAATGAATGAATGAATAAATGGGCGGCCTTTTGCTCACAGCAATTTCTTCCAGGTAATCTTGGGATTATAAGCAAATACCCCCAATGTCATGTAAACTATTAGGGAGGCTAATGTTCTGCAGTGGACTACATAAGGTTCATCACCATTTTCGATCATGTTTTTATGAAGAATCTCAGGCTTCGCATTGAAATATATGCATTTCTAAGCTAGTCCGCAAACCTCATTGCGGAGATTTTATGTCGTTACTGGTTAATATTGACAGGGCTCTTATCCTTTTCGCTCCGCTCTTGTCCTCTCTTTCCGCTCTTGTCCTCTCCGCTCCGCTCTTGTCCTCTCCGCTCCGCTCTTGTCCTCTCCGCTCCGCTACAGTGCATTAGCAACTTTCAGGTCGTGACTCAATGAACTAGCATTATATTTAAGAATGACAAAGTAACATGATTAGTTACTTCTAAACTCCACTGGAGCGCAGTTTTATACTATATAAACTAGTTGTTCCTACTTGGTTGTGGCTAAAATCTATTAGGGTCCCGGCGGAGAAAACGTTGCAAATGTAATCCCAGCCACATACCTGTGCCGATGGCCTGACGGGCTCCAAGCTTGTGCTCTGTATATTTTATACAGCTACTGCTTTTCAAAGAGTTTTAGTAATTTAGATACTGATTTTATTAAATTTTTTACTTGATATTGCCGTAAACTTGTAACTCAAATTAGGGCCCCTTCTCATCATATCCTAGCATTATCCCGGTTGCCATAGACTAAAGTTTAGGAACAGGGTCTGCTCACTGGTTCAACCAGATTTGACTGAATTTCAGTTATTACGTGGAGCAACTGCCATCTGACCTTCGCAACCCGGGGGAAAACACCATTCTATGATTAAACTAGCTGTCAGTCTTTTTCAGAAGGCACTGACTTCCTAATAACAATTGCCATAGATGTTCATGACAGCCGGTACCAACAGCTTAACGAGCTTTCCGAGGCACGGAGCAAGCGATAATTACGCATATAACTTCAAAAAGTAATTGGTGCGCCACCAGGGTTTGAACCCGAGACCCTCCGAATTTAAAGGCAAGGGGTCTCGTTACTGGGCTATCGAAATTAGGGCCCCTTCTGATACGTTGAAAAGTTCTAACAGCAGGATGCCAACATGGCTCCGTAATCCGCACTGGGTCTACGTAATGAATTTGAAGCGACTCTTTCTCAAAATGGTTTGTGAAGATAAAGATAATTTATTTTCAATAAATGTGGTGCATGGATAAAAAATAAAAGCTTAGAAACACACATTTAGCTGAATATGTCAGCGTACAAATATCTAATTAAACAATGAATTTACCTACAACTACACTAACTTTTACTTTACTTTTACTACAGTCATAAGAAAAATAATATGATACATTAGATTTATAAATTCGTCAATATCATAAAAGGTATTATGTATCAACCATTATCTGCATGTCAAGTTAAATTTAGTTAATGAAAGTTGATTTACATGTATTGGAATTTTATTATAAAACATAGTAAAGCGAAAGTAAGCTTTTCCTTACTTGCTGAGTTTTTGATTTTGATAGGGATAAAGGCATGTGTCGGTCTGGTTTAGTGTGACCTTATCCTCAAAAATTTCAACGAAGGATTTCTACTTTCAATAAAGTTTTAATGATGATATCTCTCATTCGACTCTTGGACAACTGCCTGCAGCCTCACGTATAAAATAGAAGAGTATTTTAAATATTCTTCATCAGCTACCAGAAGCCAACGATCCCGGTTCTCTGCAAAACGCATACCAGCCACCTGTCTCAAGTCGTCTATTCACAACATTCAGAACGCATATATCTGCTAACAGCCACCTGTCTCAAGTCGTCTATTCACATTTCTATTCACAACATATTAAAGGAAAATACCCATAATCAATATCTGCGATCACGAATCTTCCTGCCCAGGGTCGGAGTTGGTGATTGCAGATCAAGCCAGTAAACAAGATAACGCTGCTGACCATCATCCGGTATGGCCTCTTTCAGTCGGTTCTTACGACACCCATGATATGAAAGGTGGATAGTCTATTTTTTTAGTCTATACCGGTAACTCACTTACAATAACACGTAATAATACATACACACCATTTACTAAATTCCAAGATAAGTATCATAAAGAATATATGTTATGGATATTAAGTAACGGATATATATATGCTTAATTTTGTGAATACATACCCAATAAACATAGAAAAGCACTTAGAGAAGAATAAATATTAATGTCCATTTTCGCCATGTCCTCTGTTGAAATCGAACCTACGACCTTAGGTGCGGAATGCAAATAACAGTCATCAAACGATAACATAATGGTTTGGAAAAGTATTTATTGAAAAAGTAACACAATATAGCAAGTATTCAACACAAACATGTACGATGACCTGAGGAGCCCAAACCAACCTCACCTGCAAGTAATGCACTTGCCAATCAACGGACGAGGTTCTGGTGAAAATAACAGTGCCCAGTAAGCAGCAATAGGCTCACCACCTATAACGTGGGACCAACTTTATAATTGGCGAAGTTTGGGCGCATAATATGCCTTTGTCTATCTTTTTAGGCAAACAGGCGTGATTGTAGCTTATTTTGAGCTGAACAAAGTAGTAAGACTTATTTAATGTGCTTTGTATTGTTTGTGTATTTATGTTGTTTGTTCGATATGTGTTGATCAGTAAATGTATTTCTTATTTTTATCTAAATTAGTAACAAACTTATTATATATACTGTTAATTCAACTCCACATAAAAAAAGTTATATTTTTAAAATAGAACAGTAAAGGCAGGCTTAGTTTTTAGCGAAACAATAATAAGACCTGAAGATATTCAAATATTTTCCAATTTTAAAAATGAAAAAGTTTTTATGCAAAAAAAAATTCAGCCAATATTCTTTGTAACCTATAAGCCTTTGCATACATATTTCAAAACAAAATTGACTCTCGCACGAAAATGTGTAAAAAAAGGTTTTACTTAATGAAATAGCACATGAACGATCATACAAGTGTCGTAAGTTTAGTAAGCGAATGCGATCATCTATTTTAACATTATAATTAAGTAGATATTATTAACGCATGTTAAAAAATTCTCTTTGAATAAATCTTGAACAAAATTTTAACTTTTTTTCGATTTTTTTTCGACCCGCCATCTTGTCCCAATTAAGATAAGGAGGCCACAGTTCCCTTGGTGATTAGTTTGCGCTTCCAACTCTTACTAACTTTCTGGCTCTCTAATTAAATAAATGAATTTGCCAGAACTGTGTTTAAGTCGATTATTTTACTCACTGACTGTGGAGTGGGTAGGAAGGAGTGTATACTCCGAGTTCTCGAACGTATCGATGTGTAAATAAGTTCTAACGCATATAGTCTTCTATATATATTGTTAGTTGGTACCTTTAAAGAAGTAATATAGTTACTGCTCGCCATTCTCTTTGCTCGAACTTGGCTTGACCTTGGCTTAGTCAAAATTGATAAGAATGGATTGGATAAGTCAAAATGCTTAAACGGAATTCTTATAGACTAGTTTTCGTTCTATGCGTGACATTGTCAAGACTTTGTGTTTTTAACCGTAAAAACAGGTTAATCGACATGCTCTTTTTAACAGCTAGAAGAAATTACTCATTGTAGTAATTAAATCAAATTATTAACAGATTTTATTACTCTTATTTTAAAAAGCTTTAATATTGTATAGGCTTGTCTATTCAGCTTAGTATACTGATTTTGTTTCATAGCAAATTAAAATGTTTATAACGCGAAAGTAACAAGATTGACTGTGTCTGTTTTGTGACTAAACTGCTACAACTTATCTCAGCAAAAGCTGAGTGCTATATTTTTTTAGCACTTTATGCTATATTTGTACATTTTAACATATTTATGCTACGAATAAATAACTTACACTATACTGGGCCAGTTATAATTGAAACTAGGCTTTTTTATTTCGAAAAATAAGAAATTAAAGTGAAAACCATAGTACCACCGCACAAGCTTTTAAATGAGAGCTTTGGAAACTGAATTTCCATCGAGATTGTGGACACTTCACTCGCCGAGCACTTGATCACGCCGATGTCGAACTGCTGCTGCAAATACTACGCTCTCACAGTATCTAGTTTAAATACACCAAATACTTACGGTACCTACCGTTATTGGAATCATGTTTATTACGGTTCTAAGGACAGGTAGGAACTGAGAGAGGGGATAATATATTTTCTAATATTACAAAGGAAAAATTTGTTTTATGTTAGATTGACCAATATGGCGCGGAGGCGAGTATACCCGCACTCCGCTCAAAGGTCGAGGTTACGATTCCCACACAGATCACAAATCTTTGTTTGCATTATAATGAATATTTGTTCTGTTTTCCTATGTATATTAAGTATGTATTTTGAAAAAAAAAAATTTATGTATGTTTATCCGTTATTTAGTATCCATAACACAAGTTCTTAATGATACTGAGCTTGGTACTGAGCAATTGGTATAATTGTTACATAATATTGATTTATTCTTTATATTTATTTACTATGTTTATAATGAATAAACTCAAAAACTACGGAACTAATTTCAAAAAGTCGTTTGCCATTAGAATGCTACATTATTCTTGAGTTACTAAAGCTTTAATTATTACTAGGAAACTCCAATAATGTAACCCGATGTAAAATATTTCAAACGGAATTTCCATCGAAAGCGGGCATTTTACGCGCCGAGCACTCGATCACGGTAATGTCAAGCTGCTACAAATACTGCGCTGTCAAAATATCCAGATTTTTTTAAAAATAATGTCTTTGTGCGTTTAGCACATTTAGCCAGTGTCAAGTAGAGATATATTAACAAAATATAAGTCATAGTAAATGAGAATGAGTAGTGATAAAGATGATAAATGGTAAATGAGATGCCCTCCCACTAAACCCCTTGAGTCCTCAGTAACCACATCTTTACTTACTTAATATATTGAAATCTCACATGGGCTTCTTGAGAGAATTTGAAAATGATATTGCACTGTTTTGTTTCATTTACCACCACTTATGCAAGTTCACAAATACTGAACGGTTAATAATAAACCGCTATTACACATAAATGTTGAAAATGTCAAAAAAGTTAGAGAATAAAACAAAACTGGTACTCCCACAAACCAGTTATTGCTTATCTATACAGCGAGTCGCTTCAGACAGTAACTTTTAAGGTATTGATGAGGTTAACTAGTACAAATAATAGTCTATGATATCTCTAAAATAATACGAGCGGCTGCATCGGTTCCACGCTATATCGGTCACTATCGGAGTAATCTTTTTATAGAATTATCGATTCAGGCGTTTCGGTTGCTTCCCCATTTTAGTGTGCACCAGAAATGAGCACTAGAATTTCTACTGATTTTAGTCCCTTTCTCGTCTGGGAGAGAGAGATTTCGATGGAATTCGTTCTCTGTTTCTATTTTATTTTAACGCGTTAATAATGCTATTACTGGTTTTAGGGACCACTGAATAAATAAATAAATATTCTCTTACAATCACACTAATTATTTAGTTCCTAGATTACTATCACTAAGAACTTGTGTTATGGATAATAAAGAACGGACAAACATACTCACCAATTTTTTTTTTTTGTAAATACATACTTAATATATATAGGAAAACACCCAGACCAGTACAAATGTGTGATAATCATAAAGCAATGAAGAAATAGTTCTATTTAACTAATACTATAATAGGAAATAAATAATATAAAGTATAAGATTTTTTTACGATTTTTTAGGCAAAAATCCATCTATTTATCAGTAGAATTTATTTGTAATGACCATAAATAACAATAGTTTTGTGTAAACAAATAGAATTATAAAGAAAAGAAATAAAAAGCAAATCCATCAAAGTCAAATTCATTTCTTCAAGTTTGGCTGACTAGAGCTCTTATGAAAGTCTTTCTTTCTTTATTTTAAATAATGGCTTCGTGCGTCTAGCACATTTAGCCAGTGTCAAGTAAGTGATATATTAGTAATATATAATTCATAGTAAATGAGAATGAGTGGTGATAAAGATGATAAATGGTAAATGAGATAGATACCCTCCCCTAAGCCCCTTGAGTCCTCAGTAAAGATGTGGGACTATACTGAGATCTCACATGGACTCCTTGAGAGAAAATTTGAAAAGTGATGTTGCACTGTTTTGTTTGATTTACCAACACTCATGTATGTTCACCAACACTTAACGGTTAATAATCCACCGTTATTACACATTAATGTTAGAAATATCACAAAATTTAGAAAATAAAACAAAACTGCAGACATGACGCTTCACTTTCCCGCCAAGAAGTCCCTTATGAAAGTCAATCTTAAAAACTAATGCGCTTTCTAGAAAAAAAAAATGTCGACGAATTTCGAATATTTGATATCGGTTCTGTTCCGTTCGTATTTCCTCCTAAATCAAGTTGAGCGACTGTGGAAAAGAGACCTTATATAAATAGTTTTTACTCGATTCCAGCAAGAAGTATGCAACGGGTTTTTGTTGAAATTATTTAATATTTAATTATTATTAAAAATTTGTTTATGGGGTATATTTTCTGTTACCTACAAAGTATTTATTTCATTCTACAGAACCTCCCGTAACGGACTTTTCTTGAACTTGGCCAAAAGGCTCTATTTTTTTATAATATGTTCTCACTCGTTTATAATGATAGCCAGTGTCGAATAATATAACGAATCACACACCATAGATATAACTTTTTTGACAAACATACATACATTCACGCCTGTTTCCCCGAACGGGTAGGCAGAGGCATATTACACGCCCACACTTCGCCAATTACATTGTCGGTCCCACGTAATAGGTGGCGAGCCTATTGTCGCTTGCCGAGATCTGTTAAGTTCGCCAGAGCCTCGTCTGTTGATCAGCAGGTGCACCACTTGCAGGTGAGGTTGGCTTGGGCTCCTTAGATGTTCGTAGGATCCCTATACACCCTATATACCTAGAACTTCTTTGACAACTTATACAAATGTAGGAAAGTGGCATATTGCAGTGAATTGTGACTTTTCGTGTTGATTCCAAAACTCCCTAGAAGCCTTTAGTAAAGTCTCCACTATTTTACTGGGGTAGTAAAAGTGACTTGACTCGACTTTGACGGACTTTTACTGTACTCAATGATGAAAACGCTGCAATTATGCAAATAATTTGATTTGTTTAATTAATGGTACTTGTCACACACACTAAACGAGTGATCAACTGTGTGAGTGTGAATATTTAAAAAAAGAAGAATTTAATCAATGCTCTAAATCGTCAAAAAAAAATTAAAATTTCTATGGGTCAATATGGCAGATACATAGTGTAAAGATTCGTTTTATTGAAGTAAGATAAAGTATACATTATTGTTTAAAGTGTTAAATATTAATAATGTAGTAGCGATAAATAATTAAAAAAAGGTGTTATTTTGGCTAAACCAACTTAAATATTTTATTTTGTACACTGGCAACACTCGTGACGCCCTCTGGTGGAGCTCACATGGCGAAGTGAAGCGGCACGGCTGTTCAGGGGGACGGCATTCCGTTACTGGTGGTCGCCCTGTACAGACGTGTCTAGTCAGAGTAATAAGTTAGATTGGTTCTGTCTATTAAAAGTTTTGAAAGTGTGCTTTACTAAGTTTGGAAGTGTTGATTTACAGAAGTTTTGGAAGTATCCTGTCATAAGTTTGGTTAGAGAATTAAACGAAGTTTTGAAGATTGAATCTGTGTTGTATTAATTCTGAGTATCCTTATAATAGCAAAAGAGGCTAGCCCTTCGCCCACAATGACATTAGGCGAAATTATGTCGATTACGCTTCAGTGGATTTTGCATCATTACAAAATAATATCAACCTTTTCTCTTTATAATAATACAAGATACTTAATAATGATGCATATATACCGAGTTCAACAAGAAAAGAAAAACAAAAGAATTAAAACCATGCTTGAAAAAAGATCAATTTCACAATTTTTTATCTTTATCACCGCTCTCATTTACTAATAATTATATTAAATATTATTGGTATATTTATAACTTGACACTGGCTAAATGTGCTAAACTCACGAAGCCATTAATTAAAAGAAAATAGAAGAATCGTTTAAAAAATATCTTTTAAATTGACGTTATTGGCGGTAAAGTGAAGCGTCATATCTGCAGTTTGGTTTTATTTTCTAAAATTTGTGATATTTCTAACATTAATGTGTAATAACGGTGGATTATGAACCGTTAAGTGTTTGTGAATATACATAAGTGTTGGTAAATCAAACAAAGCAGTGCAACATCACTTTTCATATTCTCTCAAGGAGACCATGTGAGATCTCAGCATAGTTCCACATCTTTACTGAGGACTCAAGGGGCTTAGGGGAGGGTATCTCATTTACCATTTATCATCTTTATCATTACTCATTCCCATTTACTATGAATTATATATTATTAATATATCACTTACTTGACACTGGCTAGATTTGCTAGACGCACGAAGCCATTATTTAAAAGAAAAAAAAAAACTTTTAAATTCGAATGCGGAATGAGAAAAGAGTATACATACGCTCATCAGAGCTAGCCTGTGAGTAAATATGGCGGATAGTTCTGCGCTAAGTTTATTTGATGTTCCGCTTTAAAGCTACGCGGAGTGGAAAATTGTGCCTTCCCCACTTCAATGGATTATTAGAAGACTAGCCGCCGCTCGGGTTCGCGCGCTTATTATTTTGCGCTTATTTCTTGCAAGGCAGTTTCGAACTCATGGCATAATTTAATACTCAATATCTTTATTACTAAGTGGCTGACATGGTCTTTTTTTTTCGACAAACATTTATTATCATATTGTTATTAAGGTATGTTTGTTTGTAATGGACGGCCCCAAAAGTGTCCTGTTGCGTGTGTGTTATTTCCCGAAAAATCTAGCAACAATGAGATGTTCCCCAAAAAATCTAGAAACACGTATATAGGCCTCTCACATGGTTCTCAGAACAACAATTCGACAAACGCTGAAACGAGAATTACTCCGAACGATTGAACCTTGCTTGAAATGCATTATCAGTTGCTTACAATGGATTTTCGCAAAGTAATACCATGTGGTAACGAACTATAATAACCCTTTTCATCTTACAGGGAGTCGACTTCGACAAATTCTACCAGATAGTGTGCAAGCGTCATCCTGCTGGAACTGCCTGTCCAGAATGGTGATTATAGGCAAATTTTATAAAAGCTATCGGGGAGGCCTATATTGAGCGGTAAACCTTATAATCATCACAGCCCATGAACGTCCCACTACTAAGAACCTCCTCTCACAAATCAAAGTGCGAGGGTATTGGGTCATACTCCACCACGCTGACCCAGTGCGGATTGGTGGAGGCAGGTGTATGGCGTCCTGCTGTTAGACTTTTTCAAGCCGCCATTAGGCCTCTAACATGGCTTAACGACTACCACATTTAGTGATAACCGAGACCAACAGCTTAACGTGCCTTCCGAGGCACGGAAGCGTTCGATATCAAATGCCACACAAACGGTCACCCATCCAAGGACTGACCCCTGTAAACTCTGCTGTACTTCGGTGATCATTTCCGACCACCGAGCACCGCAGAGCTACGAGCGCTTCCAGCTTCGAGCGCTTCCAGCTACGAGCGCTTCCTACCTTAATAACCTATAAACCTTATAAGGATGAGATGAACGTCTGAATTGTAAATGTTGAATGTATACATCTTTATGAACAAACTGTTCACCATTAAACCTTCTTTATGTACGGGCTCTTTGGATTATTAGAAAATGTTTCAGACCATCTAAGTTTGCAGGAGATAGAAAAGATTGCTTTCAACGTCGCCGTCTGAAGAAGATTGTTTGGATTTAGATTAAACTTTAACGTTATGGAATTTATGCGTTCAAAGTTCTATTCATTTTAGCTTAATTTAATATTTTATTTAATTTTATGTATGATGGTATTCTGTTATGAGCGTTTGTTACTTTTAGGTTTTTAAGTTTCAATGCACACAAAATCTTAATATAAAATACAAAGTCGTGCTAGTTACACTATTTATAACTAAAGAACGGCCGAACCGGCAATAGGTTCGCCACCTATTACGTGAGACCAACTTTATAATTGGCGAAGTGGGGGCGTAGTATATGCCTCTGCCTACCCCTTCAGTGAAACAGGCGTGAATGTATGTATGTAACGGCTGAACCATTTTTAACAAATTTATGGGGAGTTAGTTAAGACCTAGGATACGGATATAGGATACTTTTTATTCTTCCCCGTGACATGTCACTTATATCGTGGTATAACAAAAGGCAACTGTAATAGAATAACAAAACACAAACAGGGCTTTCGGCAACAGATAACTACTTACAAGGACTTCTTGGCGGGAAAGTAAAGCGTCATGTTTGCAGTTATGTTTCATTTTCTTAAATTAGTGATATTTCGAATATTAATGTGTAATAATGGTGGATTATTAACCGTTAAGTGTTTGTGAACGTACATGAGTGTTGGTAAATGAAACAAAACAGTGCAACATCACTTTTCAAATTCTCTCAAGAAGTCCTTCTGAGATCTCTGTATAGTCCCACATCTTTACTGAAGACTCAAGGGGTTCAAGGGGAAGGCATCTTATTTACCATGTACGAATCATCTTTATCACTACTCATTCTCATTTATTATAATTTATATGTTATTAATATATCTCTTACTTCACACTGGCTAAATTTGAAATCCGCACAAAGCCATTATTTAAAAGAAAGAAAAAACTACTTACAACCAATTTTTTATTATCCTGCGCGAATTCGATTTTGAAAGCTACCTATAGGTCATCCATCAGTATTTGTATTGAAATTTTAATTTAATGTACATAAAGGCAAACTAATCGTCATAAAATATCTTTTCCAAACTACTCAGAAGGCGTCGTGTGATCATTACAAGGATACGTACTATACAAATAATTCTCTTGCAATCACATAACTTTTTCAGTTAAATATACATTAATACTTTATACAAATTCATACAGTATATGCGAATATAAACACTAATTAATTGCGCGATTTAAAAACGTACAGCGACATTTATACTGTTAGAGCTAAATATAAACTGTCTATACCTAACGTATGACTATGATAATTATGATATTAAAATTGTACACATACTAAATTAACGTTACTTAGTTTAGATAGATAACACTTTAATTAGCTGCATTATTAACCCAATTTATGTTCGTAAAATGATGTAATAAGGCTAGTTAGTATATAAACATAAATTGTTATTTAGTACTAAGTTTAGCTAAATATACATTATTACTAAGAAGTACCTATACCAGAACAAATACTAATGTTCATAAACAGAGATTTATCCTCAAACACGAAATCAAACCTCAGAAGTGAAGTGTAGATATACTGACCTCCACTCCATATTGGTACATATATTATGTAAATAAACTTAAAAATTCCCTTCTTATAAAAATAAAACTTCCTGGTAAGCGGAAATAGGCTCGCCTATTTCGTGGGATTCATTGGGGCAAACAGGCGTAAATGTATGTATTCAACTTAAAAAAACAACTACATATATATGTTGACTGGTAGAGAATGCCTAATGGCATTAAGTTCGCCTTTTGTACATTGTATTTTTATGTGTGTGCAACATAAAGATAAAGATTAAGTAAATATATATATAACAATATAAAGTAAAGTAAAGTAAAGTAAAAAAAATATTTATTTCATAAACTATTATACATAGTACTTGAAAACGTCATGATTACAAATGAAAAAAAAAAACAATCGAAATAATATTACACTAAATCACGAAGCTTAGATTCACTTACTTGATTATGAATTCAATAAAGCTAAAGTCTTTATCATATCCTTGCATTATCCCGGTTGCCCTAAACTTAAGCTGAGCCCAGGGTATGCTCACTGGTCTAACCGGATTTTGACTGAATTTCAGCTATCACATGGAGCGACTGCCGGCGACCTTCGCACCCCAGAGGGAAGCATCATTTTATGGTTAAACCAGCTCTCAGGATGTTAGAAAGCACTGACTTCCTAATAACGACTACGATAGATATTCATTAAAGCCGGGAACAACGGCTTAAATTGCTTTCTAGGCACGAAGCAAGCAATAGCTTCGCACATAGCTTCATAGGTGCGCCACCGAGGTTCGAACCCGAGACCCACTGAATTTTAGGGCTACTGGTCTCGCCACTGGAATATCGTCGCTATCTATAAAGCTAAAGTAAATTTCCATATTTTTTTGAAGATTTCGAAGAAATCGATTGTACTTCATATTTTTTTATCGACAAACTGACCACCAGTTTTGGCATGCGTCAAATATTGCTTTTTATTTTTTTTAACTAATACTTACTCTTTTTCATTTGCCCAATAAGTACAGACAAAATAAACAGTAGACAGCTTGAAGAAAACTCAATAAACCCATACGGTACGTACGAATGCCCGAAAGACTCCTAATGAGCCCCGCGCCACCCCCTCTTGACCGAAATGCGATTATTTCGAAGCCCGCACTTCTAAGTTTGGGACGTGCACCAAACATCCGGATGAGCAGCTACTTCTACTTTCGAAGAAATAGATTGTACTTAATATTTTTCTATCGACAAACTGACCACCAGTTTTGGCATGCGTCAAATATTGCTTTTTATTTTTTTTGCTGAAATTAAGAAAAATACATAAAGTACAGTAGCCGGCGATTAATATTACACATCGATAAGGTTGCCTGGAAGAAATCGCTGTTAGCGATAAGGCCGCCAATTGTATCGCTTTTCTTTTGCAATAGTTTTCTTGTTCATTTTCATTTGGTGTACAATAAAGAATTTTCTATCTATCTGTCGATCATCGCATGTTCAAATACAAAGGAATGTTAACCCTTTAACAGGCAGAGCATTTTGAAAATATTCATTGGTTTTTCACCGTTAACCGTTAAGTTAACCGCATAAGGTTCAATTTATGGTGGTCATATATTGACCACTGCCTGGTAAAGGGTTAATTAGTTACCTGTGCAGACACCGAGGCTCGCTTACATACATGTATGCGCGACCTGGCGTCGTGTCGGGACTGCTGCGGTAAGTGCTGAAAATCGCAAACGGAACAAATACGGAAACCTAGGGCCTAACTTTTTATTTGTTCCGTTTGCGGTGGAGACATTGGGTCCATGGGGGCCGGAAGCAAAGCAGCTCGTGAAAGAGTTAAGTGCTCGCCTCATTGATGCTCCCGGTGACAAAGAAGACTGGCAGCTTCTTATGCCATGGTATTAGCCTGGCAATCCAAAGAGAAAATGTAGCCAGCATTCTTGGCACCTACTCTTAGTTTTTATTTTTATTATGTAAGTAAGTAGGTAATTAAGATTAATAATTATTATAATTCTTTATAAAAATATTAAAGTAAAAATATTAAGTTGTTAATATTGTTCTTTCTATTCTATTAATTGTAATCTATATTGTCGAAAGAATAGACGTAACGACTTTCTTGGCTGACCTTTCTCCATTTAAGCACCGGCCTATATGGGCGCTTTAGTATTCAGTGAAATCGATATCTATAAGGGCTTTATCGGAACTTAAATTTAATAAACCTTTATTAATTTAACGTTAATCAATCAATATTTAAATATCAATCAATATTTAAGTATCAATCAACATTTAAATATCAATCAATATTTAAGTACCAATCAATATTTAAATATCAATCAATATTTAAATATCAATATCTATCAAACACAGCAAATAAAAAGTTTCTGCTTAATTTTAGTTTAGCATCAACTACACACATCATCACAGCCCATTAACGTCCCACTACTGAGCACGAGCCTCCTCACACAAATCAAGGTGTGAGGGTATTGGGTCATACTCCACCACGCTGACCCAGTGCGGATTGGCGTAGGCAGGTGTATGGCGTCCTGCTGTTAGAATTTTTCAAGCCGCCGATAAGGACTCTAACATGGCTTAACGACTACCACATTTAGTGATAACCGGGACCAACGGCTTAACGTGCCTTCCGAAGCACGGAAGCGCTCGATATCAAATGCCACACAAACGGTCACCCATCCAAGGACTGACCTCTGTAAACTCTGCTGTACTTTGGTGATCGTTTCCAACCACCGAACACCGCAGAGCTACGAGCGCTTCACTACACACATAAAGATCTTTATCTTCTTAGAACAAAGGTTGTAGAACTTTTTAAGATAAAGTATTTGTGCAGCTCAGATCTACTTTCAACATATCTCAGTCCAATATTAGGAACAACAACTTACTTTTATGAAAATACATCAGAATCCCAGGCGTACATTTCAACGAAACGTTACGAAAACTTTTCATGTGCTTGCGTATTATTTCGTAAGCGAAAAAAGCGGAAAAAACAAAAATATTTAAGGTTATAGTGACTCGATTTTATAAGGTCCTATTCTGGAAAGATCGGCTAAAGGCGAATAGAAATAGAATTATTTGTCTATAAGCAACTATCAATAAATGATAACTACGTAAATTTGTCAAAGCAAGATAATTTTGCTACTAACTTAAAATGTTTTTAATTAGTGACATCGAAAATATATATTAACTATAGGTACATTATTGCACAAAATATAATAAAAATAAACTTAGTGCAAAAGCAAGATTTCACTCAAAGCACTCACTTAACTTTAATATCATTACGTGAAATGTCAGTCTCAATTGCTTTTGATAATATAATTCTTCTTTTTCTTTATGACGACCGATATGGCGTTTTGGCGAGTATACACGCTCTCCGCTCCAAGGTCGTGGGTTCGATATTTGTTCGAATATTTGTTCTGGTCTGGGTGTTTCCCTATGTATATTAAGTATTTATTTACAAAAAAAAAAAAGTATTTATGTATGTTTATCCGTTATTTAGTATCCATAACACAAGTTCTTAATGATACTTATCTTGGAACTAAATAATTGGTGTAATTGTTAGAAAATATTTATTTATTTATTTAAATATTTATTAAATTAGTGGCACTATGTCATGGAGTATAGTGACGACAATTCAGCCAGACCCGTAGGAAATATTAATCTTTTGATAGAATAATGCTATAAAACAAATGACATTACAAAAATTTGGGTATTCAAAAAGAAACACGCAATTATAAAACATTTACACAAATTGAAACTCGTTTTTAAAAAAAATGGCTTAACCTAATTACTTTCCAAATCAACCGCGTAATTAGTACATTTTAATGCGCTACTTTAATGTTTTAATGGCTTAGCGTATCGTTTCAAAGTGTAGAGGTAAAATAAAGTTATTTAAAAATAAATGTTTATTTCTGACTAAAAATATTAAAGGTTATTAAATATTAAACATTCCATATGCGTTCTAATCTATATTCTTATGTCTTATTATAGATTCATAAACCATTATGTGTGTGTGTGTGTGTGTATGGGTGTATAGGGATCCTATCAAGACCTAAGGAGCCCAAGCCAACCTTACCTGCAAGTGATGCACAAGATAAAGTAAGGTAAAATTGTTTATAACTTAGTGCAAGTAATACTTTAATTGCTCAACGACCAGTTGCTCTTAGAGAATACCACGGTTTTTATTCAACGGAGATTTGCGTAATTTTTATACTTCAGATGCTTATATTTGCATACGTCTCCTACTAACATCTGAGGAGCCCAGGCCAACCTCACCTGCAAGTGGTGCACCTGCTGATCAACAGACGAGGCTCTGGCGAACGTGGGACCGACAATGTAATTGGCGAAGTATAATATGCTTCTATGCCTACCCCTTCGGAGAAACAGGCGTGAATGTATGTATGGATAAGAACAAGATGGCCGCGACAATACAGAGGATAATAACATTTTGTTTTGCATACAAATGCTAACCGATTTATTGCTCCTCGAGATACGCCGATTGATATTCGGCAAATTTTGGCATTTTTTACATACTTCAGTTGCTTATATTCATTATCATTATAATTGCTACAACTGATCGATCTCCAGTACAGTTGCTTTTCGAGAATAAGACGCTTTTTATTCGCCGGAGTTTACCAACTTTCCCAAGAAAGTGGGTTTGGCTTATTGATTTACAGAGGCGAGAGTGCCCTAAAGAGGTTTGGGGGTTACCCGATAGATTGGAAGGAAACTTTTCCAAGTGAACATTGGAAAAAATATGATTAGATATGGCGGGAAACTGCTCGCGCGGCTTGTCAGCCGAATGGTCCTTTCCGAACTGTTTGGCACTTTTCTTTGGGGATGGTTTATTTGACACATGTCATAAGTAAAAAAGTAAAAGTAAAAGTAAAAAGTTCTTTATTTCATAAACTATTACATAGCACTTGAAAACGTCAAAACAATATAAAAATTGAAAAAAAATATATATCAACCCTGAAATCACGAAGCTTAGATTCACTTACATGCAAATAAATAAAAATTAGGTGTAAGTGAATCTAAGTGCCAGTTCCGAGCCTCCGCTCTGTGAGAAGAACTGACAAGAAACTCACAGGCTATGCTCTTTTAAATTATTTTTGTTACATGACACACACAGTGTAAATTTGATGATACTGAAAGGGTCCCCCGAAGCTGTAACCAATAAAGTAGCACTAAGGGAACCTTCCATCACAGTCAAGTAAGTATGTATTGTGAAACTGAGCTGAGCCTGTACAATAAGGGATGGTCACGACAATGATCTGGTTGACTTTTTATTCTAATATACACATACAAGTTGAAAATGTTAAGCCCAAGCTTGTTTATCCGATAAGTAATCATTAACAGCATAATACCCCTTTTGAAGAAACTGCTTTTTAACTACAGTTTTAAAAGTTGCCAATGGTAGATCAATTATTTCCTGCGGAATTTTATTAAAAAATCTGATACTATTACCCAAAAATGAATTTTTAGTTTTGTGAAGTCGACAATTTGGCAGAGAGAGCTTATTTCTATTCCTAGTATTAAAATTATGTACTTTTGAATTTTTATCAAATGTATTAATGTTTTTGCGAACATACATTATATTATCAAATATATACTGAGATGCAACCGTTAATATGTTAATTCTTTTAAACATCTCTCTAAGAGAATCTCTGGACTTAAGATTATAGATAGCTCTTATGGCGCGCTTTTGTAGTACAAATATATTATGTATGTCCGCAGCAGATCCCCACAATAACATACCATATGACATAATGCTATGAAAATAGCTAAAATAAACTAATCTAGCTGTTTCTTCGTCTGTTATGAGTCTTATCTTTTTGATGGCATAGCATGCTGAGCTAAGCCTTCCGGACAAATCCATTATATGGGGGTTCCACTGCAATTTAAAATCAATATTGATGCCTAAGAACTTTGTGTCATTTAATAACTCGATATTCTTGCCATTCATTTTCAAGTTAGTTGAGACTTTTGTAACATTAGGCAATGAGAACTTTATACATTTAGTTTTACTTGCGTTAAGAGATAGATTGTTAACCGTAAACCAATGTAAAACCTTCGCAAGAGCATTATTTATCACGTCAGAATGATCCTTGCCTCTGTTCACTTTAAATATCAGAGACGTATCGTCAGCAAACAAAACTGTTTCGCACAGATCTCTAGTATAGAAAGGTAGATCGTTAATATAAATTAGAAACAATAAAGGGCCTAAAATCGAACCTTGTGGAACTCCCATAAGCAATGGCGCGCCAGAAGACTCGACTCTATTAATAACTACTTTTTGAGTTCTGTCACTCAAGTAAGATTTAATTAATTTTAAAGAATTACTATTAACACCATAATATGTCAATTTAGCTAACAAAGTAGGATGGTCAACGCAATCGAATGCCTTCGAAAGATCACAAAATACTCCAATCGCATCCTGCCTGTCCTCCCAGGCGTCAAATATATGCTTCATTAGGGCTACACCAGCATCTGTAGTGGATTTACTCTTAGTGAAACCATACTGCTGAGAATGAAATAAGGAATTCAGAGAGAAATGACAAAGTAATTGATTAAAAATAACTTTTTCAAATATTTTACTAAGAGCTGGGAGTACTGATATTGGTCTATAGTTAGTAGGATCAGACTTCTCACCAGCTTTAAAAAGAGGTATTACTTTACTGTATTTCATTAAACTTGGAAATGAACCATCATCAATACATTGATTAAAGATGACTGCCAACTGAGGAGCAATAATATTAATGATAGATTTAATAATGTTGGTTGAGATTCCCCATAAATCCTCAGTTAATTTTAAATTTATTGTATTAAAAGTATTAACTATTGTAGAGCCATCAATATGTCTAAAACTAAATAATTCACTACAAAGAGGTACATTGTCTTCAAGAAGAAAGACTGCACGCTGAGTAGAGGAGTCAAGTGCTTGAGTTGTCTCTAATGGTATATTCACAAAGAATTTCCGAAATGCGTTGGCCACCTCTTCTTCTTCTACAATATCTTTATCATCGACTTTAAGAGTTATCATGCTATGATTATTCTTGTATTTTCCAGATTCTTGGTTTATGACATTCCATGTAGCTTTAATTTTATTTTTGGAATTCATAATTTTATTTTTAAGATGCATTGACTTAGCAGTGGTGCAAACAAGTTTGAACAATTTTGAATAATTTCTAACATATTGAATAAAATTTGAATCTGTTGAAGTACTTTTTTCTCTATATAAATCAAAAAGTTTCTTCCTACTTTTATAAATTCCGGGAGTAGCCCAATCACAAAACTTCTTTTTGTTTGAAATTTCCACACTTTTCAGCTTAAAGTTATTCTTAAATTCTTGTTGTACAATTCCGAACAATTTATCATAATTTATAGCGGAATTGTTTTCTAACGTGGTAAGCTTTTCGTTGACATTGCTTTGAAATTTCAAAACCAGATTCTTTGTTATTGGTCTAATTAATATTTTTTTAGTTACATTTTGAAAATTATATTCAAAACTAATAATCTGTCCACTGTGGTCGGAAGTTACGCCATACTCAATTGATTTATGTATAATAGTAAAATTACAAAAAATATTGTCTAAGCATGTTGAAGACGTAGGCGTAATTCTAGTGGGTTCAAGAAAAGAATTAAGTAAATTAAAAGACTTGAACAAATTCAAAAACCTAACTGATATTGAGGAAGATTCCAAAATATTAACATTAAAGTCACCACATACTATAACTTTTTTATTACTTTTGCATAAGGTTGCTAAAACATCCTCCATTGCAGTTTCAAACTGTTGATAATTGCCACTAGGCGGTCTATAAACACATAAAACAATAAAATGGTTAAGCTCTGTACAAGACAATTCTAAAACACGTTCAACTGAAGATGTTTCAACATCCCTACGAGCCCTATTGTTTAAACTATTATGTACTAAAATAAGTGATCCACCTCTTATAGATTGTTTCCTGTGAAATGCACTAGCTACTTTATAATTTTGTAGTCCCAGTAGAGACTCATTAACATTTAGCCAATGCTCAGTTATACACATTACATGGATATTTAATGACTCTAATAACAAACTTAATTCTAGATCTTTGCCTGAAATGCCTTGAACATTCTGATGAAATAAATTTAAGAGCGGCTTTTCATTGGTCAATCTATTGCAAGAGAACTCCTCTATTGTCTTATGAGTAAATTTAAATTATTTGGAATTGATTCCAAGTTTGAATTATTAATAATGTTCTGCTCAATAAAAGCAGGTTTCACAGCCAAGTTTTTGGCTAAGTTAAAAAAGTAATAATATAGCGTAGAAGCTAATCGTTTTTTAATATATTTAGGTATGTAATAATTACCATTTGTCAAATAGAAATTAATACCTAAGTTATTTATATCAATAACATGAAATTTGTTATTGTAATAAAATGTCAAACTATCAATTGATAGATTTAAATTACATCTAACATAATTTTCTTTTTGAGATAAGCTCTTACTAAAAGGAAAAGAAAAGATAACTATTTTATTACAAGTGACCATAGACAATTTTTCTATATAGTAGGCAACAGTTTTTTTTGTGACTGTACCCCTATTAGCTATACAAATTATGACATTGGTATCCCTTGAAAATTGACTATTGATTATCTTTTCCATAATTACTTTAAATGAGCATAAGGAAATTCGTTTAAAAAGTTTGAGCAGTTCCTTAAAGGGTTTAGTGTATATTTGATTTTTGTTTGATATGGACTCATTCGTAGAGTATCTGCAGTATCTGCCAGCATGTGTCATGAATCAAATAATTTGCATGAGAATTCAATATTGTGCAGCGTTTATTTTATTTAGTCTAAGTCATATAAAGTCTAGTCTACACCGGTAAAGTTGTGAAGAGTTTACTAGAAACTTCTATAGAGTGTAGGACTACTCATACATACAAACAATCACACCTATTTCATTAAGGCAGAGGTATATTATACGCCCACATTTTGCCAATTGTATTGTTGGTCTCACCTAATAAATGGCGAGCCTATTGCCACTTACCGGGAACGTTTATGTACGCCAAAGCCTCGTCCGTTGATCGGCAGGTGCACCACTGGCAGGTGAGGTTAGCTTGGGCTCCTTAGGTCTTCCCCCCCGACTGGTCTCCACCTTGTCGTGGTGGGGGGCTGAGTACCTCCCGGTAGGGCGCAGGAGGCACTAGAGAAAAGGTAACACCCAGAGATTGGCGACTCAGGGTGCCCTTAGTACTGACTACCGGGGGGGAAACTAAGAGGGACCTGTGGAGCGTGCAGCGGGTGGGCCAGGAGGGCCCGTCAAGCAGCGCCAGGAGGGTCTTAGGCAGCGGGGGCAGGGCGCCTCTGCTGTCTAACCATGGTTCTCCAAAAAGTCGGCCACACACGCTATGGTCGCACAAAGAGGTAGGAGGGGCGCGTCCACTGCGTCTCTCTGAAAAAGTCCTCCCGGTTTTGGTCCGGGGGACGTTGGCCGCGGGCGTGGTGTCAGAGCTGCAACCCAGATACTGGCCCCCCGCCTATTTCTCAACAAGCGACTATTACATTTTGTTACACTTTCGTACTACTCAGTGTCTCAAGACATAGTCTTTGACCAGTGTGTGTTGCCAGTGATGACGTACAGTACTGAGACTTAGTGCTTATAGTCAGAGCCTCATTAGAAAGCTCAAAGTCGCTAAGCGTGCAATGGAAAGCTAACCGCAGAGTGTCCCTACGTGATCGAATCAGATATGAATAAATCCGTAGGAGAATCGCGAGCTACGACATAGCGAGGTTGAAATGGAAATGGGCGGGGCACATAGCTCGAAGAACCGACGACCGATGGGGCGTTAAGGTTCTTCAATGGCGATCAGGAACCGGCAAACGCAGTAGAGAACGGCCTCTCACGTGATAGACCTATGATCTGATCAAGGCGGCGGGAAGCCGATGGATTATTTTGAATTTATTGTATATATTTATTATGTACTATGTTACGTACATTTATTTATTTATTAAGGATCTCCAACAAAGGATACACAGTAAATGCAATTTTACATAAAGTTCTCAGAAGATTTGTGCTCCTTCAGTTACAAGAGAACACATTATGCATACATCTTCTTTTAAACATAATTTTGAAATAAATATTTAAACACAAACAAATTAAATTCAATTCAAAGTAAACAACACAAGATAAAATAAAGTTAAAATTAAACATTTTAAATTAAAAAACGAATTTTAAGATAATAAAATAGTAAACAATAAAAGTTCAAAAAAAAAAAAAACTAATACACTGAAACAGGAAACAAATAAAACGAAAGAGAAATTATAAATTACATTTATTTACTTCAATAAAAAAAAATATGCACAAAAGACAAAGCGTGTGCTCTCTTCAAAAACATCGCAATGAGAAAATACAGAAAAGTATTGTTATAAATAAAAAAATACAATAAAAATTATAACAATTGAATATGGAAGCCAATTCTAAAATACCCTTTTTCAAAGAACATTACGGGAAAACCGTCTCCTTGCCCAAATAAAATGTCGCATGAATAAATTGAAGCCCTAAAAATATTACGGAAGGCAAAACATTTTCTCCTGAAGTAAAAGAATCACTATTGCTTTAAATATAAATGTTATATTTTATCTTGTTACCATTATTTTGCTTTTTAAGTAGGTAGGCAGTCTTTTCTTGTATATTTTTCTTACGAAAACAGAAATATTTTAATGTTTTTTCTATCCATGATAGGTATCGTCTGCGATTACAATTTCAATATTATTGTATGTTTTTGCGGTAAATATAGTCAAGAAATGGTAGTGTTTACGGTTAAAAAAAAATATTTTACATAAAATCTTAAAAATAGTTCACTCACAATGAGATAAAGTACAGCAAATATATTGAATTGAATACACACACACACACGCCTGTTTTCCCGAAGGAGTAGGCAGAGGCATATTATACGCCCACCCTTCGCCAATTATATAGTAGGTAGGCCGTAGGTAGGTGGCGAGCCTATTGCCGCTTACCGGGCACTGTTATGTTCGCCAGAGCCTCGTCCGTTGATCGGCAGGTGCACCACATGCAGGTGAGGTTGGCTTGGGCTTCTTAGGTCTTGGAAGGATCCCTATACAATTGAATAACATTACATTAGATTATTCATTTTAAAATTAAATATTGTATGTAATAAATTACATGAAAGTGATCAAAATTAAATCGACTTAACTCGAAACTAAAACTACATTAAATTAACTTCAGTATATGTTTTAAATGATATGAAATAATAATACGCTTTAATTCTATTTGTTAGCAGTGGCATGCACTCCATGTGCATGACAATGCCAACAGGGTAATAACAGGTTGTTGCGGGATTGTTCGAAAGGGTTACTGCGGCCTTGGTGTTACAGGCTCAAGAAGGAACACGGATGGTTTTTAGTCAGTAGAAGTCTGACACACCCTCCCGCTCCACCCACAGCGGGAGAAGGTCATTTGATGATTTTCCATCCCAAAAAAAAAAAAAGGGTAATAACAGGTTAATTAGAAATGCATACCCTGGCTAAGCTGAACTACATAAAAGTTGATAAAGTGCTCGAATATGGCTTAGCTTTCATTAATCTTATATCTAAGAATCTATATTTTAATTGCAGTGTTTTTCCGACTCAGTTGTACCATTAGTGACTAATAATATTTTCTATTTTTTATTTGACTTAATTCATAATAATGTATAAATTTATGTACCTACCTAATATTGCAATATGACATTTATGTAGGTACCTTGTAAAAGGTGGAAATATAGTGATACTCTAATTTTATCTGTTAACAATATCCAATTATGTAACCTATATTTTAAAAATAAATGAATTCTATTCTATTCTAGCGCTACACAGTGCATCATCGTCATCGTCATCAGCCCAAAGACGTCCACTGCTAAACATAGACCTGCCCCATAAGCTTCCAATGTGACAGATTACACGCAAGTTGTATTTCACGTGATCCTATGACTTTTATCAGGTTGTTCGTCCATCTTGCAGCTGGACATCTTACGACCTACCTCATTCGAAATCTCAGCGAACGCCCCTGATTGTTGGCCGTGTTAGTGTTATGCCTCTTAGCGGTAGTACCGAACGTGAACTGAAAGGATAAGCTAAGGCATATTATACGCCCACATTTCGCCAATTATATTGTTGGTCCCACGTAATAGGTGGCGAGCCTAATGTCGCTTACTGGGAACTCATATGTTCGCCAGAGCCTCGTATGTTGATCGGCAGGTGCACCACTTGCAGGTGAGGTTGGCTTGGGCTTCTAAGATTTTGGTCGGATCCCTAAGCACATTCAAAGACTTCTCAAGAATCAAAGAATTCTATTTCAAAAACTATATTACTAAAATTGCTTTTTATTTATAACGGCCTTATAAATTTTTCCAGTTTCGATAAATTTCTGTTGACTCAATTTCTGATAGTTTTTCCACAAAATCCTGACACTTTTGATTGACATCAGCAGTCTGAGCTCTTGTTCCATTATTCATGAGTGGGCCTCATGGAAAACATTCATTAATCGGACATTTCGCTGTTTAAGTCTCTCTTGCGGATCTCTGTTTGTGCAGAATACGGAATGAGCTTGTTTGTTTGTCCCTGGTTGGTACCGATGACTGCTTTATACTTAAAGGATTATGTAAATATATGTGTGTGTGAATAATATGCATACGTCCATAAGTTTGCAAAATTATAGTATATTATGTGATTTGGTCATGTTGAGAAGATGAATGAAAAGAGACTAACGAGCGTGATTTATAATGGAAGTGTTGGGAGGGGAAGACCACGTAAGACCTTCCATGACCAAATCCAGAAGATTTTGAAGAAAAGGCAGGTCATAAGTACCTTAAAGCCACGGGCGTGTATGAGAAGGTTACTGAGTGTGAATGAAGCTAAGAGTGTGTAGAAGGGTGTGATCTCTGCCTACCTATACGGGAAATAGGCGTGATATTATGTATGTATGTATATTAAATCAACTTGTCTGCGGTAGGTCGAATGGGACACGAACCTTCGACTTACGCATAACCGGTCCACTGCTCTAACCTCTGATTTGCCAGGACACCGATAGACTCACTGAATCTATCTAGTACTTTATGATTTGCGTTTCAAGCACGTGTTAGATTTAAGGTTCTAGTTATCTATATATCAAATAATAGAATCAATAACCACTATAAAAGTGCTGTAAGCAGGTAAAGGAATTCAAAAGTAATTATTAAGTTATTAAGTTCTTTATTAGTGTTTCGAACACTTCCTTTATTTTTAAACTACACTCCGTTTATTTTTGAGAACTATTATTTAGTGTAATATATATTTATTATTATAGCCGTTTATTTAGTTTCATCAAATAGTAAACACAGAATTACAGTTATGCCATATATCCTACGTTATGTCTTAAAGCAGATAAACAAAATATATAACTTATATCAATCATATTGCATCAGTTATAAAGCCCAACATATTAGTACACATGGACCCACATAAAATCAAACAAACATTAATAACCATGTGTACAAACATTATATGACAGAACTACACTTACTAGTGTAACTATCAGTACAACCATTTGTAAATTACAAAGCATTTCATATATCTGTCCATAACACCAACTAAACATTAATCGTTGAAACAACAAGGGTACAACCGTGAAATAATTGTTAAAGATAATAATTTAATTTATTATCAACAATCATCACAACCATTACACCTTAAAACAAAATTACATTATGTCAAATAAGTATGTAGATTATTCGGCATAATGACTATACACAGGAACATAGCTTAAAACAATATAACACTGTAGATATCTACTTAACTTAGTCCGTAGTTCTGGAATCGACCCTCAATACTGATTTTCTTACGATTACAACCTGTCTTTTATACACATCAAATCACATCTTAAGAATATCTCACGATAGGTGGCAGCACCAGTATACTTTCTAGTTTTATTGAATATTACGATAATTATTGTGCTACAGTTAATCAAGTTCGATGAAACTCTTTTAAAAACACTTGAGGAGTTATTACAAACATTTACCTACAGAAGTTACATAAAACATTTATTAATAAATCGAACATAAACTTTTACCTCAATAAGATAGGAGGATAGCGATACCAACGTTTTGAAATATCAAACAATATTTTATTATTATATTTTATATTATATTTTATTATATTATCATCAATATCTTGGAATCTTTTTGAAAACCATTTATAATATCTTATTAAGACTAATTTCTTTTTAGAAATTAGTAAACATGAAGTTTATATTAAAAAGTACTTTTCTTGATTATTTCAATGAGGAGTCAAGTATACGTCTTTTAATAATTTGAATTCAAGCTCACTGTAGGCAAAGGCTCGTAGTAGTAGTATTCTAATAATGTATTTTAGTATCATAATTCCCTGACACACGCGTCACTACGTCACTGTGAAGTTACGATTACCCTCAAAGTACAATCGATAAAGACGTAATATCTTTTATAATTCTCACACTTTGAAATTTTGCATTTACAATTCTATATATAGTTATATACATATGAATGAGATTCATTTTTGGCTACAGCGGATAAGTTGAATTTTTCTACTATAAAATCTCGTGTTATAACTATATCATTGAAAACAAAATTAATGTAAATATCTTTAGAAAATAAAAAAAATGCAAAATTTCATAGCTTTAAAATTTGTCTTAGGCGTCTTAGATGAATTTAATGACAATGTTGTTGTTATCATGCTGTCTAGTGAGGTTCTAAATAATCCAAACATGCGTTGTGTTGATAGAAAAAACCGATGTAGTCGTTCCATAACTCTTTCTATTTTTTTAATGAACCATTGTGTTCAATACGCTGATCGCCTTGTGTTGCGGGATCGTTCAAAAAATCGGTCTTAAATGTTCGATGGTATGGTGAATTCCTGCGATGCTTAGAAAGGTTAAAGTCTTCGATATTGTTTTTCGGTTTTTAGGTTCGGTATTGATCTTGTTAGAACCTAATAAAATCATGCAAACAGAAACCACAATGTAGTATGAATGAATAAATACATTAATGAATGAACACTTTATTGCACACCAAAAACAAAATTGCAGCAATGGAATAATTACATTTGAATGAGTAGTACAATAGGCGGCCTTATTGCTCACAGCAATTTCTTCCAGGTAACTTTAGAATAAACAGGAGGAGGAGGACAAGTGAAGAAATATATGAAGGTTTCTTGCAACTGGCTCCAGCATTTATCAGAACAAGTTCATCATCATCATCATCATATCAGCCTACAAAGTTCACTGCTGAACATTGGCCTACCCTATATACATATTATATGGGGGTATATGTCCACAAACACCACGCTGGGCAAACGGTTGATGGACGCAGTTTCAACCAGTACGCAAGTCGATGCTGCTGCCTATCATCTGGTAGGATTTGTCTGCGTCAACTCTTACGACACCCGTAAGTTAAGAAGGGGTGACACTACTCTAGGCCGGTACCACACAGCACAGTTATCAAAACGACACAGTTATCAACAACAACACAGTTATCAACAACGACATAGTTATCAACAACGACACAGTTATCAACAACGACAAAGTTATCAACAACGACATATTTACAAGTTATCGGTCTCCAACTTAAATATGGCAGTATATAATCCATACTTAAAAGTACATTACAACCATCGAAAACATTATTACAACCTAATAATAATACGGAAAAATAAACAACAACCTGTGATATGAAGGAATGTTTCATCTGACTCAAGCATTGTGTACGCGATGAAAAGTGCAATTTATCAGAACAAGTTGAAATATACGTGCAATAAGTCCGTCCACAGACTGAACATCAGAATATTCACGACCGTTGTACATTTGTGTCAACGTTGTGAGTTGGGTCGTTTTTGGTAATCCGGTTAACTCTTTTCTTTGCTTTTTGAATATATTTTTTTTTAGTCTGTGTCTTATTTTAATGCTCATTTTTAAATTTTGCATGGATAAAATTAAGTTATTTTTTATAAAGAAAACTAAATTGATGAAGTTTATTATTACTTTGTTTTTTTTTTGTTTTAAAAAGCAATTAACAATTATTTACAAAAGATGGTCGATGACTGCATGTAAAAAATATTTACGGGGGAAGACCATGGAACTCTTCTGAAAGGAAGTTGGTTCCTTAATTATGTTCTTAAAAATTAGGACCTCGATAGATCATGACTAAAATAACTATTACCCGCCGAAAAACATTTTTCAGGGAAAAGATACCCTTATTCAAAACAGAGTTTCCCATGGTTAAAGTTACTACTTAATTCGATGTCAATCCTATTCACCTTGATTTGTCCAAAAATCTCGTGGCCAGTAGAGGAGCATTTATTGGTAGAGATTATGAATCTTGTATTACTGGCAAAGTCTACTATAACATAGATAAAATGGAGGATAATACAGAGGAATCGACATCATATGAAGCCAACGAATACTAGAATGCAGACCTAAAACAGGCTAAAGTGGCACCATAGACCAACAACTGGATCAAGATAGGGGGAAAATTGATTGAGGATGGTATGTATTCGGCGCGAGTAAAAGACCAATATCCAAAAATGTGTGGAAAAGAAGAATATATTACACTATAGAAGAATATTCATCAAAAACTTTGTCTTATGCGCATCCCTACAGTTTGACAAATAGGCCACTTTAGTTCCGCAACCCTATAGACAGACAGCTACCCTTCTCAGGCTTGTGTCTCAAAATATCGACCTTGCGTAGGAATATCTTTTATTCAACGACACTTCGGCAAATTAAGAAATTACTATGGAACTTCGATCTATCTATGTTTGTAGTTTTCTCTGGATTTAAGTGTTATATTATTATAGAAACATACGTTATCCCGGTTGCCCCAGACTAAAGTCCAGGGCCCAGGGTCTGCTCACTGGTCTAATCAGATTTTGGCTGAACATCAGTTATCACATAGAGCGACTGCCATCTGACCTCCACAACCCAATGGAAAATTACTAAATACATACTTAATATACGAAACAACCGCACCAGAACAAATATTCATGTTAATGTCATTAATAAATCTGCTGTTCTCTGTGGAAGGGAACCAAACCCTAGACTTAAGAAGCGGAGTAGAGTTACTTTGAGCACCACGCGCGCCGTATCGGTCGTCACAGCTCGGTTTACTTACGTTTTTTCCTTCAAAATAGAATCCTACTAACGATCATATTCAATAAAAAAAAATGTGTTTACGTCAAAATGACTACATCCTGCCGGATGATAAGCCGATGATGCAGTCCAAAAAAAATTAAGTCGTTTCATATCGTGAAATAAGCACGGTAGAAAGCGCACCCACTCATCACGGCCTTCTAAAACGCCGTTTCACGCCCCGCTTAAAAGACTCGGGATCATAGCAAATTGGAAACACATGAGCCGGCAGTGAATTTTAGAGCTTAGTGGTCTTGCTCAGAAACGACTTCCCAAATTTCTTGGTTCGAGTGCTGGTGACCAATCAGAATTTCATTAAATAAACCAATTGTGTAATGGTATACAAGTGATAGGTAGGATCACAAGTCAACTCAACAAAATATAGTAGTTATATAAATAAATTAAGTATCATTTAATTCGGAAAACTTTATCTTTAATTACCACGACCGATATGGCGTGGAGGTCAGTATACCAGCCCTCCGCTTCTGGGGTCGTGGGTTCGATTCCCATACAGGACAAATCTTTGTGTGCATGAAAATAAATATTTGTTCTGGTCTGGGTGTGGTCCATATATATTAAGTATGTATTCACAAAAAAAGTAATTAAATAAGTATGTTTATCCGATATTTAGTATCCATAACACATGATCTAAATGTTACTTATGTTGGAACTAAATAATTGGTGTAATTGTTAGAAATTATTTATTTACTTATATGTAATATTCCACTAACAATCAGAGTTAATCAAAGTTATCATATACCAGGTATACAAGGTACACGAACATCGTTGTAACACGACCTTGCTATGAACGGAGCTCTCAAGTATATTGCGTCCTATACAAAATGGTCACCATCCATCACGCAGCTGACCCGATGCTCTTCGGGCCCGAGGGACGTCGAGTTCTGTAAAACATTATATTGTATTGTAAAGTTTTACTTGGTGTTACTAGATGGCACTGATTGTCAGTTGAATCGCGATATAGATATTTCTTTAAAAGTTACTCCCGGCCTAAATATCTTTGTTTACATACAAATCATACAATAACGCCTTATCCCCCAAAGGGGTAAGCAAAGTTGCCTACATTTCACCAATCATATTGCTAGTCATTCGTAATAGGTGGCGAGGCTATTGCCGATTACCGGGAACTTGAGTTTTCGCCAGAGCCTCGTCCGTTGATTGGCTGGAGGGTCCAAAGTTATTGGTTGGTTTCCTATACACCATATCCATTATTAAATTAATGAAACGAAAAATAATTTCTAAATTACACAGCCACGAGTACTTCAGTGTAACATGGCTTTGCTATGGACAGAGCTTTCATATATATTGGGTTCCATACAAAATGGTTACCATCCATCACGCAGCCGACCCGATGCTTCAAGCCTGGGGGACGAAGACTGTCGCCGAATTGTGGTGGATCATTTTTGTTTAGGAAATTTGCAACTTAGTTCATAATATTATTACTAGATGGCGCTTGATGTCAGTTGCATCGCATTGTCAACAGTTTTTTATATTTAATTAATAACATAATATCAATCCTATTTCCCCAAAAGGGTAGGCAGTGGCATATTATACGCCCACTTTCCGCCAGTTACATTTTTGGTCCCATGTTAGAGGTGGCGAGCCTTTTGCCGCTTATAGGGTACTTTTTTGTTCGCCAGAGCCTCGTCTGTTGAACGGAAGGTGCACCACTTGCAGGTGAGGTTGGCTTTGGCTCCTCAGATCGTTGCCCTATAGATCCAGGTCTATACACTCATTAATAACAGCCATACCAAAAGTACTTCTTTGTAATACGACCTTGCTTTGGACGGAGCTCTCAAGTATATTGGGTTCCATATAAAATGGTCACCATCCATCACCCAGATGACCCAATGCTCCAAGCCCGAGGGACGTTGTCTGTCGCCAAACTGTGTAGGACCCCTGTAATTTGTAAGGCTTTCGGGAATGACTTTGGTTGTTTGACATTCGTTTTAGGTTCCCTGACTAATGCTATGTAATTTTAGACAAAAGGGAAATGAGGGACGTCTGATTTATTTTAAAAGTATTCTAAGCATCGTTTTGGAAGCAATTTTTTTTTGCATTAATAGAAGATAACAATGTGTGTGCTTAAACTATCGTCCTAAGTCTATAGGGTCTACTCTAATTCAACGAAAACGAAACTTCATTATACCTATCTCTTTCACACGATAATGATATACGGAGAGAGTGAGAGAGATAGGTATAACAAAGTTTCGTTTTCGTTGAACGTAGGCGCTCAGATCAGGGGTGTTACGTGTATTGGCATTCGCTTATGCCATCTGGAACTTAATTAATGGTTAAATAATGGTTGAATGGTACGTATGTATAAAATATATTTTGGTGGCATATAGCAAATGCGGAATACACTCCTTAACCTACCCGCTTTTTGTCCGATTGGTAGAGAATGACCTAATATCCTCTCACCATGGTTCGTGAAAAAGGTCCGTTAGGGTGGAGGTGGGGGAGCGGGGAGAGGGTCCTGGTTTAGCTAGTGATAAATGCAGAATGAATGTATTTGCCATAATTTGGACATCATCATCCACATTCGCATTTCAATGCTGCTCAGTTTTCAACTATTGTGTAACCATTAATTTAGTTCTAGAGTCTTTCGCCTGTCTGACACCAAATATATTTTATTCTGTTCGAACCTTTCCACTATTATTTAAACATTCATTTAGTTCCAGAATCTTTCGCTTCTCTCTTAACTTTTATACTCTTAAATTTTATGATATAAGTGTAGATTACACCTTTATTATCGTAAAAGTTATCTGTGGTGCACCTTTTTTTTTTTTTTTTACGTCGGTAACAAAATGCATTTACGCACTGCCTTCCGGCCAAAGGGGGACCGAAAGGGCGTGTGGGACTCACCACCGGCAGACACGACCGCCAAGTAATACCCACTAAAAATCTTCCGACGACGCCCGCCGCTTGTTGAGAAAGAGGCGAGGGCCAGTACCTGGGTTGCAGCTTCTGACACCCCGCCTGCGGCCAACATCCTCCGGACCAAAACCGGGAGGACCTCCTCAGAGAGGCGCAGTGGACGCGCCCCTCCTACCTCCCCTTGCGACCATAGCGTGTGTGGCCGACTTCCCGGAGGGTTCATGGTTAGACAGCAGGGGGGAGACCATGTAAACCCACCTCCAACCCATGGCACATACCAACCTGAAGGGTTATTATGGCCGAAATGCTTTGGGTTACGTCCGCAGCCACGCATTTAGCTCTGCTGCGGATCGTTGCTTGAACCCGACAAATTTTAAAAATCAAGTACCAGTCCCCATGCGAGTTCTCCCCTTTCTGGGGCCTCGTCTAGCGTCTGATGATGTCGATTATGTATAAATATATTTAATATTAAACCACAGCCAGTATTCAGTACAAGCGCCGTGAGGCGGTAAACAAGATGTTAAGGCTGTGGTGCTACCCGTCTTGCTGGTCCTTTCTCCCAATCTGATGTTGCGATGATATATATAAATATATTTAATAATAACCACAGCCAGTATTAGTACAAGCGCCGTGAGGCGGTAAACAAGATGTTAAGGCTGTGGTGCTACTCGTCTTGCTGGTCCTTTCTCCGAAGATGCCACTGCTGCGCAAACGATCTGAAGGATCGGAAGTTCGCCTCACACGAAACAAGGTCCCGGTAGTAGATCGGACCGAACTCCTCCGCTACGATCCCATCCATCATTTTTTCTCGCAGGTCCGCGTACAGAGGGCAGAACCACAGTACGTGATGTCTGTCCTCATCCTCCATGCCGCACTCGCACATACTCACGCTACATAACTTCATATCGCTCAAACGTTTCCTAAAGCATCCGTGACCAGTGAGCAACTGTGAAGTTACATAATCAGGTTCGACCCAGCGTGCGCCGAGCCTCACCGCCACGTCCGGGAAGACTTGATGGAGCTCTCTTCCTTTCGTGTCCTTGGTCCATCTTTCCTGCCATACAGCGACTATGTCCCTCCAAATGACGCGCTTCCGTCCGCTTAACTCGTCCTTGGCCGCGTCCTGTCGTGCCACCTCCGTCCTGCCTGCCCGGATTACCTCAAGGTCGGCCGGTAATACGCCGGCCAAGACCGGCAGGGCTGCTGTGCTGGTCGATCGATACGCCTTCGTGAGAAGGATGAGCGACGTCCTCTGGCCCTTTAGCAGAGACCTACTAATGGTCGTCACCATAGCCCGCTCAAACCAGCACGCGGCCGCATACACAATCGTGGCAACGAAGGTGCCCTGGTACAACAAACGAAGGCCTGGAAATCGAATGCCCCAGGAAGACGCCGACACACGCGACATCTTCCCGAAGCATTTGGCCGCGCGATCTACTATCGACTGTGCATGCGGACCGAACAAAAGACTGCTGTCCAACACGACGCCGAGTACGGGTACCGCGTTTACGCTACGGATCGAGTCCGGACCGAATCTAATGACTGGGGGTCGCTGGAGTTTTCCTCTGATCGTCATCGTGGATGACTTGGCAGAGGAAAAGCCCAGCCTGTTCCGGACGCCCCAGTCTGCGATGTTACTTAGGGCTGTCGAGGCCGAGGCCTCGATGCCGGCTCGCGAGTTGGACTCGATCAAAATCGTCACGTCGTCGGCATAAGCCACCACACTCGCCCCCTCCGGCATCGGAAGGCGTAGCAAGTCGTCAAGTAGGACGTTCCATAACGTCGGACCTAAAACAGAACCCTGAGGACATCCCATAGTGGACTCCTTCCACAGCGACTCGGCGCCCACGAAGAAGCCAACCTGGCGCCCGGTGAAGTAATCCGCCAACATTTTGTAAATGTTAGGCGGAAGTCCCCCAGCCTTAGCCTTGACCATGATCATGGGCCACCATGCGTTGTCGAAGGCGCCCGAGATGTCAAGATAGACGGCCTGTACGTACTTCGCTGAGGAAGTTTTGGCGGCGCTTATGATGGTGTTCAGCGCCGTCACCGTCGACCGACCTTGAGTGAACCCGTGCTGACGGTCCGATATCCCAAGTGGGATCTGAGGTGCACAGTGTAAGATTACGCGCTCCAGAATTTTGCCGAGGACCGAGAGAAGCGTGATCGGTCGATACGCCTTTGGGTCAGTCAGTGGCTTGTCGTTCCCTTTCGGTATCACAATCAGCCGTCCCTTTTTCCATATATCAGGAAACACTCCCTCCTCAACACACTTTGAGTACACCCGGTGTACTTCTGTCGAAGCCGCTTTCCATACATGTCCCACGATTCGTGCTGATATACCGTCAAGTCCTGGCGCAGTGTTCGGAAGGCTCCGAATTATGGTCCACAGTTGCTCAATCGTCGGGGGGACCGCAGGACTACCGCTCGGGATGAGGGTGGCCGAGATCCGCACCTGCTTGTGCTCCTCTGTGTCCCTAGACACGCAGTCGTCGGGGCACAGCGAGTACACAAGAGCGTGCATGGCCTCACCCAAGGTCCCAGCGTAGCCGTCAGCAAACTTGGTGCCGTTGATTATATTGGCTGGAGGACGGCTCCGCCCGCTCGCCGCTCTATACGCCAGGCCCCAAGGGTCCTGGTTCCCGGACTCCGCGAGCTTTCGGAAGAAACTGCGTTCCGCATCAGCCATACCCTTGCGATACTTCGCTCTCATCGTACAGAACTCTTCCTTATTCGCCTCTTCGGACCTTCCTCCTTTACCTCTGCTCTTTTGCCACTTCCTCCTCAGCGACGCAGTGTTCCTGCGAAGCCGGTCTAGTTCGCTCGTCCACCATTCATACCCACCTTCCTTTCTCTTCCCTTTCTCTCTAAGTACCTCTCTTGCCGTTCGACAGATCCTCTCGGAGAAGTCGCGGCAGGCCTCACCTGCTGGTCTGGTGAGGTCGAGGTACCCCATGCGTTCGTGGATTTTGGCTTCGAAGAGGCCCCAATCCACGCCCCGGTCCCTGAACGCGATCAGCTTGTCCCTCACCCCAGCCGCCGGCGCAGCAGCGGCCCGACTCGTCTCCACCGTAATCAGCCTGTGGTCGCTGACGCTAACGTCGGTGTGAACGGTCCAGTCGTGTACTTTAAAAGAGCGCGACGTTAGCGTCAGGTCGATATTCGCTTCGCCATTGGCCGTGGCGAAAGTGCTCGGCTGGCCCTCTCTGTTAGACAGATCAAGCGAATTGCCAGTGATAAAATCCTCTACTGCTGAACGCCGGTGGTCGGCTGTGTGCCCTCTGCCGACACTTTGCGCCACTGTGCAATGCCACATTGGTGAGTGGGCATTGCAGTCTACGGCTATTAATAGCCGTTTCCCGCGTACTTGATCAAGGACCCGCTGAAGATGGTGTATGTGCGGGTCAATATCGTCGGAGTATTTGAAGTACGCGGTGATGAGGTATACGTCAAAATTGTGCACATGGATTACAAAGCAGTGGTCGGTGCACATGCTATTGTTTACCGCGCAGATGATGTTGCTGTTGTGGACGTATACCCCGGCCTTGGCTGCTGGTCCCCTCTCCAGTATGATGCCCGACGTTGCGAACTGCTCCTGGACGAGAACTATGTCCAGGTCCAGGTCTCTGGCGATGGCTGGCAGCTCCTTCGTGGCCAGCTCGCCACCGCCCAGGTTCACCTGGCCAATCTTCAATTTACGGGCCGTGTTATCCATAGGTGGTCATGGATACGGCCCGTTCTTCTGCGTGGAGGCGCGCTGGGCAAGCCCTGGCAGCGGTGGCGTGGGTGGTCGCCTCCTTTCTTCCGAAGCGATGGCAGGTAGCGCATCGCGCAGCTTCGGCCTTACAGTCGGTCATTTTGTGGCCCGTACCGCCGCAGCGGCCACAGGTGGTCTCGGCCGCGCGGCAGTACTTCTCCGGGTGCCCGTACATCTGGCACTTGCTACAGCAAGTGACTGAGACGTAGTCATTGACATAGGCCACGTCCCAGCCCACGAACACCCGGTCTTTCGCTCGTAGAGCGGCGCGAAGGGCGGCAGTGCACTGCAGCACAGCCGCCCGCTGGTTATTTCTCCGCGAACGCTTGAACGCCAGCTTACACTCCGATTGTAGCTTCTCTAACGTCCAGGTAGGGTCGTCTTCAAAATTTTGTTCCTTAAGGCACTTTACTAGCTCTTCTTGGCTGGGGTCGGTGGAAAGGGGCGCGAGAGATAAAAGTGGTTGCCGCTGCTTTGGTTCCTGAACCCTGAGGGAGGGAGGAACCGCTTCACGCAGCCTCTTGGCGGCCGCGACATTCGCCGTGCTCACCACGACCCCAGCGTTCCCGACCTTCCTTACTCCCGTTACCTGGACGTTAGCAGGGGGGAGACCAGTCGGGGGGGATCTGTGGTGCACCTGCCGATCAACGAATGTGACTCTGGCGTACATAAAAGTTCTCGGTAAACGGCAACAGGCTCGCCACCAATTACGCGAGACGATAGATATTATCGAAAAATTGGCATATAATATGCCTCTGCCTACCTCTTCGGGGAAACAGGCATAATACATACAATACAAACATGTATACATGTATTTTCCATATCATTGGTTGCGATTATGTATAAAAAGTCTGACGATATTAAATCTCATATACGCTTAGAGTCTAAACAGCTTTATTTAAATTGCAACACTCAGAAAGTTTCAAACGTACGCCCGCCAGTATCATTAGCGAAACACTTGAAGTTTTAATTAAAAATATACGCATGTATCGTCATAGTCAAAGATGGGGAGTAGAACTTCACACGTACATGGTCCTACGAGTCTCACTATCTATACTAATTGGCTTGGGTAGAAACATTGCTACAACTTATTAATAGATTTGTCTGCGAGAACATTATCACTCACATATTATACTATATTACAAAAATGTGAATTTATTTGCGGTGTAATTGTTTTTTATTTTTGTTAGAGCTAAGAATGTAGTGTAATGATCAGAGATAGTACTTCATTTGGTTTATATATATTGGTTTATATTATATAAGACAGAGAACTTTATTTGGTTTATATTGAGCATAAAGTGGTCAAGACATTTACCTTCCCTAGTGGGTAGGCAGTGTCTAGACAGTATACCGAAACATGATAGCATATTTAGGTTACTGATTCTGTGATTTTGCTCTTGCGAAAATTCAGTGGCAGTAGACTAATGTTTGAAAGTCTTTTTTTACGTATGGAAAATTATCTTATTACATCCTCTGGCCGTGGTAAAGCGGAAGGGTGTGCCAGACTTTTATCTGATTTTGTCAGACATTCAAGGAATATGAATGGTTGAGCCCTTTTTGTTCCGAGGCCGCGGTAGCTATTTCGAACGATCCCACAACCTCGGAATGTGTAAATCTGTTCTAAAAAACAGTGCGCTTTTGCCATAGCTAATGAAGATCTTCAGTGAAATATGCTGAGAGCAAGAAGAGGAATGTATTATGGAAGCTGGATAACTGTAAAATGAATGCTATAATATAAAGCTGCATTACCGTATTCGGTACCTTTACTGTGTCATATGAAAATACCGCGCGCTTGTTTGGTGCGTGGGCGAGACACGTGAGTTAACTCCCCCATTCCTTGGGTTGGCTTAATTCGTCAGCGTCCAAACCGTACGTCAAACAAATAAGGAAGTCTGATGTTAAGAATCTTCTAAGTCCTACTTATGTCAAAAATGTTTAAGGTTTCTTTTACAGCGCCCAGCAGGTTGCGGAGTGTCGGTGATTGCACCTCTTGGCTCGTCTGACCATTGCTTGGTAATTTTTTTTACCACAGCACCGCCTAGCGTTGGTCCTTCAAAAATGGTAAAGATCAATGTCGTCTGTAGCTCAACTCGTCGGCAGATAGGCATGCGGCCAGAGCTGCTTTCTTAAAAAGGTCCTGTCAGAGTGCGATTTTGCTACTTATCTCTGATGAGAATCTTCAGTGGTAGCAAATGTACTGAGAACAAGAAGAATAACGTATTATGGAAACTGATCTTCTGTAAAATCTGTGTCCTAATTTAAAGATGCATTACGGTATACGATACTTCTACTGTGCTCATGTGAAAATATCGCGCCGGTTCGGTGCGTGAGCGAGACACATGAGGGCTGTTAATTCCCTCATTCCTTAGGTTGGCTTAATTCTTCAGCCTTCAGGCCGTACGTCAACCAAACAAGGAATCGTAATATAGGGAATCTTCTAGGTTTTACTTATGTTAATTATGTGGTTGCTGTTATAAATGTTCTATGTTCTCATATTTGTTGATCAATTAAGCAAAAACAGCTAAAAATAGTGCATGAAGCTCCATAAATTATGTCTTAAGGAAGGAAGGAAAGGACTGATTGAAGTTGATTGTAAAAATCTTTACAATCAGAATGTGTTTTTGAATCGGATTTAGAGTTCTATTCCGGCGTTTGCGTTTCGCAGCTCCTTTAGTTCTATTTCTCATGACGTCATAAGGATGTGCTTGTCACCATATTTATGTCACGTATGGAACACCCAATATTTTATTTTACTTTTTGGACTGCAGGGTGGATTATAGAAGGTGTGTGTGGCCAATTATACGATATCATTTCAGTTATAAAAAATCCACTGCTGGGATGTTCAGCAGCCTCTCCAAAAGATTTGATTCTATAGAAGGTCATTGCTCATAATCACCACACTGAGCAGGCTGGTTAGTAAATAAGACAATATAATCACGATAAAATATAGAGTTCAATCTATACAGTTACTACAGCAGTAACAATAACAGTTGTATAAGGCTTTACTTAGTGAAACAAATTAAAAACTCATCACGTAAGAACAATGGAAACCTGGGTACGCGTGGTGACGTATGACCTAACTCTGTCTCACATTAATTTGTGAAAGGACGCCCGTGCTCAGTAGTGGGACATAAATGGTCTGAGATGGTAATAATGATACTTTTGAGTGCATACTATAGCGTATATTCCAAGAATCTTCTTAATTTTTGTTCTTATAATCTAAATGGCAGAATTCATTTATGAAAACAATAAATTAGAAAATCAAATACGAAATATGGAAGACGATTTTATTTCTTTGTCATGCAGTATTCGAAATTCGAAACGTAAATCAAACCAGAGCGTAACGATGCATGCGGCCAGATGCACCGAATGGTCGCCGGAGTATCGATGACTCACGAATATTGGTTCCGAATTTTGATTACTAGACTTGTGATTTAATGCTATTCGGTGGGTTTTTTGCACGGAACTGTGATATGGCCAGTGGGGTGTCTAGAGATTTTTGGTTATGTTAGATAAAAGTTCGTAGGTCCTTGAAATCAGGTAGTAGAACTATAGTAGCAATCCGAGTTATATTTAGCGAGACATAGGGTATGCAGTGCTTATTCACATATATAAAGTGCACGCAACTGCTGTCGAGCTCATAAGATTATCACTTTGATTTAGGGTACGAAATATAAATAGAACTGATAAATATTATTATCTTATAAGATAGAATAAGTAGCTTATAAGATGACCGGCGCAGTATCGATGGAATGGTCTCATGAATTTGGTTCCGTGTTTTGATTACTTCACTTATGATTTAATGCTTTTTGGGCGGTTTTTTATATTGAACTGTGGTACGGCCGGCCTCAGTAGTAGCTAGTAGTACCCTCTGGTACTCTTCATCATAATGTCAGTACAAACACGACTCCTTACTTCACAGTCCACCACTCATGAACTAAGGTAAGAGAGTATTGGGTCATACTCTACAACTTGGACCCAGAGAAGATTGATGGAGGCAGTTGTTTGTCGCCTTACTGTTAGAATATTCAGAACAAGCAGTTCAATTAAGCCTCTATCATGATTTAACGACTATCACGTTTAGTGGTAACTAACTAGGACCAACGGCTTAATGTGAATTCCAATTCATTTAGATTTCAAATGTCTGACAAACGGTTTTCCATCCAAGGGTTGACCTTTTTTGTTTTTTTTTTTGTTTTACGTCGGTGACAAAACGCGTTTACGCACTACCTTTCGGCCAAAGGAGGACCGAAAGGGTGTGTGGGACTCACTACCGGCAGACGCGACTGCCAGCAGTAATACCCACTAAAAATCTTCCGACGTCGCCCGCCGCTTGTTGAGAAAAAGGCGGGGGCCAGTACCTGGGTTGCAGCGTCTGACACCCCGCCTGCGGCCAACGTCCCCCGAACCAAAACCGGAAGGACCTCCTCAGAGAGGCGCAGTGGACGCGCCCCTCCTACCTCCCTGTGCGACGATAGCGTGTGTGGCCGACTTCTCGGAAGGTCTATGGTTAGACAGCAGGGGCCCCCTGCCCCCACTGCCTAAAACCCTCCTGGCGCTGCTTGACGGGCCCTCCTGGCCCGCCCGCTGCGCCCTCCACAGGTCCCTCTTAGTTTCTCCCCCGGTAGTTAGTACTAAGGGCACCCAGAGTCGTCGGTCTCTGGGTGTTACCTTTTCCCGGCTTCCGGGAGGAACTCAGCCCCCCCACCACGCCAAGGTGGAGACCTGTTCGGGGGGGATCCAAGGGTTGACCTCCGTGAACTCTGCTTTACTTCTGTTATTGTTTCCGACTACCTAGCACCGCAAAGTTACGAGCGCTTTCACTTAGATATATTGCATCAAAAATTGCAATACCAATAATAAGGCTGCAACATACTGATAGTTGGCTTGAAAGAGAGCGTTTGTTGTTCTTAGACACAAATACAAGTTACAGAAAACCTGAAACCACTTCGAACAAAGGCGTGGGATCCACCTACCATTTTTTAACAGTCCAAATAAGTGACCTAGTCAAATAAAATGAAATATTCGTGTATTTAAGTTCAACAGGATCACTTAGATTCATCAAATTTTTACACAGAAAATGGAAGTTCGATAATTTTATTAACAAAAATGGAAGAGAGTCAAATTGCAATACCAATAATAAGGCTGTAACATACTAAAATAGAGTAATATAAAAAAAATACTTTATTGTCTTTAAGATCAACAGAATCACTTAGATTCGTAAAATTTTAAAAAATAATGTTTAGTTTTTTCTTCCTAACAGGGCGTCACATGTAGAACTGCCTTGTATGACCATCTTATGTAAGTACTATATAATGTCATATCCTAGCATAATTCCGGCTGCCCCACACTTAAGCTCAGGGCCTAGGGTCTGGGTAACTCGCCGCCTGTCCGCCTTCTATAGGCGACCGGCCGCGTCGACGACGCGTTCGTGTTCCACGCGCGCCTCAAAGAGATATCAGCACAGTGAGAGCAGAGGACTGTCCGAAAGGGTTACCGCGGCCTCTGGACGTAGCAGGCACAAGAAGGAACATGGATGGTTTTTAGTCAGTAAAATTCTGACACAACAGCGGGAGAAGGTTAATAAATGATTTTCCATCCGGAAAAAAGGGCCTTTGGTCTGCTCACTGGTTTAATCAGATTTAGCTGAACTTCAGTTTTTACATGTACTATGAAATGTGACTCGCCATAAATGAAGGAATGAATTCTAGAAGACTCGTTGCAGTCACCGACAGACTGACTGACTGACGGACAATCCCCTAGCCCTTTAGAATCACGACAGGCTGACTGACAGATCCCTCCTATAGTAACCGACGGACTGACAAATCTTTAGAAAAAATCTACAACAGATAAATAAACTGACAAACCTTGACAAATTCTGACAATCCATTTGCTTTTATTTCCTGATTACCGTTTCCGTTACCGCTTTTATTAGTACCGCTCATATCTCTTTCATTGTTGTTAAGAAAAAAAATTATGGAGTTTTGATTTAGTGTATAAAAATTTTACGAATCTAAATGAACCTATTGATCTTAAATACAAAAAGTATATGTTATATTATTTTTTATTTTTATGAATTGATTTGATTCTTAAACTCACCACTGCACTAAATCAGAGGTCAATTTAGCTTTAAACGCTTAATATAATAGGTACATTGTCCAAAACGACCTTTCAAAGATATTACTTCTCTGAACAAACCCAATGAAGATATCTTTTGAAATGCGACAACAAAAGTTTTACTTACACAGGGGAGATTTCAGGACATTTCGACAGTGAGTGACGATGACAACCAATCCATTACAGAAGGCATCTCTGCTAAAGAGCATCAACTTATATTTTGCCCCTAAATCTTTACTATTTCTAACACGTTAAGGTTGACAATGTGAAGACTGGGGTTTCTGATATGTTGGTTTTTGGTGTGAAAGATTATCGGTGGGTCATCTATCAAAGCAGATGTACTTATATGCTGTGAGGATGATACATTGCGCGCTAAATGACTGTTAATAGCTAGGGATAGGTGAAGTAGCTTAATCTCGGTATTTGAGGGTGGGTATTGCTCTTTTTGGTGTTAGTAGGCAATGTATTTGTGTATTACTATGATTATGCAGGACGCCAAACACCTGCCTCCGCCAATCCGCATGGGCTCGTGCTCAGTACTAGGATGTTAATGGGCTGTGATGATGAAAGTTATAAAATTATATTTTAAAGCTATTGCATAGCATCTATCGCGGGCCTTGAGCGTGGAGACCGAATCCAGAAATTCCGTAACGAAAAAAAACCTAACACCGACCGGCACAGCGGTGATACTTTATAATTTTTCCATCTATCGATAAATAGCAGAACTTTTTATGACTTTTTGGAAATATCACACTTGTCTCTTTAGTTCAGCATTGGTTGTATCGGCGTTACTGTTTTTTTATGTCTAGGTAATACACATTTATGCCGCGCAGAGAAAGTATATATAATATTATATCTATATAAATATATTATACATAAAAATAAATAATTATAATTGCATAAGTTTATAAAAAATGCTATGCAATAGCTTTACCGCGGCAGGCTCCGAGTGCCACACGTCTTTTTAATTTCACAGTGATACTATATACATACACATTAAAAAAAATACATCAGTCCTATTGAGTTTTAGGATCTTAATGGCCAGCTTAAAAGTGATTGATATCTTGTAGCTTCGCGGTAAAGGAGGCCAGGAGCGATCAGCGAAGTTAACCAGATGTGAAATTCAATAACAGTAGTTTCCGGGCTTTGAAGTTAAATGCGTTTAGTTCCTTTTATTAGTATATGTGGTATTCGTTAAGTCAAGCTAGATATATGATATATAATGGTTGAAATTACATATTAAATTGTAAGTTCGACCTTCATAAGAGCTCTATTGAGCCAAACTTGAATGAATAAATAGATAAACCGTTTATTTCCTTTAAATAATACAAGTTATATAAAAACATATCCCACAAAACCGTTTGACTGGTTTGTCTGTGGGTCACAGTCTCTTTTATACTATTTACTGAAATGAAATTACATTAATAATTAAAATAATAAATTATTAATAATTACTAATTCATTCATTTTTAATTTAATTAAATTAAATTATTTAATTTATTGAATGATTTTGGCTTTGACAGAACCAAACCCTTCTCATACTTTCTGCTAACTCAAAGGTTAACTGGTAATGAATGAATGCCTTGTAGCATTAAGTTAGCTTCTTGATCAGCTTTTTATTTAGACAAAAAGTTTTAATAAAAATTTACGCACGCTCGCCATCTTTTCTATAAACGAGATTTCGGTCTGTCGCTAAAACACATTTGAATAAAATATTATTGTACAAATTTTTCAGTTATAATAATGTACCTATATATCTTTATTTTTCATTTATGTCTGTATTTTCCACAATATTATTTTATGCAGTTTATTCATGGTTAGTAAATCATCCGTTCGCGCATTCGAATGCACTTTATTCTGTCGTTACGCAAAAAGAGGTAATAAAATGGAGGTTTTGTTATTTTGTATGTGGTCATTACTTTTCGCCACAAATATCACAATTTACGGAAATATGCTATACATATATATTTATGTATGTATGTATATATGTATGTATGTATGTATATACGTATGTATGTATATATGTATGTATGAATGCATGTATGTCAATAAATATTTAATAACAACTACACCAATTATTTAGTTACAAGATAAGTATCATAAGAACTTGTGTTATGGTTACTAAAGATATGGTATACTCGTCGTCTCATCTCCACGCTATATAAAATGTCATTGTTATGGATACTACATAGTGGATAACACACATAAATGTAAATACATACCTACTTCATATACATCTTTGTACATACATACTTAATATACGAAGAACAATCTCCAGACCAGAACAAATATTCATGTTTATGCAGAAAATTCACAAAGATTTGTGGGAATCGAACGCGCGGGTAAACTCAGCTCCACGCTATATAAAATGTGATTAAAATAGTACTAGTTGTTGTCAAATTGTACCAAGTAAACAAACTTACGTTCGCATTTATATTTCACTAAGAATGGGGTATCGGATGATTCCCAAGAGACATTCATTTTCATTCAAGCTTAATAACGGTTCCTTGACCCAATACCCTCACACCTTGGTACTTATGTGAGAGGAGGCTCGTGCTCAGTAGTAGGACGTTAATGGGCTGTGATGAAGATAAAACGATTATTTGAAATGTAAAAATAAATAATTCCTGCGCCTAAATAACGGATAAACATACATAAATACTTTTTAATTATAAATACATATATAATATACATAGGGAAACACTTATCCAGTACAGACTCCACTCCAATGATGTAGTGGAGAGTTCACTAGAGACTTCTATGGAGTTATTACAGTTATTTGCTTTTGTACGTTTTCGAAAAAGTTATTTATAAAAATCCACCTTATTTACTAATAAAAACTGGAATTTCCTTTGGTTTAGAAAATGAAAAACTGCTTCGAAGTGACCTTTTCCGAGTTGGTGCTAAAACTCCCTATTTCTGTTATTACGCGGAAAGAGGTAATTTTTTTTTTTATATAATGGCTTCGTGCGTCTAGCACATCTAGCCAGTGTCAAGTAAGTGATGTATTAATAATATATAATTCATAGTAAATGAAAATGAGTGATGATAAAGATGATAAATGGTAAATGACCCTCCCCTAAAGCCCCTTGAGTCCTCAGTAAAGATGTAGGACCATACTGAGATCTCACATGGACTCCTTGAGGAGAATATGAAAAGTGATGTTGCACTGCTTTGTTTGATTTACCAACACTCATGTATATATTCACTAACACTTAACGGTTAATAATCCACCGTTATTACACATTAATGTTAGAAATATCACAAATTTTAGAAAATAAAACAAAACTGCAGACATGACGCTTCACTTTCCCGCCAAGAAGTCGGGAAAGAGGTAATGGAATAAAGTTTCTGCTATTTAGTGTTATTTTGTCTATGGTCATTGTTAGCCAGCCTTATATCCTCCTCCTCCTTTCCTCCATTGACCTCCCGCCATTTTATTAAAAGTATGCAAAGAGGTTGCATTTAAAAACACATAGTCCGAGGAGAATGTAATGGAGAGAAATAGCGGTGTACGAAAATGACATTTTGTTTCCTTTTAGCGACAGTGCACTCGAAATAGTATTTAGACTGGCGTATTAACAAAGATTTTATGTTTTCAAAATAGTGTTCGATTGAAAAAATATTGCGAAATTTTAGTTACTATATTGCTTATGATTTTAAGTTGTAAAACATTTCTTAAATGTCCTACCTAAATAAACACAGTATATGAATGACTGACTCAAATAGCAAGGTCACCCAATGAATAGGACACGTAAATGTATTTACAAAAGATCGTAAATATAGGAAATAAATAATAAATTTCACGCTCTTGGGCATTTTATTTAGCACCATCTTTTAAACAAGGCAGATCTTGTACAGTCAGATGTCACAAAGTGTAAACATAAAGTTATTTCTTAAGTCAATATAGTGAAACGGCATTAAAGCAGGCCGTATGGAGGCCGCTTGCAACTATAAGTTTTTCACGATATAAAATCATCATCATTCAGTCGGCCGCTAACAGTTTGCCTGCTGGGGACACAGCCTTAAGCTTAATCTAATCAGATTTTGACTGAAAGTCAGTTATTACTTCGAGCGACTACCGCCTGATCTCCACAACCCAGTGGGAAATATCATTCTATATTTAAACCAGCTGTCAGGATGTTAGAAGGCACTGACTTCCTAATAACAACTGCTATGGATGTTCATGACAGCAGGGCGTTAGTCCCTGCTTAACGTGCTTACCGATGCTCAAAGTACGCGATAAATACGTACATAACTAAAAAAAACAGGGTTTGAACCCGAGACCCTCTGAATTTAAAGGCTAGGTGACAAAGGCCACTGGGCTACCGCTGCTTCGAAGGTTATTGTACCTTTTCGTTTTGTATGATATACCTCTGTATGTTAAATTGTAATGTAATGTGTCTTGTATCAAACTAAGAAGTATGTATTTTATCTAATTTGCCTAAATAATAAATATTTTAAGTTCATTCAACCAGAAATAAACGATTGTCGTTAATTTATGAATGATGGTGAATTTTGGAACAACATGGCTTACACGAGCTTGGAATTTCAATGAGATTAAGGGAGGGAAACTCAATATTTGTTTGTTATTAAAGTGAACAACTTTTTGTTGTTTTAGGGGGCCATTGTTTTTTGTTGTACATGTTTTTTTCCCAGAAGAGAACTGTTAAATGTAATAAATTATGACAAATTGTTCTTGATTAAAACCATTTAATTATAAATGAAAATTTAGTGTCTGTATTCCTTTTTCTTTCTATTCTTGAAATACTGTTATTATTGTTACTTAATCATGTATTTTCGTTTATAAAAAGCATTCACATAATTATGTTTTATGTTATATATCCCCTATTTAGTGTTTATTAAACAATTTTTTTATGATGCTTATCTTGGAACTAAATAATTTGTGTATCCTTTTACAAGGATTATTTATTAGTTTATTAGTTACACGAATAACATTGCTTAGTGTGAAGTAATGAGAAAATGTGGACTGTTCGAAAAATTCTATTTTTTTCACGTTTAGTTAAAAAAAACCCTGTTTCTATCGTATTTTCTGCCGTTTACCCAGGGGTAGTAGATCAAGTTTCTGGTGAGGTTTTCCTAATAGACAACGGCAACTCTTCCAAAAGGGTGTGAGACGATTTTTGAAGGGTCAGCAAAGCACTAGTGAGCTGATGTATGCGAATCAAAGTATGTGGCTATGATGGAACGAATACAAAATAAATTCACAAGGTTGTTGTATATAAATAAATAAAAATAATAAAATAAATAGAATATTCTCTTACAATCATACCAATTATTTAGTTCCAAAATAAGTATCACTAGGAACTTGTGTTATGGATACTAAAGAACGGATAAACATACTTAAATACTTTTTTTTTAAATACATACTTAATATACATAGGAAAACACCCAGACCAGAACAAATATTCATGTTCATGCACACAAAGATTTGTCTATGTCGAACCCACGACCTCTGGAGTGAAGTGCAGGTATACTGACCTCCTCGCCATATCGGTCGTCAGTATATGAAGTTAAATGGGGTGTATCCGTTTATCCACTTACGTACCCAACACTGTTTGTTTTGGGGATGGTCGGGTATTATAAGTTGGAAGTGCGCAGGGATTGGCACTCGTGACTCATATGGTAAGACTGTTGCGAGGATTTGCTTATAACCCAGTCGTGCTGCAGTGCATGGGGCTGAGTGTACCAGATAGATACGTGTGGAGGCGGAGGCGCCCGGGCCTCCTGGCAACATCTATAGCCAGAACTAAAATTTATTGGGACAAACACCTTTAAATCGTATCACTATTTTAATGAATAAGGTCCATGAAATTGTTGATTTGCTTACATGTTCTTTGGGTGAATTCGAAATAGCGACACTAAAACTTCTGTGTGATTTTTAATTTTAGATATATTATCGCATTAGGAACTTACCTGTAATGATAGTTGTACAAATCTATATAATAAATCTAAAAAAAAATGTTGCTGGCGTCTATAGACTGCGGTGACTGGTGACTGGTGGACGCTGTCTGATTTTGCTGTAACTCAAAGCTCTTGACCTTGTAGTATAAATAAAAAAGTTATAATTAGCAGCATAATACCTCTTTTTTAAAATTACCTTTTTACTACTAAACCATTTTCATTCACCATAGTCTCCCAGTGAAAGCGATTACAATACGGACACTAAAGCAAGTGTACTTAGTACAAGAACAGAGTATAAAACAAGCTAGTATCAGATCCGCTGCCCATCCAATCATCCCGGCAGGACAATGAGACAAAGGAATAATGCATGAGATTCCCAGATTTGCTATCGCTGCAGCGCCTTTGTAACTATAGTAGGAGGGATGGTAAAAACTTTTGGGTACTTATTTAAAGCAAGCAAGCATTTATTGATTCAGGCGTTACTTCGCGGAAATACATTGTAAGCAAGTGATGGATTAAAAATATCTTTGTAACAATTCCCGCGCTACTATAAATTCCCGAAAAATCGAGAAACTATTCAACACGACACGTGTTTCGCCCTTACACAGGGCATCTTCAGGTAAGATAGGAGCCTCAGAAAAACGATGTCTTCACGACCAACGCTGAAACTCTCGTGGTTACAAATATATTTTTAATCCATCACTTGCTTCCTTGCAATTGCTTAAAACCACAGAGAAACCACACAACCACAAACAAATTAAGAATGAAGATCCTACCAAGACTTAAGGAACCCTTTTTTTGTTTTACGTCGGTAATAAAATGTTCCGTTTACGCACTGTCTTCCGGCCAAAGGTGGGCCGATAGGGGTTGTGGTACTCACCACCGGGAGACGCGACTGCCAGCAGTAATACCCACTAAAAATCGTCCGACGACGCCCGCCGCTTGTTGAGAAAAAGGCGGAGGGGGGGGGAGTTCCGCGCCTAACACCCCGCCTGCGGCCAACGTCCCCCGTATCAAAACCGGGACTTGACGGGCCATCCTGTACCGCTGCCCCCTTCATAGGTCCCTCTTAGTTTCCCCCCTGGTAGTCAGTACTAACGGCACCTAGAGTCGCCAACCTCTGGGTGTTACCTTTTCCCGGTCTCCGGGAGGTACTCAGCCACCCCCCCACGCCAGGGGACCTGTTGGAGGGGAATACTTAAGGAACCCAAGCCAACTTCACCTGCAAGATGTGCATCTGCCGATAAACGGATGAAAATCTGGCGAACATAGCAGTTCCCGATAAGCGGCTCGCCACCCATTACGTGGGACCAAAAATATAATTAGCATAATATGGGCGTATAATATGCCATACTATGCTTATATGAATGTTTATATGCACTAATAAATTGTACTTGAAAAGTTCTCAGCTTCCATCAAAAACTTATCCAAAAGTGTGAACCATCTCTTGGACTATTATTGGATGGTTGAATGTCCTTTCACTTTGTAGCTAGGAGACGATGATTTTCATAACTATTATCTCTTAGCTACTACCACTAGTGGTCAGTTTGTAAGTATTTTCATTTAGAATGTATTAAAAACTTTAACAGTAACAATTCTTCTCCCCTTGGTCTGTGGAAAGAGGCCCGTGCTTGGTGTATCATAGGGGCTTGTACTGTAGACAGGTACTAGATTCCCCCCGGACCATCTCCATCTTCAATGTACTGATGTTTTACTTTAATTTTCATATTCGTAACTAAATACTTTCTGACCAACATGACGGCGCGCTGATTATGGATTCGTTTTAATTATAACTCACGCGATTATTTCATTACGATTTATTGATAATCAAAGCTCGATTTTTTAATATTGTTTTAGTTAAAGTCAATGAGGTAAAAATATGAGCGGTATATCGATAATAATAAAAATATGAGCTGGTAACCCCGAATAGAACAGTAGGTGCCACCTCAAGTAATGACGGCTGCCATTCGGTTGACAGCTGCCGCACGAGGTGCACGTGCTAAACTATTGGCTCGTAATCCGGTTGAATCTTGTTAGTTGTGTATGATTTTGTGTAAAATTGTGAAAAGATCGAATAATAAGATGTTGGACAATATAAGTGTGCTTTTATTTTTAAATTCCAGTCGTTATCCAACGCCCACGATGGATAGCGGCAGCCAATACCGCTATGAGGCCCTTTTTGTTGCTCTTGCATATGCATTCATGGACACAAAGAATATGGTCTGTGGAGAAACGCACCCACGAAGTTGCAAATATGCCAACCTCGCCATATCGATTCTTTTTTTACGGAATGTTTCCAATAGTATTCCAGGCCAGTGAGTTATTTTGATTCTCGAAGCAAATATTGATAATGCAGTAACGTGCACGTAGCTGCACCAGTAAAATGGCTAGCCCCGAAGGTGCATTTTCGTGAACCAACAAAGAATTCTACCAGCCATCGCTAGCCCCAAAGGTTACCAAGGGAATGGGATCTCGTTTAGAACCAATTGAGCGAAGGGCTAGCCGTGGTCACTATTTGACACGTTTCACCTAGAAATCTCTACGCTAAAAGTAAATCTTCCTACAACTCTACAAATCCCTTATAAATATATCGGTTCTAATTTACTAAATGTGTTCAATAGTATTCGAGTTCGGTGTGTTATTTTGGTACTCAAAGCGAATGTTGGTAATGCAGTCGCATGGACGTAGGCCGTATGCACGCGGCACATTCTGCTTACATCGGCCGTTTATGTGTACGTTTCATTGGGAATTCTGGCACAGTGTACGAGTCTGTGGTAGGGAATTATAATGGTTACAATCTGACTCGAATTACTTCACAAAATTAAGGTTAATGCAAACCAATTTACGTCGCGTAAATTCTGCTATTAAAGTTAGGGAAGTCCAAAGTTTCTTCTTTTTTGTTTTGTATTGAACAATATAATTAAATAAAATATTTCATATAACTGTGCAGTAGTATGCGTCATTGACATACTGCACTATTCACACTGTGCCTCCGAATAGCCGTAGTCCAGTAGCAGGCTAGTTCACCTAGTGTTTCCCATCCCGCCAAACCAATTCAAATGATGTTTGAGTTTGGAACGTTTTATATTCATGGCTATGGCCGCCATGTTTATTTGTACGTTTCAAATTGGAATTCACGTGTTGTGAGCTCTCTATAGAGGTTTTATATCAATGTTTCCGTATAGAGTTATTCAACCTCTTTTCACATGCTTCACAAGTTATTGCAATTTTAATTTTAATCTGTTCGAATATTTTAAACGCTGTCATAGCTCTCTTCACAGGTTCTATAGCAATATTTTTGTTTCTACTGCTTAAAATGTAGCGATAAAAATATTTAAATCTGTTCGTTGGCTAAACGCACAAGCCGTGCAAGGCTTATTTTAAGAAGAAGATTTCCAAGAGGCTCTTTAGCAATGTTAAAAACAAATGTTTTCTTGGGTCTTCTTGGCGGGAAAGTGAAGCGTCATTTTATTTTCTAAAATTGATATACAGTGCAATATCACTTTTCAAATTCTCTTAAGAAGTCCATGTGAGATCTCAGTATAGTCCCACGTGTTTATTGAGAACTCATTCTCATTTACTATAATTTATATGTTATTAATATATCTCTTACTTGACACTGGCTAAATGTGCAAACCGCACGAAGCCAATATTTAAAAGAAAAAAAAAAGATTTCTTGGCTAAACGCACAAGCCGTGCGAGCCACGTTTTAAGAAGAAGAAGAAGCAATGTTTTCGTTTAGAGTTATGGCAAGACTTCTTGGCGGGAAAGTGAAGCGTCATGTGTGCAGTTTTGTTATATTTTCTAAAATTTGTGATTTTCTAACATTAATGTTTAATAACGGTGGATTATTAACAGTTTCAGTGGGTGAATTGTTTCAGTGGGTGAATTGTTTCAGTGGGTGAATTCTCCGGGCATCTGTCCGATAGCCGGCAAAATTCACTTCGGGTACGCGACCCCGGATTACACGAGCTGCAAATGTCACACTTCCCTATCCCTTCCGTGACAGAAGCATCCATATACCCTCTCCCTCCACTATTGACCACTCCTTATTCCTCTTCCTGATACCGGCTGGAGGCGGTATATCCCAGCTCAACTGACACAGTTAAGCTACCTGGCCGTTGACAGGCAGCAGTGTCAACGGTGCGAGAAGCTGTGTTTCTGCGATCGCCAACCCGCCTGCCCAGCGTGACGATTATGGGCATTCCCCCCTAATGATACGCACAAAAAATAAATGGCCCCGTGTTCCCGGTCGCCCTGCTGGTCTTGGCCAAGGCGGCGGTCACGGTGACAGCAGGGCAAGGGGTGCGAAGAATCTCCGGGCTATGGTAGGCCGCCCATCCCAACTGACCCTGGCAACGTTTAACGGACGCAGTCTAAGGCTTGACGAACATCTAGCGCAGTTGGAAGTGGAACTGGAAAAAATAAGGTGGCATGTCCTAGGGTTGTGTGAAGTCCGTAGAGAGGGCGAGGACACTGTAACTCTAGACTCGGGCCACCTTATGTATTACCGCGAAGGCGATAAAACATCCCAGGGTGGCGTAGGGTTTCTCGTTAATAAGACTCTCATTAACAACGTTCTTGAAATCTCCAGTGTGTCGACCAGGGTAGCGTACCTGATACTACAACTATCCGAACGATATAGTTTGAAGGTTATTCAGGTCTACGCACCGACCTCGGCACACTCGGATGATGAAGTGGAGGAGATGTATGAGGACATATCCAAAGCCTTGCACAACACCCGCAAGGCCCACTTCAACGTTGTTATGGGGGACTTCAACGCTAAAGTGGGAGTCCAAAATTGCGGTGAATCACGAGTAGGACCACATGGTTATGGAAGCCGGAATCACAGGGGGCAAATGCTCGTCAACTTCCTGGAGGATGAGGGGCTTTTCCTGATGAACTCGTTCTTCAAGAAAAAGCTCCAAAGGAAGTGGACGTGGCAAAGCCCTGACGCTGTGACAAAAAATGAGATCGACTTTATCATGACGGATAAGAAGCACATATTCAGAGATGTCTCAGTTATCAACAGGTTTAATACCGGATCTGATCACAGACTTGTTCGAGGCTCTCTGAATATCAACCTCAAGCTTGAACGAAACCGTCTGATGAAGTCTACGCTCCGACCCAATCCACTTCAAATCATGGCAGGCTCCGAGGAGTTCCAGAGGATACTCGGAGAGAGATTTGCCGCATCGGAACCCACGGAGGACGTAGACGAGACCCTGCACAATCTGGTGGAAACGCTGAGAGGCGAGGGCATCAAATTTTGTCAAAAGCGGTGTAATGGCAGGAAATCCAAACTCTCGGAAGAGACCCTAAGACTGATGACAGCAAGGCGGGAAACTACCCAGCTCACCGTCAGACCTAAACAAGCGCATTGCGAAGATGGTACGGCGAGACCTTCGGAGCTTTAATACTCGCCTCATTGAAGAGGCGATAGAGCGAAACCGAGGGTCCAAAGTATTCACTCAGCAGCTTGGAAGGAGCCATCTGACGAAGCTGACGACGCACGAGGGTAGAACCGCCTTGACGAGGTCGGAGGTCTTTGCCGAGATTGAGGATTTCTACGGCCGGTTATACGCCGCACATGCTCTTTGTCCTCAGCGTGAAAACCATGATTCTCGAGCCACCCTGATACGCCACTACACCGACGAACTGCCAGACATCGACCAAGACGAGATCGTACTGGCTCTGAGACAACTAAGAAATGGAAAAGCCCCTGGTGAGGATGGAATTACTTCAGAGCTTCTGAAGGCTGGAGGAGCTCCGATACTTCTGGAGCTGCAGAACCTCTTCAGCTCTGTCCTTCACTGTGGGAGAACTCCAAAGGCGTGGAGCGGAAGTGTCGTGGCTCTCTTTTTTAAGAAGGGCGATAAAACCCTTCTAAAGATTTATAGACCCATCTCACTCCTGAGCCATGTCTATAAGCTGTTCTCTAGAGTTATAACGAATCGTCTAGCAAGAAGACTCGACGAGTTTCAGCCACCGGAACAGGCCGGATTTCGCAGAGGATATGGCACCATAGACCACATACACACAGTAAGGCAGATTATACAGAAGACCGAGGAGTATAGTCAGCCTCTGTGTCTGGCATTTGTGGACTATGAGAAGGCCTTTGACTCTGTTGAGATCTGGTCGGTTCTGGAATCCTTGCAGCGGTGCCAAGTAGACTGTCGCTATATCGAAGTGCTGAGATGTCTTTATGAATCCGCCACTATGAATGTCCAAGTACAGAACCAGCAGTCTAAGTCTATCCAGTTGCGCAGAGGGGTGAGACAGGGGGATGTAATATCCCCGAAACTGTTCACAAGCGCGCTGGAGGACCTATTCAAGACGCTGGACTGGAAAGGTAAGGGCATTAACATAAACGGTGAATACATCTCGCACTTACGATTCGCTGACGATATAGTCTTGATGGCGGAAACGTTGGAGGAGCTGCAACAGATGCTGAACAGCCTGGCATCAGCCTCGCGACGGATAGGTCTCGGCATGAATTTGGATAAAACCAAAGTCATGATCAATGCCCGCATTGTTCCGAGACCTATTGTCGTGAATGGCCACCTACTTGAAGTTGTTTCCGAATATACCTACCTCGGGCAGATTCTGCAATTAGGCAAAAACAACTTTGAGAAGGAAGCCAAAAAGAGGATCCAACTTGGCTGGGCAGCGTTTGGGAAACTCCGTCGAGTCTTCTCGTCACCTATACCACAATGTTTGAAAACGAAAGTTTTCAATCAGTGCGTCCTACCTGTTATGACCTAAACGTGGACACTCACAGTAAGATTGATTCGCCAGTTCAAGGTCGCTCAGCGAGCTATGGAGCATGCTATGCTCGGAGTCTCTCTGAGAGATAAAATCAGAAATGATGTTATCCGACAGAGGACCAAAGTCACCGACATAGCATACAGGATTAGCAAGCTGAAGTGGCAGTGGGCTGGCCATATCTGTCGAAGAACCGACAACCGATGGGGTAAACGAGTTCTTGAGTGGAGACCGCGACTTGGCAAACGTAGTGTAGGACGTCCACTCGCCAGGTGGGGTGACGATTTGCGAGCGGTCGCTGGCAGATGCTGGATGCGGCAAGCCGAAGACAGGGGAAAATGGCGCGATTTGGGGGAGGCCTATGTCCAGCAGTGGACTAGTATAGGCTGATGATGATGATGATGATGATGATGATGATTAACAGTTAAGTGTTTGTGAACGTACATGAGTGTTGGTAAATGAAATAAAACAGTGCAACATAACTTTTCAAATTCTCTCAAGAAGTCCATGTAAGATCTCAGTGTAGTCCCACATCTTTACTGAGGCCTCAAGGGGCTTATGGGAGGGTATCCCATTTACCATTTATCATCTTTATCACCACTCATTCTCATTTACTATGAATTAATTGTATATTATTAATATATCACTTACTTGACACTGGCTAAATGTGCTAGACGCACGAAGCCATTATTTAAATGGAAGAAGAAGAGTTATGGCAACTCTTTTCTCACGTTTGAATTTTGCATTCACCGTCGCCGCGCCTACTATCGAAGAGGCGGCAGAGGAGATTCCAGATGGATTTCGACCATCGATTGCATATAAAAATTACCAAGAATAATAAATGACGAATTCGGCATAAACAAACAAACGGTCTCTTTGGTATTTAATCTAATAATAACCTGGAGTACATAAAATAACTTGCGATTAATAGCTTAGAAGTAAAAAGCTTAAAAAAAAACTTTCGAGACACAACTGTACATTATGTAATATTGAGAAACGAAACGGGTAACTTTAGATGTGAGATTTATGTTTAGCCCGGCTACTAAAATAGCTATCTACAACACATACATACGTAGTAGTCTTGAATATTGCTGTGTAGTCTGGTCACCTCAATATAGTGTTCATCAACTTCGAATAGAGCGCATTCAAAAAAGATTCCTAAAGCACCTAGTTTTTTCTGGTGGACTTCACAAATTCATCTTCTTTCTTCATCTTCTAGCGACAAATTGAAACATTTTGGTATGACTAGCTTGAAAACTCGGAGGCAAATGCATGACATGATATTTCTCTACAAAATTCTGAGAAATGAATTGGACTGTCCATCGCTTTTAAGTTCGATTGGGTTTCGTGTTCCACGCCGGGTGCCTAGACGCACACAGCTTTGTGCAGGATTAATGCATCAGCCGTATGCCAAAACAAATTTAAAACAGTTCTCTTTGATACCACGATTGGCTAAAGCATATAATAATATGTGCGGAGAGGTGGATATTTTTAAGGATAGTTCACCAAATTTTAAAAAAGTTGTCTTGGGGTTGTTGAGAGATAGAATCTAGTATTTATTTCTTGTAATTTTGTTGTATTGTATTGTTTAAAGTAGTTTAAACCAATCTTAATTTTAATTCGTTCTCATCCCATATCTTATTTTGTTTTCTTATAGTTTACTTTGATTATAAGCCTGTTAGAGTATTTATATGCATGTTAACACTGTCAACACCTTCAAATGTTGTACATTTAGCTTGTTATTATAATGAATATTTACTTTGACATAAGAAAATAATGTCACAGCTATAGATAAATGTCTTTTTTTCATATTATTTCCTTAAAAGATGACAAAGAACAATCAAATTAAAAAGCCCAATTTTAGCGATCTCACATGACGCCCTACCTTAATGGTCTTAAATAGGAATGACTTACAAAATTTCTTGGTTCGAGTGCTGATTGTCTGCAATGTACGTGAATGGTTCCTTAAAACTGCTGTTTTACGATGATGTTCGAAAGAGGAAAGGAGAGATTTTAAACATTATTATCAAGAAGACATCAAATACGGATGTAAGGACTGAAGCCATCTCTAAAATATTAAATGCTTCTGAATCCATAATTCAGTAAGCACACTAACGACATAACTGCAAATAGTACGAGTTTATGTAGGCGGGAGTTGATTGCGAGTGATATTTCGAAGTATTTACATTGCCGCGCGCCTAGCTGTGCAAATATTACTCGACTAGATGTAGTCTACTGTCTACTTAATGCTGTACTTCTTAAATAATTATATACAATCATGCCTGATTCCCTGAAGCGGTAGGCAGAGGAATATTGTAAAATTTGTAAACCCACATTTCGCAAACTTTTTTGTTGGTCAATAGTCACACACGTATTTGGTGAGTTTAACCCACTGGCTAGAGTGAGAGTCACAGTCGAAAGAGTGGGTGTACTGACACAATAAAAGACATTAATATAATTGTTTGATAGAATTACATATCAGTTATATGCCTACGGAGCGCGACATTACTTGCGCGATTCAACTAAGTACAGCGCCATCTGCTGGCAGCCTTACAAACTAACGATAAAATATTCCCTGCATGACAACGAGTGTTTGTTGACAAATCAATACTTCATTTAACAGGTGGCGATCTTTTATGTTTGCCTGAGCCTAAGATAAAGTATTTCAAATGATGTTCAAAATATATGAGTGCAGTAGTTTTAGTTTTAGTTATAGCTCCATGGTAAGAGGTGGCCGGAAACGATTACCGAAGTGAAGTAGAATTCGCAGAGGTTGTTGGATGTTGGGTGGAATTTAATATCAAGTGCTTCTCAAAAATCAGAATCAAAAATGATTATGTGTACAGTATCAAGCCAACCTCACCTGCAAGTGGTGCACCTGCCGATCAACAGACGAAGCTTTGGCAAACATAGAAGTTCCCGGTGAGCGGCAATAGGTTCGCCACCTATTACGTGGGACTAATAACACAATTGGCTAAATGTGGGCGTATAAAATTCCTCTGACTATCCTTTCGGGAAACGGGCGTGATTGTTTGTTTGTATGTAAAAATATTTACTCAGTAACAATATTACTTTTAGGTTAACAATGTTTTGGTACCCCTTTAAAGTGAACATAGACCTGTGTTAGGGGAACCCGCTATTCCTGGACATATGTTAGTAACATTTTTGTAAAATAATAAAAATAAAAAATGATCTGCAATAGGCTTACTTGTATAAGTCCAAAAAAGTAGTCACTATATATTTTTTAATTATTATGTCAATATATATATATATATATATATATATATATATATATATATATATATATATAAATCAAAATTGTAACCTTGAAAAATGGACCCGCTAAGTACTCTCTCAAATTTTATAACTTAAGGCAGACATTTTCACAAATTCCGTCATGCATAATTAGATTCGAAAAGGTCCAAAATGTCCGACGACGTACCCGGGCCAGGTGCTTTTTTCTTAACAAATTTAATGAAATATCCCATCTGAGTCGTACTATCAGTTCTCGATATCTCAGGCGGCTTTATAAAAAAAATTTGATAACCTACAAAGAAGAAGTCACTTTATGTAATGTTACGATTCATAATGTATACGAGTATGTTAAATACGTGAGCCCAGTGGCGAGAGAAAATGCCTGCCTACAGTTATAAAATTTGAGAGAGTAATTACTTTTTACTACATAACAGAGTGTCAGAAATAAAAGCTGCACCTGCTGCAGATATTGAATGTATCTATGGTATGAGATCTCGCGACTCATTGAGGGATAATTCAAGTATATATTAATGATCTTCTCCACCTCATAAAAGACGATCACGAGATGGTTTTATTTGCAGATGATACGTCTTTAATATTTAAAGTTAAACGTGGACAACGTGAACTTGACGACGTAAATAATGCGCTCTATAGGACAGCGGTCCACTGGTTTAGTGCTAATAATTAATTATTAAATCAAAAGAAAACTAAATGTGTCAGGTTCACCTTACCTAATGTGCGGCTTGCTAAAACCAGTTTTAGGGTTAGAGACGATGAAATAGAACTAGTTAATAAGACGGTTTTTCTGGGTATAACACTAGACTCTAGGTTGCATTGGGGATCTCACATCGGGAATGTTTCGGGCAGACTGAGTTCTGCAGCCTATCCTTGAAGAAGATCCGACAACTAACGGACATTAAAACAGCTCATCTAGTCTACTTCAGCTACTTCCACAGTGTTATGACATACTGCTGTGGGGTAATGCTGCAGATATTGAATGTATCTTCGTGCTGGAGAAAAGGGCTGTCTGTGCTATCTATGGTATATGATCTCGCGACTCATTGAGCGATAACTTTAAGGAGATAGGCTAATGACAGATCATTTATGAAAACTTACTGCTTACTCATAAAAATAAAAGTAAGTTGAGTAGTAATAGAGACAGATATAATTTTAACTTAAGAAGTAAGAATAAACTGGCTATGCCCAAGTATAGGCTCCATAGAGTTACAAATTCTTTTGCGGGGAACAGTATTCGCATGTACAATACGCTGCCAGATGATGTGGCTAATTTTTCTATAAATAAATTTAAAAATTACATAAAGTGGAAATTGTGCCAGAAAGCTTATTATTGTGAAAGATTTTATGAACGACAAGTCTGCCTGGAAGTGACATGAATTGCTCCTTTCTTTTCTTAAGATATTAGATGAGATAATTATGATCTTTAGATATTAGATTTTGTTAGTTTTAAGAACAGCGGTAATCTTAATATTTTATTTCCTTAAATTGTATTAGATTTTAAGACATCATTTGAGCAAAGCCGAGATGAGTTTCTTGAGGCATTCTTCTCAATCTCGTTGCCTTTTTGGAAGCTTCGTTAGAGTCACCGACAGACTGACTGACTGACGGACAATCCCCTCCCTCCTTTAGAATCACGAAAATGTTGAGAAAAACCACAACAAACAGATAAACTGGCAAACCTTGACAAATTCTGAGAAAGAACCCATTTGCTTTTATTTCTTTATTATGGTACCGCTCATATCTCTTTCATTGTTGTTAAAAAAATGTATCGAATTTCCATTTTGTGTGTGAATTTTTGACGAATCTAAATAATCATGTTGATCTTAAGGACAATAAAGTGTATTTTATTTTATTTTTTATAAAGAAAAACCATTAATTTTAAAATTTTTATGTGAAATTTCGTTCAGATTAATGAAAAACTTACATTTCCGTAAGGACATACAAATGACATTATCATAAGTATCTATTACTAATCACTGTTTTGTTTTAAAAGAGCCTATTGCCGCTTACCGGGCACTGTTATGTTTGCCAGAGCCTCGTCCGTTAATCGGCAGGTGCACCACTTACAGGTGAGGTTGACTTGAGCTCCTTAGGTCTTGGTAGGTATCCCTATAGATTACATTATATTGGGGGTATTTTCCCATAATCACCACGCTGGGCTGGAGGGCTAGTGATCGCAGTTTAAGGCAGTATGCAGGATGGAGCTTCTGCCCATCATTCGGTAGGATTTTTCTTCGTCGAATCTTACAACTCCCCGTGGGTTGACTTGAGAGGGGGTGGCACTATTGTAGGCCGGTGCGACACGTACTGATAAACCCTTACTGATATTATAATCTAAATTACTGTTAACCAACAGCTCAGGATCTTTTAACACTGTAGTAAAGGTAACAAAAAAGCTATTATCTATCAAAGGAAACTCAATAATATTGTAAATTTTATTTCAAAACAAATTTATGGAGACTCGCGTATGATAATGAAAATCAATACACCTTTTATGGAACCCCGGGTGCTCGCAACGTAATCTAGTAGACAATTTATAACGACGTTATTGAGAGCCGAGATTGCTGCCCGATAAAGGAAATTGCGAACGAAAGCGCATGGGTGACCAGGTAATGAAGCCTTTGGCATCACACCAATAATGTTTTACGAGGATCAGTTATGGTGGCTATTAAATTGGCTTATGACCTTAGTTCTATTTGCTTTAGGAGTTTTGAAAATAACGTGTACTCGTTTGAGACCATTATGTTGTTTTTGTACAAATATGTCCACTGTTTTCAACATATTTATTTATGTATTTATTTATATAGCACAACCACATTAAGCATATTACACATTTTTATTTTAATGGGCTTACATCTGATATACTTAACAATTACGGTGTACATAACATTTACTATAATAAAGTATTTTATATAAATATTTAACTATAAACTATGTAAACTATTTCAAACAATAACTATGTGTTACAATTATTTAAAGACTGGGAAGTTAAGAGCAAACAAAAGTATTTTTTAATATAGTTTTAAAGTTGTCAAACCTATTACCAAATATGTCAACATATTAATAGACCACATTGATATTGTGGAAATATAAGCTTGAAACACAAGAAATTAAATATTAGAAGTACTTATCTGAGTCCCCAGGAGCTTATTGTTAGAGCAGTGGACCCGTTGTCTAAAAGTCAATTCGTTCTAGTAAAACTTTTATCTCATATTAATAGATTCCAGTATTTATGAAGCTTGTTTATGCATAAGCAAAAACAAGCTTCATAGGATTGGTACTAGTTTAAAGCCGGCTTGCACAACAGTTCCTAATTATATATTTAAGCTAAATTTAATTTAAAATGTCATTGCATTTCAGCCATTTGTTTGAATTTAAAAGGGACAGAACTTTGAAGATTGCTTAATTTGTGATGAAGGCAATAAATATTTTATTATTTGTATTTTAGTTGTCTTACCATTCTAGAATTGGTTTTTTTTTCGGCAGGTAACGGGATGCAATTAGATTAGACTTTATGCGGTTAAACCCTTGATGCATGGTTTCCGTTTTCTCCGGGTACTGTTAGATGCTATAGAGGGATCTTTATTTATTCACTAAATTTAATCGCAAAAGTAATAAAAAAAATACAAAAGGCAAACTGAATGCTACAATGCATTCTCTACCTACATATCAAATTACATAGAATTAAATATGTATTATCATTAAACTACATAAACCTACCTATACACGAAAATAACAGTAATTATGATATTATGTAGACTCAAAAAATATGAATATAAAAATGGTATGTTAATAAAAGATGCTAAAAATAGAACGCCACACACCGCATTGAATCTGCAAGATGGAGTTAGAACCTGGCATTCTCTCACTCTGGAGTGACCGACATAGCGTGGCGAGTTTGCAGGCTGAAGTGGCAATGGGCGGGGCACATAGCTCGAAGAACCGACGACCGATGGGGCGTCAAGGTTCTGCAATGGCGACCGCGAACCGGTAAACGTAGTAGAGGACGGCCTCCCACGCGATGGACCGATGATCTGGTCAAGGCGGCGGGAAGCCGATGGATGCAGGCGACTCAGGATCGCTCATTGTGGAAATCTATTGGGTAGGCCTATGTCCAGCAGTGGACGTCAGATGGCTGAGATGATGATTCTCTCACTTTGCCTGTGTCAAGTAGAGGGGCCGTAATAGGCTAAGGTAATATTCTACTGATTCGCACGTTGTTTCAATATAGTTACGGCACTTGCTAATAATTCTACTATTTACCTCATTTCTTGCCCGAGAATGTCGTAGATAGCAACTAGGAGAATAGGTCATCCATGTCTCATCTCTCATTTGGTAGGTTTCACCAAGTGGTTTCTGTTTCTTAGTGTTTCCTATGAGTATTAAGAATGTATTTACATAAATAAAGCATTTCACTATGTTTTTGCGTTCTTTAGTATTCATCATAACACAAGTTCTTAATGATACTTATCTTGGAACTAAATAATTTGTGTGATTATAAGAGATTATTTCTTTATTTATTTGCCTTTGTTTGTAAGATAAGGCTTCGAAGTAGGCCATTAATGGGCTGGGATATAAAGCGATACTGTGGCGAATGCAATAATTTTGTTATGATGGAATTATTCATTAACTCGATTCGAGAACGCATGGTAAGGCCCAAGAAAGGTTTCCCGTTAATTAGTTGGTTCTCTCTCCACCATTAATCTATTAACTTTGACCTGTGAAGGACTAAAGTGATTTTTCGTGTCGCTTTATTAAGTAAATGGATCGGAATTACTCTTGGAATAATTAATCCCTCTGAAATATTAGGACCCTCCAGAGACACGGACATTTCGTTTATTTTCTTAAATTTTTTGTATGATTTTGTAAGGGAATTCATTTTAGTTGTATTTGGTCTAGTATAAAGTTTATCTCTGGGATCCATCTTGATCTTTGACGGCCGCCATTTTACTAAATTTGATTTTGTTGTCATTGGATTCATACTATTCCCGAAAAACGGCAATATAGGCTTGCCACCTATTACGTGAGACCAACAATGCAATTGGCGAAATGTGGGCGTATAATATGACTCTGTCTACCCCTTCGGGGAAACAGGCGTGATTCTAGTGTGTGTTTAAGTTTTATATGTGTATACTTCATGTTGTTAGAGCGACGATAGCCCAGTGGCGGGACCCATAGACTTCTAATTTAGGGGGTCTAGGTTCAAACTCGGGTGCCTATAACTTTTCGAAGTTATATGCGTAATTATCGCTTGTTCGGTGCCTCGGAAAGCACGTTAAGCCATTGGTCTCGATTGTCATAAACAGCTATGGCAGCCATTATTTAGGATGTCCATTATACTATTCTGACAACTGTTTAAAACACAGAATGATATTTTCCTTTTTATTGTGGAGGTCAGATAGCAGTCGCTCCATCTAATAACTGAAGTTCAGGCAAATCTGGTTAGACCAGTGTGCAGGTCCTTGGCCCTGGTCTTAACGGTTTAACGTGTCTGCTGAAGCACTGAAGTGCTCGACATTAAATTCCACACTAACGAAGACCAGTCCATAAACGTGAACTCATCCAAGAACTGACTTGTAAGCTCTGCTTTGTTTGGGTGACCTTTCGGAATCATCATCATTTCAGCCATTTGAAGTCCACTGCTGAACAATCCCCAATTGCTTTTCACGTAGATCGATCCTTTGCCGCCTACATCCACCGGCTCCCCGCCGCTCTGACCAGATCATCGGTCCATCGCGTTGGGGGCCGCTACTACTACGTCATGGTCGCCATTCAAGAACCTTAACGCCCCATCGGTCATCGGTTCTTCGAGCTATGTGCCCAGCCCACTGCCACTTCAGCTTGCAAACGCGCTTCGCTATGTCGATCACTCTAGTTCTCCTACGGATAATAAGTTATAAAAGGTCTTACTTTGCCTTCCTTAGTTAGTAACTAAGACCATCCTTTCTTAATTTCTAGGCACCATGAAAACCCTAATAAATAACCAACTAATTGGACATCACAGTACTTTCTTTGCACGATACACTAATTCTCGTTTAAAGTTGAGCACAATACATTCATTGTTTCGTTCCAACAATTATTTCTGCTAGCAGTGCAGCCATTTTGAATAGACCCATTGGCTTCCTTTTCTTTCGAATCTTGAACAATGTGGCCGCTAAAACAACGGAGCATTGTTTTTGGTCAAATCGCACAACTGTGGAAGGATTTTGTCTTGGGACTGGGTGGAAATAAGTTTAGTTGTTTGTTTGTTTGTAATTTTTCTTATAGACATTTCGTATAATAAATTTAAGGGGACAGAACAAAATGTAATGTAAACAGGATGAAGTTCTCAATTGGTTTATATTTTACACCGACATTTACAATCAGAATTGGCATTGAGCGATTTATAACATTTTTAGAGTTCCGTACAAATTATTCTTTTTCATTATTACAATTACATAACAATGCTTACAATCAGATAAGAGGTCATTACGACCTGTCACTTAAAAAAAATACTACCGTGGATCAAAATACCATCCAGCTCTGACTTATTGGCGGGAACGTGAAGCGTCATGTCTGTAGCTTTGTTTTATTTTCAAAAAAAATTGATATTTCGAACATTAATGTGTAAAAACGGTGGATTATTAACAGTTAAGTGTTTGTGAACGTACATGAGTGTTGGTAAATGAAACAAAACAGTGCAACATCACTTTCCAAATTCTCTCCAGAAGTCTATGTATCTCAGTATAGTCCCACATCGGACTCAACGGGTTTAGGGGAAGGCATCTAATTTACTATTTCTCATCTTTATCACCACTCATTCTCATTTACTATAAATAAGTATGTTATTAATGTATCTCTTACTTGACACTGACCGCACAAAGCCATTATTTAAAAGAAAAATAATACCATCCAGCTGAATAACGAAAAAAAACTGAGCACTACAGCGTTACCTACCCGCTATGCTTTAAGCTGCTTGATTCTGCTACTTATGTTTGATTTTGAGTTAGACAAGGATTTGTTACATACTTTACGCCTGCGTACCTTTGAGTTTGCGTATTGTTAGGGTTGTCTATGTTATTTCTAGTAATATCTATATTACTAGAAATAACATGTTACTCGTGAATAGTGTAGAATTCTAACGATTAAATATTTAGTGTACTGTCAAAAATTATTTTTGACTTTACTCATTACAAAGAAACAAAATTTTCCTTTATTTAATAATATTAGAATATAACAGAAATGAGTTTCTAATAGGTATTATAAAAAACTCATAGTAAATAGGGAACCTTAACATACTTACGTTGATCAAAATAACATCCGGCTGAATAACGATGAGAAATTGAGCACTGCAGCGGTACCTACCTGCCATGCTTTTAACTGATTGGTTTGGCTCTCAACGTTTGATTTTGAGTATGGGAACTTAGAATTTTTGGTTCAGCAGTTTTAGTTTGTGTATCAATTGGAAATGGCTTAGCGAAATGTTATTGTCGTCAGGTTTAATTGAAGTAATAATCGTATGTTTTATTGCATCTTGTTTATTCATAATGTTATCTATATTACTGGAGGCATCCGACCTCGCTTGGCTTTGGCAGACATTTGTTCAATGTTTTACATCTTGGTTTACATTATTGAAGTTTTCTTAGTGATCCCTAATTTGAAATGAAATGAAAATAAAATTGAAATGAATATGTTTATTCATAAAAAATAATTTTGCAGGGACCTTAAAACAATTTCTGAAAGTTCTATTATTATCTTGCCAATGCAGGGAGTATGACATTCAAAAAAAAAATTAAAATTTTAGGTCACATTATAATGTCAGATTAAGACGTAATCATGAGAAGTGTAACGTAACCTCTTTTTTTATATTAATGTCTAAATATTCCTAGACTGAATGAAAGCTATTCAGTTTGAGCCAGCGAAACAACTTCCTTTTAAATTCGGGTAAACCAAGGTTAATTGAAGTAAAAGGCAACTTTTTATTATTCCAATACAATTGGGGTAACTACTTTTCCTATAGATTTGTCTAGTAAAAGCTTTAGCTCGTGTTAATCAGGTATAATGTAGCATTATAATGATTATATATTTTGAAATCTATTGAAGTTTATGTTTTTTGTATCCGAAAAGAATAACAAATATCTTTACAATGTTAGGTCTTTATATGAAATTATCGTTTTATCGAACTGGAAACTTTAGTCTTAAAAACTCGGTCTCTCGCTAAGAATTCCAAATTAAAATTTATTTCAATTTAAAGCTTGTCTAAATCGTCTTAATAAATTTGTTTTCTATCTCTATATCTAATTCTGTTTTGAAATAGTTCTGTGCCCAATATGGAAAATTAAAATACCGCATTGTTTTTGAATACGAGTTTTATCGTGGGCTCGTGGCACGTATGCTGCAGAACCAGCTCGAAGGATTATTGATGTGTTCTTAGAAGCTTTTGTAAAAGAAACCACGGTATGTTTTTGGTCCAACGCTTCCGTTCTGGAAATTTTGACCTCCAGAACAAACCTCGTGGACGGCAGGACCTAGTTGTCAATGAGGAAATAAAAGCGATCGTGGATACGGATCTATCTCAAATCACGTCAGAGTTGGCTGCTGGTTTCGGTAAAATCAAATTCAAATTCAAAATCATTTATTCAAGTTTGGCTCAACAGAGCTCTTATTGAAGGTCAAACTTAAAATTTACAGCTATGAATTATAAAACCATCTTGGATCATTTAAAACAAATTAAAACAGTGTAAAACCTTGAGGACATGAGTACCACATGAATTAAGTGAAGCAAATCACGTTACTTAACAGTCACAATAACGAGGGGATTTTGAATTGTATCATTACTTGAAATGAAAAATGGATCCTATATAATAATCGGAAACGCTCATTACAGTGATTGAAGAACGAAAGTTGGCCCAAAAATTTTATGGTGGATCAGCGTTGATGTCATCCACTATAGGTTCGTCAGACCTGAAAAAAAAGAAAAATTATTCAGCACTTCCGAAAATACTTATCATAGTTATTTTACAACATATAAGACGTAAGTACTGAAATGGTACCCACTCAGCAAAAAGTCGGACATTCAATGAAGGTCACGACACTGATCTATCGTGGGTACCCAAAAATGTGGTGAGACGATTACGGCAGATCTTAATTGCCAAAAACTGGAAACCTTACATAGCCCGTTCTTTTACGATTAAGCTCCCGCCCGCAGTGAATGGGCGCGCTAGTTTTTAAGTTTTGACGTTTTGAGCTCTTTTGAGCCAAACTTGAATAAATGAATATAAATTTGAATTTTAGCGATTGCAGTCCCAAACGAAGCCAGATTGTATGTGTAAAAGTAAAGTAAAGTAAAGTAAAAAAAATATTTATTTCATAAACTATTATACATAGTACTTGAAAACGTCATGATTACAAATGAAAAAAAATACAATCGAAATAATATTACACTAAATCACGAAGCTTAGATTCACTTACATGCAACAAAACAATTTAAACTTGAATTTGTGGTGACTAGACAACGGATAAACGTACTTATAAAATTACATACCTACCTCTACGGCATTTCACACATGAAGCTTTTGTGTTAATTAAATACTTTGTGTTTTATTTACATCACATAAACACTAGATTGAATTTGAGTCCTGTGCCCCGGTTTGCGGATTTATCAGTAGTGCACTATCAATTGCCAAATGTGGGAAACGATCATGAATATGGACGCGGCACTCCGCGGATTTGGTCATTAGATTGGGAATGGCGGTGCTCCCGTTACTTAGTTTGATTTCGATAGTTCTGTAACGCATAAATGTGACGCACGACAGTTCTCAATCGCGCTAACGGACTCATTTAACGGTATAAATACTTTGGCAGGATTTTAAATAATATATTTTGTTAACTTCTCTCCTGTGGGTGAGATATCTAATGAGATTAAAAAACCTTAGGCAGATTATCAGGACTAAGAAATCACGGAAGACCCAAGACCCGAATTCAATGGTACAATTCAAAAACCGTTATGCCCGTAAATAATATCTTGGAAGTAAAACGGCTGTAAATTCCAACCAAAGCCAACTAAAGGCATCTAGGCATTCCAACCGCATTTTTATACCTAATCGTTCTGCATTTCCAAGTCACTTATTGTCTAATAAAACCTCAAAGAAACACGAGGAGCCTTCAAGAGTATTAACCGTAATTTCGCTTGGAACGCTGCTTTCAATTTGAATTAAAGTCCAGGAGAAAAACTTGAACGCGATAAAACAAAGGTCATTTCAGGAAGCAATTAAGAACCTTGCCTTTGGAGAAAACAGTCGGTTTTCTTCCAGCGTCAAGACTTGTAGTTAACTTTATTTGATGCAATCGAGGAAATTTGTTTTCATCGAATGGTTTATACACAGGATGTTACTGACAAGGAAAAGTAAAGCGAAGTCTGATATGTGTTAGGTCTATACGTATTTTTGTTATAATATGTCAAAAATCATTTATTCAAGTTTGGCTCTCAATAGAGCTCTTGTGAAAGTCAAACTTAAAAACTAATGTCACAGGTAAATGTCGCGGAAGGAAATTATATTGCGCTGGAACTTGTGTGTTCCTTCGCATTTATTTAAGCCACTAATGTCATTTTTGATAATTGTTATAAGAAAATTTCTTTGACTTTCCAAATCGTGTGGCACACTGTCCTAAGGTTTTAAGCCAAAACAAGGCCTCTCAATTTAATTGCCTTACCGACTACCACATATAGTGATAACCGGGACCAACGGCTTAACTTTGAACTAATTTATGGGTAATAAATGTTTAATTATGTCGTTTAGAATATTAATTATCTAATTAGACCACATAACCTAACATAATTATGCACTGTTTGGGTAACGATACTTCACTAAACTCAGACACCTGTGTTTTTGAGAGTTTCCTCGTTTCAGAAACACATTAAGGCAAGGTGGCTGCGATTAATGTAAATTAAGGTTCTGACCTTCATGAAAATACTAGTTACCGCCTGTGGTCTGCTTGTGTGGATTTGGTTTCGAGCTTTTCCTTGGGAATTTGATCTTCCGCGGTCTGTAACTAAAGTGAGATAGGTAAAAAGAAAAATATTTTTCACCTATAAAACTACAACAAGAAAATACTGAACAAAAGAAAAGCGTTAGTGGCGACCTTATCGCTCTAAGCGATTTCTTCCAGGTATCTTTTGGATGCACTGAGACAAATTAGAAAAGGGGGTGAAGAGAGGGTAGGTTTTTTATTTTAGTATCCAATCCGCTGACAGTAACGAAGTCGGCCAAAATCAGTGCTAAAGAGGAATGGAATAGATCATTAGATGCATTAATGATGAGTGGTAGTTGGATTTAAGGTTTACATATTGTTCTCGACAACGAATTGATTACATATTTTATATTAAACAGGCTGTTTGTTTCGAGGTGGAAAATCATCAAAATCTCGCTGTAGGTCAAGCGGAAGGGTGTTTTAGATTTTTACTGACTAAAAACCATTCATGTTCTTTCTTGAGCCTGCGATGTCGCGCCGTCTTTTTTGGCTTTTAGTGCTATAAAGCTGGCATTTAGTTTCAATCTATATCTTTTATTAAATCAAAATGATCCGTGGCTTTGGTCTTTAAGATTCCTTCCTTCCTGAGATTCTTTGAGAGTGGATTTTTGTACTATGTCTTTTGTATAACAATAAAATCCTAAGAAAACCAATGCATTCTTAACGGACAACTTTACAATAACATGAAGATTTCTCTCAATCTTACTCACTTTCATATTATGAGAATTAGAGCACAATCTATACATTTTAATTTTCTGGCAACAAACCTTGTCCTGGTAACAGAGAACGCAATAAAAAAGAATTATCTACTTTGGTGCAGTCCTTTGGAAATAATGCGCGTATAAACGTTTCGGCGGTCGATTTTTGTTGATATATAGTTTTTTTTTTTCGGATGGAAAATCATCAAATGATCGTCTTCCGCTGTGGGTGAAGCGGAAGGGTGTGTCAGACTTTTACTGACTAAAAACCATCTATGTTCCTTCTTGAGCCTGTAACACCAAGGCCGCGGTAACTCTTTCGAACAGTCCCGCAACAACCTTTACAGTTTTGTCTTGACGGTTTGTTAACAAAGAGGGATCTGGCACCTATAGCTAGAAGGTTACCCGGTCATGTTATAAACTAAGAAGTTCTTGGAGAAACAATCGCTTAAAATGCGCTTGTGTGGAGGATCTTTTACACGATTTAGAATTTCATGAATATTCCAAATCGTCAGCCTGATTTTCAAACTTGTTATGTGCTTTTGAGAAAACTTTATAGGAGTAAGTGAAAACGGTTTATTTTACACAGTTAAGGCACTAATTGAATACAGGTGTTTTTACAATTCGTTCCTAAGTAATTAAACAATAATTTATGGGATTTCAGAGTTATTCCAATCAACAACACAACTATACACTGGATGGCATTAAATTTTTTTTTAACTTTTTGGAGTTACCTACGCAGTTTAAATATTAGACTATAATAATAATAATTATTATTATTATTTGTTTCTGTATAACTAGCCTAATTACATTATTTTACGAAAATAAATTGGGTTAGTAATGCAGTTAATTAAAGTGTTATCTACATAAACTAAGTAAATTTAATTACTTGTGTCTTAGGTATCAACAATAAATATGTGTTAGTGCTTATTTAACAAAATTCCTTATAAATAACAATGGAGTGTGCTTACGCAATTCAATTTACTGACATTTAAAAGAGATGCCAATAGTTTATCCAAATTGGTCAGAAGTGGCCAACTATTCCCCATATGGACACTAGATAAGATCGTAGTTCCTTAGTCACCTTCTACGTCTCCCTCTGGCAATACTTGATGTAGTAGAAATTACTGAATTGAAAAACCACATTTCCGTTCTTCTAAATCTATCCAAATTTCCCCAACATCCTTATTATAGAGGGTCCATCGTTAGACAGCAGGGGCCCCCTGCCCCCACTGCCTAAGACCTTCCCGGCATTGCTTGACGGGCCCCCCCAGCCCGCCCTTCACAGATCCCTCTTAGTATCCCCCTCAGTAGTCAGTACTAAGGGCACCCAGAGTCGCCAACCTCTAGGTGTTGCCGTTTTCTAGCCTCCGGGAGGTACGCAGCCCCCCCACCACGCCAAGGTGAAGACCTGTCGGGGGGGAAGTTCTTAGGATCCAAAGCTCTGGAAAACACAAATTTTCTCTCGCTCGCCACCTATTACGTGGTACAAACATTTGTTTGGGCGTTTAATATGCCCCTGCCTACCCCTTCGGGGAAACAGACGTGAATGTATGTATGTATGTGCCCTTATTATAAAATTGTTAACAAATAATTATGACGACTGATATGGCGTGGAGGTCAGTATGCCTGCACTTCACTCCAGAGGTCGAGGGTTCCCACCCAGGACAAATTTTGTGTGCATGAATTATATATTTGTTCTGGTCTGGGTGTTTCCTATGTATATTAAGTACATATTTACAAAAAAAAAGTATTTAAGTATGTTTATCCGTTTTTTAGTATACATAACACAAGTTCTTCATGATACTTATCTTGAAACTAAATAATTGGTGTAACTGTAAGAGAATATTTATTAAATATAAAATATCTCATAAGCTTTTTCAAATTTTTACACTTTAATAAATTAGCATTTAATACTGTAATAAATCCTTAAAGATATTACATCGTCTCCCGCTTTCCGATGTTAATACCTCTCCGTAAATTTTATCTCGTCCTTTTCTGCGCCAACGAAATCTTGAATAATATTAATTTACCGACAAAATAGCTTTCTTATCGGCGCTGAAATGACTTAACACTGATTACTTTTCTTTTCGCAAGGCTCAGCTGTTTGCAAGGCTATTTGCTTAAGAAGATATTGTAATTAGATTATTGGAAGATGTACATTGCCTTCTAAATTTTTATTTCTCAAAGATTGTCAAGTCAGTGTATTTGAGGCATTCGTCTTACATTTTCTTCATTGTCGTATTTTCATTGTCCTCATTAATTGATTTGCTTTCAATATACTGTCACATCTTATTTTTGTAGAAGCAGAGATTACATCCTTCCACTTGTTACAGTCCTGGCATACACATTTGGCTTCATTCACGCTCATTAGCCTTTTCATAAACTACCGTCCGTGTCAGATATTATACGATACCCTTTCTTCAAAAAATTGGGTTTTGGCTTAGGAAACCATACGCTGTCTTCCCCTTCCAATATTTTCCTTCACACTGGATGGGGGCCATATCAGTTATAATTAAAATTAAAAAGTAAATAGAATCATTGCAAATGACAGCATGTTATTTATTAATTCAGGCGTTACTTTGCGGAAATCCATTATAAGCAAGTGATGGATTAAAAATATCTTTGTAACAATTCGCGCGCTACTATTAGATTTGGCATCTTGAATTATTTTAATTTATCGACAATGTAACTTTACTATCGGCGCTGAAAAAACTCAGCACTGTTTTTTTTTTCTCTTAAGGCTCAGCTGTTTAGCCTTGCTATTTGTTTGAGGATATATTGTGATTAGATTATTGGATGATGTCCATCGCTGTCTTTTATTTATGTCATAGTCTGTAAGTTATATTATCAAGATCGAATGATATGTCCAATAAAGTCCCGAGCAATTAACTTGGTTGCTTTTCATAAAGGATATTAGATAATTATACAGATAAAAGGTTGGGTCTGATTTTCTCGAGAATTGAAGCATAAAAATATACCTTTCATGATCTGTCGATGATATTTGATATCTCATTATCCAGGCTCAAAAAGGAACATGGATGGATTTAGTTAATTTTTTTGTATTATTATTAGTATGTCATCCTTTTTTTAATATTTTTTTATAATTATACTATAATTTTTAATTTATTATTCTTAAAAGAAATTGTTAACCTACCCGTCTGAAATATGGTTTTTATATATGAACACATAGTCTGAGCTTTAACTTAGTTTATAAATTCATTTAATTTGTTTTTACTTTGTTAGCATAAGTCGCAACTTGTTATGTGTTTGAATACATAAATAAATAAAGTCAGTAAAAGTCTGATACGCCCTTTCGCTTCACCCACAGCGAGAGACGGTTTATGATTTTTCATCCGAAAAAATAGTGTTCTCTGTGTAAGATATTTACTTTGTGTCATTTAATAAGTGATTTTTCTTTCTTGAATACCAGCCGTCACAGATAGTTATACTTATACTCTAGCCGATTCGCCAGACAAATAATCGATCCACAACATTTTTATTAGCTACTCCTGATAAGTCTGCGCAATAAAAAAGGTAAAATTAATCAAGGTCAGTTTAAATGTTTTAGGGACAGTTTTGATAATAAGAAATAAGTTACTTATGTACGAAATTAAAAAGTTAATCAGCCTCTTTCCCCACGGCAGCATTTTAGGCGATTTCGCTGTAAGATAATCGTATTGAAATAGGCATATGTTTGACGTTTATTTACAATATGACATGTAATAAGCTTGCAATTGTCCACTACATACTCGGCCGATAATATAAGTACACAAACTGTTTAATCTTGAAAGTGAAGCTTCATCAATTAGGAAACCTGAAAGCAGCAGTGAACACTAAACATAGCATTAACGCCGCGCCCCGCAGATCTTTAGATAGGATTAACTTAATGGCGCTCTCGGTCTATTTCTATTGAATGATGATACAAATCTCCTTTCTCGCAAAGGTTGCCTGCAGGCTGGGATATATTTAATGGACCCTCCCCATTGTTTGTACTCGGTGCTCAATTAACCGGGAATTCCTTATTAGTTTATTTGGCACACATTGATTCGGTTTTGTGTGGTATATTGTAGATTAAGATATAGCGGTATCCTGAGGTGTACATTAGTGTGCTGTTTGAGAACACATAGGTACTTTAATAGGATCACGTCTAGTATCCATAAAGGCAAAGGGTTTGTCTTTTTTTATTTTTATTTTGGGAAGAAACTGGCTGCCGAAATACAGTTCTATAACTAGTTTGGAAGCCTGGGTTTATGTAAAAAAATTGTGTACTATAATATGTGGAATATAAAAATTATTATTATTTTACAAATTTTACCTAGATCTCTATCTACTTACCTTTTAAATGGTTGTGGGAAAATTCAAATGGGATCATCAACGCCTATTAAAGTCCACAGCTGAACATTAGCCTCCACAATAAATTATATTCTATTTGGGGTATTTGCAACCGCGCTGGGCAGGCGGATTGTTGATCGCAGTTTCACCCAGTACGCAGGATGACGCTGCTGCCAATCATCTGATAGAATTTCTCTTCGTCAACTCTTACGACTCCTCGTGAGACGAGATTGGGAACTAATCTTGGCCGGTACCAAACGGCAATTCTATTCTATGCGGCTGGCGTCCTACAGATTGCGTTAAAGTGTGTATGTTCGACAGTGTGCTGAGGGGACATGTTATCAGTACACGTACTCTAATGAAATCTCGCCAAGAGTCCATTTGAACGGGAGAAGAGCTTTCCACTACTAAAGGTTTGACACGTCTTACGTAGAGATCCGTATGCACGTGCCCTTTAAATAGATGTCGGAAATTCCAAACATATGGGTTTTCAAATCAAATTAATTATTGCATGTCACATTACATAGTACATAACGCACCTCCGAGCTCCGGTGCGAAACAGTCATTTCTGCACATAATATAATCTTCCAATAGAAGCGTTTCTAAATTAAATATCCTGGTATAATATATATATCTTCTTAATTAAATAAATTAACTAGTTATATTTAAACCTCTATTTCAGACTTCATTTCAAAGTAAAACGAAACATCTTACAATTTGGTACATTAGCATTTTTTCTCATAATCAGATCAATTTCGACAAAATTGCATAAGTGACATTGTAGCACCGTGGGTGTGAATTAAGATGATTATATAAGGTAGGTTTACTTGTGACGCCCTGTTAGGGCGTAGCAATTTGAGAGGACTAGTTAAACTATATAACATAATTAGAACAATTGTTTACAACTTAAAACAATATTAAATGATGTATGTACATATGTTATTATTTAGTCAGCGCGCTGTGGGCTTACAGAACTCTTTAAACGGTATCTTTGTGGCAATATAATAATGTATTCAGGTTGATGATGGGATTGCCCCGTTACTGTAGTGCATCAGGGATGTTTGCTGAAGCGCGTGTGGATTGTTTTTCTACGACAATGAGGAAACGAAGCGCATCCCTGGTGCGCCGAGTGCGGGCCAGTTCCAACATCGTCCTGAAATGTATAACAAGCAGACTTGATTGTGTGTATTGAAATAATTGCTGCTTGCGCTCCACTTCCTTGATAAAGTTGTGGCAGTGAATTGTGTTGTTGTTGTTGTTGTTATTATATGTAAACTAACATAGGTATAAGGAATATTGTTACTAGCACTATGAGTCACCGTTACTTGATGAATAAATGAAATGAAATGAAAATTTGATATTAAGCGTTTCAATATGTTGGAAGCCACTTTTAGCCTATTAAACTAATAATAGAATGTGTGTTAAGTATCCATTGGGTGAGTTAACTCTAACAGTAACTTAAGTTTAAGTCTAACAGTAGGACGCTACACACCTCTGAACTGGGTCTGAGTGATAGAGTATGAACTGAATATTTCTCATCTTAGTTTTGCTTTAAAGGTTGATATATCGTGGAGGTCAGCGTATCTGCACTCCGTTCCTGAGATCGTGGGTTCGATTCCCACACTGCACTATTTTTTGTGTGCATAAACATGGATATTTTTTCTGGTCTGAGTGTTTCTTATGTACATTACCCATATTACAGAACCCACGACCAAAAGAGCGGAGTGTAGTATCCTGATCGGTCATCATGAGACAAATCAACGACAATGACAAATCGATAGAATTTAAAAGCTCAAAACACCTGTCCATGTGTTGGAAATTACCATAACTTAAACTATATGTAGTTAGTACACGTTTGACCGGACCGAAAGCACCTTTTAGAGGGATGAAAGTTTAACGAGAGCTATCAATATCTTGGCTTCTCGAACTGGCCCCAGGGAGGCGAACGGTTCTATACGGCCAATTCTGTTTTAAACAACTAACAGTTTTATGTAATTTAAATATATACAGTGACCGTATAAAAAAACTATACGGTCACTATGGTTCAAAGTTCAAATCTTTTATTCCATAAACTATTTACATAGTATTTGAAAACGTCAAAATTAAATATAAATACAAAAAAAAAAACGAAATGTGAATACACTGAAATCACGAAGCTTAGATTCACTTACATGCAACAAAACAATTAAAAAACAAAATAAAATTATTCTATAAACTATTACATAGTATTTAAAAACGTCAAAATTAAATATAAATACAAAAAATATCGAAATATGATTACACTGAAATCACAAAGCTTAGATTCACTTACATACAACAAAACAATTGTTATTGTTTGATTAATGTTAATGTTACTAGATTAATTTATATAAAGAAAGAAAATGTGAACGAGCGTATCTCGCCCACAAGCTTTACAGCTTGGCGAGGAATATATGTAATGTCTTTACTGTATGTTTTAAAATGAATAAATGATTTCAAAAAAAAAAAAAATTAAAAAACAAAATAAAATTAATGGGTAAGTGTGTCTAGGGGGTAGCTGCCCTTTATATCACGGAAAGTAATGCTTTTGATGCACTTGCTATCTGTCGTTGTGAGAATAGCACGTAATTATTCACAGTTTCTATTTAAATAGCATTGTCATACAGTTTTGCAGCAGTAGTCATTTTAAAATCTGTCACATTTTTTAATAAGAGTCGCAGTTTACGCGTGGTGTCTTTATCGATAAAAACCTTAGTGCTTTTGAATAAATCGTATAATAATATGTTAGGTACTTATTACATCTAAATTACTGTTTCTGTAATTATTTAATTTGGATCGTGGTAAATAAAGATTTTACTTACATTTGAAAAATATAAATTTACAATTCAGTGGCTGGGAAACTGTGTCTGCTTTACTTGAGGCAAGCGTGACTATATGTAGACTATAAATCACACTTGAACTCAATACCATATAAAATTAGAATTCAATTTAGCAACGACAGCGAAAACCCGGCGACTCAAGTACTTTTAACTTCGGATTACTACTATTAACCCCGCTTGGACGCTTCCTAGGCGTTTCCTAAACTCGAATAAAGCTACGGCATGCTACCTAATAATAAGCTATAAATTTCATTCATTTACCACAACCCTATCCACCCCTGATGGTGACAGGTATCAAGCTCTTAATATGCCTTCCGAAGCACGAAAGCGCTCGATATGAAATTATATAGCGATGACCCATCCACAAACTGTCCCTAGTAAACTCTGCTATACCCATATGAAACATTTATATAGTAGTTAATAAATGTTTGACCGGACCAAAAGAACCTTTTAGCCGGATGAAAGTTTAACGAGAGCTATCAATATTTCGATTCCTCAGAACTAGCCCCGCGGGGCGGAATGTTTTAATGGCGGCAATTCTGGCCTAAGGTCTGTTGATAGGGGTTTTCTATGTCCGGCCATAGGTGGGTACTTAAGTCATATTACACGCTCAATTAACAAAAAACGTATCACTTGGTACATTGTGAAATTAAATGAAATTATTTTTGTTTGCTTAGATTCACGGTGTACCAAATAATAAAAACAGCAAATAAGCCTAAATAAATTAACAATTAAACGGAAGCTGTCTTCAAAGGGATACTATTCTATCAAAGATTATATAGCAGATAATAATGCTTGGGATTAAACTGCCGTTTCATACAGGCTAGTCTGTACAGTCTCAAATTAATGACTTAGAACATGAATATTAATAATTTTATATAATTTATTGATTCAGGCGTTACTTTGCGGAAATCCATTGTAAGCAAGTGATGGATTATAAATATCTTTGTAACAATTCTTCTTGTCTTCACGAACGAGAGTGACTCTCGTTTCAGCGTTGGTCGTGAAGACATCGTTGTTCTGAGGCTCCTATCTTACCTGAAGTTGCCCTGTGTAAATTACATTGTATAGCTTCACAGACAAATGAAAATTGTAATTAAAGTAACTAACCAATTGATATTTTAAAAGAGCATAGCCTGTGAGTTTTTTGCTAGTTCTTCTTACAGAGCGGTGGCTCGGAACTGGCACTTAGATTCGCTTATTTACACCAATTTTATTGTTGTTGTTGCATATGTGTAAATCCAAGCTTCGTAATTTCAGTGTAATCATAATTCAATTGTTATTTATGATTTATATTCAATTTTGACATTTTCAAGTACTATAGTTATTATACTTTATGAAACCGAACTGTCAGCATGCAAAAACTCGACGTTGTGCAACATAATTCTCTTTGAAATAAACTTTGGTGCAAAAATAACCAATGTTGTGCAGATACATAATGTCATATCCAACCTATATCACACCTATGAAATGAAATTATAGGGTATTAAAGTTAGACGAGGTTTAAAACTAGTTTTAAACCTCGTCTAACTTAAGATCTCGTGTTTTAAGCCCCTTGATGTCCTTATATTTTTATTTTCTGTTTCTCTTATGTTTATTTTCTAATAAATAAATATCTCATGCCATTGGTGTATTCCCGTCTCAAATATGTGATTATACTGTGTCTCCCATACTGACGTACCTAGAGCTGAAAGTCCTTAATAAATGTCTTAGTGTATCTTTCTGCACTCACAGGAATTTAATTTAATAATGTTGGACTTTGATCAGCTGCTGATGTCTTTGGACTAATAATGATTATTATTATGGACCAGTACTTAAATAGATATTAAAATCGTTTCGTTCAGAAAATCCATCTTGGTAATTCATTTCCAGTTTGATCTCTTTTGTGAGTCGTAAACGACACCTATGCAGGTCGTCCAAAGTATGAGTTCCGCACCACGTTTTCCTCTTTATTGACTGGTCTTACTTTGTAGATTGTGATTGTAGTAATATAGAGGTGCATTTACAAAAATGATGATATCTAGATCTAAAAATATTTATTCTAAGGGATTTATTTGACGGGTTATTAAAACTAATCTGTAGACTTAAAAGAAAATCGTGTTAGTTACACCATGTATAACTCTACGACAGCTGTAACGATTTGGCTTACAATTCGTGGAGAGGTAGCTTCAATCCAGAAGGCGCACATAGGATACTTTTCATTCCGTTCCTGTGGAAATACTATGTAACAAAACACAACTGACATGGAATGTAAAAACAAAATTCAACTACAAACTAATATTAATTTTCCCGGGGAAACTTGATCTAATAAAGTACGAATAGTAATGTACCAGTAGGTAATGCAGACCAAGTAGCGGGCGGCAGCTAGTTAATGATAAAAGGTAGTCGTCGTAGTCATCATATCATACAGTTAGTTTAAGCTCCGTTATAAAGGTATCAAATTATTACCAAAGATATAAGCCAAAATTACAAGAGAAAGTAAAACTTATCTTTAAAGTCAGTGATTCTCAACACTCTGTTAGCATAAGAAGCTGCTTTAAAATAAGGTTGTCCGGAATATTCCTGCCCGAATAACAGTATTCCAGATGCGGCATAACTTGCGCCTGACATAAAATACCTTATCAAACACTCCGACCTTGGATCATATTAATAAGCATTGAATCAGCTGTCCCCTTTCCTTAATGTAATATTTTTTACAAGTCGGTAACAAAATGCATTTAAGCACAGCTTCCCGGCCAAAGGGGACCGAGAGGGAGGTGTGGGACTAACCACCGGCAGACACGACCGCCAGCAGTACTAATACCCACTAAAAATCTTCCGACGACGACGCCCGCCGCTTGTTGAGAAAGAGGCGGGGGGCCAGTACCTGGGTTGCACTGTCTGGCAACCCGCCCGCGGCCAATGTCCCCCGGGCCAGTACCAAGAGGGCCTCATCAAAGAGGCGCAGTGGACGCCACTTTGCGACCATAAGCGCATGGCCGACTTCTCGGGGGGCTATGGTTAGAGAGCAGAGGACCCTTCCTAAAACTGCCTAATATTCTCGTAGAGCTGCTTGACTGATACTCCTGGCCCGCCCGCTGCGCCCTCCTCGGGTCCCTCTTAATTTCCACCCGATAGTCAGTACTAAATGCACCCAGAGTCACCGGTTGTCCCTTCTCTACCGGGAGGTGCTCAGCCCCCCCTCCCTCACCGCGTCAAGGTGGGGACAACAAAACACAATACACAAATCCTTTTTTTATTTTTCTTATTTATCAATACACAAATCCTATCCCAACAAGCCCTGATTGTTGTTTAAACACGTTTTATAGCGATTCAACAAGCATAAAGCATAAAATAAAGACAAAAAACACAAAGGAACGAGAGTGAAAATATCGCAGCCATGAATAAAAGCTCTTCGATTTATTGTTGAAGTGGCTCAGGAGTAATGAAACTGAATAATGCATGGCTGTGAATATTGCTCTCTGAGGTAGGGCGGCCATAGTGCCTGATTTCTTAAGGAGTTTAGTGTCACATGTCTACTTAAGTAGTGTTTTATTTTTCGGTTTGAAGTTTTACTTCAGCAGTCATATAGTACAAGATACTCGGAAGATAAAATTACTAAAGGGGTCCTATTGCTCTGGAGTATATAGAAAATAAAAAATGAAATAAAATAAAAAATAAAATATATTTTATTGTCTTTAAGATCAACATGATCATTTAGATTCGTCAAACATTTACACAAAATGGAAATTCCATATATTTTTTTAACAACAATGAAAGAAATATGAGTGGTAACATAATAAAGGAGTAAAAGCAAATGGGTTCTTTGTCAGAATTTGTCAGTTTATCTGTCTGTTGTGGTTTTCTCAAGATTTGTCAGTCTGTATCTGTCAGTCAGCCTGTCGTGATTCTAAAGGAGGGAGGGGATTGTTCGTCAGTCAGACAGTCTGTCGGTGACTCTAAAGAGGCTTCCAAAAGGCAACGAGATTGAGAAGAAGGCCTCAAGAAACTCATTTCGGCTTTTTTCAAATTATGTCTTAAGATCTAATACAATTAAAGAAATAAATAAATTACCGCTGTTCTTAAAACTAACAAAGTCTAATATCTAAAGATCATATCTCATCTAGTCTTAATAAAGAAAGGAGCAATTCATGTCACTTCCAGGCAGACTTGTCGCTCATAAAATCTTTCACACTATAATAAGCCTTCTGGCACAATTTACTCTTTATGTAATTCTTAAATTTAGTTATAGATAAATTTGCCACATCATCTAGCAGCGTATTGTACATGCGAATACTGTTCCCCGCAAAAGAATTTGTAACTTTATGGAGCCTATACTTGGGCATAGCCAGTTTATTCTTACTTCTTAAGTTAAAATTATGTCTATCACTATTTTTACTCTAGAAAATAGATTAATCGCGTTATAACTTATTGTAAATGATTTAAAGCTGGCGATGGTCATATATACAATTTTTCAGTACATTTAACAATTAACATAGTACATTTAACAAAAACCAGTGTTTTGGATTGGCAGTTGGATTGAGTGCTTGAACCTTTCTGCTCATACGCATTGTAGGAGATGATGAAATTATATATATAAATTATAATGGTGTTGTAATTTATTCATTAGTCAAAATAAGTAAGAATAAATTTATCCAATAACAACAGACACAAAAGCTACATTATATTATTGGTACTTTTACAATTTCACTATAAAATACAGACACTGAATCCTATGTTAGGTTTCCCGGTGGTATAGGAGTCAGTTACTATGATAACAATGAACACATAAGAAATAAATATTTTCTGACAAATACACCAATTATTTAATTCCAAGATAAGTATCATTAAGAACTTGTGTTATGGATACTAAACAACGGATAAACATACATATATACCTTTTTTTTTTTTGTATACATACATTAATATACATAGGAAAACACCTAGACCAGTACAAATATTCATGTTCATGCACACAAAGATTTGTCCTGCGTGGGAATCGAACCCACGACCTTCGGAGCGGAGAGCGATTATTCTCTCCACCACCAATGCTATAGCAATAATGCAACATTGTAATAGCTAAATGAATGTCCCTAACTTTATCCCGAACCAATAAACCAACAGGGGCCACCTGCCGCAGGAGTGAACCGTGAGAGATCCCCGCGTGATCGCTCGTCGATTACATTTTCATGAACCTTTGACGGCTCCGATGCGCTTTTTGAACCCGCTCTATGAATAATAAATCATGGGGTATCCCTCCATCTTGTGTCTGCAGATTTTTCTAGTTGCCTTAACCTGGTAGACGTTATGTTATTATGTGTCGTAGTCGTTGCAAGTGGAATCATGATCTCTACTTTCCTCTATCGTAATAAGGCGTTATAAAATGTATGTATATACACTAGTATACATTATATTATGTCATGGACAAAGGATAACGTACATCAGTATTTTGTTTAAAGATAAGTATAATTAAGAACTTGTGTCATAAAGTAGCAATATTATATGCCTTTTATATAATCGATTATAAAAATAGTAGATAGTTGTCGAGAGTCGTTATCATCATTTTAGCTATTTGAAGTCCACCGCTGAACATAGGCCTCCCCAGTTGCTTTCCACGTAGATAAAGTATATAATATATATTTATATATATAGGAAACATACAGACCAGTATTTGTTAATTATGTGTGTTGCGTGGGAATCGAAACCATGACCTTTGCAGATAAGTGTAATAGAGCTAAGTTTTATTTCCTTGCCGTCTTACTTTGACGACCTTATTATTATTTTTTATTATTATATTATATAATAATATATCTCTTTCAAAAGCATATCTCTCTCCGAGTTCTGTGCGCATTCAATTACTGTTTATAAGTGCTTATTTAATGAACGTTTATTTAATGTGACATAAAATGAACACAATAAATTATCAAGTTAGCTAAATGAGAAGGCAAGTTGAATTAGAGAGGGAAATTAATTAACTTACAAATGCGTAGAGTCGCAAATGACTCTTATATTTTACTTTAAATAATAAATACATATTCAAGAATCTCTCAAAAACCACGAATAGTTGCACAACATATATTTAAAGACTCTTATCATCATCATCTCAGCCCATTAACGTCTCTACTGAGCACGAGCCTCCTCTCACATACCAAGGTGCGAGGGTATTGGGTCATACTCCACCACGCTGATTGGCAAGGGCAGGTGTATGGCGTCCTGCTGTTACAATTTTTCAAGCCGCCAAATTAGGCCTCTAACATAGCTTAACGACTACCAAATTTAGTGATAACCGGGGTCAACTTAACGTGCCTTCCGAAGCACGGTATCACACAAATGGTCACCCATCCAAGGACTGACCTTTGTAAACTCTGCTTTACTTCGGTGATCTTTTCCGACCACCGAGCACCGCGGGGTTACGAGCGCTTCCTGACGCGCTTGACTCATATTGCAGAGGCATATTATACGCCCACATTTTGTCTTTTATACTGATGGTCCACGTTATGGGTGAGTAGCCTATTGCCGCTTACCGGGAACTTTATGTTTGCCAAAGCCTCGTCCGTTGATCGGCAGGTGCACCATTTGCAGGTGATTTGGGCTTCGTTTTTTAACGGCTTCCGGTCAAACAACAGAAGTCCACTTTTGTTTATATTTTTATATAATTTAATATATTGTATTTATTATTGTCGTAACCATCCCCTATTGTACAAATTCAGCTTAGTTTTACATAACTTGACTGTGATTAAGGGTTCCCTTAGTGCTACTTCATTTGTTACGACATCTGGGACCCTTTCAATATCATTAAATATTCACTGTGTGTGTTCCGTATTGTTGTATTTGATTGATAATTTAAAAGAGCATAGCCTGTGAGTTTCTTGTCAGTTCTTCTTACAGAGCGGGAGCTCGGAACTGGCACTTAGATTCACTTACACCTAATTTTTATTTATTTGCATGTAAGTGAATCTAAGCTTCCTGATTTCAGTGTAGTAATATTTCGTTTTTTTTTACTTACATATTGTTTTGACGTTTTCAATTGCTACGTAATATTTATGAAATAAAGACCTTTTTAATTTAAATTTATGTATTTTTTTTGATGCATTGAAGAGTAGCTATAATATTGTTAACTTTTGTTTAGAAAAAATATTAACAGCTTAAACGCCCAGCCGAAAATACTAGTTTGCTCTATGGGCCATGGCAGCCACCATATGTCCGACAACCCTTTTGTTATTTTTCAATCGGCCCATTGATAAAACAAACTGGCAGATAAACGGTGTCTGCCATGGCGTTTAACGTGTTAAATAGCAAGATACTATTATTTTACACATAGAAGGGAAAGTAAAACCTCTTTTTACTTTAGGAGAATAATATTCCCGAACAAAAGAATGTTGGAATAAATCAAAGAGTCGGTTTCCTCGGCGAGGCCGCTCAAAGTACTTCTCACCTTACTAGCTTCGATTGCAGTTCAATAGAATAGCTAGCCACAGAGCAAACACGTATATTAATAAAAAATAATAAAATAAATATTCTTGAACATCTGCTATTCCGCTTTTAGTTTTTTAATTCAAATATATTGTTAATTAAAGAATTACTACCTGTTGCTTTTAAAACAGAGCTAACACTAATTTAGAATGTATATATTTGTTGATATATTTATGTAGGTATATATTTTCAATATAATTATATGCATATGATTTTGTTAAGTTTAGTTTTTATTATTATTTATTTTATCCCCCTTAATATTTACATATATTAATTTTTTATTTCTTATTGTGATCCCACACACTAATCTCCGACACTTCTGCTAGGGTTGGCTGGAAGAGATTTTTTATAGAAATAAGTTCTCACCACCACCTTTGTACACGTTTATTTGTTACTGAGTTTTTTAAGAATGTATGCAATAAAAGATATATATCCTTAAAAGCCGGTGGATTTAGGTTGCACAAGATCAATCGGCGTGGAAGACTATTAGGGCGGTTTATGTTCAGCAATTGACTTTATATGACTGAAATAATAATGATGATATACTTTTTACACTAAGAAAACTTCCAAACCAAAATAAAATATGCATGTTCTTGCACACAAATACCTGTCTAGTGTGGCAATTAAACTTCGACCTTAGGTGTGTAGAAACAGTATACTCAATGCCATGGCAGTCTTTAAATATTACAGTAAATCTCAATGACCGCCGGTAAACTCAATGTACCCAGAGTATACAATAACTATAGTGACAGGACTATTAAAAACGGCTCCATAACTTTTAAATAGTATACCTGAAGCCATTAGAATGGAAACAAACAAAAATAAGTACAAAGCAAATTAAAAAAAAAACACTATATTGGTGTATGTGCAAAATTGTAATTTATTTATTTATAAAATTAGTTGTAATTAGTATAAAAGAGACTATGACCCACAGACAAACTAGTCAAACGGTTTTGTGGGATATGTTTTTATGTAACTTGCATTATTTAAAGAAAATAAACGTTTTATCTATCTATCTTATACAGTAGCTAGTATAAAACAAATCAATGCGATGGTTTCAACACTCGGAGAGCTCAAATAGTTCCCTCTCACATTGCGAGCTCAGATTGCGGTTGAATAGCGAACTGAAGAGTATTTGTGGCTCGCACTGAACTTTACTTAGACCTCCTTCCAAGGCGAATGTACAGTCTTCTATGTAGAACTTTCTCAGCGGTAAGTAATTTGTTGATTGTAAGGCAACGAGACTTTTAAATAAATCGTTTTTTGGATATATAAATTCTTCGGGCGCGCTAGTTTTTAAGTTTTTTATGTTTACTTCCAAAAGAGCTCTATTGAGTCTAAATTGAATAAATGATTTTCACTTTGACTTTTATTATCAGCTTAGCCCTTTGAACTCCCACGACTAAGCACAGGCCTCTTGGGAACCAAGCTAAGAGGGGTTAAGACCATACTTTACGATGCGGACCTAGTGTGGATTGGCAGAGGCACGTTTGGCGTTACGCTGTTTGAATTCAGACCGACAAACAGGGCCTCTGACATGGCTTAGTGACTACCACATTTGTAATAACAAGATTAAATTCATTGAAATTAGGTAGATAGATAGATATACTCTTTATTGAAAACTAAATGTGTAGTTTTAATGAACAATGAATATTGAAACACAATGAAAAAGCCAATCTAGGCGGTCTTATCGCTAAAAGCGATCTCTTCCAGACAACCCGGCGCAAAGGAGAGAACAGGAAAGCATTAGGCAGAGCACAAAAACTTTAAAACGAATAAACACTAAAACTATTTGTTAATATGAATAAAATACACAAATATACAAAAAAAAAATTAGGTAAAATCACCATAAGAGCCAAGCGATCCACTTGTAGCTGAGCGTCTATTCTGCCTAACAATAAAACTGCCCATAAAACCAGTGCACTGGGACTGCCCACTGCGTATGAGTATACGAGATGTCTTTTTGGCAGTGAGATTTGAATACGTTCTCGTGTTTTTTATTATATTTTTTAAATTTAATTATGCTTTTTATGTGTCATTTTATTATTTTGTTTGACATAATGTAGTTATATGTACATACATACATTCATTTACGCCTGTTTCCCCGAAGGAGTAGGCAGAGGAATATTATACACCCACACTTTGCCAATTATATAGTTGGTCCCACGTAATAGGTGGCGAGCCTATTGCCGCTCTATACAGTTATATGTAGTGTTATGTTAAAATCTAGACAAAATTATTGTCTGAAGAAGAATTTAAATTTAGCGCTTCTTTCCTTACTAACCTGAGAGGGTCATAGGTTAGGTCAAGCTCCACTACACTGACTCAGGTTGATTTGGCGGAGGCAGGAGTGTGGGTGGAGTAGCTCTCTCGCTGCCGAAAATGGCGTGGGAGGCAATAGCCTCCTTCTGCGAAGTGGTGATGTCGCACAAGGAGGTAGGGTTGGCGCTTCACACCGCAGGTCCTCCCGGTTCTGATCCGCGGCCGCGCGGGCAGGGTGCCAGAAGATATAAACCCAGGCACTGGCCCCTCGGGGTGTGAGTTGGTAGACCTCCTCGTGGTACACCCTGGGAGGGGTTGAGGAGTAGCCTCAGTAGCGGTCACTCCTTTGCCTCTGCGAACTACCAACTGGGCAGTTGAGGTAGTATTACCTCCTGCGTGGGCTTCTGTGCTTTCTGTGAGGGCTATTGCAATAGCTAGCTCCCAGCACTTCTCGGCTTATCCGAGACTGGCAAGGGATGCGGCGATTGAGCAATGTGGAATAGCGGACCTTGAAGGACCACGGCGCGGCGGGTCTGGCGGCTGCAGTTTGGCAGTCGCTGGGTGGGTGTCTCCGTCGGGCAACCCGTTTCCTCATGTGTGATTTAATACATGAGACCGGGGAGGCTTGCCTTTACTGGCTGGCTTCACGTGGAAGTGATAACCACAATAAAAAACACTCAATTCTCCGTAACTGGGAACGTGGCTACGGAGGGCCTCGAAGCGATGAGAAGAAGTACCGAGGTGGTGGGCGGAGGACGGTCCACCAATTAGCGCCGACCCTGGGGTAACGCCCGACCCCCCAGGTGTAAGTAGGGTTACCCAGGTGCAGAGGGCACCGCCTGGGTGGACGTTTTAGATCCCTCATTCTCGTGGGAATCATAACGGAAAATTTAATCGAAAAAACTAATCTTAAGGATGAGAAGAGTTGCTCCAGCCGGAGCCTATATTCGCAAGACAATTCGCCCTGTCCGCAAATGAGTGGCGCTGAAGAAGTGGTGGCCCCAGCCGGTGAGCCAGGAAGAAAAGAAATATCCGCGCCGGATATTGCTTTGTCGGAGTCCTCAGACTCCAACATGGAAGAGACGGAGACGGCGCTACCGACCGTCATAGCGGAAAGTTCGGCGAGCTCCCGCCACGGTAGGTCCGAGAATGCTTTGGGAATCAGTAAGATTTTCCTTAAGCGGCCCAGATCAAGACGAGATCAGGGGTCGTCCTCTGAACGTGAGCTGGCCTCAGCTCCAAAGGTTTCCACCAGTAGGCGTGGTGGAACTCAAAAGCGGGGCAAGGGGAGAGGGCTCATTGGCCAGAAGATGGCCACGCAAGTGGACAAGCGGGCCGAGGAGGGGTCTAGTTGCGAGGTGCCCCGTTCGGGTTCCTCGTGCGACGAGACGTATGCGGCTGGCGGCTCCGATCGGGAGCGTAAGGCCAGGTTTGAGGAGGTGCTGAAGGGCGCTATTACTAGTGTAGCTAATAAGAAGGTGAAGGCGTCCAAATTTAAGGCCATTGGGGCGGCTTCGGCTTCTATAATGGCAGCTGCAGAGGCCAACTTTGGGGGGCCTTCGGCAGGTGAGGTGGCTGAGCTGCGAGCAGAGGTTGCTCGCCTTACGGCCGCCATGAAGCTCCTCCAAGAGGAGAACCGGAGACTCCAAACAGACCTGGCCGTTCTGCGTGAAACTGGCCACCGGGAGGCAACTCAAGAGGAGCGACTAAATAGCAGTCAGCCCGCGCCTGAGGTGAGCCAGGTGGTGGCTTTGATCCGTCGGCAGCTGGCTGTCATGGAAAAGAGGATTGAGGGACGGTTCGTCGCCCTAGAAAAGGCCGCGCTGCGCTCTACTGCGGCGGAGAAGGGGCCGTCCCCAGGTTCTAAAACGGCTACAAATGCGGGAGCTATGGCGGGAGCTGTGATGGTCCCGGAGCCAGTCAAGAAGGCGGCGGTCGCAAAGAAGGGCAAGGCGACGGCAAAGTCGGCAAAGTCAGCCCCAATAGAGAGTCACCTGCCTCCGCCTCCGAAAGTCTCCATCGGCGGATGCTGAGTGGCAAATAGTCGGAGAGGCGAAGAAGGGCCGAAAGGCAGCAAAGACTGCGAAAAAGAAGGCGCAAAGGCGGCGCCGTAAGATACGAGCTGTCGCGGACAGGCTCCGCGCTCCGAAGACTGCAGCTGTAGTACTGACACTACAGCCGGACGCGGCCAAACGGGGCGTCTCGTACCGCGACGTGCTCTCAACAGCAAGGCAGACGGTTGACCTGAAGGCTCTTGGGATTACCGGGGGTGTCCGGATGAGGGTGACGGCCACCGGTGCCCGAATATTAGAAGTCCCTGGGGCGGACAGTGAAATCGCGGCCGACGCTCTGGCTGAGAAACTAAGGGCGTCCCTTGCAAACGAGGCCCGAGTGTCCAGACCCGTCAAGAGCGCGGATTTACGCATAATGGGTCTGGATGACTCAGTTACCCAGGAGGAGGTGGTGGCCGCCGTCGTCAGGACTGGGGGTTGCTCTGCCGAGCAGGTGAAGGCAGGTACTCTACGTCCTGACGCAAGGGGTATGAGAACTACAACTGTGAACTGCCCCGTGACGGCGGCCAAGGCCATTGTGGAGGGTCGAAGGCTTCTGGTCGGTTGGGTATCCGCGCAGGTGAAGATGCTGGACCCAAGGCCTCTGAGGTGCTATCGATGCCACGTGGGGCATCATGTGGGAGCCCAATGCGCCTCGGAGGTAGACCGCAGCGATTTATGCTTTCGCTGCGGTCAGCCCGGTCACAAGGCCAATGCTTGCAGCGCTACGCCGCACTGCGTAGCATGTGCCGCTGCTAGTAAGCCGGCTGACCACTGGGCAGGGAGCAAGGCCTGCGCTCCTACAATCGGATTCAGGGGCAGGGGAAGACCCTCCGCCACCATAGTTCCCGCAGTCGCCATTACTTTAGCCACCACTACTACCTCAGCCGCTGCCATTGCCGCCACTACCGCCACAAATGCCGCAAAGAGCGCCCCGAAGGGGGCTGATATGGATTGCCAATAACGGCACCATTACGCCTCCTCCAGGCGAATATCAACCACTGCGCTTGCGCTCAAGATTTATTACTCCAGAGCATGGCGCAGTGGTCTATTCATATTGCGGTGGTTTCCGAGCCGTACTTTGTCCCACCCAGGGATGACTGGGTCGAAGACATGGTCGGCTCGGTGGCCATCATTTCGTCGGCGGCCGCCGGTACCCCTTCCATAGAAGGTAGTAGGAGAGGACAGGGGTGCGTTGCAGCACGGTTCGGGGATATGGTCGTAGTGGGCGTCTACTTCTCTCCGAACCGAACTCTCGCCGAATTCCACAACTCCCTCATGGAGTTGAGAGACGTCGTCGTCGGAAGCCATCCCCTCCCCGTTCTCGTGCTCGGGGATTTTAACGCCAGGAACGTGGCCTGGGGGTCTCGGTACACGAATGCGCGGGGTAGGATGGTGGAGGATTGGGCCCTAGAGGCGGGCCTTGTTATCCTAAATCGGGGTACTGTTTCCACGTGTGTGCGGATGCAGGGCGAGTCGGTAGTGGACATCTCGTTCGCTAGCCCTGCACTGTCGCCGTGTGTGTTCGACTGGCGAGTCTTAGAGGAGGTGGAGACCTATTCCGACCATCGGTATATCCGGTTTGATGTCTCCACCCAGTCCGCAAGCGCGCCGGTCCTGCATGCCCCGAGTGGTCCCCGGTGGGCGCTGAAACAATTGAACCGGGAGCTTCTCCTGGAAGCTTCAATCGTGCAGGCCTGGGTGTCATCACCGGGCAGGCCTGCCGACATCAATTTTGAGGCGGATTGGTTCCAGGAGACCATGTCGGAGGTATGCGACGTGGCAATGCCCCGGGCTCGACTGGGAAGCGCCCAGCGTAAGGTGTACTGGTGGTCGCAGGAGCTAAAGCTTCTTAGGAAAGCCTGCGTCGATGCGCGACACCTGTACACCAGGCATCGCAGGCGCCGCATCCACCCTCCAGCTGCGGCAGCTATTGAGGCGCAGTTGTACGAAGGATATAGAGCAGCCAAGACCGCCCTGAAAGAGGTTGTCCAGCGGTCCAAGCGTTTGGGCCGCGAGGAGATGCTGGAGTCGCTGAACAGAGACCCCTGGGGGCGCCCTTATAAGGCTGTACGGGAGAAGTGCCGTCCTTGGGCCCCTCCACTGACGCAGAGTCTCCGGCCCCAGCTCGTGGAGGGTGTGGTGAGCGCTCTATTTCCTTCGCGGGGGGATCATTCTCCCCCGCCCATGCCTCCGCCTCTAGCGATACTGGAAGAGGACCGCATGGACGGCGACGACGTCCCCGAAGTGACCGAGGTAGACCTGAAGGGGGCGGTAGCTAGATTGAAGGCCAAAAATACCGCCCCAGGGCCCGATGGCTTGCCTGGCAAAGTTTGGGTCCTGGCCTTACAGGCTCTAGGGCCCCGACTGAAAGGGCTCCTTAGCGCGTGCTTGGAGAGGGGCCAGTTCCCAGTACGTTGGAAGACTGGGAAACTGGTCCTAATTCGGAAGCCCGGGCGCCCTGTGGACTCTCCGTCCGCATATCGGCCCATTGTGTTGCTCGACGAGGTGGGTAAACTCTTTGAGAGAGTTATTGCAGACCGCCTCGTCGGGCACCTGGTGGGAAATGGGCCGGATCTTGCGGATAACCAGTTTGGTTTTCGCAAGGGCCGCTCGACGGTGGACGCCATCATGCGCGTGAGAGCCCTCACGACGGGGGATACGGTGTCCCGGGGCAGGGTCGTCTTGGCGGTGTCCCTTGACATTGCCAACGCCTTTAACACCCTGCCCTGGAGTTGTATTAGGGAGGCACTTCGATATCACCGAATGCCGACCTACCTTCGTCGTGTAGTCGGGGCCTATCTGACGGATAGGGCCATCATCTACCCCGGTCGCAGCGGAGAGTGGAATCGGCGAGAAATGTCGTGCGGTGTTCCACAAGGATCGGTCCTGGGGCCGCTTCTGTGGAACATCGGATACGACTGGGTGCTGCGCGCCGACCTCCCTGGTGGCGTCAGCGTAGTGTGCTATGCTGACGACACTCTTGTCTTGGCACAAGGGAGTTCGCACCAAGCGGCGGCCGAATTGATGACACGCGGGGTTGCGATAGTCGTGGAGAGAATACGGCAACTGGGTCTCGAGGTGGCCTTGCACAAGTCCGAGGCCATGACTTTTCATGGTATTCGGAATGCGCCACCATCGGGATCCCGGCTGACGGTGGGAGGAGTTTACATCGGCGTCGAGTCGACGATGAAGTACCTGGGACTTGTTCTCGACAGCCGGTGGAACTTCGTCGAGCACTTCCGACGTTTGGCTCCTAAGTTGGAACGGACCGGGGCCGCCCTCAAGCGGCTCCTTCCCAACCTAAGGAGTCCAAACGCCTCCTGCCGGAAGCTATACGCGGGGGTCGTGAAATCTATGGCCCTTTACGGGGCCCCAGTGTGGGCGCGTTCCTTGCAGCGACGAGCTGCTCACTACCTGAACGCGCCTCAAAGAGTGGTGGCCACTAGGCTAATCCGGGGCTACCGCAAGATCTCCAGCGAGGCTGCGAGCCTCCTTGCCGGATTGCCGCCATGGGATCTGGAGGCTATAGTTCTTGCGCGCCTTTATGAGTGGCGCGTGGAGAAACTACGTCGGGGGGAAACTCCGCTGCCACGGCAGCTCGATGTGCAGCGGACGGACTTCCGGCGCGATCTCATGGCGACATGGAGGGAAAGACTGTCGCAACCCCGTGCAGGGCTCGCCACAATCGTGGCGGTAAGTCCCCTCTTTGAGGAGTGGCTAGAGAGGCGCCACGGCGCACTCACCTACCGCCTGACGCAGGTTCTAACCGGGCATGGCTGCTTCGGTAGATTCCTGCACAGAATCAGGCGGGAGGAAACGTCCGGGTGTAACCATTGTGAGGATCGGCCGGAGGACACGGTGGAGCACACCACCGCGGTCTGTCCCGCTTGGGCGGAGCACCGGCGTGTCCTCGTAGCGGCAATCGGTGGCGGCGCCCTCTCGCGATCGGCCCTGGTGGAGGCCATGGTCCGAAGCGAGAGGGAATGGGGTGCTGTTGCCTCCTTTTGCGAAGCGGTCATGCTAGCAAAGGAGGCGGCAGAACGAGAAAGGCAGAGTGCCTCTCGTCCCAGCCGCCGCGGTGGGCGCCCGAGACGTCGGGAGGAACAAGGTGACTCCTCCCAGCCACCGTAGGCGCTGGCTTGTGGGCGGTGAGTAATGGGTAACTCGCCGCCCGTCCGCCTTCTATAGGCGACAGGCCGCGTCGACGGCGCGTTCGTGTTCCACGCGCGCCTTAAAGAGATGTCAGCACAGTGAGGGCCCCCAGGGAGGGGTCAAGCCTGCCGGGGCTGCGGGACTGTCCGAAAGGGTTACCGCGGCCTCTGGACGTAGCAGGCACAAGAAGGAACATGGATGGTTTTTAGTCAGTAAAAGTCTGACACACCCTTCCGCTTCACCCACAGCGGGAGAAGGTCATTAGATGATTTTCCATCCGAAAAAAAAAAAAAAAAAAAAAAAAGGCACTGGCCCCTCGCCCCGTTTCAACAGCGGTAGGCGTCGTCGGAAGTTTTTAGTGGGTAGGACTGCGGTGGTCGCGTCTGCCGCAGTGAGCCCCACACTCCCCTCTCCGTCCCCCTTTTGACCTGGAGGCAGTGCGTAAACAGCATTTTTTACCGACGATAAAAAATGGGCAGTTGTGTGGCGTCCTCATGATATATGTATGCAATATCGAAACTAACTGCTTAATGTGACTTCCGAACCTTTCGATAATCAGTGCCACATGAACGGTCACCTATCCAAGGACTGCCTACTATGCACTCTGCTTCACTTCAGTCTATAATACGGCACGTAGTATAACTAGACAAAATAATAGTTTAGAAAAGAATTTACCGTCTGCGCTGAGGCAGGGTCGGCATTAAATCACAGTAACTTTGTTAAATAAACAACTTTCAGGCGGTCGTAAATCTCGCCCACCACATTTGATTCCCCACGCGACTGCAGCCTTTGATTTCGATCTATCTATTCTCATTCAAAAACTAATTTAATGTTTTAAATGGATATAGTATTGCCACTTATAGCACCGTGACCATGACTACGACAAATGTTTATGTTACAATGATAGTGTACGTATTGTCAACATTGTGTTCAGTGAAATGTAATTGTTCGGATGCATTGCTTGTATAGTAACTATGATTTGTTAAATTAGTGCTTTGCCAGATATGCAGAGGCACTACTTTGCCAACACACCAAATCTTTTGTTGATTACCATGTGGTATACGGTGTTGGTGGCAATTCTATCAATTGTACTAGTTAGGCTGTTATATCATATATTGTATTGTCACTGTTTGTTTATCCAAATAAATGAAAAAAAAGGCTGCGTTTTGTATTCGTAAATTTTACAAATTTGCGTTGAAAAAATATTCGATTAACTTTTGAAGCTTTGACTTTTTGTGTGGCCATTCAAGAACTAATTTAATGTTTTAAATGGATATCGTATAGTGTTGGCACTTATAGCACCTTCACTACTACAAATACTGCGTTATGTTTTCGTAAATTTCAGATGAGAGCGTTGTAAAAATATTCGATTAACTTTTGAAGCTTAGACTTTTTGTGTAGTCATTCAAGATCTAATTTAATGTTTTAAATGGATATCGTATAGTATTGGCATTTATAGCACCTTCACTACTACAAATACTGCGTTTTGTTTTCGTAAATTTCAGATGAGAGCGTTGTAAAAATATTCGATTAACTTTTGAAGCTTAGACATTTTGTGTAGTCATTCAAGAGCTAATTTTATGTGTTAAATGGATATTGCATAGTATTGGCATATATAGCACCTTCATTACGACAAATACTGCGTTATGTTTTCGTAAATTTTACAATAGAACGTTACAAAGATTGGACTAACTTTTTAAACTAAGACTTCTGTGTAGTCATTCAAGAACTAATTTAATATTTTAAATGGATATCGTATAGTGTTGGCATTTATAGCACCTTCACTACCACAAATACTGCGTTATGTTTTCGTAAATTTTACAAGAGAGCGTTACTAAGATTCGAGTAAATTGTGAAACTAAGACTTTCTCTATAGTCACTCAAGAACCAATTTAATGTTTCAAATGGCTGTTATTTAGTATCGGTATCAGGATCTAAAACAAATTCAGTACCATAAATATTGAGTTATAATTTCGAATTTTTTTTGAGAGTGCCTAATAAAGATTTAAAATGTAAGTTTAGAAAGTACGAACAAGATTTGTATACACAGACCTAGAAGCCAAAGGCACGCGTTCTACACATCATCACAAATGACATAACTAAACGAAAACGTTGAAAGACGATTTTTGGTGTTAAAAAAATGCACACAATAGATGAAAATTAAATACACTATTGTCTTAGATATATATTTTAAACACTAACCATATAAGATCGAAACTGACGGTAAAATAAACCCGTCTCAAGACATACAGTATTAACATTCCAGAATTCTATTCTGGCAATCCCCACGAGACGCTTTGGATTTAGACTTCTGGCTGAATTTCAATGTAGCCTAACGTCAGCTATTAATGCAACGTCGTGTCTTAGTATCTGCACATTATTTATTTAGAATTCTCCCCGCATTAGTGTGTTTATAGGTGTGTAAAGCGCTCGTAGCTCCGTGATAGGAGGTGTAAGTTAAACATATGTATGGGTGACCGTATTTGAAAGCTTAAAGCCGCATACTCTGCTTTTTTAAGCCGTGTGGTACCGGTCTAGAATACTGCCATTTCCTCTTATCTCATGGGAGACGTAAGTGTCGACGAAGAGAAATTCTATCGGATGATAGGCCGCAGCGTCATCTTGCACACTGGATTGCACTGCAATCACCAACCCTGCCCAGCGTGGTAATGATGGGCAATTGCCCTAATATAATGTTAAATATTAAGGAGGCTAATATTCAGCAGTAGAGTTTATATGGCTGAAATGATCATGACTTACTTTGATGCCTTCTGTTAGCCGTTGATACTTTGTGGTTCTTTTTTTTTTATTTACGTCGGTAACAAATTGCATTTACGCACTGTCTACCGGCCAAAGGGGGACCGAGAGAGGTGTGTGGGACTCACCGGCAGACTCGACCGCCAGCAGTAATACCCACTAAATATCTTCCGACGACGCCCGCCGCTTGTTGAGAAAGAGGCGGGGGGCCAGTACCTGGTTTGCAGCTCTGACCCCCCGCCCGCGGCCAACGTCCCCCGGATCAAAACCGGGAGGACCTCCTCAGAGAGACGCAGTGGACGCGCCCCTCCTACCTCCTTGTGCGACCATAGCGTGTGTGGCCGACTTCTCGGAGGGTCCATGGTTAGACAGCAGGGGCCCCCTGCCCCCGCTGCCTAAGACCCTCCTGGCGGGCCCGCCTGGCCCGCCCGCTGCGCCCTCCACAGGTCCCTCTTAGTTTCCCCCCTGGTAGTCGGTACTAAGAGCACCCAGAGTCGCTAATCTCTGGGTGTTACCTTTTCCTTAGCGCCTCCTGCGCCCTACCGGGAGGTACTCAGCCCCCCCACCACGAATACTTTGTGGTCCTGGTAATCTCACAAGTTATGTAGTAATCGTTAAGCCAAATAAATTTGACTGCTTAAAATTCTTGCTTACTGTGATTTCTTTAGGAATATGCTAACCAATGCCTTGCTAAAGGTGAAGTGCTATTCACGAAAGCATCGGAATAAAGCTAGGGTTGAATGAATGAATTTTATTTGCGATTTTTTTGAATCCAATAAATTTTGTGATCTTTTTCGTTTCGCTCATCTAGATGTGCGTGAAAAATCTACATAAAATAGTTCTAAAGATCACTTATATCAGATAATTACAGATTTTGTAAGTCATCACCTCAGCCCCCGTTAACTTCTCACTACAGAGTACGGCCCTTCTCTCACGGAATATGGTTATAGTTTCTTAGGTCATACTCCACCAAGCAGGCCCAGTGCGTACTGGCAAAGACCGCGAAGGTGTGTGACCTCCAGATTTATGAGGAATAACATGGCTTAAAGACTACCTGAACTTTCATATCCCGAAACACAGAAACGTTTTCTATGAAAATGACATTAAAAGGATCACCCTTCCTGACTGACCTTTGAGCGTCTGTGTACTCTGCTTAACTTCTATCCGTTTCGTAAATATACAAGCAGATCAACCACCTACATAGATTCTTCTTCCTATCTCTAATCTCCATAGAGTATTTAGCTATAATTTTGGGGAATCACAGATATGTTAAGCTTCACTTTAGTGTTCTTTTCCGTTTCGCACATTTACAAAAGAATCGATAATCGCCATAGAACTTCACCTACCTCTATTCTATAATAAATAAATTAAATAAATAAATATTTTCTGACAGTTACACCAATTATTTAGTCTTATCATTATCAATTATTATATCTTATAATTATCTAATCTCCATAGAGTATTTAGCTATAATTTTGGAGAATCACAGATATGTTAAGCTTCATTTTGGTAATCTTTTCCGTTTCGCACATCTAATCTAATACAATCTAATCTTATCTAATACAAGAGGAACAATAATCTCCATAGAATTTCACCTACCTCTATTCTCTAATCTCGATACAGTATTTAGCTATAATTTTGGAGAATCACAGATACGTTTAGGCGCAGATGTTCCGACGGCAATCCGTTCCCACCGCGACTTGCATAAATCTCGCCAATGTTTGTGTTCCCGGCTTTGCTTTGTGCTACTGTTTGCCTACATAGTGTGCTACTTTGTGTAATATACTTCTCTATACCGGTCTTAACATACAGGGAGATTTTGTATCTAATCTGTTTGTATGGAGATCTCATAATGTTGGTTAGAGATTATTTTGTAAACAAGTATATAAAATATTTTGTCATTGTTATCAATATGTAAATTGTGCCTTTAGCCAGAGTCGTGTACAAAGATTTTGGATTTTGAACACACCCTGTGTTACTATAGTATCGGATATGTCGGATCCGGTCGAGTCATAATCACAGTAGCGTTGCCAACGGTGCACCAAACGACGTAAACAACAAGATGGCGTCGTTTGACAGGGTCTAGATGGTTCGTGTTCGACTCGAGGCCAGTTCACTTCCCTTCAGCTCTCGGTCTAGTCAACACGGGTCTTCTAGAACCCGTCCCGTGTTCCGTTTCGTGGTTTAAGTACCTAGTTGTAATAAAATGTAATCAGGACGGTTTCAATATAAAATAAAATGATTATGTAGACTCAAGTTCGTGTTCATTATTTATTGTAATCTTTATTGCACACTTAAAAGTATTACAAAAGGCAAACTTAATGCCAAAAGGCATTCTCTGCCAGTTAACCTTAGGGTTAGCAGAAAACTTTAAAGGCGGTAAATTCTATTGCCTGTATCCACGTTTCTCGCCCACAATTTCTGAAAATCCAGAAAAGCCTTCCATATCCGACATATAGATATACCCTTTATTGACATAAACTGAAAAACTGTCTTGAATAATAAAAATATATATGAGTATATATATATATATATTTAAAATTAAAAGAAATTATGTTTGAGTTCTAATTTTCTCTGGCAAGTTAAATCTAAAACTATCTATACCGATTGGGTCCCACACATCACAAAACTTTACATACACATTCATTCACTACACCATACCACTTAAAACTCATATAATAATATGTGATTGCTTTTCACCGTTATTGTCATTATCTTTATAACTTATCACAATGTAAATGATGTCTAAATGGGCGGTGACGGTATATTTTTACTTTCTAGGTATGTCACATGAATGTTTGTAAATTTATTATTAACTGCGAGCAGAACTAAAGTACTAAAGATAAACGCCAGTTGGTCTTATCGTGAAATCGATCTCTTTCAGACTCAAGTTTTGTTAATCCAGGCTCAGGGTATACAGTGCTTGGTTACCGCGGCCTCGGGACGTAGCAGGTTCAAGGGGGAAGGTCATTAGATGATTTTCCAACTGGCGAGGTGTGGGCTTTAATATACTCCTGCCTACCCCAGCGGGGAAAAAGCGTGATTGTATGTATGTATGTCATAAATTCACCATTTGGGCATTCAAATGTAAAAGAATGGTATGAAAAATTCAAATTAAAAAAGGTGATAAAATAAAAAAGTGCAGACAAAAGTGTATTTCAAAACATTTATTACCATTTTACATTAAATACTTATTGACTAGAAGTTTCTAACAACATAGAACTTAGAAGAGCAACTTTGTTACTTAATAATGTGCATATTGTCGTCTAATTTTCGAACTGTGTAACTCCAATAAATACAAAATTTTACTTTCAATGCCATTTAGTGTAAAATTTCGAGATCTCTCAAGTCCCACAAATTAATATGGAAATAGAACAAATAGAAATAACACCTATATTCAATTAGTGCCTTAACAAACAGTTTTTACTTCCTCCTATAAAGTTTGCTCAAAAGGACATAAGCAGTTTGAAAATTAGGCTGACGATATGATATTTAAACACGATTATTTTTCTATCTATTTTTTAGAAAAACTAAACACGGCTTTAAAAAAAAACATTTTTTTTTATAAATTAGGTCGTTGGTTGAGCGTTCGGTCAACAGAATCAGTTGGTACCGAGTTCAGACCTCGCCTACAGACGTAGTTCACTCGTAACACAAGCGCTTTAAGCTTTCTACGAGGATTTAATGAGACTAACAAGAATGTGTTTATATAATTGGTTTTACATATAAATAAATATCTATAATAAGGTGTAAAACGGTCATGTACATATGTTGGTAGGGAGTTATTAAAAACATTAAACGCATATATATATCATAGTAACTTCCACACAAATTAAATAATTTATTATTAATACTACACCTTGACTAGATTTAAAATTAAAATATACGAAAAAATATGGGGCGTTATTATTATAACTTTATACACTTTGACAAGGAAATAAATATAAAATGACACATTTTTTTATTTTTTTTATTTTGTTATTAAGTGTTAATACACCTAATTAAGTATGAAATATTAAAAAAAAATAAGTCCTTTCAAATAGTTTTTTTTTTGATGAAAACATTCCACGAACACATCCCTCTTTATAAACTATTTTCTGTTTTTAAGGAAACTGTATTAACTTAATTAAGTATACTGTTATTTTAATTAATTTCTTCTAATCTTGTGACTGCAGAATACAAGTTTTAATAGACTTGTTAAATTGTTTTAATATTACGTACTTTTCATGTATTTGGTGGGAGAAAAAACCAACCTTGACGAATTTCTTTCCCGTTCTTTTAAGATCACGCTCCCGCCCGCAGTGAATGGGCGCGTTAGTTTCTAAGTCAACTTTCATAATAGCTCTATTGAGCCAATCTTGAAGAATGATTTTGTCTTTGACTTTTATAATATTCTTTTGAAATACATTCATAAATAGAATCAAAAAAAGAAAACCTTACAAAATAAAAATGTCTCAAAAATTCATTAACAAACAGTTTTAATTTGAATATAGCTAAATAATTTGGCAAATCACTTAACACTATGTTAATAATTCAGTCTTTTAATTAATAATCTGAATTTAAATATAAGAAAGATACTATTATGAACAATACTGATAATATTGATTCGCTATTATTGATATGCACATAGATACAACTTAGATATAGATTTACGATAAATATTACAAAAAACCTCTTACATTATATGTTTGTTTGTGTATTCTGTTGTTATCTGTGATGTGGTGTACGGCAGTGACCTGAAAACAAGGCCTTATTTTAAATATTTGTAAATCATCATTTAGCCCATTAACTACGACGAACGACGACAGATATGGCGTGGTGGCGAGTATACCCGCACTCCACTACAGAGGTCGTGGGTTCGATTCCCACACAGGACAAATATTTGTGTGTAGAAATATGAATATTTGTTCTGGTCTGGGTGTTTTCCTATGTATATTAAGTACGTATTAACAAAAAGAAAGAAGTATTTAAGTATGTTTATCCGTTATTTAGTATCAGTTCTTAATGATACTAGATGAAAAAAAAGTTCACCACTACTGATAAAATAAAGTTCGCAAATACAATATCTAAAATATGCGTAATTTTCTAAAAAATATGTGTATAGGGATGCCACTAAGATCTTAGGAGCCCAAGCCAACCTCACCTGCAAGTGGTGCACCTGCCGATCAACGGATCAGGATTTGGCAAACGATAAGCGGCAATAGGCTCGCCACCTATTACGTGGGACCAACAATATAATAGGCGAAGTGTGGGCGTTTCATAAGCCTCTGCCTACCACTTCGGGGAAAAGGCGTGACAGTATGTATATAAGATCTGAAAAATACAGTCATCTGATTTTATCTTTGTTGGTATCATTATATCCGAAAGCTCAGCTGCTCCAAATCACTAATAGTCATTAGGCATCTAACTGTATAGTAGGAAGTTAGCAATAGCTAACCAGCCTGCATGTGAAGTGGAACGGCTGGCTGGAATTAGGTAAACCGCATCAAACAGACCGTCATCAGTGGAGAGATACTTGACGCGAGGTGTCTGCTAATTGTCTGGATGTCACAGGTTTTAGCTATTTGTTTGTACATATCGAACAGTGGATAACGAAGGGCTAAATATGGCTTAAAACGTTGCTGTAAGTAAATAAAAAGGCGTAAGTAGACACCATCAAAAAACAAATTGAAATATAAAAAGAAACTAAACATAACTACACTGAAACTAAGCTTAGATTCACTTAAATGCAAATAAAAAAATAAGTGTAAGTGAATCTAAGTGCCAGTTCCGAGCCACCGCTCTGTGAGAAGAACTGACATAAAACTCTCTCTGTTTTTTGGTAATTTGGTGGTATATAAAAAAAACTAGTAAAATCAGTAAAACACTGCGTTGAATAAGTAAAGCTGTCATATCGATGCGTTATGAAAAAAGTTACTCACTTCGTCACGATTTTAAAAATTTTAAATGAGTAATTTGGCATATCTAACGGTCAACGATCCGAAGACTGGTCTCTGCGTAAGTTTCTTGACATCGGAGATCGTCTTCCGACGACCAGTAAGCGAATATATAATGTACTTACGGCGGGGTACGGCAGTGACCGTTGCTTTGGAAGTACTGTCGCTGTCATCCGACTCTGAACGAGTTTGGAAACTTGTTTCTGTTGAATAAAAAAAACGTTTTAAATTTTATTGTAGTCAACTATTACAATAACTTTTCTATATAAAAACGAATGCCTTCGTTGATGAGAGGATCATATCATCAATGAGAAAGAAAGAAAGGTATTATTGTCTACTACGAACATATAATTATAAATAAAATAAAACTAAAAAAAAGGCTTCAATCTAACAAATAATAAATCATCGGCCTATCCGGAGTCCATCCTTTACTAAGTTTGCCAACCCGCAAATTGAAGAACCGTTGAAGGACATAATTTGAAGTGAAGGCCAAGTTAAAGTTTTACTCAATAAAGCTGTTATGAATGTAAACTTAAAAAGGAATGCTTTTACTGCTGGCAGAAGAAATAAAAGTCACATTAAAATTCCAATACATAACGTAAGCAATGTATCAGAATTTGCTTTTATTTTAGCAGCGCCGATCAGCGTTTTAACGACTGCATAAATGCTGCTGCATAACTGTCAATATATGGAGTATCTAAAAAACCTTGCCAAGTTTTGAGTTTTCATTACAGGACCTCAACACATGGAATTTTCTTAGAAGCGTCGATCGGCGTATTATTGATGCTGCTGCATTGGTTTTAACGCATCGAGTATCAGATTTTCGCAGCGTTTGGTGTTTGAGGAGATCGAAATAAACGGCTAAATCACTATATTCTACTTCAAAGTTGATCGTTCCTTTAACAGACAATTTCACATTTGAATTCTCTCAAATGCCCCAGGTCCCATAATCCGCCCCCACTCTATCCCCGAATCTCCATCTCCGGGGCAGCATGAGCAGCGAGAGGAACTGCCACCGGCGTCGTAGTTGGACGGCAGAGGGCTGCGGGTGACTGACAAGGGGTCGTCACCACCTGCCTTTTCATATAGACGTCTAGACTCTCCATTCGATAACCCGCGGATAGTGGACCGCGCGCAAGGAGGCCTCACGTTCCACGTTCCCCTGATCCCCCTCTTTTTGCAGCGCGTGTGGCAGTTGTTCCATTTTTTTGTGGATATTCCGCCCGCGCTTTCATCTTATCCCTGTCACGGCCCAATTATGGCGGGTAAAAGTGAGAATAATTAAGACGGTCTGAGAAACGGTCTTCTTCAGACCATTAAGACGGTCTGAGAAACGGTCTTCTTCAGACCATTAAGACGGTCTGAGAAACGGTCTTCTTCAGACCATTAAGACGGTCTGAGTAACAACATTTTTGCAGGCCATCAAGGGAATAAGATCACTTCTTGCTCTCGCTTTGTACATAGTTCCGTCTGCTTAATCGCAGTATAAAGTCTTATATAAAGGCCCCTTCCTCCAACTTTTTTAAAAAGTTAAAAAGGTGTCTTAGATACGTCTTATAACATCTGCCAATGACAATCCCGTCTATATACGTCTAGCTGTTTTAGAAGTTTGCACCGGTAAATAAAAGGTGCTTTGTTATCAGTATCGTGTTACTTTCATAATAATGAATTTAATGAAAAGCTCTTAATTTGACATAACAAATAGACACTTTAATTTTATTTATTTGCATAAATGAGTAATTTATTGATACTGATAGTCTTTGATACTGAGTGTGATAATGACAGAAACATGTTTAGATAAACATGTTTAGATATACATGAGTACATGAGTTTACATGCCGAATCATTAATATCCATTAAGCTCTTAACGTACATAGCTACACTACATTTGTGAAGATTTGTAACTAATTTATCAGACAGTGATATGTAATACATTACCGCTTTACCTTAACGATGAATACGTGTCATGTTTGGCAGAGCAGCAATGGAATAATTAAACGACGATGTTATTGTATAAAGGCCTAGTTGTGTACAGGGCTATGTTACGCTTGGTTGTACCAATTAGTCTGTTTAGATTAAATATCATGTTTGTTGTTTGATTAAGCCGAAATTTGTGAATTTCACAAAGTTGCAACATTATTTTATGATAAAATAGCTTTATCGACTGAGACTTTATTTGTTGTCTTTTCAATGAGGCATAAATCTATATACGGAGCGTGCTAACGTTTTGAACGTTTGGCCTTGAAGTGTAAATTAACGTTCAGGAAACATGTTGATCAGAAACGTCAAGCCGTGCAGCTTGAGTGTGGTCGCTACTGGGCTGGCAATACCGGAAATGATAATTTGTTGGTTGGTAAATGTTTATGAAACAGGATGACGGAAGTCACGATAGTTCTAAGGCATTTTGAGCGGGAATTGTCATCGAGCAGTCAGTCAGTAAAGTTGATTTGTCAGCCCCCTAATAAACTTACTGGGACTTCTTGGCGGGAAAGTGAAGCGTCATGTCTGCAGTTTTGTTTTATTTTCTAAAATTTGTGATATTTCTAACATTAATGTGTAATAACGGTGGATTATTAACCGTTAAGTGTTTATGAACATACATGAGTGCTGGTAAATCAAACAAAACAGTGCAACATCACTTTTCAAATTTTCTCTCAAGGAGTCCATGTGAGATTTCAGTATAGCCCACATCTTTACTGAGGACTCAAGGGACTTATGGGAGGGTATCTCATTTACCATTTATCATCTTTATCACCACTCATTCTCATTTACTATGAATTATATATTATTGATATATCACTTACTTGACACTGGCTAAATGTGCTAGACGCACGAAGCCATTATTTAAAATAAAGAAAGAAAATAAACTTACTGCGTTTCAAAGTCTAATCGGTGGAGATCATTGCAATCTTAATAGTTTAGAAAGCTTCCTGTGTTGGAAAAAGTGTGAGCATATTTATTGCCTTGACAATGACAAAGACTTTTTATTTCACATGAAATATGGTACATAAGTGGTCTTAAAATTCAATACAGTCCGCATATTTCACCAGTAACTGGTATGCAAAAAATATAATTAGAGGATTTTAATATAACAATCATAAATTTATTGTTCAAAATATTCACTCAGTGAATAAAAACACTCATCAACAAGACATTTTTTTTAAATTAACTTTGAATTTATTGTGTAGCTTGTGTAGCTTTATTTCGATGTTACAAGGTGGAAGAAACCATGTATGATCCTCGATCCCCTACCTCGTCATATACAATGAAAAATAATGGAAAAGTCTATTTGTTACTTTTTATGAAATGCATAATTGTGAATGTACTTACAATATATTTTTTTATTTGTATCTTTGGTTGTTGTAGCTGATCTCCGATTTTGACGAGATTTACCGACAGTTAGAAACTTAGTTTAAAGAGGGAACTTAGGCTACTTTTTAGCTTAAAAATAACAATAAAGTAGGGACATGAAGGTTACACGGAAGGTAGCCGAGGGCCGCTAGGATAATATAAAGGTATCAGTAACTTGTAGGTATATATTTCTTACTCAATCACGCAGAATCGGCACACGGTTAGTCTCCTAGGAATCACATGTTCTTGTTTTAGATATTAAAAAAAACCTTAAATGTTTTTCTAGGGTTTCTGTTTACTCTGGTAAATGAGATGCCCTTCCCCAAACCCCTTGAGTACTCAGTAAAGACGTGGGACTGACTGTACTGAGATCTCACATGGACTTCTTGTGTTTCGTTACCGAAGAAATCGTGACAACTAAAATAATCTCACTTTTGCGTTACCAATATTAGCTCTGATTGTTCTTTTTCAAATCAACGATCATAAGAAAGAAGAAGTCCATTTGCGTCATTTATTGTATATTTATGCCTGTGACCACATGTATTTATAACAAAGACCAACAGTTTTCCGAAGCACAGAAGTGCTCGCATTTAAAAGCCGCACAAATGCTTACCCATCGTGGACCTCTGTGAACTCAGCTTTACTTCGATGATCGTTTCTAACCATCTAGTACATGCGATTGTATCTAGTGTGGGTGAAAACACAACGGAAGACATAGATACTGACACCAATATACAACTGTAAACGATCCTTTTTTTTAGGATGGAAAATCATGAAATGATTGTCTCCCGCTGTGGATGAAGCGGAAGGGTGTACCAGATTTTCGTGGACTAAAAACCATCCATTTTCCTTCTTGAGCCTGCTATGTCCCGTATTCGCGGTAACTTTTCAAACAATACGCAGCAACTGTATACGACCCTAGGGAAAAAAGGTGTATAAATTGTTTTTGAGCAATGCTTCCCTAATATCCTCAAATTTCTATACAAAATAGTCTGTGACAATTTATAGAGGAGTTTTAGGCTATTTAAGGTGACAAATATTCAATTTAACATTATTTAATCCCTAAAGGTTTGTAAGGTTAAGTGGGAGAGTAACTGTTGTATGAATAGTCGATTAATTTGCCTGTGCCATTTAAAACCTAATAAAAAGCATACATACATACATACTATCACGCCTGTTTCCCCAAAGGAATAAGCAGAGACACACTATACGCCCACACTTGGCCATTTATACTGTTGGTCCCACGTAATAGGTGGCAAGCCTATTGCCGCTTTCCGGGCACTTTTATGTTCGCCAGAGCTTTGTCTGTTGATCGGCAGGTGCAACACTTGCAGGTGAGGTTGGCTTGGGCTCTTCAGATCTTGCCGGGAGCCCTATACACCTAATAAGAAGCAAGAGGAAAATTTGACATGAAAACCGAGATAGACTAGGATTATATGTATATAATGGACGCGGCATATTCTGGACTATTTACAATCACCGACAAGACTAAGTATGTTAAACAAAATAGCGGTTGTCTGCGCAGTTTTCTTTCTCTTTTAAATAATGGCTTTGCGCGTTTAGCTCATTTAGCTAGTGTCAAGTAAGAGATATATAAATCATAGTAAATGAGAATGAGTGGTGATAAAGATGATAAATGGTATATAAAATGCCCTCTTCCTAAATCCCTTGAATCCTCCGTAAAGATGGACTATACTGAGATCTCACATGGACTTCTTGAGAGAATTTCAAAAGTGATATTGCACTGTTTTCTTTTATTTACCGAAACTCATTACATATTACATACCTACCTAGGTATGTAATATACATAGCTTTACCTATGGGCACTAGAGAACGGATAAATAATTATATACTTTACATAAAAGCCTGTTCAATGAAGACAATATTGATAGTCCGTTCAGTTTCCGTATAACATTTGTCTTGGTCGGAGCTGGCACCTGGGTATTAATTAGGTCTGAGCAATTAGCTTGGATTTGGACGAGATGAAGTTAGCTAATTTACTGCAATTCGTCGAAATCTGATATTGACGAGCTTTAATTTGCTTACAGATGGTTAGTGTTATATATTTATTATATTTAGAGACAAACAGTCATACAAAAAAAGAGATTAGTACTAAAATTAAACATAGTTTTAGACCTATAGTTTCATATCTAAGGCACTTAAATGGAAAAATATAGAGTTTTCTCGAGATTATATAAAAACTAGATTATCATAACATTACATACAGTTGCATACACACATACATTCATACATACACATATACATATATGCACATAGCTATATATACGCCCGTATACATACATATACACACATACCAATGCAATATTTAAGCAATGTAATATATACACATACCTACTCATATCCATAATATGTATATTAACTGTAAACAGTATCTATAATACTAACATACAATAATAAATGTTGTTGTGATAGCGATACATACTCTATAGAGAATATCGAGATACTATCTTGACATTACAAATCGGTTATATTTTTGTCTCTTGATAATTCTTTCAACAAACTTTAGTGCTTTCCAAATAAACATACGAATTAGTCTTTTCAGACCTAAGGTACAAGGACTTAAAGTGAATGAGTCCTTCGGTTTATTTATTTTTACTCTAAAACTTGAAAACTACAATAAAACTGGTCTAGTTGTGAATCTTTAAACTTTAGAGTAGACTTTTTTTAAGTCCTAAAAGACTGAGTCATTATGGTATAGTTGACTAGTCTAGTCTTTTTTTAATCTTAAATCACTCGGGTCTCTCTAAATCCATCGATCCTCCTAAAATAGGGCATTCAACGTGTTAACATACACTACTTACTACGATGAATATAATTAATTGGATTTATCTTGATTTAATTTTGGGAGATTACCAACTTAACCTTAGGAGGGAGAACGTGCCTAATCTATTAGCGGCGGGATTAGCTGAAGTTTGAGTTAATTGATGGAGTGTAGTTGGCGAAGGGCCTGAGCGATTCTGCGGGAAGTATAAGGTAAGTTTGTACCTGAATATATAGATAGAAATCTTTATAGAGGAACTAGATTTATTGTGTACATACACATCAAGCGCGCAGAGGCGATGAAAGCCTGTAAAAACTGTTTGGCGTTGGAAACACAGAAGGCAAACGATCGCATGGTCGTGCACCAACCAGATGGAACGATCAAGTGAAAGACTCATCGTCCTCCAAATTCTACGCGGTCGTGAAAGACGCGCTGGATCGGAACCGGTGGAAGCAGATCATCCGCTCCAGATGTTACTCCGATGCTAACCACGATCCTCAGACATGAGGGACCGACTATGGAGAAAGAAACATCAATATGATTGCTTATTGCTTAAGTCAAAATATGAATGTGTTGCTAGAAAAGTTTATACATAAATTAGATTGATCTGTCTGTCAAATGTGTCGAAATAAGGTAGCAAGTCAAACTGAGTTTGTAGGTACGAAATACAAATCTTTATTTAAAAACGAATTTATGTATCTATTGATATAGTCAAATATTACGTAGTTTGTAATTTGAAATCTTTATATTTAAATAATGTTGATGTGTCTGTTGAATATGTCCAAAAAAAGTAAGTAACTTATTGAGTTGGTACTTCAAAATCTTTATAGATAAATTACATTTGTTCGTCTGTTTGTAAATTAGAAAATACTGGCATTGTGGTGATTAAATAAGAAAATATTAAATGAACCCGCAAAAGCTTTGAAGATTTTGTTTTATCTTTGTGTAACGGAGTAGTTACTATAAGGTGATAATGTATCGATAAATAATGCAGAATGAATGCAGTTTAAAACCTCGCAAGATAAAAATATTACAATATTTGAATTTAACGGGGACATACCATCAAATCAAAATAAAAATCTTTTACGATAATAATATATCGTATTTTACGTATTGACAGAAAAAATAAAAATATATATATTTTTATTTTTTCTGTCAATTACACCAATTACTTAGTTCCATGATATGTATCAATAAGATAAACATACATATATACTTACTTAAATACATAGCAAAACGTCCAGACCATAACAAATGTTTCTGCACACAAAGATTTGTCCTGTGTGGGAAACGAACCCATGAGGGAGGAGTGCGGCTATTATAAACACGCCTCCGCGCCATATCGGTCGTAAGAAATTTTAAAAATAAATTATTGAGACAAATATTACGTTACATTACACAACAGAAATAGAATATATTTTAACAGAAATCGCAATTTCACAGTCAACTGAAATTCTTCCCGACACGAGGGTTCAGTTTAAAGTTGTTTCAAATATCCGAGTGTAGCGTGTCCAGTATAAGTGAAGTCCAATTAAAGCGAATACGAAGCTGAAATTTTGCAACAAATACCTATCTGATACACAGCGCAAACTGGCACGTTTCGATAAATCAGGTAAGGCAAATTCGCAACGACTCACAAAGGCACGGATATATCGCATGCTTAAAGGAACATCGACCCATTAATAGATAGGTCAGGTTTGGGTTACATACTTATACAGTCTTTCTATTTCTTACTGAGATCGAATCAATGTTAATCAAACGTTCAAAACACAAGCAGAATTACTAATTAAGAAATCAGTATCAATTTAATGCGCTTACAAGTAGGACAAATATTCTTTACAAGATCTTCTTTTGTGATGTCCCAAAAATCGTCTTTTTTGAGTTGAGTCACTATTCCATTAAACATGCGATATATCCCCCCGACTGGTCTCCACCTTGTCGTGATGGGGGGGCTGAGTACCGGTAGGGCGCAGAGGGCGCTAGGGAAAAGGTAACACCCAGAGATTGGCGACTCTGGGTGCCCCTAGTAAACCGTAGTATTCGCACTTGCAAAAATGTGGGCCTGTTTAAGAGAGCTGTAAGATGTCATTTCTTACATGACTGATGAATTATATCAAGTCATTGAGTTATTAATCATTAAATTATATAAAGCATTAAGAACGATACTATGTTATCATACGTGGTAGGTTAATTTAAGTGGTAGCATACATATTGTTTATTTTTGTTCCTTTTATTTCAATCGTTTTTTTACCACATGTCGTCTACTATTGAATGTTTTTTCCTTATTGCGGACTGCTGGAAGAGATTCCTTTTGGAATAAGCAGCTCCATTGTACATTGTTAAATATATTTTTTTCCTTTATATGTTTTGTGTGTACATAAATTGTTAAATAAATAAACCGGGAGGAAACTAAGAGGGACCTGTGGAGGGCGCATCGTATGGGCCAGGAGGGCCCGTCAAGCAGCGCCAGGAGGGTCTAAGGCAGCGCGGGGCCCTGTAGGAGGGGCGCGTCCACTACGCCTCTCTGAGGAGGTCCTCCCGGTTTTGGTCCGGGGACGTTGGCCGCAGGTGGGGTGTCAGACGCTGCAACCCAGGTACTGGCCCCCGCCTTTGTCCCAACAAGCGGCGGGCGTCGTCGTCGGAAGATTTTTAGTGGGTATTACTGCTGGCAGTCGCGTCTGCCGGTGGTGAGTCCCACACCGCATATATTGGAATTCGGTAGTAATAAACAAATAAAGCCTGAAAGCGGTCCTTTTATACCAGCTTGAACAAATAATAACTATTTGATACAAAGCTCATCATATCCTAGCATTATCCCGGGTGCTTTATACTTAAGCTTAAGGCCCAGGGTCTGCTCACTGGTTTAACCAGATTTGTCAAATTTTCAGTTATTATATGGAGCGACTGCCGTCTGACCCCCGTAACCCAAAGGGAAACCTCAATCTATGGTTAAGCCAGCTGACAGGATATTAGAAGGTACTGACTTCCTAATAACGACTGCTATAGATGTTCATGACAGCCGGGACCAACGGCTTTACGTGCTTTCCGAGGCACGGAGCAAGCGATAAGGACGCAAATAACTTCGAAAAGTCATAGATCACCAGGGTTTGAACCCGAGACCCTCTGAATTTGAAGGGTAAATAAATACTTGACCCATAATAAATACCAAGTTTTTCTAGAACTCTGCTTAAGTTCAAAAAACCTAGAACAGAAAGGCTTTATTATACCACATAACAAATAAATATCAGACAAATAGAAGTTTGGAAACCGTATCGTTAATTCAGAGAAGGCAAAACAGCAACATGCCGACTCAGGACTGAGGTACAGAGATATATGGCGAATGGAAGTAAGCATTGCGAGAATCGCTGATGCGAACCCGTTTGAAAATGTCGCTGAGGGATTCATTTTCCCATTTCGAAATACGTTTAGACTTATTACTTTTGAACTATGACGATTTATTTGAAATCTGTTTGTTGCAATTCTATTTTGCGTGACAATTTATCTTGTGTCACAGGGATTTTGATTTTACTTTTCCCTCGTCTCGCGGAGTTAATAGCGTTTTAAGGCAGCAAATTGCGAATATTTTATTACCACAACTATTTGTCCGATAGAGACGCATTGCATTTCAACATTGGTGTAACCGCCTACCCCTTCTCAGGATTACTGTTTTTAATATTTTATTTCTCATAAAAAATTCTAAATAGTTCAGTTATAATGAGATAAATTACAGCTAATAAGGTACATTACATTATATTATATTGTCTTAAATTAAATGTTCTATTGAATTTCACTAAATTTACTTAAATTTCATTGAGTTGACTTGGAACCAAATCTACTTTACAATCAAACAGATTAAAATAGTTTTTTTGTGCTAGCAGAGGAGCAGATTTTACTCATGCTTCTGCCTGCAGTGAATTGGTGCGTTAGTTATTAAAATAACGTTTATGAAGGCTTTAGTGATCGATATTGAATATAACTTGTTTATTATTTTTATGGTTGCTAGATGGGTTAGTAGTTGTATCATTTCATCACTAGTTCGCACGTCTTCGTCTATCACCGTCACCGCGGCCTTGCTTGCTATCTATAGGCTCTGAATATCTTTAATCATATTGCGAAGGGGTTTGGGGCAAAACATTCGGCCGTATGCCTGACCGTAAACCTCCTCGGTTACGCCGTTATTGATATGAACATCTAGGGCAATAATTATTAGGAAATCAGTGTCTTCCAACATCCTGACAAGTGGTTTAACCATTGAAATATACATGTATGTCCCTCTGGTTTCGGCGGTCAGACGGCAGATGCTCCGTAAAATATCTGAAATTTAGCCAATTCTGGTTAGACCAGTGTTCAGCAGTCTCTGGAGCCAAATTTAGTAAGACCTTAGTGATACCTTATTTAGTAACAGTTTAATGTGCAGTATCTGGATCCTAATAAGTACAACCAAAATAATACTAGGATGATAAATTGAAGTAGCCAGTTGGTAGGGTTCGTCTCACTACAATCGATGTTGTAAAACATAAAGATACGTGACAAAAAGAAACCACAGAAGATAAAATGAAAACCAACGAATTGTAATTAAATTCTCTTTTTTGTACAGCGCCAAGAAGGATTTTATTTAATTTACCAAACGATCGGTTTGAGCCTTTATATCAAAGCAATCAGAGCCCTGTAATAAAGACAAAAAGAAATAAAATTGTACAGAAACAAATTTGTTAAGCTACCGTCAAATTACTTAGACCTTGAAATCTTTGAATAGCCATCATGTATTAATCAAATACTACGAAAGAATACGGTTTTTTATAAGTGTTTATTTTTAGAAAACTACAAACTTTGTCATAAACTAGAGATCGCCTGGGTCTTAGTCTGAGTCTGAGTAATTTACTGAAAAAATTTTTCTTCATAAAAACTTTCATGACCAAATTCTGATTTTGGAGAAAGGGCAGGTCAAAAGTACCCTAAACCGACGGGCGTATATGAGAAGGTTAATGAGTGGGAATGAAGCTAAGAGTATGTGCCCAGATCGTAGCAAGTGGAAGGATGTGATCTCTGCCTACGGGATAGAGGCGTGACATTATGTATGTATGTTATTTAGTATCCATAACACAAGTTCTCAGTGATTATAGGAAATAATATTTATCATATAACTAAACTTCAAAGAGAAATATAAATAAAGCGGACGGGACCAAATGATGCAGATGGCGAAGATGATGCAGAACTGAGAAGGGTTATTTCCGGCAGTGGCTCCTTGTTGCTAAGATAATAAGGGTTTAATTCTTCGTACCAAGTATCAAAGAAATCGGCATAGTTCGTAAGACTTGAAGGCGTAGACATAAAGACGGAATTACGTGAGTAGAGTTACGTGTTGAATGGTTAATTTGTACGTATATGTTCATAATATTATATGAAGTTTAAGCAAATTTCTGCCTTCTCACGTTTCTTACATTGTGGCGTTTTTGGTGTTAACTCATACTTATTTTTAGAGGATTAAATTACTTTGCTTTACACACATAACACACACAACACAACATTGTTAATTATATTATAATACTATTTTTTCACTTACTATATCGAACGTCAGTTGCAATTGTCTACGCTGTCGTATTTTGAATACTTCGCCTAGAGTTTTAAGTTGAACTGCTTACATATAAAACCCTCGATAACTTACCAGTGTCGAAACGTGGCCTGCTCGGCAGTTGCCGGGGCAAGTCTTGGTTCTCGACGTGGTCGAAAGTCCGGAAACCCAACGCGAATTCAGCGTACGGACTTATCTCGAACATTTCTGGTAAAGGATATGACAAATATTAGCTATAGAATTTATCATCATCTCAGCCGAATGCACGCAATAATTGAGCTGGGTTTTCATCTTGAACAAAGTAAGAGAAATAAGGATCAGCATAATATTAAGGGCGCCGTTATCATGTTATGGCTTGCTATCATTATCTCATGTATAGGGATCCTACACACATCTAAGGAGCCCAAGCCAACCTCACCTGCAAGTGGTGCACCTGCTGATCAACAAACGAGGCTCTGGCTAACTTAAGAGAACCCGGCAAGGGACATTAGGCTCGCCATCTATTACGTGGGCCCAAATTGTAATTGGTGTATAATATGCCTCTGCATACCCATTCGGGAAAACTGGCGTGAATGTATGTATGTATGTATCATTAATCATTTTAGTCCATTAAAGTCCCACTACATAGCACTTGCTTTCGCTCTCGAGCAACGTATGAGGGATCCTGGTCCTGGTCATAGTCCTCCACGTGGACCCAATATAGTTAGGTTTCTCTTCATTCCGAAAAGCTCTTGTAGATGTCACTTAAATTACTGGAGCAGGTTGCTGCGCTTCCAACAGTCCGTAATATCGTAATATTAACACTTCTGTTAAAATAGAATATACAAATAATGTCAGCTATACGGCCTCCCCTATAGATTTCCACATTGAGCTATCCTGAGCTGCCTGCATTGACCGGCGTCCTGCCGCCTTAGAAAAAAATAAAGTAGACCTACCGTTTTTACTAGCTTTCCTCGGATGTATGGGCGATGTGTATATCCTCGGCGCGTGAGCATATCGCTCTTTGTGGTCTGAGTGAGACGCCACACTCTCATTCCGAGACTTCACCTCGTCTGCTATGGAGTGGCGGTACTGGGATGAATAGTTTTGTCTATGGCAAAATAAAATTTCTTGTAAAAATCATCTTATAATCTATATCCATAGTAAAATGCAAAAAAATCTAATTAAAAAAATTAATGTCATGTTAAGCAGTGACTTTAGTTATTTACTACTGGTACATATAAGAATACACTTTTAATTTCTCCAGTGAAAGTAGCATTTTTATACCTTTGCAAATGTTGTAGAAATTTTCATTTGGCAAAAACATTCGTTAAAATATTTTTTTGCGTTTTTTCAGTTAGCTTAATTTTAATTTCGCACGTTATTGTCTACTAACTAAACAATTGTAATAAATTGTTAGGACAAATGAAAGTTTGTGTAAAATATATTGTGACGTAAAAAGTTTTGTGCCCATAAATTAGTTACACGTTACAGGTTGTGTAACAGTTCAATATTCATTTAAAACTCCTAAACAAACAAATTATGAGCAGACAAAAGACAATGAATAATAATAATAATAATAATAAATCTTTATTGAATTCATTAAACAAGGTACAAATTAAATGATTCCATAGGCTTCCGAACTAGTAAAAATACTGTATTTCAGCAGCCAGTGGCATCTTCCAAACGATATAACAATAAAAATTGACTACTTGATGAGTGTGCGTGCGTGCGTGTGTGTGTGTGTTCGTGTGTGTGTGCGTTTGTGCGTGTGTGTGTGTGTAAATGGGTGTGGTTTTGTATTTATTGCAACATCATTTCTATTGACTCATAGTCTTTACATTTTAGCCACACAAATAACACTTTTCTTATTTCATTATTACTATATTTCTTAACACAATTTTCTTTGCTAAGGTTGTTATATAATCGAGGAGCAAAATGTTCATATCTATTACGCGCAAATCTAGAGTGGACTGTAGGGACAGGATACTTTGTTACTCTTTTATTATTTTCAGGTAATGTAGGAACAACATATCTATGGTATCGCCGAATATATCGCGAAATATTTTTCTGACACTGAGAACATTGGCTTTGTCATAAACATCCTGTGTTGGATGTCTGTATGGAAGACGCAATGATACTTTGAGTAACGCTCGTTGAGCACGTTCTGCAGCGATGAGATGGGTTTTGGCTGCGGAACCCCACGCACATACACAATATCTGACAAGACACTCGCACAGTGCTCTATAGGCTTGGATCACTACATCACTGTTAGCCACGTCTCGGAGAGTCTTAAAAACAAATATTGTCTTCCGAATCCTTGAAGCCAGTGATGTAATATGAGATTTCCAGTTCAGCTTGTCATCGATCATAACTCCCAGATACTTAAATGAAGTAACCCTATTCAGAGAGCTACATGAACAGTTGGTTTGCCCTCGTCGTAGGTTACAAGGGTACGTGTGTATTTTTAGAACTGTGTTAGGACCTGGATCACCAGCTTTAGATTTGCAAAAACACATATATACAGTTTTTTTCGTGTTAATTGTCAGAAGGCTTTTCTCTAACCAGTTCGTAATATTAGACACGCATGCCTCCGCTCGTTCTATAACCTTCGGCCAAGTTTTTTCATGGACAAGTAACACTGTATCATCGGCAAACAACAGCATGTCCTCATCAGACGAGACAGAACAACAGAGTTCGTTGATATAAATAAAGAAGAGCGTAGGGCCAAGCGTACTTCCCTGGGGAACGCCAAAGTTACATGCAGACTCATAACTTGTGAACTCTCCGATCCGAACACGCTGTGTTCTGTCAGTAAGGTAGCTTGAGAACCAAGCAAGAGCCAGCCCTCTAATTCCAACCAGTGCCAGTCTTTTCAATAAGATCGGTATTGATACAGTGTCAAATGCCTTTTGCAGGTCCAAAAAGACACCCACACATTTATTTCCCTCGTCAAGGTGGGATGTGATTTTATTAGTCAGTTGAAGCACTGCATCTTCAGTTGACTTACCCTCTCTAAACCCAAACTGATTGTTATTGAGTATTTTATTTTTTTCGAGGTAAGACATTACTCTCCTCCTTACCAATTTTTCTAAAACTTTAGAAACATTAGAAAGAAGAGAGATTGGCCTGTAGTTGGTCACATTAGTTTTATCTCCCGACTTATATATGGGACATATTACAGCATTTTCAAAAGATTTTGGAAATGTCCCTGTTTCAAAACTCAGGTTGCATATAAAAGCCAAAGGGCCGGCTACATGAGAAACACTATTTTTAAGAATAGTCGCTGTAATTTTGTCCAAACCCGGAGAACTATGTGATTTAAGCTTCATTATCACATCTCGCACTTCTACTGAATCAGTTGGAATCAGAGACATAGAGTTAGCTGGTTGCTTGGTGCATGTGTCGAGGGAGGCAAGATCTTCTTCCGTTTTGTTCATTTTGAATAATGTTTTGTTGGCTAGATCTGAACCAATTGTTGTAAAGTATTCGTTTACTTTATTTAATAATTGTTTTTCGTCTTCGGATATATGCAACAATTCAGAGGGTGGCGTTATTATGTTCCCAATTTTACATGCTTCTTTTATTATTTTCCAAGTTGCCTTTACATTTCCATGGTTTTGATGTAGTTTGTCCTTATAATAATTAACTTTTAATCTTTTTATGACTCCATTACAAATGTTTCTATACTTACTATATTTTATTCGTAAATTCTCATTTTCAGGTGTTTTTTTATATTTTTTATGTAGTCTATCCCTTTTTCTTATGCATTTTACTACCCCTCTTGTGATCCATGGCTTAAGTGGCTGATTTCTCTTTGATATTTTGGTTATCTGTGTGTTTTTTTCCACAATAGTGCAAATTCTTTCTATAAATAAATCAGAGGCTAAATTTACATCAGTTGATAAAAATAAGTCTTGCCATTTTTCTTCGGCTATTAGCTCTTTAATGACTTCATAGTTAGTTATTACCTTGTTGACGTTAAATGGGATTCTTGTCACATTAATATTATTAACACAAAGGAGTATAGGCGAATGGTCAGTAAGTTGTTGAATAAAAACTGCAGTTTTCCAATTTTTAACACTTTTTACCATAAAGTGATCAATACAGGTAGAAATCCTAGTAGGAAGATCAATCCCCTGCCTGAGGCCATGCATTGCCAATAGATTTAAATAGTCCTGTGCCATAACAGTCATATTATCACACATTAGATCTATGTTTATATCGCCAGTAAAAATTATAGTTTCCCTAGTTATGTTATTTAGGACGGCATCCATGGACTCTAGGTATCTATCAATATTTCTAAAACACGGTGGCCTATACGACGCAACAATTGTACAATTCGGTGAAAAATTTATTACAAGACAGTTACCATCAAGAAATGTCGGTTCATATGTCGTGACTTGTATATCACTGCGGACGTATACCGCCACCCCATCATTTTTATTAATTTTATTTTTAGTCCAAAACATATTGTAATTATTTAAGCTGGGTGGAGGGTTTTCATTATTTGTCAAACACTCTGTTAAAACCAAAACATGAAATGAAACGTTAATACTACTAAGGAATGCTACAAAGATGTCAAAGTTACAATTAATACTTCTTATGTTCACAGTCATTATTAAAAGTGAATGCAAATAATTTTGGTCTAATGAGAGAACACTACGACAGCTTTTAGAATCAGGAATAGACAGACATTCGATTTTAGCCGAATTATCAACTTCTTTTACAAGAAAGGAGTTGTTATCCATTGACAAATACAAACATAACCGAGTGCTGTTTCTTGTTAGGTACCATAATAGCATAGGACAATATATTATACATCACACATCCTAAACATAATTTTATACAAAGGAAAATATTAATTCGTTTAGATAAATTATATAAATGAAAATACACAACGTATGTTGCATGTGTCTTGTGAATATTGAAGATGGCAGGTGCATATACAGTATTGAAGGTATATAATTTGAGGAAGTACTTTTGTATATCAAATAGATAACCATATACTGTACTAAGTATATAAGTAGTATAAGCATATGCTACCTGATCAGCATATACAGATATATTATGTGTTACACATTTTACAGAAAATAAAATCACCTTACTATTTTGTGAAATGCATGTTACCACTATTAAGTATGGGTGTATAGTGTCTTTGAGTTTGTTATATATAAACAGTGCTTGAATAATATGTAGTTTGTTAGTGTATGTTAATAGGTGTAGATTTTGCTTGTTTTGTTTATATGTATGTTGATAGATGTGTATAAATGTGTGTACTAGGGTTATAAAAGAGATAGCTATTATTGAAAAAGAAAAGTAATAACATGCCAAAAAATAAAAAAACATTAAAACAATTAAATTTAACTTAGGCGATATAACAATGCCAAATAGTCATTTGCTTTTGAGATTATCCAAGTCTTCTTCATTGTTTATTTTGATGAGCGAAGCACCATCCACTTTTCTGAGGTATACTTTTCCTCTGGATACCCAACAGAACTTAAAAGCATGCCCCTTGGCAAATTCGCGAGCCAAATAAAATAGTTTCTTTGATTGTACAGTTAGATTTTCAGATATAAAAATTGGTATGGATGGGCCTTCAATCTTTAGGTTTGAGGTACAAAATTTGGTGGAACTATATGTTTTATTATATTGTTTGACAGAGCTGATAACTTTTTCCTTGAGAAGTACGTTAGAAAATTCTACTATGATAGGTTGGTTTTTCTCTTGTCTATTATTTAAACGAAACACATCATATATCTCTGTAGGTAGAATAGGCATATTGAGAGCCGATCCAATTTTTTGAACAACTTTGATAAGACAAGTTTTTGTCTCCCTCTCGCTTTTTGGGATGTTCCGTATCTCAATACTGGAGCTACGCATACTTTTGTCAAATTGCTCTAATTTCAGCTCTAAGGAATGTATGTACTTGCGATCTGCCTTCCTCTCTTGCTCTAATAGATTTATTTTCTTTGTCATTTCATCATATTTTATAGAAAGAAAATCAATGGAATCCAACTATGTTGATTCTGGATGCTAATTTCAACGCCCTGATTCCGAGCACCGTAGCCGGGCGCACTACTCACAGGTACACGGTCGAAAGCACCGAGTTCGAGCCAACCGAGGTCCACAAAAAAAAAAAAATCAAACTTAAATTATTTTTCGATTTATTTTCGAAACAAATATAACCACGAGCACCACTCAAAAGACGACCGCTCGCGACGGTATCCGGGGGGAAGATGAATGTAGTCATAATTAAACTGATCTACAAATATGAATCGCAAATTTTAAAAGATCCTCACTTGTGTCTTTTAAATAGTATGCAGAAGAATGCGAACAGACATATAACGAGAAGTATAGAGCTGCAGATAATGACCAGCATGTTCAAGTCAAACATCTCCGAAGGGGGGCCGATTTCGTCTGGAACAAAAGAAATATTATTGTCGACCGTTTACATTACGAGTATCACTATTTTAGAACACATGTTTTTGTAGATTTGTCAAATTGTTTTACTACTAAGTACATTTTCTTATAACTGGCTGGAGAAAAAACTAACCTTGACGATTTTCTTGTCCGTTCTTTTACGATCAAGCTCCCGCCCGCAGTGAATGGGCGCCAAGGGCGTCAAGTAAATGAGAATGAGTGGTGATAAAGATGATAATAGGTAAATGAGATGCCCTCCCCCTAAACCCGTTGAGTCCTCAGTAAAGATGTGGGACTATACTGAGATCTCACATGGACTTCTTGAGAGAATTTAAAAAGTGATGTTGCACTGTTTTGGTTCATTTACGTTACTCATGTACGTTCACAAACACTTAATGGTTAATAATCCACCGTTATTACACATTGATGTTCGAAATATCACAAATTTTAGAAAAGGAAACAAAACTGCAGATATGACGCTTCATTTCCTGCCAAGAAGTCTTCTCGCAGGTTAATAAAAGGTATTCTTAGTTAATCCTTATTCCTTATGACGGTGTTTGGCGTGCAGCTGTTAAAATGTTTTAAGTTACCCAATATCCAGTATTGAATTGGGTTCATTTTTGTGCGAAAAGAGTAATGATTACAAACACACAATAGGTGAACACTATACAATAAGTAGTATAAGTTAGACTTGGAATTTTTCCACTTCGAAATCACGATCACTATTTTCGAACGCTTCCAAATAAAGACACTCTTTTAAACTACACTTTGAAACTGCGAAGATCGTGCTGAACGTGATAAGTATTTTGTATATAATAGGTTGGGGAAAAAGTCTTTTCGTATTTTTGTATGAAAAGTCAAGACATTTTTTTCACAGTTTATTTACATTTATTTACAATATATATGTACCGTTTTGTTGAATAACTTTCTGCCATTTTGTGGGCATAGACATCATCCCGTTACTGTAGAAACTTTGGGACTTCTGATCAAAAAAACGGGACAAATAGTTTTGGCAGTCCTCTCTTGAGGTCAACCTTACAGAACCTAAAGAATTCTGCAGAGACCGAAACAGGTGAAAATCTGAAGGCGCAAGGTCAGGGCTATATGGTGGATGCACTAGGACCTCCCAGTCGAACTCTCTTAATTTTTGCTGAGTGTCTAAAGATGTGTGTGGTCTAGCGTTATCGTGATGAAAGACCACACCCTTCCTGTTGATCAATTCCGGCCGTTTTCTCTCGACTGCTTCCTTTAATCTCATCAGTTGCTGGCAGTAAAGATCAGAATCGATGGTTTTGCCGGGCGGTAAAAGCTCATAATAAACAATGCCCTTCCAATCCCACCATACACACAGCATCACCTTATTTCGTGTTAAGCCAGGTTTGGCCACAGTCTGTGAAGCCTGGCCAACTTTCGACCACGACCTTTTTCGCACGTTCTTGTCGTACGTGATCCACTTTTCATCGCCAGTTATCAATCTCTTCAAAAACGGCTCGGTTTCATTACGTCTCAATAATGAATCGCAAATGAGTACACGGTTCATTAAGTTTCTTTGAGTGAGCTCGTGTGGCACCCAAATATCGAGCTTTTTTGTATAACCAGCTTTCTTCAAATGGGTCAAAACTGTTTTGTGGTCAAGTTCTTCAGCTGCATCGTAACTACTAATATGCCGATCTTGCTCCACTCTTTCAAAAATGGCGTCCATTTTATTTGTAACAGGGCGACCAGAGCGAGGTGCATCTTTAACATCAAAATTTCCGGACTGAAAACGTTTGAACCAAATTTGTGCTACTCTTACTGACACTGCATCAGGTCCATAAACATCACAAATTTTTTTCACTGCTTGAGTTGCATTTTTGCCTTTTTTATAATAAAATTTTAAAATGTATCGAATTTCTTCATTAGATTCACTCATTTTTACGGAGAGAAAAACAAATGAAAAATAGCGGGAAACAACTTTTTTTTATTTTTTTCTTTTCTTTATAATGGAACCTTTTTAATGTTACCAAAACCAGCCAGACACAAATAGAACAGTCAAAAAAATTTTATAATAAGTTTATACCTACGTTATGCGAAAAGACTTTTTCCCCGACCTAATATTTACAGCAGTTTTCTTCGCTTGCAAGCAGATGTTTTTACAATGGCACTCTGCCAGTTATTTACTTGAATCATTGCCCGCTGTTGAAGTTTATTGTAGCGATAGTAAATTTCTGTTTATTTTAGTTACGCTTGAGTGCTTAAGTTTGACTTGAGAAGTTGAAAGTATAAAGTTTGTAACATCGATTATTTTAGTATTGGTTTAAGAAGAGCGTTATTTTCGCGAGATAAAAGTTCTAGCTAGTTTAATCTTAATTCTTTTTTCCTTTCGCGGGCCATCTGGAAGATATTTCTATAAGGAATAAGTTGTTCCCTGTACCCAATCTTAGTTTTTCTGTTTGTATATTTCTGTGTGTGTACTAAATACATAAATAAATAAAATTCACAGCTATACCACAGATAATATAATACTATACTATAATCAGCTCGGCAAACCTTGATCCCTATGACACTGACAGTTATTCCCACGACACAACCTTGTAGTAGCGTCACCGTTATATTATAATCGAATTGGCGGTGTCTAAAAATGATATTTATTAATTTTAGGCAGATATATGCAATTACAATAATATCCCGTTGGAATTATAATAATTATTAACACTTACAAGAAATTGTCTCAATCAGACTTTACGTTGACGTCCTGCAAAAGTTACTCCGTTTGGAAGATATCGACTATATACGGTGACGCTACTACAAGGTTGTGTCGTGGGAATAACTGTCAGTGTCATAGGGATCAAGGTTCGCCGAGCTGATTATAGTCTATACTTCGACATGGTTCATTACATAATGTGCCGTCCCCTCTCTAGTTACCATCCCAGATAGGGTCTAAAATGTTAGATGCAATTAACCTACTGATGTAAACTTAGAGTGTTATAATGAATTGAATATTGAGTGTGTGTAAAAACCTCCTCTCATCTCACGGAAAGTCGTTTGAGTCAACAACGAGAAATGCTACGGAATTATGGGCAACAACGTTATTCTACGTGCTGGCTTGAACTGAGATCACCTACTCGCTTGCCTAGCGTGGTGATTATGGGTAAATATCCACAATAGAATGTAATCTATTGGTTAGGCCAATGTTCACCAGTTGACTTTATGATGATGATAATGATTATTTCCTTCATTTTACTTATATTGAGCATTAAGTTCACGATTATAATATATAGTCATCGATAAACAAATAACGTAACGCCAAATTAAGGAACTGAACTTGTAACAGGACATTGTTCATCTGAAAAGGATACTTCGATAATTTTCGAATTACCTACTGGTCCTTATCCAGTAGGCTACTCCATACTTAAATATTAAGCAGCTTATTAAAAAACAAAATTTAAAGTTAAACCGAGGTTAAACCAAAACTAGTTCTGTCACTGTCTTTATTTTATCAAATAAAACTGTCAACATCACTTTTAAACCTGGTTTATCTTTAGATCTTGTTTTGTAATGAGCCCCTGTGCGTATACTTCCCGAGTTAAAATCTCGTCGATATACTATGGACAAAAATCCACTCGATTTATGGAAAGAACTTTACAGAAACTAAAAACCATTTTTTTTTTCAAATAAAAATATTGGGTTGTTAAGTATTAGTTAGTTAGTCTGTTAAATATTTTTATGTAACTTGTTAATCAAATTATAGTTTATTCGTTGTTAGTAATTAGTTACTGAAGTAAAATAAAGACTTTTTAATAACACTACTTCAAATGTCTTCAACCTGAATTAAACTTTTGAGTAGAATATAAAATTCTCAAAGGCCGAAAACTTTTGATTATGACAATTAAGAAGAAGCCCCAATAGGGAATCAAAATCTGAACTTCTGTTTGCGTTGTCCAGAAACGTAGGATTCTTAGAAAAAACAATTATAAAAGTGTGAATTAAAAGCAAATCTGAATAAAATAATTTTGTATAAGTAATGTCTTGTCAAAATAAACATAGATATAAAATTGTATAAAATATAAAGTACAAATGGTTTGAACAGATGGGAGAGGAATTTCACTTTTTATAGAATACCAATACAAATGTCAAAACTATCAGGTAATAAATACTGATCTTTGATACTACACGACTAAATGACAGTCATAAACAAAATACATTAATACGAGCTTTAATTATAATTTTTAAAATTCGCTCGCATAAAAATATATATTTTTTATTGCCTCAGTTCTAACATGATACCATATTTAAATTAGAAGCTTCCTCTTTGAAATTTGAACTACCCGCTCCGCTTTTGATGTCGCTGAACGTCGGTATACTATTATGTACTTTTATATGTATACATCAAGTACGAATCCCACATTTTGTCAGTTTTGTTTACATTTATCTTCAGCGAAAATCACTCTCGGTGGTATGTGCTTTAAGCGTTTGCCATTATAAGCCATTGTCAAGAATTTTAGTAGTTTTAGTTATTGTTATTTTGATCCTCGGCGCGGAAGAAACAATATTTTTTTTATAGTAAACCGAATAATTTGCTGTTTCAGGTGTTACTTTGCGGAAATCCATTGTAGGTAATAGGTATTGATGGGAATATTACGAAAAGTCGTGACACAACTTTTGTTGCTGTTTTTGTATTCTTCTCGAAAAACTTTAAATGCGCGGGAATTGTCCAAAAGTTATTATAAACAATCAATTGCTTACAAAGTATAAATACTCTCACGCTCAAAATTTTGTAATTAACATATAGGTTTTAATTGCATAACGTGAGTGATATTACTGAAGTTTTGAAAATGTTCCATCCACAAAATAATAGAGGTGCATAAGGAGGAACATCTTAGGAGTCCAAGCAAACCTCACCTGCAAGTGGTGCATTTGGCAAACATAAAAGTATTTGGTAAGCGGCAATAGGCTCGCCACCTATTACGTGGGACCAATAATAAAATAGGCGAAATGTGGGCTTATGATATGCCTCTGCCTACCTCTTTGGGAAAACAGGCGTGATTGTATGTATTAATGCAATACACAAAAGACCTCTTTTAGATTAAGTGACAAGATGCTACGATTTTTTTTAGTATTTTAAAGTGTTAACTTATTTCGCCTGTGATTCTGAATAATTTTATATTGTTAATATTGGCCGCTAACGACTTCGTCCGCGTGACTGTACTTAAAAGTATATTAAAAAGTAAGCCTATTTTTAAATGAGTTATCTGCCAGTGAAATATCGTCAAAATCACTCCAGCTGTTTCACAGATTGGCGGGAACTAACAGACACACACAATAGTTAACTATTTTGTTTTGGTATATATACCGTGTATATACAAAAGTTAATATACAAAACTTATGTATCTGTATAAATTATATTATTCATCTGCGCTTTATTTACGTAAAACCAAAAGTAGAATCAGACCCCCTAAACGAACACGCAAGCTTAAAATACTCATACGTTACAACTCAGGACGGGACATCCGTTCACAATGATATTAATGACAGTCTGTCAGTTCGGTAATAACAAAAGTTCTGATGGCTCATCACACAACTTTCTGACGTCAGGACGGTTTAATGGGAGTCGTGCTGAGAAATATAATTGAAGGGCACTGAATATGAGTCAAAGACAAGAGGAGGTACGTACAACTTTGTAATACAATTTTGTTTGCGTATGACATATTATGAAGGATTTAATAATTAGGAGAGTGGGAGGGATTCTTGTGGAAGTTACTTTATAATTGAATAACTTTTGTAAATTTTAACTAAAGTTTTTATGAGATTCTGCCACAAGCCAACAGTCAACGTCATTAGAAGTAACTTGCGTTATTGTTAACATGAAATTTAATGTGGCCGAGAACACTTCCTTGCGATACTACCAAAATTGCCAAATAAATGCGATACTTCGAAATTGAAATGCAGACTGTGTTTTTTCTGCTGGTATTGCTACTTACCAAGTACAACTTTTAATAAAGCCTTTAAAATTCAAATAACAAAATGTGGTGGAAATAAGGGAGTAAAAATAACAAAAAACCAACTGTGATAAATTGTTTATGTTTAGTTTGTATGCATTTTTCTCGCAGATACATTGAGTCTGCATAAAATGGGTTATGTGGGACTTTTTAATAAAAACCGAGGTGCTTTAAAAAATATAATATATAAAAATATAAATAATAGGGTCAACTTTTTCTATGCCAAAAGCAATCGGCACGGCTTCCACTATCCAACGAATGAACCTAATAATATTCAACAAAATTGCGGATCGTAATTAAAATATAAATCTAACAACTTAATTCAAACAGGTCTAAAATGAATACTACAGCTAAAATAAGAATTACATAACTAAAAGATTTCTTAATTACATTCTACTCGCTGAAATGGACTCGTTTTTGAGATGACGTAATAATTCTCCCTCTTCGCCCGATCCCGTCCAACCGACCAACAGTATAAATTTAAATGAAATTATTCACGGAAATAAAACGGAAATATTCAAAAAAGCAGACTCTAATAAATGGTAGAACGAATTTGCAAAAATGTCCAATTATTTCCATTTCTCTCTGATAGCGTAAAGTTCAAATCTTTGTAAGGCGGTGTCCTGTTTATAAGCGACAAACTGTCTGAAACTTGAATACCGATATTGTGTTATTTAGATTAGTTGTATGTTATCATGATGACCGTAGCGCTTCTAGATTTTAGAATCATAAATTGTATAACTTTAGTTAAGATAAATACTTGTCATGTATGCCTGATGATAAGCGGAATGTATGGTCTATTCCATTAAGGGTATATACTTCATGATAACGACATCAAGTATCATCGACATCATCGGAGCCACTGCGGCAACAATTATACCAAAACTTGTTTTAATGGCAAATAGCTAAGGTTCATATTTTCTGGGATGATCAATATGATGAAAAATGTATTAATAAATCGTTTATTTTAAAAGGAACTGGCTGTTTAACTGTACTTTATGTAGCCGTCAACCGACAAAGTACTTAATCACTTAAAAACTAATAAACTCCTTTTGACGGCGTGGACTCAAAGATAAAGACAAATATTAATGGTTATTCTACGAGTATTCCACTAAATTATTAATAGATGGGCTTGGCGTCAAATTGGGTACGGGGAAGAATAAGGGCTGCAGCGATTGATGAAGGAAAATGGAATATAATAAACTAAGCTTCCAAAATGTATAGGGACCCTACCAAGAGCTAGGGAGCCCAAGCCAACCTCAACTGGAAGTGGTGCACCTGCTGGTCAACGGACGAGGCTCTAGCGAACGTAACAGTGCCCGGTAAGCGGCAATAGGCTCGCTTCATATTATGCGGGACTATAGTATTTAGGTATTAAGGCTTCCAAAAAATACATTACTAAAACGCAAAATAAACGCATTGGTCGTCCAATAGTGGAAACTGCACGACGACGTAGATATTACTAATGAAATTTGAGGTCTGTCTATTTTCGGTACTTTCATTACGGTTGGAAAATTATAACCTTTGATTGATGAGTTTATAAGACATAGAACTTTGAGCTATATACGAAAAGAACCCAAAGAATAGTATCTAAATTATTTTACTAATGGTAGCTAGTGTCCAGTCCTCGATTTCACTAAGGATATCCCGCAAGGTAGTATTCTCTGACCTACTTTAATGTAAATCTTTGCATACAACGTAAGCTTGAGCTCGTAATGTTACTAACAAGTTTGTTTGCACAAGCAATGTTGGTTTACACAAGTTTTTTTTTCAGAAGCAATTGCAATTAAAACTTTCAAAGTTTAATAAACGCATTCTGTTATGTAAATATGAAAAAGTTTCAAAGAAGAATGTAATATCTACATAATAATTCTCAGTAGTTTTAGCGCAAAATACGCGTTTATACATATTGTTTTAAATTGTTAATTTTTTTTATCAAGATTGGCTTAGCAAATAAAACGTTATTTGGATGAATCGCTTCCCAAACAAATTTCAATGTTTATTTGAATGTTTACATTGTAAAAATCGGTCTCCGTCTACACAGCATTTACTGAATTCTCATTCTGAATTAGCAATTCTCATTGCAAAAAGTCAAATTAATTAAACTTACCCTAGGACTTCTTGGCGGGAAAGTGAAGCGTCATGTATGCAGTTTATTTTTATTTTCTAAAATTTGTGATATTTCGAACATTAATGTATAATAACAGTGGATTATTAACCGTTAAGTGTTTGTGAACATACATAAGTGTTGGTTAATAAAACAAAACAGTGCAATATAACTTTTCAAATTCTCTCAAGAAGTCCATGTGAGATCTCAGTATAGCCCCACATCTTTAATGAGAACTCAAGGGGTTTAGGGAAGGGCATCTCATTTACCATTTATCGTCATTATCACCACTCGTTCTCATTGACTATAATTTATATATCTCTTACTTGACACTGGCAAAATGTGCAAACCGCACTAAGCCATTATTTAAAAGAAAAAAAAACTTACCCTATTTCAAAACTGTAAAAAATACTTCTTGTTTTCTTCTATATAATATTACTACTGCAAATTTACATAAAAAAGGTTCAATTGCGGTATTGAACTCCTTACCTCCTTCCAAAGTCTTGGTAGCATAGGTGTAAACAGCAGAAGCAGTACCAGCGTCGTTCATGGCAGTCACCCTCAGCTGGTACCAATGCGCTGGAGACAGCGGTCCCACTGCATAAGAGGTTGGTATCGAGCGGAGGGGCGGCGCTTGGTAATGTCCCTCCACGTAGCTCCACCCGAGATCTAGGTCCATGGACTAAAAAAATAAAATCACATCAGATTGGGGACATTCTTATTGGTGCTAGGTTTATATATACGACTTCCAGATCCTCAAAAATAAGAAGATTTAAGGATTCCACTTAATAAGTATAAATAAACAGGTTCTTGAATGGCGACCACGAATCAGCAAACGTAATAAAGTGCAGCCTTCCACGCGATGAACCGATGATCTGGTCAGGGCGCGGGGAGCCGGTGGATGCAGGCGGCAAAGGATCAATCTACGAAACCAATTCGGGAGTCCTAAGTTCAGCAGTAAAATGGCTGAAATAATGATGATGATAAATAAACAAGAGAAATACTTTCTGACAATTACACTAATCATTTAATTCCAACACTAGTTTTAGTTAGTTTATCTGTTATGGATACAAAATAACGGATAAAAATACATAAACATACGTAAATTGTTTTTTGTACATACATACCTACATACCATATGAAAATACGCAAACCAGAACAAATATTTATATTGCTGCACACAAAGATTTGTCCTGTGTGGGAATCGAATCCACGTCCGTGAAGTGCCGAAGTGGAGTGCGAGTATACATGCCACCACGCCATATCGGTCGTATTAATAAATGGCACTTTTTATTTGCACTTTCTATAAACTAAACGGCAATTACCCCATGGCGAAGCTTGTAACCGATATTGGCCATATGTGGGCATCCAAACTAATTAAATAAATAAATAAATTATAAAGGCGAAAGTAACTCTGTGTCTGTCTGTCTTTTCTTCACGCCTAAACTACTTAACCGATTTGTGTGAAATTTGGTACAGATATAGTTTGGAACTCAAGAAAAGACATAGGATAGTTTTTATCCCGAAAATCCAGCGGGAGCGGGAACTTGTCAAAAATCTTGCGAGATCGGGAACTACGTAGGTAAAACCAAAATATTCCGGAGGTCACTATTCCACGCGAACTAGGCCGCGGGCAAAATCTAGTTATAAATTAAATAATCTTATGTAGTGGTATTTTTTTATACATACATACATGAAATCACGCCTTGTCCTCGAAGGCGTAGGCAGAGGCATATAATATACCCACACTTTGCTTATTGTATTGTTGGTCCCACTTAATAGGTGGCAGGCCTATTGCCACGTACCGGGAACTTCTATATGTGCCAGAGCCCCGTCCGTTAATCGGCAGGTGCACCACTCATAGGTGAGGTAGATGATGGTAGAATCCCTTTATTTATTTATTTAACTATTAATATATTAGGTCGGGGAAAAAGTCTTTTCGCATAACGTAGGTATAAACTTATTATAAATTTTTTTTGACTGTACTATTTGTGTCTGGCTGGTTTTGGTAACATTAAAAAGTAAAAAAAAAAAAATAAAAAAAAGTTGTTTCCCGCTATTTTTCATTTGTTTTTCTCTCCGTAAAAATGAGTGAATCTAATGAAGAAATTCTATACATTTTAAAATTTTATTATAAAAAAGGCAAAAATGCAACTCAAGCAGTGAAAAAAATTTGTGATGTTTATGGACCTGATGCAGTGTCAGTAAGAGTAGCACAAATTTGGTTCAAACGTTTTCAGTCCGGAAATTTTGATGTTAAAGATGCACCTCGCTCTGGTCGCCCTGTTACGAATAAAATGGACGCCATTTTTGAAAGAGTGGAGCAAGATCGGCATATTAGTAGTTACGATGTAGCTGAAGAACTGGGAATTGACCACAAAACAGTTTTGACCCATTTGAAGAAAACTGGTTATACAAAAAAGCTCGATATTTGGGTGCCACACGAGCTCACTCAAAGAAACTTAATGAACCGTGTACTCATTTGCGATTCATTATTGAGACGTAATGAAACCGAGCCGTTTTTGAAGAGATTGATAACTGGCGATGAAAAGTGGATCACGTACGACAAGAACGTGCGAAAAAGGTCGTGGTCGAAAGTTGGCCAGGCTTCACAGACTGTGGCCAAACTGGCCTAACACGAAATAAGGTGATGCTGTGTGTATGGTGGGATTGGAAGGGCATTGTTTATTATGAGCTTTTACCGCCCGGCAAAACCATCGATTCTGATCTTTACTGCCAGCAACTGATGAGATTAAAGGAAGCAGTCGAGAGAAAACGGCCGGAATTGATCAACAGGAAGGGTGTGGTCTTTCATCACGATAACGCTAGACCACACACATCTTTAGCCACTCAGCAAAAATTAAGAGAGTTCGACTGGGAGGTCCTAGTGCATCCACCATTTAGCCCTGACCTTGCGCCTTCAGATTTTCACCTGTTTCGGTCTCTGCAGAATTCTTTAGGTTCTGTAAGGTTGACCTCAAGAGAGGACTGCCAAAACTATTTGTCCCGTTTTTTTGATCAGAAGTCCCAAAGTTTCTACAGTAACGGGATAATGTCTCTGCCCACAAAATGGCAGAAAGTTATTCAACAAAACGGTACATATATATTGTAAATAAATGTAAATAAACTTTGAAAAAAATGTCTTGACTTTTCATACAAAAATACGAAAAGACTTTTTCCCCAACCTATTATATATATATTTTCTAACAATTACACCAATCATTTAGATCCAAGATAAGTATCAATAAGAACTTTGTGTTATGGATACTAAATAAATAAATACTTAATATACATAGGGAAACAAATATTTGACCTTTGTGGGAATCGAACCCACAACCTTGGAGCGGAAAGCGGGTATACTCGCCACGTCTACATTTCTACGTTATACATTTCAAATAGAAAACCACAATGATCTGCAGCCATACGTTAAAAGATAATATAAACTCGTCTTTGAGCAGAGAACAATAGTAATCAAAGAAGCCATAAATTCCTCAGTTTCCTCTTGTTTTTGATTACTTAGTAAGGATATTATAACTGGCGTCTGTCGGTGGACCTTTCTGTACAAGCGTTCATACGTCTATGTTAAACTTTATTACTTTCATATAAGAAGCAATATAAAATATTTCGAATTCTTTCGAGGATTTTCCAAAAGAAGTCAAATCAAGTTATTATTGCAAAAACATTTCATTACAATAAGATGATACATTTGTAAAGGTACTGCCATGTTTTGCCAGTAACCGTGCAATGTTATATTTATACGACAAAAATAATTATTAAATTACAATTTAAATTCAATTCTTGTTGTAACCAATAAAAAAAATTACAATTATTATGTCATCTGTCACTGTTATTAACAATAAATAATTACAAAAATGTCCAAAACAAAAAAAAAAGTATGACCTTGTTCTGATATAGCTATATAAAAAGTTTTTTTTCTTAGTTACGGACTCATTTATCTATTTAGAGTATTTGCCAATGTCAATTAATTAATTAATTCAAGTTAATTGCATAAATACAGCTTTCTTCTCTTTCAGTCAAAGCCATATAATGTCAGTGAAAGTTGAATCAAGTCTTTACTACATTCTATAGAGATTTGGAATCAACACGGAAAATCACAATTTACTGTAGTATTTCATTTTCCTACACTTGTGTTCGTTTTTGAAGAAATTATGTTTAAATATCCGCTGTATTTACATATAACACCTCTTATAAAGGTCAAAACTTAAAAACTAGCGCGCCCATTCAGTGCGGGCGGAAGCTTGATCGTAAAAGAACGGGCAAGAAAATCATCAAGGTTAGTTTTTTCTCCCGCCAGTTACAAGAAAATATACTTAGTAGTGAAACAAATTGAAAAGTCTACAACAACCTGTGTACTGCAGTCACAAGATTTAAAAAAAAAGAAGAAAATTACTGTGATTGTATTGAAATTGATAAAGAAAATTAAAGTGTACTGTACAAATATCGATATAAGTTGTAAGTTTATACCTTCTGCTAATGTATCTGACATTAATAATCACATATAAAAAACCGAAGCGCTCGTATCTCCGCGGTGCTCGGTGGTCGGAAACGATCACCGAGCAGAGATTATAGAAGTCAGTCCTTTGATGGGTGACCGTTTGTGTTGCATCTGATATCGAGCGCTTCCGTGGCTTCGGAAGGCACGTAAAGCTCCAACGGCTTATCACTAAATGTGATAGTCTAACGGCTAGCCACTTTAGAGGCCTAATTGGGCGGCTTGAATAATTCTAACAGCAGGACGTCATACACCTGCTGCGGGACTGTCCGAAAGGGTTACCGCGACCTCTGGACGTCGCAGGCACAAGAAGGAACATGGATGGTTTTTAGTCAGTAAAAGTCTGACACACCCTCCCGCTCCACCCACAGCGGGAGAAGGTCATAAGACGATTTTCCATCCGAAAAAAAAAGAAAAAAAAAGGACGTCATACACCTGCCTCCGCCAATCCGCACTGAATCCGCGTGGTGGAGAATGACCCAATACCCTCGCACCTTGATATGTAAGAGGAGGCTCGTGCTTAGTAGTGGGACGTTAATGGGCTGTAAGGTGATGTAATAAAAAAGCGTTATGAAAAAAATACATGAGCAAAGAGTTCATCTATAAGATTATTGTATAATTTTTTATTTATATATAGTGTATAGGGATTACTAACATCTAAGGACCCCAAGCCAACCTCACCTGCAAGTGGTGCACCTGCTGATCAACAGACGAGGCCCTGGCAAACTTAACAGATCTCGGCAAGCGGCAATAGGCTCGCCACCGTACGTGGGTACGACAAGGTAATGTGCGAACTGTGGGCGTATAATGTGTCTCTGCCTACCTCTTGGGGGAAACAGGCGTGAATGTATGTATTTATGTCTACTTATATTCCCTTAAGAATTAGATATCACCCTCTCTCTTGTTTTAATAACCCTTCGAATGACGAGTAAACCTTAATAAAATCGTAAACAATGTATGTTATTAGAAGGGTCACAAAACATAGCTTTATTTCCCCTCGGGTCCGGACCACAAAACCAAAGGTCTTTTCTATATACCGTGTAAGGTCTATATAACGTTTTCCATTTGGAGATTCGCTTTAATTGTATGGCTATTCATTACTTACATATTAACAAAGTACATACCTACGTATAATAGTTATTTATTTGTTTGTTAGTTGTTTTATCATAATTATGTAGACAATAAATACTTTCTTTCTTTTAGAATCAGATAAGTACAAAAAACGTATTATCGATAAAAAAATAAATTTTTAAAATGTACCTATTGCAAAGAGATTGTCTTAAAAAAATGCTGATATTGATGATGCTTTTCCCCTTGATCATGGTTTTGCCAAAGACAAATGCCCTTATTCTAAAAAAATTATTTCTTTTAGGCAGAGAAAAAAACCTTTTTTGGTAAAAGAGATTTAGATCACACAATTAATTGTCTACTTGAGCTTAAACTCTTACGGGCTTATTATAAAACAAAACCTATAGTTAATTCATGTTTAAAACTAGTTCTGTCACTTTGATAAAACGAAGACAGTGGCAGCACTAAATTTAAACCTGGTTTAACTTAAGATCTTGTTTGTAATAAGCCCCTTAGGGGTTATGATATGGCTGCAAGTAACCATCTTTTCTCTAATTATGAGTCAGTTTTATACTATATTAGCTTTCATCCACTATTCATCATTCAGTCTTCAATCTAAAATATTTTTCTATAGAAAAAAGTTAGGTAGATATGAACTACGAGGTACGAACGTCGTGACACCCTCACTTTTTCACAATGGCCGACTGATGCAACTAGCTTTTAGTTCATGTCAGTAATAATAGATGGCGGTATATAAAAATATTAGTAGATATTGAAGGGGACGAAATTAGGTTTGGGGACGAAATTTGGCGACTGTACCTTACTCACCGCTTTATTCTCAGCTCGGATCCAAACTGGAGACCCCAGTAGTCTATATTCCACATCCCATTTGGTGACATCACAGCCGCCGTCGTCCCAGCCACTGAGTTGGATGTAGATGTGAGTCGCGTTGCTCCAAAGCCAATCCGTGGATATTGGAGAAACTGGGGCTAAGGAACGGTGGAATATCATTAGTAAGTTTTTGTTTCAGATGCAAATGAATGTAAAATAGTTCAAAAGAAGAAAGCCTTGAATTCACAATAATGGGGCACTGACTGTCAACGAAACAAGCGCAGAATGATCTAAATCACAAAGAGCAATTCACGCGAATTCCATTTCAAGGTTGGTACTGAAATTATGATATTTTAATGTAAATAACTTAATACTTTTTTATGTTTCTAGTCCTAAAATGTTCTGCCTTCATGTGGGTTGCTGCTTCACAACGCAACATAAGTCCCGATGGAAAGACATTATCAAAAAGCTTTTTTAAAATTCTTGACTCTGTGATGGTTTCTCACGCAATTTATAACAAGTACTCTGTCATTCATGAGACTGTTTCTTATTATAAGAGTGCGAAATTATTTACATATGAAGATGAGAGAAGAGCAAGTCGCAATTTTTCGTAATATTTTAGAGTGCATTGCAATGATTATGATTAGATACAACACTTACTACCAAGTGAACGTTTTCGTCACATTATCATAACTAAAATACTAAATGTACATACATACATACATACATACATTCACGCCTATTTCCCCGAAGGGGTAGGCAGAGGCATATTATACGCCCACACTTTGCCAATTATATAGTTGGTCCCACGTAATAGGTGGCGAGCCTATTGCCGCTTTCCGGTCACTATTATGTTCGCCAGAGCCTCGTTCGTTGATCGGCAGGTGCACCACTTGCAGGTGAGGTTGGCTTGGGCTCCTTAGGTCTTGGTAGGAACCCTATAAATAAATGTATCAGTATAAAAATAACTATGGTAATATAAAAAAAAATAGTGCTTATAGGGATCACACGATTTCAGGAGCCAAGCCAACCTTTCCTGCAAGTGTTGCCCCTGCCGATCAACGGATAAGGCTCTGGCGAGCATAAAAGTTCCCGGTAAGCAACAAAAGGCTTGCCACCTATTTTACGTGGGACTAATAATATAATTGGCGAAGTGTGGGCGTATAATATGCCTCTATCTTCTTGGGGGAAACAAGCCTAATATTATGTACGTATGTGTGCATAAACATAACGTTGACATGTTTCAAAACTAGGAGAAAGTTGAACTTAAAAGTCACAGGCCATTGACGAGATAGCTAAATGCCGTGGCAGTAATCCGTCAGTGAACATCGGAAACGTACACAAAACTGTGTCCTGATTGAGGATTCTGATATGAATTGAAATCAATATGGACGTATCCATTGAAACTGGATCCGTTTGAATTTACTATGAACGCCCAGGTTTAAGGTCGTTACGTAATAGGATTGGTACACATTTTTTTGTCTAATGTGACTTTACATGCCTAAAGCTTACTAGGTCGGATTTAACTGCATCGAAAATATTATTAAATCTTCGTGCATCATAATCATCACAGCCCATCAACACCCAACTACTTAACAGGGCCTCCTTGCACAAACTAAGCTGAGAGGGTTATGTTTCAAACTCCACTACGCGAACCCAGTGCGGATTGTCCGAGACAAATATGTGGCTTTCTGTTGTTAGGATTTTTCAAGCCGCCTAATTGGAACTTTGGCCTTTTGCCTTTGCTATGTTTCATTGATTTTAAATTTATCAAAATTCGGAATCTATTTTAAAGCGCCAAGCAGAAAGTTATTAAGAAATTACGTTCTTATTAACGTGTCATGCGCAAATATTACGTACAGACGTAACGCATATCTGCTGCGAACCGGCCGTCAGTTAAATAAGTTAACTCCGGATATCGATATATTTAACGCGACTTTTGGCTGCGTAACTTATTAATACCATTAAAGTTTTAAAAAATAGTTAAAGTATGTGAGTATTGTTACTGTTATATAAGTGAAAATTTGTAATTAGCGTAAAGTTGTTTAATACTGTGTATTGAAGATATAATAAGTTGTAAATTTTGCTATAATAAAATAAATAAACCAAAAAATAAAATGTTTCATTGCTCGCTCTATTTCCATTCTATTGCACCACTTCCATCAATATTTATTTGCCTCTTACCTTCACCCAAAGAAATAACATGAGCGTGCGCTGGAGAAGAAGTCCTAATATTATCGGTAAAAGTACTCTATTGCATCAAAAGGGGTACACAAGGATCGATTTTCGCCGTGTGGCTGGTATCACAAATAGCCTCTGCTTTGGCACTTGCTACTACATATATGTAGATATACTATACAATAGATAATGCAAGTATCACGATTTGTATTGCAGTCAAGCGTTTAACACCAACTGTGACGTCACTGCCGATATTTAGTGACCGGAAATAAAACCGATAGACTAATGGTTAATGTTACAGTATTTAAAGAACAACAACAGACGCGCGCGGACAGTAAGCAGCGGCGGCCTACCTCGACGATTGGTCGGGATTTGGACATGCGAAGTCCATGTATTTGCTTTATCTATTGTAGATGTATGTCTGTGCTTGCTATCTTGCCATGCCATTAACTGTTATTTTTTTATTAGTCACCCGTGTAAATCTAACTTCACTTTTATTTATTCTATGCTAACCTCAACCTATGCTATCATAACTATAAATATTACTCGCACCGCCTTAAATGTATCTGCTAACCCCAAGGTTGACTGGTAAAGAATGCCTAATGGCATTAAGTTCGTCGTTTGTACATTGTATTATTATGTGAGTGCAGTGAAGATTAAATAAATAAATAACCTCCACCCAAAGCAATGGCATCAGCGTGTGCTGGAGCTGAAGTCCTAATATCAGTAGCACTAACTCATATAGTTGTAGGTTTTCCAGCTCATATATGCTGTTGGATTCCCGGAAACCTAGTATCTCTGACGATTGCATAACTTTCATTAACATCTCCCCATTTGTAGTTAGCAGTAAATCTTATTGGATATTTTATATCAAACTTATTTATTTATTTAATCAGAACGGAATATACCAATTACACTAATTATCAAAAACAGTAAAAGTTAAATATAATATTGAGATTTTAATCTCACACATAAAAACTTCTTTTATCCCATTCTCTCACAATACCTCAGACACACTGGCAAAATCTCAGGCCATCTATCCGCAAACAAATCACAGTCGGGTGCTGCATTCAGGATGGCATTAAGTGCGTTGAGTGTCCGCGGAATGGGTGATTTTGAGCGGGCTACGGTACTTATGTCCAGCTAATATATATTGGCTTCCTGGTAATCTAATATCTATAGCTATTTATTTATTTTCTATTTATTTTCTCTTAGGAAGATTTACAGTCTAATTTCCATTTGGTTTACAATATATACTTAATCCTATTGGCATTTACAAATCTCCACAAATATTACAAAATGTTCACTAAGTAATTAGTTATTCTATGCTTACCTCCACCCAAAGTAATGACATCAGCGTGTGCCGGAGCTGAAGTTCCAATATTATCAGTAGCAGTAACTCTCACTGAATATTTGGTACCACATTTAAGTCCAGCTAATGTATGCTGTTGTATTCCCGGTAACCTAGTCTCTCTGGCTACCGGCCAAGCTTCTTGCCATGGTCCGTCGTCTTCCCGCCAAGTTAAATTATAGCCTGGTGAATTAAACTCGGGTTAAGGTATTCTATTTTAGAATATTTTTTTTTTGTTTTTATTTTATTATATCACAAGATAATATGTAAGTAACACAAAAGTAATTAACAGTAAATAGCACACATTACTAAAACAGTTTCCACAGAAAAAAATAACAAATAACATAGATTTTTTGAAAATTTTATGTTTAAGTTCTTTGAATATGAGTTTATCGACTGGTGAATAATAGAAATGATTTGTGGGCTATAGAAAAATGTTCTAATCTTGTAGATATTGTCGAGTTAAGTTTTCTTTAAATCTTCTGTCAGTCAATACTTATCGTACAAATAAATTTATTATTTTTTTGACACCTAAAGTAACAGCAACACGAAGGTTAGAGATAGGAAAAACTTTTCTGTGTATTCAATAGTGTCTATCATTAATGTAGCGCTGCAGTAGCAGGTTCTTAGGGAAACAAAAACAAAATACAAGAGTGGGATCAAATCAGCGCATTTCACTCCGTTAAAAAATGCAAAAAATATTTTATACTCTCTTTTTCTCTAGCTACTCTAGCGCTTTTTTAATGGGATTTGAAATTGTTATTTACAACATACAGCTGGACACTTTCTTTGTTATTGCTCTTCTTACATGTAACCTCTATTACAAGCAGTTTAAATATATTAATTCTTATGTTGTGAAAACAAAAAAATACTATGTCCCAATTATATGAAAATTAAAATAAGAAATTTTAATTGCACGCTGGGCAGGCGGGTTGTTGATCGCAGTTCAAGCCAGTACGCAGGATGAAGCTGGTGCCCATCAACCGGTAGGATTTCTCTTCGTCGACTATTTCGACTCCCCGTTAGAACGGGTGGCGCTTTTATAGACCGGTACCACATGGCTAAGTAAGGCCCGGCGCCCATTATCGGCATCGGCACGGATGAGGATTTTAGGTGGCAAATAGCAATATACTATAACATAATGGCAATAAAGTAGAAATTTCCGTGATATGTGGTCGTAATAACAAAAATACCGGTATGCTTGAGGCTGCTGTATCGGCAGCCTTGAGAATGCTTTGACATCCTTCGTCATCCTTCAGTACACTTCGGCATACTTCAGGACAACTAACTTGTAACAACTCTAAGACTCTTATGATGATAAATACGATATTGAGTCGCTTCGACAAGCTACATGACGGTGCGGCATCCTTAAGGACGCCTCGTTAACCCTAAGAACGTTGCAGCATGCCAAAGCATAATTGCCGATAGTGTGCGCTTGCATGTAGGATGCCGAAGAATCCTATTCCTTGTCGATGCCGACAATGAACGCCGGGCCTAAATTGGTTAACAAGAATAAATTGAACATACAAATAAATACGTACCAATGCCGTAACCTGCACTATCATTGTTGTAACTTTTGATCTCATCCCATTCCACCACAAGATAATCCTTATAAGGCGTGACTCTTATTGAAGGTGGGTCGGGCAGTGGCAAAACTCTCACTGAATACACTACTGAGTCGGACCCGTATAGGTTTTTAGCCAAGCAAGTATAATTGCCGCTAAGAGATTGGTCTATGCCTAAAAAGAAAAATATTTATTACACTGTAAAGTATTGGAAAGGTTTTCAAAAAATACAAATATTCTTTTAATATATGTTAATATTTTTTTATTAGACCACAAAGTGCTCACCGCAGCCAGAAGATTGTATTTACATTACCTAACTTTAGCGCGTTGCCTTTAACTTGTAACTGCCTTACGAGTATACTCGTAGTAATTTTTTTTTATTGCTATTGCCACCTTACAAAATGGTAGGTACGTGTAATGTACCTAACTTTTTTTCTATGAAATTTAAATTTCTGATTTTAGTAATGTTTTATTTCAAATGCCAAAGAATTTAACCCCGCCCTCCTTACACGGCCACTGTTTTAAAATTCGTCAGAAATCGCATACAATCATCTACGAAAATACTAGAATGTGGCGGTGCCGGCCAGATCATGTACTACGAGTATACTCGTAGGTTGGCAGGCGACGTGTTAAAAACAGTTAAATGCAAATATCGCTCTCCATGAACTATCCTAAAACTGTTGAAAATTCCGAAATTGTGTTGAGGCGTATAATAATGTCAATTGGCTATATTTAGCCTTCATTGCTCCATTCGTTGCTCCATAACAAGAACCTCTATAAACAAAATTACAAATTTTAAAACTACCCTCACTAAAAACCGCAAATGCTTTTAGTACTAGTGGCTCGCCCAATCTTAGCCTCAGTAGCTATTCATTAGATACCTTGGCTTATATTAATCTAGTTTACGTAGTTACATTATAAAAAAATCTAGTAATAAATACAGCATGTTACTAAGGGCTAATAAACCATACGATAGTGAAAGGATTTTTGAAATCAGTCGTGTAGTTTTTAAGTAATATATGATGCATAATCGCGTAAATAAACAAATACAATACTAAAATACTTACTTTTAATTAGCAAGCTGTCGTCTTTGTTTCTAGTAAACCTTGGATGGTGAGTGATGATGTTCTGGTTGTGGTACCAGACGGTTCTTGGTGGTGGCGATCCCACACTCTTACATTCCATCAGTAAAGAATTCCTGACAGCTACCGTCACTTCGCCTCCTAGCGATGCTACTCCTGCTACAACTAATATTGGAACGATTAAAAAAACAATTACTTGTTTGTCACAAACAAAAAAAAAACAATAAATTACTATCACACCTATATTAGATACCTATATGGGAAAGAACACATCGTGGCAACGTTTTATTTTCCAAAACTAGTGTAAATTCTTGTATTTATGCGTACATATAGTAGATTTTTTAGATATAACTTCTTCGGAAATGTACACAAGTGTATGGAAGTGGTATATTTGCAGTGTACATTGAAAGTGATAATCAACTGTAACTAAATTACGAAAACGCTACATTTATACAGATAACTTGATTTATTTAATTACTTGACACTGACAAATACTCTAATCAAGTGAGTCCATACTTAAGAAAAAAAACACACCAATTATTTAGTTATGAGATAAGTAGACTTCTTGGCGGGAAAGTGAAGCGTCATGTCTGCAGTTTTGTTTTATTATCTAAAATTTGTGATATTTCTAACATTAATGTGTAATAACGGTGGATTATTAACCATTAAGTGTTTGTGAACATACATGAGTGTTGATAAATCAAACAAAACAGTGCAACATCACTTTTCAAATTATCTCTCAAAGAGTCCATGTGAGATCTCAGTATAGTCCCACATCTTTACTGAGGACTCAAGGGGTTTAGAGGAGGGTATTTCATCTCTGATTTATCATATTTATCACCACTCATTCTCATTTACTATGAATTATATATTATCAATATATCACTTACTTGACACTGGCTAAATGTGCTAGACGCACGAAGCCATTATTTAAAAGAAAGAAAAAAAGAAAAGATAAGTATTAAGATATTACTCGATAAAAATGCTTGCTGCCGTTCTAATATGAATGACATAAAACATTAATATTGTTACTGTTGTATTCTATTGCATTGTATCGCTTCACAAACAAATGAAGATAGTAGTTTGAGTACCTAACCAATTGATAATTTTTTAAGTGAGGTTCTTGCCAGGTCGTCTTACAGAGCGGTGACTCGAAACTGACACTTAGTACTACTTACACTTGATTGTTTTGTTGCATGTCAGTTAATCTAAGCTTCGTGATTTTAGTGTAATCATATATTGATTGCTTTTTATATTTAATTTTGACGTTTTCAAGTGCTATATAAATAGTTTATGAAATAAATATATGTTTTTTTTTTTTTTCTGTCTCCTTTTGTATGGGACATTCAGTAGTATTTTGGTCGGTGCTAGTGCTGGCGTGCTCAGTATGTGACCTGTGTCACATACTCAGTTTTAGACAGTACTTATCTTTACTGTGATTGGATTAAGTCTTGAGGTATTTTGCGCTTCAATCGTCGCGCTTTGTTATGGTTTTCCATTAGCGGCCGAGCCAGGGCATTTGGATGTTGTTCGATGCGTTCTTTATAGGACTTAGTGTGGCGTGCAATTTCCTGCTTCACAGTGGGTATTCGTAGGTCATGGTGTAGTAGTTCGTTGGGTACAAACCAAGGAGCGTTGGTTATCATACGTAGTGATTTATTTTGGAACCTCTGGAGGATCTCTATGTTTGAATGTGATGCTGTACCCCATAGCTGAATCCCATACGTCCAGATGGGCTTTAGTATTGCCTTGTACAAGAGTATTTTGTTTTCAAGAGATAGTTGAGACCTTCGACCAATAAGCCAGTAAAGTTTTCTTATTTGGAAGCCAAGTTGCTTCCTCTTAGTGAAAATATGTTTATGCCAGGTGAGTCTTTTGTCCAAATGCAATCCGAGATATCTCACAAGATCTGCCTGTGGAATTTCTATATTGTTTAATGTTACTGGAGGGCAAGATCCTCTTCTTAGAGTGAATGTAACGTTGACTGATTTAGTTTCGTTTGCCTTGATCCGCCACTTTTTGAGCCAGTGGGATATGTCGTTTAGTCCTGTTTGGAGCATTTTTGAGGCCATATTTGGGTCACTGTGGACAGCTAGTACAGCCGTATCATCAGCAAAAGTTCCAGTAGTTAGGGTTTCAGATGTTGGCATATCTGCAGTGAACAATAAGTAAAGTATGGGGCCCAATACGCTGCCCTGTGGAACTCCTGCGTTTATGGGACTTATATCAGACAGTGCTTCTCTATTTTGTACGATGAAGAAGCGCTGCTGTAGAAAAGATTTCAGTATTCCGTACAAGTAATCTGGTAGAGCATTTTTTAATTTAAGAAGTAATCCGTCATGCCATACGCGGTCGAACGCCTGGGATATGTCCAAGAATGCACTGGCGCAGTAGGATTTTGCCTCCAGTGATTCCATGATCTTTTTTGATAGTCTGTGCACCTGGTCAATAGTGGCATGCTTACTATGAAACCCAAACTGATGGTCAGGGATTGATCCTTTTTCTTTGAGGATGGGCAGAATTCGTTGAAGCAGTAGAGACTCGTATATTTTGGATGGAATGGGTAACAGGCTTATAGGTCTGTATGATTTTGCCTCGTCGGGTTGTTTGTCCGGTTTCAATATCATCACAATTTGCGCGACCTTCCACTCCAAGGGAAAGAACTGGAGTCTGGTCATAGCGTTGAATAGTGACGTCAGAAAGGTTATTCCAGATTTGGGTAGTTCCTGTAATATACGGTTCGTTATAAGGTCGTATCCTGGTGACTTTTTTGGTTCCGCTTTTTTTATAGTTCTGGCGACCTCTGCTTTTGTAAATGGGATCGGCATTTCTTCCGTATTTTTAGGAGTGTTTCGAAGGTCAGCAATATCTGCTGCTTCCTCTGGGGAGCCCTCGTAGGGATGAGGAGTGAAGACATTTGAGAGGTGTTTTGAGAAGGTTTCGGCTTTCTCCTGGTCCGTCCGTGCCCAAGTGCCGTCAGTTCTTCTTATAGGAGGAGAAACACTGACTGGGCGTTTTAGTTTCCTGGTGGCTTTCCACAGAGAATAGTCCGAGGAAGCAGTAGCATCCAGCCCAGTGAGATACCTATGGAATCCGTCATTACGATCTTGGTCTAGGATATGCTTGAGCTGTCTGCTGAGGTGATTGAGGTGTTTTTTCGCAAGAGGGTCTCTGGTTTGTTGCCATTGCTTCCGTATTTTCCTTTTTTGGGTTACTTTATCCAGTATATGTTTTGCTACAAAGTTGTCCATGCTTTTATGTGGTAGTGGTGGGGTTGAAGACCAAGCTGCGTCTTGTACATTGCTATTGAAGTATAAGACCGCTTCTGTTATTTCTTCGTTCGATTTTAGACTGACTGGTTGCTGGAATGCCTTATCTGTGAGCTCTCGAAATAATGCCCAGTTAGTTATTTTGTTGTGCAGTACGCATTTTTTTAAGCGCTCTTGGGCGGTAATGTGTAGTTCTACTATGATTGGTGAGTGGTCCGAAGATAGGTCCCTGCAGCTCTGGCAGGATATATTATTCGTACCGATTCCTTTGCTAACACAAAAATCGATAACATCCGGAATCTTTTTTTTGTCCGTTGGCCAATAAGTCGGTTGCCCAGACGATATCACGTTCATATTTCTTGTTTGGATGCATTTTAGAAGTTCTCTCCCCCTGGGTAGGACAAGTCTGGAACCCCAAAACGTATTTTGGCATTGTAGTCGCCTCCTGCAATAAATCTGCCTCCAAGGGATTGAAAATATTCATTTAACTCCGTTTCTTTGATAGTAAACCGCGGTGGACAATAGAGGGCCGATATTGTTATGTCACCAGTCCAGTCGCTCAGTACGATATTTGTTGCTTGGATGTAGTTCTTACAGTAATCTTGCAGTGCATGGTGCTTGATATTTGACCTGATGAGAATAGCCGATCCTCCATGTGCTTTGTTGTCTGGGTGGTTAGTGTGGTACATAATATATCCTGGTATCTTAAAGAAGCTTTTGGTTGTGAAATGGGTTTCAGAGATAAGCAATACGTCTATATGGTGGATTTTGAGAAATATTTTTAACTCTTCCGAGTGTTTGGACAAGCCATTAGCATTCCATACAGCCAATTTTAGTGCTGTGAATGTGATGACATTTTTGATATTAGATCGGTTAGCGTTTGGGTCATAATTAACATTTGGTTCATCAGGGCGACAAGTGTTTCTCTAATGGCTCTTAGCTCGTTGTCAGTTTTTTGTTTTACGTCTTCATCGTTGATTGTTCGCTTACTAGGTTGTTCGGGGAGTCCTGAGGTGGCTGAGGCATACGATTTTCCGTTATTTATTGTTTTATTTGCTGGTTCCTGGCCATCTTTCGTGTATTCAAATTTCCTTCCACGTTTGGTGATTGGTGGCGGATATCGGACTTTCAGCAGTTCTTTGTAGACTGTGCAGCCTTTGTAGTTAGCTGGGTGGTTACCGTCACAGAGGATACATTTGACCTGGTTGGATCTTTCTTTCCGTTGGCAAGCTGAAGTGTGGTGGGGTCCTGCACATTTGACGCATCTGGGCTTTCTATTGCAGAACTTTTGTGTGTGGTTGTAATCTTGGCAATTAGTGCACTGTGGGATTACTCGCATTGGCCTGGGTGCTTCAAACGCTATGCGGCAGTGTAGTAGAGATTTTACGCTATATAATAATATGTCTTTATTGTTTTCCCGAGGTTCTAACTCAATGCTCCACATTGGTAACGCCTGTTTTGTCCTTGTGTTTTGGATGTTCCAGATATTTGTTACTTTATGGTCAAGCTCCTCAATTGCTATTTTTATTTCCTCTTTATCGGTTGATGGGTGTAGGTTTTTTAGTACCACTCTAAAGCTGCGGTCTTGTTTTGGCTGGTAGCTGAAGAATTCTGTGTCTTTGGCCTTCAGTTCTTTGTAAATAGAGGAATATGAATCGGGTGATTTCGACTGTATTTTAACTATGTCGCCTCGTAGTATCTTAATTTCATACTCCCCCTTAGCCAAGGGCAACCAGGGAAGTAGCCACTTCTCCTAGTAATTTTTGTAGGGGTTGTATATTTTTGACTCCATCGATAAACAGTGGAGGGGGTCTTATTATTTTCGGTGCTTGTGCTTCAGGCTTATCTGTTTGCTCTACATCGTCAAGCTCTGTAAAGCGGTTGGATGTTGCTACTGGTGGTGTTGCAAGCCAGTAATTCAATTTTGTTTGTTTTTGATTTTGACTGCGCCTTGTCGCGTCGGGGCTGGATCTTTGTCTTTTGCTATAGTGTACTTCTGAGAACTGCTCTTCTTCGGGTTCTCTGCCCGTTATGTCCGCTATCTCCATGTTTATTTTGTCTTGGTTAGTTAATCCGCTAAAGGAACCTGATCTTGGCCGATTTGTAAACATTCCTTTGTGTAAGATTTGTTGTGTCATAGTTTTTGGGTTGTTCTTATCTATTTTTTTTATATTTTCAGGGGGGGGTTTAGAATTGTAAATTTTGTTCATTTTTGTTCCCACGAGTAGGGACGATTTAACACGTCGCAAGAGGGGTGACGCCCATTCCCTCAAGAAGGCAATACAACGACGTTTGCCGGGTCCGTCGAGGTTGGCGCTTAGGACTTGCCTCCTGCAAGCCATGCATCCTATCGGCACGTGTTCCCACCTTAGGATTAGGGTGATTTATTAAAAGAGGTATTCTTCCTCTTGGTCCGGGCGGCTAAGCCAAGGCCCTCGATTCCGTGAAAAGGTATGTGCACAGAGTTGCGAGTTGTGGGGGTCATTTCCTACCCCCAGCAGATCCGGCTTGTTAGGCCTGGTTTTTTCAGGTTTATTACCGTCGCCCGAGTCTCGACGTTGATCTTTTACGGCTAGTTAGATCTTCACTGAGCCAACCCTCCTCTTTTTTCGTACGGGCTTGGGACCGTCAATGGCAGATATATGTATTTAATTTTTTTTTAAATGTGTAATTTTGGTACTGGTGGAGGATAAAAGATGACGAGTTTCGTACCCTATTCATCTTAACTCTACTGCCAACAGAGAATAGGCATGTTAGTTTTTAGTTAACGTCAGTAACAGCTAAACTAAACCGTTAACTTACTAAAGTGGTTAATTCATTAATTAAAATATATTATTGAGTTACAAAAAATTTTTTTATAGCCAAATAAGACAACTCGTTAGCTAAAGTTTTAAAGACATGGTAATGTCAAATAGGTTTTTTTGACTCTCGTTTCAGCGTTGGTCGTGAAGACATCGTTTTTCTGAGGCTCCTATCTTACCTGAAGATGCCCTGTGTAAGGGCGAAACATGTGTCGTGTTGAATAGTTTCTCGATTTTTCGGGAAATTATAGTAGCGCGGGAATTGTTACAAAGATATTTTTAATCCATAACTTGCTTACAATGGATTTCCGCAAAGTTACGCCTGAATCAATAAATTATTTAGGTTTATTTTTTATTGATTAAATATTATTAAAAAAGTTCATATGGAATATTGTAGAATAAGATGATAATTAATTATTTCTTTAAAATTATATAATTAAATTCAGCTCGAACACTCTTATTCGAGATTAATCATTGATTAAGGTTCTAATTTCAAATTAAGCAGAATTGTTCCATAACTCACGGGCTTGAGTTTGTTTTGGATCTATTTATATGCTGTGAATAATTGTTAAGTATAGTATGTAATTGGAACAGAATACTTAAGAACATTGAAAAGCTCGTAAATTCTTTACAAATTTAGTTTCGACCTCATTAGTTAGTCTTTAATTTAGTTAGACATTAGTGGAACAGACATTTATATTCCAAAAATTGTAAAATTCAATATAATATATTAGCTTTGATATAAAATACAGGATTAGGATATTAAGTTAGGTACATAGTAGGATTTCTCTTCGTCGACTCTCACGACTCCTAGGCCACACAGCACCCATATAATCTGTACAATAATCTTATCCCAACTTGCTAGAACTTTACTACAGTAGATTTGGTCAGCCTTAAGTTCCAGCAAAGGAGACTCAATCTCCCCGTGACCACGATTGGCGGTAAAGTATTTGAAACGTCGGGATGAAAATAGTTTAATATGCCGCAATTGAAATCCATTAAATTTGTTGTTTACAATCGCGTAAATAGAATACAACAATGAAGGATTTATTATTTTTTCTTTTTTCTATTGAGTTAATATAATAATAATAATAACAAATCTTTATTGTCGTTCAAAGGTTAGTATTACATGGGTTGGTACTACATCTTTTAAGTTTAATAAAACTTGTGTTAGAAGAGTACCCTCTTTGCTGTGGTACATATAAGAACGTAAGCAGACTTAGATTTATCATAATTATTAAGTATGTATTTCAAATATAAATACTAATTTTTATATATATATATAATATAGTGTGTGCAATAAGTAGTGTATATACCACATATGTGAAAAATAGTGTTAATTCTATCTTACCTCTTTGTGAAGGAGTATTGGTAACTCTCCTGCTCTCCGGGCCTTCTCCTACGACAGTACTGGCTGTGACCCACACGTCAAACTGCCTGCCTTCGCTCAGACCTCTCAATTCCACGTTTTGGGTCTTCTCATAGGCCTCCGTCAATGTTTGAGCGTCTATACGCACAGTTTGTGGTCCATCGTTGCTGTAAAGAATAATTTAAAGTTACTACTGTTTGTACTGTTTTTAAAACTCTTTATTGCACATAAATCAAAGATATCAAAACATTATAAATAAAAAGGATATGGTCTAAGGCGAACTTATCTCTATAAGATGTGCATCGTTCTCCGTTGGCGACTATTCGCCAATTCATCCGACCTCTATATTCAAAGATCTGATCGTAATTCCGAAAGCCGAAAACAAAACGTATCGCCAAATTCTGAAGTCGCTCCAGCCTGTTCAGCAAGTCTAACATCAAATCCAGGAAGCAAATGTCCGCATAATCAAGGATGGGAAGTAAAAGTGCTTGGGCCAACTGAACCTAAGTGTGATTGTATGTATGTATGATTTCATTTCTTTTTTATGTCTGTATCTTTAATTTTTAGGTTATTGATAATATGTTAATTTTTGTTTATGCTTTCATGCAGTGAATTTTGTGTACATCTGTTAGAGATATACATAGAAGTTCTCTGTCACGGCCATAAATTTTTAAAAATGTTTTTTTATCTGTATTGTTGATGTACCTTATTAAATAAATAAACCTTGGTCTTGTACGGCAGGAAATATATTAAATGTGCGGCCCTCAACCTTTTGGAAAATAGGCACTGCAGTCTATGCAAATACCAGGGGTAGAGCAATCTGCCGAACCTTTCAAAGCCTCTCGCTGATATCTTGTGAAAATTTCGCCAGGCCGCTCATTTTATCCCAAGAGTGAGCGGCAGAAAGATTCCTTTGAAACATACAGTATGCGCTCCTATTTTTTAATAGTCATCGATGGATAAGGAATGTGTTCTTTTAAACTAATACTTGCTGACCCGATGAACTACGTGTCGCAATATTTTGTGCCATCTGTCAAGTAGATATTGAAGATACTGTGTGAATGAGTAAATGAGACAGTCTTTAAAAACTATTTAAAAACGCATTTAAAAACTAACTGTTAATTTTTCATACAAACCGTCACGAGACGATTACGTACACAATAAATGAATCCAATTTGGTGCAATCGTTCGGAATTCATAGGCGTTCATACATTTTGGAGATTCATTTTTATTTATAAAGATTTTAATGCATCTGGTACCTTGTTAGTGTGTAGTGCCGGCTTTCAACTAAATCGCTAACACAAACGTATGCTATATCACAACTGTAAAAATGACTTACCTTGCTGTAGGTTTCCAATAGACAGTGTAATGTAGTAACCTTCCATTCGGCTGTCTTGGGATCTTCCAGCTGACCAGAAGAGTGTTGGATGACTGCGACAGTAGCTTTATTTCCGCTGGTGCATCAGGCACTAAAACAGCATAATGTAATTAAATGTCTGGTAACCTTAAGGCGTAATGTTAACGTGGAAGCGCTCGTAGCTCTGCGGTGCTCGGTGGTCGGAAACGATCGCCGAAGTACAGAAAGGTTTACAGAGATCAGTCTTTGGATGGGTGACCGTTTGTGTGCTTCGGAAGGCACGTCACGCCGTTGGTCCCGGTTATCACTAAATGTGGTAGTCGTTAAGCCATGCTAGAGGCCTAATGGGCGGCTTGAAAAATTCTAACAGCAGGACGCCATACACCTGCCTCCGCCAATTCGCACTGGGTCAGCGTGGTGGAGTATGACCTAATACCCTCGCACCTTGATATGTGAGAGGAGGCTCGTGCTCAGTAGTGGGACGTTAATGGGCTGTGATGATGAACGTTAAGGCTACTTTTACATACGTAATATCACGTCTATTTCACGGGCTTTTCGTTTAAGTCCTGCTGCTCAGTGTTCCTATATCATGTACGTATTTATGTATGTAGGTTTATTTTATCTAATTAATAATATATATTTTTGTTTTTGTTTATCAAAATATAACTTTATATTTTTATTCTTTTCTACACCCTCGGTTTTCATTTAATTTTAATCACTCTTCATCCTAAGGTTGCCTGGAAGAAATCTCTGTTAGCAATAAGGCCGCCTATTGTATCGCTTTTCTTGTGCAATTGTTTTCTTATTTTATTTTTAATTTCATGTACAATAAAGAATTTTCTATCTATCTATCTATATCAAACGCCCACTCTTCGCCACTTATATTGCTGATTCCACGTAATAGGTGGCGAGCCTATTGCCGCTTACCTGGCAATATGTTCACCAGAGCCTCGCCCGTTGATCGGCAGGTGCACCACTTTCAGGTGAGGTTGCCTTGGGCTACTCAGATCTTGGTAGTCGCCCTTTACACCCAAGGTTACTTTTATTGAAACGATATCCATACTTCTTGTGATGTTTTATATTTTAGCTATATTCCACTGCTAAACGTTGGTGCTTTCAATAGTATATTACAATAAAGGTTTTTGCCCATAATCTCCACGCTGGGCACACGGGTTAGTGATCGCACATTCAGCCAGTACGCAGCATAATAATAAATAAATATAAATCCTCCTACAATCACACTTATTTAGCTCCAAGAGAAGTATAATTAATGAAAAAAAATGAAAAAGTGTTTATTCAGTTAACAAAATGCTGGTACAAAAATTTTACACTTCTGCCAAACTGCACGGCAGTTTGTTGGCAGACGTAGCTCCCATTTAATTACACTTTATTACAAAAATATTAATATGGATAACACTTTCTCCAATTAAAAAGAACTTGTGTTATGGATACTAAAGAACGGATAAACATACTTTTATACTTTTTATTCTGTAAATACGTACTTAATATACTAGAATATATCCAGACCAGAACAAATATACGTGTTCAAGCACACAAAGATTTGCCTGTGTAGTAATCGAACCCACAACCTTAGGAGTAAAGTGCAGATATACTGACCTCCACGCCTTATCGGTCGTCAAACCGAAGGATGACGCTACTGCCCATTAACCGGTTTTATTTTCCTTCGTCTGCTCTTACTCCTAAAGGGGTGGCACTAGGCCGGTCCCGCACGAAACGATTACTTGTGTTGTTATTATAATGACATCATCATCTCAGCCCATTAACGTCCCACTACTGAGCACGCTCGTAGCTCCGCGGTGCTCGGTGGTCAGAAACAATCACCGAAGTAAAGCAGAGTTTACAGAGGTCAGTCCTTGGATGGGTGACCGTTTGTGTGGCATTTGATATCGAGCGCTTCCGTGCTTCGGATGGTACGCTAAGCCGTTGGTCTCGGTTATCACTAAATGTGGTAGTCGTTAAGCCATGTTAGAGTCCTAAATGGGCGGCTTAAAAAAATCTAACAGCAGGACGCCATACACCTGCCTCCGCCAATCCGCACTGGGTCAGCGTGGTGGAGTATGACCCAATACCCTCGCACCTTGATATGTGAGAGGAGGCTCGTGCTCAGTAGTGGGACGTTAATGGGCTGAAATGATGATGACTGAGCACGAGCCTCCTCTCACGTACCAAGGTGCGAGGGTATTGGTTCATACTCCACCACGCTGACCCAGTGCGGATTATAATGACAAATAGACAGATAATTGCGATAGGTTACTTACGCCTGAAATGTGGCTTCACAAAACTGGGATAACTAGACCAAATGATCGATATCAATTCTTGACAAATTCATTTCATCTTACCCCATAAGAAACAGTATTATATATTATTTATGTAGTATTTTATGGGTTTAATAAAAATAATAGGGTGTACGGGGATCCTACCAAGACCTCAGGTGCCTCAACCTCACCTGCAAGTGGTGCACCTACCGTTTAGCGGATGAGGCTTTGGCGAACATTGCAGTTTTCGGTCAGTAAAAGGCAATAGGCTTGCCATCGTGGCACCAAAAATACTATTGACAAAATCTGGGCGTAAATTCTATGCTTCTGCTTAATCCTTTAGGGACACAGGCGTAATGGTATGTATGTATAAATAAAAATAACCTTCAACTTAAAGTACTTGGTAGATGATTTGCCGCGACACTTATAATTTATATCAAAAATAAATATCTACTTACAATCACACCAATTATTTAGCTCCAAGATAAGTATCAAGAAGAACTTGTGTATTAAGAATGTCATTATGAACGAATAAACATACTTATATATTTTTTTCTTTTGTAAAAAAATACTTTATATACATAGAAAACCCAGACCAGTACTATTTATGGTCAAGTACACAAAGAAATAGAACCCACGACCTCAGTAATACTGACCTCCACGCCAAATCGGTCGTCTAACATATAAATTATTAGTAAGGATAGTTATACATAAATGTATTCTAAAGTACTCTATTATAAAGCCTTAGAGTGGTCTGCCTTCCCAAATTTCACGGAAGTCTACCCATTATTCATATGACACAATGTGGCTGCGACTCGCTGCATTATACAGGGCAGGTCAACCGTATTTCGGAACCATTGTAGTTAAGGCTACTTGTAAGGTGTGCCGAGTTAAAATGTTCTAGACATTTCAATTCATTTCAGTACTAACAAATCCTTTGCTTGATACACATACCTAAAAAAGATAAAAAAAAACTTTAATAATAAATAGTAGTGCTCTCACAAACGGTATCTACGGAAGACCAGCGTCGAGGTGTTTTCGTGACATGCTGAGTGGATACCTTTTCTGTGACACTTTTCAAATTGTTACTTAAATATAATGTATCTGTTTTCTTGAACTTGCTGCGGACCACCCTGCTGTGGCCCTTGCTGCCCCACCATCACTATCTACACGTGCTGTACCAAGATCTGCTAGCGAGGCAACCACTGAGCAACATGGCTACTTGCAGCACATTCCTCGGGTCAGCTCCGATTCTTCGTCGTTCGTCGTCGAAGACCAGTGCCGTTGTTGTTGTTGTGAAATGTGACGTCACATTTATATCATTCGAATTTCTCGCAGCGGAAATTTTGGTAAAAACATGCTTAGGGGCTATCCATAAATTACGTCACACGTTGAAAGTGTGGGAGGGGGTTGACAAAGTGTGACATGGTGTGACAAGGGGGATGGGAGGGATTCAAAATTTGTAGGAGGGGGTTGACAAAGTGTGACATGGTGTGACAAGGGGGATGGGAGGGATTCTAAATTTGTGGGAGGGGGTTGACAAAGTGTGACATGGTGTGACAAGGGGGATGGGAGGGATTCTAAATTTGTAGGAGGGGGTTGACAAAGTGTGACAAGGGGGATAAGAGGGATTCTAAATTTCGTGACGTCACATTTGAAAATCCAGGTCCTATTAAAATTATAGGGCTGCTATTTTAATGTAATTATTTCTTGCTGTATAATTGCAAAATATGTGACATCACACTATGGAGGAGGGAGTCTCACTAGTGTGACCAGCTGTGACAAGGACGAAGTGGGGGTCAAAACTTCACGAAATTCGTGTGACGTCATTTACGGATGACCCCTTATAATATAAAATCTGGGAAAGGACCTTACATGCTGTTATGTAAGTAAGTAAACAAATATTGGTGTGGCACGATGCCTTGGTTATGGCCACAATCAAACGAGCAAATTGGACTACGCTTCGTTAGACCTACCCGGAGACGTTGCAATCCTGCAATCCCAAGGAAACGTAAATGTTCTGCCCTTATAACTAGGTACTGGAAGGAAAGGAAGCTTACTTGGGAAAACCGGTCGGCAGACTCCTCAAGTGGCTCCGTAACTTCTTCTCCAGCAGTTATTCACGCACAAACAGCACTACGCGTAGGCACAAGAGTCCAGGACGTCCAGATATAGTCTATATTGAATAATCACCAATTTTCGCTGAATTTTGTCACGTTTAACGAGAGCGGCATGTACTCGTTAGAACAGCGGCGGCCATGACACCTTTTATCTAAGTCTACCACGGCGCGGGAGTTGTGGCGCGCGGCAAATTTGAATCATTAGGAACTAGGAATCAGTAAGTGGATGGGATGAATCGCAAGGAGAAGCTATAAGGGCTTTCCATAAACCCCCCACTTGAAATTCACTAGGATTTCAAAGATAAGCATTAGAATCAAAAGTGTGCTCGAAATCGAAAGAGCTAACCAAAAATAAAAATATAAACTAACTTAAAATAACGCAATGTCTAGCTTGCTACTTAATATTAATGAAAATATATTGAAAGGTAACATTACATAGGTAACGGACAGATTTTCACCACAGGCCGGCGAAAAACGTGGCCGTTAGCAGTCCTGACTGTAACTACTCGTACAATGTTATCGCTACCAGGATGAAGTTGTACAATTTTTGCTAGTCTCCAACACGTAGATGGAAGATTAGGCTCTATAAGAATAACGAGGTCGTCAATCTTGACGTTTGGCTGAGGCAGGAACCATTTATTTTTCTGTTGAAGAGTATGTAAATACTCGCGCTGCCATGTGCGCCAGAAACATTGAGTTATTTTCTGAAGCATTTGCCAGCGAGAACGCGGACACGATACATCTTCCAACGGAATTTCAGGTAAAGTGACAAGTGGACCACCGGTTAAAAAATGTCCCGGCGTTAGAACGTCAGTTTCTCGCGGATCACTAGACAACGGACAAAGAGGTCTAGAGTTAAGTACGGCTTCTATTTTAGCGAGAACTGTAAACATTTCTTCTAAGGTCAGTGTTTGAGACCCTACTACACGTTTTAAATGATATTTAGTTGATTTAATACCGCTTTCAAAAATACCTCCAAAGTGAGGTGCGCTGGGAGGATTAAATTGCCAAATAATACGTTTGCTGGCCAAGTTGTCGGTGATCTCAGTGTGATTTTGCTTAAGCAAGTTGAACATTTCATTTAACTGCCTGTTGGCGCCGACAAAATTTGTGCCACAATCTGTTATAATTTTTTGACAGATGCCTCGTCGCGATACAAATCTATCTAATGCAGCCAAAAAGGCTTCGGTGCTGAGTTCAGTTACTACTTCTAAATGAACTGCTTTAGAAATTAGGCATACGAAGAGGCATATATATGCTTTGTATGTTCGAGCATTACGTCGTCGACTTTCTTTTAATGTAAACGGTCCGCCGAAATCAATGCCACTGGTCTGAAAACATCTTCCGGGTTGAAGACGTGAGGCCGGAAGACTACCCATCATAGGTTGACATGGAACCGGTTTCGCTTTAAAGCACACCACGCATTTGGAAAGGCGGGAACGGATCAGTAGTCTTACACCCATTATCCAAAATCTCCTTTGAATAAGAGACTGCAAAGTCCTAGGACCGCAGTGAAAATATTTTAGATGGAAGTAATCTACGATTAATTGTGATAAATGACACGATTTAGGTAGAAGTAGAGGAAACACGGTCACTTCAGGGAGACTTGCGTTGCTAAGGCGACCCCCCACACGTAAAAGACCTGCAGGATCAATGTACGGAGACAATTTTTGAATAGTCTTGACGCATGGTAAGTTTTCTTTAACTTGTTCAAGTTCTTTCTCAAATTGTAAACACTGTACATGTCTAATCAAGGTACTCAATGAATTATCTAATTCGCAGGTCGACAGTGGACCGACAACACGATATTCACGAGCTGACTTTGCATTTTTAATGAATCGCAGACACCAAGCAAATGTTCTTTGCAGTTTGTTGAATGAAGAGAACTTTGAAATCAAGTCGATAACGAAATCTTGAGACTCGGTAATCAATAATGTTTGTGATATCGGAGGCTTGAACTCTGGGAGTTGTTCATTTGGTATAAGAACCTTTGACGATGGCCATTCAGTGGGAAGCTGAGATAGCCAAGAGGGCCCCTTCCACCACAGATGGTGATCAGCGAGTTCTGCGCAGGTTACTCCGCGGCTACAACAATCAGCAGGGTTATCTTTAGTGGAAACGTGAAACCAGTTTACTTCATCGATCTGGTCGGTAATCTGTACGACACGGTTAGCTACATACATTTTTAGCAAATGTGGTGGCGTATGTAGCCAAGAAAGGACAGTATTGCTATCAGTGTAGGCTGCGACAGAGTCGATAGAAATTTTGTCTTTCAACAAATTGTACATGTGGCTGAGCACACGAGCTAACAGCACTGCAGAGCACAGTTCCAGTCTGTTCACTGTCACTGTACGTAAGGGAGCTACCTTTGATTTTCCTATCAACAGACTAACTTTAGTAAGGCCTGATGTGACTATACAGAGATAGACACAACAGCCGTATCCTTTTGACGAGCCATCACAGAAACCTACCATGTGGATCTGCGTAGGATTTGGGGACATTACCAACCGAGGTAGCTTAATTTGCTGTAAAGCTGATAAGTTAGCGGCAATGATATGCCACTGCTTCGCAAGATTTTTGGGAATAGGCTCATCCCAAGAGAGGTTGAGACGCCACATTTCCTGCAGCAATAACTTCGCTGCGAATATGAGTGGTGATATCCATCCGAGGGGATCAAAGATTCGTGCGACGATAGAAAGGATCGATCTTTTGGTGAAATCGATATTAAAATTATCAGAGAATGAGTACGAGAATTGATCACTCGATGGATCCCATTGAATCCCTAAGATTTTTAGAAATTCCTGGCCTGATTCATCAAAAACCTTGGTCGATTGACGATATTCTGGAGGAATATCAGCAAGAAGATTAGGGTCGTTGCTGCTCCACTTACGGAGCTCAAATTTTCCTTTCTCGAGCAATGATATTAGATCGTTTTTTAACTCCACTGCCTTGTCGAAAGTTGACTCGCCAGTAGTGATATCATCTACAAATATCTCTTCCCGTAACACTTCAGGAGCTCGAGAAGAAAATTCAGACGTGTGGTCCTCTGCTAGTTGTTGCAGAGTTCTAATTGCAAGATAGGGTGAGCTGCTGACACCGTACGTCACGGTGTTAAGTTCAAATTCTTGTAAAGGAGCGTCCGGTCGCTCGCGCCAGAATATATGTTGATATATTCTATTTTCAGGTCGGATAAGAATTTGCCTGTACATCTTACAGATGTCTGCAGTGAACACGACAGCGTGTAAACGAAATTTTGTAACAATATCAATAATATCGATTTGAAGTTTTGGCCCTGAATGAACTGCATCATTGAGTGACTTAAGTTTCGTTGTTTGGTGGCTTGCATCGAAAACAACGCGGAGACGGGTCGTGGAACTGCTCGGCCTCACGACACCGTGGTGAGGAATAATATATGCTGATCCAGTAGACGACGGTGAGACAGGCTGCATGTGTCCTAACTGCTCGTACTGGCGCATAAAATCGACATAGTCAGCCTTCAACTCTGGTTCACGAATAAGACGTTTCTCCAAGTTGAGAAAGCGATTTAAACTCTGGCGATGAGAATCGCCTAGAGGGGGAGAATCTTCCTTAAGCATGATTGGCACGACGTAGCGGCCTTCAGGTGTGCGGTAAGTATTTTCTTTATACATTTGTTCACATACTTCTTTTTCAGGGTCAGAAAATTTTATTTTAGGAGGCTCCTCTGCTTCCCAAAATCGCTGCACGATATCATCCAGCTCACATGTGGAAGTGATGAGTGACGTCACAGGTTGGGAAGGAGAGTGGATGTGAGCGCGGTCGGATAGCAAGCCGCTGATAACCCAACCGAAGACACTAGACAGTGCACAAGGTAAGCCAGGTCCCGGGGCATAACGAGATCCAGTATATATTTTATCAAAACATTCAACACCTAACAGAATGTCTATATGACTAGCCACATCAAAGTTTTCGTCGGCTAAATCCAGGTGGTTAAAATGCTCACGTATCGAGTTAGGTAAAGACGACGATGGCATTTTAGAAGTAATTTTAGGTATAGTTACCATTGGTAAATCAAAACAAGGAGCTTCACTGCGACGAGGCATAACTGAACAAAATGTAACACCCTTTATAGTTTGAACCGAACTCTGACCTATTCCAGTCACCGCCATGTTACAATGCTGCACTGGCAACCCTAGTCGCTGAGCGCACGACGTGGTTATAAAACAATCCATTGAACAGCTGTCTATTAAGGCGCGTGCGCATTGAAGCGAACCATAAGCGTCGCGAACGCGAACCACAGCCGAACCTAATATCTTGGTTGTTCGATGTTGACTTGCCTGCGGCGCGCACGTAAGGGTCACGTTTGAGTTGACAGATTCGTAATCAGAATTCTGAGTTGGTAAATTAGTAGTATCTATATGTAACAAAGTGTTATGCTTCGAGTTACATATCAAACAAGTTTTTTTTGATAGACAGTTGTTCAAATGATGACCGGGTCGTAAGCAATTTCTGCATAATTTTAAATCCTGAGATAATTTAATTCTAGAGGGTACGTCTAGAGACTGTAATTTGTGACATTTGTAAATAGAATGAGAAGAGTTGCAGCACGGGCAGATTACTGGTTTATCATTATTGGTTGAATTACTTTTAGTCGAGTTGGTAGAAATGACAAAAGAGGACTTCGGTGGTGGACTGTATTTAGCGTTGTTAATTTTAACAGGACGAGTTTGTTTAGAACTAGAGGAAGAAGTAGAAGTAGCCGTTGACTGACTAACTTCCAGGATTTTGACATAGTTCTGCATGTAAGTAAGTAAATCATCAAATGTTGGTATTTCTTTGGTATTCTGTAACTCGAATCGTTGACGAGTGTCATTATCTATCGTACGAGAAGCTACAAAAAATAATATGAATTCATCTAAAGATTGAATTTGTAACGCACGGAGGGCGTGTACACCTTCATAAAGTGCATTTGTTAACTTCGTTAAACTGTCGAGTGACGGTTTGTTAACCGCTTCAAGTTTGAATAACTTTTCTAAGTACGCCGTCGCGAGAATACGTTTGTTATCGTATCTATCGAGCAGCGCGTCGTACACTATGCTATAGTTAGCGGCGGTTATAGGTACGCCTTTTGCAATAGTTAGGGCGAAGCCTGAAAGACACGTTATAAGGTAGTGGAATTTTTCTATGTTTGAAAGCGCTGAATTGTTATGAATTAAGGGCAAGTAGCTATCCTTGAATGTTTGCCAGTTTTCAATGTTACCATCAAATTTCGGTGTTTGTAATTTTGGCAAGTAAGATTGGAATTTAAAATCATTGCTGGTATTTTGACAAGGAACTGTTTGCGTAGACGGGTTATCGAGCTGTAACGATTCAGCTACTTCCTGCACATTGTAATATAACTCGTCAAACGAAATTAATGCCTTATTATCTGGCGTAAATTCAGGATCTGAAGCTAATCGTTTCATATCGATTTTCTGATTAAGTTCACGAAAGTTTTCTCGAACGTTATCGATGCGTTTGTATCTAGAACGAAATGATGACAATTTCGAACTATCTATCTTGACAACTTTAGATAAGTCGTAAATAATTTGCAGAGAATAGAACTCATACTCTCGACGCTTGATCAGAGATTGTATCTCCACTTCGATAGCGGATTTGGACATTTTCACACTCTTCAACTACAATGACTAAAATACGTAAATCGTTTTTATGAATGACGTCGCCTCAACAGAATTCAAAACGGACGATTATTACGTAAACAATGACTAGTTTGACTTAACGTTATAAGTATGTAGGTATTACAATTTACTTGAAATAGGTAGCTAAGCCTAATTGTATAAGTATACCTAAATACGAACATAAGATTGAAAGAAACTACCTATTTGTTGACCAAATTATGTAGTAAAAAATGCGATTTGATTCCGAGCACAATTCAACACCAATACCTAGCTCACGTACTCAGCGGGCAGGCAAAACGACCGCAATCACAATTTACTCGTAAAATATCATAAATTAGTGATGTAGGTAGATAGAAATAAATGGAATAAGTACATAAATGGAATCTAATGAATGATTTTAGTATTTGAAATTGTTTCAAATGGCTGTATAGATTTGAAATAAAGAACATAAACTTCGTATAATTTCTAAATCGTTAGGTATAGGCGCTAGTAAATAGATAATCCGGCAAGAACGGGATCACTTAATATGGTGTGGCACGATGCCTTGGTTATGGCCACAATCAAACGAGCAAATTGGACTACGCTTCGTTAGACCTACCCGGAGACGTTGCAATCCTGCAATCCCAAGGAAACGTAAATGTTCAGCCCTTATAACTAGGTACTGGAAGGAAAGGAAGCTTACTTGGGAAAACCGGTCGGCAGACTCCTCAAGTGGCTCCGTAACTTCTTCTCCAGCAGTTATTCACGCACAAACAGCACTACGCGTAGGCACAAGAGTCCAGGACGTCCAGATATAGTCTATATTGAATAATCACCAATTTTCGCTGAATTTTGTCACGTTTAACGAGAGCGGCATGTACTCGTTAGAACAGCGGCGGCCATGACACCTTTTATCTAAGTCTACCACGGCGCGGGAGTTGTGGCGCGCGGCAAATTTGAATCATTAGGAACTAGGAATCAGTAAGTGGATGGGATGAATCGCAAGGAGAAGCTATAAGGGCTTTCCAAATATCATTTTGCAACATAACCCAACATGTAAAATAGCTACCGAAGCGAAGCAAGAGCGTGCCAGTAGTGTTATTGTAGTTGTTGCAAGATTTACTTTCAGCACAGAGAATTCCAGAAAACAACTCATGATTGAACAAATTATCTTTTTATACGTTTATACTTAAGTTATATATACTCTACAGTAGCAGCGACTATAACTAGTTTTAGGAGTTGCGTCATTACAAACCTTAGTGGTTTAAGTATACGACCCTTTAACATGTCATGGAATATTTTAAAAGTTATGATAAATAAAAAAGATGAAACGTATCCAATGATGAGAGGTAGCCTAGCCCTTTGCTCACACTAAATATGAACCCATATTAGTCGCCTCCTACGAAACTCTCGGACAAGTCATGATAGAAGAGGTGATAGAATTCTATGGATGCGCCGCTACCACACGACACAAAAAAGATTGGAATCAACCAAAACTTTGAGTTGCCACGCATAAATTAAAACCAAATTTGCGCGATAATAATTCTGATTACGATGTCATGAATTCGGTTCTAAATTAAACAGTGTTATTATTATTATTGTACTAACTAAAGCATGGTTCAAGAAGATTAATAACGAACAGTTCTGATATTTAAAACAAATTATATTATTATTAGAATAACCGCGGGCGAAAACTACAATTCCAATTGGTTTTTTAGGGTTCCGTTCTCAAAGAGTAAAAAAACGGGACACTATTGCTAAGACTCTGCTGTTCGTCCGTCCAATAATTAAATTAATGTTTAAGGAGCGCTCCCATACTATAAACGTGGTTTTTTCGCTTAATATTGATAACGGCAACGCTTCAGATATTCACAGAATATTTATTTATTCACCCTCTTTAGTTGACATAACCCTTTATGGATACAATTTCAAACTGCCCAGGTAGACTGTTCCTAAATTATATTATTTTACTTCATACCTACACGACAGATTTATTATTACCCACATTTATTATAGATCTCTCATATAAGTGACTGTATGGCTTTTCATGAGAAAAAAATATTCTTTAAACCCAATTGAGCTTTGGATTTAGCAACAAATAAATTTCAGTACCATTGTTATACATAATGGTATGGAACCCTTCGTGCGCGAGTCCGACTCGAACTTGGCCTTATATTTATTATATATTGTGCCGTGTGGTGTCAATAAATGCAATCTATTTTACACTACTTACCATCTTGCAGTGTAGCACAGACGATGGGGAAGGAGAAAGGCCCAAGACCGTAGTTAGAGAAGCCGGCAACTTTGATGGTGTAGTTGCTGTACTTCAGGAGACTTTGAAGGCGCAGCTCCGTCACAAGAGAGGTGGCGTTGAACCAGTTGCGACCTGTTTAGAATTGTTCATTAGTTTCATACATACATACATAAAATTACGCCTGTTTTCCCGAATAGGTAGGCAGAGGCATATTTAACGCAAACATTTCGCCGGTGGGCCTGGATCAGCGTGGTGGAGTATGACCCGATACCCTCGCACCTTGGTATGTGAGAGGAGGCTTGTGCTCAGTAGTGGGACGTTAATGGGCTAAGATGATAATTCATTTGAAGCTTATAAAAGTCCTATTTTGGTAAAGTCTATGGGATTCTAAGTGTCTAGTTTATATTTAACACAAGAAAGATGTGATGCTTTTAGAAAATAAAATTCTACATTAGCTAATGGGGTCGAACGAATGTTTACTTTACGACATCTTTACTGCTGAGTAATGTGCTATTTCGATGACGTAATTATTACTTTATTTATTTATTTTATTTCGATCTAACCTTTTTTTTGTTTTAGTCTGGGTGAATGGGGCTCCCAAGCTCTCAGGGGGCCCAAGCTTACCTCACCTGCAAGTGGTGCACCTGCCGATGAACAGACGAGGCTCTGGCGAACATATAAATTTCCGATAAGCGGCAATAGGCTCGCAACCTATTACGTCGGACCAAAAATATAACTAGTATAATGTGGGCGTTAATATGCCTCGGCCTATCCCTTCGGGGAAGCAGGCGTGATATTAAATACGTATGAATGTATTGTTTCAAAAATACCATGATTTAATTAGGGCTCGTGGCACCTAGGGTTAACATAATATAAAATCAACGAAGTTTTACAATATTAGAATACAATAATGTCATATATTTAAAATATATGGAACAGGTACACACAGACATACATAGACACAATAAAATATTAAAAAAAAAAAAAAAATTATGAAGACTTAACAAATAAGCCACCAAGAATTTGTTGTAAAGAGGATTGACATTACTCTCAATCCTCTTTACAGGAAGAATACGCTGCGAACTGGCTATCTGCCAAATCTCTTAGTGCATTTGCCTGTAACTTCATTGCATTCCACTGACCCTTTTCTGATATATACAGGGTGTATACAGCATGCTACACTGTCATCAAAACTTTAGTCTGCTTGTACTGCTACTATATGTGGAAGTTTAGTTTACCAGATGTCTCTCGGTGCAGGGTATTTGTATTGCTTTCAACTGACCACTATGCTTTAATTCACTTACCCTGAGCAGCATAAAGCACGCTGTATCCTATTAAGGCACCAGCCTGCTTGTGTGGAGGTATGGGCTGCCAGCTGACTCTCAGTGCAGTTGATGTAACTGCATTGCACTCCACTGAAGATGGACCCTCTTCTGGCGCTAGAGGAAATAATATGTACTTTTTTGGTAGGATATTCCATGTTCTATAGAAAATGTTCACTATAAGATAACGTATTTTTAATTTTCTGCCAAAAAGTAAAAAAAACATGGTAATAAAATATACTTTACCTACTGTCTTTATGATCAACAGGATCATTTAGACTCGTCAATTTTTTACAAAGACAATGAATATTCATAGAGTTCATATCTCTACAGCACCATAATCAAGAATAAAAGAAACAAAATGGAAGTTTTGCTTGAAATTAAAGAAAGCTACAAAAGAAACTCCCATTTTGAAATTACATAACAAACACAATCATAATCTGGCAACAATTAATATCCCAAATATGGCACCCTTGCATTGAAACCATGCTATAACTATTTAAAAGGGTTCTAAATTACTATTGAAAAGCAAACTTTGCTAGTATTTTTCACTGCTAAGTCATGGTCACATTTTCTTAGTCCACTAATACGACAACCTCGGACAAGAGATGGTGGTGAGATCTTTTGATTTTGATTGCTTGTAGATACCGCAACCACACGGCAAAAACAATAAAATGTATGTAAATGTGTAAGGCGATCTTTACAGAAGCGAGCACTTATTTTTTTCTACTAATTTATTTTATGTAGGTACTTTTTGCAATTCAATTGTTATTCAATTCAATTGCCATTCAATTCAATTACAATTCAATTTAATTACCATTCAATTCAATTACCATTTAATTCAATTGCCATTCAATTCGATTGCAATTCAATTCATTTGCAATTCAATCACACCAGACCGTAGCTAAAATATTAGCTATTTGTACACAAAGTTTGAAATTTATCCTACTTAAATATTTTAAGGTGGAATGCCGTTTAGATAAATCAGAGAGAGTTTCGAATAAATCAAAAGGGTCTTCATGTAAATAAATAATATCCTCAGGTTTATTACACAGCGCAACCCAGTTCTATTTGTAACGTTACTAGGACATGGCTTCCAAGTCATTTAATTCATCATATCAGCCATTTAAAGTCGGGTGAACATATGCCTTCCCAATTGTTTCCGCGCGAAACGATCTTATGCCGCTTGCATCAACCGGCTTTCAGGCACCTTGACCAGATCGTCAGTACATCGGGTGGCAGGCCGCTCTCTACTACGTTTTCTGGTTTGGTCGCAATTGAAGAAACATCTCTTCAATTAATTGCTATTAATATAGGACCGATAAAGTTAGCCTATTAATGTATGCAAAAAATAACAAGCGATTTTAGAGTGTTTTTTATTCAAAATCAACACCCGTAAATATATGTATAGGGCTTCTACCAAGATCTAAGGAGCCCAAGCCCACCTCACCTGCAACTGGTGCAGATGAAAAGACGAGGCACTGGCGAACATAAAAGTTCTCGGTAAGCGGCAATAGGCTCGCCACCTATTACGTCGGACCAAAAATATAAATATAACTGGTATAATGTGGGCGTTAATATGCCTCGGTCTCCCACTTCGGGGAAACAGGCGTGATATTAACTATGTATGTACATCCTTAAAATACGATAAGCGCAAAATTTAAGCGAAAGTATAAAAAAACACTCTTGACTCCCTCCGCGAGACCTACTAAACCTTTATCTCTATTTACTCAGTCTTTTAAAAAAACCAGATCAAAATCCTTGCCGTAGTTTTAATGATCTAAGCATATAGGGACAGAGAGACGAAAGCTACTTTATTTTATACTAGCAATAGATCGCGGCTCCGCCCGCGTGGATGTTGGTTACCGCTGCAAAATGCCTACCTAGGAAAGACACGGTCAGCAAAATTATTCCCAGGTCAATTCACAGACACCACCACTAACATCGACGACGCAGTCATTATCCGCAGGCTGTATAAATTGTCTTTATGCTGATGGTAAAGTATTTAATGATTAAATATTCAAATATAATTAATACTAAGTTTGTACTCCTACCGGCAGTCCCGGAGAGCAACCTGTTGTTTTGGGATAGATAACTAAAGCGATTATTGTAAATCTTCCCCATAAACAACATTTGACATTAAATTATTTTCAGGTAACAAAATAAACTGATGGTCGATAGCCCCGACCCGTGATAGGGCGCCGTGCAGCAGAAATCGTAATAATTTAGTTTCGCCATAACTTCAAAACCAAACGTCCAATTTTGATCATTCCGAGACCAAATATTATCTACATAAACTGCACTCAGTGATGAAATTAATTTTGATAGGGATTATTAGCATAAGGAAAATAAATGCGTTTCAATGTAGTCCAAGAAAAATCAAGATTTTTAAACAAAAAAATGGTTGTTGTGCCTCATTCGACATAGATAGGTATAGTGTGGCGCGGACTTTTTAGTAGATATTCATAAGATCTACAATCAATTTGTACATTTTGTGGTTCTATCTTTTATAGTTTAGGCAGCGTACGCAAAATGAGTAACTGTTCTGGTTGATTTTTTTACACTTTGTGTCCTAAAAACCCAAATATCTTACGGAACCCTATTTTTTTCGAACTTAAAATATAACCTATGTTACTCAGCGATAATGTAGCTTTCTTATAAAAAAGAATTAGTAAAATCGGTCCAGTACTTTTTGAGTTTATTTGTTACATACAAAAATATAAATCTTTCCTCTTTATAATATTAGTATAGACTATGTACCGATTATCAACATCCTACCCTCATATCTTATCATCATCATCATCATCAGCCTACAATTATACACTGCTGGATATAGGCCCCTGGCAAGCCACTGAACTCGATTTTCAGCTCTTCGTCTCCAACCCTTTTTTTTTTTTTTTTTTTTTTTTTTTTTTTTCGGATGGAAAATCATCTAATGACCTTCTCCCGCTGTGGGTGAAGCGGAAGGGTGTGTCAGACTTTTACTGACTAAAAACCATCCATGTTCCTTCTTGTGCCTGCTACGTCCAGAGGACGCGGTAACCCTTTCGGACAGTCCCGCAGCCCCGGCAGGCTTGACCCCTCCCTGGGGGCCCTCACTGTGCTGACATCTCTTTAAGGCGCGCGTGGAACACGAACGCGCCGTCGACGCGGCCTGTCGCCTATAGAAGGCGGACGGACGGCGAGTTACCCATTACTCACCGCCCTCGTCTCCAACCCTGCCACCCGTTTTGCGTATGTCGTCGCTCCACGTAGCTGGAAGGCGTCCTACACTGCGCTTACCGCGACGTAGTCTCATATTATTTATTTATTCAATATTACTATGTAGATTTACAGATCAAGTCCAACACACCCACAATTCACAATCATATCACAAACCAATCATTTTCGAAAATAAAGTAAAACCCAGATAACAAAAAAGTTAAATAAAAATGTCTAAGTTAGCAAACTATATAAATTCATGTCAACAATTCAAATAACAATGTCTAAATTAAAACTTAAAATAAGTCAGGGTTATTATATCCTATCATTAACCCGGTTGCCCTAGACTTAAGCCCAGGGCCCAGAAAGCAAGTCTACAAACAGACCCTGGCACGACTGGTGACGCTGCTGTTCATCATCCAGTAGGATTTCTCTTTGTCCATTATTACGACTCCCCATGAGATGAGAGGGGGTGGCACTATGCTCGGCCGGTATCACACGGAACATTCCCAAACACATTACACTCACACGGCACACTCTATATACCCTTCAGCTAATTGAAATTTGACTGCACAAATATATTTGAGAACATTATTAATGGATTGTAAGTTACTTGTACCCGAATCGCATTCGCACTTAATAAGTATTTCTGTCTTTCTTATTTCTTTAGATGTTTATTCTTATATATATTACATACATACATACATTCACGCCTGTTTCCCCGAAGGGGTAGGCAGAGGCATATTATACGCCCGCACTTCGCCAATTATATAGTTGGTCCTACTACGTAATAGATGGCGAGCCTATTGTCGCTTACCAGCACTGTTATGTTCGCCAAAGCCTCGTCCGTTGATCGGCAGCTGCACCATTTGCAGGTGAGGTTGGCTTGGGCTCCTTAGATCCTAGTAGAATCCCTATATATATTTTTCAGTTTTTATTGTATAACTTTATTCCCTTTTTTTTCTATTATACTCTTTGAATTCATGGCATGGAGTTAGAAAACAATCTCGTACTTGACACTGGCTAAATGTGCTTAACGCACGAAGCCATTATTAAAAACAAAGAAAATATTTATATAAAAATTCAATCATTTTGTTGCTTGAAGTTCCCACAAAATATACACGAAAATATTGTATAAAAATATACGTAGATACGGTACAGACATATTTCAACAACGATTACAAATCATTTTTGCTCAGGTTATGACAAGCAAAATACGGAAAGTTGTGAATAAATAATGTTGGTAAGTAACTCTATATTTTATTTCCCTTGGAAGTATTTCCTGCAGGAGTAGAAAGCGGCCCTATTATTTATTCATGACCTGGTTCAAGTTAAACTTATATTTTATATTCAACTATCGAAACTGGAAGGTGAAACCTTTTAAAGATATCATCTTTGAGTTGATTTATTTTCTTTTCTATTTACGCGCATACACATATACACACACGCTCACACCCACACACACACACCAACAGACCAACACACATACGCACGCACCTTTATTTTTGGCCTGTTTTTAATAAATGGTCGACCTTTACTGACAATTGGTAATGTATTGATATTCAAATCCCCGGGTGATAGGCCTGTTGATCAAAGACACGCGCAGTCTTTTGACTAATTTATGCTCCAGCCTCCCATATTCACTAATTAATTATTTCAACCTAAAATATATAGTATTATTGCATGTGGAGGAAATTAAATGATTTATTAAATTTCAAACCTAACTTATTGTTATTGCACATCAAAAATACTAAAAGTCATAAACAAGATTAAGAACGTTTGTCTCTGGTAACTTCATAATCTCAGCCCATTTACGTCCCACTACTGAGCACATAGCCATATTAGAGGCTTGATTGGGCGGCTTAAAATAGTTGTTAAGCCTAACGACTACCACATTTAGTGATAACCGGAATCAACGGCTTTCCGAAGAACGAAAGCGCTCAATATCAAATGCTACACAAACGGTTACCCATCCAAGGACTAACCGCTGTAAACTCTGCTTTATAACTCTGCTTTGTAACTCTGCTCTATAACTCTGCTTTATAACTCTGCTTTATAACTCTGCTTTATAGCTCTGCTTTAGAACTCTGCATTATAACTCTGCTTTATAAATCTGCTTGGTAACTTTAGCATACTCAAATATTTAAAGAAAAAATTACAACATTTTTTTTAGGTGCGGACTCACTCGATTAGAATATTTGCCAGGGTCAAGTAATTAGATTATTCAAGTTATTTGCAACAATGTGCAGCGTTTTCGTCATTTAGTCATGTCAGGTAAAGTATGTCACAGTCAAGTCAAAGTCCTACCCCACTTAAGTAGTCGAGATTTTACTTTCTCTTTTTTATTTTTACCTTTACAACATGCTTTCCATTTTGAAAGGAGGTATCTTATATAAACCACAATCTAGCCTATCTAAAGACTAATTAGTAACTTTCTTTTATCATAAACTACTATATATTTTAAAAGTAATAATTTGTCCAATAACACTATTCATATTGTTTCTATTAAGGCGAAAAAACTTTAGACCCATTACTAAAGTCACAGTATTACTCTTCACCGACACTATACTAAACTAACTCAAAAGGTTTTGTCCTTCTCAGTCTTCTCACTGGATCTGTGTTGTCGAGTAGCTGGATAGCCTCAACATTTACATGAGACTTTACTAGAGGTTTCTATTGAGTTTTGAAATCAACATGGAAAATCACAATTCACTGCAAAACACGTGTGTACGTTGCTGAAGAAGTTATGTCTAAAAATATTACACATAAAAACTCAAATTTACACTAGTTTTGGAAGAGAAAATCGTTTTCGCACGATAAAAATTACAAGTTAAAAAAAAACAAATAAGTATACTTTATAAGGCAGCGCCAAATATGAGCTGTGATTTATTATACGCCAAAATTGAGGAAACCGTGTGCAAAGTTTGGAGTTTTAACGAAAATAAATCGCGAAAACTTTTTAATTTCGCCCATTTGGGTGTTAATTACTTTCTCGAAGTCCGTAGGTACTTCAGAAATTTGTTAACTACATAACCGTTGGACTTGTACAAAAATAATTTAATCAACAAGGCTGTGTTTTGTGGTGTTCATCAGCCAGTTCGGGTATATGTATCTGTAGCTGCAGACATTGAACAATAAGCGCCTGAACGTGTCGTACTTCGCTATAGGAAACTCCATCGCGCACAGGATTCTAAATTTCGGATTGGAGGTTGCTGGATTGGCCGCCAAGCCTTGTGCTAGCAGTACTATTAAATCTTTAAAAACATACTTTGCTTCATTATAAAATAATAAAAAATATCGATAAGCGGCAATAGGTTCGCCACCTATTACTAGGGATCAACAATAAAATCGGCGAAATGTAGGGGTATAATATGCCTTTGCCAACCCCTTCAGGGAAACAGGCGTGATTTTATGTATGCATGGGAAAATAATTGAGTGATAGGATTAGGAATGAAGTGATAAAGGCCGAAGCTGGAGTAAAAGAAGATATAGTGACTAGAATTGAGTACCTCCCGGTAGGGCGCAGGAGGCGCTAGGGAAAAGGTAACACCCAGAGATTGGCGACTCTGGGTGCCCTTAGTACTGACTAGCGGGCGGGCCAGGAGGGCCCGCCAAACCATACTGTCTAACCATGGACCCTCCGAAAAGTCGGACACACACGCTATGGCCGCACAAGGAGGTAAGAGGGGCGCGTCCACTGCGTTTTTCTGAGGAGGTCCTCCCGTTTTTGGTCCGGGGGACGTTAGCCGCGGGCGGGGTGTCAGAGCTCCAACCCAGGTACTGGTCCCCCGCCTCTTTCTCTCGTGGGTATTACTGCTGGCGGTCGTGTCTGCCGGTGGTGAGCCCCACACACCTCTCTCGGTTCCCCTTTGGCCGGGAGACAGTGCGTAAATGCATTCTGTTACCGACGTAAATCAATTTAAAAAAAAACGAGTCAAGCCATACTCCAGGATTATGTGGAAAATTTTCTATAAGCCTTTAGGGAGTTTTGAAATCAACACGAAAATTTAAATTCACTGCAATATGCCACTTTCCTACATTTGTCTTAGCCAAAGAAGTTATGTCTATAAATACATTATATTTACTGAAAAGGACTCTTTTGAAAAGAAAGTTTTGGGAAATAAAATATTTACGCAATGTGAGTTATCCCGCGTTGGCGCCATAACTTCAAATGTTTAGAAGCTTTACTTTTTCTGGATTCAAAACAAAAGAGAGTCTTTAAAAAAATTGAATATACCGTGCGTCCCGCGCGTTTAAAATTTTAAAATAATTGACAGTAGGACAGACGCCCCGGGTTGTCAGAATATGAAAAACGAAACTCGAAGTCAGCTATGTGCCATAGTAGAAACAAATAAGTAAAATATCTTTATACATACGCAATAACTGAAATTCAGCCAATACTGGTCAGACCCTGAGCCCTTAACGCAAAAATAGGGCGCAATAGGAATAAATGATACTTTTATGATCTTTATAGAAAGAAAGAAAGAAAGAAAGATTTGTTTATTAACTGCACAAGTAGGTACATAACAATTGTTGAGTTTCACAAAACTGAAATTGTGCAGTCAAAAGGTATTGCTTCAGCGTAATGCAGCGCAGTGATAACAATGCAACATTGTTATCACTGCGCTGGTTTTCAAGCAACACCACATGACGCAGTGGCATTAATAAAACTTAAACTAATAATAATTTTTGAAAAAAATAAAATTACACACAAAGTACTATATTCAATTTAAATCACAAAGACTAAATAATAAGAACAAGAATACCATACATTACATTATATAGAATACTATACATTAGCACCAAACACGGTTTGTATTTAAGCGCGCAAACGTGCGTTGCGATGCACGTGGCACCCACACAATGGCAGAATTTATCGCTGCTAAAGGTGCTATAGCCGTGGCTACGCTGCCTTAAATTAAATCGCCTACGCCTATGTACACTAATAAAACCCTTAGTGTTGCAAGTTTCTATGATCAGCGCGGCCAGCGTTGAACATTTTCCATCAGGGGGGCCGCATGCTTGAGTGCCGGTAGTCCCTTTCTACTCCGCATCTGATAATACCTAACGCGTTTGCTATAATCAAATTATCACGTTTTATAAAGTTCACGTCCTCGAAATTGTATATTAATAATAATCGTCCTTATTTTATAATATTAATAACATAATAATTTTGTGTCATAAGATAGGGTGCTATAATTATTAGGTATCCTGATTTTTCTTGCAATATAGTCACCATGGCCTAAGTGTTATATTGAGATATAGATTGTGATATATATAGCGCGCTCGAAGCGCTCGTAGCTCTGCGGTGCTCGGTGGTTGAAAACGATCACCGAAGTACAGCAGAGTTTACAGAGGTAAGTCCTTGGATGGGTGACAGTTTGTGTGGCATTTGATATCGAGCGCATCCGTGCTTCGGAAGGCACACTAAGCCGTTGGTCCCGGTTATCACTAAATGTGGTAGTCGTTAAGCCATGTTAGAATGGATAGAATAGAATAGAATAGGCCTAATGGGCGGCTTGATAAATTCTAACAGCAGGACGCCATACACCTGCCTCCGCCATTCCGCACTGGGTCCGCGTGGCGGAGTATGACCCAATACCCTCGCACCTTGGTATGTGAGAGGAGGCTCGTGCTCAGTTGTGGGACGTTTATGGGCTGAGATGATATATAGCAAAAAAAAATTATCACATTATATTTAGGGATTTCTATTTTCAGAAAAGTGATATTATGTGACATTAAGTTATGAAACATTTAGTACCAAAGCATTATGACACGTTAGATCATAAATAAATAAATTATAAGACAAAACAGAGGATCTTGTGGTATAATAAAAACTGCTCTGTTATGACTCCTTTTTGATGGATAAACATTAAACAACAGCCCTTTGTGTTTAGGCTATTATCGCTCGCTCGGGGCTCGAGTTGACCTACTCATTTGTTTTTACTATGTCTATGTGATGTGCGTCAGGACTTGACAGTTAGAGGCAATTTTAGATCCAACGCTGCAATAATTTGATTAGAACATTGTGAAGTGGGTTGCCGGGAAAGACTGTGTTCCAGATTCAAAATCAAATATTTGAATCTTGTGAAAATGGAATTGTATGTTACAAATAATACATTGATGATACATTTTTTTTGAATGCGAATCAGATATTTGAATCTTGTGAAAATGAATCTTATGCTGGCCTCACTTTACCGGGACTTTCATCAACATATCGCATGCTTAAAGGAACACCGACCCATTAATAGATAGGTTTGGGTTATGGACTTATATAATAATAATAATTAATAATAATTTATTTATTAACAAAAAAATTACAAAATGAAGAAGTACAACTGAAAGCTTACAAATAATGCCAAATATTACAAATTGTAGCATCTGCTGCCGAACTGGGATATTAGTCCCGTATTTCAGCATTCAGCGCCTCTAGCCTCGGACTAAGTATTACACATTATGTATAAACCACAACGTACAATTCTGGTAGTTAGAGTACTAATTAACAATAAAAATTTTATGTGAGTCCTCTCGGTGTGTAAAATTTGAGTGAATGGGTGTATGTGAGAGGGTGATTAGATGTGAGAGATTTTTTAAAAAATTATAATGGATTCTAAATTTTATAATAGGAAAGGTTTTATTTTTTTATTTTTTTTAAAACAAAGTTTATCACAACTGCAGTCCAATGAGGTCCTCTGTCTCATCATAGGACTTTGTTACCAAGAAAGCTGATACAGATCTTTTAACTGCGACCCCATTCATAGGATATATGTTAATGATTTTATTAATTTTATTGTAAATGATGGGGCCTAAAAAGGAGAAGAATCTATGTGCCCAAGAGGTTTTCGCCCTAAACGACTGATCACACACAGCAAACCATCTGCGCTTTTTCACCATGTCTGAAGAGTACTCTAGCATAGAGTGTTGCTTAAGAACAATGCTAAGTAAGAACAATTGACGCACTGTCAAAACCTCACAGTACTCGTAAAGAAGCTTTGTTGGATATAAGAATGGTTTGAAGGTACTTATTTTAAGTATTGTTCTTTGCGACACCTCGAGTTTCTTAAGTGTAGTTTTAGGAGCCCCTCCCCAAGCTGATATGCAGTAGGTAATCAGCGACTGACACAATGCAAAGTAAATCCTTTTTAGCGTAACGGGTGGGACAACGTGTCTCAAGGTCTTAAAGACATACATTAATCTGCGTATTCTCTTAGCTAACGTGTCGATATGTTGTTTAAAACTAAAATGTTCATCAATTATGATGCACAAGTATCTTATCGAGCTCACTCGTTCAAGTGGCATACATTGACATTGCGCATCACAACCGACGCAGCTATGAGCAATCAGTTTAAGTTGATGAGAATATTTGCGCAGAGAGAAGGCTACATATTTGGTTTTTTCTGTGTTTAACGTTAGAACGTTATCTTGAAGCCATTTCTGAACCAAATTAAAACCATTTTGAGCCGATCTGTACGCTTCTTCCCAGGTTTTAGCAACAAAAATAAGGGCTGTATCGTCTGCATATGAAATGATCCTCCCCTGAGGCGGTTTCAAGGATAACAAGTCATTAATATAAATGAGGAAGAGAGTCGGTCCTAATATGCTGCCTTGCGGCACACCGTATGTAATTGGAAGATCAGAACTAGTATAAGAACCAACCCTAACACATTGAAGCCTTTCTGTAAGGTAGTCAGTAAAAAGATCAAGCTGGTTACCCCTAATGCCTAAATTTTCTAGCTTTTTTAGGAGGATGGGGACCGACACCGTGTCAAAAGCCTTTGCCAAGTCCAAAAATATAGATATACATTTGTTACCTTTATCCAAATTTGCTGTTATATGATTAGTTATATTGTTTACTGCATCATCTGTGGATCTACCTCGGCGAAATCCATATTGGAATTCAGATAAGAAATGTTTTGTTTCAAGGTACGTAATTAGTCTGTTATTAATGATTTTCTCAAGGATTTTGGAAAGTGATGGAAGAATCGCTATAGGCCGATAACTGCCGACGCGGTCCCTGTCTCCTCCTCCCTTATAGGTATATAGGCCGAATTTGAGATATTTTTAAAGCTTTAGGAAAGATGCCTTTTGACAAACACATGTTAAAAACGTATGTCAGATGTGGAACTAGAATGTCCTTATGATCTTTGAGCAGTCTGTTAGATATGTTAACCCATCCCACAGAACATTCACTTTTCAAAGACATAATCAGACTATTTACTTCTGCTTCGTTTGTGTCAGAAAGAACAAAGGAACCAACTTGTTCACTTGAGGCATCTGGGATATAAATAGATGGTGAAGTTAATACAATTATGTCTGCCAACGATTTACCCACGTTTGCAAAAAAGTGGTTTATGAAATTTACTGAGTCTTGAGGACAAACTGCTACACCCAACAACTCTTTAGGAAGTGTAGTATCTCTGGTCGTATTTGTAATGGTTTTGACAGTACTCCAAAGCTTTTTACTGTCATTTCCTGCTTTTTGAATAAGGTCTCTCTCATAGGTACGTTTGACCTTTTTAAGGATCTTACAGCAAAAATTTCTGTAACGCAAATATGTGGTTTTTAAAACAAAGTTTTCGGGATATAATTTAGACTTTTTATGTAATTTATCTCGATTTCTAATGCATCGCAAAAGTCCAGAGGTCATCCAGGGTTTAATTATCCTATTTCGACGTGACAACAAAATAGCCCTGGAGTTGTTTTCAATACCCTTCTTAATCTCACTTATCACCTAATGGTGATCCATTGCCATGTTACAATCGTTCATTTCATAAATGAGATTAAAGTTGATACCACTTATATATTTTGTCAGACCCTTCACTGTCAATTATAGTGCGTGTTAGTGTTGCAAAATGACGGATTGGCTGTGACTTCAAACACATGATTACAGTCTTGTGGTCTGTCAGTGTTGACTGTACAACCAAGGTCAGTGAAGGAATTTGTGTTCTCAAAAAGGTATGATCCAAACAAGTTCCACTATCACGGGTTGGTAGGGTGTGAGATGGAAATAGACCGTGGTAAGCAGTTTGGGCCAGATATTGTTCAATAGAGGGACTAGGATTATCAGCTATGATGTCTAGATTTAGGTCACCAACCAATGCTATATTCCTAAATCCCGATATGCTTTTTAGTATTTGGTCAAGCGATGACAAAAATGGATCCACGTTGTGAAATGAAGGAGACCGGTATACTGCTAAATTTGCTATATAATAATTTCCAATTTTTATGAGAAGACAGTTACAGTTTTGTACATCGGGCTCCTCGACAGTGAAGGTGAGTTCATCTTTGACATATGCTACAACTCCATCGTTTTGTATTGGATTTTTGGTAGTGGCGGAGACATTATAACCATTGATGGTGGTAATAGAAGAAACATATGGCAAACAGCATTTGGTAAGAATTAGAACATCACACGTCGACCACAACATAGTGATTAATACCTCAAAGCCTGCAAAATTACAGTTTAGACTCCTAATGTTTTGAATGAGACTATACAGTCTTTCTATTTTTTACTGAGATCAAATCAATGTTAATCAAGCGTTCAAAACACAAGCAGAATTAGTAATTAATAAATAATTGGCAATTTTATACAAATAGGACAAGTATTCTTTAGAAGAGCTTCTTTTGTGTTGTCCCAAAAATCATATTTTTTGAGTTAAGTCACTATTCCATTAAGCATGCGATATAGCTGAATTTAAAAACTACTTTCCATTGTCCCGTGGGAACTCGATATTGAAAAGTACCTGTTGATCACGCCTGCAAAGTCGAAGTTGGCTAGTAAACTATAAAATAATAATAAACGTGTAACACAATATTTTTTTAATTAAAAACAATACTGCAAAAGCGGACCTAAAATGAAAAGTGACGTGACAGTCGGAAGCGAAATTAGATTTGCCGCAGCTATAATGTAGTTAGAACACTGTGACGGCTACGAGGGAAATACAGAGCGCCATTTTTAAAATCAAACACTAGATTGTTTGTAAAATGGACATTTTAAAAACTGTTAATGGTAACTGTTTGAATAATCACTGTCATTTGTTTAGACTGCATCGACTGCTTTTCATCAGGCCGCATTAAAAATAAAGAGTTCTGGTGCCAGCGCACAAAAACACACTTCGAGCTGACTTCTATAAAACTGGTTTAATGAAAGAAAGAAAGAAAGAAAATAATTTATTCTGTGACACATGATACATTGGTTTACAAAAATACAAAAATAAAAATTTATATACACATGTGGCACCGAAAATGCGAGTTCATATATCGCACCTATCATACTATAGGGGCCCAATTCGAAAAATCATGATTTTTCGGAAAACGCTTTTAAAGATTTTTGAGCCCCTATATTTTCACAAAATTGATCATAACTAAATTAAAATTTGTTTTGAGATGTGCCCCTATAGTAGGAAGGCTGAGATATATAAAAATGCTGTGTTTATTTCGACTTTACTTAACTAAATAATTCTTTTCTGGCAATTACACCAATTATTCAGTTCCTAGATAAGTATCATTAGGAACTTGTGTTATGAATACTAAATAACGGATAAACATACATAAATACTTTTTTTTATGGACATACATAGAAAAATACTTAATATGCCCTACAGCATATACCCATACTATACCCAGACCAGAACAAATGTTCATGTTTTGCTCACAAAGATTTGTCCTGTGTGGAAATTGAACCCACTATCTCTTGAGCGGCGTGCTGATATACTAGTCATCATGCCATATCGGTAGTCAAAACTACATGATTATACGTCGTAAACGATGCATAATGTAATTTTTTTATGCAAATAGTTTGATTTATAAAATTACTTGACTCTGACCAATACTCTAAACGAGTCCATTATAAAATATGATAAACAAACGTGACGTGAAAGGCGAAAGCAAAAATAAATTGCAACATAATTCGAACTTTGTAAAGATGGCTGCGAGCGAAAAACAGTGCGCCAATTTAAAATCTAATACTACAATGTTTTGAGAATGGACATTCTAGGTAAAAGTGCGTTTCCACTATGTCGTGACGTGATTTTACGTTAAACGACTGTCGTGTGTAGGTTTTCTCATTATATCGACTGTTATCATCAAAATAATTACCTCCCCTTTGGGGAAACAGGCGTGAATGTATGTGTGTATTTATCATCAAAATGTTTGAACGATAAACGACTGTCGTATGGAATGATGTCGTTCCCATTGGATAGTGACAATATTTAAAGGAATTTTCACTTATATTTTTTTATAGTTTTACGACTAAAAGTTGCTAGACAATAGTTGCAGACAATTTTATTTGCAACAAAATTTTAATGGACTAAAACTATTTTTATAAAAAAAAAATAGCACACATATGGTTTATATAACTAAAATTCTCTATCATCCGAGAACATACTCCGTAGACGAGAATATTCTTGAAATATTCTTTGTGGAGAATATTCTCATTGCGAAAATATTCTCTCGACTAATCACTCGTCTCGGCGTAGTGCGAACGCGTCTTAACTGCCAGAATAATACCCAATAAATGGAACTGCTGGTATATATTAGAGTCTTGCACAAGACTGCAAATATGAATAATGGAATTCAACGTCGGCAACATTGCGTCAGTACGTGACAGTTTGAATCAATTTTAGATCCGACGCAGCAATAATTTGAATAGAATAATATGGTATGAATTTACACAATTGAAATGAACATTTGAATTTACATCAAATTAAAATACAACAGTGCAACACGATTGTTTCACATATATAACTTTCATGTCAGTCTCATGAAAGCCATAAACTACGTTAAAGAGCTTAAATCCATCATCATCATCATTATATCTGCCTTATTGTAGGAATATAAACACAATCCTGTTATAGTTTATATATCGCGCGGTTTATGAACGATGTCAATTCGTTCCTTTATGGGCCGCTGCGCGGCGCTAGTTTACTTGTTAAATTACACGACTTCCTTTTTCATGTATCTGTGTAACGAATCGCTAATTAAAGTTTCTATTTCTTGTTCTACGCAATATCAGAGTTTCATTTCATCCACTGCTGAACATTAGCCTTCCCAATAGATTACATTCTATTGGGGGTATTTGCTAATATTCACCGCGCTAGGCAGGCGCGTTGGTGATCGCAGTTCAAGCCACTACGCTGCTGCCCATCATCCCATAGGATTTCTCTTCGTCGACTCTTACGACTCCCCGTGCGAAGAGAGTGGGTGGCACTATTCGAGGCCACACGGCGCATCGAGCGAATATGAACTTAAATCCATACCAGTACATATACAAATTGTTTATTTCATGATATTGTTACATATTACAATACATTTAAGTAAAACAGCAAATGTTTAACAAAAAGTGAGTATCACCGTAGCGAGTATAAAGAAACGGGAAGCTTGGACAATAGGAAAGCCCTGAATCGAGGGCACCCAGGCATACAACGCCAACAAGAACTTGCCATTAAAGTAATTTGCGCGGTGTTTAACAATATAACATAATGAAATTAAATAAATGAAACAATGGATTTACAACATTTTTTAATTGTTATTAACCATATTTCGCTAGTCATTTAATGAATATATTTGACCTTACATTGTAATGACCCTCACTCTGTTAATTGAGTATGCAGATGGTTTTAATGAGGATCTTCATAAATCATTTTCTGTCTGTATTTTACGTAAAACATACCTACCTCTGGATAAATAAAAAGAATAAATAACTAATACTTTTACAATCACACCGATTACTTAATTACCAACGGGAGAAACTGACAACATTCTTCCAGAAAGACATTTCTAATGGCATAACACAACACACACTTTTTGAGATAGTAAAATCCAACAAGGTATCGACAAAAAAAATTGGTTGCAATCCAAAAAGCTATACATACATACATACATCATTTACGCCTGTTTCCCTGAAGGAGTAGGCAGAGGCATATTATATAGTTGTTCCTACGTAATAGGTGGCGAGCCTATTGCCGCTTACCGGGTACTTTTATATTAGCCAGGTGAGGTTGGCTTGGCCTCCTTAGATCTTGGTAGGATTCCTATATGCCCTATGTTATACCACCATGTTACCATTTGTAATTACTTTATAGGATAGGTATTTTAATTACAGAACAAATTAACAACAGTTAACAGAAGGTATCTCACAATAACATTTATAAATACATTGTCAATCGATACAATAGCGCTTAATTTGATTAGCGTAGCTATTGACTTACATCACTATTTAATTGTTACACAATCGTCCTTAAAAAGTTTATTTAACCTTATATTACCATTAGAAGAAACTAACAACAGATAAGAAAGTACTTACGTCACTCAAACTCCCACAAAGATATTTCTAATGACACAGCAAAACAGTCACTTTTTGAGATAACTCAGTTCTAAGTGTTAGAGGCAAGAATTCCATCTTGCGTCCCAAAAGTTCCACAAGGTGCGAAGTAATTAAAACAACAATAAGGAAGCCCAAAGCGTCGTTAATGAAGAAAAGGACACTTTTACTCGTTTATACAATGGACTGTTGTTTTATAAAAATTCTATTACTTGTTGTGACATCTTGATGTAAATGGACCTACGACGGCAGAGAAATGGATATTTAAGGTTGCCCTAGGCTTAAGCTTAGACCCCCCCGACTGGTCTCCACCTTGTCGTGGTGGGGGGGCTGAGTACCTCTCGGTAGGGCGCAGGAGGCGCAAGGGAAAAGGTAACACCCAGAGATTGGCGACTCTGGGTGCCCTTAGTACTGACTACCAGGGGGGAAACTAAGAGGGACCTGTGGAGGGCGCAGCAGGCGGGCCAGGAGGGCCCGTCAAGCAGCGCCGGGAGGGTCTTAGGCAGCGGGGCAGGGGGCCCCTGCTGTCTAACCATGGACCCTCCGAGAAGTCGGCCACACACGCTATGGTCGCACAGGGAGGTAGGAGGGGCGCGTCCACTGCGTCTCTCTGAGGAGGTCCTCCCGGTTTTGGTCCGGGGGACGTTGGCCGCGGGCGGGGTGTCCCACACACCTCTCTCGGTCCCCCTTTGGCCGGGAGACAGTGCGTAAATGCATTTTGTTACCGACGTAAATCAAAAAAAAAAGACTTAAGCTTAGAGCTCAGGGTCTGCTCACTGGTTTAACCAGTTTTGGCTGAATTTCAGTTATTACATGGAGCGACTGCCGGCGACCTCCCACCCAAAGGGAAATATCAACTTCCTAAAAACTACTGCGATAGATGTTCATAACAGCCGGGTTGGCCCTTAACGTGCTTTCCGAGGCACGGACAAGCAACAGTTAAGCACATAACATAAAGACATAGGTTTTGTACCCGACACCCTCTGAATTTGAAGTCTATGCGTCTCGCCACTGGGCTCTAAGTTAAACTCGCCGCTAAGTTATTTTATTTTATTTTCTCTAGTTTGATGTATATGTATGATAATAATTTGGATGCTCATACATAACGTAAACTAAATAAAGTGTCAGTTTAATGAAAGTGTCAAAAATAATACTGTCTGTATACATTTTGTACTTGATAGCCAAGACACAAGAAGTAATTAAAACAACAATAAGGAAGCCCAAAGCGTCGTTAAGGACAATCTTATCGATTATAGAAAAGACTATTGTTTCATAAAATTATAAATTTTTTGTCTCTATGGAACTGCAGCGATAATGGATTTATTAGTTAGATTGTAAATGATACAAGATAATCATTTATATGAATGCAGGACTGAATGATTGAATGAATAAATTAATGAAAGAATAAATGATTGATTGATTGACAAAATTAATAAATCAATGAATGAATGAACACTTTATTGAACACCAAAATAAAGAAAATTACAGCAATGGAAAAATTACATTAAAATTAATTGTACAATGGGCGGCACTCTCCAAAACGGTTGGATCGATTTCGAAGACATTTCCACTGGCAGATAGCTGATGTTTTGTATATCCCACTAAGGTTACTTCTTACCCAAAAAAAATGCAATCACAAGGTCGGTGAAATCTCAGGCAGATGTGGCTTGCCACTAATAGAGTTTTTTAAGCCCTAATTGACATCCTTCTACCTAATTGATAACTACTTAGTTGACTGATATTTTTTCACGTATTCAAAGAGCATTACAATCATAGAGCCATTCGTGAAAGATGATTTTAATTAGAATTTTTATTAGTATGACATTTTTTAAAATTCATTCCATTTTTTTGATATGAACTTGCCCCAACTTTAAATGCCTATTATCTGTTTCCAATTATTAAAAACAATTTTTAATTTGATTGCACAAGTGTGTGATTGTGAGAGTGTGATATTAATGATCTTTCAGATAAATATTTTTAAAAAAATATGCAAAATTAAATTCAGGATCATCTCATTGTTTAACTTTCGTGATCGTTTTTTACCGCCAACATTCTCGGAGAAATAAGCACTTGCAAACTATTAAATTGCGAAAATGCCTGCCAGATTTAAGAAAATCTAGCAATAATTGAGTAGTTATTATTACATTAAAATATCCTCATGACAACTGTCCGCCTAAGAATTTAACAAAATATTTTAATAATTGATTAATGTGGCAAATTTATCTACACATAAATTTAAAACTACATAAAGTGTGAATTGTGCCAGAAGGCTTATTATAGTGTGAAAGATTTTATTAACGACAAGGCTGCCTGGAAGTGACATGAATTGCTCCTTTCTTTATTAAGATATTAAAATTGGATATGATCTTTAGATATTAGATGTTGGTAGTTTTAAGAACAACAGCGGTAGACTTAATATTTTTATTTCTTTGATTGTATTAGATTTTAAGACAATCTGAAAAAAGCCGAGATGAGTTTCTTGAGGCATTCTTGTCAATCTCGTTGCCTTTTGAAAGCCTCGTTAGAGTCACCGACAGAATGACTGACTGACGGACAGTCCCCTCCCCCTTTTAGAATCACGACAGGCTGACTGACAGATCATCTTGATAAGAGTCACCGACAGATAAATCTTAAAAAAACCACAACGGACAGATAAACCGACAATCCTTGACAATCCTTGACAATTTCTGACAAAGAATCCATTTACTTATATTTCTTGATTATGGTTCTTTCATTGTTGTTAAGATGAAAATTATCGAATTTCCATTATGTGTGTGAAAATTTGACGATTCTAAATGATCCTGTTGATCTTAAAGACAATAAAGAATATTTTATTGTTGAATTATTCTAATGTCTAAGTTATATTGTAAATGTAACCAGTGTTTGCCAATCTGTAAAATAATTGCCTCATTTTTAAAATAATCTGGAATAATTCAATAGTATTACATAAAAATATCTTTAATGACACCAAAAAAGTGCTGGACAAAGAAAACGACCTAATAAAACGCTGGAAACAGCAGCAGCACAATAAGTTTTCGGTCCAATGAATCCCGTTGGTGTGCTTAACTCGCTGAAGGGAAAGTGCTTTATTTTTCAACAGTTCGGATTGGATAGCAGCTATAAAATTGTATTTTATCTTTTTATGTAAAAACTGTTTCGTAGTTTAAATTTTTACGGAGGTAAAGACTATAAACTCTTTTGAAAATTGTATTCTGTTTCAATATAGTTTCGTAACATTGATCACCAAATACTATTTGCTTTATTACTTACTGACTTTTACTCCATATTTGAAGTTTTACTCCATGTTTTAAGTAAACTGTTGAAGCCTCTACTATAAGTAGGTAATCGGTATTTAAAAGATGTAACTAGTTATCATAGCATTATCCTGGTTGTGCTCTAGACTTGTCCCAGTATGACCTAGGGTCTATGGAGCGACAGTCATCTGATTTAATTAATGTTCGAGAAATCAAAAAGCTAAGAAAATAAAACAGAACTGCAGACACGACGTTTCACTTTCCCGCCAAGAATACTAGGTACAAGTTATGAGCAAAGAAAACTATGTTTTATTTCTCTATTAAAATTAAGTTTACTCATTTTATGTAAAACGTAAAAGTTGCATTAAATATAACTAATATAGACTATCTTTTAATATGTTAACCGAAATGGTTGTAAAACACATATTTTTTGTTAAAACAAAGTATGACTAGAGGCCTCATAAGAAAGCTCAAAGTCGCTCAGCGTGCAATGAAGGGGGCTATGCTCGGAGTGTCTCTACGTGATCGAATCAGAAATATGGAAATCTATGGATATTTTTAAGACTAAAGAAGTGACCGACATGGTGAGTTTGCAAGCTGAAGTGGAAATGGGCGTGGCACATAGCTCGAACAACCGATCAACTCGAGCGATGATCTGGTCAGGGCGGCGGAAAGCCAATGGATGCAGGCGACTCAGGATCTACTACTTCTTGGCGGGAAAGTGAAGCGTCGTGTCTGCAGTTTTGTTTTATTTTCTAAAATTTGTGATACCTATTTCTAACATTAATGTGTAATAACGGTGGATTATTAACCGTTAAGAGTTTGTGAATATACATGAGTGTTGGTAAATCAAACAAAGTAGTGCAACATCACTTTTCAAATTCTCTCAAAGAGTCCATGTGAGATCTCAATATAGCCCCACATCTTTGCTGTGGACTCAAGGGGCTTAGGGGAGGGTATCTTATTTACCATTTATCATCTTTATCATCGCTCATTCTCATTTACTATGAATTATATATCACTTACTTGACACTGGCTAGATGTGCTAGACGCACGAAGCCATTATTTAAAGAAAAAATAAATGGAAATCTATTAGGGAGGCCTATGTTCAGCAGTAAACGTCATACGGCTGAGATGATGATGATTACAACAAAGGTTATATCAATTTCTTAATTTAATTAAACTTACGATCCAATTTATTCTTTAAGTATAATGTATGTGAGACAAAAACAAAGACATTTTATTTCACATGAAATATGGTACATAAGTGGTCTTAAAATTAATACAGTCCGCATATTTCACCAGTAACTGGTACGCAAAATTATAATCAGAATTAATTCTTCAAAATATTCACTCAGTGAATAAAAACACTCATCAACAAGCCATTTTTTTAATTGAACTTTAAATTTGTTTAGAGGCATCAGCTTAGGGTTATTGTCGAGCCTATTATAGACATGACATAGCTGTTTTTCACATAAGATGCAGTAGACATGATTTGCAAAATCAGCTCATTGAGATACCTACTTATATCTCTACGCTCTTTTTGATACAATTCGGGATATGACCAAACAAAAACACAAATCCTTATTCCTTACTAATATTATAAATGCGAAAGTAACTCTGTCTGTCTGTCTGTCTGTCTGTCTGTTACTCTTTCACGCCAAAACTACTGAACGGATTTAAATGAAATTTGGTATACAGATAGTCTAGACCCTGAGAAAGGATATAGGCTACTTTTTATTGCGAAATGGGGGTTGTAAATGCTACCCAAAGATACTATTCCACGCGGACGAAGTCGCGGGTAACAGCTAGTATCATATATATATAAGAATGCAGCAGTTAATATTTTAATTTTCTTAATAAAGACCTATAGTATATAATTGTATGTAAGCAATAAAAGTAGCATAAACCATCCCGTCTAGTGAAACTCTCTGTATGTTTACCCTCGTTTACATGCGACAACTAAAGCAAACGAAAGTTCGCGGAACCCTTTTCAAAGTTGCCAAGTTGTTGAGCTGCCGAGCTAGGTTCCCGCATCGCTAATATTAATATTTTCTTTATAATAAATATGTGAAGCGTATGCGAGCTTTAAAGAATTTTGAAAATTTTATTTGCTTCCTTATGTTACGCGGTTAAGAAATTTGTATTATGTTTTAGTTTTTTTTTTATAATGGCTACGTGCGTTTTGCACATTTAGCCAGTGTCAAGTAAGAGATATATTAATAACATATATATCCTAGTAAATGAGAATGAGTGGTGATAAAGATGATACTTGGTAAATGAGATGCCCTCCCCTAAACCCCTTGAGTCCTCAGTAAAGATGTAGGACACAATTTTTTGAAAATTAAAGATTACTGTAGACATCACGCTTCACTTTCCCGCTAAGAAGTCCTAGGTACAAGTTACGAGCAAAGAATATAAGAAGGAAAGCATTTTGACGAGACTTTCACTGGCAGATAGCTCATGTAATAAGGAGTAACTTAGGTTATTTTTGAGTATCCCGCGGGAACGCGATATTCAAAAAGAAGCTATAGGTAACACGGACGAAGACGCGATCGGCCGCTAGTATTTAAGATAAGATAAAACGTTTATTTCCTTTAAATAATGCACGTTACATAAAAACATATCCCACAAAACCGTTTGACTGGTTTGTCTGTGGGTCACAGTCTCTAAACTTAAATATAAATGAACTTATATTTAAACTCACCTCCTTCTCTTGTATCTTGGAACAGAGGAATAGAAAATGGTCCCATTCCTGCACTGTTGAACGCTGCTATTGACACTGAGTACCTGGACGAATAATTATAAAATATTATCATTATAAAACTAATTGATTACGTCGGGATCAAATTTATTGATTAATTTTGGTTTGATAATTGATGTTGGTATATAGGGATCATACCAAAATCTTAGGAGCGCAAGCCAACCTCAGCTTCAAGTAGTGCACCTGCCGATCAACGGACAAGGGTCTGGCGACCATAAAAGTTCCCGGTAAGCGGCAATAGGCTCGCCACCTATTACGGGGCGTATTATATGTATCTGCCTACCCCTTAGGTAAACAGGCGTGATTGTATGTATGCATAATTACGTCTACTATATAAAGGATTTTGTTAAAACAATTTGAGTACTAGTGGATTTAAAAGTTAGTTTAAAAATTTAATTAAATGCTGCTTAGACTCGTTAGTTAGTCTACGTTACGTTTAGAGATAGATATATAAGATATGTAACGTAAACAGTACTTATTAATGTCGACATAACTATACTGGTAATGCGCCCATTTACGGTGGGATGGAGGTAGAGTAGAAAAAAATGGGCAATCAATTTGTCAATTTTTTTCCTCAGCCTCTAGTAAAAATACTTCATAACTTAATTAAGATCTGAACGCCAAGTGACCTACATACTATATATGTTAGGTGATGTGTCTGAGACCGAAATGTATATGTTATAGAAAATAATACAAAACTGCAGAGATGACGCTTCACTTTCCCGCCAAGAAGTCTCAAGTATCTCTTTTTGGGTTAGGTTGAGGTTATTTTTTTTTCTTACCATTAAAAAACATTTTATGCAGCCCATCTTAATTAGTTTGGACTAGGCTATACTAGTTTGTCCTAAAATCGGGTTTGGCCGGTAACATTACACGTACAATGTGTCACAGTAAGGATTTAGGATTCAACAAGACTATAAAATATAAGAAGTCGCGGGCGTACCACTAGTACAAATATATGAGTGGTTTGAATTTAAAATATTCATAAAGCTTGTAAAAGACAGCTTATCGAAAACAAAAACACTGAATTCAGATCAGATTTCAAATTGAAAATGACTGGAATACACTGGAAACGATTGAAAATTCTTTCGCTCGTAATATGATTGAAATGCGTTTACAATGCTGAGCTCACATTTTGCATAGTTATTACTGCATGTTTATCTGCAGTTTTTTTCTTTTCTTTTAAATAATGGCTTCGTGCGTTTAGCACATTTGGCCAGTGTCAAGCAAGATATACATTAATAACATATAAATCATAGTAAATGAGAATGAGTAGTGATAAAGATGATAAATGGTAAATGAGATGCCCACCCCCGAAACCCCTTGAGTCCTCAGTAAAGATGTGGGACTATACTGAGATCTCATACTTTCTTAAGGACATCTTGAGAGAATATGAAAAGTGATGTTGCACTGTTTTGTTTTATTTAGCAATACTCATGTACGTTCACAGACACATAACGGTTAAAAATCCACCGTTATTACACATTAATGTTCGAAATATCACAAATTTTAGAAAATTAAACAACACTGCAAACATGACGCTTCACTTTTCCGCTAAGAAGTCTATGTGCAGTTTATTTTTTACTTACTCAATTGTTTAAATCAATGTTTAAAACAAGTACGAGAATAAAATATGTTTTGGTGAAAACCTTTTCGGAAAACCACAAAAATTTTTTATTTTCAACGAGACAAATTTTTTAGCTTAAAAACTCCATGGTTAAGTGACCTTAAATAAATAATGAGTGAATTTCTTATAAGCAATTCTGAGTGCTTATGGCTCACTTACCGGGTCTTACTTGGTCATTATTTATTACTTGTTAGTATATTTATTTCATGACATTAAAACTGGACAATAGTTTACAAACCAATGTACAGAATATTTGGATAAGACACGATTTTTAGTCTTAATTACTAATCGCAAAACGCGCGACATTTGCTTTTCATTATTATTTCGGTTTTTTTAAATGTAATTTGGTTGGTGTTTTTTAATATTTATCAAATGTATTTAAATTTACTGTATTGTATTTATAATGTGCAATGAGCATTTTCTTTTTCTGCGGGTGAGTATAATTTACCTCAATAATGAAATAATTGTTAATAGTACAGGTAGGGTCACCATGTGAAACCACAAGATTTAAAATAAAAGAAGAACATGACACTTTTTTTAGGTCAATGTCCTTTTGTCCAGATTTAAATACATATATATATATATATATATAATAGAAAGATTTGTTTATAAAAATAAAATAAAATATATACACATGTGGCACCGAAAAGGCCAGGGGATTATACTCAGCAGATGCCGAGGGGTCACTATGGCCCCGCGGCGCTGGTCTTCCGTACAAGCCTATAAATACTACGTAAGTAGGACACACTTGAAACTAGTTATGCGCACCAAAGTTAAACATTTCAACATATAAATTTTGCATACATAAAACGACAAAACACCACTTAAACATACAATTTGTTAAAAATATATAATAATACGGCTTTATGAAAACAATATATGAAACAAATAAACAAAAAAACATTAGAGCAAACGAGACAGCTAAATAAACTTAACTAAATACCATTCTGGGAACATAATAAATGACTTCTATAAAGCGAACGGAACGAACTCAAAGTTTTACAATTTCTAATGGGCGGGGGGATATTATTCCAGCATTTCGTGGCTGAATAACGGAAGCTTCCACGAAATGCTGCTGAGCCGTGTCTTGGACAAATAAGTCTAGATGCCATCCGAATCTTGCGATGAGAGAACTATAGTGGCCGTTTTTTTTGGATGGAAAATCATCTAATGCCCTTCTTGCTACAAACCCAGGCATTGGCCGTTTTAACAGCGGTGGGCGTCGTCGTAAGATTTTTAGCTGCTGGCGGATGCGTCTGCCGCAGTAAGCCCTAATCTTCCCTTTTGGTCCCCATTTCTGCCGGGAGGGAGTGCGTAAAGGAATTTTGTTACCGACGTAAATAGAAAAAAAGAAAAGAAGGGTATGTCAGATTTTTACTGACTAAAAAACATCCATGTTTCTTTTTGAGCAGGTTAAGGGCTTAGGGTCTGGTTACTGGTCTAACCAGCTGTAATTACATTCGGATTTATATATTACGGTGCTAAATATATAAAATTCAATATTTGTTCATCAAATAAAATATAATTAGTTCTCTTACCTGACTCCTTTTAGCAGTCCAGTAACAATCGTTTCTTGTTTAGAATATAACGAAGCAGTTTTAATTGTTTTATCGCTTGTCTCTTCTGTTTCTGCGAACAATTCATATGTTAAGTTCCGATTTATTAAATGTATTTGTTATTATTTCAAATTTAAAATTTGAAATTAAATATTTAAATATTTGGAATTTGATATTTAAATTTCATTTTCAGTATTTAAATTTCATGCATTTTGCATCAAAAAGGTCTTAATAATAAATGTAGTCTCAAACGTAGACCCTGTAGGCTGTATTTAACCATTTTAAAGACTATCTAAGATGATATATTTAGTTTTGTGCAATTGTTATGTACGAAATATGACTTAATTAGCGATGTTCTCATTCATGTACCGCAAAGTGTTATTGGTTAGATAAATTATAATCATATTTTTTTTATCTACATCATTTCAGCCTTATAAAGTTTATTGCTGGACATTTGGCTCCCCAATAGTTTACAATTATTGGGGGTATTTGTCCATAATCACCACGCTGGGCTAGTTGGTAATCGCAGTTTAAGCCGGTACGCAAGATGACGCTGCTGCCCATCATCCGGTAAAATTTATCTTCGTCGACTCTTACGCATCCCCGCGAGGTGATGGGGTTTGCACTATTCTAGGCCGGTACCAAACGGCAAATTATAAATCTTAATTGTTACTAAAAGAAACATTTGATTGATTGATTGATGCGCCTGGTCACAAGCGCTCTTACAGGTCATGGTAGCTTTAACAGACATCTTTTTAACATAGGTATAACAAACAGTCCTCTGTGCAGAGCATGCATGGGGACTGAGGAGACAGCCGCACACGTTTTGCTGGATTGCAGGGTGGTGGCTGGTTGTCGGGCGAGGTTCCTGAAGACACCAGGCAGTCTTCGGGAAGCCTTCAGCGACGTTAAGACGCTGATAGGATTCCTGGAGGAACTGGGATGGCTGGAGTAATCCAGCTCTCACCCTCCTACGCAAAATGGACGCATTGACGTCTGATTGCGGAAAAAGCCTACACGACGAAGAAGAAGATACATTTGATCCCACTCAGTTCAGGCAAGGCCCTCAATCGATAACAAATAATCAGTCTGTTGTGTGTATACGCGGAAGGTGGCAGCCGCTTGACCCTCATTTCCTAACATCATCATCATCATCTCAGCGATATGACGTCCATTGCAGAACATAGGCATCACAATAGATATCCACATTGAGCTCGTAGCTCGTAGCGCTCGTAGCTCTGCGGTGCTCGGTGGTCGGAAACGATCACCGAAGTACAGCAGAGTTTACAGAGGTCAGTCCTTGAATGGGTGACCGTTTGTGTGGCATTTGATATCGAGCGCTTCCGTGCTTCGGAAGACACGTTAGGCCGTTGGTCCCGGTTATCACCAAATGTGGTAGTCGTTAATGCCATGTTGAGGCCTAATGGGCGGCTTGAAAAATTCTAACAGCAGGACGCCATACACCTGCCTCCGCCAATCCGCACTGGGTCAGCGTGGTGGAGTATGACCCAATACCCTCACACCTTGATATGTGAGAGGAGGCTCGTGCTCAGTAGTGGGACGTTAATGGGCTGTGATGATGATGATGATGATTGAACTATCCAGAGTCGCCTGCATCGAGCAGCTTCCTGCCGCCATCACCAGATCATTGGCCAATTGGGTAAGAGGCCGTACTTAACTATGTTTGTCGGTTAGCGGTCATAATTGAAGAACCTTAACGCCTCATCGATCGTCGACCCACTGCCACTTCAGCTTACAAACTCGCCTGGCTATGTCTACTACTACAGCTATCTTACGGTTTTTCACATTTCTAAATCTATCACATAGGGACACAATCTTAAACGGTACCCAAACTTACATAAAATATGCCATACCTTTGATCCCATTCAGTTGAGGAACTGCCCTTAATCGGTAACCAATGATCAGCCCGTTGTGAGTGTCTGCGGCAGGTGGCAGCCACTTGACCCTCAGTTCTCCTGGTGCATCGGTCTGTTCCAATTGTACTCCCAACGGAGCGGATGATGGGGCTAGTGTATGAAAGAGCAATCGTATAGTTTGTAAGAGTATTAAAGAGGTTTGCAAAAAAATAATGCAGAAAATAAAACAAATTTAAGTATGGCGACCTATATTTTTTTCTTCAAAATTTTCTGTGATATATGCTGCAAACAGTTTTTTAAGTCCAAAGAGTGTATTTTATATTTTAATCTTCTTATAAATAAACTAATTCGAGTTAACTACTCAAAAACCGCTGGACCGATTTTAACAATCTTTGAATTGATTGAGTCGACTCTATTTCACCGAAAAACATAATAATTTTAAAAATATTAGAAAGCCATACGCAAACAAATTTTAGAGAAATTTAAAAATTTATGGAAAGTATTTGTTTTTATGCTTTTTTATCTTTTTAAATCGATATTTGTTAATAAAAAAAATGATTTTCAGTTAAAATTTGAATACAAATTAATACTTGTAACATATTTGGCTATATCACAAACATCGCACATATAAATAAATATATATAATATACGAATACAATATCGGTATTCAAAACGCAGGAAATCATTCAACCATTACAAATTCCTTAAGGTTACTTTTGAAAATGAAAAACTTACTTTAATCTCATTGGGCAGCTTATTAAATATATATAAATATTTTCTGACAATCACACCAATCATTTAGTTCCAAGATCATTAAGATTTTGTGTTATGGATAATGAATAACTGTATGATAATGTATATACAAAAGCAGTTTTTTGTTGTAAATATATACTTAATATATACATAGGAAAACACCCAGACCAAAACAAAAATTCATGTCTGAGCACACAAAGATTTGTCCTGTGTGGGAATCGAACCCACGATCTCAAGAGCGGAGTGCGGGTATACTCGCCTCTACGCCATATTGTTCGTAAATTGTAATCGTATTGTAATGTTATCCTCCCTCAAAAGGTAACTTACCTTCTTCAGTGGTAGTAAATCGAACAGGCGTGGAATAGTGGCTCAGGTCGGCTTGGTTTCCACCAGCCACTCTCGCTGTGTAGCCGGTGGCCGGCTGCAACTCCACGATGTCCACTATGTGACGGATTTCTTCTAACCTTTTAAAATTCAATTTAATGCATTTAATAATTCCAGGCAATGCAGTTACATGGTATTCCAAACAAAGTATTTTTTTGTTTTTTTGTTTTGACTTCTGCTTTCGGAAACGATCACCGAAGCAGAAAAAAAGCAGAGCTTACAAAAGTCAGTTCTTGTATGGGTAATCATTTGTGTGGCATTTGATATAGAGCGCTTCCTCGCCTCGTTAAGCCGTTGCTCCCGGTTATCATAAATTGTGGTAGTTGTTAGCCATGTCACGGGCCAGGAGGGCCCAGGGGGTTTTAGGAGGCGGGGGCAGGGGGCCCCTTCCGTCTCGCCATAGATCCCCCCCAAAAGTCAGCCAGTTACGCCATAGCCGCACAAGAAGGTAGGGGGGGCGCATGACATCCCGCCTCCCTGAGGAGGTCCCCCCGGTTCTGATCCGGGGGACGTTGGCCGCGGGCGAGGTTCCAGAAGCTACAAACCTAGGCACTGGGGCCTCGCCCCTTTTTCAAGTTTTTTTAGTGGGTAGGACTGCGGTGGTCGCGTCAGCCGCAGTGAGCCCCACACCCCCTCCTGGTCTCCCCCTTTGGCCGGGAGACAGTGCGTAAGCAGCATTTTTTTACCGACGATAAAAAATAAAGTTGTTAGCCATGATAAAGGACTAATTGGGCAGCTTGAAAATTTCTAACAGCAGGACGCCATACACCTGCCTCCGAAAATTCGCACTCACAAGCTATCGAACATATAAACTGCATTTGCCTATCTCCATAACAAGCGTTATATTCACACGTAAATTAATATTTACATTTAAACCTATAAATGTAAATTAAATGTATGTAGGTCGGCTATGTAACTAGTACATACAGTTACTAGTTAGTTACATAGCCGATCGTGCTTGGCTGTGGATGCAGGCGGCTTTAGGTCGATCGGCGTGAAAAGTATTTGAAGTTATTTGTGTTTGAAATATACATAATATATAGTAATGCTGGTGATAAAGATGAGATATGCGCATATACTAGTAAATGTGGCCTTAATGCAAAAAGGCGCGGATCTAGCCTCCAAAAAGGTTATAGTCACAGCCACCCAAAAATCAACAGCCTATCGATCTCAATAGACCGTGAAAATGTGACGTTTAAGAGTTGTCGGCATACTCATCCTCCCTACAATGGTGGAACCGCGCTTGAATGCGAGAGAGACAAATAAACCCTATTCAGTTTTTTCGTCTTTATTAAAAATTTTCGTTTAAAGAAGTTTTGCAATCCTTGCAGCCGAATCTGGTTAAACCAGTGAGCAGACCCTGGGCCCTAATCCTAGCTTATTAAGTCTAAAGCAACCGGGATAATGCTAGGATATCATGAATTGTTTTGCAATCCTCAACAACACTGATTAGTAGAAAATGTAAATTACCTTTATGTAATCAAAAACACGAAATATCAAAGTATATTTTTTTACGTAATAATTCATATATTTTGTTGACATCCAAAGTTGAAATACTCTCAAAAAATATGTCTCGTTTTAAATACATGCTTTATAATAACATTACTGAAATGAAATGAAATTCTCGAAAGTGAAATAAATTATAAGTTCTGGGACAGTTTTCCGAAACCGAAAGCGTAAAGTAAATACCGATATTACAATACCAACCGAAGCTTTAATTGCAAAATAATTTACTCGTAATAATTAGATAGATAGGTTTTCTATTGTGTATGTGATCGGAGACGAGTAAAAAGATAAACAAGAGATTTTTCTTAGAAAGGGTGTATAGGGATCCTGCCAAGACCTTTTTTTTTTGTTTTACGTCGGTAACAAAATGCATTTACGCACTGCCTTCTGGCCAAAGGGGGAACGAAAGGGGGTGTGGGACTCACCACCGGCAGAAACGACTGCCAGCAGTAATACCCACTAAAAATCTTCCGACCACGCCCGCCGCTTGTTGAGAAAGAGGCAGGGGCCAGAACCTGGGTTGCAGCTTCTGACACCCCGCCTGCGGCCAACGTCACCCGGACTAAAACCGGGAGGACCTCATCAGAGAGGCGCAGTGGACGCGCCCCTCCTACCTCCCCGTGCGACCATAGAGTGTGTGGCCGACTTCCCCGAGGGTCCATGGTTAGACAGCAGGGGCCCCCTGCCCCCACTGCCTAGACTCTCCTGGCGCTGCTGAGCGGGCCCTCGTGGCCCGCCCGCTGCGTCCTCCACAGGTGCCTCTTAGTTTTCCCCCCGGTAGTCAGTACTAAGGGCACCCAGAGTCGTCGGTCTCTGCTCTCACCTTTTCCCGGCCCCGGGGAGGTACTCAGCCCCCCCACCACGCCAAGGAGACCTGTTCGGGGGGATCCTACCAAGACCTACGGAGCCCAAGCCAACCTCACCTGCAAGTGGTGCACCTGCCGATCAACGGACGAGGCTCTGGCCGCCACCTGTTACGTGGAGCCAACTATATAATTGGCCAAGTGTGGCCTTTTAGGGAAACAGGCGTGAATTTATGTATGTATTTATGTTTTCTTAGAAATATTCATACACTTTTTTTCTAATTTTAATGTGAGGATATCCAGTCTGGAATATCTTAAGTATGTACTTAAGAATATAATGTATTTTTTCAGTCGTGGAACTAAGGGAACTCCTCTCACAAACTAAGGTGAGAGGGATTAAAGTCACCACGGGGGCCTAGTCATGGCTGTCGAAAGCAGGCGTCTGGCATCCTATTGTAATTTTATTTTTAATTAATATTTTCAATGGGGCCTCTAAGACCCGGCGCCCATTATCGGCATCGGCAAGAATGAGGATCCTTCGGTATCCCTACATGCAAGCGCACACTGTCGGAAACTATGCTTTGGCATGCTGCAACGTTCTTAAGGATAACGAGGCGTTCTTAAGCATGCCGCACCGTCCTGAAGCGTCTCAACATCGTATTTCTCTTCAAAACAGTCTCAAAGTTGTTACAAGCTTGTTGTCTGAGTTGTGTTTAATATGGTGGACTGGGATCTAGTGCTCATTGCACTTCTTCTTGCTGAATAAGAGGAGAAATCTAATCAATCAAGGAGAAGATTTTAGGTGAACAACCTTTGGAAGCACCGATGTCGTCCGGTGAATTCAACAATTTATTCAATGATTTGCGTTACCCACCCCCTACTCCCGATTGTTGCCTCGGCACCACCGAAGAATGCCGAAGTATCCCGAAGCATCCTCAAGGCTGCCGATGCAGTAGTCTCAAGCATACCGAAGCGGTATTTTTGTAACTACGACGATATATCATTGAAATTTCAACTTTATTGAAATGAAGTTAATGTTTAATACTATTTGCCACCTAAAATCCTGATCCTTGCCGATGCCGATAATGGACGTCGGGCCTAACTTGACTTGAGGACTACCAAATATAGTGCAAATGTATTAGTGTGTACAGTGCAAACACACACACATACACTTACACACACACTCACACATTTACTCACACATTTACTCATATCACTATTACTATCACTCTACACTATAATGACTAATATTGTCTGCGATTAGTATAAGTTTCAATAATAATTTCCATGTTAAGGAGTAGGTATTGTCTTCTGTCACAGGCTTTTATAAGCTTAAAAGGAGACACTTGTCATTATTTAAGTTATATGATTTTTTAATGTAATAAAATAATTTTTCAGTAGATAAATAAAATAAAAAATCTTCAGCAATAGTTTTACCTAAGCTTTTAAGTCGGAAGAAGAAAATGTACCATTCAATATAAAATCTATGTACGCTGCATTACTTCCTTGATCACGCAATGTTAGAAAATCCTTTTTACTAATAAATAATGCTAAATAAACAACTTGAAAGCTTAAAATAAATCCGACCATAAATTAACATGGGACATCTCCGAAACAAGGTACAGAGCGGAATTTTGCGATAAATCTTACCTGGGGACGTTGATAGTTTTGGCAGCGGTCCAGGGTAGCCTTTACCCAGTTATCTACATAAAAACTTTAGTATCTAATAGAATACTTTTTTGGATATAGAAATCCAAATCATCATCTACTTTTGCCCATTAACGTACCACTATTGACGACCGATATGGCGTGGAGGTCAGTATATCTGCACTTCACTCCAGAGGTCGTGGGTTCGATTCCCACACAGGACAAATCTTTGTGTGCATGAACATGAATATTTGTACTGGTCTGAGTGTTTTCCTATGTATATTAAGTATGTATTTACAAAAAAAAGTATTGAAGTATGGTTATCCGTTCTTTAGTATCTATAACTAACTCAAGTTCTTAGTGATACTTATCTTAGAACTAAATAATTGGTGTGATTATAAGAGAATATACTATTAAGCACGGCCTCTTTTCATGAAACTGATTACTCCACCACGCTGATTGACAGAAGCAGGTGTGTAACGTCTTGCTGTTTGAATTTGTCAAGCCTACCAATAAGGCCTCTAACATAGCTGGAAAATTTATTTATCGGGAAAATCGTTAGACTACCGCATGTAATTATGATTGGGATTAATATTTTAACGTGCGTTCCAAATCACGGAAGCTCTTGATATAAAATGCCATATTAACAGTAACCTACCCAAAGGGTGCTCACCCATTGTAAACTCTGCTTCACTTCAGTGATCGTTTTTGACTACCCAGTATCGAGCGCTTCAAATTCCAAGGTTATACTCAAAGCCTTTTCGAAACCATTCTCAACGTAACATGTGAAGAAGCCTAAGAGCGTATGTGTCTAAGAGCGCCACATAGTCAAGAAGACTAAGTACAAGGCCCTCTGCAACTCCCAAAACTGGGCGCCTTATATCTGAGACTCATTAAATTTCATTTAGAACCTTACCTGGTAACGTCGTTAGTTCCGGCAGTATTGCATGAGAGCCATCTATATAAAAACTTGTTTACGTAAGAGAATACATACTGTTAACAGAAATGCAAATATTTTTCCTCAAAGCCTCTCTCACTCCATTCAAAATTTGTGAGCATCTGAGAGCGCCACGTAGTCGAAAAAATAGGGCCGTTCAAAATGCTATTCCCCAGGGTCAACTGAAATCTCATTTAGAATTTTACCTGGTGACGTTGATAGTTCTGGCAGTGTTCCATGAAAGTCTTTGGCTGGTAGTTATCTGGAGGCTGTAGTACTGGGCCAGGGTTCGAGTCAGGTCGCGCCACGACAGTCGCGCCGAACGGCTTTTTATTGAATCTACCGATAAGTCCGTAGGTGGTGTCGGTGGCTCTAAAATATATTTCATATACTTTAGATAAATGCTTATTTATATATAATAGAAAGTTAAATTTATACATAGATACATTCGCTTCCAAATAGTGATAACTTTAACTAAATTGTATGGCGACTTGAGAAAAGTTCTAATGACATTCTCAAGTCTACTATATGGTCAAGACTGGCCTACTTTGGGTGACTGCAAGACAAAATATCAACACTGTATTTTCAAATATACAAAATTGTGATCAAGTGATGGATTAAAAATATCTTTGTAACAATTCCCGCGCTACTATAATTTCCCGAAAAATCGGGAAAACAATTAACACGACACGTGTTTCGCCTTTACACAGGGCATCTTCAGGTAAGATAGGAGCCTCAGAACAACGATGTCTTCACGACCAACGCTGAAACGAGAGTGAAGATATTTTTAATCCATCACTTGCTTACAATGGATTTCCGCAAAGTAACGCCTGAATCAATAAATTATTTAAAAATTGTGATATTTATTTTTAATCATTGTTTACGTTTGTGGAATTATGAATATGACTGCAATTATTACTTGTAAAAAAAAATATTTTGCTAAGTTTAATCAATAATTAATGTCCGAAATGCTAATGGCGTCGCGAGACCAACAAGCTTAAGAAGCACTTGCCCGATATATAAAGTTATTGTAATAAATAGTAGTATTTTTTCTATATATCTATATATACTTTCCTATATATAATAATAATATAGTGTACATATAACATACCTATTTATTTTTAAATTTCAGAGTTAAGTTTAATTAAACTATGTCTAGCGGCGAACTAATCAATGTTTGAAGCGCTTATGGCTAATAACTTACTTAAAAAACACTTACCCAATATGTTAAGAAAAACACTGAACACATCAGCACCGAATGGATTACCAGCTCTGCATTGGTACAACGCACCATCGCTGGTCTCTGTTTGAAGCAGTTCCAAAGTACTCGTCAGGCCGTCATCAGATTTGGCTTCGGAGATCTTTACCCTGTGATATAATTCATATAAACATAAATGCGCAAGCAAATTTGCATGTATGTGAATCTATCTTAAAAAAAGGTTTTTTTGAAGATCCTCCATAAACACTCGTTTATGTATCCATGCCACAATTAATATTTTTTTAATAGTTTTTTTTATGCTTTAGCTTATTTCTAGTTTTAATAATTATATCAGTAACAAATAGTACTTAGGTTAAAAAGCGAAACTCATAATCATAGGAATAATCTATAAAAATACCCTTTAAAACAGTACATTTATTAAAATTATAAAAATAAACATTTTTATTTCAAAGAGTGATTAGCTAGTAAATAATACTAGACCATAATAATAATATAAGATTGTCTAATAACTGATCCGCAAGTCTTTATTTTTTACAGTGCCATAAGGATATCCCGATCTGCACTCAGCTATAATCGCTAATCTCAAAAATTCCTTGTTAGTTAAATTACAAAGTCCACGTTTAAAAAAAAAAGGTGCTGGAGTCATTTGCGTAGTGACCGCTCACTATCTGAACTGGGGTTTGTTTGCAGTCTTAGCTTATTTTTCTTATATTTTTGTTTTAATTTTAAGTTGCTTAGCTTTTAAAATTTACTTTATACTTGTTTTTATTGTTGTATTTACCTGTACTAGGTATGCTAGGTATCAGAGCTAGACCAGCTGAAAAGAGTTCTGTCTTCTTTTCGTTTAAATCTTTTGACTGCAGAACACAAGTTTTTGTTGTGTTAATATTAAGTATTTTTTATTGTAACTGGCGGAAGATAACCAATGACGATTTTCTTTCCCGTTATTTTACGATAAGTAAAGCTCCCGCCCGCGGTGAATGAGCGTGTTAGCTTATAAGTTTGATATTGATAAGAGCTCTACTGAGCCAAACTTGAATAAACGATTTTTGATAATGACCTTGTACGAACTGTTTTATACTGTCACAAGATGAACACTGTTGGTATGGCTAATAAATAAATTTACTGCTATAAATGGACATAATACATAATTATTATTATCTACATTAAAACATGTCCTGGTATCTATTCTACCTTTTAATTCCAAACTTTTTATGAATAAATTAACATCGCAAATGGTTTATTAGGACATAAAATATTTTATATTCATAAATTTTTTAATAGCTTCCTTACGTTACGTTAAAAACAACCATTTTAATCTCTGGGGGATCATATTTAATTGAGCCTTCGCGTTTTTCTTCAGGATAAATTAAAATCCATGAATGTAACGCAATATAATAACGTTGTATTCTTAACTTCTTATATAGCAAAACTTTATCTAAATTCAATTATTAGGATGAGGATGGCAATGGGATCAAAGTATTTATTATATATCACGTTACAAAAACGAACAGGTACAGAAATTACGGTATACATGTGACGCCCTTTGAGGGCACAACAATTCAAGAGGGCTTACTACTAGTTATTATACAAACTTAATATATTACATTTAAAAAAAAACTTTATAACATTTTATTATTAGTAGTTACGATGGGTTGTAGGGTAGGGTAATCCTTCTTTCAAACTCGTCAAGGATTGTCAGTATATGAAGATGAAATAACAAACATATATAAAATCACGACTCTTTCCCGTGGGGGTAGGCAGAGATCACATACTTCCACTTGCGTGTGCACTCTTAGCACACGTACGTGATCCTATTCTTATTGTGCTAAGAGAATGAAGCTAAAAGTGTGTGTATCTAGGCAAACACTCTTAGCTTTATTTATACTCATACAACCTAAGAGATATATCATCATCTCAGCACATGCCTTCTATCTCGTACCATTGTGCCTATACTCTCTTATAGGGTCATAATTCACCACGCTGACCCAGTGCGAACTGGCAGAGGCAGGTGTATGGCTTCCTGCTGTTAGATAAGCCGAATTTTTAAGCTGCCCAATTAGGCCTCTACCATGTCTTAACGTCCACTAGCCATTTTTAGTGATAACTGGGACCAATGGCTTAACGTGCCTTCCGTAGCACGGAAGCGCTTGATATCAAATGGCACACAAATGGTCACCTATCCAAGGTCTGACCTTAGTAAACTCTACTTCCTTCTCATACACGCCCGTCGGTTTAGAGTGCCTCTTGTAAATTAAGTCTTACCTCTGGGTCAAAGGGTTGATAGGTTTTGTGTTTCGCGTCCACATTATTCTGATAGGGTCGTCTCCTTTGGCATGGCATTCTATCGTTACATGCTGGCCTAGTTTTGCTGTCATATTCCTTGAAACCACGTCGAAGGTTACAGGCTCTGTTCAATATTAAATAAAGATGTAAATATATACAAACAGTCCCTAGCCAATTTATTAGACGCACTACAGTTTTTATGCAAATTTTGATTACTAAATGATGAAATGAAATTTTTCAGTGTAGAAGTAAATATGTATTTATTAAACAAGTATGGTATATCTAGTAACAGAGATGATATTACAAATAAAACACCGTAATTAACTAAAAAAAATATTTTAAAATATCAAACCAAAATGAAAATATTTGTGACATTTTTAATATTTTGTTGTTCCACCTTCGGATGCTATGAGAGCCTTAATCAGACGCGGCATGTTGTCGATACAGGATTGTACTGTAACCTGCATTTATGGGTGATGATTACACACATGAATAACTGTTCGCAGTACTCCGCGCGTACATGTACACTAAATTTTTGACTTAAATTTCATATTACAAAAATAGGTATAAAATTCATTAATACAATAAGTGCAGTTAATATACGCAATTATATTTATAATTAATCGCATCGAATATAGTAGTTAAAACCCAATAAATACAATTAGTAATAAAAACTCGCAGTGGGCCTAATAATTTGGCCAGGGACTGTTGTCACATATTTTTACCGTAGTTACAGAGATTACACATTTTCACTTGCTACGATCCTGGCACATAGTAAGCTACAATTAACGCTTAATAAGGTTATTAAGCAGGTTAAGGTTAAGGTTATTAAGGTTATTAAATAGGTATTTACCCACTCCCGTCAGCTTATAGTGCTTATGACATGTTCTTTCTCCAAAACCAAAGATAGTAAGTAGCTTAAGTAACAAAATAAAAGTAGCTACATTTTAATATTGTATTCACCTTCTATGTAACATTATTAATATACAGTCATCGTCAAAAACTTCATCATCATCATCATCTCAGCCCATTAACGTCCCACTACTGAGCACGAGCCTCCTCTCACATACCAAGGTGTGAGGGTATTGGGTCATACTCCACCACGCAGACCCAGTGCGGATTGGCGGAGGCAGGTGTAGGTCCTGCTGTTAGAATTTTTTAAGCCGCCCAATCAGGCCTCTAACATGGCTAAGCGACTACCACATTTGGTAATAACCGGGACCAACGGCTTAACGTGCCTTCCGAAGCACGGAAGCGCTCGATATCAAATGCCACACAAACGATCACCCATCCAAGGACTGACCTCTATATACTCTGCTTTACTTCGGTGATCGTTTCCGACCACCGAGCATCGCGGAGCTACGAGCACTTCAGCATCGCGTCAAAAACTTGGCAGCACTCAAAGCGCCATATATTTTGAAACGCGCCCTTACGCTCCTGACAATAGAGATGGAAGTCGCTCTTCATAGCGCTTTATATGTAACCAAAAATAAGACGATAACTGTATGTAAGAAATACTCACTGTTAACAGAAATCCAAATGGTTTTACTCAAAGCCTCTCCCACTCCATTCTCGACGTGGCACGTGTAAAGCCCAGCGTCTGAGAGCGCCACTGAGTCGAATATAAGGGAGCCGTTCGACAGACTCAGCACACCGCCCCCTGCCACTTCCAGTACTGGACGCCATGCCTCTGAGACCACTGTAATTTTATTGCGGTAAGTACATGATAGATAGACAATTAAACAGAGCTAAGATTATATTTTTTTTAAAAGTTACAATTGATTATTCAGAACTAAATATAAACAACACATACTATATAACGAAAAACTTTTTACATATGTAAAGCTAAGTAGTATTAAGTTTTCAAAAGCATGTGTATTTTTTTTACCAAACTAACTATAGTTAACAATCAAATTGCCAATTTCCGATGTCCCAGAATAAATTATTTTCTGACTTCGTTTCTTTAAATCAAATCAAAAAAATATTTATTTGCATAAAACATGGTACAACAGTTGTTGTTACATTCATATCTCTGCCAAGATGTCTTACATATATTCAATGCAATGTTTTACAAATATCTAAATATAAAATTTTAAAGCACATAATGTCAAACAGTCTACCTAACTATTCTATAATTATTACAGTTATAAAATTTATTCATAGAGTAGAAGCATTTGTACAGTAAATATTCATGAAGATCTCTCTTGAATAAGATATAATAATAATAATAAATATTTCCTGACAATTACACCAATTATTTAGTTCCAAGATAGATAGATAGATAGATCATTAAGAACTTGTGTTATGGATACTAAACAATGGATAAACATACTTATATACTTTTTTTTGTAAATATATACTGAATATACATAGTTATAGATATAGTTATATATTCTCACCATCTCGTTTCAACCAATGCGTTTGGGGTTGAGGATATCCATTAGCACTGCAGGAAATGTGTCCACTTCTGCCTAACAGGAGAGACGTATTTTTTGGCTCCTCACTCCATTTTGGTGCAACTGAAACAGATTTTGGTGTTAGGATGTCTTTCTAATTTCATCCAGTGAAAAATAACATGAAGATTTTCTCTGCATATTTTATGATTGATTCGTCTAAATATACCTAATTTTATTATTTATTAAGAAGACTGATTACACACTTTCATGAAGACTCTTATGATTGAGTCTCCATATTTCTTTTTTGGTTTAGCTATGTGGTATATGTTAGGTATATGGTATATGTTAGGTATATTGTATATGTTAGGTATATTGTATATGTTAGATATATGGTATATGTAAGTAGCTTATTAGTAATATGTAATGTATACTACCTAATCTTATATTGGTATTTTTTTTCCTTGTACTGCCTTATACTTTTTTGTTAATGGTTAACTAGTAGAGAATATTTTAAAGCAATAAGTTCGCCTTGTACAATTTTTATTTCTTTGATAAATTTGAAATAATTAATCTCTGTACACCGAGTTCTCTAATATTTATAATGATAAGTCCCAAATATTAAGTATCTTTTCTAGCTACAATGTTCTTTAAACTTGAACACAGTAACAAATAAACAAATATATATGTTTTGACAATTACACCAATTATTTAGTTCCAAGATAAGTATCATTAGAAACTTGTGTTATGGACTAAGTAACGAATAAACATACATACATACTTTTTTTTGTAAATACATAGGTAAACACCCAGACCAGAACAAATATTTATGTTTGTGCACACAAAGATTAATCCTGTGTGGGAATCAAACCCACGACCTCAGGGGCGAAGTGCGGTTATACATAATTATCTCCACGCCATATAGGTCGTCAAAGTATTAAATGATGTGCTCCCGTTACTACCAATGCGTCCTAAGTCACCTAGTAAACTTACACCATATCGTCGCAAAATATAGATCTCGTTATTTTGTTTTTGCACAATAAATACTAAATACTGATTATTTTCTTGTCTTTCTGATTATGAATTAGTGATGTCGTGTACAATACAGGTGTATAGGGACCCTACCAAGACCTAAGGACCACAAGCCAAACTCACCTTTTTTTTTTTTTTATCGTCGGTAAAAAAAATGCTGTTTACGCACTGTCTCCCGGCCAATGGGGGGACCGAGAGGGGAGTGTGGGGCTCACTGCTTCAGACACGACCACCGCAGTCCTACCCACTAAAAAACTTCCGACGACGCCCACCGCTGTTGAAAAAAGGGCAGGGGGCCAGTGCCTGGGTTTGTAGCTTCTGGCACCCCGCCCGCGGCCAACGTCTCCCGGATCAGAACCGGGAGGACCTCCTCAGAGAAGCGCAGTGTGTTGCGCCCCCCCTACCTCCTTGTGCGGCCATGGCGTAACTGGCCGACTTCTGGAAGGGTCTATAGCTAGACGGAAAGGGCCCCCTGCCCCTGCCGCCTAAGACCCCCCAGGCGCGGCTGGACGGGCCCTCCTGACCCGCCCGCTGCGCCAACGGCGTAGCCGGAGAGAGAGCGGATCCCGCTCCCTCTCCCGCTCCGCGGCCTCCTTCTGCGACATCACCACTTCGCAGAAGGAGGCCATCGCCTCCTACGCCGTCTCGCTGTCAACCATCATTCGCATGATGGTCGACCACCGACGGCCGACCCATCCCTCCAAGATGGGCCCAACCGCCTCGAGGATACGGCGTCTCGAACCTTCAGCACCCTCGGCACTCCTCAAGAGCTGCCGCCGCCATGTGCCCAGAGCCTGCGTCTGAGCGTCTCTACGCCACAAGCCAAACTCACCTGCAAGTGGTGCACCTGCCGATCAACGTACGAGGCTCTGGTGAACATGACAGTGCCCGATAAGCGGCAATAGGCTCGCCACCTATTACGTGTGACCAACTATATAAGTGGCGAAGTGTGGGCGTATAGTATGCCTCTGCCTACCCCTTCGGGAAAACAGGCGTGTTAGTATGTATGTGTGTTATGTATGCGAAATTATGTTATTTTCAATTAATTGATGTATAAAAAAATGATTTTCCATATTTTTAATGAATTGCAAATTTTTTTCGATTTTTCTGTCATTTGACACCGATTGCGAATTTGACCGAACTCGATGAATGGCACCACCGAAATGATATTCACCTCCTCATACCTGCTTACCTGATATCACATGAAAATAAATGGAAGGAGATATTCATTTGAGCGCCTATGCCAATTAAAGATACACGAACATAATTTAATTAATACGGTTTGAGTAGTAACATACATTGAAATATTAATTTGTGTAAGTTCATTCGCAGTTCATCGATAAATTAATTGGGACAGCGAACAAATTTATACACGAGTAATAATTTAAATAACAAACCAGATTATTGTAAGTGACCTAAGCCCTGCCTGGAGACTGCAATTTATGTGGTAATATAATACTCTCTTTCCATCCTGCTCAGTGATTAAAGGATCGAAGGGAGTTCTATTTTTATATTTTTTCAACTGGTTGCCGTAATAGAAGACGGCCACCAACGCGATGGACAGAAGATCTGGTCAAGGCGGCGGGAAGCCGATGGATGCAAGCGACTCAGGCTTTTACGTACCATCCGGCTTATATCTATGGTTTGCAATAAAGCCGTCGTATACCAAAATCCAAAACTAAAATCATTTATTTAAGTTAGACTCAAATGAGCTCTTATGAAAGTCATAGTTATAAAACAAACGCCGATGTGGACTTCTTATCTTAAATACTCTATTGTTAACAAATAACCCTAGACTCAAAAAAAATAACGTTTTTAAACTTTACATTTTAAATACGCGTTAAAACTTCATGAAAGTAATCTTCCTAATAATATGTTTCAGATAAGCATCCTCGCATCGGGAGAGAAGTTAAAAAGAATAGTAAGTAAGGTTTGACAGTGAAGCTTTCCGTTCTGATATAAGTAAGCGCGGCTTGTAAACAAACATAAAGCGATCATGCGTGTTGGTTACTGTCGACTGATTACTGTGGACTGGTTGCTGTGGACTGGTTGCTGTGGATCGGTTAGTATGGACTGATTAGTATGTACCGGTTACTATTGACTGGTTACTGTGGATTGGTTAATGTGAACTGGTTACTGTGGACTGGTTACTATAAAAAGGTTACTTAGGACTGGTGACTGTGGACTGGTTTCCGTGGACTGGTTACTATGGACCGGTCACAATGGCTTGGTTATTATGGACCAGTTACTGTGGACTGGTTACTATGGACCGGTCACAATGGCTTGGTTATTATGGACCAGTTACTGTGGACTGGTTACTATGGACCGGTTACTATAGATCGGTTCCTATGGACTGATTACTATGGACCGGTTACTATGAACTGATTACTATGGACCGGTTACTATGAACTGATTACTATGGACCGGTTCCTATGGACTGATTACTATGGACCGGTTCCTATGGACTGATTACTATGGACCGGTTACTATGAACTGATTACTATGGACCGGCTACTATGAACTGATTACTATGGACCGGTTACTATGAACTGATTACTATGGACCGGTTACTATGAACTGATTACTATGGACCGGTTATTATGAACTGATTACTATGGACCGGTTACTATGAACTGATTACTATGGACCGGCTACTATGAACTGATTACTATGGACCGGCTACTATGAACTGATTACTATGGACCGGTTACTATGAACTGATTACTATGGACCGGTTACTATGGACTGATTACTATGGACCGGCTACTATGAACTGATTACTATGGACCGGCTACTATGAACTGATTACTATGGACCGGTTACTGTGAACTGATTACTATGGACCGGCTACTATGAACTGATTACTATGGACCGGTTCCTATGGACGGATTACTAGGACCGGTTACAATGAACTGATTACTATGGACCGGTTCCTATGGACTGATTACTATGGACCGGTTACATGGACTGGTTACTATGGAATGGTTACTGTGGAATGGTTACTGTTGAACGTTCTAAAAGACGCAAAGCTCGTAGCCCGCGACGCTGAATTAACAACCGCGCTTACGATAGCGTCGCTGTATATTTAGTCATAGTAAAGGCTATTATAAAATTATTTTCTAATTTCATATTAATTAAGTAGCGGACACATACACGTCTTAACTTATATAACCTCCTTTTTAGTGTCAGAGGTTAATATAAACACTTACCTTTTATATACAAATTTACAGTGCGATTTACTTTCGAGACATGGTTGGCCGCAACACAAGTATAAGTCCCACAATGGTCCAGCGAAACATTCTTAATGATCAAAACGCTGAATACTTCCATACTTCTTTCGACTATCTGCAATTAATAATGATGGGTTAATATTTTATAAGGAACTTAAGTTGTCCTATAAAAATGTTATTAATAAATAAATATTGTCTGACAATTGCACAAATTAATTTGTTCAAATATAAGTATCCCCGCGCGGGTAGGCAGATATCACAGCCTTCCACTTGCTACGCTCTTGGCTCACACTTTTAGCTTCATTCACACTTATTAACCTTCTCATACACACCCGTCGTCGGTTAAAAGTTTTTTTAACCTACCCTTTCTCCAAAACCTACTGGATTTGGTCATGGAAGTTCTTATTTCGGCTTCCCCTCTCAGTTATTATTAAGTTTATAAATTAACAAAACCGAAAAATACTATATTTCTTCTGTATTATAGGGATCCTACCAAGACCTAAGGAGCCCAAGCCACCCTCACCTGCAAGTGGTGCACCTGCCGATCAACGGACGAGGCTCTAGCGAAAATAAAAGTTCCTGGTAAGCGGCAATAGGCTCGCCATTTATCACGTGAGACCAAGTATATAATTGGCAAAGTGTGGGCGTATAAAATACCTCTGCCTACCCCTTCGGGGAAACAGGCGTGAATGTATGTATGTCTGTATAATATTACTATACTATAGTATAGGTATCATGAATAGACTAAAAATCAAAAGGAAGCTTAATATTACAAAATAGGGAATGAAATTTAAAAAATATCGGGTAAGGGTTTCATACTTAAAACGACGTTGTATTGTATTGTACATTAAAATAACATTGTTTGAATCCTGAACATTTATTCGTATGAAAGCAACTCATTTAACAGGTATCCGATAGCATATATCGGTTTCTATTATTAACGAACATGAACAGGGAAAATCTCCATAAATTCTACATGGAAGTGTTGCTTAGAGAAACAATGTCTGTCTTAAAATAAATCTGACGGGTTCCTTTTGTGGAGTTTCAATGATTATTCTCGTAACAATGGTATGATCACTATGGGGCTTATTAATAAACAAGATTGAAAGATAAACCAGGTTTAAAACTAGTGCTGTCACTGTCTTCATTTTATGAAATAAAAGTTCTTTTACGATCAAGCTCCCGCCCGCAGTGATGATTTTGACTTTTTACTTTGAGTAAGCCCCATTTATTTGATTCGTCCAAGTGATCATACCCTGCCTGATAGAAATCAGTGTCGATCATATTATCCTTCAAACAATTTTCCAATTTATTATTTGGGCGTCAAACTCCTTTCCCGCTAAGGTTAATTCTGAGGGTAATAAGCAGCGTTCTGAAACTGTTCGAAAGGATTACCGCGGTTCCGCAGCAAAGAGCATGGATGATTTTTAGTCAATATAAGTCTGACACCATTCCGCTGCAACCGTAGGGGGAGACGGTCCTTTAATGAATTGACATCCGAAATAAATAGGATTCTAAACATCAACTTACTGGAATTAAGAAACTGGCCAGAAATTCAACAAACTCAGTCTCATGCTTTACATAAGATGTTTCTTACCGCGTGAGGTTTGGCTGTGCAACAAATTTCCGTCAAAGCACGAGGTTTCCCAGAAAGGTAAAAGAAGGTTCGACAATGCGCTTGTGACATTTGGTTTTGCAAGCTTTCAATAACTGTGGTAAACACTTCCTATTGAACCTAGGTGGCCGAATGCTTGAATCACCCAATTCATACAAAAAAGTTTCCAATCAGGAGAATATAAGCTTAAACTTTTAGTTCGAGTCTTACCTTAAGATGAGATGAAATCTTCCTTCCATCCTTCAACCACGAATAGAATACTGGGGAATCTCCACTTTTCAAATTACAATGTATCTGCACAATTTGACCTTCTTGCAGATCTTGTGCTAACAATATCTCTTCTAACTGTGGAGGTTCCACTACTTGAAGTTCAAAGGATCTCTTCGCCATTTCACCAGAAGGACTTTTAACCACACAAGCATATGCTGCTCCATTGTCACTTTTACTAACTTTAGCTATATTTAAGACTCCATCATTACTGACAGAAGCAACCTCCCTTTTGCCTCTTAACTTTGGTTTTCGTCCGAATATTTCTATACTTAAATCCTTGTTGTTGGTGAAACGTTTAAAACGATTCGTAGGTGTTGTTATTTCTGCAGTTATCTCTTTTCCTTTATATTCCCATGTTATTTCCCTTGAAAATGGCACATTTAATATCAAAAAATTTAGTATTTTCATAACGACTACCTATACTTCGTTTAAAGTTATAGGAAAATAACCAATAATTCAATTTTTCTAATCTGATTTGAAATACATATTGTTTTGATGCGGATAGAAAACATTTTCTGTAAGTAAGTAATTTTTTTTCTAACGTAATTGCTAAGAGTATTGTAATTATAACTTAAAGATATTGTACTCGATATTGTATCGATAAATAAGCCGAAGAATCTGATATCACGGAATCTCTCTGCTTTTATTCCTGGAATAAAATTGACAGCGAAACATAGATGATGACAAATCTGTTGTAGCAATAGTTACCTTACTGGATAACCATAATACGGGCATCTGAGTGTGACAGTTTGTCCACTTTGTACTTTTAATGGAGGTAATGTTCGAATATATGGAGGACCTGTAACAAATTACAAAGATTACTAAGATGATCATTAAGAGGATGATTGCCCACTGATATTTCCAAATGCCAATGATTAACTATTTTGAAACCCTTAACAGAGTTAAGATCACGCGTACTTAGTAAAAATATATAGTATGTGTTGATGCTTGTTTTACTATGATTAAGACGACAAAGCAAATGCCACTTTATTGTTCAATTGAAAATACGCAGATATTTGAAAGAAAAACCAATATTTGCTCCTTATTATCTCAGTCACACAAAACTCACCAAATATAAGTTTCCCTAGTTGTTTTTCATGATGATTCACTATTTGGTTATCATTGGCCTTTGGGTTCGGCATTGCCATTGAAGAATAATGTACGCTCGGTGGTCGTCTGAGGGCTGCTTATTGCCACTTAAGCCTACAAATCCGTTAGTCAGCCTTACCATAAACATTAAGACGATCATGGTGAGCCAAGGAAATTTCTCCGTGATGTGCCACGCAGGAGTACAGTCCACCATCATCTACCATCACATGAGTAATGTTTAATTGGGAAACCACTCCACCATCAGGAGACATGATTTGTCCAATCGCGAACCTAGAAAATGTGACAATGTTAATGTCTTGTTCATGACTATAAAAGTGCTAACTACTTAAAATTTTCCCTTACTGTTCATACAGCGTCTTACACTTGGCTAAACTTGTAAAATTTAGAATTATCGCTGCCTCCCATTATCCGGTAGGATTTCTCTTCGTCGACTCTTATGACTTACTCCGAGATGAGAGGGGTGGCACTATTCTAGGCAGGTAACATACGGCAGCGATTAATATTGCACATCAATCATAGCCTTTCTGAATACAAAAATGCATTCCCAAGTCCCAAGTTTAATTTTAGTAAAAAAAATCAGAACTTAGTACTTTATTGTAGTTTTGTTTTAAATCCACTGCTGTAAAACTACTTCCTTTTCTAAAGGTAGATATGCAATATTCATAGCGCAGTACTGAATATAAAACCTGATGGGCGTCATACAATATTCCTATTGTAAATGGAAAGTAAAATACATTGTAAAGTTACCTGGAATCAGTATTGGAGGATAAAACTACACCATCCCTCTCCCATACGAATCTGGCTGGATGCGGCCCGTTCACGATGCACTGGAAACCAACCTATGACATAACACACATAAAGACTATTATCGCGTGATGTTTTTGATGTTGTTTCTAAATATACAGCTAAAACATTCCTTTGTTCATCATTACTCATCCGTTCAACATCATTCGTCTCTTCACTATGCACTGTAAGACGATCTATCACATTACACAAATTGGGCCTATTATAGCATATTGATTTTGATGTTGTTCCTGAATATTCTGCTGAGACATTATTTATCATAGGATTCAAAAAATATTTTTGGTTTATCTACAAAGGGTGCTAAATACCGTGCAAAGTGGAGGGAAAAGCGTAAGACAGTGGAACCCGGACTCGTAATGATGACAGGGTGAAATTATTTTTGTAAGCGACATAGTAAATCCAATAATGTACCGAAATTTATAGTGTTTTACAATGTAAGGAATGCATGTGTCATAGCAGTGCTCTCACAAACGGTATCTACGGAAGACCAGAGTCGAGGTATTTTCGTGACACCTCGGCTTTATGCTGAGTGGATACCTTTTCTGTGACACTCTTTAAGTAGTTACTTAAATATAATGTATCTGTTTTCTTTTGATATTGTCACAGAATAAATTCTTTTTCTTTCTTTCAAATTGTGTTTAAGCTGTTGTAATTTTTGTATTTGACTCATGGCAATGTTTTTCTTGCCATATGGTACGCAGTCGTTGCAGTTTTATAAAAGTGAGAGCGCTCCATATCTTAGCATCAGGACGGTTATAAACGCACCCACTTATGATGGCCTGCAGAAATATCATTTCACTTCATGACAAAAGATACGGAACTTTAGGAGTAGGGAAACAGACCGGCAAAGAATTAAAAAGTCGAATCGTCTAAGAAATTAAATAAGTACCAATCTAATTAGCTTTGAAAGCTCATAGCCTGCACAGTATGATGTGAGAAAATTTTAAAACTAATTAAAACTTTTGTCTTTTTCTATAATTAATCTAATTTAGGTCAGATCGAAGAACCCACAAATGAATTACCAAATGTTTACGTGTGAGTGTTCTCGTCCGTACATTATGAAGCTGTGGGTATAAATTATAAAAGAAAACAAACTAAATAAGCTATACTTCATTGTCTTTCAGATCAACAGGATCATTTAGATTCGTCACATTTTTACAAACAAAATGATAAGACAATAAATCTTTTAACAACAAAGAAAGAGAATTGGGCGGTACTTCACTCAAAAACAATGTTTTCCTATGCCTAATCTTTTATATACAGTATCATAAACATAATTCAAGCGTGCTCTATCGCTTCTTCGAAAATCCACACAAACCAGTTTCCCTTTAAGCGATTTAAGTCTTAACATACTTAGTATATAAGTTATATTCTTACCTCAGCTCCGGGCATAACAGTCGTTTCACCAAAATGCTGAGACAGTATCATTTGCAAACTTCTTGAGACTCTAACCCCGCCTCTCAAATCTAAGAGAAAAAAACAACGTTTTCTTAAGTAGTCATTAATTTTAATTAAGCTCCTTCCGTCTCAGTTCTCATTTATAATAATTTCTTGCAGATGTGGCTGGCTAGCTTAAAGTTTATATAAGCTTTAAGTTTCTAGACTTGAGACTGTTTGCAAGCGCGAATCCACAATTGTGGGCAATATGCAATGCCCACAACTCTAATAGCCCACATCGCTATCTTTTTAGATCGATGAAATCATAAATTAATAATTTCTAACAATTACACCAATTCTTTAGTTTCAAGATAAGTATCATTAAAAACTTGTGTTATAGATACTAAATAACTGATAAACATACTTACATACTCTTCTTTTTTGTTAATACATACTTATTATACATAGGAAACACCCCGACCAGAAAAAAATATTCATGTTCAAGCACACGAAGATATTTTCTATATGGGAATCGAACCCACGCATTAGTAACCATAACACAAGTTCTTAATGATACTTATGTTGAAACTCAATAATTGGTGTGATAGTCAGAAAATGTTTTTTTTTATAAAATGTTGTGTTGTTTGCTATAACAAGAACTATGTAATGATAACCGGACCCACGTCTATAAAAATGTAGAATAAATAGAAATATCCACATTAAATGCAATTAAAAAACATCAATTTCTATTTAAATACATATTAGTATTAACAATTCACTTTGTCTAATACACAATAATATATTTCAAAGAACAATCCTGGTCTTCAGTTATGTTAACGAGCATTGTATCCAATTGTTATTAATATATTTGTGTAATTAGTCATTCTCAATACCAGTGAAAGATAAAACATTATTTAATTTTTAAGTTGGTGATACCAAAAATTTAAAATAAATTATAATTTATAAGTAATTGTTATATGTGCCTTATAAATAAAACATTACACACCTACTGGCAAAACATGGCAGTACCTTTGCCAATACATCACATATCGTAATTACCTGTGTTTGCAATAAATTACTTGATTCTATTTGACATGCTATTCATTGGATTAATATTAAAAGATTTAGCGATAATAGACCTAAAATCGCAATGCAATAAGTACATTTAACTAAATAACTCACCATTGTCAGCAGGCCCCAGCCGGTCGTAGTGTGGAGAAAATCTGCAACGAATTAAATACCAATTATTTTTAATAGGGTGCCAGCAAATTCTGCTTTGGCATGACTGCATCTCGTAATATCAATTATGGAAATTAATTTTGACTCTGTTGGCAGTGCTGGTATTTCCATCAATTTCAATTGGAATTTCGTTGGAATCAATGGATAGAGAATAGTTGTAATAGTATTAAAACAGTGACTATATATTGGATTTATTTATACGTCGTTGCCTCATGGTAAAATTTACCCTATCGTATGATATGTCTAATAATATAAACATAAAATCTGTTGCCCCAAAGGGGTAGGCAGAGGCATAATGCCCACATTGAAATTTGTTATATTGTTGATCTTACGTAAGAGGTGGCGAGCCTATTGCCGCTTATCGTGTGTTCGCCAGGCCTCATCCGTTGATCGGCAGGTGCACCACTTGCAGGTGTGGTTGGGTTGGGCTCCATAGCTCTTGGTAGGACCCCTGTACACCCAATAGCCCAGTGGCTCAAGATCCACTGACTTAATTCAAAGGGGTGATGTATATTCAAATTTAGGATTGTAATACATTTATTAGTAATAGCTGTTACCCGCGACTTCGTCCGCGTGGAATAGTATCTTTGGGTAGCATTTACAACCCCCTTTTCGCAATAAAAAGTAGCCTATATCCTTTCTCAGGGTCTAGACTATCTGTATACCAAATTTCATTTAAATCCGTTCAGTAGTTTTGGCGTGAAAGAGTAACAGACAGACAGACAGACAGACAGACAGACAGACAGACAGACAGACAGAGTTACTTTCGCATTTATAATATTAGTGAGGATAGTGAGGATAAGGATAATCATCTGTACTCAGGCCATTAGTGAGCACGAGTCGCTCAAAAGCGGCTCTAACATGGCCTAACGACTGTAACATTAAGTCATAACTGACATCAATTGGTTAATGTGTCTTCAGAAGTACAGATAAGCCACGGGTAACCAGACACTATTAAAAATCTTTTCACAAAAATAGGTGTATAGGGATTCTACCAAGATCTTAGGAGCCCATACCAACCTCACCTGCAAGTGGTGCTCCTGCCATTAAACGGACGAGGCTCTGGCAAACATAAAAGTTCCCGATACGCGGCAATAGGCTCGCCACCTATTACGTGGGACCAACATTATAAGTGGCGAATTGTGGGCTTTTATTATGCCTCTGCCCTTCGGGGAATCAGGCGTGAGTGTATGAATGAATAAATTTCAGTCATGGGATTGTATGTAAGATATTTCAGTTTAAAAAATTGCTTACTACCTAAATATAGCTGTGCCTAATACCACATAGATACGTATAAAATCATAAATGGTGCCTTAAAACAAGACAGCTTTACAAATAACTTTGTCGATATTCAGTGATTCGAGAAGGCTCATTTCTTCTGATTACACACAAGAGGGCCTGAAAGGATCCGCTGAGTACGGAAATAGAAGGGTTTCGGCGAAGTTAAATGTAAAAGGGAAGCTGTTTTAACTGTGAATCGCACGCGAAAGACGCTTAGTGCCAAGTGGGTATTACCAAAAGCAGGACGATTCTTGTGAACTGTAAGGTTATTCAACTCGCCTTATGTGTGTTCGGTTTAAGTGTTCTTAATAAGCGTTACATTACAATAAGACGACCACTCCACTTCTTAGGTCGTGGGTTCGATTCCCACACTGGACAAATCTTTGTGTGTATAACTATGAATATTTGTTCTGGTCTGGGTGTTTTTCTATGTATATTAAATACTAGCGGTCGCCCGCGGCTCCGCCCGCGTGGATGCCGGTTACCGCTACAAAATGCCTGCCCAGAAAAGACACGGTCAGCAAAATGATTCCCAGGTCAATTCACAGACACCGACACTACGACGACGCAGTCATTATCCGCAGGCTGCATAGATTGTCTTTATGTGGATGTTAAAGTTGTTAATGATGAAAATATTTAAATGTAATTAATACTAAGTTTTCACTCCTACCGGCCCGGAGTGCAACCCGTTGTTTTGGGATAGATAACTAAAGCGATTATTGTAAAGCTTCTTACAATAATAAGAATCTCTCTCTCTCTATAAAAAACATTTGACATAAAATTATTTTCAGATAACAAAATAAACTGATGGCCGGGAGCCTCGACCCGTGATAGGGCGCCGTGCAGCAGAAATCGTAATAATTTAATTTCGCCATAACTTCAAAACCAAACGTCAAATTTTGATCATTCCAAGACTAAATATTATCAACATAAACTGCACTTAGTGATGAAATAGATTATTTTGATAAGGATTAATATCATAAGTAAATTAAATGCGTTTAAATGTAGTACAATAAAAAAATGGTTGTTATGCCTCACTCGACATAGATAGGTATAGTGTGTCGCGGATTTTTTAGTAGATATTTATAAGATCTACAATTAATTAGCACATTTTGTGGTTCTATCTAATGTAAAAGAATATTCATTTATTTATTTTATCTTTTATAGTTTAGGCTGCGTACGCAAAATGAGTAACTGTCCTGGTTGATTTTTTACACTTTGTGTCCGAAAAACCCATATATCTTACGAAAACCTATTTTTTTACAAATTAAAATTTTGCCTATGTTACTCACTAATAATGTAGCTGTAGGTCCAGTACTTTTTGAGTTTATTCGTTACATACAAAAATACAAATCTTTCCTCTTTATAATATTATTACATTGACTCCCCCCCCCCCCCTCGTACCCCAGTGAGCCTACATCGCATGCTGGCTAGCTGAGCGCGGTGAGCGGCAACCACGCGACTTTTTTCTAATACTTGCATTTTTAAACTCGTGATATCTTCCAAATGAAATGTCCGAATTGAATAATTCAAAAAGTTATATAAAGGTATTGAAGCCGTCTTGAATATAAGGTAATTTTTTTTGATAAGGATTAATACCAAGGTATAAATATAGAGCCTTTTCAAGCGGCGGCATATAAATTAAATTTTTAGAATAAAAAACCGCTTACTGTGACGTAACTATAATATTTAGACATATGCTGTCGCGACACTTTTTGTAGATAATGATGAGTTCTGCAAAGTCGTAGTACATGATTTTGTTCTATCATCAATAGTTTTCGCTACGCACGCTCCGTAAGGAATTTTTCAGGTCATTTTTTTACACCTTGGGTTACATTATTGGATTTTTAGTAAGGATCCCTAAGTTTTTTAAAAATATAATATAGCCTATGTTACTCGGGGATAATGTAGCTTTCCAAAGGTGAAAGAATTTTTGAAATCGGTCCAGTAGTTTAGGAGCCTATTCATTACAAACAAACAAACAAACAAATCTTTATTAACATATTAGTATAGATGTATTTAAAAAATATATATATATTTATGTATGTTTATCCGTTATTTAGTATCTATAACACAAGTTCCTAATGATACTTATCTTGGAACTAAATAATTGGTGTTATTGTCAGAAATATTTATTATTTATATTTATTATTAAAATTTCGTAGGGCGCTCTAAGTTATAAGACTTTGTAAGGTTATTTAAGTCGCTTAAAAGTGTTCTAAATGGGCGCCCTTTTTATATGATTACTAGTGGCTAGCCCCCACTTTGCTTCAGTACCTAAATATTTTACACCATGGGTTACATTATAATAGTGTTTAAAGAGATTTCTTGCTTTTCTTGTAAGTAAGATTGCCTATTTTACTTTATATAAACCCCCTGAGACAATAAGTGAAGTATCGTATCTATCCCTTATCTAAGTTTACCCCCTCATTTCGCCAATAATATTTATGATCCCACGTAATAGGTAGCGAGCCTATTGCCGCAAACTGGGAACTTTTATGTTTACCAGAACCTCGTCCGTTCATTGGCAGGTGCTCCACTTGCAGGTGAAGTTGGCATGGGCTCCTAAGATCTTGGTAGGATCCCTATACACCAATTTTTATCAATAGATACATTTATCAATAGAATTTTAATAGTGTCTGGTTACCTATGGCTTATCTGTGCTTCGGAAGACACGTTAACCTGCTGATGTCGGTCATGACCAAATGTGACAGTCGTAATGTCATGTTAGAGCCGCTTTTGGGCGGCGCGTGCTTACTAATAGCCTAAGATAGGATGAAAATTACTATTAAATGAATTACAATCCTAAATTTGAATATATATCACGCTCTGAATGGAGACCTTCTAAATGAAGTCAGTAGGTCTTGTGCCACTGGGCTATTAGGTGTACAAGGGTCCTACGAAGAGCTATGGACCCCTAGCTAACCTCACCTGCAAGTGGTGCACCTGCCGATCAACGAACGAGAACATATGAAATGTTAATAGTTTAGTATAACACAAATTAGACTCGTTATTATTCTTTAAACCGTGTCTCGGTTCATTATGTCAAACTGCAATCCCTTTTCTCGAGCAGTTTTGGTTTAACCATAGAATGTTTTCGGAGAGGTCAGACGGCAGTCGCTCCGTGTATAAGCTGTAAGTCTGCCCAATCTGACTAAACCAGCGAGCAGATCCTAGGTCCTTAGCATAAGCCTAGGGTGCAACCGGCCAAGATGATGCTGATGTCGGGTAACTACGGAACCCTTAATGGCGTGTGTTCGACACACTCTTGGCCGGTTTTCAAATAGGTAAACTTACAACAAGTAGTAAAATTATTGCAGTTTCAATATCACCAATAATTTTAATATATTAATTAACAAGACCCTTACTTCTCATGCCAATTATAAATCAACCATATCGGACTGAAACATGCAAACAACCACTAATTAAGCAACTGTATCGAGAAATATATTAACCAGGGCCACAAAAACTGAGTCAGTCGTTTTGATTATTTAATTCGAATATTCATTTACTTAGTTCAATTACGTTTTACTACTAAGCTCAGTAGCGCTCGTCGTTCTGCGGTGCTCGGTGGTCGGAAACGATCACCGAAGTACAGCAGAGTTTACAGAGGTCAGTCCTTGGATGGGTGACCGTTAGTGTCGCATTTGATATCGAGCGCTTCCGTGCTTCGGAAGGCACGCTAAGCCGTTTGTCCCGGTTATCACTAAATGTGGTAGTCGTTAAGCCATATTAGAGGCCTAATGGGCGGCTTGATAAATTTTAACAGCAGGACGCCATACACCTAGGGCTCGCCACGATAGTGGCGGTAAGTCCCCTCTTTGAGGAGTGGATAGAGAGGCGCCACGGCGCGCTCACCTACCGCCTGACGCAGGTCCTAACCGGACATGGCTGCTTCGGTAGGTTCCTGCACAGAATCAGGCGGGAGGAAACGTCCGGGTGTCACCATTGTGAGGATCGGCCGGAGGATACAGTGGAGCACACCATCGCGGTCTGCCCTGCTTGGGCAGTGCTCCGATGTGTCCTTGTAGCGGCGATCGGCGGCGGCGATCGGCGGCGGCGATCGGCGGCGGCGATCTCTCGCGTTCGGCCTTGGTGGAGGCCATGGTCCGGAGCGAGAGAGAATTGGGGGCTGTCGCCTCCTTTTGCGAAGCAGTCATGCTAGCAAAGGAGGCGGCAGAGCGAGAGAGGGAGAATATCACTCGTCTCGGTCCCAGACGCCGCGGTGGACGCCCGAGACGTCGGGAGCCGCGAGACGACTCTCGGCCATCGTAGGCGCTGGCTTGTGGGCGGCGAATAATGGGTAACTCGCCGCCCGTCCGTATTCCATAGACGACAAGCCGCGTCGATGGCGCGTTCGTCTTCCACGCGCGCCTCCAAGAGATGTCAGCACACCGAGGGGCCCCATAGGGGCCTAGCCTGCCGGGGTTGCGGGATTGTTCGAAAGGGTTACCGCGGCCTTGGTGTTACAGGCTCAAGAAGGAACACGGATGGTTTTTAGTCAGTAGAAGTCTGACACACCCTCCCGCTCCACCTACAGCGGGAGAAGGTCATTTGATGATTTTCCATCCCAAAAAAAAAAAAAAAAGGGCGCCATACTCCTGCCTCCGCCAATCCGCACTGGGTCCGCGTGGTGGAGTATGTCCCAATACCCTCGCACCTTGGTATGTGAGAGGAGGCTCGTGCTCAGTAGTGGGATGTTTATGGGCTGAGATGATGACTAAGCTCAGGCCTCCTTTTACAAGCTGAGGTGTGAGAGGGTTAGGTCATACTTTATTACGTAAAATTTGTGTGGATTGCAAGGTTTGTGGCGGTCAGCTGTAAATTTTACAGGCCGCACATATAGGCTTCTTCTTGGTTAACGACTGTTATTTTGCTTACGTCGGTAACAAAATGTATTTGCACTGCCTCCCGGCTAAAGGGGGACCGAGAGGGGGTTTCGTACTCGACACCGGCAGACTTGACCGCCAGCAGTAATACCCACTAAAAATCTTCCGACGACGCCCGCCGCTTGTTGGGAAAGAGGCGGGGTGCCAGTATCTGGGTTGCGGCGTCTGACACCCCGCCCGCAGCTAACGTACCCTGGGCCGGAGGACCTCCTCAGAGAGGCGCAGTGGATGCTCCCCTCCGAAGGACCGACCACAGCGTGTGTGGCTAACTTCTCGGAGGGTCTATGGTTAGACAGTAGGGGTCCCTTGGTGCCGCGAACACCTACCTGGCGCCGCCTGACATAAAATATGTCGTTATACAATAAGTATGTTAAAATAATAAACGTTGGTGATAAATTTGTCGGACAACAATATCTGTTGTCGCTGTTAATATTAAAAAATAATAAATTGTAGGTATGTAATACTTTACAGAACCGCTAAATGGCCCACGTAGACGCCCGTAGTAAATCATTGTCCGCCTCTTCCCTTCGATTAGATAAGATTAAACTTATACTTTTAAATAGAAGCACAGAACTGTTGAATTTCAAAATTTGACTGTACCGACTTACAGTCTGAGAAAATATATTCTGTGCTTGAGTCGCAATGTCTGATCAGAAGATATACATATATGTACATAATGTCGCGCCTCTATCTCGTAGAGGTAGGCAGAGACCACATCCTTCCACTTGCTACGATCTTGGCACACACTCTTCAAAGATATTTAGTAGTTAAAATGTCATTTTTGTTTAGACTATCAGTCAATTAAACGTGAATGGGAACTTCTTGGACATTGTGAAACAGGCGCTCCAAGTTTTTTTCCAACCATCCTGTCTTTTTTCGCTCACTCTCCTCATTCTACTGACTGATGTCAGAAGGTCAGTACAGCTGCACTCCGCTCCTAATTCGATCCCACATTGGATAAATAATTATCATACAAATTTAAAACAAACTGGCCAACATAAAAGTTTCCGGTAGCGGCAATAGACTCGCCATCTATAACCTACTATATAAATGGCGAAATATGGGCGTATAGTATGCCTCTACCTACCCCTTTGGAGAAACAGGCGGCTGTTTCTGAGTATTCTATGACCACATTCTATATTGTTGGTCCCACGTAATAGGTGGCGAGCCTATTGCCGCTTATCGGGCACTTTTATGTTCGCCAGAGCCTCGTCTGTTGATCGGCCGGTGCACCACTTGCAGGTGAGGTTGGCTTGGGCTCCTTAGATCTTGGTAGGAAACCTAAACACCCTATATACACCCTACATATTATGTATTGTGTGTTCAAAATTTTTTTTTATGTATTTATCTGTTGTCAATATCCATAGTACAATCTTTGCTAAGTTAAGGGATAGTTAGCAATGTGTGAGATATCCAGGAATAATTAATAAAAAAATAAATATGTTCTGACAATCACACCAATTATTTAGTTCCAAGATAAGTATCATTAAGAACTTGTTTTATGGATACTAAACAACGGATAAACATACTTAAATACTTTTTTTTTTTGTAAATACATACTTAATATACATAGGAAAACACCCAGACCAGAACAAATATTCATGTTCATGCACACAAAGATTTGTCCTGTGTGGGAATCGAACCCACGACCTCTGGAGTGAAGTGTAGGTATACCGACCTCCACGCCATATCGGTCGTCAATATCGTCGGAATACATATTAATTATTTATTTAGTTTCGTACAACCATCCGTAATATGATTTATAAGAAATGCTTCAGCTGAAAAGGACATACTGAACTGAACAGTCATTTACTACCAATACCCCCTTGACATCTTTACATTCACTTATGAAGTAAGCTTTCACCACATTTAAAGTGCGCATAGTGCTTCAATTGTTGGTGCTTATTTTTGTGTAAGGGTGCTTGATACTCTTAGGTATTATTCACAAACCAGAAGAGTACTTATTTCAATCGTTCACCAACTGGTCTATAAGTCTGGGTTCATTTATATGATGAAACAATTCGAAAAGATTTTATTTACACAATAATTAGTTCAAAATTGTGGAATCCTGATCAAACTTCTGATCATGTATGGAGGTAAAATTAATTAAACTTTATTTAACAACTTTATTTTTATTTTCAGATCATTCAAATTTTACAGAAAAATTACCCAAAACAGATTTTATTTAAAGTTATATGGGTGTTTTCCTATGTATTTACAAAAAAGTATATTTATCCGTTGTTTAGTATCCATAACACAAGTTCTTAATGATACTTATCTTGGAACTAAATAATTGGTGTAATTGTCAGGAAATATTTATTTTAATAATTTGTAGGTTACATCTACTAATCTACGTTTCATCAATCAATCAATAATCTACGTTTTAAAAAACACATGTAATATAGTAGGTATAACACATACTTATTTTATTTTAAATATTTTTACAAACATGTAGTAAATAAATTGCTCAAGGGTTTTTTTTTACGGTTAAAGACATTTCTTTTCTCAAAAGAATTACAAAATTCACTTACAGAGAAAATACAAAACTATATTATTAACTCGTTTACAACACCAACTAGCATTTAAAAAAAATTTTAATAGAGCTTAATGAAACGTAATGTGTTCAATGAAAAAATGTATCGAAGATAATGACATATTAAGTCATTTTTTTGGCGGCAACGCGTAAAAGGCAACAATGTGTTTTATTTTCCAAAATTTGTGTAAATTTGAGTTTTTATATGTAAACATAGTAGATTTTTTAATAACTTTCCGCAAGGTTCCTGCCTATTACTAAATAGGATTTATGAGCGTGAAAATTTGTGATCATATCCTAGCATTATCTCGCTGCCCTAGACTTAAGCATAAGACCCAGGGCCCATTACGCACATAACTTCTAAAAGTCATCTCTGAACAGGTTTGAACTCAAAACCCTTTGAATTAAGGGCAAGGGGTCTCGCCACTGGACTATCGACGAACGTGAAAATCTGATTTACAATACCGTAAGTATCGACTTATCTAACTGTCCCCCTCTCATAGATACTTAGTTATGTATTCGTGATAAAAGTACCTACATACATACTGACAGAATTGTGAGCGTGCTTAAGCACTCACTTACCCATGAAAGAGTACTCGAGTACACGTCTACTTTCATTGTCGCACACGAATCTCGCGATAAAACTGAGAGGGCATTGTGTATTGTTCCCCCGTAGGCCCTACTAAGGGTGCGCTCCTTTCATGTGGTGGTTATACTATCCGTTATTCGGATCTTAGTTTACTTACCACGATTAAGTATTCCCCTTTATATCAAACCTACAGTTGAATGTAGCATTATCATATGAAACTTAAACTTCAAAAACTTTTTATTTCATAAACTATTACATAGTACTTGAAAACGTCAAAATTTATAACAAATATAAAAAAAAAACAATCAAAATATAATTATACTGCAATCACGAAGCACTTGCAACCAAACAATTAAATAAATAAAAAATATTTATGAATATTTGTTCTGGTCTGGGTGATTTTCTTTTTATATTAAGTGTGTATTTTCAAAAAAAAATAAAGTAGTTATGTATGTTTATCCGTTATTTAGTATTCATAACACAAGTTCTTAATGATACTTATCTTGGAACTAAATAATTGGTGTAATTGTCAGAAATATTTATTTATTATTTATCATTGAATTAGACATTCAATGATTTATCGTAGTAAAGTTTTAAAATATTATAATAATTCCTTACAGTTAGATCTGACATGCTTAAAACTAAGTTACTATGTGTCCGTCAAAATGGCGGGATCAATCCTGAAACCCGAATAATTTTGATACTTACATTTACTACGGAATTTTTACTATTTCCTATCTCATACGTGAAATAATATCTACTGATATAAGCAAAATAGGTACCAGATAGGTCTTGCCATCCTGATGTAAAAATGGCGGTATCAAACTAAACCATTCCCTGCTAGTAAGAAAATTTGTTTTTAATATTCATTACCATTTTTCTACCACTTACCATTAAGCATATATAAAAGTTACTTTTGCAATAATAGAAAGATATGAAAATATAAATTGTGGTCTCGGCATTTTGACGATCTAATTTAAAAAAAAATAATTTGTTAGAATTTCCATAATCATAGGAATATTCCACCAAAATTCTACTTTACCGTATAGTAATCGAAAATGATTTAATTCATATAGTTTTGAATAAAATCAAAACAACACAAAAATAAACTTGTCACCACTTTTTTTATTATATAACCTAAAGCTCAAAAAATTAAAAAAAAACATACTTATCTGATGCGTTATTGTAAATAGGACCTAATCATTAACTTAATATATTTCATGTCACCAAACTATTTCGTATATTTCGTAGTATAATTGTCTAAGGACACCGATATTTTTCATGGTAAGTAGTTATGTAATATTGAGTGGACAGAGTTATTAAAACACACTTTCGTCATCTCTGCCCTTTAAAGTCCCACTATTAAGAAAGTTATTAAACCTGAGTTCCTCTCACTTTGATACGTTAGAAAAGGCTTGTGTTCAGTAGTGAGCCTACAGTTAAAATCACCCAAGCCGCGCAATATGGTAAGCATTCAATATTAAATGCCACACATACGGTCACCCATACAAGGACTAACCTCTGAGACTCAGCCTTACTTCAGTAATCATTTCCAACCATATACTTTTTTGACGAGCTATATGGCGTGGTAGCGAGTATACCCGCACTCCACTCCTGAGCTCGTGGGTTCCATACCCCCACAGGACAAATCTATGTGTGCATAAATATGATATTTGTACTGGTCTGGGTGTGTTCCTATGTATATTAGGTATGTCTTAACAAAAAAAAAGTATTTGTGTATGTTTATCCGTTATTTAGTATCCATAACACAAGTTCTTAATGATGCTTATCTCGGAACTAAATAATTGGTGTAATGGTCAGAAATATTTTTTTTCATTAATATTGCAAAGTTCAAAAACAATACAGGTATTAAATTCCAGTCCAGTTATTTCTGTAGTAAAATAAAATCCAAAATAAATTTAATTACAAAAAATATTGAAGAATTTAATTGAAACATGCCATTAGTAACGGTCGCGCCGCTCGCCGTTATCCCTCTGGTACGATATTTTAACTTGTATGCGTTTTTTTTCTTTTCCCTTGTTTATTACGTGCTCGACTTTTAACAAAGAATTTGATAAACATTTTTTACAGTGCAATGTAGGTTACGACCATTATTGTAACTACAAACGAAAATAAATATTTATTTAGGCATACTTGGGGGAATTCATGTAAGAAATTAAAGGTTTGAAATAGCTTGATGACATTTCCCGCGCGACAAGAATCTCCCGAGATATTGAGAAACAACTCGACAAGACATGCATCTTCAGGTTGGTCCGTTACGGCACCCCTCTGAGTAGGTCCGTTAGCTTTCCATCACGAGAGATTGGGGACCAGGGTCCCGCCTTTTTTCAACTAGAGACAGGCGTCGTCAGTTTTATGGTGGATAGGCTGAAAAGTTCCTGCCGGAGCCCCACAAAACCGAAGTCCGCTCCTGCGACCAGCTGAGTACGCGTAAATGCATTTTTCAGACATTGAAACAAACAAATAGGAAATCTTCAGGCTATTGAACAGCCACGGCGCAAAACTGTCGATTCAAAAAAAGGCTGAAACAACCAGGGGCTTATTACAAAACGTGATCTAATATTAGACCAGGTTTAAAACTAGTGCTGTCACTGCCTTCATGTTATCAATGAAAGTGTTTTACGCATACAAGTTTTATTATAGTCGGTAAAAAAAATGCTATTTACGTACTGCCTCCCGGCCAATGGGGGAACCGAGAGGGCAGTGTGGGGCTCACTGCGGCAGACGCGACCACCGCAGTCCTACCCATTAAAAAACTTCCAAAGACGCCCACCGCTGTTAAAAAGGGGCGAGGGGCAAGTGCCGTGGTTTGTAGCTTCTGGAACTTGGAAATTTCGCCAATTATATAGTTGGTCCCGGGTAATAAGTAACGAGCCTATTGCCGCTTACCGGGAATTTTTATGTTCGCCAGAGCCTCTTCTGTTGATCTGCAGGTGCACCCTTACACTTGAGGTTGGCTTGGGCTCCTAAGATGTTCCCCCCCGATAGGTCTCCTTGGCGTGGTGGGGACTGAAAACCTCTCGGAGGCCGGGAAAAGTTAACAAAGGTTGGCGACTCTGGGTGCCCTTAGAACTGACTACGGGGGGGAGGAACTAAGAGGGACCTGTGGAGGGCGCAGCGGGCGTGACAGAATTGCCCGTCAAGCAGCGCCAGGAGGGTAATAGGCAGCAGGGGCAGGGGGCTTCTGCTGTCTAGCCATGGACCCTCCGATTAGTCGGCCACACACGCACAATGAGGTAGAAGGGGCGAGTCCACTGCGCGTCTCTGTGGAGGTCCTCCTGCTTTTGTCCTTGGGGGACGTTGGGCGCTGGAGGGGTGTCAGACGCTGCAACACAGCCCCCGCCTTGTTCTGAACAAACGGCGGGAGTCGTCGGAAGATTTTTATGCTCCACTTGGAGATGAGGTTAGCTTGACTTTTGAGATATTGGTAACAGCCCAGAAGCAAATACAAAAATACTGAAAATAAATACCTAAGGTCTGTTTCCTTCTTCTTCCTCACTTTATCAAATTAAACGAGTCAAAATAAATAAGGCAAGATCATCGTTTAATGAAACGCCCTAACACAGGCCGATGCTTCAATATCCCTCCATGCCTCTTGAGTTCTTATAATTAATAAAGTTTAGTAACTCGAGAGATTTCATATTAAAAGCTTTGGACCTTTGGCCCTCTACCAAGAGTTTTAAAGAGTGGGGGGATATGTAGGAACATTATTTTTGTTTGTGTTAGCATGGAGAAGATTTATAAGATACTATTTTTGGTGTAATTTAACAGTTAAAACTTCTTCTATCAATCGTTCCAAGACTTTGTAGTATGTAATTATGTGTAAACTGTGTTCAACTGCTATCATCGGAGGTCCGAAAATATTTCTCATATCGATTTAAAATCATAATGATAATTCGTCATAAGAAACTCAAAAAATAAATATTAAAAATTAATATCATTGAAATTCATATCTTTACTTATACTTATTTAAACACTTAGTTCTTACTAATATTTGTTTTTATATATTTGTTAATACTAATGATATACATTATGTATGATCATTAAATGTTATGAATAAAAAAGACCTGCAGATAATAACTATAAAATTAAACTGGTTATTAATAATAAAGAATATGGTCAGAAACTGTTATAGTGGTCATAATAATAAGAAAAAAGTAAGAATAATATATAAAAAAGATTATTATGAACAAAAATCGGTAGTGAGTCAAAGAATAGGATTTAATCCAGTACAGCCACCATTGGAAATTCTCTTACCAAAATCGATGCTTTCAATCTTAAATGCCACTTCAATCCATAAATTCCCTTTAAAATTTGAAGTCCGGAAAGATTGTATCGACCGTGACGACCGATATGGCGTGGAGGTCAGCATATCAGAACTTCGCTCCAGCGATCGTGGGTTCGAATCCCCCACAGGACAAATCTTTGTGAGCATAAACATGAACATTTGTTCTGGTGTGGGTGTTTTCCTATGTATATTTAGTATGTATTTACATAAAAAAAGTTTTTAAGGAGATATGTTTATCCGTTATTTAGTATCCATAACACAAGTTCTTAATGATATATATCTCCGAACTAAATAATTGATGTAAATGTTAGAAGTTATTTATTAATTTTAAAAGAAAACCTCTTCCGTTAGAATTTGGTAAATTACAATAATAAATCAAGTCGGTATCAGATTTTTACCAAGTTTTTTCAATTGGGTACTCCCCAAAATTATGAATTCAAGATATCCAAGGAACAGCGACCACTAGATAACACTTCTTCTAAATTGGTGTTTAAAATCTTTAGTGATACGAGTCGAGAAAAGTCGTGACTAATGGAGCTTACTAACCTACCATTTTTATGGAGCATGATAAAAAATACTTCTCATATCAAATTAATATCAAATTTGTCATCATCTTAGCTATTCCAAAAATATATTAATCAAATAAAGATATAGCAAGATCAAGAGTATTGGAAATTCTTTCACAGAAATCGATGCTTCAAATCTTAAATGACACTTCGATAATGAGATTTATCCCACCTTAAAAAGTATAAGTCTGATAAAAATCCGGGTTTTATAATCTTATTAGGGTGTATAGTGCTCGTACGAAGATCTAAATAGCCCAAGCTAACCTCATCTGCAAGTGCACCTGCCGATCAACGGACGAGGCTCTTGCGAACATTTAAGTTCCCGGTAAGCGGCAATAGGCTCGCCATCTATTACGTGGGACGAACAATATAACTGGCGAAATGTGGGCTTATATTATGCCTCTGCCTACCTCTTGTGGGAAAAAGTCGTGATATTATTTAATTCAAAAGCAAGCAAAATCAGCAACTATTCGAAATTCTATCACCGTAATTGACTCTTCAAATCTTAAAAGACATTTCAATGCATAAATTCACTTTAAAAGTTAGAAAAATTTCCAACGAATGCAGACCTTAGTTTTTTTTAAATATGTTGTAAAAAATCAAGTCGTCTTTAGATTCTTTTTAAGTTTTCTTCATCTTGTCTACTCAACAAAATTATAAATTCAAGAGCAGATAGCAGGATCAGCGATCGTTGGAAAATCTTTCACCAAAATCGGTGCTTGAAATCTTTAGTGACACTTCAATACACTTCGTCCCTTTTGATTTTGTATAATTAATAAAGTTTAATATTCGAAACCAAGATATTTCTGAAAGGTTTTCGAATATTTATAACGTTAATGCATTCACTTTATACATTAAACTTGTGAAGTTGGGATTAGTGAAGTTTAGCAGTCTGCTCATGGAAATTAAAATAAAATATATATTTAATGATAAGCAAATAAAACACCTAAGTATATGTGTGTGTTAAACAAATGAAACATTTAAGTATATGTGTGTGTAAAACAAATAAAACACATAAGTATATGCGTGTGTAAAACAATTAAACACATAAGTATATGCGTGTGTAAAAAGCAAAAGCAAACTTTTTATGTTTATTTGATACGTAATTATATATATACTGCATGAGTAGTAGTTCGGTTTTTACGGAATCCATATCTTCCCCATCATCATCATCATCATATTATCTGGTTAGTAACAAACCACTACTAAAAGTAAAAGTGAAAATTTATATATTTTATGAACTATTATAGCACTTGAGAACGTCAAAACAAAATATAAATTTAAAAAAAACAAATATTACTACACAGAAATCACGAAGCTTATATAGATTCACTTACATGCAAATAAATAAAAATTTGGTGTAAGTGAATATAAGCACGGGCCTCTTCTGATTAATATCAAGGTAAGAGGGATTGAGTTCATACTTCGTCGCCTTGACTAAGTCTTGGTGAGCAGCGTCATGCTGTTTGAAATATTCTAGCTGTCCAATGAGGTATCTAAATTGACTCAAAGCCTAAAACTGTCACGTCCATCTCACGGGGAGTCGCAAGAGTCGACGAAGAGAAATCCTATCGGATGATGAGCAGCAGCGTCATTTAAAGAACTGGCTTGAACTGCGATCACCAGCCAATATACTAGGAATATAATCTATTGGGGGCCATTGTTCAGCAGAGGACTCGTAAGGCTGATATGATGATGATACCTGTACCAACGTTTTAACGTGTTACCTGTGTTCAATATTCGTCTTCTTCTTTTGTATCGATCACAAGGGATTTTGAACTGGCCTATACAGTCCCCGGCCATTTTATTACACGCACTACAGTTTTTTATGCAAATTTTGATTACTAACGTATGAAATTAAATTTTTCAGTTTAGAAGTTAATATTTATTAATTATTATACAAGTATGGTATACATAGGAACAGAGATGATATTACAAATGAAACGTCGTAATTCAGTTTATTTTGAAATATCAAACCAAGATAAAAATATTTGTAATATTTTAAAAATTTTGTTTAGCCACCTTTGGCAGCTATGAGAGCCTTAATCCGGCATGCTGTCGATACAGGATTGTACTATTTACTGCATTTCACACATGGATAACTGTTCGCAGTACACAGCGCGTACATATACACTAAATTATTGACTTAAATTTCATATTTCAAAAATAGGTATAAAATTCATACAATAAGTGTAGTTAATATACGCAATATAGTTAATCGCATCAAATATAGTATAGTTAATACCCAATAATTAAACATAAAAACAGCAATGTGAGCAATATGAATTTATCTATTGATGATAAATCTAAGATTTAATATTTTTGACAATTATCTACTTAAACATTATTGTTTTTTTCGCATGATCTTCGAATGAGGACTGCCGGAAGAGGGTGTGCCAGACTTTATGGCTAAAAACATGTTCATTCTTTGACCTCCTATGTCCCGGAGCCATGGTAACCCTTCCGAAGAGTCCCGCAACAACATTAATGTTTACTGTATGTTTTCCGCTGTTTGCAATAAAGCTTTCAGGCATTAATTATTCAAGTCTATTTAATCACCCTTTTTATGGGCCGGCTTTATAAGTGAAATTTTAAGGGAATCAGGAAAGCAACTTTCTTTGCAAGTACTTATTGATCAATAATGTGTAGGGGGAGAGAGTTTATTGGCTCATTGTCTTACTAAACACGGGGAAATTTCGTAAATAGCTGAGTTTCTTGTGTATTTGTGGTTGTAAATTATTTTAAGAGTTTCAGAAAATGTTTTTGATTTTGTGTAAATAGGAGATATAAAATTTCTTTTGGTGCTTGGTGGTATATTTGAATTTGAATGTTGCTTATTATATTAAAATACTTTTGCTGTTATTAATAAGTATTAGACACTTTTTGTAGCTTAGTTTCTATTTGGATTATTAAGCCCATAGATTGACAAAAGATAGACGCTTTAAAGGTGTGGCGCTAGCGAAAAATACTCCGAAAACCAAGGACTTTCAGGAGAACAACTTAAACTGCTCAGCATAAAAACTAGACTGACGGCCGTATGTTACCAACGTATTCTGGGGCATTTCGGTCATATTTCCCGCCGCCAACAAGATAATCTCAATGGCCGATCATCCAACCGATTGTGTAACCAAGTTACTTTGCACACTGGGCTCTTTGTTACAAAATCCTTGAGAGAATAGTGACAAAGTGGAGGGAAATAACTCGAAAAGCAATGAAAGCTTTAGGTTTAAGAAATTAAGTAAACGAACGAGAAGAAGAATTTAGTTTCTACCCACTCCAACTGGGATATATGAAATGGTTATTTTGTAAATCCTTTTGTATGTAAATCCTTGTTCACACACTAAAATAAAACGATTCCTCAAAACGATTTGTCAGAGAAAACCAGAAGAGAGCGTTCAGTGCATAGTTCCGAACAAACAGAACCACGAAGGCCGAAGCTAAAAGCGTTCTGTGGTCGGCATTTTTAATACTCCCCCGAATAATTTCGACGGAATTTTTGTCCAGTATTAGGTAACCAGTCCTGGGGTCGGTTAGGGCAAAGAGCTTTTTAGGCACTGGACGCTTTGAAAGGGTAAAATAATACCTAAGCATGAAAGTCTTTATGGTAAATGCAGTTCAATTTGACAAACGGGGTGAATTTGGCATTGCTAAATTATGATTAAATAATATCATGATTTAAAAAAGTCACTAAACCTGATATAACAAAATAAAAAATATATCTGTAAAAAGAGAAATCTCTCGACTTCTTAACCTATTCATATTTTTAAATGGAATATAATAAACTAAACCTCTAAAAAAAGCTTTTTTGATCATCAAAAATACTGAGTGAGCATCTAATAGGTGATTAGGTGCTCAATCAGTATTTTTGATGTACAAAAAGGTTAGGTTAGGTTGGCAATTTATTAATTTTGAAGACACGTTAAATATGATCCTTTTTAAATTAGCATTTTAAATTACAGTGTAAACTCTTTATAACGTAACTGAAGGGACCGATCTATTTTTTATCGTTATAGAGAGTTATTGTTATATGGAGTGAAGAAAGAAAAACAACTAAATTAACTATAATCTTTAATATGTTTTTGAAAAAATTAATACATATAGTCAGTTAACTTTGCCTGACGTTTTTTGCCATGTTAACAGTTTCAAAGTTGGTTTACAACTGATAATAGGTACGATACGTTGATGTTTAGTTCAAGACCATCATTTTCAAGCAAACCAAGCACGTGTTCAAGGCAACAATGACAAAAGCAAGACGGCTGTTTACGACCTCAGCAGTTTCGGGGCCTCAAAGGTTTAGTCGGCGTTTTGTAACTGGTTAAGATAACATAAACAATAACACCAATAATGACGGTTTTTTGTGTCTAAATATAAACACATTTCTTTGTAATAGAGAATGGCTGCTGCGCTATAAAGAATGTATCAATGTATGGGTTTTAAAGTAAACCAACCAAATTGTGATCTTTTCTATGATAAAGAGAGTTTATCGTTATAAAGAATGATGTGATAAAGAGTTTACACTGTATTTCTTTATTAATATAAACACCATATGTTAAGTTAACCTCGACAACAATACGCATTGTAAATTCAAAATTCTCCGAATATCTTCTACATAGCAAACCCCTACCCCTGGTGCTATACAAACTGAGTAAGTAGCGAAATACATAGCATAGTTTCCAAGTAAGTAACTATGCCGGAGCAGCTGGCTACGTTCGGCGTTGCATATTTCATAGTTCGCAAACCGGACTTGACTTTCAGAATGATTCATTACTTAACTCTGTATATTAATAACACTACAGCGGGATATTAAGTGCGTTGTTCAATAGTTGGGGAACATTTTTGTTGATAGGTATTTTGATAGGGATAGAAAATTCCATCAAAATCTTTTAATTTTCATCATTGGTGTGTAGGGATCGTACCAATTTCTGAGTACGTGCAAGTGGTGCACCAGCCGAAAAACGGACGAGGCTCTGGCTAACATAAAAGTACCCAGTAAGCAGCAATAGGTTCGCCCCCTATTATGTGGGATCAGGAATATAACTGGCGAAATGCGGGCGTATAATGTGCCTCTGCCTATCCCTTTAGGGAAGCGCTCGTAGCTCCACGGTGCTCGGTGGTCGAAAACAATCACCGAAGTAAAGCAGAGTTTACAGAGGTCGGTCCTTGGATCGATTACCGCTTGTGTGGCATTTGATATCGAGCGCTTCCGTGCTTCGGAAGGCACGTTAAGCCGTTGGTCCCGGTTATCAATGTGGTAGTCGTTAAGCCATGTTAGAGGCCTAAATGGGCGGCTTGAAAAATTCTAACAGCAGGGCGCCATACACCTGCCTCCGCCAATCCGCACTGGGTCAGCGTGGTGGAGTATGACCCAATACCCTCGCACCTTTATATGTGAGAGGAGGCTCGTGCTCAGTAGTAGGACGTTAATGGGCTGAGATGATGATGATGATCCCTTTAGGGAAACGGGCGTGATATTATTATTATGTATGTAAATCATTTCATTGTCATCATTAACGTCTCCCTACAAAGCACGGGCTTTGTCCAGACAGGAGTGTGTCGTCTTAGATTTTTGAACTATCAAAGAGTTGCCAATCTCTAGGTGTTACCTATTCCATAGGGCCTCCTGCGCCCTACCGGGAGGTACTCAGCCCCCCCGCCACGACAAGGTGGATACCAGTCGGGGGGGGGGAGTGTACAGGGGTCCTACCAAGAGCTTTGGACCCCAAGCCAACCTCACCTGCAAGTGGTGCCGATCAACGGACGAGGATCTGGCGAACGTCCAAGTTCCCGATAAGCGGCAATAGGCTAGCCGCCTATTACGTGGGACCAGCAATATAATTGGCAGAACGTGGGCATATATACATAGGTATAAAAAATCTATACAATATAAAAAATCTTCAAAGTCCCACATCTTGGATCATCCCATTTGGGAACGATTAAGTTTGGGGTATGGGGTTCCATAGACAAATCAGTCAGGCGTGATGCAAATGGCAAACTACTACCTCTTAAAGGATTTAGGTCGACTTAACCTATAACCCTATATAATTGGCGAATTGTGGGCGTATAATATGCCTCTGCCTACCCCTTCGGGGAAACAGTAGGATGTCGCTGTAGGATTCATCTTTGAAACTCATCATTAATGGTTTATTTCTATAGAAATAAGCAGGTCTCAATGTATATCTATGTTTTTTTTTCACTTTTTATGTTATATTGTGTGTGTTAAGTAAATGAATATGTCACTTTAGACCAGCAGGCGGAATCTAAAGAAAAGACATAAAGCAAATTTAAATGGTCACAAAAATACTTACGTTTTGTCAGAAGACATATCGTGGTTTCTGTAGAAACGAAGACTTGATATTTCGGACGTCGTAACCGAACCTGAAACAACCAAATCAAATCAAATACTTTTTATTTCATAAACTATTACATAGTACTTGAAAACGTCAAAATTATAAAAAAATAACAAAAACAAATAAAATATAATTATACTAAAATCACGAAGCTTAGATTCACTTGCAACCAAACAATTTAAAAAAACTAAAAATATTTAAGTGTAAGTGAATCTAAGTGCCAGTTCTGAGCCACCGCTCTGTAAGAAGAACTGGCAAAAACTCACAGGCTATCTTTTAAATTATCGATTGGTCTTCAACGTAAATAATGTTAAGATTTTCGTTGCAAAAAAAAACAATAAAATATAATTTTGCTCTGAGCTTTTTATTATCAACAAAGCTTGATATGATAGACGAATTTGCAATCACCGACACCACATAGTGAAATTTATAATTTTTTGTAAAACATATGGATCGTATTGAATTATTACTAAGCGTTGTTTAAGATGTTACGAAAAACATATTTTTGTTTTAAGAAATTTTGTTATTTTCTCTAGAAGTCCACATTAATGCGTAGTGGTAGGCCCTCAACCGGTAGTAGTAAAGTATATGCTACCAAAATAAAAAGCGATAACGATGTTAATAATAAATTATTTTTTGCCACAGAGTTTTGTTAGATGTCAAAAATATGTAACTTTCTCTAGAAGATCAAATTATTCTATTACCTAGTTACTACTACGATATTGTGTTGACGATTACCGGGAGCGATTTTATCAATTTTCATTTCAACAATATGCCAATTTCGCATGAACACAGCAAGAATAGTTTACTCTAAAATGTTGGCACTTGCGATTTGGTAATATCTTTTTGCGTTCTTATTTGTCTCAAATTTCCTAATGTGCTGTTGATTGAATACAAACATAAGATCATAACTGTGTGGATAAATCCAATCGGAGGCGATATATCGACCTTAGTTTAGGTTGGGCCTTACGATGTTAAGAGATAAATAAAAAAGTACTTTCTAGAAACATAACTAAACGCCGTACCAGTCAAAGGGCTAAACAAATGTATGTCCCAACGAAATACCGTCCTAGCACCCATTCCCGAAATTCCAGCACGCACTTAAGCAATTTCAAAAGAGTCCCTACTCAAAGGCTTTTGAGGCGCAAGAAAGCTCACTAACAGTTTCAATAGCAGCAGAGATGTAACCTAGATAAGGCTTTTATGTCTCAGAAACGTCAAGGGGACCGCTAAGTTTTGAGACTTTGAATTTTGAGAGGTTTTTCTAATTATACCTTGGCATAGTAGGAAATAGGAATATCTTGAGTTGTCATTTAGAATTATCATTATATCAGCTCTATAACTGTCGAATAGAATAGAAAGAAAGAAAGAAAATAAATTTATTCAGTACAAATAAACATAGTAATTAAGTACACAGAGAAAGCAACGATTAAATTTACACAAGCAAAATACAACATTAAACCATGTACTGAAACGGTGTCCACTCAGCACACTGTCGGACACCATAGGATGCCACAACGCTGATCTTCCGTGGACACCTAGGCATGAAGTGTTACTACGCGCAGAAATCACATTATGGTGATCAAACATACATTAGATTTATTTAAGAAATCAGTCTGGGACCATTATTTTTCTTTGTAATTTTAAATATGTTATATTATGTATGTAACTTGAAATTATATATTTCAAGTAATAAGATATAAGTGTGAATTTATTATTTACTTATAAGTAAGCAAGAGCACTCTGTTGTGCGTACTTAAATCATTATTTTTTATTCATTGTTTCCTGTCCATGCTAAGGTTGCCTGGAAGAAATTGCTGTTAGCAATAAGGCCGCCCATTGTACAGCGTTGTACATTGTACACGTTGTACATTGTACAACGATGTCTTCACGACCAACACTGAAACGAGAGAAACGAGAGATTGTTCTGAGGCTCCTATCTTACCTGAAGATGCCCTGTGTAAGGGTGAAACACGTGTCGTGTTGAATAGTTTCTCGATTTTTCGAGAAATTATAGTAGCGCGGGAATTGTTACAAAGATATTTTAATCCATCACTTGCTTACAATGGATTTCCGCAAAGTAACGCCTGAATCAATAAATTATTTGGCATAATGACTGTTCTTCAAGGTAAGTAAGTCGATGCAATCCAGAAAAGTAAGAGCGATCCATATCTACTATCAGATCTAGAGACAGCTAAGAGCGCATATTACGCATACGCTAATGCCTGGCTTACCTACGGCATTATCTTATGGGGAAACAGTACAGATGTAAAAAAATTATTTGTCCTCCAAAAGAGATGTATTAGAATATTGGTGAATATAACAAACATGGAGAGTTGTAGACCCTATTTTGTTAAACTCAAAATACTCACTCTTGCTTCTATGTATATCTTTGAAATTTGTAAGCTGGTTCGTAGGAACAAACATCTATATCAGCAATCCCAGGATTACCATTCCCATGCTCGCAGTGTCAAAAATAGAAAGGAACTAACCTTACCATTTTCGAATTTGCATATTGTTAGATCGGGAACATATCATATGTCAATAAGAATATACAACAAGGTGCCACACGATATAAAAAACGTAAAGGAAGACTGTTTATTTTATAAAAGGCTCAAAGACTTCCTAGTAGAAAAATGTTTTTATGACTTATGTGAATATTTACCTAATTGACATAATAACTTTTAATTTGTATAATTATTGTATTTAATGTGATTTGATTTTAATTGTAAATATATTTTTATTGTAATTTTGTTTTTCATATTGTGTGTAATGTTAATGTTAATTTGTAATGTAGAATTTAAGGATAATAATTTCAACTATTTTATAATGTTTTTTGCAATACCCTTGCAGGGTTCATGTTTTAGAACCACTATTTATATGTAACATTAAGATCTTTATGTACTACATGACGCAAATAAAGAACTATGAACTATGAACTATCAAACGCACCTGGCCTGAAACACTCATGATGGCCTTAAAAATGCCTTTTTACGCCTCGCTTCGTAGGAATTGAGATACACAAGTGGCGGTAAAGAAATCCAACGCCGAATGGTCTTACACAGGAATGACTTACCATTTTTTTTGGTACGAGTTCTAACAGACATAATTTGGAAAAGCAAAGATGAGTCTCTTGAGGTATTCTTCTCAATCTCTTTACCTTTTGGAAGCCTCGTTAGAGTCACCGACAGACTGACTGACTGACGGGCAACCCCCTCCACCCTTTATAATCGCGACAGGCTGACTGACAGATCCCCCCGATAAGAGTTACCGACAGACTGACAAATCTTGAGAAAAATACCACAACAGACAGATAAACTGACAAAACTATTGCATGAATTTTAATTTTAGTCTGCATAGTATTAGAGTGGTTTATAAAACCAGCACGTACTGCTTATATGTGTTTTCTCAAATTATTCTGCCCTATTATTAAAACTTTGATCAACAACCTGGAACATTTAACAAGTGGGCCCTCCACCCAATACATATCTGCCTTAAGTTTATGACATTTCCAATTATAGAGCTAATAACACTGATACAACGACACAATACGTTTCTTGGGTACCTAATAAAACCTTTATTACGCCAAGGGAGCAACTGAGCACTGAATGAAACAAGAGTTAAGGAGCATAGCTGATGCAGAACAGTCTTTCAACTATTTAAAACTAATGTGGCATTGGAATTCTCTTCATACGCATTGAACTTTCTGCCGCGTACCATTTGTTTGTGGAATGAGCTCTCTGGTTTTCCCAAGAGATTACAGCATGAACCGGTCAAAGGGTCAGCAACGCGCTAGTAATGCCTTTGATGTTGCAAGCGTCAATAAGCACTTGCCATCAGGTAAACCGTAAGCTTGAGTGCCAACTTGTGATGTAACAAAAAAAAGACTGCCGCGTTAAAGCTATTGCATAACATTTTTTATCAACTTATGCAATTATAATTATTTCTTTATGCAGTATTTTTTCCAAGCAAAACTTGAAACTCTAAGCAGGCATAAGTCACCAGATTGCGGGGCGAAGAAGGGAATTACGCATGCGCAGTAACGCCGATACAACCAATGCCACCTAAAGGCGGGTTGCAGAACTAAAAAGACAAGCGTGATATTTCAAAAAGTCATTAAAAGTTCTGCTATTTATCTATAGATGGAAAAACTAAAGAGTATCACCGCTCTGCCGGTAGGAGTGGGAAGTGTTAGGTTTTTTCGTTACGGAATTTTTTGATACGGTCTCCACGCAATAGCTTAAAAAAAAGTCTATAATCTCGGGTTTATTAAGCGAGACTTGAAACGGCATTTATCCTGGCCGCTATTAGTGGTTTGCTTGGTACCGTACTTAGTCTATGGTTTGAAGCGCTGTAATGTTTTCGGACAGCATCGACTTCTTACCTTCAGTTAAAATGTGGTTATGAGTAGCGGCATTAAATAAAATATAAGCAGTGTACCATCCACGGAACGTAGTTAATTCCTGAATATAACCATAATGTCCTCATAATTATATTAAAAACAAGGGCTAGAGCCACTCAGCAGTCCAGCGTTTCAAATATCAGCAATCATTTTATTATACTTAGGCTTAGAAAATAATATAATTAAAAACAAATAGTGGTAAAGTACTCATGCAATAGCGCGATTATTTTGATAGATAGTGCCCTGTGTGTTCGAACCGGATGCGATGAACGGTCAGTAATGCGGAATTCGCCGGAATGCCGGAACTGATTTTCCGGGTTGCAATCTGTAATTTCACCACTTCTACTGATTCAGCGCCGAATATTGCAATATGCTTTTAATACCGACGCGTGGAGGTCAGTATACCAACACTTCACTCCAGAGGTCGTGGGTTCTATTCCCACACAGGACAATTCTTTGTGTGCATAAACAGAAATATTAGGTCGGGGAAAAAGTCTTTTCGCATAACGTAGGTATAAACTTATTATAAAATTTTTTTGACTGTACTATTTGTGTCTGGCTGGTTTTGGTAACATTAAAAAGGTTCCATTATAAAGAAAAGAAAAAAATAAAAAAAAGTTGTTTCCCGCTATTTTTCATTTGTTTTTCTCTCCGTAAAAATGAGTGAATCTAATGAAGAAATTCGATGCATTTTAAAATTTTATTATAAAAAAGGCAAAAATGCAACTCAAGCAGTGAAAAAAATTTGTGATGTTTATGGACCTGATGCAGTGTCAGTAAGAGTAGCACAAATTTGGTTCAAACGTTTTCAGTCCGGAAATTTTGATGTTAAAGATGCACCTCGCTCTGGTCGCCCTGTTACGAATAAAATGGACGCCATTTTTGAAAGAGTGGAGCAAGATCGGCATATTAGTAGTTACGATGTAGCTGAAGAACTGGGAATTGACCACAAAACAGTTTTGACCCATTTGAAGAAAGCTGGTTATACAAAAAAGCTCGATATTTGGGTGCCACACGAGCTCACTCAAAGAAACTTAATGAACAGTGTACTCATTTGCGATTCATTATTGAGACGTAATGAAACCGAGCCGTTTTTGAAGAGATTGATAACTGGCGATGAAAAGTGGATCACGTACGACAAGAACGTGCGAAAAAGGTCGTGGTCGAAAGTTGGCCAGGCTTCACAGACTGTGGCCAAACCTGGCCTAACACGAAATAAGGTGATGCTGTGTGTATGGTGGGATTGGAAGGGCATTGTTTATTATGAGCTTTTACCGCCCGGCAAAACCATCGATTCCGATCTTTACTGCCAGCAACTGATAAGATTAAAGGAAGCAGTCGAGAGAAAACGGCCGGAATTGATCAACAGGAAGGGTGTGGTCTTTCATCACGATAACGCTAGACCACACACATTTTTAGCCACTCAGCAAAAATTAAGAGAGTTCGACTGGGAGGTCCTAGTGCATCCACCATATAGCCCTGACCTTGCGCCTTCAGATTTTCACCTGTTTCGGTCTCTGCAGAATTCTTTAGGTTCTGTAAGGTTGACCTCAAGAGAGGACTGCCAAAACTATTTGTCCCGTTTTTTTGATCAGAAGTCCCAAAGTTTCTACAGTAACGGGATAATGTCTCTGCCCACAAAATGGCAGAAAGTTATTCAACAAAACGGTACATATATATCTATATATATAAAAGAAAGTCGTGTTAGTTACTGCACTTATAACTCAAGAACGGCAGAACAGATTTGGATGAAAATTGGTAGGGAGGTAGCTTAGAGCCAGGAGGCGGACATAGGATACTTTTTATCCCGTTCGACAGCGTTCCCGTGTGACTTGACATGAAACGTCAGTCACTATAAAACGTGATAAAACAAAAAAGAATCAGATTTGGAATAACAAAACGCAAATGACAGCTATGTAATGACGTATGGATGACAATTTGATATTTGTAAGAAATCAATATTCAAACTATTTCTAACTTCTTGGCGGGAATGTGAATATGAGTTTTGAAATATTTTTTTAGGTGAATTGAAGTGAATTGAAGTGAAGTGAACTTTAATTAATAATGCCGCGAACAAGACTATCGAATCTTTACCGATAAAGCCGTAATGCAAGAAGAATACGAAGTACTGGAAATGAAAGAACTGAAGAAGAACAAGAAATTGCACGTGAACATCGCCGCAATAGTATGGCTCGACTTCGTGCTTCTTAATAAATAATAATAAAACAAAAAATGTCGTGTATCACAAAGTACTTAAGTGAAGAGCAACTTTGTACTAAAATACAGAAATAATAATGAATGATTAATGTAGGTATTTAATTTTTTTGTAATTTTTCCAATAAAACAAAAACACAATCTGCTTATTTATTGCCATTAAGGCGGAACAAAGTTCGCCGGGTCAGCTCGTTGTAAATAAATGTAAATAAACTTTGAAAAAAATGTCTTGACTTTTCATACAAAAATACGAAAAGACTTTTTCCCCAACCTATTATTTGTTTTGGTCTGGGTGATTTCCTATGCATATTAAGTATGTATTTACAATAAAAAAGTATGTAAGTATGTTTATCCGTTGTTTAATATCTAAACACAAGGTCTTGATGATACTATTGACGACCAATGGTCGTGGGTTCGATTCCCACACAGGACAAATCTTTGTGTGCATGAACATGAATATTTGTTCTGGTCTGGGTATTTTCCTTTGTATATTAAGTATGTATTTACAAAAAAAAAAAGTATTTAAGTATGTTTATCCGTTCTTTAGTATCCATAACACAAGTTCTTAGTGATACTTATCTTGGAACTAAAGAATTGGTGTGATTGTAAGAGAATATTTATTTATTTATTTATTTTATTTATACTTATCTTAGAACTAAATAGTTGGTGTAATTGTCAGAAAAAAATTATAAGATATCAATAAATATTCTCTTAGAAAATATTTATTCATTTATTTAATACACTATTCTACGGAAGCGGTCGTTGCTCTACGGAAACAAAATGAGTCGTAGCGCTTTTAGCTCTTTTTTTTTTAATTTATTGTATAATATAAAAAAATTACAAAAACAAAAGGGAACATTCATATAACCTCAACGGAAACCGCACAGCGGTTTATTTGCTAAGGTTGAGTCGCCACTTAAACTAAGTTTAATATGTTGCCAGTATATATACTAGCTTTGTATGTAGTGTAAATATAATATAGGTATGTAGTATATAGTAAACGTGTAGAGTGTAGGTTTATAGTGTAGGTATTAATTATTTGCGCTCAAATAATATTCTTTAAGTATTTTTTTAAAGGCCTATAAATATATATATATATATATATATATATATACTCTAAACGCTCGTAGCTTCACAGAAGCGCTCATAGCTTTACAGAAGTGCTCGTAGCTTTGCGGGAGTGCTCAAAACTCTACGAAAGTTGTTGTAGTTTTACGGAAGTACTCAGATTTATCCTAAAAAATATAATATTACTTAACGACGACTTTCAAAAATTAATGACGTCTTCGTGAATTTGCAAAATCTTGCTTACCCATGTAATTTTACGTTCGGCCGTGTTATATTATATTCAACTGTAAATTTTAATCAGGCAATTAAAAAATCTGCCAATCAGCCTCTATTGGTGCTTTTAAATATAAATTTTACGTATTACTTAATGCTGTCGATCTCTCAATTATCTTCACAAAATATTATTCCTCCACTGCAGCACATGCTGAGTGAAGTCCTTTTTAGGCATATTATATTTAAACATATTTGTAAAAATTGTTTACTGTTATGTTTTCTTTTCTTTGTTTATATGTATTTATGTCTAAATAAAATTTTATTTCATTTCATTTCAATTAAATTCACGACTCGCTTACTGATGACATTTTATTTTCGGCCGTGTTATATTTTATTCAACTGTAAATTTAAGACTGCAATAAATAAAATTTTTGCAGAATAATATTTTACAAATTTTATCTTATAAGCCCTATGCCTACTGAACTGACTGATCTCTCGCGACTGCAATAAACGTTAAACTTTGTACAGATAACATGTGGACGTAGAGAAGACTGTAATTGCTGAAGTTATCTCTTAACTTTTAATGACTTCGATATGACTCCGCTTCTCTACGAGTTCCCCCCGTCGAAGACATTTCTGTAGATCAGTGTAAGGAGTTGAGGTTTTTTAAATGGTACTAGTAACGTAAAATATTTTTAGTACTTTAAACGTGTTTATTATAAACTCGCGGCCGCTCTTCACGCTTTATATTTTTACATTACATACAATCTGTATGTTTATATCTTTAAAATTGCGTAATGGATTTCGATGCGGTATTTTAGTAGATAGAGTAATTCGAAAGGAACGTTTATAAGGTTACGCGGACGAAGTCGCGGGCGACCGCTAGTTTATAATATGAACAAATTTAAATTATCAATAACTATTAGATTTTTCTAATCGGTCAGTGACTTAACGACTACCACAATCAGTGATAAGCGGGACCAAAGGCTGAACGTGCCTTGCATGGAACGTGGTAATCGTGTCTGACTACCTAGCTACACGCAGCTACGAAAGCACGCAGAATTATCAGTATAAATATTTTGGTATTTATCCGGTAAATTTGTGTATCTGTAAGCAAGTGATGGATTAAAAATATATTTGTCACTATTCTCGCGCAACTATAATTTCCCGAAAAATCGAGAAAGTTAGCATCGAGTTGACTCGTTTCAGCATTCAGCACATCGTTGTACTGAGGCTCCTATCTTATACAAGTCACTGACCGATTAGAAGAAAATCTTGTAGTTATTGATAATGGAAATTCGTTTTTATTATAAGCTAGTTACGCCACTTTGTCCGCGTGACCTTGCTTTTGAATCACTATATATATTTCTTACTATTGAGCACTGGAACAAGTTTTAAGTGAACACTGATGAAAAAAATAAAACATGAAGGGCGCGACGCCATTATTCTAAGCTCAGAGTCGGCGATCTATATATTTATATCTACTAAAAAACCGCATCAAAACCCATTACGTAATTTTAAAGATTAAATAACACACAAAGGGACAGACAGTGGAAAGCTATTTTGTAGTGCAGTGATTCGTTTCATTCCGAAGCACTTGTGAACGTCAATTAATTTTAGGGCGCCACTTTACTAGAATTCTGCTTGCTTGAATCCTGAAGATGCCCTGTGTAAGGACAAAAAACGTGTCGTGTTTAATTGTTTCTCGATTTTTCGGGAAATTATAGTTGCGCGGGAATTGTTACAAAGATATTATTAATCCATCACTTGCTTACAATGTATTTCCGCAAAGAGACGCCTAATTCAATATTTTTTTATATATCTGCGTTTATTTGTTTCATTGAATAAATAGTTTTCTCTTTATCTCTTTCGTCCAAATATTACAGTCTATTTGTATAGTAAATATAGCAAATATTAGAGAGCCCACGGGTAACAAAGTAATTCCGTAATAAAATGTAAGCCATCGAGTTTCGCGCTTGACCGGCCTTTATCGTCGCGTCAGCGTCGTCGGTCGTAAGCACATTTTGTAGGGGATTGAGCTACTGAGGGATAAGGTGACGTTACACGCATTGCTATGCTAAGCTATACTACACACAGCTATATGTTAACCGGCTTTACTTTTTTTATAGCTTAACATATTGTTAATAGTCCTATTAACTACCGATCCGAACGGATTCAAGTTTTTCTTTTATAAGCAAGGTAAAAAAGCGGTTTCCATAACTTTCAGAGTCTTAATTACGTCTTAAAAACCACAGTGAATTTGAACAGGTGAGCCAATACACTACTATAGGTAGAATTAAAAAATAAAACACTAATTCGGCATCATTATGTAAGGCTGCACCTGAACGAGTCTTTACGATGTCTAAGAGTGCAAAATACCAATTCACTAACAGAACCTTTTTATTAAATAACGCGACCGTTAAAAGATAATTGAATTTATCATTATATAAGAATATTTTCAATCATATTATTTTATACATAAAATCGATGCCAGTCTTTAATAAAATAAAATAGTAAATCATTATTTCAATAGACGAACTGTGAGCGATCTATATTTCGTCATGGATGGAAAAGATACCTGAACCGATAATGCGTGACCCATACTTATTCTGGAACTAAATAACTGGTGTGAAAATAAGATAATTATTTATTTACGTGTTATAAATAACAATTATAATATGTACATGCACTGCTAAACATAAGCCTTCTTCAAACATAATGGTTAATAAAGTATATTTATCGCCCCAACTGGGTAGCGAGCTTTCGACAAAGAGTCAATTATGGCGATAGCGTTTTCTATTACGCGAAAAAATCTCGGCTATAACTGTGAGCTTTTATAGAATCATTTTATTTTCTTTTATATTCTTCCCGTCACATATAAGTGTCCATAATCACTTTTCATTGCTCAACTTCAAATTGAGCTGTGTCTTCAAAATGTTGTACATAATTATTTCATCCCATTTCTTTCCACTTATATTTTTTATGACATAATGAAATGTGCTGAAATTACTTCATAAATAAAAAGTATTAATTTATGATTTTATGTATTTGCCATGCACATTGTGCACCTAGTGCTTCAGAAAAAAAAGTATTTAAGTATGTTAATCCGTTCTTTAGTATCCATAACATAAGTTCTTATTGATAATTATCTTACTAAATAATTGGTGTGACTGTAAGAGAGTATTTATTTATTATTCATACTCATGGAAGTCAGTTGTTAAGAAGTTAGCCCACAGTTGGAAGACATCTTTTATTTATACTTTTTATTTTTTATATGTAAATAAGTAATAATTTTTTGTTTGTTTATTTAGATTAAATGTACTATATTTATTTTGTTTTTGAATGGAATTTCTTCAATCGCATCTATCCGAACGGACTTGATAATTTCAGAACTTACTAAATTACGAATGAAATGGGAAACTTGTTTTTTGACAAAGTAATAATATTCATTTCCTTTTATTGCTTATTCATTCTCCCGGGGACAATTAAGTAACGAATTTAATTAGGCCCGGAGCAAAGAATCTATGTTAATATATTAAGTTTTAATTAACAAGAGTAGCTGCGCCGAAGAAAATTTATGAGATTCTTTTGTATAGTAGCGTGGGATATTTCTACTTTGGACGCGATTTGAATTTAATAAACTTGGCTTAAGACGTGTCGCTTACTGTTTGTTGAATCCGTTTTCTTACACAATGGCTAGGCGAATTGTAAAAAATTGCATTAATGAGCCGCATATGATGCGTGATATTATTAATGTCATTTCGAGTAGATTAGCAAACTTGAATGATTTATTTTTATTTAAGTATATGTTTGTGATATTTGCCTACCCATATGGTAAGCAGGCGTAACATCATATCCTAGCATTATCCCGGTTACCATCGACTTAAGATTAAGGCCTAGAGTCTGCTAACTGGTTTAACCATATATGGCTGAATTTCAGTTACTACAGTGGTTCCTAGGGGTCCTACCAACACCAAAGGAGCTCAAGCCAACCTCACCTGCAAATGGTGCACCTGCCGATCAACTAACGGAAATATGCTCGCCAAGAATACGGCAACTGCCTACCCCTTCGGGGAAACAGGCGTAAATATATGTACGTATGTAAGTATTTTTTAACTAGTTATGTTTAACAAATGTTCAAAGTTCTTTATTGCATTTATGTTTTTCATATACAGACGTTAACAAAGGTAGAAGGTAACAAACATGACCCTGAAGGGCACAGCAAGTACATATTATTATATAAAATTACAAGTAACTTAATATTAAATTAAATATAAATCGTAACAGTATTATAACAAATCCTTAAATTTTATTTTATGATCTAAATTGAAAAACTTAATTAACTATTTTCTAAATTATTATTCACCAAAGAACTCCTGCCGCGAATAAAAACAGTTTCTTTGGAGATATTTTTTTAATGTGAATCTAAGGTGGTAAAATTTTTTTCACTCCTCAGTTCGTGGGTTTCTATATCTATATATCTATTATACATTTTTATCTTGTGCATATTCACTATGATTATTTGTCTTGGATCGATGTTTACTTTATATCTGCAAATACATATTTACAAAAAAAAATTATGTATGTTCACCGGTTGGCCAGCACAGCAGGTATTTTTGCTTAGTTCGAATAGACGCTGTGCGTGATGCCAATGAATATTTATCGTATGATATAGATGATTGTTATGTGTATCAAGTTCCAAGTGCTAGCAATAAAAATAAAGAAAGATACATTTATTAACTGCACATAAAGGGTACAAGTATTATTAATGTTTCTGTATGCCGTATGATGCCGGCGTAGAATATTGCCACCCCCTCTCATCTCACGGAGAATCGAAAGAGTCAACGAAGAGAAATCCTACGGACGGCTGGGCAGCAACGTAATTTTTGCGTACTGGCTGAAACTGCGATCACCAACTCGCCTGCCCAGTTTAGTGGTTATGGGCAAACACCCCCTATATAATAGACTCTATTAGGGAGGCCAATGTTCAGAACTGAACTTTATACTGCTGTAATGATGAAAGATTTTTTTTGAGTATTGGCTGTGTTTTGTCTATTTCGTCCACTGATCGTTGAATTGCGGATAATATAATCGTTTTATAAAATGTTGCTTTTTGTTCTCTTTTTTTTTCAATATCAAACCACTGTACGACGCGATGGCTAGTGATTTCGGTGTGTTTGTGTTAAATCCGAAAACAATGTACCTTCAACTTATCGCATGCTTAAAGGAACATCGACCCATTAATAGACAGGTCAGGTTTGAGTTACGTACGTATAGTCTTTCTATTTCATACTGAGATCGAATCAATGTTAATCAAACGTTCAAAACGCAAGCAGAACTACTAATTCATAAAGCAGTATTAATTTAATGCGCTCACGAGTAGGACAAGTTTTCTTTAGAAGATCTTCTTTTGTGATGTCCCAAAAATCGTCTTTTTTGAGTTATGTCTATATTCCATTGAGCATTCGTTATAATAAGTAATTAAGACACCTGTGTGTATATCATGTTACATGTGAATTAATGATATCGCTTAATCCTTTCGGTGTGCTGATCCTCAATCATAATTTTCCGTCTAAATTTTAATTTTCCAAATAAAATGTCGAAGCGCTCGTAGCTCTGCGGTGCTCGGTGGTCGGAAACGATCGCCGAAGTACAGCAGAGTTTACAGAGGTCAATCCTTGGATGGGTGACCGTTTGTGTGGCATTTGATATCGAGCGCTTCCGTGCTTCGGAAGGCACGTTAAGCCGTTGGTCCCGGTTATCACTAAATCTCCTCTTCGTCCGAATACTCCACTGTGAGCAGACGCGTCGCGCAAATTTTCTCAGAAATTTAACCAAGTGCTGAGCGATTTTAAATCTAAAATTGATCTACTTAGTGCGTAATTACATTGACAGTGCATAATCAAAATTAATAAAGAAATAATTCGTGCGTAGTGCAGCCAGTGCAGCAACAGAAAAAACCAGCAACAGCGGGGACCTCACCTCACCTCCGCTGGAAAGAGACAATAGCTATTTTTCGTCTCGTGTGCCCATCGCTACGAGCCGTTACGAACGTAAAGCTACGAGTTGAGCTGCAAGGTGGGGCGTCTTTTTTTTTTTTTCTACGTCTGCTTGTGCGCCTACCTGTGCTACGGTCTGTCGACAGCCAGTGTTTATCTACTTTAACTGGGCGCGTACGGAGAAATATAAATATTTTTGTAAACAATGGATAAAACTATGTCGGAGCCGAACCTCAGTTTATTAGAAGACAGTTTACCGGAACCTCAAGTTTCCACGAGACAGAAAAGGAAAAGGATAGATTACGTCAACAGCTGTGAGCTTAATGATTTTCGAGAAGAAATGAAGCAATTATTTGAAAGCTGGTCTGAAAAGCAAAATAAACAGTTAGAAAAGTTGTTTCCTATATTAGCTGAGATCAAAAGTACAAATTCCACAATAGAAAATTCGATGTCGTTTTTGGCAGAACAAAATATCGAGTTTAAAAATAAGATCCTGCAATTAGAAACAGAAATTAAGAAGAAAAATGAATACATTGCAGTCATTGAAGAACGCTTGGAAGACACAATGAGAACAAGCCGGAAAAGTACGATAGAAATTAAAAACGTACCTGTGGAATCAAAAGAATCCAAAGAGGGTCTGGTAACTATGGTTGAACAACTTTCTAAAACCTTAAAAATAGATTTAAAAAAAGACGATATAAAAGATATCTTCAAGACAAAGGGACCTGCAGAAAAAAAGACTGTCATAGTGGAATTCAATTCTACATTATGCAAAGATAATATTCTAAAAAATGCCAAATCCCATAATATAAAAAATAAATCTGATAAATTGTGTGCGAAGCATTTGGGCATTACAAAAAACCCAGACGTTCCAATTTTCATAGCCGAAAATCTCACACCCTTGGCATCCAGGCTTTTTTTCCTGGCACGCGACTTAAAGAGAGTCAAGGACTACAAATTCTGTTGGACTTCGTACGGAAGAGTCTACGTCAGGAAGGAAGAAAACTGTCCCATAATCATGATAAGAAATGAAGCACAAATTCAAAAATTAATCAATGAATGACTAACCGTTTTTTCTAAAGCGTTAAAATTTATTACTTGTTTTAAAGTTTATTACTACTATATTATACAAATCCAAATTTTTCTAACGCATATAAAATAAACATTGTTATATATTTATTATTATATAAAAAAATGCATGTCCGTTATTTTTTATGACGTTGCATACGTAACAATAGACAGATATGCTATAAAATCCACACAAGGTAACCAACCTACTAATATTTCTGTGAACTACCAATTCCTTAAAATGCTATGCTATATAAATACATGCCTATATCACAAATTCCCAATATGGAAAAAAGATAATGTATCACTATTAAAAGGCTCAATTGACCCAAAACAGTACTCTAGATTTGCTTATGTAATGTGTCACAGTGAGTTACAACTTGAAACTTTCTTTTACTTTTCTAATGGCTGATAAAAACATATTTTTCCATGAGTTGGACAATATAAATAATACCACTAGCTTTGCTTGTTCCATAGAACGTCTACATAGTTATTTACCGAAGTCCAATCCCCTTTATTCCATCGTATCGCAAAATATTCGAAGCATAAATAAAAATTACGATGATTTTAATATTAACCTATCAACAATCCCACAAAATGTAGACATAATTATTTTAACAGAATGCTGGCTTAGTTCAGACACGCCGATTCCTATCAGACCTGGTTATTCTTCGTATTATTCCACTAACAAAGTAACACAAAATGACGGTGTAGTTATCTATATAAATAATTTTCTTGAACATAAAGTTGGGGAAATTTTTCTTCTGGAAGCCACTTGTTTAGAAGTTCGTCTTAAGAACTGTACTATTCTTGGCATTTATAGATCTCCATCCAATGCAAATACATCTAATTTTATATCGTCACTGGATAATCATCTTAACTCAGCTTATTTAAATAAGAACGTCATAATATCCGGTGACATAAACATAAATATCTTAGAAGGCCATGTAGATACCCAATGTACTAACTACCTCGAAATGTTATCGCGGCATGGGTTGTTACCGGGGCACAGGCGAAATACAAGAATTAATAGTTGCGTAGATCACACTATAATAAACCTAGATCCAAGTAAATTAAAAATTGTAATGGCTATACTGGATACTACAATAACTGACCACTTAACATCACTTGTAAATATATATTCTACAGATAAAATAGTAATTAAAAGAAATATAATTAAGAATATTAATTATGAAGATGCGATCGAAACGTTACGTGAGCAGAACCTTGGCGAACTACTTAATTCTGATGACCCAAAAACATTGGCTGAAAGACTAACAAATTGTATCACCTTGTCAATCACATCAAACACTAAAATCAAAAGAGTATCCAAAAATAAACGAATTATAAAGCCGTGGGTAACACCAGGAATTTTAAAATGCATTCAAAATAGAAATAGACTACAAAAACAGTTAAAATTGGACGAACATTATGAAATACTTAAACTAACATATAGACGTTACCGAAACTATTGTAATAACCTACTAAAAAAATTAAAAAGACAATATGAACGGGACTTATTACATAAAACAAAAAACAACAACAAACAACTATGGAACTCAATAAAAACTATAACGAATTTAAATAAAGTAAAAAATAAAAATTCAGAACTATCTAACATTGCTAACACTAGAAACGAATCTGCTGATCTAATTAACAAACATTTTACAAATATTGGGAAAAATTTGGCTGAGAAAATTGAACAAGATCACAATTTGGAACTTTCAACAATCCATAAAACAACTAACGCGCAAATCAACTCAATTGGTATTATAAACCCAGACCCGACAGTAGTTGAGTCAATTATTACAAACCTAAAGACAGATTCTGCCGCAGGGTGGGATAAAATCCCTACTAGATTCTTTAAATTAGCTAAACAGGAATTGGCACCAATCATCTGCCACCTAAGTTGTCTCTGTTTTAACAAAGGTGTGTTCCCTTCCATACTTAAACGTTCGATCATTCACCCTGTCTATAAGGGTGGGGATAAAAGTGATATAAATAACTACAGGCCAATCTCGGTACTTACAGTCATGTCTAAAATAATTGAAAAACTGATAAATCGACGTCTAATTAGTTATCTAAAGAAATACAACGTAATTTCTGAATCACAATTTGGTTTCCGTGAAGGTAAAAGTACTGAGGATGCAGTGATAGCGCTTACAAATGGTATTATAGACAATTTGGATAAAAAGAAGAAAACCCTTTGTGTATTCTTAGACTTACAGAAGGCATTCGACACTTTATCGATCCCCACCCTTATAGACAAACTTGAAAGAGTCGGAATTAGAGGTATTTTCTTGAACCTTATTCGCGATTATTTGTCAAATAGAATCCAACAAGTAATGCTTAATGACAGTATTCTTAGTTCAGAGGACTTCACAAAACCGTTTGGCGTTCCGCAAGGTAGTGTCCTCGGACCTACCTTGTTTCTAATTTATATAAATGAACTTACAGAGCTACAATTATATAATGGTAAAGTTTTTTCTTATGCCGACGACACGGCACTTCTTTTTCATGGTGACAGCTGGGAGGAAGTGTACGACAATGCGCAAACTGGATTTAATTATGTAGTTAAATGGCTTAGAAGTAATCTGTTAACTTTAAATATAAAAAAAAACAAATTATATTACCTTTTCTCTTGTGAAGTCCGCTCAACCAGATTCTAGTTTTAAATTAACTGCTCATTCATGTCATGGCACCGTACTGGATAATGATAACTGTCACTGTCATAATATTAAACAAGTTTCCTGTACTAGATATTTGGGTGTTCAAATTGACCAACACTTATCTTGGCATAACCAAATTGAGGCTGTTACATCTCGTATCAGGAAATTGATTTGGCTCTTTAAATATCTCAGATATATTGCTGATAAAGACCTTCTTATTTATATATATAAAACCCTAGCTCAATCTATTTTATGTTATTGCTTGCCCGTCTGGGGAGGTGCTCATAAAACTTGTCTTTTAACTTTGGAAAGAGCACAACGTTCCTTACTTAAAATTGCCTTGTTTAAAAAGACTAGATTTCGTACAACTAAATTATACGAAGAATCAGAAGTTTTAACTGTTAGAAAACTTTATATACTTAATAGTGTTTTAAGGAAACATAAATCTATAACCCCAGATCCCAATATTATTAAAAAACGCAACCCCTATTCTGTCGTTGCTCTTTCCAAGGTTAGAACGACTTTTGCAACAACTCAGTTTCAAAATCAATCAGCGTTTCTTTACAATAAAATAAATAGAATTTTAAACATATATTCGATGTCACTGGTCAAGTGTAAATGTACTGTTACGATATGGCTGAAAAATCTGAATTATGACGAAACCGAGGACTTGTTAAGACGAGTTACATAAATGAAAATTATAAAGTATTTTTTTGATTACAAAAAAAAAAGCATAGTTAGCAGAAATAATAAAAATTAAAAAAAAAAAAATTCGACAAAAAGTAACAAAATAATGGCAAAATATAAAGAGATACTTATCTAAAAAACTAAATCTAATATAATTTACTGACGACGTTGTTTGTGAGTATGGTTGAACCTGTATTACATTTATGTATGTGTATTATGTATATATATTCTTGTATCTATCTTTATTTAAGTTTTTAAAAATTAAAATAAGATTAATTCCTTTAAATTTACTTACAAAAATTGTTAAAAATTGTATTTCTTTAAAGAACTTTAAATACAGTTGTGTAGTTATTCTTAATGAAGAGCGGCTCGTTCCCGGTACAAGTTATTATTTAACTTAAAGGGAGGTGGGTCCACCTGTATCAACCAAACCTGTATTTTGTGAATAAATATTTTGTATTTTTGTATTTTTTTGTAATGTGATAGTCGTTAAGCCATGTTAGAGGCCTAATGGGCGGCTTGATAAATTCTAACAGCAGGACGCCATACACCTGCCTCCGCCAATCCGCACTGGGTCAGCGTGGTGGAGTATGACCCAATACCCTCACACCTTGATATGTGAGAGGAGGCTCGTGCTCAGTAGTGGGACATTAATGGGCTGAAATGATGAAAATGATGAAATAAAATGTGCCAATTTCATGGCTCAGTTCTCCTGCTACGGGATTAAACCGGCCAAATTTTGACACATGTAAACATAAATCCTTAAATTGTATAACCATACGCAGTTTCCATAATTATATTACTAAATAAAAAAATATACTAATATAAAAATCTTAGTAAGTAGGTAGTATGTCTTAAAACAAAGAAATAATGGTTTAATGTTTTCTTCAACGAAATTAATCACTGAATAGTATTTAAATTCCTTCATGCTGTTAAATGTTATGGCACTTTTTTAATCTTATCCTAGTTTTGTATATTTTGTTTTAATATAAGCTATTATCTTGTAAGATAAAGACTTAGATTAAGACTAAGATCTAATGTAAGAAGTTTGAAGTAGGTATATTTTATAATTCTTTTAAATTATGGCTTCTAGCACATTTAGCCAGTGTCAAGTAAGTGATATATTAATAATATATAATTCATAGTAAATGAGAATGAATGAATTGAGTCCTCAGTAAAGATGTGGTACTATACTGAGATCTCACATGGACTCCTTGACAGAAAATTTGAAAAGTGATGTTTCACCGTTTTGTTTGATTTACCAACACTCATGTATATTCACAAACACTTGACGGTTAATAATCCACCGTTATTACACATTAATGTAAGAAATATCACAAATCTTAGAAAATTAAACAAAACTGCAGACATGACGCTTTACTTTCCCGCCAAGAAGTCCGTTTGTCATCTTATTTTATGACAGATATATTTATTTCTTAAATAAAAGTGTAATTTATGTATTCTGTTACTTACCAATAAAATAATGCATGATCAGCAATAAAATCCAAAAAGTCCAATCCATCTTGAAAATTAACGCACAAATGATTATAACGCAAAAAGTACTAAAACGTTTTTTCGCACTGCAACTAAACTCCTTTCCTAAAATTTCAGCACCTGTTTTTTGGCAGTTTATTTTTGAAACGAACTTTTTTCGTGTCACGGAAAGGAGATCGCGTTTTCGCGCCTCTTTTAGCCGAGAATCGTGCAACCCCCACACCGCGCGGCTTCCGACTGACGTACGGCTACGTACTACTACTCACAGCATAGACGGGTAATGGGGTAGATAACTGTAGCTACTACCCCTACTTAGTGTATATTTCAGTCATAGATTATGTAGACCGAGCGGAATTGAGTGATAAATGGTTTCAGAGTGGCGGTTCTGTGATGTATCTCTACGTTAATGCATTGACGCTGATTTGTACAACTCTGTCTGTTTTATTTATAACCTCTTTGTGTGAGGAATTAAAAAGTTTTTACTCACTTCGCGCTACCAGACTTCTTGCTTAAGTGTCAAACTTTTTCTTCGGTGGCTCGAGTACATCGGGTTTATAGTGTGTATCTGGCTTATTGTTACGTAGTTTCTTGAGATTTCACGTTTGCAGAATTTATGCAAACGTGAAAGAATGTGGAAAATGCGCCCGATGTTCTCTGTTTAACTTGGAATGATCGTTTATGTAATAATGGAATATTTTTTTATAAAATTACTAGCTGACCAGGCAGGCCGTTGTCCCGTCTTATTAAGATTCTTTCTGTTTATTGCGTTATTTGCCACACGACAAATTTTGACAATTTTTTTTGTAGGGTGGTTAAATTTTAATAAATTTTAAATTTCTGAATCTAACCTATCCACGGCGCCACCCAAACGCATTCAAATAAAAACAAACAACCCGATTCAGCTGTTTAGGAGGTGTTCAGTGATATGCACACGTACAGTAGAATTACATATATGAAAAACGTGTGTTCCTAATAAAGCTCTTCTTTCAGAAAAACTGTGTGATCTTTGTGTTCAAAAGGACATAAAAGCACCAAAGTATTGTGTGGCGTGGTACCGGTCAGAATAATGCCATCTCCTCTCATCTCACGGGGAGCCGCAAGAGTGGACGAACACAAATCCTTCCGGATGATCGGCAGCAGCTCCATACCCAGTTTTATTTAAGAAATAAAAACAGCTGTCATAAAATAAGATGACAAACGGACTTCTTGGCGGGAAAGTGAAGCGTCATGTCTGCAGTTTTGTTTTATTTTCTAAAATTTGTGGTATTTTGAACAGCAATGTGTGGATTATTTAAGTCGTCAAGTGTTTATGAATGTACATACAAGAGTGTTGGTAAATGAAACAAAACAGTGCAACATCACTTTTCAAATTCTCTCAAGGAGTCCATGTGAGATCTCAGTATAGTCCCACATCTTTACTGAGGACTCAAGGGACTTACGGGAGGGTATCTCATTTACCATTTATCATTTTGTGGTGATTATAGGCTCCGAATAGAATGTATTTCATGTAATTAATTGTAATTGGGGAGGCCAATTTTCAGCAGTGGACATAATGCTGATAGGATTATAAAAGTGATTATATTTAAACGAGCCCAGATATGCTTAGTTTGTAAAGCCTTTTCCTAAATAGGCCCTAAATATCAGATATAGATAGATAGATAAAACGTTTATTGCACTAAATAAACACACATACAAAATATTAACATAAAACAATACAAGAGAAAAAAAAAAATATCAAACTTACAAAAATTAATTAATTATTTGTCGAAAATTAATTAGTTATTTGTTGAAAAGGTCATAGCTCAACGTAGTATTGCTCAGCGAGCAAAACTTTGATTTTCAGCTACAACCTAGAGAGCCGCGATCACGGTAAGCAATTAACTGACTTAAACTAAAAATACAATTTAATTTACAACATAAAATACAACTTCATTTACAACATAAAATACAACTTCATTTACAACATAAAATACAACTTCATTAACAACTTAAATTACAGCTTCATTTACAACTTAAAATACAGACATTAGAATTAAATATTACACAGATAGTGAATTTCCATTTTGTGTGTGAATTATTTACTATTACTATATTACATATTACTATATTTGTAAAATATTCAAAGAAATAAGTTAAAGACAAAAAAGTATATTTTAGTTTTCTTTTCTTTTCTTTTTTGTCCAATCCTTTTGTCAGTTTACCTGGGGTCAGTTCTCCTTGTACGTTTGCGCCAAAGAGCTCTCTCTATTCTGGCTTGACCGTGTGCTCAGGTTCTGCTTACGGAACTCTTTTTGCATATAGTCGGGGATAGTGCAAATCCGCGTAACTAGTATTAGATAATTCCGCGTATCTGAACAATTTTGCTAATTTAAGTTAATGCGCGTAATTGTCGCAAAGCCTAAATTATGTACTTTCAAAAAAATATTTTTACAACAAGAGTTAGAACATATAACTATAACTATATTATGTATAATAATGAGTACAAAATTAGATGACATAAGAAACTAACTAAGTTTTTTATCTTCCCCTGTCAATAATTCCCATGTCATAAGGGTCAAAGTGCGCCACGGTTAGTCTGTGGCCCCCGCTATAAGATAAGATCTTCCCCTATCAAACTAGATCTATTGCAGATACGCGGACTTTACGTATGGTAGTTTCGCGGATTTGCACTATCCCCGACGATATGCAAAAAGAGTTCCATAAGCAGAACCTGAGCACACGGTCAAGCCAGAATAGAGAGAGCTCTTTGGCGCAAACGTACAAGGAGAACTGACCCCAGGTAAACTGACAAAAGGATTGGACAAAAAAGAAAAGAAAAAAAAACTAAAATATACTTTTTTGTCTTTAACTTATTTCTTTGAATATTTTACAAATATAGTATAGTATAGTTATGTAATAGTAAATAATTCACACACAAAATGGAAATTCGATATATTTTTTTAAACAACAATGAAAGAGATATGAGCGGTACCATAATAAAGAAATAAAAGCTAATAATGGGTTCTTTGTAAGAATTTGTCAAGGTTTTACAGTTTATCTGTCTGTTGTGGTTTTTCTCAAGATTTGTCAGTCTCTCGGTGACTCTAACGAGGCTTCCAAAAAGGCAACGAGATTGAGAAGAATGCCTCAAGAAACTCATCTCGGCTTTTTTCAAATTATGTCTTAAATTTTAATACAATTAAAGAATTAAAATATTAAGATTACCGCTGTTGTTCTTAAAACTAACAATATATAATACCTAAAGATCATATCTTAAGAAAGAAAGGAGCAATTCATGTCACTTCCAGGAAGACTTGTCGTTCATAAAATCTTTTACGCTATAATATGCCTCCTGGCACAATTTACACTTTATGTAGTTTTTATATTTATTTATAGATAAGTAAGCCACATCATCTGGCAGCGTATTGTACATGCAAATACTGTTCCCCGCAAAATAATTTTAAAGACATATAAGACAAAATTATCAACTGAGATTCATGGTAGATATGCGGTGTCACCGAAAGTCTAGACCATAGTCAGAAAGATTTCCTATTTGTTCTAATTTAGTTTCCATGATAGAATTCTTCATTGAAGCCCTTGGATAGCTGGTTAATAAAACTTGACGGGTTTTACCCCTATTCTTCTAGCCTCATGCATTTGCAGTAAATTGGCGCGATAGTTTGAAGTTTACTTTCATCTTATATTTATACGACTTCACGCGATAACGGGTCGACGTACAAATATGGTTGTTCAAAATTCAAACCTTTAATTCCATAAGCAATAACATAGTACTTGAAAACGTCAACATTAAATATAAATACAAATATGATTACACTGAAATCACGAAGCTTAGATTCACTTACATCCGTGTTTAACCGGTGTTGGCTATTTAAGTAATGGCCGCCCTTTTTTTTCTTTTTTTTTCGGATGGAAAATCATCAAATGACCTTCTCCCGCTATGGGTGGAGTGGGAGGGTGAGTCAGACTTTTACTGACTAAAAACCATCTATGTTCCTTCTCGTGCCTGCTACGTCCAGAGGCCGCGGTAACACATTCGGACAGACTCGCAGATGGCAGCCCTAACCCTACATATCATGCGAATGATGGTCGACAGTGAGACGGCGTGGGAGGCGGCTTCCTTCTGCGAAATGGTGAATCCGCAGGAGAGGGAGCAGGACCCGCTCTCTTTCTTTGGCTACGCCGTTGGCGCAGCAGGCGGGCCAGGAGGGCCCATCAAGCCGCTCCAGAAGTTGTCTTAGGCAGCGGGTGGTCGCGTCTACCGAAGTGATCCCCACACTCCTCTCTCGGTCCCTCTTTTTTTTAACGCATTTTTTTACCGACATAAATGAAATAAAAGAACCAACCTAGAAATATCAGAAATTTTACATGAGCTAAATTGTTATGATTCAGATTATTTTTAGCGCATTAGCAGGAGTTACCCTCTAGTAAAAGCTTTATTTAGCAAGACTTAAAGACCTTTTTTGATGCAAATGAACTTATTATCGAGCGCTCCGGAGTTTTAGAAGGCACGTGAAGACTTCCCTGGTCACCACATACGTGATACTCGTTAAGCCATGTTAAAGGAAAGTTCAAAGGAAATTGGTATCTCATTTTAATCGAACTGTAATGTTAAAAACACAGTGCAGTACAGTGTTTGATATAAATTTCTTTTATTCTAAATACTGGGCGGTAAAAACAATTCTAACGCCACACACACGTGAATTTTTCTCACCTTCGTTTCTGAGGCTTGTGTTCAGTAGTGGAATATTGATGAATTGAGATAATTATGACGAACGTGGTAAGTTAAAATAAAAGATTATAAAATCCGAAGTATCGTGAAATATTGTATTCCATTCCTGAGGTCGTGGGTTCGATTCCCACACAGGACAAAGATTTGTGTCTATAAATATGAATATTTGTTCTGGTCTGGGTTTCTATGTATATTAAGTATGTATTTACAAAAAAAAAGTATTTATGTATGTTTATCCGTTATTTAGTATCCATAACACAAGTTCTTAATGATATTTATCTTGGAACTAAATAATTGGTGTAAGTGTCAGAAATATTTATATTTATTATTTATTTGTTGTAGGTAATTATGACGAACGTGGTAAGTTAAAATAAAAGATTATAAAATGCGAAGTATCGTGAAATATTGTAGGTAAGGCGGGCGATACCGCAGGCAGAAGCTAGTATAAACTCAGCCCCTCTGAGGCGAAATATTAAAGTTATTACTAAAAGTAACTTCGGAACTTAGTCGAGTACTAAGTTCTTATACAATAGAACTTACAATTCCAAAGTTACCATTGTCTTCGAAGTTAAGTTGGCTTATCCCAGACAGAGCAATTTGAACTTTAAACCTTTGGACAAAAAGTTTTTATTCAATTTAGTTCAATAACTTTGAAATCGTTTTCCTTGCAGTTGATTCAATTATCATTTGTGGAAAGGCCTTAGTTTTTTATGGTTTTAATACAGATGTGCTGCCACTGTACAAGGGGTGCGTCAATCCTGAATCGCGCAAAAGGAATTCAATTACGTCGCTATATATGACTTTGTGGCCTAATCTGCAATCACCAAACCACACAGATTGGTGGGAATCACGTGTTTGTTTTGGCTGTAGGCATTTCCCCAAAAATTGGACACATGCCATGGAGTTTTAATGGCTCATATGACGCTGTTGAAGATGACACCTCCGTCCTATATAAAACGCCGAGTCGAAACACAAGATTAGCTCTACTCCAATGCCACTCCTCTTGACTAATTCTTTAAGCCAGGACTACTGCTAAGAAAGGCAAAGAAAGTGAATTGTCAAAAGATTAATATTACTTTTCGCAAAAGTTTTTGGAGTCACTTTTTGCTTACCACCGAAAGTATCTTAGATTCTCAAAACAGAATTTAATACAAGCACACCCACAGGCCGAAGCTCATAGCAATTACTACAATTGAATATACTTAAGTAGCCGGAAATATTCTATTACACATATCACTAAAGTGGCACTTCAGCGTACGACCCATCAAGGGAACGGTCCAACCAACCTTTTCTAAACATGACCATTAGCGTAGTCTGAATAAATATTTAATTAGAAAACGTTGAAGAATTTCAAAAAATTTCGGCTCTTTGCCCCTTCATATAATGTTACTAAAGCACTTTATGACTAAAAACTTTCCCCCTATTAAGAAAAGCGGACACCTGTGCCACACATTCCTTAAAGCTGAGTAAACAAGGTTGAAATTGTTGTTTTATTTAATTAGAGCAAGTATAGGCCCCGATATAGTGAAGAAGACCGCGCCGTTGGCTAATTCTCCTATGTTGGCGCCAGATGGCGCTGCAAGTCGGCCATTACTGTATGTCATCTGGGTAACGGGTAGGGATGAGCGGCATGCCCTGCTTTAACGTCGATGGAAATCAGTAATAATATTATCCACTTTTTTCAAACTAATTAACATTCAGCAATAACAATAAAAAATATTATTGGCAACAATAGGGTGTTTACAAGTATAGCGAGAGCCCTGATCCTCAAACTAGTGTAAATGATGAAAGTCAATTTTCCCAAATTTAAATTAAAAAGATGATACTATTTAGTAGGTAATTAACATATATGAACAGTAGGTAACTAGGTAATAGGATATTCTACTTTTAATAACAATGTATGCGCACGCGCGTATATGATTGTGTGTGTCTATGCATGAGTGTACGTCTCAGTGTATGTGTTTGTGTATGTGAGTTGTATCTTAGTGTGTGTTTAGTTTTTTATTCTATTTCACAATACATAATACATTATCAATATAAGTAAAGTCTAACTATTAATAAGCCATAATTTTTGTATTGTTGTTTTTTTTCGAAAATAGATAGATTTTGTTTTATAAAATAAATTATTGATGCAGGCGTTACTTTGCGGAAATCCATTGTAAGCAAGTGATGGATTAAAAATATCTTAGTAACAATTCCCGCGCTACTTTACTCTCGTTTCAGCGTTGGTCGTGAAGACATCGTTGTTCTGAGGCTCCTTACCTGAAGATGCCCTGTGTAAGGGCGAAACACGTGTCGTGTTGAATAGTTTCTCGATTTTTCGGGAAATTAAAGTAGCGCGGGAATTGTTACAAAGATATTTTTACTCCATCACTTGCTTAGATTTTGTTTTATATTTTAACTTTAATTTGTGATACGATCTTGAAGCTATATCACCATATTGCTTTTGGGCATATTTGCTTTTTACTCTAGAGTAAAGTACAGGTTCTAGAACCTGTACATCTTTCTAGTCTTTTGCCTGTTAATTATTGTAAGGGTACACTTATTTTATGATTTGCGTATACTTTGTCTATACAAACAACTTTTGGACAAGCAGAACATTTGCTTTTTCATACACTAAATGACTTGGATGGAGAGGGCTATGCACGGATTTCCCTAATGCAAGAACGAGTCAGAAATGAGGAGATTCCTATAAAAACTACACACGACCCACACCACACACGCACTACCCAAAGCCTTCAGTCAGCCTAAAAAGTAAGCAAACGGATTCCTAGCTACGCGGTGCTAGGTGGTCGGATGCTATCACTGAAGTAAAGCAGAGTTCACAGGTCAGTCCTTAGATCAGTGACAGTTTGTGTGGCATTAAATGTCCAAAGAAGTGGAACGTGTGACGTTAATGGGCTGGGGTAATGATTAACTTAGAGCGTAGGTCGATACTTATGTATCATAACCAATAATGTTTTCTCCAAAATATTCGTTTGATATACTAATTTAATGTTTTTTTTCATGTCACTATATTCTGGCCAAAATACTTGTATGTTTATATGTCTATGTAACACCATTTTTCATAGTATTTTAGCATGTAAATATTCTGAATCTGATATCGAGTAGTAAAGCGCATCACTAGGAAACGACTTGGTGTCTAAAAGCTATTAGCAGTTCGCTACGGAAGGCACACCTGCGCCAGTCATTTCCTACCAAGAGATTACCTACAGGCATTAACTTGGAGTGGCTGTCGGTACCTACAATTATACGCTCGGAAAGATTGCAGATTATATGCCAGATGTCACATTCGCTCTTTATAGAAGATTGCTCATTTCGTTTTTGATTTCCCTGCAATGTTTCCCTGCGATGATATTGTATCCGAGAGTTTTCCAATCTACATTTTAATATGTACTAGTAGCACGACCTCGCTTCGTTTCGATAGCTATTTTATTGAATAAATTAATTACATCTTAGGGTCAATTATTGAGTTGGATCCTACATTTAAGGTGATTACTAATATGCACTACCCTACTTTACTATATTTACTGTTTTACTATCAAATTATATACGTAATGTATGTAACTTTCCATCAACCAAAGAGTTTTTCGAATCCGTCTTGTTTTTTTTCGAAGCATATTCAATGCCCTCTGTTGGACATTAACAAACAACGGATCCTGACCATCCCTCAACCATAGGAATCACGAAATCTTAATCCTGTTCAAACCCCAAATCAAATCAGTCTTTATTTATATACCAAGTGTGTATAATTGTGGGTAATTCACAATTGTACTAGGTTCTTTAGACTTGGCTATCCTTACAGGTATTGCATCATCATAATCACAGCCCATTAACGTCCTACTACTGAGCACGAGCCTCCTCCCACATACCAAGGTGCGAGGGTATTTGGTCATACTCCACCACGCTGACCCAGTGCGGATTGGTGGAGACAGGTGTATGGCGTTGGCGTCTTGCTGTTCGATTTTTCAAGCCGCCTATTAGGCCTCTAACATGGCTTAACGACTATCACATTTAGTGAAAACCGGGACCAACGGCTTAACGTGCCTTCCGAAGCACGGAAGCGCTCGATATCAAATGCCACACAAACGGTCACCCATCCCAGGACTGACCTCTCTAAACTCTGCTGTACTTTGGTGTTCGTTTCCGACCACCAAGGACCGCAGAGCTACGAGCGCTTCATTGAGCGAGGTATTGCAATATTGAATTATAATCTAACTTTTTTGTTAATTACAATATTATATAAGTCAATACAGTATGTATTCTAATCAAATTTATGAACTATAATAGAATTCATAACATTTATTATCTTTTTGGAATATAATGAAGCGCTTTCTCGTATTCACAACAAAAGAATTGAAACCTTGACAAGATTCAAGAAGCATCTGCGGCCATATTTATTCCGTAGCTTTCTTTACAGCGGACATTTTCTCGGATTCAAAACTTTCCTAAGCAAAAAGCGGTACATTTGGAGGGAACATGACGTATTCCCGAGTGTAAACTTTCGGGCGAGGAAATAAAAGTTTTGGCCGCAGTGACTGCTCGAGTTTCAAGACTCCTTTAAGAGTTGCATAAATCCGAGTCAGTGAAGATTGTTTTTAACGCAACATTTTTGCTTGGTGCAAGATATAAGCAGTCGCCGCTTTGAGCTTTGAAATTAAATTAAAATAATTATTTGCTATGTAAATAAATAAATAAATATAAATATTTTCTGACAATTACACCAATTATTTAGTTCCAGTATAAGTATCATTAAGAACTTGTGTTATGGATACTAAACAACGGATAAACATACTGAAATACTTTTTTTTTGTAAATACATACTTAATATACATAGGAAAACACCCATGTATATGTTCATGCACACAAAGATTTGTCCTGTGTGGGAATCGAACCCACGACCTCTGGAGTGAAGTGTAGGTATACTGACCTCCACGCCATATCGGTCGTAAAACACGAATAGCATTAGTAATTTTATAACAGAGCCAAGCGTGTTTTGCCAATTGACAAAAGATGTGAAAGTTTTAAATAACAAAAAACGCGTAATTTGAGATATATTTTTTGGATCGATCAATATTTGGCGAGCGTTTCCCTTTTTTTGAAATGGGTTTTTTTCTCCAAAATATCATCATCATCATCTCAGCCATATACCAAAGTATCAGTACATTTTATTCCATATCTTAGCTAGATTTTTCTAGAATGATACATACGACAACCATTTGAGTACTGTTAGAAATGTTGAAGTGCGCTGGAACTTCGCGATATTGGGTAGTAGGAAATGATCACTGATGTCAATTCTTGGATAGATGTCGGTTTGTGCGACATTTAAAAAAAGCTTTATTATCACTGAACATGGTAGTCATTAAGACAAGCCAATAATTTTTTATTGGTGACTTAATTATACAGCTAGCTCAATATATCAATCAGCTACTTGCGGTCTACTGCTAAGCATAGGTTCCAAAGAACGCTATTCGCCACGGTCTACTACAGACTACATTCAGCCGGTATAAGTCACTTTTCCGAAACCTTTGTCGGTCTCGTGCGTAGCACAGAACATTTAAAGACCACAAAAAGTGACCATGTTATGTGGCCATATAATATCCTAGCATTTTTCTAGTTACCTTATACACTGGACAGCAAATAAACCGGGCCACCCGCTACCTTAAAACTCTGATTCGATTTTCTCAAAAAGTATAAACCTCACAACTATCAAACTTACACCTACAAAAAGTGCGTATATAATACTCTCTGACGTCGATCACTTCCTTGTAGACTCACCCTGGTCTCATCAGTAAAGAGTACATTGCGCCACTGCTCTAACATCCAATCCCTATGCTCTCGAGCAAATTTAAGTCGTGCTCTACGGTAGGCTACGGTTAATTTTGGGCCTGTAGCAGCTCTCTTTGGAGCCAGATTTCGTTCAGCAAGTCTCCTTCTAGCGGTATCTGAACTTATGACCACTTGGCGTTCGTCACGCAGAATTCGTTGGACTTCAACTGCGTTGAGGCGGCGATTTCGCAAAACAGTAAGTTGGATATAACGATCATCTGCTGCTGATGTAGCCCTAGGTCTGCCCGTACATGGTCGGCGATCGAATGCTCTAGTCTCTAAGTATCTTCTGTAAGCCCGTTGTACCAAAGATCTGCTGATTCGAAGTCTCCGAGCAACTTCACGTTGCGAAACGCCTGCTTGAAGTAGTGCTACAGCTTGAGCTGCTTCTTGAGGCGTCGTATCCATTATTGACCATTGAAAATAGCAAAAATACACGCGTCTGAAGCAATTAATGGATGGCAACTAAAGAAATCATAAGAAAAATCCGAATATCCTCATTTAGAAAAAAAGAACGCTAATCGCAAACTCTAGTCAAAACAGAGCAAATCGTTGGTATTGTGTTTGTTGCTTGATTACAATGTGAATTGAGGGTACTTTGGATAAATTTGTGGTCATTTCTTAAACAACATGAAACGCACTTTTTGTAGGTGTAAGTTTGATAGTTGTGAGGTTTATACTTTTTGAGAAAATCGAATCAGAGTTCCAAGGTAGCGGGTGGCCCAGTTTATTTGCTGTCCAGTGTACTTAGAACCCAACTCCTCGGGCTGGTCTCCACCTTGACGTGTTGGTGGGCAGAGTACCTCCCGGTAGGCCGGTGACGCTGGGTGCCCAAAATACTGACTACCGGGAAGGGAAACCAAGAAAGACCAGTGGGTGGGGCGCAGCGGCAGGAAGGTCTTAGGCGGCGGGGGCAGGGGGCCCCTGCTGCGGTTTCCATCGAAACAAGAAAGTAGAATGGTCCGTTGCGCCTCTCTGAGGAGGCCCCCGGATCCAGGTATGTTAGCCGCGGGCAGGCCATCATACACTGCAACCCAGGTACATCCCCCGCCCGTCAATAAGCGACAGGCGTCGTATGTTTACAGATAAAGATTTGGGTAAATATTACTTCGTTCTCGGTCCCCCTTTGGCTGAGAGCCATTCCGTAAATATTTAGAGCCCAGACTCTGCTTACTGGTCTAACCAGATATGGATGAATTTCAGTTATCACACGAAGGGACTGCTCTCAGAGGGAAACATCATTCTATGATTTAAGAGAAGGCGCTGACTTCCTACTAACGACTGCCATAGACAGCCGCCTAGCCGGGACCAACAGCAAACGCCAAGGAATTTGCTAGTATGTAATTCCTAACAATATTTAATATAGAATCGCTCTTTACTTGAACCACCAAAGCACAACTTGAATTCAGAGAAAGTCTGTGATTATTAAATTATTGCAGTAGTTTGTGTTCCAACTTTTTTGCAATATTCGTGCACAGAAAATAATTCATTTCCATTGTGACAAAGAAGAAACATTTATGGTCGATTGATTTTAACTGGGAATTCTCGACGGACTTAAAAGTCTATATAAAGTTAGGGACCTAGTGATTAGAGTTCTAATTCTCTATTACCGATTTGAGTGGAGGTCAGTATAATATTAGCTTATGAGGTCGTGGGTTTCCTTTCCACACAGGAAAAATCTTTGTGTACATAAATATTTGTTCTGGTCTGAGTGTTTCCTTTGTATATTAAGTATGTTCACTCGTTATTATTTGATATTCATATCACAAGTTATTGAAGACTTATGTCGGAACTAAATAATTGAAGATAAGAGAAATTTAATTTTTAAAAAAAAAACTGGTGGGAAATCACATTACATTGATTTCCCACCAGATTTTTTTGCTTACTTGAAGAAGGACTTTGCGCCACGGAAAATCTGTGGCAACGTGATAAATAGGACTTAGGCTTAAATTCGTAGGAGATCTTAACAGAAGGTTATAAATGGTGTTGGGAGATGCACAATCTGATATATGGAAGATTAATATCAGATGGAGATGCAAATATATATTCAAAATACTCCAATCGAGACCACATAATAATTATACTGTAGAGAAAGTAGAATGTCGCAACCACTAGCTTAGATCTTAATGGTGCGGAACAGCGATATCCACAGACACTAAGTACATTATCGAACTGAGTAGCATTATCATAGGCAATAGGCTCGCCACCTATTACTTGAGACCAACAATTGGCAAAATGCGGGCGTATATTATGCCTCTGCCTACCCCTTCGGGGAAACAGGCAAGATTGTATGTTTATATGTATGTAGTATCATCATTCTAGCATTATTCCGGGTATGCTCTGGAGTTACGCTGTTAGTGACATAGTCTGATTTGATTTAATGCAAAATTGTAGTGAATTACCCTTCTTTTTATTTTTCTAATTTCTATAACTCTAGCAAATATTAAGTTGCGGAGGGCAGCTAGCACTTCTATAATAGAATGAAAGTAGACTTTTATTTTATTATTTCATATTTTCATTAAAAAAGTTATTAGCCTTGCTTGTAAGCCTAATTTGGCTTAATGACTACCACATGTAGTCGATAACGGTATGTTCGATTTTAGGTAACGTTTCAATAATTAGGTTTCATTAGAGCTGATACCAATGTAGGGATAAAATAAATCATCACTTAAGTATATAGGGATTCCCAGTGTCATGAAGACAGGACTTCCTTAAATAAACAAAAAATAAATAAAAAAATATCAGAAGAGGGAGGTTTTTCTAGTTATACTTTATACAACATACTTGTATGTATTCACAAGAAAAAAAAATATAAGTATGTTTATCCGTTTTTTAGTATCCATAACTCAAGTTCTTAATGATATATTATATCTTAGAGCTAAATAATTGGTGTGCTTGTATGAATGAGAATATTTATTTATTTATTAACTCAAAATTGTGTCTTGAAGGAAACGGAACCCTGATGTTGCCAAGGGCTTCGACCCAAGGAGCTTTTGGTCTGTCCAGACGACATACTGAAGTCCAGGGATGACGTCGGGGTCTTGTGGAGATTGACGTATCCGCTCACTGACTGCTGCTGATGATTGAAGCTTGGTGTGTTGGCGACGAAGGCTCCGACACCGACTTTGTCCCTGGGAACAATAAAGTCAAGTCATGTATGTAAATTTGGCTCCATAATGCTCTTATGGATCATCATACCCTAGCATTATCCCGGTTGCCCTAGACTTAAGCTTAGGGCCCAGGGTCTGCTTACTGGTTCATCCTGATTTGACTGAATACCAGTTATTACGTGAAGCGACGGCAACCCAGAGGGAAACATTATTCTATGTTTAAACCAGTTGTCAATTTGTTAGAAGGCACTGACTTCCAAACAACGACTGCCATAGACGTTCAAGACAGCCGGGACCATCGGCTTAACGTGCTTTCCGAAGCACGGAGCAAGCGATAATTACCTACATAACTTCGAAAACTCATAGGTGCGCCACTAGGGTTTGAACCCGAGACCCTCAGAATTTTATGGCAAGGGCTGGGCTATTCTCGCCACTGGGCTATCGCCGCTCAATAATGCTCTTATGTTGCAAATTAATATCTAAAGCGTCCGGGGAACTGGATCGTAGAAGATTCAGGCAAGAAACTCATCAAGGATGGTTTATTTTCCCGCCAGTTACAAAATATATACTTTAAGAACAAAAACGCTCGCAGAAGCGATCACCGAAGTCATACAAAGTTGACAGATCATAAGTGGACTGATCCAGGAGAACGTTTGAGTGACATTTAATATAGGGTGCTCCCATGTTTTCTGACCTTCAGCTGCTGGATTCTGTTATCATTATATGTATTTGATGTTGTATCAAATTGCCCCATTTAGGCGAATTGAAAATTAATTAAAGGGATTTTGATCAAGAACTGAAGGCCGTTGGAGCAGAAAAATTTCAAAGACCCTTTGACTAAAAACGTAGCCTGAGGATTCCAATCCAATTATGTCTGGACTTACAACCTAATATGGGTTGTAAGTCGCAGTCCATCACTTTAAAAGAGTAATGGGGAATCCCCAGCCTATTTTTGAAATATTCTAAAAGCTGGACGCTACACAATTGCGCCAATTTGAACTTGGACCTTGTAGTGGAATAATACCTGTTACATTCTTAACTTGTTTTGTGAGAAGAGACTTAATTCTTGTTTTAGGACGTTGTAAGGGTGAAGATCATGATCTTATGTATACTTACTGATAACTATAACCTACGCCTCCACCTTGTGTGGAGTAGTTTGGAATCGGCCCCTCCCTATGAGTGCGAGTCGTAAAAGCATTGACGCCAACTTTGTGACCGTTGTTGTTGAGGATTTCTGCTTGATAAGATGTTGTTAGCTGGTTTCCAAATTTGGGCTGATGGGTCGCCTGCATGCCAAGGGTACCTGGTCTGCAAACAAATATAAGGTTTTCAAATAATCTACTCAGGTGGCAAAAATAAGCAGTAGAAAAATAATTACAGCGACAAGCGTACATACTTATGGATTCATGGTCGTTAAGTTATTTAGCGTTCAATCTTGATATCCACACCGGGTCTTTACGACAGCGGGGCGTAAAACGGCATATGAACAGACCGTCACGAGTGGGTGCCTATTATTTTTGGGACTGCATCGACTGCTTACCATCAGGCTGTTTGTAGTAATTATGACGTGTCACATTAAAAAAACCTTATCCTCCAGACTCCAGAAAATATAAAAGTTAACTAATTGATAATTTTTTGTGACATAGGGCCACCACCTTCCATATAGTAAGCAGTCGATGCAGTACGATTAAATGAGAGCGGCACACAATGTAACCTGGAACCATCACAATAGCAAGCGCACCTAGCCTAGCGCACCTACCCACTCACAACGTCCTGCATAAGTGCCAAATTAAATATATCAAAAATAATGGGTGTATAGGGATCCTTACTACCCAGGCACTGCCCCCCCGGCCCTTTTTCAACAGCGGTGGCCGTCGTCAGTGTTTTTAGTGGGTATGACTGCGGTGGTCGCGTCTGCCGCAGTGAGCCCCACACTTCCCTCCCGGTCCCTCCATATCCAATACCCTATATCCTTACTAGATTCTAACAAACCAACCTCACCAGCAAACTAGAACCTGCCGAATACCAGACGAGGCTCTGGCAATCATAAAAAAGATATGTCATCATCATCATCATCATCTCAGCCATCTGACGTCCACTGCTGAACATAGGCCTCCCCAATAGATTTCCACATTGAGCGATCCTGAGTCGCCTGCATCCATCGGCTTCCCGCCGCCTTGACCAGATCATCGGTCCATCGCGTGGGAGGCCGTCCTCTACTACGTTTACCGGTTCGCGGTCGCCATTGCAGAACCTTGACGCCCCATCGGTCGTCGGTTCTTCGAGCTATGTGCCCCGCCCATTGCCACTTCAGCCTGCAAACTCGCCTCGCTATGTCGGCCACTCCAGTCCTCCTACGGATTTCCTCATTTCTGATTCGATCACGTAGGGACACTCCGAGCATAGCTCTCTCCATTGCACGCTGAGCGACTTTGAGCTTTCTAATGAGGCCCATAGTCAGGCACCAAGTCTCAGTACCGTACGTCATCACTGGCAACACACACTGGTTAAAGACTTTTGTCTTAAGACACTGAGGTATTTTTGACGAGAAGATATAGCGCAGTTTCCCGAACGCAGCCCAACCGAGCTGGATTCGACGATTGACCTCTTTCTCGAAGTTGGACCTACCCATTTGGACTTTTTGTCCCAGGTATACATATTCGTCGACAACTTCGAGAGCCGAGCCTCCAATAATTATTGGGGTAGGCTTAACATGGACATTCGACATAATTTTCGTCTTGTCCATGTTCATTTTGAGACCTACCCTTTGGGAAGCTCTGTCGAGGTCTTCGAGCATTGTGCCCAGATCCACAAGCGACTCCGCTATGACCACTATATCGTCGGCAAATCGAAGGTGAGACATATACTCGCCATTTATGTTGATGCCGTAGTTTCCCCAGTCCAGCATTTTGAAAACATCCTCCAGGGCAGCAGTGAACAGTTTCGGAGATATGACATCTCCCTGTCTCACGCCCTTCCGCAGGAGGATAGGATTCGTGTGCTGGTCTAGTACGCGTACGGACATGGTGGCGTTTTTATATAGACTTCTCAACACTTCAATATACCGATGGTCAATGCGGCATCGCTGCAGGGACTGAAACACTGCCCAAGTCTCGATCGAATCGAAGGCCTTTTCATAGTCCACAAACGCTAAGCAAAGTGGCTGGTTATACTCCTCGGTCTTCTGTATAACCTGCCGCAGCGTATGTATGTGGTCCATGGTTGAAAAGCCTTTTCGGAAACCGGCTTGTTCGGGAGGCTGGAAGTCGTCAAACCTATGACCGAGACGGTTCGTGATGACCCGTGAAAACAACTTATAGACGTGGCTCAGTAGCGTGATTGGCCTATAATTCTTCAAAAGAGATTTGTCACCTTTTTTGAAGAAAAGTACAACCACGCCACTGGCCCACGCCTGTGGCGTACGTCCCTCGAGGATGACGGTGTTAAAGAGCCTCTGAAGTACCTTTAGTACCGGTGTACCACCCGCTCTCAGAAGCTCTGCTGTCATCCCGTCTTCACCCGGTGCCTTGTTGTTCTTCAGCTGTTTCAGGGCCATCCTAATCTCGTATAGGCTGACGTCCGGGATGTCTTCGGTGTAGTGCCTGGTTAGTTTGGCTCTAGGATCTTTAGCCAAACAAGTAGCGGGATCCTGCGTACTAGTATATAACTGCCCATAAAACCCTTCGATTTCCCTCATGATCTCAGGTTTCGACGTGACTAGATTGCCCTTGTTGGTCTTCAGCTGCGTTAACTGACTCTGGCCAATAGACAGATCTCGTGCGAACACTTTCGAACCCTTGTTCCTCTCTATTGCATTTTCAATACACGTAGTACTGAATCTGCGAATATCAAGTCGCAAGGATTTCGTGATCTGTCTATTGATACGCCGGTAAGAGAATGCATCTGCTGAAGACTGCAATCGCATATGTCGTCGTGCTTCCATGAGATCAAGAGTCTCAGTCGATATTTTTTGGGTTTTATTTCGGGGTCTGGTCTTGTAAAATTTGGACCCCACCGCGTGGACAGTCTCAACTAGCCCGCTACTTAAGTCGTCGACGGACACGCAGTCCTCTAGACCTGCAAAGCGATTTTGAAGCTCGATCTGAAAGTACTCGGGGTTTTGAATATGGGCGACTGAGGGTCGGAGCGTAGACTTCATCAGGCGGGACCTTTCAAGCTTGACATTTATATTCAATGTGCCTCTTACAATTCGGTGATCGCTGCCGGTTTTCACCCTAGCGATTACAGAGACATCATTGAATATTTGCCGCTTAGTGGTCATGATAAAGTCTATCTCATTCCTCGTGAAACCATCAGGGCTCATACAGGTCCATTTCCTCTGCGGAGGTTTCTTGAAGAAGGAGTTCATCATAAAAAGTCCCTCCTTCTCCATGAAATCCGCTAGCCGCTGGCCCCTTTGGTTCCTTCGCCCTACTCCAAATTGCCCCACTTTCTGCTCGTCACCACTTCGCTGGCCTAGCCTTGCGTTGAAATCCCCCATAACAACCGTGTAGTGAGTTGGTGAAGTATGTATGGCGGCAGAAATGTCGTCATACAATAACTCTACGTCCTCATCAGGGTGTGTCGAGGTCGGTGCGTAGACCTGAATTACCTTCAGCGAATACCGTTTGGTGATTCTGAGTATTAGGTACGCTACCCTAGTCGACACACTCTTTATAGACACGATGTTGTTACGGATTGACTTCCGGACTATAAAACCGACACCACCTTGGGACAGGTGGTCGCCCTCCCGGTGGTAGAGCAAGTTGCCGGACTTGAGGATTACCGTATCCTCCCCCTATCTTCGGACTTCAGATAACCCGATAATGTCCCAGTGCAACTGCTCTATTTCCTCTTCCAGCTCGTCAATCTTCTCATCAGTCCTCAGTGTGCGTGTGTTGTAGGTTGCCAGGTGCAGAAGTCGTTTAGGATGGTAGCCGGATCTCTGCCGGTGATTCTTTGCACCCCCTGCCCCGCCGTTACCAAGACCGCTACCGTAATCTGGAATAGCGGGGCCGCCGGGGACTGGGGGCCGTTTGTGTGTATGTGCCATTCTATTAGGGGTATTTGCCCGTAATCACCACGCTGGGCAGGCGGGTTGGTGATCGCAGTTCCAGCCAGTACGCAGGATGGCGCTGCTGCCCATCATCCGGTCCTATTTCTCTTCGTCGACTCTTACGACTCCCCATGAGATGAGAGGGGGTGACGCTATTCTAGGCCGGCGCCACACGGCATAATACCAAAGTAAAGAATAAATCGTTGATATTAACTATTATATAATTGTATGAAGAAGCCAATTAAAATACAAAATATTTTTTTTATGCTTGTATAGCTTTGATTATTATGTTATACAAAATTTATTAGATTCTACTATTGTACAGTCAACTACAAATAATCATACAACTTACTTATATACTACATAATGACTTAAGCCTACATTTCTAAGTCTATTACATTTTAATACACAATAAATTTAAATATTTATAATACTATTTTTATAATACAGAATAACAAAAAAGATATGTGGGACCATCAAAATAGTTGGCGAGAAGTGGGCGTATAATATGCCTCTACTTACCATTTTGCACAAAATTTAGTGACAGTTTGTATATATCAAGAATTATCAACTCTTGATCCTTACCCTCCAGAAACGCTCACTCCTGCACCGGCTGCTGCAAAGCTGTCTCCGGTTGGTCTTGGGAAGGCTTTCGGGTTTCCATCCCTATAACCGGACACGAAAGCGTTGCCAGCCACAGTTCCATTGGACAGACCCATGTTTATATCCTTACTTCCGTCAGGATGTTTGGTCAGATTACCCGAAGCTTCCATTTTCTGTTCAAAAAGTATTACTCGTAGTTATAGTAATATCCTTATATTTCTATGGAGCCCTAAAATGAGTAGAGCTGAGTATTAACCCTTTAACAGGCAGAGCACATTGAAAATGTTCATTGGTTTTCAACCTTAATTTAACCGCATAAGGTTCAATTTTTGGTGATTATATATTGACCACTGCCTGGTAAAGGGTTAAATAATGCATAATACTTGTCGAATTTGTTAAATTGTAATGTTTAACGACCGATATGGCATAAAGGTCAGTAAGCTTGTACTTTTATTTGATAAAATTAAGACGGGGACAGAAATAGTTTTAAGCATGGTTTAACTTTAGATCTGAGGAACCCTTCTTTTTTTATTTTTTTTTATTCAACGTCGGTAACAAAATCCGGCCAAAGGGGGACCAAAAGGGGGTGTGGGACTTACTACCGGCAGACGCGACTGCCAGCAGTAATACCCACTAAAAATGTTCCGACGACGCCCGCCGCTTGTTGAGAAAGAGGCGGGGGCCAGTACCTGGTTTACAGCGTCTGACACCCTGCCCGCGGCCAACGTCCCCCGGGCCAAAACCGGGAGGACCTCCTCAGAGGGGCAAAGGACGCGCCTCTCCTACCTTATTGTGCGACTATAGCGTGTGTGGCCGACTTCTCGGAGGGTCTATGGTTAAACAGCATGAGCGCCTGCCCGCGCTGCCCTCCATAGGTCCCTCTTACTTTCCCCCCGATAGCCAGAATTAAGGGCACCCAGAATCGCCAACCTCTGTCGCAAGCATGAGATTAAAAAAACTTGAATCTCATGCTTGCGACCAAGTCTACCAAGTAGACCTTATATCCTCAGCGCTATTTAATGGGTTACTGTTTAAAAAAATATATTTATGTATTTTGCCAGACAGAACCTTGTCGATTTTATTATCAACTCATTCTAGTAGCAATATCCCACTCTAGTGAACATACGAAACAAATGGCCGAGAAATGATGTATGTATATAATTTTTTTATAAAAAACTTACATTTTAATGTATTGTTGCTAGTAAACAAAACAATTCACAATCTGCCAATTCAATCCGAGCACAGTCTAATGCAAACTGAATGTCTGAACAATATTTTAAAGCTTTTATATTAATGTAATTACGAGTAGGTATTTAGATATGATAGTAGGGAAGCCCTGATGGTTGCAACTATGCTAATCATGAAACTAACTAAACTGTCCGGTTCTTTTTATTTTAAGAGAGAGATAAGCATATACTTTTGATATTTTTGACGACCGATCTGGCGTGGAGGTCAGTATACCAGCCTTCCGCTCTTGGAAGTCGTGGGTACGATTCCCACACAGGTCAAATCTGTGTGTACATGATCATGAATATTTGTCCTGGTCTGAGTGTTTTCTATATAAATTAAGTATGTATGTAAAAAAAAATTAAGTATGTTTATCCGTTATGTAGTATATATTTATAACACAAGTTTTTAATGATACTTATCTTGGGACTAAATAATTGGTGTAATTGTTAGACATTATTTATTTTATTTATTTATTATTTATATATTACAAGGCTTTTTCTGAGTAAGCCCTTATCCGTTTTGATTGTTATAATATAATGTTAAAAACACATAATACTGTTGACCATTCGTAGTATTCTTAGAGCAAATGTGCTTACACACTGTAAGTCCATAGTGTACGTGTGTTCATGGGTTCGATTTCCACACGCGTTTTCGGTAATATAGAACAAGAGCTCAACCCAGTTTACTAGGGAACAGTTAACAATGTAGATTTTTAAGTACGTCGTACAATTCCCAGTTCAAATCAATCTACAATAAATATTTCTTCTTTGCGTCAATGGATGGAAATGAATTATTTTCTGCACGAATAATGCAGAAAAGTTGGAACACAAACTACTGCAATAATTTAATGATCGCAGACTTTCTCTGAATTCAAGATGTGCTTTGGTGGTTCAGGTGAAGAGCGATTCGATATGAAATATTCACAATAATAAGGAAATAAGGAATCACATACTGGCTAATACCTGGCGCGTTTCGGAAAGCACGTTGAGCCGTTGGTCCCATCTGTCAGGAACATCTATGGCAGTCGTTATTAGGAAGTCGAGAGGCCATAGATTACTTAACTTAAAATAAAGTGATGCAATCTATAGCTCCACGACTGTAGCACCCTTTAAACCGAAATAATATCTAACAAAACAATATTTTTTAAATGTGTCTGTTTTTATTTTATGGCTAATATGCTCACGCCTGTTTCCCGAAGGCAGAATGCAGAGGCATAGTACTCGTTCACATTTCGCCAACAATATTCTTGATCCAATGTAATAGGGTCTATTGCCGCTTATCGGAAACTTGTGTGTTCGCCAGAGCCTCGTCCGTTGATCGGCAGGTGCACCACTTGCTGCTGAATCGAGCTTAGGCTCTCAAGGGCTTGTTCTTATTCTTGATAAGAATCCTTTTAAGCCCTTATCCTTATCCTGTATGAAATAGAATCGATTTTGAAAGGTTTTTTTACCAGCAGTTAGATTATGTTGTAAGAAGTATCTAAGGCTAGGTACTTTTTGAACCAAAAAATTGCCAAGTATGTACTTAAATATTTGAAGGAGTATCTTAGATTACTTTTTCAAGCCAAAATATTTTACCAATATATCACGCGGCCGAAGTAACAGGCGGCTGCTAGTTGATAATAAATTAAGCTCTAAGACAAGCCTAATAAAATACAAGCAACAATACCGTAACATATCATTCTGATTTATTTACTTACACCAAACATTAGACCCCAGCTAGATTCACAGTTAAATAAATCTTATGAGAGAGTTTGAATAATACAGATTGTTCACTAAACATAAATTTGATTCGTCCTTGCCCCTAGAAGTCCTTCGTGGCGTTGTGTGACCACAGGGTCTAATATTACGTAGCCACTTAAAACTTAAAGCCATAAGATATTCTAATACTCAATATCATTATTGCTCTCCACAAACAGTTCCTGTACGGTGGTCCGCTTGCGGTTGTAAGCCGCCGCTCGCCACTCGCACAGTAGGATAGAGGGATAAGATGCGGTACCAAGGGGTACCCTGGCCACCAGCGGAGGGGAAAGGAGTGCTGTACCAAGGGGTCGCCCTTTACCACCAGCGGATGGGACGGGCTGGAGACGCTGAGCCCAATTTGCATCTGTGGACTTGCACATTGTTTTTTAACGCGACTCCTCAGTACTCTGTTGGAACCTGCTGGTGGGAAGCCAAAGACCGATTCGCTTATTGACGCAGTACTGATTAATCTTCTGTGTATTCTTTAATCGTTTTTTTTTTATTACACAACGAGATCTAAAGTTACACTAGGTTTAAAACGTGCTGTCACTTTCATTTGATAAAGACAGTGACAGCACTAGTTTTAAACATGGCCTCCTTCTGCGACATCTCCACTTCGCAGAAGGAGGCCATCGCCTCCCAATCCAAAGACAGATCTTTGTGAACTCATTTTATTAATAGTGATCGTTTCCAAGCATCAAGTCTCGTACCTCGCCTTGCTTTGAAATAAGCACATTTACTTTATATGATGATTATGAGCTATAAAACTACTTCCTACGTCAAAGATCGGTTCACAATAATTCCGCCAGGAATACTATATGTTATCTGTGCTAGTATAGCATTATGTTATCTGTGCTAGAACGAACTAGTCTTGGTCTACTATCTCAACTATATCGACGACCGATATGGCGTGGAGGTGCACTTCACTCCAAAGGTCATGGGTTCGATTCCCACACAGGACAAATCTTTGGGTGCTTGAACATGAATATTTGTTCTGGTCTGGGTGTTTTTCTATGTATATTAAGTATGTATTTACAAAAGAAAAATAAGTATTTTAGTAGGTATATCTATCCGTTCTTTAGGATCCATAACACAAGTTCTTAGTGATACTTATCTTGGAACTAAATAATTGGTGTGATTGTAAAAGAATATTTGTTAATTTCCTATTTATGTACTATACCACTGATAATGAAATGAATTCTTCAAAATTATATTGAGACCACAATATTGAGTTTATACAAGAAGTTTCAGGAAGTATTCCGTTAATTAAACATTCCCAACATCCATTAAGGCTGCGAACAGGAATCATAATTATGATGTTGAAAGCTTTGGTATTTACTGTACTATGTACCAACTTTACGGGACAACTTAGAGCGTTTAGAACTGTAATTGTATCGTTTTCTGTCTCTCGTACATCACTATCATCGAATTCTAGCACTATCCCGGTAGACTTAAGTTGCGAGCCCAGTCTGCTCACTCACTGGTCTTGTCAGATTTGGCTAAATTTCAGTGAGTTTCTGAGCGACTACCGTCTGACCTCCGCAACCCAGAGGAAAACATTATAATAAGGTTAAACCAGCTGCCAGGAGAATGGAAGATACTGATTTCCTAATAACGAGTCGTACTAATAATAAATGTTCATGAATTTCAGTTAACACAAAGAGCGACTACCGTCTGACCTCCGCAACCCATTATAATACGGTTAAACCAGCTGCCAGGAGATGGAAGGCACTGATTTCCTACTAACGAGTCGTACTAATAATAAATGTTCATGAATTTCAGTTAAAAAAAAAAAATTATAAGGTAGTTAAACCAGCTGCCAGGAGATTGGAAGGCACTGATTGCCTAAGAAGGACTCCTAATAATAGTACATGTTCATGACAGCCAGTATTCATTTGCCGTGTTGTTCCGGCCTAGAATAGTGCCACTCCCTCTCATCTCAAGGGAAGTAAGAAAAGAGGAAGTAAGAGTCGACGAAGATTAAAAATTACTTGTCGTACTTAAGCATCTCGTGTACAAAATCGTCCTCTAAAAATAGAAAAAATAAATACATACATAAGTGGTGATGCATACTCAAATTTGCTAGTTTAAATGATATCAATTGATTGTGTAAATCTAAGCCTAATCCTAGGAAATACTCCGTAAATCTAGGTCTGAATCATCAGATAATGTATCTACAACCCATTTCTCCCCACCTGTTCCTACCTGACGAGGCATCTATGAAGTAGAATCCCCCTTTTTAATCTAAGATAAAGGCTACATGAGTGCTTAACCATTGCGCCTAAGACACAACAAACATATAAATAAATTTTTTTAGTCCTTACATCAATGATACTATGATCTGTTTTTTGCTCATCAATTGGAATAGATAACTTGGTTTTTGCTATCTAAAGACCATTTTTCCGTTGCGTGTAACGTAGCCTTTAAAAAGAGGACTATAAGATTGTGTTTAGGTAATTTTTGGGGTAGATTAAGATTGTCTCGTCATATCTCTAGATAGTAGACTTGACAATGGATCCTCTTGTTTTACCGGTTGCTAAACGAATAAGGTAGTGTTTAGTGAAGGGGTTTTTCGACAATATCCATTTTTTTCGCTTGAAGGGATAAAAACGGAAGATATAAACTGATCCTAAAAAAACTATCGGAATGCACATGAAAAGTTTTATTAGTTTCACTTGATTGGTTGAGCATCAATCAAGGTATTTGAAGCTGAATAAGTATTTCTGATGTGCAACAGGGGGCCTACCGCCGAGTTCGATGACAATCGATTATAAGGCAAAATGGATTTCGAATTGATTCTGTCGTACCGCCGAACTCATGGAAATCGAAACAAAATGGCGTTCTCCATTTACCTATTGGTCTGTCACGGACTGAAGGTCATGAATGAGAGGTGGCTGTCGGCAGATTCCCCGGTACGGATTAATGAACGTAAACAAAGTTTGATCTAGATGGATTACCGGTAATCCATCGAATTCGGCGGTAGGCCCCTAGGTTCGGTTAGGTTAGCCGATTCAGTAAATACTGTGACGCATTAAATATGGGTTTTATTAACGATATTTCATATTTTTGTCGAACATTAATTATTAATCCTTTATTGCACATAAAAACATAATCACATTACAAAAATTGGATTTAAAAAACAAAAGTACAAAGATGGACTTATCTCTAGGAGAGATCTCTACCAGCCAACCCTAGCAGTTGTAAATTAGGTTAAGTACGGGAAAAAATTTACTACCAGCCAACCATTTAGTGCCTAAGTACCAAATCTGACAAGTATGAGCACTCAGTTTACTTTTGAACGACACAACTGATGGACTCTCACGTATGTGGGAGGAAAGACTGTTTGGTTAGCAGATTCAATAACTATGAAGAAGCGTTGTATATAACCCGATAAAAAATAAATAAATAAATAATTTCTAACACTTTACACCAATTATTTAGTCCAAAGATAAGTATCATTAAGAACTTGTGTTATGGATACAAAATGACGGATAAACATACTTAAAAACTTATATTTTTGTAAAAACATACTTATTATTTTTTTAAATATTTTTTGTATGTGTCGACCGATAAGTCGGTCAGTAGGTAAACCTACTTAATTACCTACATAACACTTCTAAAGTCGTTATTTCGACACATTCTGTGTGCATGCATATGACTATTTGTTCTGAGCAAGCTGTTTCCTACACATGTATGTTTTGAAAATGTACTAATTATGCATGTGTATCCGTCTTTAAGTCTGCATAACACTGGTTCTTCATAATACCTTGGAAATGAATATTAGATAATAAAATTATTTATAATATTTTTTTCTAAAATAGACATTTATTATATTATCACAACGCATGCTTAATGGAATAGTGACTTAACTCAAAAAAGACGACTTTCGGGACATCACAAAAGAAGATCTTCTGAAGAATACTTGTCCTACTTGTAAGCGCATTAAATTAATAATAAATAAATAATAAATATAAATATTCTCTTACAATCACACCAATTCTTTAGTTCCAAGATAAGTATCACTAAGAACTTGTGTTATGGATACTAAAGAACGGATAAACATATTTAAATACTTTTTTTTTTGTAAATACATACTTAATATACATAGGAAAACACCCAGACCAGAACAAATATTCATGTTCATGCACACAAAGATTTGTCCTGTGTGAGAATCGAACCCACGACCTCTGGAGTGAAGTGCAGGTATACTAACCTCCACGCCAAATCGGTCGTCAAAATGATATGATAATTAGTAATTCAGCTGCCGCTACTGTTACTGATTTATTAATTAGTAATTCTGCCAGTTATCACTAAATGTGGTAGTCGTTAAGCCATGTTAGAAGCCTAATGGGCGGCTTGATAAATTATTACAGCAGGACGCCATACACCCTGCCTCCGCCAATCCGCACTGGGTCAGCGTGGTGGAGTATGATCCTATACCCTCACACCATGACAGGGGAGAGGGGGCTCGTGCTCAGTAGTGGGACGTTGATGGGCTGAGATGATGATGATGATGAATTCTGCTTGTGTTTTCAACGTTTGATTAACATTGATTCGATCACAGTAAGAAATAGAAGGACTGTATAAGTACGTAACACAAACCTGTCCTATGCATTAATGGGTCGATGTTCCTTCAAGCATGCGACATCCTGATGACATATCCTAGCCAGCGAAGACGAGAAGATTTTAGTTTCCCAGTTGTTCGGCTCTGATAATAGGTCTTTTATCTTCTGGTTGAACCTTATTCTCCAATTACCATCTTCCCTTTGTTTGGCCTCAGAATCTGTTGTTATGCTATCAGACAAACCCTTAGAGGCAGGCAATATGCTAGATTTTTCCCAGAACCTAAAATCTCTAAGTTATGACGACCGATATGGCGTGTAGGTCAGTATACCTGCACTTCACTCTAGAGGTCGTGGGTTCAATTCCCACACAGTACAAATGTTTGTGTGCATGAAAATGAATATTTGTTCTGGTCTGGGTGTTTCCCTATGTGAATTAAGTATGTATTTACAAAAAAAAATAGTATTCAAGTATGTTTGTCCGTTCTTTAGCATCCATAACACAAGTTTTTAGTGATACTAAATAGCTGGTGTGATTTTAAGAGAATATTTATTTAATAATAATAATATGAATAATTAAATAATACATTTATTTATTTCATAAACACAGAAGTATTTTAACAAACAAGTTAATGAAGTCACCTTTTAAGCAAATATTTATTATATTAGTTATTTATGTTATGTTATATGTTTCTTACAGAAGTTTAAGAAGTACTATCAGAGACCTATAAGGTTTTCTAATAAAAAATAAAATTTAATAAGGAATACTATTGACATAGTAAAAATCGCTACGCTCGTACAAGCCTTTAACCTAATTTATCTATAGCCATGAGACAACCTTATTCCATTGACGACAGATTATGGACTTCATTAGGCTAAAGGCTTTTCAAAGTCTATAAAGGAGATTACATAATTAATTTACAAGCTTCTGCCTCCGGCTTCGTCGGAGTGGAATTTCAGTTAAACCAGTAATCAGCCAACAGTATCGTTAAAAATGAAATAAATAAACGATTTCTGACAATTACACCAATTAATTAGTTCCAAGATAAGTATCATTAAGAACTTGTGTAATGGATATTAAATAGCGTATAAACATACATAAATACTTCTTTTTTTATAAATACATACTTAATATACATAAGAAAACACAAATATTAGAACAAATATTCATGTTCATGCGTGGGAATCGAACCAACGACCTTAGGAGCGGAGAGCTGAAATCGAACCCACGACCTTAAGAGCGGAGAGCGGGTATTCTCGCCACCACGCCATATCGTTCGTCAAAATTAAATGGATGTTCCCAAATTTCGAGAAATAGAATTTTAAGAAAACTGACTGCTTTTTCTTCTCCACTTAATCCTTTATAAGTTACATTCAAAAATGCACAAATTCCTATCCCACTGTCAACATCCATACAACTATTATAAAAAGTATCTCTGTCTATCTGTCTGTCTCGCTTTCACGCCAAAACTACTGAACCAATTTGAATGAAATTTTGTACACACATAGTCGAGAGCCTGAAAAAGGAGCCTACCAGGTAGCGCCAGAAGTCAGCCACACACGCTATGGTCGCACGCTACGGAGCTAGGATGGGCGGGTCTAGGTACCTCCTGGTTTCCGACCCGAGTGCTGTTGGCAGCGGGCGCGGTGTCATACTGTCAGACGCCCGCAGACCCAGGTACTAGCCCCCCGCCCCAGTCAACAAGCGGCAGGCGACGTCGAAAGATTTTAGTGGGTATAACTGGTAGCGGTCGCGTGTGTCGCTTATATAGACTCGAGTTCTCTAGTTTTGGGAGTCTTAATTTAATGAGTCGAGTCCTGAAATTTGTCAGTCGAGCTCAAAATGTAGGACTCAAAAACTCGAGTTCTTTACATCTTTACTCACACTCCCCTCTCGCCACTAACAAAAACGCGTTTTTCGCCGCACGGTGCGAGCAATACTCACATAGAAGTTAGAGAAGTCTAGTCTAGGACCAGGGTATTTTTATTAAATCTAATGTACGCTTATTTAAATTTAAACCCCTTGATCGTCATAAAGATAAATTAAGTGCAATACCACACAAAACTAATATCTATAACAAAATTCCTAAGCAAATACGTCTGCTGCGTTCCCAAAATCTCTTTATGTTAAAATTATGTGAACTATTGATAGAAAAATGCTATTATAATGTCAAAGATTATTTAAACGACTTATCACTATAAACTTTTAATAAAGCCCGACTTGTTAGTATTACTTTTAAAATTCATAAGTTCTGATTTCGTGTTATATGAAATCGAAACTAATGAAGATGAGGCAGACCACAGCTAGATCTAAACCTGTACTGTAACACCTATCCTGTAACCTGTGTTCGCAATAAACGATTTTGATTGATTGATTGAGGGTTTGAACCCCTTTGTTTTTGCGTTTGAAGTCAATGGGTCTCGTAACTGGGCTCTGGCTGCTTTGTAAGACATTAATAAAAAATATTTTATAAAAAATGATATACTCTAAATAAACATTTTTGTAATAATAATAATAATAATAATCATTTATTTGCACAAAACATGGTATAACGTGGTCTTTACACAATAATAATACAAGAGCTCATGTTTCACTATTAAAATAGCATGCAAATCATTTATATGTCCAATGTACTCTAAATTAGTCTAAAAAAAATTACAATAATAATATTACATTCCAAACTAATCTAGTACAAACAAACAAAAAGTTACAAATGTCAATAAACTCAATCAATGCCAATAATATCAAAGTCTATTTGTCAAAAAATTCCTTAACACTGTAAAAATTATATTCATTTAGCCATTTAAATATTCTTTTTTTAAATAATAAACAATTCACCTCCTTTATTTCTATGGGAATCTTATTATATAATAGGTTGGGGAAAAAGTCTTTTCGTGTTTTTGTATGAAAAGTCAAGACATTTTTTTCAAAGTTTATTTACATTTATTTACAATATATATGTACCGTTTTGTTGAATAACTTTCTGCTATTTTGTGGGCAGAGACATTATCCCGTTACTGTAGAAACTTTGGGACTTCTGATCAAAAAAACGGGACAAATAGTTTTGGCAGTCCTCTCTTGAGGTCAACCTTACAGAACCTAAAGAATTCTGCAGAGACCGAAACAGGTGAAAATCTGAAGGCGCAAGGTCAGGGCTATATGGTGGATGCACTAGGACCTCCCAGTCGAACTCTCTTAATTTTTGCTGAGTGGCTAAAGATGTGTGTGGTCTAGCGTTATCGTGATGAAAGACCACACCCTTCCTGTTGATCAATTCCGGCCGTTTTCTCTCGACTGCTTCCTTTAATCTCATCAGTTGCTGGCAGTAAAGATCAGAATCGATGGTTTTGCCGGGCGGTAAAAGCTCATAATAAACAATGCCCTTCCAATCCCACCATACACACAGCATCACCTTATTTCGTGTTAGGCCAGGTTTGGCCACAGTCTGTGAAGCCTGGCCAACTTTCGACCACGACCTTTTTCGCACGTTCTTGTCGTACGTGATCCACTTTTCATCGCCAGTTATCAATCTCTTCAAAAACGGCTCGGTTTCATTACGTCTCAATAATGAATCGCAAATGAGTACACGGTTCATTAAGTTTCTTTGAGTGAGCTCGTGTGGCACCCAAATATCGAGCTTTTTTGTATAACCAGCTTTCTTCAAATGGGTCAAAACTGTTTTGTGGTCAATTCCCAGTTCTTCAGCTACATCGTAACTACTAATATGCCGATCTTGCTCCACTCTTTCAAAAATGGCGTTCATTTTATTCGTAACAGGGCGACCAGAGCGAGGTGCATCTTTAACATCAAAATTTCCGGACTGAAAACGTTTGAACCAAATTTGTGCTACTCTTACTGACACTGCATCAGGTCCATAAACACCACAAATTTTTTTCACTGCTTGAGTTGCATTTTTGCCTTTTTTATAATAAAAATTTTAAAATGTATCGAATTTCTTCATTAGATTCACTCATTTTTACGGAGAGAAAAAGAAATGAAAAATAGCAGGAAACAACTTTTTTTTATTATTTTCTTTTCTTTATAATGGAACCTTTTTAATGTTACCAAAACCAGCCAGACACAAATAGTACAGTCAAAAAAATTTTATAATAAGTTTATACCTACGTTATGCGAAAAGACTTTTTCCCCGACCTAATATTTTGACACACATTGCAAGACAGCTTTTACTATATTTAGATGTTTTAGCTACATTACGAATGACAAGTTTATGTCTGTCTCTTTGCACTCTGGAACAATATGGCTCAGGTGCTTTTTGAAAGAGATCTTTATGGTTATGTACAAAATTGCATACCTCGTATATGTAAAGCGATGGAAGAGGCAGCAAACCTAGATTTTTAAATATTGGTCTGCACGATTCATCTGGTAGAATTCCACATATGTGCATAAGGGCCATGCACTTCTTTTGTGCTAAAAATGCTCGATTCCAATCTGTGCTGTTACCCCATATCAACAAGCCGTATCGCAATACGGATTCTACGTAAGCACGATAAGTTAAAACGGCTGTTTTTTTATTTGTTACTTTTCCAACCTGACTCAGTGCATAAATGAATTTGTTAATTTTTGTTACAAACGTTTTCAATTAAAAAATAATGAAATCATCAACACCTGCCCTTATCCTAGTTTATCTGTAGTCGGCTAAAACATCGTGTATTTCATATTAAATAATTATGTTCGATATGGACACATGATCTCTTTCCTTCAGCTCAACCTCTGACTTTCCTTATAAAGCATAAAAAATAATTTGATGCGAGCAGAACCACGAGCCAAGCTGATATGTAGATAAATAAAACAAGTACAATAAACCTCCCCCCTGTCTTCTGCAGATCAGTGAAGTTAAAACAAATCCCATTTTCAATGTGGAACAAGTTGAAATAGTCAAACACGGGTCGTTCATTGTGTTACTGTTCCGTATGTTCCGTTTAGTAATACCACAGATAATATAATACTATAATATAATACATACATGTTTTGATTAGCTCGAAAGCTCGTTGCATGTTTCGGTTACTTGTTGGCTTAAAATTACATTACTTTAAAAAAGCAATGGATTCTTTTGAGTATTGTGTATATACATAAGTCATATGAAATCTCAGCCTATTGTACGTAAAATTGTATTGTATTTCATTTTATTTGGTTTGATTGGATTTGACTTGATTCGATTTGGTTTGATTTGATATGATAAGTCGTTACTTTTTTTATATGCGTTAGAATGACGCCTTTTTTTTGTTTTACTTCGGTAACAAAATGCATTTACTCACAGCCAACCAGCCAATGAGGGATCGAAAGGGGGTGTGGGACTCACCACCGGCACACCCGACTGCCAGCAGCAATACCCACTAAAAATCTTCCGACGACGCCCGCCGCTTGTTGACAAAAAGGCGGGGGCCAGTACTTCTGGGTAGCTGCGTCTGTCACCCCGCCTGCGGCCAATGTCCCCCGGAGCAAAACTAGGAGGACCTCCTCAGAGAGGCGCAGTGGACGCGCCCCTTTTGTCTTTTTGTGCGACTATAGCGTGTATGGCCGACTTCTCGGAGGGTCTATGGTTAGACAGAAAGGGCCCCCTACCCCCGCTACCTAAGACCTCCTGGCGCTGCTTGACGGGCCCTCCTGGCCCGCAATCACAAGTACAAGTACAACCTCACTTGCAAGTGGTGCACCTGCCGATTAACGGACGAGGCTCTGGGCGAAACAGTGCCCGGTAAGCGGCATTAGGCTCGCCACTTATTACGTGGGACCAACTATATAATTGGCGAAGTGTGGGCGTATAATATGCATCTGCCTACCCCTTCGGGAAAACAGGCGTGAATGTATGTATGTATTGTACAGAGATATATCGATTTTTTTTATTGATGCGGCGTGCTGGTGACAGTATTATTTTTTACAATTAAACCATAAAACAATTATTTAAAAAAAATATTTTACTACGGATCTCTATTAAAAAACAACGAAGTAGTCATTGTCGTGTGGTCTTGGCATATATTGTGATCGCGATGAAAAGAGAACGGGTGCCCGATTTCCGAAGCTGATGTTTTTTTACTAGAACAGATATACAAGTACTATCATATCTACATATTCAATGCAGCAGAATAGAAGACCAGCCTTTTATTAAGGTGGGGAGTTATGTGAGATCGCTTAAATTAGGCTTTTTCAATATGATTGTTCTTTGTCATCTTTTACGGAAAAAAATATGAAAAAAATAACAAATGTACATCATATAACACGTATGGTTAAAAACCCGTTTAGTTTCTCAATATAACATGTGTAAAGTTGCGTCTTGTTTTTTTTTCGGCCATTTTACTTCTAAGCTATTATTCGCAAGTATTTTTTAATGACTTCAGGTTATTAGTAGATTAAGTACCCAAGAGACCGTTTTTTGTTTACGACAATTTCTTTATTTTTATTTTTGATGAATATTTATATTGCAATCTTGGCACGAAGGCCATCTGGTATTCCCTCTGCATCCCTGTTCAACAGAAAGCGCGGGACGGCTTGCTAGGCTAGCTTTCAGAAAACCTGCGACATTCACTGTCCTCTTAATGTGGCTCGTCATAGATTTGATCTATGTAGTTAACAAAAAATAATTTTAAGTAGTAGGAAGACTTCTTGGCGGGAAAGTGAAGCGTCATGTCTGCAGTTTTGTTTTATTTTCTAAAATTTATGATATTTCTAACATTAATGTGTAATAACGGTGGATTATTAACCGTTAAGTGTTTGTGAACATACATGAGTGTTGGTAAATCAAACAAAACAGTGCACTTTCAAATCACTTTTCAAATTTTCTCTCAAGGAGTCCATGTGAGATCTCAGTATAGTCCCACATCTTTACTGAGGACTCAAGGGGTTTAGGGGAGGGTATTTCATTTTCGATTTATCATCTTGATCACCACTCATTCTCATTTACTATAAATTATGTATAATTAATATATCACTTACTTGACACTGGCTAAATGTGCTAGACGCACGAAGCCATTATTTAAAAGGAAGAAGAAGTATAAGAAAGATTTCTATATCAGACAAGACAAATCAGAGTGTTTTATTTGTGTTTTTTTTATATGGGAAGGTACCTACAAATATTTGCCAAATACCAGGGTTTAAATAAAAAGTATTTATGTAAGTAGGTTTATTTGCCAAGTAGGTACGTCTACTTGGTTTAGGGCTAGCGATATTATATATCTGGGCATTTTCGCCGGAATGTGTAGTTACTGAGAAAGTATTTTTTGCGTAGTATGTCGAAACAGTCACACAACGGAAGTCCTATGCATACACATACATATTATAAATGGTCTAAAAATACTCATTGTATTTAGCGCTAACCACTATGTCACATCAATTGCATAAAAATATTTGCAACGCAATAATAAAAACTTAAGAAAGACAATTTAATCAATGAAATCTTGGTAAAAAATCTTAATAATTATTTGAGTTCGTTTTGATCTATTAAATGCGACAGCCGCCGTGTCTTCATGTAGTTTTGTCACTAAAAATCTAAAATGGCGTTAGACGATTTGCCATTATTTCGCACCCCCAGGGAAACAAAGGCGTAAGACGAAAACACAAACTTTACAGGAGAGCAAAAAAACTGTTAAACCAGATATACCTACTATAGTTTTCATGCTATGTTCTTTTGTTATATACCAAAAAATAGGAAAAAAAACAAGCTTTCTTTTTGTTTATATATAAAATATCTCAATGATCTAGTTAATAAATTAATTAATATTTAAAGTTTTACGGACTTTTTTCTTATTTATTTACGAGTAATCCACAAACGTAAAGATTTTTACTCCACTCATCGTTTTCTAAATAATTATTAAACTGTAAGTATTCATGGTTACATCTTTTACGAAGTTTCATACTATGATGAAATACATCGGGTAAGTACTACTTACGGCCTTTTTTGCTTAATTCCGGCTTCAATTATCAAAGTGTAAGACGTATTTACAGCTTTGTTTGTTAGAAAATAAAAATAAAATATAATGTTAAGTCCGAATATAGACTTTTTTAATATTTTTTTCTGTTAATCCATAACTGTAAGCAATGTTAAACCTCTTCATAAAATACATTTCAGTGATGTAATAAAACAAGTGTTTAGAAAATTGCACTTTACTTATAATATTAGACAGATAGAAGCCTGTTATAATAGAAAACTAACAACATTGAATTATAATCATTCTGATAAATGCAACTTAAAAAAATAACATCTTAAATTTCTCGAAAAAACCTCACAAATCCAAGCAATAACAAAACTAACATTATTTATTATCTCAATTAATAATCATACAAAAAATACAAAATTTTATGTTTTAATACAAATTAATAATTTGTTTTGAAACATAAATTAGGATTCTCACTTATATAAATCATAATTAAATGTATATAGGTACCTACATAAGGTGCTAAAGTTATTAAAATGACTATTTTAATTTTTGAATTTCAAATTCAGTTCCAAAATAAAAGATTCATGACTATGAACATTATACAAAGTAAAAAAAGCATCAGCTGTTTATTTCTTATAGGCCAGTGTAACAAGGGTGAGCCTCAAGAAGATTTGGCAAGAAATACAGGCCTCTCTTATCAATTGAAACACAAAATCGAAAAAATAGAACCAAAACACAATACTCGGCTAAACTAAGTAAAAAAAAATTAATTAATAAAGAGGTAAGTGTTTCATTATATAAAACAATAATTTATTATTGTCGACAAGACACAGAATCATCAACATTACAAAATGAAGACTAAAACATGTATTTGTGTGAAGATTAAAACATGTTTTAGTCTTTATCTGAATCATCACTTGGAAATAGATTACGGGTATCGTTTTCAGACGTCAGACTTCTATAAAATCCTTGATAATATACCGGAATAGCATTTGAGTCACACAGACTTTTTAAATCATTGTACAATGCAGTTGACACAGGTAATAATTCATTAAAAGCAGTTTTGAGCTCAAGATTCAATTGAGTTGCTTGGTTTTTACGTGTTCTAGACGAACAATATTTTTTTGTATCTAACTCAAAATAATCACTTTGCTCGAAATCATATTTATAAAATAATCTACCAGGAGCGTCAGGAGTAACTTGAACCTCTTTTAACTTCGAAAAATAAACTTTCTCACCTCTAGTATCTTTTAACTAATTTTTATTCGAAGATACTAGTGATTTAAAATCATAAAATAAATTCTGGGACATTTCAGTCACAACAAATCTCTTATTGACCTTAGCGTTAATGATAATTTCGTATAATTGGTCAGGTGTATAAACGACTTTATTTTTTAAATTCTTTTCTACGCAAGCATGCATACAGTCCCCTTCGTTTTGGGTATGACCTGTTTGTAAAAATCTATGTACTATATCCAAATTTAGTGTACAAGAAGCGTGCATGTACATCGCAAATATAAAGCGATTTCTATTCTGACCCGAACAATTATCATAATATAATGACACTGATTTGATACCATTTTCAGCTTCTTTTTTGAAAAAGTCATAGAGACAGCTTGAGATTTCATTAGCACCTCTTTTGGCTATCTGTGCATGCCATAAAAAACAGTAACCTTGTAAAGATAGTAAATTATATACTGTAAAGTTATATACTGGATATTTCCTTTTATAATGAAAAATACCCACGTTAGATTGTGGCAAATTTAGCACCTTTTCCAAGTCAAATACAGCAACAGTTTATTATGAAGATTTTTCGTCATCTTTAATTTTGCGTACAAGAGATTTATGTTTTAAATGACTTTCGTAATTGGCCTTTAGTTCAATCTTACGGTCAGGGTCAGCATTTTCATAAATACTACATATCTGACACATATCTTTCTTTGGCTTAAAAAATGATAAGTTAAATTGCGAATTAAAAATATTACTATATTGGTATAAACTTGCCACTTTTGCTGTGTTCAAACTTTCGGACATCCAAAGTGCATACAATCGATGCATTTTGGCAAGATTTAAGATTTCAGAATCGAGATATTGACGGCTTGTTTGTTTTCTTAAATAGTGTGATTCGATACATGGGAATGATTTTATGTGCTGTATTACACTTTGTTCAGTTTCATCACTTCTTTTATGGGGACGGTTGGCATGCTTTCCGCGTAAGTCTGTTATTTGCAGGTTATTTGTGTATTTATTCATAGCTGAGTAAAACAGTTTTTTCTTTAATACCGAAAGTATTTAAAAACATTACTTTACATACTCTAACTCTTGTAAAATTATCATCTTTATCAAATGGTAGATAATAAATTAGTGTACGACACCTATCCCGCTTTCTTTGAACTTTAATAACTTTAGGCTCTTCAACTTCTATATTTTTCAGAATATAAAGCCATTGTTTCTCATGATCTCCTATAGCCCAATAATATCGAAATAGCTCAGAACGAATTGCTTGAGTAAATGTATCATAACATTTCATCTTGCAACTGCAAGGGCTACCTAGTTCCTTACATTGCCGTAATTTCTTTGTATTATTGCTATAATATTCAATTCCATTGTTTTTAAATTTTTTTTGTTTATATTTAGACCACTCCTCTGTATTTTTAGTCCTCTTTCTGCATTTAATATTACTTTCAGACGTTAGCAAAGCACGAGGAGAACCAGCAATAACCGTTACATCCATTTGATCTTCATTATTTGTACGGCAGTCTGTTACAGTTGCTAGAATAACATTAGTATTACAATTATCATAATGAGAACAGGTATTTTCGGAAACATAACTAGTACTAGGTAGCAACATATTTTGTGAGGTAATATTATTATATTCTACGTTGTCAATTCGGTTAGCTGAAGTTAGATCTAAATATACCCTATGCTCATCATTATGACAAATATTATTAAATTCTACTAGATCTTTGTTAGTTGGAACTTGTTCTATTGATGTTATTGTTTGATCTGACATAGAAACGGCTTTATCGCGTATACAAATTGGATTTGATGGTAAACTAATTTGTGTATTAGGTAATAATTGTAAATTTAAGTTATCAGAAGAAAGATCTGTTAGGTTAGTACAATTATCTCCCGTTAATATTGGGTAAACACCATCAAAGTATCCGCAGAGCTCTGATGTATTATTGTTGGCTGAAGTGTCATTATTAGATTTATAAATAATAGTAGGTGACGCAACAAAAGCTTATTACTTAACTATTAATTATTAACTAATTATCACTGAGCGGCGCATGAGTTATGAAATGTAAATAAACAAACCGCACGCGCGCATGCGCTGTAAGGATGAGGACCTGCACGTTATGACTTGTTTGTGTGACGTGTTCGTGATTACGCCCGCGAAATAAACAATTTTATGAACGGAAAAAAGGCGTAAGCATGATTATTTAAAAAAATATGTTACAGGTGTACACGTAAACAAGGAATACGGCATTTTATGTTTGATTATTTTTGAATATGATGAGATGTAATCAGTATTATTTTAGGAAATTTGTTTTTTTATTAAGCAAGAAATAGCATATTAGGCAATAAATCTATTAAATGTTTAAATTATTAAATGAAACAAAAGTTTAAGTACGATTAAGTATATTTTGATACAATTTTACGTGCGTATGCTGGTTTAATGACTTCTTTAATTGAAAAAATATAACAAATTTAGAACGTCAAAAATTTTTTTTTTCGGTATAAAATTCTAATTAACGTCAAAATTGAACGGAAAAAAATTAGCATATGTATTTTGACCTGTACTATTCAAAACTGCAATAAAAAAAAATTGACGTATCTAGACTTACGCCTTTGTTGAACTGGGTGTGCGATTTGATGATGCCAAAAATTGCCTCTTACTTCTATAATAGTAGATTATTGAAAACAAATTAGGGTCACAAAACTGAACTTTCCGGTCGGTTTCATATATTACCTTGTAATTTGTTATTTTTTTAAATAATAGTAAGCTAAGTTTAAGTAATTTTATTATTGTTTTTGATGTATCTATCCTAATTAAGCTAACAACAACAGCTAAAGCTTTTTTTTCTAATAATCATTACAGATGGGAAGGGAACAAGTCAAATTAGATTGTCTACGATACTTCACTCTTTTTAATTTTGTATTTTGTAATGATAATGTAACCCTTAAAAGCAACTGATGGTTTTATTTTATTTAATATAAATTAATTGTGTTACAGATTAAAAACTACTATTGAATCAATAAATTACAAAGGTGTTTTACCCCTCAATTTTTATTTATTTAACAATTTATGCACATAAGGAACATACAAAGATAGAAGTTATAAAAGACATGTACAACGAACGAACAGGTTCTCATATAAATAATGTAACAAAATACTATTTTATTCATGGGGCAAGACAAAAACGAGGCGTAGGTACAAGCTTTTTTGAAAATGCCCATTCGCCAGTCTCAAGTAATTTGATAATGTAGGTTATTTCCAACATTGTGCGTTTTCGTCGTTTAGTCACATTTAAACAAATAAATTCCTTCACTAACCGGAACGACGAATTAAGTCATAGTCATGTGGTAGTAGTCACACACAATAACAAACACACAATCACAAACACACAATCACAAACACACAATCACAAACACACAATTAATACACTTGTGTACCTACGCTTTCGAAAAAGTTATGTCTAAAAATTTACACATAAAAACTCGAACTTACATTAGTTTTGAAAAATCACATATTATTTTTCCTGTGGTTTTATCGGAGTCATGAACTATAATCAAGTGTGCAAATCAGGTAAGATTACAATTATTATTACACAAACGTTGCCGATCTCTAAAGACCTTTTCACACCCTTCTTGAAGAACTCCACGCCTGTCCTGTGTCGAAAATACCTAATATAAGGGTCAATCCAAGACTTAAGCGAACCTACGTGGTAGGAACTCGTGATAAGATGCACGTGTAAGAGTAGTTTACACACGAAATGTTGTAAGTATTTACAGCGACATATTGTGTATAAAATACATTATATTTCTTTCCAGCTTCAGCCCAATCACATTAATTTATCTCAGACTATACAAATACAAACAAATACCCAGATCTGAGAAACCCAAGCCAATCTCACCTGCAAGTGGTGCACCTGCCGAACAAAGTACGAGGCTCTGGCGAAAATAAAAGTTTCCGGTAAGCGGCAATAGAATCGCCACCTATTATGTGGGATCAAGAATATAACTGGCGAAATGTAAGCGTATAATATGCCTGTGCCTATCTCTTCGGGGAAACAGTTGTGATATTATGTATGTATGTGTCTTAAAATATATAAATAAATAACATCACAAAGAATTTAAGTAACCAATATTTCTTTTAGGCTCATATTTAATGTGTCATCAAAATTAATAAATTACCAACCTAACCTAACCTTTTTGTACATCAAAAAATTCTGATGGAGCACCTAATCCCCTATTAGATGCTAGATCAGTATTTTTGATGATCAAAAAAGTATTTTTTAGAGGTTCAGTTTATTATATTCCTTTCTTTTATAAGTTTAATAGAACTTTGCTTGAACCTCGGTTGCTCGAGTGTGAATCGAACCCACAACCTTTGGGTAACCGATCCACTAGTCTAACCATAGAATTAACGGGTCTCTGTCGATTTTTGAATTTTAAATAATGATAGCTAATACCGTTATAAAATAAAATTCATAATTAGAGCCCTCTCTCCCAGTCTATTGTATATTGACGAATACGTCATGCTACAGATTTGCTCAGATTATTCAATTAGGCAACTAAAATTTGACACATAATTCTTCATTCTATTCAGAAAACTTTTATATTATTTTGCTTGCAGATTTTAAATTGTGCAGCGATTGTTGTTGTCAAGCTTTGTATTGTGACTGAACCCACTGTAAAGAGCTTAAGAGAAGTTTTTGACGATGAAAAGTTGTAATACCCTTTTCCACACACATGGAATAGTAGCCTATTAGGTACTGCTCGTATTTAAGTTAAGTATTTTTAGTAAGTAAATGAGCCATTGGGGCAGAAAAGATCTGTGGTGTTAAGGAAAAGGAGATGAATCAAAAAAAAAATATTTTGCACTTATTGGTACAAAACTTGAATATGTGTCACGGCAATATGGAAGTTAGTCAAAACATTTTATCTACATCTACACTAATATTATAATGAGGAAAGATTTGTATTTTTGTATGTAACGAATGAACTCAAAAAGTACTGGACCGATTTTAATAATTCTTTTTTCATCAGAAAGCTACATTATCACTGAGTAACATAGGCTAAATTTTAATTTGGAAAAAATAGGGTTCCGTATGATATTTGGGTTTTTCGGACACAAAGTGTGAAAAATCAACCAGAACAGTTACTCATGTTGCGTACGCTGCCTAAACTATAAAATATAGAACCACAAAATGTGCTAATTTGTTTAGATCTTATAAATATCTACTAAAAAGTCCGCGACACACTATACCTATCTATGTCGAGTGAGGCAAATCTTGAATTTTTTTTTGGCTACATTTAAACGCATTTATTTTACTTATGCTATTAATCCTTTTTTGAATAAATTATTTTATCACTAAGTGCCGCTTATGTTGATAATATTTGGTCTTAGAATGATCAAAATTAGACGTTTGGTTTTGAAGTTATGGCGAAATTTAATTATTACGATTTCTGCTGCACGGCGCCCTACGGGTGCCCCACGGGTCGGGGCTCCCGACCATCAGTTTATTTTGTTACCTGAAAATAATTTAACGTCAATTGTTGTTTATAGACAAGCGCTACAATAATTGCTTTAGTTATCCATCCCAAAACAATGGGTTCCACTCGGGGACTGCCGATGCCGGTAAGAGTGAAAACTTAGTATTAATTACTTTTAAAAATTTTCATCATTAACAACTTTCACATCCACATAAAGACAATCTATGCAGCCTGTGGATAATGACTGCGTCGTCGATGTTAGTGTCGGTGTCTGTAAATTGACCTAGGAATCATTTTGCTGACCGTGTCTTTTCTGAGTAGGCATTTTGCAGCGGTAACCGACATCCACACGGGCGGAGCCGCGGGCGGAGCCGCGGGCGACCGCTAGTATTTAATATAAATAAAAAAACATAAAATGTGTTATATTTCATATAAAATGTTTTGATTAACCACCTTTTTGCCGTGACACATATTCAAGTTTTGTACCAAATGTGAAGTGTGTCAAGTTGTGTGTTTTTTGACTCATCTCCTTTTAACTTAAACGTACAGAGTAATGCATAGTGGCTTTTTCAAATGGATACACATCTAGATGGATAGACGACCTGACAATGGTCACAGGCCACCTGCAGTCGATCACATTGAATTTTAATGAGGGCATATTTGACGCCTATGGGCTATTATTGATGATAACAATTAGAGCGGCGATAGCCTAGTAGCAAGACTAGTGGCCTTCAAATTCAGAGGGTCTCGGGTTCAAACCATGATGACGCACCTATGACACTTCGAAATTTTGTGCGTAATTATCGCTTGTTCCGTGCCCGTTGGTCTTATCTGTCATGAACATAATAGGTTGGGGAAAAAGTCTTTTCGTATTTTTGTATGAAAAGTCAAGACATTTTTTTTAAAGTTTATTTACATTTATTTACAATATATATGTACCGTTTTGTTGAATAACTTTCTGCCATTTTGTGGGCAGAGACATTATCCCGTTACTGTAGAAACTTTGGGACTTCTGATCAAAAAAACGGGACAAATAGTTTTGGCAGTCCTCTCTTGAGGTCAACCTTACAGAACCTAAAGAATTCTGCAGAGACCGAAACAGGTGAAAATCTGAAGGCGCAAGGTCAGGGCTATATGGTGGATGCACTAGGACCTCCCAGTCGAACTCTCTTAATTTTTGCTGAGTGGCTAAAGATGTGTGTGGTCTAGCGTTATCGTGATGAAAGACCACACCCTTCCTGTTGATCAATTCCGGCCGTTTTCTCTCGACTGCTTCCTTTAATCTCATCAGTTGCTGGCAGTAAAGATCAGAATCGATGGTTTTGCCGGGCGGTAAAAGCTCATAATAAACAATGCCCTTCCAATCCCACCATACACACAGCATCACCTTATTTCGTGTTAGGCCAGGTTTGGCCACAGTCTGTGAAGCCTGGCCATCTTTCGACCACGACCTTTTTCGCACATTCTTGTCGTACGTGATCCACTTTTCATCGCCAGTTATCAATCTCTTCAAAAACGGCTCGGTTTCATTACGTCTCAATAATGAATCGCAAATGAGTACACGGTTCATTAAGTTTCTTTGAGTGAGCTCGTGTGGCACCCAAATATCGAGCTTTTTTGTATAACCAGCTTTCTTCAAATGGGTCAAAACTGTTTTGTGGTCAATTCCCAGTTCTTCAGCTACATCGTAACTACTAATATGCCGATCTTGCTCCACTCTTTCAAAAATGGCGTCCATTTTATTCGTAACAGGGCGACCAGAGCGAGGTGCATCTTTAACATCAAAATTTCCGGACTGAAAACGTTTGAACCAAATTTGTGCTACTCTTACTGACACTGCATCAGGTCCATAAACATCACAAATTTTTTTCACTGCTTAAGTTGCATTTTTGCCTTTTTTATAATAAAATTTTAAAATGTATCGAATTTCTTCATTAGATTCACTCATTTTAACGGAGAGAAAAACAAATGAAAAATAGCGGGAAACAACTTTTTTTTATTTTTTTCTTTTCTTTATAATGGAACCTTTTTAATGTTACCAAAACCAGCCAGACACAAATAGTACAGTCAAAAAAAATGTATAATAAGTTTATACCTACGTTATGCGAAAAGACTTTTTCCCCGACCTAATATATGGCAGTCGCTAGTCGGAAGTCAGTGCCTTCTTACATCCTGACAGCTGGTTTAACCATAGAATGAAAAATGGGCTGCTGTGAAGATGATGGTAGTGTCCGTTCTCGCACTAAGTAGTGCAAACTGTACTAAAATGTAAAATAATGCTTTCTGAGCTTTTCAGTACCTGAATAGAGCAGTACAGACAGTGCTTAAACTAGGACTGGTCCGTTACAAGTTACTACAACGGAGCTACAAAACAATGGGGAATAGAGGACTGCAGTATTTACGTAGTGGTATTATAAGTTTTTATCCAGTCAGCTACAAAATCGGAACTTTAGAATTTACCTACATGTATGTATCACAAACTCATAAGGTTTAAATATAACAGGAACTTTTTTGTTCTATTTATTATATCATATGTAGGAGTGTATAGGGATCCTACTAAGACCTTAGAAGCCCAAGCCAACTTCACCTGCAAGTGGTGCACGAGGCTCTGGCAAACATAACAGTGCCCGGTAAGCGGAAATAGGCTCGCCACCTATTACGTGGGATATGTTATAGAAAGATGAGAGGCATTGGATGTTCGACTTAATGGTACTTAAGTGATAGTTCTTATGAAGGTATAGACTGTTTCGTGAAATAAACAGAAAATAAAGAGATGTTTATGGCAATTAACTTTCGAATAAACATTTTTTTAATAGCCTTCCACAAATCTGCAGCCTTGAAAGTAAACTGCGCATAAATCATAGCAGTATAAATTTTGATTATCCTTGAATTTATTTAATTCAAATCAATGTAATGTTCTTTTTTGTTATTTTGCGCTTAGGACCCAGAGTTTGCTAACTGGTCTAACCAAATTAGGTGTTATTTCAGTTATTACACGGAGCCACTGATGTATGGTACCCTCACAGCCCAGAGGCAAACATGATTTTATGTTTAAACCAGCTTTCAGCATATTAAAAGGCACTAGCTTTCTAACGTAATATAGCTACTGCCATAGTTGTTAATGACATACTCTTGGAGACGGTTATTGTTATTGAGCTAAGCCCGTGTAACAAATAAATAAATTACAGCCGGGAACACCGTCTTAGGAAGTGTTTCACCACAGATGTGCAAGGATGAGTCGTTGCTAGGCACGTGAATGTTTAGAATCAATAGAATCACTTTTTTTCTTTTTTTTTTCTTTTACGTCGGTCACAAATGCATTTACGCACTGCCCTTCGGCCAAAGGGGGACCGAAAGGGGGTGTGGGACTCACCACCGGCAGACACGACTGCATATTAACAATATGTAATATAATTTAAAAAAACACAGATAGAGACTCAATTATTACGTTAATTTGTGTCTAAATGGAGAACGCCATCTTGTATCGAGTTCCATGTGTTCGGCGGTACGACAGAATCAATTTTAAATCGTTTTTGTCTAATAATCGATTACCAGCAAGTTCGGCGGTATGCCCAAGCTTCAGTTGCTGTCTATTAGTTTCGCCACAGGGCTATCTATCACTGCTGCTACATTTTAAAATAGTGACTTCAATGTTCGCAACTCCTGGCTTTCTAAAAAGAACAGTGGAAACTAAGAGACATGTTTCCAGCTTTAATTGCCCATGACCCTGGTTTATTGCCGTTTTATTGCCGTTACTTAAACCTAAACAAAGAACCTAGTACTTAACTACGGGCAGTTCGTTTATAATGGTCTTTATTTACAATGATATGAGGGAAATCATACCATATTACTACAACAATAGGAGCGTCATGTTAATCTTAGTTTTCAATTCTGCACTTTTATTCTAACAAAAAAAATATGGAATACATAATTCTACTAGTCTTTAATTATCTTTAAAAATTAAAATACTCTTGAATTTTTTAAAAAGTTCTTTTATTTTTTTAGTAAATAATTTTGGGTTATCAAAATTTTTTAACATAGTTAGGGAAATGATTATACATTTTACTCACCATGTAATGTGGACTGCACGGAATTTAATGGAATTATTATGAGTTTGTGATACATATTTTCTGTAACATGTATAATTTTAAGGTCGAAATGGACTTGACCATGAGATGAAATGAAATTAATGAAATCCTCCTCTGACATACCAAGGTGCGAGGGTATTGGGTCACATACTCCACCACGCTGAACCAGTGCCTATTGGCGGAGACTGGTGCAAGGCGTACTGTTGTTACATATTTTAAGCCCAATATTATGATAGTAGCGGCCCCTCACTCGATGGACCGATGAGCTGGTCAGGGCAGCGGGAAGCCGGTGGACGCAGGCGGCAAAGGATCGATCTACGGGAAAGCACTTGGGGAGACCTATGTTCAGCAGTGGACTTCAAATGGCTGATATGATGATGATGATGATGATTCTGATAGTCATTATACTGCCACATACAGTGGGACTAACGGCTTAATGTGCCTTTTGAAACGGAAATGCTCGATGTTTTATTTCATACAACCAGTCGCCCAAACATATATTGACATCTGTAAATCTTATCGAGCCACCTAGTTTCGTGAAGCTTCTCTTGAAAAGTTTTACCTACTAGTCATTCAGGCATGAGTAAATACTTACTTTATAATACGACGATATGGCGTGGTGGCGAGTATACCCGCATTCCACTCCTGAGGTCGTGGGTTCGATTCCCACACGGTGTATTACTATGTATATTAAGTATGTATTTAAAAAAAAAAGTATTTATGTATGTTTATCCGTTATTTAGTATCCATAACACAAGTTCTTAATGATACTTATCTTGAAACTAAATAATTGGTGTAAGTGTCAGAAATATTTATTATTATTTATTATTATTATTCTTTATACTAAAAATAAATATTTATGGTGTTTAGGGTTCCTACCAAGACCTAAGGAGCCCAAGCCAACCTCAGCTGCAAGTGGTGCACCTGTCGATCAACGGACGAGGCTTTGACGAACATTATAGTTACGGTAAGCGGCAATAGGCTCGCCTATTACGTGGGACAAACCATATAATTGGCGAAGTGTGGGCGTATATTATGCCTCTGCCTACCCCTTTGGGGAAACAGGCGTGATTTTATAAATGTATGTATGTAAAACAAATAACAATTTTAACAGCCACAATCACTATTTAGTCAAAGTGGAGACATAGTGTGGACAAGGGCACAGGGTTACCTAGCACAGACACCAGTCTCTTCAAAATACTTGTGCTATGCTTCTTCCTTATTAAGAATTAATTAATTAATTTCGTTAAGCTATATATGATAAGTACGAATTAAGATTTATATTATCTTTATGTTGTAATGTATACGTATGTATTTTCTTATTTTCAACTTTTTCACTTTCTTTTCGCAAATAACCCTAGTCATTATTGTTTTTCCTAGGATTTTCCTAAAGCTGAGCTAGACGTTGAAGCGGGCCGATTTCTCTACTAGCGTACAATTTCATGTCTAGTTTTCTTTTCAATTTCAAACTGTCTCGAGCGACTCCGCGTAACGTGCTTACATTGGCACTTTGTGGATACGCTTTTATAATAATTTCTGTTGGTATGGTATCGTACTTTATCGTAGCAAATGATGAAATGACTCATTATCGTTATCTCATACTCCACCGCACTGACCCTTGATTGGTGAAAGTTGGTCCACATGGACCTGAGTGGTGCACACAACTCAGTATAATATTTTTAACTTTTTCCCGTTTCACTATTTATAATATTCCAGGTCATTTTAATCTTATCTTACATAATTATACAATTGTTCTCTTAAAATTGTATTTTTTTTAATGTATACATATAGTTACTATGATAAATTACACATGATTATCATTTAGCTAAATTATTGAGACTCTGTCACTTAAAATAGGTGATTTTTATTATAGGGCAGAGACAATGACAAAGACTTTTCATTTCACATGAAATATGTACGGTACATGACTGGTCTTAAGGTGGGGAGTTATGTGAGATTATGAAAATTGAGCTTTTTCAAATTGATTGTTCTTCGCCTTGCTAGACTTCTGAGAGTCAGCGAAATCCACCGTCCTCTTAAACATAACAATGTCCGCATATCCTAAGCCAACCTCCGCTGCAAATGGTGCACCTGCCAAACAACGGACGAGGACAATAACCTCAAGCTGATGCCATTGAATAAATTCAAAGTACATTTAAAGAAATGGCTTGTTGATAAATGTTTTTATTCACTAAGTGAATATTTTGAAAATTAAATTTGTTTGTTTTATTAGAATCATCTAATTATATTTTTGCATACCAGTTACTGGTGAAATATGCGGACTGTATTAAATTTTAAGACCACTTATGTACCATATTTTATGCGAAATAAAAAGTCTTTGTCTTTGAGGCTCTGACGAACGTAAAAGTTCCCGATAGTCTATATATAGTTTATATGTTAGATACTAGTACAATAGATACGCGCGAAGTCGGTAGGTCCATGATATCCTATCGCACTGAAATTGCGATACGCGACGTCTTAAATTTGTTGTATAAGCTAAAGAAGCGGTCTTTTAAAAAGGCAAGGCTTTTCAATATGTCAAATTTACTTTTCTTATAATATATGAAGATTGAATGCATTTTAATTTTAAACAAATTGCCTTGGAATATTCGTACAGATATAGTTGCTATGTCTTTATATTTGATGTAGATATTGGAAGGTATGGTCAGTGAAAGTTGAAACGTACCTCTTGGCATTTTATCAATCATCATCTCAAACAATAGAAGTCCGCGGCTGAACAAAGGCCTCCCCAATTGTGTTCCTCGTAAATCGATCTTGAGACGAGTTCATCCACCTGCTTTCCACGCTGTCTTGGCCGTCCGGAGGCCTTCCTCTACGTTTACTGGTTCTAGGTTCATAAAAAAGTTGAGTTACCGTACCTATGACACTTACAGCTCTGATAACTACCTTACTCTATGCAAAGGTGTTTCCATTTGCTGCCTTTGTATGCCAGGCGAGAGATTGCTGATTTGACGATTCTATTGAAAGTATGTGTTTTTGCGTTTATTAGTGTTAGGTTTTTAATAATAAGTAAATTACTTTATTATAATTTTGTGATTTCATTGCTTTAATTGTTTTAAACTGCAGTTTGCACATTTTCATCTATTACGTAGTTATGAAAAGAGTCTACTTTGTAAAGAGCAAGCCACTTTGGGACATTCTGATTTTGGCACCCGAACTTATCGGACGTACAGTTATTAACTTTGTATTCGTTAGTCTAAGTATTAGTCGTCGGAAATATAGAGTGAAGCTGAAAGCATCGGTGTTATTATTTCTGCTACCCATGTGTTCCTAAAGAGTAGAGGAGTTCTTACATTAGGTTATATGAGATTCTGTTTCTATCAGTGGGGACCTATTGGCTTCCTGAGATTATATGTTTAATGTGTTATTTTTAGCAAGCTGTTGGTTCTCCTAAAAATGTAATAAATAAATAGGTCGATACTAAAGAATCTTAGGCGTCGGTTCTGCCAATTTTTGTCGCTCGTTTGCTCACTTCAGTTAGCAAATTCGTCTTGCTACGTCGTCGGCCACTTCAATTCATATACGAATGTCATAATTCCTAATTATATCACGTAGCGACATTTCGATTGTACTCTCTCTCTACTGTACGTTGAACAACATTGAGCTTTCTCAATCAAAATTGCCAAAGTTCCTGCAGCCACGCCGATTTTTTTAAAGATGATTGCCAGCGCTTGTTGATAGTTACTCGGCTATTGATAGTTATTGCCAATAACAACATCAACATGCGCTTTATAATCACAATTTTAACAATTTTTCCAAATTCAAGCATTTGATTCGAGCACTATTTTCAGGCTGTCTTGAGTGTTGACGTATCGACAGGTCACACTTATTCTTACTTGGGACTGGAGCGGTTGAGATAAATTTTTTTTTTTTTTTTTGTTTTAATTGTTATAATTTCTCTTCCGCTTTATTCGTTTCCTGTTTTATTTTATTGTATGGGTTTTGTTTGTTTTTTTTGTGTTTTGAATTTTTATTGTGTAATATTTTAAGATAATTTTAATTTCCGTATTTTAATTTCAAATGTTTATTATCTTGTGTTGTTTACTTTATTTTGAATTTTACTTTTATTGTGTTTAAATAAACATATTTAAAAATTATGTTTAAAAGATGATGTATGCATGATGTGTTCTCCTATGAAGGAGCACAAATCTTCTGACAACTTTATATAATACTGCATGTAGGTACTGTGTATCCTTTCTTGGAGTTCCTTCATAAATAAATAATCGCCTGACTACCGATATGGCATGGAGACACGTGGGTTCGATTCCCACACAGGAAAAGTCTTTGTGTGCACAAACATGTAAAGTAAAGTAAAGTAAAGTAAAAAAATTATTTATTTCATAAACTATTATACATAGTACTTGAAAACGTCATGATTACAAATGAAAAAAAATACAATCGAAATAATATTACACTAAATCACGAAGCTTAGATTCACTTACATGCAAAAAAACAATTTAAAAACAAAAAATAATTAAGTGTAAGTGAATCTAAGTGCCAGTTCCGTCCGAGCCACCGCTCTGTAAGAAGAACTGGCAAGAAACTCACAGGCTATGCTCTTTTAAATATGTCCATTAGTTTGGTACTAGAATTACAATCAATCATTTGTCTGTGAAGCTATACAATGCAATATAACATAACCTTAACAATATTTATTTTTTCAAGTCATTCATATTAGAATAGCCTGTATGAAACGGCAGCTTAATCCCAAGCATTTTTATCTGCCATATAGTCTTTAATAGAATAGTATCCCTTTGAAGACAGCTTGTTTTTTATGGTTAATTTAAATTTATTTAGGCTCAATTGCTGTATGTTGCTTGGGATTTTATTGTAGAATCGTACACATTGACCTTTAAAAGATTTGTTTATCTTTTGGAGCCTAGTGGCAGGTACAACTAATTTATGCTTATTCCTTGTGTTTAGGTTATGTATACAGCTTTTCTTACTAAATTAATCAGTATTCTTATGTACATAAACCAGGTTATCATAAATGAATTGACCGGCCACTGTCAAAATACCAATTTCTTTAAACTTTTCCCTTAGTGAATGTCCACACGGGAGATTATAAATTGCTCGAATAGCCCTCTTCTGCAGCACAAAGATAGTTTGAATGTCTGCGGCACAACCCCACAGAAGAATACCATAGGAAATAACACTATGGAAATAGCTATGATAAACTAGCCTAGCTGTTACAACGTCTGTTAATTGGCGAATTTTCTTTACCGCGAATGCTGCAGAGCTAAGTCTACTCGACAATTCACCAATATGTGGGCCCCACTGTAGCTTAGAGTCTAAAGTGATCCCTAAAAACTTGGTAGTATCCACAAGGGTCAACTCATCCTCCTTTACCATAATAGTAGAGTTTGCCTGTCTGACGTTAGGCATCACGAATTTAATACATTTCGTTTTAGCCCCATTTAATAGCAAATTGTTAACGTCAAACCAGTGCACCACCTTCGAGATCGCACTGTTTACTTCGTGAATGATTTGTTCTGGTCTGGGTGTGCTTATATAGGATGTATGTTTATTTAAGTACCCCTAACACAAGTACTTAATGATACTTATCTAAGATGTAAATAATTGGTGTAATCGTCTGAAAATATATAATAATTATAATAAAACATATTCTATCAGACTGCGAGCGATCACACGGACAGACGACAAACACGCCGTAACGCCATACAAGCAAGGTTTTATGTAAACATCACAGTTCACAAGTTAATACGGAACAACCAGTGGTGAACGTTTAAAGTTGTATTCTTATCGTCGAGTCAAGTGAAGGCCACGTCAGCTACCTGGCTAGTCAGGTCTGTTGGTATAAAGAATCAATGACGCAACGCACCTGACACACGGAAAAGAAAAGGTATCTTTACTTTGAGACGTTTCTCGTATTTTAACTATTGAATTCAATACAAATAGGCATCGTATGATACTCTGCATCTGTCTATTTTGAGTGTTCTGCAAAATCTTAAAGCAGATAAACGCAAGTTTACATACAAGTTTTGCTTAGTTTGGAACTAGATGGCGCTGTTTGTGTTTGATGGCCATTGACCTTGCCTGTCATGGTGACGAAAGCGGAATTCATTACCAGGGTCGGCTTGCACAACTTTTCCTAATTTGATTTTACATTTGAATTAAAATGTCATGGCATTTCAGTCATTTGTTTAAAGATGAGAGGGACAGGACGATGTTTTAAATAGATTTAACACTGACCGTTTTGCAAGACAACCTTATTATATATTTTATTGCTTAAATTAAACGTGTCATCTAAATTAATAAATGCTAACTTAACATTATTGCAGTTAACAAGATTTTTTTAGAGGATCAAGTTATAATATTCCATTTTCTTTAACGAGTGTTAGTTTAGTTAACCAAGAATATATGTTAGATTACGTATAATCCTTACTTATCCTTACTTCCTTATCCTTACTATATAATATATATATATATATATTATATATATATTAATATTATAAATGCGAAAGTAACTCTGTCTGTCTGTCTGTCTGTTACTCTTTCACGCCAAAACTACTGAACGGATTTAAATGAAATTTGGTATACAGATAGTCTAGACCCTGAGAAAGGATATAGGCTACTTTTTATTGCGAAAATGCTACCCAAAGATACTATTCCACGCGGACGAAGTCGCGGGTAACAGCTAGTTAATTATAAACATGTTATCATATGAAGAGATACAATAAAACTATGGGATTAATAATACGCATTATAACTATAAAAAATATAAAAAATCAAACAACAAACTTTGTAGTATTTTTTTATTAAAGAAGATTGGTTTTTTTTGTACTGAGCGCTGATTTTGATGTCTATTCTGTCGGATGCAGTGTCGTTAAGAAACTAGACTGATAAAGTTTCAGTACTATAATGTCTCTTAGATAAATTAATTTAACGGACAGACCAGCGTAATATTAATAATCTTTACATTAAAAACACATTGTAGCTAGTCAGCGTGAGTTACAAGGTCATATAGGTTTTCCGTAGAACTATCTGCTTTCTTTTCGATTGCAGTTTCTTCTCTTATTTTATTTATACAGTCCGTGCAGAGTAATTTATCCATATTCTCCGTAAGTTTTAAGCAATTCGGATGAAATGTTGCAAGACTTTCGCAATTATAGCAAAATAGTGGTAAAACAATCTCATACTTGCAATGGTCACAAATTAACATTCCTTTATTTTTATCGTCCTTGATTTCATTAGATTCCATTCGATCTCTATCAGTATAAGGCAATGATCCGGCAGGATCAAATTGTTTGTTTATGCAGTTAATAATAATGTTTTCTAAATCAACATTATTTTGTGGCAAATGATTTGTTTTCTCCACAGGTTCATTTTCAATGTCTTCAAATATTATATTCTCTACTTGAATAGCATCGTTATTTTCATTGGTTAATTCTACATATAATGATTTTTTTTCTCCATTAAATACGGTAGTTCTGTTAGCATTACTGTTAGATTCTTCATATAGTTCATGGATATTAGGGTTCTTAAGAAATTCACCAGTATCAAGTCCACATAAAGATTCAAACGATACAACAGGTGTCACAGAAACATTCGTTTTCTTCGGCAACTTTGTTTTTGTTTGTTTTGCTATTGGATCGTAAGGTTTTCTTCCCATTTTTCTATGTGTTTTTATAGGCTTATTATTAAAATGCGCAGATGCAGATATGCACTGTTTATCCTGAGAAGACATATCAGATGTTAAAGATGATACTGTGTCAGAAACTTTGCTGAAATTTGCACTGTTAGAATTCAATACTTTCTTATGAAGACTTATATTACTGTTCTCAGATTCATCAGTATCAAAGCCAAAATGAGGGTCAATAGGAGTTATTGTTGCTTGGAATTGAAACTGTTTATCATTTGGCTTTGTTAAGAAACTATTCAAATTAATAGTTTGAGGCGGTTTCTTTACTGTTTTTTTATTAGATCTATTATTACAACCTACTGGTAAATCATTGCGTACTTGATCAGTACTAACTTTGGAAGAAAATGTTGGCGGACCCTTTTTAAAAACTGTGCTATGTGGAGTGGCAGTCATACTTATTTCTGAAGTGTTTATCAGCCACTGCAGTGAATAGCACGCTAAACTCAAGTCTTCGGATGCATTTTTCTCAATATACTCTTTTAATTTTATAATAATTGAATTTGCTACACATTTGCCAGAATTTTTTATTGTATTTATTGAAGGCTTCCACTCACCGTGTAAGGAACTAATAATATACGCAACTTTTTGAAATATTAATCTGTCTTGATAAGTTTCTATGACAGCTGGTAAGCCAAAATCCATAAAAATCTTTAAGATTTCTATTGCAATACTGTCTATTTCGAATGCATCAAGAGATCTTATATGAATGAACCGCGAAAATTTGTCTTGAACAATGAGAATAAACATAATTTTGTTTTTATAGAAAAACTTTTCGATGGATATGTAACACACTTTGTGCTTTCTAGTTTTCACTTGTTTATAAGTATTAGCCTTTTTCGTGTTTTGATCTTCATATAGCGCACAAACATTACATAGATTTAAAATTATATTTATGCAAACATCAACCGCTAATATATGTACATATGGATATTCACTTTTAATAGCCCTTTTTACATCTAAGAGGCTACCATGACCAATATTTCTGTGAACACCAACAATAATGTCAAATGCTTCATCGCAAGCTACAATACGGGTATAACGTTGCTTAGTAGTCCTCCTTCTAAACACTAGAATATCTTTGGTTACTATTCGTTCAGTATCATATTTATTATATATAAACACTTCTTTATCATTGCCTTCAAAATTTGGATTTCCATCTGGATATTTTTGTTTCATACTATTAAGCCATGACACTTCAGCAGCCATCTTTTCACGGGTATAGGGTTCATAAAACCGTCTTCTCTTGCTACTAAAATGCAAATTCACTTTGGCTAAATAAGATTTGTAAATTCTATCAAAGTCAAAGCTTGTTTTTTTATTAAATTTAACTGTTACAGCGATTGTATTTGGTGAAGCGCGATCACGGGCGGCCATTTTGTGTTAAATACAAGACGCGCGGACAGGCGAGGCGGCGCGGCGAGAGAAACGTAACGTACGACTACTCCGCACGATTGAGCTAGCGCCACTGACTAAAACTCTAAAAGCAAGCAAGTTTATTTTGCCGCGTCTCAAGCAGCTGGTCGCTCGCACTAGTCAGCCGGTATCAAGGTCGTTGACCCGTACTGACGCGAGCAAGTTAGCATATGGCCGACACAAGCCGTCGCACGAGTCGCGTAGTTACAAAATCGTAAAGAAGATTCCTGAAATCGAAACAATAGGATCGAAATCTTTTTTTCGAAAACAATTTGTTTTACTAATTAATTTACTAAGACTATCGAATATTGATATATTGTTTACGTAATACGATCGAAAAGAATATTCCATGATTCGCAACATTTCGACTTCAATCTTAATGTGAATACCTAATACCTATACCTGTGTGTAACTGTTGTTAGACTTAATATATATTTATATCTCGTTATTAAATATTTTATTTCATTCGCCGTAAGTGCTCAGTAGCGATAGCATCTAACGATTGCATGCATCTGAAATAAAATTGTGTGCACGGAGGAGCAGCGTCGCATTTACTTATTATTACATACAGAAATGATCTTAGACTATTAAAAATGTCACTGCAATGAAAAATCTAGTGCCCTCATTTTTGTCGTCTCTTTATTGTCAAGCTGTTATAAATATAATATATCAATCCTTATGTATCAATTTTATGGCGAAACGTTAAAAGTAAAATAACCTAGTATTGTGACGCCTTATCATCAAAACCTTTGATTAACATATTAAAAAATTATTTTTTTTTTTTACATAATTCTCTTTTTTTTGCTAACGTACCCTTCCAAATTACGTCACAGTGCGAGGTGCACAGTTAAGTCGTACGAGTAATACGTGTTATTGACTGCATCTATACACATACCAAGTTTCATCAAAATCGATTCAGTAGTTTTCGCGTAAAAGAGTAACAAACATCCATCCAAACTTACAAATTTTCGCATAAGATAAGATAGTATATTAAAATTAATACACCTATTATTTTTTTACTTATTAGTATTACTTATCGTATTTTACACTACTACAGATTAGATTTCTTTTCTTTTTAGATTGACCAATGTTGCCAATTGACTAAAACAATCAAACTACTATATTTTTTAGCGCAGTAAAACCAGTATCATTTATTTGATAAACAATTTATCTATATAGTCTATAAGCTACAAAATTTTCTTGGGTGCTGTTGAAAATGATGGCCTGCAGAATATCAATAACAGGCAAGTCTGGCAACACAGGCATATTGTTTGTAAATTATAATGTTTATACCTATTATAAACAACAGATTTTGCACGGAGGTCAATGTACCCCGATGTATTTATTTCGAAGTTAATGAGTAAATAAATGAACTGTATCGCAATGCTTCATCATTTATGAATATTAAAAGTCGTTTTATATTCAAAACACGACCTAATGAAACGTTTTGTCACAAGCGTTCGCCATTAAAGTTTATTCGCTGCAAAATATTAAAACTGAATAACTCTCATAAAGTAGACTTTACTTAAGGTGCTGTTTCTTTACGCCGACTTCTGTTAACTCCACTCGCTCTCGTTCCGCTCCACGGTATTATAGTATAAACTATTACGTGGTTGGAAACGATTTTAAAGATGGCCGCACCTGGTGACAGTTTGTGTGGCATTTAATGTGGAGCGCTTCCGAACTTCAAAACGAAGAGACGTTAAAGATTTTGGTTTCGGTTGATGCTAAAGATAGAGTGCAACGCTGTATATGAATGAATCACGACTCGATTTACGCGGCTCATAGAAGCAGAACTGTGTAAGTGTGATCAAAACCGTTCAGCTAAACGCGAATGGATCTCGCTGAATAAGTTTTCCCAAAACTACGACGATAATATGCTAATTTAATTATTATGCTATTATTTCCACACAAAATTTACTTTAAAAATCAACTTATTTATAAGTTAATTTTCAAAGTAAATTACAGCATAATAATTAAATTTACATATCTAGTATTGACAAATAATATAATCGTTATTAATATTGTGATTCAACTAGCAAACTCTGTGTATAGTTTTGTTGGATATTATTTCATATTTTAAGCGACATATAATGTATACTACCCATCGACACAAATTTCCCGTCGGATTCCAAACGTGTAATAGTTACTGTTTTATGACAGTAGCTTATAAATTTGTTACTTTGACTGAAGAATACAACTATTCCTCTTGACCACGAACGACTGTATGGTATTCAAGCTCAAAATCATTTATACAAGTTTGTCTCAATAAAGCACTTATGAAGATAAAACTTAAAAACTAACGCAAATTAAAACATAAAAATTCATGAGGGCAAGATAATCGTCAAGGTTAAATTTTTCTTCCGCCAGTTACTTAATATTAAAACGTAGTAGTAGTATAATAATAGAACATGCGCAATGCACCCAAATGGCCCAGCTGAAAACCAACGCTAGAACACTGGACTAGCACATGCGGAGTTTGGTCATTTTGGTGCATCGTATAAACATTAATCAACAATTGTTTTTAGTTTTAATTGTATGGTGCACCAATAAATATTTTTATTATTATTATGTTTAAAATGTCTGGATGAAAATAGTCTATGAAATAAAATAAAAATGTGTTTTATTTACTTTGTATATTTGAGTAAATAGAAGAGAACATTATCCGTAATTGTAGTTACGCACCTTAAGCAATTTCAATTTCCAAGCATAGAGACGGCCTCTCGTCGGCTACATTAAACACTTAACTATCACTGTCTGCCTACTTCCACTGCAGTTCTGTTCACAACTATAATCATTTCCTCCTACATTTTATCTGCTGAGTCTATTTTTTTTGTTTTATTGTTGATAATTACCATTGTCAGTCCTTTTATTTCATTATCATCAAAATTTCAGTCATTTTAACCACTTTGGGCCCTGCAGCTTGAGTCTAGGTCAACCGGGATTATGCTTGACAATAATAGCAATTATAGTCATTTAATTGCACAAAACATGGAATAACGTGGTCTTTACACAATATCAATTCAAGTGCTCATGTTTCACTATTAAAATAGCATGCAAATTATTTCTATGTCCAATGTATTCTAAATTCTGAATTAGTCTGAAAAAATTTAAAAAAATAATTTCACATTCTAAATAAATCTAGTATACGCCAAATGTCAACAAGCAACTTTGCTTGTGTAATTTTTTTCTCAAAACGTACTTATTTAAACGTGCTGGTTAGTGTGCCTGATTGAGGGTATCATCATATCAGTCTTATAAAGTCAACTGCTGAACAAATTTCGCCTTCCCAATGGATTACATTCCATTTTTCACCACGCTAGGCAGGCGGGTTGCTGATCGCAGTTCAAGCCAGGTGACGTTGCTGTAAGCCCGTATGATAACAGAGGTGGCATTATTCTAGGCCACACGGCAAATTTTGTATGTGGTGGATATTAACTGATTGGTTGAATTGATGATTGAATTAAATAATAATAATAAATATTCTCTTACAATCACACCAATTATTTAGTTCCAAGATAAGTATCATTAAGAACTTGTGTTATGGATACTAAATAACGGATAAACATACATAAATAATTTTTTTTTGTAAATACATACTTAAGATACATAGGAGAACACCCAGACCAGAACAAATATTCATGTTCATGCACACAAAGATTTGTCCTGAGTGGGAATCGAACCCACGACCTCTCGAGTGAAGTGCAGGTATACTGACCTCCACGCCATATCGGTCGTCAAAAGTGAATTGATGATTGAAATGATAATTGAATTGATTAAGCCCTTTTAGAGGGTACAGGAATTCGTATGACAAAAGAGTGATAAGATGACTATTAGGTGCTCGGAAACTAGCCTTGAAGCTCAGCATAGTTTACAAAAATTTGTCCTTGTATGGGTGACTATTTAATGTTGTATGCGATTTGAAATTAAGCTATTCAGTGCTTCAAATTCAAGTGAGGAAAGAAAGAAAGAAAAACTTTTTTTCATAACCATGTACAAAAATAAAAATAAAATTCAAGATACCTACATCTCTATATGATTATGAAAAGCTATGTAAGTACGTTCAAAATTCAAGCAGTTTGATTAATAACTCAGTTCCAATTTTATGCTTCTAAAGGGCTGGTCAATAATTCTGTTTTTTTTTTCTTGTAAATAATGGCTTCGTTTGGCGTTTAGCACATTTAGCCAGTGTCAAGTAAGATATTATATTAATATCATAATTATAAATCATAGTAAATGAGAATGAGTGGTGATAAAAATGGTAAATGAGATGCCCTTCCCCTAAACCCCTTAATTCCTCAGTAAATATGTGGGACTATACTGAGATCTCACATGGACTTCTTGAGAGAATTTGAAAAGTTATGTTGCACTGTTTCGTTTTATTTACCAACAATCATATACGTTAACAGCACTTAACGGTTAATAATCCACCGCTATTACACATTAATGTCACAAATTTGCAGACTTGACGCTTCACTTTCCCGCCAAGAAGTCCTAATTCTGATTAGAGCTCCAATAAACTTAAAACATTGTTCTGTTTCTTTTTCAACTATAAACAAATTACTGAAATGCAATGACATTTTAAATCAGGTTTTGCTTTGTGCAAATAGGATGTCCTCTTAAAAAGTTCTTCTTTTGAAATTACCCAATGGTAACTAGTCTTTTTTGAGATAAGTCTGAATTCCAATAAGCATGAGATATGTACCTACGGTGCACTTGTGCCTGTTTTTATTCCTCTAGAAACCTTCACAAAATGTCATAAAGTAGTCGTAAAGCCTCCACGTCGATTTTATGCTGACTTACGTATTAGTACTTTTTTTTACGTTTACCCACACTTCTACGTTTTATTGTAGCTGTAAATTCATTTATAGGTTCCAAAGGATGATATTACTAAAAAGTTAAAAGCATTCGGTTTTGTATGGCGATGGTAATTTGAGTAGGGGCCCGCATGTATATCGTGAAAAAAAAAATGAGTTTACAAATGGTTGACTTCTCGTTGGTCTTCAGTGTGCGCGTGTTGTAAGTTGCCAGGTGCAGAAGTCGTCGTTTGGGGTGGTAGCCGGATCTATGCCGGTGATTCTTAGCACCCCCTGCCCCGCCGTTACCAAGACCGCTACCGTAATCTGGAATAGCGGGGCCGCCGGGGATTGGGGGCCGTTTATGCGTGAGTGTCATTTACATTTGGGGGATTTTGCCCATAATCACCACGCTGGGCAGGCGGGTTGGTGATCGCAGTACAAGCAGTATGCAGGATGACGCTGCTGCCCATCATCCGGTAGCATTTCTCTTCGTCGACTTTTACGACTCCCCATGAGATGAAAAGGTGTGACGCTATTCTAGGCCGGCGCCACACGACAACACTGGTTTAATCATAGAATAATGATTCCCTCTGGGTTGCGAAGATCAGGCGGCAGTCGCTCCATGTAATAACTGAAATTCCGCCATATCTGGTAAGACCAGCGGACCAGCAGACTTTGGGCCCTAAGCTTGAGTATAGGGCAACCGGCATTATGCTAGGATTTGACAATAGGTTTACAAATACATTTAACATAGATAGTGACTTCCACACTAGGCAAAGCCTACAATGTGAGATTCATATTATATAGGTTTATCGAAGAAACTGTGGCATTAAATTGGCAAATATTTATGTGTATAAATATTTGTTCTGGTCTGGGTGTTTTCCTAAATTCATAAATTAATATTCATTTATTCAAGTTTGGCTCAAAAGAGCTCTTATGAACGTCAAAACTTAAAAACTAGCGCGCCCATTCATAGGCGGGAGCTTGATCGTACAAGAACGGGCAAGAAAATCGTCAAGGTTAGTTTTTTCTCCCGCCAGTTACAAGAATAATGATGTATTTAGTAGTAAAACAATTTGACAAATCTACAAAAACATGTGTTCTGCAGTCACATGATTTAAAATAAAAGAAGAAAATAACTTTTTATTTTAAGTTATACGAGTATGAGTACGAATAAACATAGTAGACATGAGCAGACCAGTCCCCACTGGCGGCACCCGTTCACGAGTATGACGCATGAACCAGCCATCGTTTCGCTCAACCATATTTTAGGGAACGCAACGACCCGACGCATGACGCCACCACCGCAAAGACATTTGAGTGAGCATGATTTACTCAAGCTACAGGAAAAACTAATTTTATCAAAAATAACATTATATTAATTAAATGTGCTGCAAACCACAAATATTTATGGCCTATGTATATTAAGTATTTATTTAAAAATAAATATGTGTTATAATCCGTTATTTAGTAACCATAACACAAGTTCTCGATGATACTTATCTTGGAACTAAATAATTGGTGTAATTGTTAGAAAATATTTATATGTCGGAGGAACACTATTCTCTTCGACATCGTCATTAGTGGTTACGGGTCTAGTGGGCGTCATCAGGGTATATGCGGGCACAAAACCAAATAATTAATGTTGCATACACTTTTTATTAAACTTTTACAATGGTTTTTATCACTTTATTACATACAAAGTATTTAGACTTAAAATTAACTTTAAAAGAATATTTTAATCAGTAAAACCGAGCAGCGGGTTTGAGGCACCATCAAACTATAACACTGGACTGAGAGTGGTCCACCTCGACCAAGCAACACAAAAGTAATACGCTCCAAAACTCCTTGCGCGGTAAAAAGTAAAAGTAAGATGGCGCCTCGACTCCGCTCGAGGCGCGCCCTCTGCTCTGATTGGTTATTGTATTGGAATCGTTTAGTAATTATTTAAAAAAAATATTAAGATCTTGCGTAATAACAAAAATACAGTAAATCAAATTAAATTAAATCAAGATTTTACAAAATAACCTCTACTTATAAATACTCGCATTGTGCAACCAACTATCAACTAAGCTCGTCACTTCCTCCGACACGGCCGTCCTGACGTATCACACGTCCCCGTGTGATGTTGAAGGGCGGGCATCATCGTTATCTGAAAGGAGGAAAACAAGGATTTGAATAAGATGCTTCGGCCACTCCTGACAAAGCAAAACATGTTCACAGCAGCAATTTATTTATGCAATGTAACTTGTAATAGCCTCCACGCTATGCACCAAATTGATTCAATTCTATGAGAGCAGCCACCTCGCCATTTACTATTTAATCAGCCACCTCGCTGTAGACTGTTTTTAATAGCCACTTTCAGTGGCCACCTCGCCTCTTAATTAGTCATATTTACAACTTCAAAATGGCCACCTCGCCTATTAGATAACATACTATAACAGCTGCCAAGCCATTTGGGTATCTTATATACAGCTCAGCCGCCACGCTGTTACGTCTCAGCCACCACGCTGTACATTACAATTTTCAAACTCTACATACACACATACACACTCAAAATAATGAACTAAATCAAAGTCTTCATACGATCTTACCATCATTATTATCCGATAGACATGGATCCAGCTCAGTAGGTATATAGGATTGTGGGAGCGGACGTAAACGATCTCTGGAGTATTTGTAAGTACGATTACAATTCAAACTCCTGAGTTGATACCTGTCACCGTCTAGTATTTGAATGACCTCATAAGGGCCTTTGTATTTAGGATCCAATTTGGTTTGATTCCGTTCATGATTTTCGATTAACACGAAATCCCCTACAGAAAATGAAGTAACTTTTGCTTTGTTTTTATCGAAACGAGTTTTATCGAGACGTGCATTATTTTCCATTAACTTATTCGCTTGTTCTCTAAGCTCCTCTAAATTTACCTCAATCTCGTGATCATCAACGGTTAATAGATTTAACGGTCTAGCTACCCTACCTATAAGCAACTCTAGTGGACTAGCTTTAGTTACTCTGTGAATTGTACTATTTATAGACAATTGAATATCATCTAACGCATCTTGCCAAGATCTATTGGGACTAGTTTCTACAACAGTCAACATATTTTTGAGAGTGCTCATAATGCGCTCAACTTGGCCATTGGCACGACAAGAACCAGTTGCTATTAAGTGTAGGTGGATATTATGACTAACACAAAAGTCTTTGAACTCCTTGTTCGCAAAACATCGGCCCTGATCTGCTATTACACGTACTGGAGTGCCGAAAAGTGATATGGATGATTTAAGGACATTAATTGCACTATCCGTATTGATTCTCAAGGTATGTCTCAGTAACACGTATTTAGTAAACGCATCTATAACAACAAATACGTATTCTTTTTGATCATTTTTACCGCTGAGCTTTCCTGTGGCGTCTATGTGGATTGTATGCCAGGGAATGCTAATTTTTGGTATGGGGTGTAATTCTATTTGTTGTTTACCACTACTCGATTTAGCTACTTTGCAGGTTATGCAGTTTTCTACGAACTTTCTTACATATTTTGACATATTGGGGAACCAATAATGTTGGTATGCCTTTTCTAGAGTTTTATCCCACCCTAAGTGGACAATAGACTCGTGGATATGATTTATAACGGACCAACGAAAAGCTCGTGGTACAACCGGTAACCAAATATTACGGTTATTTCTTTGAATTTTTCTATAGAGTATATTGGATCGCAGTTCATAAATTCTACAATTCTCTAAGTCAAGGTCATCGTTTTCAAGCTTACATATGATTTGACTATACTCAGGATCTCGTCGCTGTTCTGCTTGTAACCAGTTAGAAGATAACTCCGTTATATTAACTCGTTTTTCCTCCACACAATTTACTTTACCTACGTCATTAGCATTGGTAGTGGTACTTGCCTCAGGCAGATGATTTCTCGAAAAAAAGTCAACATGGGCCATTCTCTTACCTTCCCTGTACTGTATATCGAAATCAAATGCCTGAAGGAAGGCCCACCACCGATGTACTCTAGGGGTCAAGTCTTTTTTGGTTCTGGACGCTTTTAAAGAATTACAGTCGGTAACGACAGTGAAAGTCCTGCCGTACAGATAATGTCGAAAATGTTTGACCGCATTAACGACTGCTAAAGTTTCCAGCTCGTACGAGTGGTAGCGAGATTCTGTGTGAGTAGTGCGTCTACTATAATACTCTACTGGGTGAAGTTTTGTTTCAGATCTTTGGAAAAGAATTGCGCCATAGCCTTCACTACTAGCGTCCGTATGTAGCTCTATGGGTAGTTCTGGGTCAAAAAGCATTAGAACCGGGGAAGAGGTTAACACCGAGATTACATCCTGTCTGATACTTTCGTATTCTGGAGACCAATTTATTTTAGAATTGTTATTAGCCAACAAACGATACAGTGGAGCCATTTTAAGTGAAAAACTTTGAACGAACTGCCTAAAGTAGGATGCTAATCCCAAAAACTGTCTCAGTTGAGTGACATTTTGTGGGGGTGAGGAGTTAGTCAACGCAATAATTTTACGAGGATTAGGTCTGATTTCGCCCTCTGATATTTCGTACCCTAAAAACTGGACCTTTTTTCTTAGAAACGCGCATTTTTTCAAATTGAACGAAAAACCAGCATCGCTGAGGGTTTTTAATACCGTGTGCAATCTCTCTAAACCTTGCTCTACATTAATCGCGGGTATAATTAGATCATCCATATAAACGATCGCATAAGAATGTGCTAGGTCTCCTAGAGCCGTGTTAATAGCTCTCTGGTATACCGATGGAGCGTTTCGCAGGCCAAATGGCATAGCGGTAAATTCATAATGGGCATCTGGGGTAATAAATGCGGTTTTTTCTATCGAATTCGACTCTACATTTATGGGAATCTGATAAAACCCACTGGCCATATCAAGGCACGAATAATAATGTGCGCCTGCCAGCCTTTGAACTTGATCACATATTAAGGGTAAGGGATAGCGGTCGGGAATAGTATTAGAGTTCAATTCTCTATAATCTATGCACATCCGATCTGTGCCATCACGTTTTTTCACTAATAATATCGGACTAGAGAAAGGAGATTTACTAGATCTGATAACTCCAGCAGATAGTAGTTCATTACACTTATTACGAACTATTAACCGCTCTTCAGGACTCAAGTGATAAGGTCGCCGTTGCACGATTTTGCCCGGATCTACTAATTTAATTTCTAATTCACCCGTAACTACTCTATTTGTAGGCGTGCCTTCAACAAAAGAATCCTTAAAGAAAGTAAGAATGTTGATCAATTGCGGCTTAAAATCGTCTGAAATATCGGTATCTATGCTATCAAAATCGGGAAGTGCACTACCTACGTCGCAAACATTAACTAGAGAAGACTTTCCAACTATTGTAAGTTTGTCACTGGACATGTGTACAGATAACCCTAAGGCCAATAGGTCGCGCCCAATCAGAATATCACTGCTTAGAAAATCATCGGGTATAATGTGAAATAAAATTTGTACGTCATGACCACATAGAGTAACTCGAGATAAAATTTGCGAATCACACAACACAGTAGATTTTCCTACACCAGTTAAAGTTACAATTGTATGCTGTAAAGTACCAACGAGTTTACGAGAGACACTCTCTTTGATTAGCGAACAATCAGCACCGGAATCAAAACAAAATGAATACTGCTCACCAAATTGTGTGATTACTCCGGTGACAGGTTCCAAGCCGCATATGTCAACTCGCTTTACAATGCTGGATGTGGTAGAAGGCGCGCTGCCACTTGCAACAGGCCATGTCTTCGAGCATCGTGTCGCCAGATGACCTTCAACGCCGCACTTGTAGCAAGTTACAGGAGGCTTCAGTGTAGCTACGGCCGTGTTGGGGCGATCAGAGATCATAGTTGATTGCTGCTTGACATGCGAGCGGCTGAAACATTCAAAAGATCTGTGACCAAGTTTTCCGCAAGCGTAACATTTAGTAGAAGCGGAACTTAACCTAACACGTTTGCTATCTTGCGTACTGTTTGTACCGCACCTCGTCATTTCTTGATAATTGCGCTTACGATAAGAAAATGCCATAAGTTCACGTTGCATTTTACAGCGTGTAGTTATTTCTTCGGAAAAAATATTGCGTTGTAACCGGGGCTCAATTTGCCCCAAGTGTGCCAGTATTACAGATACTATAATTTCTTCCTTGCCAAAATTACCCCAGCGCGACATTAATGAAGTAAATAAACGGCTTGCGTAAGCAGCAAGACATTCACTTTCTTGCGGTTTACCAGTAAACATCTTTAGAACAGTTGCTGCACATGTTTCTAACGTATCAAAACGAGAAAGAAAAATTTCTTTAAATTCTACCCATTTCATACTAGGAAAAGCAATCTGAGAAAACCATGTCGCGGCTGAGCCTCTCATGGCCTTACTAAGTATCAGAATAAGGGTACTTCCCTGTATATCACGATCCGATAAGCAGATGTCAGCAGTTGCTAGCCAGGCCCGGGCGTCAGTGTCCACGTTTTCCGGTTGAAATTCAGGAAGCATAATGTTCTTGTCCTCCTTAGCCGGTAGCTGTAGCGGATTGCGTAGCGCCTCCACGAGTAGCCGCATACTGTTCTGTTGCGCCTCAAATAAAGCACGCCAACCTTCATTTGACCTGGTCGATTCGTTCCCGTTTTGTGCCTGCACCGATCCCACTTCTGATGTCGGAGGAACACTATTCTCTTCGACATCGTCATTAGTGGTTACGGGTCTAGTGGGCGTCATCAGGGTATATGCGGGCACAAAACCAAATAATTAATGTTGCATACACTTTTTATTAAACTTTTACAATGGTTTTTATCACTTTATTACATACAAAGTATTTAGACTTAAAATTAACTTTAAAAGAATATTTTAATCAGTAAAACCGAGCAGCGGGTTTGAGGCACCATCAAACTATAACACTGGACTGAGAGTGGTCCACCTCGAACAAGCAACACAAAAGTAATACGCTCCAAAACTCCTTGCGCGGTAAAAAGTATAAGTAAGATGGCGCCTCGACTCCGCTCGAGGCGCGCCCTCTGCTCTGATTGGTTATTGTATTGGAATCGTTTAGTAATTATTTAAAAAAAATATTAAGATCTTGCGTAATAACAAAAATACAGTAAATCAAATTAAATTAAATCAAGATTTTACAAAATAACCTCTACTTATAAATAATCGCATTGTGCAACCAACTATCAACTAAGCTCGTCACTTCCTCCGACATATATATAGGTAGGTCTTTCCAATTGTCCACATCGACCGCTCTAGAGCCTGCATGCAACGACTTTCCACCACTATATCCAGGACATCGATCCATCTGGGGCCCTACCGCCGAATTCGATGAATTTCAGCTATTTCATCTAGATCAAATCTTTTCTGAGGTTCATCAAACCGTACCGGAAAATCTCCCGAAAGCCATAGATTATTCATGACCTTGGCAGACTACTGAAGCGACTAATTAATTGTACGATTATTATTTTTACCAAAATATTAATAATTTGTAATATAATTTAAAAAAAACACAGAGACTGTCAAATATTATGTCACTTCTTTAAAATTTGTGTCTAAATGTAGAACGCCATCTAGTATCGAGTTCCATGTGTTCGGCGGTACGACAGAATCAATTCTAAATCGATTTTGCCTAATAATCGATTACCAGCCAGTTCGGCGGTAGGCGTCCCCGACCAACTGCGTTTGCCCATTCGAGGTCGCCATTGAAGAACTTCAACACCCCATCAATTACTAATTCTTTAAGCTAAGCAACAACACGTAACAGTAAACAATTTCAAAGCAAAAAACCTTCATAATCCAATAATAAAAATGCTAATCGTCAAAATTGTTCGTTCCTGTACGTGGAGAGCCATTATTAAATTACTCCGCGAGCACAGCCATAATACGCCGCAATTTGCTAAATTATGAGATATATACCATTTGTGTAAGCTTTTTGAAATATTGTGACGCGAGTTTGTTAATCCGATTATGTTTGAACGTTGCGAGATGGAAACGAATTTTACCTTAGCTGTTCATTTGTTCCGGAGCCGGCTCTGAATAAATAAACAGCTTATGAAGAGTGATGTTTAATGGGGCATTAATTGTTATTTCTGTTTACTTTCATTGGGTCATCTAATTAGCCTTATAGATCCACTGCTTAGCATTACGAATGTTCAAAATAGATTACTTTATATTGGGGGTAAGTACCTACCCCGACGGACAAGTGTCCATAATCACCACGCTGGACAGGCGAGTTGGTGATCGCAGTTCAAGCCCGTACGCAGGATGAAGCTGCTGCGGTTTCTCTTCGTCGGCTCTTACGACTCTCCGTGAGATAGGTATAGTATTATCTGTGGTGAAATAAGAGAGGGGGGAACTATTCTAGGCCGCTACCACACGGCAACAGCGCCATTATTACAGCTATAAATATTTGCTAGCAGTTAACAACCATAACAGTCGGGAGCATGGTCTAACTTGCATCGACAGCACTACTCATACTCGCTCAATGACCGCCGGTAAACTCAATGTACTCAGAGTATACAATCAAATTATGGTGACAGGACTATTAAAAAAACGGCTTTAATACCTTTTAAATACTATACCTAAAGACATTAGGGTAGATAATTTATATCTTCTTTATCATCATCTCAACCATCAGAAGTCCAAAAGTCCAGAAGTGCAGTTCCGGAGCCAGGTCTGGATAAATAAACAGCTTACAAAGAGTAACGTCTAATGGGCAATTTGTTACTATTTTCGTTTACTTTAGTTGAGTCAGTGTCGTAATTATTCCAGCAGGGACTTTACAGTTGAACATAGGCACAATTGTTAGACATGTCGATCGGTCTCGATCAGCCCTCATCCACCGACCATTTCCCATTCCATCTTCTATAACTTGGCATTAGTTGCCTAATGTTTGCCGACCGATATGGCGTGGTGGCGAGTATACCCGCATTCCAATCCTGAGGTCGTGGGTTCGATTCCCACACAGGACAAATATTTGTGTGTATAAATATGAATATTTGTTCTGGTCTGGGTGTTTTTCTATGTATATTAAGTATGTATTTACAAAAAAAAAAGTATTTATGTATGAAATGCACTGCTTTTAAGAAATGATTTTAGTTTAATCAAAAGCAGTGTTATTCTTCTGTAACCATATAACATTTGTAGATTTTCTTTATATTCCTACAATACTTAAAAGTGTATAAATAATTATTTAGTCGTTAATATCCTGCGTAAAATAAAGAGCAATATCACGCATCTGTGACTTCGTGTAGAAATTTAATCAAAGGTAGACGACGACGATACAATCGGTAGCAACATCATGCTTGACGGAAGTTTATTAAGACACTAATTACAACTAAACATTGTCGAAACAGGGCGTATAGGGGTTCCTATCAATGAAGGTGGTATTAAAAGCGTGACTTCGTCGGCCCGCGAAACGGACTTACGATATGATAAAGGTCGCAGAATCTCGCTAGATGCAAGCCGTCTGGAATCGTTCATATGAAGGTTTTAGGAGAAGCCTAAGTTTAATCGTGAAATTCCTTAAGCCAGTAAAATGACGGTACATAACGGTTTTCATACATACACGTCCGTTTTCACGAAGGGACTCAGTGAGGCTGCAGAGGCATAATTTTGCACTCACATTTCGTCAACTTCTTTTATTGGTCTCACGTAGGGTTGCCACCTTTTTTTTTGACAGTTAAAGTACATTGGTAATTATAGGTAAGAAAAAAAAGTACACAGTAAAAAATAAAGTACTATTTATTTTTCTTTATTATTTTGTGTAAAAACATATTTTTTATTGCTTTTTGCGGTTTCTATCAAATTAGTATCTCTACTAAACAATTGCACAGTTTCTTTACAGTCTATATTTAAAGTAAAGTCCACTCCCAAATCATGCAAAAAAATAGTATTTTCGTGTACTTTATTGTTTTCATAAAGTATAAAGTACAATTACTTGAAATAAAGTACAATACTTTATTATAAAGCACGGGTGGTAACCCTAGTATCACGTAATAGGTAGTGAGGTTGGCTTGTGCTCCTAAGATCTTAGTAGTATCCCTACACACGGAATACGGTGATACTAAAACTACTTTTGAAACACACATCGCACGTGCTTAAAGGAACATGGACCCATTAACAGATAGGTCAGGTTTGAGTTACGTACTTATATAGTCTTTCTATTTCGTACTGAGATCGAATCAATGTTAATTAAACGATCAAAACACAAGCAGAATTACTAATTAATAAATCAGTATCAATTTAATGCGCTTACAAGTAAGACAAGTATTCTTTAGAGGATCTTCTTTAGTGATCCCAAAAATCATCTTTTTTTGAGTTAAGTCACTTTTCCATTAAGCATGCGACATAGTAATAAAATGCATACAAACTGTCGCCAAATATTTGTTACATTCCTCAACCAGCGCCGAACTGTGAAGTACTCGCGATTCGACAGCACATCCATTACTCCGTGACATGCGGGTTGAGCCCCTACTATTTGTCATTCGACTTTCTATTCTTCACGAAAAAGCTATTGTCATTTAGATTCATTGCGGACTGAGAGCGTTTGGTGACAAAGAAAAACTGTTACTGATAAGGTTTTATTGGAAAATTTGACGTGAAAAATAAAATCGAGGTCGCTTCGGGTTGATTTTTTTGGTAAGTTTAGGCTTTGGGATATTTTTCCTTAAAAATAGAAAGCGGGAAAATCAGCTTTGTGGTCTTTGATATAGATAATAAATAAAAGGAAGTAGTTTTTTTAAAGAATTTTATTAAAATCCTATTCTCATTACACAGTTCTATGTGGTCTTTCTCTTGGTTGTTACGTTTTTGCCGACGTGTGTGACGACGCACACGAAAGTTATTAGGTCTCCACGAAAGCCCAGCGCTGTTGTGGTCCTCCACTGCAGCACATGCTGCGTGGAGTCCTTTTTAGGTAATTATATGTAAACTTATGTGTAAAAATTGTTTACTGTTTTGATTTCTGTTCTTTGTTTATCTGTATTTATGTCTAAATAAAATTTTATTTCATTTCATTTCAAAGTCCTGCTTCGTGCGTTTATATACTTACCGCATGAAGACATTATTATAAAATAGGCAAGACAGTAGGGAGACTTAAATCAACGAGGATAATTCTAATAATAAGAGGATAAGTCTTATATACGAGTTGACTCAGCAAAAATAACCCTTTTATCTAGGAACAAAATAAGTTTACAGACAATGGTAAGGGATAGTGGAACTCTTTTTTTATATTTCCGCTGTGACCTGATTTCGAAGAATTTAATCTGGAAATTGCTTGCTTAGCAGATTTCCCAGTTATACGACATGAGACAAAACGATGTCACAGTGAAATAAACTTATAGTTCAGCGAAGTAATTTGTTTGTAGTCTCGATGTTGTTCCGATAGAAAAAAGGTTGTGAAAAGAGCAGCAAAACGTAATTCCGACCAATATCCTGTTCTATTTTTAAGTAGTCTCCTGTTTTATTTTCAAATAGTCTCCTGTTTTATTTTCATGTTGGCTCGAAAAGTTCAGGGCGCCACCTTCGTGCTGGGTGGAGCAATGACATACGAAAAACTAATTAAAAAAACAAAAAATATTTTGATTTTTTTCAAACTTTCTGCGGTGACCCCTTATAAGCTGAGGGTAAGCAGGAATGATGATGATTAACAATTTTTCAATGGTAAGCAAAAATAAATATCTTGAAAATTTCCTAGGTATTAGGTTCGAGGTATTTTTATTTTTGCTGACCGTAGAATTAAATTTAAAAGAAGCGTATTTAAAATTTTAATTTTTAAACCTACCTTTTATAAACAATTACCACGCAGTTCAATTACCACGCAGGAGTCAGGACAAATATTTGTGTGCCTAATCATGAATATTTGTTCTGGTTTGGGAGTTTTCCTATGTATATTAAGTATGTATATAGAAAAAAATGTATATGTTATTATTACACAAGTTCTTAATACTACTTATTATGGAACTAAATAATTGGTGTGATTGTCAAAACAATTTATGTATTTATTTCATTTATATTAATATATTTTATAATGAGTGTATGGGATCCTACCAAGACCTAAGGAGCCAAAGCCAATCTCACCTGCAAGTGGTGCATCTGCCAATAAACGGACGAGGCTCTGGCGAACATAACAGTGCCCGGTAAGCGGCAATATGCTCGCCACCCATTAAGTGGGACCAATTATATAATTTGCGAAGTGTGGGCGTATAATATGCATCTGCCTAACCCTTCGGGGAACCAGGCGAGCAGGCGTGAATGTATGAATGTATTTTATAAGAAATATCGTTTACTGACTCCACTTGCATTACACGCTCAAAGTGACGACACGATATCTGTAAGTCTATAATAATGTACCTTTTATTATATTGGATCCGTGCTCCGGTTTATAAGACGGATCAAAGATACCAGACTCAATCAGGCTAGTGAGATGGGATAAAGAGTGGCTCATAATCCTGGTTAGGGAAAAAATCTAATTTATTTATCCCAGCTTGGGCTACGAAGCCTTCGAAACTTTTGTGATAGTCCCAGGAATGGATTTAGGAGTGCCTTTTTCATTTTTTATTTATTTATTAAACATAATAACTTTATCACATGGTTTTTAATCAAACAAATAACCACAGAGATTTGTCAGGTGTGTTTGATATGTAGTTCATAGTTAGTTAAATGAAATATACTTATAAACTAAATGTAGTGGATTTAGAAATGTCTCTATAAGAGTGCATTTAAGAGTGCCTCTTTAGTAGTACATTTAGGAGTGCCTCTTTAGTACTGGATTGATGAGTGGCTCTTTAGTAGTGGATTTAGGAACGCCTCGTTTAGTTTAGTAAATAGTTCCCTAAAGGGCTAGTAGACTTAATCCTAGGAGGTCCATATCGCTACCGGGAGCCCGCTGTATGAAGTTGGCAGGAAACTCGGCAAGGTTCAGTTTCATGCTAGGGTCGGCTTGCACAAATAGTCACTTATTCTGTTTAGTGCTAAATCTATTTTTAAAATCTATCTGCCTCTCTAAACTTCAAACCAATGACTAAATGCAACATTTTAAATCAAATTAAGTTTCAAATTTAGCTTAAATCAAGTTTAGCTTGAATCAAATGTAGCTTAAAACAAATGTAGCTTTAATCAAATTTAACTTAAATCAAATGAAGCTTACATTAAAAGTAGCTTAAATCAAATTAAGCTTTAATCTCATTCAGCTTTAACCTAAGTAAGCTTAAATCATATGTAGCTTAAATCAAATGTAGCTTTAATCAAATATAGCTTAAATCAAATTAAGCTTAAATCATGACTTTTTAATTCCATTTATTTTATATTGACATTCACACGCCCTGCGTTTGGCAAAATAGATGTTCTATTATATACGAAAACCACCACATGTTACTCTATTTTATGTGAATAAATTATTTCATTTCATCAAATGTAGCCTAAATCAAATGTAGCTTAAACCAAATTTAGCTTAAAACATATATAGCTTAAATCTTATTTAAATTCAATCTGATTTAGCTAATATCAAATTCAAAATAAGAACTGTTGTGCAAGCCTGCCAAAGACATGCGCCAGTGCAGTTTGACGAAGGCCGGAGTGCGGCGTCTTGCTGTCTGCTGATAGAATTTTATAAGCCTAACAGGGTATATAACTTGGCTTAACGACTACCACAATAGCATTAACCAGGACAACCGATTTAAAAGCCTTTCAAAGCACGGAAGCGCTCGATGTGAAATTCCAAGAACTGTTAGTGACCCTATCAAATGTAATATGTCTTGCTTTAATGTTTTCTTTGTCCCAAATAACTGTATGTCCTTTCATTACATTTACAAATAATAAACATTTAGGAAAGAAAATTTGAATAAATATATATTTATAATTTTCAGTTTCCGGTAAGCTGCAATAGGCTCGCCACCTATAACGAGGAAAATATAAGTGGCGCAATGTGGGCGTAAGTTATTTGCCTCTGCCTACCTTTTCGGGAAAATAGGCGTGGTATAACTTATATGAGTTATAAATAAAAGGCCAATTCACACGAAGCAATGTATTGAGGTGAGAAGCAATAGTTGCAAGTGTAAATACTAATTAATTGTACGATATACTGTAAAAGCTTAACTAACACTCATGTACGTTCATAAAAACTAAACGGCAAATAATCCACCGTTATTACACATTAATGTCCGAAATAACACAAATTTTAGAAAATAAAACAAAACTGCATACATGCCGCTTGACTTTCTCGCCAAGAAATCCTTTATTTAATTTTTTAAAATCATGTGTACAGTCATTGTACAAATTTGGCCAAATAAACGTAATTATCCTTGATGGCCATTACCATTTAATAAAATACGAAGAAGAAAATAATAATATAATTTTCTAATCACAAACAATTGGTACATTAGTAGTGGATAGATGATTATAATAATTACAAAGTAAAGTTCAATTGACAGTTTGTTTGTGTGTGTGTGTCGGAGATAGGTATGAGTATAGTATGACATACCTGTTTTAAACAATGAAACGGTTTAAAATCTGTCATTAAAGAAACTTCTCAATTGAACAATACAAGAAGAGCTTCAAGTAACCACTTTCCTCATAGATTAAATCAGAAAGACAGATATTTTTAAGAAGTATAATTAAAGATTTCGCATTAAAAACTAAGTGTAAAATAAGTAAAAAGCGAATAGTTTACACAAGCTTTTAACTAACAATACATCGCCATAGTGGCTAGAAAATCGCGCTCTATTTCAGCATAAAAGTTGTGTTTTTAATACGGGAAGCAAAATGTCTTTTTTTTCGGTCTGTCCACAGTCAGCACTTTAGTTTCTGAGTTTTGCAACGCTTAAAAATCTAAGCTAAAAACCGTCCGTACACATGATACGACGCGATGCGACGGGGCTCAGTTAAGGCAGAGGCTTATAGTCGATTCAGAAAATAGTAATTGTTAAAAATAAATAATAAGTCATATTATACGCCCACACTTCGCCAATTACGTTGTTGGTCCCACGTAAAAGGCGACGAGCATATTGCTGCATACGTGGACGTTCGCCAGAGCCTCGTCTATTGATGAGGTGCACGCTGAGGTTGGCTTTGGCTCTTCAAATGTTGGCAGGATCTCTATTTAAAAAATATATAATTTACATTATTTACAACATATAACAATACAGTCAATACTAAATACATAGCGTTTCACGGACTCAAACCGCTGTTTTTTCACAATTTTTATTATGCTTTAATCTGAAATATTAGGTTTATCGCACACTTTTGTCCCTTTCCCTCTTTCGATATTAATATCTGCGTATCTGTCAGCGTTCTTGCGGATGCGAAATTTTTGATATCGCAATATTATGCAGCAATTATTCAAGTTACCGATAGTCGGAACAAACTTGAGGGGTAAGTAATGACAAAAGGATTAAAAAGATCCTCCGAACTCGCAGAACGGATATTCTGTTAGATGTCTGAGGGCCTACTCTAATTCAACGAAAACGAAAATTCGTAATACCCATCACTTTCACTCGATAATGATATACCTAGAGAGTGAGAGAGACAGAGGGTTATGAAAGTCGCAAGAAATAAAAATAACTTGTAATCTTAAATTTTAGGTTTGCACTAACAATTGAAGCGCTCGTAGCTCCGCGGTGCTGGTCGGAAGGGATCCCCAATGTAAAGCAGAGTTTACGGAGGTCAGTCCTTTGATGGGTGACCTTTTGTGTGGTATTTGATATCGAGAGCTTCCGTGCTTAGAAAGACACATAATGATGTTGGTCCCGGTTCTCACTAAAAGTGGTAGTCTTTTAGCCATGTTAGAAGCCTAATTAGGCGAATTAAAAAATTCTAATAGCAGGCACCGTACATCTGCTCCCGCCAATCCGCACTGGGACTCAGTAGTGGGACGTTAATGGGCTGAGATGATGACAATGATGACTAACCATTGTATGCATAGGTATCTACGTCGTGGTAGAAATGTGAAAGGCCTCTTAAAACTAACTATGGCGCCAGTGTACAAGCATTGCATGAAATGGACAGATGAATGAAATATCGGTGTTGTATTTATTATAGCGACGAGCTTGAGGAATTCAGTTTCGGCGATTCCGAATTTCAGTCAACTGTACGTTTCAATCATCGCTAGTACTGTGGCGCCACAGCATCATAGCTCGGATAGAAAATAGCCTCCCCTTAACTGTACCGAGAACAAAAACTGTGCATAATTAATATCATCTAGCGGACGCATATTGCATATTCACGAGGGAGGTATAACGATAACATTATACGGAAAATGGCCGCTGTGTGGTGAGCAGCTGATCAATATCGTGTTAATTTAATAGTAAATAAAAAAATAAAAAATATACTTTATTGTCTTTAAGATCAACATGATCATTTAGATTCGTCAAACATTCACACACAAAATGGAAATTCGATATATTTTTTAACAACAATGAAAGAGATATGGGCGGTACCATAGTAAAGAAATAATATGGGTTCTTTGTCAGAATTTGTCAAGGTTTGTCGGTTTATCTGTCTGTTGTGGTTTTTCTCAAGATTTGTCAGTCTGTCGGCGACTCTTATCAGGGCGATCTGTCAGTCAGCCTGTCGTGATTGTCAGGAGGAAGGGGATTGTCCGTCCGTCAGTCAGTCTGTCGATGACTCTAACGAGGCTTCCAAAAAGGCAACGCGATTGAGAAGAATGCCTCAAGAAACTTATTTCGGCTTTATCAAGGTCTGACCAGTACATTATCTATATATTATCTGACTACATATTATGCTACGCAGGCCTGGACATTGTCTCACCATCATCAGCCTACATTCGTCTATAGCTGGACAAAGGCCTCTCCAATGGAACGCTACTGAGCTCGAACTTCAGCACTTCGTCATGAACCGCTGCCGGCCGCTTTGCGTATATCGTTGCTCCACCTACCTGGAAGGCATGCCTCAATGCGCTTCCTGAGCCTGTGAACATTATCTAAATCATAATATCCTAGCATTATTCCGGTTGCCCCAGACTTAAGCTTAGGGCCCAGGGTCTGCTCACTGGTTCAACCAGATTTGACTGAATTTCAGTTATTACGTAAAGCGACTGCCGTCTGACCCCCGCAACACAGAGGGAAACATAGTTCTATGGTAAATGGTAAAACCAGCTGTCTGTCTGTTAGAAGGCACTGACTTTCTGATAACGACTGCCAGAGATGTTCATGACAGCCAGGACCAACAGCTTAACGTGCTTTCCGAGGCACGGAGCAAGCGATAATTACGCACATAACTTCGAAAAGACATAGGTGCGCGCGCCACCAGGGTTTGAACCAGAGACCCTCTGAATTTAAAGGCAAGGGGTCTCGCCACTGGGCTATCGCAGCTCTAATATTTATCTAAATAATATTACTTAATGACACAAACAGTCAAGCATTCAAGGAGTTGCCTCTGTGATCCTTTATTTCGGTGATCGATTCCTACCATGTGCTTTGCTGCCGGCTGATGAGTTTCTTAGTTCCTTTCATTCAGGGTCAGTGGGCCATAAAACGACAATGCCGGCTCAGCAGGCCGTCATGAGTGGGTGCGCTTTGTATCGTGCTTATTCTACGGTTTTTTGGACTACATCAACTGCTTACCATCAGGCAGGATGTAGTCAATATGACGTTTCACAAAAATCAAGGTTCACCGAGTACCGCAAGTATAAAATGTGTAAGGGACATTTTATACGTTTTTTTCATTGTCTTAATTGTCTAATTACCAGTTTAAAAAATCAATCCGTAAGATGTATCCGTGAAATGGTTATGCATACAATTAAGACACAAATTGTATAAAAATATTTCATAAGCAATACTCCCCTTCACACAGTATATACTTAATGTGAAAAGGTCCCAGACTTTACTTTGAATCAGCTGAGAGGATATATTCCTGAAGCTAATTTTACGCATAAGGAACTTTCTCAAGTGAAGTGGTTGTGGCCACAAAACTGGCAAGTAACATTCAAAATTTTATATAATTTGCAAAACGAAATCATAATACATACTCCATTAATAATAAGTGTATACATACGTAATGTCACGCCTGTTTCCCCGAAAGGGTTGGTAGAAGCATATTATACGCCCACATTTAGCTAGTTATATTGTTTAGTCCTAGATTAATAATGTTGGGCCAAAAACGTTACCCAAAATATCACATCACAAACTATTTTACGCAAATTCTCATTCGGCGAAAAAACATTTGTCAAAACAAGTGATGGATTAAAAATATCTTCGTAATAATTCCCGCGCTACTATAATTTCAAAAAAAATCAAGAAACATTTCGAGAGTTTGACTCTAGTTTCAGCATTGGTCACGAAGACATCGTTGATAAGTGTGTAAGGGCGAAACACGTGTCGTGTTGTATTGTTTCTTGATATGGCTGGAATTTATAGTAGCGCGGGAATTGTTACAAAGATATTACTTGCTTACAATGAATTTCCGGAAAGTAACGCCTGAATCAATAAATTATTTGTCAAAACAACTAAACGCAAATATTTAATAAGCAAATCTCTTTATTGGCAAATTATTGTTTAACAATGAATAATTATTTGGTCATGTTTCATTGCATATTGCAGTATTGCATGGCATACAAATAATTTACAGGTAATAATTTTTATCATAAATTAATCTAAATTAAAATTCATTTTTAGTTTTTTTCATTGAAATGTAATTAAGAAATAATGTCTCTAAATATTCCCTAATTTTTATATAAATATTCGGAATGAAGAAGTGAATATATCAAAAAATAATGTTTGAATATAACCAAAATTAACCATTAAGAATAGAGGCGATCTGGCGCTAGGCAGCCGCCGCTGCCGCGGCACACTCACTACGCTCGCTTCGCTCGCTCTGCCTTCGCCCGTTTATGGTTTCACTGAGATGTACTTTTTGTTTTAGGAAAATTCAAGCCCAGGCATGTGCAAAAAGTACGCATCAGACTTGACTCTTAACCAAGAATGTCTTAAAAATGTTTGTTAGCACTCAGCTATTTGCCTGAAGAAGAAATCCCTGTTTACTCTAACAGGCTCCAACATCGTATAGAAGACCCGGATTGGCAATGTTTAGCTCTGTGGTTTGACGAAAACTACATTAGCGACACAAAGAGCACGCGGCAAAAATATGCACAAAAATTATCGGAGTTGTCATAAGATTTTCCAAATGAAAATACCTAAAACTTCAAATTCTACTGAAGCTTGGCACCAAAAGATAAATGTCTTAATTGATAAAATTTTGGAAGAAGTGCGAAATGAACATTTGCTAAAGATTCATTTGAGAAATAAATATTGGGCGACCAGTTCTTTGGAAAGTGAAATTTGACGGAAAATAGTTTGGCCAAACGGAGGGATCCCAGGTGCACCTTTATTACTTTATAATGTATGTACACTTATGTGTATAATAAAGTCATATAGACGGGTGCATAGGGCTCCTACCAAGACCTAAGAAGCCCAAGCCAACCTCACCTGCAAGTGGTGCACCGGCCGATCAACGGACGAGGCTCTGGCGAACATAACAGTGCCCGGTAAGCGGCAATAAGCTCGCCAACTATTACGTGGGACCAACTATATAATTGGCGAAGTGTGGGCGTGTAATATGCCTCTGTAAATGTATGTATGTAGGTATGCCTTTTCTATGGCCCTACACTCGTATAAAAATATATACTTGAGTGAACTAACAAGAAATAAAATTAAATTCAAACTACGAAAGAAGCCTCTTGTTAAAAGATCTAACCATTTGGGTTAAGTTTCTTATACACGAAGTCTATTTATACAAAACAACCATATTATCATTTACCTGCCCTACTCCCAGTTTTTTTGGAGTCATAGCAGCCTTTTTTTAATGTGTAATATTGACTACATCTTGCCTGATGGTAAGCAGTTCAAAAAAATTAAGGCGCTTCATACCGAGGAGAAGCACGGTAAATTTTTTATGTAAATATTACTTATATAGACTTTTAATATTTATAACATATGTATTTAGTCAGTCTTTAGTCAGTAGTTAGTTATCTTTGAAAAGTGGAAATGGTTTTTTCATTTTTAACAAGTTAAGAAATTCAACATTAAGTAATCATTAAATAACAGTAATTAAATTATTAAGTAATTTCAACGCAATCTAAGGACTTGTACATTTGTAGCGTCGCCCTACAGATTTATAATAACTGGATCTTATAAATCTGGTCTTCTTACTAAGTCTATGTGCGTTACTATATTCGCATTGAAGTAGAAATTACCCTTACTCGATGTAGGTATACTCGTTTTCGCAGAAGCACAATTCCGTCTATTTTGCCTTAAATCTGTTACTTCACTAAGACTTGGTGCTGTTAACGGATTACGTGAATAGGCTTTTAGTTTAGATTCTGAACGTATTTTTGCAAAGGCTTAGTAATAGAACCTATTTTGTATTATCCATTGGTCTCTCTATTTGTAAGGATATCGTACGAGTGTGGATTGCCAAGTTCGAGGCCTCACACAAAATCATCTATTTTATTTTGAACACTGTCATAGATTTTTTTTTACATACCTATAAACTTTTCACAAATTCATTTCTTTTTTTAACAATTATTATTAGTCGTCTAATACGGCTCAGTTGGTACAGTAAATTGCAGTTTTTGTATTTAAAATAATTAAGCAACTAATTTGCTACACCAGAAAATAAAAAAAAAACAAAACATGAGATGTATAAAATACAAAAAAGGGGACAATAGAAAAAAAATCTAGATTTTTTATAAAAAATACGATTAAGTTGGGGTTCCATAGTCAAATCAGTCAGGCGTGATGCAAACTACCACCTCTTAAGGTATTTAGGTCGACTTATCCTGTAACCCTGTATAATTGGCGAATTGTGGGCGTATTATATGCCTCTGCCTACCCCTTCGGGGAAACTAACGTGAAGGTTAATGTCATAATGAAGTTTTTTAATCAGTTATTTGTATTGTTATATTTGTTGAGTTGTTTCAAGCAATTTCTTTCTCATTGCATTTTGATCTTGATTTTTTGTTTCACATAGCTGATTATACTCAATACTTTATTGCGTTCCAACAACGTGTTTTACAAGATGGTAGTTTAGGTACAAAAGTATCAATTGTGGACCCTGTCGGGCACAGCATAGTGTAGGAGAGAAGAGGAAGGACGCTGTTTAATTACTAGTTAGTTAAATCTAGTTGTTAATTAAATAATTCATAAATATTTGCTCATTTTTGACTACGAGTAGTTATTAGTTGTTATTCTCATTAAATTTCATAGTAATAAAATGTTAGGTATACTTAGTTATATTTGCTTTTATTTAAACTTTATTGTTGTTTTCATATTATTTTTTCGGTTAAATATTCTTTTACCTTTATACTATTAAATTTAATATGTAAGTAATACAATTTTTTTATAATGCACGTTTGGGACTATTTTTAATTATTGATTAAATTATTGTGTAATAATATTTGTCTTATTATTTTTAAGTAAAAGTGTAAACAGATACTGGTAATCCTAAATAAAATAAATAAATAAACGTTGTATGGTTGCTTAGCTGAGTAAATAATATTATATTTACGTCAAAAGTGTTCTTGTTTGCGCAGCGTCTAATAGAGTACCCGAATTAATGACATTACAATGACATGAGCATGGAAATGAAAAAGTAACATGGTTTCATCAGAGAGCCTTCCTTCATAATAATTCAAAAAATCCTCGAGCATGTAACACGGCTAAATTAAGTTGAGTGTTTTCATAATAAATTGCTCAAGAATTATGTTATCTCTGTAATGTCACCGCGTTTTTTTTAATGAGAAATTTCTTTAATATGCGGTAAAGATAAGAATTTTTAAAAAGAGCTTTGTGAAAATTGCGTCAGGAGTGAATTTCCTGCAGGTAGCAGCGATGACTTTTCAAATGTATAATATGCTTAATTATCGTTGGTTCGTGCCTTGGAAAACAGCCGAGTTGAGCCGTTAGTCCCGGCTGTCATGAACATCTATGGCAGTCGTTATTAGGAAGTCAGTGCCTTCTAACATCCTGACAGCTGGTTTAACCGTAGCATGATATTTCCCTCTAGGCTGCGGAGGTCAGACGGCAGTCGCTCCATGTAATAACTGAAATTCAAATCTAGTCAGACCAGTAAGCAGACCCTGGGCACAACCGGGATCATGCTAGAATAATCAAATAATCTTCCTAAAGGGAGTATTCTAACAGTCTTCTATCAGGCAGGAACACAAGAGCAAGTCCAGATCCTAAAAAGGTTCTATTATTCTTTTTATGGTCAGAAACTCAAAAAATAAGGAAAAGTTAGTTCTCGTTCGTATGTTTTTAATAGATAGATTACAAATTAGTTCGAATATCCAAGTTTTGATGAGTTTTATCAATTGATACTTCGATATAAATCTTTACATCTATATCCGATAAACTACGAAGCATATGGCACGGTCCAAAATGCACGATATGTATCTAATTGATGTATCGGATTTTCCGGTATAATTAACTGCATGAACTATGTTCCGATAATTCACAAATGAAACGGCTTTCGGATGCTTGTATTGGTTTGGGTAATCAGGTCGATACGTATGAAATATTGTAGGGATACTATCACAATCTAAGGAGCCCCACTAAAAATCTTCCGACGACGTTGAGAAAAAGGCGGGGGCCAGTACCTGGGTTGCAGTGTCTGACACCCCGCCCGCGGCCAACGTCCCCCGGACCGAAACCGGGAGGACCTCCTCAGAGAGGCGCAGTGGACCCGCCCCTCCTACCTCCTTGTGCGACAATAGCGTTTGTGGTCGACTTTCCATAGGGTCCATGGTTAGACAGTAGGGGCCCCCTGCCCCCGGCGCCTTAGACCCTCCTAGCGCTTCTGAACGAGTCCTCCTGCCCGCCCGCTGCGCCCTCCATAGGTCTCTCTGGGTTTCCCTCCCGGTAGTATTAAGAGCACCCAGAATCGCCAACCCCTGAGTGTTACCTTTTCCCGCCCTACCGGGAAATACTCAGCCCCCCCACCACGCCAAGCTTGAGACCTATCCGGGGGGGACGATCTAAGGAGCCCAAGCTAACCTCACATATAAGTGGTGTACCTGCCATTCAACGAACGAGGTTCTGAGAACATAAAAGTTTCCATTCCGTTTCAGCAGCAACACGGCTGTACAAAACAAAACCTAGCAAAAGACATACTTTTAAGAAACGTTTTCTTAAATGATTGTGGATATACCACAATAATTACGAATAGTAATTTACAAAACGTGTTTAAAAAAAAGGTCTCTTGCTATGTTTTGGTTTTGGTCAGCCGAATAGGCCCGCCACCTTTTACGAGGGACCAACAATCTAATTGGCGTATAACATGCGTCTACCCTTACGGGGAAACAGGCATGATATTGTGTGTTTATGTGAGTACTTGGACAAACGTTTCAATAAATGTATTCCTGCAAAACAAAGACCTTAAAAAGACTGTAAAAAACAAATATTTTGAGCAAACAAAGATCAGAGCTATTGCATGGGTCGCTTTAAATTAATGAATTTGTATAAAAGTAAAAGTAAAAGTAAAAAATTATTTATTTCAAAAACTATTATACATAGTACTTGAAAACGTCATGATTACAAATGAAAAAAAAATACAATCGAAATAATATTACACTAAATCACGAAGCTTAGATTCACTTACATGCAACAAAACAATTTAAAAACAAAAAATAATTAAGTGTAAGTAAATCTAAGTGCTAGTTCCGAGCCACCGCACTGTAAGAAGAACTGGCAAGAAACTCACAGGCTATGCTCTTTTCAATATGTCCATTAGTTTGGTACTAGAATTACAATCTTCATTTGTCTGTGAAGCTATACAATGCAATATAACATAACCTTAAGAATATTTATGTTTTCAAGTCATTCATATTAGAATAGCCTGTATGAAACGGCAGTTTAATCCCAAGCATTTTTATCTGCCGTATAGTCTTTAATAGAATAGTATCCCTTTGAAGACAGCTTGTGTTTTATGTTATATGTTGTATATACTTTGTAAGATTTTGAGAATAACTTGGACTTGCAGTGAGTTCTTTTATTTCTTTTTCTTTTCTTTTTAATGTGTGATACGTGCGGTTTGCACATTTAGCCAGTGTCAAGTACCTAAGATATATATTATCAACATATAAATTATAGTAAATGAGAATAAGTGGTAATAAAGATGATAAATGGTAAGTGAGATGCAGTAAACATGTGGGACTATACTGAGATCTCACATCTACTTCTTGAGAGAATTTAAAATGTTATGATGCACTGTTTCACAAACACTCAACGGTTATTCTATTATTAATAGTTCAATTTATTTTATTTATTTATAGAAAATGAAACAAAGCTACAGACATGACGCTTTACTTTCCCGCCAAGAAGTCCAGTGAGTTCTTAAATTAAATGCATTTGTTTTTTTTTCTAAGTGAATTTGAATGAGAGAAAGAAATAAAAATGGAAGTTATTGCTTTGATTTGAGTATTTGAATTCCAATGCATGTGTGTCCGTTGTTCATCATCATCATCTCAGCCAGTAGAAGTCCACTGCTGGATCCATGTCGAGCGATCACAAGCATTTACCGACTACCAATCCAATTAAGCTTATTCTCGATCTTCTTGCGTCACCTACATAATACTAACAATTCAGCCATTACATTGTCCTCATCCAATAGTTTACTTTATATTGAGGGTTTTTGCACATAATCACCACACTGGGCAGCCGGATTAGTGATCGCATTTTCAGCCAGTACGCAGAATAACGCTGCTGTCCATCATCCAGTAGGTATTCCCTTCGTCGACTTTTATGGTCCTATTAGATCCCCTTTCTCATGAGATGAGAGGGGATAGCACAATTCTAGGCCGGTCCCACACGGCACCTACATAATATACTAGTACCAAAACGTAACGTTTCCTATCTCAATTATTTGCCTAATAGCTTACCCGCAAACCTAAGCCAGGCTATACGTCACGATATACAGGGTGCCCCAGTGTTGGCGGCACACATACAGTATCTGCCAGTAAATTTGGGCGCTCGCCAAATGCAATGCTCATCCATTATGTTGACTCGGCACTGTACGGCATGTGCGAGGTTTCATTATCACTCGGGAAAGTAATCACTATATATATAGTATAAAACAGAGACGCTTTCCGCTGTCTGTCTGTCCTTATGTATGTTTAGATCTTTAAAACTACGCAATGGATTTTTTTAATAGATAGAGTGATCCAAGAGGTAGTTTTACATATAAGTCGCGCGGACGAAGTCGCGGGCGGCCGCTAGTAAAATATAAATAAAAGACAAATTAAATGTGGATTATGCTTTATTCAATTTGGACTTCCATGAAGTGTTTTATACATGGCGGGATAAATGAATACTACACACGCCCAAAAACTCTTTTTGGCGTGGACAGAAAAGTTATAACAAATATTTAACATAGAAAATTGTAGCAAAATTCACGTGTGGCAAATAATGAGGGCCAAAATAATGCTAACACGTCTAATTATTACGGGCAGGAACTCGAGTGGAGAAGAACAGCTCATAGTTTTTCATTACTAGGTGGCCGGAAACGATTACCGAAGTGAAGCAGACTTCACAAAGGTCAGTCCTTGGATATGTGACTGATTGTGTGGTATTTTTATATTGAGCACTTCCGTGCCTTCCGAAATGGTAGTTTGCTAAGCCACGTTAGTGGCTATATTTGGTGGCTTGAACATTTCTAACAGCAGTACACCCACTCATCAGTCTCCACCAATCTGTACTGGGTTTGCGAGGTGTAAAATAGCTCATTAATATTTATTATCGAAAGCAGCACACTGGTTTAAGCGCGTAAGCATCACAATTATTTTAGTAAAATATATTTAAACTATCAGAAGACACCGTCTCAACTATTAACTGTCATCACTATACCATACAGTATTCACTTAAACAACACAAAAAACGTGTGTCTTTATATCTTGTGCACTCATATTAAACAAATGATACTATGCAGCAACAATACATTTTGCATGGCTATTAAGGTGTACAACAGATTTGCTAATGAATTAAAAGATTTGCCTGTAAATAAATTTCAACAAATATTATTTAAATTGTTAATTAAGGAATGTTTTTATACGACTACAGACTTTTTTGAATAAAAGATGTAATTTATTTAGTATTAGTTGTTACAAGGACTTACTTGTAAAATGTGATTTATTTAATTATAATGAAAACCGGAATGTACATCCAACATTTCCACGCCGACGGTGGCAGAGAATGCCGAACATTATAATTATTTGTAACACCATATTGTATGCCATATTCTTGGAAATAAATGAATTGAATTAAAAAACATCTAGTAAATACCGCAAAATTCTAGTAACACTAGATTTTTTTTCAGTATATTCAAAGAAAAATCGTTCTACAATTTAAATATTACACCCAAACTTATCGTCAGACAATGGAACCACGCAACTTTATACATATACAGAGTAAATACTGCTCTCTAGAGCGTGCTCTGTGATTGAAGCATGTTACATGTCCGGTGCGGGTCCATTTCCCAAAATTCGCGTTTATTTAGTTGCTTCGTCTACGTACTGGGGAACAACGAAGCAACTCAATAGTCTGGAACGAATTAGTACGGGTTTCAGTTTTATTGGTTACAGCTTTGGGGGACCCTTCCAGTATCTTCAAATTTTCACTGTGTGTGTTTTGTATTCTTGTATTTGAAAAATTATTTTAAGAAGCATAGCCTGTGAGTTTCTTGTCAGTTCTTCTCACAGAGCGGGGGCTCGTAACTGGCACTTAGATTCACTTACACCTAATTTTTATTTTTTTGCATGTAAGTGAATCTAAGCTTCGTGATTTCAGTGTAGTAATATTTAATTTTTTTTTATGTTTTATTTTGTTTTCACGTTTTCAAGTGCTATGTAATAGTTTATGAAATAAAGAACTTTTTACTTTCTCATATTCTGCTCCCATTTATCTCAAGTCGAAGCATTATAATTATATATTTGAGGTAACAGCCTAACTCGAGGATCTACAGCTGCGTAGAGACATTGCATCTCTCAGTGTCTTCTCCCGGAACTACTATGGCGAGTGTTCTGAGGAGCTTTTCAATCTCATCCCGCCCTCTTCTTTCCTCTCCCGAACAACACGTGCTGGTCTCAAAAACCAAATTATTCAATTTATTAAGTTTATAATTCAAGTTATATAAAAAAAAGCTCTAGAATTCGGCTCATGTGTTTCCTATTTCCTATGAGCCCGAGTCTTTTAAGCGGGGCGTGAAACGGAATTTTAGTAATGAGTGGGTGCGCTTTGTACAGTGCTAACTTAATTCACGGTATGAATCGCTTTAATTTTTTGGCTATTAATAATTACCAAAATACTTATGCTTTTTAAAATTTATTTGCTACGTCTAGTTACAGACTGCGAGGCAACTAAATAATTTTCAATTCTATATAAGTGCATACAACTAATAAGTATAACGTAATTAATTTTTACATTTTAATATTTTATTAGCATGTAAGAGATTTGCTTTATATTTTTTTGTTATTTATATTTTTTTTTTATTTGTAACACTTTTTTGGAGAAACATTTATCCCGTACAACTATTTAGTTTACAACTGCTAGAGTTGGCTGGTAGAGTTTTGTGCAATAAAGGATTATTATTATATTTCTAGACTTCCATATCTGTATTTTCATTTGTTGCTTATCATTTTCCTCTTGCTTTGTTCTCAGTTTATATCGAGTTTATGCAGCATGTCTTCTCTTTTCGTAAACCCAATCATCTCAGTCATTTGAAGTCCACTGCTGAACATAGGCCTCCCCAAAAGCTTTTCACGTTGATCGATCCTGTGCCGCCTGCATCGACCGCGCTCTACGCCTTAACCAGATCATCGGACCATCGGCTAAGAGGCCGCCCTCTACTACGTTTGCTGAGATTTGTGGTCGCCATTGAATAACCTTAACGCCCCATCGATCGGTCCTCGAGCTTTGTGCCCCGCCCACTGCCTGCTCACCTTTTTCTGTTCATATTTTAGACACATATAGTATATATATATAGTACGTGAAGTTTCATTTGTTTCATTCCTGTGAATGGGCGCGTAAGTTTTAAATGTTATTCTCAAAAAGTATAAAAGTTGTGCCTAAGTTGTGTGCATAAGTTTATGCACACAACTTTGGCAGGACAAGGCCGCCACACACCCACTTGCCTCCGCAAATACGCACTGACCAGTGGGAGGCAAGTACGCCGTCAATATCTCTCGCCTTGATTGTGCGAGAAGGTTTGTGATCAGGGTTCACTCTAATATGCTAAGATGATGATGATGATCAATCAATGTGGGAACCGAACCCAAAACCTTAGAAGCCGCGTAAGTTTTTTAATTTACTTTGGGCGGAAACGATATTTTAAAATGGATCAATGCTAAAAGTTTCATGACCCACTTTGGGACTCGAATGAAGTCACGTTTTATCGTGAAATTTGTCGACTCGTAATCGAATCATAAATTTAAATAAAAACATGTTTATTAGGCAGTTTCTAACATTTTCACTTTGATTTGACAGTTGAAATTTATAATTATCCATGAAACAGTTTGAATAAAACATCTCTCGGCTTCTTGGCGGGAAAGTGAAGAATCATGTCTACAGGTGTTTAACTTTCTAAAATGTGTGTTATTTTGAACATTAATGTGTAACGGTGGCTTATGAACCGTTAAGTGTTTGTGAAGAAACATGAGTGTTGGTAAATCAACCGTCAGTGCAACATCACTTTTTATATTCTCTCAAAAAGTTCATGTGAGATCTCAGAATAGTTCCACATCTTTACTGAGTACTCAAGGGGTTTAGGGAGAGGGAATCTCATATACTATGAACTATATGTTATTAATATATCTTTTAACTGACACTGGCTGAATGTGCTAAGCGTAAGCGAAAGAAGCCATTTTTTTATTCAAACATGTGTAAATTTTTGGAAAGTAGCATATTACTATAGAAGCATTTAGTAAATTGTCCACTACATTACTGGGCGAGGACTTTGACTTGACTAGACTTTAACTATAACAAACTAGATGGCGGAAACAATAAATAAATATTCCTGACACTTACACCAATTATTTAGTTCCAAGATAAGTATCATTAAGAACTTGTTTTATGGATACCAAACCACGGATAAACATACATGAATACTTTTTTTTGTAAAAACATACTTAAAATAAATAGGAAAACACCCAGACCAGAAAAAATATTCATGTTTATGCATACAAAGATTTGTCCTGCGTGGGAATCGAACCCACGACCTCAGGAGTGGAGTGCGGGTCTACTCGCCACCACGTCATATCGGTCGTCAATGCAATACAATGAATAATAAGTATAGAATTTATGCACAAACTTGATTTATCAAATCACTATTCAATTGTAAATTCTGTTATCGAGTGTGTTCATACCATGTAAAGAAAAAAAATACCTATAGGTATCTTTAGGACGTAATTTATAAAATAAGATTCAAGTAGTAAAGATCCATTAATCTTAATAAATCAGTTCAACTAGCTACCCAGAACCATGCTGGAACTAAAATGAATTGAAGTTTCAATCTTCATTAACATTTGAATATCAGTCTGCTCAGAAACGCTACTCGAGCATTTAGCTAGGGACCACAGCATAAGGCACACAGAAAGCCTGCTTTTATCAAATTACAGTCCAGATATGTATTACCTTTACTTTTCACATAAGTTTAACTACTAAATTCAATAACTAAACATATGCACATAACTTAACACTTGAAAAAAGTAGTTCATAAAGTTGTTAATTTAAGTTAATCTTCTTAAGAGTAATTTTATATTAGAAATTGAAAAAGAGTAGCTTGACTTCAGTATTTATATTATCTGTGCTTCAGGTTATTTCATTCTGAAAATATAGATATTTTCAATGACAAACGCAGATGGGCGGGTATGCCAGTGTAAAAATAAATCTAGACGCGGCCTTATCTGTTTCACTTGTGAGTCTATTTGGTCGGTGGCCTAATTTCGCTAGGGACGCTTCCCGCATGTTTCCTGTGTATTCTGACACAGCAAATTCCCCAAATGAACGAAATGCATTAAATATTTCGTCAGTAATGCGCTTTAAACCCTTAAAGTCAATTTTAATATTATCTATGCATTTTTAATCATAAGATTAATATTCCTATGAGGATTATATTAAGGATGCGATAGCCCAGTGGCGAGACCCTTTGCCTTTAAATTCAGAGGGTCTCGGGACTCTCGCACGTTAAGGCGTTAGTCCCGGCTGCCATGAACATCTATGACAGTCGTTATTAGGAGGTCAGTGCCTTCTGACAGATAGACAACAGGTTTAACTATAGAATAATGTTTCCCTCTACGCCGGGTTGCGGAGTTCAGACGGCAGTCGCTCCACGTAATAACTGAAATTCAGTCAAAATCTGGTTGAACCAATGAGCAAACCCTGAGCCCAAAGCTTAAGTCTAGGACAACCAGGGTAATGCCAGGATATGATGATGATTAATATTCCTATAACAATGATCCCCCAAGATAGGTGGAGAGACAATATAAGCGAAGAGCTGAAGATTGAGCTCAATGGTGTTCCATTGGAGAGAACAATGTCCAGCAGTGGATCCTTGATATAACATACATACATTCACGCCTGACTACCGAAGGGGTAGGCAGAGGCATGTTACACGCCTACACTTCGCCAATTATATAGTTGGTCCCACATAATAGGTGGCGAGCTTATTGCCGCTTACCGGGCACTGTTATGTTAGCCAGAGCCTCGTCCGTTGATCGGCAGGTGCACCATTTGCAGGTGAGGTTGGCTTGGGCTTTTAGGTCTTGGTAGAATCCCTATACACCTCCTTAATATAATCAGGAAAGTTATGCTCCTACCCCATGGACAAAATCATGAATTATTTCAATTAGTTATATGGTATAATTGCAACTAACCATATAACGGCAGTTGTATAGAATTCCAACTGACGGCTCAGTTATGTAAATGATTATTGTTTAAGATCACATCGAAAATATTTCATGCAGGGCCGATTTGAACAAAGTTACATTTTGTTCTAAAGGATAGACTTTTTTGGCAGTACTGTTAGTTATTATCATACAATATACTATGTAGCTTACGAAAAACCAATTTAGATAACGTTTACCTACTATTTATTTGTTTTGATGATTACTTAGTGAGTTTACTTTCTAGAGGTAGTCTTATATAATGTGTGCGTTTTAAATAAATACTCCACACCATATAGTTTTGAAACTATTTATGGCTTACTGATGTGTCTGATTGAGGTATAAGGTTGCAATGCAAGAACCATTTAATAAAAGAACACCCAAATGAAATAATTTATATCCGACAAGCGTTCATGAATCATGTAAGTATATAAGTTTATACATAACATATAAGTGTAAATATATATAATTAGGTATATGAACTCAGTACAATGTCTATGCTGCGTTGCCCGTCCATATTCTCAAACATCCTGAAATGCATGCTCCTGTTGATTTTGTCACAGCAAATACAACATGAGGCACTATTGACTCAAATACTGTTCAGGGATTAAACGTTTTGAACGTGGCACAGTGTAAGCATCTCTTGTTAGGATTACACAAAACAACTTTTATTCATATGACATTTTATTTTTGTTCGAGTTTCCAAAAATTAAAGTCATTCAATTTACAGGGGTGTAAAATGACCCTGAGCAAAGCCGACGGCTTTGTGTCCTGCCTTAGCTCAGCTTAGGATACTTCTTTCTTTAAGACTATAGGAAATCAATAACCTTATAGTTATCGAAGGATAAAGTCATGGAATTATTTCAAAATATTTGATAAAAACCAATTTTAAGCGTTATTTCTTGAGTTCTTTATTTAAATAACGTCAGCCATTAGGACTACACAGAAACGCGGCCTGTTGCACGCATTTTATAGAATGCTACTTTTTTTTTAAATAATGGCTTCGAGCCGTTTGCACATTTAGCCAGTGTCAAGTAAGAAATATAGTAATCTATATATATAAAAGAAAGTCGTGTTAGTTACAGCACTTATAACTCAAGAACGGCAGAACAGATTTGGATGAAAATTGGTAGGGAAGTAGCTTAGAGCCAGGAGACGGACATAGGATACTTTTTATCCCGTTCGACAGCGTTCCCGTGTGACTTGACATGAAACGTCAGTCACTATAAAACGTGATATAACAAAAAAGAATCAGACTTGGAATAACAAAAAGCAAATGACAGCTATGTAATGACGTATGGATGACAATTTGATATTTGTAAGAAATCAATATTCAAACTATTTCTGAGTTCTTGGCGGGAATGTGAATATGAGTTTTGAAATATTTTTTTAGGGTAATTAAAGTGAAGTGAAGTTTAATTAATAATGCCGCGAACAAGACTATCGAATCTTTACCGACAAAGCCGTAATGCAAGAAGAATACGAAATACTGGAAATGAAAGGACTGAAGAAGAACAAGAAATTGCACGTGAACATCGCCGCAATAGTATGGCTCGACTTCGTGCTTCTCAATAAATAATAATAAAACAAAAAATGTCGTGTACCACAAAGTACTTAAGTGAAGAGCAACTTTGTACTAAAATACAGAAATAATAATGAATGATTGATTAATGTAGGTATTTAATTTTTATGTAATTTTTCCAATAAAATAAAAACACAATCTGCTTATTTATTGTGATTAAGGCGGAACAAAGTTCGCCGGGTCAGCTCGTAACATATAAATTATAGTAAATGAGATTAAGTGGTGATAAAGATGATAAATGGTAAATGAGATAAGATTCGAAAAGTGATGTTACACGGTTTTGTTTTATTTACCAGCACTCATATACGTTCACAAACACTTTACGTTTAATAATCAACCGTTATTTATTACACATTAATGTTCGAAATATCACAAACTTTAGAAAATAAAACAAAACTACAGACATTACGCTTCATTTTCCCGCCAAGAATGCCAAGAGTCCCAGTATGCTACTTTTAGGTAAGAATATTCAGTTTTTTTAAAAATAGTTTATAATTGGAAATACTTTCAAATCAATCAAATCAAAATATTTTTACTGTGAAAGATATTTATGGGTTACACTGGTGTTATTGGTTTACATGTCATGGTTAGTTCAAGCCACGTCCTGCCTCATGGGCGTACAATATTATACAACACTAAAGAAAAACAAGTGATATACAATAATATAGATTTTTAACGATAACGATATATTTCTTGGTATGATGTATAGAATGAGTATCCTTTGGTTTGATCAAGGTCTTTTTTCACCCTGTATTTTACATACATTACACAAATTCTTAATTGAACACTAATTAATTGGTTTGACCTTATTAGAATTAATTAATTATTTATTTAGTCCGACCCGTAGTGCGGCCGATAGTGCGGCCGGTGCGGCTTGGGAGCTTTACAGTTATCTAGATATTCAAAATTACTCCATCAGATTCCATCGAAATTGAACCACACGTGCTGGTCTTCAGAACCATCCACATTATGTGCACACTATTAGCACTCGAAGCAAACAAATTGTGATTTCGGTTCTGTGTAAGACCATTATGCTTTTTAAACGGGGCGTGAAACGGCATTCTTGCAGGCCGTCATTAGTGGGTGCGGTTTACCATGCTTAGTCCACGGTATAAAGCGATTTAATTTATTTTTTTGGATTACTTCGTCTGCTTATAATCAGGCGATGTATGAAGTAGGTAGTATTATGAAGTGTCACGTAAAAAAACGTTGCCGTGTTTCCATCTTTCTTAACTCCTAGAGTACCGATTCTTTTAAGCGGGGCGTGAAACGGCATTTCAGCAGGCCGTCAAAATTACTTGATCAAAGCGTATATTTTTTTTTATTTCATTGAAATATCGATTTTTTGATTGTTGAATGCAATATGTCATGATACTCAATCAACTTTAATATTTTACCTAATTAAAGAAAGAAGCATAAAATGTTAGTTTAAATTTATTTACTTGAATAATTACAAACTATAACAAAGGGTTGAACAGGAAAAATATCGCATTGAGTCACGCACGAAACAAAACCTGTATCTTTTGAATAAATAAATCCCCTTACACAAGCTGAACTGTTTCTGTTGTCCTCTTCAAGCTATACCAAGGCTACGCTATAGTTAGAAAGATTTTTTTATATTACACCGGCAATGGTGAAAGAAAATAAGTTTCATAATTAAGGTTAGAGCTTATTTTTTTATTCATAGGCAATTAGTATATAGTAGTTAGTAGTAGTAGGCAGAGCCATATTATGAGCCCAATTTTCGCCAATTTTTTTGTTAGTCCCACGTAATAGGTGGCAAGTCTATTACCGCTTAGCGGGAACTTGTTTGTTTGCCAGAGCCTCGTCCGTTGATCGGCAAGTGCACCACTTGCAGATGAGGATGGCTTAGAATCTTAAGATTTTAGTAGGATCCCTATACTACTATACTATATATTCTAGGTTTGGAAACCGTCTAGTAGTCCGGTTAGTAATTCCTCATCATAATAAATAAATATGTGAAGTAAAGTTTTAGAAGCGTATGCAAATAAAGTTCTTTTTAGGATGTACTTACTTACGTTGGTTTATTTTCTTTTAACTTTGAATAACAAGTATATACATAAACTGGTGGTAAAAGAAAAAACCTATATAAATCGAGTACATAACAATGTAAACCGACCAGGTATTAACATAATTTTTATACTAGGTTTATATTTTATTCAAATTCAGATTGATTACTTTTCAAAAACATTTTCTGTACCAAATTAATATACTAGTGTAAAAAAATTATAGCCTAGCTTGCACCGGATTACCCATCTATTTCAGGGACTTAACCAAAGTCCAAGACGCTTCAATATAAGCGCTACAGACTTAACTTCTGCACATTTGTGGATCGCCAGTGAACCAGAACATTTAATTTTCAAAGGTATGTTATTATATTTTAAATCAATAATTATAATTTATATATTATTAATGTTTTTAACCTTTAATAGGCATAAGAAACTCATCTTCGGATTGCATGAATTACATATTAAGAAAATTATTTAAAAAAAATTAGTTAGTTAGGCTTTATTTGAATATAAAATATACTATAAAAAATCTTTCAAAAAACCGAAAAAAATTAAAACATTTATGGGTTTGTTTGTATGCAATTAAACAAACTTTAATTAGGAATCGTACAGACATATATGGCTTCCTATGAATTTAAAAAAAATCCTAAAAAATTATGTGATAAAAAAAAAACCTGTGATCAAAAACCAATTAAATGATAATTATCTAGAAATTATATGGCTAGTAGTACTACTAGTGGTGCTACACCACACACGACTTCTTGGCGGGAAAGTGAAGCGTCTCATGTCTGTAGTTTTGTTTTATTTTCAAAAATCTGTGATATTTCGACCATTAATGTGTAATATCGGTGGATTATTAACCGTTAAGTGTTTGTGAACGTACATTTGTTGGTAACTGAAACAAAACAGTGCAACATCACTTTTCAAACTCTCTGAAGAAGTCCATGTGAGATCTCAGTATAGTCCCACATCTTTACTGAGGACTCCAAGGGTTTAGGGGGAGGGCAATCTCATTTACCATTTATCATCTTTATCACCTCTCATTCTCATTTACTATAATTTATATGTTATTAATATATCTCTTAATTAAAACTGGCTAAATGTACTAAACGCACGAAGCCATTATTTAAAAGAAAAAACCTAGAAGGTATGACAGATTCTTATGGTTATATTGTTCAGGTTTCAGATCAACATGCAGGCTATTATTCTCGTCGTGGTAACTGTGGTGGCGTCTGCCTGCGCCCAGGTTTCCTTACCCCCAGGTTACCAAGATCAGTAAGTACCATTTTATTCACGAATAATACGCATAATTTAATCCCGTACATACAAATTTATACACAAATTTTAGGGTTGGCTGGTAGAGATCTCATCTAGAGATAAGTCCACCTTTGTACTTTCAGTTTTCAAATACCTTTTGTAATATATTTATGTTTTATGTGCAATAAAGAATCATTATAATAAAATTACAAGTGTAGGAAGGTGTACTGTGAATTGTGATCTCTCCTGTGAATTTCAAAACACCATAAAAGCGTATGGTAAAGTCTCCACTCCCTTACTGGGGTACGACTTTGCCTTAACTGTGATGGAAAACGCTGCTTTGTTTTGAATTAATTTGCAAGTATTTATCTAACTATTTAAAACTGGCAGTCAAAAATAAAATTTGTTTTGCTTTAATGTTGCGCTTGCGGGATGAGTCACTAAGAAAACAAAGAAAAGTCATATTGATACTTTATAAACAGTTCTTGTCAGTTTTTCGTCTTTGTTGCTTTGCGTCAAAAAAAAAATATTTTCGTACTTACATATTTTTTTTTTTTTTGTAAATATGCAATATGTAAGAATACACCCAGCGCAGAACAAATGTTCATGTTCATGTTCATGCACACAAAGATGTGTCCTGGGTGGGAATCGAACCCAGGACCTCTGGAGTGAAGTGCAGGTATACTGATCTCCACGCCATATCGGTCGTCAAACAAAACACTAATCATGTTTTATTATTCACAGGTATCCCGATTACCACAAGTTCTCTAAGCAAGCTCGTCATCCGAGAGATGTGACATGGGACTCACAAGCCGGCAGTGGCAAGGTCTTTGGCACCTTGGGGAATGATGACAGCGGCCTCTTCGTAAGTAACATCTAAAGCCTACTATGGCTACTGTTCTACTTCCTTGTAATATTATAAATGCATAAGTTTGTGGAAATTTTTAAATGTTTGTTACTCTTTCACGCAAAAGGATTCCAATGAAATTTGGCTCAAAAGTAGCTTATAACCTGTATTAACACATAGGATATTTTTATATTTCGATATTCTCATGGAAACGGAAACCACACGCGTGACCCCGCGGAGCGCTCATGTTAAATAAATAAATAATTTCTAACAATTACACCAATTATTTAGTCTCAAGATAAGTATCATTAAGAACTTGTGTTCCCGTATCCGTATCCGTTATCTAGTATCCATACCTAATACTAAATAACGGATAAACGTACTGTATAGAAAACACCCCAGCCCAGAACAAATATTCATGTTCATGCACACAAAGATTTGTCCTGTGTGGGAATCGAACCCACGGCCTCAGGAGTGGAGGGCTGGTATACTGACCTCCACGCCATATCGGTCGTCAACATGTTGCCAACTATTATATGTGATAAAGGTCAAAGAACCAAATTGGATGCAGGCACCTTGGAAGCTTATGGAGTCTCCTTGGGCTGATGATGATGATGATCACCAATTAAGGATCATCTATGTGAACAAAAATTCATCTAAAAACTAATAAAGGTCTTGAATGTGATTATTTGGTTTAAGATTAGAATAATCTAACAGCGCCTGGGTTCGCGTGTTGGACTATATATGACCCTACTAGCAGCGCCCTGCGGTTTTACCCGCATGGTCCCCGTTCCCGTGGAAATATCGGGATAAGGAAGTGTCCTATATGTTAGTCCAGGACTGCAGCTATACACGTACAAAGTTTCATCACAATCGCTCCAGTAGTTTTTGCGTGAAAGAGTAACAAACATCCATCCACACATACAAACTTTCACGTTTATAATATTAGTAGGATTGGGTCACTCTCCCCCTGGGTTGTGAGACCGTGCTCAGTGACGCTGATCCATTCTTCAGTATTAATATTTCTGCTTGGTTTGGGACTAGAAACACTTAATGAAATATAGTAAACATAAATGAATAAATATTTTCTGACTTATTTAGTTCCAAGATAAGAATCATCAAGACCTTGTTATGGATACTAAATAACGGATAGACATACATTTTTTTTAAATATACATAAGAAAACACTCGGTGAAACAAAACAAATAATCATGTTTATGCACACACATATTTCTCCTGTGTGGGAATCGAACCCATAACCTGAGAGGAGCTGAGTGCGGGTATACTCGCCACCACGTCATGAATGTCTCATTTATTTACTTCTAAAACTTAATGATTATTTATGAACAGGGAAAAGGAGGCTACAAGCAGGAGATCTTCAACGACCACCGCGGCAAGCTGGAGGGACAGGCATACGGCTCCAGGGTCCTGGGTCCAGCTGGGGACAGCAGCCATCTTGGGGGACGGCTGGACTGGGCCAACAAGGATGCACAGGCTGCCTTGGACATCTCTAAACAGATTGGCCAGGGAACTAGTGTAAGTAACATACCTGTAGGGTAAGGTGGGCAATTAAAATCCTTAATTCAAGGAATTTCACATCAGTTATAAACGCCAGCTGAAAGATATTTTCAGCCAGTGAGATAACTCTTCATAAATATGTGCATCAGAGGGCACTTTAAGTCGTTGGCCCCGGTTTTTACAGTATGTGAACAGAATAAGAAACGTTTGAGAGCTAATTGAGCAGCTTAAAAGAACCTAGCAGCAAGACGCCGAACAACTGCCTCCGGCAATGGCAAGAGTTTGACCCAATATCCCCTCATGTTTATTTGTGAGAGGTGACAGTATTGGGGCGTTACTGGGCTGAAAAGATTATGATGAGAGGATACTTAAGGGTGGTTGGGGGTTATGCATAAATTACGTCATAAGTTGGAGTGGGTTGACTAAGTGTGACAATGGGATGGGAGGGAAACAAAATTTCGTGACGTTATATTTCACATTCAAGGTCCTATAAACATTTTGTAACTGCTGTTTTGATGTAATAATTTTTTGCTGTACAATTGCAAAATATGTGACATTACACTAGGTACCTAAGGAGGAGGGATTCTAACAAGTGTGACCAGCTGTGACAAGGACAGAGGGGGGGGGGATTACTGAATTCGTGTGACGTAATTTATGGATGACCCCTTGTCTACCATAAGGTTCTAATAGGTGTGCCCTTCCACAGGTATCAGCGACTGGTTCTGGGGTTTGGAACCTGGACAAGAACACAAGGTTATCAGCAGGCGGCGCGGTCACCCAAGAACTTGGGAGAGGAAAGCCAGACGTGGCTGTTCAGGCCCAGTTCCAACATGATTTCTGAAAGATAGAATGATGATATAATACATAGTTTGTTATTTTATTGAATTTCATAAATATATTTATGCATGTTATAAAATTGGTTTCCTTTAAAACTACTAAAAGAAGATCAAAAGTGAGCTTACAATTCTTCAAATAACATAATTATTATTTTTTTATTTTACTATGTTTATTAGAAATAAATTAATATAAGATTCCACACGTAAGTTCATAAATTTATTTCTTTATAGAAATACTAGCGACCCGCCCCAGCTTCGCACGGGTGGTATGCTAATATGAATAGTTACGTATATTACATAATTACAGAATGTCTCTATATTAGGCCGCGAGTACCTACCACCGCCGCAACCATAATTTTTCGATTTAGCGTAAGTTTATTCGTTTGATATCTTGTAAAGTACTGATCGAAATTACATGGTGTAGTAGACAAATTTAATCTATGTCTAATGTCCAAGCTTACTAATATGTTTATTTAGATATTAATTAATGTTATACATACTTAAAATGGCTTCGTTAATAAGTCATTATTTTTAGTAAAATGTAAAAGATAAAATTGGTTATTGTGGGGTATTCTTGAGAGATAGACATATACCATCGCGGACTTTTTTGAAGAATTTTATAAGTTGTACAATATTGTAGTACATTATTTTGACTAATCTCGTAGGATTTGGCCAGCGTTTGCAATATAAGCGCAAAAAAGTGAGTTGATTTACGACATCACATTAGAAATCTCAAAAATTGACAGTGTTCCACTGCGCACATAGGGATATAGGGACAGAAAAGGCGACTTTGTTTTATACTATGTAGTGAAAATACTTACATTCTTTTTAAATATATATTCTTTAAATATGTAAATATAAATTAAATAATTTCATTTGCTTTGTAAACTATTGTAAACTAACTTTCTAATGTTGAAAGATATAATTTAATGTAACATTTTGTTATACATATTTATTTAGCTACATCTGTTCATAACTTACTAAACTAACTCGCTTAAGGTAAAGCAGAACTGTAAGCGAGCACAATGAAATCGAAAAGCTACTTCTAGTTCCTGACAGATGGCAGCTGCGGCGTAAAATAAAATTGTTTATATTTAAATTTTTTATTTTTGAAACACATTTAGCAGATGTTTATCAGTTTTGTTTAATATTTTTCATATCATTTCACTGTTATTCAAGTATTAGTAAGTAGGTACATGAAATCGTGTAGCGTCATCTGTGTCGTTTACTGTAAACAAACTGTTCGCATAGTTTTGTATTATAGTTTTAAGACCATGTAGTAGATAGCAGACTATTTGGAATTGTAATTATTTTAAAGTGAACAGTAATTCATTAAAGAATCTACAAAAATTAATCTTAAGTATGTTTAATATCAGTAAAGTTATTAATAACAATATATAAACAAGTAATAAATAAGTTTAAGTGTTATTTCATAAAAATCTTAAATTGCACTGCACTTACTACTTTATCTGACATTACTAATGAAATCTTAGTAATTTCTATACGCCATACAGAACGCGGTAACACATTCAACAAACAAAGTTTTTACCAAAAAAACATACTTAAGGCTAGGTATTCCTGCTGAAGCCGAGCTTTTGAGTTTTTTAAAACCATCTGAGACATAGAAAATAGTGTTTTAAATTCTGAAAAAAAGATATGTATTAGTTTAAGATCTAGTCTAGTCAAAGTCGCATTCAGATACAAGATCTAATAAAATTCACTTGATGTAAAAAAATCCCGAAGTAGCCCCTTTTTGTAATGTTTTTTCAATATTATGACTAAACTACTCATATTTTACATAAATTTTTTATACTCAAATAAAGCCACTATATATTTATAGACAAATTCGCAGAGATTGACTTGATAAAATGATTTTCTTAATTACTATGATTTAATATCTACTAAATATGCGAGCGCGGCGGCTGAACAGGCCCGATCAGTCGCGCGCTGGCGCTTACGGACGATGGACCTGTGTCAGTGTTTTCCGCGACGATTACATAAATGCGCGTGCACCAAATAATACGTTTTTGACGAATTTATAAAATTGTTGCAAGTTATTCATTATGGGCAATAAACAACGCAAGCGAAAAAAGTCGAATGCACTCCAACGATATGCGAAGTAAGTAAATATTTTTATAATTTAGTCTTTATTATAATTAAATTGTTAATATATATTATAAAATATTATATATTTGTTATAGATTTCATTGTCTTTCAATTTCTGATTGGTAATTTATAAAAATATATTGTCTAAAATTACGGTCATAGTGCCATAGTATAAGAATATCAGTATAACTACTGAAGGAAGCTACGATTTAAATAATTTTTTGTCTATATCGATATCTCTGCCTGCCGTTTGCAAACGAAAAATAAATAGATATGAGTGAATAGTAATAAGTACTCTATTTACTCTTTATTGTAGGTCAATGATGCAAACTTTACTTACTTTACTTTACCATAGATCGGAATAGGTAGTTGGTACCTTTTTACGTTCTTAAGGTGAAGCTGGTTAATTTTTTTTTATGAAATTAGACTTTATGATATAAAATTAAACACTACAATAACTGGTTTGTTCCCAACTTGGCACCGTCCTATCTCGGCAACCAAAAACTTATGCCCAAAAAAACTTCCCGCCTTGAAATCTGTTATAAATCATTATTAGAAACTTATAGTAGTCGAGAAAATGGAATCTCAGTAAGTGGTCAAAAGTATAATAATGAATGCACTTAGAAACGGTTTGGCACATAGACCACGGCGCGTCATCGCAAATTGCTTTTATCTTGCTCATTCTTTTACTAATTTTAATTGGTACATTTCTACGAATTTTGTAACACCGACAATAAACCTGCATAGTGAAATAGTATTTAGAGCAGTACTGTTTTCTATTAAGGTTAAAATAATAATAAAAAAATGCTAGTTGCAATAGTAATCAACACAAATATTTGTAATTAAAACTCTTTGAAGAAACTCTGGGGACCGGGCTATATAATATCGTTCGAAGAATCCTTACAAAAACCAAACAAATATGAACAGAAATGTACTTTTGATGTATGACATTCTAAATGATTTATTATAGAGTGCCAAGATGAAAGTTTATCGCAGGTAAGGTGCCGAGTTGGGAATAAACCTAATAACTAACATGCGGTTAATTTTCAGGCACACGGATATTGCAACAGGTAGTAACATGGCTGACGTCTCCAACAACTCTTTTATTAGATTGGACCCTGTCGATCCTCAACAAACTGGAACTTTTACGTAATTATCATAGTTTGTATAATAACATTTATCTTTATAAGTTTATATCTATTTTTGAGTCTATTAACTTGACATCAAAACTAAACTCATCTTGTCTCCTCTAAGATAATCTATGGTTGACTAGAAAATATTCCTAAATGAAATAAGTCACATATTTTACATGATATAATATTATAATGTAAATTTGATGCAATAAAGAGCTTAGAAACTAAAAAAACTCAGGCTATACTATATACCTCCCAACAAAATATAATAATACTTAATCTAAAAGAAATAAAACTTAGCATATGTACTGAAGAGCCCGAAAATCCGCTGATCGTAGAAAATGAACTCAAAGAAGATGAATTTCAACCTGTTTCGGGGCGGCGAGTTGTTGATATAAATTATATTTTTCAGAAGTTACAAGAAAAAGCTTGTCACAATGGTCTATTTAACTGCACACTAGGTAACTTCCGTTTGATTAGTGAAACACGACGAGGACTTTTATCGGTATATCGGTTTGAGTGCAAGATGTGCAAACAAATATACTTGATTAATTCTGAAGACCAAAACGACAAAGAACAAGTAAATCTAAATATAGCCGCCACTACTGGAATAGTAGATACAGATATCGGCTTTTCTCAATTTGAAGAATTATGTTCAGCTTTGGATATTCCGGTGTTCAGTTCAAAATACTATTCAAAATTAGTAGATTAAGTGTTTGAAAAATGGACAACGTCGGCAACTGCTTCCATGGAAGCTGCAGCTCAAATGGAAAAGGATATCGCTCTCGCAGATGGTCGAATTAAGAACGGCTTCCCTGTGATTGATGTTTACGTTGACGGCACATGGTCTGCTAGATCTTACGGCACAACATTTAAAGCATCATCAGGCACAGCAGCCATAATCGGCAGAAGATCAAGCCAAGTCCTTTTCATTGGTATAAAAAATAAATATTGTTTAGTATGCGCTCGAGCTGAGCATAAAAATACATCTCCAAAAGAGCACAAATGCTTAAAAAATTATGAAGGTTTGTCAAAGGCCATAGAAACTGAAATAATTGTTGAAGGATTCATGGCGTCGATTCCAATATATGGCATCATATATAAGCGAATGATAGGAGACGGAGATGCATCCACTTACGCTGAAATTCTCAAAGGAAGACCGTATGAGAACGAAAATGTTACTGTTGAAAAAATTGAATGCCGAAATCACATACTGCGTAGCTTCTGCAAAAAACTACGTAGTTTGACTACAGAAACAAAATATGCTCTAGCGCACCGTAAAATGCTCACTAATGTCAAAATTTTAACGATGCGGAAATAAACTGTACAATGTATAAGACATCACAAAGCCTCTGAAAGCCCTCGCAATGTAGCAATATCAAGTCTTCACAATGATATTATTAATGTGTGCATTGTGCATAATGCACATGCTTTCGGTGACCATAGAAAGTGCCAAGAATATTATTGTACCAAAGATAAAAATGACAACGAAAAGCTCAAAAAGATCCAAAATTCAACATTCATGTTATATATTCAATGTTGCTGCAAAATCACGCAGTCTAGTCATAGATGTTGACACAAACACTGTAGAGCGTACAGTCCATAGCTTCATTACCTCCTGAGCCACAAATTAGAAATATTGATTATGTTCAATCCATAGCGTTGTTATTTCCTGAGCCACAATCAAATGTGCAACCGGATACAAGCACACGAGAAATAAATTTTAAAGAATTTTGACATAATAATAAGAAAAGAGACATAATAATATTTTATGTCTGTATTTAATAACTATGTAAATTTGTTTTATTTGATACCCTTCCTTCTTATCCTTTATATTTTTGAAATACATAACCCAAATATACAAACTAAATACAAATATAGAGGAAGATTAAAAATTCTGTAACCTTTAAGAGGTACAAATATGAGTGGGTATTTGAATTTAATTGGATACTTCATTTATTTGCGAATCTCTATACTGTGTCTCTGACGGCTTCACAGTTACAAATATGTACGTTATTATAAATAAATGAGTAAACTATAAAAATAGCATATAAGTATATGCCATAATCCTACTATATAAACTTTGATTATGGCTCAACATGCGCTTGGCCGGGAGGGGTCACGTGGTCTTGCGCGCGTCGTGTTTGCTTACGTTACGCTAGTATTTAGCAAGGGCGAAAAAGACTTTTTTGCCTACAGCGCTCGGAATACCTCGCCTTAATATTAATATAATACCTATACTTACTTAATGAAAAAGCATCTTCAGTGCTTCAAAGAGTCACAATTCATTCACATGACATCACGTCTCTGTAGATATGGGTTACGCACGGATGGTACTATAAAAGTCTTATTATTTAGATTTTTGGGGCCTACTGCCGAACTTGTTGGTAATCGATTATTCGGCAAAATCGATTTCGAATTGATTCTGTCGTACCGCCGAACACATGGAACTGGATACAAGACGGCGTTTTCCATTTAGACACAAATTTTGAAGGATTGACGTTATATTTGACACAGTCTATATTTGTATTTTTTTTAATAATTGTAATACAATTAATGATTAATATTTAGGTTAAAATTTGTCATAGAAGCGCAAATAATAATCATTTAATTAATTAGTCGCTTCAGTAGTCTGCCAAGGCCATGAATAATCTATGGCTTTCGGCAAATTAATGTATTTCAAAATTTGAATACCTCCCGGTAGTGCGGAAGTGGCCGCTGGGGAAAAGGTAACACCCAGAGGCTGATGACAGACGCTGCAATGCTACTGGCCCCTTTCTGTCAACAAGCGGCGAGTGTCGTCGGAAGTTTTTTAGTGGATATTACTGCCGGCGGTCGTGTCTGCCGTGGTGAGTCCTACACATCCCTCTCGGTCCCTCTTTGGCCGGGAGGCAGTGCGTAATACATTTCGATACCGACATAAACCGAAAAAAATTGGCACTGTATGGAATGTCCAAAAATATTTATCATAATATTAATTAGAATATACCACTATCACGTAATGTGTCCACTAATTTGACGATTATATCCAACTAAATAGTGCTGCGGTGATTAGGATGCCTTGCGTTAATTAAATTGGGAACATTGATTGATGATACAGTAGTTTATTACGCGAACAGACAGACAGTCTAAATTAATGCGAATATGTAGTTCATGTTAATGTACATACTAGCGTAGCGTATGTAACCTATAGGAATTTTCTTTTAATTTGAATTAAATAGTAGCTAAAGTTACTTAGTATAACATCAACTATTTGTCAGTGAAAGTCCCATTATAATCGGTACAGATTTTTTATTAACGTCGGTAACAAAATGCATTTACGCACTGTCTCTCGTCCAAAAGGGGACCGAGAGAGGTGTGTGGGACTTACCACCGGCAGACACGACCGCCAGCAGTAATAGCCACTAAAAATCTTTCGACGACGCCCGCCGCTTGTTGAGAAAGAGGCGGGGGGCCAGTACCTGGGTTGCAGCTCTGACACCCGCTCGCAGCTAACGTCCCCCGAACTAAAACCTCCTCAGAGAGACGCAGTGGACGCGCCCCTCCTACCTCCTTGTGCGACCATAGCGTGTGTGACCGACTTCTCGGAGGGTCCATGGTTAGACAGCAGAGGCCCCCGCTGCCTAAGACCCTACTGGCGCTGCTGGTCGGGCCCCCCTGGCCCGCCCGCTTCGCCCCCCACAGGTCCCTTTTAGTTTCCCCCCCGACAGTCAGTAACAAGAGCACCCAGAGTCGCAGATCTCTGGGTGTTAACCTTTTCCCTAGCGCCCTCTGCGCCCTACCGGGAGTTACTCAGCCCCCCCACCGCGACAAGGTGGAGACCAGTCGACGGGGAAATTAAAATTTGGTGTAAGTGAATCTAAGTGCCAGTTTCGAGCCCCCGCTCTGTGAGAAGAACTGACAAGAAACTTACAGACTATGCTCTTTTAAATTATTAGATCAGATTCAGATGAGACTCAACCAATGCGAACCTAGTGTGTGGAAATAACAGTTTTTATTACATTAGGGGTATTTGCCTTTAATCAGCACGCTGGGCAGGCAGGTCCCGAAAGGGTTACCGCGGCCTCTGGACGTAGCAGGCACAAGAAGGAACATGGATGGTTTTTAGTCAGTAAAAGCTTGACGCACCCTCCCGCTCCACCCACAGCGGGAGAAGGTCATTAGATGATTTACCATCCGAAAAAAAAAAAAAAATTGGTAATCGCAGTTCCAGCCAGTACGAAGAATGACGCTGCTGCTCATCGGTTGCATTATCGGCTGCATCATGCGGTGAAATTCTATATAGAAATACAGAAGGCATAAAAGAGTATGTTTTTAGTATACATATGATACACTGAAGATGGCCCAAATTCTATTTATATGAACGCTTGTACCATATAGGAATCGGACCCAACATTTACAAACATTTATACCAACCTCCGCGCGATAACTGACGTCACGTTCACATATATACATACATTCACGCCTGTTTTCCCGAAGGGATAGGCAGAGGCATATTATACGCCCACACTTCGCCAATTATATAGTTGGTCCCACTTAATAGGTGGTGAGCCTATTGCAGCTTACCGGGAACTTTTATGTTCGCCAGAGTCTAGTCCGTTGATCGGCAGGTGCACCACTTGCAGGTCCCCCCCGATTGGTCTCCACCTTGTCGTGGTGGGGGGGCTGAGTACCTCCCGGTAGGGCGCAGGAGGCGCCAGGGAAAAGGTAACACCCAGAGACGACGACTCTGGGTGCCCTTAGTACTGACTACCGAGGGGGAAACTAAGAGGGACCTGTGGAGGGCGCAGCGGGCGGGCCAGGAGGGCCCGTCAAGTAGCGCCAGGAGGGTCTTAGGCAGTGGGGGCAGGGGGCTCCTGCTGTCTAACTATAGACCCTCCGAGAAGTCGGCCACACACGCTATGGTCGCACAAGGAGGTAGGAGGGGCGCGTCCACTGCGCCTCTCTGAGGAGGTCCTCCCGGTTTTGGTCCGGGGGACGTTGGTCGCAGGCGGGGTGTCAGACGCTGCAACCCAGGTACTGGCCCCCGCCTCTTTCTCAACAAGCGGCGGGCGTCGTCGGAAGATTTTTAGTGGGTATTACTGCTGGCAGTTGCGTCTGCTGGTGGTGAGTCCCACACCCCCTTTCGGTCCCCCTTTGGCCGGAAGGTAGTGCGTAAACGCATTTTGTTACCGACGTAAAACAAAAAAAGGTGCACCACTTGCAGGTGGAATAATATTACAGTGAATTCAATTAAGTTTGTAATAAGAATAAATCTAATGATATAAAATACAATTCAGATGATTACAAACGTCAAAACATTTTTTTTTTCTTTTTTATGTTCAATAATTACTGTTTGACAAAGTCGAGGAATAAATTTCCGGTCTAACTTTTCACACAAACTTCTCCAAATTACTTCCTATAATTTGATCAGTTAAATCGTTACCGACGTAACAGTGACAGTTTTAAATATATTCATATGACTTCTTAATAATATTAGTATAGGCAGACTAGAATGTTTAAAACAAATAAAGATAATATTTGTATTTCAGGAAAGATTTGATTGTTTAATGTTAGGTTTTGGATTGATTTGTAGAATTCGTTCTCATTGAAAGCTACACCTACATTTTTGTGAGTAATTTTATATAATTGCCTTTGTCTTTAAAACCGTGCTGTGTGGTACCGGCAGATAGTAGCGCCATCTTCTTTCATCTCACGGGGAGTTGTAAAAGTCGATGAAGAAAAACCTTACCGGATCATTCAGCATAGGTACTGGCTTGAACTGCTATCACCAGCCCGCCTGCCCAGCGTGATGATTTTAGGCAAATACCCCCAATAGAATGTAATCTATTGTATGTAGGCTAATGTTAATTAGTGGACTTTATAAGGCTGATACAATGATGGTGATGATAAATCCGTTGCCCATGTTACGGCGTAGCGCTTGTGGATCAAAATGCCGACAGACCCACATATAAAAACAATTTAGATTGTCAACGGTGAATTAAATTTATTTGCAAAAATTAAGTTCGTATTCTATTAATGGATCTTTATCTAAGGGCTTTTAAAAAAATATGGAATTTCCAATACTTAATATGTACTACCTTTAAAATAAAATATAATGTCAAAGAGATTTAGTAATAGTTAAATGTCTTTGTATAATGTACAATTGTACATCTGCTGTAAACATAATGTAACCTGAACCACCAGCATTCACCGGCTTCCCACGCTCCGACCAGATCATCAGTTTATCGGAGGCGTTTGCCGGTTCGCCTCCCATCGGTATAGCTGCATAGCTGGACGAACCGGCGGCTCTTTCAGCTATGTGCCCTGCCCACAACCACCACAGCTTGCAAATTATGCTCTCTCGCTATGTCGCTCACTCCAGTTTTTCTATGGATTTCCCCTTTTCTAATTCTATCACGTAGATTTCAAGTACATTTGTCAATGTAACTCTGCTTAACTTTGGTAATAGTTTCTTTCTTTATTTTAAATAATGGCTTCGTGCGTCTAGCACATTTAGCCAGTGTCCAGTAAGTGATATTATTAATAATATATAATTCATAGTAAATGAGAATGAGTGGTGATAAAGATGATGAATCGAAGATGAAATACCCTCCCCCTAAGCCCCTTGAGTCCTCAGTAAAGATGTGGGACTATACTGAGATCTCACATGGACTCCTTCAGAGAATTTGAAAAAGGATGTTGCACTGCTTTGTTTGATTTACCAACACTCATGTATATTCACAAACACTTAACGGTTAATAATCCACCGTTATTACACATTAATGTTAGAAATATCACAAATTTTAGAAAATAAAACAAAACTGCAGACATGACGCTTCACTTTTCCGCCAAGAAGTCCCTGGTGAGAGTTTTTAATCGCTTAATTATTTTTTTTTCCTAGCGCTTTTTAGACCATCATCATTTATTATGAAGCCTTAAAACTATGAAGTGTCTGTTCGCTCCTATTAGCAATAAAACGTCTTTTAGTATTTTTGAGTGTTGTGTTGATAATATTTATGTATCAATTAATATAAATGAAAAACTTGAATCCTTAGGGTTAAAACATTTATTTTCCTAGCAATACAAAACAATATTTTTAACTATAAAAATATACCAAAAAGTTTAAAACGCAGAGGTTGATTTTTATTTACGTAAATTACAATTGTTTGGGCTAATTGTCTGCGGCCAGCTTAATATATTGACTATTATTAGAGGCTTATTAAAAAACAAGATCGAAAGTTAAACAAGGTTTAAAACTAGTACTGTCACTGTCTTCACTTTATCAACAGGTGTACCACTTGCAGGTGACCTTCCAGGGCTCCTTAGATTTTGGTAGGAACCCTATACACCGGTTTTATTTTTAATAAGAAAAAGCAGCTAAGTTCAAGTTGGACTCGCGCACGAAGGGTTCCTTACAATGGTGTACGTAAACGTATCAATATCGAGCCAAAATGAGCAAAAAAATTAATCACGGGTCATTGGATTCAGCCTAGTGTCAGACGGACGGACGAACAGTGGAGTCTTAGTAATAGGGTCCCGTTTTTTACCCTTTGTGTATGAAACCCTAAAAAAGGTCTTATTGTTCTCCTTTACTGCCTATATTATTGTAAATCAAATTTGAAATATAAATGTATTTTGTATAGCAGCTAGCAACATCTAGGAAATCTCTTTAAAGTTTCAAGCGGCTCTGTCAGATGGCGCTGTTTAGAGAATTTAAAAAAATATTAATTTTTAGTTAAAAATATAACTTTTACTTTATTGTAATTATTATAAAATGCATTTGTATTGTTAAAAACCTTTTTTACTTCGCAAATTAACACACTAGACTACAACAAGGATGAAAGGTAAGTAAAAATCATAAAAAATATGTGCGAGATTTCTTTTTATGTTATGATATGAACTTTTATTTAAGGACAATGACGCTTATATCATAATAATCATAAAATAAATTATTAATATTACCTAAAATTTTAATTACAAGTAAAAAGTAAAAAAAATATTTATTTCATAAACTATTATATATAGTACTTGAAAACGTCATGATTACAAATGAAATAAAACAATCGAAATAATATTACACTAAATCACGAAGCTTTGATTCACTTACATGCAACAAAACAATTTTAAAACAAAAAATAATTAAGTTGTAAGTGAATCTAAGTGCCAGTTCCGAGCCACCGCTCTGTAAGAAGAACTGGCAAGAAACTCACAGGCTATGCTATTTTAAATATGTCCATTAGTTCGGTACTAGAATTACAATCTTCGTTTGTCTGTGAAGCTATACAATGCAATATAACATAACCTTTACAATATTTATGTTTTCAAGTCATTCATATTAGAATAGCCTGTATGAAACGGCAGTTTAATCCCAAGCATTTATATCTGCCATATAGTCTTTAATAGAATAGTATCCCTTAGAAGACAGCTTGTGTTTTATTTACTTATTAAACATTCATCAATAAATTATTATTTTATTCCATCGACATACCTACCCATTTCGCTGAAGTTACAAACAAAACTTTAGTTAATTTATTAAGTTTCTATAGAGAAGAAACAGATAGTAGCTGTGCGTCTCGCTCGATCGTATCGCGTGACGTCACACCCACCGCGACATAACGAGGGCCCGCATATCAAACACTTTATGTCGGATAGTCCTGATAATTTTTTTATAATCATAAAATCTCTCTATTGTTTTTTGTTTCACTTTGATATTTTTAATTTACGGTAAGCGGCTCGCCTATTCTGTGGGACTAACATTAAATTGATTTATTTTATACTGACAAACGTTACAATAATGGACCCGTCATTAATTTTAGCTGAATTTTTTTAAAACAATTTTCAGGAAATACTGTCCTTATACACATTTTAACTTTAAGATATTCTCTACTCATCGTCTTCATAAAATATAACAACTTCTTTTGTATTCACAGATTCTAGTAAAGTACTGTCTTCAGGATTAGATAACAAGTTTTCAGTTGGCTTTTTATGTAAAGAGTTAAATTCAGGAAACGTTATTTTTGAATCGTTTTCGTGAACATTGTTATTTGAGATATGAACAGAATGGTCTTCCACGTTATTTTCTAGACAGTGTTCAATAGGCGTAAAAATATCAGTATTTTCTATTTTAATATCCAACTGGTCTAAATCATTTTGTATTTCTGGATCTATTTCTATTTCAATATAATTTATTCCTCCATCAAGTTCTTCTATTTGTGTTGTAGGTTGATCGTTTCCACAGTAGAAATCACTTTGAAGAGTAGGCTCTTCAGGTTCGTCGAATGTGGTTACGGATTCTGTGATCCCAAAAACACCACAGTATGGGGTTGTATTGTGTAATAATTCTGAACTATTATTCATTTTCCATTGTACAATATGACAGCCTAAGCTCCAATTGATGTTACCGGTATCTTCTGACCACTGTTGTATGTTCTTCACAACATTCAATGAGATTTTCGTGTCAAAATCAGGTCGAAGTGTTAATAGCAACGTTTGTTTAACATTTGAGTAGGATTCATTTATTTTTTCGATTACATTAGAGAAAAAATTGAAGTCTTCTTTATATATCTGGAAACAATTAGGGGCTCCAAAGTCTAAGAATATATTTATAATTTCCAGAGATACCTCAATAGGGCACTTTCGCATTAGCGGTCGCAATAAAGTGAATGACGTGTTTCTATGGACGTAAATAAGTATAAAGTTAAAGCTGTCACTCGGGGATTTCACCATATCTATAATTTGTAGTTTCACATGAGAATCTTTGTAATGCCGCTCAAAATTTTGTACAATATTAGTTTCTTCCTCCTTCTCAGTCTTTTTATTAACTTTTTCCGTTATATTTGAATCTGTGGCACATAATTTTCTCTTCGTTCTAGTTTTCTTTGATTTATCACAGCAAACTTTGCAGCTAGATAGAAAAATATCGATACATTCATCAGGCATGTCATATTTTTTCTTGACTCCATTTTTGATTCTAATAGCACTGTGGTTTAATTTGCTATGAAGCCTATACAAAATGCCAAAACATTCTTCTATAGGCACACACTTTATAATGGGATCTTTTGAACGATTTCTCTTTTTGACGACAATAGTAGTCCCCCGTTTTTGCATAATCTCATATTTTTTTTCCATGTCTTTGTTTTTTCCTGGTGTCCGTAGTTCGGCTATCACTTCCATTGACGCTGCGATATCGAAGTATTTCTTGTCATGGCCGCCAGAGTGTGCCTTCCACTTATTATAATATGTTTGTTTCACGATTTTGTAATTACAATCACTCTCTTCAAAAGATTTGGAATTTGTCGACGTGACCTCCATATTTATACGCGACGATATTTTATTTTATAACAGACTTCTTTGATGAACGTTCATGAACGTTGGCGTACTAAAACACGGAATGGCGCGCGGGGAGCGGCCCCAAGCCAACGCGCAAGTGTGAGCGAGACGCACATATAGCGCTAGACAGAGATAGATAAATATTCATGTTTCCTCGCTCGCACGCTTTGTATTGTACAAAGAATTGACAGATGGGACAAATAAAAGAATAATGTAATATTGAATACTTTTTATCTAATTAATAATCAAGGCTCTATAAGTCAGTGTGAATTAATATTATGCTGTACTTATATAAGGTCGTCGTGGTCTGGGATTTAAGGGGGTCAGAAACGATTACACAGTGTTCGCAGTTGTCGTTTCTCTGATGGGTGACCGTTTGTGTAGCGTTTAAGTAGAAAGGAAGGAAGGCACCTAGCCGTTGGTCCGGGTTATCAGTGTTAGAGGCATTAAGCCATGTTAGAAGCTCAATTGGGTGGCTTGAAATAATTTTACAACAGGACGTCTTACACCCTTTCTTTTTTAGATGGTAAATCATCGAATGACCGTTTTGTCAGACTTTTACTGACTAAAAACCACCCATGTTCCTTTTTTGACCTGCTATGTCCCGCGGCCGCAACAGGACGATACACATCTGGGGGCCTACCGCCGAGCTTGCTGGTAATCGATTATTAGGCAAAAACGATCTCGGATTGATTCTGTCGTACCGCCAAACACATGGAACTCGATTCAAGATGGCGTTCTCCATTTAGATAGGTACACATTTTGAAGGATTGACGTCATATGTTTTTTTTGACCGCTTTGGTGTGGAGGTCAGTATACCTGCACTTCACTCTAGAGGTCGTGGTTTCGATTCCCACACAGGACAAATCTTTGTGTGCATGAACATGAATATTTGTTCTGGTCTGGGTGTTTTCCTATGTATTAGGTAATACATATATATTAAGTATGTATTTACAAAAAAAGTGTTTGAGTATGTTTATCCGTTCTTTAGTATCCATAACGCAAGTTCTTAGGGATACATATTTTGGAACTAAAGAATTGATGTGATTGTAAAAAAAAAAATGTGTCAGTCTCTATCTGTGTTTTTTTTAAAAATCATATTATTAATATTTAGGTAAAAATGTGTCCTCGTAACGCAAATAATAATCATTTAATTAATTAGTTACTTCAGAAGTCTGCCAAGGTCATGAGAATCTATGGCTTTCGGCAGATTCCCCGGTACGGATTGATGAACCTCATAAAATTTTGATCTAGATGAAATAGCTGAAATTCATCGAATTCGGCGATTGGTCTGGGTCATTGATTACGCAAATGAATGATTAGCGTGTCCGAACCCCGACCAATCGTCGGAGTTGGCAGCCGCTACTTACAGTCCGCGCGCGTCTGTTGTTGTTTTTACTAACTGCAACATAAACTAATGATGATAAATCTAAAATATAAAAATAAAAAATGGTAAATATTACCATTAGCGGCATCAGTGTAGATTCAGTGGCTCCCAAACTTATTTTGTCTACTGCCCACTTTGAGGATAAATATTTTTTGAAGAGGCCTCCTAGCTAATTAAAATTACAAATCACTCCCCAGGATATAACGATATCGGCGATAACGCCCCCCTTGAGACCTGCAGCGCCCACAAGGGGGCGTTATCGCCCACTTTGGTAAAGAACGTGTAGATGAATCAATTTGGATTTCTCATCACTAAATATCGGCAGTAACGTCACATTCGGTGTTTAAAAATTAGGCACGCTTTATTTCAATACAAATCGTGATACTTGCGTTATATATTGTATAATATCTATGTCTGTGGAAGAAATAAAAGTAAATCTAGTGATAAGTAATAATAGGGGGACTTCTTGGCGGGAAAGTGAAGCGTCATTGTATGCAGTTTTGTTTTATTTTTTAAAATTTGTGATAATATTTCGAACGTTAATGTGTAATAACGGTGAATTATTAACCGTTAAGTTTTTGTGAACGTACATGAATGTTGGTAAATCAAACAAAGCAGTGCAACATCACTTCCCGAATTCACTCAAGAAGTCCATGTGAGATCCCACATCTTTGTTGAGGACTCAAGGGGTTTAGGGGAAGGGCTCTTATTTACCATTTATCATCTCTATCACCACTCATTCTTATTTAGTATAATTTATATGTTGTTAATATATCTCTTACTCGACACTGGCTAAATGTGCAAACAGCACAAAGCAATTATTTAAAAGAAAAAAAAAGAAAAAATGGGTTGAAAAATGATACCTACATATGTTTGACGACCGATATGGCGTGGAGGTCAGTATACCTGCACTTCACTCCAGAGGTCGTGGGTTCGATTCCCACACAGGACAAATCTTTGTGTGTATGAACATGAATATTTGTTCTGGTCTGGGTGTTTTCCTATGTATATTAAGTATGTATTTACAAAAAAAAAAAGTATTTAAGTATGTTTATCCGTTCTTTAGTATCCATAACGCAAATTCTTAATGATACTTATCTTGGAACTGAAGAATTGGTGTGATTGTAAGAGAATATTATTTATTTATTATTATTTATTAGAATTATATAATTCGCTTATATAAATACTTATTTCCTTTTAAAGACCCATGATAGTCGATTTATTCTTTGAACGTAGAAAAGTTTCGGGTTCAATTCCCAGGCGTACCTACCATATATTTGTATGCATAAACATAATCTCGATGTCTTATTATGTGTTTTCTATGTATTAAAATAAGAAAACAGTTAATTTTGGGCTAGATGACGATGTGTGAAATATTAAATGTTTTTATTTTTACTGTACTTTTTTGAATATATTTTTTAATACAAAATTATTATAGATTAATTATTATCATCATCATCTCAGCCATCTGATGTCCACTGCTGAACATAAGCCTCTCCAATAGATTTCCACATTGAGCGATCCCGAGTCGCCTGCATCCATCGGCTTCCCGCCGCCTTGACCAGATCATCGGTCCATCGTGTGGGAGGCCCTCCTCTACTACGTTTGCCGGTTCGCGGTCGCCATTGCAGAACCTTAACGCCCCCGGTCGTCGGTTCTTCGAGCTATGTGCTCCGCCCATTGCCACTTCAGCCTGCAAACTCGCCTCGCTATGTCGGTCACTCCAGTCCTCCTACGGATTTCCACATTTCTGATTCGATCACGTAGGGACACTCCGAGCATAGCTTTCTCCATCGCACGCTGAGCGACTTTGAGCTTTCTAATGAGGCCCATAGTCAGGCACCAAGTCTCAGTATCGTACAATAATGATTATTTTTCGTTTCTCCCGTTGTACCCTAGTCTTGAATTTAGGTCCCAGAGTCTGCTCAACGGGAGGCCTGCTATCTGACCTCCACAAAACAGAGGAAAACATATTTCTATGATTAAAAAATGAAAATGGCATTACTAATAACGAATTTCATAGATATAATGTTTCTGGCAGCCAAAACCTCAGGCTTAACGTGTTTTTCGATCTACTCGCAATCAAATGAAGCTGAAACTAATTACACGAAGCGGCTACCGTCTGACCTCTGCAACCCAGAGGGACATATCATTATATGATTAAACCAGCTGTTAGTATATATGAAGGAATAACGACTGCCATAGATGTTCATGACATCCGGGACACTGTTTTAACGTGCTTTCCGAGGCAAGTGAAAATTATGCATAAGACTTCAAAAAGTCAGGGGTAGACCAGGATTTGAATCAGAGACCTATCGGACACGGGGCTATCGCTGGTCATAGCATAGATACCTTAGTAATAAATGATGATATTGAAACATAATAATGTAGCATACAATCACGCCTGTTTACCCGAAGGGGTAGGCAGAGGCATATTATACGCCAACATTTTGCCAACTGTATTTTTGGTCCCACATAATAGGCATAGGCTTACCAGGAACTTCTATATTTGCCAGAGCCTCGTCTTGCAGGTGAGGTTGGCTTGGAGTCCTAAGGTCTAGTTGGAATACACCCTATACTATAATATAAAAAAAATGAATATTCTATTACAATTACACCAATTATTTAATTCCAAGATAAGAGCCATTAAGAACTTGAGTTATGAATACTAAACAACGTATAAACATACTTACATAACTTAATATACCTACATGGGAAAACCCCCAGACCAGAACAAATATTCATGTTCTTGCACACAAAGATTTGTCCTGTGTGGGAATCGAACCCACGACCTCTGGAGTGAAGTGCAAGTATACTGACCTCCCCATATCGGCCGTCAATATTAAACATATTAATTTTTATTTGACTGTTTCAGGTTCAAGAGTTTTTTAAGAAGGCTCCTTTAGAAGAAGTGAAAAAGGCGGAATAAAATTTTTGTATACCTATAGATAGGTATTACAGTAAACATGACTGTTCAACTTAGGTACACAATTCTACCATTATCCCGGTTGCCTCAGGGCCCAGGGTCTCCCCCCCGACTGGTCTCCACCTTGTCGTGGTGGGGGGGCTGAGTACCTCCCGGTAGGGCGCAGGAGGCGCAAGGGAAAAGGTAACACCCAGAGATTGGCGACTCTGGGTGCCCTTAGTACTGACTACCGGGGGAGAAACTAAGAGGGACCTGTGGAGGGCGCAGCGGGCGGGCCAGGAGGGCCCGTCAAGCAGCGCCGGGAGGGTCTTAGGCAGCGGGGCAGGGGGTCCCTGCTGTCTAACCATGGACCCTCCGAGAAGTCGGCCACACACGCTATGGTCGCACAGGGAGGTAGGAGGGGCGCGTCCACTGCGTCTCTCTGAGGAGGTCCTCCCGGTATTGGTCCGGGGGACGTTGGCCGCGGGCGGGGTGTCAGAGCTGAAACCCAGGTACTGGCGCCCCGCCTCTTTCTCAACAAGCGGCGGGCGTCGTCGGAAGATTTTTAGTGGGTATTACTGCTGGCGGTCGTGTCTGCCGGTGGTGAGTCCCACACACCTCTCTCGGTCCCCCTTTAGCCGGGAGACAGTGCGTAAATGCATTTTGTTACCGACGTAAAACAAAAAAAAAAAAAAGGGCCCAGGGTCTGCTCACTGGTGTAACTAGATTTGGCTGAATCAGTTATTGGCAAATCAAATTATCGTTTAGCAAATCTGCACTAATGTAGATAATGCATGATGGATAAAGTTTTATCATTTAGATCTGTAACTTGTCGGATTACAAGGTTCTATTTCCAGACAGTCGCATTCAATTTCCAGTGGGGGTCTAAGTCAGTCTCTATTATTCGACAGTCCGACAATGCGATGCTACATTTTTTGATATAACCTAATATAATTATACATATAAATATAATTATAATTATATGTCGTATAATTCACTATATAAAAACAAAAAATTGTTTCATCAGTTCTTTGATACACTGTTCAAACACTATTCGAGCGAGTCCTCGTAGTTTTTTGTTCCATTACTGTCTTGTCTCTCCGTAACAGGTTTTCCGTCACCCGTCCATCCGTATTGGTTTGTTCCATCGGAACACGGATCACTTTGAATTCTAGTGCACCAAAGAGTATAAATAAAATGAGGTTCATCTGTTGGAGCTTAACATAAGGACACAAACAAATCGAACATGAAAACAATGGTTTCGTTCCAAATGTGTTTTTTCTTTTGTTTGATCCCGACCTCAGGAGGATAAAGGCGGGTATCTGTCGCAAGCAGATTGGAGGAATGAGGCATTTTAAAAATCGTCTAGGCAGATATTCAAAATATAACACGCAATTTGACAATGTTTGGTAGGTCATCTTGCCCAATTATTCAAAAGCGAGTTCGAGTTTTATGATTAAATATAGTGTATTTTTGGGAAAGTGTTGTTTTTTTGTTAAATTTTTTTATTACAGTACATTGTGATTTATCTGTGTAGATTCGAAAACTGTACAGACGCCTATAGAAAATGCTCCATCACTTGACTGGGCCTTCGACTTGATTCGACTGTGACGGACTTTACTTGACTTTGACTGTGACTAAATGACGAAGACGCGGCATTTTTTTTTCTCTTAAATAGGTACCTAATGGCTTCGTGCGGTTTGCACATTTAGCCAGCAAGAGATATATTAATAACAAATAAATTATAGTAAATGAGAATGAGTGGTGATAAAGATGATAAATGGCAAATGAGATGCCCTCCCCCTAAACCCCTTGAGTCCTCAGTAAAAATGTGAGACTATACTGAGATCTCACATGGACTTCATTAGAGAATTTGAAAAGTGATGTTGCACTGTTTTGTTTAATTTACTAACACTCATGTACGTTCACAGACACTTAACGGTCAATAACGTTATGCAAATAATTTGATTTATTTCATTATTTGACACTGGCAAATACTATAAACTATCTATACATATCTATAAATAAAAAAAGTTCATATAATAACATTGTTAGCTACCATTCACCAAAATCATTAGGTATCATACCTAAGTATAATAATTAATTGATTGATAATTTAAAAGAGCATAGCTTGTCAGTTTCTTGTCAGTTCTTCTCACAGAGCGGTGGCTCGGAACTGGCACTTAGATTCACTTACACTTAATTTTTATTTTTGTTGCATGTAAGTAAATCTAAGCTTCGTGATTTCAATGTATTAATGTTTCGTTTTTATTAATTATTAATATTTTGATTTGACGTTTTTATGTGCTATATAATACTTTATGAAATAAAGAACTTTTTACTTATAAGTTTTATTTGTAAGTTTATTTGTGTTATAAGTTGTTATGTGGCCAATAGGCTTGATGTGGACAGTGTTATTATGCAGCACTGGACACGCGTTCACATAACCAAGGATGCCACAATTACATATAACCGGTATGTGTGATGGTGGTATCCTGTTATGTACTTAATTATAAAATTGTAATACTAACATAGTTTTTAAGATTTATTGTTACTAACACTATGGATTTTAATCCGAAATAAACAATTTTTTTAAAAAAAAATTATTTTTATTTAAACATACAATCGCGCCTGTTTCCTCAAAGAGGTAGGTAGAGGCATATTATAAGCCCACACTTCGCCAATTACATCGTTAGTCCTATCTGATAGATGGCGAGCCTATTACCGCTTACCGGGAACTGTTACGTTCGCCACAGCCTCGTCTGTTGTTCGGCAGGTGCACCACTTGCATATAAGGTTGGCTTGAGCTCTTTAGATGATGGTAGGACCCTGAATATACTCGGTTAGCTGGATTTCAGATATTAGTTGGAGCGACTGCCGTCTGACCTTCAAAACCCAGAGGGATCCATCATTCTATGCTTAAACCAGTTGCCAGGATGTTAGAAGGCACTGTCTTACTGATAACGACTGCCATAGTGCATTCCGAGGCACGGAGCAAGCGATATTTACGCATAAAACGTCGAATAGTCACTTATACTAAAGTAAATAAATATATACGGCACTTAGACATGGTTCCTGACTATGGACCTCATTCGAAAGCTCAAAGTCGCTCTGCGTGCAATGGAGAGAACTATGCTCTGAGTGTTCCTACGTGATCGAATCAGTGATGCGGAAATCCGAGCTGGGTGATGGACAATTCAAGGCGGCTGACATTATACTTAATATTAAAAGTTGTAAGCTGAAATGGCAGTGTGCCCATTGCCACATAATACGTGACATTGACAGCCGTTGGAACAGAAAAGTTCTAGAATTGAGACCCTTCGACAGAAAGCGTGGCGTAGGACGTTCCCACAAGATGTACGGGCGACCCTTGGTTTGAACCCGAGACCCTTTGAATATGAAGGCTCTAGGTCTCGACACTGGGCTATCGCCGCTTTGATAATTCTATTGAATTGATTCCTTTGAAATGTGTTGTCATAATACGACCGTGATTGCTTTGAGTGGGTAAATATATTATAAACTAAATACCAATTGACTAGTGGCGGGAATAACATACAAGTTAAAAAAAGATTATATTATAGTGCAACCTTGTCCTATTCTTGACCAGTTTTTTACGCGTGCCGTGTGGTCTGGACCTCTATACTAGGCTGGACCTAGGCCTTGGTCTGGACTAGGCCTGCTGCGGGACTGTCTTAAAGGGTTTCCGCGGCCTCTGGACGTAGCAGGCACAAGAAGGAACATGGATGGTTTTTAGTCAATAAAAGTCTGACACGCCCTCCCGCTCCTCCCACAGCGGGAGAAGGAAAAAAAAAGGTCTGGTCTAGGTGACTGGGCCTAGAACAGTGCCACCCCCTCTCATCTCACGGGGAGTCATAAGAGACGACGGAGATAATTCTACCGGATGATGGGCAGCAGCGTAATCCTGTGTACGGGCTTGACTGCGATCACCAACCCGCCTGCCCAGAGTGGTGATTATGACCCCCAACCCCCAAACAGAATGTGATCTGTAGGGGAGGCTAATGTTCAGCAGTGGACTTAATATAACTGTTATATATAATAGTAATATATAGGGTTGAATGTACTTCCTAGTGGGATCAACAACATAGTTCAATAAAGGTGGTAAAACAACTGACTATATATTTTATCATTGTAAAAAAAATGGTTATTACCTACACCTATATTTTAGACTATGAGACCGTGCACTATGATAGTGATATAAAACCAGGGGTATTTAAATTTTGAAATAACCTGAGGAGCTAGGGTAAAGTTCTGTCTTTTATGCAGTGCGTGAAACGGCATTTTAGCAGGCCGTCATGAATAGGTGCTAGTATGTACCTAATACTAGATTTAATACTAAGGGGTTATTACAAAACATCATCTAAAGTTAAACTAGGTTTCAAACTAGTGCTGTCACTTCATTTGATCAAATAAAATTGACGGCAGTAGTCCTTAACCTGGTTTACCTTTAGATCTTATTCGTAATAATCCTTTTAGTATTAAACAGACGCGATACTGCTCCAAATCAACCATAGTACTTTGTCTTAGTACGTTGGCAGTACGAATGGATCTCAATCGAAATTAATTAAGATTTCATCCACCAAGGAATGGAACTTTAAAATTGCTTTACCGAATGTCTGAGTAGACAGTTTGATAAAGTTACCCCGAACCAATGAATATAAATAGGGTCTGGGATCAAAACCGATACCGAGTTACAGAGATAATATCTAAAGGTCATGTTAATTACATTTTGTATTGTGTATTTCATTTCGCTTGTTGCTATTCAGCGATGAATTTCAGCAGGTTGAAAGGTAAGATGGGTGGGACAGATAGATATCATTACATCAAGCCTGTGTTCCTGTTGTCCCCATTGACGCTGTCCCCATGATGGGGACAACGGGAAGTCATGAAATTTCATTCCCTATGTCCCCATTGGCATTGTCCTTCTATGGGGACACCAGGAAGTCATAAAATATACTTCCTGTTTTCCCCATTAACATAGGTAAAATAAAAAAATAAGATTTTGATTAATTATTTATTTATGTTTTAGAGTTTTAATGGCATGTTATGTAAAAAAATGTAATAAAAGAATTTGCAGAAATAACTTTAATGTTGTAAACGTTATCATCACAATCATTTATTTGAATCGCAAATCCACAATGTTTATTTGGAACATAAGACTAACATTATAAATTTACAAAAAAATGTTACAGTATTTTTTTTTTTACTATAATAGAACTACAGTTATCACGTGGAGCGACAGCCGTCTGACCTCCGCAACCCAGAGGAAAACTATGGCTAAACCAGCTGTCAGTCTGTTAGAAGGCACTGACTTTCTAATAACTTAATATCCATAGTACTATCGTTAAAATAAAATTAATGCAAGAAAAGGACATGCTGCGTCGTCCCGAGATTGACTTGGAGCAGGGTAGGGCGTTGATGATGCCCATATCATTTCTTCTTAAAATACTAATAATAGAAGCGCTCGTAACTTCGCGACACTAGATTGCCAGAAACGATCACCAATATAAAGCAGATTTTACTAAGGTCAGTGGATGGGTGTCCGTTTGTGTGTCATTGTATTCAAATTCAAAAGTAAAAGTCAAAATCATTAATTCAAGTTTGGCTCATTAGAGCTCTTACGAAAGTCAAAACTTATAAACTGGCGCTCCCATTCACTGCGGGCGGGAGCTTGATCGTAAAAGAAGTTTTTTAAAATTCAAAATAAGGTCTTATTGATCGCTTCCGTGCTTCGAAATTCAAAATATGTGATAGTCGTTAAGCCATGTTAGGGGCCTAATTGGGCGGCTTGAAAAATTTTAACAGCAGGACGCCATACATCTGCTTCCGCCAATCCGCACTGGGTCTTCGTGGTGGAGTATGACCCAATACCCTCGCACCTTGGTATGTGAGAGGAGGCTCGTGCTCAGTAGTGGGACGTTTATGGGCTGAGATGATGAGACATACCTGTTTTACTGGTCATCAGGCTCCCAAAAACCTCGGATTGTTTTGTTTAATAGGGTGATGTCGAGACATTAGCACAATCTATACTAAGTAACACGTTTGTGTAAGTAGGCACGTGCTCAAAAGTGGGTTATTAATAAATTAAAGTTATGATAGTAGATAATAATGTACATAATGTATACTGAACAAGTCGGTACATAAATAGTTTTAACTTTTATTATTATGCCTAACCTACCTCAATTCAAAATAAATTTAACCTGAATTTATTTAAATTATAAGAATAAATTAATTTAAACAAACTTAGCCGCTGTGCCATTGTTTTTTTAAGCAACAAAGTTTTGGTAGCGATTTTACGAAGATGGATTCGAGAGTAAGCCGATTGGGTTCCGTTGAAGAATTGTTATCTGTAATTGTTTTTTGAAGGCAAAATGGTCCGGTTTGTTAGTATTTAATAACAACAATAAAATACTAATCAAATCATTTATTTTAATATTATTACAATCCATGTATGGGTGTATAGGGATCCAATCAAGACCTAAGGAGCCCAAGCCAAACTCTCCTGGAAGTGGTGCACCTGTCGATTAACGGACGAGGCCCTGTCGAACATAACAGGGCCCGGTAAGCAGCAATAAGCTCGCCACTTATGACGTAGGGCCAACTATATAATTGGCAAAGTGTGGGTGTATAACTCTGCCTACCCCTTTGGGGAAACAGGCGAAAACAAGAAAAAATGGATACTGAATAAAGGAGAAACATACATAAATTTTATTTTTTTAATACGTACTTAACTAAAGAAAGCACCCAGACCAGAAATAATATTGATATCAAACTCACAAAGGATTTTCCTGCGTGGAAATCGAACCCTTGACCCCAGGAGCGTAGTGCAGATATACTGACCTCCACGCCATATCGCTCGTCAAATAATAGTGAAACGTGAAGACGATGATAAAATGTAACTTTCTTTACGTTCCGTTTTTACCATCTGACAACAGAACCCTAAAATAAAAAGAAAGAGTATAATACCGACTGAAATAATTATATTTGCAAATTTAATTCGAGATAGCAATAACTTTTTGTTTGCATTGAGCATTTATATATATACCTATATTGTATGTATATTTATTTGTATGCATGTTTGAACATAAAATCAAGCCTGTTTCTCCGAAGGTGTAGGCAGAGGCATATTATTTGCCCACATTTCGCCTGTTACACTTGTATAATAAGTTAGTTCTTTATTGTTACAGTAAATTTACTCAAGTTACCAAATAAGTAGGTTAAGTAATCAATACTATAAAATTAAGCTTGTACTTAAAATCATAAATGCAATTGTCAGTTATTCAATTCAATTCAATTCAATTATTTATTGCATGTAATGTAAGTGTACATAGAGATGTTAATTACTATGTAGCGCCCTGTAAGGATGTTTGTTTGTATTATGATTTTTTATTATGAAAATTAAAAATGTTTTTTTTTAATAATTACCTAATGGCGTGGAGGTCATTGGCACTCTTGTGATCGTGGGTTCGATTCCCACACAAGACAAATATTTGAGTGCATGAACATGAATATCTAGACTGTTCTTGGTGTTTCCTATGTATGTAAAATTTGTATTTAAAAAAATATATATATATAAATCTTCTCTCTTCTCTTAAGTAACCGTTATTTAGAATCCATAATACACGTTCCTCATAATACTTATCTTGGAGCTATATACCAAATTGTTGTGGAAAAAAAAACACAGAGGACATTTATGCTGTTAAGAAAAAAAAAATATAATAGTCAAAAGTCAATATAGGATCCGATGAAGCAATTTTGAAAGTACATGTTACTAACAGGAGCGTGTGTCGCGAAGAAACAGGCAAAAAAATCTTTAAGTTGGCCTTCTGCCAGTTTTAGGTAAATAATATGTAGGCGGATATATATTAGAGAACGGATAAACACACCTCGTAACCAGCCTAGCCTATTTACGTCGTAATCCACCACGCAGACCTAGTTCGGGTTGGAGGTGGCCAGTCCCCTCTTCTGCTGGTCTTCACTTTGACTTGGGGGGGGGAGAGGGGCTGCATACCTCCCAGTAGGGAGGAGAAGCCGTTGGAAGAAAGTTAACTCAGAGACCGTCCTTAGTACTGAATTATAAGTCTGTCCTTGATGACCGATATGGCATAGTATAGATAGTAGTTCAAAGATAAGTGTCATTGAGAACTTGTGTTTTGGAAACTAAATAACGGATAAACATACTGAAATACTTTTTTTTGTAAACACATACTTAATATACATAGGAAACACCCAGACCATACAAATATTCACATTCATGCACGAAAAGATTACCATACCATACCATTTACTCAAGAACGGAGTGCAGGTATACTGACCACCACGCCATTTCGGTCGTCAAATGTCAGTTATGAACAGTGATAGCGTGCTAAAACAAACTGGATTGACACATATTATGAACTATTTCAATATACTAAATAAGAAAAAGTATTTTACGTGTCAAATAAAATAAAGTCGTGTTAGTTCCACTATTTATAAATCAAGAACGGCTGAACCGATATGACTGAAAATTAATGCGGTGGTAGCTTAGAACCCGGACGGAAATAAGATATAGTCTTTTAATCCCGTTTCCGTGAGACGTGACATTAAACGTGGTACAACAAAACGCAACTGACACGAAAAAACAAAACACAAAAGTTACAAGGTCACAGCTTCTTTTTATTTTCTGAGGGAGCTCGATTTTAAATAAGGGAAGATCATGCAGACGAAGTCGTGGGAGGCCGCTATAGATTAATAATAATAATAAGATGAATCATAAGATTGCTTTTATATTACTCTGAAAATTCTTTAATTATACAATGAATTTTTTTTAATAAGAACATGAATATGAACATCTATGAAGTAATTACATAAACTTTTTTTAAATTGTGGCTCACTTTATTTACGTATTTTGTCAAGCAAAAATAACTGTCTGTCTACTGTGCGTAATTGAATTAGCCTACATAATTAATGAATTGTAGCAATAACTGGGACCAATACCTTAAGGTGCTCAACTTAACTTAAAAATTCGGACTTATTTGAGATCGCTAAAATTGGGCTCATAAAAATTGATTTTTCTAATTCATCTTGTACGGAAGAATCTAAAAAAAATAGACGCTAAAATAAGGCTTTTAAAAATTGATTTTTCTTAGTGAGTCTCCAAAAAGTAGTATTTAACATTAGTTAAAACTAATCGCGGAGTTAAAATCTAATGGTGGTTAGAGTTAAAATGACTTGCACCTGCACCCCCCCCTACTGGTCTCCACCTTGTCGTGGTGGGGGGGCTGAGTACCTCTCGGTAGGGTACGGAGGGCGCCCAGAGATTGGCGACTCTGGGTGCTCTTAGTACTGACTACCGGGGGGGAAACTAAGAGGGACCTGTGGAGGGCGCAGCGGGCGGGCCAGGAGGGCCCGCTCAGCAGCGCTAGGAGGGTCTAGGATTTTTAGTGGGTATTATTATTAGTGGTAAGCCTCACACACCTCTCTCGGTCCTCCATTGGCCGGGAGACAGTCGTTAATGCATTTTGTTACCGAAGTAAATCACTTGCACAACGGTAAATAATCCTGAAAAGAAGCTGTAAAAAATCCAGGAAGAACCTCGACCAGAAAAGAAAAGAAACCAACAGAGGCAGACCTCTGCTCTTCCGTGGAATAATATAGGTTAGTAAAAAAATTAAATTGAAAAACCATCATCAACTTAAAAATTAACTTACACAAATAATTAAAAGAAGCGCTAGTTGCTCCGCGGTGCTCGGTGATCGGAAATGATCACCGAAGTACAGCAGAGTTTACAGAAGTCAATCCTTGGATGAGTGGCCGTTTGTGTGGCATTTGATATCGAGCTTTGGAAGGCACGTTAAGTAGTTGGTCCCGGTTATCACTAAATGTGGTAGTCGTTAAGATATGTTGGAGGCCTAATTGGGCGGCTTGAAAAACAGCAGGACACCACACACCTGCCTCCGCCAATCCGCACTGGGTCAGCGTGGTGGAGTATGACCCAATACCCTCGCATCTTGATATGTGAGAGGAGGCTCGTGCTCAGTAGTGGGACGTAAATGGACTGAGATAATTATAAATAACGAAATAAACAAAATTTGTATTACATGAATGTTTTTTAGCGCACATTCGATCAACAACAAGTAACATCAAAACAACAAGAGTTCACAACAAATTAACAACATCTCATCATCATCCTTGCATTATCCCGGTTGCCCTAGACTTAAGCTTAGGGCCCAGGGTCTCCTCACTGGTTAAACCAGATTTGACTGAATTTCAGTTATTACGTGAAGCGACTGCCGTCTGACCTCCGCAACCCAGAGTGAAACATCATTCTATGGTTTAACCAGCTGTCAGTCTGTAAGAAGGCACTGACTTCCTAATAACGACTGCCATCGATGTTCATGACAGCCGGGACCAACGGCTTAACGTTCTTTCCGAGGCACGGAGCAAGCGATAATTACGCACATAACTTCGAAAAGACATAGATGCGCCACCAGGGTTTGAACCCGAGACCGTCTAAATTTAAAGGCAAGGAGTCTTGTTACTGGGCTATCGCCGCTTAACAAACAAACCAAATTAACAACATCTAAACAAAAGTAAACTATCGTTAGTATAAATATTAAACCAGAGAGTTCAAGCAAAGGTGAATGACCCCAAATGTTAATATCTGATACAATTAAATAAAAACGTCATTATAACTATGCAAATTTTTTTTACGCATAGTTTTAGAGCTGATTGCTCGCAATACGTCAAGAATGGCACCCACTGTTATACAAAATAACGTAATAGGTTATTAAAATACTCGTTTGAGAACTGTGCCTTTATCAGCTGCACAAAAAGAAGGGTAATACCTCTCTATAGATATACTGCGGGCCTCTCTAAAGGAACTGTCACTTCCGGATACTATAAAAATGTTTGTGCATTCTTGGCAGGGCATCATTGCATCGAGTAAGGCGTGGAGACGCGGTACTAAGCATAGCAACATGAGGACATTCGTAAGTTGAATACTTTTTTTTATAAAAGCTTTAATAATTAAAACCTTTTTGGTTTGAAATTTTACATATAAAATTTAAAAAAAAAATGTAATATACATTTTTTTTTCGTTCAAATATATATAGCAAAATTTTATTATATAATTACATGTTGCATACATCTTTTTATAGAAGCATAAGTCAAAAAAAAATATAAAAAATGCGTACAATTTTTTTATAAAAAAAAATATAATTTTAATTTTGAAACATACCCAAGGATTTGATATATTTATATTTGTTTATTTATTAGTTTAAAATATTGAACTATAACTTATATAAGTATAAGTTTTGCTTGAGATTTCAAAAAGTTGTATTTTAATAAGCTTTATAAATTAAATCAATGTTTCATTAAAGCAACAAAAGACAATTTTGAGATGGCAACACAAAAGTTACTATGTAAAAGTTCCCTACAGTCCTTTTTTATTGGCAATTAAGAGATCCGGCTAATTACATCTCTTGAACAAACTTCTTAGCAAAAGAGCAGGAATCCCATTGTGTTAAGTGCTTTTAAGTAACTACTTTGTTTTCTTAACTTAACTTACATAAAAAAATCTCGCCTAAATAAAACATCCTGCTTGGTACAAGAGAATTACAATTTTTACACGAAAGTTTAAAAGAGGACAAGAAAAAAAAAGGCGACGAGAATTTTTCTCGGTAACAAAAATGCTGCAAATAACTTCGAAAAAGTCCAACAGCCAAGTTAAAGCGGTGTTTGTAAATTCGTACTGAATCCGGGCAAGGAGGTTTTATATTTTAATATATTTTTTTTTGTTATAATTAACTTATGAAACGTAAATCAAATGATTGTTGCTGGTTGCACAATATACAAAAAAATTGTAGATGTTTGCGAATACGCGATTGTGTTATGTATAAGTTAAATATAATTGTATATTATATATTTTATAGAAAATTAAACAGATTTACGTAAACCGAATCATTAAAACAGGTATTGCTCGTCTCAGGCTCATAAATTTCGGAAAAATACTGCGGGAAGAAAGTTTGTAAGTTTTTAATTTTAAAACTGCCTGAATTAACCTAAAATAAATTTAGTGAACGTTTAACACAGAAGGTATAACACGGAGTTAATTATATTTTTACTAGCATGGGAATTCACAAAGTAATCAAATGACAATATAAAATACTAAACGAACTCGTAATATTTATTATGGTCTGGAATGAGTGAATGAAAACCTCAAAGATAAGCTTACAAAAAATAAAAATAATAAATAATTCTATTGTGAGCACAACAATTATTTAGTTCCTAGATAAGTATCATCAGGATCATGTAATATGGATATCAAATACCATTGCCATTTTTTTGGTAAATACATACTAAATACGCATAGAAAAACATCACAACATGTGGGAATCGATCCCAAATCTATACAGACGAAATGATGGTCAGCATGTGAATCTATATCTGTAGTATTAGGCCTAAAATATATTTCTCTTAAATCAAAAAAACACAGCTAAAAAAACTCAGTACTTATTTTCAAGCTCCACCAAACATCTCTAAAGAAAGAACCGCCCACATTCATAACAAAAGAACTAACACGAAATATCTGGCGAATGCATATTGGTTATTTGCTGAAAATAAGATTTGTTGGCAAGGAAAAGGTTCTTTCCACCCGCTAAACCCTTAAACGCGGTCAGTCAGTCAATAGTGAAAAGTACTCATGCGGAGTAAAAATGAGGCCATACTTATTACCCGAGTAATCGCGCGGGAACACACAAAAATTCCGACCGACGCGACGTCTGGTTTTCCTTTACTTCAGGGTTGATTCTAGAGAAACTAAGTATAGACTGGTTTATAACAGGAATAAATTTACTTTTGCAGAAATAGAGCTATGTATTTTTTACTTTGCACACGATATACAACATGTAAAATAATAAGGGTTACACCAAGAAAGTAGTTTGTTATAAATCGGCTACTTAATCGATTAAAAATATTAAAAAAATAGGATTTTTTTTTAATATATTTTTTTTTTATTTTTTTTTTGCCGCACTTTTCGGTGTTAAGCGATGTGTGCGTGCGTGTCTCTCTGTGTGTGTAGGTCGGTAGGCTAAAGCGCTAATATGCCCATACGATTTGCCCTCGATGAGTATAACTAGTAACTTAAATAAACCATATTTAATTAAATAAAAGTAAAATTATTTTGCATGTTTTTTAATTATAATTAAATATTCTAATTGGGGTGTCTGAGGGTGTGCGTTAATTCTGTGACATGTTGTATAGTGTCATGCCATACAGAGGTCGCCTGCGACCTCGCCCATGTTAGTGCCTTATTAGTTTTTTGGGTTGAAAAGTAGCCTAGTTCACACCTTGTGGCATTAGCTATCTTCAAATGAAAAACGCGTTATAGTCCAGTTGTTTCAGAGATAAGTCACAAGAGATAGACATAAAACAAATTATGTATAATAAAAATGTTTTTTTGTTATAAATTTTGTGAAGATGACAGTCCGATTTCCGACATTTAAAATTAATTATCTGTTTTCAAGAAGATCGACAAATGATACAGATATAGAGACATAGAAAAAGTACGCTTGTTTCCTTACCAAATTATCTTTGATTTCGTACAAAAATAATTAAATTTCATCAAAGAAAGTACTTTCGAGCAGAAAATAAATCCACCTGCATACAAGAAAATAAGGTTTTATTAAAGACCTCCGTTTCACTTATCATCTTGAACATGAAAGTGGGTACGTAATTACGTTTTCGTTTAATTTGATTTATTTAGGAATTCGCAGTAAAAAAGGAAAAAAAACCTTTAGATTTTTTATTTTCATGAAGATTAGAATTAATTTTGTGTTATGATTGCTTTTAATAATCAGTTATTAACTTGGTGAATTGAAATCATTTGACATGCCAATTATTATTTGGCAAGTCTCATTTCTCATAAGATTGAGTTTCATATAAATATTGGCAGCTCGCGACTTGCAAAGTTTTATATAAACTTTGTCACCCTTTTTATCCCCTTCATCATTATTATATTACTCCTATAAAGTCCACTGCTGATAATTGGACTCCCCAATAAATTACATAAATTAATTCTCTTCGTCGACTCTTACGACTCCCCGTGAGATGGTACTATTCTAGGCCAGTACTACACGGCTCATTACTCTTACCCTGATTAATTATTATATTATTATCATAAAAGGTATTTTAATTTAGGTCTTCTTAAGTATTAACAATTCTTACTTATTCTGGTTAATACAATTTATGCGTGATTGAACAAATAAACCACATAAAATCAAATAAATATCCATTCAAATAAACTTTCTCATTTATCATACGAAAAGCTTTAGAACAGTGTCGTTATATTGAATTGTCACGCTTAATATGTATTGACAAGTGATTTGTAACAGTTAGTGAAACAAATCATACAAAACCGCAAAAGAAACGGTCAAACAAAGCAGTTACAGAACTCTTACGTACTATGTCACGCCGAAAACTGCGTTCACATACTGAGCATGCAGCTGTTTAGTAAGCTGCCTTTGACTTAGAGTGACAAAGTACAAAATTGATTTAACTTATAATTCGATGACAAAAAATAATTGACATCCATTTCACTTTAGCTTATTGCATATAACCACTTATCAGTAACCGGTGCAGAACAGGATAAATTGCGGTAATATTTACCATGAAGTCGATAGTCAAAGAGACTATATTCTGTCAATATATCAGTGCATACTGCATTTGGGCCTGCCTTGCATATATTTGTTGTATCATTGTTGTAACACAATATTAATTTATTATGTACATTGTAATATTTTTTTGCTTAGATAACTTTTATGAATAATACAAAATTAGAGCAAATTTACTGACTTGTTCGGAAAATAAAAAACCACAAAAAGAGTGCATGTAGACTTTTTGACAATGTACGCTTGTGTGTTTTAAAGGCTTATAAATAGTTCAGTTTCAATCCAATAGTATTAAGCTATTGGTTTGGAGTTTTTACCAAAACATATTAAATCCTGATAGAAGCACATAAAATGAAATTATCAAGTTATTTCTTTTTATCCAGTTAACTCTTAAAATATCATTACCATTATTTTATCCTAATTACTCCCCACTACTGATCATAGGCCTCTCCAAGAAAGTAATAAACCAAGGTGAGATGCTTTTTACCAACTTATTAAAGAACTCGAAAAAAGTAAACGAAAAGAAAACATCCATTCGTCTCCATGTGATGTACTTGTTGGATAAATATAATGAAGTTCCGAGCAACAAACACAAGCTTCAGTTACGTTTAATGATGCCATCTCCTAGTAAGAGGTGAGTGGGAACACCTCTCACTTCTGCTTCTGTTTTTTTTTTTTATTGCTAAAATGCTACTTGTGAATGTTTGCATACATTCTCTAATTGTGACCACGCGCAGAAATAGAGGGGCTTATTACAAAACAAAGTCTAAAGTGAATCCAGGTTAATCCTGGCTTAACTTTAGATATTGTTTCGTAATAAGCCCATTAATGTTTACTTGCTAACTATGTTTATGCTTAGATTTAGGGCTCACCGCTTTGCAAATGATTTATCTTGAATGATACCTTACTTATAAAAAATCAATAATTCAGAAGTACGAACATACAAATGTGAAAATTGATGAAGTCTTTTATTTATTTTACTTAGGATCACCAGATTATGTTTACTTCAAAATTATTACACATATTAAAATTGGCTAAGTGATAAGGGTAAGATTTAAGGTGCAACAAACACCACATACAATAAGAAAGAAATTACTTAATTTTGTAAAAGTTTTTTTTTTTTGTAACTTAGAATTATATTTACGAATAATAACTAAATACTAGATAATTATGTAAATTACTATCAATTGAACCATTGTTGTCAAATAAATGAATTTGAATATTATTATAATTATTATTAAAAAAATATAGCTACGCTAGTGCCAAATAATATGTCCGCTATGTAAATAAAATTATACTTTTATTATTTCTAAATCATATCAGGCCCGTAGTAAATGGGCGCGTTAAGTAATTGTGACAATCAATAGTGCTTCTTTCTTTCTTTTTAAATTATGGCTTCGTGCGTCTAGCACATTTAGCCAGTGTCAAGTAAGTGATATATTAATAATATATAATTCATAGTAAATGAGAACGAGTGGTGATAAAAATGATAAATGGTAAATGAGATACCCTCCCCTAAGCCCCTTGAGTCCTCAGTAAAGATGTGGGACTAAACTGAGATCTCACATGGACTCCTTCAGAGAATTTAAAAAGTGATGTAGCACTGCTGTGTTTGATTTACCAACACTCATGTGTATTATATTCACAAGCACTTAACGGTTAATAATCCACCGTTATTACACATTAATGTTAGAAATATCATAAATATTAAAAAATAAAACAAAACTGCAGACATGACGCTTTACTTTCCCGCCAAGAAGTCCCAATAGTGCTCTATAGGAACTCAAACTTAAAAAGCATTTTCAATTCCATTTATTTAATTTGATGTGATTGTTCTCAAAAGAGTTTATATAACAATATTATATAACCTCTTTCGAAAATCTGCCGCTCTTAATTCTTTGCTCGCCATTTTTATTGACTGTAATTTTTGACAACAATCTCCAGTTTTACGTTCAATGTAGTATTATTATGTCCAGTGTGGGTTAAATGAACTCCAATGATACTGATATTGGTGAAAGTAAAGCAGGTCAGTTTTTGCAAGAGGTGCAATTATATTTTGCTAATCAGAGCGACGTAAAAGTTTGAGGTTTTGTTACCAAATATCCCTCTCACATTAATATGTGAGAGGAGTCTTGTGCTCAGTAGTGGGAAACCAAATAAAACGTACTAGTACGAGATCTGGCAGCAGAATTAGATGAGGGGTCATCGAGTGTTTGCTAAAAACCAACTTTTTACGCATATTTATTTATGTATTTATTTGTTCAGCAACATAACACAAATTGATAATTAAAAAAAAACTTAACCATAGCAGTATTTAGCTCAATGTCATTATAATTATAGGCGAAGACAGCATGCAATTAAAAAAAGTTATAAACGTAAATTCCTAATTAAAGTTACAGTTTAAGAACACAATAAAACAATATCATACTATAACAAATTTAATTACATTATTGAAAAAGCAAAATTAAAGATATCATAAATAAAAAAAGGTAATAAATATTTATGATTCACATACAGACATATAACCAACTCTGTTTCCCTGAAGGCGTAGTCAGAGGCATATTATACGCCCAAGTAGGTGGTGAGGCTATTGCCGTTTACCGTGAACTACTATGTTTGCCAGAACCGCGTCCGTTAATGAGCAGATGCACCACTAGCAAGCGTGGTTGATTAGTTGGCTCCAAAGATGGTAGGATCCCTGTATATTCTATCTCTCCCACTTCAGTTAAGGTTGACTGGAAGAGATTTCTTTTAGAAATAAGTTCACCTTTGTACTTGTGTTAATATAAAAAGTTTACTATAAAGGATTAATCTCTGAGATGGCTGCATAACCTAAGCTAAGGTGTTTTAGTATTACTTTCATAACAATCTTATTTCTCACTCTCTCATTTCCTCCGTCTCTGTTCTTACAACCAGCGTCAAGTCTCATTATTTATCAGTACAAATAGAAACAGTTGTTTAATAGACATAAAAGTGTATCTAAAATACTGTTCAGTGTGTAAGTTTCATAAAAAGTGTTAAGTCAGCGTTTTAATTCATCCTTAACAGCAGCATTATGAGGAGGATAACATTTTGTAGATCACTGTAGCTATTAACTGCAAGCAAAAATAACGCTTTATTAAGTGCGAAAGAGTATTTAATACTACCGTACGTACTCTGACATTCACTAAGCAAATTATATCTTATTGTAAAAAGTCTAGTGTCACTAATTATTAACGGTCTGCTTGTTCTGTCCTAAATTCCAAATCACAAACTAGCTAGATACTGAGTAGATATTTCTCTAAGTGGCTATTTTGGGCTTCTAAAAACTGAATGAAAAAGGTTTTCAATTACTTTGGACGGATTTAGGTAATATTTTTCCAATTTTGTGAAAGTACTTTTGTAAGACCTAATTTAATGGTTGGTATCATTTTTATTAGACTAGGTGGTAAACGATTACTGAAGTTAGGCAAGATTGACCGCTTATGTGGTATTTGACATCGATTGCTTTCGTGCTTCGGAATGCATATCATTAACCCCGGTTTTACTATATATGGTAGTTGTCAAGTTAGTAGTTCTCTTGAAAGGTAACTCATTGAAAGCTTATACATACATAATATGCCTGTTTCCCCGAAGGGGTAGGCAGAGGCATACTATACGCCCACATTTCGCGTTTCGCGCCTATTGCCGCTTATCGGGAACTTTTATGTTCGCCAGAGCCTCGTTCATTGATCGGCAGGTGCACCACTTGCAGATGAGGTTGGCTTGGGCTCCTCAGAGCTTGATAGGAACCCTATAAATACAATAAAGCATATATCTATTACAAAAGTATAAGTGTAGCTTTAGTCATTAAAATGCAGTTAGGCCAAGAATAAATCTTGTCGGTATGACACAATAACTCCTAATGGAAACTATTATCAAGCCCAGTAATCTACTGGACCGGTTTAAATACAGTGTAATGGTACCTATAAATGATATAACAATTTATTGTTTTGTAGGTTAATACAATAAGCTCACTTACACAATAATGTGAAATTAATTGTTCATTTCTGTTAACCTACAAGTCAAAAAGTTTTAAATACTTTCTATGAACTTACATAAAATTGATTGAATTAATCAATTGCTGAATTGCCGCCATTAATTTTAAACCCATTTTATATTTTAATAAACATAAATTAATTAATAAATGTATTAATAAAATAGTTCATTCTATTTCAACGCATTTCTTTGATGTTTTTACATGCTTTACAATAAATAGAGAGAAATAAAGATTATTACAGCTCTCGCTATGATTGCAGACATATCAATTAAATTAGAAAGTACTTATTGAAAAATAAAAGTTCAATCTACTGCTATTAAATTATATCCATCCAAGGCCGTCACAGTATGCCTTTACAGTACGGTAGTTTGTAATGAATCTCAATTCCCAGCGGGATACTGATACTAATTGAAACAAAAAATGCGGTTACCAGTTGAATACAGATTTGTTTATTTATCATTTACCAATGTCAATACAACTAGTAGCAAAATTGTATTAATTGATAAAGCTGTGAGGTAGTATTTCCCGGAACAAAAATAAAGTTCATTCTGCCGAATATTTTTATGGGCATGTTTTACACAAGTAGTTATTGATATGATTACTTTAGACAACCTTATATAGTATTAGAGATACTATTTACCAAATTGTATAATGTTTATAACCAACAAAGAAATTACAAATTTCAAATTTGATACAACATTCACATTGACATTTCGTGGCAAAATGTAATACAAGAATCTTTTACCATGTACCCGACCGGATGGCTCATAGTTGTCTCAATTTAAAGTATTAGCGGCTTGTCACTTAAATAGGAATCAGCATTTAAGGCGGCTGTGTAGATTAAAGTATATAAATATATCACTTCACGAAACACTAATCGTGTCCGAAGTCCATCCTACCGGAAATATTTCGATAAATCTCAACTCCCAGTAGGACACAGGATAATTCTTGGTTTACTTAAGATTTTCACTTTAAAAAACAGCGTGCATGCAAATGCATCGAATTGTGCTCATGTAGGGACGCAATCCATCACGAAATATATCCTTATTAGAGAGTTATCGAGTCTATGTTTCCGTGCATTTTTAATAAATCTATCTAGGGATCTCTTTCGTATTCATACCGAAGTGCGTAGACCCAAAACAAACCTTATCACTAGTAAAGTCTATCGTACAGGTTTTTTTTAAAGCATCTCATTTCCCAGTGGAACATTGGTTCACTCTAATTTTGTTTAAGTATTTTTCCTTAAAACTACTTTCCAATCCAATTTTCATAATTGAATAACGCTGTATAAGTTGAACTAAAACAAAACTAATTGCAATAAAATAATTTTCGGAATTAATCATAACTCCCAGCAGGACCCCATGTCGCATCTTTGTCCCACAGTATTGAAGTTTAGGGACATAGGACTTTGAAACTCTCTTATATAGAATTGTATAGACACAAGTAAGGCCGCTGTAAAAGCTGAACTGTGCCACAACAGTTCTCGGAACAAAACTAATCACAGCCGAAGTCAATTCCGCCGGATATTTTTTATTGAATCTCAACTCCCAGTGGGACATCGGACCGGACACTGCTACAAATTAAAACTTGAAACGGGATCACCCTTATCTTATTTGATAACTTTAGTTCTGCAACTCTTTTTTGCTTTTTTATATTGGTAATGGGTTATTTCTTGAAAGTTAAGGTTTTACTGTTCGTAGAGGAAGTAGTACCTATGGAAAACATTTTGAATGACTGAATTTATTTCAGCAAGATGCATAAAGGTTGACATTTCGTTAGTTGTTCTTATATATGATATATGTAACATTTTATTATATAACGGTTCACTAACGGGCAAGTGTTCTATTACAATCCAAGATGAGAGTTTTAGATCATACTCCAACACGCCGACCCAATGCGGATTAGCTGAATCAGGTGTATGGCGTTGTGCTGTTAGAATTTATAGGGGCTTAAACTTTGCATAACGACTACCGTATACAATTTTAGCCTGCGACTTAACACGACTAAAGCACGAAAGCGCGCGATGTGAAATAGTATAAAAATGGTCACCCATCCAAGTCACCGCACCTGCTTGGACACTGCTTAACTCCGGTTATCGCTTCCGTGGAGATAGTCTCGCGGTTATACGGGAGCGATTGTAGGTGAAACATGTATAAACGTAAATATGACGGAAATAACAGCACCTTATGTTTTTGACACCGAGTCAAAGACCAAGGGATGCTAAAAAAATGGATTTAATTTTCTTTGTAAACAAAACGCCTCAAACATTTTCCGTGTTATAATTTTACGATATTTTGTATTGAAACAATAAGGATAAGATTATGTTAACAAATAGCGATATTTTCTTTTAAATTCAGTTTTTACTGCAAAGCTTTGTATTTCGTATGTGAATAAATGGTGGTTCAATTATGTCTTCTTAGGGCACTGACTTAGAATTCACGCATCATTAATCAACTCGAAAACAACCCGACATGATACAAATTACTACAAAATTCACCTTCTTTATTTTCACCATCCTCATCAACATCAACGCAGCCATATATCGTATAAAAATAAGGACATTTAGTTAATATATAGTACAAATTCAATTATGTATTTCCAAACACATTGTTGAACTTCGGTTGTTTTAATGAGGTATAACTAATTGCTATTCGGGGTTAGAACTAATTCGAAGTTAGAAAGTCAAACTAAAGATGATGTTCTTAATAATGCGTTTTGAACAGTGCACTGCGCTTCATCAGATAATGCGATGTCGCAAATTTTAACGTTGTAACCCTCGGTTCGTATACAAAACCCGCTTAGTGCAAGCCAAGCATTGTTTTCTGTACTTAAAAATCTTCCGCCCTGCTCAACACTTTTAAAAGCACCATTTTTTAACACCCTTCTTCATTTGTTTCAGGTGTGTTTGTTGATGGCGGTCGCCGCGTGCAAGGCAGGTATCATACAATCGAGATACTCAAATGTTGGAGGCAACGAAGGGTCTACTGGATATGAATATGGAGCACCCTCGGGCGGTGGAGGCCATGACTTCGCTCAACAAGGCCATGACTTTTCTGGACAAGGAAGTCAAGGACATCAAGATTTTACTCTAGCTTTAACTCAAGGACAAGACTACGGCCACGGTCAAGAGGCACAGCAGAATGTAGGCCACGAAGGAGGATTTACTGGACAAGGATTCGGCGGAGACTCATACCTTCAGGCTGCTCATGATTTAGGCAATCAGGGTTTTGGTCACGGCGGCTTCTCAAGCCAAGAAGGCGATAACAGTGGACACGTTGAATTGAGTAGCCAAGGAAATCAAGGATACGGTCATGATTCTCAAAGTTTCGGCCACGGTGGTCAAAGTTTCGGCCACGGTGGTCAAAGTTACGTACTAGGCGGTCAGGGATACGGTCAAGGATTTGAACATGCAGGTCAGGGTTTCGGTCATTCTGAAGAAGGAAACGGCGGACACGGTCAACAATCGTTCCATCTTCAAGACGTAAGTGGTGACCAAGGACATTTTGGTGCCCACGCTATTCCTGTTAACGAGCATATCGACGTAGAGAGCCCTGTAGAAGTACCAAACTACAAACACGTGACCGTTCCAATCCACAAACCTATCCACATTAACGTGCCAAAGCCAATTTTGATCGGAGTGCCCCAACCTTACCCAGTCAAGGTGCCAGTTCATAAGCCAGTCGCCGTTCCAGTCGAGACAGAAGTCTCAATTCCTTTCGAGAAACTTGTCCCTTACCCAATTGTTAAGAACATCCCTTACCCAGTAACCAAGCATGTGCCATATAAAGTAGAGAAGACCGTCACAGTTCATGTTCCTCACCCATACCCCGTGAAAATCCCAGTATACAAGACGATTCATCATCACGAAGGCCACCACTAAGGCTTTGATGGATGGATTTGACTGTCTGATTGTCTGTATGGTTGCGTTGTCTAATTTGTAAATATTGTTGATTATTTTTAAGTCATTTTCAACTGTGTTTATGTTGTAGTTGATTTATTTATTATGTGTTAGCTCTTGTTGAATAAAGTAATCAGTTTTTGTTATATATTCAAGAGTATTCTTTACCCAATCTCGAGTCGCGTTATGTTTTATAATTTTCTCTCTCTTTTATAGCATTTTTATGAGGGTATCGAGTTGTAAAAAGTTAGTAAATTTTATGCAGATACGCGAAGCAGAGCGGTGCCATCTAATCAAATCTTATCCATTTCCTAATGAAATGGATTAACTTTGTGATGAAATTACGAATTTTGGCACTTACTTTATTAATTTTGAAGTCGTCAACGTTGTTTATATGTCACTAGATTCTGCTATGTGACTCTCTCTGACTTACAGTTTAAAGCAGACCGCAAGAACACACGCGCACAACTTTAGTACATACATACATTCAAGCCTGTTTCCCCGAAAGGGTAGGCAGAGGCAAATGATACGATCGGAGTACTCAGAACTACTCAATACTCGAAGTACTCGGAGCACTCGGAGAATTAGTTCCTTTAGGTTAAATACATATTTACCTGTATCCATGGCAAACAAACAACAATAAATGCGACAGATGATTCAATTGATATAGAAAAGGAAAGTTATACGCTAGCGCAAAATCTAATTATGAAAATTGTCCTTATTTGGCCGCATCAGTTTCCAGGGGCTAGAGCGTCATCTAACTCTTTTCATTATAAGATTATAATTGCGTTCTACTGTTAGAATTTATCAAACCGCCCAATAAGGCGTCAAATATGGTGTAATGACTATCCCATATAGTTTGCAGGGACTACATCTGGAAGTGCTCGATTGCCACAACAAACGGTCACCCATCCAATGACCTTTATAAAATTTGTTTAACTTCACTGATCTTTGTTGGGCCACCTAGAACAACAAGCGTTTCTTCCGTGATATTGATATAATAACACAATTATACCTATTTCTTTGACCGAAAATTCTAACGCAACTTACAAGACGTCACTTCCTTCTGATACCCGCCTTAACGCGACATATTAATGTTTCCCTAAAAAAATATACGAAAATAATAGTGCACAAAGGGACAAAGGTATTATTAATTTCAGTACTGTACAGTAAGTATAAGAATTCCGAGTAATGGAGAAACATCAAAAATAATTGGTGGGTCTGAGTCGTGTGTCACAGCGCAAACAGCATAGTACCTCACACAGGGAAAATTAATTTTCCTGCTTCGCTACTGTGACGTTTTATTATACGCGGGATGCGGAGAGACAGGGCGACGTTAGGGGCTAGTGTACAGAGAGCAATGTCGAAGTATTTCAGGATTAGTTCTTCTGTTAATGTGCTTCTGTTGCTGTTAATGTGGGGTCAAGGTTTTTTCCTAATAAAGCACTAAATTCGTTCTGTACTAAACAGTTTATGAAGCATATTGTCGTTCTCTCATCATTCACTTCCTTTCGCTCACACTAATCACGTCTCACTCTCTCAGCTTCGTTAAAAAACCTTTTATACAACATTCGTAATCATGTTAAGAATCTATCCCACATTATTTTTCCTGTTATCAGAAAAACGGTTAAAAGGTCATCATTTATTTTTAATTTGTTTTCGAGGGTATTGTACTTGATTTAGTGGTGTATCGTGTTTTTTCTTTATGAATACAAAGTGAATATTTAAATATACAGATTGTATTGTATCGATTTGCGAATTAACGGATGTAAATTTATTATCACGTCTTATTTTCCGTAGAAACAGGTAGAGAGCTTATCCTTCTTTTTGCTAAGAACCTGCCATATATTTACAGCTTCATTCACACTCACTTTGTATACCTTTTGACATGCCCCTTCCGTAAAACCTTGTTGGAATTTGTAACACCCTCTTAACATTTCCATGCGTGCATTTTATACTGCTTTTGTTAATTATCATACTTTTATTAATTTTCTTAACATGAACAGGAGACACAGAGAATGCAGCCACATAACCAGACGCCAAACTACATTTGTTATATGGCTTATTAGAATTGGTATTTTGACTTGCACCTCGGTTTGAATGACAGTATTTTGCTAAATGACCATGTTTATTACACTTAAGGCATCGGGTCCTCTGCTGCCTGCTAATTGGCCTTTGCATTGTTTTTGGGGTAATGTGAATAAAAAGCCGCTGATTTCTTTTAATCTCTGACATCCTGAAGAATTTTTGTTTTCACTAGATCTGTACTTATCGTCACACCTGAGCTTTCCATGGCTATTATCATGGTTTTATATAAATCTGGGAGCCCTGCAAGAAGGAGCGTAGCCAGCCACTAAATACGTGTAGAACTCAATTAAAATATATTTTTTTTATATTAGTTACGTAATCAAAACAGCTTTCATAAATGCGGCATAGCAAAAGTGTTGCTACACAAATTTATCGTTTGGTCTGTTTGCCTACGCGGGACTATGTCGTCTGCGCTGGGAACAGCGGGACAGTCATTCTACACCTCGCGGATCCAGAGCAGATTTTTCTTAACTCTTGTCTGAAAACAATGAGTTTTGTCTTATTCAACTTTACATTAATTAGTTTCACTATGAAATAATCTTAGTTTTATTATTGTATATATGTGTATATATGGTTACATATTTAATAAAGAATGCTCTAGGTGTGCCACGGACCTAAACCAGATCCGGCTTAGACGACTGACACACATACAATTTTCTAAGACTGTTGTTGATATTGCTGGAACTAGTTTAATCCAGTAATTAGATGACATAGTTATATTATTCATTTAAAATCATCAAGCCACACTTGCCCCGCTTGGTAAAATATTGTCCGAATCCTTTGCAATTTTGTATGTACAAATATGCCTGAACCCGAAACGGTTTTTTTTCTTTTATTAAACAAGATAACTGCCAGTTCTAACACGTACAACTGAACTTGTATTCTGAAGCACGGATGCGATCATTATTGTCTGTGCCTACCTATTTGGGAAAACAGGATATTATAATATCAGAAGAGGCATACACATATTTTATGCAAAAACATTCAAAGAGGTCCCTTAACTTAAAAACTTTGCGTTTATTAATTATTATTTTATAGACACACTTTAAAGTATTACAGCAGACAACTTACCTATTACTAGCTATAACTATAGTATGATATTAAAAAAAAGTCGCTTTCCATTGTCAGTCCCTATATATACTTAGATCTTAAAAGCTACGCAATGGACTTTGATGCCTCTAGTCTCCGAGGTTTTAATAGATTTAGTGATTCAGAAGGATGGTTTATAAGCAGGTCACGCAGAAGATAAGATACTAATTTATTTGAATCACAAACACACACATGCAGAAATATACAATATAGACATAACAATCAAATTAGAATTAAAAAAAAAACAGAATACAGACGAAATTGCGGGCGGTCGTTAGTAATGTCATAAGTCATCTGCTAGTCAACCTTATGGTTAGCAGAAAACTTTAAAGGCTGTGCTATTGTGAATAATCCTACCTTGTTTGACTTTATAAATGCAAAATAAATACTTTTTTCACTTTCTTAAAACGTTATCTACCGTTAAGGAGCCAGAGAGAACGCTTTATCACCAATTAAACAAAGAGTAAATAAGAAAATGTTAACAAAAATTGTTCCAAAACAGTCCTGAGAGAGAAAAAACTGATTCCCGGATGAAATACGACATCCGAGCTCGTCTTAATTAATCACAATTCATCAAATAAATTGCTTACTTAATTAGTTCGAAGGGAAGTAACGTCCTATTACAACTTTTGGTACGGTTTATCTTTTTTATTACGGACTTATACTTGACCGGTGGCCTTCTATTGTAGGTAAGAAATAATATATTATGTTAATAATATGTTTATAATATATGTTGACAAACACACAACAATAAAAGAAAACAACAGCATAAAATAAATATTGTCGTGTCTCTTCTGGGTTTAGTACTTCTAGACTCTTCTTGAGGCTTCAATTTATTGTGACTGCTGACTGAACCGTGTAAAGAGATTCTATCAAGATATTACGAGCCCAAATCAACCTCACCTGCAAGTGGTGCATCTGTCGATCAACGGACAAGGTCTGGCAAATATAAGTTCACGAAAAGCGGCATTTGACAAAATGCGGGCGTATTATATGCCTCTAAAAGTCATAGACAACGGCCTTCTACCTGATGGACCGATGATCTGGAAGACGGTGGAGGGCTCAAGAATGATCGAAGTGGAATACAAGTGGGAGGGTCTATGCTTAACTGTGGGCTTTTAGTGGCTGACATGATGATGACTAGACTTAGACTTCGTTCCATAAACTAAGTTGAGAGGGATCCACGCGGTACCAGCGCTGATTGGCTGAAGCAGGTCTGTGAAGTCATGCAGTTAGAATCCTGCAAGCTGCATAACAAGCCATTTAAGAAGGCTATATTACTATCACATATACACACATAGCTCAAGCCAACCTCACCTGCAAGTGGTGCACCTGCTGATCAACGAACGAGGATCTGGCAAACATTTTATTTATATATTTTATTTTTATTTATTTGTATTAGTTACACGGGTCTGGCCCAATTACCATAACTAACTCAGTGAGTAACATAACACTGCCAGGTAATAGATTTCGTGAGACCAACTATATAATTGCCGAAGTGTGGGCGTAAATGTGCCTCTGCCTACTCCTTCGGGGAAACAGGCGTGAATGTTTGTACGTATGTATATAGTAATAACGATATGGCGTGGAGGTCAGTATACCTGCACTTCACTCCAGAGGTCGTTGGTTCGATTCCCACACAGGAAAAATCCTTGTGTGCATGAACATGAATATTTGTTCTGGTCTGAATGTTTTCCTATGTATATTAGTATATATTTACAAAAAAAGAAGAAATGGTATTTAAGTATGTTCATTCGTTCTTTAGTATCCATAACACAAGTTCTTAGTGATACTAATCTTGGAACTAAATAATTGGTTGATTGTAGGAGAATATTTATTAATTTATTTATAACCTGTGGCAACATCTCCATGTGTGTTCCGAAGCAAGAAAGCGCTCGATATTAAGTGTTCCTCAAACGGTCCCCCATCCAAGAATTGACGTCTGTGCACTTAGCTTTATTTCAGTGATCGTCTTCGACCACCTAGGACCGCGGAGCTACGAGGCTTTCCACATTACACACCGTAATTAACCAATACTATCGTAACATATCGTCAGCCTGGTTTTAAAACTGATTTTGTCCTTTTGAGCAAAGTTCATGTTAGGAAGTTAGAACTGTTTATTCTTCATAGTTAAGGCAGTAATTTCATATAGGTGTTATTCCATTTCTTTCATTACTAATTTATTTATTTATTTATTTATTTATTTATTGAGAAAACTAACAGCGTATACAGTTAAACAATTAACATAAGTACTTAAAGCTAGTATGGCCAATAACAGGTTTCCCTAATATATCAAACAATGTGAGTGGTAAGCAAAGAAACAATTACAAGTAATAAAATATAAAAGAGGCAGTTGCTGTCTAGTGCTAATAACTCCTGGTAATTCTGGCAGTTATGTGGTAATTAAAGAACATGAAACTATTATAAAACTAATATAATTACATAAATAAAATAACAATATAATAGAGGCTATGAAATAATGTTAATGTAATGGCTATGAAATAATGTTAAAGTAATGGTTATAAAATAATGTTAAAATAAAGAATATGGATTAAATGATAAAACAATTTTAAGGAATTGCGGAAACTAAAAAGACTTAATTTTGTCCTTTAGCGTGGTCTGTACATGGTGTTTGAAGGAACTTTTAGAATTAGAAAAGATATCAATGTGTCCAAATAGTTCGTTATATGTACGTGCCAGACGAGAGAGAACTGAGTTACGATGATACTTAGCATTGTGTCTCGGAGTCTGCAACAAGGGAGTGACGCCGGTGCGGTACTTTGGAGCACTGAACATAATTAAAAATTAATTTATGGAACTTGAGAGATATTTCAATTTTATTAAACTTTGATCCAACCAGGATAATGATAATGATGATGACTGAACATTTTCGAATAATAAGGTAAAATATGATTTAATGGTAATATTGTACTTTTTTACGGATTTCCCCTAAGCCCGAGATTAAATTGAACAATATGACGGAAGTCCGAGCGCCAAATGATTGACGACTCTGACGTCTGAATCTGTCATTTTGACGTTTACGTGTTTTATAACAGTCCTTTTTAATTTAATCTGACAGTGTCAAGTAATTAAATAAATCAAGTTATTTGCATAAATGCAACGTTTTTGCCATTCAATGACAGTGAAAGTCAAATAAGACTGTCATATATAGTCAAGTCAAGTTAAAGTGATACCTCAGTAAGGTAGTGGAGACTGTACTAGAGATTCTATGAAGTTTTGATTTTTTTTTTTTTTTTATTGAAACGTCAATAAAGGGCGGGAGTTAGCGATAGACTAATAAAAATTTTCAGTCACAACAATATAACTGGCTTGGATTGTCACAGGAATCAACACGGAAAATCACAATTCACTGCAACATACCCCTTTCTCACACTTATACACTTATCACTCGCTGCAATTTGTTTTTTTTAGGTCGGTAACAAATTTGCATTTACGTACTACCTTCCGACCAATGGGGGACCGAAAGAGGGTGTGGGACTTATCACTGGCAGACGCGACCGCCAGCAGTAACGAGCAAGAAAGAGGTAAAGCGGTTGGGTTTCAGCGTCTGATGTCCCCCGGGCCGAAACTGGGAGGCCCTCCTCAGAGTGGCGCAGTGGACGCGCCCCTACTACCTCCTTGTGTGATCATAGCGTTTGTGGCCGACTTCCTGAAGGGTCCATCTTAGACAGCAGGGGACCCCGCCGCCTAAGACTCTCCTGGCCCGCCCTCTGCGCCCTCTACAGTTTTCTCTTGGTTTCCCTCCAGATAGTTAGTACCAAAGGCACCCAGAGTTGCCAACCTCTGATGTTACCTTATCCCGGCCTCCGTCCTGCCGAGAGGTAACTCAGCCCCCCTACAACGCCAAAGTGGAAGGCTGGGAAGTTGTTGGGAAGGCGCTTTACCCGTGAAACAGGCAGGGCACAAAGCGCACTCCTGACGGTCTGCTGAAATGCCTTTTTACGCCCGGCTTAAAAGGGGATTTTTGGAACTAGCAAAACATGAGTCGGCAGTGAGTTTCAGAGCTGTTGGTTTTGCACAAGAACGACTATTATATTGGGTTATAGTAGTGATAGTTAAAACACATTTTCTTTCATCCAAGCACAAATTTTAAATATTTCTATCCTACTGTATGTAGTTCTTGCATTCTTTCCGTTGAATTGATATTAAAGTCGATACAGTCGAGCACAGAAAGGCTTTCCTAGAAGTCTGTCATTCTAAATTGAACGCTAGTGCAGTACCCACGCTGATTTTTTTTTTCTTTATGATATGGACTTACTTGGTTGAAGTATTTTCCAGTGTCAAGTAATTTGATAAATGTAGTTGTATAAATATGAATTTAACATAATGCAACGTTATCTTAATTCAGTTATATTCTAAATAACTCAAGTCCGTCATAGTTTAATAAAAGCAAGCAAGTGATGGATTAAAAATATTTTTCTAACAATTCCCGCATATAAAAATACACACATAGCCCAACGTCAAAAAAAACAAAAATAAAAAAAAAACAATCGAAATATGTTGACATTTAAATCATGAAGCTTAGATTCACTTACATGCTACAAAACATTTAAAAAACAAAATGTAGTATTTGGATAATTTTTTAGTAGATAAACATTGTGATTACATTCACTGTGTTTCATTTAGAACAGGACTTCCCAACCAGGGGGGCGTGCCCCCCTGGTGGGGCGTAGAGGTACGTCAAGGGGGGCGCGAGACATTTGTGTTTTCGAAAGGAAAATTTAATAAAATGTGTTAAGTAAACACTATGGTGTGTGGTGGTGTTAATATAACCAGCAACATCCGACTCTGATTTCGAAGTAGAAAGAGTTTTTTTCTTCTAAAGCAGAATCACTTAAGCGCATGCGATTGGATAAGTCAGGAAGTTATAATAAAGGTGTATTACACGATGATTAAACTGAACCTAGGATCGACCAACTGGTACAGAGAATGCAAGCTTAAGTATCTCATTAGTATTTATCTATTTTTCTCTCTTAGTACTCTTATTATAAGATCTTATAAATTACGTTGATTAAAAAAAATCGGATTTAATTTTGTAGAAGTTACAAAACAAATAAATGTTTTTGAAATAATGCGAGTTTTATTAGACTTAATTTATAGGGGGGGGGGGGGGGGGCATTAAAATATTATTTTTAATCCTGGGAGGCTCGACGAAAATAAGGTTGGGAAACCCTGATTTAGAATCAACTTCATCTGCCTATAATCGTCCACTGCTGGGCACAGGCCAGTGGGCGATAACGCCCCCTTGTGGGCGCTACAGGTCTCAAGGGGGGCGGTAAGAGACCCTGAAAGAAAATGGGGGCGTTGTGTAGAGGCCTGGGGGGTGATTTGTAATTTTATTTAGCTAGGAGGCCTCATAAAAAAATATTTATTCTCAAAGTGGGCAGTAGACAAAATAAGTTTGGGAACCACTGATCTAGATGGAGAGCGTCCTACACTGCTCCTACCGGGACGCAGTCTACTCCAACGGTGATCGGTCCTACGGCAATCAATCAACTTATACTACTATAAATATCTTACGCGATAGCAAATAAAGTTTCCCTTTAACACCTATTAGCTCCGCACATCCGCATTAGTCAGGAAACACCATTAAACCGCGGAAACTGTCTTAACGCATTACAGGTCATTTTAGCATATCAGTGTACTATTTTACCGGTTGAAGATAGTACGGAGATGGAATAGTCTATTGTAAGGGTCGTCTTTATGACGTCACATTGTTCAAGAGAATGGAAGCCGTTTAGAAATGTGGCACAGTTTTCATTTATAAGCAATGGTATGGTAAGACTATTATGCTAAGTTCTTAACTAAGAATAGGAGCTTATTTATTTGTCTGAAAACTGAGGACTGTAATAGGGAAGATGGTTGGAATTTATCGCATAGATAGGTCTGCCAACACCTAAACTGTCGACGCCGGCTGAATACAGCAAAATTAGCGGACATTTGGGACATTTGAAGACTTTTTTTTGAAAAAAATTATTTTGCGACAAAAGAAAAAAGAATTGTAATTAATGAATGTCTTTTGAATGCGTTTTATTTTATGAATTTGTGTTTGAAATCATGGATGAAAATGTAAGTGACATTTCTTATAACATACAAAAAAAAACCGGATATACCGCGGGCACTTTTTAAAAACCCCTGCCGGACGGCCCCCAGACGCCCTTCATACTAGGACAAATCCGAAGAAACCCGGACGCATTTTTCGGATTATGCATACAAAATCCGCTTTGGCAGTGTATTCTTTTTTTTATTTTGATTTACGTCGGTAACAAAATGCCTTTACGCACTGCCTCCCGGTCAAAGGGTGACCGAGAGAGGAGTGTGGGGCTCACTGCGGCAGACACGACCGCAAGCAGTCCTACTCACTAAAAATCTTCCGAAGACGCCCACTGCTGAGAGAGGCGCAGTGTAACGCGCCCCCCCAACCTCCTTATGCGATCACCGGCGTATGTAGCCGACTTCGCGGGGGGTCCTGGCCCGCCCGCTGCGTCAACGGCGTAACCGAAGAGAGAGCGGGTCCCGCTCCCTTTCCCGCTCCGCGGCTTCCTTCTGCAACATCACCACTTCGCAAAAAGAGGCCATCGCCTCCCACGCCGTCTTGCTATCGACCTTCATTCGCATGTTGATCGGCAGCGAGAGAGCAACTCCACCCAGGGCCGCGGCCCCGCCCACGGTGGGAAGTTGGCAGTATATTCTACCATCAAGACGATCCTTACTATTCCTATTTTATTTCTCCCGCTGTGAGTGTATGTCAAACTAATATTGACTAAAAACCATCCATGTTCCTTTTTAAGCCTGCTATGCCCGCGTGGTAACTCCTTCGAACAGTCCCGCAGAAATATTCTATACCGGCGTCAATTATTATTGGAAAACTGAAAATTTTCGTGATTAATAAAGAAAAGTATACCAACAGTGGGTACTGTAACTGCTTTTAGAAATTTAAAGTAAAGTCTGGTTTCAACAACTGTTATCACTTGTAAGTTGTAAAACTATCACGTCATTGTGGCGTGTGGTACTATAGAATCTTAATAGACTCTGTGCCCAGACTGCCCCAAATCAATTCAGGTTCAAATCCATACTACTATTCCATTTAGGTAATTTATTTTGAAAAAATGTTTAAGTGTCTATAGGGTTAGTGATCCACGGAAGAACAGCGTCGCGACATTTATTTCATATACCACATTTTCCTGAACGGGTACCATTTCAATACTTGTTATCTGTGCATTTATTTATTATTCATCATCATCATCATCATTTCAGCCATTCGAAGTCCACTGCTGAACATAGGCCTCCCCAATTGCTTTCCACGTAGATCGATTCTTTGCCGCCTGCATCCACCGGCTCCCCGCCGCCCTGACCAGATCGTCGGTCCATCGCGTTGGGGGCCGCCCTCTACTACGTTTGCTGATTCGTGGTCGCCATTCAAGAACCTTAACGCCCCATCGGTCGTCGGTTCTTCGAGCTATGTGCCCCGCCCATTGCCACTTCAGCCTGCAAACGCGCTTCGCTATGTCGGTCACTCTGGTTCTCCTACGGATTTCCTCATTTCTGATTCTATCACGTAGGGACACTCCGAGCATAGCTCTCTCCATTGCACGCTGAGCGACTTTGAGCTTCCTTATGAGGCCCATAGTCAGGCACCACGTCTCAGTCCCATACGTCATCGCTGGCAACACACACTGGTCGAAGACTTTCGTCTTGAGACACTGAGGTACTTTGGACGAGAAGATTTTGCGTAGTTTCCCGAACGCAGCCCAACCGAGCTGGATTCGACGATTGACCTCTTTCTCGAAGTTGGACTTACCTAATTGGACTTTTTGTCCCAGGTATACGTACTCGTCGACAACTTCGAGGGCCGAGCTTCCCACTATTACTGGGGTAGGCACAACATGGATATTTGACATGATTTTGGTCTTATCCATGTTCATTTTAAGACCTACCCTTCGGGAAGCTCTGTCGAGGTCTCCGAGCATTGTGCCCAGATCCACAAGCGACTCCGCTATGACCACTATGTCGTCGGCAAATCGAAGGTGAGTCATATACTCGCCATTAATGTTGATGCCGTAGTTTTCCCAGTCCAGTAGCTTGAAAACATCCTCCAGAGCAGCAGTGAACAGTTTCGGTGAAATGACATCACCCTGTCTCACGCCTTTCTGCAAGAGGATAGGATTCGTGCACTGGTCCAGTACTCGTACGGACATGGTGGCGTTTCTGTATAAACTCCTCAGAACTTCGATATACCGATGATCAATGCGGCATCGCTGCAGGGACTGAAACACTGCCCAGCTCTCGATCGAATCAAAGGCTTTCTCATAGTCCACAAACGCTAAGCAAAGTGGCTGGTTATACTCCTCGGTCTTCTGTATAACCTGCCGCAGCGTGTGAATGTGGTCTATGGTTGAAAAGCCTTTTCGGAAACCGGCTTGTTCGGGAGGCTGGAAGTCGTCAAACCTTTGACCGAGACGGTTTGTGATGACCCGTGAAAACAACTTATAGACGTGGCTCAGTAGCGTGATTGGCCTATAATTCTTCAAAAGGGATTTGTCACCTTTCTTGAAGGAAAGGACAACCACACCACTGGACCACGCCTGTGGCGTACGTCCCTCGAGAATGACGGTATTAAAGAGCTTCTGGAGTACCTTAAGTACTGGTGTACCACCCGCTCTCAGAAGCTCTGCTGTCGTCCCGTCTTCCCCCGGTGCCTTGTTGTTTTTTAGTTGTTTCAGGGCCATCCTAATCTCGTACAGGCTGACGTCCGGGATGTCTTCGGTGGTATGTCGAGTTAGTTTGGCTCTAGGGTCTTTAGCCAAACAAGTAGCGGGATCTTGCGTACTGGTATACAACTGTCCATAAAACCTTTCGATCTCCCTCATAATCTCAGGTCTCGACGTGACTAGACTGCCTTCGTTGGTCTTCAGCTGTGTCAACTGACTCTGACCAATAGACAGATCCCGTGCGAACACTTTTGAACCCCTGTTCCTCTCTATTGCATCTTCAATACAATTTGTATTGAATTTGCGAATATCGAGTCGCAAGGATTTCGAGATCTGTCTATTGATGAGCCGGTAAGAAGACGCTTCCGCTGAAGACTGCAATCGCATGTCTCGTCGCACTTCCATGAGATTAAGAGTTTGAGTCGACAGTTTATTGGTTTTAGTTTGTCGGGTCTTATAATGTTTGGACCCGACAACGTGGACAGTCTCAACCAGCCCGCCGCTTATATCGTCAACGGTTACGCAGTTCTCCAGACCTGCGAAGCGATTTTGAAGCTCGAGCTGAAAGTTCTCGGGGTTTTGAATATGGGCAGCTGAGGGTCGGAGCGTAGACCTCATCAAACGGGACCTTTCAAGCTTTATATTAATATTCAATGTGCCCCTTACCATTCGGTGATCGCTACCGGTTTTCACCCTGGCGATCACAGAGACATCATTGAATATTTGTCGCTTAGTGGTCATGATGAAGTCTATCTCATTCCTCGTGAAACCATCGGGGCTCAGCCAGGTCCATTTCCTGTGTGGTGGCTTCTTGAAGAAGGAGTTCATCATAAAGAGGCCCTCCTTCTCCATGAAGTCAGCCAACCGTTGTCCCCTATGGTTCCTTCGCCCTATTCCAAATTGCCCCACTTTCTGCTCGTCACCGCTTCGTTGGCCTAGCCTTGCGTTAAAGTCTCCCATAACAACCGTGTAACAGGGTGTGCCGAGGTCGGTGCGTAGACCTGAATTACCTTCAACGAATACCGTTTGGTGATTCTGAGTATTAGGTACGCTACCCTGGTCGACACACTCCGAATAGACACGACGTTGTTACGGATAGACTTCCGGACGATAAAACCGACACCACCTTGGGACAGGCGATCGCCCTCCCGGTGGTAGAGCAAGTTGCCGGACTTAAGGATTACCGTATCCTCTCCCTGTCTACGGACTTCGGATAACCCGATAATGTCCCAGTGCAACCGCTCTATTTATTCCTCCAGCTCGTCAATCTTCTCGTCGGTCCTCAGTGTGCGCGTGTTATAAGTTGCCAGGTGCAGAAGTCGTCGTTTTGGGTGGTAGCCGGATCTCTGCCGGTGATTCTTAGCACCCCCTGCCCCACCGTTACCAAGACCGCTACCGTAATCTGGAATAGCGGGGCCGCCGGGGACTGGGGGCCGTATACTAGTGTGTGCCATTTTCCATTTGGGGGTATTTGCCCATAATCACCACGCTGGGCAGACGGGTTGGTGATCGCAGTTCCAGCCTGTACGCAGTATGACGCTGCTGCCCATCATCCGGTATTTACCGGAATACAGGTATTACAAGTATTTATTATCCGGTAATACAAGGATTTATTATTACCGTGTAAGTATTTTCTTTCTTCCTTTAAGCTAAGGTAACTCAATTTATTTTGAACTTTATCATTATTGATTAAGATATGCGTCTTAAATGACACGCCACTAAGCTCGATGTTCGGATCTTTGCCTCCACCAGCCGCTTTGCGTATGTCGTATTTCACTTATATGGAGTGCGTCCTTAGTACTTGGTTATGCTTTACAAGTATCAAAAGGGTTAATCTCTTATTCATAATCGAAGCAAATCGCAGAATATAGTATCTTTTTCAAATGCACAGTACCTGTCCGAGGCCGTTGGCATTATTTCAAACAGTGCCTCTGAACATACCCCACAATACTAGCGGTTGAACAAACACAAGGAGGCTTATGGGTTTTATAGTATAAGTTAATCTTGTAAGCGTGGGATCTTCAACTATTCCCATTTGTGGTGATTATAATAAATCTGTTCCAACTTATTTCGATCGACCTCTTTTGTAAAAACATTTTAACTCTATTGTTAAACTTCTGACCCTATATCTGAGCTAGGCAATTCCCTTCATAAATTCAATTCAAAGCAAACACATTCCAAAAACTATATTCTTCATGTCAGCCACATAAAACCGCGAAAAACATCAGAGAAAATTGTAATTTTTATCTACAATGCAAACTTCAATTAGACTCTCTAACGGCATTCAGGCCAACCGACCGACCGACAGAACAATTCAGATGGGGTGTGCATTTGAATTGGTCTGTCGTATTTGAATTTGAATTTTCGCAACTTGTAAAAAGTCACGCCGAATTGCAGGTAGGCAATGCCAAGCGGGCGTGACGTCACGACGATGTGAGATATTCGGAATTTGAATAAAGCTCACATTTGGATCGGAACCGAAATACTAAAAACTGTGATGTTAAAAGAGGTAAATTATCGATATCGATAATTTTTTAAGGTTTTTTTAATTCAGTTTCTAATGTGGTAATTCTTATTGGTGATAATGCATTTACAACAATAAATGTGTAAGTGTGTTTATCCGATCTTTAGACGCTCTACACACTTTGAAGGAGAGACGTCCAAGAATATTTAAGCTATAGATTCTTATGCACAAATGGCATCAAACTAATTTGAAAATACCCAACATTGTTTAAAAAAAACTGAAGAAAAAACAGAGATTTCAAATTTGTACTCTTAAACAAGAGTAGTAATTAATTTTAAAGTACCTGAAGGACAATCATACAAGGGACTTTTTGTATTATGATGAAATGAGTAGCGTGAAAATTGTTTAAGCTTTTTTGTAAGACCATAATTACCTGTAATGACAAATAAATTATTTGATTTAATTTGATTTGGGACGAGAGTTTTTAGAAAGTAGGTATTCAAAGATTAAGTAGGGATTGTAAGATCATGTCTATTTTTGGATAAATTTTTCGAATAAGTAAAACTAAATGTGACAAATGCATTGCAGCGATGTTAATCATGAACTAATATTCTTCTATCCTCATTGGACTCGTTTGTCAGAGGACATTGGAGACCTGAATCCCCTTACACCTTCGTTTGTGAGAGGAGGACGTTATTTGGGTTATAGCTGCTGAGTCACGTCTATAAGTTGTTTTCACGGGTCATCACAAATTGTCTCGGTCATAGGTTTGACGACTTCCAGCCTCCCAAACAAGTCGGTTTCCGAAAAGGCTTTTCAACCATAGACACATAAAAAATACCTCAGTGTCTTAAGACGAAAGTCTTTGACCAGTGTGTGTTGCCAGTGATGACGTACGGTACTGGGTCTTGGTGCCTGACTATGGGCCTCATTAGAAAGCCCAAATTCGCTCAGCGTGCAATGGAGAGAGCTATGCTCGGAGTGTCCCTACGTGATCGAATCAGAAATAAGGAAATCCGTAGGAGGACTGGATTGACTGACATAGCGAGGCGAGTTTGTAGGCTAAAGTGGCAATGGGCGGGGCACATAGCTCGAAGAACCGACGAACGATAGGGCGTTAAGGTTCTGCAATGGCAACCGCGAACCGGCAAACGTAGTAGAGGACGACCTCCCACGCGATGGACTAATGATTTGGTACAGTCGTCAAATATCTCATACTTTATTCTGAAATGGTTACCCGATTTAGGCCGTCATTATTGGGTGGGCTTATTGCTATGCGGGTTATCTCAATTTTGTATGGCATCGGCCGCTTACCTCAGTTGACGAGACTGAGTTGAAATGAGTTTTAGTTTACGAGAAAACAGCTTCAGGAAAAAATATTTCCGTGGCTCGTGCAAAACATTTTACTAGGTTTAACCTTCATCAGAGCGAAAATTCTGTTATCACATCGTGTCGATCCTGACATGAAAGACTGATAAATAAGCTAAAGAATCGTCGAATCATGCTTCGATATGAAGAAATAAATATGAAAAAGATTTCGTCGCTATTTGTTAAAAAATGCAATTTGTGGGTCCATTAAGTGTAAAAAAAATTATCAGATCGACACGACTTCCAAATATCTTCCAATATCAATCAACCAAAAAAATCGCAAAGACGCGTTTATGTTAAGATAAAGAAGAAAATCTGACTGGCATCCCCTTCGCTTACTAATAACTAATTTTTTTTAAGCTCTAACTTTTTTATTTATCTATTTATACTCATATTATCTACTCAGATACTAGTTCACTTACACTTAATCATTTTTAAATTGTTTTGTTGCAAATAAGTGAATCTAGACTTCGTGATTCCAGTGTAATAATATTTTGTATATATAATTAATTTTGACGTTTTCAAGTACTATATAAAAGTTAGCAAATTTTTTATGTTTATTTTATTTAAGTTTATAAGTTTTTTTTTGATTGATTTCTGGATCGACCAACCGGGAAGCAAGCGGGACGCACTCGCCTTCGCTGGATAGACCAAGTCCAAAAAGATCTCAGTCACCTGCAACGGCTGTATTGGCGACAGGTGGCTGAAAACAGAGAAGAGTTGCGAATTATCGTGTCGAAGGCCAAGATTCACTTAGGGTAGCTGAGCCCGATTGTTGATTCTAGACACAGACAAATTACATTTTGATACATTTTTCTCAAAACGTTATCTGTTTACTTTTATTTAGTGTCAGCCTTTAAAATTCTTTACTACAAAGCTATTTACAATATTTTTGATAGACTTTATTTTAAAACTGAGGGATCTACTGTCCAGTGTTAAAATATATAAGAAGTCAAATTCAACGACAACTTATTAACATATTACAAAAATTTTACAAATACAAATCACAAAAAAATTTCTAATACGTATTATATAAATTTTATTAATTAAAACAGAACATTCATGACTATATCATAGAACTTATGATCAAAGTATAATATGAATAAGTGTCTCTGTGTGTTGTGACGTTTTCAAGTACTATGTAATAGTTTATGGAATAAAAGATTTGAACTTATTTTATGGATTTTACTTATAACTTGACTGTGCCCGTATTGTTACTTAGTAATAAATAAAGAAATAAAACAAATTGGTTAAATGGTAAAAAGTGGAAGAAGATGCCTAGCGACCATTTGTCAGGCTGCGTTGTTAACTAAAAATACTAAGCCGAAAATTTTGTCTGGTTTACAAAAAACTGTGAAACGATTGATTTAGGTCAGACTTTTCATTGACGTAACCTTATTGTGACGATTAAGTGTTACGGCTTTTTGCCTTCACATAATAGATATAATACCTATTTACACTCAAACGTTGCTCAAATCTCTTACGTCAGTTGTAAGTATGAACAATGGCGTTACGACAAAACATCGTCACGTGACCTAGCAAATTCGATTTGGCAGCACGAGTATTTTTTTGTGTAAAGTAACTATTACACTATTCGATCAGACTTTAATGTCACAGTCAAAGAAACAATTACCTTTCAAAGAAAAGTACGGGTGGTCGACTAGAGTAATAACTATTCTGGGGCCAGACGTAGTGATTAGCCTGTGAGTTTTTTGCCAGTTCTTCTTACAGAGCGGTGGCTCGGAACTGGCACTTAGATTCACTTACACTTAAATGTTTTTTGTTTTTTTAAATTGTTTGGGTGCAGGTGAATTTAAGCTTCGTGATTTTAGTATAATTATATTTTATTTGTTTTTGTAATTTTTTTATAATTTTGACGTTTTCAAGTACTATGTAATAGTTTATGAAATAAAAAGTACCTATTTGATTTTGATTTTGATTTGCGTTCTTGTAATAAATTTATATCTGTTGTTGGGTTTTCAGATTCGGGAAAATTTGATACTACGATGTCAATAATCCAGTTTGTTTTAATATAGTTTCTTATAATACACCATCTGTAGTTTACTACATCACGAGGGGTACTAGTACTAAGTCCTATATTAGATTTTAAAAAAGTTACTTATTAAAACTAAGACCTCCGAAAAACTATCGATACTTTCAAACTCCAACCCATCACTACGAAGCACCATCTGTCGTTCACTACACTACGATGGGTACGTGAATATTTGATTCTTTATTATGGTGTTAAATCTCAAGTCTGTTTTTTATATATCTCTAGAACATAAGTTGCCTGTGATATATAGGCAGTTCACACTGTAATTTTGAGGGTAGGCTTCTGAGTTATGAGGAGCTGAATGTGATGGGAATATGTTGGGGACATTGTTATTTTATTTGAATGTTTTTTGAGGAGTGATACTCTGGCGAATTATTTTGAAAAGAAAACAAAAAAAAGACGTGTGGCACTCGGGACATCAACTTATGCAATTATAATTATTTATTTATTTTATTTAAGCAGTATTTCTTTTCTTTGATATTAATTCAAGTCACTACTTTTATTTTATTCAAGTACTTTGAGCGTGGTGACCGATAAGAAAACAAATTTTAGCCACCAGATACAAACAATGCCAACTAAAGGCGGGTTGCTGAACTAAAGAGACAAGCGTGAGATTTTAAGTCATTAAAAGTTCTGCTATTCATCGATAGATGGAATAATTAAAAAGTATCACCGCTGTGCCGGTCGGAGTGGGGGGTGTTAGGTTTTTTCGTTACGGAATATCTGAATTCGGTCTCCACCCACGCTCAAGGCCCGCGATAGAAGCTACGCAATAGCTTAACAAAAATGGTAATAAAGTTTACCAACATCGCGCATAGGATCACAGTACGCTGAGTTGGTCATGTCACTGAGCGAACAGAGGCTCGTTGGAGCCGACAGGTCTTGGAGTGGAGCGTTTGGGCAAAAATAGTGTAGGACGACTGCGGCAAGATAGAACGACGACTTCAGATAGGTTGGTACCGGATGTCTGGGTTCTGTAGAGGACCAGGATGATTGTCGTTTTTTGGGGGAGGCAGTGGGCAGGGCAGATATCTCGAAGAAACGACGAGCGACAATAGAGCGTTAAGGTAGGTATATACTACAAAATATTCTGGAGCATTTCTGTGTAATGTAACGTTCTTATGAATGGTACAATACAGGCAAAAGCTCAGTTCCCAAAGCATTTTCATGTACTGTAACGTTCCTGCGAATGCTCGGCGTTATGTTACGGGTAAAAAGGACCGCGTGCGTCTTTCGTCCCTCTCCCTCCGCGTCAACCCGCAACCGCGCATCGCCCGCACTCGTGGCTCGACGAAATGTTACACCAATACGCTCGACGAAATTTTACACCAATACGCTCGACGAAATGTTACATCAATATGCTCGCTGGTTTATAACAAAGAGGCGAGCGTGCTCGACGTTTAGTTCGTAAAAGGATGATACAGTAGAACATATCATAGAGCGGCTCGTTGTTCTGTTACAAGTAAATGTTGTAGTCTATACTCACCTTCAAAGTAAAGGGTAGGCCCCTGAGTTATAAGGAGCTGAATGTTATAGGAGTATGATGGGAACAATGTTATTTTGTTTGAATTAGTAATGATAACAAAATAATTATGGTAACCAAAGTTATCGTCATCGCGCAAAGGATCAGTCGATGAATTAGAATGGAAGTGGGCTGATAATGTAGTCAGGCAAACTGATAGACGTTGGAGCCAACAAGTGTTGAAGTGGAAACCGCCTTAAGGCAAACATAGTTTTTTTTTTAAACATGGAGAATCTACAATCCCGGTTGCGCGGCGCATCGTGCCGGGCGTGCGTTTCCGGAGCAAAGTATCTTTGAAGAAAATGCATATATTTCACGCTAGCTTGGTTCACCGCCGTGGCGAAGGCCCAAGCGAGCCGGCTGACACCCAGATACCTCTCGCCGGCGAGTAGGTTATGTCGGGATGTCCCATAAGGGGCCGACCGGCTAAATTCCATGTGTGAGAATGCTGCTTGCCACTGATGGCCGATGCAGCGCAACCGAAATGGATTTGGCGAAGGCGAGACAGAAGGCTACATACAAATTCAAGAGCGACATACTAAGGGCGGTCTCTAGTAGACCCGAACCTCGGCTCAGAATGTCGTGGGTGTTAGTGGTGAGCGATCAGGTCTAAACCTGATAAGTATGGCATACAGCAAATGACAAAACTTTAAAAAATTTAAAAAAAATATCAATAGATAGATCGATCGGTTACAACGATTACATAACTAAGTACCTTTGTCCTTCTTAGCGGAAAAATGAAGCGTCATGTCTGAAGTTTTATTTTATTATCTAAAATTTGTGATATTTCGAACATTCATGAGTAATAACGGTGGATTATCAACCGTGTTTGTGAACGTATATGAGTGTTTGTAAATAAATGAAAACAGTGCAACTTTTCAAATTCTCTCAGGAAGTCCATGTGAGATCTTAGTATAGTCCCACATTTATTCTTTACTGGACAATCAAAGGATTTAGAGGGAGGGTATCTCATTTACCATGTATCTACCAATATAATTATGTCAACAATTAAAACATTAATATTTAAAAGCTGGAAACAAAGGAGACCGTTTTGAGTGAAGTATACGAGTAGTAATCTTCACAGTTAACCATTGCATTGTTGTCATAGAACGAAATTGCTGAAACAAATATATCAGGCGCCGTTCAGAGAAACTAGTACTGCTACTTAAATTATGCTGTTAAGACAAATTAATGGTACGTAGTAGTTCTCAATTCTTTTCAACATTTTTTTATTTTTTTTAATGTGACACGTCATAATGAATACATCCTGCCTGATGGTTAGCAGTCGATGCAGTCCAAAAATAAACGAAAGCGCTTCATACCGTGAAATAAGCACGGTACAAAGCGCACCCACTCATGACGGCTTGCTAAAATGCCGTTTCACGCCCCGCTTAAAAGACGCAGGATCATAGGAAATAGGAAACATATGAGCCGGCAGCGCATTCTAGAGCTTAGTGGTCTTGCTCAGAAATGACTTCCCAAATTTCTTGGTTAGAGTGCTGATAGTCAGCACAGTATGAGGATGGTTTCTAAGACCAGCACGTGTTGATCGGGAGAGGAAAGGAGAGGGCGGGATGAGATCGAAAAGCTCCTCAGAACACTCGCCATAGTAGTTCCGGTAGAAGACACTGAGAGATGCAATAAAAATTGGCAATATTAAAAAATAATGTTTTAACATACAGACGCATAAAGATAGCTGGTAAAGTTATTTAAAGGCATAGGTCTATAAGCTTAGTACACTCGATCTTGTCTTGTAATAAGCCCCACAGGATTTATTCGTTGTCTAGCACCCATAGCACTTACTCTACTTAGTTTGGGTCTGGGTCGCAGTGTGAGATGTATTTTAATATATTTATTTAGATTTTATTTGCTGCATAATGAGAATAAATACATAACAAAAGGCACATTCATAAAAATCTCAACGGGTGCCGCACAGCGGCTTATTAGTTCAGGTAGATAAGTTTAGTGGCCTTTAAATAAATATACTAGCTTGGTATGTAGTGAAGGTATGTTGTGTAAATATATAATATAGGTATGTAGTAAAGGTGGGTAGTGAACTGATTTAATAACCTCTCGTCTATTTTTTTCATTATATGAGACATCATTATCATCATCATCATCATTAGGCATCCTGCCTAATGGTAAAATCCACATGCTGTCAAAAAAAATTAGGGCGATTCACACCGTGAAATAAGCACGGTGCACGTTAAAACTCATGCATGCTAAAATATTTAGGAAATATTTTACGCTTTTGGTTACATTTTTGGGGTTTCCACGTAAACACTTAATGTAAATCAGTGCAACCACTTTGGCCTACGTCACCCCCCTACTACTCTCCCCCCTTTCGGTAGTGGTCTGAAATGTCTGAATTTGCTTATTTGTTGGGCCCAGGAAATTCAGCATTTCCACCAACACCAGAAAATTACACCCTTAAAATAATCACGTTTTACATTTACCCCAAGTTAAGAACCCAGAATTTAAATCGATTAGACATAAAAACTATGTCACTCATAGGTGCATAGGGATCCCATCAGCATCTTGGAAGGCCATGTCAATCTTACCTGCAAGTGGTGCACCTGCCGATTAGCGGTCGAGGCTCTGGCGAATATAAAAGTTCCACCTTCGAGGAAACAGATTGTATGTATGTATTTATGTACTCATGGTGAATGTAGAATGTTCTAAGTGTAAAAGAATTACGAAAATCATAATTGTAGCTGTTTTTGAGCTATATAATATATACAAATTTAGCTTTGTTTGGCACTATGTAATTTTCATGCTATATAATTGCTTTGGGATAATATGAGGAACTGCGAAAGTGCCTTGACGTACTTTGTTATAAATACTACTATTTCGTATGTAACTTTCACTTTGTTGTAGATGTTCATGTAAGTAAAACGAACTTAAGTTTAATTATAATTTAAACTTAAGATAGAACTTACTTCTTAGTTGTAATACTTGTTATTTAAGTTGCGCCCGAGTTTAGTGCCCCATTATTCAGTATCACGTCACAGCAGTGACGTCACGGATCGGTGCGAGGCGGGCTATAATGGGCTGACACACAGTGAACGTGACCGGACGGCAGCGGATCTGTATTATTTTGACTTATTTTTGGACATTCATTCAAAACTGTTACTCATATCTGCTGCCGGTGGGGATTGGTCTGCTCATTTCTACTATTGTTGTCCTTAATTGTCTTCATATTGCTAAGGAGAGAGCTATGTAAAAATGTATATTTTTTTTAATTTCTTTTTGGAAACTATGTTTTTAATTTAAGTACATTTGTAACTGGCGGGAGAAATTCTACACCAAACGGAATTTAGAAATAAACTTAAAAAGTTCTGTATGGGTAGGATTTTGTGGTAAATAAAAGAGAAGGTAATTTTTGTTTCCTTGTTCCACCAGCTCACTCCAAAAAAAAAGTACAAAGTATTAGTGATTTTTCCCAGGATTTGAGAAGACCATCGACTATGTTTTCTTATATTCTGTTATTGTAATATTTGTAACACAATGGCACCTGGTAGTTAGTAGACCAGTTTAAATTATAATACCCAGTTAGGAAGATTATTATTTTTAGTCTAAAGTTAAGTATATATCCTTATAAATCTTTTAAACTTTAGAACTATCTAGTAAAATAATTAGTAGCGCTGAACTTATAAATGCCAAGACATTTTAAAATCAATAACTCGATTCAATTTCTCTGCACTAAAGTTTTCCCTGATTTGAGTGTTTTAAAAATATTTTCGTATTGTAAATATTATGTACTTACAAGAGACATATTAAATACGTTGTTTGGTACTCATGAGCTGTGCTGACTATGGCGCTGTGTTTAATAAAGAAGAAAATATTATGATTAACTTTATCACTTTACACGCTGGCCTAACGTCACTTTTGCAGTGTAACGAACATCTCAGCGTTCTGAGGACGTGCCGAGTGTAAAGGGTGCGTGTCGTGCAGCGTGCTCATGCGTGTTACTCAGAGGTTTGTTTTACTTCAGTTATATTTACTCGCGAAGTGTTTTAAGGGACACGTACTGGGCGAGCTCTGGTTTACTTTACTTACTTTCATAACAAACTCGTGGCTGACATAAGGCCGCGTACGGACAGTGCGTGCATAGTCAAAGATTAAATCATTTATTCTTGGCTCAATAAAGCTAATGTTAAAGTTAACTATAAAAACCGCCCAGACAGCTAATTCGCGAGCGAGTCTTGGTCGTAAAAGAAAGGGCAAGAAAAGTAAATATATTTAATACGCGTCGTCAATCTTAGAAACAATTATTTTCAAACAACCAATCAATTAATTTCAATAAACTTATTTATATGCAATTTGACAGCGTATATCACGAAAAGAACACAATGGAAAAAAAATGTCGATATTTTTTCTCGATCACGTCCTCTCTGTTATGTTTCGACAAATTTCATTTTACACGCTGAAATACGAGGTAAATGTCGGCTAGGTGCGTGCAACCTAAATCACGTTTTATGGGTCTATAAAAAACGTTCAAATTGCCCTGCACTGAATGTCATGGTGTACGGGACGGTACGTGGGTACTGGGTTTGGAGTGAAGAAAAACGCCAATTAGTTCTTCTATGTTGATGAGGCGAGAGGCAGGCTTCTTGTTTCTATTTGTTTCCGCTAGAGTGCTCCGTCGGTTGCGTAAATCGATGGCCCCATCGGCGCTAGTCGTACGCGCGCGGCAATACCGTAAAGAGAGCCGGCATCTCGCCTCATATTTCAAACAATTTTATTGCTATTTTTCACTATGAATATTACATAAATTTACTTATTCTAGCTTAATCTATTAATATATCCTTATGCTATTGGTTTTAATAAGTAGGCTACGACTTGTACTTTTTATTAATATATAACTTACAACTATAAACAAATAAATAACAAAGATATGACTAATTTAATAACAAATTTAGAGTAGTGGACGTAATTACTATTGAAATGAACTATTTACAAATAACAATATTTTTAGATTTCTATTATTTACGGTCGTCCCGAACATTCCTCCCGCCGTGCATCGTCGGCCGTGACGTTGCAGTCAGGTTGGAGGGCGACTGTGTCCGTAGGGATGACGACTATTTTCTTAGTAGGGCGCCGCAGGATACCGCCGCCGGTGCGCACGTCTGCCACTCGAACCACGCCGTCTGACCCGGGGTAGGTAGCTGTGATCACTCCGCGGGGCCAGGTGTTGCGGGGTAGCGTGTTGTCAACTATTAACACGACGTCTCCTGTCTTGACTTCCTTGCCGTGGCCGTGGGGCTCCCGCCGGTTTTGCAGCTGCGGCAAGTACTCGCGCACCCACCGCGACCAGAATATGTCGGCGAGTCGTTGTGCCGCGCGCCAGTTTGAGCTCGTAATGAGGTCGCGATCTGTGAACGTGCCAGGTGTAGGAACGCAGGCTGACCCGCCGAGAAGAAAATGATTCGGCGTGATGGCTTCAGGATCTTCGTGACTTGTGGAGACGTGTGTCAGTGGGCGGCTATTGACACAATACTCGGCTTCGGTTAGGAGCGTGGCGAGGACCTCATCGGTGGGGTGACGGGGCTGCTGGGTTGCTGCCAGGGCTGTCTTCACTGATTTGACCAGTCGCTCCCACGCACCACCCATGAACGGCGCGCCGGGGGGTATATAGCGCCAATTGATTATTTTCTTGTTAGCTTCGTATTCCGTCGCGTTGTCTATCGCTTTTCGCAGCTCTCGGTCCGCCCCGCGGAGGTTCGTGCCATTATCAGACCATATTTCTGATGGACACCCTCGCCTGGCTATGAATCGGCGGAGGGCAAGGACGGCGGAGTCGGTGGTTAGGCTTGCGGCTAACTCCAAATGTACAGCCCGTGTAGTCAAACACGTGAAGATGGCTACATATCGCTTGACTGTTGAGCGACCATTTGTAACTGATAGTGGGCCAAAATAATCGAGGCCGGTGAAGGTAAATGGCCTTTGATGATGGGCCAAGCGACACGGCGGATGATCTCCAGTCGGCGGCTGCGACGGCTTATCTCTTCTTATTCGACATGGTAAGCAACTATGTACTATCATTCTTGTTACTGGTCGTAGTCTTATTATCCAATAATGTTGGCGGCATTCATTGATAGTAGTCTCGACACCGGCGTGCATCAGCTGTCTATGTTTGTAATCTATCCACAACTTAGTCCGCGTCTCGTTCCCATCTAGCACGGGCGGCGCGCGCTGCGCGTCGGTGACGTCAGCGGCCGCGCTTATGCGACTATTCAGTGTTATCACGCCGTTTACAAAGATCAACGATAGCGAGCGCAGTCGACTATTTCTAGATACGGCCCTGTTGTTTCTTAATGTTTCTATTTCATCGGGAAATGACTTTTCTTGGCTCGCTCGTATGAGTATGGCTTCGGCTTGACGTAGTAATGCAGATTCGATTGTTATATAATCAATTGATGATTTTTCTATATTCGATTTTGCGGGACGGGGTGCGGCGGTCGCAGCTCGTTGTCGCTTCCAGTCGGAATCTTGGTCTTTGTTCTTTCTTGTGCGTTTGTGATAATGTATTCTATGTTTTTGAGGACGACAAAGTTCTATAAACTGAAGTACTCGAGCTGTGGCTCGCAGTAATTTTTCCCATTTAGAAAATCGGGTACTGTCTGGTATGCTATGTGCGATATTCAACGTGTTTGTTGTTGCGTAGTTGCATTTTTCTTCGCCTGTTTGTATTATCTCGGTGGGTCGCTCGCTGGGCCATGATGACTCATCTTGTAGTAGGAACGCTGGGCCCGTGAACCATCTATGGTTTTTATTGAATTCATGCGGCACATCACGGGTCGCATCGTCTGCTACGTTCAATTTTGTAGGTACCCATCTCCATTCATGTACGGCGCAGTGTTCCTCGATATCAGCTATGCGGTGGGCTACAAACGGCTTATATGAGCGCGATCCAGTCTTCAGCCAGGTAAGTACCGTTCTACTATCGCTCCAGAATATCTTCTTATCTGGTTTACGGTCGTGTTCGTCTATGACTGTGGCGGCAATACGGCTTCCCATCACGACGGCTTGCAGCTCCAGGCGCGGTATTGAGGTGAGCTTCAATGGTGCTACTCTTGCTTTTGCAGTTACAAGTGACAATGTGACGCGGCCGTCGGGGGCTTCCGCGCGCCAGTACAGTGTGGCGGCGTAGGCTTTCTCACTCGCGTCCACGAACGTGTGTAGTTGGAGCGATACAGCTTCACTGTATTGCAAATAACAACGCGGTACGGCTACGTGGCGTAGGTTCTGGAGATGCGTCATCCAGCTTTTCCACTGTGCGGCGACGTCAGCGTCCACTTGTTCGTCCCAGTTGGTCCCGCGGCGCCATACTTCTTGTAGTATGGTTTTTGCTTGTACTGTGATTGGCGATGCGAGGCCGAGGGGGTCGTACAGTGACATTACTATTCTTAGTGCTTCTCTCTTGGTGGGAGCGTCACGGTGAAGTGTTTCGTTCGGGACTCGCGCCAGATCCAGGTTAAATGCGAGCTCGTCCGTTTGTGGTTTCCAGACGAGGCCCAAACGCGCTCGTTGTTAGCGCCCACTGTGAGGTTCTTGGCCGCTGGCTGTGGCTCGTCTGCGATTAGCTCGTGGATGGCCTCGGGCGCGTTGGAGGCCCACTTGCGCAGCTCGTAGTGCGCCTCACGATGAATATCTCGAACTTGTCTTGCTATTCGTGCGGCGTCTTCTATAGTTTTATAGCTATCGAGGTAGTCGTCGACGTAATGATTTTTAACTATCGCCGCGGCCGCCTCGGGATGTGACTTTTCATATTTCTTTGCATTTAAATTCTTCACGAATATGGCTATGGACGGTGAACACGTTGCTCCAAATATAAGAGATGTCATTCTGTATTCAGACGGGGATATATTGCTGTCCTTTTCTCTCCACAGATATCGTAGGAAGTCTCTGTCTTCGGGCTTTATCTTCACTTGCATGAACATTTCAGATATATCGGCCGAGATTGCTATTTTATGTCTTCTAAACCGCATCAGTACTCCAGGTAAGGACTGAAGTAAGTCGGGACCGGTGAGCAGTTGATCATTCAGCGATTTCCCTGCGGTCCTGGCGGCGGCGTCGTGGACGATACGTACTTTTGCTGGCTTCATAGAGTTAGTGACTGCAAAGTGCGGTAAGTACCACTTCTGCCCGGTCTGTTCGAGCGGTGGGGCGGGCTCGGCGTATTTTTTGGTTATAAGTGCTTCCATCTCCTTTTGGTATTTTTCTTTGAGTACTGGATTCTTTTCAAGTTTTCTTTCGATTGAAGTGAGACGGCGTAATGCGTTTTCATAATTATCAGGCATCGTAGCATTGTCGGTCTTCCATAGTAAAGTAGACTGGTAGTAGCCGTCCTCTATTTGTATTGTATTGTCTTGCAGTAATTTCAAAGCGCGCTGCTCGGGATCATTTCGTGGTTTCTTCGGTTGTATCATTAAGTTGTCAATGGCGAAATGGTGTCTTAGCTGTTCGTTCATACTATCTTCTTCGGTTTCATTTTTTATATTGTGTACATAATGTACGCGCTGGCCAAGAGTTCGCGCCTGCGCACCGTGTAGAACCCATCCTAGCGGTGTGTGAGATGCGACGGGTTGATCTCGCCGTCCTTTTCTTACTTCGTTCGCCAGCAACAGATGCCAGTTATCTTGACCTATTAGCAGTTTAGGGGCTGCGTTTAGGTATTTCAGATGGCCTTTAATGTCTTCCAGGTGTGAGCAGTGTTTCAAGTCTTCTTCTATGACTTCTTGCGGTGATAAGTGAAGGTGGTCTATGGTGCGCGCGTGTATTTTGTGTAGTTCTGTTGCGCCGTGCAGGGTAAGCGCGACTCGGCGTGACTGGGCCGCTAGCTTGCTGTCTGTTATCGCTTCTATTTGTAGCGGGTCTATAGGGCCTCTTGCTCCGACTTGATCGGCGAGTTCGGAGTCTATTAGTGTGACGGTTGAGCCGTCGTCGAGTAACGCAAATGTTTCTATTTCTCCCGCCGGTCCACTGACGCGTATGGGTGCTATCTTCAAGTAACATTGTGTTTTCTTATGTGTCCAAGTTGAAGTTACGGCTTCTTTATTTGTACTATTTTCTTGTCGTTCCTTCTTGAAGTGTAGAAGCCTGTTGTGGTAATATTGGCAGCCGTCGATATCACACTTGTTGCGGCGACAGCTGTGTGTTCTGTTTCTATATCGCAGGCACCGGGAGCAGAGCTTTCGCTCTTTTGCTATGTCCCACCTGCCACTTACATCGGTTTCGTTGAATTTCTTGCAGTCAGAGATGTGGTGACTACCATTGTCGCATACAAGACAATTGTATTTTTTCTCAGTGGTGGCGAATGTTCTCTGATTCCTTCGTGATGTTCTATTTTCTTGTTGAGATGTACCGACTGCTTCTGGTTGAGCGTATGGGCTGCATAGTTCGGCTTCTCGTTCTAAGAATCTTGATATCCTTATCAAGTCCGGTTCATCTTCATATTGTGAGGCAGCGAAGTCAAACCATCTGTAGCGGAGCGTAGACGGCAGCTTTTCTATAGTTATCTTCGTTATTTCTGGGTTGTACAGATAATAAATTCTGTTCAGGGCCTTCAGCGCTGCGACGATGTTTGAGACTCGACTTGCGAATATGCATATGTCTCTCGGCGTGTCTGCGGGTCGTGATAATGTCCGCAGGCGGTCTAATTCAGTCGAGGCGATGCAGTCAGGTCTTCCGAAGCGGGCTTCTAAAGACTTCATAACTTGAAGTGGCTGCGCGTGATGAATAAGAAGATTTTCCACCGCTTCTCTTGCCTTCCCTTTGATATTACGCCGAAGTCTTGCAGAGTTTTCGACGTCTGTGTATATGGCGGCGGACTCGTAGTATGCAGCTTTAAACGACAGCCAGTCTTCATGTGCGCCGTAGAATGTTGGTAGATCGGTGACGTGGCGCGGATGATGAGTTAACTTGAATGCAGTAGTGATGGCATTCATAAGTTCTGATATTTCAGTCTTCTGTGGTGATGCAGTGACGATCGGAGGTTTGAATACGGCTTCACATTTATATTCAACTTCTGCTTGAGGTGATTGCGATTTTTTCAATGTGTTACCGGGTGGTGGTAACACTAGTGCTTCTTGATTGGGCGCTTGACTATTGTTAAGCCATGTAGATACTAGTTCATGTGACTTAACATTGCTGACTATCGTGGCGGTATCGTTGTCGTCATCTTCAGCTTCTATTCGAGCGATGTGAGCAGCGGCCAACTCGACTTGGAGTTTCAAGAGGTCTTCCCGCGCTTGTGCGAGCTTCAGCGCCCGGCGTGACTGTGTACTATGACGCGAGACGGCTTTCTTGACGGCTGACGGTGATACTGCGACGTTCTCTATGGGGGTCGTTAGTTTAGCGACAGCTTCTATGGGGGGTGCTTGTACAGCGAGAGTTTCTATGGGTGTTGCTAGTACAGCAGCTGAGCGGTCTGTGGCCGATGTTGCTTCTATGGTTTTCATTTCGGCGTGACTCGAACTATGAGCGACGGTTTCTTCGTTTATGTTTCGCCTTTTCCCGCTTTGTGTTCTTGTGATAGGCATGATGAATTTCTTCCTCTGATCCGGCTCGAAGGTACCAATGTACGGGACGGTACGTGGGTACTGGGTTTGGAGTGAAGAAAAACGCCAATTAGTTCTTCTATGTTGATGAGGCGAGAGGCAGGCTTCTTGTTTCTATTTGTTTCCGCTAGAGTGCTCCGTCGGTTGCGTAAATCGATGGCCCCATCGGCGCTAGTCGTACGCGCGCGGCAATACCGTAAAGAGAGCCGGCATCTCGCCTCATATTTCAAACAATTTTATTGCTATTTTTCACTATGAATATTACATAAATTTACTTATTCTAGCTTAATCTATTAATATATCCTTATGCTATTGGTTTTAATAAGTAGGCTACGACTTGTACTTTTTATTAATATATAACTTACAACTATAAACAAATAAATAACAAAGATATGACTAATTTAATAACAAATTTAGAGTAGTGGACGTAATTACTATTGATATGAACTATTTACAAATAACAATATTTTTAGATTTCTATTATTTACGGTCGTCCCGAACACATGGAGATACTGGTGATGGTACATACTGCTGTTTGCTACTATCTAAAGCAGAGGTTGTAAACTTTTCTTAATTTCATAATCATGATAATAATATCAAAATGTACCAATACACTGTACATAGCGTTTTAAAATCAAATGTTTCATTGCTTGCCACATTGAAGTACATAAGTAGTATTTAAATAATTTGATATCAATTAGGTATCTAAACAATATAGCAACCCGTAAGGGCATCGCAACAGCACTTTTAACCTCAAACTTAGCTGAGCTTCTATGGTATATATGTATAAATACGTTTTTCGAACCAGAAACGCAGTTTACCTGTATATTATGAAATATAAAATAAAATATACTTTATTGTCTTTAAGATCAACATGATCATTTAGATTCGTCAAACATTTCCACAAAATGGAAATTCCATATAATTTTTTAACAACAATAAAAGAAATATGAGCGGTTCATAATAAAGAAGTAAAAACAAATGGGTTCTTTGTCAGAATTTGTCAGTTTATCTGTCTGTTGTGGTTTTTCTCAAGATTTGTCAGTCTGTCGGTGACTCTTATCGGGGGTTTCTGTCTGTCAGCCTGTCGTGATTTTAAAGGAGGGAGGGGATTTGTGAAGGCAAATAAATTGTTAAAAATAAATAAATAACTTTTTATGTGCATAATTAAGCACACTGTTGTGGCCCTCCACTGCAGCACATGCTGAGTGGAGTCCTTTTTAGGCATACTATATGTAAACTGTGTAAAAATTGTTCACTGATTTGAATACTGTTTTTTGTTTATGTGTATTTATGTCTAAATAAAATTTTATTTCATTTTATTTCATTTCACATCAATGTAACATAGTAAATAGTTTGATGATGATTGGGACGTATTTACATTGATGAAAACTTAATCTCAACCTTAATTTGGTTCTAATTACGGATTTTTTCATTTCATAATTATACTTGCATTAAAAAGAAAAAAATCAGACACGACAAACGATTATAAAAATAAAATAAATTAATAGTTTAAGTCCCCAGGATTTTAATAACAGCTATGGGTCGTTGCCCGGACATTAATTTCCCAGAACATGACAAGCTACAAATTACTTATGTTCATTAATCCATTGTCTAATACTTAGAGCTGTGAGAGACGTCTAATAATATTATTTAAAAAACAATATATTCGACCGTCTCTATTGAGGCTAGAGTCAAAAACTTTGTATTTGTTTACGTATTTAAATAAAAATAAATAAAAACAAGCCAGTTATTTTTCTAAAACGCTTAAGATCTCATGCTAATATACGTGAACTCATTTCTAAATGAATAAATGACGAAAACAATCAAATTTTATGGCATTTATTTGCGAGCCATTGGTTGACCATCCCTTGTCGAAGCAATATTTACACAAACAATACAAACCGTTTGAAAGGTGATTGATTGGCTTAGTCGCTTCAAGGGTTTGGACTCAAAGGTGGTTTAATGGTTGGTGATGGATTAATTGGTTGGTTAATGATTTATTGACCAATATAACTGGCTCCGCGTCGTGGAATATGACTTAACACACTCTCACCTTGGTTCGTGAGAGGAGGCCATTTTTTTTATTTACGTTGGTAACAAAATGCATTTACCAAAGAAGGACCGAGAGAGGTGTGTGGGACTCACCACCGGCAGACACGACCGCCAGCAGTAATACCCACTAAAAATCTTCCAAAGACGCCCGCCGCTTGTTGAGAAAGAGGCGGGGGGCCAGTACCTGGGTTGCAGCTCTGACACCCCGCCCGCGGCCAACTCCTACCTCCTTGTGCAACCATAGCGTGTGTGGCCAACTTCTCGGAGGGTCCATAGTTAGACAGCAGGGACCCCCTGCCCCCGCTGCCTCAGACCCTCCTGGCGCTGCTTGACTGGCCCTCCTGGCCCGCCCGCTGCGCCCTCCACAGGGCACCTCCCTCTTAGTTTCCCCCCGGTAGTCAGTACTAAGCGCACCCAGAGTCGCCAATCTCTGGGTAGCCCTGCGCCCTACCGGGAGGTACTTAGTCCCTCCACCGCGACAAGGTGGATACCAGTCAAGGGGGTGAGAGGAGGCCCTAGTCTATAAATATGGGAGTAGAACCTGTGACTGATGTAATAAAGAAAATCGTTCGCCATGCGTTTTTGTGCAAAATGAAAATTATGGTCAAGACATTTTTCGCTTTTTAACCATCAGGGGATAGATATAATTACATTTTCATAATCGCTGAAAAATAATCTGGCTGTAGGCAAATATTCTTTTGAATTCCTACCTACTAAGGATTGTGTCTTTATGTTTTTAACAAGAAAGCTTTTAATTCCTCAATAATAACAGACGCTGAAATTGTATTTGTAAAGTTATCATAATTATTACGTCACTGATAGAACAATAAAACAATTCGAATACTGCAGCGGAAAATTTACCTCTTAAATTTCAAATGCCACCGAGCTCAGCTCTCATAACACATAATACAGACGAAGATCCCTACAATGCCCAACTTAAATCCGTACACAGTCCAACTACAGAGCTGTTCTGTAGGGGTCACTTATCTCTGTACGAAATTCCTAGAGCTATACGAATTGAGAGTCTAGCACTCTGGGAATACGAGTGAAGAGTTCACACCAAATTTGCATGAACTATACAACGTAGTCCTGTTTTAGTTTATGATTTATACGCAGAACCGCAGTGCGGGGAGTACGCGTTTTATTACTTTTTGCAAAGTGTTATGCGGCCTTTAGTGCTCGCCGGCGAAGTGGCCAGTCGTGACGTAATGTGACGTAACGAGGCGAGCAGAGGCAAAGTGAGATATCAACGGAGTCCGTTTGAGATAAATGGTTAAGGTTGGTACTCACTGACAGAGTTTCGTTGCTGAATTTTAATAGCGATGTGTTTATAGCAATAATGTTTTCAAGTTTTTAACTTAACTAGCGACATGACCTACATAAAAACAATCCGTTTGGATCACTTCATCTATTTAAAAAACCGTGTCAAAATGCGTTGCGTAGTTTTAAATACCTAAGCTTGTTATGTAAGCTTAGCTAAGTGTGTTATTTGTCTTTAATAATATGTTTCATACTTATCTGTTGTCTTTTGTTTCAATGTTGTGTTCACCTGTAATTGGGTTGCATGCTAGGTAAACTCTTATAATGTATAATATTAAATGTAAACATGTAATCTGTTGGTGTACCAAATAAATAAATAAGCATATATAGGGACAGACAGAGGAAAGCGACTTAGCTTTATACTATGTAGTGATGTTATTAATATAAGTATGTAAGTAATCAATTACGAGTCATATCAAAATGTTAGTAGTAGTATAATACAGTAGGCCTGAAAGACATTTCACACTGAAAGGTTGAAACAAGAGTGAAGCCAACGAGCCTGAAAGTTCGATCAATAATCGGTACACAAAAGTCGGAATGACTAACAAGTTTTGTGCTGCTATGGTAAAATCTTCTATTGTAAGTGTAGTTAGTGCTCTCTAGCGAAGTGGCCAGTCGTGACGTAATGTGTAATGAGGCGAGCAGAGGCAATGTGAGATATCAACGGAGTCCGCTTAGGATAATAGGTTAAGGTTGACCCCAAGACTTCGTTGCTGAAATTTTAAAATAGGATCAGGTGTTTATAGTAATGATGGACTTAAAGTTATATTTTATATCATCAATGTCATTTAAATTTGTAGTACAATTTATTATTAATTAATTATACAATAGTTCAACTTCATACCAAAAGAACGAAACATTAGTGAAGCCTGCGAGCCTGAAAGTTTGGTCAACAATAGGTACACAATAGTCGCAAAGCCGATCGAATTTTGTGCTGCTATACTAAAACCTACTACAGTGTGACTTTTATTGGATGGACAGTCCGTTGCAAACTGAAATAGGGAGGTATTTATAGCGATAATAAATTCAAGTTTGTTTTTAATCTTTTTGTTGAAAATAATAACAATTCATTTAGCAGGCATTGCGACACGTTAATTGTATTATGCAGTTAGTATTCCATCTTCATATCCAAAAATCGAAACGCGAGCCAAAAAGTCCGTGGTAGGTTAATTTTTAGTATTTGCATGTTTTTTTCGTTCTTTTTCTACCGTCTAATTTCGTACATTTTTTTTCTTATTTCGGACTGCCGGAAGAGATTACTTTTGGAATAAGCAGCTCCATCGTACATTGTTTTAAAATCCCTTTTTTACGTATATGGTTTGTGTGTACATAAATTGTTAAATAAATTAATAGAAGAAATCAAAGAGTATCGTTTGTTACTGTATGGACATTACATGAAAAGACATGAAAACCATGTGACGCGAAGAGAAATGAATATGACCTCACAGCTAAAAACTAAGATATTTCGCGGTTGAATAGCTCTCTCGCTCGCTTGAACCAGTGTGAACTATACTTTAAGGCTTGCAACCATTCAGATAAGTAAGTGTTTATATTTTAACCTTTTGAAGTTTACAGTAAACTCAGTACACTTCAGACGCCATCCGCGGCAATTGAGCAGCTTATTTGACGCTTTATGCAAACCAATACTGAAGTTGACAAATATGTGGATTCCAGTCGCAGCAACTATGTACTACTATTTTAGTAACGCGTTTCTGAAACGCTATGCGATATCGGTTAACTTTCTGAATCAGATTAGTTTGTTATTTTCTGAAGCATTCGTTACTAAGTTGACTTAAATAAGAGCTTTATTGAGCCTAGCTTTAATAAATGATTTTGGACTTTGACTATATATCTATTGAAAGTATGTGTATCACATCTTATAAATTATTTGATTTTTAGCTGAACAGCATTGACTGGAATATAATGGGAATGTGGAAGCTAAGTGCTTATTCTTGTGCTGATATGAAATGACTTATCGTCGGGGATGGTGCAAATCCACGAAACTACCATACGTCATCATCATCATCATCATCATCTCAGCCATCTGACGTCCACTGCTGAACATAGGCCTCCCCAATAGATTTCCACATTGAGCGATCCTGAGTCGCCTGCATCCATCGGCTTCCCGCCGCCTTGACCAGATCATCGGTCCATCGCGTGGGAGGCCGTCCTCTACTACGTTTACCGGTTCGCGGTCGCCATTGCAGAACCTTGACGCCCCATCGGTCGTCGGTTCTTCGAGCTATGTGCCCCGCCCATTGCCACTTCAGCCTGCAAACTCGCCTCGCTATGTCGGTCACTCCAGTCCTCCTACGGATTTCCTCATTTCTGATTCGATCACGTAGGGACACTCCGAGCATAGCTCTCTCCATTGCACGCTGAGCGACTTTGAGCTTTCTAATGAGGCCCATAGTCAGGCACCAAGTCTCAGTACCGTACGTCATCACTGGCAACACACACTGGTTAAAGACTTTTGTCTTAAGACACTGAGGTATTTTTGACGAGAAGATATAGCGCAGTTTCCCGAACGCAGCCCAACCGAGCTGGATTCGACGATTGACCTCTTTCTCGAAGTTGGACCTACCCATTTGGACTTTTTGTCCCAGGTATACATATTCGTCGACAACTTCGAGAGCCGAGCCTCCAATAATTATTGGGGTAGGCTTAACATGGACATTCGACATACTTTTCGTCTTGTCCATGTTCATTTTGAGACCTACCCTTTGGGAAGCTCTGTCGAGGTCTTCGAGCATTGTGCCCAGATCCACAAGCGACTCCGCTATGACCACTATATCGTCGGCAAATCGAAGGTGAGACATATACTCGCCATTTATGTTGATGCCGTAGTTTCCCCAGTCCAGCATTTTGAAAACATCCTCCAGGGCAGCAGTGAACAGTTTCGGAGATATGACATCTCCCTGTCTCACGCCCTTCCGCAGGAGGATAGGATTCGTGTGCTGGTCTAGTACGCGTACGGACATGGTGGCGTTTTTGTATAAACTTCTCAACACTTCAATATACCGATGGTCAATGCGGCATCGCTGCAGGGACTGAAACACTGCCCAAGTCTCGATCGAATCGAAGGCCTTTTCATAGTCCACAAACGCTAAGCAAAGTGGCTGGTTATACTCCTCGGTCTTCTGTATAACCTGCCGCAGCGTATGTATGTGGTCCATGGTTGAAAAGCCTTTTCGGAAACCGGCTTGTTCGGGAGGCTGGAAGTCGTCAAACCTATGACCGAGACGGTTCGTGATGACCCGTGAAAACAACTTATAGACGTGGCTCAGTAGCGTGATTGGCCTATAATTCTTCAAAAGAGATTTGTCACCTTTTTTGAAGAAAAGTACAACCACGCCACTGGCCCACGCCTGTGGCGTACGTCCCTCGAGGATGACGGTGTTAAAGAGCCTCTAAAGTACCTTTAGTACCGGTGTACCACCCGCTCTCAGAAGCTCTGCTGTCATCCCGTCTTCACCCGGTGCCTTGTTGTTTTTCAGCTGTTTCAGGGCCATCCTAATCTCGTATAGGCTGACGTCCGGGATGTCTTCGGTGTAGTGCCTGGTTAGTTTGGCTCTAGGATCTTTAGCCAAACAAGTAGCGGGATCCTGCGTACTAGTATATAACTGCCCATAAAACCCTTCGATCTCCCTCATGATCTCAGGTTTCGACGTGACTAGATTGCCCTTGTTGGTCTTCAGCTGCGTTAACTGACTCTGGCCAATAGACAGATCTCGTGCGAACACTTTCGAACCCCTGTTCCTCTCTATTGCATTTTCAATACACGTAGTACTGAATCTGCGAATATCAAGTCGCAAGGATTTCGTGATCTGTCTATTGATACGCCGGTAAGAGAATGCATCTGCTGAAGACTGCAATCGCATATGTCGTCGTGCTTCCATGAGATCAAGAGTCTCAGTCGATAATTTTTGGGTTTTATTTCGGGGTCTGGTCTTGTAAAATTTGGACCCCACCGCGTGGACAGTCTCAACTAGCCCGCTACTTAAGTCGTCGACGGACACGCAGTCCTCTAGACCTGCGAAGCGATTTTGAAGCTCGATCTGAAAGTACTCGGGGTTTTGAATATGGGCAACTGAGGGTCGGAGCGTAGACTTCATCAGGCGGGACCTTTCAAGCTTGACATTTATATTCAATGTGCCTCTTACAATTCGGTGATCGCTGCCGGTTTTCACCCTAGCGATTACAGAGACATCATTGAATATTTGCCGCTTAGTGGTCATGATAAAGTCTATCTCATTCCTCGTGAAACCATCAGGGCTCATCCAGGTCCATTTTCTCTGCGGAGGTTTCTTGAAGAAGGAGTTCATCATAAAAAGTCGCTCCTTCTCCATGAAATCCGCTAGCCGCTGGCCCCTTTGGTTCCTTCGCCCTACTCCAAATTGCCCCACTTTCTGCTCGTCACCACTTCGCTGGCCTAGCCTTGCGTTGAAATCCCCCATAACAACCGTGTAGTGAGTTGGTAAAGTATGTATGGCGGCAGAAATGTCGTCATACAATAACTCTACGTCCTCATCAGGGTGTGTCGAGGTCGGTGCGTAGACCTGAATTACCTTCAGCGAATACCGTTTGGTGATTCTGAGTATTAGGTACGCTACCCTAGTCGACACACTCTTTATAGACACGATGTTGTTACGGATGGACTTCCGGACTATAAAACCTACACCACCTTGGGACAGGTGGTCGCCCTCCCGGTGGTAGAGCAGATTGCCGGACTTGAGGATTACCGTATCCTCCCCCTGTCTTCGGACTTCAGATAACCCGATAATGTCCCAGTGCAACTGCTCTATTTCCTCTTCCAGCTCGTCAATCTTCTCATCAGTCCTCAGTGTGCGTGTGTTATAGGTTGCCAGGTGCAGAAGTCGTTTAGGATGGTAGCCGGATCTCTGCCGGTGATTCTTTGCACCCCCTGCCCCGCCGTTACCAAGACCGCTACCGTAATCTGGAATAGCGGGGCCGCCGGGGACTGGGGGCCGTTTGTGTGTATGTGCCATTCTATTAGGGGTATTTGCCCGTAATCACCACGCTGGGCAGGCGGGTTGGTGATCGCAGTTCCAGCCAGTACGCAGGATGGCGCTGCTGCCCATCATCCGGTTCTATTTCTCTTCGTCGACTCTTACGACTCCCCATGAGATGAGAGGGGGTGACGCTATTCTAGGCCGGCGCCACACGGCAAAAAACTTAACGAAACTACCATACGTAAGGCCGCATATCTGCAAAAGATCTAGATTTACATGGGAAGGTAAAACAACTTAATAAGTTCTTTATTTCAACTAATTTCGGGCTCATTTTTACACATAATATAGTTAGTTAGTTATATGTTTTAACTTTTGTTGTATACATTTTTTTCTAAAAATACACAATTTATGCTCTGCGAAAATTACGCTCATTAACTTAAATTAGAAATATTTTTCAGATACGCGATATTGTCCAATGCTAGTTACGCGTATTTGCACTATCCCCAACGTTATATCAAAAAATAAATATAAATAAATATTCTCTAACAATTACACCAATTATTTAGTTCCAAGATAAGTATCATTGAGAACTTGTGTTATGGATACTAAATAACGGATAAACATACATACATACTTTTTTTTTAAAAATAAATACTTAATATACATAGGGAAACACCCAGACCAGAACAAATATTCATGTTCATGCACACAAATATTTGTCCTGTGTGGGAATCGAACCCACGACCTTGGAGTGGAGAGCAGGTATACTCGCCACCACGCCATATCGGTCGTCAAGATCAATCAATTAATTATAAGTTTTTTTTAAGCAATGTTTTACAAATGCAGTAGTTTAACAAAGACTGTATCGTAACTCTTCCACAAACAGTTTGAACTGATTCATTTTGCTACAACTCTTGACGGAAAGTTTCATAAAATATCTTGTGCTACAACACTTTACAGGCAGTTTGTAATGATAAATAACACAAATGCTGTTAAAAAGTTGTACAAGTTTGGAACAACCAAAACTATTTTGCTCTTAATGTAATCCGACGACTAATATAATACTTTGTGGAATTTCGAAATGAAAATTTTCTCCTACAAATGGACAATCTCGATTATTCTACGCTAAAAATCAACGAAACTATTTCAATAACCGACAAGTTTCAAAAGAGAACTATTTAATTTGGGTAGAATTTAATTTCACATTGTAAAGTTGGAGGCAGGCGCTTAGTCACAATAAGTATTTCAAGTTCCAAACCGCTGAGTGGGCGATGAGAAGTAATTGAAGAAAACACGTGTATCTATAAATAATTATGCATAGTTAACTACTATGTTTATCGGTAATCATGTTAATATTGCTAAAAAGAGTTTTGTCTTCCTTTTTTTTTTTCAAATCTTGTGACTGCAGAACACAATTGTTTTAATATTATGTATTTTAATTGTAACTGGCAGGAGAAAAAACCAACCTTGACGATTTTCTTGCCCGTTCTTTGACGATCAAGCTCCCGCCCGCACTGAATGGGCGCGTTAGTTTATAAGTATGACATTCATAAGAGCTCTATTGAGCCTAACTTGAATAAATGAATTTTTAATTTAATTTAAATTTAATGACGTGAAATGGACTGGAAATCATTTCGTGAATAATTGTGGATATTGCCAAAGTTACATTACAACTTCAGCGTTGTATAATAAGAGGTTAGTATGGGGATGTATTGCTTTCCTGCATTGAAACTTGCTTATAAGAATAATAATAAATATTTCTGACACTTACACCAATGATTTAGTTCCAAGATAAGTATCATTAAAAAATTGTATTGTGGATACTATTATACACGAATATTGTTAATTAAATACGAAAATTGCATTGTAATTCAAGTAACCAATTGATAATTTAAAATAGCACAGTTTGTGAGCTTCTTGCCAATTATTCTTACAGAGCGGTGGCTCGGAACTGGATCTTAGATTCACTTACACTTAATTTTTTTTAATTATAAGGTGTCTAGGGATCCTACTATGTTCTAAGGAGACCAAGCTAACCTCACCTGCCACTTCATTTATTTTTACAGACCTTTTGTTTTTTGTTATTGTTAATTTTTTTTTTCTATAATCTTTAAATATTTAGAGACTTTTGTCGTTATTCGACCATGCCAGTCCCATCATCTTATGTACTAAACAAATAAAACATACCTCTAGCCATCTTTGTTGTCGGTTTTGCTACGATTGGGTGATACATGCGACCACCGATTAATCTGTACTGTATACAAAAGCGAAGCCTTCTGCTTGCGTATCTGACACATTCCATCAATAAATGCTGCAGGTTTTCGAAGGTGTTACATATTAATAATAATAATACAAAGTGATTGTTTTGTGATTTAATAAAATTGTTATAATTACTACAATAAATAATAGTTTTTTTTCCGTGACGTGTAATTTTGTATTTATCAATAAATGAGTATGTAAGTAATTGATGATTGTTGTAAATTGCAATGGAATCATAAAAGCTAAGTACTAAGCGTTTTCGGTAAAGTATGAGGTTTAAATGACTGAAATGCAATAACATTTTAAATTAAATTTTAAAAAAAAATTGAACATTCCTGAATATAAATAGACAACAAAAGGCAGTTGCTGTACAGTGCTAATAACTCTTTGTGGGGACTTCTTGGCGGGAAAGTAAACATGACATGACGATGTCTGCAGTTATGTTTTGTTTTCAATAATTTGTGATATGTCGAACAATATTGTGTACTCGTTAGGTGTTTGTGAACGTACACGTATGTTGGCAGACGAAAAAATACAGTGCAACATCTCTTTTCAATTTCTGTCAAGTCCATGTGAGATTTCAGTATAGTCCCACATCTTTACTGAAAGCTTAAGACGTTTAGTGGAGGGCATCTCATTTACCATTTGTTACCTTATCACCACTCATTCAAATTTATTAATTATTATTAATATCTATATCTTTTACTCGACACTGGTTAAATGTGCTAAAGCCACGAAGCCATTATTTAAAAAATAAAAACGCTTTGTCTGTTTACAAACCTTCTTGTATAAAAGTGTTTCTAAGAACGGTCGCCCGTCTGGATTAATAATAGGTTGGGGAAAAAGTCTTTTCGTATTTTTGTATGAAAAGTCAAGACATTTTTTTCAAAGTTTATTTACATTTATTTACAATATATATGTACCGTTTTGTTGAATAACTTTCTGCCATTTTGTAGGCAGAGACATTATCCCGTTACTGTAGAAACTTTGGGACTTCTGATCAAAAAAACGGGACAAATAGTTTTGGCAGTCCTCTCTTGAGGTCAACCTTACAGAACCTAAAGAATTCTGCAGAGACCGAAACAGGTGAAAATCTGAAGGCGCAAGGTCAGGGCTATATGGTGGATGCACTAGGACCTCCCAGTCGAACTCTCTTAATTTTTGCTGAGTGGCTAAAGATGTGTGTGGTCTAGCGTTATCGTGATGAAAGACCACACCCTTCCTGTTGATCAATTCCGGCCGTTTTCTTTCGACTGCTTCCTTTAATCTCATCAGTTGCTGGCAGTAAAGATCAGAATCGATGGTTTTGCCGGGCGGTAAAAGCTCATAATAAACAATGCCCTTCCAATCCCACCATACACACAGCATCACCTTATTTCGTGTTAGGCCAGGTTTGGCCACAGTCTGTGAAGCCTGGCCAACTTTCGACCACGACCTTTTTCGCACGTTCTTGTCGTACGTGATCCACTTTTCATCGCCAGTTATCAATCTCTTCAAAAACGGCTCGGTTTCATTACGTCTCAATAATGAATCGCAAATGAGTACACGGTTCATTAAGTTTCTTTGAGTGAGCTCGTGTGGCACCCAAATATCGAGCTTTTTTGTATAACCAGCTTTCTTCAAATGGGTCAAAACTGTTTTGTGGTCAATTCCCAGTTCTTCAGCTACATCGTAACTACTAATATGCCGATCTTGCTCCACTCTTTCAAAAATGGCGTCCATTTTATTCGTAACAGGGCGACCAGAGCGAGGTGCATCTTTAACATCAAAATTTCCGGACTGAAAACGTTTGAACCAAATTTGTGCTACTCTTACTGACACTGCATCAGGTCCATAAACATCACAAATTTTTTTCACTGCGTGAGTTGCATTTTTGCCTTTTTTATAATAAAATTTTAAAATGTATCGAATTTCTTCATTAGATTCACTCATTTTTACGGAGAGAAAAACAAATGAAAAATAGCGGGAAACCACTTTTTTTTATTTTTTTCTTTTCTTTATAATGGATTCTTTTTAATGTTACCAAAACCAGCCAGACACAAATAGTACAGTCAAAAAAATTTTATAATAAGTTTATACCTACGTTATGCGAAAAGACTTTTTCCCCGACCTAATACATATTTTTATTAATACGGCTCGTCTAATGATCACATTCTGCCTGATGGTCCACTGTGTCTGCGGGCCAAATATGTTAAGTGTCTTCTCCCGTAATTACCATGGCGAAGCTCTGAAGAACTTATAGACCTTATCCCGCCCTCTCCTTTCCTCTCCTGGACTATTCGTGTTGGTTTTAGTATCTACTCTCATACCGTGCAGTGTCTCAGCACTCGAAGCAACAAAATTGGTAAATTGTAATGTATATATTATATTGTATCCTATATATTAGGTCGGGGAAAAAGTCTTTTCGCATTACGTAGGTATAAACTTATTATAAAATTTTTTTGACTGTACTATTTGTGTCTGGCTGATTTTGGTAACATTAAAAAGGTTCCATTATAAAGAAAAGAAAAAAATAAAAAAAAGTTGTTTCCCGCTATTTTTCATTTGTTTTTCTCTCCGTTAAAATGAGTGAATCTAATGAAGAAATTCGACATTTTAAAATTTTATTATAAAAAAGGCAAAAATGCAACTCAAGCAGTGAAAAAATTTTGTGATGTTTATGGACCTGATGCAGTGTCAGTAAGAGTAGCACAAATTTGGTTCAAACGTTTTCAGTCCGGAAATTTTGATGTTAAAGATGCACCTCGCTCTGGTCGCCCTGTTACGAATAAAATGGACGCCATTTTTGAAAGAGTGGAGCAAGATCGGCATATTAGTAGTTACGATGTAGCTGAAGAACTGGGAATTGACCACAAAACAGTTTTGACCCATTTGAAGAAAGCTGGTTATACATAAAAGCTCGATATTTGGGTGCCACACGAGCTCACTCAAAGAAACTTAATGAACCGTGTACTCATTTGCGATTCATTATTAAGACGTAATGAAACTGAGCCGTTTTTGAAGAGATTGATAACTGGCGATGAAAAGTGGATCACGTACGACAAGAACGTGCGAAAAAGGTCGTGGTCGAAAGTTGGCCAGGCTTCACAGACTGTGGCCAAACCTGGCCTAACACGAAATAAGGTGATGCTGTGTGTATGGTGGGATTGGAAGGGCATTGCTTATTATGAGCTTTTACCGCCCGGCAAAACCATCGATTCTGATCTTTACTGCCAGCAACTGATGAGATTAAAGGAAGCAGTCGAGAGAAAACGGCCGGTTTTGATCAACAGGAAGGGTGTGGTCTTTCATCACGATAACGCTAGACCACACACATCTTTAGCCACTCAGCAAAAATTAAGAGAGTTCGACTGGGAGGTCCTAGTGCATCCACCATATAGCCCTGACCTTGCGCCTTCAGATTTTCACCTGTTTCGGTCTCTGCAGAATTCTTTAGGTTCTGTAAGGTTGACCTCAAGAGAGGACTGCCAAAACTATTTGTCCCGTTTTTTTGATCAAAAGTCTCAAAGTTTCTACAGTATAAAATAATGTCTCTGCCCACAAAATGGCAGAAAGTTATTTAACAAAACGGTACATATATATTGTAAATAAATGTAAATAAACTTTGAAAAAAATGTCTTGACTTTTCATACAAAAATACGAAAAGACTTTTTCCCCAACCTATTATTTATTGGTAACTTGTTTCTGTATATATTTATATGGAAATACCATTCGGCTTTAGAATTATTTCACGGCGCATGTGTTACCCTACTCCTATAGTCCCGGGTCTTTTAAGAGGCGCGTGAAACGGCATTATAGCAGGCCGTCATGAGCGGGTGCGCTTTTTCTTCTTCCATGGTACGAAACGCTCTTACTTTCTGCTTTGCATCGATTGCTTACCATCAGGCAGGATGTGGTTGTTATGACGTGTTAAAGGAATATAAAGAAAAGAATATTAGGTTAAACAAACTTAATTTATTTTTTAGTGGTTAATTACTTTCATTATAATTAGAAAATTGTAAAAATGTAACTAAATCTCAAAAATTAAGCAGTGACAGAGGAGCAACCTCAGCGAGGTAACTGAGGAGCAGTCTTGCAGAGGTTACCGGATGAACAGTCTTGCAGAGGTGACCGGATGAACAGTCTTGCAGAGGTGACCGGATGAACAGTCTTGCAGAGGTGACCGGAGAAACAGTCTTGCAGAGGTGTACGGAGGAACAGTCTTGCAGAGGTGACCGGAGGAACAGTCTTGCAGAGGTGTCCGTGGACCAGCTTCGGAGAGTTGACCGTGTATTTTGCTGTGGCAGGTGCGGAAGGGAAAAATCATAATCAAAGCGAAATACTTACATCATAATTCGTAACAAGAGACATTAACACACATTGTAAAAATTTATAATCAAACCAAAAGTAACAACATAAATACAGTACAACATTACAATTTGACTGAAAATTTATAAAATTACCGTGCAGGGAACTCGGAAATACTACAGATGACTTATATGGAAAATAGCAAACACAAAAAGAAGTTCCATGATAAAATAGAGACAAGGTAAGTAACAAAAATAAAATTCTAAAAAAAAGAAAAAAAAATCTTTTCGCTCTCTACACAGCCAGATGAAAGACAACCGTGTTTCTTAATTATTAATTTCATAACTACGGCGCGGCGTTGCGAAAAATTGAGTAGTTATTTTTAAATATTCTCTTTTATTTGACACTTTTTATTGACAACATCTTTCATTATGAAACGGCTGTGAAAAGTGGCTTTAATATTTAAGCTTCTTAGAAGTGGCTGACGAATTAGGTTACGATATCTATTTAAGTTACACAACACGCAGGCAAGGTTGGCTTGGGCTCCTTAGATGTTTGTAGATTCCCTATACATCTTCAATACTTAATAAATAAATAAAATAAATAAATATTTTCTGACAATTAGAAAGAAAGAAAGAAAGAAAGAAAAAGAATTTATTCTGTGACAACATCAAAATAAAACAGATACATTATATTTAAGTACACCAATTATTTAGTTCCAAGATAAGTATCATTAAGAACTTGTGTTATGGAAACTGAACAACGGATAAACATAAATAAATACTTTTTTTTTAAATACATACTTAATATACATAGGAAACACCCAGACCAGAACAAATATTCATGTTTATGCACACAAAGATTTGTCCTGTGTGGGAATCGAACCCACGACCTCTGGAGTGAAGTGTAGGTATACTGACACCCACGCCATATCGGTCGTCAATAATAATAAGTTGTTAATAATAACACGAATCTTTAATAATACTAGAAAAAAAACACATACTCAATCTCATTCACCGAGAGGAGGGATAGAAGTTCAAAATGTCTTCTAATCCTCCTCCCGGTAAATCATAATAAGTATGTGTTTTTTATCTAATATTATAATTTATTCGAGTTCTTATTATAACTTATATAAATAATAATTTCCTATGTAAACTGAACATAATAATTGGTATTATGGGTACCTGTATTCGACTTTTCTTTTTGTTCGATTGGCTTATTTTATACGTGTTTTTTTTATTTAATATTACTGATTATTTGTGTTATTAAGTATTGAAGGTATATAGGAATCCTACAAATATCCAAGGAGTCCAAGCCAACCTTACCTGTGAGTGGTGCACCTACCGATCAACGGAAGAGGCTCTCGCAACGATCAGTTCCCGGTAAGCGGCAATAGGCTCGCTTCCTATTACATCTATTTTAAATCTATTTTAGCAATAACCGGCATTTTTTTGCCATTTGTTAATAATACCAATAAATAAATAATTTCTAATACTTACACCATTTACTTTGCTCCAAGATAAGTGTCAATAAGAACTAAAAAATATGTAATAAATTTTTAAGCTTTTGCTGTGCCCCGGTAGGGTGCTTGCACAATAATTTTGATTTAAACTTGTGTTATGGATACTAACTAACTAACGGTTAAACATACTCCTATATTTTTTTTTTAGTAAATACATATTTAGTACACCAAAAAAACCCCAAGACCAGAAAGTCATGTTAATGCACACAATGATTTGTCCTATGTGAGAAGCAATGTGCAGGTATACTGATCTCCATGCCAGATCGGTCGTCAAACCAATTACATACTACTACGTTGGTTTCCCTGAGGAACAGAGATGCAAATATTCTGGCAGTCGGACGTCAATGACTTAGCATCATCATCATTATCATCATCATCATATCAACACTGTTAAGTCCTACTACAGAGCACTCACGGACCAAGTTGAGAGGGTCCATTCAGGTCCTCGCTGCGGCATTCTGCTGTAAGATTTTTTCAAGTCACCACAAATAGGCTTCAAATATAAATTAACAAGTGCCACCAACGATTGACGACATTGAAAACCAAAGGCTTAACGTTTTCAATAACCTAATAAATAAATAAATAAATAAAAAGAGCATAGCCTGTGAGTTTCTTGCCAGTTGTTCTTACAGAGCGGTAGCTCGGAACTGGCACTTAGATTCACTTACACTTAATTTTTTTTGTTTTTAAATTGTTTTGTTGCATAAAAGTGAATCTTAGCTTCGTGATTTCAGTGTAATAATATTTCGATTCTTTTTTTATATTTAATTTTGACGATTTCAAGTACTATGTAATAGTTTATGATATAAGAGTTTGAGTTTGAAATAATAATAGATATAATGCCTTCCTGAGCAAGGAAGCGCTCAATAAAAAATGCCATCCAAGGACTGACTTCTGTGAATTTTTAAACTAAAAAAAAATTCATTTATTGCCCTTTACATAATAAATAAAATAATATAAATAAATAATTTAATTTCATTACGAAAGTCTAGACAGCAATAGGTGATGGCTCAGCTTGTGCTGTCCAACGTATACACTTCAGACGGCGCTGGTTTTCAGCCACCCCTGTTCCCTGTACTGTGTTCATAAGTACATCTCATGTACTTATGAACACTCAACTCGGTCTTATGTGATCATTTTCGAATATCTAGCACCACGAAGCTACGAGCGCTAGAATAGTGTACTAGCTAACAATTCATACATACAAATCACAAAACATTCTATAAACGACACAATTAAAAGCCGCGGAAACTCGAAACGGGCATTGAGACAACATAATCTTTACAAATGCGTAAAGTTTTCGCCATTGCGAGCAATAGCGGCCATGTTGGACAATTTACAATATTTTAAATTAACATTTCATTGCTCCGCCGTGTTCGCGAAGATTGTTTTCGCTTGTCGGCTTACCTTTGTTTTCATTTACTTTTTTCACGCTGAAAATTTGTGTGTTGTTTATGTATAATGTTTTAGCTTTTTCTGATTTTCTTATAACGCGACCTCCTTTTTGTATTTTATTTTTTTTGTATATTATTTATAAAAGGAGTGTCATGGCTGAAGCCTCTTATCGGTTAATAATCCACCGTTATTACACATTAATGTTAGAAATATCACAAATTTTAGAAAATAATACAAAACTGCAGACATGACTCTTCACTTTCCCGCCAAGAAGTCCTCTTGTAGTTATAATATCATTGCTGACATTGCAATGTGATGTTAACTTTTTGCGTTGGTGCCAAAACTTTTTGTTAGCTTCATGAAGAATAAGAACTCCTTGTCTTCCTATTCGGCCAGTTATCTCTTTCACTTCGTGTGAGTTTAAAGCGTTTCGTTTAAATCTTTTCAGACGTACAGAACATACATTGTGTCCTCCCAAGACGCTATTTGTCGATTCACAACGTGCAACTGTTGGCAGTCTCATCACGTCTCCCAGACGACAGGAATCCAATTTCTTAATGCCGACAGCTGGAGGTGTCAAATAGGATTGCGACGGAAAAGAAACGAGGACTTTAAGGGCTTCTGATAAAAAATATCTGCGATATACGTACGAATTGTTTTTTAATTAAATATTTATGTAACAAGCGCGGGCGACTGACTTCTTCTTCATGATACTTAAATATTTTTAATTTTTGAGGTTAAGAAGTAGCTTTGATTGAAACCAATCTTATAATCTCCGTTAAACATTAGTTATTAAAGGGAATCCCTAGGGCATATTATACGCCCACACTTCTCCACTTATATAGTTAGTCCCGCGTAATAGGTGGCGAGCCTATTGCCGCTTGCCGGGCACTGTTATCCTCATCCATTGATCGGTAGGTGCTGGGGCTACGGCGGGGTTGCCATGGAGTGTAGGGTCCAGTAATTAAACGAGAGAAGTAGCACTTAACTCATGTATATTTCAAGTACCTCTGTATACGTCTGGTACATAGGTATATATATATAACTAGACGTGCTTATCTTCTAGTTAACTTATAATAGACTTATCTTTATACAATTATCATACTATCTTATTAACTATCTACAATCTACATCTACGTGATTGTATGTCACACTACACCACCGAACTTATTAGAAAAAAAAAAAATTATTACATACATTTTTTTTTTTTTTACATATTATATAACTTAGTTCTATTTTTATGTACTAAATCAATATTATTTTTATTTTTTATTCTTACATTTGGTGACTCATCACTAATAACTTCAAATGGGCCATTATATACATTGTCTAACTTATTGGCCGTTTCGTTCCTTACTAATATGAAGTCACCTTTTTTATAAATTACAGGATTAATAGTTCTATCATAATAATATTTTCTACACGTCTTACTGGCTATTAAATTACATTTAGCATCTGCCTGAGCTCTTTGTAGTCTATACTTAAATTCTAAAGGATAATTATCAAAATTATACAAAGGCTGTATACTTCCATTACATAAATTACTAGGCAATCTGCATAATTTTCCGAAAACTAATTCATATGGTGTATGAGATATGAGAAACACCAAAATGGTAACCACGTACTCCATGTAGAAACATTGTTGTTGGTTTGGATTCTTAAGTATGCCCCTAAAGTTTTATGAACGTTTTCTAACGATCCTATGCTTTCATGATGATATGCCGTTGATAATGATTTATCAATGCTTAAGATATCACATAATTCTACCATTACCTTAGCAATAAATTCGGACCCTCTATCTGTAGCTATTCCCTTAGGTATTCCGTTTCTTAAAATAAAATTTTCTGACAAAGCTTTAGCTACTTCATTTGCGGACTTATTTTTTAACGGGTAAGCTTCTACAAACTTCGTAAGTTCACACTGTAAAGTTAATATGTAAACATTTCCGTAGTCATCTTTATCAAATGGTCCTACCAAATCTAAATAAATCTTTTCAAAGGATGAGGATGCAGTTGTAGTTATTGTCATTGGTTCTTTGGTATTTTTATAATACTTTTGCTTCTGACACTTATCGCATTTACTAACGTATTCTGTTACATCTCTATCAATAGATGGCCAATAATAGTACTTCTTTATATTATTCACCATCCTCCGTATTCCTGCATGTCCACTTGTGGGCAAAATATGAAAATCATTCATAATAATCTTTTTCTCATCTCTTCCTTCTATCTTGCGTACATTCGCAACTACACAAACTTTAAAATCTGAATACATCGATTTATTCTTTTCTTTTAAATACAGTGCCAATTCTTTAATAAGATTCATGTTATAACAACATTTTAATATACACACTTCTTTTAGGCCTTTTTCTATACAAAAATTAACTATTTCTTTCGACAGCTCGTCTCGCGAAGAAGTCGATAAAGATTCATAGTTTATATAAATACTCGAGTTTTCTGGCACATACATTAATACATTGCGCGACTTAGAAAATATTTTTGTATAATTCTTGTTACGTAACAATTTTTCCCATGTTTTTCTACAAATTTGAACTAGTTCAGTATCATTTTTTAGTTTTTTAAGAACTTCTACAATCCTAGGGTGATCAGTCCTAACAATCGCAGAGTCTTTTTTACGTATATTCGAGTTTTGTAAACTCTTAGTTTGAGCTCTAGTCATCACATTTATAGCCTTCTCGCGCATTGATTTTAAATCATTACTAGAAATAACTATCCTTGACAATGCATCTGCTATTACGTTTTCTTTCCCTCTCACATATTCAACCTCAAAATCGTACTCCTCTAAACAAAGACGAAACTTTGTTAACCTACTTGATGGATCTGTCATATTAAATAAATATAAAAGTGGTCGATGATCCGTTCTAACAACGAATTTTCTACCGTATAAATATGGTCTAAAATATTTAATTGACCAAACTATAGCTAATAACTCCTTTTCTATTATCGGGTAATTTAACTCGCTTTTCCCTAAGGATCTACTCGCATACGCAATAGGCTTTCCATTTTCATTACATAAAACACTACCTATCGCAAATCCCGAACTATCAGTTTGTAATATAAACTTGTGATTGTCTGAAAAATCTGGAAAATCTAAAACTGGTGGGTTCATTAATGCGTTTTTGAGTAATATAAATGATTTTTCGCACTCATCGCTCCAATCGAATACCACGTTTCTTCTACACAACTTATTCATTGGTGTTACTGTATTCGCGAAGTTAGGAATGAATTTCCTATAATAGTTTGCAAACGCTACAAAACGCTTTAATTCCTCACTCGTAGAAGGATGCGGGTAATTTTTCATAACTACTATTTTTTCTGGGTCTGGTAAGAGGGTATCTCTTCAGAAATAACATGTCCTAAATACAGTATTTGTCGCTTAAGAAATTCACACTTAGATGGATTTAACTTAAGGTTCACTTTTCTTAACCGTGAAAATATTGATATAAGGTTTTTGTTATGTTGTTCCAAATTCCGCCCAAAAATGACTAAATCATCTAAATATATGAGGCATTTATCGTAATTCAGACCAGACATCGCTATGGTCATCATTCTACTAAAAGAACTTGGACTTATCTTTAATCCCATTGGTAATCTACACATTTGATACTGTCCTTTGTCTGTAGTGAAAGCAGTACACTTTCTGCTGTCTTTTTGAAGATTGCATTGGAAATATGATTGTGATAAATCACAGTGACTGAACAATTTAGCCCCTGATAAGGAGTCTAGAATTTCGTTAATATTGGGTAAAGGAAACTTGTCATCTTGTATTTTTTCATTTAACTGTCTATAGTCTACTACTATTCGCCACTTTTTCTCACCATTCTTATCTACCTTCTTTGGCACAATCAAAATAGGACTGGACCATTCACTACAGGTTTCCTCAATTATTTTATTATCAACATCTCTTGAATCTGTCTATCAACCTCTTTTTTTTGAGCATACGGTATCCTATACTGCCTCCTATAAACCGGTGTGCAATTTTCTTTTAACCTAATTGACTGGTTGTATATATTTGTGATAGTCAATTTATCTCCGGGTAAATGGAAAATATCTGAATATTTTGCACATATTTGCTCAATTATAGATAACCGTTCCTCGGGGTTTAAATAATCTAAATTGAGTACATAAAATACTTGTTTAACACGTTCCACATCGCATTCCGACTCTCCAAAGTAACAATAATCGTAATCTTTTAAAGAATTCACTTCTATATCTGACATAGTACATACAATTTCCCTACTAGTTGTGTTCAATATTTTTACAGGTATTACCCCGTTTCTAGGCTTAGCAACTACACTAGCCAAAAAAACGCCTTCACACAATTCTTTCCTCATTACTACACACTCCTCGGTTCTATTAAACGGAAAATATTTTATCATTTCACAGCGCGGAGCGATCGTTAAGGAATAATTATAAGACATAAGTGGTATTGAAATAATATTTCCATTGTACTCTTTGAGTGATAACTTATTTTCTGAAAAATCTATAATACCTTTATATTTTTGCAAAAAATCCTGGCCTATCAAACCTATCGATTTGCACGGCAAAGTATCAAAAACATAAAACTTATGTGTAAATGAGTACTGTTCGTATCTTAACTTTAAGTAAACATAACCTAACGCCTGTAAACTACCTCCGACACCGTTTATTACTAATTTTTCCTTAATTATTCTGTGACTTAAAGAATTTAACTGTAAAAATTCATTTTTAATAGCGGATAGTGACGCCCCTGTGTCAACTAACCATTCCGAATGAACATTATTTACTAAAAATTTTACCCAATTAATACTATTACAAGCTAATATATGCTTAAACTCGAAAAAACTGATTATTATTTATTTGCTTGTCATTGACATATTGTGAACTTGACATTGAGTCGTCTTTTCCTGACGTGTGCTCAATGCAGCCTACATTCCGTCGGCCTTGCTGATTCAGCTTTCGATAATGATTCACTTTTATTTCACGACCACGCGTATTGTTATATCTTACGTTTGTATATTGTTTAGGACACGTGCGGACTGGCGGTCGCGTGCTTTGCACGTAGTTACGATAACCATTGGAATGTCCGCGACTTCTATTATCACTAAAATACGGTTTTGGCTTGAATTGACGATGAAAAGTATTTACTTGTCCTGTTAATGTACAACTTTCGTCCTCGGCTACCCTAATTGCATCTTTTAACGATGTTAACCTTTGAGCCGTAATTATGGTACTTAAGCGATGATCGCGAAGACCATCTGCGAATCGTTTTATTGCGTATTTTTCATTTAAGGGGTATAGAACCTTATATGCTTCCTGGTTTTCCCCTGCTTGAGAAATTGTTAAATTAACCATTAGTTTTTCGATTTCGGAGCCAAAGTCAGATATTGTTTTATCCTGTTGCCTTACGCGTGCAAGTTTCGCCTGGATAGCGCCGTCTGATTTTACCGTAAGCAAATGTTTTTTCATATCTGATAAAAGACTTTCAATTGTCTCGTAGTTTGAGCACAATCGCATCTTGGCTCCTGCTGACAGTCGCGTTCTAATCACGAATTTCATCAAAAATAACCTATCTGTATCTTTAAGCATTGAATTATATAATTCTATAGCATCTATCAAATCTTGGGTCACCTGCTCATCTCCATTCATTTTTGGGAGAAGGCTGACCGCGGTTTTTAATGAAAAACTTTCGGAACCCATTTTGACTTGCGACAATCCTTCTTGGTCAAATTTAATTGTATTTTGATATAGGCTTTCTATTTTCTGAACCAATTCTGTTAGTTCCTCGGAAAATTTATGCACAGTTGAAACAATATGTCTAAATTTGTTATACAATGTTCTTACTTCAATAATTTTATTTTGGAAGTTATTACCTTGCCTTCTATTGGGACCTAGCTTAACAATACTTTCCCGTAATAATTTAATTTGTATATAAATAGACGTTAGTTCTACCTCCATTGAAAATAAATAACGTTAAAAAAATAATAATAATGTCTCTAACACAACATCTTATTCGCACTTGCACTTACTGCTTGATTGTCTCTTCTTGACGACGGGCATCGGCAGCATCTTTGTCAGGCCTGTTGAATTGTACGGGCAACTTCTCGTCGGTTTACTTCTTCCCTGATCCAACTATTGTGGCATCTTCTATAGAAGTATACTCCCAAACTTATCACGATTAATCCTAGGCAAATGGCAATAAACACAAGGGTTGTGTGTACCTGCGACATCTGTTGGCTGGTGGTTGCTGTATTCGTTCCTCCTGAAGCCGCCTGGGCGATGATTACTTCCTCCTTTGACGATGATCCTCCCATCGTTACCCAGCGATGTAGTTTATTAGTCGAGTTGCTATTGTATCAGGGCCATGTTCTATAACGCCGTCCAGTCGAGTGGCAGGGTCGCCATGTGGTGTTGGGGCTACGGCGGGGTTGCCATGGAGTGTAGGGTCCAGTAATTAAACGAGAGAAGTAGCACTTAACTCATGTATATTTCAAGTACCTCTTTATACGTCTGGTACATAGGTATATATATATAACTAGACGTGCTTATCTTCTAGTTAACTTATAATAGACTTATCTTTATACAATTATCATACTATCTTATTAACTATCTACAATCTACATCTACGTGATTGTATGTCACACTACAGGTGCACCACTTGCAGGTTAGGTTGGCTTGGGCTCCTTAGGTCTTGGTAGGATCCCTATACACCCCCAATAAACAGGCAGACAGTTTTTTTTTATAACGGTTCAGTAACTAATTTTTGATCGTCATTCTGCAACACGGTAACATTAGGTAACATATTGTGAAGTCTTTTGTACTAGTAGATAATAAGCACTATATATACTAAAAGTTCGCATTTCCTTTTTGTTGAATAATGTTTTTAAATGTTATGTATCCATACTGCAGTGCTACTTTTTGGTAAGCGACACTCTGCAACATTTGATAACATAATATTGTATGTTTCATACTGTGTTGTATTTTTTGTTGTCAGATGTTGCTGAGTAACACTTTGAAACGTTCATCATATCCTAGCTTTATCCCGGTTGCCCAAGACTAAAGCCCAGGGCCCAGGGTCTGCTCATTCCTGCCGGGGTTGCGGGATTGTTCGAAAGGGTTACCGCGGCCTTGGTGTTACAGGCTCAAGAAGAAACACGGATGGTTTTTAGTCAGTAGAAGTCTGACACACCCTCCCGCTCCACCCACAGCGGGAGAAGATCAATTGATGATTTTCCATCCCAAAAAAAAAAAAAAAGGGTCTGCTCATTGGTCTAACCAGATTTGACTTTTCTATAAAATGAACCGAATTACAGTACTGAATATGTGGCGCTGGGAGGTGTGATGTGTTTGCTACACATATTAGACATTAATCTTGATTGAAGTATGTGGTCTTAACACATCCATTACATACACGTCGAGTGCCTACATATTGATTTACAATGGCATTCCATTATTGCTACAAATCCATGGAGCATTAACCCTCAAAGACGTAATGAGATCTTGCTGCAAACAGTCTCATGCCATTATTGGTGTTTTCCTATATATATTAAGTATGTATTTACAAAAAAAAAGTATTTAAGTATGAAGTATGTGCCAAAAATGTTCTTCAAAAGGAAAACTTGAAATCAGACTTGGACTACATTGAGGAATATTTTAAAGATATACAAATTGGGTTAAAGAAATTACAAAAATCTAATTTAACTCTAACGGAATCCTTTGAAATATTTGATCACGTGAGAACTGTGCTTAGCTGGTGTTCGTCTGATCCTATAAAAAATAAACTCGAAAATGTTTTCTTTGTCAGATGACTCATCTAAGTTAAAATACACAATCATAATTTTTTCTATATTTTCAACTGTCAGGCGATTTCGTTTTATGTTAAGAATCCATTTATAAGTTGAAAACGACCTTTCAACATCGACTGAGGTTAAAGGCGCGTACATATAGTATGATCGCTCATCCCTTTCTGCTGTTATCGCGTCACATATGCCTCTAATTTTATTTAGATCGGGATTTCTGTCCATAACATTTTCGAGTTTATTTTTTATAGGATCAGACGAACACCAGCTAAGCACAGTTCTCACGTGATCAAATATTTCAAAGGATTCCGTTAGAGTAAATTAGATTTTTATTACTATATTATAGAATAAGTGTTAATTAGTCTATTGATAAGATATTAGTAGTAATGTTAGTATATAGTTTTTCTTATTGGATAGTTATTATTTCTTATTGCTATTTACTTTTGCTAATTTCATAGATTTTTTTGATAAGTGTATATATTTTATTTTTTTTAGTTTGATGTTTTTTTTTTGCTGCCGAAATGAAATTTTGTGAAATATATATGTGTATGTATTTATATGTGAAAATATAAAGAAACGCCTTTTATCAGTTTATTAAGACACCTGTTAACTTAAGAATTTGTATGTGTTTAGTTTCTCATGTACTCTGATTTAACTATTTCTCTTTTTGATTGCTTACAACTCTATTTTGCATTATAAAGCTTAGAGTAATATGTGAACAATGTTACTGGTTATACAATTATTTAATACATTTGAGTCTTATGCTGTACACTAGTTTTAAGTGTTGTTAGTCATATATTGTGTAACTGTTGTTTGTTCCTAATAAATAATAAAAGTAGTGGCCATAAGGGGCGAAAGGGAAGCCATCTCTCATCATTTGACGACCGATGTGGCGTGGTGGCGAGTATACCCGCACTCCACTCCTGAGGTCGTGGGTTAGATTCCCACACAGGACAAATCTTTGTGGGCATGAACATGAATATTTGTTCTGGTCTAGGTGTTTTCCTATATATATTAAGTATTTATTTACAAACAAAAAAGTATGTAAGTACAAGAATGTTTATCCGTTCTTTAGTATCCATAACACAAGTTCTTAGTGATACTGATCTTGGAACTAAATAATTGGTGTGATTGTTAAAGAATATTCATTTACTGGTTTTATCTAGTTATCTCTATAACTTTTTTGATCCCTTCTAAATAGTTTTAGCAATGTACAAATATCTGCCTTTCTGCCTTCCTCTCAAATTTCTTCAAATTCTCTCTCTGGAAAAGTCTCATTGAATTGACACCATGCGCCGTTAATCGCCCCTAGGGTTTGGTCGTAACGCCCCACCGGATTGACAACCCGGGTCTACGAAGAATAACACAAAAACCCATCCAATGTCGCTTCCGTATCCACAAACACAAGTCAAGACTGCGGCCAGGGGACTTAGCCACGTTTGATAATTGCTGATGATTTGTTTAGAAAATTCTTCGAAAAAGACAAATATTTGTTATGATTAACAAGTATTTGATTATTCCAAGTGTTCTTATGGGAGTTAGTATGAAACCCTCATTAGCAAGCACGGCATTTCCTTCCTGATACGGGAATTGCCGTAGAATTTCGCCAGTTCTTAAAAACTTCCTGTACTCGACCGCAACTTTTCCGCAAGATTTTAATTAATGATTAACTTTTTTGTGCGCCATTTTGCGTTCTCGGACATTCGACCAAACAATTGAACTTCGCTAAAATTTTAATCTTGAAGTTTGTGTTGCTGTTTACGTAAATTATTTATTTAAATAAAACATATTACTACCTATTCCATTGAAAATATTAGTATGTAATTGATACTTTCTCCGCCAACCTGCATTGGGTCCGCGGAGTTTGGACTAAATAACTTATTATAACCTGTACTTACGGAATAAATAAGTAATAGTGGAGTATGACCAAATACCCTCTCATCGTGGATTGTGAGAGAAGGGTTATGCTCAGTAGTTGGATGATAGTGGAAATGATGAAATACTGAATGAAGCATTGTGAAAATTTAAATGCTCTTTTGAAAATTATAGTTTATCGATGTTGTCCAAATAGTTAGATATTTAGAAGTGTTGTAAAATGTTAGTTCTAATAAGTGTCAAGAGATGGCGCTGTAGCCATTTCAATCGCGTAATCGTTTGTTCGAGTCATTATTAATAAAGGACTCATAGTGCGTGTAAAACGTTGTTCGCTTTCAAATATAACAGTTATCTTATGTATGTAATAAATACAAGTTGAGTTTTATTTTTACGCTAGAATCAAGATTTGGGATTCAAACTTCTTTATTCAGATGTAAATATTATCGGTTTAACTGAACTGAGACTTTACTGATGTGGCGTCACATTCGTAAATGCTAATCACACTTTATCGCGTAGCACAATTTAATCGGGTACTTAGTACTCATACCCACGAAATTATTTTACTTGATGATGTTGATGACGGAAGTAGGGGTATAACATTTGATACGCTCAGCTCATTCTCGCTTCAGCGTTGGTCGTGATGCCATCGTTGTTCTGAGGCTCCTATCTTACCAGAAGATGCCCAGTGTAATGGCGAAACACGTGTTGTGTTGAATTTTTTCCCGATTTTCCGGGAAATCTTAGTTTCGCGGAAATTGTCACAAATATATTTATAATCCATCACTTAACACAATAAATAGGACGTTTGTATGTAGCGATTGTAACGTGAACCAGTAGAGACCGTTATGTAAAAATACGAAGTTAAAACCTTGTACTCTGATATCGACATACTTCTCTATACTGGGACTATACTGAGATCTCACAAGGACTTCTTGAGAGAATTTGAAAATTGTTATTGCACTGTTTTGTTTTATTTACTAACACTCATGCATGTTCACGAACCCTTAACGGTTAACAATGTACCGTTATTAAATATTATTGTTTGAAATATTACAATTTTAGAAGGAACGGTGTGATGTGGCGTCTTATTAGTAAATGCTAATCACACATTTTGTTAGGGCCGCGCGGTCCGTCAGGTTCACGTTTTGGTTTTTTTTACGATCGTACATACATACAATTACGCCTGTTTTCCCGTAGGGGTAGGCAGACTACGCCCACACTTCGCCAATTATATAGTTGGTCCCACGTAATAAGTAGCGAGCCTATTGCCGCTTACCGGGCATTGTTATGTTCGCCAGAGCCTCGTCCGTTAATCGGCAGGTGCACCACTTCCAAGTGAGGTTGGCTTGGGCTCCTAAGATCTAAATAAGATCCCTATACACCGATTACACATACACATTCGACACTAGACGTAATATCTATCCCTGAGTCTGATAGCGGCCCTTCCAAGAAATTCTTTTACGCCATATACATATACACCTCACGATCGTAAATTAGTAAAATTTTATTACCTGATAATTATCGGAGTCAGATTAACAGACTACAAGTGTATTACTTTTATGTGATTATTTGACAATATAGAAGTGATTGAACGTATTCTTTTTTCAATTATTTCTTAACATCAGTTACAAGACTTCACACACACTTGGTCCAAAGCCTCGTCATAGCCACAAAACTTCTAAAGACGAAGGCTCATCATACGAACAGTTTAGAAAATAACTTTGTACTCTAAATGTTAAATAATTATATACCTAATGTCATATAGAAATAGTTTTATAAGACTCTTTGGAAATAGTGCATAAATATAATATTTTAATTTTACACACTTCATAGTAATACTTAGCTTACCTTTCCACAAACTTGTCTACATAATTCCGAAACAAATACTCCTTAAAATGCGCGACAAAAATTTACGAGCTTGCAGATTAAAGTAGGTATGTATTTTTTGTTAAGCGCTCGTAGCTCCGCGGTGTTCGGTGGTCGAAAACGATCACTATTCCGGTTCCGGTTATCACTAAATGTGATAATCCTTAAGCCATGTTAGAGACCTAATTGGGCGGCTTGAATAATTCTAACAGCAGAACGCCATACACCTGCCTCCGCCAATCCGCACTGGGTTCGCGTGGTAGAGTATGACCCAATACCCTCGCACTCGGTATGTGAGAGTACGCTCGCTCAAGTAGTCGATTTAGTTTATAAAAAAAAGGGCATCCCTAGGAACAATCACGGTAGCGCTTCATCTCATAACGTCCTGCATCAGAGCCGTTCCGCGCCACTTTTAAATGACCCGGGCTATGGGAGCTGGGAATCTCGTGTGCTGGCTAGGTTTTTACGAAACGACCTACCCAATATCTTTTGTTCGAAGGCTTTTAGTCTGCACAGTATGAGAGTGGTTCCTAAGACCTGTAGTTCGGGAGAGGGCAGGAGAGGACGGAATCAGATCTAAAAGTTCAAAAGAACACTATTGGTAGTGTTAGAAGACACTGAAAGTAGCAATGTCCCTATGTAGTTAGAGGTTCTCAAGAAAGCTATATCTTATGAACAATGATATTATTAAAAAAAATATAATTGCAACATGCTCGTAACTATAAATATTTTTAAAATAATAAATTAATCAACAATCATGAAGGAATGCGATTGGACATTTTTATCATTAAAAATTAAATTTTTCTGCAAGAGTTCGAGGCTTAGGGGTTAGCCTCGAACGGAAGGCAAATAATTACGTGTATGCCGAGTTGGTCAAACGTAATGCCTTGTTCAAACAACAGACAATTTTATGCCTTGTTTAAACTACAGACAATTTAATAAGACTCCTTGTTTAACATCGCGTTCCCAATCATTTCGCAGACTATAAGGTTGCAGAGAAAAATGCGCGCCACGCAAATTGGATGACATTTTCAGAAGCACCGGGAACACCGAAGTAAAATGGAATTTCTCAGAAGTCAGTTTTTTGTTTTTATTTTTATTTGAACATAATCCACAGGTCTTATCAAGCAATTTAAGTAATACACAATATTTATCCTTACACTTAATTACTGATTTACGTTTCATTATAATTTCTTAAAAAGGAAAGCTAATTAAAATTAAACAGTGCAAAGAAAAGGAGAATGTTGAGTAAGTGAGTGTATGTGTGTGGGTGTGTGAAAGTATGTTCGTGTGTGAGCAAATGTATGTGTTTGGATAAGTGAGTGTCATAAAATATTTATTTTAAATTTCAGTCACAAGATGTTTGAATTCTTTAAAACTATTATTGAAAATATCTTATGAGCTAACTTGTTTAGTGTAAATATTTTGGGTTCGTTAGATAAGAGAATTTTGGTAGTACTTCCTGGACTGGTGATCATTTGAAATGAAAAGGCACGTTAAGCCATGTTAGTGACCCTATACTGTTTTATTCTTACAGCAGGTTTCCACACACTTAGCGGCTATCGGCGGCGGCGACCTCTCGCGTTCGGCCCTGGTGGAGACCATGGTCCGGAGCGAGAGGGAATGGGATGCTATTGCCTCCTTTTGCGAAGCAGTCATGCTAGCAAAGGAGGCGGCGGAACGAGAGAGGCAGAGTGCCTCTCGTCACGGATCCAGCCGCCGCGGGGGACGCCCGAGACGTCGGGAGCCGAGAGACGACTCCCGGCCACCGTAGGCGCTAGCTTGTGGGCGGTGGGTAATGGGTAACTCGCCGCCCGTCCGCCAACTATAAGCGACAGGCCGCGTCGACGGCGCGTTCGTGTTCCACGCGCCTCAAAGAGATGTCAGCACACTGAGGGGCCCCTGGGGAGGGGGCCAAGTCTGCCGGGGTTGCGGGACTGTTCGAAAGAGTTACCGCGGCCTTGGTGTTACAGGCTCAAGAAGGAACATGGATGGTTTTTAGTCAGTAAAAGTCTGACACACCCTTCCGCTTCACCCACAGCGGAAGACGGTCATTTGATGATTTTCCATCCGAAAAAAAAAAAAAAAGGTTTCCACACACTAGGTTTCACTAACACGCACTTGGTTCGTTGTTGCAGTATGACCTTATCCACGATGCAGTGTGACTTCTCACTTTGGTTAGAAGCACGGATCTCCGTGCTTAATAGTGGGTCGATAATTGGTTGATATTATGAGGATAATTAATAAAACACGATAGTGTACACTTTTTCGCCTTAAAATTAGCAATATTTACACAAGGGCTACACTAGAGAACGAATGTCCCACGACATGTGACGGCGACATTTCAAGGAAAGCCGGGTGATATTGCTTGATTGAAATACCTAGGGACATCACGCGGCAGACATGTCGGGCGAAGTAAAATGTTAACACTCATGACCAGTAACGTCGCATCCATAGAAACCCCATATCCGAGATCAGAGATTGCTTTTGTGTTGATAAAAACTAAAGTCTATATTTTTTTAGTAAACAAGTACAACAAATAATGTATTTTTAATTCATCTTGACTTCCGATGCGATCTGTTAACTCTCTAATAGGGATTAGTGATTTAAATTATTAATTTGCTTACTATCGTAACTGCATAACGTATAATATATCACACACTCCACATATTACCCAGAGATATTTATATGGTTATTGTAATGATGGTAATTGTCATGAATCTATTAAAATGAAGCATTCATTTTATAGTAGTACTTTCTATCTATGGCTCAAAGTTTACGGAGTCTCTTAGAATCGATGCGTTTTCGGGATAAAATACTTTATCTAAGGTTCTAACATCGGACAATGTTTCTACAAATTTCAGTGCGATTCGAAAGTGTAACAAACAACCCACATTCGCGTTTATAATATTACTAGTAAGGGCTGTAGTATGTAAGTGTTATTGAAAAATAAGAAGGCTTACGAGCACTTTGGCCGCAACTAATAGTTTATGGAAAACTTGAAAAAGGTTACCAAAAACAACAAAATTACCAAAATTGTAATTTTAAAGAAAAAACTTCTTTAACGAGCATTCGACAAAAGAAAAGACTCCTTAAAACTATTTACGTTTATTTGCTCCAACATGATTTTGGCTCAAACTTTTACACAATCGCAACAGAATCATAACACTGGTAATGACCACGACGAGAACTGTCGACAAAATGATAAATATCAGATCCAGTTCTAGATATTGCCGCCACGATATGTTCGCGGACGGCGCTCGGAGATGTTTCGCTCCCCCGTGCCGTATCACGTACTCCGTCCACCACACTGCTCGCTCCAGCGGACTCTGGTAGTCATCTTGCATCAAGGTCCTCATCCTTATGACGTTGCGTCGGTAACTGAAAACATACTTAATACCTTAAACATAGATATAAAACTGAAGTCATGCATGGCACACATCAATCGTGGAAGTATATTAGTGAAGCAACTTCAGGGGACTTTGATATTCATTTTGAACCAAGTTCCTCAGTCGTATGTCATAACTTTGCGTCGATAACTACAAACAGTTGTTCAAAGTCACAAAACTGAGGCCATGGCAAACCTCTATAAAGAAAGGATACTATAGAAATCGGAAGAAATCGACCAAGAATTGCTCGCTGAATTGAATTGTTTAAACCTTTGCTGGAATAATTATCGATAAAACTTAAATTTCTCAAGAAATTTCAATACAATTAGAGAATTTTAAAGATTTGATTATTACTTTTTTTCTTTCCGTATAACTCCGTTGCTCTGCTCTAATGCCGGTGACATCTGCGGTGCTACAGATGTGCACGGTTATATCATAAATGTGTGCTACAAGAAGATTCACGTCTGGGCACTGTCATGTTCACCAGAGCCTCGTCCGTTGGTCGGCAGGTGCACCACTTGCAGGTAAGTTTTGCTTGGGCTTCTTGGTCTTGGTCTTGGCAGGATCCCTATACAATAGGGTGGAGCGAAAATTTTTTTTTTTAATTTTAATATTCCTGTATTATTAATTGATGATCCGTAGTATTAGAAGTAATTATGCAAAATTTTAGTTTTCTAAATATATATCTTAAGGTGGCGCATTAGGTTTAAAGTTTTGAAATAATGCAATTTTTGACATTCAAATATATGATCTATTGAAAAGGATATATGGACTTATTTAACAATTTTAATCATAAACTTTACTGAAATCATAATAAACTAGCAAAATAATCCCAAAAAATGATATTTTATTGTTAAAAATCAGTAGTTTCAAAGCGCTCAGAAACACGAAAATATTGAGATTTGGTGTCGAAAACGGGTATGTCTTGCCGGGCTTTTATTCTTGTACGAATGAATCCATCTCTAGCTTCTGGTCCACAAACTGCTAACGAAGCCTCAGTTACCAGCTTGACACACCTTTCGACAGCCTGAGTGTGGCAAGAATACTTTTCGAAATCCATCAAAGTCCTGAAGTAATCAGGTTTGAAATTTCCGTGTCGCTATATTTCATTGTCATAGGAGGTTCTGTAATCTTTTCTTGCTTCCAATCTATCAAACCATAATAAGTAGATGCGTCAGCCCTTAGTTCTGGGAGTCGAAATTCGCGAACTTTCTTTCCTTTGGTCTCTTTTCGTGCTTTTAACACTCTTCGAAGAGCCAGCTCTCTTATGTGAGACGCATCATCTTGCAACATAGCCAGCAACAAATTCTCTGGGTGTGCGAAGAATGAATTTCTTTGAATAGTTTTCAGTGCAATACTTTTCAGGTTATCTGATAAATACTGACATCTTTTAACCATGTTAAATACATGAATTGGGCCGTATTTACATGATGATTTTGTCTTTATGTCGAACCAGGTTGGTGCATAAACTTTCATAATGAAAGTCGCGAGATCCCTTAAATTCTTTGTTGGTTTAGCTTTTCCAATGTATAAACGAAGAATCCTGTTTGCGCAAGTCAACCATCGGGAATGTGCCAGTTTTCCTGGGTCTTTGCTTGCTAAGTTGGGGGATACAGAACCAGAAGAAATTGCGGTGCAAATCTCAGAGATATTTTTGATCAGTACTTAGCAAATTAGGATTCAAAGCTGGCAATTCTGTGGAAATGACTTCTTATTCCTCCACTTTAAAATCGAGGCACTTAGCTAGTAGCTGTTTTCCTATGTCGCCAGAAAAACTATTAGGGCCTGTTGTTGTGCCATCCAAAACTGAAGAATAAATGACGAAGTGGTAACTCATTTGCATGTACGATACAGTAACAAGCACACAAACCATTGCAATGGGCGTTTCAGGTGTTTTTCTAGTAAAACAAGAACTCAATTTTATGTCCTGTATTCACTCAGCTGTGCCATCGCAACCAACACCCATCAAAGAAGACTAATATTCGAATCTACTCTCAAGATAGTCAACAATACTCTTCTCAATCGTCGTCGCCTTCCCAGCATCAATGGAAAGATGTCCGATGTATTCAGAATCTGGCTCTGATAATATTGAGATGTGTTCTTCTGTAATAGTCTTGCGATGCGATGGATTGTCTGTGGTTGATGATATCACTAAGGTTTTGTCTTTTCGACCGTCAAAATAAATAGCTCTCAAAGGTTTACTGGCAATAACACTCTGCAAATCTTGGCGTACTTTTTTTCGCTCTCGACGTATTTTGCTGCGGTCTATAACTTTATTTACGTTCGCTTTGCTAATTACATTTAATAAATTAATTTTAATTACATCACTAAACGTCGGCAACATATTACCACTTAATTTTTGTGGATCGCCAAACATAGGACACCTTAAATCTTTCCGAGTTTTCGGCATTTTGTAATACTTAACTTTCAACTTTCACTTCTTCACCACAAGCAATTAATTGTATTCACTTTAAATAAAACCGATATACCTATATACGAGATGACACTTCGATAAAATCAAAAACACCACATATATAAAGTTAAATCATGAATCGACTTCGAACAGTGGGAGCCACTTCTGCGTAAAAATTAAAGTTTTTTGTAAACTACCTTCTAGATGCGCCACCTGAAGATTAAGTTCTAAATGTCTGATTTTTGGTATGAACAGAGGTTTTACTTAGGATCATCGATTAGTGATACAGGAAATTTGAAAAAAAGAAAAAAAATTTTTTTGCCCACTTTCACTCCACCCTACTATACAACTCTGTTCCAACCGGCTCTGTATAGAACTCCGACTACCTTCCTTACTTTCTAGTTGAACATGAACCAACGTACCTGTCATCATTTATAATTGTTTCTACAGCATTTTTCAAGCTTTCTTCAGTAAACGTTTCCAAATCTAGTCTCAGTCCAACTTTATGTTCCAGATATTTCTCGACGTTGTACCATTGATCTACAAGCATAGGAATACCAATCAAAGGTACTCCTGCGTTGATCGCCTCATCTGTCGACTGCAAACCTCCTTGTGTGATGAATAACTTAACTTTCGGATGCCCTGAAAGCAATTTTACAATGATTATCAGCTCAACTTATTAACTTCCTACTGCATAATTTTGATGCCTTGTAGTGTGCAGTGCAGAGTAGTACTGTACTTTAATGCGGTTATTTGTTCAAAATAGTTTAGTTATATTTATTTCCTTTGATGTCCGGTATGGCGTGAAGGCGAAAATACCTGCACTCCGCTCCTGAGATCGTGGGTTCGATTCCCACACAGGACAAATTTTTGTGTGCACAAACATGAATATTTGTACTGGTTTGGGTGTTTTCCTATGTATATTAAGTATGTATATAAAAAACCTATTTATTTATGTTTATCCATTATAAGGTATCCACAAGAAAAGTTCTAAATGATACTTATTTTGGAAGAAAATAATTGGTGTAACTATCAAAAAAAATATATTTCTTATAAATGTGACACGTCAAATTCCGCCTGATGGAAAGCAGTCGATGCAGTTCAGAGAAGTTTGGATTAAGTGGAAACATAATACAAAATTATTTTTTACAATTTGAAAATAAAAAACATTTGTCATATTTTGACCATGATACATGCCATGTAAAAACTTCCAACCAACCTTGTATCCAACTTTGTACCGAAATGCTGTAACTTTGTAAATATCACTAGTACCTACAAAAACTCTTGAAACCTACAAAAAGATAGTGGACGAAAGATGAAGAATATTATTTATTGATTGAACACTCATTCTAGATCACTCATGGCCTAAAGGTAAATTACCATTAGTTACATTTAGTTATGATTCCATTAACTTACATTTGCACATATAATTTAGGAGGAGGCAAGAAAATCATACCTATTCTAATACTCACAAGCACTTTATTTCAGGCGTTAAGGTGATAGGTTTATAATTGTTTTTTATAATGCGCAGATTAGCAGGTAGTCCAATCGGATATATAATTTCATGCTTGTAAAGGATTTGTACTTTAGGTACTAGAAGAAAGATAAACATACCTACTCAATGAAGAGGACATTTCTGGACAAACTCAAATATTGACATATCAGAAAACAAATATAAAAGGATAAGAGTAAAGGACTGTTTTATCGAACACCATATCAGTCGTATTGTAGTATTTCAATATTAAAGCTCACCTAGAAGATCCGACTGCGGAAACCACCTGCCCAATTTCACATTATTCGGTTTTCTTGGCATCACATCTTGGTCCCATTTCCACAATACATCGTAAGGCAACTTGGAGAAAGTATTAATCAAAATGTTCATACGCTCTGGTGGGAGCGTTGATGGATTCACGTTGGTGCCGAAACTGATGTATATTACTCCATGTTTTGATGAGTCGAGGTATGATTTGAGATCCTAGAAATTAAATCAAAATATTATTCCTGCCTTTCAAATGAGAAATAAAAATTGCATAAGTCAAGGACAAGTCCAGTATGGACTACCACAAGGCACTGTCTTGGGGCCGCTGCTATTTATTATATAAATTAGTGTACCGAATATTTTACTCGTTAGTAATGACACTTATTAACAGTTGTATAATAGTCACAATTCTTACGCTTCTTTAGAGATATCCATAAGATTATTTCATGTAATGAGAATCTCACCAAAAACATTAAATGTAAAAAAATGCCAAGTCTCTCGATGCAGGTAGGTTTGCTTTCTGCCAACCTTATATCAATAGGGAGGGAGTTCCAAAGTTGAATAGCTTTTATGCAGAAAGAGTTCGACATAAAACCTGAACTGTGATGTGGAGTGTGCCAAAAAGAAAGTTGTCACACGAGCGAAGCTGCCTAGAATGAGTAGAAGAGAGAGTTCTGAATTTGGAGCGTAAATATTCAGGTGACGTAAAATGCAGTATATAATAAAGTTGCGTAAAATGGAAAAAGGGTAGTTAGGAGCCTTACTTGGCGACGCTGAGGAATAGATAACCATTTAAATTGAAAATGATAGGGAGAAATGACGTGGGCATAGACGTCGAAAATAAAGCGAATAGTACCTACTATTTTGTAGACGGTCCAATTTTAGTTAAAGGTCTTTGTTTTAATTGGGAAAGCATACATCGGCATAATCAATAATGGGGATATTTAAGGCCTGCACAAACAAAACTTTGTGTAACAAAGTATGTGGGAAAAAAATATAACTGAGTTTAAATTATATTGGCTTTTAAGATAGGTACTTAGTTAAATGGATTTTTTTTGTTACTCACTTGAGGTAAAGGTTTTTTCTCTTTTTGATGTATTCCATTGATATGAATAATATTAGGTGGCACTGGTCTTGAACCTTCCCATGCAGGATGAGCATTCAAAAACAACATATCCAAATTATTAGCCAACTCATTCAGCGGAGGTATGTCATCCCCGAATACTCTTTTAACCATAGCATACTCCTCTTCTTCCATAGAATCAAACATATATTGTAACTTGTACACCCTGTATAGTTCTGCAACTTTTTCGTACATCGTAAGATTGTTTAGTTTCTGCCTCATAACTGTCGGGTACAGTATTTCATGTATCGGGGCACCGAATGCATTGTAATTCCAGAAATATGACCCGAATGAACTGATTTGTATAACGGGCGCTTTAAAAATGTGCGAAAACACCAATGGTTGTTTCGCGTACGCTTCAAAGATCAATAGATCGAACTTATTAATCTTATCTTTAACCAATTCTTGTACCTTATCAAGCTGAAACTGTTGCTCCATCAAAACATTCATTGTTGTGAATATAGCTTTCATTTGATTGTAAATGTCAGCTGGGTTTCCAACTGATTGAGTGTGGAAATGTTCCCTCCACATTTTGTAAGACATATCGTGCATGTCGATTTCTGTTATATTTTTCGGAGCTTCCCCTTTCGGTAATGCGGGATCAGTAGTTAGGATTATCACTTCATGTCCGCGTTTTGCTAGCTCATGAGTCAAAGGCCTGAACACAACCTGATGACTTATGGAAGGAGTTGGAAATATTGCCAATATTCTTGCGGCGTCGCTGTTGGCAGATATGAGTAGGATAATTGCAAAACACAAACGTGCGATAGCTAACATATTGTAGAATGATAAAAGTAAACTGTCCGTTGATTGATAAACTCGCGGTTCTATGTATCTGGAGAATGGCGCGACTGGATATAATATTTACTTTATAATATACTGATTTAATTATTTATTTTCCTTTGGGACAACAAACAACTGTACAATATATATTAATAGTAACTTATTTAACAATAAAATGTGTCATTGCACAACCAGCACCGTTATCCACGACGTAATATTAAAATAAATTGCTACCGCAGTGCACTTATACAAAAACCACTAATATGACTACAAAACACGTTTACACACACGAGTCTGACAATAGAAATGTTAAAACGAAATTATTAAATACTAATAGGCTGTTTTAGCAACACACTTAAGGAGTACTTGTTTTTTAAGGGATTCTTTCGTTAGCGCAAACTGATCAATGTTCAACAACTGTTCATAACTGGTGTATTACATATGAAACAAAAATTTTACGATAACGTCTATTTATGTCGAAGTGCCCCTATCTACGGTCATCGGACTGTTTATAAATTGTTTCCACTTTAGTACGTGTCACTTGAAATCAATTTGATATCTTGATCGAATTTCAATAAATTATTTTAGGTGTAGTTTTAATTCAAATTATCTCCCAAATTCCGATACCGGTATATCTATAAATTTATGACGTTTAATAACCGTGAAGAACTATCAATAATCTAATTATAAATAAATAAATATTCTCCTACAATCATCCTAATTATTTAGTTCCAAGATAAGTATTACTAAGAAATTGTGAAGTGAAGTGCAGGTATACTGACCTCCACTTCATATCGGTCTATACTGCTATATTATTATCATCATCATCATTTCAAACATCTGAAGTCCACTGCTGAACATAGGCCTCCCCAATTGCTTTCCACGTAGATCGATCCTTTGTCGCTTGCATCTACCGGCTCCCCGCCGCCCTGACCAGATCATTGATCATCATAATTATTATACTATATACTATCTAAACAGATATGTCCTATAAATAAAACTGATAATTACTTATCAGAGAGATAAAATGAATTCCTTTTATGTGATGATATCAGAATAATTATTTGAGTTGTAGGCATTTTCATTAAAAATCTAAATAAAATCATTTACTGTAATTCACATTACATAATACACATAAATAGTTTGATGTCAAAATTAGGTATATGTTACCGGCTAAACCCAATTTTAGAACAGAAGTATAGCTTAGTCTAAACTAATTTAGGTGGGCTGCATAAAAAAAATTTCTTACCATTAAAAAACATTTTATTATAATAGTTGCAACTAAATCAAAACCCACCTAAATTAGTTTGCACTAGGCCATACTAGTTTGTCCTAAAATGGCCGGTAACATGTACAAGTTACTTCCTCGTAAAGTATAAATAAATTGGTGTAATGACAAACGAAAATGGGTGTACAATACAAAATTTACTTTAACACCTGTAAAGCTGTTCTTGTTATAAACCACAATCATTACTTATTGCATTTTATTTACTTGTTCCATATCTATGTCTGTTCTGTGCCAAGCCGTCGAGCACAAAGCTGCGTTTCGCTTCTGCGCTAAATATAACGTTAAACAAAAATATAGTGTAAACGTGAGGAAGGTTCCGAGCACGTAGTTCTACCAGTTACTTCTTATATAAATGCATATAGCAAGGAATACGTTCTCAGATAGCTGCGTTTTGTAGGTATTTACCTTCTTTTTTTTACTAGCTATACAAACATGTATATGTACATAAATACATATATAATATCACGCCTGTTTCCCTGAAGGGGTAGGCAGAGGCATATTGTATGATGAATGGCGAGCCTATTGCCGCTTACCGGGCACTGTTATGTTCACTAGAGTCTCGTCCGTTGATCGGCAGGTGCACCACTTGCAGGTGAGGTTGGCTTGGGCTTCTCAGATCTTGGTAGGATCCCTATACACCCGTTATTATTGTAAATTTATATTTATTCAAAGCTTAATTAACTGCTCGAGATTATGTTATAGAACTGCACACATGTCTTGCACTCAAAGGCGTATCGTATGGCAGCGGCATTTCCAAAGCAAACCAAGTCTTAGCCAAGAGTGTAATGGAATGTGTCTAACCATTTGACAAGAATCATACATACATACATTCACGCCTGTTTCCCCGAAGGGATAAGCAGAGGCATATTACGCTATATACGCTCACACTTCGCCAATTTCATTGTCGGTCCCACGTAATAGGTGGCGAGCCTATTGCCGCTTGCCGGGATCTGTTAAGTTCTCCAAAGCCTCGTCCGTTGATTAGCAGGTGCACCACATGCAGGTGAGGTTGGCTTGGGCTTCTTAGATGTCAGTAGAATCCCTATACACATGAATTATCTGTGTTTAAAGTATTCTTTGCAAAAACTATATGGAGCCTTTTTAATAGTAATGGCAAGGTTTCTGCCTCTCAAGCGGGCGTATCGTGTGGTGCGGCACCTTCAAAGAATTTGAGCTTACCGTGTCTCACCCAAGAGAGTGTTAAAGTTCGTCTTACCATATGACATGTTTCAGTTGTAGCCTGGTTTCTAGATTATGTTTATAAACCGGCTGGCGTACCAACGGGTATGTCGGTACAGTGAATTCCCTCAATAAGGTTTGTTCATTGTATGTTTAGCTTACAATTGGTATACGTTGGACAAGATACACTGAGCCTCTCTGAAGAGTCCCTCCCGGTTCTGATCCGGGGACGTTGGCCGCGGGCGGGGTGTCAGAAGCTTTATACTTTGGCGCTGGCCCCCCGCCCCTTTTTCAACAGCGGTGGGCGTCGTCGGAAGATTTTTAGTGGGTAGGACTGCTGGCGGTCGCGTCTACCGCAGTGAGCCCCACATTGGTCTCTAGTCCCCCCTTTGGCCGGGAGACAGTGCGTAAAGGCATTTTATTACCGACGTAAATTAAAAAAAAAGGTATAGATGTAGCGGCCAGGTCCGCCGGGAATGTTTGTCTAGTACATTGCCCGTTCGTCTTGCCTGGGATTAGGAATTCCACTTTGAAACTCCAATGAAACCGTGACTTTTTAAGTAGGTATGCCGACTCTTTGTAATGTAGGTAACTCTGTGCTATAAAGGATTATTATTATTAATATTATTAATAATACCATAGCTTTTTATTTTGTTACTAGTGGCACGCCGTCGCTTAGCAGAAACTCTTTACATCTTGAGTTATGTTATTGGAATTTCGTAGGGATATCTAATATTTTCTAGTAACAAATATAATTCAGGCATAATGTAGCTTTCTAGTGTTGAAATAAGTTTTGAAATCAGTCCAGTTGTTTGTGAGTTTATTTTAACACAAACATAAAAAGATTCAAAATCTTTACACTTTTAATCACGCAACCTGACAAGTTATGCCTGCACTATATTTAAAACTAAAATGCATATGAAGCAACTGTATGCAACTGGTACAACAATATTTGACTAGAATACTAACACTATACCAATAATAATCAAAGTTATACCAATCAGGAGGCACCTGCTCCCGCCCTAAGACCCTCCTGGCGCTGCTTGGCTGGCCCTCCACAGGCAAATAAATAATTAAATAAATATTTTCTGAAATAAGAAATCTCTATTTTCAGAGCAACGCAGTTGAGTTTGATTTCGCAATTAAATTAAGGGTTTATAAAAACATATTATATAAATATTATTATAATTGAAGCGCTCGTAGCTCTGCTGTGCTCGGTGGTCGGAAACGATCGCCGAAGTACAGCAGAGTTTACAGAGGTCAGTCCTTGGATGGGTGACCGTTTGTGTGGCATTTGATATCGAGCGCTTCCGTGCTTCGGAAGGCACGTTAAGCCGTTGGTCCCGGTTATCACTAAATGTGGTAGTCGTTAAGCCAAGTTAGAGGCCTAATGGGCGGCTTGAAAAGTTCTAACAGCAGGACGCCACACACCTGCCTCCGCCAATCCGCACTGGGTCAGCGTGGTGGAGTATGACCCAATACCCTCACACCTTGATATGTGAGAGGAGGCTCGTGCTCAGTAGTGGGACGTTAATGGGCTGTGATGATGATGATGATGACTATATAAATATAAAGTAAAGTAAATAACTATATAAATAAAGAACCTATAAGTAAAGATTATAAGGCTCTGGTTCACAAGACACAAGAACACATAAAAGTTCTCATAGTGCTTACTAGATACTAGTCACTTAATTGTCTTGTACTCACACATTGTGGAGTCGGCCTTTGACATTGATATTCTATGTATAGTTTATACTTTTATCTTTACTTGAACTTATCATGACACAATCAACATATCCTTTTTTTTTGGGATGGAAAATCATCAAATGACCTTCTCCCGCTGTGGGTGGAGCGGGAGGGTGTGTCAGACTTTACTGACTAAAAACCATCCATGTTCCTTCTTTTGAGCCTGCTACGTACCGAGGCCGCGGTAACCCTTGCGAACAGTCCCGCAACTCAATCAACATATCCTAGCATAATTCCGGTTGCCCTAGACTTAAGCTTAGGGCCAAGGGTCTGCTCACTGGTTCAACCAGATATGACTGAATTTCAGTTATTACGTAAAACGACTGCCGTCAGACCTCCGCAACCCAGCGGGAATCATCATTCTATGGCTAAATCAGTTGTCAGTCTGTTCGAAAGCACTGACTTCCTAATAACGACTGCCATAGATGTTCATGACAGCCAGGACCAACGGCTTAGCGTGCTTTCCGAGGCACGGAGCAAGCGATAATTACGCACATAACTTCGAAAAGTCATTGATGCGCCACCAGGGTTTGAAACCGAGACCCTCTGAATTTAAAGGCGACATATATATGACATACATGTCATATACATGATACAATGTCTGACATGAAATATTTGATAACAACATATTGCGGTTTCTACGATTACCTTAGCCTAAGTTAGACCTTGTTGGGCGACTTCAACGATTGTAACCGTAACACAAGCCTCCATTTGTCAGGTGTCAGCTTGGTGAAGTTTGACTGGAATCTCACTTAACTTCATTGCGGCTGACGTGAATTGAATCGCCTGTGAAGCTTGGCCTTCTACAAGTTCCTTTGAATTATGTATTGCTTATAAAACATTCAATGCGAAAAGCTTGGTTCAATACTAAATTCAATTGGTGGAGGTTGCAATACTGTCAGCTTCAATAAAATGTAAATATATTTATTCTTAATATACTTTTTCCTTGCCACTCTACAATACAGTTCAGGTTATATGCCAAACTCTTTCTGCATAAAAGCTATTCAACTTTGGAACTCCTTCCCTATTAATATTAGGTTGGCAGAAAGCAAGCCTACCTTTAAAGGGTTGCTAAAAAATTCTTTCATAAGGAGTCTTTATATCATAATTACTATTATTTTTATATAGAGGATCGTATTTTTATCATTACTATTATCTTATCAGCTGCAAGAAGTCCTAAATATACCCAACGTTTTCCACGTGGGTTGATCTGGAACCAGCTTCCCAGACCAGATCATTTGTCGAACGTCCTCTACTAATTTTGCTTATTCACGGTCACCCATCGTCATGAAATCAAATCAAATCAATGTTATGTAAATGTAAATCGTATCTCTCTCGTGACTCTTCAAAGTTATGTGCGTAATTATAAATTTTCAAAGTTAAGCACTTTAAGACGTTGGTTCCGGCTGTCATGAACATATTAAAAGGAATTCTTTATTACAGTCAAAAGCAAAAAAAAATACGGATCTATCTGTGCAGCGACCTCAACCAGCCTGCGCAGGACTTCAGTCGTCGTTTATTCAAGCTAAATGCCCTGTTCTATTACACTGCATTTTTAAGACGTTTTGCCCTAAAATCAGGTGGTAATGACCCTAGTTTCAACGTCTGAACTTCAACTCTCATTACTTTCAAGTTAATATTATTTCAGTGAGCGGTTTCACAGTCAACGAGCTTTCAAAATTACATACTTAATTAGAAAACTTTTCCACAAATGAACGCTCCCCATATTTGTCGAAATGTTGCTCTGAGTCAGTAGTATTTCAAAATTCTACGTCTATCATTAGTCCAATTTAGATAAATCTCATTTTAACATTTCTCTAATTTGACATTTGTATATCTTGTAAAAGGTAGAATACTGTGACGCTCGAAATTAACAGCCTACCCGCAATTCGAGATTGAAACCATTTAATATATATATTTATATATATATATGGATAGAACTTGCTTTTAATAGTTCCTACAATTTCAATCCCAGGATTGGTTATTGAGACGCTTTACTTGATAAAAAACATGCCACTTCGAAAGAATTTTTTGATCAAGTAACCACATAGGTCAAAGGATTTATATTGAAGCGGCGATAGCCCAGTGGCCGCGACACATATACTCCAAATTCAGAGGGTTCAAACGTTGGTTACGTGCGACTGATCGCTTGCTTCGTGACTCGAGAAGCACGGTTAGCCGTTTGCCCCGGTATTAACATCTATAGCAGAAGTTATTAGAAAGTCAATGTCTCCTGAGATTCTGACAGCTGGTTTAACCATAAAATGATGTTTCCTTCTTGGTTGCGGAAGTAAGACCGCAGGAGCTCTATGTCATAACTGAGATTAAGCTAAATCTGATTAGATCATTGAACAGACCCTGGGCCCTAAGATGAAGTCTAGAGTACTTCACTATTACAACGTAGATTCATTTACACTTAAAAATGATTTGTTTTACTGCATGTAAGTAAATCTAAGCTTCGAAATTTTAGTGTTATCATATTTCGATTGTTTTATATGTAATTGGGTGTATAGAGCTCCTACCAAGAACTGAGAAGTCCAAGCCAACCTCATCTGCAAGTGGTGCACCTGCTGAACCACGGACGAGGCTCTGGCGAACATAAAAGTGCCCGGAAAGCGGCAATAGGCCCGCCAAAAAGAAATCTCTTCCAGTCAACCTTAACTGAAGTGGGAGAGATAGTTAGCGGGCATTAATATCACATTACAATTCGATAACATTACACATATACATACACAAAAATATGATATACTATACATATCAGACATATAAACCTAATTATATAACTAATTATAATTTATAAACCTAATTACATAAATAACTACAGTGAAAAAAAAAACCAAAAATCATAATGACTAGCTCGATAGCAAGTGCAAATGGCGACGTGTGGGCGTATAGTATACCTCTGCCTACCCTTTCGGAGAAACAGGCGTGATATTTTGTATGTATGTTATATGTAATTTTGACGTTTTTAAGTAGTATGTAATAGCTAAAAAAATATATTTTTGAGGTTATGGCGACCGGGATAATAATAGGATATGATGATGATGATTAATTCCTTATAGTCACACGGTCACATTGGAAGTTTATGATGTTTGTTTATCCTCGGGCTGATGATAATAATAATGCGAAAGTATTCAAACAAACAGAGGTATTTGATTATATCCAAAATAATTTTCACGTGACCTGATAGAAAAAATTGCAATGTCATGTCAATGTCTAACGTAGTCTTTATAAGCACCTAACGCCCTCTTGTATTTGTTATTGGTATTATTACTAGGACTTCGTAAGAAATCATTAATGTTGCCGATGCTCACTAACAGATGGCGCGAGTGTACTATCTTATTATTAATTTCATCAATTTTATGAAGTGATTTGTATTATTATTAGCGTTATATTTAATAAAAAAAATGAGATATTTCTGGATAATTATGCCTGTAAGCAGCTATATGCTCCTTATACCTGGTTTCAAAGTTGCGTCTAGTTTGTCCTATATAGACACTGTGACAAACCTCACAAGTTAATTTATATACACTTGATTTTTTACTATTTTCTTTGCAATCCTTTCCATTATAAAGACGACTAAGTGAGTTTTTAGTTTTGAACGCTGTATATATTTCATATTTCTTAAGCAATTTTGAAATTGCGAATTGAACATTATTGATGTCAAAATAAGGATACCCACAAGTCATTCATAAGTACAATCACAAAAATAATTATAATAAAATCGAAATCATGTCACAAATGCGCAAAATATTAGTCAAACAACTTTAACCTTTGCTCTTAAAATTGTTTTACTGTTTAAAAAGTGTGTGAGATAAGCCTTTCATATAATCTACTTAAGAATTTTTTTATGTTAAGTTCTTTTATACTTTCAGGTACTTGATTGTATATAATAATGCACATCCAGAAGCAATTTTTTTGGAAGCGAGCACTTCTGGGGATAGTGGAAGTCACCAACCTATTTCCGTTCCTAGTGTTTCTTTGATAAACATCTTTAGCTATTTAAAGTAACTACTGTTCAGCTTGACAAATTTTGAAATTTAGAAAATATACAAACAAGGCAGAGGTAAAATGTTTAAAAGCCGAAACAGTGGTGCTCTCTGGATCAGTACCGCATATTGCCCTGATACTTTTGCTTGTGCAATAAATGTAGAATAGAATCTATATAAGCAAAATATGCTGATAGGGCAGCGTTTTCGACGCTACTTTAGTTAATTGATATAAGGCATAGGCAAATCTGTTTATCTTATCGCATACTTTTTCAATTTGTTGTTTCCAATCTAATTTTTTATCAAGATCTACACCTAAATGTTATGACATTGGTACCATCAAGTCTTAATCCCTGATAACATTTTACATTAGTGTTTGATGGAACATATTAATAAAATACATATAATTAGTTTCTCCAATATTAATAAATAAATTATTATTTTCTAGCCAATTTTCAATGTATTATTAATGTGAAGCGCTCGTAGCTCTGCAGAGTTTACAGAGGTCAGTCCTTGGGTGGGTGACCGTTTGTGTGGCATTTGATATCGAACGCTTCCGTGATTCGGAAGGCACGCTAAGCCGTTGGTCCCGGTTATCACTAAATATGGTAGTCGTTAAGCCATGTTAGGGGCTTGGAAAATTCTAACAGCAGGACGCCATAAACCTGCCTCCGCCAATCCGCACTGGGTCAGCGTGGTAGAGTATGACCCAATATCCTCACATCTTGATATGTGAGAGGAGGCTCGTGCTCAGTAGTAGGACGTTAATGGGCTGTGATGATGATGATGATTAATGTCATTTATATGCTCATTCAATGTCAGGTTTTTGTCAGTTGTCACTATAATAGAAATGTCATCAGCAAAAAGATGCAGCGATGCTTTATCAAGTCAGGAATAGTATTTATGTATGCTAAGAAGAGAAGAGGACCTAACACAGGTCCCTTGAGGAACTCCAAATTTATTGTTCTTAAACGCTGATTAATACTTCTGTGCAACATTTTTTGAGTCAATTGCTTACCTGAAGGTGCCCTGTGTAAGGGCGAAAAACGTGTCGTGTTGAATAGTTTCTCGATTTTTTTATAGTAGCGCGGGAATTATTACAAAGATATTTTTAATCCTTCACTTGCTTACAATAGATTTCCGCAAAGTAACGACTGAATCAATAAATTATTCACGAGTTCTTAATTAAAATGGCATTGAATTTCAGTCATTTGTTTAAGTTGAGGGGGCAGAAAGATGTTTACATAGGTTTAGCTCTTGTTAGGACTAGTGTCCGTTGTGCAACACACCCTTAGTCCTACAATTTGAGTTTTATAACGTTATATGGCTAATATGATCAGCATCCTTTGAAATTCAAGTGATGGATTAAAAATATCTTTGTAACAATTCCCGCGCTACTACGAGAGTCAAATCTCTCGTTTCAGCGTTGGTCGTGAAGACATCGTTGTTCTGAGGCTCCTATCTTACCTGAAGATGCCCTGTGTAAGGGCGAAACACGTGTCGAGTTGAACAGTTTCTAGATTTTTCGGGAAATTATAGTAGCGCGGGAATTGTTACAAAGATATTTTTAATCCATCACTTGCTTACAATGGATTTCCGCAAAGTAACGCCTGAATCAATAAATTATCCTTTGAAATTGATATTTTTTATAACTTACAACAAAAATATAACTACACACTATCATTATAATTTAAAAGTGTGATATTTAGTTCTTCAGGCCCGTGGAAACATGAAATGTAAATATCATATTAGGTCGGGGAAAAAGTCTTTTCGCATTACGTAGGTATAAACTTATTATAAAATATTTTTGACTGTACTATTTGTGTCTGGCTGGTTTTGGTAACATTAAAAAGGTTCCATTATAAAGAAAAGAAAAAAATAAAAAAAAGTTGTTTCCCGCTATTTTTCATTTGTTTTTCTCTCCGTAAAAATGAGTGAATCTAATGAAGAAATTCGATACATTTTAAAATTTTATTATAAAAAAGGCAAAAATGCAACTCAAGCAGTGAAAAAAATTTGTGATGTTTATGGACCTGATGCAGTGTCAGTAAGAGTAGCACAAATTTGGTTCAAACGTTTTCAGTCCGGAAATTTTGATGTTAAAGATGCACCTCGCTCTGGTCGCCCTGTTACGAATAAAATGGAGGCCATTTTTGAAAGAGTGGAGCAAGATCGGCATATTAGTAGTTACGATGCAGCTGAAGAACTGGGAATTGACGAGTGATGAGTTTTGACCCATTTGAAGAAAGCTGGTTATACAAAAAAGCTCGATATTTGGGTGCCACACGAGCTCACTCAAGGAAACTTAATGAACCGTGTACTCATTTGTGATTCATTATTGAGACGTAATGAAACCGAGCCGTTTTTGAAGAGATTGATAACTGGCGATGAAAAGTGGATCACGTACGACAAGAACGTGCGAAAAAGGTCGTGGTCGAAAGTTGGCCAGGCTTCACAGACTGTGGCCAAACCTGGCCTAACACGAAATAAGGTGATGCTGTGTGTATGGTGGGATTGGAAGGGCATTGTTTATTATGAGCTTTTACCGCCCGGCAAAACCATCGATTCTGATCTTTACTGCCAGCAACTGATGAGATTAAAGGAAGCAGTCGAGAGAAAACGGCCGGAATTGATCAACAGGAAGGGTGTGGTCTTACATCACGATAACGCTAGACCACACACATCTTTAGCCACTCAGCAAAAATTAAGAGAGTTCGACTGGGAGGTCCTAGTGCATCCACCATATAGCCCTGACCTTGCGCCTTCAGATTTTCACCTGTTTCGGTCTCTGCAGAATTCTTTAGGTTCTGTAAGGTTGACCTCAAGAGAGGACTGCCAAAACTATTTGTCCCGTTTTTTTGATCAGAAGTCCCAAAGTTTCTACAGTAACGGGATAATGTCTCTGCCCACAAAATGGCAGAAAGTTATTCAACAAAACGGTACATATATATTGTAAGTAAATGTAAATAAACTTTGAAAAAAATGTCTTGACTTTTCATACAAAAATACGAAAAGACTTTTTCCCCAACCTATTATGTCTCTCTGTCTCTCTTGAAATATATGGCACCATGAAAATTGAATACGTACCGTTTAAAAATTGCAGTGGAAGTCTGCACTTATCTACACTGTCCAATTGGGCTTCTAAGTGGGCTTATCGACTACCACATAATCTATTAAAAACCGTGACATATAGTAAAAAGCCTCGTGGCTGATAAACGAAAGCACTTAATATCAAATTCGAAGTCACCCAATTAAATCTGTGACCTCTCTTAAAGTCCATGTTAGTTTCAGATCACCGCGTCTCGAAAAGCAAAAATATCATGACGACCGATATGGCGTGGAGCTCAGTATACCTACACTTCACTCCGGAGGACGTGGGTTCGATTCCCACCCAGGACAAATCTTTGTGTGCATTAACATGAATATTTGTTCTGGTCTGGGTGTTTTCCTATGTATGTTAAGTATGTAATTACAAAAAAAAAGTATTTTAGTATGTTTATCCGTTGTTTAGTATCCATAACACAAGTTCTTAGTGATACTTATCTTGGAACTAAATAATTGGTGTGATTGTAAGAGAATATTTATTTATTTATTTATTAGCAGAAAAATAAATGTGACAAGGATATACGTAAACTATGACTTCTGCACTAGGCTTGGGCTTCTTATTGGGCTTCTTACTCGGCTCAAAGACTACGTATATTAAAAATCAGAACAAAATATCGCACCTTCGGTAAGACAAGCGCATTATTTTCAAAAATTGTGAAAATTTGTTAGGTACGCAAAAGTGTTTAAAAAATGCCTTTTCAACTGGTGGGACAAAGACACCACAATGTATAGTTTACTTCATGTAAAGGGAACTTTAGAGAAATATTAACTATAAACAAGATGGCATTAAGCGCAAAAAAAATCTTAAAATAGCTCTACTATAAAATTGCAAATACTGCAATTATGTCCTTGTCTTACCGAAGGTGCGCTAAGTCAAAAAGCTTTGCTATCGGAAAACAGAAGTGCTCGATATTCAATTTCACATAATGATCAGCCATTCAAGGACAGACCTATGTACTTAAACTTTGCTAAACTTCCATGATAATTAAATTATAATGTGTTCCTAAAAACCGCGCCTCGTGGAGCGAACATAATATGTGTCTCTTAAGCGGTACTATAAAGTACAGTAAAAAGTTCTTTATTTCATAAACTATTAGATATTTACTAGTACTTGAAAGCGTGAAACGGCATTTTAGCAGGCCGTCATGAGTGGATGCGCTTTATAGCGTGCTTATTTCACGTTATAAAGCGCTTTCATTTTCTTATTGGACTGCATTGACTGCTTATCATCAGGCAGGATATAGTCATTATGACGTGTCACATTAAAAAAAAGCGTCAAAATTAAATTAAATGTATATAAAAAAAATGATTTTTTTAAATTAATTTTTTTATTAATTATTGATTTAATTAATTTTTTTTTTTTTTAAGTGCCAGTTCTGAGCCACCGTTTAGTGAGAACTGAAAAGATTTTTTTTTAAATTATCATTCAAATATAAATATAAAATAGGTATATAGGCTGTTCAAATATTGCAGTTATAGTTTGCGTCTTTCTATCTGTCTTATTCGGCTTCTAACTGGGCTTAGCTACTAACTAGCATCTAAGTTAAAAATCGGGAAACATGTTAATAAGTCTTTGGGCCGAAGAACGAAATCACTTGATATCAAGTTCTAAGATCACCCATCGAAGGACCAATTTTCGTGACTTTTGCTTTACTTCCAAGCTTTGCTTTAGTGTCTGATCACCGCGCCTCGTGCAGCGAAGTTATCATGTATCATATACGGCCCCATAAAATAGGTATAAAGACGGTTCAGTTATTGCATTTAAATTCTGCGGTTACACTCAATTCACGATCAACATCTGCAATGTTAATTTAACTGTCCGTCGACTACGTGCTCATCCCACGACGTGACGGAAATATTATATTAAATACTCATTTATGCTTTACCTACTCTGAAGTAAGTAAATAAGTAAGTCTTGACGACTTATAAATTATATTATTATACCATATATAGTTATAGTATTTAGAGCAATACTTCTTACACATAAGTTAAAAATGAAAATAACGCACACAATTTTTTTTACAAAATAATTAATTGATTCAGGCTTTACTTTGCGGAAATCCATTGTAAGCAAGTGATTTTTTTTAAATAATGGCTTCGTGCATCTAGCACACCTAGCCAGTGTCACGTAAGTGATATAATAATAATATATAATTCGTAGTAAATGAGAATGAGACATGATAAAGATGATAAATGGTAATTGAGATACCCTCCCCTAAGCCCCTTGAGTCCTCAGTAAAGATGTGGGACTATACTGAGATCTCACATGGACTCCTTGAGAAAATATGAAAAGTGATGTTGCACTGCTTTGTTTGATTTACCAACACTTATGTATATTCACAAACACTTAACGGTTAATAATCCACCGTTATTACACATTAATGTTAGAAATATCACAAATTTTATAAAATAAAACAAAACTGCAGACATGACGCTTCATTTTCCCGCCAAGAAGTCCTAAGCAAGTGATTGCTTGAAAATATCTTAGTTGACAGTTCCCGCGTAGCTCCAATTTCCCGTAAAATCAAAAGACAATTCAACACGACACGCGTTTCGCCATTTAACGCCCTTTAGGTAAGATATCAGACAGCCTCAGAAGAACGATGTCTTCGCGACCAACGCGGAAACGAAAAAGAAAATTAGTTTGAAAAGACATATCCAAAGGTGGACTTAGCTGTTGTAAGAGACCTTTTAAATCCAATCTGAAGGGGAGTCACGTAATTACATACGTGTAAGTAAAGTTGATTGATTGACAAGGCGCTGGATTTTTTGCCAAAGGCGTCTGGTAGACCATTGTTCTCTTGAAACAATAAAACTAAGTGTCATTAAAAAAAACTAAAAATTAATATGGTATAGTTTATAAGTAACACATTCGTCTGTAAAATTAAATGTCACACTTTTAAAATTGTAATACATATTCACGCCTGTTTCCCCGAAGGGGTATGCAGAGGCTTATTATACGCCCACATTTTGCCAATTATATATTTGGTCCCACGTTATAGGTGGCGAACCTATTGCCGCTTACCGGGCACCGTCCGTTGATCGGCAGGTGCACTACTTGCAGGTGAGGTTGGCTTGGGCTCCTTAGATGTTAGTGTGACAGTTTTTATCTGTTTTTTAATTTCTGTGTGAGTACAAAATTAATAAATAATAATACAAATTATAAACAATAACAAAACAAAACATTATAAAGCGTTCCCAACTCGTCAACAACTTTCCATAGCCTTGTTTTATCTCCCCCAATATATTTCAAACTCAAATTGAGCAACATTGTACGTATAAGAACTCGTATGATTTTGCGATTTTGTCCCGTTCAACTTTTCCCATGACGAAACTTTGGAATTGTGATTTATCTTCGTGGCCTACGTGATTTAGAAATGAAAGCTGCTGTGTACTGTTTTCATGTCTTGCCTACATCCAGCATGAAACAAAGGAATCGGTCAAAACCAGTAATGAATGGATAGACCAGCGGAAAAATTGTTATGAGAGTTTTATTTATCGTGTATTGCATCTTTTGTTGGAAACGCCTGTTGTTCGCAACTGATATCATTTTTAGGGTTACGTACATAGATTTATTTTATATCTATGGCTACATATCGTTTCGTAGTATATAGAAATGAATTTGCTGTTAGCAATGTAATATCAAATTTATGCTGATAGAAATATATAAATGTATTCAACTAAAGTTTATGGTCGTTACCGCTGGTGTTTTCAATGTATATTAAGTATGTATGTACAAAAAAAATGTATATAGTATCCATAACACAAGTTCAAATAGATACTTATTTTGGAACTAAATTATTGGTGATGATCGTAACCAAGTTACTTGGTTGGCACAAAAGATCCGACATAAGGGCCAAAGTGCGCCACGGACAGTCTGTGGCCCCCGCGATAAGATAAGATAACCAAGTTACTTATTTAAAAAGATAAGATAAGTATCACTAAAAACTTGTCTTATGGATACTAAAGAATTGATAAACATACTTAAATACCTTTTTTGTGAATACATACTTAATATACATAGAAATACACCCAGACCAGAACAAATATTCATGTTCATGCACCTAAAGATTTGTCCTGTGTTGGAATCGAACCCACGACCTCTGGAGTGAAGTGCAGGTAAATTGACCTCCACGCCATATCGGTCGTATTTATAATTTAAACCTGCATTATTATTATAAAAGCAAAAAATAAACGAATAGGTTAAACAATAAATCACTGTGGCGAATGATGATAGTAAACTCGATGAATAATTTCTGGTGTGTACCATGTAGTGGTGGAATGAGCTCCCTGGCGACGTTTTTTCAAGAGTTCTTTAAAAAGCGCGTAAAAAAGTTTTAAATGGTGGTCAGGGCGCTAGTGATGTCTCTGGGCCCTGGTATTAAAATCGTCTATTAGGTACAGTGACCACTTTTCTTCAAGTGGGTCTGGTGGGTGTTGGATATGTAGACATACATTCACGCCTGTTTCCTCGAAGGGATAGGCAGAGGCATATTATACGCCCACACTTTGCCAATTACATAGTTGGTCGCACGTAATAGGTGGCGAGCCTATTGCCTCTTGCCGGGCACTGTACGAGTGATTTATTTCCACATAATCAAATTTAAGTACTGCGAGTATTCCGTTCTTAGCGCTCTCGGATCCATGATAAGGTGAATGAATGAACACTTTATTGTACACCAAAATAAAGAGAAATATAGCAATGGAAAAAAATTACATTAAAATTAATTGTACAATGGGCGGCCTTATTGCTCACAGCAATTTCTTCTAGGCAACCTTGGGATGAATAGGACATGATAAGAAGTATAGACGTAGGTAGCTCAATAGAGTGCTCTAATTAACAATAATTATTATGATATATATATATAGCAAAATAAATAACACTAAGCTGGTTCAGAATGATCCATTAAGTATAGCAAAGTGGCGAGAAAATAAAATAAAAAATTAAACAAAATATTCTTTATTGTCTTTACTGTATATTTAAGATCAACCAAATCATTTAAATTCGTCATATATTAACAAACAAAATTGAAATACGATACAATTTTAAACCACATTAAAACAGATATGGGCGGTAAACACAAACAAGAAAGAGAGAAACATAAACGCAGTCGATTTTTCTGACTGATCTTTGCGTTGTTTTCAACGCAAAGATAAAAAAGAGTCTAGAGCGCTAATAATCTTATATTGAGCGCCTACATACTTCGGAAGGCACGCTAAGCATTTGGGCCCGGTCATCTGTTATATGTGGAAGTCGAGACCATATTGGGCTGCTGGCAAAATTCTCACAACAGGACGCACACGCCACACACACTCGTCGCGGCGCCCTCTCGCCCTGGTGGAAGCCATGGTCCCCCTCGATTAGTCTCCACCTTGGCGTGGTGGGGGGGCTGAGTAACTCCCGGTAGGGTGCAGAGGGCGCTAGGGAAAAGGTAACTCCTAGAGATTGGCGACTCTGGGCGCCCTTAGTACTGAATACCGGGGGGAAACTAAGAGGGAGCTGTAGAGGGTGCAGCGGGCGGGTCAGGAGAGCCCGTCAAGCAGCGCCAGGAGGGTCTCAGGCAGCGGGGGCAGAGTGCCCCTGCTGTCTAACCAAGTACCCCCCGGGAAGTCGGCCACACACGCTATGGTCGCACAGGGAGGTAGGCGGGGTGCGTCCACTGCTCTTCTCTGAGGAGGTCCTCCCGGTTTTGGTCCGGGGGACGTTGGCCGCAGGCGGGGTATCAGACGCTGCAACCTAGGTACTGGCCCCCGCCTCTTTCTTAACAAGCGGCAAGTGTCGTCAAAAGATTTTTAGTGGGTATTACTATTATACGACTACTATATACTATTTTTAGTCGCGTCTGCCAGTAGTGAGTCTCACGACCCCTTTCGGTCCCCCTTTTGGCCGGAAGGCAGTGCGTAAACGCATTTTGTTACCGACGTACGAAAAAAAAATGATGGAAGCCATGGTCCGAAGCGAGAGGGACTGGGGTTGTTGCATCCTTTTGCGAAGCAGTCATGCTAGCATAGGAGGCGGCGGAACGAGAGAGGCAGAGTGCCTCTCATCACGGTCACGACTCCCGGCCACCTTAGGCGCTGGCTTGTGGGCGGTGAATAATGAGTAACTCGCCGCCCGTCCGCCTTCTATAGGCGAGAGGCTACATCGACGGCGCGTTTGTGTTCCACGTGCGCCTCAAAGAGATGTGACCACAGTGAGGGGCCCCCAGGGAGGGGTCAAGCCTGCCGGGGCTGCGGCACTTGACCAGCGTGTTGGACATACTCCTTGTGAGGCGGCCCGTACTCACTAAGGCGTTAATTACTTGAGATGATTACTATTTAATATGGCTGTCTGTCTACATGCCATTAGAATTGCAGAGGCAAGCGTATTAAGTTAAATCTATTGTACATGAATAATTCATCCGACTGTATCTATTTATATCATCGTTATCAATGAAACTTGGTTAGTGTCTAGTATAATAGGTAATAAATTTATAGCCAACAATTATTCGTTGTATATCGCTATTATGGCAACAGAATTTCAATTGGCAAGAAAGAGGATTAGGGTATATTGTAATATGAGGAAGTTAATTTCTAATTAAATACTTCACACTTTGACGACCAATATGGCGTGGAGGCGAGTAAACCCGCATTCGGGTCCTGAGGTCGTGGGTTCAATTCCCACAGCTCTACATCTTTTTGTGCATTCACATGAATATTTGTACTGGTCTGGGTGTTTATCTATTTATATTACATATGTAATTACAAAAAAAAGTTTATATATGTATAACCGCTATTTAGTTCCATAAAATTAGCTTCCAGATTTTTTTCCAAATCTCAGTTTTAGATCTGCGAATGGCAAGCTTGACTTAATTTTAAATTTGGAGTAATATTTGTTCTGGTCTGGGTATTTTCTATATATGTAAAAAATATAATTACAAAAAATAAAGTATTTACGTACGTTTCATTAGTATCCATAACACAGTTATTTATTATACGTATTGATATTATTAACTAAATAATTGTCGTGATTGTTAGTTTATTATTTATAGTAATACAATATTTCGCTTAGAAACTAATCTTAATCCGTTTCTTATAGTTATTTTATAGAATTGCAGCTAAAGAATCAGACAAGAAATACGTTGCAATGGATTGACCGACATCATCGTAACAGCCTTATAAAGTCTACTGCTGAACATTCGCCTCCACAATAGATTACATTATATCCGACATAGTAAGACAGTTTAAAGTGAAATTGAGTAAAGGACATTAGTATATAAGAATAAGAATATTTTTTATTTACAAAATAACATTACATAACAATTAGATTAAACTGTTACACAAAACGTACACAAAAACAAAACAAAAATATTAAAAAAAATATATCAATAATAATAACAACATTTTATGGTAATGTTACCTGTCAAAAGGCGATACATCAGCATAATGCTGCTGCATCTAATAATACAGCAGCACTGGTGTTCTTGCACCGCCTTTTTGAGGTTTTACTAGTATTATTACCTCTCATAAGATGAACCAACGTCTTATGGGGTCATGAAATCCTTCAATGGCGATCGAGAATCGGCAAACGTCGGTCTACCAGGGTTGCCAACTATACTGTTAAAAATAGTATTATATTGTTTTTGACTACATTACTCTTTTTACTGTTGAACAAAAATAAAGTATACAAAATACCGTTTTCAGCATCAAAATGAGTTAGACGTGTCAGTAAAATATGCCATGAATTGTTTAAATTATGACAATAAGAAAATAACAATCAAAATCCATAGCCATTTTTCTGGCTTCCTCTTCCCTCAGCACCTCAATTAAGAAAAGAGTTTTTTCAGTAATGAATGTGGCAGGAGGATATGAATGAACTAGCGGTCGCCCGCGGTTCCGCCCACGTGGTTGTCGGTTACCGCTGCAAAATGCCTACCCATAAAAGACACGGTCAGCAAAATGTTTCCCAGGTCAAAATTATCCGCAGGCTGCATAGATTGTCTTTATGTGGATGTTAAAGTTGTAAATGATGAAAATATTTAAATGTAATTAAGATTAGTAGTTAAGATTATAATACTAAGTTTTCACTCCTACCGGCAGTCCCGGAGTGCAACCCGTTGTTTGGGAATAGATAACTAAAGCGATTATTGTAGAGCTTCTCTATAAACAACATGTGACGTTAAATTATTTTCAGGTAACAAAACAGGTTTCTGAGGAGCTTTTCGATCTCATCCCGCCCTCTCCTTTCCTCTCCCGAACAACACGTGCTGGTCTTTGAAACCTCATACTGTGCAGACTATCAGCACTCGAACCAAGAAATTTGGGAGGTCGTTTCTGAGCACTTAGCTCTGGATTTTGCTGCCGGCTTATGTGTTTCCTATTTCCTATAATCTCGGGTCTTTTAAAAGGGGCGTGAAACAGCATTTTAGCAGGCTGTCATGAGTGGATGCGCTTTGTACCGTGCTTATTTCACGGTATGAAGCGCTTTCATTTTTTATTGGTCTGGATCGACTGCTTACCATCAGGCAGGATGTAGTCATTATGACGTGTCACATTAAAAAAAAACAAAAAGAAGCGTTTTTGTAAAAGAAAAAAAAAACGAAGTCGCAAATGGTTTTTAGTAGTCAGCACTCTCATAATACCAAATCAAAAGTTATCCTCAATTGCCCTCAGTTTTGTTTGTCATTTCATTAACTATAATTAATTTATAAGTCTTATGTATAAAACATTAGCACCACTTATCTCAATGACAGAGATATATAGCTAGTATCTCATACTGTTGGCACATGCTACTGAGTAAAGAAGGCAAGCCCAACGGTTCGTTAATTTCCTCGTTTCAATCAGTAATAATGTCGAGGGCCGGCCGCGTGTGTGTTGTGATTTGTTTCAGCGTTATTACATTTAGTGACGCTGCGAAAATTTTAGCTTACTTTCCAACTCCTTCAATAAGCCATCAGGTTGTGTACAGACCTCTGACTCAAGAGCTAGCAAAAAGAGGTCATGAGCTTACTATCATCACTACTGATCCAGCCTTCCCTAAAGGTGAAACTCCGAAGAATTTAACAGAAATAGACTTGCACGATTTGTCTTATAAATTATGGAAGGAACACTTCCTCACACAACCAGCTGGGAATAAAGAAGATTTATATAACCAATTCGTTGTTATATTTAGATTGATGAATATCATAATGGAGAAACAGTTTTTGTCTAAGGAAGTTCAGCAGATAGTAAAACAAAAGAATCAATTTGATCTTTTAATATTGGAGGCATACCCAAGGCAACTGCTTGCATTCACTCACATTTTCAAGGTCCCCGTTATACAGATAAGCTCTCTTGGAGCTGGATTTTGGCATTTCCACGCCATTGGTGCGCCTGAACACGAAATACTCTACCCGACTAATATTCGACAGAAACTTTTTGATCTTACTACGTACGAAAAAATTACGGAAGTATTTAATGCATATAAATTAAAGTATATGTGCAATAATATGGAGGAAGAGGAGAATGCTATGGTTAAAAGAGTATTCGGTGGTGACATACCTCCGCTGAATGAGTTGGCCAATAATTTGGATATGATGTTTTTAAATGTTCATCCTGCATGGGAAGGTTCAAGACCAGTTCCACCAAATGTGATTTATATTAATGGAATACATCAAAAAGAGAAAAAACCTTTACCCCAAGTAAGTAATTACTAATAACAAATTGACTACCGATGTTAAATGTGGGGTTCGATTCCTACACATGACAATAATTTGTCAGCATGAATGATTACTTGTTCTGGTTTGGATGATTCCTATGTCTATTAAGTGTGTGTGTACATATATAATTATTCCACATTTAGTATCCAAAACACAAGTGCTCCATAATATTTATCTCAGCACTAAATAATTTGTTTGCTTGTTAAATATATAATCTTTACAAACTGCCCCGTCATACCTTTGCCTGCTTATTTAAATTCATTCTGTCTATTGCGCTATTTAACGTCTGACAGATATCTGTCTCATCTCGTCATGAGTGGAGATTGTCATATGACAATCAATAGTTGACAATAAAAAGCTGAGATTGAGAAAGTCTTATATGGTCTAATTTTCAAATTTTCCACGTTTGTTGTCTTCCATTATTTATTAAGTAATAGATATTATACAAACATTTATACAAAAATACAATATTTAAGAACACAATGAACTTATCCAATTAATTTCAGTATATCGTCAGTCAAATTTTGAAAGCTGCTTACAAATTGCAAAACTTTATTTTTATTTTCTGTCATAGTCAATGAAATGTGACAATTGTGATATTTTAATAACTATCGTTTTTTTTCTTTGGATACCTGCTATTGTCAGATTTTATTATTAAAAATAAAGAGTAGTAGGGATTTGTTCATTCTGGCTCACTTCGTTCATTGGGTTCATTGATGTTAAAATCACAAAATAAATTTGCATCCGCCTAAAAAAAAAAGAAAGTTTGGTGTCAAATTGGGGGTTTCGAGGTGTGCTGATTCCAAATCTGTGGTCCTTTTTAACGTGTGACATGTATTTCCAAAGTTACATAAACAAACGACACCACCCTACTTCATTAGTAATGATCTCATTAGTGTAGACTTACTCCATTAGCTCGCACTCATTAGAAAATTACCCTTCATTAAAACAAATTTATAGTTTAAGAGATAATTACCATTTAAAGAAACAATAGTCGAAGAGATAAGTATCTAGTAGTAGACGAATGTCTATGAATATTCAATCTGAATCAAAGTGAGCATTCATTCTGGCTCGTTGTAGTAGAGATTCGTTCATTTTGACTCAAAGTACTAACCTAACCTTAAATTAACCTACCTATAACCTAACCCACCTATAACCTTACCATCTATCCACTGACTTTTTTTTTTAAACTACTTATTTTTTTTTGAAAAAGTGTCACACAAAGTTGAAAAAAGTATATTTAAATCGTCTTCACAAAATACTATAAAATTAATAGTTTGAAAATCAAATGACTTTACAGCATCGTTTTTAATATACTTTGTTGAATACAACCAGCATGTAATATGAAATTAACTTTAAAAATAGAATATTTTTCGATAATACTTTGTTGAATACAACCAGCATGTAATATGAAATTAACTTTAAAAATAGAATATTTTTCGATAGAATCTGCAACTAAGAATAATATATCTTCTATAATTGAACTCATAAACGATTCGGGAGTTTCAAATATTGATATTAGAGATCGATTTGATTTATCACAAATTTGATAAGTTACAATTCTTTGTTCAAAAGCTGTTTCAATAACTGATACGTTTTCAAACGTATCATGTAATTTTAAAGTGTTGTTTTTATGCATGTTACTTTTTAAATGATTTGCAAAATATCGTTTACTAACAGTTTTTTGACAAGCGCCATAATTTACTTTATTTAAATGATTACCTATGTTGAATCCTCATGATGCACTAAATGAAGGTGAAACTACGTTGGGTCCTCCGGATGTGCTAGAAGAAGATGAAACTGTTTCTTCAGTTCTATAACGCTTGACATCGCGGTCTGAACTGAGAATGAAAGTTCGTTTCAGGGAACCTCCTTTTTGCTGTCGTTGATTAAAAAAAAAAATACAATAATATCTATGTTATAGTCTACTTATATTGTAAAGGAAATTTTCACTATAAAACAATCTTCTAAAATATTTAAAAAAAAAATATCTGTACTTCAAAATTTTATTTAAAGTAAACAATTTCAGAGACAGCGATAATACGAAATTGTTAGTTTAGAAAAATACTACATTTTAAACAAGATTTAAGACAGTTTAAAGTGGAATTGAGTAGAGGACATCAGTATTACCATTACGTCATTAGATGAACCAACGTCTTCTGGGGTCATAAAATCCTTCAATGGCGATCGAGAATCGGCAAACGTCGGTCTACCAGGGTTGCCAACAGTTGGCAATACAGTTGGTACAGTATAGTAACTATATACTGTTAAAAATAGTATTATACTGTTTTTGACAGTCGTCGGTTTTGGCAAACGTCGGTCTACCAGAGTTGCCAACAGTTGGCAATACAGCTGGTACAGTATAGTAACTATATACTGTTAAAAATAGTATTATACTGTTTTTGACAGTCGTCGGTTTTGGCAAACGTCGGTCTATCAGAGTTGCCAACAGTTGGCAATACAGTTGGTACAGTATAGTAACTATATACTGTTAAAAATAGTATTATACTGTTTTTGACTACCTTACACTTTTTACTATTGAACAAAAGCAAAGTATACAAAATATCGTTTTCAGCATCAAAATGAGTTAGACGTGTAAGTAAAACATCCCATGAATTGTTTAAATTGTGACAATAAAAAAATTACAATAAAAATTCATAGCCATTTTTCTCGCTTTCTCTTCCCTCAGCACATCAATTAATGAAAGAGTTCTTTCAGTAATTACTGTAAAGTGGCAAAAGAATAGGAATAAGGCAAGTAATGTTTTATTTAAAAAAAATTACTAACATCATTTCTGTATTTTGGTATCGTAGGTGTCATACATTAGGTAAGTGACAGATTATATTTAGTTTTTACAGTATATATGTCGCTGTACGCTTTTAAATCGCGCAAATAATTACATAATAAGTAAATAAATGTTTTCTGACAATTACACCAATTATTTAGTTCGAGTATAAGTATTATTAAGAACTTGTGTTATGGATCCTAAGTAACGAATAAACATACATTTTTTGAACATAATTTCTTGTGTAGGAATCGAACCCACGATCTAAGCAGAGGAATGCTGGTATACTCACCTCCAAACCAAATCGTTAGTCAAAATAATTGTGTGTTTATTTGCATAGATTCCTCGTGAATGCATGTCCATATGTCCATCATAGCAACCATTGCTTCTCACCTCTATACACGGCTCCGTGTGAATTGGTTTTATATTTACAACTCTTCTGAGTTACACAAGTCGACTTCAGACAGTTATGATAAAAAAAATGACTACACCGATTTGGTCTGTCGGTTATACAATATTTACTATTTACACAACATTTGCTATTTTAAGTTACGCGAGACAAAGTTACATAGCGATACTCTTTGTAGGACTAGCTGTCAAAAACAAGCAATACACTTTACGTATCTGTTTATTTAGCTAATCATCTGTTATGTTTGTATCACTGAATCAAATATGATGAGTTATTTAGTTATGTACACACATACATTCAAGCCTGTTTCCCCGAAGGGGTAGGCAGAGGCATATTATACGCCCACACTTTTCATAGTGTCTACAATTATAAGTTAATCCCACGTTGTTACACTGTTATACTCGCCAGAGCCTCGTCCGTTTATCGGCAGGTGCACCACTTGCAGGTGAGGTTGGCTTGGGCTCCATAGGTCTTGGTAGGATCCTTGAACACCTTTTGGTTGAGGGTGGAATAAACTCATTGGCGAGGTTATTTCAAGAAATTACAGCATGAGGGTCTTCAAAAAGTGATGATGCCCCTATTTTTATTATTTATTTATGTCGGTAACAAAATACCGAGAAGGGAGTATGGGGCTCAGAGCGGAGAAGGCGAACGCCAGCAATCCTACCCACTTAAAATCTTCCGAAGACGCCCACAGCTGTAGAAAAAGGGCGGGGCTAGTGATGATATCCTTGGTGTTGCAGGCGTGTAGGCTTCGGTGACCTCTTTCGATCAGGTGGGCCGCATGCTTGGTTTCCACCTTGTGGTATAAAATAACTTAGGACCACGGAGCTATGAGCTCTTCCTATTCCTTTAAACCACTTCAAGCAACGTCCTTGACTCGGGCGACCGATATCAGTAACACGTGGTCAAAACACAGATAACTCCAGTAGGGCTACCAGCAAGTGTTGCAGGGCTGTCATTGCACGCAAAGACAGCTCTGGAACACTTGCTGGTAATCGGTTATTAGGCTAAATTGATAGCGAATTGATTTTGTCGCACCTCTAAATACATGGGACTCGATACTAAATGGCGTTTTCCATTTAGACACAAATTTTGAAGGAGTATGGTAATTTTTTTAATTTTTATTATTTATTATAATAGGTTGGGGAAAAAGTCTTTTCGTATTTTTGTATGAAAAGTCAAGACATTTTTTTCAAAGTTTATTTACATTTATTTACAATATATATGTACCGTTTTGTTGAATAACTTTCTGCCATTTTGTGGGCAGAGACATTATCCCGTTACTGTAGAAACTTTGGGACTTCTGATCAAAAAAACGGGACAAATAGTTTTGGCAGTCCTCTCTTGAGGTCAACCTTACAGAACCTAAAGAATTCTGCAGAGACCGAAACAGGTGAAAATCTGAAGGCGCAAGGTCAGGGCTATATGGTGGATGCACTAGGACCTCCCAGTCGAACTCTCTTAATTTTTGCTGAGTGGCTAAAGATGTGTGTGGTCTAGCGTTATCGTGATGAAAGACCACACCCTTCCTGTTGATCAATTCCGGCCGTTTTCTCTCGACTGCTTCCTTTAATCTCATCAGTTGCTGGCAGTAAAGATCAGAATCGATGGTTTTGCCGGGCGGTAAAAGCTCATAATAAACAATGCCCTTCCAATCCCACCATACACACAGCATCACCTTATTTCGTGTTAGGCCAGGTTTGGCCACAGTCTGTGAAGCCTGGCCAACTTTCGACCACGACCTTTTTCGCACGTTCTTGTCGTACGTGATCCACTTTTCATCGCCAGTTATCAATCTCTTCAAAAACGGCTCGGTTTCATTACGTCTCAATAATGAATCGTAAATGAGTACACGGTTCATTAAGTTTCTTTGAGTGAGCTCGTGTGGCACCCAAATATCGAGCTTTTTTGTATAACCAGCTTTCTTCAAATGGGTCAAAACTGTTTTGTGGTCAATTCCCAGTTCTTCAGCTACATCGTAACTACTAATATGCCGATCTTGCTCCACTCTTTCAAAAATGGCGTCCATTTTATTCGTAACAGGGCGACCAGAGCGAGGTGCATCTTTAACATCAAAATTTCCGGACTGAAAACGTTTGAACCAAATTTGTGCTACTCTTACTGACACTGCATCAGGTCCATAAACATCACAAATTTTTTTCACTGCTTGAGTTGCATTTTTGCCTTTTTTATAATAAAATTTTAAAATGTATCGAATTTCTTCATTAGATTCACTCATTTTAACGGAGAGAAAAACAAATGAAAAATAGCGGGAAACAACTTTTTTTTTATTTTTTTCTTTTCTTTATAATGGAACCTTTTTAATGTTACCAAAACCAGCCAGACACAACTAGTACAGTCAAAAAAAAATTATAATAAGTTTATACCTACGTTATGCGAAAAGACTTTTTCCCCGACCTAATATTACACATTGTTTATGTTTACGTAAAAATGTGTCATTGAAACGCGTAAACATAACCATTTATTCAATTAGTCGCTTCACTAATCTGCCTAATGTTGTGTCACGGATTGAAGGTCCTGAATATTCTATGGCTTTCGGCAGATTCCCCAATACGGATTGATAAACCTCAGAAAATTTATATCTTGGGAAAATAGCTGAAATTCATCGAATTAACGAGAAACCATCGCGGAATAACAGTCGTCACTATGTTAAATTGAACTAACTATAATCACATAACACACTGTCATCATCGTCAGCATATCAGCCTATAAACGTCCCACTACTAAGCACGAGCCTCCTCTCACATACTAAGGTTCGAGGGTATTAGGTCATACTCCACCACGCCGACCCAGTGCGGATTGGCGGAGGCAGGTGTATGGCGTCCTGCTGTTAGAATTTATCAAAGCCACCCATTAGGCCTCTAACATGGCTTAACGATCACCACATTTAGTGATAACCGGGACCAATGGCTTAACGTGCCTTCCGAAGCACGGAAGCGCTCGATATCAAATGCCGCACAAACGGTCACCCATCCAAGGACTGATCTCTGTAAACTCTGCTGTACTTCGGTGATCGTTTCCGACCACCGAGCACCGCAGAGCTACGAGCGCTATAATACTATACTAGTACTATAATTAAGGCGACTGAATACGAAATGTCAATCGATTATTAGGCAAAATCGATATCGAATTGATTCTGTCGCACCGCCGAACACATGTAACTCGATACAAGGTGGCGTTCTCCATTAAGACACAAATTTTGAAGGATTAATGTGATATTTTTTTATTTTTTACTATATTACACATATAACTCATATTTTTGTGATTATAAAAACGTCAACGGAACGGAAAGGTGGAAGGGAAATAAAACCTATATATTTGAAATTTTCCCCTGCATTCTTTTAAATTTGTTTTGGTTTTTTTTTATCTAAAATTAAAAAATAAGCCATGGGACTCGTATGCGAATTGGTTGACTTCTTGGCGGGAAAGTGAAACGTCATGTCTGCAGTTTTGTTTTATTTTCTAAAATTTGTGATATTTCTAACATTAATGTGTAATAACGGTGGATTATTAACCGTTAAGTGTTTGTGAACATACATGAGTGTTGGTAAATCATACAAAATAGTGCAACATCACTTTTCAAATTTTCTCTCAAGGAGTCCATGTGAGATGTCAGTATAGTCCCGCATCTTTACTGAGGACTCAAGGGGCTTAGGGGAGGGTATCTCATTTACCATTTATCATCTTTATCACCACTCATTCTCATTTACTATGAATTATATATTATTAATATATCACTTACTTGACACTGGCTAAACGTGCTAGACGCACGAAGCCATTATTTAAATGGAAGAAGAAGAAGAATTGGAAAATAGGACTTCTTGGCAGGAAAGTGAACGAACGCGTCATGTCTGCAGTTATATTTTGTTTGTAAAATTTGTGATATTTCGAACGTTAATGTGTAATAACGGTGGATCATAAACCGTTAAGTGTTTGTGAACGTACATAAGTGTTGGTAAATCAAATAAAACAGTGCATCATCACTTTTGAAATTCTCTCAAGAAGTCCATGTGAGATCTCAGATTAATCCTACATCTTTACTGCGGACTCAAGGGAATTAGAGGGAGGGAATCTCATTTAATATTAAGCTTCTTTATCACCACTCATTTTCAATTACTATGATTTATATATTATCTCTTGCTTGTCACTGGCTAAATGTGCTAAATGCACTATACCATCTTCATACTGTGCACACTATCAGCACTCGAACCAAGAAATTTGGGTGGTCATTTCTGAGCAAGACCACTAAGCTCTGGATTTCGCTGCCGGCTCATGTTTCCTTTTTCCGATGATCTCGGGTCTTTTAAGAGGGGCGTGAAACGGCATTTTAGCAGGCCGTCATGAGTGGATTCGCTTTGTACCGTGATTACACGGTATAAAGCGCTTTAATTTTTTATTGGTCTGGATCGACTGCTTACCATCAGGCAGGATGTAGTCATTATGACGTGTCACATGAAAAAAAAAGCGTTTTTGTAAAAGAAAAAAAAACAAAGTCGCAAATGGTCTTTAGTAGTCAGCAGTCTCATAATATCAAATCAAAAGATATACTCAATTACTCTCAGTTTTGTTTGTCATGCACACAAATGAAAATAATTTATAAGTCTTATTTATAAGAACATTAGTTAAGCTTATACTCGTCTCCTTGAATATTTTGCTAGTCACTCTGCGACAAACATATGACATTTCTAAACACTCTCAATTTCAAGACGTCCACTTATCTCAATGATGGAGATATATAGCTAGTATCTAACATACTATTGGCACATACTACTGAGTAAAGAAGGCAAGCCCAACGGTTCGTTAATTTCCTCGTTTCAATCAGTAATAATGTCGAGGGCCGGCCGCGTGTGTGTTGTGTTTTATTTAACCGTTATTACATTTAGTGACGCTGCGAGAATTTTAGCTTACTTTCCAACTCCTTCAATAAGCCATCAGGTTGTGTTCAGACCTCTGACTCATGAGCTAGCAAAAAGAGGTCATGAGCTTACTATCATCACTACTGATCCAGCCTTCCCTAAAGGTGAAACTCCGAAGAATTTAACAGAGATAGACTTGCACGATTTGTCTTATAAATTATGGAAGGAACAATTCCTCACACAACCAGCTGGGAATAAAGAAGATTTATATAACCAATTAGTTGTTATATTTAAATTGATGAATATCATAATGGAGAAACAGTTTTTGGCTGAGGAAGTTCAGCAGATAGTAAAACAAAAGAATCAATTTGATCTTTTAATATTGGAGGCATACCCAAGGCAACTGCTTGCATTCACTCACATTTTCAAGGTCCCCGTTATACAGATAAGCTCTCTTGGAGCTGGATTTTGGAATTTCCACGCCATTGGTGCGCCTGAACACGAAATACTCTACCCGACTAATATTCGACAGAAACTTTTTAATCTTACTACGTACGAAAAAATTATGGAAGTATTTAATGCATATAAATTAAAGTATATGTGCAATAATATGGAGGAAGAGGAGAATGCTATGGTTAAAAGAGTATTCGGTGGTGACATACCTCCGCTGAATGAGTTGGCTAATAATTTGGATATTATGTTTTTAAATGTTCATCCTGCTTGGGAAGGTTCAAGACCAGTTCCACCAAATGTGATTTATATTAATGGAATACATCAAAAAGAGAAAAAACCTTTACCCCAAGTAAGTAATTACTAATAACAAATTGACTACCGATATTAAATTGTGTATTATAAATGTAGGGTTCGATTCCTACACATGACAATAATTTGTGAGCATGAATGATTACTTGTTCTGGTTTGGATGATTCCTATGTCTATTAAGTGTGTATGTACATATATAATTATTCCACATTTAGTATTCATGTTTTGAAGTGCTCAATAATATTTATCTCAGCACTAAATAATTTGCGTGCTTGTAAAATATAAAATCTTTACAAACTGCCCCGTCATGCCGTTGCCTGCTTATTTAAATTCATTCTGTCAATTGCGTTATTAAACGTCTGACAGATATGACAATCAATAGTTGACAATGAATAGATTGAGAAAGTCTGATATGGTCGAATTTTAAAATTTTCTACGTTTATTGTCTTTCATTACTTATTACGTATTATATATATATATTAGATATTATACAACGATTTATACAAAAATACAATATTTAAGAACACAATAAACTTATCCAATCAGATTCAGTATATCGTCAGTCAAATTTTGAAAGCTGCTTAAAAATGCAAAAATTTTATTTATATTTTTTGTCATTTGCAATGAAATGTGTTAGTTGTGATATTTTAATAACTATAGTTTCGTTTGTTTGGACACCTGCTATTGACAGATTTAATTATTAAATATAAAGAAGATGAATTCAGGCAAACTACATATAAATATGAATGCGAATATATGAAGCGCTCGTAGCTCTGCGGTGCTCGGTGGTCGGAAACGATCATCGAAGTACAGCACACTTTACAGAGGTCAGTCCATGGATGGGTGACCGTTTGTGTGGCATTTGATATAGAGCGCTTCCGTGCTTCGGAAGGCACGTTAAGTCGTTGGTCCCGGCTATCACTAAATGTGATAGTCGTTAAGCCATATTAGGGGCCTAATGGGCGACTTGAAATATTCTAACAGCAGGACGCCATACACCTGCCTCCGCCTATCCGCACTGGGTCAGCGTGGTGGAATATGACCCAAAACAATACACCATGTATGTGAGAGCAGGCTCGTGCTAAGTAGTGGGACGTTAATGGGCTGACATGATGATGCCATATAAATAGATATTTCATAAACAACCAAAGATTATCACATTTTCAACATGAGTTATTGAACTCATATAAAAATCACTACACAACCGCTCACAGTTCACGCCACAGCACATACACAGGATATCTTCATCGATGTCTGTTAGCTTCAGTATCGAAGATATAATTTTGTGGCACTCATCAAGTGGTGAATCTGGTTGACTTTCGGGCACACCGTGAAACAAAAGCACCTTACGTCTTAAAATCATCTCGTATCTGTCTTGAGCAATAGCAAAAACTTCCAGCTGATTCTTAAAGGAATTGAAAGCTCCCATAACTAATGAAGTCCACCAAGGATTGAGTTAAAGCGACAACTTCAGGATTGGAAAAATGCATGTACGCACTGCCTTCCGGCCAAAGGGGGACCGAAAAGGGCTATATGACTCACCACCGGCAGACATGACTGCCAGCAGTAATACCCACTAAAAATCATCCGACGATGCCCGCCGCTTGTTGAGAAAGAGGCGGCGGCCAGTACCTGGGGTGCAGCTTCTGACACCCCGCCTGCGGCCAACGTCCCCCGTATCAATACCGGGAGGACATGATCAAAGAGGCGCAGTGGTCGCGCTCCTCCTACCTCCCCGTGCGACCAAAGCGTGTGTGGCTGACTTCCCGGAGGGTCCATGGTTAGACAGCAAGGACCAACTGCCCCCACTGCCTAAGACTCTCCTGGTTCTGCTGAACGGGCCCTCCTGGCTCGCCTGCTGCGCCCTTCACAGGTCCCTCTTAGTTAACCTCTGGGTGTTACCTTTTCTTCAGCGCCTTCAGCGCCCTACCGGGAGGTACTTAGCCCCCCATCACGCCAAGAAGGAGACCTGTCCGAGGGGAAGAAAACAACACTTGCAGCAACTCTCTCTAGTCTGGCATCAAAGTCCCTCAGGCCAGATTGCAAAAGCATCCCAAGATGCTTTCTTCAAATTTGTGCTTCATGATGGGATTAAAAAATACTTATCGAAGTAAGGTGAAAAAATTGAACGAATCTAAATGATCGAGTTGACCTTATTGCCAATAAAGTACATATACATATATTTTTTAAATTTGTAATTTTAATTTTATTTTATCGGTCGTCTATTTACGATCTGATTAAATTTACTTATAGTAATGACGAGTGACATTGTATATCTGTCAAACAAAGTAATAACATAATAATTACGGCCATTTAGATATATTATCATCCATTTATCGAATACAGTTTACGAATGACATTTCATATTCAGTCGCCTTAATTATAGTACTAGTATAGTATTATATTATCTGTGATTATAGTTAGTTCAATTTAACATAGTGACGACTGTTATTCCGCGATGGTTACTCGTTGATTCGATGAATTTCAGCTATTTTCCAAGATATAAATTTACTGAGGTTTATCAATCCGTATTGGGGAATCTGCCGAAAGCCATAGATTATTCATGACCTTCCATCCGTGACACAACAATAGGCAGACTAGTGGAGATACTAATTGAATAAATGGTTATGTTTAGCGTTTCGATGACACATTTTTACGTCAAAATAAACAATGTGTAATATAAGAAATAATAAAAATAAAAAAAAACAAATACTTCTTCAGAATTTGTGTCTAAATGGAAAACGCCATCTAGTATCGAGTTCCATGTGTTCAGCGGTGCGACAAAATCAACTCGCTATCAATTTAGCCTAATAACCGATTACCAGCAAGTGTTCCAGAGCTGTGATTGCGTGCGGACTACTGGAGTTATCTGTGTTTTGTCTACGTGTTACTGATAACGGTCGCTCGAGTCAAGGTCGTTGCTTGAAGCTCATAGCTCCGTGGTCCTAAGTTTTTTTATACCACAAGGTGGAATCAAGCATGCGGCCCACCTGATTGAAAGTGTTCACCGCAGCCTACACGCCTGCAACACCAAGGACTACATCACTAGCCCCGCCTTTTTTCAACAGCTGTGGGCGTCTTCGGAAGATTTTTAGTGGGTAGGACTACTGGTGTTCGCCTTCTCCGCTGTGAGCCCCATACTCCCTTCTCGGTCGGAAGGTATTTTGTTACCGACATAAATAAATATTAAAAATTGGGGCATCAATAGCGCGTTGTCGACCTATATAAAACCCTTTTTGAAGACCCTCATGCTGTAATGTCTTGAAAAAACCATTTACGCTCTGCCAATGCCAAATGCCATGGCCAAAGAGGAACCGAAAGATTTTTCTAAAATTAATAAAAGGCCGTGGGACTCGCATGCGAAGTCGCAAATGAAACTTCTTGGCGGAAAAATGAACGCGTCATGTCCGCATTTTTGTTTTATTTTCTTAAAGTTGTGACATTTCGAACATTCATGTGTAATAAATAACAGTGGATTATTAACCGACTAGCGGTCGCCCGCGGCTCCGCCCGCGTGGATGTCGGTTACCGCTACAAAATGCCTGCCCAGAAAAGACACGGTCAGCAAAATGATTCCCAGGTCAATTCACAGACCCCGACACTATGACGACGCAGTCACTATCCGCAGGCTGCATAGATTGTCTTTATGTGGATTGTTACAGTACAATATCTTTGTGCTGTATCTACAATCTACATCGCTATCTTATGTTCCTTATCGCACGTTTAATGTCTATTAAATGTTTCTACTATCTGTTATCAACACGAAGTCGTTTGTATATAAGATGCACCTTTGGATAATTATAACCAGACTATACTACATCTTTTGTCTCATTTATACCTAATCATATACTGCCAAGAAGTTTGGCAAATGGATGTTAAAGTTGTTAATGATGAAAATATTTAAATGTAATTAATACTAAGTTTTCACTCCTACCGGCAGTCCCGGAGTGCAACCCGTTGCTTTGGGATAGATAACTAAAGCGATTATTGTAAAGCTTCTCTATAAACAACATTTGACGTAAAATTATTTTCAGGTAACAAAATAAACTGATGGCCGGGAGCCTCGACCCGTGATAGGGCGCCGTGCAGCAGAAATCGTAATAATTTAATTTCGCCATAACTTCAAAACCAAACGTCAAATTTTGATCATCCAAAGACTAAATATTATCTACATAAACTGCACTTAGTGATGAAATAGATTATATTGATAAGGATTAATATCATAAGTAAATTAAATGCGTTTAAATGTAGTACAATAAAAAAAAATGGTTGTTATGCCTCACTCGACATAGATAGGTAGTGTGTCGCGGACTTTTTAGTAGATATTTATAAGATCTACAATTAATTAGCACATTTTGTGGTTCTATCTAATGTAAAAGAATATTTATTTATTTATTTTATCTTTTATAGTTTAGGCTGCGTACGCAAAATGAGTAACTGTCCTGGTTGATTTTTTACACTTTGTGTCCGAAAAACCCATATATCTTACGAAACCATATTTTTTTACAAATTAAAATTTTGCCTATGTTACTCACTAATAATGTAGCTTTCTAATGAAAAAAAAAATTAAAATCGGTCCAGTACTTTTTGAGTTTATTCGTTACATACAAAAATACAAATCTTTCCTCTTTATAATATAATAATATTATTACATTGACTCCCCCCCCCGTACCCCACCCCAGTGAGCCTACATCGCATGCTGGCTAGCTGAGCGCGGTGAGCGGCAACCACGCGACTTTTTTCTAATACTTGCATTTTTAAACTCGTGATATCTTCCAAATGAAATGTCCGAATTGAATAATTCAAAAAGTTATATAAAGGTATTGAAGCCGTCTTGAGTATAAAGTAATTTTTTTTGATAAGGATTAATACCAAGGTACAAATATAGAGCCTTTTCAATCGGCGGCATATAAATTAATTTTTTAGAATAAAAAACCACTTACTGTGACGTAACTATAATATTTAGACATATGCTGTCGCGACACTTTTTGTAGATAATGATGAGTTCTGCAAAGTCGTAGTACATGATTTTGTTCTATCATCAATAGTTTTCGCTGCGCACGCTACGTAAGAAATTTTTCAGGTCATTTTTTTACACCTTGGGTTACATTATTGGATTTTTAGTAAGGATCCCTAATTTTTTTTAAAATATAATATAGCCTATGTTACTCGGGGATAATGTAGCTTTCCAAAGGTGAAAGAATTTTTGAAATCGGTCCAGTAGTTTCGGAGCCTATTCATTACAAACAAACAAACAAATCTTTCCTCTTTATAATATTAGTATAGATATAGATATAGATAAGTCGCAAATGGCCTTTACTAGTCAGCACTCATATATTTTCAAATCAAAAGATATCTTTGATTACCCTCCGTTTTGACAGTCATGCCATCAACTGTAAATAATTTATAAGTGAAATACGAATATACGCTTATCTTTTGTTCTATAAATTAGATAAGCTTATATTCGTATCTTTAATATTTTACTAATCGCTATGCGACAAACATAACATAATACTTCTAAATACTCTTAAACTCAAAATCGCCTCTTATCTTAATTACGGATATAGATAGCTCGTATCTAACATACTGCTGGCACATGCTACTGAGTAAAGAACTTAAGACCAATGGTCAGTAAGTCGTTTCAATCAGTAATAATGTCGAGGGCCGGCCGCGTGTGTTTAGTGTTTTGTTTAACCGTTATTACATTTAGTGACGCTGCGAGAATTTTAGCTTACTTTCCAACTCCTTCAATAAGCCATCAGGTTGTGTTCAGACCTCTGACTCATGAGCTAGCAAAAAGAGGTCATGAGCTTACTATCATCACTACTGATCCAGCCTTCCCTAAAGGTGAAACTCCGAAGAATGTAACAGAAATAGACTTGCACGATTTGTCATATAAATTATGGAATGAATACTTCCTTACCCAACCAGCTGGGAATAAAGATGATTTATATAACCAATTCGTTGTTATATTCAAATTGATGAATATCATAATAGAGAAACAGTTTTTGACAGAGGAAGTTCAGCAGATAGTAAAAAGAAAGAATCAATTTGATCTTTTAATATTGGAGGCTTACCCAAGGCAACTGCTTGCATTCACTCACATTTTCAAGGTCCCCGTTATACAGATAAGCTCTCTTGGAGCTGGATTTTGGAATTTCCAAGCCATTGGTGCGCCTGAACACGAAGTACTCTACCCGACTACTGTTCGACAAAAACTTGTTCATCTTTCTAAGTACGAAAAAATTATGGAAGTTTTTAATGCATATAAATTAAGATATATGTTTAATAACATGGAGGAAGAGGAGAATGCTATGGTTAAAAGAGTATTCGGTGATGACATACCTCCGCTGAATGAGTTGGCTAATAATTTGGATATGTTGTTTTTAAATGTTCATCCTGCATGGGATGGTTCAAGACCAGTTCCACCAAATGTGATTTATATTAATGGAATACATCAAAAAGAGAAAAAACCTTTACCCCAAGTAAGTAATGCTGTAAGTAATGCTACTGATATGAAATGTAGGGTTTGATTCCTACACATGACTATAATTTGTGAGCATGAATGATTATTTGTTCTGATAGGGGTGTTTCCTATGTCTATTACGTGTGTATGTACATATATAATTATTCCACATTTAGTATCCAAAACACAAGTGCTCAATAATATTTATCTTTACAAGCTGCCCCGTCATACCGTTGCCTGCTTATTTAAATGCATTCTGTTAATTGCGCTATTAAACGTCTGACAGATATGTCAATCAATAGTTCACAATAAAAGCTGAGATTGAGAAAGACTGATATCTGGTCGTTAAGTATTCTCCAATTTTATAATTTTCCACGTTTGTTGCCTTCCAAATACTTGTTACGTAATAGGTATTTTACTAACATTGTCCCGATATTAAAGAACACAATAAACTTATCCGATCAGATGCAGTGTACCGTCAATCAAATTTTGAAAACTGCTTAAAAAATATAAAATTTTATATTTATTTTTTGTCATTGTCAATTTAATGTAACAATTGTAATATGTTATTAACTATAGTTTTTTTGTTTGTATACCTGCTATTGACAGATTGAATTATCCAAACTGATATTAATAATGCGAAAATAACTCGGTCTGTCTGTCTTTTCTTCACGCTTAAACTACTGCCCAGATTTGGATGAAATTTGGTACAGACTTAGTTTGGAACTCAAGAAAGGATAACGATAAGGTTACCGGATAACAGAAGGGAAACATAGGATAGTTTTTATCCCAAAAATCCCGCAGGACCGGGAACTTCTGATAAATCCCGCGAGATCGGGAACTATGTGGGTGAAACCAAAAATCTGCCGGAAGTCACTATCCAAACTAATTTTGTTAATGCGAAAGTAACTGTCTGCATATGTGTCTTTTTTTACGCCTAAACTACTAATCTGATACGCATGAAATTTGGTACAAATATAGTTTGGAACTTGAGAAGGGATATAGAATAGTTTATATCCCGAAAAATCTCGCAAGATCGGGGAATATGTGGGTAAAACCAAAAATCTGCCGGAAGTCACTATTACCCGCGAACGAAGTCCCTGGCAAAAGCTATTTAAAAAAAAGAAGGTGAATTCAAACAAATTACACATAAATAGATCATATCCCAAGGCTTAAAAAAATATATAATAGAATTAGTTGCGTTATAGCTAATCTAGTAAATCAGTGTATAAATAAATGTAATTACCCATCGATGCTTAAAACCGGTGTAATTCGCCCAATATACAAAAAAGGGAATCATAGTAAATATGAAAACTATAGACCTATAACTATTTTACCGGCCTTCGACAAAATAGCAGAAAAGTATATTAGCAAACAGATACACGAGTTCTATAGTAAAAATAAAATTATAACGGAGACACAGTACGGATTCGAACCACACAAGAGTAAAACGCAATTGCTTTGTAAATTTACGGATAGTATATACAAACATTTAGACGAAAAGAAACACGTATTAGCTGTTTTTATTGACTATAGCAGAGCTTTTGATACTCTTAGACACGTAGACTTATTAAAACGGCTCGAAGACAATGGATTAAGAGGAAATTCATTAGGGTGGTGCGAGAACTATCTCAAAGAAAGGACTTTTACTGTCAAGGTTCGTACAGCATACAGCGACACAATAAATGTAACAGAAGGTACAGCACAAGGATCTGTATTAGGACCACTACATTACATATCGTTCGTTAATAATCTACCTAATCTAAATAAAAATGTGAATTATTGCAGTACGCAGACGATACATGTTTGGTAGCATCCGGAAGTAACGTATATGATGCACTTATTGATTTACAAAATGAAATCAATTCACTGGTAAAATGGTCTCACGGTATAGGGCTTGTTGTGAACGCAACTAAAACAAAGTTAATATACTTTAATAGTAGCCATAACAGAAGTGGTATTGAACCTAAACTAATTGCCCATGAACACGAGTGTCTTCATAAACATAATAGCAAGGAATCTCCTATAAACTGTGGATTTGGGTCTTATTTTTGATACCAGCCTAAGCTGAAAAGACCATATAAATAATGTCAGTGAACTCAGAGCAATATTGCCAAAGTTCTCACTGATTAAGTGGAAAATACCATATAAAATACGGCTGCAATTATATAACGCACTAGTTAAATCAATAATTAGCTACGGACTTTCAAGCTATAGCAGAACCCATAAATCGCACCTAGACAAAATATATGTACTACAGTTGCGAATCTTAAAAGAAGTAGTTTCCGGAAAGATTCGATGTAAATTTAAAGATATTTACCATCAACTACTGAAATTTTGCAAAGTATTCCCTATACACAAAAAAGATATGGTAGCATTACTCAAAGATGAATTATTCAATGAAAAATTAAAATAAGAAAAATAGAAGATCCCGCTAAAATGATAACTGAAAGTACTACAAATCCTAAACTACTAGTGCCCAGATATACAAATTTATATGGAAAAAGGAAACTGAGTTACATTATACCGTAATGACCTAATAAATGACCTGCCAATATCATTACAGAATCAACTTACCTTAGAAATATAAAACATAAACTTAAGCAACATTTTCTAATCACGCTGTGATTAATTACAGTTACACAAATATATATACACCCACATACACAACGAAACCATACCTTAATATATTGTAAACATACAATAAATCATTAGATATTTGTATAAAAAATTGTTTGTATATACATTTAAATATTGTTATTTAAATCACTTCACATACTCGACCAGTATGATCGCTAAACCGGTTTCGGCCGAGACGGCCATTCGGCGGTCTTTTGCTTGTTCAGTACACTAACCATAACGTACCTCGGTGATTTGCACATCGACTGACTGGAGGAGCTGGCTAGTTGTGCCCCGTGGCCTCCGTGGCTTTTATTATCTTTTATAGCTTGATTTTGTTTAATTTGAAAATTCCCATTTATTACTTTTTATTGTTAGTTTTTAACGAAACCTGCAACTACAAAATTGCTGACACTTAACAGTATAACAGATGTTATACTCATCGGCTAGTATTGGTATTGTAATTAAGTCAACAACACTTTTTATATGACATAAAAAAATGAATAAATAAATAAAAATCATTTGGTGAATCTGGTTTACTTTCGGGCACACCGTAAAACAGAAGACCCTTACGTCTTTTAATCATCTTGTGTCTGTCTTGAGCAATGGCAAAAACTTCCAGCTGATTCTTAAAGGAATTGAAAGCTCCCATAACTAATGACTTGAAGTCCACCAAGGATTGAGACAAAGCGGCAACCTCAGGATTGGAGGAAACAACACTTGCAGCAACTCTCTTTAGTATGGCATCAAAGTCTCTCAAGCCAGATTACAGAAGCATCCCAAGATCTTTCATGCCTTCTTCAAATTTGTGCTTCATGATGGGATGAAAAAATACTTATCGAAGTGAGGTGAAAAAAATTGACGAATCTAAATTATCCTGTTGATCTAAAAGCCAATAAAGTAATTATACATGTATATCTTTTATATCTAATTTTAATTTTATTTCATCGGTCGTCTTTTTCCGATCCGATTTACTTATAGTAATTATGAATGACATTGTATATCCATTAAACAAAATAATAACATAATTATTAAGAATATTTAGATATATTATTATCCATTTATATACGAATACAGTTTGCGAATGACATTTCATATTAAGTCGCCTTAATTATAGTACTAGTATAGTATTGTATTATCTGTGATTATAGCTAGTTTAATTTAACATAGTGACGATTGTTACTCCGCGATGGTTTCTCGTTGATTCGATTCGATTCCTACACCGAAAAAATATTTACATAAGAAACACAGCCCGCAACAAATATTAATGTCTACGGACAAGATTGTCTTTCAAATCAATCAATCAAATATTTTTTTTAATGTGACACGTCATAATGACTACATCCTACCTGATGGTAAGCAGTTGATACAGTCCAAAAAAAATGAGAGCGCTTCATACCGTCAAATAAGCACGGTACAAAGAGCACCTACTCATATCGTCCTGCTAAAATGCCGTTTCACGCCCCGCTTAAAAGACATTTAAAACAGATTAACACTGTTGGTAGATCGAATTAATTTAGGTATATTCTGATACGCTTCCGAAAATAGATTTTTTGAATAGAGCTGTCTAGCAACTAACTGCGTAACCACCTAGTTCTAAATTTTCTGAGGTTCATTAAATCTGCCGAAAGCTTTAAATTATTCATGACCTTTAATCCGTGACAGAACAATAGGCAGACTAGTGGAGAGACTAATTGAATAAATGATTATGTTTTGCGTTTCGATGACACATTTATACGCACATATCAACAATCAAATAAAAAAAAACACGATAACCCTTAACTATGATTTATATAATAATATTATTAATAAATCTCTTACTTGACCCTGGCTAAATGTGCTAAACGTACGTAGCCATTTTTTAAACGTAGGTCGCAAATGGTCTTTAGTAGTCAGCACTCTCATAACATCAAATCAAAAGATATCCTCAGTTACCCTCAGTTTTGTTTGTCATGCCATTAATTAAATTACAAGTCATAATATGTATAGAAATTAGATAAGATTATACTCGTATCGTTGAATATTTTGCTAGTCACTATGCGACAAACATATGACACTTCTTAACCCTCTCAAACTCAAGATCACCACTTATATAATTGACGGAGATATATAGCTAGTACTTAACATACTGCTGGCACATGCTACTGAGTAAAAAACTCAAGCCCAACGGTTCGTTGATTTCCTCGTTTCAATCAGTCATAATGTCGACCGCCGGCCGCGTGTGTGTTGTGATTTTTTTAATCGTTATTACATTTAGTGACGCTGCAAGAATTTTAGCTATCTTTCCAACTCCTTCAATAAGCCATCAGGTTGTGTTCAGACCTCTGACTCAAGAGCTAGCAAAAAGAGGTCATGAGCTTACTATCATCACTACTGATCCAGCCTTCCCTAAAGGTGAAACTCCGAAGAATTTAACAGAGATAGACTTGCACGCTTTGTCTTATAAATTATGGAAGGAACACTTCCTCACACAACCAGCTGGGAATAAAGATGATTTATATAACCAATTAGTTGTTATATTCAGATTAATGAATATCATAATGGAGAAACAGTTTTTGACTGAGGAAGTTCAGCAGATAGTAAAAAAAAAGAATCAATTTGATCTTTTAATATTGGAGGCATACCCAAGGCAACTGCTTGCATTCACTCACATTTTCAAGGTCCCCGTGATACAGATGAGCTCTTTTGGAGCTGGATTTTGGAATTTCCACGCCATTGGTGCGCCTGAACACGAAACACTCTACCCGACTAATATTCGACAGAAGCTTTTTGATCTTACCACGTACGAAAAAATTACGGAAATATTTAATGCATATAAATTAAAGTATACGTGCAATAATATGGAGGAAGAGGAGTATGCTATGGTTAAAAGAGTATTCGGTGATGACATACCTCCGCTGAATGAGTTGGCTAATAATTTGGATATGATGTTTTTAAATGTTCATCCTGCATGGGTTGGTGCAAGACCAGTTCCACCAAATGTGATTTATATTAATGGAATACATCAAAAAGAGAAAAAACCTTTACCCCAAGTAAGTAATTACTAATAACAAATTGACTACCGATATTAAATGTAGGGTTCGATTCCTACACATGACAATAATTTGTGAACATGAATGATTACTTGTTCTGATAGGGCTGTTTCCTATGTCTATTAAGTGTGTATGTACATATATAATTATTCCACGTTTAGTATCTAAAACACAAGTGCTCCATAATATTTATCTCAGCACTAAATAATTTGTGTGCTTATAAAATATTTAATACTTACAAGCTGCCCCGTCATACCGTTGCCTTCTTATTTAAATTCATTCCGTCAATTGCGCTATTTTTGTTTGTTTTAAATAATGGCTTCATGCGTTTTGCAAATTTAGCCCGTGTCAAGTAAGAGATATATTTATATTCATTACATATAAATATTGTACATGAGAATGAGTGGTGATAAAAATGAAAAATGGTAAATGAGATGCCCTTCCCCTAAACCCCACGAGTCCTCAGTACAGATGTTGGACTATAATGAGATCTCACATGGACTTCTTGAGAGAAGTTTATAAGTAATGTTGCACAATTTTGTTTGATTTACCAACACTCATGTACGTTCACAAACACTTATCGGTTAATAACCCACCGTTATTACACATTAATGTTCGAAATGTCACAAAATTTAGAAAATTAAACAAAACGCTTTACTTTCCCGTCAAGAAGTCATATTGCGCTATTAAACGTCTGACAGATATGTCAGTCAATTTTGACAATAAAAAGCTGAGATTGAGAAAGTTTGATATGGTCGTTAAATATTTTCCAATTTTCATCCGCGTTTGTTGTCTCCCAAATACTTATTACATACCTAATAGGTATTTTACAAACCTTGTCCCGATATTTAAAAACTAAATAAACTTATCCAATCAGATGCAGTATACCGTCAGGCATAGTTTGAAAACTGCAAAAAATTACAAAAATATATTTTTAATACCATCTAGTGTAAAATTTCAAGACCTGAAGATTAGAATCTCCTACGTCTAACTTTTTGTCATGTAACATGTCTACGTCAATTAAACCAATAAAACTATAATGTTATGTTGTTTTAACTGCAATGTTTTGATGACTTCATAACTTAACTCATACCATATCGTCGGCCTAATTTTCAAGGTCTGTAACTCCAAAACACATAAAATTTGATTCTTAATGCCATCTAGTGTAAGTTTTTGAGATCTATCGATTGGAATATTCCTTAGAAGATAAATATAAATTTATATTTTATTAGTTATAAACGAATTCGAATAATAGGTACTACTACCTACTTACTACTACTACCTACGTACTACCTACTTAAATTCAGTAATTGCCGTTACTTGAATATTGAACAGTTAAAACCCGCGTATTGCATATCAATGTTAAATGTAGGTACATAAACATTCTTCTCTCCTTTAGAATCACGACAGGCTGACTGACAGGTCCCCCCGATAAGAGTCACAGACAGACTAACAAATCTTGAGAAAAACCACAACACACAAATTCTGACAAAGAACCCATTTGCTTTTATTTCCTTATTATTGTAAAGCACATATCTCTTTTACTGTTGTTAAAAAAATATATTAAATTTCAATTTGTGTCTGAATGTTTGACGAATCTAAATGATCATGTTGGTCGTAAACACATTAAAGTATATTTTATTTTTTTATTTTATTTTCTTTAGCCATGTGGGCAACCCGGGGGGTCATCTCATCACAGGAAGACGTAAGAATCTACAAAGAGTGATGGGCAGCAGCGCCATCCTGCGTACTGTCTTAAACTGCGAGTACCAACTCGCCTGCCTAGCGTGGTGCTTCCCTAAAATAACCCCATCTATTGGGGAGGCTAATGTTTAGCAGTAGACTTTATGACTGTTATGATGAAACATAATTTTGACAAATCTTCACTAATGTTATTAATATAATGTGCTGGTTTTAGAACCCATCCTCATACTGTCTATCAGCACTCGGACCAAAAAAATTTGTAAGTCGTTCCTGTGTAGAATCTGCCTGAGTTTCTCAAGTCCTAGGGTCCCGCCCAGGTCTATCTAGCGTGGCGTGAAATGACATGGCGTGGGTGCGCTTGTTACCGTGATTATTCAATGATATTCTTTACTCCACTTCGTTTTCTGAACTGCGTTTTCCAATTCCTATAGTCCCGCCCGGGACATTCTAGCGTGGCGTGTAATTTCATAGCGTGGGTGAGTGTTTCTTTTTCTGAACTGCATAAACTCCTTGTCATCAGGCAGGAAGTTGTCTCACTGTGATTTATATCGATTAAAACAAATAGTTTCTATTCAAAAAATCAATATCAAAATTTATTTATTCAAGTCTGGCTCAATAGAGCTCTTATGAATGTCATACTTATTAACTAACGCGCCCATTCACTGCGGGCGGGAGCTTGATCCTGAACGAACGGGGAAGAAAATCGTCAAGGTTGGTATTTTCTCTCGCCAGTTACAATAAAAATACAAGATATGAAAACAATTGTGTTCTGCAGTCAATAGATTTAAAAGAAAACACAGAAGAAGACAAAACTCTTTTTAGCAATATTAAAATAATTACGGATATGCATAGTAGACATGATTGTTAATAAAATAAAAATTTAGAAAAGAAAATTAGTCTAATTATTTACTAAGCAGATAGAATTGCAAATGTGGCTATACATTACATTTTTGTACTGCAGTAGAGGGCTATACGAGCAATTTATAATCAAACATGTAGACATTCACTATGGGATAAATTTTAAGAAATTGGTATTGTGACAGTTGCGGTACAGTTTGTTTATGAAATCCTAGTATATGTACAAAAGATATTGATAAATGTAGCAAGAAAAGCGATATACTTGTACATAACCTAAACACAAGGAATAAGCATAAACTAGTTGTACCTGCCACTAGGCTCTAAAAAATTAACAAATCTTTTAAAGGTCAATGTGTGCGATTTTATAATAAAATTTTAAGCAATAAACAGCAAATAAGCCTAAAAAAAAAATTTACAATAAAACGCAAGCTGTCTTTAAAGGGATACTATTCTATCAAAGACTATATGGCAGATAAAAATGCTTGGAATTAAACTGCCGTTTCATATAGGCTATTCTAATATGAATTACTTAAAAAATGAATATTGTTAACGTTATATTATATTGCATTGTATAGCTTCACAGACAAATGAAGACTCTGTGAGTTTCTTGCTAGTTCTTTTTACAGATCGGTGGCTCGGAACTGGCACTTAGATTCACTTACACTTAAATATTTATTGTTTTTTTTTTACTTTTTTGGTTGCATATAAGTGAATCTAAGCTTCGTGAATTCAGCATTATTATATTTTGATTGTTTTTTTTACATTTGTAATAAATTTTGACGTTTTCAAGTACTATGTAATAGTTTATGGAATAAAAAGTTTTGACACCTATCTGCTAAGATGTATTTTTTTAAAGATCCACAAAAGTATAAAAAATACAAAATATTCTTATATTTTTTTAAAATTTAACACTTTTTTTGTTTGAATAAAAAATACTATATATATTTTTTGGCGAATTAAAGATTTATTTATTTATAGAATTACCAACATTTGAATTATTTCTTAAAACTAAACACATGTACAATATATATACCAATACCTACAATATGGGTCTCTACCATAAACTTACAACTAAATAATTTACTACAAGAGTGTATGGCTACAGTTAGGGTTAAAAAAAATGGTTATAATAGTAGCATATCTCAAAAAAAATGTCAAAAATAGTCTTTAATGTTTACAGGAACTCAAATCATACCTCGACTCATCCAAGCACGGAGTAATTTACATCAGTTTCGGCACCAACGTGAATCCCTCAACGCTTCCACCAGAGAGAATAAAAATCTTAACTGATACATTCTCCAAGTTACCCTACGACGTATTGTGGAAGTGGGACAAGGATGACATGGCAGGGAAACCGAATAATGTAAGGTTGAGCAAGTGGTTGCCTCAATCGGATCTTTTAGGTGAGTCTAACTTGTTTAATCAATCTATCAACCAAACAATCATTGATTTGCACAAATGTGCGTATCATTGGGAACGGATGCCGTTCATCATCATATCCTACGTATATTTTGTATATACGTGACATACACAAAAACAACACGAAAAAAAAATACCTAATGTTATCTGTCAAAAGGGCGACACAAGTGACCACCTTCCGTCATATACATCGTGTGCTTAAATAAAAATAGGTAACCAAATACCAACAGTATTTGAAATATTCTAATGCGCCTTACTAAAATCCTATTGGGTTAAGCAACAGCTTACAGAAAACAATTTTTTTTAAAAATTAATACCTACATCTATGTATGGGTGTGTAGGGATCCTACCAAGACCTAAGGAGCCCAAGCCAACCTCACCTGCAAGTGGTGCACCTGCCGATCGGGAATCGGAACGGAAGAGGCTCTGGCGAACATAACAGTGCCCGATAAGCGGCAATAGGCTCGCCACCTATTACGTGGGGCCAACTATATAATTGGCGAAGTGTGGGCGTATAATATGCCTCTGCCTACCTCTTCGGGGAAACAGTCGTAAATCTATGTATGTATCAATACCTACAAGTTTAGTGGGTGAACTGTATACCTACTTTTTGTTGTCACTTAAATATTGTAAAAAAGAAACAAACGAGTTCCAAGGTCACAACTATTAGATTTAAACAAACGCCGCGACAAGGATGACTTTACAGATTCATGCATCATGCTCGTGAACCATGCCATTTGAAAGCAAACAGTAAATTTAGGCTGATAAAGTTTAGATATTGTTCTTGTCTATTATTTGGTAGTCGATTGTTGGAAGAATATAATACTATAGAATCTCTTTCGTATATGGATACCAAAAACTCGAAAGGTTAATTAGAGGTCATAGCAATATGAGTAAATGTCTTTGGACATATTTCTTAGAATTATTTAGCTCCAAACAAAACAAAACTTGTTTTAGGAACAAAGAAACAGTCATACTTAACAAGATAAATATTCGTATTGATAAAAATTTTTGGTCTTTACCTTTGAACCTACGACGAGCTGATAAGAAATATACTTAGCTTTACGCCATAGCAGTGTCATGGTCATACATGACATTAAAGTCTTAATATTAAGCAAGGGCTTCTAAGAAACCAAGGTCAGAAGAATTTAGGACATATTTTACCACGCGGATCCAATTCACGGAGGCGTTTTTTAAGCTGCCCAATTAGACCTCTAGCATTGCCTAGCAACACCCACATATAATAATAAAGGGGGCCTAACGTGCCTTTCGAAGACAGGGAATCGCTCGATATTAAATACCATTATGTGAGCTCGGCTTTTGACCGCTATTGAACTTCTGATTTTGAGTATGAAACTACTGCGTTTTCGACCGCCTAGTATAGGACCAACGCATATATTTAATAATAGTAGGTGAAGGTCTTGTCATAGTAATTTTATGTTACTAATGTCTTTGTTAATTATAGGTATACACAGCATTAAAATATAAAAATGCATTGAGAAACAAACTGCTTCTTGCAAATAATAATAATAATCATTTATTTCAGAATAAATTCCATATACAAATTTGTTAGTAGGTACATTGGCAAGCTTATAGCCTATTGTTAGTAATTAAAATTATATTATTTTCAATTATGGTAATATTGAATATTCAATATTCACTTCAGTTTTATTTATTAAATTTATAAAATAATAATAATAAGTTTAATCTGATTTCATAAGAATTTCATAAACATTTCATAATAAAATATAATATTATAGCACATTAAAATTAACAATTTAACTCAATTCATAATAACTTTAGCTTACTTTAAACATTTACAGCGCATCCAAATGTCAAGGTATTCATCACCCAAGGAGGTCTGCAGTCGACTGATGAAGCTATCAATGCAGGAATACCTCTGATTGGTATTCCTATGCTGGGTGATCAATGGTATAATGTGGAGTTGTATTTAAAACACAAAATTGGACTGAGAATTGATATGGAAACGGCTACAGTAGAAAAGTTGAAGGATGCTATTGAAACTATAGTAGGAGATGAGAGGTACGATTTTCCATTCACTAATTATTTGGAAGTCTTCCACGCCTAAAGTTTTTTATTATGTTTGTGTTTATTTTACGGTATCGTGCGCTCTAGTATTATTTCATACAGTCAAGATAATTTATTCAAGTTTGGCTCAAAAGAGCTCTTATGAAGGTCAAAACATAAAAACGAACTGTTGGACTGCGTAGACTGGTTATCGTCAGGATGTGCTCATAATGACGAGTCACATTAAAAATAAAATGCGTCAATGCACTTGCAATATCCTGCAGCCTTTTTACAGATAGGCACAACAAAGGCTCAAAATCATAAATAAAAAAATTATAGGAATATCATAGATGAAAACCTCTATGCTGTTCTATAATATGCTTAATATCATCATCTCATAATCATCTCAGCCCATATACGTCTCACTACTGATCACGAGCCTCCTCTCACATATCAAGGTGTGAGGGTATTGGGTCATACTCCACCTGTGACCCAGTGCGGATTGGTGGAGGCAGGTGTATGGCGTCCTGCTGTTAGAATTTATCAAGCCGCCCATGAGGCCTCTAACATGGCTTAACGACTACCACATTTAGTGATAACCGGGACCAACGGCTTAAAGTGCCTTCCGAAGCACGGAAGCGCTCGATATCAAATGCCACACAAACGGTCACCCATCCAAGGACTGACCTCTGTAAACTCTGCTTTACTTTGGTGATCGAACCTAGCATCGCAGAGCTACGAGCGCTTCATATAGTCGCGGTAAATCTCCTGTTATATTAGTTAAAGGCTTCTCTTCTCTTCTTTTTTTTTGCTACTTCTCAAAATAGTTAGCTGAATAATGTATGGTCCTGTTTTCTAAGCGTTAACATGGCCTAGGGGATTCCTATAGCGAATTGATCCTTGAAGAGGGACATTTTACTATAGGCCAATAGAGATTGTGGCAACTTAACGAACAATAGACCACTGTACAAGCGCAGACGAAAAAAAGTTATAAATTTAATGTATCTGTCTATGACATCGTAACTCCTCAACACAACTGATTTGTTATGAATGAAACGTAATTATTATTTCTGCTACTAACTGGCATCTTAATCTATCAGCAGTGACGTCACAGTAGATGTTAAAAAGTCGGCATGCTTGGATTAAATACAAATCGAGAATCTTTATGTGGGGCATGAAACGGTATTTATGCAGGCTGTCATGAGTGGGTGCGCTTGTACCATGCTTGTTACACGGGACGGGGCGCTCCTAATTTTCTAGACTGCATCGGCTGCATTCCATCAGACCCGATGTGGTCACTCTGCCGAGTCTTATTAAAAAACAGATGCAGTGTAGGACGACTGGGGGCAAGGCGAACCGACGACTTTAGAACAGTGGCTGGTACTGCAGTATGAGGATTCGCGCTCTTGAGGCAAAAGCCCATGGTTTAGCAGTTGACGGCAATTGGCTGACTGATTTTATTAAAACAATTTTTTTTCTTTCCAGTTACCGACGTAACGTCATAAGAATGAGGACCTTGATGCAAGATGACTACCAGAGTCCCCTGGAGCGAGCGGTGTGGTGGACGGAGTACGTGATCCGGCATGGAGGAGCCAAACATCTCCGGTCACCTGCCGCCAACATATCGTGGCGGCAATATCTAGAACTGGATCTAGTATTAGCCATCCTAGCCACAGTTCTCGTAGTGGTCATTACCAGTGTAATGATTCTGTTGCGATTGTGTCAGGGTTTGAGAAGAAGTCCAGTTAAAGCAAATAAACGTTAATAAATTAAATGGGTTTTATGTTTCATTGAAATCCGATAGGATTTTTCTTGGAGAATTATCAAGCTTTGAAACCATGGATATTCAATATGGTTATTGTTTTATATCCTGTCTCTTGGCAGACTTCCATCCCCTAACAGGTTAATTGAGCGAATTAGGTATGGGAAGTGACAGTATGCCCACAGCCCACAGAGAAAGCCATTATACATATAATAGCTTTCTCTGTGTCATGTCGTGTCATGTTGTCTTAATATTCCTAGGAATATCAAGACATAAATATTAAGTTTATCTAGTCTCTGGGTTCTCAATCCCCCAGGGGCAAAACTGATATTTCAAAGGGTGAGTGTTTTCTGAACATAAATTTCCTGTGGAAACTCTGATGATGTAAAAGGAACTGAAAAGGTTATGATCCACTGCACTCATACTACGACATATGAAATCTACTAATCTTCATCCCCCAGCATTATTGGACCTAGCTTCATTTAATATTTCGGTATGGCTGCGCGTTAAGTTATTTCTTCAATATACTTGATAGGCGTCCGTAAATTAGCAGAGTGAGTCATACACATGCAGCCGGCGTCTCCTCAGAGTATTTTATCTATTAACATCGAAAGAGGTTAGAATCACCATGGTTGGGTTTAAGAGAAATAGCATTTAGCGCATTTTCACTTGAAGAGGTTGGAATTGCCATGGGAAGGAGCTGGGTTAACCGGCACTCAACATCAAGTGAATATATCTTCAGTCACGTCACTGTTTGAGAGAAAAGTAAATAATAACGGAGTCCCACACACAATGGCACGCTGGTATGTGCTTAACTGAGCACGCATTACGGCACTCGTGCTCACTGAGTAATGCATTTTCTCTGTAACTTCCCATAGTCCGGTCTTTTACGTCTTGGTGTAAATCCGAGCCATTTTTAATGGCTAGTAAATGAGATAGTGGACTTATATTGGTGCCAAAACATATGGTATTGGTGTGTTTAGGTAAGTTTTATATCTTTAAGAATAAAAGCTAAGTTGTTATGATTTCAGCCAGATGTTTTAGTATATTAAATACCTATAGGTTATTTTAGTTACAATAATACATGATTATATTTTATTTTCCATACAATGGTTACGGTTAAATTGTTACTGGTATAACCTATTTTTTTATTATAGTTACTTTTCAAATATGAACTGAATTACACAAGGCTTTTTGTTCTTTTTATTTTTTCGTAGATATGTTTGCACGTGTTAAACGTCTATAACAAATAAAAGCATTTTCTTGACAGAATATCTTAGATTAAGGGAATGGATTTCACATTACTTTCAATATCTATTACATAGGGAAGAGAAAACTTAACACAGTCATGTAGTATTCTTCGCATTCAGCTGAAGATTGACAGTAACCCAGTAAAGCAACTCCGAAATCGCGCTATTGACATCGTCATCTTAAAGACATACATATAATGTCACGCCTCTTTCCCGTAGGGGTAGGCAGAGATCACATTTTTCCACTTGCTACGATCTTGGCACACACTTTTAGCTTCATTCATACACAATAACCTTCTCATACACGCCCGTCGGCTTAGGATCCCTCTGACCTGCCCTTTCCCCAAAATTTTATGGATTTGGTCATATAAGTTCTTGTCTAAGATTTCGTTGAAAGAGAAAATCTATTTTTATTAACTATGACATGAAGCGCTCGTAACTTATCGCTTTGAAAAATGATTAAGTTTTTTTTAGGAATAAAAGATAAATAATATAGTAATTAATAATTATCTTGTAATATCAACAATCATTATCTTTAGCCTAAGATAGTCGCAGCAGTAGACTTATTTTTACTGTAACATTATTTTTTAGCAGTTTTTGGGTGTAATTTCTGGACGAGGTTGACTCTCAAGCATGAGTCATTTAATTGAATGAGCATTCACGAATGTTTTAGGAGATTTCTTGGCGGGAAAGTGAAGCGTCATGTCTGCAGTTTTGTTTTATTTTCCAAAGTTATCTTATATAATATCTTTGAAACATTGATATGTAATATCGGTGGATTATTAACCATTAAGTGTGTGTGTTAACGTATATTAGTGTGGGTAAATTAAATAAAACAGAGCAACATCACTTGAAATTTTCTTAAGAAGTCCATATGAGATCTCAGTATAGTCCCTACTATATTTACTGTAGTAGTTACTGAGGACTCAAGGGGTTTATTCTCATTTATCATCTTTATCACCACTTATTCTCATTTACTATGATTATATGTTATTATTAATATATCTCTTACTTGACACTGGCTAAATGTCCTAAACGCACGAAGCCATTAAGCGGTGACACATCAATGAAACCCTGTGAACAATAGACCTTTTCCTTGGAGTGATTTAAAAGCGTGGTTGCTTCATCAACATAGAATCCTACCACCTACGCTGTGCTAAAAGTGAACCTTACAACAATTATATACTTAGATCCATAGATATAAAGGGTTCCTACCAAGATCTAAGGAGCCCAAGCTAACCTCACCTGCAAGTGGTGCACCTGCCGATCAACGAACGAGGCTCTGGCGAACATATCAGTGCCCGGTAAGCGGCAATAGGCTCGCCACCTATTACGTGGGACCAACAATATATATAACTGGCGAAATGTGGGCGTATAATATGCCTCTGCCTACCCCTTTGGGAAAACAGACGTGAATGTATGTATATATCTCTTCTACATAGGCACTTACATTCACTTCTACAACAAATTTTTTTTTGGTTTTTAAATAAATCTTAGCTTTGCGATTTCAGTGTTAGTTATAACTTTTTTGTTTCATGTTGACGTTTTCGAGTGCTTTTTCATGAAATAAAAAACTTTGACTTTGATTCTGACTTTCATAGTTGTAGCAAGGTTTCTGCCCATCTCAATTGGGAGATTAGATTGGCGTGTTCTGTATATAGAAAAGTATTTTGTGTCCGGTAGTCAGTAGTTAAAGAAAGAAAGGTAGAAAAAATATTTCTAAACTATGTTTTCTACCTTTCTTTCTTTAACTCATTTAATCTTCGAAAATCGCTTTCTCCAACTTAGCATCGCCAACATACGACCATATTTTTGGCAAAAAGAAATAATTCTTATAAAATTTAAAATTCGGTTTAATGAATGTTAACAGAAATTCGGCAGTCCGTAAGCAATTTCCTTGCAAATTTCCAACGGCCCCAGCCCATAATGATACCGCTCTCATTTCAAGATGAACTGTAATTGAAAATTTACGTCTCAAATAACGACAGCGGCTCACCGAAAGTGATTAGGTAGGCATTTTATAATAATATATTTATCTATAAATCTTTACAGAATGAAATAATGTAGATTTTCATACGTAGGTTCTATACTTTTATAAGGTTTCAATTTCCACACAGCTGAAATGTTTGTTCGTCTTCGTCTAGGTCTGGCTGTATTATATGTATAGGGATCCTATCAAGATATGAGGATCTCAAGCCAACCTCACCTGCGTGTGGTACACCTGCCGATCAACAGGCGAAGCTTTGGCGAACATAAATTATCCAGGTAAGCGGCAATAGATTCGCCACCTGTAACGTGTGACCAACAATATAACTCCCGAAATGTGGGCGTATAATAACACACAAGGAAAGTGTGTGTGTGTTTGCGTGTGCGTGTCTCTCTCTCTCTCTCTCTCTCTCTCTCTCTCTCTCTCTCTCTCTCTGTGTGTGTGTTCGTGTGTGTGTCTCTGTGTGTGTGTGTGTGTGTGTGTCTGTGTGTTTGTGTGTGTGTATATGTGTGTGTGTGTGTGTTCGTGTGCGTGTGTGTGGGTGTGGGTGTGTGTGTGTGTGTGTGCGTGTGCGTGTGTGTGAGTGCGCGCGTGTGTGTAAGTGTGTGTGAGTGTGTGTGTGAGATTGTGTACATAGATGTACTTAGCGTATGTATTTATGACGATGTATCTGAGAGAGCCGATACATTATATAATATCCAATGCTTTGTATAGTGTCTGTGCTTAGAACAATGAGTTTCTAACACCTTCAAGTCATTCTACCCAATATTTCCTCAACGTCGCCATAACTAAGGGCAGAGAGCCACTCAGTTAAAGCCTTCTTACACTCATATAGTGGCATGTACCCCATATTCAATTTTCGTTGTAGTTTATTATACACATAGGGTGCTTGAGCTATGTACACATAGGGTGCTTGAGCTATGTACACATAGGGTGCTTGAGCTATGCACACATAGGGTGCTTGAGCTATGATTTATGTATGTATGTACTAAATGATTAGGTACTAGATGGAGCTATATGATAATCAAGAAAATAATTTATAACTCATATGTACCGCGTCGTCAGGATTTGTTCTTCTTTCATGTAGAACTTATCATTATTATCAGTCTAACTTTGTCCACAGCTGGACATAGGACTAACCAATGTCTTCATACCAAAGTGAATTCAATCCAACTCATAAAATCCGGCTCAATTTTTTTTTAAAATCAGTCACGTCAGCTTTACAAACAAACGCATTTTAATTAATCCATTCGTTTAGGAGGCCACTGACAGACAAACAGATACACAGACACGTCATATGTAACACCCCTCTTAAGGTAAGGGGTTAAAAAACAGTACCTACTAAAAAAAAGTAAAATAAATTGTCTGATGTAATCTCTAATATTATCTACTTATAAAGTATCATACACTGCGTAATATAATTAAGATATTACAAGATAAATATTTATCTAATTTATTTATTTATTTTTTTTATTTATTTTTTTGGCCAACCAACAATTGTTTACACTTATACATACATGATAGAATAATATTTTTTTAAATCTAGGGTTAGTGTAACAATTTCTTACAGGTTAGCACCGCATGCCCCATAATAGTAAGAACTTACAAACTAAAAGTGACAATTAAAATTTAGTGAAAAGACAAAAAGAAATGATTTAAAAGGAAAAAAAAAATACTAAAAATTAACATTAAAATTGGTATGAAGAGGAAAAAAAACTTAAATATTAAATATTACAAGACATTACAGAGTTACATTATTTGAATTATAATTATAATTTAAATCTAATCTCTATAAGCTTCTAGCAACACCTTCGCAAAGTTGACAGGATATGAGAAGGGTTCATAGCAATCCTGTCGGGAACATGCTCCCAGTCGCAAGATGGATGCCGTCAATCCGTGAGCACTTGCTTTCACGCGTGTTACTCATATTGGGTGACATAGTCAACTCTCTTCAGTATTGTTTCATCAGCTCGATATATTAATCAATCATATAGTATTTAAGTATGTTTAGTATATATACATAACACAAGTTCTTAATGATACTTATCTTGGAACAAAATAATTGGTGTAATTGTCAGAAAATACTTATTTAGTTATTTATTTATCATACTGTCGAATTTGACTATCCATGACCAGACCAACAAAGACAGGTAAGAAAATAGGCGAAAATATAAAAATATTCAAAACAAGAGATGGACTTGAAGAATGATATAATCTGCTGAATATGGAAGTGTAAATTAAAGTAGTATCAAAAAGTGCGCGGTTGAACGTAGAGATAATAAGCAAGAAACTCGTTAAAATTGATTTTTCCTCTCGCCGGTGACAAAAAATTATATAATATATCATTAATTTATATTATTACATATATCTTACAAAATTTCTGACAATTACACCAAATATTTAGCTCTAAGATATGTTTCAATAAGAACTTGTGTTACGGACCAACGACCTCAGGAGTTGAGTGCACCCGCACTCGCCACCACACCATATCGGTAGTGTAATAATAATAATTTTATTTCAGGCAGAGCCCATAGTGTTAGTAACAATTATACTGCGTTTCTAATGTTAGTATTACAATAGGTAGGTTTTTTTAATGTGACACGTCATAATGACTACATCCTGTCTGATGGTAAGCAGGTTTCGACTGCAGTCGAAAAAAAGTGAAAGCGCTTCATATCGGTACATAAGCACGGTGAAAAACGCATCCACCCATGACGGCCTGCTGAAATGCCGTTTCACGCCCCGCTTAAAAAAAAGATAAGTATAAATAATAAATCTAAAATCTGCTAGGCTCTACAGCGGAATGCAGGCATAGCCACCGCTTGAGCAGTGGTGAGTCCCACCGGTCAGCCAACACTTTCAGGATGGTGTTCGCTCTGGCGCGCCAGCGCGGCCCAGCAGCGAAGCTCTGCGCTTACTTATATATAGAAACAGTCTACGTGGGCTTCGCCAAACATTGCGGACACACTGCAGTGCCGCGGCAGTGCGAACAACATCCTGAAAGTGTCATTGTACTGGACACGCAATGCCCCATATGCACGCCGCGTGGACTTAGCCCAAAGGGCGCTGGTGTAGAAGGACTGACAGTGTGCTCTAAACAGCGAATTACATTATACCGTCAATATGTTAACTATGCATCAGGAACAGCGCAAAATTTATGTTTCTTTCTATATTCAGATGTGACAGCCTCCTCCTCCATCCTCAGATCTTTTACGAGACACCCAAAGTTTATACGTTCCGATTTGTCATTTCATTTTGTTACATTTTTTATTGTGCATATTCAATATTGTTTAGTGTTCGTTTGGAAATTGTTGCCGATTTTATTTGCAGGCTGTAAGAAATTTCTTTTCATGAATAACAATAACATACCATAACATCTACATATACGCATAATATCACGCCTGTTTCCCCGAAGGGGTAGGCAGAGGCATACTATACGCCTACACTTCGCCACTTATATAGTTGGTCCCACGTGTGTGGAGAGCCTATTGCCGCTTACCGGGAACTGTTATGTTCACCAGAGTCTCGTCCGTTGATCGACAGGTGCACCAATTGCAGTTGAGGTTGGCTTGGGCTTCTTAGGTCTTGGTGAGATCCCTATACACCCCGATAAAAGAATGATGTGAATACACGAATTTTTAATATGAGGATCAATATTGAACAGACCTAGCACTGTTCCGTTTATATGGCGCTTCCGTAATTTTGAAGGTTCGTTAAGCTGTTGGTCAAGGTTATCTACTGATCGACGCTCAAGTTCTCTCGATGGTGTTCTGGCGTGGCCTGCAATCCCGGAGCCAGGGTATCCGCCCTGCACCGGACACTATAGTGCAGTGGTGTAGAGACGCTCAGGGACAGACTCTGGGCGCATGGCGGCGGCAGCTCTTGAGGAGTGCCGAGGGTGCCAAAGGTTTGAGGCGCAGTATCCTCGAGGCGGTCGGGCCCACCTTAGAGCGATGGACACGTTGGTGGAGTGCCCGGCGTGGGCGAGCTGCAGGCGACGCTTACCTTGGCCCTGGGTAGAGTCGCTCTCTCGCTGCCGACCATCATTCGCATGATGGCGTGGGAGGCGATGGGCTCCTTTTGCGATGTGGTGATGTCGCAGAAGGAGGCCGCGGAGCGGGATCCGCTCTCTCTCTGGCTACGCCGTTGGCGCAGCGGGCGTGCCAGGAGGGCCCGTTACGCGGCGCCAGGGGGGTCTTAGGCGGCGGAGGCAGGTGGCCCCTACTGTCTAACAATAGACCCCCCGTGAAGTCGGCCACATACGCCGGTGGTCGCACAAGAAGGTAGGGGGGGGTCATAATAACCACGCTGAGCTGGCGGGTTGGTGATCGCAGTTCAAGCCAGTACGCAGGATGACGCTGCTGCCTATCATCCGGTAAGATTTATCTTTGTCGACTCGTACAACTCCCCTTAAGATAAGAGGGAGTGGCACTATTCTAGGCCGGTACCATACGGCATATATTAGAAGTGAAAAATTTCTCCATGTTTTGAAAGACTATATTTTCCATTCTTCATACACGTATATATGTATATTGTCACTTCGTAGATAAGTCTTTGTGTAAATTACATCGCCGCATAAGTACTCTTAGAAACACGGTCTGGTCGCATAAAACGTACGGTCGATGCCTGGTAATCGTATTCGGACCTTTTTGGTCCTTGAATACATGAATGTTATAATGCGACCGCTGTTATAATAAAACGGAAAAGATCTCTCTTCAAACTGAGTGGAAATATGGCACTGAAAGACAGCTTCATCAGTTTAGTTATAGTCTACAATCCGCGGCGCGTTAGTTGAACAATGACCTTGGATTCGCAGCAATACTTTATCGGATCTTAATCGAAGTGCGGTTTGGGAGAGGGGGCGTGCTGAGTAACTTTAGTAACGAGGTGACGCTACGCTCGCGCTCATGCGTTTATAACTTTTTGTTTTCGTTGTACACCTGTAGAATAGAGGCGAATTAATTGATAAAGGTGGTAATTGGGAAGGTGATTTCATAATTGTTAGTGATTAGTACTTATATCAAGAAGAGTGAAAGATTTCTTAATAAATAAATATTGTTGCGGCTGAAGCGAAATTGAAAAGCGAAAAAGGTCGTTCCATAAAGTGCGAACAATTAATAACACTATACTATTCTCGGAACTGTATTTAATGATTGCAACCAAGTTATGTGGCGTTTCTATTCAAGCATCAATTTATACGACTACAAATTCCAAGTTAGTTCTGCAGTTTCCGACACTAGGCCCCTTTATGCAAAGCAGATAGTATCTGAATTAATATATTCACCAATTCGCATTGGCCGGTATTTCCACCTTCCATAAATCAACCGGCTCTCATAACGAGTAATTCCTATTTCTATCGTTTCCCCGCTACTGATATTTGTACAACATTCATCGACGTTTTGGTATAATGAAAGTGTTTTTATCTGCGAACTGAGCAAGCAATGGTTAATATATAGCTTTCAAATTGAAAACATCGAGATGAATGCTGCGAAAACATAATAGAGTAAGGATTTCGTTCATGTTGAAGTAGGCACAAAACCGTGAATGAACCTCGTTTTATAGTCAAAGATTTCTGACACGCTTCTATTAGGTGTTCATTTGTCGTTTATAGTATAATCCCTGAACGAATGACACAAACTTGACAATGTTCTTGCCAAATATTTCTAACATTCACATGGTTTTCTTGTCATTTCGCGCAAGTTTTGTGATTTTGTGTATCATAAGAGCTCTATTGATCCAACTTGAATAAATGACTTTGACTTTTGATTGTCCAGGATTATGATGAAATCATGAAATGTTCTTCTTGCAGTTACCCCAATTATATGTCTACTTTTTCTATATATAAATTCAACAGAAATTTTTAACATAAAAATTCTACAGAGCAAACACTAAAGCACTTGCCTGCAGTGAACGAGCTCGCTATTTCTTGTATTTGAAATTATATGCAAGGCTATTAATATTAAAAGACATTTAAATTTAAATAGAGTTGTTGATTTGAATGTGTGCTTGAAATCTGTACAGTAATTGGAGTGTAGTAAGTTCCTAATAACAAAAAATGATCTTTTCGGGATGACGTTTTGGTAGCAGGAAAACTAGTGTTTTGGTTCTGAATAAGATTTTTAAAACCGGGTTCAATAGTTTTATTGTTAAACACGGGTTGTTATTTATGAAAAGTACATTCAACATTTTTCTTGCTGTGGTCTACCTCATGGGCTAACTTAAAACTAAGAAAGCATTGAAAAAATTAATATAATCAAATCTATCATAATCATTAATTATACAAAATTCTAATTCTATTCTTATGCTTTGAAACAAATCGGACCCCGCCTTTAGTCATGTTATTAGGTTTTGTCATTCAAAAAGGCGGAATAGTTTTAAAGTAGCAAAAATTGTCTACGGAGGAGAGGAACAAAAGGTGGTCTTAATCCACTCGTGACTGTTAATTATACATATATACATTTACGCCTGTTTCCCCGAAAGGGTAGGCAGATGCAAAATAATATTATACGCCCACACTTCGCCAATTATATAGTTGGTCCCGCGTAATGGGTGGCGAGCCTATTGCCGCTTATCGGGCACTGTTATGTTCGCCAGAGCCTCGTCCGCTAGTCGACCGGTGCACCACTTGCAGGTGAGGTTGGCTTGGGCTCCTTAGGTCTTGGTAGGGTCCCTATACACCCTGGTTCCTATTCACCTATTCAAGAATTCTGGGTATAATAGTACGATAGACTGTGATTTACATAATTTAAAAGCGTTTATTGTGTATTGAATTCATCTAAGTCAGGTTAAACTACTCGGCAATATGTTAGCAAACTGCTAAACACGAATCACTGCATTAAGAATTCATGCTAAAAGCATAAATCTGCATGCCAACTTTGTATGTGTGTACAATGTGGTTTTGAATACGACAGCGTGATTGGTAGTGCATTGAAACATTTTCATGAATCGCGAAGTCGACTACTACACAAAAAACAGTTTAATTGAATTTCATTCAAAACTCATTTATTTCACTAACTATTACTTGAAAATGACAAAATTACATATTAATATAAAAATTTTAAAAAAAATAAGTGTGAGTCTAAGTGCCAGTTTCGAGCTACCGCTCTGAAAGAAGAACTGGCAAGAAATTCGCAGGCTCTTTTAAATTTATCAACTGGTTTGGTACTTTACTTACAATCTTTATTTTTCTGTAAGGTATCTATACAATGCAATAAAATATAACATTAACATATTCATGTTCTAAGTAATTCATTAGCCTATATGAAACGGCAGTTTAATCCCAAGCATCAACATCATCAATCAAGCATTATCTGCATAATTCATTTAATAAAGTGTGTTATAAGATAATGTTCATACTTACAATTGTTTTGTGATAAAATTATAACGAATGTAAATGTATGATAAATATAATGTTAGTATCATTAACGGAAGTAAATAAAAGAAAAAAATAAACAAAATATTAATCTTAATTGTATAATATATACGACGAAAATAGCGTCAACTTTTTAATCGCTTTGAGTTCTTGGGTAAATAACGTCATCATCTAGCTCATTGATTGATTTAAGAGCGGTGATAGCTGATAGCGGCGATAGCCCAGTAGCGAGATCCATTGCCTTTAAATTCAGAGGGTCTCGGGTTCAAATCCTGGTGCCGCATCTATGACTTCTCGAAGTTATGTGCGTAATTATCGCTTGCTCCGTGCCTCGGACTGCACGTTAAGCCGTTTGGTGCCGGCTGTCATGAACATCTATGGCAGTCGTTATTATGAAGTCAGTGCCTTCAAACAGACTGACAGCTGGTTTAACCATAGAATGATGTTTCCCTCTGGGTTGCGGTGGTCTGACGGCAGTCGTTTTACGTAATAACTGAAATTCAGTCAAATCTAGTTGAACCAGTGAGCAGACCCTGAACCCTAAGCTTTCTAGGGCTATTGGGATTATGCTAGGATATGATCTAGCTCATTGATGTCCTTCTACTAAGTACGCGCCTTCTGTCACGAACCGAGATGAGGTGGATTCTGGTGATACTGCACCACGTGGACCCTGTGTAGAATGGGGCGATTCGCATAAGGGTATAAAAAATGTGTGCGTGAGCATGAATATTTTTCCAGGTTTTCTGTTTATTCAATTCACCCACACACAGTTCATAATGTTTTTTGTTGTCTTTATGTACAAATTTTAAGCTATTGCATAGCTTCTATAGCGGGCCTTGATCGTAGAGACCGAATCCAGATATTCCGTAACGAAAAAAAACCTAACACCCCCCACTCCGTTCGGCACAGCGGTGATACTTTACAGTTTTTCCATCTATAGATAAATAGCAGAATTTTAGTGGTTTTTTGAAATATCATGCTTGCCTCTTTAGTTCAGCAACCCGCCATTAGGTGGCATTGGTTGTACCGGCGTTACTGATTATTTTTATGTATAGGTAATACACATTAATGCCGCGCAGAGTAAGTATATATGATATTATATCTATACAAATGTACATAAAAATAAATAATTCTAATTGCATCAGTTTATAAACTGTTTATAAATTATAATTTTTTTTATAAAAAATGCTATGCAATAGCTTTACAGCGGCAGTCTCCGAGTGCCACACGTCTTTTTTTTGTTGTCTATCTGTACAAATTTTAGATTTAGTTTGTCCTGGTGCGTGTGTCTGTATTACAAATCCTAAACCCAGCCAGTGCAGTTTCAAAAGCCGTTTGGCTAGATGTTCTGGAGATTATTTTAAAGTGTCTAACATAAAAACTTTATAATTGCAAACTTGTACAAATTTTTTGAACTTTGAAAAGCTCTGGCGACTCGAGACATTTCGTCGGTATAATGATCACTAAAGTTATCTAGAGTTCAAAGAAGTCAGTGAGCCTGGACGTTAAGGGTTGGTACATATCTGACGAAAAATGCGTCGAACGTATCGTAGCTGTATGCGCGACGCACTAACGTATCATCGGTTGAATGTGCAAGGTCTTATGTTTATCTATACATTTCTCTGTCCTGACGTTACGCGACCGATAATACGCGACGCATGTTCCGTCAGATATGAACCGACCCTAAAGCGACACTGTGTGTGTAAAGGACGGCAATTTTTTTTAGGTAAGTGACAAAAAACCTATGACACAACGTTTCTGATTTACAGTATCTACACAGCACCTTCGTGTCAAAGTACAAAATTCAGACATTTTCGTAACGCATCGCAAATAACTTGCTAATCATACAAGATATACAAAACGATATTCCAGTATTTTATTGAAGAACCAACTACTTAAGCGCTAAACAATTTACTGGTTTGTAATTCTCATTTAACACATGGATAACAATAGTGTAGTTGCGGAGGTATAGCAATGTCAAATTGATGTGTAAGTACTTTGTTTAATTATTATCATTATTATTTTTAAATTGTAATATGTATGTTATCGCTATGATAAAATGTTTTAATTTGATTTTATTGTATTTAGGACAACAAACAGTTACATAATGTATAATAATAGAAAGGCTAAAACTGAATTTGGTTCATTGCGTAATAATTAGCGACGTTATCCACGACAGAATGTTAAACATATAAAACGAAACATAACTTAATCAACTGTAGACATATTGCTTATTTTAATAATTAATACAATAATATTTTATCCTGGGATACAAGAAGGTTGATAGGATTAGATTTAAAATATATAATGTTACCGGCCAAACTCGATTTTAGGACAAACTACTTAGGTGGGCTGCATAAAATGTTTTTTAATGGTAAGAAAAAAAAAATAACCTCAACCTAACCCTTATAGAGAGATTACTTATACTTTTCTTTTTTGGGTTAGGTTGAGGTTATTTTTTTTTCTTACCATTAAAAAACATTTTATTATAATAGTTGCAGCCCACCAAAATTAGTTTGGAATAGGCCATACTAGTTTGTCCTAAAATCGGGTTTAGCCGGTAACATATACATTTACAGATAAATAAAGCCAGTAAAAAACATTGTGTGCTTTATTCTACTGGTGCCAGTGCTTGCAAAATCTCCCGCTTAAACTTATGTCGAGAGAGTGCAAATATGTCAATGCCCATTGTGTTGTCATTGAAAAGATTGACGATATGTGGGAGAGATACGCGTTTACCTGCATTCGTATTCGAGCAATCAGTGATAAATAGGCTGTACGGACGTGACTCTCTCCGATTTACTGTACAAAACTTATGTTTTTTTGTGCATCGTAATGATTGTATTTCAGTAATGTATACTGTAAACATAAATACTGGCTCGCCCCATCGGGCGTTACGGTTATTCAATGGCAAACACGAACTAGTAAACATAGTAGAGAGGGCTTTCCCGATGGACGGATAATGTCTGTCGGCTGGAAGCCGGTGTATGCAAGCGGCATAGGATCGATCAACGTAGGAAGCTATAGGGGAGGCCTATGTTCAGCAGTGGACTTCAAATGACTGAAATGATGATAATGATGATGATGTTTAGATAGTTCAATACACGATGACGCATGGCAACGCAGTTAACACCAATCTATAGAGTTCAATATTCCTCAATTCAGGGACTATAGTATTGAACTGTCTATAGATCAGTATTCAACAAAACGCGAATAGCACATTGCGATTACTAAGTACTGCGTTAGTAAATAATTTACATCTATAAAATATAACGCCCAATCAAGTAGCACTTTAATTGCTCACCCTCGTCGGTTTGTTGTTTAAAATCAAAAAAAACTTAAAAATAAAATTTAACTATAGTTGCTAGGGACTTCTTGGCGGGAAAGTGAAGCGTGTCATGTCATGTCTGCAGTTTTGTTTTATTTTCAAAAAATTTTGATATTTCTAACATTAATGTGAATTAACGGTGGATTATTAACCGTTAAGTGTTTGTGAACATACATGAGTGTTGGTAAATCAAACAAAACAGTGCAACATCACTTTTCAAATTTTCTCTCAAGGAGTCCATGTGAGATGTCAGTATAGTCCCACATCTTTACTGAGGACTCAAGGGGCTTAGGGGAGGGTATCTCATTTACCATTTATCATCTTTATCACCACTCATTCTCATTTACTATGAACTATATATTATTAATATATTACACTTACTTGACACTGGCTAAATGTGCTAGACGCACGAAGCCATTATTTAAAATAAAGAAAGAAGATAGTCGCTAGAAACTATGATTTCTTTATATTTTTAAAAAATATTCTCGATAGCTGATTTAAAAATATTTAAAAGTACTCAAAAACGAGTTCTCTTATTTGAAAATAATAATAATACATATTTCTGACACTTAAACCAAATATTTAGTTCCAAGATAAGTATCATTGAGAACTTGTGTTATGGATACTAAATAACGGATAAACATACATATATGCTCTTTTTTTGTACATACATTCTTAAAATACAAAGGAAAACACTCAGACTAGACCAAATATTCGTGTTTATAGACACAAAGATTTGTCCTGTGTGGGAATCGAACCCACGACCTCAGGAGTGGAGTGCGGGTATACTCGCCACCACGCCATATCGGTACATTATTATAATGAATACGCTTTACAACATTTATTCAGTCTTCACATTTCGAACTGCTCTCACAAATATTGTAGCCCTGAATGAATTAATTTAGTATTCTACTTTTATGAATATCGTAATGCGCGCTAATCAAGTTAATAACTTTTTAAGCAAAACAAATGGTAGCGCCATACAGACTGCCTTAAAACTTTGGCTCATTTTCCGTTTTAACTGCCAAACGTACTTAATTTTCTGGAGAGAGTTCACACGCATCTCTGGAACGTAACCAAGGGTTAAAATGGGCGCACTGTCCCCTTTTCTTAACAGCATTTGCTTACAGTTAATTTACCCTGTTATCATGCGAATGCGCACAATTCCGCTCTCTTATCTCTGTAACATGGGCTCAAAACTTTACTCATGGGCGGTAGGGTATGTCCATAGTGACAGCGGTAATGACTTTAATGTACCAGACTAAAGCGCCCGCTGTACCGTGCTTAGCAAACTCGCGAGGCCGCAAAATTTTACATTGCAATTACTTAAGTTCGTATAAAAAGCCTGCTTATAAATTGAACTTGCTGACTTTTCCATAACTTTTTTTTTATGGAATATCATCGAATGACCGTCTTACGCTATGGGTGGAGCAGAAGGGTGTGTCAGACTTTTACGCACTGCCTCCTGGCCAAAGGGCCGCCAGCAGTCCTACCCACTAATAATCTTCCGACAACGCCCACCGCTGTTGAAAAAGGTTTAAAGGTTCTGACACCCCATACGCGGCCAACGTCCCCCGGACTAGGACCGGGAGGACTTCCTCAGAGAGGTGCAGTGTGTCGCGACCCCCCCTACCTCCTTATGCGACCACTGGCATATGCTGGACGGGCCCTACTGGCCTGCTCGCTGCGCCAACTGCGTAGTCGGAGAAATAGCGGTTCCCGCTCCCTCGTGTTCCGGAGCCGCTGTAACCCTTTTGAACAGGCCTGCAAACCCCGCAGACCTTGCTATATCTACGTTAAAATTTTGCCGATACGCGAAGCGCTGTGCAGTGGGCAAATAGCCTAAAGACTCACAGTGTATCCAACCTAGAAATGAGATTCAAATCAATGAATAAGAGACAATAATGTCATTGAAAACTGGAGTCTGACATATACTTAACACATTTTTAGATCAGCCAAAAAATTGCTCATTGTTAAAGGACTACGCGACATAATTGAATCACCAATGACATTTAGGACTTCTTTTTGATTTCGCAAAGGATGAATTAAATTTAATTCTTTTTCTTTTATTAATACATTACAATAAATACCTTATATAATATGTCCTTTCTTATAATGGTTCTCAATTACTACTTACTAATTACCACGTATTCAATCCGCTCACAAAGTGACCGCAATTCAAAACTGTATTCAAAGTACCTACTGAAACGCTAATGATGCTATCTTATTTGCTATAATTGCAATGTTTCATACAAGATAAGTAAAATGTACAGAGTGGAATTATTATCGCATGTCAAATTGTTAAGATCTTTAGCAAAAACAATATAATACGACCGTTCGAAGCCTCCAATATTTTGTTAATTAATATTTGGGTAAGGTATATGAAAGGGATGTGTCATTTGCTTTGTAAAAGAGAAGGCCTTTCTATAATGATACCATCTATTTAGAATCTTAATTAATTTATCATCTAGCCACTAGATGGCATCGCCCTTACCGTTCCTTCTAACTGCTGTTTCTAATATAATATACTGTAGATGCTCATTTTTACATTCTGTCACTAGATGGCGTTTATCGATGTTGAATCGCATCATCGAATGCTTGATGGGATTTAAATATATATTGCACCTGATTAATCAGCAGGCAACTCTCATAGTTTAGGATCCCTATCAAACAACCCCAATATATTGTTGCAATAATCCATCCTCGACTGCAAGTAGTCTGAACTATAGTTGCCAATTAAAAGAGTCTTTACGGTCAAGTGAAAGCAAGTGTACCTCTCAAAAAATATGAAAAAATTCAGAAATAATCCAACCTGTGTATATACAGCAAATTAATCATTCAATGTACCCGTAATAAATACACAACCACTCCTAGAACGCAGGCATCCCCTAACGGTCAAGTCAAATCAAGTAAACATATTCAAAAATACCTACCAAAAATGTTGCAATTATCCAAACCCTTACGAAATAGACAGCAACTGTCAGTAATAAAACGCACCTGTTGCCTGTCAGAACTCACAACCTATCTCTTGGGTTATATGAAATTAAGTAAGCATCTCAAAAAAGGTCTTCGTAAAATGTTGCAATAATCCAACTCGTACCTAATAGACAGCAACTGCTAGTAATAAAACGCACCTGAAAGTTGCTACTCAGAACTCAGAGCCCTCTATTACGGTCAAGGTGCAATTACTCAACTCAACACTTCGCGACTTTAGTTTTAGTACCGAACTTCACAGTGGGAGACATTCGTAAAGTTTAATTCGTTTTGGCAGCTTCTCGAAGACTAATTGCTTGTTACGAAGACGACTTTTGTCCAACACTTTGACACGTTATGTATGTTAATTCATTCTGCACAGTTTTACATCGCTTGCCCTTCAAGGGATCTTCACCTGTATATAACACATTCATGTTCAGCAATTAGCATTGGGTTCATAGTATTGCATCATTAATAGTTTGGGATGATAATCTCACCTATTTCCAATCTACATTGTATCCGTTTAGTGCAGTTATGCCCCGATCCTTTCATCTTGCTCTATGAGTTTGATTTTCTGGAAATTCTTTTCTAACCTCATGACAAAAATTTCCAATGTTCTAAACATTGGCCAAGTCTTAAGGCCAGCCGCAGAAACCACTGCAAGAGTAATTAAAGGCTAAATTACTTAAGATCGCCGATTTGGCCTGTTCAGAGCAAACAACCGGACTTTTGGTCCAGATTCCGGCCCTTTTTTATCTTCCAAGTAAATAAATTTCCCCACTCCCCGGGAGCTAAGAAGCCCAATTTGGGAAACTTTCGCAAATAACTTCTGTGAAAACTTCGACAAAGATCTCTTTAATGGTGGAAAATTTCGCTATTATGCGCCAGTAGAAAGATTTTATACGTTTCAAATTGTGTTTTTTCTGTCGTTGTGTGAGGGTGGAATAAAATGTTTCGATATTTTTTGTTTCTCTGTGAGTAGTTCCTACTATTATTAACAAATCCTTCGAAATTGCACACAGAGCCTCGTACTAAGCTGGGTTTGAAAAGTCAGCGTTATATAGTTGGTTACATCCAAAGCGCAAAGAACTACACACGTCACTATTGTCAAGAGCGTAAGGGGTGTTCCGATATATATGTTACCGGCCAAACCCGATTTTAGGACAAACTAGTATGGCCTAGTCCAAACTATTTTTTTTTAATGATGGATGTCACGTCATAATGACTATGACGTGACATCCATCCTGACATCCTGCCTGATGATAAGCAGTCGATGCAGTCCAATAAGAAAATGAAAGCGCTTTATAACGTGAAATAAGCACGCTATAAAGCGCATCCACTCATGACGGCCTGCTAAAATGCCGTTTCACGCCCCGCTTAAAAGACCCGGGATCATAGGAAATAGGAAGCACATGAGCCGGCAGCGAACTCCAGAGCTTAGTGGTCTTGCTCAGAAACGACCTCCCAAATTTCTTGGTTCGAGTGCTGATATTCTGCACAGTATGAGGATGGTTTCGAAGACCAGCACGTGTTGTTCGGGAGAGGAAAGGAGAGGGCGGGTGGGCTGAAAATTTAGGTGGGCTGCAACTATTATAATAAAATGTTTTTAATGGTAAGAAAAAAACATAATAGGCAGCCCAACTAAATTGGCCGGTAACATATTATATATATGGAGCTTTGAGAGCTACTATCAATAAGCCGCTGACTGTACTGTTGGCTTCAGAAGCAGCTAATATTTATTACTTTATAGAGCCTCGTCAAGCATATTGCATTTGCCGTCGCATGCTTTAGTCACGTACTCACACTCTTTACAATGTCAGCTGTATTTCTATTGAAAATTCCGTAAGATAATCTTGGTATAAAATATAGTGATAAAGATAAAACTGGACAGACGGTCGGGACTGACGATTCTTGAGCAATGTCTTTACATTTTGGCATATTCGTCTTTTGTTATTGTGTTTTGTACAGGATGTAAGGAACCATTTTGATTAATAAGAATTAATGAGAACTAAGAAAATAAATTACTAAATCTGATGGCATTTTCTAGTACTTTCTGACTTGCGTTTCAAGCCCGCGTCTCCGGTAGCTCAGTGGTTAGAGCAGTAGACCGGTTATCCATAGGTCGTAGATTCGATTCCATATATATGTAGTAGTATATTATATATGTAACTACATATATTATACTTTAACTACATATATCATTGTTATAATGCAAAAAATATAAATTAAGAAATTTGAAATGTAACTGATGTTAATTCAAACGTGCGAACACATTCAAGAAATATGAACCTTTAAGGAACTCGTCGACAGAAAGAACAAATTACAACCAGAATATAAACTAAGTAATGAGATGAATAAAATATACGGATCTTAATAAAATCGCAAATAATAATATCATCAATTGGAGTATTTTCTGTCGATATGGAGCAAATCGGGCGAATGATGGAATAATTCGATTCACACATTTATTTTGTGGTGAGCGCAAAGCTTTAAACTTAAAATTGAATTGCTATTCGAGTTTGAATTGCCTGTCTATAAATATTCGATTTTTTGCGTTTGAGGCAATGTAGTACTTTTGATATGAATTGGGGATATAATTTGTCTTATTCCATTAAGGACACCAATACCTATTTATCGAGTCAGGGTTTGCTGAAATTTATTGTAAGTAACTAGTATAAAATTACATTGTGACAATTCCCGCGCAACTGAATTCTTCCGTCATATCAAGAACTTACAACGATTCGTGTTTCGCCCGACACAAGGCATCTGACCAAGGCAAGGTATTTGACCACTACATCGACATGACAATCAGAGTTTGGACATAGACGTTTTCATGATCTCAGCCCATTAACGTCCCAGTTCTCCAGGTCCAGGTCAGGTAAAAGAAGTTTCACGAACCAAAGTGAGAGGTATTGAGGTCATGCTCCATCACGCACACCCAGTACGAATTAGCACTTGGAGTTTGCACGGGGGACGTTGGCCGTGGGTGCCAGACGCTACAATCCAGGCTTTTTGCCTCCCGCCCCTTTTCAACAGCGGTGGGCGTCAGAAGATTTTTAGTGGGTAGGACTGCTGGCGGTCACGTCTGCCGCAGTGAGCTCCACACTCTCCTCTCAGTTCCACTTTGACCGGGAGGCAGTGCTTAATCGCATTCTATTACCGACGTAAATAAAAAAAGCACTTGGAGTTCGGGCAGGAAAGGAGATATGAGAAGGGATTCGATCTAGGAGTTCTTTATAGAACTTTTCGATATAATTCAGATAGGATTGTGTTAATTCAACAAACACAATATTGCATACCGCAAGGGCAAGCCTTATAGTCTCTATAAAACGCATACATACATACATTCACGCCTATTTCCCCGAAGGGAAAGGCAGAGGCATATTATACGCCCACACTTCGCCAATTATACAGTTGGTCCCACCTAATAGGTGCCTATTGCCACTTACCAGGCACTGTTATGTTCGCCAGAGCCTCGTCCGTTGATCGGCACATGCACCACATGCAGGTGAGTTTGGCTTGAGCTCCTTAGGTTTTGGTAGGATTCCTATATATCCTTAAAAGCATAAAAGAAATATTAGTGGAACCGTTCCAAAAAAAAACCGTGAACTTGAAAGCCGTATAATTTTCTCTTTAAAATTGTGTTATCTGTAATCGAGCTCCCTGACTTATAACATGAAGTTACTTTTGTTTTTAGAAATTACTTTTGTTTTCATAATGTTAATAACGATTATAATTAGCTTTTGTTACTAACTTGAAAACTTGATAAGCAGTGAGCCGTTTTAAATAGATTAAGTCTTTGTACGATTACTTCCGAATCGCGGATTTTCACTTTCATCTTTCGTATGATACGAACAGTTTCATACGCCTCATTTGAACTGGCTGATACATTTTAATACTAAAATATATCAAATTTTAATAGGTAACGTAGGCTTTATTTAAAGTTATTCATTTCGCGAGCCAACTGATAAACATTTCTCTTTGGAATAAGCTGTGCCCTGAACCCAATTTTCTTGATCTTATGTTTTATTTTAAATATCTTTTTGTGTGTGCACTAAAAATAGAATTGGCCCCATAAGCTGATTATGGAAGTACTTGGCCTCTCTAATAGTTCGCATTACATTAGGGGTCACTATCATCCTAGCCTTTAGTCCGGTTGCTCCTAGATTTACGCTAACGACACAGGGTCTGTCTCTGGTCGATTTGGATGTTATTCAGTTATTACACGTAGCCACTACCTTCTGACCTCCGCAACCCAGAGAAAATCTACTGCGTCCTGAGGTCATGTAAAATAAGTACGTGAAGTGTCTTAGGTGTTTTCTATACATTTTAGTATATATTTAAAATATTTATGTATGTTTATGCTTTATTAAGTATCCATAACACAAGTTCTTAATGATACTTATGTTGGAACTAAATAATAATTAATTAGTGTGATTGTCAGAAAATATATGTCGGCGCAAGACAATATTAATAAGATAATTCAGAACTACTTTTAGTTAGTAGTTGTTACAATTCATTATGTGCTTTAATTTACATTGAGATATTCTGTTAACTTAAAGTTTTAAAATCTATTCTTGATTTATAAATTGCAAGGAATAAGTTTTGTATAATGTTTTGTACTTAATCTAAAATTATTAATATTAGTAATTTATTTGTTTACTATTCGAAACATATCCCGCCATTGTGAGAGCGTGTACCGGATGTTTCGACTGGTAAATATTATTAAAATTAACTAAAGGCTAAAATAAATCTTAAAATTAGGAAATGAACTTAAAAATGTAATTAACTAAGTTTTACAATCAAGGGTTAAATTAATTTCTATCAATAATCACGTGTTGAAGGATTGTTACTTCCGCCCAACTTTATTTAATTTGTATGTGATTAAATGGTCACTAATTTGAGGTCGTTTTTAGAGTGGAAACATCTTGGCCATTTTTATAAAACGTGGACCGGATGTTTCTACTGAAAATAATATTAGAAATAATTAAAGACTGCGATTTACTTTAATTACTAATAATAACTTTATAAAATTATTTGTTTATTATGGAAACCAATAGTTATTATTTAGATGTTATGAAAATCGGGTATTAAAATTAGCCCTATTTGTTTTCTGTTTGACGATGCGATACTTCCGCTCAACGCCATTTTTAATAGTTATTGCAATTTGGGTTGGCGTGGCAAAGCGCGGCATTATCGTTTGAGTTATGCTGGAGACAAGCGGCATAAGTAATAGACTGGGCCGATAAATGTGATATTGCTACTGAGATCCTGTGAGTACGAATAATTATTGTTACTTAGATTATAATTAATGAAAATAAAACTAATGTATTTTAATATTGAGTGTTATTTGCAATGAGTAAGCCTATCAAAGGAAATAGTGACGTCAGCTCGGCTGACGTCACTGTTTCTAAAAACCCTGCTGGACAGAGCCCTTCGTTATATATTATTTATATAATTCAGCAGCTATAGGAATATTAGAAGGCACACCCACTTCCACCAGCTTTCGTGTTTTCCGAGACATGAAGCAAGAAAATATTACTTAGAAAAATGACTAGGATTTGTCAAAAATAAATTGCGATTTCTGCAAAGAAGTTAGCTTACCAAAGGATCATCGCGAAGTTCAGGTAACCAAATTTTCAAAAACCTTGAAGGCAGTTTTATTTTCAGCTACTGCTAAAATTAAGAAATGAGTTACCTGCGCCGATATTGTTTGTATCAAAAGTTAGCAAGTTCTTTACCTAATAAATCATTTTTGCGGAAATCGTTTTCTCGTGGCTGTAGTCCACTTAACGGCGATAATATATCACGCTTTATATTCCGCCTTAACCTCTTTACAGACACATTTGAATAACTTTTTCAATACAGACGCAAATTAATTAGCTTTCGACTTCTGGCCCTTCTACTTTATAGACTATGCAAAGTTGAAAGTAGTATATTATAGCTTTGAAAATACTTAGTTTGATATAATTAGTTCGTTATGAGAATTATTCCAAAATATGGAATAAACGGAGGCTTCAAGTGTGCTATTTGACTCATCGAACCAATAATATATGAACGCATAATTATGTTTTTGTAATAAATTGCACTGGCTTGAAGATACGGAGCCAATTTTACCGATTCAACATCCTGTGTATACGTGACATGCTCCGGACTATGCAATATCCTTGTCAGTATCTTTTTCTTTTCTGGCTCGATTTTTCTTCAGAACATGATGAGCCGTAATGTTTTATGACTGCAGCAACGTTACATTGGTCTTTTCTCATATCGAATAGGCTCAAACAAAAATAATTGGTCGAACAACTGACGGCCAAGGCATTCTCTGCCCCTTAACTCTCAATTAAAAAATAAATACTGCGCGTAGTAACACTTCATGCCTAGGTGTTCATGGAAGATCAGCGTCGTGACATCCTATGTTGTCCGACAGTGTGCTGAGTGGACACCGTTTCAGTACATGGTTTAATGTTGTATTTTGCTAGTGTAAATTTAATCGTTTCTTTTTCTGTGTACTTAATTACTATGTTTGTTTGTACTGAATTAATTTATTTTCTTTATTTCTGTCTTTTAATTATCTTTACCTATATGTGCGATAGAGCTGTGACATGTCCGAATATTTTGAACCAATTTTTGGTTCAAAGTATTCCCGTGAGGTTTTAGCACGACAGTAATGCGACGGCATCTTTTGAAGATCTGCTAAAAACTTTTCAACATATTTGTGGTCTTCAATTTTTTATGGATTTACGCGATTACTGGTTAAAGAAGGTGAAGCGGGAGGCATTACTCAGTCTGTATTTGTCAGCCAATATCTGATAAACCAATCTTTAAAGCCAAGAGTGGCCGATAATATTTTATTACAGACTTGATGACGTACATTATCAATCGTCAAAACGTAAGTTCGACTATCAGTACTATTGGATGATTCCGGATTTTTGTGGTTTTCTTGGGTACTTTATTAACGTGATAAGTTATAATTAATCTTCACTGCTCCCAGTTAATTTTTGCAAAAATGTTCAAACAAATATGTGCCGCTGTTGTTCGTTTATATTGTCACATGATCTGAGTTTCGATTTCTTGCAAAACGTGGAAGTGCGTAGTGGTTGAATGGATCTTGCAGACTTAATTACGTCTTGTTTCACTTAAAAAAAATTATTGGTCTTTGCTTTTCTGCCTCTTCTATATACAAAATAATTTTCACTTTTCATCCGTAACTCTTTGTTAACATTGGTTTTATATTTCTTTGGATCTTTAGTCGCTTTGTTCTGTCGATTTTTGTGACTTAACAAATCACCGTGATAAGGCATTACATTTGTAGAACATGATGGTGAAGCAAAAGCACAGGATTGCTGCATATTGTTCAGGGTAAAATAAATTACTTCATTAGAAATTAGGTCTTGAGTATTGAGTATATATACGAGAATATCTTGGTTTGAACTAAAGAAAGATTCGTCACGATTTAATATTATAGAATTTATATTCGCGATAACATTTCCCAGTTCTTGCAAAACGTATGACTTTCTTTCGTAATATTGACAACATTCAATACAGAAGATTGAGGATACTCGATGGCCACTGTAGCGTATTCGGGTGGTTCTTGTTGCAGGTCAAAAATTTCATTACCAACTTTTTACATTATTCGTAGTTTGTTAATGTCAATGTTTTCTATTGATCAATGGTGAGATGCGCAATAAGCGACTCTATACAAAGGCATTTAAAGGTGAAAACCGCCAATTTTCGACTTGAGGGGCGATATCTCATTTAATCGCGCATTTCAGTCACCACGGTTTCTTGAGCGATTTTTATAAAGACTGAATCTTACAGAAGCATAGTATCTGTCGAAAGCTTTGGACCACACCTTCAATATTTTGCATTCACAGAAACCGATATAAATGCAAAGTATTCTCTACTAACACCTGTGCCACTGCTGTATTTGAAACCGATTCAGTGCAAGCCACAGGAATCAGTTTCTTATTTTCATAATGTTAATATGAAAATAAAACATTATGAAAATAAGAAACTGATTCCTGTGGCTTGCACTGAAAAGTTTACTTAACGTTCTAACTATTAGGCGTACACAAAACTATAGACAGTAAAAAAATTACATCCTAATGGAAAGTAGTATACCTTACACCACCACCTTTCAGATAAAACACGTTTAATTTTATAGCTTCAAATATTATATCGTCTCACCGGCTAACAAATGTTTCATCACGCTTGACTCTCGTAAATCATGCAAACCCAATTTGCGTTCAACGTGTTGTGCAGTAAATATTTCTGTTTTGACATTCAATATTGTTGGGCGAACCGTGGTCTGCGGAGGATGTAAGTGAGGTTGAAAAATATGCGGAGTTAGTGCGAAGATTCGTAGCGGACTATTATTATGTCAGACATTGTTTTTTCCGGATAAGAATCAGGATTTTGTTTACAAATGAATCATGGTTTTAATTTTCCCTTCTTTTATTGTTCTTTGTATTTTCTATATACATACATACATTCACGCCTGTTTTCCCGAAGGCGTAGGCAGAGGCATATAATACGCCTACACTTCGCCAAATATATAGTTAGTCCCACTTAATAGGTGGCGAGCCTATTGCCGCTTACCGGGCACTGTTACATCACTTGCAGGTGAGGTTGGCTTGGGCTCCTTAGGTCTTGGTAGGATCTCTATAAACCCTACTCTATAGTATATTCTACGTACTATTATTATCATTTTCGTCTTTTCTAATTTTATCATCTTCGTCTTTTCTAATTTTTACAACCAATTTTAAATACCAATTGTTTTTGCAATGATGCAATAAATAAGTGTAAAGTGAAGGCGTATTGAATTAGGGCGTGAAGAGTTAGCATTTTGACTCTCCATGAGAGCCGAAACTTTTTACAGTGCGACCTCGTCTTGGCAGCATTGTACATGATTTTCGTGTAATTAATTACAGATCAGTAGTAAGATTTATTTATTTGGTACACCAACAGATTACATTTAAAATTATACATTATAAGAGTTTACCTAGCATGCAACCCAATTACAGGTTAACACAACATTAAAACAAAAGATAACAAAAAAGTTTGAAATATAATATTAAAGACAAATAACAAACAAAGACGCACACAATGAAATCCCAAAAACTGTTTCAGTGACAGGATGACTTAATTTTAATTTTTAAGATTATAACCTAGATAAACACAACCAAGGACAAACCATACCGGGACAAACCATATTCTGAATATAATAAATTATACACAAATACAAGCAATCATAAATATTTTCAAGCCTGTTTTCCCGATGGGGTAGGCAGATATAACGCTTAAATTTAGCCCAATATATATTGCAGGTCTCACGTAATAGATAGCGACCAAATTGCCGCACTATTTTAAATCTATATGTCGTCACATTCCAAATAGTTTCATCGAGATTATGACTTTTTGGGTTTTACAAGCGCCGTGTGGTGACGCTAGTGTCTTTTTGCCTCACATGCGGACAGAGTTAATAAAGTCGGTTTTTGTTTTTTTTTCCTTAAATTAGCGATTTTGTGCTCCTCAATTGATATTAAATAAAATTAAGACTTCTTGGCGGGATGGTGAAATAAAATAAAATAAAATTTGTAATTTTTCGAACGTTAATGTGTAATAACGATGGATTATTAACCGTTAAGTGTTTGTGAACATATATGAGTTTCAGTATATCAAACAAAACAAATATCCGTTCTAAACAGTTTATTTATTTATTTAAACTTTATCGCACAAATTAAAATTAAAATGTACAAAAGGCGAACTTAATGCTGCAAGGCATTCTTACCAGTTAACCTTTGGGTTAGCAGAAAAGTATGAGGCAGTACGAATAAGAAAACATATAAACTTACATAGAATTAAATATGTGTTATTAATAAACTTCATATACCTATACACAAAATTAATAGTAATTATGATATGTAGACTCAATCAGATGATAACTCCTCAAGAAAGTATTTCTTGAGCAACCCTTTAAAAGTAGGCTTGCTTTCTGCCAACCTTATATCAGTAGGGAGAGAGTTCCAAAGTTGAATAGCTTTTATATATATATATATATATAGTACTATTTTGCAAACGGTCCAATTTTAGTAAACAGTTCCGTTTATCGGGAACTTTTATGTTTGCCAGAGCCTCGTCCGTTGATCGGCAGGCTCACCTTCAGGTGAGATTGGCTTGGGTTACTTGGATGTTGGTAGGAACCCAGTACAAAAATGTATATTCCTTGTGCAATAAATAATTAACAATAATATTTTTTTAATTATTGTGCTTCCGAGGGCCTACTCTAATTCAACGAAAACGGAACTTCGTTACACCTATCTATTCACTCTCTAGGTATATCATTATCGTGAGAAAGGAATGTGTATAACGAAGTTTCCTTGTCGTTAAATTAGAGTAGGCCCTCTGATTTCTTTTAAACTAATATACCCGCGAGTATGGAATCTATACGACAGAAGCCTAGCGATGATCCGCCTATCGCTACGCAGTTATTAACACCGACATGTATTTAAAGGTCGCCCTAATGTGTAAGTCTAATGTGCCACTAGGCTCCAAAAAATTAACAAATCTTTTAAAGGTCAATGTGTGCGATTCTATAATAAAATCCCAAGCAATATACAGCAATTAAGCCTAAATAAATTTAAATTAACAATAAAACGCAAGCTGTCTTCAAAGGGATATTATTCTATTAAAGACTATATGGCTGATAAAAATGCTTGGGATTAAACCGCCGTTTCATACAGGCTATTCTAATATGAATGACTTAAGGCATGAATATTGTTATATTATGTTGCATTGTATAGCGTCACAGACAAATGAAGATTGTTACTAACCAATCGATAATTTAAAAGAGCATAGCCTGTGAGTTTCTTGCCAGTTCTTCTTACAGAGCGGTGGCTCGGAACTGGCACTTAGATTCGCTTGCACTTAAATGTTTTTTGTTTTTTTAAATTATTTGGTTGCAAGTGAATCTAAGCTTCGTGATTTTAGTATAGTTATATTTTATTTGTTTTTGTTATTTTTTTATAATTTTGACGTTTTCAAGTACTATGTAATAGTTTATGAAATAAAGTATTTTTGACTTTGACTTTTGACTTTGACTTTGACTTCTATGTATCAACATGCCATTTCCGAAAGTAGCCACAAAAAGAGCACATTAAACCGTAATATGATTTATTATGCTGAAAATTTCACACCTCACTATCCAGACAACTCTTCTCAAATTCTAGACATACCTGGTATCTTATATCATGCATCTTTTGAAAGACGTGACCGCCATAAGGAGTACTGCCATAGTAAAAACAAATCAGAACGATATCTTTATACATGCAAGTGTTTATATTTTTAAATATGCCTCTGCCTACGAAATTGGTGTGATTTTATGTATGTATATTGAATATCTATTACATAAATACATACATAATGTCACGCTTCTTTCCCGCAGAGATCACATCCTTCCACTTGCTACGAACTTGGCACACACTTTTAGCTTCATTCGCACTTATTAACCATCTCATACGCGCACGTCATACACGAGTATTTAATATATGTATATTATAACAATGTATAATATGAATAAACAGTGGACCCCCAGTAAACCGGCCCCTGTCTAATGCGCCGCCCTCTGTAATCCGACGTGCTTATCACTGTTGAATGTAGGAATAAATCATTGTTTTTGAAAATCTTTACAAATAAAGCTGATGCATCATTAAACAGATTGCAACTTGTACGCGCCACTTCATGATAATCTTTTAGTTTGGCGTTGTAATTTGTCGAATTGCAAGGTACTCTTTATCAAAACAATGCGGACTATAAGGGATTTGGGGTGGTACTCTGTAATCCGACAAATTCGATAATCCGACACTGCCCAGCAACACGTTTGTCGGATTACCGGGGGTCCACTGTATGCAAAATAAAATCTGCACATTTAGAAGTTTTTATTTTGGGTTCAGACTGAAAACCAGCGCCGGGCTTACCCTGTGTGCCTGGCATATGCTGAGGCTGACACCCATTGCCATCGCCTAACACTATATTTTTTTTTTTATGTGACTTGTGTATTTTTTTGTTAGATGTGGCAATAAATGTCTTTTTATTTTTATTTTTTAATTTTATGTATGAAAGTATTTTAAATGATGATAATGGCCTGTAATGTATCATTGCACTGCCCGCTATCGGCAGGGAGTTCATCTGCACACCTCAGAAATGAAGGATACAAGCACGGCATACATAATGAAATAAACTCCCTGGCAAGGTCGTCCCCAGAGATTTCTAAGGGCTCTTTCAAAAGTACCTTAGGTAAGATTACCAATGTTTCTTTGAAAAGGGCAAAACACGGTATTTCAACTATCGGAAATGTAAGGTTGTGAAAGCCTCAAGATATTGTCATATCAACATTGCACTTCAAACTCTGTCGAAAACTATAGGTATTGGTAATTGTAAATTATTAAACCAGAACAACTTTTACAACTATTGTATGAAATTTTCTACTAATATATGTTAATAGGAATTTTTTCGAATTTTTGTGATCAAAGTGACCAAACGCTATACTTATAATTATGTAAGGACCTCATAAATATTATAATTAGTTCTGTCAAATTTGTTTGTGTTTTATTTTTTATGTACACCAAGTGCTAATATTTATATCGTGGACAATGTTTATGGTTAACATTTTACTGTATATATATGTATAGTAACATATAATTATTGTACTAATATGTTATAATTAGGTCTGTCAATTTTATTTGTGCCGTATTTTTATGTACACTAAAGTCGAATGGTAATATTTATATTGTGAATAAAGTTTTTGGTTGGACAATCATCAAAATTTCAATATGTATTTTTGTATGGTTTTCATAATGATGGCAGTTTTAGGAGACTCTTTTGTTTTAAAGAGAGTAATCTTCCAAGTTTAAAAATACCTGTGACAGAAGAGCTCCCTCATCACTGAGTTGTATTACAGTCTATCACATCATGAGAAACAAATGTATGATACATATGAACCATATACATTTCAATAGTGTTACAATAGAAAAAAAATACAAAAATACCACAATTATCTAGCTGATCTCATAATCGTTAGAAAAATTTTTGAAAGTATATCTTGTGTACGTAAAAATTATTGCAATTTAAAAAATGTGATATTATGTTTTGCAAGCCAGTATATAAGCGACATCTCTACGTGTTTAAGCTAGCTCGTTTGGTGCTTAAATTTCCTTTTGTTTTCCGGATGGAAAATCTAAAATGACTGTCTCCCGCTGTGGGTGAAGTGGAAGTACCTTTTAGCCTGTTATATGACTTTATAACCATTTCGAACAGTCCCACAACATTTGGCCTACTGATATGTTTCTACTATGGTACTGCTCACAAAATGTGAGGTTTCCTTTTCGTCTGGATACACAATATTCAAGATGGTTTTATTTGGCTACATACAATATACAAAGCTTTTTATATATTCTCGCAAATGTTTTCTCTGTAGCCAAAAGAACCTTACATTGTGGTATTTTTTCGGCAGGTATTTGATCGCTCTGTATTATATGTTTATCAGCTCTAGTGTATATAGTGAAAAGTAGTAGTCTTTATATTTCAGCTAAATGTATACGAAAAAAGTGTCTATTTGCAGTTCCGTTCAGTTAAATGCATATTTTAATAGGTGTATTTGGATTATACCAAGATATGAAACCCATTTTGCTTTTATTTGTTGATTATGGTACCGCTCATATCTCTTTCGTTGTTGTGAAGAAAAAAAAATGGTTTGTAAAAAAATGAGAAATCCATATGATCCTGTTTATATTAAAGACAATAAAGTATATTTTTTTAATTTTATATTAGAAGCACAATTCAATCTCACCTCAACTTAGACCAAGTTGCACTTAACGATCAACGGACGAGGCTCAGGCAAAGATACAAGTTCCCGGTAAGCAATAATATACTCGCCACCTATAACGTGTGACCTATATTATTGGCGAAATTCGGGCGTATAATATCTATGTGCACCAAAAACAGGCGTGATTGTATGTGTGTATACATTTATACTTCCATAGGCTGCTAATTTGGCAGGCCCATATTTAATTGCCACTTTGTACCATACTTGTACTTATAAATTCTTTCTACAACTTATCTAATAAAATAACTACGCCTATAAGATAATTTTGTACCATGTGACGATAGCGGAAACCTCAGATACATGGTAGTTAGTAAAGGACTAAAAACCGCAAAAACACGGCACCTACAAAAACATACAAACGTGGAGTAAAAAGGCAAAGGGCAAGTAGACTGATGGTCTTCGGGCACGCCCAGCCCATCGCATTAATGACGGGGCCATCCCACCCACAGCCTGAGAAGCTTTGGCATGTTTCAGGAGAAACAGCTAGTCTAACATTAACAAGACTGATGAAATATGGTTCCCAGTATAATTAGATACACTTTTAGAAAGCTTTGGCATATTCATGAGAAACAGCTAGTTCAATACTTCTAATCATGAGTTAGATAAAATATAATAGGTTATTTAAATCCACTTTTTTCTAATTCTTAAATTTTTCTCCCACGACGATGCTAAAAGAAATTTCTTTTGGAATAAGCAGGTCTTCGTACTGGTGGGTTTGTCTCAAAGGGCGAGTTTATTGATGGTCTTGGGGCACGACCAGTCCATTACATTAATGACGGGGCCATCCTACCCACAGCCTTGGAAGCTTCGGCGTGTTTCTGGGGAAACTGCTCGTTCAACACTAAATATGATTGTACAGTGACGCTTTCCGTTCGTTCCATTCTTTTCCAAGTAGACTAAGCGCGACCCGTAAGCAAACATAAAACAAATTATGTTAGGTTATTTCATTTCATTATATACTCTTTTCTAAGTCCGTCTCATTAAATATCCCTATCGCGGGGATGCTGAAAACATATTATTTTGAAGGTCCTAATGCTAATCTATTCGTTTATTTTTTCCATTGTTTCAATGAGCGAGTAGACTGATGGTCTTTGGGCGCGGTTAGTTCATCGCATTCTGGGAAATCTGGGACATAACTATTATAAGTATGCATTTTACAAACGAATATATTTATGTTATTGTTAAATACCTATGGTATAAGATCTATTTATTTAGGGGTGCAGAGCGCTGTGTGAGAAGTTAAAGATTATTTATATGTAACATCGCAAAACCAATATGTCGAGGTGGCGAGTATGCCCACATTTTGGTCCTGAAGTCGTGGGGTCAATGCAATAAAATTTTTGTGTACATGAACATGAATATTTGTTCCCAAACACAAGTCCTACATGATACTTATACATATCTTGGATTTAAACAATTGATGTGTTTTTAAGAATATATTTATATGAATTATGTATTTACAGAAACAAAAGTATATTTTTAAGTTCATGCGTTATTTAACATTCCTATCAAAAGTTCTTAATAATACTTATCTTGGAACTAAATAATTGGTGTCGTCTTACAAAACTTTCTGTTGCACGTCTAAAAGTCATTCAACCAATTAAGAGTACATTTCTATGGTCTTTGGTTTCCTATGTTTCCGACAGGCTAGTCTTAAAGCAGAGAATGTCTACCCATCAGTCAAGACTTCCACATGCGCCATTTAACACTGCGCGCCGCATCGGTGCCTTCCCAGGTGCCGACCGCTTCAGATGTCGTCTTTAAAGTAGCAATACTAAAGGCTTATTACAAGAAAAGGTTAGTCCATTCAAGCCCGAAAATTACCACACACACCGAGTGTGTGGTATGCAGGGACATTATCTCCCTTCTCCCACCGTGGGGAGTAATTTCCTATGGTTGTTGTTTTCTGGAACGCAAAAATAGTCTTAATGAGCATTCGTTTAAGAGCGGTCTGGCTGTTTTATATTGAGTGTGGCTCTAGGCTCAAGTACGGATATTTCCATTGAGGGTAATGGGTGTACGGGTTCAGTGGTTATATTAGAAGGCTTCTACTAACGTGATAGGATATTTTGAAATCACTTAAAGATGATGATACTATGTTGGACGGCGTTACTGGCTTCGTAATAATGAATATATACTAATGGATTATTTGTGTCTATTTCGATAAACGTACTTTAAAGCACAATAATTCTATCATATTATATATATGGTACATAAATTCTATCATATTTCTTAAATGCTACAAAGATTCTATCATATTTTTCAGATGTACAGTAATACATACAGCCTAAATATCATTTATAAGCAAAACAAAAAATTTAATGACTAAAAATTAAAAAAGTTGAAAATTGTGAAAATGTAGTCTTTCTTGTTATAACTTACATATTAATTAGACTATAAGACATTGAGCAGAATGAGATCTAGTCCCAACAGAATCCTGAACATGTTAGTGAATAAGTTTGATGCACCGATTAAGGCACTTTGTGTCTGTGTTGGTGCATCACAAGCCGCCACAGTTATAATTATGTTCAATTTAAGTTTTTTATTATTATTGTATTTACTAATTGTTGTTATTTTAAGTTGTGTAAATTACTAACAATTGGACCATTGTAGTCAAATAACTGAATTTATTTATTATTTTTATTATTGCAGCACCTTTAAACGCAACTAAGTTGTAACACATTTAATTGTTGAGACTTGATGTACACTGAGGTGGCAATAAACTAATTGAATTAAATTATTTAAACATAATCTAAAGGATGAAACCAGACGATGCTAATCCTCTAATCGCAGTCAAGGAACTTGGCTATTAGTCTCATGTTTTCGACGCACATAAAAGTCTACATACATACATACATTCACGCCTGTTTCCCCGAAGGGGTAGGCAGAGGCATATTATACGCCCACACTTCGCTTTATATAGTTGGTCCCACGTAATAGATGGCGAGCCTATTACCATTTACCGGGCACTGTTATGTTCGCCAAAGCCTCGTCCGTTGATCAGCAGGTATACCACTTGCAGATGAGGTTGGCTTGGGATCCTTAGGTCTTGGTAGAATCTTTGTTTATGTATTCGCCACTTAAACCCCTCAATTACCTCATTGTTTTTGAAGACGTGTGAAGCTCCGTATAACAATATGGTAACTAAACAATTAACGGTTTTGCGAACTAGGGCGAGGTTCGTCGTAGACGTAACTTTGTTACGCAGAAATTGAATTTTCGATAATAATATTATGTAGGCATGTTTGTATAATAACTATCTTCATTAAAATTAGATATAAGAATAAATAGATAGACAGATATACTCTTTATTGACCAAAAAACAAAAAAACTACTATTATAATATTAAAAAACTAACATACATACATAATGTCACGCCTCTTTCCCGTAGGGGTAGGCAGAGATAACATCCTTCCACTTGCTACGATCTTGGCACACACTTTTAGCTTCATTCACACCCATTAACCTCCTCATACACGCCCGTCGGTGTAGGGTACTTGTGACCTGCCCTTTCTCTAAAAGATTTTGTATTTGGTCATGGAAGGTCTTACGTGGTCTTCCTCTCCCAACACTTCCAACCACTTGTCCATCATAAATCACTTTCGTTAATCTACTTTCATTCATCCTCTCAACATGACCAAACCATCTAAGCATACCTTTCTCAATTCTTGTCACTATATCTTCTTTTACACCAGCTTTAACCCTTATCACTTCATTCCTTATCCTATCACTCAATTAAAAAAAATAAAAAATCAAAAAAATTAAATAAAGGAAAAAGGCCTATCTAGGCGGTCTTATCGCTAAAAGCTAACTAGATAACCCGACGCAAAGGACAAAGACAAAGACTTTTTATTTCACATAAAATATGGTACATGAGTGGTCTTAAGGTTTAATACAGTCCGCATATTTCACCAGTAACTGGTATGCAAAAATATAATTAGCGGAGAGAACAGGAAAGCAATAGGCAGAACACATAATCTTTAAAAAGAATAAACACTAAAAATATGAGTTTGTTTATTTGTTACTCTTTTTCGCTATTATTATCTTAGCCCCTTAACGTCCCACTACTGAGGGGCTCCTCTCATGAACCAAAGAACGTACCCATACTACGTGGATTCAGTGCGGCATACATGTTAAGTATGTATGTGGACGTCTTTGGGCTGATGATAATGATGATGACTGGTCTCATGGAACTACAAACGCGACACACTGCAGTAGAATAAAAGTTTGGTAGAATATAACTTTATTGTTTATCACCTTCATTCGTTAGTAGAGGCACGGTCTCAGTAGTAGGACATATAGACTAAGTCGATGAGTAAAATTAATCAACACATTTTGACAAATGGCGACAGATAGGACACAGAGATCAGTATATCCATACTCTGTTTCTAAGTGCGTGTGTTCGATACCTACAATGGACAAATACTGCTCATTGGTGCTACTTCGGGTTAACTGTAGTGATCTCATTATCTAGTCTCATCTAATTCACTAAAATACACCATTCTGTTTAGCATTTCAGTAACAAAAAGTATATTTATAGATTGAACTGGTCAATGAAAGCATTTACTCCGGCAAATAAGGTAATGGGTTTTCTTTTACCGGTTATTTCATAAGTTATGAATAGGCGTTTGTGTTTATAACAATAGAGTCTTAATATTTTGATATTTATTTTTACGATAATTATACCAGCCTTATTAAGTCCACTGCTGAACATTAGCCTCCCCAATACATTACAGTCTAAGATGCACATACCCCCACAGCCCATAATCACCTCGCTGGACAGGCGGGTTGGTGATCGCAGTTCAAGCCAGTACGCAGGATGACGCTGCTGCTCATCATCCGGTATGGGGACCCTTTTTTTTGCATAATGTCATTGGTCCTAATTTCGTTAGGCATAACCGGTTAGGCATATTTTTTTTAGTCATAATCGTCTTTTCGCATAATGGTTACTTGACATACTGTATTACTTAGCATAATGCTTATTTAGCCCAATGTTGTTTGCCCTATTCTTGTGTATCATAATGTTTTTAGGCATATTGGTTTTACGCATAATAAATATTTGTGTCATGTATGATATGAAGCCATAGGTAATGGAAACATTATTTAGTTATTTTAAAGTATTTATTTCATGCTTTGTTTATTAGTGTAATTATGTTATGTTAGTTTAATGATTTACTTTTTTTTACATGCTTTTATTTTTGGGTTAGGTTGAGGTTATTTTTTTTTTCTTACCATTAAAAAGTATTTTATTACAACAGTAGCCCCCCCTGTATGTTTCTTTTGAGCAATTATTGTTTTGTTCATTTATGCTTATATACTTGTATGCGTTTCTTCAGTTCGGCTTTGTGATAGTATGCCTTTTAATTGTTATGCTTAAAGTGTGTATGCGTTGTATTATTATTCCTTACCAGTTATGCCTAATGACTATTATGCGTAACGATTATTATGGATGGTAAAAATATGCAATGCGTATTTATGACATAAAATTTTATGCGACAAAATAGGGAACCTCCGGTATGATGTCTCTTTGTCTACTCTTACGACTCCCCGTGAGATGAAAGGGGGAGGCACTATTCCAGGCCGGTATCACAGCACTGATACGATGGCAGTATTTATACGATACTAAGACTTATTTGAAGCGCTCGAAGCTCTGCGGTGCTGGGTGGTCGGAAACGATCACCGAAGTACAGCAGAGTTTATAGAGGTCAGTCCTTGGATGGGTGACCGTTTGTGTGGCATTTGATATCGAGCGCTTCCGTGCTTCGGAAGGCACGTTAAGCCGTTGGTCCCGGTTATCACTAAATGTGGTAGTCGTTAAGCCATGTTAGAAGCCTAATAGGTGGCTTGATGAATTAAAACTCGTAAAGAAACTCGCCACCTACTGTGGGACCAACGATATAACTGGCGTAGTGTAGAGGAATAATATGCTGCTGTCTTCCCTTCGGAGAAACAAATTCGTATGTAAAGCTGCAAAAGTAATATTTATTTTCAGTTATATTAATAAAGTGTGTGATTGTACATATTAATGGTCTCAATGAATAAATAAAATATGTCTGCTCACCATCAAGCCACAGTTCATAACTTTAACCACAGTGCCCACACATCAAATGTTGTGACGGTAATTTAATAAATCGTCATGCCTATTCAATGAATTAGCTACAGCAGTTCAGTCACTAAGGCTGTAAATAGTTTTTGTCCCCATCTCTGCTCTAAAGAATATATAATACCCAATGAGCTCGATGTATGGCCAGTAATTAATAATCTGATCCCAGCGTTTTTAGCAAGCACCCTCACAAATGACTATCCCAGGTTCATTTAAAATGAGCGGGTAGTTAAAATTTTAGAGTAAAGCTTTTAATGTTAACGAGATATCATTGGAAGGGTATTTGTGTTTATGTTTTGTAAAACTGTTTTGAAATTTGCTTCTTATGCCGTTTGTATGTTGTGATGCTCTTGTGGCGCTTATTAACCTTTCGTAAACCATGAAGGTTTTAACAGACCCCAGCTATAAAAAACCTTGTAACCCTTTTGGCGTTTCGAGTGTTTTATGCCCGTTTTTACCAAACCGTAACGCATCTTTAACTAAGTGTAATATACGTTCAGAATCGAGTACCTACCTAAATTCATTTTCCCATTTCAAGCGTCACTTAGTAAGGTTATTTCTAAGTTACAGTTTTGTTTATATTTTGTACTGTGACTATATCCGTTTAGCTGTTTTGACATTTTTAGCTATATGGATTACTTTGATACATGACGCTAAGGAATTAATTTAAATACAGATTGTGTTGTATAAATAACTTCATATTATTTTGGAGAAGAAAAAATTATCGCTATTCATTTTAAGACTTCTCCAATCATACAATTTATAAACATAACTAATCGAATCGTACAATATAATTGACTTTTAACAGGCAGATCAGGCTAATAAACTTAAGGTCTCTCTTAGCTGTTTAGGTGACTCTTAGACATTGGTGAAAACAAATTCATCGTAAAGCGTTCCCTTCGTACTGCTTTAGGGGTTTCTTAGCTTAGGGGAAAATTGCTGAAAATGGGACGACGTTACGGAACCGCTTGGTAACGATAGTATAGCAATCGCGACGCCATCACAGCAAGCGACAATTTGTGGACAATTGATTAAATTTATATTGTTAGGTATAAATAAATTGGGTAGGCAGAGGCATAAGATACGCCCACACTTCGCTGTTTAAATTGTTAGTCCCACGTAATAGGTGGCCTATTGCCGCTTTCCGGGCATTTTTATGTTCGCCAGAGCCTCGTCCGTTGATCGGCAGGTGCACCACTTGCAGGTAAGGTTGGCTTGGACTCCTCAGATCTTGGTAGTAGCCCTATACACCCTATACACCAGATTCACTTACACTTAAATATTTTTTGTTTTTTAATTGTTTTGTTGAATGTCAGTGAATCTAAGCTTCGTGATTTCAGTGTGATCATATGTCGATTGTATTTTTATATTTATATTTAATTTTGACGTTTTCAAGTTAATAGTTTATAGAATTGAAAGATTTTGAATTTGAATTGAAATCGTATCATACTAGAATTAGACGAAGAAAAATACTCTGGTATTTATAGTACATATATAATTGTAATTGTAACATAACACTAACAAAGTGCACGTCTACGTTTCTGGAGCGAGCTGAACCGTCCCGGAAATTTAGTAGCTCGTTATTTTCTAGTGGGCTCTCGAGCTTGAGTGCAATTTATCGGAAGCCCCCAATATAGTACCACCGATATTAAATATCTTCTTGATATTCAATATAATCTCTTCTGCATATGCAGTGCGGTCGGCATGAAATGTTATAATATATTTCTAGATAAAATTTAATGGCACACCAATTTTATAATATCTATTATTGGTAAAATTAAAATAATTTTCTGCTTACCTTATTATTTGATACATAGTGTACATGCGTACAAGTTGTGTATGCAACATGTTTCATTCATGTATGTGAGACAATAATACATTTTCTTTAATTGGTCTTATATACGTATTAAAGGAAGCGCTCGTGGCTCCACGGTGCTCGGTGGTCGGAAACGATCACCGAAGTAATGCAGAGTTTACAAAGGTCAGTCCTTGGATGGATGGGTGGAGAGGAGGCTCGTGCTCAGTAGTGGGACGTTTATCGTATTATTATTACGAGATGATTATAATCACCGCTTTTCACGGGTTGGTGATTGCAGTTCCAGTCAGTACACCGGATAACGCTGCTGCCAATCGTCCGATAGGATTTATCTTCGTCGACTCTCAAGACTCCCCGTGAAATGAGAGGGATGGCACTATTCTAGGCCAGTATCACACGAGACTATAACCGACGACCATAACTAAGTCTAAAAACAATTTTGAATTTGTTGTACTGCAATTTTAGTGATATTTGAAATTTTATCCCTAAAAATATCCTGTCGGCATGCCTCAGTAAAGGGCAAAGTCAGAAGCGAAAATAAAAAAATACTATTTACAACCAGAGGAAAACTAAAATATTTCTAAAATACAAATAGAATATTTACCCAAAAATCGTGCTATCAATAGGGCCCTAGGAAAACATGGCTGGCAAATGTTTGAACCAAATGTTTTTCACTTACTATTACTGGCAACATTTTCACTTGGAATCGTGCTTTTTTACATGCAACCCCTTTTGGAGATAGATTGAAATAAATATTGATGTCGGGCTGTTTGATAAAAAGGAGCGGGGATATTCGGATATTATGTATATTTAGTGTGGTGTCAGTTCAAGCGGAACTTGTTAGTGTCGTATGCACAGGGACAAAATCGAAAGTATCTTGATTTATTGTTTATATGAAAACAATTAATATTCCTGAATATAATTATCCGACAGTGAATAACTCAAAATAACTGATAAACGGGTACTAGACATGTAGGGTAAACATTTATGATTTCTTAGAAATAGTTAGAATGTATGAGAAACACCCACACCAAGATAAATATTCGTATACATACATGTATATCGTTAATTTGTGCTGTGTAATGAAATGTATGTTTTCCGTTGTGATTAAAAAATAATAATAATTACATAAATAATTATCTTACAATCACACCAGTTATTTAGTTGCAAGATAAGTAAAGGCTGTCTCATTAAGAGTGCACTTTTTCATTTAAAAAAACAAGTATGTTATAACTAAGTTGTGATATTTCATAGTATAGTAAAAAATACATATTCCGATGGAGTATGGAATAAAATATCCGTCGTTGACCCCCACGGCTCCTATTCCTTAACTTTTGCACAGAGATGTGGCTGTATCTCACCGATTACGCGTTGGTTTTCCGATTGGGGGCCTACCGCCGAATTCGATGGATTACCGGTGATCAAACTTTGTTTTGCGTTTATTAATCCGTACCGGGGAATCTGCCGACAGCCACCTCTCATTCATGACCTTCAGTCCGTGACAGACCAATAGGTAAATGGAGAACGCCATTTTGTTTCGATTTCCATGAGTTCGGCGGTACGACAGAATCAATTCGAAATCCATTTTGCCTTATAATCGATTGCCATCGAACTCGGCGGTAGGCCCCCAGGAATTGTTTCGGGTTTATTCGTATAATGGCGTGGAGGTCTCCGTTTATATCTGTACCCTGTTTTTAAGGTCGTGGGTTCGATTCCAAATTTTCACAATTTTTTATACGCGTGAATATAAATAATTGTCTTGTCTTTTCTATATAATTATGTTCAATTATGTATTTATAACAAAAAACATAATATATAAAGGTTATTCGTTCGTAAACAAGTTCGTAATGAACTTATCTTGGAACTAAATAGTGGGTGGAATTTTGAGGGAACATTTATTATTTTAATATTATTTATTTTTATTCATAAGAGTATTATTAACCGCATACAGTGAAGCCCCACCTTTAGGGATAGAGGGTCAGTATAACCCAGTCGCCCAAAACGGAACGATATCATCGTGAAAAATGACTTTTTTCGCTTCCGTTAATGTGTTCATATAAACTGCAAATGTCGGTCGCGAAAACTTATTACTGTCAGCTTTTTACTGTAGTTTTGGATAAAGGTCTCCCTACTTTATAAGTATTGTAATAACATTATTGAGCAAATTTGGAGAAAGGTGGATACTGCGTATCTACTTATATGTCGACCGAGGAGGTCAGTATACCTCCGCTTCTGAGTAATAATACTAGCAATGATTATCAATCATGTAATTATATAAAAACTAATGGAGCCTTTATAACTTTGTTAGAAGGAATTGAAAAGAAAATGATTTCTATATGAATGACTGTTGCATTCTCGTTATCGGCGAAACCGATTTTATCAAAACACAAGATTACACACGACTGGTGTATAATATATTCGGTATTTGGTTCACATCAACATAATCGTAGCCGTCCCTACTTATATAATATGTGGAGCCCCTTTTTATAATTGCAGGGTAGATATTTTCTAGTCTTCTTAAGGTGGGGAGTTATGTGAGATCTTTAAAAGGGCTTTTCTAAGCTTTTTTTAATTTGATTGTTCTTTGTCATCTTGTACGGCAAAAATATGAAAAAATAGACATAACTCTACATCATATTACACATGAGAACGTGTGGTTAAAAACTAAATAACCCGTTTAGTTTTGCAATATTACAAAAGTAAAGTTGCGTTTAGTCTTCTTTTCGGTCATTTTACTTCTAAGCTATTAATCGTATTTTTTCAAATAAAAGTGAAAGTGATTTAATTTTTATTTCCTTTTTCAACAGAGATCTTTAACCAAATTTAATCCCGTACCTACAAATTTACACACAACTTCTAGGGTTGGCTGGTAGAGATCTCTTCTAGAGATAAGTCCACCTTTGTACTTTCAGTTTTTAAATACCTTTTGTAAACTATTTATGTTTTATGTGCAATAAAGGATTATTAATTTTAGATCTTGTTCTTTAAGCAGCCTCTATGGCTTTAACTGTTGTAAATTAGCAATATCGGTACTAAATTGTCGAGATAGTTAATTCGAATGGTGCTCAATATCCCCTTAGCTTGTTTACCTGCAGGGGTCTTGGCTTAGATCAGTGGTTCCCAAACTTATTTTGTCTACTGCCCACTTTGAGAATAAATATTTTTTTAAGAGGCCTCCTAGCTAAATAAAATTACAAATCAATCCCAGGCCTCTACACAACGCCCTATTTTCTTTCTGGGTCTCTTACCGCCCCCCTTGAGACCTGCAGCGCCCATAAGGGGGCGTTATCGCCCACTTTGGGAAATACTGGTTTAGATAGTAATTTGAGAAACAGTATGCGATTAAATCAGATTGGATTGGAATTATCTTACAGCGCTTGTAATCCTTTGCGTATCCATAGTCGTATAATCTGCAGTGCTATAAGGTTAGTATCAGTTCAATGTAAATTGTAATGATATTGTGGTTATAAATATATAATTTCTAACAATTACACTAATTATTTAGTTCTAAGATTAGTACTCAATACTTTATTGCGTCCCACAATTGTTTTCTAAGGTGGTGAATATTAAAATTTGGTACATTTGTGGACCCTGTCGGGCACAGCATAGTGTGGGAGAGAGGAGGAAGGGCGCCGTATAATTCTTATTATTATTATTAAATTACTGTTATAAAATTACTGTTATTAAATTATTATTTATTTATTATTGTTTTCTCATATTATTTTTTTCATATATTGAATAATTATCATTAAGAACTTGTGTTAAGGATAATAAATAACGGATAATCATACTGACATACTTTTTATTTTTCATACATACATACATACTTAATATACATAGATAATACCCAGACCAGTACAAATATTCATGTTCATGCACACAAAGATTTGTCCTGTGTGGGAATCGAACCCACGACCTCAGGAGCGGAGGGCTGTTATACTGACCTCCACGCCATATCGGTCGTCAAATCGGTTTTCTGTAATTATTTATTTTAACCGTACAACAACAAGTTTACATGCATACATTGATTAAAATATATAATGCGGACCTATATGAGAATCGATTACAGGCGTACACAACATTGTCGACGCAGAGCACACATTAATTTGCACAAACTAAAAGGAAAAACAGACTTCATACAATTTGGTGCAAATAATTAAATGGAACGAAAATGATTGCGATTTCATACAAATATGACTTGTAAGTGTGTTGTGTACCTCTCTGTATTTCGATTCAATTAAATTCATTAATTTCCAAGAATATGGTTTACATCCATTTTGTATGTTATACACTGTGAAATTACTTTGAGCGGTGATAGCCCAGTGGCGAGACCCCTTGCCTTCAAATTCAGAGGGTCTCGGGTTCAAACCCTGGTGGCGCTCCTTTGACTTTTCGAAGTTATGTGCGTAATTATAGCTTGCTCCGTGCCTCGGAAAGCACGTTAAGCCGTTGGTCCCGGCTGTCATGAACATCTATGGCAGTCGTTATAAAGAAGTCAGTGCCTTCTAACAGACTGACAGCTGGTTTAACCATAGAATAATGTTTCCCTCTGGGTTGCGGAGGTCAGACGGCAATCAGAATAATGCTAGAATATGATACATTGTAAAATTACTTATGAACTGAAATGAACAAAGTTAGTTGTTCATATATTTGAAGTAGTTTAAATTTGCTATGATTTTTAATCGTTAGGATTAAATATCAGCCATTTAAAATTCACAACCAGAGAGAGCGCTCGTAGCTCCGCGGTGATCGGTGGTCAGAAACGATCACCGAAGTAAAGCAGAGTTTACAGAACTGACCATTTGATGGGTGACCGTTTGTGTGGCATTTGATATCGAGCGCTTCCGTGCATCGGAAGGCACGATAAGCCATTGGCCCCGGTTATCACTACATGTGTTAGTCGTAAAGCCATGTTAGAGGCCTAACTGAGCGGCTTGAAAAATTATAACAACAGAACGCCATACATCTGTAAGTTTGCCTGTGCACATGTTCTTTTTATAGTTGATGTCTCCTTAAAACCTTTTTTATGTTCGCGAGATATACTGCAATAATTACTAATATGTCAACGTCCGTTTTTATCATCGCACCCTCGCAGGCAGGGAGTATATTATAACACCTAAGATGACATGAGCACGTACGGCACATTTCAAAAGCATTTATGCCACATCTTGGGTTGTGGAATGAGCTCTGTGGCGAGGTTCCCTAAAAATATGACAGCAAGGAGATTTTTTAAAGAAGGTGTTAAGTAGTTTAAAAAGGGATTAAAGCTTTGTGATGCCTCTGGCTGCGTGCCTATGCTGTTGCATTTTCCACCAAATAGGTTATATGCTTGAATGCAAACTTGTGTTATAAAAAATATGCTCTTATCGAGGTGTGGACCGCTCTCATTTGGGATTCTTGTAATATTTGACTTTATTCAGAATAAGTAAATTAGTTAACTTAAACTGTAGGGTTTCAGATAAGAACTTTTACGACAAAAGTCGCTAGTTAAACCGTACCATAGAAAGATTTCTGTCCTGTTCAATATCCAATGCTGCTTTTGTACCAAATAATTTTAGCTCCCTCTAAGAAAGAGAGCAACGAATAAAGTTTAAGGATTAGGTATACAGTGGTTCTCTGAATTTTGTTACCAACGAGATAACTTTCTAAAGTTAGTTTAAGACACGAACGGTATCGGTGAAAAGGATGCGAAATGTGAAGAGTTACAAAATGTTTTTGATGGATCCCAAGATACTGAGTTTCAGGAATTAAATTAAATTACTTTGGTCACGTTTCTGGAAAGTTCTTAACACACACATACACATGTATAAGTTGTAAACGTTTGTTTTAGTCAGAAATATTATACCGCATACTGTCAATAGATGTCGCTATCTTCAGTTGAAGTGTTTCAGCGCGCAATACATATATGATTTTAGTATACTTGCACACACGTTTTTACATAACTCTCTTATAACAGATTCATTTAAATTAAAGTTTGTATTTGTGAAGCTTTACTAATCATGTTTTAGATGGTTTATTACTTTATTAACGACATTCTGGATTCTCTTAACAAGGTTCTGTTCTCATGAAAAGTAAAAAAAATATCTCAAAACAAACTCTTTATTTGTTTGAAACTTCCCATACAAAAACAAACATATGCTTGTGTTTAAAACCGTTTTTAATCTAGCTCGCATTGCTACGAGCGCTGCAAAATTCAAAAATATTATACAGCCAGCCACTTCTAAGGTTGAAGATAAATTTCAGGAGGTTGGCCGGCTGTTAAGCATCTCTGCCAAATCTTTTGCAGCAATTAAAATGCGTATTGACGGCTCATGGTATATGAGGTAGGCATATCCGATATACTGGAAGCAGGAGAGGAAAATGATTATCACCATTTTCAAGCATATATTTCGGGTTAACCCTGCTACAACTAGTTTAAAAAGAATTTCACTTATAATTAAATGTATCAAACGATGGAGGGTGACCTCAATGTCAACACAATGACGTCGTCTATGACACAATGACTCAATGTCAACACAATGACGATATCCTAGTCGCTTTCTACAGCACCTTGTGGGCATGACTTAACGTAGTGGAACTTTTTGTAGGCATTGCCGTACGATATTGGCAGTACCGGCTGGCAACAACTAACACGACAGTAGAAACTTCAATAGTTTATTGATTCAAGTGTTACTTTGCGGAAATCCGCTGTAAGCAAGTAATGGTTTCGTGTAATTTATTGATTCAAGCGTTACTTTGCGGAAATCCATTGTAAGCAAGTGACGGATTAATAATTCCCGCGCCACTATAATTTCCCGAAAAAACAAATGTGAAATAAGTATCTCGTTTCAGCGTTGGTCGTGAAGACATCATTGTTCTGAGGCATATTACCTGAAGATGCCCTGTGTAAGGGCGAAACACGTGTCGTGTTCAATAATTTATCGATTTTTCGGGAAATTGTAGTTACGCGGGAATTTCCGCGCAACAGTGATTTCCAGAACCATCGAAAAATAACTAAACACGAAATGTGTTTTGCTCTGCAGCATAAAGCATTAAAAAAACATAGCCTGTGAGTTTCTTGCAAGTTCTTCTTACAGAGCGGTGGCTCGGAACTGGCACGTAGATTCACTTAGACTTAAATATTTTTTCATTTATAACTGTTTTGTTGCATGTAAGTGAATTTAGGCTTCGTGATTTCAGTGTAATCATATTTCGCTTGTTTTTACACTTATATTTAATTGTAACTTTTTCAAGTAAGTACCTATGTAATAGTTTATGAAATGAAACATCTTCGGGTAATATATCAGACAGACTTAAAACAGCGATGTCCTCACGACCAACGGTGAAACGACAGTCTCTTTTTAGCGTCGATCATTTGCTTTTAGCAGAAACTTATCAAAAATGTATGCACATTGCATACATAAAAATCCATTAAATTGTTAAAATAACACTTGACAAATACTGACACAGATTCAATTTTGCCTATATTTCTTGATTATGGTACCGCTCATATCTCTTTCGTTGTTGTATTGTAAACAATATATTTTATTTCCATTCTGTTTATACAAATTTGACGAATCTAAATGATCCTGTTGATCTTAAATACAATGAAGTATATAATATTTTTATTTATCGTTAGAAAAAATATCGTTAGAGTTAGCAATTGCAGCGTTCACTTCATAAAATTAAGACGGTTAATAAACAACATCAGTTTCGAAGCCGTTTATCAATATGTTTGTTAATGTTTGGCTTCAAGCCAACAGCAAACATTTGACATAGTGTGCCCCACATCCTCTTTGTGTACTCCGATAACTCATTTTGACTATTTCGCTTATGTCTGCAAATATTTTTTGTTACGACTAGACCTCATACAATGGCTTAAATGCAATGTCACTCATTCTAGAAATATTTTCGGTTTCGCATAAAGTGTTGAAGGGCATCCTGTTGAAGCTGCTGGATGTCCCAAACCCGTAGCGATCATTTACTTCTGTTCGTAATGTTTGTGTGCACGAAAATGAATATATGTTCTGGTATGGGTGTTTAACTATATTGTATATTCAGTATATATTAAAAATAACAGTATTTAATTATGCTTTTAGCCGTAATTTAAATCCATAACACAAGTCCTTAGTGATACTAATCTTAGAACTAAATGATTGGTGTAATTGTTAGAAATTATTTATTTCTAAATATTGACTCACGAAGTGTGGGCGTATTTTATGCCTCCGACTACCCTTTTGGGGAAACAGCCGTGAGTGTATGTATTTATGTAATTAATGTTTAGCTGTAAACATTCATAAGAAATGAAATATAATAAAAATAAATAAAATTGATTAATTAAACTTTCCTTTATTAAGCGTTCGTAGCTCCTCCACAGTACTTCATCACGAACGATCACCGAAAAGAAAGTTTCAGAAGTCACTCCAAATCCCGTTTTTCTGAAGATACATTAAGTTTGATGTTGGTACGTTTAGGTAACGGAGTCTGACCTAAGTCCTTTTCACCTTGGTTGGTACGAGCTTCCGTGCTACATAGTAGATCATTAATTAAAATCATAAGTCAGTTATTCTAATTTGGCTCAATAGAGCTCTTATGATTGTCATACTTATAAACTAACGCGCCCGTTCACTGCGGGCGGGAGTTTGATCGTAAAAGAAAACGTTAAGTTTGGTTTTTTCTCCTGCCAGTTACAATAAAAATATCTAATATTAAAACAATTGTGTTCTGCAGTCACAAGATTTAAAAGATGACAAATCTCTTTTTAGCGATATTAACATAGTTACGGATAAACATGGTAGAAATGAGCAGACGCGTTTCGCTCAACCATAATAATGAAATGAGATTAGGAATGGACTGAGTCATATCTACTTATTCCTACAGCTTACCTGAAGAAACCCTTAATCCCACTTTCTAATATGATTAGTTTTATACATAGTACTAGCAACTGTCAACAGACTTCGTTAGCGTGATAATTGTAGTATTTTGTCTTAAGAAATAGCCCAAGATACCGTACAACATCAGCTAAATGCTATTTAAATTTAAATCCAAATCAATTCCGTTGTTTTGGAATTTAGCCGAAACAAAACGACAGACAGATTGAAATTTGATATTCTGTGGAACACTCCATAGAAGCCTCCAGTAAAGTCTCCACGTCTTTACTAGGATATGACTTATACTACTGCTATATATAATAGGTTGGGGAAAAAGTCTTTTCGTATTTTTGTATGAAAAGTCAAGACATTTTTTTCAAAGTTTATTTACATTTATTTACAATATATATGTACCGTTTTGTTGAATAACTTTCTGCCATTTTGTGGGCAGAGACATTATCCCGTTACTGTAGAAACTTTGGGACTTCTGATCAAAAAAACGGGACAAATAGTTTTGGCAGTCCTCTCTTGAGGTCAACCTTACAGAACCTAAAGAATTCTGCAGAGACCGAAACAGGTGAAAATCTGAAGGCGCAAGGTCAGGGCTATATGGTGGATGCACTAGGACCTCCCATTCGAACTCTCTTAATTTTTGCTGAGTGGCTAAAGATGTTTGTGGTCTAGCGTTATCGTGATGAAAGACCACACCCTTCCTGTTGATCAATTCCGGCCGTTTTCTCTAGACTGCTTCCTTTAATCTCATCAGTTGCTGGCAGTAAAGATCAGAATCGATGGTTTTGCCGGGCGGTAAAAGCTCATAATAAACAATGCCCTTCCAATCCCACCATACACACAGCATCACCTTATTTCGTGTTAGGCCAGGTTTGGCCACAGTCTGTGAAGCCTGGCCAACTTTCGACCACGACCTTTTTCGCACGTTCTTGTCGTACGTGATCCACTTTTCATCGCCAGTTATCAATCTCTTCAAAAACGGCTCGGTTTCATTACGTCTCAATAATGAATCGCAAATGAGTACACGGTTCATTAAGTTTCTTTGAGTGAGCTCGTGTGGCACCCAAATATCGAGCTTTTTTGTATAACCAGCTTTCTTCAAATGGGTCAAAACTGTTTTGTGGTCAATTCCCAGTTCTTCAGCTACATCGTAACTACTAATATGCCGATCTTGCTCCACTCTTTCAAAAATGGCGTCCATTTTATTCGTAACAGGGCGACCAGAGCGAGGTGCATCTTTAACATCAAAATTTCCGGACTGAAAACGTTTGAACCAAATTTGTGCTACTCTTACTGACACTGCATCAGGTCCATAAACATCACAATTTTTTTTCACTGCTTGAGTTGCATTTTTGCCTTTTTTATAATAAAATTTTAAAATGTATCGAATTTCTTCATTAGATTCACTCATTTCTACGGAGAGAAAAACAAATGAAAAATAGCGGGAAACAACTTTTTTTTATTTTTTTCTTTTCTTTATAATGGCCTATATATAACCTTTTTAATGTTACCAAAACCAGCCAGACACAAATAGTACAGTCAAAAAAATTTTATAATAAGTTTATACCTACGTTATGCGAAAAGACTTTTTCCCCGACCTAATATATATAAAAAACGTTAACAATGTTGAATTTGTATGCAAATAAATTGATTTATAAAATTCATATGCAAATTACCTTGATAATATCAAATTACTTGACACTGGCAAACTCTAACAAAGAGAGAAAAAAAAAAGTCTTCCAAATTTAATGCTAGTTCGGAACACGGAAAAAAAAAAGAAAAAAAAGTGAGGTATTGACGAATATAAAACCTTCTTTCCTTCCAGAAGTCGGTTAAAGAGAGGTAAAACGTAAGCGTGATCTAGGAATATAAAAAAGTTAATACCCCATAAAAAGTCAGAAAATATTGAATTACGAAGTCATAACAGCCAGAACAAGGAAGGTAAATATGTTTGGTCAAAAATATGGAGCATTTCTAAGTAACTGTGACGCATATTCGGGATTTATAGTGCAATTCCGAGGTCTTAAATAGGTTGAAATAGGTATGCCATGGTCTTACTGCATAAATCTGGGGCCATTGTTTTTCATGCTCCCCGGAGGCGGCCGCCTTCGGGCTCCAGCATCGTGGTCGGAGGAACTCCCATCTCTGTCGAGAACAAGCTGAAATATCTCGGCATCCTTCTCGACAGCAGATGGGAATTTGAGGCGCATCTTCGGCACCTGGAACCGTGACTGGTGAGCACGGCGGTAGCTCTATCTCGCCTGCTCCCTAATCTCGGGGGGTGGTGGCGGCAGCTGTCGTCGCCTTTATATGGGGGTGGTGCGGTCCAAGGCCTTATATGGGGCCCCAATATGGGCGAGCTCCATCGCGAGTCGCCATCGACAGATCCTGCAGCAGTCTTAGAGGGTCACGGCGACTCGCGTGCTGAGGGGGTAACGCACCATCTCCCATGAGGTGGCTTGCGCGCTCGCCGGGTCTCTGCCGTGGGACCTCGACGCCGGGGTTCTCTCGGCGGTGTTCTGGCGGTGCGCGCAATCCCGGAGCCAGGGTCTTCGCCCCGCACCGGACACTGTAGTGCGATGGCGTCGAGAAGCCCAGACGCATGCTCTGGGCGCATGGCGGCGGCAGCTCCTTAGGAGTGCCGAAGTTGCGGTCGGTTCGAGGTGCTGTATCCTCGAGGCGGTCGGGCCCATCATCGAACGATGGGTCGGCCGTCGGTGGGGTCGATGTCCTTCCAGCTCACGCAGGTGCTTCCCGGGCACGGGTGCTTCGGGAAGTATCTGTGTGACGTCGCCGGGGGGGAATCGACCCGGTGCTGCCACCATTGTGACTGCGCAGTTCACACTGCACAGCACACGATGGTGGAGTGACGCGCGGCCCCGAAACTTTTTTTTCGATAACTCTTTTCTGTAGTTTTTGAGATGACTCGTAACAAACATACATATTAATCTTTCCCCATTACACTATACTACGAGTATACTGAGACTATACTGAGATCTCAAATGGAATTCTTAGATAATTTTAAAAATTATGTTGCACTGTTTTGTTACATTTATTAACACTCATGAACGTTCACAAACACTTAACGGGTAATAATCCACCGTTATTATACATTAATGTTTGACTCACATCACAAGTTTTAGAAAATACAACTGTAGATATGACGCTTGACTTTTCCGCCAAGAAATAACGTTTTTTTTTAAGCTATATTTTGTAGTAAAGAATTGAAAGCTGGTTTAGAATAAAACCTCTTTCAGTAAATAACTCCGAATACAAACCTAACAAAATCCTTATTAAGGCCGCATACTCTTAGAACTTTCTGAACAACGTACCTATAGCAAAGTTTGAGGCATTTCCAAGTCAAAACAAGGCAAGTGCATTATACTGGAAATCCTTCTCAATGCGCGGCTTAACCTGAAATCTCTAGGCTTTTACGCTTCCAAATGAATGCCCGAAACGGCTGAAAACACTCCAGCTCTTTAATATCTTAATTACTGTAAAATGTACCGGCGTTAGCATTCGGGTGTGAGCTGAGTAACCCTGCGTGATATAATACTCGTAATAATGAAAATATTAATAATTACTTCAACTCACTACATACTTCATGTAAATTATTCATTTATTTTATCTTATTGCACATTTAGCGATAACTGAGACCAGTCTCTTAAATAAGACCTTTAAAAAAATAAGGTATTTGTTTAATTCCCATTATTCCAAGCGAACCGCACTTGCAAGTGGTGCACCTGCCGATCAACGGGCGAGACTCTGGCGAACATAACAGTGCCCGGTAAGCGGCAATAGGCTCGCCATTCCGTGAGACCAACTATATTATAATTGGCAAAGTGTGGGCGTTAATATGCCTTTGCCTACCCCTTCGGGGAGACAGGCGTGTACTATACGTACCTTTTATTCTTAAGTATAATTTTTTTGTGTGACTTGTAGGCGCATTGGATATAATCTGTTAGCCATCATGAAAAATGTAACTATAAAAATGGAAAACAAAGTTAGCTTGAATTTTGTGGTACTTTTATGGATTCAAATAACTGTCAAAATCTAGTAATTGGCAATCTAAAATGTATACCTATTATTCAGTAAATTATATTAATATTACTTATTCATTAGCGACTTTTAACAGGCTTTATTGTTTGAGATAACATAAAAAGTAATAAAGTTCGTTAAGCTTAAACTTTGTTGGCAATAGTGCTATTGCTATAACAAGGTAAAAGATGTTTTACTTTTTTGCATATGTATTTTACCTATCCTTGTTTTATCTTTCTGACTCCTCATGAGGTTGGCTGGAAGAGATCTCTTATAGAGATAAGTTCGCCTTTGTACATGTCCTTTTTATTTGTAATGTTTTGTTATTTTTTTTGTTTTATGTGCAATAAAGAGTTAAAAAAAAAGTTCGGTTAAAGAAAATATTAGTTTTTAAGAAGAAAATCACTTATTCTTGACGCTTATTATCTAATACAAATTTCGCGTTATTATTATAAAAACATAGTATGTGTTATGTTTTCATCATAGTAAAGCGTGTATTTATTATTTAATAAAAAAGAAAGGTAAAAGTCACAACAACATCTACGTGATTGTATTATTCTACTAGACGTAACCAATAGGGTCTACAGAGATCACATAGCCTACTCTAATTCAACGAAAAACTGAACTTCGTTATACCCATCCCTTTCACTCGATAATAATATATACCTAGAGAGTGAACGAGATAGGTATAACGAAGTTAAATTTTTCGTTAAATTAGAGTAGGCTTTCTGTATTGTGGAGAGCATTAACGAGTATCAATATTCTTTTTTTATTGTTATATTTATACCTACATACATTTATCAAACATAAATACATAATATCACGCCTGTTTCCCCGAAGGGGTAGGCAGAGGCATACTATATGCCCACACTTCGCCATTTATGTTGTTGGTCTCACGTTATAGGTGGCGAGCCTATTGCCGTTTTCCAGGCACTTTTATGTTCGCCAGAGCCTCGTCCGTTGATTGGCAGGTGCACCACTTGCAGCTGAAGTTGGCTTGGGCTCCTCAGATCTTGGTAGGAGCTCTATACACCCCCTATACATAGATCGATGAACGTTAACTGGTCTAACAATATAAAATAATAAAAAATATATTAAATATTTAACACGTGACATGACACATTTTTTATTTCCCACATATTATTGAAATATTAGCAGTGATATTTTTATTAAGGTGGTTTTTAGTTTAATTGAAATTGAAATACCCGTTATTTTTACTTTCCATTAAAAATAGCACTCGCTATTGACGTCTAATCACTCACAAAAAACTCCTAACCGCTAAGGATTTGACCTTCCATCATTAGCTTAAGCATATTATTATGACATTGTGACTACTAGACGCAAATATTGGTGTAACGTCGGAAAATTTACTAAAAACACGTGTTTTTAGTCAAATTTTATAAGCAACAAACGTTTGTTGCTTATAAAATTTGAGACTTGCTTTCGAATTCTCTGGAGTCCCATAATCAGATCCTGGTATTTCCTAATTACCTTCCTTAGAATATCTCCTTTCCAACAAAAATATAATCACCAAAATCGGTTTTCAACTGCTGAAAGTAGTCACGTATATAAATATGTATATTTACACATTCAAACTGAGAAACCTCCTAATTTTTTTTAAATATCAAATTTTTGAAATTCTTGTATTTCATTTCCGCCACCCGCTCTCGCTTAGCTCATCTTTGTGATAAGCTTTGTGCTTACCGTGGTATTTTTTTAATATCAAGCAAGCACAAATTTTCCCTTTGCCCCATATTGCACCTTTCTGGCTGTACATGAGCTAAAATTCATTACTTGGCTTACTTTGAAAATGCTCGACGAATAGGGTTTATATAACGTGCAACTATTTTGTAAATTCAAATCGTTTATTGCGTTACATGCGGTTATTGCGTTTGAAATAGTTAGGATCCATTAGTGTGTCCGCTGCTTTGGTATTAGCTGTTTTACACATTTTTAATCGCATTATAATGAATACTGAAATATAATTAATACTATATAATTATAGTAAAGGAATGGTACCAAGACCTTAGGAGCCGAAGCCAACCTCACCTGCGAGTGGTGCACCTGCCGATCAACGGACGAGGCTCTGGCGAACGTAATAGGTTCTGATAAGCGGCAATAGGCTCGCCACCGTTTCAGTTGGGCCCAACCATGTTATTGGCGAAATATGGGCGTATAATATTATGCCTCTGTCTACCCCTTCGGGGAAACAGGTGTGAATGTGTGTATGTATATGTATGTACACTTTGTAAACAAAGACAAAAAGTGTGTCCTTTTTTTTGGAGGTTGTCCATTATTATCATTCAAGCATTACTTTAGTTGAGACCTTACTGGTTTGACTTCAGCTATCCTACTTTTACGCTGACACCCTGAATAAGTGTGTATTAAGTAAATGGTTAATGATTGTATAATCACGCCTGTTTCCGCGATAGGATAGGCAGAGGCAGATTATACGCTTTTTTGTTTCCACATAATAGGTGGCGACGATAGCCCAGTGGCGAGGCCTGGTCCCTTAACGCCCTACCGGGATAATGCTGAAATGTTGGGTGGGTAGTCTTTTTTTTTTGTAAAAGATTATTACTAATAATTTATTGATTCCGGCGTTTCTTTGCGGAAATCCATTGTAAGCAAGTGATGGGTTAAAAATATCTTTGTAACAATTCCCGCGCTACTGTAATTTCCCGAAAAATCGAAAAACTATTCAACAGGACACGTGTTTCGCCCTTACACAGGGCATCTTCAGGTAAGATAGGAGCCTCAGAACAACGATGTCTTCACGACCTTTCAATCCATCACTTGATTATTACCAATTTTGATATCTCATTTTATTGGTCTTTATGTTTGATTAAGATTAAATGTTTTTATTAAGCTCCAGAATGTTTTATTACCATAATTGATATTTTATGATCTATTCGTGGTTTTGACTTTGAATATTTTTATTAAAAAGTTAAATTATTTTTATTTCAATGACTATATACTCCAATTATTTTATATTGACAAGCACACGCTCTGCGTTTGGCATAATAGATGTTCTATTAGATAACATAACAATCACTAAGTAGAATATATATCAGGTGTTACGATAAAATGGTACTTAAAACTTAGTTAACCCAGACAGGGCATCGCAAGAATTCATTTGTCAGTCAGCAATAAAATGTACACTTTATATATTATAAAACAAACAATTTGATTTAATAATTTACTATTACTTAATGTAAAACTTAATTATGTCTAGTTGCTAATTTCTAATTTTGACATTACAACCACTTGTTACTTTATTTTATGTGAATAGATTTATTTTAATAAATTTTCAAATTTTAGAACCAACTCTAAAAGTAATCTCAAGATTATCATTTACACAGCTGACAGCTGGCGTAAGGTTTTTAATATGACGAAAATTATTTTTGTCGTCGACTGTACTGAATGACGTAATTGCTGCATTCATGAAAATAACTTGATAAAAGATAATACTTGAAACTGGTAAATAATCTAAACAAGTGAGTCCATATTTACGAGAATAAATACGTGCTATTAAAGTCATTTGTCATTTAACGAAAATTAATCATATGTCTTTAACAATGTACCTATTTTTTTTTTGTTACTTTCCATAAGAGCTATCTATAATTTTAAGTCCAGAGACTATTTTAGAGAGATGAATAAAAAAAATTACAACTTAACGATTGCAGTACATATTCGATAGTATAATGTTTATTCGCAAAAACATTAAAATCTTTAATAAAAATTCAAAAACACTTATTTTAATACCAGAAATAAAAAAATAAAAAACTGCCAAATTGTCGAGTTCACAAAACAAAAAAATCATTTTTGGGTAATGGTATCAGATTTTATAATAAAATTAATACCACAGAATATCAACATGCTTGGATTTAACATTTTTAACTTGTGTTTGTGTAAATTAGAATAAAAAAGTCAACCACTAAACAACCACAAAGAATAAAAGAAATTTAGATTATATATTATCTATATATTTTTATGCCCGATTAATACTGATGACATAAAATCTTTTATCAAAACTTTGAATAATAAAAAGAGCAAATACCAGGATTACATATCATTGCACGTAATAAAAGTGAGTTTGGAGTATATAGTAGCCTTTAGTTTTTATAATCAATTTTACTCTCGAGACCAGCATTTTCCCTGACGACCTAAAAATAAGATTAATTAAAATCTTGCATAAGACAGGACTTACAGGACAGGAAATTAGTAACTACAGATCAATATCATTATTATCAAATGTTTCCAAAATTTTGAAAAAAGTGAGTAATAATCGAGTTAAATCACTTCTTTTCAAAAAAAATATCATTGATAAAAACTAGTATGAATTTCAGAAACATCAGCTATTTTTGAAATATTAAAAAAGGATATTGACAAATAAGGAAACTGTTGGGCTATTTATTGACTTATCTAAAGCATTTGGCTGCGTTATATATACAATTCTATTAAAACGACTATAACATTTTTTTATGGCAAAACCATATGACATGACTACTAAGGCAGGGTCCCATTTGTTGCATAACTGTAGAATAGAATGAGAATTTTAAATAATGTAGAGTTCATGATTATGATAGATGTGATTATATTATTTTTTTCAATGTTTTCTTAGTTTTAAGTTAATACAATATTGTACGCCCATGAGGTATGCCCAAGAGGAACACAGTAAGAAAAAATTGTATGTACTCATCATAACAACCCGTGTTTTGACAATAAAATGATTTGATTGATAGACATGTCTGAACCTACATTCAGTAAATATAAACAAGTACCTTACCTGTTGACCTCTGTTGTTATGAAATTTACTTTATTATTTTACAAGCAAAGTGTTCTATCATAATGATATGCCCAATAAACGAAATTGATGTGATTTGATGTCGGGATTCGTGGAGTTGCACAAAAATGAATTGAGGCATACTTGACAAATAGCTCTCAAGCCGTTGTACTAGATTCGTATGACAAAAATTCTAAAGTATTTAAGATCATTGAATATAATTATGAAAGAACTATACTTGGTGTTCCCCTGGGCTGTGTACTTGGTTACTTATTGTTTCTGGTTTACATTAACGAACTCCCTTTTATAGTTAATGACCTATGACTGATGTTCGTAGATTATGCTACAATATTTATTTCAAAAGAATATAATATGTAACCCTAAATTTCATGCAGAGATTTGCAATACTTTGAATACAGTGGTCAGTTGGCTGTTCAAAACGATTTTTCATGAGTTAATGTAGATGAGACGAAAATAATCCAACTCAGAAATTATAAAATGTTACCGCAGTATGTAATGTACTTTTGGATTATAAAAAATTGAGCAAGTCTCTTAGATTTGGTTTAACGGCGTTATTATTGATTGCAATTTAAATTGGAAATCACAATTAACAGTTATTAATATAAAATAAGTAGTAAAATTTACGCACCATCAATTCTAAGAAATATCACTACATTACGGTAACAAATAACGAATTTGAAGACTATGGATCTCGCCACTCGTCAGCCACAGTATACACTATAACATGGTTAAGAAACTTTCACTGTTTTCGCCATATTCTAATGCATACGAATCTATGTAGCTTCTTATTTTGGTTTTAGTTATCGATATAATATATTGAAGCTTCGTAAAATAATACAAGACGAACCAACATCGCCAGCAGAACGGGTTGCTTGGTGGACCAACTATATTCTGAAGCATGAAGAAGCAAAGCATCTTCGACCACACTCTTCATACATGACTTGGACTGAATACTATGAAATCGATGTAATATTAACTTTATTTGCTTTTGTTGCATGATTGTTTACATTAACCGTTGGGTCTATAGTTTTATTATTAAAAAAGCTTTATAATAAATTAACATTTCGTAAAGAAGCAGATATGAACTATTTTGTGCAATATAAAGCTTAATAGATAGCTAAGTATTGTGAAAGGTAGCAAAATCACAAGGCACTCAGTGAACTAAAATATTTTAAATGTACTTCTAATTTATATTGTTTTGATTTTGTGAAATTGTTCAACGGCTAGTTTATGTTGTTCACAACTATGTAAACTGGTTCAATCCTTTTAAAAATGAAAAATGGTATTCGCTGAGTACTTCCATGATACTAGTGATATGCGTTCCGAAATACATACGTAATAACGGTGGATAATAAACCGTTAAGTGTGCGTGAACGTCTATGAGTGTTGGTATATGCAAACAATACAGTGCAACCTCTTTTTTCAAAGTCTCATATGATTATATATTATTATATCAATACATACAAATTGCAAAACTAACAATCTCATTAAACTCAACCAATTATTTGTTACAGAAATGCATTACAGTTAAACAAGCACAACTTTGAACACGGCTAAGAACTTTGAAGCAAATTCAGAAATTAGTGGATCCAATTTAGGCTGAGCAAACGGATTGCATAACAAACTACGCTAAATTAGATTCTATGTTGCGTTCAATTCATCCTCCTGGAGTTTGGAGTCAAGTTTGCAGTACGATTCACCAGTTTCAGCTACAATATCTGTAGAGAACTCGCGATTTGATCTGGTCTTTGTGATCCGTAGGAAACACACAGACCCTTTCCATAAAATTATGCGTGTTCCGTGTGGTGTCGGACGGAACGACAAAGATAATACTTTTTACCGGATGACGGACATTAGCTTCATCCAACGTACTGGCTTTAACTGCGATCACCAACCCGCCTGCCCGTGTGATGATTATGGGTAAAAACCCCCAACAGAATTTAAGCTATAGGGGAGACCAATGTTCAGCAGTAAACATTATAAGGTTTATATAATGATGATGACGAAAAATTTTATTTATAATGTTGTCTGCGGTATGGAGCGGTGTCATTTTTATATCGTTAATACGAAAACCACTTTTTGAAAGAACTATTTCATACCGTCACCATCATCATGATCTCAGCCCATTAATGTCACTACTGAGCACGAGCCACCTCTCACATACCAAGGTGCGAGGACATTGGGTCATACACTACCACGCTTACCCAGTGCAGTTAAAAATAATTATACTAATAAATATTTTTTGACAATTACACCAGTTATCTTGTCCCAAAATAAGTATAACTATGAACTAGTGCTATGGATACTACATAACGGATAAACATTAATGAACACATTATTTTTGGTAAATACATACGTTATATGCATAAGACAACACTTAGACCACAACAAATACTCATTTTTGTATACACTAAGATTTGTCCTGCGTGGGAATCGAACCCACGATTTCATGGCAAAAATTGAACTCAATTCCGGAAACAGCGTTTAAAAAAAATGTTTGATGATTGGATTATTCGTTGGTGTAAGTGTATCATATCTGAAGGAGCATACTATGAAGGTGAAAAAATAAATTAGGATGAATTTTTTTTTTGTGTATTATTGATATTTTTCTGGTACTTTCTTGACAGAGTAGTTATATGGGTAAGCAATAATTCCGAAATTGACGTGAAAGTTTTTTTCTATAACATGTAACCCAAAAAACAGAGCGGGTCGATTTTGTTATAAAAAAATGCAGACAATTAAAGTGGGTGTTATTTAACGTGTCTTCAAAATTAATAAATTGCAAACCTAACCTAACCTTTTTGTACATCAAAAATACTGATTGAGCACCTAATTAGATGCTCACTCAGTATTTTTGATGATCAAAAAAGCTTTTTTTAGAGGTTTAGTTTATTATATTCCAATTAAAATTACATTCAAAAAAATATTTTGGTTCATACGCCATTTTAACTCACTGAAAACGCGCTAGTTGTGCAAATACGTAAAATTTAAACAGCTGTGAACAATAAAATTAAGCTTTAGTTTTTTTAAAGTGCTTGACTTAGTGCAACATGTTTCTCAATTTAATTCTTATTATATCTAGTTTCATAATGACTGGAAAATGTGCTAGAATATTAGTGATATCGTCAGCACCATCGATAAGTCATAAAGTGGTGTTTCGCCCCTTCAACAACGAGCTGCTCAACCAAGGACATGAAGTCGTTTTTGTTACATCAGACTTAGAATACCCAAATAAAGATGGTCCTACAAACTTAATGCAAATTAATGTACACGATCTTTTATATGAAAGTTATAAACCATTTCTTTCAAAACTGGATCCAGCTAAAGGAGTGACTGCTACTAGTCATTTTGAAGTTGTACATGATATTTATAATGAGATATGTGCGAACTTACTTAAATCTAAAGAGTTCAGTATGCTTATAAAAGACAACTCATTTGATCTTATTGTCTTAGAGGCTTTTCATAAGTGTATGTTGCCGTTGTCGCATGTTCTTCAGAGACCAGTTTTACAATTAAGTACATTCAGTTCAATGGCAGATTATGAAACTATGGGAGCACCGGTTCATCCCCTATTGTATCCAGAAATCGTGACGCAAAGAATTTATAATCTCACCATATACGAAAAAATTAAGGAGTTGTTTGTCAATTTCTCATTCCAACGCATTGTGTCTAGGAAGTATACGAAATACGAGAACTTATTAAACGATATTATTCCGAACATTCCAGATCAACGTGATCTTCTCGAAAATGTTGATTTTTTATTTTTAACTTCTAATCCTGTTTGGGAAGAAAACAGACCGATTCCTTTAGGAGTTTCATACCTCATGGGTCTTCAAGAGAAAAAACAAATAGAAATGAGTGAGGTAAGAATTACTGATGTTGTAGTAAAGAAACTTCTGTACGTTGAACATATAATTAAGTACTTTCAATTGATTCAAATTTCAGGATTTACGAACATTTCTAGATTCATCAAAGAAGGGTGTGATATATTTCAGTCTTGGTACAAACGTGCAAACTTCGTCTTTGCCGTTTGAAAAAGTACAATTAATATTGAATGTTCTATCAATATTGCCATACGATGTTTTATTAAAATGGGATAAAGAGCATCTACCAAACGCACCTGCTAACGTCAAAGTTTATAAATGGCTACCACAGATTGACATATTGAGTAAGTGACTGCGTTACTTATAATATTGTTAAAAATAATGTTCTTTTACAAATGATAATAGATTTATTTATGTATTTCTTATTGCATTATTGTTATTTATGTGTTATTTATTTCAGTGCACCCTAATCTAAAACTGTTTATAACGCAAGCAGGGGCTCAATCCACTGAAGAAGCAATTTTTGCGGGAGTGCCATTAGTAGGAATACCAATGATTTTTGACCAGTGGGGTATTGCTGAGAAGTATGTAAGACATGAAATTGGAAAGAAAATTTCATTAGAAACTGTGACAGAGGAAGAATTTATTGATGCCGTAAAAACTGTCATAAGCGATGAAAGGTAGTTATATTTTATTATTGAATATGGGGTAAAATATTATTATTCTGACACACTTCCCTGCATACAGTTCTACTAATTCTGACCAATATGTCGTGGTGGCGAGTAAACTCGGACCCCGCTCTAGAGGTAAAGTGTTCGATTCCCATAATGGATAAATCTTTGAGTGCATAAATATGGTTATTTGTTTCGGTGGGGGTGTTTTCCAATGTGTATTAAGTATGTATGTGCAAAAATTTAAATATGTTTATCCGTTATGAAGTATCCATAACACAAGTTATTGCTTTTCCTTATTTTGCTAATTAAAGCTTTGCATACCTAATGAAAGAGCCAAAATTACATATAAACGTAAACAAAATTTGAATACTAGAGGTATAGTGGTGGTAAACAAATTCAAGAGGAAAATTTAGTACTACAAATACTTATAATTAATACTGCAAAGTCATGAAGTCGGTCATAAAACTATTGAACCGATTTAAAATCGACATGGCAGGTACAAAGCAAAGTAATACACGAACAAATACAGTTCAGGAATCAATTAAAGAGATTAGAATGGGTCCTGCTGTGCTTAAATTGCTAAAAACATAAATAGTTATTTTATACATCCTGCCGATTACATTGAGTCAACTATAAACTCACTAATTTCTAAGTTTCCCCACTTTATAAAGTATATGTGTAAGCCCGGTTAATACTGATGAAACAAAATCTATTATCAAAACTTTGACTAAATAAAAAGAACACAGGTCCGGATTGCAAACCAATGCACGTAAGAAATTCGCAATCAGAATCAGTACGTTTTAACGACATCAAGTAAATTATTTCACAATTCCTTTCTAGTATTGCTATGTACTGCAAACATTTTAAAACTCGTTTTGGAAACCCAGTAAAGTCCCATGGACATAAAATTTGCATTAAATGAGCTATTTATGGCTTGAGCCACATGTTGCGGTGACCTTTTTTGAAATCACATCCATGTATAGTGAGTCAACTTAATCCTTTTTTGCACAAAAATAATTTTAAGCATTACATTAGGTATATAACCTGTACAAACCCTAGCAGTTGTAAACTAAATAGTTGTACGGGATAAATGTTGTCCAAGAAAAGTGTTACTTATTATATTTCAACAAAAATAATTTGTATTACAATAATTTTAAAAGAAAACTGGAGAGTAAATATAACATAATATTCATTTCACATTTACTATTTTTATTTACATAATACGTAAATTAAATAATACGACGTATATAAATCTAAGTGGTATTTAACTCATTTATAATATAGAAATAATCGACGTATACTAGTATATCTACACAATATGAATTTGATTGTTCGCTGTGGAAGGCCTTCATTGTAGGTAATTTACTATGATTAGTTATTTTTTCTTGAGTTTAATAACATTGAAAACATAACCTTTCTCTCTTAATATTGTCTTCCTGTAAAGTTAATAGAAATAGAGTTGATTCAGTATACTTAGATCCAATCGATATGCGTCAATAAGCATACTCTTCGCTTGCATGGCATGCAATCATTTGGTTTACTAACCGATTTAATGGTATTTATAATGCAGAATTCGGCTACTGTTCGTTTTTATTTTTATTATTCTGATTTCAGCTATCGACTTAATGTATTGAAGCTACGTGACATAATTCAAGACGAACCAGCGTCGCCAGAAGAAAGGGTTGCTAGGTGGACCAACTATATTCTGAAGCATGAAGGAGCAAAGCATCTTCGACCACACTCTTCTTACATGACTTGGACTGAATACTATGAAATTGAGTTATTACTTACTTTGTTGGCTATAGTTGCTGTATTGATAAGTTTAACGGTTGCAGCTATAGTTGTAACAACAAAAGTTATTTATAACAAGTTAACTAGTAGTGAAGAATTAGTACTCGACTATTACATGAAATCTGAGGGCGGGAAATATAATTAGATGATATATATAGTCGTATAACGTATATTTAAATAATATATATAAAAAAGAAATTTAGTACAAGTAAAACATAACATCATATAAACAAAATCAACTTATATCTGCCAAAGTACTGCCCAGCTAGGAGTCGACGTACTGCGCGTGCAGTGCTGTTAAATAAGTCAATATCAGCTTCTTTTACGGCCACTCTATTTGGTTTATAACCAGGTCTCAGCACGAATGAATTTTGCCTGTGATTCGTTTTAACATGAGGCATATTGGTCGGGACGGTATTAATTCAATTCAATTCAATGTTTATTGCACTCCATAATGTTTTACATAAGGTCTTATACCTACACAAGTTATAATATTATGGACCCTGTTGGGCACGGCAAACTTAGGAGAGAGGAAGAATACTAGGTCCTTTTTTTACAATTTTAAATTAAGATTAAATAGTTCACAACATAAATGTCCCAAATCAAAATATAACCATTATTGGTAACTTAATTTTATGAGTAATTATAATTCAATTAGGTAATTATTAGGTATTTTTGTAATACTATCAGAATTGTATTTATTATTTTGTTAATTAATAATTATTGTGCATATATTTTAAATGTCCCTTTATATATTATTGCATTATTGTTTAAAATTTTTCATGTCATATTTAAATAAATTTATTATAACTTTAACTTATACCTATTTTTTTATGTCCTTATCATTGATATAACCCTTTATGTCGTAGTAGGCCTTATTTACTAAAATTACTTTGATTTTCTTTACAAATGTAGCGTTACAGGTATCTGTTTTTATTAATTCAGGAAGTTTATTATAATTTTTTATTGACATAACATGTGGACTATTGGAGTGTAGAGTCATGTTAGAAGAAGATAATATTAATCTGTTTTTTGTCTTCGTAGTTTATTTATGGGTTTTTCTCCATGTTTTGTAAAGGAGGTGATGTTGTTTCTTATAAATTTACATATGTCTTAAGTATAAATGCCTGGTAGAGTTAGTATGTTAAGTTTGACGGCGCTTATACTTGCCAATTCCCTATAAGTTTTATAAAGTAGGGCTTGCAGCTGTCAGTCTGTTCAATGTTTGCCAAAGTTCGGATTCTTTTGAAGAATGAAAAGAGAAAGTGTGTCAGTACTACTTCCCCACAAAATAATCCCGTAACTAAACCATGCATATGCATAGGCATAGTATGTAATTAAAGCTGTTTGCAAATCTGTTGTTCTTTTAATTTCTTGAAGGGCATTGGAAAAATCTGGATATTTTTGATCGAAGGTTTTTAATGTGAGTCTTCCAGTTTATGTAACTATCTATAGTTATGCCTAATAGAGAGAATTCATTAATATTTTCTATTTTTGTGTTATTTGTTAAGAAGTTAATTTTTATGGGTGACTTTTGATAAGGATAAAATGTAATTAATTTAGGTTTCTTATAATTGATTTCAAGATTGTGTTCGTTTATCCATATTGAATTTTTACAAAAATATCTTGTAGTTGTTCACTTTATCCGTCAATGTTATGGCAAGAAGTGAGGATAGACACTTCGTCAGCAAACAGTACTAACGGCTCCTTAAAAATCTTTGGAAGGTCATTTATATCTATAAAGAACAAAAGACATCCAATTACACTGCCCTGAGGTATAGATGCATTTCATCAGATCTAATATTTATAAGTTATCTATTTTTGATGTCGTAATTTTCTATGTCTACATATTGTGCTCTATTTTTTAAATAAGATGCAAACCACTGATGTGCTTTTCCACGGATCCCTATTTTGTATAATTTGTCAAGCAGAATATTAAAATTAACTCTATCATATGCTTTGGTCATATCTAGGCGAATTCCAACTGCATATTTTTTGTTATTTAAGATATTATAGGCTTCTTGCATATATTTATAGCGAGCAAGGGTTGCGGAGTGCTGCTTCCGAAAGCCATGTTGGGCTTCATCAAAAATATTGTATTTTTCACAGAATGAATAAACACGTTGGCAAGTGGCCTTTTCAAAATGTTTTTATGCAGTAGGTAAAAGTGTTAGTTACTAAGACTACTAGGGTCGTTTTGGAAATCTTTTTATATATTTGTTTTAATAAGTCTGGGGACGTACCTTCGTCGAAGGATTGATTATTAAGTGAGTAGAAAGGAAAAGTAAGTTCTTCTGCACACTGTCTAATAAGGAAAGGTGGTATTTCATCAATTCCGTTACTTCGCTTGTTTTTGAGATTTTTAATTATCCCGTAGGTTTCGAAGCAGTCCACGTAATCTAGAAAGAAGGTATGTAGAGTGAGTTTGAGAGCTGGCAAGTCATGTGATTTAACACTTTGGTTTTGACTACTTTGTTGTCCGATTGATGTATTAAAAGAAGAATAATGTATTAAATTCGTTCGCTATTTGCTTAGGGCCTGTGGTAAGAGTGTTATTAATGTTTAGTTGAATATTACTTTGATCTCTTGTTCTAGTTTTATTCGTACGCTCATTTACTATATTCCTGTTTGCTGTCGCCTATGCTGTCATCAATGTGCTTCTCGTTTGTAAGAACCCTTAGTGATCAGCCTGCAGTTCTCGCGTTGACTTCTTTCCGTGCTCTAGCTTATTTATCTTAAATCCTAGCTTGGTCTTTTCGTATAATAGCTTTAGTCTCTTCGTGTCCTTGCTTTTGTCTGTATGTATTTGCTTCTTTCGCGGTAAGTGTTGCCAAGTGTGCTGTCATTCTCAATGCAACTTAGCCGTTAACCAACAGTTGGTTAAAACACAAATAATATAAAAACTGACATAACTGGTAAATAGGATGGTACTGGTAAATAGAGAGATATATTTGTATGCTCATAAATTTTACCCATAATAGAGAATTATACCACTTTGTCTAAATGTACGAATAGACTCAGTGTCATTTGCGGAAAGGATGTATCTACCGTCTAGAACCAAAACCTAGCAAGAGATATTTAAAACACGTTTTCTAATCTTCTAATAATTTAGGAAATATTAATTTTCGAAAATGTGTTTCAAAAAATGTCTCTTGCGAGGTTTTGGTTTCCGATAGCCGCAGTATTCGAGAAGTTTCTCGGGCCATTCATTGACGTCGCGTGAGTTGAGGTGTATGGGGCTAGTAAGCGGCTCGCTTCAGAAAAGAACTCTATACTTAGATAGACGTATTTTGGAAGCGAATTTCAAATGCGTCAAAAGTACTATATTTTTATGAATACAGATCACTTTGATTATATGATAAAATTCAATGCATGACATAATTATAGTCATTGTTATTTTTGAAATATTATTTGCTGTGAATTCACAACATGGGCTTAAATTAAAAGCCGACACTTCACCATGTTTGTTCCACGTTATAAGTGGCGTGCCTATTGCCGCTTATCGGGAACTTTCGCCATTTATTTGTTCGCCAGAGCCTGGTCCGTCATTCGGCAGGTGCACAACATGCAGGTGAGGTTGGCTGGGGCTCCTCAGATCTTGGTAGGAGCCATATACACAGAGTAATTTTTCAGTATTAATTACTTTGCGATTAAAATAAAATTATCTAATTGTTTCCTCATTTCATGACATTCGCACAATATCAGCATAACTAACGGTAAAGCTATTTTCAGTTATGTCTTTTTATATAATGTGTAAGTGGCGGGACATCCTGTACAACATGAGATTGTATGAAAGAAAGAAAGATACTTAATCAGGACGTTGTGTGCTCTATACATTGGCTTTATTACAGTTTTATTTGTTTGGTATTACAGTTTTATTTTTCCGCAACATTTTTCCTGTTATATTTTTTTCTTGATTTCTAGTTGGTTAAATTATACCACAAAATCATATTACGAACTAGTGACGTCGCAACGCTTTGGTAGCCATTTATGAATAATTTGACACCTTAAATGCCCTCTCATCTCACGGGGAGTCGTAAGAGGATATGAAGAGAGATCCTACTGGATTTTGGGCACCAGCGTTATCCTGCGTACTGGCTGGAATTGCGATCTGGTGATTAAGGGCCCCAATAGAATGTATTTATTTAGGAGGCCAATGTTCAGCAAAGTACTCATAACGCTGATATGATGATGCCTACTTCGGTTCGGTAGATATTTATTAATAATTTTACCATTTTACCTTGAGTTACATACACAAATGGGCGATTCACAGTGAGCTGGTTATTAACGCAGAACTTTTTTTGGGTCTGAAAACATAAATATCATTTGGGAAGGTTCCCTTAGTGCTACTTTATTGGTTACGGCTTCTTTTTTTTTTCCTTCACTTTTCAATATCTTCAAATATTAACGGTGTGTGTTTTGTATTGTTATATGTAATTGATAATTTAAAAGAGCATAGCCTGTGCGTTTATTGTCAGTTCTTCTCACAGAGCGGTGGATCGGAACTGGCACTTAGATTCACTTACACTTAATTTTAATTTTTTTCATGTAAGTCAATCTAAGCTTCGTGTTTTCATTGTAGTAATATTTATTTTTTTATTTATTTATATTTTGTTTTCACGTTTTCATGTGCTATGTAATAGTTTATGAAATAAAGAACTTTTTACTTTTACTTTACTTGGGTCTGGGGTGTATCCAACAAGTGCGTAAATTTAAAAATTAAAATGTTAATCTTGATCGCCGAATGAATATAATTAATTTTGATTGTGGATAAATTCTGATAAATGGATATAGGTGGACTACAGTGCTGATGTTCAACGTGTTTGAGTATGTTAATCGGTGGTCTATACCCACTGTAAAAGCTCGGCATAGTTACAAGCTCTAGCCTGTGTAAAATTTCCAAGGATATTATTGTTTTACTAAAACGCCTATTTCATAATATAAAGGAAGATTTCCTACCAAAATCTCTATTGAATAATCCAAACTTATGTCATTACAAAATTATTTATTCAGTCGGAATTGACGAATATTCTTGTAGAAATTTCGAGAATACCCCAGAGTGATCCAAGGCGGCATTATCATGTAAATTTGTCTGTTTCTTATTGATACGGAGAAATTACTTTGTTATTAAAGACTCAAGATTTAATAAATTTATGAGATGAGCGTATTCAATTGACATTGGAGTATAATGTCTAATGTATAATAGCTGCAGGCTAATAATAGTACGAACTGGAAGAGTGGAAACGTATATATATAGCAAGATATTAAAATTTGAAGTGTTTGAACATAACGTAGGTAGTTAAAGTCAATTCTTTGGAAACTGGTTATAACAAAAATTGACCCACTATGTTCCTTTGGTTCGTATTGTGTAACTTTTTTGGGTTACAAGTTATTTTAACAAATCTTTCACGTCAGCAAGATTAGGAAATTCCTGTATCTCTATAAAAACAGGTGCTCGACTTGGTTAAGCAGTGTTTAGTCCTTGGATGGGTAACCGTTTGTAGTTTCACGCAGTTTCTGCATCTCAGTATTTTTTTATTACTTTATTTTAAGAGGTCTTATAAAAAAATACTCAATAAGGTTGCAATTAAAATTCGCTTTTGACTTGGGCTAGCGGTTGTTGGGCGTGTGCCCATGATTGAATAGCCTAGTCACAAACAGAGCTGGAAATAGCAATGCTTCAGAAAACTGATAACTTTGACGTATTGGGTGTATGGGGTTCCAAGATCAAAGGAGCCCAAGCCAACTTCGCCTGCAAGTGGTGCACCTGCCGATCAACGGATAAGGCTCTGGCGAACATAACAGTGCCCGGCAAGCGGCAATAGGCTCGCCACCTATTACGTGGGACCAACTGTATGATTGGCGAGGTGTGGACGTATAATTCGCCTCTGCCTACTCCTTCGGGGAAACAGGCGTGAATGTATGTATGTATGCATTACATCAAAACATGTTTCCTATTAAATCACTTTTGTAATCCGAATAAAAATCTTTTTAAAATATACATCCCGAGACGAGCCCATTTACGAAGGTCTCGTTTGTTAGCTATTATTATATCTCCACAGGCGACTTTTATACGCTTTTAAGCTCTGTAACGGTCAATAAAGAAGTCCACCCAACGACTTTTTGTTTAGACTCATGCTCAATAAGGCTGCGGGAAAAGTCATGTCGTTACGGACAAAGCATAGTAGAAACAAAAAAGTATGTAATCTTTACACATACATATACGCACCAACCGGGACCGTTTGTGTAGCACTTGATATCGAGCGCTTCCGTGCTTCGGAAGACACGTTAAGCCGTTGATCCCGGATATCACTAAATGTGGTAGTCGTTAAGCCATGTTAGAGGCCTGATAGGGCGGCTTGAAAATTTCTAACCGCAGGACGCCATACACCTGCCTCCGCCAATCCGCACTGGGTCAGCGTAGTGGAGCACAACCCAATACCTTCGCACTTTGGTATGTGAGAGGAGGCTCGTGCTCAGTAGTGGGACGTTAATGGGCTGAGATGATGATGATGATGATACGCACCAAAAAAGCATTGTATATGAGCGCGCCCGAACGTATGCATCTCTCATACTGACCACGTTTATCGCTGCCAAATGTACGCCAGTCAGTCGTGACTGCGCCGCTATACGTTTTTCCTCTACCATTATCCTTGCATTATCCCGGTTGCCCCAAACTTAAGCTTAGAGCACACGGTCTGCTCAATGGTTTTATCAGATTTGGCTACATTTCAGTTATTACACGTAGCCACTGCCATCTATAAACCCCAACCAAGAGCAAAACATCAACCTGTGGTTAAGAAAGTTGCTGACTTCCTAATAACGACTGCCATAGATGTCCATGATAGCCGGGACCAAAGACAGCGTGCTTTCCGTGACACAGAGCTAGCAGTAAATAATTATGCATGTGGCTTCGATAACTCATTTTTATTTTATTTATTCAGTAAGTATAGGTTATAAGAACTTATTTATAACACAGTCCCACAAAACCCTGAGTATGGTTTTACTGCGGGGTCTGATTCTCCGTACATTTTTCGTTTATAAAATTGAGTTAGCTAGCTTACACTAAATAAATAAATCACACTAGCGATCAGGGTTTGAACCCGATACCATCTGAATTTGCAGTTTATCACACTAGCAGGCTATCGCTGCTTTTCACCGCTGGACAAAAATCTTTTGACAATTGAATAAACTTTAATTGACAGCCCTACGTATGAAGGCTATGATCACTCGCATGGTGCTCGAATTGGCCTACTGATTGATTTCTACTACGACAAAGGTCCGGGAAACTCGAATTTAGGAGCAAGTGGATTGTAAAAAATCTTCGTCATTATGCCTTTGTGTTGGTTTTGTCTGTTAAATAATAAATGTCCATTTATTTATTTATATAGTTACTGTATTGGCGCGCTAGTTTTTAATTTTTGACCTTCATAAGAGCTTTATTGAGCCAAACTTGAATAAATGATTTTGACTTTCACTTTATATTTGGTCAACTTATCAAGTCATTAGCGGGCTCTTGTGTTTCTTATGAGAGACCCATGTTCATTTTATCCACACTTTATATTGTAGGGAGGAAATATTTTTATATCTGTATGTTTGTTGCGAATAATCTTAAATACTACTGAACGGATTTCGATAATTATTTCACAATAAGAATGCTTTATTATTCCTTAGTAACTAAGGCTATATAATGTATAAAAATTACTACAGACCCCTATAAAACTTCAGTAATGTAATGTGGCATCTGGATGCGCCTAGAGTAGTACCAGACCCTCTCATCCCACGAGGAGTCGTAAGAGTCGACGAAGAGAAATCCTACCGCATAATGGGCAGCAGCGTCATTCTGCATACTGGCTTCAACTGCGATCACCAACCCGCCTGCCCAGCGTAGGGATTACGGGCAAACACCCGCGATGGAATGTAATATATTGGGGAGGCTAATGTTCAGCTGTGGACTTTATAAGGCCGATATGATGATGATGGTGATGAATGCAACCCAAAAAGTAATAAAGCCACCGAAGATAAGTAAGGGCGTGCCGGTTGTCAATAAAAATCTAAGTAAAAAAAATGATTCAGCGGATTAAGCATAAATGTGTAAATTTTGCAATTTTTTAATCAAAAATTTACTATAAGAGATGTTACTTTAGAACATTCAAAGTTAATTATTTCAAAAAGTTCCCTGTTCAGCCTTAACCAGTATCCTGGAGTCTATTGTTGGCCTAAAGGGTTTATAACTTAACCGTCACCTATAAACAGGAGGTGACACTCAGTTCTATTAAAAAATTCAAGTGTGACTCAAACTACCGCTCCAATGGTTCCGTAGTGGTTACACTTGATTCCTTTTTTAAAAAAAGCAGGTACATAAATATCAAGAGAAAAAGTAAAAAGTAATAATTTCTTAAATAATTCTCTTACAATCACATTATTTAGTTCCAGGATCCTACCATCAAGAATGAATGTTTATGGTTAGGAAAAAATGGGCAACAGTTTTTGTTTTTTTGGAAATACATACGGTTTATTCAAAAGGGGTGATAATTTTACCGTCACCTTGGTTTCTAAAACAGGAGGTGAGACTCAGTCTTACGTTTATAATAATATGTAATACAAACGTAAAACATTCAACACGAGTTCACTCGTTTTAGCGTTGGTCGAGAAGACATCGTTGTTCTGAGGCTCATATTATCTTACCTGAAGATGCCCTGCGTAAGGGCGAAACACGTGTCGTGTTGAATTGTTTCTCGATTTTTTGGGAAATTGTAGGTTGCAAATAGTATAATAATAAGCGAAATGTGGGCATATAATATGTTCTGCCTTTATATATCACGTGAGACCAAAACTCACGCTTGGTTATTTATAACACTATATGTACCTTCTCCCGTGTGGGGGGAGCGGGAGGTAGTGTCAGAGTTGTACTGACTAAAAATCATCCATGTTCCTTCTTGAGCCTGCTACGTCCCGAAGCCGCGGTAACCCTTTCCAACAGTCACACGACCCCGGTAGACTTGGCCCCTAGACCCCTTAGTGTGCTGACATATCTTTGAGGCGCGCGTGGAACACGAACGCGTCGTTGACGCGGCCTGTTATCGTCCTTTTTATAGCGAAAGTATCTAGTTATTATCTTATGTACTTAATAAGTGATTACAATTTTTAAAGTGTTTTACTTAGTTTTGAAGCCCAATGTATTATAAGCGCTCCCAAAAAAAGAACTTCGTTAAGGGATCCCTAAAAATGGCGACGTAATTGCACGGGAAAAGCGCTTCCAGCTGGATTTATAGCGTTTTCATTTTAAATCAGAAAAGCGAAATAATATTTTATTACTACGTTAACTTAAGTATGGCTTATAATATGGCTGAACTAGTTTTATGAAAAAAATGCTAGTAATATGGTACAGTAGGCTAGAAGTATTGTTTTAGACCATTCAGTTTGGCACATTTAAAGGTGTTTTAAGCAATATAATAGCATTAAAATTCTTAAATTACGATATATCTACGTAGATATACTTTACTTCGTTTCGTTATTTTACCAAGCGAACCAGCAACCTTATTACAGGACTTTTCAACTCGCCTGTGCGTGAAACGCCTATGGATAATAATAATTAGTTTCTGTATTATAGATAGACTAATATTATATTATTATACGAACAAAAATTGGGTTAGGAATGCAAGTGAACCAAGATGGATCGAAGTCTAAAGCTATGGAAGAGATCTATGTTCAGCAGTGGACTTACTGTAGCTGAGATAATGATGATCACGACAGATTGTCATTAAATTAGACACATCTCTCACTTATCTCACGGGGAGTTGCAAGAGTCGACAAAGAGAATTAATACAGGATTTATCATCAGAACAGCAGCATAATTTAGCGTACTGGCTTGAACTGCGATACGGGCTGATATAACGATGAGACACATACATACTTACTAGATAAATTGGATCGTGGTTTGAGGCTTGTTATGTTAAATATAACATACTTTCATTTACTATTTACAATGGTGTTGTATGTAAGCTCCATTCGAGTGGTAACAAATAGTTTCATATATACTTTCTCTTTGACGACCGATATGGCGTGGTGGCGAGAATACCCGCTCTCCACTCCTAAGTTCGTGGGTTCGATTTCCACGCAGGACAAATCTTTGTGTGCATGAACATGAATATTTGTTCTGGTCTGGGTGTTTTCCTATGTATATTAAGTAAGTATTTACGAAAAAAATATAGTATTTATGTATGTTTATCCGTTATTTAGTATCCATAACACAAGTTCTTAATGATACTTATCTTGGAACTAAATAATTGGTGTAATTGTCAGAAAATATTTATTTATTTATTTTCTCTGCGCGGCATTAATGTGTATTACCTATACATAAAAAAAATCAGTAACGCCGATACAACCAATGCCACCTAAAGGCGGGTTGCGGAACTAAAGAGACAAGCGTGATATTTCAAAAAGTCATTATAAGTTCTGCTATTTATCGATTGGTGGAAAAACTATAAAGTTTCACCGCTGTGCCGGTCGGAGTGGGGTGTTAGGTTTTTTTCGTTACGGAATTTCTGGATCCGGTCTCCACGCTCAAGGCCCGCCGCTATAGAAGCTATGCAACAGCTTAAAATTATCTCGGCCATTAGAAGTCCACTGCTGAACAGAATTCTTCCCCATAGACTTTCCGCCGCGTCGGCCTGATCAGATCACTAGACCATCGAGTAAGAGATGTTCTCTTTTTTCTCCCTCTTTTCGTTTGCCGGTTTTGCCATAGAAGAAACTTAACGTCCCATCAGTCGTTGATTCTTCTAGCTATAGTCCCCCGTTCACTACCACTTCAGCCAGCAAATACGTCAAACTATATCGATCACTCAAGTTCTTCTAACAAATTTCCACACTCTTGATTCTAAATTCAAATTCATATTCATTTATTCAAGTTTGGCTCAAAAGAGCTCTTATGAACGTCAAAACTTAAAAACTAGCGGGCCCATTCACTGCGGGCGGGAGCTTGATCGTAAAAGAACGGGCAAGAAAATCGTCAAGGTTAGTTTTTTCTCCCGCCAGTTACAAGAATATGTACTTAGTAGTAAAACAATTTGACAAATCTACAAAAACATGTGTTCTGCAGTCACATGATTTGAAAATAACTTAACTTTTTATTTTAAGTTTTAAGTTAATTTATCGAGCAAAGATCTCTCTATTGCAAGCGGAGCGACACTAAGCTTTCTTAGTAAGCTTAGGTCCTTAGTAGTAAGCTTATTTATAAGGCCCATTGTCAGGCACCACGTCTCAGTAGATATCATAGGTCATGTCGGGAAAAACACACTGCTTGATTCATTTTATTGTATGTGACGAGTAGATTTTTCGCGGCCGAACGGAGCTTGATTCCACGTTAAACCTTTTTCTCAAACTTAACCTTTAAATACGGGCCTAAAGGCCGTAATATATTTAAAACTGAAAAAAAAACAGAATAAAAGTATTAAATAAAGATCGAGTAACAAAGTGCTAAGAATCTAGAATACAAACAGCACTAAAGCTATATGCAATTTGTCAATGTCCAAAACGTAATATAACACTCGTGTCACTGTAAAGAATTTTGAAACTTAAGTAAACAATTTGTAAGACCTTATATTCCGTGATAAATGGAGCGCCGTTGACGGAAAGAGCAAATTTGAACCATTCGCTTACACATAGTAACGTTAGAACAGTAGAACGTCATGAAAAGATTGTTAGTACACGTCGTCATTTACAAGTGGCGAAGTGTCGCCGTTTAATATGTTAAGCTTGAAAGCATGAAGAGTTATTCATTGCATTTAAGATTAAGCATTATTGCTACTTGAAATGATTATAGCTTCTGACATTTCACATAGCGCCACCTAGCCTCAATCTAAGCATAAGATACGGTTTTTAAAAACACATATATAAAAGTAACATTTATGCTCATAAATGAATGTCTTGTGTGGGGGAATATATTCTGCAACTATAAGCAAAGAACCCACCTTTATTACAGATTATTTAATATAAACTTTTGATATTTCAACTAAAATTTTATTTATGAATTATATGAAACGCTACCATCTAATTTAATTGTATAAACTAGAAATGTTGATGGATTCTGTATAAAAAGAAATCAACATGGTGGCACGAGAGAGAATCAAATCAGCTGGTAGCAGTGGATCAGCCCATTTAACTTTAGATTGCGAAATAAATCAAACAAATTGGAAATTTAAGTAAATTTTTTTCTTTTTCAAAATATGTATTTAGTTTAGAACAATAGCTCATTCTAGAAATATTTACATTGATAATATTTATATATTATAAATGTAAATTTAAATACATTTACAAATTATACATAAACATTTTAACAAAATTATTGTTTAATATTAACATATTCACAGTTAAGCATAAATCTTTCTAATAATCCAACCTTCTGCAACTATCAATTTAACTGTACTCTTACCAACTGAAATATTTTACCATTCTTATTTCACTATGGTCTAACCCTAACTTCTCCGGAATAATAAATCAAAATGACACCTGCAGCGAACAAAGCGCTTCCTTTTAGCGCTTTCGAGACAGAAAGCTCTTTACTAGGATGCAGGAACGTTTGGGTAAATAGAAAATAAAGCGCTCTCAATATACTTCGCAGCGCTGATTTACAAAGATATAAAGGACGAAAATGCAATGTGAACTATATAGTAAGGTTCAATAAAATTCTCTAAAATTCAATATTTATTTTCCCTTAAGTTATCGAACGGAAAATAATCGACCAATAATAGGTCTTCTATTGTATCTTATTTTTGATGTGACACTTCATAATGACGACATCCTTCTTTTTTTTATCGTCGGAAAAAAAATGCTGTTTGTGCACTGTCTCCCGGCCAATGGGGGGACCGGGACGGGAGTGCGGGGCTCACTGCGGCAGACGCCACCACCGCAGTCCTACCCACTAAAAAACGCCCACCGCTGTTGAAAAAGGGGCAGGGGGCCAGTGCCTGGGTTTGTAGCTTCTGGCACCCCGCCCGCGGCCAACGTCCCCCGGATCAGAATCGGGAGGACCTCTTCAGAGAAGCGCAGTGTGTCGCGCCCCTCCTACCTCTTTGCGCGGCCATGGCGTAACTGACTGACTTTTGGGAGGGTCTATAGCTAGACGGAAGGGACCCCCTGCCCCTGCCGCCTAAGGCCCCCTAGGCGCGGCTGGACGGACCCTCCTGGCCCACCCAATAATGACGACATCCTGCCTAATGCCAAGCAGTCGATGCGGTTCAAAAACAAATGAAAGCGCTTTATACCGTGAAATAAGCACGGTACGAAGCGCACCCACTCATGTCGGTCATGGTTTTCTACCGCGTTAGCGTTCAACATGTTAATTAGATTAAGCTTGGGGATTTTCTCGTATGGTCTAATCGCAGTGGCGTGCACACTTTACAAATAAGAAAGCACGGCAAACCATAAGCCTAGGTAAATAAAACTACGATACATACTTTACCCGAAATCTCTGTCCACATCTTTTTATCTACTCGTAAATTAACAAACTTCTTTTCTATACAAAAAGTAAGGGAAAATTATCGGGAGCTCATTCTCACACTCTAAAAATTACAGGAGCGCGTATAGAACTCTCAGAAGAAACTATCTACTTCGTAATAAATAAAATATACTTTATATTCTTTAAGATCAACAGGATTATTAAATTTCGTCATTTTTTTAGAAACAAAACGATAATTCGATTTTTTTGTTGACAACAATTAAAGAGATATACCATATTCAAGATATAAAAGTAAAATGGATTCTTTCGCAGAATTTGTCAAGGTTTGCCAGTTATTCTGTCTGTTGTGGTTTTATCTCAAGACTTAGATTCGTACGAGGTTCTAGCGAGATTTTCCTTTCAAAAAGGCTTCAAACAGTAATTAAAGAGCGCGTCAGTGCTTGCAATCTTCCGTAGGCTGCAATGAAAACTTTTCATCCGATGGGTCGTACGCTTGAGGCTTGCCTATCCTTGTCATGCCTAATAATATTAATCGTATTACAATATTCTTGTACCTACAAGAGACTTTTACAATAAGTAATTTGTTCACCGAATTTATGCTCCATACAACCGATTCCCTTAGCTCGTACAAATGCCATTGTTGGATAAGAGTAGACGACTACATTGATTGATTATTAGCAAACCTTGATTCTACATACATACATGACATAAAGCATGACAAAACAAATACACACACACACACACGTACAATTTTCCGCTAAATAATAATAAAATCCTTTGTTTGTTAGATTTAATTTTTTCTCTTCACATTGCCTGAACTATATTGTAATAGTAGTTATATATAAACACTTCTACAATTAGTATAAATAGTTAAGAAGAGCGGGCTCTCCTAGCACAGGTATTTTATACTTAAAAGGAGACTCCAGCGTGCGATATACTGTAGTAGCTGTTTAAGTTTATGAAATAATAATTATTATTATTACTATATATTCCCGCCTGTTTCCCCGGTGGGGTAGGCATATTATACGCCCACACTTCACCAATCACATTGTCGGTCCCACGTAATAGGTGGCGAGCCTATTGCCGCTTGCCGGTATCTGTTAAGTTCGCCAGTGCCTCGTCGGTTGATCAGCAGGTGCACCACTTGCAGGTGAGGTTGGCTTGGGCTCCTTAGATGGTAGTAGGATCCCTATACACCCTAATAATATTGTTTTTAAAGCACAGAATCGTATAACAATATTTTTGTGCCTACAAAAGACTTATACTTATATATTTGTTCACCAAAATTGTGCTCCTTACAGCCGATTCCATTAGCTCGAACAAATGCCATTGTTTGATAAATATAGACGACTACATTGATTGATTATTAGCAGACCCTCTTTTTTCTCATCAAAATTTCTCTTTAGCTTATTTTCCAGCACTATTTTTTTATATGTCCTTGGGGATGGAGGGTTTAAATACAAGCTCTTCTATTTTGCTATGATATATCCCTAGGGAAATCGCGTGTTCTATTCATTCAAAGCCTTATATTTCTAGAAATAGTTTTTGCAGAGGAACATATTTATTTTCGGTGTTAGTTTAGTAGTTTTTTATTTAATTCTTATAAATTTTAAAACGTTTTGCTGTGTGTTCAATGAAGCTTGAAGAACCGAAAGCCGATGGTGTGTTAATGTTTTTCAACTACCACAGAGAACAGATTTTCTCGGTGATCTGGTCAAGGCGATGGAAAACCGGTGGAAGCAGGTGGAAGAATGGATGTGGAACATAATGAAGAATCGAAACCACGACCTTCGAGCTAATCAGAGTTATATCGACATTCGCATCACATGAGTCATAAATTCGTATACATTACAATACAGGGTATTACTGTCGTATAAACTGAGCCTACATTTTGGGTCTTCATTTGTTGAGAAATTCGATATAAATCCTACTCAGAAAATAAGTACTTAGACCAAAGCTAATATCAATTTTTTTTTCACATTCTTTTGTTTTATGTAGGAATCGAAAACATTAGACGTCCACTGCCAAACACAGACCTACCCCATTGTCCCAACATCGGTCGTCAAACCTTAAGCTTATAGATTACTTGATAAATAAGGTATGAATGTCGTAAAAATGGAACCTTTATCATAAAATACTTGTAAAGAATGTTATTATTCGAGTACCCAATTACTTCCGTCCCATTGAGTCCAGGTCTATTGAAGTATAATATTTTACGTTGGATCCTCTTGAGGTTATTAAGCTATTGTATATTGTGCTGCTTTTGTTTGAGACTAGTGTCTGTCATTGGTTTTGGTTGGATGTTTTTCAATTAAATTATAGTTTTTATTGAATTAACTGTAATAATGAAGCGAAGTGGTACAAGAAACTCACTTACCTCAGGTGAGGTGAGTTGAGAATGAGTGGTGAGTTGTAGGTACAATGCAGACTTTTTTTACCGACGATAAAAAAAGGCAGACGTATGACTAACCATCAGCATAACTACTCTCCCGAAAAAGAATAACATCTGTTAATAAACATATAAAACAGAAGACAAAAAAAATAAAACATTTTTCTGCAAGCCTTACCAACTACACAAAAAAACTAAGAATACAATACCGGGAATTTGTCATTTCTTCCGCTAGTACTGTAATACCTATCACAAGGGCCAAGATCGGATATTTGAATGCATAATTATTATTTTTTATGTAACTTCTGCAAGTCAGAAACGGTAAATATACTGGACTTATCATTACAATACTTATCACCTGCATGGTTCCTATATGTATGCAAATATTGGTTTGATTTAAGGTTCTGTAAGTCTAGAATGTTTTTTTAAGAAGCGCTCGTAGCTCCGCGGTGCTCGGTGGTCGGAAACGATCACCGAAGTAATGCATAGTTTATAGAGGTCAGTTGAATGGGTGACCGTTTGTGTGGCATTTGATATCGAGCGCTTCCGTGCTTCGAAAGGCACGTTAAATCGTTGGTTCCGGTTATCACTCAATGTGGTAGTCGTTAGGCCATGTAAGAAGCCTAATTGGGCGGCTTGAAAAATTCTAACGGCAGGACGCCATACACCTTTCGGTTGCGGGACTGTTCGAAAGGGTTACCGCGGCCTTGGTGTTACAGGCTCAAGAAGGAACATGGATGGTTCTTAGTCAATAAAAGTCTGACACACCCTTCCGCTTCACCCACAGCGGAAGACAGTCATTTGATGATTTTACACGCGAAGAAAAAAAAAAGGACGCCATACACCTGCCTCTGCCAATCCGCACTGTTCGGCGTGGTGGAGTATGACCCAATACTCTCGCACCTTGGTATGTGAGAGGTGGCTCGTGTTCAGTAGGTAGTGGGACGTTAATGGGCTGTGATGTGATTTTTATATTTGTAGTTTATAAATTTTATGCTAATCATAAAAGATTATAATATTATATCATTCGCATAAGGTATAAGTGCAAATGACGATACTCACGCAATTTCGTTGCAAGAAGGTTATTTCTTACGTAACTGGCAGTATATTCCAGGCACTAAGTTTTACTAGGCGTTTAAGCCTTCCAAGACAAAAACACTGCTTTAAGTGAATGCTCTACTTTCCACACCTTCTGCAAAACAATAAAAAGCCAGGAAGACAGAAATAAATCTTTTGTTTTTCTTTTTTCGCAGTCGCGCCTTTTTTGTTTTGTTTTCTTTTTAGTAGTCCATTGCAACTGGGTGCCAGAACGATTTTCGAAAAGTTTCTTTACGATGTTCGCAAGTTAGGTGTTTATGTTTTTCTTTATGAAGCCTTTTATTTACAGTATTCGCCAGTGCTAAGTAATTTAATAAATCAAGATGTTTGCTTATGCAGCGTTTTCATCATTTAGTCACAATCAAAGTCGTGTAAAGTCCGTCATAGTCTAGTCCAGTTCTACCACAGTAAAGTAGTGATTTCATAGATATTCTATGAAGTTTTGGAACTCTAAGTACTGTAATATCCCGCTCTTCTTGTGTCCTTCGCCAAGAAAATAATGTCTTAAAATCTACTATGTGTATACATTAATACTTGAATGTATTTGTTTATAAAATACTGCCACAATGTGCCTCTGTAAGCTATAAATAGTAACCCGAATTTTGATATTCTAAATTGAAATCACATTACAGTACTACGAGTACAATCTATTTTCATGCTACAGAACGCACTAGTGATGACCCTATTATTATAAACGTACAAAGGCCGCGATGAACATTTTAAATCAGGTGGGCAGTATGCTTCAGTGCCACCTTATGGTATCAACATAATATATTTTAAAATGAATAAAACCTTTTTATGTGTTTGAATGGTAAGGTTTCAAGGTTCTTCTTTTAAATAATGGCTCCGGGCTTTTAGCACATGTAGTGGCGAGTAAGAGATATATCATTAATACATAATTCATAGTAAATGAAAATGAGTGGTGATAAAGATGACAAATCGTAAATGAGATACCATCCCCTGGGCCCCTTCAGTCTTCAGTAAAGATGTGGGACTATACTGAGATCTCACATGGACTTTTTGAGAAAATTTGACAAAGTAATGTTAAAATGTTTTGTTTGATTTATTAACACTGATGTATGTTCACAAACACTTAACGGTAAATAATCCACCGTTAATATACATTAATGTTCGAACTATCACAAATTTTAGAAAATAAAACAAAAACTGCAGACATGACGCTTCACTTTCCCACCAAGAAGTCCGATAACAACTTATGGTATCAACGTAATATATTTAAAAATAAATAAAACCTTTTTATGCTTTTGAATATCCGCTCACAACGTATCAGAGTTTTACAGACGATAAGCCGATACAGAAACCCGTCGCAAAAAAGGTTGACGTGAAGTAAGGTTACAAATCTGACGTTTATGTTCGGTTGCCTATTGCGCGATCTCAATGTTATGTCCTTTGCTTGTTACTAGGATGACAATGATCTCATAATTTTGTATAAAACTTATGAAGCAGTTAAACTATATGAAATGAATATCTTACTAAAAAAAATAACTCGCCCGCGGTCGCCCGAATAGAAATCAAACCTACGACTATTGGATATACGGTCCACTCTAACCACTGAACTATTGGGATAATTTCTGACTTGCGTTTCAATACATTGTTCAGTAGGCTTATTATGAAGATAGTTTCATGTTATTTTAATACATTTAACAAACACAAGCACTTCGAAACGATCGCTCAATTAATGCAGGGTTCACAGAGGGATAATAGTTTGAGTGTTATGTAATATCGAGCGCTTCCGTGATTCCGAGGTCACGTTAAGCTTTTGGTCCCGGGTATTTAGCTTTATATGGTAGTCATTAAGTCCCATCAGACATCTAACTGGGACCCCGCGAATATCATTCGCATAAAGTATACTAGTAACAAAACTCATGTCATTGTGTCTTTAAAGGAATTAAATAATTTTCAAGGTCATGGGAGGTATATTAAGAACCCTAAGTTTTACTAAGTGTTTCAGCCTCTTCCATGCTCTGGGGTCACTTTGAGCCGTTAGTCCCCCGGTTATTATGTCTGATGTTTGAATGGTTTCGACGACCGATATGGCGTGGTGGCGAGTATACCCGCTTTCCACTCCTGAGGTCGTGGGTTCTATTCCCACACAGGACAAATATTTGTGTGTATAAATATGAATATTTGTTCTGGTCTGGTTGTTTTTCTATGTATATTAAGTATGTATTTACAAAAAAAAAGTATTTATGTATGTTTATCCGTTGTTTAGTATCCATAACACAAGTTCTTAATGATACTTATCTTGGAACTAAATAATTGGTGTAAGTGTCAGAAATATTTATTTATTATTATTATTATTAAATGGTAGTCGTTAAGTCTCATCAGACACACCTTACAAGGCCCCTGCCAATGAGCACAGCATTCGCTTGGTGGACTACAATATGTATTCTCAGGTGTGAAGCGTCCTGGTTTGGTCTTTTTTTAAACTGCCCAATAGACCACCGAACCACCATCATATCCTAGCATTATCCCGGTTGCCCTACACTTAAGCTTAGGATCCAGGGTCTGCGCACTGGTTCAACCAGTTTTGACTAAATTTCAGTTATTACGTGAACGACTGCCATCGACCTCCGCAGCCCAGAGAAAAACCTCATTTTATGGTTAAACCAGCTGTCAGTCTGTTAGAAGGTATTGACTTCCTAATAACGACTGCCATAGATGTTTATTACAGCCGGGACCAACAGCTTGACGTGCTTTCCGAGGCACGGAGCAAGCGATAATTACGCACATAACTTTGAAAAGTCATTGGTGCGCCACCAGGGTTTGAACCTGAGACCCTCTGAATTTAAAGGCAAGGGGTCTCGCTACTGAGCTATCGCCGATAATAGACCACCGAACACCACATAAAATCATAACTAGCACCAACATCTTGACGTGCCAACAAAGATTGACACATAATTACAGAAGTGAGAAGTCACTATTCTGAGGTCTTACTTTTATGAACTCTCTTTTACATTAGTCATCGTTTCTGACAGCACAAACCACGGAGCCACAATCCCTTTAAAAATAATTAAAGTATGTCGTTCCGCTTTCCCAACTAAATAATGCACTAACGACATCTCTTTTATTCAACTTGGCAACCCACCCCATACTATATGACAGGACACCTTATAAAAATCTCCAAACTTTGGAACTGTGTTGAAAATTTTCTCGCTACGAGTTGCGGTTTGAAAGTATAAAAAATTCAAGATATTCTGCAAAAGTGTGGCAATTTCCAATGTTCCTCGTACAAGTGACGATAAATGAGATTATAAAGTTTCCAAGAAATATAAGAACAGCCTCGGAGTGGATAAAAGTTTGAAGGGAGACGCTTGTGAGGAAGGGTGTGAGGAATGGATGTTCCGAACCTGCTTAGATCAATGAGACTGAAAATAGATTTATTGATACGCCAACTTTTATAAATTACAGAGATAAACAGATTTTTTTACCATAACGAATTACTATAACACTTTATTTTTAATATGTTAAGTATAAAAATGTTATGAATCATGCATTGATTGATAGTACAGTGGCGAGACTGAGAGAGAGATAGACTGCAGTGCAGATGGTTTTGGGTTCAAACCGCTTGCTCCGTGCCTCGGAAAGCACATCAAGCCGTTGTCCTGGCCATCACGAACATCTATGGCAGTCGTTATAAGTAAGTCAGTACCTTTTAAAATCCTGGCAGCTGGTTTAACAATAGAATTCTGTTACCGTCTGCGTCGCAAAGGTCTTCGTAATAACTGAAACTCAGCCAAATCTGACCAGTGTGAACCCTTTGGTCTATAGTAACTTTGGTCTAGTGTAAGAAAAAACTAACCTTGACGATTTTCTTGCCCGTTCTTTTTCGATCAAGCTCCCGCCCGCAGTGAATGGGCGCGTTAGTTTTTAAGTTTTGACGTTCATAAGAGCTCTTTTGAGCCAAACTTGAATAAATGAATATGAATTTGAATTTGAATTTGAATATAGCATAACTATACCACACAACCGGGATATATACTAGGATTGGAACAAGTAATAATATTATATCTTTTGTTTATGATATAATAGGTTGGGGAAAAAGTCTTTTCGTATTTTTGTATGAAAAGTCAAGACATTTTTTTCAAAGTTTATTTACATTAATTTACAATATATATGTACCGTTTTGTTGAATAACTTTCTGCCATTTTGTGGGCAGAGACATTATCCCGTTACTGTAGAAACTTTGGGACTTCTGATCAAAAAAACGGGACAAATAGTTTTGGCAGTCCTCTCTTGAGGTCAACCTTACAGAACCTAAAGAATTCTGCAGAGACCGAAACAGATGAAAATCTGAAGGCGCAAGGTCAGGGCTATATGGTGGATGCACTAGGACCTCCCAGTCGAACTCTCTTAATTTTTACTGAGTGGCTAAAGATGTGTGTGGTCTAGCGTTATCGTGATGAAAGACCACACCCTTCCTGTTGATCAATTCCGGCCGTTTTCTCTCGACTGCTTCCTTTAATCTCATCAGTTGCTGGCAGTAAAGATCAGAATCGATGGTTTTGCCGGGCGGTAAAAGCTCATAATAAACAATGCCCTTCCAATCCCACCATACACACAGCATCACCTTATTTCGTGTTAGGCCAGGTTTGGTCACAGTCTGTGAAGCCTGGCCAACTTTCGACCACGACCTTTTTCGCACGTTCTTGTCGTACGTGATCCACATTTCATCGCCAGTTATCAATCTCTTCAAAAACGGCTCGGTTTCATTACGTCTCAATAATGAATCGCAAATGAGTACACGGTTCATTAAGTTTCTTTGAGTGAGCTCGTGTGGCACCCAAATATCGAGCTTTTTTGTATAACCAGCTTTCTTCAAATGGGTCAAAACTGTTTTGTGGTCAATTCTCAGTTCTTCAGCTACATACTTGCTCCACTCTTTCAAAAATGGCGTCCATTTTATTCGTAACAGGGCGACCAGAGCGAGGTGCATCTTTAACATCAAAATTTCCGGACTGAAAACGTTTGAACCAAATTTGTGCTACTCTTACTGACACTGCATCAGGTCCATAAACATCACAAATTTTTTTCACTGCTTGAGTTGCATTTTTGCCTTTTTTATAATAAAATTTTAAAATGTATCGAATTTCTTCATTAGATTCACTCATTTTTACGGAGAGAAAAACAAATGAAAAATAGCGGGAAACAACTTTTTTTTATTTTTTTCTTTTCTTTATAATGGAACCTTTTTAATGTTACCAAAACCAGCCAGACACAAATAGTACATTCCCACCAACCTTCCCATGGCCCCACTCAACCCTTAGGTTATACAGGCCGAAACGCGGGAGATACGCGCGGAACCTGCGTACACAACGATGGTGTGAGCACTCTACCGCGCGTACTTCTTGACTCCCTACAAGTTTTTTAACAATTCTCAACTATGTCCCTACCTGTCCTTCTCCCCCTTCTGGGGCGGACAACCACACGTACGCCTTCGGTGCCTTCCGGTCGTTCCGTGCGCCGCTCCTTGGCGGTACCGCTGGCTCCCTTAGTCTTCTTATTCTTCGCCTCTTTCAAGCCCACTCCGAATCTTATGCCATCTTCGGGCGTAGGTCTGTAGCAGCTTGAAGTTTGCCTCCGATCCTACAAGGTCGTGATAGTAAACTGGGCCCAACTCAAGCGTCTTCACCCCGTCCAATAGGTCCTTCCGGGCCTCGCCGTAGAGCTCACACTCCCACAGCGCGTGGTGTACGTCCTCTACTTCCGCTCCACAGTAGCAGGACCCCACGTCCGCTAGCTTCATACGGTGAAGCCTAGCCCTAAAGCAGCCGTGTCCAGACAGTAGCTGTGAGGTTTCATAGTCAGGCTCTACCCAAGTTGCCTTGAGACGAGCCGACACGTCCGGAAAGAATCGATAAAGTTCCCTCCCCTTGTCCGATGTGTCCCAACGCTCTTGCCAGGTGGCAAGGGCGGACTCAGATGCTCTGAGTTTGGCACCCTTCAACTCTTCCTCGGTAAGCCCGGCCTCGCGCGCCGCGCCTAGTCCGCCATCCCGAATTACCTCGAGGTCGGCCGGCAGCACACCGGCCAACACCGGTAGGGCGGAGGTACTCGTCGAACGGTACGCCTTGGTCAGAAGGATCAAGGCGGGTCTCTGGGTGCGCAGAAGCGCACTCCGCACAACGTGAAGGGACGCACGCTCATACCAACATGCCGCCGCATACGTCACCGTGGCGATGTAAGTGCCTCGGTACAGAAACCGTAAGGCCCTGTACCGTATTCCCCAAGAGGTCGCCGACACCACGTAAGTCCCTTCCTCGTCGTTAAGTACGTGGCATACTGTACAGTATGCGGTCGACAGATGGTGTAGGAGGGCACATGGGAGGTCCGTACGTCGAACATACACACCCGCCTTGGCTTGGTCGCTGCACTGCAGCATTCTGTCGGTGAAGCCCACCTGGGTGCTGGGGTAATGCTCTTGAGTCAGAACGACGTCCAGACCCAGGTCCTCCGCAACTATGGGTAGCTCCGCTGTGGCTAGTTGAGCCCCCGCTAAATTTATTTGGCCGACTGTAAAATATTTTTCGGGAGCCATTAATAGGCATTACATTCTGCCATTCTCCGCTCCGCGTGTACGCGGGCCGGGCAGTCTCTGGCACCGGTTTCGTGGCCATCTGCGCCCTTCTGGCCGAATCTGTGGCAGGTGGCACATCGCTGGTGTGGCTCCTTGCAGTCCTCTCTTTTGTGTCCAAGGACGCCACACTTGCCGCAAGTAGTGCCTTCTTGCCGACACCTCTTCTCATTGTGGCCGTAGGTGCAGCATTTGGTGCAGCAGATGGCCGTGGTAAAGTCCTCCACTCTGCAGACGTTCCATCCTATGTACAGTCGGCCTTTCGCTAGTAGCGCTTTCCTTAAGGTCGGTGAGCAGTCGAGGACCATAGCCGAGTAGTTTGATCCCTGTCGGCTTTTCCTGAAGGCCAGGCGGCATTGCTCCTTGACTTTCGTCAAGGACCATTCTGTGTCTTCCAGGTTTTGTTCATATACCGCCTGGAGTACGTCGTCCAACTTCGGTTCATGCCCCTCAAGGTCCCGAAGCACTACTAGCGGTGTCCGCCCTTTGATGTCGTTAGCCCTTAACGACGAGGGTAGGGCCGCCTTCAACTTATTTAGATCCGCCGTTGTCCGAGTCTGTACCAAGACTCCGGCGTTCCCCACCCTCCTAACTCGGTCTATTTTTATGTTCAGGGCTGCGGGGGCTACTTAGGTCTTCAGGATCTTTGTAGTCTCTTCTGACGACACCTTTGTCGTCCCCTCAGACGGGTAGAGGGCCACTAGTGGGCCTCGAGGTGGTTGTGGCCTACCAGTTTTTGTCGCCGCCGCGTATGAGCCCTCTGCCGAGGTTGTGACCGACATCGCGGCTGCGATCGCCGACGTCTCCTCCCTCATTTTGGCTACAAGGGCCTCTGCCTTTTCCGCTCTTAACTTCTCCTCTTCACGAGCTGTGGAAACCTGCGCGAACTCCGTTTTTACCGCCCTGGACTTGGCCTTCTCCTCCTCAGCGACCAAGCCCAGGTGGCCCACAATTTCCATAATGATGGCCAGTTGGTCGTTAATTGCAGCTAGGTCAGCCTTGTTTAGGCGAGAAGCTACGCAGCCGGCTACCCTAATAATTTTTGCCCGCGCAGCGTTGGCCCTCGACAGAAGCTGTCGGCTGCTTGCCTTTGCCAGATCATTTTCGACCAAGGTGTCCTCCGCAGCAGCCACCTCCTCTTCCTCCGACTCAATGGGAGTCCTATAAGCAGACGATGTGCCGCTCTTGGCTGCCGCAGTCGTCCTCTTCTTCATAGTCCCCGTTACCTGGCCGGCGTCTGGGGACATGAGCCGCCTGGTGGCCTTCGAGGTCGCGTTGTCGCCTACTGATTGGGGCGTCGACGTCCTTGGTGACAGCGACTGTAAGGCCGCTTGAAAGGCTGCCGTCGCGACGTCGATGGGGATAACCCCACCCTCTGACTCTGAGGAGGCAGTGCTAATGTCCCTCGCTGGCCTACACGATTTTCGGGGCGGCGTCCTCTTCAGCGCCCCTCCCATGGACGGTCTGAATCCACCTCCACCATCCTGCGACGAGGCCTCACCCTCGTCCAGGCTGCTCATTTTCGAGCGTCCACTCTCCAACACAATCCCCTCAATTCCCTCCCAGCCAAAAAATTAAAAATTTTTGCATAAAAAACGCAACAAATTAATGTTGCGTATAAGTAAATCGACCAGGCAGACAAAAAATTTTTCTAAGTCCCCTGGAAAGGTTCTTGTCTTATAAGAGTATAAAAAGAAAAAAAGTAAAAAGAAAGGTTCTTGTCCTTGGTCTTTTGAAAAGAAAAAGACAAGAAACTGAAAATGTTCTTGTCTTAAGCAAATAAATAAAAAATAATAAAAAATTACGAGTCGTCGAGCCCAACTTGCATCAACCGAAACGTAATTGTATGTGCGCTGACAGGTTCCCGCAGACAGGTGACAGCTGACGGCTGACAGGCGACTTTTGACAGCTGCTCCACGTCACTTGACGGCTATCACAAATGCCACACGAAATGTTTAATTTATATAGAATAAATTTTATAACACTTTTACAATAAAAATAAGTTCTTTCTTCAACAAGCAATAATATATATGTACTAAAATAAATGTGTCCATGCACGTATTCAATTATCACACCATTCAAGAGTCTATTTCTCCGTGGTACATATTATTCTAACGCATACCCACATGCGGAAAAATAAAAACAAATTAACACTAAAATATCGTCCAAATTAATTAATTTTGGCGAAATAACTTTGTAATGGCATATAAAACATCCAATACTATACTATAAACACTATCCAATAAATATCTTCCTTTATATGGATGAACAAAGTTCTAGCACCACGTGCAAACCACGTGTTGCAAACACAAAAAGCTCTTAAAATTACCAAAAAAGTGTCTTTTTTCACAAAAATATATTCACATAAGTGTTTAACAATAATAAAATAACTTCTCAAACAGTCACTTGCCATCCTCGTACGGTCCACACCCTGGGAGCACACCCCAGAGCACGCGGTAACCACGTGCTCCAAGATATTATCTTCGTACAGCAACCACAGACACTTTAGAAAACACCAAAAAAGCACTGCAATTATAAATACGTAAAAACTTTCCAATACAATAAACAATTAGGTACAAAAATAGGCAAAAAGATCGAATAAAATAATATGGATTTAAATTGTGCGCGGAGCACCGAGGACGCGTATGCACGGCTCGGCGGTCGGCACCGGAGTAGTAAACAACAGTATTAACAACAGTAGTAAACAAATAGTACAGTCAAAAAATTTTTATAATAAGTTTATACCTACGTTATGCGAAAAGACTTTTTCCCCGACCTAATATTTGTTTCTCTGTCTGTGTGCCAAGCATTTTTCTTACCAAGCGCCCCAATATTGACATTATGAACTACCTTAAATTCTGAAATGAACAATATAGAGTCTTTTATTTGTAAAAATGAAACTGTAGCTAAAAAAACTATTACATTTGTACCAAAAACCAATAATCGTTTTGAGAGGTTTAACAGTAAATTATTATGCTATAGTTTACCTTTTATAGATGAAAGCTGTGACCCAAATTTTTTATATAATGATTTTTTCAGCAGCTTTTCTAACACATTTAAATCAATATTTACTCCCAGAACGGTTAAGGTAAATAATAAAGCTACCTTTAGTGAATGGGCTACTCCTGGGCTACATAAATGTAGAAAGAGGCTGTATGAACTGTATGATGAGAAAAAATTAAACAACAGTGAGCAATTTTATAATTATGTAAGAAAATATTCTAAAATATTTAGAAAAGCATGTCATACGGCAAAGTCTTATTATTTAAGCTCTAAAATAAAAAATTGTGATGATAAGATTAAAATGACCTGGAATATTATTAATAGTGAAACGGGAAAAAGTAAAAATTATAATACTGAGTTTAAACTCAACATTGATAAAAAAACTCTGACATCTGACTTAGATGTAGCCAATGCTTTCGAAAACTTTTTTACTAATATTCCAGTGTCTATCACAAAAGCTTTAAATTGTTCGCCCACTTTAGCGGAGTCTATTTTGAAAGATAACGTGAATATATGTACAGTAGATTTTACGTTTAGTCATGTTACATCTATGGATATAATTAAGACATTCAATACTCTTAGTATTAAGAAAGCTGCAGACCTCTGGGGCAATTCCATCGTAGTTACCAAGCCTATCATTGTTTCGGTGGCGCACAGTTTGGCTCTAATATTTAATAAATGTGTAGATTGCGGCAAATTTCCCGATCTAATGAAAGAAAGTAAAATCATTCCATTATATAAATCAGGCAGTACAACAGACCCAACAAATTTTCGACCTATCTCAGTGCTGCCTACATTTAGTAAAATTTTTGAAAAACTTATTTACAATCAGATGTTAATATTTTTCAATAAAAATGGATTAATGCATTCGAAACAATTTGGATTCACTAAGGGTCGCTCTACAACCGATGCAGGTGTTGAGCTTTTAAAACATATATTTGATGCTTGGGAAAATTCTTTGGACGCTTTAGGTATATTTTGCGATCTGTCCAAAGCTTTTGACTGTGTTCCTCATGAAGCATTGATAAAAAAATTAGAATATTACGGAATAAGAAACTCCGCATTGGATCTTCTCACTTCATATCTAAGTGATAGGATTCAAAGGGTTGAGGTTAATGGAAAGCGATCTCAGGGGTCTGTTGTAAAAATGGGGGTACCGCAGGGCTCGATTCTCGGTCCGTTTTTGTTTTTGATTTATATTAATGATTTGTCATATTTTATTAAAGAAAACCACGAGATAGTTTTGTTTGCTGATGATACATCATTATTGTTTAAGTTAAAACGAAATCAGAATTTAGACGAAGTAAACAGTGCGATCTCGAAGGTGGTGCACTGGTTTGACGTTAACAATTTGCTATTAAATGGGGCTAAAACGAAATGTATTAAATTCGTGATGCCTAACGTCAGACAGGCAAACTCTACTATTATGGTAAAGGAGGATGAGTTGACCCTTGTGGATACTACCAAGTTTTTAGGGATTACTTTAGACTCTAAGCTACAGTGGGGCCCACATATTGGTGAATTGTCGAGTATACTTAGCTCTGCAGCATTCGCGGTAAAGAAAATTCGCCAATTAACAGACGTTGTAACAGCTAGGCTAGTTTATCATAGCTATTTCCATAGTGTTATGTCCTATGGTATTCTTCTGTGGGGTTGTGCCGCAGACATTCAAACTATCTTTGTGCTGCAGAAGAGGGCTATTCGAGCAATTTATAATCTCCCGTGTGGACATTCACTAAGGGAAAAGTTTAAAGAAATTGGTATTTTGACAGTGGCCGGTCAATTCATTTATGATAACCTGGTTTATGTACATAAGAATACTGATCAATTTAGTAAGAAAAGCTATATAAATAACCTAAACACAAGGAATAAGCATAAATTAGTTGTACCTGCCACTAGGCTCCAAAAGATAAACAAATCTTTTAAAGGTCAATGTGTACGATTCTACAATAAAATCCCAAGCAACATACAGCAATTGAGCCTAAATAAATTTAAATTAACCATAAAACACAAGCTGTCTTCAAAGGGATACTATTGTATTAAAGACTATATGGCAGATAAAAATGCTTGGGATTAAACTGCCGTTTCAAACAGGCTATTCTAATATGAATGACTTGAAAAAATAAATATTGTTAAGGTTATGTTATATTGCATTGTATAGCTTCACAGACAAATGAAGATTGTAATTCTAGTACCAAACTAATGGACATATTTAAAAGAGCATAGCCTGTGAGTTTCTTGCCAGTTCTTCTTACAGAGCGGTGGCTCGGAACTGGCACTTAGATTCACTTACACTTAATTATTTTTTGTTTTTAAATTGTTTTTTTGCATGTAAGTGAATCTAAGCTTCGTGATTTAGTGTAATATTATTTCGATTGTATTTTTTTTTCATTTGTAATCATGACGTTTTCAAGTACTATGTATAATAGTTTATGAAATAAATATTTTTTTTACTTTACTTTACTTTACTTTAATAGGTAACGAATTTGAAATTAATCAGAAACGCGATTCCGAATTCTTCTGTTTAATACGCTCAGCGCTATGTGTGCGCTCATTTTCGATACGCACTGTACTAACACCTGTGTATATTTTTTGATACACGACCACCATCCTAGTCTTAAGCGTATATAGTTAAAACGCACGGCTTTCGTTCTGGTAAAAATAATCCTGTATCTTCAGATGGTTTTATAAAAAAAATTTAATCCAAAGAAGTTAAATTTGGTAGTATTGGCGCTGAGCGTGTTAAGTAACATTTATATTGTCACCTTCATTTGAGCCCGTTTACGTCCCACTACTGAGCATGGGCCTCCTTTCACAAAGCAGGGTGAGAGGACTTTAGATATACTCCACGCAGAGCCTACATTCTTCCACTGATCAACTTAGATCTCTACAACGACACTGAGCTCGATGTTCAGCTCTTCGTCTCCAACCGCTTCCAACCGTTTTGCGTAATAGTAATGGGGTGCTGGGGAACCAATTGTCAGAACAGTACGTGGATGATAAAGATAAAAACATGGCTTTGGTCGACAAACACCCTTGTTTTGACTACATAATTATTATTTACCTCAATAAGCAATTGAGTTTGTTAAACTGAAACGCGCGGCGGTATGTAAATGACTTTCGAGGTAACCTTCAATAGAGCTCAGTGAATAACTCAATTACGTCCAATTTTCCCCATCGTCATATCGAAATATTTGGAAATAGGCAGAGGAATAGGTAATTTCGTAATTATAAGAGCAAAATATTGTCATATATTTGGATGTTGTAATTAAACGTGAAAGCATTAAGAAGATTAAATTGGAACATTTTCCGAGAGAGACGGCTTATTAAGAGGTTTCATCTTGGTTTGTGAGAGGAGGTCCGTGCTTTCATGTGGGTGTGGGATTTTAATTATATGATATGATTATACATTCATTCACGCCTGTTTCCCCGAAGGAGTAGGCATAGGCATATTATACGCCCACATTTCGGCTAATATTTTTTTGATCTTTACACAGGTGGCGACCCTATTGCCACATATCGAAAATTTTGTCAGAGTTTTGTCTGTTAATCGGTAGGTGCACCACTGGCAGCTGGGTTGGCTTGGGTTTCCAAGGTTTTAGTAGGATCCCTTTACACCCTCATTATCATAATAATATAGAATGATAATTGTGATTAGGACAAATGTTTTTATATTTTCCAATACTTGTAAACTTGACTCACGGCCAGCCATCCTTGCATATAATTATGTTATTAAATATATGTTGCTTGTTATGAAAAATCGCTTTCAACTGGCATCCAACTCCATTTTCAACTTAGTTATGATCTGTTGAATCAATGAGCATTGAAGGTTTCTAGGTCTCTTATTAATACGAGTGCGGCTCCGGTGTGGCGTTTAGCAAGGAGTTTTTGGATCTTAATAGTTTTTTGTTCCATCATTTCAGAAATTAGAGTATTTAGAAATCCACTTCTGAACATGGCCTCTTCAATTGTTTTCCACCTAATCAATCGATCTCGAGCCGTATGCATCAGACGGCTTCCCGGCCCTTTGACCAGGGCATCGTTGCAGTCCTGTACGTTGTTAATGTACAAGATAGAGTTTAACTCATTTATTGTTTTGTTGTAATCTACGAATTTATTGACTAAGAGACTGTTTTCAGGTTTCTACAACTTCATTAACTTTTTTGCAACTGTGAGAGCGGCTTGCTCAACGGTTGTTAATTTGATTAAAGTTATATTTTATGTAAAATTGCATTTCATTTAAGTACAGAGAGACGATGTTTTAAATATTTTTTAGCTCTAATCCGGATTAGTGACTAATTTACAAGACATCCTAAGTGTTGTGATACATTCATTCATACCTGCACTCCGCTCCGAGGTCGTGGTTTCAATTCCCACTCAGGGCAAATCTTTGTGTGCATGAACACGAATATTTGTTCTGGTCTGGGTGTTTTCTATGTATATTAAGTATGTAATTACGAAAAAAAGTATATAAATAAGTTTATTCTTTATTTAGTATTCATAAGACAAATTCTTAATAATCTTGAAACTAAATAATCGGTGTAATTGTTACAAATTATTTATTTCTTTATTTATTTTATCTATATTAATTGATTTGTTTTGTTTATTTTGGTTTACCTGGCAATAAACAAATACTCAATTCTAAAGAATCTAAAAGCAATACAAAATAAAATTTACGCTTCAAAATAAAATGGGAGCCATTCGGGCCGGCCGCGCGTTATCGTATCTGGTTCAAAGTGCTAATAGTTTTTCGATAGTGACTGCGGAATGTTACTGGTATTGAAAAGTGCCAGTAGTTATATTAATTCCACCAATTTCGCTCAGTTGCATTGGTAGTACAGTTACGGAAATTGAATATAAACAGTAATCGTCAAGATATATTTTCGGACTATCGTACTTACTGTTATCTCATTGTTAATGCTTACTGTACATACACTCACGCCTGTTTCCCCGAAGGAGTAGGCAGAGGCAAGTTATATGCCCACATATCGCCAGTTATATAGTTGGTCCCACGTAATAGATGGCGAGCCTATTGCCGCTTGCTCTTTTACAAGCTTTTACGTCCTAACTTTCAAAGTGTTTCTATGTTTAACCAAAAGTAAATTCAAAGAATAAATATAGTCTGGAGAAAATTACTTTCGGATGAACGCAACTATAGTCGGAAAGGCCCTTAGGCTCTCAACTGTGTTAAAACTACGAGGGGATGGAACAAATAAATAAATAGGTTATTTGTTTCTCACTCTAGTTTTAACGTATAGGTAGCGGCACGTAAGTCTAGCGTTTAACAAAATTTGGAAGGGATAGCTGCGCATAGAGTGAGTGAGAGAGTACGACTGGATAGCCAATGAGCGCTTACGCACGCACTTTCTCTCCCTAGCTAGACTTTCGACTACTGCGCTTAAACGGTCAGAGCTAGACTTTCGTGCCGCCTATTATAACTTGCTTAAGCTGGGCATAGTCATCTTTAGTGCAGCTATTAGAGTTCCACTGAATATAGGCCTCCTTAGACATTCATGTAGTGTATGTGAATAACAGTGGCACAATCTGTCGACTCGTGCGCATACGCCGCGCGCTGACGAAATGACGACGCAAAGAGAACTGGGCATACATCCTCTCTATCAGGCACTCTTCTTACAGCTACGAAGTGGGACGGATGCGCGTGTAGTGTGTGCAGCGGTAAGCCGATATTAAATAGTCAGATAAAACATGCAAACAGTTTAATCCTCATCATCGTTTCAGTCCATAACATCTGAATAATATAATTTAAAAAAAAAAAGTCTTTATTGATGTTCATTCCTTACAGTTGTCAATTACAATTATTACATGCCTACTAACTAAAACTAAATTTGTTTAATTAATGCTAACTTGCATTTGTTGAATTAGAGTTATAGGCAACTGGTTGTTTGGCTTGAACAGCTTGACCGTCGACAAATGCCTCTGATTTCTGTGTTTCGCAATTTTTTTAGTCATCTTCCTATCTTTTGTTTTGTCTGCCTCTATTACTATTTCCATCTCTTGGATACCATTATGTTGCTAACTTTGACAAAAATCTCAAAATTATTATTTATATATTTTCCAATAACGTCACATGTAGTTAAACAAACTAATAAAATCAGTAGGTTCGCAAATAAATTTGTATCACTTATATCACAATATAATCGAATACAAACTTATAAAGTACCAAACTATTCATATTGTAAACCTATCAGATTTAATCTTGATAGATTTATTTGTTTGCTATGCTAATTTGAAACAATTATGCAAATATTATTTCGTTTTTGTATTGTTATAGCTTGACTATATATTATTTTTGATCGTTTTTGCAAAGTAAATTATCAACATCAACTGAGCATATTACGTCCTACTACTAGGCACGAGCCATCCTCGCAAATCAACTGAGAGGTATTTCAGTCATACTCCGTCTCGCGAAGCCAGTGCGAATAAACGAGGACAAGTGTAGTTTTTTTGGCTAAAATCCTTGTAATGATAAACAATTCCTATTCCTTATTGAGGCGTTGTGACTGCGTAACCTGTGACTCTTTCGATCAGCCCCTCTACAAGCCTTGCTGTCTGAATTTTCAAGCCGCCTAAATGGGCTTGAAACAGGACCACGTATCTTCCGAATCACGGAACTAAATTCCACACAAACTGTTCATTTATTTTTGTTTGCTGTACGTCGGTCACAAAAAGCCTTAACGCACTGTCTTCCGGCCAAATGTATATCGAGAGGGGAGTTTAGGTCTCCTACCTAAAGCAGTTCTACCTACTAAAAATCTTCCGACGACGCCCACCGCAGATGAAAAGGGGCAGGGAAAACAACATACATACGTAGGCACACAGACACACACAGTTCCGACGACGCCCACCGCAGATGGAAAGTGACAGGGAAAACAACATATATAAATACATTCACGCCTGTTTCTCCGAAGGGGTAGGCAGAGGCATATTAATACGCCCACACTTCGCCAATTATATAGCTGGTCCCACGTAAAAGGTGGCGAGCCTAATTGCCGCTTATCGGGCACTGTTTTGTTCAGCAGAGTCTCGTTCGTTGATCGGCAGGTGCACCACTTGCAGGTGGCTTGTGCTCCTTAGGTCTTGTTAGGATCCCTACGCACCTGAAGCTACTAGCGTGAAGTATATCATCAGCCTCTCTGATGGCACACCACTGAGCTTTACCTTCAACTCATGGCCCCCAACCGCTGCCAGCTGTTTTGCGTTGGTCGTCGCTCCACCTAATAGAAGAGCGTCCTGCACTACGCTTTCCAAGCGGTGGTCTCCACGCAAGGACTCATCTACCCCAGTCTGGTATAGATAGATAGATAGATAGATAGAGATACTCTTTATTGGCCAAGAAACTTAAAAACTACAGATTACAATATTTAGAGAAAAATTAAATTTAAAGCCAATCTAGGCGGTCTTATCGCTAAAAGCGATCTCTTCCAGACAACCCGACGCAAAGGAGAGAACAGGGTATAAACTACTTAAAACATGAATATCGTTAATGTTTTATTCTATCGCATTGTATAGAGTCACAGACTAATAATAATAATTTTTTTTTGCCAAAAATACATAGACATGTTAGTACAAACTCACATGAACTACAGTTAACCTTAAGTATATTTCGAGTTCAGCTTCTAACCCAGTGGTCTTGTATGAATTACTTAAAACATGAATATCGTTAATGTTTTATTCTATAGCGTTGTAAAGAGTCACAGACTAATAATAATAGCAATTTTATTGCCAAAAATACATGGATAATGGATATGTTAGTACAAACTCACATGAACTACAGTTAACCTTAAGTATATTTCGAGTTTAGCCTCTGCTTGAAGATCTGAATAAAGATTGTAATTTAAGTACCAAACTAATTATTATTTTAAGAGAGTCTGTGAATTTGTTGTCAGTTTTTCCTAAAGAGCGGTGGCTCGGAAGGGGCACTTAGATTCACTTAGACTTGATAACATTTTTTATGCTGCATGTAAGTGAATCTAAACTTTGTGATTTCAGTGTTATCATATTTTGATTGTTTTTTATATTAAATTTTGACGTTTTTAAGTACTATGATCGGCTCACTGGTCTAACCAGATATGGCTGAACTTCAGTTATACATAGAGCGACTGCTATCTGACCACCACGACATCATTATATGGTTAAACCAGTTTCAGAATATTAAAAAGCACTGACTTTCTTTTAACAACTGCCATAGATGTTCATGACAGCCGGGACCCACGGCTTAACGTGCTTTCCGAGGCATACAGCAAGTGATTTTGCGCACATAACTTCGAAAAGTCATAGGTGACCCACCAGGGTTTGAACCCTCTGAATTAGAAGTCTATGGGTCATGCCACTGGCTAGCGTCGCTAATCATGCTGAATAAGTATGTAAAAAAAGTTTAATATTTGTACCCAAAGACAACCTATTCAAAAAGTTTCTAGACACACATACTCTGAAAAATCAACGAAACACAGACACATATATACTCGTAGTTTGAAACACATGCAACTCGCTACAAAGACATCCGTATGGAAATTTCGAGAGCTTTCCTCTAATGAAGCTGTTGAGACATGTTCCAGATGACACGAGTGTCTTCAGGGTTTCAAGCGCGGACTTAGAGGATAAGGTGGCATAGTAAAAAGTAAACAGTGGGTCTCGGATCTTTTAAATAAATAAATTATTACATTATAATAAATACTGCACCTAACGCCACAGAACATTATAACACACTAAATCGAAAGCTCTCGACAAGTTGCTTTAGGCACAGGATTCACAGTGGACAGGCCAAAAAGTAAATAATATATTTAATGACTGAGTATATTATTTTTTTAAAGATAATGTTGAGAAGTGCAATTGTAATATCATACGTACTTCGTTGATACTATTACCAAGTAAGAAGGTTAAAGCGTTTCTAACTCTGTGGTGCTAGATGGACGGAAGCGATCACCGAAGTAAATAAGAGTTCAAAGAGGTCAGTTTTTAGACCCCCAAACTCGTGTAATTTATATGAAGCGAGTTCTTTGCTCATGTAGCGACAGCTAATGTCACGTTATATATGTATCAAACTTTTTTTTCCGTCCTATTTGGCGTATTAAACTTCTCCTTCGTTTGGCAAATTATATTTTGTCCCAGCACCCCAATAATATTTTAATTAAAAGTGATAGGTGTCGTACTATACTTGTCGCAATATCTCGCTGCATGTCTTATGGCAACACGCAGTGAAGCATAACGCGCGTATCAATATAATAAAAACACCAGGTAAAATAAAATAAAACAATAAGTCTTATTTCCTTGTACGATCCGCATGTTAATATTTTAAAACGACCTGAATTATTAAATAAATAAAAAAATGACCGTTGTCCCTTTATCGTCTTCTAATTGTTTTCAAGTGTGAACTTTACTTACTTAAACACAATACCTGCCCACAATATGTTATATAATCCCGAGTGCAGCTAGATATTGCGAAAGTAGTATAGTAGTGTGTATTGCTATCCTATAGGCGTATACCACGTTTGCATTAGATTCAAATATATATCATAGAGAAAGTAAATGTATGGCGAAGTATAAATATATATGTCATCTTAAAATAAAATATGATTGAAGCACCCTAATTGCGAGCCATGCGTTGTACCAATTGACTATTAATTTCGCCATCACTGGCTTCACACTACTTTTAAGATAAATTCAAACCTTTTTATATATTACCTTTAATGAAATTGTACGCCCCCAATTCAGTAATTTATTTCTTCTATATTTACGCACGAATTCCTAGTTTCAAAGGTTCACGTGGGTGAAAGATGAATATGGATGTTTTTTTGATGTATGATAAGTGTATTTACTAAGATAATTATGTTTATCCGTTGGTGAGTTTCTACTTAGGGTAGGTTAGTTTGAGCTGTGCTCATGTTTAACGTATACAACTAATGCTCTGGCGGATGTTATTGCTATTAATTTTATTTCGCTCTCGGAAAAGCAAAGTTTAAAGGATTTGAATAAATACTACGATTCAATAGGTACATAAAGTATAGTATAGTCTCCGGTCCAAACCGTGCGTAATTATCGCTTTCTTATAGCTCGGAAATAAGGAAATAAGCCGTTGGTCCTGGCTGCTATAAATATCTGTGGCCGTCGTTATTAGGAAGTGAGTGCCCTCTAATATTATCAGGATTAGGAATTTTAAAAAACAGTTAGTAAGTCCATTGGCTTCCCCTATAAATTTCATTTAATTGGGGGCCCTATCCTCCGTAAATCTATCTACCGATATACTACAGAAATCCAGCTAAAGGTTTCCTAAACAAAATAGTTTTGAGCGATAAGGCCACGAATTGCATCATTTACTTCTGCGATATTTTTATTTTGGTTTACGATAAGATTTATTTATTTATGTATTCATTTTATGTAGCTTCGTCCATCTTAAATGGAATATATGGGCGTAAGGTTATTTATATATAGCAGAACCACATTAAGCAATCACAATACATTAATTTATTAATTTCGACGACCGATATGGTGTGGAGGTCAGTATACCTACACTTCACTCCAGAGGTCGTGGTCTCGATTTCCACACAGGACAAATCTTTGTGTGCATGAACATAAATATTTTTGTTCTGGTCTGGTTGTTTTCTATATCTATACTAATATTATAAAGAGGAAAGATTTGTTTGTTTGTTTGTTTGTTTGTTTGTAATGAATAGGCTCCGAAACTACTGGACCAATTTCAAAAATTCTTTCACCTTTGGAAAGCTACATTATCCCCGAGTAACAAAGGCTATATTATATTTTAAAAAAAATTAGGAATCCTTACTAAAAATCCAATAATGTAACCCAAGGTGTAAAAAAATTACCTAAAAATTCCTTACGTAGCGTGCGCAGCGAAAACTATTGATGATAGAACAAAATTATGTACTACGACTTTGCAGAACTCATCATTATCTACAAAAAGTGTCCTGACAGCATATGTCTAAATATTATAGTTACGTCACAGTAAGCGGTTTTATATTCTAAAAATTTAATTTATATGCCGCCGCTTGAAAAGGCTCTATATTTGTACCTTGGTATTAATCCTTATCAAAAAAAAAATATTCAAGACGGCTTAAATACCTTTTTATAACTTTTTGAATTATTCAATTCAGACATTTCATTCGGAAGATATCACGAGTTTAAAAATGCAAGTATTAGAAAAAAGTCGCGTGGTTGCCGCTCACCGCGCTTAGCTAGCCAGCATGCGATGTAGGCTCCATGTAAGCGTCACTGGAGGACGGGGGGAAGGGGGGAAGTCAATTAAACATTCAAAATTAAAAAAAAACATTAATAAAAAATATGAATAAAAAAATTCATTAAAAAAAAAAACTTCCTTTATGATTTTACTTTTTTTTTTGAACCCGACGCAAATAAGAAGGGTGTATGTGTTTGTGTGTATGTACCCGTGCGAAGCCGGGGCGGGCCGCTAGTCTTATATATATTAAGTATGTTTTTACAAAAAAAAGTATTTAAGTATGTTTATCCGTTGTTTAGTATATATAACACATCCGTACCACGCGTGAATACGTTGACAACTCGAGATGTCGTTTTTTTTTTTTAGCTGAAACGCTTCTGTGACTTTATACCCTACCGGTATTAAAAACTCAACTCGAAATACTCAAACAAAATCAAATTATTGCTTTCGTACATAAGTGAGTATCTACAATTATGGCAATAAATATTTGATAAAACGACATGTCAAATTAATAATACTTAACTGACAGCGTTTATATTATTGCATTTCGATTTATCAACATAAGTCAGAACATGCATTAGTTAATATATCAACATATACGTTTGTGGATTTGCAAGTGTAATATGACAAAATCAGTTATCAAGTTATGAACGTCTTTGAGTACGAAACACACACATATATATATTACTATAAATAATGAACACAAACCAATTTGTAAAGAATGCTTATGTAAAACGTATGGGGAAACCAAAGGATTTGTAAATATTATAGTAGATAAGAAAAAACACTCTGTAAGCGGAGTAATAACTGCTGATAAGAGAGGAAGGCAACCACCTAAAAATAAAAAAACGATTGACGATACTACTACAGCTATAAACCAGATATTGTCATTTCCAAATTACGAGAGTCACTACTGTAGGAAAAGAACGAACCGAAAATATTTGTCTTCAGATCTGTCCATTGCAGCTATGTATCGTTTATACAAAGAAAGTTGTTCAAACCCCGTGTCATTGAAATTGTACTCAAAATGTTTTCATGACTTAAATCTATCCTTCAAACAACCGGCAAAAGATACTTGCCATACTTGTGATTTACTTAATACAAAGATTTCGTTAGCTCAAGGACAGGAAATCCAGGCTTTAACAGCCGAACTTGCTGCACATCATACATTAGCTGAAAAAGCTTATTCCGAAAAGAGGAAAGACAAAGACGATGCAAAACACGACTCATCAATTCGTGCCTACACATTCGATCTTCAGCAATGCTTACCTACTCCTTACCTCAAAACTTCAGTTTCTTTTTATAAAAGGCAATTGTGGTCCTTCAATCTAACAATTCATAACTTAGCTAATGATCAAGCTATTTGTTATATGTGGGACGAAACGATTGGCGCACGAGGTGCTAACCAAATCGCTTCTTGTTTATGGGATTTGCTTCATAATTTACCTGCAAATGTAAAACAGGTCACATTTTATTCGGACACATGTGGGGGGCAAAATAAAAACAACACAGTTGCTATGATGTTCATGTTTCTATTGCATCAACATCCAACATTGGAAGTGATCAACCATAAGTTTCTTATCAGCGGACATAGTCATATGGAATGTGACTCGGACCATGCTATAATTGAGAGAACTAAAAAGAAGACACAGATTAAAATTAACCATCTTAATGATTGGATACAACTGGTTCGGTCTTCCAAAGTTAAAAACCCCTTTGAAGTGATACCTATGAAGCAAGAACAGTTTCTAAACTTCTCTGCATTAAGTTCAAAAAAAGGGCCCTTCACAATTAAAAAGAAAGACGTCTCTGGAAGCAAATTCCTATGGCAACCTGTGAAGTGGTTGCAATATAGAAAACCCATTGGAGAAATATACTTCAAGACAAACCTTGACAGTGACACTCCATTTAAAGCAATAAACTTCAAGAAAAGAGGCAAATACATTATAGATAACATACAGTTAGAACCAGTGTCCAGAGAGCAATTGCCAGTAAGTCAAGAGAAGAAAAAAGATTTGCTGGATCTATTACCTCTAATAGATCCAGTATTTCATGAATTTTATAGAAATATAAAAACGGATAATGATACAGAAAATATCGACCCCGATCTCGACGAAGAAGATCCTGATAAAGAAGAAAATACAGAAGAATAAGTAATTTAAAGTGTTTTTTCTTTTCATTTGGTTAAATTTCATAAATTTAAAAAAGAATAAAGGATCTTAATTTGTTTCTGTGATTAAACTTTGATATTACTACATTTAGTTTTTATTTAAATTCAATTATGACAGTTAGAATTTTTATCTTCCTTCTGGGAATAAGTTGATAAGTCGTCGGTGAACAATTGGATAAGTCTTTTTTTAAACGCATTAACAAATATTACATTTATTTTGTAACGTAGACTTAAAACAGCTCCTTAAAGAACCTAAATTCAACTATTAAAAAAGTAATCATCATTATTTTCGATTTACCAGAAGATCGTAAACTTTAAATTGGCTGCCCTGAAAAGTATGCATAAATGACATATCAACTTATTCACGCCAGGTACGGACATATTCTTTATGATACTTATCTTGGTACTAAATAATTGGTGTAATTGTCAGGAAATATTTATTTTATTTATTAAATTTAAAAAAGTCCAATGGTGTTACTTTTGATATGCTTAAAAAATACGGTGAACATCATACCAGCCTTATGAGTCCACTGCTGAACATAGCCTCTCCAATAGATAATATGCTATTGGGGTTTGCCCAGAATCACCACGCTGGGCAGGCGGGTTGGTGATCGCAGTTCAAACCAGTACGCAGGATGACGCTGCTGCCCATTATTTGCAGCATTTCTCTTCGTCGACTCTTACGACTCCCCAAAAGATGAGAGGGGCCACCCCCTCTCATCTTTATTCCAGACAGGTATCACACAGCACGCTGCGGCACGGAGCACATAAAATTTGCTAAAAAAAAATATTAATTATTTTTTAAGTGTCAAATGCAATGGGTTCTGTAATTTATGACGTTTTACTGTTGAATATTTTACTATGGCTGAGTATTGTGGTCTTGTGATTTATGTTTGCACATATACAAGCATGGCAGTCTCTATGATGAAGCTAATAAGCTATTACTATTAGTTCCTCTAAGAAGCTCCACTAAACTATACAGTGGGAAACTATCGTCAAAGTAAAGCAAAGTTCTAGGATGGGTGATCGTTTTAGTAGCATATTGTTTGTGTGGCATTAAGTGATTATGAGACTTCTTGGCGGGAAAGTGAAGCGTCATGTCTGCAGTTTCGTTTTTTTATTTTAAATTTGTGATATTTCGAACGTTAATGTGTGAAAACGGTGAATTATTAACCGCTTAGTGTTTGTGAACGTACATGAGCATTGGTAAATGAAACAAAACAGTGAAACATAACATTTCAAATTCTCTCAAAAAGTTCATGTGTGTTCTCAGTATTTTCCCACATCTTTACTGAGGATTCAAGGGGGTTAGGGGGAGGACAAATCATTTACCATTTATCATCTTTATCACCACTCATTCTTATTTACTATTGTTTATATATAATTAATATATAAATTTATATTATTTGACACTGGCTCAATGTGCTAAACGCACCAAGCCAGTATTCAAAAGAAAAAAAAGTAAATAAGTTCGGATCACTATGTGATATGCGTCAAGCCAAGTTAAAGAGTTTTTAAAGGGTCGGTGGCTCGCTTTGGGCCCACATGCGGCAGCGACCACTATTCTCATGCCAAAGCCCAATTTCTAAAGTATGTAATAAAGGGTGTCTCAGTAAGTGTGCACTTTATCATTTTAAAATAAAAACAAGTATTTTATGACAGAGTTGTGATATTTTAATTGCATTGTAAAGAAGACATATTCCTATTAAGTATGGAATAAAATATCCGTCAAATGACCCCCACGGCTTAAAGACAGGGCATTGCTTTTTTCATGGAATTTTCCATGATTTTTGCACATTGATGTGGTTGTATCTCACCGATGACGCGTTGGATTTCCGATATGATCTGAGGAATTGTTTCGAGTTTATTTGCATAAATTCATGACTTCACAAAAAAACACAAAGAAAATATCGCACGGCGTTAAATCGCACGATCTTGGTGGTATAGTATTATTCTATACTTGATTGGAACATGTCTTCTTTACATACAATAAAAATATCACAACTCTGTTAATAGTATAATAAAAAAGTGCACTCTTTCTGAGACACTCTTCATACTCGATGGATTTATGGCACTTACGCCGAAAAAGATACATTTTGGCAGTATTTTGTTATAAAACTTATGCAGAATCGAGTAATTATATACAAATGTAGAAAATATTGCAATAATCATTGTCAATCAATCATTTTATTGTCATCGATAATGATATTGTAAGCGATAAGGCCGCGAATTGTATCACTTATATTATGCAATTGCTTCCTGCGATAGTTTTATTTTGGTGTACAATAAAGAATTGCCTATTACTATCTTTTCTTCTGTAGTCTCTGGTTATAAAATAAAATTTTATTATAATTCTTGTATGTGGAAAAACGTATAATCGTAAAGTGTGAATTAACATAATTATTTATAAAGAAATAATTCTTTTTTATTTTGTTTTTTTTTTTTTTATATTATGATTTCCGTCTATCCCATATGAAATATATAGGTGTTGTAAGGTAATTTTATAGAAGACATTTTACTGTTGAATATTTTACTATAGCTGAGTTTTGTGGTCTTGTGATTTATGTCTACATATATATAGTCTCTTAAATGAAGCTAATAGCCTATTACTATTAGTTTCTCTAAAATGCTCTAAGAAACTAGACAGTCGGTTACTATCATATAAGTTAAGCGAAATTATCAGAGGTCAGTCCTCGGATGGGTGACCGTTTTGGTAGCATATCGATTGGGTGGCATAAAGTGATTGTGATTGGACGACTATGTGACATACGTTAAGCCAAGTAAAAGGCCCACTTTAAAGGGTGTGAAACGAGTTTTGAACAGTAGCGGTAATATTGGGCAAAACTATACTATAACATTTTAACTAGAACTGTGGCATTTCTATATACAATATAAGGAAGAAATGTGTTCCTATTTTAAATTGTGATACCCTTGCAGGGTTCATTTGAGGACAAAATATTATTTTTAAGACCTAATTGTACACCAAATGAAACAATAAAGAATTATGATTAAACAGTCCTAATTATCGCTTGCTCCGTATCTCGGTAAGCACGTCAAGCCGTTGGTCCCGGCAGCCATGAACGTTTATGCAAGTCTTTATTAGGAAGTCAGTGCCATCTAACATCCTGACAACTGATTTCATTATACCATGATGTTTCCCTCTGGGTTGCGGAGGTCAGGCGGCAGTCTCTCGTCGAAATTTGATAATTGAAATTTAGTAAAAATCTGTTTAGACCGGTAAGCAGACTCTGAGCCCTAAGCTTAAGTCTAGGGCAACCGGGATAATGCTGGGATATGATGACTGTCCTTTGGAAGGCACGTTAAGCCTTTTTGATTAAATAGAAAAACAAAAAAGGTCTTGGTAGGCTTCCTATACATCATCTCAACCTATATACGTCCCACTACTGAGCACGAACCTCCTCTCACATATCAAGGTGTGAGGGTATTGGGTCATTCTCCACCACGCTGACCCAGTGCGGATTGGTGGAGGCAGGTGTATGGCGTCCTGCTGTTAGAATTTATCAAGCTGCCCATTGGGCCTCTAACATGGCTTAACGACTACCACATTTAGTGATAACCGGGACCAACGGCTTAACGTGCCTTCCGAAGCACGGAAGCGCTCGATATCAAAGGGTTGGGCAAAGGAAGGCTTCCTATACACCCCATTTTAATAACCATCATCTATTACTACGTAAAGAACAATTTTTCTACTATTGCAGTAATTTAAGACGAATATGAAATTGACAAATAAGATACAAATTATTTTCTTTGTATAATCAGTTGCTCAGATACTATCCTTATAACAAGGGGTTAAAAAATAAAATAACAAGTAACAATTCATGAAATGTTATATATTTAATATAATACATTTACCAAGTATCATGTTTTATGCTATTTATCATCGTCAAATTTCAAACACAAATTAAACAACAATAAACTAAAAAAAATATTATTTTCAAACGATTTATTATGTTCATACAAAAATAATAAATTACAATTATATAGACGTAAGAATTCTTAAGTTTTAATTAATTAATTTACTTTATTCAGAGAAACGTTTTAAAAATTGACAATATATTGTAGAATTCAAATAATAATATGTTCTAATTCAAAAATAATTTGAATTAAGTTACTAAATCAAATAACGTTGTGTGAGTAGTTACATAATGGAATGAAGATGTTAATGGAAAAATATTCAATGTTTTTCTCATCCTCAATTTGCATTTTAAATGCATTTGTTACATTATTTTCTAAAATAATAGAGTACTGTATTGAATTTAGTACCATGACAAACCACAATTCTACTTAAGAGTATTTTCTAGAGCCCTGCTTAGCGTTTGATGTAACGTATCTGTAATGACTAGTAATGAGCAAAGAATATTTTGAAATTCATAACAGCAACAAGACGAAGTGTTGAGATGTTCATACTTTTTTTAACATATATCAGTCATATAATGTATTAATGCATTAAAAAAAATGTCTCAAGTAAAGTCGTGAGTGACAAAAAATTGCATTTTCAATTTGTATTCATATTATAATATCCAATGAATAAAATATACTGAAGATTGAAAAATCTGCCCTTAATATGTAGGTACATCAATATAACTCTATAATATTAACCAAAAATTATGTTTAGACACTTTTTTAGACGTAATCATTATTCTGATATTAAATCGCAAAATCCAAGCCATTAACCAATTTATATACAAAATCGTAAACAAAATGTGTGACAGCATTATACATCATTAACATTAAGTAGGCAGTTGCTAATGTCTGTATCATAGAAATGAACAGATAAGTAGAATTTAAAAAAAATCCTAACTTTTTTAACATATCATGAAGTTCTGCTTTTCTTTTACAGTTCCATATCAAATATTACACATTATAATACTTATATACATTTGTTTAATTTACTTAAACATAAAACAACATCTTTGATAAACATTATTCTAGACCACGAAAAAACTTTTAGAATTGAGATTTTAATTTGAAATTGGAATTCTTTAGAATTGAAAACTCCACTGCGCAGTATTACAATGACATAACACACTTGAATTATTAATGCAAATATTTATTTTAAATGTCATTTAGTCAGTCAATTCAAATACACATAGGTATTATGTTGTCAACAAATAACTTACTAATTCGTGCCCGATGGGATCCACAAAGATCTTAAATATTAAATAATGCAATAAATGTTGTGAAGAGCAATGCTAAAGAATTCTTCCAGTTAATATAACAGCCAAAGAATGTAGTAGAAGGTGACTAAGGAAATGGCATCCCGTCTTGTGTCATGGGCTAAAGGCATTCACACTTTACACATTCGACAGGTTTCATTTACATCCTAAAAATGGACTTTGGTACAGCTAAAAAAATCATTTCAAAAGTTTGTATCAAGATTTTTGCGGAACCCAAATCAGATATACGGGCGTTATTTTATATACATAATTATGTAAAGAGCAATAACGGTAATGAGTATCCAGAATAAAAAATTTCATTACATTGACTGACGAACCTCTTATTAAATTATTTTGCGTAGGCATAGCTGTTTTTCAATCTCATTATAAAGATATTAACACAAAATTAGGAACTATTCAAAGTAGAAAGCATTCAGTGCCAAAAGTTTCTTAAAGAATTCCGATTTCGTACAAGAACGTTAATCTAGCGATTAGGAATACAGACTTAAGAAGTATTTACAAGTCGTGGCGCGTCCAATGCGCGCGGGCTATGTGTCAACTGGCCAAACAGACGACAATGAGCAGCGATGGATACGTTACACTGCCGGTGTTACCACGTTGCATGGCTAATGGATTTTCTCCTGTAAAGAAAATAGGGTAAGTGAAATTGTTGTTAACATTTTTATAATTATTTATGGGTAAAAATTTTGGTAAATTTTCATTGGTGTTCGAAAATGTATATAATGAAATTTCGCATTGATTAGTTTACTTTAGCTTTGGACTTCATTATTTATAATATAGCGTCCCAAAGTAAAGAGTAGAGCCTCGTATACTATTACAGGAGTCGTGGCTGGCCCACCATAGGGTTTCACTATGGAGACATTGTCCGACATACAATGTTAGTTGGAGAACTGCCTCTACCAGAGGCCACGGCCTCTAATTTTATTACAGATAGTCCATACCTCGAAGTTCCAAACATTTTTACTGAATTTCGAGTGTATTTATAACTATGAGTTTCTATTCCGAGATTTTGTATTAAAGATAAACTTTAGTGACCTTAAACGTCTATAGAGGTGGATCCCGAAAGGTATCGCGATGCGTAATATACCATTCGCAGCGAGCAAAATAACTTACGTTCATTACGACCTATACGGCGTGGAGGTCGGTATACCTACACTTCACTCCAGAGGTCGCGGGTTCGATTCCCACACAGGACAAATCTTTGTGTGCATGAACATGAATATTTGTTCTGGTCTGGGTGTTTTCCTATGTATATTAAGTATGTATTTACAGAAAAAAATATATTTAAGTATGTTTATCCATTGTTTAGTATCCATAACACAAGTTCTTAATGATACTTATCTTGGAACTAAATAATTGGTGTAATTGTCAGAAAAAAACTCATAACTTATTACAAACTCACTCGTGCAACGGTCAAAGGATTCGCTAATAAGCGTTATTATAGCATAATAATCTGGAATACCTGTCAGTGGTCAATATATGACCACCATAAATTGAACCTAATGCGGTTACCTTAAGGTGGAAACCAATGAATATTTTCAACGTGCTCTGCAAAGCAACAACCTGATACTCACAGCACGAAACACGCTATATTATGCCTTTTTACAACTGTCAGTAGGTACTCAGCTTAAAACATACAAATGTAACATTAATAAAATATTTCAATTTCAATTGCGGTTTGGAAAATATAAAGAAACGAAATTAAAGAGGTAATCATATGACATTCTTTTGGTAGAAAAGCGAGTATTCAAAGGCATGTCAGCCTTTACTTGTATATTTTTATTTGTATTTACGAACTGTACGCATGTAAGTTTAATTTGGGTGTAGTATTATAGCTCTCAAATATACCTAGTTTAGATATATACTGTAGTTCTACATAGTCTAAAAAAAATTAGGAAAATTATATATTTAGCATTTAAGCGTGGTGGCTCGTAAGAGCTGTAAGTTTAAAATTTTATGAAATAAATGTACATAAAATTTAAAACTTGAAGATAGTTAACTGTAAATCAGGAGTCACGAAATCTCTTATCTAAAATATACTAAGCATTCGGCCAATCATTTAGTTGGCACAGAGTTCAAACCTCACGGAAACTCGAAATACAAGTCCACTGTAAAGATATGTTTAAGAAATTTAATCTTTGTTTGTTTAAATTCAAATACATTTTGTTTCATAAGATCATAACAATCATTTAGAAGTTCTAAAAATTGTATATGTAAAATTACCATGATATTTTTTTGTTAGCATTTTATATTTTAATTGATTTATTATTTAAAGTTTGCAGTCAACCATAAAAGTAGTTTGCAATGCATTTTATTGTAATTTTTTAGTGTACTGTTTGCTTGTTTTTTTGTGTATAAAGTAAATAAATAATACATACATACTTTCACTCCTGTTTCCCCAAAAGGGTAGTCAGAGGCATATTATATATACGCAATATTTTTGGTCCCACTTAATAGATAGCGAGCCTATTGCCGTTTACCGGGGTCTGTTACGTTTGCCAGAGCCTCGTCTGTTGATCAGCGGGTGCACCACTTGCAGGTGAGGTTGGTTTGGGCTCCTTAGATGTTGTTAGGATCCCTTATACATCCTATACACCTTATTTAGAAATTTGTATCCTAATGCTAATTTATATAAATTATATTACCTCTAAGGACGTGTACAAAAACGCCAGACGCAGCGATGTCCGCCAAGGAGCAGGTATAGTTTCCCGAGTCTTTCCTGTTTGCATTTGCGATGTACAGCCTGGACAGTGCCCCATTGGCAGTGGCTTCAGTCTTCACGCTGTTGAGTAGAAATACACCTATTATAACATCATCATTATATCAGCCCTATAACGTCCCAGTATTGAGCACAAGGTGGAGTATGACTCAATGCCCTCTCACTTACCGATATAGGAGAGTATTGAGTCATACTACGCGGACCCTGTTCGGATTGGCGGAGGCAGGTGTGTGGACTGCTGGTAGATTGTTCTCAAAACAATTAGCGCTGCGGAACGTTTCAAATTTATTACATTAAGCATGTTATATCAAAATAAGTAATAGGGTGTAAAGGCCAAGACCTTAGTAGTCATTTTTAGGGTTACGTACCCAAAGCATTTGAGCGAGTGATAAATGCTCAGCTAATCCGTAACCTGGAAGATCACTCTCTGCTTCACGATCGTCAGTATGGATTTAGACCGAAACGATCAACGGGTGATCTTCTAGCGTTCGTTACTCACGCATGGGGTGAAGCGATGGACAAGCGTGGCGAATCTTTGGCCGTAAGCCTGGATGTCGCCAAAGCTTTCGATAGACTATGGCATCGTTCCCTTCTTTCCAAGTTGCCGGCCTTCGGTATGCCGCCCCGTTTGAGCGCTTGGGTGGCTGGCTTTCTAGAAGGTCGGAGGATTCGTGTCTTGTGTGAGGGCAGTTCCTCCGACTTCTACAAAGTCAATGCCGGAGTGCCGCAGGGATCGGTACTCTCGCCTACCCTATTTCTTCTGCATATTAATGACATGTTGTCCTTGGGCAATATTCATTGTTATGCGGATGACAGTACGGTACATGAGCGGTACTTGGGACATCCTGCGGCAAAGCAAGCCGATATTCTGGTGCAAAAGCAAGACCTGGTTGCCAAAGTGAACCGGACTCTCGATCGTGTCACTCAGTGGGGATCTGAAAACCTGGTCGAGTTTAATGCCACCAAAACCCAGGTTTGTGCATTCTCGTCGAAGGTTACTCCTTTCCTTAGTCCTCCTTCTCTTCAGAACGCTCTGTTGCCCATTTCGGCGGATCTCAGCATTCTCGGCATGGACATCGGCCAGGACCTAAATCCAAAATGCTACATCGAGGGTGTTATTTTAACTGCTTCCCGTAAGTTGGGTATACTCAATAAGGTGAGGCGGTTTTTCACTCCCGAGCAGCGCTGTTTGTTGTACAAGACTCAAGTGCGATCGAGTGTAGAGTATTGTTCCCATCTTTGGGACGGTTCTGCTAAGTACCTCCTCGACGCACTTGACAGACTGCAACGGCGAGCGGTTCGCATTATAGGGGATGCTGAGGTAACAGCCTCACTCGAGGATCAGGACAGCTGCGTAGAGACATTGCATCTCTCGGTGTCTTTTACCGGAACTACTACGGCAAGTGTTCTGAGGAGCTTTTCGATCTCATCTTGCCCTCTCCTTTCCTCTCCCGAACAACACGTGCTGGTCTTCGAAACCATCCTCATACTGTGCAGAATATCAGCACTCGAACCAAGAAATTTGGGAGGTCGTTTCTGAGCAAGACCACTAAGCTCTGGAATTCGCTGCCGGCTCATGTGTTTCCTGTTTCCTATGATCCCGGGTCTTTTAAGCGGGGCGTGAAACGGCATTTTAGCAGGCCGTCATGAGTGGATGCGCTTTATAGCGTGCTTATTTCACGTTATAAAGCGCTTTCAAGTTCTTATTGGACTGCATCGACTGCTTATCATCAGGCAGGATGTAGTCATTATGACATGTCACATTAAAAAAAAAAGGATAAAAATCGGCACCCTATTACTAGGACTCCGCTGTCCGTCCGCCTGTCTGTCACAAGGCTGAACTCATGAAACGTGATAGTCAGATAGTTGAATTGATTATAGATGATGTATAGCTGTTGCCGCTATGACAACACATACTAAAATCTATATATATAAAAGAAAGTCGTGTTAGTTACTGCACTTATAACTCAAGAACGGCAGAACAGATTTGGATGAAAATTGGTAGGGAGGTAGCTTAGAGCCAGGAGACGGACATAGGATACTTTTTATCCCGTTCGACAGCGTTCCCGTGGGACTTGACATGAAACGTCAGTCACTATAAAACGTGATATAACAAAAAAGAATCAGACTTGGAATAATAAAAAGGAAATGACAGCTATGTAATGACGTATGGATGACAATTTGATATTTGTAAGAAATCAATATTCAAACTATTTCTGACTTCTTGGCGGGAATGTGAAGCGTCATGTCTGCAGTTTTGTTTTATTTTCTAAAATTTGTGATATTTCGAACATTAATGTGTAATAACGGTGGATTATTAACCGTTAAGTGTTTGTGAACATACTTGAGTGTTGGTAAATGAAACAGAACAGTGCAACATAACTTTTCAAATTCTATCAAGGAGTCCACGTGAGATCTCAGTATAGTCCAACATCTTTACTGAGGACTCAAGGGGCTTAAGGGAGGGTACCTCATTTACCATTTATCATCAAACATTCTCATATACTACGAATTATCTATTTTACTATTGATATATCACTTACTTGACACTGGCTAAATGTGCTGGACGCACGACGCCATTATTTAAAAGAAAGAAAGAAACTATTTCCATTAAATAAATAATTAACAATTATGATGATAGTGCCATTGCCCATTCGTATAAACAGTGAAGTGAACTATAAAACTCGGTATGGTTGAAAATTTGAGTTTTGAAATAATTTTTTAGGTGAATTGAAGTGAAGTAAAGATTAATTAATAATGCCGCGAGCAAGACGATCGAATCTTTCCCGACAAAGCCGTAATGCAAGATGAATACGAAATACTGCAAATGAAAGTACTGAAGAAGAACAAGAAATTGCACGTGAACAGCGCCGCGATAGTATGGCTCCACTTCGTGCTTCTCAATAAATAATAATAAAACAAAAAATGTTGTATATCACAAGGTACTTAAGTGAAGAGCAACCTATGTACTAAAATACAGAAATAATAATGAATGATTAATGTAGGTATTTAATTTTTTTGTATTTTTTCCAATAAAAAAGAAAAACACAATCTGCTTATTTATTGCCATTAAGGTGGAACAAAGTTCGCCGGGCCAGCTAGTATAGAATAAAATAAATATTTAAGGGGGCTCCCATACAACAAATGTGATTGTTTCCTCGTTTTCGCTCGATATTGATAACGGTAACAGGTAACGCTTGAAATATTTACAGAGTATTAAGTTATACGCCCTCTTCAGTTACCTTAACCCTTTACAGATACAATTTCGAATTTGGCATTAGATTTAACAACAAATAAAATTCAGTACCATTGTTATACACAATAGCACTAAAAACATAATTTTTTTTAAAAAAAATTTTTGCTTTGGTAATAAAATGCAATATCAAATCAAGTTATTTATTGCAAACACAGGTTATTACGATGAGTTATTACATTGGTAAAGATACTGCTATTGCTAAATCAAATCAAATAAAAATAGTTTATTGCGAACACAGGTTACAGGATAGGTGTTACAGTACAGGTTTAGATCTAGCTGTGGTCTGCCTCATGGGCGTACAATAGTTGCGATTTCATATTACACGAAATCAGATTTTATGGATTTTAAAAGTAATACTAACAAGTCGGACTTTGTCAAAAGTTTATGCGAATAAGCCATTATGATGTTTATAAGACACAAATGACCTCTGTCTACCCTTTCGGTGAAACAGACGTGTTAGTATGAATGTAGGTAATATCAAAAGACTTATGCTAAGTTTTCTAACAAGAATTTAAAGATAAGTAGAACCAGTGGACAATACGTTTGGACGATGCGTAGACATATGTGAGCGACAAAATGCTACGTCACACTCGCTACGCAGCGCTACGCCACCTTACAATAGGCTACGCTGTGCTGAATCATGCTACGTCAGGCAATGCAATTTATTTTCTATCCCATCTTAGTTGGGTTTCATGATATTGACGCAGGGTAACCAAACAAGCGCTCGTAGCTCTGCGGTGCTCGGTGGTCGGAAACGATCGCCGAAGTACAGCAGAGTTTACAAAGGTCCTTGAATGGGTGACCGTTTGTGTGGCATTTGATATCGAGCGCTTTCGTGCTTCGGAAGGCACGTTAAGCTGTTGGTCCCGGTTATCACTAAATGTGGTAGTCGTTAAGCCATGTTAGAGGCCTAATAGGCGGCTTGAAAAATTCTAACAGCAGGACGCCACATACCTGCCTCCGCCAATCCGCACTGGGTCAGCGTGGTGGAGTATGACCCAATATCCTCACACCTTGATATGTGAGAGGAGGCTCGTGCTTAGTAGTGGGACGTTAATGGGCTGTGATGATGAACCAAACAAACACATACCTACTAGTTATTTACATCATCATTCCAGTTCCTAAACTTCGAGTCACGTGGCTGTGGACCTGGTTGAAGGTTGAAGACATACTCCACCGGGCGGACCTATTCAGCTCTTAGAACTATTCAAACTGGGGCCCAGGGGGCTTCCAAATTTAGCACTAATAAAGTATTAAAATAAATATTTAAGTCTTTATCCGTTCTTAAGTATCCATTACCCAACTACTTTAGGATACTAATCTCAAAACTAAGTAATTCGTGTTATGATAAAATAATTATTTAAATGGATAATCATATGCATTAACTATTATTTAAAGGGATTATCAATGTTACATTCTATTACGTAAGTACAGTCAGCGTCATGCAGTTGGTAACACCCAAGGTGCTCTCTATTGTCAAGAGCGTAAGGGCGGGTTCTTATATATATGGTGTTTAGGTTGATACTATTTTCAAGCTGACTGTACACGAACGAAGTAGAGGGCAGAAGTTTATAATAGTTAAAGTAGTTCTCTGGAATATAACTTCTGCGAACGAGAATCCTGTATCAATTAACATACGGTCCATTTTCGTCCTTAATAAATTTTAAAGACCTTTATTACGTATTCCACAAATGTCTGATGTGAACACGCCTTTTCCATTCCGATTTGTTCCAGTAAAATAGAAATGTCTTAAAGGACCTTTAGGGTAACTAAATTTCTCCCTTTTAGCATATGGCAGTAAGCGCAAGTAGGTCGGAATGAACACTGAAATTAAACAGCGTTAACACATCAGTCCAGGTTCGTGCGGATCGACTGAAATGTACGCAGTAAATTTGAATAGTTAATATGAAAGTAATACCTGTGACTATAAAGATTAAAGGCTATCGCTGTAGTCCGTTAAAAAGTTAAATTTGAGGAAGCGTTTGTCAGGCAACTTAATTTTATCTTTCGTCTATAAATGGGGGGTTAGTGTTAAGTGAAATCCAAATTTGGATACCACAAGTTGAGTTGAGTCGCTGTTATAGTTCATCTGCCAAGCATGTAACATTTTTTGTTGCTTTTAAAATTATCTACATATTTTGACCAGTAACATTTAGTCGTTAAATCATAATGTTGTAAAGACCCTGTTAAACAAAGCGATCAGAGGTTTTTGGGAGCCTGAAGACCTGTAAAACAGGTATGTACTCATACCCATCTCAGGCATCAGTCTCACACAAACAAACTGTTACTTTGTAATAATTATAATCATCTACATACTGCTAATGTACTAGTTCTTTGTGTTGAGAAAAAATAAACATTATTATTATTACAAATAAAGAAGCTATAAGCGTAAACCTATAAAAGAAAAAACTATTTATCGATTTAAGTTTATATAATCACTTTACAAAAATAAATGACATTTTTATAGATGGTGTTTTGATTGACAAATATAACACACACGCTTAAAATTATTTAGCATGTTGGGGGAGTTACTATGTTCATTAAATGAGAAGAGACGAAGAGCTTGTGACGAGAAGACAAATGAATATAAATCAGAACTTCTGGAATTAATCTATCTCGAATAACTTAGGTGATTGAGAAAGAAAGCGATGCTGACCAATTCCAGATTAACATGTAGCGGGGTTTTTTTTTTTAATTTTGAATTGAAAATCGTCAAATTACTGCGTCTCGCTGTGCCAAAGTGATGAAGCGGAAGGATGTGTATTTTGTGTATGATTTGTGTATGATAGGTATTTTACATTAAGGTGTTGCATACTAAATATGTGCGCTATGTTTTGTCGTTGAGACATATAAACATTAACAAAGAATATTAGACTAATTATAATAAAAATTTCAGTAATGTCTCATCATCTAGGAACTTATCTACTTGGTAATAAAAAATTTCAAGTAGTATTTTAATTAAAAAAATTTTAAATTCATATCGAATTCATAGAATGTCAGACTTTTTCTGCCCAAAAACCATCCATGTTCCAGTACCCCAGTAATTATTTCAACAATCCCACAACGCGACAGGAGGCATATGAACATAGTCGGATAGGAGACCGTTTCAGTGGCATTTTATGTCGAGCGTTTCATTCCGAAAAATTTACTGGTTTTGGGTCTTGAAGATGTATGCAAGGTCTGCAAGAAACTAGTCTAGTTCAGTCCTCCAGCCGGTACAAAAACTACATGTTTTTAAACAAAGTAAGAATTCAATATTATCCCGCACTCCACTCCTGAGGTCGTGGGTTCGATTCCAACACAGGACAAATATTTGTGTGTATAAATATGAATATTTTTTCTGGTCTGTGTGTTTTGCTATGTACATTAAGTATGTATTTACAAAAAAAAAAGTATTTATGTATGTTTATCCGTTATTTAGTATCCATAAAACAAGTTCTTAATGATACTTATCTTGGAACCAAATAATTGGTGTAAGTGTCAGAAATATTTATATTATTTATTCTGAAAGTCAGCGTTTTACGTAGAAAACAAGGAGTATATAAGTCAGGGCTGTCTATTATGTTTATCAGCTATCAAGAATCTGATTTATGTCCAAATTACAAAACAACAATGAACAAAACTCCTGCTTCAGCTGGTTAATTAAGAACACCCAAACAGATCACAGGGTGTACATAGTAAAATTTGCCAAAATTAACAATCTTTGCCGCAAAATTTATGAGGTGTTAAATACGGCTATTTGTTTTGTTGAATAGGCCATGAGATTTACTGGGTTTCCATTAATTGTGTAAGGGCGATTGTTCTAACTTTAAGTTAATTAGTGAGTTACAATACCCGAATGCCGTCCGTATTTCGAAGTGGGCATTTGTATTCAAATTTAATATGCTTTGTAGCACTCTACATGATGCTTATAACTCATCTGAATAGTTAATAACGACCTATTTTATTGTGTTGTTGTTATTGGATGGTAATTAGCTGGCTTTTGATGGTTGGGGAAATTGGTTTAAGGTCGATATTACAGTAGCAAAGCAAATATAAATGGTCAACCTTTTTGGTGTTATTAAAACTTCTTTTTAGTATTTTTTATTTCTTGAAATTGGTGTTCACTCGTAGGTAGCTTTTGATGGTTCGGGAAATATGTTTTAGATCGATATTATTGTGGCAATGCAAATATTACTGGTCAACTTTTTTGGCTTGTAGTATTTTTTATTTCTCAAATTGGTATTCACATGTTTAGAGTATAGTTTCTTTCTTTCTTTATTTGAAATAATGGCTTCGTGTCAAGTAAGTGATATATTAATAATATATAATTCATAGTAAATGAGAATGAGTGATGATAAAGATGATAAATGGTAAATGAGATACCCTCCCCCAAGCCCCTTGAGTCCTCAGTAAAGATGTGGGACTGTACTTAGATCTCACATGGACTCCTTGAGAGAAAATGAAAAGTGATGTTGCACTGCTTTGTTTGATTTACCAACACTCATGTATATTCACAAACACTTAACGGTTAATAATCCACCGTTATTACACATTAATGTTAGAAGTATCAAACAGTTATGAAACTTCTTTTTAGTATTTTTTTATTTCTTAAAATTGGTGTTCACTCGTAGGTAGCTTTTGATGGTTCGGGAAATTGGTTTAAGGTCGATATTATAGTTGCAAAGGAAATATTACTGGTCAACTTTTTTGGCTTGTAGTATTTTTTGTTTCTGAAATAGGTATTCACTTGCTTAGAGTATAGTTAGCTTTTGATGGTTCGCGAATTGGTTTTAGGTCGATATTATTTTGGCAAAGCAAATATTATTGGTGAACCTTTTTGGTGTAATGAAATTTTTCTTGTAATATTTTTTATTTCTTAAATTAGGACTCACTCGTTTGGAGTATATGCCAGTGTGAAGTAATTCAATGAATCATTTTATTTGCACACTTGCAGCGTTTTCGTCATTGAGTCACAGTCAAGTAAAGTTCGTCATAGTCGAGTCAAGTCAAAGTCCAAGTGTAATAGTGGAGACTTTACTGTAGGCTTCCATGGAGTTTTGGAGTCAACAGAGAAAAATTACAGTTCACTGTAATATGCCACTTTTCAATACTTGTAATACGTTGCCGAAGAAGTTGTGTCTAAAATTCCACTATGTTTGCACATAAAAAATCGAATGTACACTAGTTTTGGGAAAGAGGTCTATGTTTTTCTTTCTTTGTAATAAATTCAATTTTCACGTTTTGTGTAAAAGTCATTATGTTCACGAACAGACTTGCATATTTCTAAGATATACAAACAAGGCAAGGCTTGACACTGGCGAGGATATTTGTCAGTGTAAAGTTATTTAAATAATGGACCGACGATCTGGTCAAGGCGGCGGGAAGCCGATGGATGCAAGCGATTCAGGATTGCTCAGTGTGGAAATCTTTTGGGGATGCCTATGTTCAGCTGTGTACGTCTTATGGCTGAGATGATGATAATGATGTGAAAAAACATAAAATGCGTTTCGTTATTTAGTTCAAGTCACGTAAATATCGTTAAAGCCGAATCAAATCAGAGTCATTCCCCTATAAAGAAGTTGAGACTTTACAAGAGGCTTCTAGGAAATTTCGGAATCAACACGACAATTACAATACACTGCAATATGTCACGAACGATATGGCAAGGTGGCGAGAATACCCGCTCTCCGCTCCTAAGATCGTAGGTTCGATTCCCACGCAGGACAAATCTTTGTGTGCATGAACATGAATATTTGTTCTGGTCTGGGTGTTTTTTTATGTATATTAAGTATGTATTAACAAAAAAAAGTATTTACGTATGTTTATCCGTTACTTAGTATCCATAACACAAGTTATTAATGATACTTATCTTGGAAATAAATAATTTGTGTAATGGGCAGAAAATATTTATTTATTATTATTATTACATTTTTATACGTTGCCGAAGAAGCGAAGTCTAAAATTCCGCTACATATACACAAATAAAACTTGTTTAAAAAAACCTAATACTTCCGGGATGTGTACAGAGTAATTAATGTTGTGTAATTTTACTGAGTCAATAATGTTTTAATATACCCGGGTAATACAAATCAAAACGTCAAATTAACAGCTAACTGTCAATCAATCAGCTGTCTTTATGAATTCCGCCATTTTGAATTTAATTAAAGGAATCGACACTCGTAATAATTGACAGGAAGACGATTTAAAATGTAGGTAAGCTTTTTTATTTCTTTTTAGTGTTGGTTCAAATGGATTTTGTCTTCATTCATAGTAAATTGCATTTTATCATGATTTTCTTTATCCACGGTTTAAAAATGTTGTCGAATCAGCAGTAAAAAGAATGCATTACTAGGGCTTACGTAGGAATAAATTACGGTACTCATTTACAATGTTCTGCCGTTTTCTGACGTCAATGATTGAATACAGTAAATCATAAATATTTTCTGACAATCACACCAATTTTTTAGTTCCAAGATAAGTATCCGTAAGAACATAAGTATCAGGATAAACATACATACATACTTCTTTTTTTGTACATACATAGATACTTAATATACATAGGGAAACCCCTAGACCAGAACAAATATTTATATTCATGCACACAAAGATTTATCCTATGTGAGAATCGAACCCACGACCTCTGGAGTGAAGTGCAGGTATACTGACCTCCACGCCATATCGGTCGTCAAACAGTGATATTTTTCTTAAAAATAAGGTATATTCATATTTCGCCGTACTCAGATATACCGAGTTCTTCTACTACATCATACATTATTTACCTCTGACATATTCACGGTAACAACAAAAAATGAGACAGATAATACGTTTCGAATGAAATAGAAAAGGATAGCGCTCATTGAACTAACGACAATTGTCTAAATTTGGCCGCCTCAGTGTGACATCTACTCCTTTTAGTTAGAACATCATTGACTGGGTAGAATACATGTGATAATCCCTTGGGATAGGTTCTTAAGGTAATACAAACCTCAAACTTCTGCAGCCCTTAGATTATTTTGTTTTGTTTTTCAGGGTTTTTCCTAATTCTTTTTAAACATTCTTACTTTTTGCCTTTATACTTTATAATATTATGTGTACCTTTTGTCCAAGGCCAAGTAATAACACAGATCACCTTTTTTATATATATTTTTATATTTATGTATATTTTTATCGTGACTGAAGTAAAACAACAAAATCTATAATACCAATGAATTACAGTTGCGTGAAAATAGTTGCAAATTTTTTGAAAGCTTTTCTTTCTCGCAATTAATTTCTGCAAAGTAACGCCTGAAGCAATAACTTACTTAAAATAAACATAATTATACGTATTATATAGTATAGTACCTCTTTTCCGTAAGGGTAGGCAGAGATGACATCCTTCCACTTGCTAAGATCCTGGCACTCACTCTTAGCTGCATTCACACTCAATATTCTTCTCCTCTCATTACTTAAAAGTAACCTGACTGATATCTTTCTTACCTAACACCTCCCCTTTTCGTGTCGTAGTTGAGAAGCCTCGACCCATGCTTCCAGTTCACCTGTCTCGTGGGCTGTGGGACTTCGCTGACCACACACCGCAGCTCAATAATCGAGCCTTCCTTGTAGAACTTGTCTTGTAATGGACGCCCGCGCTCGTCTACCACCTCCACTTTTGGCACTGTTAATAAAAAAATAAACGTGGTATAAATGAAATTGATTTGTAAAATGGTGTAGAGGGATCCTATCAAGACCTTAGAAACCCCTTATAGACCTTGTCTTGTAACGGACGCCCGCGCTCATAGACCGCTTCCATTTTCGCAGTCATCATCATCGTATCAGCCTCATAAAGTTTACAGCTGAACATTAGCCTCCACAATATATTTGCATTCTATTGGGGATATAATATATTTGTTAAAACATTATTAATTATTAGTACTTGTACCGCTTATGTGCAGTTAATAAGTGTATCTTTCATTCTTATGATAATCCAGTCGACAGAGATATCCAGCCCATGCCATTTCAACGTAAATCTCTTTAACCTCTTCCTTAATAGACCTTATTAAGTCCACTACTAAATATTGGCCTCTATTGGGATAGATTACATTATATTGGGGATATTTGCCCATAATCACCACGCTGGGCTGGCGGGTTGGTTTTCGCAGTTCAAGCCAGTAAGCAGGATGACGCTGCTTCCATCATCCGGTAGGATTGAAACACAATTAAGACTCTTCTAATACTTATGCTAGAAAAAGCTGAACTGCCTTGCTTAATAGAGGACAAGATTAAAGAGCATAATAGTTATTCCTTTCTCATCTTACAGATTCCTCAGAAATGTTTTCTTCTAAAATAAATTTCAATTTTAATCAATCAAATGATGGATCGAATTAATACTTATCCGACTTAAGCTAACGGAAAATCGGTGAGGCGACAAAATGGAATACAGCTTGTCTTCCACTTAAGGAAATACTCGTAGCTATTAAAATGCTATAATGTAATTTGTGTCATTTTTCATTTTTATAGTTATACTAGCAGCCGCCCACAATTTCGACTGCGTGAACTCCTTTACTTTAATTCTTTTTAAAAATCACGTTCCGTGGATACATTAATAGGAGCTTTGGTTAACTCGTCATTTCAGCCGTTTGTTAATGAAAGTCCCTTCTAAATCGAATCAGACATTTCGAAGAAATCCTTTAAAGTAAAATCTCTTTGTATAATGTAATAATATGAAATTTACGATATATTGACAAAGTCGTAATGATCGTCGCGATTACGACGGAATGTAAAGTCATTAGCATAGATAGTCATAATTAATGGAAAATAAATTTCAGAAATAATATAAACATAGTTAGTAACCACATTAAAAAAAAAATAAAAGGCTTACTTGAATATATCAAAAATGTAAAGCAGATTATCTATTAATAACTAAATTTTATCAAGAAATAAACAAAAAAAACTTTTTATAATACCACTCGAGAAAATTAATTCCAGCACCCCATTTTAATATCTTCAGTGTCGCTATAGCGTCGCTCTAATTGGAATTCCCCTTACAACCAATAAAATTTTATTGTGCGTACTTATCGGGAAATAGGAGGGAATTTACCTCCTTTAATTTAATAATGAACGTTGGGAAAGGTGGATAACTCGGAAAATATAATATAATAAGAATATTGCTTGTCTCGATTGGTGATTGAGTTAAATATTTCTTTTCTTCAATACTGAAAGAAGTATCTGATGAACGAGGTTTGATTGCTATTGAATCTTGCTGTTATCTAATTTTATTTTTCTTAGAAATAGCCTCACTTGTATTGGGTACTTGCCTGTGTCAAGTAATTAAATGAATCAAGTTTCATTAACATTTTAACAACAGAATAGACATTCATTACCTTATTATGCAAATAACTTTTACCCGTTACTAAGTAATAAGCAATCTAACATCGTAAAACTTTTATGCATATTCAAAACTACCTTTTCTGAAACATTGTTACCACCGTTCCTATTTACGCAAAACGAGTTTACTTAGTAATCAAATAAAGTACTGAAAAATAATTTAAGCATATTCTGTAAAATTCTAGTCTTGATAACAAGAGTGGTAATAAAGTGTCAGGGATTGAGAAGCTTGAGCCGAACTACACTAGAGTCCGGATTTATTATTTTCTTTTAAATCTTGTGACTGCAGAACACAGGTTTTTGTTATTTTAATATTGAGTGTTTTTGTTGTAACTGGCAAGAAAAAAAAACCAACCATGACGATTTTCTTGCCCGTTCTTTTCCGATTCAGCTCCCACCTGCAGTGAATGGGCCCGTTAGTTTATAAGTATAAGAGCTCCATTAAGCCAAACTTGTATAAATTATTGTTGATTTTGAATCCAGTTTCAGCTTCGACGATGTTCAGTGCATTCTGACAACATTGCATCATTGCATAATGCCACTTACATATAATATTTGCGAAGAAGGATTGTCTGAAAATCCGCTATATTGAATTACTATAACTTGCATTCACACTAGTTTTAGATAATAAAATACGGCCACTGTAACGAGAGTGATCTAGTATTCTAGCACTAAAGTATGTTTCTGAGAAAATGAAGAAAATGCGATACGCGTTATTATTGGAAATCTATGAGTTTAATGAGTTGTATCAAGATGAGTTATTTATTACAACTAATATTCTTAGATTTTCAAAAAAATACCCTTTTATCACTATTGCTGTTCACAAATTAAATAAAAAATTATCAATAGTGTAAGCTTAAAAATATATTTGTAACAATTCCCGCGCTACTATAATTTCCCGTAAAATCGAGAAACTATTCAACACGACACGTGTTTCGCCCTTACACATGGCATCTTCAGGTAAGATAGGAGCCTCAGAACAACGATATCTTCACGACCTAATAAATTAAATTAAAAAAACAAAACTTTTATTGGCATAAATGTTGTCAAGAAATACATATTTATAGACTACAAAATGTTATTAGAAGTTTTATAGATGAAATTCCTGAAGACGTTTCATTAAAAACTTAGCAGCATATTAGTAGACAATGTCTTCGTTTACTTATTTTGCGAATCCATTTACCAGTTGCTAAGTTACAAGCACTGTAATATCGTTTATCTTTTATGTAATTTGAAGACTATCTTACCTAAGACATTGTTGTACAGGTTCCGCTTCGAGAACGAAATTACCTAGTAATATAATTAAGAACTTGACTTGGTTTGAATTTAGTATATTTTGTATAATTTAAAGTAGCAACAAATGAGGCTAATCTTAACTTTCATAGTGACGTAATAATGAGGAATTAAAACACAAATAAAATACTAGAAAATTTAACGCGGCCAACGGAGTCCCCGGTGGTTCAGTGGTTTGAGCAGTAGACAAGTTATTTAAAGGTCATAGATTGGATTCCTATCCGGGCTACCGCGGACGAGTAATTTTTTTCTAGTCAGAAAATCGTCTTTAAGCAAAACTGACTTAGTCTTTTCAAGGTTACGAGGGAAGAGATAAAATTGTGAGGATATACAAGCTCAATCCAGACTCCAGAAACGTCAGGATTCATTCCTGTTTACGTTTTGACGGTTTAATAAATCTACTGAATAAATTCATGCCCAACGGCTGATAATAATATCTATATATATAAAAATCAATTGCTGTTCGTTAGTCTCGCTAAAACTCGAGAATGGCTGGACCGATTTGGCTAATTATGGTCTTGAATTATTTGTGGAAGTCCAGAGAAGGTTTGTACGTAGAGAAAATTTAAAAAAAAACTTGAAAAAGTGTAAAATCAACATATTTCTATACTCCCATATATAAACAATTTGTACTAATACTTAAAAGCCAATTTGAACCTTATCAAACAAATTTAATGTCAAAAGGGACGTTAGTTATATCAAAAAAATTTAATGTCATCATATGTCATTTCATTTTATCAGCGATAATTATTGCTTTGTTGTGTTTATATTTTCAAAAATATTGTTGTTATTGCTTTGTGTTTATATTTTCCAAAATATTATTGAGTTGTTGAGTGAAGGAAAAATGCCATGAGCAAGACGACAAAACATAGGCCGGCGATTGCACGGCGATCAAGAATACGTAGTGCTGTTTTGGATGAAATGCTGCGTGCTGCTTTTAATTACAACAGTCAGATTGATTATAGTATATACGGATACATTGGAATGATGGACGCAATATATCCACATTGTGATGCGGCTAACTTTCGTGAATTGGATGAACGTTGTGCAATTGTTTCAAATACAAGACCATCAAGGTTTTTCCATCAGCATAACGCATTAGTTCAATTGTTCAAATTTGCTCTCGATCGTATGCCAAACTTATTGAACAAATAGGAACATTGGCAGAAGACATTTTAATTCGTATGCGTCATCATGAAAGAAATCCCGATTTGTTGATTACCTTGGAAATGTACAACGAAGCTTTAATAATAATTGAAGATATGTGTCTAAAGATTTTAAATAAAGCATTAGCAAAATTGGGTATGACCGCACCAAATCGTGAAATACATGATTTTTTTGATCGTGAATTGCAATATGAGCAGGAGTTCAATTCTAATGCAAAACTTTCGTTGTATCATTGATTTTAGCGACTAATCGATCGGAACAGAAAATTGCATTGCATCTTCGGGAATTGCTGCTACATTATTAGAAGGTGGTCGGACCGCACACTGCATTAAAATTGCCTTTGAATGTACAGGTGATTGAAACTCAAACATGCAATATTTCGAGAAATTCTGCTATGGCAAAAGTTCTGCGATTAACGTCAATTATTTTATAGGATGAGTGCACAATGGCGAATAAAAAATCAATAGAAGCATTTAATCGAACAATGCAAGATTTACACGATAATCAACCGCTTTTTGGTGGTGCTCTGATATTGCTGTCAGGGGACTTTCGTCAAACATTGCCTGTCATTTCTCGATCAACTCCTGCTGATGAAATAAACGCCTGTTTGAAGTCATCAGTTCTTTGGAGATATGTACGAAAATTTACAATGAACATTAATATGCGTTTACACCTACATAATGATGCAACTGCCCATGAGTTTTCAAAACAATTGTTAGAAATTGGTGATGGCAAAATGTTTTTTACATGGCCAACTTTATGTTGCCTGTTCCAGAACCCCCAACTGTTTATTTATTCATGCTCAAAATGGGAAAACAAAAATATTGTTTATCCAAATGTTTTAGACTAACCCATATAAACCCACCATAGTAAGAGTACCCAATTCTTTTTTATTTTTTACTCTTTGCTGATAAATATAATATATAAACAATATATCATTTGGGTCATTTGGAATTTTAAATAGCTAGGAATTTAAAATATTTTTTTGTTTGAATAAATGAACTTAATAATCATTTTTTTTATTACTATGCCTTATACGTAGCGAAGCACGTACCGGGCCGCTAGTTTATAATATAACAGATGCAATATGGACCCTGTAGGGTATGGCAACTTAGAAGAGAGGAGGATGCTAGCTTTTTATATTTAGATTAGTTTAAATTTTGATTATACAAAAATCATAGTGGCATTCCCATATTTTAAGAAGGATACAAATGCTTCACAATGAAGACAAATTTAAAAAAAATATATTTTTATTCTTAGTTTAAAAACACATTTGAGCGATGTAAGGCTTTTTTGAAAAAAAACAGAAACATAAACTTTACAACACTTTTTTGCAGAGGTGTTGGCAAGGAGTTATAATGAAACTCGGAGATGATAACAGTCTCAGTTCATAGGTAGTTTGTTTATTATTAATTATTATCATTAATCCTTTATTGCACATAAAAAACATAATTACATTAGAAAAATAATATCTAAAAACTAAAGTTAAAGGAAAAGTTATTAAGTTAGTACGTAAATTATGTCATTGTTGTTGTATTTTATTTTCTCTTATTGTCATTGTCCGTGGGGTGGGGACCTGGTGATTTGTAATACAGGTTATGCCCATATCAAACATCAGCTTCTCACATATGTATTGTAAAAAAAAAATGCATCACTTTTTTGCTGTACTGAACATACTGTATGTGAGGAGAAAGAAATAAAATAAATAAAAATAAAATAAAATAAAGTACAAAGGAAAGTATCTAGGAGATATCTCTACCAGCCAACCCTAGCAGTTGTATATTAGGTTAAGTACAGGTTTCATCATATCAGCTTATAAAGTACACTACTGAACGTTGGAACGTTTCTGAATTTGGCGATAGAAGATCTTACGTGGTCTTCTCCTTTCAACACTTCCAATCACTTGTCCATCATAAATCACTTTCATTAGTCTACTTTCAGTCATCTTTTTAACATGACCAAACCATCTAAGCATAACTTTCTCAATTCTTGTCACTATATCTTCTTTTACACCAGCTTCGATCCATAAATCTTATAATGTGGTACGTGTATTCGTGCTGAATTTGAGGAATTTGAATTTAACATAAAACCATAGATACATAATAATTTGAAGTTATACTAACCAACAACACTAAGATAGACCCGTCGCACCAAAGGCGGGTGCGTAGACATCTGACACTCGTAGAATCCCTCATCTCGCTCACTCACGTACTGGATCAGCAGTCGCCAGTCATTCGGCTGCTCAAACGCCAGGGAGTATCTGGAGTCCGCTGAGTAAGTGTGCCGACCAAAGGAGAGAAGGTGGAGCTCTTCACCGCGTCTGCGGACCCAGGATATCTGAAAAAGGATAAATGCTTAGAAAAGTCGGTTTCTGAAACGCTTATGGCTCCACGGTACTGGGTACCACTGAAGTTAAACAGATTTCAAAGAGGTACATCATTTGATTGGTGACCGTTTGAGTGGCATTCAATATCGAGCGTTATCCCAATCGCCCAAGACTGAAGCTAAGGGGCCATGGTTTTCTTAATGGCCCAACCAGATTTGGCTGAATTTCAGTTATCACGAGGAACCACTGCCATCTGACTTCTACAACCCAGAGGGATACATCATTCTATAGTTGGACCATATTTTAGGATGTAGAGTGACAGAAGTCTATCTTTGGATAGGTGAGGCGTGCTTCTGATAGCGTTAAGTCCTGATCATCACTATAAATGTGATAGATAGCCTGTAAGCTATATGAAGCTGTCCAAGCTTCAAAAAATCTAACAGCATGACGCTTCACACCTGGTCATATCAATCCGCACTTCGCTCGCGTGGTGGAGTATGACCAGAATTCCTCAAGCCTCGGATGTGATAGAATGCCCTTGCTCAGTAGCAGGAGAACAATATGCTGAGATGGTGATGATAATGTCTGTATGTAAGCAGTTGGTTGGTCCTACTCGCGCTTTTATCAGCGTACTTTGATTTATGTCTTAAGGTGAGTAAAGACTACAACATTTACTTATAACAGTACAACGAGCCGCTCTATGACATATTCTAGTGTGTTATCCTTTCACGAAATAAACATCAAGCACGCTCGCCTCTTTGTTATAAACCAACGAGCGTATTGGTGTAACATTTCGTCGAGCCACGAGTGCGGGCGATGCGCGGTTGCGGGGAGAGGGACAAAAGACGCACGCGGTCCGCATTTGCCCGTAATATAACGCCGAGCATTCGCAGGAACGTTACATTACATGGAAATGCTTTGGAAACTGAGCTTTTGCCTGTATTGTACCATTCGTAAGTACGTTACATTACACAGAAATTCTCCAGAAAATGTTGTAGTCTATACCCAACTTTAGCTACAACTTCTAATGACTTATATTAGGTCGGGGAAAAAGTCTTTTCGCATAACGTAGGTATAAACTTATTATAAAATTTTTTTGACTGTACTATTTGTGTCTGGCTGGTTTTGGTAACATTAAAATGTTCCATTATAAAGAAAAGAAAAACATTAAAAAAAGTTGTTTCCCGCTATTTTTCATTTGTTTTTCTCTCCGTAAAAATGAGTGAATCTAATGAAGAAATTCGATACATTTTAAAATTTTATTATAAAAAAGGCAAAAATGCAACTCAAGCAGTGAAAAAAATTTGTGATGTTTATGGACCTGATGCAGTATCAGTAAGAGTAGCACAAATTTGGTTCAAACGTTTTCAGTCCGGAAATTTTGATGTTAAAGATGCACCTCGCTCTGGTCGCCCTGTTACGAATAAAATGGACGCCATTTTTGAAAGAGTGGAGCAAGATCGGCATATTAGTAGTTACGATGTAGCTGAAGAACTGGGAATTGACCACAAAACAGTTTTGACCCATTTGAAGAAAGCTGGTTATACAAAAAAGCTCGATATTTGGGTGCCACACGAGCTCACCCAAAGAAACTTAATGAACCGTGTACTCATTTGCGATTCATTATTGAGACGTAATGAAACCGAGCCGTTTTTGAAGAGATTGATAACTGGCGATGAAAAGTGGATCACGTACGACAAGAACGTGCGAAAAAGGTCGTGGTCGAAAGTTGGCCAGGCTTCACAGACTGTGGCCAAACCTGGCCTAACACGCAATAAGGTGATGCTGTGTGTATGGTGGGATTGCAAGGGCATTGTTTATTATGAGCTTTTACCGCCCGGCAAAACCTTCGATTCTGATCTTTACTGCCAGCAACTGATGAGATTAAAGGAAGCAGTCGAGAGAAAACGGCCGGAATTGATCAACTTCCTGTTGTCATTGTGGTCTTTCATCACGATAACGCTAGACCACACACATCTTTAGCCACTCAGCAAAAATTAAGAGAGTTCGACTGGGAGGTCCTAGTGCATCCACCATATAGCCCTGACCTTGCGCCTTCAGATTTTCACCTGTTTCGGTCTCTGCAGAATTCTTTAGGTTCTGTAAGGTTGACCTCGAGAGGACTGCCAAAACTATTTGTCCCGTTTTTTTGATCAGAAGTCCCAAAGTTTCTACAGTAACGGGATAATGTCTCTGCCCACAAAATGGCAGAAAGTTATTCAACAAAACTGTACATATATATTGTAAATAAATGTAAATAAACTTTGAAAAAAATGTCTTGACTTTTCATACAAAAATACGAAAAGACTTTTTCCCCAACCTATTATATCTTCTGTAGATAAGAAGTATTTCGCGAGGAGGCTCCAATCACGATTTAAAAAAAAATATGTACTTGTTGAGGAAATAAACATTTTGTATTTGTATTTTCCGAAATCGTCAATTTCACATCCCTTGTCAAAATACTATTTTAAGTATTCAAGGATTAAGGATTCTATTAGTATTAAGCTTTTGATATTTCAATCATCTAAACTCAAGACATAACAGTTCCTTAGTGGTATTTGAAATTTCCTAGTAAATGGGCTTTTAGTCTAAAATCTGACGTACCGTAAATTTGAAACTGACTAACTTTTAATACACTTAGAAACTTAAATTTGACCGAAATCCAGATCCCCTGGTCAAAATTGGTACGTTAAAGCTGTATGAAGTTTAAATTAACTTCTTGTTTATGGTAGAATCTCTAAAAATAACTAACAGCGTTACCGAAGTTATAAACGAGCTTGCATAAATTTTAGGCACTGTTCGTTATAGCGTAACTAGTTTTTGCGTAAATCTCTGTTTATCTAAAAACACGCCTAAAACGGTTATATTTTTTTTACTCAGCAATTGCCAGTCTGATAAAAAGTCGTCACAGAAGCCGACAAACGAAACGAAAATTAAATACAAATTAAAAGCCTGGCTAATAAATAAACCATTTTACAACTTAAATGAATACTTTTTTACAAATAATATTATATAACTATTTGGATGTTATATAAATTGCACGCCCGCAACGGATACACTGTTATTACTAATGTAATGCGTGAACACTAGCAAAATGTACACAGTCTTAGCAATGAAGATCTATTCTAACGTTTGCAAATACAGGACCATTAATAGCATTTTATTTAAAGATTGGTTTGGAGTGGCGATAAAGATGATAAATGGTAAATAAGATGCCCTCCCCCAAAACCCCTTGAGTCCTCAGTGAAGTTGTGGGACTATACTGAGATCTTAAATGGACTTCTTGAGAGAATTTTAAAAGTGATGTTGCACTGTTTTGTTTGATTTACTAACACTCATGTACGTTCACAAACACTAAACGGTTAATAATCCACCGTTATTACACATTAATGTTTGGAAAAAAACAATAAAACATAAATTTTGAAACTTCACTTTCCCGCCAAGAAGTCCGATGCAGACATATAAAAAACCATTTCACGTAATTTTGAAAACACCCTGTTATGTAACCTCATCGGGAACTCTTGTCAGGATACTCATTCCACAACCTTACGCACAAGGGTACGCAACAGATTATTTTTAAGACGCACTAAACGCAAAATTAGCGTTTTTAACCCGTTTTACACTAGCGTTGCCAAACGGCAACACTGAGTGTTCTTTTATTTAAAAAATAATTAAAAATTGTAGATGATTTGTTTGAAATAAATTAATGATTGAAGCGATTCCTGAACGTCTATAGAATGACAGGGCTAGTGTCCATCAATTTGATAAACAAAAGGCGGGTAGTTATGACAGATAAAGTGTAGTGTTTGTAAAAAATGGCTGATCGTAAAATGTAAGTAAACTTTTTATTTACTTTTTTACACTAATTCAAACTATGACTTTCCGCCGATGACGAGCTTTTTGATGATATTATTGGAACAATCCACTTCATTATACAAACAAAAACATTCCTATTCCACATGTTTAGCGCAATTAATTACATACATACATACATAATATGTATGCCTGTTTCCCCGAAGGGATAGGCAGAGGTATACAATACGCCCCCACTTCGCCATTTATATTATTGGTCCCACGTAATAGGTGGCGAGCCTATTTCCGCTTTCCGGGTACTTTTATGTTCACCTGAGCCTCGTCCGTTGATCGGCAGGTGCACCACTTGCAGGTGAGGTTGGCTTGGGCTCCTCAGATCTTGGTAGGAGCCCTAACCTGCGCAATTTATTGTTTTCTGCTTTACCTTTTGTTTCTTTTAGGTGGTCCAAATAGTGAAGACCAATTTTGTTTATAATTAATCATATTTTTTTTCCGTCAGAAAACACCTAATGCATGTTCCACGCTGTTATGTAGTATGTACAAATTAACTAATAAAATTAAACAATCACGAATGGAAAATCACAATTCACAGCAATATGCCATCATCCTACACCTGTGTACGTAGCCGAAAAATAAGGAATTTATTTCAAAACGATTTCTAAAGTTGGTCTAACTTTTTTTTTAAACTAGTCCCCCCCGACTGGTCTCCTCCTTGTGAGGGGGGCTAAGTACCTCCCGGTAGGGCGCAGAGGGCGCTAGGGAAAAAGTAACACCCAAAGATTGGTGACTCTGGGTGCCCTTAGTACTGACTACCAGGGGGGAAACTAAGAGGGACCTGTGGAGGGCGCAGCGGGCGGGCCAGGAGATCCCGTCATGCAGCGCCTGGAGGGTCTTAGGCAGCGGGGGCAGGGGGCCCTGATCTAATTTTAGATCTCGTTCTGTACTAAGCCCCGTAATGTTTAAACATCCACTATATTTACACATAATAACTTGAATTTACACCAGTTTCAGAAAATCAAATACGTCGCAATGTGTCTTTAATTTATTTAATTAACTAGTAATTAGTTAAAGCATTTGTACGTATACGGGGCCAAAGAAATTTTTCTTTACTAAAATATTCCATTAAAAATATACGATAATATTAGCGTTATTTTATCTATAAAATGCCTCATTACTCAAGTTCTTTCACAAATGGCAGGATTCTTGTAGGCATTCCTGCTAGTTGGTCGGAATTTGTCATAAAGTAATTCACCTTGAGTGAAAGACTTCTGAATAAGAATTTTTTATAATTAATTTTGATTGCGTTTGATAACTTTCTTTTTCTCTTCGTATTTTATTATCATACTTATATTGTAAAAAGAAGCGCTCGTAGCTCTGCGGTGCTCGGTGGTCGGAAACGATCACCGAAGTACAGCAGAGTTTACAGAGATCAGTCCTTGGATGGGTGACCGTTTGTGTGGCATTTGATATCGAGCGCTTCCGTGCTTCGGAAGGCACGTTAAACCGTTGGTCCCGGTTACCCCTAAATGTGGTAGTCGTTAAGCCATGTTAGAGGCCTAATGGGCGGCTTGATAAATTCTAACAGCAGGACGCCATACACCTGCCTCCGCCAATCCGCATTGGGTCCGCGTGGTGGAGTATGACCCAATACCCTCTCACCTTGGTATGTGAGAGGAAGCTCGTGCTCAGTAGTAGGACGTTTATGGGCTAAGATGATGATGATTGTAAAAAGGTTTGTATGTTAAGATTTTGGTTATTTTTACGCTTTATTCAATGAACTGACTAAAAGAGCCTGTGAGTTTCTTGCCAGTTCTTCTTACAGAGCGGTAGCTCGGACTGGCACTCAGATTTACTTACTTGTACCTAATTTTTTTTGTTTTGATTTTAGTGTAATCATATTTCGATTGTCTTATATATTAAATATTGACGTTTTCAAGTACTATTATATATTAATTGACGAAGTAAATAAAGTTGACGATGATGACTTATAGTTTATAACCAAACGAACCTTAGTAACTTTATAAGTGAAGTAAGTAGAAACCGGTAGTGTCTTTATACATCTTCGACATAGTCAATCTACTGTTACACATATGCACAGATGCCAATTTGCATATGTGTCAAAAAAAACACTTGTGGAATTTTGGCTTCAACACGAGAAGACACAACTCGTCAGTATTTTGTTTGCCAAAACTGGTGTAAATTATCTTGAATTGTGGTTTTCCGTATCAATTTCAAAACTCCATAGAAAATAAAGTTAAGTCTCCATTACTTTGCTGGGGTAGGACTTTGACTTGACTTGATTATGATGGACTTAACTTGATTTTGACTGAAACTATATGACGGAAACGTAAATAATTAGATTTATCAAATTACCAGACACTGGCAAATACTCTAAACGAGTGAGCACATAGGAGGGCTGCGCTAAAAGTATCGGAAATGGAATATTTCCACTGTTCCTGTCATATTAAAATTTGTTTAATTGAAAAAAAACTTGGTTTTAAAAATCGAATACCATTTATTTATTTTAAAACAGTATCTCGGTTTTGTCGCAAGGTCTTGTCAAACTTGTTTAGTCGTTGAGAAAATGCAATTCACTCGAGGGAATTCAAGAGCGATGATTTATTATGACTTTCGAAGTGGTTTAACGCAAAAACAGTGTATTGATCGGATGATTTCTGCAATTCGGTGATGAAGACCCATCCAAAATCACAATTTATCGCTGATTTGCTGAATTTTAAGGTGGACGTGTCAAGCATAGTGATGATCCCCGTCAACGTCGTCCAAAAACTGCAGTCACCCAAGAAAACGTTGATGCTGTGCGTAAGCTGATTGAGGAAGATCGACATGTAACATACCGCAAAATTCGGACAACTTTAGACATTGGCATGAGTCAAATACAAAAAATCTTGCATGAACAATTAGGTGTCAAAAAGTTGTTTTCCCGATGGATATCGCATTCGCTCTGTGAAGAGCAAGAAGCGGCTCGCGTTATGTGGTGCGTCAGAACTCCTTAAAGATTCCACGCAGGATCCTCAAATGCTGTGTGCAACATCGTATCAGGTGGCGAATCCTGGATATATGCGTACGAACCCGAAACAAAAAATCAGTCAAAAGTTTGGGTGTTCGAAAACGAGTTCAAAAACGAAGTTCGAAAACGAGTTCGAAGCCAACAAAAATTGTTTGTTCATGGAGTGTGGCAAAAATAAATTGTGGCCACGTTTGATTTTGAAACCGGCCGTGTTGCGACTTTTCTTCTTGAGGGACAAAGAACGGTTAGTGCAAAATGGTATGCTAGCATTTGTATGCCACAGGTCGTTTCTGAACTCCGTAAAGAGAACTGCAATCGCCGCATCATCCTCCATCAAGACAATGCGACTTCTCTCACCGCGCACAGAACAAAAGAGTTTTAGAGCAAGAAAACATAGATTTACTAGACCATAAAATTATCTTGAATTGTGGTTTTCCGTATCAATTTCAAAACTCCATAGAAAATAAAGTTAAGTCTCCATTACTTTGCTGGGGTAGGACTTTGACTTGACTTGATTATGATGGACTTAACTTGATTTTGACTGAAACTATATGACGGAAACGTAAATAATTAGATTTATCAAATTACCAGACACTGGCAAATACTCTAAACGAGTGAGCACATAGGAGGGCTGCGCTAAAAGTATCGGAAATGGAATATTTCCACTGTTCCTGTCATATTAAAATTTGTTTAATTGAAAAAAAACTTGGTTTTAAAAATCGAATACCATTTATTTATTTTAAAACAGTATCTCGGTTTTGTCGCAAGGTCTTGTCAAACTTGTTTAGTCGTTGAGAAAATGCAATTCACTCGAGGGAATTCAAGAGCGATGATTTATTATGACTTTCGAAGTGGTTTAACGCAAAAACAGTGTATTGATCGGATGATTTCTGCAATTCGGTGATGAAGACCCATCCAAAATCACAATTTATCGCTGATTTGCTGAATTTTAAGGTGGACGTGTCAAGCATAGTGATGATCCCCGTCAACGTCGTCCAAAAACTGCAGTCACCCAAGAAAACGTTGATGCTGTGCGTAAGCTGATTGAGGAAGATCGACATGTAACATACCGCAAAATTCGGACAACTTTAGACATTGGCATGAGTCAAATACAAAAAATCTTGCATGAACAATTAGGTGTCAAAAAGTTGTTTTCCCGATGGATATCGCATTCGCTCTGTGAAGAGCAAGAAGCGGCTCGCGTTATGTGGTGCGTCAGAACTCCTTAAAGATTCCACGCAGGATCCTCAAATGCTGTGTGCAACATCGTATCAGGTGGCGAATCCTGGATATATGCGTACGAACCCGAAACAAAAAATCAGTCAAAAGTTTGGGTGTTCGAAAACGAGTTCAAAAACGAAGTTCGAAAACGAGTTCGAAGCCAACAAAAATTGTTTGTTCATGGAGTGTGGCAAAAATAAATTGTGGCCACGTTTGATTTTGAAACCGGCCGTGTTGCGACTTTTCTTCTTGAGGGACAAAGAACGGTTAGTGCAAAATGGTATGCTAGCATTTGTATGCCACAGGTCGTTTCAGAACTCCGTAAAAAGAACTGCAATCGCCGCATCATCCTCCATCAAGACAATGCGACTTCTCTCACCGCGCACAGAACAAAAGAGTTTTAGAGCAAGAAAACATAGATTTATTAGACCATCCGCCGTACAGGCCCGACCTATGCCCTAACGATTTCTATATACTTCCTAACATAAAGAATAAATTGCGTAATAAGAGATTTTCATCACCTGAAGAAGCTGTGGACGCCTACAAAACGGCCATTTCGGAGCCCCCTACTTCCGAATGGAATGGTTGCTTCAACGATTGGTTCCATCGTATGAAAATATATGTTAAATTTCGCGATAATTTTGCGATTTCGCGAATACTTCGAAAAGCAATAAATATATTTTTAAATAGTAATGTTGTGTCATTTCCTTGATTCCCGAAATTTTCAGTGCCGCCCTCGTACCTTAGAAACAAAGAATCTATAGAGAAAACTGCTCTCTGCAGTGTCCACGAATCACCAACGACAGTCGGGTCATACCTGACAGAAGTTTATCACGCATCCTACGTCAAAGGTAGCATTTTTTTATGAGGGTAACTAACCCACTTTTGCTTCAATTTAATGAAATATCAGAAATGACTGAAAATCAGCCATTGTTGTGGAATTTCCGGGTTAGAATTGAAAATTATCAATTCATTTCTGTGCTGTATACAATTATGAAGTGACACTTCGAGTAATTTGTATCAATCATTTATTTTTCATAATAATTTATTTTTAATAATACACCCTTGTTATTGTTATGTTATCATTTGTTATCACACTCATACTACAGTCTATCACTATAAAAAACTGTTGCATTATAGCAACCTAACCATATAAGTGCCGGTGTTTTACGTTACCATTCGGCAAAACCTGAAAATCCCGATGTAATGAACTCGCTCACTAAATTGAACTGTCTCTTTAAATCGTCCATTTCGTTCAGTAACTCGCGGAAGAAATCGTGCATATCTGACTCATCCGCTCAACATTATACTCGAAAGCTAGCTCAAAGTTCTAGTCGGTTCTCAGCGAAACTGGCTTCAAAAATTTTTCTCGGTCACAGCGTCATCTCATGAATTGAAGTATCGATTTCGCTATATACTTTGTTTGAAGCCAGTAGGTACTTCTAAGCTTTGCATCCAATGTGAAAAATAAGGTATCTTTTACGCTTTGCCGAACTCATTATTATAAGCCATATTAAAAGTTTAATGCATGTAGTATGTTTCAATTCGGAATCGGACTTCTTGGTGGGAAAGTGAAGAATCAAATCTGCAGTTTTATTTTATTTTTTAAAATTTTGGGATATTCAAACATTAATGTGTAATAACGGTGGATTATTAACCGTTAAGTGTTTATGAACGTACATGAGTGTTGGTAAATGAAACAAAACAGTGCAACAACACTTTTTAAATTCTCTCAAGAAGACTCAGAGGGTTTAAGAGGGAGGGATCTCATTTACCATTTATCATCGTTATCACCACTAATTTCCCTTTACAATGAATTATATATATATAAATATTCACTTATCATATATATGTATGTATATATATATATATATATATAATATGTATATATGTATATATATATGATATGTATACAAATATATATGATATATGAAATTTCACTAAATTAAAGCATAAGTGGCTTCGTTTATTACATACAAAAAATTGATACCCTTGACGTAGGATGTGTGATAAAATGCCTGTCAGGCGGACACTGCAGAGAGCAACTTTCTCAATTGATTTTTTGTTTCTTAGATATGTGCTCACTCGTTTAGAGTATTTGCCAGTGTCTAGTAATTTTATAAATCCAATTATTCGCGTTTCCATCATTTAGTTACAGTCAAAATCAAGCAAAGTCCATCATAGTCAAGTCAAAGTCCCATTAAAACAATGGAGTTTCTTTGGAGTTTTGGAATCAACACGGAAAATCACAATTCAAAATAACATGCCACTTGCCTACACTTGTGTACGTTGTGCTCGAGATTTTATGTTCGAATTTATGTTCGAGATCGACGTTGCTGTCATTCACTACGGACTACAAACTATTCTTAAACACAGTTACATTTATTGTTTGTAGTTAGGTGCTATTCAGATTATAACGAACGCAATTGGCAATGTATTTAATAGTTCTGGGTGCACTGGTGCCATATAATACACCAGACTTTTTAGCGATTTTACGTGCGCATAGCACATCTATTGTTATATTATTAAGATTGATATGCAGGATCCAATAATATAATTTATTTATTGATTTATTATATTTAGAAACAAACAGTCATATACAAAAAGAGATTAGTACTAAAATTAAACATAGTTTTAGACCTATAGTTTCATATCTAAGGCACTTAAATGAAAAAATAAAGAGATTTCTCGAAATTATATAAAAACTAGATAATTATAACATTACATACAAGTGCATACAACATACATACATAAATGCACACAGCTATATATACGCCCGTATACATACTAAGACACACAAACCAACGCAATATTTAAACAATGTAATATATTAGGTCGGGGAAAAAGTCTTTTCGCATAACGTAGGTATAAACTTATTATAAAATTTTTTTGACTGTACTATTTGTGTCTGGCTGGTTTTGGTAACATTAAAAAGGTTCCATTATAAAGAAAAGAAAAAAATAAAAAATAGTTGTTTCCCGCTATTTTTCATTTGTTTTTCTCTCCGTAAAAATGAGTGAATCTAATGAAGAAATTCGATACATTTTAAAATTTTATTATAAAAAAGGCAAAAATGCAACTCAAGCAGTGAAAAAAATTTGTGATGTTTATGGACCTGATGCAGTGTCAGTAAGAGTAGCACAAATTTGGTTCAAACGTTTTCAGTCCGGAAATTTTGATGTTAAAGATGCACCTCGCTCTGGTCGCCCTGTTACGAATAAAATGGACGCCATTTTTGAAAGAGTGGAGCAAGATCGGCATATTAGTAGTTACGATGTAGCTGAAGAACTGGGAATTGACCACAAAACAGTTTTGACCCATTTGAAGAAAGCTGGTTATACAAAAAAGCTCGATATTTGGGTGCCACACGAGCTCACTCAAAGAAACTTAATGAACCGTGTACTCATTTGCGATTCATTATTGAGACGTAATGAAACCGAGCCGTTTTTGAAGAGATTGATAACTGGCGATGAAAAGTGGATCACGTACGACAAGAACGTGCGAAAAAGGTCGTGGTCGAAAGTTGGCCAGGCTTCACAGACTGTGGCCAAACCTGGCCTAACACGAAATAAGGTGATGCTGTGTGTATGGTGGGATTGGAAGGGCATTGTTTATTATGAGCTTTTACCGCCCGGCAAAACCATCGATTCTGATCTTTACTGCCAGCAACTGATGAGATTAAAGGAAGCAGTCGAGAGAAAACCGCCGGAATTGATCAACAGGAAGGGTGTGGTCTTTCATCACGATAACGCTAGACCACACACATCTTTAGCCACTCAGCAAAAATTAAGAGAGTTCGACTGGGAGGTCCTAGTGCATCCACCATGTAGCCCTGACCTTGCGCCTTCAGATTTTCACCTGTTTTGGTCTCTGCAGAATTCTTTAGGTTTTGTAAGGTTGTCCCGTTTTTTTGATCAGAAGTCCCAAAGTTTCTACAGTAACGGGATAATGTCTCTGCCCACAAAATGGCAGAAAGTTATTCAACAAAACGGTACATATAAATTGTAAATAAATGTAAATAAACTTTGAAAAAATGTCTTGACTTTTCATACAAAAATACGAAAAGACTTTTTCCCCAACCTATTATACACACACACATACCTACTCATATCCATATGTATATTAACTGTGAACAGTATCTGTAATACTAACATACAATAATAGGATAAATATGGTAAATATACATAATTGGTAAAATGTGGGTATAATATGCCTAAGCCTGCATTCGTTCATTATTTCTGGTAAACAGGCGTATGTATATATGTATGTGCTATTAGACTAAAATATACTGCGATGATACCTACCCAAATATTCTATTTCGTTAAGAGCACTACTCCACCTAATGAGATATACCTCTTTAAGTTTTAAGCTTAGTAAAAACCTCATACAAACTCCAAACTACCCAGAAGTTCAGACGCTCGAAAATTAGCATAATTAACGCTTCAAATGAAAGGAAGCCCTGCAATAAAATCCGGTTTTTAATTAGACAAACTTTTCGGATGACACCGGTAAGTGGCCATAGCAATTTAGAGTGCTCTTGTGTCAAGAAGGCCTGGTTTCCTTTGGGATTTTGCACTTCTTACTGTAGGATTTTAATTTGTCGACCTTTTCAAATAAAAGCGGGTACACAGTACAAAACAGTTTTAAATATAACCTTTAAAACGGCTTTCTATATATTTTACTAAGTTTGTGAAATTAAGACTTACAGAGTAGTGGCTTGTAGAGCTAGAAGTTTAAGTCTACTTGAGATCAGATAAGTTATCGTCTCATCTTGACAACGTAAATGTTTTTTTCTATATTCATGCGTTTGAAATTATCAATATTTTAATGACGGTAGTTATTAATTTGAAATTTTATCTATGGAGACACTGGTCTTTTTCGTAACCACGAATCATTGCAAAGTATACGAAAAGTTGGGATATTAAAATTTAAATAAAAAGTTTCTAAAAAGCGGCGATATCCCAATGGCGAGATCATATACTTTAAAATCAGAGGGTTTCGGGTTCAGACCCTGGTCGCGTACCTATGACTTTGTAAAGTTACGTGCGTAATTATCGCTTGCTTCATGCTTTGGGAAGCGCGTTAACCCGTTGGACCCGACTGTCTTAAACATCTAATCATCACAGCCCATTAACGTCCCACTACTGAGCACGAGCCCCCTCTCACATATCAAAATGTGAGGGTATTGAGTCATACTCCACCTCGATGACCCAGTGCGGATTGACGGAGGCAGTTGTAAGGCATCCTGCTGTTAGAATTTTTCAAGCCGCCCATTAGGCCTCTAACACGGCTTAACGACTATCACATTAAGTGATAAACAGGACCAACGGCTTAACCGTTCCTTCCGAAGCACGGAAGCTCAAATGCCACACCAACGGTCACCTATCCAAGGGCTGACCTCTGAAAAGTCTGCTGTACTTCGGTGATCGTTTCCGACCACCGAGCACCGCAGAGCTACGAGCGCATCGCTTAAACATCTATGGCAGTCGTTATTAGGAAATCAGTGCCTTCTAACAGGCTAAAATCCTGATAGCTGGTTTAACCATAGAATGATGTTCACCTCAGGGCGTAGGTCAGACGGCAGTCACTACTTGTAATATTTGAAATTCAGTCAAATCTGGTTAGCCGAAGCAGACCCTGGGCCCTAAGCTCAAGTCTAGGGCAACAGGGATGATACCGGTATAAGACTATACGGCAACTAAAATACAAAGTATCAATATGTAGAATAAACATATTTAATCGTTAAAACGATGTTTTCTACAAAGTCTCATACCGATGATTTCCTTGTTACATTTGACCTATTTTCCTCCTCATGGAATAGACCTAAATTTACATATTACTGGGCTGAAAGCTTTGAGATATTTAATAAAATTGTTTATTCAATATTGCTGAACGTCTAAAGATACATTATGATAAAATAATATGTGATCGATAACAGAAAGTTTATTTATTAGGACCACCAACAAGGTAAACCTATAATTTCTAAATGAACAAGTATATATAATGTTGTCTGACAATTACGCAATACTTAAAATTCAGAAGGACTCGGGTTTATACTGAGGCGCACCCATGACTTTTCGATTTGATGTGCGTAATTATCGCTTGCTCCGTGCCTCGGAAAGCACGTTAGCTATTGGTCCCGACTGTCATGAACATCTATGGCAGTCGTTATTAGAAAAGTCAGTGCCTTCTAACATCCTGGCAGCTGGTTTAATCATAGAATGGAGTTTTCCTTTGGGTTGCGGAGGTCAGACGGCAGTTGCTACATGTAATAGTGACCCCTCGGCATATGCTGAGTATAAGCCTTTTCGGTGCCACATGTGTTTATTAATTTTTATTTTTGTATTTTTGTAAACCAATGTATCATGTGTCACAGAATAAATTATTTTCTTTCTTTCTTTCTTTCTAATAACTGAAATAGATCTCATTCGCCGTTACTCTCGACGAATTGTAGCAAAAAAATCTAACAAACATCACACTAAATACACAAAATACCCTTTACACGAAAAGACACAAAGATAATATTTTTCTCGTATAATTCTATGCAAATTTGAAGTAGCGTCCCTCGAGGAATCAAGTCGTGCTCATTGCGGGCCACTTTAAAATTGAACGCTGGTTGGATCCAACTTTATCAAAGCGCATTTTAAACCATACTTTTGGTCACAAAGCTGGTATGTGTAATCACATTTTCATGAATTAGTTAACATTTTGTTCATGTGACATAATCTATTTGCTTTGTGGTTGCAGTTATGAGTTACCTGTTTAATTAACAGTCATATTTAACTATTATACTAAGGGTTATTTTTCGGGGAGCGATTTTGAAGCGCCACATTCTCATATCATTGAAATTGACGCATTAAAAACATAATTTGTGGATATAGATTGTTTTTGGAATCATTATACATACATTAAATCTCGTCAGCCAGGCAGAGGCATGCTAATGGTACATGACAGCATTTTGCAAATTCGTTATTCGTCCCATTTAAAAAGTGGCAAGTCCATTGCCGCTTACCGGGAACTGGTGCACCACTTGCAGGTGGGGTTGGCTTGGGATCCTTCCTTATAGTGGGATCCTCACACACCCATTTTAGAAATCACATTTTCACAAACAACATGCAGCAGATAATATGCAGCCTTTTACAAAAATCTTAAGGAGTTATTAATGCTATATGGTTTAGTTTGGGGCTAGGAGAACTGTATCAGATCATCATCATATCATATCCTAGCATTATCCCGGTTGCCCCAGACTTGAGCCCAGGGCCTGCTCACTGGTCTAACCAGGTTTTAGCAGAACTTCAGTTATGACATAGGCGACTGCCATCTGACCTTCGCAACCCAGAGGGAAACATCATTCTATGATTAAACCAGTTGTCAGAACATTAGAAGGCACTGACTACCTAATAACGACTGCCATAGATGTTCATGACAACCGGGACCAACGGTTTAATGTGCTTTCCGAAGCACAGAATAAGTGATTAACACGATCATAACTTCAAAAAGTCGACCAGGGCTTGAACCCGAGACCCTCTGAATTTAAATGCAAGGGGTCTTGCCACTGGGCTATCGTCGCCACTAGGAGAACTGTAATAGATATCCAGGAATAATTTTATATTTTTAAAACTTATGAAAACTACTCACGGTCTTCTCGCCTAAATCGTGGACCCTGCAGTGCAGATACACGCGGCTCCCAAGCTGAGCCGTCACATTGTTAGTGGAAACATCATCTTCGAAGATTGGTAGAGGTTCTGAAGTCGTAGTGGATGAGTAGTCCTCATTCTCTTCATATATCTCCGTAAAAACCTCGTGCCAAAACGGGACGCTGATGACTTTCTTGTCACCGATTTTCAGATCTGTTTGGAAAATCACATTGATTTTAGTACACTAGTCAAACCCTCCAATTATAATTATCCTAGTATTATCCTGGATGTGCCTCAGACGTACTATGCTTCGGGCAGAAGGTCTGCTCAACGATTTTACCAGATTTGCTGAACGCTATAATAACTGTTTGTCCTGTAACTCAATATTCAATACTCAATGTCTTTATTGCACTCCATATGTTACAAAGATGTTATAATTTATAATATCACAGATACAATATGGACCCTGTAGGGTATGGCAACTTAGAAGAGAGGAGGATGCTAGCTTTTTATATTTAGATTAGTTTAAATTTAGATTATTGTATTCGGTTTATTATACAGTATTATTTATATGGAAAATTAAATTTATTCTATATTATAATTAAATTTATTCTATATTTTCAATTAAATGTATATTAATATATAGTATTGTAAATGGAAAATATATTACATTATTTGTATATACTTAACGCTTTAGCTTATGCTTTAACATTAAGCACTGTCGTGGGACATTAAGATGAGTAAGTCCGCTAGGTGTTTAAACGTACCACTCTATTAAGGGATTAAAGAAAGACATAAAATATGTTTATGTGGTGGTACATAAATAATTTACAATTAACAAGTTTGTTAAACTAAACTTATATAATAGTTGGTCTGTACCAAAAAGGTCTTAGCTCAGCATGTGTCGCAGTATTACTCATGACGTTGACATTCTGCTATTCTGACTAATGTTAATTCTCCCCACTGCTAGATTTAAATAAAATTGACAACCCATATGGCGAGAATACCCGCTATCTGCTCCTAAGGTCGTGGGTTCGATTCCCACGCAGGACAAATCTTTGTGTGCATGAACATGAATATTTGTTCTGGTCTGGGTGTTTTTCTATGTATACTAAGTATGTATTTACAAAAAAACAAAAAAAGAATGTGTATGTTTATCCGTTATTTAGTATCCGTGACACAACTTCTTAATGATACTTATATTGGTACTAAATAATTGTGTAATTGTCAGAAAAGATTTACATTTATGTTTATGTAATATTCTCAAGTAATTTAGAAAGGATAGATTAACTAGTGGCCCGTCTGCGACTTCGTCCGCGTGAAATTTGATATATCGCGAATCTTGCTGAAGTAACTAGTACGCCTGTAGCTTCAAAAGTAAAGACTTTCCATACATATTTTTGTCCCCTTTGTAACTCTTTATAATACTTTTTTTATTTTATTTTTTTATTTAAAAGTAGCCCATGTTCTATCTCATGGTCTGGACTAGTTGTGTACCAAATTTTTGTTTCAAATGGTTCTGTAGTTTTGGCGTTAGAGCGAGACAGACAGACGGACAGAGTTTCTTATGCATTTATAATATTAATATGAACAACTTTAATTTCATTGACTATTTCGCCAATGTCAACTAATGGATTCTGCACTCGAGTAAATTATGCAGTCGCCATGACAGTCGAGGTCAAAAATCTACTTTGCATATCTTACCAATCTTGGAACGTTTTGTTTCAAAAGAATATTTTTGTCTCGTACCCTTCGATTGTGGAATGACCTTGGCGAGTATGTCCCAAGACATTACAGCAAACGTGCATACATACGTACTATCATGCCTGTTTCCCCGAAAGAGCATGCAAAGAAGTGCTATGCGCCCGCACTTCACCAATCATATTTTTGATCCCACCGGTGGCGAGCCTATTGCCGCTTATGTTCGATAGAGCCTTGTCTATTGATCAGCAGGTGTACCACTTGCAGATCAGGTTGACTTGGGTTCTTAGGCTCAACGTAGGATTCCCAAACATCCATTACAGCGTGGAGCATCCGAAAACGGTTATCAAAAGGTAAGCAGCAAATTAGTAATGTCCCTGGTGTTATGAGCGTAAGAAAGAATTCTTTCTTTCTTTACATCAGGTAGGCCGTACGGCATGTGACACCTTATGGTCATATAATAAGATAAATGTACGGTAGTATGTAGGGTGTATGAGGATTCTACCATCATCTTTGGACCACAAGCCAACCTCACCTGCAAGTGGTGCACCTGCCGATTAACTGACAAGACTCAGGCGAACATAGAGGTGTCCGATAAGCGGTAATAGGCTCGCCTATGACTAACAACACAATTGGCGAAGAGTGGGCGTATATTATGCCTCTGCCTACCCTTTCGGGGAAACAGGCGTGATTGTATGTATGTGTGTATGTATGTAATAAGATAAATCTTACCCGGTATCTGAGGAGCAATGACGCATAGCGTTCTTGTCAGAAGAGAACAGAAAATCAGGATAGCGGGCGACGTCATATTGTCAGCCCCGGGAGTTGGGAGCCATAAATTTCACCTGTCCAGCCTTTTTTCCATCTGAAACAATTAAACATGCCAATCATAATTTACTTTACAAGTCTCAAATAAATCACTAGGAGAACTGCTGCTATTTTTGAGCAGGAAAACCTGGATACCAGCTCGTAAATTTTGACGCGATTCAAAGAGTGTAGATAAGGCTTACAAGTGGAAATATACCCTTAAATCTAAGGACAGATTTTGATCCTTTTTGTTGGTCCACGTCATAGGTGGCGAGTCTATAGCCGCTTACCGGAAACTTTTATGTTCGCCAGAGTCTCGTCCGTTGATCGGCAGGTGCACCACTTGGTGAGGTTGGCTTGTGCTCGTTAGATCTTGTTGGAACCCCATATCTACACCCAGTAATAATGTACCTAATAAGTAATAATAATAACGGCATCGCGCTCTCGGACCGAGATTCGATGCTGTTCCAGAGGTATTCCAAACAGAGCTTCAAAGTACTTTACGTCTTAAACCAGGATTTTGTTTCGACAAAGATCAAATTTTAAATGAAGAGCGCTGCTATGTATGCGAAAACATGAAGCGATCCTTATTTGATGCGGTTTCTTTGCAGCTGCAAGCGAAATTCGTCGCTTTGTGCCTCGCAGCAATATACACATAAAACGTAATAACATCTATATCAAATCAACTATTACGAGTACAAAGGGTTCATAAAATTGCGAACGCCGTAGGTGAGCGACGAAAAGGTACGAGACAAGGTAAGTTTACTTTTAATTGTCTTACGCGTTCAAAGCGTTGTCCTTTAAGGGGACGGTGGATGTCCCTGATTTTCAGAAGCCTAGCAAGGCGTCTCCGCGCCCGAGGCAGAGGGGAATTCCCGATGGATTTTTGGCATCGATTGCATATAAAATTCATCACAAATAATAAATAAAGAAATTGGTATATACCACCTTATGGTCTTTTCTGTATTCAAGGTAATAATAACCTTGCGTAATTAATAAATACTTGCGATTAATAGCTTAAAAATAAAATGGCCAAACAAAAAAGACGAGATGCAACTTTATATATGTAATATTAAGAAATCAAACGGGTTATTTTATTTTTAACCACACGTTCTCATGTGTTATATGATATCGATTTATGTCTATTTTTTAAATATTTATTCCGTACAAAGAACAATCAAATTGAAAAAGCCCGATTCTAGCGATCTTACATAATTCAACACCAGTATTTCCTTAACGGAAAATCAAATCAAGAAATTTTGAAAATTGTTTGTTTGTCGAAATATGGAAAAAAAGTCCATACAATAATAATGAGGGTTGCCGAGGCGCTTAATTAAATTGTCACATTTATTACAATTCAACAATTAATCATACGAAAACAGAAATACAATTGTGACATCAAGAACATAATAATTTCATAAGGTTCATTGAATTTTCAGGCTATAATTTGTTATTTGAAATTAAAATATTTAATTAGGTTGTCATAACACTTTATAATAAGAAATACTACTACTTGTATCGCTTACTACATAGGTATACGAAGTTGTTAGATGAAGTATTGAGTTCCTAATAAACACTTATTGTCACACCAAGAACATTGCATTATTGGTTCGTAAGGCTGCTAACAGATGTCGCTGTACTTAGTTAAATCTCGCAAGTAACATCGTGCTCCGTAGAAATCATATAACTGATTTAGTTTAGGACAATTAATAAAAAGGAATTCATATGTGTACTGCGGTTTATACTCTATTAAGCATATTGGTTAAATGTAGGTATTTTATCATGACTGTTTGTAGACTTTTAAAAGATGAGAAAATATATATAAAATATTAATTCACTAAAATCACACGCATTTTCATATGTCGAGTATTCAAATTTTAGAATAATGTACTCCGTTAGGTCGATAATGATTTGCTTAACACGGTGTGTGACAGAATGAATGAAAGCCCGTTGAATGAACGTATCGCTTAGAAGCGGTTTTCAGTAAACGTTTGCTAAACAGTTTTTTTTATTTTAAACATACCTTAAACATTGTTTACATTTTTAGACAATGTTTAGATAATCGCATATCTATGGAGTGTTTAAATTATTTTTTGTTATAACACTATAGAACTCGTAAGTTGTACAATTTTTGATGATGTAAAGAAACTAAATAATCGGTTAGAATGATTTCAATTATTTTGTTCTGAGAGAAGTATTAGTTAGAACTAGAGGTGTAAGAGTGGAGAAACAAGGCGTACCCGTATGTATTCGTTACTTCAACATCAAGTACTCGTTACTATCATATTGTTACGTTATTTGTGACACCTCAGCATATTCTATATTCAATTACTTATTTTGATTTAATAGGTAGTGTAAAACTACAAGTGAACTGTTGACAAAATCTACAAATTTTTTAATGAATATACTATTTTGAAATTTTTTATTATATAAATTTATAATAAATATATCTACATAGAAATAAATTTGCTTAGTATGAAAATTCACATAAAAAATAATTAAATAGGTCTTATTACAAAACGATGTTTAAGGTTCGTCACTTTTATTCGATAAGATGAAGACAGTGATAGCCTATTAGACATGGTTTTGTAATAAGCTCCAATATGTTATAAACAAAAACGTAAACTGAAAATTCACTGAATCAGCGCTTCATGCTTCAAACATACGATTAGCGTAAGACACGAATCAACAGTACCTGTGTGAACTAAAACAATGTAGACACCCATACTACGAAAGATGGGTGTAACGAAATGAATTCATGTGTAACGTAATATAGTTTGCTACAGCTCTAGTTAAAACTTGTGTTGCGTTATGCACAACACATAACATACTTAAATACTTTATATACAAGAATCGCGAGTGGTCTCGCTTTAAAAAGAGCAAAAAAATATGTTATTGTTCGCTTTTTTGTCTCAGCAGACGAAATTGGCAAAACAATCGGTCGAAGTACTATTAGTAGAGAGAAGAGATTAGGGAGTGTATCATTCTGTTTCAGACGAGAAAATCCCTGATAAGATAACACAACTTTGTTTGTTCTACTCAATATCCGTCTTACGAGGGATGGGCGATCGTTGTAAAAATAACAATGGAATCATTCGATTGACTGAATAGAGATGTTTTTGTTTCAATCTATTTGGTCATGTTTGGACAATTGTTTGTTATATTTTATTGTATGATTGATATGGCGAGGAAGTTGGTATATTTACACTATATTTGGTTCTATTTGCAAAAAGGATTAAAAGTTAGATTCTAGTATGGACATAAATATTTGCGTTTTTTGTATATTTAATGGAATTATTCGAATGAAAAAATAGAGTTGTTTTTGCTAGAATATTTTTGGTCATGTTTGGGAAATGTATTGATATATTTTTATTGAGTGATTATTATAGTGCGGAGGTCAATATATTTACACTGTGCATTCGTGTGTCGGTTTTCAGAAAGTATTAATATTTTTATGCTAATAACGGATATTTGTTTCGTACTGGGTTTATCTTATGTATTATAGCTTACATACATTACGTTCATTCACGCCTGTTTCCCCGAAGGGGTAGGCAGAGGCATATTATATGCCCGCACTTCGCCATTTATATTGTTGGTTCCACGTAATAGTTGGGGAGCCTATTGCCGCTTGTTATGTTCGCCAGAGCCTCGTCCGTTGATCGGCAGGTGCACCACTTGCTTGTGAGGTTGGTTTGGGATTCTTTGGTTTTGGTAGGGTCCCTATACACCTTTTATTATAATTTTATTTAAAATAAAGGAAATAAAAATATGTATTCATTTTTATTATATATTCTTTTTATATTATAGTAGCTATGCGTAGATTATGTTTATAAGCGCTTCTTTCTTCGTTTCGATGATATATAATTTTATTATTAGCCTTGATTTTGTCAGCCGAATATGTTGCAACATCAATAGCACGAGCAGAAGCGCAGTAGTATATGACAATTTCACCATAATTTATGAGTTACTGTGCGGGAATCTATTATAAGCAAGTGATGGAATAAACGATCTTCGCACGACAGACGCTGTCTCTTGCTTCAGCGTTGGTCCAGTAGACATCGTTGTTCTGAGGTTATCTGAAATGTTACTCGAAGATACCCTGTGTAAGGGCGGAAAATTATAGGTGTTGATTTGTTTACATATTATTCGAAAAATTACACTTTCACGGGCATTGACACAAAGTAATTTTTCGGGCCTGATAGTTCAGAAAAAAAGAAAGATATATTTATAAACTGCAGAAGTAGATACATCAGTCATACTCTACCAACAGCTTAACGTGCCTCACAAACGGTCACTCATACAGAAATTGAGCCCTGTGAACTCAACTTTCCTGCATTGAGTGTGTCCAGCCACCTAGTCTGACGGAAACTATGTAAGATTAGGTAGCCTTGCTGCAGGACTGTCCGAAATGGTTACCGCGGCCTCGGTACGTAGCAGGCTCAAAAGAAGGAACATGGATGGTTTTTAGTCAGTAGAAGTCTGACACACCCTCCCGCTCCACCCACAGCGGGGTCATTTGAGAATTTCCCATCCGAAAAAAAAGTATTAGGTAGCCTTAGTACTTTCATGACCAAATTTAGAAACATTTAGAGCTGGGGCAGGTCATAAGTACCCTATAAAAAAAGTGTATGGCAAAGTTCACAATCCTGAATAAAGCTAAAAGAATGTTCCAGATTCGTAGCAAGTGAATGATGTTATCTCTGCTTATCGCAACGGGAATAAGGCGTAACAACACGTATCTAGTTTTAAGAAGTTTGTATACCAATAATAAATAACAAAAAAGTATTTAATAATAACAGTACAAAATGTTTATTCATTTTAAAATGTCCCATCTCTAAAACCTCTATGGCTAAGCCTGTCACATACTCTGAAAGCCCTCTCCGCGCCCTTATAAAGCACTTAGTAAGATCTTTTCGAATTACGTTTTTGTCGCGAAACTTCTCCGAAGAATCCTAAATTAAAAGAACAAAGTTCTTTTATCTTGTAAACAAGCAATATAAGAATTGGCAGACATAAATCTTACGTCCACAAAACTATTTAATCTTTAGTCCTTGAATAAGTTATAATAAATAAATAATACATAAATATTTTGTGACAATTACACCAATTAGTTAGTTTCAAATTAAGTATCATTAAGAACTTGTGTTCCGGGTACTGAATAATAGATAACCATATGTAATTTTTTTTTTGTAATTACATACCCAATATACATAGGAAAACACCCAGACCAAAACAAACTTTAATGTTTATGCACACAAAGATTTGTCCTGTGTGGGAATCGAGTGCGGGTATACTCGCCTCCCATATCGGTCGTCAAGTTATAGCTTTTAAAAATTATAAATCTATTTGCCGTTAATACAGGTTCTTGCGAATACATTGTTGTACAACACACACTCACACACAAAAATCTAATATCAAATATAGTGAAAAAAACGACACCGATGATCGCACGATCCCACAATATTTTCTTCATAAACGAGATCAAAAACTCGCACAACATGTAAAATCATTGAAAAATTAATCCAAAAATTCCCTAGTTAATCTTCCCAAAATCGCCAACATATAAAGTTTCCCAATCACAAGACGTAAGCAAATAATTCCAAGTTATACAGAACAGCCTCGCCCTCCAACACTCAAAGTTAACGCTCCAATTGATTCAGATGTATCGAAACTAGATCAAATGCTCGATCTAATACTGAGTAGTTAACTTGTAATGGCTTTAAACGTGTTGCCTTGTTTGGGGCACTGGGGTAATGTAATGATCAATGTAGGTACTATTCAATTCAGATATTATGTTATGCTAGCTATACATGGATTGAATTAAAGAAGACGTAATTCTAATGAAGCGCTCGTAGCTCTGTGAAGCTCGGGAGTCGGAAACGATCACCGAAGTACAGCAGAGTTTACAGAGGTCAGTCCTTGGATGGGTGACCGTTTGTGTGGCATTTGATATCGAGCGCTTCCGTGCTTTGGAAGGCACGTTAAGCAGTTGGTCCCGGTTATCACTAAATGTGGTAGTCGTTAAGCCATGTTAGAGGCCTCATGGGCGGCTTGATAAATTCTAACAGCAGGACGCCATACACCTGCCTCCGCCAATCCGCACTGGGTCAGCGTGGTGGAGTATGACCCAATATCCTCACACCTTGATATGTGAGAGGAGGCTTGTGCTCAGTAGTGGGACGTTAATGGGCTGAAATGATGATGATGATGATGAATTCTGATGTAACGTAGTGCCTGATGGACTTATGAGGAAGCTCAGCATCGCGCAGCAATGGAAAGAGCTATGTTCAGAATGTCCTTACGTGGTAGAATCAGAAATGAGGAAATAAATAGAAGAACTGGAGTAACCGATATGCCATGAATTTGCAGGTTGAAGCCGAAGTGGGCGGGGAATATAGCTTGAAGGACCAACGACTTATGAGACGTCGGGGTTTTTCCATGGCAACCACGAGTTGGCAAACGTATTTGAGAAAGGCCTCCCACTCGATGAATAAAACAAGATGAAATGCTTGGTCTAATACTGAGAAAATAGCTTAAAATGATTTCAAACGAGTAAATTATCAATCTACTTTTTACTCAGAGATAATGTGGTATCGGCGTAGAATAGTGCGACTCCCTCTTATCTCACGGGGAAGTCATACAAGTCCACGAAGAAAAACCATACCGGACAATGTGCAGCAGCGTCATCCTGCGCACTAGCTGGAACTGCCATCTGATTCTTCAATCTGATTATTGACAAATCCTCAATAGAATAAACTTTTAGGGGGGTCAACGTTTAGCAGTGCACTCTATATTGCTCAAATGATAAAAGAGAATTTATAAGTATTGGCAGTGTTTTATCTATTTCGATAAATTGCAGATAAATATCGTCTCTTTTCATAAAATGTCGCTTTTTATGTATATTTTTTTCAATATCTGCGACGCGATAAGCTAGTGATTTTGGTGTACTTGTGTTAAATAATATATTGTAGTATGTGATTATAACAGCTGTGTGTACAACATGTTACATGTGAATTAATGATTTCGCTTAATTCTTTCGGTGTGCTGTCAGTAACAATTTTCTGTTAAAATTTAATTTTTTCAAATAAAAAGTACCAATTTCATTGCTCAGTTTTCCTGCTAAGGGAAACCGACCAAAATATCACCCATGTAAACATAAATATTTAAATTGTATGAACCATAAGCAGTTACCATATAGTTCAGGGGTTAATGAGCTCTTCCCTTCCGCACCAAAACATACCGTACTTATAAACCCCTCATTGATTGATCTGACACCTTACCGTATGTCAGACGTTCGATCAAATGACTAAGCACCATAATCACCTACTTGAGGGGTGATATTAAACGCCCTCGTTGGTATGGTATTTGATCGTAGGCCTTGTAATTAAGTGTCTTTCGTGTTAAGGCGACATAGAAAGGTCTTCGTACACGCAGTATTTGAGGAATTATAATAAATTAAAAACATTTGTGGCATATCATATTATATGATATTTATATGGGAAATATGAATACCAACATATCGTTTTTTTATATATACGTACTTGATATATATAGGAAATGAAAATGGCGCAACCGCGCAGTAACTGTGAAGCGTTCAGCTTATTAAAATATATTGCCTATTAATACTATTATGTCGTAGTCTAATTCACGTTAGAGGCCGTATTGGCCGGCTTCAACAATTGTAATGGCATTACGCCAATACCTGCCTCCGCCAGTCAGCACAGCGAGGTCGAGTATGATCTGAATCCTTATCATCTAAGTTCGTGACAAGAGGCCCGTGCTCTGTAGTGGGACGTCCCCTCTAACTGTAAAGTTAGAGTTGGATGAAAAGTAGGTAAATGTTTTTCTCTGGTAGTAATATCTGTAGAGGTGTATATGATCCTACTAACATCTAAGGAGCCCAAACCAACCTCAACCGCACTTGCTGATCATGAGACGAGGCTTTGGCGAACTTAACAGATCCCGGCAAGCGGCAATAGGCTCGCCATCTATTACGTGGGACCGACAATTTAATGTCGAAGTGTGGGCGGTATAATATTCCTCTGCATACCCCTTCGTGAAAACAGGCGTGTTCGTATGTATGTATGTATGTATAACAATAGAAGAACATTCGATATTCTGTAGCTCTTTTTCATAAAGTTACAAAAACTACGGTAGTTTTATTTTCAAATGATAGTAACCGCTTTGAGGTGCTATTTTTATTAAAAATTATGTCCGTTTTAAAAAATGTCAATTCATATGAGTCAATTTGGCAGTTAGTTCAGTTCAGTTACATTGTTAAATTAAATCATACACAAAATAATATAATAGTTTTAGAACCCAGATTATAAATTATATACAATTTGTTACACGTCAATCTCCAAATCCAACGCTAAATCACGATGTACAAAACCGTATTGAACTCATACCAAGCTACTGGCGAAATCTATTATAATATGAAGCCAAAATACTATAATCGCATTTTATCATATTTCTTACAATGGGAAAGGAAAATAGTCTATTCAATTTGGGCTCCGATGTGGTACTAACGCGCTTATTCATTGAATCTTTTTAATCTGACTTATCATAATGTTACCGTCCTGCCTATTGGGAAACTGTCGTAACAAAATTTGAGCCCTTTATAGTCCATACTCATATTATAAATGCGAAAGTAACTCTGTCTATTTGTCTCTCTTTCACGCCAAAACTACTAAAGCAATTAAAATAAAATTAAGTATACAGAAAGTATAGAACCTGAAAAAGCTCATGGGCTTCTTTCTTGTCAGAAAAAATTGTTACTAGGGGGTAGGAATTGGGAGTCAAAGTATGTATAAAAAGAAGTCTGGGTATAAGTCTGGGGCAACCGGGATAAAGCTAGGAATTAAATAAAATTAATTATACAGAAAGTATAGAACCTGAAAAAGCTCATGGGCTTCTTTCTTGTCAGAAATAATTGTTACTAGGGGGTAGGAATAGGGAGTCAAAGTATGTATGAAAAGAAGTCTGGGTATAAGTCTGGGGCAACCGGGATTAGAGATGGGATTCTACCCGGTAAATACCCGAATTCGGGTAAATACCCGGGAAAATACCCGATTGGGTAAATATTCGGGTATTTTCGAATTGGCTTCTCCAACTATTTTTGCAGTTATAGATTCTAAAACTTTTGTGTTGAAACGATTTAATGTTTGGCTCATCAACGTGTACTGAGACTGTACAGCGCATGCCGAGTCTTTGAAGCTGCCGATAGCTCCTTATGCGGGCTCCGGCACTTGTTTTGTCGGCTTCCAGCGTCGCCTTGCCAACAACAAAGCGCGTAAACGGCGCAAAGCGCATTTTAATAACAATAAGACAAACAATATAGACTAGTTGCCACCAAACAAAAGCAAACCACCAACCCCGCCCCGTACACCTCCTTTTTAGAATGGAGAAGTTACTTATACGTTGTTTTCGTTTCGTAAAGTGCGCACTACTTTTAGTTGTACTCTATATTGACGTCCTGGATTTTATTTGTGGACTTCCGATAGTGATTAATTGATTTTTATTGGATTGACAACTACTGCTACTCTTCCGGACATCGATATCAACGATACGTTGTGCTAATAAAGGATTGAGAGGTAAGTTTAAACTTAATGTTTATAATATAAAAAAATGATGTTTTTTCTTCTAAATGTTTTTCAAAAATAATAGTATGTATAATATATGGATATTATACATACTATTATTTTTAAATTACTTAAAAATGTGTAAAGTGTGAAGATATACAGGATGACTTGAAGATGGATGCAAAGCTTGGAGGCGAAAGTATAGATAGACCATTTAGAACCATTTGAGCCATGGTTGTCTTTGACGAAGTTTCACTATTTTTTTAAATACTAATTATGTTATATTTTATAAAAAAACCCAAACTTTTACAATTAATTGATAATAATGGCCAATTTTAATGATAATTGAAAATTTTTTTTTTCTTAACTAATCTAAGTAATATAAAAAATATATTAAAACATGTTCTAAGCATTCATGTGATTAAACATTTTTTTTATAGACATGTAAAGTCATGAAAATTTTGAATTCTTTCTTCTTCTTTTATTTAATTACTCTTATAACTATTTACTCATGTCGGCGGAATATGCGCCACACTGCTGTGTCCATGGTTTTACTTTTTAACCCTTAATACGACATGACCCCACTTTTCTCTTTAAGTTGTTCCACAAAATTCTTTGTAGGCCTTCCTGGCCCTCGTTTTTCATTCTTTAATATATTTTTAAAATTATTAAAATGTTTTTTTTAGGTTACATCATGCCCAGACAGAAGAAAAATGATATATGGGAAAACTATTTTCATTCAGCAACCTGTAAAACGATTAAGTGTAAACACTGTGATAAAGTGTATATATGTATATGTGTGATAAATTTGGCAATGTCAACAAGATGACTAGCCATCTTTTAAAGTGTTTTAAAGGTCCAACTGTTATCAAGAATAAACTCAAAAAAATATCTGACATTGATATAAGTGCGGAAGGTGCTACCAATATTCCTCTGCAATACGTTTCAATGGAGAAACACGACAAAAGTCTAACGGTAAACAGTATCTATTCATCTGCAACACAGATATCTGCAGAAAAGAAACTTTATCTGGATCAGCTTTTGTCGAAGGCAATTTTTGTTACTGGTTCTTCGTTTTCAATCGTTTAAATTCCGCTGTGGATATCATTTTTTAATGAGATACAACCATCTTACAAAGTAGCAACCAGAAAAGCAATCTCAACTACACATTTGGAAGTCATTTACAATGAGATGGTAAAAGCAACCACGGAGGAACTAAAATCTACAAACGATTTGCATTTACAGTTTGACGGTTGGAGCAATCAGCGCAATGAAGGCATCATTAATTTTGTTATTGCAAAACTTGAACCGTTCTTTGTTAAAAGCCTTAATACTCTCACTAAGCGCCACACAAGCTAATATCTTTCTCAAGAGATAATTAAAGTTATGGAGATATACGGAGGCGATACATTTGTAACCCTTATCGGAGATAAAGCTATTAATATTCAAACAGCATTCCGATTGGTAAAAAACACATATACACACGTGTTGCCTCTTAGATGTATAGCTCATACATTAAATTGTTTAAAACCAGAACCTGTCAAAGCATTTATATCGATAACCATAGAGACCATAAAAGCGATTTAAAGAAGTCAAGCAATGAGTGCATTGTTAGCACAAATTATAAAAAATAAGGGTTCAGGCGAAACATTAAAGTTGCCCGGAAAGACCTGCTGAGGCAGTTATTACACCGCTTTAAAGAGCCTGAAGAATTCGAAAGTTGCATTACAGACCTTCGCATTGCATGAAGGTGCTACTATTTCTGAAGAAATAAAATCAAATTTATTACAATAAATTTTTTGGTCAATGATTGAACATTGTATCAAGTTATTAGAACCAATTACTAGGAATTTTTTTAAGCTGGAAGGTAATGGAATACATAAATGAAGTATACATGGCTTTCAAGGACATCAAATCCACACTCATTTTTGTGTTGCCAGAAATATTTATTTTAAATGAACAACACAAACAAGATATTAAAAATAATGTAATTAAACGCACAGATAATTGCTTGAAGCCAATTCATTATGCTGCATATATGTTGGATCCAAAATCAAAAGTATTGAACTAGATGAAGAACATGAAGTGGACGCCATGGAATATATTCATGAAGTGAGCCAATCAATAAATATCGACGTTGGTCTAGATTTAGCTAATTATAGAGCTAAACAGGGTTTATGGGGTAAACCATTTATTTGGAAAAATGTCGCAGAAATGGATCCAGTAGTTTGGTGGAAAGGACTTTGCAGATCCAAATTACTAAGTAGAGTTGCTGTAAGAATTTTTACGGCACACATGCACACGTACATAGTCATAAAAGAAATAGATTTACAACGTACAGGGCAGCAAAAGTAGCATATATTTCTTATAATTGGAATCTTCTTCATAAATATTAAGATGAAGACAATGACGAAGATGACGAACCCTTATCTTCTCCTAAACAATTATCAAGTCCAACAACTAGTCCAATTTATGAAGAACTACCTTCTACATCAAGAAGAGAAATGGAATTTTGCGACGTGCTTCGTATAGAATGTGATAATGAAAGTGATGACAGTGATTAATATGTTACAGTTAATATCGAAAAAATTTACATTTTTTTTGTTGAATAATTATATTAAAACTATATTGACTTCGTTTTATTTCCTCGGGTTTTTTCTCTGTATTTTCAGATTTTTAATCAAACCTTAGTTTTTTCATACCTCGCAAAATAATAAAGGTATAGTTTATATTGCATTTGTTCATAAGAATGTAAAAATTAATAAAAGTTGTGGCATTTACTGTAAAAACGAAAATACCCATCGTTTGGGTATTTTCCCTATAAATACCGGGTATTTACCCATTTTGGGAATATACCCGGGTATTTACCTTTTGGGTATTTACCCGTCGCCCATCTCTAACCGGGATAAAGCTATGATATAAGATGAGTCATATTACAAGCTTCGATAAACAAAAACAACGCACACGAGCTTGTGGAGAGTTCGCTCAAGCCAAGGAGCTTATCACTATATCTTTTCATTTGCCACGATTGCATTCAGTTTTATAAACATTGCTTATTTTGTTTATGAGCATTGCATTTGTATTTGCACTAAAGTTTCGATGGTTACTGTGCAACTTTAAAATTTAATAAAATTGTGATAGATTTTAAATGACACTAGGAAACGAAGAACACATCATAACTGAGGCTAATAAGCGGATATCCGTATACGAGCTTATTAGCGCGTCTACGCATAAAAAAACGCTTATTGCATAAAGCGCGCTCATACGAGCTTATTAACACTAATAAGTAAGTAGATAAGTAATCAGAATATGCTCTGAGCTACTCTATCCTTCTCAGATATCTAACTAATAATAGACTTTGTTAGGAATATAAGTCACATCATTGTTTTATCATGATCATCGCTACATCATTCGCCTTAAGTAAAAGATTATAAACGCTTTTTACTTATACATATTTGACGAAGATATATGGCTTATGTAGAGTACTTGTTTATAAGTAGGTTAGCGATCGACAGCGACTTTATTAACGTTGACAACTTTTGTTCTATAACAAAAAGTATTTAAATTTGTATTTTAGTTGTTTATTTCAGTTTACAAATAATAAACTTTGAATAAATAAGTGAACCAGAGTGACCGACATAGCGAAGCGCGTTTGCAGGCTGAAGTGGCAATGGGCGGGGCACATAGCTCGAAGAACCGACGACCGATGGGGCGTTAAGGTTCTTGAATGGCGACCACGAATCAGCAAACGTAGTAGAGGGCGGCCCCCAACGCGATGGACCGATGATCTGGTCAGGGCGGCGGGGAGCCGGTGGATGCTGGCGGCAAAGAATCGATCTACGTGGAAAGCAATTGGGGAGGCCTATGTTCAGCAGTGGACTTCAGATGGCTGAAATGATGATGATGATGATGATGAAATAAGTAAACTCTGAATGAACTCCGAACCCAACTGTTTCAGCATATTGTTGATTTTTGCTAGCATAAAATAGACCTTGTGCTAGCAGAATATAGGCCAATTTATCGACACGAAATAAGAAGACTAACAGGCCTAATCATAACAGCCTTATAAAGTCCACTGCGAAACATTAGCCTCCCTCCACACTATCTATTTAAGCATACATAGAGACAGACAATTCTAGAACATAAAGAAAATTTATAGAGAACTAACTAACATAGATAAAATTCTAATAGCAGGACGCCACACACCTGCCTCCGCCAATCCGCACTGGGGCAGCTTGGTGGAGTATGACCCAATACCCTCACACCTTGATATGTGAGAGGAGGCTCATGCTCAGTAGTGGGACGTTAATGGGCTGTGATGAGAGACAGACAGACAACGGAAAGCGATTTTATTTTATACTATGAATTTTATTTTATATTATAATGAGGACATATGCCCATAATCATCACGCTAGCAGACGTGTTGGTGATCACAGCTTCAGCCGCTTTGCGAAGGTAGCAAAAACATGCCTTTTATGTTGCGAGTTGCGTTTAAACGATTATATACCTGTTGAGGCACCAGTCTCAACATCGCCGCGCGCGCTCAGGCGCCAGCGGCAGTGAATGAGGAACGCGGGGGGCAGGGGGCTCGCCGGCCGGTCTACGGCTGATCCCGCGCCCCGCGCCACATCAGTCAGCTGTTGCACGCCTCTACGCACGGCTGCGCTTACGCATTTTCCTTATTGTCAATAATTCTTATTTCATATTCTTATTCTTGTTTGCATTTTTACATACTTATTACATTTTTATACAGTCCACTCGCATTTCATTTATCTCTCAACAAAGGGCTATCGTCGCGACTAATACCCTTTATATCTGGGGGCCTACCGCCGAACTTGCTGGTAATCGATTAGTAGGCAAAATCGATTTTGAATTGATTCTGTCGTACCACCGAACACATGGAACTCGATACAAGTTGGCGTTCTCTATTTAGACACAAAATTTGAAGGATTGACGTAATATTTGACAGTCTTTGTGTTTTTTAAAATAATATTCCAAATTATTAATATTTAGGTACAAATGTGTCTTCGAAACGCAAATAATAATCATTTAATTAATTTGTCGCTTCAGTAGTATGTCAAGGTCATGAATAGTCTATGGCTTTAGGCAGATTCCCCGGTACGAATTGATGAACCTCAGAAAATTTAGATCTAGACGAAATAGCTGAAATTCATCGAATTCGGCAGTAGGGCCCCTGTATATCGTGTGAAATTTCATGTTTGCATTTTAAGTTGTAAATTGAATTGTAAATTAAGTCATATTTTAAGTTTAAGTCAGTTAATTGGTAACTGTGATCGCGACTCTGTAGGTTGTAGCTGGAAATGACGTTTAGCTCGCTGAGCATTAAATACTACGTTGCGCCAAAACCTTTACGCACTACTGCAGCACACAAACAATTATTTATTTATTATATTTTTATTTATTTTTCTTTTTTACATTATTTTAGTTTTTGTATGTTAATATTTTGTACGTAGGTTAAATAAATATAAATAAATAAATATTTTCTAACGATTACACCAATTAATTAGTTCCAAGATAAGTATCATTAAGAACTTGTGTTATGGATACTAAACAACGGATAAACATACATAAATACTTTTTTTTTTGTAAATAAATACTTAATATACATAGGGAAACACCCAGACCAGAACAAATATTCATGTTCATGCACACAAATATTTGTCCTGTGTGGGAATCGAACCCACGACCTTGGAGCGGAGAGCGGGTATACTCGCCACCACGCCATATCGGTTGTCAAATTGTGGTGTTTATTTAGTGCAATAAACTTTATATATATCAGTCAGTATGCAGGATGACGCTGCTGCCCGTCATCCGGTAGGACTTATCTTTGTCGAATCTTACGACTCCCCGTGAGATGAGAGGGGATGGCACTGTTCTAGGTCGGTATCACCCGGCCTAGAATAGATAAGGTAAGAGGAATTTAGTGGCATTCTGCTGATAGATGATTTCAAATGGATGGTCTCTATAGACCATAATTGACCAATATAGTCAATGGCGTCTGTAACTTGGCTCATCGACTACCATATTTAATTTTACATACGTAACATTACGGATATACTTGAAGTGACCATTATAGTTTGTAGTCATTATTAAAAATTGTATAATATAATTTGTTTGCCACGCGTTCTCGCACTGTGTCATAACCCTTAATGTAATGTATTAAATAGTTCTCAATGCATGCACGCAGTCACCGATTTGCCGGTGAACTTGCCCTCTGTTTAAATGAGTTTTTGTCAATATACCAACTTTTTTTGAAATGCTAGTTGGTGTTGTAAACGAGTTAATAATATAGTTTTGTATTTTCTCTGTAAGTGCATTTTGTAATTCTTTTAAGAAAATAAATGTCTTTAACCGTAATTTAATGGTAATAGAATTGATCAACTTGCTTTCCGACGTGAAATACTAGCGAATTCTTTGCAGCAACGAGCTATGCGACGTTACGTAAAATGTGGTGTAACAAAACGCAATTAACATGTAAGAACCGAACTATGGTCCCGATAGTATTTTATTTAATGACCTATGTTGTAATTTGTATATCCGAATAATGTAATTTTTAGTACTTATTTTCGTATCTTACCTCTTTCTTATAACACCATCAGAGAAGAGGGAGTGTCTGAAATCAGCGCTGTGGATAAACACAAGCTGAGCCATTGCCGATTGCTTATTGAACTACTTAATCGAGAAATGACTTAATTTTCTATGTATATTAAGTATTGATTAAGTGGAGGTCAGTATACCTGCACTTCACTCCAGAGGTCGTGGGTTCGATTCCCACACAGGACAAATCTTTGTGTTCATGAACGTGAACACTTGTTCTGGTCTGGGTGTTTTCCTATGTATATTAAGTATGTAGTTACAAAAAAAAAGTATTTATATATGTTTATCAGTTCTTTAGTATCCATAAAACAAGTTCTTAGTGATACTTATCTTGGAACTGAAGAATTGGTGTAATTGTAAGAGAATATTTATTTATATTTATTTTTAGAAAAATGGTATTTAAGTATGTTTATCCGTTTTTAATATCCATAAGTAATAGCTGGGTACTGACCAAATTTTTAATTAACCCTTAAAACTTTGTAATTCGGGAAAGTGTTATCCATTTCGACCGATATGGCGTGGAGGTCAGTATACCTACACTTCACTCCAGAGGTCGTGGGTTCGATTCCCACACAGGACAAATCTTTGTGTGCATGAACATGAATATTTGTTCTGGTCTGGGTGTTATCCTATGTATATTAAGTATGTATTTACAAAAAAAAAAAAAGTATTTAAGTATGTTTATCCGTTGTTTAGTATCCATAACACAAGTTCTTAATGATACTTATCTTGGAACTAAATAATTGGTGTAATTGTCAGATAATATTTAATTGTCAGATAATATTTAATATTTATATTAATATTTTTGTAATAAGGTGTAATTAAATGGGAGAACTGTAAAATTTTTTGTACCAGCATTTTGTTATCTGAATAACCACTTTTTGATTTAATTTAATTAATTTAATACCACAAGATCTTAATGATACTTTTCATGCCACTAGGTAATTGATATTAGTGTAAGAAAATAATTATTTTAGTTAGTTACTATTATATTTTGGGAACCTATTCTTATTACAATATAGTAGAACCCTTTCTAAGTAACTTCGTAGCAGACAATCTTTTAGCATTCCCTTTACAAGAAAATAAGAAAATCCTGCCTAAATAGTACTTATTGTGGCACAGTAAATAAGCATCACGAAAATGGGATTTTGTTGGGAATCCCTTTTTTATCCTCTTCATGTAATATGTGACATAATCCCTCTGTGGGTAATGTCCATTTAGGCTATTACCGACTTACAAACAACATTTTCTCCTTATATAAAGATACTTTCATTGAATTTATCATTTGCATACATTTACTAGAAAGTCGATGTAGAATATTAGGTCGAATATAAGAGTTGACAAAGAATTGAAGACTAATAAACGTTTAATAGAGCCGCGTGGCCTAGATTAGTGCTACCCTCGCTCATTTTAGGGGGAGTAATAATAATCAATGAAGATAAATCCTACCGGATGATGGGCACCGGCGTCATTCCGCGTACTGGCTTGAACTGCGATCACCAACCCGCCTGCCCAGCGTGGTGATTATGTGCAAATACCGCCAATATGACGTAAACTATTACGAAGGCCAAGCAGTGGTCTATAAAGGTATAATCAACAATAATCCATACAAGACACCCAATAGAGCGGCGAAGGCCCAGTGGTTTGACCCCTTGCCTTTAAATTCAGAGGGTCTCGGGTTCAAAACCTGGTGCCGCATCTTTGACTTCTCGAAGTTATGTGCGTAATTATCGATGGTTCCGTGCCTCGGAAAGCACGTTAAGCCGTTGGTCCTAGCTATCATGAACATCTATAGCAGTCGTTATTAGGAAGTCAGTGCCTTCTAACAGACTCACAGCTGGTTTAACAATAGAATGATGTTTCCCTCTGGGTTGCAGAGGTCAGACGGCAGTCGAATCAACGCAACTGAAATTCAGTCAAATCTGGTTGAACCAGTAAGCAGACCCTGGGCCCTAAGCTTAAGTCTAAAGCAACCGGGATAATGTTAGAACATGATGATAGTGTTTATTTATTTATTTATTCATAAAATATACACCATTAACATATAATTTTACATTGTTAATTAATAACACACACAAAGAGAAGTTAAAAGATATGCCTCTACAGGTATATACAACACTAGGTATAGAATTGATGTAGACATGTTACAAGACACCCAATATGAATTACAGTTTCATGTCATAAAAAGCCAACCGAAAAGCGGATACTGGTTGTTACAGCAAGGCAAAAAAGATCCAATTCCCAAATTCGAAATATGTGCAGAATTCTCCCGACCCTCCAAATTCCATTGAAAACAATACGGGATCGCCTCATTAGCTTTCCGAGGCTGTCGTGTCCCGAACTCATAACACAACTAATAAACAACAGCTGTATCATACTCCCGTCTGTTGGAAATTGGGTTGTAAACATTCATCGCACAGATGTCCCTTTGCACTTGGTCTCGTATCACAGAACAAGGTCAGTGTGAAGAGGCTGTCAAATAGGCTGGCGTTATTGTGGCATAGTTTTTTAAGCCAGTAAAACCTTTTTTTGTTTTAGTTTCTGAAAATAAAGATGGCCTCGTTTAAAAGATCAAGGTCAGTGCGCAGAGGCTTAATTGTCGTTATTATTATGTAGTTTTTTCAAGCGAGTATTGCCTTTCTTATTATAGATTTAGAAAGCGACAAGACGAAGGATATATGCCTGTTCGTGTCGTTATCTGGGTATTGTGGTAGTCCGCACTTTTATTGCAAATCACAATTAGCACTGCAATCCACCAGACATTATTGGTTTTCATGTGTCAGACGTTTAATTGATTGCTCGTGCTTAATATTTTGATTGATTTACAAATAATAAATCATTTAGAGACTAAACTAAATTCTTATTTTATTATTTTGAAACTAAGTTCTGCACAAATATCACTGATAAAGAATAAATATACATTAAGTTAGTTAACATTTATATTCAAGCCTCTTATCTTATAGTTATTATTATATTTTGTTAATTTTTAGGCGATAGCAAAATATTTTGCAATTGCATTTTTGAAAAAATGTTTATTGGATACAATAATTTGTTTAAAATTTATTTACATTAAGACATATGATATGTACATGTACACATATAGCTAAGGTCTGAGAATTTGCTACGGTTTTTCAGGCTGAGATATATGCAATAATTATATGTGCTATGAAGATCCTCGACCTGAATATCAGGGACCGAGTGATTTACATACTCCGCGACAGTCAGGTTGAACTCAGGGCTAAGGCATCAGTGCGGGTAGACTTAAGGCTGGTGCTCGAAGCTGCTTAAACCCTTCACAAACTGGGCCGAGTCAACAGGGTAACCCTCATGTGGATACCAGGCCATACCTAATTTAAGGGGAATGAGTTCGCTAACAAGCTTGCCAGACAAGGCTCGGAATCGATATTTACGGGACCAGACCAGTGCAATTACTCTCCATGATTACAATAGCCACGACGCTAAAAAAGCATACAGTACAAAAACACCTATCGGGATGGCAGCTGCTAACAGCGCTTAAAAGCCTTTATCGGGGAGACAGGAAGCAGCTGGTGTAAGGCCCTTTGAGAAGGTAGTAGGAAACAAGCCAGACTAATAAGTGGGGCTCTAACAGGAAAATATAAGCCTTAAAATATGCCTCTGCCTACCCCTTCGAGAAAAAGTGGTGAATATATCTATGAATGAGAAACAGAAAGTAAATAAATTTAATAGTTTATGTTAAGCAAACTGGCTTTCACACATTGCTTGTGACTGTGTTATATTATTTGGAAACTTTCCAGCGACACTTTTTGCTTTAAGCTAGTATAATTTTGTCAATATCGTTATTGCTCTCATAGTTTCACTTTAGATATTTACATTTGGAATGCTAATAAGGGCAGTGAACAATATTCGCGTAGTGGAAGAATAAATAAAAAACATTTGGCGCTCTTTTCATCCAAAACTGTGCCAATTTTTGTTATGAAGTCCCTCGTCTTGAACTACTCTGATAAGTTTTAACTTTTTAATATTTTGTTATGATGGATGGAGGATGATTTAGGGTACATGTTAATTATTTTTTTTTTTTTTTTATTGTCAAAAATACATGGATATGTTTCATGAATAAGTTTTGACGACCGATATGGCGCGGTGGCGAGTATACCCGGACTCCGCTTCAGAGGTCGTGGGTTCGATTCCACCACAAGACAAATCTTTGTGTAAATATGAATATTTGTTCTGGTCTGGGAGTTTTTCTATGTATATGAAGTATGTATTTACAAAAAAAAAGTAGTATTTATGTATCCTTAAAACATGGTCCCCGCCAGAGGGCACTGGTCTGCTCATTTCTACAATTTTTATCCTTAATTATGTTCATCTTGCTAAGGATTGAAAGATTGTTATAATTTTTTTCTTGTCTTAAAATTTTGTGACTGCAAAACACAAGTTTTTTTTTGTAACTGGCGGGAGAAAAACCAAACTTGACGATTTTCTTGCCCGTTCCGTTAAATTTTCAGTTTGAAATGATTTTGAAGGGCTGGCGGCGGTTGGAGTCAAAAAGCCGAGGTTCGAGCTCAGTGCTGTGCCATTGGAGAGGCCTATGTCCAGCATTGGACGAAGATAGGCTGATGGTGATGATAAACGAAAAAACGTTATTTAAAAAATATATAAGCCTACCTGCCTGCACATACTACACATACACATCAAAATAAACTAAAAAAACTATTTTACATACAACACTAAAAACCAACATATATGCAAGCCATTACAAGTGTTCACATCATTATTTTTTACTTATTTCTACTTATATTTATTTAAACTTATGACTAATAATCAATATATTTTAAGAAAATATGAAAAGTTATAAATAATCACTAGGGATGTGGCTCATCGAGCAGCTTCAACAGGGTGTTATTGAACACTTTTTGCGAGACAGAAAAGATATCCAGGTCGGGTGACTTTGCATTCAAGCTGTTGTAGGAGTTGCAAATTCTTGCTAAAATAGAGTGAACGCCAAAATTAGTTCTATGCGGTGGTAATGTAAAAGATTTTGTGAGTGGTTTTCGAGGGCATCTACGGGGGTCAGTGAAGCCGAAACTGGCAAGGAGGTCAGGGCATAAAACTTTATTATGAATAATCTTATAAAGGAATAATAAATTAATAGATCCATGATTGTGCGACGGTTTTTAAGCGATGTCATGCCAAAGAAAGTTATTATAGCTTACAAGATTTTATTGACGATAAAAATGGTTGAAATGCAATTTCCTAATATAAATAATAAACTAGATGTATTATAACAATGCATACAACTCCGCCGTTGTCGGTCCCAAGCCCGAATGCAAAAGGAGGAGGGTTGGTGTGGAGGAGACCTACTCACGCCGCAAAACAGTCAACGCCGAGCATCGGGCGGCGGTCAAATAACCCGACACCCCTGAGATGGGACGGTAACCAGTGACCGAGAGGATCCAAATACCCTCTAAAAGACTGACGCAGAAGGACGTGGGAACCCACTGCGTAACATTTCCCATGAAAACCCCCCTTATGAACAGAGTATCAGAGAGAATGAGTTTGTTGGACAACCCGAGTAACGATCGGCGCCACCCAGCACCCGGGCTGGTTGGTGTGAAATTGGCGACCGAAGCTTCCCCTGAGGTTAATCGGCAGGCTTCAGAAGGAAGAGATGCTACTGTCGATACCAAAACATCTAAGAGCAAGAAAGCATCAATTCGTAACCATCATCGTTTTGGCGCTTGGAACGTCCGAGGTCTGCTGATGGCGGGCAAATTGACCATCGTGGAAAAGGAAATGGAATCCCACAACATCTCCATTCTAGGTGTCAGTGAAACTCACATGCGCGGTAATGGCCATTTCGTTACATCCACAGGAAACACCATGTACTTCTCGGGTTGTGACGATTCGAGTAGGAATGGTGTAGGAATCGTTTTACCACCACACATGAATAAATACGTCCTCGGTTATAACCCGGTGTCTGATAGGATCCTGACCTTAAAGCTGAACACTAAACCGTGTGTTCTGAATATTGTACAGATATACGCACCCACGGCGCAAGCCCAGGATGAGGTGATTGAAGACTTCTATGGAAAACTGGAGGAAACGCTAAATTTGATTCCTGGTCGGGAAATAAAAATGATCCTTGGTGATTGGAATGCCAAAGTTGGTAGTACACTTGCTGATGACCATGCCAGAAGCGCAGTTGGAAAATATGGACTTGGCATTAGGAATGAACGGGGTGAAAAACTGATTGAGTTTTGCATAGGCAGAAATCTCAGTATCATGAACACGTTCTTCCAACATCACCCAAGACGGCTGTACACATGGAGATCTCCAGGCGACAGGCACAGAAATCAAATCGACTATATCATTTTGGATACTCGCTGGAGATCCTCGGTTTCTAATGTGAAGACTTTTCCCGGTGCGGAATGCGGTTCTGATCATAACCTGCTAGTGGCCGTTTTCTCGCTGCGCTTAAAAGCACTTAGACGTCAACCACTGAAACCTAGTAGTTTGAATCCTCTCGAACAACCTGTCTTCCGAGAGGCGTTAGAGGCTAAACTAAAAGATTGTCCGTTACTTGAACACGCTGACGCTGATACACAATGGAAACACTTGAAAGGACATATAGCCGATGCGCTGGACGCGGTTTCTAAAAAGAAAAATCCTGAGCGGAAGAGAAAGTGCTGGATCTCCGACAACACGTGGGGACTCATCCAACTCCGGAAAGAATTGAAGATTGGAGGTCTGCAGGATCATGCAATAATGAAAAAATACTCCGAATGCTGCAGAGCTATTCAAGCCAGTTGTCGTAGTGACAGGAACAGCTTCATAGAGAGCATCTGTAATGATATTGAGAGACATTCGAACAAGCTCCAAGCTGCAGACCTTTTCAAGAAAGTTCGAGTCCTTTCCGGACAGTTTAAGGCTAAGTCCTGGGTTATAGAGGATAGTGATGGCGCTGTGCTACACGAACTCGATCATATTGCCGAGAGATGGCGTGCTTACTGTGAACGTTTATACACAGATACTCTCCTCAGGCCCAGTAATATCCTAGTCTGGAAGGATCTGGAACAAGAACCCATGATTCTTCCTTCCGAGATATCCTCTGCTCTTCTTTCCCTCAGGAGTGGAAAGGCACCAGGATCCGACCAAATAACAGCTGAGGTTCTGAAATCAATGGGTGATTCGGGTATCATGGCGCTTTTTAAGATCTGCTCACATATATGGCAATACGGTGATTGGCCGCAGGATTGGTCGGAATCGGTCATTCTTCCGCTACACAAAAAAGGGTCAACCAAAAATTGCGGCAATTATCGTACCTTGTCCCTCATCTCACATGCCAGCAAAATCTTGCTTCATATCATCAATAATCGCATCCGCTACTATCTGGATTGGCAAATTCCGCAGGAGCAAGCGGGTTTCGTGAAGGGCAAGGGCACAAGGGAGCAGATTCTCAATGTCAGGCAGCTAATTGAGAAGGCTTATGAGTTTGACACGCCTGTGATAATGTGTTTCGTCGACTACAGCAAAGCTTTTGACTGTGTCAAATGGGGCTGTTTATGGAGGGTTCTGCAAGAGTTAGGAGTACCAAGTCATCTTATCGCCCTTCTTCGCACCCTGTATGACTGTAACCAAGGAGTCGTAAGAGTTGACAAAACCTTTTCAAAACCCTTCAAATTTCACCAAGGAGTTCGTCAGGGATGCATTTTATCGCCTATTCTGTTTAACGCCTATGGAGAGCACATAATAAGACGTACCTGCGCGAATTGGGAGGGGGGCATCACAGTTGGTGGCGTAAAAATCACCAACCTGCGTTACGCCGATGACACTACTCTTCTGGCAGCAAATGAGTCGGAAATGGTTGCACTTTTGGATCGAATGGAGCGGATTAGCGAGGAATTGGGTCTCTCTATAAATAGGTCCAAGACAAAGGTCATGGTGGTTGATAGAAGTGTAAAGTTGGAACTCACTGGTGCATTAAACCTAGAAATAGTGAACAACTTTATATACCTGGGTTCCAACATTAGTAGCGATGGTTCTTGCGAGACAGAAGTACGCAGGAGGATTGGCATGGCTAAGAGCGCTATGTCCCAGCTTGGAAAGGTCTGGAAAGATCGGAACATTTCTATGAAAACCAAGACTAAGTTGGTACGGACCTTGGTTTTTTCGATCTTTTCATATGGCGCGGAGACATGGACACTAAAAGCTGCAGACCGCAAACGCATTGACGCTTTCGAGATGTGGTGCTGGAGAAGGATGCTCCGCATTCCTTGGACAGCATTTCGGACCAACGTCTCCATATTACGAGAACTTAAAATCTCCTCGCGGCTGTCATCCGAGTGCCTCCGTAAAATCCTGGAGTATTTCGGTCACATTGCAAGGAAAGACGGTGACAACCTCGAGAAACTATTTGTGACCGGAAAAGTAGAGGGGAAAAGGCCTCGTGGGCGCAGCCCATTACGTTGGTCCGACCAGATCCGCACCACTCTCGGTTCTACAGTTCACTTTGCCCTCCACACCGCCGATGACAGGATTAGATGGAAGAATATCATTAGAGAAAGGGTGTTTCAGAGGGGTGGTCACGACCCTCAGCATTGAGGAACACGACGCAAGGAGGAGGATTATAACAATAATTACTAACAATATGTTGTATAATGTTAAATAGGTATTATAATTTTTTTTTTAATATTTTAAATAATGGCTTCGTGCCTCTAGCACATATAGCCAGTGTCAAGTAAGTGATATATTAATAATATATAATTCATAGTAAATGAGAATGAGTGGTGATAAAGATGATAAATGGTAAATGAGATACCCTCCCCTAAGCCCCTTGAGTCCTCAGTAAAGATGTGGGACTATACTGAGATCTCACATGGACTCCTTGAGGGAAAATTTGAAAAGTGATGTTGCACTGTTTTGTTTGATTTACCAACACTCATGTACGGTCACAAACACTTAACGGTTAATAATCCACCGTTATTACACATTAATGTTAGAAATATCACAAATATTAGAAAATAAAACAAAACTGCAGACATGACGCTTCACTTTCCCGCCAAGAAGTCCTATTATAATAATAATAACTACTAGTAATAAAATGTTCTTAAAATATATTTTTTATAAAAATGTAACACATTCAGTTTGTATTATAACTAGAAGTAAGGCCTCATGAATTGCTGTGCCCTCTCAGGGCGTCACATGTATATATACCGTAGTTTCTGTACCACCTCGTTTTTGTAATGTGATATGCAATAAATAATTTGCTCTGATTTGATTACCTGCTAAAATCTTATAATTAGCATTAAATTGTGTTTGTTTGGCCAATAAATGTATCTTTATCATTTGAACTTTTATTTTATTATATTACTAGCAGCGCCCCGTGGTGTCACCCGCGTGATACCCGTTTCCGTCAGAATATCAGAATAAATATTATCCTATGTGTTATTGTAGAACTGCAGCTACAGACATACCAAGCTTCATCCCACCCGGTCCTGTAAATTTTGCGTGTAGAAGTAACAAACATACACACTTACAAGCTTTCGCATTTAGATATTAGTAGGATTTTTGTACCACTACACTTAATTTTATTTTTTGCATATGTATTTTTCCTATCCTTGTTTTATCTATTCGACTCCTTATGAGGTTGACTAGAAGAGATCTCTTATTCGCCTTTGTACATGTTCTTTTTATTTGTAATGTTTTGATATTTTTAATTAATTTATTTATTTTATTTATTATTTGGGAAACATACAATGTATTATTACTTATCTATGCTTATCTTAGAATACAATACAATATATAACAATAACTTATAACAATAACTTATAACAATAATCGTTTATTGCACAAAAAATGAATTTAAGTGTTACATGAGGTGTATAAAATAACATGTACAAAGGTGGACTTATCTCTAGAAGAGTACGCTACCAGCCAACCCTAGCAGTTGTAAACTAAATAGTTGTACGGGATAAATGTTGTCCAAGAAAAGTGTTACTAACAAAAAAAAAAAAAATTATTAAATTTAATTAATTAAAAAAAATGTATGTGGAACAAAGAGTTTAAATTACTAGGTATAACTTACATAAAGGCTTAAATAGCTATATTCTAGTCTCGTATGGCTGGTGCAGCACGTGTGGGAAATCAAGACATTTAGTGCTTTGTGTTTGCATATTACTTCTGTAATTACTTCGGACTATTTTCAACTGATGTAGTTCTTGCTGCTTCCACTAGGCTATTCCCATGTTAAAGTAGACTCATTCTATATAGCAAGTTTTAAAGTCATCTTGAATGATGAAATATTTTAGTGTATAGAGATCCTACCAAGACCCAAGGAGCCCAAGCCAACCTCACCTGCTAATGTATGTATGTATGAATATAAGTCTTGAAGGTTCATGCCACAAAAGGAAAGTGTCTTCTGAAAACATAGGGGCTTATTACAAAATATGATCTAAAGTTAAGCCAGGTTTAAAACTAGTCCCCCCCGACTGGTCTCCACCTTGTCGTGGTGGGGGGACTGAGTACCTCCCAATAGGGCGCAGGAGGCGCTAGGGAAAAGGTAACACCCAGAGACCGACGACTCTGGGTGCCCTTAGTACTGACTACCGGGGGGGAAACTAAGAGGGACCTATGCAGGGCGCAGTGGGTAGGCCAGGAGGGCCCGCTCAGCAGCGCCAGGAGGGCTTAGGCAGCGGGGGCAGGGGGCCCCTGCTGTCTAACCATGGACCCTCCGCGACAAGGAGGTAGGAGGGGCGCGTCCACTGCGCCTCTCTGAGGAGGTCCTCCCGGTTTTGGTCCGGGGGACGTTGGCCGCAGGCGGGGTGTCAGAAGCTGCAACCCAGGTACTGGCCCCCGCCTCTTTCCCAACAAGCGGCGGGCGTCGTCGGAAGATTTTTAGTGGGTATTACCGCTGGCAGTCGTGCCTGCCGGTGGTGAGTCCCACACCCCCTTTCGGTCCCCCTTTGGCCGGAAAGCAGTGCGTAAATGCATTTTGTTACCGACGTAAAACAAAAAAAAAAAAGGTTGAAAACTAGTGCTGTCACTTTTATTTAATAAAATTAAGACAATGACAGCACTAGTTTTAAAGATTTTTTGTAATAAGCCCATTAGATTTGAAAGCTGTCTTCGATAAAGAAAATAAAAAATGTTTTTTCTTGTTTTAAGAGTGCCGTTCCACTAATAAAAACGTATAACTATCAGCTGCCCGCGTGGCCTACAAATGGGTTTTCGCTCAAAATCACTTTTTCTATTAAAAAAACCGCATTAAAAAAAACCTATAATTTTTTTTTTATAACTTTTGTTGTTTTTAGTTATTATGTTAGAAGTATTATGAATTGTTAAGACGTCCACGAGAGCTATATCGTTATTTATATAATAAATCTTTATTGTCCTTTAAAGGTTAGTATTATTCACATATATTTATTTAATTTACACATAATTTATATTTTTTACAATTATTATATAACAAAAAAGAAAAAAAATACAATACTGTAAAAAATATAAAAAACGGAGACCGCCGGTCGCGAGGTAACACCCAAACGACTGGCGGCTAGGGCTGCAGAGAGAGAAACCTCCTGACAATGCGCGCCGTATCGAGAAGCACTGCCATTTGTATCTGACCCTTAACCCAGCTACCTAGCTTGAGCTTCTTAAGATATTGGTCGAAGCTCTTCGCTATCAACCCGTTGACCGTAACCACTATCGGAACAATCGTCGCTGAGTCCACATCCCACATGGCAGAAATCTCGTGGGCCAAGTCCAGATATTTACTTAATTTTTCCTTTTCTGCCTTCACGAGATTTTCGTCATGTGGAACTGTGATGTCAACAACAATTGCCCGGCGCTCTGATCGATCCACCAAAACGAGCGGCGAGAATAGTTCTGTCAGTGATGATGGATCGATCCCAGTAGAGCAATGCATGACCATTTTCAAGAACTGGCACCGGTTCATATCTATAGTAGTGCACTTCAGGTCCGACAAGGCCATATCGAAGAGCAAGTTGTTTTTCAAATTCAAATTCAAATTCATATTCATTTATTCAAGTTTGGCTCAAAAGAGCTCTTATGAACGTCAAAACTTAAAAACTAGCGCGCCCATTCACTGCGGGCGGGAGCTTGATCGTAAAAGAACGGGCAAGAAAATCGTCAAGGTTAGTTTTTTCTCCCGCCAGTTACAAGAATATGTACTTAATAGTAAAACAATTTGACAAATCTACAAAAACATGTGTTCTGCAGTCACATGATTTAAAATAAAAGAAGAAAATAACTTTTTATTTTAAGTTATACGAGTATGAGTACGAATAAACATAGTAGACATGAGCAGACCAGTCCCCACTGGCGGCACCCGTTCACGAGTATGACGCATGAACCAGCCATCGTTTCGCTCAACCATATTTTAGGGAACGCAACGACCCGCCGCATGACGCCACCACCGCAAAGACATTTGAGTAAGCATGACATACTCAAGCTACAGGATAGATAAATTTTAACAAAAATAACATTATATTAATTAAATGTGCTGCAAACCACAAATATTTTTGGTCTTATGAAAGATATCATTTACAGCAATTCAGTCTTAATATCTATATAATCATTTGAACAACACTATGCGTTCCTAATCAAAAACATCATTTAGGAGAATGATAGGACAACAAAAATTGTGTGTGCAGCTATCAGATTAAAAATAATATTAACTTTTCTCAGTTAGCTAAATCTTTAATTACAAATAAAAATAGTAGACAAGAGCAGACCAGTCCCCACAAGCAGCACTCGTTCACGAGTATGACGAATGAACCAGCCATCGTTTCACTCAACCATATTTTAGGGAATGTAACGACCCGACGCATAACGCCGCCACCCCAGAGACATTTAAGTGTGCATGATATACTCAAGCCACAAAATAAAAAGATTTGTACACATTTGTACTATTAAAATAGCAGAAATAACAATAATATTATAAAAATCAAACAGCCGCAGACCACAAAATTGTTTGTTCTATGATAGATACAATTTACAGCCATGCCGTCTTATCATTTATATAATCTTGCGTACAATAGTATGCTTTCTTAATCAATGTTTCTTTAATAGCTACTTTAAATTTGTTTAAGGGCAAATCCAATATATCATGCGGAATTTTGTTGTAGTATTTCATACCTTGCCCCATAAAAGACTTCCGAATTTTTTGGAGTCTTAGAAATGGATTTAACAGTTTATTTTTATTTCGTGTGTTAAAGCTGTGACGTTCACAGCGCTTAGAATAATTATTCATATTTTTCCGCACAAACAAAATACAGTTAAAGATAAACTGCGAGGCAGTAGTTAAAATACCAATTTCCCGAAACAACTCTCTAAGGGATGATCTAGACCGAAGTTTATAAATAAAACGTATAGCTCGTTTCTGTAAAATGAAAATAGTCTCAATTTCAGCGGCAGATCCCCACAATAAAATACCGTAGGACATCAAACTGTGAAAATAGCTAAAATAAACAATTCTAGCAGTTTCGACATCCGTTATCTCACGAATTTTTCGAATCGCATATGCGGCAGAACTCAGTTTACCAGAAAGGCTTTCGATATGTGGGCCCCATTGAAGGTGTTTATCTAGTGTTACACCTAGAAATAAGGTTGAATCGATCATTTCCAACCTCTGACCATTCAATTCTATATTGGTTTCAACATCTCTTACATTGGGTAGTGAAAAATTAACACATTTAGTTTTTTTAGCATTCAACTGAAGATTATTAACAGTAAACCAGTGAAGCAACTCTGAAAGTGCACTATTTACATCGTCATAATTATTTTTATTTCTGTTAGTTTTAAATATTATTGATGTGTCATCTGCAAATAACACCATTTCACACTTTCTACTAATAAAGAAAGGAAGATCATTTATATACACCAGAAACAAAAATGGGCCTAAGATTGAGCCTTGAGGAACGCCCATCTGTATACACGAACCAGATGATTTAGCGCCATTAATATCTACTTTTGAAATCTAGATGTAAGATATGAAACTATCAACTTCTGAGCCAAATCACACACGCCATAGAAATTAAGCTTAAGAATAAGGGTACCGTGGTCAACGCAGTCAAAAGCCTTCGATAAGTCACAAAACACTCCAATGGCGTTTTGCGACCTCTCCCAGGCATCATAAATATGCTGTAGTAACGCAGCACCAGCATCAGCTGTAGAACGACCCTTCATGAAACCATATTGTTGACTGTGCAAAAGTTCATTTACATAAAAGTATGCAGATAACTGATCTAAGATAATTTTTTCAAAAACTTTACTTAAAGTTGGTAAAATTGAAATTGGTCTATAGTTACTTTTATCCTCCTTTGAGCCAGTCTTAAACAGAGGTATGACTTTACTAAGTTTCATAAGATCGGGGAAAGTCCCTTCATCGACGCACTTGTTAAATAATTCTGCTAGATAAGGAGCAATAGAATCCAAGATAGTCTTAATAACTTTAACAGACATATCCCACAGATCGCCAGTATTTTTTAACTTAATAGATCCAAAAGTTTTAATTATGTCTAATTGATGAATATGATGGAACTTAAATGTGGAACTATAATTAGGCAAGGATTTCTCAAGCACAGCTAAGGCAGTGGACGGTGAAGATTTCAGCTCAAAAGTGGTCAGTGCAGGAATCTTAGCAAAGTATTCATCAAATATGTTTGCAATTGCTGTATTATCATTAACGACTCCCTGATCCTCCTTAAGAGCGTAGTTATTATCACGTGGTTTACACTTTCCTGATTCGCGACTTATAGCGTTCCAAGTTGCTTTAATTTTGTTACTGGATGTCAATATCTTATTTTTTGTGAACAAAGATTTGGCCATTACACACACCCTTTTAAATACTTTTGAATAATTTTTGACATGTTCTAAGAAACTTGGGAATTGATTATATTTTTTTAAATTATATAATTCGTAAAGTCTATTTCTACTCTTATATATTCCCTGAGTTGCCCACTCACAAAACTGAAGTTTATTTGTAGGTTTAATAGATTTAGGTGTAAATATTTTGTTAAAATCTGTTTGAATTACATTAAATAAATTTTCATACATTATATTAGGATTCTTATGCACAATTTTACGCGTAGCAAGATTTTTACTAACATTATCTTTGAAGCATTCTAACCGTTTACCTGTCACAGGTCTGTATTGAAAAGATTTTGGTTCATGTACCTCATCAATGTAATTTACTTGTAATCCACAATGGTCAGAAGTCAGACAACTAAATACTGATTTATCTACCGGTATGCACTCCGAAAAAATATTGTCCAAACATGTAGCTGAGTGTGTGGTAATTCTAGTTGGTTCAGAAAATTGGTTAACCAAATTAAAGCATTTAAACAAAGAAACCAGCCGAGTGGTCAATGGTGAACTTTCAAGAATGTTCACATTGAAATCCCCACATACAATAATATGTTTGTTTTTTAATTTTAATTTCTTTAATACCTCTTCCATAACCGTTTCAAAAGTTGCACTATTTCCTAAAGGAGGTCGGTATACGCATACAACAACAAATTTGTCTAATTCCACACAGGAGAGCTCTATTACACGTTCTACGGAAAGGCTAACAATATCTTTTCGATCTTTACATCTAAGGCTGTCTTTTACAAAAATTAAAGAACCACCGTGAATTGCTGATACTCTAACATAAGAACTTATCAAATCATAATTACTTAGAACCAATGATGTATCATTTTTCTTTAGCCAGTGCTCAGTTATACAAATAATATAAATATTCCTGCTTTTAATAAATAATTCTAATTCTAGAACCTTGCCAGCCAATCCCTGAATATTTTGATGCACAATTTTAAGTTCAAAGGGCTTGGCCTTTGTCTTGTGTCTCAGTTTAAACTGGGTGATGTCAAGGCATTATTTGTAAAGGAAATATTAGTAGGACTACTAACTTGTACAAAATTTATTTTGGATTGTGTTATAGATTTTATAACAGAATCCTGAATATTAAATGCTAACAAAGAAGCAATTCGTACCTTAAATCTATAATTTAGATACATTGTATCAGAAGTCAACTTAAAAAACTTTATAAATTTATTTATATCAAAAAATAATACGTCACTATGACGACATGTCAAGTTATATAATAATAAATTCAAATCAGCAATTCGCTGATTTTGTTCCCGCGTCAAATTTGTTGCATAGGGGAATGCACTAATAATAAATTTACATTTTGTGTCCGCTTGTAGCTGAGTCAAGATATCAATACTATTTACAATGTCCCTTTTTTTCACCGAGAGACTGTCACCAAATAACAATACTATTTCTGAACATTCACATACGTCCTTCTTTTTTATATTACAGACGATATTATACATATTCTGTCCAGGAGAACAATAATTAATGACATTTTTATTAAACCTATTTATTAGTATAGAACCTATGATGTTGTTGATACCTGTTGATGGATGATCCTGGCTACAAGGTTATGCCTGTGCATATACTCGCCGTTAGCAAGATGCGAACAACCCGAAACCACATGCCTGAGAGATTCTCCGGGTCGATGACATGCCCGACATATGTCAATAGTTCCATCTCTCAGTATATACTTTCGGTAATTGTTCGTCTTGATAACTTCGTCCATAATTGCACAGACAAACCCTTCAGTTTCCCCAAAGAGGTCCCCAAAACGTAGCCAGTTCACCGAAGCGGAGATATCTACATCTGGGCCTGTAAGGGCCTTGTAGAATCGCCCATGGAGCTCCTTGCTTTTCCATATCTCCTTGCGATCCTGAATGCTTAACGTAAGCGGTTTACGCCAGTTCTCATTAGCTAAATTGAGTGGGGTAAGGTGTTTGTCAACTGCCACAACATCTCGATGCATCACGCAATTCGTGGTAAGGAAAAAAATTCTGAGATTGTACACCTCGCGATTGTGGAGTGTTTTAGCATTTAAAAATCCCCGACCACCAAATTTTCGCGGGATGTACATTCTCATTACCGACGAACGCGGGTGTCGCATGCGATGTGCCGTTAACAGTTGGCGAACCCTGCAATCAATGGCGTCTAGTTCAGTCTGAGTCCACCTTAGTATGCCAAAGGTATAAATGAGCAGGGGCATAACCCAACCATTGAAGGCACGTACCTTGTTACCACCAGACAAAAGACTATTAAGTACTTTTGTAAGACGACCAAAGAAACGTTCCTTCACTGATTGCTTTATGTCCCCATAATTTAAACCCAACGATTCTGACATACCAAGATATTTATAGGTTTCACCTTCAGAGAGAGATCTGAGAGAAATCTCACTAGTAAGTTGTAAATTTGATGAATTCACAACGTTCCCTCGTTGTACTTGCATGACCGCACACTTGTCGATACCAAATTCCATGCCGATGTCGTTGCTGAATATCTGAGTGATATTCACCAATGACACTAGCTCTGAATTTTTGGTCGCGAAAAGTTTTAAGTCATCCATGTACAGCAAGTGAGAGATAACCTCACCCCCTCTTCGAAGGCGAAAGCCTGATCCGGAATTCGTTAGCAAGGTGCTAAGAGGATTCAGAGCCAGGCAGAACCATAAAGGGCTCAGACTGTCGCCTTGAAAAATACCTCGCTCAATTTTAATCTGGTCCTGAGAAGCCGAGAGCTCCCCTCGGGTGCCCGGATGGCAAAGGACTGTGGTCCACTGTCTCATGCAGGATTTAAGGAAAGATCTTAGTTTTGTATCTACTTTATACAGTTTTAAGACCCTCTCCAACCACGCATGAGGCACTGAATCATAAGCCTTTTTATAATCAATCCAAGCAGCCGAAAGGTTACCTCGTCTTTTCCTGACCTGATTGCAAATGGCCATGTCAATGAGGAGAAGTTCCTTAGTACCGCGGGACCCAACCTTACATCCATTCTGAGTAGGGGCCAAAATTTTTTTTGCCACAATGTGCATATTAAGTTTTTTGGTCAGAATAGATGTAAGGAGCTTATAGATGGTAGGTAAGCATGTGATAGGTCGATAATTTTTTGGTTCCGCGGTACCACCGGACTTATGCAGCAGGAAAGTAACACCTGTTGTTAAAAAATTTGGAAGGGATCCAACCTCGAGGGCTTGCTGGAATTGTGTTGCAAGTATTGAGTGAGCAGAACGAAACCATTTCAGCCAGAAGTTGTGCAGTCCATCGACTCCAGGACTCTTCCAGTTCTGAGTAGAACTTACTGCACAACTTATGTGCAATGGAACAATGGTAATAGGTTCCATGGTTTCTATGGACTCACATCTGCTTCTTACAACACTCATCCAGTCACCCTCGGTGTACTCGACCGGTACCGACCAAATGCTGCGCCAGAAGTTTTTCATGGTATCAACATTCGGTAAGTTATCATCTAGTACACGTTGGTTAGGTCTCTCCCAAATCCGGTATACCTTCCTCTGATCTTGTTGGAAGTTACGATTCTGCCAGTATCTATCCACACGTTCCCTATAGCGACGAATACGGCTTGCCCAAGCATAAATTTTCTGTTTCAAAAAGTCAATCCGCTCTGTGACACAAGCCAAATAATCCGATGAACGGATTCCGGTCCCGGCAAAGGCTTGTGACACAAAGCGCATTACTCGAGGTCGATGATTTCCCTCTCTGAAACAGATTAGCTTCCCAATGAGAGTCCTAAACGTATTGATACGTCGTTCGATCCTCAATTGCCAAGCAGGAGCACTAGGAACTGCACGTTGTGCACGAGGAGTGTCGACAAACTTTACATGGGCAACTTGACATGCTGCAATAGCTCCACAATAAAGGATCGAATGAGTATCAGTAAGATTTTTACTTGTGCTTAAGTACGGCACTAGCAAAGTGTTCAGGACTCCCATTAAGGCCAAATTTCGTCTATGTGTGGGCAAACGTGGTAATCGTGGTCTAATGCACGATAATGTGGACCTATACCTCACAATCGCATCATCCAAAACCGCCCTCAATTGCTCATACTCACTGACATTAATACTCTCGCAATTGACAGCATCAGCATCAAAGTCCACCTGCGACACTGTCACCGAAGTAGGCAGTGGCATCGGGGCAAGAGGGCTTCGTATCGGAGTGTCAATGGCTTGAGTCGGTAATGTGTCGGAGCGTAGCCTATCAAGTAACGCGTCATCAAGCATCTTGCAACGCTTTATGGCACGCACTTGATCCGATAATCGTTGCGTAGTGACGGTGGTATCTGGTTCAAGCGCCTGGAACAAAGGCAATAAACGAGTACGGTACGCGGTCATAAAGGTTTCTCCCTCCGTAGCCCTATAATACGCACGCATTTTATTTAGTATTATTATTATTATTATTAGTATTACCTGCCAAACCGTAGCCCGCTCAAAATCACCCATTCCGCGGACACTCAACGCACTTAATGCCATCCTGGATGCAGCACCCGACTGTGATTTGTTTGCGGATAGATGGCCTGAGATTTTGTCAGTGTGTCTGAGGTATTGTGAGAGAATGGGATAAAAGAAGTTTTTATGTGTGAGATTTTAATATTATATTTAACTTTTACTGTTTTTGATAATTAGCTTAATTGGTGTATTCCGTTCTGATTAAATAAATAAATAAATAAATGGGTTGGTACATTTTATTACTACATCTTTTAAGTTAAATAACAAAACTTGTGTTAAATGATTATTTAGTGAAAATAAATTTAAAAAAAACAGTTGCGTAGTTTTAAAAATCTAAGTATACATGGACAGAGGAAAGCCACTTTGTTTCATACTATACAAGTTTCCGTCCGCGACTTTGTCCGCGTAGCCTATATACATAAAACTTTCTTTTGAATCACTCCATCTATTAAAAAACCTGCGTCACAGACTGACAGACAGCGGAAAGCGACTTTATTATTATATTTAATAAGGATATACGATATTAATGATAATAAGGATATCCGGTCCCTTGAAACTGTAAAAGAATAAAACTTCATGGAAGTTTTTTAAATTTCACTAATTAAAAACTTTAAACTCCATACATTGTTTAAATGACAAAATACAAAAAGCATAATAATATAACTAGACATAGCTTAAATACAAGCTGGACTTATTATATTCCTGTCTCGTATGGCTGGTGCAGCACGTGTGTGGAATCAAGATATTTAGTGCTTCGTATTTGCATATTACTTCTATTATTACTTTGGAATATTTCCAACTGATTTAGTTTTTGCTGCTAGCACTACGCTATTTCGTAGTGAAAGTAGGAATGTTATTAATTTTTTTGAAATAATAAAAACATGCTGCATGAGTATTCTGCGCGATTTCTAAGGATGATATGTGTAGGTATTCTACCAAGACCTAAGAAGCCCAAGCGAACCTCACCTGCAAGTGGTGCACCTGCCGATCAACGGACAAGGCTCTGGCGAACATAACAGTGCCTGGTAAGTGGCAATAGCTATAACGTGGGACCAACTTTATAATTGGCGAAGTGTAAGCGTATAATATGCCTCTGCCTACCCTTTCGGGGACACAGGCGTGAAATTATGTTTATATGTTTTTAAAGATTCGTGTCACAACAAGAAAATCAGATCCAAATAGGTTGTTTATTGTTGAATGTAATTTTTAGACAATGCATAAACTTTTATTATTATTATTACAAACAAAACTTCAACTTAAAATGTAACCTTTCTTATTCCAACCTCATTTCACTTTATTTCATTTTATATTACAGTCTCTGTCGCTGCAGGAGCTTGTTCGGTAAATAAAGATTTACCTAGAGTGTCTCACAACAAGGTTTACTTTCGATATTCGCTGTGTTGTTTTAGTAAATACCTTCTATAAAATATTCCACTTTTGGGTGATTGGTATTCTTGCAAATCCTCTGTTTCATATATTTATGTATTTAATCTTTATTGCACACATAACAATACAATGTACAAAACTGCGAACTAATATATAGTAAAATGCGAACTTAATGCCATTTGGCATTCTCTACCAGTCAACATCATCTGAACAGGTAAGATATTTTTCAACGGTTTCAATTCAGTGCTTGAAATGTTGACGACCGATATGGCGTGGTGGCGAGTATACCCGCATTCCACTCCTGAGGTCGTGGGTTCGATTCCCACACAGGACAAATATTTGTATCTATAAATATGAGTGTTTGTTCTGGTCTGGGTGTTTTCCTATGTATATTAAGTATGTATTTACAAAAAAAAAACTGTATTTATGTATGTTTATCCGTCATTTAGTATCCATAACACAAGTTCTTAATGATACTTATCTTGGAACTAAATAATTGGTATAAGTGTCAGAAATATTTAATGTATTCCCCATGAAATTCTAGCACTATCCTGGTCACCCTAGACTTAGGGCCCAATGTCTGGTCACTTTTTTTAATTAACGTCGGTTACAAAATGCCTATACGCACTGCCTCCCGTCCAAAGGGGGACCGTGCGGAGAGTGTGGGGCTCACTGCGGCAGACGAAACCGACCGCAGTCCTGCCCACTAAAAATCTTCCGACGACGCCCAACGCTATTGAAAAAACGCGTCCGCGGCACACGTCCCCCCAAACCAAAACCGGGAAGACGTTCTTAAGAGAGGCACAGTGTAACGCGCCCCCCCTTCTTCCTTATGCTACCATAGCATATGTGGCTGATTTCGCGGGGGATCTGTGTTAAGAAAGTAGAGGCCCCCTGTCCCCGCCGCCTAAGACCCCCAAGTGCTGTGAGGGTCTGCTCAATGGTTGAACCAGATTTCAAATCTGGTTCAACCATTGAGCAGACCTTGATATATCAAGATATCAGAAAGCACTGACTTCCGTCACTTTACGTGCTTTTCGAGACAAGGAGCAAGCGGAGGGTTTGAACCCGGGGCCCTCTGAATTTTTAGTCAATGAGTCCCGCCACTAGGCTATCGCCGCTCTTAGTGCTCGATATTGATTAAAGTAAAATTATCAATAGTCAGTAAAAATTGTCAATTATCAGTAAAAATTGTCGAATAGCTCTAAATAGCTAGAAATTTTTTATATTTTAAAAACTAATAAAGTAGCCCTCTGTTTTCCCAGTATGCTGTTTCAGTGTTCTATAAGATAAAGAGGATTAAGTTTGGATTCACTCCAAATACAAGTAAGATTACTAGCGAACGAAGACGATAAATGTTACGAGTTAAGTTGCCAGAGTTAAGTTATTACATATTTAAGTATTTGTGTTTTAACTGTATTTCTTTATCGTTAGATTTGCTTTAACTCAATGCATATATTTTTTGTTGTTTATTATTCTTATTATTAACGAGTATAATAATTATCTAGTATGCTATATAAATATTCATGTTTCCCTGAAGGGAAGCAAAGGCATAATATTATACGCCTACATTTTGTCACTTATATTATTGGTTCTACATAAAAGGTGTAGATTCTATGGCTGCTTACGGCGAACTTATGTTTGTCAGAGCCTCGTCTGTTGATCGGCAGGTGCATCACTTGCAGGTGAACCTAACCTGGCGGCGGAACGAGATCGGCAGAATACCGTTCGTCTCAATAGACGCCCGAGAAGTCGGGAGCCGCGAGACGACTCTTGGCCACCGTAGGCGCTGGCTTGTGGGCGGCGAGTAATGGATAACTCGCCGCCTATCCGTCTTCTATAGGCGACAGGCCGCGTAGATGGCGCGTTCGTGTTCCACGCGCGCCTCAAAGAGATGTCAGCACACTGAGGGGCTCCCAGGGAGGGCCAATCCTGCCGGGGTACGTAGCAGGCTCAAAAGAAGGAACATGGATGGTTTTTAGTCAGTAATGTCTGACTCACCCTCCAGCTCCACCCACTGCGGGAGAAGGTTATTTAATGATTTTCCAACCCAAAAAAAAGGTGTACCTTATCTGCAAGTGGTGCACCTGCATTTGGTTTTGTCTTGATCGAAACCTATAGGGTACCTATCGCTAACTTATACAAATACATGACGGCGCATTGGTAGCGCCTCCTTTTAATTTACTTTACAACGAGATTTCACATCGGAGCGTCGGCGTAGTCATCTTGAACTTCCCTGTTTTTACGAACGTCAACAGAAAGCCACCACGAACTTAACGAATCGCCTTAGTTCCACGTTCATTTTACTCAACACATATAATAGCAGCCACCTTCATACATATACTTATGATTCATAAGAAAACTTTAAAAAGTGATCTAAATGAAATCACCTAATAGTGGTCATCGCAGCATGCAGCCTGCAAAATTAAGAACATCCCGAGCACGTTTCCGACGCTTTCAAATTATCACGAAGTCGAGTATAAATTCCGTACAGTTAAATAAATATTGCTAAGAAATCTAGAACGGCAATGTTGACTTCATAAACGCGTGACAGAATATATAATGAAAAGATTACGGATGACGGAGATGAAAGCCGTCGACGTATGACTAGGTCGCAAGATTGCATTGCTGAAGTGGCAATGAGGGAAGATATAGAAAGGAATCCATGACCGATATGGCGAAATGGTTTCTCAATAGCCTACGTGTTATGCCAAGAGTTGTTGCCAGTTGGTGAACCGAAAAGAGCAAAGATCGGGTTGCCGATATCTAATCCGTTTTTTTTTAATATTTGAGTGTACTGAAGGTTACCCAGTTTTATGTGCTTATTCATAGTTATTAGCTTATTGAAAATTGAGCACTCACGGAAACTGCTAGTTTAATATAAAAGGAAAACGGCAAACAAACTTAGCCAGTTTTCTTAAATTAGTTATTGTAGTAAAAATCAAATTTAAACTAACTCTATTCAAAGCGTCATATTTATATACAGACACTGAAATAAATCTTCAATTACAAACAAAATAAGTCCAAGCAAGAATCGATTAAGACAAAGCTTTAAACATATAAAACCAATATTCAAAGGTTTGTTTGATCACTGGATGTACAAGACGTCTTATTATCAGCAGATTAGCAGTTTTTTGAAGCTATGTTTCTTGCACAATTCGTCAAGGGAATTTGCTCCATATTGTTATTACTAAAGCGTATTGTTATTATTAAAAAAGCGGTAAGCATTGAAAATACAATTTACATACTTTGTCTGTGAGATCACGAGTCTCTAACTTCCAAAATTAAAACTATTAAGTTAAGTGTGCTAAAAAATCTTAAGTGACCTTTGAAAAACATTTTTATTTATTATACCTGTATAGCAATTACTAAAATAAAAACTAAAATGCAATGAAACTAAAACCAAGCGAGAATTGTCACTGGAAAAAGCTTTAAAGATATAAAACCAACGTTTAAAGGTTTAAAGTTGTTTATTTTCTCACCAGCGCAGAAGATAGGGAATCTTGGGATCACATTTTACTTGAAACTTTACGCTGTTCCAACTTAGTGTTTGTACGCCATCGGGACATATTGTAAAGAAAAGTTTTGTGTTTGTCTCTGGGAAAGTTCGTTATAACTGTAACTTGACTAAGAAAATCTTCAAGACTATAGGAGACTGATTAATAAACGCAGCTGGATGAACAGAAAAATCTAACAAACTGATTGTATGAAAGAAAACAAAGTTGAACATTGTATCCGATAATTTAGACCTCCTCTCATTTTACGGGGAGTCGTAAGAGTCCCCGTAAAATGTAACGTAATCGTAATCGTAAAATCGTAAGAGTCGACGAAGAGAAATCCAACCGGGTAATAGGCAGCAGCGTCATCCTGCATACTGGCTTGAACTGCGATGACCAACCCGCCAGCTCAGCGTGCCGATTATGCTCAATTGTAGTTCTCTCACAATCAAACTATTTATTCCATTCCACGATAGACATTTATCATTAAGAACATGGGATCAAAATACACAACAACTAATTGATGATAAGGTATTTTTCAGAATTATTTTTCTAAGTTGTAATTGAAATATCCCCAATATAATTTAATCTATTTGTTAGGCCAATATTTAGCAGTAGACTTTATGAAGCTGACGACGAGTTTAGTATTGCAAAGTTATAAATTAAACAGTTATCGGATTTCTATAATTTGGTTATGCCATGGTACTTCACTAGTCTTAGGTACTTATTATATAATAAAATTAGAAAAAAAGTTTTGAGCAAATTCAAATAACATAGATATGACAACACTTACAAGTTAGAAAACAACTTTCATAATAACACGTAAAATTAGTATATTTTTTCATATGCACTGCCTGTTGTACCATGTGAATCCAATACACTGTATATACAGATACAGTGTTTTGAATTAATAACGTTCATTCGATTTCTTTTAGGCTCATTTTCTCAAAATAAGGTCGTCGCGGTTACAGTGTATTGGATTTACAGGGTACTGTTATTCTTATCAATTTAATTGAAACTTAGTGTTTATTCGCCATTGGGGCCATATTGCATAGAAAAGTTTTGTGTTTGTCTCTGGGAACGTTTGAAGTAACTGTATAAAGTAAAGTAAAGCCGTGTAAAGTATAACCTCATAAGCTCTGCTTCGTTTATGGCAAAATGTCTCTGTGTGGTATTCCAATATGAGAATAGAATAATTGAATTTGCTTAAAACATGACAAATAAAGGTGTTGTAAAATCTAGCTGGGCCTCACGTTTCGCTAAAGGGAACATGCAAATAGTACATAGCAATATTAAACAGGCTACAATTAATATTAATTTCACATTTGTCATTATTTATAAAAAAAAAAAACTATGCAATATGGTTAAGTTTTTAATATATTATTATTTTATTTTAGAAAATTTATTTAAATCATACAAACAGTTATAGAAAACATTTACGTAGAGTTTTTTACTGAACATGCTGGTAGGTAGCTATCTTTTATCTAACTGAATTTCATTATAAATTTATACGGCAGTTGAATACTTATAATTTATTGATTCAAGTGTAACTTTGCGGAAATCTAGTAAGCAATTGATGGATTAAAAACATCTTTGTAACAATTCCCGCGCTACTATAATTTCCCGAAAAACGAGAAACAATCAACACGACACGTGTTTCGGCCGTACACAGGGCATCTTCAGGTAAGATAGGAGCCTCATAACAATATCTTCACGGCCAACGCTGAAACGAGAGACACTCTATTAAGCTACCGATATTTTTAATCCTAACTTGCTAATAACAAAGTACATAAAGCTCCCGCGGGCGGCCGCTAGAATATAATAAACAAAATAAGTCTCCAAAGATCGCTTTAAATAAAATAAATATCCATTAACAATATTAAGATAAACCTTTTAGTTAATGAATAATAATGACTAAAATAACATAATAATAACTTTATTGTTTATCAGATCAACAGGATCATTTAGATTGGTCAAATTTGTATTACAGGATGGAAATATTTTTTAATAACATTGAAAGAGATATGAGCGATACCATAATCAAGAAATAAAAGCAAAATGATTTTTTTGTCGGAATTTGTCAAGGTTTGTCAGTTAATCTGACTTTATTTCCACATTAGCCTGGCAAAAGAGACAGAACACTTAATATTAACCGCATATATTCCAAGCTATCTATTAACGCAATACGGTGCTACCAGTCGCGGTTCGTGGTTCTTCTTTGTTCTGCGTTTCTGTGAAAAGCTTGTGTCACAAATAACCGTAAGATTCTTGTGTCGTTTTTTCTTACGATGAGTCAACAAATATCTGAGGTGTACGGAAGGAAGACATGTGTCCCCCCCGGCCCTAGATAAACTGGGAAGCGAGCGCGGTGCCCACCTGGAATTTTTGAAGAGGTCTTTAATAGTAAATAATCGAACGGAAAAAGCTCGTTTTATTGAAGTCGGTTAAAAATTACCGTTGTATTTCAGCAAACAACAAAATGCAAAGCTTAGGAAGCTTTTTGTTTTTTTTAATTTGTCTTGTACGATTTTAACGTCTCCTGACCCCCTTCTTTAAACTGCGCCCGGATGGAAAAAGAAGAAAGACGATTCTGTGTCAAAGTACATGTTCCTCGGTGATGGACCGATTTTAAATTGCCTTATATAATATTTTTGTATGTGTGCTTATATTAGGTAAAGTTAAAAGTCAAAATCATTTATTCAAGTTTGGCTGAATAGAGCTCTTATGAAAGTCAAACTTAATAACTAACGCGCTCATTCACTGCGGGCGGGAGCTTGATCGTAAAAGAACGGGTAAGAAAATCGTCAAAGTTATTTCCCCGCCAGTTACAAATGTACTTAAATTAAAACATAATCTACGAATACTACGATAAAACCTGTTTTGTTTTCAGACACTAGAATTAGGATTTTATACTGATCGAAAAAATTGTAATTTTCTCACTATCAAACCATTTATTTCATTCCACGATAGACATTTATCATTAAGAACATGGGCTATAATATGGATTACTCAGTACTGGATCAAAATTCACAATAACTAATTGATGATAAGGTATTTTTCAGAATTATTTTTCAAAGTCATAGTTGAAAGAAAAGTGTCTAAATTTACGAAATCTAAAAACTGATGCTTTTGATATAAGTGACTGATTGACTGCTCAAATCAGCTAACACCATAAAGGTTTCACAACCATAAAAACTATATCACCCAATTGAGTAAACCCAAATAAGAACCCAACCCATATCTCTAGTCGAGCAGCCAGCCTTAAATCGCCAAACAAGCAGTATTATTTACGCGACAAATATATTTATACTCTGTGGCAACGAGGATTTGTTTTTCCCGCGGGATTATTATTTGGCCCAGACATTTGTGAGGGTAGCGCCAATTACAGTTGTCGACCGGGTTCAGAATTGATTACGTGGTATGAAGGCCACATTTGCCGGGGATTGTGTACCGATGTTATCGCTGTGCTGAAAACATGACCGGCGATATGGGGCATTGGATTAGGGTACTGATTTTATAAAATTAAATGCTCGATTTTTTAAATGTTGTAAAAACTTGTAAGATTGAAGATTTGTCTGGAAACGCTCATATGGCGCGTCGTGACAAGATGAATAGAAACAATGTCAAAAGTTAATCAGAATTCTTAGAATTATGACCGGCGATATAGAGAAACTGATTAGGGTACAGATTTAACAAAATGAAAAGCTCGATTTTTTAAACTGAAATATTGTGGAAACTAGTATTATTGAAGATTTGTCTAGAAACGCTCTTTTGGCGCCTCGAGACAAGGTGAACAGAACCAATTTTGGAAGTCAATCAGCGCTATAAGTGATAAATCTTTAGACATGTAGCCATTTGTGAGTCATGTTTAAATTGTGAATTACTGTAATAGTGGCAAATGGCAGTGTTCAAAAGACCAATGTTGATTTTTGTGACACTGGGGTTAGCATGAGTAATGTTATAATATTTTGTCATTTTTTTTCTCTCTTATATTCTGCATAGCAGAGCAATCTGTTTTTCACATTTAGCTGCTTATTTATTCGACCTAAGTCTGGGTATGTCTTTTTGTTAGAGGGAGGATCCATTGACCTCGACCACTTTCATGTTTAGAATCGTCTGTGAAAGGATGAAATACTATTCCTCCTATTCCTCCTCAGTCTTGAGTGTTGGATCCTACCGTTATCTGATAAATTAGCAGCTAAGGCATTTACATGCTTGGATAGTTTATTCTGATATTTGATACAGGAGATTAGATTAGGGTACTGATTTTGTAAGTAAAAAGTTTGATTTTATAACCAATATTAAACACTCAATGTATGTATTTACAAAAAAAAGTATTTAAATATGTTTATCCGTTGTTTAATATCCATAACACAAGTTCTTAATAATACTTATCTTGGAACTAAATAGTTGGTGTAATTGTCAGAAAATATTTATCTGAAAGTGCGCACATGGCGCCTCGAGACAAGGTTAACAGAAGTGATATCAAAGGTCAACAGCGTTCATAGAGACCGATATTTGGATACCTACGATCTATGATGTAAAACGATACTGACTGTTTGCTAGTTATAAGCACTAGCATAATAATTGACATTAAGCTAAAAGCCTTTGTGAAGCCTCGAGACACATTGTCTCGAGGCTCCACAAAGGTAAACACCCACCCTATGTAACAACCCATTCCATCAACGTGTGCTGCGCAGTCGCAAGAGAAGTCTAAAGCTAGACCAACTAAGACAACATTTTAAAGGTAGATTCAATTTGTGTGAATTCAAACGACTGTAATGACAAGTGCCTTAATTGTTTTTTTTTATTAAAGGCATCGTGCGGTTAGCACATTTAGCCAGTGTCAAGTAAAATATACATTAATAATATGTAAATGAGAACAAGTGGCGATAAAGATGATAAATGGCAAATGAGAAGCCCTCCTCCTGTACCCCTTGAGTTCTCAGTAAAGATTAGATTATACTGAGATCTCATATGGACTTCTTGAAATAATTTGAAAAGTGATGTGGCTCTGTTTTGTTTCATATACCTACACTCATATACTCACAAACACTTAAAGGTTAGTAATCCACCGTTATTATACATTAATGTTCGCAATATCACAAATTTTAGAAAATAAAAAAAACATAAGGAACACAAATGCAATTAAGAACTTAAAACGAGAACTTTTACTCAAATTATATCTGTATTACCTTTTTTTAACCTTTGAAAATTACGTTATGTATACCCAGTGGCCAGGGGAAGGCACACTGGGTTATGTAGGTCTCGCACCGACTAAAAAATAAAGGACTGGCGTGGTTGAGCGGAAAAGAGACTTTCTTTCGAATTAACCAATTTTTTAATTCTATTCTACACTAACGTAACCAGTAGCGCTTTCATTTCATAAAAAAAACATACAAAATAATTAATACATGAAATTATATTCAGTTTTTAAACCAGCAATATTTTGTACGGCTTCCAAAAATGTTTATGCCGCGGATGCGGTTAATTAAACTCACTGAGTGGGAGCAGTGTCTAATGAGACGTGAACGAGGAAAAATATATGCTTTAATATTATACATTTAAAGGCGTTGTTAGCTTATCAGCTAAGTTGAGATTTAGAAACAGTTCAAACCTTGGAGGTATGCACAAGATGTGAACACATTTTCATTTGTGGTTATTTTAACGTGGTTCTAAAAAAGGGGAATTACATATCATTAATATTATATTATACATTTGGTAACGTGTGGTACCTGTCTAGAATGGTGCCACCCCTCTTATCTCGCGGGGGCCGAGGAAACCTTCCGTGTAGCCATATAAACCCTCTCAGAATAATAATAATTAAAAAAAAAATAAGAGAAGAAGAAGTCAGAAGTCGGCAAGATACGCCATTGTCGCACACGTAGGGAGGGCGCCTCACATAGCGCCTCTCTGAGGAGGTCCTCCCGGTTCTGATCCGGGGGGCGTTGGCCGCTAGCGGGGTGCCAGAAGCTATAAGCCCAGGCACTGGCCCCTCGCCCCTTTTCAGCAGCGGTGGGCGTCGTCGGAAGTTTTTAGTGGGTAGGACTGCGGTGGTCGCATCTGCCGCAGTGAGCCCCACTCTCTCCTCACGGACCCCCCATTGGCCGCATTTTTTTATCGACGATAAAAAAGGGCTCATATGGTCTGAATAGAAACCATTTGCACCCTCTCTTAATTCTATTACTATATGTTAGGCTGTGTAATTTTGACCACGCGAATATATATTTTTATAAGACGTACTTACCATCTTACGGCTTGATATTCTTGAAGATCTGAAACAATAAAATAATGTCAGAAGATATTGTGGACTAGCTTTTGTAGGCGGTTTTACACGCACTCTTCATATTGCTAACTGGGTTACATGACGAGGGATATTTAACAAACCACAACATTATAAATCATCATCATCATCTCAGACCATTAACGTTGCACTACTGATCACGAGCCTCCTCTACCAAACCAAGGTGTGAGGATATTGGGTCATACTCCACCACGCTGACCCAGTGCGTATTGGCGGAAGCAGGTGTGGCGTCCTGCTGTTAAAATTTTTTAAGCCGCCCATTAGGCCTCTATTATGGCTTAACGACTATATCACGTTGAGGAATAACCGAGACCAACGGCTTAGCGTGCCTTCCGAAGCACGGAAACGCTCGATATCAAATCCAATACAAAAGGTCACCCATCCAAGGACTGACCTCTGTAAACTCTGCTGTACTTCGGTGATCGTTTTTGATTATAACCACCACATTATAAATAAGCAGAGAAATTCAGACCCCAACACTCGGCTCAGACAGTCCTGTAGTGATACTCTAATAAGAAAGACCAAACCAAAGCTAAACTAAAATTACATAATATATTTACAATACATATATATTGGTGTAATAACATATCATAGACACGCAAAAGTAAATTATTATCGTTTATTTGGTCGTGGGTTCGTTTCCCATATTAGAAAAATTCTTTTAAGTTTTCCAAAACACATAATAATATGTGATTTAAGTGTTTTTTTGCTAATAATTTAAGTAAGAAAAATTTTATCACATCTAACATTAAGTTAAAAAACACTTCATAGAGCCTTATAAATCATAAAACTTGGTACAGCCGATAGACGACTAAAAATATAAATATTTGCTTTCTAAAAATGCACACCATGATTTTAAAATTGAATAACAAATGATTTATAGCCAATTTGTCTCCTTTGTGATTGAAACCTATCGGTCTAGGAGAAGTCGGAATATTTCCTATAAATATTCAGTTTGTCTTTATTTAATACTAGCGGCCCCTCGCGACTTTCACCGCGTGACCCACAGTTACTTTTATAAAATCGAGTTCCTGCTGAAAAATAAAAAATGGCTTATAAATGCTCTATTGATGAAAGTCGCGTTTGCGTTTTGTTATTTCATGGCACTTGCATTATGTTACACCACGTTTTATATCACGTCGCCACGGCAACGGGATAAAGAAATAAAAAAGTACCCACGTCCGTTTCCTGGTTCTAAACTACCTCCCCACCAATTGTCAGCCAAATCGGTTCAACCGTTCTTGAGTTATGCATAGTGAAACTAACACAACTTTCTTTTATAATAATGTGTAAAAAATCTGAACGCCATAATTTTTTATCGAATATTTTTGGTAACTTAGGCAATAATTTTATGGAAATTTGTATCTATAACCACCAATAATATTTCGTTCCTTCATTACCTATAGTCGACTAAATTATGCGTTAACAATACAATAATCATTTCTGGCAGAAGAAATCGGCCTCTTTGCTTCGCCAAAAAAAAGAATATAAAGAACAATTGTAATTCAAATTTTACCAAATTTGAATTCAGAAAAAGGACGCCTCCCGCATAATACCGCATTGCGTACAGCGAGAGTTGTGAAAACCCGACAAAATATATTGTACCTTATCAGGCCCTGGGGCGTAGTATATATCGTACCGAAAGCGGAAAACACTATTGACTCTTCAAGTTATTAAGGTTAACACGGTATTTCTTCCTCGTTTATGTAATTGCCAATTTAGTCCTCTCTTTGAGTTTGGGAATTTCATATACGTAACAATTTAGATTTAACGAGGACATTGTTGATAACTGTATCGTACAAATCAATCAAATGACACTGTAAAAAATAAGAGAATACGTGTTCCATTAATTTTCTTACATGGTATTTTATTTTTCATTTTATATGTTTAAATCATACTTGTAACAAATAATAAAATTATGAATGACAATAATACATAGCGCTTTAAGCCCTAATCTAAGCAGTGCGTTTATTATGGATGCTAATTAAAATAAATTTTATAAATTAAAAATCTATTATAATTATAGACTGATATGATGAATAATGTTAGCATAAGTTATATGTATGTATATATTTTTAATATATTATTATCATGTAAGAGATTTGCTTTATATTTTGTTCTTACTTTTTTTTTTTTAGTAACACTTTTCTTGGACAACATTTATCCCGTACAACTATTTAGTTTACAATTGCTAGGGTTTGCTGGTAGAGATATATTTTAGAGATAAGCCCACCTTTGCACATGTATTACTAAAAAATTTTTTGAGCAATAAAGGATTATTATAAAAATTAAAGCCTTTACACAGAACAATACCTAAATATAATCCACGGCACTGACGATAAGAGAGGAGTGCAGTTATATTTTACCTCGACATATCGGACGTCAAATAATCGCTAAATAAATAAAAAGTTTAGGATGTGTACAAGAATCATTTACCAATTGGTCATAATCTAGTTATTTCATCTAATGGTCCTCTGCTGGACACATTCCTCTTGCAAAACGAGGTGAAAGGTATTAAATCACGCGAAAAAAATTCAAAGTCATGAAGGCAGATGTGTGATGCCCCGCTGTTAGATCATTCTTATTCGCCTTGACATGGCTTAACGACAACCACGGATAGTAATAACAGCAGCCGCTCCATGTAATTACAAAAATTCAGCCATATCCGATTAAACCAGTGAGCAGACCTTTGGCTCTAAGATTAAGTGTAGGGAAACCGGGCTAATGCTAGGATATGATTATTGCAATCTTCTACACTATATAGACGTTCACCAAAGAGCAGCAACCTACCGAGCCGCAATCATCTGACACGAGCCGCTTTGCTCAAGTCGCCAATCAATCGTGCAGCTCTTTCATTTACGCTTTTAGATAGACAATCAGGCAGCGGCACAGCGCAAGCGGTCAAGCTATATCACAATTGTTCTACGTCTCATTTGTTTTCTGTTCATTCATCTCTGTCCGTGATAGGTACGCTAAATTCCAGCACATCCATTTGCTCCACTTACAGCCATTAATCTTTATTCAAACCAAAAAGAATACTTACACCATATCTCTTCGAACATTTTCTAAAAAAACAACGCCAAGCTGTGCAAGACTATTAGCTTGATACTAGTATAAAGTTTGGTGAATCGTTCCTTTGTCCGAAAGATTTCTCTATGCACGGGTTCCTAATGTTATTTTAGTCGTGGACTATTAATATTATCCAGGAATTTTCCTGGACTGAATTTTTGACGACCGATATGGCGTGGTGGCGAGAATACCCGCTCTCCGCTCCGGTTCGATTCCCACGCAGGATCTTTGTGTGCATAAACATGAATATTTGTTCTGGGCTGGGTGTTTTCCTATGTATATTTAATATGTATTTACAAAAAAAAATTATCTATGTTTATCCGTTATTTAGTATTCATAACACAAGTTCTTAAAGATACACTTACCTTGGAACTAAACAATTGGTGTAAGTGTCAGAAAAAAATATTTATTTATTATTTATATTTATTTATTTATTTTCGAGGTACAAGTGCTAGAACTCCCACTTCCACCTTTGATGATGAAATAATGGAAGACAAGACGGTGAGCTTTTGAAGATGAAGGAACTTCCAACTGTGCTCGTGTTATCAAGTAACTCTGTGAGCGTAACAACCAAGAGGCATTACCCAGACCCTAAATAATTCGAAGATTCTATGAATGATGAACAAATCTAGCTTTTGGTGTTGAATAATACATAGATTAAGTGGTAGAGATGACGGAGGCCTATATTCAGCAGGATTTCCTTGTGTTGATGATGAATAAATAAAGTTTTATTGCAAGTTATCAGTAAATGATACCTATACCAATTGGTGGATTTCTCTGAAGGAGAATGGACCAATGTTCATGTGGTCTCAGATACCACGCACTGAAACAGGTACCTATGTAATATCTATTTTGAAAATTTATTTGAAATGTTGAGTGCCGGTTGAACTCGGCAGTACTTATGGAATAGAAGATCAGATCAACGATGTCTTCACGACCAACAGATTTATATCTCACTCTGACCTCGATATTCAAGAAGCTCGTAGTTCTTCGAATTCTCGTAGCTCTGCGGTGTTCGGTGGTCGGAAACGATCACCGAAATACAGCATCGTTTACAGAGGTCAGTCCTTGGATGGGTGACCGTTTGTGTGGCATTTGATATCAAGCGTTTCCGTGCTTCGGAAGGCACGTTAAGCCGTTGGTCCCGGTTATCACTAAATGTGGTAGTCGTTAAGCCATGTTACAGGCCTAAATGGGCGGCTTGATAAATTCTAACCGCAGGACGCCATACACCTGTCTCCGCCAATCCGCACTGGGTCAGCGTAGTGGAGTATGACCCAATACCCTCGCACCTTGGTATGTGAGAGGAGGCTCGTGCTCAGTAGTGGGACGTTAATGTGTTGAGATGATGATGACCTCGATATTCACACGCTGTTATCCCAACAGGCGAAGTTCACGTCCAAGAGTAGATAGACGAGTGTTGTGTAGTTTACGACGTTTTTGTTGCTATATATTGAATTGGCTTAAAAGCAAATATGTATGCTATGTTCAGCAGTGGACGTCCACAGATTGCTTATGATTACTTATAGATCAATTATTGCGTGCCACACTTTCCTTTATGGTACCCACACCTGCAGTACCATATCTTTTAGACGAGCCGTGAAATGGAATTTGTGCATGTCGAACGGGGTGTGTGAGTGTCGAAAAGGATGAGTTTACTGGCACGTCGCTTTTTAGATTGCATCGTTTGTTTATATAAGTAAACAATTTATTGATGCAGGCTTTACTACAGGCCAGCAAAGGGGCCAGGACTGCCGTGGTTCGAAAGGGTTACCGCGGCCTTGGAACATAGCAACATCAAAAGAAGGAAATGGATGGTTTTAAGTCAGTACAAGTCTGACATACAACCCTCAGCGAAATGTCATTTGATGATTTTATATCCGAAAAAAAGGCTTTACTTTGCGGATATCCATTATAAACAATTAAATCTTTTCACGTTCGTTTTTATTATGTAATAATACATGTCAGCTTGACTATTTGTATCATATCGACGGGTGCATAGTGAAAGGAGTTATCTACAAAATTCTTACTTTAAAGCAGAGCAAAAAGATTGAAATAATGAGATATTGGAGAGAAATTGGCCTATTTTATGTAAACTGTATCATTACTTGCTTATGCTTTTAGGTAAACATATACCAAGTCATATTACGTTCTAATTAAACGAACTGACATATGATCTTATGTATAAAAAAAAGCTCAAATTTTACATATAAATTTTATGTGCAATAATGCACAGTATTAGTAATTACACATACATATACACATACATACAATCACGCCTGTTTCCCCGAAGGGGTGGGTAGAGGCATATTATACGCCCACGTTTCGCTGATTAAACTGTTGGTCCCGCGTAATAGGTGGCGATCCTATTGCCGCTTACTTTTTTCACTCTACTTTTTTATTCTACTTTTTTTACTTCGGCAACAAAACGCATTTACGCACTGCCTCCCGGCTAAAGGGGGATCTAGAGGGGTGTGTGTACACACCACCGGCAGACACAACCGCCATCATTAATACACACTAATAATCTTCCGACGACGCCCACCGCTTGTTCAGAAACAGCCGCCACTTTCTTAACAAGCGGCGGGTGTAGTCGTCGGGCCCAGCACCTGGGTTGCATCGTCTGATACCCCACCCGCGGCCAACGTCCCCCGGAACAAAACCGGGAGGACCTCCTCAGAGAAGCGCATTGGACACACTCCTCCTACTTACCTATGCGACCATAGTGTGTGCGGCCGACTTCTCGGAGGGTCTATGGTTAGACAGCAAGAGCCCACGCTGCCTAAGACCCTCCTGTCGTTGCTCTTGGCACGCCCGCTGCGCCCTCCACAGGTCCTTCTTAGTCCCCCCCCCCCCCTCTCCCGGTAGGAGAAACTTAATGTGAGATAAACTTATGAGCTTTATTGTTGTAGTCTGGCCCATAAATATCTTATAGATGGGCAAGATATCTATTTTTCAGAAGACTCATTTGATAAGCCTAAGTGATGTGCAAAATAAGACTGAAATATTTTTAATTGGTGCGATTTCTAGTTCCATTCATTTTCAAACTGGTGACCCCAAGACCAATCAAAGAGGTGGCCCGACTAATCAAAGCGGTTGCGGGCCGAGTCTTCCTATCTTTAAGTCTCCGCAACCGCTAAGCTCTCAAACCTCTCTGTCGTCTTTAACTGACTGAAATTGTTTTCTATTTTACCAATTTGTTTCTTTAGAGTAGAATAGAGATTTTTTTTAAATATATCTAATGTATTCGATTATGGCATCGGTAAAGCAATTAATCGGACTCTCGTTTCAGCGTTGGTCGCGAAGACATCGTTGTTCTGAGGCTCCTATCTTACCTATGATGCCCTGGGTAAGGGCGAAACACGTGTCCTGTTGAATAGTTTCTCGATTTTTCAGGAAATTATAGTAGCGCGGGAATTGTTACAAAGATATTTGGAACCCATCACTTGCTTACAATGGATTTCCGCAAAGTAACGCCTGAATCAATAAATTATTTAAAGTTTAGTAAATTCTGCCCTTGGATTGTTTGTGTGAGATTTTTATTAAGCGTTTCCGTAGTTCGGCATGAAAAATTCTGACAGCTTCACGCCATATACCTGCCTCCGATAATCTGCACTGAGTCCCAATGGTGGAGTAAGCTTGTATTCGATTTACCAAGGTTTATTGGAGTCAGCTAGTGCCTAGTGGAAAATTCTGGAGTTGGGATAATGATGTTGAATTTCACAGATATCCATAGTATAGAATCTTTGCTTATATCATTTTTTTTCAGTGTGGTTATCATAAATGACAGAATCCCGATGTAAATGGGCGAAAGCTTAAGTCAGACTTTTATTGTCTGAAAACCTTATTTGAGTTCGTTATTTTTAGAAGCCGAGGTAACTCTTTCGAACAATCTACTGGCAACCACTTAGGAAAGCTGAATTTCCGTGACCACGGCTTTTTATACGGTTCCCTTGCCCTTCTGTGGGACGACTATAAGCTAGAACTATAATGATAATTATAGCTCAAACGTTTTTCTGAAGCTTCTCAAATACGAATTAAAGGCTAAACTAAAATTAGTTATAGTTTTTATATCATACTTTTTATTTCGGTAACAGCTTGCGCGAAGTTTATGCGAAAACACTTTATGGTGGTCGATAAATTCAGCAAGGAAAACAAATCGTATCGTATCGAATGTTAGTCAATTTGGTATTCACAATACAAAGTAAATCCATACATAACAGGATTTGGCTAAATCTGCCAGCTTAAGCCAAATTGGAGACGTGGTTTTATCAAAATCCTGAACAAAACCGGGTTTTATTATGTACATAAAATAACCCACCATTTGTTGTGGATTATGCCTAAACGATATTGTGATGAGAACGCTTCAATCGTTTCGTCGCATAATGCCTAATTGGCGAAATGGCACCCAAGTCCAGAAAGGACTAATTCGCGAATAAGCTAACTCTTGAAAAGACTAATTCTGAAAAGACTTTTTGTCAAATAGCTAATTTTGAAAAGGACTGATTCGTGAAAAGGGTAAATTTAAAAATTCTTATTCTGGTATTGCCAACTCGTAACTGATTTGAAATGTATTTATTATATTGAACAAAATGTATGCAAATTAACTGTATTGTGTTTATAATTTTTTATTTTTTCTTTGCTTTTCTGTGTAGGGTATGTATATGTCACCGTTAAATTGTAAATAACGTTAAATTATAATCTATCCAGCGATATTGTAATCTGTCGAAAAATTCTGATCCGTAACAAACTGCTCACAATTTAACGCATTATTTTTCGATAAATTATAATCTATCGAAGACAAACCGTCAGATTGTAAAATGGCATGCGACAGAACGCACCTCGCGCTCTGATTGGTTGAACTTCAGGTTCCCCGCTCAGCCGCCCGTCGTCACCATCTTCGGTTGTTATTAGTCAAATTCATTTATAGTGAAATGTAAACAAACAGTGTTTTGGTGATTTCAAACAGACCCAAGTCAATCTCACCTGCAAGTGAGTCTCTGGCAAATATAAGAGTGCCCGGTAAGCGGCAATAGGCTCGTCAGATATTACGTGGGTCCAACTATTTAGTGTGGGCGTATAATTTGCCTTTGCCTACCCCTTCGGGAAACAGGCGTAAGTGTATGTAATGTATGTATAATTTACGACCGCATCTCTTGCGTTTTATAAAATCGTCATCATGTTGCCCTGATTCCAGTTTATCTGGGGTTGGCACAGCATGGCGTTTCCTTCCATTCCTTCAGTCATACATCATCGACTGTCTACCTCGTCCTCAATCATATCATCCTTCATTCAGTCCATCAATTGTCCGATAGGCCTCTTCCCCTCCCACCGCTACGATTAATATTCCTTACTCTTCTTCTTTCGCCTTTACTCACTTACCGACTACCTCATAGTCACAACTGGGGTCCAGGTGTATAGGGTTACTACCAAGATTAATTTATTTATTTAATCTTTATTGCACACAAAAAAAAGTGATACAAAAGGCGAACTTAATGCCGAAGGCATTCTCTACCAGTTAACCATAGGGTTAGCAGAGAGGGTTAAAGGCGGTGCTACAAATTAAAAAAAAGGAATATTAAACTTACATAAATCAACACACTAATAAAATACACTACATATACATAAATATACATAATACAGGCAAGATGATAGTAGGGAGTTCTGAGGAGCCCAAGCCTACCTCACCTGCAAGTGGTGCACCTGCCAATCAACGGACGAGGCTCTTGCGAACATAAAAAATACCGGTAAGCGGCAATAGGCTCTCCACCTAGTGGGACTGGTGGGACTAACATTAGAACTTGTAAAATGTGCATTTTTGTGTTTATGTTGCCTCTGCCTTCTCGGACTAGAATCATGTGTGGTTATATATAATAAATAATATGTGGTTATATATAATAAATAATATGTGGTTATATATAATAAATATATCCGGTTATATATATACTCATATGAATGTGTATATATATAACCGGGATCAATCAAACGGTCACCCATTATATCTGAACTCGATAATACTGCTTAGCATCTGTGATCGTTTCTATGCAAAGTTATGAGTGATTCTAAGAACGAAAGCACTATTATGTCTAATATTATGTCTTAACACCTTAGCGCAATGGAAAACCATTAAGGTCAATATGGAAAACACACCAACCGTTTTCACCTCAATTTTTCATCAATTTTCATCAAAATTCGAGCATTGTTGACGTAACACGCCGCGCAAACAATTTCGTTATTAGCAGCGGTTAATTATTTTGTTATTTTACATTTTACACGCCGTTCGGATCATTAACTAGGATATTATTCCGATGCGGCGACGAAAATTTATTAATATTGTTTAAAAGAGTTTTTTTTTTAATCCTATGACTGTAGAACACAAGTTTTTGTTGTTTTAATATTAAGTATTTCTATTGTATCTGACAGGAGAAAAAAACAACTTTGACGATTTTCTTGCCCTTTCTTGTACGATCAAGCTCCCGCCCGTAGTGAGTGGGCGCGTTAGTTTATAAGTCTGACATTCATAAGAGCTCTTTTGACCCAAACTCGAAGAAATGATTTTTCATTTTGATTTTTTGAACAAAATTGTAGTCATTGGGTCATGTTCGGGTAGGAGTTTGGAATTGTTGGGTAAACTACTTAGCCTATTTTAATATAATAGTAATGTTAATTCACAGATGGGAAGGATATTGAAGATAAACGTATAAGACGAGATAACGCTGAAGGTTCTCTAAACTTAATTTACAAATCAAATAAAGCTATCAATTACTATACTAACTTTCAATATTAAACTACAATAATATGTTTATTTACAGATGGAAAGGATCTTGAAGATAAACGTATAAGACGAGATAATGCTGGAGGTAGTGTTCTCTAAATTTAATTTACTAGGCAATTGATTTCAATTTCAATTCATTTATTGCCGTCTAAGTGTTTATAATGGTCTAAAGAATTAAATGTGTTACAACTTAGATACCTTTATAAGTGCTGCAATATCTTATACATAGTCTTAGTAGGTAATAAAGTTTGTAATTACACAAAAAGTATCTATCTATGAAGCTATCAATTACTATACTATCTTTAAATACTCAATACGTTATTGCTTTTCACAATGGTTTTATAAGGTGGTGAATATTACAATTTGGTACATTCGTAGACCCTGTCGGGCACAGCATAGTGCAGGAGAGAGGAGGAAGGGCTTCTACAAACTACCAAAAAAATTATCAAACTACAATTTAATTTACAGATGGAAAGGATCATGACGATAAACGTATAAGACGAGATAACGCTAAATGTTCTCTTAACTTAATTTACTAGGCAATTAAAGCTATCAATTACTATACTAACTTAAATATCAAAACTATGTTAATTTACAGATGGAAAGGATCTTGAAGATAAACGTATAAGACGAGATAATGCTGAAGGTAGTGTTCTCTAAACTTAATTTACTAGGCAATCAAATACTATATTAACTTTAAATACCCAAGTGCAAAAATGGAAACTTCATATAAAATGTTGAATGGAAATAGTTAAAAAATGATCATTTGTTGAAATATCTTACTATGGGCTAAAATGACCCTGTAACATTAACAAAAGCATTTCTTAGAGGTACCTTCCATAACATCGTTACACGGCCATTATGAGACAATTCTAACACAAAGACATCACCATTAGGGCCAAACATACTCTAGGCCATTTAACCCTAAGACGGTCACTCACACTATCATTATACGGGTCATTTTCGACCCTTCTTGATTAGTTTTATGTGTTGGTAATTGCTCTTGAGTCCATAAGTGTTAGTAAAGTGATAATAAGCAGTAGGTGTCTATTAGTTTTAAGTGTTTCCAGCTTTTAATATTGCTTCAATGCTCTATTAAAAGGAAGCGGGAACGGATACGAGTACTAATGTAATTTTCGTTATATTAAAGATACAGTTAACGTTGTAGAGAAAGCTGGGATTTAAAATTCTATCTGTTATTACTCAAAAATTATTTCCCGCGATTTCCTCCGCTTGCAATTCGATTATATCGCGCATCTCGTTTAAGTAACTTTAAATATCATATTATCTAGGTATATCGGGTAATATAAAACCTAAAATATTTCTATAGCAAACATAAAAGTTCCTGGCAAGCGGCAATAGGTTCGCCACATATTACGTGGGATCAACAATAAACCTGGCCAAATGTGGGCATATTATATGCCTCTGCCTACCTCTTCGGGGATATAGGCATAATTGTACGAATGAATGAATAAAAAGCAGACAAGAAAATAATTGGCAACCATCAATGTTTAGTTTTGTGTGCTCAGTCCATTTCAAAGAAGAAGATGTTTATTTTACCGAAAGAAGGCATCGATTGCTTAAAAAAACATCTAAACCAACACAAAACTTGTTCACAATTCCAGAATCTACTAAAGATTGAGATATTTGAGATGAAGAAAGATTAGTATGTAACGAATAAACTCAAAAAGTACTTAACTGATTTTAATAATTCTTTTTTCATTAGACAGCTACATTATCACTAAGTAACATAGGCTTCTTTTTAATTTGGAAAAAAATAGAGTTCCGTAAGATATTTAAGTTTTTCGGACACAAAGTGTAAAAATCAACCAGAACAGTTACTCATTTTGCGTACGCTGCTTAAACTATAAAAGATAAAACCACAAAATGTGCAAATTAATTGTAGATCTTATAAATATCTACTTTAAAGTCCGCGACACACTATGACACACTCTATGTCGAGAGAGACACAACAACCATTTTTTTATTTAAAAATCTTGAAATTATTTGAACTAAATTGAAACGCGATTATTTTACTTTATGCTATTAATCCTTATCAAAATAAATAATTTAATAACTAAGTGCAGTTTATGTAGACAATATTTGGTCTGGGAATGATCAAAATTGGACGTTTGGTTTTGAAGGTATGGCAAATTAAATTATTACGCCCTATCAAGGGTTGGGGCTCCCAACCATCAGTTTATTTTGTTACCTGAAAATAATTTAACGTCAAATGTTGTTTATAGAGAAGCTCTATAATAATCGCTTTAGTTATCTATCCCAAAACAATGGGTTGCACTCCGGGACTGCCGGTAGAAGTGAAAACTTAGTATTAATTACATTTAAATATTTTCATCATTAACAACTTTAACATCCACATAAAGACAATTTATGCAGTCTGCGGATAATGACTGCGTCGTCGATGTTAGTGTCGGTGTCTGTGAATTGACCTGGGAATCATTTTGTTGACCGTGTCTTTTCTGAGTAGGTATTTTGCAGCGGTAACCAACATCCACGCGGGCGGAGCCGCGGGCGACCGCTTGTATCTATATATTTTGTAATCGTGCACGCACACTGACGCACGTGTTTCTACAGCGTTGTCACCTCCACATAGCTATGTGCCGGCCGCATATCGGTTGTCCTGCGTGCTCCATCTGCCTTTTATTCTTTAATCTGAGACCTATAATATTTATTTGAAGCGATGCTTGTACGCTTTGACACCGATTGACAGATTAATGCCAGGAACATGAGATGGGTTTTTTATTAATGTTGAAACTCAATACGTATACGCGAATAGCATTTTATTGTTGAATCTCGTGTACATACGTAATAATAATAATAATCATTTATTTGCATAAAACATGGTACAATAGTTGTTGTTACATTGATGTATATAGGCGTCTCACATTTTGCCAAAGTAGTGTGCAAATATTTTACAAATATAGGTCTAAGAATAAAATTGAAAGCAAGTATATAATGTCAAACAGTCTACCTAACTATTATATTATTATTCCAGTCATAAAATTCATTAATAGAGTTCGGAAGCCTTCATGTAAGCCTTCTGGTTTGAAAAACATTGTTATCCTCTTTTACTTTATACAGTGGCAAAAAAATTAAGTCACAGCTGCGATATCTCACTAGCGAGACCTTCATACTTCTAAATCAGAGATTCCGTTGTTTAGCAGGTTGTCTTAGGCTCCCCAGATCTTGGTAGGAGCTCTATACGCTCATTAATCTATCCGTTTACTTATATTTAATTGATCAAATAAATATTTGAGCAGTATGCCATCAACTGCATTTTTCAACTCGCGTAATCAGGACCTGTAAGCCTCTCAACGTGATTTGTCTGAGAAGGCATTGAGCCCAGAAAAGGATCGTAAATAGACTGAGACAAGACAAATAAGAACAATTGCAAATCCATTTCATATACATGTGCTTTAGCTGTGTTGAAATATAAGTATTTTCCCTCCCGCATTACTGAAAACAAAGGCTGTATAGTAAGGGATTCTTTTCTTTTCTCATATTGATAGCGAGGGAATGTGATCCTCTTTTGTGAGGTTTTCTCATCAGTTTTCCTTAAGTTGCGATTGTGCTCGCGATATTCGATGCAGCTTAAGATGCCGCCTCATCAGGAGCGTTTATCCGTAATGTAATATTACAAATAGAGAAACTTGGCATTATACTAGCAGCGCCTTACGGTGTTAACCGAGGCTCAAGCAAAATTATAAGTTCCCGGTAAGCGGCAATACCACCGAGAAAAATTGGTGAATTGTGGGCATTTATTGTACCGCTGTTTACACCTTTGGAGAAACAGGCGTGGTTGTATGTGCGTATGTATGTAAAGCCAACTGCTTCTGCGAATCCGCACTGAGTACGAATCACCAAATTCGCTCTCAACTTGGATCGCGAGAAAAAGCCTGTGCTTAATAGAGTGAAGTTATGATGAGCAGAAAGGGCTGTAAGGGCAGTAAGGGGTGCATTCATAACCCTTTAAATCTGTCGCTTCAAACTTCAAATGCTAGTGTCCACTGTAACACCTGCGCCCAATAAAAAGGTTGCAACCTCCTTCAAATTATAAATCCTTACTTCATTAAAAATTGCTGCAAAATTTTTTGACAGCTTGCCCTTCTCAGCAAAAGTCATATTTCATTTTCGAATTTCAATTATTTCAACGGACTTAATTAATCAAAAAGGCTTTTCCGTGCCCATTCCTTTTGACAGCCAAACTTTGCTGACAGATCGGAAAGAAATATTGACTTTTCCTTAACTGTCTTTTTATCATCTTTCTTTTTGTTAGGATTTTTTATTAATTTTACATGCAATTGATTTTTTTATATTGTTGGCTCAAGAAGCAGTGGGTGGGGCACCATCGAGCGTTAAGGTATTTTCAATGGCGACCGCGAGCCGGTCAAAGGACCTGTCAATAGACTGGTGAAAATGAGACAAGATTATGAGTAGTAACCAAATTTTTAAAACAGGTTTAGCAGTCATCAATGTGAGACACCGGTTGTTTTGTTAAATCTTACATGCTAAGTTAGTGTAAGCTGCCTCGATAAGAGTGAGTACTTTTATTTTTTGTATTGCATTTTAAGCTTAAGGAAAAGTGAGTTTTGTTGAAAGAATTGTATATTAATAATAAACAGATTTTCTGACACAGCATTATTTCTCGTGGCGTCGTAGTTCACAAAAATAAATCCACTACCCAATACTGAAGGCTATGAAAAAAATAATACTGCTTTATTGATATCGATAATCCCCAACCGGCTCTTAAATAGTTAATCCGTGTAGTATATTGAACTTACAGAGATCAGACAAACTTTAATTAAATCGAGTACGTGCCGAAGTAAACATTTTAGAATGGAATTGAAAGCTCCTGACGTATGTATGTTATGAGCAAGATATTGTGATGTTGAAATATTGCTCCCTGTATCTTATTAATATTCCCTTTGCAGTAAATATTAACTTGTTTATACTCAAAAGTACTCCTCTAATAGGTTTCACGTAGAGACACTCTGTTGAATTACTTACTTACATACTTGTGATGAGGGTAAAATGAGTCTTGAGCTCCGACAATAAGTGTCACTCTCTTCAGTTGTTTATGCGAAATTGATGCTATTGAAGTATGAGTGTTCTCGTAAGCGCATAAGGTTGTTTATTAGCTAAAGTAATTGATCAGAAGACAGATGATAGTGTATTTATAAGCGCTGTAAATCGATATAGCTATTTAAAATGGGTATATATTTTGGAAAATTACTAAGCAGCTACCAGCTTAGGAGTTAAATGAAGTGAAACACGTTATGAATGAGCATTAACAGATCAAAGACAAGTAGACTTCATATCATAATGTTTTAGCTTTTTCTACACAGTCACGAAGTAAATAGATACACAGAAACTTTTATGATAGAATTATAAAATTACCTCATCATTGCGTAGTTTTAGATTTGTCGATCAATACTATTTTATTCAACAGAATGCTCTGCACCTTATGATCATAGGTACATAGATACAGAGCATTCCATTGGATAAATCGATCGTTTTTTAAGGCATTCTTCTCAATCTCGTTGCCTTTTGGAAGCCTCGTTAGAGTCACCGACAGACTGGCGGACAGTCTCCTTCCCACAACACGCCGACTGACAGATTCACCAACTGACTGACAAATCTTGGGAAAAAACCACAAGAGACAGATATACTCATAAACCTTGACAAATATTTTGCTTTTATTTTTTGACTATGTACAGCGGTACATATCTATTTTATTGTTGATAAAAAATATCTAATTTCCATTTTGTTTGTCAAAGTTTTACGAATCTAAATGATCCTGTAGATCTTAAAGACAATTTTTTTTTTATTTCTTTGTATTTTATTTCATATATAATTTTGTAAGCAACATTTGCGAACAACAATGTATACTTATTTAGCTTAAAGTGTACTTTAAAAAATAGCGATTAAACATATTTCATTTTGACGTTTTTTTAAGTGCCATAGTCCAATAGTTTATGAAATAGAGAACTTTTTCCTTTCCACACACTTCATTACTTCCACAGTTATAAATTAAGAAAACATTTGTATCATAATTTTATGAATATGAGTGTTAGCTATGGAGAGCGTATTCGGTTTCAAATTAAGGCGTATAAGCACTATGCTAGATAACAATTTACATATGATATATATCTGATGCAGCTATGACAAGAAATCCTAAAAACAGAGTAAAATTAATATTTAAGGTGCTCCCATACTCTGGCAAACATAACGTTCCCGGTAAGTGGCAATAGGCTCGCCACCTATTACGTGGATCAACTACATAAGTGGCGAAATGTGGGCGTACAATATTCCTCTGCCTACCTCATCGGGGAAACAGGCGTGATTGTATGTATATTTAAAGACAGCTTACATACAAAAAACGAGATTTTTTTTGCTCATTTTCGGTTAATATGGATGACGGCAACAGGTAGGCGCTTGAAACAATTTAGTAATACGCCCTCTTTAGTTACCTGTTTCGATAATGTTCGAATTGAGCATTACATTGAACAACAAATAAATTCAGTTTCATTGTTATATATAATAGTAGTGCGCGAGTCCAATTTGCACTCTGCCGGTTTTTTATTTATAACTCAAACACGGTTATATCAATCACAATTTTATAAATTTTGTGACGGTCACCCGTCCTACGCGGTTAATCTCAAAAACATCGATGCTGTGCGCTATATGATCAAAATATGCATGTGAGCTAGAAGCTGACAGACATAATTATATATGAATAAGCATGAGATTCGGACTTCCATAGACCTATGCATGTAACATATACAACGATCCTACACAAAAAATTGGGAGTGGAAAGCAGTTGATTCACGGTTGTCTATTATTCTCATAAATATTTTATACTTATTCTAGCGTGTCATAATGTTCTGTTTTTGTGCGTCAGGTATTTTGATTTTTGAACAAAAAATGTTTAGAGAAGAAAGGGATACCGGACTTCACACAATGGGACTAAAGTTAAAAAAACTATGCCTTCAGTTGACATCAAATTTTATGTAGAAATCTGAAGACTAAGTTGTAATCGATAGTCTTTTAAAACATTAATTGTAAGCATAAAAAAGGAACTATTAGAGGATAATATTATGTTAAATGCAAATAGCTTATTCTATGTTAGGTACTTTATGTGAGATATAACGATAACCTACTCGCTCGGGTTCCATTTTGCGCTCTTAACCCTAGATCACTAAACTTATTTTTCAACGTTTAATACTAACCTTCGTCGTTTCGACTACGCTGTCAAAAAGTAGGGTTAATAGGTATTATTGAATGAAATATATATATTTATTTTACATAATTTATTAATTAGAAGCTTTTATTAGGAAAAATATAACATTTTTGTTTATTTAAATCACATATTTATTACTTAAGTAGCCTTTTTACTGAGACCATATTTATTTCAAATAATGAAATTTGATTCTTTGAGAGCTGACCTATGAAAAACTAAAACACAGCACAACGAAAAAAATTCAAATAATCAGAATTTACACATGGAATCAACAAAAAAAATAACATTTTGATAAAAAAACTATGAACTAATACATTTGTGACACACATCAAGTTTATGTTCGCCAAACAATAATTTTATGCACTTGTAGCAACTAGACTTCGTTTTGCTGAAGGGCATATGGCACAAATTTTTGTTTTTTCGCGTTAGGATTATGTATAGCTTCACTTTGTTCAGTCTCAAGTGTCAAACTCGATCTACTACTTCCTGGCATTGACCTGAAGGTCCTCAGACCTCATCCTCATAAGCTGACTCATAAGCGGGATCAACCTTGATCTGGTCTTCCTTTTCACTCTTTGATGAAATTTCTTCGTCACCATTATCTGCCAATAATAGCTAAAGAATCGTACGTAATAAAAACTAAAAAAATTACTTAAGATATTAGAAACACAATAGTACAAAATATATCTTTAACACTAACCTTCGTCGATGCGACGAGTCATGGTGGCTGATCCGGCGCACACAGGCCTTCCGCACAAGAAACACTATCGTCCGTCGCGGGGGCAACTGGTCAACTGAGATTACACGGAAGCTGAAATAGGTGCGACCGCGCACTCAAACTGTACGACACTTTTTTTCGAATTCGCGTCGTCGTTTCGACGAAGCTTAGTGATCTAGGGTTAACAGGAATCAAAGTCCGAGTACCTACATAATTATGTTCCTGTCCTGTTCCCAGTTTATCTGGGCTTGGCGCAGCATGTATTTTCCGATATTCACCTATATTATTCGTCATTGAATCATTCACCCCCTTTTCAGTATCATCTCAGCCAGATGACATCCACTCCTGAACATAGCCCTGCTCATTAAGCGACCCTGAGTCGCCGCATTGACTAGATCATAGGTATGGACCTATGATCTAGTCAATGCGGTGGGAGGCCATCCTCTACTTTTGCTGGTTCGCGGTCGCCATTGGAGAGCCCTATCGCCTCATCGGTCGTCGGTTCTTCCCCTTTTAGATTACATAATTCTTCACCTACATAGGTACTTAATCAAAAGCAACACGAAATTAACTTCATAGCGTTCCTCCGTGATTTAGGAACCCATTTTCACAGGCCAAGTAATCTCAGAATCTGGTAACATATGGCCACAATTACCTTTCAGTTGGTTTCGACGTCGTGTTGAGGGTATTTTACGTTGAAATAGCTTTAGAAGGGTAGGAAACGACTGTAATGGCAGCTGCTGTTCTCAATTGCTTGCGAGAACGTGTCTGAGCTCATTCTTATTAAAATAAAAATGTTTTATTGGTTATACATTGTTTTCACTCTTTTTTAAGAATAATCCTTTATTGCACATAAAACATAAATAGATTACAAAAGGTACTTAAAAACTAAAAGTACAAAGGTCTCTAGAAGAGATCTCTACCAGCCAACCCTAGCAATTGTGAATTAGTTTTTAGTTACGGGATTAAAATAATTTATTGTGGCTTAAAAGTTAAATCGCACCGAACAATTATTTGTGACATAGTAAAAAGCGGGGGAAAATAAGAAATCTTAGTTTACAAGTTACGCAATATAAATAAATTAATATTTTCGAACAATTACACTAATTATTTAGTTCCAGAATAAGAATTACTAAGAATTTGTGTTGTGGATACTAAGTTACAAGTAAACATATATAATAACTTTTTTTTACAATTACATACTAAATAGGTATGCGTAGGAAAACACCTAGACCAGAACAAATAGTCATGATTATGCACACAAAGATTTGTCCTGTGTGGGAATCGATCCCACGACTTCTGGAGAGGATTGCGGATATACTCACCACCACGCAATATCGTCATAAAACAACTCGAAAAAAGAATTGATTGAACATCCAAGTCAATTTCAGGTACGTGTTTATTTGAAACATATGCTTTAAAAAGTTATAGTATGTGATAATTTTAATAGACATCTCAAACAGAACTCCTTTTGAATTGTCATTTTGACCCAGGAATGGCGTAATGGCGGAGGCAGGTATATGGTATCATTCTGTTATTTTTTAAGGCCGCTCAACAAGTCCTCTACCTGAATATACTACCACATATAGTGATACTAGTAGCCGCCTGCGAAGTAGTCTGCGTGAAATGGCAGGTTCATACTTTATATGAAGGTTTAAGCAAGCCTGTTGCATACCTTTATTTTTTTATAATTGGCACATCAACAATATACATATATTACAATTTTAAAACATTTCCGCCAAAAGAAGTTCTTATATGTATATCTCTGAGAAATTTAGGTACACAGCATTCGAACGAATAATAGTCTTAATTACAGTCACATATTCACGCAATCAAAATATATTAAATTACCTTAAATCTTAAAAATTTTACATTACCATTAATTCAAATAGTATAAACTTTATTAAACTTAAATATAAATACTAACAGAAATAAACTAAAATATTACATTACATAACTCAATTTATTGCAACATAATTGTACTACTTAGTTTATAAACAATTTAAAGGAGTCTAAATGGATGTCAAGTATTTGCTTTATCTTTAAAAAAACTGAATAAAATCCGTTGCATAGTTTTTAAGATCTGAGTATGCATAGGGACATACAACGGAAGTGTTAGATATTAAATTCCACACAATCGGTCACCCATTCAAGTATTGACTTCTATGAACTCTGCTTTACTTCCGTTATCATTTCATTCAAAAGTAGAACTATAATTACGTACAATTAATTAAACAATGTTATGATTTATTTAAATTGTAAATAAATATTCAAAGGGAACTTTGTAAGCTAATTAATTATAATATTTGACACTTGGGTATAATTTAGTGCTAAAGTATAATTAATTTGAGCTTATTTTGAGCATTTTGCAGTCTCTAATTAGGCAAATACCTGAGAGCTGTTAATTAACGGGCTACTCTTATTTGTAGTTTTAATTCTTTAAAATGTAGCCAACTATTTACTTACATTCAGTATTTAGTAACTATATAAAGAGGTAAGTTTTCAGTACTTAATATTTTGGTGTTTTTAAGATAATACTATCTGTTACATTTTTTTCTGGTGCTAAAATTTTTCTTACATAAAAATTAATAGTCACTCCTGCTTGAAAAAACTTTTTCAGGCTTTTTAAAAATAGTAAACTATAAGATATCAAAAGAAACAATGAATGAAATCTAAACTTCCGTAAAGAGCTTCCTCAGAAGAAATTGGTGTTAAAATAATATTTTTAACTCAAATAATTAATATTATATATTTATTCTTATTACTAGTAGTCGTTCAGCGGCAGTTGTGACAGAAAATAAATATTTCTGACACTTACATCAATTATTTAGTTCCAAGATAAGTATCATTAAGAATTTGTGTTATGGATTCTAAATAACGGATAAACATGTATATATTTTTTTTATACATACAAACTTACAAAAACTCCCAGACCAGAACAAATATTCTTATTTATACACACAAATATTTGTCCTGTGTGGGAATCGAACCCACGACCTCAGGAGTGGAGTGCGAGTATACTCGCCACCACGCCATATCGGTCGTCTAAAGAACAGAATGAGAAAAGTCCTAGAATGGAGACCATTCAACAGAAAACGTGCGTGGGACGTCCTCCCGCAAGATGGATATATCTGATAAAAGTCAAATGCCGATGGATGTAGGCCGCCTACAATAGGTCACGCTGGAAATTTATTGGGGATGGCCTATGTTCAGGAATGGACTTCCTTGGGCTGATGATGAAGGTAGTGCTGTTCTACGATGGGGTTTGCTTTCAGAATGTCACATAATTATCTAAGGCCACTGATGAAGGTCTCCCCGATTATTTTCAATTGACGACCTGAAGACGCCTGCATTTTTTGATATATATATTACTCGTTCTTGGCCCCAAACTAAGTAGAGTTTGCATAAGACAATGGATTAATAGAAATAAAACCTTTTTTGTATCATTCTCATCACAATAATCAACGAATAAACACAGGGGAATACGATTCAATCACAATACATATTTTTAATTCAATATCTTTCAATTAAGTGTTTAGCAAACTTGCATAGACATTATGGAGCTTATTGCAAAACCATTTCTAAAGTTAAACCATGTTTAAAACTAGTGCTGAAACTTTTATTTGATAGAATTAAGACAGTGACAGCACTAGTTTTAACCTGGCTTAACTTAAGATCCTGTTATGTCATAGGCACAATAGATTTTATGTATAATAAGTACATAGAGATTTCATTAAAGACGAATTTTATTCAAGATGTCAACAAAGCAGTGCCAAAAAGAAAAATGAATATTTATTGATTCTATTTAAGTTCCGATAGAAGATGTCAAGATAAATTAATATTAACACGGTCTTTCAGTTCAGGTCACTGCCTGCATAAACTTAAGCTCAAGACACTGTTTTAGTTGAAAATATAATTGGTCAAAAAACTCTTAAAGTTATTATTATTATTTAGGAGATCGGAGATAAAAATACTTACGCCAATTTAGTCACACGAATTTTAGTCAATATCAGAATGATTTACAACAGAATACAATATAAGTTAATAAGTAGGTAAATCATTACTCCATCAATCCGAAAAAAAATCACAATAAGTCTGTAATGGCTGTCGAAGATTGGTTGGATAAGGCTCATTTTCCAAAGAGAATATTAACGAAATATTCGAGAAACAGAGATCTCGATTGATAAATTGGCAGGTATGATAGCAATTAGATATGATAATAGTTAAAACGGAAACTCAACCTTAAGTTTAAGTGTAAATACACTGTAAATATGAACCAGTTTAGGGTGATTTCTACAAGAAAATGGCAGTGAGAATAGACTAAGCCTCGCTTTATAAATGGATAGCTATGATACCAAATAGGCACGAAAATTATCAAATGAACAGTCCAACTAAAAACATTGGAAATATGACTCAGTTTATTGTTAAATGTCAGTATAGTCATACTAAAACAATTAAAATAGATATACATAAGACTAATGTGCCATTTCCATTAATAGATTGGCATTGCATTCATAACTGAAATTATGGTTAAAAATATATAATAACGACAGCGGAAAATCTACATAATTTAGACTAAGCGCTACTTTGCGTGATATATTGATAGCCATTACCCCAACTAGATACAATATTTTAAATGAACAGTCTATCTCAAATCGTGTAAATATAACTCAGTTTATGGTTAAAAAACTAAGATAACAACAGTAAAAATAAACGTAGAGGAGACTATGTGCCACCTCGCGATGCAAATTGGCAGTTATGAATTAGATAAGACGTTTTAAATGAACAGTCGAACTAAAAGCATTGTAAATATGACGGAGTTCGAGAAAGATAATAACGTCATTTCTTTTGACAAGAGGTCTTTTGAGCGTCAGATAACTTCTGCCCTGTCACTTCGTCTCCTTTATCCTTAATCGAAGCCTCTTCAGAAAGTTCCGAAGAATTTATATTGTGTCCCTAAAGTTGATGGGCAGTATTAAGTTATATAGGTACGAAGAGTTTTTGGTAGGCTCTATTGAATATTTTGGTATCAACAAAATATTTTATTAAAGCTTGATTTCATAAGGGCACATAAGTAATATATAATTTTGACCGCCTAGTTACTAGTATACAGAAAGAGTAGGGAGCTAAGTAAAACGATGGAATATTGATTTAAGATTGTATTTAATATACATAGAATGCATTCAGTTACATATTCGTTACATGTATATCAAAATTTCATACTTTTTTTATACTAATACACCTTATCAGACGCTTCTTGATTCAAAGCAAGTTCAATAGCGTATTCAAATGTAAATAATGTTTGAAATTTTATGCGGATAAGAACTCATTTCCTTGATGAAATAATTTTTGGCATTGAGTGATATGAGACTTATACTTCGTATAGGTTTTTCGAACATAAATATAGATATTAATCAGATAAAGTGTTACTATTTGTCAATAAATCTGGCGCTGAAGCGGCAGAACACTACATCTAAAGTATAATCTTTTAATCTCTTTGTTGCTCCCAACAGCTGTCAGCGACTTTATGTATAAAACAACAACAAAGGAAATTTTATGGGCTGCATCGTCTTTAAAGCCGCAACACTTCTCTACACCAGACATTATCACGTGAAGTGCTTACTTAGTAAAATAATATATGGCACTGGGGTAGCAAACATCTCAATTTCAACGATATTTCACCTTTTAACCTTATTGTTGCTATCAGTTGCCGCCAGAGACTTTATAAATAAAACAAGAACAAAGCCATTTTTACTAGCTGCATCGTCATTCAAAGGGGAATACATTCTCTCGTCAAGCGCTATTATTTGGTGGTAGAAAATTTGCAGTGTTGTACATATCTTCATCCGAACTACCGTTTATTAACCTAATTGTTGCCCTCAGCAGCTGTCCACGACTCTATAGAGTAAACAAAAAAAAAAACAATTTCACAGCTTAGTGCCAGCAATATTTTATTTCAGCAGTAAACATTCCGTTACCGGGAGAAAACAAAGGTATTAATTTGCCGCTTAGGGAGTAATTACAGTTAATGAGAGAAATTTACGAAAATGTTTTGGTCTCAGGTCAACAATCACGTCATCGTGGAGAACATTCGAGGCGGTTTTATCCTTAATATTGCTGGTAATTCATTAAATGTGGGCTTTCTTTCGGGTTTCCTTTAATAAAATGTTTTTCAGAGTTTCATTGTAAGTATCTTCTTAAGAGCTTTCAGTGCCATAATACTCTTTATCTAACATTATCACCGATACTAATCAAAATTTTGCGAAATCAGAACGGCTATAGTGAGCCTTCAAATGAATTAACCTTTACAAATCTGCACTGGGTCTTAATGGGTTAAACCTTAATTTAGCATCTCGTCTTGGTTTGTGAGATTAGGGCTAAGCTCAATAGTATGGACGTTAATGGGCTAAGATAGCTATGATGGTAATAAGTTCCTATTGGGTAATATTTTAAAACGTAACGTAAACTTACAGCAAAGTTTGACTCTCATGATTCATATTATTTCTTTCCCTTTTTTATTATTCACTGATTTATCTTCTGCATACAAACATTTTCTTTGCAATCAATTTTCTGATTACGCACGGAGCACTGTATGCGTCTGATAATGAGAAATCAGAAAAATAACTTTTACTTAGAATAAAAGCAACAGTCAAACTTTACCACAGAACAGGTCCTAAAACAGAATTTAATTTGTGAACTCTTAAAACATCACTTTGACTACGATAATATTCTAGAGTCAAAGTCTAAATCTAAATTAAAAACTAGCGCGCCCATTCACTGCGGGCGGGGGCTTGATCGTAAAAGAAGGGGCAAGAAAACCGTCATAGTTAGTTTTTTCTTCCGTCAGTTACAAGAAAATATACTTAATAGTAAAACAATTTGATAAGTCGACAAAAACCTGTGTTCTGCAGTCACAAGATTTAAAATAAAAGAAGAACACGATAAAACATGGCCAAGTTTCACAATAATTATTCAAAGCCTTATTTATTCAGAGGCATTCACGGAAATAACATAAAATAGAATATTGTCCGAAGTGTCAAAAAGGAGAAGTCCCAGACGAATTGAATTTATACAAGAGTCAAGTCATGTCTTAAGACATCAGAATATTGGCAATATAGAACTCCGGAACCAAATTGGAAATATTCGTCATATTTTAGCGGCGTATATCACGCTCATGAAATGAATGCCAAGATTTCTAGGCTAAAAAGCATTTTGTATGGATAAGACGTCATGACATGACCTATATAATATTATTCAGCACAATATTTTCGAAGACTTTCTTTGAAGAAGATTCTTAGGAGAATGTCTTCATAGTATCTACACAAACATGTCTTCATACTACATAGCCGCTTGCAGTTTCATTAGATCCATGAAATTAAAATTGCGAATTTCTTAATTGCGTAAGTTTTTTATTTTTTTAAATAAGCAGCTATAATGAAAAATTTGCGATTGCGTTTTGTATTGTGAAACTAGTTACAAACTGTCAAACAAGATATACGGAATCATCATCCCGGTCGTGTTCTAGACATAGATATTTGGCTGGCAGAAAATACTAAAAATGTTTATTCACCATTTACTATACAATTTTAAATAAGAATTAAAAACAATACACAAATGTTTATATGATGCAATAAAATGACCCAACTCAACATATGCCAGTCCAATGTTCTAGTGCTGGTTTTCAAAATGGTAATTTTGGGTGCAGTGCAGAACGAACATCTTAGACATTTAATTATTTAAAAAATGTTGCTATAACTAAACTTATCAGGAACAAAAATCAGATCTTATAATTTCAGTTATTACATGGAAGATGAAACAATAAAATAAGTTATTTGATAAAGTGACCATGACCTTTTGAGTGCACTTAGCTCATTGTTTTTTTTTATATCAAAAGACGATAAAACCAGAAAAAAAATATGTTTTATATTTGCTTTCATCTTTGTATGTCCCTTCAGCTACATAGTAACTAAGTAAAGCTGAAATCTAATTAATTTAAAAATATAAGAAATAATAATGTTTTTCAGATAATTTTAAAATCTAAAAATTGCTATAATCTTCTGCATAAACAAAAAAAAATAGTTCTCAAACAAATACATTTAAAAAAGCCGCTAAATAGTAGACATAACAGTACACTATGAAAGTTTAAGGAGAATTTGGCTAAACTAAGCTATCAAGTTCATAGTCCAAGGTCAAACAAAATAGATTACGAAGACAGAACCCTAAGAAAAATTCAATTACTTAACTTACGTTACTCCTAAGCCTCATAAATCTAGCTAAAGACTAGTTTTTGATAATCGGTTGACAAAAGTTTTGTCGGCCTCTGATTGTAAGCGCGTTATTGGCTTCTCGATCACACCAAATCGCAAGAGACAGAACGCTACTGGCAAAATTCACCCCCTCTCATCTTACGGGGCGTGGTGAAAGTCGACGAAGAGAAATCCTACCAGCTGGTTGTAGCTTAAACTGCGATCACCAACCCCACTGCCCAGCGTTGTGGTTATGGGCAAATAGAATATAATGTAATTTATTTGAGAGGCTAATGTTCAGCAGTGAACTTTGTAAGGCTGACATAATTATGGCAAAATACACCGTGGAAACGGACAATACGTTTGATGTAGACGATGCAATAATCTAAATTCATACGTGGATTTTCGGAAACGCAGCTACAATAGCTAAAGTATTTATTTCACACAAATATTCTCACAACAATAACACATAACTTTTGTTTTGAATTATTTAACAGAAGCTCTAAGGTATCTTGCAAAGAAACTTTCTTCCGGGAACACTTGTGTTGTGGAGTGAGATCCCTGGCAATGTTGTTTATAAAATGTCCCTGTTATTGCAAGCGTATATATCAATAAATTAATCAAAAATCATTTATTTCATAAACTTTTACATAGTACTTGAAAACGTCAAAATAAAATATAAATACAAAAAACAATCGAAATATTATTACATTGCATGCTTAGATTCACTTACATGCAACAAAAAATATTTAAGTGCAAGTGAATCTAAGTGCCTATTCAGAGCCACTGCTCTATAAGAACAAGCAACTTACAGGCTATGTATGCTCTTTTAAATTATCAATTGGTTAATTACTTGAATTACAATCTTCGTTTGTCTGTGAAGCTATACAATGCAATTTAATATAACATTAACAATATTCATGTTTCAAGTTATGTCAATTAGAATCATCATTCATTCAATCATTTCAGCCACTTGAAGTCCACTGCTGAACATAGGCCTCCCCAATTGCTTTCCACGTAGATTGATCCTGTGCCGCCTGCATCCATCGGCTCCCCGTCGCCCTGAACAGATCATCAGTCCATCGCGTGGGAGGCCGCCCTCTATTACATTTGCTGATTCGTGGTCGCCACTCAAGAACCTTAACACCCCATCGGTTGTCGGTTCTTCAAACTATTAGAATAGCCTGTATGAAACGGCAGTTTAATCCCAAGAATATAGGGTGCAGCGGGCCTCTATGCCACTTTCTGTCATGGCACCGCTCGCCATCGGCAAAGACTTCATTTAAGAAATAACAGGCGTGTAGGTGCATTTTATATAAAACTTCCTGGAGTGGTTTCCCAACAAATTATTGTATGGGGCTTTTAAAAAAGGATGCAAACGGTTTTATAAAGAGTCGGCCACGGAAAGAGATGTCCTTTGGTATTGCTGTTGACCAATTTCCACCAAGTGAAGCCGCATGCTTGAGTGACACAACAATAATCGTAATAAATTAATTACATACTTTTTATTAAATTTAATAACCGTTTTTTTTTTCTTACGTTTTTATTTCTGACAAAGACCAAAAGATCTCGAGCATTTCATCTTCAAAAAAAGATATAGTACCAAGTTAAGCAATAAAATCTAATTGAATGCGACAAAAGACAAATGGATAAATGGATATTTTATTCTGCCTTATATTTCGACTCCAACGGAATAACATATTAAATTACTACCACTTCGTCGAAATGCTTTACACTCCTCGCGTGCAAGTCTCGCCATAAGCCGTTTGGATTTCTTGGAAAAAAATTGGTGTGTTCACTTGAACTGCGGAATTATGCATACTGAGGTGTCTCTGAGATTTGTAGGTTTAATTTATCTTTTAGGGGAGATGACTGCGATGTTTATATATAGGGGAGAATAATATTTTTAAAGACCAAAATCTGTATAAGGGATTCGTACTCAAATATTGTTACGGGAGTTTTTGCTTAGCCTTCGCTAGCATTCGTTGCAAGCATTTATTCTTGCTTGATTGCTTTTGTTCATGCTTGCTCATTATTGCTCATTATTCATGCTCACTTTCTTGTAATGCTACTAACCTAATAGTCATTATTATAGCCCATTAAGGTTCTTTTCTTAAGTGCTTCTAAGTTGTAAGTGAAGATAGATTTTATTGACCCGTAGCTATTATGAATGGTTCTGTGTTGGATTTGCATTATTTCATTATATAAAAGGTTAAATTTCGAAAAAGTTTACCGATTTTGATAAGATTTTCATAGGCTAAAAACATATGATATGATTTAACTTGAGCTACTTCTAACTCCAAAATAACTAAGTTCTTGTAGGAACATAAATTAGGAATTTTTGTCAAAACAAACTGGTATAATCTTATCAAATATACTGATAACAAAGTTTGCACCCTGTATAAAGCTTTCAGACCGAGATAAGTCGTGAGTCGTAAAAGCAAGTCGTAAAGCAAACCGCACCGACTCCTTTAAAGTTGCAATATAGCCATGTCTAAGGTTTGAAAATGTCCTGCTTGCTTAAAGATAAGTAGACACATCTGGAGAGATTTTTCTAGATTATCTCGCCGAGTTTAACAGTATTTAAAGGATCACCTAAATCAAAACATCGTCATCAGCGTTAACATCCTACTGTTCGTCTTTATAGAGATCTTAAAAATGTCAACTTGAAACTAACGTGCCCATTCACTGCGGTCAGGAGCTTGAGAAGAGAAAAATTAAATAGGGCAAGACAATTGTCAGGTTTTGTTCAACTGCCAGAACAGATTTGGTTAGTCTGTAAAAAGTTGTATTTTGCAGTCACTAAATATAACTTTCAAATAAGACTTCTTAACGGAAAAGTGAAGCGTCATGTCTGCAGTTTTGTTTTATTTTCCAAAATTTGTGATATTTCGGACATTAATGTGTCATAACGGTGGATTATTAACCATTAGTGTTTGTGAACGTTAAAACAAAATAGTGCAACATAATTTTTCAAATTCTCTCAAGAACATGTGAGATCTCATTATGAGGTCTCAAGGGGTTTTGGGGGGAGGGCATCTCATTTACCATTTATCATCTTTATCACCACTCAATTCTCATTTACTATTATTTATATGTTATTAATATATCTCTCACTTGACACTGGATACATGTGCTAAACGCACGAAGCCATTATGTAAGGAAAAGAAAAAACCAAATAAACATAGTAGACATGAGCTTTGTTGTCCAGTCCCCATTTGCACTCGTTCACGAGTATGACGGATGAACCAGCTGTAGATAGATAGATAGATAGAAAATTCTTTATTGTACACCAAATTCAAAATAAAACAGTTGCAAAAGAAAATTGGCGGCCTTATAGCTTACAGCGATTTCTTCCAGGCAACCTTAGGATGAAGAGTGATTACAATTAAATGAAAACCGGGGATACTCAATGTATTGCCATATTATAGGCCTAATTGGGCGGCTTGAAAAGGATGCAGGACGCCACACACTTGTTTTTTTTTAATTGTGACACGTCATAATAACTACTTCCTGTCTAATGATAGACCCTAATTGTCTGCGATGATGATGATGACAAAATCTAATTGACAGCCATTCTGCCTTATTGCCTTTACCTAATTTTATCATAGTATCGCTTTGGTACAAAAGTAATAGATTATTTAAAGCAGATTTCTTTCCCCTAAACCTTTTGACGTAAACGCGAACGACATTCTGAGTAAACATGAAAATAAAAGTAAATTCTATACCTTCGGATAGGTCTGGACATCTCAATCTTTCAAAGTGACGTATGATGTCGTTCATCGAAGCGAACCACAGGTGGATTTAATGGAAATAAACATGAGTATTTCTTAGTAAAATTATTTTTGTTGGTTGTACAGGACCTTTTCGACCGAACTTGCATTTATTTAATATTATATTAAATTCGTGATAATACATCACGGCCCCTTCTGTCTTAGGAGTAAAGCCACCCTTGTTTCCCCCCGAGAGGTCTTCACTTTGGCATGGTGGGGGGGCTGAGTATCTCCCGAAGGCCGGGAAAAGGTAACACTCAAAGATTGGCGACTCTGAGTGCCCTTAATACTGAATACCGGGGGAAAACTAAGAGGGTATGCCTATGGAGGTAGGAGGGCCGCGTCCACTTCGCCTCTCCAAGGAGGTCCTCCCGGTTCAAAGGAGTCTAGCCAACCTCACCTTTTTTTTTGTGTTACGTCGATAATAAAATGCATTTACGTACTGACTCCCGGCGCAAGGTAGACCGAGAGAGGTGTGTGGGACTCACCCCCGGTAGACACGACCGCCAGCAGTAATACCCACTAAAAATCTTTAGACGACGCCCGCCGCTTGTTGTGAAAGAGGCGGGGGGGGGCAGTACCTGGGTTGCAGTTCTGAAACCCCGCCTGCGGCCAACGTCCCCCAGATCAAAACCGGGAGGACCTCCTCAGAGAGACGCAGTAGACGCGCCCTGCCTCCTGCCTCCGCCACCTAATACCCTCCTGGCGCTGCTGGGCGGGCCCCCCTTTCCCGCTCGCTGCGTCTTCCACAGGTCCCTCTTAGTTTCCCCCCCGGTAGTCAGTACTAAGGGCACCCAGAGTCGCCAATCTCTGGGTGTTACCTTTTTCCTAGCGCCCTACCGGGAGTTACTCAGCTCCCCCCCCACGACAAGTTGGAGACCAGTCGGGGGGGGAGTCAACCTCACCTGCCAATTAACGGATGAGGCTCTGGAGAATATAAAAGTGCCCGGAAACTCGCTACCTATTACATGGGACCAACAATATAAATGGCGAAGAGTAGTCGTATAGTATGCCTCTACCGACCCCTTCAGGGAAACAGGCGTGATATTATATATGTAATAATTTTTTTGGAAACGACAGATCATCATAATTTTAGCCATTGTCTCAGTTAACTGCTATACTAATATAGGGAAAAATGTCTATAATCACCACGCTAGGCAGGCGGAGGCATGCCATACGCACCCATATTATCCGGTATGGTTTAGCTTAGTTGGCTCTTACCAGGCTATCGAGATGGTATGGGCAAAATTTTTCTTGCCCCGAACCACACGACACCAGTTCACATACAAGACACCAATTAACATACACGGAAAGCTAACATAGCGCTTTCAAAATTAACTATATGACAACATACACTTTGTGCGTTAGACTTATAAATATAAGACAACGGGTAAATTATACCTTTTTGATAGTTTTTATAAGATTACTGTCCTTATGAAGATAAAGAAATATCCAGACCATAACAAATATTCAATGCACAAAGATAATTTAGTTTAAGCGTAACTCGAAAAAAACATTAGACCTACAAAACTTGCTGATTGATTTCCGCCTGAATTAAGGTTAAGGCAGCTTTTGTTAAATATGAGTTAAAAAAACCTGTCACTCTTTTTCGTATGAAATTTCATTTCCGCGAATTTCAATACTGCGAGTTGACATTACGACTCCTTCTTGACGAGTTTATTTCCAAATTGTTTCTATTTAAGGTGAAGTTTATAACAAAATAGACGCTTTAAAGACCTGCCTTCCGAAGAACGGAAATCATCATCATCATCATCTCAGCCATCTGACGTCCACTGCTGAACATAGGCCTCCCCAATAGATTTCCACATTGAGCGATCCTGAGTCGCCTGCATCCATCGGCTTCCCGCCGCCTTGACCAGATCATCGGTCCATCGCGTGGGAGGCCGTCCTCTACTACGTTTACCGGTTCGCGGTCGCCATTGCAGAACCTTGACGCCCCATCGGTCGTCGGTTCTTCGAGCTATGTGCCCCGCCCATTGCCACTTCAGCCTGCAAACTCGCCTCGCTATGTCGGTCACTCCAGTCCTCCTACGGATTTCCTCATTTCTGATTCGATCACGTAGGGACACTCCGAGCATAGCTCTCTCCATTGCACGCTGAGCGACTTTGAGCTTTCTAATGAGGCCCATAGTCAGGCACCAAGTCTCAGTACCGTACGTCATCACTGGCAACACACACTGGTTAAAGACTTTTGTCTTAAGACACTGAGGTATTTTTGACGAGAAGATATAGCGCAGTTTCCCGAACGCAGCCCAACCGAGCTGGATTCGACGATTGACCTCTTTCTCGAAGTTGGACCTACCCATTTGGACTTTTTGTCCCAGGTATACATATTCGTCGACAACTTCGAGAGCCGAGCCTCCAATAATTATTGGGGTAGGCTTAACATGGACATTCGACATAATTTTCGTCTTGTCCATGTTCATTTTGAGACCTACCCTTTGGGAAGCTCTGTCGAGGTCTTCGAGCATTGTGCCCAGATCCACAAGCGACTCCGCTATGACCACTATATCGTCGGCAAATCGAAGGTGAGACATATACTCGCCATTTATGTTGATGCCGTAGTTTCCCCAGTCCAGCATTTTGAAAACATCCTCCAGGGCAGCAGTGAACAGTTTCGGAGATATGACATCTCCCTGTCTCACGCCCTTCCGCAGGAGGATAGGATTCGTGTGCTGGTCTAGTACGCGTACGGACATGGTGGCGTTTTTGTATAAACTTCTCAACACTTCAATATACCGATGGTCAATGCGGCATCGCTGCAGGGACTGAAACACTGCCCAAGTCTCGATCGAATCGAAGGCCTTTTCATAGTCCACAAACGCTAAGCAAAGTGGCTGGTTATACTCCTCGGTCTTCTGTATAACCTGCCGCAGCGTATGTATGTGGTCCATGGTTGAAAAGCCTTTTCGGAAACCGGCTTGTTCGGGAGGCTGGAAGTCGTCAAACCTATGACCGAGACGGTTCGTGATGACCCGTGAAAACAACTTATAGACGTGGCTCAGTAGCGTGATTGGCCTATAATTCTTCAAAAGAGATTTGTCACCTTTTTTGAAGAAAAGTACAACCACGCCACTGGCCCACGCCTGTGGCGTACGTCCCTCGAGGATGACGGTGTTAAAGAGCCTCTGAAGTACCTTTAGTACCGGTGTACCACCCGCTCTCAGAAGCTCTGCTGTCATCCCGTCTTCACCCGGTGCCTTGTTGTTTTTCAGCTGTTTCAGGGCCATCCTAATCTCGTATAGGCTGACGTCCGGGATGTCTTCGGTGTAGTGCCTGGTTAGTTTGGCTCTAGGATCTTTAGCCAAACAAGTAGCGGGATCCTGCGTACTAGTATATAACTGCCCATAAAACCCTTCGATCTCCCTCATGATCTCAGGTTTCGACGTGACTAGATTGCCCTTGTTGGTCTTCAGCTGCGTTAACTGACTCTGGCCAATAGACAGATCTCGTGCGAACACTTTCGAACCCCTGTTCCTCTCTATTGCATTTTCAATACACGTAGTACTGAATCTGCGAATATCAAGTCGCAAGGATTTCGTGATCTGTCTATTGATACGCCGGTAAGAGAATGCATCTGCTGAAGACTGCAATCGCATATGTCGTCGTGCTTCCATGAGATCAAGAGTCTCAGTCGATAATTTTTGGGTTTTATTTCGGGGTCTGGTCTTGTAAAATTTGGACCCCACCGCGTGGACAGTCTCAACTAGCCCGCTACTTAAGTCGTCGACGGACACGCAGTCCTCTAGACCTGCGAAGCGATTTTGAAGCTCGATCTGAAAGTACTCGGGGTTTTGAATAAGGGCAACTGAGGGTCGGAGCGTAGACTTCATCAGGCGGGACCTTTCAAGCTTGACATTTATATTCAATGTGCCTCTTACAATTCGGTGATCGCTGCCGGTTTTCACCCTAGCGATTACAGAGACATCATTGAATATTTGCCGCTTAGTGGTCATGATAAAGTCTATCTCATTCCTCGTGAAACCATCAGGGCTCATCCAGGTCCATTTTCTCTGCGGAGGTTTCTTGAAGAAGGAGTTCATCATAAAAAGTCCCTCCTTCTCCATGAAATCCGCTAGCCGCTGGCCCCTTTGGTTCCTTCGCCCTACTCCAAATTGCCCCACTTTCTGCTCGTCACCACTTCGCTGGCCTAGCCTTGCGTTGAAATCCCCCATAACAACCGTGTAGTGAGTTGGTAAAGTATGTATGGCGGCAGAAATGTCGTCATACAATAACTCTACGTCCTCATCAGGGTGTGTCGAGGTCGGTGCGTAGACCTGAATTACCTTCAGCGAATACCGTTTGGTGATTCTGAGTATTAGGTACGCTACCCTAGTCGACACACTCTTTATAGACACGATGTTGTTACGGATGGACTTCCGGACTATAAAACCGACACCACCTTGGGACAGGTGGTCGCCCTCCCGGTGGTAGAGCAGATTGCCGGATTTGAGGATTACCGTATCCTCCCCCTGTCTTCGGACTTCAGATAACCCGATAATGTCCCAGTGCAACTGCTCTATTTCGTCTTCCAGCTCGTCAATCTTCTCATCAGTCCTCAGTGTGCGTGTGTTATAGGTTGCCAGGTGCAGAAGTCGTTTAGAATGGTAGCCGGATCTCTGCCGGTGATTCTTTGCACCCCCTGCCCCGCCGTTACCAAGACCGCTACCGTAATCTGGAATAGCGGGGCCGCCGGGGACTGGGGGCCGTTTGTGTGTATGTGCCATTCTATTAGGGGTATTTGCCCGTAATCACCACGCTGGGCAGGCGGGTTGGTGATCGCAGTTCCAGCCAGTACGCAGGATGGCGCTGCTGCCCATCATCCGGTTCTATTTCTCTTCGTCGACTCTTACGACTCCCTATGAGATGAGAGGGGGTGACGCTATTCTAGGCCGGCGCCACACGGCCAAGGAACGCAAGAAGAACGGAAAAGGTTTAATCAAAATGTAATTTTATCGGTCACCCATTAAATGTCTATTCTCTATGCTACCGTGTTATAGCTAGAAAGCCGCTAACTGCCAGTGAGTAATTTTCAATTTTAAACGCTGCTATAATACAATAGAGTTTATATTTCAGAAAAATACATATTTGCACGATAGTATGTTTTGCTTTACATTGGTAATCCTTTCCAAAACTTATTTATTTATTTATTTATTTATTTATTTATAATCTTATGCTACCATTACAGGTGTCTTAACCTAATGCGATAGCAAAGCAATGTTTATAATAAATACAATATATTATTAATCTACAATATTATTTAAATATAATATAATATAACATAAACTAGCCTACCTGATATCCTATATTAACAAAATAAGTTCTAAATCTAACGTAACTGATAACTTATTATATTTAACGCAGTTCTGGCGAATTCACTAAAAGTGCATGAAAATATATCCACCGTGTCATGAACCGTGTTTATAACATGAAACGCGCGGATAAGTGGCGTTTTCGCTAGTAGGTTGGTCCTGGCCACAGGCACAGCCAGCAAGCGCGGGCGCCGCCGCCGCCACACGCACCGGTCCGGCACGCTCAGCTGCAGGTAGCACAGCAGCTCTGGATTGTGCTGCATTCCACGCAACACCCTCACCACGTACACGGCGAGCGCGAACTCTCTACGGACCCTGAGCTGATTGTACCCTACCATACCCAATACGAACAAAGTAGGATACATCAGCGGGTAGAATGGGTATACCCCATAAAGTTTTAAGTACAAGTATCTTGTGAACTTGTTCTGAATCCGCTCCAACATGACACTATACTTCGCTTCATGGGGAGCCCATATAGCTGCACTGTGTTCGAGGTGGCTTCGGACCAGAGCATCGTATAACACCCGGAGTGTGGCGATGTTAGTGAACCCCTGCGATTGCCTTAGTACAAAGCCCAAGTTTCTGAACGCCCTCTTGCATATCTTTACAATATGGTCACGAAAATTTAGGTCTGGTGTAACATACACCCCTAAATCTCGGACTTGAGATAAGCGCTGCATTGGAGATGTATCTACTTTGCACTCGTAGCACACAGGAGTCCGCGAGCGGGTAAACGTCATCACTGAGCATTTGGAGTCATTGAAGTAGAGTTTATTATCTTGACTCCACTTTACTACCCGGTTGATGTCCTCCTGTAGCCGCTCACAATCCGACTGATCCTTGACCTCGAGCAGTAACTTGAGGTCATCTGCAAACAATAAACATAACCCATGTTTTACGACCTCCGGTAAATCGTTTATCATTATGATAAATTCAAGAGGCCCTAAGTTACTACCCTGGCTCACACCAGACCTGGTGAAATACGGCTCCGATTCATATCCATCGTATTCAACATACTGCTGTCTGTTTTCCATATAACTGGCGAAGAACCGCAATAGATGTGGAGTGCAACCAACTTCAGCCAGCTTTAACAGCAGAATGTCATTGTCGACCGTATCAAACGCCTTTCTAAAATCGAAGTAGGCTGCATCCACCTGCACGCCAGCATCAACCGCCGGCACCACCCGGGCCATAAAACTAAGCAGGTTGGTGGCGGTGCTACGCCCCAGACGGAACCCGTGTTGTGCGTCCGTCAGCCGCGCCGCGACCTGCCCCTGCAAGCTACTCTGGATCGCTGACTCCAGTACTTTGGCCGGGGTCGACAGTACCGCCACCGGCCTGTATCCGCTCACATTCAGACCTGACTTGCCTTTGGGGACAGGAACCACCCGCGTAACCTTCCATCTTGCCGGGAACGTTTCCTGTCTTAAACTGGCGTTAAAAATATGAAATAGCGGCTCCACGAATATGAAGCCACAATCTTTGAAGAGAAACGCTGGTAGACCATCTGGGCCCGACGAACGTTTTGGCTTCAACTTAAAGAGCGCTTTCTCTATCTCCTTAAGGCTCAGAGAATCCAGGCACACGCGCGCACTGCTCGTCGCGGCCGCCACCGCCGCCGCGCTCGCGTCCAGGCGCGGGGGCTCCGGGCTGTACACCGACTGGAAGTACTCAGCGAACTCCCGAGCACACTCCTCACCTTTCATATGTTGGCCATCTTTTACGATAATCTGTCTGTTTATTCTACTTTTCTTCGAATTAATATATTGCCAGAACGATTTGGGGTCTTTCGCAAATTGGTATTGAATTTTATTTTTGTACTCCCTATGTGCTATTTCTATATCTTTTTTAATACGTGCCCTACACTTCGTGAACTCCCTATAGTCGGCATTTAGCTTCGTTCTTTTATAACGCTTATGAAGCCAAGCTTCATTTTTTATATCGTCAATAATATCCTTTGTATACCATTCGGGATATATGTACCTCGAGCTATCGCAAATAAGCTTTTTTCTGGGTACGCATTCGTCTAACACACAATACAGATTATCATAAAAAAAGTCCAACATGTTTTCAACTTCACTCATCTCACACATCGCACTCCAATCCATTGCATACAGCTTAGAATATAACAAGGGATAGTCAGCCTTATAAAAGTTCCACTGCGGTCTACGAGCGGTAGCAGCGGGCGCGGCGGAGGGCGCGGGCGACGGCGGCGGGGGGGCCACTGCGACGCCGAGCGCCAGCGGCGGGTGGTGCTGGTCCTCCGGCACCAGTGCTTCGTCCGCCGCCGCCACCACTACGTCCCCAACGCCTGTACTCAGAACCAAATCTAGCTGACGACCTAAGTGATTAGGTATATTGTTACTTTGAGTGAATTCGCAGTACGTTATGAAATATTCATAATAATTACTAACATTTACAGGACAAGAATACATATTAAAATCTCCTACGACTACCACTTTCTTATATTTATCACATAGTTTTTCAATAATTCTAAACAAAATCATGTAATCGTTTTCCGTACTTCCCGGGGGTATATAAACGACACAACACAAAAATAAAAATCTATGAAACAAGTGTACAGTTGCACACACTAGCTCAAATACGCAGTTATCCAGCGACGCGCCCGGCACGCGTACTCGTCGTAGCTCGAACCGGTGTGTGGCCACGAGAAACGCGCCGCCCTGCTTGCGACCGTCCTCTCGATCACAGCGTAATATTTTGTATCCCTGAGGGATGATTTCCGCATCTTGAATCGATTCGTTGCAACCCGATTCTGTGATTGCATATAAGTCTGCAGTACATGATGGTATATTGTTTCTAAAATAATCCAATTTTGTTCGAAGTCCTCTCACATTTTGATAGAATATACCTACAAGTGATTTATTGTTATTTTTGACTATATGGGTTTTTAGTTGGTCTCCGAAACCAAATCCACTCATTAAACTCCGCATTCATTGGCCATTTGTCCGCGTTGTTCAATCTCTCATTATACACTTCCCGGTACCCCTATTCTAAAAGAAGAATACCCTCGTTCCGTTTTATGCGTAATTTTATCTATTTCGACTGTTACATCTTGTCCACATACACTTTTGACATGATCTGTCAAAGCTTCTGAAGTAGTGTTCGGATGTAATCGCCATACATGCAGATACTTCATTTTTTCGGTAGCTACTATCGCTTTTAACTCCGTATTTCTACCAACTCCTATATTTTTGGAAAGTCGGTTACTCTTCTTATTTTTGACTGTCGTCCAATCCAAATTCGAGTTGTCTTGGCTCTGATCATTAGATTGGTATGTTGGTGGGCTAGTACCCTCTGCCTGGAGCATTGCCGATTTCGTGGCCCCATCTTTGTTTACCTTTTGAGACTTTGTTGGCTTCTTGTAATTCGCATTCGTCTTATGTTGATGACTGATAATTAAATCGTTATTTTGGCAAACAATATCAGACGGCCCAGAGGATTTTGTAACTACGTTAGTGCTCAATTCCTGTGGTTGATTAATTAATTTTGAGTCCACCTTCTTTTCAATGACCTTAATTATTTTAACCAAAGTAGTGAGTTCACTTTTGGTTTCCGAGTACTCCCTTTGCAATAAACTTATTGCTTTCGCTTGGTTATCTAAGCGGGCAACAATATCACTATGGAACTTTCTGAGTTCGGAAAGAAGTTCAGAATCCGAGTCTCCTTCCAGCATGGCTGGAGAGAATCTGGCCTTGGTCCCGCGCTGGGTGTTAACATTGCTTACGGGAGGGCTGGCCGAGGCACTGGATGGCCCTACAGTAGACCTCACAGGTGTTTCCATATTCCCGCCTTTTGGGTTTAAGCAAACACACTCCGGGCAAACCCATTTCTTTCTATAAGCAATTGTATATGCTTTAAAAGCGTCAAGCGCAATCTTAAGACATTTTATGTCATACTTCTTTTTACATTTTTCATTTGAGCATTCCATAAAGGAGCTACCCGTTATTTTTGAACAACAAGCGCTGCAATCTTTTGCCATCGTAGGTAAACAAAATAATAATTACTCATTCAACCGACGATTCACCGATGCTAGCCCGCTCGGTCCGCTGCCCGCTGCCGTGCGACAAGAGCTCGTTTCTGTCCCCCGAGGTGAGGAAGAGCCTACCTCAGCTTGCACGGCCCGCGCGATGTTACACTCGCAGATTATTGTTCACAGAAAGTTCACTCCACCTTAGTTCTTATTGCACTTATTGTATACACACATTATTGTCAATATCGCGTAAACTAGATTTCCATAATTTGGGTAAAATTACCAAAAAAAGCGTCCGTACCCTAGCGCTTTCGAACGACAATTATACAAACTATTACAATATAAAAAATAATACTTTAAATTTAAATTAGCGAGTATAAAATTAATATTAATTCATTGTGAGTTTTCTTAGAATTGATCTAAAACTAACTCTAGCGGCGCCAGCTTTTCGATTAAACCAACATCTTCATATTGATTTCAAATTACTAAAACTAATAACAATTTCTATGCACATTTTCCTTATTGGAGGAACAAATAGGTTGGGGACATATTTTTCCTTTTCACATACAATTTCGTACTATAGCTATTATTTAGGGGACCACCGATGCTTGAGGCAATAATTTACATTATTTTCTTCCTCTCTAGTAGGTACTATTACAAAACTTTTGGCAACGGCTTCAGTTCGTTCAACTGACTTTAATTGTGCGTCCTTATACAAAATAACTAGCAGCGTCCTGCGGTGTTACCCATGTGGCTCCCGTTCCCGTGGGGATAGCGAAGTAAAAAGTATCCTGTGTGTTTATTTATAAAATACCTGCGTGCTAAATTATATTCTTATCGCCGGTTCAATTGTGTAGAACAATCAATGGGTGTAGTGACCTCATTGATATTCATTTGGACACCTTTGGGAAGTTCTGCATGAGTTTGCATAAACATTTAAGCATTTAAATAATTTACTTTATTTAATTTTTAAAATTGCTGTGTATTTTGTTTTGTATATATCTATGTTATGGCTTGCTTGTTGGTTCACATAATGATTACTGTACTTTCTAATTTTAAGCATGCTATGTTCACCTGTTAGTAATTGTGCATTAAGCTAATACTTTTATAAAATGTAATAGATAAGAATTGATGTAACAATTGTTGATGATCTCAGTAAATAAATAAAAAAATAATCCGTTCAGTAGTTTTTTCGTGAAAGAGTAACAAACATACAACTCACAATCTTTTGCATTAATTATATTTATATAGGATATTCGCAGTTATGACTTAAAAGTAAAGTTATTACTAGTGGTTAACCACGTTCTTCAACTAGAAATTCGATTTTATCGCGCATCTTGTTTAAGTAACTTCAAATATTATATTTATGTCAACTAAAAATACACCTTACAAAATAGTTTTACGCATCTAGAACAAAGAAAAGAAAAGAAAAGAGAAATAGAAAATACTTTCCATACAAACTTTGATCCCCTATGTTCTACCCCTTATGAATTTTTTTCGCATCAAAAACGGCAGCCCATGTCTTTTATCAGTCTCTAAACTATCTGTGCATCAAATTAACAGGAAATATTTTTTTTTAAATTGGTTCAATTTTGGCGTGAAAGCGAGACAGACAGATAGAGTTAATTTCGCATTTATAATGTTAACATGGATGAACGCAGAATATTGTTACCTTACTACTTAAACAATTTTCAAACTTATAATATTGTATTCGCTTCGAAAAGTTCCGCCTTCTTTTACCTTGTAGGCAGTTTTAAGTGTCGACTATGAGAAATCCTACCGAATGATGCAGCTTCATCCCGCGTACTAGGTTGCCTAGCGTGATTATGAGCAAATACCCCCAATATAATGAATTATTACGGAGGCCAACGTTCAGCATTGGACTTTATATAGCTAAAATTATTATAATTGGGTGTATAGGTCTTATTAACATCTTAAAAGGCCAATCTAACTTCTTCTGCAAATGGTGCACCTACAGATTAAATGACGAGGCTCTAGCAAACATAAGAGTTCAAGATAAACGGCAATAGGTTCCCCGCCTATAACGTGGGACCAACAATAAAATTGACAAAATGTGAGCACATAATGTGCCCATTACAAACAGGCGCGTTTGAAGGTATGATATGCATATTATGAAGTTTAAGAACTATATTGAATTTATTAATCAGTTAATCAGTATTCATTTAGTAAATTTGCTGATAACGTAAATGTTGTCAAATATTGTAAACTGATTAATCAGAGTAAAGAACCCCGAATTCGAGTGGGGTCAAGACGCCAGCTTCGGTGCCACATGTGTCACGAAATAAATTATTTTCGTGACACATGTGGCACCGACAGATTTTGCGGTGCATTTCGGATGAATAGCTACTGATAGAGTTGAACCATTTGAGAGTGAATTTGCTTCTTTAAAAGTAGGCTCGGTGCTCCAAACTCGCTGAGCATATTGTACCTCTAGTGGGATCGAGGCGCCTTTGACTAGCAGTTCGACAGATTTTGCAGTGCATTTCGGAGGAATAGCAAATGATCGAGTCGAATCATTTGAGAGTGAATTTGCTTCTTTAAAAGTAGGATCGGTGCTCCAACCTCGCTGAGCATATTGTACCTCTAGAGGGATCGGGGCGCCATCTTTGACTAGCAATTTGATAGATATTGCGGTGCATTTCGGAGGAATAGCGACTGATCGAGTTCGAGTATCGAACTGCTCAGTCTCAACAGTTTATTTTTGATAATAAATCATTTCAAATTGATTTCTCTTTAACGTTTGCTGATTCGCGGTCGCCATGAACCGGCGATCCTGATTGATTTTGTGATAGTAAATTAATAAATATTTCTGACACTTACACCAATTATTTAGTTCCAAGATAAGTTTTATTAAGAACTTGTGTTATGGATACTAAATAACGGATAAACGTACATAAATATTTTTTTTGTAAATACACACTTAATATACATAGAAAACACCCAGACCAGAACAAATATTCATATTTATACACACAAATATTTGTCCTGTGTGGGAATTGAACCCACGACCTCAGGAGTGGAGTGCGGATATATTCGCCACCACGCCATAGCGGTCATCGATAATATTTCAAAATATCCTACTTCGTATGTAAATAGTCATATCATACCTTTGCCAGACTTAAGCTTAGGGCTCACTGGTCAATTATATTATATGGGGCAACTGCCGTCTGAACTCCGTAACCAAATAGAAAATATTATTTTATAACTACACCAGCTGTCAGGATGTTAGAAGGTTCATGTTCATGACAGCCGAGACCGACGGCTTAACGTACTTTCGTATGTAATTAGTTAGAAAGGTTTAATTAAGATGTAGGGAGATGTTCGGAAGTACGAATAAAGTTTATATCTCGAAACTACTAACTAACAGGGTCCGCCACGACACCTTAGTGATCAGTGGCAAGCAGGAAAACCCAACTTAACTTTAACCCTCTTAAATAGATACCATGAAACATGACATACGCATCTACTACTTACTTTTTCGTGAAATCTCACTTTTTTACTACGTTTAAGAAATTACTAGTAATACTTGCAAAAGAAATAATAATGTCAGGAAATAATAAATAATTAAATAAAATATTGAATTTCGTTGCAGTCTCCATTTAAGCTGATAAGCTTGTGTTTAGAGACGCCGCTCTTCCTTATTTTATACATATTTTCTATTACCTCTCCCAGTGCAAATTAGTTTGTATGGGTACTAGTGCGCGCGCGCGTTTGTTGTTGTTGTTGTTGTGTGTGTGTGTGTGTGTGTGTGTGTGTGTGTGTGTGTGTGTGTGTGTGTGAGTGACTGTGTGTGTGTATGTGTGTGTGTGTGTGTGAAATAAAAGTTTTAGTAAATTACTTTTTTGATTTTATTTTTGAGCATTTGAATGCTACATGGGTGTTTAAGGTTTCTCTGAACAGGTTAGGAACCCATGCCAACCTCACCTGCAAGTGGTGCACCTGCCGAACAACGGACGAGGCTCTGGCGAACATAAAAGTACCCGATAAGCGGCAATACGCGCGCCACCTTTTACGTAGAAGTCGTGGGACCAACAGTAAAATTAACAAAATATTGGCACATAATGTGCCTTTTATAAACAGGCGTGTTCGATAGTATATGCATATTATGAAGTATAAGAATTGTATTGGATTAATTATCAAAATCAGTATTAATTTAATAAAAGTTGCTAATAATGTAATTGTTGTCAAATATTGTAAATTGAATAATCAGAGTAGAGCACGTGTCTCGATTGGGAACAAGACGCCAACTTAGGCTAGCAATTCTACAGATATTGCGGTGCATTTCGGAGGAATAACTACTGATCGAGGTAAACCACTTGAGAGCTGCTTTAAAAGTAGGATCGGTGCTCTGAACTCGTTATACGTGCTCCTAATAAAAATTGGCAAAGCGTGGGCTTATAATATGCCTCTGCCGACTCTTTTGGGGAAACAGGCGTGATTGTATGTATGATTGTACGAAATGCTATATATAGTGTAAGACGAAATTATTACTAGAACAATTAAACTCGTCGGCGTTGTCTCGAGGAGCACTAGGATAACCGGTATGCAAGAGACTCCGATTTTATAAGTACTTTGTTATGTGATCTCAAAAAATCCTTATGATATCTCTTATACAATTACTATGATCATTTATTTTATAACATCACTAACTGATAAAAATATTCTCGCATACATTAAGAATAGTTTTAGCTCCTGCACAATCTTATGAACAAACATTTCATCATAATCGTCGATTTTTATTGAGAGGGTTACAGGGTCATACTCCTCCACGTGGAGACAAGTCTGGGTTATATCATACTTTAATGTCTTATATACTTCAATACTTTATTGTCTTTAAGATCAACAGGATCGTTTCGATTCGTCAAATTTATATAGGCTAAACGGAAATACAAAATATTTTTTTTTTTAGCAACAATGAAACAGATATGAGCCGTACCATAATCAAGAAATAATAGCAAAATGTATTTATTCTTGTATGTATCTATGTATGTACTCTTTGTCAGAATTTTAAAGGTTTGTCAGTTAATCTGTCTGTTGTGTTTTTTTTCTCAAGATTTGTCAGTCTGTCGGTGACTCTTATTGGGGGAATTTGTCAGTCAGCTTGTCGTGATTCTAAAGGGTGGAGGGGATTGTCCAGCAATCAGTCAGTCTGTCAGTGAATCTATGACGGCGAACAAAAACGAGATTAAAAAATGCCTCAACCAACTCATCTCATTATTGCGACAAAGTCAGAGTATGAAATATAGCGAATAGGAATCAAATTTACTTCTGATAAAATCATAGACTACATACCTACATAAAACTTGTCAAATATATTTTTTTAGGTTATTCTAAAATAGTCATTTATTCCGCGCGACGTTTGAATTTCCACTTCGTTCGTTTCTACTTTTCTAAATTAAGTCAATTTAATATTTTATTTTGTTTCTTTCATATATTTAACAAACAAAAGGATTATCTTGTCTAAATATTGAGTTAGGTACTTCATTCAATTTGTGAGTCCGATTAACTAAATTGTTAAGTTCTCAACTTTACATTACCCAAACGAATTATTACTCTTTTTTTGCTCTGGCAACTCTGAAGTGGTCGTACGTCAAAAGTACGGCTCCGTATTAAATTTAAAGAATTTATTTAATTTTAATGTTAATTGTAAAATAATACTTTGAAAAATAATAATAATCTTTTAAATAATCGCTTAATTGTATTAATCTGATAAAAGTGAAACTAAATTAAGTGTAGGCGCCGGCTCAGTGAAGTGCTCGTGACCAGAAGCAGCTGTTATAATTATATTTAAATTTGTTTTGTGCATATTTTCGTGGACTGCATTGTCATAAACCTGGGAAGTATTTTGTTTTTCAATTATCTAAGCTTTATTCACTAAAGGATATATTAATAATACTAGATAGGTAGATACTTTAAATCTATAAACACAGACTTCGCAAGCCTATTAATTCCTTAATCAGGGTTAAAACAGCTTTGTTGGTTATTTCTTTTCAATATATCAAAGAGTTCTAAGCTAATAAATGGTTAAAATCTAAATTTCAGTTAAAAAACTATAGTTTTATATCTATTTGTTACCTACCCTCTTATTTCAAATATAATTCTCACCATTGTAGACAATATTATTGACCGACTCTGTTAAACTAATTTTTTTATACTTATTAGTTCATTATAAGTATATGTCTAAGTCATAAATAGAATGGTGATTCACATTCAGTCATTATATCTCAATTATTAAGTCTCAAGCATTGTGTGATTTTAATAATTAATCCTGAATTTTGCTTAATTGTTGCTCTTTTTGCTCGGTTAAGCCCAATAAAGTTAAGACCTGACCATTGAAAACACTAAACAAAATATTTAATTCTAGACAGCAATATTCTTGAATATTCTTTTTACTTTTACTCTAATAATTAATTTTTAAAAAAAAAATAATAGTAGTTTGTTTAAACATTGCCTTTTGTTATAAAGTCCTTTTAGTCCCAAATTATTAATACCACATTAACAGTGTCACATTGGACATTATTAAGTAGTTTCTGTTGTGTTCATTACAGTCTCCATCATGCTGACTAGGCGTGCAACAACCCAAAGTATGGAACTAAAACTAAAACAAACTGCGAAAGAATTAGAAAGATCAAAACTGCTGTGTGAACAGTTGTTGTCTGACCGGGATGAGTCTGAGCAGGAGATACTAAAGGTTGTAGACAAAAATTCAGAATTAAAAACTGAGTTGTCTGCATTATTCATAAAACACCAGGAAGTACTGGGGCAGCGTGACCAACTTCAGCTCACCTTAAATGATCTTGACCAATGCAGCGCTACATATGAAAAAGCTTTGAGTCGCATAAATGACCTAGAAGTTGAAATATGTGAGGCTAATAACACAATTAGAAAGATGTCCAAGGAGCGAGCGCATGAAGAGGTTAGGCATTCCAATAGTTTATTTGAGGAACTTGCTTCATCACCTGACAATAAAAATGTAATAAATTTAAGGCACCTTAGTCATAATAAAATTAAAAAGTATATTAATGTTAATAAATTTATAAGAAAAACTGAGAGAATGGTTAAAAACAGTAACTGTTTTAAGAAAAATGTCGCTTGGAAGAAAGAAAGATTAGACCTGTTAGACACTATTGAAATATATGCGAAGAAGTTAAACATAAGTAGAACTAGTCATGAAAGGGATATTAAACAATTACAGTCTGACATTTTGCATTTGCAAGCCTCTCTTGATAGTATTACAGAAAATTATAACTTTGCTCAAAAAACAATTCAAGAACATGTTTGCACCTTCAGTGATTTAGCGGTAACTAATATTAAGCCAACTAATATAGATTTAAAAAAAATTGATAGCACGGAAATAAAATTAAATAATGTCAATTCAAGCTATGCCTATACACAAAAGTATGTAATGTTTTCTGATGAAGCTGGAAAGGACATTGGTCAGTTATTTTATAACAAGTCCGGATCACATATAACAAACAATTGTATGCCAGGGGCTTCATTTAAAGTAATTATGGAAAAGATAATCAATAGTCAATTTTCAAAGGATACCAATGTCATAATTTGTATAGCTAATAGGGGTACAGTCACAAAAAAAACTTTTGCCTACTATATAGAAAAATTGTCTATGGTCACTTGTAATAAAATAGTTATCTTTTCTTTTCCTTTTAGTAAGAGCTTATCTCAAAAAGAAAATTATGTTAGATATAATTTAAATCTATCAATTGATAGTTTGACATTTTATTACAATAACAAATTTCATGTTATTGATATAAATAACTTAGGTATTAATTTCTATTTGACAAATGGTAATTATTACATACCTAAATATATTAAAAAACGATTAGCTTCTACGCTATATTATTACTTTTTTAACTTAGCCAAAAACTTGGCTGTGAAACCTGCTTTTATTGAGCAGAACATTATTAATAATTCAAACTTGGAATCAATTCCAAATAATTTAAATTTACTCATGAGACAATAGAGGAGTTCTCTTGCAATAGATTGACCAATGAAAAGCCGCTCTTAAATTTATTTCATCAGAATGTTCAAGGCATTTCAGGCAAAGATCTAGAATTAAGTTTGTTATTAGAGTCATTAAATATCCATGTAATGTGTATAACTGAGCATTGGTTAAATGTTAATGAGTCTCTACTGGGACTACAAAATTATAAAGTAGCTAGTGCATTTCACAGGAAACAATCTATAAGAGGTGGATCACTTATTTTAGTACATAATAGTTTAAACAATAGGGCTCGTAGGGATGTTGAAACATCTTCAGTTGAACGTGTTTTAGAATTGTCTTGTACAGAGCTTAACCATTTTATTGTTTTATGTGTTTATAGACCGCCTAGTGGCAATTATCAACAGTTTGAAACTGCAATGGAGGATGTTTTAGCAACCTTATGCAAAAGTAATAAAAAAGTTATAGTATGTGGTGACTTTAATGTTAATATTTTGGAATCTTCCTCAATATCAGTTAGGTTTTTGAATTTGTTCAAGTCTTTTAATTTACTTAATTCTTTTCTTGAACCCACTAGAATTACGCCTACGTCTTCAACATGCTTAGACAATATTTTTTGTAATTTTACTATTATACATAAATCAATTGAGTATGGCGTAACTTCCGACCACAGTGGACAGATTATTAGTTTTGAATATAATTTTCAAAATGTAACTAAAAAAATATTAATTAGACCAATAACAAAGAATCTGGTTTTGAAATTTCAAAGCAATGTCAACGAAAAGCTTACCACGTTAGAAAACAATTCCGCTATAAATTATGATAAATTGTTCGGAATTGTACAACAAGAATTTAAGAATAACTTTAAGCTGAAAAGTGTGGAAATTTCAAACAAAAGGAAGTTTTGTGATTGGGCTACTCCCGGAATTTATAAAAGTAGAAAGAAACTTTTTGATTTATATAGAGAAAAAAGTACTTCAACAGATTCAAATTTTATTCAATATGTTAGAAATTATTCAAAATTGTTCAAACTTGTTTGCACCACTGCTAAGTCAATGCATCTTAAAAATAAAATTATGAATTCCAAAAATAAAATTAAAGCTACATGGAATGTCATAAACCAAGAATCTGGAAAATACAAGAATAATCATAGCATAATAACTCTTAAAGTCGATGATAAAGATATTGTAGAAGAAGAAGAGGTGGCCAACGCATTTCGGAAATTCTTTGTGAATATACCATTAGAGACAACTCAAGCACTTGACTCCTCTACTCAGCGTGCAGTCTTTCTTCTTGAAGACAATGTACCTCTTTGTAGTGAATTATTTAGTTTTAGAAATATTGATGGCTCTACAATAGTTAATACTTTTAATACAATAAATTTAAAATTAACTGAGGATTTATGGGGAATCTCAACCAACATTATTAAATCTATCATTAATATTATTGCTCCTCAGTTGGCAGTCATTTTTAATCAATGTATTGATGATGGTTCATTTCCAAGTTTAATGAAATACAGTAAAGTAATACCTCTTTTCAAAGCTGGTGAGAAGTCTGATCCTACTAACTATAGACCAATATCAGTACTCCCAGCTCTTAGTAAAATATTTGAAAAAGTTATTTTTAATCAATTACTTTGTCATTTCTCTCTGAATTCCTTATTTCATTCTCAGCAGTATGGTTTCACTAAGAGTAAATCCACTACAGATGCTGGTGTAGCCCTAATGAAGCATATATTTGACGCCTGGGAGGACAGGCAGGATGCGATTGGAGTATTTTGTGATCTTTCGAAGGCATTCGATTGCGTTGACCATCCTACTTTGTTAGCTAAATTGACATATTATGGTGTTAATAGTAATTCTTTAAAATTAATTAAATCTTACTTGAGTGACAGAACTCAAAAAGTAGTTATTAATAGAGTCGAGTCTTCTGGCGCGCCATTGCTTATGGGAGTTCCACAAGGTTCGATTTTAGGCCCTTTATTGTTTCTAATTTATATTAACGATTTACCTTTCTATACTAGAGATCTGTGCGAAACAGTTTTGTTTGCTGACGATACATCTCTGATATTTAAAGTGAACAGAGGCAAGGATCATTCTGACGTGATAAATAATGCTCTTGCGAAGGTTTTACATTGGTTTACGGTTAACAATCTATCTCTTAACGCAAGTAAAACTAAATGTATAAAGTTCTCATTGCCTAATGTTACAAAAGTCTCATCATCACAGCCCATTAACGTCCCACTACTGAGCACGAGCCTCCTCACACAAATCAAGGTGTGAGGGTATTGGGTCATACTCCACCACGCTGACCCAGTGCGGATTGGCGGAGGCAGGTGTATGGCGTCCTGCTGTTAGAATTTTTCAAGCCGCCCATGAGGCCTCTAACATGGCTTACCGACTACCACATTTAGTGATAACCGGGACCAACGGCTTAACGTGCCTTCCGAAGCACGGAAGCGCTCGATATCACATGCCACACAAACGGTCACCCATCCACGGACTGACCTCTGTAAACTCTGCTGTACTTTGGTGATCGTTTCCAACCACCGAACACCGCAGAGCTACGAGCGCTTCAAACTACAAAAGTCTCAACTAACTTGAAAATGAATGGCAAGAATATCGAGTTATTAAATGACACAAAGTTCTTAGGCATCAATATTGATTTTAAATTGCAGTGGAACCCCCATATAATGGATTTGTCCGGAAGGCTTAGCTCAGCATGCTATGCCATCAAAAAGATAAGACTCATAACAGACGAAGAAACAGCTAGATTAGTTTATTTTAGCTATTTTCATAGCATTATGTCATATGGTATGTTATTGTGGGGATCTGCTGCGGACATACATAATATATTTGTACTACAAAAGCGCGCCATAAGAGCTATCTATAATCTTAAGTCCAGAGATTCTCTTAGAGAGATGTTTAAAAGAATTAACATATTAACGGTTGCATCTCAGTACATATTTGATAATATAATGTATGTTCGCAAAAACATTAATACATTTGATAAAAATACAAAAGTACATAATTTTAATACTAGGAATAGAAATAAGCTCTCTCTGCCAAATTGTCGACTTCACAAAACTAAAAATTCATTTTTGGGTAATAGTATCAGATTTTTTAATAAAATTCCGCAGGAAATAATTGATCTACCATTGGCAACTTTTAAAAATGTAGTTAAAAAGCAGTTTCTTCAAAAGGGGTATTATGCTGTTAATGATTACTTATCGGATAAACAAGCTTGGGCTTAACATTTTCAACTTGTATGTGTATATTAGAATAAAAAGTCAACCAGATCATTGTCGTGACCATCCCTTATTGTACAGGCTCAGCTCAGTTTCACAATACATACTTACTTGACTGTGATGGAAGGTTCCCTTAGTGCTACTTTATTGGTTACAGCTTCGGGGGACCCTTTCAGTATCATCAAATTTACACTGTGTGTGTCATGTAACAAAAATAATTTAAAAGAGCATAGCCTGTGAGTTTCTTGTCAGTTCTTCTCACAGAGCGGAGGCTCGGAACTGGCACTTAGATTCACTTACACCTAATTTTTATTTATTTGCATGTAAGTGAATCTAAGCTTCGTGATTTCAGGGTTGATATACATTTTTTTTTCATGCATATTTTGTTTTGACGTTTTCAAGTGCTATGTAATAGTTTATGAAATAAAGAACTTTTTACTTTACTTTACTTTTACTTTGAATTTGGCTGTTGAATATTTCAAAGTCATTGTCAAAAATTACAGTACAGTTTGGCTAAGAACTAGTAGAATGTTGACTTCTAAATTTAGGGTGACTGCATGTTACGACTCGATCATTTACTTTATATCAATTTATTTTCTCTCGACAGTGGTGATATATTCTTATACAAAACTTTTTACGTTATTTAAAAATAGTCATTTATTTTAAGAGTATGTACATACAATTTTTATCAACTAGTTTTAAAATTGAGGTTAGGAGTGCAACAGCATCCAGGTGATAACTAAAGTCCAAACATTTTACACGTATCTGCATTTTTACATATAACCATGTCATCCCAGGTTTCAGATTAGGTTCTCGGCGCTGTGAACACAACGCCTCTCATACGTGAAACTCAGCAAAATATCTTTGAAAAACATGATTAAGTTTGTTACCACTACACGTTCTGAATAGACGAGTGAGCTGTCATTCCTGAAGGAGGCAAAAATCTACTTACGTACCCAAAGTGTTTGTGTGGGGAATAAGCTTTGGCTGAATAACAAATTGCTTCGCGCAAAGTGTTCAGAAGAAATCGTTACTTATATCGATACTATTGATACTCGGTGTTTTCCTATATATATTAAGTATGTATTTAAAAAAAAAATAATGTTTATCCGTTCTTTAGTATCCATAACACCAGTTCTTTGTGATACTTATCTTGGAACTAAATGATTGGTGTGATTGTAAGAGAATATTTATTTATTTACATTGAACAATATGTATTCATACTTTTAACATAATAGTTCTCGATAAGCGACTAACTCGCTACCTATTTCGTGGGACCAAAAATGTAGTTGTCAATTGGGTGTATAATATGCCTAATTGCCTATGCCTACCCCTTCGAGGAATCAGGCGTGACTGGATGTATTTATGTTTGTATGTGTTAAGCTAAATAGATAAAAGTTTAGATTGACAGCTGTGATATAGCCCTTTTTATATTCGATTAAATTCATTGATTAGATTTTAAAGAAATCTAAGAAAAGAAAGAATTTCTCATGAGATCGCGTATCCTCACTTAATTCCGCAGACCACTGCTCTATTTAGTCTAAAATTATGTTGAGTAAAAGTCGTGGGCCCTGTGGTACCGGCCTAGAATAGTGCCACACCCTCTCATCTTCTGGGGAGTCGTAAGAGCCTCGTCCACGCACGCAAGTTGGTTACCGCATGCGGCAGATAATTCCAAAGTCAAACAGACTAGTGTCAACTCATATTTCTTGGTTCGAGTGCTAAAAATCATCTTGATTCGAGTATGCTTTCAAGTCTACTGTTAAGGAACTTTACTTCGGAATCATTATAAGAATGAAACACAGAGAATCCCGAAAAAATACTCAACTTTTTATCTTCTACCAGCCACACCGAGCCTCGATTAATACGCGCTCACTTTTCTTAAGATATTACCCGTAATCCTACCCTTGTTTTATGCTAGGTTCGCATTTTTCAGAGCAGCCTCTTATTGTATAATAGCTTGCTGTGTTCCGCCAGTAAAATTATGAGAGCCAGAGTACTTTTAGGTAGGGTTGACTCTCAGGGTAGGGTTAAATTTATAGTCACATTAGCGTGTCTTATTCTTATTTAAAGCTTTTATATATGTATAGCTTTATTTTGTAATATGTTTCGATCAGTTCCTTTCTGTTTCTGCGGTATTCAATCTAGAATTTCAATTTGACCTTATTACCACTTTTTACCCTCTTGAGGATTAAATTTCGCAAAGTCTATGTAACCACCTAAATCCTAAAAGAACATTGCATGCACATTTTGACATTCGACACTCTTAGCTCTCGTAGTTTCTGGGTTACACTATTACAACCAGGACTATAAAACAACATTAAACATTGCCCATTTTTTCAAATAAAACCTTTTCTTTAATATCATTTCGACGTTGCTAATATTAATTTTGGGATTCGAAACGCGACGTTCGAATTTCCAGTTTTCTTTTCAGATTTTTTTTCAATACAAAAGGCTTTATTTCCTTCATCTTTTCTTTCTACTTTTCTAAATTAAGTCAATTTAATCTTTAATTTCGTTTCTTTCATACATTTAACAAACAAAAGAATTATTTTTCTAAATATTGATATAGGTACTTAATTCAATTTGTGAGTCCGACCAACTAAATTGAGTTATGTCTTGAAAGTTCTCAACTTTACATTATCTAAACGAGTTTGGCTGTTAAATATGTCATAATATGTCTATTTCATTGTCAATAATAACAGTACAGTTTGGTTAAGTACAAGTATAATTTTGACTTCAAATTACTTAAATCAATTACTTGATTTAAATTTATTTTCTCTCGACAGTGGTGATATTTTCTTATGCAAAAGCCTCATTAAATATTAAAAATTATAAAAGATAAAGGCATAATTATGTAATCTAAGCGTTACAATAGTTTCATTTACTCCTTATTCTTAGAAATGGTTTATTTAGGAACCTTTAATGGCGGTTCGTGTGTGGCAATTGCGATCCAGAAAAATAGTAGAGAACATACGGTATCCCACCCTTTTGTCTGAAGGTCTTGCCAAGACGACAGAAAGGCGGTAAATATGTGGCACACGTTTTATTAACATGGATAACTATTGAATCATCACTACTGTTTTACAACAACTGTTTCACTCACTACATCACTGTTTTTTAACAAATATTTTTGTTATGAAAATTTTAAAGAATTTGTTAAAATACTATTACGAATTATATTTTATTTAATGATAAGTTACTTTTAATATATACAATAATATGTACTTGCTGTGCCCTTGCAGGGTCATGTTTGTTACCTTCTATCTTTGTTAAAACGTTTATATGTACAACATGAATGCAATAAAGAACTTTGAAATTTTAACTTTGAACACTATCGAACCATAGCCAAAAGGCTTAGCAAAAACTCGAAGCCTTCACCCATATGACAGAAGAAAACCTCGATCTCGCAGTTGGAAGTCTCAACCTAAATAGGTAGGCTAGTAAATAGGTAAACTAAACGGAAAAAAACATTAATAAAGGTTCCCTTACCTGATTTGAATAAATGATGCCACTATATTAGCTGGTTTCTTTGGTTTATCTGAGAACAGAAACAGAATATTATAACAATAAATCTAAGGAATTAAATAAGAACTGATTGTCGACAGTACGTTATAATTTATAAAATAGACGCTATAAAAAAGACTGTAAAGTGTATTTACAAATTACATATTTTAATATGCCTTCTAATAATCAAGGTCATGCTTATCGTCGTAAATTTCACAAGAACGTATAATGGAAGTATTGACTCCGTAACATGTTTTAGTCACCGGATGTAAAAAAAATGTTATTTTTTTCGGCACGACCTTCTACTAGTCGTCGGAGATTGTAAAAAGATATATTATGTAATATGTTAAATTTATTTAATTACATGAACGATAATGGAGATGAATTATATGATCAGAATGGTGCTTGCCGATAAGCAATGTGAAACACATGCTGTGTGCAAGCCCTTATAACTTATTTGCACTTATTCAGCTATTTCTCAGGTAGTGGTCAGATTTCTACAGCGTTAGCCACATTACATTGGTTCGTTGGCTAAATTAAATTTAAAGTTAATTTAGAGGATCTCGGGCTTTTATAGTCGTCATTAGGAAATAAGCGCCTTCTAACATACTGACAGCTGGTTTAACCATAGACTGATAATTATTTCCCTGTGGGTTGCGGAGGTCAGACGGCAGTTTCCATTAAATGGCTGAAATTCAGCCAAATCTGATTAGACCAGTAAGCAGACCCTGAGCCCTGGCCTTAAGTCTAGGACAATTGCGTTAATGCTAGGATACGAGGAGCTATTTCTCATCACAAAATCACATGGCTATATGTATAACTAGTTTGCGTGATCTACTAATAAATAAAAAAATAATATTTAGAAGCAAAATTATAATGTTTAACGATTTGTTTAAATTGTTTGTTTTCCATGTATAGTTTATTTAATTGTTATGCGAAAATTTATGTCACCTGTTAACATCACAATAGCTTTATAAGGTAAATTTATAGCATATGCAAACATCTCTGAACTCAAACATTTTGTATGTGTTGTACATTTATGTAATAAATTTAAGAGGATTAAATGAATATGAATTTGAACTCACTTATTTGTGAAATTTATTTATTGAAGCATATACCTTTACAAAAACTCAATTGCTAAGTTCTACGTATAAGATAATATCGCATTGTTTAAAAGCCAACGCCACATATAATCACACATATAGTCGTAGATATACAATAGATACCGCAAATATCACGATTTGGGTTGAAATCAAGCGTGCCGAATTTTTAGCACCCACTGTGACGTCACAGTCGATATTTAGTATCTATAACACAAGTTCTTAATGATACTTATCTTGGAACTAAATAATTGGTGTAATTGTCAGAAAATACTGATTTATTCATTGTCAGAATATTTCAAGCCGCTTATTTAGAACTCTAACATCGCTTGACGCATACTTAGCAACCATATATTTGTAAAAGATTTTTTTGCCTTCCGTAGCAAGAAAGCGCTCAATATTAAACGCCACACAAAAATTCACACATTAAAAAAGCGACCTCTGTGAAACATGCTTTTCTTTAACGACCTTACGTTCTTTTTTGTGCACCTTTATAAGCGGCCAGTTCAAACTAAACGCTAATCAGTATGCAATGCTATGTTTTGCAACTTGTAAACACATCAAAAAACAAATGACACCTTGTAAAACCACCAGACATAATTAAAACACCCTTCCATCAACGTAACAACACTAAAGGGAAGTATTTCACAAGCATGCAACGTAACCTAATATCCTTTTACCGCCGCAAAAGGATAATTTGTCACCAAAAATAAACGAGTTCCATATTTTTTATAACACTTCTGAGTGGGGACCGCTTTTGATACCCCAGACGATTAAGGTCTGTTTTGCAAAATAAAATTCGTTTGAACTTGGCTTTTTTACAAGACTTAAAAGGCACTCAAAATCTAGAAGCGCCACTTCTCATCTCTTATTACTACTTGGTACAAAACAAAGTCGGTTTCTGCTGTCTGCCTGGACAGGATACAGATAAGGACTTATGTATGCTTAAAACTTTAAAACTACGCAACGGATTTCAGTGCGGTTTTTTGTAGTTATATCACATAAAAAAAATAGGTTGGAGAGAGAATACGTCTGAAGGTTAAACAATATTGTGTTTGAGAATATGTAAGCAGAATTTTTTCATGATTGTTTAATTTTTAAATTATTACTGGCCGTAATGAAGAGTGCACTGTTTTCAGGTTTTCTTGTTTTGTTTTTATATATATTAGGTCGGGGAAAAAGTCTTTTCGCATAACGTAGGTATAAACTTATTATAAATTTTTTTTGACTGTACTATTTGTGTCTGGCTGGTTTTGGTAACATTAAAAGGTTCCATTATAAAGAAAAGAAAAAAATAAAAAAAAGTTGTTTCCCGCTATTTTTCATTTGTTTTTCTCTCCGTTAAAATGAGTGAATCTAATGAAAAAATTCGATACATTTTAAAATTTTATTATAAAAAAGGCAAAAATGCAACTCAAGCAGTGAAAAAAATTTGTGATGTTTATGGACCTGATGCAGTGTCAGTAAGAGTAGCACAAATTTGGTTCAAATGTTTTCAGTCCGGAAATTTTGATGTTAAAGATGAACCTCGCTCTGGTCGCCCTGTTACGAATAAAATGGACGCCATTTTTGAAAGAGTGGAGCAAGATCGGCATATTAGTAGTTACGATGTAGCTGAAGAACTGGGAATTGACCACAAAACAGTTTTGACCCATTTGAAGAAAGCTGGTTATACAAAAAAGCTCGATATTTGGGTGCCACACGAGCTCACTCAAAGAAACTTAATGAACCGTGTACTCATTTGCGATTCATTATTGAGACGTAATGAAACCGAGCCGTTTTTGAAGAGATTGATAACTGGCGATGAAAAGTGGATCACGTACGACAAGAACGTGCGAAAAAGGTCGTGGTCGAAAGTTGGCCAGGCTTCACAGACTGTGGCCAAACCTGGCCTAACACGAAATAAGGTGATGCTGTGTGTATGGTGGGATTGGAAGGGCATTGTTTATTATGAGCTTTTACCGCCCGGCAAAACCATCGATTCTGATCTTTACTGCCAGCAATTGATGAGATTAAAGGAAGCAGTCGAGAGAAAACGGCCGGAATTGATCAACAGGAAGGGTGTGGTCTTTCATCACGATAACGCTAGACCACACACATCTTTAGCCACTCAGCAAAAATTAAGAGAGTTCGACTGGGAGGTCCTAGTGCATCCACCATATAGCCCTGACCTTGCGCCTTCAGATTTTCACCTGTTTCGGTCTCTGCAGAATGCTTTAGGTTCTGTAAGGTTGACCTCAAGAGAGGACTGCCAAAACTATTTGTCCCGTTTTTTTGATCAGAAGTCCCAAAGTTTCTACAGTAACGGGATAATGTCTCTGCCCACAAAATGGCAGAAAGTTATTCAACAAAACGGTACATATATATTGTAAATAAATGTAAATAAACTTTGAAAAAAATGTCTTGACTTTTCATACAAAAATACGAAAAGACTTTTTCCCCAACCTATTATATACTTCAGTCAACTTTTAAAATCAAACAAATATTAGTAAAACAAAAACAAATAACTATAATAAGCGGCCTTACAAATAGCAATTTCTTTCAGGTAACCAGTAAAGGACAATATCGTAAAGGACATTAAAACCAGATATATATGATGTACCTACTAAAAAAACAAATTTATATCATTATACTATTGTGACTTCCGGAGCGAAGTGCAGGTATACTGTCATCCGCGCCAAATCAGTAATCTGTTTTTTATTTTGGTTAGAAATTTGTCCGCTGGTGTATCCCTGGCCTTAAACTATTCGTTAATGGCCGAAAAATATGTCACCATTATCCAAACCTTATTTACCACCACCAGCAAGCAAATAAAAGTCTAATTACTATACCAGTTGAAGTGCAAATAATGGCATAGTTAATACCACATTAACGTTGAGCAACGATACCAATCTATAAGTTTTCAAGCCTGCCACTTGTCAATATAACCTATTATTACCTTACACAAACAAGGTTTTTGTAATAATTTATATATTGCGTGACTTTAGTCTAAGGGGACAGTCACACCGGGAGTGTTGGCGGCGTTTTTTAATGTCGTAATGACCGCTACATGTCTGAAAGTAAGTGGTGATTAAGTCCAATAATATGGAGCTTCCATATCGTGCGATTAGGCTAGTAACAAGCGCAATCCACTCACGACGTCCTGCAAAAATGCTGTTTTAGGCCCTGCTCGAAAGACCAGGGGCTAAATGAGCAGAAAATACATGTGCGGGAAGAGTATGCGGAGTAAGAGTAAGAGGAGTATAACGCAATGTGAATTAAAGTTTATTTCTTACTATTAAATTATTATGTGGTCTGAGAAAAACACCTTATTAATCTGGTTAAATGCACGCCGTAGTTTATTCACGGAACTTAAGATAAGTACAGACAGTGCGTGACAAAGAACAAAATATATGCAGCCAACATAAGAACAAGAAACTAATAATGGTTGCGTTCTCATTATTCAACACTTGCCTATAAGAATACAAAAATACAAAAAACAGCAATAGATGGGCTGGTACCTAAGCTAGTAAAGTTCCTGTGGCTCAGATTACAGTTAGGGGCCGGGGGGTTGGTCCCCTATATTTTACTTCGTGCAACTAAAGGTCACAAAAATTGTTTTATTTGTGCTGCGCGCTGAGTGCTGGGCGCGTCGCTACCACTACGAGTGAAACTCGGAGTGTACAAGATGTACCTCCGCCCCATCCTCACCTACGCAGCCCCAGCCTGGTACGCGCTCACAGGAAAGCAGGCAAGGAAGAAGATGGAGGTTTTTCAGAACCAAACCCTACGCCAGATCGTCAAGGCCCCTCGCTACGTGAGGAACGCTACGATCGCAAGGGATTTGAGGCTTGAGAGTGTGGAAGCCTTCGTGGGTCGACTGGCGGGACCGATGTTCGCGCGTGCGGACGCGTCAGGCCACGAACACATCCGAGGCCTGGCGCCGCTTCATGCGCGTCCACCGGAGGCCAGGGCCTACGCCCGCAGCCTCATCCCTCAGGATACCCAGGACTGACGAAGCCTACTGGACAAGACACCCGCGCCGCTGATCGCCCCAGGGCGCTGATCGCCCAGGGCTGGATCGCGGCGCCCCACCGGAATTGACACCGGATACAACACTGGCTACACAGCCACTCCAACGCCGCGTCCGTAGTTACGGACGCAGAACGACACCGCGGCCAGGGGGCCCAGCTCCGATTCCGCGCCGTGCTCCCCCAACAGGGGAACACGTAGAAGAAGAGGTTGGTTGCGTTCTCATTATTCAACACTTGCCTATAAGAATATAAAAATACAAAAAACAGCAATAGATGGGCTGGTACCTAAGCTAGTAAAGTTCCTGTGGCTCAGATTACAGTTAGGGGCCGGGGGGTTGGTCCCCTATATTTTACTTCGTGTAACTAAAGGTCACAAAAATTGTTTTATTTTGAGAAATAGTTAAGCAGAAATAACTGGTTAGTAACATGTACTGGGGAACATAGGCTTATCGTGCATTTCGTAGCAAGAACGTTATTAAATTACATACATTATTGTCCACAATTAACATGTCAAAATTAAACCACTAACTTACTTATCACATATACTGGGGACCATAGGCTTATCGCGCAATTCGTAGCAAGAAAGTTATTAAATTACATACATTAATGTCAACAATTACCATGTCAAAATTAAACTACTAACTTACTTATCATAATTATGTAGGTACTGGGGACCATAGGCTTATCGTGCATTTCGTAGCAAGAAAGTTATTAAATTACATACTTTATGTCAACAATTACCATGTCAAAATTAAACTACTAACTTACTTATCATAATTATGTAGGTACTGGGGACCATAGGCTTATCGTCCATTTCGTAGCAAGAAAGTTATTAAATTACATACATTAATGTCAACAATTACCATGTCAAAATTAAACTAATAACTTACTTATCACATGTACTGGGGACCAAAGGCTTATCGCGCAATTCGTAGCAAGAAAGTTATTAAATTACATACATTAATGTCAACAATTACCATGTCAAAATTAAACTAATAACTTACTTATCACATGTACTGGGGACCAAAGGCTTATCGCGCAATTCGTAGCAAGAAAGTTATTAAATTACATACATTAATGTCAACAATTACCATGTCAAAATTAAACTACTAACTTACTTATAACATGTACTGGGGACCATAGGCATTTGGTAGCAAGAAAGTTATTAAATTACATACATTAATGTCCACAATTACCATGTCAAAACTACCAACTTACTTATCATAATGTACTGAAAGCTTATCGTGCATTTCGTAGCAAGAAAGCGCTTGATATTTAAAACCACACAAACGGTCACCAATCCAAGTACAGACATCTGTACACTTTGCTTTCTATAAATTATCCAGTATCAAAGCTACGAGCACTTTTTAACAACAACTGAATAGTACTGTGTTCACTAAAAACTTTAATTAAACAGTTGGAAAGCAGATAAAATAGTAATTAGCGAATGTCATAGGTGCCCTTTGTTGTAACGGGTATACCTTTAGCGATAAGCCAAATTAATTCCTTGTTTTCCTTAAGTGTCAGCTAGAATTGTTGTTTCTGAAACCAGTTTAATTACGATATTGTTGTTTGTGTAGAATAGAATTTGTATTTTTTATTTGCATAAATTTAGGTATGATTTTGTAGTAACTTATTGTTATTTTTTCTTATCCAAAATATGCAAAATCTGTTTTGTGGTTAACGAAATACTCTAATTGATAATTTATTATTATTATTTGAATATTTAATAATGCCAATTGATAATGTACAATTTTTATGTGTGTGTTTACATTCCTTTCTATTAGTATGTGCACGTGTAGGGTGTTTATGTATGTAGGTATAAAGTCCTTCCATCAACATAGCCTAACAAAATAATATAGCCCCTATATTAATATTATTAGAAAACAAGATTTAAACCTTTTTTAACTTTAAATCTCGTTTTGTAATAAGCCCCGGAGTCTTAAGACTTGAATCATTACACAACAAACAGTTTTATGAATTTTAATGTTATTAATCATTTAACTATGACAGATAGCCCGTGCTCACGTTGAACGTTAGTGGGCTGAGGAGATGATGGATTTTCTTATATTAAAGACCTTATTGCTTACGCAATAAGGACTTTACAGATTTGGCTTAAACTTGAGACACAGAACATGAGGTAGATTGACGCTTAGGCTACCGTGCTATTGCTAGAAAGCCGCTAACTACCAGTGGGTAATTTTTGAAAGCAAGTGATGGATTAAAAATATCTTTGTAACAATTCCCGCGCTACTATAATTTCCTCTCGTTTCAGCGTTGGTCGTGAAGACATCGTTGTTCTGAGGCTCCTATCTTACCTGAAGATGCCCTGTGTAATGGCGAAACACGTGTCGTGTTGAATAGTTTCTCGATTTTTCGGGAAATTATAGTAGCGCGGGAATTGTTACAAAGATATTTTTAATCCATCACTTGCTTACAATGGATTTCCGCAAAGTAACGCCTGAATCAATAAATTAATTTTTGAAATTTTAACGCTGCTGTAATACAATAGAGTTTATATTTCAGAAATTACCAGAGACATTTAGCGGGTTTTTAGCTATAGCACGGCAGTCTGTATAACGTTTCATATAAAGAAACCAATTTGAAACCTGATTTCATGCTGGTAAAAACGCGGTAACAGTAAGCTAGTTAGATTTTATATGTAATCATTTCTGAAAAAAACAACCATCTATCATATAACTCTAAAGGGAAAACTTCACCTATTGAAAAATCAAAGGGAAAAATAAGGACGAGACAGCTCGTATCAGGTGTAAAATGACAGTTGACAATTGACTCCTATTACTTTCGTAAAAACGTCAACGTGTTGCTCTTTATTTGCGTCAGGCAGCGTCAAATAATTGATAGTACTTAAAGCGCCATATACTTATTTCGGAACACGCCCTAACGTTATTGATAATAGAGACGTGTATCGATCTTTATGTTGCTTTGGATAAATAAATAAATAAATATTTTCTGACAATTACACCAATTATTAAGTTCCAAGATAAGTATCATTAAGAACTTGTGTTATGGATACTAAACAACGGATAAACATACTTAAATACTTTTTTTTTTGTAAATACATACTTAATATACATAGGAAAACACCCAGACCAGAATAAATATCCATGTTCATGCACACAAAGATTTGTCCTGTGTGGGAATCGAACCCACGACCTCTGGAGTGAAGTGTAGGTATACTGACCTCCACGCCATATCGGTCGTCAAATGTTAATGACTACATGTGACGCTGTGTACTTTGCGTATGAAAAGACACACATACGACTCGACATTGGGGGTGAACGTGACATGAATCGACGAAACGAAGTATCTATATGGCTTGGGACGAACGAGCTTATTTTTTTAGCTGATTGTCGCAAAAATTGAATCGTAGAATTTACTGCATCTGTTACATAAAGTCCTCTTTGTACATTACGGTGTCGCAAAAGTATTTGTGCCTAACCGGACTTCATCGTCGTCACAATCAGCCTAAGGATGTCCACTGCTGAACATAGTCCCTCTCCTTCTGGAGGTTCTAATGTGACCATTTTCAAATGAATCGCATCCAACGTAATCCTGTGACCTTCAATCATCCGTTCATCTTGGTGGTGAAAACTTTAGGCATTTTAGTTAAAGGTAATTCCGACTTAAATTACGAATACTATATAAAACGAAACTTATAGTTTAAAGATGTATTTTTTTAAACCGTTTGTAATTAAACGTAATATAATTTAAATAAAATTTTATTCAAATTCTTCATTAAGTATCTGGCTTCTACAATTTTTGTGCTATGAATTCTTGTTTTAGATATTATTTCAAATTATAATTGGTCAGATTCAACATTGCATAACCGTTTTAATTTCCTCCAAGCAAATCTTTGTATGTCGGTAACATCAAAGGGAATGTTTCTACAGAAACAAAAGAAGGAATTCTTTTATACCTCAGCTCGTTTCGTTACACTGGCGGCGACGCTTTCCGTAAAGGCTGCAGTCACTGTTGACAACCTGTGCCTTTACCAGTCAACAACAAAAGCCTAATAAACTACAAAACAAAACGCTGCAGCAAAAACAAAAGTTACACAATGTAGGTTCCTACTACTGGAAGCGGGAAACGAAACAGATTGCTGCTTCTAACGAAAAGTGCGTAACCTTAGAATAGACAATTTTTGCTATGAATTTTTGTTAAAAAGAAAATTTTGAGATCCATAATTATTAGTAAACCTTGTTTTTAGGCATAATAAATTGGAAAATCAATAAAAAATACTCCAATATTATTTATGGAATTCTTTTTCTGACAGTCTTTTACAAATCTCAATATGAATGAAATTTGTAAAAATGATGTAGAATGAAAACCATGTAGATTCAATTATGTTTGTTTCGTAAGCGGTTCATAGAGTTGTATATTTTTTAAGGCCTTAGAAATTGTATTGCTGTCATAAAATATTGTTTAATCAAGTTTACTTAGTAATATATTTGTGCATTTCTATTAGTTTCAGAGCATAATGTGTAAAGCTGTAATATTCTATTTGAAATAGTCATACGTAGAGCCTTTTTCACTAAGCGTGGGCGACGTAAAATTATGAAAACATGCGTTTCGTAAATAAATAAATATTTATCAATATGTCTGACACTTACACCAATTATTAAGTTCCAAGATAAGTATCATTAAGAACTTGCGGTATGGATACTAAATAACGGATAAACAAACATAAATACCTTTTTTTTTGTAAATACATACTTAATATATATATGAAAACACCCAGACTAGAACAAAAATTCATATTTATACTCACAAAGATTTGTACTGTGCGGGAATCGAACCCACGACCTCAGGAGTGGAATGCGGGTATACTCACCACCACGCCATATCGGTCGTCAAAATACATACTTTATAAACATAACTTTTCGCAAAAATGTGTATTTTAAGGTTGTATTCTCTTGCGTACAAAGAGTTTCGACAAAAACAAAGCAACACAGAACTCAGTTGGAATTCCGAAAAAACTTCGCGATAGCTTACCAAGTAATCCCCAGAGGTGTAAAAATCAATTTGCTACTCAGTTCCATCTATTTGAATTGTGCGAGTTAAAACTTTGTGACGCAATGAACGGAATACAAAATAGTTACTGCTGTTTTGTGGAGGCAAGTAAAAAAGAGTATCTTATTATCCTACGGGTGTATAGGGATCCTACGAAGATCTAAAAAGCTAAGACAACCTCTCCTGCTGAACAGAGAAAGAACTGGCGAAGCTCCCGGTAAGCGGCAATAGGCTGGCCACCTATTACATGGAATCAACAATTTTTTTTTGGTTAAATATAGGCGTATAATAAGCCTCTGATGTGATATTATATATTTATACATTCACGACTGTTTCCCCGAAGGGGTAGGCAAATGCATAATTATTATACGAGACGAGGCTCTGGCGAACATAGCAGTGCCCCGTTAGCGGGATAGGCTCGCCACCTATAAAGTAGGACCAACTTTATAATTGGCGAAATGTGGGCGTATTATATGCTTCTGCCTACCCCTTCGGGGCAATAGGCGTGAAAGTATGTATGTATGTATATAGGATCAATTTATATTCGTAATTTTTTTACAAACAATGTGGAAATTTAATATTTTAACAACAATGAGAGAGATCTTCTCATCAAAATGAAGAAATAAAAAAAAATTGTATTCTTTGTCAAGGTTTGTCAGCTAATCTGTCTGTTGTAGGTTTTTCTCAAGTTTTGTCAGTCTGTTGATGACTCTAACGAGGCCTCTAAAAGGCAACGAGATTGACAAGAATGCCTCAAGAAACTCGAGATTAGGTTTTTGAGGCAAACGTAAAGTAAAGCTATAGGCATTTAACGTTGCGCGAATGAGTTGATTTTCGTAAACATTTTAAACTTTATTATTCATAGCAATAAAAATCAAAACCAAAAAAATATTACATGCTAGAAATTACAATTGTATTATAGGTGAAATATAAGACTTATCTAAAATCAACCCTCGGATCTTTACTTTTTGATATTAAAACGCCTCTTAACTCGGGCTGGCTTCCAAAAAGGAAATATTATAAATTGGCAATAAACTCATGATGATACTGTCTCTTCATACAAAGGCACATTCTATACGATTATGAAAATTTATACGAAACAATGAACCAGAAGTAACAAATTTTGGATAAAGTACAATCTTTAAAAAAAAATATGAAAAGGAATTATGCAAATTCATATTTTCGCCTTATGCAAATACAACCAACATTATCTTTACTTATTGACATTTAAGCGAATATTCACTAAAACGGAAGCTTTCAGAAAAATATATCAGCAATTGACAAGAATATAGACAAGCTATATTGCTACGAGAAAAACACAATTATCAAGAAATTCGGCACACTTGCCCAAACTGTCGTCAAAGCAATAATTTGCTTAGAAACAGAGGCATAAATATTGTACCAATAATAAAAATAAACACAAGCATTAATTCAACAAAATAATGACATCCGTTCAAATATTATCGACTTATGCAAAAAACAATGTACAATAAATCTTCACTAATTAATATTTCATCGCTCTAAGAGCGAACGTTTTTCAAAAGAAAATATCAGAATTAAATAGGGAAGGTGAATGGGGATTCTACCAATATCTGAGGAGCCCAAGCCAACCTCAACTGCAGGTGGTGCACCTGCCGAACAACGGACAAGGCTCTGGCGAACACTAAAGTTCCCGAAAAGCGGCAACAGGCTTGCCGCCTATTACATGGGACCAATAATATAATTGGCCGAAGGTTGGCATACAATATGACTTTGCCTTGGGGAATCAGGCGTGATATATTATGTATTTCAAATATTGACAAGGTACCATCTCCTTTCAAAAGACTCAGGACCAAAGGCATACATACAATACGACTATGGAAATAAATAAGATACAACATTAATTATTTAACAATCATCATTCTGACTCAATTTCAGTTATTACGTAGAGCGACTGCCGCCTGACCCCCGCAACCCAGACGGAAACATCATTCTTTAAACCAGCTGGCCGTCTGTTAGAAGGCACTGACTTCCTAATGACGACTGCCATAGATGTTTATGACTGCCGGGACCAACGGCTTAACGTTTTCCGAGGCACGGAATAAGCGATAATTACGCACATAATTTCGAAAAGTCATAGGTGCGCCACCGAGGTTTGAACCCAAGACCCTCAGAATTTAAAAGCAAAGGGGCTCGCCACTGGGCTATCGCCGCTCCATATAATTATTTCACAAAAGTAACAAAATAATGATATCCGATGAAATGTAATCGACTTATGCAAAAATCAGACCATAAATTTTCACTAATTGACATTTTCATCCGGATTCCACATAAATTGAATAAAATAAAGGCGATAATATCAGTACGGCTGCATTTCGCCCACCGCTGTCCACTTTATCCATTGAACTGTAATTAAATAATAATATTTATTTAACATAAATCGAGATTTGTGTTGAAGCGTGTATGTGGCGTTAAGGATTTCAAATTGGGCTTATGAAGAACCGACCAACACTTTAACTTCTTAACTAGCAAGATACGTAAACTGTGTTGCATTAATATGTTTGCATTAATATTTTGACATGAAGCGCTCGTAGCTCTGCGGTGCTCGGTGGTCGGAAACGATCACCGAAGTACAGCAGAGTTTACGGAGGTCAGTCTTTGGATGGGTGTCCGTTTGTGTGGCATTTGATATCGAGCGCTTTCGTGCTTCGGAAGGCACGTTAAGCAGTTGGTCCCGGTTATCACTAAATGTGGTAGTCGTTAAGCCATGTTAGAGGCCCAATGGGCGGCTTGATAAATTCTAACAACAGGACGCCATACACCTGCCTTCGCCAATCCGCACTGGGTCAGTGTGGTGGAGTATGACCCAATATTTGGCACCTTGGTATGTGAGAGGAGGCTCGTGCTCAGTAGTGGGACGTTTATGGGCTGAGATGATGATGATGGATATTTTAGTTTAAGTTAGTAGTCTGAATAAAATTACTCTTACTAATATTATACTTATTATAATCGGTTCAAAATACTTGATACCTCTTACAAACACTATAGTAAGAATCAGGTTAACTGATAAATATTATATATTCATTATCAAAGTATAATATGGAAAAAAACTAATAATAATTTCATGGATTTTCCCCATTAAAGCAAATTTTCAGGAACATGGAAAACGTACTAATGTGTTTTTAATTAAAATGTCGGTGTAAAATTTATGGACCTTCATAGAATTGTTCGTGTATGAATTTCCAAATATATTTCCTTATGATAGATTGTTATTATTTTCCCTTGCTAACATAATTTTGAGGCTTAATAGCTATATTGCTACTTCAATAGGAACCTTATGCTGTTGATATAAGATATTTTTCGTGTTGTAGGGATAATTACGGTTTATTTCTCGCTCTGAAAATCCAGCAGCCGATATTTATATACTAGTGGCCGTCGACGAGTCCTAGAGGAACCTTTTTAAAATCGAAATTTTTTAATTGAAAAAAAAAATAATGGTCTCATGCGGTTAGCATTGGCCAGAGTTAAGTCAGATATATATTAATAATATATAAATTATACTAAATAAGAATTACTGGTGATAAAGATGACAAATGGTAAATGAGATGCCCATCCTAAACCCCTTTTGTGTCATTTACGAACACTCATGTACTTACGTTCACAAACACTTAAAGGTTAATAATCCACCGTTATTCACATTAACGTTCGAATTACATATAGAAAATAAAACAAAACTGCAGACAGGATGCTTTACTTTCCCGCCATGTTTAAAATCCAGTTCCTGCGGAAAAAGTAGTTTTTAACTGTCCCTTTTGCGTTTTGTTATTCTGTGTCAATTACGTTTTGTTATATCAAGTTTGATTTCACGTTAGACGGTAAACGGGATAAAAAGTATCCGATAACCGTCTCCTGGTTCTAAGTTCAGCCGTTCTTGAGTTATATATAGTGTAAATAATATGACTTTCTGTTATATATAACGATTATCGTTTCAGCATGCATTTTTAACTTCAAAGTAACAAAATGGGGGTGTATAGGGATCCTACCAAGACCTAAGAAGCCTAAGCCAACCTCTTTTGCAAGTGGTGCACCTGCTTATCAACAGATAAGGCTTTGGCAAAAGAAACTTCCCATTAAGTGGCAATAGGCTCGCCACCTATTACGTGGGACCAACTGGCGAAATGTGGGCACATAATATGCCTTAGCCTACCCCTTCGGGGAAGCAGGCGTGATTTTCGGTATGTGTGTGTATTATTTTCTAATAGATTAGAGTTACAACTTTTATTTAAGTTTGGCTCAATAAAGCTCTTATGAACGTCGACTTAAAATCTAATGCACTGCGAGTGGGAGATTGATCGTACTACAAATAGGCAAGAATAAAGAAATGAATCAATATTTTCTGACAATTACACCATTCATTTAATTCCAAGATAAGTATCATTAAGAACTTGTATTATGGATACTAAACAACGGATAAACATACTTAAATATATTGTTTTTGTAAATACATACCTACTTAATATACATGGGAAAACACCCAGACCAGAACAAATATTCATGTTCATGCACACAAAGATTTAATAGCAAAAAAAGAACATAATGGCTCTTTTAGCAAAATAAATATAATTAAAAATAAACATAGTAGACTGATGACTCGTTTACAAAATAAAATCTATTTTTCCAAAAGCACCATCTTTCTTCTTCGTTGAACTATTAACATAATATCTAATGATATAATATAAATCGAATGAGTTCTAACATCATCATAACCACTTAGCGAGTAAGAGCAAATATGCATGCAGAACTGAAGATTAAAGCAGAATTAAATTAAACATTAATATTCATACAGTCTGCATGAATTAATAATAGAAGCAGACATTCTATCGGCGAACTATAAACTTAATAAATTAAGTCCCAGACATAGCTTAAGCTTGGAAATGCCGTGAAATGGTCAAGTGATGGAATTTCCGTAATTAAAGTGGTTTTAGAAGGTTGAGTTATTAGGGAGCCATGTCCTAGGGTTCTAGAGATATTAATGGTTAGAAAGATAAGGGATCTTGGCGTTCGTGAGGAGAAGTAGGTGGTTAAATGGATTCCTTAATTAATAAATATATCAAATATATATATGGTGTACGGGGATCCTACCATAATCTTTGGTGCCCAAGCCAACCTCACCTGCAAGTGGTGCACCTGCCGATTAACAGACGAGGCTCTGGGGAACCTAGAAGTGCCCGGTAAGCGGCAATAGGCTCGCCATCTATTACGTGGGACCATTAACACAATTGGCAAAGTATGGGCGTATATTAGGTATGCCTCTGCCTACCCTTTCGGGGAAACAGGCGTGATTGTATGTATGTTTGTTGTATCAAATATTAACAATTAGCGAATTCGTATGATATTCCTTATAAAATCGCGGAAAACTGTTTATTATTTCTGTTATCCCTAATATAATACATTCAATCACGCCTGTTTTCCTAGAATGGTTAGGCAGAGGCATGTTTCACACCCACATTTTGCCAATTTTATTGTTGGTCCCAAGTAATAGGTGGCGAGCCTATTGCCGCTTGCCGGGAACTTTTATGTTCGCCAGAGCCTCGTCCGTTGATCGGCAGGTGCACGACTTGCAGGTGACGTTGGCTTGGGCTCCAAAGATGTTGTTAGGATCTTTTAGCCCCTTTAATAATAATAATACCTTCACAATATAAAGTCCTATTTCCTAAGGGTAAACATATACTTTATTTGTATACATTTGATCAATAAAAACCACAAAATCATGCTAATGCCTGATATCACAAGTGGAGGACATCCAGTTATATACTAAAAACCAATGAGAAAACTTATTTTAAAGACTCATTAACTATTTACAAATTGAATATAGCTACTTATACATTACTAAAGAGTTATATAGTGCATCAAATGCAGTGCACTTAGAACAGTCTGTCACTTGAGATACCATTGCATTCTAAAAATCCATAGCGCAAAACCCATCTTTCATCTCAATGTTATTCAATTTTACAACAAAAGAGAGATCAACTTTTGTAAACCTATGAAAATATGGCACTTGAAATTCAGTTGCATTCCAATTGTTATTGAATGACAATCTGTGGTCACAGAACTCGGCTTCTCCTGGAGGATGAGGAGGAATGTCAACCACGAAAAACTACAGACAACTTGAAACATGTTTAATTTATTCACTTAAGGAATATCTATGTAGCATTGAAAATAAACTTTTCATCAACATCACTAGTAAATTATAAGTACCGAAACTAAAAACAAATGCGAAAAGCTATACCAAAAACACAAGAAGACCACAAATCTATTCCATTACAAAACAAACTACTATCAACTTCAATAAACCTATTAGAATGTGGCTCTTAAAAATTTCATTGCAATCAATTAAATAACTGAACTAAAAACCAATGAAAAGTCCTCAAGTCCTCCTCTATCAATAACTCAATGTGACCTCAAATCTATTTAATTTTAAAACAAAAGAGTATCAGCTTCAGTAAACCTATGAGAATGTGCCAATTGAAATTCCGTTGCATTCGAATAAGTTCCTCAGAGAATATGTCTCTGTCAAGTCTGTTCGGATTCCCAATGCCTTACCATTGTCTATACTCAATCCTGTGTTCAATCTCTGGGACTTATTTGAATACATTGAAATGAACGGAACAGTTGAATGATACGCTTTTTAGTACTCTTCTATATAGCTTAAATGCTCGAGTCGCTTATATAGAATATGTAAAACATTTTCGAGTTGTTCAAACGCCATCACGCCAGTTTTCCAGAATCTTACTCCTTAGAGGCATATTATACGCCCATATTATGCTAATTATATTTTTAGTTCCATGAAATAGGTGGCGAGCCAATTGCTACTGAGCTCTTTATTTGCCAAAGCCTTGTCTATTGTTGGCTTGGGCTTCATTGAACTTGTTAGAGGGAGCAGGCTCCGCTCTCTCGCTCGCTCGCCAACGGCCCACCCGTTGGAGGACCCATCCAGCAGCGCCAGGGGGGTCTTAGGCGGCTGGGGCCCCTATCGTCTCACTATAGACCCCTCGCGAAGTCAGCCACCTACGCCGGTGGTCGCATAAGGAGGTAAGGAGGGCGTTACACACTCACCGCGGCGGGGGCGCGCCTCTCTTATGAGGTCCCCCCGGTTCTGATCCGGGGGACGTTGGCCGCGAGCGGTTTTGTCAAAAGCTTTCTATCTTGGCACAGGCCCCCCGCCCCTTGTTCAACAGCGGTGGGCGTCGTCGGATTTTTTTTAGTGGGTAGGACTGCTGGCGGCCGCGTCTGCCGCTAGCCCAGCACTGCCCTCTCGGTCCCCCTTTTGGCTGGGAGGCAGTGCTGGGCTCACTGCGGCAGACGCGACCGCCAGCAGTTCTACCCACTGAAAAAATGCCTTTACATTTTGTTACTGAAGTAAATAAAAAAAAGAAATAAAAAAAATTATCTAGTAAGATTCCTATCAAATTCCATAATTATATTCTTATGTTTAATATGTACACACCAATAGATCTGAAGTAAGTAACTTTTTAGTAACGGAAAATATAAGATAACATAAAACTGAATTCCACCGCGGGCAAGTTGGGAAATTACCGAAATAAATAACGATATCATAAACAAGACATTTATAATCATGGACTAGTATATTATAGAAATATCTATTGTCGTACCCGGCTAGACTATAAATAGGTACTAAATCAAGTGTCTTCCAAAATAATCCGAAGAGAAAAAAGAAATGTTACTAGTCAGAAGGCCATAATTTAGATCTGTCAGCTCTGTGATTAATCTCTGACAAAAGACAGCGATTCCAATCACATTATTCTCATCGGAACTTCGATTCGGCGAAATCGAATCGAATAATAAAATAAAGAAAAAAACGTCGTTACTGCCGCATCGAAATTGATTCGAAACTCAAAGACAGCGGCAGCGTCTGTCTACCATTGACTTAACTTTTTAAATTACCACCGAAAAGGTCCACAATTCGAAATTATTCTTTTCAGCCAGCACCTTTGGTGGCCCGAAAATTAAGTCTCGCCCATCAAAGAGGGAATAAAGAGTTCCCAATTCCAACTGTGTCAATACGTAGTGTTGGGAAGGACTCGAATCTTTTTGTTAAAATTTATCGAACAATTTTTACGGAAAAAGAAACATCGAAGTTTGTTTAATTTTGGTATAAATTTTGGTTTTTGATGAATGTAAAATAGTGTTATTCTAAGCTTCACAGCTACGACCACGTATGAGTGTAGGAAAGTGGCATATAACCATTAAATGTGACTTACGTGTCAATTCAAAAACTCGATTCTTTTGAGCCTTGACTTGAATATATCAGACTTGACAAAATAAAACTTGACTATATCAGACTTGCCTTGATTTTGACTAGTACTAAAAGACAACCTTGCATAATGTTTATTTCACATCTACAGATCGTGATTTTAAATTCTTTAGCATTGGCAAATATTCTAATCGAGTGAGACTAAATTAAACTTTAAAAATCTTAGAATGTCAAAATGTGTAAATTTTAGCGCATGATTTTTAAATAAAGAAGAACGAATATTAACTACTACATAGTATTTTTATATGAAACAAACAAATATTAGTGAAGGCTCATGTTATTTGTTCTGATTTTCACGTAATCCCCGCTGGGAACGCGCGGTGAAGCATGACCTGAATCACTCTCACCTTAATCTGCGATAAAATGGCCGAACAATTTAGTGGCACGTTAATGGGCTGAGAATGTGATTAGGCATAAGTAGATACTCATTCTCAACTGGCTTATAACATTCTGACAAAAAATAAGGAAACAGGCAACTGGTGGTTAACGTAATCTAAGATTTTTCCAAGCAAAAGTTGTAGGTTACATATTAATCGTCGGGTATAGTGAAAATCCACAGTGCTTAAATTTGATACTTACTCGTATCTGACAAATGTAGCTTACTTAATTTTATTCACGTAATTATCGCTGAACCGAAACTGTGTACTTCCAGGAAGTTCTTTTCAAAACAGGACATAGAACATTATGTGATGTGTAAAAATTTGCCCAATATTCGTTGAAATAAGAAACTTATTAAGTTTTATTATTTTCTCCTGTAAAACTTTAAATATCAAATAATTGTTTTATGCGAAGACTTAGTTTACCTGGAGTCGGGTTATTATAACTTCTTCTTTTGTTCGATGACTCATTCAGATTTCTAGATCTCTATCTCAATCCAACTGATACTTTTAGTTGTAGAACCCTAATCCGCTTAAAGTTTTTAACGCGTTTTTTTTTCTTTTAAATAACGGCTTCGTGCGGTTTGCACATTATCCAAGTAAGAGATAATTATATTAATATTATATAAATAATAGTAAATGAGATTGAGTGGTGATAGAGATGATAAATGGTAAATTAGATCCCCTCTCCCAAAACCCCTTGAGTCCTCAGTAAAGATGTGGGACTATACTGAGATCTCACAAGGACTTCTTGAGAGAATTTGAAAAGTTATGTTGCACTGTTTTATTTCATTTACCAACACTCATGTACGTTCACAAACAATTAACGGCTAATAATCCACCGTTATTACATATTAATGTTAGAAATATCACAAATTTTAGGAAATAAAACAAAAACTGCAGACATGACGCTTCACTTTCCCGCTAAGAAGTCTTTTAACACATTAAAAAGTTTCCCAATAAATAAATATTTTTATAAAGAGACTCAAATCATTCCCAACATTAGTCAATAGAATATTCTCCCACTGCTGACTAAAGCATTCGAAGTATCGATTCATTCGAGTTCAATAGTGAAAAGACTTGGAATCGAATAAAAGCCGATACCGGCCCTTGAATACGATTGCTCGGTTCCATTGTGATGATGCAATTCTGCGGTGAAAAAAGAATTCTTAAAGTGTTACAAGGAATTTCTTTTGAGTGCTAATGAGGTCCATTTCTTTCTGATACTCTTAATGGAGATTGATCTATAGTCCGCGGATTGTGGGCTTAATTACAGACTGATTTTACGATAGGGTTTATTTTTTGTTGAAGCTTTTTCTGTTATTTTAAAGTTTTCTGTTTATCTAATTGTAATAGTAGTTAATTTAGAACATACCTTGACATTTGGTTATGATTTTATAAGTATACCCGCATCTCCGTTCCTGAGGTCGTGGGTTCAATTCCTACACAGAAGAAATCTATGTGTTCATAAACATTAGTATTTGTTCTGGTCTGGATGTTTTCCTATGTATATGAAGTATGCATTTGCAGAAAAAAAAGTATGTACATATGTTTATCCGTTATGTAGTAACCATAACACAAGTTCTTAGTGATACTTATCTTGGAAATAAATAACTGGTGTAATTGATAGTTTTTTTTTTTATTATTTTCTTTATTTTATTATTGACATAATTTTGGCTAGATATGAATATTAATAAATGTGCTAATAATGAACTCTTTTTATTTTAATTTGAGCCGACTAAAACAATTTTATAATATAATTTCATCATTTATTTCAGAATAAATTCCATATACAAATTTGTTAGTTGGCATTGGCAAGCTTATAGCCTATTGTTAGTAATTACAATTATTTTACTTTCAATCAAGGTACACTTCACTATTATGTATAAAATTTATAAAATAATAAGTTTAAATCTAATTTCATAAGAATTTAATAAATATTTAATAATAAAATATAATATTATAGCACATTCAAATTAAATATTATATATATTGGTAAAATTCGTAAATGGTGAAACTTTCAGGGTTTATGTGTAGGACAGCTTTTATGTAAACATATTTTTAACCACATTAGAAAATAAATAAACATAAAATCACACCTGTTTCCCGAGGGGGTAGGAAGAGGCATATTATTTGGCCACTTATATTGTTGGTGCCTCGCAATAGGTGGCGAGCCTATTGCCGCTTACCAGGAACTTTTTTGTTCGCCAGTGCCTCGTTTGTTGTGCAGCAGGTGCACCACTTGCAGGTAAGGTTGGGTTGGGGTCCAAAGCTCACCCCCCTAACAGGTCTCCACCTTGTCGTGGTGGGGGGGCTGAGTACCTAGAATTGGCGAAATGTGGGCATATATTATGCCTCTGCCTACCCCTTCCTCTTTCTACTATTTTAACTTCAATAATATTTACTCCTTGTATTTTGTATTATTTTTGATAATTACTGAATTTTTAATATAATGATTGTGACTTGTAGGTGTTCTGGACTTGCACTGTAATCCTTTTTATTATAAATGCGAAAGTTTGTGAGTCTGTATGTTTGTTACTTCTTCATGCAAAAACTACTAGACCGAATGTGATGAAACTTGGTATGTGCATAGCTGCAGTCCTGGAATTACACATGCAATACTTTTTATGCCAGTATTTCCAGAGGTACGGGAACCTCCAGCGCTGCTAGTATTGAATAAACGAAAGTTATTTTTAGTATGGAAGGGTGATTATAATTATGGTTTGCATAAATATTTACATAGAGTTTTCGTTACTCAGAAGTATAAACATATGAAGCTGTAGGAGTATATACATATTAGTAGTCACACAGAATTTTTAGCAAACTTAGCAGCAAACTTAATATCAAATGTTTTACAAGAAAATGTAAACTTAAAAAATAGAGGAACAAAATTCAGCTGCTCTCCCATAAGACATTTTGAAGCCAGTTATTGGCCTCTAACTTGGCTTAACGACATTAAAGTTGGCAGACGTCACATGTGGCATACCCGACGGTGGGTAGAAGCTAGGGACAATTTTATTAGTAAACTTGAAATACTTTTAATGTGCACTATACTTCAGGCTTCTATCAAGTTACAGCTTGTACTGAAATAATTATGAATACCTTTATTTTTGGACATCACACTTAAATAAGCGCTTGTTTTTAAGTTTTGACTTTCATAAGAGCTCTATTTAGCTAAATTCCAAAAGATCATTTTAATTTGACTTGAATAATAAGCGTGGAGTTTTACTGCTATCGTTGGTTATGCTACCATACAGATAATCCAAGCAGAATCAATCAAGACAATCACGTATGCAGGTTTCACATTAAAAATATTAATAAATATTTTTTACATGATATTCGAAAAGACACCTTCTGAATCCTTGATTATTAAATTTTAAAAGGTACTATCAGTAATAAACTCCGTTATGTTAATTAGTTTCTCTTGATTGTGTTTAAAAATTACCGAGCAAACCAAAACTAGTACTTGTAATAATACACCGAGCAATCAATATATAAGGAAGAAATAACAAAATTGTTCAGCAAGTGATGGATTAAAAATATCTTTGTAACAATTCCCACTCTCGTTTCAGCGTTGGTCGTGAAGACATCGTTGTTCTGAAGCTCCTATCTTACCTGAAGATGCCATGTGTAAGGGCGTAACACGTGTCGTGTGAATAGTTTCTCGATTTTTCGGGGAGTTATAGTAGCGCGGGAATTGTTACAAAGATATTTTTAATCCATCACTTGCTTACAATGGATTTCCGCAAAGTAACGCCTGAATCAATAAATTATTTGAGATCGGCAAATTTGTTCAGTACAAAAAAACATCGTAAGTACACAGAAAAAGAAACGATTAAATACAAAATTAAAACATGTACTGAAACGGTGTCCACTCAGCACACTGTCGGACACCACAGGATGTCACGACGCTGATCTTCCGTGGACACCTAGTCATAAAGTGTTACTACGCGTAGCATTTTTGATATGCATCTATTTAAATAAAATTTTGGATATAAGCAACAGCGTTATTTTGCGTACTGGCTTGAACTGCGATCACTAACCTACCCAGCTTGGTGGTTACGAAATACACCAAATTTAATGTAATCTATTTGGGAGGCTAATGTTCAGCAGTGGACTTTATAAAGATGATATGATGATACTTTAATTTGTTAACCCTTTATTAGGCGCATGGGGTCAAGACAACTTCAAATGGATAAAAAAATAAGTTAACGTGTTTGGAACGTGACCGCGCCCTCTCTAGCTTCCTGCCTACTACAAATCCGTCGACGTTGGCAAATCTGCGGGACCGCACGCTTCGGTGCTCTCTTAGTCGTTGACCCCATGCGACCAGTTAAGTCCCTATTTTTGACTGAGGGTAAGTGCCTAACTAATGCCACAGGTGTGGTCAATTTGTCTGTTAAAAGCACTTCAGGGCTTATTGCATCGAATGCAAATCAAAAGAATATTCTCAGTTGATCTCGACTGTGCCAAAAATTTATAATTTTAAGAGACATTAGAAGTTATTTTATATTTTCAGAAACAAGCTGTCAAAGTTATGTTTTTTTTTTATTATGTTGATAATAAAGCATTTAAATATTTTTGATAGTATCTTTGTATCGTTGTATTAATTTTTTATCACAATATTGACTAAATTGTATGGGGTCAGTAGTGACCCCATGCTACTATTTGTGTGATTTTCTTTATACGCCTAAATAAGTGTTAATGCTTACTTGTTATACACATGACAAGACAAATAGTCTATATCATAAGGACAAATATATAAATATTTACTGTACACAAATCGATTTCTTTTGAAGTTGTCTGCAGGTAGACTAACCTCAATGCGCCCTCTGTCGTCGTAGCTCAAATATTTTTATATCTAGAATCCTTTGTGCTAAGCGAAGGTATGCCAGGCCGTTAGGTTGTCCAATAATAGAAAATTCCTACCAAATAACCAAAATGAAAGATGTTCCCTAGATACAGTACGTGGCTCTTAAAAAAGGGCGTCACGTTGTTTTTACTGCGTCGTCACCGCGTTAGGTAGATAGCTAGATAATTCATTTATTAATCATCACAACACGCACTTTAAAATTAACAGAAAAAAACCGAATTTTTAACAATTCAATATATAACAATTGATTGGCGCATTCAATAACGTAAATAAACATGTGTGAACCAGTGACGTAAGAAAGTGAAAAACCCAGTGGACTTTGGGGGAGTTTCCAAAGTGCACGCCCCACGAAGACCCTAGTAATAAAGGCATTCTTACCGATGACAAATTTCCTTCTGATGGGCCGCATACATGAAGGCCGTCTAGTGGTAAAAAAATAGTCATCATCACCATCCATATGACGTCTACTACTGAACATGGGCAACCCCAGTGTAGATTTCCACATTGAGCGATCTTGAGTTGCATTTATCCTGCAAAATTAGCATCATCATATCAGCCTTATAAAGTCCACTGCTGAACATTAGCCTCCCCAATACATTGTATTATTTTGGAAGTATCTGCTCATAATCATCCGCCTGGATTGGTGAACGCAGTTCAAGCCAGTACGCAGGATGACGCTGCTGCCCATTATCATCATCGTCGTCTCTTACGACTCCCCGAGAAATGGTTTGGGGTGGCACTATTCTGGGCCGGTACCACACAGCAATAAAAATAGTAGGTATTCGAAAATATTTCTGATCAATTGCCACACATACAATAACCCATCCAAAGACATAACTCTGCAGCAGGTTAACTTCGATACATGTATCACCAACTTACTATGGCGTCACAATCTGTTAAAATTATTTATTCTATTTAATTAAAACTAACTAAAACTAAAATACATTGAAATACCCAGCTGTCTGGCTCCAGTTGGGACACTTGCGTGTATAGGACTTCATTTAACTCCAACAGTAGCTGGAAAGTTTATTATTAATCAATGTAAACTCTGTTAACTTTCAGCGAACTGCACGGGCAATTCTACTGAACTAATGTTGTTTCCAGCTGTGATGCAACCTCGTCGCATCCCTGTATATAACACGATATAGCCTGTCTCCTTTAGTTTAAAATTTTATAGCAGAATTAGAATACTCATCTTTTTTTAAGTCGATTTAATACATCGACATTATCATCTACATGCTCGCGACTCAAAAACGAGTAGAACATTTTTGGAATATCTCGTAAGATATAAGAAGGAATGCAAAATATCTAGATTTAATATCTGCAGTTTTAGAAAACAGATATAACATACTAACTTATTTAAGTAGCTTAACGTCGTAAGGGATGTATAGGGGTCCTACAAAGTCCCGAGGAGCCCAAGCTAACCTCATCTGCAAGTGGTGCACCTGCTGATCAAAGAACGTTGATCAGATGGAAAAAAAGACGCACACGCTATCTCTTTTGGCTTATTTTCCTTTAATCTTATTAGTAACCGATAAAGAGTTTTACAGTCATATAAATAAAGTCTATTTTGTAATCTGTCTTTGTGTTTGACTTTATTTTTCTTGACTCATATATTGTCGACCGAAAAGGCGCTGAATAGGCAGGTAAGGAGGTAGACTGGGGGTTTTATATGCATATAATTAAGTAAGTAAGTACAACATAAAAGTATATAATTACAAGAAACCTATTGAAGTATTTATTTCTTGAAACATTTTAGGGAAACTTATAGCTAATTTTAATAGTTAAAAAAGGTTTCATATAACGAAACGCTTATTACAAGTATCCACTTATTCAATTTATGTGACGTATGTTTATCTATTTACTGATAAATCCAACTCATTATAATAGCTTTGTTCAGCTTGAGTCTAGGTGGTACAGTGTGGCAATGTCCCATTAGACTTAAAATTCAGAGATTGTCTCGGGTTCAAACCTGCGACTTTTGTGAAGTTATTTTCGCAATTATCGCTTGCTTCGTGCCTCGAATATCTATAGCAGTAGTTAATAGGTATTCAATGACTTCTAGCATCCTGACAGCTGGATTAAGCATAAAATGATATTTCTCTGGGTTGCGAAGGTCGGACGGCAGTTGCTCTGAGTAATAGTTGAAATGCAGCCAATATCTTGTTACACCAGTGAGCAGACTCTGAGCACTAAGGATATGCTAGAATTTTAAATAACTTCATAAAAAATTTAAGACTTGTCCAAAAAGTACACGATATTGTAATTTTGTATGAACAAAACCAGTTCAAAATATTGTAGTTTGTTTCTATGAAATGGAATATGAGGCACATTAAATACTGCTTTGAATATAATATTTGTGTCCAAATGCAGTTTGGAAACTATTCACAGTGTTGAGTTCTGACCGGAACTTTCGTCAACTTACAACATTATGAATGGTCAGATGGTCATGACATAACCATAATAATATTAAACGAATTGTGAAGATCATCCTCAGTTTAAGTTTTAAGGAGAATTAATCCAGTTTTATTTAATAGGTTGGGGAAAAAGTCTTTTCGTATTTTTGTATGAAAAGTCAAGACATTTTTTTCAAAGTTTATTTACATTTATTTACAATATATATGTACCGTTTTGTTGAATAACTTTCTGCCATTTTGTGGGCAGAGACATTATCCCGTTACTGTAGAAACTTTGGGACTTCTGATAAAAAAAACGGGACAAATAGTTTTGGCAGTCCTCTCTTGAGGTCAACCTTACAGAACCTAAAGAATTCTGCAGAGACCGAAACAGGTGAAAATCTGAAGGCGCAAGGTCAGGGCTATATGGTGGATGCACTAGGACCTCCCAGTCGAACTCTCTTAATTTTTGCTGAGTGGCTAAAGATGTGTGTGGTCTAGCGTTATCGTGATGAAAGACCACACCCTTCCTGTTGATCAATTCCGGCCGTTTTCTCTCGACTGCTTCCTTTAATCTCATCAGTTGCTGGCAGTAAAGATCAGAATCGATGGTTTTGCCGGGCGGTAAAAGCTCATAATAAACAATGCCCTTCCAATCCCACCATACACACAGCATCACCTTATTTCGTGTTAGGCCAGGTTTGGCCACAGTCTGTGAAGCCTGGCCAACTTTCGACCACGACCTTTTTCGCACGTTCTTGTCGTACGTGATCCACTTTTCATCGCCAGTTATCAATCTCTTCAAAAACGGCTCGGTTTCATTACGTCTTAATAATGAATCGCAAATGAGTACACGGTTCATTAAGTTTCTTTGAGTGAGCTCGTGTGGCACCCAAATATCGAGCTTTTTTGTATAACCAGCTTTCTTCAAATGGGTCAAAACTGTTTTGTGGTCAATTCCCAGTTCTTCAGCTACATCGTAACTACTAATATGCCGATCTTGCTCCACTCTTTCAAAAATGGCGTCCATTTTATTCGTAACAGGGCGACCAGAGCGAGGTGCATCTTTAACATCAAAATTTCCGGACTGAAAACGTTTGAACCAAATTTGTGCTACTCTTACTGACACTGCATCAGGTCCATAAACATCACAAATTTTTTTCACTGCTTGAGTTGCATTTTTGCCTTTTTTATAATAAAATTTTAAAATGTATCGAATTTCTTCATTAGATTCACTCATTTTTACGGAGAGAAAAACAAATGAAAAATAGCGGGAAACAACTTTTTTTTATTTTTTTCTTTTCTTTATAATGGAACCTTTTTAATGTTACCAAAACCAGCCAGACACAAATAGTACAGTCAAAAAAATTTTATAATAAGTTTATACCTACGTTATGCGAAAAGACTTTTTCCCTTTTTGCATTAAATTCGTGACGCCTAACGTCAGACAAGTAAACACCACTATTAAAATAAAGGAAGATGAGTTGACCCTTGTGGATACCACCAAATTTTTGGGTGTTATATTAGATTCTAAGTTACAGTGGGGCCCACATATTGGTGAATTGTCGAATAGACTCAGCTCTGCTGCATATGCGGTAAAGAAAATTCGCCAATTAACAGACGTTGAAACAGCTAGGCTTGTTTATCATTGCTATTTTCATAGTGTTATGTCGTATGGTATTCTTCTGTGGGGTTGTGCCGCAGATATTCAAAATATTTTTGTACTGCAGAAGAGGGCCATACGAGCAATTTATAATCTACCATGTAGACATTCACTAAGGGATAAATTTAAAGAAATTGGTATTTTGACAGTGGCGGGTCAGTTTGTTTATGAAAACCTAGTATATGTTCACAAAAATTTTGATAAATTGAGTAAGAAAAGTGATATACATAACCTAAACACAAGAAATAAGCATAAACTAGTTGTACCTGCCACTAGGCTCCAAAAAATTAACAAATCTTTTAAAGGTCAATGTGTGCGATTCTATAATAAAATCCCAAGCAATATACAGCAATTAAGCCTAAATAAATTTAAATTAACAATAAAACGCAAGCTGTCTTCAAAGGGATATTATTCTATTAAAGACTATATGGCTGATAAAAATGCTTGGGATTAAACCGCCGTTTCATACAGGCTATTCTAATATGAATGACTTAAAGCATGAATATTGTTATATTATGTTGCATTGTATAGCGTCACAGACAAATGAAGATTGTTACTAACCAATCGATGATTTAAAAGAGCATAGCCTGTGAGTTTCTTGCCAGTTCTTCTTACAGAGCGGTGGCTCGGAACTGGCACTTAGATTCGCTTGCACTTAAATGTTTTTTGTTTTTTTAAATTATTTGGTTGCAAGTGAATCTAAGCTTCGTGATTTTAGTATAGTTATATTTTATTTGTTTTTGTTATTTTTTTATAATTTTGACGTTTTCAAGTACTATGTAATAGTTTATGAAATAAAGTATTTTTGAGTTTTTTGAGTTTTCCCCGACCTAATATTATAATGCGACTTGGCTGTATGGGGTTCCTCACAAGATCTGAGGAGCCTTTTTTTTATTTTTATTATCGCCTGTAAAAAAATGCTGCTTACGCACTGTCTCCCGGCCAAAAGGGGGAGACCGGGAGGGGGTGTGGGGCTCACTGCGGCCGACGCGACCACCGCAGTCCTACCCACTAAAAAACTTCAGACGACGCCCACCGCTGTTGAAAAGGGGCGAGGCACCAGTGCCCGGGTTTGTAGCTTCTGGTACCCCGCCCGCGGCCAACGTCCCCCGGATCAGAACCGGGGAGACCTCCTCAGGAAGGCGCAATTTGCAGCGCCCCCCCTACTTCTATGTGCGGCCATGGCGTAACTGGCCGACTTCGGGGGGGGTCTATGGCAAGACGGAAGGGGCCCCTGCCCCCGCTGCCTAAGACCCCCCGGGCGCTGCCTGACGGGCCCTCCTGGCCCGCCCGCTGCGCCAACGGCGTAGCCGGAGAGAGAGCGGGTCCCGCTTCCTCTCCCGCTCCGCGGCCTCCTTCTGCGACATCACCACTTCGCAGAAGGAGAAGATCTGAGGAGCCTAACCCAACCTTACCAGAAAGTTTTGCATCTGCCGAATAACAGACAAGGCTCTAGTGACCATAAAAGTTCCCGATAAGCGGGAATAGGCTCGCCGCCTATATAATATGCCTCTGCCTACACCTTTGGAGACAGAGGAGTGAATACTATCCTCAGTTTAGGTGTTAAGCTAAATTTATCCAGGTTATTACAATGCGACTTGGCTGTATGGGGTTCCTCACAAGGTGTGAGGAGCCCAAGCCAATCTTACCATCAAGTGGTGCATCTGCCGAATAACAGACGAGGCTTTAGCGACCATAAAAGTTCCCGATAAGCGGGAATAGGCTCGCCGCCTATATAATATGCCTCTGCCTACACCTTTGGAGACAGAGGAGTGAATACTATCCTCAGTTTAGGTGTTAAGCTAAATTTATCCAGGTTATTACAATGCGACTTGGCTGTATGGGGTTCCTCACAAGGTGTGAGGAGCCCAAGCCAATCTTACCATCAAGTGGTGCATCTGCCGAATAACAGACGAGGCTTTAGCGACCATAAAAGTTCACGATAAGCGGGAATAGGCTCGCCGCCTGTATAATATGCCTCTGCCTACCCCTTCGGCAAAATAGGCGTGATATTATGTATGTATTTATAAATCAGTTTGTATTTTAAATGATTATATGTTACAAAACAAAGTCGCTTTCCGCTGCCTGTTGCTATATGTGCTTTAAAATTGCGAAACGGATTTTGATTCGGTATTTTATAGTCCGAAAGCGGCCGAAGTCGTCGCTAGTTTTTCCTCTTTTGTTTTATTTCAGCCCAATAACGTCCCACTACTGATCACAGTCCTCCTGTTAACAACTAAGTTAAGAGGGATTCTGAGTTTTATTCATTGAGTACAGTTATAGTCAAGTAAAATAGGTACTTACATCATAGTCCAGGCAAGTTATACCCAGGTATAGTAGAGATTTTACTAGAAGCGTTTAAGAAGTTGTGAAAAATCACAATTTACTTTATTTCAGTACAACAACGCATTCAGGGTACTCTTGGGGTTGCCATGGAGATGTAGCGCTTCATATATGTTCGCGGAAACGTGTGTGAACACCTATTATACATAGAAAATACCTAATTATCTATGACACCTGTTACTTGGTTTAATACACAATATCACAGTCATACATCGTAGCTAACAAAAAATACATGTGTCACTGTCGCAGCTCACTTGAGCAATGAACTGAAGCGACTAAAATGAAGTTAAAAACGATCCTTATCTCATTCGTACACAGAGCAATGTGCGTTAAGGTGCTACCTCACCAGACGCGTCCGCCTGTAATGTAACATTTCAGATCCGAGCATCGCATCCCCGATGTCCCCAATGTGGTTATCGTGGGAATATCGAAATCAAATGTATTCTATGGGTTTTTAAATGTATCCAAGATCCATTCGGTCCAGTTATTTTTTTGTGAACGAGTAACAAATATACACCCATACTCACCAACTTGCGTATTTAAAATATAGTATTTTTTAATTTTTTTATATGTTTGAATTCTCAAATACTTAAACACTCATTTATTGGTAATACAACATTACACGTCACAGAAATGAAAACATACATAATTATTAGAATTATTGAAATTAAATTAAATTACAACATCATGAGGAATTAATAATGTCAATATAAAAAATGTCAATAACAAATGAATCTAGAAATATAAATGCAATTAATAAAAATAAACGGTCAATAATTATGAAAATTAAAATAAAACAAAAAGTCATTAATTTCATAGAACGTTTACATTATACACATACATTACTCAAATATAATAATTAGGATGCACAAAAGTAACAATAAATTTTGTACAGTACATCGGATACTCATTAATATGATATCATAGCTATAACATACATAATACAATTAAAAAAACTAATAATAACAATTAAACAAAGTTTATTTTATTTTATTTTATTTATTTCATATAAAAAGTATTTATTATTTTATGCAGTAAGATGCCAACATAAACTCTTTCAAGTTTTACCGGGCATCAGTGTTGTCGACTTAATTACAATATCAATACTAGCCGATGAGTATACAACTGTAGTTTTGTATTTGCAGGTTTCGTAAAAAACTAATAATAAAAAGTAATAAATTAAAAATATCAAAATGCATTAAAAGACAAAGTAAAAGCCACGGGGCACAACTCCTCCAGTCAGTCGATGTGCAAATCACCGAGGTACGCACCTATAGTTAGTGTACTGCACAAGCAAGCGACCGGCGACTGGCCGTCTCGGCCGAAACCGGTTTAGCGATCACAGGTATGAGTGCAAAATTGAGTGCGTTCATACTGGTCGAGTATGTGAAGTGTTTTAAATATTGTATATTTAATGATTTATTTTATTTAAAAAATTTGTTTATGTAAGTTAATTATAGGTAGTATGTTTACAATATATTAAGGTATGGTTTTGTTGTGTATGTGGGTGTATATATATTTGTGTAACTGAAATTAATCACATGCGTGATTAGAAAATGTTGCTTAAGTTTATGTTTTATATTTCTAAGTGTAAGTTGATTCTGTAATGTTATTGGCAGGTCATTTATTAAGTACGGTATAATGTAACTCAGTTTCCTTTTTCCATATAAATTTGTATATCTGGGCACTAGTAGTTTAGGATTTGTAGTACTTCTAGTAATCATTTTAGCGGGTTCCTCTGTTTTTCTTATTTTAATTTTTTCATTGAAAAATTCTTCTTTGCGTAATGCTACTATAACTTTTTTGTGTATAGGCAATACTCTGCAGAATTTCAGTAGTTGATGGTAATTATCTTTAAATTTACATCGAATCTTTCCGGAAACTACTTCTTTTAAAATTCGCAACTGTAGTACATATATTTTGTCTAGGTGTGATTTATGGGTTCTGCCATAGCTTGAAAGTCCGTAGCTAATTATTGATTCAACTAGTGCGTTATATAAATATAATTGCAGCCGTATTGTATATGGTATTTTCCACTTAATCACTGAGAACTTTGCCAGTATTGCTCTGAGTTTATCACTGACATTATTTATATGGTCTTTCCAGCTTAGCCTGGTGTCAAAAGTAAGACCCAGATAATTTTGATTAGCGACGACCTCAATCGCAGCACATCCACAGTTTATAGGAGATTCCTTGTTATTATGTTTATGAAGACACTCGTAAATATTAATATGACATAACTATACTTCCGCAACTACACTATTGTTATCTATTTGTTAAACGAGAATTACAAACCACTAATGTACAGTTTTAATTTAGGCTTAAGGTTTTTTCATTTATCTGGCTTTTAACTTGAGCAGGCAGTGAGTTCAATAAATAGGGCACAATGTAACATAATCTGCTCTTTCCATAATAGTTGTTGCAATTTGGAATGACAAGTTTCGTGGGATCAGTCACGCGAGTAACTCTGGCTTTAGTTGGTTTAATTTATATCTTCTCGTTAAAATATTATTCACCTAGTAACATGTACCCAACCTTATTATGGAGGTGCATTAATTTGTAGCACTCAAATAGCTCCTCATCTTTAAATTGATTTTAATTTTTTATGGGCACAATATTTTTCAGAATTCTTTATTGCATATGGAATATTTTATCTAAATTGGTTTTGAAAGTTCTAGTAAGATAGTAGGAAGTATGTTACGTGCAGCCATAACTAAGGAATCGCCGACATGCAGTTACCTAGTTATTGCACAGCACACAGGCATCGGGCACGAGGCGCTGACGCCGCGGAACGTGCAGGCATCGGACACCGGATCTAGCACCGAGGCCTTTCGTCACTCTTGGTTCTAACATCGAACATTTGTCACGATAACTTTTAATTCATTTGTAATTTTTATAATTAAATTTTATTAAACATAAATTGTATTTTTTTGCAATCTCCGACTGCAGAGTCTTTAAGTAGTACAACAACACAGAAACAAAAAAATATCACACAAAACAACAAAGAACTTTGAACGAAGTGATTAATTACAAATAATAGACATATTATATGTTATAGACCAAAAGATAACGTCAAAAAAAGCTATATACATAGTTTCTCTGTTAGATCACAATTAAAATAACAATAATCTAATATTATAAATACTAAAGAAATATATTATTGAAGTATATAATTGTATAACTGTAAATTTAAATTTATTGATATTATAACTTGTTGCGCACTGTAATACTCAATTGTGTAACGTTACATTACAGGCAATCGCTCTTGGTGAAGGAGCATCTTTATTCTCTACCAGCGCCATCTATGGAGAGGAAATTAATTCCTTGATACCATCTCCTGAGACCTCTCTAAGCGTAGAGCATTAGAAAAGAAATTACTGTTGATGTTATCTTGACTTTTGCACAAAATTAATGATCACGCCTCGCTTTTGTCAATTTACCGTCTTTACGTGTGTGAGAAAGCTTTTAACTTTTGTCTCATCACTATGCCAGGGTTTGTCCACAATTTCAGTTATGATATGGTGAAATTATACTTTAGTTTTATTTTCTTAAAGTACTGAGTGTGTTATAAATGATAACATGTTTACATTTAAACTCAATCTATCAAAATAAATACTGTTAAACTGTTGCTCTTATTAGTAACACAATAAAATATGCCATATTTAAAAAAAAATGAATTGAATCGAATAAACTTGTGTCATTTGTAAAAAGTGCAGTATGAGAGCGTATTTGCAATAATATTCAAATTGCTGATAAATGAGTACTGTTTAAATAAGAATAATGATCATTTATCCGCCATAATGCTTACATAATATATACTTTATAACTAGCGAGCTCTGCACTAAGCTAAGCTTGTGTCGCAGAGTCCAGACAACAGTTACCAAATAAAAAAAAACCCGAGCAAACTAAAATAAATAATAACTTTGACATCACTTCAAAAAACTTAAAATTAAAATAGTGAGATATACAAATAACTTACATGCTATGGATCACCTAACTAAAAAAATAATGGATAAATGCATGAAAAAAAAATGAAATGACAAATGATTCCTTATCGAAATACCATTATTTTGTGAGGGTAGATAGAACTACTGGGTGATATGTATAATATTTCAATTGTGTCTGGATATCATCCATCTGAAAAGTAAGACGGTGGTTTGGTAGCACGGTAGTGCCCCCGCCAAGACGTAGTAAGCGAAGCCCTATATGGCAATAAATTACAAGGTCCAGTTCGAGGTAAAGCTATTCACTCTACTCGCCATTCTTACTTGGCTCTATTTACTCTAGAACAGAGAAGTAATGGAAAATTAAGAATAAAACGATAAACTGATAAGTCAATAAATGAATTTTATTCGGCTTGGCCGTTTTGTTATTGCAAAAATTAATATGTGTACAACAGAAAAGTAATGACAAAGAACAAATGTTCACTACAAATGTTCTAGCTTTACAAACTCTATACCTAATTGATATTATTTGCGGACACATCAATAATATTTTAAAACTGACAGTAACAAAAATAATAATCTTCATCAATAATCTTCAGCTTAATGCTAAGAAAACTAAATGTCTTCATCGTCACTTCCCAAAGTAAAGGATGTTGAAAACAATGTAGAATTACATTTGTTTCAAAATCCCTGAGAGATTACAGATGGTCGATTCAACCTTGTTTATAGGCGTAACACTAAATAAAAACCTTATGTGGGGCCCACATATCGAAAGCCATTCTAGTAAACTGAGTTCTGCCGCATATGCGATTTAAAGGATTCGTGAAATAACGTATGTCGAAACTGCTAGAATTGTTTATTTTAGCTATTTCCACAGTTTGATGTCATATGGTATATTAATTTGGGGATTTGCCGCTGAAATTGGAACTTAATTTATTTTATTTTATTTATATACTACGGTCTGGATCATCCCTTAGAGAGTTGTTTCAGCAAATTGGTTGATTTTTATTTGGCTTTGCCTTTTTTTCAACAAGAACTTGTTTATTGTATAACGGAAAAGTTATTGATAGTTCAGAATAACGTCTGTACACTATATGTGTTTTAGAATCACTTACTTTACACCTAAGTTAAAAATATAAATGTTATATGGCTTGGTCGTTTCGTTACTACAATAAATATTTATTTTATAATAGAAGTTGATAAATGTTTCACCTTGCGCCCAAGTAACGGTAGCGAAACGGCTAAGCCGCATATTTTAAACAAGAAGTAGAGTTCACGAAGTTAGCGCTTGTAGAGTTAGGGTGTGTAGAGTTGGAAGCTTGGCTCTACATAAGATCTAATGAAGATAACTTTTCACTGTGCGAGCCATAATCATGATTCCGTCTTGGCAACATTTTATATTATAATGTTTTTGTTAAAGTTGGTTTTATAGGAATTTTGAATTTTGGATCCTACTAACATATCGGGACCCCAAGCCAACTTCACCTGTAATTGGTGCACCTGCTGACCAACGGACAATAAGGTTCGTAGGTCTTTCACCTATTACGTGGGACCAACAATAAAATTGACAAAATGTGGTCTTGTAATATGCCTCTGCCTACCCCTTCGGGGAAATAGGTGTGATTGTATGTATATATAGTAATTATATACACAAATAGCTTTGCCCTATTTTGTTATTATTATTGACGACCGATATGGCGTGGAGGTCAGTATATATAGTATACCTACACTTCACTCCAGAGGTCGTGGGTTCGATTCCCATACAGGACAAATCTTTGTGTGCATGAACATGAATATTTGTTCTGGTCTGGGTGTTTTCCTATGTATATTAAGTATGTATATACAAAAAAAGTATTTAAGTATGTTTATCCGTTGTTTAGTATCCATAACACAAGTTCTTAATGAAACTTATCTTGGAACTAAATAATTGGTGTAATTGTCAGAAAATATTTATTTATTTATTTATTAATCATAATAGTTACTTAAACATCTCACAGAACCGTCTAACCCCAAAGCTAACTAAAGAATATATTATGGGCACTAACCACGGGATAAACATAAAAAGGCTTATTACAAAACGAGATCCAAAGATAGACCAGGTTTAAAACTAGTGCTGTCACTTTTATTTAATAAGATAAAGACAGTGACAGCACTAGTTAAAAACTGGTCTAACTGAAGCTAAGAATGCGCAAATCTGAATTTATAGATTCTGAAGTTGAGCCTCAGTGATGTGAGTGACGCATTAACCGAACCTTACTGTCTCACAAGGTTGGTTCTTAGCTCACCGGTACGACACGATCACTGAAGAACTTACAGTAGAATTCACAGACAGTGGAGTGACGTGGACCTTTTTAGATGTGAGCGAAAGCGCATCAGCAAGGTTCTTTTCTTTCAATATTTACAATATCACTTTTATACTTTCAAAACTATTTGTTCGAATTTCAAACTTCGAAAACATTTGAACGATGGCTTGAACCTTGAGCCTTTTCAAGGTTGTTTTGCTTTGTCATTTTTTTCTAGACTTATTAAATATCAAAGTAACCCCCGCAATGTATTATGTCTATAAATATAAAACAGACGATACATAAATACTTGTTTTTATTCCGACTAATAATGTTGACAAATAAATAAAGATAGGAGAAAAAAACCATCTATTCTTATAAACGTACTTATTTATTTGTCAACATTATAAGTCGAAATAAAAAACAAGCATTTATGTTTCGTCTGATCTATTTTTATTGAAAAACATAATTTAAGCATGAATAATCATTTTAAGAAATACATACACTCAATCACGCCTGTTTCTCCGAAAAACAAGATATTTTAATATCGGCCAGAGCCTTGCCCGTTGATCGGCAGTTGCACCACTAACAGGTGAGGTTGGCTTGGGATCCGAAGGTCTTTGTCGGATACCTATACATCCTCACAATACCACATTTAAAGAATATAATGTTATTAAAATACTTTAGAAATTTCTTATATCGTGCATGGATCCCTACCAAAACCTAAGGAGCCCAAGCCAACCTCACCTGCAAGTGATGCACCTTTTTTTTTTTTTTTTGTTTTACGTCGGTAACAAAATGCATTTACGCACTGCCTTCCGGCCAAAGGGGGACCGAAAGGGGGTGTGGGACTCACCACCGGCAGACACGACCGCCGGCAGCAATACCCACTAAAAATCTTCCGACGACGACCGCCGCTTGTTGAGAAAGAGGCGGGGGCCAGTACCTGGGTTGCAGCTTCTGACACCCCGCCTGCGGCCAACGTCCCCCGGACCAAAACCGGGAGGACCTCCTCAGAGAGGCGCAGTGGACGCGCCCCTCCTACCTCCCCCTGCGACCATAGCGTGTGTGGCCGACTTCCCGGAGGGTCCATGGTTAGACAGCAGGGGCCCCCTGCCCCCGCTGCCTAGACCCTCCTGGCCTACCCGCAGCGCCCTCCATAGGTCCCTCTTAGTTTCCCCCCCGGTAGTCAGTACTAAGGGCACCCAGAGTCGTCGGTCTCTGGGTGTTACCTTTTCCCTAGCGCCTCCTGCGCCCTACCGGAAGGTACTCAGCCCCCCCACCACGACAAGGTGGAGACCAGTCGGGGGGGCAAGTGATGCACCTGCCGATCAACGAACGAGGCTCTGGTGAACATAACCGTGCCCGGTAAGCGGCAATAGACTCGCCACCTATTACGTGGGACCAAATATATAATTGGCAAAGTGTGGGCGAACAATATTCCTCTGCATACCCTTTCGGGGAAACAGGCGTGAATATATATATGTATGTAGAACTTTCTCTAGGGTACTACAGTGCAGCCACATTTCCTGCGAACTGTAGAAGCGCTTGTAGCCAGCAATACTATTTTTTTGAAAGCGACCAACAAAGTATAACAGAGTTGACAGAGGTCAGGATGACTGTTTGTGTGGTGTTCAATATAAAACAATTCCATGTTTAAAAATGTCAAGCACTTGGTCACTTTTGCCTCTATATGTGGTAGTCACTAAGCCATGCAGAAATTCTAGGTATTCGTCCAAGCCCCGCTTGAGATGATGAATACTCATAGTTACATTTCAAAATCTATGGTATTTATTTAAAAAAAAACATTTAAGACCCAGGTATATCCCTCCCGATCGTACATTTCATTCAAATCGATCGCAAATGTTTTTTGCCATCAAGTCTTCTTCTTCAACTTAGCGTTATCCCGGTTGCTGGCTTACGGGCTCGGGGTCCGCTTTCCTTCATCTTTTTCTCCACTTCGCACGGTCTTCGGCATATTGGTCGATATGGTATTGGCACGCATATCATCCCTTACGACGTCAAGCCAGTATTTTTGCCACCAAGTGATGGAATTAAAATATCTTTGAGACAACGCCAACGCAACTATAATTTCGCGAAAAATCGAGAATTGAGTCTCGTTTCAACGTTGGTCGTGATGACATCGTTGTTCTGAGAATGTCTCAAATCTTTCCTTAAGATGCCCTGTGTAAGGGAAATACACGTGTCGTGTTCAATTGTTTCTCGATTTTTCGGGAAATTACAGCTGCGCGGGAATTGTCACAAAATGTATTGATCCATCTTGCTTACAGTGGATTTCCGCAAGTAACGCTTGAATAAATAAATTGTTTTACACATGTTTTTACTCAAGTATGTGTACTTTATATCAACTCTATATGTACAAAAATACTTTTTCCCAAACCTATTATTAAGGTTAACTGGTAGAGAATGCCTTGCAGCATTAAGTTCGCCTTTTGTACATTTAAATTTTAATTTGTGCGATAAAGTTTAAAAAGATAAATAAATTATTCTGGCCAAAAACTAACGTAACTTTAGAAAGTACCTATAAAAATCTGCACCAAATACCTCTGATACGTATCGCGTAGTACTTTAAGTATATTTATCGTTGCATTGGCCAATTGATCTCGGGGAGCTATAGGAAACGCTGAAAACGTGCTCGAGGGAAAACAAAAGATTTCGCTTACTTTTATTACTAGTGTGGGTGATCTGAAATATCTTTGACTGGCGAAATGCCAGCTGGTGCTCTGCAAGCTTTTTGATATGACGAGAGCGATATTATTCTATACTAGTGACACGCCCTTGCTTCGATAGCGATATTCATATATCTTACACATTGGGTTTACATTATAGGAGTTTTCGTAGAGAAGACGCCTCAATTTAATATCAGAAATGCTGGATCTCTTTTACTGTTTTCTGATTACGTAATAAGAATATCGCATTGTGGTTTGTGTTATTACATACATACATTCACGCCTGTTTCCCCGAAGGGGTAGGCAGAGGCATATTATACGCCTACACTTCGCCAATTATATAATTGGTCCCATGGTCCCATAGATAGCGAGCCTGTTGCCGCTTAAAGCGTGGTGTAGGGACCACATCACGCTTTATTTATACAGATGGCTCTTCAGAGAGGCTCAATGAACGCGCCCCTCATCATCATTTAGATTCGTCAAATATTCACCCACAAAATGGAAATTCGATATATTTTTTTAACAACTATGATAGAGATATGAGCGGTACCATAATAAAGAAACAAAAGCAAATGGGTTCTTTGTCAGAATTTGTCAAGGTTTGTCAGTTTATCTGTCTGTTGTGGTTTTTCTCAAGATTAGTCAGTTTGTCGGTGATTCTTATCGGCGAATCTGTTAGTCAGCCTGTCGTGGGGGACTGTCCGTCAATCAGTCTGTCGGTGACTCTAACGAGGATTCCAAAAAGGCAACGAGATTGAGAAGAATGCTTTAAGAAACTCATTTCGGCTTTTTTCAAATTACGCAGGGCATACGTTCGTGCTGTTGTAGATATTGTTATATCTCTACCTATATGCGTACAGCTCTCTATTGGGGTTAGCGAACTTATTAAAGCTCTTATGAGCGTCATGTACTTGTCTAACTTGAGTTGAGAAGAAAGGGGCACAAAATTGCCAAGTTGACATTTTGATGTTGTGTATGCTAGTTGGGCCAGTGGGGTGAGGTCTTGTGGTCAAGTCAATATGACGTCGTTGACCACGCATGCAACTGTCAGCGGTGCTTGTGGTATCTGACTTGGCGAACTTTTTTGAAGTTAAGCGCAAGGGTAACTTTTATTGCTTTTTTTTGTGGGCCATGTAATGCTTTTTTATACAGGGCAACATTACTTATTTAGTTTTCAGTGCTAGCTTACTATTTTATGCGTATATTGATTCGATTGTCCAAACAGATGACATAATAATTTATTCAATTAAAACGGAGTTTATTGAAAAAAATATTCAACAAACAAGAAAGATTTTAATGGATGAGTAGATGGAAATTTCGGAACTGTATTCTGATCGTTATAAGATGGTTATTAAATGTATATGAAGTTAGATAGACCTGGTGAATTATTATTATTATTATTACCATTTCTTTACAAACTCTAATCAAAATCTTAATCATTATTAAGTTGGAAATTACAGGTTCTTAAATACAAGTGAACTGATATTAAATGTAAGTATTGTACGAGGAATCTAAAAATATATGAATAATACTCGTATTTAATGAAAATATTTTTTTATATAGGCAACTTGAGCGTTGCGTGTCATGATGGATTGTATAATTTATTGAAGTGAATTTGTTTCATATAGTTATAACAATACATTATTAAGATCATACTCATCATCATCACAGCCCATTAACGTCCCACTACTGAGCACGAGCCTCCTCACACATATCAAGGTGTGAGGGTACTGGGTCATATTTCCACCACGCGGACCCAGGGCGGATTGGCGGAGGCAGGTGTATGGCGTCCTGCTGTTAGAATTTTTCAAGCCGCCCATTAGGCCTCTAACATGGCTTAACGACTACCACATTTAGTGATAACCGGGACCAACGGCTTAACGTGCCTTCCGAAGCACGGAAGCGCTCGATTTAAAATGCCACACAAACGGTCACCCATCCTAGGACTGACCTCTGTAAACTCTGCTGTACTTTGGAGCACCGCAGAGCTACGAGCGCTTCATGAGATCATACTAAATATAAGTATAATCAGTTTAATTTTATAATCAGAGTATTGTATCTAATGCTATAATATGGAACGCTGTGTCCTTTTCTGGAGGTGGGCGCTAGTAACTACGACACAGTCCTTGACTAATGTAGTTATTAACAAACACAATTTATTGTAAACCCAATTCTGTTCCAATAAAAAATATTTGTATTGGTGTGAAGGGATCGCAAACCAACCACAACTTCAAATGCAGCATAAACCTGCCGATCAACGGACCAGGCTCTGGCGAACATTACAGTTCCCGGTAAGCTCTCAATAGGCTCGCCACCAATTTCGTGGGACCAAATAATTAGCGAAATGTGAGCTATGCCTCTGCCTATTGCAGGGGTGGTTGAAAACCAGCGCCATCTAGTGTGTATATGTTAAATTAAATTCTGGTTATAATTTTAATAATATATGTAGAAACTATTTTTAAACGTATAATGTAAAGGGAAGCAATAATGATTTTTTTTATGTTATTTGTTTATTTATTTTATTACTTCGAGGGAACAGGCGTGAATGTCTGTATATATAAGATATACTATAAAAAAATTGTATCATATTTAAAACCAATAAAGAAATTTAAATAAATTTATGAAACTTAATTTTTTATTTATTTATTTATTCATTTATAAGACTTACAACTTTACAGGCACCAAACCTAACACAATAGAGTAGCTGAGCTTACAATACCTAAATATATGACTAAAAACTTTCACATAATTCTTATCTACTAATATAATTTCTTTAACTAAATATTTCTTAAGCCCTAACAACGAGTGTCGTGTTAAATATTAATCCCACACTCTTCTATAGTCTTACCTATAAAGTATTAGCATCTGAAACCAATTTATAAGCTACTCTAAAAGCAGACTTCTTTCCACTTTCTAGAACCATTTAATATTCAGTGTGCAGTTCAGCACTTAGCATGACATTGCTTTTCATTAACACTTCGTATTTTCCAGACAAAAAATTTTTTTTGTAGATTTTAAACATATTTTACTCATAAGTCGGTATTGGAAGACCGATATTGCGTGGTGGCGATTACACCAATACTCCGCTCCTGAGGTCGTAGGTTCGATTCTCACAGGACAAATCTTTGAGTGCATGAACATGAATATTGGTTCTGGTCTGGGTGTTTTTCTATGTATATTAAGTATTTATGTATTTTATCCGTTATTTAGTATCCATAACACAAGTTCTTAATGCTACTTATCTTGGAACTAAATAATTGGTGTGATTGTCCGAAAATATTTATTTATTTATTTTATGAACATGAATATTTGTTCTGTACTGGGTGTTTCCTATATATATTAAGTAACAATGTACAAAAAAAAAGTGTTTATGTACATATGTTTGTCCGTTATTTAGTATCCATAACACAAGTTCTTAATGATACTTATTTTGAAACTAAATAATTAGTGTAATTGTCAGAAAATATCTATTTATAGTTTATTTCTCAGGCTCAAGCGAGACAGACAAAGTTACTTTCGCATTTATAACATTAATCAGTATGGATTACATACCCCAAATAAATTTCGACACCCAATTAGAAACCTATATTCTTATGAAAAGGTAACAAAAAACAGAAAGCTATTTTCTGTTATAAATAATTTCTTAAACACAGCCATCTTAATTTAGCTGCCTTTTGTCTTATGACACAATTACAAACAATTTACATTAACTTGTAATAGTTTTAGACATTGTAATAAATCCCTTTGAACTTCTAGCTATATACAAACTTCACAAGTCCTACTTGACAAACAAAGGTTTACTAGTAAGCGAGGTGAGCAATATCGAATATTAGTTTCAAAGAAGCTTGAATAATAAAGGAATTAAGGGATCCTTCTAATGCCTTCAAACATTCTTGGGGCTCTATGTAACACTAAGGTAGATAGGGTAGGTACCTTTAATCGGGTAGGTGGGAAGGCTTCTTATTTTACTTTTTTTTTAACTACCGCACGCTACTATGTTTGATATGATAATCTACTCTTTATTACTTTAGCTATTTTTTTTTTTCATATTCATTTATTCAAGTTTGACTCAAAAGAGCTCTTATGAACGTCAAAACTTAAAATTTAGTGCGCCCATTCACTGCGAGCGGGAGCTTGATCGTAAAAGAACGGGCAAGAAAAACGTCAAGGTTAGTTTTTTCTTCCGCCAGTTACAAGAAAATGTTTAGGAAATTTACAAAATATTATTACTTATCTATGCTTATCTTGGAATACAATACATATATCAATAAAGTTTCCACCATTACAAAGCTGGCTATCTGCTAGTAAAAGTCCTGCCAAAATGGTGGGAAAGACAGAGTGCAAATAAGACATGTGACAGACCAAATTAAATGTAATTATAATTAACTGATCCTCTCAAAAAGACTTGGTTGAACGAGAAATAAACTGTTTCTTTAACTTCATTAACATGATACACAGATGTATTGGCTCAATAGAGCTCTTATGAAAGTCATACTTTTAAACTAACGCGCCCATTCACTGCGAGCTTGATTGTTAAAGTAGGGGCAAGATTATCGTCAAGATTGGTTTTTGCTACCTCCAGGTACAATAAAAGTACTTCTAATGTCTAACTTTTAGCACATATCGTCACTGGAAAGGTAACCTTCCTTATGCACCATTTGGCTACTTTAGCGATTCAAAAAATGACAATTTCCAAAAAAAATATAAATAAATTTGTTTTTTGTCAGAATGTCAGTCAAATGAATGTCAAAAATGGCCAGAATTGGATGAAACCGAGATCTGCAGATAGAAAAAAATCAGGAGATTCTAATGATATATAAAACTAATTATCGCAAATTTGGCGCATAAGCAAGGTTGCCTTTCCAGCGTCGATATGTTAAAAATAACATAATACAAAGACACACAGATACACAGACACTTTATACTTATATCCTTTTACCGTCTAGGCTTAAATATAAACACTGGCATTATTTTCCAAAACTGGGCCGCGTTCCAACTAGTTTGCCTCATCGAGGAGGATTGACTGCGTTCCGCTTCGCTGACTCCGTAGCTGGAGAGTCGGTATCGGTGGTCAATTAGGTTTATTGCGTTTGCAGTAGCGGTAAGCGAAATGTACTAGCGATATATGTGAAAGCGCTAATAACTGCTAAGCTATAGGATGGTCGTTGCTTAGGTTTCACGGTACGAGGTTCTTTCAGAATTCCTTAAACAAAAAACGCGTCGAATATCAGGGATTTTTAAGCGAGATACAAGCTAATGAGAATATAGAAATCAATAATTTTTGTGTCCATACACAATTATAAACTTTTTCGATTTAAAATACCGACAATTATTATTTAAAAACCTACCACTCTATTGCACCTACGATAGAGTGTGTTCTGAAACGGTGGCTCTAACCGAGGTGGATTAATTGCGCTACCGCTTCGCTTATTCGATATTCAAAAAAATAATTTTCTCTAGCTAAAGAGCTAATAACGACACAAAGCTTAATAGTAAGGGCACAAGATAGTAACCTTTTTCAATACTAAAAACCAACGATTATTTTTCAAAAACTCACCCCCAATAGAGCGTGTTCTGAATCGCTGGCTCTAACGGAGGTGGATTGATTGCACCACTGGCTCGCTTATTCGAAGCTGGAAAGTGGGCGCCAGTGGTCGATTAGCTTTATTGCGTCTGCCACAATGGGTAGGCAGCGGTGCGCGAAACGGACTGTCGAGATATATCCCTCGGCGATGGTTGCAAGCTAATAAACGTACAAAATTGCAAGGGCCGCTTTTAAGCTCGCATAAATGTATGCATGGTTTTTTCAAACTTGGAACCTCCAGAAGATTGCAATTTAGCAGGTCTTAGGTTCCAATCTCATTGCACCAAATACTCAAATACTCATTTATTGGTAATACGACATTACACGTCACAGAAAAGAAAACATTCATAATTATTAGAAATTATTAAAATTAAATTAAATCACAATATTATGAGGAATTGATAATGTCAAAATAAATATGTCAATAACAGTTGAATCAAGAAATATAAATGCAATTAATAAAAATAAACGGCAAATAATTATGAAAATTGAAATAATAAAATGTCATTACTTCATAAAGTCATTAATGTCATAGAACGTTTGCTTGAGCAAGATCTTCTTGAGAAGATATTTTTTTAACCTCTCTTTAAAGGCGGGCAGGCTAGAAGCCGCCAACACGGCCCGAGGCAATTTATTGTACACAGACGGTCCCATGATGTGCGTGAGTCTGTCAGACCTCGTCAAGCGTCTGGACAATTCTCCCAGCAAGTTAGCGTGTCGAGTGTTATACCCATGCACATCACCGTGCCTTATAAATATATGCTCGTTAAGTCTGACATAAACCGCGACCTGCATTATCACGATACTAGGCAACGCACATAATTAACTTTTTAAAGTTATCTGTCTAGTTATCGCTTTTTCCATGGTCGGAAGGCACGTTAAGCCGTTGATTAAGAAGTTAGTGCCTTTTATAACCACCCAGCTGGAGCGATGACATACGCAAAACCACTGGCAGTGGTTGGAGGCGATGAGCTGAAGATTGAGCTCAGCTGCATGTCATTGGAGAGACCTATACAGCAGAATTTGAAGATTGGCTGATAATAATTATGATCAAATTAATACGTTGTCATATCGTCAAGTCACCTATAAAATCTGCAAGGCGTCTAGGCAAGTCTCTGATAAATTAAATTTCTGAAATAAAATGTCACAAATAAAACGAACAGAGAAATAAAAAAATATGCAATTCACTTCGCACAAAGCGAATACTCTTATTTGTTTCAATCTTACTATTATATAAATGTATAATAATATAATAACTTTGTCTGTCTGCTACACTGAAAGAAGCGGGATGATTTTGTTGAAAAATTCAACTTTATTGCAGTGTGGCATTCTGCTATAAGTATATTTCAAATCACTTAATAAAGTATCTAATGAATACCAAACGCTAACGACTTAACATGCCTTCCGAGGGATGCCACACAAATGATCTGGTCAAAACGGCGTGTTGTCGGTAGATGAAGGCGGCTCGAGATCGCTCTTGATGGAAATCAATTGGAGGCCAATGTTCAGCCGTGACCTTCTAATGGCTAAATGATGATGATGATACAAAGGGTTACCAATCCCAGGATCATCAGCAAACTCAAAAAGGAGTTAAGGTTTACTCCTAGTCTATTAAACTCAGCAACTTGCAACTAGCAATGAATAATATGAATTTTCCAGGGAAAAAGTCTGCAATGCAATATTACGTAAAAATAATCCTTTACACTTGTTTATGATATTGTACTTTTAGTTCACAAACGACTGAACCAGTCGTCGCTTCGTTCGCTCGTTTTCACTCCAAATATTTAAGTAAGTAGTTTTTCCAAACACATTTCATGTACAAAGCGATGTTTGAAACGGAAAATAAAAGCAGCACTCTTTTATCGTAAAGTGGAGCGCTCTCACTGTTTAAACTGAGTCGCTTGCGTTATCATAGGATTTTGGATCTCTTTCTGATGTGTCGTCGAGTTCAAACCAGTAGGCAGATTAGGGGTTTTAGATGGCAGGACATTTTCTATGACTGACTATAAGTTCTTAATATAGTAAAGTCAGAAGTAACAAACACTCTTTTATCGAAAAGTAGAGCGCTGTCACATTTTGATCTTAGCCGTTTGTTTTATCTCAGGATTCAAGATCATTTTCTGGAGTTGACTTCTGTGCCTGAAAGTCGTATGTTGAGGAAAGAAGAAAACTGCGCCTTGAATTTACACATTTTAAAAAAGGTTACGAATACAAATATAGAATATTTATTTCTTTAACTTAATCTTAATTTACATTTCATTGGTTCGAGGCCTCCTTTTAAGTATGAAAATACCTGTGTTAGAGGATCTCACTCTTTCGTATATCATAAATACACAATTCAGTTTTTTGTTTTTTTATTTACATTTTACATTTATAGAAGACATGAGTAAAATATATAATAACACTATTAGAAGTTTAAATCTTGTTTAATTTTTTTGTGTATGTAAGTAAAGGTGTGATGTGTGTATAATGTTTAGTGTATGTGTGTTTATTTATGAGTACATCTCTGAGTCTCAGTCAGGTAAGTATTGGCTCAAGAATGCATCTAAATAATACTGTTGTGTATGCGGTGTGTGAAGAGTAATTGAGAAGATCTAAAAGGTTTTCAACTTGTTCGTAACGGAGTGCATGAATCCACTTAGCTAAGGCTTTACAATCATATCATTCAAAGGGAATATGTTTAAATTTTAAAATGATTGTGACTCTTTTACGAAAAAACGTCTTAAGAGATTTGGACTGCAGATATCTTTGAGACTGAATTACACATGTAATACAGCTGCCTACGATAAAGTTCCTGGATCCCCCGGAAAAAACACGAAATAATCCTAGTCTAATTACACGCGGACGGGTTTTCGGTATGAACAAATCGAAAATTTTATATCGTTCGGAAGGCACGTTTAGCCCATTATCGATGTATATGGTAGTCGTTTAGCCAAGCTTGGGGCCATATTGAGTGGTCTAGTAAATTCCAACAGCAGGACGCCGCACACCTGTTCGCCCTGGGTCCGCGTGATGAAGTGTGACTTGAATCCATTTTACCTTTGTTACTTAGAACAGAGGTTCTAAGAGAAAAGTCTCAACAGTGAGTGAGACGTGGAGAGAATCAATTGATATAGAAAAGAAATGATAATTACAGCGCGCTAACAGACTTAAAACTCCATGGCCTATATTTTTAATTTTCAAAGTTTTTTTAGTAAAGAGTGTTAATCATGGAACTCAAAAATACGATTAGGATTTCTTATTTTTTTCATCTCTGCTTCGCACCTAGCTTTGCATTTTACTTTTGAGCGACTTTTGTCAGTCAGCCGCACCGTGTTATAACTGAAATGCAGTCAAATCTGATTATACCAGTAGATAGAACTTGACCTTTTTTTTCGGATGGAAAATTATCAAACGACCGTGTTCCGCTGTGGGTGAAGCGGAAGGGTGTGTCAGACTTATATTGACTAAAAACCATCAATGTTACTTCTTGAGCCTGTAACACCAAGGCCGCGGTAACCCTTTCGTTCAGTCCCGCAATTCCGGCAGGCTTAGCCCCCTCCCTGGGGGCTATGATGGTTCTAGATGTATGATACGCCTGTTTCCCTGAAAGGCAGGTGTAGGTGGCGAGCTTTTTACCGCTTACCGGAAACTTTTATGTTCGCCAGAGCGTCATCTGTTGATCGGCAGGTGCACTATAGGTGAGGTTGACTCGGGCTCTTCAGATCTTGGTTGGGGCTCTTACCCAGATACTTGGTTTTATATTAGTTTTATCATGTGGTTGTTGGTAATCTTATGATTGTCGTAACATAAAGTTTGCCTCGAGAATAAAAAGAACTATTATCTCTGCCAGAATTTACTTCATCCTTTGTTGCCCAGACTTATCATATTTTTATTCTACGTTACCGTTCTGCTAACATTTACGTACGGTGTAATGGGAGAGGCTCCACGTTACATCTAAGTACATTGCCGGTTCCCTTTCCGCCTCGAGGCTATTGTTTTCTTTTCCCATCTCAGGTAGCGAGGCAGCCAAGCGCCTTTTATGGGCTATTTCATTAAAGTATATCTTGCATTTTTACATTTCTTTAAATTATAACCTATTCATTTGGTTGTATCCTAAATGGTTGACAATTATCAGCCGAATGTGTTATGTTCGGCAGCGGACTTCTTATTTCTTTTATAGACATAGTTATTAATGATTTTTTCACAAGTTCTTTATGATACTTATCTTGGAACTAAATAATTGGTGTAATTTAGAGAAAAAAAAAATTATTCATTTAGTTATAAATTTGTATAAAAGTTTGTATTTATGAATTTCCAAAGCCAAAAGCCTTCTCTATGATGGGATGTACAGTCAGCCTTATATTATTTGTAGCACTTAAAGTGTCATAGAAATCGGAACACGCCCTAACGCTATTGACAATAGAGAAGTGTGTCGACCTTTGTGGCTCTTCGGATATTACCAATTAGACGCTGATATACTAGTACACATCGTTGGCCACGGTAATCATTAAAATGATTAAGCTATTGCATAGCTTCTATCGCAGGCCTTGAGCGTGGTGACCGAATTCAGAAATTCCATAACGAAAAATACCTAACAACCCCCACTCCGACCTGCACAGCGATGATAGGTACTTTTAGTTTTTCCATCTATCGATAAGTAGCAGAACTTTTAATGACTTTTTGAAATATCACGCTTGACTCATTAGTTCAGCAAACCGCCTTTAGGTGGCGTTGGTTGTATCGGGTGGCTAAAATTTATTTTCTTATTGGTCACCACGCTTAAAGTGTAACTTGAGTTAATATCAAAGAAAAAAAATATTGCATTAATAAAATAAATAAATAATTATAATTGCATAAGTTGATAAAATATGCTATGCAATAGCTTTACCGCGGCAGTCCCCGAGTGCCACACGTCTTTTTTTTGTATCTTTATCTTCTGTACCGTTCTGCTAATATTTACGAATGGTATAAAGTGAGTGGATCTACGTTACCGGTTCCCTTTCCGCCTCGACGCTATTATTTTTTTCCCCATCTCAGGTAGTGAGGCAACCAAGCGGCTTCTAGGGGCTATTTTATTCAAATACAACTCATTGAATTCAATAAATCCATACATATTTGATGAATTTTCAAAACTTCTTAACCGGTTTTTGTCTCATTGGCTTGCATAAATCTGCGGTAGGAAGTAACTTAAAACACTAAGCAATGTCTTTTATAGAATTGAATAGAATAGATCTTCATTGCCAACACTGTGTACATTTTGCTGGTGTTCATTAGTCATGTTAGTTCATTCACATTAGTAACAACAGTGTACCCGTTGCGGGCGTGCAATTTATATAACATACAAATAGTTACTTAATATTATTCGTAAAAAAGTATATATATAGTGTAAATATAAAAAAATTATCTAGTGTCAGAACATAACTCCTCCAAAACGGCTTGACCGATTCTTATGAAAGTAATTGCGCATATTCAGTAGGTCTGAGTACAGATCTTAAAGTATTTTTATACCACTTTTTTTTTCTGTTGGAAAATCATCAAACGACCGTCTTCCGCTGTGGGTGAAGCGGAAGGGTGTGCCAGACTTTTACTGACTAAAAACTATACATGTTCCTTCTTGAGCCTGTAACACCAAGGCCGCGGTAAACCTTTCGCACAATCCCACCACATTAAAATCTATTTTATGAATTAATACTCGGGGTCTTGAACTTGGTACCAGTGGATGTAACTGGCGTATCACCGAGTGATTCACCGCCGAGCCAGCGTCACTTGTATTTTTATACCCCTGCCGTCACAATTTGTGATCGCTATTTTTGAGTAAACATTTATTTGAGACTAGTATTTACATAATAATAATTAATTAATAATTATTTAAGCCACCGTAAAATGTTGCTTGTTTGGATTCATTAATATGCAGAAACACATTTACATTGCACAAATAAGTTAATTACGAGTACTTATAAAGTGCAGTCAATAAATATATCTTCAATTATATTCTTTTCATTTTTTTGTTAACGGTTTCTTTTGACAACAAACAAAAGATGCTTTGTTAGCATCTAGGCACAAACGCCTTTTTTTTCAAAAAAAAACATAAAAATAAAAGCGCAAACAATTTTTAAAAGCAAAGGTCGTTAAACAGCCATCCTATGCTATTAATTATTAACAAAAAGGTGCACACGTAATCATCCACTCAAGATTCCAGCTACATTCGCACTGAATTCTGTCCCTAACCGAATTCACCACAGGAAATGTCATTTTATTCTTAAAATTCCGTCTCTGGAAACCGACCAAGTTCTCTACTGCAGTACAGCATACTACGAGTCTACATATTGCAGGGGTGTCGCGTGCTGGGAATTTTTAATCAGGTATCTATGCTACGTGTTTGAAGGGATATTTCTGTATATTTATTAATACTAATTTTTATATTAAATAAGAAGAAAATAAGCAATAACAGGCATCCTCAGGTAAGAGAGATTGACGTCTTATTCTACTATGCGGCATGTAGGCAAATGTATGAATTCTTCTGTTAGAATTTTAAGCCGCACTATATACATAAACAGTTAAACCGTACTCACGGTTTTGTGGGACTATGTTATAAATAAGTTGTTATAACCTGTACTTACTGAATAAAAATAATAATAAATAATAAATTCATGTCTGGTAGACAGAGGCATATGATACGCCCACACTTCTCCCAATTACATGGTTGGTCCAACTCCCACGTAACAGGTAGCGACCCTTTTGCCGCTTATCGGGTACTGTTACGTTCGCCAGAGTCTTGTCCGTTGATCGGCAGGTAAAGTTACATACATACATAATGTCAAGCCTCTTTCCCGTAGGGGTAGGCAGAGATCACATCCTTTCACTTGCTACAATCTTGGCACACACTTTTAGCTTCATTCACACTCATTAACCTCCTCATACACGCCCGTCGGTTTAGCGTACTTTTGACCTGCCCTTTCTCTAAAATTTTTTGAATTTGGTCATGGAAGGTCTTACGTGGACTTCCCCTCCCAACACTACCAATCACTTGTCCATCATAAATCACTTTCGTTAGTCTATTTTCATTCATCCACTCAACATGACCAAACCATTTAAGCATACCTTTCTCAATTCTTGTCACATTATCTTCTTTTACACCAGCTTTAACCCTTATCACTTCATTCCTAATCCTATCACTCAATTTCCAGGGATCCCTAATAAGGCCAATATATTACTGGACCAACATCTTGACGTGCCATCTAAAGCACGGAAGTAGTTACACAATACACAAAAATGAAATTAATATTTATTAGAAGAGGACGGCTGACGGACTGATCATCTATAACCAGCGCTTTCGCTTCTGTTGTTTTATGAGAGGGGTATTAAACCCAGTATTTACTGATAATTTGATGATTATAGAAATACACATGTTTAATTTTGATAAAATCTATGCTCCATAATATTAATTTATAAGCTAGACGCTGCCAACCCTAAGTATTAACAAGCTTCTGGAATGTGTGTCTGTGAAATCTTGAATTAAATATGGCGTAATTTTGAAATAGGGGAAATATTAATGTATTGCCGAATGTCTTCGCGTAATTTGTGGGTTTTTGACGTGACAACGTCTTAAATTAGGTTGCGGCTGGGAGTCACTTATGAAAAAGTGTAACGCTCGGTAACGTTACGATGAGTCACCGAACGAGAGAGAGGCCCGGCGAATGCCTTGCGTCTCTCTCCCACTCAACTATGATCGGTCTGCCGCGCGCGCAGCACTAGTGTACAATGTTTTAGTAAACAAAATATATTTCTATAGTTAAAATTTGTGCAATTCTTATTTTCATTCAATTCCTTGTTCCTATTGTGCAATTTAATTATATTCATATCAATAAATATTCTACCGAGAAAAAGACGTTGTCACGTAAAATCTTCGCCCGTAAAAACGACTTTACAGGCAACCATTTTTTTAGGGGTTGGCATTGTATACTGCATTTTTTTTAACAATTTCACTCGAATATTTTAAAACCTATATAATACCGATATAATCCTACGGGGCCTACATTTTTAATTTCTCGTATCGGAACGCATGGCATTTCTTATTATTATTTTTTATTTATTCAATATAGTTTTACATGACGGCTTATATTGCAATTTATTCAACACACATAATACTATACTACACGGCATATTAGTCAATTAATCACAATTATATGAATTTAATATTTCAATTTACATAGGTACAAAGTAACAATTTAACAAAAAAATCACAAGTAAACGTCTATGACGCCAAGCCATATCTTCTTGAGTCTGCCCAATCTGCCTCGGCTAGGTGGAGATGTCATGGGCAAACATCACACCACCACAAATCAAAGCGAGTTTTTTAACTCTATTCTAACCAATCACGCCTTTATCTCTAGTCAAAAAAAAGAAAAGAATATGATATAACAATGCTGTTTGATGACTCGTTTAAGATATACTACCATTTTGCCTTCCCTGGGCGATAGAGGGATGTGAGCACTGGATGATGGGCAGCAATCTTATCCAGAGTAATGGTTCGAATGCGTGAATTCTACTTCTAATCAGTGGGTCAATCAACTTTTAAATGTCGTTAGGTGGAAAATTTTGAATTTTATTTTGTAGTCTTGTTATCCATTTTTATTTATTTTATAAAACAGAAAATTTATTACTCTTTACAATTTTATAAAGAGCAGAGCTGATTGATCAAAATAGAGCACTTTTTTTAACTTAAAAAATTGAAACGAACTATGTTAAATCTGTCTTCTGGACCACTAACCTAAAATGATTATTAAACAAAGCTTACAACTTTTAAGGTTAAAATAACCAGTTTATTTTATAGTATAGATGATATATTTTAAGTTTTCATATAAACAAATCAAAAATAACGCATAACTCATGAAATATAATTCTTTAATTTGTCCCCAAAACAACTATTGTCTCATACGCTACTTAACTTTTCAATAAAACAAAAAATAGTAACAATTATGCAACACAACACTATGTGTCAATTTATTTTAATTTGTACATTGATCTTTAAAAAGTTTCATGAACCAGTTATGTTTTAATAAGTAAAACGAAATGACAAAGTGCTTTGATGTGTTCAAAGTGATTTTGATGATTTTTAATGAGGGTGTAAGTATCAAGTCGTTATGTTATTTGTGAAGAAGTAACTATAAATTTTATCTCTTACTCGCACCGCCTATAATTTCTCTGCTGACCCCAAGGTTAACAGGTAGAGAATGCCTGATGGCATTAAGTTCGCTTTTTGTACATTGTATTTTAATGTGTGTGCAATAAAGATTAAAATAAATAAATAATAAGGGCGCTATACTTTAATCATTTTAAATACATACTACTGCACCTCATTTCTCTTTGGTGGTTATAGATTAAACGTTTTACACCTTGAGTTATATTGCTAAATTTTTCGTAATAACCCCTAAATTAAAGAGGCTTATTACAATAGAGATCTAAAGTTGGACCCTGTTTAAAATTAGTGCTGTCATTTTCATTTGATAAGATGAAGACAACGTAGTATCTACTCAGATCTAATTTTACTTTGTCTTATAAAATATAAATTAGCATAAGTATAATATGAATGTAATTTCAAACATTTTTCGCCACAATGTTTTTTTTTTTGACAATTACACCAATTATTTAGTTCCAAGATAAGTATCATTAAGAACTTGTGTTATGGATACTAAACAACGGATAAATAGGAAAACATCCAGACCAGAACAAATATTCATGCTCATGAAAACAAAGATGTCCTGTGTGGGAATCGAACCTCTGGAGTAAAGTGTAAGTATACTGACCTCCACGCCATATCGGTCGTCATAACACTACACTGTTTGTCACTACAGTGTCATTCGCCCTGGTGGAATTCGCCACAAAGACGTTTCGCTCCAGCGTACTACAGTTAAAGTTTTTCGCCACAGCGACCTGTCGCTACAACGTCATTCGAAACTACGTACGGGACCCGTGACTGCACTAGTCACTTACACACAATTACTTTAATAATATATCTTACGTGTCCAACAATAAGGCTGTGTCCCCAGTAGGCAAACTGTTAGCGACCGACTGAGTTTGCGGCGTACCGATTTAGTACGCCCTTCCATATATTTGAAATGGAGTGTCCGAAGTCTGCTAGTTTTGCGCTCACTATACGCAGTTTGCAGCGTCGGTCTCTCAGTCTTGCAACTCAGTCGGCCGCTAACAGTTTGCCTACTGGGGACACGGCCTAAATGTAATCTATCGAATTGTGTTAGGTTTTTCATATCTATCCAATATTTCAGAGTATATCCAAGAAATGCAAGCAAACAAACAATCAGTATGAAGTATGATATTTAAACTAAATTTGAATATAAACGTCGCCAACCGTAAGCGTTAACAGGCCTTTTGAATGTCTGATGGTCAACTCGTAAATTAATTTAATTGATGCATTGTTAAGTAACTTTCTGGGGCTTAATTCCCATAGCATATTATATGTTTACAGTTATGATGTTTATTTAAATACCAGTGACCAAATTATTAGGTCAGTTTAGTTGTTAACAGATCAGCGCCGCACATAAACTAGTTAAATATAATTTAATTGTAATGTACATACTTATTAATATATGAAATTGTTCAGCTGTATATACTTAACACCTATTTTGTGGGACTCACCACCAGCAGACGCGACTGCCAGCAGTAATACCGACTAAAAATCTTCCGAAGGCACCCGCCGCTTGTTGAGAATAAGGCGGGGGCCAGTACCTTGGTTGCAGCGTCTGACACCCCGCCTGTAGCCAACGTCCCCCGAACAAAAACCGGGAGGAGTTCCTCAAAGAGGCGCAGTGGACGAGCCCCTCCTACCTCCTTGTGCGACCATTGACTTTCCGGAGGGTCCATGGTTAGACAGCAGGGGCCCCCTGCCCCCGCTGCCTAAGACCCTCCTGGCGCTTTTTGACGGGCCCTCCTGGCACGCCCGCTGTGCCCTCCACAGGTCCCTCTTAGTTTCAACCCGGTAGTCAGTACTAAGAGCACCCAGAGTCGCCAATCTCTAGGTGTTACCTTTTCCATGGCGGCTTCTCCGCCCTACCGGGAGGTACCTACTCAGCCCCCACCACGACAAGGTGGACACCAGTCGGGGGAGAAATACTTAACACCTAACTATACTTTGTCAAGATCTTTTTATATTTGCGTATACCATTTCACGCCCATAAATGACATTTGAAGGCGAACCATTTCCATAACTACAAGTTTTAGCTTCGTCCAGTAATTGAACAATTTTATTACAGCAGAAACTCTTTTGTATATAAAACAACAATATTTTGTTGTGTGTGTAACAACCCTACGACATTACAATGTTCTTGAACGTGTGACGGTTAAATCATGAATTAAATTGTGGAGCAATTTAATGCCGGAAATAATCTCTTTCAACAGTACTTTAGGTAGAGTTTCGTTTAAAATTTCATTCTGAGTACAGTTTTATCGTCGAGTAGGTTGCTCCACCAATCCGTGCTCAGTCTGGAAAAGTATGAATATGATCTAAATAGGGGAGGGGACACCTTGTGATTCGTGTGAGGAGCTCACACACACAAGCCAAGTTTAGTATAATAATAATGAATTATAAATATTTATTCCTTTTTCTACAAACTTGTGTTCACTATTTACAACTTCTGCTAAACTGCATAGCAGTTTGTTGACAGATGTAGGCTCATGCTTATTTACTGACATAATACATAGTTCGAAACATACATTCTAAACAAATTCAATTAATCACCAAATACATTAAAAAACATAAAACAATAAATAAATAGTTCATTAATATTTCATTACTATTACCTGAGAGATAATAAATAATTTCTAAAAGTAGGTATATAAAAGTTTACAATAAAATTCAATTAAATTCATATACCATAAAAACAATATTAATAACATAAAATTAATTCGTACAATAATCATAACAAATAAATTAGGAATGAGCTTAAATAATCATAAACATTATGAGAGAATAAAAAAATAATTCATGAAAATCTCAAATTTAAAAGTTAATTAAAAGTCAATTTTAAAAGTTTACAAATGCAATAGTTAAATATGTTGTGTATTGTATATAATTCACGAGATAAGGAATCAAATATTATCAATTTATAAATACATTTCAAAATCACAAATCCATTTAATATACAATTAATGAATTAATAATAGTATCAATAAGAAAAATTTCATTCAATTTAATATAAGTCCTGAATTTGAGTTTTCGTTCAAACGTTAATCCAGTACAATAAACATTAGAAAAACTTTGCAACTACATCCTCCCTGAACCTACCCAGGAGACAACTAGTCAGGTTCCCTTTATATCCTTTCCTCGAGAACGAGTTTGTTTCAATATCTGATGGTAAGTCATTACAATAAGTAGGAACAAGATATTTCGTGCATCTTTGGCCATAATAGTTATTATAAGGGGGCACTTCCAGCCTTCTTCGATCCTTCACTCTCTGAGGTCTCACGACTAGTCTACTCAACTTATGCTTGTCACTGCCATACTGTTCTTATAGCGTTAACAATACCACCCTCTCATGGACTGGCAGCAACTTACATTCACAAAACAGTTCTTCGTACGACGTACTTTTACATGGAGCTTTTGTGTTTTTATCTACTAATATTTGGGACTAAGGAATCTCATTTGAATTAAGATTAAGAAGTAGTAAGACGACATGAGCTGTAATGTAAAAATTTATTAAATCATCCACATCCCTATTTTACCTTACCTTATAAATTTTGTACATACATATATTCACGCCTGTTCCCCGAAGGGTTAGGCAAAGGCATATTATACGACCACACATCGCCAATTACATAGTTGGTCCCACTTAATAGGTGGCGACCATATTGCCCCTTATCGGGCACTGTTATGTCCGCCAGAGCCTCGTCTGTTGGTCGACAGGTGCACCACATGCAGGTGAGGCTTGGGCTCCTTAGATCTTGGTTGGATACTTATACACAAGTTTTGTATTACAGGATTATCAAAGTAAAAATAATCACTGGCAGCCGCTCTCAGCATTGCTGATACCCCAGCAAAACCCAGAACAGTGAAGTCTAAGTTAAAAAACTTTTTAATTCCTTGTATGGCTCTTATGAATTATCAAATATGAATATTATTCCCTGTCTTCACCGAAGACATTCATTTAATGCATTTCAATAATTTTTAAATTTAAATATGAAAAGCATATTATCGAGAACTGTCCTATTTCTCAGTTAAACGCGACGCCTCATACACCACTGTCCATAGTCCAAGCCTGATAAACCATTAGTGATGACTGCTAAGTAACTATCGATAGTCCAATATTTGCATCTATATTAAAAGAAAAGTGGGCGTATAATATGCCTCTGCCTACCTCTCCGGGGAAACAGGCATGATATTATGTATGTATGTATTCATGTGTATAAGGATCCTATCAATACACGCCACTCCACGCCACTCCTGTGCCTCTTTAATCTGTCTTTGGCTCAATCAAAATATCCTAAAAGCTGGAAATTATCTAGGGTTACTCCCGTCCCGAAAGGAGATGGGGGAACCGACGTTTCGTCTTACAGACCGATCGCGGTCTTATCAGTCTTTGCCAAGATTTTTGAGGCAATCCTGAATGAACATATTGATAACCAGATTGGTCATCTGTTGCACAATAGCCAACATGGATTTCGGCGAGCCCGTTCCACCACTACAAATTTAGTTGCGCATGTGGACTATGTCCACTCTCAAATGGATAATGGTAGGCAGGTAGATGCAGCCTACTTTGATTTTAAAAAGGCTTTCGATCTGATTGACAACGATATACTTTTACAGAAATTGGCAATCATGGGTTTCACGCCAAAACTTCTAAAATTTTTTTCATGCTACCTTAACAATCGTTGTCAATATGTTCGTTTGAGTGGATATGATTCCAGTGACTACTTCACAAGGTCAGGAGTGAGTCAGGGTAGTACGCTGGGCCCGACACTTTTCGTCATATTTATTAATGATTTGCCGGAAACGGTATCTGCCTCTGAGTGTCTTTTATTCGCTGATGACCTAAAGTTAAGTCTGGGCATTAAAACTGCAGCGGATGCAGTGACTTTGCAGAGGGATATTGATGCCGTGTCTCAATGGAGCCAAGACAATAATCTCCCTTTCAATAACGACAAATGTAGGATAATAACTTTTACGCGCAAGTTACAACCGGTAATTTATGATTATTTTATATATGACGCTCCACTGGAAAGAATAGGTGAAATTAAAGACTTAGGCATAATATTAGATTCCAAACTAGATTTTCATAAGCACATTATAAATATCTGCAAGATGGCTCACAAGATGTTAGGCTTTGTTATAAGAACTGCATCACAATTTGACAATGCAACAGTAGCAAAAGTATTGTATGCTGCATACGTTCGCAGCAAGCTTGAATACGGTGCAGTTGTTTGGAATCCCTATGAGGAAAAGTACGTACTCATGGTTGAAAAAATACAACGCAAATTTGCCCGATGGCTATATAAAAATCTTTACGGGTACTATCCCTATTTATATCCATCTTTATTTGTTTCCGGTATGACTGAAATGGAAACTCTGAAACTTAGAAGAGCCATGCTTTTGATAGTACATTATCTTTCAATACTGCACCAGGGGATCGACAGTCCGCAGATACTAGAAAGGTTCTGTATCTTGGTTCCCACAAACATCTCTTGGGACGCAGCGGGGCTGGTGGCGCCGCGCCGCCGGCAGCGCCTCCTGGCGCTGCCTGCCGCTCGGACGGAGTATGGTAGACACGCGCCCACTAATCGTGCACTACGTACTATCGGAGACCTACTTGCTCAGCATTACGAAATTGACCTATTTGCCGATGGTTTAGGACAACTTTGTAATCAATTTAGGAAATATTTAAATTATATTCAACACTGACCATAGACGTAGAAAATACTGACATTAATTTTAATTAGTTCTGATCTGACATTCGTAATTTGACTCTTGTGTACTATTTGATTATTATTTTTTATGTTATTTGACCTAGATATATTTATTTCTGACATAAATTTTATTGACATATAATTTTTATTGCGTAGTCCTGACGATTTATGAATTCTTTTTTAATCTAGATGTGCTAATTCAATTTTATTCAATTTAATTTCAATAATTTGACATAACTAAATATTAGATTTAACATGATTAATAATGTATTGGAAATGTTTAGTTCTTTTAATATAATTGCATGCAGTATCATGTTAATTAATCTTTAAAGCGCCTTGGATCCATGTATCTGTTAGCTTTAAGGACTATGTGTGAATAAATAAATAAATAAATACCTAAAGAGCCCACGCCTACTTCACCTGCAAGTGGTGCACCTGCTGGTCATCGGACGAAGCTTTGGTGAACATAACAGTGCCCGGTAAGCGGCAATAGGCTCGCCACCTATTACGAGGGACCAACTATACAATTGGCTAATTGTGGGCTTATAATATGCCTCTGCCTACCCCTTCGGGGAAACTGGCGTAAATGTATGTATGTATTTAGAAATGGTGACGATACAATTCTATATAATTTTGTGTTAAAAGCGTGTTTTTTAGATTTATTAAATAATATACTACCACATAACATGGGAATACGAGAACTAAATTTTAACGTACCTTTCGAAGCACGGATGCGCTCAATATCAAATGCCATACAAATGGTCACCCATCCAAGTACAAACCTCTGCGGACTCTGCTGTACTTCGGTACCGTTTTCTGTAACGTTTCCGACCACCTAGTACCGCGGAACTACGAGCACTTTAATTATGAGACTGAGTAGTGATTAATGTCGACTGTGGAAACGGTCTATTTAAATAATTATTAGTACTTAAACCATTATTTCTTTTCATAATTGGCAGTCCTCCACCAATTCGTTGATGGGCTGAGATATTGATTATGATTTTAGTTGCCATAAATCAATATAATACAAATATCATATTTTATATCAAAAATAAGTAATCAACGATCGTTATTGAATTTTTAGCAAAAAGTCTGTGTATGCAGGTTGCTAAAGAACCGATGACAGAAAAAAGCGATTGGAGTAGTATTCTACCACATCAATAGAATTGCTTTACGCAATACTATTAACTAAAGGATCGATCGATCGATAGTCGATCTTAGTGGTAAGTGGAGTTCAAGATCTTAGTAAAAAGAGTCAAGAAGGGGACCCGCCTAGATTTTCTGCAGCTAATATTTTTAGATATATCTATTACGGCTACTGCACTATGTAAAAAATCTCTGTTTGTGTTACTTATTGTTGCTAAAATGTTCATGCTCACTACTTGGCAGCCATATTATTATTTTTTAAATAGTTAAGCCTAAATTGTCTTTTAAGTGATATGTAAAATTTAGACAATCAAATTCTGTAAAGCGATGTATTTATTCTTTGAGGAACCTAAGTTGATCTTAAAGACAATAAAGTATATTTTATTTTAGTGGCGAAAGTTTATGTTTAGTTGAAAGATTTATTGCAATTAAAATAATACTGATAGGCTAAAACTTAATGAGGTTCTAACCCTTTTCTTTTACACTCAAGCTCCTGCTCGTATGAAAGGGCCCGTAGCCTCGTATGATTTGAGATTGATGTACGTATAAATATAAGTTTTATGGCGTCATACTTGAAATTTTAAAAAATCCATGATAATAATAATCTATGGGTTCGGTGCAGTCGAGCGCATAGCCAATCATGATTTTTCTATATGACATTAAAGATGACGTGTTACTCTCGTTCATTATTTAAACAAATAAATTTATTATAAAGTAAGTAAGTATGCCTTACCCTCTTTAAAATTAATAAAAAATAATATCGATAGTAAAACTAGCCATCACTACTCTGTAACGTTCCGAGAGCGCCGCAAGTAGGGCACGAAGATGTGACGTCATCAAGAGACCCTTCAGTTAAGTCGCACTCAATGTCGACACTTATAGTGTCTACTCACACTTGTATTAGTGCACTATACGTTGAAGTGCTCGTAACTCTGCAGTTCTGGGTGATTGGAAATGATCACCGAAGTAAAGCAGAATTCACAGAGGTCAGTCCTTGGATGGGCGACCGTATGTGAGGAATTTAATTCAGAAAGCACGTTAAGCCGTTGGTTCCCGTTACCACTACATTTGGTAGTCGTTCATATTCGAGACCTTATTAGGCGGCTTGAAAAAATCTTACAGCATTACGCCATAGCAGGCTAAATAAAGAATATGAATGGTTTATAGTCAGTAAAAGTCAGACATAATCTCCAACTCGACCCACAGCGGGAGACGGTAATTTTATTGCCATTCGAAAAACAAAGGATAGCAACTCACCTGGCTACGTCGGTCTACTATGGGCCCGCGTGGTGGACTATGATTCAATATCCTCCCAACTTGGTTTGTGGAGAAGGTCTTTGCTCAGTATCTTCTATCTATTAGTCATATCATATATTGCTATCAGTGGGACGAGGGGGCTAAGCTAATGATAGCACCTCACCTGGCTCCGTCGGTCTACTATGCGCCCGCGTGGTGGACTATGACTCTATACCAACCCACCTTGGTTTGTGAAGAAGGTCCTTGCTCAGTATCTTCTTTCTGTCAGTCATATCATATAATATATAACTATCAGTGGGACGAGTGGGCTGAGCTAATGATGATAACTAAACGTATGTCAGTACGGCATATCAGGAACGTGCACAGAAATTTAAGGATCGATGTGTAGCGCAAATAGCTTCAAAAGACCAGGTTGTCGAACTAAAAGGTATCGGATTTTATTTAACTAGACTTGGAGAATCAAGTGCTTAATTTATTTTATATGTGTGGCATTCAGGGCACTCAAAGTCAGTGCTTTTCGGCAGTTGTTAGTGATGAAGAATAATTGAAATTCATATAAACCTGGTTAGACCAGTAAGCAGAACCTGGGTCCTTAGCGTAAGTATTTGGCACAGCTGGGATAAATGCTAGGAATAAAACTCCTACACATACATACATTCAAGCCTGTTTCCCCGAAGGGATAGGCAGAGGCATATTAATACGCCCACACTTCGCCAATTATATAGTTGGTCCCATGTAATAGGTGCTTGCATGCTGCTTATCGGGTTGTTCTGCTGTTTTGTTCGTCAAAGCCTAGTTCGTTGATCGGCAGGTGCACCACTTGGAAGTTGAGGTTGACTTGGGCTCCTTAGGTCTTATTAGGATCTTTATGCATGTTAGGATCCCTATGCAGTTGAAGCTCCTGTCTGCAGAGAATTCGCTGCTGGCTCATGTGTTTCCTATTTCCTATGATCCCGGGTCTTTAAAGCGGGGCGTGAAACGGCATTTTAGCAGGCCGTCATGAGTGGATGCGCTTTATACCGTGCTTATTTCACGTTATAAAGCGCTTTCATTTTTTTTATTTGGACTGCATCGACTGCTTACCATCAGGCAGGGTGTAGTCATTATGACGTGTCACATTAAAAAAAAAATTGGCGCGTTACTTTTTCAGTTGATGTTCATAGAAGATTTAATGAGGCTAGTTCAAATTAATTACTTTGACTACTATATGATGATGGTGTAGTGTGTAGCGCTCGTAGCTTTGAGGGACCAGGAGTTTGGTTTAGCTGGTTTAACCGAGTAATAATTAACCCTAGAATGATCTTTCCCTCTGGCTTGCGGAATGCAATCGTTCGTGTAATAACTAACACAGAGTTCACAAAAAAGGATACACTCTGTTCAACTATTCGGTCGATCTTCCACATGCAAAACTTGGTCCGACATAAATTTGTTTGAAAAAACTATAGGTACCTAGTTGCGAAAAAAACTAATATAGAAATAATCCATCTGTGTTTTGTTTGATTCGATAGTTTTAAAATAACACTTTGACAGAGTTAAAACGATTTAAAGTTTATACGATAAAATATTTATACGATTATTTCTATTTATATCCTATCAAGTTTATATGTACCCTATTCGAAAAAAACTAATAAAAACCAATACTAAAAATCAACTGACGTTTGCCAAACCCTCGCAAAGTGCGAAAGGCAACTAGTAAAGTATCTATGTGCCAAGTTTCCGAGCAATACACAAACCGGCCCAAACCGGTTCGAGCCAGTTTAAACTGCCTCGGGCCAGTTTCGAACGCTCTTGCTATTTTTTCAACAAAATCCAAGCATTGCCGGTTTCCACTCACCCTTTGATTTTTATTGCAATTGATATCGCTTTAAGCCAACAGCGCCGGTTTAAGCCCCTATTTTTACAAGCTATACTTAATTGCTTGGTTTTTACTATACTGCGCGTGCAGAGTTTAATCATGATTGTCGTTTAAATAGAAAAGCTATAGCTTTTTCTATATTGTTCAATCTCGTTCAAGTCTCGTTCAATCTCAATCTCGTTGCCTTTTGGAATCCTCGTTAGAGTCACCGACAGACTGTCTGACTGACGAACAATCCCCTCCCTCTTGTAGAATCACAACAGGCTGACTGACAGATCCCCCCGATAAGAGTCACGGACAGACTGACAAATCTTGAGAAAAACCACAACAGACGAATAAACATCGAATTTCAATTTTGTGTCTGAATGTTCGACGAACCTAATGATCATGTTGATCTTAAAGACAATAAAGTTTATTTTATTTTATTTTTTATTTTGTTATGGACTCACCCGATTAGAGTATATGAGTCGAGGAATTTCATAAATCAAGTTATTTCCTGAATTCAACAATAGGCAGTGTTTTCGTCATTTAGTTACAGTCAAAATCAGTGATAATTAAGACAAAGCCCACTAAAGAAGTGGAGAGTTCATTGAAGGTTTCGACGGAAATTAGCAATGCACACAAAAATTCTTAAAATTTTACACTTACCTCTGTGTGATTTGTGAGATGAACGTTACCTGTTGAAAGAAAACAAGAATTTTATATGGTTTTTATTTATTTCGTCATAATTACCACAAACTGCCGTATGGTAGCAACATACAGCAATTGAGCCTAAATAAATTTAAATTAACCATAAAACACAAGCTGTCTTCAAAGGGATACTATTCTATTAAAGACTATATGGCAGATACAAATGCTTGGGATTAAACTGCCGTTTCATACAGGCTATTCTAATATGAATGACTTGAAAAAATAAATATTGTTAAGGTTATGTTATATTGCATTGTATAGCTTCACAGACAAATGAAGATTGTAATTCTAGTACCAAACTAATGGACATATTTAAAAGAGCATAGCCTGTGAGTTTCTTGCCAGTTCTTCTTACAGAGCGGTGGCTCGGAACTGGCACTTAGATTCACTTACACTTAATTATTTTTTGTTTTTAAATTGTTTTTTTGCATGTAAGTGAATCTAAGCTTCGTGATTTAGTGTAATATTATTTCGATTGTATTTTTTTTTCATTTGTAATCATGACGTTTTCAAGTACTATGTATAATAGTTTATGAAATAAATAATTTTTTTACTTTACTTTACTTTTACTTTACTTTGGTTAGCAGTCAATTCATGCCATACCATACGCATTATTTTAGTGCTTGCAAACCTAGCTCCTACCTAGCTTCTTTCAGCACATCTCCAAAATGGTGTATTTTTCTTAACCAATAAGTCAATTCTCGTGCAGTTTTTAACATGAGCCTCTCCCAAAGTGGGCCAATCAACCAGATTATCAGTAAACCACACCCATCTTGTACCGTTCTCAGAACATCACAACTCCATATTGTCCTCCCATATTTATTTATAGGAAGATTATGCCAAGATCGTAGCAAGTGGAAGGATGTGATCTCTGCCTACCCCTACGGGAAAGAGGCGTGACATTATGTATTTATGTATGTATTTATTTAAATTTTAATTAATGGTAATATCTCAAAGAGCTCCAACTAGCCCCAAGCAAAGTAGAGTACTATGGGTTCTAGCCAACCAATGAACTTACTTCAATGAACGGGGGCACAGGGATCTTGCCATCAACATTGGAGCCCAAGCCAACCTCACGGATTAATAGAAGTTCCCGGTAAACGGCAATAGACTCGCCACCATTACGTCGGACCAGAAACACAATTGGCGAAATATGGGCGTATAATATGCTTCTGCCTACCCCTTCGGGGAAACAGACGTGATTTTGTGTATGTATGTATGTATATTTATTGTAAGAAACATTCAAATTAAATTATGACGAATCAACCAACGACCTATGGAACAATTGTGCAATGTTCCAATTATTTCTAAATTGTATGACACTAGATACTGTCATGTATGTAGATCGCGCAAGCGTTATTTGTTTTCCGGACCCATATAAGTCCGGTAGTAGTTTTTTGTTTTGCTTTCCTGTTCAATACAGGTTAAGCCCTTCCTGAGGACTTTAATTCGACGAAAACGTGACTTCGTTATACCTATCTCTTTCACTCTCTAGGTATATCATTATTGAGTGTAAGGGATGGGAATAACCAAGTTTTGTTTTCGTTGAATTATCTCTATAATATTGTCTCTCTGGTCTTTTTTTTTCTTTTCAAATTCAAATTCATTTATTCAAGTTTGGCTCAAAAGAGCTCTTATGAACGTCAAAACTTAAAAACTGGCGCGCCGTGCAATGTTGTAATAATGCAATGTAAATAATGCAATAAATATAATGCGATGTTATACTCGTGACCTCCGCAACCCAGAGGGAAACATCACTTAATAGGTAAACCAGCTACCAGGATGTTAGGAGGCACTGACTTTTATTTCTTTATGAATGTTATACTCGTATATTCAAGCATAAATATCTCCTATAGACACTCTTATTCAAATCATCATACGCTAGCATTATCCCAGTTGCCCTAGACTTAAGTTTAAGGCCAGGGTCTGCTCACTGTTTTAACCAGATTAAGGCTGAGTTTGAGTTATTACAAGGAGCGACTGCTGTCTGACCTCCGCAACCCAGAGGGAAACATCATTTAGTAGGTAAACCAGATGTCAGGATGTTAGAAGGCACTGACATTCTAATAATCACTGCCATATATGTTCATGACAGCCGGGACCAACAGCTTAATGTGCTTTCCAAGGCACGGAGCAAGCGATGAATACGCACATTACTTCAAAAAGGCTTTTCGAAGATACGTGAGTAAAGGCTTTAAACTCGAGATCCCCTGAATTTAAAAGTCACGCCACTGTTTTATTGCCGCTTTAAGCTTACACTCGTAAACAAATACACATTAATTAATAAAATAACATTTCAAACAAATCAAAGTAACAACGTAAACACGGGTTGAACAAGTTTAGAAATGTAAATTTCAAAAGTCGGTTAAAATTGGGGTTTTAAAAAAGATTTTGATTTGATTGTTGTTTTAACGGTGGGTGAAACTTTGCAGAATTTAATTAGGCCGTTTTCAGGACAATGGGAATTATTTAAAAGGGTTCCCTACCCAACGAGTCGGACGGTTATAAAGCCGTTTCAACTCGAAAGATGATTGCCACTAATTGTGCTTTGTTATTTAAAAACAGATTTGATTTTAATACCAATATCGAGTTGCTTTGCTAACAAGGAAATGTAACGATGATTAATATTTTCATTTTATTACAGGACGTGGATATTTACTTTAGTTGTGATATCACTGTTGTGACGTAAGCTATATTTGTAGGTGTGTACAGGGAGAGGTATACGGGGAGAGATGTTTAGAGACTACTATCTGTTTATTTACATACATACACCACGCCTGTTTCCCCTAAGGGGTAGGCAGAGGCATATTATGCGCCCACACTTCGCCTATAATAAAGCCTTTTTTACGTAATAGGTGGCGAGCCTATTGCCGCTTACCGGGCACTGTTATGTTTGACAGAGCCTCATCCGTTGGTCAGCAGGTGCTCCACTCGCAGGTGAGGTTCGCTTGCGTTTCTCAGGTCTTCGTAGGATTCCTATACACCCAGTGGACTATTTAGAAAATCCTTTTTTCGTATGCGCATCAGGAATTTATAACCAAATATCAAAAGAAATTCGTTCCACCATAAGTGTTAGTCTGTTTGAAAAAAAACTATGAGACTTCCTTTTGAAGAAAGGTTTTATAGTGCAACAGACTTTTTAAATGACAAAATACATATGACATGACTACTAAGGCAGGGTACTAAGTATTTCCATTTTTAAGAAGGCAATAATGGAACACTTCCTTGCTGCCTGCTAGCTGTAAATTTTTGTCTAATTGCTAATTTTAGTATGTTATTGTTTGATTTTAGTTTTTAATTGTTGTTTTATTTGAGTTTGTTTTGTGACGTATTTTGTGCACGTGTCTACTTTGTATATGTTTTTTCCTTTTTTCGGTCTGCTGGAAGAAATTCCTTTTAGGGATAAGCAGTGCCGTTGTACATGTCTTTCATAACTTTTATCTTTGTGTATGATCCTTATGTGCATAAATTGTTAAATAAATAAATAAATAATTATGATTATAAAAGATTTGATTTTTAAATTTTTTCAATGTTTTCTTAGTTTTTAAGTGAATACAATATTGTGTGCCCATGAGGCAAAACACGGCAAGTAAAAAGGTTTAATTTACTCCTCACAACAACCTGTGTTTAACGATAAAATGATTTGATTTGACTTGTAACGACAAAGATGAGAAGTTCATCCTCCTTCTTTCTTCTTCTTCTTCCTTCTCCTTCTTCCTTCAGAACAGATACGATACGTTTTAAAATAAACTTTTTGCCGCGTACCTTTGCATTGTGGAATGAGCTCGGGTTCTTCAAGAAAGGCGTGAAATAGTTTTTAATGGGTCGGCGTCCATAGGCTGTGACCACTTTCTAGGAGTATAAAAAAAACAATTATACATACATACATAATGTCACGCCTCTTTCCCGTAGGGGTAGGCAGAGATCACATCTTTCCACTTGCTACGATCTTGGCACACATTGTAGCTTCATTCACACTCATTAGCCTCCTCATACACGCTTGTCGGATAAGGGTACTTTTAACCTGCGCTTTCTCCAAATTTTTCTGATTTTGTTCATGGAAGGTCTTATGTGGTCTTCCGCTCCCAACACTTCCAATCACTTGTCCATCATAAATCACTTTCATTAGTCTATTTTCATATATTTTCTCAACATGACCAAAAATATATAAACTTTATTATCTGGACTTCTTAGCGGGAAAGTGAAGCGTCATGTATGCAGTTTTGTTTTATTTTCTAAAATTTTGTTATATTTCGAACGTTAATGTGTAATAACGGTGGATTATTAATGAAGTATTTGTGAATGTACATGAGTGTTGGAAAATGAAATAAAAAAGTGCCATAACTTTTTAAATTCTTTCAATACGTCCATGTGAGATCTCAGTATGGTCCCAGATATTTACTGAGGATTCAAGGGGTTTAGGAGGTGAGCGTCTTATTTGCCATTTATCATCTGTATCACCACTCATTCTTATTTACCATGATTTATATATTATTAATATATCTCTCTCTCTTAAAACTGGCTAAATGTGCTAAACGCATTACGCTATTATGGAAAAGAAGAAAAGAAACTTAATTATGCAGTAGTGAATGCTGTTTTAATCTCATAATGTAACTCTATTTACAATGCTGTGTACAGTGTTGTGGATCATGATTCAATTTTCATTCGTCTGAGTGACAGTGTCCGTCCATTTTAGCAAATTACTCCAAAATGTAACTGGGTTAGTAATTTGTTTATTTTCACTTGAAATTTACATCTGTCTCAAATTGTAACAACGGCTCTAAAGCTATGTTCACAACTGAGTGTTTTATGAGAATTACATTTAATAACACGTTTACGTTGTAGATACCTCTGTTTATGTCTGAACTGGAAAACATCTCTAGCTCAATCATTGAATATCTGAAATCGTCTTGAATGTCTATTAAAGTAGCGGCCAGTCAACTAATATTTTTGGTTCAAGGTTCATATTACAACCCATAAAATACTACCTTCAAAATAATTGTCTTGTCCTCTTTACTAAGTTTAACTTAATATGAACAAAATTTGTCGAGAATTAATCTTCAATAACAGACATTTTATAAAACATCATTTATCATGGTCTGTCCATTTTAACTACCGGACTACGTTATAAAATGAGCGTTAAGGTCACGCCAACAACTGAGGCTTAGATAATCGTTGTTTGTTATTTAATATTAACTTCTAATATCTATTAAAATACTCCAAATCGCTTTTTACACATCATTTCTCGACAAATTCATTCCAAATCAAATCGTTGATAATCTGTTAAGTATAAACCCTTAGTTAACAGCACCGGTCATTATGTGGATAAGTAAGGATCGATAATGTACTATTGTAATTTATCCGCGGGTGAGAGGCCTGGTGATCTAAGACACAGGCAGACTTTTGCCTAATTTAGACTCCAGCCGGGAGGCTGGAGTCTAAATTAGGTAAAATATTGTTTGTACCTAGGTAAAATATTGTTTGTACCTAAATTGTGTCCATTGTGTATGTGTATGTGTCTTAAGTATTATAATATGTGTTAAAAAAATACACCTAACATAAAAGATGATTCGCATACGCAAACATAAATTTGTATCACATCATAATAATCTGGCCAACTTCAAACAAAACCTCAGTTGTAGGACGCCGATATTCAGTGTGCAGTAGTATATTATGATTCTCCTGTCTGTTCGCACCTTATAAAATCTTTCTCACAAAGGCTCCCCGCGAGCAATATCTCAAAAGCTTGCGGTCCGTATTGGACGGCTGCCAAACATTCCCACAAACAATATGATAAAGTTATTATTAACTAAAGTACTTTTGGTTGTCTTTCTACACAAATAAAATGACAGCCGTTATATAAACTGGCTCGCGCCCGCGACTTTGCCCACATTTCGCCAATTATATTGCTGGTCCCACGTAATAGGCAGCGAGCCTATTGCCAATTACCGGGAACTTGTATGTTCGCCAGAGCCTCGTCCATTGATCGGCAGGTGCACGTAAGGTTGGCTTGGGGTCCAAAGCTCACCCTCCCAACAGGTCTCCACCTTGTCATGGTGTGGGGGCTGAGTACCTCCCGATGCCGGGGAAAGGTATAGGTTGGCGACTCTGGGTGCCCTTAGTACTGACTACTGGAGGGGAAACTAAGAGGGACCAATTTATGGCGCAGCAGGTGGGCCAGAAGGACCCGCCAAGCTGCGCCAGAAGGGTTTTGGGCAGTCTAACCATTAACCCTCCGGGAAGTCGGCCACACGCGCTATGATCGCGCAAGGTGGTAGGAGGGGCGTATCCACTGCGCATCTCTGAGGAGGTCCTTCCGGTTTCAGTCCGGGGGAAGTTGGCCGCAGGCGGGGTGTCAGTCGCTGCAACCGTCCATCAAAAGTCGTGCATCGCAGATAATACTGCCGGTGTTGAGTCCCGGATTTTTAATCGTTAAGTGTTTGTGAACGTACATCAGTGTTGGTAAATGAAACAAAACAGTGCAACATAACTTTTCAAATTCTCTAAAGAAGTCCATGTGAGATCTCAGTATAGTCCCACATCTTTACTGATGATTCAAGGGGTTTGGGTCGAGGGCATCTCATTTCCCATTCATCACATTTATCACCACTTTTTCTCATTTACTATAAGTAAAATGTTATTAATATATTTCTTACTCGACACGAAGCTATTATTTAAAAAAAAACGTGCTAGTGTTGAAGTAGGCTGCATGCTTGAGTGCCACTTAGGGTTAAAGAAAAGTACGTTTGTTTGTTATAAATAAACTCAAAAACTACTAAACAGAATTCGATAACTCTTTCACTATTCAAATTTCAGATAATCCCTCAATTACCAGGTTTAGGATTAGCATTAGGCTTTAAACTGGAAAAAATTAGAGATCCTTACTCAAACTTCTATAATGTAACCCAAGATGTAACCCAAAAAATTAGAGATCCTTACTCAAACTTCTATAATGTAACCCAAAAATAGCAAAGAGAGTAGAGGGCGTGTCACTTGTTTTATATTTATAAATGGTTTAAGTTACTCGATAAACAATTTAAAACAAAGTCAATTGTAGCTAAACGCTAGGCTAAGGCTATAATTTTCTATGTAAAGTCTTATTATCTGGTTTCAGTTATAATGTTAGTTCCGTTTTACTTATTCCCGACTTTTCTAGTTTGTAACAAATAAATGTACACTATCTTGTAGAAAAGTGGATCACAAACATGACCGACGCATAATTTATGGACAATTATTAAAACGACTTGGGACGAACAGTATTTAAATATTTATTCGGAAATAACTCAAGTAATAATGTAAATTGGTCTGGAGAAGGCTAGAGCCTTGAGAAAAGATTATGTTCACAGCAACCGCAAAATTTATTTAAATAAAAAATTTATTAAAAGTTACATTGTATGTCACTTAGAATATGAAATTATGTCTAACAAAGTTTGTACAAAACTTAATAAATAAAATAGTTATAACCGCTTTATGGTTTTCCTTTAAAAGTCCTTCACCTGCTTACAGCATTTTTATAGTAGTTATTGATCCTTTTATATTGTACATACATAACTAGAACCTTAAATCTAACAAGTGCTTCCGGAGCCGCAAGCAATTTTCCGTCCGCAGTAGTCCTTAAAAAAGTAGAAAGATTTAAAAACTATTTTAATTTTTCCGAGAACTTTCTGCAGTGGTGCTCGTTATAACTACAACAAGATAATTATAGAGTTTTTTCAACTTTTAATCTTCAACAAACTGAAAGCAGTGCTACAGATCAAACATTAATCTCTTTGAAATGGTATTTTGAAACGAGTATTTTATAGGATGTTTTAATAAAATATTCTTTGACGTCTCAAACTGCAGCTTTCAACCTCCAACTAAGTAGTAATTGTGTATATGTTTAAACATATATATTAGGTCGGGGAAAAAGTCTTTTCGCATAACGTAGGTATAAACTTATTATAAATTTTTTTTGACTGTACTATTTGTGTCTGGCTGGTTTTGGTAACATTAAAAAGGTTCCATTATAAAGAAAAGAAAAAAATAAAAAAAAGTTGTTTCCCGCTATTTTTCATTTGTTTTTCTCTCCGTTAAAATGAGTGAATCTAATGAAGAAATTCGATACATTTTAAAATTTTATTATAAAAAAGGCAAAAATGCAACTCAAGCAGTGAAAAAAATTTGTGATGTTTATGGACCTGATGCAGTGTCAGTAAGAGTAGCACAAATTTGGTTCAAACGTTTTCAGTTCGGAAATTTTGATGTTAAAGATGCACCTCGCTCTGGTCGCCCTGTTACGAATAAAATGGACGCCATTTTTGAAAGAGTGGAGCAAGATCGGCATATTAGTAGTTACGATATAGCTGAAGAACTGGGAATTGACCACAAAACAGTTTTGACCCATTTGAAGAAAGCTGGTTATACAAAAAAGCTCGATATTTGGGTGCCACACGAGCTCACTCAAAGAAACTTAATGAACCGTGTACTCATTTGCGATTCATTATTGAGACGTAATGAAACCGAGCCGTTTTTGAAAAGATTGATAACTGGCGATGAAAAGTGGATCACGTACGACAAGAACGTGCGAAAAAGGTCGTGGTCGAAAGTTGGCCAGGCTTCACAGACTGTGGCCAAACCTGGCCTAACACGAAATAAGGTGATGCTGTGTGTATGGTGGGATTGGAAGGGCATTGTTTATTATGAGCTTTTACCGCCCGGCAAAACCATCGATTCTGATCTTTAATGCCAGCAACTGATGAGATTAAAGGAAGCAGTCGAGAGAAAACGGCCGGAATTGATCAACAGGAAGGGTGTGGTCTTTCATCACGATAACGCTAGAACACACACATCTTTAGCCACTCAGCAAAAATTAAGAGAGTTCGACTGGGAGGTCCTAGTGCATCCACCATATAGCCCTGACCTTGCGCCTTCAGATTTTCACCTGTTTCGGTCTCTGCAGAATTCTTTAGGTTCTGTAAGGTTGACCTCAAGAGAGGACTGCCAAAACTATTTGTCCCGTTTTTTTGATCAGAAGTCCCAAAGTTTCTACAGTAACGGGATAATGTCTCTGCCCACAAAATGGCAGAAAGTTATTCAACAAAACGGTACATATATATTGTAAATAAATGTAAATAAACTTTGAAAAAAATGCCTTGACTTTTCATACAAAAATACGAAAAGACTTTTTCCCCAACCTATTATATATATATATATATATATACATCTTTTCGACGTGTCTAAGTTTTAAACCTAATACTTAGCAGTGAGTTTGTGGGTACGGTAGAATAATGAAATTTATCTTTCACTAGCTGTGTCCGCAGTTTCATCTGTGTTTACTTAAATAAGATGTTCTTATGGTGAGACATGTTGCCTGACAATGGGCTCGGAATGATCTTACGTTATTTATTTATGCATTGGATTATCAACATAATATGTTATATTTACAGTATAAAACAATTTAACTAAATACATAACTCAGCTTAATGCTAACTGCTCTATGTGATATAATCAAAAATAACTAGCATGACAGACATAGGAAGATCAATTTGCATGCTGAAGCTGCACGCTATAAGTTACGCACGCTGTAACTTGGTTTCGGCACCTGGGGACCCTTTTAATATCTTCAAATATTCACTGTGTGTGTTCCGTTTTGTTATATTTGATTGATTATTTAAAAGAGCATAGCCTGTAAGTTTCTTGTCAGTTCTTCTCACAGAGCGAGGGCTTGCAACTGACACTTAGATTCACTTACACCATTTTTTTATTTATTTGCATGTAAGTGAATCTAAGCCTCGCGATTTCAGTGTAGTAATAATAGGTTGGGGAAAAAGTCTTTTCGTATTTTTGTATGAAAAGTCAAGGCATTTTTTTCAAAGTTTATATACATTTATTTACAATATATATGTACCGTTTTGTTGAATAACTTTCTGCCATTTTGTGGGCAGAGACATTATCCCGTTACTGTAGAAACTTTGGGACTTCTGATCAAAAAAACGGGACAAATAGTTTTGGCAGTCCTCTCTTGAGGTCAACCTTACAGAACCTAAAGAATTCTGCAGAGACCGAAACAGGTGAAAATCTGAAGGCGCAAGGTCAGGGCTATATGGTGGATGCACTAGGACCTCCCAGTCGAACTCTCTTAATTTTTGCTGAGTGGCTAAAGATGTGTGTAGTCTAGCGTTATCGTGATGAAAGACCACACCCTTCCTGTTGATCAATTCCGGCCGTTTTCTCTCGACTGCTTCCTTTAATCTCATCAGTTGCTGGCAGTAAAGATCAGAATCGATGATTTTGCCGGGCGGTAAAAGCTCATAATAAACAATGCCCTTCCAATCCCACCATACACACAGCATCACCTTATTTCGTGTTAGGCCAGGTTTGGCCACAGTCTGTGAAGCCTGGCCAACTTTCGACCACGACCTTTTTCGCACGTTCTTGTCGTACGTGATCCACTTTTCATCGCCAGTTATCAATCTCTTCAAAAACGGCTCGGTTTCATTACGTCTCAATAATGAATCGCAAATGAGTACACGGTTCATTAAGTTTCTTTGAGTGAGCTCGTGTGGCACCCAAATATCGAGCTTTTTTGTATAACCAGCTTTCTTCAAATGGGTCAAAACTGTTTTGTGGTCAATTCCCAGTTCTTCAGCTACATCGTAACTACTAATATGCCGATCTTGCTCCACTCTTTCAAAAATGGCGTCCATTTTATTCGTAACAGGGCGACCAGAGCGAGGTGCATCTTTAACATCAAAATTTCCGGACTGAAAACGTTTGAACCAAATTTGTGCTACTCTTACTGACACTGCATCAGGTCCATAAACATCACAAATTTTTTTCACTGCTTGAGTTGCATTTTTGCCTTTTTTATAATAAAATTTTAAAATGTATCGAATTTCTTCATTAGATTCACTCATTTTTACGGAGAGAAAAACAAATGAAAAATAGCGGGAAACAACTTTTTTTTATTTTTTTCTTTTCTTTATAATGGAACCTTTTTAATGTTACCAAAACCAGCCAGACACAAATAGTACAGTCAAAAAAATTTTATAATAAGTTTATACCTACGTTATGCGAAAAGACTTTTTCCCCGACCTAATATTTAGTTTATTTTTATTACTATTTCGTTTTGACGTTTTAAGTACTATGTATTAGTTTATGGAATATACAACTTTTTACTTTTTTACTTTAAGGTCTTGGGTTCGATTCCCAAATACGTATAGGACAAACATTTGTGGGCATGTGCTTGAATATTTGTCTTAGTAAGTGACATTATCATACGACGTAAGTGTTACGTCGTATGGTATTCTTCTGTGGGGTTATGCCGCAGATATTCAAACTATTTTTGTACTGCAGAAGAAGGCTAATTGAATTTTTTTTAATCTACCATCTAGTTATTCACTGAGGGAAAAGATTAAAGACATGAGTATTTTGACAGTGGCGTGTTAATATGTTTATAAAAACTTGGTATATGTACATATGAATATATATAAACTTAGTAAGAAAAGTCATATTTCATACATAACCTACCCGGAAGGCATAAGCATAAACTATTTGTACCTACCATTAGGCTCCAGAAGATAAACAAATAATTTCTAGGTCAACAATAAACAATAAGCGATTCTACAATAAAATCAATATACAGCAATTAAACCTGTGTAAATACATTTAAATCAAAAATAAAGCGGAAACTGTCTTAAAAAGAATATTATGCTATCAAAGATTATATAGAAGGTAAAAATGCTTGGGATGAAACTGCCATTTCATACAGGCTATTGAATATGGTTAATGTTATATTCTATTGCGTTATATAGCGTCAAGGACATTTAAAGATTGTGATAAAGTACCTAACCAATTGATAATTTAAAACAGCATAGCCAGTGAGTTTCTTGTCAGTTATTCTTACAGAGCTGTGGCTCGGAACGGGCACTTAGATTCACTAACACATTTTTTTGCATATAAGTGAGTCTAAGCTTTTTGGTTTCAGTGTAGTTATATTTATTTTTAATATCTAATTTCGACGTTTCCTAGTACTATAATAGTTTATTAAATAAATAATTTCTGATTTTATCCATTCGCAGTTCCCTGCTGACTATAAGTTCCCCAATAGTCTTTAACGTTAACCGATCTTGTGCCGGCTTCCCGCCGCCTTGGTTTCATCATTGGTCCATCGGGTGGAAGGCCGCCCTATATTAAAATTCCTAGTGAGTGTATATTTACTTCAGTGGTCGGAAACGATCACCGAAGTACAGCAGAGTTTACAGAGGTCAGTCCTTGGATGGGTGACCAATTGTGTGGCATTTGATATCGAGCGCTTCCGTGCTTCGGAAGGAACGTTAAGCCGTTGGTCCCGGTTATCACTAAATGTGATAGTCGTTAAGCCATGTTAGAGGCCTAATGGGCGGCTTGATAAATTCTAACAGCAGGACGCCGTACACCTGCCTCGCCAATCCGCACTGGGTCCACGTGGTGGAGTATGACCCAATACCCTCGCACCTTGGTATGTGAGAGGAGGCTAGTGCTCAGTAGTGGGACGTTTATGGGCTCAGATGATGATGATGATGATGTATATTTACTAAAAAAAACTATGTACATATGTTCATTCGTTGTAAATATCTTCCTATCCGATCTATCTAACAATTTATGAAGCGCACTGTAATAAAATTTTAAGGATAAGCTTTTCAAGCAGCAGTTATTTCTGAACAATAAATAAGAATATTAAACTCTAATATTTCTAGGAAAACTCTCGTGCATTTTACAGCTGTCACCGTACTAAAAATTTATAACCTTACTCAGATGTTGTGACTATTTTACCTATATACTTCACAAACTTCATAGGTTTGGTGTTATTTTTTGTCGCACATTGCAATTCTTTCCGCTTAATAAATTCACTGAGTGTTTAACAACGGCTGCAATTCAAAACAATTACAATTATTTATTTTAAAAAAAATTACGTCAAACATATTCCGTAGTATTTGTAAAATATAAAGGTGACTTCCAGATACAAATAAATGTTATTTGTTTTTTTAAAAAAGCGTACAATTATTCAACGCGAAATGTCTGTCACAAACGAGAGTGAGGTGTTTCAGCGTTTGTCGTGAAGACATCGTTGTTCTGAGGCTCATATCTTACCTGAAGATGCCCTGTGTAAGGACGAAACACATGTTGTTCCTCGATATTATTCGGAAAATTATAGTTGCGCGGGAGTTGTCACAAAGATATTTTAAATCCATCACTTATAATGGATTTCCGCAAAGTTACGCCTGAATCAATAAATTATTTAATATAAGTTGGTTTTCATCAGGTGGGGTGCGTCGCAGACGAGAGATGTTAAAGCTTTCTTTAAAAAAAATCAGGATACTAATGGTGCAGCGGAGCAAGTTTAAATATTGCCTATGTTGTTCTGATAATGATTCATCATATCCTAGCTTTATCCCGGTTGCCCTAGACTAAAGCTTAGGGTCCAGGGTCTGCTCACTGGTTCCACCAGATTTGACTGAATTTCAATTATTACGAGGAACGACTGCCGTCTGACCTCCGCAACCCAGAGGTAAACATTATTATATGGTTCAACCTGCTGTCAGTCTGTTAGAAGGCACTGACTTCCTAATAACGACTGCCACAGATGTTCATGACAGCCGGGACCAACGGCTTAACGTGCTTGCCGAGGCACAGAGCAGGCGATAATTATGCACATAACTTCGAAAAGTCATAAGTGCGCCACCAGGGTTTGAACTAGAGACCCTTTGAATTTAAAGGCAAGGGGTCTCGCCACTGGGCTATCGTTGCTCTTCTGTTCTGATAATTATAAGGATTATGGAGCTCATTATATTCCGGGGTTACGGTAACCTTTTCGAACAATCCTGCAGCCACGGCAGGCTTGGCCTTTTAGTTTAAACCAGTCCACAGCATCAGTAAAAATACATGATTAAAACACTTTTAAGTAGAATAAAGAAACAACTTCTTATTTCAAGTAATTGTCCTCGCCAATGTAGTCTAAAATGTCGTTCTTTTCCTCTTCATCTAATGAAATTTATATTCATTACAGATATCGTCACAATGTGACGAGGATATTATACTCATCAACTCTTCTCATTACATGACCATATAATGTAAAAGTTTACATTCCTGTTTCGCTTACAGGTTTTACTTTCAAACTATCACTAAAATAATTCACAATGAAAATTTTAAATGCATATACCTACCTTTCATTTGCTGAAAGAGCTTTTTGCTTAACAGTGGAACGTTTTAATCCAACAGTGGAACGATAATCGGCAATCCTAAACAGATGAAGCATACTTTAATTTGACCTCATTTCGTCTGATTTTAGGGTAGAACGTGGTAAACGGTTACCTCTCAAATTTCCAACTCCTGTACCGCGAGATTGAATTGCGAAGCAAATACGGTTGCAAAATAGAGACAAAGCTATAGACGATATAAAGTCGTGTCTCACTCTAACAACTGCGTTAGCATCTTTCTGACAGCTCGAAGTACGGGTGCTATTCACTCGTGCTTTGAAAATACCTCGGTTATATCGTTCAGGGAATTAACATTAATCCCCAAAGCACCAGATACTATCAATATTTTGTACAGTGACGTTAGCCATATAATAATCGGCTAATGAATAGATTTAATTAGGATTATGATAGATTGAAGTTGATGCTATGTAATACAATAATTAATGGAATCTGACACTATTTACGAATCATGTCATAGTTTTTGTACCATAGCGAATTCGAAGCCAATTCGAGGCATAACTATTTTTTAAAACCTCAAGGTTCAAGTTTTTATTTAGATCAGTTTTATGCATAAAGTCTTAGACAAAGTACATAATTAAGTGTAAGAAATAGGCATATCACCAAAATATATAAAACTCCAGACAAGCCTTAAGTTTTCTTTACTTTTCTGGGGTAGGAATTGACTGGACTGAAATCAAGTGATTAAAGAAGAAAAAACACGCGAATGCGCGTCTGTCGCACAATTACTGTCAAGTGTCGTCTGTCAACACAGCTACGTGGCGTTTTGCGCCACATTGAAATATCAAGAGCGGTGTCTTTAGACGAAATTACATTGAAAGGTTAGTAAACAATAAATCATTTAGTATCACATTTCTTCGATCTGAAGAAAAGCACTGTCCAGATTTATTTGTTTCTATCTCTGCGACTACGTAACGACATATCTAATTAATAAATATGGGACCCATAGAAATCTTATTAATAAGACACTAGAAATGGTTTGAGCCGCGTAAAAGTATCGAAAAACATGTCGCCAATTTGAAAAGGAACGTTTGCCAACTTGAAATTTTAAGTTCGAGATTGACGTTGCTTTCATTCACTACGAACTACAAGTTCTTCTTGAACACATTCATTGTTTATCGTGAGGTATGATTTAAATATAACGAACTCATTTGGCAATGTATTTAAGATTTCTGAATGCACAGAATTATCTTCAACCACTTAGACAATTGCAGGAAAGTGAAATATTAGAGAAATTATTGTACGTGCCGTTTTCAAAATTTCATAGAAGCCTCTAGTTAAGTCGCCACTTATTCTGGGATTGAACTTAAACTTCACTGAAACGGACTTCAATTGACTTCGACTGTTTAAATGTCGAAAATATTGCACTTAAGCACATACTTTTCATTAAAATGTGACCATATCATTTATATTACTTTCGTTCAAGGCTATATCATTATTACTATTAATTTTGTGTATTATGTGTGTTCTATGTAAGTTTATATGTTTTCTTATTCGTACTGCCTCATACTTTTCTGCCAACCCAAAGGTTAACTGGTAGAGTATGCCTTGCAGCATTAAGTTCGCCCTTTGTACTATTTTATTTTAATTTGTGCGATAAAGTTTAAATAAATAAATATATCAGCGGATGCGAATGTCATGCAAGTAGCGACAAAAAGAATTGGGCCCGGCTACTGGGGCGCGTGCGGGTCGCACGTGACCATGTTCAATGGGAGCAAAGAAATTGGTGACAAGGTTCGACACGTTACAAAAATAAGTACTTACGTTTGATTTAATTACAATAAAAATATTAATAATTAAGTTATCTCTGTTTTAATTCTTCATTAATAGACTTTATTTACATAATATCTTACACATCCGCTGATGTAAGCCTTCAAAACACCACATCCGGCAAAAAATTGGCATCCGCAACATCCCTGGTCTATATTAGGTTCAGCAATCTCCATTCGTTTTAATGAACGTGTACACATAAATACAAATTATACTGCTCAAAGTTTTATACATTATGTAAATTCTGCTCCAACAAGTATATTAGGATGTTATTAAAGCCCCGGTTTCGCACTGCATCCATGATTTCATTTAAGCCGAAGAAAAATGTGACGACAGCAAGTATTCCAATCTTTCATCAGAAGCATAATACTTTTGTGTTTACCAGAGCCTCGTCCGTTGTTCGGCAGGTGCACCACTTGCAGGACTTGGTCTCCTTAGGTCTTGGTAGGATCCCTATACACCCATTACATTCCATATTTAGATAAATAACGAAAAAGCTGGATATTGACTCTAATAGGCAAATAAATAGATTTATCAATTTACCCGACACAGGCAAATAACCTTGTAGACGGGTAAGACGGATCGGTAGGACATATTATTATATAAAATTAAAAGACAGGATAACTTGATCGAGGTGTATTACGGACAAAGTGCTGACTAAGAGTGACAAAAACAACTTATAACTACGCAATCATTCGCGCGAGGAATATTGCTGATAAACAATCATAGGCGCTGCAACAACCTAATCAAATGCGTTCATATCAAAGGAGATAAAAAAGTTACAAAGTATTAGTTTCGTTTAAATTGAAATTAGATTCAGCAACTTTCATTCGTTTTAATGAAAGTGTACATATAAATACAAATGATACTGCTAATATAAATTCTGCTTCAAAAAGTACGTTAGGAAGTAATTAAAGCCCCCGTTTCGCACTGCATCCGTGATTTCATTCAGGGCGAAGAAAAACGAGAATCTGGCCTAATTCCCTTCAAAATCCGCGCAGAGCAAACTCATAACGTACTCGTACAAATAATCTTTTGTTCCCAATAAAAAATATTATGTGTGCGAGATTATGTTACGCTTGTGGGTTTTAGTGGTTGTCGGAAACGATCCGCCGAGTAAAGCAGAGTTTAAAGGGGACAGTCCATGGATTGCATGTAATATCTAGCGCTTCGGTGCTTCGAAAAGCACTTCCAGTGTTCAATGATGTGGTAGTCGTTAAAACATTATAGAGGCACTATTTGACGGCTTAAAAAAATCTAACCGGCACGCCACACAACTGCCTTTTTTATTTCAGTCGGTAACGAAATGCCTTTACGCACTACCTCCCGGTTAAAAGGGGTCCGGGAGGAGAGTGTGGGACTCACTGCGGCAGACGCGACCGCGTCCTACCTACTAAAATGTGTCGACGATGCCTACCGCTGTTGAAAAAAGGGCGGGGGGCCAGTGCCAAAGTGTAAAGCTTCTGTGTCAACTGCGCAGTCACAGTGTTGGCAGCACCGGGCCGATTCCCCCCCGGCGACATCAAACAGATACTTCTTGAAGCACCAGTACCCAGAAAGCACCTGCGTGAGCCGGAAGGACTCGGCCCACAACTGTCCCACCAATTCGTTCTGGGTCTGTGTGATGGATGACCTGAATCTAGACCTCTCACGTGGCTTGACGATTTATTTAATATACAACACTTAATATTTATTAAGTGGCGATAGCCCAGTGGCGAGACCCCTTGCCTTTAAATTCTGAGGGTCTCGGTTTCAAATCCTGGTGGCGCCACTATGACTTTTCGAAGTTATGTGCGTAATTATCGCTTGCTCCGTGCCTCGGAAAACACGTTAAGCCGTTGGTTTCGGCTGTCATGAACATGTATGGCAGTCGTTATTAGGAAGTCAGTGCCTTCTAACAGACTGACAACTGGTTTAACAAATAATTTATTGATTCAGGCGTTACTTTGCGGAAATCCATTGTAAGCAAGTGATGGATTACTACGAGAGTGCAACTCTCGTTTCAGCGTTGGTCGTTAAGACATCGTTGTTCTGAGGCTCCTATCTTACCTGAAGATGCCCTGTGTAAGGGCGAAACACGTGTCGTGTTGAATAGTTTCTCGATTTTTCGGGAAATTATAGTAGCGCGGGAATTGTTACAAAGATATTTTTAATCCATCACTTGCTTAACTGGTTTAACCATAGAATGATGTTTCCCTTCGGGTTGCGGAGGTCAGACGGCAGTCGCTCCACGTAAAAACTGAAATTCAGTCAAATCTGGTTGAACCAGTAAGCAGACCCTGGGCCCTAAGCTTAAATCTAGGGCAACCGGGGTAATGCTAGGATATGATGATTTAATAGACAACACAGCAGACATTAATCATAAATATACATACAGTGCCACAAACGACTACCACATAATGACAACTGGGAGTTGGTCTTAATGTGCTTTCCTAAGCCCTGAATACGCTTCAATGCCACTAATACGATCATACATCCAAGACCTAATCTCTGTGAACTCTGCTTTACTTCGGAGATCTTTTCCAACCACATAGTACTGCGGAGCTACTAGCGCTTCAATTCAAGGCAATTTCAATAAAATATACCTTTCTGATATCAGAAACACTCCTGTGATAAATGTCACAAAAATTTGAATTGCAATTGACAATTATGTGTGTCGTGACAACCTTAATTCCTAATAATTTATTTATTTATAATCTTTTGGTACCATTACAGGTGTCTTAACCTAATGCGATAGCATAGCAATTCTTATAATAATACAATATTCTATCTTTTTAATTATCAATCTACAATATTATTTAAATATAACATAAACTAAATTGCTAAAACTAGAATCACTACAAATACGTTTCTTAAAATTATTAGTTAGTGAAAAGACTACAATAGATTATTCAAAATATGTAATATATTACCACTTAGATTACAGTATAAATATTTGCTAGCAGTTAACAACCGGGTTAACAACTGTTATCAGTCGGGAGCATGGTCTAACTTGCGTCGACAACACTACTCATACTCGCTCAATGACTGCCGGTAAACTCAATGTACCCAGAGTATATAATAATTATGGTGACAGAACTACAAAAAAACGGCTTCCGTACCTTTTAAATAGTATACCTGAAGCCATTAGAATGGAAACAAACAAAAATAAGTACAAAACAAATTTAAAAAAGCACTATATTGGTTTAAGTGAAAAATTGTAAGTTATTTATTTATATATAAAATTAGTTGTAATGTATAAAATAGTATAAAAGAGACTGTGACCCACAGACAAACCAGTCAAACGGTTTTGTGGGATATGTTTTTATATTACTTGTATTATTTAAAGGAAATAAACGTTTTATCTATCTATCTATCTAAACTAGTTATATTGAATCAAAATAAAATTTATAGTAATGAATTTTCACCTTTATAATGATGTTTTTGTTAAAAAAATTCATTGCAAACGCACTTCCGTATACTAAATACCAAAATAACACTCACATGCCCGACTCCACACCGCGTCTCCTGTAATGATAATTGGTAAAATGTCACAAAAATGAGGCGACAAAAATAAATTGACAATTGTGTGTGACACGCCCAGGGCGCGGCGTGACAACCCTAATTCCGTTTGTGATATTGAAATTGGATGAAACTGGGAATATCGCTTTGAGGTGGAATAACGTGACTGTATTCAATGTACAATACATTACAATACAAAACAATAATGTTTTCGTTCAAATAACTTAACTTACGTAAAAAGGAAAACGTGTTATTATCACTTAAGTTCATATACTTTTTTTTTCTTTTAAATAATGGCTTCGTGCGTTTAGCACATTTAGCCAATGTCAAGTTATAGATATATTAATAATATTTATGCCCGATGCCCCCCTAAACCCCTTGAGTCCTCAGTAAAGATGTGGGACTATAATGGGATCTCATATGGACTTCTTAAAAAAAAAAATTAAAATTATGTTGCACTGTTTTGTTTCATTTACCTACACTCATGTACGTTTACAAACACTTAACGGTTAATAATGCACCGTTATTACACGTTAATGTTCGAAATATAACAAGTTTTAAAAAATTAATAAAAACTGGAGACATGACGCTTCACTTTCCCGCCAAGAAATTCTTCCTATACTTCCATAGATAAAAACCTCTTAGTTTTTTTTAATGTGACATGTTATAATGGCTACGAAATGTCTGATGGTAAGCAGTTGATGCAGTCCAAAAAATTAAAGGCGCTTCTTACCGTGGAGTAAGCACGGTACCAAGCGCACCCATTCTTGACGGCCTGCTAATATATGTTATTTTAGGTTTGATAAAAAATTAAATCCTATAATCCTCTGTTTCAAAGAGGACTACTTATTGCATGTGGCATGACTTTTAACTAAGGTAATGGCCGCTATAGACCTTGAGAGGAGTTCTATTTATTATAACACAAACCTGTGTTTGAACCATTTATCATTAATCTTAGACAAATTCAATACTTGCCTACTTACCCATAATTCCACAGTAGTTTCAACAATCCATATAATTAAACATGTTATTAACAAAATATACCCAAAACGTTCTCAGTCAAAATATTAACTAAATACACAAACATACTTCAAACATGTTACATAATTATTTGAGTCTCAGTTACATCCAAATCTCTTAGCCACTACGATATTTGCCCATTGCAAACATTGAATTAATTACACTTGAAGGGAATTTGGGCAAACACTACACGGAGGAAGGTAAATTGATATAAGATTTAATTATTATTCTAATGTTTGTCTAGCTTCAAGGTAGTCGTAGACTTGAGGCGCAGTTAAAAAGAAAGAATATAGGCCAGAATGTCGTCGTCATGTCGCAGAATGTCCTTTTCGCAAATGTGCCGTACTAAAAATCTACAAGAAACCCAGAAGGTTAAGGTTTTTTTAATGACCAAGTGAAAGCAATTCAGTTTTTACAATTTACTGACATGTCTCGTAACCTGTAAGAATTAGACGGGCTTTCTTATCAGGACGTTTTGCGAAAAGACATTCTACGGCTAGGCTTCGAGTCGCACAGCAAGCAACGGACAAAGCTATGTTATAGGTTTCACTACGGGATTAAAAGAAATAAAGAGATCCATAGAAAATCTAATGCCACGGACAAACTTAGAACAACCAGCAAGCTGAAGAAGCAGTTGGCAGGCATAGCACGAAGAAGCGACGGCCGTTGGGGCATATAATTTTTGGAATGAAAACCCTTTGATTGGTGCGATCCTGCTACTTTTCCCAGATCGTCCGTGCCACGCTTTCTGTCCGCGCCACGCTTTCTGTCGGAGGGTTTCCATTCTAAAACTTTCTAAAGTAAGTAAAACAGCAATTGTCAATTGTCTTATGCCCGACATTAATAATATCTCGATTCAAAATTGGCTAGGTAACCAAAGAAAAATCAATCCCTGTTTCAAAAAAATCGTCTGAATAACCATTTTTTTGATTGAGATTTTAGGACTATCTTTCTATTTAAGATTGGTCTTAATCTCGCACAACTATCCTTGTTGTTCTTAGTATAACATTAATTATAGTCAGGAATGTACATAACGATTTAAGTGCAACGTGTTGTGCTGTCTAGACTTAGAATGAAAGTATATTTAGCTGGAGTTAAGGTCATTAACACTACTGACTTCCTGGGGCTGATGATAATCATCAAAAGAAAAAGATAGAACTCGACTCGAGCCATATCTGGTGAATATGGTTGTTGCTCGATGATATGATGAACTTGTGCGAGGGCGCATTATCGTGGTGCAAAATCAAAGAATTTACTTTCCACAAATCTGGCCTTTGTCTTCGAATTTGCTGTCCCAAAAGCCGCATAACGTTCAAATAATATCTTTATTTGCTATTTGACCTTCCGGCAAAAATTCCGAGTGCACAACACCGCGATAGTCAAAGAAAACAGTCAATATGACTTTGACTTTTGATCGATTTTGACGTGGTTTTTTCGGTTTTGGTTCAGTTAGAAGGCGCCATTCCGAAGCTTGTTGAATAGTTGCATGTCAAACTCATAAACCCACGTTTCGTCTCCAGTTTCATCGTGTTTCATAAATGTTGGGTCGGTATTGACTCATTCTAGCATGTCCTCAGCGACTCTCATGCAATTTAGCTTTTGAAGAAAGTGCAGGTATTTTGGTACTAGCCAGGCGGCAACACGTTTCATAATCAAATTATTAGTTAATTTGGTACGGATTGACTCGTGAGATATAGAAAGTTCGGCGGTCATCTCTCTTGAAATTGAATTAGGATTTTCAGTCACTATTTCCTTCACTTTTGCGATGTTAACTTCAGTTGCAGACGTTGATGGCCCACCAGAACAAGACAAATCTTCCATCATATCTCGACCACTTTTGAACGCTTTTTACCACTCATAAGCACGTGTTTTTGATAAAGTCGATTCACCGTAAGCCTTCTGTAACATTTTCAGTGACTCCCAACACAAAATTCTATTGGCGATGCAATATTTAAGACAAACTTTGTTCGATGTTTTTGTCCATTATAAAATTTGCAATACACACTAGATATTATAAAACTAAAAACAGCACTGTTTTTAATATAAATGACAGATTCAACTCAGACTTCGCGCCAAAATAGAAAACAAATGTGCCAATTTAACAACAACAAAGAAAACAAAAATTTGAATTTGGAACCTTCAACATAACATTCATTCCCGATACTTTGTTAACTGAATGAAAATCTGTAAGATGTACGTAACTTCCCGCGCTTTGTTCAGAAGGGGCTTCATTCTAGACCTCGTCTCAATTTCATCCAAATCTCACAGCCACTACGATATTATCCTAAACAAAGATGGCATTAATTACACTTTAAGGGTACTTAGGCAGTTTGTAGGATCCAGTACTTCGCCCACATGAACACTAGACGGGATCCCATTCCCTTCGTCGATATCTACGACATCCTAGGTAAGATTTATGTGGCAGAATACCAATATATGGCAGCACATTAAACGTACCTTAAAGAAGAGTCCCTTTTAAGTAGGGGATTCAATAGAATATACCGTCCATAATCCTTTCCACTTCTCCGTATGATTTCCGGGATATAAACTATTAAATGCCTTATATAAACTCTCCAACTATTCTCATATAACATTTCATCTAAATCTACTATTAGGCTTTTGCAAATTATATTTTTAAGCATAAACTTACACAAAACGATAAGTAGAATGTTTTTTTGTCTGACTCAATATTTATAACAATTATATGAAAATTTATGAAAAATCTAAGCAATAATAAAACACTATATTTATAAGAGACATACAAGTTTATGACCTAAATAGATGGTACTTTAATAAAGGAGTTCGTTTCGTCCAGTCTTCAGCAAATAAGGCTAAGCCGCAAAGTTCCGTAATTAAGTTTCTGTGGGAACCTAGAGGGGAGCCTGGACCGACCAAGTTCCATGATTGAGGAGTGTATTCTTGATCAAGTTACGCGTAAAAAATGTTTTAGGGGCTTCGTTCTTAGAGTTAGTTACGAGTTTTTTACGTGGAGTATATTAGGCGTATCTTAATTATGAAGTAGAAAGTAAGTAAGATCAATTATGGTTAAAGATTGAGCTTATGGAACCTTGTAGTCACACAAACTTTTTTTCGAAAGTAAATTATGTAATAATAATAATGTACTAATTGTGGATTATTGTCTAGCCTATTTTTTCTTTTCTTTTAATTAGTCGTACTTAATTTTTAATGATGATAATCTGTCCGTGTACCTAAATATAAATAAATAAATTAAAAAAATTTTTTATTGGGTACGTAGGTAAGAAGAGACCCCTATATAATAGCTCTATTTATTTAATAAACTTTAACTAAATTATGCATTAACAATACTATAATATAGTTTAAAGATGTAATTTTTGCTACAAAAAACAACCCGAAAAAGGGATTTATATTCACGCCGGTATACTGCTCTAATAGTGCTCTATCCGCTGAACTACTAGGACTCCGATGAACACGATGAATCTATGTAGATACCTACATTGTAATAATTTATTAGCTAACGTTTAAAATCCATAACCTGTCCGCAATCCGAAATTGAAACCAATTGGTATCAATATTTCCTAAAGTGTTAATCCAAGGATTTGATTTTGAATTGCTTTACTTAAAAAAAGGATTGATTTGTCTACCTCAAATAGTCAATTTAAGATTGAAATAGACTATGAATTTAGCGGAGGCAAGAACTTTACCTTACTTATTTTTGCCCTCGGGCAAGATATCAGGTAGAATTCTTGTGTACCCCCGGAAATGTCTCCACTTTGGCGTGGGGGGGGGGGGGCTGAGTACCTCCCGGAGGCCGGGAAAAGATAAAAACCGGAGGTTGGCGATTCTGGGTGCCCTTAGTACTGACTACCGGGGGAGAAACTAAGAGGGACCTGTGGAGGGCGCAGCGGGTGGGCCAGGAGGGCCCGTCAAGCATCGCCAGGAGGGTCTTAGGCAGTGTGGGCAGGGGGCCCCTGCTGTCTAACCATAGACCCTCCGAGAAGTCGGCCACACACGCTATGGTCGCACAAGGAGGTAGGAGGGGCGCGTCCACTGCGCCTACCTAAAAAGTTCCTCCCGGTTTTGGTCCGGGGGACGTTGGCCGCAGGCGGGGTGATTTTTTGTGGGTATTACCGCTGGCAGTCACGTCTGTCGGTGGTGAGTCCCACACCCTTTTTCGGTCCCCCTTTGGCCGGGAGGCAGTGCTTACATGCATATTTATCATCATCATCATCATATTTACATACATATATATATATTTATGCATCAAAAAAAAATTAAGATTTTCTTTGACAGAGTTGTTTCAATAAATACATACATTTATAATCACTCAAACTAAATGACTGGAATTAGTTGATTTACGTTTTGTGAAGAAATAAAATTGCCTCTGGAAGCCACTACAGTCAACTAGTATAGAAAGACAGGATATGTTAAGTTCAATAATAATCCTACAATATGTTCAGTTACCATTAGACAAGCGCAATCACTAAATTGTTTCAAAATTGGAATTAAGAAGCTTTTCCTTTCACAGAAGTAATGTCCTGCTGCTCATTGTTCCAATGTCATGTACGTATTTATCTATGTAGGTTTATTTAATTTTTTGTAAGTAACAATATTTATTTCTATTAAAATATAATTATATATTTATTATTCTTTTTTACACCCCCGGTTTTTTTTCAATTTTAATCACTCTCCATTCTAAGGTTGCCTAGAAGAGAAACTGTAAGCGATAAGGCAGCCAATTGTATTGCTTTTCTTTTGAAATGGTTTTTTTGTCTTATTTTATGTGGTGTACAAGAAATTATTGAGCATATTATTTAAAATCTTAAAACAAATTAAAAGTTACATTTAATTTTGGGAAGCTTCACATGTCCGTAAAGGCAGATCCCATACAAAAAGTTAATTAGCCGAGTCGTTCCCGTTCCCGTAATGCAAAATTTACAATCTCCGGGAATGTGTTAATATTTTGGTATTGCCAAATTGATAATCTCCTGTATAATTTTTTTGAAGTCAAATTTGCTGAATAGACGTCTGGTTGTTTAAATAATATTGTATGTGTTTATGGTATAGTCGACCTTATAAACACTATTTGAGTATAACTAGTTACAGTAGCTGGCAATCAAAGCAGTTATGAATTTACGGATAGAACTATTACTGTTAAAGGGAAGACCTTCCTTCGGGCGGATGAGAGATGGTTAGATGTTGTATATATAGCGACGGGTCTTAGAAATACTGTTTGCGTGATTTAGGATTTTATTCGTCGTTTGTACTGTCTGAAGTACATTAATTATTACTTTTATTAGAATTTTAAATTCAGAACTAAATACTTTTTTGTTGTTTTGTTTGGTCCCGTTAACTATAAAAGTGCTGAAAAATACTTCCATTAATTATCAAAGGCGCAATATTGTTTTCATCTGTTGACGTTTGTGCATAAAAAATTTAAGTCATTTTACGAATTTGAATCACGATTAAATATTCTGTTTTCACACGTAAGTTTGGAATATTTCCATTATGATTCGCGGGCACGAAGTGATAAAAAAATGTTTATGAAGAATTTTATGTTTATTTAAATAATATTTTGCATCATTATATGTAACGTATAATATGTAACGAAAGAGTCCTGTTTCAAATTTTCAAATTGAAGTTCTCAACGGCGCATGTGTATTCCAGATTCCACAGTTCCGGGTCTTGAAGTCTTGAAACGGGGCGTGAAATGGCATATATTTGTAGAGGCCGCTAGGAGTGGTTTGCTTGTTATTCCACGGTATGGAAAACTCAATATTATTAAACTCAGACAGCCGTCTGCCAGAATGTTATCCCTTATTTATGGTACGAATAAATAATGATAATATTTACCCTCCTTTATTTAATTTTTTTTTTATTATAGCTATAAGTTGTTTTTGTATAGGGTTCCTACCAAGACCTAGGCGCCCAAGCCAACCTCACCTGTAAATGGTGCACCTGCCGATCAACGGACAAGGTTATGGCGAACATAACAGTGCCCGGATAGCGGCAATAGGCTCGCCACCTATTACGTGGGAACAACTATATAATTGGCGATGTGGGCGTATACTATGCCTCTGCCTACCCCTTCGGGGAAACAGTCGTGAATGTATGTATGTAAGATTTTTTTAAAATTTTATCATCTGTCACTTACGAAGCGTCAGCTCTACGCCGTTACTTAAAAAAGATTTTGCCAAACATTACACATTGATTTTACTAGCTACAAGTAAAGATAATTTGAAACTACCGTCACTGAAACATTAATTAACGCTCATTTTCAACTCATTTGTTCCTCCATATAAAAATACCGGGGCTTGTTGCAAAAAAACATATAAAGATAAACTAGGTTTAAAACTAGTCCTGTCTCTTTTATTTGATAAAATTTTAAAATTTCTTAGTAAGCCGTACCGCGTTTTAAATCAGTATAATGTAGGTATTTTATTTAATACGTGTTTTTATATCTCGTAAATAGATAACAATTTATACGTGTTAGTAATGTATATCCTAATAACAAAACAACATAAAACAGCACTCAAATTTAGTAAGAAAAATCTTTTCTTATCTCTTAAAAATATTTTCAGCGTATAAACAGGATATAAAATATAATATAATCTCGCCACGGTTTCACGGTGCCATGCAGGCCATTAGGCACTTTTTGTCAGTTCGCACTTCGGATTTATGGCGTTTTATTCCATGTTTATGGGTCGTAAACTGCGGCAGGCGAAATTGTTAGCTTGGCGCCCCCACTAGATGGCAGCAGTGTATATTTGTCAGTGGGAAAACAAAAGAGATGGGGTGGTGTAAGTTTTTAATACGGTGTGCTGAAGATTTAATTCAGTATTCTAAAATTTTATTTAGGAATTACCTTTTGTTGTTTTCATTTCAGGCTAGTTTTAGCTTATGCATTACAAGACAGCATGTTTTTGTCTATAAAACGGAGGCGGAACGGAGCATACTGCATGCCTGTTTGCATCCTATATTAGGACTTTTTAATAATGCGTCTCGATGTAATGCAACGTCATGATTATCGCTATAAAAATTATAGAACATGATATTATGGCAATAAGCGATATGCTTAGATCTTGCTTCTTAAATTTGTAACAAATCTTAATATTTTTTATGTTATATACAAGTAGTTGTTACCATATAGTTTGTTGTTTTCTTTTTATTACTTAGCCTTATCAAAATGTAAAGAAATTATCACAATCCATTGGTTTCGGAAGTGCTTCGTAAACATTGTATTTAATGTTTTTTTTTAAATTGGACATAATAAATTATTTTGTACAATATAGAAGCTTGCCAGTTATTTTTAATAAACATCACTCAAAAGTTTTTAAAGAACTTAAATTTTTTACACTTTAATTATTTTTAAATTATAACATTAATATCGTTATCCCACCCAGTTTTAGCCTGATTCAATTTATGAGGTACCTAATAAATAAAGAACAAACAATTTGGCTGTTGTCCTGCTTCTTTTTCACTTACTATTTTATTATTTGGCCAGCAATTGTATTTTAACAGTACAGTTTTATTATGTTTTATAATATTGTAGATTAATAATTAAAAAGATAGAATATTGTATTTATTATAAACATTGCTATGCTATCGCATTAGGTTAAGACACCTGTAATGGTAGCATAAGATTATTAATAAATAAATGTTTGTTTTTAAAAGTGCCTACAGATTTATCTATGCACTTATTCTTTCTAAAACAATATTGCCTGAAGAAAATCTTCAGACGCTCTCCGTACCTTTGTAATACTCGGTCTGTCAAATCATGTGTGAAATTCTATAGTTCCGAAGCTGGTTTGGACGTCGAATGAAATGATTGAGAGAAATTGCTTTATAGAAAAAGCTCTTCGAGTCGGCACTTCTTTTCATACGAATTTCTCAAAGAGTTTTGCAGTTTATTGGAGAAGATATTGATGAGATATATTTTACTTTATGCGTAGCACTTAGAGGTTATATTTAATTACAGTCATATATGTTTTCAACAATTGAGACCATAGAACAACCGAGTCATCAAATCATTTCTTACATAGTATCAGATGGTTAATATAGAAGGTATTTACATGTGACGCCCTACAAGGCCATAACAATTAAGGAAGACTAACTAAGCGTTTACTGGATAAGCGCAACTTGGAAGGATCATAATGTAAGAATTTGTGATTTATTTGTTTGAGCTTTAATCATAATATTCTGCGAGTTGAAGGAGACTAAAAAAATAGAATTTTAGTTGTGTCGTTAATGACGTGGATTTAGTATCAATGCACTTGACTCCTGAGATCGTCGGTACAATATTCACACAGGACACATAAATATTTGTGAGTACATATTTTTGGCTGGATGCGGTTTTTGACAAGTGGGTAATGAGTTTCATAAATATAGATTTATGTAAATGTTTATCCGTTGCCTAGTAAGTATCTATCTACCCACAGTCATATCCTAGCATTATCCCGGACTGAAGCCCAGGGTCTACTCACTGGTTCAACCAGATTTGGCTGACTGTTATTACATGGAGCAACTGCCATCTGACCTACACAACCTAAAGGGAAACATCATTATATCGTTAAACCAGTTGTCAGAATATTAGAAGACACTGACTTCCTTATAAAGACTGCCATAGATGTTTATGACAGCCGAGACCAACGGCTTGACGGACTTTCCGAGGAACAGAGCAAGCAATAATTACGCACGTAATTTCGAAAAGTCAAAGGAGCTCCACCAGGGTTTGAACCCTAGACCCTCTGAATTAGTAGGCTATGGGTCTCGGCCATTGGGCTATCGTCGCTACCTACCCATAATACCCTCTGCTAATTTTAATTAGTGCTAACAGTCTAAATATACCTACAACGAACTCAGACTTTGAACAAACCGTAATATCTCAACAATAGTAAGAAATCTTAAAATCTTTCTACAATGAACTAATGAAGCTTGGAATACTACACAAAGAAGCTCATTTAGAAATAATTTTCTTTCAGAATACGAAAATAATTGTGTACACAGACCAATCATAAAGCCGTATTAAAGTTACGGGCAGAAGCTATTTATCATTTTCTTCATTCTTTTCTTGGTTTTTAATTTTAATTCTAACAAGTCGTTATTTTCTCTTAAAAATGGTTAATCTGGCTGGTTCATGCGTCATACTAGAGAACGGATGCTGCCAGTACTGGTCTGCTTATGTTATCTCTGTCGTTTGTAATTTATATTTCTGTCCTGCTAACAAGTATTATATTTTAATTTCGGGTGACTGCATAAACGACTTTTTACCAACTTATTTATTTATTTAAACTTTATCGCACAAATTAAAATTAAAATGTACAAAAAGCGAACAAAAAATATAAATAAATAAATAAATAATAAATATTTTCTTACAATCACACCAATTATAAGATAAGAATCAATAAGAACTTGTGTTATGGATATTAAAGAACGGATAAACATACTTTAATTCTTTTTTGTTTTTTTTTGTAAATACATACTTAATATACATAGAAAAACATCCAGACCACTACAAATATTCATGTTCATGCACACAAAGATTTCTTGTGTGGGAATCGAACCCATGACCTCTGGAGTGAAGTGCCGGTATACTAGGAGGAGGATACAATTTGATCAGTTTCTTGCACACGTTTTATTAAGAGAATCTTTAATACACTAATTTAATTTTGACTGACTTTACGGTAGGAAACGCTCGTAGCTCCGCGATCACCTGGTATCAGAAAATTCTAACACCAGGAAGTCGCATAACTGCCCCTGCCAATTTGCGCTGAATCCGTGAGGTTCCAGGAGTACGAAAGCTTAGTTCACTCTTTAACATGTCTCTCACTATAATTTTTTAAATACTTGGGACTGCAGAACACAATTGTTTTTCGTTTTCATATTAAGTATTTTTATTGCAACTGGCGGGAGAAAAATCCACCGGATTTACGATTTCCTCACGTCACGCTGAATATTTATGGGGGAGGTCTATTTTCAGCAGTGGATTTCCTTGGACTGACGATGACGTATAATACGTCTGGTGTACGTGACCTACAAATGTAACACGCGTTTTAATAAAGCCAACTAACATCGAATTACTTCACAAATTGCATGCTGAAATATTAAACCGCAAGCGGATACTACTGCACAGCGTTACATAATCAATTTTGACAACTACTTTTGTTTCGTGTGTTTCCTGCCTATACTAAGATTATACACAGGAAAGGTATTATGTGTTTGTTTTCATTGCATAGCAACTTCTTTGTTTTTTTAATATTCAAATTTTGTTTTATTTTTTTGTGTTATTTAGACAATTATTTTAATCTATTTTAAATGCCACAACAACGATTTATAAACTGGATATAGGGCTCCTACCAAGATCTGAGGAGCCCAAGCCAATCTCACCTGCTTGTGGTGCACCTGTCTATCAACAGACGAAGCTCGCCAGAACATAAAAGTTCTCGGTTTACGTCAAGAGGCTTGTCACCTTATGTGGGACCAACAATATAACTAGCGAATATAACTACGCGTGTGAGCGTATGATATGCCTCTGCCTACCCCCTTGGGGAAACAGGCGTGATTAAATATATGTTATTGTTTTCGACTATGTAATTTCACCTAGTTCTCTAATTTATGTTAAGCAATGTTTTGTAACAATTCCACACATTTCTAAAGAGAAAATGACGTTTAATTGCGGCTACAAATTGATACATTTCACAGCTGCAAGGTAATTAAAAAGGCAATAATTGTCAGAATGGATGGCCGAAGGGAAAATAATTGGTGGACCAGTAATAAACACTGCATATAAGGCTACGCCCTGACGTACATACTTCAGTTGCGTATAGACACACCCTAGTAAAAATATTGTTATGTCTAGTCCAGTGGGTTTTTAGTCATAAGTATTCTTAATTAGCAAGAGCGTATGAGAAAGTTTATAAGTTGGAAATAAGCTTAACAGTATGTCACGCTTTATTGTAACCTCTGGCAGTTTATTTGCGAGGTACGCATTATTTTTAATCAATTAAACTGTCATATATCACACCCAACACGCACACACGCACGCACACCCACACGCACGCATGCACACATATATACAGACACATCCACACACACAATTACATAATGTGTATTTTTTGTTAGTAAACTTAGGCTATAGCTTCTTAGGCTATAAGAAGAATATATTATATTAGGTTAATATTAATTTAAATTGGAAACATTATTCCATATTTGATGACACCACCTATGGAAGAGCCTAGTCACCTGATACAGGCAATTTTTGCTTACAAGGTGACTTTGATCATATACTATTATGTAAAAATTGGATAATGAAATAAATATATTATTATTATTATTATATATTACCTATAGTTGTAATGGCGCACTGATGGATTAATGTGTATTCAATTTACACTTTAAGGCCCAACGATGTGAGTTTTTAAAATATGTCGTGAGTGCCTATAGTCTTTTTTTCAAATTTTCAATGTCTGCTACGGTAATAAAGCGTCACAAAACTTTTTTAATAATTAAGATTAAGATTTGCGATAGTTGTGTTTTTTCGTCGGATCATAACATTTGATCAGGTGAAATAGTATTTTTTCAAACTATCATTATCATCAGCTGAAATATGTCTTATAAAAGCCTGAGGCCTACGAAAACTAAACCAATGTGACCTATAGTTTTCCTTCATCAGACATGATCTATCTATCAATTTCAGATTACATATCAGTATTCGAGATATTTTTTTCTATATGTACCAAATAGCACTGTTATATCATACTAAAACTTGTTCTCATTTTCAAAATCGTATTAGATACCTCAAGACTTCTGTAAAGGGTTGTTAATGGGCTCAACACCACCGAATTCTAGGCTTAAAGTCAATCTCCTCAAGTTGAGTAGTTAACAAGACCAGCGACCGAACTAATAACGGGATAACAAATCAAATATGAAAAAAAAATACCTGCGCTCGGGAGCCCGTATTGAATACCCCCAACAATATAGGGCATACTGCTGAGTGGACGGTTTAAGACGTATAGGTAAAGCTTTAAAAGCCGACTAGTTGCTAGTTGCGCGAATCGAACAATCCATCCACGTATGCGAGGAGCCTAACCTACAACCAACCACGGCTTTTGTTTAATTTCCATTCATGAAGTATTATGTTTATTCTCGCTGGTTTATTCAGCGACAATTAATAAGTGCCGGCATTGTGTGTTTAAAAAGTATGCATTATTGGGAAGTTTCACTGGAATTTCAACTGTATATTTTGTCTGTCATCTATTTATTTGTATTTTAAATAAGTTCAGCTTAAAATGTGTCATGCACTGAGTTTTATTCAATTGTATTATTTCTGCCTTTGTTTGTTGTTTATGTTAGTAGTACTTAATTACGGCCATATAAAGTCCACTACTCATTGGTCTCACAAATAATGTTTTCCGTTGATCGATCTTGTGCAGCCTGCATCTATCGGCTTCTCGCCGCCATGGCCGGTTCATTGGCGCAAAGAAAGGAATAATTGCTTTCCTAACATATTTATGTGTGTTTAGTTGTGTATATTTTATTACTTTAATTAGTTATTGTGTAGTATTTTAGAAAGTTTTATAGGACCCCTCTCTGGATTTGTAGAGAAATGTCTCAAAAGTTTGAATTTTTATGAGGCACTTCTAACTAGGAACATTAAGCATCATACACATACATACATTCACGCCTGCTTCCCCGAAGGGGTAGGCAGAGGCATATTATACGCCCACACTTCGCCAATTATATATTTGGTCCCACGTAATAGGTGGCGAGCCTATTGCCGCTTACCGGGCACTGTTATGTTCGCCAGAGCTGAGTTTGGGTGTATCGGGATCCAACCAAGACCTAAGAAGCCCAAGCCAATCAACGAACGAGAAACATTATGAATATATTGTTATCAAAATAGAGTATTATGTAGTAGGGTGAGAGAAAAAATGTAGGTTGTGGTATGTATGATATGACACTTATCTGGATATTTGTCACCTTTCAATAGTGTCTTAAAAATAAAAGACGTGTGGCCCTTGGAGACCGCTGCGGTAAAGATATTGCATAGCATTTTTAACAACTTATGCAATTATAATTATTTATTTATTTTATTTCTGCAATATTTTTTTTCTTTGTTTTTTATTAAGATAAAAAAAAACATTAAATAATAACTTATTAATAATAAATTAGATTTATTATAATTATTTATAATAATTTTATTAATTTAACGCCGATACAACCAATGCCACCTAAAGGCGGGTTGCTGAACTAAAGAGACAAGCGTGACATTTCAAAAAGTCATTACAAGTCCTGCTATTTATCGATAGATGGAAAAATAAATAGTTTCACCGCTGTTCTGGTCGGAGTGGGGGCTGTTAGGTTTTTTTTAGTTACGGAAATTCTGGATTCGGTCTCCACGCTTAAGGCCCGCGATGGAAGCTATGCAATAGCTTAAAATATGATCAATGTTTTCTACTAAGATATACTAAGATAAGATAGAGCAAGGTAGCCCGACTAGCAATAAAGTGAGAATATCCGTATGTTTTCAAATCAGTAATAAGTATGAATAAATTTGTTTATTTAGCTAGCAAAATTATGCAGCTGAACAAATTCTCTACCACCAGTCGGAGGAGCATGTAGCGCTAAATAAATGATGGCCGGCAGTGTGGAAAAAAACTCATTGGTTACCATTTGCCGGACCACTAAACATGAACAGGCCCATGGCAAAGTGGAAAAATGACTTGACAAAAGTTGCGGAAAGCCAAAGAATCAGGGCTGCCTAGGTTCTATTATGGCACGAAACAATTCTAACAGTAGGACTCCAAACACTTCCAGGGTTGCGGAATTGTCCGCGGTTGTGGGAATGTTCGAAAGATTTACTGCGGTCCCGGGACTTGATTACAGCTTTGAGAGACATAAAAAGGTGGCTTTTGATCAGTAAAATAATTTATAGATTTAGGCGTTAGTTTGCGGAAATAAGTTAGCAATTAACTTTCGTTTCAGCGTTGTTCGTGAAAACATCGATGTTCTGAGGCTCCTATCTTACCTGAAGATGCCCTGTGTATGGACAAAACACGAGTCGTGTTGAATTGTTACTCGATTTTTCGGGAAATTATAGTTGCGCGGGAATTGTTACAAAGATAATTTTAATCCAGCACTTGGCTAACCAATACTAATAAAATTTTGACAGTTACTACATACATAGTAGGAGGCTGTCATTTGATGATTTTCAAGTGTAAAAAAACACACACTTGCCTCCGCTAATCAGAAAAATGTATTTAGTAGTTTGTTTCAGCATTGCTAAAGAAAGGTCGTATGTCACCAAAAAGAAATTCAACAGATATCGTTGTTTCACTCTAACCTTTTTTTATACAGCGAAATAACAACTCGATGTAAGAGCCAGGCTTATAATATACTATAAACAAACGTAGCCTGGCCCGGTATTTTTTGCAACATTATTATTACGAGTAGCGTTCACAAAAAGGGCCCAGGTGGATCTCAGAGAATATTATCCTTAATAGAATAATTTCCCTTCACTATTATATCTTTTAAACGAAAATAACAGCTGAATGATAAGTAATACAAATAATTAAGAGTTAACATGGTAAATAGTAAAACTCGTTTTTCTTTTATTTGTATTTTCATTTCAAAACATTTTTTAGCAAAGTAACGCCTGAATCTATAAATTATGTAAGCTAAATAGTTATACGGAATAAGTTTCACTGTAAAAAAATTACTTCGAAAGCAAGGCTGGACATTAAATGCCACTTAAAGGGTCACCCATCTAAGAACTCACCTCTGTGAGCCCTGATTTACCTCTGCGATCGTTACCGACCGCCATATAAGAACTTTTGGTAAACGTGAAACATAGTAGGGTCTTAAAATGAAGACAAATGTGTTTCGACGAGCTAAAAAGTTTGCTTTGCGCGTTTCTAACATTATCTTCATTTATACGTATAATATTACATATATACAAAATATCACACCTTTTTCGCCGAAAGGGTAGGCAGAGGCATATTAATTGCTCACATTTCGCCAATTATATTGTTGGTCCCACGTTATTAGGTGGCGAACCTATTGCCGCTTATCGAAAACTTTTATGTTCGCCAGAGCCTCGTCCGTTCTTCGGCAGGTGCACCACTTGCTGGTGAGGTTGCCTTGGGCTTTTTAAATCTTGGTAGGATCCCTATACACCTTGTTATTTAATGTTACATTCTAAAAAATCTTAAGTGTTACCTTATCTTGCTAAAGTGAAAGACTCGTTAATATCGTGTGACCCAAAAAAGTTACAATGTGTTCAACACGAACCAAAAAAACAGAGTGTGTCGATTTTTTTGATGACCAGTGTATTATAAAAATAACAAGTAACATTTATTTAATTAAACTTTATCGCACAAATTAAAAATAAAATGTACAAAAGGCTAACTTAATGCTGCAAGGCAAAGGCAAAGGTTGCCTGGAAGAAATTGCTGTTAGCAATAAGGCCGCCCATTGTACCATATATTTGTTTATGTGATTTTATTACTTTTTTATATTTAGTGTACAATAAAGTGTTAATTCATTCATTCATTCATTCAAGGCATTCTCTACCAGTTAACATGTAACTAGGGTAAAACTGCAAGCTGATGTTAGTCTATTACTGATGGTAAACGACCGCCAAATATAAGCAGTGATCCCGAAGGTCAGTCCTTGGATGGGTGATCGCGTGTGCGGAATTTAATAAGGGTGCTTTTGTGCTTGGGAACTTACATTAATCCTGGTTGGTCATTGTTGTAACTGTGGTGTTCATTAAACCAAGCAAGTTTCCATATTTAGCGGTTTTAATAATTCTAACAACAGAAGACCACACCCCTGCCTTCGCCAATCCGCACTGGGTCTGCGTGGTGAATCCCTCGTACCTTTGTTTGTGAGAGACGCTTTTGGACGTCTCAGTAGTAGGACGATAAAGATATTACTTGGTCTATTTATTCATTAATTCTGAGCCAATAACAAAACTTAAAAGTATTAGGTATCGTCAAAAATCAAAAAATCAAAAATAAAATATGGGTACAAGAATCAGGTCACATATTATAAAGAAATATAAAAAAAATTAACACTACTAATAAATTATCTTTTTTTTTAATCATAACTGTCGAGAAATATTAACATAGATTTTTCTGATTATGTTAAAAATTAAGCTATTTGGAAATTCGCGCTTAAAATAATAGTATCATTATTATAAATAATAAATTATTTACTCGTCAACATCGTAAATGACACACAACAACAATTAACTAAAAATAAATTATTAATAATTTAAGTGAAACAGAGGTAGTGATTATGACGTGTCATTTCAAAAAACCATACTCCCAGTCAGTCCTATAAACGTTTGACCATGTAAAAAATTACTTTAAACATTATGTCAGTTTCAATAATTAAAATTTATCAAAATTAACTATTATTAAAAGGTTTTATAATTACGCTATCTGTAAATAGATCATGGAATTGTGTAAATAAAACGGATAATCTTAGGCTCCAATCAATGTTGATACACTATAGTTACCATTTTATTAATTTATCGATAACTTCCCATTGTCCATATTATTATATAATAAAAATATTAAAAAAATATTCTCAAACAAAGACACCAGATGTTTAGTTTTAAGCATTCATTAAGAGCTTGTGTTATGGATACTAAATAACGGATATACACAAACACTTTTTTTTGTTAATACATAATATACGTAGAATAACACCCAGGCCATAGAAAATATTTATGTTGTGCATAAACAAGATTTGTCCTGCGTGGGAATCGAACCAACGACCTCAGGAGCGGATATACTCGCCTCTACGCCATATCGGCCGTCAGATAAGCTGAAAACTTAATTTATTTACTTACTTGACACTGGCCAATACTTTTAATATCTTTTAATATCTTTTCTCAATATGTCAATGCAATTTCGAATATTTAAGTACCTTGTTATTTTTTCACTCAAGATAATATAAGATTAATATTGCTTAATTAAAATTTATAAAATAGTTCATTTTGTGTTTTTAATTATAAAATATGTCTCCTAATAAATAACCTAAACTAATTTAATTTCAAAAATGTTAACGTAATTACAAGATTAAATTGATAAGAAGGATTGGTTTACTTACAGATATCTTCAACTAATTTACTGAAAACCCACACAAAAAATCACTCGCAAATTTACCACAATTTACAAACAGGCGAGCTATTAACGTCACTAATTTGTAAACAGTTTCAGTACACTTTTAAACGTTCACACGCACAAACACAAACAGAGTCTAGAGCTACGTATTCTGTAGCACAACTTCGACCGTCTACGACAGCTACGGACCGTAGCAGCGCTACGTGATACCGCTACGTGCGCTTGAATGCGACTGTGCGTAAAAGTCCCCGATTGGTCGCGTATACGGAGCACAGTTAATGCTACATCTTAGTAGGTTACCATTGTAACGATTCGCTTATGCGTAAAGATCAATCTAAATAAATACATTAAATGTATACCTAAAGAAGATTCTTTGTTCATTAACAGTTCTTTCATTTTTGAACTGTGGTTGAGTATTACTATTGAGTAAATGAATACTTGTAGTAGAAAATTTATGCTCTCGGTAACATTTTGTCATATTTACTATAGAGATTCCTATGTAGAAAGTACAAATAATTCGAAAATACTTAATTAACATAATTAAAAGTTATATAACTGGTTTTAATAGAAGTGAGATTCATGACAATATGCAATAAAATTAAAAAAAACATATGCGTAAGCAACGGACAGTTCTGTACAGTAATGTCGAAGCTATGAAGTTAGTAACTAAACGAGCTAATAAACAAATATTATATAATATTGCATGAATATGATCCGTGTTAGTAATTTTTTTGCTAATTTGAGTGATTGGGTCTTGGTCAAACTTTATGAACTTAAAGAACAACTGTAATAAGAGAAGTTTTATTTTAGGAATTTTTAATGAAATATTCGTTATGAAAGAAAGCAAGAATATAGTAATGACATTTAGTAGTTCTAACGTATTATGATGGTTTTTTTATAGAATTTGTATAATTCTTGGAAATCTTTTATTAAATTGTTTCTATCACAATTTTTAATAAAACGTATGAGCGTTTTAGAAGCGTTCTAAGTAAATATTATGAAACGATCACCGTTTAGCAGCGTTCAGGACATTCAGTCCTCGACCGATGGGTGACCGTCTAAAACTTTATATATTTTAAGTAATTCTAAGAATTTGGGATAATTTTTTTAATAATATTTGTAAAATTTTATTTTTATAATATAAGTGATTCAATTGATATTTAAACATACGCGGTTACCAAAAGTCGACTGCTTTCATCATATTCTTGCATACGCTATTCCACACTGGGCCCACGTACTGGACAGTGTAACTTAAATTTCTCTCACTATTCTTTGTGAACTGCAATTGGTGCCTGATAAAGAGTTCCTCCATATGAAGTCCACTTCTGCACATACGCCTCCCTAATAGTTTTCATTATATAATAGGAGTATATTTTCATTATTACGTGTTTGGTTGTATTCACAACACCGTGCCTGCGGTTCGGTGATCGCAGTTCTAGCCAGAACGTTGCTGCCCATTACCCGTTAAGATTTCCCCTTCGTTGACTCTTGCGTCTGCCTCCCCAAGGGATGAGAGGGGGTGGCATTATGCTAGGTGATAAGTTAATTATAACTAAATACTAATAATAAAATCACACTGATTTAATAAACGTTCTAAAATAATCTGAAACCTGTAAAAATACAGTTTAATTAATGAAGGAATACTTAACAAAATTTCTAGTTACTACGAATCCTATTAAAGTATGCGAAACTTAAGGAACAGTCCCGGGAAATTCTGAGATTTAGCGTTGACAATAGACCCCGGATCTCATAAAAATCCTCCCGGTTCTTGCGTTACTTTCGGAACTAAGAAAAAACCGGAATAAAATACTTTCTTACTGTAATAGTATTCAACTTTGCTCGTAACTAATATCTTTATTATTTAATTTTGACAGACTGCTGGATTCGGTGAGCTGATAATTGTTCATCTAAGTTCAACATAATCATTATCTCAGCCCATTAATGTATGTTTGGTGTATAGGGATCCTACCAAGACCTAACGAGCCCAAGCCAATTACACCTGCAAGTGGTGCACCACCTGCTGATCAACGGACGAGGCTCTGTTCGCCAGAACAGTTATTACGTTAACAGTTATTACGTGGGCCCAACTATATAATTGGCGTGGGAGTATAATATGCCTCTGCCTACCCTTTTGAGGAAACAGGCGTAAAAGTAAGTATGTATGTGTGAATGCAGCCCAGTAAAGTTACTCTCAAGAACCTAGGTGAAAAGGAATCAGGTCATACTCAATCACTCATACCCAAGGTAGACTGGTGTTGGCAGGTGTGTGCCCCCCTGGACTGGTGCCACCTTGATGTGGTAGGTGGGCTGTGTACCTCCCAATAGGGAAAAGAAGACCGCCGGGAAAAGGCAAAACTCAGAGGCCGCCGACTTCGGGTGCCCTTAGTAGGGGGTAGGAAACTAAGAGGCCTGTGGAGGCCTCAGCTGACTGGCCAGGAAAGCAGGCAGCACTAGAAGGGTTGGCAGTAGGGACAGGGGGTCCTGATGGATATATAGACCATATACCCTCCAAGAAGTCAGGCACTCACGCTGTGTAGGGAGTGTGGCCGACTATGTAGGTAAGGCGCATCCAATGCACCTCTCTGAGCTAGTCCACCTGGTTCTGGCACGGGGGCCGTTGGCGGCGAGCGGTTTTTGTATGGTTATCCGTTACTTAGTATCCATAACACAAATTCTTAACGATATTTATCTTGGAACAAAAAATTGGTGTAATTGTGAGATAATTATAATTCATTTATGTGGGAATATGTACAAATGTTCTATAATATTATTTTTATTATTACCTATGGTGTGATAATACTCCCTAAAAACATTTGTTGGTAAATACATTTATTAAGATATACATTTATAGAGTACTTCGACATTTTCACTAACTTCTCGGCACAGCATTCCTCGTGTGTCCTATAGTATTTTATTTTTATGTGACATGTCATATTGACACCCGGCATGAACAACAACAGTCGATGCAGTCCAAAAAAATTAAGCCGCTTTATATCATGGAGTAAGCACGGTGGCGGCCTGCAAAATTGCTGTTTCACGCCCCGCTTGGCCGCTGGTAGCGTGGTGATAATAGGCAAATACCCCTAATATAAAGTAATGTATTGGGAAGGCCAATGTTCCGCAGTGGAGTCTTAAGGCTGATATGATGATTCTATTGCATTCTTGCCGTTGCCCAGAGAAAGACATTATAGACATGCTAACACACATATATATATATATCTTCTGAGTAAGAGCCAAACCCATTTATCGCTAAGAATAGGTACATCAACCTCCGCTTTTTATCAGTCGATATTTGTATGGATTTACTTTAATTGCGTAAATGCCAATACATTTAGATATTATTTCTAAGATTTTTATATAATCTAATGAATAAAAGTCATGCGATATTCACCTTACCACACAAAATAATAAAGGCGAAAGTCCTTTGCTAGCATCAGAGAAAAGATCGATGCGTGGGCTCATTGGATCAAACATTGACTGGTACATTTCAATTTCCCCAACCAAATAACTGGAAATGGATTCTTTTCGAGCATAAAATTACAAAGTTATTCGGCTTTAGAAGTACATGATTAATTTCGTACCTTGTCACTCTAACTAAATCGATAGTTCTATATTCCCAGACGGCAGTAGCTTTCACACAGTCGATTCTTGATCCCCAGAGCAAAGGGATCAGCAATGCGTATTGAGTAAAATTGATATTTAAAGGGGCTAATGAGATGATTGTTGTCTAAATTGCGGAATATTCTGGACGTACCCAATTCAACAGCAGTCTCATTACCCCCTCGAAATGACAGTTAGGAATTCAGGCACAAATATGTAGGATCAGGGTGTATAGGAATCCTACTAACATCTAAAATACCCAAACCAAACTCACCTGCAAGTGGTGCACTTGCCGATTATTGGACGAGACTCTAGAAATCGTAGAAGTTCCCGGTAAGCGGCACAGGCTCGCCACCTATCTCGTCGACCGTCAATGTGATTGGCGAAGTGTCGGCGTATAATATGCCTGTGCTTATAATATACCCGTGTAACGGAAGGGTGTGTCAGACCATCCATGTTCCTTCTTGAGCCTAGCAGGGACGTAGAAGAAAACTTCCTCGTTTTACAGAGCATGGCAAAGTTTAGGCGTATAATATGCTTCTGCCTACCCCTTCCGGAAAACAGGTGTGTTTTATGTATGTAATAAATATTAAATGTTTCACAAACGGTCACCCATTTAACTATAGAACTTAATGAAAGCTACTTTATTTTGGTGATCGTCACCCTAATTAATTTGTGAAGAACAATTCAGATATTGATATTCGCAACCACCCTGACTCCTTCTTCGAATCTACTAAAACTGTTTTTGTACAATTTTCACCACATATCTAACCATAGAAATAATTCCACAATATAGCTGTCGCTGTACGTCTTTAAATCGCGCAATTAATAAGTGATTATATTTGCATTTATGCTTTGTGAATTCAGTCAAAACCTTCCAACCATTGCGTCTCACTTCAATAAAAGACTCCATGTGAATTGGAATATTTATTGCGTAGTTTTAATAACAAATTCTACTTGTACTATGTGTTATGAAAGCGCTGACTTCCTTATATTGACTGCTATAGAAGTTCATGTCGGCCGGGACCAACAACTTACGAAATTTACGTAAACTTATTCAGCTATAATTGAGTCCTTATTTACTCTAACACGATATCAAATCTCTTCAAATAAAAATCGCAAAAAAGTATGTGTATTTCAACAAACCATTGTATAAGAACAAATTTTCGCAAGCTATTGTACGCGAGTCTATTTGCTCTTCCATGCAAATAATATAGGTAACAATATTTGTAGTACACTTGATACAATATTCGCAGAACAGGTTTTGTGTTCCCTACAGGTGCTGTTTGAAAGATTTTATTCAGCGCCTTGTTGTGGATCTAGTTAAACTATATTTTTTTTGTATATATAATTTTGTTATATACTTCTTTGTAGTTTTTGGTTGTAAGTGAGTTGGATACTAATTTAAATAAAGTAAGCAAACTTTTTTTACAATAACGTGGAAGAGATCGTTTCCTACCCAATGGACCGATGGTCTGGTCAAGGCGGCAGGAAGAAGGTGGATGCAGGCGGCTGAGGATCGCTCAATGTGAGAATCTGTTAAGAAGGCTCATATTCAGCAGTGGTCGTCATATGACTGAGATGATGATGATGATGGTGGTGATGAAGTAAACTAAGTAAATTACATTTTACTTACAGAACTTAATTATTATTTACAAAAATTTGGCAGACCTAATAAGATAAATATATAAATAAAACTACGTTTACTAATATAAACTAACTGACTAGGGAAATGCACACATGTCAAAATACAAATGTACCTTTTAATATAAATATATTATATCTACAAGTAAGGTTGTTAAACTATCCTACTAATATCTTAGGAGCCCAAACTAACCTCTCGGACGAGGCTCTGGCGAACATAAAAGTTCCCGGCAAGCAGCAATAGGCTCGCCACCTATCACGTGGAACCAACAATTTAATTGCCAAAATGGGAGCGTGTAATATGCCTCTGCCTACCCCTTTGGGGAAACAGGCGTGAATGTATGTATGTATGTTTTTACATATTATTATATGAGTACAAAGTAAAGTACATAGCTAAGAATTTCCATAAGGTATTTCTCGACCGTTTTTTTAGTCTGAAAATCATCATATGACTGTCTCCCGCTGTAGGTGAAACGGAAGAGTGTGCCTGAGTTTTACTGAACTAAAACTCATCTAAGGTTCGGTCCTTCTTTAGGGTACGGAGCCGCGGTACGCCTTTCGACAGACCGACAGACTCCAGAAGAAGGTATTTCTCAATCTAGAAAATCCTTTTCGTTTGTGTGCATAGAGTTTTGTGATTTCAGTATTCACCAGAAGCGTTGAAGATCTAGGAGTTATAACATTATCAACGTTATAAACCTATTTTTGTCCACTGCTGAATATAAGCCTCTCTAATGGGACGCCACTGAGCTCGATCTTCAGCTCTCCGTCTCCAACTGCTTCCAGTTTTGATTATTATTATGTCGTCGTTCCACCAAGTTTGATGACATCCCACACTGCGCCTACTGAGTTATGGTCTTTACCCTAGGACTCGACTACCCCAGCGGTTATCGATCCTACGGCAGGTACTAATGTTGTAACTAATTGTTGAAAACTATAGAATAGGTAGATAGGTATAGGTCAAGTGAATAAAACTTTACTGTAAATATACGAAGTCAGCGCTTCAGACCATATCACTACAATCTCTTGGAATTAATGCTTTATCTTTTGATTGTTACAAAATGATCGCAACGCAGACTACAATTGATCTATTGTTATACTAATCAAATTGTCCTATCTTCAGAACAAATGTCCACTGAAACTGGGGTAAAGGTGAGTCTACACTTTCTCACGAATTTATACGTGATCGAACGAGCCGGTGAGGGTGACTGGACGTTTGAAGACATTTGAAAGTCATATAATAAAATTATTTATTTTCAGATCAGTACAATCTTTAGTGTGTAAGTAATAATTATTGCTTAAACTTTGAGCGTTAGTAATAATAGTAATTTAATATTAATAATAATAAGAATTATACGGCGCCCTTCCTCCTCTATCCTACTATGCTGTGCCCGACAGGGTCCACAAATGTACCAATTTGTCATATTCACCACCTTATAAAACCATTGTGGAACGCAATAAAGTATTGAGTATTAGTAATACACACTTGAAGCGCTTGTAGCTCTGCAGTGCTCCGTGGTCGGAAACGATCACCGAAGTACAGCAGAGGTTTAACAGGTCAGTCTTTGGAGGGGTGACCGTATGTGAGGCATTTGATTCGAGTGCTTCCGTGCTTCGGAAGACACGTTAAGTCGTTGGACCCGGTTATCGATAAATGTGATAGTCGTTAAGCCATATTCTAACAGCAGGACGCCATACATCAGTGGCGTAGAGACGCTCAGACGCAGGCTCTGGGCGCTTGGCGGCGGCAGCTCTTGAGGAGTGCCGAGGGTGCCGAAGGTTCGAGGCGCCGTATCCTCGAGGCGGTCGGGCCCATCTTGGAGCGATGGGTCGGCCGTCGGTGGGGGTCGATGTCCTTCCGGCTCACGCAGGTGCTTTCCGGTTTCCTTTTCACGGTTGTTTCGGGAAGTATCTGTGTGACGTCGCCGGGGGGGAATCGACCCGGTGCTGCCACCACTGTGACTGCGCAGTCGACACTGCGCAGCACACGTTGGTGGAGTGCCCAGCGTGGGCGGGGCCGCGGGCGACGCTTACCGCGGCCCTGGGTGGAGTCGCTCTCTCGCTGCCGACCATCATGCGAATGATGGTCGGCAGAAAAAAAAGAAAAAAAAAAAGAAAAAGGACGAAAAAATAAAAAAAAGGACGCCATACATCTGCCTCCGCCAATCCGCACTGGGTCAGCGTGGTGGAGTATGACCCAATACCCTCGTACCTTGGTATGTGAAAGGAGGCTCGTGCTCAGTAGTGGGACGTTAATGGGCTGAGATGATGATAATGATGAATACACACTTCATCAACATAATATTTCAACATTAGCCCGAAAGATCAAACTTCAAAACTAGAAATAAAAAGATGATAGCTTTGATTTTCCTTGATTTAATTTCGTAACTATCTATTTTACTAAACACCTGCTCCGTATTACAGCTCTATAGCAAGTGACGAGTATCCATTATGTCTGTGTCATAGCAACATTACTGCCATTAGACTAAAGAATAGACTAATAAATCACTGGTATGATACTAGTGCCAAAATATAACAGTTACCAGATACTCGTTACTGGTAGTTAAATGTTTAGCATAATAATAAATTATCAATCAACGGACGAGGCTCTGGCGAACAAACAGTGCCCGGTAAGCGGCAATAGGCTCGCCATCTATTACGTGGGACCAACTTTATAATTGGCGAAGTGTGGACGTATAATATGCCTCTGCCTACCCCTCTTTGTTTTCTGTTGGCATTACTATGCCTTTAAATGTAAGAACCTAATTGGGTGGATCAAATAAATAATTTTATTCTTATTCTTATTTCTTTGAGGAAATAGGCGTGAATGTATGTATGTATGTACAATATAATGCTTAATAATAATACAACCTTACAAGTCCGTACATGTACCATGTTACAGTGATTTAAGTACGGGCAGTCAAATCGTTTTGCGAAAGCTACTGTTACGTGTTCGGGTTGGCCCGCACCCCGTATGTTTTCACACAACGTCTTATAGTACTTTTTTTTTCGAATGGAAAATCATCTTATGACCTTCTCCCGCTGTGGGTGAAGCGGGAGGGAGTGTCTTGGATGGTTTTTAGACTTTTACTGTCTAAAAACCATCAAAGTTCCTTCTTGTGCCTGCTACGTCTGGAGGCCGCGGTAACCGTTTAGGACAGTCCCGCAGCACGTCTTACATATATTTATATATACATAATTGAAACCCATCACACCTTTTGGGTAAAAGGTTTTTGCTACCATAGAGCAAGAAACTGACTAAGCTCCTGCACACAATACTATGGGTATATTTTTTTCTTTTCAATAATGGTTTTCTGCGTTTAGCACATTTAGCCAGTGTTAAGTAAAAGATATATTAGCAATATTTAATTCGTAGAAGAAAAGAACAAGTAGTGATAAAGTTAATAAATGGGAAATGAGATGCCCTCCTCTTGAGTCCTTATTTTGTATAATTTGTGATATTTCGAACATTAATGTGTATCAACCGCGAATTATTAACCGTTAAGTGTTTGTAAAAGTACATGCGTGTTGTTAATTGAAAAAAAACAGAGCAACATTACTTTTTAAATTCTATCAAGAAGTCCATTTGAGATCTCTGTGTAGTCCCACACCTTTACTGTGGACTCAACGGGTTTAGTGGTAGGGCCTCTCATGTACCATTTATCATCTTTATCACCACTCATTATCAGTTGCTATGATTTATATATTATGAATATATCACTTACTTCACTCTAGCTAAAGTGGTAAACGCACGAAGCTATAATGGAAAAGAAAAAAAGTACTAACCTATATGAATGACGTGAGATATGGACTTCTTGGCGGGAAAGTGAAGCGTCATGTCTGCAGTTTTGTTTTATTTTCTAAAATTAGTGATATTTCTAACATTAATGTGTAATAACGGTGGATTATTAACCGTCAAGTGTTTGTGAATATACATGAGTGTTGGTAAATCAAACAAAACAGAGCAACATCACTTTTCAAATTTTCTCTCAAGGAGTCCATGTGAGATCTCAGTATAGTCCCATATCTTTACTGAGGACTCAAGGAGTTTAGGGGAGGGTATTTCATCTTCGATTTATCATCTTTATCACCACTCATTCTCATTTACTATGAATTATATATTATTAATATATCACTTACTTGTCACTGACTAAATGTGCTAGACGCACGAAGCCATTATTTAAAATAAAGAAAGAAAAAAAATTGAATGTGTTATGTTCCATTGCATTGTATGGCGTCACAGACCAATAAAGACAATAATTAGAGTACCTAAGCAATTAATAATTTAAAAGAGTAATAGCCTGTGAGTTTCTTGCCAGTTCTTCTTACAGAGCGGTGGATCGGAACTGGCCCTTTGTTTCATGTTGTTACGTTTTTTAATTGTTTCGTTGCATGTCAATGATTATAGGTATCGTGATTTTAGTGTGATCATAATATTTTGAATAGTTTCATATTCGGTTTATTTTGACGTTTTTAAGTGCTTTGTAATAGTTTTTGAAAAATTTGAGGTTTCAACATGCCTCCGTCATAGTGATAGAAAATGCACTAGATGAGTTCAGTTAAAACAAAAGACTATCGCCAATCTAGTTGGCTGCGCCGAAACAGGATAAAAATTGTTACTACTCGTATATTTGGAACCTTAGAATAATAACACGTCAGGTGTAATTATTCTAAGTTTGGAACTAACTGTTTTAACACTACATTGCTGTCAATTCAGGTTAATGTCCTTACATATTTCAGCAACCCATAAAATCATAATAAAATCAAAAGTATCCTAGGCCATTGTCTAAACTTCAGCTCTAGCATCCCCACATTCGACCCATAGTGTATCTCAAGTGGATATCAATTTATCAAAGCCCGCTTGCCGTCATAGGGGATAAAAGCATTCCAGGCTTAAAATACGCCTGCATAGCCATTGTAATTGAAGCCAGCTCACTTTCTATTGGTTTAGTAACAAAAATGGTGAGTTGAATATTTTTTTACAATAACTGTGTTCCTTCGATGTGTTCTATATGAAAGGCGAATTCACACGGAGTCTTTTATTGAGGTTAGTCGCAATGATTGGAAAATTTGGACTGGATTCACAAAGTACCTATATATGCAAATTTAAACAGTAATTATGGGCGATTTAAAAACGTACAGCGACATCACTACTGTGGAATGACATCTATGGTTTGATATGTGGTGAATATTGTTGTACAATTGAATATTGTTGTACAGTTGTGCAACTGTACAATAACAGATTCTACGACGGAGTCAGGGTTATTGCGAATATCAATATCTGTATTGTTCTTCACAAATTAATTAGGGTGACGATCACCGGAATGAAGTAGAGTTCATTAAGTTTTTCAGTTGAATGGGTGACCGTTTGTGAAGCGTTTAATATTTATTTTTTTATTGAACACCAACATAATAAACACCAACACAGTACAAGTATATTATACACAATTAAATTCTATTGCTGTATAATTATTTATTTCTGTAAGATTTATATCCAATTTTTTTATTTTGATTTTTGACGTTTTATGCTCATTTAGTTTTATACTTAGTTAATTTAATACATAATAATTTAATTTTATATTACAATATAAAATTAAATTATGTATTATATATTATTATGTATTAAATTGGATATAAATCTTACAGAAATAAATGTTATGAAAAATGTCAATAACAAAATTAATATTTATTACATACATAAAATCATGCCTGTTTATCCGAAGGGGTAGGCAGAAGCATATTGTACGCCTAAACTTCGCCATGCTCTGTAAAACGTAGAAGTTTTCTACTACGTCCCTGCTAGGCTCAAGAAGGAACATGGATGGTTTGACACACCCTTCCGCTTCACCCATAACGGGGAAAGGTCCTTAGATAATTTTACGTTCAACAAAAATAAAAAAAAAGGTATGACCTCCACGCCATATCGGTCGTCCAATATGTCATGGGTAAATTTATTGATTTAGGCGTTACTTTGCGAAAAATCGGGAAACTATTCAACACGACACAACAATTTACCGTATACTACATTTTTATTTATAATATTATTTAATTAACTAGCTGTTTAGTATTTGCTTTGCTGAAGACGACAAAATAGATCTTTATTTACGTAACGTGGCTTATCGAATAAAGTAGATGCCATACATTATTAATTAATATTTGTCCTTACTTAACCTTACTAACAGTATCCAAGAGAATAATAAAATGTTAGAGAATGGGAGATTAAGATGAGAAGGGCGGGTAAGATAGAAATCTTTTAAATTAAACTTACAAAACGCCTGATTTCTCGAATGAATAGGCAGAGGCATAATACCCCAAATTTCACCAATTATATTTTTGGTCCCAACTCCCAAGAAGCATATAACTGCTTTCCGGGAACTTAAGCGATTACCTGATCCTCGTCTGTTGAGCGGCAGAAGCGCCAATTATAGGTGAGGTCGATTTGGATTCGTAATTCCATCATTGGACCATCTTTTGCATGATGGTCGGCAGCGAGAGAGCCAGCGGCGAACGCGGCACCGCCCACGCCGGGCACCAACACCAACCAACGTGTGCTGCGCAGTGTCAACTGCGCAGTCACAGTGGTGGCAGCACCGGGTCGATTCCACTTCGGCGACGGGATTTCATATTCGAGGATCTGATTAACAACCCAAGTATGCGGTTGAAATATTTTTTTACACTTATATATGTACCTAATAAGGTGAAAAACATGTGAAAACAGTAATTAATATAAATTTTACCGGTAGGAGAGTAAGAATCTTCACTACATACAAATAAAGTCACTTTCCGCTAGGTATTTGTTTATTCCTATGTATATTGAGATCTTTAAAACTAAGCAACGGATTTCGCTTTTTTTAAGCATAGATTTATTTAAAATAGTGATTTATGAAAAAGATATCGACGTTGGTCACGCGGAAGAAGTCGCGGGCGGCCGCTAGTATAATATAGAAAGAGGAGGATGAGTGGGTGTATAGGGATCCTACAAAGACAAAAGGAGTCCAAACCAACCACGCACCGTAGTGCCTTTTTTACGTCGGTAACAAAATGCTTTTACGCACCGCCTTACGCCCAAAGGGGGACCGAAAGGAGGGTGTGGGACTCACCACCGGCAGATGGGACTGCCAGCAGTAATATCCACTAGAAATCTTCCGACGACTCCCGCCGCTTGTTGAAAAAAAGGCAGCGATTAGTACTTGGGTTGCAGCGTCTGACACCATGCCTGCGGCTAACGTCCACCGGACCAAAACCGGGAGGATCTCCTCAAAGAGGCGCAGTGGACGCGCCTCTCCTACCTCCTTGTGAGACCAAAGCGTGTATGGCCGACTTCTCGGAGGCCCCTTGCCCCCACTGCCTCAGACCCTCCTGGCGCTGCTTGACAGGTCCTCCTGGCCCGCCCTCCATAGGTCCCTCTTAGTTTCCCCCCGGTTGTCAGTACTAAGGGCACCAAAAATCGCTATGGGTGTTACCTTTTCCCGGTCTCCGGGAGGTACCTACGCAGCCCCGCCACCACGCCATGTCGGGGGAGAGACCTAAGGAGCCCAAGCCAACCACGCCTGCAAGTGGTGCACCTGCCGGTCAACGCACAAAATTCCGGTGAACAGAACAGTTCCCGGCAAACGGCTCGCTACCTATTACGTGAGACCAACTATATAATTGGGAAGTGTGGCCGTAAAATAGGTATGCCACTGCCTACCCCTTCGGGGGTTTTTGAATGTTTTGTTTATGGTTCTAAATTCAATTTTTTTTCTTTTTTTGTTGTTGTTGTTGTTCCATTTTGGCGCCGAGTTTGCGTTGCATCTGTCATTTATTTTAAAAACAGCGCTATTTTTAATTTTATAATATCTAGTGTGTATTGCGAATTTCATAATAGACAAAAACATCGAACAAAGAGTTTATCTTAAATTTTGCATCGCTAATGAAATGTCGTGTTGGAGACACTACCAATATTACAGAAGGCTTAGGACAAATCGACTTTATCAAAAACACGTGCTTATCAGCAGTATGGTTTGGTAGATTTGCCTCGTTCGATGCAATGGTAGCAATTAACAATGTCGTAAGTCAAAATTCGTTGCCTTTAACTTTAACAATATCGTAAGTGATAAGTCGATACATTTCACTTACGACATTGTTAATTGCCAACGCCGAATAATTCTTTAAATCTTTTGGCGATAACTTAAAATCTAAGCAATGTAACAAGCTTATAGACGGTGTAAGTGAAGTTACCAAAACTAGAGCAATGATGATAAAGATAATTTAGAAATGAACGACTTACATTGCTGTTTACCCTATCAACAATTAATTATTCTTTACATCTTCTAACGATAACTTAGAAACGAAGCAATGTAACAAGCTTATAGACGGGGTAAGTATAGTTAACAAAATTAGAGCGATGATGATAAAGATAATTTAGGAATTAACGACATACATTGCTGTTTAACCTTTTAACAATTCTTTACATCTTCTAACGATGACTTAGAAACGAATCATTGTAACAAGCTTATAGACAGGTTAAGTGTAGTTATAGTTAACAAAGTTACATTAAGTCGAAGTTACAGATGGCGAGGCGACTCGCGTCGACTTGTTGATAGTTTCATTCTTGTTGGAGGGAGCAGTTAGTTTCCAGTTGTAGGTATATGTATGTATAGTGCATTTCTCTTATTTGCTATCCTGTGTCTTTGTACTGTATTTGTTCATTAGTTGCTTCGTGTGTTCATAGACTCTCTGCCATATACCTTTGGGTTGTGGAACAAACTCCCTGCCGAGGTTATCCCAAGATATACAGCATGGGGCTCATCAAGAGGAGCGTAAAACGGTTTTTAAATGGTCAGGTCTGCCGCAAGCTTAAGTGCCAACTAATGGTATGCCATAGAAGCATGAAGGGGAAAAGTTCCAACTTGTTGTATAAAAAGAAAACTAGAAGGGGACAGACAGTTTTTTCTAGTAGATGACCACCTCTGGGATCATACGTACCTACATATTTCGCCAATCATAGTGTTGCTCCCACGTAATGAACGCAAATTAATGAATGTGTAGTTAACCTCATAAGTATAGAGTGCATAGGGTTCCTACCAAGATGTACGAGTAAGGAAGCCTACCTCACCTTCAAGTGGTCCACCTGCCGATCAACGGACGAGGCTCTGGCGAACAAAACAGTGCCCGGTAAGCGGCAATATGCTCACCACATATTACATGGGACTAACTATATAATTGGAGAAGTGTAGGCGTATAATATGCCTCATCCTACCCCTTCAGGGAAACTGGCGTGAATGTGTGTATATTGTACGACATATAAATAATAAATATTTCCTGACAATTACACCAATTATTAAGGTCTAAGATAAGTAACACTAAGAAATGGCGGAAGAATAATCAAAAAATAGTAAAATTGACGTTTGATATTGTCATAATTATTAATAATCGCGCGATGCACCGGCCGCTATTCTGTGCCGGCCGGCAGCTGTGTAGAAAGAGATAGGTAGTGTTCTTGTCTCGTTCGCCCATCGCGTCAGACAGGACCGCTATTCTAAACTAAGGCCCGCACTTCATCAGTATTTGTGGGACAGACCTAAAAGTGATAACTATAAATATTTAAAAAAAAATAAAAATAGTAATTTCAATTTATATTTATGTATATTACATCAATTATAGAAATTTAAAAATATCAATTTGCTTCGATGTCGAATCATGTTTTCTTCAAATCTTGTTGGAATTGTGAGATTTTCAATTTACAATAAACGTAATTTATTTATTAGTTATTTTATCCCTATAAGATATCTTTATAGTGCTTTTAAAAGTTTCCACTATTATATAACCTTAAAGATATTTTTACCTACTTTAAGTAAAATGAAAAGGTTAAATATATTTCATAAATAACATTTTAATTTTTTCGAATATTTCTACCAAAAACTGACTCACACATATAGATTCTTCCAAAAACACGATAACAATTAAATGATTTACAAAACCAATTCGTATCACTTTAAAGCGTATCTCTTATTTCTTGATTTTCCATAACATCTGCTGGCATCGATGGGTCTGTTATTACAGAGTCAGTAGAATCTGAGTCAGTAGGTCTTTGAGTATTTGCTTTTACGCCATTAAATATCTCATTATAAGGAGTGGTAGTTTTAAAAGGCTGCCTTTTATGATTCATTTTATATTGTACAATATGACAACCTATACCCCAATTAGAGCTTTCTGTGTCCGACATCCACTTTTGTATGGCTCTTATAACGCTTACAGATATAACTGTATCAATACCAGCCATAAGAGTTGTATTTAACTTCAAATTATAATTGTTTTTGTATGAAATTTTTAAGCGATTAATTACTTCGTTGAAGAACTCGAAATCAGCCTGTTTTATTTTAAAGTCATTTGGTGGTCCAAAGCTTAAAAATATTTTGACTATCTCCATAGATACTTCGACTGAACATTTCTCTAATAGCGGTCGTAACAAAATGAAAGTGCTTTGTTTATCAACGTATAGAAGGATGTACTTGAATTCGTTATCAGGTATGTTGGTCATGTCTATTATTTGAAGCTGAGCAGTCATTTTGTATTGCTGAATTGTTTTCTCCTCAACTCTTCTATATATATTTTTATTCTCTGCGCAAACATCACAACAAATCAGAAACATATCAATGCATTCTTTCGGTATATAGTATTTACTTTGAACCACATGGTACATTTTCATAGAACAGTGATATAGGCTGCTATGGATATCACTTAAAATGTCATAAGTCTCTTCTATAGGTACATATTTGATAATCGATTGGGTTTGACTTTTTCCACTTTTTATCACAAATACTTTGTCACCTTCATGGTGTAAAGCGTAACTGTTGTTTTCGACATTGCTTGAACCTGGGTTACTAAGCCGTTCCACTAAAGAATGGTACGTAGCGTAATTAAAATAAGACTTTTGCATATTCATGGAATATGATTTCACAAGTGAATAATACTTTTGTTTAGAATCATTATAACTTTTCGTAGTAGTCGACGCCATTTTGTAAATAAACCACACTCTTTTAAATCCACGTGCTTACTGATAAACAGAGGGCGATGAGAGTGAAAGAGCGAGAAAACGATAGGACTGCGCTTGATCGACAGAAGTAAGCGAGACAAACGTATTGCGCGAGAAGGAGAAACCAACACAGCTCCGGCATCTTTGTGATCGCTATTGAATTATGATTACTAATATTTTTGTAAATAAATCGTACTTTGAAGTCTGAATTTGCATTTAGTATATATAACAAGAGGTAATTTTATGTAAGATTTAAGTGTTATTTTCAAGAAAATAATTAATACTATTTATACATTCTTTCAAGGAAAATGAACTTTAGTATGACATTGTTTTTTGTTCGTTACGAATTCTTTCAGATGCAATCGATGTCGTGTTAATTATAATTCGCATGCTTAAAGAAACATCGACCCATTAATAGATAGGTCAGGTTTGAGTTACGTACTTATACAGTCTTTCTATTTCTTACTGAGATCGAATCAATGTTAATCAAACGTTCAAAACACAAGCAGAATTACTAATTAATAAATCAGTATCAATTTAATGTGATTACAAGTAGGACAAGTATTCTTTAGAAGATATTCTTTTGTGATGTCCCAAAAATCGTCACTATTCCATTAAGCATGCGAATTGATTGTTTGTTTTACTTAATTATAACTTTCAAAAATAACCTCCTATACGGACACGTCGTCATAAAAGTCGGAACTCCACCTATGAGGTCTAAGGATCGAATACCAAAAAGAAAAATATTCATATGAATACAATTATAAATAGGTATTTTTTAGACATAAAGGGGCTTATTACAAAACAAGATTTGAAGTTATACAAGGTTTTAAAAAAATGCTGTCACTTTTATTTGATAATATTATGAAGACAGTGACAGGATTAGTTCAAACCTGGTTTTTCTTTAGATATTATTTTGTTTAGGGCCCAAACAGATTGTCCACTTAGCACAGAAATATATATTATGATTTTATTAAAAAAATAAAAAATATATATTCAATAACAACAATTACCAACTTCTTTCCAAGATGAATACGTAGATAAGAATACGTATAATGAATACATAACGGATAAAGAAACATTTTTTTTTTCATACATACCTTTTTATAAATATATGATAAACATTTTTCATAAATATTGTTTTGCGAGGATCTTAATCATAAGAACAAAATGTATTTTTTAAACTGTACTTTTTGTAAATAATAAATTACATTGTGTATATACAGAAAACACCCACACCTGACGAAATATTCACATGCTTGCACACAGAGTTGTCCTATGCAGGAATCGAACTCACGACTTCAAGAGTGGAGTGCAGGTATACCTACTGACTTTTACGCCATAATCCATATCAGAAATTAATCACAAAAGACAAATTATTTTAGCCTTTTATAATTTAATAAGTAAAAACCAAAGTTAACCTAATCATTGTGTCGTTCCATTAACTTTTAAACTTATTAGGTAAATTATATAAGTTAGTTACTGTAACAATTACATTAGATACAACGAAATATTAAAATACATTTATACGAAATAGCATTATAATTATACTTATTTTACTTTATTACACTGAAACTTCAAAAGTAGATTGAATGAAAACAAAACAGTAAAATTTTCCGACGATGCCCACCGCTGTTGAAAAGGGGCGAGAGGTCAGTGCCTGGGTTTATAGCTTCTGGCACCCCGCCCGCGGTTAACGTCCCCCAGATCAGAACCGGGATGACCATGTCAGAGAGGCGCGATATGAAATGCCCCTCCCTTCTTCCTTGTGCGGCCATGGCGTAACTGGCTGACTTCTAGAGGGGCCTATATGGCAAGAAGTGGCCCACTGCCCCCACCGCCTAAGACTCCCCGTGCGCTGCTGGACGGGCTCTCCTGGACCGCCAACTGCGCCAACGGCGTAGCCGGAGAGAGCGCAAATCCCGCTCCCTCTCTCGCTCCGCGGCCTCCTTCTGCGACATCACCACTTCGCAGAAGAAGGCCATCGCCTCCCACGCCGTTTCTAGAGCTACTCCACTACATGGAATGTCATAAACCAAGAATCTGGAAAATACAAGAATAATCATAGCATGATAACTTTTAAAGTCGATGATAAAGATATTGTAGAAGAAGAAGAGGTGGCCAACGCATTTCGGAAATTCTTTGTGAATATACCATTAGAGACAACTCAAGCACTTGACTCCTCTACTCAGCGTGCAGTCTTTCTTCTTGAAGACAATGTACCTCTTTGTAGAGAATTATTTAGTTTTAGACATATTGATGGCTCTACAATAGTTAATACTTTTAATACAATAAATTTAAAATTAACTGAGGATTTATGGGGAATCTCAACCAACATTATTAAATCTATCATTAATATTATTGCTCCTCAGTTGGCAGTCATTTTTAATCAATGTATTGATGATGGTTCATTTCCAAGTTTAATGAAATACAGTAAAGTAATACCTCTTTTTAAAGCTGGTGTGAAGTCTGATCCTACTAACTATAGACCAATATCAGTACTCCCAGCTCTTAGTAAAATATTTGAAAAAGTTATTTTTAATCAATTACTTTGTCATTTCTCTCTGAATTCCTTATTTCATTCTCAGCAGTATGGTTTCACTAAGAGTAAATCCACTACAGATGCTGGTGTAGCCCTAATAAAGCATATATTTGACGCCTGGGAGGACAGGCAGGATGCGATTGGAGTATTTTGTGATCTTTCGAAGGCTTTCGATTGCGTTGACCATCCTACTTTGTTAGCTAAATTGACATATTATGGTGTTAATAGTAATTCTTTAAAATTAATTAAATCTTACTTGAGTGACAGAACTCAAAAAGTAGTTATTAATAGAGTCGAGTCTTCTGGCGCGCCATTGCTTATGGGAGTTCCACAAGGTTCGATTTTAGGCCCTTTATTGATTTTAATTTATATTAACGATCTACCTTTCTATACTAGAGATCTGTGCGAAACAGTTTTGTTTGCTGACGATACATCTCTGATATTTAAAGTGAACAGAGGCAAGGATCATTCTGACGTGATAAATAATGCTCTTGCGCTAATGCTCTTGGTTTACGGTTAACAATCTATCGCTTAACGCAAGTAAAACTAAATGTATAAAGTTCTCATTGCCTAATGTTACAAAAGTCTCAACTAACTTGAAAATGAATGGCAAGAATATCGAGTTATTAAATGACACAAAGTTCTTAGGCATCAATATTGATTTTAAATTGCAGTGGAACCCATGTAATGGATTTGTCCGGAAGGCTTAGCTCAGCATGCTATGCCATCAAAAAGATAAGACTCATAACCAGAGGTCGGAATTAGGTAGAGTTATTTATGTACTTGCATCGAAATGTTGATATTAATGTGGACCTTCCCGGGATTTCAAATGGATTTCAAATGGGAGTGCTCCGCATTTTCGCTATTGTATTCTTTTGTTCTCACAAGCTATGTAGTGCGAACAATAAACGTGGCAACATCGCGCGTGTGCGTATTGGAATTTTGCAACTTCGGTCATCCAATATCATTGATGTAAGTTTGGCAACGTCGCGCGTGCAGTAGTCTAAATTAAAAAAGTAAAAGTAAATAACTTTTTATTAAAAAGTAACGGGATTTTTTCTATTCTTTAAAATTAATCCCGGGATTTGAGGCATATCCACTATATTCTTTCGCTGTGTGAAATCAGTGTAAGTACATGAATAACTCTACCTAATTCCGACCTCTGCTCATAACAGACGAAGAAACAGCTAGATTAGTTTATTTTAGCTATTTTCATAGCATTATGTCATATGGTATGTTATTGTGGGGATCTGCTGCGGACATACATAATATATTTGTACTACAAAAGCGCGCCATAAGAGCTATCTATAATCTTAAGTCCAGAGATTCTCTTAGAGAGATGTTTAAAAGAATTAACATATTAACGGTTGCATCTCAGTATATATTTGATAATATAATGTATGTTCGCAAAAACATTAATACATTTGATAAAAATTCAAAAGTACATAATTTTAATACTAGGAATAGAAATAAGCTCTCTCTGCCAAATTGTCGACTTCACAAAACAAAAAATTCATTTTTGGGTAATAGTATCAGATTTTTTAATAAAATTCCGCAGGAAATAATTGATCTACCATTGGCAACTTTTAAAACTGTAGTTAAAAAGCAGTTTCTTCAAAAGGGGTATTATGCTGTTAATGATTACTTATCGGATAAACAAGCTTGGGCTTAACATTTTTCAACTTGTATGTGTATATTAGAATAAAAAGTCAACCAGATCATTGTCGTGACCATCCCTTATTGTACAGGCTCAGCTCAGTTTCACAATACATACTTACTTGACTGTGATGGAAGGTTCCCTTAGTGCTACTTTATTGGTTACAGCTTCGAGGGACCCTTTCAGTATCATCAAATTTACACTGTGTGTGTCATGTAATAAAAATAATTTAAAATAGCATAGCCTGTGAGTTTCTTGTCAGTTCTTCTCACAGAGCGGAGGCTCGGAACTGGCACTTAGATTCACTTATACCTAATTTTTATTTATTTGCATGTAAGTGAATCTAAGCTTCGTGATTTCAGGGTTGATATAAATTTTTTTTCATGTATATCGCACACCCAGTTCAACAAAGGCGTAAGTCTAGATACGTCAATTTTTTTTTATTGCAGTTTTGAATAGTACAGGTCAAAATACACATGCCAATTTTTTTTTTCGTTCAATTTTGACGTTAATTAGAATTTTATACCAAAAAAACAATTTTTGACGTTCTAAATTTGTAAATTTTTTTAATTAAAGAAGTCATTAAACCAGCATACGCACGTAAAATTGTATCAAAATATACTTAATCGTACTTAAACTTTTGTTTCATTTAATAATTTAAACATTTAATAGATGTATTGCCTAATATGCTATTTCTTGCTTAATAAAAAAACCAATTTCCTAAAATAATACTGATTACATCTCATCATATTTAAAAATAATCAAACATAAAATGCCGTATTCCTTGTTTACGTGTACACCTGTAACATATTTTTTTAAATAATCATGCTTACGCCTTTTTTCCGTTCATAAAATTGTTTATTTCGCGGGCGTTATCACGAACACGTCACACAAACAAGTCATAACGTGCAGGTGCTCATGCTTACAGCGCATGCGCGCGTGCGGTTTATTTATTTACCTTTCATAACTCACGCGCCGCTCAGTGATAATAGCACGTAATTGTTTGTATTTCCGCATTATAAACTAAATGTATACAAATAAAGAAGCCCTGATTACTAAAAATTAAGCGAGAGTGTAATTTATAGAAAGTATTACGAAGTCAAAGTATTAATTATACCAGCTTCGACGATGTTTAAGCGACAAAAAAATAGTCGAGCAAGGAAGATTCTGGATTTTGTATGTAAGTATTTAAAAAACTTACTTTACATACTCTAACTCTTGTAAAATTATCATCTTTATCAAATGGTAGATAATAAATTAGTGTACGACAGGGATAGGTGTCGTACGACAGGGATAGGTGTCGTACACTAATTTATTATCTACCATTTGATAAAGATGATAATTTATGATCGACAGGGATAGGTGTCGTGCACTAATTTATTATCTACCATTTGATAAAGATGATAATTTTACAAGAGTTAGAGTATGTAAAGTAATGTTTTTAAATACTTTCGGTATTAAAGAAAAAACTGTTTACTCAGCTATGAATAAATACACAAATAACCTGCAAATAACAGACTTACGCGGAAAGCATGCCAACCGTCCCCATAAAACAAGTGATGAAACTGAACAAAGTGTAATACAGCACATAAAATCATTCCCATGTATCGAATCACACTATTTAAGAAAACAAACAAGCCGTCAATATCTCGATTCTGATTTAAATCTTGCCAAAATGCATCGATTGTATGCACTTTGGATGTCCGAAAGTTTGAACACAGCAAAAGTGGCAAGTTTATACCAATATAGTAATATTTTTAATTCGCAATTTAACTTATCATTTTTTAAGCCAAAGAAAGATATGTGTCAGATATGTAGTATTTATGAAAATGCTGACCCTGACCGTAAGATTGAACTAAAGGCCAATTACGAAAGTCATTTAAAAAATAAATCTCTTGTACGCAAAATTAAAGATGACGAAAAATCTTCATCAAATCCTGAGACTAAAACTGTTGCTGTATTTGACTTGGAAAAGGTGTTAATTTGCCACAATCTAACGTGGGTATTTTTCATTATAAAAGGAAATATCCAGTATATAACTTTACAGTATATAATTTACTATCTTTACAAGGTTACTGTTTTTTATGGCATGCACAGATAGCCAAAAGAGGTGCTAATGAAATCTCAAGCTGTCTCTATGACTTTTTCAAAAAAGAAGCTGAAAATGGTATCAAATCAGTGTCATTATATTCTGATAATTGTTCGGGTCAGAATAGAAATCGCTTTATATTTGCGATGTACATGCACGCTTCTTGTACACTAAATTTGGATATAGTACATAGATTTTTACAAACAGGTCATACCCAAAACGAAGGGGACTGTATGCATGCTTGCGTAGAAAAGAATTTAAAAAATTAAGTCGTTTATACACCTGACCAATGATACGAAATTATCATTAACGCTAAGGTCAATAAGAGATTTGTTGTGACTGAAATGTCCCAGAATTTATTTTATGATTTTAAATCACTAGTATCTTGGAATAAAAATTGGTTAAAAGATACTAGAGGTGAGAAAGTTTATTTTTCGAAGTTAAAAGAGGTTAAAGTTACTCCTGACGCTCCTGGTAGATTATTTTATAAATATGATTTCGAGCAAAGTGATTATTTTGAGTTAGATACAAAAAAATATTGTTCGTCTAGAACACGTAAAAACCAAGCAACTCAATTGAATCCTGAGCTCAAAACTGCTTTTAATGAATTATTACCTGTGTCAACTGCATTGTACAATGATTTAAAAAGTCTGTGTGACTCAAATGCTATTCCGGTATATTATCAAGGATTTTATAGAAGTCTGACGTCTGAAAACGATACCCGTAATCTATTTTCAAGTGATAATTCAGATGAAGACTAAAACATGTTTTAATCTTCACACAAATACATGTTTTAGTCTTCATTTTGTAATGTTGATGATTCTGTGTTTTGTCGACAATAACAAATTATTGTTTTATATAATGAAACACTTACCTCTTTATTATTTAATTTTTTTTTATTCAGTTTAGCCGAGTATTGTGTTTTGGTTCTATTTTTTCGATTTTGTGTTTCAATTGATAAGAGAGGCTTGTATTTCTTGCCAAATCTTCTTGAGGCTCACCCTTGTTACACTGGCCTATAAGAAATAAACTGCTGATGCTTTTTTGACTTTGTATAATGTTCATAGTCATGAATCTTTTATTTTGGAACTAAATTTGAAATTCAAAAATTAAAATAGTTATTTTTATAACTTTAGCACCTTATGTAGGTACATAGGTACATTTAATTATGATTTATATAAGTGAGAATCCTAATTTATGTTTCAAAACAAATTATTAATTTGTATTAAAACATAAAATTTTGTATTTTTTGTATGATTATTAATTGAGATAATAAATAATGTTAGTTTTGTTATTGCTTGGATTTGTGAGGTTTTTTCGAGAAAATTAAGATGTTATTTTTTTAAGTTGCATTTATCAGAATGATTATAATTCAATGTTGTTAGTTTTCTATTATAACAGGCTTCTATCTGTCTAATATTATAAGTAAAGTGCAATTTTCTAAACACTTGTTTTATTACATCACTGAAATGTATTTTATGAAGAGGTTTAACATTGCTTACAGTTATGGATTAACAGAAAAAAAATATTCAAAAAGTCTATATTCGGACTTAACATTATATTTTATTTTTATTTTCTAACAAACAAAGCTGTAAATACGTCTTACACTTTGATGATTGAAGCCGGAATTAAGCAAAAAAGGCCGTAAGTAGTACTTTACTTACCCGATGTATTTCATCATAGTATGAAACTTCGTAAAAGATGTAACCATGAATACTTACAGTTTAATAATTATTTAGAAAACGATGAGTGGAGTAAGAATCTTTACGTTTTTGGATTACTCGTAAATAAATAAGAAAAAAGTCCGTAAAACTTTAAATATTAATTAATTTATTAACTAGATCATTGAGATATTTTATATATAAGCAAAAAGAAAGCTTGATTTTTTTCCTATTTTTTGGTATATAACAAAAGAACATAGCATGAAAACTATAGTAGGTATATCTGGTTTAACAGTTTTTTTGCTCTCCTGTAAAGTTTGTGTTTTCGTCTTACGCCTTTGTTTCCCTGGGGGTGCGATATTTTGTTTTGACGTTTTCAAGTGCTATGTAATAGTTTATGAAATAAAGAACTTTTTACTTTACTTTACTTTTTACTTTACTTCAGGGCCGTGGCTAACGTCGAACGACGCCATCAACATGTGCTGCGCAGTGTCCACCGCGCAGACACAGTGTCCACCAAGCAGACATAGTCGTGGCAACACCGGGTCGGTTCCTCTCCGGCGACGTCACACAGATACTTCCCGAAGCACGCGTGCCCGAAAAGTACCTGCGTGAGCCAGAGGACATCGACCCCCAACGGCGGCCGACCCATCGCTCAATGATGGGCCCGACCGCCTCGAGGATATGGCGCCTCAACCTTCTGCACCATCGACACTCCTAAAGAGTTGCCGCCGCCATGCGCCCAGAGCCTGCGTCTGCTGAGCGTCTCGACGCCACCGCACCACAGTGTCCGGTGCAGAGCGGAGACCTTGGCTCCGGGATTGTTCGCCACGCCAGAACACCGCCGAGAGAACCAAGACGTCGAGGTCCCACAGAACCCTGGGTTTGAGTCTGGGGCAACCGGGGTAATGCTAGGATATGATGACAAGATGGCGTTCTCCACTTAGACACAAATTTTGAAGGACTGATACGATATTGTACAGTCTCTCTTTTTGTTTTTATTTGTATAATATTAGAAATTATTTAATAATGTACGTAAAAATGTATCATCGAAACGCAAAACATAATCATTTGTTTAAATAGTCGCTTCACTAGTCTCCCTGTTGGTGTGTTAAGGATTAAAAGTCATGAATGATCTATGGGCTCAGAAAATTTAGTTATAGTTTAAATAGCTGAAATTCATCAAATAAGGCGATAGGGCCCCAAGTCGCTATGAAACAAGAGCACTTCAAATTTCTGTGGCAACTTACCGGTGTCACTCGAAAAGTTCGTCTAATTAAAAAGTGTATTTTGTTGCAGGGCTTCCTTTTATTTGAAGCGTTATTTATGTTAATTCTTGAGCGTTTGAACTTCTGAATAATTCGTTGGAGTTTGTTTGTGTTTTTAGTTAGCTTCAAACTTATACAGGTAACTTTTATAAGGTGTTAGTTCTCTTTATGGGTATACACCCAGGGTTCCTACCAAGACCAAAGGAGCCCAAGCCATCCTCACCTGCAAGTGGTGCGTGCCGATGAACGGACGAGGCTCTGGCGAATATAACAATGCCCGGTAAGCGGCAATAGGCTCGCCATCTTTTATGTGGGACCAACTATAATCACTACATAGTATTAAACAAAGTCGCCTTTTCTGTCCCTATATCCCTATGTGCGCTTAAATCTTTAAAACTACGCAACGGATTTTGATGCGGTTTTTTCCAATAGATAGAGTGATTCAAGAGGAAGGTTTATAGTTATGTATAAGATATGCATAATATAGTAGTGGAACACTGTCAATTTGTGAAATTTCTAATGTGATGTCGTAATTCAACTCACTTTTTTGCGCTTATATTGCAAACGCTGGCCAAACCCTACGAGATTAATCAAAATAATGTACTACAATATTGTACAACTTATAAAATTCTTCAAAAAAGTCCGCGATGGTATATGTCTATCTCTCAAGAATACCCCACAATAACCAATTTTATCATTTACTTTTTACTAAAAATAATGGCTTATTAACGAAGCCATTTTAAGTATGTATGACATTAATTCTTATCTAAATAAACATGTTAGTAAGCTTGGACATTAGACATAGATTAAATTTGTATTTTACATCATGTAATTTCGATCAGTACTTTACAAGATATCAAACGAATAAACTTACGCTAAATCGAAAAATTATGGTTGCGGCGGTGGTAGGTATTCGCGGCCTATATAGAGACATTCTGTTATTATTATGTATTATACGTCACTATTCATATTAGCATACCACCCGTGCGAAGCTGGGGCGGGTCGCTAGTATATTATATTTGACAAAGTGTGGGCGCATAGTATGCCTCTGCCTACCGCTTCAGGAAATAGGAGTGTTTGTATTATTATTATTAAGAACAGGTTTTATTAATCTTTGGGCGGTGACTGATAAATGAAATGAAAGTGAACTTTCCTTTTATACGTCTTCATATTATTTCATTTCCACACCCTACAGTACCTAATACACAACATCAAAACTTTCTTGGCAACACAAGATTTAATTAAATTTCTCAAACATAAAGCAGGCTTCTAGAATAATTCAAATAAATATTGTATGTCTGTCAGCAAGCTAGAATGTGTTGAAAAGTAGGTATTTGCGTCGTTTCTTGAAACATACGTTGTACAATCAGAAACATATACGTAAGTCAACGTTGAGGTACAATCCATAACATTTGTAGGTATGTATTTCAACGTTGAGTCGAAAATCGCACATAAAGTCTTGGAATAAATTGCCTGTATGTCACTGTCGGAACACTTTCGACCGTACGCCCTCGTAAATACGATGCTAATTGCTGTGCTTTTCGCGCGATAGGGCACGTTACTCAATGTTTGGCGCTTTACTTTAACAGCGTTATGCAAAAGGAGCGCAAGCTTTTTAACCAACCAATTAGTGTAAATATAAGCTTTGTTTATTTACTTCCAAATGGTCGATATGTGTCTGTATTTCTCAAATATGGACTCAGTCGTTTAAGGGTATGAGTCAAGTCAAAGTTTAATTTCCCAATTAAGTAGTGGAGATTTTACTAGAGGCGCCTATTGAGTTTAAGAGTCAATGAAGAAAAATAACAATTCGTTGCAATATACCGAAGAAGTTCTGTTCAAAAAATTTAGAATTTTCATTAGTTTTGGAAAATAATATACTGCCGCGATGTGTCTTTGTCCACGTTGGCGCCAAAACCACTGTCAAAACTCTTTTCTGTATATTCTAATTCTATTTTTTAAAAAAGTTATTGCCTGCCTATAATCTAAAAATAATAAATAGAGCTAGAAACCCGACATGGTTTTACTTCTCGCCAATAAATATGGATAAAAGTAGACGGTTGTCCAATATGAAAAGATTTGACTACTGATATGGCGTGGAGGTGAGTATAACAGCACTCCGCTCCTGAGGTCGTGGGATCGATTCTCACACAGGTCAAATTTTTGTGTGCATAAACATGAATATTTGTTTTGTTCGGGGGGTTTTTCTATGTATTTACAAAAAAAGATCCATTATTTAGTATCCATAACACAAGTTCTTAATGATACTTATCTTGGAACTAAATAATTGGTGTTATTGTCAGAAAATATTTATTTTATAGGTGGAAACCGAACCCACGGCTTTAAAATAAAATCTTTTTCAGCCCAAGAACTATGAGTGCAAAGCTTTATACAGCGAAAGGCTATGACAACAATTAGATTCACATAATTTTGGTACCTACTCATTATGTTACAATTAATTATTCTCAAATATAACATTTAAAACATTAAAGGTATAATTTCAAATTCTAGCGAGAAACCCGTTATGGTTTTTTTGTATTAGGCACAACAACAGCACTTTTGTTTTACAATTACCAAAGTACATTAAACAAATAAAAAGTCCTATCGTAAATGCCTATTATACATATTCATAGCATTTATTTGTCACAACAATATCCTGTTTAATATAATAATAGTAAAGGGTGTATAGAGTTCCTACCAACATCTAAGGAGCCAAAGCCAACCTTACCAGCAAGTGGTGCACCTGCCCATCAACAAACGAGGCTAGAGTAAAAGTTTGGGGTAAGTGGCAATAGGCTCGCTACCTATTACGTGGAACCAACAAATAACTGGCGAATAGTGGGCGTATAATATGCCTCTGCCTACCCTTTTGGGAAAACAGGCGTGTTTGTATGTATATATATGATAATAGGAACTATGCTTTTAGTACGTAGATAGAATTATTATTTACAATTTAAAATCAATTATGCTATTACTTCCTACGATTTCATTTATTAAATATCAATCAAATCTACATTAACAGTACATATTGGTGGCTATAATACACAGCTGATTTAATATAAAAGAGCCATGAAAACGTGGTGCAAATAATCTATATTCTTTCGCATTAGTTCAACCACCGAATCGGTAAACAAATAAATCATAACAAACATGTATTCATTAATTGTTCAACGCTTTGTGATTCGTGCGCAATTGCATTATTCCAATTTAGTTGCAAGCGTATCATGAAACCGAATCTATTCTTTTGTTATTTGCCTTTACATTTGCGATATAGGTTTATGTAATCCTCATATCGACAAAATAAGGATATACAGTATACTGATGCTCAACAAAACAACTAGGTAGCCATAGGCAATTTTGGCAATTCTTTGTATGCAGGCAACACATTAAGAAATAAATTATAACATTCGCTTACGATTTGATCGATAAATACGTCTGCTCAAATCAGTCAATGATTATCATTTCGAAAAATCCATTACCTACTAGCTTTTTACGCTCCTTACCTCGAAATGTCTTGAGGTAACTGCTTTAAACCGTATCACAATGTTACATTCATCATCAGCTCATACTAGTACACTGCTGGACATAGGCCTCCCCCAAATCGCGCCATTTTCCCCTGTCTTCAGCTTGCCGCATCCAGCATCTGCCATCGACCGTTTGAAAATCGTCACCCCACCTGACGAGTGGACGTCCTACACTACGTTTGCCAAGTCGCGGTCTCCACTCAAGAACTCGTTGACCCCATCGGTTGTCAGTCCTTCGACATATATGGCCAGCCCACTGCCACTTCAGCTTGCTAATTCTGTATGCTATGTCGGTGACTTTGGTTCTCTGTCGGATAACATAATTTCTGATTTTATCTCTCAGAGAGACTCCGAGCATAGCACGCTCCATAGCTCAATGTTACATAAGACTTTATAATAGGAACACGTAATCTGTTGCTGCAAAATTATCTTCCTGAGGTCTCTTTGTCAAAAACAGATTTGTACATGCTAAAAATTTTAATGATAACTTTAATTATATTAAATCCATCTCAACTTTTAAATTTCGCATTTAACGCAAATTTTGTGGCACTAATATGCTATATAAAGAAAAAATAAAAGTATAAATGTAAGACATTGTCGGCACGAGAGGCACCGATTCGCTGTATTACTTTAATACTGTGACCTAGCTAAAAGGAGGACCACTTTGTGATTGATGTAGGTACGTCAGTGATGTAAATAATAAGATTGACGAAAACGTACGTACACCTCCCAAATGTTATAAAATGTTTCATTTACATATCAAAGCAACAACAAACTTTTTAGAAGTCAATAGTCTATCTAGTGACGCTAAGCTTGAACAGCTGGCAATAAAAGGTACGTAGATCAACTGTTTTATCAGTATTACCTTGTTTTGCTAAAAGTTGTTGGAAATGTCTGTGTAAACTGCAGCGGAGGTTATATAAGTGTAAGTGTTATAATAAGATCTGCATTTTCATTTACGTGTATGCCATTTATACTTGTGTTTTGGGTGAGAGTAAAGTGAAACCCTAGAAATAACTATGACCCTGGTAAATATTATTTGAAACTTCTATTTCTTCAATCATCAGTCGGTTACTATTATGTAATGTTTCTATAGAACTATTTTTTATCTGCGAATCACAGTGAATTTTGAAATTTAAAAGGCACACTTGAATTATATTATTAATTAATTACTTACTTATGTGTATATTTTGTAAATTTATGTAATTAATGTTTATGCTGAATGTTTATTGTATTAGGTATGCAACACCTGTAAAGATAGATATAAGTTTGGATAAAATAAATAAATAAATAAAATATAATTCTAAATCTCAGTCATCTACCATTTCAGAGATTCGTTAAAATAATAAAACTGTTAGTTTATAAAAAAAAATTCTAATATCGTAATTAATTTGTAGAGTTTCTTTATAAAACTTACCAACGGACTAAAAGAATTAAATAGTGTCATTATTACAAAGCGGTTATTAGTACAGTTGGCATTTTGTATTGGCGAAAATGAAGTGTGTCGGGTAAATATGAACAGTAAAACAATATCGTTTTAGGCCACATAATAATTATTAATTAAAGAAAAGAATATTCTATACTTATTTTAATTATGAAGTAAAAAACTTTAAACGATTTAGAATTCCTTTATTTACTACATTACCATTCGGCGATCTATAAAAAAATTATTTCACTTGCTTTCCCTATATTATGGCGCTTATTGAAACTTAATACCTTTCTTAATTTGTTGCAGAAAACAGTGCTATGTTTTATATTACTAACCGCTGCAACTAAATGCGACGAATCAATAGAATCATCAAGTTCATCAGAAGAATCAATTGACTCTCCACTACCGGATCAAGCACCTAATATATACAACTCTTTACCATACCAATATGCTTATGAGTTAGAATACTGGTCTCTTATTAACTCCTTGTTGTATTCATCGTATGCCCAATACTTAACCCAGTATCCGGTACCTTATTACAATGGTCAGCAGTTCTATAACACAATATCAGGTCCAAGTCCTCCAGTATTCTATCCACCACCTTACTATCTAGGACCTTTAGTTACTCTACCGGAAGGTACTGAACAAGTATTAAGTAATAATAACTAATCGATAAATAAAAATTTACAGTAGTACCAGGTAAAACAAAAGGAAAGATAACCTTGATCGAACGTTAATTTATTAAGACAAAATTTTAGTTAATTTATTGTACTAACTAATGTATTTTGCACAAATAACAAAACATGTAAACTTATATATGTAGCAAATAAATGTTCACAAAATGGTAAGGATTTTAGATTTATCAGGACTTTATACTATCTTAAGATCTAGCGTGAAAAGAAGTTGGGGAGACTAGTGTTCAGCTACTGCTGAACACTAGTCTCCCCAACCTACTGGTTCAGCTTGTAATAGTTGAAATGAAGGTGATGATTATGATTTGAATTTTATAAAAGTAGATCTGTATGTAACAAATGGGTATGAGAATAAAAGTGATATAAGTATACCTTGCAAATATCTAATTTCAGCTGATTTACTTCACCCAGAAAAAAATAGGGGACCTAGTAAAAAATAGCGAAGGCAATTGGGAGTCAATGACATTGACGCACATTGTGTGTTTTCTAAGTAAAGATCGTTATTCTTTGTGTAAAATTTAAGAGAGGTACCTTTTTATATGATTATTATATTTAATAATAATATCAGTAGCTTTTTATAAGCGACGCATCAAATGACGTTACTACTAAGAGTTTATAAAATAAATGGAGCAAACGTAGTGCAAAAGCACTCTAAAAATTTAAAAGTCAATCCAGTGTTTTGATTTTTATACAGTCATGAAAACCTTTTATCAGAATCATACTTAGCCATGTTAAAAGCGATTGGTAACATACATAGAGATCAAATTACTATTTTTTTTCGTGTCACAAATTAAAAATGTTAATTATTTCTATTGTGGCTATTCATCAAATAGTTTTCATCGTGTGTTATACTATTGAATTTTTACTAGTAATCCCAATTTTTTTTAATGTAATAAAAATAGCTAATTAATGATTTACGAAAAATGTTGCATTTTTAGTGGTCACAGAATTTCTTAAATCAGTTCAGTACGAATTAAGACAATTACGAACGAATAACATACAATCTTTCCTTTTATAATATTAGTGTGTGACCAGAAATAATTAGAAATAGCTTTGTCGTTGCAAAGAAACAACTAAGAGTTTATATAATAAATTGAGCAGTTTCGCACAACACCGAGCGGAGCGTCTGAAGGCCGAATGAATATTAAGTTCGTTGTTTATTCATGCATAACCCCGTTTATTAGGAGCATTTAGTGTCATCTTAGACTTTTTAGGCGTGTTTGGTAACAAAAATTTAAACTAACTATCTTATACATAATATGTGTAAATATCAATAGGCTAATTAGAATCGGAGGGTTATGTATATTTTCTAAGTTAAGACTTTTCACCAGTTTTATTTTACTTCTTTAATTGTATTAGATTTTAAGACATAATTTAAAAAAAGCCTAGGTGAGTTTCTTGAGGAATTCTTCTCAATCTCGTTGCCTTTTTGGAAGCTTGGTTCTCTAACCACCAACAGACTGACTGGCTGACTGACAGATCCCCCCGATATGAGTCACCTACAGACTGACGAATTCTGTGATAAACCACAACAGACAGATAAACTGATAAACCTTGACAAATTCTGACAAAGAATCCATTTGCTTTTATTTCTTTATTATGATACCGCTCATATCTCTTTCATTGTTGTTAAAAAAATATATGGAATTTCCATTTTGTGTGTGAATATGTGACGAATCTAAATAATCATGTTGATCTTAAAGACAATAAAGTATATGTTATTTTATTTTTTATTTATTATCATTAAGTTGTTTAGTTGTTCCTTTGTTTATTTTGTATGCAATATTACTATTTGTTCAAGTTCTAGAATATAATATGATAGAAGTAGTCATACGCATAAATTCCAAAGATCAAATTGGAATCGTTTTCTAAAGTAATATTTAAAAAATAGCTTGAGAGTTTAAAAATTATATTTATAAAGTTTATTTATTAAATGAAGCAGTTTTGCACAGCACCGAGCGGAGCGTCTGAAGGCCGAATGAATATTAAGTTCGTTGTTTATTCATGCATAACACCGTTCATCAGTAGCAACACTGGCAACAGGCAAAGATAACAGGCGTGTGCCCGAATTAATTAGCCAACTAAAAACTTGTACCGTTTCGCTTCCCGCCAACCAGATGCGAAGGGTAGGAGGTTTCTTAAACTTGATTATGTACAGCTTAAATAATTAGATGTCTGCAATGTTGTTGGTTTTTGTGGTGGCTGCATATTTTTGAGGCCCCCGCGTCAAAAATGGCTTTATTGACCACCAAAAAGAGAAAACTATCTTCTTATATCAGACCGTGTGTTTGGCATTGATTTGGAAAGCACATAATTATACATAAAAAAGTGTTTAGTAACAATCGTCATGTTACATCTGTACTTATGTCGTGTATTACTTAATAATACTAACTAATACCAGCTCGATATAGTTTGGGGCTTGATGTCGATTACTTCGTTCCAAGACAAGTATCAAACTCAAAATCATTTATTCAAGTTTTGCTCAATAGAGCTCTTATAAAAGTTAAAATTACAGAACTCAAAAACTATGCGCACGGCAGGAGCTTGATCGTAAAAGAACGGGCAAGAGAATCTTCATGGTTAGTTTTTCTCCCGCCATTTACAAGAAATGTACTTAATAGTAAAACAATTTGACAAGTCTACAGATGTTGTTGCCAGTGTTCTGCAGTCAAAAGATTTTGTTTTAAATTTGTAGCTTAAAGGAAGAAAGTAACTCTTTTTTAGCTATACAGACATAATTACGACTAAAAACATAGTAGACATGAGCAGACCAGTCCCCACTGGCGGCACCCGTTCACGAGTATGACGCATCATTAAGAATTTGAGCTATGAATACTATATAACGAAAAACATATGTTCATTAAACACATACTTATTTTATACCCTATTTGTTTATACATATATGTATACAAATGTGTTTGTTTACAATTCGCACATTTGTGGCCGAGTGCCCCAGTTTGCATTGAATCGCTACTAATTCTGATATACTGCCAGTAAATAGTCATAAAGTGGAAGCTCGACGCATGATCTTTATGGCATATGGAGTTAAAACACTGATACCGGGAGTTTAAACTCATTTGTTTTTTAACCACTAGGACTACTTTAAAACACTGCCTGAGGTTAATAATGATAGTTGTTTATAACTCAATTTAAAAGACATAATATTGACGACCGAAATATACCTACACTTTACTCCAGAGGTCGTGGGTTTGATTCCCATACAGAACAAATCTTTGTTCAAATATTTGTTCTGATCTGGGTGTTTTCCTATGTATTTATTAATATGATGTTAAACGCAAACCAATGTAAAAGTAATAGCATCATTTTAATTTGTAATTAAATTTATTGATGCAAGCGTTATTTTGCAGAAATCTATTGTGAATATATAACTGTTTAAGATATTTTGCATTGCCACCGTGTGAGCAGCGTTTTGTCATGTAGATGTCTTTGTTCTGAGGTTGTCTTATATGTTACTTAAAGATGCCCTGTGTGGGGGCGAAATACGGGGCTTGATGAGTTGTTTCTAGATTTTACCGGAGATTATAGTTGCGCGGGAGTATACACAAAGCTTTTTTTTAATTCAAAAATCAAAATCTATTTATTTGCTCAGAACACGGTACTTGAGATTTTACATTATTTTTGCCTACATCATAATCATATTATTATAATATCTTGCATTTATATAATAATAATATTCTCTTACAATCACACCAATTCTTCAGTTCCAAGATAAGTATCACTAAGAACTTGTGTTATGGATACTAAAGAACGGATAAACATACTTAAATACTTTTTTTTTTTTGTAAATACATACTTAATATACATAGGAAAACACCCAACCAGAACAAATATTCATGTTCATGCACACAAAGATTTGTCCTGTGTGGGAATCGAACCCACGACCTCTGGAGTGAAGTGCAGGTATACTGACCTCCACGCCATATCGGTCGTCGATAAAGCATGCAAATGTATGGTTTCAATTCTAGATAACATTAAATTAAATTAAAGAGATGTCAAGTGATTAATAGAAATATGAGCATAATTATGTAAAATGCTTCGTACATTTTTTTTATATTTTGTTAAAAATACATGATTTACATTAAAAAAGTGAAATAAATATTTTACATTATAAAATTTTGTAAGTATCTATATTATAGGTGGCCCTATCGCTTTTACAAATTACATTTTTTAGATAAAATTAAATTATTTTTTCTATAATTAAAGATTAGTAGTTTTCATATTGTTTTATTATCAATGAATAATTTTTTTTGACAAGTACACCAATTATTTAGTTCAAAGACATTTTTTTGTTCATACACTCTTAGTAAACATGGGAAACACTCAGAACATAACAAATATTTATCTTCATGCACAAAATGATTTGTCCTGTGTGGGAATCGACCGCCTTTGTGTCAAACCTCACGCCTTTGGGAATTTCAGAACGGGTATACTCGCGACATTTCAGTCGTCGAACGAGTAAAGATTAATTTGACGCGGTGGTCGGTATACCCGTTCTTAAATTCCCAAAGTGGTGTGTTTGATTCTTACACAGAAAAATGTTTCTGTGCATGTACATAGTTTTAAAGCTTGCTATACATATATTTCATTTACTTTTTCAGTGTTGTTCGGTTTCCGTAGAGATCACACGCGTCGCACTTGATCTAGTATCTACGTGTTCGGAAGCGCTGACGCTGCAGTAGCGCGCGTCTTCGCTCGGTCGCGGCGATGACCCAGTTATCGATTACACACATTATGCTGTTATTGTGAAATAATTGTTAGGCGAAGGCTACTTATTAATTAATAGTAATATGGCTTCGCAAAATATAACGCTAGTAACTGAAACGGAACATTTGTTATATAAACATTTTAACGAAGAAAAAGGAAAACGCAAGTTACTTGAGTGTCAAATAAAAGATCTCCAAAGTCTAATTATAGATCTCCAGCAGCAGTTGAAGAGCGCCCAAGAGCTAAACCTGAATGTTCTCCCCAAGAGTAAGCATTTAGAATCTGATGAGCCTTCTCGACTCGATTACGAGACTGATGAAGAAGAGCTTGCCAAAGAAACAGAGTGGGTTCGTAAGCAGAACCGAAAAAAACGGAAGTTGAATACAACACTGTCCCCACCCCATATTGATCATAAATCAAACATACCGACCGTAGAAAAGGTAAAGAAAATACCTCCCCCGCCACCAGTTGTGGTGGAGAACATTAAGGACTATCAGAAGTTCTACGATCTCCTGTTGTCAGGTATTGAAAAAAATGCATTTATTGCAAAAATGATGAATGGAGATATCGTCAAAATCAACGCCGCTAACGAAGACTCGTATAGAGCCATTACAAAGCTGTTGTTACAAAACAACTGTCTATGGCACTCTTACGAGAACGAACAGGATAGACCAGTTAGAGTAATGGCAAAGAATGTACACTCCTCGTGTACGCCAGGAAGAATAATTGAGGACCTATTATCTAAGGGATATAAAATCCAAGAAGCAGTTAATAAGCTGAGTTGGAAGAACAAAGAACCTTTAAACATGTTTATGCTTTCTTTCCAAAATGATGAAGACATAAACAAAATATATAATATTAAGACAATTCTGGGTTGTAAAGTAGAAATACAGCCACTCAAAACATCCAGACTAATACCACAGTGTAAACGATACCAATCTTATGGACATACACAGAAATATTGTTCCAAGGAAGCTAGGTGTGTAAAATGTACTGGGAAACACCTAACTATCGACTGTAAAAAACCAGTACAAGCAAAGCCGAAATGTGTGCATTGTGGAGAACCTCACCCCGCTAACTATAGAGGCTGCATCGTGGCTAAAGAACTGCAAAATATGAAAAATAGGAAGATGAAGTCAAAGTCAACGTTAATGCCTAAGCCAGAGATTCAAACTAGCAGTGGAAATGCTAGGAAAAGTACCCTTGGACCTGCTCGAATAGTGTCACAGAGTGCTTCCTTTGCACAAATAGCCAAAGGTTCTCATCCACAAAATGAACTAAAAAGCCCTGGTATGGATGAAAAACTTAATAGAATTTTAGATATTATAACCTCTTTTGAGGATAGGCTAAAGAAGTTAGAAAATGGCGCTAAAATTGCTGTTTCAAAACAAAAGCAATGTCTACATCACTGAAAATAATGGCTTGGAATGCCAATGGACTTCTGAGGCATTTAAATGAGCTGCAGGTGGTCCTAAATTTAGAGAATATAGATGTGTGTCTGATTTCTGAATCTCATTGCACAAAGGAATCTTACATTAAAATAAATGGCTATCAGACGTATATTGCCCTACATCCAGACAACTCAGCTAGAGGTGGTAGCGCTCTTATTATAAAAGAAAACATTAGTCATCATGAAAAGTTTAAATGCGAAGAACACCATATACAAGCAGTGGCTGTCTGTGTAAAAACTAAAAAGTATCCGTTGATCATATCTGCCATATACTGTCCTCCTAAGTATTCCTTAAAAGCAGATCAATATAAATGTTTTTTAAGCTGACTTGGTAACAGATTTATACTGGGAGGTGATTTCAATGCTAAAAACACCTACTGGGGTTCTCGGCTAACAAGTACCAAAGGAAAAAAACTAATGAGTGCAATTAAAGAGCTGAACTGTGACGTCATATCAACAGGTAAACCAACCTATTGGCCAACTGATCCCAATAAGATACCAGATTTAATAGACTTTTATATTTATAAAAATATCTCTACCTCATTTGTCAATATAAAGCAAGGCAATGACTTGTCTTCCGATCACTCACCAATCGTTCTAACCATTGGGGAAAACATATCATATATGGAAAAAAACCCAGTTCTTATAAATAGAACCACCGACTGGGAGAGTTTTAAACAAGAATTAGATAGTAATATCAAGCTAAACATACTTTTAAAAACTCTATTACAAATTGATCAAGAGGTAGAGACATTTATGAAAAATATTCAACAATGTGCCTGGAAAAATACTTCACACTATGTACAGAAAAATACAATTAGAAACAATAAGTATCCCATAGATATTAGAAACCTAATATTAGAAAAGCGAAAGCAGCGAAAAACATGGCAAAGAACAAGATTTCCTCCAGACAAACAGATTCTAAATAATCTGTCAAAAAAGTTAAGCCGAGCAATAGAAAGATTCAATGAAAACTGCATGACAGACTATCTGACCAAGCTGTCTAACGATCGCTCTACAGATTATTCATTATGGAAAGCCACAAACAATCTCAAAAGACCAACTGTGCAGATATCACCGATCAAAACGAACAATGGGCGCTGGGCCATAAGTAATGAACAAAAAGCATCTAGTTTTGCGCAACATCTTGAAAGTATTTTTGTACCTAACGATGGTGATGACGATCACGTTACTTTAGATCTAAATCAGTGTAAAAGTGATGAATTGGAAATAAGGTTTACTACTCCCAGAGAAATAGTCACAGAAATTAAACTATTAAAACTGAAGAAATGTCCTGGCTTTGATCTCATTACTGGTGAAGTACTTCAAAACCTGCCTCGTAAAGCAATTATAAAATTGACAAATATAATTAATGCCTCATTACGATTAAAATACATTCCCCAACTATGGAAAGTAGCAGAAGTCATCATGATACCAAAACCAGGAAAACCGCCGCATGAAGTCACTTCATATAGACCTATATCGTTGCTACCAATCATGTCAAAATTACTAGAAAAGGTGATTTTGAAAAGGCTTAAGCCAATCATTGAAAGTAGAAAACTTATACCTGATTACCAATTTGGCTTTAGAGAAAAACATTCCACTATAGACCAAGTACACAGAATTACTCACATGGTAGAAAAGTCATTAGAAGAGAAAAAAGTCTGTTCTACAGTATTTCTAGATGTAGCTCAAGCTTTTGATAAGGTTTGGCATCAAGGCCTTATATACAAACTAAGGAAAGTCCTCCCAGTACCATTTTCAAGTATTCTTGAATCATACATATCCGACAGGGTTTTTAGAGTGAGACAAAACGATGCATATTCAGAAATCACATTAATCAAAGCTGGAGTGCCTCAAGGAAGTGTGCTAGGTCCAGTCCTGTACCTACTATACACTTGCGATATTCCAGAATTAGAAGACAACACCATTGCTACCTTTGCTGACGATATGGCCATAATGGCGTTAGGATCTACACAAGTGGAAGCAGTGGAAAAGGTACAAACTGCTATCAATACCATTTACACATGGACGAGGAAATAGCGAATCAAATTAAATGAGTCTAAATCAACTCATATAGATTTCACAAACAAGAAAAAAGTACACCATCCGATATATTTAAACAACACTGTAGTACAAGAACACTGTAGAATGACATTAGACACAAAGCTTCGCTGGAAAGCACATGTTAAGAAGAAACGCGAAGAGCTAGAACTTCCTTATAAAAAAATGTACTGGCTTCTGGGTAAACATTCAGCGCTATCGGTACACAACAAATTACTATTGTATAAACAAGTCCTTATGCCAGTATTGACTTATGGTATTCAGCTCTGGGCTTGTACCAAACCAAGTAACATAAAAATCATACAGCGATTCCAGAATAAAGTATTAAGAGGCATTGTTAACGCACCTTGGTACATCAGAACCGACGATCTACATCAGGACCTTAAAGTGGATCCGGTTGTTAGCATAATAAGGAAATGTGCAGAAGCTCATGAAAGAAGACTTCATCACCAAGTAAATGTTGAGGCTATCCAGCTACTCGACAACACAGACCTAGTGAGAAGACTGAGAAGGACAAAACCTTTTGAGTTAGTTTATTGTAGTGTCAGTGAAGTGTAATACTGTGACTAAGAACACATTATTAAAGTGTATTCGCCTTAATAGAAACAATAAGAATAGTGTTATTAGACAAATTCTTACTTTTGAAATACTTAGTAGTTTATGATAAAAGAAAGTTACTAATTAGTCTTTACATAGGCTAGATTGTAGTGTATATAAGATACCTCCTTTCGAAAAGGAAAGTATTTTGTATAGGTAAAAAAAAAAAAAAATTGACTTTTTGAAAGTATTACTTTAAGAAAACATATATAAATATGTTTAGTACACATATCACAAACTCTGCTTAGTTTAGCGCAACATAACGTTCTGCGAATAAGTCTAAGTAAACCATTAAACATTATTTTTAAGTAATTTTAGCGCTTTCTTGCTTAAACAACACAACATTTATTAATAAGTATCTTCTAAGTTTCACTTCGACATTTTTTTCTATGAAAACAAAAGTCTTGTACTAAGTAAAACTCCAGTGATAAGATTATGCAAGTTCTGCTTACTTAACAAGAACAAGTAGCGGTGGTTTATCGCGATCCCACCTCCCTCAGCTATAAATCTCGTGAATTTTGTTCTTACGTGAAAAGATAATAAATCTATTTCGTATCTGGTATCTGATTAGCGGTAAATAACAGGTAGAGGTATTACATTACAGGGTTGTTCGGGGGATGTTTCGCCAATATATTACTTTATTTTATTGTACTGAAGTAAATCGTAAATTTTGTGGTTATATTTTAAATAGTTTTTGCCCGCGACTTCGTTCGCGTGGAATAGTGACTTCCGGCAGATTTTTTGTTATACCCACACAGTTCTTGATCTCGCGGGATTTTTGAAAAGTTTCCGCTCCCGCTATATCCTATGTCCTTTCTCGAGTTCCAAACTATGTCTGCACCAAATTTCACACAAATCGGTTCAGTAGTTTAGGCGTGAAGAAAAGACAAACAGACAGAGTTACTTTCGCATTTATAATATTAGTTTGGATTATTATATGTTTCTGTGTTTTGTCTACGGTTATATTTAAAGTTTTGCATAGTATTTGAAAATCTGTCTCTAATAAAGGGTATTACATAACAGAGGTGTTCGGGCGGAGTTTCGATGATATACTTATTACAGCATCCGACTAGCTTATGTCCGCGACTACGTCTGCACAGGATAAGAACATCACACAATATCTTTATAAATCGTAACCTATGTGTTATACTGGTGTAAAAGCTACAATATTGTAAAGTTTCATTAAAATAAACGCGCTTTTGCGTGAAAGAGTAAATAACCCATTAACAAACTTTCGCGTTTACAAGATTACATAGTCAGGTCGAATTTTTTTAATAAAGTAATCAGAAGGTTTCTTGTTTACACAAAAAAATTAATAATATAAAATAAACTTTATTGTCTTTAAGATCAACAGGATTATTAAGAATGAAAGAGATATGCTTTACTTCTGAGATTATTTCCTGTACTATTGCGAAGGTAAAAGTGCCGGCACCTATGACCCAGATTCAGGCTAACAGTGGCCCTGTTAGCCTGAATCGCATTACCAAAATTCTTAAAGCACATTGCTATATATACAACACCCAACCATCATCAAAAGTCCAGTGTCAAGTGCATTATCTTTAGCTTTTCCAAATTTAAGTGTTGGTCAATAACTAGTCCTAGGACTTCTTGGCGGGAAAGTGAAGCGTCATGTCTGCAGTTTTGTTTTATTTTCTGTAATTTGTGATATTTCGAACTTTTATGTGTAACAACGGTAGATTATTAACCGTTACGTGTTTGTGAACGTACATGAGTGTTGATATGTTTGTAATGGTGGAAACTTTATTGATATATGTATTGTATTCTAAGATAAGCATAGATAAGTAATAATACATTGTATGTTTCCCAAATAATAAATAAATAAATAAATAAATTAAAACAAAACAGTGAAACATTACTTTTCTAGTTCTGTCAAGAATTTCATTTGTTCAAGTCTACATCTTGTATATTGGACTTGGTGTCAGCGTGGTCAGCGGGGAGTCGGCCTAATTGCAACATTTACGTGCAGCGTCGACACTTTACACAGACGTTACACTTCTTTATACCTTTATATGTGTACATAACATGTAATTTATATATAAACCTAGCAATTATCAGCAATAAATAGATTTCAACCGTCCGTGTTGGGTCTCATTCTTCTCTCATATCCTATTGTCGGCCGGGGCTACACCCCGGTACAGTTACCTTCCCTTCCTGCTGGTGGCCGGGGTACACCCAGGTACAGCATTCCTTTCCCTTCTTGCTGGTGGCTAAGGCGACCCCCTGGTACAGCATTCCCTTTCCATCCGCTGGTGGCCAGGGTATCCCCTGGTACAGCATTTTATCCATCCTTCCTCTTATTGTGCGAGTGGCGAGCGGCGGTTTACAACCGCATGCGGAGTGCCGTACACCATGTATAGATCTCAATATAGTATAGGTTAGGGGGAGGGCATCTCATTTATCATCTTTATCACCACTCATTCTTATCTACTATGAATTAAATATTATTAATATGTCAATAACTTTACACTGGCTAAATGTGTTAAACGCACGAAGCCATTATTTTAAAGAAAGAAAGAATTTGTAACTGTCAACAGCTTAACCCTGAGGTTTTAATTCCTTTGTATTGTTATATATATGTAAATAAATAATATTTCTTTAATTTTGAATTTTGCCGTGCTTACTACATTACCAACGACATAGACAACTGACAGGTGCTAGAGTCTATGACATCCTTGGTCTGAAGTCAATAGTCAGTTGAGAGGTTATGAAAAAATAGCATTGTAAAAGAAACTTATTGTGATAGATTTGTTAATTAAAATAGATAAATAAGAATAATTGGTGGAAGAATAGACTTTAATTGTCGTTTCTTCGTTTTCAGGTAAAATTGTAATAATAGTGTAGTTAAATAAGTTACCTATCGTATTTGTTAGAAACTAACGAAATAAAACTTCGTTTTCAGAAGCAACGCATGAGTTTATTTTTAACCTAAATTTGAGGGATAGCTGTTATAAAACGACAATTTTGTTTGTTGAAATACCAAGAAAGCATAAACGATGGAACAACTACGATTCGAATTTGCATTATTACCGACGAGTGATGGGAAATCAAGCATATATTGTGTAACGTCAATAACAACAAATGAACAAAAAGTGTTTGCTATACCAGAAGAACTACAGTCAGTTGGCCTTCACAAGGAATTGATAAAGACCTCTGCAAAAGGTATAAAGGTATAAAGTAAAAAATAGTTTAAAGAAAAGATACCAGAAACGAAAAGTTTGGATTAAAATGTCAGATGAACTGAGTAAAATCTATGTGGACGAAGATGGTAATTTGCAATTCGGAGAGCAATATCTTGAAGAAATTGAACAAAAAGTAACACCTGGAGGACAAGTAGCTGATACACAGTCATTGGAAAACATATTTTCGAAACTAATTGAAAGCACACAAGAAATAAAAAAACAAAATTTAAAATATATTGCAGAGAAGTTTGTGATTGACAAATTTACAAGTAAAAACCCGAACGCAAGTCAATGGATTGAAATGTTTGAAAAGGAGTGTGCTCGTTTTGACATTACGGAAGATAAAAAAAAAATTGAGATCCTACGACTATTCATGGACAAAAGCTGTGTTGATTGGTACAGTTCAATGAGTATCAAATTGACCATAGATTCAGACTGGACAGAATGGAAGGGAAAGTTTTGTGACACATTTGTCAACCAAGGCTGGAATCAAGTGAGTTATGCACTGTCATTTAAACATCGGGAAGGTTCATTAGTGGACTATGCCATAAAAAAGGAAAAACTTATATTGGATATGAGGAGAACAATAGACACAGGTACACTAGTGGATCTTATTGCGGCAGGATTGCCAGCATCTGTACTTGAGAAGATAAATAGAGAAGAGATGAAGGATACAGTTGACTTATTTAATGAGGTGAGAAAGTATGAACAGTTGGTAAAAAAATATAAAAATGGACCCTATAGAAAATATGACAATCAGAAGATAAATACCAGAATTGAAGAGCGGACTCCATGTAAAACATGTGAAAAATTGAATAAAGGCGTCCGCTATCATCCGGAATCTGCATGCTGGTTCAAGCTTAAGGAGGATGACGGGTTGAATAGAAAATTTATCAGACATGTAAATAATTCAGTGATTGAGGCAGAGTTGAATGAAACGGAACAAAAAAACTAATAGTGACACCATTAATTAAGATCAAACTACTATTAAATAAAGAAATGGAAATTGATGGAGTATATGATTCAGGTTCCAATGTTTCTCTCATCAATTCAAAATTACTAAAAATAAGATCAAAAAGAAATGGTCAAAACGAAGAGAATTTAGTAACAATTAATGGTGTCAAAAAGACAAGTGGTTCGACAAACCTAAAGATAAATATTTTTGATATAGAAGAAAATGTAGATGTATATATCATGGGTGAGCCAAATTTCAGATATGATTTCCTAATAGGACTGGATATAATAAAGAAATACAAGCTTATACAAAATGAGGACTTAAAAATAAGTCAAAAACAATACTTACTACAAAACAATAAAAGGTCAACTGGGGAAAAAGAGGAAGAGATAAATGAAGACAAAAACGAAGATACCAGATTAAGAAAAGTATATGAAATTAATTTCAATGAACATATTAAGGAAGAAGACTTTAAAATAAAAGTTGACCACTTAGATGAAAATAAAAGGGACGAAATAAATAAACTTATACAACAATATAAATCAGTATTTGCCAAAGACAAGTATGATGTTGGAACAGTTAAGGGATATGAAGCAAGAATAGATTTATTGATGGATAAATACTGTTGCAAAAGGCCATACAGATGCACAATGGAAGACAAAAAAGAGATTGGGGAACAGATAGCAAGATTATTGGATAATGAGCTTATAGAAGAGTCTTACAGTCCATTTGCAGCACCAGTAACTCTAGCATTTAAAAAGGAGGAAAATAAAAAATCAAGACTATGAGTATAGATTTCAGAGATTTAAATAAGATTGTAGTACCACAGGCACAACCCTTTCCATTAATTGAAGACCTGATGATAAAAACAAGAAATTGCAACTATTTCACAAGCCTAGACATAAATTCCGCATTTTGGGCTATACCGCTACGAATAGAAGATAGGAAAAAGACAGGCTTCGTCACACAAGAAGGACACTTTCAGTGGACTTGTCTACCATTTGGTTTGAAGACATCTCCGGCGATATTCCAAAGAATATTGAGTAATATACTTAGAAAATATAAACTTACAGATTTTAGCGTAAACTATATAGATGACATTTTAATATTCTCCAAATCATTTGATGAACACATAGTTCACTTAAAACAGTTACTAGAAGCAATCTTAACAGAAGGATTTCGATTGAAATTTACAAAATGTACGTTTGCATCAGCATATGTCATATATCTAGGACATATTATACAGAACAATTCCGTCAAACCAGTGAAGGACAACCTAGTTTCGATAAGGAATTTCCCAGTACCAAAGACTCAGAAGAATGTTCGACAGTTTTTGGGTAAGATAAATTTTTACCATGAATACATTCCAAGAAGTGCAATAATACTAGACCCACTTCATAATTTATTAAGAAAAGACCAGAAATTTTATTGGTCAGAAGAATGTCAAATAGCATAAAGGCTATTTATATTGAATGTTTGGCTATCAAAGAAGCTCTGAGATACTGGCAGTACTGGTTGATTGGCAAATCATTTACAGTTTACTCAGACCACAAACCATTAGAGAATATGAACCTAAAAGCAAGGACGGATGAAGAGTTAGGTGATTTGACTTATTACCTTTCACAATATGACTTTGAAATCAAATATTCTCCAGGAAAGAAAAATGTAGAAGCCGATAGTTTGAGTAGAAACCCTGTATTAGAACCAGAGGAAAATAAAGAAGAACAACTGAAAATAGTGAACTTAATTACATTAGAAGATATTATAATGGATCAGAATAAAAATACAGAGATACAGACCAACAAGGACAAAATAATACAAAAACACAACGTATATTATAAAAAAGTAAGAAACAAAGAAAAAATAATAATAACAGAAAGATTCAGTATTAAACTTATACAACAAGTACATAAAGACCTGTGCCATATTGGAGTTGGACAAATGCTAAAGAGTATTAGTTCTCTGTATGCGACAAACAATTTAACGAAGAATATAAAAGATGTTTGTAGAAACTGTGAAGTTTGCATAAAGAATAAAACAAGAGGACAGCACAAATATGGATTAATGTCACACTTAGGACCGGCGAGAAAACCTTTTGAAATAGTATCAATAGACACAATTGGTGGTTTTGGTGGATCGAGATCAACGAAGAAATATCTACATCTTTTAGTCGATCACTTCACTAGATATGCATTTATTATTACATCTAAAACCCAGGGGCCACATGATTTTATAAAGCTGGTAAGCAAGGTTACAGAACCAGATGAAATTGGGATACTCCTCACCGACCAGTACCCGGGTATAAACTCAACAGAATTTAAGAAATTTCTTAATGACAATCAAATAACAATAATATTTACAGCAGTTAATGCACCTTTTTCTAACGGTCTAAATGAAAGACTAAATCAAACACTTGTAAACAAGATAAGATGCAAAATTTATGAAGATGAACAAAAAAGAGCATGGACAACAATTGCACATGAATGTGTAAAGATATACAATCAGACCAATCGGGTATCCCTAGTTACACCAAAAGAAAATTGACAAATTATCACTTCTCAAATATTGTTTTGTAAAATTTCATTTGCCAAATTATTACTTGGCAAATAAACTCTTCACAAATAATTGTATCGTAAACGTAATGCTTTCCAAGTGAACGTTTCGACAATAACTCAGTTAGTATTACATATTTTACGCAAAATAAAATAAGCCAAATAATTCGTCTCGAAACTTTTCAAATAACCATTTCTATTTGCATCTTTACTATTAATACTAATCTACAAATATTGGCCATACATAAATCAACAGTAGTATTTTCTGGCGCTTCGCCGGCCGCTACCGCGGCACGCTCGCTTCGCTCGCTCGGCTCGCGCGCTTTGTGGTCACTGTTCTAACCTTTTTTTTTTTTTTTGTTTTACGTCGGTAACAAAATGCATTTACGCACTGCCTTCCGGCCAAAGGGGGACCGAAAGGGGGTGTGGGACTCATCACCGGCAGACACGACCGCCGGCAGTAATACCCACTAAAAATCTTCCGACGACGCCCGCCGCTTGTTGAGAAAGAGGCGGGGGCCAGTACCTGGGTTGCAGCTTCTGACACCCCGCCTGCGGCCAACGTCCCCCGGACCAAAACCGGGAGGACCTCCTCAGAGAGGCGCAGTGGACGCGCCCCTCCTACCTCCCCCTGCGACCATAGCGTGTGTGGCCGACTTCCCGGAGGGTCCATGGTTAGACAGCAGGGGCCCCCTGCCCCCGCTGCCTAGACCCTCCTGGCGCTGCTGAGCGGGCCCTCCTGGCCTACCCGCAGCGCCCTCCATAGGTCCCTCTTAGTTTCCCCCCCGGTAGTCAGTACTAAGGGCACCCAGAGTCGTCGGTCTCTGGGTGTTACCTTTTCCCTAGCGCCTCCTGCGCCCTACCGGGAGGTACTCAGCCCCCCCACCACGACAAGGTGGAGACCAGTCGGGGGGGGTCACTGTTCTAACCTAACCTTTTTTTTTTTGATTTACGTCGGTAACAAAATGCATTTACGCACTGTCTCCCGGCCAAAGGGGGAGACCGGGAGGGGGTGTGGGGCTCACTGCGGCAGACGCGACCGCCGCAGTCCTACCCACTAAAAATCTTCCGACGACGCCCACCGCTGTTGAAGAAGGGGCGGGGGGCCAGCACCAGGGGATTTGTAGTTTCTGGCACCCCGCCCGCGGCCAACGTCCCCCGGATCAGAACCGGGAGGACCTCCTCAGAGAGGCGCAGTGTGTCGCGCCCCTCCTACCTCTTTTTGCGGCCATGACGTGACTGGCCGACTTCTGGGGGGTCTATAGCTAGACGGAAGGGGCCCCCTGCCCCCGCCGCCCAAGACCCCCAGGCGCGGCCGGGCGGGCCCTCCTGGCCCGCCCGCTGCGCCAACGGCGTAGCCGGAGAGAGAGCGGGTCCCGCTCCCTCTCCCGCTCCGCGGCCTCCTTCTGCGACATCACCACTTCGCAGAAGGAGGCCATCGCCTCCCATGCCGTCTCGCTGTCGACCATCTTTTGCATGATGGTCGGCAGCGAGAGAGCCACTCCACCCAGGGCCGCGGCCAACGTCGACCGCGGCCCCGCCCACGCAGGGCACGCCACCAAAGTGTGCTGCGCGGTGTCTTCCGCGCAGTCACAATGGTGGCAACACCGGGTCGACTCCCCCCCAGCGACGTCACACAGATACTTCCCGAAGCACCCGTGCCCGGAAAGTACCTGCGTGAGCCGGAAGGTCATCGACCCCCACCGACGGCCGACCCATCGCTCCAAGATGGGCCCGACCGCCTCGAGGATACGGCGCCTCGATCCTTCGGCACGAAACTCGGCGCTCCGAAAAAGCTGCCGCCGCCATGCGCCCAGAGCCTGCCTCTGAGCGTCTCTACGGTTCTAACCTAACCTAACCTAACCAATATGTATCTAAGCCTCACTCATCATCATCACGTTAATTTAAAATTATGAACACATATTAAACAAACATTCCTTATACTATTTTATTTTTAGTATATATTTAGTATTAATTAATTATTAATTTAGTATGAAAATTAATTATTTAAAATAATAAACGTAAAACTTTATGTCCAAACAAATCATTTGATTAAATGTTATTTGTCTAAAGTTTGTTTGCCGTAATAAATTACTTGTTAAAAAACCTAATGCCATAATGTCATTATCCGTAGTAATATACTGCCGAGTAAAAATTTTACCAAATGAAAATTTGCGTACTAAAATAATTCGCAACGTTGCATTGGTGTAAAAAAAGTTTGCTAAAATTTGTTTGGATTATAAATTTTTGTCAAAATAGTTTTGGCAAAACGGCAGGATCCCAGACCAATCATTCGGTAACTGGCTTCTCACCAGCCTACCTGTTATATGGAACAGATGTTACAATCTTACCAAAGGAACTACGTCAAGAACGCGGAAAAAGTGTCTGGATGAGGGATAAAGAAACAGCGTTTAATAATACTTTGAAATCACATGACTATAACAAAATGCGTTATGATAAAAATAGAAAAGATTTATGATAAAGAGATAAAGAGAATTTAATGAAGGAGATATGGTTTATGTTGAAAACGGGAATAAGCTAAATAGAAAGAAACTAGATCAACTAAGAATAGGACCATATGAAATAATAAATAAAAGAACAAATACTATTTACGAGATTGATACAGAACATAGAAAAACGGAGTCAAACCTATTTCATGTTTCAAAATTTATTCCAGTACAGATAAAAGAAGAGGAAGAAACGAGTAATGAAGATATAAGAGAAGACATGGAAGAGACCTAGAGAAAATCCACGGGTGAATTTTCTTCCCCACGGGGGGGAGATGTAAAGAAATAATATTTCTTTAATTTTGAATTTTGCCGTGCTTACTACATTACCAACGACATAGACAACTGACAGGTGCTAGAGTCTATGACATCCTTGGTCTGAAGTCAATAGTCAGTTGAGAGGTTATGAAAAAATAGCATTGTAAAAGAAACTTATTGTGATAGATTTGTTAATTAAAATAGATAAATAAGAATAATTGGTGGAAGAATAGACTTTAATTGTCGTTTCTTCGTTTTCAGGTAAAGTTGTAATAATAGTGTAGTTAAATATACCTATCGTATTTGTAAGAAACTAACGAAATAAAACTTCGTTTTCAGAAGCAACGCATGAGTTTATTTTTAACCTAAATTTGAGGGATAGCTGTTATATATATAATAATAGATTTTATAAGATTTTATTATATATACAATAGCCAATTTATTATGGCAGTGAAAGCTTCGAATGATTCCTTGTGGTCACATTTTATAACCAGCATTGTGTCATCTGCAAATAATCGGTCGACAGCCGTGCGGTACTCGGCTTAAGGTTAATAGAATCAACGTTAAGCTAGAGTATCGTAAAAGCGATTAATGGGTACCTGTCAGTCAAGGCTTCCCGCCTTTAAACGTGCACCACCTTTTTTTTTTTTTTTTTTTTTTTTATTATCGTCTGTAAAAAAAATGCTGCTTACGCACTGTCTCCCGGCCAAAAGGGGGAGACCGGGAGGGGGTGTGGGGCTCACTGCAGCCGACACGACCACCGCAGTCCTACCCACTAAAAATCTTCAGACGACGCCCACCGCTGTTGAAAAGGGGCGAGGCACCAGTGCCCGGGTTTGTAGCTTCTGGAACCCCGCCCGCGGCCAACGTCCCCCGGATCAGAACCGGGGAGACCTCCTCAGGAAGGCGCAATTTGCAGCGCCCCCCCTACCTCCTTGTGCGGCCATGGCGTAACTGGCCGACTTCGGGGGGGGTCTATGGCGAGACGGAAGGGGCCCCCTGCCCCCGCCGCCTAAGACCCCCCGGGCGCTGCCTGACGGGCCCTCCTGGCCCGCCCGCTGCGCCAATGGCGTAGCCGGAGAGAGAGCGGATCCCGCTCCCTCTCCCGCTCCGCGGCCTCCTTCTGCGACATCACCACTTCGCAGAAGGAGGCCATCGCCTCCCACGCCGAACGTGCACCACCTAGCTCTTCACTTAGTGCGCGCTGCATCAGGGCCTTCCCAGAAGTCACCTTTAAAAGTAGCAATACTAGAGGCTAGTCGTATATTTATGTTAGCTCACGCATTCTTTAATTGCGACGAGGAGTGATCTGTAGAAGGCGCCCTCGCCGAGGGAATGGGACAGAGAGTTAGACAAGTGTAGTTGTGTCAACTTGTGTCATTGATTCCTCTGAATCGCTAAAGTCAGCGACATCCACCTACCAACATAGAAAGATCTAGAAAGGCTGTAATAGAACTTTAGTGTGTAACACTAATTAATAGTTCTGAGTTAAATAATACACAGCACTACTGTAACTTCTTCTATATTTTATCACACTTTTACCAGCTGATTATAAATTTACAAATACACAAACAGATTACATTTGATTACACAGTGACCTAGCGAGACAGTGTTCCGTAGACGACTAACTCGCTAGGTGTCACGAATGCGTACCTCGGGGTTTTGCTGAATAAACATTTGCGATATTGCATGACCGCTACAGAACCATTAATTTTTGAGATCTCGTTACTAGGTTAGTTGGTTCAACCGGGTGGGTGTGTGATATGAGGGGGCATGATCTCCCCCATCCGATTGTGCGGGTAGTTCCTTGTAGGTTGTTGTTTTCTGGACACAAATTTAAAAAAGCATCATTCGGGCTCCGGCCCTCGGGCACTTCCATCCGCCCGGTGGAAAATCTTCCATTTAGTGAGAAACACATCTCCGTTCTGTACAACCCTAGTCCCTCTTGATATTTACTAGATTGGTTAATAGTTGTGACTGTAGAGTCATTACCGTAGGTCAGAAATAATTTCACTGTTCGGTGCAAATGAAATACATAAATTTGATATGTAAAATAAAAATAAATATTTATCAGCCACTCGCGGCCGCTTCCGACCGTAATTTTTATATTTCGCCACAAAAATGATTTTCGCTCCGCCATTTTGTCGTTACGTGCCGTACGAATGGGTTATTTATTTGTAAATTTGAATCAATGGCAATGATTAAGTTTTATTCATATTTGTAACGTTTTATGGGACTTTTGTGTTTTTAGCGGTTGAAATATGTTTTGGGGAAATATTCACTTTATGGTTATTTTGATCGAATGACCTACTCCCACTGTGGGTGAAGCGGAAGGTATTGTCAGTCTTTATATACTAAAAGTCTTATACGTTTTTTTTCGAGATGTTATGTCTCAGGGCGACCCCAGCAGGGGGCCTACCGGCGAGTTCGATGGCAATCGATTATAAGGCAAAATGGATTTCGAATTGATTCTGTCGCACCGCCGAACTCATGGAAATCGAAACAAAATGGCTTTCTCCATTTACCTATTGGTCTGTCACGGAGTGAAGGTCATGAATGAGAGGTGGCTGTCGGCAGATTCCCCGGTACGGATTAATGAACGTAAACAAAGTTTGATCTAGATGGATTACCGGTAATCCATCGAATGCGTACGTAGCTCTGCGGTGCTCGGTGGTCGGAAACGATCACCGAAGTACAGCAGAGTTTACAGAGGTCAGTCCTTGGATGGGTGACCGTTTGTGTGGCATTTGATATCGAGCGTTTCCGTGCTTCGGAAGGCACGTTAAGCCGTTGGTCCCGGTTATCACTAAATGCGGTAGTCGTTAAGCCATGTTAGAGGCCTAATAGGCGGCTTGATAAATTCTAACAGCATGACGCCATACACCTGCCTCCGCCAATCCGCACTGGGTCCGCGTGGTGGAGTATGACCCAATACCCTCACACCTTGATATGTGAGAGGAGGCTCGTGCTCAGTAGTGGGACGTTTATGGGCTGAGATGATGATGATCGAATTCGGCGGTAGGCCCCCTGGGCTGGCTCCTCCCTGTGGGCCCCTCAGTGTGCTGACATCTCTTTGAGGCGGGCGCGGTACACAAACGCGCCATCGTCGCGACACATGACCCTTATCTTATCTTTCAAGGGGGCAAAGGTGAGCCTGGCGCGAGCGTTGACCCTTAAACCCGATCTCTGCAGCCCCTTGCCTTTCACTCCAAATCCCCCTTGCTGTCATCATCATACTTACTTAAAAATGCATTAAGAAAATTTATAACATAAATGGAAAGATATTGATCTCCACGACAAAGGGAATCCTTGTGTGGAGTTCAGCGAATCGTACTGTTGTTGTATGTGCCGTATTTCGGTTATCATATTTTAAGTATTTAATTTTTATTGTAACAGTAAGCATTACGTATAAATTTTATAGAACCCAAAAAAAATATTATTATTATTATTAAAATTATGATTAACACAGTATTAGCAAGTTTGTTTTGTTACTCTCCCACGCCAAAACTACAAAATGGTTTTCAATGTACTTTGGCTCACAGGTACTTTATAACCTCGATAAACACATTTAATATTTTTTATACCGATATTCCCTAGGAACGGGGACCATGTAGGTGACACGGCAGGGCGCTGCTTATTATATTCAAATATGTTAATCCATATGAAAGGGGCCCGATCGAAACGCGTAGTGGTCATTTAGAATGGAATAAATAAATAAACATTTTCTGACAATTACACCAATTATTTACTACAAAGTTACTTATCATTAAGAACTTGTGTTATGGATACTAAATAACACGTTATACATACTTGATACACAGGAAAACACCCAGACCAGAATAAATATTCATCTTCATCTGCACACATTGACCTTAAAATGATTTGTTAATTTTTTGAAGCCCAATGGCAGGCACAGCTAGTTTATGCTTATTCCTTGTGCTTCTTAGGCTATGTATATAGCTTTTCTTACTAAATTGATCGATATTCTTTTGTACATATATCAGGATTTTATCAATAAATTGACCCGCCAATGTCAAAATACCATTTCTTTAAATTTTTCCCCTAGTGAATGACAACATGGCAAATTATAAATTGCTCGAATAGCCCTCTTTTGCAGTACAAAAATAGTCTTTATATTTGCGGCTCAACCCCACAGAAGAATACCATATGACATAACACTATGGAAATAGCTATGATAAACGGGGGCGCTTTTTCTTACATAACTTTTTAACTCCTAACATCGAAAGTCCGAAAGTATGTTTCATACAATTTTATTTCATAATGATCACTCTTCATAATTTTTATTTCAATAAATATGAAAACGCCAAATGAATCGACTTCATAATTTTATTGTTCATACATTTATTTGTACTCATTTTTGCTTTCATATATTTCTTAATCAGAAGTGCTATTTATCCTATACATCAAAAATCATACTGTTAATAAAATGCTCCCAGAAGGTGGGTTAGGTTAGGTTAGAACTGCGACCTTCACTCTCTTATGAAGAAAACTATTCTGAATAAAAAAAAAATTAATTAAACACCTTCTTAATGAAAACATTATGAAATAAAAAAATATGATGACGGGGTGTTATGAGTTCCGATTATAGGAAAATTAATGTATTAACATAAAGTTTATGAAGAAAAAAATTATGAAGAGTGATTATTATGAACTCCAATTCGTAGTAAAATCGTAAATATGAATACAAATTTTATGAGAGCCGATATGGACCCATGATAAACAAGTCTATCTGTTATAACGTCTGTTAATTGGCGAATTTTCTTTACCGCGATAGCTGCAGAGCTGAGTCTATTCGACAAATTATCTATGTGGGCCCTACTGCCGCTTAGAGTGTAATGTAATACCCAAAAATTAACCCTTGTGGTACCACAAGGGTTAATTTGTATTGTGGTATTCACGTCACGTTACATACAAAAAAAAAAATCGTGTCTAAATTCCACTATTCTCCGTTAAGGTGCGAGAGAAATTCCAAATTTTAATCGTTCAATGCCTTCCTATCACTAGGGCTGTTGCTGGTAATTTTAAGCTAATACGGCTTTACCTAATTCAAAACTATGAAATATTAAACTATATCTACGTGTGGAATTTTAGAGTTAGCATTTTCTTGCACGTTAATGAGTTTGAATGAAGCTAAAAGTGTGTGCCAAGATCGTAGCAAGTGGAAGGATGTAATATCTGCCTACCCCTTCGGGAAAGAGGCGTGACATGATGTGTGTAAATTAATTAAACTATTTCGCAGGTCACCAATACGCATATATTATTTATTTCCAAAATAAAACAGTATTTAAGTATGTTTATCCGTTCTTTAATATCACATCACACGGTCTTAATTATACTTATCTTGGAACTATATAAATGGTGTGAATATAAGAGAATATTTATTTATTTATATTTTACATATTATTTATCTGGAGTGAAGTGTAGGTATACTGACCTCCACGCCAAATCGGTCGTCAAATAATATAATGGAAAATCTAATTTACTTTTTAATTGCCAACCCTGTACGTATTTGCATAGGCCCAACCTGTCGCAGCGCATTTCCATTTTGCACAGTGACACCGAGCTGCGCGTCTGGCGTTTGGCACACGATAACATTTAGTTTCCGATGCGGGCTGCCCATTCCACCTGTTCCAGAGGCAATTTACAGACGACTCACTGCGGCTTCCTTTCAGGCTACCGACCGGAGGTTAGCGGGCTGCGGTGCGACTGTCGCAGCGGCAAAACAGAAAAAGTGGTGGTTGCAATGGTATAAGTTTATATGCAGCGTGGTTGCTGCTTAGATATTCCGTTCGCTCACAAAGTATATTTGGCGTATTAAACATTATGCACAGCGACACCGAGTCGTGCGTGTGGCGTTTATCACGATAACAATCAGGTCCGATGCGGGCTGCCCATTCCAACTGTTCCAGGGGCAATTTAAAGACCACTCCAAGTGGCTTCCTTTGAGGTTACCGACTAGAGATCAGCGATCTGCGGAACGGCGGCGGTGGTAGCGTAAGAGCGATGGTTTTAATGTAAAGAAATGTAAGCATACCATTCACGGGCTTTAAATTGAGGTTCAGGAAAAAAATATATGAGTGTGGGTAATTTTACGTGCGTTGACTGAAATTTAAATTGAAGACCTTGAATGTCCGGCTTTGCATTTATATCATTCACTCGTGACTTTGAATGATGTGGAAATGTCGCGGTTGGTTGCTTGAAATGCAATCTTTGTCATAGCTCCGTTATTATTGTTCCATAAATGTAATTAACATTTTTCTATGTATAACATTGTCAGGTAGTTGGAGAGGTAAAATGTTTGACGGTGTTGTCAAATTAATCATATTTACTTATTTCATTTTATTTTATCCGATCAAATTAATGAAAACTATTTAAAAGCAAATTATATCACAACTCTGTATACAATGTGTACATAATTTTAAAAGTCAATTATGCGTGGATACATATTTTTTAAGGTGATTTATTCTTAATATCTATCTATTATTTTCTGGTGGGCATATATATATTTGATTGCTTCATGATATCATTTTTATTGATATTTGTGGAAAAGGTTGCTAAAAAATAGCACGGGTCGTGATTATTCTGCGACTTCTGAGTCACAAGCCGTTACGTAGAAATTAATTTTTTTGTTTAAGAAGTGTATAATGTACTCAAATTGTGCCGTTGGTATCGGCCTAGAATAGTGCCACCCCCTCTCATCTCACGGGGAGTCGTAAGAGTCGACGAAGAGAAGTCCTACCGGATAATGGGCAGCAGCATCATTCTGCGTACTATCTTAAAATAGGACCACGATGTGCACGATATCCACGATGGGGGTATTTGTGTAACCACGATGGGCGCCTCATCGTAGTTACACAAATACCCCCACATCCATTTGGGGAGACAAATAATTAGCTGTGGACTCATCAGGCTGATATTATGATGACAATGTTACTATTTTTGTGTTGTAATATTTAAAGACATATAAATCGATTTCCTTACTTTATTTTATTTATGAAACTGGCTACAAATGAAGCGTGTCGCTGTTAAGATATTTCTTTCGCGAGCAAAGATAAGTCTCAATTAAAAAAACAATTCACTTTTTGATGATGGATGTAAGTAATTTAACAAGGAACTAAGAAAATCGACCTGTGTTTCAAAAATAAACATAATTTGAATTGAAATACACGCCGCTGCTCTGGTGTCGCACGATTTCTACGTTAACTCTGAGACCGGCATCCCGCTGATTTCAAATCCGAAGCCTTAGCCTATCGTATAAGTATGCAGAAAACGGAAATGCACTCTTTGTTATGGATAGGATATCAAACGCAGACTGCTTCACTATAATTTGTTTATTTGGCTAACAGTTAAACATAGCTACTAACATCTCCCCGGTTATCACAGTTTGTGGTAGTTGTTTAGTAAAGTTAAAGGCTTTAGTTGGCGGCATGTATTATTTCTGACAGCAGGCCGCCATACACGTACTCGCGCAGGCTGGCATCATTGTGACTGAGTGGAAGATATCGAGTAACACACAAAGGTGGACGGGACTGCTTAGCGTAGAAAGAGCCGCCGGAAACCCTAATCTCGGCACTGGGTGGGGCAACATCTCGCTGCCGGCCGTTATGGAGAAGGTGTTCAACAGCGGAAGAATCTGACTATGACCTCTATGACCACTTTCTGCGAAGAAGTTATGTCTCTAATCGGATTCGTCGGGCACAAAAACCGTGAACCGCTATCTAGTCGCCACTTCTGGGGCGTTTCAGGCAGTGGGAGCATTTCGTATAAAAACGGGATGCTCCGTGAAGGTTGGCGCGTGAACCGGGCGAGGACGTGACCTGATGAGTTACCACGCTCTCGCCCTTCCATGGCAAGCCGGATTTGTTTGATTTTTTAGTGGGCAGGCTCAAAAATCCCTCGGCCGACGGCTTATGCGTTCCAGCATATTTTACAGTCGAATAGACATTCGGCACGAGTACATATAATAGAGTTTGGCCTGAATTCCTTCCAAAATGGTTTGTAAGAAGATACTTGTGCTCAGTAGTGGGACGTTAATGACGATAGTTTACTGTTATAGACATATTTTACTTTATGTATTTTTGTGTCAAATCAAATTATGTCATTTAATGCAAGTCACACGTATTGAAATTGTTACACAAAAATCAAAACCATTTGTGACGCGTGAGTTAGAGCACTGCAACATTTATGTGTCTGTGCTATAAACTTATATATAGATAGAGATAGCATTAAATTTGTCTTTTGTGCTACTATTATTATATTTTGTGCTATATAAGTTTTTTTTTCTGTACTTCGTAGTATGAAAAAAGACGTGTGGCACTCAGAGACTGCCGCGGTTAAGTTATTGCATAGCATTTTTTATCACATTATGCAATTATAATTATTTATTTTATTTTATTAATTATGCAGTATTTTTTCAAAGCAAAACTTGAAACTCTAAGCAGGCATGAGTCACCAGATTGCGGGACGAAGAAGGGGATTACGCATGCGCAATAACGCCGATACGATATTTCTCGATAGATGAAAAAACTAAAAAGTATGAAAGCTCTGCCGGTCGTAGTGGGGGGTGTTTAGTTTTTTTTGTTACAGAATTTCTGGATTCGGTCTTCACGCTCTAGGCCCGCGATAGGAGCTATGTAATAGCTTAAAAAAGTTTTAAAAATAGAGATTGCAGTAAATTTTATTAACAATTTCACCGATTATTTAGTTCCAAGAGAAGTTTCATTAGGAACTTGTGTTATGGATACTAAATAACGAATAAAAATACATAAATACTCTTTTTTTGTTATATTTCGAGTATACGAGTACTTGATATACATAGGAATTACATACAAAGTACACACTCTTTTTGTAAATATAATATAAATAGATACACACCCAGACCAGAACAAATATTCATGTTTATGCAGACAAAGATTTGTCCAATGTGGGAATCGAACCCACGACCTTAAGAGCGGAGTGTGGTGCTACTCGCCACCACGCTATATCGGTCGCCAAACCAATAATCATCAAATGATGTTCTTTCTAATTTCTTAAAGTATCATTTTCTCTGCAAAACTAAAGTTCAACTAATAAGAATGCATTAAGATTGTATTTAAATCAGATTTGTGCCATAAAGTATAATAATTCTATTTCAATGAAACTAATTGTTTAGTTCCAAGATAAGTATTATTAAGAACTAGTGCTATGTATACAAAATAACGGATAAATAAACATAAATACTGTTTCCTTTTGTAAATAACATACTTAACAGATCAATTACAGAGCGTAACTGGCGGGAGAAAAAACTAACCTTGACGATTTTCTTGCCTGTTCTTTTACGATCAAGCTTCCGCACTCAGGGAAAGGGCGCGCTAGTTTTTTAATTTTGACGTTCATAAGAGCTCTTCTGAGCCAAATTTGAATAAATGATTTTGGATTAAATATTAATAATCATGCTCACAAATATTTGTCCTGTGTGGGAATCGAAGCCACGACCACGAGAGCAAAGTGCAAATTGACCTCAACGCCGTATCGATCGTAAAGGTATATAATTGTATATATACCCTATCTTTCACCAACTAAGAAAACACTCAACCTCAACAATATTAAACTTTAGCACAGAATCGTTTAACTGCCTTTAGAGCAAAATGGAGTGGAACTAGGAAACCCCAAATATAATTCCGCTTCCAAAACTGCAAGTTCCGGCTAAAACTGCCTAAGCCCCCATTGTGAGTATGTCTGAACAAAAGGTTACCACTGCGCGCCACACACACAGAATGGCTAGTAGGGAGATATTACATTCGGGTAAACAGTTTCACAATGGAATATTTCTAGATCCTAATGTACAGGGTCGGGTTTGAAATATCTAAAATTTGGTTTTTAAGAGGGCAACTCTTGATTTGTTAGAGGTAAATAAAAAAATATCTACCTGATGAGAGAGTTGAGTAGAAGCAGAATAAAAAAATTCCGAAACTGCATAGGCATCCTACAAAGATCTTAAAAGCCCAGCCAACTTCACCTGCAGGCGGTGCACTAGCCGGTCAATAGACGAGGCTTTGGAAAACATTAAAGTTGCCGGTACACGGCTATAGGCTCGCCACCTATTACAAGGGAACAATAATTTAAACAGATAAAAGAAAAATAAAAACCGGCCAAGTGCGTGTCGGGCCACGCGCAATATAGGGTTCCGTAGTCACCCTTTGCCATTATGTCGCTATATTTTACACACAAAAAGCAAAAACACAATAAAATTAACTGGAATCCAAGATTAGAACAGGTTCAGCTATTCCCCGATAGATATCACTACTACGGTATGAATGAAATTTTAATACATTTAATACAAAAATTTATTTGATTGTCGTCCATTACTCGAAAACCAGTAAAGCCTACTTAGCCGTGATAGTTTTCCTTTTAACTTCATTATATATACTACTATTGTGAATTTTTTCAGCCACTCTGAAAGTATCGTTTACCTGTACTTTACCTTTACGTGGGGGGGGGGGGGATACTTAACTCTATCAATTTTTTCCACTTTAAAGCTTAATATTTCGAAAACGGATCCCTAAATCGAAAAATGGTTTTAAGAAACTCTTATTACTTTTGAAAGACCTTTCTAACGATACCCAACATTATAAGATAGACTCGAGAAAAAAAATCATTCCTACTTTACGTGTAGGGGAGGTACGTTAAAAAACAATATTTTTAAAAATGTTATTCTACAGGTTTGTCGACGTGATTAATATGTATACCCACACCAATTTTCAGCTGTCTAATGTTAATAGTCTCTGCGCTAACCCGCGAACGGACGGACGGACGGACGGACATGGCGAAACTATAAGGGTTCCTTGTTTACTACGGAACTCTAAAAAAGATAAAATTATTTGACTGAGTGCAGCTAGTAAGTTAATACACTGACTTCTATAAACTCTCGACCAAATAGCCTATCCCTGCAAAATAAATACAAACAAATATTAACCTAACGAAAATAATTACTAAAATGTAACAAATAAATAAAGAAAAATTATTTTAACCATATTTACATTTTCAGGTAAAGATGGAAACATAAGTTATAAGGCACTCAACTAGACTGAGCTCGACTTAAGCGCTTATATTATCGTCAAAGACCACAAGCAAGTTAAGACGCTTGAACACCTTGCCATTTTAGCTCTAGAAGCAATAATACTTTTATATGATCCTCCTGCTGTAAACTTTTCGAAAGAACTAAATCGTCTGCACAGATAGCTAGATATAAAAAATAAGTTACAGAATAAGTAAAATATTTTTGCCCTTAAGTCCACCCCTGACCGACTTACAGGTCGTTCAACATCCACTCTAGAATCCAATCTTTTGAGTAAGGAAAACCTTTAATAGATTTCTGATGATAATGACCATCTTTACACTGACATTTTTCTACAGTTATTCTTCGACGATTTTAAGTATTTTTGGAACATGTAAAGATTGAACACTATGTATAATTATTTAACAAATACCGCCCTACCTATATAATATGATCTTGCACATATCCTTCAGCCAGCCTTTCCACAAAAAGGCTGGGCATACTTGATTTCATTTCATCCCAATAAAACTGCACTAATCAGAGATGCGTGTGATACCGGCCTGAAGTAGTGCCACCCCCTCAGAGTTGCAACAGTCGACGAAGAGAAATCCTACCAGATGATGGGCAGCACCGAGATATTGCTTACTTTGTACTGCGATCACCAGCTCAGCCAACCAACCAGCGTGGTGATTATGGGGCAATGTTCTGAAATTATGAAGATAATGAATCAGGGATTATTATACATCCAATAAAAACAGCAATTATTCCATTTATAATATTTATAAAACAAGTATTTTATGACAGCGTTGTGATATTTGTATTGTATTTGAAAGAAGTCGTGTTCCGATTAAGTATGGAATATGATATCCGCCATATGACCACCGCTCTGATGAAAGGCCATTACTCTTCTCATAAATTTTTCCATTACTTTTACACAGAGATGTGGCTGTATCTCACCGATGACGCGTTGGATTTCCGATTTAAACTTAGGAATTGTTTCGGGTTTATTTGCATAAACAATAACTTCACAAAACCCCAAAGAAAAAAATCGCACGGCGTTAAATAGCATGATCTTGGTGACTTCAGAATTTCCCTTTTTTATTACCTACCTGATATATTGCGGGCCGAGCCAGATACATTTATACCAGTAGTAGGTAGAGGTTCTTACTTAATATATGTATTTGCGTAGGCACCTGCAATTACTGAGAATTATATAGTATAAAAGAGTAAAGGTCTAAGAAGCTACGATTTAAGCAAAACGGCTTAGAGCGATTGGAGACGAAGAGCTAATCATCGAGCTCAGTGGCGTGCCGCTAGAGAGACATATTATTATGTCCAGCAGTAGACAATAATTTGCGTTAATGATGATTCCAACTGGCAGCGTCATCTCATGTCAAAAGTAGTACTTACCATCTAAAATTTTCAGTAAATAGTTTCAAAAGCATAGCGCAGTGTGGAATAAAGCGTACAAATTTGGCAACAGAATTCAGTGGTTTCCTTGATGTCCTCTGAACAGTTTTAAACGAATTAACGAAGAACATTTCAGCTAAACGCAATAAGTAACAATATCTTGGCAATCGGTTTCCACTACCGCAGCACTTTCGCTTCTCTCCTATTCGCTCGCTCGACTCCTGCCATTTATTGTAACAGCTCGAATTCAACCAGTACTTCTACCAAAAGTAATAAACAACTAGTCTCAGTTCGGTCTTGGCAAAAGTCGGCTATTCTCACTGAACTTTCGTTCGTGTTAGGTATTTTATAATGTGGTGATATGAAGTTTAAAGCGATCGTATTGGCTAGTAGTATTACTAAATCACGTTTTTACAGGGTTGCTCCGATTTGATGTGTCATGGACTTTTGCTCCTTTATTTTTCGATCGGTTGACTTCTATGTTTTATAATAGGGTTGTTGCGATTAAAGCAGCGCGTATGTCTACAGTCGTACCGTGCCAGCCGTATGGTACCGGGCTACCCTCTCATCTCATGGGAGGCATAATAATCGACGAAGAGAAATCCTACCGGATGATGGGCATCAGCGTTATCCTGCGTACTGGCTTGAATTGCGATCACCAACCCGCCTCCGTGTGGTGATTATAACAAATATACACCCCAATAAATTACATTATATCCTATGGATAATGTTTAGCAGTGGATTTTATGAGGCTGACATGAAGATGATGCAGATGATATTTACAGGGCGAAATGCCTCTGTCTCAAGACAAAAGTCTTTGAACAGAGTGTGTTGCCGGCAATTATGATCGGACGACAGAAATATAACAAGACTAAATTAAATTTACCATGGAGCGTTTACAAGTAGAATTTTACTTGACTGTTATATTTTATTTGGCAGTTGAAACATCTACTCTAAATTAATTAATAATCTATAATCCCGTACGATTTATTGGTATGGATTAAAAATTTACCATAGCGTGGCGACTTTTTAAAACCCCGGTCGACGTAATGCTGAGTAATGCTTTCTATTTAAGATAATTGTTCAATTAAGTTACTTACAACTCTTGCTTTCTATTTTTGGTAATATCATTAAAAATAATACTAATCCTCATGCAAGAACCATGAAAAGAGTTTTTTTTTCTTTTAAATAATGGCTTCGTGCGTCTAGCACATCTAGCTAGTGTAAAGTAAGCGATATATTAATATTATATAATTCATAGTAAATGAGAATGAGTGATGATAAATGGTAAATGAGATATCCTCCCCTAAGCCCCTTGAGTCCTCAGTAAAGATGTGAAACTATACTGAGATCTCACATGAACTCCTTGAGAGAATATGAAAAGTGATGTTGCACTGCTTTGTTTGATTTACCAACACTCATGTATATTCACAAACACTTAACGGTTATTAATCCACCGTTATTACACATTAATGTTCGAAATATCACAATTTTTAGAAAATAAAACAAAACCGCAGACATGACGCTTCACTTTTCCGCCAAGAAGCCATGAAAAGATTTACAACAAAAAATACCAAAAACAAAGAAAGATATAGGAAAATTTTGGAATGACAAGATGTTAGTCATCTAAACAGTTTTCAGTCAATAGTATTCTGTCAAAATGAAGGTTCATTTGACAGAGTACAGCATGAAACTGTCACTGGTACAATAATTTTATTTTTGATGAATAAATATTTAATATCTCAAACCTTGCAGCTTAATGAGATTGATGATGAGGAATAAATTGTGAAATGAGACTTTACAGTCTAGTTTTGGTTATTCTGTTCAGTGCCCTTGATGCTAATCGTAAGCAACTTCTTTTTCTATACTAATATTATAAAGAGGAAAGATTTGTATTTTTGTATGTAACGAATAAACTCAAAAAGTACTGGACCGATTTCAATAATTATTTTTTTAATAGAAAGCTACATTATCACCGAGTAACATAGGCTGAATTTTAATTTGGAAAAAATAGGGTTTCGTAAGATATTTGGGTTTTCGGACACAAAGTGTAAAAAATCAACCAGAACAGTTACTCACTTTGCGTACGCTGCCTAAACTTTATAAGATAGAATAAGTTGGTTTATACGACCTTTCCACCCTAAGGATATGTAGTACATAATTAATAGTTTATTTATTAGGCTTGTCAACTGTCATAACAATAATAATTACTTAAATTTAACACTGTTATGGTTATAATATAATTGTTCAACAGATTTACAGGTAAATACAACTTGCTTAATCATATATAAAACTTAAATACACACACGTTAATGTGTTCAGGTTTGTAAGTCAACATACTTGACTTCAATAACCAGTGTACGAAGCGCAACAAAACAAAACCCAAGAAACTAGTTGTTCAAATAGTCAGTTTATATGTTTTGTTTGGCAATAAATTTGCTTAAAAATTAATTAGATGAAGATGTATACTCTGTTTAGTACTTTATTCAAAGGAATAATAGTTTTAGTTGGAAATTAAACATTTGAACCAATTTTAACTTACTGCAATCCCTCATAGTTCCGTAACTTACAATCCGTGTATATAGCGGCTAGTACAACCTCTAATACTAAATTGGTACTCACTACCAAACTAATCTATACAAATAATAATAATAAATATTTCTGACACTTACACCAATTATTTAGTTCCAAGATAAGTATCATTAAGAACTTGTGTTATGGATACTAAATAAGGGATAAACATGCATAAATACTTTTTTTTTTGTTAATACATTATATAGATAGAAAAACACCCAGACCAGAACAAATATACATATTTATACAAACAAATATTTGCCCTGTGTGGGAATCGAACCCACGACCTCAGGACCGGAATGCGGGTATACTCGCCACCACGCCATAACGGTCGTCAAATAAAATTATAATTTAAGAATATCTAAAAAAATAAATATTAAATTAATAATATACAAATTAACGGACTACTTAAAAGGACCGGTCGGAGTTTAGCGGGAAGCTTGTGAATGCAGGCGCTTGTATATGGTTGGACTTGGACTTGTACGCAGATTTCACTATTAGCAAGGCATCTTTGCATAGAATATAAATTAACTTACTCTATTTCGCTGCCATTCCGATGAGAATTCAACATCAAAGCCTTTGATCTAGCTCTCTGGTTTATATGTACTTATCGTTTTACGTATCGTATCTCGTTGAACTGGGTTCAAGGTTTCCGTAGCCTCACAGTATATTGTAAGTTAGAATCAATAAACACTTTCACATAATAGCTTTGCTGGCAACATTGCGAACATTTAGTACCCATAGGTACATCTAATGTCTTCCGAAATTGAGTCAACAATAACAGAAAAAGTGTCCCCAATTTAGTGTTAGGACATTACTAGTTCAAAATGCTCGTGTAATAGGTGCTACTATCAAATCTAAATAAATAAATACTTTCTTAAAATCACATCGATTATTTATTTCCAAGATAAGTGTGAATTTGAACTAAATAACGAATAAACTTATATCTTCTATATTCAATGTGTATAAGACACACCAGAAACAATATTAATGTTCATGTATTTTACAAAGTTTTTTATTTTACCCTCGCACCTTGGTATGTGAGAGGAGGCTCGTGCTCAGTAGTGGGACGTTAATGGGCTGAGATGATGATTTTACAAAGACATGCCCAACCTCAGAGCAAGTATCTGACTATGCATTAACGGTCGTCGGTATTTGTTTTAATAGTAAAAAAAGAAGCTGCTTTGAAGATTATTTAAATCCTTTTAAGATATACAAACCGAGTGTTTTATGAAGAGACGAACGGAATGAGTTGTTCACCCAACATAGGTAGAACGCCCATTATCAGTAGGTACAATACTATTAATCACGCTATTCAATCACATAGGATACCCTCTATTTTCTTCCTCTGTAACATCTAAATAAAATCGTTTGATTTTTTTTTTATTTAGATTTTATTTAGAACAGCAATCTTAAAATACTACGCATGGCCATAATTTATCATCAATTAATAATAATATACGCTTACTATCAGAGGAGCTTTAAAACATCTTTTCGATACAAGTCTGGGGTTGCTGGAATGGGACAAAGCTATCGGATTGAGTCATTTGCAGGGCATTTAGAACTCGTGTTGTGGAGTCTGCTAGTTATCATAATCATAATTTTGTCCATAAGAAGTCCACTGTTGAACAAAAGCCTACTTAACAATTATCAATTTCGTTCAATCTTGTGCGGCCTATATCCAGCAACTGCTATGTCTGATATTCAATAACAATAAAATCCTTTTAGAACTCTACGATGACGAGCTACCGAAACAAAGAGTACAAGTGGATGATGTAGAATTCGAGCCCCTGAATGTTCTGATCAAAGCCAAGAAGATCGTGGAGAAGAATATCAATTGTGACGACTTCTCACTGTACACCCTGAACTGCACTTTGGAGGCAGCCATGAATTATAACTCCAGTAGAAAATCGCTTCCAATGCCTGCCAAGATCGGGGACTGGTGCAGGTTGGTAGTGACAGAATGGATAAATTTTTCACATTACACATTTGCATCAGAGGCGATATTTTGAAGTGACATTTCCAGATTTTGTATGCTGTCTTGATCTTAGCTGCTTAGTGACAGTTGGTTCTAGTGGTCTCATTGACTGCACACAACTAAGTTTATAAATTGAATAATATTGTTCTGTTTATTGAACGTATCGTGTTTTTTCTATATATACTTTCTTTCTCTCTTTCTTAATAGATAGCTTATTGTGTCTTTTATCAGCTTCGTTGTGCTAAAAGTGTCTTGATAGAAACATCTATATTCGACTTGATAATGTTATTACTCCTTTAAAAAAGTAACGCGTTCATCAATTAGGTTAAATGAAGAGTCAAATATGAACTTTAAAAAAATCATTATTATTCACACTAATAATGGAAAATGCTCAAATAATACCTATTATTTAAATAATAAATTTACCGCATAGTAGGATATACCTGCCTGAAACAGATCTACATGCGTAAAACATTTCTCTTTTAACTGTCTCTAAAAATAAATTAGCATGATAGTATTGTTGGCAATTTGACTTCTTGGTAATGTTAGGTTAAGTATTATCCATTTAAGGGTCTTTGAAGCGAATTCTGTGGTTGGCTTTGTTACATCAAAATTGTTGAATCTATTTATTTTGCTGCGGAAAATTCGCAAATTGTAAATTTACTAAACGTAACTCTCAGTTGATGGTCAGTAGGATATTTCCCTTTGTTACAGAGATAATTAACGTGAAGTTGCATCATAAATGTAATAAAGATAATGTTTGCCTTAATTTTTATACAATAAATTTATATATTATTTAAAAAAAATTGCTTCACTTTTATATTGAAAACATATACTGCAAATTCAATAGGAAACCTTATTACAGAGCAATAAGACAGCTGACCGATTGTGCTGTGGACTGGAACTCGGAGTGCAAAGACGTGACCGAAAGCCACTTCAATGAAGATGGCATTAAGGGCCACATGCACGTCTTGGACAACATTTGTGACGACGAGTGGTTCCTTGGACGTAAGTGCACTTGTTTCTTCACTTTTACCTTCATTGTAATTATAGGGTGGTTGGGAAACTATTTTAAAACAATGCTAACTATTTTGAATAAACTGTCATTACATGCTAACACTTATTTTAATAAAACTTTAACGAAGATTTAATCAAGGGCCGCATGCAAATAGTAGACAACCAGTGGTTCATTGCTGCCGGCAATTTTCAATCAAAGCAAACTGTCTTGAATATTGTATTAACACACATTTTAAGACTTCAATAAAGATTGCATTAAAGGCCACAAACTCGTCTTTGACAACATACATACTGTTACAATGTGTGATTTCTTTAAGTAAGTGCCTTTGTTACATCACATACATACCTATACTTCAAAAAACACTATATTCCAACAACATTCGAACGAACTAAGCAAATCATGAGTTGAGCAAACGTAATATGTATTCTTGTAAAGATAAGTAATCTAAGGACAATATTCATCGGAACATAAATTTTCCAAAGATTTTGGGTGGATTTAGATTTACGCTAATTGTCAGTACTAATCGAACAATATGTATATTATTAAAGAAAATGTTTATATTTATGGGTCAATCCTCCTTCAGGATCGATTATCAGGTCAAGGTATGGCAGGAAGGCAATGGGTGCAGACCAGACGAAGTATTAGATACCTACATACATACATACATAATGTCACGCCTCTTTCCCGTAGGGGTAGGCAGAGATCACATCCTTCCACTTGCTACGATCTTGGCACACACTTTTCGCTTCATTCACACTCATTAACCTCCTCATACACGCCCGTCGGTTTAGGGTTCTTTTGACCTGCCATTTCACCAAAATTTACTGAATTTGGTTATGGAAGTTCTTACGTGGTCTTCCCCTCCCAACACTTCCAATCACTTGTCCATCATAAATCACTTTCGTTAGTATACATTCATCACAACATGACAAAACAATCTAAGCATACCTTTCTCATTCTTGTCACTATATCTTCTTTTACACTAGCTTCAACCCTTATCACTTCATTTCTAATCCTATCACTCAATTTCACACCTAGAATACTTCTGAGTGCTCTCATCTCTACTGCATTAATCTTACTCTCATGTTTCTTCTGCCATAACCAACATTCGCTTTCATACATTTTTATTTCATATAGTTATAAAATAAAAAATGCTTTATTTTGGGTTCCAAGAGTGCATTTATGAATGTCATGATAACTTACAAACTAACGCGGCCACGCACTGCGCGCTGGAGCCCGATTCATCATCATCATCATCATTTCAGCCCATCAACGTCCCACTACTGAGCACGAGCCTCCTCTCACAAATCAAGGTGTGAGGGTAATGGGTCATACTCCACCACGCTGACCCAGTGCGGATTGGCGGAGGCAGGTGTATGGCGTCCTGCTGTTAGAATTTATCAAGCCGCCCATTAGGCCTACTTAAAATTATGTCTACTTAAAATAGTCACTGAAAAATTTTCCTTAATCTTACTTTTAGGGCCTTGAATCCACATTTGCTTTAATATCATACATATCTATAAGTCAGCATCGATGATCAACGTAACTGTAAAACAATCCCTTATGAGCTATACAAAGGTAATTCCTTTCCAGTACGACTGAAAGCTTATAAGTCTTAAGTCTAGTGCCCCCATAAACTACTTCGGCTGCCACGCAGCTGCTTCGACTTTATTTATTAGGGTTACAACTCTTTACAAGTGCACTTTTATCTTTATGAACTAACATCAGAATTTATGTAGAAAGATATATAATTTTAGGCTATCAAATTGTTGGTACTTTTAGAGTAAGAATATGAAGTATTATGTATATACATAAAAATAGGTATTTAAAGTGAGAGTATAACATTTATAATATAAAATTGAAAAGAAAAGCTGTGTTGTTATTATTACATACATACCTTCACGCCTGTTTCCCCGAAAGGGTAGGCAGAGGCATATTATACGCCCACACTTCGCCAATTATATAGTTGGTCCCACGTAACAGGTGGCGAGCCTATTGCCGCTTACCGGGCACTGTTATGTTCGCCAGAGCCTCGTCCGTTGATCGGCAGGTGCACCACTTGCAGGTGAGGTTGGCTTGGACTTCTTAGGTCTTGGTGTGATCCCTAAACATTATAGTTGTTATGAAAATATTGAGAAAATAATACATTTACGTAAATATTCCAATTGCTTAGATTGTGGTTTTACGAGACTATAACACCCTCGAATATGTAAGTAAATTTGAAGACAGTCGTATTTAATCGATTGCGTGTTCCTTTTATAGTACCATAGGTGGCCAAATTATTAGGGACAGTATTGAGATTTTTTTATTTTCTAGTTTAATTAGATTGCTATATTAAATGATCAGTTGTAGGCCTTTTATGTATTTTTTATTTCTATCTGTATTCTATTAGGATCACAAAAACCACATAAATATCGTACAAAACTTTTTAATGTTTTTATTACGAATAATATAAATACTGGTGAAATTTATTGAATAAAATTTAGTGCTTAGTGTACTTAGTGCCTTTGCTGCAATAAGATCTTCTATGCGTCGGGGCATGCTCTTAATACATGTTTTTGCATTTTCCTGGAGTTTGGAGTTGTGATGCCATTCTCTGATGCGGGTTTCAATCAACTGAACCTTTGTGGTTTTCACTTCTTTTGCAATCGCCCGCTTGGTGAGTTCCCACATGTTTTCTATGGGATTCATGTCTGGTGAGTTCCCTGGCCAAGGCAAAACAGTGACATTTTTTTCAGTCATAAATGCAGTAACTCTTCTGGCTTTGTGACACGGAGCTGAATCATGCAAAAAAATGTATTCGTCATCATCAGGGAACCATTCATTGACCTGAGGCAGTAACCTGGTCTCTAGTACTCGCTTGTATTGGTCTTGTCTCATGGTCCCTTCTACGATATACAGGCGCCCCGTGCCTTTGGCTGAGATGACAGACCACACCATGATACTAACCGGGTGTTTAACCCTCTCCACAAAACAATCAGCGTGGAATTGTTCTCCTGGGCGTCGTCTCACGAAAGTAATTCTGTCTTCCAAAATTTGAAAGGTTGATTCGTCAGAGAAGCACACCTGTAAATTAATAGAATGAATAGTAGAAAATCATTATTTGCCAATTACATTATTCAATCAAGTCATACTTACCCGACCCAAGCCTTCAATAGTCATATTTCAATGTTGTCTAGCCCATTCGAGTCGTTTCTTCCTCATATCGTCGGTTAGGCGTGGTTTTTTGCAAGGCCGCCATCCCATCAGATTCTCTTCGACCAACCGCCTCATCGTCCTTTCCGAAATCTTTACACCCTCATCGTTTATCATCGTAGTCAAACAAACAACGCTCTTTTTACGATTTTCCAGGCAGATGTTCCTGATTTTTCGATCAGTAAGAGATGTGGTGATCCTTTTCCTGAAACAATTGCCAGCACGATTTGCCTCAAGTGGCTTTTTATTGTCAATTTTTATTTTTATTCGATTGACGACAGATTTTGAAACCCCAGTTATAGCTGTTTTATCTCTCTGGGAATGTGTGGAATGCAGTAAAAATGTCTGTATCTCTCTACATTTTCTTGGAGACGTGTCCAAAGCCCTACCCATTCTAAAAAGTAGACAATTTTAGGTTATCGCGTCAGACCATTAATAAAATGTAAACGTAGCGACAACACAGCAAAAGTATTATTAAATAAAAGATCACTTACCTTTTGATTATTCAAGATACAAAATTCGGTAAAAAGTAATGAAAAAACAATATCTTTACAATACTGCAAACCGCGCTTTTTAACGGACAATCAATGCATGAGAGAAAACGTCACCCAATTGAAAAGTAACGCATGTATCATATGTTGCCACTTGACAAAAACAATAATAATGATACCAGTAGCATTATCAGATATAATAACTCTTTACACGCGACATTATTTATTCAAACACATATAATAAACCATAAATTACATAAATACGAGCACTGTCCCTAATAATTTGGCCACCCATTTGGTATTTATTATAGTATATATATGTATATTGATATTGAATTCATATTCGTCCATAGGCCAGTGACTGCAATCCACTCTTAATAAAGTCGCCTTACTATTAACACGAGGCGATATCATAAGGGCGCGCTTAATATAAATAATATAATGGAAATATTTTGTCAACACTACGCGACTACAGTGCGGCTGCCGCGCGGCGGCTGCACGACCCACCAGGAAGTATCCTTGATGCACCGGATCAGTTGCTTAAAAATTTTCTTGAAATTCACATAATGTCATTCCCGTAGGGGTAGGCAGAGATCACATCCTTCCACTTGCTACGATCTTGGCACACACTCTTAGCTTTATTCACACTCATTAATCTTCTCATACACACCAATCGGTTTAGAGTACTTTTGACTTTTGAAAATTTTCTGGATTTGTTCATGGAAGGTCTTACGTGGTATTCCCCTTCCAACACTTCCATTTACATTCACACTTATACACATCACATATATACGCATTATGCGTTATCTGACTAAAAAGAAAATTGTCATTGCATATTATTTTACCGACAACATAAAAAAGAGTTGCAACGTCGCGCGGGCAATATGAGAATGCCGCGTGGCCGAGAGTTTTGGCCGCGCGATTTTATCAATACTAAGAGTTTTAACGCTGTGGTCTAGTCTGTAAATTGCTATGAAGCCAATATGCTGCTAACGTGCTGCTAATTAATAATATTGCAATTAACACACTGTTCGATACATTCAAATAGACTAAAGAAAAAGTTTTTCTACTGCTAAATATTTTAGATTTACTCAGTACTATTGCCATTCATAAATAACAGACGTATACACAATAATGCGATGAACACATTTTTTCAAAATTTACTTAAAATGAGGAAAATTTAAAATTTAACACAAAATAAAAGCGAGTTACTAGGTTCTTTAAACGTAAATTTTATGCTGAACTTGATATATCTCAACAACTGTTCTCTGGGGTGACTAGCGTAGTGTAGTGCCAATTGGGGATTTATTTAAAGTGTACTGTGATTAATTTTGGCCTTGTTACAAACACAAACATAGTAAAGTACGTATTTATGTATGTTTATACGTTCTTTTTTAGTATTCAAAACACAAGTTTGTAATGATACTTATCTTGAAAATAAATAATTGATGTATTTGTCAAAAAACATTTTTTTATTTATATATGCTTATTCTGCAGCTATGCGCTCTGTTGGAATACCATATTAATATAATACATAACTTTGAAAAGTCATTAGTGCGCCAGGCTTTAAACCAGAGATTTCAAATGTGCAGGCTATTGATCTCACAACGCTATCGCTGCTCGTTATAGGTAAAAAATATGTCGAACACTATGACATACATACTACAATTACATTTGTTTTCATGAAAGGATGAGGCATGTTATACGCCCACATTTCGCCCATCTATCTATCTCCGGGGACTTTTAATACGGGAGCGGCACAGCGCCTTGCCAGCAAGCATCGGTGGGCACGTATAGGTGGGGTAAACCACTAACAACAACATTCAGAGGAGCAGAAAACCCTTTTAAGTCCCATTTCTTAGCAATGACGCGGTTTCATCCTATACTTGCTGTTAGTGCCCAGGGTCTGCTTATTGGTCTTTGGTTGATTTGGCTGAATTGAAGCTATAACATGGAGTGACTGCAACCCAGAGGGTAACACCATCTGTTGTTAATTCAGCTTTCTAAATGTAAGAGACACTTACTTCCTAATAACGACTACCGTAGATATTTATGACAGCTGAGACTATCGGTTTAATGAGCTTTCTGAGGCACAGAGTAAGCCAGAAGCTAGTAAGATAAAATTACACACATAACGTCATAGGTCCGGACTAGGAAATCCTCTAAATATGCATTCCATGGTCTGGCAACTGGGCTATCCCTCCGCAAAAACCCCTTTGACGTATAAGGGCATATTTCAAAAAGTTTGTCCGTGACGAAATAGGAGTTCCTATTTTTTTATTGTAGTTGATTATAGTTCTATATGTGTAATATCATAGGACATATTAGGTCGGGGAAAAAGTCTTTTCGCATAACGTAGGTATAAACTTATTATAAATTTTTTTTGACTGTACTATTTGTGTCTGGCTGGTTTTGGTAACATTAAAAAGGTTCCATTATAAAGAAAAGAAAAAAATAAAAAAAAGTTGTTTCCCGCTATTTTTCATTTGTTTTTCTCTCCGTTAAAATGAGTGAATCTAATGAAGAAATTCGATACATTTTAAAATTTTATTATAAAAAAGGCAAAAATGCAACTCAAGCAGTGAAAAAAATTTGTGATGTTTATGGACCTGATGCAGTGTCAGTAAGAGTAGCACAAATTTGGTTCAAACGTTTTCAGTCCGGAAATTTTGATGTTAAAGATGCACCTCGCACTGGTCGCCCTGTTACGAATAAAATGGACGCCATTTTTGAAAGAGTGGAGCAAGATCGGCATATTAGTAGTTACGATGTAGCTGAAGAACTGGGAATTGACCACAAAACAGTTTTGACCCATTTGAAGAAAGCTGGTTATACAAAAAAGCTCGATATTTGGGTGCCACACGAGCTCACTCAAAGAAACTTAATGAACCGTGTACTCATTTGCGATTCATTATTGAGACGTAATGAAACCGAGCCGTTTTTGAAGAGATTGATAACTGGCGATGAAAAGTGGATCACGTACGACAAGAACGTGCGAAAAAGGTCGTGGTCGAAAGTTGGCCAGGCTTCACAGACTGTGGCCAAACCTGGCCTAACACGAAATAAGGTGATGCTGTGTGTATGGTGGGATTGGAAGGGCATTGTTTATTATGAGCTTTTACCGCCCGGCAAAACCATCGATTCTGATCTTTACTGCCAGCAACTGATGAGATTAAAGGAAGCAGTCGAGAGAAAACGGCCGGAATTGATCAACAGGAAGGGTGTGGTCTTTCATCACGATAACGCTAGACCACACACATCTTTAGCCACTCAGCAAAAATTAAGAGAGTTCGACTGGGAGGTCCTAGTGCATCCACCATATAGCCCTGACCTTGCGCCTTCAGATTTTCACCTGTTTCGGTCTCTGCAGAATTCTTTAGGTTCTGTAAGGTTGACCTCAAGAGAGGACTGCCAAAACTATTTGTCCCGTTTTTTTGATCAGAAGTCCCAAAGTTTCTACAGTAACGGGATAATGTCTCTGCCCACAAAATGGCAGAAAGTTATTCAACAAAACGGTACATATATTGTAAACAAATGTAAATAAACTTTAACAAAAATGTCTTGACTTTTCATACAAAAATACGAAAAGACTTTTTCCCCAACCCATTATATACTATTTTATAAAAAATATATAATTTTATATTGAAATACTTTAAAAACATGAAAATCTCAAGTTTTTACGTTATACTAGAGAATGAATCGCTCCAAATCGTCACTTTTATAAGTAATGTAATAAAACAAATTTAAAAGTTCGTATTTGAAATAAAGGTGTTTTGTGAAGTTTAATGAAAATAAACTATGAAAAAACAAAACATAATGCAAAATATTTATTATAATTCAAAAGTTATACAGCATAAATGATCCTAATCGTCACTATTGGACCATCACACACCATCAACTTCTATTATTGTATCTAAAATAAAAAGAAATTAAAAACATTGACTATTTCAATAATATCACATATTATAATAAAGTATTATGAAATAAAAAACAGTCTTCTAACATTAATATTTATTCATTAAATCTAAATTAATCAGACAAACATAACTGGACGGTAACGCTCCTGGAACGTAGCGTGACTATTAGGAAGTAATAAGGCGGAGTGTACGACACTTATAAATACTCTACGTCGAAAATTAACATAATGATAAGAAAATATTTAGTAACAATAAAATCAAAGTGCTAAAAATATCATAATGAAAATAACTAATTTCTTAACATAGCAAGTAAAGTATAAAACCTAACAAAACATAATTATAACAAGGTTTACCAATTGTATTTAATCAAAATGAAAAACGTTTTCATTAATACACTAACTTTTAAAACATTTTATGGGATATAAAGCTGTATTTGGTTTAAAATATTAAGAAAAATATTTTATAGTAATTAACAATTCGCCTTAATTAAATCAAAACCTTGTTACGTGTGTTTCAACAAACACGTTTGTGTACTTAAGAAGGTTACATAATGTAACTTATTCAATAAAAAATCAAAATTAGGCACCAAAACATTTTAAACAAATATAATCAAAATGTTGCTCTCCTGAACTACATGCCATACAATTCAACTCTTTACAAGCCATACACTCGGTCATGGGAGCATGTACAGGAAAGCAGGTATATTCCAATTATATATTTTGAAGTGTAATGGCAAGATGAAATTTGGTGTGTAATCACAATCATTACAACTTCTTGAAAGCACAAAATGTGTTAATATCCACGGCCACTGTTGTTGATGTAAATCGAAATCGTTTCATGTCAAAAAACGGTCGAGATCTACAAAGTCGGGCATTTCTGCATAACGTGTAAATCCGATATCGTTCTGAAAAAAAAAACTTGTCTAAGTTGGTTTTAGCGCATTAAAATACAACATTACCATTTTACTATTCAAGCTAATAATATAAAAAAATTGTTTTTCACTAGTTATTTCACATTTTATTAATAAATAATCAATCAGAAGTTGTGGTAGTAGTTGTACTTGTTTAAATTGTGTAATATGTTTGTATCAAAATATGTTTATGTATGAAAGTATATAAAAATATATAAAAAAAATTATTGAATCAGTAATCAATTGATTTTAATTACTAGGTATTTAAATATAATATTAAACTAAAATGATATATTATTTAGTATATTTGCATAGCTTTTTATTTTTTAAAACTTTACCTATATACACCAAGCCTTAGAATTCCTTTTCGTCACAAAAAAGTTCCGCTTGTACGTCACGTGACGAATGGATGTGACGACTCCTGTTTTACACTAACCAAAAGATAATTTCTAGCTATTGTAAAACAAATACTTTACCACGAAAACTTCTGATTGATTATTTATTAATTAAATGTGAAATCTCTTATAGCAAAAAAATAAATTGAACTGTTTTTACCTTATAAAACGCCGACACTATTCGGAACACAACCAACGACACCGTGACACTTGCAAACTGTTTTCGTCGCATTTGATTGGACGGTTAAATCAACAAGCGAAATGGCGATGGCCATTGACTAAAAATGTTGCTGTTTATAAAAAAATATCCTTTTTTGATCATTTTTAATTTTCGTTCATATTAAAATTGCCGTGACTATGTAGGAATTTCCACTACATGTCATTTTTGCGGACAAACTAAAATTAAAAGATTTATTATTTTCTATGCATTTAATTATATGTTGCGTTTTAAACTAAATAGCATAGATTAAAACCTTTCTAAAAAACCTAACTTTTGGATATCTGTATAACAATAATTGTAAATTATTTCGTTTTAAAGTCTACAAACTAAGGTTGGACACTAGGAATTTGTACCACCCGTGCTGCTTTAGTCGGCCTTTTTTCATAAATTACACGGTTTTTCATAATTATTTTATAACAGTTAATATAATTTAAGATTGTTTTTATAATATATGCCCAGAAAATAAATTAAAAATCTACCCCTGTTTTATTAAATGATACAAAGTTCACAGGACAGGGTGATTTACTAGAAGACAAACTTTTTGGAATATGCCCATAATCAAGAAAAGCATGCTGCGCCGACTTCAAATAATCTGGAAACGGGGTAGGACAGTGATGATCTTTAAAAGTTATACCATAAATAATATTTATAGTACCTACCTGGTTACAGATTATGATGACCTGTCCTTATGTATTGAGGCCACGGATGACATGTGGGAAGGTTGCTACAGCACATTCAAAGTCTTGGTGTATGAGCAGAAGAATAAGTCGATGGACTGGTCTCACTACAAAACTCACTTTTACATGTGCTGGTAATATTGACATAATCGATTATATTATATTGTAAAAAGTATTTTAAGAAGAACACGTTGCTCTGTGGTCGAATACGATCACCGTAGATGAGAAAGTTTTTTTTTAATGAATAGTTGTTTCTATTTTTTCCTGTGTCTATTGTATTATAATTCACACACTAGCCAGTTTTACTTTAAGTTTTTTCTTTTCGGGGGCCAGCTGGATAATATAAATTTTTGGAACGAGCTGTGCCCTGTAGCCAATGTTTCTTAGTTTTTCTATATGTATATTTCTGAGTGTGCACTAAATAAATAAATAAATTTTGTGGCGGCAGCCGAATCTCTTCCGGCGATTCTTAGCAAACCCTGCCCCGCCGTTACCAAGACCGCTACTGTAATCTGGAATAGCGGGGACGCCGGAGACTGGAGGCCTATTATTGATAAGTGCTATCTCATAGAGGGTATTTTGTAATATTTCAGCTTATAATCACCACTGTGCAGGCAGGTTAGTAATCGTAGTAAGCCAGTTGATGATCTCAGGATGATGCTGCGAATCACAATTCGGTAATATTTCTGTACGTCGACTCTTACGATTCCCCACAAGATTAAACGTGGTGGCACTACTTATGCTGGTACCACACGGAAAATTGCCTTATACTTAGAATAATTACACCTAGAAGCCCAGTACGCGTCGTCAAAGTGAGGCAACTTAAACCTAGCCATATTGGCTAAGTTTGTTACGCGGCCCGTCAGTGCTCAAGGTCGTGTCGTATTAAAAACTACTCCTGAATTTTTATTAAAAATGACGTTTTGCGCTATGAAAATAGGGAAAATTGAATGAAATGACAACATGATTTTTTTCACTGTGTGCGTTTCGTCGAGCGTAAATACAAGTATCTTACGCACACATAGATTTTTTCTTGCCTCGCTTTTGAAAGACCGCTTTGGAGGGAACTATCGTTCTAGGTGTTATTATTCTAAGGCCTCATATAATTAAGAATATTCTATTAGGAATATTATAATATTATATTATTAAGAATCTTCGGCAACAGTATCTAAATGTTTGCAGCGCACGAGCTCAGTTCCGGCGGTGTACACTAGATTCGCTGTTTGGTGTATCCAAGTGCTCACAAGAACAATCATCGACACTGCAGAAGTTCTCAATCATCGTGTCAGAAGGAGAAGTGTATCAGGTGAGGCTTACGAGGCTAGGAGCTTCTACATTATTTTAGTAAAACCAATAAAAAAAAATTAAAAAAAAAATACTTTAGTCTTTAAGATCAACATGATCATTGAGATTCGTCAAATATTTACACACAAAATGGAAATTCGATATATTTTTTTAACAACAATGAAAGAGATATGAGCGGTACCATAATAAAGAAATAAAAGCAAATGGGTTCTTTGTCAGAATATGTCAAGGTTTGTAAGTTTATCTGTCTGTTGTGGTTGTTCTCAAGATTTGTCAGTCTGTCGGTAACTCTTATCGCGGGGATCTGTCGTGACTCTAAAGGAGGGAGGGTATTGTCCGTCAGTCAGTCAGTCTGTCGGTGACTCTAACGAGGCTTCCAAAAGGCAACGAGATTGAGATGAATGCCTCAAGAAACTCATCTCAGCTTTTTTCAAATTATGTCTTAAGATCTAATACAATTTAAGGAAATAAAATATTAAGATTACCGCTATTCTTTAAAGATTATCATCACTGCAGAACATAGGCGTCCCCAACTCTTTTCCATATAATTTCGAACCGTCTGCATCTATCGTCTGCCCACCGTCTCGACCAGATCATCTATTCTTGGAGTGCAAGGCATCTATCCTTGGAATTTTCAACGTTTCCCAGGAAAGGCACGTTAAATCGTTAGTCCTAGTTATCGCAAAATGTGGTAGTCGTTAAACCATGTTATAGGCCTTATCGGGCGGCTTCAAAAATTCGAACAGAAGGATGCCATACACCTGCCTTCGCCAATCCGCACTGGGTCCACGTGGTGGAGTATGACCCAATACCCTCGCACCTTGGTATGTGGGAGGAGGCTCGTGCTCAGTAGTGGGACGTTAATCTACTGTGATGATGAGTATAAAAGATATAAAATATCAATCGTGAAACTTAAGAACTAATTTGTACTTTTATACTTTCTAAATATTGCGACAGATTGTCGTAAATAACAAAAAGTATTATGTGAATTAGCTAAGCAACTATTAGAAAACAGTCTTCTATAATATTTTATATATATTTATGTTAAATGATATTGTACAAGGGAGGATTTTCGGATAAAACACATGAGACTAGAATCTGTCTTAATTAATGTTGTTAACTTTGGCACATTAAATTCAGTTTAGACATTATGAGATAGATTCAGTGGCGTTAAGTAGAAAACGCCTAAAAGAGAATATTCTTTGACTTAATTACTAATAACTTAGTGTAGTTTAATTAGCAAAAACTGTTCGTTAAGGCTAGGATCTAACTAATTTTAAGGGAAGTTGGGAGCTGCATGAGCTTAGTTGAGAAAGTTTCCGTTACAGACTTTGTGTAGTGAACCAAAGTGTGTGTGTATAAGGCCAATAATTGAAGTTTCCCGTCACAGTGCCAAAAACACTCCGCGTTTCAGTTAAGGCATATAAGGCTAGGTGTTGTCTAATGGAAATGTTAGTAGCGGACGAGTTTAATGCAAAGTAAGTGCTTACACTGTACAAGTAATTAATATGGCAGAAGTTTCTATTGGTGGAAAGAGAATTTATAATCAGCCTGATTAAATGTCTGACGATTGAAACACAAATGCCAATTGAGAATAACCTTGCGATTGCAGGACAATTTCTACGACTTTTAATTATGACGAATACAATTTCATATATTTCGAATCAATTACGAACACACCCTCACACTCTACACATGCACACACACATTTGCACATACACATTGCACACACACGCTTTAACTTCCAAGACACTTATAACTTAGAACTAAAAGAATTGTTATAAATATTAAATATTTTGTAAAATAAAATGTATTAAAATTAAAAAGTATCGTTATAAATATTAAATTGTATGTAAAATTAAATGTTTTAAAATTAAAAAGTATCTAAACGTAAAGCTAAAGATAAGTTATTGTTGGCTATGGAAGAGCGGAGGCTCCCACTACAGGCATTCTATGCATAAAAGGAGTCTCCAAATACTAAAAAAAAAAAATATATATCAGATCTAGTATCCGATATGATATGTCCGTAAATCTCTGCTTCGAAATACCTTAATTCCTTGATCTCCATATCCATATCGCAGTATCGTATGTTACTCTTTGTGTCAGTGTTCAATGGGAATGAACCTTATTAATGTAATCCTCATTCAAAACCAACTACTACTGCTACTTGTAATTTAACTCCATTGATCCCGGGTCTTTTAAGCGGGACGTGAAACGGCATTTTAGCAGGCCGTCATGAGTGGGTGCGCTTTGTACCGTGCTTATTTAACGATATGAAGCGCCTTCATTTTTTTATTTTGAAATGTATCTACTGCTTACCATCAGGCAAGATGTAGACATTATGACGTGTCACATTGAAAAGAAAGCAAACATACAAGGATAATTTTGTAAAGAAAAACAAATAAAAGAAAAGAAAAATTAAAACTACAGTTATTGTACTAAAGCAACGATTTTAACTTTGCAAGATAAGACTTAGCCGGATGTCGGAAACGTGCCGCCAGTCAGATGAAAACTTAAAGTCGTTTTTATTGCTCTCGAGCGGATAACAATTCGCTTAAGACTTGTAAAATGCTTTTGCAAGATCTCTCTGTTCTGTCTGTCCTATACCTATCATTAATTTATTCATATGTTTCCTGTCCATCCTAAAGTTGCCTGGAAGAAATTGCAGTTCGCAATAAGGCCGCCCATTGTAACATGCATTGTTTATGTGATTTGATTAGTTTTTTTATGTACAATCAAAGTCAAAGTCTGAACTATTTATTCAAGTTTGGCTCAATAGAGCTCTAATGAGGTCAAACTTAAAATTTAATTCCAAACACTGCGGGCGGGAGCTTGGTCGTAAAAGCACGGGCAAAAAAATTGTCCAGTTAGATTTTTTCTCCCGCCAGTAGTCACAAATGTACTCAAATAAAAAAAAAACAAAATTCAGTAACGTGTTTATTCATTAGTTCATCATTCGCATAACAGTTAAATAGAGGAATTGTTTATCAGATTATGCAAGATGTGACATAGAGATATATTGAAAGGTTACATAACATACCATTCCATTCATGTCCTACTACTGAGCACACAAAAGAAGGTTATGAAAGAACAGTGGGCCACGGTACAGTCCATACGATCGACTTTCCCAGTAGCTAACAAAAAATTTCCCTGAATGAAATGAATCGAAAAACATACAACCATAAGCGATGATACGCCTGCTTAACTAAATATTCTATGAATACCCTTGTAGGGTGTAAAGGGATCCTAACAACATCTAAGGAGCCCAAGCCAACCTCACCTGCAAGTGGTGCACCTACTGATCAACAGACAAGGCTCTGGCGAACGTAACAGATCCCGGTTAGCGGCAATAGGCTTGCCATCTATTACGCAGGAATAACAATATAATTGGCGATGTGTGGGCGTGTAATATGCATCTGCCTACCCCTTTGGGGAGACAGGCGTGAATGTATGTATGTACATTTTATTTAAAGGGATGATACGCCCGTTTAACTACATATTCTGTGAATATTTCAAGCGTCTAACCGCTGCCGCCATCAATATTAAAGGTAAACGAGCAAAAAATCACGTTTGTTATATAGGAGCCCCTTTTACCCTTTAACGAGCAGGACATGTTCATTGGTTTTGCACCTTAACTCAACCCCATAAGGTTCAATTTTAGGTGGAATATGTTTACCACTGCCTTGCATAGGGTTCAATATCTGCTGTTCTAATGTTGTTATAGCGCCAACAAAAACAAATCATCTATTAAAATTTCAACTATCTGACCAACACGGTTCATGAGATACAGCCTAGTGACAGACGGGTGGATGGACAGCGGAGTCTGAAACCTATACCTATAAATAGGGTATCGTTATTTACCCTTTGGGTACGGAACCCCTAAAAATTATCCTAATGCTGGGCAGCATACGAAGCTGGATTAGATCAGGAAGTTTTAACACACTGTTTTAGATATGTCATCGTTTCAGGATTGCGACACGAACATGATGTACAGCAACTGCCCCGGTGGGGACCCAAGACCTTCTCGGAAGGAGCTGTCCAAACTGGTTACACTAGAGGATAGCAGCTCTTCAGTACATACGTTTAGTCCGCTGCAAAGTTTGTTTGTAATCACGATTTGTATTGTTATTTTTTTTAGAACCATTTAAAATTATACCTCTACTATGTCGTTTTAATTGATCATAATATTATTTTGTCCAAGGAGGTTTACTGCTATTACTATCGATACTGATAAGGGTGTATAGAGATCCTATTAACATCTAAGGAGTTCAGGCAAACCTCACCTGCAAGTGGTGATTAGCAGATCAACAGACGAGGCTCTGGCGAACTACCATATACCGGCAATAGGCTCGCCACCTATTACGTGGAACCGACAATGTAATTGGCGAAGTGTGGGCGTATAATATGCCTCTGCCTACCCCTTCGGGGAAACAGGCGTGAATGTATGCATGTAAGCCTTGCTTACTGCAAATCCTTTTTTTTAATTGCAAGTGCAGGTTCTTATTCAGTCGGAAAGGTTTATTTCATTTCATCCATACCATGTCCACTGCTAAATATAAGCCTCTGCAATAGATTGAGCAAACTGATTTGCCTAAATCCACCGACTACCCATCGCCTTGACTAGAGACCTTTACCGGTTCGCGGTCGCCACTGAAAAACCTTAACCCTTGAGCGGGAGGAGCACATTGAGTCATGTTATCCGTAGGAGCGATAACTTCAGGGGTAGAGACGTGTTATTATTATTATTAGCTAGGTAGAACGAGGACATACGCAAAACGGCTGGCAGCGGTTGGCGAAGAGCGGAACATTGAGAGTCTCCGCCCCGCACCGGACATAGTGGTGTGGTGGCGTAGAGACGCTCAAAGGCAGGCTCTGAGCGCATGGCGGCGGAAGCTCTTCCGGAGTGCCGAGTTTCGTGCCGAAGGTTCGAGACGCCGTATCCTCGAGGCGGTAGGGCTCATCTTGGAGCGATGGGTAAACGTCGGTGGGGGTCGATGACCTTCCGGCTCACGCAGGTACTTTCCGGGCACGGGTGCTTCGGGAAGCAGATGCTTCCCGACACAGATTGTGTGACGTCGCCGGAGGGGATTCGACCCGGTGTTGCCACCATTGTGACTGTGCGGTGGGCACTGCACATCACACTTTGGTGGCGCGCTCTGCGTTGGTGGGGCCGCGGTCGACGTTAGTCGCGGCCCTGGGTGGAGTGGCTCTTTCGCTGCCGACCATTATGCAAAAGATGGTCGACAGCGAAATGGCGTGGGAGGCGATGGCCTCCTTCTGCTAAGTGGTAATGTCGCAGAAGGAGGCGTTGGCGCAGCAGGCGGTCCAGGAGGGCCCGTCAGGCAGCGCCCGGGGGGTCTTAGGAGGCGGGGGCAGGGGACTCCTTCCGTCTAGCCAAAGACCCCCCAAAGGGGGGCGCGACACACTGCGCCTCTTTAAGGAGGTCCTCTCGGTTTTTATCCGCGTGAAGTCGGCCGCGGAAGGGGTGCCTGAAGCTACAAACCTAGGAAATGCATTTTGTTATCGACATAAAACAAAAAAAAAAGAGCGAAACCTCGAACTCATTAGCCTGCCATTGGAGAGGCTGCAGTGCACTGCAGTGGAAGAATGTAGGCTGAAGATGATATGCTTATAAATCGATTATCATTTATACGCTACTCTAAATTCACACATAATTAATGAGGAATAAGAAATAGTTAAGTTATGTACTAACAATAACACCACAGAAACGTTAATGAAAACCTACTCCTTCCAAAAGCACCTTAATCATACAATATGATCCTGAGCACCATGAAATAGATAATGAACTTATTTTACCAATTCCAAGGCTTAACTTTGAATGCTTAAATAATTTACATGTGTCATGGCAAAGCGTTAGGTAAATACTTATTGCACACAGCAGAAACATTAAACTCTAATCATTACGATTAAAATTGAGCAAGCGAGTTTTAAGTTTAATTTCCTCTATCAGAGTAAAGTGAATATATACGTTCTGCGCGGCTGTTTCCAGCTAACAAACTAATTAACAAAATTCCATCCACCACCGTGCAGATGAGACTGCTCTTAATTCCATGCAAATAGCAAGCCACACAGAAAACGGCTAGAAATATTCAGTATGGTAGGCAGGGTATTATGAAATTATGCGAATCCAACATACATGGCCACGGTTTAAATGTAAAGTCGCAGTGTGGGTAACGAGTTTTCGCAAAAATTATTTAACTTTAACACGTTGTGTGGATGTGATGGAGTCTTGGTTGGTGTTCAGAGGTGATTCAATTTTAATTTGACATCTGTCACTTATTGTCAACACTCTCTCACATAAGCCGTCTTCCGTGTTGCTATATCTATATATATAAAAGAAAGTCGTGTTAGTTACAGCACTTATAACTCAAGAACGGCAGAACAGATTTGGATGAAAATTGGTAGGGAGGTAGCTTAGAGCCAGGAGACAGACATAGGATACTTTTTATCCCGTTCGACAGCGTTCCCGTGTGATTTGACATGAAACGTCAGTCACTATAAAACGTGATATAACAAAAAAGAATCAGACTTGGAATAACAAAAAGCAAATGACAGCTATGTAATGACGTATGGATGACAATTTGATATTTGTAAGAAATCAATATCCAAACTATTTCTGACTTCTTGGCGGAAATGTGAATATGAGTTTTGAAATAATTTTTTAGGTGAATTGAAGTGAAGTGAAGTTTAATTAATAATGCCGCGAACAAGACTATCGAATCTTTACCGATAAAGCCGTAATGCAAGAAGAATTCGAAATACTGGAAATGAAAGGACTGAAGAAGAACAAGAAATTGCACGTGAACATCGCCGCAATAGTATGGCTCGACTTCGTGCTTCTCAATAAATAATAATAAAACAAAAAATGTCGTGTATCACAAAGTACTTAAGTGAAGAGCAACTTTGTACTAAAATACAGAAATAATAATAAATGATTAATGTAGGTATTTAATTTTTTTGTAATATTTCCAATAAAATAAAAACACAATCTGCTTATTTATTGCCATTAAGGCGGAACAAAGTTCGCCGGGTCAGCTCGTTCTTTATATACTATTATGGTGTTATCCCAATAATAATAATAATCTTTTATTGCACATAAAACATAAAGATATTACAAAAGGCATTTAAAAACTTAAAGTACAAAGGTGGACTCATCTCTAGAAGAGGTCTCTACCAGCCAACCCTAGAAGTTGTGTATAAATTTGTAGGTACGGGATTTAATTTAATATATCTTGATTCATCCTGAAAGTATTTTTTTTTATTATATCTTAAAACCATTAATTGAGAACGATGGAGGTAAGCATAGGGTGTATAGAGCCCAAGCCAATCTCACCCGCAAATGGTGCACCCGCTGATCAACGGACGAGGCTCTGGCAAACATAAGGTCTCGATAAGCAGCAATAGGCTCGCCACCTAATACGGGGTACCAACAATATAATTGGCGAAGTGTGAGCGTATAATATGCCTTTGCCTACCCCTTCGCGGAAACAGGCGTTTCTATGTATGAAGTTAAGCAACATTTGTAGAAGCCTTTGTACAAGTTATGCTGTGTTTACAAGATACTATTGAGATATAGCTATTACGGAGGTCCCGTTCCTTATCACAAAATTATATCACGCATACATAAACAACAAATATATGTCTTGTAAACATAAAAAAAACATATACCAAAATAAATATCTTACAAACCCACTTAATTACTTAGATCCAAGATAAGTAATATCATTAAAAACTTGACTGTCCCATGAGTCACATACGACTCACGATGAACTTCAGGAATAAGTTCAGGAGTCACATGTGACAAATTTTTTGATATAATTTTGGGATGTATTATTGATATGAGCGTATGACAGTACTTTAATAAAAACTACGTGAACGTGTAGATAAAAACCCAATCTTTAAAGTAATGAAAAAAAAAATCGCATACATTTTTGTAGAATAAAGATATGAATAGTATAAATCATAACTGTTCTAATGAGATCGGGTTTTATATTTTAATAAAATTAAAGTAAAATAAAAGACAATAAAAACGTTTTATTAGGAAATATATTTTACAAAATACCTAATCACACATGTTTTTTGTTGTAGCAAACTAAACAAAATGCTTTTTTACATGCTCTGCACTCTGTATGCACTTGTTTGGCATTTCGAGCCAACTGCCATTGCAATTTCAGTTTAGCATAGCAACCGCTACATCGCTTTCGAACTAATTAACTGTTTACTGTATTACGTGGAATTTCTTGAAGGCTGTGACTGACCAAAGAGGAAACTGAAGATCTTGGAGTCAGAGAAAGCAAAGGTCTTTGCGGCAAATTAGGTTCTATAGTTGTCGATGCTGACCCAATACAATGTCGAACTAATAATTCTTGCACTTGCAATACAGATAATTTAGGACACTCTGACGCCAATTCTTTGTACATGCACCTTGCGTTTGTAACTGCAACTTGGAATAGCAGATCCACGGCAGTTTTTTTGTACCAGGTTAGACTTTTCCATAAAGGACAATAGATAGGTCAAGTTTGAGTTACGTACTTATACAGACTGTCTATATCTTACTGAGATCGAATCAATGTTAATTAAACATTCAAAACACAAGCAGAATTACTCATTAATAAATCAGTACCAAGTTAATGCGCTTACAAATAGGACAAGTATTCTTTACAAGATCTTTTTTTGTGATGTCCCATAAATCGTCTTTTTGAGTTAAGTCACTATTACATTAAGCTTGCCAATTGATTGTTTGTTTTACTTAATTATAACTTTTAAAAATTCCGTTCTATACGACACGTCGTAATAAAAGTCGGAACTCCACCCCTGAGGTCAGAGGTTCGATTATCAAAAAGAACAAATATTCATGTGAATATATCCATATATTTATAAGACACTATTCCACTAAGCATGCGATCTCCAAATATGTATGTCAATATCCTACATGGAACCCAAATCTTTTAAGCGGGGCGTGAAACGGCATTTTAGCAGGCCGTCATGAGTGCGTGCGCTTTGTACCATGCTGATTTCAACTATGAAGCGCCTTCATGTTTGTGAACAGCATTGACTGCTTACCATAAGGCATCATTATGACGTATCACATTAAAAAAAACTACATCCTCAGGAGCGAAGTACAGGCTTGACCATCACGCCACTATTTAACTGCTATCGGTTTTCGAATAAATATAAAAATAGTTTTTTACAATCACACTAATTATTTATTTCGAAGATTAGTAAAGAAAAATCATTTGTTATACTCTTTATATGTATGTACGTACCCTTAAGTTTAATATGTTCGAATTTTAATATAAATTTTTTAATTATGAATCTTAATAACCTAGTTACTTACATTAAAAATAAAAACTAAAAGATTAGTACTATTAAGAACTTGTGTTTTGGTTATACGGATAAACATACATAAATACACTTTTTGTTGGAAAGCTATGTACTTAACATATTATATACGATGCACCGAGACCAGAGTTAATATGAAATATAAATAGATAGATTTCAAAATGTGGTGTGAGACTTGAACCCACGTTCGCAGGAGCGGAGTCCACTCTACTTTGGTTGTAAAAGTCAAAGTATTTATTGCCAAAACTATGTTGTATTAACAGATGTTTTATAAATGGTAGTATCAAACTTAGACCCAGATAGGGCACAGCAAAATAAATAAATTATTATTATTATCCACAAATTGAATTAAAATAAATTTTTAATTAAAATAAAACATGAGACAAAAAAAAACAATAAATAACAAACTATTTTCCGACACTTACACCAATTATTTAGTTCAAAGATAAGTATCATTAAGAACTTGTGTTTTAGATACTAAATAACAAATAACGAACGTACATACCTACATACTAAATATACAAAAGAAAACACCCAAACCTGAACAAATATTCATGATAATGCACACACAAAGATATGTCCCTTATGTAATCGAACCCACGACCTCAGGAGTGTAGTGCGTGTATACATTTTACATCGTACTCAAATATGTACAAGGAATTGAACTAACGACGAACAAGTTTAAATTCCTTATTGTTTTGCCTCTCCTATAGATTTTCCCAATCAAGTTAATTGACACTTATGCTTGTCCGTCTATTAGGAAGTCTAGCATACTAGGATTCAGAGCATCCCTGAATAGCACTAACGATCGAGGCCATTGTGAAGTCTAGAACAAGAGCTAGAAAACTCATTAGTGGAATAAATCGATGGAATGTGCTTTAAGGCCAAATACTTCGATGTCTGATGAAATTAAATGCCGAGGTCACATGGTGCAGTGCAGCTATTTCTTTAGCAGTTTAAATAACAGTCAAACACTGAGGCGCTTACTAATAAAAAAAAAGATTTAAAGTTAAACCAGGTTTAAAACTGTGCTGTCACTTTTAATTGATAAAATGAAGACAGTGACAGCACTAGTTTGAAACCTGGGTTAACATTATGGGTGCATAGGGATCCTACGAAGACCGAAGGAGCCTTTTTTTTTTTGTTTTGGCCAACGTCCCCCGGACCAAAACCGGGAGGACCTCCTCAGAGAGGCGCAGTGTACGCGCCCCTCCTACCTCCTTGTGCGACCATAGCGTTTGTGGCCGACTTCTCGGAGGTATTATGGCTAGACAGCAGGGGCCCCCTGCCCCGCTGCCTAAGACCCTCCTGGCGCTGCTTAACGGGACCTCCTGGCTCGCCCGCTGCGCGCTCTACAGGTCCCTCTTAGTTCCCCCCCGGTAGTCAGTCAGTGCACCCAGAGTCGTCGAAGGAGCCTAAGCCAACCACACTTGCAAGTGGTGCACCCTCCGATCAACGAGGCTCCGGCGAATATAACAGTGCCCGGTAAGCGGCAATAGGCTCGCCACTTATTACGTGGGACTAACTATATAATAGGCGAAGTGTGGGCGTATAATATGCCTCTGCCTACACATTAAGGGAAACAGGCGTGAATGTATGTATGTATGTTTAACTTAAGATCTTGTTTAATAATAAGCAATTGCTAGTGCAAGTTTACATTTTTTTTTTTCAAAAATCCTTACATAATAGGTTGGGGAAAAAGTCTTTTCGTATTTTTGTATCAAAAGTCAAGACATTTTTTTCAAAGTTTATTTACATTTATTTACAATATATATGTACCGTTTTGTTGAATAACTTTCTGCCATTTTGTGGGCAGAGACATTATCCCGTTACTGTAGAAACTTTGGGACTTCTGATCAAAAAAACGGGACAAATAGTTTTGGCAGTCCTCTCTTGAGGTCAACCTTACAGAACCTAAAGAATTCTGCAGAGACCGAAACAGGTGAAAATCTGAAGGCGCAAGGTCAGGGCTATATGGTGGATGCACTAGGACCTCCCAGTCGAACTCTCTTAATTTTTGCTGAGTGGCTAAAGATGTGTGTGGTCTAGCGTTATCGTGATGAAAGACCACACCCTTCCTGTTGATCAATTCCGGCCGTTTTCTCTCGACTGCTTCCTTTAATCTCATCAGTTGCTGGCAGTAAAGATCAGAATCGATGGTTTTGCCGGGCGGTAAAAGCTCATAATAAACAATGCCCTTCCAATCCCACCATACACACAGCATCACCTTATTTCGTGTTAGGCCAGGTTTGGCCACAGTCTGTGAAGCCTGGCCAACTTTCGACCACGACCTTTTTCGCACGTTCTTGTCGTACGTGATCCACTTTTCATCGCCAGTTATCAATCTCTTCAAAAACGGCTCGGTTTCATTACGTCTCAATAATGAATCGCAAATGAGTACACGGTTCATTAAGTTTCTTTGAGTGAGCTCGTGTGGCACCCAAATATCGAGCTTTTTTGTATAACCAGCTTTCTTCAAATGGGTCAAAACTGTTTTGTGGTCAATTCCCAGTTCTTCAGCTACATCGTAACTACTAATATGCCGATCTTGCTCCACTCTTTCAAAAATGGCGTCCATTTTATTCGTAACAGGGCGACCAGAGCGAGGTGCATCTTTAACATCAAAATTTCCGGACTGAAAACGTTTGAACCAAATTTGTGCTACTCTTACTGACACTGCATCAGGTCCATAAACATCACAAATTTTTTTCACTGCTTGAGTTGCATTTTGCCTTTTTTATAATAAAATTTTAAAATGTATCGAATTTCTTCATTAGATTCACTCATTTTAACGGAGAGAAAAACAAATGAAAAATAGCGGGAAACAACTTTTTTTTATTTTTTTCTTTTCTTTATAATGGAACCTTTTTAATGTTACCAAAACCAGCCAGACACAAATAGTACAGTCAAAAAAATTTTATAATAAGTTTATACCTACGTTATGCGAAAAGACTTTTTCCCCGACCTAATATTAATAATATTCCTTTTTTCCGTTTGTAAAAAATGTTCTTACGCTCGTTCTTACCGGTTAGGTTATATGGGACTCCTCCTTGGCTTGAAAGACCCCTGCAGCCTTTCCACTAAAAAGCAGACTAATCCGGCTTGTCGAAGAAGGGCGAGACCGTGGTAACTCATCAGATCACGTCCTCGTCCGCACATAAGGATATACCTAGCGGCATCTCAAGATACTTATAAAATAAATTAATAAATATTTTCTAACAATTACACCAATTATTTAGTTTCAAGCTAAGTATCATTAAGAACTTGTGTTATGGATACTAAATAACGGATAAACATAAATAAATAAAAAATTTTTTGTAATTAAATACTTAATATACAATAGGGAAACACCCAGACCAGAACAATATTTATGTTTAGCACACAAATATTTGTCCTGTGTGGGAATCGAACCCCCGACCTTGGAGTGGAGAGCGGGTTTACTCGCCACCACGCCATATCGGTCGTCAAAACTACTTAACCACCATAATTAATTATTTCTGTCCCGAGTGTCGTGGGAGGCGACTAAGCCAATCCCGTGAAAGCGAATTTCATCTGTGTGTAAATAAAAAATAACACTTCATTAAAATAATTCTATGTTTACCAATCATATGTTTGTTATATTAGGTTAACCTGCTGGCCAAACTAGCTTAAAGTTCTTATTTCAATTGTTTTGTTATATAAGCTGTTGGTATTCTTAATAAATAAAAAAATAACAACTCTTGTCTTTTTAATTGCTGCCATTTGAAGTCTGCTGAACATAGGCCATGCTCAACAATTCTTAATTTTTTTTTGTGCGTTTAGCACGTTTAGCCAGAGATATAATCATAACATATCGACCGTAGCAATTAACAATGTCGTATGTGAAAAGCAGTTTCTTCAAACAATGTCGTAAGTGGAAAGTAACAACTTATAACTTATGATATGGTTAAAAGTAAAGACTTTTCACTTACGACATTATTAATTGGTACCATCGATATAAATCATATTACATGAAAATAAGTGGTGACAAAGATGATAAATGGTAAATGAGATGCCTTCCTTCTAAACCATTTGAGTCCTCAGTAAAGATGTGGGACTATATATAATATTTTACAATTATACCAATCATTTAGTTCCAAGATGAGTATCATTAAGGACTTGTGCTATGGAGACTAAGGCATGCACAACGGTCACTAATCCTGTTTGTTCTGTCTCTCTCAACTACAAACAAATGACTGAAATGCAATGACATTTTAATTAAAATTAAGAACTGGACTTGGCGGGAAAGTAAAGCGTCATGTCTGCAGTTTTGTATTATTTCGAAAATTTGTGATATTTCGAACATAACATTAATGTGTGATAAAGGTGGATTATTAACCGTAAAGTGTTTGTAAACGTACATGAGTGTTGATAAATAAAACAACAGTGCAACATCACTTTTTAAATTCTCTCAAGAAGTCCATGTCAGATCTTAGTCTTTACTGAAAACTCAAGGTAAATAAGGTGCTCTCCCCGCACTTCATTTACAATTTTTATCTGTATCACCAATCGTTCTTATTTACTTAGAATTAAATATTATAAATATAATATCTTTTATTTGACACTAGCTAAATGTGCTAAAGGCACGAAGCCGATATGTTTTTTAAAAAGCATATTTAATATCACAATGAAATCCACAGACGTTTGAACCTTAAACTTCATCGATGGCCCGATCGTCTGTCATCAATCAAGTGTAGGGACATTGTAATTTAATCCATAAATGATTGATGAGTTCCACGCTCCGCAAGAATAGGCGAAATTTCTGTCAGATTTCTCGGATTAAATCGGTGTTGGGTTGGATTTCTTTTTAAAATCTATAAGACTCTAGCCAATGATATTTTTCTTAAAGAGTAGGTATGTTCATACTTCGCCGGACTCAGATTTAGCTCTTTAACAAGACGTATCCCGTGGTAACAACAATAAATCATTATCACATCTTAGCTTTGCTCTATGCATCTCATCATGCTCTCTGCTCACTGGTTTAACTATATTTGACTGAATTTCAGTTATCACGTGGAGCGACTGCCGTCTGACCTCCGCAACCCAGAGGGAAACATTTAAAACGGTTAAACTAGCTGTCAGGATGTTAGAAGGCACTGACGTCCTAATAACGACTGGCATAGACGTTCATGATGACAGCTGAGACCAACGGCTTAACGTGCTTTCAGAGGCACGGAGCAAACGATAATCACAAACATAACCTAGAAAAGTCCTAGGTACGCCAACACGGTTTGAACCAGATACCCTCTTAATTTAAAGGCAAGGGGTTTCGTCACTGGGCTATCGCCGCTCTTGGTAACAATAATAAACGAGACAGATAATACGTTTCAAATAGCGTTAAAGCAAAATGCAATTTTTTTTTTTTTGCTATAATATCATTGACAATGCCTATACCCGCGTTTTAACCACGTTAATTAAATGAAAAATACTATTAAAATATATTTTACTGACTGTGCCAGCGGTTTCACCTGTGTTAATTTGAGAAAGACGCGTCTATTATGAATCGTTGTTCCTGGTATATGGCGAAGAAAATAAGTTACTCGAAGTACTAATCTTTCGCAAACAAAGTTGCTAGCACCAGCTAGTATCGTAATAAATTACATTTATACATATTTTCACTGAAGCGCTCGTAGCTCCGCGGTGCTCGGTGGTCGGAAACGATCACCGAAGTAAAAATTAAAAAATTAAAATTAAATTAAATTAAATTAAAATTAAAATTAAAAATTCATTTATTCAAGTTTGGCTCAATAGAGCTCTTATGAATGTCATACTTATAAACTAACGCGCCCATTCACTGCGGGCGGGAGCTTGATCGTAAAAGAACGGACAAGAAAATCGTCAAGTAAAGCAGAGCTTACAGAGGTCAGCCTTTGCATGGGTGATAGTTTGTATGGCATTCAATGTCGAGTGCTTCCGTGCTTCGGAAGGCACGTTAAGCCGTTGTTCCCGGTTATCACAAAATGTGATAGTCGTAAAGCCATATTAGAGGCCTATTGGGCGGCTTTTAAAATTCTAACAGCAGGACGCCATACACCTGCCTCCGCCAATCGCACTGGGTCCGCGTGGTGGAGTATGACCCAATACCCTCGCACCTTGGTATGTGAGAGGAGGCTCGTAGTAGTGGGACGTTAATGGGCTGAGATGATGATGATGATATTTTCACGCCTGTTTTCCCGAAGGGGTAGGCAAAGGCATATTATACGCCCACACTTCGCCAATTATATAGTTGGTCCCAGGTGGCGAGTCCATTGCCGCTTACCGGGCACTGTTAAGTTCGCCAGTAAAGTAAAGTAATAAATTATAGCAAAATATTATTTGTTATTCTGATGTACAAGCTATTTAATTTATAGTTTCATTATTTTCAAACTTATCAGAGATACAGTACAGTCAGCGAAAAATATATTTCTTTTTAATTCAATGTTTATTGCACTCCATAATGTTTTACATAAGGTCTTACATCTACACAAGTTACAATTATGGACCCTGTTGGGCACGGCAAACTTAGGAGAGAGGAAGCATACTAGTGCGGTAACACTGAAAGCGCTAACACGCTTTTGGCAATAGAGGAGAGTATCAATCTTTATGGCGCAAGACAACACGCATACGTACTTAAATACTATTTGCAAATACATATCTTATTACCCAAAGAGTTCTAAGAAACGATCCCTCACACCACACATACAAAAAAAATCGAGCTCCATCGAAATTCCTAGCAAACTAGTCTGCATAGAATAAATAAATACCAACTTCTGCAATTCATTCATTGATAAGAGTGCATTCTAGTATGATTCCACCACGCTGGAGTCAAACAAAGTTGAATAATCGTTTATCCTCGACACTGCCCCATTCTATTGTTAATTTTCCAATTAAAACCCCTCGCCCCGGGATAAATATGGCTCTGAGAGCCACTGCTATTTAAGCGGGAAAACGAACGAGGAAATCTTGTTTCTTTAGCAAAAGCGACAACTTGATGCTATAGCAATCAGATAACAATGATTTATAGTGAATGCTTGTCGGCTTCTGTATTTCAAGAGCTATTTCAGTTTGTGATTTTTTTGTAAAATTTTTTTGTTTTATACTTTTTGGGGGGAAGATTGATGCAGTTGCTGTCATTTTATTGTTTTGGTTTGCTTTTGTTTTTATTTTACCACAAAGTAAACATACAGCTCATAGACTAAGGAACAAAATAAATGCATTGTAACTCAATTACAGAACTTCTTGGCGGAAATGTAAAGCTCTTTGCGTCTGTGCTTTTGCTTGGTCTGCAGTTTTTTTTCTATTTCGTTCATTAATGTGTAATAACGTAAGATTATTAACCGTCAAGTGTTTGTGAACGTACACGAAAATTGACAAATTTGCTGAGAATTCATGGGGTTTAGGGGGTGGGCATCTCATTTATCAACTTTATCAGCACACATTATCTACTATGAATTATATATTATTAATATATATTTTACTTGACACTGGCTATATGTGCTTAGTGCACGAAGCCATTATTAAAAATAAAAATATAGAACGAAATTTACAAATTGTTTAAACATTCGCCCAAACTAATGAAAGCTTATATCTTCAGGGACCAATTTCTGTTGGTGTACACTGTTTTATTTGTTATATTATTTTATATTAATAAATAAGGCACTTTCATAACGAGACGGAGTGGGTAGGCCCCCCCAGGAGACCCATTCGGCAAACAGTCAACGAGTCACAGGTACACAGCAAGTTTTTCATAGACTCCTCTTCGTCACCACATCTACGACATAGCGGTGATTGCACTAGTCGCATCCTGTGGAGCATTTTGTTTGTGGCATAATGCCCTGTTAGAGCCCCAATTATCAGTCTGGCTTGTTTCCTGCTACCTTCGCAGAGGGCCTTTTACCAGCTGCTCCCTGTCTCCCCGATGAGGGTCTTTAAAAGCTTAAGCACCGGTAGCAGCTGCCATTCCGATAGTTGTTTCTCCATTATATGCTTTTTTAGCGATGTGGCTATTGTGTCATGGAGAGTGCAATGCATGGTTCCGGTCCCGTAGCACCAACCCACCAAAATGTTATTTTGCTTGTAAATGAATCTAAGTTTCGTGCTTTCAGCGTAGTTGTATTTGTTTTTTTTTTAAATATAATTCGCACCCCGGTGCTACAACGTCATTTATGCAATTTTGTCATAATAAATTTGATTATGAGAAAAATTACGAATATACCAAACTGTAAGATGTTTCGTTTTACTGTGAATTGAAGTCTGAAATAAAGGCTGAAATATTACTAGTTAATTTCTTAAATAAAGAATAACTATGTTTTATAACAGGATATTTAATTTGGAAACGCTTCTCCCGGAAGATTAAATTGTTTGCAGAAGTGACGTTGTAGCACCGGGGGTGCGTTATGTGATTTTGACGTTTTAAAGTTCTATGACATATTTTCAGTTCTTTTTACCTTTACTTTACTTTACTCGTCTTACACGACACACAAACGCGAGACATCGGTAGTAATTCTTTAGAAGTGTCACTTCAACAAGGCACTTTCCTTTTGCACTCTAATACACCAGCACTAGAACATCGTGCTTGAAAACGCAAACCAATTTATAACACACCAATAAATTAATTATATTCAATGAAAAACCTAATTGAGCTATAATTTTGATAAACAAAACTAATTGACTTTTAGCCTAAAATATCTTTATCATTTAATTAAACCCGCACTAATTGATATATGTATGTAAATCTTTTATCTTAGTTAATATTCAACTAATCAGATTGCGTAACTTAACAAATTTGTGTTTAGATGTTGAACCTTGACATATAATTTTATTATCTATAAAAAATACAAGTGAATTGCGTAGGATATTTTTAGTTTAACAAACATAACATCACTTACATTAGTTTATTGTGTTTGTTGGCTTTTTTTATTTTAATTTAATTAAGAACCTGATTTTATTTTTGTAATTTTTTGACATAGTAATATTTAGTAACTTACATAATTGTTATTTAAATGTAACAACTAGCATGCCGGTGTGTTGGATGCAAAGCTCTGTAAGCCGACATGTCTAACTATATTAAATAAATAAATAAAAATTCACGCCCATAATTATCAGGGGGGGTCAGTATGCCTGCAGATTGTGGGCTTGATTACCACACGGGACAAATGATATCACAACACATACCTACTTAATATTAATAGAAAAACACCCAGACCAGACCATATATTCATGTTTATACACAAAGATTTGTCTCCCGTGGGTATTAAAACCACGACCTCAGAAGCGGAGTGCGCCATACTCGCCACCACGCCATATCGGTCGTAATTTTGAACTTATTTAGTGATTGCGCTTTTCTAATGGTAACTGAAAGAGAATTCCGGAGACGAGCAGCTTGGACAGTAAAATACGAGTCGTAGAAAGAAGTGACATATGACAGAATCTCAAGGCTCTGATGACCGCAAAGAACGCTAGTGCACAACTGTTTATCGTACCTAATAATAAAAAAAAATATGGGAGTCAAAACTACGACCTCAGAAGAGAGAGAGAGAGAAAGAGTGCAGGTATACTGACCTTCACGCCATATCAGTCGTCATAACAATAATATCAATTTCAAGAATCACTTAAAAATCTTGATTAAAAATTAAAACAAGCACGTGTTAACTACATTATCAAATAATCAAAGAAAATCTTCAAACGTTTCTCAAGTGGTTTTATCAGTTATATTGGTGTGAAGGTCCCTAATTATCAGTTAAAACGATAATTATGTTGACCCAATATTATTATTTATTTGTAACTGTCAGGTATAAATGATGTTACTCTGAGTTTAGTTTGATACAGTTCTAAAAACCTAATCATGGATCGACTTGTGATCACTTTTGCTCTCGTAGGAATCGTTGGTGAGCAAAATTGTTTTAATTTTTATTAATTCTTTCCTCTTATTTTTTTTAAATATAAATAAAAAAATAAAGTTAGATTTACTGAATTGAATTATAAAATTATAGTAAGTCTTAAATAGCCAATATTTGTCTTTGCTTCATATTGTTCCATACAGATTTTTAAGTAAATTTTTAACAGACTTGATATTTGTAAGTATAGAAAATTCGTAGCAACTTGACGACCGATATGGCGTGTAGGTCAGTATACCTACACTTCACTCCAGAGGTCGTGGGTTCGATTCCCACCCAGGACAAATCTTTGTGTGCATAAACATGAATATTTGTTCTGGTCTGGGTTTTTTCCTATGTATATTAAGTATGTATTTACAAAAAAAAGTATATAAGTATGTTTAGCCGTTGTTTAGTATCCATAACACAAGTTCTAAATGATACTTACCTTGGAACTAAATAATTGGTGTAATTGTCAGAAAATATTAATTTATTATTAAACTAAAATGATTGTTGTTTCAAATTAAAAATGTTACAAACTAATTGTTTCAAACTGGTATCACATAAAACTGATAATACTTGCTAATAATTGCTTGTAATTTTAAATCTGTAACTTCTTAAGTCTGAAAATATATTATTTTATAAAGTGTAGTACTTCATTTTGCAGTGCATTAAAAATTAACGCCAGTCTTAAAAATATGTTGATTCAATATCAACATATTTTTATGACTGGCGTTATAAACTATGTATAACATCCAAAGCGGCATAAAGTCTCTATTTTCAGCGCTAAGGTGTGTTTTGATAATGACGGTTTGGGTGCTTCAAAAAAAATTATGCTGACTGTATAAACAGTTCGAACTGTCTGATTCTTCTAACTACAACAAATAAATACTATTACTTAAATAAAATATAAAAAACCTACATACATAAAATGTACACCTACATATGTTAGATTATGTATGTTTATTATCTACCGCAACGCCTTCATAGTTTTCTGCTAACTCTAAGGTTAACTGGCAGAGAATGCCTTATGGCATTAAGTTCGCCCTTTGTAATACTTTAAAGTGTGCATTAAAGATTAAATAAATAAAACTAAACCTCTATATGTAAACAAATTAATAACCTCGAAGTTATACGGCCCTCGTTCCAAAGGTGCAACAAATTCATAGATTTATGTTTTTACATTCTCTGAGGCATATTTACATTTATTTTTCTTAGTATATGCGAATACCTGTAAATGGCAATGTCTATATTATTAGTGTCAGCACAAATTGCTCTAATTCTTTCAACCTCTACTACCTCCCGCCTAACACCTGCCCGTTTATTCCAGTTACATCCCCAACAACGTTAAGGGTAAAAGAAGATGCCCGTATTGTTGGAGGCGATGACATCGAGATCACTGAAGCACCTTATCAAGTATCCCTAGTGAACAGGGGTCGACATGCGTGTGGCGGAACCATTATATCCAGCGACATAGTCATAACTGCTGCTCATTGTGTTATGGGGTTTGTTTTCTTATATACATACATACATAATATCTCGCCAGTTTCCCCAAATGCATAGGCAGAGGCATACTATACGCCCACACTTTGCCATTTATATTGTTGGTCCCACGGTTCCACGGTGGCGAGCCTATTGCCGCTTTCCGGGCACTTTCATGTTCGCCAGAGCCTCGTCCGTTGATCGGCAGGTGCACCACTTGCATGTGAGGTTGGCTTGGCCTCCTTAGGTCTTGTTGGATATATACACTCTACACTCTTATACACATTTCAGTATTGTGTTTATAGAATAGAATTTTTTTATTGACAAAATAACACAACACTTACTTACGTCCTTAAGGTGGAGAGTTATGTGAGATCGCTAAAATTTGTCTTATTTAATTTGATTGTTCCTTGTTATCTTTTACGGAAAAAATATGAAAAAATAGACATAAATCTACATCATATAACACGCGAGAAAGTGTGGTTAAAAATAAAATAACCCATATAGTTTCTCAGAATTACACATTTAAAGATGCATCTTGCCTTTTTTTTCGGCCATTTTACTTCTAAGCTATTAATCGCAAGTATTTTATTATGACTCTAGGTTATTAATAGCTTAAACACCGAAGAGATCGTTTGTTTATTTATACAAATTTCATTATTTATTATTTTTAATGAATTTTTAATGCAATCGAGGCACGAGATCCATCTGGAATCCCCTCTGCCGCCTTGTTCGACAGTAGGTGCGAGGACGCCTTGCTAGGCTTTTGAAAGTCAGCGTCATCCACCTACCCCTTAATAGATAAAAAGTAGTCACCGCAGTGTCTGAACGCTTTAAGCATCAAGGGGGACTTCTTGGCGGGAAAGTGAAGCGTCATGTCTGCAGTTTTATTTATTTTTTCAAAATTTTTGATAATTTGATAACTAATGTGTAATAACGGTGGATAATTAACCGTTAAGTTTTTGTGAACGTACATGAATGTTGGTAAATAAAACAAAACAGTGCAACATCACTTTCCAAATTCTCTCAAGAAGTCCATGTTAGATCTCAGTATAGTCACACATCTTTACTGAGGACTCAACGGGTGTAGGGGAGGGCATCTCATTTACCATTAATCATCTTTATCACCACTTAATCTCATTTACTATAATTTATATGTCATTAATATATCTCTTACTGGCTAAATGTGCAAACTGCACGAAGCCATTATTTATGAGAAAAAAAAGCATCAAGGGCACATGGTTGCTAACAAGTTCAAAACAGTTATTTAAAGGAACAGATAACGCGAAATAACAGCTTCAAAATCTCTTCTTTAACTAAATGGTTTAATATCACTACCGCCACGGTTGACGAACGTTACGCCGCGGCGTTGAGGTCTACCTGCACTGCACTCCGATGAGCGTGGGTTCGATTCCCACTCAATACAAATCTTTGTGTGCATGAACATGATTATTTGTTCTGGTCTGGGAGTTATCCTATGTATATTAAAAAAGGATTTACCCAAAATTAGTTTTTGTAAGTATTTCTATCCGTTCTTTAGTACCCGTAATACAAGTTATCAATGATACTTATCTTGGAACTAAATAATTGGTGTAATTGTCAGAAAATACTTATTTTATTTATTTATTTAGCACTTGTGCCTTTGCCTTGAAATCTTCGACAATTCTTATTATTCCTCCTTTTCTATAAATCTAACTTATTTCAGGTCAAACCCTGCCGACTATCAAATACGAGCTGGTTCCTCATTCAGCGAGCGCGGCGGTGACCTTTACCCCGTCGGCGACTTCCTTGCCCATCCTGACTTCAGTTTCTCAAAAATGGACAATGACGTAGCTATCATCTGGATGGGCAGACCTATTGAGTTCAGCGACAGAGTGGCTCCTATCGACTTGGTGGATTCCGGGGATGAGATTGCTGATGGTGAACTATCAGAGGTTACTGGCTGGGGTAATTTATACGTAAGTAACATTACATTATTAAAACCCCGTGGATCGGGAAGCACGGATGGCCGTTAGTTGCTAGTTGGTACCAGTGTAGGACATCTATGGTAGACGTTGTTGGGAAGTCAGGGCCTCCTTATATCCTGACAGCTGGTTTAACCATAGAATGATGTTTCCTTCTTGGTTGCGAGGGTCAGACGGCAGTCGCTCCCTGTAATGCAGCCAAATTTAATAATATCAGTAAGCAGACCCTAGGTTCTAAGTCTAGGACCCAACCAGGATACTGCTAGGATGATGAACATTAGAGATTACATGAAAGCTGTATGAGATTTTTGGAATGTAGTAACTTACATGTATAGAGATCCTACCAAGATCTAAGCCCAAGCCAACCTCATCTGTAAGTGTCGCTTCGGTCGAAAAACGGACGAGGCTCTGGCGAAAATAATTGTTCCAGGTAATAGGCTCGCCACCTATTACGTGGGACCAACAGTATAATTGACGAAATCTGGAGGTATATGCCTCGGTTTCTTAGGGGTCTTCGGGTAAACAGGCGTGATATTAATAAATAAATAAATATTCTCTTACAATTACACCAATTATTTAGTTCCAAGATAAGTATCATTAAGAACTTGTGTTATGGATACTAAATAACGGATAAACATACATAAATACTTTTTTTTTTTGTAAATACATACTTAAGATACATAGGAGAACACCCAGACCAGAACAAATATTCATGTTCATGCACTCAAAGATTTGTCCTGTGTGGGAATCGAACCCACGACCTCTCGAGTGAAGTGCAGGTATACTGACCGCCACGCCATATCGGTCGTCAAAAGTATATTATGTATATTATGTAGTATAAAACAGTACATTTCGATAAATTCCGCTGGTCAATACCAAATATTGTTATTGATACCCGTGGAATAGATAAGGTTTCGATTTCGGCATTTCTATTGAAGTTCTCAAATATTGTAAGCCTTGAGGGAAAATTACCGCCATTCTATATGGACTAAATCGTTGAGAGTTAACATATATTTTAAATTACTTGACTCATGAAATGCATCATTCTCGTTATTCAGAACAGTCAACGTCAAGTAAAGTTTTAGTCAAGTCAGAGCCCATAGAACAGTGGAGAATTTAATAGGAGACTTCTAGGGAGTTTTATAGTAATAATAATAGTTCTTTATTCAAGACCATGGGCCCAATTTTTCGTTAGTAATAATATATACCTAAAAAATAATGTTAGTAGAGAATTTATATAATTTAATTTGGCAGAGAGAGCTTATGTCTATTCCTAGCATTAACTCTACTTTTGAATTTTTATCAAAGGTATTAATGTTTTTGCGAACATACACCGATATGGCGTCGAGGTCAGTATACCTGCACATCACTCCAGAGGTCGTGGTTTCGATTCCCACTCAGGACAAGTCTTTGTGTGCACGAACATGAATATTTGTTCTGGTCTGGGTGTTTTCCTATGTATATTAAGTATGTATTTACAAAAAAAAAAGTATTTAAGTATGTTTATCCGTTATTTAGTATCCATAACACAATTTCTTAATGATACTTATCTTGGAACTAAATAATTGGTGTAATTGTCAGATAATATTTATTTATTATTTTATTTATACATTATATTATCGAATATTAATGAATGCTACTCAGTCCCACTTGAAACCGCGCAGCAGTGACCGACATATTAGTTCTGTCTGCTAGCGATCAAACCCAGGGTGCTGTTGCTGTTGCTTGCTTAGAATCAACACAAAACTCACAATTCACTGCAATATGCTACTTTCCTACATTTGTGTATATTCCAAAGAAGTTATGTCTAAAAACCTACCATATTTATTTATAAAATATACTCGAATTTACACAAGTGTTGAAAAATAAAATTGTGCCGCCATGTGTCTGTTTCCGCGTTGAAGTTGACTTTAACCATTTTATTTTATTTTATTCATGTGGTTTGAACCATTTGTAACGTTAATATTATCTAGGTCTTGACTTTGCCACTGTCACTGTTTGACATATCAGCAGCGATAGGGTCGACCAAGATCAGCCCCTCATTATGACTCTTCTTCTTCTTTCTTTTAAATAAGTGTCAAGTAAGTGATGTATTAGTAATATATAATTCATAGTAAATGAGAATGAGTGGTGATAAAGATGATAAATGGTAAATGAGATACCCTCCCCTAAGCCCCTTGAGTCCTCAGTAAAGATGTGGGACTCCTTGAGAGAAAATTTTAAAAGTGATGTTGCACTGTTTTGTTTGATTTACCAACACTCTTGTATGTTTACAAACACTTAACGGTTAATAATCCACCGTTATTACACATTAATGTTAGAAATATCACAAATTTTAGAAAATAAAACAAAACTACAGACATGACGCTTCACTTTCCCGCCAAGAAGTCTCATTATGACTCATATCAGCCCAAGTACAATTTTTTTTATTTTTAATACAGGAAGGAGGTGGCTCTCCCAAGACGCTGCAAAGAGTTTTTGTTCCAAAAGTGAATGAGGTTGCTTGCAGCAAAGCATATGCACCGATGTACAGCATCACTCCCAGGATGCTCTGCGCCGGATCTACTCAAGGTGGAAAGGATGCCTGTCAGGTATGCAATTGTTTTACGTACCGGCCAATATAATTTCCCAAGTCTTAGGCATTTACACATAATTTTCTGCTGCAAACCCTGTTGTTGATGAGGATTTTCCACGGGTTTGAAATGGTTTTGCGCTAGTCGTGTTATTAGTACTGTAAGCTGCCGTGACTCATTGCATGATCAGGTGCATTATGCCAAATTTCAACAAGATTTGATGAAAAAAATTTCAAGCGAGAGTATTTGCCAGTATTTATAATTTTACATATTACAAATAAAAAAAACAATCGAAAAAATTACTACACTGACACAATCATAATGTAACTTAAATAAAAAAATATTAACACTTTCATACATAGTACTTGATAAATTTGAATTAAAACATAAACAAACAATTGAAAAATCACTACACCGACACAATTATATGTATTCGATTTGGTTAAGTTATCTGCATTTCACTACTATTCGTTCTTCTTCTTTCTTATTATATTCATATGTATACTTAATACTTTTATTTAAACTTTTTATTATAGTATTCCGTTCTTTACACAAACTACTTTATATACTTATTGTAATTTATTTTTAATTATTTAAATAGATGCATTTCACAAATACTGCGCGTGGTAACTCTTCATGCCTAGGTGTTCACGGAAGATCAGCGTCGTGACATCCTATGGTGTCCGACAATGTGCTGAGTGGACATCGTTTCAGTACATGGTTTAATGTTGTATTTTGCTTGTGTAAATTTAATCGTTGCTTTTTCTGTGTACTTAATAACTATGTTTATTTGTACTGAATAATTTATTTTCTTTCTTTCTAATTAATAAAAATATATATAAATTAAGTGCTCATTATTTGGACTTCTTTTATGTTAAAGAAAGTATTATAAATTAAAAATAGAAATTTACATTATCACAGAAGATGCAAAGAGAAACTTCACTGCAGTGAACTTGCAAATGCACTTTCACTTTCTATATATTATAACTATTATGTTATAGAACAGATATTTATGTTCATGCGTATAATGCTTGTATATTGAGAATGGGTGAGAAACAAAAAAAATAGAATATTTTTGTAATAAGAAAATCGGTGTCAAATATTATAGGCTTAAGTTATCTAATGCACTTTTTTTATTTTGCTATAAAAAATTATAGGGAGACAGCGGTGGTCCTCTGGTCCATGAAGGCAAATTGTCTGGAGTAGTATCCTGGGGTCTTGGATGCGCCAGACCCGCCTACCCTGGAGTCTACGCCAAGGTATCCGCATTGAGAAGGTGGTTTGATGAACACATCATGTACTTAAGACTGAAGAATGTATTACGGGCATTACCCTAAATCATGCATATCGAATCACTGAACCACGCTTTATCGAAATATTTTTTTTAAATGTTTTATTATAAAAGGACTTCGAAACTATTTTTTGTTTTATTTCTTCTTTCCACAGCGTTATAGTAAAATAAAAGATAAGTCTTCTAGGTCTGTTTTTTGGGTGGAAAATCATTATATTATATCAATCATCCTCTGTGAAGCAGCAGGGTTCATCAGACTTATACTGACAAAAACTGTTCATGTTCCTTCTTTACTCTTTTTTATTGTTTTACATCGGTAACAAAATGCATTAACGCACTGCCTTCCGACCAAAGGGGGACCGAAAGGGGGTGTGGGACTCACCACCGGCAGACGCGACTGCCAGCAGTAATACCCACTAAAAACCTTCCGACGACGCCCGCCGCTTGTTGAAAAAGAGGCGGGGGCCAGTATTTGGGTTGCAGCTTCTGACACCCCGCCTGCGGCCAACGTCCCCCGGGAGGGCTTCCTCAGAGAGGCGCAGTGGACGCGCCGCTCCTACCTCCCCGTGCGACCAAAGCGTGTGTGCCCCCACTGCCTAAGACCCTCCTGTCGCAGCTGAACGGGCCCTCTTGGCCCGCCCGCTGCGCCCTCCACAGGTCCCTCTGAGTTTCCCTCCCGGTGGTCAGTCCTAAGGGCATCCAGAGTCGCCAATCTCTGGGTGTTACCTTTTCCCGTCCTCCGGGAGGTACTCAGTCCCCCCACCACGCCAAGGTGGAGACTTGCCCGGGGGGTCCTTCTTTACCCTGCTAAGTTTGGGCCGCGGTAACCTTTTTAAATAGTCACGCAAAAGTCTTCTGAGACGAGGCTGCCTTTTGTGTATTTTTACAAACTTTATATGATCAATTGCAGCTAGAAATATATAATGGGACCTATAAGTTATAATATTTTATATAATTGAGTCTTGAGTTAAGTTGTTTCTGTGGGTATCTGCGATCAGTCTTAAGACTATGAGCGAATCTGTTACCAAGTCTACCGGTCCTTTAGTTCTAGGATATGGTGAAGTTTAATTCGTCCCACAAACTGCCCAGTGGCAACCAGATTTTACTGAATTTCAGTGACTATGTGATGCGGCTGCCGTCTGAACTCTGCAACCCAAAGGGAAACTTCATTATAGGGTTTAAGCCCGAGACTTTCTAAATGTGTAGTTATAGACTACACTCTCGGTCTCGCCACTAGGCTAGTGCCGCTTTGACAACACCATGTATATAAATAAATATTCTCTTACAACCACTCCAATTATTTAGTTCCAAGATAAGTATCATTATTATTATTATATTATTATTATTCACATATATTTATTTAATTTACACATAATTTATATTTTTTACAATTATTATATAACAAAAAAGAAAAAATACAATACTGTAAAAAATATAAAAAACGAAGACCGCCGGTCGCGAGGTAACACTTAAACGACTGGCGGCTAGGGCTGAGAGAGAGAAACCTCCTGACAATGCGCGTTTTTTTATTATTATTATTATTATGTTTGTCTTTTTCCGATCTCGGGCCAATGGTGACCCGGACATTTGGAAGGCATGCGTGGGGCCGAAGCCAACACGTAGAGGCCCCATAGACAATTTTAATCTAATGGTTATGTGACACCAACCGGCGATTATCCCTATGTGCACTATAGAATACACCTAAGGACAATCCCCGGTTGGTGCAGTACTATTAGGATAAGATGGAATCTACTATGGCCGGGATATTGGGTTGAAAAGCTGAGAGACTGGGTAAATTAGACTATGGATAGAGGAGACTACCGGACACCTGCCGTCATCATCAGTCTCAAATGATTGTAAATGGCAGGCGGTGACTAGCCAGAGTATTAAATGGGTACTCCAAAATAGCCGTAGTGCAACGGCAGGAGCGCAACATAGATATCCTCGGCTTCAGGGTGTCGAGAGGTGTACACCGTTTTCTACTCACTGCCCAAGAGGACAGTGCGCCAACTCACGACTTATGTATCTTTCACTTCCACCCTGTGAGCATGTAGCTCTTGCGACTTCACCCTGGACAGCCAATAAAGGCAAGCCAGGGGCGAGGGTCCTGCTAGCTTCTTGGGGCCCACTCCGACGAAGCGGAGACGAGACCGCAGTCCGACCCTCTGGAGCACTCGGATTTACGCCCGTGGTGTCGCCACTCACCAACAGCTCGCCACAAGCTGCCCTGCGGGCTTATTATTATTATTATTATTGTAAATACATACTTAATATACATAGGAAAACACCCAGACCAGAACAAATATATATGTTCGTGCACACAAAGATTTGTCCTGTGAGGGAATCGAACCCACGGCCTCTGTAGTGAAGTGCAGGTAATCTAACCTCCACGCCATATCGGTCGTCATGATAGTAAAAAAAACAAATTTTACGGATTTAAATCGCTGTCTTTCTATCAAACTATTCTTATCCTGACGTTTCGAATACTTTACAGTGATTGGTGGTCACGGGAAGAGTGATTATGTTATGATGAAGTGGCAATAATTTCAAGCCGTCAAGTACAGCGGTGAAGCTATAATTACTTTATAAATACTTATGACCACAGGTAAAGCTAAACAGTTTGTCGTCTGTGTGTTTGTCTTGTAACACCTTGTAATAAGAGTAAAATTTCAAATAACGTTATCTTTGTGACAAGGTCGTTATTCTACTTATTACTATCTGAGTAGATTAATGTCTGAGTCTGATATGTACTGCCTTTTTCCTTATTCATGATGACTTGCAAAACCGCAAATAGTTGTAAGCCCTTGTTTACATTTTGCACTTAACTTTAGATTACTTTGATATGTAAATTTTTTACACACATACGTCTTGGGTTGGCACGCACAGTAGCGTTGCAATCCGTTGTATCCCCTGAGTGGTCTGACTGGGGGTCGATGCCGTTCCAGTCGCATTCTCCAGGTGTCTTTCCCATGCATAGGTATCATGTGGGCTATTTAATGGCGGTCATCACTTGTTTCGTTACTCTGAAATGTTGCGACGAGTATAATGGCGCGCGCGCAGCAATGTAATTCGCGCCAGGAGCAGAATATCATGGGTGCGTAATGTATGATATAAGTATACTTGATCTAACACTCAAATAGTATAATTTCATTTGATCTAATCTTGTATGATATAACAATTCTTTTGATATAATATAATAAACATTTCATATAAAATCATATAGTCTAATTTCATTTGATATAATAATCAATTGCTCTAAAGTTCATTTTAAATAATGTTTAAATGTTATAAATATCATTACATATAAAAACGAAGAAAAACGAAGAATCTAATGAACGTATAAATACAAGTTTGAAGCGCTTGGAAGAAAACACAGAATGTAAATTTTTGAAAAGTTTTGCTTCAAATCTTTCCCTTAAAAGAAATTGTTAATAAGTAAGTAAAATAAAGAAACCATTGATTATGTAGACTTAAATGTTTTATTTAATTTATGTAACAAGGAAAATGTCCTAAAAACCATTGTTTTTGGCGGTAAGACAGCAGGGGACCCTGCCCCCGCTGCCTAAGATCCTCCTGGCGCTGCTAAACCGGCCCTCCTGGCCCGCCCGCTTCGCCCTCCACAGGTCCCTCTTAGTTTCCCCCCCGGTAGTCAGTACTAAGGGCACCCAGAGTCGTCGGTCTCTGGGTGTTACATTTTCCCTCGCGCCTCCTGCGCCTTACCGGGAGGTACTCAGCCCCCCCCCACCACGACAAGGTGGAGACCAGTCGAGGGGACGCAATTCTAACTTAACCTAACCGATTTGTGAGAAACCTTACCGAACCTAACCTAATTCGCCCTACAATAGAAACAAAAGGCAATTTTTATAACAAATGATTATTATATCTCATGAGTGATATATAAAATGTTATTAGAGCATCTGTATTTTATATGAAACAATAATTATTCGAAATGAAATTATAGAAAGTGTATATATGACAAGTAAGAATTATATCAAATAAGTGATATACCAATTAAAATTAGTTCATTTGATATTCGATCAAATGAAGCGCACCCCAATATCATTTATGTTGGCTTTCTCTTTTACAAACAAGTCGCGGGTTAACGAAACACACAATCTATTTCACTGAACATATGGTACTGTACAGACAATTTACGCACACTCTCTCAATTTTGTTAATGTCATATTCATATAAAATCAGCTAACGGTTGGACCATGTTGTTAGTAAAGATCGTTAAGAGTCCTGAAGAACGTCATGGAATTACGAGTATTCTTTTATTTATCATTGTTAGTGAATAGTGTTTACGGTGCGAGAATTTTGGCAGTGTATCCATTTCCGTCTATAAGTCACCAAGTGGTATTTAGAGCTTTAACACTTGAGCTAGTCAAAAGAGGACATGAGGTGTTAGTTGTTACAACTGATCCAGCATATCCTAAAGGACAATCACCGCCCAACTTAAGAGAAATCGATGTTCACAATGTTACGTACGATCTGTGGATAAGCCAATTAACAACTTCCCATACAACATTGGAAAGTATAAGCGATAGAAAACAACAAATTCGAAGTGTATTTAAACTTATGTTAGACATATTTGAAAAAGTGCTCCTGGCTGATGAAGTTCAAAATATTATAAAACACAAATATGGATCGTTCGATCTCCTGTTCGTTGAATCATTTTATTTGGCAGGTTTAATATTTTCGCACGAGTACAATATTCCTACTATTCAATTTAGCTCTTTCGGTTCCCTGAACGAATGCTTGGATATTGTTGGAGCGACCAAACATCCCCTTCTATATCCCGCACCACTTAGTCAACGCACAATGAATCTCACCAACTGGGAAAAAGTTATGGAATTCTACAAGGCCATACAAGACGAACAAAATTTTGCCGAATTTGAAGAGCAATCAAACATTTTGCTTAAGAAATATTTCGGGCCGAACACACCGTCGATAGCCAAATTAAAAGAGAATGTTGACTTGCTATTTTTGAACACTAACTTGATTTGGGACAACAACAGGCCGTCACCGCCGAACTTGGTATATTTGGGAGGATTGCACCAAAAGCCAGCAAAGGATCTGCCAACAGTAGAGAATTTTTTTTATTGTTAAATATTTTATTTATTTGTCTTAATTTATCTTGCATAAAATCAAATACACCCCGTATAGGGATCCTACCAAGACCTAAGGAGCCACCTGCAACGAACGAGGCTCTGGCGAACATAACAGTGCCCGGTAAGCGGCAATAGGCTCGCCATCTATTAGGTGGGACCAACTATATAATTGACGAAGTGTGAGCGTATAATATGCCTCTGCCTTCTTAAACACCAAACAGGCGTGAATGTATGTTTGTATATATGTAATTTTTTTTTTTTAAATCATAGTAGGTCTTTTATAAAATGTCCTATGGGAAGGGTTAGGTTAGGGGATACTTTCTTTGTATAGAAGCCGTTTTTCCCTTTTGCGCACAAATTCTATACCCATGACTGTGTCTTTTGTTTCAATTTTCTTTCAAAAAAGTTGTGAAAAGATCAGGATTTCGTTAGACAAATACAGCAATCTTATAAATGTAGAAGGAGGGTAATGTCAATACTTCCAACTTCCGGTATACTGGGTTACAGCTATCAGTTGACTTAAGTCCTTGTATAGCCCTAGTGCATCACTTTTGTGCCTTCAAAACCATCGTTGTATTTACAGAATTTCCCCAAAAAATAATTCCGTATTGTAATATGAACTCAACATATCCGTAGTATGCTTTGACAATACTCATAGTGCTGAAAACTTTTGACAGAGTATATAAAAGAAATAGCAAGCTGTTTAATCATTTACAAAGAGTCTGGGGGTGGATTTTCCATTTATTCTGATAGTCACTATAAAGGCCCAGATATTTTATATCAGAAACACAGCAAATTTTATCATCATTAGCCTTTAATATGACAGTGGGCGTGCTAGTATTTTGTCTAAAATGCATTATTTTTGTCGTACTACTATTAAGAATTAATTTATTTGTATCTAACCAGCTGTTTACAGTCTCCATTACACTGTTCATTTCTTTTTCATATTGACTTATGTCAGTACATTTAACAACTGCAAAATCTTAGCATAAAATAATTTGCATTTACAAGTCTGTAGGTAAACAATAAACACTCATGATACAAAATAATATTTTTTTCATATTCAATGCATTTCTTTTGAGCAATAAACGTCTAACATTACAAAATATGTAACGTAGCGTTTCATGTTGATTATCTTTTTATAATACATATATTTCTGCACTTATAGACTTAATTGTTTTTTTAGGTTTTATAGTCAGTTTAGTAAATAATTAAGTAACATCTTTGCTAACAATATGTAGTCATTTCGCCTTGGGTTGTCAAGAACTGGCAATAATAATTTTAAATTTGTGGAATTTGAGCAAACAGCTCAATTCTGCATATCATTTGATCTTTACATTATCAAAAGTTATCATTCCTGTCATCTTTTCTGTAAATCGGTTTTACAATAGCAGTTTGTAGGTTGTTTGGAAAGACACCTGTGCTAAGTGTTAGATTTACAATCTGTCTTAGGCTGTGTCCCCAGTAGGCAAACTGTTAGCGGCCTACTGAGTTTGCGGCGTACCGATTTAGTACGCCCTTCCATATATTTGAAATGGAGTGTCCACAGTCTGCTAATTTTGCGCTCACTATACGCAGTTTGCAGCGTCGGTCTCTCAGTCTTGCAACTCAGTCGGCCGCTAACAGTTTGCCTACTGGGGACACGGCCTTAAGGTGGGGACATATACAAAGAAAATCTCTTTATTAATTTGATGGGTATACCATCTATTCCTACACTTTGTGTCGTTTTAAGTGATTGGATACTTTTTTAAAACAGTTTCAGTTGTGGTTTGCGAAACAAAGATGTAAGTCAAATCAAAATCCACACTGGGTATTTTGTCTCCCTTCCCAATCTCCTTTAAGTCAACAAAGTGATTATTGAAAATATTTGCCATAGTAAATAATGGGTTCGCTTATTTTTAGCCCATCACTACCGTAAACAAACTGTGCCGTCCCAGAAGGCGATTGGTTCCTATTTCTATAAATTATTTGCCTGGCTGCCTTTGATTTGTTTATAGATGTTTTAATATAGTGGTTGCTCTGAGCTTGTTGTGTTAAATATACAATTTTTTATAATGCCGAGCAAAATTTTTTTTAATAAAAGTTTATTTTTAATATTAGGGCACAGTCTATATAACCACAATAGCTGACGTTTCCTCTTACTGCAAATACAAATACCGCGTGAAATCCACTTTTGCTTCTTTTTCCTTTTGATTTTTACCATAGTTTTAGGAATACATAGATCATGAAACAAGCAAATGGTACCAATATAAGAATCATAATCGACAATTATCATATCCATATATCTCAGAGAAGCTCAATGATTGAATAGCCTCTTTAAATTTATTTCTATTTTCTTCGCAATAATCATGTCTTTTCTAAACTTTTCTAAACTTTCCAAAATCCAATTGCACAAGGTTTTTCAGTTGGACAAGTAATACTAGAGAGACGTGGTCAGATAGACCAAGCTCCATTACATAACTCTTGCAGCACTGAAAGTTGTGAGCAAAGTTATCAATACAAGTCCCACTGTCAAGTCCTGTCGGTTCCCTAATTTGTAGCTTTGAGTTATAGTTAAGTAGTAGCTTTTCAAAGTCCATTGTCAGTTTATTCTTTTTTAGATTATTGATATTGAAATCATCGCATATAACATAATTTTTACTTTTTTTTTTTTTTTTGTATGTCAGAGTTGGGCGGTGTATATATACATACTACAATGATATTTTCACATGGAAGGCTAATAGCACATGCCTCAATAATGCATTTTACACAATAATTGTATATGTCAATTACAACACATTCATATCCCTGCTGAAAAAGAATGCAAGAACCTCCTCTTCGAGTATCTCTTATATAGCTAGTTACTAGGTTATAATTATTAACAAATATTTTTGATAAGTCATCTTTACGCATGAAATGTATGTATTTTCTGCGAACAGTAACTGGATTGGAGAAACTCTACCTCCACAGGCCCCTCTTAGTTTCCCCCCCGGTAGTCAATACTAAGGGCACCCAGAGTCGTCGGTCTCTGGGTGTTACATTTTCCCTAGCGCCTCCTGCGCCTTACCGGGAGGTACTCAGCCCCCCCACCACGACAAGGTGGAGACCAGTCGAGGGGACGCAATTCTAACTTAACCTAACTGATTTGTGAGAAACCTTACCGAACCTAACCTAATTCGCCCTACAATAGAAACAAAAGGCAATTTTTATAGCGACTTTGGGCTAATATCTGGGTGTTACCTTTTCCCGGCCTTCGGGAGGTACTCAGCCCCCCACCACGCCAAGGTGAAGACCTGTCCGGGAGGGCGCGAGGAAGCCTGTCTTTACTAACACGCATTGGAGGAGGGTGAAATGTTGAATAATAATTATTTGAATTGTGTTTTAAGGACCTGAAATCATATCTTGACTCTTCAAAGAATGGAGTAATATACATCAGTTTTGGTACAAATGTGGAACCCGCGCAGTTGCCTCCCAACGTATTGCAGGCGCTAACGAACGGGTTTTCCAAACTTCCCTACGACGTTCTGTGGAAATGGAACAAAGATGAATTACCAGGCCGTCCCGCCAACGTAAAGATCTCCAAATGGTTGCCACAGGCAGATCTGCTAAGTATGATATTTATTTATTTTTTACATTGTCAAAATTCGATCTACACGTAAAGACATACTCATTATAAGCAATGACCATATGGTAGCCTGGACAGAGAATTGATTATTCAGAAACGACTTGAATACAGGAGCAGCGATGGCTCAGTGGCGAAATCAACAGCCTTCCAAATCAGAGGGCATCTGGTTCGAACCCGGGTCTAAGTTATGTGCGTAATTATCATTCGCTCCTTGCCTCGGAACGCACGTAAAGCCATTGGTCCCGGCTGTCATGACTATATATGCCAGTCGTTATTAGAAAGTCAGTGCCTTCTAACATTCCGACTGCTTGTTTAACCATAAAATGATGTTTCCCTGTGGGTTGCGGAGGTAAGACGACAGTCGTTTCGTGTATTGACTGAAATTCAGCCATAACTGGTTAAACTAGTGAGCAGACCCTGGGCCCTGGGCTTGATTCGGGATATATGCTAGAAGGAGAGATACGACCTTCATATATATTTTTTTTTAATATTTGTGTTTTCTATGAATTTTCTTGAGCAGGTTCTTATTATAGAAAAGTTATATATTTCTATCAGTTGTCTCGTGGCCATAGCGATAACACTGCTTAGTTTAGGGATAGAAATATATATGGAGATTTTCTAGGCCGAATATATTTGAAAGCCAGAATGTATCTAAGCCGATGTCCTGATCAGTTGACAAAGATTTTTTTTCTCAGGGCATCCCAAAATTAAGTTATTTATAACTCAAGGAGGGTTACAATCTACGGATGAAGCTATAACAACTGGAGTGCCATTGATAGGAATGCCGATATTTGGAGATCAGTGGTATAACGTGGAGAAATATGTTACACTAGGTATAGGAGCTTACGTCAAATTGGAGACTATTAATGACGAATCCTTTTTAAAAGCTGTGCAAGGTGTTATCAACAACGACAGGTAAGAGAATTTGATGAACTAATGAAGGTCAGCTAACGGATTTGCCATGGAGGACTTGAAGTTTACTGCGACCAGCAGAAACAATACATTATTTCGGAATTAAGTTTTTTTAACCCCCTAATGTGCTTACATAATAAACAAGTCCGAACAATGCGTCAATATATCTATCACTCTTTTTCACAGTTATCGACAGAATATGCAGCGTCTGCGTTCGCAGATGCGTGACCAGCCTCAGAGCTCATTGGAGCGAGCTGTGTGGTGGACTGAGAACGTACTACGGCACAAAGGAGCACGGCATCTCCGGTCCCCCGCCGCTAACATTTCCTCGGTCCAATACCTTGAGCTGGAACTAGTCTCCTATCTCCTCCTAGGAGTCCTATCTGTGATATTTGCTGTATTATTTATAACAATAAAGCTGTATCAAACAGTCAGCAGTCAGTTTAAAGCCAAATTAAAATCTTTGTGATAATTGTTCTGGTTTCTAGTTAATTTTAATTTTGCTTTCTTTTGACAGTATTTTGTATTGAATAACATTGAAAAATTTGTACTAACTACTTGGCGTAAAATATATAGAAAGCAGTGTTTCGCCTATTTATTTATTTGTTTTATTTACACGACGCTTCACTTTCCCCTTTAACTTTAAGACAAAAATTTTTTTTTTGGATGGAATATCATCTTATCCGCTGTGGGTGGAGCAAGTGGTCAGACTTTTACTATCTAAAAACCATCCATGTTCCTACTTGAACCTGCTACGTCCCGAGGCCGCGGTAACCCTTTCAAAGAGTCCCGCAGCAAGACTATCATATTTATGTTAGTCTTTTGATTTATTATATTAGTGATTACCAAGACTATCGACTTAAACGACGTTTCCGACGCAGAACTACGAGTGCTTCAATTGCAAAAATCTGTATGATAGATAAAAAAAAATATATTTTAAAGTGCAGATTAATACACATTGTCGTTTCAAGTAAAACTCGCCTCAAAAACTGATCAAGATACGAGTATCACTATAATAGAAGGTGTAACAAGTGTTGTCATAAGTAATCATTATGTACATATGTACGAGTATAATTACTCGTCAGAATAATTTTGTGTTGTCATTCAGCAATCTTCTCTAATTACGCAATTATATCTTACTTTATAAGCTATCGCAGATACTACGCTAACGGTTAGATCGGTTACGGTTTGATGTAGAACCTTAAGTTGAAGCTGTAAGGTCGGAGCAAGATATGTTGCGAGTAATTTTTTATCTATCAGTGTTAGTGTCTAGTGGTTACGGTGCAAGAATTCTGGCAGTGTATCCTTTCCCGTCTATAAGTCACCAAGTGGTATTTAGAGCTTTAACACTTGAGCTAGTCAAAAGAGGACACGAGGTGGTAGTTGTTACAACTGATCCAGCATTTTCTAAGGGACAGTCGCCGCCCAATTTGAAAGAAATCGATATTCACAATGTTACGTACGATCTGTGGAGAAACAAATTCACAGCTTCCCAAACAACATTAGATAGTATCAGCGATTGGAAACAACAAAATCGGAGAATATTCAATATTATATTAGACATATTTGAAGAAGTGCTCCTAACTGATGAAGTCCAGAATATTTTAAAACACAAATATGGATCGTTTGATCTTCTGATAGTCGAATCTTTCTACAAGGCAGGATTAATATTTTCGCATGTATTCGAAATTCCTATAATTCAGTTTAGTTCTTTTGGATCCATTAACGAATGCTTGGATATTATTGGAGCGCCCAAACATCCCTTTCTATACCCCACACCACTTCGTCAGCGCACCGAAAATCTCTCCAACTGGGAAAAAGTGGTAGAATTTTACAAGTTCACACAAGATGAGCAAATTTTTTCCGAATTCGAAGAGCTGTCAAACATTTTGCTAAAGAAATATTTTGGGCCAAAAGCACCGTCTGTAGCCGAATTAAAGGAGAATGTTGATTTGCTATTTTTGAACGTTCACTCGATTTGGGAGAACAACAGGCCGTCACCACCAAACCTGGTATATTTGGGAGGATTGCACCAAAAACCTGAAAAGGAACTGCCAACAGTAGGTACCTATTTATTATAATGTGTCAAAATAATGTTATCTTTAAGAACCATCAAACCTATAACTACTGCTTACATTAGTACTACTTGGCCATTAGCGATACTTGTCATACATTCGTTTATAATTGCAACTTTAAATATAACACTTGTAACTGATGAACAAATCTGACGTTGTTTAATAGTGATTTACTGAATTCCTATGCACTTTGGTACAATGACAAACCAATCATTATAAATAGTCATGATGACATAGATGGCCAGCGCCACTTATTTGTGTCAGTACAGCTCTTTCTAACTTAAGCTGAAGCACTTCCATTTGCTTTTTGTGTTTAGCGTTACTTTAAATCTTATATCATGTTCTCTAAATATCACAATCTTTATTAATATGTTTTACTCGAACTCTTAAATTAAATTGATTATATGTCTAGAAGGTGATACATGATACGATACATTAAATATTGGCAAGCCAATACTGATAAGAACCACTTGACGGTACTTTACGTTGCACTATATATTTATCACAATTTATCTTAAGTTTCATTAAGTGCAATAACTATGACGACCGATATGGCGTGGAGGTCAGAAAAACTGCACTTCACTCCAGAGGTCGTGGGTTCAATTCCCACACAGGACAAATGTTTGTGTGCATGAACATGAATATTTGTTCTGGTCTAGGTGTTTTCCTATGTAAATTAATTACGTATTTACAAAATAAAAAAAAAAAAATAATTGTAAGAGAATATTGATTTATTTATTATTTTATTTATTTACTACAGTAACCACAATTAAATTCATTCACGTAACATACTTATTCAAGCGTAGCTCTATGGGACTTGCTGGTTGAAAGTGATTACTGAAGTGAAGCAAAGGATCCCAGAGTATGGTTATAGAACAGTTTAAGTGGCATTTAATATCTAGCGCTTCCGTTTCAAAAGGGACGTTGGCCCTGTTATTGACCCTACTGTACAGAGAAAACATTCTAATTGTTAATAATTATTTATATTGATTTTAGGACCTTAAATCATATCTTGACTCTTCAAAGCATGGTGTTATATACATCAGTTTTGGAACAAACGTGGATCCAGCACAGTTGCCTTCACAAAAGTTGAAGGCGTTAACGAACGTGTTTTCCAAACTTCCCTACGACGTTTTATGGAAATGGAACAATGATGAATTACCAGGTCGACCTGCCAATGTCAAGATCTCCAAATGGTTGCCACAGTCAGATTTGTTGAGTAAGTAATTATTTTTTTGCTACTACTGTTTATTTATATGATAGCGCTTTCATGGAGCGGCGATAGTCCATTGACTAGAAACACAAAATTAGGGTCTCGGATTTTAATCTTGGTCGAGCTCCTATGACTATCCGAAGAAATGTGCATAATTATCACATGCTTCGTGCCTGGCAATGCATGTTAAGCCGTTAGTCCGGCTGTCATGTCCATATATGGCAGTCGTTATTAGGTAGTCAGTGCCTTTTAACCAGCTGACAGTTGGTTTAAATAACAAATGATGTTTCCTTCTGGGTAGTCAGACTGCAGCCGCTTCATATGACAAATGAAACACAGCCAAATCTGATCAAACCAGTCAGCAGACCCTTGGCCCTAAGCTTAAGTCTGGGGCAACTGGAGAAATGCTAGGATATTATTCAAAACATGACGGAGGGTCTACTTTCACTAACAGATGATTATACTTATTGAGTCATTTATAGTATGAGCGGAGATTGGAGAAGAATCACTCAGTTTGTGCCTCCAGTTAGTACAAAATTTAAGTAATGTGAAAACAGATTCAAGATTTTATATCGTCTTCCATTTGTTTTGTAGTAGATTATATTTTTACAGAAAAATTGCTATGTCATTTTCTATCCTATATGAAATATTTAAACTACCTAAATTCAAATTTTTTGAATTTTGTCTTTGTATGTATTTTAAGACAATGATTCGGGAAATAATTTTGGCTTAATCCATGCTGACTAATTTCCTTAAAACTTCTCAGTTTTAGGACCGTGATTTAATCTGTTATATGTTTTTGCGCTGTGTGGTACATACATTCACGCCTGTTTCCCCGAAGCGGTAGGAAGAGGCATATTGCACGCCCACACTTTGCCAATTATAAAGTTGGTCACACGCAATAGGTAGCGAGACTATTGCCGCTTACCGGGCACCGCCAGAGCCTCGTCTGTTTATCGGCAGGTCTTGGTAGCTGTGTGTAGTGCCGGTCTAGAATAGTGCCTCTTATAATCTCACGGAGAGTCGGACAAAAGTCAACGAAGAGAAATCCTACCATATGATGGGCAGCAGCGTCATTCTGCGTACTGGCTTCAACTGCGATTACAGACCCGCCTGCCCAGCGTGGCGATTATGGGCAGATATCCCCGAAAAAATGTAATCTGGGGAGGCCAATGTTCAGTAGTGGACGACTTTTAAAGGCTGATATGGTTATGTTTTTCCGTTGTCTAGTACCCAAATCTCTATTTAGGGGCCAAAGAAACCCAAAAACTATTAGTCTTGAAATCGGTTACATTATTATTGTTGTTTTGAAATTTTATTTTATTTTATTTGCAGGGCATCCCAAAATTAAGTTATTTATAACTCAAGGAGGGTTACAATCTACGGATGAAGCTATAACAGCTGGTGTGCCACTGATAGGTATGCCGATGTTGGGAGATCAGTGGTACAACGTTGAGAAATATGTCGCACTGGGTATTGGAGCCCACGTCAAAATGGAGACTATTAATGAGGAAGTATTTATGAAAGCAGTTCAAGAGGTTATCAATAACGATAGGTAATAAATATTATGAAACTACGCAAAATCTTTTCGTCCCAAATGCCTCAGTGTCTCAAGTCGAAAGTCTTCGACCAGTGTGTGTTGCTAGCGATGACGTATGGAATTGAGACGTGATGCCTGACTATGGGCCTCATAAGGAAGCTCAAAGTCGCTCAGGGGGCATCGTGAGAGCTATAAATGAGGAGAACTAAAGTAACCGACATAGCGAAGCGTGTTTGCTAGCTGAAGTGGCAGTGGGCGGGGCATTAGCTCGAAGAACCGACGACCGATGGGGTGTTAAGGTTCTTGAGTGGCGACCACGAAAACGTAGCAGACGTAGTAGAGGGCGGCCTCCGACGCGATGGATTGATGATCTGATCAGGGCGGCGGGGAGCCGATGGATGCAGGCGGCTCAGGATCGATCAACGTGGAAAGCAATTGGGGAGGCCTATGTTCAGCAGTGGACTTCAAATGGCTGAAATGATCATGATGATGATATTATGGACTTAATATATACTTTTTGTAGCTCCGAGGTATCTCTGGTTGGAAACTATCACCGAAGTAAATAGTTCACAGAGGCCATTCGTTGGATGGGTGACCTTTTGTGTGACGTTTAAAATAAAACGCTTCCATGCTTTGGAAAACAGTTTAACCATCGTTTTTGGCTGTAAATAAGTGGTAGTCCTTAAGAAATGTTAGAAGCCTTGAAACAATCTGACCGCAGGCTGCTGTAGAAATGCATCTTTGATAAAAATTATTTTAGCATCTTACTACATAAAATTATATACAGTTTTATCTGAATTTTTTTTTTAAAAAAATCCGTAAGTCCAACTGAGTCTGCGTAGTCAAGACCTAAATCCTTTTTAAGTACGAGTATATGATTAAGGTTTGATACTATACCTTGGATGGATTAACCTTAGCTTGCCAAAGGAGGCTTGAGCCCAGTAATGGAGACTATTAATTACGAACTATTATTAAAACGCTGTTCAAGGTGTTATTAACAACGGCAGTTAAGAGACTTTGCAGGGACTTCTCAGGGATTTGCCATGGAGGACTTGAAGTTTATTGCGTCCCATAGAAACTAATTTTTTTCCTCACAATGTGCTTAAAACAAGTTCGAGCAATGCGTCATTATATCATGTCAATGCGCCAGAGTATCACTAGCCTAATAGATCTCTCTTTTCCACAGTTATCGTCAGAATATGCAGAAACTTCGTTCTGTGATGCGTGACCAGCCTCAGAGCCCGTTGGAGCGAGCTGTGTGGTGGACGGAGTACGTACTGCGGCACAAAGGGGCAAGGCATCTGCGGTCCCCCGCCGCTAACATTACCTGGGCCCAATACCTCGAGCTAGAATTAGTCTCCTATCTTCTCCTAGGATCCCTATCTGTTATATTTGCGACATTATTTTTAACAATAAAGCTGTACAAAATAGTTATGAGGCAGTTGAAAGTAAAATTAAAATCTTCCTAATTTATGTTCTGAAATTCAGTTTTTGTTATGTGGCCTTCCTTTCCGCATTTGTCTAAAATGTATTTTACACGCAAAAAGTCTTTAACAGCATGGGCTATGCGCCTTAATAGTCGAAAAAGGACCGTACCGGTTGTCTTTTAGGTGAGACGGCCACTAGCAGGATTATGAGCTGATCAGGAACCGACCCTTTTTTTTGTTTTACGTCTGTAACAAAATGCGGTTTACGCACTGCTTTCCGGCCAAAGGGGGACCGAAAAGGGGTGTGGGGCTCAACACTGGCAGACGCAACTGCCAGCAGCAATTCCGACGACGGCCGCCGCTGGTTGAGAAAGAGGCGGGGGGACAGTACCTGGGTTGCAGCTTCTGACACCCTGCCCTTGGCCAACATCCCCTGGGCCAAAATCTGGAAGACCTTTTTAGAGAGGCCCAGTCGACGCGCCCCTCCTACCACCTTGTGAGACCATAACGTGTGTGGCTGACTTCTCGGAGGGTCTATGGTTAAACAGCAGGAGCCCCTTGCTCCCACTGCCACCCTCCTGGCACTGCATGACAGGCCCTCCTGGCCCGCCCGCTGTGCCCTCCATGGGTCCATCTTAGTTTCCCCCCCGGTAGTCAGTACTAAGGGCACCCAGAGTCGCCAACCTCTAGGTGTTATCTTTTCCCGGCCTCCGGGAGATACTCAGCCCTGCCACCACGCCAAAGTGTAGACCTTTCGGGGGGGATCAGTAACCGACCCACCTTAAGTAAGCAAACGGCGATCGTTGGTCCATTTTTAATAGGCGCACCACTGTTAGGCGTCGAGGCCTACAAACCCTAGCCACATTCCGGAGTAAGTGACACCAATACAAAGATATGCTATAATGTTATCATCAACTATGATCGTTTTAGTACGTACTATGAGCATTTTTAGTACGAGCAGTTTTTTCTTGTAATGCTCATTTTAAAATAACTAGTTCCGCATGGAAAATATCTTTAAGCAAATTAAATTTACAGTAATTAAAAATAATAATATATAATGTAAATCCTATGTATCTTAAGTACATATTTACAACAAAAAAAAAGTATTTATGTATGTTTATCCGTTATTTAGTATCCATAACACAAGTTCTTAATGATACTTATCTTGGAACTAAATAATTGGTGTAATTGTAAGAGAATATTTATTTATTTATTAAATAATGCACACAGCTTTCTAAAAAAGCAATTCACATAAATACATACGACCATGCCTGTTTCCACGAAGGGACAGGCAGACGCATAATATACACCCACATTCGTCAATAATATTTTTGGTCCCAAGTAATAGGTGCCCAGAATATTGCCGCTTATCGGTAACTTTATTGATGCCTCGTCTGTTGATCGGCAGGTGTAACACTAGCAGGTGTGGTTGACTGGAGTTCCTAAGGTCTTAGTAGGAGCCCCTTGATAGGAGCCCCTTGATAGGAGCCCCATACTCCCTACATACATTTCTTCAGCACCTAATCTTCAAGCCACGAGCAATTGTAGTTCGTAACGTTACTTGGCGGTTGAAGAAATAAGCTGTCTATAGATAAAATATCGGGGAGTTTACCAGACTTTACTATGTGTATGTGCATGGTCGTTATATAAGTATTTACGGTAACAACTTTAAACAACGCACCTAAGAGTAAACGGCAAAAATATTGTTTGGAAAAGTATCGTATTGTGATTGTGATGTACTTGTGATTTCTAAGGTATTAGGTTAAATTTCTTGAAGGTTGAAGGATAAAAGCGAGTGGTATAATGATAGAAACAGGGCTAATGCATCATCTTCGTCCATTCCTTGGAGGACACTCCATAGAAAGTGCGTTAGAATATGCACTATAGGGATTATCAAACCATTATTTTATTTCGATTGCCATAACGCAAGATCTCTTATAAATTGTGTTAGTAATTCATCGTAAAATAAGAATTTAATTTTCGAAAATATATGTTTAATTATCTGTTTTGCGATCAGTGTAACATTACGAAACATCTGATAGCTTCTCCTATAATATAACTCAAAAAAAATCTGATCATAAAAGAGATTGAAAATTCAAAAAGCCCTAGAAATTATATGCAAATACTTTTTTTGTTATTTGTTTTATAAGGTGTGTAAATTACGCAAGTACTGACACTACTTGCAAAAGTTTAGTTTTTAAAAATATTCTCCTATACAACCTAATGCACAAGTAAACTTTTTTAACTTACCTACATACATACGTGGATATATAAGTGGATATAAGTGGATATCTTCAAAGATACATTACCTGTATTTAAAAAAGATGTGTTAGAGATTTTTAAGAGAACTGAATTTTAATTTTGATTTTGTAATATTTGGTTAAGTAATATTTGTGTGTGTAATCTGTAATTACTTATTGTATTTTAATTTAGTTTAGAATTGTAATTTTGGCAACTTTTAGGTAATTTTTTTTCTCTATTATTTTAAATTATTTTCTTTCTTTTTTTTTGGTTCACTACAAAACATTTGGTGCATGTTGTGACACCTTAAAATGCTGTACATTTAACTTTTATATAGTGTATTTTGATGTTTAGATGTAAGAAATAATGTAACAGCTACTGGTTGTCCATAATTAAATAAATAAATAAATACCATCACGCCTGTTGCCAGAAAGGGGTAGGCAGAGGCATACATTCGCCCACACTTTGCCAATTTTATTATTGGTCCCACACGTAATAAGTGGCGAGCCTATTACCATTTACCGGGAACTTCTATGTTTGCCAGAGCCTCGTCCGTTAATCGGCAGGTGCACTACTTACAGATGAGGTTGGCCTGGACACCAAAGATGATGGTGGGATCCCTTTTTTTTTTTTTTGGGATGGAAAATCATCTAATGACCTTCTGCCGCTGTGGGTGGAGCGGGAGGGTGTGTCAGACTTCTACTGACTAAAAACCATCCATGTTCCTTCTTTTGAGCCTGCTACGTACCGAGGCCCCGGTAACCCTTGCGAACAGTCCCGCAATCCCGGCAGGCTGGTGGGATCCCTGTACTTAAACTCAAGGCTGTGATCATCCATATTGATCGACATTTAACGTAATTTTACCTTTCATATTTAAAAACAAAGATTATTAGATAAAATGTATGCAGTTCCCGGTAAGCGGCAATAGGCTCGCCACCTATTACGTGGGACCATCTATATAATTGGCGAAGTGTAGGCGCATAATATGCCTCTGCCTAACCCTTCGAGTAAACAGGCATGAATGTATGTATGTATGCAGTTACGAGCATAAAGGGCCAATTTAATTAACTTGTTACTTAAAACTGTGCTAAGCGATACTGGGTAACTAAACTTGTTAAAAGTTTGGCGACGACATGTCACATTATCAACTATATGCAAGCTGCTTTGTGACACACGACTATTAATTTTAAACTTTATCGCTTTCAATATAAGGTGTGAAGTAATAAAGTATGTGTTTCGGAAATGTAAAGATAACTTGGTTGTAACATCCAGGTTGCAGTATATACAGTATTGTCTTGAAATTGTGATGTCGTCTATAGTACAGTTTTCCCTTCATTGTATTAAGAAAACTTTTCGTCTAAGAGTTGTGTAGTATTGTGCATTATATTAGTTAGGTCTCAAATCTTTTTATTAGACATAATCATATTTAGGTTCGTAGCTTCGCAAAACAAGCGAATCATCGGTGATTGTTCAACAATCGACAATTTTCGTGACACCTCGGCTTAATGCTGATATACCTTTATATACTTGATACCTTTTCTGTGACACTCTTTAAACAATTACTTAAATATAATGTATCTATTTTCTTTGGATGTTGTCACAGAATATATTATTTTTCTTTCTTCTTTCTTTCTTTCAACCCAGCTAGTACTACCCATACTATCACAGATTTCTGGTTCTGAAGAGATTTGGTGTGATATTGAACACTAAGCGCTTCCGTGTTTTGGAAAGCTCATTTATGCGGTATTCGTCTAGCCTAGTTAGATCTCTTGTATAGCGGCTTAAAATAAATAATTATTCTCTTACAATCACACCAATTATTTATTTCCAAGATAAGTATCACTAAGAACTGGTGTTATGGACTAAAGAACGGATAATCATACTTAAATACCCTTTTATTGTAAATACATAATTAATAGGTGTTTTCCTATGTATATTATATATATATGTCGTTAAGCCGTGTCAGAGGCCTAATGGGCGGCTTGATAAATTCTAACAGCAGGACGCCATTACCTGCCTCCGCCAATCCGCACTGGGTCCGCGTGGTGGAGTACGACCCAATACCCTCGCACCTTGGTATGTGAGAGGAGGCTCGTGCTCAGTAGTGGGACGTTTATGGGCTGAGATGATGATGATGATGATGAGGTGTTTTCCTATGTATATTAAGTATTTATGTATATTTATCCGTTATTTTGTATATATAACACAAGTTTTTAATGATACTTATCCTGGAACTAAATAATTGGTGTAAGTGTCAGAACTATTTATTATTTATACACCCAGACCAGAACAAATATTCATGTTCATACACACAAAGATTTGTCCTGTGTAGGAATCGAACCCGCGACCTCTGGAGTGAAGTGCAGGTATACTGATCTCCACGCCATATCGGTCGTCAAAATAGTAAAACAGCAGGACGCCGCAAGCCGGGAACTTTGTCGATTTTCAAAAATTACCTGTTGGTCCCACGAACAAAGTCGCGGGTGGCCACTGGTGTTATTTATTTATTTAAAAGAGATACCAACAGTGGACATACTAAAGATTAAAATTAGGAAATTACAATGGGACAAGTTCTGGTATGTACACCAATTATAGGTATCTACAGCATTCAAAACAAAGCAGACACTTATTACAAGCAGATAATTGTCAGATACTTTTCTCCGCGCAAAGCCGTAGACATGAGCAATGATTAACTAAAAACCTTATTTAGCATTATACAAACGCGCAAAATAAGCTAGTGAAAACTTTATAACCTCCCAAGCGAATATCGGAATTAAGACGGAGTTTTCATACTTTCCTTAACTTTCATAGAGTGGAGCGTGGAAACTATTTTGTGTTACAACATACTTAGTTAGAAGAAGACTCTTCTGAAGCCGATAAGTTTCATATTCAGAATCAGTCGACGATAGTTGTTGAAGTATGGTTTTGTGGGGAAACTTTGTAGACTGATTTGCCAATGCATTGGCTTGTAAGAAGTACATTTTCGAGAAAAGGCTATATTATTAAGGTAATATAGTCTATAATGTAATAATTATATTAAGGTCGTTTGCGACTGCACTGAACAATCTCTGTCTATAAAATTAGATGAAGCTTCCAGTATATAATAAGCGCCTTATTATAGACTGCGCGCATTTTTACGCACTAGTACCGCGGAACGATATATTTATAAAATTAAGAAATCCATTATAAGCAAGTGATGGATTAAAAATATCTTTGTAACAATTCTCGCGCTACTATAATTTCCCGAAAAATCAAGAAACTATTCAACACGACAACGTTGTTCTGAGGCTCCTATCTTACCTGAAGATGCCCTGTGTAAGGGCGAAACACGTGTCGTGTTGAATTGTTTCTCGATTTTTCGGGAAATTATAGTAGCGCGGAAATTGTTTCAAAGATATTTTTAATCCATCACTTGATATATTTATAAATTGAAGATCTCTCACTTTCTTCTGTCTCATTCAAGTTTTATAACAAACTATGAAAATAACTGTTAGATATTTTTTTTGCATCGTAAGTACATATATTTTGGAGACTCATTTTTATATACATACATACGTACAATCACGCCAGTTTTCCCTAAGTGAAAGAGGTGGTGAGCCTATTGCCGCTCACCGGGAACTTACGTGTTTGCCAGAGCCTTGTCCGTTGAAAGACATATGCACCACTTGCAGGTGAGGTTGGCTTGAGATTTCAAGATTTTGGAACCATTAGCACCACTTTTGAGGGCATTGAACTGCGTAGGAGTATTGTTTCTCTTACTGTCATCCTTATCCTGGAATTATTCCGTATGTGCCCTGGACATACGCTTAGGGCCCAGGGTCTGCTTACTAGCTTCTCAAGATTTGGCTGATTTGCCCTCTGATTTCCGCAACCCAGTGGAAAATAGTATCTTTGGCATCAAAATCGGCTGTCTTAATATGAGAAGACACTGACTTCCAAATAACGACTGCAATAGGTGTTAAGGGCAGCCGGGACCATGCTGTATTGATATTTATTACGCCACAGCAGTGCAACCTGTACAATGGAAACCAATACGTACTAAAATCGGCTGTCGTAATATGAGAAGGCACTGAATTCCTAATAACGACTGCAATAGGTGTTCAGGGCAGCCGGGACCATGCTTGATTGAGATATATTAAGCCAAAGCAGTGCAACCTGTACAATGGAAACCAATACCTACTGTAAAAATGAAGCAAAATGAAGAGAACATAGAATTTACAGCATTAATTATGCAGATTTTATTTTTTCTCTAAACTGACTATCGACTATTCTATATAACTTAATTGTTAAAAATGCTATAGCTAATATCACAGATACGGCTCCTAAGAGGAGATAGCAGACTAGTTCCAGCTCGAGGTACTGGGCCCAGGAGATGTTAGCGGCTGGTGACCGCAGATGCCTTGCCCCCTTGTGTCGCAGTACGTACTCCGTCCACCACACAGCTCGCTCCAACGGGCTCTGAGGCTGGTCCCGCATCACAGAACGAAGTTTCTGCATATTCTGACGATAACTGTGGAAAAGAGAGATCTATTAGGCTAGTGATACTCTGGCGCATCGACATGATATAATGACGCATTGTTCGGACTTGTTTTAAGCATATTGGGAGGGAAAAAAAATAATTTGTAGTTTCTGTGGGACGATCGTTAAGTTATTTGGCAAATAACATAATTCGAATACAGCTAAAAAGGATTTTTATTAATTTATTGAACATGATCATTGTGTCCTTATCCCATTAACACGATGAATGTCATCGGTCCAAGTCACAACACAAAAAAAAATCTATTTTTCTTCAATCATTTGGCATTCAAAGTCTTATCGCTCCACTTGAGAGGAGCTCACGTCATATTCCACTCCACTACGCGGAAACCATTCTGGATTGGCGAATCAACCAACCAACATCTTCATTTATAGGGACTGTGGATATCGCTGACTTTCAGAAGCCTAGCAAGGAGTATCCGCGCCCGCGGTAGAGAGAATTCCAGATGGATTACGTGTTTCGATTGCATATAAAAATAATAAATAAAGAAACTGGCAAAAAATTATTTATGTCTACTTTTTTCATATTTTTTCCGTACAAATACTCATGCTGAAGATCTGAGAAGCCTTTGTCAAATATGCTTTACATCGGTGTTTGTTTTCAATCACCTAGCATCACGGAGCTACGAGCGATCATGTGCATATTTAATTTATTCTTATAAAATCAGATCACCCAAAAGTAGGTACTATAATCATGTAACTAACTAATTAGTAGGTAGGTAACTAAGGTGTAAGAACGGCCTTAAATTGAAAATCTTATCTCACGAATTATGGGTTCCGTGTTCAGTAATCAAGATATGCGTGATGATTAGGAACAAATATTATTTATCATTAGATATGATTTGTGCATGAAAAGTCCTAAGAATAAACTAAATATTGTGTTCAGTTATTTTCCGCCTGAAAATACTATTAACTTCGATATACCGTTTTCGAACTATTTAAAAACGAATGGTTAAGTTTCATAATTCATTAGAAAAGTTAAGCAAAATACATTCCTTCAGTTTTTTTTTTTTTTTAAATACAACCCTAAGAAACATAATGTTTACAGGGATCCTGCAATCAACTTTGGAGCCCAAGCCAACCTCACCTGCAAGTGGTGCACCTGCCGATTAACGGACGAGGCTTTGGCAAACATAGAAGTTCCCAGTAAGCAGCAATAGGCTCGCCACTTATTACGTGGGACCAGCAACACAATTGGCAAAGTGTGGGCGTATAATGTGCCTTTGCCTACCGCTTCGGGGAAATAGGCGAGATTTTATGTATGTATGTAAGAAACATAGCTTATTGAAAACATGGATAATTCATCATTATCGACATCTCAGACACTTGACGTGCACTGCTGTACATCATTAGCATATAAGCCTGATAAAATCCACTTCCATACATTGGCCTTCCCAATAGAATACATTCTATCGGGGGTATTTGCCCATAAACACCACGCTGGGCCTACCCAGGGTTAGTGATCATAGTTGAACCCAAAATGCAGGATGTCGCTACCGCCGTTGGTGCAGCGGGCGGGCCACGAGGGCCCGCCCGGCCGCTCCTGGGGGTCTTGGGCGGCGGGGCCAAGGGGCCCCTTCCGTCTAGCTATAGACCCCCCAGAAGTCGGCCAGTCACGTCATGGCCGCAAAAAGAGGTAGGAGGGGCGCGACACACTGCGCCTCTCTGAGGAGGTCCTCCCGGTTCTGATCCGGGGGACGTTGGCCGCGGGTGGGGTGCCAGAAACTACAAATCCCCTGGTGCTGGCCCCCCGCCCCTTCTTCAACAGCGACGGGCGTCGTCGGAAGATTTTTAGTGGGTAGGACTGCGGCGGTCGCGTCTGCCGCAGTGAGCCCCACACCCCTCCCGGTCTCCCCCTTTTGGCCGGGAGACAGTGCGTAAACGCATTTTGTTACCGACGTAAAACAAAAAAAAAAAGGATGTCGCTACTGCCCATTATACGGTAGAAGTTCTCTTTGTCATCTTTTCGTGAGATAAGAGGGGTGACACTATTATAGGCCGGTATCAGATGGCACTAATCCCCTATACGATTTCCTCGATCGATCCAGAGTCGTTTGCATACCGCCGGCTTCCCGCCGCCTTGACCAGACCATCGATCCATCGGGTGGAAGGCCGCCCTCTACTACTTAATGGTTCGTTGTCACCATTGTAACACCTTTTTGCCCCATTAATCGTCGATTCCTTGTGCTATGTGCACCGCCTACTGCCACCTCAGCTTAAAAATCATTTTCCATGAAAATAATTTTCTCATTTCTAATCACGTAGGGACGGTCTATGCATAGCTCTCTCCTTTGCACGCTTGGCGACCTTGAGCTATTTATAAGGCCTAAAGTAAGGCCCCACGTCTAAATACGCACTGGGTCAGCGTGATGGAATAGGACCATCAGCCTTCTAACCTCGTGAAAGGAGGCCTGAACTCAGTAGTAGTGGGATGTTAATGGGTAAATATTATGAAAGTTCAATAATGTCTCACCTGTCATTATCAAGGACCTCTTGAATAGCATTGTTGAAAGTTTCTTCATTAAGAGTGACCATATCCACGTGCACTCCAATTCCATGAGCAACGTACTTCTCCACGTTATACCATTGGTCACCAATCATAGGTATTCCAATCACTGGAACACCAGCTGTAATAGCTTCATCCGTGGACTGCAAACCTCCTTGGGTGATGAACATTTTAATTTTTGGATGTCCTAAAAACAAGATCAAAGTTTAGCAAGACAAATGCAATAAGTTCAGTGCTTTTTAATGCAATAAAGATAGTCATTTCCAGACGAATGCTTTTCATAGCATTGAATCTTTAAAAGCTTTAGGCTTAAAAATTTTAGGTGGGGGTGACCAGGTGATCTTTAGTACAGGAATCACATACCCTACCACCAGTCCCTCTCACTCTCAGGTGTTTTAGCTAAATTTGAATATTATGGAGTTTTTAATGCTTGAATTTAAAACCGTGTGATGAAAAATTTGGCTGTCAAAATAACCTAAGTCAACGGCCATTTTTATTGAGTTATCAGTCCATAAAATGATAAGACGGCGTGGCTGTAAATTATATCTATCATAGGACAAACAAATTTTATGGTCTGCAGCTATTTAATTATTATAATATTATGTTTAATTTTCATTTGTATAAATCTTTTTATCCTGTAGCTTGAGTATGTCATGCACACTTAGATATCTCTGAGGTGGCGGCGTCATGCGTCGGGTCGTTCCCTAAAATATGGTTGAGTGAAACAATGGCTGAACCATACGTCATACTCGTGAACTGGTCTGCTTATGTCTACTATGTTTATTCGTAATTTATGCTCGTAGAACTAAAAAAAGAGTTATTTTCTACTTTTATTTTTAATCTTTTGAATGCAGAACACAGGTTTTGGTAGACTTATCAAATTGCTTTACTACTAAGTACATTTTTTGTAACTGGCGGGAGAAAAAACTAACCTTGACGATTTTCTTGTCCGTTCTTTCACGATCAAGTTCACGCCCGCTGTGAATGGGCGCACTAGTTTTTAAGTTTTGACCTTTATAAGAGCTCTATGTAGTCAAACTTAAATAATTGATTTTTACGGAGAGAAGCCTGCCTATGCTGCGTATTTCTTAATGTATATAACATAATTCTTACTCAACAGATCCGACTGTGGCAACCATTTTGAAATTTTTATATTCTCTGTTTTTCCGGTGAGTTCATCTTGATTCCACTTCCAAAGGACGTCGTAGGGCAGTTTTGAGAACACATTTATCATCGCTTGGATTTTGTGTGGAGGAAGCATTGAAGTTTCCACATTGGTACCGAAGCTGATATAGATGACTCCATTTTTAGAGGAGTCGAGATAGGTTTTGAGATCCTATAAAGATAAAGTAACATAAATTATAGTAAAAGTTGATAATTGGCAATAGCAACAGGCCTGATTATGTTACCTATGTTATTATAAACAAAAAACAGCAGTATGCGTGAGTATGTCCAAAAGAAAACATGTGAAGCAAGTGGTTTGCAATTATAATCTGTATTGACTATGTCTTTAAAATATAAATCTCCCAATTCAATTAAGGTGAGTCTTAACACATAGCTGAACTAACTTTTGGTTTACGTTATAGTTCACACTTTTGGCATTACTTCCAAACTACAGTCATATCAAATTCAATCTATTAATAACTGGTTCAGCTATGTTTAATTTTTACACAAATACACAACAAAATATTTTTTTATATGGATTAATTTTGATACTGTGTCGAATGTAATTTTACTCTTATTGTTTTGTGTTCACGTAATTTTGAGAATGGCAATGAAATCTCGATTTTTGTCAATGTTGTATGAAGAGCTAGCGTCTTACCATTTAACACGATTCATTAAGAGATTTCTTTGCTAAATGTGAACTGTACTTTACAAGTGGAAAATGAAGACATGTGATTATGTAAGTTTGTTAAGAATTTCTAAATGAATAAGAACCATAACAGATCGAGACGTTCAAACATTCTAACATTCATTACTTTTTGTAAGAAGTATTTCAATGTTTTCATATAATAATATCCTGTAGGTCTTACTGATTGACGTCACTAACTTTCTTTTGATGAAAAATTATGTATTGGACATAATAAAAGCACCTTTGGTAGTTCTTGTTCTGCCTTTTGATGGAGCCCACCCAGATATACAACATTAGGTGGCACAGGACGGTTGTTCTCCCAAATTGAATGGACATTCAAAAACAGCAAATCAACATTATTTTTCAACACACTTATATCTGGTGTATCAGGTCCAAACAGTTTTTTTAACAATACATCTAAGCGTTTTTCATAATCTACTAACATAAAGTAATCATCTATATACTCTAATACAGAAATAATTTTTTCCCATGCTGTAAGATTTGTGGAACGCAGACGAGTCGAAGTAGGATATAACAAAGGGTGGGTTGGTGCACCAACAGCATGCAAACAATCCGGCACAGATCCAAAAGAACTAAACTGGATAGTTGGTATGTTAAGTTTGTGGGAAAATACCAGAAGAGGACTGTAAAATGACTCGTGTATCAGCAAATCAAATTTCCCTAATTTGTGATTAAAAATGTCTTGCACTTCTTTTGACACCAACTGTTCTTCGAGTATAGCAAATGTCAAATTCACGAAATGATCTGTTTGACTTTTCCAATCGCTTTTGTCTCCCTTTGTGGGAACAGAGTTCAAGTATCCATCCCTATATGTTTTATATGACATATCGTGGAAGTCTATCTCTGTTAGATTGGCAGTGGTCTCGCCTTTACCATTTATGGGATCAGTCGTAATAACAACTAGTTCATGTCCTTGCCGTAGTAGTTCGAGCGTCAGCTTTCTAAAAACTACTTGATGACTTATAGACGGAAAGGGGTACACTGCTAATATTCTTCCAGCATTGCTTTGTATTACTATTGCACATAGATATAACAATACATTGAAAAAAGCAAACATTTTGAAATCACTATGTTTTTTAAAAGATTATGATTATTATATATGAAGTGTATATCCACTTGTCTGACGACTGATAGTAATGTTTGTGTAATTTTTATTTATACCTACGTAAGGGCATGATAATTGCGCGATCTTGATTAAAAAAGTGTGTGAACGATAAAGTAGAGTTATTATATTACTTATTTGTAACAATGTATAATGGAATTGAGGTGTTATGAGCAAAAACCATATTTACACAACGTCAGCGGCTAAAATATTTATATATACTCAAACTATGACATGAAGAATGTCCAGTATTTCTGATCAAAAATCAATTATGATTTTTTATCCGAATTTTCGACATGAACCACTCAAAAATACTTTTCTAAGATAAAGTAGAAGGTATTAGGTGACTTTTCACAATGCGACTAAATATTTATAAGTTATTCCTTTATAATAATGATACCTAAGATTTGGAACTATAAGTAAAAATATAAATAAAAACTATATGGCTTCAAAATAAACCCAGTAACTTTTCCACATTCTTAACTGTTGTAATCGGTAATAAATGTAATACCAATATGACCTTCAAAGAAGCAAAGTGAAAAAATTCTTAGGATTCCCCATGTGATTATAAATTTTATTTTAATTATTTTATCGAATCGAATCGACTGGTTTATAGCACTGGTAGAGAAGTACAAGTAATTCAAAACATGGTGAAAATATAAGATTTCGTATAAACACCATTAAAAATAATTTAATAATATTTAGTATTATGTAGGCCTTTTTGGTACTATTTAAGATGCTGTTAGCTTTAAGATTTTTTATGTTTATTGTAATTTGTAATGTACCAAATAAACGTTTTTATTATTATTATTCACATATATTTATTTAATTTACACATAATTTATATTTTTTACAATTATTATATAACAAAAAAGAAAAAAATACAATACTGTAAAAAATAAAATTATTATTATTATTATTATTATCATAATAACTCTTGAAAAATTATTTGGCCTCTATAAATATACAAATCAGCCATGTAATCAGAGCACTAAAAGCTCACTAGTTGGTCATGGCGTAAAAAAAAAAACATCAACAAAAGAAGATCGTTGATCTAGATGGCCGTTATTTCATACAACACTGCGCCATCTGTTGGTATAGTGCCGAAACTAATTGTTTAAACCTTATATTAATTTATTTAGACAGTAAATTATGTTATATTTAGTAAAACTTTATATTATGTGTAATTACACAAGGTAACCTAACAAACCCACAATTTTATACAATGCTGCATTATCCATCTGCCTTCGTCATATCCACTACGTTTATGAACCTCTTGCGGTCAGCGCTCCTGAAAAGGCTCTGATGGAGACGGTACGCGCAACTCTATGTATAAACGTAGGTTCAGGGGATATCTACATACCATACAATCACAAATGTTTCCCCGAAGGGGTAGGCAGAGGCAAATCATACTCCCACACTTCGCCTATCATATCGTTGGTGCCACTTAATAGAGGACGAGGCGATCGTCCGTTACCTTAAACTATTATGTTCGCCAAACCCTCGTCCGTTGATTGGCAGGTGCACCACAGGCAGGTGTGGTTGGCTTGAGCTCCTAAGGTCTTGAAAGGAGCCCTATTCACCCTAGCTTCTAACTGGATGCTCAACCAATGAGATACAACAGGCTAATGATACCGGAATACAGGATAACCTGAATATCGAATATTGTTACTTTTATATATATTTTCATAAATATTACGTAATGAAATGATGAATGCGTGCTCTTTATCTTAACCGTGATAAAAATATCTACTACAAGAGCTTAGCTTATATTAAGGCCAGCGATATCATATTATGTGATATTATATACTGCGATATTCTTGATATGTGCAAATAGATTATAGGCTTCATAAGGATTTTTATTTAAACTAGTCATTAGAAAATATGTCAGCTTTATTGTACGGATAAATACCCTTTTCTTTATTTTACGTCGGTAATAAAATGCGTTTACGCACTACCTTTCGGCCAAAGGGCGACCAAAAGACGGCAGACGCGACTGTCAGCAGTAATACCCACTAAAAATCTTCCGACAACGCCCGCCGCTTACTGAGAAAGAGGTGGGGCCAGTACCTGGGTTGCAGCGTCTGACATCCCGCCTGCGGCCAACGTCCCCTGGACCAGAATTACTCTAGCTGGGAATAATATACTTTATTGATCTTATTCTTAATTCATTATTGCACTAAGCTACCTTTAAATATAGGTAGCTTTCTTTTTTGTTAATTATCGAATCGATAAGTAGTACGTACTACATCTCAACACTAGTCAGTATGGGACTCGCATTCACCCCATAAAAGTAAATTTGCTTGGAACTGAATTCTATGTCAGCGCCTATTGATAGCTTTTACAGATAATTCTGTGTGCATATATATTACTCTTGACCTCAACATTTAGAAACAGATTACAACAGGGTTATAACGAATAGTCACATTTACCCCAAAGTTGGGTGAATGTAACTTTTACTGGTCTTATTCAACAATAATGCAAATAAATAAAAATCTAAGTTTATTTGTAACTTAATTTATGTCGAAACTGTTTATCGAAAACTGTGCAATGAAGTACGTTTATTAGAATATCCCTATTCTTTAAGTAACTAATGGTGGAGGAAAGCAAAGTTCTAAAATTATTTTTTTAAATAATATACCCATATTACCGGGATGTGTCTGGAGCTGAGGGAGGGAATTAAGAACTTGAGATCCCAACGCAACCTCATCTGCAAGTGGTGCACTTGCCGATCAACGGACGATGCTCTGGCAAACATAAGTTCCCGGTAAGCGGCAATAGGCTCGCCACCTATGACGTGGGACTAAAATATAATTGGCGAAGTGTAGGCGAAATGGGCCTCTGCAAACCCTTTCGGGGATACAGGCGTACATGACTTACTCCAGGATATTAACATTTATACGGAAAGTATGAGAGAAAGGTAGTTTTAAGAGATACTAGTTTACCTAGTTTTTACGATTCTGAATATGGATATATACCAGGATAAGTCTTTGAAAATTATGAATCAATCTTGATATCTAAAACTTATTTGTAGAATAAGAAAATAAAGCATTACACAATAAGAGATAATTTCAATATTATTTATTAATATACACGGGCCTCGCGGAAAGCGCTCGTATCTTTGTGGAACTAGGTGGTCGGAAACGATCACCGAAGTACAGCAGAGTTTACAGAGGTCAGTCCTTGGACCGTTTGTGTGGTTCGGAAGGCACGTTAAGCCGTTGGTCCCGGTTATCATTAAATGTGGTAGTCGTTAAGCCATGTTAGAGGCCTAATGGGCGGCTTAATAAATTCTAACAGCAGGACGCCATACACCTGCCTCCGCCAATCCGCACTGGGTCAGCGTGGTGGAGTATGACCCATTACCCTCACACCTTGATTTGTAAGAGGAGAAGGAAGCGGCAGAAGGAATATATAAGTTAAGGCGAGACGCAGGAAAAGACTCAAGTCTTGGAGTTGAAATTTTTTCATGGTTATATATAAATCGTTTTACTATACATCTTGACAAGTACGGAATACCATCTCGTAGTATTTAATTAACCATGACTGCTGCTCTCGCGTCTGAGAGCGTGATCATTAATCAAACTCGTGATTTCCTAGTGATAGATCCACACAAGGGCTCTCGTCCGCTCTAATGAACACATGACGTCGCCTCAGTTATAATGAAAATGTCATTGTGTGATTGACATACGGTACTTGTTACGGTGCATTCACATCGCAGTTACTTTTGGTAAGCAACTGAACGAATAGGAAGACAGACAAATATGTAATAAAATTTTATTTTAGTATAGCAAATACACTCCTTTTGCGGCTAAAGGGTCTAAAAGTAATTTGAGTCATTATGCTACTTTAAACCGGCTTCAGTTTGAGTATAACAGTCTAGTCAAAAACTTTTACACTCCTAACAAGACCTAAAGAGCCCAAGCCAACCTCACCTACAAGTGGTGCACCTGCCGATCAACGAACGAGGCTCTGGTGAACAAAACAGTGCGCGATAAGCGGCAACAGGGTCGCTATTTATTACGTGGGACCAACTATATAATTGGCGAAGTGTGGGCGTATTAATATGCCTCTGCCTACACCTTCGGGGAAACAGGCGTGAATGTATGTATATATGTATGTAGTAATATTTTTTTTGGCATAAATAAGTCTCATAATTCATTTGAAGCCCTGACACCTGAGCTTGGGAAAACCTGCATTACAGGAGTCAGTTTCTTCCCCCGCTTGTAGGTAGATGGATGCGTGCTATAGGTCGTCGCGAGTAATGTAGCAATGTTCCGCGCGCCTCTTTATACATTGTATATCTCTAGCTGTGCATATTCCTCGCACAGCAACATAGCTCGGTTTTGACGACCGATATAGCGTGGAGGTCAGTACACCTACACTTTACTCCAGAGGTCTTGGGTTCCCACACAGGACAAATCTTTGTGTGCATGAACATGAATATTTGTTCTGGTCTGGGGGTTTTCCTATGTATATTAAGTATGTATTTACGAAAAAAAGTATGTAAGTATGTTTATCCGTTGTTTAGTATCCATAACACAAGTTCTTAATGATACTTATCTTAGAACTAAATATTTGGTGTAATTGTTAGAAAATATCTATTGTTATTATTATTAGTGGAAGCGGTCACATAGCTTCGTAACGTAGCGTACATATCTTCGCAACATAGCTGCATAGCACATCTTTGGTGGAAAGGCACCCTGATATCAGGGACATATCGATCGTCAGATTGTTAATTCAAAAGTTTTGAAATATTACTGTAAAATGAATGGATAATTTACATAATATAATGTACGAATTCATATTTGCTTAAGGTTGAAGGCCGTTTTAGACCCTGATAATATGAAAACGTATTGTTTTAAATACCAATAGGAATAATGTTGTTTTTAACTCATGTTGACTCAGATTGTTATTTTAATGGTTGGTAGTGAGTTAATACACAAATTTAATTTTCAAGCCAATTTACGGTTAAGTTAATTCTTTGTCCTAAATCAACTGATAATTTCGTATTTTAATTGTATATAATACTGTATATTATGTATACAATTGTTATCTGAATAAGTGGACGTTCTTAGCACGACAACGAAAAAGTATAGATGCATTCGAGATGTGCTGCTGGAGGCGCTTACTTAGAATACCTTGGACCGCAAAACGCACCAATGTCTCCATCTTGAGTCAAATCAAAATAAAAACCCGCTTGTCGACCATATGCCAACAACGTATTCTTTCGTACTTTGGCCACATAGCGCGCAGAGGCGATAAAAGCCTGGATAAACTGATTGTTGTTGGAAACACAGAAGGCAAACGATCGCGTGTTCGTGCATCAACCAGATGGAATGATCAAGTGAAAGACTCATCGTTCTCCAAATTCTACGCGGTCATGAAAGACGCGCCGGATCGTAACCGGTGGAAGCAGATCTAGCAGTTACTCCGATGCTAACCACGATCCTCAGACATGAGGGACCGACTATAGAAAGAGAGATAATAAAGAAACGATGTCTCAGTAAGAGCGAACTTTTTCATTTTAAAATAAAAACTGTAACAGAGTTCTAATATTTGTATTGTATTGTAAAGAAACGAATGCCGTTCGCAGTCACGCAATTTGTCCTTATTTTCAAAAAGTAAGGTCCAATCAGCACCAGACAGTTACTCGTTGTGGATGCATATATTGTTTCTCATGGATTGCAGTAGGATTTTCTGAGCCCCAATTTCGACAATTTTGTGCATTCACGAAGCCATCATATGGAAATGCGCTTCATAGGAGAAAATGCCTGTTTTCGAAAAATTTTACCCTGAACGCGTTCTCCTCAGTTAGCTGAATCTTGTACTCATGAAGGAGGTCTTGAGTTAAAATTTCGTGAAATTTGAAGCTGTTGAAAACGATGTCGAAATTTTGTTTTCGGCGACACTCTCGTTTACAGCAGAAATGTTATCGAATGATATAATGAGTGCGACCAGTACGTTGACGCAAAGGATTCTTTCCTGCCCAGTTTCTTAAAATTTTTTGACCACTCTTCGAATGGTTGACATATTAGGTGCACTTTCTCGGCCGAAAATTTTGCGAAGTTTGCGAGCGGTTTCAGTGTAACTATCCCAATTTTTGTAATGAGTGTTCACAACTATAACGCCGTGTTCTTTCGAAAAGCTTTTAATAATCAGAGGTGACAGCTGTCTAATTTCAGAGTTGCCACTTGCATGTAAATAATAATATGGCAATTTCAAAAAGGGCACTCTTACTGTCACACTCTTTATATTGATATTAATTTAGTGGTTTACTAAACGCGTTAGCAAGTCGACAGATAATAATGATTGAAGGGTCATTAAATTTCGTAGCGAAGTATCGGAGAAAACTTTTAATAAGATTAAGAGCGCATTTGCGCAGGTAACCCATTAGTGTATATTATTAATGAATTGGAAACTCGTTAATGTAGGTAAAGGACTAACCATTTCTCACTATTTGACACGAAAATAATTGTTGTGGAAATGTTTATAAAGCTTAAATAATTAAAGCACCGCATACAGAATTACGCATGACATCTAAAACTTAAATCTCGTTCGGGATTTCCGAAATTCAACGCCGAAAGAGCAAAAAAACAATAGAACATTCGGCACCCGCCAAATTCACTGCTGAAATTTATTGCCGCAGTAATATATTACTTCGAAACGGGCACACACGTTCAGCTTATCGTCCCAGCTCTTCCCTACCTCTCATAACTTATGGAGGTTCTTTTAGGGGCCTGTGAAGAGTTGCTTTTGGAGTTAGCCGCTTCTGAAAGCAGTTAATCATTAAAACGACTGAGGTTTTCGTATTTGATGGAATTATGTTGCTTTTTTGATTTTATGATTGGAACTGTGTTTCTTACTACATTTATTTTTTATTGGAAATCAGATTCGGTTTGCAGCTTTGGTCATGTGACCTTCGTTTAATTAGACGTAATAGATCACATAGTTATGGCAGGAGTAAGTTAGTGAAGGTTGAAAAATAAAGCAAAATTAGTGCCTTGAAGTCACCAGCTTTTGAAGGCAGTTAATCATTAAAACGACATATACACAGAATTTTGTTGGTCTTTGATTTATCGATGAGTTTCTTTTTTAAATAATGGCTTCGTGCGTTTTACACATTTAGCCAGTGTCAAGTGAGAAATATGTTACAAACATTCACGCCTGTTTCCCCTAAGAGGTAGGCAGAGGCATAATATACGCCCACACTTTGCCATTTATATAGCTGGTCCCACGAAATTGGTGGCGAGCCTATTGCCGCTTACCGGGAGCTGTAATGTTCGCCAGAGCCTCGTCCGTTGATCGCCACTTGGACCACTTGCAGGTGAGATTGGCTTGGGCTACTTAGGTCTTGGTAGGATCCCTGTACACCTATAGAAATATATTAATAACATATAAATCATAGTAAATGACTATGAGTGGTGATAAAGATGATAAATGGTAAATGAGATACCCTCCCACTAAGCCCCTTGAGTCCTCAATTAGTGCCTGAATCAATATATAGGGAGGAATCCCTCGCGTCACTTCAGTAGGTATTTAATAATTATTTTACACCTTCTGCTCGGGTTGCATTTTTAAAGATTTTAAAGAGTTATTTTATTCATTCTAGTAATACAGCCTATGTTTTTCGGGAACAAAAATCGTTACAGTCGAATTTTGAAAATGGAAAGTTTTTTTTTTAATCTTGTTTTTAGTCATTAGAGACGTCAAAAATGTGTGTATAAGTAGTATTCACTTACTAATTCAATACTCTCTTATATATTTTTTGTATAATGCTCACAGCTTAACATAGTTAATGATAGTAATAATGTAGGTGCGGAATAAGAGACGCAGGGAAAGCCGCGGGCTTACACATACTTATCCAGTAAAAAATAACAAACCGTAACTTTAATGGAACAGCTTTCACAAATGAGTTTGGAAAGTATAAGCCACTTAAGTTGTTTACTTAATCGTCTACATGGATATTGAATTTGATAAAAACTTTCGACCAACCCGGGCTCATTAGAGGCCTAAACAGGCAGGAACTTATCTGATCACAAGTTGGGGCCAAGATTATTCAAATTGTTGAGTTACTGTTTAATACCGTCAGTGTTTTTTTGAGTTTTCATATCTATACTAATATTATAAAGCTGAAGAGTTTGTTTGTTTGAACGTGCTAATCTCAGGAAGTACTCGTTCTAATTAATTTTTTTTCATTGCGTTGAATAGACCATTTATTGAGGAAGACTTTAGGCTATATAATATCACGCTGCAACTATTAGGAGCGAAGGAATAATGTAAAATGTGAAAAAACGGGAAATATTATTCATTTTTGAAATTATCTAAAAAAATGTCCACGACAGTATATGTCTATCTTCTAAGATTAATTCACAAGTACCGTTTAAGTTTATGGTAATTTTAATTTTAAAATAACACAATACCGATATTAAATTTTAAAAAACCGGCGCTGGCCGCAGCCGGATTTTTTGGTAAACGGTGCTGACCTTGCTCGATTCACTTCTGCAATCTTCTGTCCTTTTCACATTTAAGTTGTTTACTGGCGTAAACGTTGTGTTACTGTTTAATATCGTTGATGGTTTTCGACAACTACGAGCATTTACATCGTTTTTGGGCCACAAAAGACTTTGAAAATACATACTTAGACAATCACACCCAGAGACTAGACTCTGGGTACTAAGGAGTACTAATTACCGGGAGGGAAACCAAGAGAGACCTGTGGAGGGCACAACGGGCGGGCCAGGAGGGCCCATATAGCAGCGCCAGGAAGGCCCGTCTAGCAGCGCCAGGAGGGTCTTAAGCAGCCCCCGCCGCCGCAGGGGGCCCCTGCTGTTTAACCAGGTTTGGGTCCGGGGGACGTTAGCCGCAAGCGGGGTATCAGACTCTGCAACCCAGTTACTAGCCCCCGCCTCTTTCTCAACAAGCAGCGGGCGTCATCGGAAGATTTTTAGGTTTTTAGCTACTGGCAGTTGCGTCTGCCGGTGGTGAGTCCAACACTCCCTTTCGGTCCCCCTTTGACAGGACGGCAGTGCGTAAATGCATTTTATTTTATTCAAAAATTAAACCATTGGTTTCACATAAAGAAAATTAAATTAAACAGGTTAAACTTAAACTTAAATATTGTTATATTATGTTGCATTGTATAGCGTCACAGACAAATGAAGATTGTAACTAACCAATCGATAATTTAAAAGAGCATAGCCTGTGAGTTCCTTGCCAGTTCTTCTTACAGAGCGGTGGCTCGGAACTGGCACTTAGAATAACTTACACTTAAATATTTTTTGTTTTTTTAAATTGTTTGGTTGCAAGTGAATCTAAGCTTCCTGATTTTAGTATAGTTATATTTTATTTGTTTTTGTTATTTTTTTATAATTTTCAAGTACTATGTAATAGTTTATGAAATAAAGTATTTTTGACTTTTTGACTTTTAAACAGGAGCAATAAAAACTACAAACTCAATGTGTAATATAATACCTAAGAAATACATGAATTCTTAGGATTTACCTCGAGTTGAATTGTTACAACTACAAGTCCAAGAAAACCTCAACACTTTAGTTCTCTTTACATCGACTTTAGCAACAAAATGTTATTTAAGTTCGAAATTATTCAAGCATAACGTTTGTTATTCCTTAAATGAAATAACGTGTTAGTAGAAGTATGACAGTAGAAGTATGACAGTAGGAGTGTGACAGTAGGAGTGTGACAGCAGGAGTGTGACAATAGGAGTGTGACATAGCAGTTTGACAGTAGGAGTGTGACAGCACGAGTGTGACAGTAGGAGTGTGACAGTAGGAGTGTGACAGTAGGAGTGTGACAGTAGGAGTACGACAGTAGGAATATGACACTAGGAGTATGACGTGAAATAACAAAATGGAAACGGGACTTTCATCAACAGATAGGTGAAGCTACTTTTAATTTGTATGCGGCAACTCGATTTTAAAATAAAACATTGCGGATGAAGTCGTAGGCTGCAGCTAGTTTTAAATATAAAATAAGCCATTACAAAGCCCACATTTATTGAGCTGACGTCGTATCTACAAAACGTTGAGAATGTTGGAATCCCGAAAATTATTCAAAGGAAAAGGTGCCTTCATTACAATCTCAAAGGTTATGAGGGAGGGGGGAAATCTGCTGATGTGATTACAAGAGATATTTTTCTCAATAGGATTGCAGTGGCAGTATAGCAAAACGACAAACGCAAATAGACTACTTATGGGGCGTTAAGGTTTACATATTATATCTATAGGAGAACTGGAGTGAACAGACATATCAAGACGGAATTGCAAGTTGAAATGGCAACGCTTGGCTCTGTTTCTGACATTTTCTTTTTGTACCGTTTTTTATGCAAATAAAGATTTTCATTCACTCAACCGAAGACCGATGGGGCGTTAAGAGTCCTTCAATATCTGCTGCGATCCAGCGACGGCCTTCCACCCTTTTGACCGAAGATATACGTTTTGGAGAACTTGAGTGGGAGAATAGCAAGACGATTTTCAAGCTGAGGATGGAGTAGGCGGGGCACATTATTAGCTGAAATTACGACATAATATGAAGAGCTAAGGATTTTCATATCTCCTTAAGAGAATTTGATTGGGAGTTATAGCAAGGCGGATTTGCTAGTTGATGTGAGCAGGGTACAAAGTTCAAAAAAACGACGAGTTTCGGGACTTTAATCGTAAACGCTGACCAGCAAATGTATAAGGCTGTATGTCGGTGAATTCAGCGTCTGGATCGATTGATTTTGAAAATAAATATATGTGTTTAGCGCTCGCTATCATCAGCCTACATTCGTTACTGCTGGACATAAGCCTCTCCAATGCTTTGCCACTAAGCTCCACATTTATGGAAGCCGACATAAGTGTGTAGGTACGCTTATTTCACGCTTTAAAGCTTTCAAAATTTTTTGAACACTATTATCTCCTTACCATGAGTCTGTACGCATAACGTTAGGACTAGTCGCCATCAAAAAACAACATTAACAAAGAATACACTTTTTAACATTTTAAGCCTATAGTTTCCTGTTACCATTTGTACACTATCATAAAGATAAAATGTAAATGCTACAAAAAAAATATTAAACAGTATTTCAGATTCCATACAAAATGCTTAAAGCAGCGAGAAAACTTGAAAATCATAATCCACATAATGAGATTCGGTCCGACAAGAAAGTGGCAAATTATACAACAAATAAACAAATGCAAGTCGACCTGAATCATAGATATGCTAATTTACATCCTTGGCTACAAGATGGCGTTGTCGTTGGCAAGAGATAAGCGGGAAGAAAAAAGGTTTTGTTCAAACCTTTTTTGGTCCACTAGTTAATATAAAATGCTTCTTTTTATAAAGAAACTAGTGGCACGCCCTCGCTTTGCTTGAAGCTTCTTTGGGTTACATTTTTGGAGTTTTCGTAGGTCCCAATTTTTTTTCAGTAATACATATAGCTTATCGTCAGCCTGATTTTCAAACTGGTTAATATACTCTTTTAAGCAAACTTTATTGGAAAAAGTAAACTACTGTTTATTTTTCATAGTAGAGGCAGTAATTGAATAAAAGTGTGATTCCGATTCGTTCATATCTAATTAAATGTTAATTTATAGGACTTGACAGATTCTAATCGACAGATCTCGAAATTTGACACCAGATGTCATTAGAAGTAAAATTTTGTTTTTTTTTGGAGTTACGCAGTTTGAAAATTAGACTGACGTTACGTTACTCGGAGATATTTATTGAGGTATTTATTTAAATGGGAGCAGTACTTTTTGGGCTTAATCGTTACGAACATACAGAAATACAAATATTTCCTCTCTATTATACAAAATACTAGCGGCCGCCCGCGATTTCGTACGCGTGAAATACATAAAAATCTTCCTTATGAATCCATCCAAGAATTTAAAAAACTGTTTTAAAATGCGTTGCGTAGTTTTAAAGATCTAAGCATAAGAACAGACAGAGGAAAGCGACCTTGTTTTATACTGTGTAGTGATGAAAATATAATAGAAGGATTATAGTTTGTTCAGCACCTTCAAAAATTGCAGGCTGAATAAATTGTCAAAATACATTTTGACAATTTATGTAAAGCAAGCAAGTACCAGCAAGAAATTATTTCCTAACAGTAAACTCAGCCACATCAAAATCATATAATTTACAAAACGTCATTGTCAAAATACGCCATTGGCCATCACTTAGCCCTCGACCTGACAGTCGTTAAATAAAAGCCAACATTTCGTATAAATTTTCGCAAGTCTCAGAGCAAAATAATCGTATTCTCGCTTCATTTGCTGGTTTCCCTTGCGTAATTTGTTGTTTCCCGGTAATCGCATCGTCAATTTTATGAAGGAAGTGATATAATTGGTGTTTTATAATGTCATACTAGGCTTTTTTATATTTGGTTTTTGAATTCTGATCAGATCACCCAAAGTTTGTGACTGGCGGTTATTTTTTCTTTATAACATTTATAATGGCTGGTATGAATATTTGGTCATCTATCCTTGTACATCTAACTCAGTGTCATCTAGCAAAAGGACTTAAAAGGATATAAAAATTATTAAAATACATTTTTTTGATATACATAAATACTTATAAATACATATATGAAACACTCAGGCCATAACAAAGAGTTATGTACTTTATATAGGTAGGCCAATATGGCGTGGTGGCGACTATTCCCTCACTCCACTTCTTAGGTCGTGGGTTCGATTCCCACACAGGACAAATCTTTGTGCATATACATTAATATTTATTCTGGTCTGTGTGTTTTTCTATCCATTTAAACATAAATAAAAAGTTCTTATATCTGTTTATCTATTATTTAGTATCCATAACACAAGTTCTTCAATAAACTTATCTTTGCAAAATGTGGGCGTAAATTATATGCCTCTGCCTACCCCTGCGGAGAACAGGCGTGATAGTTACTATTTGTGGGGAATGAAAAAAGGATTAAGTATATATTATAAGCCAGCTGGTCCTGGTTGTCATGAACATCTATGACAGTCGTTACTTTAAAGCCAGTTCTTGCTAATATCCTGAAAGCTGTTTTAACCATAGAATTAATTTTTTCTCTGAGGTGCGAAGGTCAGACAGTAGTCTTTCGATGTAATAACTGAAATTCATCCAGTATGCTGAACCTGACAACCGTGCTATTGCTAGGATCATGTCCATGATCGTCTCTTGCAGCGATATATAAGCGCGCCTTGTAATACTAGCAAGGAACATTTTCAGTGGGAGCCTTGTAAACGCTGTCGAGGACAAATGAGTAATAAAACACTACTGTATTAAGGTCATGTCCAAGAAAGTAATACGGTCTGCAATAAGACACATGTTGTTCGTTATAATTTATTATTTCCTTGGCTACCTTCGTAATTTGTACTCTTAATTTGTTTCTCAGAAACCATATTTCTGAAACATCATTTCAAAATATTACCAAATTTAATTTATGTATTATTAGTTATAAGCACCATTGTAATATTTTAAGTCTGTCATTGTGAGGAGAAAATAAACATTATTATTATTATAGTGTCCATAATACATGTTCTTAATAATACTTTTCTTTGGGCTAAATAATTGTGATTATGGGAGGACATATATTTTATTTATTTAAGTACATTGTTCAATTATTAAATAAATTCCACTGCAAAATATTATAAGCGAGTCACATCACGAAAAAAATACTAGTGTCCAAGTAAAAACTGTCAAGCGATAAATGCAATGTTTCAAGTAAAATCCCAGGACGCGCTAAATCGAAACTGAAGCAAGCACTTCCGAGTTACGTACAAGTTTTCTCCTGTAGAAATACAGGTCTTTTCTTTTGCTAATACGCAGAATGATATTCTGGAGTCGGTAGAATTTCTTATGTATTTGATTTTTACACATAGCGCGCCGAGTAAAATCTCGGGACATGAAACAACAGAAAATCGTTAGCTTGCTAGGTTTTTAATTTGTCCTCGAATAATTTATGGCACGTCACACGTATTAAAGTTGTAACAAAATATGTAGGCCAATTTTGACGCCCCGAATAGTAATTGCGACAAATAAACAGCCTTCTTCATTCTCTATAATTTTATCTTCTTAGAACTATACTATGCTCTTGGGTCTTGGGTCCCTATACTCCACCACGCAGTCACGCTATTGACTTGATAGGTTGTTAATTCATCCTTGAAGGTGGTGTTCTATAATTTGTCATCCTTACTTATTTGTCATGTTTGCCGGGAGCTTGATCTTAAAAGAACGGGCAAGAAAATCGTCAAAGTTAGTTTTTTCTCCCGCCAGTTACAAAAAAAATTACTTAGTAGTAAAACAATTTGGCAAGTTTACAAAAACCTGTGTTCTGCAGTCACAAGATTTAAAATAAAAGTAGAAAATGGAAGAGTTGAAGACGAAGAGTTGAAGATCGAGCTTATTGGCTTGTCATTAGAGGGGCTTATGTCCAGCAGTGGATAAGGATAGTCTGATGTTGAGGCAAAAAACTAGAAGGATTATTATTAGTTGTGCAGATAAACTAATTTTTGCCTTCAAGCATTTCAGACTGAAACCTCCTTAAGTCTATTATCCTACCATCCTTCCTTCTTTTCAACGTATACTATATAGATTGTATCGACGTTAATGCTAGCTTCATGTTAAAAAAAATTATGAAGTATCGACCGATTACAGTATCCTTACCCCTGGCTGCTTGGACTACTTTTCAGTGAAATTCAATTTTAGACTTTTATGTCACTGGAATATATTTGAAGTCTCAACTTTTCGCTTATTTGCAATACAAGCAATCGCCCTACATCCACCAGCTGTATCCATTTTGCCATTATATGGAACTGAGGGTGATAGTGGACAAGTTTCTGATAACTACATGTAATGGGTACTAAGTATGGTCAATATATTTACGGATCCTTCCAAGAACTTAGTAGCCCCAACCTTCTACTTGCAAGTGATGCACCTGCCGGTCAACGGACGTGGCTTGTGACTTGCAAACGTAAATGTGCCTCGTAATTGGCAAAAGGCTCACAACATAACATGAGGATATCAATCAATCAATCAAAATTGTTTAATGTGAACACAAGTTACATGTTAGGTGTTACAGTAGAGGCTTAGACCGATCTGTGGTCTGCCTCATGGGCGTACAGTGTATATTTGAGCTGCAATATTTGTAAATGTGGAATTTCATAATTTCTGATTCTATTACGTAGGTTCACCTCCTATCATAGCTCTGCCATTGCTCGCTTATCATCACTGAGCTTTCAGGTTCATAGTAATTCAAGCATGGTATTAAGTCCTATATTTTGATAACCTTTAAAGCAAGCAAGTGATGGATTAAAAATATCTTTGTAACAATTTCCGCGCTACTATAATTTCCCGAAAAATAAAGAAACTATTGAACACGACACTTGTTGCGCCCTTACACAGGGCATCTTCAGGTATAATAGAAGCCTCAGAACAACGATGTCTTCATGACCAACGCTGAAACGAGAGACATCAATCGAGACATCTATACACATATCTATCGAGATTTTTAATCCATCACTTGCTTACAAAGGATTTCCGCAAAGTAATGCTTTAAAGCCATAAATTTTTACGGATTTCAATTTTTTTCTATTTCACAATGGGCGACAGGCACCATTCCTCAGTGCATTACGTCATAATATTTTGAATATGACCCACATGAGACTAGCGTAGACCACAACTAGAGTGTTCATATAATTAGGTCTCCACGGAAGACCAGCGCTGTTGTGCTTCTCCACTGCAGTACATGCTGACTCGAGTCCATTTGAGGCATAACAATCGTAATCGTAAGTTTTATGTATTTATGTCTAAATATTTATTTCATTACATATACTAACCGAGAGATTTGCTCAAAAGTTATGACCATATCAAGCATACACACAAATACACGACACACTAATATTAATTTATAACGAGATACGTCCTCATGTTCCCGTAAGTCTTCATACATATTACAGCGAAAGATACGAGTACGCCACGCTTGTCGAATCCCACTTCAATCTCTGGAAGTAATTTCAAAATTCCTATTACGAATTCTAAAAGTCACTCTTACGTTATCTCCTTTCGCAGTCACAGATGTTCGATTGCGACACAAAATGAAATTCCACAGTCATTCGCTGTTCGGAATACAAAGCTGGTATTATATTTCTTGGTCCATTGTAAGTTCTTATTAGTGTGGTGTTTGTAGTAATTGACCTTCCAAAGCTTGTACCTTGTTGACACAATAGGATTGGGGTACAATGAATCAATGCCGTAAATTTATGTGCGTTGTGAACTCTGGAAGCCTGTGAGTCTATACGAAACAATATGAATACATACACACATACATATATAAGTTTACGCCTGTTTCCCCGAGGGGGTAGGCAAAAGCATATTATATAGTTGGTCCAAGTAATAGGTGGCGAAGCTATTGCCGCTTAACGGCCACTTTTATGTTCGCTAGAGCTTCGTCCGATGCCGTCGCAGTCTGTTCTGTTCTGTTGTTCAGCAGGTGCACCATTTACAGGTGAGGTTGGCTTAGGCTTCTTAAATGTTAGTAGGATCCCACTTATACACTTTCATTGAAGACCTTGATAAAAAGCTTTCAATTTGAAAGGAAGCTATACGATTTCCGTAAGTAAGTAAATGTTAATTAAGAATTTAACGCTTATTCGTGAAGAACACTTTAATTTTACAAAGATCGAGTTCTCGATTAAACGAGGGACACAATCAGAATCTATCTCTGAGTTACAAAGCAATCCGATTTTCTACTAAATAAAAGACAAAAGTTTGTCTGTGGAAATGCGGTCGTCGCTTTCTGAAACAAAACTCCTTGTAAGTTGCCTTTTTAAATGATTGCATATTTATTATCAAAGTATAATACAGAAGAAGGTTTTATGTTCGTGTTTATATAGGTTATAAAAACATTGGTGTGTTTGAGTTAAGCGCTAAAACAAAAATCACTATCTATTTATTTGCTTTTAGAAAATTGAGATGGTACAATATTTTGCGAGCAAGTCACTTGAATACTAAAACTCAGGTTGCAACTTAATTGTAAAAAAATACATACATAATTTAACGCTTTTTCCCGTAGGGGTAGGCATCGATTACATCATTCTACTTGCTACGATCTTAGCACACACTCTCAGCTTAATTCACACTAATTAACCTTCTCATACACGCTCGTCGGTTTAGGTTACTTTTGACCTGCGCTTTTTTCCAAAATCTGCTTGATTTGGTCATGGAAAAGTCTTAGTTAATTGTAAAAATTTAACTTCATTGTAAAATGGTTTAATAATAGCCATTTCGTGCTGGGTCCGGATTGTGGAGTTTCGCCCAAGTTTAGTTCAAGAGTGCTGCTGAGTAATTTATTTATAATGGGACGGGAATGGGTTAAGAATCATCCCGTATGATCTGATGATTACATCAGAAATTAAAACCCGTTGGACGAACTTTCGGTCAGAAGAATCAGTTAACTGATTTAGAGATCAGTCATTGGATGAGTGACCGTTTATTCGGCATCTGACAACGAGTCAAACAACAATCACTAACTCTCGCTATGACTTGAATCTTAATAAAATCAAGTCTACGTCAAACTCGATAATAATTAAGAATGAACAGTTCAGCTATTAGAAAGGGACAGAAATGGACAGAAAAGTCTTTCGTCCTGTAATTTGATTAATTAAATGAGTATCCTTTGATTTCACACAAAAGATTTCTAATTACTGAAGCGAAGTTACTGTACATTTATTTTGGATATTTAGATTTCCATTTCTTTGAAACATTTGCGTAATTACGTTTTTGTAAAGGAGTGAAAAGAAAAAAGATTGGAAGAACTAAATATTAGCTTAAATAAAGCGATAACCTTAGCAATACCAAACATAATTCAACTGTATAACCGTGATTTAGTATCCAAAATACAAGTTCTTACTTAAAATACATTTCAAAAGTTCTTACTGATACTTATCTTGAAACTGAATAATTGGTGCAATTGTCAAAAAAAGGAAAACATACGAGGTGCCACAGAGCAAGATACAGCAAATAGAACAAAACCTTTGAAAACAGATTGACATATGTGGTATTTTAGAAACGGAAAATAAAATAACAACTGATATCGCTAAAACCATTGCCAGTGCCATTAAACAACAACCCGAAGACGTGATCAAGGTTTATCAAAAAATAAAAACCCATACGTGGGTTTACATGAATGAACGTGGTGCATTCTTGTCGGACTTCTTGGCGGGAAAGTGAAACGTCATGGCTGCGGTTTTGTTTTATTTTCTAAAATTTGTGATATTTCTAACATTAATGTGTAATAACGGTGGATTATTAACCGTTAAGTATTTGTGAACGTACATGAGTGTTGGTAAATCAAACAAAACAGTGCAACATCACTTTTCAAATTTTCTCTCAAGGAGTCCATGTGAGATCTCAGTATAGTCCCACATCTTTACTGAGGCCTCACGGGGCTTTGGGGAGGGTATCTCATTTACCATTTATCATCTTTATCACCACTCATCCTCATTTACTATGAATTATATACTATTAATATATCACTTACTTGACACTGGCTAAATGTGCTAGCCGCACGAAACCATTATTTAAATGGAAGAAGAAGAAGAGGGTTGGGTGACAGCTCGCTTGATGTAACGCGGTTCGTTGGCGGCATGGTGCGAGCTAGCTGCTGATGGAGGATCGGTTTGCAGCCAGCCTAGGCGCCACGCGTTTTGAGGAACGTCTTGATATTCGCATAATATTTTGTATCAGCTTTTTAAGTGTAATTAGATTTCGATGGCAAAGAGATTTATTTGTATGTCAATTGTAATTGCAAAATAGACTGCTGATTTAATATAATGATTTCTCTTCGTCCATTAATCCACGCCGCCCCTTAGCATAAATGGAAATCCACGATAATCCCGTTGCTGGCCAATTCCCTATATATATAAAAAAAATACTTCACAGTTTCAGAGCAACGCGAACGTAGATATCTTTTACCCAATTTATTTATTTATTTAATTAGAACGGAATACACCAATTACACTAATTATCAACAACAGTAAAAGTTAAATATAACATTAAAATCTCACACTTAAAAACTTTTTTTATCCCATTCTCTCACAATACCTCAGACACACTGACAAAATCTCAGGCCATTTATCCGCAAACAAATCACAGTCGGGTCCAGGATGGCATTAAGTGCGTTGAGTGTCCGCGAAATGGGTGATTTTGAGCGGGCTAGGCCCAGCAAACAGTTTATGTTTCCTGCTCCTATAATAATTATCGGGTGCATAAAGTCGACACAGCTCACCATGAAGATCAGGAGAGTAATGTAAAATAAAATAAATTTAATGTAAATGGCTAACACGCCTTACCTCCTGACATCCAGGAGGTTTATGGAGCGAGGCGCGAGTGCAAGGCCAGTCTTAAGAAATATTATTCACAGAACTCATCTCATGACGACTTAAGGGAATTTTTTTATGAAAGCTATGTTATTGCATCAAATTTACCACGGATATAGCGTCGCGGTCAGTATACCTGCACTTCAGTCCAGGGGTCGTGGGTAACACAGGGCAAATCTTTGTGTGCATAAATGTGAACACTTGTTTTGGTCTGGATGTTTTCCTATGTATATATTTACAAAAAAATGATATCGATAACACAAGTCCTTAATTATACTTATTTTTGAACAAAATAATAGGTGAGGTTGCTATAAAATATATCTTTGAGGTTTTCGAGGCCAGAAACAATATGTATTTGAACAATTGGCTTAAAGAATATTTATTTTTTCATTTCTCAAAATCATACAGTCACTTACATGAGCAATTTACAAGAAATGTGGGTAAGAATAAATCTGTCGAGTAGGTATGAAAAAATAAAAAATTAATTGGGAACAGTCTACTTGGGCAGTGTACTTACTTAGCATATTTTAGAACCAAAACACATTTCATATCATAATATAATAATATTTAAAAAAAAGATGACATGTATCAAATGGTCATTCCTTTAGTCGCCTTTTTAAACACCCTCGGGCAAAATATGAGGTTGTAAAATTGTGGTGCTGCTGCTATACGGCGCTCTTTACCGAAAATATATCAAAATATCCTACTTACATTTTAAAGAAAATCAACAAAATTAAAGGTTAAAAAAAAATTAACAAAATTCCTGAGTAAACTTAATTATGCAACGAATCCTTTTTAAACCCTTCAGGGGTAAATTTAATTAAAATAAAACCTACGGAGTATAGAAATAGGACAAACTCATTGAAATTACATTGACATATTGAGTAGGGACCCGATAACACTTTTGGGACGATATTCTAAATTTATCCTAATTTGGATATAGAAGCTTGAGATTCAAGTTCGATTTACAAATACTTATTATTAATTTGAAATTTTTTATTATCATACATACATTAATTCACTCCTATTTCCCCGAAGGGATGAGGCATATTATATGCCCACACTTCGCCAATAACATTGTTGGTCCCACGTAATAGGTGGCGAGCCAATTGGCGCGAACCGATATCTGTAACGTTCGCCAGAGCCAGAGCCCTGTTGATCAGCAGGTGAACCACTTCATGTTAGTAGGACCCCTATACACCCTATTATTATCTCAGCTTATTAATGTCCCACTTCTGACCAAGGGTCTTCTCTCACGCACTACGGTGAGAGAACATTTAGGTCATTCTTATACTGACGGGAGAAAATAACTAACCTTGACGATTTTCTTGCCCGTTCTGCCTGCAGTGAATGGGCGCGCTAGTTTTTATGTTTTTATAAGCTATCTATTAAGCTTTTGACTTTGGCGGAGGCAGGTGTCCCTTGTTAATGATCCGTTCCGTCCATGCCAATAATTATTTTATTTTATTGATTTATTTAATTAGGTACACCAACAAGTTCACATGCATACTTTAACATTTAGTAAAATATAGGTTCCGGACTTAAATAAGTACCGATTACAGTAATTACTATAATGCTCCTAATTTGTACAGAATCCCTTGTAGCGTTAAGATCGCCTTTTGTACAATTTTTTCAATTTGTGCGATAAAGTTTAAATAAATAACAAGGATCAACGTTTTACCGGAAGCGCTCTTTATTAACATTGTTGCGCCCTCAGTACTAACATAGTATATGTGTACCTGTAACCTATTCACATTACTTGGATCTTTGGTCTGACATAAAGAATAAGTAACTGTTAATCGGTTTTTCAGAAATCTCGTAAGTAGTCTCCTCGGACATACCTAAGCCAAATCTAAGCAAACCTTGTATATTTGTGTTGCTATAAGTTATCGACAACAAATAAATGTACTTTAATAAAAATAAATTCATGAAGAATAGTATTATACTTAGAAAACACCAAGGCAAATATGTTCATGCACAATATAAATAATCCTGTCTAGAAACCGAACCCACGACCTATGAAGCTTGAAACGGATAAACCGACTTCCGTGCCATTTCGACCACCGAAATTAAAACGAAATTAAGCAAAGTTCAATTGTTTGTTTATGCAAATGACCGTTAACGAAAACGGCGCACAAAAAAGTTAATCATTAATTAAAATACTGTGGAAAAGTTGCGGCGGAGTTTGAGAGAGTTCCTCTCCTAACTAAATCCTGTGGCGAAATGGCGAATAAAACGTTTGAGCACAAGTAGGGCTTGTGTTTTAAGGGATCCGTACAAATAAATTCATAATCTGCTTTATAAATAAAAAAATATCGACAAAATGTATGTACACGCATAACTTTACAACGCCTGCACCACATATATATTTTTTTAATTAGATTCCTTATGGTCAAACCAGGTTAGTATAAAACATACAAGAACATATAAGTTTTCGGAAAGTTGCACCATTGCAATAGCCTATGCTCGCAACCTATTTCGTGGGTCCAAAGATATTATTAAAGAAACGAATAATATGCATATGTTTACCTCTTTGGTGAAACACGCCTGATACTATGTTAAAGAAAATTTTAGGAAAAAAAAGGACGGTGCGATGTTTGCTGGGTCAGGTAGTTAAATATAACCCCCCCGACTGGTCTCCACCTTGTCGTGGTGGGGGGGCTGAGTACCTCCCGGTAGGGCGCAGGAGGCGCTAGGGAAAAGGTAACACCCAGAGACCGACGACTCTGGGTGCCCTTAGTACTGACTACCGGGGGGAAAACTAAGAGGGACCTGTGGAGGGCGCAGCGGGCGGGCCAGGAGGGCCCGTCAAGCAGCGCCAGGAGGGTCTTAGGCAGTGGGGGCAGGGGGCCTCTGCTGTCTAACCATAGACCCTCCGAGAAGTCGGCCACACACGCTATGGTCGCACAAGGAGGTAGGAGGGGCGCGTCCACTGCGCCTCTCTGAGGAGGTCCCCCCGGTTTTGGTCCGGGGGACGTTGGCCGCAGGCGGGGTGTCAGACGCTGCAACCCAGGTACTGGCCCCTGCCTTTTTCTCAACAAGCGGCGGGCGTCGTCGGAAGATTTTTAGTGGATATTACTGCTGTCAGTCGCGTCTGCCGGTGGTGAGTCCCACACCCCCTTTCGGTCCCCCTTTGGCCGGAAGGTAGTGCGTAAACGCATTTTGTTACCGACGTAAAACAAAAAAAAAAAAGGTAGTTAAATATAAAGATTCAGGTAAACTGGACCCGTAATATTACGCATAACTTTGCGTTCCTATAGTATATTTAAATCTTCGAGGTTGCGAGACTGTTTGAAAGGGTTACTGCGGCCGCGGAACAAATCGGGCTCAAGAAGTAACATTAATGGATTTTAGTCAGTAAAAGTCTGACACACCCTTCTGCTCTAACCACAGAGGAAACAGTTATTCGATGATTTTCCATCCGACAAAAAGGTATGTAAAAACCTAAGCGATATTTTCTACAGCCTGCGGTAGTAAAAATCGAATAAGTATGGTACGGTACATAGACTTGTTTGATTCAATGTCATGAATCATGACCGACGCGGTCGATTCTTTAACTTTCTCATTAACACTAACGTTGTAACATTAAATTCAATCCAGTTCAATGATTTCAAAAGTATACCACATTATGGTGTTATAAATAATTACAATGATCGGCTTATTCTTGCCAGAATTCCGACGGTGGCCCGTCGGCGTGGAATTGTTGGGTGTACATTTATATAAATATTGTCATATGATAAGTCATATCGATTAATTAATTGATTATTCAGCATAACTTATACTAAATAAATTACATTTTCTATTATAAAAAGTCTTTTGTTTTCATTAATTCATTAATGAATAATTTAAATAACACATGTATAAATTTATTTACAGGCTAATCTTCTTAATTCAGGAGGCAATTTGTTATACACCAAAGTGTATTATTTCTGGATAGTTTCAGTTTCTTCGCTGGTACGTACTATTGTTATATTTGTGTCTAGTGTTTGTTTTATTATGAACCGTGTCATGTAAGGGAAACAGATTAGATTTTTTTTTTTAGAAACATACAGGGTAGTATAGGTAAGATATTAAAATCTTTAAATAGGGACTGTAGGTCAAGATAATCCGTTCCGCAAATCGCTACTGCGCATTTTTTTGCGCATGCGCATATTAATATCCACGGATTTTTCCGTATAGTAGCACAGATGACACGTATCCATGATAAGCTGCATGATGAACCATACAATTCTGTCAGATACCTACACTACTGGGAAATTATTCCTAACGTTTGGTAAATTTTGAAAACATAATATCATCGTACTTATGAATGCGCCCAGCACTCTTCGAATACCCTCATGTTATCTAAATAAATGTTTACGAAAAAATATGTTGTATGAATACAATTTATGGAGTAGCAATTATTCTGTTTAACATGTAAATATTTCTTAAGATACGGTTTATATATTTCAAGAAAATGTTTATTAAACTATACACTGTGCAGTGCTCACCATTACGTTACACGTCTTCTAATACGTTACTAGAAATTTTAATTTACCCTGCAGCGATCAGTTAATGTCTTCACAAACTAAACACTGCATGTTAATAAAACAAGCAGCGCTAACGGCTCCACGAACAGAAGTTAAGCTTATCACGGATGTTAAGCTATCTTCACAGAGTCCTAGGATGGATGACCGTTTGACAACAAGCTTGTGCTTTTGAAGACACGTTAAGCCGATGGTCCTGCTTATCACTATATGTAAAATTACGCCTTTGCTTTGGAAGGCACGGTAAGCCGTTGGTCCTGGTAATTACCATATGTAAAATTATGATTATGCTTTGGAAGGCACGTTAAGCCGTTGGTCCTGGTTATCACTACATGGAAAATTACGCTAAGTAAGTGACTGTAGTTGAAGAAGTGAATCCACCTGCCTCCGCCAATATAGGCTGAGTTCGTGTGAAATGGGCCAAGTAGTGAGACGTTACTAGACTAAGATAGGGTTTTTTTATAAGTTTGAAATATTTACTTACGTCAATATTTCTGCTTAAGATATGAAATGAGTAATTTATTGATTCAGGCGTTACTTTGCGGAAATCCATTGTAAGCAAGTGATTGATTAAAAATATCTTTGTAACAATTCCCGCGCTACTATAATTTCCCGAAAAATCGAGAAACTATTCAATACGACACGTGTTGCGTCCTTACACAGGGCATCTTCAGGTAAGATAGGAGCCTCAGAACAACGATGTCTTCACGACCTATATGTAAGATTGCCATCCGTCCGGAATTCCCCGGATTTGTCCTAATTTCAAGGGAGTCCGAGGTCCGTCCGGCAGGGTATTTCAAAAATGTTTGGGAGAAACCCGAACCCTTTTGTTGTCTAGGAAAACACTTTTTTTTTTAATTAAAACGATGATTTTATTTGTTGCAATAAATATTTTTTAGAGGGCCCGGGGAAATAACCATATTTCGCACAAATGTCCGGGATTCTTGCCGTGTTTATCCGGCGTCGGCACTTTGAGTGATGGCAACCCTACATAGATGAAATGAGTTAAATAAAAACCTCAAACTCAACCAAACAGCTAAACAGACAGACACGGTGCTTTCATACTAAAGGGTGTCTCACAAGAGTATTGTGAAATTCCAGAGCTCAAACCGGAAATCCAACGCGTCATCGATGAGATACAGCCACATCTCTGTGCAAAAGTCGTGGAAAATTTCATGAAAAGAGTAATGGCCTGTTCCGAGCCGTAGTGGTCATTTGACGGATATTTTAATCCATATTTAATCGGAACATGTCTTCTTTACAATCCAATAAAAATATCACAACGCCGTCATTAAATACTTGTTTTTATTTTAAAATGAGTAAGTGCACTGTAAACATGATTTCAACGCTATTTATTTCCTTAATAACTAATAATTAGGTTATTGGTACTAAATAAATAGATATATAACTAAATGGCCAGTTTCTAACGTGCCTCAAAGACACCGGTGTTAAAATTGCATTAACAAATTTTACTTAGTACCCAAAAAAGTAAACTTACAGACAAACAATAAAGTGAGTAAAATAAGGGTTTTCTCTTTATCTACAGAGGCCCAGAGCCCTAAAAAAGGCTCAGTTACCGTAAAGAGAAGCCAATTTGTTTGTTCAAAAGGACCTCGTGCTAAGTGATTTGAGTTTTTTCAGGGCCCCTTCCATTCAACCCCTCGCGGCAATTCTCAGCAGATCGCTTCACCAATCTCGGCAGAAGGGCACAATCAAACAGATTTTTATTCTTGACTTGTTTCTTGAGCACAAAATAGTCACGGTTTAACTTTCTTTATATTAAAAGCTTTTATCAAAGCTCAGATTCTACACATCATAACAAAAGATATTACCAAAATCTAATAGATTTTAAATAAGCCTTTGCCTAACCCTTCAGGGAAACGAGCGTGATATTATGTATTATTGGAAAACGATTTAATTTATTTGGTGTTCAACAAACCTGCAAATAATAGCATGCAATGAAACGCGCGCAACAGACCGCATTTTTGTGTGTATGTGTGTGGCCGAAGCGTGCTAACTCTATTTATATATTTATTATGTACATTTATTTCCTTTAAATAATGCAAGTTACATAATATCATATCCCACAAAACCGTTTATCTGTGGGTCACAGCCTTTTTTTATACTAATTGACTGTAGTTAACAAATAAATATGAAACAATTATGTTAAATGCCACACAAGCGGTCTAACACCAAGGATTGACTTCTGTAAACTTTGCTTTAAATGGACGATCGTTTTCGATCACCTAACCACGGGGCTCCGAAAAGTGCGAGCAATGCTTTTTATAAAAAAAAAAGTAGGTTGAATTTTTAAATTGCGATGTGTTGAAATGCACTATACCTCTATAGCAACGCTACACAGCCATTTGGACGACCGCGCAGGACGCCTGCAGACGTATTTACCGCAGAGGTAGTATATCCAAAACCGCAGTACTGATCGTACTGATGTACGGCATCTCGAGCGGTTTAAACCAGGTTTCCTGCAAACAAACCACGTCGCACACCCCACACAGGTCACTAACCTCAATGGAGCATTTTATGAGTTTATAGTTGAAAGTTGCAAATTGACAATGACCATGTATTCGATCATTCAAACGTAACGCGCTCGTAGCTCTGCGGTGCTCGGTGCTCGGAAACGATCACCAAACTACAGGAGAGCTTACAGACGTCAGTCCTTGGATGGGTGACCGTTTGTATAGCATTTGATATCGAGCGCTTCCGTACTACGGAAGGCACGCTAAGCCGTTGGTCCCGGTTATCACTAAATGTGGTAGTCGTTAAGCCATGTTAGAGGCCTAATGGGCGACTTGAAAAAGTCTAACAGCAGGTCGCCATACACCTGCTTTCGCCAATCCGCACTGGGTCAGCGTGGTGGAGTATGACCCAACACTCTCACACCTTGATATGTGAGAGGAGGCTCGTGCTCAGTAGTGGGACGTTAATGGGCTGTGACGATGATGATGATGACTACCCATCACTTGGTTTGTATAAGCCGACAGCGCCAGTAGGACCAACACTATTTATTTCCCTCTGCTTGAAGTTCATGAATCTTCGCAAGATTACCCCAGCAGGCCAAAAAGTATCATCTACGTACCTCGGCAAATTAGACCCTGATATAAAGAACTTATATGATTTATTTCCCCTTTTAGTTTTCATAATTATTCTCTCTAATAACACAGTTTCCTGATTTTTATTACAAATATATTTTAATACATTACTTTATTTTATTTATTTATTTAGTACACACACAGAAATATATATACAGAAATACTAAAAAACTAAGAAACATTGGGTACAGGGCACAGCTTATTCCAAATAGAAATATCTTCCAGCAGGTTAACTGGCTGGTCTTTCTGTGGTTAACAAATGTACATTCGTAAACTAGGGATTTTCTTATCCGCAGTTACATTCTAAATCTCTAGCCTACACCTAACTTGTTCCGAAAACGATGGTTCCTTTTTATTTGACGATCAACTACTTCTTGCCATTGATCGTTGTTAGTTCTCAGAATCTTACATTAATTCAAGGAGTACTTATTAGGAATAATCCAACCTAATGCAAAACTGCAACCGGCCTTAGCAGTGCTACTTGTACTTGAGGCAAAAGTGATGATTGTTCAGTGCAGTCGAGTCATGAAGCACAGCCAGACACTTTCGTTCCAAGTCGTAAATAGCACCCACTCTTGTTTTAAAATGCGTCAACCGCGGTATCGAAACGTCTCCCTCTTCGTAGCTCGCATACACACTACCTTTTACAAGCGGTTGTTATCATTTCTATCCACGATCATTTAGTTTATTGGCACTACATTTATTGCTCTATATCTTGACTATAGAGAACTGATTTTCGTTGACGACACAAATATCGTTATTACAGTCACTGACTGAGGCGCAGCATTTTGAGTTTCCTCCAAAAGCAGAAGTCAGCTGCATCGGTATGAAGCCATTCTTTAAGCGAAGAACGTCCGTTATTAATTCGACATCACTGTCCTGAGAAGCAAAATTAAATATAATACCTTCATCTTCTGTTTTTGTTATCTGTTTTTCATTTAATAATTTAGGACAATTCAAATGATCAATCAAGATCGGAGGAAGTTTGTCCAACTGTCTTGCCACAAAAACTGGACTCACATGTGGCTTCAATCTCTTCGAATCTTCAAAAAATTATTACATCAGAAATATTACGCTTCTCCTTGCCTTTATTTTTTCGCTATAGAAAAATTAATGATATAGCGAATGGAGAATCAAACAAAAGAGACTTCAAGTTTTTGTTTTCATCACTTGAGAGAGCAGCCGTATAGATACGCACCAGTGAATCATCGTCTATAATTGGAACCTTATTCTGTATGTACCATTAACATTCGTATACAACGATGTTGCACACACTACACTTTACAATATTCGGCATTTCATTAAAATCACATTTTATTATTCATTAAAATAGAGTTAAAGTTGCTGCGCTGTCACCCGTTGCTATAAAACTATCATTAGGCCTGTCCTTACGTATGGCAGTGAAACAGGGCCTGTACTTGACCGACATAAGCGGGAGTTGCGCGTCACGGAAATGATAATGCTGCGCTGGACGTGCGGAGTTACGTATAAGGATCGCGTAAAGAACTCGCGCGTCCGCGAAAGTAACCTTCATGTCCGTGACATTGCAAATAAATTCCAAAAATGTCGCCTACGCTAGTGCAACCACGTTTTACAAAAACCGGAAAACCAGGTGGGGAAAACAAATGTCTGGCAATGGCACCTCAAACCGTCCGAGGCAGATTGGGAAGGCCCAGGATGACCTGGCTTGACGTCTTAACAGGTGACATGCGTGCCAATGATTATCTACAATGAATGTTGAAGACTGCGAAATGGAGGCAAATGAGCAAGAAGGCGGACCCGGGTCAGTAAGGTGACAACTGGGAAAAACGCTCGTATGATGATGACGAAAGCTTGACGAGAATTGCAATCTTCAGAAGATTCGTCGTCTTACCAGGCGTATCAACTTTTCAAACCAAAACAGCTGGTACACCAGTACTGAAAACACTCCAATGGCTCCTTAACACCGAGAGGCGTAGGCTACGTGTATGTGGAATATGAGAAGGCCTTCAATTCGATGGAGACTTGTACAGTGTTTCAGTCATTTCAATGAGATCGATTTCCAAGCAGGATAATATTATTCTAAGTTTGTAAACATAAATATGTGTGGTCTGGGTATTTACAAAAAAGGGTATTAAAGTATCTAAATAAGTACAAAATCTTCTTCATTTAAAATATATGTACATTCTTGTAGAACTTGGTATTTTGACAGTTATGGGTAATTTTTTTTATGAAAACTTGGTATATGTACATAAGAATACTAATTAATTTAGTAAGAAAAGCTTATGATATTGTTAATATTATATTGCATTTTATAGCTTTACAGACAAACGAAGATTGTAATTGAAGTACTAAACCAATTAATAAATTTAAAAGAGCATAAGTAAGATTCTAGCCAGTTCTTCTTACAGAGCGGTGGCTCGGAATAGGCAAGTACATTCACTAACACTTAAATATTTTTTGCATTTTAATTGTATTGTTGCAAGAAAGAGAATCTAAGCTTCGTGATTTTAGTGTATTCATATTTCGATTGTTTTATATTTATACGTTTTCAAGTACTATGTAATAGTTTATGAAATAAATGATTTTTGACTGATTTTATTATGAAGTAGTAACACCATGTTGTGCTGTCATTAGCTTGCATATTTTCTTATATTAAAAATGTACAATACCTACTATCGGGCCTGTATCATATGTTACGATGATTTCGAAGTGTATTATATAGATAATAAGTGAGTTATCTATTAAGTTTAATTACAACATCATTATAATTGTGTTGTAATATTGTGTAATTATTTTATTAATACATTATTATTGTTATTATAAGTGTTTTATAAATATTTCGATATCTCTATGTAGCTCCATGAACACTGTAATGTAAGTAAATGTTAATTTGATTACAATTAATCCAAGTTACATGAAACAATTAAGTTGCAATCTCATGAATTTCGAAGATTGATTATTTGTATTGCCAGACTTCAAAATTCGGTCGAAGATAAGTTATTGAACCGCTAAAATGCGATTTAATACAGATGACGATTTCAAACATGCAGTGCGTCCATCCTCCGAAAGATAAATCGTTCCAACAGATCGAAGTTTAAATCAAAGGTGTAGGTGACGCACACACACTTAGCTATAGTTTAAATTATTTTAATGTACATACATACATTCACGCCTGTTTTCCTAAAGGGGTAGGCAGAGGCATCTTATACGCCCACACTTTGCCAATTATATAGTTGGTTCCACGTAAGGTGGCGAGTCTATTTCCGCTTGCCGGGCACTGTTATGTTCGCCAGAGCCTCGTCCGTTGATCGGCAGGTGCACCACTTGCAGGTGAGGTTGGCTTGGGCTTTGTAGGTCCCCCCCCGACAGGTCTCCACCTTGGCGTGGTGGGGGGGCTAAGTACCTCCCGGAGGCCGGGTAAAAGTAACAGAGGTTGGCGACTCTGGGTGTCCTTATTACTGACTACCGGGGGGGAAACTAAGAGGGGGGCCCTGCTGTCTAACTATAGACCCTTCGAGAAGTCGGCCACAGACGCTATGGTCGCACAAGGAGGTAGGGGGGGCGCGTCCACTGCGCCTCTCTGAGGAGGTCCTCCCGGTTTTAGTCCGCAACGTTGGCCGCAGGCGGGGCGTCAGACGCTGCAACCCAGGTACTGGCCCCCGCTTTTTTCTCAACAAGCGGCGGGCGTCGTCTGAAGATTTTTAGTGGGTATTACTGCTGGCAGTCGCGTCTGCCAGTAGTGAGTCCCACACCCCCTTTCGCTCCCCCTTTGGCCGGAAGGCAGTGCGTAAACGTATTTTGTTACAGACGTAAAACAAAAAAAAACAAAAAAAGGGCTCCATAGGTCTTGGTAGGATTACACCCTTTACACCCTTTCATACTTTTTATATTAAGATACATAGGAACTTAACTTTATATACACACACTTTATATACATACAAGCTTGTATTTATAATTTATTTATTTATTTATTTATTTATTGAAAATATGGGTCTCCAACAAAGGACATACACGACAAAAATACAATAATATATGACATACCCGTAACATTATGTGTACTCCCTCAATTATAGGAGACCACAGCATGCAAATAAAATATTTCACAAGGCAAACACAGGTTACAACATCAAAACTAAATTACAATAAAATAATATTTGAAGGGAATCAGAAATAAAATTACTTAAGCTAAAATTACTTAACAAAAATGACCAACATACACTTGAGAACTTATAATTAGGGTTAAAATTAAATATTTATATCAAATTTAAAAAATAGAATTATAATCAAAATAAAAACAAAAAATGAATACTTAAAACCTTTTTTTTATATAAAAAAATAAATAAAAAAATAAATAAAATTAATGTACAGTAAACATTATATCTTTGAGCCTGTTCCTAAATTTACCTAGTGGTGCGCTGAGATCTAGATCCTGGCTCTTAGATAAACTGTTATATTGTCTACAGAGTCTTGGCAAGGCAGAAAAGTAACCGAGATTAGTCCTGGCAGAGGGAACGGAAAAAAGGTTGTAAGACTTTATCCGTGGTAGGCGCGATGGTACCGTTATTTCTAGACAACTCGTAAGTTCATTACAATCCAAGTACCCGTTGTATATCTTGTATAAGAACAAGGCATCTAGGTATTTCCTGCGGCTGCTTAGTGTACACATTCTGTAATGTTTCAGCCTCTCTGCATAACTGGGAAGCTTTTTCGCCAAGTGATCATTATAGGAAAGATGGTAAAGGAAGCGTTTTTGAATACTTTCTATGCGTTTGTTATATATTTCATAGTGAGGATTCCAAACAATGGTATTATATTCTAGAATGGGCCGTACTAGAGTGTCAAACAACTTGAGTTTAGTGCTTGGATGCTTAAATTCTTTGCAGGTGTGAGTAACAAAACCTAACATTCTAAAGCCTTTCTCAACAGTATTTAAGGTATGAACGTCAAACTTTAGTTGAGAGTCTATTGTTATACCTAAGTCTCGAACACTATCCTTTCGGTCAAGTGGGGTCCCATTTATCAAGTATACATTGTTGCGTTTAATATTTTTATTTTGGGTAAATTGTACAAAGTAACACTTTTCTATATTTAAATTCATTCTGTTTATCGTACACCATTGAAATAATGAATTCAGGTCTTCCTGAAGCATGACTGGGTCCAGTTCGTTCTTTATTGGTTTGACAACTTTAAGGTCATCCGCATAAAGATAAAAGTGTGAATGTTTAAAACAGTGTGAAATGTCGTTAATAAATACGTTGAAGAGGATAGGACCCAAGTGGGACCCTTGTGGTACCCCGGATGTTACTGGGTATGCATGTGAACGGTAGCCGCTGGCCACAACCCGAGAGGCTCTATCGACTAAGTAGGATCCGAACCACTTCAACACAGATCCACATATGCCCAGTTTGTTTAGTTTATGTAGGAGGATGGCGTGGTCCACAGTGTCAAACGCTTTACTGAAATCAGTGTAGACAGCGTCAACGGGAATTCGGCTGTCCACATTATTAACCACCATAGACGTAAAGCTAACTAAATTTGTTGTGGTAGATCTAGACTTTATGAACCCGTGCTGAAATTCTGTTATATGCTGTTTTATGTACCAGGTTAAGTGATTGGTAATTAGTTTTTCAAATATTTTACCAAAAGTTATCAGTATGGAAATGGGTCTATAATTAACTGCTAAGCTTTTGTCCCCCGATTTAAAAATAGGTACAACTAATGCTTCCTTCCAGATATCGGGGAAAATGCCCTCAGTCAGAGACCTATTAAAAATTATCTTTAAAGGTGTCACTAAAACCTTTGCACAGCGTTTAATAAACAAAGGAGGGATCCCATCGCTACCCGCACCTTTCGATTCATCTAATGTTTTCAGGGCTCCAGATATTTCCAAATCGCTGAGTGAGAGACTACAAAGCGCAGATGATGACATGATTGAGCCACTAGGCGTTTGTGTATCATTCGCACTACTTGAGACGTTATAAGTTTTCTTAAAGCATTCGGCAAACAAATTGCACATATCATTGCCTTCAGAAGCCATTTTGTCCCCTAACTTTATGGTAGATGGATATGAACTTAAGCCCTTTTTTCTGTTTTTAATAAAAGACCAGAATAATTTGGGATTGGATTTTATAGCTTTTTCCATGTTTTCTAGGTAATTGTAATAACAGTCTAAAAGCAAAGCACTGCACCTATCACGTAAGCTGTTGAATGTTACACGATCCAAAGGGTTATTATATTTTTTCATTCGCTTGCGATACTTTAGTTTTTCCTTGATAACACAAATAAGATCTTTTGAAAACCAAACCGGATATTTAGTACAGGCAATCTTTTTTAAGGGTATATAAAGAGTTATAGTTTCCCTAAGCTCAGAGTAGAACTTGTTCACTGCTTCGTTTACTGTAGGGCAGTCGTAAAAAAGGGTTTCCCAATTAATTGACTGTAGATGTCTCACAACTTTTTCGTAATCGGCTCTATTAAAATTTGGCTTAAATGTGGAATTGGTTTGTAGGCTGGAATGAATAGGCAATGTTGTATTGAATAGTAAAGGCGGATGCAGTGGATCTATCGATGTCAGTGGCGAGTTGCAGCGGGTGACGTTAATGACTGGCGTAGTACTAAGAATTAAGTCTAGTGTTTTAGACTTATGGTTAAGTATGCAGTTATACTGTCCCAAATCATTGAGAGTGACAAATTCAAGGAAGGCATTACTGATTTCGGAGTTATTAGACTCCGGTTGGAGTTGCTGTGTGTGGTTGTTTCGAAACCAGACGATACTGCTCAAATTGAAGTCCCCGACTAGCAACACATGTTTTTTAATATCAATAACTTTTTGAGCATTGATAGTGTACAATTCAAGAACGTCCTGTTTTATTGGTGGTGGTAAGTAAACAGAATTGATGTACAGTTTCTTATTATTGTGCTCAGATAAGCCCAAATCTATACATACCCATAAGTCCTCAAGATTACTCTCGAATTCAATCATACGATTTGATTTTAAATTTCTGGAAACGGCAATGAGAACACCACCCCCGTTCTTACGGGTGTTATATTTGGAATCCTCCCTATCACGTCTAAATACGGTGTAATTGTCGCTAAATAATTCAGACTCATAAACACCACTATTTAACCAAGTCTCTGTCAGGATAATAATGTCATAATTACACAAGCATGCACTTTGATAAAAATTTACTGTTTTTGTCCTAAGACCCCTAACATTCTGATAATATACGGTAAGTGAACGATTGAATGATGCTTTAATAAGACAGGTAACATGCAAAAGACTTATCATTAAGAAAGATAAAACTAATTTAAATTCTTCAGCGTTTCCAAGCTATTAACAATATATGTTTCACATGATTCAGATTTCTTCATTAATATTCTGCCGTTGCGAACCCACACGAATTTGAAACCAAGTTCCTTTGCTCGAGTACGGGCTGCTGCGTGGAGTGCCTTGTTATCAGAAGATAGGTGTTCGACCACATATATAGGCTGAGGTGTATCGCTACCAATGCCAAGATGATTAGTGTTTAGCTTACATTTTGCATTTGCTCTGTTGAATGTGATGGTAGCAGCTAGAAAGTTGTCACGTAATCTTGGCGAGCAAAACTTCACCATTATAGATCTGGGTCGTTTGCTTTGGGTATCTTTTTTGGCAACTCTTGTACAGACTTGTATATCAGCGTCCTTAATGTCACATTTGACTACCCTGCTCAACTGTAGGACAGTTGATACTAGATTCTCCGATTTGTGTTCCGGGACGCATTGTATTTCAATATTAGCAGATCGTGCGTGTTGCTCAAGTATGTTTGTGCGTTTCATTACCTGGTTCAAAGTATCATGAAGTGTGCGATTATCCTTCTCTAGTTGTAGTATTCTCGCAGATTTATTCTCCAAAGACGTCTTAGTAGTCTCATACTGCTCGTTGAAAAAAGACAGAGACTGCTGGAAACTTGTTATTAGATCGTTTATCCTATTAAATTGCTCTGAGACTAATTCTTTAAGAGCGCTCTCAATTTCTTGTTTTACAATGTCTCTAAGTGCCCGTCCTGTAATATCAATAACAGTATCATCACTAGTTCTATCCATCGGGGCAGATTTGTTGCGTATGGTGGCATTAGAAGTGGGAGAGCGCTGTGTCTGTGAGGGACTCTTAGTCCGAATTGGCGTGTTAGTGTTGTCAACTTTTGGCTCTTTGCTGCGGCATCCTGGACAAGTCCAATTTCCTCGGCTTTCTGCTGACATGATTTTAAAATGTCTTTCTGATACATTTGCGCAAACTAAATCGAACGACAAGTGACAAGTACGGCATTTAAAGTATTCCCTGCCCTTAACAACGCTCATACAGCCTGCGCAATTTTTTGTCGACATCTTGACTTAAAAGTATCTTTAATAAAAGTTTTCTACCATAAAACGGAAGATTTTGTAATATGGTCACACCAACAGCGCCTCTAGTGGTGAGTAGAGATAACAGAGTTTCTGCTATTTGCCACTACTTGGTAGTCAATGCATTTAACGGCGCTAGTTGCATGACAATTAGAGTGACAGTTGACACGAATGACAGCAACTGTCAGGGTATTATATTTCCTCTACTCGCCGCTTCATAGAAGTCTACGGGTTCAAAGGCGCTAGTTGTAGGATTTTAAAAATCACTACCTTAAAATTTTTCTCAACGTTTATCAAAATTTTATTTTGAGATATTGTGGCATTTAATGTATACTATCAACCAGTACTGCGTTCAAACGAATATTTAAGTCGTTATGTACCTTACTAAGTCCTGTATTGGCTGTTAGGACGCTGTATTTACTTCACTGTAAAGTTCTTGAAGTTGTCGTTTTTTACGAGATGCACTTAACAAATGTTTTTCCCAACAATGTCACTTGGAAATCAGAGTTAATACACTTAATTGCACTGTTATTTATAGTAAATACAGAGTTAATTTGATTTATTTATGCCTTAAGATATGTAAACAATGTTTTTTAAAACCGGTGTTGCCGCGTCATTTATACACCAGCTTTGCAATAGCGTTAGTGGGAATACCAGTATTGAGCTACAAAATCAGATAAATAATGGTACAAGTACAATTATAAATATAATTATAAATAAAATAAACATGGATAGTTGCCGTCTGCGAATTTATAAAATCGGGTAGATTAATATTAGTTGGCGGGCGAGCACACACCCCTGCTGGCACTAGCTGCGAAACCGCGATCACGACGGCCATTTTCCGTGTGCTCTGGCTAAATATCGGTGTTCTTATATCCCATCCCTTACACAAGGATTGGTTACTAATACTCTTTTAGGAGGTTAATGAGTGTGAATGAAGCTAAAAGTGTGTGCCAAGATCGTAGCAAGTGGAAGGATGTGATCTCTGCCTACCCCTGCGGGAAAGAGGCGTGACATTATGTATGTATGTATGTATGTTATTTCCCATCCCTTACACAAGGATTGGTTACTAAGACGCTTTTTTACTAAGAATTTTCTCAATACCACAAGGTGGCGCTTAGGTATACCGTCTGATGGAAAGTGATCACCGCCCTATGGAGGCTTGTAACACCAGGAGCATTTTGGACCTACTATCAACTAGCGGCCGCCCGCGACTTCGTTCGCGTGACCAACAATTCGTTGGGGATAGTGCAAATCCGCGTAACTAGCATTGGATAATTCCGCGTAAAGTGTGACAAACATGACATTTTTTATAAAATTATAAATATTGAAAAAGGTTATGGTTCAAAGAACTTAAAAAATGCATATGCGAATAAAAAAAAGTAATGCTCACTCGCTTGCTGGCAGACACTTCGTAACACCCAAGCGTTACTTTTCTCATTTTCATCACTGGTATTCAATATGCAAATCAATTGTACTGAAATCCAATCCAACTTGTATTGGATGCGAATACGAGTCTATTCTCGTTCTCAAACCGCTTCTTTGTCAACTCTGTTAATGTTCATCCCGGATATTAGCTTCACTGTGCTCGACTTATTGCAAAAGTTTGCGTTCCGTTTTAGTTCAGTTGACGCCCTTACCACTTGCTTGCACTCTGTGAGTGCTGTAGTTAGAGGGAGAGGCATTGTTGTACAGCGTATATCGTTGTCTCTCTTCTAAAATTACGTTTGCATTGCTATATCAGCTCGTGGTAGAGGAGTTGAAGTCAAACGAGAAATTGGTGATACGTTATTTAAACGTAACAAATGTTAAGTCAATAGACTTCTTGATTGCTGATGGTATTCTTATAAATAGTAAAATAAATGAAACGAACTAATGCACTATCGATGACCGATACAACCCGATGGATAGCATATTTTTTTCGCTTCAATTCAAATCGTTCCAAAGAGGATTTATGCCTAATCATATATGTGTCTGGTCCCAGTGGCGAGACCCCTTGCCTTTAATTCAGAGGGTCTCTAGTTCAAACTCTGGTAGCACACCTATGACTTTCTAAACTTATGTGCGTAATTATCGCTTGCTCCGTGCCTCGGAAAGCACGTTAAGCCTAATTATGTTGGTCCCGGCTGTCATGAACATCTATGGCAGTCGTTATTAGGAAGTCAGTGCCTTCCAACAGACTGACAAATGATGTTTCCCTCTGGGTTGCGGAGGTCAGACGGCAGTCGCTCCACGTAATAACTGAAATTCTGTCAAGTCTGGTTGAACCAGTGAGCGGACCTTGGGCCCTAAGCTTAAGTCTAGGCCAACCGGGATAATGCTAGGATATTATGATGATGATACATGTGTGTCTGGGTTATTACAGAGAATGATATTAAAGTATCTATATCAGTACAAGCTTTCTAATGTAGGGTTTAGGTAGCCCTGTACAATTACTGGTCTGTATTAAATGTTGATTATTATTCTAGATAAGCAGTCAATCCAGACCACAAAATACAAGCTGCGAGACTGTCCGAAAGGGTTACCGCGGCCTCTGGACGTAGCAAGCACAAGAAGGAACATGGATGGTTTTTAGTCAGTAAAAGTCTGACACACCCTCCCGCTCCACCCACAGCGGGAGAAGGTCGTTAGATGATTTTCCATCCGAAAAAAAAGACCACAAAATATAAGCGCATATCGCGACACAATCCCGGCAACAAGCGCACTCATCATCATATCAGCCTCTTGAGTCCACTGCTGAACATTGGCCCCCCTAATAGATAACATTGATGTCGGTACAACATAACACTGCACAGGGCTTTCTAGGTAGGACTTGTTACTAGGTATAATATGTACAAGTACTTTTCTGTTCTCTTAGTCTTAAGTGATCTTTATCATAAGTCTTGTATTTGGTGTAACACGTCTTTTATCCTGTTTTGCTTATTATACAAAAAATTTGAATTGCAATCTAGATTCTGTACCTTAGTTCTTAAGATTTTTATTTGTAAAATTGTAATTTGTCGTGTGTATTAATAAATAAATAATTAAAAAAGAAAAAAAACACATAAGTAAGTACTCAAAAGTTTTGTTAGTGCAGACCTTAATTATCCCCATTATAGACTATGCCGATGTATGCTTTCCTGATTTAAACAAAGACCTTTTACTAAAATTGGACCGTCTACAAAATAGTACTATTCGCTTTATTTTCGGAGTCCGTAAGTAATACCACATTTCTCCCTATCGTTTTCAACTTAATTGGTTATCTATTCTTCAGCGTCGCCAAGTAAGGCTCCTAACTACCCTTTTTTCCATTTTACGTAATCCTGAGTCACCTCAATATTTACGCTCCAAATTCAGAACTCTTTCTTCTACTCATTCTAGGCAGCTTCACTCGTGTGACAACTTTCTCCTTGCCACTACACAACACAGTTCAGGTTTTATGTCGAAGTCTTTCTGCATAAAAGCTATTCAACTTTGGAACTCCCTCCCTATTAATATTAGATTGGCAGAAAGCAAGCCTACTTTTAAAGGGTTGCTCAAAAAATACTTTCTTGAGGAGTTATCATCTGATTTAGTCTACATATCATAATTACTATTGTTTTTTGTGTATAGGTATACGTAGTTTATAATAATTATGTTCGTACTGCCTCATACTTTTCTGCTAACCCAAAGGTTAACTGGTAGAGAATGCCTTGCAGCATTAAGTTCGCCTTTTGTACATTTTTATTTTAATTTGTGCGATAAAGTTTCAATAAATAAATAAGTGTCTTATGGACGCGAAAATTACCCAGTGCCACAATTAATTTTTAAAATGCACGTTTTAAAAGTAACTTTTAATCAAACGATAAATTTGTAATGTCAAGAGTGAATCTCCAGCCTAGACTTCACTAGCACATACCTACAATTGACCTAAATGTTACTCTAACACTTACGAAGTAAATCCGATAGTAATTTTGACGACCGATATGGCGTGATGGCGAGTATACTCGCTTTCCACTCCTGAGGTCGTGGGTTCGATTCCCATACAGGACAAATATTTGTGTGTATAAATATGAATATTTGTTCTGGTCTGGGTATTTTTCTATGTATATTAAGTATGTATTTACAAAAAAAAAGTATTTATATATGTTTATCCGTTATTTAGTATCCATAACACAAGTTCTTAATGATACTTATCTTGGAACTAAATAATTGGTGTAAATGTCAGAAATATTTATTATTTATTTATTTATTAAATCCGATTGCGGTAGCCATTTGAATATCTTGATGTTCTCTGTTCTGCCTAGGAACACGTCTTTGTCCTATTTCCACAGAACACTGTACTGCATTTTGGAGAACACCTTCACCATAGCTTGGATTTTCTAAGAAGGCAATTGCGCTGGGTTAAGATTTGTTCGGAAACGAAAATAGATTACTTTATTTGTAGCAGCGTCCAGATAACTCTTGAGATCCTATAGGATCTTAATACATTATGTGATCTTTATACATACTTAATGCATTAATTTAGTAAGAAAAGCTTATGATATTGTTAATATTATATTGCATTTTATAGCTTTACAGACAAACGAAGATTGTAATTGAAGTACTAAACCAATTAATAAATTTAAAAGAGCATAAGTAAGATTCTAGCCAGTTCTTCTTACAGAGCGGTGGCTCGGAATAGGCAAGTACATTCACTAACACTTAAATATTTTTTGCATTTTAATTGTATTGTTGCAAGAAAGAGAATCTAAGCTTCGTGATTTTAGTGTATTCATATTTCGATTGTTTTATATTTATACGTTTTCAAGTACTATGTAATAGTTTATGAAATAAATGATTTTTGACTGATTTTATTATGAAGTAGTAACACCATGTTGTGCTGTCATTAGCTTGCATATTTTCTTATATTAAAAATGTACAATACCTACTATCGGGCCTGTATCATATGTTACGATGATTTCGAAGTGTATTATATAGATAATAAGTGAGTTATCTATTAAGTTTAATTACAACATCATTATAATTGTGTTGTAATATTGTGTAATTATTTTATTAATACATTATTATTGTTATTATAAGTGTTTTATAAATATTTCGATATCTCTATGTAGCTCCATGAACACTGTAATGTAAGTAAATGTTAATTTGATTACAATTAATCCAAGTTACATGAAACAATTAAGTTGCAATCTCATGAATTTCGAAGATTGATTATTTGTATTGCCAGACTTCAAAGTTTGGTCGAAGATAAATTATTGAACCGCTAAAAATGCGATTTAATACAGATGACGATTTCAAACATGCAGTGCGTCCATCCTCCGAAAGATAAATCGTTCCAACAGATCGAAGTTTAAATCAAAGGTGTAGGTGTCGCACACACACTTAGCTATAGTTTAAATTATTTTAATGTACATACATACATTCACGCCTGTTTTCCTAAAGGGGTAGGCAGAGGCATCTTATACGCCCACACTTTGCCAATTATATAGTTGGTTCCACGTAAGGTGGCGAGTCTATTTCTGCTTGCCGGGCACTGTTATGTTCGCCAGAGCCTCGTCCGTTGATCGGCAGGTGCACCACTTGCAGGTGAGGTTGGCTTGGGCTTTGTAGGTCCCCCCCCGACAGGTCTCCACCTTGGCGTGGTGGGGGGGCTAAGTACCTCCCGGAGGCCGGGTAAAAGTAACAGAGGTTGGCGACTCTGGGTGTCCTTATTACTGACTACCGGGGGGGAAACTAAGAGGGGGGCCCTGCTGTCTAACTATAGACCCTTCGAGAAGTCGGCCACAGACGCTATGGTCGCACAAGGAGATAGGGGGGGCGCGTCCACTGCGCCTCTCTGAGGAGGTCCTCCCGGTTTTAGTCCGCAACGTTGGCCGCAGGCGGGGCGTAAGACGCTGCAACCCAGGTTCTGGCCCCCGCTTTTTTCTCAACAAGCGGCGGGCGTCGTCTGAAGATTTTTAGTGGGTTTTACTGCTGGCAGTCGCGTCTGCCAGTAGTGAGTCCCACACCCCCTTCCGCTCCCCCTTTGGCCGGAAGGCAGTGCGTAAACGTATTTTGTTACAGACGTAAACAAAAAAAACAAAAAAAAGGGCTCCGTAGGTCTTGGTAGGATCCTTTACACCCTTTCATACTTTTTATATTAAGATACATAGGAACTTAACTTTATATACACACACTTTATATACATACAGGCTTGTATTTATAATGATACAAGTAAAATATGTATGTACATAATATTTTACTTGTATAATTAAATATTAAATAAATAAAATAAACATGGGTAGTTGCCGTCTGCGAATTTATAAAATCGGGTAGATTAATATTAGTTGGCGGGCGAGCACACACCCCTGCTGGCACTAGCTGCGAAACCGCGATCACGACGGCCATTTTCCGTGTGCTCTGGCTAAATGTCGGTGTTCTTATATCCCATCCCTTACACAAGGATTGGTTACTAATACTCTTTTAGGAGGTTAATGAGTGTGAATGAAGCTAAAAGTGTGTGCCAAGATCGTAGCAAGTGGAAGGATGTGATTTCTGCCTACCCCTGCGGGAAAGAGGCGTGACATTATGTATGTATGTATGTATGTTATTTCCCATCCCTTAAACAAGGATTGGTTACTAAGACGCTTTTTTACTAAGAATTTTCTCAATACCACAAGGTGGCACTTAGGTATACCGTCTGATGGAAAGTGATCACCGCCCTATGGAGGCTTGTAACACCAGGAGCATTTTGGACCTACTATCAACTAGCGGCCGCCCGCGACTTCGTTCGCATGACCAACAATTCGTTGGGGATAGTGCAAATCCGCGTAACCAGCATTGGATAATTCCGCGTAACTGAAATAAATTGAAAATTAAAGTTAATTAATGGACGTAACTGTCGCAGAGCCCAAACTATAAACTTTCAGAAACAACTTTTTAAAACAAGAGATAGAACAATAATGAATTATATAATGTGTAAAAATGAGCCCAAAATTAGTTGAAATTAGAAACGTATTAGGTTTTTTTACCTTCCCCTGTCAAAATAGATCTATTGCAGATACGCGGACTTTACGTATGGTAGTTTTGCGGATTTGCACTATCCCCGACGACTTACTTTTTTTAAAACGAGTTCCCTTGGGAAAATGAAAGTAGCTTGTAATTTCAGCTATCTGTTGATGAAAGTCCCGTTTGCGTTTTGTTGTTATACGTCAGTTGCGTTTTGTCTTACCATTTTTTAGGTCACGTCTCATGGGAACGGAACAAAAAGTATTTTATGTTCGTCTCCTTGTTTTAATCTACCTCTTTATCAGTTTTCAGCTAAATCGGTTCTGTCGTTCTTGAGTTATAAATAGTGTGACAAACATGACTTTTTTTTATATAATTATAAATATTAATGCTATATTTTAATTATAAATATTAAATATATAAATTAAATTAATAATAATTTAAAAAATGCATATGCGAATAAAAAAAAGTAATGCTCACTCGCTTGCTGGCAGACACTTCGTAACACCCAAGCGTTACTTTTCTCATTTTCATCACTGGTATTCAATATGCAAATCAATTGTACTGAAATCCAATCCAACTTGTATTGGATGCGAATACGAGTCTATTCTCGTTCTCAAACCGCTTCTTTGTCAACTCTGTTAATGTTCATCCCGGATATTAGCTTCACTGTGCTCGACTTATTGCAAAAGTTTGCGTTCCGTTTTAGTTCAGTTGACGCCCTTACCACTTGCTTGTACTCTGTGAGTGCTGTAGTTAGAGGGAGAGGCATTGTTGTACAGCGTATATCGTTGTCTCTCTTCTAAAATTACGTTTCCATTGCTATATCAGCTCGTGGTAGAGGAGTTGAAGTCGAACGAGAAATTGGTGATACGTTATTTAAACGTAACGAATGTTAAGTCAATAGACTTCTTGATTGCTGATGGTATTCTTATAAATAGTAAAATAAATGAAACGAACTAATGCACTATCGATGACCGATACAACCCGATGGATAGCATATTTTTTTCGCTTCAATTCAAATCGTTCCAAAGAGGATTTATGCCTAATCATATATGTGTCTGGTCCCAGTGGCGAGACCCCTTGCCTTTAATTCAGAGGGTCTCTAGTTCAAACTCTGGTAGCACACCTATGACTTTCTAAACTTATGTGCGTAATTATCGCTTGCTCCGTGCCTCGGAAAGCACGTTAAGCCTAATTATGTTGGTCCCGGCTGTCATGAACATCTATGGCAGTCGTTATTAGGAAGTCAGTGCCTTCCAACAGACTGACAAATGATGTTTCCCTCTGGGTTGCGGAGGTCAGACGGCAGTCGCTCCACGTAATAACTGAAATTCTGTCAAGTCTGGTTGAACCAGTGAGCGGACCCTGGGCCCTAAGCTTAAGTCTAGGCCAACCGGGATAATGCTAGGATATGATGATGATACATGTGTGTCTGGGTAATTACAAAAAACGGTATTAAAGTATCTATACTCAGTACAAGCTTCCTAATGTAGGGTTTAGGTAGCGCTGTACAATTACTGGTCTGTATTAAAAGTTGATTATTATTCTAGATAAGCAGTCAATCCAGACCACAAAATACAAGCTGCGAGACTGTCCGAAAGGGTTACCGCGGCCTCTGGACGTAGCAAGCACAAGAAGGAACATGGATGGTTTTTAGTCAGTAAAAGTCTGACACACCCTCCCGCTCCACCCACAGCGGGAGAAGGTCGTTAGATGATTTTCCATCCGAAAAAAAAGACCACAAAATATAAGCGCATATCGCGACACAATCCCGGCAACAAGCGCACTCATCATCATATCAGCCTCTTGAGTCCACTGCTGAACATTGGCCCCCCTAATAGATAACATTGATGTCGGTACAACATAACACTGCACAGGGCTTTCTAGGTAGGACTTGTTACTAGGTATAATATGTACAAGTACTTTTCTGTTCTCTTAGTCTTAAGTGATCTTTATCATAAGTCTTGTATTTGGTGTAACACGTCTTTTATCCTGTTTTGCTTATTATACAAAAAATTTGAATTGCAATCTAGATTCTGTACCTTAGTTCTTAAGATTTTTATTTGTAAAATTGTAATTTGTCGTGTGTATTAATAAATAAATAATTAAAAAAGAAAAAAAACACATAAGTAAGTACTCAAAAGTTTTGTTAGTGCAGACCTTAATTATCCCCATTATAGACTATGCCGATGTATGCTTTCCTGATTTAAACAAAGACCTTTTACTAAAATTGGACCGTCTACAAAATAGTACTATTCGCTTTATTTTCGGAGTCCGTAAGTAATACCACATTTCTCCCTATCGTTTTCAACTTAATTGGTTATCTATTCTTCAGCGTCGCCAAGTAAGGCTCCTAACTACCCTTTTTTCCATTTTACGTAATCCTGAGTCACCTCAATATTTACGCTCCAAATTCAGAACTCTTTCTTCTACTCATTCTAGGCAGCTTCACTCGTGTGACAACTTTCTCCTTGCCACTACACAACACAGTTCAGGTTTTATGTCGAAGTCTTTCTGCATAAAAGCTATTCAACTTTGGAACTCCCTCCCTATTAATATTAGATTGGCAGAAAGCAAGCCTACTTTTAAAGGGTTGCTCAAAAAATACTTTCTTGAGGAGTTATCATCTGATTTAGTCTACATATCATAATTACTATTGTTTTTTGTGTATAGGTATACGTAGTTTATAATAATTATGTTCGTACTGCCTCATACTTTTCTGCTAACCCAAAGGTTAACTGGTAGAGAATGCCTTGCAGCATTAAGTTCGCCTTTTGTACATTTTTATTTTAATTTGTGCGATAAAGTTTCAATAAATAAATAAGTGTCTTATGGACGCGAAAATTACCCAGTGCCACAATTAATTTTTAAAATGCACGTTTTAAAAGTAACTTTTAATCAAACGATAAATTTGTAATGTCAAGAGTGAATCTCCAGCCTAGACTTCACTAGCACATACCTACAATTGACCTAAATGTTACTCTAACACTTACGAAGTAAATCCGATAGTAATTTTGACGACCGATATGGCGTGGTGGCGAGTATACTCGCTTTCCACTCCTGAGGTCGTGGGTTCGATTCCCATACAGGACAAATATTTGTGTGTATAAATATGAATATTTGTTCTGGTCTGGGTATTTTTCTATGTATATTAAGTATGTATTTACAAAAAAAAAGTATTTATATATGTTTATCCGTTATTTAGTATCCATAACACAAGTTCTTAATGATACTTATCTTGGAACTAAATAATTGGTGTAAATGTCAGAAATAGCATTAAGATATTATAAGTCATCAAGTAGCATTTAGACCTCTAATGCATGAATTAGCAAGACGAGGTCATGAAGTGGTTGTAGTAACCACCGATCCAGCATTTCCTAAAGGACAAACACCTGACAATTTAACAGAAATTGATGTTAAGAAAATGTCCTACGATATGTGGAAAAAATCATTCCTAGCTATGTCTTCGAATATTGATTTGTTTTCTCAAATGAAAGTTGGTTTAATTTCGGTAGCGGATATCTTCATGAAACAAATACAAGAACCGGAAGTACAGAAAGTGCTTAGTGATAAAAGTAAGAAATTTGACTTACTGTTTATAGAAGCGATGATTCGGCCTACTTTGGCCTTATCGCACATTACCAAATCTCCCGTTATTCAAATAAGCTCTTTCGGTGCTGTATTTGAAAATTATGAAATTATGGGAGCACCTGTGCATCCGATTTTGTATCCAGCAATATACCGCCAGCACATTGTTAATTTAACATTCTCGGAAAAAGTGTCGGAGCTATATCACGATTGGATATACACTGATTGGCATAGTACGAAGGAAGCAGACGAAGATAAAATTATTAAATCAGTATTTGGTGACGATTTTCCTGATTTATCAGAGCTTAAGAATAATGTGGATATGTTATTTTTAAACATGCATCCGATGTGGGAAGGGAATCGTCCAGTGCCTCCCAATGTTATTTATATGGGTGGCGTACATCAAAATCCAGTTAAAGATTTACCGGAAGTAAGTAATTTATTTCTTGATTCTTATATGTTGTGGGTTTGTAGAAGTTTAGTAAAACAGTATCCAATAAAAGACCTGTGTACAAATATAAATTAGTTTTGAATACGTATGTAAATAGTAGATATTAGTATTTAGTAGTGCAAATAACATTTAGATTGAATAGATAAGACATAAACGTAGGAACTCTATCTTATATCTATCTTGCACTTGAAGCGATTGTAATTCTGCGATACGAAACTGCAAATTAAGAAACAGAGATTTTATCATATGCGTTATAGGTGCATGGGTAACCTATAGGTGCAAACCAACCGCACCTGCGGATCAACGGACGAGACTCTAGCGAACATCATAGTTTCCGGTAGGCGGAAATAGGCTCGCACCTATTACGTGGGAAAAAATATACGATTGGAGAAATATGGGTGTATTTTATGCCTCTGCCTACCCTATCGGGGAAACAGGCGTGATTGTATACATCTATGAAAAATATGTAATGAATAGCTAAGTATAATATAAAATACGTGGAACATTATTTATAACAGACCTCGGGTACTAGCAATAAATAACGTTTGATCTCAGCCTTATAGCCTCGTCATACAAATTACCATCAGATTATCAGATTAATATTTCAAAACATTACAGGCTCTCAAGAGTTATCTGGATGCTGCTAAAAATGGAGTCGTCTATGTCAGTTTTGGAACAAATCTTAACCCATCTCAATTGCCACCCGAGAAGATCCAAGCTATGGTCAACGTGTTCTCCAAATTGCCGTACAATGTGATGTGGAAATGGGACAAAGATGTGCTCCCTGGCAGAACAGAGAACATCAAGATATTCAAATGGCTGCCGCAATCAGATTTACTTCGTAAGTATTTCAATGGCACTCACGTTTAGATCAAATTGTGTGTAGAGCACGGGTGTGTGTTAAGTCGGGTCTAGAGACGTTTTATTTTAGGATATCTGGATTATCTCAAAGTAACTCTCACATATATATTATTTATGTTTCTATGGCACTTATCTGACTTTTGCTTATCGTTATGCGTAAAGTATTTATAATATTAACTTATACTATATATTTAACTGTAATTAATACTAAATACCCAGACGAGAAGAACTTATAAAGAATATTTTTATAACAATATAATTTTCCATATAGTGTTCGTATGCGTATGTATAGTCAGAACCTCGTTTAACCTTTTCACGAGCCTATTATTTGCAATCGTAGTAAAAAAATCAAGAAAGATTATCCAAGAAAAGACTTTTGTTACCTCCCAAAACGCTTTAACGTTCGGCTATCGGTATAATGAATAAAAGATAGGTATCTAATTAAGAGTAATTTTTGCAGGTCATCCCAATATTAAACTCTTCATAACCCAGGGAGGTTTGCAGTCTACAGATGAAGCTATTACAGCTGGAGTACCCCTACTTGGTATACCAATGCTGGGTGATCAGTGGTTCAACGTAGAAAAATACAAGGAACATAAAATAGGACTCCGAGTAGACATTGAAACATTGACAGAGGAGAAATTAATGAAATCTATAAAGACAATTATAGAGGATCAGAGGTAAGTGTCACAATTTGTAATTATTTAGCAAAAGTCAGTATCATAATCTCAGCTAGGGATTGCAATCCCGCTTATCTGCGCAATTTAAAAAGCAGTGCAGAATAAGTTTTTTACTTATTTTGTGTTCTCAATTTATGGATATGATGTAGATATGGATGTGGTATTATAAAAATGAGATATTACAATCTCCAGCAGCCTCCAACCAGTAGGTTTTTGGTGACTAATTATAATTATGACTGACTCTTTTTCACAGTTTCCGCGATAACGTGGCGAGTCTTCGTGTAAAGATGCGTGATCAGCCTCAGAGTCCGTTGGACAGGGCTGTCTGGTGGACGGAGTACGTTCTGCGGCACAAAGAAGCAAAGCATCTCCGGTCACCCGCCGCTAACATCACCTGGGCCCAATACCTTGAGTTAGAATTAGTGGCAACTCTGCTCCTTATAGCTTTAGGAATCGCACTTGCAGTGTCATTAGTAATTTACTATTCCTTCAAATGTTACAAGTCTTATTTTAGCATTAAAAAGAAGATTAGCTAATAAGATTGCATTTGTTTGTATAATTTTACTTACAATTTCGACTGTTCTGTTGGCTATCTCGAATATTATGAAGATAATTTCGATGGTCCCTTTCTTTTCCTATATTTTATTGTTCAAAACACAGAACATTTATGTGATAATAAGTATATAAGTTCTAAGTAGTTACCGTATTGTTTAACAATTATCTTTAGTTAAATGATCGATTACTATAATCATAATAAATAAATTTCTCATTAAGAATCTACTCAAAGAAAAAATATGCTTGAAAAAATAGCATCGGTGACTGGTTGAAAACCAGAACCTTCTTAGAAACAGAGAATTTAATATCAGCACAATCAATTATTAATTATAAGAAATGTATAAAGTCATCACTAACTTATATTTATTGTAAATCGATACCTAAGACACAACTAACTAATTATACTTGGTTAAGTTAGCTAACACTTAAATAAACTGCATTACTAACCCAATTTTTATACGTAAGAATAATGTAACTAGACTTTAATTATACAGAAATAAATTTATATTAATAATAATTGAAAATCAAAACTTTGCTTGAAAAAATGGCATTTGTTTTACGTATTGTATTTTAATGTTAATATTTACAGAAAATATATTAGTCCTTAAACATTTGCGAGCCGTTTAGCAAAAGGTGTGTGTTGTCTTGTCCGCCCTTTTCCTAGTATATATAATAGTCTATATATTAGAAAAAAATATTTCTTTTTCATTAAATAAAATGAAAATATGCTGTTTTATTATATTTGGGCTAAATATCAAGTTAACTTATAAATTAACGCGCCCATTCACTATATGCAAGGCGGGAGAAGTATCTGGTAAGAAACTCATCAATATTGTCCTTCTGCTAGTACAAAATATTTTTATTTTTTGTACAAAATAAAATAGGTGATAGATGCCGTTTAATTAATACAATAAGGAAACTCTCTATCAATCACAAATTATATGTCATTATGCAGTGAAGTATAGTTATTGTCCTTCAGGCAGACCAAACCAAAATATTTACTAACCTACCTAACTTCCAAATCACTAATATGGAATATTTGAATATGAACCGCGATTAACACCTATTTTTTTTTAAGTGGAAACCATAAGTACCTTACAGTCATCAAAAAATACTAAAATTGAGAATGCCGCTAATATCAACTTTGTTGATTTTCTGCTAAAGTCATGTTTTAGTTCAAAAGTTATAAAAACACTCCTTAAATTTTGAAAATGTAAATTTTTGACGGTTTCATACAACTTTAGTAACAATTTCCTAATCTCATTTTATAATTTGCGGTTTTAGAATAGACACTCGACTCTGGATTATGTATCAACTGTTCGTTATGCAAATTTAAAATATAGGTAAGGTCTGAAAAAAGTTTTTGATACCGTTTCTGTTCCCATCTTTGAGAAGAAAATAAAGGTGACGACGTAAGGCCCTTATTTTTGTAAGTTATAGCTATATATAAGCTATATAAAGAGGAAGCAAGTTGAATCAATACTTCGATGATAAGTGAGAACTCGTTTTTGTTGGAGTGCCACAAGGGAGCATATTTGGCCCGACACTATTCCTTCAATGTGTAACCTCAGCAGTGTTACGGCGAGGATATACCCTTACACCAAATGTATTGATCATCATCATCATCTCAGCCCATTACCGTCCCACTACTGAGCACGAGCCTCCTCTCACATACCAAGGCGATAGAGTATTTGGGTTCTCCACGTACAGTGCGGATAGGCAGAGGCAAGCGTATGGCGCTTTTTGTTTTACGTCGGTAACAAAATGCATTTACTCACTGGCTTCTGGCTAAAAGGGGGTGTGGAATTTATCACCGGCAGCAGCAATACCCACTAAAAATCTTGTGTCGACGCCCGCCGCTTGTTGAGAAAAAGGCGGGGTCCAGTACCTGGATTGCAGCGTCTGACACCTCGCCTGCGGCCAACGTCCCCCGGACTAAAACTGGGGTCGTCAAATTCTGGGTGTTACCTTTTCCATAGGGCCCCCCACCACGACAAGGTGGAAACCAGTCGGAGGAGGGGAGGCGTATGGTGTCCTGCTGTTATAATTTTTAAGCCGCCCAATTAGACCTCTAACATGTCTAAACGACTACCACATTTAGTGATAACCGGGACCAACGGCTTACCGTGCCTTCCGAATCACGAAAGCGCTCGATATCAAATGCCACACAAACGAGGCATCATCCGAGAAGAGACCTCTGTAAACTCTGCTTTACTTCGGTAATCGTTCCCGACCACCGAGCACCGCGGTGCTACAAGCGCTTCAAAATGTATTATCAATATTTCAAAAACTAACTAGGAATATACTATGTATTAGCTTGGTAGCTGTTAATTTAAGTTAGGATATGACTTCAGACTAATTATCCATGAGTGTGCCAATGAGTTTGCCCAAAACTGCAACTGTTAAAAATACAATAGAAGAGTTCCGCTTGCTAGATGGGGATTTTCAGTTACCAGTGTCTGTTGTGGCACTTACATGTTAAGACTAATTTTTGAACTCAATTATACAATACTGTTCACTAGTAATGACTACATGGTAGAAAGAGCAGCAAGCATAGACAAAGATGATTAAGTGCAGATTTATTACAAGCTTTCATATCACAGTATTTTTTAAGTTATGTGCCCCGCCTGCAAGTTTCTACTTTTTCTACGAATTTCCACATTCCTGATACACGCAAGTTTAGGTCTATTTATTGTACGTTTAGTTACACTGAACAATATAGTCCGTATAGTATCTGTTAAAAAACTGTAACCACTAAATTGTTTCATACAAATTACATATTATTTATACATACTGTATCGTCGTCAACCAAAATTCATAATGTATTTCAATGTACTTACTAATCTATCTCTCAGTGCAAATATATACTTTCACACCACATGAATTCACGACACTACATACCAATATTTTGTTTCTAGTGTCGTGAATTCATGGCTCGGTTATTGGTTACAGCTAGTATGAAGGGATTGTATTCAAAGTTCAGTGGGGGCAAGTTAACCTGCCACTCCCACACTTAGGGCAAAGTGCAAACAATGGCATCTGAAATGTATCAATCCAAGGTTAGGAACGCGGGGCGATTTATTTAAAACAAAATTGATTAATTTTGATTCTATTCAAAGCATTCTGATTCTGAAGTGTTTGGAAGATAATTTGTATCAAGTTTATTTCATTGTTTACGAAGTTTAAGTTTGGAATAAACGATAATTTCAATGTTGCATAAAAAATGTTTTTAGAAAACGTAACTATGATATGTTAACTGAGTGATATCCAGTTATAGGAATATGTAGTGCAATTTAGGGTCAAAAACCTCCAACATTATAATAGTATGGATACGCTTGCGGAATTCCGTGATTATTTTGTAGAATAACTGTTGGTTTTAATTATTGTTTTTTCAAAACGATCGGATTTGTTATCGATACTTGTAATAAAATCGATATTTATTGAAATTGTGCATTTTTAGGTTTAATATAAATTTATGTTAGCTCGGTTTTCTCTTTCTTCCGTGATGTCAGAAATCGTGCGTAATTATATAAACATTTATACTCAATATGTGCTTAGAAAAGAGACCAAGGAATCTTTTAAATGTGATCAAAATTTTATGAACGCGTTCTTCATTACTATATTCTGTGGATTTCTATGTTTTGTTACTTTATCTATGTATATATGTATGATAGTTGATGACAATGGACTATCTAAATTTTGATTATATTTTGACAAATTATATAAATATCATAATGCCAATTTCCCTCCAAAGCCTATTGTTTCCTGTCACCTAGCAGTCATCTGCCACCTCGCTTTATATCAAGCTTTTGACTTGACACATTTATGACAATATGCTTTTGCCAACAGCAATGAGCTTCGAAAAGCCACAAACCGTAACTAATCGTCTAAAGAGTTATTTTAAAAGGAACATAAAATAAAGACAGAATTTAATGGAATAATTTTATAAAGTAACACAACACATAAACAAAATTAGACACTATCACACTATATTCACATTAACATAAAAACAACAAAAAACTTCTGTTGTTTTTAACAAGAAATGCTAAAAAGGCTACAATGTCATGTCACCTGTCAAATTTTAAGATTGTCAAAAATAAAGGTAATCTAATAAAGCCATCAACATTATCCGAGCGTTGCCACCTTACTGGTCCGGGGTCCGCCTTCTTGCTCTTTTGCCTCCACTTCGCACGATCTTCAACATCCTATATGAGTAAACCAAAGGTAATCTATTAATGTAAAATAATAATAATAATTAAAAATATAATAATGATTGATTAGCTATAAAAAGGATAACATTAAATGAACAGTGACATAGGTCACCTTTTAAGCAACTAATGCCTATATCAGATGACCTCGCTCTTCCATAGCTACAGGTCATTACGTGTGTATGTAAGTGTGTGAGTGTGTGTTTGTGTATGTGTGTAGGTATGTGTGTGTGTGTGTGTGTATGTCTGCGTGCGCGCGTGTGTGTGTAGGTAAGTGTCAGTGTCAATGTAATATTTTTATTCTATTGAATGAAATTTTGTCTGCTATTTTAAAGATACATGTTTAAAGAAGACTACTTAACATATCGAAACGATAATAATTCATTATTCAAGTAAAAGAGTACTATATTAGTTTACATGTTTTCCTGTTCGTACTGCCTCATACTTTTTCGCGAACCCAAAGGTTAACTGGTTTAATCACAGTGCGGCATCAAACTTCTAAAAAGATAAGTTAAGATAACACCCAAAAAATTACAAATAATTCTTGCACAACATTTTTTATTTGATCAGTAAAGATTTTAATCTTAATATCCGAAACATTAAACCGCATTAAACATTAAAGCGTCGCCGTTATCATATTCCTGATAGTGTTACCATGCTGGAAGTAGTTTACTCGTAGATATGACATTGCGTTTCTTGTTTTAACAAGATACTGGACAGTGAGCTTTGAAGTCACAACGAAGATAGCCCTCGCAGGAAAAAATAATTTAGATAATTACATATGCACGAATCATTAGTAAGGTTCGTTGTTTCTCAACTGAACATTTTACGAAACTGCGTCAAATCTCCCAGTCTCATTTATACTTTTCACTTAACTTTTGACTAAGCGAATCTAAACGAACCCATGACCTCAGCAGCGGAGTGCGAGTATACTCGCCACTACGCGATACCGGTCATCAAAAAGATTTTAAAAAGTTTTTTTTTTTTAAATAATAAGGATTTTCTAGTATCCGAAAAATCTCAAATAATCAGAAAAAAATTCGTACCTCAAAGTTTACAAAAAACATCGCGGAACCTGTATTTGAATCATTCCTATGGTTCGGATAACCCGAAGAATTGAATTCGTGATGATGTCATACAGAAAAAAAAATGTTATTAATATTAAGGCCGACAGCTTTCGTGGCAATCATAATCTGTAAATCTGAAGTAATAGCAACAGAGAAGATTATAAGAAATAGAATTAATTCAAAATTTTAAAAGAAGAGCAGATAACACGCTGACTTGCGAAACGCCGTTGTGTCACAGTTGTTATCAGCAAGGATAACTCATTTTTTTCTTCCGCACAGATGACTGTGAAATTCAATTACCGTTGGAGATACATTGAACGAGCGCAGGATGGAAAGGAGCACGTTAAACTCAACCGTGTTGAATGCATTGCTGAAGTCAAACAATGTTTTGAATTTTCCCCCCAGTTGGTTGTGGTGGGGGAAATGAGTACCTTTCAAGGTGGAGAAGCCGCTAGGGAAAAAGTAACACCCGGAAACCGGCTACATTGGGTACCCTTGGTGCTGACTACCGGGAGGGGAAAGTAAGAGGGACCTGTGAAGGGCGCAGCGGGCGGGTCAGGAAAGCTTTTCAAGCAGTGCCAGGAGGGTCTTAGACAGCAGGGGCCTTCCGCCCCTGTTATCTAACATAGACTCCCCGAGAAGTCGGCCATACACGCTATGGTCGCACAACGACCATTTTTGAAGAGTTAATCCGGTTTTTGGTCCTAAAAACGTTGGCCGCAGACAGGATGTCAGATGCTGGAATCCAGATGGGGGCCAGCCCAGCCTCTTTCTCAACAAGCCGCGGGCGTCATCGGAATATTATTAGTGAGTATAACTGCAGGCAGTGATGTCTGCCGGGAGGCAGGGCGCAAATGCATTTTGTTACCGACGTAATAAAAAAAAAGTTAAGTGGCCATTTTCCACCTAAAGTCGTCGGTAATTTTTCTTAAAGTAGTGAAAGTTCTCTGACCGGAAGACTATGACCAGATTGGAGAGAAATGAAAAGTCAATAATTTACTTAATTGTAGACTGACAACACACATTGAAGCAATCAACTTAAATATTTCCACACGTGACAAAACAAAACCTGTTTTAGTTATATTATTTCCGTATCGAATCAAACAATAAACGACATTGGTTGAACACACAGCCTATTTTATCATCACCTCTGCCTATTAACATCCCACTACTGAGCAAAGGTCTCGCTCTCACAAGCCAAGGGCATTATATGATTTAATATAATAGTTCGAAGAACTGAAAATTGAGGTCTTAATGTGCTTCATTGGCACCCAAGAACCAGCAAACATTGTATAGAACGGCTGCCCATTCAATGGACCCAGCGGGAGGCATCATTTCAACAATGATATTGTAATGAAATGAAATGAAATACAATTGAAATGAAATGAAAATTAAATGAAATAAAAATTTATTTAGACATAAAAACATATAAACAAAGAACAGAAATCATAACAGTAAACAATTTTTACACATATGTTTAAATATAATATGCCTAAAAAGGACTCCACTCAGCACGTGCTGCAGTGGAGGACCACAACAGCGCTGGTCTTTCGTGGAAACATGGAGATTTTCAGAGGCTGACAGAATAGAATATTTTGATACTGACGATATTGACACAATAACTTTATTCATAATAATAACTTAATATTACTATATAAAACAATACTAACAGAACTATATAAAACAATAAAAATTAACAGAAAGAAAAATTTACAAAAATATTGCGGCGGTCGAATAGGCCTCAGGCCTCAGCATAAAAGCCACTGGAAAAGAGGTCCCAACGGCACTGGTGTTATTGAAGCACCCCATGACGCCACTGGCTACATGATTACAACTGGAGCCCTATCGCCGAATCCGATAAATTTTAGCAATTTCATCTTGATCTAAATTTTCTGAGGTTCATCAATCCGTACCGGGGAATCTGCCGAAAGTCATAGATTATTCATGACCTGGGGAGACTACTGAAGCGACTAATTGATTAAATTATTATTATTATTTGCGTTTCGATAACACATTTTTACCTTAATATTAATAATTTGTAAAATATTTAAAAAAATACACAGATTAAGACTGTCAAATATTACGTAAATTTATCAAAATTTGTGTCTAAATGGAGAACGCCATCTTGTACCGAGGTCCATTTGACATCGATTTTGCCTTTTAATCGATTACCAGCAAGTTCGGCGGTAAGCCCCCTGAATAGCACATACATAGAAATATTTAACACAAAATAGACTAATAATAAAACCACCTCCATATTACCCCGGAAAATAAAATAACTCATGAAAAGTATGTTGAGTTACTTGATTTAAAATCTTATAGACGAGAAAAATAGTGTTAACAACTTTTAGTATATTTTTAAAGATTCGGCTCTATTTGTTAACAGTTATCCTAAAATCACGACTGTTCCTGTAAAGATAATTAAGATTAATGAACATGGAAACCGATAACGTGACCTATCCCAATAGACACAAACGCTATCAGCCTTTATATAATATTTAAAAAAACAACAAGTCACTGTCTATATTTTTATCACTAATAATATGCGTGGTAAAGCAGCAACTTATAAACCAAGTCGAATTTTCGATAAGCTTCACTGTCGCTCGGAACATACCGGTGAACATGTTCAAATCAGTGTATTTAGTGTGTCTAGTGGTGTGTGTTGTTAATAATGACGCAGCAAGAATATTGGGAGTGTTCCCCACGCCTTCTATTAGTCATCAAGTAGCATTTAGACCTCTAATGCATGAATTAGCAAGACGAGGTCATGAAGTCGTTGTAGTAACCACCGATCCAGCATTTCCTAAAGGACAAACACCTGACAATTTAACAGAAATTAATGTTAAGGAAATGTCCTACGATATGTGGAAAAAATCATTCCTAGCTATGTCTTCGAATCTTGATTTGTTTTCTCAAATGAAAGTTGGTTTAACTTCGATAGCGGATATCTTCATGAAACAAATACAAGAACCGGAAGTACAGAAAGTGCTTTATGATAAAAGTAAGAAATTTGACTTACTGTTTATAGAAGCGATGATTCGGCCTACTTTGGCCTTATCGCACATTACCAAATCTCCCATTATTCAAATAAGCTCTTTCGGTGCATCATTTGAAAATTATGAAATTATGGGAGCACCTGTGCATCCAATTTTGTATCCAGCAATATATCGCCAGCACATTGTTAATTTAACATTCTCGGAAAAAGTGTCGGAGCTATATCACGATTGGATATACACTGATTGGCATAGTACGAAGGAAGCAGACGAAGATAAAATTATTAAATCAGTATTTGGTGACGATTTTCCTGATTTATCAGAGCTTAAGAATAATGTGGATATGTTATTTTTAAACATGCATCCGATGTGGGAAGGGAATCGTCCAGTGCCTCCCAATGTTATTTATATGGGTGGCGTACATCAAAATCCAGTTAAAGAGTTACCCGAAGTAAGTAGTTCTTTTATTATTATTTTTTTAGCAATATAACATTTCCCAACACAAAACCTGATTGCAGATCACAATCACGTAATTAAAATTTTGTTTGGGAAGGTTAGGTTGCCAATTAATTGATTGTAATAACGCATTAAATACAAATTAGTATTATACAGTAAAAACCTCTGTACTTTTATAGATCATAGTTTTCATTTCAGAGGTTACTAATATATTTTTGTACAATTGAATCGTACAACCTACATATAGATGTTTTTTTCAGTTAAATATTAATATAACTTAATGACAGACCCAAAGTCTTTAAATGAGTCTTTTTCATCCACTCCAATATACTTACTTTATGTATTATACATTCGCATTCTCCATACTGACATTGACTTGGTGTAATGTAAACATAAAAAAAAATTCAAACGTTTGCGTAGTGTTCATTGGCGGTATCAAATTGACCTTAAATGCTCATGTCTTAGCATTAGCCATTAAATTTTCATATGATTGTACTAAAACAAAATAATTTTTTTAGAAGAAATTTTAAAAATATTTCATAATGTTAAAAGGATTTTCTACTAATATAAAAAGAAAAATTCTACAGTAAGACCAGTTCTTTTTTGTCATTAACACCTTGGGGAAAATAGGACAGTACCTTCAAAACAATATATATAGTAAACTGATCTTAAAATAATAAACTAATCTTATACTAATCTTATCTTATCTTAATCTGTCTAAATAAAATTTTATTTCATTTCATTTTCATTTCATTTCATTTCATCTTATACCCGCTATACTCGAGGAGTTTACAAATAATTCGTTAAAAAATAAAAACTAACCTATCTGTAATTATTTTTCTTATCTGTATGTCATTATTGCAACATAATTTCCAATAAAACGCAATATTCATACATTCCTTCCTTTTATGATGTCATGCCTGTCATATTTGGACAAAAATAAAGGAACAAAATGGCGTACGTATGGTTTTTGCTTACTTTAATAGCATCACAGTAACTAGTTCTTTATTATACAGCCGAGGTAGTCGCGTTAGCAAATTTATTTCAAATATAAACACAGTGAGATAGAAAAAACTATATCCAAATACTTTAACGCATTATGTTGTCATCTACAAACATAAATATCCTTGAGAACTTATGTCTACTTCCGCGATTGGAGTAGTAAACATTAAACTAAATAAGAACTCCTTTAACATAACACAGCTGTTATATTTTTTTTTATAGTGACATCTGACCATTTATAAAATGGTATTGGAACTCTGAATAGTTCGGATCTGATTTTTGTTTATTTAATTACAGATGTTTAGTATCTGTTGAATACAAGTCTTCTTCTTCTTCTTTTAAATAATGACTTCGTGCGGTTTGCACATTTAGCCAGTGTCAAGTTAGAGATATATTAATATCATATGTGATAAAGATGATAAATGGTAAATGAGATCCCCTCCCCCTAAGCCCCTTGAGTCCTTAGTAAAGATATGGGACTATACTGAGATCTCACATGGACTTCTTGAGAGAATTTGAAAAGTTATGTTGCACTGTTTTATTTCATTTACCAACACTCATGTACGTTCACAAACACTTAACGGTTAATAATCCACCGTTATTAAACATTAATGTTAGAAATATCACAAATTTTAGAAAATAAAACAAAACTGCAGACATGACGCTTCACTTTCCCGCCAAGAAGTCCTGAATACAAGTCGCTTATTTAGCAAGTCATTGCATATGAAAACTAGTGACGATACAATATGTTTACGCTAGATCTAGCGTAGAAATTATCTCCAACACATATAAACTCGAATTTACAAAATTATTTTATAACTTAAAGTGATATATGTCGCACTAGACCCTGGAAACGGAGGCGGCCAAATTAAGACAATTGTCGTAATTTCATTTAGCGCTATCCTTTTCTATATCATTCGAAACGTATTATCTGTCTCATTTATTGTTGTTACCATGGTTACGTTAGAGGTAAAAGTATTTGTCGCAGAGGAACGAAATTTGAGTACGACGAAGTATGAATACCTTCAAGTATCATTGAATTTACACCAGTTTTAGAAAATGATACACAGCTTCGATTTATTTTTCCGATAATAAATAAATAATTTTATTTATATTATTTGTCGTTGTTATTTTTTGTCCTTTAAGGTTTATAGACATTTAATGTAACTTATTTTTAAAATCATTTTTGGTTTTTGAGTTTACTCGTAATAAACATACAAAAAAATATCTTAATTCTTTACAATATTATTAGTATAGTATAGATAGAAGGTTTAACCATAGAATGATGTTTTTCTCTGGGTTGCGGAGGTCAGACGGTAGTCGCTCCATGTAAAAACAGAAATGCAGCCAAATCGTGTTAAACCAGTAAGCAGACCCTGGGCCCTAAGCTTAAGTCTAGGGCAACCGGGATAATGCTAAGATATGATGATGTGATAAGTATAGATATAGATAAAATGTAGGTACTTTGTAGAAGAATGCTATGCGTAGTCAAGTTTTGTTTCTTAACCCTCGTTTTCACCAACGTATATTACATGTAGGAGACAAATCATAGACAATGTTTGCGTGTCTCATATACATAATATGAAAGATGCTTATAAAATACAAACCAAAGCCTATGAGACATATACTGAGCAGCACAAAATTTTTTTTTCTTAAAGATTATGGCCTTGCCACAGGTGCCTCAAGATTTTTAATTAAATCAAATTTTTAAGCATTTTTTTTTTCTGTAGTCGCGTCAGCGCGCCAGTTCTACAAACATATAGACGCGGTCTTTTGCACTTATGAGCAATTTCTTTTAACACCAAACTATATCTTTAGTCTTTTGATACACCCTGGTCCTAAATGCCGCTAAACTTCCGTCCAGTTCAAAGACATAGCAACTAAGCCCAGCCATTTATGTGCCTAAACAATATTTGGTCAGCTTGAAATTTTGCAAATCACGATACTTGTACACTCATTATATCTACAAGTAGTACAAATTAAAGTAATCACCTTCAATATTCCCACACGAGACAAAACAAGCCGGTTTAGTTAATTTCTGTATCATAAAAAACGAAAACCGACATTGGTAGAATACACAAGCTTTGACATCATCATCACAGCCCATAACCACGTGCTTTTGGAACGATCACGATTGTCTGGACTTTATAGCGGCAATAGCCTAGTGGCGAGACCCCTTGCCTTTGAATTCAGAGGGTCTCGGGTTCAAACCCTGGAGCACCTATAACTTAACTATTATAGTAAAACTTTTAAACGGCCAGGACAACACACTCATTACACACAAAATATGTGTAGTGTAAAATTTAATAATCTTATCGCTCAATTAGTTTATTTTTCTATAAACAAAAGTAAAACTTGCAAGTTTATGTTATTCGAAAATTTCCGACACAATAATTATTATGCTTAAAAGAAGATGCTGGTCACTTGTTACTCATATTATGTTGAAAAGTAAATTATTTAATTTTTTTATTTTGATTTTTTTTTATTTAGATTTTTTTTATTTTGTTTTTTTTTTAATCAAAAATAAATAACTATATAGCGGGACTTCTTGGCGATAAAGTAAGCATGTGAGTGATGTCTGCTGATTTGTTTTATATTCTAATATTTGTAACATTTCGAACAATAATGTGTGATAATAGAGGATTATTAACCGTTTTTGTGAAAATACATGACTGTTGGTATGAAAAAGAAACAGTACAACAACCCTTTTTAAATTCTTTCAAAAGTTTCATGTGAGATCTCATTTCTAGAGGGAGGGCATCTCATTTTCCTTTTATCATCTTTATCACCACTCATTCTCATTTACTATGATCTGAATTTGATTACTATATCTTTTACTCGACACCGGCTAAATGTGCTGAAGCCATTATTTAAAAGAAAAAAAAACTACTTAAGGTTATTAATTATTTAAAAAAATATTTAAAACATTTTTTCTCATTTCATACAGTCAGCTTCATTTATTAAAACACATACATAGAACTATTACAGGTAAATGAACATGTACATAGATAACGTGACCTAGACAAAATCACGATGAGCCTCCGTGTAATAGTGCAAGGAAACAACAAGTCATTGCAGTCATATTATCACTAATATGCATGTATTATAAAGTAGAAGTATATAAAACAAGTCGGATGTTAGATAAGCATCATTCTCGTTCGAAACATACAGGAAATCATGTTCAATACAGTGCATTTAGTGTTTCTAGTGGTTTGTGTTGTTAACAACGATGCAGCAAGAATATTGGGAGTGTTCCCCACGCCTTCTATTAGTCATCAAGTAGCATTCAGACCCCTGATGCAAGAATTAGCAAAACGAGGTCACGAAGTAGTCATCATTACCACAGATCCAGCGTATCCTAAAGGACAAACACCTAAAAATTTAACAGAAATTGATGTTAAAGAAATATCCTACGATATGTGGAGACAATTATTCCTAGCTATTTCTTCGAATAATGATTTACCTACTCAAGTGAAAGTAGGTTTCAATTCATTAACGAAGATTTTTGTAAAACAAATGCAAAATGAGGAAGTGCAAAAAGTGCTTAAAGATGAAAGTAACAAATTTGACTTACTACTTATAGAAGCGCTGGTTCGACCTGCTCTAGCTTTATCACATATTCTCAAAACTCCCGTAATTCAAGTAAGCTCTTTCGGTGCTGTATTTGACAATTATGAAATTATGGGAGCACCTGTGCACCCAATTTTGTATCCAACAATATTCCGCCAGAAAATTGTCAATTTAACATTTTGGGAAAAGATTTCCGAGTTATATAACCATTGGCAATACACTGATTGGCATAGTGCTATGGAAGCAGACGAGGATAAAGCTATTAAAACAATATTTGGTGATGATTTTCCTGATTTATCAGAGCTGAAACAAAATGTGGATATGTTATTTCTGAATGTCCATCCGATGTGGGAAGGGAATCGTCCTGTGCCTCCTGGTGTTATTTACATGGGTGGCGTACACCAAAATCCAATTAAAGATTTGCCCAAAGTAAGTAATTTTGTTATTGATCCAGTTAAGATATTTTCTGTTGTTTTTTTATATTGTGATTTGAAACGGTATGTTATTGAAAGAACTAATTATAGTATAGTTATATATTAAAACTGGGTCTTAAAAAAGAAGCTGATTGTATATCGAGAATACTCATGCAGACTTTGCATCATGAAATCTCTACTTCTGTCCTAATTTTATAAGAAGAAAGATTAATATTTTTGTTGTATGTTTGTTACGAGAAAACTTAAAACTACTTAAAAGGATTTCGGCAATTCTTTCACCATTAAAATGTTAGAACATCCCTGAGTAACATGGGCTAAATATTTTTATAAAAAAATAGGAAATCTGTACTAACACAAAAAAAACAGTAAAAATTTGGGATCCCTACTAAAACTTATATAACTTAGTTCAAAATATAAAGTAGCTACCGAAGCGTAGCAAGGGCGTGCATCTAGTTTAATATAACTTTGTAAACCATTAATGAAATAGCACATTGTAACTCCAACGTATATTCCAAGCATACTTATTAAGTGTTGTGGTTAATATTCGTTTTGTGGTTTCTGTGTTTTATCCAGAAAATATTAATTCTACGTAAGTGATGAATTTCGCGGCGATAGTCGAGTGGCGAGACCGTGCCTCGGAAAGCACGTTGAGCCGTTGGTCCCGGCTGTCATGAACATCTATGGCATTCGTTATTAGGAAGTCAGTGCCTTCTAACAGACTGACAGCTGGTTTAAACATAGATAGATCTTTCCCTCTGCATTGCTAATGTCAGACAGCAGTCGTTCCACGTAATAACTGAAATTCAGTCAAATCTGGTTGGTTGGAACCAGTGAGCAGAGCTCAAGCTCAAGTCTAGGGCAACCGGGATAATGCTAGGATATGATATGAGGTGATGAATTTTCGACTCAAGCGCAAGCGAGAGTTGACAGCGATCAGTAATTAGGTAGGGGGCTTTTAAAATGACATTTGCACAGATAATATAATACTATAGTTGTTATCGGCAGATCCGTTCTTGGGATCACACGTTTTGCTACTGGTCCCAGCTTTCACACTAATATCTTCTTTTATGAGATCCTTTGTAATTACCATATTCTTACTAACGCAGCAGTCGATGCACCACAAAAAATAAGCACGCAAGGTAAATAATCCCCCATTTATGACGGCTTAATATTAATGCAGTTTCACCCCCACTTATAGGAACCGGGATTACTAGGTGCTGTGATGTATATGCCCAATGTCTTGTTAATCGGTCAGTATAAGGTTTCAGTTGAGGTAATTAGACTGTATTCTCGTCAAAAATACCTCAGTGTCTTAAGACGAAAGTCTTTAACCAGTGTGTATTGCCAGTGATGACATACGGTACTGAGACTTGGTGCCTGACTATGGGCCTCATTAGAAAGCTCAAAGTCGCTCAGCTTGCAATGGAGAGAGCTATGCTCGGAGTGTCCCTACGTGATCGAATCAGAAATGAGGAAATCCGTAGGAGGACTGGAGTGACCGACGACCGATGGGGCGTCAAGGTTCTGCAATGGCGACCGCGAACCGGTAAACGTAATAGAGGACGGCCTCCCACGCGATGGACCGATAATCTGGTCAAGGCGGCGGGAAGCCGATGGATGCAGGTGACTCACGATCGATCAATGTGGAAATCTATTGGGGAGGCCTATGTTCAGCAGTGGACGTCAGATGGCTGAGATGATGAATTAGACTGTCTAGCAATGTTCTCTAAAAACTTATAGGATGAATGCTTAGTAAATGGAACTAGCATTTTCTATTATAACAGTCAATAACATTTACATACATAATATCACGCTTGTTGCCCGAAGGGGTTGGCGGAGGAATATTATACGCTCACATTTTGCCAGTTATAATGTTGGACCCACGTAATAGATGGCGAATATATTGCCGCTTACCGGGTACTTTTACGTTCGCTAGAGCCTCGTCCGTTGATCGGCAAGTGCACCACTTGCAGGTGAGGTTGGCTTCTCAGATAGGTACTGTGATGGGAACTAGTGTCTATTTAATTAAAAGGCTTGACTTTAAAATATATTTTAATTTTGGTAATTGATAATTTTGGCTTTTAAAAAACAAAATGCATTTACGCACTGTCTCCCGGCCAAAGGGGGACCGAGAGAGGTGTGTGGGACTCACCACCCACCGGCAGACACGACCGCCAGCAGGAATACCCACTAAAAATCTTCCGACGACGCCCGCCGCTTGTTGAGAAAGAGGCGGGGCTCCAGTACCTGGGTTGCAGCTCTGACACCCCGCCCGCGGCCAACGTCCCCCGGACCAAAACCGGGAGGACCTCCTCAAAGAGACGCAGTGGACGCGCCCCTCCTACCTCCCTGTGCGACCATAGCGTGTGTGGCCGACTTCTCGGAGGGTCCATGGTTAGAGCCCTCCTGGCCCGCCCGCTGCGCCCTCCACAGATCCCTCTTAGATTCCCCCCCGGTAGTCAGTACTAAGGGCACCCAGAGTCGCCAATACCTGGGTGTTACCTTTTCCCTAGCGCCTCCTGCGCCCTACCGGGAGGTACTCAGCCCCCCCACCACGACAAGGTCAGGACCAGTCGGAGGGGTGGCACTCGGAGACTGCAGTAACGCCGATACAACCAATGCCACCTAAAGGCAGGTTGCAGAATTAAAGAGACAATTGTGATATTTCAAAAAGTCATTAAAAGTTCTGCAATTTATCGATAGATGGAAAAACTAAAAAGTATCACCGCTGTGCCGTGGGGAGTGGGGGATGTTACGTTTATTTCGTTACGGAATTTCTGGATTCGGTTTCCACGCTCAAGGCCCTCGATAAAAGCTATGCAACAGCTTAAAACATTATGTGCTTTATCATTATTAGCCTAAGGACGTCCTACTGATAATAGTCCTTTTTAGAGTCTCCTAATGTAACCGATCGCTGGCGGCCTGCTTTCAGTGTGATCCAGCAACCAGTCTTGTCAGATTTTCCGTCCATTTTTCGTTAAAAAGTCTCATGTTATGTTTCCTATCCAAGGATCTGTAATCCAGAACTATTATGCCCCAACAGCTGGCACTACTTTTTGCTTTAACTGCCACTTCAGCTTTCAATTACATTTCAATTAATCTGAATTAGACATTGCAACTAAAAAATTTAGTTGTCATAATTTATAACCCTTAATAAATACAACAATGACTTCTTGACGGGAAAGTGAAGCGCCCTGGTTGCAGTTTTGTTTTATTTTCTAAAATTTCTGATGTAATAACGGTGGATTATTAACTGTTAAGTGTTTGTGATATTACATAAGTGATGGTAAATGAAACAAAACAGTGCAATATAACTTTTTAAATTCTATCAAGAAGTCCATATGAGATCTCAGTATAGTCCCACATCTTTACTGAGAACTCAAGGAGCTTAGGGGGAGGGCATCTCATTTACCATTTATCATCTTTATCACCACTCATTTCTCATTAACTATGCTTTATATATTTTTAGTATATCTCTTACCTGACACTGGCTAAATGTGCTAAACGCACAAAGCCATTACTTAAAAAAAGAAATACAACAATAATTATTTTATAAGAATAAGTGAGAACCTTTAATGATTTTAATAATATTCTGTTAAATGTGAATGATAATTCCTGATAATTATGTTAATACTGGCTTTAACACGCAGTTAGTTATGTCTGATATTTATCAGAACTATTATAACTGTATCTGTTTAAGAAATTAAATTGATTTATTAATTATTTGCATCACAAACTCCTAACTGTATTAATTTCAATGTCAATATCAGTTTAAAAGGTCTTAGTCGTTAATCGTTATCATAATAATGATAGGCTTATAAGTCAACTGCTAAACATTATATTCAATATACGAGTATTACATGCTAATAGATTACATTCTGGGTATTCGGGGTATTTGCCATATTATATTCTAATAATAGAAAATATACTTATGTAAGTTTATTAATACTCCCAAGAACAAGGTGATAACATTTTTTAACATAACATTTACTTGTAATAGTTTCTTTGCTTACCACTCACATTGTTTGTTATATTAGGGAAACCTGTTATTGGCCATACTAGCTTTAAGTACTTATATTAATTGTTTTACTATATACGCTGTTGGTTTTTGGATTAGATAAATAAATATATAATTCCAAGATAAATGGCATTGAGAACTACATAACGGATAAACAAACTTACACACTTTTTTTTGTAAATACAAACTGAGTATACATAGGAGTCACCCAGACCAGAAAAAATATTCACATTCAGGTACACAAAGATTCGTCCTGTGTGGGAATCGAATCCACGACCTCATGAGCGGAGTGCAAGTATTTAAATTCATATAAATAAATGACAGATATGGCATAGAGGTCAGTATATCTGCACTCCGCTACTAAGGTCGTGGGTTCGGGTTTGGGTGTTTCCTATGTACATGAAGTATAATATTTACAATGAAAAGTGTTTAAGTATGTTTATCCAATTTTTGTTATACATAACACAAGTTCTTAATGATATTTATCTTGGAACTGAATAATAGGTGTGATGGTTAAAAAACTAAAATATAATATTACATCAATTCACAAAAAAAATGAAAACACTACTCAAAAGCTCTAAGTTAATAACTTAAATGGACCCTATTCCGTATCCGTCGCAAGCATTGACCAGAAAATGTCCACCCACGTAATGTTTGGGTCAAAATGACAAAGTGCCAAATTCTGAGGGTATCCCATTATATTCACATAAGCAACCGGCTGTGGGTAACATCTGCCTTTATAATATCTTTGTATTAAGCCTTAACAATTTAGGATCTTCTTACTTACAAAGAAAATGTCTTAACATGAAATAAACGTGAAAGTTTGTATGTGTTTATGGATGTTTGTTACTCTTTCACGCAAAAACTACTGGAGCGATTGTAATGAAACTTTGTAAGTGTATAGCTGCAGTCCCGGACTACAATATAGGACACTTCTTATCCCGATATTTCCACGGGAACGGGGACCACGCGGGTAAAACCGCAGGGCGCTGCTAGTCTATTAATAATCTCTGTACAAGCGCCGAGCTTCAGGTGGAATGTGTTAACTTCAGCTAAATAATTCTTCGATATTCAAAATGTAATATTCCAAATAATTATATTAAAAACAAGTTGTAATTCGCGCATGCCGTCTGATCGTCGTCACTAATATTATAAAGAGGAAAGATTGGTATTTTTGTATGTATGTTTGTTACGAACAAACTCAACAACTACTGAACGAATTTTGTTATTCTTTAACTAACAGAATTAAAGTTCGTTATCTTTAGAAAACTGTTCAGTCCAAAGTAATTGTCCCAAACTTCTATGTAAACTATATATCAATGTTTCACTCCGACATGGCGCCCGAAAAATCTACTCCATATATGTACCAACCCAACGTAGTTCATCGTGGTAGCTCCTACTTAATTCGTGTTAGCAAACTTTTTAATCATAATTACAGGTGTGAGGTGTACAGGGATTCTAAAATTATCTTTGGAGTCTAAGCCAACCTCCCTGCTAGTGATACACCTGCCGATTAACGGAAGAGGCTCTGGCAAAGACAGAAGTTCCCGGCAAGCGGCAATAGGCTCGCCACCTATTACGTGGGACCAACAACAACATTGGCGAAGTGTGGGCGAATAATATAATATAGGGCGATTGTATGTATGTATGTTAGTTATATACATATAAATCATCTGGATTCCTTTGATATCTTCTATACCAAATGTTTCCATAGTTAATAAAATTCTATCTGCAGACTACTTCACTTTGATATTTAAATGTAATAAATAAATATTCTCTTACAATTACACGTCATGTCTGTAATTCTGTTTTATTTTCTAAAACTTGTGATATTGCGAACATTAATGTGTAATAACGGTGGATTATTAACCGTTAAATGTTTGTGAAAGTACATAAGTGTTCATAAATGAAACATAACAGTGCAACATCACTTTTCAAATTCTCTCAAAAAGTCCATGTGAGATCACAGTATAGTCCCACATCTTTACTAAGGGCTCAAAGGGTTTAGGGGGAGGGCTTAGATCTCATTAAACTTTTATCATCTTTATCACCACTCATTCTCATGTTATATAATTTATATGTTATAGTATATCTCTTATTTGACATTGGCTAAATGTGCAAACCGCACGAATCCATTACGGAAAAGAAAAAAAAAACTTTATATCAGATCGATTTCTATGACCATAATCTATGATTTATTTTTACTGTGTATTTACTCGGGTACATGACGATACTACCAATTTGTAAACTAAAAACTCTCGCAACATATTATACAAATAAGAAACCACAACAACTAGGTCTATAATACAGTAAACACTTAGATATTAAAAGTAGATAAATGAAGGTCTTGATATATTGGCCAACTTTCATTTAACCTCCATAAAACTTATTTTCTTAGAAGAAAGTTACTTCAGATTCCTACTAAAACTTTGTTTTACATATGGTGAGGATAACATGTACATAACATATGTCTCCCTAACTTAATGGAATGGGCTATAAAAAGTTCAGCTTTATGTACAATCTCCATACTTCCATACTAATATTATAAATCCGAAAGTAACTCTGTTTGTCTGTTTCGCTTTCACTCCACAACTACATAACTTATATGATATTTGGTACACAGATACTAAATGTGATAGTCGTTAAGCCATGTTAGAGGCCTAATAGGCGGATTGATAAATTCTAACAGCAGGACGCCATACACCTGCCTCCGCCAATCCGCACTGGGTCAGCGTGTTGGAGTATGACCCAATACCCTCACACCATGATATGTGAGAGGAGGCTCGTGCTCGGTAGTAGGACGTTACTGGGCTGAAATGATGATGATGATGATTAGCCGATATAAATACGATATGTAAAGTTACTTATCGACTTTACTTACTTATTTACTTTTGACGACCGATTTGGCGTGGAGGTCAGTATACCTGCACTTCACTTCAGAGGTCGTGGGTTCGATTCCCACACAGGACAAATCTTTGTGTGCATGAGCATGAATATTTGTTCTGGTCTGGGTGTTTTTCTATGTATATTAAGTATGTATTTACAAAAAAAAAAAAGTATTTAAGTATGTTTATGCGTTCTTTAGTATCCGTAACACAAGTTCTTACTGATACTTATCTTGGAACTAAAGAATTGGTGTGATTGTAAGAGAATATTTATTTATTTATTTATCAAGCGATATAACCGAATTTTATGCAAACGTAGTCGCGGGAGTACTCGATATAACCAGTCCATTGAATCTCGCGGTGCGTAAATACATTTTGATATAGAAGTAAGAAAAAAATAGAGGTGGCACTATTCTAGGCCATTACCGCACGACACCTCGTCAAGTTATGTTCATAAATCTTCAAAAACTACGCTTTGTAAAGTCTTTTGCTAGATATAATGAATCAATTGTAAACCTATGATAGCTCATTAACTATCATTATCACAATATTATGTCACTTTAATGATAAATGAAAAAATACTATCATGATGACATTCATATGTCTGATAACATTAGATATATTATAACCTTAATCACATACGACACATTTTAGCACGTCTATTTGTAGTAGATATAATCAAAATTATAGGTAGCAACAATAATTTTCTTCTTTTTTAAAAAATTAATGGCACTATGTCATCGAGTGTATTGACGACAATGCACCCAATTTTAAAGTATAAAATGAGTACTTCATATGACAAAGTTTGTTTAAATAAATTATTTGTTATCATAGCTGCTGTACCGTGTAAATACAAAACACTGTATCTTAAGATACAAAAACGCTTAGGGGTCATCCATAAATTACGTCACACGAATTTCGTGAAGTTTTAACCCCCCCTCCGTCCTTGTCACAGCTGGTCACACTAGTGAGACTCCCTCCTCCATAGTGTGATGTCACATATTTTGCATTTATACAGCAAGAAATAATTACATTAAAACAGCAGTCCTTTTACTTTAATAGGACCTGGATTTTGAAATGTGACGTCACGAAATTTCGAATCCCTCCCATCCCGCTTGTTACACCATGTCACACTTTGTCAGCCCCCTCCCACAAATTTAGAATCCCTCCCATCCCCCTTGTCACACCATGTCACACTTTGTCAACCCCCTCCCACCCTTTTAACGTGTGACGTAATTTATGGATAGCACCTTTTTCGATTTCTTTTAGCCTGTTTTATCATACCAAAAACATAACTTTCTTAGTTTTTATGAAAAGTTTTGAGATATTGCAATGGTTATTCCACTGTATTTACTTAAAGCTAAAGGTTTATATATTTTAAAACCTAACCTAACTACGCCACCTAGGTGACGCCAGTCACAATTAACAACCCCACACCGAGTCGAGGTCTCCTCCCAAAGACTTGAATTGAGTTTGATTTAGTAGGTACCAGTATAAAATATTTATGTAACCTCGACAAATTCGAATAGTAGAAAAGATACCTTGACGATTTTCTTGTCCGTTCTTTTACGATCAAGCTCCCTCTCCCGCCAGCTGTGAATGGGCTTGGACTTAAAAACTAGCTCAGTTTTTAAGTCTTGCCTTTTCATATGAGCTCTTTTGAGCCAAACTTGAATAAATGATTATGAATTTGAATTTGATACTTATGTAAGTTAATAAATATTAACAAGCCCAAATTAATCACATTAGACCCAATTTATGTAAGTTCATAGAAATAGATGACAGACATGGCGTAAGGAATATCTGCACTCTGCTCCTGAGGGCGGGTTCGATTCCCACATAGGGCGAATCTTTGAGTGCATTAACATGAATTTTTGTTATGGTTTGGGTGTTTCCTATGTATATGAAGTATGTATTTACAAAGAAAAGTAATTAAGTATGTTTATCCAATTTTTTTTATACATAACACAAGTTCTTAATGATACTTATCTTGGAACTGAGTAATTGGTGTGGTTGTTAGAAAATTATTATATTAATTCACCAGAAAAAAAAACTTTACTCAAAAGCTGTAAGTTAATAACTTAAATCGACCCCATCCCGTATACGTCGCAAGCATTGACAGAAAATGTCCACCCACGTAATGTTTGGGTCAAAATGACAAAGTGCCAAATTCTGAGGGTATCCCATTATATTCACATAAGCAACCGGCTGTGGGTAACATCTGCCTTTATAATATCTTTGTTTTAAGCTTTAACAATTTAGGATCTTCTAACTCATAAAGAAAATATCTTAAAATAAACCTAATAATGTCTCCGTAACTTATTGAAATGGGCTATAAAAAGTTCAGCTTTTTGTATAATCTTGCGCAATACTACTAATATTATTATAAATCCGTATTAATAAGATCTCTCCATACTAATATTATAAATCCGAAAGTAACTCTGTTTGCTGTTTCCCTATCACTTCAAACCTTAAATGAGATTTGGTGCACAGATAGTCTCAAGTCTGAGAAAGGGAAGAGGCTTAAAAGGTTGTAACGAGTACCTTCATATAGAGAATCAAAGTTCGTGTAAAAAATCTTTATTTTTAATATAGTAACGTAAAACTATTTTATTAGGTTTATATTACATGCATACATAAAGTCACGTCTGACTTCCGGAAGAAGTAGGCAGAGACATATTATACGCCCACACTTCGCCAATCACATTGTTGGTTCCACGTAATAGGTGGCGAGCCTATTGCCGCTTAGCGGGAACTTTTATGTCCGCCAGAGCCTCATCCAACGATCGGCAGATGCACTTCTTATTAAGATCGCCACCACCAGATAAATCATGAAACAACTCATAACAGCATTATGTTGTCCATTGCTGAACAATAGCTAAATCTATTGGGGGTATTTCCCCAAAATCGCCACGCTGGGCTGGTCCTGTGAGTCGACAGGACTACACCTTGACGTGGTGGGGGGCCGAGTACCTTCCGGTAGGGCGGAGAAGCCGCAAGGGATAAGGTAACACCCAGAGACTGGCGACTCTGGGTGCCCCTAGTACTGACTACGGGGAGAAACTAAGGACTTGTGGAGGGCGCAGCAGGCGGGTTTTCGATCGTCAAGCAGCGCCAGAAGGGTCTTAAGCGGCGAGGGCAGCGGCCCACTGCTGTCTTGCCATAGACCCTCCGAGAATTTTCCATACACAAGTAGGTTGAAGAGGCGTGTTCACTGCGTCTATCTGAGGAGATCCTCCGGGAAGATTTTAACTAGGGAACTACTGCTGGTCGCTTCTGCCGGTGGCTAGTCCCACACCCCCTTTTGCTCCCCCTTTGGCCCAAAGGCAGTGCGTAAATGCATATTGATATAGAAGTAAAAATAAAAAATTTGAGAGGTGTCAAGGAACATCCGGATGGAATTAAGTTTCTTTCGATTAATTAGTGAAGGAATTGTCATAAAATTTTAAAAATAACATTGAAAAAAATATTTTTTTTTATTAATAAATATGAAAAAAAAAATACAAACAAATCAATAAATCAAATGATAAAACGGACTTCTTGGCGGGAAATTGAAGCGTCATGTCTGCAATTTTGTTTTATTTTTTTAAAACTTAACTTACTCCAACATTAATGTATAATAACGGTGGATTATTAACCGTTAAGTGTTTGTGAACAATCATGAGTGTTGGTAAATCAAACAAAACAGTGCAACATCACTTTTCATATTTTCTCTCAAGGAGTCCATGTGAGATCTCAGTATAGCCCCACATCTTTACTGAGGACTCAAGGGGTTTTAAATTATATGTCTACGTCACTTGAATGTATTTTGCGTAGAATTTGTCCTTGGTAGACCTAGGTTAGTTATACTGAACAGTAACTTATAGCAATCGACTAAAAGATTATCGTTTTCGGGTTAAAAAATGTCATATCTGCCTTTTCGGTTCTGATAATATTATTGCATAGTAAAAGTCATTAATTTCCTAACTTTTGATCATTATTCCGCTATATAAGGTCTACGATTTGTGCGAAAAAGTTACATACCTTTGTTTGACCTTCTTCGTCGATATGCCAATGCATCTTATTTAATTATATCAATTTAAGGTTATCCTAAGTTTTAGTCTTATTTACTTTCTTTGCAAAATTACAAATTAAAAAATATTACCTATTGCCGTCCAAATAATATTTATTTTTTAATTTTCTATAAGTAATTTAGGTCCTCTATTAATTTTATTTACAAAATAATATCTGGTATTACTAATCAAATATATTTTATAGGTAACTGAAATTAATATTCATAATGAAAAAAGCAAAAATTAATTGAATGGAATAAGTCGAAATAAATGAATACGTAAACCATAATATCTAATATTCGTTCATTATTTCCGAGTAATTTGTGATGAAGAGTGGAGTATAATACAAAACACGTGGAACATGATATTGATTTGTATCAGTATGGAATCTATTCACTCAATCAAAACATAATGTGAAGTTCATTACGAACCTGAACAGCAACGGTTCTTTCTGTATAAAATTATATTTCAGAGTAATCCTTAATAGCTGAATTTGTATTCAGCTTTTACTGGTAAAATAGTTGTGCTTTCTAAGAGACACAATTTTATAAAAATTTAAAAAGTTAGTGAAAAATAATAATTTGTGTTAAAAGATAACTTATGACGAAATACATTGGATGTTGAGGTTATACAATAAACTATTGAATTATAGTTTGCCTCGGAAGTAGCTAAACATTTAAGAGCTTGGCTACTCTAAAGGCCAGAGTAGTAAGCTACAATCTTACTTGTTAAAATATTTCCATATATATATTTTACTTTTTACATAATTTTTAGGCCGACATATTACTCAATTTATTCTTGTACTCACGCTGACCTCATCTGCAAATAGTCAAGTATAGCCTGTTCAATACCAGCCTTATATTCGTCATGCAAATAAATGCAACATAGAGTGTTGTTAAGTTGATCAATGCATGTTGACATTACTTTATTCACCAAGATTATGGCCTTGGATAAGACTCGGCCTTGAAGAAGACATTTAATTTGTATCTAAGGCTTTTTAAAATTAGGCGTTCGAAGTATAAGATTCTAGTTAGAAAAAAAAGAAAAGTTGATGGTCCTATAGAATTTCTGTTTCCTATAGACTTTTTGTTTTAAAAAAGGACTAACAATAATATTTCTTCGTCTTAGATCGCACCACTAAAAGTCTTAATCTTTGCAATACGACGTGCTTGTAATAAAGATGTTGGTGTCGCACTGTTACTAGACCGCAGAAATTTAACAGGCGTTCAACTGGAAGCGACTAAAATAGAAGCGCTCAGTGAATTGGAATATTTTGACGGCCGACATTACCACAAAGACTGTTCAAGACATTTTCTTTTGAGATTGTCTTCTTTGTAATAATTGAAATCATCCTCTTTGTTGTTTTAGTTATCAGATTAATTAACATTTCAAAATATTACAGGATCTCAAGAGTTATCTGGATGCCGCTAAAAATGGAGTCGTCTATGTTAGTTTCGGAACAAATCTTAACCCATCTCAATTGCCTCCCGAGAAAATCCAAGCTATGGTGAAGGTGTTCTCCAAATTGCCGTACAACGTTCTGTGGAAATGGGATAAAGACGTGCTCCCAGGCAGAACAGAGAACATTAAGATATTCAAATGGCTACCGCAATCGGATTTACTTCGTAAGTGTTGCAGTAAGAGTGACATTTAGGTCAAAGTGTGTGTACAGCTTAAGCCTGGTATCTCTTTTTATTTTGCTTCATTGGTTCGTCCAAAAGTTACCTGTCACACTATGAATTTTATACATACGTAACGGCATTAAGTGATTTGATAAATCTCAAAAAATATTGTCTTCTGTAATTTATGTTCCTAATGTGCCGTCTTCTCCACACATTTAACAAAGCATTATCCTCAGATTAACCTAATAGTGAATACGTAATTGTTAATTTTATTTTCCTAACAATATTATTTTTAAAAACTTTGATAGTAATAACCTCAACATTTTTTTCTCACGAAGCTTTATTTATTTAACCTTGTTAAAAAAATTGGTACTGAAAGGAATAAAATTGATTTATCTCTCAAAACTTTCGTCTATCGGTATAATAAATACAAAAAAGGTACCTAATTAAGAGTGATTTTTGCAGGTCATCCCAATATCAAACTCTTTATAACCCAAGGAGGTTTGCAGTCTACAGATGAAGCCATTACAGCTGGAGTGCCCTTACTTGGTATCCCAATGCTGGGTGATCAGTGGTTTAACGTAGAGAAATATAGAGAACATAAAATAGGACTCCGAGTAGACATTGAAACATTGACAGAGGAAATATTAATGAAATCTATAAAGACAGTTATAGAGGATCAGAGGTAAGCATTATTATTGATTGTTAAAAGTCAATATTATCATCTTCCCTTTGAAATGCCAATTGTGCACGATCTTCCTCTCACAAATTCCGATGAGATATATAAGTTTGCAAAACGTAATTTTAAATCTTAGCTTGCAGATAATAATGCATATTCACATATACATATTTGTCTGAAAATACCTATGTAATTTATTGACTCAGGGGTTACTTTGTGGAATCCATTGTTAGCAAGTGATGGATTAAAAATATCTTTGTAACAATTCCCGCGCTACTATAATTTCCCAAAAATAGAGAAACTATTCAACACGACACATGTTTCGCCCTTACACTCCTGCTCGAGTGTGCACTCTCGTTTCAGTGTTGGTCGTGAAGACATCGTTCTTCTGAGGCTCCTATCTTACCTGAAGATGCTCTGTGTAAGGGCGAAACGGGGTATTATAGTAGCGCTTAAATGCCATGTTTTCCCATTTGACAAAATGCAATAAATCCCTAACTAAAAAAGTAAAATATTTACAGTGTCCTCAAAAAATATTCTTGCTGTGTTGCTTGCGATTAATAAAGGTTTTCTTTCACCAATAAAACTTTTTTTGAATTTGCATGAATATTATGTAAATGTCAATTCACAATTTTCAAAAACTCTTTTTTACAGTTTCCGCGATAACGTGGCGAGTCTTCGTGTAAAGATGCGTGATCAGCCTCAGAGTCCGTTGGACAGGGCTGTCTGGTGGACGGAGTACGTTCTGCGGCACAAAGGAGCAAAGCATCTCCGGTCACCCGCCGCTAACATCACCTGGGCCCAATACCTTGAGTTAGAATTAGTCGCAACTCTGCTCCTTATAGCTTTAGGAATTGCACTTGCAGTGTCTTTAGTAATTTACTATTCCTTCAAATGTTACAAGTCTCATTTTAGCATTAAAAAGAAGGTTAGTTAACAATAAAACAGTCAAGGCATCTGTTTGTACAATTATTGTGTGTGATTTTGAATACAATTTCGAATTTTCTGATTACGTTAGTGAATTGAATATGATGAAGGTAGATTATTGGGTATTTAGCCATATAATCTTGATTCTCCAACTCGTCAAAAGCAATAAATCTATTTGGATTTATACCCGGCCATTTTAGTTCTAAGTTGTCTAATTTTCGATCTTTCTTTGATCTAAAAATATTTCATATTAATGATTGTACTACGACTATGAAGCGGATATATAAATTTTAAAGTTTTATATATGCCTCTTTATTATACGTACAAAAATTTTAAAATTGATAAATAATTTCGTGTGATGTCGTTTGCACCTCTATGGGTTTTTGGGTCGGTGTGCATATTGTAAATTTTATTAATTAAATGAATAACTTTATAAGATTTGTCTTTATTTGTAAGACGTTTATAAGAAGCAATAGTGTAGGTTGAAAGATAAGAGTTGAATTTGTTGTTTTTTTTGTGTTATTATTTTTATCACAGAACCTATTTTTTGTTGTTTAATTTTCTGAACTAAGATCTTCTTCTTTGAGAAATCTCCTCCGAGAGTTCTTGTGAACGTGGATAACTAAAAAATACTCGAAGTGTCGGAATGAAACAAAATTAAAACAGCAATTTAAATCTGAAAACCATGTTTATTATTTAAAATGTAAATAAAGTTCTTGTTTTTTTATATATATATATACGTGTTTTATTTATTATAAAGTGCGCTTTCAATAATATTTATGCTTATGCTTTTCTTGTTAAATGGTTTTGTTTACCTGTTAGACTACATATTATTACTACACTACTAGTTTACTTGAATAGTTAAAAAAGAAACAGTTAACAATAGTTTTATTTCGAAAGTGAAAAATATTTAAACATTACACATAACTAATTGTTTTTTTCTCTGGAGCAAATTTTCATAGATATTGTCGCATAATTATATTAGGACAGGAGTACAAGACAAGTCAAAAACATATTTGGACCAACTTAAAAAACCAATCTAACAACCAACCAACCTAAAAACCAACTTAAAAGACCAACTTGAAAACATATTTTGAAGCCGCAGTATAGTAATGCTGTATTTATAAATGCCGAAAATTACCCTCAAAGTTGTCATACAAAGTTGTTGCTTGCAAAGATATTTCTATGTAATCAGTATAAGCACTAAATTATTTAGCTTGTGGAAAAGTAAGGCAAGTAAGTTTTACCTTTCAGTTTTTTTTTTTGATAATGATAAGCTTATGTCAATGCATAAACGATACATAGATAATAATTTGTAGCAATCACTTAACGTGTGCTACAAATTACGAAAAGTCGTCCAGTTCTATTGTGTGCCTCTGAAAGTATTCATCAGATCAACAAAAAAATTACTTCACATATTGCTATCCACAAAAAAAGGTCGTTTGAAATTTGTACAACCAATCCAATTAATTGAGGAACAGAAATAAAAAACGTAACAAATAATTAAAAACCACCTGTTTATCAAACTCTGTTAATAATCAAATAGATTCGAGAAAGTGAAAGAGATTCTATTTTCCTACTAAAACAAGAGTTATGTGCACACGTTTTTGTGATAAAAATATATTGTCCCCATTTTATTACGGGATTTATAAAGCCCTAGCGAAATACAGATCTAAGTGAAATATATAGCTCGCATATTCAAATTTATTGAGATATTCACTTTTATGTTGATGATCTCTTGATATGTGGATATGTTCTCGAGAAACACATTAGAAAGAATCTGTAACAATGAAGGCGTATTGACTTTTCGTTGAAATATAAAGCCAGAAAATAAACTCTGCCAATCTGCTCTGTTTTTTCATCTCAATAGTACTACATATAATTTACTGGCGTAACGACTGTGGAATAATAATGGAATATTCTTGGAAATCTATGTAATCACCAAATTAAGTGGAGCCTACATACATACATATAATCACGCCAAAAAGGTAGGCAGAGGCATATTAATCGCCCACACTTCGCCAGTTAGAACGTTGGTCCCACGTAATAGGTGGCGAGCCTATTGCTGTTTATCGGGAACATTTTTGATTGCTAGAGCCTCGTCCGTTGATCGGCAGGTGCAACACTTACAGGTTTGCTTGGGATCCTAAGATCTTGGTAGGCTCCCCATTCACCCAAGCAGAGTTCGAAATATTGATAAAAGACAAGGTCTAAATATATTATTCAATTTTAGTGCAATGGTTTGCGGATTTAAGCCCTTCAGTGGACCATTGTACGTGAGGCAATGTCGCCGACCTACCATAACATTGCAACATTGTTCCAGAATAAGTTTCTTTTGTTGTTTGATTCTTCTGTGATCCTAGGATTACCTAACGATGCCTGTGCAGTGCATTCAAAGAGCACCTGTCATCGATTCTTCGGTATCCATGCACGCTAAGCATAAGGGGCTGTCTTTGACAAGTTTTGTCTGAACGTGTTGGTTCAGTGAGCAGTGTCCGGTCATCACCAAATGCAGGATTCTCTTGTCAGACTTTTGTTATTTTACTGTCTAGTGCTCGCATGGCCTCTTTGGATGATTGTCGGCTTGTGTCTGAGATTACGTAACCAATTGCGTATTTTTTTTAAGAGAAATAGCAAAATCGTCTACTACCATTGTTACAATATTGTAATGTCATTAAAATATAATTTCAAGTTCAAACAAGAAACACTTTTAGACACAGCAAATATTACGATAATTTAAGGTCATAATAATATGAATGATGCAAATAATACAAGAAAATCATTGGTTAGACATGTGATAAAAAGTTTATAAATAAATAATTCTCTTAAAGTCAAAGTCAAAATCATTTATTAAAGTTTAGGTCAATAGAGCTCTTATGAAAGTCAACTAAAAAACTAACGTGCCCATTCACTGCGGGCGGGCTTCATCGTAATAGAACAGGCAAGAAATCGTTTTACAAATAGAAGTGTTTATTTCCCAGACTCTCCATAGTCGGTCCCTCATGTCTGAGGATCGTGGTTAGCATCGGAGTATCTGGAGCGGATGATCTGCTTCCACCGGTACCGATCCAGCGCGTCTTTCACGACCGCATAGAATTTGGAAGACGATGAGTCTTTCACTTGATCGTTCCATCTGGTTGGTGCACGACCACGCGATCGTTCGCCTTCTGTGTTTCTGTATTTCCCAGACATATATCATTAATAACTTGTGGTATGGATACTAAACAACGTAATGACACAAATAAATCATCACCATGCGAACCCAGTGATAATGTGGAGGCGTCCTGCAGTTCACATGGTTTAACGACTACCATATTATAGTCATATTTGGGATCAGTCGCTGCCGTTTCGCCAAACGTGCCTTCCGAAGCACAATAACGCTCGATATTAAACGAGACTTTAAACGCCAAGTGACTGTCAAACAACAGATTTTCTATTGTGCCAGAGCTATAAAGAACCATTTAATATAATATATTTGTAGCAAGGTTTCTGCCTTGCTGAAATATGTGAGATTATGTATGTAAGAATGTCATTATCCGAAATTACGGAAAATTCACGATCACAATAAGTCGCCATAATATAATACTCGTGCTGGCGGGACCTGAAAGTGATAAATAAAATATGTTATGCGTTACAAGATTCATTTATTACTAGGGTCATGTTACTTTATATACTAAGCGAAATATGTGTGAGGTGCAACATATTATATAACATAAGCATGATAATAATACGAAAATGCGCCCACTGTGGTTTGTTTTCCTTTTAATTTTATAATTTAAAGTAAACTGAGAAATCACTACTTGTCAGTTTTGGCACTTAGTTAACACTTTTTATTAATTTTATAATAAATAATATTTATTACATTATTAATATTGATTAATAATGTAATTGATTACATACATATTGATATATTAGGTCGGGGAAAAAGTCTTTTCGCATAACGTAGGTATAAACTTATTATTAAATTTTTTTGACTGTACTATTTGTGTCTGGTTGGTTTTGGTAACATTAAAAAGGTTCCATTATAAAGAAAAGAAAAAAATAAAAAAAAGTTGTTTCCCGCTATTTTTCATTTGTTTTTCTCTCCGTAAAAATGAGTGAATCTAATGAAGAAATTCGATACATTTTAAAATTTTATTATAAAAAAGGCAAAAATGCAACTCAAGCAGTAAAAAAAATTTGTGATGTTTATGGACCTGATGCAGTGTCAGTAAGAGTAGCACAAATTTGGTTCAAACGTTTTCAGTCCGGAAATTTTGATGTTAAAGATGCACCTCGCTCTGGTCGCCCTGTTACGAATAAAATGGACGCCATTTTTGAAAGAGTGGAGCAAGATCGGCATATTAGTAGTTACGATGTAGCTGAAGAACTGGGAATTGACCACAAAACAGTTTTGACCCATTTGAAGAAAGCTGGTTATACAAAAAAGCTCGATATTTGGGTGCCACACGAGCTCACTCAAAGAAACTTAATGAACCGTGTACTCATTTGCGATTCATTATTGAGACGTAATGAAACCGAGCCGTTTTTGAAGAGATTGATAACTGGCGATGAAAAGTGGATCACGTACGACAAGAACGTGCGAAAAAGGTCGTGGTCGAAAGTTGGCCAGGCTTCAAAGACTGTGGCCAAACCTGGCCTAACACGAAATAAGGTGATGCTGTGTGTATGGTGGGATTGGAAGGGCATTGTTTATTATGAGCTTTTACCGCCCGGCAAAACCATCGATTCTGATCTTTACTGCCAGCAACTGATGAGATTAAAGGAAGCAGTCGAGAGAAAACGGCCGGAATTGATCAACAGGAAGGGTGTGGTCTTTCATCACGATAACGCTAGACCACACACATCTTTAGCCACTCAGCAAAAATTAAGAGAGTTCGACTGGGAGGTCCTAGTGCATCCACCATATAGCCCTGACCTTGCGCCTTCAGATTTTCACCTGTTTCGGTCTCTGCAGAATCCTTTAGGTTCTATAAGGTTGACCTCAAGAGAGGACTGCCAAAACTATTTGTCCCGTTTTTTTGATCAGAAGTCCCAAAGTTTCTACAGTAACGGGATAATGTCTCTGCCCACAAAATGGCGGAAAGTTATTCAACAAAACGGTACATATATATTGTAAATAAATGTAAATAAACTTTGAAAAAAATGTCTTGACTTTTCATACAAAAATACGAAAAGACTTTTTCCCCAACCTATTATATGTAAGTAAGATTTTTTATTTCCTTTTTTTTAACATAGATCTTTAACCAAATTTAATTCCGTACCTACAAATTAATTCACAGCTCTCTAAGTCCGTTTTTGTACTTATAGTTTTTAAATACCTTTTGTAATCTAATTATGTTTTATGTGCAATAAAGGATTATTATTTAATGAATGTTCCCTATCCCAGGCTGTTTCATTAAATCAACATCAAAAACCCGGCAGTAATCCCTTAACACCGAATAAAAACAAGTCCACAGAAGTAAGCTTTAAAGTCTCACGTCCCCTTATCCTGCCGCTTTCTTTGTCTAAATCCCGTATTGTTCATTATCTGCCCTGATCTCTGTTGTGTGCAAACTGGGATCCTCTTAAACGAATTAATAATTCATCAACCTTCAGCTGAGTTGCTTGCGTTAATCTCGATCGCTAAACCTGAGAGTTCAGGTGTTGAAGGGTCATGTTGTTGTTGATTATACGATTTTAAGTATTTTGTTTGTTTGTTTTTGGATTATTCTTAGCTTCAGATGCATATCTACGTACATTACTATATGCTGTTGTATACTTTCTGAGAGTTTAATGGTTATAAATCGGGGTGATGTTGTTGTTAGTTATACGATTTTAAGTGTTTTGTTTGTTCAGGATAATTGTTAGCTTTAGTTGCATATCTATATTAGTATGTGGTAGGTCTAAATCGAAAGTTGCCTTTAAGGTTGCAAGTCGCAGATATTTTGTTTAAAGGATTTCATATATTTTCTTTGTTTGTTTTGGACAATTGTTAACACTAGATGCATATCTACGTACATTACTATATTTCACTATTTGGGAGTTTTAATGTTGTAAGCCATGGTAGTGTAATTTATTGTGGTTAAGACACAAGAAAATAAAGACTAGTTTCATATCTACTCGCGGAGGTACACAAATATTGTAATACCTTAAAAGGCTCAAAACAATTCTTTAGTAAATAATCGAAAAATAAATCAAAGACGGCGTGGCAAATAATAACAAAAATACGCCAAAGCTTATATCTCAAATCAAGGAAATGAATGGGACAATAAATACTGATGCGGACATGACCAAACATCTTAATAAAATACAATTTTAAAATTGCTATAAATAATAATGATTATAATTAGATACTTGACATCCAATCCCATTCAATGTTTATGGTCCTACTAGTACCACAAGACATACTACAGTCGATTCAGTCATTTAAAAATAAGATGAATGAAATTTCTACAAATGTTGTTAAAATTTTATAAAATGTTAATGCCAGTATTTACTGGTATATCTACATACATACATTCACGCCTGTTTCCCCGAAGGGGTAGGCAGAGGCATATTATACGCCCACACTTCGCCAATTACATTGTTGGTCCCACGTAAGAGGTGGCGAGCCTATTGCCGCTTGTCGAGATCTGTTACGTTCGCTAGAGCCTCGTCTGTTGATCAGCAAGGGCACCACTTGGCAGGTGAGGTCGGCTTAGGCTCCGTAGATGTTGGTTTTTTTTTACACCTTTGTATGAATATGTTCATAAATTTTTGACTAAGTTTTACTTAGTGACGAACAAAGAGGATTAAGGGAAATTTAAATACAACTGTGGCTATTTTTGACTTATTATCTTTAATTATGAAAATTGGTGATGCTACCTGTTTGCGCATTGTTTATGATATGCTTCGGAATAAACTTTTTCTTTGAGATCATATCTGACTGACCGCAAACATGGCACAGATCTGTTGAATTTGTAAAAAGTGTATAAAGAAATTAAAATTTAAATCACTTTTAAGGGAACTCAAAACTCACACGGCACCTTATGTTACTCAGCTTGCGCGATTTGTTAGCAAACTTGACAACTGCCTCATATATCTGAATGTCTTTTATTCATTAATATATAATTGCAAAAGACTATATAAATCACTCTGAACATGTTATAGCAAGATTTCTAACCATTTATGGTCGTGAGTATATCAGCGTAAGATTACGAAATGTGTGAGTAAAATATACACTTATAAAAGGGTTGATACAAGCCATTTGTATATGGGTACGACAAATACGTATGTGAAAATGTCTTGATTTGGGACGGCGCTATTTGTAGCTGGTCACATTTTGGCGTCGAGTGGTCAGTTTCTTGTCTAAATGTTCATTGGACATACAAATCATTGCGTATAGATCTACGAATACTGTACAAAATGAGTGAATAGGGTGGGAATAAGATCATTTTCCGTATATTTTTTAATATACATTACTAGCAGCCGACTTCGTACGCGTGACCTACATATAAACATTACTCAATAGTCACTCCATCTGTTAAAAAACCGCATAGAAATCCGATAGATCCTTACAATAAAATTATGACGATAGATATGGCGTGGTGACGAGTATATCCACACTCTGCTTCTAAGGTCGCGGGTTTGAATCCTACATAGGATAAATCTTTGTGTGTATAAACATGAATATTTGTTCTGGTCTGGGTGTTTTCCTATAAAGTATTTTTCATACAATTTATTTAGTATCCATAACACGAGTTGGTGTAATTGTCAGAAAATATTTATTTGTCTATTATGTAAGCCCTTTCATGTGGTATAGGGTTCCTACAAAGATCTAAGGAGCCCAAGCCAACCTCACCTGCAAGTGGAGCACCTGCCGATCAAACGAGGCTCTGGCGAACATAAAAGTACCGGGTAAGCGGCAATAGGTTCGCCACCTATTACGTGGGACCAACAATGTAACTGGCGAAATGCGAGCATTTAATATGCCCCTTCGGGAAAACAGGATCGATATTACGTATTTATATTTCATTCGGTGTGTTACTTGACTTTTTCTCTTTTCATCTACATTTTCAACTTGGGTCAGCTTTTTCTTAATCGGTCAGTAGATTTGGAGTTTTTTTTATGACAGACGGACAAACAGACACTCTAGGAATCTAATCCGATTTTTAATTCCAACGTACGGAAATGATGAATATAGCATATTGTGATTTCTTTCCATATAGTGCCTTGTACAACTCAAATTTAAGTGCATATTCTTAGACAGATTCATCTCTCAAATGAACCTGAATAGTGTGATTGTAGAAGAATTGCTAATTAACACCAAATATTATCAAAAAAATCACAAAACAAGTTCATTTTAATAATCAGTGTGATAGCAATTCAAACATTCGCTCATTAGGTTTCCGTTTTGTTGTCTCTTCCCCTGAACGTACGGCACAAAACCAATTTTAAGGTGTCCTTATTTGGGATGGTGCTATTTAGTTACTGTCCATGTTCTTGTGTCAAGAGGTTAGTCTTTTTCGGCATCTTGGTTTTTGATTTTTGTTTTGAATAAATAATTATTTTGTAACCATTACACCAATTACTTAATTCAAAGATAAGTATCATTAAGAACTTGTGTTATGGATACTAAATAACGGATAAACATACATAAATACTTTTTTTTTGTAAGTATATACTTAATATACATAGGGAAAAACCCAGACCAGAACAAACATTCATGTTCATGCACACAAATATTGTAATTGTTCATGCATACAAACTATTACATAGCACAAGTGCTATGTAATAGTTTATGAAACAAAGAACTTTGAATTAGTGTCCTCTACTCTGTTATATGAGATGATATATAGAATTATCAAACTCAATCAACTAATATTAATGATATTTGTTGTTGATAAATTTGTCTCAGTCCTAACTAAGGACGGTAATAAAACTAGCAAGTTTCGTAACGTATTCTGAGACAGAACCATTTGTATACGTAACTTCTACAAGACTTCCAGTGGGTTGTGAAGTAATCTAATAAATCTCTAGGCAATTATTTACTTTGAAGGGATCAATTTCTACTATTTGCAATACATATATTATTGATAACGTTATAATGCTTGTAAACTCATGATTAATCATTTTAGATTTGATGTCTGCATATTGAGTCAAGTTCTTTTCATTTATCTCTGCGTTGAAGATAAAGAGATTTTAACAGCATATTTGCCATGTTAATAGCAATGTAGCACTGTGTAATGTAGCGCTTGTAGCTCCGCGGTGCTCGGTGGTCGGAAGCAATCACCGAAGTAAAGCAGAGTTTACAGAGGTCAGTCCTTGGATGGGTGACCGTGTGTGTGGCATTTGATATCAAGCGCTTCCGTACTTTGGAGGCACGTTAAGCCGTTGGTCCCGGTTATCACTAAATGTGGTAGTCGTTTAGCCATATTAGAGGCCTGATGGGCGGCTTAAAACATTCTAACAGCAGGACACCATACACCTGCCTTTTTTTTTTTTTTTTTTTTTTATTATCGTCTGTAAAAAAATGCTGCTTACGCACTGTCTCCCGGCCAAAAGGGGGAGACCGGGAGGGGGTGTGGGGCTCACTGCAGCCGACACGACCACCGCAGTCCTACCCACTAAAAAACTTCAGACGACGCCCACCGCTGTTGAAAAGGGGCGAGGCACCAGTGCCCGGGTTTGTAGCTTCTGGAACCCCGCCCGCGGCCAACGTCCCCCGGATCAGAACCGGGGAGACCTCCTCAGGAAGGCGCAATTTGCAGCGCCCCCCCTACCTCCTTGTGCGGCCATGGCGTAACTGGCCGACTTCGGGGGGGGTCTATGGCGAGACGGAAGGGGCCCCTTGCCCCCGTCGCCTAAGACCCCCCGGGCGCTGCCTGACGGGCCCTCCTGGCCCGCCCGCTGCGCCAACGGCGTAGCCGGAGAGAGAGCGGATCCCGCTCCCTCTCCCGCTCCGCGGCCTCCTTCTGCGACATCACCACTTCGCAGAAGGAGGCCATCGCCTCCCACGCCGTCTCGCTGTCGACCATCTTTTGCATGATGGTCGGCAGCGAGAGAGCCACTCCACCCAGTGACCCGGCGAGCGCGCATGCCACCTCATGGGAGATGGTGCGATACCCCCTAACGACACGGGTCGCCATGACCCTCTGCGACTGCTGCAGGATCTGTCGATGACGACCCGATATGGAGCTCGCCCAAATTGGGGCTCCATACAGGGCTATGGACCGCACCACTCCCGTGTAAAGGCGGCGGCAACTGCCGCCACTCCCTCCGAGATTGGGGAGCAGGCGAGATAGAGCTCCCGCCGTGCTCACCAACCTCGGGCCTAGGCGCCGAAGGTGCGCTTCGAAGTCCCATCTGCTGTCGAGAAGGACGCCGAGATACTTCAGCGTGTTCTCGACAGGGATGGGAGTTCCTCCTACCACGATACTGGGGCCTGGAGGCGGCCGCCTCCGGGGACCATGGAAAATAATGGCCCCGGATTTATGCAGTGCCTCCTCGAGCCCCAGCCGCCGTATCCTCTCGACCACCGCCGCGACGCCGACAGTGGCCAACACTCTCGCATCCCGGGGGTCAGAACCCCGGGATGTTACGAGGGTGTCGTCGGCGTAACAGATCACGTCCACGCCGTGCAAGTTCACACAGTGCAGAACGTAATCATATCCGATGTTCCACAAGAGTGGTCCCAGGACAGACCCCTGTGGAACACCGCACACCATACGCCGACGACAGCCTCCTCCGCCCATCGTTGGGAAGACTACCGCCCTCTCCGACAGGTAGCTCCCCAACAACCGCCGCAGATATGGAGGCACCCCGTGGAATCGGAGCGCCTCCATAATCGTTGACCAGGGCAGGGTGTTGAAGGCGTTTGCGATATCGAGCGACACCGCAATCAACACCCCACCCCGGGAAACCGCCCTCTCCGACAGGTCCTGCAAGCGGCCGATCGCGTCAATCGTCGATCGGCCGCGGCGGAACCCGAACTGATGGTCGGACAAATTTGGTCCGACCTCCTCCAGGTGCTCGACGAGGCGGTTGGCGATGACACGCTCCAGGAGCTTGCCCGCCTTGTCGAGCAGCACGATGGGCCGATAACCAGAAGGGACATCGGCCGGACGTCCCTCTTTGGGAAGGAGTACCAAGCGGCCCTCCTTCCAGCGCCGCGGAAAAACCCCATCCCGCAGACACCTAGCAAAGAGGGAGGTCACGCGGGAAAGAAAAGGCGCTTCCTCCCCGCTCAAAACCAGGCCCCACGCCCTCGTCGGAATGCCGTCGGGACCTGGGGCCGTGCTCTTGCCCCTCAGACGTAGCACGGCCCTTCCTACCTCCTCCTCGGTGAGCTCGGGCACATCCTCAGTGCCCGAGTCACGGGTGACATCTGGCGCCGCCATAGTGGGAGGCACGAAGTCAGTTCCCCTGTCTGGGAACAGTGCCTCAACCACCCTACCGAGTACCGCCGGTTCGAGACTGCTGGAGACGGGAGGGGTCCACGCTCGGAGCTTTTGCCGTACTATTTTGTACGGCCTGCCCCATGGATCCGCCTCAACGGCCTCCAGCAGCTCGTCCAACGCTGCGGCTTTGGACCGGCTAATGGCCCCGCGAAGGGCCCTTACCGCCTCTCTATAGGCGGCGTAGAGCCGATCCAACTCGGCGTCGTCGCGGATTCTCCTTCCGCGACACCTCTGGTAGCGGCGCCGCTCCACCGCACAGGTTCGGCGGAGCTGGGCGATCTCCGGCGACCACCAGTAGACCTGGGATCTGCGCGGGGGGGCGCGAACACGGGGCATGGCCACGTCACAAATACGCGCCATGGCCGCGCACACCCTCGCAACCTCCCCCTCCACGTCCACCAGCGGTGGCTCCCGTGGCCACGCCTCGACCAGGGCTGCCTCCCGCAGCAAAGACCTGTCGAGGCGCTTGATCGCCCATCGTGGGCCGTCCAATCGCGGCTCTCCAACACCTCCGCTGGGCGCTGGCACCGATGTGGAGACACTGAATCTGATATAGCGATGATCAGACAATGTCTCCACATCCTCCAGCACCCTCCAATCGTGGACACGATGCGCGAGAGAGGGCGCCGCAAACGAGATGTCGATAACAGACCCCCCGTTGCGGCGCACGCACGTGTCCACCGAACCGCGATTGAGGATGGACAGCCCACACTCTGTCACCCATTCCTCCAAGGCCGTCCCCCTCCCGTCAGTCGTCCGGGAGCCCCACGCCGTGGATTTGGCGTTGGGGTCCCCCATCACAATGACGGGGAGAGAAGAGCCTTGGGTTACTGCGCCCAACCTGACCAAAAACCGCTCGAACTCGACGAGGGGGCGATTGGGGGAGAAATAGACTCCCACGACCACCACCCCGCCGACCCGAGCGGCTACGAAACCTCCCCCTCTCCCGACGAAGACGAGAGGGGGGGTGCCCGCCGCCATACGCTGAATGATGACCACTGAGCCGTCCGCGTCGCAGACCCAGTCGGAACGGACCGGGACGCGGTAGGGCTCAGCGGCCACTGCCAGACCGACCTGCCACTCCGCCATGGCCTGAAGAAGAAGATCCTGGGCCGCGGCAGAGTGGTTAAGGTTCGCCTGTAGAAGGTTGAGCTGGAGAGCCATAAATTAGTGGGTCTCCATATCAACCTCCCCCGACGGCCGATCCGTGGCGGCGGTAGGGCCCGATGGCAGCACGCCTTTGCCGGGGCCCTTCTTTTTGGCCTTGGGGGACCGGGCGCAGGCCTTACCCCCAGGGCGATGGTCGGCCACCCTCCCAGCCTCCTCACAGAGGGGACAGTGGGGGGGGCAGAGCATTCACGGGCTCTGTGAGTTTCCGCTGCGGTCGACCGAAGACTTGCACTGGGCCCCGATATGGCCCAGCGCAAAACACCTGAAGCATCGGCTGGGGCGAGATTCCAAAAGGGTCGTCCCGGCCGATACCCAGCCCACCAACAGCCGCCCGCTGGCGACCTTTTTGGCGACCGCCACGGGGCAGGAGACCACAATGGCCCCCAGCCCCGCAGAGGTAGCCCTCCCAATTTCTCCCGGCCTGATAAGGTCGGGAGTGCAGCCACCGACTGCCGCCACCGCCGACACCACTTCCTCCTTTGAGACCGAGTCGTCCAGGCCCGAGACGCGGATGTCTGCCCGCATCACTGGCCTGGAGACCCTGACGTCCTCCGGCTCGTAAATTGCGCGGAGGCGCTCCGCGAGCCGATCGGCCTTTTCGTCCCGGGCCTCTCCTGCCAACTCTAGGACCCGGGCCCCCGTCACCGCCTTGCGGAACCGCACCGAGGCAATGCCGAGGTCGGCAAGGCGTATCTTCGCCTTGGCCTCGGCGATCACCGCCTCGTAGGTGCAGCCTCGCTCCACTGCGCCCGGCAGCAGCGTCATCACGACTGCTGCGGATGATGGCGGGCGCAGCGCCTTCTTTTTGGCGGGGGCTGTTGCCGATCGGCCCGGCTGTGGTGCCGGCCTGGCAGGAGCAGCGCTCCGCGACCCTTTGGCCTGCGCCGCCACTCTCCCTTTGGGGCGGCGCGAGACAACAGTGGTCCAGGTCTCCCGTTCCTGGCCACCCGACTGGGACGGGGTGGCAACGGGAGCCGCTGGACGGACCTCCGATGGAGAAGAAGGAACAGCCGGTGCGGACGCCGAAAAAGGCACCGGCTGCTTTTTCCCCTTTCCCTTCCCCTTCCCCTTCTTGGTAGGGGGAGGAGGGGGCCGCGCCGGAGCCACAGCAGGGGCCGAAGATGTGCCCGGCTGCGGCGAAAGGGCCGCCCGGTCGGCCCGAAGCGGGGGACGCACTGACTTCTCGGGCAGCAGGCAGCCGCACACCTCCAGGCCCTCGAAGCGTGCATCCAGACTTGCCCGGAGCTCCTGCAAATCCCGCCCGAACCGCTCTTCTACCTGTGTCAGATCCACAGGCCTCCGCACCTCCTCGCGAAGGGAGGAGACCTCTCTGATGAATTGAGCCTGCTGCGACAGGAGGCGGGCGTTCTCCAGCCTCGAAGTCTTTTCTGCGGCTTCATTGCTACTCCTCAGGCGCTCCACCTCCTGTCGCAGCATCTCTTCCTCTGCCGTCGGGGGACGAGCCACCATGGCACTAAGGCACTTTTTCCCTACCTCGACAGCGTGGCTGAAACCGCCGTGGAAAGTCCCCTTCAACGGAGAGGACCTTTTCGTCATCTCGTCGATGGCGGTCAGGCATTTTGATAGCCTGTCCGCCAGTGTGTGCGACGAAACGTCGTCCACCGAGTCCCAGCCCGCTATCATGGCCCGAAAGTCTGTGGCACAATCTGATCTGGGCGCGCGCGAGGGGCCCAGCATCGACTCCCGATCCCTTCTCTCGCGCTCAACCTCCAGCCTATCCTGTGCCCGGTCAACACTCAGCGCCCTCCTGGCCTCACTGAGTCCGACCGTAAGGCCGTAGGAAGAAACGCGGCCACGGGATCGGCCGCGCTTCGTCGACACTCTGACGTCGTCCAGGGCCATGTCGGCCTCGCTGACCGAGCTCGCCCAGGGGGACCTCTTCCTTTTTTGGCGAAGGCAGTAGGGCTGAACCCCAGACGAACTGCCTTCGCCAAACTCCATCTCTGACGTCTCCGACGCTTTCGCGGGGCCCACAGTATCCATGGTCCCCGCCGAACCGTCGGAGAGAATCTCCTCCGGCGCCGGCGTCGAGACGAACCTGCCATGCTCGTCCCTCGGCGGGCCCGGCCCTCCACCGCCCCTAAGGCGCAATACACCACCACATCGTTCTGCAGAATCATAAACCATATCCAGAAAGCCAAAGTCGTCGGGGCGGGAATCAGCAGCCTGCTGACCCCCGAAGTAGTTTGTGCCCCCTCCGTATACTACGGGGCAGACACCCGCCGAAGCGGGTGTGCAGGATTCCCCCTTTCGGGGACCTGCCCGGAGAATTATTTGCAAATTGCCAAAACGCCTCGCCTCCACTGGGAAAATGAGCTGCATCCCCTGCCACCTCAGATGAGCTGAGGCGTGCTGGGAGCAGCCGACACCCTACGCCGTGTGACAACGGCACCACTGGGCCGCTTTCCAGCCGCGAAATGCGACCGGGGGTGCGCCCCACAAAACCCACCAGTTTTGGTCCGCGCCGGACTTACAATAAAAATTGCCGGTACCACAATGTGTGGCATGCCCCTATCCGCCACCTGGGGACGCGCCCGATGGGAGTCTGGCAACTCCACACGGGACCATACACCTGCCTCCGCCAATACGCACTGGATTGTAGTGGTGGAGTACTTACTACCCAATAGCCTCACACCTTGGTATGTGAGAGGAGGGTCGTGCTCAGTAGTGGGACGTTAATGGGCTGAGATGATGATGATGATGATGATGATGAACACATGCATACATACATGATGTTACGCCTGTTTCCTGGAAGGGGTAGGCAGAGGCAAATTACGCGCACGGAGCTTTGTCCGTTGATCAGCAGGTGCACCAATTATAGGTGAGGTTGGCTTGGGCTCCTCAGATCTTAGTAGGATCCCTATGCACTAAATAGCAAAACAAATTTGTCAGTAGTTTCTTACTGCGTGTTTTGTGCGTGCTGCCATAATACTGCTAGCCAAAAACTGAGTTTAATTGATTAGTCAAAACAGATAAAGCCAATATGATTTTCTTACCCTCTAAATACATTTTGGTTTAATTTGTTTCGACTCATTTATAATCATAACTATCCTAGCATTATTCCGGTTTCCCTAGACTGAAGCCTATGGCCCAGGGACTGCTCCCTTTTATTATTATTTTTTTATTTACGTCAGTAACACACTGTCTCCCGGCCAAAGGGGGACCGAGAGAGGTGTGTGGGACCCACCACCGGCAGACACGACCGCCAGCAGTAATACCCACTAAAAATCTTCCGACGACGCCCGCCGCTTGTTGAGAAAGAGGCGGGGGGCCAGTACATGGGTTGCAGCTCTGACACCCCGCCCGCGGCCAATGTCCCCCGGACCAAAACCGGGAGGATCTCCTCAGAGAAACGCAGTGGACGCGCCTTTCCTACCTCCTTGTGCGACCATAGCGTGTGTGGCCGACTTTTCGGAGGGTCCATGGTTAGACAGCAGAGGCCCCCTGCCCCCGCTGCCTAAGACCCTCCCAGCGCTGCTTGACGGGTTCTCCTGTTCCAACCGCTGCGCTCTCCACAGGTCCCTCTTAGTTTCCCGCCGGTAGTCAGTGCTAAGGGCACCCAGAGTCGGTGTCTCTGGGTGTTGCCTTTACCTGGCCTTCGGGAGGTACTCAGCCCCCCCACCACGACAAGGTGGAGACCAGTCGGGGGGGGGGGAGGGTCTGCTCACTAGCCTAACCAGATTTAGCTAAATTTCAGTCATTACAACTGTGTACGTGCGTGACTACTAACTCTGACCTCCGCAACTCAAAGGGGAACAACATTCTATGTTCAAGCCAGCTGTCAGGATATAAGGGGCCTATTCCTAATAACGACTGCCATAGATGTTCATTACAGCCTTGACCAACGGCTTAACGTGCTTGCCGAGACACCCGTATAGACTTATCAATTCATATTTGACGTAAAACTCCTCAGTTTAAGAACCGTGAATATTCATATTAGCCTTATAAACTCCACTGTTAAATGTTGGCCTTCCCAATAGATCACATTTAAGAAGTGTATTTGCCCGTAAACACTACGCTAGGCAGACAGACGTTGCTGCCATCATCGAGTAGGATTCCTCCTCGTAGACTCTTACGACTCCCCTGAGATAGGAGGGGGTGGCACTATTCTAGGCCGATACTACACGACACTGAGTGGCCAGCTTAAGAAAGTTTGATCATAAACCATATTGTCTAGGGTTTTAGTTTCATTTTCTTGAACTAAATTACATTCCTCTTGTTTCATTAATTCATTTCAAAAGTTGTAGAATCCAAATCGTAGTTATAATTGAGTTGAAAGTAAGTTTATAGAACAGTTATAAGTTTTAGAACATTGAAGGGCGCCGTAATCTATGCTTTTATTATTAAAGCCAATGACTTTAAGGCAGTTTTTATTTTATATAAAAAGTTTTTTATACAATTAAAGTTTTAAAATAACTTGCTTACTAATGATTTTTAGACGCCCAGCGAATACGCATCCGTCATTAAAACTAACAGGGTATTTAGGGTTCCTACCAAGAACTAAGGAGCCCAAGCCAACCTCAACTGCAAGTGGTGCACCTGCCTATTAACGGACGAGGCTCTGGCGAACATAACAGTGCCCGGTGAGCGGCAATAGGCTCGCCACCTATTACGTGGGACCAACTTTATAATTGGCGAAGTGTGGCTCAGCCTATATATGCCTCAGCCTACCCCTTCAAGCCTACAAGGAGCAGATACAAGAACACAATCTTGCACAAACATTATCACAACTATCCTTGAGGTGTATTTTTTATACTCTTATATTATTGTTACATTAGACCTATCCTGCGCGTGGATTGTTGAAGAGATTTCAGTTCCAAACGATCTTTTGTACAACCCATCTATAATAAAAGGAGCCAAGACAAGAAAATATGTACGCCTTAAGATATATTCTTGAACATTTTTTTTATGTTATTGAATTTCTTTTTGCACAAAACTAATGAATAAATAAATGTTTATGGAATTGTATTACAAAACTTGTTGAATTTTCTTTCTCTATTATCATCCTAGCATTATCCTGGTTGCCCTAGACTTGAGCTTAGGGCCCAGGGTCTGCTTACTGGTCTCACCAGATCGGGCGGAATATCAGTTATTACACGGAGTGACTGCCTCAATGCTACACCTGCTTCCACCAATACGCACTGGGTAAGCGTGGTAGGTGGTGGACCTAAATCTCTGTCACCATGGTCCCATGCTCAGAAGTAGGACTTGGGTGACCTGAGATGATGAGGATACCTTAAAAAATGTAGAAAGTTTCACTAGATACTTTTATCATATCATCCATAAAAAAACAGCACCCGCTGTTAAAAAATGAATGTCGACAATCATCGCATTTCCGTATAAAGAAATGATAATTTCCGTTTCCATCACTTTTTAAATTATGTTTCTCGGTCATTTTTCTTTTAAATAATGGCTTCGTGCTTTTAGCACATTTAGCCAGTGTCAAGTTGTTGATATATTAATAACTTTTGATACATAGTAAATGAGAATGAGTGGTGATAATGATGATAGTTGAGATGCCCTCCCCTAAACGCCTTGATTCCTCAGTAAAGATGTCGGACTATACAGAGATCTTCAGATCTCACATAGACTTCTTGAGAGAATTTGAGAGATAATGTTGCAATGTTTAGTTTTATTTACCAACGCTCATGTATGTTAACAAACACTCAACGGTTAATAATCCACCGTTATTTTATACTAATGTTCGAAACATCATTATTTTTTAAATAAAACAAAACTGCAGACATGACGCTTCACTTTCCCGCCAAGAAGACCTTTATCAGAAATACGTACATACTTTATTGTTGTTTTAGTCAATCCCCCTTTCCGAATAAATTATCAACAGCCTGAACTATTTTCAAAATCAGAACAAAATTATTTTTTTCTGTTTTGAAACTACTTTTGTGCAATATGTAACGCCGGGTGTTGTAACCTATATTTTACATAGAACTGAACTCTATTCTGTTTAATTCAAGACACAATTGAAATTTTATTATTTCCTATAATTGAACAGTCGTTACTCTAGCGCAGATTAATAATGATTGTATGTTATGAAGTATGTACACTAGTGATAATCATATATCCAATGTATGAAATCATAGTTCATTAGTGTCTTGCTTCTTTATGCTGTGTAATGTAAGTAAACTACATATAACTTTGTCTGTGTATGCACTAAACAGGCTTGTAGTAGAGTCTAGAAAATAAAATAATTACTGGTCAATTTAACGTTGATTTTGCGTTTTTTTTGCCAAAACATGCACACAAAATAAATATCATCTGTCATATTAATAAATTATAAGAGAATATTAGTATAAGTAGTAATAGATAATATTATAGTTAGGCATTTATTAAAACATGCATACAAAATAGATATCATCTGTCATATGAATAAATTATAAGAGAATATTAGTATAATTTTTAGTTACGTATTAATTATAAACTAAAAATATAAGAATGTGTCCCATGAATGACCGCGTGAGGCTTCTTTTTCTGTAGTCTTAGAGTAGCACTGACGCCCAATGTCTACCGAAAGTTTGTTAACCCTTCCTTGGGTACCGTAGAGTTGTCGTGAAAGTCAGGTGCCTTAAACGCCTTGCTATCCACCTGCCATAGTTCCGACTTCCCTCTTTAGCCACACTGCACTGCGAGCCTCTATGTATTTTCTGTCATCTTCTGTTAATACAGCAGAAACCGCGTGTCTCACTGCCGTCTCCGAGAGAGTCAGGTTACTGGCTCCAGGCATTATCATGCCAAAACCAGGTTAGTCCACGTCGTTGTATTTGTGGGAAGGCTAAGTCAACACGACCTTTCTTGCGCCCGCAGTGCTTGGCGTATGTTACGGCATTCCTCTCTTCATAGTATCCGCAATGCTTTTGCCACCGATGGCTTACCTGCTTAAAGCCAGCTGGCATCTCTCGCAGCGATGGGAATAGACCTGACGGTATGATCATCGGCCCGTGGTAGCTCGGCAGGCCGCTGGTGTAGGATGCCACCTGAGCAGACACCGTAGCTCCCTCGCAGGTATGCGCGACCTCGCTTCGTGTCGGGGCTGCTGCGGTTGGTTCTGAAAGTCGCAAACGGAACAAATACGAGAACCTAATGTTCCGTTTTGTAAATAAGGTGACACTTAGCTTTAAGTGTATGTTTGTTTAGTTTTACTTTTTCTTAATGACCATTTTTTATCATGTTGGTTATCCTAATAAATAATTATAACGAGAAATAGGACTACAAAAGTATACAACATAGTTACTCACTTATTGAGAACCATATTGAATATATTGAAAAACAAACATTGATATATAGCAAACAGAGACAAATCGTTAACTAACGTGTCTTTGTCTCGGGGAAGGTCCACATATTTATCTACCTCGTCCTTTTACATTTGTTTCGCTACGGGAACAACGTGAATAATTTGTTATTCAAACGAAAGGGTCTGGATTTTTTGAGTCTCGGCTTTGGTTATAGCGATATTACATGAAGACAAGAATCTTTTCATCTCTGTGGGGATGGAGGCGTGTGTAGCGTTTAGGTTCGGTTGATAGTTGTAAAGAAATACTTTTTTCAATAAGAGGATATGAACTATCAACAATACATATGCATGCGAAACGTGGTGTTTCAACGACGGTTTGATAAATCAGCTAATGGTTGTTCAAAGAAATATGGAACGCAGTATGCTTGGCATAACCCTGCTCGACAGAGTGTGGAACGAAATAATCCAAGAAGACTTCTTGGCAGGAAAGTGAAGCGTCATGTCTGCAGTATTGTTTTATTTCTATAAATTTGTGATATTTTGAACAATAATGTGTAATAATGGTGGATTATTAAACGTTTGTAAGCGCACATGAGTGTTGGTAAACGAAACATAACAGTGCAACAACACTTTTCAAATTCTCTCAAAAAGTCCATGTGAAATCTCAGTATAGTCCCACATCTTTATTGAGGAATCAAGAGGTTTAGGGGATAGCATTTCATTTATAATTTTTATCAGCACTCATTCTCATTTACTATGATTAATATGTATCTCACTTGACAATGGCTAAATGTGCTAAACGCACGAAGCCATTATTTTAAAGAAAAATAAAAACCATGAATAATTCGCTGCTGGCTCATGTGTTTCTTAGTTCCTATAATCCCGGGTCTTTTAAGCGGGGCGTGAAACACGTTTTACACCTCATATTTACTATCAAATGCTAGTCTCACGCAATAATGCCTTACACACACAACTATGCATGTAACTTTATATCTCACCTACAATATGGTAGAAATAAGAAGAATAAAATAAGAAGTCTTAAAATTTAACACAGTCCGCATATGTCACCAGTTTTTGGTATGCAAAATATAATATGGTATTCAAAATATTCACTCCGTGAATAAGTACACTTATCCATGAGGCTTCAGGTTATTTATTTGTGTAGTAAAAGGTACATGCTATGTCGTTTAGAACATACTATTATGTCCAAAAAAAGTATACACATAGTTTGTCTGTTGGATCACAAAGAAAATAACACAAATCCTTATTTACCCACAGACAAACCAGTCAAACGGTTTTGTGGGATATTTTGACGTGACAACGTCTTAAATTAGGTTGCGGCTGGGAGTCACTTATGAAAAAGTGTAACGCTCGGTAACGTTACGATGAGTCACCGAACGAGAGAGAGGCCCGGCGAATGCCTTGCGTCTCTCTCCCACTCAACTATGATCGGTCTGCCGCGCGCGCAGCACTAGTGTACAATGTTTTAGTAAACAAAATATATTTCTATAGTTAAAATTTGTGCAATTCTTATTTTCATTCAATTCCTTGTTCCTATTGTGCAATTTAATTATATTCATATCAATAAATATTCTACAGAGAAAAAGACGTTGTCACGTAAAATCTTCGCCCGTAAAAACGACTTTACAGGCAACCATTTTTTTTTATGTAACTTGTATTATTTAAAGGAAATAAACGTTATATCTATCTATTTATCTATACATAAGTTAATTTGTTAAGCATATTTGATTATAAGAGTTATAGAATATATTAAATAATTGATTGTTAAACTTTTTATAGACATCACAAAGCTGTTCTTCGCATAATTGTAGACGTGATGCGAAACATATTATTTGGATACATACTTCTATCGTACTTATCGGATAAACAAGCTGGGCTTAACATTTTCAACTTGTATTTGTGTAAATTAGAATAAAAAGTTAACCAGATCATTGTCGTGACCATCCCCTATTGTATAAATTCAGCTCAGTTCACATTACTTGACTGTGATTAGTGCTACTTTATTGGTGACCCTTTCAGTATCTTCAAAAACTCACTGTGTGTGTTTTGTTATATTTGATTGATAATTTAAAAGAGCACACAGCCTGTGAGTTTTTTTGTCTGTTCTTCTCACAGAGCGGGGGCTCGGAACTGGCACTTAGATTCACTTACACCTAATTTTTATTTATTTGCATGTAAGTGAATATAAGCTTCGTGATTTCAATGTAGAAATATTTTGTTTTTTTTATTTATATTTTGTTATGACGTTTTCAAGTACTATGTAATAGTTTATGAAATAAAGAACTTTTTACTTATTTACTTTTCTTTTAATTCTACATTACAACTGAAGCGGTCTTATTCGACATTTTCATTTAATTACGTCCGTTCCAAGCCAAATTCGAGGCCCAAATTATCTGCAATATCATCTTCCTTAAAATTATTTAATATTACCACGAAAACATCCTTTGATATTAAGGGTTGATTCGAATATCATAATAGGGTAGAAGCGAAGGACCCGTCATATTAAATTTTGGCTAGTGGAAGTATTTTGAGGTTTGTAATTACGAATAGTTTTCCTTCCTTTCAGTAATAACAGATTTTGGGAACGGTGGAGAAAATTTTTATAGTATATGAAAAAAATTAAGATAATTCTATTAAGGCTTTATTCGATAATGTGTAGTTTTTTCTGTCAGAGAGTAGTGATGAGAGTTTTATCATGATCATCATCTCAGCCACAGGAAGTCTCCCGTTGACCATAAGGTCTTTAAGTTTAACGTTACTTAGGGAGGGAGCGAGGCCTGCCCCCTACTTAAGGGAAGATCTTCTACCTGGGACAGCGGCCTAAACGATGATGGTTGGAATAGGGGTTCAGGCGCGACGTGTAATTCGAATATACCGCGCATCTTATTTAAGTAAATTTAATTAAAACCTAACAAAATTGTTTCAAGCTTCTAGCTTCAAAAATTAAGTCTTTCCAAACAAACTTTAATCCCTTTTATTACGTCGTCGTAATTTGTTTAAATTGCAAATATTATTCATATCTACGCTTCATCCATCGCTTGTACTGTGTCGCAATACTTACACGTGAAACGATCTTGTGCCGTCTATATCTACTGGCTTCTCGCCGCCTTGACCTCAAGCGATACTGAATGAAATGAACCTGAGTTTTCGGGAAATATGGTACCAATCGGTATCAAATTCGGTAATATTAACTGCTCTATGTTATATCCTGTCCGAAATTTAAGATACATTTAACCCTTTCCCAGGCAGTGGTCAATATATGACCACCATAAATTGAACCTTATGCGGTTAACTTAAGGTGGAAAACCAATAAAGTACACACACACAAATATACAATCAGAAAAACTAAGAAACAGTGGGTACAGGGCACAGCTTATTCCAAAAAGAAATATCTTCCATCTAATGCTAGGTAATATAATGATTTTATTTATTTTTGTACACCAAAATACTAATAACACATTAAAACCATGCCAATGCTGCACATGAGATGTGATACAATTGGTGGACTTACTGCTTACAGTGATTTCTTCCAGGCAACCAATAGTTATTCTCCTAGTCTTCAGTGTGGTAATGAACGCTGACTGAATATGTTTATTTAATTGTCGTAATAACACATGAAAGTCCAAATCTGTAGTAATAACTTTTTTTATTTGATTGGAGTTCTGGAAGTCGTGTCTCAAGTCTTTTTGAAAGACTCAAAGACTTGAGCTGTGCCTCAGACTTGAGTCATTAAAAACAACTGATTCTCCAAATGTATTACACGGTTAATGATTACGTTAATGACAAAAACGCTTGGATGTAACATTTACAATGATAAAAGTTGTGTTCTGCGGCCCTCTTTACAATATAACGATTACTTACATACATTGTCTATGTAATTTTATAATTTTAATTTTTAATTAAGACTGCTTATATACGATTTCTTGGAAATTGTTTTGATGGCTGCATAGCTTAACTGATACCATATGGTATACTACTTTACAGTAATAAAATTGTGGTTTGCAGCACATTTAAAATAATTCAGTCTTCTAATATTAATGTTATTTTTACTTAAATCCTTTTAATAAGTAATTATGTTAATATTGGTAAAAAAAGAGTTCTGTCTCCCTTTTTTTTTTCAAATCTTGTGACTGCAGAACACAATTGTTTTAATATTATGTATTTTAATTGTAACTGGCGGGAGAAAAAACCAACCTTGACGATTTTCTTGCCCGTTCTTTTACGATCAAGCTCCCGCCCGCAGTGAATGGGCGCGTTAGTTTATAAAAGTATGACATTCATAAGAGCTCTATTGAGCCAAACTTGAATAAATGAATTTTTAATTTAATTTAATTTAATTTAATTTTAATTTAATTTAATTTAATTTAATTTAATTTTAATTTAATTTAATTTAATTTAATTTAATGGCACTCAAGTCCCATTATAATAAGATTACAGGACTAATGTATATTTCAACACTACCTCAACATGGCTAACGACAAAAAATCGATGCAGTCCAATATTAGATGTTTATTCATATCGAGATGGACAAATACAGAAAAAAAAAAGATACTTCTGAAACTGTAATATAACTTAGCATTTATTTTAATTTTGCTAAATGTTTGCAGCAGTCCTATTCAATAACAAACTCTTTACCTAACTGAACAAACAAACTGCGAAAATATAACTTTAGACGGCCATTTATAACTTTCCCCGAAATAAAAGACATGACAAAACTCGGGCAAGAACCGTAATGTCCAGTGACAAATAAACAGAATCTCACAGCCCTGAAACTTCACCCATTAACCTCTAACCACAGTATATTTACGTGAAGAAGGACGAGTGCAATATTGGATTTTTTAATGCGACTGGTCATAGTGATCAGATCTTGGCTGATGATGAGCAGTTGAATCAGTCAAAAAGTTCATATTTCGATTTATATCAAAAATGTGGCCGACTTTTGTTATGGTCTATGGTTAGACAACCCCCCTACCCCCGTCGCCTAAGACCCCCCTGGCGCTGCCTGACAAGCCATTTGAGCCGCACGCTGCGCCCTCCACAGGTCCCTCTTAGTTTCCCCCCCGGTAGTCAGTACTAAGGGCACTCAGAGTCGCCAATATCTGGGTGTTACCTTTTCCCTAGCGTACTCTGTGCAACACCGGGAGGTACTCAGCCCCCTCCACGACAAGGTGGAGACCAGTCAGGGGGGGCCAAGACCCCTCTGGTACTGCCTGACAAGCCATTTGAGCCGCAAGCTGCGCCCTCCACAAGTCTCTCTTAGTTTCCCTATTTAGCCTCCTCTGCCCTACCAAAGGTACTCAACCCCCCGACCACGTCCCGACGGAAAGCAGATCTTGGGGTAGGATGTTACTAACCTATAAATCTATTTTAACTAAAATAAAGACTTAAGAACAACCTCTAGTCTTCATTAAAAGAAAATTCATCCGAAACTGAAGAGACAAAACTTTTTCGATCCCAAAATACAGACGTCATGAGTTTAATTAAAATTAGCAGGACGCCATACACCTGACTTCGCCCATGTACTAGCACCGCGTGGTGGAGTAAGACCTAATACCCTCACACCTACCAAGCTGAGAGAAGGTTCGTGCCTAATAGTGGGACGTTAATGAGCTGAGATGATGATAATGATGATTGGTAAAAGTGATAACATATACCGGACCTTCTTCGCTCTAATATTTTGCGCCCTAACCAAGGGCTGCAAATGTGTTAAAATTTTTACACAAAACTTTTAACAGCTTAAAGTTTTAGTTTGCCCGCTTCGCAGTTTGGTGTTCAAAGTTAATTCATTAGCGCGAACACAGATGGCGGCTCAGGGGAAAAGGATGTCCCATTATTTTATGACGCTCCGAAGTTGCCATCATATCAACTGTATAAGGAAGTTAATCGGTGACTGAATAATAAAATAATACGTATATTCACTCTTGCATCGTATCCTAACTTTTTCCCGGTTGCTTTTAACTTAAAATTAGGGCCCTTAGGTTTTGGCTGAATTTCAGTTCATACATGGAGCAACTCAACAAGAGATACTTATACTTCTCTTTTTGGGTTAGGTTAAGGTTATTTATAAGTCTTACCATTAAAAACCATTTTATTATAATAGTTGCAGCCCACCTAAATTAGTTTAGACTAGGCCATACTAGTTTGTCCTAAAATCGAGTTTGGCCGGTAACATATATATCATTTATTGCACTTTCAACAAAACAAAGAAACACTACAAATCAAACAAGTACAAAGGGCTTATCTCAAAAAAAGATCTCTTCCAGCCAACCCTAACGGGAGTGAGAATTTTGTATGTGGGATAAAAATTTATTACATTAGAACAAAAACATAACAGTAAAACTTAAAAATTAAAATTAATGTAATGTAATTTATTATTTTCATGTATATAAACGTATGCAATATCTAGGTAAATCGTGTCAAAAATTTATAACAAAAAATTAAAAATTAAATATTTCTGACACTTACACCAATTATTTAGTTTCAACATAAGTATCATTAAGAACTTGTGTTATGAATACTAAATAACGGATAAACATACATAAATACTTTTTTTTTTGTAAATATATACTTCATATACATAGAAAAACACCCAGACCAGAACATATATTCATATTTATACACACAAATATTTGTCCTGTGTGGGAATCGAACCCACGTCCTCAGGAGTGGTGTGCGGGTATACTCGCCACCACGGCATATCGGCCGTCAAATATTTATTTCATAAACTATTACATAGTACTTGAAAACGTCAAAATTATAAAAGAATAACGAAAACAAATAAAATATAATTATACTAAAATCACGAAGCTTAGATTCACTAGCAACCAAACAATTAAAAAAAAACAAAGAATATTTAAGTGTAAGTGAATCTAAGTGCCAGTTCCGAGCCATCGCTCTGTAAGAAGAACTGGCAAGAATCTTACAGGCTATGCTCTTTTAAATTATCGATTGGTTAGTTATAATCTTCATTTGTCTGTGACGCTATACAATGCAACATAATATAACAATATTCATGCTTTAAGTCATTCATATTAGAATAGCCTGTATGAAACGGCAGTTTAATCCCAAGCATTTTTATCAGCCATATAGTCTTTAATAGAATAGTAATATAGTATGTAGTATTATAGTACATAGTTATAAAAGGTTAGCCACCTAACCCTTCACCTATATTGCCACTAGCTTCCTTAGTACCTACTTGTTTACACCAGAACTTATTAGATTAACAGGGAATAGTATGACAAACTTGCAAGGCCAGTTACTGTTTGTGTGGTCACAGCTCGCTCGTTCATGTTTACAGTGGCTAGTTTCAAAGGCCTATCAAACAATCGTACGACAGGTTAAGGACAGGATAATTAAGTCAAATATTCGTAGAATGCTCTGTATATTGGTCTACTTCGCACGCCCTCGCTTCTCTTCGGTAGGTATTTTAAGTCTTAGAGTTACATTATTAAAGATTAACTAAAGTTTTTCGTGTAAAAAAATATCCTATGCCACTCAGAGAAAACGTAACATTCTTAATTAATTAACATTCATTACCATATCATCATTATTTTAGCCATTTGAAGTCCACTGCTGAACATAGGCCTTCCCATTTGCTTTCCACGTAGATCGATTCTTTGCCGCCTGCATCCACCGGCTTGCGCCGCCCTGACCAGATAATCGGTCTATCGCGTTGGGGGCCGCCCTCTACTACGTTTGCTGGTTCGTGCTCGACTGAGCTTCCCGAAGGGTAGGTCCTAAAATGAACATGACTAAGACGAAAATTTTGTCAAATATCCATGTTGTGCCAGTAATAGTAGGAAGCTCGGCCCTCGAAGTTGTCGATGTGTACGTATACCTGGGACAAAAAGTCCAATTAGATAAGTTCAACTTCCAGAAAGAAGTCAATCGTCGAATCCAGCTCGGTTGGGCTGCTTTCAGAAAGCTACGCAAAATCTTCTCGTCCAAAGTGCCTCAGTGTCATTAATGTATGATTCTCACATATATACTTTTATCTACAAACTCATCTCATATCTCAGCATTATCCCGGTTACGCTAGACTTAAGCTGATATTATAAGATTTATATGCCAACTTAAAAAACTGTTGGACACAATTCGAAAATTCTTTTGCTATTACTAGTATACATACATACATTTACGCCTGTTTCTCCGAAGGGATAGGCAGAGGCATATTATACGCCCACACTTCGCCAATTACATTGACGGTCCCACGTAATAGGTGGCGAGCCTATTGCCGATCTAGTATAGTAATTAATAATAGTAGTTACTAGTTTGTTGCATATAAAAAATCCTATGTCACACAAAGATTTTACATATTTGGCGTTTCAAAACTCAAAAATACATAGTAGGTACTTAAAAATGTTGAAATTAAATGTAAAAAACAATCGAAATATGATTACACTGAAATAACTAAGCTCAGAGCCACTTACATGCAACAAAAAAAAAATTGAGTGTAAGTAAATCTATATGCCAGTTCCAAGTCACCGCTCTGTAAGAAGAATTAACAAGAACCTAACTTAGTTCTTAGTAATATATCCACTTCGTAGTATATCCTATATATTTAGCCTATGCTATTCACAAAAAATGAGCAAAGGTTTTTTCAAATCGATCCAATAATTTCGGAGCCTATTCAATAAAAACAATTAAAAAAATTATTTTCAAATCTTCTTTTTTTATGATTGAGTATGATTAATTTGACAACTGAAAATTTGACGAAAAGGTAATTTAATATTCATTGTTTTTCCTTGAAATAAATGAGTTATTGCTTGTTTACGTTTAATAGCAAAAATCGGTTTGTTTACATTATTTCAAATAAAATTTTGCGCCTGTGGGGGCAAAAAGTGGATCGCAGAGAGCCGGTTTGCTACATTAAATGTTAGAGGGGGAATGGATGGTAAGATTAATGAAGTATATCAGATTATGAATGCAAGACATTTGGATGTGTTATGTGTGACTGAGACAAAGCGTAAAGGATGTGGAACCACTCGGCAGGATCCATATACAGTATATTGGCCAGGAGCATTTAGAACCAAACGAGGCTGCCAGGGAGTTGGTCTTCTCCTTTCTGCGAGAAGGGGTCAGTGTGTAACTGAGAATAAATGTGTGAGTCTCCGATTTCTCTGGACCAGGCTAAAAATTTAGCTCACGCGAATTTTAATTAGTTGCATACGGAGTGTTTTGGTGGGTCTACCAACGACAAAAAAGAGAGAGATGAGTTCTGGGCGATGTCTCCTTCAAATGTAGGAGTAATGAAAGAATTAGGGAATTAGGCTTGTTGGGGATTTGAATGCATGGGTTGGAGTCAATCGTGGTGGATATGAACGACTTTTGGGTGCGTTTGGTTATGAAAGGATTACTGAGAATGGAAGAAGTTTGCTTGAAGAGTGGAATCTTTTCGTTGCGAACAAAATTTTTAAACACAAAAAATATTCATATGTATACAAGAGGAAATGGAATTAGTAGAAGTTTGATTAATCTAATCATTGTGGATGAAAGATTAAGGAAGAACCTTTTGTTAGTTAGTAACTGTAAAGGAGGTGGGAAATGGTCGATTCAACCTTATTTCCAGGTAACACTAGATAAAAATCTTCAGTGGGGCCCACATATAGAAATCCTTTCGAGTAAACTGAGTTCTGCCGCATATGCGATTCGAAAAAAATCGTGAGATTAACGGATGTCGAAACTGCTAGAGTTGTTTATTTTAGCTTTTTTCACAGTTTGTGGTGTAAGGAGTAAGTGGTGTCCTGATACGGGCGATGAAATCTCTTTACATGGGACCTAGCGCCTGTGTCAGGATCAATGGAACGCGTCAGAGATGTGTAGCGTCACCATGGCTGCTCAATATATTTTAGAGTTAAGAATAAATGAATCGCTCATCAAATGCATTCTATATGCTGATGACCAAGTTTAGCTTGCGTCGCGTCGCCGGCTGAGAAGTTGCAGGAGATGGTGACAGTCGTTTAGAATTAGTCGATAAAAGAAGACTAACGAAAGTGATTTATGATAGTCGACTAAATAGAAGTTTTCGGAGGGGAAAACCACGTAAGACCTGCCATGACCAAATCCAGAAGGTTTTGGAGAAAGGGCAGGTGAAACTACCCGAGCGACGGGCGTGAATGATAAGGTTAATAAGTGAGAATGAAGCTAAGATTGTATGAAGTTGTAAGTTAGGGGGCATAAAGGTCTCAGCACACATATGGGATTGGAAAGGGATCGTCACCGTATCGCCTCGAGCCGTTCAGAATGGTTTGTATTAAACTCCCTACTGCAACGCACACTAATCGGAATAATAACGTAATCGCCTCGCCTCGGAACAGGCTCCGAACTTGAATTCCCGCGCTTACGACTCATCGTCCCCGCGCTTACGTTTCTCCGTCCCCGCGCTTACGTCTCTCCGTACCCGAGCTCACATCTCTTCGTCCACCCTTTCCCCTTTCCCTTTCACTGTGTACCCAATATCTTTTTCTTTTTTTCTTGCTATTTTCTTTTTCCTCTTCATCAAGTGCTATGGCTATGATAGCCAACTCACGTATTGTAAACCAAGACATAACCGTGCGCTACACTTAACGTTTGGATTCAAACTGATCTGGTGCCAACCAGGTCAGCCAGGGGGCGGCGAGGCGTAAGCGCGGTGTCGCCTAGCCGTAGCCGAGTTGACGTACAGGCGCTGCTAATACGCTTTCGTTACGTGCATACGGTAGGTTGACGCCTGGTTGACAGCGAGGCGAAAGGCGTTACGGTTACGATCCCTTTCCGATCCCATATGTGTGCTGAGACCTTTAGGGTTCAAACATGATGCCTAAGGTTGAGCAACTATTACTTTTTCTTAATTCTTGCGATTGGCAAGCAGTGGCTTACAAGTGCCCGTTCGCTTTTGGTCCTTCGAACTATTTATTTTCGAATGACATAAAAACATGCTATTTTTTTTTAATATTTCGCAATTTAAAATCACTAACTAATTCTGTATTAAAATGAAGTCTTCAATGTTTTATCTTTGTTCTATATGAACGGCTTTAATCTAAAAGCTAGTTGTTGAGAAGTACTTATAACAAACCTCCTTTGAAAACACTTCACGGAGAGCTATTAAATAGTTCACGAACAAATAAATCTAACGTTGCCCCAAATTTCCCTCCCATAAACATTTTCGTAAACAAAAACATGGAACGACTTATAGAATAGTTACTGCAATTACCCTCGCTGTATACGTTAGTTGACTATATTGGTAGGATTAACTGCCAAGATAAGTGGAATTGGGGATTCTATAGCCAAACTGATATACAAGCATACCCATACAATATCATAACTCAGGGTTACAACTAAAGCTTGAAACACACTGCTGAGTCAAAGATAAAACACTGTCATACATTTCATATCTGTCATGTATGTATGTATGTATGTATGTATGTATATATGTATATATATATATATATATATATATATGTATGTATGTATCTATCATGTATGTCATACTATTCTAATAAAGATTTTACTAAACAAATAAATAAATAAATATTCTCTTACAATCACACCAATTATTTAGTTCCAAGATAAGTATCATTAAGAACTTGTGTTATGGATACTAAAGAACAGATAAACATACTTAAATACTTCTTTTTTTTTTTGTAAATATATAATTAATATACATAGGAAAACACCCAGACCAGAACAAATATACATGTTCATGCACACAAAGATTTGTCCTGTGTGGGAATCGAACCCACGACCTCTGGAATGAAATGCAGGTATACTGACCTCCACGCCATATCGGTCGTCAAACGATTAAAGACGTGGAACTGCTAGAAAAAGTACAGCGTAGCTTCACTAAAATACCACGGTTGAAACACCGATCATACGAGGCTCGCTTGGAACTCTTGAAGCTCACAACCTTAAAAGATCGCAGAGATCGGGGAGATCTAATCGAAACATATAAGATTCTACATAAACACTATAACATTGAAGACCTTGATGCCAAACTATTCACATATAGCGACAATACCCACCTAAGAGGCCATCACCTCAAACTTTGCACTAGCTTATCTACCAACAACCCACATAAGCACTTCTTAGGCAACCGTGTAGTGAGACAGTGGAACGAGCTGCCGGCAGATGTAGTGTCAGCTCCCACTGTCAATTCATTCAAGAACAAGCTGGACAAACACATGCAACCGGTTAAGAGGAACTAGATGCAGATAAATTGGATACAGGCGCAATCAGTTTTCAAACTGCCTGCCTGTTAATTAATAATAATAATAATAAATAACTCAAGTAGTTAGCTTGCGGCTAACAAATATATAAAACTGAATGACGTATCTCCCAAGACAGAAAGACTATATAACAATGTTTGAAGGGTAACGGTGAACAAGAAATTTTCATGAATTTTAATTAAGTTTTACTAAGATATTATGTAGTTCACAGAATTTTGCGACTACCGTTACTGTCCTGAGGGAATAACCGGGGACAAAGTCACGTTTAACAAGTTTTGGCTGGATTCGTTTACCCAAGTCAAGGTTATGTAAGAACTTCCATTTTAACTGGGTATAGACTTGTTGTAATATATTTATTTATTGCACAGTCCCATGGTATTACAAAAGGTGTTTAATAAAATTAAGTGCGAAATATGAAACACCTTGCAAGGGTGCTTGCAATGAGTGGCGTTCAACTATAGTAGGTATTTAAAAAATAATTTTCATTTCTATCTTAGATCTACGACTTAAATCTACGAGGGCTGCACTAAAAGTATCGGTAATGGAATATTTTCACTGTTCCTGTTATATTATAATCTGTTTAATTGTAAACTACTTGGATTTAGATATCGAATTTAGAAACAAATGGTTGTTTATTTGAAAAAAGAATCTCGGTCTTGTCACAAGGTCTTGTCAAACTTGTTTAGTCGTTGAAAAAATGCAATTGAATTGACACGAGAAAATTGAAGAGCGATGATTTATTATGACTCTCGAACTGATTTAAACAAAAACAGTGTATCGACTCTATGCCGTCACAAAGAGCCTTGTCCGTTGGTCGGCAGGTGCACCACTTGCAGGTGAGGTTGGCTTGGGATCAGTTGGTCTTCGTACGATGGTCCCCCCCTGACTAGTCTCCACCTTGGCGTGGTGGGGGGGCTGAGTACCTCCCGGAAGCCGGAAAAAGGTAACACCCAGAGACCGACGACTCTGGGTGCCCCTAGTACTGACTACCGGGGGGGAAACTAAGAGGGACCTGTGGAGGGCGCAACGGGCAGGCAAGGAGGGCCCGTCAAGCAGTGCCAGGAGGGTCTTAGGCAGCGGGGGCAGGAGGCCCCTGCTGTCTAGCCATGGACCCTCCGAGAAGTCGGCCACACACGCTATGGTCGCACGGGGAGGTAGGAGGGGCGCGTCCACTGCGCCTCTCTGAGGAGGTCCTTCCGGTATTGGTCCGGGGGACGTTGGCCGCAGGCGGGGTGTCAGACGCTGCAACCCAGGTACTGGCCCCGCCTTTTTCTCAACAAGCGGCGGGCGTCGTCGGAAGATTTTTACTGGGTATTACTGCTGGCGGTCGTGTCTGCCGGTGGTGAGTCCCACACACCTCTCTCGGTCTCCCTTTGGCCGGGAGACAGTGCGTAAATGCATTTTGTTAGCGACGTTAATCAAAAAAAAAGGTCTTGGTACGATCCCTACAAACCAGAGAAGAGAGAATCTGTTCTGTGCAACAAACCCTAATACAAAAGCAATATTTTTTTATAGTTCACACCTCCTTTATAATTTGATATCGAACTGGCGCGCTCTCCGTCATACTTCCATTGTACATTGGAAACCATTTACAAGTAGTTTGGGGTGAAGTCACAGCTGCATTGTACCTTGGAACTTGTCCAAGAGCTGGCATAGTCCATACTGAGCAGTAGGCGATTTTAGAAATAGGATTACTGTGTTACTAAGATACGTATAGTAGTCGGTATAATCAAAAACAGAAAGTTACTAAACGGATGCACGCGAGCGATTCGTTTGCCGCGTTACTATAGTTACGCCCCCTCCCCGCACGCCGCACTTCGATTTACACCCTGTATGGTATTTTATTGCGCATCCAAGTTCATTGTTCAACTTATGCGCCGCAGATTACATATGTGTGGGGATTGCTATCGCGGGATAAACCGGGGATCCCACGCATTTTTAAAGATGGTGCAAAATATTTAGAGTAATCGTTTATTTACTTATTTAGTCTGACTATATAAAAATATGTATGAGATGAGATAATTAACACCCCCAGCAACCACCAACCAGCTGATTTTTGGGGACTAATATGTTTCTAATCATCTCCTACATATTATTACATAGTTAAAAACGTTGAACGCGAACAACAAAAACGAGTTTTCATAATATTAGGCACCAACTTTCAAAATGAGCGGGAACCGCGGGTTACATATGGATGTATGGCGTCACTATGGTGTGGCTTATTGTTTTTGTTTAGACATCTGTTTGTTACTTTTAATTTATGGGATTCCTCTTACATCGACTATAAGACATATTATTATATCTACATATTTTTTATCTTGTCAACATAAGTTTTTAATTTAGGTTAGTTGTTTTGAACTCAGTTACAATTTTATGTTAATTTTAAGTAAACCTCAGATGTGTATGGCAGTTTCATATGTTAGGTGTGCAGACTACTGACTTCTGTAGGAAAGATTAGTGGCCTAGTAAAAGTAAGTGGGTTTAAGACTTAATGTACCGTTCATACACCAATACACTATGAAACACATAAAAACTTATGCGTGGAACGCTCGTAAGTTAGTGGGAATTTGAAGACAAGATTTAGCACTCTGTCTGTTTGCAGTTGTTAACTAGCAGTAATCGCTGGCTTTGTTATAACTTGGCACAGAACATGACAGCCCAGTGGAGACGCATGCCTACCTCTTTTGTACATTACCTCTGTAAAGCGCCAATTTTACATTGGCTAAATGAAAATTCTTCTTTTAGAAAAGTTGTAAATCTTTTTGGAAAATAGTATTGATGTGAACAATATAAACTTTTTTTGAACATATTTTTTTCTTTTAATTAATAGCTTCGTACGTTTAGCACATTAAGCCAGTGTCAAGGAAGAGTTATATTATAAAAAAATATAGTAAATGAGAACAAGTGGTGATAAAGATGATGCACTCTGTCTGTTTGCACTTGTTAACCAGCAGTAATCGCTGGCTTTGCTATAACTTGGCACAGAACTTGACATCCCAGAGAAGACGCACACCTACCTCTTTTGTACATTACCTCTGCACAGAGTTTGAATTACGCGCCAATTTTACAACGGCTAAAGGAACATTTTTGAATAAAAGCTAAGAACGTTTTTCTTGTCAGTTCTCCACTCGCTGCGAAAGTAAACATAATTTTGATAACATTCTAACACAATTATATTCTTTAGTGTAATTTATATTTTATTTTAATCTATATTTTTGACGACCCATATGGCGTGGAGGTCAGTCAGTATACCAGTACTCCGCTCCTGAGGTCGTAGGTTCGATTCTCACAGGACACATCTTTGTGTGCATGAATGTGAATATTTGTTTGGGTCTGGCTGTGCCCTGTGCAATCAAGTTTGTTTTTATAAAAAAAAATTATGTATGTTTATCCGTGATTTAGTATCCATAACATAAGTTCTTAATGATAGTTATCTTGGAACTAAATAATTGGTGCAATTGTTAGAAAATATTTATTATTATTTATTTGTGAGTATGTATAAGGTAAATGAGATGGGATCCCATGAAGACCTAAAGAGCCCAAGCCGACCTGATTTGCAGATCAACGGACGAGGCTCTGGCGAACATAACAGTGCACGGTAAGCGGCAATAGGCTCGCCACCTATTACGTGGGACCAACTATATAGTTGGCGAAGTGTGGGCGTATGATATGCTTCTGCCTACCCTTTCTAGGAAACAGGCGCGAATGTATGTATGTATAAGGTGTTCTCTAAAAGATATTAATTGTAGACATTACTATTAATAGCAGCTAGTGAAACAGGACCAGGAGCTAATTACATTATAGGCTGCTTTTCTTAGAAATAAAGATAGAATTATCCTTATAAGAGGTCCAAACTAAAGTAAATAACTCTACTAGATAAAACTGAAGGAAAAAATAATGAAGTGTATATTCTAGAGATTAATAGCTTGTCTTTCTTGGGTTTGAAAAACTGCCCCGGGCTTGAGTCGGATAAAAGTATTAGGCCCAAGGAATGGACACGGAACGCTGCATTGCGTAATTATAATTTACTTACTATACATTACTTACTTCTGGAGGTAAAATGCGGTTAATAAGCCGTTCTTATTTATGTTTTTTGAGAGTCTTGTCATCATCTCAACCAATAAACGTCCTACTATTGAGCACGAGCCTCCTCTCACATACCAAGGTGCGAGGGTATTGGGTCATACTCCACCTCGCGGACCCAGTGCGGATTGGCGGAGGCAGGTGTATGGCGTCCTGCTGTTAGAATTTATCAAGCCACCCATTAGGCCTCTAACATGGCTTAACGACTATCACATTTATAGTGATAACTGGACCAACGGCTTAACGTGCCTTCCGAAGCACGGAAGCGCTCGATATCAAATGCCACACAAACGGTCACCCATCCAAGGACTGACCTCTGTAAACTCTGCTGTACTTCAGTGATCGTTTCCGAGCACCGAGCACCGCAGAGCTACGAGCGCTTCATAGAGGGTAAAGATAAATATGATTAAGAACTTGTGTTATGGATACTAAATAACGGATAAGCATACATAAATACTTTTTTTTGTAAATACATACGTAATATACATAGAAAAACACCCAGACCAGAACAAATATTTATTATAATGCACATAAAGATTAGTCCTATGTGGGAATCGAACCCACGACCTCAGAAGTGGAGTGTGGATATACTCGCCACCACGCCATATCGCTCGTCAAATCTTGGGATATTAAACTTTTTTATTAATAAAACCTTGTGAAATATTTTTCGGCCACTTAATTTATAGGCATGAGCGACATTATGTTTGTATGTATGCAGTACCTTATAAGTGAACTATGTAGACGACATAAACCAACGCGACGTTAGGAAGGTATTTTATTGTAAACTTAACTGTAACTACTCCTTACAATCCAACTTAACATCCCTTATTGTGGTTCCGTTGTAAAATCCTGCAATTTTATATATTTTATTTAAATATGTCTAAAATATAGGGTTAGTCAATTCCTCGCATTTAAAATCTAATAGATTTTGTAAGACCATCTTAATTAATTGTAATGCATAAACCTAATAATAAAAAAATAAATACAGGATGTTTACATTTACAGGGTGTATATGGATCCTATAAAGATCTTAGGGGCCCAAGCCAAGCTCACCTGCAAGTGGTGCACCTGCCGATAAACGGACGAGGCCCTTATGAATATAAAAGTTACCGATAATAGGCTCGCCACCTATTACGTGGCAATATAATTGGCGAAATATGGGCGTATAATATGCCAAATTGGCACTATTATTTGATTTTTAATCGCTTAATGTACACACAAAAGATAATGAAAATGAAGCAGTACAGTAAGTAATACGACGACCGATATGGCGTGGTGGCGAGTATACCCGCTCTCCGCTCCAAGGTCGTGGGTTCGATTCCCACACAGGACAAATATTTGTGTGCATAAACATGAATATTTGTTCTGGTCTGGGTGTTTCCCTATGTATATTAATAAGACTAGTAAGATTATTATCCGCAATTTAGTATCCATAACACAAGTTCTTGATAATACTTATGTTAGAACTAAAATAAAAATAAAATAAAAAATAAGATGTTTTTTTTCTAAGCACGGAAACTTCTTGCTCCATTCAATCAGCATCCTCAAGCGAAATATATATGCGTAATATATATCCAAGTATAAAAAACTTGTACTACTACGGAACTTTATAGACGTGACCCAAAACGCTCTTGGCCCATTTTATTTTTCTGTAAATAGCCTCTAATGACGTCGTTAGCCAACAGGACAATTTCTCTATTTATTAACGTTAAGAGAAAACAGTCTTCCGTTTCTTAGACAAAGAAAGATATTGCGACATTAAAGTAATAGAGGTAGAAGCGAGAATACTGTATGTTTACTTTTATACTTGAAGTACTTGCTTTAAACGTTTCGAGATCAGTAAATACATTTGGCAGCAGAAATGAGTATTACACTTAGGCCGTGTCCTCAGTAGGCAAACTGTTAGCGGCCGACTGAGTTGCAAGACTGAGAGACCGACGCTGCAAACTGCGTATAGTGAGCGCAAAACTAGCAGACTGTGGACACTCCATTTCAAATATATGGAAGGGCGCATCGGTACGCCGCAAACTCAGTCGGCTGCTAACAGTTTGCCTACTGGGGACACAGCCTAAAAGGTTATACCTCCGCCACACACTCGTCGAGGAGCGAGGGAAGTAGCGAGGGAAGTGGGCAGAGACGTCGTGTGGCAGCGTAATCGTCTTGCTCCTCGTCTTGCTACTCGTCCTGCCCATCGCTCCCGAAATTGTCGGTAAATGTGGCGCGAGTCAAAGGACCGGCAACACGAGCACGAGTGCCTTGCTACACACTCGCGTGCGCCGATGAATGGAGTAACGAGAAGTCGTTACTGTTTATAGAGTTATTGTCTTCGGAGCCAGCGAGTCTACGTCCATTGCTCTGCAATGGCGAGTAACCAAGTGCGTAGCGTCGCGATTATTCGCGCGAGTAGAGCAGTGTGTGGATGGAGAGGGCAACATCGCGGCAGCGCGATGAGCAAGGCGAGGAGCAGCGCGAGGTGCAGTGTGTGGCGGAGGTATTAGAGTATGGAGCTTTTAAAAAAAGTGAACGTGATACTGATTTTAAAGGGTTGGCAATACGCTGGTGAGCCGCTTGATTGAGTGCCACCTTTTGGTACTGATAAAATTAAAAATATTTTTAAAATTGCAATAACTATTGAACAAAATAAACTATTATACTTTCGAAATAAAAATTACAATGTAAATGGTGCCATAATTTCTTTTATCTAATATAATTTGCTATAAATCCCTTTATTTCAAATCTTTAAATGTAAAATAAATATATAGATAAAGAAAAATATAGTGTAAAAAAATATACAAGTAATTTGTTTAGTAGCAAATTACGTAGGCTGTAGCCGGAGGATCTAAAGAAACCAAATTTTACTTGAACTAATTTAATTAAAAGAAATTACAATGAAATTAATTAAAACGAAAAAGTTGCGGCCACGAGCTTTGCGTCTCTATGTTAGTGGTGGTGGTTTCCGCACTTCGTTCTTGCTATGGACCATTGTGCGTGAGCCTTAGCGGCCAAATTTGCTCACTCCAGCCAGCACACCTCTCTCCAGAAGCAGATCAGGTTTCCAAATCTGTGTAACATTTCCGCGATGAAACTCGGTGATCCTAGGATCACCTTCCGTATGTCAGCCACACCTGTGCATTCCAGGAGCACGTGTGCGACTGTTTTCGAGCCACCAATCAGCTCTGCACAAGGGGCTGTCTGTGACTTCTTTAATGTGTAAATGTTTGTTCAGTGAGCAGTGCCCAGTGATGGTCCCCGCCACCAGGTGCAGGCTGTTTCTGTCCAGTCGTAAAAGTCGCCGAGTTAATTTAACGTTTAGTGATGACAGCTTTGCGACTCTCGGATCGTTACATAGTTCAACCAACACGCATAATCGTTATATGTTTGATTACGGTCGCGCTTACTACCCGACCGGACGGGAAGCACACTGACCACAATCGCCGGAACAGCATCCGGACCGCTAGCCTTCCGCACGACGAGCGACCGCAGCACGGCACGTACATCACACTGCCTGATACGAATATCAGGCATGGCGGACGCACAATGTTGTAAATTTGTAAGTTGTTTTATTGTAATAAGAAACGCGACAATGCCACTTCGACTTCAGTGTGCTTTTGTAATTTTATTTTAGGTTACCGCAGAATATCAGCGTCGTGGGTCATACTGCGACACATGCTGAGCGGTGACCTTTTTGGTACAGTCCAGTTAGTATATAAGTTTAGTTGGTAATTGTGAATTGTTGGTGTACCAACAAATATATTTTCTTTCTTTAAATTTGTTGGGTTTGGGTTACAATATTTAACGAGTTTCCTGCAAAAATATTCTTCAGTCAGGCCCTTAATAGAGGATGGTCGAGATGATGAGAGCTTTATTCCACTCATATGACCGTGGAGCTAGATAGACTAGGTGGTCGGAGAACACCACTGAAAGAAAGCATATATTACAGAAGTCAGTCCTTGGTAGGGTGCCCGTTTGTGTGGAATTTAATATCGGCGCTTTGGAAGGTACTTTAAGGCATTGTTTTTGGTGAGCCGTTGCTGATTTCTAACAGATCGTTCAATGTGGAAATCTATTTGTGGAGGCCTTTATTCAGCTGCGGACATCATGTGGCTGAGATGACGATGATCATGTCTGGTGTTCATGTGGGTGAAGGGCTAGTCGCAATTTGAACCAATCCATCTATAGTTCTCTGTGCTAAAATAAATTTTGATCATTGATTGATCATCAATTTGAAAAATAAATCATTTTTAAATAGTTGAATCAAGTTTTCTGGTTACCCATGTTATATAAGCGGTGGTAGTCGTAAAGTGTAATTAGAATCTACTTACATACATACATTCACGCCTGTTCCCGAAGGGGTAGGCAGAGGCATAGTATACGCCCACATATCGCCAATTATATAGTTGGTCCCACGTAATAGGTGGCAAGCCTATTGCCGCTCACCGGGCACTGTTATGTTCGCCAGAGCCTCGTCCGTTGATCGGCAGGTGCACAACATGCAGGTGAGGTTGGCTTGGGCTCCTTAGGTCTTGGTAGGATCCCTATACACTAAATTAGAATCTTTAGGAGGCCATTTAAAAAATTCTAACAATAGTATGCCACACTTCTGCCTCTGCCTATCGTTGCTGAAATTACTCTTTAATTTTAGATTTTAAGTGGAGAAGAAATCCTAGAAATGATTCTAGTTTCTTTAATAAGCAGGTTTGCCTAATTCTATTTACGTACCCAATACGGTGGTTTGTGGACAGGATAGTTACAGTAAATGACCCAGTTGCAATCCAACTGACCAAATTGTGCGTCGTATGCCGTGACGTCACAGTCAAATTATAGAAGGTAAAACTTCTTTACTTCGACTGTTTGATTAGTGTAAAGCACAACTTAAAGTTCAAATTCTCATCATCATTTCAGCTATATACCTAATGCACACTGCTGAACGTTGCCTTCTCCAATAATTTATTTTTGGGGGTGTTTGCCCATACTAAAACACGCTGGGCAGACGGGTTGGTGATCACAGTATTCTAGGCCGGTATTACACGGTTTGAGCTGTGAGTCGCGTGAGATGAGTCGAAGAATTTACGTTCAACTGAATTCTTGTTAGCCAGACTTGTTGAATTCTTGTTAACTCATCCTGCGTCGCCGTGTGGTATAAACAAGACCTTTTCAGATATTATACCAAATTTATATCTGATTCAAATTAAGTAAATTCAAAATAAATACAATCAGGACGCCCTAGAACATCTCACTGACTACAATAAAAAATATATATCTTACTGTATAAAAATACGTTCGTTGGCCTCTCACTTAATTTTGATAACTGTGCCATCAAATTATTTACAGTGACATCACTAGGCCTCATCAATACAGGCTGTTCTACGAATTAACATCAAGCGGAAATCGAAGTAGGTGGCCCGAGGGATAACCACAAAACTCTGCTATGCCTCTCTGTGGGGGGGCACATTGACCGTGGCGGGCGTCGTCGGAACATTTTTAGTGCGTAGGACTGCAGGCAGTCGCGTCTGCCACAGTACGCCCCACACCCTCCCCTCTCGGGTCCCCTTTGGCTGAGAGGCAGTGCCTAAATGCATTTTGTAACCGACGACGTAAAGAGAAAAGAAGAGATCATTTTACGATACAGATGCAATGGGATCCCTTCGTTTGGCCAAATTATTTTTCGTCAAATTTCACTTCCCAAAAAACTTTTCGCCCAAGATTCATTTCGCAAATGAATTTTTAGCAAATGCACATTTCGCAAATGAATCTTTAGCAAATGCACATTTCGCACTTCATTTATTTGTCAAATTATCATTTGTCAAATTGCGAAAAGATGGTTTTGCCAAAAGAAAATTCGAGAAACATACTTTGGCAAGTGTCACTTTGGGAAACGTTTTTTGCCAAACGTCAGTAAACCAGATGCAATATGTAACTATGCAACATCGATGTTAGTTCAAGTTTAGACAGTGCCAGTTGTTATACTACTCTGTAATCACTATGGTGACGCTTGATGCTTTAATGAGATAAAGCCACATAATTTATAGCCGTTTGCAATTAGTACGATGGGCAACTAACAGTTTCGATTAGACTGCAATTAAGATTGACTTTTCAATATTAAAGACGAACTTATTCCACTTATACAGGGTATGAACAAAGCCTGCTTGGGCTTGGTAAAAAGACCGATACCACTTTGAACGCCAGCGGTTCCCAGGCACAATAGAAAATCTATTGTTTGTCGGTCACTTGGCGCTTAAAGACATAACTTTCGCATATACGCACATTAGTCTGTCATACCGTTGTATTAAATAAATATTCTTTTCAATCACACCAATTATTTAGTTCCAAGATAAGCATCACTAAAAACTTGTGTTATGGATACTAAAGATCGGATAAACGTATTTACATATTTTTTTTTTTGTAAATCCATACTTAATGTATATAGGAAAACACCCAGACCAGAACAAATATTCATGTTCATGTACACAATGATTTGTCCTGTGTGGAAAGCAAACCCACGACCTCTGGAGTGAAGAGCAGGTATACTGACCTCCACGCCATATTGGTCGTCAATTATAATTTATCCGTTGTTATTTTAAATACGAAAATCGCGTTTAATGATAAAAGCTAAAAGTGTGTGCCAGGATCGTAGCAAGTAATTTTTAATAGTGAACCCAAAATTGACCTTAGTAAATACTTCACCCCTCCAAGTACTGACGTATTTTAAGTCTGCTTAACTCCATAGATCATTTCCAATCACCTTGTACCAACCTACAAGCGCTCCAAACCAGTTGTCAGTACATAAAACATGACTGTAATCGATCATAGTCCACATCGAGCAGTATCAATAAATCCATTTATTATTTGTTTTTGACAAATTACTTTCAATAACGGCTTCCCATTTCGAATATCGACAAAATAAAACTCCTATTGTATGCCTGCTGACCTTTACGTTTTTTGTTTTGAATTTTGTAACTTTATGTGCGTATTTCAATTGTTCCTGTATTCCTTATAGTTTAGTTCAGCGCTCGTATTTGCGCGAGATTTTATTACCAATGATAAGTAGAGCGGCATCACCTTGCATTATTATCAGAGGTCGGAATTAGGTAGAGTTATTCATGTACTTACACTGATTTCACACAGCGAAAGAATATAGTGGATATGCCTCAAATCCCGGGATTAATTTTAAAGAATAGAAAAAATCCCGTTACTTTTTAATAAAAAGTTATTTACTTTTACTTTTTTAATTTAGACTACTGCACGCGCGACGTTGCCAAACTTACATCAATGATATTGGATGACCGAAGTTGCAAAATTCCAATACGCACACGCGTGATGTTGCCACGTTTATTGTTCGCACTACATAGCTTGTGAGAACAAAAGAATACAATAGCGAAAATGCGGAGCACTCCCATTTGAAATCCATTTGAAATCCCGGGAAGGTCCACATTAATATCAACATTTCGATGCAAGTACATAAATAACTCTACCTAATTCCGACCTCTGATTATTATTTATTAAACAAGCAGCGGTTAGCAGTAAAGATACAGTAGTCCCACTAAACTATTTATATAGTTTGTCTGTAAGATCACGAGTCTCTAACTTACTAAAATTAAATACAAAGCTTGAATATGAAGTTAAGTTTGATATAAAATACTTTTTAAATGTTCTTTTAAAAACATTTTTATCTCGTTCCCGTCGTATATTTCTGGTTACTGTTTGTGTGGTATTTGATATAAAGCGCTTCCGTGTTACGGCACGTTAACAGGCTAATTCCAGCCACAGTACGCAAAGAATTAATTTATAATAATAGTAATTTTTGAGGAACAAATAAAGTTTTAAAACTTACTTGACGTTAATAACTGCATTAGATATATAAAATTGTGTCGCAGCACTAACGCCCGTCTCCGGTAAATAACAACGACAGCGTTCCATAACTACAAAACAAAAAAAATATATATGCTATTTATTAAAAGTCTTATCAATTAAAATAATTGGGAGGATTAAAAAAATGTTAAAAAAAGTGTAAGTGAATCTAAGTGCCAGTTCCGAGTCACCGCTCTGTAAGAAGAACTGGCAAGAATCTCACAGGCTAATCTATTAAATTATCAATTGGTTAGGTACTCAAAGTCAAAGAATAAACACTATAAATTCGGTTCGGACACGCGAATCACTTGCATTTACGTTATCTATAGTATTTGGCCGGTAACGACGGCTTAAAGATCTTTCCGAAGCACGGAAGCACTCGATATTAAATGCCACACAAACAGTCACCAATCCAAGAACTGAGCGATGTAAACTACGAGATACTTCAGTACTCGTTCTCGACCACCTAGCACTGTCAAGCGACAAGCGTTTAAATAAAAAATAAATCTATTCAAATAATATGTAAGCAGAAAAATGCTTTCCCAATACTTTTGTCTGAAAACAATAATCTCGAGGATCGCGAAAAATTCTAGCATGTACAGTGTGGCTGCTATTAAATTCCTCGCGTCACAAAACCATTTGTGCATTTACAGCCCTTAACCCCATTAACATAAAGCTCTTATTCTCCTGCAGCTCCAACGAAAATGGAACGCTGCTTTGCTTGGATTTGTCAGTATGTTTCGTGGTAATGAGATTTTTTATTGATTTTATTAAGGAGCCCGTATAACGGAGGTTGGGCCCGTTTTTCTAAGATGTATTCCTAAGGGGTTGATATCGCTTTTATATACCATTTACTCGCAAGGGCAAGGAATATTGTTATGCTAAACACTTTGGAAGATACGTCGGCGTTGCCTTTCAGCGAAAAAACGAAAGGGTAGTATTCGAAATGAGTTAGATAAGCACATTTTTTGATGTCATTCGTTCCACTTTCTGGAATTTTTTAATGCCTTCCTTCTTTGTGCAGACTTATGAAACTTACAACAATGTAAGCAACCTACATTTAGAATAAGACAAATGTATCAAATTTTTTTTTTTACAGTTACACCGATTATTTAGCCCCAAGATAAGTATCATTAAGAACTTGTGTAATGAATAGTAAAGAACAAATCTATTTTTGTAAATATTCATTTTTTAATACACATAAGATAAACCCAGACGAGAAATATTCATGTTCATGCACACAAAGATTTGTTATGTAGGGCAATCGAGCCCACGACCTCAGGAGCGGATGCATTTATACTGACCTCCACAGCATGGTATATTAGCCCATTAATGTCCCACTACTGAGCACGGGTTTAGGGTCCAAAGTAGGAGGGTAACAGATCGTACGGCATACGCCTTTTAGACATGGAAATATAATCACGCCAGTTTCCCCGAGAGGTCATGCAGAGGCATAATAGACGCCTACACTTCGCCAATAATATTTTCGAGCGCACGTAATAGGTATCGAGTCTACGAGTATTACTGCAGACCGCGAAATGTATATTCGCCAGAGCCTCATCCGTAGTCTGGCAGGTATTGATGAGATTGGATTGATTGATTATTATTGATTATTATTATTTATTATTATTGATTGATTATTATTGATTAGTATTATTTATTATTATTCACTTGCGGATGAGATTGGCCTGGGTACCTGAGGTCTTGGTGGAAACTGCCACCCAACCAAGGCCTGACATCTGTTAACTCTACTTTACTTCGGTGATTGTTTTCTACAACCTAGTACAGTGTATCTTTCAGCGCTTACATATCGCATGCTTAATGAAATAGTAACTTAACTCAAAAAATACGATTTTTGGGATATCACAAATAAAGATTTTCTAATGAATACTTGTCCTACTTGTAAACGCATTAAATTGGTTATAGTACAGCATATTACTTCTGCAGTAGATAATAATGTAGTAGTTTAATGATTAGTATATAAGAATGATGTGAAAGTTTTAGTCAGGTATTTATTGTAAGCTCAGCTACTCTATCGTATTAGGTTTGGTGCCAGTAAAGATAGTTGTAAGTTTTATGGTTGAATAAATATAAATATTGATACTGATTTATTAATTAGTATTTCTGCCTGTGTTTTGAACGTTTGATTAACATTGATTCGATCTCAGTAAGAAATAGAAGGACTGTATAAGTACGTAACTCAAACCTGAACTATCTATTGATGGGTCGATGTTCCTTTAAGCATGCGATATATGATTTTGAACTTGACTTTGTAATTAGATTTCTATGGATAGAAAAGTCAAATATAGCTTACAGGACAATATCATTACGCCTTATTATCATATCAGCCGTACATAGTCTAGTGCTGAATCTCCAATAGATAACACTCCCATAATCACCACGCTGGGCAGGCGGGTTGGTGATCGCAGATCAAGCCAGTACGCAGGATGACGCTCCTGCCCATAATACGATAGGGTTTCTCTTCGTCGACTCTTACGACTCCTCGTGAGATTAGATGGGGTAGCACTATTCCAAACCAGTACCTCACTGCCCACTAGCGCCCTCTAAAAACCTACTCGCACCTTTTTCACGAACAACATATTATACCTCTTTAATGAAAACGTGTTCGTTACATAACCTTCGCGAACGCGGTGGGTAATTAATGAAATAACACACAGTACGCGACCAATTTACTCACGAGGTTATTTTTCTAGAAAAAGCCCAAAAAGATAAAGACTAGCATTAAATGCGTTAATCACTCATGAGTATTCAAATTACAACAACATTACGCCCCATTCCTGTACCTCCTGAAGATTACCAACGCAATATTTATAATAGCTCCGTTGGCCTATATTGTGTTGGCAAATTTTCCAGACAAACATAACAAGGTGAAAGCGAAAGATTTTTATCGTGTCACAGCCGAGTAAACACACGGTAAATGCTTACACAAAAACGGCAATTTTACCTTGGAGGGTCATGGGGCCGCTAAGTAAGCGATATTGGTGAAAATAAAGTACTTAGTTACACGCAACTAAAAATGCTTATATTGCAAAAGTATTTTGCAAAGAAAATATGATTTTACGTTTAATAATACTTTTTCCTGGATATCTCATATAACATTACTTTTTCTTTTGCGTCTGTAACAAATTGCATTTACGCACTGTCTTTGGCCAAAGGGAAACTAAGAGAGGAGTGGAGGGATCACCGCCGGCAGACGCGATCGCCAGCAATTGACGCGATGCCTGCTGGCGATCGCCATACTACCATAGCCATAATAAGGACCAATAGGCTCAAATATAAGCGAGATTTTGACGACCGATATGGCGTGGTGGCGAGAATACCCGCTCTCCGCTCCAAAGTTCGTGGGTTCGATTCCCACGCAGTACAAATCTTTGTGTGCATGAACATGAATATTTGTTCTGGTCTGTGTGTTTTCCTATGTATATTAAGTATGTATTGACAAATAAAAAATATATCTGTATGTTTATCTGTTATTTAGTATCCGTAACAAGTACTTAATGATACTTATCTTGGAACTAAATAATTGGTGTAATAGTCAGAAAATATTTGTTATTATTATTATTTATTTATTATAAGCCTGTAGGGCTTCGGGAACATTAGTCATCAGTTAAACCCACTACAAATTCTGGTGAGGGCCAGTGCCTGGGTTTAGAAGACACTAGACACAGATGTCTGTAGCAATATCGCCCGGCCACTTCTGACTTCATGACAATCACCAACCTTTTTAAGAAAGATATGTATAAAATGTGCGTTGTTCAAATCTGTATTATATCAGCTAATGAATTTCGTAATCATCCGGTCTATGTCTAAAATATTTGCATTATTTTATGATAAATCGCCAATAAGGTTGATAGGAAAAACCTTAAACATAAAACATTACATGATTTGTCGCGATTATATTAGGCAGATCACAGAATGTGATCAACACCTCCTTGTCAAACGGTCATGTCATACAAGTTGTTGTTTTTTTTTGATTTTTTTTGTGTTTACAGGAGTAGGAGGTAGGGGAGGGATGGGCACTTTTTCACAAATTAACGCATAAAAAATCTGGTTTTATAGATAACCAACATTTGATGCCAATTCTTATTGCACCACATATTTGGCTAGATATCTTACAGAGAACTTTCTTAAAATTATAATAAGTCTCAACACTACGACATAATTTAGAAATTAAGTCAAAAGTGCCCCCTGTGGGAGGCTTGGGCATGGCCTATAAAACACTTTATATTTATAATAGAATCTAAAAATAAAAGTAAACAACAAATAAAAAACATCTTAAATAATGTTTTAATTTATCTAAGATTAGTTATAACCCATAAAGGCTTATCAAAGATGTACTTCGAGTCACCACGTTTTGTTTTAATGCATGTCTTTGGTGCTGGTAATTTGGTTTTAATGCGTAAAAATTAGTGAGGTGACTTTAGAATTGTAGCTGATACTTAAGGGGAATGCGTTTGATACCGAAGTTGCCGCAACAATATTAATGGAATAACATTTTACTTTATAAGAAATGTTTTGCAGATAATTCTAATTTAGACTATTTGTATGGTATACCATTACCATGGCCTCAAAATTTGGGGACATAGTGTAAGTTTCTGATTTTTGCCTCGCTTTTAGATTTTTGCTCTTTCGCTTGTTTCATGGCCATACAAAACGATTTTTTGGTGGCAAATATTAAATCCAATGTCATCCCCTCCACTGTGACTTTAGAATTGTAGCTGACACTTAAGGGGAATGCGTATGATACCGAAGTTGCCGCAACAATACTAATGGAATAACATTTTACTTTATAAGAAATGTTTTGCAGATAATTCTAAAGGCCTTCACTATGTCCAAAGTATTTCCCATTAGCGTTTACTGTTGACAGATAGTAACTGTAATTTTAACTGCTGAGACTCAGACTTTGTAAAATAGGCTCTTAGTTTATAATAGGTTTATTTAAATAGGTCTAAACCTACGTAGGTTTTTTCTTTCATATTCGTGTTTTGTTTAGAGTACCCCGTTTAAAGTACCTAACTAATCGTTAATTTATAGCATAGTCTGTAGTTTCTTGGCAGTTCTTCTCACAGAGCTGTGGCTCGGAACTGGCACTTAGATTCACTTTCACTTAATGTTTTTTATTTGTATGTAAGCTTCGTGATTTCAGTGTAGTTTTATTTCGTTCTTTTTTTATATGTAATTCTGATGTTTTCAAGCACTATGTAATAGTTTATAAAATAAATAACTTTTTGACATTTCGAGAGTATTTACATAGGAGTTCAGCGATATGTAGCAATTTCGTCATTTAGTCACGTCAGTAAAGTCCGTCGCAGTTTAGTCTAAGTCATACCCCAGTAAATTAGTAAAGATTAATACAGGCTTCTTGAGGCTTAGAATAGTTTTTTTTTGTTTGCTATAGAATTTTGATAGAAACCACGGAGAGCATATAATTATGATCCCCACAACGTCGTGTTGGTGTTAGATACGCGTCACAAAGATGTCACATAGGCATCACATAGGCGTCACATAGGCATCACACAAGCGTCACATAGGCGTCACGTAGGCGTCACATAGGCGTCACATAGGCGACACATAGGCGACACATAGGCGTCACATAGCCGTCACATTGGCGTCACATAGGCGTCACAAAGGCGTCACATAGGCGTCACGTAGGCGTCACATAGGCGTCGTATAGACGTCATAGAGAAAATAAGTACACAAAAACAAAAAAAACTGCACATATTATGACGCAGTCTTACATTTCTTTTTATGCGTCAAGGGTTGAAACGATTCTTGTCCCCATAAGCGATAATGACACAACTTTTGTTTGCCCGAAATTTTGTAGTCGTAAAATTTTATAACACGTTCGTGTTTCATGTTACTGAGAAACTTCGATAGCACCTACTCAGCACTTCATGTTAAGTGTGGAAAATCAATTCTGGGACATAATATGCTTTGTATATGACCATGCTGTGGTCATTTAAGTGACAATCTAATGAAAACTGATTGTTTTTCAATTTAAGTCGAGTTTATTAGAGATTAGTTATTCTTTTGACGACTGATACGGCGTGGAGTCAGTATACCTGCACTTCACTCTAGAGGTCGTAGGTTCGATTCCTACCCAGGACAAATCTTGGTGTGCATGATCATATATATTTGTTCTGGTCTGGGTGATTTTAAATATATATTAAGTATGCATGTAAGAAAAAACGATATTCAAGTCTGTTTATCCGTTCTTTAGCGTCCATGACACAAGTTCTTAATGATACTTATATTGGAATTGAATGATTGGTGTGTGATTGTAAGATATTGATCAATTGATATCAATTGATAATTTAAAAGAGCACAGCCAGTCAGTTTTTGCCATTTCTTCTTATAGAGCGGTGTCTCAAAACTGACACTTAGATCTACTAGCACTTAGATAAACTTACATTTAAAACATATATTGTGTCTTTAATTGTCCGCAATGGTCATATAACCCTAACACTTACCTATAAAGTTTTGTCGAAGATAACTATACTGGGAGGTGTCTTTTAAAGATTAAAAAAAGAGACTGATTGAATTAAAAACAAATGGTCAATAACTATTTAATGTTGGCTTTATACGTTAAGTGATATGTCACTAAAATAATTTTAATTATTGAATAAATTAAAGCGGTCGTAGCCTATAAGTTAAATGTTGTTTTACTTAATAGAAATCCATTCGAGGTCAAAAACTACCTATTTCAGCGTTTATCGTGTCAAAATCTTCATTCTTTGAAAATGATAGGCACCAGTAACTGGCTTGTTATAATTTTTTGTTTTGTCTGTATATAATGCTAAAGGTGCAAACTGCCAAGCGCGCTTTTGGAGTGCATTCCATTACATTAATTTTGCGATATCTTCGCCCAATAAATGTGAATGAGTAATTCCACGTTTGTGTGCAAAATATCTTCATTATTAACGACTTTCCACAAGCTTTAGGGTTCATTGAACAATGCGTGTTCGATGCTAAAAAGCCTTATTTGCATATTAGGCCCCATTTTTTAAAGAAGCACCTGGATACCAGCTCCCTTTGTCGAAAAATGTAAACATCTATGGCAGTCGTATTTAATTTTTAAGTTCGTGTAATTGAAAGTTAAGTTTTTAGAAGCTGTTTTGCTTTTAGCCAATCTGATATTTGAAGGAAGAGAGTTCCAAAGTTGGATGGCCTTAACGCAAAAGGAGTTTGACATGAACCCTGTACTGTTTTCTAAGGTTTTCAGAGGAACGAAGCTGGCGAGAGTGAGTAGAGCTTAGGAATCTGATTAGTATTAGTAGTATTAGTAATAGAGTAAGTCACTTTTGATTCGCTGCCTGTTATATGACGTTGGCCTCTTAAACATATTGTTATACAATGCATTACGAAGTCGGTGCCTTCTGATATCCTGACAGCTGGTTTAACGATAGATTAATGCTAACTTCTGGATTGCGGAGGCCAGACGGCTGTCGCTTCATAAAATAACTGAAATTCAGCCAAAATCTGGTTAGACCAGTGAGCAGACCCTGGGCCCTAAGCTTAAGTCTAGGGCAACCGGGATAATGCTAGGATGATGGCCCTATGTCGAAGAATAGCGACGAGAATTATTGATCATTGCAATGAAATTAGTATGGAACCCTTAAAGATTAGGAGAGATTTTCTTAGCTTTGCTTATTATATTTATTTATTTGCTAAAATGCACAATACTAATAACAAAATCTTTATTGCACAAAGTAGGAATAGTACACGAGTCTAAAAACCATAAACTTGAAAATGAGTTAATACTATTTTCAGATTTCCCCCAACTAGGCAGTGCCCTGGCTGTAAGAAACTAGTTTTCTATTTACTTGGCTTTGCAACCCCAATTATCAATACTAACTGAGATAAACTGTTAATGTAAAATTAGACATGAAGGGGCTTATTACAGAACAAGATCTAAAGTTAAGCCAGGGTTAAAACTAGTCCCCCCCGACTGGTCTCCACCTTGTCGTGGTGGGGGGGCTGAGTACCTCCCGCTAGAGCGCAGGAGGCGCTAGGGAAAAGGCAACACCCAGAGACCGACGACTCTGGGTGCCCTTAGTACTGACTACCGGGGGGGAAACTAAGAGGGACCTGTGGAGGGCGCAGTGGGCGGGCCAGGAGGGCCCGCTCAGCAGCGCCAGGAGGGTATAGGCAGTGGGGGCAGGGGGCCCCTGCTGTCTAACCATGGACCCTCCGGGAAGTCGGCCACACACGCTATGGTCGCAAGGGGAGGTAGGAGGGGCGCGTCCACTGCGCCTCTCTGAGGAGGTCCTCCCGGTTTTGGTCCGGGGGACGTTGGCCGCAGGCGGGGTGTCAGAAGCTGCAACCCAGGTACTGGCCCCCGCCTCTTTCTCAACAAGCGGCGGGCGTCGTCGGAAGATTTTTAGTGGGTATTGCTGCCGGCGGTCGTGTCTGCCGGTGGTGAGTCCCACACCCCCTTTCGGTCCCCCTTTGGCCGGAAGGCAGTGCGTAAATGCATTTTGTTACCGACGTAAAACAAAAAAAAAAAAGGGTTAAAACTAGTGCTGTCACTTTTATTTGATAAAATGAAGACAGTGACGGTTTAATTTTAGATCTTGTTCTGTTCAGCCCCGAAAAGTTTAAGCTTTTCACAATGAAGCTTAAACTTTATGTACAAATGTATAAAAATTCAAACTTAGAAACATCAAGCTAGAAGATCTTCAGATATCAAATAAGTATTTGTTCTTTACTTGTTAAATTATAATTACCGTACCGTATAATAGTGTTCTATAAAATATTCGTTTAGAGTCCTAACATTTTATCTTTAAATTAAATATGTCTTTTACATTCAAGAGAGAATTTGCTTAAATTTTATTTCTTTTTAATGTTTAGTTGTATTGAATGCTCTCGTCACACATAAACTCTCGTAGTTTTTGTGCTGAGAAATATCTGTACATATCTGTTAACCATGTTTTAATGATAAGTAAAGAAAAATATTACAAAGATCTTGGATTATTGTATCGTATATACCTTATATCTTCACAAAATTAAATAAAAACCCAAGTCCATCGATTCAGTGAGTTAATGTAATTATACACTTAAACTAAATTATATAAACTATAGCATTTAGGTCTTCAAACAGGTCGAGCGAGCACATGATTGAGTCATTACCGAGCTGCCTGGAATAATTGACGCAATCATCGTCTATTACACCCACAATACCTTCCGACCGAACGCGGACGGCGGCTGAAGCATTACGAAAATGTCTAGTTAAGTTGTTTTGGTACTCTTCAGGTACATAAAGCATTTCATAATAAATGATATAGCTAAACTTCCGATCTGCAGTATATCGAGTAATGATAGAAGGTGGAGATTAGCACTTTCTATTCTTGCTGTTAAATGGAGTTATCCACTTTCAATTCTTTCTTTCTTACTTTGAATTGTAGTTGACCTATTTCAATTTTAACTGTGAGATGGAGATAACCACTTTCAATCGTTTCTTACCGACAAAAGTGTCGATTTTTTTAAATTCTTACAGTCATATAATGTCGACCCACAATTCAATTAGGCATTATTGTCATAATTTGATCTCTTTCAATTCTAACTGTGAGATGGAGTTTACCACTTTCAATCGTTTCTTACTGACAAAAGAGTCGATTTTTTAAATTCTTACTGTCATATAATGTCGATCCACAATTCAATTAGGCATTAGTGTCATAATTTGGTCTCTTTTAATTCTAACTGTGAGATGGAGTTTACCACTTTCAATCGTTTCTTAATGACAAGTGTCGATTTTTTTTAATTCTTACTGTCATATAATGTCGACCCACAATTCAATTAGGCATTAGTGTCATAATTATGACGTTAACCTCTTACAATTATCACTATGAAATACAATACTCAGCTGCCTGGAATACTTGACGAAATCATCGTTTATTACACCCCCAATCCCTACAGGCCGCGCTGACTGTGGTCGGGGCATTAGGCAAATGTCTAGTTAAGTTGTTTAGATAAATTTCAGGTGCGTAGAACAATTCATAATGATGCATACCGTCGATGATACAGCAAAACCTATGATCTACAGTGTATCGAGTAATGATGTAACATGGATATAACAACTTTCAAATCTTACTTGTTCCCGATATTTGATTTTTTCTATCAGACGTAGTTGACTTCTTTCCATTCTTACTGAGTAAGTAGAGTATATTTATTTAATCTTTATTGCACACATATAAAAATACAATGTACAAAAGGCGAACTTAATGTCATTAGGCATTCTCTACCAGTCAACCTTGGGGTTAGCAGAGACATTAAAGGCGGTGCGAGTAAGAGATAATATTTATAGTTATGATATACTTACATGAAATAGTACGCTGATCTACATAAAATACATACACATATATAAACACAAATGCATATATATTTATAAATGGATGATAAGGGGGGAAATTTCATCGATGATCATTCTTTCAAAAAGTAATTGAAAGTTAAGTTTTTAAAAGCTGTTTTGCTTTCAGCCAATCTGATATTTGAAGGAAGAGAGTTCCAAAGTTGGATGGCCTTAACGCCAAAGGAGTTTGAAATGAACCCTGTACTGTGTTAAGGTATAGCAAGCAGAAGGTTTTCAGAGGAACGAAGCTGGCGAGAGTGAGTAGAGCTTAGGAATCTGAATTAGTATTACTAGTATTAGTAATAGAGTAAGTCACTTTTGATTCGCTGCCTGTTATATGACGTTGGCCTCTTAAACATATTGTTATACAATGCATTACGAAGCGCAGTTCTGCGGTGCTCGGTTGTCGGAAACGATCACCGAAGTACAGCAGAGTTTACAGAGGTCAGTCATTGGATGGGTGACCACTGTAGTTTTTTCGGAGCGCTGCCGTGCTTCGGAAGGCACGTTAAGTCGTTGGTCCCGGTTCTCACTAAACGTGATAGTCGTTAAGCCACGTGAGATGCCTAATGGGCGGCTTTAAAAATTCTAACAGCAGGACGCTAGACACCTGCTTCCGCCAATCCGCACTGGGTCAGCGTGGTGGAATATGACCCAATACCCTCACACCTTGGTATGTGAGAGGAGGCTCTTGCTCAGTAGTGGGGCGTTGATGCGTTGAGATGATAATGATGACTGAACAGTCTGGAATAATTGAAGCAATCACCGTCTACTGTGATTGGGGCATTTGGCAAATGTTTAGTTAAGTTGTTTAGGTAAATTTTAGGTGCATAATGCAAACCATAATAAATAATATAGCAAAACCTATGATCTATAATGTATCGAGTAATGCTAAAGCGTAAAGATTAGCGCTTTTTATTTTTACGGTTAAAGGGAGTTATCCTCTTTCATTCTTACTTTGAAATAAAGTTGACCTTTTTCAATTCCTGCTGTGAAATGGAGTTTATCACTTTTAATTGTCAAATAAACTTGCTCTCTTTCGATTCTTACTGATTAATGACATTGAACACTTTCAATTATTATTTTGAGATGCATTAGTTAGCTGTCTGGAATAATAAACGCAGTCATCGTCTATTACATCTACAATCCCTACAGGCCAAGCGGACTGTGGTTAGAGGCATTAAGTAAATGTCTAGTTAAGGTGTTTTGGTAAATTTCAGATGCATAGAGCAGTTTATAATAATGTACATCGTTGTTGATCTATCATTTGCTGTTCACTGTAGCATTGATTTGACTACTTTCGTTTATAAATTTGAAAATGTTTTGACCTCTTTCGAAACTGTCTGTCAAATCGAGTTCACCTCTTTTAATCGATTCTTATTGTAAAAAGAACTTTTATTCCTTTTTCAAATCTTACTTTTAAATGCATTTGAGAGTTTTCGATTTTGACTGTCAAACTAAGTCGACCTCTTTTCAAGATTACTATCAAATGCGTTACTGAAATAATTAAAGTAATCATCGTCTATTACCGCCACAATCCCTACAAGCTGAACACGGACTGTGATAGGGGCATTAGGCAAATGTTTAGTTAAGTTGTTTAGGTAAATTTCAGGTGCATAGAGCAAGTCATTATACATATCGTCTTTATCTATCCCTTATTGTACAGTGAGGAAGAGTGAAGCAGACCACTTTCGATTCTTTCCGTCAAATCGAGTTAATACATACCATTTTTTTTGTTTTACGTCGATAACAAAATGCATTTACGCACTGCCTTTCGGCCTAAGGGGGACTGAAAGGGGGTGTGGGACTTACCACCGGCAGACACGACTGCCAGCAGTAATACCCACTAAAAAGCTTCTGACGACGCCCGCCGCTTGTTGAGAAAGAGGTGGAGTACCTGGGTTGCAGCTTCTGACACCCCACATGCGGCCAACGTCCCACGGGCCAAACCCGGGGGGACCTTTTAAGGGACGCGCAGTGGACGCGCCTTTTATACCTCCTTGTGCGACCATAGCTTGTGTAACCGACTTGTCTGAGGGTCTATGGTTAGACAGCAGGGTCAAACTGAGTCGCCCTGTTTCAATGATTGTTATCCAATGAATTACTGAGCTGCCTGGAATAATTGACGCAATCATCGTCTATTACACCCACAATCCCTACAGGCCGATCACGGACTGCGGTTAAGGCATTACGCAAATGTCTAGTTAAATTGTTTAGGTAAATTTTAAGTTTATTGAGAAATTCATATGTAATGAATGATAGTGCAATAATGTAGCTTGAAATTAAGCACTTTCGATTCCTACTGTTAAATACAGTTGACCTTTTTCAGTTATTAACCCATTTGATAAAACTTTTATGGCAGGATTTCCGTGATTATTAATACACGATGTTATAAGAGCAACAACATACCAGAAAAAAAAATTAAAATATCTCTTACGGAAAAGTGGGAAAATACTGTTTGATATACGGATCGGTAAAATACCTTCTACTGATTTTTGCAAATTTACAGAACTTATTAAAATATGTTAGAAATGTTAGTAAAAGAATGTACTATGTAATATTTATTGTTATGGTATTCGTAATTATGCTGGTATAACTAAAAAAAGCGTTATTTTCTTCTTTTATTTTAAATCTTGCGGCTGCAGAACACATGTTTTTGTAGGCTTGTCAAATGATTTTACTATTAAACACATTTTTTAATTAAATAAAAAATTAACCTTGATGATTTTCTTGCCCGTTCTTTTACAATCAAGCTTCCGCCCGCGGTGAATGGGCGCACTAGTATTTAAGTTTTGACCTTCAAAAGAGCTCTATTGAGCAAAACTTGAATAAATAATTTCAACTTTGACTTTGTGCTAAACGCACGAAGCCATCAATTAACAGGAAAAAAGAAAGAGGACTGAAAATTTAAAATAAAATCATTGAATCTATTAAACGCAGATACGCAACCAAAGTAAATTCGAAATACTAGAAAGACAGGCGTATGTCGCCTCATACACAATGCATCGAAGACTAATAAGTAAGTGTACTCGTTATGATTTGTAACTAAGCAATATTATGTAATTATTTGTTGGGACTATCAATCTCTACGAAAATGTTCCTGCTATATAGTAGTACATATTTAGTATGTATATACATATGCTTAGTATGGTCTACTAACTACCGGGTGCCGAACAACGCAGCGTAGATAATTATGTCATCCACTTAGACGCACCGACTTAAGGCTGCTAATGATTTATTCTAAGTAATATATGCAAAGGCCACAGACCCACTACGCATTTTCGTTAATGATGTTTTGTATTTAAGAGTTTTTTTTTAATAATGGCTTTGTGCGGTTAGCACATTTAGCCAGTGTCAAGTAAGTTATCATAGTAAGTGAGAATAAAAATTATAAATGGTAAAATAGATGCCATCTCCATAAACCCCTTGAATCCCCAGTAAAGATGTGGGACTAAACTGACATCTTACATGGACTTCTTGAGAGAATTTGAAAATTTATATTGCACTGTTTTATTTTATTTACCAACACTCATGTTCGGTAGCAAACACTTAACGGTTGATAATCCACCGTGATTACAAATTAACGTTCAAAATATAACAAATTTTAGAAAATAAAACAAAACTGCAGACATGACACTTCACTTTCCCGCCAAGAAGTCCGAGATTATTAAAGTAAGCTTAATTTGTAAGTCAGACAAATTTCAAAACAAAAGAAGATCAAATTATAAAAGAAATCCAAAATGAAAATTCCAATTGGAATCATTTAAGTCTTGCAAATCCGTTGGATGCAACTACCTAATCCAATAAAAATGAATACGAAATAAGATAAGCGGAGATAACCCCACACACATAATGCACCGGAGACTGAGGCTATCAATCTCTACGGAAATTCCGCACCATTAGAAAGGCTTCTCTTTAAAAGCCAACTTTGTGAAATCTCTATTCTTCTGCCTTATGGAGCGTTGTAACATATAGGCGTACTTGTTAAGTTGTTTTTTGTTTCAAATTGTGGGTTCGTGCTTTTAGCACATAGCCAGTGTCGTACGTTCACAAACACTTAACGGTTAATAATCCACCGTTATTATAAATAAATGTTTGAAATATCACAAATTTTAGAAAAGAAAAGAAAACTACAGACATGACGCTTCACTTTCCCGCCAAGAAGTCCACTTGTTACGTTAATGTTACATACCTAATTATTAATTTCTTTTTAAATTTTTGTATACGCACTTAGACTAATCGTTAAAAATTACTTTGTGAACAACGTTGTGGATTATATAATAAGTAAGTGTTATACCTCAATATTTAAAACTAAGAAATATTATATAATCGTTTGTTGTTTCAACAAACAAATTTTATTTCATAAAGGTTAAATTAAAGTAATTTTATTCAAATTAGGGCCTGTTTCACGTCATCGTATCTTAAATAGATATAAAGTATGAAATTGTGTCGTGTGATACCGGCCTAGTATAGTGCCACCATTCTCATCTCACGTAAAATTTGACGAAGACAATTTCCACCGGATAATGGGCAGCAGCACCATTCTGCATACTGGCTGAATCTGCGATCAACAACCCGCCTTCCCAGCGTGGTGATTATGGGCAAATACCAATAGAATATAATCTACTGGGGAGGCTAATGTTTAGCAGTGAACTTATAAGCCTGATATTATGATAAAAGTATGACATGAGACATATAGTAATTGAATAAGATACTCAACAGTTAAATTGACAGTGTGTACGGACTATCTGTCAAGGAAACGCTAATAGGATCGCAATAGTGCATTATGAAATAGGCCCTTTAGTTTATTGAAATGTAAAATTTTCGCCTTACCATGCGAAGGTTTGTCAGAGCACGCAATATATTTTTTTAAATATGAAAGGGGGTTAGTGTCATGTTCAATCCAAGTTTGTTGGGTCGCAGTATTTGTTGCACGGCCGCCATCTTGAAAAAGTGGTTCAAATAGTTTATACTGTTTATCTGCTAAAGTAGAGGTCTCACAAAAGAAATATACAATACTTTTTGATGAAAAATCATTATCTACGACTTATGTGTAGTAATTATTTCGCGGAACCATAAATAAACAGTTATAAGCTTTAAACCATAGATGTATTTTATATACCATTTATCGAATTATTTAAACATTTTATAGATGGTGTTTTAAGTATAATATGAACATTTTTACAAAAATTTTACACGAGCCCCCTACATACCTAAAAAGTAATATTGCGTCCTCTGACAAAATTAACCCTAAATGTAACTTAAATTTAATTCAAGTTAAAACCCTGTTTGCGCACCTAAGAGATTTTAAGTTATGTGTTTAAAGATCGTTTGGTCCGTTCCTCGAAAAGCACGTTAAGCCGTTGGTCCCGGCTGTCATGAACCTCTATGGCAGTCTTTATTAGGAACTCTGTGTTTTCTAATATTCTGACAGCTGGTTTTATCATAGAATGATGTTTCCGTGTAGCGGAGATTAGTCGGCAGTCGCTTCATGTAATAAATTCAGCCGAAATCTGGTAAGGCCTGTAAAGAACTAGGATGTAGAGAGAAATGAAACGACTTAATGTTGACAGAAGACTGTTTGATTATTAAACTCTGGTTATATATGAATTCACTGAGTGCACGACATATTATAGATTGTTATAAAGACTTAGCTTAACACATTTACTTACTACATCTCAGGCCAATGAGCAGACACTGGGCCCTAAGCTTAAGTCTAGGGCAACCGGGTTAATGCTGACCGGCATTCTGCTGGGATATCTATATTAGGGTGTTTGTGGATGTATTCCCTTAAATCAATTGCTGTGCTTGCTGGGTTCTGTGTGCCAGACAGGTACGTGAAGCGGCGGCGGCGGCCAAGCCTGCTGGCGGTGCCGCGCGCGCGCACGCAGCTGCTGAGCAAATCGCCTCTCACGCGTACGCTTTACACCCTCAATAACATAGCTGACCAGTTAGATATATTTCAATGTTCTCTGGGCGAATTCACGAAATTTACGCTCTTTTATGTGTGTTATAGTGTATAAAAAATGTATTATTCATATTTATCCGGTCTATTATATTGGGCCTTTAGGAATAGTGTTGTAGGTATATTATATTCCTAATAGATATAGATGTTATGGCGAGAGTCACTTGTATATGTGATATAAATATAAAGACTGTTCACTTGTATAATTTCACTATATTATATAACTTAGACTATAGCGTGTTCCTTACTGCCTGATCGGTACGTGACTAACTCTGGCTAGCGGTAGGCACACCTCCGCGATGCCGTCATTGCTATGTCAGCCCTTTTGTGTCCTTACAGGCCAATAACCTGTAAAAATAGAATAAGTTTGTAAATAAATAAATAAAATAAGAATAAAAAACTTGCTGATATCCAAGCGAGTAAGCCAAAGGCAGCACGTGCCGACCTATCGTTTGAGTATGATCGATTACGTCACAAGGTATTATATTTGAAATCGATTGGTCTACTTTGTTCGAGATATCCCGGTCTTGTAATGTAAACGGTTGTGATTGATCATGTAGACTATTGGTCCTGTACTATTGTTATTAGGTGGCCTGTAACGTGGATGTTACAAGAAGTTCTTTCTATAATCGCTTAATGTGAATAGAATATCTGCTTCTGCAATGATTTAAACGTGCTTTAATATAGATGTCACTATTATACAAAGCTATATAAAATATTGGTTTATGATCTTTACGCAATTTTATAAACTACATAAAACAAACACACACAAATTTGGTAAGTCGTTCCTGTTTAAGACCATTCAGCTTACGAATTCAGTCCCGAGTCTTTTAAGCGGGGTGTGAAACGGCATCTATGCAGGCAGGCGGGTGCGCTTGTCATCGTGCCTTCTCAAAGGTATTGAGCGCTCTCATTTTGCTGGACTGCTCGCGCCGAGTGCCAATGTATCGAGGTCGCCACTCGCCAGAACGCCAAATGTCCGTGCCTTCCCCCTCTTCGGCCATGCATCCAGTTATGTGGATGATGATGATGATGAATGCCTTTCACTATTCTCGATTTACTAATGAACTACTGGGTGCGTAGGGATCCTAACAAGTTCTAAGGAAGCCAAGCCAACCTCACCTGCAAGTGGTGCACCTGTCGATCAACGAACGAGGCTTTGGTGAACAAAACAGTGCCCGATAAGCGGCAATAGGCTCGCCACCGTGGGACCAACTATATAATTGGCGAAGTGTGGGCGTATTAATATGCCTCTGACTACCCTTTCGGGGCAACAGGCGTGAATGTATGTATGTAAGTATGTATGTAATGAACTACTCGTATGCAAACGATTAGAGCACTATTATTAAGACTTTTTGGGAATTCTGGCAATATTCTCAAACTCAAACTCAAATATGGCAATTTCACAAATTTTGTCTATGTGTACTACACACATCAGCTAATAAATATCAGCTGGTTATAGGCAACTCACAATTGCAAGAGTATATTTGTAGAAGCACTTCCCGGTTATTTTCGGATAGCCATGATATCGAGGTTGCGAGGTTGAGGAGGATAACGCCGTAACGCCGATTGTCAATGTCTTCGCTTCATGCTATAATGCTATAATGATTAAGAAGTGCTAACTTTCGAACTATCAAAACGTTTGTGGGAATGGCGTGAGTGGTGTTTGGGAATTCTGGCAATATCAACTCAAGTAAATACGAAAATTTTAGAGTCTCTTTGCAATAAGTGCTATATGAACTCATTATAAAATTGACAGTTCTGCCTTTATATAACTGGAGGTGAAATATAAGCTCATTATTGGATAGGCAACTGGAGTTGCAAGAGTGTATTTGTAGAGGCCTATTCCCGGCTTACTTCGGATGGCGATGATATCGAGGTCGGCACTCGCCAGAACGCCGATTGTCCGTGCCTTCGCTCCTCTTCGCTCGCTTTCCATTGTTTTTCCTTCCATTTCAGAGGCGTGTTTATGCGAGACTGAGGCAGTGTTTTATTCCTGGCTTTTTTCTACAGTTTATCAGTTTAAATGCCATTAGCCGTATATTAGAATATTATGTTCTGTTACTCGTCATTTAAAATATTCAAGTTTTTATTTATAACTTATTTTCTGATGTGAATTATTTCACGATGTTTTTTTGCGTTCTTTACTATTTAATATGAGTTATTCGTGTACGATTAATAAATCAATGAATCGAACAAAAAATATATAAGTGATAGTTAATAGAAGATATAGGGCGTGATAAATAGTAGGAGACGAATGCAAGCCAAAACATGGAGTATTTATTCATTTCATTTTACTGGTTTATATATAAAATTTCAATTAAGTCTATGTCCTCCGTATTGAAAGGTTATAAGCCATATTACTTTTATTCGTAACTTGAATTCTTTTATACGTGTTATACAAACTTTTTAATAAGACAAAATTAATTAAAACTACAAAAACTTGTGTTCTGCAGTCACAAGATTTTAAATAAAAGAAGACAAAACTCTTTTTATCAATATTAACATAATTACGGATAAACATAGTAGACATGAGCAGACCAGTCCCCACTGGATGCACCCGTTCACGAATATGACGCATGAAACAGCCATCGCTCAACCATATTTTAGGGAACGTGACGACCCGACGCATGACGCCACCACCGCAGAAACATTTAAGTGAGCGTGGCATACTCAAGCAACAGGAAAGAAGGATTTTAATCAAAGTTACATTAATAATAGGTTGGGGAAAAAGTCTTTTCGTATTTTTGTATGAAAAGTCAAGACATTTTTTTCAAAGTTTATTTACATTTATTTACAATATATATGTACCGTTTTGTTGAATAACTTTCTGCCATTTTGTGGGCAGAGACATTATCCCGTTACTGTAGAAACTTTGGGACTTCTGATCAAAAAAACGGGACAAATAGTTTTGGCAGTCCTCTCTTGAGGTCAACCTTACAGAACCTAAAGAATTCTGCAGAGACCGAAACAGGTGAAAATCTGAAGGCGCAAGGTCGGGGCTATATGGTGGATGCACTAGGACCTCCCAGTCGAACTCTCTTAATTTTTGCTGAGTGGCTAAAGATGTGTGTGGTCTAGCGTTATCGTGATGAAAGACCACACCCTTCCTGTTGATCAATTCCGGCCGTTTCCTCCGACTGCTTCCTTTAATCTCATCAGTTGCTGGCAGTAAAGATCAGAATTGATGGTTTTGCCGGGCGGTAAAAGCTCATAATAAACAATGCCCTTCCAATCCCACCATACACACAGCATCACCTTATTTCGTGTTAGGCCAGGTTTGGCCACAGTCTGTGAAGCCTGGCCAACTTTCGACCACGACCTTTTTCGCACGTTCTTGTCGTACGTGATCCACTTTTCATCGCCAGTTATCAATCTCTTCAAAAACGGCTCGGTTTCATTACGTCTCAATAATGAATCGCAAATGAGTACACGGTTCATTAAGTTTCTTTGAGTGAGCTCGTGTGGCACCCAAATATCGAGCTTTTTTGTATAACCAGCTTTCTTCAAATGGGTCAAAACTGTTTTGTGGTCAATTCCCAGTTCTTCAGCTACATCGTAACTACTAATATGCCGATCTTGCTCCACTCTTTCAAAAATGGCGTCCATTTTATTCGTAACAGGGCGACCAGAGCGAGGTGCATCTTTAACATCAAAATTTCCGGACTGAAAACGTTTGAACCAAATTTGTGCTACTCTTACTGACACTGCATCAGGTCCATAAACATCACAAATTTTTTTCACTGCTTGAGTTGCATTTTTGCCTTTTTTATAATAAAATTTTAAAATGTATCGAATTTCTTCATTAGATTCACTCATTTTAACGGAGAGAAAAACAAATGAAAAATAGCGGGAAACAACTTTTTTTTATTTTTTTGTTTTCTTTATAATGGAACCTTTTTAATGTTACCAAAACCAGCCAGACACAAATAGTACAGTCAAAAAAAATTTATAATAAGTTTATACCTACGTTATGCGAAAAGACTTTTTCCCCGACCTAATATTACAAGAATGAATGAAGTGTCCTGCAAACCACAATTATCTCACTGTTATGTAATATACCATATGGTATCAGTTGAGCTATGCAGCCACCAAAACAATAGATACTAACCGTTCTTTTTTTTTATCTTTGCCATTTCTGACTACTTGGGGTCGGACCTCTTCGTTCTGGTGCGCCAGGGTATTCCATTCGGTCGAATTTGGCTTGTTCCACGTCTTTTTTAATAGTGGACCATCAGGTGGTTTGCTCTTGTAAGGTTTCAATATGCACTAACCATTTAAACCTTATAAGATCACTAGACATATCATACTGAAATACATACATTTAAGTAAAATTGAAACAGATTAAAACAATTATGACATAAAATTAATTAAATTTTTTAACAGATTTTCACTCTCTTTATTTGCACTTTCTGCATTTACAATGCTATATCTTATATATGATAATTTATGAGACGACTTCTTTACAAGAAATCGAACCTGCGACGAAAGATTCTTCGACAGTGAGGATAATCTTAACTTTCATAGTGAGTACGAGACAAATTTAACGCGTCTATCGGAGTCCGCTGTAGCTCAGTGGTTAAAACAGTGGACTGGTTATCCAAAGGTTGCAGGTTCGATTCCTGCCCGGGATACCGCGAACGAGTTGATTTTTTCTAATAAAAAAACGAAGCAAAGCGCCACTTCTAATTCAAATTCAAATTCATTTATTCAAGTTTGGCTCAAAAGAGCTCTTATCAACGTCAAAACTTAAAAACTATTCTATACCAACAATACTTTCATATATTGATTTTTTTACTGCTCCACTCTCGCATGCGAATGCAATAGGCTCGAATGAACGCAAGATGACGATACGCTGTCGCATTGCGCGGAAGCCTTCTAGCTTTTAGCCAAATGCGTGTCCCCTATTGCACACAAAACAGAGGTGTGTTTTTCACCTGTAAGAGCTTGTTTAGCCTGCATATGAATTTACTCAGCGAAAATTCTCCTTGTGCAATTTTATAAGGCAGCTCTTCCTTGGATTAAATTGGACGTTTTATATTATAAGTTTTTTGTATTTCAGCCCTAATTCTACTTTTTAATTTTTTTGGAGAAAGGGCATATCACAAATATTTATTTTCAGCTTAAATTTAATAAGTATAAAATACTATAAACGAAAGAATCATTTTAGTGAAACTCATACATACATACATAAATAATCACGCCTGTTTCTTTTAAGGAAGCATATTGTTAGCCCACATTTCGCCAAGTATATTGTTAGTCCCACGTTATAGGTTGCGAGCCTAATGCCACTTACCGAGAACTGTTATGTTTGCCAGAGCTCGTCCGTTAATTGGCAGTTAATTGGTTTAAGTACCTAAGGTCTTGGTAGGATCCCTATACACCCTGTTTCTGCTAGTACAGGTTTCCATTTATATCAGTAGAACGACAGAACCGTTCATCTCTTACAAATTTTATCATAATATACAGTGAAGTGATGCCATGTGTCATGTTACAATAAAAAAGTAAGTTCAGACAAAAAGGTCCATAGTATATTGGTACACAAAAAATAAAACTTTATAAAAAAAATTGAATGGTGGTGACCAAAAGGAAAACATATAACATATCTATATTTATTTGTCTACCCCCCCAAACTAATTTCACCAAATCGCAATACGATAAACTGACAGTAGAATCAGGCCTCTGTTATACGGTTTGTAAAAAATATAAACTTGAAACATCTTTCATCATGTCAGCCCATATACGTCCCACTACTGAGCACGAGCCTCCTCTCACATACCAAGGTGTGAGGGTATTGGGTCATACTCCACCACGCTGACCCAGTGCGGATTGGTGGAGGCAGGTGTATGGCGTCCTGCTGTTAGACTTTATCAAGCCGCCCATTAGGCCTCTAACATGGCTTAACGACTACCACATTTAGTGATAACCGGGACCAACGGCTTAACGTGCCTTCCGAAGCACGGAAGCGCTCGATATCAAATGCCACACAAACGGTCACCCATCCAAGGACTGACCTCTGTAAACTCTGCTTTACTTCGGTGATCGTTTCCGACCACCTAGCATCGCAGAGCTACGAGCGCTTTAGTGTCATTAATTATTACATACTATACTGCGTTGTGTGGTACCGGCTTAGAATTGTGCCACTCCCTCACATCTCACGGGGAGTCGTAAAAGTCGGCAGTAGCGTTATCCTGCGTACTGGCTTAAGCTGCGATCACCAATCCTTCCCAGCGTGGTGATTATGGGCAAATACCCCCAATAGAATGTAATATATAGGGGATGCTAATGTTCAGCAGTGCATTGTATATGGCTGTTATGAGGATTTGCTATGCTAATTTGTATACGTGTGTGTGTATGTCAGTTGCTGAGTATAGCTCTTAGTATAGCTTAGTAAAGAAAGGAAGGCTTAACGTGATCATATTAATCCAAGATCTGTGTGATGGGGAATTAACTTCAGTGATTGTTTTCTAACAGGCTCTTCAGTAGTAACATTCTCAAAGCCAACTCAAAAACCATTTTTAAACTTGGCTTAGGATATCACTTGTGATCGTCAACTTTAAAAGTAACGCGCCCATTTACTGCTGGCAGCATTCTGATCGTAGAGTATTCGGGAAAAAAACTCGTCAGTTATATTTACATCTTTGGGAACTACAACTGCCAACAAACTTTTTTACAGTTTGGCAGATGTTAAGTATTTGTTGTCATAATTTAACTATGTAAATAAACACATTTTCTTTCTTTCTTCTTCTTTAATATAATTTAATGGATGACCATGATTTGCGAAATATACTCATAACCTCTCTAGATCTGCATGAATTGTTCTGAGGAACAAACACATTAGGATCAAGATGCCCCACCAAGTCGTCTATTAATGAGTATTTGAGTAACTGTTCATCTAGCACAGGCATATATTTGCTTAAAAGGTGACTTCATCAACTTTTGTTTGTTAAAATACTTCTGTGTTTATGAAATAAATAAATTTATTATTATTATCATTATTATTATTATTAACTTAAGCCACCTACCTCCAGTTTCCTCGCTTCGACCAGATCACTACACTCAGGCGGTTGTTTAGGTCATATATTCTACAATTTAAGCCGTCTGAAGATGGAAAAGCATATTTCAACCATTTACCGAAAGCACCCTTAAAAAGACAATTCAATAGTTACCTTAAATTTTCTTTTATATTATCTGCGTAACGGCCTACACCTAAACTTCAAATGTACAGCCACCACTATATAAATAATAACACTAGCAACTGAAATTTAATCTTAAATCGAAGTATGAAGAACTACGCAAGGACAACCTTAAGCCATGTTGTAATAGTACTTCCCAATACGAATAAATAATTTCCTTTATCGTTTCCCCTAAGCCCTTCGGATGGGTTTGTACCGATGTTATCATATACAAAATCTATTTTCTGTTAGTATATCGGATAATGCTATCGAAATTTATATGGAAACCTTTAGTGAAAACGGTTTTTTGGATCAGAATAAAACCTTTTTATATAATAATTTTATTGTTTTTTTTATATTTGGGTATGATATTATTATGTGCCAGGATTCGTAGCAAGTGGAAGGATGTGATCACTGCCTTCCTCTACGAGAAAGATGCGTGACAATATGAATCGTCATCATCATCATATCAGCCCTATAAAGTCCACTGCTGAACATTGGCCTCCCCATTAGAATGTAATCTATATATTTATATAGATAGAGATATATATTTGCCCATAATCACCACGCAGGCGGGTTGGTCATCGCAGTTCAAGCCAGTACGCAGGATCACGCTGCTGCCTATCATGCGGTAGAATTCTTTGAAGACTCTTACGACTCCCCATGAGATGAAAGGTAGTACCATTATTCTAGATGGTACCGATCACACGACACAACAACAGAAACGACAATTTTCGACACAGGAGTTTTGTAGAAAGGCAATTGTTAAAAAAATTTGAACCGCCTGACTCTCATGTTTTTCTCAATATATGTATATTAGGTTTAAAATAATCACCGACATAAAGAATGAATGCTTACTTCTTAGTGTGTGTTTGTTCATAGGGAGGTCACTATGTTAGAGATATCACGACAAGGCTGCCTGGAAGTGACATGAATTGCTCGTTTCTTTCATAAGATATTAGATGTTGGTAGTTTTAAGAACAACAGCGATGAACTTAATATTTTATGTCTTTGATTGTATTCGATCTTAAGACATATTTTGAAAAAAAGCTTCGTTAGAGTCACCGACAGACTGACTGACGGACAATCCCCTCCCCCCTTTAAAACCACGACCGGCTAACTGAGAAATCCCCCCGATAAGAGTCACCGACAGACTGACAAATCTTGAGAAACAACCACAACAGACAGATAAACTAACAAACCTTGTCATCATGTCTCTTTCATTGTTTTTAAAAAAAATATTTAATTTCCATTTTGTGTGTAAAAATATGACCAATCGAAATGATCTTGTTGATATTATAGACAATAAAGTATATGTATTATATTAGATATATGCTTTCATGGTTCTGATGCAACGATAAGCCCCCGGTCTCGGATGCTTTTATTGCTTTCAGTCTTCATTGAGATCCGTGGTAAACATTTTGTTCGCAAATTTACTATGGTATTTAAAAATAATAACTTTAAACTAAAATATCTTAACCGTTACTTAAAATCCGTAATGTTTTGTGCATTTTTTAACATATTTACAAGTAATAAAGACATTAAAGGCACCTAATTTCGCTCTCAGGTAGATAACATTTAACATTTCCTAAATTCCGTTATTATGCTAATTCGCTGCCATTTCATTTTCACCTCTGGGGAAATAACTGAATATGCCAGCTTCCAAATATTAAGTTTTACGATGGTACACAGATAAATACACGAATTAAACACATTGAGCTTTATGAAATTTTGATGCAAAAGAGCAAAAATAAAACTTTGTCTCGGTATAAGTCATGAGCTGACGCGATGGCAGAAAGCGACTACGTGCATTATTGGCACGAGTATGATTGCTATAGTAACGCGCCCCCCCACCATGCCGCATTTCTATTGAGACCCGATAATAAGTTACTGCGCATCCAAGGTACTTGTCTAGTTTATTTTATTTAAAACTATAAATCAGCCAATTGCCGCCCTGCTGAACATACACTCAAGAGACCGTCATTTTAAACTGGTCCTCTGCATACTGCAAACCATCTTTCTCAATTCGTCTATTCATTTTATACTACTATAAATGAATAAATACATTTTGACGAATCTTACATAATTGTTATCTAATACCACGTGTCTGCAGACTGTAAAGATAAGATAAAGATAATTTATTTGTCAAAATACAGTACATTAAGGTGTTACATAAATATAAGCATCTTGCATTCTACCATTACTGGTGTACAAATATTGATCCTATAAACTAACAAAATAAAATGAACAAAGCTATTGATCATCAAAAAAAATTTTAAAAAAAAATTACATTACATCATATCATTGTATAATAGGTTTTCCAAAACCCTGAATGTCCACTCCGACTCTATACAGCAGTACCGAAAATCAATTATATCTGAAAATAGTTAAGTGTCTCTTTTGTTTCTGTCATCTATAGTTTTACTTGTTTCTTAGTTTTGGTTGGTCGCGCTTGGTATACTGGTTATTGTAAATGTTGACTTACTAACCTTAACGCATTAAACGAGTATCTATTTTATATTTATATATTATTATGATTAAGCAAGTTGTGTTTGCCTGTAAATCTATTGAACAATGTTATGATAACCTTAACAGTTTTAAATTTAAGCAATAATTATTGAAACAACAGTTGACAAACCTAATAAATAAATATTTTTAATAAAAAAACAAAACTTTTATAAAGAAAACATTCTTCTAAAAATATTTGATAAAACTTGCAATTTTGTGATAGTAGTAGTATTCACGGTTGATCTTATTTGTTCTAATATATACGAGTACTATTGTAATGGTATCTTGTTTAATGTCCATGTGGGCCAAGGCAACCTCTCACCAATTGAATCCATTTTATTTAGGGATCTGTGAGCTAAAAATATGATATTATCAGGCAAAATGTTGTTGGGCTGCTGGGTAGCAGGCTCAATAAGGAACATGGATAGTTTTTAGTCAGTTAAAGACTAACACACCCTCCTGCCACACCCACAGTAGGAGAATGTCATTAGATGATTTTCCATTCAAAAGGATTGTTTTGTTCTTAGGCTGTGTCACATTAAACAAAATTTTAAAAAAACAAATGGGATGCGATAATGATTAACTTATGTACTTTCTTCCAGTAAATTATAAAGTCGCCGTTAATGTCTAGACTTACAATAATCTAAAAGTTATTTATGAAAAAAATTGAATAAATATTATCTTTTTTATTTATATTATATCCGCCATCGCTTAACACTTGGACAGCACTAATGAGCGAGGTGAAAAAGCTTTTTACGACCCCGTAAAAAGATATTATAATGTGTCTACATTTCGTCTCTGAAATATGCCATTGTATTACGTTTTTGTCAGTAAATAGATATCTTTTGATGTCGCAAAAGCAAATAACGAAATGAGCTTGCTCTTATCTAGGAATCCTGAGTTTAATACAAATATTAGCGGCGGGGAGTAAGTAAGTAAAGTATGACCCAATTTTAGTTTTAATATTAAGTTTGTGTGTATAAATATGTGTTTTCCTATGTGTATTAAGTATGTATTTACCAAAAAATCGGTATTTAAGTTTGGTAATCCGTTCTTTAGTAACTATAACACAAGTTTATAATAATACTTATTATTGAGCTTAATGATTGTGATTGTAAGAGAATATTTATTTATTTATTATTTTTTATATGTTGTATAGTCTGTGTATGAGTATAATAAAAAGTATTATTAGTGTGTACCAAGGTAGCAATACTTCCTTGTACCTTTTCAAAAGCGGTTATAGCCGTCTGTAGACGACTTTTGCTATACCAGAAACCATATGCTGTAATGTTTTGGAAAACTTAGCCAGATTAATCATTTCACAACCCAAGGGTGCGCGGCAGAAAGTTCAAATCAGATATTTATTTCATACCAAGTATGCACAATTGTAGGCAAATCACAATTTTATTACTTTATTAACTAATGGTACACAAATATCTCCTACCTACAAAATAAATCAAAAATAACTAAAAAATGATTTTTCTTCTGAGACTTACCGTATGCGTGCATGCCATTTGATTACTTACTTCTGAGACGTACCGTACGCGTGCATGCCAATTCATTACTTTCTTCTGGCACGTACCGTATGCGTGCGTGCCTTTTCTAAGGTGTGGAGCTTAACTCCCAGCTGATGGGGAGCAGTGCGTTGGTAGAAAGAGGACGTTTTTAAAATGATCTTCTATAAAAAATAGTCATTTTCACCAGCATCTCAGCCAATAGTATTCCACTGCTGATCAAGGATCTCCCCAATTGTTTTCCGCACCGATCATTCTTGAGCTGCCTGCATCCACTGGCTTGCCGTTCGTGAGGCTGTCTTCTACATTGACTACTACTACTCCGTTTGCCGGTTCCCGGTCGCCATCGGAGAACCTTAACGCAGCATCCATCGTCGGTTATTCGAGCTATATGCCCCACTTACTGCCACTTCTACCATTTTCCTCATGTCTGATATTTCACATTTCTCACTACGAGCATAGCTCTCTCTAGACGATATAGCTGAAAAAAGTATTACATTATTTCGGAAATTACAAGGTCGTGTTAGCCTCTGTTCAGAATCCAATGAAACACAGTCACAGTAAAAGGGACTTTATCCCTACCGAAATAAGATTTGATTCGCACTGGGAAAGCGACTGGTCATTCTGCCACCGAAAACCACAACGCCGCCGTGGAAATTGCTCCTCAAATTAGGGTTGCCAAAACCGCAACCGAGAATTACTGAAAAATTACTTCACAAAATGTTTGTTTGGAAGGACCCACAATTTCTTGAACAAGCTTTAGCAAATTATTAGTAATTAGATTTTATCTAGTGGCACGCCCTCAAATCGTTTCACCATTATCCCGGTTTAACCCTAGACTTAAGCTTAGAGCCTAGAGTCTACTTTCTTTCTTTTTTTTGTTTTACGTCAGTAACTAAATTCATTTACGTACTGCCTTCCGGCCAAAGGGGGACTGAAAGGGGGTGGGACTCACTACCGGCAGACGCGACTGCCAGCAGTAGGTAATACCCACTAAAAATCTTCCGACAACGCCCGCCGCTTGTTAAGTTGATGTTGAAAAAAAGGCGAGGGCCAATACCTGGGTTGCAGCGTCTGAAACCCCGCCTGCGGCCAACGTATCCCGAACCAAAACCGGGAGGACCTCCTCTGAGAGGCGCAGTGGACGCGCCCCTCCTACCTCAATGTGCGACCATAGCGTGTGTGGCCCACTTTTCGGAGGGTCTATGGTAAGACAGCAGGGGCCCCCTGCCCCCGCTGCATAAGACCCTCCTGGCGCTGCTTGGCGGGACCTCCTGGCACGCCCGCTGCGCCCTCCACAGGTCGCTCTTAGTTTTCTCCCCGGTAGTCAGTACCAGACCCAGACAACAGACCCAGAGTTGCCAACCTCTCGGTCCGGCTGACGGTGACCGTTGGCCGCGGTACACGACGTCGCCGCCACCCCGTTCTTTAGTATATACATTTTATATCAATCTTGACATTATTTAGAATACAGAATATAAATATTTACGCGCGACAGAAAGATTGAAATAACAGCGACCCTTCTAAAGCCGATTCGCTCCATTTTTGATGAGCCCCGTATTATTTAAATCTCTTCTTCTGTAAAAAAAATTGCCAGAGAGCTCATTTCACGACTCAGGTGTACCTACTCGTATGCGGCAGAAATATTGTGTTTGAAAAATGGTTTGTGACCTAAAACATGATAAAGATGATAAAAATTAAAATGTTATAATTGTAACTCAATTATGTGTATAATTGAGTTACCATAATAAAATTTAAACTCAAAACTAAGTTTGCAAATTGTTCAAATATTCGCATTCTACATCGCTTCCAGTAGTACCTAAACTAAGCAAAGCTTGTATCTTTAGAAACCAATTTCCTTTGGATAACAAAGTTTTATTTGTAATAATATTCGAGATTAAAAATAAGGCACTTGAATAAACACACAAGAATAAATTGAATGAACATGTCGGCTGTCCAATACCAAAACCTAGCAAGAGACATATTCATGTTCATTTATTCAAGTTTGGCTCAAAAGAGCTCTTATGAACGTCAAAACTTAAAAACTAGCGCGCCCTTTCATTGCGGGCGTGAGCTTGATCGTAAAAGAACGGGCAAGAAAATCGTCAAGGTTTTCTAAAATCAATATTTCCTAAATGATTACGAGTAGTAATTTACAAAACATGTTTAAACAAAATGTCTCTTCCTAGGTTTTGGACAGTCGATTTGTGCAGAGCAAGTGTATATAGGTAGATAGTCCACACTAATCTAGAATAGCTAAGATACAGGATGTAGCCTGGCACTTAGACAAGAACCCACATCACTCCGTCAACATGGAGATTAGTCCTTTAAGATGTAACATCTGCTCACCTGTATAGCGAAGAGATTTGTGATTTGATGGAATTTATAAAGCGTCTACGTTTGCCATTAGTTTCAGACAAGCTGTATATACATGCTGTACCTATGTGTATTCGTGTTAAGACTATTATCCTACGGAATTAAATATTCACTTTCTTGCTTGCGTAATTACTAACTTGAATATTAAATTAAATTGCGATATCAATCCCTAAAATGTATTTTTATCCAAAATTAACTTTTGTCTTCTGTCGTAACTATAAATTTTTATTTAACACATCATCATAATCAGTCTTATACATTCCACTGCTGAACATAAGTCTCCCCAAGTTTCTATTGGGGGTATGTGCCCATAATACCCACGCTGGGCAGGCAGGTTGGTGATGCAGTTCCAGCCAGTACGCAAGATGCTGCTGCCCATCATCCGGTAGCATTTCTCTTCGTCGACTCTTACTCCCCATGAGATGAGAGGGAGTGGCATTATTATATGCCTAGGCGCATAGTTTTTTTGGACTGCATGGACTGCATCATCATATCCTAGCACTATCCCGGTTGCCCCAGACTTAAGCCCAGGGTCTGCTCACTGGTTTAACCAGATTTTGCAGAATTTCAGTTATTACATGGAGCGACTGCCATCTGACCTCCACAACCTGAAGGGAAACATCATTATATGGTTAAACCAGAATATTAGAAGGCACTGACCTCCTAATAACGACTGCCATAGATGTTCATGACAGCCGGGACCAACGACTTAACGTGCTTTACGAGGCACAGAGCAAGCAATAATTACGCACATAACTTCAAAAAGTCATAGTTTTGTACCCTAGACCCTCTGGATTAGAAGTCTATGGTTCTCGCCACTAAGCGATCGTCACTCGCACTGCATTGACTGCAGCTTACCATCAGACAGGAAGGAGTAACTTCAACAACGTACATTAAAAATAAATTTCAAAGAAATCCCCAGCAATATTTTACGTACCCCTCAAAACCATTAATTTTCAAAATTAGGTGCTTACCCTACCGAAATGGTCATCTCTAGGGTTGTCAACGGACATCGAGTGCAATTTATGCGGCGGCCCAGTGTCATTTTATGACATCTTGAAATGGTGACCTTTTCTGTGATGTGTGTCCGTTGCAAAAGGCACATGTTCTGCTCTTACCACGCCCAAGCCTGCTTTATATTGCCATATAGCTCCATTCTGTGGGGACATAAAATCTAATATATTTCGTGTTCTTTTGGTACATTTACACTGGCGACCTTCATTTATTTAATATTTTCTTTTTATTTAATACAGTCTCCCTTGTTGAGAGTTCATGCCAGTGTCAAGTATTCTTCATATTCATCCTTATGCTACGTTTTCGACATGTAGTCAAATTCCGACCACAGTAAAGTATGGCAGCCCCAGGCTTCTATGGAGTTTTGGTATCAACGTAGAAAATCACAATTAAAATAATTTAATAATTTCCGAGATGTGTCTTTGCAAACACTTTCAATTTCGTTTATACTTTCTTCGTATTTTGTTTGAACGAACGAATAATCTATACTTCTATACTAATATTATAAAGAGGAAAGATTTGTTTGTTTGTTTGTAATGAATAGGCTCCGAAACTACTGAACCGATTTCAAAAATTCTTTCACCTTTGGAAAGCTACGTTATCCCCGAGTAACATAGGCTATATTATATTTTTTTAAAAATTAGGGATCCTTACTAAAAATCCAATAATGTAACCCAAGGTGTAAAAAAATGACCTGAAAAATTCCTTACAAAGCGTGCGCAGCGAAAACTATTGATGATAGAACAAAATTATGTACTACGACTTTGCAGTACTCATCATTATCTACAAAAAGTGTCGCGACAGCATATGTCTAAATATTATAGTTACGTCACAGTAAGCGGTCTTTAATTCTAAAAATTTAATTTATATGCCGCCGCTTGAAAAGGCTCTATATTTGTACCTTGGTACTCCTTATCAAAAAAAATTACTTTGTATTTAAGACGGCTTCAATACCTTTTTATAACTTTTTGAATTATTCAATTCGGATATTTCATTCGGAAGATATCACGAGTTTAAAAATGCAAGTATTAGAAAAAAGTCGCGTGGTTGCCGCTCACCGCGCTCAGCTAGCCAGCATGCGATGCAGGCTCCATGTAAGCGTCAGTGGGGTACGGGGGGGGGAGTCAATGTAATCTATATCTATATTATAAAGAGGAAGGATTTGAATTTTTGTATGTAACGAATAAACTCAAAAATTACTGGACCGATATTAATAATTCTTTTTTCATTAGAAAGGTACATTAATACGATTTCCGGGCTCCCGACCATCAGTTTATTTTGTCACCTAAAAATAATTTAATGTCAAATGTTGTTTATGGGGAAGATTTACAATAATCGCTTTAGTTATCTATCCCAAAACAACAGGTTGCTCTCCGGGACTGCCGGTAAGAGTAAAAACTAAGTATTAATTAGATTTAAATATTTTCATCATTAACAACTTCAACATCCACATAAAGACAATCTATGCAGCCTGCGGATAATGACTGCGTCGTCGATGTTAGTGTCCGTGTCTGTGATATGATCTGGAAATCATTTTGATGACGGTGTCTTTTCTGGGTAGGCATTTTACAGCGGTAGCCGACATCCACGCGGGCGGAGCCGCGGGCGGAGCCGCGGGCGACTGCTAGTTATAAATAAACAATAATTATCATTTTATTTCTTATTGTCACAGTCATATAATAATTATTATTATTATAACTCGATTCATTAATAACTGAATGAGATGTATTCATAATCAACTAGACCCAAGTCAATCCTAAGACGGTTTAATCAGGAGTGCAAAAAGCCGGGACTGATGCGAAAGTCATTACCGCACAACAGTAACAGCCATAACAGAATTACACCGTCGTTGTCCTGACAAAGCAATCCGAACACAACGGGAATTGCTAAACAAAGCTTCTGCACGATTTGGGTGGCACTTACAACGATATGTAACAAAGGTAATATTTGGAGGAACATTTATAAAATAATAGTCATGCTTCGTTACCTTGTGACCTGCAGTTTATCAAATATTCTTTACTTTATTATAAAAAAGTATAAAAAGGCGAAAAAAATACCAGCCGAATAGAGAACCTCCTCCTCTTTGGGAAGTCGGTTAAACTATTTACAACTGCTAGGGTTAGCTGGTAGAGATCTCTTCTACCTTTGTACATGTTATTTTATATAACTCATGTAATATTTAAAATTATTTTTGTCCAATGAAGGATTATTATTAAAAATATGTGACTGTCGCAAAATAAGTGGCTTGACTTGTACTAAAAATTTGTTAATTGTTGACGACCGATGTAGAGTAGAATTTTACCTGCACTCCGCTCGAAAATTGTGTGCATGTGTACGTATATTTTGTCTTAAACTAAGTTTTTCGTATGCGTTATAGGGAAATATTATCTAAAAGAAAAACAGTAATTATATATGAAAGTAGGAAGTACTAACCGAACAACAGTAACCGCGCCATACTAGAATTACACCGACTATTGTCCTGACAAAACAATCCCAACACAACGTGAATTGCTTCAAAGCGTCTACACGATTTGGGTGGCATTTACAACATTAAGTAACATAGGTAGGGACATTTATTAAAGAATATGTAACATGCAGTTTACCAAATAGTCTTTTTTATCCCAAAAAATTTTAAACCTTTAAGGATGTGACTATCGAATTTGACTAAATTTGGCTGAACTTTAACTATAATTCCTTTAGTTTAAGTCAATTTTTCAAAAATCATTTTTGACAACTGATTCTTACCTGCACTCTGCTCATAATATATTCGTATCCATATTGTTCCTCTTAGGCGAATACTTTTTAGTAATCTTAGTACCAGTATTACAGTGATGAAGTAATGAGCTTCTGAGGATTTCTTAATTATGCTAACCACCAGATCCACTTTAAAGTCCCGATGTAGATTGTCAGTTCTAATGTACCAAGGTGCGTTAAGAATGCCTATCAATACTTTATTCTGGAATCGCTGTATGATTTTTTTTTATGTTAGTTGGTTTGGTACAAGCCCAGAGCTGAGTACTATGAGTCCACACTGGCATAAAGAACAACTGAAAAATATTGAAATACGCAAATAAGTCAAAAAAATTTAACCTATCTGTTGTTATTGACTGAATCTAGCTGACCCGACAGACGTAGTAAATTGATAAAATTAATATAAAATGAGATTCAAATGCAAAACGCTCCAACCAGCCTGCCTAACGACTGACTGTCAAACGCCATACTACTAAGGATTTAATAGTCAAAAGCGCTAAGGTTACAATAGAGAAGTTTAGTAACTTGTAATGTTCGTTTACATTGCTTACTTTCCCGCGCAACTTTGACATTTTTTAATAGACATACTTGAAAAACTTTGTGAAAAAAACAATAACGAAGACAATAAAAATCTGGTGCCATCGTTGAAAAGTTATGCGCGTACATACACTTTTGCAATCCATTTCTATTTTTTATATAGATGAAAAAATGCTTTGTTCGATTTGAGTACCGCTGTAGCGCTTATAAGTGTCATAGAAGCTTACTTTTCACTACGGAAACCCATAACAATCAATGCAGAGAACTATATGTTACACACCGGTGTAATAAGCGGCCTCACAGTGCACACACAGTCAAGATTTAGGCATCCACATCTGCCGTACTTATATTTGTACGTTTAAACCAGCTTCAGCTGACTGGGGGCAAAATAACTCAGCCTGATTTAAAGGCACTTGGAAAGGCTAAAGCGAATCTGGATTTAAGAACACAGGACAAATACGGAATTTTTTTGCAAGTGATAAGTTAATATAGAAACAGTTTTGCTTTAATATTCAAATAAATAAACTTTTACAGACACTGTAAGGGACAACTGTGCAAAATCAAACATATGAATAAAAATCGTTTCCATTTTAGTAAAATATTTTAACTACATTTGGTACAAATATAGTTTTTCATTGAAAAGATCTTATCTTTATATTTATCTTTATTATTTATAAAAGAATACTATAAAGTTGATCAGAGTTGGGCAAGATTTATTCGAACTTCGAATAAAAGTTCACTTAACGTCTCTCTTAACTTTAATTCGTAGTTAAGTTAGTTAGTGCAACGGCGAGAGGTTCGCATTATGGAGGACGGGCAGCTAAGTAGGAACATTGCCTCTCTCAGTGTCTTCTACCGGAACTACTATGGTTAGTGTCCTGAGGAGCTTTTCGATCTCATCACACCCTTTCCTTTCCTCTCTGGCACAACTTATTCTGGTCTTAGGAACCATCCACACACTGTGCAGACTATCAGCACTCGAACCAAATTTGGTAAGTCGTTTCTGCGTAGGAACATTAAGCTCTGGAATTCACTGCCATGTGTTTCCTGGTTGCTATAATCCCAGCCTTTTAAGCGGGGCGTGAAACAGCATATTTGCAGGCCGGCATGAGTGGGTGCGCTTTATATTAGGCTTACTTTACTGTGAGAAGCGCCTTAATTTGTATTGTACTGCATCAACTGCTTACTTTAAGGCAGGATGTAGTCATGATGACGTATCGCATTAAAATAAAATAAAAATAAGCATTATAAGTAATCGGGAATAACTACGTAAACAATTAATCCACGATTATATAAAAAAAACTATAGTTAAAAAACTGAAACCCGTACCTGAAAATGTACGGTATGGCTAGGGGCCGATTCAAACTCTGGCTGTTAAAATAAATACACTTGATATTCAATGAGCATACAATTTTATTCCCGAAGTGATGCCAATACCTTCTAAAAGTTCAAGGAATATCCAACTATTTAAACCAAAGACAAGTCGTGTGTTTTTGTGACTTTGTGAAAACGAAACTCAAGAATTGACTTGATTCTTCTCTTAAAAGCTCTTGAGCCTTTTGAGCTCTAGCTTTGAAGGCTCAGTTGTCTCGAATCGGGCCCGACCTAGAGTCGAAACGAGGTCTAAGGCAGAGTAAGTGAGTGGGTTTTGAGCGCCATCGCGTAAAAAGACACATAGCGGTAGTATTTTCTATTCTAAAACTACAGTTAATTCGAGATTGCATATTAAATGTTAATGAATATTTATGGCTTGGTCATAGTTTCTTCGAATATGTACCAAGTGTATAAAGAAATTGTGTTTTTTTTGTATAAATAGTAATAATAATAAATAAATATTCACTTACAATCACACCAATTATTTAGTTCCAAAATAAGTATCACTAAGAACATGTGTTATGGATACTAAAGAACGGATAAACATACTTAAATACTTTTTTTTTTGTATATACATACTTAATATACATAGGAAAACACCCAGACCAGAACAAATCTTCATGTTCATGCACACAAAGATTTGTACCGTGTGGGAATCGAACCCACGACCTCAGGAGTGGAGTACAGGTATACTGACCTTCACGCCATATCGGTCGTCAAAATAAACAGTGTTTACATCCTCCTATAAAGTTTTCTTAACCTTTTGAGATAGCTAAGCTTTTTGAAAATTAAGCTGACGATATGATAGTTATGTCTAAAACACATATTATCAACAACGTGGCCGTAAGAAAATGGCGTGTTATCGTGAATTGTCAATTGTGAATTTTCGTGTTTATTTCAAAACATAGACGCACCGAGTAAAGACTCCACTGCTCTACTTCTTTGACTTGACTACGTCGAAATCCAACTAGACTTTAACTGTCACATTGACACAAACGCTGCATAATGTTAAGCTCAACATATAATGTGCGTATAATACGTTCCATAAAGGGTTTGTCGTGGACTTCTTGGCGGGAAAGTGAAGCGTGTCATGTCATGTCATGTCTGCAGTTTTGTTTTATTTTCTGAAATTTGTGATATTTCTAACATTGATGTGTAATAACGGTGGATTATTAACCGTTAGGTGTTTGTGAATATACATAAGTGTTGGTAAATCAAACAAAGCAGTGCAACATCACTTTTCATATTCTCTCCATCCATGTGAGATCTCAGTATAGTCCCACATCTTTACTGAGGACTCAAGGGGCTTAGGGGAGGGTATCTCATTTACCATTTATCATTTTTATCACCACTTATTCTCATTTTCTTAATATTAAAATATAATTAATAAATAACTTGACACTGGCTAAATGTGCTAAACGCACGAAGCCATTATTAAAAAAATATATCGACGTAATTTTTTACTCATATGTCATTTGATGATTTCCATTCATAAAAAGAAGGGTGGCACATGTAGCCCACCTGACGGAGAGTGACCACCTCAGCCTGTGGACATTGGCAACCCCAGGGGCATCACAAGCATGTTGCCGACCCTTCACAAACCGTTTCACGCCCTTATTGCAGAGCCTCATCCTGGAACGCATTTGGAAAGGGAGCCAGGGGGCTCCACAACCCAAAAGTACGCAGCAGTTTTTTTTTAATGGAACGCATTTTTAATTTTTGCTGATCAACAAACAAGGCTCTGCCGAACTTAACAGATCCCGGCAATTGGCAATAGGCTCGCCACCTATCACGTGGGACCACATGTAACTGGCGAAGTTTGGGCATGTCATATGCCTCTACCTACCCCTTCGGGGAAACAGGCGTGAATGTATGTATGTCATCATCATCTCCGACCATTAACGTCCCACTACTGAGCACGAGCCTCCTCTCACATACCAAGAGTGCGAGGGTATTGGGTCATATTTCCACCACGCTGACCTAGTGCGGATTGGCGGAGGCAGGTGTATGGCGTCCTTCTTTTAGATTGTTTTAAGCCGCCCAATTAAGCCTCTAATATGACTCAACAACTACCACATTTAGTGTTAACCGGGACCAACGGCTTAACGTGCCTTCCGACGCACGGAAGCGCTCGATATCGAATGCCACACAAACGGTCACCCATCCAAGGACTGACCACTGTAAACATTGCTTTACTTCGATATCGTTTCCGACCACCTAGCACCGCAGAGCTACGAGCGCTTCTTGTATTTAGAACATAGGAATAATGTTTTACGCATTGCTTCAATCAAAGAATTTTAAAATCAAAAGCGCTCTCTTTAACCTAATAGTGTAAGTGTAATATTTTAAGTATGTATAATGAAAGAGCTGTGTACGATGTGTTTTAAAACGAGCACGTAATTATAATATGGATATTTTGCAGTTCTACCACTAGTTCTCGTTTTAGCAAGTTGTTAAATGGCATTAAACATGTTCCCACAAAAAAAACTGAATTAAAAAGGATGTATCACGAACATACACACAAATTTTATTTACATGTCTCTAATTTTAGTTATTGTTTTGTAATATATCAATTGGCTATATATATATATTGGATTGGCTGATTAGCCAATCGCTGTCCACTGCTGAACATAGCCCAAAATAATAATTTGTAAATCTTCTAAATAATAGTTATACTCAAGTTTTACTTGAAATATTATACAGAAAAGGCACGATTTCAATTTTCAAAGTTACAAGAACTGAATTGTTAAATTATTTTTTAATTGTCTTTGTCACCTGTGCAAGTTTTTATTGTGGTAACCACTGACAGAACAACATCGTTTGGGTGAGTTAGTGATTATACAAATAAAATTTAATAAAACCAGTACCGTAGTTCATGTCTTTCATAACTTTTGTCTTTGTGTATGTTCTTTATGTGCTTAAAATGTTAAATAAAATAATAAAATTTGAGACAATAGTAGAGCTACAGAACGCAATTACAATCTGCCCCGCATCTAGACAGGTGCGGTGGACGCGTGGTCGTGGCTGCCGGGATTGGACATAAAGCCACAGCTTTACAGCTTGCGTCCGTCAGAACATACTAGAACATTCCTTTGAAAGCTTATTAAGAGCCAAAGTCAAAGTGGCGGAAAAAAACACATTAGGACATTTACGTACATAATGTCACGCCTCTTTCTCGTAGGGGTAGGCAGAGATCACATCCTTCTACTTGCTACGATCTTGACTCTTAGCTTCATTTACACTTATTAACCTTATCATACACGCCCGTCGGTTTAAGGTACTTTAATTTATTTATTTAATCTTTATTGCACACAAAAAAGTAATACTAAAAGCGAACTTAATGCCGAAGGCATTCTCTACCAGTTAACTTTTGACCTGCCCTTTCTAAAAAATCTTATGGATTTGGTCATGAAAGCTCTGACGTAGTTTTCCCCTCCCAACACTTCTATTCACTTATCCATCATAAATCATTTTCGTAAGTCTACTTTCATTCATCCTCTTTACATGACCAAACCATCTAAGCATACCTTTCTATTGAGAATTGTCTTGTCACTATATTTTCTTTCACACCAGCTTCGGCCCATATCACTTCATTCCTAATCCTATCTCTCAATTTCACACCTAGTACACTTCGTAGTGCTCTCATCGCTACAGCACTTTCATGTTTCTTCTGCCATAACCAGCATTCGCTTCCATACGTTAGTGTAGGTACAAACACTCCTCTATAGAGCATTTAATTGTTTTATTTTCTAAAACTGATGTCAATTCAAGTTATTTGACTCAAAAGAGCTGTCATGCAGGTCAGAACTTAAAAACTAGCGCGCCCATTCACTGCGGGCGGGAGCTTTCATCATATTATGTCAAATTCCGCCAGTTCCCACTGGGTTCGCGTGGTGGAGTATGACCCAATACCCCATGGTTCGTGGGAGGATGCATGTGCTCAGTAGTGGCACGTTTTTAGATTGATATGTTGATTTTTGACGACCGATATGGCGCGGTGGCGAGTATACCCGCACTCCGCTCCTGAGGTCGCGGGTTCCATTTCCAGAATTTATTTACTGAACCGAAACAGTTGCTAAAAACTCTCAGCTGTAATGGTAAACGTGACTAAAATGATACAAGCAAAATAAAATAATATAAAATATACTTTATTGTCTTTACGATCAACGGGATCATTTAGAATCGTCAAATTTGTACACACAAAATGGTTTTTTTTTTATAATGAAAGAGATATGAGCGTTACCATCTAGAAATAAAAGCAAATGGATTCTTGGCATAATTTGTCTAGGTTTGTCAGTTTATCTGTCTGTTGTGGTTTTTCTCAAGATTTGCCAGTCTGTCGGTGACTATGGTTATTTGGGGGGATCTGTCAGTCAGCTAGTCGTGATTCTAAAAAGGGGAGGAGATTGGCCGTCAGTCAGTCAGTCTGTCGGTGACTCTAACGAGGCTTCCAAAAGACAACGAGATTGAGAAGATTCCCTATAAGAAACTCATCTCGGCTTAAATCTAATACAATCAAAGAAATAAAATAATAAGTTTACCGCTGTTGTTCTTAAACCTACCACCATTTAATATCTAAAGATCATCATAATATCTCATCTAATATCTTAAGAAAGAAAAAAAGAAGCAATTCATGTTACTTCCAGGCAGCCTTGTCGTTCATAAAATATTTCACACTATAAAAAGCCTTCTGCCACAATTTACACTTTATGTAGTTTTTAAATTTATTTATAGATAAATTTGCCACAACATCTAGCAGCGTATTGTACATGGGAGTAATATTCCCCGCGAAGTAGCTGAATTAGACTACACGAGCTGTTTTATTGTCCGTTAGTTGTCGGATCTTCTTCACGGCATAGGCTGCAGAACTCAACCTGCCCTAAACTTTCCCGATGTGAGACCCTCATTGTAACTTAGAGTCTAGTGTTATACCCAGAAAACCATCTCATCATTTACTAATTCTATTTCATCGTCTCAAACTCTAACACTGGTTTGAGCAATCCGCACATTAGGTAATGTAAACCTGACAAATTTAGTTTTATTTTATTCAATAATAAATTATTAGCACTAAACCAGTGAACGATCCCAGAGAGCGCATTATTTATGTCGTCAAGTTCACGTTGTCCACGTTTCACTTTACATATTAAAAACGTATCATTAGCAAATAAAGTAATTTCGTGATCATCTGTTATGAGGTGTGGGAGATTTGTAATATATACAAAAAATGGAAATGGCCCTAGAATTAAGGGGTAGCCCTGCATAGCAAAAAAATCTACCTCTTTTGCTCTTTAGTGTTTTTTTCAATAACCGCCAAGTTTGTACGCCCGAGAGGCGAGTTCGCGTCAAGAGGTCACTTCGGCGCCAAATGTAGCTGAAGGGGAAATTTTAAAACTATTTACGTAACGATTGGATGGCATGCAAACCGTTTGTATAGATAACAAACGGTTTGCATGCCCGTAAATTAATGCACTCCTTATAGCTGATGTTATAAGCAGTAACTATAGATACTCTTAAACACAAAAAAAAAACTAGATTCCTATCGGCCACGCGTACAAACTCGCCACTGACTAGTGTAATATGTATAATGTAATACATGTAACATTAAGAAGTACACTTAAATACTATAAAGATATTTTATGACTAATACACTATTAACACATGCGGTGAATACAATAAAACTAAATGTAGACCAAACATAGCTTTATGAACCGAATTGTTTTAAAATTCAGAGAGATCACTGGTTTATTAAATTAATACCCTCCCCACTTGCAATTCATTGACCACCACACCCCAAATGCTCATGGATGACCAGAGCATCGCCGCATCAACACAACAATATCTCTTTCACAGCAATTAACTGTACAAACGGTTTGCATGCCCGTAAATTAACTCACACCATAAAGCCGAATCGCATTTATATGACGGGAGTATTTCGTCGTGTGTAAACCTTATTGTATGTTTTTTTGCAGCTAAAAGTATCGCTCTATACTTGTATATGTATCAATTTATTCTTGGCTTTACTTTTTGTTCAATAATTGCGTTTATCTTTAGCAAAAGTTGGGACTTCTTGGCGGCAAAGTAAAGCGTCATGTCTGAAGTTTTATTTTATTTTCTAAAAATTTGTGACATTGCGAACGTTTATGTGTGATAAGTGATAACGGTGGATTATTAAGCGTTAAGTGTTTGTGAACGTACATAAGTGTTGGTAAATGAAACAAAACAGTGCAACATCACTTTTTGAAATTCTCTCAAGAAGTCCACGTGAGATCTCAGTATAGTCCCACATCTTTACTGAGGATTCAAGGGGTTTAGGGAAGAGCATGTCATTTACCATTTATCATCTTTATCACCACTAATTTTTTTTTACTATTTTTTATTTATTATTAACATGTCTCCTTCTTATCACTAGCTAATTGTACTAAACGCACAAAGCCATTATTTAAACGAAAAAAGTCTAAAAGTATACAATCATGTATTGAATGCAATATTTGAAAAGATAATTTTCTATGGAAACAGGCGTGATTATAATGGATATGTCGAAGACAGCTGGAAGTAATGCAGCGTTTTACAAAATGACGTGAATGTATGGGAAACGTTTTCAGTAAACTTACAAAAAAATTCACCGTACTTCACAATTTGCCTTGTCGTTTTGTAAAACGACGCATTCCACAATTTACCTGCGACATATACAGTGTGCACAATCTTCTCGTCCAAAATACCTCAGTGTCTCAAGACGAAAGTCTTCGACCAGTGTGTGTTGCCAGCAATGACGTATGGGACTGAGACGTGGTGCCTGACTATGGGCCTTATAAGAAAAGCAATGGAGAGAGCTATGCTTGGAGTGTCCCTACGTGATAGAATCAGACATGAGGAAATCCGTAGAAGACCTAGAGTGATCGACATAGCGAAGCGCTTTTGCACGTTGAAGTGGCAGTGGGCGGGGCACATAGCTCGAGGTACTGACGACCGATGGAGCGTTAAGGTTCCTGAATGGCGACCACGAATCAGCAAACGTAGTAGAGGGCGGCCCCCTACGCGATAGACCGATGATCTGGTCAGGGCGGCGGGGAGCCGATGGATGCAGGCGGCAAAGGATCGATATACGTGGAAAGCAATTATGGAGGCCTATGTTCAGCAGAGGACTTCAAATGACTGAAATGATGATGATGCTGATGATGATATACAGTGTATATGAACCGAGATAGATAGCGCTTTTTGGGGGAGGCCTTTGTTCAGCAGTGGACGGAATTAAAGATTGATTGATTACATATAATATGTAATTACTTTAACTTGAGTGCCACTTAGCGGGATATAAAAACCTTGAATCTATGTAAGTCAGATTTTTTTGGTATAGCCCGTCCAATAGAGCCTCTCACTTGGCTTTCGACCACCACATATAGTGGATAACTAGACCATAAGGACGAAACGTGCATTCCGCAGAACGGCGGCACTCTATATTAAATGCCACTCAAACGTTTAGGAGATGGAGCATTATTTTTATTTGTTTATTATGTATGATATAACATATCTCTAGGTTATATATTAATAATGATGTAATAAATATGTATTAATATTTTTTGTGTAAGACACAAGTACTTTCTTGAGGAGTTATCATCTGATTGAGTCTACATATCATAATTACTATTAATTTTGTGTATAGGTATATGTAGTTTATTAATAACACATATTTAATTCTATGTAAGTTTATGTTTTCTTATTCGTACTGCCTCATACTTTTCTACTCACCCAAAGGTTAACTGATAGAGAATGCCTTGCAGCATTAAGTTCGCCTTTTGCACATTTTTATTTTAATTTGTGCGATAAAGTTTAAATAAATAAAGAATTAAGTTTACTTAGTTTAAGTAGATAACACTTTAATTAATTGCATAACTAACCCAATTTATATCCGTAAAATAATGTAATTAGACTAGTTATTATACAGAAAATAAATTATACAGAAATAAATAATTTTATAACCTTTCATTTTTATCATAACCCTAGCATAATTTTATTAGACGTAGGTATAGTTTTAATCCATTTTATCAAATTCCTTATCAAAAGCGAGTAAAAAGTTTTGTCAGTTATTAAATTGAATTATTTTATCTTAAATGGGTTTTTTGACATTATAGTATATGGGGTGCGATGGGGTTAACACCTCATAGAATACAAACCCCCCAAAATAGCCTAGCATTTTCCGGGAGTGCTAGACTTAAGCTTAGAGCCCAAGATCTGCAAACCGTTTAAACCAGTTTTATTTTAATTGTGACACGTCATTATGACCACATCCTGCCTGATGGTAGGCAGTCGATGCAGTCCAAAAAAAATTGTAACATACCGTGAAATAAGCACAGCACAAAGCGCATCCACTCATGACGGCCTGCTGTTTCACGCCCCGCTTAAAACACCACGGAATCATAGGAAATAGGAACACATGAGCCGGCAGCGAATTCCAGAGCTTAGTGGTTTTGCTCAGAAACAACTTCCCAAATTTCTTGGTTCGAGTGCTGATAGTCTGCACAGTATGAGGATGGTTTCTAAGACCAGCACGTGTTGTTCCGGAAAGGGAAGGAGAGGCCAGAATGAGATCGAAAAGCTCCTGAGAACACTCGCCATAGTAGTTCCAGTAGAAGACACTGAGAGATGCAAAGTCACTACGCAGCTGTACATCCTCGAGTGAGGCTGTTACCTCAGCATCCCCTATAATGCGAACCGCTCGCCGTTGCAGTCTGTCAAGTGCGTCGAGGAGATAAATTTGTCTGAATTTCAGTTATTATTACACCTATCATATTAATGCACTGACTGAAATGAAACAAAAGTAATAATCGATGCTGACCACGCATTATTTAATCACCATTTGCTCTTAATCCAATATATTATTCTACTTGTACGAGGAAAACTCTCTCGGACTATTCGGGCCGTCAACCCTGTAAAGATAGCGCGGCGTCAAGTGGACCGGAATGAGATAATGGGGTAATTTATGTCATTAATGGTGCGAGTGTGGTTTCGACCAATACGAGGGGTTGACGCATAGTAAAAACTATTAAGTAGGCAAATTCACCTCACTCTGGGTGCCCTTAGTACTGACTACCGGGGGGAAACTAAGAGGGACCTGTGGAGGGCGCAGCGGGCGGGCCAGGAGGGCCCGTCAAGCAGCGCCAGTCTTAGGCAGCGGGGGCCCCTGCTGTCTAACCTTGGATTGGACCCTTTTTTTTTTTTTTTGATTTACGTCGGTAACAAAATGCATTTACGCACTGTCTCCCGGCCAAAAGGGGGAGACCGGGAGGGGGTGTGGGGCTCACTGCGGCAGACGCGACCGCCGCAGTCCTACCCACTAAAAATCTTCCGACGACGCCCACCGCTGTTGAAGAAGGGGCGGGGGGCCAGCACCAGGGGATTTGTAGTTTCTGGCACCCCGCCCGCGGCCAACGTCCCCCGGATCAGAACCGGGAGGACCTCCTCAGAGAGGCGCAGTGTGTCGCGCCCCTCCTACCTCTTTTTGCGGCCATGACGTGACTGGCCGACTTCTGGGGGGTCTATAGCTAGACGGAAGGGGCCCCCTGCCCCCGCCGCCTAAGACCCCCAGGCGCGGCCGGGCGGGCCCTCCTTGCCCGCCCGCTGCGCCAACGGCGTAGCCGGAGAGAGAGCGGATCCCGCTCCCTCTCCCGCTCCGCGGCCTCCTTCTGCGACATCACCACTTCGCAGAAGGAGGCCATCGCCTCCCACGCCGTCTCGCTGTCAACCATCATTCGCATGATGGTCGGCAGCGAGAGAGCGACTCCAACCTTTTTTTTTTTTTTTTTTTATCGTCGTTAAAAAAATGCTGTTTACGCACTGACTCCCGGCCAATGGGGGGACCGGGAGGGGAGTGTGGGGCTCACTGCGGCAGACGCGACTACCGCAGTCCTACCCACTAAAAAACTTCCGACGACGCCCACCGCTGTTGAAAAAGGGGCAGGGGGCCAGTGCCTGGGTTTGTAGCTTCTGGCACCCCGCCCGCGGCCAACGTCCCCCGGATCAGAACCGGGAGGACCTCCTCAGAGGAGCGCAGTGTGTCACGCCCCTCCTACCTCCTTGTGCGGCCATGGCGTAACTGGCCGACTTCTGGGAGGGTCTATAGCTAGACGGAAGGGGCCCCCTGCCCCAGCCACCTAAGACCCTACAGGCGCGGCTGGACGGGCCCTCCTTGCCCGCCCGCTGCGCCACCGGCGTAGCCGGAGAGAGAGCGGATCCCGCTCCCTCTCCCGCTCCGCGGCCTCCTTCTGCGACATCACCACTTCGCAGAAGGAGGCCATCGCCTCCCACGCCGTCTCGCTGTCGACCATCATTCGCATGATGGTCGGCAGCGAGAGAGCGACTCCACCCAGGGCCGCGGTAAGCGTCGCCCGCGGCCCCGCCCACGCTGGGCACTCCACCAACGTGTGCTGCGCGGTGTCTTCCGCGCAGTCACAATGGTGGCAACACCGGGTCGACTCCCCCCCGGCGACGTCACACAGATACTTCCCGAAGCACCCGTGCCCGGAAAGTACCTGCGTGAGCCGGAAGGTCATCGACCCCCACCGACGGCCGACCCATCGCTCAAAGATGGGCCCGACCGCCTCGAGGATACGGCGCCTCGATCCTTCGGCACGAAACTCGGCGCTCCGAAAAAGCTGCCGCCGCCATGCGCCCAGAGCCTGCCTCTGAGCGTCTCTACGCCACCGCACCACAGTGTCCGGTGCGGGGCGGAGACCCTGGCTCCGGGATTGCGCGCCTCGCCAGAACACCGCCGAGAGAACCAAGGCGTTTAGGTCCCACGGCAGTGACCCGGCGAGTGCGCAAGCCACCTCCACAGAGATGGTGCGATACCCCCTAACGACACGGTTCGCCATGACCCTCTGCGACTGTTGCAGGACCTGTCGATGGCGACCCGATACGGAGCTCGCCCAAATTGGGGCCCCGTACAAGGCTATGGATCGCACCACCCCCATGTAAAGGCGACGGCAACTGCCGCCACTCCCCCCGAGATTGGGGAGCAGGCGAGATAGAGCTCCCGCCGTGCTCACCAACCTCGGGCCTAGGTGCCGAAGGTGCGCTTCGAAGTCCCATCTGCTGTCGAGAAAGACGCCGAGATACTTTAGCGTGTTCCCGACAGGGATGGGAGTTCCTCCTACCACAATACTGGAGCCCGCAGGCGGCCGCCTCCGGGGACCATGAAAAACGATAGCCCCGGATTTGTGCAGTGCCACCTCGAGCCCCAGCCGCCGTATCCTCTGGACCACCGCCGCGACGCCGACGGTGGCCAAAACTCTCGCATCCCGGAGGTCAGAACCCCAGGATGTTACGAGGGTGTCGTCGGCGTAACAGATTACGTCCACGCCGAGAAGTCGGCCAAACACGCTATGGTCGCACAAGGAGGTAGGAGGGGCGCGTCCTCTGCGTCTCTCTGAGGAGGCCCTCCCGGTTTTGGTCCGGGAACATATGCCGCGGGCGAGGTGTCAGAGCTGCAACCCAGGTACTGGCCCCCCGCCTATTTCTCAACAAACGGCAGGCGTCGTCGAAAGATTTTTAGTTGGTATTACTGCTGGCGGTAGTGTCTGCCGGTGGTGAGTCCCACACACCTCTCTCGGTCCCCCTTTGGCCGGGAGACCGGGCGTAAAAGCATTTTGTTACCGATGCAAATCAAATTAAAAAAAAAGGCCAATTCACTTCCCCTCGACTGGTCTCCAACTTAACGTGGTGAGGGGCTGAGTAGGTACCTCCCGGTAGGGAGGAGCCGCGGTGTAATAGGTAACGCCAAGAGACCGGCGACTCTGGATGCTCTTAGTATACTGAATATCAGGGGGGAAACTAAGAGGGATCTGTGGAGAAATAGGAATGCCACTTCAGCTTTTTTATGTGACACGTCCTGCCTGATGGCAAGCAGTCGATGCAGTACGAAAACGTAAAAGCGATCCGGTTACAAACGCACCCACTCTCGACGACTTGAAAATATGTTGTTTCAAATCTTATAAGATCCGGGACTAAAGAATGTGAGTAACACATGCGGCGGTATAAAATTCCATCAATATAGCATTAAGAGCAAACAAGCTATAATAGCCTAAGGACGTAAGGATGACGCTTATACTTAGAGTAGGTACCCAATCTTTAGCAATGAAGTAGTCGAGCGGCAGCGCAGCGAGACGTAATGCCAAATACGGCGCGCGACGTGCATACTTTTAGCAGCAACAGAAACAGCATTCGTGAAATGCATCTATTTAAATAATTAAAAATAAATTATAAATTTTGATTAAAAAGTTTGAATATAAGTATTGAGAATATATATGTTTAGAATGAGAAAGAAGAACGAATAGTAGTGATATGCAGATAACTTAACCAAATCGAAGTAAGACTGTGATAAACTATGAATGACACAACACAGGTATAATTAATCTTTTTGAGAAATCGGTAAATATTGTTTGTATTTACATTAAAAGTTTTAATTGAAGCACTATTTATTTTTGGAGGGGGGATGTTATTACAGCATTTTTTAGCAGAGTAACGGTAACTGCCACGAAATGCTGCTGTGTTGTGTCTAGGCACCACGAGACAAGGAGCAAATCCAGCTTCACGTCGAGAAACGTTTTGGCGCGCTCAATACTAACCGTGTTCGGTGCTTATATCATACTTATAAACTTTTACTATGGCAAATGTCCCCCTTAAATGGGTGTAGTCGTATCGCAGTAAAGTGGTCAGGTGTCGGATATCATTGCCCGAAAAGTTCTTGTCAGTAAGTAAATATACTTAGTTGGTCATATCAGAAGTCATTTGTTAAAATATTAGATGGGAGTTTTCGAGGAACTTTGTGTGAATAATGTTAAAAGTTAGAATTATAATGTCGTACGACATTTTGTTGTGAGGCTAATGCCCCTTGTGAATAAATAAAAATACATGTTTTCTGTCAATTACACCAATTATTTAGTCCCAAGATAAGTATAATCAAGAACTTGTGTGATGGATACTAAATAACGGATAAAAATAAGTACATAAAACATTTTTTTGTGAATATAAACAAAATAAATAAATATTTTCTGACACATACACCAGTTATTTAGTTCCAAGATAATTATCATTAAGAACTTGTGTTATGCATACTAAGTAACGGATAAACATACATAAATACTTTTTTTGGTAAATACATACTTAACACATATAGCAAAACACCCAGACCAGAACAAATATTAATGTTTATGCACAAATCTTTATTTTTCCTGTATGGGAATCGAACCCACGACCTCAGGAGCAGAGTGAATGAACGCATTAATTTACAAGTTATATATTCATAAGTGCTCCATTGTGACCCAAATTAAATGAAGCATTCTTCATTTTCATGCCAGTTTTAAAAATCTATTACAATTTCATTATTTTTATGATATCTCCATATATCATTCAACTTAATTTTAATAATCCCGGGCTTTTCACTAATCGTTTAGTAAATATTTATAAAAAGTTCGTCTTTAGCAAAAAAAATATTGACCGAGCTGTAAAACCTATTGCGCAAAAAAAAGATAACGTCAAAGAAAAATAAATGCAATGCCCCATTCCTAAAACCGAAGCGTTTGAAAGTTTGAAACGAAGCTGGAATTTCCAAGCTGAAATAAAATGTAGTGGCTTTTCTCCGGTTTTCGATGTAAATAAAAATTGAGATACGTCAGTCGCCCAGTTAACTCGGCAAAAGCGGTTACCGCGCGGAGGTGACGTCATGACGCAAACTCGCCTCTCGGGCGTACGTACTTGACGGTTACTGAAAAAAAGGCACTAAAGAGCAAAGCGGTAGAATTTTTACCCCGTTTTAGCTTTTAACGTTTTAGCCACGTTTACCTATACAGCTGGGAATTTTTGAGGGGCTTATTACAAAACAAGATCACATTTATTTGATAAAATAAAGACAGTGACAGCACTTGTTTTAAACCTGGTTTAGGATTTCTTGGCGGGAACGTGAAGCGTCATGTCTGCAGTTCTGCTTAATTTTCTAAAATTTGTTATTTTTCAAAGATTAATGTGGATTACTAACCGTTATATGTTTTTGAACGTACAGCAGTGTTGGTAAATTAAACAAAACAGTGCAACATCACTTTACAAAGTCTCCCAAGAAGTCCATCTGAGATCTTAGTATAGTCAAGGGGTTTAGGGGAGAGCATCTCATTTGTCATCTTTATCACCACTCATTCTCATTTACTATGCATTAAATATTACAGGTAAAAGCTATGTATTTTTGATAGTGAAGTATATAATACTTATGCTGTCTGTGTAGGTAGGTATATAATAAATAAATTTTCATAAGAAATTGTCTCAACTTACATATGAAATAATGTACATTATATCGAAATAAATAATTATATGCAACTGCTGTAAGTAATAGACAGCTTTTGTGTAAAATCAGTTAACAAACAAACAAGACTTGCAATGTGTGCAAATATTACACCTAACTCGTGTCTACCAAGAAGGTCGTGACCGCGAAAAGGTCGTTTTAAGTTTATACATTCCACCCAAAGTATAAAAGGAATAAAAACTTAAGCTATTCTTGAGACAAAAGATCCGAGATAGCGTTATTACATTAAACACTTCAGGACATAAAACAGACGTTTTAAGAGATCGACGGATCTTCTCCTAAAACAGAAGCGGAATTTGTGACATAAAATTGATGAGAACATTATCTACAGCAATATAATTTGATTGTCTGTTATGTATCTAAGTAAACGATCTTCTTACGACCTCTCGTAAAGCAACGTCTTATTGAAGTGATAACTATTTGAGTCCGCTATTGAGAGTATTCGCGGAGGTCAGATCGATGACCATTTGTCAAATGCCACTAATCATTTGTAGTCAAGCGATTCCGTGTTTATTTATTTCATTCCATCAGGAACACTGATGGTCAATTTATACTAGGGCAGAGTCAATCCAAAACTTAACATAACAAATTCAACCTTATATCCACAGCGTTATGCACATGTTACTTATAAGATTTCAAAACAGGCGCCCTCGTTCTATGAAATTTCATTCATTCATTAGTACAGCTTCGCTTCAGTTGTGAAGAATTTGACGCTTCGATGAGATTCGACTCTGTCCTAGTATAAATTGACCTTTAGGCCACTGTAAGAAGCGAGGCCTGCCCTCTGCCCCAAAGGAAATCTTCCACCGGACAGATGAAGATGCCCAAAGGCTGCGGCTCAATCCATAATGGTTGGGTAAATTATATAAAGGGTGTCCCAGAAACGATTGTCAAGCGGTAGAGCAGAGTTAGAGATAAAGCACCTTTACCGGGTACCCACCCGAATCACCTCCATATATTTTACGCGATTGTTTATAGTTTTCAAGTTATGATATTTTTCAATTTTTTTTTTATAAAGTAAAATATAATGATTTTTGTCTTTTTTTGATATGAAGTGAAAAATATACTTCTGCTGAATTTTATACAAAGAATATAATGGCTGTAAAAAATGGCCGTTTTCAAACCCAAAAAACTTGAATTTAATATAAATAATAAATAAATATTTTCTGACAATTACACCAATTATTTAGTTTCAAGATAAGTATCATTAGGAACTTGTGTTATGGATACTAAATAAAGTGATAAACATATATAAATACTTTTATTTTTTTTGTAAATACATGCTTAATATACATAAGAAAAACACCCAGACCAGAACAAATATTCATGTTCAAACACAAATATTTGTCCTGCGTGGGAATCGAACCCACGATCTTAGGAGCGGAGAGCGGGTATTCTCGCCACCACGCCATATCGGTCGTCAATATTGCTCTAGCATCCCCTTGAATGACACTTCAATTCAAGCTTGAGGAATGCGGTTTACGCGATTCAGGATCAATTCATCTGTACATTTCATTCTTCGCTTGTACTATGCCACATCAGAGGGCCTACTCTTTCGACGAAAACAAAACTTCGTTTACTACAAACTACCCAGGGATTGAAAGAGATAGGTACAAAGAAGCTGCGTTTCGTATAATCGTATTCGATATAGGTACAGTTTGAGGCGCTGCGTTTTCAGTGCAAATTTTCGTATGGAACCTATATGGTAAATAATATATTGCGAATAACACATACGTACTCCATGTGAACTAGAGATTTGCCAACTCGAATTGAACTCGAGTTAGCAGAATTAAAATGAGTAGGAAGTGTGTATAATTCGTAAAAGAATCGTTTCGAAGTATTTTTTTCCGTTTTTTTCAGACCTGTTAAAACAATTATCATAGCTTAACTTCGTTTGTTAATTGAAATAAAAAGATTTATATAGTTTACAGTGGAACTATTAACGAGCACCCAACGAACCCGCCGCGCTTTTGTCTCTTAGCTTTATTTGATTATTTACCGCCCAACTGAGTCAACTTGGGTGAGGAAGTCGAACTGACACATTCTCAATGAGAACAGTTCGACATATTGTGTATTACCACTAATATGTTTGATAAAATCTCGTGAGTGTCGTTGCTCCGTGTGGAGACCCTACCGTCGCCGACTCGACAGCGCCGCTCGCAACCGCCGTAGACACCGCCCTTGACGAAAGCCTGCCGCCTCTGGAGTAAGTACTTTATTAGTACTACCCGGCTCGAATGTCCCTATACACTCGAGGTCAAAAAAATCGCACCTTTCAAAAATCTTCTTTAAAATTTCGTAAACTTTATTAAGAGGGTAATGTTGAGCGTCGGTCGGTTGGTCGTTGCAGAACAGACACACCCTCGTCTCGTCTAAGATGAGAGCACTCCACTGCTCAAAGCTCCAATCGACGTGGTCACGAGCAAACTGCAAGCGGGCTCGTCGATGCGCGGCAGTCCTTGACCATTTTATACCCACAAAGGAAGCGCAAATAGGCTATTTGACAACATTTAAAATGTACTACAAATTGTTGTCATCCTAAAAGATTATATTATAAAGAAATATATTCCACTTTATTTTGATGTAAACCATGAGTATTTTTAACAAAATAAAGCAAAGGTAATGGCCCATTTAGTGTGAAAAATATACCCACGGCGTACAGAAATAAAATACGGCGGGAATCAAAGACAAATGATTATACTTTTCAATGATAAGTGGCGCATTACTGTGGCTCATGGGGATCATGAAAGAATAATAATAAAAAAATGTAATCTACCTAGTATGAAAACTTAACTTATAACTTGTGGTTTTAGGGAGGAGAAAATAAAATACATTTTTTTTTTAATGTTTATTCAGCCCCATCAATGTCCAAAACATTGTCCAAGAAAGCCGCAGGTGTTTCAATATTTTCTTGATGTCTGGCCCAGGATAAAAAGTACACTATGCTCACAATATGGGCACAACTTCCTATAGTGCGGCGGCCGTGAATGCATGAGCAGTAGTATCCCTCGATACTCTCTCGACCATGTCGTGTTGCATTCACCAAAACATAAGTATAATATTGTTTACTCCTGACATGTCGAGACTGTATTCTCCCTCTAATTAATATTTTGTTGTCAACCAACGTGCGGTCTGTATACTTCTAATGTGTACAGACCATTTGGTCGCATGTGCTCGTGGCAGTAAGATCTGGCTAATCTCAAGTGATAACTCCCCAATGTAAACAAAGTCAATTCTTCATATGTAAGTTGAGGAAAATCACCGAAAGATGGATCATTACCATCAATAGGCACGAAGGCTACTCTTTGCCTATTCATATTATTTTCTTGTACATATTGTGCCAATTCATTCTCTCTGTTTATATTCTCATTTATAATATTTATAAATTGCTCTACGTAGGTACACGCTATCTTCGTAAGGACGTCGGGTTGCATTAATTAGTGCAGCAGTAATCCTAAAGTCCGTCATTATATTAGGCAACGCAAGATTAAAATACGTATGCCGAAACCTGACCGAACGAGTTTGCTTTATGTGTGATGATATTTTTATTTAACAAAACAATGGCAAAATAAGTTTGTTTGTTTCATTTTCAAGTCTAAACCACTGAACCGATTTTGATTAAATTGCCGTGTATAGATATATTTTTTGATTTGGAGTCAGACATAGTATACTTTTTACCCAAGTGACATGTTTTCATGGATAAAATAATTTACAGACAGGCGAAACCGCTAATTATTATCCAATTTTTATTGGTCTGCTGCAAGATTTCTCCAACGAATTATTTTTTTCTTTTTACATATAATGAAAAGTGGGTTATGCTTGCATTATTTACCACCATTTTCGTTTTTGTACAAAAACATTTTTGAACCGGGTCGGATTATGGGCCATGACCTTTATGTAATATTTTTTAAATTTTTATCTGGAACATGAACGGCCTGTGATTGGTTGACATTCCGGTGACGTCACTCACAGGTCAATAGTTCGTTTCGTGAGTGTTTTTCCTGTTTTTATACGTTTATTGGCAGTTTTCTGATATTCTTCCATATTTTGTTACATCTCGTTGCGTAATACTTATCTATTACACATCTCAAAATGGATCCGAATTTTGTGAGAGCCGATAACAGCAACCTACCTAAGATTGATGCCTTCATGATTGCACATTTCTTCAAGAAAATAACGCAGATTACTATGCTGCGGAGCTTAAGAATGTAAAAACAGCTATGTAAGTAACATGAAAAAATATTTGATCTATTTCAAAATAAGGTAAAAATAATTTTGAGGTTATGTTATTATTGAGTAGGTAATAATACTGCTCAGTTTTTACTCTTTGTATTGCTATTGTTTCACAGGTCTGCAAGGGAGTCCTATGGAGACGATGCTATTGGGTACGTCTAACTACGCCGGGAGCATGGGATTTGCAAAATTAAGTGTAAAGCTTAGAATAATTACACCTAGAAGCCCAGTACGCGTCGTCAAAGTGAGGCAACTCAAACCTAGCCATATTGGCTAAGTTTGTTACGCGGCCCGTCAGTGCTCAAGGTCGTGTCGTATTGAAAACTACTCCTGATATTTTTATTAAAAATGACGGTTTGCGCTATGAACGGATATCACAATACGTCGGAAAAGCACAAGAAACATATTAACATAACATTACACGGGTAAATTCTGCGTTTGAACTTAAATTATTAAGTAAAACATTCATTAAAATGAAAAAAATAATTTCAATATTTGTTTCTTGACACTTGATGAAAATGTTGCCATTAAGGGGAAAAAATCTCCTACATTTTGTTGTAAGTGAAACACGTCTCAATTAGACAATAATTAAATTGCACAAAATGTTATTTGACAATTATCTGCTACTACCTCCACCCGCGACTTTGTTCGCGTGGAATAATTTCTTTAAGTATTATTATTCATTTATTTCAAGTTCTACACTCATATTGTGTTAGTAAATACGATCATATACGATAATCATCATCATCATATACGATAACACAAAAATCTTTATTTTTTCATTGATTGATTGATTTCACTTGATGTGGCATAAATCACATCTTAAAAAGGTGTAGTTTTATTCGATTCTGGTCTATCTACATAAAACAGTTGACTAACTATAACAATTTAAGAGTTTCATAGCTCTAAATATATTAAATAAATAATTAGTGAAAAATTATTAACCCCAGGCAGGATAAATATATACATTTTTTATAAAATTATAAAGTAAGTGGTTTTTCGCATAAACTAAATGCAATAAATAGCTAAGCTAAAGTGTAAAAGTTTCAACTTCCCTACTTTTAGGGAAAATTGAATGAAATGACAACATGATTTTTTTCACTGTTTGTGTTTGTCATACACCAGATGGTTCTTTGGTGGCTGCTTTAATGGGTGCAAAAATCCCTGACACAGCTGCAATGAAGAGAGGAAGAAATTTGGAACAGTCTGTCCGAAAGACAGCAATAAGTTAAAAAGAAAATTTACTTCTTGTGGGCTCTATATCTGCTAAGAATATCCAATGATTGGAGCATCTCCTGATGGTGTAACAAAAGATGCCATTATTGAAAACAAATGCCCCACCAAACTAAAAACCAAGAACAGATATTTTAATAATGGTGTGTTAGCAGAAAAATTTAAGGCACAGGTGTCGTTACAGATGTGTACAGATTAAAATATGTTATTTTTGTGTGGCAGATAGTGATTTTGAAACAAAACGAATGAGAAAATTATTTTAGTAACATATAATGATGCCTATGTTTAGAACTTGTTGCAAAAATTAGTTGTTTTCTGGAAATCAAATATATATCCAATATTATATTGTACCTTAGTTAGTTCATTACAAAATATCACCGATTTAGTGATTTTCTTTTCTCTATAATCCCTTAATGTTTAAATGTAATCATGTAATCGTAGTGTAGTAAGTTTAGAGTGTTAGGTTTATTATTATTTTTTGCTATTTTCTTTTTGATTGTAATGTTGCGTATGCAAGATGTGTTTACCTATAATTATAAGAACAGTTAGTTGTTTAATGTATATTGTTGTAATTTTTATTGTAGTTAATGCTGTGTCTTATGTTGGTAATCCAATAAATAAATAAACACAAATCTGTGAAGGACAATAAATTTACCAACTTTAAGTAAAGTTTTTGAAATAATTATCTTAGATCAGTTATCTGCATACTTTTATTTAAATTAACTTTTGCACAGTCAACAATATGGTTTCATCAAAGGTCGTTCTACAGCTGATGCTGGTGCTGCGTTACTACAGCATATTTATGATGCCTGGGAGAGGTCGCAAAACGCCATAGGAGTGTTTTGTGACTTATCGAAGACTTTTGACTGCCTTGACCACAGTACCCTAATTCTTAAGCTTAATTTCTATGGCGTGTGTGATTTGGCTCAGAAGTTGATAGTTTCATATCTTACATCTAGATTTCAAAAAGTAGATATTAATGGCGCTAAATCATATGGTTCGTGTATACAGATGGGAGTTCCTCAAGGCTCAATCTTAGGCCCATTTTTGTTTCTGGTGTATATAATTGATCTTCCTTTCTTTATTAGTAGAAAGTGTGAAATGGTGTTATTTGCAGATGACACATCAATAATATTTAAAACCAACAGAAATAAAAATAATTAGGACGATGTAAATAGCGCACTTTCAGAGTTGCTTCACTGGTTTACTGTTAATAATCTTCAGTTGAATGCTAAAAAACTAAATGTGTTAATTTTTCACTACCCAATGTAAGAGACGTTGAAACCAATATAGAATTGAATGGTCAGATGTTGGAAATGGTCGATTCAACCTTATTTCTAGGTGTAACACTAGATAAACACCTTCAATGGGGCCCACATATCGAAAGCCTTTCTGGTAAACTGAGATCTGCCGCATATACGATTCGAAAAATTCGTGAGATAACGGATGTCGAAACTGCTAGAATTGTTTATTTTAGCTATTTTCACAGTTTGATGTCCTACGGTATTTTATTGTGGGGATCTGCCGCTGAAATTGAGACTATTTTCATTTTACAGAAATGAGCTATATTTATAAACTACGGTCTAGATCAGTGATTCCCAAAGTGGTCCAGGTGGACCCCCAGGGGTCCACGGGGGATATAAAATGTACCATTTTTCGTTTTTATTTTACCTATCGGAATATAGGGACAGAACTCAGAAGCGACACTTTTTCATTTTTTGGCGACTTTAAGAATGTGGTAGAAATATAGCAGCAGGGGGTCCAGTAACATTTTGAAAGTGGTCCACGAGAAAAATAAGTTTGGGAACTACTGGTCTAGATCATCCCTTAGAGAGTTGTTTCGGGAAATTGGTATTTTAACTACTGCCTCGCAGTTTATCTTTAACTGTATTCTGTTTGTGCGGAAAAATATAAATAATTATTCTAAACGCTGTGAACGTCACAACTTTAACACACGAAATAAAAATAAACTGTTAAATCCATTTCTAAGACTCCAAAAAATTCGGAAGTCTTTAATGGGGCAAGGTATGAAATACTACAACAAAATTCCGCAGGATATATTGGATTTGCCCTTACACAAATTTAAAGTAGCTATTAAAGAAACATTGGTTAAGAAAGCATACTATTGTACGCAAGATTATATAAATGATAAGACGGCATGGCTGTAAATTATATCTATCATAGAACAAACAATTTTGTGGTCTGCGGCTGTTTGATTTTTATACTATTATTGTTATTTCTCATTTGTACAAATCTTTTTATTTTGTGGCTTGAGTATGTCATGCACACTTAAATGTCTCTGGGGTGGCGGCGTTATGCGTCGGGTCGTTACGTTCCCTAAAATATGGTTGAGTGAAACGATGGCTGGTTCATTCGTCATACTCGTGAACGAGATGATTTAGCTAACTGAAAGAAGTTAATATATTTTCAATCTGATAGCTGCACACACAATTTTTGTTGTCCTATCATTCTCCTAAATGATGTTTTTGATAAAGAACGCATAGTATTGTTCAAATGATTATATAGATATTAAGACTGAATTGCTGTAAATGATATCTTTCATAAGACCAAAAATATTTGTGGTTTGCAGCACATTTAATTAATATAATGTTATTTTTGTTAAAATTACTTTATCCTGTAGCTTGAGTATGTCATGCTCACTCAAATGTCTTTGCGGTGGTGGCATCATGCGTCGGGTCGTTGCGTTCCCTAAAATATGGTTGAGCGAAACGATGGCTGGTTCATGCGTCATACTCGTGAACGGGTGCCGCCAGTGGGGACTGGTCTGCTCATGTCTACTATGTTTATTCGTACTCATACTCGTATAACTTAAAATAAAAAGTTATTTTCTTCTTTTATTTTAAATCATGTGACTGCAGAACACATGTTTTTGTAGAATTGTCAAATTGTTTTACTACTAAGTACATATTCTTGTAACTGGCGGGAAAAACAACTAACCTTGACGATTTTCTTGCCCGTTCTTTTACGATCAAGCTCCCGCCCGGGCGCGCTAGTTTTTAAGTTTTGACGTTCATAAGAGCTCTTTTGAGCCAAACTTGAATAAATGAATATGAATTTGAATTTCAAACAAAAATAATTCAGAATTAATTGTTTTCATTTATTTTATTGGCGAACCCTGCAAATTTATAAGGGCACATGCAATAATAATGACATGATCTAGTACACGAATTAAATTTGTATTTATCACTGAATGTTGCTTTAGCATATGGAATTCTCTTAATCGCCTTATTACTCTTTCAATATGAAATCGCAAGCTGGCAATAACTTTGGTTTGGTGAACCTTTGTTTTTGATAACTTTTTACCAACAGTTACACTAGGTGGTCTTAAAAGTTTTATACCTTTTTCGTGAAGTATCTGTTCAATGTGTTTGAAGCCTCTGTCAGCTAAGATACAAGTACCTGGCTGTAATTTGTCTAGAAAGTTACAATTTTCAACTATAGTAACATCACTTGTCCTACCTCCGAATCCTTGAGAAACATAATTTATTAAACCGTTAGGCGTGCATGATATTAAATATTTTACAGTATTTCCCTTTTTGTACTCTGACCACGTTAGTGATTGATAAAGGGCCTTGGATGGTTTTTGTATGTCTATTTCTAGACAGTCGATTATACAGCTGATATCATAGTAGTTATGCCTAAATGCAATAGGGAGATTCTTTTTAGTTAAGCTTTTATCTAACTTTACAATGAATAGACTTAACTCACTACTTATTATTGGTACGTTTGCCAAAAATATTTTACTTGCATATGATAATGATATTCCAAAATTATCTGCTAATTCAGAAAATGTGCTATTTAATCTAATTCTTTTTAAGCATAGCAAAATGTGTTCTATTTTTATATTTGTGTGTATATGCAACAACTGAACTAAAAAATAGCATTCTTTGGAAATACCTATATACATCAGAGGTTTCTTAGAAATTAAATTCGTAGTGATTTTAAGACACTGCAATTGCTCAATTTTTTCATTGGTATCTGTAGCATTACTATCAGAGTCAGTAACCCTTGATGATGGTGTAGTTATAGATGATAGGTGACCACTCTTAAAACAAGAAATATCACTGTCTGATTTTTCATCTTCAAGTAAATGTCTCTTAAGTTTTTGTGCAACTCCAGACTGCAATGGTTGAATCTTAATAGGTGAGGTAAAACTAGATGTTGTTGAGTCTTTAAACGGTGAGGTAGAAAAATATTTATTTTGAGATTTTGTTTGCACATGTTTACTCCTATAATGTATCTTTATTTTTGATCGAACAGCTTTTTCTGCAGTAATGACAGATGGTGTCATTGCATCTTTGTCTTGAGTTTTTGGTATTTCTAAAAGGAATATAATAAACTGAACCTCTAAAAAATACTTTTTTGATCATCAAAATTACTGAGTGAGCATCTAATGAGGTGATTAGGTGCTCAATCAGTATTTTTGATGCACAAAAAGGTTAGGTTAGGTTGGCAATTTATTAATTTTGAAGACACGTTAAATAACACCCTTTCTAAAAAGAGAAAAAAATTATCAATTAAAAAGTATTTCTAAGTAAGTACTTCATTAAATGCAAATAACATCTTTTTTTTGTTATAAATAACAAGCATACCTTCTGGTTCAATAATAGGTTGTATAATATTATCATCTTTTTGTAAGCTTTCAACATAAGTTTCAGCGTTTTGACTTTGCAGACATTCTGTGATAAGATTCGATCTTTGTCTCTTGTGAAATAGTTCTCGAGAACACTCATGATAAGACAGCCTTCTTTTGCGATCCTCTTGGCAATTAAATTTAGATGGCACAGCCTCAGCTGCTAAAAGTATCTTCTGACTGTAGCCCATTTTGTATTTCATATAGTTGGTTGTGTCCTTTTCCATCTGTAATGCAAAATGATTATTAACATGTAGGTAAGTAAAAAATGACATTTAGTATTTTTTTCTTAGAAAACGAAACGAAAAGTAGTAAAATATAACTATATGAATATAATTAATAGGTTTTTAAAGAATTCTTAATAATATTGCCGTTTATTAAGAGGTTATATAGTGATACACACTGAACCAAAACAAATACATATATCGTTAGATTATCACATATTATAACTACAATCTACACACATATTTAATTGTAGTTAATTATTACTTACATCAAAGTGATCTTCACACATAAAAACATTTGTATGAGATAAAATGCTATTCGGGTCTCTTCGAGCTAATTGTAACCATTTTTTTCGTCTCTTGGGATTGTTTGGCACAGAAACAAACAATTTTTGAGGATTCCTTATACTTGTAATCGTACAACGTGGAACTACACACCATTTGTATCCCATTTTAGGGCATAAATAACAATTAACAAATAAAAATACTCTAACTGCTCTAATCAAAACAAACAGTTTACTATAGACTGTGACGTCGACGTCGTGCGTGTCACGTGACCAGCGTCATTACAGAAACAGTGTTTTACGCGGGTTTTATTAAATTTAAACTTCAACATTGATTTTTCATCATTAAAACATTAAATATTTCGGAAATATCAATGCAGGGTAGTTATTATCATATAAACAATAATATAAAACTGTTTTCCAAAATTTGTCAAATAGCCTATTGCGACTCTTACGGGTAACAAATTTGCATAAAATTTTTGTAATACTTTATTTATGGCATTAGGTTTGTATTCTTTTAATCAAAAGTTATGTGTTTTATTTAAAATAATATAATATTATTTTAAATTAAATCATAATCACAGGTGCGGCTTCTTGGAATTTCAAGAGTTTTTTTTTCCCCTAATTACTAATTTATAATTTGCCAGCGTCAAGTGTCAAGAAAATTTAAAAAAAAAATTGGCAAATATAAAATCATACGTTGCTTTCCCAGGAGAACTTTAAGTCTTCGATCAACAATACAACTAGATAACGGGTCAGAGTCTTAAAAACGGCCGAGAAAATAACGCCTCACTTCAAAGTGGGGTCTTATTTTCGAGTTAGTTCACTTGTGATTGCGCCAACGTGCGGAAGTGCCACAATGCCTCAGTGTGTGTTCAAAAACTGTGGAAATAACTATCGAAAAAAAATGTATCGGACGGAATATCGTACTTTCGGTAAGTAAATATAATTTTATAATATAATAGATTAAATATTCGCCTTTTTAATAACATTACACTATTAACTTTGTAAAGTTAACCTACGCGCCAACATTGGCAAATGTTGGCGCGTGAGTTTGCCATAAGTTGGTTGTGTCAGAACAGTGCAGCTATGGATTTACTTTTTAAGTTATTATTAAACTTATTTGTTAACAAATAAAGTCTAATTTAGACACAATAGTCAATGTGTATAAAAAATGTTTAGATAAGAACTTCTATTTCTTATCGCTTTCTGTCATTCATGTCGTAAAAGCGTAAGTGAATGTTGACACAAACAAAAGCTTGCTTTATATATTCCAGATAAGGTGTAAGTTTGATAAAAAATATTAAAGCTAAAAGTCGTTTTGCTCCATTTCATAGGGTATACCTATATCTATTTATTCTATAGTCACTCGGTGCCATATTTGAGTTCTGTTTTTGTATGTGATGCGTTATCTAGTTGTATTGTTGATCGAAGCTTTAAGTACCTGCTACAAAATAAACAAATTCTAATTTCAAGAGTTAATGACAGTTGAGAGTTAATTTCGCAGAGGTAAGATTTTTTTGACGCAGAGTGTATAACTGAGATGAGTCATAAATACAATACCAAATCACACGGAGCCATGTTTGCTAGTGGGACATGCATTCAAGTATATATGCAACTAATTAAGTGCGTGATTTAAAAATCTGTACTGTAGAAGCTTACTATGAAAAGTCACTTAGCTACCGTACGACATCTATGGTATGATGTGTGGTGAAAATTGCTCACTTCCTGTCTCGGAAACGTTGAGCCGTTTGTCCCGCCCGGCTATCAGGAACATCTATTGCAATCAGTGCCTTCTGACATGACCAGGTTAGACCTATCGACAGGGAGGCGATGGCCTCCTTCTGCGAAGTGGTGATGTCGCAGAAGGAGGCTGCGGAGCAGGACTCGCTCTCTCTCCGGCTACGCAGTTGGCGCAGCGGGCGGGCTAGGAGGGCCCGTCCAGCAGCGCCAGAGGGGTCTTAGGCGGTGGGGGGCAGGGGCCCCTACCGTCTAACTATAGGCCCCCCGCGAAGTCAACCACATACGCCAGTGGTCGCATAAGGAGGTTGGGGGGGCGCGACATGCGCCACTCTGAGGAGGTCCTCCCGGTTCTGATCCGGGGGACGTTGGCCGCGAGCGGGGTACAGAAGCTTTATACTTTGGCACTGGCCCCCCCGCCCCTTTTTTCAACATTGATGGGCGTCGTCGGAAGATTGTTAATGGGTAGGACTGCTGGCGGTCGCGTCTGCCGCAGTGAGCCGGAAAGGTAGTGCGTACAGGCATTTTGCTACCGCATAAATTTAAAAAAAAGTGTGCAGGCTGGGCCCTACCGGAGTAATGCTACTAGGATACAATTATTAAATAATAACTACATATTTAGGTTTTTAAGAAATACAATTTTATTATATTGAAATAAGAATCATTTGTTTTAGGCATCAGAGCCCACAGACGCATTTTATTTAATTAAAGTTTAATAATAATTATACCATAGTAAAAACAAATAATATATTTTTATCAATAAAACATACAATTGGACTAGAATGTTATATCTAAAATAATTACTAATTCGTATTTACATATGACATTAAATCTTTTTTTAACGATTTTTCTATACTGACAATTCGGTTTTACATAATTATTACAGCCAGTAAAAGGGCTATCCAAAAATTACGTCACTCGTTAAGGGGGTGGGAGGGGGTTGACGAAGTGTGACAGGGGTCGAAGGGTTCCTAAATTTCGTGGCGTCACATTTCAAAATCCAGGCCCTATAAAAAAACTGTAACTGCTGTTTTAATGTCATTGTTTCTTACTGTATAATTGCAAAAAATGCAATGAGTAAAGAATCCTAAGTCAGTGAAAAAATGTGACATCACACTTAGGAGGAGGTACTCTCACAAGTGTGACCAGCTGTGACAAGGACGGATGGGGGGGGGGGGTAAAGAGATCACGAAATATGTGTGACGCATTTATGGATGGCCCCTAATATACACAGTTGGGGCTTGGCGCCACTTTATAAAATCCTATAGCAATTTTTCTAGCTGGTTTTCAATTTTTAGAAAAACCCGCTTGTTCGGTGTGTTGGCCTAAGTGGGTTCTCTATACGAACTGAAATGCTGAAGTTGACTTTGATCAAGGACTTTCAACTACCATTAAAATCTACTATACAGGACACACGACTGAATGCTGTGTAATGGGCAAAAAGCCATAGGTATAAAGCACTGAGAGCTTTGCCTATGCTTATCTAGGCTTCCTTATTATACGCAAAGGATTTTGACCCTTATCGGTCTATGCATACAGAAGACACTTTTATATAATAATAATATAATTACAAAACTTGACTTAAGGAACCCTTTTGAAAACAAAGCATTTAAATAAAAAGAAAACTTTATACATTATCCACTGATAATTTAATATTTTTTTCACTGATGAATATAAATTTCGTGTTTAGGGACTATCAAGACCTAAGGAGCTTAAGCCAGCAAGTGGTGCACCTGCAAGTGGTGCACCTGCTGATCAACGGACGAGGCTCTGGCGAAAATAACAGTGTTCGGTAAGCGGCAATAGGCTCGCCTTCGAGGAAACAGGCGTGAATGTATGTATGAATATAAATTAAACGCATAAGATTTCAACATAATTATAACTCCTCATTCATTACTCAAAATCATTTTGTAACAAAAAAGTTACTGACTTTCTTCAAATATTTTGTAACACCATCAGCATAACCACTGTACAGATTTAGATATTAGTTAACAGAAAAATAGACTTAGATCGCCATAGGATACTCTTTATCTAAGAGATTCATTATAAGAGGACTCTTAAAACGCTCTTTAATGGACATTAAAGTCCCACTACTGAGCACGGGTTTCCCACGACCTAACCTGATAGGGATTTAGGTTGTACCTACTCTTAAATAATTTTTCAAACTGCTTAGTAGTCTCTAACTTATCTCAGACAATAAAATACAGTGATAACCGGGACCAAATCCGGTTAAAAATGCCTTCCGAAGCGCGTAAAGATATTAAATGCCACACGAAAAACCACCAGGTATATTATCCAGGATCACCTTGTACTCTGCTTTACTTTGATGATCGTTTACGACCACCCATACTCGGCGCAATATCTCACTGCACGCGAATTTATATGACCCCGCGTGCGAGCGCAGTAAACTATATTGCTCGCACACTCCCACTTATGTATCTTATGGCAACGCGCAGTGAAGCAAAATGCTATGTTATCGGTAAATGCTGACTAAAATAAAACACTAAGTTTTATTTTTATATGATCCTCATGTTCACTGTTTCAATGTGACCTTCATTAACATATAAAAGGTAAAAGTGACTGTTATCCCATTATCGAATTCACAATTTTAAATCTGTCGATAGCGCATGCTCACCTCAAACACAACACACACAGTTTGCGACTAGTACAGTATGTTGTAGCTATGACCATATCTAAGGTATAGATTTATAAATATTTTAAAGTTGCTTATCAATATCACACAACAACAATTCACTGTCTGATTCCACACTTCCGTCTGAGTCTTCACAAGAGTTTTCCTCGGATTTTTCATCACCTGAAATTTATTATAAATAATAGTATGTGAGAAACAGAAATTGTTTCAAAGAATATGTAAATAACAACTTAACACTTTGCAAACTGTGCTTTGTATTAATTATAAATTTTTTATTTAGGTTGGTTGGTAATGGATTGGTGGTTTAGCACATTTAGCCAGTGTCAAGTTAGAGATTATTAATAATATTTAATACATAGTAAATGAGAATGAGTGGTGATAAAGATGATAAATGAGATGCCCTCCCCAAAACCCTTTGAGTTCTCAGTAAAGATGTGGGACTATACTGAGATCCCACATGGACTTCTTGAAATATTAATGTACCTATATGGTTCCTACTAAGATCTAAGGAGACCAAGCCAACCTCACCTGCAAGTGATGCACCTGCAGACCAACAGACAAGGCTCTGGCAAACATAAAAGTTCCCAGTAAGCGGCGGCAATAGGCCCGCCACCTATTATGTGGGACCAACAATATAACTGGCGAAATATAGGCTTATTATATGCCTCTGCCTACCCCTTCTTCCCAGAAGGCGTGGTGTTATGTATGGATGTAAGTATGTCATATTTAATTAAAAAGTATTTACCTGTATTAACAATAATTTCTGGCTGTGAATCATTGTCTAAATGTTCTCTTCGCCAATACTGTTCCTCTTTACGTTTAGTATGGTTCATTTGTAACCGCCAATCATTTTCTGTTATAGATTGTAGCGCTTCTAAAGCCAAGTCCTCAATTTCACTCTCTGGTTCATTTTTTTCTTCAATTCTCTGTTTTACAACATCCCATATGGTCTCAATGGGATTAAGGTCCCAGCTGTACGGTGGCAAGAGGAGAAGCTCATGACCATGGCTTTTCAATAGATTGTCTATCAAAGACCCATCAACTGGTTGATTTTTTATGATCAGCTCAAATAGTTCTATTTTTGTATAGTGTTCTTGATAAGGTATGTTATTCTCACTCAACCATTTCTTCATAGTATCTGTATTAGTTCGCAATGTTGGAGGTTTGGTCACAGCAGAACTACACAAACTGCTATCAACCACGATAATACAGTTAGGAGATAAATTTGGTAATAGCTTGTTTGAGATCCATTGTAAAAACTTTTTACAGTTAATTTGTCTACGGTAATCCTTAATTTTCGAATTGACTTTCCACACTGCTTCGGCATTTCGAAAGAAACCTTTTTCATAACCTGCATGAATTATAATTAAAATATTTCCAATACTATCGGACTTTTGAATACCTAAATCTGTCCGTTTGTTATTGTCGCTAAAATTACAATGTAACCACATGGACCCTACATATATGATAGGTTTTTTATTAGGCCCTAATGAATCATTTTCATGCATTCTTCTTAAATATCTGGCTCTCCAAGCTCTTACTTGTGGTTGCTCAACCAAGTCTAATCGCTTTTGGTTACAAGTCTTAAAACAATAGCCTAATTCGTCTTTCAGTATTCTTACCATAGTGGTCTTCTTACCGGGGAAATTTATATCAGCTTTGGCACGAGCTAGAATCTTATTAACTGTAAGCCTTTCATTGTCTTTACACAAATTCATTATTATATTTTTTATGGCACACAAGTCAAAGTTATCCAAGCGTATTTTTCGACCTCGTCTTTGCCAGGTAGGAGTGCGTAGTCTTCCAGTATTTTCTGCAGCGATTTTACCTTCACCTCTTATTCGTGTTATTGTATTTTTATTGACGCCTGTTGCCGCTTCTACGCGTTTAGTAAGCTTGGTGCTTTTAACTTTAAAAAACTCAACTATTTCGTCAAAAAGTTCTTTAGGCACCACTACGTTTGAATCTGTACACATAGCATTCTGATCTACAGACAATAACGATTTTAGCAAATTGTTGCATACATTTTTCTCTTCGGTCAAATATTTGTCGACACTGAATATTATTTCACGGGAGCGACCCGAGATTATTTTTCCCCGATTTCGACTCATTTTATACAATGAATGTATCAGGGTCAAAAATTTATCGAATCAAATTTACATTAAAATAAATTAAGTCCATTTAAATACGAAAAATTCGTATCTATCTATGAAAGATCCGCGATAAAACTTCAGATCTTTTATTTATTTACGTTGATACGTTGTTTTTTTCATGGTCAGGGTCAGGACCGCAGATAGAGTAAGGTCGTACATATTCTGCCTCTTTACTTAAGAAAAATAACAGCACAGAGTAAATACTATCTTGTTTTATTGACACATATTGAAATATAAATTTGAAATATTTTCAATATGTTTATTTTGGATTGTCTTCTTTGAATTTCAAATTAAAAGTAAAATTGACAACTTCAGCAATAATATTAATAATTGTTGTACTATATATACTGTGATAGGCCTGTTAAATTTTTTTGGTTTTTCTTAAAATTTACACCGCAATTCGTTATGCACTAATAGCTTTTTTTTTTCTTTTTTTTTTCGGATGGAAAATCGTCTAATGACCTTCTCCCGCTGTGGGTGGAGCGGGAGGGTGTGTCAGACTTTTATTGACTTCAAACCATCCATATTCCTTCTTGTGCCTGCTACGTCCAGAGGCCGCGGTAGCCCTTTCGGACAGTCCCGCAGCCCCGGCAGGCTTGACCCCTCCCTGGGGGCCCTCACTGTGCTGACATTTTTTTAAGGCGCGTGTGGAACACGAACGCGCCGTCGACGCTGCCGGTCGCCTATAGAAGGCGGACGGGCGGCGAGTTACCCATTACTCATCGCCCACAAGCCAGCGCCTACGGTGGCTGGGAGTCACCTCGTGCCTGAGGGACTCCCAGCCACCGTAGGCGAGACTCTGACGCCGAGATATCTGGGACGAGAGGCACTCTGCCTTTCTCGTTCTGCCGCCTCCTTTGCTTGCATGACTGCTTCGCAAAAGGAGGCAACAGCACCCCATTCCCTCTCGCTTCGGACCATGGCCTCCACCAGGGCCGATCGCGAGAGGGCGCCGCCACCAATTACCGCTACGAGGACACGCCGGTGCTCCGCCCAAGCGGGACAGACCGCGGTGGTGTGCTCCACCGTGTCCTCCGGCTGATTCTCACAGTGGTGACAGCCGGACGTTTCCTCCCGCCTGATTCTGTGCCGGAATCTACCGAAGCAGCCATGCCCGGTTAGAACCTGCGTCAGGCGGTAGGTGAAAGCGCCGTGGCGCCTCTCTAGCCACTCCTCAAAGAGGGGCCTTACCGCCACGATTGTGGCGAGCCCTGCACGGGGTTGCGACAGTCTTTCCCTCCATGTCGCCATGAGATCGCGCCGGAAGTCTGTCCGCTGCACATCGAGCTGCCGTGCAGCGGAGTTTCCCATGCAATAATAGCCTTCATTGCTGTATGATGAACCATAATGCAGTAAATATATTTTCTTTCAAGATGGCCCTTGGATAACTTATATTACTTTATGCTTTAATCACGGGTAGGCAGTACACCTAATTAGAGTTATCTTAACTCAGCTGTCAGGTGAAACGTCAGTTCACAGAAACAAGATTTCTTGTTTTCTATAATTTATTGTGTTTTTCAATTGAAAATGTCGGAAAATGGGCACCACGATGCGTAAAAAAACTCAAGTATCTTTCGTCATACGCGACGAGGAAGAGAGACGTCATAAAAATGGCATTACTTCGTTGCAACTGGACCCTATTCAGGGAAGGCTTTACTCTGCCGGGCGAGATGGTATTATCCGGGTTTGGAACACAGCTACAGGGGTTCAAGATAGATATATACAGAGTATGGAACACCACACAGATTGGGTAAACGATATAGTGCTATGTTGTGGTGGTAAAAACCTGATTAGTGCATCATCTGATACTACTGTAAAAGTGTGGAATGCTCCAAAAGGATTTTGTATGTCTACCTTGCGTACGCACAAGGATTACGTTCGAACGCTGGCCTACGCCAAAGATAAGGAACAAGTAGCGAGTGCAGGGTTAGACAGGGCAATATTCCTATGGGATGTTAATACTTTGACAGCTTTAACTGCTAGTAACAACACAGTCACAACCTCTAGCCTGGTAGGCAACAAGGAGTCGATTTACAGTCTTGCCATGAACCCTCCAGGAACAATACTTGTAAGCGGTTCCACAGAGAAAGTTCTCAGAGTATGGGATCCCCGGAACTGCTCTAGACTTATGAAATTAAAAGGCCACGCGGATAATGTTAAAGCTTTAGTTGTAAGCCAAGATGGGTCACAGTGTGTTTCAGGCAGTTCAGATGGTATGATAAAATTGTGGTCCTTGTCACAACAGAGGTGTGTGTCTACCATCAGAGTTCATTCAGAAGCCGTATGGGCTCTATTAGCGACTGAAAACTTCACACATATTATATCAGGAGGACGGGACCGACTAGTCATTATCACCGAACTCCGTAACCCTGATAACTTTATGATAGTTTGTGAAGAAACTGCCCCAATACTGAAACTGTGCTTCACAGCTGACCAACAGGGTGTCTGGGTTTCTACTTCCGAATCTGATATACGCTGTTGGAAACTGCCACCTAGAAACTCCTTAAGTTCTGATATGTACAACCAAAACAATTACAACACTAATAATGTTTACCAAACACAACCCTTGTACCACATTCCTGGAGGCCCTGCTATAAAACACTACTCAGTTTTGAACGATAAAAGACATATACTTACGAAAGACACAGTAAACAATGTAGCACTATATGATGTGTTAAAAGCTTGCAAAGTTGAAGACTTAGGTGAAGTTGATTATGAGGAAGAATTAAAAAAGAGGTTTAAAATGGTCTTTGTACCTAATTGGTTTAACGTTGATCTTAAGACTGGAATGTTAACGATACACTTGGGGCAAGATGAGACTGATTGTTTAAGCGCATGGGTCAGTGCCAAAGAAGCTGGTTTAACGACAGAAAATGATCAAAAGGTAAACTTTGGTGCGTTATTGCTTCAAGCCCTGCTGGAACATTGGAGTCATCCAAATAGAGTGAATGAATCAGGCATGAAAGTGATTGGGAACAACTTCTTCAGCGTACCACTTCATACACCACTAATTTTCAGTGAAGTTGGTGGCAGAACACTGTACAGACTTCAGGTAAACATAATCCTATACCTAAGCATATTTCTTATTATTTCAGTGTTAAATATTTTTATTCATAATTTGTTTTATTATACTGCTATTGGAATCATACTTAACATGCTTGAGGAGTTTATTGTAAAAGGCTTTAATAATAAATAATACAGTTGCAACATCGACAGATTAGGTATACTGATTTTTGAAATGCTGAATATTTTGATTGCTTGCCTTTATAGTCAAATAATTGTGCTGTTTAATCAATCTTTATTACTGCATAGTATAAAACAAAGTCATTTTCTACTGTCCGTCCCTATGTATGCTTAGATGTTTAAAACTAGGCAACGATGCGGTCTTTTTGATAGATAGAATGATTCCAGAGGAAGGTTTATATGTAGGTTACGGGGACGAAGTCGCAGACTGCCGCTAGTAAAATATTTTAACGAAATTTTTATGCAAAAGTAACACTTATAGTCCCTGGACTATCCCGTAATGACCGTAATGACTGTATGTTCCGTAATGACATACAGTGATGACCTGTCATTACTGTACTTATTAATTAAATTAAAAGCCTAGATGCTATAGTGGCTTGCCTTTTTCAATCCAACAACTGTACCAACTGATCCCTTATCATCTATTCTTTGCAAATCAACGACTTGGACTGATGCCCTCTCACCATTGGTTATGCAAATAGACCCTACCCCCAGAAGTGGGATGACAACAAAATATGTTTTTCTCATAAACTGTGTTAAGCTAACATAATGATCTTAAATGCTTTTCAGGTAGGAGATGCCGGTGGTGAGAACGAAGGAAACCTATTGATTGAAACCGTACCATCATGGGTGGTGGAGGTGGCTGTGGAAATGTCTGCTCCGAACCTTAATAAGCTGCCGTTCTACCTGTTACCACACTCAAGTTGTCAGAGCAAACAGGATCGGCAGAAGAAGGTAATATTTTACTTGTATCTAAATTGCAGCTCCCATCTTATAGACTGTTAGGCTGTGTCCCCAGTAGGCAAACTGTTAGCGGCCGACTGAGTTTGCGGCGTATGCGGCGTATTTTGTACGCCCTTCCATATATTTGAAATGGAGTGTCCACAGTCTGCTAGTTTTGCGGTCACTGTACGCAGTTTGCAGCGTTGGTCTCTCAGTCTTGCAACTCAGTCGGCCGCTAACAGTTTGCCTACTGGGGACACGGCCTTAATGATTGTCGACTGGTAGCTGGTGAATGCAGGTGGCAGATCTTGTCAATTAATTTGGAAAGCTGTTGGGGCGGCCTATGTTCAGCAGTAAACTTTATATGCCTTAAATGATGACGTAGCATCTATAAAGAGTAGAGTTATAGGAGAACTCTCTCATAAGGTGCAATAATATAAGAACTTTTTTTATAAAAAAGAAAGTTATAGGTTTTATTAAACAGATAAATGTGGGACAATCTAACATGCGTATTTGAAAACTTTTTCCTTCCAGATTATTTGATCATATTATCTCTCACTAGAAAAAAATCTGGCATCTTCTAGAATATTTTTTTAATACTTTGACCTAATTTAATATAGTAGCCTCATGTCACGCATCACATTTAAACGCAATTGGAAGAAATCGTTATCGAATAAATGAGAAAAAATACCATTTGTTAAATTTAAAACAAAAGTGGATTCAATATGAGACAGCACACCATTTGCATTATTCTCGACATGGCGCATGACGTCACGTGAGCACTGGTTTTAATCAGTCTTTAAGTTAAATAAAATGAAAAGATTTTTTTTTTTTGGTACATATACATAGACTAATCATTGCATATTACTTTGTGAATAACGTTGTTGGTTACTTAATAAGTAAGTGTATAGCTCAAGATAAAAGTATATTCAATAATATTGTTGCACTGTAACAAAAAATTCAAATAATAATAAAGTTGTTATGTAATATCTTTTCCAGGACCGTCTAGTAGCCAATGACTTCATCCAATGCAGAAAAGTAGCAGAACATGTGGTAGAGAAAATTGTGGGCAGCGGCGATGCAAACGGTGCTAGTACTGGGTCGGGGAAAAACAGCACCAATGAGGACAGTGGAAATGACGCACCAGAAGAAAGGGTAGAGCTGTTATGCTGTGATCAGGTGAGTTTTATTATTAATCTATATCGTATTTATATTAATACAAGTTAAGTAAGTACAGTCAGATTCCGATATATATAGCATTTTGGGTGCTACCAACTATCTGACGCCGACTGTACCAGTACCGGGTCCGGATAGAACAGCGTCAATAGGGACAGTAGGAATCATTCACCAGAAGAGCGTGTAGAGCTGTTATGCTGTGATCAGATGAGTATTAGATCACAAGATTCTATATTCGGCGCAACATGGCGCTGCACGCAGAGTCATAAAATATGATTTGTTCATTGTTTGCTTGCGTCAAGCATCGCGCACGTGCATGCGCGTCAAACCAATGATAAGGAGATCAAAGGTAAACGGTCACTTTAACATTTATTTTTTAACAAGGTTCACATTGAAAACATTGAACATGCAGATCGTAGAAAAAATATGACTAATTGATTTATTGTATTCTAATTTTTGTAAGAATTTATTGATAACATGACGATAAGCGCGTTTTTCTTCACTGCGCGTTGACATATGATATAAGTGGGAATGGGCGAGCATTAAAGTTCACTGTGCTCGCGCGCGAGTATATTTCCAGTCCCAATCTCGAGCTCTTCATTCTGGGGCCCTATTGCTTTAAAAGCGATATAAGTGCTCTTGTGTAATAGTTCAGTGGAAGTTAATGATATGTATCACTTATCTAGTTCAATTAGTTCAGTTAGCTCAGTAAATTGCAAGTGCTTCGCTGTTTCATTTAATTCAATTACATTACATAACTTACGCATTGTGAGTGGACTGATCTATTTTAATGACGACTACTACTACTAGGTACTATTGAAATATGTATAAGATATCCGCAGTCAAGAATAATTACAATTAAAATTTTTAAAATCGAAAATATTACATACTAAAGTAACAGTAAAGCGCAGTGACGCGAGCCGAGCATCTGTCTCGCTCTTGCAGTTATAACAAATATATCCGTACGTTTTACTCTCATACACTTCTGCCATCACAGAGTTAGCGAACTGCTTTGGACCATAGTGAATTTATGATAAATATGGACTAGATAGGTGAAGTACTTCAATTGTGTCATTCATTCATGCACTACCCATGTCTAGATGGATAGCCGTCTAGCTGGTCCTTTCTTAGTGGATACTAAGGAGTACAGTGGGAACGATGCTGTGATCAAGTATGTCTTATCATGAGTAATCGGAGTAGAAAAATCTTTTCTGTTAATTCGGGATACATTACTTCAATTGCCGGTATTTAGTCCAAATCAGCTCAAATTCGCATAGGGCTGAAAGTTGTTACGAATGTTTGAAACATCATTATAAATAAAATGTGGAAAGTCAATAGAAGTAGCATTAACTTGGTTTTTGTATTGTAAAATTAAAATTTAATAAATAAGTAAAGTACCCAATGAATTTGCAGAAATAAATTCCACTCCCCTGTTTGCAAAATTTCCGTTACTGTTTTGAGTATGAGAGACATCATTCAATTATCAAAAAAAATATCCACCTTAGGATCCAATCCAACATCACCTGCAAGTCGTGTCACTAGCAGGTGAGGTTGGCTAGGGATCCTTTTTTTTTTTTTTTGTTTTACGGTAACAAAATGCATTTACGCACTGCCTTCCGGCCAAAGGGGGACCGAAAGGGGGTGTGGGACTCACCACCGGCAGACACGACCGCCGGCAGCAATACCCACTAAAAATCTTCCGACGACGCCCGCCGCTTGTTGAGAAAGAGGCGGGGGCCAGTACCTGGGTTGCAGCTTCTGACACCCCGCCTGCGGCCAACGTCCCCCGGACCAAAACCGGGAGGACCTCCTCAGAGAGGCGCAGTGGACGCGCCCCTCCTACCTCCCCCTGCGACCATAGCGTGTGTGGCCGACTTCCCGGAGGGTCCATGGTTAGACAGCAGGGGCCCCCTGCCCCCGCTGCCTAGACCCTCCTGGCGCTGTTGAGCGGGCCCTCCTGGCCTACCCGCAGCGCCCTCCATAGGTCCCTCTTAGTTTCCCCCCCGGTAGTCAGTACTAAGGGCACCCAGAGTCGTCGGTCTCTGGGTGTTACCTTTTCCCTAGCGCCTCCTGCGCCCTACCGGGAGGTACTCAGCCCCCCCACCACGACAAGGTGGAGACCAGTCGGGGGGGTGGCTAGGGATCCTGCCGATCAACGGACGAGGATCTGGCTCGCCATCTAACTCACCAACCAACCACCAACATTATAACGGGCGAAATGGGGGCGTTTAATATGCTTCTGCATACCCCTTCGGGGAAAAGGCATGATTATATGTATGTAATGTATGCTATAAAAATCATTATAATTTATTCAAATCCCGGATTTCAGTTAGAGTAGAAAATATGTATTGTGTACGGATTGATATAGTTATTGTGTGAACTATTTTTATTAATAATAATATTGAATAAATTAAGTTTTTTTTTGAAAAACTATTCATTGGCTATTTTAATTTCGAGTTATATAAACTATATTATAGCTAAGTCAAAAATCTGATATCCCATAAACAGTGTGGGATCTCCTTTAATTTTTATTTATAATTTTATATTTTAATTTCAGGTACTCGACCCCAATATGGACCTAAGGACAGTACGACATTTCATATGGAAGTCTAACGTAGAATTTACATTACACTATAGAGTATTGAAACAGTGAACTAATTCCACGTATGTTTAGGTCACAAATGAAGCTACATTTCCTTTAGTCAGTAAACTATACAGGAGGCCCTGTCATATGACGATTACACCTATCGCGATAGCTAACATTCTGGAAGTAATATACACGGTGTAAAAAGATCCTGATCAAAACCATTAATTTACAAACATATCCTGAATAAAATAAAATGAAATAAAAACAAGAGACATACCCAAAAAATATTGTTAAGAAACGAATTTTATTTTTTGATATTAAATACGCAATGAAGCGCGCGCAATAGATCGCGTCTGTGTGTGTACACACAGAGAGACGCGGCCTTTGTATTGTGTGTGTACGCGCGGTATTGTGTGTGTTTGGCCCACGCGAGATTTTAACAAAATAACTTAAGAATATACGCAAAGTTTTTTTTGAGTTCTGTCCTTCAACAACTATAAGGCTGATTTCAGAAGTAAAGTTTTAAAAAAAAAATCATAATGCTGGGCAGCACAAGTAGCTCTCGGCTTTTCAAACCCTTTATATCTGTATACCGCTCTTAAAATATTATAATTACTATTAATTTTGTGTATAGGTATATGTAGTTTATTAATAACACATATTTAATTCTATGTAAGTTTATATGTTTTCTTATTCGTACTGCCTCATACTTTTCTGCTAACCCAAAGGTTAACTGGTAGAGAATGCCTTGCAGCATTAAGTTCGCCTTTTGTACATTTTAATTTTAATTTGTGCGATAAAGTTTAAATAAAATAAATAAAAATAAATAAAATCGTGGGTTCGATTCCCAATAGGTCACAAATGATGCTACATTTATTTTAGACAGTAATACATTCGAGAGACCTTGTCATGTGATGCTTACACCTGTCGCGATGTAACAGTGTGAAAGTGAAAGATATGTAACCAAACTTGTCGCGATGTAACATTGTGAAAGTGAAAGATATGTAACCAATAACTTGCTAAACAGTTGTACTTGCTATACAGTTGTAGTATATGATAGTCCCGATTATCTTATCACGAAATGTAAACGACCAAAAAATACTCTGTACACATTCGAATAGTATAGGTTACATACAGAATGGTCCTAATAGCATCGTCCAATTTTTTTTTACTTTTTCAATCACATTCCTATTTATCCTTACTATTTATACGACTTAATATCTTTGACTGCTATAACATAGCAAATATTTTCCATTTATTTCCTAAATTTTTGCCTAAGATTCTATTTATGACATTATAAAGAGGAAAGGTTAACTTATAAGACGGTTTTTTACTAGAATAAATCAACTCGTCTGCGGTAATCCGAGTGGGAATCGAACCTACGACCTTGGTACAACCGGTCCACTTAAAAAATCGTCTTATAACTATATAGCATTGTAAAAGCAAAAAATAAAAATTAAGAAAATATTTGCTTGTTTGTTTGTTTGCTTGCATCGAAAGGGCTTCGAAACTACCGCACTGCTTTGAAGAATTGTATCATTATTTGTGAGTAACATAGGCTTTACTACTATGCTAATTTAATTAGGGACCGCTACGAAAAATCCAATATAACCTTAGGTGTAAAATATGTAATAAATTGATACCTAGAGTTTGTCACTAGTATATCTATAAAGGAAGGAAAGGTTTCGCTGCCTAAGCACTCAATAAAATATGATAACATACATTCACGCCTGTGGCACTATTCTAGGCCGGTACCACAGCTAAGGAACAAATTATGCGGTCTCAATTGAAGTGCGGCGTGGGGGGGGGGGCGCGTAACTATACGAACGCAGCGTCACTATAGAACCACACATTCAAATCTTAACGGAATTCGCTTCCGCCGGTGGTAGAGAAAACTGAGTGAGTATGCTAATAATACTACTGTTCATACCTATGTCGCTCTAGCCGCGAAACTTATTATGTAATTACCTTAGCCATATTCGAACTAACTACCCGCAGTATTATCGAATACCGTTCAAGTTTACATTCACAAACACGCCTATTTAAACAAGATGCATAATACGCCCACATTTTGCCGATTAAATGAATTTGTTTCATTCGCTATTTTTTGTTCAGGTTTAAATAGACCTTTACTGAAAACTGTCTTATATAAGCTTCGTAAGTAAGTACTGTTATTTTTTATATGTATATAAATTGTTATTATAAATAAATTATTTAGATCTATGAACCTAATTGGCATGTTTAATTTGGCTTATCAATATTAAATAATAAACCTGGTATAACCCGCTGCACATATGTTGAACAAGTTGGTTGCGCAGTAATATATTATTGGGTCTCAATCGAAGTGCGGCATAGGGGGGGTGCTTTTAGTTGGTAACATCCAAATCGTCATAAAGTTTGACACATGTCTCTTTTGGCAAGAGCGTCAGGGCGTGTTCCGATATATATGGCGCTTTGGGTGCTTTCAACAATTTATAGCTATAAGAATTTATTTAAATACCTAATTATAAAGTTCGCAGTTACTTTCAGTTGTTAGGAAAACAAGTGATCGCGATAGGTGTCCGAGTTGTATGATAAGGGCCCCAAACTGTTTCCTGTAAGTACACGAGTATTATATTATAATCGCTACGGACTTTTTGCTTGGAATACAGTTGACTTGTTAAATATTAAAATATTTTGTTTTATTTATACGTTCCTCCCATTATCAACTTGGCGGATTTAACTTTATTATATGGTAGGTACTTGACACTGACAAATATTGTAAATGAGTGATAATGAACTCACTTAAAGTAAATAACAAGTACCTACCTAAGTATAAAGTTGTCCATAAAGTAATATCGCACTTCGGCACAAAACATTTGTAGGCTTAGTCTGTAGACGACGAAGGAGTACAAACGATAAACGAAACGTAAAAGATGAATGAAATCCTGAATCGCGCAAACAGAATATCTTTCAGTATGTAATCTAGGTTTGTAGATTCCCAAATCCATTTCGGTTGGGTTGTATCGGCCATCAGAGGCAAGCAACATTCACACACATGGAGTTTAGCCGGTCGGCTCCTTATGGGTCATCCCGCCATAACCTACTCGCCGGCGATAGGTATCTGGGAGTCAGACGGCTAGTTAGGGGTCAAGTTAGCTAGCGTGAAGTATACGCATCTTCTTCAAAGATGCGCGTACTTTGCTCCGGAAGAGCACGCACGTGCATACGTGCAGAAAAAAAGACACGCTTCATACATTCAAGTAATTCTTGATTGCATCAAGTTTCTAGTTTAGCATTTTTTCACACGCTCGCAAACTATGGAGGTATTTAATGTTTCAGATTAATCTATGTGCTTTAGTGTAGGTTTATATCTTTACCCTACCTGAGGTATATACATACCCTATGGTAGGCACATAGGTACGTCATATACCGAAGTTTAAAAAAGCACAAATTTTATCAATTGCGTCACATAATGGTATGTCTTTTAGGGCATAATGCAATGATAATGTGGCGTTGAACTAACATTAAAGTTTCAATTAATTATATGCAAAGAATGATTTTAAAATATCCTTGTGTATACATATTAAGTACTTGGGCAATAAGTGAACGCTTGGAGCATAAAAACATTTATATACAAACCATCATGGCTTGAAAAATTATTTTCCAAACCAGTAAACTTATGTCAGTCAGTGACACTCACTTGTCATAGTTGTCATGACTGATACTGATAAATAAATCCTAGCTATTGTTTATAATTTTCTCTTGCAATAAAACTTGAAAATAATACAATTTTAGTACATAAATTGAGTAAAAATGGGTGGTCGACTATTAATTAATTTATTTTATTGTAGTTTCACGCGATCAACACTTCCGAACAGTATTCAATCGTGTAAAAGGTTATGTTTGACCGATTTCATAACAAAATATTCTACACAGGCGAAAAGTAAAATTGTTGAGAAAAAACATTGTAATATCGGCACAATAGGTCACGTAGATCACGGCAAAACTACATTAACTGCAGCCATTACTAAAGTTTTAGCTAATGATGGCCTTGCTCAGTTTGTTTCTTACGATGAAATAGATAAGGCTCCGGAGGAAAAAGCAAGAGGTAAGACTTTAAGAATAAAGCAAAATATCGTCAGGCTAATTTACAAACTGCTATGTCCTTTTGAGCATACATACTTTAAGTAAGTTATTTAAGTAAAAATTTATAATTTTTCATAGTTAGGGCACTAATTTAATATAGGTGTTATTCCAATTTCTTCAAAGCTAAGTAAATATAAATTTACGGGACTTGATCGTTATTCGAATGGATATATCTCTAAATTTTACACAAGATGGCATTAAAGTCAAATTTTATATTCTTTGGCTATGAGGTTTGAAAATTTGACTGACGATAATACATTTTGTTGAAATAGTATACATATTTAAATATAGAGAGGACCTATACCCAGTAGTGGGTAAATATGAGTTAAAGAAAAAACAAGTATAATTATTTACTTTACAAAAATCTAAAACATATTATTTCAGTCTCATTTAAGTTCTCACTTCCAGTCCTTCTGGAAGAAATTTCTAAGAAAATAAGCAGGCCCTATCACTATTACTTTCATTGCCTTATTATACTTATTACTTATTAGTACTGCATAATTTAAAAAAAATACGGGTCTGAAGCAGGTCGTCCCATTCGCAACTCGTCATCCATTCTCAACACGTCCCATTAGCAGCTTGTCCCATTCTCAACTGGTCCCGTTCGCAAGTCGTCCCGTTCGCAAGTCGTCCCGTTCGCAACTCGTCCCGTTCGCAACTCGTCCCGTTCGCAACTTGTCCCGTTCGAAACTTGTCCCATTCGCAACTCGTCCCATTTAGATTTTTTATCCCATCGATAAAGATTACCACGATAATTACTGCCATCATTGAATAATGCCATCATATACACCCATATTATTTTAATAAACGCCTGGACAAAACATGAGAGCAATCTTGATTATTAATAACTATTGCTAGTCGAGTTTCGTGATCATAATTATTCTATATTATCAATATTTGAAGAGGGTAGTTACACATAACTTGTCACTGAAAAATATAACAGACTGCTCCAAAAATTACAGCATAACACATTACGATTAAGTGACTTTTTAAAAAAAGTAATTTTTTTGCAAATAGTTAAATAGGTGGGTGTCAACTGTCAATCGATGTAAACCAAATAATGTAAATACCTACTTTTTTTGTAAATTTACCTACCTACTTGATGTTTGATTATACATACTATTATGACATTATTATCTTGTAATCAACCAAAACCGTTTAATACTGTTTTATGAATAAAGAATTTGAATATTCTTTTTTTTGTAAAATCTTGTGTAAACACGGAGATCTTTGATTAAATATGTAAGTGTATGACATTATTATACTAAAGCAAAACCGCTAAATACTTTTTTATGAGTAAAAGAATTTGAACATTCTTTTTTTGTAAAAGCTTATAATAAAGAAAATAAATGATTTGCAGCATGTTGTATTATTATTAAGTTAGGTATATATAACCTAATGCGAGCCAAGAACGGTATAAGTAGCGAATGGGACGAGTTGCTAAAATAAATACAGGATAGGACGAGTTGCGAATGGGACTAGCTGCGAATGGGACGAGACGCGAACGGGACGATTTGAGAATGGGACAAGTTACGAATGGGACAAGTAGCGATTTGGACGAGTTGCGAATGGGACCACTTGCTTCAGACCCAAAAAATACAAGTAAATTAAAAAGGAATATAATAAACTAAACCTCTAAAAAAAGCTTTTTTGGTCATCAAAAATACTGAGTGAGCATCTAATAGGTGATTAGGTGCTCAATCAGTATTTTTGATGTACAAAAAGGTTAGGTTAGGTTGGCAATTTATTAATTTTGAAGACACGTTAAATAACACCCAATTAAAAATAGTTTATCAAATTTCATGTCAAAATTTGTTACTCATTAAAAAATTTTATTTTTAAGGTATCACAATCAATGCAGCTCACGTTGGATACAAAACAAAGAAACGTCACTATGCACACACAGATTGTCCGGGCCACGCCGACTACGTCCGAAATATGATATCGGGGGCTTCACAAATGGACGCAGCTGTAGTTGTGGTAGCAGCAAATGATGGACCTATGCCCCAGACCAAAGAACACTTGTTATTAGCTAAACAAGTTGGAATTAAGTATATTCTAGTGTTCATAAATAAAGCAGACATAGTAGATAATGAGGTTAGCTATAAAAATACTTTTTTTTAACTTGGACTAATTATAATATCATGTTCACAGAGTTCTGTTAGACAATGTGATCAGAAATAAGCAGAGCTTCAAGCAGAGTTGAGAGACGTTAATCCTTCAATCAGTGACTGTTTGAGTGGCCTTTGATATAGAATGCTAACATGTTTCCAATGTCACTTTCATCAACTTTTCCAGTTATCACATGATGTATAATAATAATAAGCCTCTTAGCCTTAACTATTTTCTTCTTTCTTTGTATTTTAATTGTCTCTTAAGTCATAAAATTAGTTCAGTGTGCCCCTATTACATAAAGCAGTAAATAAATAGATTGATAAATCAGGCTACTCTCAAGCTTGAATCATTGTAATAGCAAACTCTACACACCTTCCTTTGCCAATCAGCACAAAGTCAAAGTGGTAGAGTATGACTCAAATTCCTGTCACCTTAGTTCATGAGAAGAAGTTCATGCTCTGTAGTGGGATGTTAATGGGCAGAGACGTTTATGATTTATTAACCCTTTACAGGACAGTGGTAAACATGTTCCCACCATAAATTGAACCTTATGGAGTTGAGCTAAGGCGAAAAACATATTCCCACTATAAATTGTACCTTAAGGAGTTGAGCTAAGGTGTAAAACAAATAAAATATTTTGACATGTTCCGCCCGTTAAAGGTTTCACATGATAGTAATTAGTGTGGAAACCAATATCACAAACATATCAAAGATTTTAGGATATATATTATCTCAAATTCAGATTATGTTTACATTTGATAGTGCAGTGATCCCTACTCTTAGTGCTCACATTAAATGTGAACCAATGTGACGTTTTAAAGACACTAAAATTGATATTATTAGTTCTGTTAGTTTTATTTGTATTTAGCGTAAAGTTATTCATACTTTATGTTATAAAAAGAAACAGGTACCTAATGGTTTTCAAAAAACTAAAATAATTTAAACTTGATTCCAGCTTTTAGAACTGGTGGAGATAGAAATGAGGGAATTAATAACAGACTATGGGTATGATGGCAACACAGTGCCCATAATATGTGGATCAGCTCTCAAAGCCTTGAACGGTGATGAGTCTGAATTTGGTTGGTAAATATAATTCCATATTACATACCATTTTTTATATTGACTTTCAGTTTGAACATTTTTGCAGGCTACTGACCTATCAAAAAAGAAGGAATAAATAAGTTGAAAGATGTATGAATTTATGTATGGATTGCTTGCTTGTTTCTTTGTGTATTGAAAAATTATTGTTAATGTTATAATTACTTTACAATATTGAATTTTAGTTGTTTTACTTCCATGTACTAGTAATCTAGGTTTTAAAAACTATATACCATATAAAGTTTAAATAAAATCAGTAGATTATTCAACTTTTCTCTATGAAAGTTAATACTAGTCCAAATCGGTTGTGCTGTTTTGTAAATTTGTAATTAGCACATAGAACAGACAATTTTTTATTAAAAATTTTCGTTATATACCTTATTACTTTCTTCATATTCAACTACTTTTTTAACAAAAACTATATATATGATTTCAGGTGCACCATCAATAAGAAAGTTACTAAACAGCATGGATGAATTTGTGCCCCATATAGAAAGGGACCTACAATCACCATTCCTAATGCCTATAGATAACGCGTTCACTGTGCCAGGCAGAGGAACCGTTGTAATTGGAACTATAAAGAGAGGATTAATAAAGAAGAATGATGAAGCAGATCTGTTGGGATTCGGCTATCATATCAAGACTACACTTTCTGATATTCACATCTTTAAGAAGAGTGTTACTGAGGTTATTATACAATTTGTTTCTGTAAAATAAGATCTGTAATAAAAACAATTGTATGAGTCAATAAAGAGAAAACCTACTGGCAGCAGCCTCATCCTGCGTACAGGCTGGAACTGCGATCACCAACTCGCGTGCCCAGCGTGCTGATTATGGGCATATATCCCCAATAGAATGTAATCTATTGCGGAGGCTAATGTTCAGCAATGGACTTTTTAAGGATAATGTATGATGATGAAGTGGCAATAGCCCAGTGGCGAGACCTCTTGCATTTAATACAGAGGGTTTCGGGTTCAAACCCTGGTGGCGCACCAATGACTTTTCGAAGTTATGTGCGTAATTATCGCTTGCTCCGTGCCTCGGAAGCACGTTAAGCCGTTGGTCCCGGCTGTCATGAACATCTATGACAGTCGTTATTAGGAAGTCAGTGCCTTCTAACAGACTGACAACTGGTTTAACCATAAAATGATGTCTTCCTCTGGGTTGCGGAGGTCAGATGGCAGTCGCTCCACGTAATAACTGAAATTTAGTCAAATCTGGCTGAACCAGTTAGCAGACCCTTTTTTTTTTTTGATTTACGTCGGTAACTAAATGCATTTACGCACTGTCTCTCGGCCAAAGGGGGACCGAGAGAGGTGTGTGGGACTCACCACCGGCAGACACGACCGCCAGCAGTAATACCCACTAAAAATCTTCCGACGACGCCCGCCGCTTGTTGAGAAAGAGGCGGGGCGCCAGTACCTGGGTTGCAGCTCTGACACCCCGCCCGCGGCCAACGTCCCCCGGACCAAAACCGGGAGGACCTCTTCAGAGAGACGCAGTGGACGCGCCCTTCCTACCTCCCTGTGCGACCATAGCGTGTGTGGCCGACTTCTCGGGGGGTCCATGGTTAGACAGCAGGAGCCCCCTGCCCCCGCTGCCTGAGACCCTCCCGGCGCTGCTTGACGGGCCCTCCTGGCCCGCCCGCCGTGCCCTCCACAGGTCCCTCTTAGTTTCCCCCCCGGTAGTCAGTACTAAGGGCACCCAGAGTCGCCAATCTCTGGGTGTTACCTTTTCCCTGGCGCCTCCTGCGCCCTACCGGGAGGTACTCAGCCCCCCCACCACGACAAGGTGGAGACCAGTCGGGGGGGAGTGAGCAGACCCTGGGCCCTTAGCTTAAGTCTAGGGCAACCGGGATAATGCTAGGATATGATGATTTAGTTATATAGTCAAAAATAAGTAATTTTATATTAAGGCTTCCATGCTTTAAAAATAACGTGAAGTCGTTGATGTTGGTCCCGGTTATTAATACTTATATGTAGTAGTTAAGCCATGTTTGAGACTCTATTGGGCGGCTTCGAAAATTATAAAGCAGGACTCCTTCCTTCGGCAAATTGCACTGGATCCGTGTGATGGAGTAGGATTACCCCCCCTCACCCCTTTCACCTTAGTTCGTGAAAGGAGACCCTTGCTTAGTAGTGGGACAAATCTAATCTTGTCTTACGTACAGATGTTAATACAGAATAGTAGTCTAGCTATGTCCCGTCAATTGACAACAAACATTTACTGAGGTTAATGATTTGAGATGACGGTAGTAATAAAATTGCTTTATGACCACTGTAGGCCCATTGTATTTACCTAACCGCATACATTTAATGTATGCGGTTAGGTACACTCCTAAATTTTGGGGTCGTTCACAAGTGCGTCGAAATGAAGCCAAGTTTGAATAAATTAATTTTGATATTGAATTTCAAAGCGTGTATTGACGTGACAACGTCTTATAAATTGGTTTGCCGGGTGACACTTCAAGAAACTGCGTTACGCTCCGCTCACGTTATGCGCTCACAATGAGAGCGAGTGAGAGGCACGCGTCCCTTCCACTCGGGCATGGTTAGCCCGCCTAAGAGCGAGAGAGACAGACATAAATATAATTCTTTGTATAAATAAATGTTTTAAATTGTTACTATTATTTCATCCTTCTCCCTACTATACGAATGAATATTCACATTAAAATTATTATACCACTCAAAGTCGTTGTCACGTAAAACTTTCGCCCGTATACCGACTTTACAGGCAACCAATTTTTTTTTATTAAACAATTTCCTGTTTCAGGCATTAGCAGGAGACAATGTAGGTGTCCTTCTGAGAGGAATAAAGATCAAAGCGGTAGAGACCGGTATGTTGCTCTGTGCAGCCAAGTCCCAACGTTTGAGCAACCATTTCAAAGCGACAGTATATTTCTTGACGAGGAGCGAGGGCGGAAGGAAAAAACCAATATTTTCTAAATATTCTCAACAATTGTTTAGTTGCACGTGGAATATTGCTTGCAGAATTGATTTAGGTAAGATTTAGAAACTGCTACTTATATTACGGTTAAAGACATTTATTTTCTCAAAAGAATTACAAAACTCACTTACAGAGAAAATACAAAACTACCTTATACGACCGCTATGGCGCGCAGGACAGTATACCTGCAGTCCGCTCCTGAGATTGTGGGTTCGTTTCCCATATAAGACAAATCTTTGAGTGCATGAACATGAATGTTTTTTCTGATCGTCGTCGTCCCTTATGTAGCTTACGTATATATGAACTAAAAAAAGTATGTTTATCCGTTCTGTAGTATCCAAAAGAGAAGTTCTTAATTATACCTATTTTGGAATTAAATAAACTGTGTAATTGTCTGAAAACATTTATTTATGATTATTTTATTTTATAGTGCAGGCTATCAGCCCTTATTATGATGTGTCACATAAAAAAAAACATTGTAACTGACTTTTATAATCAGAGGCACGTAAGTTAAACAAAATAGCAGTTGCCTGTGCAGGTACACGTTAACAAATAGTAAGAAAGGGACAGTAAGTAAAGCGAATGCGCAAAAGTGTGACGTCGCCGCGTTGCTATAGTAACGCACCCCCCCCACGCCGCACTTCGATTGAGTACTGCGCATCTAAGGACATTGTTTAACTTATATGCCGCGGATTGTACCAGTTAGCTGCAAAAACTTCGCTGTTCGTCATCAAACGACTTTCCAATCAATAGCAATAGACTTACGGCTTAGATTGGTAACATCTTTTCGAAAAGAAAGACAAAAATAAATTTATTTTGCACTTCAAAAAGTACTTAACAAATTTATTTTATAAAATTCTAATACTGAATTTTTTTTTAATTTAAAACATTTAAGTATGAGTTCGCGACCTAAAATAAATGTACTCTGCGTCGTTAGAATAAAGTCTTTTAAATCGGTTAGTTAGCAACCACTGACGTTATTCCAGGTTTTGTTAGTGGATTCCACTTAATTCAGAATAAGTTCAAAAATGCTCGAGCACTTTTAAGTAGAAATGAAATATCAACCTTATTCCATTCAGTCTATGTATACAATGCAATATCGTCCACTGTGATTCTCTTCCGGCAGTTTCCCAGCTTCTATAATCCCGGGTCTTTTAAGCAGGCCGTTATGAGTTGGTGCGCGGAATACCATGCTAATCCCACAGCATGAAGAGCTCTTACTTTTTGGACTGCATCGACTGCTTACCATCAGGCAGGATATGTTCATTATGACGAATTACACAAAAAAAGTGGGGAATGAAACGACATAAATTTTTACCGTTCTTATTCCGCGATATGGAAAATCTTAATAATAATATAATACCTTCATAATCTGCCATCCATAAATTACGTCACACGAATTTCGTGATCTTTTGACCCCCCCCCCTCCGTTCTTGTCACAGCGGGTAACACTTGTGAAACTACCTCCTCCTAAGTGTGATGTCACATTTTTTGCAATTGTACAGTAAGAAACAATGACATTAAAACGGCAGTTACAAAACTTTTATAGGACCTGGATTTTGAAATGTGACGCCACGAAATTTAGGATCCCCTTGTCACACCATGTCACACTTCGTCAACCCCCTCCCACCCCCTTAACGAGTGACGTAATTTATGGATAGCCCCTTCCTATCAGGCTGTATGTGATCATTCAACAAGTCACATTAAAAAAAAACTTACCTTTTCTGACGCTCAATATTCTTTTAATTTTTTCCAGATCCATCTATGCATATGATGATGCCTGGCGATCATGGCGAGGTGTACTTAACATTATTAGAAGGCATGGTTCTGACTCAAGGTCAGGCTTTCACAATCAGGGAGAACAACGTCACAGTAGCCACGGGAATAGTGACTGAAACCTTAACTCCCATAGATGTGCCCAATGGTAAACTCGGCAAAGTGATCATTAACAGTTGAAGTTAAACGTGTACAAACTTATAATTAGTTGTAGAGATATTATTAATGGTTTAAATTGTTGTTATTAAATAAAATATGTAAAGGTTTGTTTCAATTTCCATATTCCACTGGAGCTCGTAGCTCTCAAATACTAGATAATCGAAAAACCAAAGCAAAGCATAGCTTACCAAGTCCTTGGATGGGTGACGATTGATGGGTGTTTGTGATTGTGCAATATTTCACATCAAGCGCTTCCGTTGCTTCTGACGACACGTTAAGCCGTTAGTGTCGGTTATCAATACGTAAAGAGGCCGGTTTATAAAATTCTACGCCACCCATTTGCCTTCTCACTATGTTTCGAGTGCCCGTGCTTAATATTGGGCTATAAATGGGCTAAGATTATTAATGCAATACTTAATCCATAGAGAAAATAGGGCAGCAATGAAAAAAAATTTTTTAATCAGAGAAGGTATTACAACCCAATACTAATACCCAAACATAAGTAAGAAAACTGAAGACTGTATCTAGCAAAATACTGAAGTCTTATGAACAATATAACCCAATTTGGTTGATAGAACAACATTCAACAACATTCAACAAGACAGTTGGCGTTACTTTATTTATAATTTTTTTGTATAAACAACATTAACGACACTAATATGCACCAACTCACTCATATGAGCACTCGCGCACAAACACATACCTACATTAAATTGTCGTTATTTATTTTTAAAAACTCGTTAGTTTTTTGACAAAACATTTAAAAGACGCCACTAACTACTGAGATACTACTTCAGGAGCCTACATAATCATTTAATAGGTGCATGGTTTGATGAAGGCCATGAAGATTTATTAAATCATCTTTCTCGCACAAACCAAAGTAAGAAGTGTCTAGGTTATCACCACGAGTATTAAATCTGAGTGTTCATATTGAATAAACATTAAAAGATAAAGGAGACTGGGCAACAATAAAACAGTTTTTTTTTATTTATTATATATTTTTTGTCAGAAGGTAATTAATACAGTGCCAAAACATTAACAAAACATTAGTAAGAAAAAATCAAGACTGCATCTAGCATGAACTACTGAATAGTCTCGTAAACAATATACCCCTATTTGGTTAATAGGACAACATTCAACACTTACATTTCACAACATTTGAACAAGACAGTTGGCGTTACTAAGTTATTATTATCTTATATAAATTGTGAACTACATTTATAACACCGATACGCCTAATGGATATTGTTTCTTGCTAAAATATCTATTTAGGACAGTTATGTGCAATATTTCATCAATTGTAATTCTGTAATGGCATATCTCTGCCTACCCCATCGGTGTAACATTGTATGATTGTTTGTAAAATTTTATATATGCCGTCAAAATTAGGAATTCTAATTTAAAATAATTGATAACAGTTATAAATTTGAAATTAACGAAAATTTTTTGTATGACATTTTATTATATAGACGAAATAGCATTCGTTGCATTGTTTTTTGTTTAAATATTGAAATATTTAAATGAATATATTGCACAAAACTGCCTTTAAATTGCCACATTGTTTAACGAAACTCTGCTGATTTGCGAACAGTTTTTTTACTATCGCCATCTAGAGGGATACAGTTAGCAAAATATTCAATAGATTGCGTTGTTATACAAAAAAGTTCGCTTAACCTGCAGAAATTACGTTCAGCATACAATTTCTTTGGCAGAATGATTCCTTACCACAGTAAATTTCCAATTATATCTCATCCAGTATTACATTACCTGCACTAAAATCAGTCTGCCACATTAGCCGTCATCATTGCTATGTAGATATTTATCTAATAAACATTAATCACAAATTTACTGTATACACGGATCTAACATGAAGAGATTGAAGACATGTCAAAATATTATAAGTATATCATTATATTATTTAAACATTTTTGTTGTTTAATAATTTTCATCTATTTTTACACTAAAGGTACCGTTAGCAAGTGAAATGAGCTACACTTACAAATATACATTCCTTGGTCCAACGCATAGCTAATCTTGGCCTCATAAAAATTACTATTATAGCATTGTTAACAAACACTTTTTTTGTATTTTTACAGTGTAATAATACTTGCTTCTTTCGATATTGCACATCTCGTTGACCGCTCTACTAACTCAATGCCTGATATAAGATTATAACAAGATTTACCTCATTAAAATACCAATAATTATTTGTATTTATCTTATATAAAAATATGAATGATTGAAATCAGCAGAGGAAACCATCACAGGTTAATAGAAAACTTTTTAAAAAAACTATGACCTCTGTCGTCTTCAGAAACTAACATATTAAATGACAGAGCGTATTAAAATCATGATTATTGTAAAATTAAAACATGTTACACAACAGAACCGGTCTTTTACTATGCTGCTTTTATTTTATTCCCAATTTTTTTTATTAAGTTATTCGAAAATTGGGTTTTGTTTGCCATTGCGTTGCATAGAATTGTTTTAAATTTGACTCAGAAAGAGATATTAAATATTTTACTATTATTCATAGTATGACATATAGCTTATATAACTCACGAAAAATGTGCTATTTATTACGGAGATTTTTGCTGTACTTTTTGAGCTATTGAGCTATTTTTATATGAATAATACAATTATATGTGATTTGTTTGCATGAACACAATACCATTGTTTCCCAATAGTAGAGTTTTCAATTATCAAAAGCCAAATCGGTATTAAAATCTAATTTCAATAAAAGATATTTTTTCAGTTCTCATGATTCATACCTTTATAATAAAATGACATAGCTTGTATACTTTATTTAAAAAGCTATTCATATCTTTATATACCATTTAATATCTCTTTCTTCATTTTAACTTGTATTTAAAGCTTGCAACACCGAAATGAGACGTGCATTATCAAAACACATACATAATTAGCACACCATGACACAATACTGTTGCGTCATGGAATTAAGTTTTAATAAGCTCATAAAATTCGATTTTCACCACAGACAGTATAATTTGTATTATTTATTAAGTATCTTTAAACATCTAAGTATTTCATTAACGGACAGATCCAAAGTTTTTAAAAATGAGATAAGACTAGCGGTATTTTTATCAATCAATAATATTCAAGTTCAAACAATTTGCCTACGAAGCCTTGCTAAAACAAGAAAACTAATAACAAGAACAATATAATAAAAACAAACAGAATGCAGTTTTAAATTAATGTTAATATAACGGACAATTTCGCGTGGCAGTATCTCTTATTGAGACTGAAAATGCTGTAATAAATGAAAATGACGACATTTTTTTGTGAACCGTACATAGTGTTTAAGGGACATCTTAAAGAAAACAAAAACAGTGATTTGTATTTAAAATTAACTAATTTGTTTTACCCAAATTTAGGTAAAATGAGTTGAAAGTTAGGTTTCCAAAAATGTTGCGATTCTTTTTTCTAAAATTAATTAGGGTCTGAATTTACTACTTTCGTTTAAAATAAGTTGTCCCTTCCACGCTGTATTTCTTAATACATTAATCTTGTTAAAAAAACTGAGACAATTTTATATTATGGCAAACTCTCAGCTTATATTATAAAAACAATTTTACTATCAACGACTGGAGAGTTTCGGATTAAATGTAGTGAGGGTTGACATAATATGTCGTGTCATATTATGACAAATTATAAATAAAATATCCCATTACACCAGCCGATTTTTAGTTTTGTATTATAACTGAATATTGAACACTGTCACTTAAAACTTAAATTATAAAGTACAAAATACATTATTGGTGTCGACGTTGTGTAGTTTAGCACCACAATTAAATCTAACTATACGATATTGCGTACGCCCGTTAGTACAGACAGCATTAAAAAATATTAACGGATACTTGTTTATATCAACTTGAATTAGCTGTTTGGGATTTTAATAAGAATAAATAACATTTTCATTCAGATTAGTATAGAATTATGTCACTCACTGTACTAAGCACAAAAGCTGCGTATCATATATCAATTCCATACTTTTACGTAAACATGAAGATAACGAAACAAAAATTGAATGCCAACTCAAGTAACATGAGTGATCATTGAATCTGTGTGTACTCACTTGCACAGTAACGCATATAAAACTTAATTTACCAACACTTATAACTATAAAAATATATTTTAGAAATTCTCACTTACATTTAAGAGGAACTGGCAAAATAAATCCTGTATTACCATTTATGTTTATCGACACACCACTTAATACGAAGAACCGAATCATTGGTCCACACATTATGAATTTCATTAAGCCATTCCTTTTATTGGACAGAAGTAATAACGGCGAGCGAGTAGCAAAAATATTAGTAGACTATGCACACTACGTAATGGCTCAAAATGTATCAAATCCGCTAACTACCCGATACAAAATAATATGAGACGTTTCCTATTGTCAAGGACAACTCTCCGAAGCAAATATCAAACTTAATCTAATAGAGTTAGGTAAGAAACTGCTGTGTTATAGCTGACCGAGCAGCCCATATCACAACAAGATTACGTTAAAAACACAGTATTAATACACCCTTATTGTCCACAATCATGCAACTATAATAGATTCTAAACGATGCAACTAATATAAATTATCCCTTTATATCCACCGAATAAATACTTCTTTTAGTATATATTAAAATACCGGTGATTTTTAGAGTATTTGTGCATACGACGACGCAATATTAACTATATCCATGCTATAAGACTTTTCAAAGACACGATCACTATTTAAGTTTAAACCGTCACCGCGTATCTCTAAAGCGTCAGATATGGCCTGACCTGAATACGTATACACCTAACACATTAACTAGTAACAAATTTGTTCTATTATATACGAGGATTCTTTAGCAATTCCTGGTTAAATAAAACACGTAACTGAGAGATACGGCACAACGAGCATATTATTAACGACCTTATCCATATTATCCTAACCTCCTCTAAAGGCGAATAGTCTCGACGCCGTGTATCCATACACAACTAGCATCATTTAAAACAGATTAAAAATAAATAAATAAACATTTTACATTGCATTGATCTACCATAGATATTATCTAAACGGTGACTAACAAATCTATATATTTTCTTTTACTTTTATCCCTAAGTAGGTTTTGGATACATTCTTGCGTTACAAAAAATATTCATCCGTAAATTATTATCAAATTCTATAAAGCTTTAAGATTGATCCACTCTCAGATAAATCAATTCGATAGAAATCGTTTACAATGTGTGCAAAATCTATATAGGCCTCTTTTTATTTATAGTATTATTTTATTAAAATGTGCATACAATATAGTTTCATGTGACTTGGTCAAAATGACAAAGATGCCTGTAGGAAATTTTAATTCGAAGTATTTCAACAGTAAAGAATATTATAAAATGGCTTGGTCAAAATGACTACATTGCCAGATGTTAAGTAATCGATGCTATAGGTTGCATTAAGGGCTTGAAATATTAGTATTTTTTTAAATATATTTTTTTGCTTTTACAATACAAATTTTACAAAATATCGGAAATAATAATATGTATATATCGATAGTAGCAATTAACAATGTCGTAAGTGAAAAGTCGTTGCTTTTAACAATATCATAATTTATAAGTCGTTTTTTCCACTTACGACATTGTTTAAAGAAACTGCTTTTCACATACAACATTGTTACGGTCGATATATTTTGTTATAAAGTTAGTATAGGTTTTATTTATTTAAAAATAGCGCTATCATCCATGTTTCATTTCATTTTGATAACCAATTGTGTGGGCATGACAGACAAAATAGCTTCTTATCGTATTATTGATACTCATGAATTAGATGTGTAACCAGAAGAAGTACATATATAAATTTTGCACGATATATGGCTCATTCTGGAAACTTTTAAACATTGTTTCAATACCTTGCTGTAATAGTTACACAAAATAATTTTGCCACAATCTATTATACTAAACGTACTGAGTTAAATTAATAATTTGAATTTATAACATAACCATTTTCCAGTCTTGTTTGTGGCACATTTTAAGTCGACTATAATCACCTTCTTTGATGATTTTTTAAGTAACGTATTTATAAGGTCGACTTTTCCACATCCTATATACCAATCCTATTGTATAAGCATTTTGTATGAAATACTAGGCGCAGTTATATTTTTTTTGTACATTCAGGATTTAAGGGGCTAATTAGGTATATTAATTTAATATTATCTAGGCGTTTTTATATTATAACTCAAAATTTATGATTTGTGAATAAGACCTATTAGAAGTTATTTTTATTCACTGAGACAACACAGAACAAGCATATTTATGAATAATTGCAATACTAGTAACACTTTAAAAAGAAAAGAGTTATCTGTTTTCTATTTAAAGTTACAAATGTTGCCAGCTATTTAATTTAATTTTAAAAACAAGCTTATTTATATGTGCAATTAAAATACCAGCAACACTTTTGGAAAAATAAAAGATTATATTCATTTGTGTTTTTTAACTTGGAAATATATTACAAGTTTTTTTTAGATGAAAAATTTATTTTATTAAAATGTTGCGTCTTAACCTAACCTTATTTTTACTGGTTCGACAGTTGACGGAGTAACAAGAAGTAAAAAGTCTAAAAACGTCTCAGCTGCGTATAAATTATTAGCTATATTCAGCACTATATACTATACACGTTAAGAAAATATACTGTGATTATATCATGGTCATATTATTATTTTTTAATAAAAATCCGAATATTATCCTAAAACATTGACTAATTGTTTAAGAAATTTAATAAATCAACAATAGCTATTACATCATTACACAATGCATTATTTTTTTACGACTACCCTACACATTTCTAGCGTTCACAAAGATTGCGAGTTTTATCTCGCATTGTATGGATGATTTATAGAAATCAAGTTTATTTTATATACGATGTATGCTACAAATACAATCTGAACCTGATAATTATTATTTTTTCCTTGATGGTACTCAATGCTACCTTTTGAAAGCAATAAAGGATTTTTATTACATCGCTACTTTTACTTAAAATTGTCAGAAGCTGCAATCAGTACAAAAATTGTTAGATACCATAGCAAGCTATATAAAATAACTTTGATTCCATACCATCTACTCTCAAATACAATATTTAAGTATATGCAAAACTGTATCAAACAGTCTTATTAAAATCACAAAGCACATTGAGAAATTTATAAAATTAGGCGCCATCTAACGACAATTGTTCGGAACTAACGCGTGGAATCTACCCATAGACTAAATGCGTTGTTAAATATTTGAGAGAAGCTTTCATTTGCGGTGGTATTATTATCCATCACTAGGTAATAAGGTCGATTTACTATAGGACGTATTGCTGATACATTTTTATTTGGAAAAAGATTTTTGAAATGTTAAAATATATCATGACTACATACATACTGACATATAGTCGAAACATTTGCTACGTTGGTTATTAAGTACTGAGATGCATTTTAAAAATCATTTCCACTAAGTGAGGGACTTTTATTATAATTAGGTTATATCACACTTATTATAATATACTTATAGATATGCCATTACAAGTGTTGGTCATATAGAAATTCAGAAAATTCTTTTTTTTTCTTTTTTTGTATCTATTATTTACTAACATTAGCACATTTAAACTTAAAAATTATAACAGTTTAAAATTCAGCTTTCAGCTATTTTGTTACATACAGTGAGTATAGTTGGAAAGAGATATTTTTTGGATAGAAAAGAGAGGTTATGCTTATATTATAATGAAAAAATTCAATTTTGGTTGAAGAATTGGACGGAAGGTACGATATATTTGAGCGAAACTGAACGGGTTTGAACGGTCTTTACGTAGAATTAGAATTTATTATTAAAAACGAATTCTAAACTTTAGCTTTTGTGATGAGGGATTACTCTTAATGAGCTCTAGTCTGTATTATAATGTGAACCTAAACATAGATTTTGCCTTGCGGTTTAGTGTTTTGTATTTTTTCTTAGACGAGGAGACGATTCAGTTGTGTAATCCATAATATTAGGTCGGGGAAAAAGTCTTTTCGCATAACGTAGGTATACACTTATTATAAAATTTTTTTGACTGTACTATTTGTGTCTGGTTGGTTTTGGTAACATTAAAAAGGTTCCATTATAAAGAAAAGAAAAAAATAAAAAAAAAGTTGTTTCCCGCTATTTTTCATTTGTTTTTCTCTCCGTAAAAATGAGTGAATCTAATGAAGAAATTCGATACATTTTAAAATTTTATTATAAAAAAGGCAAAAATGCAACTCAAGCAGTGAAAAAAATTTGTGATGTTTATGGACCTGATGCAGTGTCAGTAAGAGTAGCACAAATTTGGTACAAACGTTTTCAGTCCGGAAATTTTGATGTTAAAGATGCACCTCGCTCTGGTCGCCCTGTTACGAATAAAATGGACGCCATTTTTGAAAGAGTGGAGCAAGATCGGCATATTAGTAGTTACGATGTAGCTGAAGAACTGGGAATTGACCACAAAACAGTTTTGACCCATTTGAAGAAAGCTGGTTATACAAAAAAGCTCGATATTTGGGTGGCACACGAGCTCACTCAAAGGAACTTAATGAACCGTGTACTCATTTGCGATTCATTATTGAGACGTAATGAAACCGAGCCGTTTTTGAAGAGATTGATAACTGGCGATGAAAAGTGGATCACGTACGAAAAGAACGTGCGAAAAAGGTCGTGGTCGAAAGTTGGCCAGGCTTCACAGACTGTGGCCAAACCTGGCCTAACACGAAATAAGGTGATGCTGTGTGTATGGTGGGATTGGAAGGGCATTGTTTATTATGAGCTTTTACCGCCCGGCAAAACCATCGATTCTGATCTTTACTGCCAGCAACTGATGAGATTAAAGGAAGCAGTCGAGAGAAAACGGCCGGAATTGATCAACAGGAAGGGTGTGGTCTTTCATCACGATAACGCTAGACCACACACATCTTTAGCCACTCAGCAAAAATTAAGAGAGTTCGACTGGGAGGTCCTAGTGCATCCACCATATAGCCCTGACCTTGCGCCTTCAGATTTTCACCTGTTTCGGTCTCTGCAGAATTCTTTAGGTTCTGTAAGGTTGACCTCAAGAGAGGACTGCCAAAACTATTTGTCCCGTTTTTTTGATCAGAAGTCCCAAAGTTTCTACAGTAACGGGATAATGTCTCTGCCCACAAAATGGCAGAAAGTTATTCAACAAAACGGTACATATATATTGTAAATAAATGTAAATAAACTTTGAAAAAAATGTCTTGACTTTTCATACAAAAATACGAAAAGACTTTTTCCCCAACCTATTATATCAGTGCTCAATATATTGCCACATTAAAAGAAGGTAGAAAACTATTAATATTTTAACCGTATCTGCCTCTTAAAGGGTTAAACTATATAAAGCTCTCATGAAATGATATTATGTACGATGGATTTTATGTCATGTAATCATTCAGTATCTCAGCACGCAGAAACGTATAACTTGTTTATGTTTACTTGCAAGGTTTAACATCAGTTAAATCCATAGATAATTGGCTAACCATAGACTAAGCTATCGTCTTGATCATTACAGCTTTCTACTTTAAAGTTTTGCTTTAGTCAAATAATTATTTAATTACATACTATATTTTTTTAGATTTCTAGATCGGGACGTTGAAATTTCATCTAAATACCTACCGCCTTTTACTGACAGCCATCGCATTTTAAAGCTATATATATCTGTTTATATTCTCTATCCGTTCTTAATATATTTATATATCCGTTTGTCATAAACCAATACTTTACATTCGTATTTTGAAGCAATCACTACAAATACTATTAATAATTGTTGTCAAATATTCTGATCGCTGTGAGCTTTCGTCTAAGTTATCTTTAACAGTAAAATTGTATCTACCTAAAGATCAATTTCAATATTAACCGCAGTATTACATTTGATATGCCTTTTTTATTTATTTATTATAGACAGGTCGGGCACTTTAAACGTTTTACAATTTGATAACATTACTAGGCCAAACTCATCTGCAAGTGGTGCACGAGGCTTTGGCAAACATAACAGTTCCCGGTAAGCGGCAATAGGCTTGCTACCTATTACGTGGGACTAACTATATAATTGGCATAATGTTGGCTTTAAATATGCCTCTTCGGGGAAATAGGTGTGATTGTACGTATGTATGCATTACCTAGGTACCTTGCCTTATTTCGTAAAAAAAACTCACGAGTTAGAACCTTATAATCCGTTTAGACTTTTAGGAGAAAAAAAAGCTTTTCGAAGTAACGCTCTCCACATTAATTAACTATAATATTATCCATTTTATTATTCAACGTCCAGATCTAGTTTTAAAAAAGCTAGTTGTGGCACATCTTGACATATTAATTTAGTGTAATTTCATACCTAATTTAAGCGTTTTAAAATTCATAGCCGCTATATTTGATTTTATCATAACTGTTTCTGACCTTTGTGTATAATATATAATAATAGGTAAAAAATTTCATCTGGGAAATAAATTAATCAAATTATATTTTTGTTGTTGTTCTGAACATGCGTAAGGTAAAAAAAAAAATGAAATTACTTGATATATTAATGAAATATCATCATATCCTAGCATTATCCCGGTTGCCCTAGACTTAAGCTTGGGGCCCAGGGTCTGCTCACTAATTCAACCAGATTCGACTGAATTTTTATTATTACGTATTAATGAAATATCAGAAGCAATAAAATAATAATTTCGTCTCACTACTGGGCTAAGGCCTCATCTTACAAATCAAGGTTTGTTACAAATTTCTCCTCTTGCCAAGATTGTATTATTTAGTTTGGTACACAATTCTTTTTACCTATCTACTCCCGAAATTAAGTTCACCGGCGCTTCGGAATGAAGGACGGAATTTAATAAATTTCTTTACTTTTCTCCGCTAATTCAACTCAATGGTTTACACGGTGGAGTATGCCTTGATTCCTATTGAATTTATATTGATTCATAAGACGAAACGTGCTTAGTAGTGGGACTTTATTAATGCGGAAATGATGACATAAATATTAATTTAGCACTATAAAAAAATTCTAATTGCATTTTCAGAACAAGGAATTTAAAAATAATTTAAACAAACTGTTTGATTGAAAAAAACAAATAATATGATTGATTTATCTAAGTTCATGTCAATATTTTCGTAAGTTTATAAAACACGGTATAACAATTCACATAGTGCACCAGAGTTTGCGCGAAAATAACTTTTTAAAGCGTTTTGCAAGACAGAGGTTTTGAGGTAATAGTTATAATTATATGGCAACTTTAGATACAAACTGAAGCTTACTCGGCTCAAAGGACTTGTATCCATGCCTATAAAATTTCATAAATGAAGCCTCCTGAGAAAAACTCCGTTACGTTTAGAAATAAAAAAGTGTGGTACATATTTACATTTAAAACTATGGTTTATAAGTTATTATTGGAAAAAAGGAAGTAAGGCCTGGTAAAAAAAATAGTGTCTGTCAGTATTGTATGCCTGTAACTTTATAATTGGTAGTCTAATAATGAGAGTGTTAACAATAAATACAATACTTAAAATCTTAAAACAATTTTTCTCTTCGTAATAGAGATAATTTTGTTTACACTTCCTACATATCACTGAGACAGCCCACTTAATGGGAAGTGGTTCCCAAAGCCTATGAACATTATAAACTCTTTCTAGACTCAAATAGAATAAATAATAAAATATGCCTACTTTACGTGTCACCAAAATTAATAAATTGCCAATTGTACCTACCCTCATTGCACGTCAATAATATTAAGTCAACCTGTTCATACCCAAAGATGCATAGTTTTTTTAGGTGACCAGTTTATTATATTATACAGTTTATAAATGTAAAAAAAATGTCGACCTTAAATAAGAAAAAATGTAATGTCCACACTTTTAATTCTCAATTCAGTAAAAAGGAGCCCCCATATTAATACCAGCGAAAATATACACATTTACTAAACACCAAGACCAATTAATTCATTAATTAAGCCTATATTTAAATTTAACGAGAGTTTCATTAAATTGTCATTTATTGATAAAATTAATAACTAACTACGCAAGTTCACTTATCTAAATTTCCATTAAGGTGCTATCATATAAATATATATATGTATATCTCTTTTGTTTTATATTGGAGTTTTTCAATAATAAGACACGTCGCATATTTTTTGCAGCAAGTTTTTGATGTAGTTTTTAAGTTGACGAAATATATATAAGTTATAATTAGGCGAAATATGGGCGTTAAATATACCTCTGCCTACCCCTTTGGGGAAATAGGCGTGATTTTATATAATTATGTATGTATTTAAATGCTTACAATAAGTCATAGACAAATATTGCCCCTACCGTGGTAAAAGGTCATAGCGCAGTCGTGCATTACAATTTTTTTTTTAAATTTCATATACTTTAATTACGTACGTAAAGTTTTGCCAAAAACAATAAAAAATGCAATGTTACTCAAGGAATACGGATTTGAGCAGTACGCCAGTGGCTTATCATAGGCCAGCGGTTTATCGTACACTAACGGTCAATGAAACTTTCACTTGCCATCTGGTTTTTATTGAGCGTAGGTACTCCAAGCATAATTATAATGCAAAAACTTGCGACAAGAAATACTAAAACGTACTATTTCTACTAAATACACACCAAGTGCAATTAATTATTGTACTAACATTCAATGAGTTACGAAATGGAAGCATCCACAAAACTTGGGCCGTTTTCAACTTAAACAAATATTGCATAAAAAATAATTTTCAATTATTATTACGGTCGATAGGCTTGGATTTTTTTACGTATTGTCAAAACTTTGTTATTATGTTATGTCATCTGTATTCTAATTTTATTTTTAAGAGAGTATAATATTTGGAGAACGGAAGGGTTATATTTTTTAAATAAAATATATTTTTGAACCATCAAACCTTACTTTCAAAACTTATTACCCGATGTTTAAAAAGTATTCAGTAGAAACCGGCTCTATATTTAACATAAAAGCAGTTTTAAGATACATCCAAACGCTTGGATTTCTGAATAATTGGTTTTTTTTTTTTGACTGCACATAATATGTATAATGTAATAATCTTAAAAAAAACTCTTGCTCGAGTGTCTAATAAATACATAGGTATGAATGACATTATGTCAACAGTATAACAACAATATTGATTATAGTGGAAAATGCATAACAGAGTGGCAGATAAAAAAAATTATATTCACAAACATAACACCGTCAAAATATAGTATATAACGAAACGAACAAACCGAAATGTTATTTATTTTGTACGTATCGTAAGGAACATATGGGCAATTCTCATAAAATGCTGTTATTTTTGTAATTTATTCTTTTGTAATAGGCTTGCAATATATTACTTGAGACTATCAATGTTATTGGCGAAATGTGGACGTATCATATCAGCCTACCCCTTCCTGTTCTCCAACAGGCGTCACTTTTTTTTAAAGAATTCATGCGACTAATCAATTTAGTTTTCTTTAATAAACATAATATTAAAAAAGGCACTAAAATAGATCTGTTATTGGCGATCGAAAATAAACGTGCCATAAAAATGAGATAGCAAAACGACAGAAATTAAGGTTCGTGAGAATTGCCCTTCTATATAAAATGCTAAGCACATTTACCTAATAACAAAAGGCACTACCATTTTATAGAGCACTATAAATAAAAACTTCATTTCTATATTATTTAATAGTAATATTTTTTTCGTACGTATAACTTCATTGCTACATACTGCGTTAATGTTAAAAATAATATTAATTAATAATAAAAAAACAACAAAAAAATCTAATGGATTTTTGCCTCAGAAACTAAGTACTGAACTTATAATGGAAGATTTTCAATGTTATCAGCATATAAATATTTCGGTTTCAAAAAGCCTTCACGCTTTTTGACATCACTGTACTTTGTGCACGATTCCGAAAAAATATATAGGTACCTACAGTTTGTTTATTTTTAAATTATTAAAGCGTTTTTTTTATTAAAATTTAAAAATACTAGAAGCAGCATTTCCAATGGTAGGTATCATAATAAAAGTTTTACTAAACAATTTTACTAATGAGCACACCCTCTTATAAAAGTGACTAAAAAATTAACTAATCTATATCGGATTTATGTCAGGAACTTGACAATTTATATTAAAATTTATCAAATCTCTACACATTTGGCTGTAAAAATATATATTTTTCTACTAAAGGACACAAGTGCCTAAACACCGTAACACGTATTAATAAGGACCTAAATTGCACGGCACATTATTAAAATTAAGAATTGACGAAAAACTAGCCGATTCAACTAACACAACAATACTACAAGATCTGTAGTAACGATAATTACGTCAATAAATCGCTAACCACGCTTTATTATACTAAGGCAATTTGCCCAGTGCAACGCGCTCCGTCACGTACCGAGTGACTTCATATTTTAACGCTGAATGCAAGTATTTTAGTTCGTATAGAAAATCCTGTACAACACACTCACCAACTAGGATTATTATATCTATCAGTTGCATAGGGATCCAACCGAGACCTTAGGAGACCAAGCCAGCCTCATCTGCAAGTGGTGCACCTGCCGATAAACGGACGAGGCTCTGGCGATCAAAAAAGTATCCGGTAAGCGGCAATAGGCTAGGTGGCGAGCCAAAAATATAATCGGCGAAATGTTGGAGTAAAATACGTCTCTGCCTACCCCTTCGGGAAAACAGGCGTGATTGTATGTATTTATGTAATATCACCCGTCTCACGCTACAGACGGAGCACGATGCAGTGAGTAAAACACCTAATTGTAACTATATCATATTAAAAACATTAAAACAATATGCACGTTAAATAAATAAAAAATAAACAAGTGGTACACTTAAAAGCTAATAGTTTATAACTTTATCTTATATTACATTATATTGTTTTTGCACGAATCGTGATATTAAAATAGTGTTAACTAGTCGTAGAAACATCACAAGGTTTTTTTATATTAAGTTGTTGTGAGCGAATCGTTCGTTAAGTAAATTACACTATTTTGATTTTAATCAGTCATTAATATAGCATTTTCATTTATAGCGTTGACTAGAAAAGCTGCAGTTTTGAATAGTTCAATATAACTTTGGTTGTCACCAATAGGGTAAAAAATATATTTATGAAGTTTATATGAATGTATGTAAAATTCATATAATTTCGATTCAGTCATTAAGTATTTTTATTACTTTATATCAAGTAAAACCACATCGCATTGCACTTTTCGCTTCTCATATATATAATTGAATCCTTAAAAAAATTTACAACAACATATTTTGTAACTGTGCTAAAAACACACTCATCTGAACAAAGTGTCAATACCTGATATTCAACACTGTGATTTATATCAAATGCATAATCACACTGTGTACTCATTTTTACATTATATAGAAAATATCACCGTGACAAAGAATTACTCTTATACCAGGTATCGTTACTTGATATGATACTTAGATTACGCTCACACCAACTCAATCAATTTGGCAAGTACTAACAAACTAGCCACATGTTAGTGGACATATTAGACACCGTCATCGAACAACTATCGCTATAGAGACGGATACAATTCTGTCAATATATTAGTGCACACTGCACTTAACTGTTGGACTTATTTGGTTCTGAAAGTTTGGACTATAAGTAATAGACAACAAACGACATAATATTATGTTGGTGTATTTTAGTTTAGTGAATATATACAATAGAAAATGCTCAAGCTTATCTTGTATGTGAATCGACTCAATATAAACTAAATGCATTTTGAATTTGGTCCGGTCAATCGGGGGACAGGAAAGTAAGGCTACATAGTCATCCTGAGCAATATTGCCTAGCCAAGATACCACAAGGTGGCACTCAAGTATGCGGTCTACCTTGCAATACCAGGCGCATAACAATTATTTTAGTTTCTGTTATGTAAAACTGTACCAAATTACAATAGCATAGGTATATAAGCGCTCCTATGAAACTTTTCCTGATAAGCTGTGTCAATAAATAAGCTTGCACTTGGCACTTACCTATATTGATAGAATTATTTTCGAACAGAAAATTTCCATTTCGTCTCTATAGCGTACGTGATCAACGAACACCATTAAATGTGATACATTTTGGGTACATTGTCTTTATATAGATATTGTATCTATTATATCTTTACATATAGATGCGGTGAATTTTATGGTAAATAATAGACCAATCAGTAATAAAGTCGCATAGGGATCCTATCAAGACCTTAGGAGCCCAAGCCAACCACATCTGCAAGTGGTGCACCTACCGAACAACAGAGGAGGCTCTGGCAATTACAAATGTTAGTAGTTAAAGTATTACGTCTCTTTATTTTTCAGAATATGCAGTCAAAAGGCCTCTGCAATGACTTAATAGTACCTATCAGCAACAGAAACTGCTCAGAATATTAATGTAAGCGGGTTGAGAGGAAGAGGACGACCAAAAAAGAGATATATTAAGTGTATGTATGAAGAATTATATTATCAAGAAGGGGGTGGATGAGTCCTTGACGAAAAACCGTGGTCCATTAAATCCTAGCATTATCCCGGTTGCCATAGACTTGAGCTTAGAGGCCAGGGTCTGCTCACTGGTTTAACTAGATTTTGGCTGAATTGCAGTTATTACATGAAGCGATTGTTGTCTGACCTCCGCAAACCAGAGGGAAACGTCTATGGTTAAACCAGCTGTCAGGATGTTAGACGGCACTGACTACCTAATAACGATTGTCATAGATGTTCATGACAGCCAGGACCAACGGCTTAACGTGCCTCTGAAAGCACGGAAAAATAACGGAAGAATAACCGAGGTGAATGGTAGGAAAAGACATGCGGCGTCGACCACAGACAAGGGAGCAGAGTATAAAGATTGTCGGGAGCCGGGAGACAACTTCCTGCCACCGTAGGAGCTGGCTTGTGGGCGGTAAGTAATGGGTAACTCGCCGCCCGTCCGCCTTCTATAGGCGACAGGTCGCGTCGAGAGCTTGCCCCTCCCTGCAATGTGCTGACCACTGCGGGGAGGGGCAAGCCTATCGAGGTTGCGGGACTGTTCAAAAGGGTCACCGCGGCCCCGGGACATCTTAGGTTTAAGAAGGAACATGAATGGTTTTTAAAATTATAACTACACCATATCTATAAAAAGACACTTCACCTAAAACGCACCACAGTTATATGGCGTAATACAGTTTATACATATAAAATACACTTTTTATATAAACCCAGCAGAAGCATGATTACTTATAAATTATAATTATGCAGGGCACTGGCATACAAACTAACCTAAGCACATCTATAGAACAACATCATATAATTCATTTTTTTGTTATATCATTTATATTATTAATATATAGTGGTCTCTTTTTACCTGTGTTAAGTCTTACGAATACACTTTCGACCATACCATTGGGCGAGTAATTTAAATGCTTGGTATTTACTAAAATGTTCTTAAAAGTGATATTCGCTATTTTAATTATATTATTATAGTTTTCTTTTTCTTTTTATTTAATATAAATTAAATCTTTATTTCATCTGATGATATGATATAGGATTGCAACCACCCCATTTTAAATAGAGCTACCGTATAGATCTTGATAATTAGGCACGACGTAAAGTGTGGAATAAATTAACATTTTTATTACAGTTTTAGTTAAAATTGACACATTAATAAGAATAAGAATAATAATAAAACCTTACGAATAGATGTTAATACGAAATTAATTCGGATAGTTGTAGCAGTTTAATAGATTTTTATACCTTAAGTTAAAATGACGCCATAAGCGGATAATACTGTAAAAGGGCTTTTAATCTTACTTAATTAAGTAAGTATGAGAGATATTTCATTAAAAATTAAATTATTATCCACACTCTATCATCGCCGTAAGAATATTATATTTAAAGCCACCAAACCTATAAATTATTTATCCACATTTCAGTAAGTAACTATTAAAAAATATTATCTTATGTTTCAATACAGGCAAATCGCAATTTCGAAATGCATTAGGCTTGAAGAAAGCACTCCGAAAATTCGACTTTTAGGTCATATTCCTTAACACAAAACTATATATTGAGAAAATTGTCAAAATCTCCTTTGTAAACTTAACATAGGGAGCTGTATTGAGATAAGAGGCTGTTGTAGTCTACCCGGTTGAGCGTTCGCTTTCTGCCAGCGGGCATAGAGTTCAAACCTCGCCGATAAGACTTTATATGTGAGCCCACTCGTAGCACAAGCGCATTAAGCTTACCACGATGGGGGTGTTAGAGCTATTAACATTGATAATAACGTTTAAAAAACAATTTCACTTAAAAGCCACAAATAAAATGCGTAGAGCGTTATTTTTCGACGCTGCCAATTTCTAATCTAATCATTCAGAACTTATACTACTATGGGGATCTTAGGATGTAATTCATTCGTTGCTCATATATTTTATTTATTAAAAATTCATTGCATTAAAAAATATTATATGTAAACTTTGTCGTGTAAAATTCATTGAATTGCCCATTTAATTTGTCAAGATTTTTCTAAGAATCAATTCATTATATTTATTACAAAGTATTTAACGTATCAAGTAATTTTTTGTAGGTTGTGTTAATTACGCACAAATATTTTTTTTTAAAGAACATAGATACCTATAGAATTTTATGTAAAATATACACTATAAACGAAATTTCATTAGTCCGGCAATAAATATATATAATTATGCCCATTATGCATATAGAGTTACGAGAAAATATACACAATTTAATTTAAGTAACTTATCTAAATAATTCAAAAATATACAAAAAAGAAAAACAATTGTCTACAGAAACTTTTTTTCGTTACCGATAAAAATAGTTTTTAATAAAAAAAGAAAAAAAAATTCTCTATAAATAGCAACATTTTTACATTGAATTAATTAAAACGTTTTTTTTACACGTTTTTTTATACAGATAAGTATTCTTCGTAATTTATCTGCCGCATATAATGTACTAAAGATTGCATAAATTAGTTTGCTTATGTTAGCATCAACACTTTTTTATCTAACTATAATTCGCAAGTTAAGCTGATTATTCACGGTCCTTAAACTGAAGTTTAGGAATGACGTAAATACAAAACATTGCCGTTATACCTATTTCACACACTGGCTGGTTATTGGGGAACCTTTAATCGCATCCCCATTAGGCCTACAAGTGTGAAAGAGAGAGACGTAAGGGCATGACTATGTTTTTACAAAGATTGTCGCACAATTTATTGCCCCGCGCGTTTGAAATTAGTAAAGTGTAAAATTTATTAGGAAAATTCCAACTTATAGTTTTATACTCTAGGTTTTTTGATCGTGTGACGGTATATACTCACATTTGGATTTACATCAGTCCAACCGAGTCTTAAGACAATTTCACATAAAGAATTGCAAATATTTTCATTGCTTATAAAAGCATTAACACTTTTTTATCCAACTATATTTATTATATTCGCAAGTTAAGCTGAAAATTTAGCTTTTTACACCTAAGATCCCCAAAAATCACATTTATATATTTTTTAATTTGTTTTTTTAAAATACTCAATTGATAGGTCCCGTTGCTAAGTAATGATAAGGGTGTCGATTCTGCATGAACCTATTGTCGTACCTTTGGTTTTTCTGGTAGAACTCGTGGCGGTTCATTTTCCTGTAGTTCTGTGTTCGTCGCTGACCGTTCTTCTCTTGTGGTTTCTCTGTCTGTTTGTTCGTTGTGCTTTTATCTTGTTTGGCGTCCGGTTTTGGGGGTTCGGTTGGTGGTTTCTCCTGTATTAGGAAAGGTTATTTGTTATTAAATTAGTGACGAATACTGAGAGTTGTTGTATGACATTTTTTTATTATAATTAACAATTATCTGTAAGCACAAGTTTAAAAGAACTTTGTGACAATTCCTAGGCAACTAAAATGTCGACTTTGTTTTTGACAGACAAGATTATATTGGGGGAAGGGGGAAATGTTGCTTTAAGTTTTCGTTTCCTGATTTTGGCTGCGCGAGAGTTGCATTCCAATGGATAGTTAGCTATAACTGAAAAACAAAATATTTCTTCTATTTTTTTTAAATGCCAGTGATGCCACTTTTGGGCGGTAGACAGAATCTTGCAGAGTTTTTTGTCAACTTCATCACGTAACATCTCCGGGCCTTGTGAAATGGCACTCCTGATTTAAGTGTTGCTTGCAAGTACTTCGAAAAGAAGCTTAGTTTGAATAAATGAATTTAGTACTAACTTAAAAAAGAGACAAATTAAAAAAACGTTATAAAAAAATATTGTAAGAATTATTACGTACGTAATGAAAGTGTACTTATATTTAATCAGCGAACCCCCACAACATACCTCTTTAGTATCAGCCGTAGTGCTTTTGGCGTTATTTTGTGCGTTTGTGGAAGTGGAACTGGAACTGGGATTTGTATTGCTGGTTACAGTATCGGCGGGTTTAGCCGATGTTGTGTTCACCGGAACTTGGGGGCTGGTGTCGATCTGTAGGGAAAATTTGTATTGTACTCAAATTATGATTATTTATTGATTTAGTTTGTTTGCGGTACACTAGCGGCGAAAGCCCAATGGCAAAACCCATACGTAGCCCATAATTTTGTTGGTATCGGGTTCAAACCTCAGTGAACCTATAACTTTTAAAAGTTATGAGCGTAATTATCGCTTTCTCCGCGCTTCCGAAAGCACGTTAAGCCGTTAAAAAAAGTATATATGTATGTTTATCCGTTATTTCGTATTCTTTAAACAAGTTCCTTATGACACTTATCTTGGAACTAAATAATTGGTATAATTGTCAGAAAATATTTATTATTTATTTATACTCACATGATGCATAGAGACAGAAGGAGCTAAGGCGACAGTTAGCGTCAGATCGCACCACATCGCGCATCGCGCTCGGCGCGCGCTGTTACATAGCTGCTTCACTGCCTCCGCTAACTGCAGTATTGCTGTGGACACAAGCATTGATAAGTTTATTTTATTGTTAATACAAGCAAGCCTACTTTTAAAGGGTTGCTTAAAAAATACTTTCTTGAGGAGTTATCATCTGATTGAGTCTACATATTATAGATAGATAGATAGAAAATTCTTTATTGTACACCAAATTAAAAATAAAACAAAAAAACAGTTGCAAAAGAAAAGTGATACCATTGGCGGCCTTATCGCTTACAGCGATTTCTTCCAGGCAACCTTAGGATGGAGAGTGATTATAATTAATTGAAAACCGGGGGTGTAGAAAATAATAAAAATATATAGTTGTATTTTTAATAAACATAAACAAAAATAAATACTATTAATTTAATTACTATTAATTTTGTGTATGTATATGTAGTTTATTAATAACACATATTTAATTCTATGTAAGTTTATGTTTTCTTATTCTTACTGCCTCATACTTTTCTACTCACCCAAAGGTTAACTGGTAGAGAATGCCTTGCAGCATTAAGTTCGCCTTTTGTACATTTTTAAATAAATTAATAAATTGTTATAAAGAATTAAAAAAATATACATTATCTGGCGAACATAACAGTGCCCGGTAAGCAGCAATAGGTTCGCCACATATTACGTGGGACCAACTACATAATTGGCGTGTGGGGGTATAATTTGCCTCTGCCTATCCCTTCGGGGAAACAGGCGAGATTGTATGTATGTATTAAAAATAGCAAGCCAATCATATGATTATAGTGATTGCTTTCAATTTAGATAAGTCTAAGTGAAAAAAACTCCGTGTAGCCTAGAAAAGTGCCACCCCCTCTCATCCTGTGTACTGACTTAACTTGATTACGTGCAAATACCCTTTATATAATGTTATCTATTCAGGAGGACAATGTTTACCACTGGACTTTATAAGGCTGATATGATGAACTTAAAAAAGATAATTTGAAGTAAAATTTTACTAAATATTTTGGCAAACGTCAATACACAGTACACTTATCGTACTTTCAACTTAATTATTATGCAAGTGTTTGGAATTTATTGTTGGTTATTGTGCTAGCTAGAGGATGCTGTGTGAGATGTTTAGAGCTATTTATTTATATGTAACTAGGCCGATTTCGTCCGCGTGACCTATACGTACTTTTATAAACCAGATTCTTGTGGGAAAATTAAAAGTAGCTTGTACCTTTAGCTATTTGTTGATTAATTCCTATTTGCGTGTTGTTATTTCATGTCAATTGCGTTAATTATAATTACTATTTTTAAGAAGTGAACGCTGATGTTTTGATTGACGAACTTTTCGTTCCGCTGTCAGTTGCGTTTTGTTATACCACGTTTAATGTCACGTAATAGTATGTCCGTCACCTGATTCTACGGTACCTCCCTACCAGTTTTCAGCCAAATCGGTTTGGCCGTTCTTGAGTTATACATACATACATACATTCACGCGTGTTAGGCAGAGGCATATTAATACGCCCACACTTCGCCAATTATATAATTGATCCCACGTTATAGGTGGCGAGCCTATTTATTTATTTATATTTAGGTACACGGACAGATTATCATCATTAAAAATTAAGTACTACTAATTTAAAAAAAAAATAAGGCTAGACAATAATCCACAATTAGTGTTCACAGCATGACTTATAAATTAACAGTAATAAAAAATAATAATGCTAATATCTAACAATTTAATACTAACGGGAAAATATAACAAACAATATAATATAAACAATAACTACACACGGAAAAAAAACAATAACAGGAAAAAACTATATTAGGATTTATGAGAGGAGGATGCTTGGTCTATGAAAAAGTTAGATGTCAACTTTTTGTACTGCGCAAAATTGGGATCAAATATATCGATATCATTGCCACCACACGTTACCTCATTATATAAACGGCACATGGCTGTAGTAGGACGTATTGTTTTTATAGACTCGCATTACGAAAGTATTAGGACGAGTCGATGAATCGCTTTGTTCACATGTGATGCCCTCTACTTTGCCTATTGCCGTTTACCGGGCACTGTTATGTTCGCCAGAGCCTCGTCCGTTGATCGGCAGGTGCACCACTTGCAGGTGAGGTTGGCTTGGGCTTCTTAGGTCTTGGTAGTATCCCTATACACCTAGTTATAAATAGTGTAACTAACACAACTTTCTTTATATGAATAAGCTAGCAGCGGCCCGAGATGTCACTCGCGTGGACTGTTACCGTGGGATAAAAAGTATCTTACGTGTTATTCCAGGACTGCTGCTATACAAATACAGAGTTGCGGGACTGTTCGCAAGGGTTACCGCGGCCTCGGTACGTAGCAAGCTCAAAAGAGGAATATGGATGGTTTTTAGTCAGTAGAAGTCTGACTGAACCCTCCCGCTCCACCCAAAGCGGGGGAAGGTCATTTTATGATTTTCAATAAAAAAAAAACTATACAAATACCAAGTCCCATAACAATCACAATCCCACCACAAAGAGTAACAAACTTACATCTATACCGTATTTACAATATTTTGCATATATAATATAAAGTAAGATGTGTATACTTACGATCCTGTCTCATATATCGGTTATTATGAGGCGCCAGTTCCCTTCGACGCGCCGCTTGTACGGCGCCAACCGCACTTCGCCACGATAACATGGCGCTTTCCACTTCACTGTGGGGGGCGCTGAAACAATTACAATGTTTAACAATCTTTCTTCTACTCAGCACAAAGTTCGCTTGGAGATTAACCCAATATCCACAACAACACACAATTCAAAGAGAAGTGAGCTGAAGTCAGAGCCTCCACTTACCTTGGCTCGTAAGAGGAGGCTGTTAAGGCTGCTTTTTCACAAAAGATGTGCACGAGCGAATCGTGGTATTTGTACTTACCAAACAAGCGAAGGATCTGTTTCATCATATCCTGTCATTATCCCGGTTGCCCTAGACTTAAGCTTAGGGCCCAGGGTCTGCTCACTGGTTTAACCAGATTTGACTAAATTTCAGTTATTACGTGGAGCGACTGCCGTCTGACCTTCGCAACCCAGAGGGAAACATTATTCTATGGTTAAACCATTCACCACTGATTTCCAAATAACAACTGCCATAGATTTTCATGAAAGCCGGAACCAACGGCTTAACGTGCTTTCCGAGGCACGGAGCAAGCGGTAATTATGCATATAACTTTGAAAAGTCATTGGTGCGCCACCAGGGTTTGAACCCGAGACCCTCTGAATTTAAAGGCAAGGGGTCTCGCGACTGGGCTTTCGCCGCTTTATAAGTGAAGGATCTGTTTGAGATGTGACAAAGAGATGAGTCTCAGAGAAGTGTGCAAGGAATGGGTGCTATTCTGGTTTAAACACAGCCCTAAAGAGCTCAGATAATGAGGTTTAGCAGTCACATTAAGAGAAAACACTTATATTTCTGCAAGATTCTTAACATCCTCCTTCCAACTGGTGGGATCAAAGCTCGAAGGGTCGACTCCCTCTTTGTCTTTACCAGTGGCCACGTATCTTGTCCACATTTCAATATTGTTATCTTCGGGTCCTCCAGTTTGTTAGTAGTGGGGCGTGAACGTGTTAATGGACTGAGATGATAATGTTTAGCAGTCACATAAATATGGGGGTGTATGGGTTTCTAATAAGACCTTAGAAACAAGCCCTCCAGGTCACCTGCAAGTGGTGCGCTTGCCTATCAGCTGACAATGGTAAGAATTCCGGTAGAAAACACTGAGAGAAGAGATGCCGATATGTAGCTGGAGATCCTTAAGAGAGGCTGTAGCATTAGAATCTCTAACGATACGTACCGCTCGCCAAGTGAGACGAACGTATCATTCGCCCTATGTCAGATACGCAATATGCCAGACGGTCTAAAAATCTAAAATGCACCTATACCCTATTCACGTAGGCTTGAGACAAAGGGTAAACAAAGAAAGCTGACAGTTGAAAGAGAGTGAAAATGGCGGATATAACCTGACATATAATAAAATGATACATTTCGCTATAAAACGTTTATACTAGCCGTACTTTTCATTTAATGGTATTATAATAAGTTCCAACTTTGGGAATCGCTACTTTTAAGGGTCTTTTATATATAATTTTTTAAATTAATTAATTTTATTTATATAAAAATAAATATAGAAATGTTGCACATTTAAATTCAATATTTTAATAAATAAATTCTGACTTTCAATTCCAAACAATAAAACCTATATTGTTTTATCAAAATTTGGGTATTTCGTTTATATTTTGGCTCATTTTATAATTTACAGTTAAAAGTGACACATTAAAAAACCTTTTTTGTTTACATTTTGTCTCAAGGCGAAGTGAATCAAGTATAGCAGGTTAAGGTTCTTTTTAAAACCAAGTGAAAGGAAGTCAGTTTTTTATAATTTTCTGATATTATAACTAAGTTTGAAACCTAGTTAAAGTTAGATTTTCAGACCGTCTGGCATTTGGCGTATTTGACATATCGCACACTGAGAACGAAAGTGACCGATTTCAAAATTTTGGTGAAATGAGTTAAATATATAAAATGACACAAAAAAGTATATTTTATTTAAAGTAGAAAAGTCCAAGAATTTTATACAAACGATTTTTTTATCTTAATGTTGACATAATAAAATATGATTGAAGAAAATGAAGAATATCGTCAATGAGACCATTTTCGTCTCTATCCAAAAATTGTAAGTTTTGAAATGGGTCACTTTTATTCTCAGCGTGCGATATGGCGTATAAATCCGTAGATCTTCGTCGATAAGGGATCTTACAGTAAATTTATACTTACATTTCTGCAAGATTCTTAACATCCTCCTTCCAACTGGTGGGATCAAAGCTCGAAGGGTCGACTCCCTCCTTGTCTTTATCAGTGGCCACGTTCTCTTGTCCACGTTTCAATACTGTTATCTTCGGGTCCTCCAGTTTGTTGGGTTTCTTGTTTTGTGCCACGCATACGCTTGCTCGGAGAGTTTCCATTTTGCCCATAAGGGTTAGCACCTGCAAAGAGTAGAAATATATTATTTACTGCGTTCAGTTAATAAGAGTAGTCGGCGGCAGGTTTTTTTTGTTTTTAAATAATGGCTTCGTAATTTCAGCACACTTGGCCAGTGTCGAGTAAGTGATATATTAATAATATATAAATCATAGTACATGAGAAAGAGTGGTGATAAAGATGATAAATGAGATGCCCTCCCCTTGGACCCGTTGAGTCCTCAGTAAAGATGTGGGACTATACAGATCGTCTATCTCACAAGGACTTCTTGAGAGAATTTAAAAAGTGATGTTGCACTGCTTTGTTTTATTTATCAACACTTATGTACGTTCACAAACACTTAACGGTTAATAATCCACCGTTATTACACATTAACGATCGAAATATCACAAATTTTAGAAAATAAAACGAAACTGCAGACATGACACTTCACTTTCCCGCCAAGAAGTCTCTGGCGGCACGTTAATAGATAAGTTCTTTTTTTTACAGTTTGTTTTGGCTGTTCCCAAAAGAGGTATCATTATCCTACTGGCTTCTATCATATTGTTAGATTCTTGTTAGCAAAATTCAATGCAATAAACCATTTGACTTATGAACAAAAGTGGCGGTTGTCTGCACTTTTTTTTTTTTTTACGTCGGTAACCAAATGCGTTTACGCACTACCTTCCGGCCAAAGGGGGACCGAAAGAGGGTGTGGGCCTCACCATCGGCAGACGCGACTGCCAGCAGTAATACCCACTAAAAATCTTCCGACGACGCCCGCCGCTTGTTGAGAAAGGTGCGGGGGCAGGGGCCAGTACCTGGGTTGCAGCTTCTGACACCCCGCCTGCGGCCAACGTCCCCCGGACCAAAACCGGGAGGACCTCCTCAGAGAGGCGCAGTAGACGCGCCCCTCCTACCTCCTTGTGCGACCATAGCGTGTGTGGCCGACTTCTCGGAGGGTCTGTCGTTAGACAGCAGGGGCCCCCTGCCCCCACTGCCTAAGACCCTCCTGGCGCTGCTTGACGGGCCCTCCTGGCCCGCCCGCTGCGCCCTCCACAGGTCTCTCTTAGTTTCTCCCCCGGTAGTCAGTACTAAGGGTACCCAGAGTCGTCGGTCTCTGGGTGTTACCTTTTCCCTGGCGCCTCCTGCGCCCTACCGGGAGGTACTCAGCCCCCCCACCACGACAAGGTGGAGACCAGTCGGGGGGCGGTTGTCTGCACAGGTGCAACCATACACCAAGAAAGGGACAAAAAGTGACTACAGTCGACGCCGCGTTACCATGCCCCACACCCCATTAAGACCCGATAGTCTGTTACTGCGTATCCAAGGTTACTGTTCAACTTATGCGCCGCGGATAATACAGCATTAGGTTACATGAAAAATTCCAAGAATGTTGTGTGTATCGCACTATGTCTTACCTTATCTGGATCACTACGAGGCAGTCTCGATACTGATATTGAGTTGGATTAAGACACTTCCCTTCCCGAATAGGCGAAGGCTAATCTAGCTAGTCCTCTTCGTATCTCTTACTAACACTAATCGGTCCACGGTCAACCTATCAACTCGAGTGAGACAAGGGGACAGTCTCGGTACTAGTATTAAATTGGATGAAAACACTGCTCTTCCCGAATAGGGGAAGGCTAATCTAGCTTCTGTCTTCTTCGTATCTCTTACTAACACTAATCGGTCCACAGTCAACCGATCAACTCGAGTGGGACAAGGGGGCAGTCTCGGTACTAGTCTTAGGTTGGATGAAAACACTGCCCTTCCCGGATAGGCGAAGGCTAATCTAGCTAGTCCTCTTCGTATCTTTTACTAACACTAAGCGGTCCACGGTCAACCTATCAACTCGGGTGGGACAAGGAGGCAGTCTCGGTACTAGTATTAAGTTGGATGAAAACTTTGCCCTTCTCGGATAGGCGAAGGCTAATCTAGTTTCAGTCCTCTTTGTATCTCTTACTAACACTAAGTGGTCCACGGTCAACCTATCAACTCGGGTGGGACAAGGAGGCAGTCTTGGTACTACTTTTGACCTGCCCTTTCTCTAGTATCTTCTGGATTTGGTCATGGAAGGTCTTACTTGGTCTTCCCCTCCCAACACTTCCATTTACTTGTCCATTATAAATCACTTTCGTTAGTCTACTTTCATTTATCCTCCCAAAATGACCAAACCATTTAAGCATACCTTTCTCAATTCTTGTCACTATATCTTATTTTACAGCAGCTTCGGCCCTTATCACTTCATTCCTATCACTCAATTTCACACTCCCCTTCCTACCTTCTTTTAACACTAATGTCTTACCTTAGTATGTTCTCGAAGCATGTCCACGGTCAACCTATCAACTCGAGTGGGACAAGGAGGCAGTCTCGGTACTGGTATTGAGTTGGATGAAGACACTGCTCTTCCCGGATAGGCTAGAGCTAATCGAGCTTCAGTCCTCTTCCTTTCTCTTTCCAACTGTCTCCACTGTTCGTAGCATGCGTCTAGACGGGCGTGAAGAATGCCTGATGATGTTGCTGCTCCTCTGTTGAATAAAATTTTAAAAATAAGACTATTTATTTATACTATACATATATCTATGCGTAGCCGCGCCCCAAGGGAGAGCTAAATAAAATAAAACCAGATTAAATATCAAATTAACTTCTTTACTTAGCAGTTTTTATGCGGGGGACGCTCATCTTAATAAATTTAGTTTGGTTCTTTTAATGAAGTTACTTTACAGAGGTTTTTGATTTGTGGGTAACTTAAAATTTACAATTCATCATCATCATCATCATCTCAGCCATCTGACGTCTGATAGATTTCCACATTGAGCGATCCTGAGTCGCCTGCATCCATCGGCTTCCCGCCGCCTTGACCAGATCATTGGTCCATCGCGTGGGAGGCCGTCGTCTACTACGTTTGCTGGTTCGCGGTCGCTATTGAAGAACATTAACGCCCTATCGGTCGTCGGTTATTATTATGTTGTAATTATTATTGTTATTATGTTGTAACATTTAGCTTACCTGATATTTCTCATGGCGTAGAAAGGTGCTAACAATGGCAAGTCCAACATCGGAGATGGCAATACCGGTGGCGGGACGGGAGGGCTTGGGCCTAATAACGCACCCAGGCCTGAAATTCAATTGATTTTTTCAATTAAACATTCATTATTACTTATATTTTTATAAACATACTTAATTAAATTAAAAAAATTGCATGTTTACTGAACGAATTCGCAAAAGCAGCATATTGCTTCTGCAGTAGATAATAATGTAGTAGTTTAGTGATTAGTAGATAGAATTATGTGAAAGTTTTTAGTCAGGCATTTAGGTATTGTAAGCTCAGCTACTCTATCGTATTAGGTTTAGTGCCTGTAAAGATAGTTGTAAGTTTTATGAATAAGTAAATAAATATATAGAAAATATTCAGACTAAGAAATCGGATCTCGTCTAGATGTAATTCGACAGTAGCAATTAACAATGTCGTAAGTGAAAAGTTGTTTCTTTTAACAATATCATAAGTGATAAGCCGTTACTTTTCACTTACGACATTGTTTAAAGTAACGGCCTTTCACTTACGACATTGTTAATTGCTACCGTCGAATTGTTTAACACAGACTTGTGACTGTGTACTTTTAACACAGAGATTTCAAGGTCATCGATACAAATAGTCACAATTTTTGTGATGTTTTATCATTTATAGTATGTTTGTTTAATAATTCAATAAAAGATATTCAAAAATATGAATCAAAATAAGTCATATATCACACTTACCAAGGTTAAACGGCGTGTTTTCGTGCAAAAATGAAACGTCCACGTTTAACTGATTGGGCGGCGGCGGTCGATTCCTAACCAATAAGCTCATTTGGCGCGCCAACTCCTGATTCTGCCTCAACATCTGATTATTACCCAAAGAGTTCTCAAAGTTCGTCCTTTGGTCATTCAACCCGTTGGCCTGAAAATTATCCCTCGGCAACATATTCATATCACGCCTCTGCATAAACTCATTTTGGTGAAAGCCGTTCGCTTTGAAATTCATCGCGTTCTGATTCGGATATTCAAAACTCTGACCCATAGGACTCCGTTCATTTATTTGTGACATCATATCATAGAAGTTTTCTCCGTTAAAGTTTTTTGGAGGTGGTTGTTGAAAATTCCTATTGTAGAACACTTTATCTTGCATTTTGTTGAAGTCCTCGTTTTGATATTGCCCGTTATCCATAGGCATTTTAAAGTCCATATTAGTTTGCATTGGGTTTTCATCTCTAGACCGATCCAAATTTAAATTCAGATTATTTAAATAGCTTAGCAAGTCACCTTCTTGACTCGCCTCTTTGTAACCTTCGAATTTATTAGGATACCTCTGAGTGTTGTACGCGGTATCATAGTTATTGTAGTTCATGTCCAAATTTAAGCTATTTGGCCTGTTGTAATTAGTTGGGAACATATTAGATTCCGGCAACGAGTTTCTCTGATTTTGTTCAAAGAAATTGTAATATTTGTCATCGTATTTTGGGCTTGAGAATTGAGCGCCTCCTATTTCTTGAGCTGCAAGTCTGAGCAAGTTTAGTTGTTCAGGCGAAACGTCATTGCTGTCTGTCATGGTGTCAATACCCAGAAGGCTGTTGACATCATTATCAGGGTAATTGACAAAGCTGGAAGTGCCAAAGCCGTTTTGCATGTAATTGTAGCCACTTTGCTCGGTAGGCGAGAAGTTGTATGGGTTGTTCTGATAGTTATATGATGGTGTCATAAATGTGTCATTTTTGGGGTAAGGAGTTGAGCTGTTTTGCAGGACGCTTACACATTTCTCCGGTGATTGTGCAGAGCTATAGGAAAAAAACAAATATATTATTGAAAAGGAATATTAATTTAATTTGGACTCTGATAGAGCACTTATATCCCTCCCTATGTGCGATATGAGAATGTTAAGATAACTTAATACTAATTGTTTTATTCAATTTGGTCTCCGATAGGCCACTTATGAATGACAAGACAACTTAATGCTAACTGGCCCATTCCCTACAGGCAGGGGTAAAGAACAATTGGACAAGAAACTCCTCAAGTTCGTCCTCTTGCCATTACCTACATCAGGATGTGGAGTCACAGTACCCTGAATGGCGTAAATCGATATCTTAGACTCGTCATTTATACAACGCCTGACCATCATCGGTTGGGCCGCGGCCCCCTGGCAAATCCATCCGCCCGGTGGAATATCTTCCCTTTAGTGAAGTTCACAATACAATCTATATCATTACTATCGTGCTGCACTAGTTTATAATATGCTTGTCCCTTTGTTAACAGTTTCGCAACACACTTTGTTAGTGCTAACCAATAATTTTAATTGATTTGTTTTAGTACAAAGGACTTTTGTACAACTCAACCTTATCACTTGATGCGTTTTGTGCATATAATTTGACCCAAATCTATCTAGAGCACAACTAGTTACTTCATAAAAGTAGGTAAAGATTTAACGGGAAGTTGAATGAAACATACAACTCGTTTACGACATTTTTATTTTAGTATGTCCTCTCTATGTATCTTAAATGCTATTAGTATGTTTAGAATTTAGTGTTGTCATCACAAATATTCGGCACATTTTTAATAATAATGGATTTTGAACAAGTTACAAAAATTTTAAGAAATGTCATGGAATTTGAAGATTTTTTTTTTGCATAAACATGGTATATACAGACGATACATTTGATTTAGAAGAAGCACAAAAGTTTAAAATAATTGCAATAAAATAAAATGTTATGAATTATCAATTTACGGAACAGTTCCGGAAGTTTGAATATTTTCTATAGTAATGCACCTTGCAATACCTGAATATTCGCGTGCTTCGCACACATGCGTGCAGATATTGTCGAGAGGTCGTCAATCATGGTTAAAGCGTAACGACATAATTATATACCTTTCCTTATCAATATATTTGACTTTTACAGGTAAAGGCAAACAGTTTTAAAAAATCAGCCAATAAAATAATAATTACTACATTAACGAGTTTCTTGCTAAATTTTTCTTGTAACAAGAAATCTCGCCCCGACCCTTTTAGATTTAAGAGATGGTAACCAGTGCTTCGGACAGAAGCGAAGTGTGAATAATAATTATATATTTCAATATGACCTCTCAACTACGTATCAGATTGTTAGATTTCATATGACGTAAGTATTTATAAATAAAAATCCTTTCAGTATGTTGTGTCCCGTAAGACGTAGGTGTGCATTGAATAGTTTTATCCACCATATTGTTTTGGTATCCATATTACGTACTCTGTATAAAGAACTAAAGTAAAATGATATTTAATTATATTCTAGGGATCGGCGGTGTTCTTCCCATCTTCCAATCGATGATGGTTCGGTATTAAGATGGTGCCACAACACTAGCCTCATCTCACAGCTTATTATTTCTACTACTTAGCTCTGGAAACCGCTCCCGACCCAAGCAGAGAGGGATTTAGGTCATATTTTACTACTCGGACTAAGTGCTAAAGGTGGAAGTTTTCAAACCGCTCTATACGGCCCCTAACAACGTCTAACCAATACCATATACAGTAATAACTGGGACTGCGACCGAACGGGCCTTCCAAAGATATTAAATGTCACAAGCGGTCACCCATCTAAGGTCTGAGCTCTGTGAACTTTCATTTAGTTGATGGCCGTTTTCGACCAAAGTAGCGCGGAGCTACAAGCGCTTTATTTGTATATATGAAATACAATTTCGACATTGCTGAAAGCAGAAAAGTTTGTAATAAAGTTTAGCTGTGCAACATTCGAACAACTTTTCTTTCTAAGGCTGCATAAATGTTTAAGAACAGTTAAAGGCAATACTTGCTACATTGTGAATAAATCAATACGAGGATTGAAGGGTTAAGTCTTAGGAAATAATTTTTACTATGGCATTGGGCTTAACAAATCACTTAATCTAAATCTATCATTTACTTATAAGTTATAATTATTAAGTTTCTTTAGACTGTTAACTAGAGATTTGCAATGAGTCATATATAGAAAACTTAAAATTCTTGATTTAATTTGGATATCTTAGTACTTATAACTTTCAAGGTAATTAATGAAAATATATTATTACTGTCTATTAACTCACAGATTATCTCTATCCTTACTGGATTATAGAGATTAGCACTTTCAGATTTGAAGCAACAAATTTTTGGGGATCAGCATTTACAATTCTAGAGCGGCAAGGCCTTCATGTTCATAGTGTCTCGAGTTCAAACCCTGGTGGCCTAAAACCTATGACTTTTAAAAGTTAAGTGTGTAATTGCCTCGGAAAACATGTTAAACCGTTGGTCCCAGCTGTCATGAACATCTATAGCAGTTGTTATTAGGAAGTCAGTACTTTATGCTCCATGTAATAACTGAAATTCAGCCAAATCTGGTTGAACCAGTAAGCAGATCTTGTGATCTCAGCTTAAGTCTAGGGCAACTAGGATAATGCTAGGATATGTTGCTGGTCTTTGTGATTCTGAAGATGTGATATGTAGCGCTGGGACACATACTACTAATTTGTTTCTGAGCACACAGATTTTTTTGTTTTGACACAGCAAAATAATTTGTTTGTAGCTGAAGTGGTTATTTAATAAAATATATATTTTAGAACATCTCACACAATGCTCCCATACAATGGATCCTAGACAATAGATAATTATACTGGATATTGCATACTTATGTTAGATATATTGGGTGTATATCATACATATCGCACATCCTCTAAAAAAGTGTCATAACACAAAAAAAGTGATTTAATGAAAATTTAGATTTACGATTTTTTATTTATTTTTTGTCGTCTTGTGAATTAGGAACTGTAATTAATTTTGTTTTTATGTGTTATATTGCTTTAAATTTTATTTAACTTTATGACAGTAAGACAAAAATAAAAGAAAAAATTAAACGTTTCAATATTATTACTTCATTATCGACTTTTTTTGTGTTATGACACTTTTTTAGAGGATGTGCGATATATTGGGTGCATATCATACATACATAGGGTGTACTGTAGGGGTGCATAGAGATCCTATCAAGACGGTTGGTGAGTTCCCTGGAGTTACCTAAGACCAAAAACATATGTGGCGAAATGTAGGCATATAATATTTCTCTGCCTTCTCCTTCAGGAAATTTTGGGATATCCTATCTTAAAACACCTAGTCCAAATCATACATTTGTTCTGTGAAGGCAATCGAACCCACAACTATATTGCTATATGGTTGCTGCTAATGTTAAAAACTTACCTGCTTGTTTCTGTGGGTCCAGTCTCATCAAGAATCTTAGTGATGAGATCGCGGACCATGGAGTTCTCTTCCATGATGCGTTCTGACTGAAAATAATGAAATAAAGTTAATATTATGTCCAATTATGTTACTTAAGGTGTCAAATTAATTTGGTTGGTAGAGTCCGGGCCTAGACTGGCATATTAATGAGATTTAGGAAGAATTTATTGTATCTGTGTGAAGTTTGAACTCAACTGATGATAAATTTCTACATAAAACTCACTATCATTACATAGAACTGTCACTAAGTCTAGATTTTACATCTGTTATTTGTCAGGTTTAAGCTCAAATAAAATGTTTTTTTTTCTACTAAATAAATTAACTTTTTGGACTGGGTTTCTTTTGGTTTCACAATAGTATGAATTTTTTTAAATCTTTTAACATTTTGAATGTATTTTGTAAATGTGTCTACTACTTTATTTTGTTTTTGTTTGCTGAAAGATATTTTTTTAGGTATATGCTGTACATATATTTGTAGATATTTTTTCAAACAACTGTTTATATTGTCGTTTAAATGCTCATAAAATGTTATATAGATAAAAAGAGTATAAATAATACACATAAGTTATGTCCTAGATTACAGGCATACATTTTACCTCAAACACAACATGATGTTGTATTAAATAGTAACTTTAAATTTGTATTGCCAAACATTTCGGATAATGCCAATATAATTATACTATTATATTATTTAATTCATCAAAAAATATATTAATTTATGATATGGAAATAAAAAGGATTGTGATGTGATAACAGTTTGTAAGAGAATTAGCAGAAATTGTGTCTGTTCCATTTTTAAAGAATAAATACATATCAGTGGTACAACAACATTGTAAAACCACACTTTTAAAACAAATGTTTAAAATCATACATTGAGTTAGAAAGAATAATGTTTAAAAACTTCTGTATGTAAAAATAATACATTTACTTAATACTTATTCAAGTATCAATGACTCACAATATAAATATAATAATATAACTCCATTACATTTTGGAAATTAAATTTGTTTTTGTACTAATATTGTAATTATTAGTCAATAAACTTAAAAAGCACATACGAAATTTATTATAATTCATTCTTGTAATAAATAGCACATATTTCATAATATGTATCTTATAAGATATTTTTGGTCCATATGTCAAATTGTTTACAAGGTCACACAAAATAGATTTCATTGTTGAACTCATAAATTCTACTTTAGTTTCTTTTACTTTCATGAAACTAACCATTTACATTCGTATTTAGGGTACTATTATGGTGTAATTAAATGTTTATATGTTTCAATAACATTGTCACCCACAATAAGTCACTTATACTTTGTAAACATTGTAACAAAATACATTATATCAAATTCTCTGATATTGTAAATATGTCAAATAAATTTAATCTATTGTTGTGCTAAAATGAAGGACATACAAAACAAACACAAGCTAGGCATAGAAAGTAAGGACATTTAGCCAGATTGTTTGTCTCAGTGAGATTTTATAAAAGAATTAAGGGAAATGATATTCCAATTGGAGAAATAATTAAAAATTGTATAAAGATTATCTACATCTCTCGTTACCTTGTTATTTTGTCCTCTAAAGAGCAAAAGAAGTAGGTATTTCTAAAAATATTGTGTGCATTCTTTAAATGTCATCCCTGTAAACCTGGGCTCATGATTTCACTAACTAACACAAACACTTGGATAATAAAAACTTCTACACTTGAAAACTTTCTCAAATAATAGCAACAACACTTCTCGATAGTAATTCGTTATATTTTTCCCAGATTTGAGACGAGACTGACAGGCCAAGACTTTTTACAACACCCATCGGAATAGGGCAGGTTTCACAACACTTCACGACTTACCTGATCTGCCTCATTTTCGACGGTTTTGTACGGGTTACCTATGTGACATAAATCACTGAAGGCCATTTAAAATAAAAGTTATTCCTTGCCACGATACATACGAGCTTTCGGTGCTAAGCCATTTTTTGGATGACCTACATGTGTATGTATAAAATTATACGTGCTGTGCTACACAGGCGACAGTCAGTGTTGCTTGCTGTCTTAGTATCGCAGTCCGAGGTTCCGAACAAAACAAACTTAAAAGATAGGAAAGAAAAGATTTACGTAGTAAAAACTTACGTGCTTTTTTGGAGAATTACTAATAAAATTCATTTTGAAATTATTTACTTGCACAAATTTCCCGCGCTTAGACTTTTATTTTTTAACACATAAAACCAAAGTGCAATCCTAGTTGCAAAAAAAAACACGAGTTGAATAAAACCTTATTCCTAAATAATAATATTATGTATTATGTCATGACATAAAATAGATACCTAGATATTCATATAAACCCATATTATTATGGAAATGGTTATAGTAAGCAGTCAGGTCTACGATGTCTTCATCCTTTTATAATTACCACTTAGTTTATTTTCATGGGCACTTTTGCTATAAAAAATACAATACAGTAATTGGTATATGAACACGGTAAGTAGAGTTTACCTTTTTAACTTATTAAATTTTTTTCTACAAAACTGTTTTATGATATTTTATTACTAAACAGTTGAATGGATGTTGCAATGAATTAAATAGCACGATTCGGACTTCAACAAATGTCAAAATATAAAGCTGTCAATTACGTCATGTTAACGACCGAGCACTGGAGATGCCGCCACAATAGCAAGCTTTTTTTACTAGTGCTTACATAATGCATAGATAGATGGCACTATCTGTCTGAAAGTTAAACTGTGCTCTATTATATTATTTGTCATTTGCCAAAGTTTCTATACCACTATTATACGCGTTAACGAGTCGACATAGAAATATGGTTGGTGTGTCATTGAAGGGTTCAGGTAGGACTGATCTTCACCTCACCATGGTAGGGGGGGCTGAGTACCTCACAGAAAGGCGGAGGAGCCACTGGGTTAAAGGTAACTTTTAGGAGACCAGCGACTCTTAGTGCCCTTAGTACTGACTACTGGCCTGGGGGAAAAACTAAGAGGAACCCGTAGAGGGCGCAGCGGGCGGGCCAGGAGGGCACCTTCGGATCTATGATTAGACAGCAGGGGCCCAAAATGCGGTCACACACGCTATGGTCGTACACGGAGGTTTAAGAGGCGCGTTCACTGCGCCTCTCTGAGGAGGTCCTGGACGTTGGCCGCGAAGGGGGTGTCAGAAGCTGAAATGCAAGTACTGGTCCCCCGCCCTTTCTCAACAAGCGGCGGGAATCGTCGGAAGATTTTTAGTGGGTTTTAGCTCCCCCCTCTCCCCCTCTTTGGCTGGGAGGCAGTGCGCAAATGCATGTTGTTGCCGATGTAAAAAGGACGATCCTAAAAAACTCTGAAATTTAACATTACTGGATTAGCTAAATTTTTATGAACGCGGACGAAGTCGCATGCGGCCGCTAGTACTACACTCGCGAGCGACTCAACTGCTACTTCATTGTTATAAGTAAAAGTACTTAGGTATAAAACTTTTAGATAAAAACAATATGTCATTAAAAAGGTTGAGACTTAAACACCTAAGTTTCAAGTGATTTCGAGTTTTTGCGCCAATGCGAAAATAGATAGGTACATCGCGTCACAGTTTTATTTTCCAAAACTTAACTGTTCAGTATATTGCATTGAATGGTTATTCAGACTTTAATTGACATGACTGTAACTGTGACTAAATGACAAAACGCTGCACATTGTTGCAAACAACTTGAATTATCGTTGGCGGGAAAGTGAAGCGTCATGTCTGCAGTTTTGTTTTATTTTGTAAAATTTGTGATGTTTCTAACATTAATGTGTAATAACGGTGGATTATTAACCGTTAAGTGTTTGTGAATATACATGAGTGTTGGTACATCACACAAAGCAGTGCAACATCACTTTTCGAATTCTCTCAAGGAGTCCATGTGAGATCTCAGTATAGTCCCACATCTTTACTGAGTACTCAAGGGGCTTAGGGGAGGGTATCTCATTTACCATTTATCATCTTTGTCATCACTCATTCTCATTTACTACGAATTATATATTATTAATATAACACTTACTTGACACTGTAAAAAATAGTAAATTAGTAAAAATTAAAGTGCAATTAAAATAATTATCGAGGAGGCGCGACGCTCTTTTAGGCGGTTTTTTACTCTTACTCAGGTTACAGGTAGGTACTCCTCCACGCGTACTAAGCACGTTTTGAGCCTTGAATCTAATTGCGGCGGCAATGACAAACTTATTACATATCTTACTAGCTAATAACTCTTGATGTGTTTGTGTCCTAAAAACATTGCTATTTTAAATTTAACAGAAGCATTTTCAAAAAGAGAGCTATGTACTTGTAAATCATCATCTCAACGTGTGAATATCTCAGTCCCAAGCAAGGGCCTTCTCTCACGAGACAATGGGGGAAAGATTCAGCCAATACCTACTTGACAACGCAAACACAATGTTGTAGATTGGTGTGTGGTGTCTAGTAGCCTTTAGAATTTTTCGATCCATGCCTTAAGGCTCTAATTAACGATAAGTAAATAATAAATTAGTGATTATTCATAGATTTTGTATGCAATAAAGTGTGTTTTATTCTATAGTAAATATAGTAATAGTGAATAACGTTACTAACACCAACAGCTTAACGTTTATAAATAGATTTTAATAAATATTTGCTACCTTAAAAAATACAGGCGCTTTTTTAAAAAAAGATCGATTTATTTGTAATCATACTTATATCTAACCTTTTGTTTAAAGAGACTTGTGGCACGCACTCGTTTCGCTTCAATAGCTATTTATAATATATTTTACACCTTGGGTTCCATTATCGGAGTTATTGTGCAAATGACGCATATTTTACTTAGACATAATGCAGCATTGTAATGGTGAAAGAATCATTGTATTCGGTCCAGTAGTTTGGGAGTTTATTCATTACACGCCTATTTAAGTGAAAGTGATTTAGTTGTGAGTAATTAAATAACTGACCATTTATTTATAACAGATACATAATTGTTCAATGTATAGAATTCAGATATTTACAAAAGTTAAATACTCCTGTGTAATGTTTGTACCTAAATTAAATTTCCTCAATAAAAATATTTGCTACTGTAAAACTAACAGGAGCACTTATCAAATGAGAGAGAAATAATTGTAATTAATGTGTAAGAGACTCATATCTACCTAAATGATTGACCAATAACTCGAATTCAGTAACAGGAATGTTTACATGAGCGAACGGTGCACTGCGTTCTGATACAATTGCACCCCCAAATGTGGCGTCATAATCACAAAGGACCCGAGTAGTCACACCTCAGTACCTATCGCTTGTAATTCAGTGGACATGGTGCATTAATCAACTTTGTTGGTAGGTCCATATAACAAAGCAGATATATCATGATACGAGCAGTAACTATGCATTTACAGCCACTACCTTTTAAAGTACTGTCTGAATAATAATAGGGTGTACAGGGCTCCTATCAAGATCTGAGGATACGAAGCCAACCACTCCTGCAAGTGGTGCACCTGCCGATTAACGGACGAGGCTCTGGCGAACTTAAAAGAGCCTAGTAAGCGGCAACAGGCTCGCCACCTATTACGTGCGACCAACTAAATAGTTGGCGAAGTGTGGCGTATAATATGCCTCTGCCTATCTCTTCACAAAAAACAGGCGTGAATGTATGTATGTATGTGAATAATAATTTACAGTAACCTATATTGATAGGTAGATGTACGTACCCACAAATCCAATAATTTGTCAGTTACTGAAATATAAAGCCACGTAGCCTTTATAACTTTGAATATGCTTCAGGGGTTATTTCGCTATTTAAAGCAGAGTCCGAACACAGAACCCGAGTAGTCACAGCTCAGTACCGATCGCTTGTAATTCAGTGGGCATGGTGCATTAATCAACTTAGTTGGTAGGTCCATACAACATAGTAGATAGATTTGATACAGGTTGTAAACATGTATGTATTCTTTAAATACCCACATATTTTTGTAGGTATCTTCTACATTTGATAGCAACCTATCTATTTGTAAGTAGGTACCTATGTTTACAGAGATTTACCTGCTACTGAAAAGTAGCCGTTTAAGTATTAGGTCGGGGAAAAAGTCTTTTCGTATAACGTAGGTATAAACTTATTATAAAATTTTTTTGACTGTACTATTTGTGTCTGGCTGGTTTTGGTAACATTAAAAAGGTTCCATTATAAAGAAAAGAAAAAAATAAAAAAAAGTTGTTTCCCGCTATTTTTCATTTGTTTTTCTCTCCGTAAAAATGAGTGAATCTAATGAAGAAATTCAATACATTTTAAAATTTTATTATAAAAAAGGCAAAAATGCAATTCAAGCAGTGAAAAAAATTTGTGATGTTCATGGACCTGATGCAGTGTCAGTAAGAGTAGCACAAATTTGGTTCAAACGTTTTCAGTCCGGAAATTTTGATGTTAAAGATGCACCTCGCTCTGGTCGCCCTGTTACGAATAAAATGGACGCCATTTTTGAAAGAGTGGAGCAAGATCAGCATATTAGTAGTTACGATGTAGCTGAAGAACTGGGAATTGACCACAAAACAGTTTTGACCCATTTGAAGAAAGCTGGTTATACAAAAAAGCTCGATATTTGGGTGCCACACGAGCTCACTCAAAGAAACTTAATGAACCGTGTACTCATTTGCGATTCATTATTGAGACGTAATGAAACCGAGCCGTTTTTGAAGAGATTGATAACTGGCGATGAAAAGTGGATCACGTACGACAAGAACGTGCGAAAAAGGTTGTGGTCGAAAGTTGGCCAGGCTTCACAGACTGTGGCCAAACCTGGCCTAACACGAAATAAGGTGATGCTGTGTGTATGGTGGGATTGGAAGGGCATTGTTTATTATGAGCTTTTACCGCCCGGCAAAACCATCGATTCTGATCTTTACTGCCAGCAACTGATGAGATTAAAGGAAGCAGTCGAGAGAAAACGGCCGGAATTGATCAACAGGAAGGGTGTGGTCTTTCATCACGATAACGCTAGACCACACACATCTTTAGCCACTCAGCAAAAATTAAGAGAGTTCGACTGGGAGGTCCTAGTGCATCCACCATATAGCCCTGACCTTGCGCCTTCAGATTTTCACCTGTTTCGGTCTCTGCAGAATTCTTTAGGTTCTGTAAGGTTGGCCTCAAGAGAGGACTGCCAAAACTATTTGTCCCGTTTTTTTGATCAGAAGTCCCAAAGTTTCTACAGTAACGGGATAATGCCTCTGCCCACAAAATGGCAGAAAGTTATTCAACAAAACGGTACATATATATTGTAAATAAATGTAAATAAACTTTGAAAAAAATGTCTTGACTTTTCATACAAAAATACGAAAAGACTTTTTCCCCAACCTATTATATAAATTACGTCCATCTTTGAATATACCAACAGCTATAAAATGGGTAAGTAAACATTTGAGCATCTACTTACAATAAAAGACTACTGCCTTTTAAAGTAGGTACTACCTACATAATATATTCACGCCTGTTTCTATCGGCATCCACGGTATATTATACGCCCACACTTCGCCAACTATATAGTTGGTCCCACGTAATAGGTGGCGAGCCTATTGCTTACCGGGCACTGTTTTGTTCGCCAGAGCCTCGTCGGTTGATTGGCAGGTGCACCACTTGCAGGCTTGGGCTCCTTAGGTCTTGATAGGATCCCTATACACCTCTAGAGATAGAGCTAGATTGTAACACTCTGAAGAAGAGAAGAACACTGCCGTGGTACATTAACCAATTCTATTACAAAGAAAACATCACCTATTATAATAAAGCATATCAAATTAGTCAAACATTTCCAGCAAATAAACAACTTGAGTACCTGACTACCCTTCGCAATAATCAAACAATCAACATGTCACTATCAGACGCCCATTTTAATCCACGCTTCATAGAGATAAATTGGATAATGTGCCCGGCAGGTGGCGGTGTGCGCGTGACAGGTGGCGTTTCGCCGTCACAAAACCAACATGGCGGACTTTGTACTATTTCGGAGGGAAATGTACAAACTACGTAAGCACTTAGTGGTGGAAATTGTTTAGGATTTTATTATTTTGCTGTAAGTATAGCTTAAAATGAAAAAGATGTTTTTGAAAAGAAAGGAGAAAATTATCTCCTTTAATTAATCCAGATTTAAAATCTTATCTAGGTACCATAAAACAGGGCTACTTAAACATTGGGTAACTTTGACAGATTTTGGGGCTTCTTTAACAGCGCGCCAAATACTTAGAATAATTACACCTATTCTAAGGCCAAATAATGGATCCAGCAGAGCACTCGGAAGAGACTGGACGTGTTCTCGACAACAGTCTACTGGAATTTTTAAAAGAAACAACTCTGAAAGAAGTCGACACAGAAGAGGAAATCTATTTTTGTTAAAAAAATGTTAGTATTTTTTAAAGGTAATTGCTATAATGTTAATGTTTGTTGATTCCAAAGATAATAACTATAAGACTGATTAAGTGCCTATAGTTTTGTAACCTAAGTAGGTAATACTAAAAACGACTGATTGATCTCATCAACTCGTTGTTTCAATATAAATTTCCTCTATAATGCATAAAATATTAATATTTTTTTATCAAATTGATGTCAAAGTAATCCTTACACTTGAGATCTATGACGTTGATTGCGTTTTAATGCAAAAAATACATATAAAATTGTGGGGGCCTGTAAGGTTTGATATTGGTATGAGATTGATAGTAAAAGGACACATTGTTCTATTGGAGCAAAAAAACTATTCATTTTAGTTGTATAAAAAAAAATTATGTAAAAAAACTATCAACATCTGTGCAAAGTAGTCCCGTTTTACGGTATATAGGTTACTCAAGTTTGTAAACTCACAAGAATGTAGTTTGACTCTATAAATAAAACGCACAAGAATGTAAACTTCAAAGTAACGCGACGACGCTGCATAATACTTATATAATTCAAAACTAACTTGTTTTATCAAATTACTTGAATACTAGTTAGTAAACGTCCAATAAAATAAATTACAATCTAGATAAAATAATGCGAATGAATGAAAAGGCTGAAAAGCGCACAAGAATTAAAAAACGACCTGAAGATTTTCGAAGTTTCAAATTTAAAACTTATTTTACTTAGACACTCGCTTTTTTCAGCCAGTCTTAGTCGGAATAAAAAGTTTGACCATTATAGAGGTTTGATTCTTTTTCTGAAATGCAAGTGAAAAGATTTATTGGATTACTAACATTTTAAATACTCTCTTGGCTCCGTATAATATTTTAATCCTTACACATGAAATAATAATTAGGTCCTTACAGCAGTTCTTTTTCGCTTACTGTAATTTTGATAATTGCTAAGCTATTCTGGTTTCTTCTTGTGTGCTTAATTGTATTTTTGAAGTTAATTGTTATATTTAATTATGTATTAGGTATTGTTTGTTTTTCATAGGTTTTAACATTTAACTAATTTAAATTTAACATTTTTCATTCCATTTTAACTAAAATAAATCCTGCCAAAACATTGCGATGTACCTAAAACACGACCCAAGACGAGACCATTGACTCGCACTGTCAAAAAGTTATCAGACCTCATGTAGAGCAAAGCTTTTAACCCTACATGCGCTAACTCTACGTGTTTGTCAACATAATTACGTGGCTTTGCCGTTTTTGTAAGAACAGGCAGGTCAACGACAGTAGCGAAACAAAAAAATACTTACCTACTAGATTTTTATTGCATAGAAAAAAACCTATTTTAAACCTAATACATAAGTACCGATATTTAGCAACAAAATGAATTATTATTTTAAGTATCTAAAAATATCCAATTTTCTAGATACTTTCTAGGAAATAAGTCCAGTTCCTTGTTTTGATTTAGTATAAATATGATTTACGCTTATCGTTGCTAAAATGTAAGTATGTTACAAAATACCTTTAAAATGCTTAAGAAATTCACATATTTTTAAATTGCGATCAGAGAAGGATACTTTTACGTCCTCACTGAAATAAATGATACCAACCTATTTTAAATATGTACTTATATAAATCTTATCTACGGTTCGACGACTTGTAAAACAAAAGGCAATTCAAATAAAGAATTCGATAGAAGTCAAATCAAGAGTCCGTCTGCCGTAAGTGGGAGCGAGACGCCATAAGCTGCAACTCTCCGCGTGTGAATGAGACGAGCGCAAAGTTAATCCTATTGGCTTATACCAGGCGACGTTTGCCACGATTGGTCGATGTGCTTTATTGAACTGTCACTGAAGACCGCGGTTTAGGGGGCGAAACAGTAATTCTGGGGCAAATAAGGGGTAAAAAGTGGGGTCGGGCGGTGGGTGGCGGGTGGAAAGCCGTTTCACAGAACAGACTTTGGCAATTGACTTGTGGGTAGTTTTTTGGGTTCCCTTTGAAGGGATTACGTTGGGAAAGGAAAGGACTCGTCTGATATTTGACGAAGTTACGAAATAGGTTAGTTATTTGAAACCTGACTCCTTTGTCATGTTTAGGTACGATTTGTGAGAGTTTTTGTAGGTTTATTCTTTTTAATTTAGGTAAGTATCACTCTCAGAAATATGTAGCTATCTCAATATGTAGATATACTATGGCATCAAGTGCTTAACGCTTTATTCGTATATGTAGATACATCTGTGTATCCTGTGACAAGCAGTAAATTCAAAAAACATTTTTATACTTAAAATTTGAAAGTCAATAACAACTTTTTTTTATTTGAAAAATTCAACCCGTTCTTAAGATAACCGGTTCACTGCTCTAACCGCTGAGTTACCAGGACACCGATGGACACGATTAACCTTTCCAGAACTTTATGATTTCCGTTTCAAGCACGCGTCATTACTAATATAATTAAAAAACCTTACCACTCTCTACTCTACTCTGGCAAATATGAAAGTTCTCGGTAAGCGGCAATATGCTCGCACCTATAACGTGGGCCTAACCATTTAATTGGTGAAGTGTGGGCGTATAATATGCCCCTGCGTACCCCTTCGGGGAAACAGGCGTGAATGAATGTATGTGGACATATATTCACTAGCCTGTATCGACTTGATATTGTCAACCAATTCTGATTGTGGGTCGATAAAGGCATACGTTAATACAATATTAAAAATAAAAGAAATATTTTGTTATTGTTTTTTATAACGGATATTAGAAAAAATACCCTAAGGCTTTTAATTTGTTAGATAAAACGGAGCTAAGAGTGCGTTTCTACCAGTGAGGAGCGAAGATGGGTTGCGAAGAATGTGTTTGTTAAGAACCAATAAAATCACTACATTAACCTAGCTTCGAGCAGCGCAGTGTTCTAAACAAACACAGTCTTCGCAACGCATTCTCGAGCGAGAATTCTCTGATGGAAACTCACTCTTAATAGGAGATAATTATGTATGTACTCTTTAAATTTTCAAATAAAAATAAGGTAATCAAGCTTTAGATCCGCTTGCTTGAGTATAACCTGGAACCTTCTCATCTTGGCTTATGAGAGTAGGATCGTGCCCAGTAGTGGGAAATTAATGGGCTCAGATTAGAATCTTTTTCACCATTAGGTACTTGAGCCAGTTTCTCTTTAAGTCCCGGGTCCCAAAATCTCCTCGAGTAGATAAATAGATAAAACTATTATTTCCTTTAAGTAGTAGGTACATTAATGGCCAGAGATAGGGTATCTTTGTTCTATTTATTGTCAGAATAAAAAAATACTTCAGTAAGTTTTTCTACATGTTTGAAAATCCAATTCGTAAATATAATTTTCGCATTGTAGATACTAAATGCGAATGTCATTTTTCCCCAAGGAAAATAACCGTCAGCCAATGAGATCACGTGGTGTGGGATGACTTTTCCTCTCTGACGTGGCTTTTGGCGCGAACGGGGATCTCGACACGCCCTGTGCGTTCTTATTGGGCGAGATATCAAATGTCATTGTTTATGGTTGGTGGCTGGAATGTTTGAATGTCGAACGCTTAGCTGTGTAGGTAAGTACGTTATGATAGGACTTCCTGGCGGGAAAGTGAAGCGTCATGTCTGCAGTTTTGTTTTATTTCGAAAATTTGTGATATTTCAAACATTCATGTATAATAACGGTGGATTATTAACCGATAAGTGTCTGTGAACGTACATGAGTGTTGGTAAATGAAACAAAACAGTGCAGCATCCCTTTGAAAATTCTCTCAAGAAGTCCATGTGAGATCTCAGTATAGTCCCATATCTTTACTGAGAACTCAAGGGGTTAAGGGGGAGGCCATCTCATGTACCATCTTTATCACCACTTATTCTCATTTAATATGCATTACTTATTATTAATATATCTTTTACTTGACACTGGCTAAACGTACGAAGCCATTATTTAAAGGAAAAAAAAGCTTGAACAATTTACTTAACTTAAAAGTGTTTTTTTTTTGTTCGTAAGTCGGCTCTGTTTTATTTTGATATTACATTATTTCTTTAGTTAGATGACTATTCATTAAATATCATCGCTGAGATAACAGAATTTAATTTTGTAATTGACATATTATTATCTAGTGCAGCGATTTGAGCCTGTAATTAAACTTTAAAATACCTATTCGATTTCGCGCCCAAATTGTACGTCTCCATTATTCTAAACGAACGGCGGGCAGGCAGAGGCTACAGCGCTGTAATGCCACAAATTAAAGCTTAAAACGACCGCTTAACAGCTGACCCAGAAAGTATCTCCCCAACGCCATCCCTTTGAACACCATAAGCGTTTTCCCTTTTCAGGACAAATTAATTTAACAATGGTACCAACATACAGAAGATTTTGGGCATTTTTTAAAATACTTGGGATGGGATACTAAAACTGTTTTTTTTTCTTTTAAATAATGGCTTCGTGCGTTTAGCACATTTAGCCAGTGTCAAGTTATACATATATTAATAATATTGAATACATAGTCAATGAGAATGACTGGTGATAAAGATTATGAATAAGATGCCCCCCTTAAGCCCCTTGAGTTCTCAGTAATGATGTGGGACTATACTGAAATCTTACATGGACTAATTGAAAGAATATGAAAAGTGATGTTGCACTGCGTTGTTTCATTTACCAACACTCATTTATTTTCACAAAAACTTAGCGGTTAATTATCCACCGTTATTACACATTAATGTTTGAAATATCACAAATTTTAGAAAATAAAACAAAACTGCAGACATGACGCTTCACTTTCCCGCCAAAAAGTCCTACTAAAAAGGTTGCGTAATAAAATATGGTTACTACTTTTTTGTTATAGGTATCCATCCATCGCTTGTTTAGAATATTTTCTAGTGTCAAGTAATTAAATAAAGTTAAAATCAAGTTATTTATTTAGTTTAATCAAGTCCATAGTAAAATCATTTAGTCACAGTAAAATAATGTTTATAATAGTCTAGTCAAGTCTAGTAATATACCCCAGTAAAGAACTGTAGACTTACACAGTGTTAACACGGAAATATCACAATTCACTGTAACATGCTACTTTTCTACACTTGTGTATGTTGCCAAAGAAGTAATGTCTAAAAGTTCACTATATTTACACATGAAATTCGAAATAACACTAGTTTTAGAAAATAACAAAATGCCGCTATCTCTCTCGCTGTCTTTTCCTACGTTGGCGCCAAAATACCATACTTTTAGATCTATATTAGCTCGACGCTTCTATTTATAAATGATTTCTATCTAAAATGGGTTTTATGAACAAATAATTAATTACCTTAAACTAGAAGTAAGTATGTATGATTTCTTTATAAAGCGTCAGCATTTTTTATTTTCACTAGAAATTAATATAACAGTATGTAAAGAACATTTATTGAAATAAGTAGGTACTTTAATGTCTGTTTTGGTTGAAAATCTCAGAGAATTTTTTTGAAGGTGATCAGGAGTCTTTTTCGATGATGCATGTTTATCTTATAATATTTAGAAAGGAATTGTTTACCTACTTGAAAATTTTAAGTAGTTTACAACAAACTGAGACTTTGTATAATTCTTTATTATTTCTCTGCTATATATATCACTAATAAAGAATAATAAAGAATACATATATATATGTATATATATAGGGTTCCTACCAAGACCAAAGGGGCCCAAGCGAACCTCATCTGCAAGTGGTGCACCTGCCGATCAACGGACGAGGCCCGGTAAGCGGTATAATAATATGTATAATATGCCTCTGACTACCCCTTCAGGAAGAAAAGCGTGAATATATGTATGTAAATATATATCTAAATAGCCTGCTTATGCTTAAAAAACTACTAGCGTAGTACCATGTAGTTAATCACCAATTCATATTTCAAGTTAAAATGTGAGTCTCGCGTTGCTAAAAAACAAGAAAAGCTCTTGTTTTGAAACTCGTGATAAAAGTTTTAAAACTTAAAGCTCTTAGCTCTGGCTTATTATCTTCAAATATTGAATCGCCTAGGCAACAAATAAGCTGTTATTGAGAAAAAATATTACAGATATCATTATTAAGTATGTGAGTGTAGTTTAATGTCATTGCGTAGGTAGTCACTATAAAGTCTAAAAAGATTGTCTAAAGGTGCACATGGCACTCGATGATACTCATATGTGACATAAAAAACTATAATATAAAAGATTTTTTTATTGAATAAGTCTTTAAAAAATACATAAGTTCAGGAGTCCTTAAAAAAAATTTATTATAAGAAAACAAATAAGTATAAATGGCAAGGGTTTAAGCGTAAAAGTGCCAGAAAACAAATTTTTAAAATATCTGTTGTTTACGAGTAAAATTTAACAAAAGATGCCCGCCTTACAAAATCAGCTCCAGAATCCAGACGTAATAGATATTCATTCTATGAAAGTTGTCCTTTTGAAAATCGAAGAGTTGACAGTCACCCCATCCCACCCGCCTTACCCCACGTCAGACGCGAAAAGCAACGGGGCGGAGTCGCCACGCCTCCGCTGGCGGCGAGCCGCGTCAAAAGTGCCTCGGTAGTCGCGGCGGACGCGAGTTTGCCCTTCGCCCGTCCGTGCGGAGAAAAAGTAAACGTTATAGACTATTCGCGCGCTTTGATAGTGTCAGGTTCTTTTAATTTTCAAATTAATAACTGTATGCAAACTTTTTGTTCTTATTGAATTGCGCGCTTTGGTAGTGCCAACATTTAAACTGTATTCTTTGAAATTTTTAAAATAAAATACATTAATAATTATATGCAAACTTTTTTGTTGTAATAATATTTACAAATACTTTATTAACGCAAACTTTTTGTATCGAAACTGCGTTTCGTTTTTGTATTGTAAAAGAAAGTTTAGTTAAACTATTGAACGAGTTTTTTTTAATCGTATATATTTTTAAATAATAAAAATTGAAAAGACATTTAGTGAAAATGGAGGTCGCACAAACACCTTTACAACTTACACAAGATCACCAGGACAACAGAATCTCTGGTAAGTGGAAACGATTATAGTTTAATAATAATAATTAATAATTAATTTATTTGACAACAATGATCCAATTGTTAGTAATTTACACAACTTAAAGACTAGTATTAGTAAAAACAATTACAATTAAAAAAAACTAAATTTTAACAAAATTATAACAATAAAATATAATTCTTTACTAAAATACAAAAACGGCACTTACTTATGTATTTTTTAAGTAATTTTATGTTATAATGCTTAAAATTTTGTAGTACTTGATAAGAACTTATTTTAAAACAAGCTGATGATGCTGTTTCATATTTTTATATACTTATTAATAACTAGATTAAAATAATTTATTACTGAAGACTTATCATAAAAAAGTGAATATTTGAGCGAAATAAAAAATTAAATATGGGTACAATAAAATTATAAGATGTCATGACATGAAGATACATCTAATTTTAAAGGGGATCTGTAAAGTGAATGACCGTAGAAATTTAACTATTTCTTACAAACTAAAATATGTACATATATAAACATAATAATATAATGAAGAAACATATTCTATATAATTGCAATTGTTCACTATTTGTGTATATTTATTTTTCATTAATTATTTGCTTAGTTTCGTAGCACTTATAATTGTAGCAACATTGCTACAGGTCTACGTCGTAGCGTAATTGTAGCGGATTATTTTCGTAGCAGGCTTCAGAAATAAGTCCAAATTAAATCTATTCTCTCTACTATTATTTTGCTAAACAGCATTAAATGAATTTATTAGGTAGTAAAGTCATGTTTTAAATACTTATGTAATTTGCTTTTTTATTGTTTCCAGTGATATAATATATGACTTTGTTTTTGTTGCTTTTGAATTTCTTTTTTTAAATAATTTGTCGGCAATAAAATTTTAGAAAAAGGACATTAATTTTTTATAAGGTAAATAAAACATGTCTGTCAACTTATTGTTCTAATTGAATTGCGCGCTTGGGCAGTGCCAATATTAAACCTGTAATCTTAAAATTTTCAAATTTGAACACCATTCATAATTATATGAAAACTTTTTGTCGTAAAAAAGTAACCAAAAAAAAATTACCTCTACGCAAATATTTTATAATAAAATCAAATCAATTTTATGATTAATTAAAATAGAAACGCACAAACACCTTTATAACTTAAACTTTACAGCTAGAGCCTTCCTTCTGTGATTATTATATAACAAGTAAGGTATCAAACCCTAGTTTTTAATTCGCATCAACTATTATGCAATTGATTTCTTTGGCCAGCTAAATATTTGTTTGCCAACTATTCTAGCTAGAGTACACGAGCATGGCGCAGAATGGGCGTACAATATGCCTCTGCCTACCCCTTCGGGGAAACAGGCGTGAATGTATGTATGTATCAATAAATGTTACAAACATCAACGTGAATGAATATTCCAAGATATGCGATTTCATTCCATTCCACTTTCATTATCGGCACCCTGAGATCTTGGGTTATACATTTTAAATGCAGTTCTCTGCCCCTAAATCAGTCTTTTACTGAATTTTAACCACCTATTTGCCTCTTTTAACCTGTTATGTTCCGGGGGAACCCTTTAAGAAGATCTCGTGATCCCGGCTGGTTTGGCCCTCTTTATGCCTGTATTGTGGGATGAGCACTCTTGCCAGGGAATACCAAGTAATTACGTGCAGAGCCCTCTTCAAAAAAGACGTGATTCAGTAGTTAACACGTTTAAGGCTACCAGTCTCAGGCACAATAGAAAAGTATTGAGTTGTTTGTGATGTCCCTGATGTCTGATGCAAGCGTCGGCGCTGACCACTTTTCATCTGGGGCCTACCTAGGGCTCTAGGTGGGCTCCTTGTGGTATATAGGTAAGTATGTTTCCAGTCCTGGATAAACAAGCCAGTACTTTAAAATAGTGCTTATAGCTTCAGTTTTCGGCATAACCTATTGGTGTCAAAACAACACTTGATCAAATAAGTTATGAATAACATAATCGTAGGTTTAGTTAAAAAATTTATATAAAAGCTGTCTCAATAGTAACTACACAATTATTAATGCTTTTTTTTAAACAATTGCTTCATGCGGTTAGCACATTTAGCCAGTGTCAAGTAAAATATATATTAGTAATATATATTTCATTGCAAATGAGAATAGATGGTGATAAAGATGATCAATGATATGCCCTACCCCTAAACCCCTTTGAGTCAGTAAAGATGTGGTACTATACTGAGATCTCGCATGGACTTCTTGAGAGAACTTGAAAAGTGATGTTGCACTGTTTTGTTTCATTTACCAACACTCATATACGTTTACAAAAACTTAACGGTTAAAAATCCACCGTTATTGCACATTTATGATCGAAATATCACAAATATTAGAAAATAAAACAAAATGCAGACTACTGACGCGCCACTTTCCCGCAAAAATTCCATTAATGTCTTCAAATTTGCTGATTTTAAATATATCACTTTGACAGTAAAATTATTTTTATTATTCACAGACAAAATTAAATTAAAATTCGGAACGCCGCCGAACCATAGATAATAAACAAAGCAGTTCACCAAAGAGTCTGTACATCGAATATTTGAATATTGGCACCATTGATATTCCTCCCACGCGGTTTGTACCACGGCCTCCTATTTGACTGATTTTCAGCCTCTCCATGATTTGCCACTTTACCCGGTCAGAACGAGGTCTGAATACTAAAGAGGCTCGTTGCGCACTGAAATCTCATTTTCATCTCAATATAATGGGTTCGCGTTTTGAATATCGCATTTTGGGGTTCAACTTCGGAATGGGGAACAAACATTATCTAGTGTTATTTATGTTTGGGTATTTGTGTCATACCTCTAAAAACTCTTTAAACAGTTAACTTCAGCAAAACTTTTGTAGCGGCAAAACTTAAGGCATTTTTTAAAATTCTTTGTTGTTGAGCACGTTTTAAATCTATTTTTGCAAAATTTTCAATTTTTACATAATAAGAATTATGGAAATACTTACAGATATCACTCCCTGATCGCCAGAATGCATATTCGTAGATAGCTGGGAATCAATCCAGGCAAAGTTGTCGTCTCTTTGTGAATATAAATGTCGTCTTTAATTATATTGTTAACTTTATATGCTTGAAAAATTACTTAATGAGTTAGTTATTGTAATAAGGCCAGACCCGTATAACGAATACATGAATAAAAAAGAAATAAGGTAATAAATAAACTATTCTATTAATATTATTGTAAAACTATTTAACTAGTATTGTCTTCTATAAGTATAAATTAGAAACATCGTTTATTAAGTCGATTGTCAAAAAATTTGGGTTCAAATGACGAGACTTGTAACCATCAGCGGAATCCTATTGGGACCCGATGAACGCAGATATATTAAATACGGAACCTTCGGTACGAAAAACCGCTCGAATATATCGACATGGCTGATTTTATCAGAGGGAAAGACTGCAGATTCTGTTAATGTCGTGCAATAAAAATTTATTTCTAATAGATAAGAATTTAAACATTATTTTAGCTTTTGAGGAAAAAGAAGACGCTTTCTTTTATTCGTAATAAAATTTTTAATAAAAAAGCATTTTTCCATGATTTATTACCTTATTATATTATAAAGGTTTTTTAAACATAAAATACTTAATTAAAAAAAAGCAAAGTCTCAAATGAGTATGTTAGTAATTTTATCTGTTACTGTTCGCCTGAATACTACTAGATTTAATTTTTATTTATTGAAACTTTATTGCACACATAAAAACTAAAATGTACAAATGCGAACTTGATGCTATGAAGCATTCTCTATCAGTTTACCTTTGGGTTAGCAGAAGAGTATGAGGTAATATAAATCAAATGAAAACTGTTTACGAAAAGATATATTCAAACTGTGATTATAGCTCCATGTACATTCTAAAATGTTCTATTTTTGTGAAGACACATTTCTAACCTTGGACCAAAGGCAACCTTGCAGGTGAGGTTTCCTTGGGTCTTAAGATCTTGGTATATATACATATTAATGGCCGTTTAACTTATATATAAATACGTAAGTACCACTCTTTCAAGAAAGTACCGGGAAAAAATCAATAATACACAATTTTTTTGTTATTTATCCAAATTTATTTTATCACCTTCAAAGTATGCTCCTTTGTAAACGATACACTTACGCCAACGAACAATACAATCATCAAACAGTTTTTAAACGCTGTTGCCGGAATTAACTTCAGTTCTCGCCGCGAATTCTCCTTTATGTCTTCTACAATACTGCTACTTCTACAATATAATCTGAAAACAGGTGCCACGAAATTTGTGTATAGAAAAAAGAAAGAAGTCGGCTAGAGCCATATCTGATGTTTATGGTGGTTGCTCGATGGTATTTGTTGAGTGTTTGGAAGAAATTCGTTCACAATGATGGTCTTGTGCGAAGGCGCATTAGCGTAGTGCAAAATCCAAGAATGTTTTATCCATAAATCTGGCCTTTTTCGTCGAAATTGTTCTCTTATACGCCGCATAACGCTCAAATAATATTCTTTATTTACCGTTTCACCTTCCGACAAGAATTCCGAGTGCACAACAACGCGATAGTCAAAGAAAACAGTCAACATGACTTTGACTTTTGATCATATTTGACGTGGTTTTTTCGGTTTGGGTTCAGTTGGAAGGCGCCATTCCGAAGCTTGTTGACTAGTATGCATGTCAAACTTGTAAACCCACGTCTCGTCACCAGTAACAACGTGTTTCATGAATTTTGGGTCGGTATTGACTCGTTCTAGCATGTCCTCAGCGACTCTCATGCGATTTAGTTTTTAAAGAAAATTCAGGTCTTTAGGGACTAGTCGGGCGGCAACACGTTTAATACCCAAATTATTAGTTAAAATGGTACGGATCAACTCCTGAGATACTGAAAGATCGGCGGTTATTTCTCTCAAATTTGAATGAGGATTTTCAGTCACTATTTTCTTCACTTTTGTGATGTTAACTTCCGTTGCAGACGTTGATGACCTACCAGAACAAGGCAAATCTTCCATCATATCTCGACCGCTTTTGAACGCTTTGTACCACTCATAAGCACGTGTTTTTGATAAAGTCGATTCACCGTAAGCTTTTTGTAACAAATTTTCAGTGTCTCCGAACACGAAATTCCATTGGCGATGCAAAATTTTAGGCAAACTCTTTGTTCGATGATTTTGTCCATTATGAAATTAGCAATACACACTGATATTATAAAACTAAAAACAGCACTGTTTTTTATATAAATGACAGATGCAACTCAAACTCCGCGCCGAAACGGAAAACAATTGTGCCAATCTAACAACAACAAAAAAATGTAAAATTTGAATTTGGAACCATAAACAAAACATTCATTCCCGATACTTTGTTGACTAAATGTATATAACTAACTAATCTAGGATGTAGTCAATGACTTGGCGCGAGCGAGTTGTTAAATTGATAGCGGCGATAGCCCAGTGGTGAGGACCGATTGCATTCAAATTCAGAGGGTCTCGGGTTCAAACCCTGGTGACGCACGGTGGTGAGTTTTCGAAGTTATACGCGTACTTATCGCTTGCTCCGTGTTTCGGAAAGCACGTTGAACCGTTGGTCCCGGCTGTCCTGAACATCAATGGCAGTCGTTCATAGGAAGTCAGTGCCGTCTAACACCCTGACAGCTGGTTTGACCATAAAATAATGTTTCCCTCTTGGTTGAGGGGGTCAGACGGCAGTCGCTCCACGTAATAACTAAAATTCAGTCAAAATCTGGTTAAACCAGTGAGCAGACCCTGGGTCCTAATGATAAAAGAAGTTGTTGAATTATTGTAAAACTTTATGTGACCTTGAGTTAAGAAAATATATAATATTTAGTTACCTGATATTTCAATTGGCTTGTCATGTTTAATGTATGATATTAAAATCTAAAATAAACTTTGCAGTTTGACGCACATAAAGTTACTTATTGATTTAGGTGCAAATTGGGGTAATAAATGAGAGTTGGGCTATATCTACAGCAATATTTTTCAATAATACCAAGATTTAACAGCAGTCATTCAGTCAAGGTGTTCTTTAAGGGATCCTACCAAGACCTTAGGAGCCCAAGCCAACCTCACCTGCAAGTGGTGCAACTGCCGATCAACGGACGAAGCTCTGGCCAACATGACAGTCCGGCACAGCACAGTAAGAAGCAATAGGCCAATAGCAATATATAATAGGGGAAACAGGCGTGAACGTGTGTATGTATTAAGCCAAGCCTTTTGTAAGGAGACTTGGAGAATCAATGAAAACGCATAATGTTTTTTGACTTTGCTTTTATTCGTATTCACTTGCTCCATATCAGAATGTTCTATTAGGGCCTGTTCTACAATGTCCAAATAAGTTCCCATTTGCGTTTCATCATCATCATCTCAGCCATACGACGCCCACTGCTGAACATAGAAATCCCTAATAAATTTCCACATTGAACGCTCCTGATTCGCCTGCATCAATTGGCTTCCCGCCGCCTTGACCAGATTATCGGTCTATCGCGTGGAAAGCCGTCGTCTGTTACGTTTGAAGTACCAGCCCACCTAGTTTCCTTGTGTTGCTAAAGTAAGAACGAATTATGGTAAAAAAATATCACATTTGAAGGCGCGTAGCTTTACAACAAAATACCCTCGAAAATTAGAAATGTAAGCTCGTTTAATGTATTCAAACGAAAACTTACTATTTTTTTACTTACTATTTCAAGTGCATAATCTTTAAGTGACGACGATGTAACTACTTAATAATTATTTGTATGTTAATCTAAGTTCTCGCTGAAGTAACTGTAAATGTCTTTTTGAGAATAAATATCTTTAACCATATTTTCAACGCCCCATCGGTTGTCAGTTCTTCCCCACTGCCACTTCAGTTAGCGTTTACGTCAAAACAAAAATATTACAAAAATTTGACTACAATGATATTCCCTCTCGACTTGGTTTGTAAGAACAGGCCCGTGCTCATTAGTGGGTCATCAAAAAGGACTGAGATAATATTATGCTATGCCATTATAAAATTTAGTTCTTATTATTTAGTTCCAAGATAAGTATCATTAAGAACTTGTGTTATGGATACTAAATAACGGATAAATAAACATACATACTTCTTTTTTTTGTAAATACATAATTAATATTCATTGGAGAACACCCAGACCAGAACAAATATTCATGTTTGGGCACACAAAGATTTATCAAAAATCGAACCCACGACCTCAAGAGCGCAGTGGGGGTATACTCGCAACCACGCTATATCGGTCGTCCAAAATAAATAACTATGTACATACATAAGGATCAATCATAAGCATCATAAAGAAATCCACATCAAACTAAGAACTACTACATACATCATTACAATGCAAAGGTGTTTGTTACGTTTTTACATCTTGCAATGGACTTTTAATAAAATTTTATGCGAAGAAAGATCTTATTTATGTACTTATTTATTTCATATTCAAAATTCAAATTCATTTATTTAAGTTTGGCTCAAAAGAGCTCCTATGAACGTCATAACTTAAAAACTAGCGCGCCCTATAAAAATAATATATAATTTTATGCTGTAAGATGCCAATATAAACTCCATCCAAAAAGTAATCCATTAGAATGTTCATATTAAACGAAATCAAGCATTAAAAGACAAAGTACAAGCCACGGGGGCCACGGGGCACAACTAGCCAGCTCCTCCAGTCAGTCGATGTGCAAATTACCGAGGTACGTACCTATGGTTAGTGTACTGAACAAGCAAGCAACCGGCGACTGGCCGGCGACTCACAGGTATGAGAGCAAAGAACTAGAACTGCAAAGATCTAGAACAGTCATCTGCAGGAGTCTGACAATTATCACCAATTATTTAGTCCCAAGATCAGTGGTCCTACTTTAATTCAACGAAAACGAAACTTCGTTATACCTATCTCTTTTACTCTCTAGTTGTATCATTATCGAGTGAAAGGGATGGGTATAACAAAGTATCGTTTTCGTTGAATAAGAGTCGGCCCTCAGTATCATCAGGAACTTGTGTTATTTATATTAATTAACGGATAAACTTTTACGGATAAGCTTATTATAAAGGATTGACGGTTTTATTCTTTTTATTTGGGTAAACAAACAGTGACAATACAATATATGATATAACAGCCTAACTTGTACAATTGATAGAATTGCCACCAACACTGTTACCACATAGTAATCAACAAAAGATTTGGTGTGTTGGCGAAGTAGTGCCTCTGCATATCTTGCAAAGTATTAAATTAACAAATCATAGTTACTATACAAGCAATACATCCGAACAATTACACTTCACTTAACACAATGTTTAAAATACGTACACTATCATTGTAATACATGCAAACATACACATACCTACAAATTCATAATCATTTTAATACATAAAATAACACATATACAATTAAATATATTTCATATAAACACTTAGCACAGTTATACAATATTACACGACACCTGATCTTACATTATTACTCACTTGACTACCTTCTATGAATCAATGCAACACAGTGAGCACCTATCGGTCTTCTCACTGCGCCTCACCAACTCTTCAAGTACCATTGTCTTGAAAGTACCTGGACTCACTGCCATCATGTCGATTGCATTAAACTGTGTATTAAATGTTGACACACGTTGTGGTGATTGAACGTGATCCCCCTGGTGGGGGTCACGGCGCGGTGTCGGGGCCAAGGCCCCCTGATCGCGGTGTCAAACGGCGCCCGTGAATGCGGGCGCGGCGTTGGGGTGGCTGATCAGCCGATGATGGTCCGGAGTGTCTAGTCCTGTGGGGCGCCGCGATCAAGCCCTGGGGCGATCAGCGGCGCGTTGTAGTCCTTCAGTGAGTCTTCAGGTCAAGTCCTGGGTTTCCTGAGGGATGAGGCTGCGGGCGTAGGCCCTAGCATCCGGTGGACGCGCGTGTAGCGGCGCCAACCCTCGAATGTGGTCGTGGCCAGACGCATCCGCACGCGCGAACATCGGTCCCGCCAATCGACCTACGAGGGATTCTATACTCTCTAGCCTCAGGTCCCTCGCGATCGTAGCATTTCTCACGTAGCGTGTTGACACAATCCGGTTAATAGTGGATCTCTTTCTTACCAGCATTAGCACGGCATCGATTGGTCGCAAACAGTTGACAGGGGTTACGGCTGTGAACCCTGGTAGGTATTTTATAACTTATCATATCAATTATAGGAGTACAGTCGTATCTATAATGGCACAAGTCATAAAGCACACACATTCCCAATTGTTGTGCAAACATACATAATAATTCATCAGAATAGAATAATGTGCCATTTCATTATAAGCCAAAACCAAGCTATTCTGTATTCAAGCAAAACGCTGTCAGTAAGAATATAAGCGTTAAGCCTAACTGTAGGGTCCACCAGCCGAGTGAAATTAATTAGTGAGGCTCAACTGTTTGCCGCGTCAAAAGAAAACCAAATAAAACGGCAAGCGACAAAGTTTCAAAACGCCATTGTAGCACAGCGCCTGCGTAGAGTCGTCTTTCTAGATTTTTGCGACAATTATGCCAATAGGTTTTATTTATTTCTGTATTGCACTTAGGAACAGACAAAACATTGAATATATAAAAGACATGTTCGAAAGCGAACTTATCACTATAAGAATCTCTTCAAGGGGAGTCACATGATGAACAAAGATAGGTTTGTATATACATACATAAATACATATAATCACGCCTGTTTCCCCGAAGACAGAAGCATATTATACGCTCACATTTGTCAAGTATATTGGTAGTCCACGTAATAGGTGGGGTCCTATTGCCGCTTACCGGGAACTATGTTTGTTGATCGGCAGGTGCAACACTTGTAGATGAGGTTCACTTGGGCTCCTAAGTTTTTGTTAAGATTCCTATACACCCAAAGGTATATAACTGGTACAAATAAATTTATACAGCTTAAGCTTAACTGCGTTAGTAAAATAATGTTCACTTAGTGACACCGCACAAGCAAAGACCTCGGGCGGGCCCAACCTGCCTGAGTGAAATTAATCAGGGCGGCTCAACTGTTTGCCGCGTCAAAAGAAAACCAAATAAAACGGCAAGCGACAAAGTTTCAAAACGCCATTGTAGCACAGTAGTTGAATGGAGTATTCCCTGTACAAGTATTTTTTTCTAGATCGATGATAAGTAGTACCCAAGGTTTTTTTAAAAATGAAATTGATAATTTTTTTGCTTGAATTCTTACGTATAGATAAGAGGTATTTTTTATTAAAAATTACCGTTGAACGGTAGTTTTGTTTGTACGCATAGCATTGAATTTGTATGTACGTGAAATTTAACACAGGCGTATTATATCATTAAAAAAATATTGATTAAATCGACAGTAAACCGAACTCCAATCATTTGGCAACTATAGCTTTAGTTTACAAATCATTATGTTTGTTTAATATTTTTTTAATTTTATGAAACTGAACCATATCGGTTTGCTAATTTGGCTTTTACTTATATTTACTAATTTATATTTGGCAGATGATCTCTCTGAGATGATACAAACGAATTTGAAAAATATGTGTTGCTTATTAGTTTTATCATCTGACCTAATTATATAAATGTTCCATCACAGAGCACGAGTTTCCTTCCCCTTAAAAAATCAAGTTGCGCTGGCTTAGTGTGTATTGGTGGAGGCAGATGTGTGGCGTTCTTCTTTTCGGGGTTACACAACATGAAACTAATTATAGACAGACATCTTACTGACTATTACCAATTTAACATTTCATCACTCGCTAAAATAAAAATGCATCCCTACCGACTCCACACCTTCTCCTGTGCTGCCTTAAGTGCCACACTCACGGAGACAAACATTGATTTATCTTGATACCCGGATTTACTCCGCCCTCCTCCCCCCTGACTTCCAATTTTCCGAGCGGAACTTTTTATATCTCTTATAAAATTCTCTTTTACGTCCTTTTCTTTGGATGCCGCCATTTACTGTAATGTAATGTGGCGCGCTTTTTATTGGTGTGACGCTATGTAACAATAAATCTGTAAGACAACGGGACTGTAATAACGGAAACAGAAAAAGGCAGTGTTTTTACAGAAATTCGATAAAATAATGAGTTAAGTTAAGATAGATTTTGACGTGAAGGTCAGTTCACCAGCACTCCTGTGTTTCCTATGGATATTAAGTATGTATTTACCAAATATTAAGTATTTAAGTCTGTTTATCCGAACGCAATGGACCGATGCTCGGGTCAGGGCGGCGGGGAGCCGGTGGATGGAGGCGGCAAAGAATCGATCTACGTGAAAAGCAATTGGGGAGGCCTATGTTCAGCAGTGTACTTCGAATGGCTGAAATGATGATAATAATGAAGTATGTTTATCCCTTACTTTTTATCCATAACGCAATTCCTGTGTATTACCATTGTAATAGTAATTATAATATAATAACATTGTTAACTTAGCTGTATTACATTTTATTACATAACATCTATCGTATAGTTTTTAAATTCAATTCAACCGCTCAATACTACATTTCAGTAAGGGTCAATTTACAATATGTGCCCAATATGAAATCAATATATACAGTATTGGACCCGGGAGAATAAAAAGGACACATTTGGCCTCCCCTCGCTGTCCCGGATTATACCCGCTTCTGATATTATGATCCCAAATTGAATACCCCCGGAATACCATATCTTATGGAAATAAATACGCGAACATGTCTCTGCTGGATAATACTTAATGTTTAAATAAAAAAGCTGTTTGTTTTACTTTTGTTTGGTTTTTGGTCCCTTGAGATTTGTCGATGTTTCAAGGCGATTAGGTCTTAGTTTGGTGGGGTGAATGAAATGGTAATGTTCAAAAAGGGTGAATAGAAATAATTGCCATGTTCAAATAAGATCTGGAGACCATACAGTGAATATCACATTTTGAAGATATCTTATGAAATATCATGTCATTGGACGTCTTATATAGAGCCTTTTAGGATCAAGCTACTGTAGAGTTTTGTGCCTTAGTACAAGACAACAGATAAACATACATTGTAAATATAACGACACTAGTGGTAACTTCGCGACTTCGTCTGCATGAAATTCGATTATATCGCGAATCTTGTTTAGGTATCTTTTAATATGATTTATATCAGCTCATAAATAACCTTATAAAAAAGATTTATGCCTCTAGCCTTCAAAAATAAAGGCTTAAAATACAACCTATGATCCTCTATTTCAACCCCTTACACTCTTTTTTTCGCATTAAAATGTAGCCGATGTTCTTTCTCAGTCTCTAGAATTTCTGTGTACCAAATTCCATTTAAATTAGTTCAGTAGTTTTGGTTTGAAAGCGAGGCAGACAGACAGCTAATAACTGAAGTTCAATCGAAGCTGGTTATACCTGTGAACAGACTCTGGGCCCTGGGCTTAAGTCTGGGGCAACCGAGATAATGATAAGATATGATGGGAGTAAGAACGGAAGATATACAATCTGTGCGTTCGAGTTCTATGTTCATATGGAACTCGAACGCGAACGAAATACCTATTCCAAAGAAAGAGTGTCTTGAAAGACATTTTGTCATTACACTTTATGTCGAGAGACGAGTTTAGGCGGGTGACTCAAATTTCTATGCAATTTCCCAATATTCTTTTATATTACTAAAATACAGAAGTTAATAAAATCTATCAACTTTTTTGAACCACTACCAGTGTTTACTATACTCCTAAGCACAGGCCTCTTCTCACAAATTCAACTGAGAGGGAATTAGGCACAACCTAGTTCGGATTGGCGGTGGCTGGTGTGTGGCGTCGTGCTTATAGAAATTTACAAGCACAATTAGGCCTCTTACATGGCTTAAAGATTACAACCACAATAAGGCCTCTTACATGGCTAATAGATTACAACCACAATTAGGCCTCTTACATGGCTTAAAGATTACAACCACAATTAGGCCTCTTACATGGCTTAAAGATTACAACCACAATTAGGCCTCTTACATGGCTTAAAGATTACAACCACAATTAGACCTCTTACATGGCTCAAAGATTACAACCACAATTAGGTTTCTTACATGGCTTAAAGATTACAACCACAATTAGGCCTCTTACATGGCTTAAAGATTACAACCACAATTAGGCCTCTTCCATGGCTTAAAGATTACAACCACAATTAGGCCTCTTCCATGGCTTAAAGATTACAACCACAATTAGACCTCTTACATGGCTCAAAGATTACAACCACAATTAGGTTTCTTACATGGCTTAAAGATTACAACCACAATTAGGTTTCTTACATGGCTTAAAGATTACAACCACAATTAGGCCTCTTACATAGCTTAAAGATTACAACCACAATTAGGCCTCTTACATGGCTTAAAGATTACAACCACAATTAGGCCTCTTACATGGCTTAAAGATTACAACCACAATTAGGCCTCTTACATGGCTTAAAGATTACAACCACAATTAAGCCTCTTACATGGCTTAAAGATTACAACCACGATTAGGTTTCTTACATGGCTTAAAGATTACAACCACAATTAGGCCTCTTACATGGCTTAAAGATTACAACCACAATTAGGCCTCTTACATGGCTTAAAGATTACAACCACAATTAGGCCTCTTACATGGCTTAAAGATTACAACCACAATTAGGCCTCTTACATGGCTTAAAGATTACCACATATAGTGATAACCGGGACCAACAACTTAACGTGCTATCCGAAGCACGAACGAAATGAAACACAAACGATCAACGGACTAGGTCGCGGGCGGCTGCTAGTATCTTTATAAATTACACGTAATACTCAATATCGTTAATACTCCCCGCAAACAGTTACACGACTCTAATATAATATTATAGATCCTATACTTATAGTATTACTACATACATACATACATTCACGCCTGTTTCCCCGAGGGGTAGGCAGAGGCATATATTACGCCCACACTTCGCCAATTTAAATAGTTGGTCCCACGTAATAGGTGGCGAGCCTATTGCCGCTTACCGGGCACTGTTATGTTCGCCAGAGCCTCGTCCGTTGATCGGCAGGTGCATCACTTGCATGTTAGGTTGGCTTGGGCTCCTTAGGTCTTGGTAGGATCCCTGTACACATATATTATTACTATGATGTACATATGTTTTAAAATTGAGTAAGAATTCTCAACAAACATTAATCGGAATATCGTCGTCTCAGAAAGCATTAGCCGGCGAAAACCCATTATTTAATTTGTACCAGAGCACAGCACATCTTTGGTAACGATGAGCAAGGGGAAATGTGACTTGTGCCCCTCAACATAAGGCCTGGTTATTCGCTACAAATCTGTCTCAGTCAGTACTCAAATCTTCGCAAAATTCTGTCGACGACAACTCTGCCCTCATCAAATTATCTTTGTGCACATAGAATATGAACTCTCTTAGAAGTGGACTGATCTGTATTTTTGTATATTAAAATTACAAATATCATAACTGAGTTACTGTACAACTTTTCTAACAAATTTATTGTTTAATTTAATTGTCTTCAAATTTATCTTTCCTATTTCATTTTCTTTATTCCTTATTTAGAATGCAAAACAGAGTTATACCTAAACAAACAAAAAGAGAAATAATCAGAACGCAAGGGGAAAAAAAATAGTAAATTCTTAAGTTAACAGGTGTCTTCCTAAACTGTTGATCATTGGTATAGAGCCTTGCTCTTGGTTTGTAATCACTTAATGATTATAAGTATTTTTTAAAGTGCAACAGCTAGAATAGCAAATATCCGAATAGCAATTAAGGTAGCTATTCCTAGAGCGGTTCTATGCTAATTACCTTATTAGTATGTGCAGTTTGTCTAAGAGAAAATTTGAAAATATTTATTCAATTCGGGCTTCAATGAAGCACTTATTAATATCAAGATAACTTAATAATAATGCCCATTCACTACAGACGGGTGCTTGGAAAATGTCTTCAAGTTTTGCTCTATCGTCAGTATGGGGATGATAAAAAGTGGAGACTATATTCAGATAATTGAATAAGAAGTTTTATCACATGTACAAATTTTAAAGCTGAGCACTGGCCGGTGTCACAAGGCATCATGTAACGTGATACACAGCGAGCGTTCCGTGTAAGAATTGAGATTAAAATTCAGCCAAATCTGCACGTTAATCCTTCAAAATTTGTGCCTAAATGGAGAACGCCATTTTGTTTCGATTTCGATGAGTTCGGCGGTACGACAAAATCGATTCGAAATCCATTTTGCCTTATAATCGATTGCCATTGAACTCGGCGGTAGGCCCCCTGGTTAGACCGAGACTCTGGGCTCTGAGTCTGAGCGTAAGTCTAGGGCAAAACGGGATAAATGCCGAGGATGATGACACAGCGAGGGTTCGTGTAGTCGATATGAGGAAACAAAGCGCTCGGAGCGACCAACGAGCGGCTCCACCCCGCTGTCGTTTTTTTGTCAAATTCTTTGAGTATTACGCGCGAGCACGGGCAAGCAAAGAGTTTGCAAAAGTGAGTTAACTCAGCTTTTAGCACATGGCGTTACATATCGTAATTGTCGCAAATGGCTCATAATGACACGTAACACACGACTATACATTGACAACATTGACATTAGGTGCTGACTGCAGCATCCACAGTTACGGGTGTGCATATACGAGCAAAAATAGCGTGTTAACATAATTTTTAGTACACAGTCTAACATAGCATGTTCGCTGCCAATGGTACAATACGCCTCGTAACACCAGCCACTATGATTTGTCGGACTTGCGTAGAGGAGCAAAGAGTTCGAAGTGAGCTTAATAATACGGATTTCAGCACACGTTGTAACGCATTAGAATCGATGTGATTGGTACCTTACGCCTCATGATCAGTCACCATTAAATTAAAACACCACTCATTTTTGGGGTTTAAAAAGAGAAAAAGTGAAATAACATCACAAGCATACAAGTTTATCCAAAAAATATTAGACGCCAATTCTGCACGTTCTTAAGCCAACCACCCCCTACGTGTTGTGACTGCCTCTGACACTTAATATAAACAAATAAATAAAGCACAATACTCGCATTGTGATTGTGAATCACCAATTACCGCTAACTAACTGTGACGACAGTAATTCACTTTGTCTACAAATGATTCGATGGGATTCAGCCATTGTGCTACGTGACTGGGAGTTTTAAGCTGCTTTTGCCAAAATTGACGATCTTTTTGTTGGACGAGAGCAATTTGTGTTTTAAGTTTTTTTTTTCGTTTAAAAGTAGATATTTCATTTCAATTTTGTACTTTTTCGGGGTTACATTTTGGCTTATGATAAAAGTTACTGTATGTAAGTATTCGTTTTTATTATTAAAAGTTTAGTTTATTAATATTTAAATCTGATGTCATTTTGGAAGATTTTTTTCGATAAAGGATAGTGGTCTAACGATTTTCCGAACCATATCTGACTACAGTACTGCTTAATTTCAATATCATAAACAGTATATGAATAATCGTCACGATGTAGCGTTCACAGCGTTACGAATTGCGTTGTTATTGTCCAATGCTTGAAAGTCGTATCTCGTGAGTTTATTTGTCCTTTTTTAATTCGTCAATTTTTGTATGTAAAAATCTGTTAACTTAATTAATTCGAAACAAGTTTATTTGAATACAATTTCGTTCGTTTTGTATCTCCTTGCATTAGTTAAGTCATATAAATCTACTAAAAACCAATAATTTTATCAAATCTTGTTCTGTAATTCCATACGCATTTGACAAAATAACCACATCAAATCTTGATTCCCCTTTGCGTCGTTAGAAATTTAGTAGTTAGTACCGACCGACCAATCACTTAATTGATTTGTCACATTAGCAAGCTAAATAGTATTTTCACCTCTCAATACCCTTATAACACTGTAGCTAAAGTTGAAAATGAACTAGCGCAGGAGAAGGAACCACGGTTTGAGGTGTACTGCAGGGGTGCGTTATGAGACCCTTACATTATTTATTTATATCGAGTTAAAGTGGCAAATCTATTAAAAGGGGTGAGATGAAATTGTTATTCTATTAGCCATATCAGAAACGCAAATGTTGAAATTAAATATCCATAGACATTGTAATTTTATTCTGAATTTAAATGCATAGCTTTGGTACTCAGATGGTGCGTTATTGCTTTAGTAGATAAATGATTTTATTTGTTTCATTTTCAGCTGGAAATTTGTGATTGGGTTTAAATGCATTTTCTTACTTCTAAAAAACAAAAATATGGTACAGACATTTACAAATATAAACTTACATAATTATAAAAAATCATGTGTGCATAGGCTAAATATTCAGCATGACTCACAGCCTGTCTTATAAGAGTCTATTCACTGAAAATGAAATGAAACAAAATTTAAAAACAAAGAACAGTAAACAATTTTTACAAATAAGTTTATATATAATATGCCTAAAAGGACTTCACTGCATATTCGACAGTGGAGGACTAAACAGCGCTGGTCTTCCGTGGAGACCTAATAACTTTCGGAATATAATAAACTGAACCTTCAAAAAAATACTTTTTTGATCGTCAAAAATACTGATCTAGCATCTAATAGGGGATTAGGTGCTCCATCAGAATTTTTTGATGTACAAAAAGGTTAGGTTAGGTTGGTAATTTATTAATTTTGATGACACATTAAATATGAGCCATAACTTTCGTGTAGTGTATAACTGGTTGGTAGGCAATTTTTTTTTAAAATATTGTATTGCTTTACGATGTCATTATTTATAGAAATGCTATTTGTAAAAGAGGTTCTGACAGAATAGCAGGGATCGTGGTTTTTCTGCGAGTTCTAAGTCACAAGCCGCTTTATCTAAAATAAATATGTATGTTAAGAAGTAATCATTGAATGTAATCATTATTATTGTAATAATTGAAGACAAAGAAAGTGATATTATAATTATTATTATATTATATCAGCGATTAAAAATAACATTTTGTTCTTCATACTTCACACCATGTCAGCGTTTACTTATTTTATAACTGAGTCTCAGCATAGTTATATAAAATAAACTTACATACCAGAACAGTCCTCCAGCCAGTAAAAAAAAATTTTGAAACATGAAAGTAAAACCAGTTTCTATTGCAGCAGAAGAAAACACTTCACCTCTCCGCTGGTCTCCGCCGACCTCGGCAGCGTTGGTGGCAGCCGTCCTGGCTCCACCAGCCCTGAGACCATGGCTGCCGGAGCCCCCTAGTAAGAAGACCAACCATTTGGGTAAGACAGGTTGGCAGCCTTCCAACATAATTTTTATATCGTAAGATATATCAATATATTTTTTCTTTGTACTATCATCATCAAATCCTAGCATTATCCCGGTTGCCCTAGACTTAAACTTATGGCCCAGGGTCTGCTCACTCGTGGAGCGACTGCCGTCTGACTTCCGCAACCCATCTGGAAACATCATTCTATGGTTAAACCAGCTGTCAGTCTGTTAGAAGGCACTGACTTCCTAATAACGACTGCCGCAGATGTTCATGTCAGCCGAGACCAACGGCTTAACGTGCTTTCCGAGGCACGGAACAAGTGACTTTTTCTTTGTAATAGACTCGTATCTACATACATGCAATCACGCCTTTTTCCTCCAAGGGGTAGGCAGAGGCATATTAAACGCCCACACTTTGCCAGTTGTAATGTTCGTCCCACGTAATAGGTGGCGAGCCTATTGCCGCTTAACGGGAACATTGCCAGAGCCTCGTCCGTTGATCGGCAGGTGCACCACTTGCAGGTGAGGTTCGCTTGGAATCATAAGATCTTGGTAGGATCTCCATAAACTAGATATTTTATACACTGATATGATACACTATAATAGAAAATTAATACCCATCCTAAATTATTCAAGTCAAGTATAACGACATCCATTAGGAGCAATAGATACTAATTTATATTGGATCATACAGGTTTGGTGTGCGTTGTCTGCGGAGACACCAGCTCCGGGAAACACTACGGCATCCTGGCGTGCAATGGATGCAGTGGCTTCTTCAAAAGATCTGTCCGGAGAAAACTTATTTACAGGTCAGTTATTCTCACAGAGCCTGTTTCACAATGTCCAAGTGGGTTTTCCTTAGCGTTTACTTGACTGATAGTCCATTTAAAAGTGTCATTTTTATTTCTCCTCCCTTTGATTTTGTTTTGATTTGTTATTGTATTTTTATTGTAACTGGCGGGAGAAAAAACCAACCTTGACGATTTTCTTGCCGTTCTTTTACGATCCAGCTCCCGCCCGCAGTGAATGGGCGCATTAGTTTATTAGTATGACATTCATAAGAGCTCTATTGAGCCAAACTCGACTATGATTGTTGTCTTATTGATTTTCATAGAAAACGTAGTTTTTATTTTTCTAGGAATAGAGTTTGATAGTAAATTTTAAGGCGTTTAAACCACATTGCCTACGCCCTACTAACCTTTTGCAAGGCAGTGGTAAATATATTCCCACCATAATTTGAACGTTATGAAGATGAGTTAAGGTAGAAAACCAATAAAAAATTTCAATATGTTCTGCCAGTTAAAGGGTTAATAAGATGAATGGACTATATCGTTAACAAAGTGTAACGCAGACATAAAAAAAAAATTAAAACCTATCCAATTATCACTTAAACTTCACTCATAAGTCATAACACCATGAAAATTATAAATAGCAATAACGACGCACCATCAATACTATAACTAAGAGTTAATCTTTATAAGATTTTCATTGATTTTGGTAACATGAATTCAAATGAAACCAGCTCTGAACCTACGATTGTAATGCAATAAGCTGAATTACGCAAACTTCACTCTTACAAAAAACATAAAAATAAGTTTAAACAGAATTAACTAGGTACGCAATATTTATAATACCCGTAGCACTAGAGAATAGAGCAGAAAACATTGATTTTTGAACATCAATTAAACTACAAACCATCTAACTGTTTGAACTATAAAACTTTCGCATTTCATTATGTTGAATTACGCAGTCTTCACATTCAAAAAGCATTAAAAATAAGGGCGTGTAATCAGCATTAACTACGCATTATTGATAAAATTACTTAGAGTAAATTGTTTAAAACAATGTATAACAATAAATAGTTAGTAATTGATTTATAAACATGAATTCAAATGACAATATCGCTTAACCTATAATTGTAATGCAATATGTTGAATTACGCAAACTTCACCCGTACAATAAACATGAAAATTAGAGCATTTAAACAGCATTAACTACGCACTATTAATAAACTATAACTAGAGTAAGTATATCGTTGAAAAAGAAAGTCATGCCAAATACCAGCGAGGGCGCAAGTGTAACACAGATTAAATACAGTATGTGTAACTTCTTAAATACACCTATATCAATATTGGTATGAATAGTGTTGTGAAAAATGAGTTCTATATTGGAGCCACTTGATTCATGGCGATTACACTGTGTTTTGTTTGGTTTGGGGTTCAGTAATTGAATAGTGAAACGGTTTTAGTAAAAACAAAAACAAATCTAGTATGATGTCGATACGACAAATGCTAAAAATATGAGTGACGACATCGATGTAGTGAAGGTAGTCCAATACTCGTGCGGGAAGAGTAAGGAGTACCCTGTAAGGAGGCGAAACTCGTGTAAAATTGTCACAAATTTTAATTTGTTTCCACCAAGAAACTCCAAATTTGCATTAATGACATTACCATGCTTATACCTTTTTTAATGTGCAGTTTTTATTAAATCTAATGTAGACTTATTTAAATTCAAAACCCTTGATCGTCATAAAGATAAATTAAGTGATTAAATATTGCCTTATTAAATAAAACTATCACTGGAAGTGCTACTAATATCTATAACAAAGTTCCTAAAATACGTCTGCTGCGGTCTCAAAATCTCTTTAAGTTGAAATTACGTGAACTATTGATAGAAAAATGCTATTATAATGTCAAAGAATATTTAAACGACTTATCACTATAAACTTTTGGCAAAGTCCGACTTGTTAGTATTACTTTTAAAATCCATAAAATCTGATTTCGTGTTATATGTAATCGCAACTATTGTACGCCCATGAGGCAGACCACAGCTAGATCTAAACCTGTAGGTACTGTAACACCTATCCTGTAACCTGTGTTCGAAATAAACTCTTTGATTGATTGATTGATTGACCTGAAACATTACTTTTATAATTGGACAGAAAATATACGTCGCGGTGGATCTTATCACTATTTAATGGATCTGCAGCTCTTCTTCCTCACTGATATTGCTTCCCCACAAAATGAATTTGAAACTTAATTCCAGCCCAGTAACGTACAACTTACCGTAACAAACTACTGACATCAAGCCTTCTCTTACGAACCAAGTTGAGAGGGTATTGGGCCATATTCTAACACATAGGCTACAAACTTATGTTCTGAGCCGTATTTTGTCAACTTGATTCGTTAAAAGGAAACTTCTCATTGAAGAATTAATAAAATAATAATAAATAAATATTTTTGACACCTCCACCAATTATGTAGTTCCAAGATAAGTATCATTAAGAACTGGTGTTATGGATGCTAAATAACGGATAAACATACATAAATACTCTTTTTTTTTGTAAATACATACATACTTATTATACATAGGAAAACACCCAGACCAGAAGAAATATTCATATTTATACACACAAAGATTTTGCCTGTGTGGGACTCAGGAGTGGAGTGCGGGTATACTCGCGGTCGTCAATAATTGAAGGTGTAAATGTGTACATTGCTCTGCGGAGAATCCGATAAAACTTTAAAATTTAATATAATAAAATTTTTAGTCAGCGCATTTGAGCGGGCTTCTAACTAGTTGACAATTATGCTTACGGAACTCTTAATTTATTGGTATTCGTGGCCTACTCTTGTTTTGTAAAGAGGTCGAATTGGTATGTTTGTGTTCTGCGTTGCACAGAAGTCGGAAAAGTATGACAACACCTGTGGTGAATAATAAAAAAAGCTACACTCATAAAATATGTGTCATACTCGTAAATTTGGATATTTACTTTTACAAAGTAAGGCGTCAGAATATGTATGTACCTATGCATTAACCTTTATTTTACATACACTCACGCCTCTTTCCCCAAAGGGGTAGGCAGAGGCATATTATACGCCCACACTTCGCCAATTATATAGTTGGTTATATAATAGGTGGCGAGCCTATTGCCGCTTGCCGGGCACTGTTATGTTCGCCAGAGCCTCGTCCGGTTAGCGGCAGAGGCACCACTTGCAGGCGAGGTTGGCTTAGGCTCCTTACGTCTTATAAGGATCCCTATACATCCGGATGTTACTGTGTCATTTTTTAAAATATAAATTTAATATTTTCTGACAATTACACCAATTACTTATTTATTGCCTTGCATTCCTCCAATGCCTTGGTAGGATCCCTTAACACCCAGTAGTACCTTCAAAACTACTTGAATGCTTTAGTTACAGGACAGACAGCCTAAGACAGGCGCAGTGTGTGTTTATGTCAAACGTTTTCCGCTCGTAGCATTTGTTTGCTGTTAAAAATGAGCGTCACTCTTAAATCGCCCAGGACAACTTTGCAATATCTTTAAAAAATAATATTTACGTCACGTTAATCCGTTGGTCTTGGTTATCACTAAGTGTGGTAGTCGTGCTAGAGGCCTAATTCGTTGGTTTATCATACGTAACCGTTGTGGGGGTTTACGTCGCGGGTTCGGGGCAGTGCCCCCTGGCCGCGGTTTCTTGCGGCGCCCGTAAATACGGGCGCGTCGTTGGGTTGGCTGTCTTCAGCCGATGGGTAAAGTCCGGGGGTGTCACGTCCGGTGGTGCTGCGATCAAGCCCTGGGGCGATCAGCTAGCTTGGAGTCATGTTCTGTGGATGGTGTCAGGCCACTTCCTAGGTCTCCCGAGGGATTAGGCTTCGGGCATAGGCCTTGGGGGCCTAATTGCGCGGCTTGACAAAATCTAACAACAGGACGTCAGACACCAATCCGCACTAGGTCAGCGCAATGGAGTATAACTAAAGCGCCCAGACCAATCGAAATATTCAAGTTCATAAACACAAAGATTTGCCTTGTGGATAAATCGAACCCATAACTTCAGGAGCGGAGTGCAGGGATTGCCTTCACGCCATTTCAATAGTCAATTCAACATTGAAATGAATTGTATGTCATTCCCATCACAGCGAAATAACGCCCCACTACCAAGGCACCCCTTCACGTCACGAACCAAGAAAAATAAAAAAATTCAGAAACATAAATTTTACAATGTTCTTAAAAACGTCAAAATTAAAAATAAAAACAATCGAAATATTACGATTACCCTAAAATTACGAACCTTAGATTCAATTACATGTAAAAAAAAAAATTGTGAATTTAAGTGCCAATTCCGAGCCGCTCTGTTAGAAGAACTGGCAAGAAACTCACAGGCTATGCTCTTTTAAATTATCAATTGGTTAAGTATTTATATAAGATAAGAGGTATTTAGATCATACCATGAGGATATAGTGCGGATCAGCTAACAGCAGGACGCCACAAACCTGCTCAAGTGGTCGAGCTGTTAGTATTTTTAAACCGCTTAGTCCAAGTAGGGCATCAAACATGGCTTAACGACTAGTAGGTGAAAACCGCAGTGATGCCTGTTGTATTTTGTATATATATGCATAGTTTCAGACCAAACCATGATAATATAGTGTGGATCAGCTAACAGCAGGACGCCACAAACCTGCTCCCGTAGTCACGCTGTTAGTATTTTTAAACCGCTTAGTCCAAATAGCATCAAAACTGGCTTAACGACTAGTATGGTAAAAAACGGAGTGATGCCTGTTGTATTTTGTAAAGATGTACATAGTTACATGTATGCATGCACAAATCATTTATTTAAGTTTAGCTTAATAGAGCTCTTATGAATGCGAAACTTAAAAACAAACTTTTCGATTAAAAGACACTAAATGTTAAATGTGTAGGGTATCCAACCAAGACCTAAGGAGCCCAAGCCAACCTCACCTGCAAGTGGTGCACATGCCGATCAACGGACAAGGCTCTGGCGAACACTAAACTTCCCGATAAGATGCAATTGGCTCGCCACCTATTACGTAAAGATAAAGATAATTTATTTGTCAAAATATAGTACATTAAGGTGTTACATAAATATTAGCATCTTGCATTCTATCATTACTGGTGTACAAATATTGATCTTATAAACTAACAAAATAAAATGAACAAAGCTATTGATCATCAAAAATTAAAAATAAATTACATAACATTATATCCTTTAAATATTCACCAACAGCGTAATAACATTTTTCTATTAGTTTAGAATATAATTTTTGTTTAAATATAACGAAGGACCAACTATATTATAACTAGCTGTTACCCGCGACTTCTTCCGCGTGGAATAGTATCTTTGGGTAGCATTTACAACCCCCTTTTCGCAATAAAAAGTAGCCTATATCCTTTCTCAGGGTCTAGGCTATCTGTATACCAAATTTCATTTAAATCCGTTCAGTAGTTTTGGCGTGAAAGAGTAACAGACAGACAGACAGACTGAGTTACTTTCGCATTTATAATATTAGTAAGGATTAGCGAAGTGTGAGCGTATACTCGTAATATGCCTCTGCCTACCCCTTCAGGGAAACAGGCGTGTTTGCATGTATGTATATACAACAACAAAGATTTGAAATCAAAGTCACCACCAATCCCCCGTAATCCATGGCAGCAGGTCTCATCTGTGCACACGTTGTACCAAAAATGACAATAGAAAAAGCCGGAGCGAAACACTTGTATCCACTTAATCCGCGGGCGCGTATCTATAATTCTTCATACATCTGTGACCTGGTTAGGTTGCGGATACAGTGGTAAGAGACGGCGAGTAGGCATATCGACTTTTTATGACATATCGTCAGCCTAATTTTCAAACTGCTGATGTTTTTTTGAGCAAACTTTATAGGAGGAAGTAAAAACTGTTTATTTTTATTAGTTAAGGCACTAATTGCATTTAGGTGTTGTTCCAATTCGTTCATAACTAAATAAATATTAATTTATGGGACTTACGAGATATTCCAATCGATAGATCTCTAAATTTTATACTAGATGGCATTAAAAGTCAAATTTTGGAGTTTTCAGTTACGCATTTTGAAAATTGTACTGACGATATCTGATATTTTGTTAGGGAAAAAAATTATAACCACAGACTTAGTAAAAAGTTTCTTACTTTCTTACTATTAATGAATTTTTAAAATCTGTATTAAACTGAAATTACATTCAATAATTTTATTGATTTCTGTAAAAAATATATAATTCTTCTGCTCGACTGTTCTATTGAATATTTGTTTAATAGAGCAATAATTATTTTGTGAGTCTCAGTATTTATATCAACAGGATATACAGGATATATTATTTTGAAAGAGGTATTTAAAGTTGTATACTTAGCTAACAGTATAACTGCTTTAACTGTACTTTAATCGAAAAGTTTTTCATAAATCCAATCCGCTTTCGCTGCCGCTTCTATACCGTGCCCTCAGTCTAACCCCCCGCATTCGCGGGTACTTAATGCAATGTGAATTTAATTTGCGTTTTTACGCTTCTACTAGCCATTGGGGTCCACTGTTCATTCGGAGTTTAGTAGCAGAGCCCAATAAGTAAGGGCGAGCAGAGATTCCGGGTACCAATTATATTTTACTGAAAGATAAGGTATATTCATACTTTGCCATACGCAGATAAAGTTCCTCTACGTCATATACGAAATGCAGTTATAATAATAATAATAAAAACTCTTTATTCAAACTAAATACAATCAGAACAACAAACATATACAATTATATAATTTACAATTACATTTTATATCTCTGCGCCTGAACTAGATAACTTAATATCTGTGCTTCAGGCAGCAGCGCTCATTTTCATTACATTTAATATAACACAATGATTTTTAAAAATTCAAGAAAACCAAATGATACAAGCCAAACATAAGAAGATATAGTTAATATTAAAAAGTAGCATGAGTGTGGTGTGTCTCCTTGTGTTAATGTGATGACTGGTCTTGAGTTTGTAGTCGATCCTTTTCTGTACTTATTGAGTTAATACTGAGAATATAACTTGGAAGAATTATGCGACGTAACACTATTTATTTAAAGTTAAATTTGGGGATATTGGTATTGGTTATACTTTTAGAATAGAGTATTCTTCGCATAAATGTAATGTCATACAGTGTCATACACAATTTATAAATGTTTGTTGTCCCAATATAGTAAAATGAAATAAAAAATATTTATTCACCGATGACGTATCCATGGTAACAACAATAAATGAGGAAAAGGATAGCAATTACGACGATTGTCTTGATTTGGCCGCCTCAGTTTTCGGGGGCTAGTGTGAGTGTGTGTCCAAGTTGTGGATGCCTGTCAGTCACGACTAAGGACCCCCTGAAATCGATTGCAACTTCAGTGGCTACATTTACAAAGGAATCACTGAATTTTGATAGGTTTGGTTTGAAATGAAATGAAACATTAATTATTTGCCAGGACATATGAAATGGATAAACAGGTTGAAAGTACAAGATAAGCACTGTAAATTTTTAAATGTCACTTATATCTTACTCTAATAAAATTCAGGTCAGTTACATTTAATTATAAAATAGGTTTGAGAACGACTACTAAAGGTTGACGCATTGAAAAGGTTACAATTCTACTGTGGTGCCTCAACGGACACGCGCACCTACCTCTTTTAGTTGTTACGAGTATATCATTGCCGGGTTGGGTATATAGAGTGTGGTAGCGCTTGTGGATCCTTAAGACTAGGTATAGTGCGATCGCGAAGCAGAAACAATTTTATACTATAACCTCTTTGCCTACTGACAATGGTCAAACTTTTTGTTTAAGTGGCGGGAAAGTGAAGCGCCATGTATGCACTTTTGTTTTATTTTCTAAAAGTTGTGATATTATGAACATTCATGTGTAATAAATAACAGTGGATTATTAACTGTTACGTGTTTGTGAATGAACGAGTGTTGGTAAATGAAACAAAACAGTGCAACATCACTTTTCAAATTCTCTCAAGAAGTTCATTTGAGATCTCAGTATAGTCCCACATCTTTACTAAGGACACCAGGGGCTTAGGGGAGGGCTCATTTACCATTTCTCATCTTTATCGCCACTCATTCTCATTTACTATTAATTATTTATTGTTAATATATCTTTAACTTGACACTGGCTAAATGTGCTAAATGCATGAAGCCTTTATTAAAAATATGAATAGAATATTAATTTAATTTGTCATAACTGTGCAGAAGAGATTGTCAAGTATTACAGTGTAAATCTAAGCTTCGTGATTGAGTGTAATAATTTTATGACGTTTTCAAGTACTATGTATAAAGTTTATTACATAAGTATTTTTTTTACTTTACTTTATACACAATAGAATTAACAGTTGCCCATTCCAGTTTGGTAGATTTGTAAGATATAAAAGAAAAGATAGACCTATATTCCCAATCCATACAAGATTACTATCAGAACCCACAACACGCACGATAATATTAAAAATCGTTTAACATTTGCCCCTCCTCAAGTGCCGTTTCAATTAATCCGGCACCAGCCAGCCCTAATGTTATTAATTTATTGTACGGCTCCCTCCGCCACTGGTATCGTGAAGTGCGACATGTGTATCTTCTTTACTGTCAATAAATTGGTTTTAATACGCTTTTTACACCACTTTTGTATTAGACAAGATCGCAGATGTCCGATTTTTGAACAAGATCACGCTATTGTTAGTAAAATTATTCAATTCTTTAGTTATAAACCAACTAGTGGCCGCCCGCGACTTGTCCGCTTGACCTATATATACGTATATACCTCATCCTTCCTCTATCTATCTATGCTTCTACTCTAATAATGAATTTTATGACTGGAATAATAATAGAATAGTTAGGTAGACTGTTTGACATTATATACTTGTTTTCAATTTTATTCTTAGACCTATATTTATAAAATATTTGCACGCTACTTTGGCAAAAATGTGAGACGCCTATATACATCACTGTAACAACAACTATTGTACCATGTTTCATGCAAATAAATGATTATTATTATTATTATATCAATAACCCGCATCTAAATCTGATGCGTAAAGATCTAAGTATAGGGTAAATTATCTAATCTACATAGAAAGCCAGCGGTTAGCGACATTGTTTTATACTATGTTCTATGCTCCTAAAGTCGTGGGTTAGATTCCCACGCAGGACCAATCTTTGTGTGCATGAACATGAATATTTGTTTTGGTCTGGGTGTTTTCCTATGTATATTAAGTATGTATTTACAAAAAAAAAGTATTTATGTATGTTTATTCGTTATTTAGTATCCATAGCACAAGTTCATAATGATATTTATCTTGGAACTAAATAATTGGTGTTATCATCATCTCAGCCATCTGACGTCTACTGCTGAACATAGGCCTCCCCAATAGATTTCCACATTGAGCGATCCTGAGTCGCCTGCATCCATCGGCTTCCCGCCGCCTTGACCATATCATCGGTCTGATGACCAATGATAATTGGTGTAATTGTCAGAAAATATTTATTTCATTATTTATTAACGTAGTGACGGATCGTGAGTTAAAAGCAGTAAATAATTATTATAAATCAATGGATTCCATTAATATATATATAATTATGTACCAATTACCACTGTCATTACAAGTAGTACCCTATTCGTATCGTATCGTAAAGTGCGACATGTGTATTATATGCCTTACCACTCTATAAATAGGATTTGATATCACAAAACCTGTGTATTAGACTAGATCGCAATTCTGTTTTTGAATAAGATCACGCTTTTGTTGATGAACTTTTATAAATGATTTTACTATAAATCAATGGATTGTGAATTAAAAAGCAGAAGGCCATTATAAACTAATGGATTTAATTTATAATTTATTATGAACTAGCTATTACCCGCGACTTCGTCCGCGTGGAATAGTATCTTTGGGTAGCATTTACAACCCCCTTTTCGCGATAAAAAGTAGCCTATATCCTTTCTCAGGGTCTAGACTATCTGTATACCTCATTTAAATTCTATTTCATTTAAATCCGTTCAGTAGTTTTGGCGTGAAAGAGTAACAGACAGACAGACAGAGTTACTTTCGCATTTATAATATTATTATATTATATAACGTATATATATATATATACATATATATAGTAAGGATAGTAAGGATTACCATTTTCATCACAGCTAGAACCGTATTCGTATAGTACCGTGAAAAAGACAGGAGTATTTTCATTACCGTCAATTAATTGGTTTTGATACCTTTTTACATCACTTTTGTTCTAGACAAGATTGAAGATGTCGGATTTTTGGACAAGATCACGTTTTTGTTGAGGAATTTGTTAGATAATTTCATCATCATCATCCCAGCATCTAGGTCTGCCCAGGGTCTGCTTCTTGGTCTTACCAGATGTAACTGAATTATAGTTATCACACGGAGCGACTGCCGTCTGAACTCTGCGAGCCAGAAAGTAACATAACTCTATGGTTAAAACAGCTGTCAGAATATTAAAAGACATATTTATTCAATGTTCAATAAAACAATGGACTAATGTTTATTTATTTTTCATCAGATATACAACCTTCGTCTTTGATACAGTATCGTGAAAACATGCATATCTTCTTTATAGTCAATAAACTGATGTACCTACCAAGTGCAATAGTAAGATTATAGAACCTTCATTACTTAATAGTATGTAATAAAGTCGCTTTCCTCAGTCTGTGCATTTTACGTATTCCTCGCCACATTGGGTGGTGACGAGGCTATGTGGAACTCGCCTTAGATCTTTAAAACTACGTTTTTTTTAAAATTTCGGATTTGATGCGGTTTTTTTTGTTATTTTATATGAATACAAGAATATTATCCACAAAGAACAATAATATAATAAGAACAAAGCAGCAATACCAGAACCAATCACATCTAGTTCCGAACAAAATCCTAACAAGGAAAAAGTACCCAATCAAACCTTCCGGCCGTCTCAATACCGCAATCTGCTGCCGCAGAAACTAATAAAGATTAAAGATATTTCATTACTGCTAATCCCGAACTAATAGGCTTAAGGGCAAGTTGACATTTGTCGCAGTTGCCAAAAGTAGAAGTATTGATATAGTTGAAAGCGTTCAGTGGACCCAACATTGCTCCCTGCTTAACGCCACTTAAGCTTTTGGAGAACTCTTTGAGCGCGGGTTTTGGCGTGTATCGTTAATTTTATTACTGGAAATTAGATCTTTTGGTTCGGTTATTTAATTTTCTGTGGGCAAATTAAATAGGATAAATTATATCGTCGGACTGTTATGAAGATTCAAAAGCATTCTTTGTCTTTGAACTCTTGTGTGAACTTTACTGTCTTGAACAAATCTTGGTATGATAGATAGATAAATAATTTATTTGCACACTTATACAACACGCTTCTACGATACAATAAAATTACACTGGAAATACAAAGACACATCTTAAATTATTCAATAATCTTACTGACTCTATATAGTATAAGGAAGTGCGATGCAGCCGTGCAAAATGGTTATGGCTGAGTGAAATTTTACTCTAAGGAGTAAACACTGATTTTCAGCCATAGACCAGAATAATAGTAAATAATAAAATAAAAGTTATGTATGTAATAAAAAGGCCTAAAAAGGATTTATAAACTGTATTAAACTGAAACAACTGGTGGACCCATATGGGAACGGAAAACAATCAACGATCAAACGATCTAATAATGTACACTGCCATCTTTTGGAAAAACATAAGCACTATTATTTATACTTAGAACATGTAGTTACACATACAGTTTTGAACAGTCTATTTACTTGATTCAAAGTTTCTACTTTAATTTGAATTCAATGATGTATTTTATAACTGGAAATTAAGTGCGGTTACTGTCTTCTTTTTATCAAATAAAAGTGTCAGCAGAAGTTTTAAACACGGCTTAACTTTAGATTTCGATTTGTAATAAGCCCCTAGTAGATCTTTAGGTTATTTAGTTTTCTGTTGTTACCATATAGTCTGTCTTTGAATTTTCCGATTAAATCACATACGGGATAAATATTTTCTTCTTCCACTTCTATGATATAAAATTCGAATCTATAAATCTTTACTTATTAATGGCTGGTAATCAATGTTTCCTATAATTCGACCATGAGATTTTCATCAAATGGTCAGCCTTGAATTTATTGGTAAATTTTAATGCTGAATTTTAGAACTTGTGGTTCAAGTTTATACTACCTAAAAGCTACAAGAGCTTCTTAGTTGTTTGTTTATCATTAATAATTTTAGTTTAGCCATATAAATTCCTCTGTTTAATACAGCGTAAAATTTTTTCCACGTTTATCGATCTTGTGCCTGCATTCGTCGGTCCACCGATCAAATTTTACTAAAACAGATTTTTTGTTACAGATGTCAAGCAGGTACGGGTCGGTGCGTGGTGGACAAAGCGCATCGTAACCAGTGCCAAGCTTGCCGGCTGAAGAAATGCATGGCGATGGGAATGAACAAGGATGGTAAGTAGATCTGTAGATACTCTATTGTACATTATATATTGTCTATTCTATTTTTATACTCGCAACGCTCCGTGGTGTCACCCGCGTGGACTCCGTGCTCGTGTATGTTAAATTCAATGTTTCAACCATTATTATATATAGACTAGCTGACCTGGCGAATTTCGTACCGCCTCAGAATCAATAAATATAGTGTTAACTGATTCGCTAAATTAAGTTCGTCAATCAAAGATCATGAAAATCGGAAGCAATCGGAGCAGGAATCGTGAGTTATAAATGTTCAAACTAACACGACTTTTTATTATATATTATTCTGCTATTATAGGCGGATATTAAGTAACATAAAAAAATAAATATGAGTGATTCAAATAAATGCCTTGAGAACATTAGTGAATACTTGTCTACTTAAATCAGATCAACTACATAACATAAAATAACAAAATATATAAATAATCGATAGGTAGATTAAAAACTAAAACTATTTAAAGAACTAAATTTATTATTGGCATATAATATCGTAGGCGGATTCTAGAATTTGTCATTTTACAAAACGTGTAGAAGAATTGTTGATTAGGAATATTCTGGTTAAATTTCAATAATAAAAGAAGCAGACATAAGCAAATAGGTATTTCTAGTCAACAATCCACCGCTGAAGGTAAACCAAAGGGTGTGTCTACCAAATATACTTCCGCGTTATCGAGTACGCGTGTACCGGACATACGCTCAGATTTGTTGGTATTCCGGCGGTGCGCCTTATTTTGATATGTTTATGACGTTCTGTTATGAACAGGGGTCGATCGTGCGCTTCTACGTGGGAATCGGGTTTGGGGGATCGTGTTCTGTGGATTTAGTGATGGAGGAATTCATTTTAGTTATCTTTCACTTGACATCACCATATCGCATGCTTAATGGAAGAGTGATTAACTCAAAAAAATCGATTTTTGGGACATCTCAAAAGAATATTTTCTAAAAAATACTTGTCCTACTCGTAAGCTCATTGAATTAATACTGATTTATTAATTAGTAATTCTGCTTGTGTTTTGAACATTTCATTAACATTGATCAGATCTCAAAGACTGTAGGTACCACACTGGGCAGGTGGGTTACTGATCGCATTTCGAGCCAGTACGCAGGATGACGCTGCTGCCCATCATCTGGTAGGATTTCTCTTCGTCGACTCTTACTATTGGTGAGATGAAAGGGGGTGGCACTATTTTAGGCCGGTATCACACATCATCATCTCAGCCATTACAAGTCCACTGTTACATTTTATTCCATGTTCTGCACTGTTTTTCATGTCTATTGTATGAGTCTCTCCTGCATCCACAGACTAATGTACCGATGATCAGATTGTGGGGAGCGGATGACGTACTCCCCACTAAAGGGAAGATCTTCCACAGCGCGTCCACAGCCCGGAGGTCGTGGGTTCGATTCCCACACAGGACAAATATTTGTGTGCATGAACATGAATATTTGTTCTGGTCTGGGTGTTTTCCTATGTATAGTAAGTATTTATTTACAAACAAAATAGTATTTATGTATTCTTATCCATTATTTAGTATCCATAACACAAGTTCTTAATGATACTTATCTTGGAACTAAATAATTGGTGTAAATGTTAGACAAATATTTATATTTATTTGGTTATGCACGAAAATCATACGACAATACATATAATATTAGTCAATGCAAAAAACCTGCTAACACCCCTTCACATATCAATTTATCTCTAAAAACGCCATCATCTCACCTCTCGCCTAACAAACACTAAATAAGGGTTAAAAAATAATAATAGTAATAACCATTTTAGTAAACACACTCCTGCCACGTGACCGGTGACCGCTCCGTATACAAATGATGGCTTAGAGCACCCCAAAACGTAGTCAGACAACGTTTTTGAGTCAAGTCGAGCATACATTTGTTAGTTTAGCGTCAATTGATTTCGGCTGAATGGATTTTGGTGATGCAAATTATTTTTTTAATCTTTTGTCTCAATTAGAACTTGAAAGGGTTGGGTTTTTACATCATTATAATTGTAATTCCAATGATATAGTAGAAATAATATAGATTTTATTGTTTTTAAGGATTAAAATGCAAACTATCAATAAATTACAAAGGTCATAAGTAATTAGGACACAATGATGAATGAATTCATTTTTGAATCTTTCAGTTTTAACCGTATCATTATTTTGTTATTTTTAAATTTACCTTAAAATAAGCTAACTTCGAGCTTCGAGCACGCCAGAGCGTACTTAGATCAATCACGTTTTTGAGTAATATCAAACATACGTTTGTTAGTTAAGCGCCAATTATTGATATCAACTGAATGGATTTTGGTGATACAAATTATTTTTTTAATCTTATGTCTTAATTAGGACATGACAGAGTTGGGTTTTAAATAATTCTTTTTATATTCGAATAATAAAGAATACTCCATAGTTATCAAGAATCGATTGAAAAGAAAAATTCAAACTTAATTTAGACACAAATGATGAACGGTGTAATTGTTGAATTATTGGACTTTAGACATAAAATATGTGATTGTTGAGTGAATTTTGTAAATTATAGATTTATACAAAAAATACTATAAGGAACGAAGATGTTCTTCCCACCAAAGAGAAGATGAGAACAAACCGATGACAGTTGGGTAGGTGTAATATATTATATAGTTCAGTAAATAATCTTATATAAATTCATAAGTTCATTATTATGTGACCGATAAGGCATGGAGGTCAGTATACCTGCACTTTACTCCAGAGGTCGTGGGTTCGATTTCCACACAGGACAAATCTTTGTGTGCATGACAGGAATATTTGTTCTGGTCTGGGAATTTCCTATGTATATTAAGTACTTATGTTTGTACAAAAAAAAGATATGTAAGCATGTTTATCCGTTCTTAAGTATCCATGACACAAGGTCTTAATGGTACTTATCTTAGAACTTAATTATTGGAGTGATTGTAAGAGAATATTTATTTATGTATGCGAGAACTATGCTAATATTGCAAAGCAGAAGTTGACAAAATGTCGATCTAATCGTACCGTTCCCACAAACCACAAACCCTTTAAACACGTAATGCCCTTAAGCTTTATATAATAAGTAAAATTTTGTCGTCTACCCCGCCCTACGTTATAATGAGCGGCACATTCTCTCAAATAAAGTTAATTAAGCAAAAACTACAAAGCCATGCCCTAGGGCGTTCACACTTCACATTCAAATAACCACCCCTCGTTATAAGATGTTTAACCGCAACATTACATTGTTATAATATCTCAAAAAGCTCTTTAAAATTTTAGCGATCATTAAATTTGAATTTCGTCTGCTAAGAATGCAATTTTTATCAAAAAATAAAAACCAGTGAAGTGGATAGTCCATCGGAAATAACGAATATCGGCATTTATAGTTCATTTTGGATAATTAATGTCCTAAAAATGTTTTAACAATATAAGCAGACAATTTGTTCTTAGCAAAGATACTTAAATTCACAGTTATATGAATATCTTAGGAGTAATTTTAAGTCACAATTGACAGTAATTGTAACTTAAATAATGCTTTATTGTTTTAGGCTCAGGCTGTTATCTACTACAGATTACTTTTGTAATCGTGATTTGTTTTTAATATTATGTAAAATATATATGTGCTGAATATCCCAAAATTGGTACTATTATATTTTATTTGTGATAGTGACGAGATGTTGTTACTTCTTTGCATTTTTATGTGATAGAGAAAAGTATAACCTAGCTAAATCAAATCTAGGTCAACGAGATTGTTAGTTATTTTTTTTCAAATGAAAAGAATTATTTATAAACCTAATCTACATTTTCTTCAACAACAATTTAGTAATTTACAAGTAAACGTGATACAATTTACACAAAAACAAAGGAAAACCTTGATAATCAATTCCCAGAAAACAATAACAATCCAAATCACAAAAAAGACACTCAATCTGCCTAACAAAAATCCCTGCAATCAAACTTGAAAGTCGCATTTCCATTTCCCCGATTACCATAACACGAACCCACCCAACAATGAAACGTTGATTCAATTTAACACGAAAAGAAAGTGTCAAAAAGACGTTCTCGAGGAAGTAATGAGGGTCCCAGAACGGTGCCCTGAGGCATGCCGCCACCCTCGGCTTTATTACTTTAAGCTTTGTATTATTTTGCTCTCGGCTCTCTCCTCTGTGAAAAGAAACGCTTAATTCGGTTACACTTTGAGATGTCGAGGCGTAGATCTAATTATACTAGGATGCTGGAATTGTGGTTCACATTGTCAAAAGCCTCAGCGTGTACAGGTAACAAAATAATGATGTGATAATTATAATGTCATACTTTAAATTTTCTTACACGTTATAAATATATTTTTAATGATATTAAACATTATACCTCAATACTACATTATACCGCATGATAATAATTGCTACTTACATTGTAATAATACTGTAGATATTATATAAATCTTTGCAATATAAAAACGTGGAGCTTTCTATGTTTAATGAAAGTATTTTTTGTTTGAAACTTGATGGCACCGTTTAAGATGTCTGAGGTTATCGATTTTTTAATGTTTGCTTCAATATAAAAGGCAACAACGAAATAAAACCAACTGCTCCATCCAATCAGAATATCATTAGAACAGTAGAAAGCAGAGAATTAAAGATTCATTTGTAAAATTAAATGCTAATGGGATGACTCTGCGTTTTAATCCTTCTCTGTACCTTCTTCGAATGGCTTAAGCTAGAGTTTAAACTCGTACAGTCAACAGCAGAATTATGAATTCTGAAGTTATGGACCATTTTTATAATATAGGTAAAGTAAGTAACTTAGTTACTTATTAAAAGTTTTGATGAAATTAATTCTTTTTTGTTGACCGTTATCTAATCCTGGTTTACTACACGTAAGTTCACTTTGACTTACACATTACTTTGTAGGAATGGATAATTTATTGTGCCACTAAAAATCCTTGCTTTTATTAGTACAAAACACTGACTGGACATAATGACGAATTAAAGGGCTAAATTAGTAATTTTGATGTCGAATTGAGGAGATTTTGGCTATTATTAACTTTGATTATCATCTTTTTTCTGCCCTGTTTCAGTCGGCGCAGCATGTCTTTAAGATCATACTGCAACAAAGGGATTTTATCAATGAGTTTTACAATTCATTAATTTTGATGACACATTTAATATTTATCCAAACCTATAGCAATTTTGAAACAAGACAAATAGTTAACACACAGTGAATTAAAAAAAACCATGACAATTTTCAAAAAGAGTAAAGTACCTGTGTAGGACACCGATATCAATCAAGTTTAGTAACATATTTTTCAGTCATAACTATGTAGCCCAAAACTTTGTTGTTCCCGATTGTACAATAAATCCAACGTCGCGTACCCTAACACTTAACTGTTTATACCGGAGTTAAAGCTACAGTAACAGACACTGATTAATGCGATTTTAATCCTACCATAAAACCCCCAAATCCAACCCCGTATTAATGGCCGGCTCACCCTTTAAGGTCACAAGTCCTCTCCGCTGCTCAGCTAAAATTTAACTCTACACTAACAGATATACAGTTGAGTTCTGAATAATGATGTAACATGAAAGATGATTTGGGACTAGCTATATTTTCAAATCCAGATTTCTAACTTTTAAGACTGACAAGTGTGAATTCAAATGCAAAAGGATTAAAGTCGATTTTGTGTCTAAAATTTTAGTTTCGGATACGTAGGATTCGAATAGGAATGTCATCTTTATTTACAGTGGCATATAGTTGAAAGCTGATTGTATCATTGGGATCAATAACCATTAAACTGTATTAGTCTGACAGAAGTCGTTTCCGTGCAAGCATTAAGTATTTGCACGCGAGCGAGCGAGATGAAACGATTTTACAAATTTCGCCCTCTCATAAAGGTTTAGGGCTGCAATCTCTGGTGAATGGTGCACCTGATCTGCGTTTGATTTTATTTTTCAATTATCTCGGGGAACATCTGCTGTATTGCAACTTCATTTTGTTGTTTATGTAAATTTGCAAAGAAATGGCTTTTAGTAAAATTTTCAGCTTTAGATTTTTATAAGATCTTGTTAAGAAAAGTTTATGAATACAAATTGAAAAAGATTAGGTAGTTAGTTTTTAAAATAAATAAGTTTCTAATTAATAAAATTCTTCAAAAAAAAACAAGAAAAAATACTAAAATATATAGGTAGGGTAAACAGACGACCGCAATTATTTTTCAAAAAGTACATATATTTTGAGCTTTATACCTATTAGAAATGTTAAAGTTATTTTTAAATGAGTTTTACAGGAATCCTGGACACTAAATTTGAGACGATGTGAATTTGTAAGTATGACGTTTTTCACTTTTAGGTAAAAATTGGTTAAATGATTGAATGATCGAATGTTTTGGTTAAATTTTCATCGGAAATATCACAAAGCCATCAAACCCCAACTATACAGTCCTTACATCTTAAGTTCTAAAAAATGTTTTAATATGTAAGTAAGGACTAAAATATAATTACCTAATTTCCTGCATTTGTCCGGTATGAGAACGACTTTTGGAACTGGGAATAGGTACCAAAACCTACCTCCGCGCTATATTAGTTGCCAAATAATAAAAGAAACACAACTATTTATAAAACTATTTTATAAATGACCTAAAAATTCATATTAAATAAGTTAACGTTGAAATATTATTATTATTCTGTAGGATGCTTTCCTTACACTCTTTGATCTTTTTCAAGGAATAATTATATAGCTTTAAAAATCTTGAAAGGATGGAAATTCTAGTTAGACAATTGATCCTTATTTATGAAATATTATATTTATCTTAAATACAAACTAGGTAATGGACAAATTTCAACCCGATTCTATTTTCAAAAATCAAATTAGACTTACCAAATATAGAACCATCTCAGTCTAGCCAGTTGTAAAACTATGTGTTCCCGTCTCTCTCCCACATGACGCCGAGAATGAGACCTCAAAGATGGCTGCGGCCGGGAAGTGGGAGGGGCGATCTGATTTATAGTGGTAGGGGGAGGGGGAAACTATTCGCTCTGAGCTTTAGATAACTGTCCCACAACGTACTTTAACTTTAACCTGTAAAAAGGTTTTTATCGCTTCACGGTTTACATTTAATTAATCGAAATGCTTGCTCGCCCACCGCGATGAAATTTAATGAGTATTTTTCTTGTTACAGAGTTCATAGAAATTTAAAGCTGTTTATAAAGTTACTTTAAAATGTAATCAATTTAAAGTATATTTTGAAATGATAAGTAAAATAGAATGTGATATTTTTATTGCTTTTTCGGCAAAATATTTGTTAGAATTTTATTGTCTGCTAAGTCTATAATGTTTGTACTGCATTTATATATAATTTCAGGATCGAATTAGGTACGTAGGTATAATATTGAATGTAAAAAAAATATAACAAAAAAAAATAAAAAGTAAATTTAATAATTTAATTGTAATTTAAATAATGTAAAAAGCTTTCAGCAGTAATTTATTGCTATGACTTGAAGCTAAGTTATGAAAGTAAACATTTCATAAGAAGGGTTTTAGATGTTTTAAGAGTTATTTATTTATTTAATTAATGCTGCATATTAAATAACTCTTAAGTATATTAATAATATTAACGTAGTCAATGGGTGGGGAGCGGCGACAACCCAGTGGCGAATCCCATAGCCGTTAAAATCAGTGGGTATCGGGTTCAAACACTGGGGGCGCACCTACGGCTTTTAGAAATTCTCAACTATCACTTGCTCCAGGTCTGGGAAAGCATGTTAGGCCTTTGGTCCCGGCTGTCAGTGCCTTCTAACATTCAGAGAGCTGGTTTAATCATAGAATGAAGTTTCCCTTTGGATTGCGAAGGTCAGACGGCAGTCGCTAAATTGGTCAGACCAGTGAGCAGACCCTTGGCCCTGGGCTTGAGTCTGCGGCAACCGGGATAATGATAAGGATATGATGAAAAACGTAGTTAGTCAACCTTACTATCTTACGGCAAATCTTTGCTAGAGCATCTTCACTGTTGCATTATTAATAAGTCTCATCTCATTAACGTCTTACTACGGGACACCATCCCCGTCTTATAAACCAGGCTGATAGGTGTATCCTCACTTGACTTAACATACATTCATTCACGCCTGTTTCCCCGAAGGGGTAGGCAGAAGCATATGATACGCCCACATTTCGCTAATTATATAGTTGGTCTTACGTAATAGGTGGCGAGCCTATGGCCGCTGACCGGGCACTGTTATGTTCGCCAGAGCCTCGTCCGTTGATCGGCGGGTGCACCACTTGCAGGTGGGGTTGGCTGGGGCCTCGGTAGGATCTCTATACACTTGACTTAACGACTAACACTATACAGTGATAACCGGGACCAACAGCTTACATTCCAAAACACAGTTCCACACAAACGGTCACCCGTCCAAAGATTTATCTTCTTGAACTCTGAATAACATCATTGATCGTTTCCTACTACCTAGTATCAAGTAGGGAGCGCTTCCATCGAAAAATATCCATAATATATGTTTGAAACTCCAAGTCTAGATCTAGAAAGCCCCTATGAAAATCAACTTGGAAACGTTTCACCCGTCAAAGGATTAAACTCTCTGACTTCTTCTAAACTTTAGTAATCGGCTACAATCACATAGTAACTTATAACTTTTATAATAAAGTATGAAGTTTAGATGAAGACATAGAAATATCTAAGTATCTACACATTGTATACATATTTATCATCTTGGTTACAAATTATAGTCGGTTTGTGCAACTACCCCTTTACCAAAAGTAAGTTACATACTTACTAGTTATTTCATCATCCTAGCAGTATGTACCCTGGTTGTGCGCTAGGCTAAGGACTCAAGAGTCTGCTAACTGGTCTAACCAGATTTGGCTGAATTGTTAGTTCTTATATTTACTTATATTTTAAGTTGTAAATGAAGCTGTATTTTATGTTGTAAATGAAGTTGTATTTATGTTGTAAATGAAGTTGTATTTTATGTTGTAAATGAAATTGTATTTTTATTTTAAGTCAGTTAATTGGTAACCGTGATCGCGGCTCTCTAGGTTGTAGCTGAAAATCAACGTTTTGCTCGCTGAGCAATACTACGTTGAGCTATGACCTTTTCGCATGAATACATCACACGTACAAATCATTAATTAGTTTTTGTAAGTTTGATATATATATTTTTTTCTCTTATACGTTATTTTGTATGTGTGTTTATTTAGTGCAATAAACGTAATATCTATCTATATCCATTAGAGATCGTCATCGTAACTTTTATTCAATGTCCGACTTTATGCAAGTGGGTACCATTTCAGTTTATAGTACAATTTAGTTGTTTGTTCTGAAGTGCTTAAGAATATTAAATAAAGTTAAATTATATCGAGAGTTCCTCGACACATCTCTATTCCCCGCCCACACACGCCTGTGAAGTTAAGCAGTAAAAGGTGCCTGTTCGTCTCTGAGAGGCAATAAAATCAAATAGAGTTCACCCCACCACCCTAGGAGGGTGCGGAACGGTTGAAACGGGGAGGGCGTTGCGGACTTTTTGGTTTTAAACTTTTTACGTTGTACGGTTATGTATCCTTTTTTGTGACTTTTTAATAGGACTTTGTGTTTGCAAAAAGTATTTATGTTGTAAGCGTGTAATTTAAAAACAATTGAAGTTGAAATTCATGTGTTCCAATAGTAAAAAAATGTCTTTTGCATTAATTTTTAAATTATTATCAATTATGCTAACTAAAAGTGTTTCGTTTCAAAATGAGTATATTAATATATATTTGTTTATATTTACATTCCGGGGATAAACGTGTCGTATGCAATTAAGCCCTAAAGAATATAAATTTACTTATTTTTTCATTGTAGAACTAAAATGAGATAGAAAAAGTAAACTCAATGCATCAAAGTTATATACGTGTTAAATAATAATCTTCTCGCTTTACCACAAAGCTTTAATCCCATTGAAGCTTGTAGTAGAGGATGGTCGGTTGATTTGGTTAAGGCGGAAGGAAGCCGGTGGATGCAGGCGGCTCAGGATAGCTCATTGTGGAAGCCTATTGGTGAGGACTATATTCAGCAGTGGTCGTCATATTTATAATGATGATAAGGACTCAGAGATATAACCGCCAACTTTAAAAAAAAAAATGCCGTCTGTCTAAAGTGGCGCGCTTTTTAACGCGCTTATCCTTAATGGATCGGAATTTTTTTTCTAGACTGCATCGACAAGGCACATATTAAAACGAATTTGTTAAAAAATCATTAATATGAAAATCACTTTTTTTACTGTTTTTTTTACGAAACCTGCAACTACAGACTTGCAACAGTTGTATACTCATCGGCTAGTATCTATTGATATTGTAAAAGTCACAACACTGATGCCCGGTAAAACTTGAAAGAGTTTATGTTGGCATCTTACTGCATAAAATTACATATACTTTTTATATGAAACAAAATAAATAAACTATATATTATATGTTTGTTACAGCTGTGCAAAATGAGAGACAACCAAGGAACACGGCCACGATAAGACCAGAGACTCTGCGAGACATGGACCAAGAACGGGCTCTGCGAGAGGCAGCAGTTGCAGTTGGCGTCTTTGGGTAAGACAGCATCATCTCAGCCTATTAACGTCCTACTGAGCACAGACCTCCTTTTTAGTTGACAGTGATTAAATTAGATACCTGACCACGCTGATTTGGGTATCTAAGTGTCCATTATAAAACAATGTCTACTTATCTTAAAGCAGAACGTTCACAGTTTTCTATGTTTCGGTCTGAATTCACAGACATAAATATACAATAGACTAGCGGTCGCCCGCGGCTCCACCCGCGTGGATGTCGGTTACCGCTGCAAAATGCCTACCCAGGAAAGACACGGTCAGCAAAATGATTCCCAGGTCAATTCACAGACACCAACACTAACATCGACGACGCAGTCATTATCCGCAGGCTGTATAGATTGATTTATGTGGATGTTAAAGTTGTTAATGATGAAAATATTTAAATGTACTTAATACTAAGTTTTCACTCCTACCGGCAGTCCCGAAATGCAACCCGTTGTTTTGGGATAGATAACTAAAGCGATTATTATAGAGCTTCTCTATAAACAACATTTGACGTTAAATTATTTTCAGGTAAATACCCGTGATAGGGCGCCGCCGTGCAGCAGAAATCGTAATTAGTAATTTAATTTCGCCATAACTTTAAAACCAAACGTCCAATTTTAATAATTCTAAGACCAAATATTATCTACAACAACTGCACTTATAATATTATAACTGCACAAATAAATATTCCTGGGTTTTTGAGTTTATTCGTTACATACAAAAATACAAATCTTTCCTCTCTATAATATTAGTGTAGATAATGCAAATGCATGTTATTCGCGTGTCCAAACCCCGAACGATTATCGAGGTACCGATAAATAAATAAATAATAAATATTTTCAGACAATTACACCAATTATTTAGTTCCAAGATAAGTATCATTAAGAACTTGTGTTATGGATTCTTAACAACGGATAAACATACTTAAATACTTTTTTTTTTTTTTGTAAATACATACTTAATATACATAGGAAAACACCCAGACCAGAACAAATATTCATGTTCATGCACACAAAGATTTGTCCTGTGTGGGAATCGAACCCACGACCTCTGGAGTGAAGTGCAGGTATACTGACCTCAACGCCATTTCGGTCGTCAGATAAGGTACCGAGGTAGGTATGTGGAGAAAATTAAATGATTTATTAGTATTATTTTTATTATTATTTGGCCGCTGCTTAAATTTCGCTCGCGTGTGTTGTTGTTTTTTAAATACTGTAAAATGAACGATTTCACATTATGAAATATTTATCATCAGTGGCATCTGTATTGATTAATCAGTTTGGATTTCCCATCACTAAATATCGGTAGTGACGTCAAAGTATGTGTTGAAAATGCGGCACGCTTGCGTTTATTTATTTAATCTTTAGTGCACACAAAAAGTAAGGAATATAATAAACTAAACCTCTAAAAAAAGCTTTTTTGATCATCAAAAATACTGAGTGAGCATCTAATAGGTGATTAGGTGCTCAATCAGTATTTTTGATGTACAAAAAGGTTAGGTTAGGTTGGCAATTTATTAATTTTGAAGACACGTTAAATAACACCCAAAAAGTAATACAAAGGCGAACTTAATGCCGAAGGCATTCCCTACCAGTTAACCATAGGGTTAGCAGAGAGGGTTAAGGGCTACAAAGTAAAAAAAAAGAAATATTAATAAACTGCGTTATCTGTTGTATAAGTACCTACCTATATCTGCAGCCGAATTCTATCTAAAAATTTACCGTGTATATGAAATTCAAAGTCAACTAATTACAGAAAGGGCTCTTCAAAAAAGCCATTAAATGCCACTTTTCGGAATAAAAAAAAATTACGTCAAATTTCTTCTTAAAATCACGGTAAAATCCAGAACTCAGTTTCAGGACTGTCCTAACCTCAGTTTTATGTCAAGTACTTAAAAAAGTATATTGGCATATTGATGAGATTATTTATAAACACAGAGTGATTAATTCCAAAACTCCTAGCATAAACTCGTTGCCGTTTATTATTTTTGCGTATCAGTCACGTTGCATACTAGCCGACAATGCTCAAAGCTGGGCTATATCCGTCTCACAAAGAGATTTGCACTTCGCGTCACAGATTCTCCACAAAGAAAATCAGCCACAAAGACAGCTTCCGACTGAGGAGTCAAAGCGGGAATGCACCAAATAGTAGATAGCTGGTGTAGGTTTATGTCCACAGCAAAATAAAGAAGAATTGTTGATAATCTAATGTAAATTTTAAATTATTTTGCTGTGGCTTAAGTGGCGCTTGTGTCATACTTTTACTGACTAAAACCCATTCATGTAGGAATATAAAGAAGAATGAATTCAAGAAGGATCTTGAGCATGCTATGTTCCTAGGCCGCGGTAACCCTTTCGAACAGTCCCGGAAAATGTTTGCATGCCACTGTATTCTTGGCATAATACCTTTTTTTTCTTTTAAATAATGGCTTCGTGCGTTTAGCAGCTTTAGCCAGTTCTCGACACTGGCTAAAGAGATATATTAATAATACATAAATCATAGTATATGAGAATGAGTGGTGATTAAGATGATAAATGAGATGCCCTCCCCCTAAGCCCATAGAGTCCTCAGTAAAGATGTGGGACTATTCTGAGATTTTACATGGACTTCTTGAGAGTATTTGCAAAGTGATGTTGCACTGTTTTGTTTGATTTACCAACTCATGAATGTACACAAACACTAAACGGTTAATAATCCACCATTAATTAAAAAATAATGTTCGAAATATCACAAATTTTTGAAAATAAAGCAGAATTGCAGAAAATGATGATTTACTTTCCCGCCAAGACATTCGTCGTAATACTTGTATTAAAAAAAAATGAATATTTTTTTGATGGATAATCATCAAATGACCGTGTTCCGCTGTGGCTGAAGTGGCGCTTTTGTCAGACTTACTGAAAACCATCCATGTTCCTTCTTGAGCCTGTTATGTTCCAAGGCCGCGGTAACCCATTGGAACAGTCCCGCAAAATGTTTGTCTTAATTCTTATATTTCTATGTGACACCATTTGTCACAGGATTTTAGCAAATAAATATTTTGTTTTGGATTCTGATAATTGTTCATACTTCCATACTAATATTATAAATGCAAGAGTAACTTATTTCTTTTGTTGCATGTAAGTGAATCAAAGCTCTGTGATTTCGGTGTAGTCATATTTCAATTGATTTTTGAGATGCATTTTGATGTTTTCAATTACTATGTAATAGTTTATGAAATGTAGAATTTTTAAAGTTTAAATCCTTTATAAATTTATCTCTATCATTTTTATAGGCCTTTTTTACAAGATTTAGACTTATACATATATACATACATTCACGCCTGTTTCCTCTAAGGGGTAGGCACAGGCAAATTATACGCCCATTAAATAGTTGGTCCCACGTAATAGGTGGCGAGCCTATTGCCCCGCTTACCGGGCACTGTTATGATCGCCAGAGCCTAGTCCGTTAATCAGCAGGCTGGTGCACCACTTGCAGGTGAGGCTGATTTGGGCTCCTCAGGTCTTGGTAGGATCCTTATACACCCTTATATTAACTTATATTCAGACTTTGGAACCCTAAAATTAAGTAGTATATATGTAGATACTGAAACCTGTGTACAAAGTGAATTGTTTTCATCGAAAACCCCATAACGAAAACGAAATTTCATAAACACTCGGTTATTTATTTATTATTCATACAATTGTCACGCTCACTTTCAATTCACTATGCCATAAATAGTCCCCCAGTCGTACACATATTTGTACCCTAAATAGTTTTACATTTGACATTCAAATGAAACTAATCTTCCAAAGTGCTTATTGATGTACCATGATGGTAATATTACTGCACAACTTTACTGATTCAAGTTATGGCGTCTTATTTGCAACTGTGGATGGAAAGAAATTAGATGTGATAGAAGCAGTTCCCTTGTTTTGTTACGTAGAAAAAAAAATACGTATCTATCCTACATATTGTCACGGCTTAAAAAAGGAACAGGGGCGGTCGCAGCCTACTTTTTTTTAACTAAAAATAATATTATTATATCAAGTAATTAGAACATGTTACGTGAACTACGTGATAGAATCAGAAATGAGGAAATCCGTAGGAGAACCAGAGTAACCGATATAGCGAAGCGCGTTTGCAGGCTGAAGTGGCAGTGAGCGGGGCACATAGCTCGAAGAACCGACGACCGATGGGGCGTTAAAGTTCTTGAATGGCGACCACGAATCAGCAAGCGTAGTAGAGGGCGGCCCCCAACGCGATGGACCGATGATCTGGTCAGGGCGGCGGGGAGCCGGTGGATGCAGGCGGCAAAGAATCGATCTACGTGGAAAGCAATTGGGGAGGCCAAATGTTTTTTATATTTATTACTTTTACGTTTTCAAGTACTGTATATAATAGTTAAAGAAATAAATCATTTTGAATTTTTTTTTGATTTTTGTACATATACTCAGTTAACCCTTTGTATATACGATATACTCACCGATCCTATAAATAAACCGCCTCCCTGACCAAGGCGGGTGACGTCAAGCCACCCTTGAATCAAGCCTCAAGCGCGCCCTGATCAAAGGTGGTCACGGCTGACAGCGCGCCACTTACTCAAGTGGACACTGGTCAGCCTTTCATCACGATCTGTGCCAGTGTGTGTTGAATATCAGGGTGTTATAATTTTTTTACGAGAAGCTATTAACGAATTTAAGGGTTTTTTATTTCATATTTTATACCTAGTATCCCTATGAGACAGAACATGAAGAACATGTCTTGTGTACTAATAGTAGAGTAACCCATGTTTTATAATAAAAATATCAAATAAGAGAGACTAGACTTACATCTGTAAGCTAGTTATATAAATGCAATGATAACGCAAGTATCACGATTTGTATTGAAATCAAGCGTACCGACTTTTTAATACCTAATGTGACGTCACTGCCGATTATTAGTAACGAGAAATCCAAACTAATTTATCGACACTGATTTAGCTAATGATAAATATTTCATAATGTGAAATCGTTCATGTTACAGTATTTTAACAACAACAAAAAACGCGCAGTGGATGTCGCTCACTTTGGCGATTCACAAGAATCACCGATACAAGTTGACACAACTACACTCGTCTCACTCTCTGTCTCTTTCCCTCGGTGAAGGCGCCAACTTCGATGTAACTATCAGAAATTATTGATCTTTTTGAAAGTTCCGATTCATGCAGAATATATATGCTATATATTAAGATCTTGCATCTGATTGATTTTGTATTTGAATTTTGTACTGCAATAACAGTGAAACAGATACATAAATCTGGACCTGTAAGACTGAGATATTCCCATTAACAGGAGAGTAATCAAGTTACCTTTATGAGAATTTGAGGTTTATCAAATCATTATGATAATAATATTAAAGACTAGGGCAACCGGGTTATTGCTAGGATAAAATGACCAAGAAGCATGTTCTGGTTATTGTGGCCCCGGGACACTGCAGGCTCAAGAAGGAACATGGATGGGGTTTAGTCAGTAAAAGTCTGACACAACCTTCCGATTCACCCACAACGGGATAGGATCATTCGATGAGTTTCCAATCAAAAATAAATCAGTTAACAAGCATATCTGCCGACAGAAATGCTTCTAACGTTTACTATTTGGATAAGCATTTAAATAATATATAAAATTGTGTTTATTTCTTTAGGCTACCGGTAGAGATGACTGCTTACCTTTATTAAACTACCGTCATACAGTCGCCCACTGAGGAACCTTTAAACGCCTTCCTAATGGGCCTGTAAGTGTGAAAGATAGAGACGTAAGCGCAAGTAAAAAGTTTTATTGCTCAGCGGGCACCGAGAGTTTCACATTAGTTTAGTTGGAGATGCAACTATTAAAATTTAAAAAAAAATTTAATAGTAAAAAAAATAACCTCAACCTAACCCAAAAAGAGAAGTATAAGTATCTCTTTTTGGGTTACGATGAGGTTATTTTTTTTTCTTACCATAAAAAAACCTTTTATGCAGCCCACCTAAATTGGCTTGGACTAGGCTATACTAGTTTGTCCTAAAATCGGGTTTGGCCGGTAACAGATGCATCAAAATGCAATAAAACATAGTATATTTTTTGTTTAGGCCTCCAGTATCATTAGCTATGGCGCTGTCCCCGGGTCGCTATCCGCTGCTGTCGCCACACTACGCCACCCTGCCGCCTCAACAACCTCAACCAGACTCCTCACACGACCACAACACCAACCAGCAAACAGACAGCGACGGTTAGTACATAATAATAAAGACTTGTGGCACTCGGAGACTGCCGCGGTAAAGCTATTGCATAGCATTTTTTATCAAATTATCCAATTATAATTATGTATTTATTTTATTTATGCAGTATTTTTCTAAGCAAAACTTGAAACTCTAAGCAGGCATGAGCCACCAGATTGCGGGGCGAAGTAATGCATGCGCAGTAACGCCGATACAACCAATGCCACCTAAAGGCGGGTTGCTGAACTAAAGAGACAAGCGTGACATTTCAAAAAGTCATTAAAAGTTCTGCTATTTATCGATAGATGGAAAAACTAAAAAGTATCACCGCTGTGCCGGTCGGAGTGGATGGTGTTAGTTTTTTTTTCGTTACGGAATTTCTGGATTCGTCTCCACGCTAAAGGCCCGCGAGAGAAGCTATGCAATAGCTAAATAATGTAAATGTTATATAGTAATGGTGCCGTATAGAACCATAGAGGACAATGTGGAAGGAACTCGTCCGAAAAGTGATTAGTGGAGGTAGCGACCCTCAGCAATAAGGACCACGACTTAGGAGGAGTTGGTACAGGACTAAGGTAGAACCCCCCTGACTGGTCTCCACCTTGTCGTGGTGGGGGGGCTGAGTACCTCCCGGTAGGGCGCAGGAGGCGCCAGGGAAAAGGTAACACCCAGAGATTGGCGACTCTGGGTGCCCTTAGTACTGACTACCGGGGGGGAAACTAAGAGGGACCTGTGGAGGGCGCAGCGGGCGGGCCAGGAGGGCCCGTCAAGCAGCGCCAGGAGGGTCTTAGGCAGCGGGGGCAGGGGGGCCCTGCTGTCTAACCATGGACCCTTCGAGAAGTCGGCCACACACGCTATGGTCGCACAAGGAGGTAGGAGGGGCGCGTCCACTGCGTCTCTCTGAGGAGGTCCTCCCGGTTTTGGTCCGGGGGACGTTGGCCGCGGGCGGGGTGTCAGAGCTGCAACCCAGGTACTGGCACCCCGCCTCTTTCTCAACAAGCGGCGGGCGTCGTCGGAAGATTTTTAGTGGGTATTACTGCTGGCGGTCGTGTCTGCCGGTGGTGAGCCCCACACACCTCTCTCGGTCCCCCTTTGGCCGGGAGACAGTGCGTAAATGCATTTTGTTACCGACGTAAATCAAAAAAAAAAAAAAAGGACTAAGGTAGAGCCACGCGTGGGGAGTTGTAATAGACGACGAAGATTAATCTTTCAGAATGGGCAGTAGTGTCATCCTGCGTACTGGCATGAACTGCGATGCCCGGTCTGGTGATAATTAGCAAATATCCCTTAAATACTTATAAGTATTTACCCTATGTCTACTAATGCCTACATTTTACAGTATATTCAGATAGATGCAAATATGAATATATTAATTAATCAGAATTTACGGTTCCCTGTCTTTTCGCTGAAAATTGATCTAATTTTTTTCAGCGAAATAATGATTTCCGAACTGTTCTTATAATTTTGCTTTTTTTCCAACCTCACATTTGCCAACATTATGTTTGGTCTGCTTTTTATAAGGACACTTTTTAAAATGCCAACTTTCAAGTAGTTATGATTACATCAATGTACGGAAATTAAACTGAAACGAAACGTTATTCGTGTAATAATTGTTTGGGCTAGTGAAAGTTTTAACAAATGATAAATTTCCCCAAACGTTTTGTGTCATTACAATAATCAGCTTAACAATTATGTACTTTTCTTATGTTTATAAGGCATTTTATATCAATACCTCAGTAAGACTCATCTTTACAAAAATCCAATGGTTTTTCAGATGACAGCATTGACGTAACGAATGAAGAAGATTCCACTTCATATTCACCACCATCCGTGTCCAGTTACACGCAAAACTGTGTGCCTTACAGGTAATTAATTTTTAATGGCTTTAAAAATGTTCTCAATAATCATCAGAAATATTATGCAGGGACTTATTACAACAGAAAGTTATTTTTTCTTGTTTTACGCCGATATACATATTTCCCTACTTCTTATATAGGTACTTCATAAACGCCTATCAATACTTTGAATGCAAATTTTCTTTACGAAGTATATGCCGTAACTTTAAGTGTAGGTGTATTAGAGGCAGCACCAACGGCCTCCTCAGTCAGTGTCGTTGCTCATCGTGCTGAGTGTTCAATTGTGAGGCACTGGAGGGACCATCATACTAACATAGTCTAAGTAAAATATTTACTCACACAATATGAAAATGTTCTGAAATAAATGCGATTATTATTATTAATAATTTTTATCCTTATAATTATAAATTTGAGGCACGACATCGCATCGCTTTGGTACCAACTTTAGAAATGGATTTGCATTATTGCAGTTTTCGTGGAGATCCCAAATTTTAATCGTTTAATAATAAATCCTATGTTACTGACAATTCTTAAAAATAATGTAGCTTTATACTAGGTTTTTTTCAAATCAGTCCAGTAGTTTTGGAACCTATGCTATGCAAACAAACAACATTTTTTTCTTCTTCATAATATTTATATGACGTAGTTAGAATGTATAAAGTCACTACATAGCATAAAAGAAAGTCGCGTTCCTCTACCTTTCCCTATGTATGCTAAGATCTTTAAAACTGTGCAACTAATTTTGATGCAGTTTTATTTAATCGATAGAGAGATTCAAGAGGAAGGTTTAAATGTAAGTCACATTGACGAAGTCGCCGGCGGCCGCTAGTATTCAATAAATAGCTACCAAAGCGAGACAAAAGAGTTTGTCTCTAGTTGCATATAAACACAATTACTACGTTTGGTAGACGTCTTTATAAAAGAGTAGTTTTTCTGTCAATTTTAGGCCTCTAGGAGTGGAGAGTACGGCAGAAACAGCCGCTAGATTACTGTTCATGGCAGTCAAGTGGGCCAAGAATCTACCTTCGTTTGCAAGCCTTGCCTTCAGAGATCAAGTATGTTATTCCACACAACTTTTAATTTATACAGCTTGGGCCTAGAATTGGCCTAGAATAGTGCCAGCACTGCCAGCCTCTTTCATCTCACGAGGAGTCTTAAGACTCGATGAAGATCCTACCGGATGATGGGCAGAACCGTCAGCCTTCCTACTGACTTGAACTGCGATCACCAACCTGCCTGCCCAGCGTGGTGATTATGGGTATATATCACCAATAGAGTGTACCTAATCTATTGGGGAGGCTAATGTTCAGCAGTAGACTTTATAAGTCTGTTATGATGATGTAATGCATAGGTAATTTATTGATTCAGGCGTTACTTTGCGGAAATCCATTGTCAGCAAGTGATGGATTTAAAATATCTTTGTAACAATTCCCGCGCTACTATAATTTCCCGAAAATTCGAGAAACTATTCAACACGACACGTGTTTCGCCCTTACACAGGGCATCTTCAGGTAAGATAGGAGCCTCAGAACAACGATGTCTTACGACGCCAACGCTGAAACGGGAGTGGGGGGTGAAAATGGCCTGTGTAAGGGCGAAACACGTGTCGTGTTGAATAGTTTCTCGATTTTTCGGGAAATTATAGTAGCGCGGGAATTGTTACAAAGATATTTTTAATCCATCACTTGCTTATAATGCATAGGTATATGAAAATTTAGTACAGATGAAGATACATATGGGTTAATACCCCAAGCTTTAACTCTGATAATCTTAACTCTGCTAATCTGCGTAGCGCTGATTGGCAGAGACAGATGTGTGGCGTCTAGCTTTAAGAGTTGTTCAAGCCAATGCTTATGGCTTAACGACCACATATAGTGATAAGATAGATATATGGATAAAATATTATTCGCAACCAAAGACACACATGTATATAAACAAAAAATCGCATAGTGTGCATGTGTGCCGCAGCGCTGATAACTGGAACTAATTGCTTAGCGAGCTCTCTGAAGCACGGAAGCGCTCGATATAAATATTAATAAATAAATATATGGTGTATAGGGATCCTATTTACATCTAAGGAGTTCAAGCCAACCTCACCTGCTGATCAACATACGAGCGAACTTAACAGATCCCGGCAAGCGGCAATAGGCCCGCCACCTATTACCGATAATGTAATTGGCGAAGTGTGGGCGTATAATATGCCTCCGCCTATCCCTTCGGGGAGGCAGGCGTGAATGTATGTATGTTAAATATAAATATTGAAATATTATGTATGACCACCTAACACCGCGGAGCAACGACCCACAGTGTTTTATAAAATAACTAGCTGACCCGGCAAACGTTGTTTTGCCTTATAAATAAAAAAAAATACGTCCAAAAATAAAAATTAACAGGGGTGGACTACCCCTAACATTTAGGGAGATAAAAAATAGATGTTAGCCGATTATCAGACCTACTCAATACGCTCACAAAATTTCATGAGAATCGGTCAAGCCGTTTCGGAGGAGTATGGGAACGAAAACTGTGACACGAGAATTTTATATATAAGATAACTAAATAAATACATCAATATTTTCTGACAATTACACCATTTATTTAGTTCCAAGATAAGTATCATTAAGAACTTGTGTTATGGCTACTAAATAACGAATAAACGTACCCACATAAACACTTATTCTTTTTTTTATAAATAAATACTTAATAAACACAGAAAAACACCCAGAGCAGAACAAATATTCATGTTCAATGTTCATGCACACAAAGATTTGTCCTGCGTGGGAATCGAAACCACGACCTTAGGAGCGGAGAGCGGGTATACTCGCCACCACGCCATATCGGTCGGCAAAGAAAATAAAATAATACTTTCTGTTTAGGTAATTTTGCTGGAAGAAGCCTGGTCGGAGCTGTTCCTCCTGAACGCGATCCAGTGGTGTTTGCCGCTAGACGCCGCCTGCGCGACATTATTCGGCAGCGACCAGGCAGACCAAGGTAACGTACACCTTGTTTCATTTTTGTTTTGCATTTAATAACTGCCTCCGGGCCAAAGGGGGACCGACAGGCAGCGGGGGCAGGGGGCCCCTGCTGTCTAACCATAGACTCTCCGAGAAGTCGGCCACACACGCTATGGTCGCAGGAGGTAGGAGGGGCGCGTCCACTGCGTTTCTCTGAGGAGGTCCTCCAGGTTTTGGTCCAGGGGACGTTGGCCGCGGGCAGGGGTGTCAGAGCTGCAACCTAGGTACTGGCCCCCCGCCTCTTTCTCAACAAGCTGGCGGTCGTGTCTGCCGGTGGTGAGTCCCACAGGGGACACACTCGGTCCCCATTTGGCCGGGAGACAGTGCGTAAATGCATTTTGTTACCGACGTAAATTAACAATTACCACATATAGATAACCCGGACTCGATCCGTTGGTTGGAGATTTCTGTTCCTTTTGAAGCAAGGATGCACTCGATATGAAATGCCTCACAAAAGATTACCTATGCAAGGGTTGATCTCCATGAACTCTGCTTTACTTCGATGATCGATTCCTATCAATACAAAAGGTATTAGTACCTATGATTACTATGTATTTTTATTATCTTTCAGAAAACGGTGTAACCTCAGCGGTGTTACGGCGACTGCGTGAAGTACTCGCCCGATACCGCGCAGTACTGGTGGACCCAGCGGAGTTCGCCTGTATGAAGGCCATTGTCCTCTTTAAATCTGGTACGTCATAATTCATCTACTTATATTATACCAGAACGTGGCGGGACTTCTTGGCGGGAAAGTCTCATTTCTCGGAAAGTCGTAAGAGTCGACGAAGGGGAATCCTACCGAATGAAGGGCAGCAGCGTCATCCTGTGTACTGGCTTAATCTGAGATCACCAACCCGCCTGCCCAACGTGGTGATTATGGGCAAATACCCTCAGTAATATTAGTAATCGTAATCTTAATCGTATTTTTTTTTTTTTCACACCAATTCTTCAGTTCCAAGATAAGTATCACTAAGAACTTGTGTTATGGATACTAAAGAACGGATAAACATACTTAAATACTTTTTTTTTGTAAATACATACTTAATATACATAGGAAAACACCCAGACCAGAACCAATATTCATGTTCATGCACACAAAGATTTGTCCTGTGTGGGAATCAAACCCACGACCTCTGGAGTGAAGTGCAGGTATACTGACCTCCACGCCATATCGGTCGTCAAATAGTAGTAATAATAATAGTAATCTATTGGGGAGGCTAATGTTCAGCAGTGGACTTTATATTTATTATTATTATTATGTATTCAGTAAGTACAGGTTATAAAAACTACACAAAACCGTGAGTACTGCGGGGTCATTCTCCGTACATATAAGGATGTTATGATAGATAATAGGCCACTGGCCAATGGCTCAACATACCTTGCGAAGCTCGGAAGCTCTCGTTATTAAATGCCATAAAATCGGTCTTCTATCAAAAGACGTAAACTCTGCTTTAGGTACCTACTTCGTACCGATCACCTAGCATTGTGAAGTTACCAAGACCTTAAAAAATATATAAGTATTATTATTATTTCGACCGTTCGGCTTTGGAATTCTCTGCTAGCTTGTGTTTCTCAGCTCCTTTAGTATCGGTTTTTTTAAAGCGGGGCGTAAAACGGAATTTACGCAGACCGTCATAAGTGGTGTGCTTTCCATCAAACAGAATGTTGTCATTACGACGACTTACGTTGAAAAGAATTGAATTTAAAAAAATATATATATATATAATTTTTGACAATTACATCAATTATTTAGTTCCAAGATAAGTGTCATTAAGAACTTGTGTTATGGATACTAAACACGGATAAACATACTTGAAAGTTTTTTGTTTGTAAATACATAGTTAATATACATAGGAAACACCCAGACCAGAACAAATATTCATGTTCATGCACACAAAGATTTATCCTGTGTGGGAATCGAACCCACGACCTCTGGAGTGAAGTGTAGGTATACTGACCTCCACGCCGTATCGGTCGTCATAATATTACTAAATAATTACTAAATAATATTGTTGCAGAAACCCGCGGTCTAAAGGAGCCTCTTCAGATAGAAAACCTCCAAGATCAAGCCCAAGTCATGCTCATGTCTCACGCGCGGGCGGCACACGGAAACGCTCCCGCCAGGTTTGGCAGGTAAATTATTTATATTCTTTAATTAAAACGATGTATAAAAAACCATAACAAAAAATAAAAATCCATTCAATCCATCCATATATTCACGCTTGTTTTCCCGAAGGGGTTGGCAGAGGCATATTATACGCCCACACTTCGCCAATTATAACGTTGGTCCCACGTAATAGGTGGCGAGCCTATCGCCGCTTACCGCGCACTGTTATGTTCGCCAGAGCCTCGACCGCTAATCGGCAGGTGCACCACTTGCAGGTGAAGTTGGTTGGGTACCTATTACTGCTGGCAGTCGCGTCTGCCGGTAGTGAGTCTCACACCCCCTTTTGGTCCCCCTTTGGCCTGAATGCATTTTGTTAACGACGTAAACAAAAAAAGGATCCTTATACACCCACCCAATATTAAAATTCACTTTAAAAATCCAATTTGACACTCCAGACTAATTTAGCAATAATAATTTAATTTATCAGATAACATTTATACACGCGCATGTTATACACGCGCATGTTATACACGCGCATGTTATACACACCACACCTTTTATATTGTTTCAAAAAAATATATCATTATCCACTATTTTATTCTCGTATACTTTAACATTATTTATTCACTTTTTTTTTCTTGTAGACTTTTGTTTTATTACTCACTATTTTATTCTTGTAAACTTTTCTATCATCACAGACTATTTTATTCTACTACACTTTTGTATTATTATACACTGATTATTCTAGCACATTTTTGTATTATTACACACCTTTTAAATGTATTATTACACAATATTTTATTCTAGTACTCACACTTTTGTATTATGAAACACCTTTTACATTTTTTAAAAATAAATGAATTATTACACAATATTCTACACTTTTGTATTATCACACACTATTTTATTCTACTACACTTTTGTATCATTATACACTGATTATTCAAGTACACTTTTGTATAATTTCACACCTTTTAAATGTTTTATTACACAATATTTTAGTCTAGTACCCACACTTTTATATATTTTCACACCTTGTAAATGTATTATTACACAATATTTTATTCTAGTACCCACACTATTGTATTATCACACACTATTTTTTTGTACTACACTTTTGTTGTATTATGCACTGACTATTCTAGTACACTTCTGTATTATTATTACACACTATTTTTTCTACTATACTTTTGTATTATAATACACTGATTATTCTAGTACACTTTTTTATTATTATCTATATATTTTTAATATTACCACCAGGTTGCTCCTACTCCTTCCGCTACTAAGAACGACGCCGCCCCAGCAGTTAGAAGCAGAATTCTTCGCCAGAACCATTGGCAGGACTCCCATGGAAAAAGTCCTTGCTGACATGTATAGAAATTAATTAATGAGAATTATTTCATAAGGATTTTGCAACTATATAAATATTTTTGGGCATCTCATCAGTGTACAAGCTAAACAGAGTGGGTACTATTACGGCGAGGTAAAAACAAGCTAATTAAGAGGACACTGGAGAAGACCTTTGTCGATATGTATAGAAAATAAATTAATAATAATTAAGTTGAAATATTTTTAATTACATGTATAAATATTCTTGGATATGGCACACAGCGCCAAAATAATCAAATACAATGTGTTCCAATCACAACATTAACAAAATTAAAAATTAATAAATAACTGGTTAATATAATAACACTTATGATGTACTTTTCTCAAACTAAGCAGATTTTCGGACAATGTGTGACCATGGGATTTATATAATACTTACTTTTTTTTGTAAATACGTAGGTATTTTAATGAATTTCTAAAAAAGGCACCGATGATTATAATTACAATCTCAGGTGCTTGCTTATGTTTTTTATTCCTTATATAACGTAACACGATCGTTAAACATTAGTCTTGAATAATTTCCAATATATTGCGTTCAGTAGTTTTTGGGTGAAAGAGTAAGCAAGCATCTCCACAAACTTTCGCATTCATAATATTAGTAAGAAATAAGATCGCAGTTGTGGTACTTACCGGCTTAAAATAGTGCCACCCCGTCTCTTCTCACGGGGAGTCGTAAGATTCGGCAAAGAGAAATCCTACCGTAGATGGGCAGCTGCGTTATCCTGCGTACTGGGGGCCTACCGTCGAGTTCGATGGCAATCGATTATAAGGCAAAATGGATTTCGAATTGATTCTGTCGTACCGCCGAACTCATGGAAATCGAAACAAAATGGCGTTCTCCATTTACCTATTGGTCTGTCACGGACTGAAGGTCATAATTGAGAGGTGGCTGTCGGCAGATTCCCCGGTACGGATTAATGAACGCAAAACAAAGTTTGATCTAGATGGATTACCGGTAATCCATCGAATTCGGCGGTAGGCCCCCTGGCTTGAACTGCGATCACTGATCCGCCTGTCCAGCGTGGTGATTATGGGCAAATACCAAAGAGACTGTAATCTATTGGGAAGGCCGATGTTCAGCAGTACACTTTATAAGGCTGATATGATGAAGATCGTCATTATCTCAGCTAATTATCATCACACTTCCCACAAACCAAGGCGATATGTATAATATGTTAAATAATTCCACAGAATAAGTAAATATCGAAGTAATTTATATTCTGGGTGTTTCCTATGAATATTAAGTATTTATTTACAAAAAAAAAGTATTTAAATAAGTTTATCCGTTCTTTAGTATCCATAACACAAGTTATTAGTGATACTTATCTTGGAACTAAATAATTGGTGTGATTATAAGAGAATATTTACTTATTTATTTTTATTTAATTTATGTAAAATAATTATATAACTTGCATTTATTAATATTTTAACTGTAAATACACAAATTTTAATATTACTTATTAAAATAATACTTAATATTAATTAGATAATTAATGACTGTTAACGGCCTCTAACGGTTTTTTTGTGATTTTGGTTAAATGCATTAAGTAGAAATCTGTAAAATATAAGATTAATGTTAAGTAGTGATTAATGTAAAGAAAATGTTATAATTATATCCTGTTACCATTAAACAATTAATTAAAATGTCATAATTATTGTTAATTATCAAAATAATACTTTCACATAGTAAATTCTCTATACTACTACATGTACTTAGGTACTTACAATTTATTGCATTTCCAAATAACAAAATAAATTAAAGAAACTTCATTTGTAAAACACTAAAAAAACAGTTAATTTTGCATTTAATCATTGTTTAAGTTATTTACCTACTTCACAATTAAGTAAATAGATGCAACATTAAATCTATCAAATCAAAAATTATTTAGTCAAGTTTGGCTCAATAGAGCACTTATAAATGTCATACTTATAAAGTAACGAGCCCATTCACTGCGGGTTTGATTATAATAATATAATGTTATACAAAAATATATATCCTCTCAAAATAAAACGCTTAACTTCAATGTTACCTCAGTTATTGCAAAATCATACTAAGCTTAATGTGCGAAAGTAGGTATTACGTAGATACTGTCTAACATAACATATTGTACTTATTCAAATATGTATATTGTATAAAAAAACTGCCAAGATGTAAGTATTAAAAATATTAATAATTACTATGAATTAAAGTTGTCTATAAGCCAGTAAATTTGTTTTTTAAATTCCTTCTTTGAATTAAAATATGCCTTACAATTTTTTGTTTGCACACAATTATTATGTTTCTTACGACCTTACTTCACCTCCATCCATTTCGGTACTCAATTTTTTTTTCTTTTAAACAATGGCTTCGTGCGTTTAGCACATTGAGCCAGTGTTAAGTAAGAGATATATTGATAACATATAAATCATAGTAAATGAGAATGAGTGGTGATAAAGATGATAAATGAGATGCCCTACCCTAAACCCCTTGAGCCCTCAGTAAAGATGTGGGACCATACTGAGATCTCACATGGACTCCTTGAGAGTTTTGTTTTATTTACCAACACTCATGTACGTTTACAAGCACTAAACGGTTAATAATCCACCGTTAATGTTCGAAATATCACAAATTTTAGAAAATAAAACAAGACTGCAGAAATGACGCTTCACTTTCCCGGCAAGAAGTCCCGGTCCTCAATAAGTCAATGATTATACAGATGAACAATTGAAGACGTGAGTGGATGAAGGTGATATGTCGTATTTTTGGTTTTCGGTGTTTTTTTTGTGTGGATGAAGGTGTTATGTATAATTGAATCACTATAGACCTTAAAACCGTCGATATAAGGTTTATTTTTGGAAAAAAAAAGTTAAAGAAGGTATTATGTTCAGTTTATTTTAAAAATTACACATGATGAAAGAGGCATGTACACATATCACACTCTCCGAAATAAATAAAGTCAAACCTTTACTTTTTGTGTGTTGATGAAGGTGAAAATCGTAGCAAAACTTTGACTTCAATTTACTCAAAATCCTAAAAAAGGCACTTATCACCTTTATCCACTCATGTATTTAATTGTCAAATGTTACAAGCTAAGAGCTAAAGATCGAGCTCAGTGGCGAACCATTGGAGATATGTGCAACAGTGGACGAATGTAGGTTGCAATTACCCCAGACTCAAGCCCAGGGCCCAACGTCTGCTCACTGGTTTAACCAGGTATGGTTGAATTTCAGTTTCTGCATGGAGCGACTGGCGTCTTACCTTACCTAAAGGGTAACATCTTTAAGCAAGTCAAGAGACGAGACGAGAGTCGAGTTTCTCTCGTTTCAGCGTTGGTCGTGAAGACATCGTTGTTCTGAGGCTCTTATCTTACCTGAAGATGCCCTGTGTAAGGGCGAAACACGTGTCGTGTTGAATAGTTTCTCGATTTTTCGGGAAATTATAGTAGCGCGGGAATTGTTACAAAGATATTTTTAATTCATCACTTGCTTACAATGGATTTCCGCAAAGTAACGCCTGAATCAATAAATTAGGTAACATCATTCTATGGTTAAACCAGCAATCAGGATGTTAGGAGAAACTGACTTCCTAATAACGACTGCCATAGATGTTCATGACAGCCGGGACCAACGGCTTAACGTGCTTTCCGAGGCACAGAGCAAGCGATAATTAAGCACATAACTTCGAAAATACCTATTTCGCCACCAGGGTTTGAACCCTAGGCTCTCTGATTTAAAAGTCTATGGGTCTAGCCACCGGGCTATCGCCGCTCAATATAGGTTGATAATGATCTAACAAATGAGAAATCATTCCCGCATTGGCATGACAGAGTGCATTGAGGTGGCACATAGACGAAACTAAAGAAGAATTTGCTCTCGATAACATAGGTACAGAAAGTAAAAAGTCCCAGAAGAAAGCCGAGAGACGTATTCAGTCATCATAAAGGGTGTTTTTTTAGAGGTATATAACTTTAAGTTGGCAACACTTTTAACTCAACTTTTCACACAGCTCGTGCTCCAATTCAGATAATGAAAGAAACGTTTGGTAACCGCATAGTTTCACGTTTCGGACCCGTCAATTGGCCTCCAAGATCGTGCGATTTAACGCCGCTTGATTATTTTCTGTGGGGATATGTGAAATCGCTAGTCTACGCTGATAAGCCCGAAACTACTGACCACTTGGAGGACACTATTCGGCGCGTTATTGAAAGAAAGAAAGAACATAATTTATTCTGTGACACATCGCATGCGTAATGGAATAGTGACTTAACTGAAAAAGACGGTTTTTGGGACATCACAAAAGAAGATCATCTAAAGAATACTTGTCCTACTTGTAAGCGCATTAAATTGATACTGATTTATTAATTAGTAATTTTGCTTGTGTTTTGAACGTTTGATTAACATTGATTCAATGTCAGTAAGAAATAAAAAGACTGTATAAGTACGTAACTCAAACCTGACCTATCTATTAATGGGTCGATGTTTCTTTAAGCATGCGACATGATACATTGGTTTACAAAAATAGAAATTAATATACACATGTGGCACCGAAAAGGCTTATACTCAGCAGATGCCGAGGGGTCACTATGGCCCCACGGCGCTGGTCTTCCGTAAAAGCCTATAAATACTACGTAAGTAGGACAAACTTAAAACTATGCGATATACGGCCACAATGTTGAAAAATGTCATCGAAAATTGGACCTCTAGATTACGTCCGAGCCGTGGCGGTCATAATATAACAGAAATCATATTTAAATTATAATGCCAGCAGATTTTCTTTTAAATAAAGTAAATTTTATATAATTAAAAATAAAATATTTGGTTTTTTCCATTTTAAACCTTTAAAAAAACACCCGTTAGTAGGATAAATTTTTTCTTTACACGTTTGCTTGGAAACGCCTTTAAGTTATTGAAAGTCAAAGCCACGAATAACTGTTTAGAGATTTTCAGATTTTCTGATCAGATTTTATACAGTCTGTATATCTTATATCTGTATAGACAGTTATAGATAGATTATAAGTGAACTTACTGTTTTTATGAGAATAAATGTCTCTAAACCTAAAGTTTTATGTAAATAGGCAGGTAGGTACATATATTTATCTAAATAAAATAAAACAATAATTATCACTTTTAATGAGTTTTATTATGTAAAATGTCGTTATTAATATGACTCATCAACAAATTGTCGTGATTCATGGTTAAGTACCTACTTTAAATGGTAAATTAATTTAAAGAGAAATTTAATGAACCACAAAAAGCACACTAATGGGTAATTTAATTACATCACAGCACTAAAAATGGACAATTTAAATGCATTACAGCTCACTTTAGTTGCAAATAATCCGTATTGCTTTCTCAGATTACATAAAATAAAAAAAAATCGTTAAAGTTATTCCTTTCATAACTAAATATGAGTTCATACATATCACCTTTGTTTAATGAGCAAAAAGTAGGTATGTGAGTTGGAATCGGGGAACCACATTACGTGTGTACTAGCGTCTAGGGTTGTCACCTTACGCCAATAATTGAAATTCAGCCAAATCTGGTTCACTACTAAGCAGACTCTGGGTCTTTAGCGTAAGTCTAGGGCACGCACGACCACCAGGATAAATGCTAGAATAACATTGTCTACGGCAAAAATAATGTACATAATATAGAAATAGAGTAGGTACATTTATAGTTTATTTATTTACCAGCTTATTAAGTCTCATAAGTTGACATAACCAGACAAGCCAGTCAGTAGAGTTACACAAATAGAGTATTTTCTGGTGTTATATATTCTAAAATACATCGTCAAAAAAATTAGTTATATATACTCGATTTTAAAGAACAGGTGACAACCCTAAGTATGTCTAATTTGGCACTTTACTTCCTGATTACACACATGAACAATAATTATTTGTGGCTTATATATTAAAAGAAACATTTAAAATATTTTTAACTTTAAAAAAATGGTAACACATATTTAGTATTGTTATTGTTATATTATAAAATAATATAGTTACATTTATACTTGTATTTAAAATGTTACATAATATTTCTTTTTTAAAACCTAACACATGACGCATAGAGGGCATTAAGACTAATGCAACAGAATTTTTAAATCACTTTTTAAAAAAAATTTACTCTTTATGACATGAAGAATATGTAACAATAACAATAGCTTATGAAGTCTATTATAAAGAGCATTAAAAGTAATGAGTACATTTCAACTGTAATGGTTTTATCATATCAAGAAAATAGACTTTAAAAGATTCTGGTTTTATACTGTAAGTAATATAAGTTTATGGGGCAGTGATATCTTCATTGCCATTCGAAGTACTATATTTGAGTATACATTTTTATTGCCTTTTTTATATCACAAAGTGGCACTCCACCTGCTGGAAAGTGGGGACCGCATATTGCCAAACCATACCATTGAACACCCTTTTCGAAAAGCCCTACTTCTGAGCATAATAAGTTGTCAACTTAATACATTTGGCAATATAAATAAACTCTATAATTATGCAGTGGCAGTTAATAATTATTGTGACCTCCAAGTATAAGATATAACTAATGTATTTATATAGAATAGATTCTTGCCCCACCAGTTATGACAACAAGGTTGCTCATAATTCTGCATTTAAATCACATTCATGTCTTTTAAATAATAATATTTTATATCAGTTGTATAAACACAAACTTCAGTTTAAAGAAAATAATATTAAGAGTTTAATTATAGTAAAATAAAATCCAACCATATACATTTTAGTTGGTTAGCACTCAAAATGTTAAAGAAATATAATTTTGCCTATAAATTCGTAACAATAATAAAATATCAAATATTACATACCATTTTGATATACATACTTTTGAAATTGTAAAAATATACATTTTAGAGAGCACAGTTCTGAAGTATAAAGATTAATGGAGATACAATTCATTTATAATATACATCATCGTAATGTCAATTTAATAAACCCATCAAGCAACTGGTTTTCTTAAGATCTAATTACAATTCTTTCTTTTGGATCTTTGACAGTTGATTGTTTAAAAATACAAAAATTCATTAAAATCTCACGTGTAATAAACAAATATGTTAAAATAAAGAAGGCTCTTGATAGAATCCTCCAAACACAATTGAATTTGTAATTTTTTCTATAATCATGTAACTAAATGGCCTGTTAGCCTCAAACCGAATAGCTCCAAACCGATTGCTAAACTCAGCCACAGTTACGGCACTCCCTATCGTGCCTTCTTCAGTGACCTCAATTTCTGCTTTATGCACCATTTTAGAGATAAACAATGGTGTCCTTGCTATATAAGGTAATCTAGCTTGGGACGGATCAAAGAGGTCAACAAGGCCCAATCTGTTTTTCAGTATCGGTGTCATGTCTATGTCAGACTCGATTTTAAAACGAGGTAAAAAGCAATGTACTTCATCATCACTATAATCTTCCTTGGCAACTTTTAACTCGTTGAACATTTTATCTAATGTATAATTGCCAAAATTGTAAAACATAGTTTCTAGTGAAACTCCAGGAAGTGGTAACATTACTATCATTGAGAGCCGATTTTCTACTCCATATGGCAACTCTATAAGTCTTGCTTGAAGTTCAGGAATATGGGCAAATGGGAATGTATGTTTGTTGTACATCATGTTTACTTCTCCGATTTGAGTACCTTCGCTGTTATAAAATGGTTGTTTGACAGTTGCAGATGCATTAAATGGGAGGGTCCATTGTCCTTTAAAATATACTGCACTTGTTAATACAATTGAAGCCCCAGAAAAGTAGCTACTGTCTACTAGTTTAGGTATTCTACCATGTGTTATATTTGATACTACCCTGTTAACTGATGCTGCGGCCAATTCAGCCTTTGTGAAGTCTAGGGCAACCACTTTAGTGGAATATTGATTCTCTGCAAGTTCAATAAAATCTCTTTGGACACTGGAGTTAATATTCAGAAACATGGAATTGACATTAGCCAGCTGTACAGTCTTTGTATTCACTTGTAGATACTTAGCTATATTTTTGTACTCATTTCGCGCCATTTCTCGATTATTTGTAAGTCTGATGACGTGATTAATTTGTGTCAATGTGTTATCCGAAGCTCCTTCGCCAGTGACCGCCAAAACGGACCACACTGTAATTGGCGATATAACTAGATTGGAGGCCTTCGGTTGCACTTTTGATGTATGAAATAAGATTTCAATAGAAAAGTTACCAATCTTTTCCGTCAATCCGTGGTGCAATGCTGTTAGACTCGGTACGGGCCCTGGCACATTTTGGGCGAGACATAGCGACAGTGTAAAAAACACGAGATGTATCACAAAACAACGCATATTGCAACCGTGGTTCGTATAATTCTATTATAATGGCACACAGTTCACCTTAATCATTGAATAAACAGGAATTATAATAAATTCACGGAATCGGTAGGTACATAACCGTGAAGAGTGAGATCGACTTAATATGTTGACCGAATCAAATCACCGAACGAGCAAATGAGGAAAACAGTGACCGGTTTATACTGTTGTTGCGTCCACTTTAATCGTACGTAGGTATCTACGGGTTTACTTGCTCACGGTTACTTCTTACAAGAAAATAATGATTATAAATATTAAAAAATTGTATCAGCTGCTAAAAATGACAGTGACAGTGACGTTAAAGCGTACTATCCACAGAACAAATCTACCTTTGCGACTGATAAAATATATTGTGGAGGAATTAAAAGGAAAAACTTATTCATGGCTTCCGGAACGATTATTATTTGCCGGCGCACGCGGAAACTTTTTTTCATAATAATTAGGCATTAATTTAAATATATTTCTGCACGATGACATTAATTGTAAGAATGCTATGTGTAGAAAAGGTTGTGATAGAATAGCAGTCGTAAACGACGACTGCTATCTGCGACTTCTGAGTTACAAGCAGCTTTGTTTGAAATTATTTAAATATATTGTTTAAGAAGTGTACAATGTTACCATTATTATGTTGAATAATTTAACACAAATACATTGATTTTATTATTACTAATATTATATGGTACAGACCTCCCTTCTAACAATTACGTTTTGTTTATCATGGGTAGTTTATTTTATTCCCCTACTCAATGCTACACAAAATAAGTTGCACAAATGAGGTGAGTACAGGTATATATCATTATTATCATCTGGAATTTGCCATGGAATGGTGGGAGCCAGAAAATTGGGCGCCAAGGAACAAAAAGCTGCAAATCTAAATAACTCGAAAGAAAGCACCTAATATTAACCTAAATTTGAACATTATAATTACTTTATGTCATATATTGAGGAGATAGTAAAAACACCATATTGATATTATGGGTCAATGTATAGGGATATCAAGAGTTTATAGGTATGAATTTAAAAAAAAACGTGATGGGTAATTTTGCCCACCTGATAGATAAGGCGCACAATGAGTCTTGTATGAATGAAACAGATTTTGGACATGCAATTAATTTTTTTTCGTTCCAAGAGTCAAAACTGATAACAAACAAGTCCACGACTCTACTGCAGGGACATTATAATATTACATTTCATGAACACCTACATTTTATTTGGGTCTGTAGCTTACGTATCGAACAATTGCTCATCAAACTTATTAGGCGTTTTTATAATTAAATTATATATTTATATATATAGGCTTCAAATATAGTCAGCAATTTTTATTTATTTTCACATATTGTGAAATTACGTTGAGGCGCAGATATAAGCAACTGTAATCCATAGTTGAACGAAGTTATCCAAAATGAATCCAACGCATTTAAGAAAATCTTTGAAAACACGTAAAATATTGTTAGCATCATATCAGTGTACTTTAAATTCATATGGGGATCCTACCATATTTTTTCAAATTCACGTCGGTAACAAAATGCATTTACGCACTGTCTCCCGGCCAAAGTGGGAGACCGGGAGGGGGTGTGGGACTCTTTGCGACAGACGCGACCGCCGCATTCCTACCCACTAAAAATCTTACGACGACGCCCGCCGCTTGTTGAGAAAGAATCGGGGGCCCGTACCTGGGTTGCAGCTCTGACACCCCGCCCGCGGCCAACGTCCCCCGGATCAGAACCGGGAGGACCTCCTCAGAGGCGCAGTATGTTGCGCCCCCCCCCTACCTCCTTGTGCGCCATGGCGTGGCTGTGACTGGCCGATTTCTGGGGTGGTCTATAACTCGACAGAAAGGGCCCCCTGCCCCCGCCGCCTAAGACCTCCGGAGAGAGAGCGGATCCCGCTCCCTCTACCGCTCCGCGGCCTCCTTCTGCGACATGACCACTTCGCAGAAGGAGGCCATCGCCTCACACACCGTCTTGCTGTCGACCATCATTCGCATGATGGTCGGCAGCGAGAGAGCGACTCCACCCACACCCGGCACTCCACCATCGTGTGTCAACCTCGCCTGCAAGTGGCGTATCAGAAAATTGTAACTACGTACATCTGAAATAGATTTAAAAAAAAATTAAATTAAACATATCCTTATCGCGTGTTCCTGCATCTTAATTTCATGGTTATAATATAATACTATGACATGCTTTGTGGGGCTATTAGTCCCGTTTGTCACTTTATCAATAATTGCATTGTGGTAACCAATATATTAATTTATATTTAGTTAATTTATCTCATTTGTTTGAATATACTACATGTTTACGTTAACTAGTCACTCGTTATCGGAAACAATTCATAGATCAATAGATCTATTGTATTGAATTTGTCTTAGCATTTAAAATACAATAAAGTAAATGCTCAATGTATTTTTTGCAAAAATGTCTCTTACTACATTGTAGTACAGTTGGTAATACTATGGAGAGAATCTTACCTTGCCGTAACAGTCTTCGGACTAGCACGGGAGGTAAAGAAATATCTGTATATCCTCAATTGTATTTTTATTCATTATTCTTAAAAAAAAGCTTTTGTTAACACATTAATGTTACAAAAAATAATGCTTTTAGCTATCCATTACTTTTTCCTTGTAATGTAATGATTAATGAAGGTTGTTATACTGTGTTTTAAATTTATGCAATAGTTATTCTTATTCTCAATCCATTTAGCCTTTATTTATCTTTCTTTTCTTTCTTGATTATGGTAACGACCATACCTATTTATTGTTAACGTTTTTTTTTGCAATTCTATTTTGTATGTTAAAATTTGACGAATCTTAAGGTTAGAGTGTACCTCAAAGACATTTAACTATATTTAACAGTCTTTTACTTCCATATAATAAGTCTACGTGTCCATTGAGGTGAATTCTAAGCTTTTCAATGGGTTAATGTTCAGTACCTACTAAATCTAAAACCATTATAAATTTTGTGGATCTTTTGTAAATGTAGCCACTCTGAGGTCACAAGTGGTCCTTCAGTCGTGACAAACAGGCATCCACATCTCGTAACCTACATAAAATTTTATTTGCTTTGGACAACAAACAATTGTACAATATGTATAAATAGTAAGTTATTTAACAAAAAAATGTGTTATTGCACAACCAGCACCGTTATCTACAACCAATATAAATTGTTGCATTCATACAAAAGTCAATTATGAAACTAAACAAAACACACACTAATCTGACAATAGAAATGTTAAATCGAAATCATGAAATACTAGTAGGCTGTTTTAGCAGCACACTTAAGGAGTACTTGCTTTTTAAGGGAAAATATATAATTCATTGAAAAACTCAAAATTCGAATGTGGTCCCTTCATGGACACGTACACCTATTATAAGTAGTCGTTAAGCCATGATAGAGGTCTTATTGGGCGGTTTGAAACAGTCGAAACGCAGGACGCCACACATTGAAAAAAATATCAAGGATAGGACTAGGATAGTGGCGTGTGGTGCCATCCGTCTCATCTCACGGGGAGTCGTAAGAGTTGACGAAAGGAATTCCTACCGGATGATGGGCAGCAGCGTCATCCTGAGTACTGGCTTGCACTGCGATCACCAACCCGCCTGTCAGCGTTGTAGCTTATAGGCAGATTACCTTTAGTAGAATGTAATCTATTGGAGAGGCTAATGTTCAGCAGTGGAGCAAGGCTAGCTAGTTATGATATGATTATTTCATTATTTCTGACGCAAAACTTAATCGGAAAATTAAAACAATTTTTTTTAAAATTCAAACTTAACATTTATTCAAGTGTCATTATCAATATCTTCACTGCTTAAATACAGCTCTCCGCTCACATATTCTTTATGACTTTCCATCAACACTCTGCCAATGGCTTTCATCAGTCTAACCTTGAACCTAGATACAGTTACATGGTCATTATAATCTAAGGTTTTCAAATCTCTTTCTACGTAAAATTGGAAAGTCTTCCACAGCATTTCTCTAGCTCTTAGGATTGATGATGATTGACTGTTGGAAAGAAGGAAAGTATGTTTATTAGTTGATCACATTAACACTAACAATGTACAATAAGATACATACATACATTCACGCCAGTTTCCTCGAAGGGGTATGCAGAGGCATACTATACGCCCACACTTCGCCAATTATATAGTTAGTCCCACGTAATAGGTGGCGAGCCTATTGCCGCTTACCGGGCACTGTTATGTTCGCCAAAACCTCATCCGTCCGTTGAAACCATTAGGCAGAATGTAGCCATTAAATAAATATTTTCTAACAAATATTTTCTGACAATTATTTAGTTACAAGGTAAGTTAAAAAAAAATGGTTTTCTAACATTTACACCAACTATTTAGTTCCAAGATAAGTATCATTAAGAACTTGTGTTATGGATACTAAATAATGGATAAACATACATAAATACTTTTTTTGTAAATATATACTTAATTTAAGGAAAACACCCAGACCAAACCAAATATTCAAGTTTATGTACATTACCACTTTATTTTTGACTTGGTCTCTCTAGTCTTTTTATAGGTTGATTGGCGATATTGACTACATTTCCATTTAGTCGTCTATCATAAATCTTATAATTTAATCTAACTCCATTTAAAAAAAGAGTTAAAAAAAACTTTTATAAAATCTAAAAATGTTTGTCATTTTGTGAGTATATTTTTATTAAATACTTAATAAAATTCAAAATTCAAAATCATTTATTCAAGTTTGTCTCAATAGAGCTCTTATGAAGGTCAAACTTAAAATTTAACGCGCCCATTCACTGTGGGCGGGAGCTAGATCGTAAAAAAACGGGCAAGAAAATCGTCAAGTTTGGTAATTTCTCCCGCCAGTTACAAATGTACTTAAACTAAAATCCTGTGAAAAATTAAGAGATCTATAGTCTATAAAAAAAAACTTGTGTTTTGCAGTCACAAAATTTGAAGAAAAGAAAAAAAAATATATTAATCGCTCAATCCTTAGCAAGATGAACATAATTAAGGATAAAAATAGTAAAAATTAGCAGACCAGTCCCCACATATATTTGTCACCGTAAAATTGTAAATAACGTTAAATTATAATCTATCCCCGCGATATTGTAATTTGTCGAAAAATTGTGATCCTTAACAAACTGCTCACAATTTAACGCATTATTTTTCGATCATCAGAGCAGCATTAATCAGAGCGCGAGGTGCGTTTTGTCGCATGCTATTTTACAATCTGACGGTTTGTCTTCGATAGATTATAATCTATCGAAAAATAATGCGTTAAATTGTAAGCAGTCACAATTTTTCGACAGATTACAATATCGCGGGATAGATTATAATTTAACGTTATTTACAATTTTACGGTGACATATATATTGTTGGATGGTTATAATTTTATCAGAAACTTACCTAAAAGGAATTTGAACACTTAACCGATGTTTGGGTAGAGTTAGAGTTGAAGTTTCTTGAGCTTCGTCCTGAAATTGAGGTTTCCATATTAAAATTGTAAAACTATAACAAGGCTTCACAACTACGTCTATGTCTTGTTTTATAATGTTTGATAAGATATTTGGCAGTTACTAACAGTTTTGTACTAAAAATATGTCAATTAAACGCTAAAGGCAACTTACTAGGTCGTTATAAACCATATTACGAATGGGGACTTTATTTCAGGTCACCGAAAAGACAGATGTATGTTTAAATGTACACATACATGTATATTATAAATAAGCCCACATTTCGCCAATTTTATTGTTGGCCCCACGTAATAGGGGGCGAGCCTTTTGCCACTTACCGGGTACTTTTATGTTTGCCACCACTTGCTGGTGAGGTTAGCTTGTGCTCCTAAGATAATAGTAGATTCCAAGGGATATAAATAAATATTTTCTTACAAATGCTCCAATTATTTAGTTCCAAGATAAGTATCATTAAGAACTTGTGTTATGGATACTAAACAACGGACATACATACATAACTACTTTTGTTTTGTACATACATACTTAATATACATGGGAAAACATCCAGACCAGACCAAATATTCATGTTCAAGCACCAGATTTGTTCTGCGTGGAAATCGAACCCACAACCTTAGGAGCGAAGAGCGGGTATTTTCGCAACCACCCCGTATCGGTCGTCATTCATGTTCATGGACACAAAGATTTGTCCTGCGTGGAAATCGAACCCACAACCTTAGAAGCGAAGAGCGGGTATTCTCGCCACCACACCATATCGGTCGTCAATATAATACACAGTTACTTACCACATCTTCACAAATATCCCCTTTGCTAAACAGCAGTGCAGTCTGAGGTGGAATCAGACTAGTCTGGTATACGACTAGCGCTCGTCTGTCGTTGGAGTGTTGCCCTCCGAAATAAGTTGCTAAATGCGTTTTGTTGCTATGTTTTGATATGGCATAGTTCACGCTCTCTGTGCCTATATGTGCTCTGTCTCCTGTCCTGTAGAAAATGTGTTTTATATACAGGGTTTTTTTTACATAATGGCTTAGTTCGTTTAGCACATTTAGCTAGTGTCAATTTAAAGATATATTCATAATACATTTATTCATAGTAAATGAGAATGAGTGGTGATAAAGATCATAAATGGTAAATAAGATGCCCTCCCTCTAAGCCCTTTGAATCCTTGATGTGGGACAATATTGAGATCTCACATGGACTTCTTAAGAGAATTTAAAAAGTAATGTTGCACTGTTTTTAACATTTACCAAAACTCATGTACGTTAACAAACACTTAACATTTAATAATCCACCGTTATTACACATTAATGTTCGAAATATCACAAATTTGAGACAAAAACAGAACTGCAGACATGACTCTTCACTTTCCCGCCAAAGAGTACATGTAAAGGGTTATTTTTAAAACATTAACAATTTCGCAGGACTTTATCTTACATCATAAACCATAACTTTTATATTACGAGTTTTATAATAACATTTGTTAAAACTAATTTCCAAATAAAACTAGTGTTTTGCGGTCACATTATTTTATATTAGATAGATATATTAGAAAAGAAAAATAAAAAAATATTATCTCGCTCGATGTTTAATGCGCCACAAACGGTCACCCATCTAAGGACTGACCTCTCTGAAATCTATTTAAATTGTAATCGTTTCTGACTATATAATCTCGCTGATCCACGACCTTCTCTAATTTGAGTTATTGCAAATCTATTTGGTGATGCTGTGATACCGTAATGTTTTATTTTTATTTATTAATAATTGTTCTAAGGTATTTTTATCTTTATAATGTATCACATCTGTAGCACACCGTAGTATATATATGTCACCGTAAAATTGTAAATAACGTTAAATTATAATCTATCCCGCGATATTGTAATCTGTCGAAAAATTGTGATCCGAAACAAACTGCTCACAATTTAACGCATTATTTTTCGATAGATTATAATCTATCAAAGACAAACCGTTAAATCACAATCTGTCGCGCGTTAAATTGTCAACTGTTAAAGCCTGTCCATGATTGGCTGGTCTTGTCATCAAGACCAGCCAACCACTCTCTTATTTATTATTTAACTGCACTTCTTTAGGTTATCACAGGTCCGTTAACACTCCCTACAACTTATTATAATACAATGCGTTATTATTATTAACACGAAATCTGTTTCACCAAAACACTGTTTGTTTACATTTCACTACAAATGAATTTGACTAATAACAACCGAAGATGGCGACGACGGGCGACTGAACGGGGAACATGAAGTTCAACCAATCAGAGCGCGAGGTGCGTTCTGTCGCATGCCATTTTACAATCTGACGGTTTGTCTTCGATAGATTATAATCTATCGAAAAATAATGCGTTAAATTGCGAGCAGTTTGTTACGGATCACAATTTTTCGACAGATTACAATATCGCGCGATAGATTATAATTTAACGTTATTTACAATTTTACGGTGACATATATATTAAATTACACGAAAGAAGAAAAATATATAAAATTTGTCTCTAAATTGATACAATTTTGCCTTCGATGAAGCACTTATCTGTGACTTAACACAATAAACAAACAAGAAATAACTTACGTAGTGAACATTTCTGTGACTGTCGCAAGCTTGCCTTTAGTTTTGACAGACCGCCTGGTGGTCAAGAGTGAGTTGGCACCGGCCAGTAATACTGCTACGGTAAGCTCATTTATTTTCGAGAACTTAGTCAATTCTTCTGGGTCAGGATTCGATTCCAAGAAACCGCTTTTAATCAGTTGTTCTAAATGTAGAATAGACAGCACTGTCAAAGATGGATGAAAGTATTAATAGTTATTGAAATGTTTGATGTTTAGTTTAAGAATTGACTAAAAACAATTATAATCGGCGGCACGTAAGTGGAACAAAACTGTCGTTGCGTTCTTTCTTATGCTCCTGTTCGAAAAGGTACAAGGTACAAGAAAGAAAGGGAAAGAAAATGATGCTGCGATGAATAATGAATACGCCCGAGTGTAGTTCGATTGAGACCGGAGAATGTGTTACTAAGCTTCCAAGTTCGTTATTCAACTTACGCGCCGCGGACTATACTTGCATAAAAAGGAGTGTAGAAATCCCACTTCACCGGTAGATTTAGATACCGGTGTCAATATTTACAAGGGTGTTCGCTCACAGTAACTTAGATGTATAATACAAACCAGAGGGGGAAAAAAATGCCACCAAGAAACATGCCTTAACGACTACCACATATACGAAGCACGGAAGCACTTGATATTAAATGCCACAATTCTGTGACCAGTTCTTTACTTTAGTGACCGTTTTCTACCAATATTGTGGAGTTACGACCGTACGTTGCTGAGATAGGTACTAATTTAAAAAAGCTCTTCTGATCTTCAAAATTACTTGCACTGAACACGATGCAGCCTGTCGTGTCTCAAGCCTCGATAGCGACTCCATTGTATGGTAGCCTCATTGTTACCATTCGCTTAAAGTCTCCATGTACCTACACAGAACATGATTAAAGCCGGTCTCGTCTAAAATTTTTAATGTGAAACCACTGTACTGATGCCTTGTCACCTTTTGTATAAAGCTCTCAATATTCATACTTACATTGAACATAGTGTATCAAGTCTCAAGCCACGTTTGGGCACTATTGCATAAAAGCATCCTTGTTACCTTTTACATAAAAGTATTCTAATTTAGTGTCGTGTTTCAAGCCTAGATTGTGAAACCGTTGTAAAGTGGCCTTGTTACGTTTTAAATAAAGCTCTCAATATACTTACATTTAACATGGTGCAATCTGTCGTGTCTCAAGCCTCGATGATGACACCACTGTATCGTAGCCTCCTTGTTCCGTTTCGCATAAAGCTCTTCGTATTCATTCTGTACGCATTGTAATGCTATGTGATCTGAAGTTTTACTAAATTTTCTTTTGAATTCGCGTATTTCTGTAAAATAAAAGAAAGAAAATAATATAAAACCAAGAATATTTTTATACCAAAGCGTGTTTACTTTTTAAAATTTATACATAATGTAACGCCTGTTTCCCCGAAAGGGGAAGGCAGAGGGATATTATACGCCCACATTTCGTCAGTTATATTGTTAGTTCCACATAATAGGTGGCGAACCTATTGCCGCTCCCGGAACTTCTATGATCGCCAAAGTCTCGCCGATTGATCGGCACCATTTGCAGGTGAGGTTGGCTTAGGCTCCTTAGATCTTGATAGAAACCCTATATACCAATTTAAAATTGATATGTGACTGTGAAGGACTAGAAGGGAAATTAACGCATGCGCACGAGTAATGAGTCGCCGCCTTGCTAAAGTTACGCGCGACCTCCCATGTCGAACTTAAATTTTCCTTTTTTGGAAAATTTAAGTTCAACATTTTGAAACAGGTATTTCGAAACAAATTACGAAATTGAATGGAATTAAATAAGGTAACAGTCAAATATACTTTTCTAGCAAACTCACCAGCTCGCCTGTCATTTCCATCGACGAATATCTGCGGATTGTCAGCACAATGTACCGTCAAAGCGGCTATGTTAGACGTGTTTCCAACGACAGCTCCCAATAGCAACGCGAACGCCAACCGAGGAGGCAACGAGAATCTAGACACCAGGGAACCGAGACGAGTTAACTGTTCCGATGTATTTAATGCACCTGGGGAGAAAAGTAAAAAAAAAGGTTAATAAATAAATATTCTCTTACAATCACACCAATTATTTAGTTCCAAGATAAGTATCACTAAGAACTTGTGTTATGGATACTAAAGAACGGATAAACATACTTATATACTTTTTATTTTGTACATACAAATATACATAGGAAAACACCCAGAGCAGTACAAATATTCATGTTCATGCACATAAAGATTTTTCCTGTGTGGGAATCGAACCCACGACCTCTGGAGAGAAGTGCAGGTATACTGACCTCCACGCAATATCGGTCGTCAAATGGTAATAATGGTAGAGAAGGACATAGCTACGCCGATCCCTGATAAAATTGAAAGCAGGGCAGGATGATAAAATGTGCACTTAGCTTCGATCTAAGACAGCACATAACCCACGTAAAAGAAATTGGGTTTTAGTATTAACTAATAAAAAAGTGTTAAATAAGGGACAGCAATAAATTTTAGGTTTGCAGTGGATAGCTCAATGTGGAAAAATTATTGAGGATTTCTTAATGAGATTCGTTTGAAATAATGATAAAATTAATAAGGTGTCCAAATTAAGGTACAGGCTATTCACTCAAACTTTATTTTTGTTTTATTTTATATATTATCGTTTTAGCCAAATCAGACCAAGCTTGCGGCATTGTTTGAAAGAGTTACCGTTGCCCCGGAACATTAAGAGCTCAAAAAGGAACATGGGTAGATTTTAGTCAGTAAAAGTCTGTCACACCCTTCCGCTCCAACCACAGTTGAAGGCTGCTATTTAATGATATTCCCTCCGTAAAAAATAGACGCCATGCTCCTGCTTCCGCCAATTCGCACTGGGTCCGCGTGGTGAAGTATGTTCAGTTCATAGGATCTCTCACCATTCATGATAGGAGGCAGTAGTATGACGTTAATGGCAAGATGATGATTACGTAAGTAAAACACACAATTATATTAAATTTAATAGTATACAAGTAAAAGAATATTTAACCGAAAAAATAATATGAAAACAACAATAAAGTTTAAATAAAAACAATTATAACTAAGTATACTTAACATTTTATTACTATGAAATTTAATGAGAATAACAACTAATAACTACTCGTAGTCAAAAATGAGCAATTATTAACGAATTATTTAATGAACAACTAGATTTAACTTACTAGTAATTAAACAGCGCCCTTCCTCCTCTCTCCTAAACTATGCTGTGCCCGACAGGGTACATAATTGATACTTTTTTACCTAAGCAAGCATCTTGTAAAACACATTGTTAGAACGCAATAAAGTATTGAGTGAAAAACTTACCCAAGTCAATAAGGTCGTTAACAGCATACACAATAGCCCTTTTACTAGGCGGTTCCAGCAACTGCGACAAAAAATCTTGAGCCTTTTCTTCAGGGGCATAAGTCTTACAATCTAATACAGTTTGCTCTAGAGGTACCCGCAATATTTCGGCTGTACTATATGGGGTAAAATTTGATTCTTTTTCTTTGGTATATATTCTGAAACAATGCCCTGTGAACATAATTATAGGCATTAATGGCGCTTTCTTAGAAAATACTTTTAACTCCTGTCTGCAATATCAAGCCTTATGAGTCTAGCTGCTGGTCTGCTGATGATTGGCTTGAATCGAATATAATCTATTGGGGATATTTTCCCCTAATCACCACGCTTTCAAGCCTTGGTAATCGTAGTTCAAGCCAGTATGCAGGATGACGCTGCTGCCCATCATCCGGTAGGATTTCTCTTCGTCGACTCTTACGACTCCCCGTGAAATGAGACGGGGTAGCACTATTTTGGGCCGGTATTACACGGCATTAAAGTATCGTAGAAGGCGACTAAGGAGATTTGATTACGTCAAGTGTCAATGTGACACCTCTCCATTTGGCAAGATGCATTAAAGAAAATAAAGAAAGAGAAACGTTTATTCGTAATCATGTACAGAATTAATAGAAAAATAATATGAAACTGAAGATACTTATATTTATACTTATATGCACGATTATGAAAAGGTATCTACTCAGCATGTGCCGTAGCATCTAAGTGATGCCTCGACGCTGGTCTTCCGTAGATACCTGAGCTAAAATCCTTACTAATATTATAAATGCGAAAGTCTTTTCCTTCTCTTACTCTTTCACGCCAAAACTACTGAACGGATTTAAATGAAATTTGGTATACAGATAGTCTAGACCCTGAGAAAGGATATATAGGCTACTTTTTATTGCGAAAAGGGGGTTGTAAATGCTACCCAGATACTATTCCACGCGGACGAAGTCGCGGGTAACAGCTAGTAACATATATTAAACTAAACAAAAATATTACAATGTAAGGAGAGGGCTCTTTAGATTATCTCTGTGCTAAAATATATATAAAGATCCCTTTTGAATAGTTGTAGAAACATCCCTACAAGATTGTAATCTATTGGAGAGGCTAATGCCCAGCAGTGGACTTTATTAACCTGACATGATGATGATGATTATATGACACTAGACTCACCAGATTGAACTCTCCCCGCGCGTCCCATTCTCTGTTTAGCCGCTGCTTGGGAAACCCATACAGTTTCCAGGCTACCTGTACCTGTAGAAAAAAAGGAAAAACAAATATCATTAATTAACTATAGATGAGTTCTGGCGGGAAAGTGAAGCGTCATGTCTGCAGTTATGTTTTATTTTCTAAAATTTGTGATCTTTTGAACGTTAATATGTAATAACGGTGGATTATTTACCGTTAAGTGTTTGTGAACGTACATGAGTTAGTTAATGAAACAAAACAGTGCAACATTACTTTTCAAATTCTCTCAAGGAGTCCATGTGAGATCTCGGTATCCCACATCTTTACTGAGGACTCAAGGGGCTTAGGGGAGGGTATCCCATTTACCATTTATCATCCACTCATTCTCATTTACTATGAATTATTAATATCTCACTTACGTGACACTGGCTAAATGTGCTAAATGCACGAAGCCATTATTTAAAAGAAAAAAAAACTATACCTTACTGCCATGTTAAATAGGTATCATTTAGCATGGCGGTAAAGGTGGCTTCCATTCCCACATAGGAATAATAAATTTGTTTGTAATCGAAATTTTATAATTAAGTCATCATCGTCAGCCCTAGGTAGTCCACTGCTGAACAGAGCCCCCCCCCCCCTAAATTTCCAGCGAGACCTATTGTAGGCGGCCTACATCCATTCTAATCCTGCGACCTTTATTAGATCGTCATCTTTCTATTCACGTCACGCCACGCTTTCTATAATAATTATCCTTTATTGCACATTAAAGATAAATAGTTTACAAAAGGTGTTTAAAAACTAAAAATACAAAGATCGACTTATCTATAGAAAAGATCTCTACCAGCAAACCCTAGAAGTTGTGTATAAATTTATAGGTACGGGATTAAATTTGGTTAAAGATCTGTGTTAAAAAAAAGTCTATCTCCATTCTAGGAATTTTCTGCCACAACGCGTCAGTTCTACTTGCTATGTGCCCTGCCCACTGCAATTTCACTTCAAATATTCATGATCTTACAGTGCGGTGGCTCGGAACTGACACTTGGATTCACTAACACTTAAAAATTTATTGTTTTTTAATTTCTTTCTTGCGTGTAAGTGAATCTTAACATCGCGTTTTCAGTGTTATCATATTTCGATTGCTTTTTATATTAAAGTTTGACGTTTTCAAGTACTATGCTTTATTTTAAGAAATATAAATATTTTTAAGTTTAAAATTATATAACATTATAACCATCACACAATATATATATATATATACATGCAACACACAATAAAATTTTGTGCATGCAACACAAGTTTTTTTTTGTAAACTTCGTTTTTAGTTTTAGTAAATTTGTAATAGGCGGGAGAAAAAACCAAACTTGACGATTTTCTTGCCCGTTCTTTTAAGATCAAGGCCGGCGTAAATGGGCGCGTTAAATTTAAAGTTAGACCTTCCTAAGTTTTTTAGAAAATATTTATGTAATGGCTATATTCTTAATGGTTTCAACGGACAGATGAGGCTCTGGCGAACATTGCCCGGTAAGCGGCAATAGGCTCGCCACCTATAACGTGGGACTAACTTAATATCATTAGTGAAGTGTGGGCGTATAATATGCCTCTGCCTACCCCTTCGGAGAAACAGGCGTGAATGTATGTATGTATGTATCTGTGTATAATTACCAGTCCCTTCCTTAGTCCGGTTCTCCTTCATGATCCCTGTGTCTATAACGTAGACCGCGTCTGGGATAGTAATGGAGGTCTCTGCCACATTCGTAGCGAGCACTATCTTACGCATACCGGGAGGCGGTTTTGTGAACATCTTACTTTGGTCTGCTGTTGACAATCTGTTTGTAAAAAACGTATTTAAATAACGGTTATTTTTTATTATACAAAATAAAATATTTAGTAATATCACTAAGTAGTATAACAATGATTTAATGATAGTCCCCAAACAAGAATTTAAAAAATAGTTAAAAGACATTATATTGAATGAATGGAGCGACATGGCGGGCAGGGCAAACATTCGCATAGCAGGACGCCACACACTTTTTTTTTGATTTACGTCGATAACATAATGCATTTACGACCCTCCTGGGGGCCTACCGCCGAGTTCGATGGCAATCGATTATAAGGCAAAATGGATTTCGAATTGATTCTGTCGTACCGCCGAACTCATGGAAATCAAAACAAAATGGCGTTCTCCATTTACCTATTGGTCTGTCACCGAATCCGGTCGGTCATGAATGAGAGGTGGCTGTCGGCAGATTCCCCGATACGGATTAATAAACGCAAAACAAAGTTTGATCTAGATCAGGACTTCCCAACCAGGGGGGCGTGCCCCCCTGGTGGGGCGTAGAGGGATGTCAAGGGGGGCGTGAGACGTTTGTATTTTCTGGTTTTTCTGCTCTGATTTTAATAAAAACTAAGCAGTGAAATCGTCTTGCCGTCGATAGTGACCTAATGATAGCTCTGGCAAAAACTGAACCTAGGATCGACCAACTGGTACAGAGAATGCAAGCTCAAGTATCTCATTAGTATTTATCTATTTTTCTCTCATAGTACTCTTATTATAAGATCTTATACATTACGTTGATTAAAAAAATATATCGGATTTAATTTTGTAGAAGTTACAACACAAATAAATGTTTTTGAAATAATGCAAGTTTTATTAGTCTGTAAAATTTATAGGGGGGGCATGAAAATATTATTTTTAATCCGGGGAGGCTCGACAAAAATAAGGTTGGGAAACCCTGATCTAGATGGATTACCGGTAATCCATCGAATTCGGCGGAAGGCCCCCTGGCCCGCCCGCCCGCAGCGCCCTCTGCAGGTCCCTCTGAGTTTCCTCCCGGTGGTCAGTACTAAGGGCACCCAGAATCTGAGTGTTACTTTATCCGGCCTCCGGTAAGTACTCAGCCCCCCCTACCCAATCTGTTCGGGGGGGGGGGGGGGCACAAGCACAGTAGTGGAAATTTAATGAGCTGAGCTGATGCTGAAAAATATATTTACTATTGAGGAATCAAACAGTTTCTTACCTCGAATGCACGGGCAATACGATATGCGTGTTGGGATTGCAAAAATGATTGTCCAATAAAGATTTTACTGCCTTTATATCCGCCCAACCCGGTAAGAAGACCAGAATAGCTCCTTCAGGTTCACTTGAATCTATTGCTTTAATGATTTCAAATACCTGTAATCAACAAATCTAGTCAAAACAAAATAAGGGCCACCATGTTTTTTTAGTATTCTTATTAAGTTATTAAGTTTGGGGGTGGGAAAATTATTGAATTTAATTAATTGATTAATTTTTAATGCAATTAACTTAAAATTAATGTTTGGAATAAAAAACAAACGTCAATGTTAATTTTTTTAATAAAATAATCATTTTTTCATAAAATTATGCATGACAAAAAAGGGTTTTCTTAAATAAGTAAGTTTTTTTTTAGTTTTTTTTTACTTTTATCAATACCGTGTATGGCCTCCCCTCTTCTGAACACATTCTTGAAGTCTGGATGGCATACTCTCAACCAGGTGTCGCACCGTTTCTTCTGGAATTTGTTCCCAGCTGGTTTTGAGCACATTAATGAGTTGTGCTTCGTTGTGCACAGGCTGATTTGTGTTCCGAACGCTTCTTTTCAACAGGTCCCACATGTGCTCAATTGGGTTAAGGTCCGGACTGTTGGCGGGCCACGGTAACACCTGTATACCAGCTTCGTCTAGAGCTTCCCTGGTGGCTCTAGCTGTATGAGCGCGGGCATTATCGTGCATTAATTTGAATTCCCACCAATTCTTTGTGCGAATGGCACCACATAGGGTCTTATGACCTGCTCAATGTATCGCTGAGCCGTTACTGTGCCTTCATTGAGAATTACAAGCTCTGTTCTATCAGAAAGTGAAATTCCCCCCCACACCATTACCTTAGGACCCCCAAATCTGTCACTTTCATGGATGCAAGCATCTGAAAATCGCTCACCTTGTCGTCTCCAAACCCTAATACGACGATCATCACTGAAAAATTTCACTTTGGACTCGTCTGTGAATAATACCGTGCTCCAATCACTCATGTCCCATTGCTGGTACTGCCTTGCGAATGATAATCGGTTTGCACGATGCGCACTTGTCAATGGAATGCGTACTACGCGCCTCCTAGAGAATTGTTGATCTTCATGCAACCGATTTCTGATCGTTTGGTCACTAACGCGGGTACCCGTCGCCTGCCGCAAGCGGTTTTGTAAGGAGCGAGCGGTAACGAATCGCTCTCTGCGGGCAGTCAGGCGTATATAACGATCTTCCTGTGATGTGGTTGCTCGAATCCTGCCTGATCCTCGTCTCCTGGTGACACTCCCAGTCTCTTGAAATCGATTCCAAGCATTCTGGATCGCACGTCGTGAAAAACCTAGCTGCAGAGCTACAGAACGCTGAGAATGGCCCTCCTGAATCAGTGTGATGGCTCTAGTTGTGGTCTGCAGGTCCATATGTCTTCGAATCCTCGGCATTGTTCTCTCAAAATGTTAATTCACGCTTAAACTTAGCAAAGTTTGTCTAATCACGAAGCAATCCAAAGTTGAACTGACTCAAAAGTTAAAAAATAAAGTCTTAAAATAGGGTAAATTCAAGTGGTTAAACAAAACTAACACATTCTACCCACTTAAAAAAAAGATGCAAGTGGTATTGTCGCATTAGTGTTTGTTAACACTTTAGTGAACACCACAAAAAAGAATTAGCCACTTAGGATCGCTTTAAAATTATAAAATTGAGTGAGACTTCAAAATAATCAAGTGGCCCTTATTTTGTTTTGACTAGTGCTTTCCCGAGGGTGTAGGCGTGATTGTATGTATGCATGTATGCCTGTAAGTGTGTAGAATCCTTCATAAAACAATTTAAAAGAGATTTGTATAGTTGTAATAAAGTTCACTGTCAGTATAGACATTTTTAGATCATTTGCCGCCTTGCACTATGATACGAAACGCAATGCAGTAGCAAAATATCTAAATAAATAAATACTCTTTTACAATCACACCAATTCTTTAGTTCCAAGATAAGTATCATTAAGAACTTGTGTTATGGATGCTAAATAACGGATAAACATACATAAATACTTTTTTATTGTAAATACATACTTAATATACATAGGAAAACACCGAGACCAGAACAAATATTAATATTTATACACACAAATATTTGTCCTGTGTGAGAATCAAACCCACGACCTCAGGAGTGGAGTGCGGGTATACTCGCCACCACGCCATATCGGTCGTCAGTACTTTTTTTTTATTTGACTATTCAAAATAACAACATTTTATTTAAACTTATTCTATCGCCAAACTATATAATAGTTTAATGGCGAATATAACACCTTTTTAAATACATATTATGTAACTAATAAAATCACAAGCATAATAATTAATCCTTTACAAGAGGTTAGGAACAGCCGGAATCAAAAACATCAATAAGGTATTTTTTTAAGGAATATAATAAACTGAACCTCTAAAAAATACTTTTTTGATCATCAAAATTACTGAGTGAGCATCTAATGAGGTGATTAGGTGCTCAATCAGTATTTTTGATGCACAAAAAGGTTAGGTTAGGTTGGCAATTTATTAATTTTGAAGACACGTTAAATAACACCCTTTTTTTAACCTGCTTTTATATACTGCTGTTCTGCAACAAACAACTTCACTTGGTATGTGGTTAAATATTTTAGGTATAAGATATTTTCTAGTCCTCTTGCCATAATTGCGGGCAATAGTTTCCACGAACAATCTACGAGTCGTTTGTCGCAGCACAACACTATTCGAATTTACAGTTTTGTGCTCCATTTTATTATAATTTTCTACTGCCATTAAGTATTTAATTTTCTGACTTATCGGTAGCACATTATTATTTACTTAGCCCCATCCTTATAGGGGTCTTGAAACAGCATTTTTCGCGGTGTCGTGAGCTTACAATAACAAGGTATAGTAGTCGGCACGTAAGCTGAAGCTATGTTTTTATAGCTAAATGAAATGAATTGACTAATTACGTGCGCCCGAAGCGTTATCATATCCTAGCATTATCCCAGTTTGATGTAGACTTAAGCTTACATACCACTGGGCTATAGATTGAGACCCGATTATGTATTACTTTACTTTTAAGCTAATTGTTCAACATATGCGCCGCGGATTGTACCAACCTCTTGACTGACGACGTAAGGTCTAGCATCCTCTTTTTCACACATCTCCATACTTTTACTCAGATGTAAGCCATATTTTTCTCGAATGTCACTCAGATATGACACTTCTACTGGATATGTTTTCCCTGGCACATCTATAACAGGACAGGATGAGAAGTACCTGGAAATAAATGGTATAGTTGGAACTTGTACATCAAATCGAATGGTCCAAGTCTTAAGGATGTAACAGGCAGGCAGGGTCAGAAGTGGTGACATGAGAGAGAATTCTTATTAAAAGACAAATAAAACATTATTTAGTCAAACTTAGTCGGGGAGATTTCCGCGCGACATGTATGAACCTGTTCATAACAGTCGACACAAACCGCCGCCGCCGCTATGTTATGCTTTAACCTCCTATTAAGACCTTAGATTTAAAAGTGTCGGAGCCGAAGTCGGAATCGAAGGTTTAATAATAATCGGAAGTTCAGACTTAACGGAACCGGAGTCGAAGCTCCGTAATATCCCTGGTCCAAATCACATATCCTACCACAGAGAAAATAATAAAGACGTTGTATTCACTTTTGACGACCGATATGGCGTAGAGGTCAGTATACCTGCACTTCACTCCAGAGATCGTGGGTTCGATTCCCATACAGGACAAATCTTTGTGTGCATGAATATGAATATTTGTTCTGGTCTGGGTGTGTTCTTATGTATATTAAGTATATACATACAAAAAAAAAGTCTTTAAGTATGTTTATCCATTCTTTAGAATCCACAAAACAAGTTCTTCATGATACTTATCTTAGAACTAATTAATCGGTGTGATTGTAAGAGAATATTCATTTATTATTATTCACATTACGTTATGGGTGCCACTATGTACCGTGTGGTACCTACCTAGGCTCGAAAATTGCCACCCCCTCTCGTCTCATGAGGAGAAGTACCAGTCGATGAAGAGAAATCCTTCGGGATGATGGGCAGCAGCATCATCCTGCGTACTTCCCATTACCAACCCGCCTGCTCAGCGTGGTGATTATGACCAAAATGTAATCTATTGGGGAGGCCTATATTCAGCAGTGGAATTTATAAGGTTCATTTGATGATATGGGTGCCACTAGCTCTGGGCAAGGGGACGTATGATCACGCCATTATGAGCAAATACCCCCCACCAAAATGTAATCTATTGGAGAGGCCTAAATTCAGCAGTGGAATTTATAAGGTTCATTTGATGATATGGGTGCCACTAGCTCTGGGCAAGGGGACGTATGATCACGCCATTATGAGCAAATACCCCCCACCAAAATGTAATCTATTGGAGAGGCCTAAATTCAGCAGTGGAATTTATAAGGTTCATTTGATGATATGGGTGCCACTAGCTCTGAGCAAGGGGACGTATGATCACGCCATGGTTTAACAGTTTTCACTCTAAGGCTGCCTGTCCACTGAAGCGGAGCGAGGCAGCAGAGTGGAAAAACGGAGAAATATTAACCAATGGAATTCGAGAACAGAAGAGAAGCGAAGATTTTATAAAATCCCATTGGTTAAAATTTGTCCGATTTTCCGCTACGCATCCACGCTCAGCTTCAATGGACAGGCAGCTTTAGTCCTCCACCTCATGATTCAGTTGAGGGAGAAAGAGTATGCATACCCCGAGAGGAGAGTAAATAGGCTTTCTGTGGAATTGCTTTAGAGAATATGCTATTCAAATTTCACTACGCTCTGGAATTCGCTGTCGGCTTATGTGTTTCCTATGATCCCGGGTCTTTTAAGCGGGCCGTCTTAAGTGGATGTGCTTTGCACCGTGCTTATTTCACGGTATGAAGCGCTTTCATTTTATTTTTGGACTGCATCGACTGCTTACCATTAGGTATGATGTAGTGATTATGACGTGTCACATTAAAAAAAATAACTACTAGGCTGAGACCTCCTCTTACAAACCGAGGCGAGAGAAATTGAGGTCATCTTATCACGGAGCCACAGGTTGCCTGTGGCGCACTTTGACCCTTCAGTCGGATCTTTTGTGCATTAGTTAACTCCACCACGCGGGTCCAGGAATGATAGGCCTTCTTGCTTCAGTAACATATTTGGAAAACGTAAAAAAGATGTTTCAAGGAGACAGGGACCAGTATTTCTACATACATACATGATGTCACGCCTCTTTCCCGTAGGGGTAAGCAGAGATCGCATCCTTCCACTTGCTACGATCTTGGCACACACTTTTAGCTTCATTCACACTCATTCAATGGAGGTTAATGAGTATGAATAAAGCGAGGAGTGTGATGAGGAGATCATAAAATTCAAAATTATTTATTTCATAAACTATTATACATAGTACTTGAAAACGTCAAAGTTAAATATAAAAAAAAACAATCGAAATATCATTACACTGAAATCACGAAGCTAAGATTCACTTATATGCAACAAAACAATTTAAAAACAAAAAAATATTTAGTGTAAGTGAATCTATGCCAGTTTCGAGCCACCGCTCTAAAAGAAGAACTGGCAAGAAAATTACAGGTTTTGTCTTTTAAATTTATCCATTGGTTTGGTACTTGAATTATCTTCATTTGTCTGTGAAACTATACAATGCAATATAATCTAACATTAACAATATTCATGTTTTAAGTCATTCAAATGTAATTTAATGTCATACTGAATGTAATAACTGAAATTTAGCCAAATCTGGTTGGAGCAGTAAGAAAACCCCAGGCTCTAAGCTTAAGTCTAAGGCAACCGGGATAATGCTAGGAAATGAGGGGCAATTAACTTTTACTAACGCAGGCCGTCATGAGTGGGTGCGCTTGTTACCTTGATTGTTCCACAGTATAGAGCGCCCTATTTTATTTGGACTTCATCGACTGCTTACCATCAGGCAGGATGTAGTCATTATTTATTTAAAACACGTGCACTTACTGGCTCACAGTGAGGACCAAAACGCCAGTAAGTCAATTAATTAAAAATTCAATCCATCATCAAGAAAATGAATGTCAAAAAAAGACAATGCAATAACAAGGTCAAATAAAGATATGTCTAATATATGGTAGTACATGTCAAAATAAATAATCTAGGAATAATATTATCAAATAAAAAGAAACAATATGTCAACTGTCACAATAATAGAAGTTATAGTGACAAGTATTGACATGTCACATAAAAATACATTACCTAGTAAATATACTGGTGTCCATAGTAGCGCTCATAACCAGTACTTTGAGATGTGGGTTGATGTCCAAGGCTCTCCTTAGCAAAAGAAGGGATAGGTCCGTATTGACGTCACGTTCGTGGGCTTCGTCGATTATCACGTGGCTGCAGCCTTCTAAACCTGGATAATTATAGGTATAGCTTAATTAAAAATAAGAAGAGCGGCGATAGCTTAGTGGCGAGACCCAAAGCCTTCAAATTTAAAGGGCGAGACTCTAGCTTGCGGTGGTGGCGTCATGCGTCGGATCGTCACGTTCCCTAAAATATGGTTGAGCGAAACGATGGCTGGTTCATGCGTCATACTCGTGAACGGGTGCCGCCAGTGGGAACTAGTCTGCTCATGTATGTTCATTCGTAATCATGCTCGTATAACTTTTTCTTCTTTTATTTTAAATCTTGTTACTGCAAAACACAGGTTTTTGTAGACTTATCAAATTGTTTTACTACTAAGTACATTTTCTTGTAACTGGCGGGAAAAGAAACTAACCTTGACGATTTTCTTGCCCGTTCTTTTACGATCAAGCTCCCGCCCGCAGTGAATGGGCGCTCTAGTTTTCAAGTATTGACCTTCATAAGAGGTCTTGTGAGCCAAACTTGAATAAATGATTTTGAATTTTTTGAAGTTATGTTCGTAAATATCGCTTGCTCCGTGCCTCGAAAAACCCGTAAAGCCGTTGGTCCCGGCTATCATGAACATCTGTCGCAGTCGATCTTAGGAAGTCTAATTCAATTTCCTAAAATTTATTTTTAATTTAATTTTCTAACGTACAACGTCCTAAAAGCTGATTTAACCATATTATGAAAGTACATTAAAATTAGGAAATTAATAAGGAACACAGAAAAGAAGGTACAAAAAAACAAATGTTTTTTAAAGAATATAGCACTTAGAAAGCAGCGTAGGGATTTAATTGACTCATTAGAAGTTTATGATTCTAAGCTTAAACAGAGTAGGAAAATGTATGACAGGGATACTGAAAAGCTTCAAGTGGAATTAGAAAAATTACACCAATCACTGAAATGTATGAATGAGAAATACCAACAGGCACAGAACCAAATTAAAGAACATATATTATCTGCAAATGAATTGATTGAACTAGCTAACTATAATGCAGAAAGATATGATTCAATATTAAATAAAAATTCAAATATATGTTTGGAGGAGGCCCGGGAACCCTCTCTTAATGTTGTCTCCTGTCATACATTGACCTCTCCTGTACTATTGCCTGGCTCATTTTGTAACAAGCCAATAGACAAGAAAACTATTATTTTCTCAGACAAACTCGGGCAAGGCATAGGTTCTATACTAATAAATAGGTTTAATAAAAATGTCATTAATTATTGTTCTCCTGGACAGAATATGTATAATATCGTCTGTAATATAAAAAAGAAGGACGTATGTGAATGTTCAGAAATAGTATTGTTATTTGGTGACAGTCTCTCGGTGAAAAAAAGGGACATTGTAAATAGTATTGATATTTTGACTCAGCTACAAGCGGACACAAAATGTAAATTTATTATTAGTGCATTCCCCTATGCAACAAATTTGACGCGGGAGCAAAATCAGCGAATTGCTGATTTGAATTTATTATTATATAACTTGACATGTCGTCATAGTGATGTATTATTTTTTGATATAAATAAATTTATAAAGTTTTTTAAGTTGACTTCTGATACAATGTATCTAAATTATAGGTTTAAGGTACGAATTGCTTCTTTGTTAGCATTTAATATTCAGGATTCTGTTATAAAATCTATAACACAATCCAAAATTAATTTTGTTCAAGTTAGTAGTCCTACTAATATTTCCTTTACAAATAATGCCTTGACATCACCCAGTTTAAACTGAGACACAAGACAAAGGCCAAGCCCTTTGAACTTAAGATTGTGCATCAAAATATTCAGGGCTTGGCTGGCAAGGTTCTAGAATTAGAATTATTTATTAAAAGCAGGAATATTGATATTATTTGTATAACTGAGCACTGGCTAAAGAAAAATGATACATCATTGGTTCTAAGTAATTATGATTTGATAAGTTCTTATGTTAGAGTATCAGCAATTCACGGTGGTTCTTTAATTTTTGTAAAAGACAGCCTTAGATGTAAAGATCGAAAAGATATTGTTAGCCTTTCCGTAGAACGTGTAATAGAGCTCTCCTGTGTGGAATTAGACAAATTTGTTGTTGTATGCGTATACCGACCTCCTTTAGGAAATAGTGCAACTTTTGAAACGGTTATGGAAGAGGTATTAAAGAAATTAAAATTAAAAAACAAACATATTATTGTATGTGGGGATTTCAATGTGAACATTCTTGAAAGTTCATCATTGACCACTCGGCTGGTTTCTTTGTTTAAATGCTTTAATTTGGTTAACCAATTTTCTGAACCAACTAGAATTACCACACACTCAGCTACATGTTTGGACAATATTTTTTCGGAGTGCATACCGGTAGATAAATCAGTATTTAGTTGTCTGACTTCTGACCATTGTGGATTACAAGTAAATTACATTGATGAGGTACATGAACCAAAATCTTTTCAATACAGACCTGTGACAGGTAAACGGTTAGAATGCTTCAAAGATAATGTTAGTAAAAATCTTGCTACGCGTAAAATTGTGCATAAGAATCCTAATATAATGTATGAAAATTTATTTAATGTAATTCAAACAGATTTTAACAAAATATTTACACCTAAATCTATTAAACCTACAAATAAACTTCAGTTTTGTGAGTGGGCAACTCAGGGAATATATAAGAGTAGAAATAGACTTTACGAATTATATAATTTAAAAAAATATAATCAATTCCCAAGTTTCTTAGAACATGTCAAAAATTATTCAAAAGTATTTAAAAGGGTGTGTGTAATGGCCAAATCCTTGTTCACAAAAAATAAAATATTGACATCCAGTAACAAAATTAAAGCAACTTGGAACGCTATAAGTCGCGAATCAGGAAAGTGTAAGCCACGTGATAATAACTACGCTCTTAAGGAGGATCAGGGAGTCGTTAATGATAATACAGCAATTGCAAACATATTTGATGAATACTTTGCTAAGATTCCTGCACTGACCACTTTTGAGCTGAAATCTTCACCGTCCACTGCCTTAGCTGTGCTTGAGAAATCCTTGCCTAATTATAGTTCCACATTTAAGTTCCATCATATTCATCAATTAGACATAATTAAAACTTTTGGATCTATTAAGTTAAAGAATACTGGCGATCTGTGGGATATGTCTGTTAAAGTTATTAAGACTATCTTGGATTCTATTGCTCCTTATCTAGCAGAATTATTTAACAAGTGCGTCGATGAAGGGACTTTCCCCGATCTTATGAAACTTAGTAAAGTCATACCTCTGTTTAAGACTGGCTCAAAGGAGGATAAAAGTAACTATAGACCAATTTCAATTTTACCAACTTTAAGTAAAGTTTTTGAAAAAATTATCTTAGATCAGTTATCTGCATACTTTTATGTAAATGAACTTTTGCACAGTCAACAATATGGTTTCATGAAGGGTCGTTCTACAGCTGATGCTGGTGCTGCGTTACTACAGCATATTTATGATGCCTGGGAGAGGTCGCAAAACGCCATAGGAGTGTTTTGTGACTTATCGAAGGCTTTTGACTGCGTTGACCACGGTACCCTTATTCTTAAGCTTAATTTCTATGGCGTGTGTGATTTGGCTCAGAAGTTGATAGTTTCATATCTTACATCTAGATTTCAAAAAGTAGATATTAATGGCGCTAAATCATCTGGTTCGTGTATACAGATGGGCGTTCCTCAAGGCTCAATCTTAGGCCCATTTTTGTTTCTGGTGTATATAAATGATCTTCCTTTCTTTATTAGTAGAAAGTGTGAAATGGTGTTATTTGCAGATGACACATCAATAATATTTAAAACTAACAGAAATAAAAATAATTATGACGATGTAAATAGTGCACTTTCAGAGTTGCTTCACTGGTTTACTGTTAATAATCTTCAGTTGAATGCTAAAAAAACTAAATGTGTTAATTTTTCACTACCCAATGTAAGAGATGTTGAAACCAATATAGAATTGAATGGTCAGAGGTTGGAAATGGTCGATTCAACCTTATTTCTAGGTGTAACACTAGATAAACACCTTCAATGGGGCCCACATATCGAAAGCCTTTCTGGTAAACTGAGTTCTGCCGCATATGCGATTCGAAAAATTCGTGAGATAACGGATGTCGAAACTGCTAGAATTGTTTATTTTAGCTATTTTCACAGTTTGATGTCCTACGGTATTTTATTGTGGGGATCTGCCGCTGAAATTGAGACTATTTTCATTTTAAAGAAACGAGCTATACGTTTTATTTATAAACTACGGTCTAGATCATCCCTTAGAGAGTTGTTTCGGGAAATTGGTATTTTAACTACTGCCTCGCAGTTTATCTTTAACTGTATTTTGTTTGTGCGGAAAAATATAAATAATTATTCTAAGCGCTGTGAACGTCACAGCCTTAACACACGAAATAAAAATAAACTGTTAAATCCTTTTCTAAGACTCCAAAAAATTCGGAAGTCTTTTATGGGGCAAGGTATGAAATACTACAACAAAATTCCGCATGATATATTGGATTTGCCCTTAAACAAATTTAAAGTAGCTATTAAAGAAACATTGATTAAGAAAGCATACTATTGTACGCAAGATTATATAAATGATAAGACGGCATGGCTGTAAATTGTATCTATCATAGAACAAACAATTTTGTGGTCTGCGGCTGTTTGATTTTTATAATATTATTGTTATTTCTGCTACTTTAATAGTACAAATGTGTACAAATCTTTTTATTTTGTGGCTTGAGTATGTCATGCACACTTAAATGTCTCTGGGGTGGCGGCGTTATGCGTCGGGTCGTTACATTCCCTAAAATATGGTTGAGTGAAACGATGGCTGGTTCATTCGTCATACTCGTGAACGAGTGCTGCTTGTGGGGACTGGTCTGCTCTTGTCTACTATTTTTATTTGTAATTAAAGATTTAGCTAACTGAGAAAAGTTAATATTATTTTTAATCTGATAGCTGCACACACAATTTTTGTTGTCCTATCATTCTCCTAAATGATGTTTTTGATTAGGAACGCATAGTATTGTTCAAATGATTATATAAATATTAAGACTGAATTGCTGTAAATGATATCTTTCATAAGACCAAAAATATTTGTGGTTTGCAGCACATTTAATTAATATAATGTTATTTTTGTTAAAATTTGTTTATCCTGTAGCTTGAGTATGTCATGCTCACTCAAATGTCTTTGCGGTGGTGGCGTCATGCGTCGGGTCGTTGCGTTCCCTAAAATATGGTTGAGCGAAACGATGGCTGGTTCATGCGTCATACTCGTGAACGGGTGCCACCAGTGTGGACTGGTCTGCTCATGTCTACTATGTTTATTCGTACTCATACTCGTATAACTTAAAATAAAAAGTTATTTTCTTCTTTTATTTTAAATCATGTGACTGCAGAACACATGTTTTTGTAGATTTGTCAAATTGTTTTACTACTAAGTACATATTCTTGTAACTGGCGGGAGAAAAAACTAACCTTGACGATTTTCTTGCCCGTTCTTTTACGATCAAGCTCCCGCCCGCAGTGAATGGGCGCGCTAGTTTTTAAGTTTTGACGTTCATAAGAGCTCTTTTGAGCCAAACTTGAATAAATGAATATGAATTTGAATGAATTTGAATTTGAAGCAACCTTAAACTGACGAATAATTGAGAAACAACTTAAATCGACACTTGGTTTGCCCCTGCTCAGGCTATCTTCAGGTAAAAATATTAGACTAACTCAGAACAAGGTTTACACGACAATCTATGAAACTAGAGAATCATTATTATCATAGTTATTTCAGTCATAAGATCAGTGTTGATTCAAAATAAATTTAAGTAAGTTTATACGGATCCACATCAAATACTCTGCTTGATTTGACACTAGACGACGAGTAGACGAGACTAGACTTGTGAGAGACGACCCAGTATATTTGTTAATTTATTCGATTCAAACCTTTCGAATACTTTTCAGTGAATCGATCATGGGCAGACTCAGATGACAAGTGTCTGGATAGAAATGTAACAAATTGAATACTATCGATTTTTCATGGCGACCGCATAATATTTAGCAGAGCTAAAATAAACCACTGAAAATATGTTTCAGATATAATTAATAAGCAATTATAAATAAATATTCTCTTACAATCACACCAATTATTTAGTTCCAAGATATGTGTTATGGATACTAAATAACGGAAAAAACATACTAAAGATTCATAGGAGAACACCCAGAGCAGAACAAATATTCATGTTCATGCACACAAAGATTTGTCTTGTGTGGGAATCAAACCCACGACCTCTCGAGTGAAGTGCAGGTATACTGACCTCTACGCCATATCGGTCGTCAAATTACATAACAAAAAGAAGAAAACTACCGTCCCCATGATTTTTGTACATACTCCAATTGACACTAAATCGAATGATTTTTAAACAATATACAAACTTTGGCCGATGGATGCAGGCGACTCAGGATCGCTCAATGTGGAAATCTATTGGGGAGGCATATGTTCAGCAGTGGACGTCGGATGGCTGAGCTGATGATGATACAAACTTTATTTACCTGGGTTAGACTGCAACCTGCGAAGTAATACTCCAGAAGTGCAATACAAAATAGAGCCGGCAGGAGGTCGGGGCGGCTTCGACTGTAAACGGACTTGGTACCCTATCGATTCACCGACCTGTAAAATACAAAACGAATATAAATAAATATTTTTAAAAAAAAATTCTTACAATCACACCAATTATTTAGTTCCAAGATAATAGTATCATTGAGAACTTGTGTTATGGATACTAAATAACGGATAAACATACTTAAATACTTTTTTTTTGTAAATATATACTTAATATACATTGGACAACCAGTTCATGTTTATGCACACAAATATATGTCCTGTGTGAGAATCGAACCCACGACCTCTGGCGTGAAGTGCAGGTATACTGACCTCCACGCCATATCGGTCGTCATTTGGCTGTTTAAATTAATTAAGACGTATGCTATTAATAAATATTATGAGGTTGATAACTATGCTTGTTATGACTGAGTTCAAACCCCCTTATCAAATACCACTGACGAGAACCCCCCACTTGTATCAGTGACAAACACATCATACAAGTAAATAAGCACTCCATAAACTAAGCCTAGCTACATATAATTCCGATACCTAGGTACTTTAGTTTAACTTCCTGGTCTCATTGAGTTACAAGCGCTACCTACTTTTTGCCCTATTCGAAATTCTTCATTCGGGTTAATTCCTTATATCTACTAATAATGTATTTCCTTATCTCACCTCCAGCCCATTAAGAATTTTGTCACTGAATTGCCACTACTAAGAATGAGCGTCCTCACACCAAGGTGAAGGGGGTTCAGGTAAAAAGTTTGCAACCTAGAGGTTGGATTACGATTAAACTTTCATATGACATACATAATGTCACGCCTCTTTCCCGTAGGGGTAAAATTCAAAATTCAAAAACATTTATTCAAGTTTGCCTCAAAAGAGCTCTTATGAAGGTCAAAACTTAAAAACTAGCGCGCCAGGTAGGCAGAGATCACATCCTTCTACTTGCTACGATCTTGGCACACACTTTTAGCTTCATTCACACTCATTAACCTCCTCATACACGCCCGTCGGTTTAGGGTACTTTTGACCTGTTCTTTCTAAATTTTTTTTTGAATTATTATAAAACAATTTGTTCGCATTAAAATACTCGAATCGCATGCCTTCAGTAGAGTAGCAAGCGTTCTTAGTTTAAAACATCCAACTTACTTCCTCTACAACTCGCTAGCGACCGTTGAGCAAGATCAATGGCTACTCTCTAACAAAATAAATTTAATACTCTCCTCGGTTTCGAAATTGGAGCCCTGTAGATCCTCGCTGTAAAACCGCATGCCTTCAGCACACCAACGACCCCATTCGCTAGCGACATGTTCAGCAAGCCTTATGGCAACGACTCTCCGAGGTTTCGACACTACAAACCGCTAGCTTTTAGTACAGCAGCAAGCGTTCTATTTTAGTCTAAACGAATCTACACACTCCTCTATCAACTGGCTAGCGGCCCGTTGAGCAAGCCCTATGGCAGCGAATCTCCGAGGTTCAGACGTTTTTTTTTCGGAGTAAAAATCATCTAATTACCTACTCCCGCTGTGGGAGGAGCGGGAGGGTGAGTCTAGACTTTTACTGACTAAAAGCCATCCATGCTCCTTCTTGTGCCTGCTACGTCCAGAGGCCGCGGCAACCCTTTCGGACAGTCCCGCAGCCCCGGCAGGCCCCTCCCTGGGGGCCCGCACTGTGCAGACATCTCTTTGAGGCGCGCGTGGAACACAAACGTGCCGTCGACGCGGTTCAGACTCTACGAATCTGACGCCTTCAGCACAGCCATGAGAGCTTAGTCTTACATTATAATTAGTTGAGCAAGATCCATAGCGCTGTTCGAGATTCCGAAACAACGTCGCCCGCCGCAGCGAGTGCTCATTCTTAGTTTAAAACATTCAACTCACTTCCTCTCCTAATTCGCTAGCCACCCTTTGAGCAAGCCCTATGGCAGCGACCCTCCTTGGTTCCGAGACTATGATCCCCGCTGCAGAACCGCATGCCTTCAGTAAAGCAGCCGGCGCTCTCGTAGACTTTCCACAACCCGCCGTTCCCACAAGCACTACCACTCTGGAGCTATTTAACGCTGATGTTATTTTCTCTCTATAACAATAAAATAACATAAATTTCACTGCGTTAATTTTAAAGTTATCTTGACATTCATAAGAGTTCCGTGGGAGCCTAAGTTGAATAAACATTCTTCTTTCATGACTTCAAGACGATTTGGAGGAAACTGGGATGACAGAAATGTCTTTACAAATTGTAACGAAGTAAGTTCTTGAACATCTCAAACAGCGCTTATGCCAAAACCAACTAAGCCCAAGCAAGTCCGAAACTAAACAGAATTAAACTATGACTCCTAGACAACGGATACACGTACATAAATGCATAGCAAACACAGGTATTGCAGAATGCTGGAGGTAAATAGTGTTCAAATTTGTGATAGATTGTAATATGATTACGTACACCTTGTACAAAAAAATTACACTTTAATAATAATTAGGAGTTTCTTTATATTATATTTTATAGTTTATCCCTATACAGGGTTACAGGTTAAGTCGACCTATTCCCGTTAAGGGCGTGTAGTTTACATCGTTTCTGACTGATTTGCTTATGAAACACCCTATCCTAAATCTAACCGTTTTCGAGAATTTTAATTTAACTGCTTTTTATAAAAAATATCCGATTTCCGGCTATCAGCTAAGATATTTTTAAATGTATAAGTCTTATTGTTATAATTGTTGGTTTTTACATGTAAAATAAGATGGTTCGAGACCTCAATAACCAATATTTTACATGAAATGAATAAATTAGTCGTTGTGGACAATAAACACTTGAAGAAAAATATAAAATTTTAGAATGTGAATTTTCTTAAAAGAATATCTTAATAAAAATTTACGGCTCCTGTTTTGCAGATGCGCTTTAAAATATCTACGTTTCATTAGTTATCCAACAAGGTATAACAATCTAGGATTTTATTAAAAATTTGTAGAAAAATCTTAGTTCATATGCTAAAGGGGAGACAAAAAAAAGCTAAATAAAACAATACATGAGTACAAGACACTAAATTTATTAAATTTTTAACAAAACATGTCTAAATAAGTGTGCGTGTATTGTAGGTTGCCAGGTGCAAAAGTCTTTTAGAATGGTAGCCGGATCTCTGCCGGTGATTCTTTGCACCCCCTGCCCCGCCGTTACCAAGAAAGCTACCGTAATCTCGAATAGCGGGGCCGCCGGAGACTGGGGGCCGTTTGTGTGTATGTGCCATTCTATTAGGGGTATTTGCCCGTAATCACCACGCTGGGCAGGCGGGTTGGTGATCGCAGTTCCAGCCAGTACGCAGGATGGCGCTGCTGCCCATCATCCGGTCCTATTTCTCTCCGTCGACTCTTACGACTCCCCATGAGATGAGAGGGGGTGACGCTATTCTCGCTATTCGGGGGGGCCGGCGCCACACGGCAAATTCTAGGCCGACAATTTAAATGGGGAATATTACGAAAATTTTCTTCGAGGAGACCTAAGTAATCTATTAGATGATTTGCCTCTCAATCTGATTCGAGACATGTGGTTCCAGCATAATGGCTGCCCTGCACACTTCAGGCGAAGTGTCAGAGAATGGCTGGATACAAATTATCCAAACAAATAGATTGGACGAGGTGGGCCTTTACCCTAGCCAGCCAGAAGTCCGGATCTAATCCCCATGGATTTTTATGTGTTTTATGGGGCACATGAAGAGTCTGGTTTACAGTGAGCTTCACCCAATTACATCAGTTGAAGTGTTGAGAGATCGAAAAATAAATGCGGCTAATTAAATTAAAAGAAATTTAACTACTGGTGTAGTAAAAAGTGGACGTCGCAAAAGAATGAGAAGAATTGTGTTTAAAACAGAAGCGGACATGTTGAACATAAAATTTAGACATGTTTTGTTGAAAATTTAATAAATTTAGTGTCTTGTACTCATGTATTGTTTTGTTTAGCTTTTTTTTGTCTCCCCTTTAGCATATGAAACTTAGATTTTTCTACAAACTTTAGATAAAATCCTAGATTGTTATACCTTGTTGGATAACTAATGAAACGTAGATATTTTAAAGCGCATCTGCAAAACAGGAGCCGTAATTTTTTTTTAAGATATCCTTTTAAGAAAATTCACATTCTAAAATTTTATATTTCAAGTGTTTATTGTCCACAACGACTAATTTATTCATTTCATGTAAAATATTGGTTATTGAGGTCTCGAACCATCTTATTTTACATGTAAAAAACAAACAATTATAACAATAAGACTTATACATTTGAAAATATCTTAGCTGATAGCCGGAAATCGGGTATTTTTTATAAAAAGCAGTTAAATTAAAATATCTCGAAAACGGTTAGTTTTAAGATAGGGTGTTTCATAAGCAAATCAGTCAGAAACGATGTAAACTACACGCCCTTAACGGGAATAGGTCGACTTAACCTGTAACCCTGTATATCTTCATTTGACCTTTAAAAAAATCCCTAGGCAAAATCCTTCTCAAAAGTGGTCCTTCGCGAAAAAAGGTCCGTGCTTAGAAAGGTCCCTCTTCCTTGCACAGGAAAATTGCAATTTATTAATAATAAAATTTTAGGTTAAATAATCTCATATTTATTATTTAAGTAACAATTAGGATTTACCACTCCCGTTAATCGCTATAAACTAACTTCAGATATAAGCTCGAAATATTCTGCTAATTTAAAATTTTCTCTATAAGCCTAAGGGGTCACTTATTTACAAAAGTTAAATGTTAGATCATGGTTTGCTTTTGAAACGCTAGTGTACCAACTGAGTACGCGGAACTAATCAGGCTATATCCACCTAAAGAAGTACTCTTAAAACGTAATGTTACTAAACAAAAGAATAACCTGCATACATTTAAGGCAACTTTTGTAATTACTCTTAATTCGACCTAAATATTTAAATCATAGAGCTAAAATGTCATTAAAATTGGCCAATTTATCAAATTCAAGGCGTAATCATCACAGGATCGTAAATTTAAAATTTCAAGTTCTTTTAATTATACGGTGACTATAAAGTAGTTTATAGCACATCTTTATGCAAAAGGTAACCGGTACAAGTTTTCCTGCTTCGCTAAATTACCTTTTTGAACAGCAAACGAGACAAACAAGTCTACTTTGAATACTCGTCTCTCAGATATACATACACTTCAAGCTTACACTAAGAGTACTGTTTATCAAACTGTGTAGTGCATATTCTTTATGAAAATAACAAGGATGCCGCATATTGTGATACAGTTCGTATTGTTATATATATCGTTATGTCTCGGACACAAAGTGCCAGTTAACAACGAATTGACGGGCAGAATAGGGAATTTCTCAATAGAAATCCTGTTTCACACAGCTCAAATGCAACCGGAGGATACAAATCTAGTGGTCTCGCCAATAACAGTATGGACAGTTTTAGCAGCAACATCAGAATGCGCTGGGGGTAATACGTTGAAAGAAATCAATAATGCTATAAGACTTACTACAAAACGCGAAAAAATAAGAAAAGATTTCAAAGATATTAACCGATGGTTAGAAGTAAAGACTAATGCTATACAGCTGTCTAACATAAATGCTATGTTTGTTGATGTTGACACAAGTCCAATGAAAGATTTTATTGAACTTGCCGATGATAATTATTACACTAAAGTTGTTCCCTTGAAATTTATGGAATCTGAGTCGTCGGCTGCCGCAGTAAACAAGGTTGTTTCCAATTTAACACATGGAAGAATATCTAAACTGGTAGATAGCACATACTTTGCGAAATCTTCTATGATATTAACGAGTGCAGTGTTTTTTAAAGCCCAATGGACACTGCCATTCGATGCGTCTATGACTGAAAGGAAACCGTTTTTTAACAGAGATGGTACGAAAATTGGGGAAGTTAATATGATGTATAGCAAACACACATACCCCTACGCCTATATTCCTGAACTTCAAGCAAGTGTTATAGAGTTACCGTATGGATTTGAAAATCGTCTATCAATGGTCATAATGCTCCCGAATTCAGGTATTTCTTTGGAGAATATGTTCAAACAATTCGGCATGTACAATTTGGATAAAATGTTCGCGGAATTGAGAAAAGCTAAGGAAGAATTTAGTGACGACGAAGTGCAATGTTTTATTCCACGATTCAGAAGTAAGTCAGATATTGATTTGACGTCTATTCTAAAGGAAAGGTTTGGTGTTTCACGTTTATTTGATCCTTCGAAAGCAAGATTGCCTCATATAGCACGCAGACCTATATATGTATCAAGAATGGTGCATAAAGCTGAGATAGAAGTGACCGAAGAGAGCACTACTGCAGCTGGAGTTACCGATCCAGAGCCAGATTTCGTCAGAACTAGGTCTATACGATTTGTAGCTAACAGACCATTCAGTTACATGATAATAGAAAAAGTTACTAACACAATAGTCTTCGGTGGATTGTACCAAGAACCTTCTTTATTTTAAAAGCAATATAGACATATTGTAATTATGCTATGGATATTCAAGTAGGAGCTTTAAATCGCTGGTTTAAACTAACTGCAGGTAATAAAATTATGAACTTTTTTGTCAAAAGAATACTGAACAAATTTGTATAAGATACGTTAACTTTTCTACGTAACACGTCATGAAACAAGTATTTTTTAAAGATTTAATTTTGGATATATTATAAGAATTATCTACATATTATAATGCAGTTAGTAAAATTAACATAAAGATTTATCAATTTATTACGTACTACAATTTAAGTACCTTTGTCTTGTCGTAATACAAATATTTCTTTTTTAAATTTTGTTCTTATTCAAATATCTTCAATGTTTTGTATACTGTGTCGTTGACCGATCGATACTTCTATTTAATGAATGAGCAAAAAAATATAAGCTTAAACCTAAAATACCAGTTAATTTTACGCGAATTCTATATATACGTTCCTTTTATGACGGGAATATAACAAATAATTAACCCCCCGCCCCAAACTAAAGATAGGTTGTGTTTTAAGTACTACAGAATAGACACTAAAATACAGAGGGCACAGGACCTTTAAAATTACGATTTTTTAGTAGTGCTTCGTAATTTTAAGAGTAATTTATTTATTTATTATATTTAGGGCGACCAACAAAACATACACCAAAAATGAACATAACAAATACAGTTAATACTTAAAAGCTAAGTGCTGTTTTACTTTTTATATAGACTATTTTACTTTTTAAATTTGTTTAGTAGTTTCGAAGCCTATTCAGTGGAAACAATGAAACCTTTCCTCTTTATAATATTAGTACGAAGTATAGATAGAAGTGATAAATAAAAAAAGGCTCGAGCTACTGGTTTCCTAAAATAAATCCGTGGATGAGCTCAGTTGGTTCATAAGATACAAACGAAACGCAAAGCCGCTAAGACAGTGACAGTAGAAAGTTATACGTCAGAACGACATTTAACAGTAACGCTGACAATTCGTACGTCAAGGTGACATTTATTTTTACTGGTTCTACTGACAATAATTGTGAGTCAAAAAGTCGTTGAGTTTTCACTGACGCTTCGTACGTCAACATGACGTTGTATACGTAACATGAACGTCAGCCAACTGACAGTCAAAATCCAAGTGAGAGTGGCACTCTCGCTTTCCGAATGCACTTTCGATTTCTATTCGTTACGTTGTGCCCCATGACGTATATCTACGTATAGCAGACATAAAAACTCCGGGGAAACGTCACCATTATAAAATAGTAGGGAGATATTATTGGTAGATCCGAACTTAAATCATTTTATTTCTTTAGTATGTCGGATTTCAAATTATTTAATAGAATTATTGAAGGTTATAGAATTTTGTTACTTTAAACTTATTTCGTAAGTAAAAAATCTCAAAGTATTTAGCTTGTTTGAAATAATTGTATCTACTTATACCTAGTGTTATTTTTTTTTTTGAATTGAACTGATTCAGTATGTCTAATATTGGGGACTGCTGTTTTTACAGCTCAACATCTGTTAAACAACATGTAATTACTTATTTATACACTATTTACGTTAAGTATATTCATTTTTTTTAAATCCAGCCCATTTGTACCACTTCAAAATATTATATCGGACATGAAAAATTGCAAACCCGCTCAATAATAGAATTTGAACAGTTTCAATAACACTCTCAATGAAAATTTGGCAGTAAAACAGTTTCTCTCGGCAGAAATGAGATCGAATTGAACGGGCGAGAGAACATCGCGGTCACTTGGCCTCTCTCCTATATTTACGCAGCACTTTTGATGCCGAGTCATATGACGATCTAGCGGGCGAGGTTACGTCACATGACGTCACTGTGCATTTCATTGGCGCTAAAATTCTTTCAATAAATATATAATTACGTAAACAGTAAAGAATCTCGATCTGAAACTACTTCTATGAACGACAAACGCATATTATAATTTTCGAATCTAAGTTTTACCCCTAACATTTTACTTAATCAAAGCTTAGTAAGCTGGAGATCAAAAGAGTATTTTTATCTCCATCAACTTTTTTAAAGCAAAAGCTTAAAAAGAAATAATGGTCAATACATGTCCTAAAAGGGCGTCAAAAATACTTTCAATGAAAATTTGTCGGTAAGCAATTTCTTTCGGTAAAAATGAGATCGAGTCGAACGGGCGAGAGAACATTGGGGTCACACGGCCGTTCTCTTATATTTTCGGGTCACTTTCGATGCAGCGTAATATGACGATATTGGCGATCTGAAAGTGGGCAAGGCTACGACGTCACATGACGTAAATGTGCTTAGTTTCACTTTCTGAACGCAACGTCACGTACATTCGAAATTGAGAGTGATTTTTGTATTTTGCTCGTCATAATAAGGTCAGATATCTAAAGAATCCGTCCACCTCAGGCGAAATAGAGACAATACTGTTCGTATGTGGTTGAGTTCATAAACTTTGTTCAAATTTAATATCATATGTCAAATCATAGGTGTCATAGATTAGGTAAGTGAAAGTATATATTTAGATTTTGAAGTATAGATGTCGCTGTACTTTTTTAATCGCACAATTAATTTGTTATAACTTTTCCATACATAGTTGTTGAATACATGGTCCTAACAACTATTGCTTCTCGCCTTAAAACATGGCTCTGCGTAAATTGGCTAATATTTATATCATCTTATATCATCCGAATTAATCAAACAGTAGTATTTAAAGTCTTAATAATTTGAACATTTATTTCTTAAACAATTTAATTCTAATTATATAACTGATTATTCAATCTGAATACCTACATACTAAGTAATTAAGTCGAGGAAGTATGTATTTCAAATAACAAATAATAAAAAAAGAGTAATATTTTTTATAACAGAATAAGATTATAATCTGTAACATTAGAAGAATTATAACTTCCTCCTTTTGGAAAAATTAAAAAAACCTCTACCGGACATTTATAATGTTGTGTCAATAAGTAACTTATATATAAAAAGTATTTACGTATGTTTATCCATTATTTACAATACAATGATGATTTTTTTAAATTATTTATTTAATTCAGTAAGTACAGGTTATAACAACTTATTTATAACATAGTCCCACAAAACCGTGAGTACGGTTTAACTGCGCGGTCTGAATTATTCATATATTTTTTTTACTCTACAAATTTGCTCAAACAATCAATATTGCCAGTATGTGCAACTACAGGAGTAATTTTTGACCTTCACGAAATGAAAATGAGGCCATTCATCACAAGGCTTTGAGCCTTAAGTATAAAGGTCAAGCGAGTTGAGGAGATGATTTAAGGTTAACCGAGTAACACCTCAGGTCACAAATCGAGGTCTTAAGGCCTCGCTTTTAGGAATCCGGGCCAATTGTGTGTTTCTCGGTCGCGCCTCTAATAGCCAGGGTACGGATAAAAAATACGAGCGCATGAAAATGAATGTATCGAAATAATTGAAAATGAAAAAAGTATTAATTGTAACTCAATAACTAACCTTCACGATTTTCTTGCCTGTTCTTTTACTCGCAGTGAATGGTCGCGCTAGTTTTTAAGTTCATTTTGACTTTTTTTTGACAATTAAGCACAGAATTAGAACAAAGTTTACAAATTGTTTAAATATTCGCATTATACATCGTTTTCTAGACCCAAACTAAACAAAGCTTGTACCTTGGAAAAACAATTTTAATAATAATTAACGATTATAGTATTAGTTTTACGTTTTTTTACATACTAATAATAAAAACATTTATTTGGTATTTTGAAATACATAATTTTACTACATGTGTATTTGTTAACTGTATTAATATGTAATTAGAATAAGACCGTTTACGGCCGGCATTTTGTAAAAACGCCTTATAATAAAACACGTATATATACGAGTAACCCCAAAAAGTAACTCTAAATATTGAAACTAAAATATTACTAGACATGAGCCTGGTAGCATAATGCCATAACTAAGATTGCCACGACTCTGGTATGCTGTAGACCCTGTGGCCATAGTGAAGAAAATTATTCCACATGAACAAATTCACAAATCGCTATAATTTGAAATAAGAAATCGAAAAATTACTACCATACTTTACCTCAGTAGACTCTTAATTTGGGGACCTATTATATTCATATTAAAATGAAGACCCCTAAGAATCACGACAGACTGACTGACAAATCCTCCCGTTAGAGCCACCGACAGACTGACAAATCTTGAGAAAAAACCACAATAAATCGATTATCTGACAAATCTTGACAAATTTTGACAAACAATCCTTTTAGCTTTTATTTCTCTCTCATTCACTTTCTGGATTATGGTACCGCCAAAATCTCTTACATTGTAATTAACATTTTATTTTTGTATTGCCATTTTCATGTATTTTATGTCAAAATTTGACAAACCTAAATGTTCTTGTTGATCTCAAAGACAATAAAGTACATTTCATGTTTTATTAATTTGGATTCATAGTTATAATCTAGTATAGATACTGAGAAAGAGGACGAACATGAAACGGATTGAATTGATTGTGTGCCAAATTATATGATGCAGGGGGTAGATGAGGCAATGACGACCGAGGAAAATGGAAAGAACATACGGGCTGACCTTGATAAACTTAAAACAGGCAGGAGGATCATGGCAATAAGCTCGCCACCTATTACTTTCGACCAACAATATAACTGGCGAAACGTGGGCGTATAATATCCCTCTGCCTAACCCTTCAGGGAAACAGGTGGGACATCATGTATGTATGTAAAATTAATTTAATAATATCAGAATTTCGTAAAATGTATTCTACAATAGACTTGGAATGATTAATAATAAACTATTCATTTAAGGTAATTAGTAAACCTCAGTGGCCAAGTGAATTTTATCTACTAAGTTTTCGACAGTAACCGTCACAATTATATTATTTATTTTTATAAATTTAACACAAATGGCTTTTTAAAGTTAGCATTTTGATTTACATTCGCAAGTAATAATGTTTAAGGACAGTTAGTGTCAATTGTAACCTGAAATTCAGCCTAATCTGGTTAATTCAGTAGCTTCACAGCCAAATGAAGATTGTAATTGAAGTACCAACCAATGGATAAATTTAAAAGAGCATAGCCTGTGAGTTTCTTGCCAGTTCTTCTTACAGAGCGGTGGCTCGGAACTGGCACTTAGATTCACTTACACTTAACTATTTTTTGTTTTGTTGCATATAAGTGAATTTAAGCTTCGTGATTTCAGTGTAATAATATTTCGATTGTTTTTTATATTTATATTTAATTTTGACGTTTTCAAGTACTATGTAATAGTTTTGAAATAAATGATTTTTGATTGATTTAATTATGAAGTAGTCACCGTGTTTTGCTGTCAATAACTTGCAAATTTTCTAATATTAAAAATTTACAATACCTACTATCGGGCCTGTTTGACGAAATGATTAATTTTTGATTTGATTTGAAACCACCCAACCACGAATATAACTGGCGATAATGTGGGCGTATAACAAGCCTCTGCCTAGCCCCTCAGGAAAACAGGCGTGATACTATGAATGTATGTATGTATGAATACGCACGTATACTGGTCGATTGGCAGGGGCGTTAAGTCCTCTTCATAGAGCCTAAATTTCTCTTGAATAACTTTATTTCTCTTGAGTAAAGTCGTTTCAGACGGCCTTCGTATTATCTTCCCATATATTGGATGCACTATTGTTTTCGATTCTATATCTAAAAACAAAATACTTATGTTATATTTTTAAATGAATCGTTCAATAACGGGTCAAAACCCTTAGGGGCTTATTACAAAACAAGGTCTAAAGTTAAACCAGGTTTAAAACTAGTGCTGTCTCTGTCTCCACTTTATCAAATAAAAGTGACAGCACTTCTTTTAAATATGGTTTAACTTAAGACTAGAGCTGTAACGGAGGCCTTTTTAGCGGAGGCGGAGGAGAAAGTGGATATAGAAAAATACTCATTTATAGATAGATAGATATACTCTTTATTGGCCAAGAAACTTAAAAAACTACAGATTACAATATTAAGAGAAAAATTAAATTTAAAGCCAATCTAGGCTGTCTTATCGCTAAAAGTGATCTCTTCCAGACAACCCGACGCAAAGGAGAGAACAGGATAGCAGTAGGCAGAGCACATTAACTTTAAAAATAATAAACACAAAAACTATTTGTTAAATATGAATAAAATACATTTATGGTACTTATAATAAAAAAGTCTGTATTTCAATGAAATAGGTACATACATTGATAGTACGCTTTAAGTACTTATTTAATCAACTAGTATTCAAAATTAAGAAGAGGCAAATTATATTTGACTAACAAGAGTTTGGCGGCGAACGGTTGGGTCGTCGTCGAGCGTCGCTGCTCGCGCGTTTTAGTACCGATTAACGTAAACACACTTCCGTTATAACTCCGCATATATTTTACGGAGGCGGTGGCGGATACGATACGATTTCTTGCGGAGCTTCCGCAGTAACGGAGGTGATGTTCCGTTACGACCCTACTTCAGGCCTTGTTTTTTAATAAGCCCCTTAGCCTTTAGCATTACCCTTAACCCATTTTAATGCCTTTGCTACTCCTCGGCAAATGTATATTATACCTACAGGCTTGAAGTATTGCTTATAACATTATATTTAACATTAGCAATATAACTACTACCGAGCAGTAACCTTGCTAACAGCTTGTCAATATACAATAAATTTAAGGTCCATTTCTAACTTATATTTTTTTTATGAATTTGTCATATTAAAAACTATTTATATATATTATTATTTAAATATATAATATTACTTACCAGATAGATCGGTAATGCCTTCAATATCCTCTTCATCATCAGTAAAATCTTCTATAACAAAAGAAAAAGGGACTTAGAAATATATATTCTCTAATTTACATTTTAAATACCGGCCGATATGGCGTGGTGGCGAGTATACCCTCACTCCGCTCCTGAGGTCGTGGGTTCGTTTTGCACAAAGAACAAATATTTGTGTGTTTATACACATATGAATATTTTTCTGGTCTGGGTGTTTTTTCCTATGTATATTAAGTATGTATTTACAAAAAATAAAGTACTTATGTATGTGTATCCGTTATTTAGTATCCATAACACGAGTTCTTAATGATAAGTATTAAGAACTAAATATTTGGTGTAAGGGTCAGAAATATTTATTAAATGTTTTAAAAGTCAAAACAGGAAAGTATGTCTATGACACAATTTATCAACATGGATTTAGTATTCAGACAGGTTTGAGCATTTGTGACAAAAAAACGAGCCGTGCGAGATGTTTAGTATGGGGGGCTCTTTCTGATAGTACGGCGGGCTCTTTCTAATAGAATGACATTGACATACAAATAAAATTATCCTTTTTGTCCTGTGAAAGGATAGGCCGCAATCACTGGATCACTGACTTTCACTATTCACCATATTTTACATTATTACTTACCATAAACAGAACAATCGAGTAGAATTCGTAAACTGAACTGTACTGTACATTAAATTACAATAATAAGTAAAATAAAACTATACTTATGAATATTTGCTGCACGTCATAAATATGTCAAAGTCCGCCATGACATGGTCAACAGTGTTACCAGAACAAAAATATTACAAGGCAACTTTAGTAAAAAACATACATTTGCAATATTCTTTGCCGGAAATGTAAAGGTGATTATTATACTAAGCTGTTTGTCTTGTTATTTTAAAAGTACTATTTACTACCAACAGCAGTAATTTTGTAGATTAGCAAGTGAGAGAACGTGTCTCAGAAAAATGTACATACAATCACGCCTGTAACCCCGAAGGGGTAGGCAGAGTCATATTATACACCCACATTTCGCCAATCATATTGTTGGTCCCACGTAAAAGGTGACGAGCCCTTTATTTATGTTTGCTAGAGCGTTGATTGACAGGTGCACCACTTGCAGGTGAGGTTGGCTCGGGCGCCTAAGATGTTCTAGGATAGTTCTTCCCCACGCACCCTCAGAAAAAATAGGTAATCATAATATGAATGGCGTACCATTGTCAATAGTGGAATCTCTCGCTATCGGCACCATTTGCATAGATTTCGACGCTGCTTTTCTAGAAGTTTTATCGTAAATATTTTCTGAAAAAAAAGGAAGGTTTAATTAAGTTTAATTATATTTTATAAGAGACTTCTTGGCGGGAAAGTAAAGCGATAAGTCTGTAGTTTTGTTTTATTTTCTAAAATTTGTGATATTTCAATTCAATTTAATTCTTAGAACATTAATGTGTAATAACGGTGGATTATTAACCGTTAAGTGTTTGTAAACGTACGTGAGTGTTGGTAAATGAAACAAAACAGTGCAACATAACTTTTCAAATTCTCTCAAGAAGTCCATTTGAGATATCAGTATAGTCCCACATCTTTAATGAGGACTCAAGGCGTTTAGGGGGAGGGTACCTCATTTACCAATTATCGTCTTTATTTGACACTGGCTAAATGTACAAATCGCACAAAGCCATTATTTATAACAAAATATATAAAGTTGTAATTTTAAATGTTTGTTTACATTGTTTCATAATTAATTAAAATTATTTATGCACTTGACAGGAAGATATACAAGCCCATCTCATATTATACCAAAACAAATCCAAATTGAGCAGATTTCTCGTAAACCCAACCATTAAGTTTAAATCAGTATTAACTTAAATTAGTAATACAATTACGCCTGGTTCTCCAAGGGAGAGGCAGTGGTTTATTAACGCCAAAATTTTGGTAATTATATGATTGAACGTAATAGGTGGCGAGCCTATTGCCGGTTATCCGAAACTTTTATATTTCCCAGATTACATTGACAGGTGCACCACTTGCAAGTGGGGTTGCCTTGAGCTTTTAAGATCTTAGTAGGATCCATATACACCTTTGATGTCAAATTCAGATTTTGGCTTCAAAGGCTTTTATGACAGTCAACTTAAAAACTAAGGGGGTTATTACAAAACAAGATCTAAAATTAAAACAGGTTTAAAACTAGAGCTGTAATTTTTAGGGTTCCGTAGTCTACTAGGAACCCTTATAGTTTCGTCATGTCTGTCCGTCTGTCTGTCCTGGCTCTTTCTCCTCCGATTGCCACGAAAATTGGTGGAGAGATGTATATTGATAATCCAAAAATTAGTTTTAAAAATTATAAAAAAAATAATTATTTTTTACCCCCCCTCCCATACAGCGAAAAGTTAATTCGAAAAAAAATTCTTCTTACCCCATCGAGTGAGGTATTGTTAAAAAGGTATCTTTAAATACAACAAAAATTGCCTTGAAACCACGTGGATCAAACCCCCCAGTCTCGAGATATATTAATACAAAGTTAAAATTAGAGCGTCCCCCCCCCCTTAACTTTAGAAATACAATTACAATAATTCTGAAAAAATGTGCTGTATACCTCCAAGTAAGTACTTTCAACGAAAACTATAGCGGACTCTGTATCATTCATAGTTATTTTTATACAACTTGACCAACTTATGACGTGCAGTTGCCCTAACTAAATGGTAATGTATGGAAATAACTATCTACAAACTATGAAAATAAGTAGGAATGTTACATACCTACCTACATAAAAAAGTGGGCCAGGGTAGAAGAAGCTGGATTATACAATTCATTTTTTAGCTACCATCGTCCTATATGGCTGACTATACCTACCTGCCTACCTTCTTAAGCTTCTTCGTCTTCAACGAATTTTTTTTTGTGTCAAGCGGTCGGCTCATCTTATGGCACAATGAAAGGGTTCCATCCTTTCATTGTGTGTGTCCGACACGCTGGCCGGTTTTATTTAATAAGATGAAGACAGTGACATCACTAGTTTTACACCTGGTCTAATTTTAGATTTGAAGAAATGAGATCTGAGAAACGGTTAACAGAGGAGTATCATGTTTGAGATAATAAAAATTAAATAGGTGAAAACTCACGTACATACTTATTTCATTCTCATAATCATTCCAAATCCTATCGATTCTCTCCACAGAACTTTGACTAACATTAACTTGTATAGGTTGATTTACTGCACTGCGTAGCTCGTCTAAGGCTGATCTGTCATAGATGGGGTTGCCATTGTTATCAATTCTTTTATTTATGTATAGCCAGTGCAAGGCCTGTGTGGCCACTTTATCGGCTGCTTGTCTTTTTGATAAGGCTGTGCTGAAAAATATTTTAAAAAAACCAAACATTTATTTTTAATTTTGAGCAAGTTACTAATTGCCTATACTGACTATCAGTTTTATCTTTTTAAGTTTATTTTTAACTAAAAATTTACCACATTTTTATGGGTGGGTTTTTATATTTGTGGCAAAAAGTTTTGCCACCTTATGTCTTGCTTCAATATATCGCACCTTCGGTGCAACAAAGTCGCAACAGCTCATTTTGTAATTTTACAGGAGAAGAGTTTTAATGTTTTTTTTGCATGTATTTCGTTATTTATCGATTACTATTTAAAGTAGTTTTTAAATCTTTATAGAATTAATTGTTTATTCAGTTTGGCTATAGTTTTACGTAGAAATCTATCAAAATCTTTTAATAAAAGACATTACAAAAAAAAAGTCCTGAATGGTGAAACTTTGTTGCACCAGGAGTTATTTAGTTTTATGACTTAAGTATATAAGTCATAAATACCTTTGTGCGGATGTATCTCCAACGTACGTCAAACAACGGGGGCACTACTGACCATGAAACGTTGTCGGCCCACGCATGAAAAATCCACTAATAACCACAAAGGCACCTACGCCATCTGGTAGGATTTTGGGATACTTTCGGGGATCTTTTAGTTGCCCCAAGTATAGGCATGGTTCGGAAACAATTTGGCATATAGAACTCAATTTTGCAGTTATGGCTAGTTGTGACTTTATTGCACCGATGGTGCGATATCATAGAGAAGAATGGGTTTTTGTCTAATGTCAGTGCATGTGCAGCACTATCAACTAAACTTTTTAAATTAATGAATGTTTTTATGTATACCTATAGTACAATCTGTATTTACAATGAGGCTAGATAAGGTTGTGACAAATGTCCGAGGATATTTTATTGTGCCCTGTAATACTGACTTAGAATAGTGCCACCCCCTCTTACATCGTCGGAAATCGTAAGAATCGACAAAGAGAAATCTTACTAGAAGATGGGCAGCAGCATTTTCCTGCAAACTGGCTGTAACTGTAACTTCAGAATACTTGAGAAGAATACCTTTCAAATTTAATCTTCTCTGGCCAAGAGAATGAGTATGTGCACAACCAATCTCCTTGAGCGAGCTTTCTGTTCCCTTTTGATGTTCCCAGCATTTGTTTGAAATGTATGTCAAATATTTTCTTTGGCGTTTTAGTTGACAACTCATTCAGTGTCATCCTTGGTAAAGGAAATATCTTTGTTATTTTTCCTAGATCTGTAATTAAAAACAAATTGCAAGTATTATATCAATTTATTGTTTAGAATATCATTGTAACATTGCTAAGAACCATTTCGATCATGTCACCTCTTAAGAAAGAAAAAATAAATTCTAATCGGTCCATTCGATTTGAAACTACGATGTTGACGCATAGACATGTCCAACTTAAACACCTCACTTATTTGGTTGTGCGTTAAAAAAAACATCTATGATTAGTTCAGCAAAGGTCAGGTATAAAAATATATCAAAAAAACAATTCCTCATTCATTTGTGATCAAGATCGGATTAGGTTGAGGTATTTAGGTTTAATTACCGAAAAACTTTTTAATTTGCAAGAATTTTAACTAAAAATCTGAAATTTGATTCAATTTATTGCAAAATTAGGAACAATTATTAATTAATTAATCAATCATTAATATAAAATAATATTTTATATTAATGATTGATATCACAATTAATATTTTATAATAATGATTGATATCAGCTTTAAGCGACTGTGAGCCTACAAAAATTTTTTGAGTTAGTTTAACTATGCTGAATCTCAGGATTTGGGCATCGGCTCTCTGCTTGAGGTCAGTATACCAGCACTCCGCTCCTAAGTTGTTGGTTGATTTCATTTTATTTTCATATTCATCTAAATTAGATTCAACACCAATCTTTAATGAAAAACCCATATGGACATTAAAATGGTGTACATAATACCATTATTATGGACCCTGACACACAACTAAGTAGAAGCAAAAAGAGGAATAGCTTCTTTTTTTTCTTTTTAATAATGGCTTTGTAGGAATCGCTTCTTTTAATTATATAAGATTACTTCCCAATAAATAGTTATATGTCAAATTTTAAGTTGTTATATCAAAAGTCATAGTCAAAATCATTAAATTAAGTTTGGCTCAATAGAGTTCTTATGAAAATCAAACTTAAAAACTAAAGCACTCATTCACTGCTGGCGAAAGCTTGATTGTAAAAGAACAGACAAGTAAGTTGTCAAGTTTGGACTTATCTCCCACTAGTTACAACAAAATGAACTTCATATTATAACAATTTAATAAGTTTACAAAAACTTGAGTGCTATTAAAAAAATATGTATGTAACATCACATATAACTATGTCTGTTACATTAGGTAAACACAGTACAAGCTAAGTAATATAATTAAACTAAGTTACAATAATTTTATAAAAAACTAACATTCTAGGGAGGCCAATGTTTAGCAGTGCTCTTCATAAGGCTGATATCGTTGGGAATAGTGCAAATCCGCGTAACTAGAATTGGACATTACCGCGTATCTGAAAAATTTTGCTAATTTGACTTAACGCGTAATTGTCGCAGAACCTCAATTACGTACTTTCAGAAAAAAAATTATACAAAAAATTAGAACATATAACTAACAATATTATGTGTAAAAATGAGCCCAAAATTTGTTGACATAAGGAACTTATTAATTTTTTTTACCTTCCCATGTAAAACTAGATCTATTGCAGATATGCGGACTTTATGTATGGTAGTTTCGCAGATTTGCACTATCCCCTACGATATGAAGATGATTATACTAACCTCTTTCATGCTGGTTCTCTAGTGTGTCTTTAATATCACTATCAGTCAAGTCTTTTGAATAAAACCTTTTACAACTGAACTCATTCCAGTAAGACTCAGTGATACTCCAGCATAAGCAGCTATGTTTTCTATTGTTAGCTGCTACATCTGAAATTATTACAGATATTGTTGCATAATAAATCTTTTTTGATTCAATTTCAATCCTAGAAAATCCTTCTAATATTATAAATGCCAAAGTAACTCTGTCAGACTTTTCTTCACGCCTAAACTACTGATTTGTGTGATATTTGGTACAGACATAGTTTGAAACTCGAGAAAGGACATAGGATAGTTATTATCCCGAAAATCCCGCAAGAGCAGGAACTTCTCAAAAATCCCGCGAGATCGGGAACTATGTGGGTAAAACCAAAAATCTACCAGAAGTCACTATTCCACGAGAACAAAGTCACGGGCAAAAGCTAGTACTCTTATATATTTTAAATGTTATACTCAACTGACTGTCATCATCATAGTAGCGTAATTTCAGTTATGCCCTAGACTTATGCCCAGGGTCTGCTCACAAATCTAAACAGATTAGGCTGAATTTCAGGTATATTACTCTGACTGACCTTGGACATTACTACTTGCAAATATAAATCAGAATGCTAAATTTAATAAGCCAACTGTATTAATGTAATAAAAATACATTATTTTATTGTGACAGTTACTGTGGCAAACTGTGTAAATAAAACTGCCACTGAAATTTACTTTCTTAGATGAATAGTTTATTACTAATCATTGCATCTCTATTGTAGAATACTTACTTTTTACGAAATTGTAATATGATCTCATAAATTTTACATACACACAGTGGACTCTCGGTAAACCGGCCCCTGTCTAATCAACCCCTCTGTAATCTGACGTGCTTATTACTGTTGAATGTAGGATCACAATTTTACTTTTGAGCTGTAATTTGTCAAATTGCAAGGTACACTTAGGAAAAAATCCGGACTAAAAGTGATTTGACATTTCGACACTGCCCAGAAACATGTTTGTCGGATTACCAGGGCCCACTGTACTAATGTCATGCCTGTTTTCGTGAAGGGTTAGGCAGAGGCTATTATATAATATTATACACTCACATTTTTGAGAATTATTTTTTGGTGGAACCACGGAAAAGCTGGCGAGTCTATTGCTAGTTACTGGGAACTATTGTGTTTGCCAGAGCCTCATCTGTTCATCGGCACTATCAGGTGAGGTTGGCTTGGGCTCCTAAGACGTTGGTAGGATCCCTATACACCTTAAATTGGTTCATGTAATACCATTCTGATTGCTACTTGTACCAACATACATAAAATATTATTGCAGTTCGAAAATCTCAGAGAAAATTAAAGAGAAAATCATCTCAATTATTAAGTTTTAAATGAGAATTAAGGCAAAGTTCAGTTTTGTTTACTTACGTTTAATACTTCTGATTGTGTTTACGATTGAATCTTTTAGCAAATATGACTTCCAGAGATTTGATCTAACAAGTATAGACCTTTGTAATATCATTTTGTTTGATAACACTGTAAATGTAACGTCTAGTAGAGCAATAATTTCCAAATACTTTTGAAAAGCCGATAAATGATCTATATACAAAACTCACTTAAATTGAAACAAATTTTACTTAATTTGTTTGTGATGCAAGTAAAATTTACTTAAATATATTCCAGGAAAGGAAATTAATCAAAACTATCGGCAAATCAATGTATGGTGTAAGGTTAGGTTTGTTTGACATCAGTTGACAATTGACATATTATTAAGCTGTCACTGTCAGTGTTGATAAAAATTTTTTTTAGTTTGGACCACTGTACTGGAGTATTTGCGAATGTCATCTAATTTAATCATTTATGATATTTGCAAGAATGTGCAGCGTTTTCCTCATTTTTAGTCACAGTTAAAGTCAATCCAGGTAAAGTCCGTTGCAGTCAAGTATTTTATTTTTCTAAACTAGTGCACAGTCAATTATTTATATTGGATTTTGTAACACAACTCCTTTAGCAATGTTAAATAGGCAATACTGCACCGCAGTGCATTGCGATTTTCCGTGTTGGTTCCAAAACGCCCTAGAAACCTTTCGTAAAGTCTTCTCTGTTTTACTGGGTTATGACTTGACCCTAACTTTCTTCGATTATGGCGGACATTACTTAACTTTGACTGAATGAAGAAAACGCTGCTCCTAGGCAAATAACTTTATATCTAACATACTTGATACTGGCAAATACTCTTAACGATATTATAAACCATAATCTAGCAAAAAAAACTTTTACCTTCGATTAATCTTGTCTTGATAAGATGCATTCTTCGACTTGCCGCCCGTCTGCTTCAACGTTATCATCAGTCGATGAATCAGGAGGATATTAGAAATAAATGCAATAAATTTTTAATTAATTGTTAGTTGAAACAGCCAAGTCCACTACCGTATATTATATAATATATTCTCTGGTATATTTATAAGGAAAGGTCTTCTATGACGCGTAAAAATTACAAACAATTATTTTGCTGACTAACTTTTGAACTATTCACCGACCGTTAAATACGGTAGGTAATTGTTTATACGTAAATTACTTATATAATGTGATTAATCCGTTGTAAGTTGATGATAGAGCGTGTGGGGGTATAACAGCACTCCGCTCTACAGATCGTTGGTTCGAATCCCACAAAATTTTCCATGAGTCGCCTGTATCCACCGACTCGGCCGCGCCATTGAAGGGGCAGCAATTGTAATAGAGAATGGCCTCCCACCCGCCGACGGACCAATGGTCCTGACCAAGATGGCTGGTAGTCGTCATTGCATGCATGAATATAAATGTATGTCTTATTTTGGGAGTTTTCTAATCTATTGTAAGTATTTATTTACAATAAAGACGCATTTGTCTATATTTGTTTAGTTGATTTTGCCGTGTTGTTCCTTCCTATCATAGTGCCACCTCCTCTTATCTCACGGAGAGTGGTAAGAGTCGACGAAGAGAAATCCAACCGGATGATAAAATATCCCTAAAACATAATCATTAATCTATTATCATCATAACAAACCGTGTAGTGAGACAGTCGAACGAGCTGCCGGCAGATGTAGTGTCAGCTCCTCCCACTGTCAATTCATTCAAGAACAAGCTGGACAAACACATGCAACCGGTTAAGAGGAACTAGATGCAGATGAATTGGATACAGACGCAATCAGTTTTCAAACTGCCTGCCTGCTAATTAATAATAATAATAATAATGCTCTACTGGGATCGATCCATCATCACTGACAGAACTATTCTCGCCAATAAGCCTGATATTGTTTTGGTGGATCGATCAGAGCGCCGGGCAATTGTTTTTGACATCACAGTTCCACATGACGAAAATCTCGTGAAGGCAGAAAAGGAAAAATTAAGTAAATATCTGGACTTGGCCCACGAGATTTCTGCCATGTGGGATGTGGACTCAGCGACGATTGTTCCGATAGTGGTTACGGTCAACGGGTTGATAGCGAAGAGCTTCGACCAATATCTTAAGAAGCTCAAGCTAGGTAGCTGGGTTAAGGGTCAGATACAAAAGGCAGTGCTTCTCGATACGGCGCGCATTGTCAGGAGGTTTCACTCTCTGCAGCCCTAGCCGCCAGTCGTTTGGGTGTTACCTCGCGACCGGCGGTCTCCGTTTTTTATATTTTTTACAGTATTGTATTTTTTTCTTTTTTGTTATATAATAATTGTAAAAAATATAAATTATGTGTAAATTAAATAAATATATGTGAATAATAATAAATATCTTACCTATATATTATTATATCATAACAAACATGATAAGTATTGAGGAGACCAATCTGCAGTTAATTTCAAAAGACTGATATAATCTGTGATGACTGAGGTCATACATACACCCATACCATTAATTTTAATTGTTAAACATTAGATATGAGTTAAACTTTTATTATGAACGATTTTATTATCGTTTGTGGTTTTATGACTGTCATTTTAAACTTAGATACATCGGTGGAATCATAAACATTAATTATTAGTTGAAGCTTGAAATAACATGAACCTACCTAATTAGATAATAAATGAATTAGTATTGTGCTTATAAGACAAAGACAACTATGTATTGCCTAAAAATCAGTAGGTATAGCAAGCAAGTCAAAATTGCCTTACGCCTAAAATTCATAAGCTATCGTCAATCCGAGGTTAAACCAATCTCTGATAGACCCCTATCTCGGTTACAATACTACCTAACGTTCCAATAGTTTGGTTCGATTCTCATACGATAAAAAAATGTTTCAGCGCATGCAAATATTAGGTTATGGGTTTCTTGGTATGTAAGTGTATAGGGATCCTACCAAGACCTAAGGAGCCCAAGTCAACCTCATCTGCAAGTGGTGCACCTGCCGATCGACGGACGAGGCTCTGGCAAACATAAGGCCCGGTAAGCGTCAATAGGCTCGCCACCTATTACGTGGGACCAACTATATAATTGGCGAAGTGTGGGCGTATAATATGCTTCTGCCTGCCCCTTCGGGGAAACAGACGTGAATGTATGTATGTATGTGTGGGTATGTTGGTAAGGTTATTTTCCATATATTTTAAGAAAAATACAAGACAGTAGATATTTATTTTAGTTTATCCGTTGTCTAGTAATCATCATTATCATTTCAGTCATTTAAAGTTCACTGCTGAACATAGGCCACCCCACCTTTTTTTCCAATAATATAGCACTTATGCTATAAATATTAATATTTACAAGAATTATTTTAGTTAAACTTGTTTTTGATTTAATTAAAATATTGATTAAGTAGTGTTTTCGAAGTTATGATGATAAAAAAATTATTTAAACTTTATGAAGTATACTATCTGAACATATAATTTTTGTCTTTTATACTTACCCAAATTCTTGACTACCAATACCTATGGCTCTTAATCTCCACTAATAAACTCAGGTTTTGAGGTCGTGAGTTTGACTCCCACACAAGACATATATTTATATGCATGAATACAAGTATTTCTTTTGCTTTGGTTGTTATTCTAACTAATAAAATAGTATAGATACTTACAAAAAAAACATATTAAAGACAAGCTTTTTTCATTGGGACTAGAATTAGCTTTGTGAGATGTTCGAAAGTAAAAATTTATTTTAATCTTAGTTTCCATACAAAAGTATTATTAGCAAATGAATAAAACTATTGAAATATAACTTTTATTATACATGATAGGTAATTACTTGTTAATTTGTATGTAGGTAGTTAGGTTATAGCTTTATTGCCTTGTAAAATACGTAATAAAACACAAGATATTTATTACTTAACATTTGCATTTCAAAAAGGCAGTCTTAATTGGTTATCCTATAAATAGTAATCATAAAACTAAACATTAACAATAGGTACTAATAACGAGAGATTAATATACAGTTGGTTTTGAGTATATACCACCAAAGATAACAGTCATAGTTGGTTTTTCTACCAAAAAGTATATAAAAGGTCTGTTAGCATGGAAACCAGGCGATGAGATTCTATCAGAGAAGAATGCTTCTGTGACAGCTGAAGCCACAGTCCCTGATTCAGTCACTTCAATTTCAGCTTTGTGTATAATCGCAGAAACAAACAAATCTTGGTTAGACACTCTGTCAAATCTAGCCCGATCCGGTTGGAAAATATCATATACACCCATGTCGTTTAACGGCTTATTCATTGCCACATTTGTGCTAATTTGGAACCTGGGAATCCTTACGTCTATCTCTTCCTCACCAAATTCTTCCAAGTCATCATTGAGCTTTTTAAATATATCTTTCAAGGACACTTTTGCTAAATTCTTGTAAGCGTCGTTTACCTTAACACCTGGGTAGGGCAGGAGGAATAACATAGCGTATTTTTTGTCGTTTCCGTATGGCATCTCCAATGCTAACGTTTCCATGGGTCTGATGTTGGAGAATGGAAAAGCTGTCCTTATTGACATCATGTTCACACGTCCAATAGACTTCTTCATATCGTCAAAGAATTCCTCTTCCTTCGTCTCTGATTTATTAAAAGGCGTTGACCACAAACCTTTGAACGATATAACGTTAGTCAGGATCATTCGCGCCTCGGCAAAATCCACTGATCGTAAAACATTTTTCACATTAGCACCTGTCTTCTCAATTTCTCTGTTAGCTATTTCGGCAGAGTTCGGATCTTCGAAATCTAGGACATGAACGGACGCCTTGAAATCTGTTTCAATGGAGCGTCTAAACTCAGGAAAAACACGGAATTCATTATCAAGAAACAAGAAGTTCATACTAGTAAGTGTGACTCCTTTCGTGGTAGGATTTAGCACTGATGACGTCAACTCTCTGTAACCTTTCACTAATTCCTTTCTGTTGTTTGGAAGAAGGAACGCTCGTGCCAGTTGAGCGTAACTGTTGCCTGTCGCTCCTAAGGCGACTCCGGTCATGAGGCTCCATATTCCAAACGGTGATATCACTACATGACCGTCTGTCTCCTGTTGGGTGTAATGCACTAACTCTATACTAAAGTTTCTGGGTCGTTCATTGAAATCGACCGCGCCGTAACACAATGCGATGTAGGAAAATAAAAACAGTATGAACCGCATAGTGGCCTCGACCGTGTCCCGTAATACACTGAGCAATAATTACTATGCGAAACGAGAAACCAACTAATTTATAAGCTGGAAATTACTTATGTTGGCTTTTAGAACTTAACGAGAAGTGGATAAGGCCGTTTTTCGTTTGATGCTGGGATCGTCGATCGGTAGCAACATTATGTTGATGATCAGTAAGACTGGTTTTTTGTTTAAATTGTCAAGTATATATTTATATTGGATACAAAATGAGTTTTGATTTGATTTCAAACTTTTTCTTATATGTGGACTAATAGGCGGCAATAGGCTCGCCGCCTTTTACGTGAGATTTATTAATATGCCTTTGCCTACCGCTTTAGGGAAACAGGCGTGATTTAATTAAAACCCCAGTGTATATCTATTGACGTGATGTTTACCTGTAAATTTTATCGTGCCTGTAATCAGTGGATCTAATAATCCATTCTAATATTAACTAATATAACAAACAGATAATCTAAAAAAGCTTCCAATTAGGTGCTCATTCAGTATTTTTGATACACAACAAGGTTAGGTTGGGTTGGAAATTTTTATAATTTTGTTGTACAAATAAAATATAAGCCATATTTAAATTCCCTCAGAACTTTCGATTACTCTTAAGTATGCCAGTAGGTTTAGTTGCCTGCGTCACTCAACTCAACAATATCTCTTTGTCTTGTGGCAATATAATTTTCGTTCTTTCTTTTATTCCTTCGACTTGTAACGATCCTGACACACATTTAGGCGCTTTTACACTTACCTTCCTTCTCATACTCTGTTGATATAGCATTATCTCGGTTGTTCCCTATACTTAGGGCCCAGGGTCTGCTTACTGGTCTAACCAGATTTGGTTGTGGTCTATGCCTAGTGCCTACCACTATGGATAAGGCAGGGCAATATGATGACCCCCCCGACTGGTCTCCACCTTGTCGTGGTGGGGGGGCTGAGTACCTCCCGGTAGTGCGGAGGCTGGGTGCACTTTCTGACTACCGGGGGGGACACAAAAAGGAACCTGTGGAGGGCGCAGCGGGCGGGCCAGGAGGGCCCGTCAAGCAGCGCCAGGAGGGTCTTAGGCAGCGGGGACAGGGGGCTCTGCTGTCTAACCATGGACCCTCCGAGAAGTCGGCCACACACGCTATGGTCGCACAAGGAGATAGGAGAGGCGCGTCCACTGCGTCTCTCTGAGGAGGTCCTCCCGGATTTGGTCCGGGGGACGTTGGCCGCGGGCGGGGTGTCAGAGTTGCAACCCAGGTACTGGCCCCCCGCCTCTTTCTCAACAAGCGGCGGGCGTCGTCGGAAGATTTTTAGTGGGTATTACTGCTGGCGGTCGTGTCTGCCGGTGGTGAGTCGCACACACCTCTCTCGGTCCCCCTTTGGCCGGGAGACAGTGCGTTAATGCATTATGTTACCGACGTAAATCAGAAAAAAGGGCAATATGATGAAGCGGCGAAAGCCCAGTTGCGAACGACTTTGAACTTTACTTCAAATTTAAGGGATTCAAGGGAGTTTTCGAAGTTATGTGCGTGATTATTGCTGGTTTTGTGTCTTGGATATCACGTTAGGTGTCCCGGCTGTCTTTAACATCTATGTATTATTATTATTATATTTGTAATAGATTTTAGTTGCTAAATGTAATAACTGAAATTAGACCAGTTAACAAGTACTGGCCCCTAAGCTTCTGTCTAGGGCTACCGGGAGAATACTAAGTAAGTATGTCAAAAAAACATACTAGAATAATTTTGTATAAAAATCTGTTACTAAAAAAAACACAACAGGAAAACAAATGTTATTATTTCGTACAGTTATTAAGGAAAATTAAGCATATTATTAGACAGTGGGTTTGTTATTAAAAAGTATTTACGTCATAAGTTAATAGTTTAACCGCAGCAAGACTGATAGCATTTGATCTTATGATTATAAGGCGAATACGAGTATAGGTATAGTTTATGTTTACATAACCAGTGATTATTATAATCATTATCTCAGCCCACTACTGAGTACTGGGCGTATCAGGATCCTACCAAGACCTGAGGAGCCCAAGCCAACCTCACCTGCAAGTGCTGCACCTGCCGATCAACGGACGAGGCTCTAGCGATCAGAAAAATGACCGGAAAGCGGCAATGGGCTCGCCACCTATTACGTGGGACCAGCAAAATAAATAGCGAAGTGTAGGCGAATAGTATCTATGCCTCTGCCCGCTATATCTATGCCTGCTGTTAGAATGTTTCAAGCCACCTAACTAGGCTTTCCATTTGGCATTAACTAGGCCAACGGCTTGACGTGCCTTCCTAAACACAGAAGCGCTCGATTTTTAATGCCACTCAAACGGTCACCCATTCAAATATTGACTTCCGTGAACTACACTATATACTGTAAGGGAAAGATATGAACGTTAATTAATTGTAAATTAGTGTAACTTTGTGTGTATTTCTGTTAATAGGTTCGAATATTTATTTATCTAATTAATCGAATTATATCTAGACATGCGGCAGCGTGTCAAGCCAAGTTTAAGCAAAGAGAATGGCGAGCAGCGCCCGTATACCCCGCTGCCTAAGTCTCTCCTGGCGCTCCTTGACGGGGCCTCCTGGCTCGCCCGCAGCGCTCTCCATAGGCCCCTCTTAGTTTCTCCCCCGGTAGTCAGTACTAAGGGCACCCAGAATCGCTAACCTTTTCCAGGCCTCCGGGAGGTACTCAGGCAGGAAGGAACTTAATATGTTGGTAGTATATATGTTTATTTAATTAGTTTTGTTACAAACTTATATCTATTCTATACTAAGTGGTTATATGTTTAGTAACAATGTATTATGGCATTTTTAAAGTAGGTATATTATTTCATGAAAAACAGTAATTAAAATTATTGTAACGCTTAATTATAATCAGATTATACTTAGATTTGGGTTTTTTATTTTTCAGATGGTTCATTGCTTATCCAATATATTATTGATTACAATGTTCTTTTTTTATATAGTTAGTTATTTATCTTTAGATATATAATAGACATATATTTATTTCGCATTAATTAATGCTATATAAACATTATTATTTTCCTTATAGTTCTATTATTATTAAAAGAATTAATCGTTAAAATATTATTTTATGCTAAAATAAGGAAGAGTCTTAACTTCCTTATCAGTTTGTGGTCTACTTGAGGACACATAATCCCATATCTGTTGATTCGTTGCAGGACTGTTCGAAATGGTCACATGGCAGGCGCAAGAAGGAACATGGATGGTTTTTAATCAGTGAAAATCTGACACACCCTTCTGTTCCCGCAGCGGGAGACGGTCATTTAGTAATTTTTAATTGATGCATTAATGCAACTTAAAAACCTTATTGTAGTTTAACACATCTTGTGCACTTACACATGTACATCTACTGCACATAAGTAATATGCCGTTAATTGTAATTCGAATCATAATTAATACTATTTAATATTAGTTACAGTATCAATATAGCCATACCTTTTTTGTAATAGACTCAATAATTATTAAAACGAAAGCAGAAAATCAACTTTAAAGTCGTCGAACTGCCCGCCCAAGTCTATAACTGCTTCCTTTTAGTTATGCACTAGCTTGCTATGAATGTTGTAAGGAAGTATATAATCTGGTTTTCTATACTATATGTATACATACTAATATTATAAGTTCGAAAGTAAAACTGTCTTGTCTTGCTTTCACGAAAAATGTACTAAACCAATTTGAATAAAATCGTGGTACACAGATAGTCTAAAACCTGAGAAAGAACATAGTCTACTTTTTAAATGGAATGTAGATATACCTGTAAGTCACGAAGACGAAAACACCCGCTATTTTTTTAAATAATTATCTCCGCCTCTATCTTTTTAGTATGAACTGGTCTGGACACACCCTAGTGCGAGATCAGTATACCTACACTCTTTAAGTAAGGTCTAGGGTGCGATATTCAGTTATGACATTTATATGAGCTGGTTTTGGGCGATTGTTACATATTATCATAAGGAAGAGTTTACACAAATAGAAAAAACATTTTATTTTTGATAAATTTACTCGTTATCTATTACGAAATTTAGTACAATGTCTGCCTAGGATTATTTATTTATTATTCTAAAACATAATAACAATGCGTTATAATGATACATATTAATACGTAGTATTGATTTTTTGTGCGTCATTGTTTACAAATATGGTGCGGGTCGTGTACTCACTCGTGCAGCTTTAAGGAAAAATATGAATAAATTTACAACCGTTAGGTAGTTCAATCGCAGTATGATAATGGTTGTTGTGTTGAGTATGATAATGGGTGTATAGGGATTCTAACAAGATCTGAGGAGCCCAAGCCAACCTCACCTGCAAGTGGTGCACCTGCCGAACAACGGACGAGGCTCTGGCGAACATAAAAGTTCCCGAAAAGCAGCAATAGGTTCGCCACCTATTACGTGGGACTAACAATATAATTGGCGAAGTGTGATACTATACGTCGTTTAGTTGTTCTATAGAATTAATTTAACTTAATCTGAAATCACTAATGAGTCGCAAAGCAAATATATTAATTAATAAAATATTTTGAAATTTTTGACAGATCGTGTTTTTATAAAATCGTATTGTGTTAAAGCTGTCTTAAAATAACATACATGCATAATATCACGCCTGTTTTCCCGAAGGGATAGGCAAAGGCATATTGTATGCACAATTCGCCAATTATATTGTTGATCCCACGTAATAGGTGGCGAGCCTATTGCCGCTCTTACCTATAGCTTGTCTTATAATTTAAAACCCGCAATGCATAATAAGATAAAAAAATCTTCTATAGAATAGGATACTGAAAAGTAGAAATTTGGAATTGTTTTACGTACACTACACAACGGTTACACATTAAGTTACATTTTTTTTTTTTTTTTTGTAAATACATTATAAATATACATATTTTCGTTAAATACATACAAAAAAGAAGTCGCAAGCGAACGCAAGTATGAGCTTGTTGAGTCAATCCTTAGGAAAATCCCACGCAACGTATTGGAGAAACCCAGCTGAACTGAGAACGACAATAACAGTCATAAATGTGGAACAAAATGCTTGTTTACGTCCACGGACTAACACACGCTTAAGATTAGTCAATTATTTATGACTCAATAAATGAATAGCGAGTAACCAAAAACTTCTAGCTTAGTAATTAATATTATGTTCGGTGATCATTATCTAATTTTAAGATTACCTACGTTAGACTAGTTTACATTTTCATATAAGTGACTTTTTTTATCTTTTTCAAAATCAATTCTCTTTAAACACATATTGTTGTTTTATTGTGCTTTTTGGTGGTTTTACGGTTCTATAGTTTTGACTTTAAAACCTCAATAATAATTAAACGCTGTGTGCGCTTACATATATTATTATTGAACACTAATATTATTAATGCAACAACGCCATCTACAATGTTAACGGTGAACTTTTATACCATGTGGGTACAAAAGTAGGTACATGTGTTTCTTATAGGTGGCGCTGTTATCATTATTTGTGTGAAAGCAAATTCTGTGTTCGTTAGATATTTTTTCTGGCCAACAGACATCTTTCTTTTCACATAGAAGTTCTAAGATGCTTCTTTATATAATTTTTTAACAATACTACTAAGACTACTACGAAAAGAAGAAGAGATACAAGATTCCTATAATCCTTATTTTCATGGTTCATGATAGACGAAGTCGAAGGTGCATGGTCTATGATGCAATAGCTAGATCGTTAGTAATTGTTAAGTAGTCGTAAAATACAAGCGGAGTTATAACGGAGGTGTATTTACGTTAATCGATACAAAAACGCGCGAGCAGCGACGCTCGACGACACGTCCCAACCGTCCGCCGCCAAACTCTTGTTTGTCAAATATTATTTGCCTTTTCTTAGTTTTGAATACTAGTTGATTAAATAAGTAATTAAAGCGAACTATCAATGTATGTACCTATTTCATTGAAATATAGACTTTTTTCTATATCCACTTTCACCTCCGCCTCATCGCCACAAAACTCATCGCCTCCGCATCCGCCTCCGCTCAGGAGGCCTCCGAGATAACCCTAATTCAAACACCAGGACGCACCTTTTCAACGTTCTAGAATATGGCCAGAAACTCTTTTTTCAATAGGATCAGGGTAACAAATGTAGTAATTAAGCGCAAAACCCATTAAATTTTAATTCAAAAATGTTTGAAAGATATATATTATATTATTAAATTGTTCGTGTGCTGGCAATGATAAGTATCATCTATTTAATTAATGTAATTATAATTATTATTTTATTTAATGTAATTAACATTCAAAATGTAATAATTATTTCAAACGTCTTAAGTTTTATGGTAAATACAGTCATAATTGAGTTATGAAGGAATGCATGTTTGGTCTGGGTGTTTTCCTATGTATATTATGTATGTATTTACAAAAAAAAGGATTTAAGTATGTTTATCCGTTGTTTAGTATCCATAATACAAGTTCTTAATGATAGTTTCATGATGAAGATAAGTTCTTGAAACTAAATAATTGGTGTAATTGACAGAAATTTGAAAATTTGATTTGACTAGTTATTTATTTATAAAAGAAGAAGGTCACTTTGTTATATTTCTGTATTGACAATGCCGAACAAAACGAAATCAATTATACCAAACCAGTCTTAAGTTAGCAAGTCTCGACGTAAAGGTCACTGCCAATTAACTAATAGGCGAAGAGAACTCGTACTTCACCCAATAACCAGATAAAACATATTTGATATTAAGTCTCGTATGAAGACTAGTGCATCCCAACTATCTTGCCTATCAGAATATACTGAGTATTTTTTTAAATAACATAATATATTTTAACATAATATATTTTTACATAATGTGTTCCTATTTTAAATTGTGACACCCTTGCAGGGTTCATTTGACCTAATTGTACACCAAATGAAACAATAAAGAATTATGATTATGATTAACAAAATAATTATGAAATTTAATCTATGTGAGAGTAAAATCATGTTCAAATGTAAACTTATGGAATTTATAATAAATGATTTTCCACCTTTTTTTAGTCTAATTTTATGTTAAATTTGTATTAAATATTCGTATTTAGTCCGAAGTTTCAGAAAAAAATGTGTTATAGGAATGATTTATCTTCTTTGAACCTAATTTTCCAATAATTGTTCGAATACAAAAATATCTAAAGAGGGCTCGAGGAAAAACATTAGAGGGCTTACAAAACAAGATCTAAACTTTAATTTCATATAAAAAAAAATAAAAATATTGTTTATTTCATAAACTATTATACATAGTACTTGAAAACGTCATAATTAAAATTGAAAAAAAATATCTAAATGTTATTACATTAAATCACGAAGCCTAGATTCACTTACATGCAATAAAACAATTTAAAAACAAACAATAATTAAGTGTAAGTGAAGTAAGGACTTCTTGGCGGGAAAGTGAAGCATCAAGTCTGCAGTTTAGTTTTATTTTCTAAAATTTGTGATATTTCTAACATTAATGTGTAATAAATAACGGTGGATTATTAACCGCCAAGTGTTTGTGAATATACATGAGTGTTGGTAAATCAAACAAAACAGTGCAACATCACTTTTCAAATATTCTCTCAAGGAGTCCATGTGAGATCTCAGTTTAGTCCCACATCTTTACTGAGGACTCAAGGGGCTTAGGGAAGGGTATTTCATCTTCGATTTATCATCTTGATCACCACTCATTCTCATTTACTATAAATTATATAATATTAATATATCACTTACTTGACACTGGCTAAATGTGCACGAAGCCATTATTTAAATGGAAGAAGAAGTGAAGTAAGTGTGTTTACACATGACAGTGACAGCACTAGTTTTAAACCTGGTCTACTTTTAGACCTCATTTTGTAATAAGCCCCTAGTTCTTGAAGTGTTTCTTGATTTTTTGGGTTTGAGTTAATTGTTTGTTAAAATTTTGGATTCAATAAATTTCAATAATTCTCAACAGTGCCATCATGTGGTACCGGGCCTAGGATGTGCCGTTCGGCATCTGCCTAGAATAGTGCCACGCCCTCTCATCTCACAGAGTCGGAAGGGTCTACTGGTTCGAACTGCAATCACCAACCCACCTGCCCAGCGTGGAGATTATAAGCAAATACCCCCAGTGTAATTTTTGAAGCAGATTTGTTGAATTATTCTCTACAGTCCCATAAAGTTATATCTATAAATTGTATTAGATTCTAAAAATTTAAACGTACATATGCATATGTCCGAAAGTCGTGGCTATTCATTTTTGTTCAAGAAGAATACCTTGCAGGCGGAGTTTTTTTCGGCTGCTCTTCTATAAGACTATATGAATATTTAGAAGATATGGAGCTGGGACTACCTACTTCTAAAGCACAAAACTGCTAGAACCTGCGCTTCTCAATCGCTCATTCAATGTTGTTGAGATACATACATACATATAAAATGTCACGCCTCTTTGCCATAGGGGTAGGCACAGATCACGTCCTTACACTTGCTACAATCTTGGCACACACTTTTAGCTTCATTCACACTCATTAACCTCCTCATACACGCCCGTCGGTTTAGGGTACTTTTGACCTGCCCTTTCTCCAAAATTTTCTGAATTTGGTCATGGAAGGTCTTACGTGGTCTTCTCCTCCCAACACTTCCAATCACTTGGCCCTCATAAATCACTTTCGTTTCGTTTGTTGAGATTGTTTTTAAATTATGTGACACGTCATAATGGCTGCATGAAGGTGGGCAGTTGATGCAGTCCAGAATAGCAATAGCGCTCCATATAGTGTTAAAAACACCGTAAAAAGCGTACCTTTAAAAGACCTGAAACTATAGGAATTGGGAAACAGATAATTCTAAAACGAATGCTCTTACCCACGACCAACTTACCGAATTGCTTAAAATTTTTTTGATTGTTCATGATTTATTTTACACAATGATATTTATCATTTATCGAAAAAATAATGTATAATACGACCAATTTAGAAAGGTAATCATCTGTTAGTCAAAAAGTGTTTACCAATTTATATTTGATAGTCTTAAACAATTAATTGGTTACTGACAATTGAAAATTAGCCTAAGGAATAAACCAGCAACGTCATATCAAATAGAATATAAAAGAAAAATGAATAAATATTTTTTAAGATTTAATTACTTACACATTTACATTTTTATATTAATAGTAGTAACAACGCCACATATAAACTAAGATCCAGTCTTTTCAAGTATAATGTTCATGAATATTTATAATTGTAGATTAGTATAACGTTGGCGTTGAGTATATACCACCGAAAACCATTGTCATAGTCGATTTTTCTATCAAAAAGTATATAAAAGGTCTGTTTGCGAAAAAGTCTACTGATGTCGTTTTGTCCAAGAAATTTACTACTGTCGTTGCTGTTGCCACTGTTCCTGTTTCTGTCACTTCTATATCAGCTTTATGTATCACAGCTGATACATAAACGTCATCGTTAGATATCAAATCAAACCTAGCACGGTCGGCATCAAATATATCAAAAACACCCATTTTATTGAGAATCTTATTCATTACAACATTCGTGCTTACGTGAAATCTAGGTATTTTGATTTTAATCTCCTGTCCGTAGAATGTTTCATAATCATTTTCTAGTTTCTCAAATATATCTTTGATTGTTACTGTTTGAAGTTTAGCGTACACGTCTGAGGTTTTCACGTTATGGTGTGGAAGAAGAAATAGCATGCTGTATTTTTGATTGTCACCATAAGGTAGTTCTAACGCAAGGGCTTCCATATCTCTAAGGTTAGACACGTTAAACGCTGCACTTGTAGACATCATGTTGACGGGACCTATTGGCTTTCCTTTTTCATCATAAAACATTTCTTGTTTAGTTTCTGATACGTTGAACGGTAATGACCATTGTCCTCTGAAAGACAGGACGTTTGTTAGTAACATCTTTGAATGTACAAAGTCATTTGATTGTAAAACATCCTTAAATCCAGCGCCTTTTTCTATGATATAATTGGCAATATCTGCTGCGCGGCGATTTTTAAAATCAAAATTGCTTACAGATGCTTCGAAATCATTTTCCATTGAGCGTCGAAAATCTGGGAAGACCTTAAAAGAGTTGTCTATAAATACGAAATTCTTGCTTGTTATCTTAACACCTTCGGTTTTCGTGTTCAGAACTGTTTCAGTAAGATCTTTGTAACCATTTACAAGTGGTTCCTTGCCTGCGGGAAGTAAAAACGCTCTTGCTAGCTGCTTGTAGCTCTCTCCAGTCGCTCCCAAAGCAATCCCACTCATCATAGTCCATATTCCAAAAGGCGCTATGACGAAATGCCCATTGGTTTCTTGTTGAGTGTGATAAATGAGTTCTATACTAAAATTTCTAGGTCTATCACTGAATTCTATTGCACAAACACTGGCACTAGCATAAAATAACAAAGATAAAGCGGCGAGCATTGTGTTCTCGGCAATATCTGGTCGAATACTACTGTGCTTTACTCAATACGGATATTAGTAAAACTGATGTCTTTTGGCAGTGAATATTATAACTTAGTAGATGGGAGGAGGGCTGATTTTATATTGAGGACAAGTTTAATGTTTATAAGGAAATTCGCGATGTCGTGAGCGACCGGTTTGTTCATCGTAGGTATGCGGTTTCCAAACTTGGAACAAAGTTACATATTTATATGGATTTTTCGTTGTTATCGTGAGGTTTAGTCTTAATAAAAATATTATTTATTTATTTGTAAGCGGTATGGTAGGTGTGTGAAGATTGATATGCCGCAAAAGTTGGTGCGACTGTAACAGTACGTGGATTCGATACCCACGCAGGATAATAATATGTTTGCAGAACCGTAGACTTCGTCTGTTTATTTCTGAGTAAATAAATAAATATATAATTTTTATATTTTTTAAATTTATTTACCAAGCACACATACAAATTTAAATAAGGAAAACATTACAAAAACCTTGACGGTTTGTATGGGTGTATGAGCATCGCACAAATTTTAAGTTATTTTAAATGTATGTTCATAAAGTTATAACTTAAATAAAAAAGTATAATTATGTAAGTTCGTTACCGAAAGATTAAAAACAATGTCTGTGCGACTTTCAGGACAAAAGTCTCATCAAATCATAAAATAATAAATCACAAGTCAGTTGATATTCAACACAATTAAATATTCCAACAATTTATACAACCACAAATGCATCGAAAATTAAGTTTACAACACCAATTATGATAATAAATTTGTTATTTTGTCAATAATTTTCCTGCAAAATGCATGTTGTTCGCTACCAATAATTACTTGTTTAATATGATTACAAATTCGCAGAAGCTAGACATTATAGACATGACTTGCCATATTTTAAAGAAAGAAAAATAATTTATTCCGTGACAATAACAAAATAAAAATAGGTTTCTATTTTTTGTACTTATTGTATGTGTATTTAAGTACCTACTTCAACAGTATCACAGAAAAGGTACTCGGCATTAAGCCTAGGTGTCACGAAAACGCCTTGACGCTGGTCTTCTGTAGCACCAAGCTCCTGGCTTGCCTCTGTCTTGGGCCTTCTGCTGTCTGCATCCAAGGGTCTCATTTATTGCGTTTTCTAGTGCCTCTTCAGTTCTGAAGGTCAGTCGTTAGTTATTTGGTTTACAAACACACTGGTAACACTGTCTATAGCGAGACGGAACAGAGGGCCTACTCTAATTTAACGAAAACGAAACTTCGTTATACCTATCTCTTTTGCTCACTAGGTATATCATTATTAAGTGAAAGGGATAGGTGTAACGAAGTTTCGTTTTCGTTGAATTAGAGTAAGCCTTCAGTTCCTTGACTGATACCATTCAAGTTTATATCTTTTAGTAAAACCTCCCGATTTAAAGTATCCACGACTTCCTCACGCCCAGCGCGTCTTGTCCCCTCCACCCTCCCTTCCATAAATCATCATTAACTCGACCCTCCCTTCCATCAACATCATCATCAATTTATTATTGCTTACCGGGAACTGTTATGTTCGCCAGAGCCTCGTCCGTTGATCGGCAGGTGCACCACTTGCAGGTCAGGTTGGCTTTGGCTCCTAAGGTCTTAAATATAAGGCACACAAATATAAGTCCTGTGTGGGAATAGAACTCACTACCTTTAAACCGCAGAACATGTTTATTGACCTCTTCTCCATATCGATATTTATTTCTACATAACATATGTATCTACAGTGTTATTTTGTATGGGCTCTTGTAAATTACTGCGGTCTGAGGTTCAAGAGTTCAATTCTCACATAAATATATTATTAATTGCCGAGAAATACCACAGCGATTCGTTCTGTTGTTATTATAATTATTTTATTGGTTATTATGACATGATTGCATGACGAATTACAAGCTAAAACGAATACTGTTCTTGTTTTGTTAATGGTGGTTAAATAATACATAAATGAATAAATATTTTCTGACAATTACACCAATTATTTAGTTCCAAGATCATTAAGAACTTGTGTTATGGATACTAAACAACGGATAAACATACTTAAATACCTCTTTTATTTTTTTTGTAAATACATACTTATTATACATAGGAACACGCCCAGACCAGAACAAATATGGTCATGCACACAAAGATTTGTCCAGTGTGAGAATCGAAGCCACGACCCCTGGAAGTGCAGGTATACTGACCTCCACGCCATATCGGTCGTCAAAAGTGTGCTTTGTGGTATAGTTTCTTTAACTAGTTTTTAAATTAATAAAACTTTCACCAATATCTCGGCACGTAAGTTATTTTTTCCTAGTTATGGACTCACTCGTTTAGAGTATTTGCCAGAGTCAAGTAATAACATTATTCAAGTTATTTGCATAAGTGTAGCGTTTCGGCTCTGAATTACAGTCATATAGGGTGTATAGGGATCCTTCCAACATCTAAGGAGCCCAAGCCAACCTCACGGGGAAACAGGCGTGAATGTATGTATGCATGTGTGTTTGTATGTATGTATGTATGTTTGTTTGTTTGTGTGTATGTATGTATGTAGGTATGTATGTTACAGTAAAAGTCAAGTAAAGTCTGTCAGTCATAGTCGAGTCAAGTACAAGTTGGTAAAGTTAGGTCATTTAGTCGTTTAGCACTAAATGTGTCAATCACTCGTAGCTCTGCGGTGCTCGGTGGTCGGAAACGATCACCAAAGTACAGCAGAGTTTACAGAGGTCAGTCCTTGGATTGGTGACCGTTTGTGTGGCATTTGATATCGAGCGCTTCCGTGCTTCGGAAGGCACGTTAAGCCGTTGGTCCCGGTTATCACTAAATGTGGTAGTCGTTAAGCCATGTTAGAGGCCTAATGGGCGGCTTTAAATTCTAACAGCAGGACGCCATACACCTGCCTCCGCCAATCCGCACTGGGACCGCGTGGTGGAGTATGACTCAATACCCTCACACCTTGATATGTGTGAGGAGGCTCGTGCTCAATAGTGGGACGTTAATGGGCTGTAATGATGATGATGGTGACAATCACTACATAGTATGAAACAAAGTCGCTATCCGCCGTCTGTCTGTCCCTTTGTATGCTTAGATCTTTAAAAATACGTATTTTGATGCGGTTTCTTGAATAGGCAGAGTACTTCTTAAGGAAGGTTTATATGTATAATACATGCACAATATAGTAGTGGAACACTGTACATTTTTGTGATTTCTAATGTGATGTCGTAAATCAACTCACTTTTTTGCGCTTATATTGCTAATGCTGGCCAAACCCTACGAGATTGGTCAAAATGATGTACTACAGTATTGTGCAACTTACAAAAGTCCACAAAAGAGTCCATGGTATATGTCTATCTGTCAAGAATAACCCACAATAACCACTTTTATCTATTACTTTTTCTAGAAATAATGGCTTATTTACGAAGCCATATAAGTATGTATTAAATTAATTCTTATCCAAATAAATATGTTAGTAAGCTTAGATATTAAACATAGGTTTAATTTGTCCTTTACATCATGCAATTTCGATCAGTTTTTTACAAAATATCGAACGTATAAACTTACGCTAAATCGAAAAATTATGGTTGCGGTACTGTAATTATGTAATAAGGTTAACTATTCATTAATAACACATTAACACATAACGGTTAGTTATCCACCGTTATTACACATTAATGTTCGAAATATCACAAATATAGAAAATAAAACAAAACTGCAGACATGGCACTTTCCCGCCAAGAAGATTTACACATGAAATGTCGAATTTACACCAGTTTTGGAAAAAAATATACAGTCGCGATGTGTCCTTTTTCGCGTTGGCGCCGGTATGTAAGTTTCAACTACAAACTACAATTAAAGTTGTAAAAACTATACCTCCTTCTTTTTTTTGGTTCTATCTACCAGGGTATCAAACTTTGACGACCGATATGGCGTGGTGGCGAGTATACCCGCATTCCACTCCTGACGTCGTGGGTTCGATTCCCACACAGGACAAATGTATGTAATGTTTGTGTGTATAAATATGAATATTTGTTCTGGTCTGGGTGTTTTTCTATGTATATTAAGTATGTATTTACAAAAAATATATATATTTATGTATGTTTAGTCGTTAGTAGTTTATTATTTATCCCTTATTTAGTATCCATAACACAAGTTCTTAATAATACTTATCTTGGAACTAAATAATTGGTGTGTCAGAAATATTTATTTATTTATAAACCTATTGGGACGCGCCTTAACTTTGAAATTCTAGGGTCTTATTACAAAACAAGAACTAAAATTACACCAACAAGTCGGGACTGCAACGCGTTAATTATGCCGTGGGCTGCATGCTTGAGTACTTACGTTTCGGATGGAAAATAATCATATAAAAACCTTTTGCGGTCGGTGGAATGGAAGGGTGCATCAAAATTTTACTGACTGAAAACCATTCATGTCCCTTCTTGAGCCTGCTATGGCGGCTGGGATCGTGACGAGAGACAATCTGCCTCTCTCGTTCCGCCGCCTTCTTTGCTAGCATGACTGCTTCGCAAAAGGAGGCAACAGCATCCCATTCCCTCTTGCTTTATGGTCTCCACCAGGGCTGAAGGAGAAAGGGATCACGCAGCACCCTAAGAATAGGCTGTATTTTATTTTAACGAACAGTTGCGCTTAAGCATAAACCACGAGACATAGGCTTTTTGCTTCCCGCAATGGGTTGGAGCGAAACGATTTGTCAGGCTTTCACCTCCAAAACCAACCATGTTCCTTGTTGAGCTTTCTACTTTGTATGGCCGCGGTAACTCTTCCAAACAATCCTGCTACATCCTAAATAGGCTGCATTTTATTTTAAGCTATTATTCTTTCTTTTAAATTATGGCTTCGTGCGTCTAGCACATTTAGCCAGTGTCAAGTAAGTGATATATTAATAATAAATAATTCATAGTAAATGAGAATGAGTGGTGATAAAGATGATAAATGGTAAATGAGATACCCTCCCCTAAGCCCCTTGAGTCCTCAGTAAAGATGTGGGACTATACTGAGATCTCACATGGACTCCTTGAGAGAAAATTTGAAAAGTGATGTTGCACATTTTTGTTTGATTTACCAACACTCATGTAAGTTCACAAACACTTAACGGTTAATAATCCACCGTTATTACACATTAATGTTAGAAATATCACAAATTTTAGAAAATAAAACAAAACTGCAGACATGACGCTTCACTTTCCCGCCAAGAAGTCCTAAGCTATTATTATTAGAAGCAACGGACAGCTCGGCTGTCCAAAACCAAAACCTAGCAAGAGACACATTTTTAAAGACATGTTTTTTAAAAATCAATATTTCCAAGATGATTAGGAGTAGTAATTTACAAAATTTGTTGAAACAAAATTGCGACTTTTAAACATTCTTACTAGGTTTTGGTTTTGGACAGTCGAGCTGTTCTATAACATAACCCACGACCTTGGCCCAAACCGTACACCCTAACACAAAACGCGGTATATTCAAGTATTGTTCTCCACTTCGCACACTTAACGTCAAGGCCCCAATCGCGATTGTTTCATTTCCTACACCACATTTGGGTTCGACCGATACAATTACGCGTGCAATTGTCTTTTTGTATTATATAGAAGCAGTGGAGCTTATCTGCATCTTGTTGTACTTAACTATTGCTCTATCTGGGTACAGGATGTGGGTTCATCATGATTAACACGGACGGAAGACCCAACTCTTGTCTGTGTCAAAAATAATTTGATTAATATATGGAAAATGTGGAAATAAAAGTGCCAAATAATTGTAAAAGTCACTGAAATCACAAAGCTTAGATTCACTTTCATGCAAAAAAATAAATGTGAGTGAATTTAAGTGCCATCCATATTTTTTTTATGCTTAATAATAAATTTTAATATTAATGATAAACTGAAATATTTTGAATATTTTTCATCTTTTAATTCCTACAACAGCGAAATAAATTACTTTAAATCCACAAATCAATGTTACTTGACATGATTAATATCCTTATTAGGAAATTGTATTATATGGAAAAGGTGGAGCGTATATACATCTTGTCATTTTGTTTAATACAGACAGAAGAAACATCTTTTGCCTGTGGCATTGATAAAAGCTGTCCAATATTTGGCAAAAACGGGTGAATGTGAGCTGAATATTGCTTTCTTTGCTTGAGTTATCAAAAGGACCATATTTGAAAACAGAAAATGATAAGTGCTAATAACCTAAAGATTTATGGTCAACTTGAAGTTACCACTTAAAATAAATCAAATTTGACGACCGATATGGCGTGGAGGTCAGTATACCTGCACTTCACTCTAGAGGTCGTGAGTTCGATTCCCACACAGGACAAATCTTTATGTGCATGAATATGAATATTTGTTCTGGTCTGGGTGTTTCCTATGTATATTAAATATATTTACAAAAAAAAAGTATTTAGGTATGTTTATCCGTTCTTTAGTATCCATAACACTTGTAATATTAAGTTAATAATACTAAATAATTGGTGTAATTGTAAGAGAATATTTATTTTTTTATATTTTATAAATCAACCAATGAAGTCATACATACATGAAATCACGCCTGTTTCCCGATGAGGTAGGCACAGGCATATTATATGCTCACATTTCGTCACTTGTATTGTCGATCGGTAACTCCCCAGATTTCGTTAGGATCCTTGTACACCTAACGCATTAATTTATTTCCATTAAATATTATTAGGTCGGGGAAAAAGTCTTTTCGCATAACGTAGGTATAAACTTATTATAAAATTTTTTTGACTGTACTATTTGTGTCTTGTGTCGTTTGTTTTGGTAACATTAAAAAGGTTCCATTATAAAGAAAAGAAAAAAATAAAAAAAAGTTGTTTTCCGCTATTTTTCATTTGTTTTTCTCTCCGCAAAAATGAGTGAATCTAATGAAGAAATTCGATACATTTTAAAATTTTATTATAAAAAAGGCAAAAATGCAACTCAAGCAGTGAAAAAATTTGTGATGTTTATGGACCTGATGCAGTGTCAGTAAGAGTAGCACAAATTTGGTTCAAACGTTTTCAGTCCGGAAATTTTGATGTTAAGGATGCACCTCGCTCTGGTCGCCCTGTTACGAATAAAATGGACGCCATTTTTGAAAGAGTGGAGCAAGATCGGCATATTAGTAGTTACGATGTAGCTGAAGAACTGGGAATTGACCACAAAACAGTTTTGACCCATTTGAAGAAAGCTGGTTATACAAAAAAGCTCGATATTTGGGTGCCACACGAGCTCACTCAAAGAAACTTAATGAACCGTGTACTCATTTGCGATTCATTATTGAGACGTAATGAAACCGAGCCGTTTTTGAAGAGATTGATAACTGGCGATGAAAAGTGGATCACGTACGACAAGAACGTGCGAAAAAGGTCGTGGTCGAAAGTTGGCCAGGCTTCACAGACTGTGGCCAAACCTGGCCTAACACGAAATAAGGTGATGCTGTGTGTATGGTGGGATTGGAAGGGCATTGTTTATTATGAGCTTTTACCGCCCGGCAAAACCATCGATTCTGATCTTTACTGCCAGCAACTGATGAGATTAAAGGAAGCAGTCGAGAGAAAACGGCCGGAATTGATCAACAGGAAGGGTGTGGTCTTTCATCACGATAACGCTAGACCACACACATCTTTAGCCACTCAGCAAAAATTAAGAGAGTTCGACTGAGAGGTCCTAGTGCATCCACCATATAGCCCTGACCTTGCGCCTTCAGATTTTCACCTGTTTCGGTCTCTGCAGAATTCTTTAGGTTCTGTAAGGTTGACCTCAAGAGAGGACTGCCAAAACTATTTGTCCCGTTTTTTTGATCAGAAGTCCCAAAGTTTCTACAGTAACGGGATAATGTCTCTGCCCACAAAATGGCAGAAAGTTATTCAACAAAACGGTACATATATATTGTAAATAAATGTAAATAAACTTTGAAAAAAATGTCTTGACTTTTCATACAAAAATACGAAAAGACTTTTTCCCCAACCTATTATATTTGTAAAATATTACACACGTTATTGAGATGTTTTAGAGACATAAATTGAAATTAATGGATCGATTCGTAGCTTTCTTGTTCATAATGATTTTATGTAGGTATAGGTATATGTATTAAATGGATATAAATAAATATACTTGGTCACTTGGTATTTTGACAGTGGCGGGTCAGTTTGTTTATGAAAACCTAGTATATGTACACAAAAATTTTGATAAATTGAGTAAGAAAAGGGATATACATAACCTAAACACAAGAAATAAGCATAAACTAGTTGTACCTGCCACTAGGCTCCAAAAAATTAACAAATCTTTTAAAGGTCAATGTGTGCGATTCTATAATAAAATCCCAAGCAATATACAGCAATTAAGCCTAAATAAATTTAAATTAACAATAAAACGCAAGCTGTCTTCAAAGGGATATTATTCTATTAAAGACTATATGGCTGATAAAAATGCTTGGGATTAAACCGCCGTTTCATACAGGCTATTCTACATAAAATGCAATTACTTAAATAACTTAAATTGACTTAAAGCATGAATATTGTTATATTATGTTGCATTGTATAGCGTCACAGACAAATGAAGATTGTTACTAACCAATCGATAATTTAAAAGAGCATAGCCTGTGAGTTTCTTGCCAGTTCTTCTTACAGAGCGGTGGCTCGGAACTGGCACTTAGATTCGCTTGCACTTAAATGTTTTTTGTTTTTTTAAATTATTTGGTTGCAAGTGAATCTAAGCTTCGTGATTTAAGTATAGTTATATTTTATTTGTTTTTGTTATTTTTTTATAATTTTGACGTTTTCAAGTACTATGTAATAGTTTATGAAATAAAGTATTTTTGACTTTTGACTTTTTTGACATCTTACACGGCTTTTAGCCCAAAGCTAGCCGTGTTAAATATATATTTAAGTATCACAGCATATGTAAGTATATATATTTAAACAGTATCTATATATAAATGTATATATCTATATATGTATATGCCTTTTCGTAATGTGGAAATAAATTTTGCAAAGTTTTAGCTCCATTGATTTCAAAGGCCGAATGGCGAATGCGTATTTATTATTAATTCTGACACTTCAAACGTACTTTTCTGGTGACAATCTTAGGACGAAAATTGTTTACTAGCATTTCCTACGCCATAGGGTTGACGACATCTTAGATTTTTCAGCCACTATACCTATATTTGTCGCAGTATAATAGATAATAATAGTTAGGCGGTTGGTACTTTTGGCGACTCTGGCTAAAATATACAATAGATAACCCTGCCCTGATAGCAAAGAATACAGTAATCGAAATTTTTAAAATTTTACTTTTTTCTAAAAACGGCATACTTACCAAAAAGTTCATGTAAGTACATGAAAAACAAATATTTTCATTAAAAATTCACTCGAAGTATGTTTATTTATGTAATGGTTTTTGCCGTACTTGAATAAAAACTTAGTTTTTTGCGCTTATCTCGTAACCGCCATTTTGCGATTACTGCTTTCTTAGTTATGACGGCAGAACGCAAATGCATGTGATTCCCGTGTTCGAACCCCGACCAGACGTCGAGGCTGTTGTTGTTTTTTAAATAGACACTGTAATATAAATTATTTATTTATTTATTTATTTATTTATTTATCTCACGCTTGAATTCAATAAAAATTGTGATACTTACGTTATCTATTGTATAACTATATCGGTGATGCGCGCTCTTTGACGGAGGTCTTCGTTCAGCTGTGGAAGACAACTGGCTTATTGATTGAGTGAGGATAGATAAAGCCGTAATATAGTTATATTCCTAAAGCTATAATTATATACCGTAAGATAGTAACTATAATAATACGTTTGATAAAATACCTTATAACGATTTTAAAAAATGTATCTCAACTAAGCAAGTGATGGATTAAAAATATCTTTGTAAAAATTCCCGCGCTACTATAATTTCCCGAAAAATCGAGAAACTATTCAACACGACACGTGTTTCGCCCTTACACGAGAGTCTCGTTTCAGCGTTGGTCGTGAAGACATCCCATTTTACCTGAAGATGTCCTTTAATCCATCACTTGCTTACAATAGATTTCCGCAAAGTAGCGCCTGAATCAATAAAGTATCTCAACTAGTATTATCGTAAGTACATACATACAATCACGCCTGTTTCCCCGAAGAGGTAGGCAGAGCCATATTGCACGCCCACATTTCGCCAATCATATTGTTTTTTCCCACGTAATAGGTGGCGAGCATATTGCCGCTTGCCTTGAACATTATTATTGAAATAATAATGTTAATATATTATTGTTAGTAAAAAACTATTAATTTTATAAAATTTGATAGCTATGTTGGTTATTTTTTTTCTTTACATCATTGCTGTTGTGTTCTTGTTAGTTCACATTATGATGATTAATGTCCTTTCTAATTATAAGCGTGTTACGTTCATATGTTTCTTATTGTGCACTAAAGCTTTTGTAAAATGTTGTAGATAAATATTGGTGTAACAATTGAAGGTGATCTAAAAAAAATATAACATATATATCTAAATCAACTCGAAATAGTTATGCTTATATAGTATTCTATGTAAGATAGGAATGAATCGCTTTTGTACCAAAAACGAATACTACGAATGTATGTAAAAAAATTGGTATTGCGGTCGAAGCCGGGGTTGAAAGCTAGTTATTATAAGAATAGAAAAGACATTACGTTATCGTTTACCATCTGGCTAACTGTCTAACGTAACGTGTGGTCAATGTCAACCTACTTTTATACAGACGACAATGTGTCAAATCATGTTTGACGTGATGTATCGAGTCATCTGTCGACTGCATGACTAAGCGTTGATTAGTTGCGGGTTTTTACGAGTGACGTGCCATGAAGTGAGATTACTGCATCTAAAAGGGCGTGAAACGGTTGTCTAAGAGTCGCAAATGCGCTAGTGACGCTCCTTATTTCGCACGCTGAGAACGAAAGTGACCGATTTCAATATTTTGGTACAATGAGTTAAATATATGAAATGACACAAAAAAGTATACTGTCTTTAAGGTAGAAAAGTCCAGTAATGTTATACAAACGATTGTTTAATCTTAATGTTGACATAATAAAATATGATTGAAGAATAAGAAGAATATCGTCAATGAGACCGACACACTTACGTCTCTTTCCAAAAATTTTAAATTTTAAAGTGGGTCACTTTCATTCTCAGCGTGCGATTTATTCTTGTAACTGGCGGTAGAAAAACCAACCTTGAAGATTAACTTGCCCTTTCTTTTATGATCAAGCTCTCGTCCGAGTGAATGGGCGCTTTAGTTTTAAAGACTGACTTCCATAAGAGCTCTATTAAGCCAAACTAGTATGAATGATTTTTAATTTTATGTTACAAGCGTCCGCATGTGGCTGTGACCACAATAAAAAGCTGCGCTGAACTAGTAATCGACTGGTATACGACTCCTAAAGTGTAGCACAGTTTAAAGAAATGAAATCTTAAATGGGTGACCGTTTGTGTTGCATTTATACAATGCCTTAATGAACTGCCAAAGTTCTTAATGAACTTGTGTTATGAACTTATGAATGACTGAACAAGTTCTTACTTATCTGGAACTAATAATTGGTGTAATTGTCAGAAAATATAATTTTTTTACTAATTTATTTTATCTGACAATAATGATAAAAAGAAAAGCGGTCACTTTAATTTCTATAGCACTAACAACTCTTCTTACTTTACCAATTTCTTTTTAAATTTGCCTTAAATAATTGACTTCCAGACTTATAAAACTCAGATTTGTTAGGTACTTAAAGAAATGAACTATCAAAGTGTGTATGACGTATGTTACCGGCCAAACCCGATTTTAGGACAAACTAGTATGGCCTGGTCCAAACTAATTTAGGTGGGTTGCAACTATTATAATAAAATGTTATAATAATATCTCTTTTTGGGTTAGGTTGAGGTTATTTTTTTTTCTTACCATTAAAAAACATTTTATGTAGTTTTATGCATATCGGGTTTGGCCGGTAAAATATGTACTATGTAGAATATATTTTTACCTTATACCAAATTTTTCGAGACCATTACTTACTTGACACCTTAATACAGTCAGGGTCTGTTTCACAGTATCTGATTAAGACTCAGAAGTTAAAATTATAGTTTTGTGCACACTATCAGTCAAGTAAACACTAAGTGGTACTTATTTGGACATCGTGACGGCCTTTATTAAGAAAACTAGCGTCCGCCCGCGAAACCGTCAGTGTGACCTACATATAAACCTTCCTCTTGAATCACTCTATCTATTATGAAAACTGTATCATGGTCCGTTGCGTAGTATTAAAGATCTAGGCATAAATAAGGACAGACAGATGAAAGCTACTTTGTTTTATACTTTGTGGTGATAAATTGCTCGGTGACTCGACGACTGATGGGGCGTTAAGGTTCTCCAATGACGACTGCGAACCGGCAAACGTAATAGAAGCCGGCCTAGCATCCGATGATCTGAACAAGGCTGCGGAAAGTCGGTGGATGCAGGTGACTCGCTATTGATCTTTGGTTCATTAACATTATCTTAGCAAAAATGTGTCATTAAAACGCAAAACTTAATTATTTTTTAAATTAGTCGCTTTACTAGTCTGCCTATTGGTGTGTAACGGATTGAAGGGCATGAATAATCTATGGCTTTCGGCAGATGCCCCGGTACGGATTGATGACCTTCAGTAAATTTAGATCTAGATAAAATAGCTAAAATTCATCGAATAAGGCGGTAGGGCCGTAGGGCCCCTCGGCGGTAGGGCCCCTGGTCTAATCTGATTTGGTTAAATTTCAGTTATAACGAAGAGCGATTGCCATCTGACCTCCGCAACCCACAGGAAAACATCACTCTATGGTTCAACGAGCTGTTAGGATAATAAATGGCACTGGCTTCTTAATAACGACTGCTATAGATGTCCATCACGATGTCCATCACGATGTCCATCACGATGTCCATCACGATGTCCATCACGATGTCCATCACGATGTCCATCACGATGTCCATCACGATGTCCATCACTTAACAGATCACGGCAAGCGGTAATAGGTTCGCCACCTAACGTGGGACCGACAATGTAATTGGCGAAATGTGGGCGTATAATATGCTCTGCCTGCCCCTTCGGGGAAACAGGCGTGATATTATGTATGTACAGATGTCCATGGCAGCCGGCACTAACTGCTTAACATGCTTTCCGGGGCACGGAACAAGCGATAATTAGACACATAACTCCGAAAAGTCAGAGGTGAGCCCAGGGTTTGAACTTGAGACCCTCTGAATTTGAAGGCTATGGGTCCGCCACTGGGCTTTGAGGATCATGTTTTGAGCCCAAGACTCCTTGAATTGTAATGACCAATAGACTCCTGAGAAGAATGAGACCTCACCACTGGGCTATAACTACTGTAAAGCGAATCAACTCAAAGATTATAGAGCCCTAATACAGTTATTCTAGGAATTAATACCTATACTATATTAAGACACGGCGTAAATAGAGAAAACACTTTCACTGCGACCAAGAAAGCTGTCCCTAATTAAACCTCGAGGTATTTATCCAGATCTAAACCGCAAAAGGCAGATAGTGACACTATCTGTATGTAATTGTAAGGGCACTTTAAAAGCCAATTAAAGTTTAGTATAACCTCTCTTTTTCTAAAAATTATTTATGAAATTTTATATAGTGTAATAAATAAATTTTACATAGTATATGTATTAATAAGAATACTTACTATAATATAATAAAATTAGAATATTATGATTGGTATTTGATATGCAATTTTAATAATGTGATAAAAAGTATATTAGTTATCACTACATAGTATAAAACAAAGTCGCATTCTGTCCCTATGTCCCTTTGTATGCTTAAATCTTTGAAACTATGCAACGGATTTTGATGCGATTTTTTTAATAGATAGAATAATTCTTAAGGAAGGTTTATATATATTATACATGCACAATATAGTAGTGAAACATTGTCAATTTTTGAGATTTCTAATGTGAAGTCGTAAATCAACTCACTTTTTTGCGCTTATATTGCAAACGCTGGCCAAACCCTACGAGATTGGTCAAAATGATGTACTACAGTATTGTACAACTTACAGAAGTCTACAAAAAAGTCCCCGATGGTATATGTCTATCTCTCAAGAATAACTCACAATAACCACTTTTATCTTTTACTTTTTACTATCAATAATGGCTTATTTACGAAGAAATTTTAAGTATGTATAACATTGGACAATAAACATAGAATAAATTTGTCTTTTACATCATTTAATTTCGATCAGTACTTTACAAGATAGCAAACGTATAAACTTACGATAAATCGAAAAGTTATGGTTGCGGCGGCCTTTATAGACATTATGTAGTAAAGGTAACTATTCATACTAGCATGCCACCCGTGCGAAGCTGGGGCGGGTCGCTAGTGTTATAATACATTTAAATTAATTTGAGTCATTAATTAATGTTATTACTGTAAAGTCAAAAGTTTAAAGTTCTTTATTGCATTACGTACCTCTCAGCAGTTGCAACGCCCTTTAGGGGGCGCTATATTGTTTAATCCTTAACTAACTCCAATTATAAATTAATCTTAATTAAAATTTTCGAGTGGCACTTTAATGACACATTTTTATATTTGTAACGAATTCACTAAGACTCAACTTTTACACAGTTATTAGAATGTTCCACATATTACATAATTATGTTAATTGAAGTTGAAATCAATTAAAAACGCGTAATATTTGATCTAATTACGCAATTTACGCACTGCGATAAACGCTAAACGCATAAAATCGGATAACAGGAGGACTCGCTTATTTAGAAAGATAAGAAAGAATTATATAGTATGTAAAGATACAAAATAATTAATGGAACATATTATATAAACGAAATGGTTTCTCCGCTGTCTTGCCATGACTTATTATGGTCATGACGATGGTTTTTGTTTGTTTATTTAAACTTTATCCCATAAATAAATAAATAAAAGATGAATTTAATGCTACAATGCATAAGTATAGGCGGCCATTGTAATAAAAAAATTAAATTTTTGCCATGATGATAAATACAATGGACAATAAAATTTAATAATTCAAGTTATACGCAAGTAAAGTCTGTTACACAGTAAAGTGAAGTCAAAATATCTCATTGAAGTGTTGGACTTTATTCTATGGAGTTCGGAAATCTACACGTAAAATCACAATTCACTGTAATATACCACTTTCGTACACGTAATCGAGGACTTCATGTCTAAAAATCCACTTTATTGACACAAAAAACTGAATGGTAGGTACACTAGCTTTGGAAAATTAAATACGGCCTCAATGTGTCTTTTCCTCGATGGCGCCAAAACCCCCTATTCTAATTTATCAAGATTGTAAAGTTAATGAATTCTACTTTGTGTAAAGTGTAAGTTAATGAATTTATTGTATATTATAGTATAGTATACATATTTTACTCAACTATTAACGGACTTATTAATCCTTAATCTTTACTGTGTTTAATATGAACTAGCTTAACATTAACGTGTATCCTATATATATTAAGTATGTCTTTACAAAAAAAAAGTATTTATGTATGTTATCCGTTATTTAGTATCAATAACACAAGTTCTCAATTACACTTATCTTGGAACTAAATAATTGGTGTAATTATTAGAAATTATTTATTACTATTATTAGTTTTTGTAATATTAACTAAACTTGGCTAACGTTTCGTGCCTGATTCCTCTACTCAAGCATTTGCCCACAGCGAATGGAATTATTAGATTTTAAGTTGATGTTCTTAAGAGCTATATTAATCCATTTTTTTGCATTCGACTTTATTTGATCAAAACATTACAATAAATAGGGTGTATAGGGATCCTACCAAAGACCTAAGGAGCCCAAGCCAACCTCACCTGCAACCTGCCGATCAACGGACGAGGCTCTGGCGAACATAACAGTGCCCGGCAAGCGGCAATAGGCTTATAATCCTATTACGTAGGCGTATAATGTGCCTCTGTATACCCTTTCGGGGAAATTGGCGTGAATTGGAGTAGTAGTATGTTATATTATATTATATTACGATAAATACCTTGCTATGATGTAACACACTCGTAATTGCATAAATAAAATGCAAATTCGCAAAATTGCAGCGATTATGTAAATTGCAATTATCTATTTAATAGTGTTTGTTTTTGTAACAGTAAAATTACACAATCGACTAGATTCGTCTTGTACGTAGTAATTGTAGCAAAATGGTCTAATTATGAATTGTAGACAATAGGATAGAACAGTGGTGATACCAATAGTCTATAATTGAGAGGGTCTCGGGTTCAAATCCTGGTTCTATGTTTTGTGCGTAATTATTGCTTGTAGGAAAGCACGTTAAGCGGTTGAATCGGCTGTCAAGAATATCCATGGCAGTCGTTAGTAGGCAGTCAGTGCCTTTAAATATTCGGACAGCTGGTTTAACCATAGAATGATGTTTCCCTTTGGGTATCGGAGGTCAGAGGTCGGAGGTATCGGAGGTCAGAAGGCAGTCGCTCTATGTTGTAACTGAAATTCAGTAAAATCTAATAAGACCAGAAAGCAGACCCTGGGCTCAAAGCTTTAGTCTACAGCAACCGGGATAATGCCAGTGATATTGCCAAGTAATTGTAGAAATACGGAGTAATTATTGTCAATTATTGCAGACAACCATCTACAAAAACTGAAATATGCTCTGGCAAGCATAACAGTGCCCGGTAAGCGGCAATAGGCTTGCGAAGTGTGGGCCTACAATATGCTTCGTGCCTGCCCTTCGGGGGAACAGGCGTGAATGTATGTATTTTGTAATAATTTACCTCACTACTGTAGTTTTTTGCAGGCTAAATAGATGCATCCTATATTTATCTTTAAATCTCTGTATGCTCTGTACTGATGTAGAAAAATTTAAAAAAATATTACAGTACAAAAATAAACGAATTATATCTGTTCTCACATATCAAGATAAAACGTTGACCTAGCAAACATCAGTGAAATTAAATCGAATTTACATAATCATTTATAACAAACGGCTTGCAGTAGTAATTATCAAACCACTTCTGAGACGCATCGATTTCCACGCGATAACTCTCACGAAGAATATTTGGCCAAATTTCTTAAGTAAGCTTGGCTCTTGAATGCAGAGATATTGTTACATACATTCTTCATCTTATGGCCATATATTGCATTTGCTATCACCATATCCTAGCATTATTCCAGTTGCCCTAGACTTAAGCTGAGGGCCTAGGGTCCGCTCACCGGTTTAACCAGATTTGGCTGAATTTTAATTATTACATGGAACATCTGAAGTCTGCCCTCCGCAACCCAGAGAGATACATGATACTATGGTTAAACTAGCTGTCAGGATGTAAGAAGGAACTGACTTTCTCATAACAACTGTCATAGGCTTAACAATGAATTAACGTGCTTTCCAAGGCACGGAGCAAGCGATAATTAGGCACATAATATCGAAAACTTCGAGGTGCGCCATCAGGGTTTGAACTCGAGACTCTCTGAAGTTAAAGGCTATGGATTTCGTCACTGAGCTATAGCCTCTTTCGTCCGCATTTACTACTACTATTTACACCACGAAGGAGTGACATATTATCCGCTTACACTTCGGCAAATTTATGGTCCCACGTAATAGGTGGCGAGCCTATTGCCGCTTACTGGGCACTGTTATGTTCGCCAAAGCCTCGTCCGCTGATCGGCAGGTGCACTAATTGGAGGTAAGGTTGGCTTGGGCTCCTTAGGTCTTGATAGGATTCGTATACACTCTATTAAGAAAAAAATATATATGTAAGTTCTTTAGTATCCATAGCAACAGGTCTTTATTATATTTATCTTGGAACTTATCTTCGTTTTTGTAAATACAGATCTACTTAATATACAGAGATATCACCCAGATCAGAACAAATATTCATGTTCATGCACACAAAGATTTGTCCTGTGTGGGAATCGAACCCACGACCTCTGGAGTAAAGTGCAGGTATACTGACCTCCACGCCATATCGGTTGTTATATATAGGCTACGAGGAAAATTTGCCAGAGAAGAAAAAAACTTAACTCGTCAAGCAACATTGTTAGAATATAATTATGAAACCTTTGACATCAAAATAACTTCGGTTTAGGTTACTTTATTCATAACAATGTAAATTAAACTATAGTATAAATCTCACACTATAGTGTACGTTTTTCTTCAAAATTATTGTTATCTTTAAACTCTGGTCCCGATTAAAAATACTTCATATGTATTTATTGACGATCGATATGGCGTGGTGGCGAGAATATATTCGATTCCCACACAGGACAAATCTTTGTGTGCATGAACATGAATATTTGTTCTGGTCTGGGTGTTCTCCTATAGATCTTAAGTATGTATTTACAAAAAAAGTATTTATGTATGTTTATCCGTTATTTAGTATCCATAACACAAGTTCTTAATGATACTTATCTTGGAACTAAATAATTGGTGTAAATGTCAGAAATATTTATATATTTATTTATTATCTTTGCAAAATTGTTAGCGGCACTCGTGTGCATTTCATATAGTTCTGGCGAAACATGATATATTATTAAACGAAAATTAATTCTTGGCGGGAAAGTGAAGAGTCATGTCTGCAGTTTTGTTTTATTTTCTAAAATTTGTGATATTTCTAACATTAATGTGTAATAACAGTGGATTATTAACCGTTAAGTGTTTGTGAATATACATGAGTGTTGGTCAATCAAACAAAGCAGTGCAACATCACTTTTCAAATTCTCTCAAGAAGTCCATGTGAGATCTCAGTATAGACCCACATCTTACTGAGGACTCAAGGGGCTTAGGGGAGGGTATCTCATTTATCATCTTTCTCTCATACCATTTATTAACTTTATCATCTCTCATTCTCATTTACTATTAATTATATATTATTAATATATCACTTACTTGACACTGGCTAGATGTGCTAGACGCACGAAGCCATTATTTACAAGGAAAAAAAAAACGAAAATTACAGAGACTCGTCAAAGTGACAGTGGTTGTAAAATAATTTTTTTTTTTTTATAGACAGTAACAAATTGTGTATATGGTTAAATTTGCAAAATTCATTAAATGTATTGTATTGATTGACTAAAATATGAGCATGATTATTCATTGAAGACATCGTCGTAAATAATCACGTTTGTAATAAAGTTTAGGTCACGTAGGTTAAGTGGCAAATAAATCATTATTATTATGGAAAACTGATATAGCGTGGAGGTCAGTATACCTGCACTCCGCTCCAGAGGTCGTGGGTTCGATTCCCACATAGGACAAATCTTTTTGTGCATGAATATGAACATATGTATATTAAGTATGTATTTACAAAAAAGAAGTTTGTAAGCATGATTATCCTCATTTAGTATCCATAAGGGATCATCAATAAATTACGCCACACGAATTTCGTGAACTTTTGACCCCCCTTCCGTTCTTGTCACAGCTGGCCACACTTGTGGGACTCCCTCCTCCTTAGTGTGATGTCACATATTTTGCAATTGTACAGCAAGAAATGATTACATCAAAACAGCAGTTCTAGAATGTTTATAGGACCTGAATTTTAAAATGTGTCGTCACGAAATTTAGGATCCCTCCTATCCCCTTGTCACACCATGTCACACTTCGTCAACCCCCTTCCACCCCATTAATGCGTGACGTAATTTATGGATAGCCCCTAACACAAGTTTCGAACGATATCTGTCTTGGAACTGAATAAATTGTGTCATGGTAAGAGAATCATATCATTATAATATAATATGCAGTGTGGTACTGGCCTAGACAAGTGCCACCCCCCTTATCTCACTAGGAGTCGTCAGAGTCGACGAAGAGAAATCATCGTCAGCGTCTAATATATAACTAAGTCCAAAAAAGGTTTATTACCATTGCCACCCTATTTCATCTCAAGGGGAGTCGTAAGAGTCAACAATGAAGAAGCCTACCGGATGATTGGCAGCAGCGTCATCCTGCGTACTGGCGTAACTGCGATCACCAACCTGCCTGCCCAGCGTGCTGATTATGGGCAGATACCCCCAATAGAATGGGGATAATCAATTGGGAATGCTATTATTCAGCAGTGGACTTTATAAGGCTGATATGATGATGTTATTTATTTAATTAGATTACACATTAACTTATTACTTTTGCCAGAACATAAAAAAATATAATATAAAGGGCGTATAAAATTACATTTATGATTATCAAAAAATATATTTGTATGACATAAGTATATTTAACAGTCTATTCAATTAGAAATATCTTTATATAAAACTACTTACCCAATAATTATGACTTTAGTTATAATATTTAACAAAGTAGAATTTTTCACACCTTTTATTATCTCACACACTTTTAACTTTAATTTATAATCAAAACAAATGTAAAAATTAGTTATCTTCTATAGTGACTGCGTATTTCAGATTAAATAATAACGACAAGTTTAACATTAAAAAAGGTGAAAAAGGCAAATATCAACTCATTTCAAAACACTCATTCAAACTAAAGAAGGTTCACCATAAACACCAGCAAAAAGTATCACTTCAGATAATCTATCCATTATAAAGAACACAAACTCCCTGTTAGCTTCAAATCTTTGTCCTAAGATCCTATTTTCTAATCCTACTACAGTAGACGATGCTGCAGTAGTGCCTTCTTCTGTAACTTCAATTTCAACACTCTGTAACGTTTTGGTAACGTAAAGGGGACTGTCTGAGACACCAGGCAATTGTGCCTTCTGAGAATCAAAGATAGAGTATATACCAGAATATTGCAGAGGTTTGATTAAATCCTGTTGCGTCGACAACTTGAATCGAGGTATAAAACTGTCTACATCAGCCCCGTTATTCACTTTTAATTCCATCATCCAATCCAATTTATTTGTTGCAAGGTTATTCAGGACTTTCTTCACTGGAACACCGTTGAAAGGAACTAATATCACCATTGAGTATTGGCCATCTTTCCCGTAAGTCATTTCTAATACGGAAGCTTCAATTTGAGGAGGAAATGCTAATCCGTGAGGTGCTTTTTGATACATCATATTTACTGTTCCAATTGGTTTTCCTTGGTAATCGTAGAAGTTGTCTTGTTTTGTACTTGACTTATCGAATTTATAAGTCCAGCTAGCTTTAAAGTACAAAGCATCTATTAACACCATCCTTAAGTTTTCTAAAGCATCTGGTGTTATAACGTTTGTTATTAAACCTTCTGTAGCAAGACAGACATAGTAATTGATGTCGTTAGCTAACTTCGTCGTGTTGCTAGGGTCTACGGAATAAATATCAGTATTGTAAACAGTCGCTGCTTGACAGAATTCCGGATGAACTTCCAGCGTGCAATCTGTAAACATTGCAGCTTGCCCTTTCAAATTGACATCTGAACTTTGCGTCTTTAATAAGCTGTTAATTCTCATATGCAAAGCTTGCGTCTTTCTCAAATCCCTTGGTAATCTTAATCCGTTCATTAGTTCAAAAAATGTTTCGCCAGCAGATCCTTCTGCTAGCAAGGAGAATATGCTCCAAACAGATAAAGGAGATATAGCAATATTCTTAGCTCCAAAATTTTCTTGGTACGCGTAAGTATTTTCTAATAGTTTCAAAGCGAAATCATTGATATTTTCGAAGCTAGTTATGTCCGCCGGTGCCCCGTATGCGATGGGAACGTACAGCACACACGCAAATATAACCTTAAACATTTTACGCGGCTAAGTTGCACAGAATTTACCGCAGAACTGATGGCAAGAGGCGTTGCTATCAATTTCAATGGATTTCTCACGCGTGCCCACAATGGGTTTGAAGTTAAGTGGTTGGGCAACGTTTTATGGCATGCTAAGGGCTCTATATAATTATTTAATCGTATTATAGCAGTCGTTCGATGCTAAGTTGTTAACTGCCAAAACGTTTTGTTATATCGTAATTAAGAAATAATAAATTAAAAGTAGTATATATTATACTATACTATATTATACATTTTTAAATGCCTTTTTGAATAAATTTATATAATGTTAGATTTAAGTGCTTTAAAACTTATGTAAATTTAAGGGCTCCCAACTTTTGTATATAAGTTTTTAAATGATAAAAGAAATATTTGGGGATTTTTATGAGGACCAACTGAGATAGTATAAATAAATATATTTTTAAAAACATCTTATACTCGTACAACGATTCTATGTTGGTTTGGGTTTTGTATTTACATATTACGTATTTATGTATATTTAAATAAAAGTTGCAAAAAATTGTACATGTAATTTATTCGTTCATGCCTATCACTCATATTGTCGTACTCATACTTATATATAATATATACATTTACGCATGTTTCCCCGAAGGTGTAGGCAATAACGGCAATAGGCTCGCCACCTATTACGTGGGACCAATTAAATAAGTGGCGAAGCATGCGCGTATAATATGCCTCTGCCTATCCCTTGGAGGAAACAGGCGTGAATGTATGTATGTATGTCCCGCGTTATAGGCTGCGAGGCCTATTGCCACTTATCGGGCACTGTTATGTTCGCCAGAGCATCGTTCTAATACCAAGTAATATTTATCAAATGAAAACAAAGTTCGATAAATATTTAATATATAAATAGGCTGCAATGACCACTTTTAATTAGATTTATCATCATCTCAGCCCATAAACGTCCCACTACTGAGCACGAGCCCCTCTCACATACCAAGGTGCGAGGGTATTGGGTCATACTCCACCACGCGGACCCAGTGCGGATTGGCGGAGGCAGGTGTATGGCGTCCTGCTGTTAGAATTAATCAAGCCGCCCATTAGGCCTCTAACATGGCTTAACGACTACAACATTTAGTGATAACCGGGACCAACGGCTTAACGTGCCTTCCGAAGCACGGAAGCGCTCGATATCAAATGCCACACAAACGGTCACCCATCCAAGGACTGACCTCTGTAAACTCTGCTGTACTTCGGTGATCGTTTCCGACCACCGAGCACCGCAGAGCTACGAGCGCTTCGATTTATATGATCAGAATAATTTATATTGGTATAAACATAATATATCATAATAATTATTGTCACTCTATTGCGCTGCTCAACGTGTATACTTCTTATCATGTCCTGTCCACCCCAAAATTATCTGGAAGAAATTGCTGTGAGCAATAAGGCCGCCCATTGTATAATTAATTTTTAATGTAATTTTCAAATGATGTATTTCTCTTTATTATAGTGTTCCTTCATTCATTCAACGGACTTTGATACGGTTTTTTTCATACAAAGAGTGATTCAAGAGGAAAGTTTATAGGTACGCGAACGAGGACAATGACGATAATGAAAAAATAAACTTGACTTACAAGACGTCACTTAAAATTTTCAAAGTTCACTTGTGACGTTAAGTGTAGAAGTGTTGCAATTCAGACTTAGACTACAGACTGCAAGGCATCCTGACATTTATGAGAATAATATTTAACACATTTATTGCTTAACTATTGCCTTAATAATCTTATGCATAGAAGTTTCTAAAGATGACGCATTCATAAATGCAATGATAAATGCGGGTGAGAGGACAAATGTCATCGACTGTCACTTTGACATTCAAGGCTTTGTCGAGTTGACATTAAAGTGTAGTGTTGTGTAAATGTTAACTTGTATTTGGTTGTTTGATTGATTGATTACTTGAATAAGTCATTATGTTTAAGTTTAAATAAATATTGACCAATTTGTGTGGTTTTGAGCTGATACTCTTAAATCATATTTTTTTTATATAGATTCAATTGATTAGAGATTTCGCTAGTGTTAAATAATTTTATAAATCAGTCAGTGGTTCAAATTAAAAAATCATTTATTCAAGTTTTTCTCAATAAACTTTCCCTCGCACTGTTCCGATTTCTTCTCCTATTCCTTTTCTGTTCATCATGCAGTTAGACTGTGGAATGCGTTGCCTCCCAAAATTCGTACTTGCAAAAATATCGGCCTGTTTAAGAAAGCTGTGAGATGTCATTTCCTACAAAACTGATATATCAATTCAATTCATTTATTTAGTAAATGATAAAAGCTTTAAAACGTGGCAGGTTAACTTTAAATGTTTTTTTAAATTTGTTTATTGTATAACAAACTACAATTCAAATCATAAGTTTAAATAAAAACAATGAACAAAAACCAATCAAGGTTTTTCCGTTTTTTTGTTCTTTTTTTATTATATTGTTTTGTTTACACATGTTGTCTACCGTTTAATGCTTTTTTCTCATTTTAGACTGCTGAAAGAGATTCCTTTTGGAACAAGCAGCTCCATTGTACCTTTTTGTAAAATTCCCTTTTTTCTACATACTTATGTTTTGTGTGTACATAAATTTCTTGAAAGTCAACTTAAAACCTAAAACTAAATTGCATTTGGATTATTAGGATTAAGCTGCCGTTTCATATAGGCCATTCTAATACGAATGACTAAAAATATGAATATTGTTAATGTTATAATATTACGTTTACAGACAAATGAAGATTGTATTTAAAGTAACTAACCAATTGATAATTTAAAAGAGCCTGTGAGTTTCTTGCTAGTTCTTCTTACAGAGCGGTGGCTCGGTACTGGCTCTTAGATTCACTTACACTTAAATTTTTTTGTTGCTTGCAAGTGAATCTAAGCTTCGTGATTTCAGTGTAATCACTTTTCGATTGTTTTTTATATTTATATTTAAATTTGACGATTACAAGTACTATGTTATAGTTTAAGAATTAAATTTTTTTAAATTAAATAAATTTAATATGATGCAACTGACCACCGAATGTCCATCTTGACTAGCGCCATTTGTAAACTCGTCATCTTATTGGTTTCTCGTATCTGAAGTCGTCACAGAATGTATTTGCCTTCAATTCAACTCAGTGATTCATCCACACCCTTTTTCTTTTATAGGATGTTATAATTTATTTTTGCACACAAAAAATTAAAAATTGAATATAAAAATGGAATTGTACAAAGGCCGAACTTAGCTCCGTAAGAGATCTCTTTCAGTCAAACCTTGGGGAGTCACGTAATTGAAACAAGGATAGGTACTATACATATGCAATTACATTTTAAAATAAAAAAAAATCATATTGATACTAAACAACAGGCTGCCCACTCCCTGGTAGCGGCACTCCAGTAAACATGTGTGCCGCCTCTCTGTCTTTGGGCTGCAGATATACCTGAGTGGAAGGATCCATGAACTTCCACCTGCACGACTAAACACTCCATATACCTTTTTTATGTCAAAAATTGCATTGCGGCATACCACAACTGTTTTAATATTAGGTATTTTTATTGTAACTGGCGGGAGCAAAAACCAAAATTGACGATTTTCTTGCCCTTTCTTTTACGATCAAGCTCGCGCCCGCAGTGAATGGGTGCGTTAGTTTATACGTATGACATTCATAAGAGCTCTATTGAGCCAAACTTGAATAAATGACTTTTGAATTTGGAATTTCAAGCTGGTCGGGGGACTAGACGTGGTCTATGTGGGCTATTGTCAATGTGCAGCCTACTCAATAAAAAACCGAAGACGCCCGCCACCAGGGGGCCTACCGCCGAATTCGATGGATTACCGGTATTCCATCTAGATCAAACTTTGTTTACGTTCATTAATCCGTACCGGGGAATCTGCCGACAGCCACCTCTCATTCATGACCTTCAGTCCGTGACAGACCAATAGGTAAATGGAGAACGCCATTTTGTTTCGATTTCCATGAGTTTGGCGGTACGACAGAATCAATTCGAAATCCATTTTGCCTTATAATCGATTGCCATCGAACTCGGCGGTAGGCCCCCAGTTGCCAAAGAGGGAGACCATGGTCACTCAACAGTCCATGACCTAGCGGCAACGTCCGCGCCAGAGATGAAGTAGGAGCGGACCAAACACTTCACGTTCTTCATTCGCCATTTGAATACATAGGCCGAATACATAAGGGACGCTCATTCCATCAGTAACAGGTGCTACTACTAGGTGGTACTTTCCTTTAACTTATTCATTCCTCAAAGTAACTCAACTCATCCACAAGTGGGCTATACCTCTAATAAAGCGGCTGAAAAGAAAACACACATTTGAGAATTTGATAAATTGCCAATTTAACCTAAACTTATTTGTACATCAGAAATACTAACTTAGCCGCCTAATCCCTTATTAGGCTCAGCACAGACAGAGAAGAGCGCAGTGGAGAGGATTTTTTTAACTCACTCGATGATCAACTTTAAAACAATGACTGTAGGGGGCTCCCGCGTATCTTCTAGGAAGCGCATTTTAGTCAGGTTCAAGCATGTATGTACATTAGTTTAATAACGTCGATCAGTATTTTTGATGTGCAAACAAGACATTTTTAGTGGACCAGTTTATTGTGTTAAAATTGAGGAGACATTTTTCAAATTTTTTGACCGTTAGGAGTGGGTTGTGGCGTGCTTTTTCCACGGTATACAGCGCCTTAATTTTATTAGATTGCATCAAGGATGGATACCCCTACGGGAAAGAGGCGTGACATTATGTATGTATGCATCAAGTGCTTACCATAAGCTGGGGAGTCGTAAGAGTCGACGAAGGGAAATCCTATCGGATGATGGGCAGTAGCATCATCCTGCGTACTGACTTGAACTGCGATCACAAAATCAGCGTGGTGATTTTGGGCAAATATCCCCAATAGAAAGTTATCTATTGGGGAGGCTTACGGCTTATGTATAATATTTCTGATACCTTCTAGTAACTCCACTTACTTACTGTCTTTATATTCTCATCTCTTTTGCATGAAGTCTTAAAAATAACCGAAAATTGTTACTTCGACGACCGATATGGCGTGAAGGTCAGTATACCTGCACTCCACTCCAGAGGTTGTGGGTTCGATTCCCACACAGGACAAATCTATGTGTGCATGAACATGAAAATTTGTTCTGGTCTGGGTGTTTTCCTATGTATATTAAGTATGTGTTTCCAAAAAAATATTTATATACTTATATTTATCTGTTCTTTAGTATTCATAACACAAGTTCAATGATACTTATCTTGGAACTAAATAATTGGTGTGATTGTAAGAGAATATTTATTTATTATTATTTATTATTTACTTCAGGCATTCTTCTCAATCTCGTTGCCTTTGGGAAGTCTCGATAGAGTCACAGACAGATTGACTGACGGACTATCTCCTCCACCCTTTAGAATCACGACAGGCTTACTGACAATCCCCCCGATAAAAGTCACCATAAAACTGACAAATAAAAAAAAAAAACCACAACAGATAGATTAAGTGAGAAACCAAGACAAATTGTGACAAAGAATAAATTTTGCTTTATTTCTTGATTATGGTACCGCTCTCTTTGGTATGCTCGCTTGATTATGGTACCGATATATCTTTTCTTGTTGTTAAAAGATTGTTGACAAATTTAAATGATCCTATTGATTTTAAAGACTATAAATTATATTATATTTTCTTTAATTCTATGGAATTCTAAAATATTTAAGTGGGAACAGTAAACAAAACAGGTGGAATAACAAAGTGATCAATCACAAAGCATTAAGTAAATGTTACAAAAACATGATTTCCATAAGAATTCAGGTATCATAGGGGCTCTAGGTTTTGCCAGGGGTCGACGGACTGATAAACCCGGCTCCGCGACAGTGATGAGTGGTTACTTGTCTCATATTTGCATAAATGTATATATTAAATAGGTAAGTATATAGGTAAAAAAGTTTTTATTTAAAAAAAAAATAGTCAACTTAATAAGAGCATTCTTTTTTAAATAACATTGTTATTTGCTATGTCTGGAACTAGCTGGTTGACTAAATTTAATTCAAATTCAATAATCTTTGAAGTTGGGTTCTGTGGTGAGATTTGATGTCTATTTAATCAAAAGGCTTGACTTCTAATTACATTTTAATCTTTGTAATATAAATTAACAACATTAATTCTCGCGCAACTATAATTTTCCGAAAAATCGAGAAACAATTCAATACGACACGTGTTTTGCCCTTACACAGGGCATCTTCAAGTAAGACAGGAGCCTCAGAACAACGATGTCTTCACGACCAACGCTATAACGACAGTCCGCTCTCTTCCGTCAAAATTATAGTTGCGCGGGAATTGTTACAAAGTTATTATTAATTCATCACTTGCTTACCATAAATTTCCGCAAAGTAACGACTGAATCAATAAATTATTCCAAGATATTCTTTTTTTTAAATATCTTTTCGAATTTCCAATTAACAAAGAGCTCGAACGCAGAATTTGTATATCTTACTCTACAGCACTAAGCTAGACAGCAGTAGGTTAAAAATCATTCAATCGATGCGAGGTCCTTTGCTTGTTATGCCTGGCATAATATTAGCTTAAACAGTGGTGGTCCATCAGATGAGCCTTATTAAAACCCGGTACTATAAGAGCTTAGAAACACAATGTGCGGGCAGATAATTTCTAAGAGGGATTTTCTTGCAAAGCAATGGCTTACAATGTATACTTCTTATCTACGTGTATACTTCTTATCATGTCCTGTCCATCCCAAGGTTATCTGGAAGAAATTGCTGTGAGCAATAAGGCCGCCCATTGTACAATTAATTTTAATGTAATTTTTCAATTGCTGTATTTCTCTTTATTTTGGTGTACAATTAAGTGTTCATTCATTCATTCATTCATTCATTCAAAATTATTGTAAGTACCAAGTGTGAGGGTGATTTTTAAGATGTGCACAATCATCTTTACAAAAGCACTACGACCGATATGGCGTGGTGGCGAGTCTATCCGCACTCCGCTCTTGAGGTCGTGGGTTCGATTCCTACACAGGACACATCTTTGTGTGTATGAACATGAATATTTGTTCTGCTCTGGGTGTTTTCCTATGTATATTAAGTATGTATTTACAAAAAAGAAGTATTTATATATGTTTATCTGTTATTTAGTATCCATAACACAAGTTCTTAATGATACTTATCTTGGAACGAAAAAATTGGTGTAATTGACAAAAATATTTAAATATTTATTTATTTACTTAATAAAATGCGATATATTTTATTACACGGCTGCTTATATTTTATTTTAGGAACTAAATCAGGTTTTAAACCTGACTAAAACAAGTAATTGGTTGTTTTCGTTTTATTGTGTACTAGAAAACTTATTTCAAGTCAATGAACTCAATGAATGAAAATAAAACCTGAGTCATACTAACTTGCTTCCCCAACTTAACGTAGAGATAGAATTAACTTTACAGTGGTTAAGTTAAGAAGTGGCTTGAAAACTGACAACTTAACGTTTATAGGCTAAAGACGTACATAAAATCATAAAATAGAATGCTTAGTTATTATGAACTACATAAAATACACACACATATACTTATATATAGAAAATTAAAGTCTTAACCCTTTACCAGGCAGTGGTCAATATATGACCACCATACATTGAACCTTATGCGGTACACTCAAGGTGGAAAATTAATGAATATTTTCAACATTCTCTGCCTGTTACAGGGTTAACATCGTCTATTATAGTTGTAGGTTCAAGAATGGTGCGCCATCTGCAATTATTATGATGAACTAAGTATAGACGTTTTAAATAATATAATTATAGCTTTAATTAAAACACTGATTTGCAGAAGTAGCGGGTCGTGAACTTATTAATCAGAAAGTCTAGGTTTTCAAATTTATTACACTAAATAAGGGCGACTTGCACAAGCTGCTGTTTAAAGTAAAATATACTTCAAATCACACTTTTGTCTGTGGCTTATCAATAAAAAAAATTAAAGATTACAAATGTTTAATTTTTTTTGATGTATGGCCACATTAAACGATTTCAGCTGTCGTGCAAGTGACTCTTAGAAAAATGTTTAAAATAATTATACTCAAGGAAAGTAGTGTCATCTACAATTTATAGACGAAAGTACAACAGCCAAATGAATATTACTGCACATACAAGTTCCAGTTACATCTCACAGGTGTCACTGCAGCATTGAATTATTATTAGTTTACAAATTCAAATCTATATTAGTTAGTATGTTAATTTATTAATTAACAATATACATTTGGTAATAACTAGCTTTGCCCGGGTTGTGATGTGAGCCTTTATAGATAATGATATTAATAATTATGAAGCGTGTCTATAGCTCAGTTTGGTTTGACAGAGACCCTTGACAAATACTCCACAATAGACTATTTTTGGGCTAATATATTGTTTTTTTTTTATTGATACTTGCATGCTTTTGAAGAATGGATAATCAAACAAAAATATTTACATACACACATAAATTATTTAGCATGCCGATGCAAATTATATAGTTATGATAATTTATTATAACTCAGATATCTGTTTGACAATAACTAATTAGGAAACGGCCTTAGGGCGGGGAAACGCGCGGTATTGTACATATCGATGTGGTTCAGTCGAGTGATTATATCTTGGTTAATTAACATACAGTGTGTTGCTGACAGCCGCTCTCACATACGGGGCTGTGTTGTGTCTAGGGAATAAATTGATTATGTTAACTAAGAAAATTGCATTTTTGCTTTTTTCCATAAAAATACCTCATTTTAATAAATTATCGGATTATTAAAAAGAGGTATTATTATGGGAAAAAGCAAAAATGTCGGAAATGACGATAATGCTTACATTTTCATTGCCACTGCATAAAGTGTCACGACATCGATAATTTTACAAAATTAGATACATACATATATAATAACACGCCTGTTTCCCCGAAGCGGTAGGCAGAGGCATACTATATGCCCGCATTTCGCCATTTATATTGTTGGTCCAACGTAGGTGGCGAGCCTATTGTCGTTTTCCGGGCACTTTTATGTTCGCCAGAGCCTCGTCCGTTGATCGGCTGGTGCACCACTTGCAGGTGAGGATGGCTTGGGCTCCTTTGATCTTGATAGGAGATCTATACACCCAAATATACACAAAATTAGATATACAAGTTTAATGGAATATTGCATTATGCATTAATATCGTATCGCAAATTTAGTTTTTATATATCATTGTTCCAAGTTGTATTGTATGGTATATATCTTTACTACCACTGCATAAAGTTTTTTATCGATACTATTGATGTCACGACACCAATAATTTTACAAAATTAGGTACACAAGTTTATTGGAACATTGAATAATGCATTAATATCGAATCGCAAATTTAGCTTTTATGTATTATTATTCTAAGTCGTATTGTATGGTATATACGGTATATATTTCACTATCACTGCATAATGTCACGACACTAATTTACAAAATTAGGTACACAAGTTTCATGGGATATTGCATAATGCATTTTATGTATCATTGTTCTAAGTCGTATGTATGGTAAATAGAGGTCTGCTTGACGCGATATTGGGTTAGGGGAAATCTGGTAAAAACGACCTTTTCTTAAATTTTGCAGCGGATAATCTGAGAAAACTGTAAAGTACTTCTCTGTTTAAAAATACCTTCTTAGGAATCAGCCACAGGGCGGGTATACGCGCGTTAAAATTTCTACATATCGATATTAATGATTGATTGTACACTTTTTATACACGGTTTTGACTACGATAGCCTCAATGTATTTTTAATGTAAGACTCTGAATGTATGAATTCCCTCCCGTGTGTAGTGGTGTCGCCACACAATGCACAATATTCGGCGCCGATAATTAAAGCATAACAGCTACAGCGACGTCATGGCCGCCTCCCCTTTCAACAAGATATTACAAATTAACACTACATTCTGTGCTCAACACATTAGTTAATATATAAACAACATATAGTGGCCTGCAAACCTAAGTACAAGTCAAAATCATTTATTTAAGTTTGGGTCAAGCTCTTATGAAAGTCAAAACTAGCGCTAAAAAAGTACTGCATTAAAAAGAAACAATTCGTTGACATTAGACATTTTAAAAGAAAAAACGTTTTACGGCACATATTAATGGTGTGTATAAAAATAAACTTCAAAGTGTTACCTAATTTTGCAGGCCAGTACCAGGTATTATACTTACTATTCCTCATATCAGTATCGGACAATTAACGTCACACTACTGGGCTAAGTAAGCTCAGCTCAATACTATGCAGTGTGGTTTCGGCCTAGAATAGTGCCACCCCCTCTCATCTCACGAGGAGACGTAAGAGTCGACGAAGAGAAATCCTACCGAATGATGGGCAGCAGTGTCATCCTGCGTATAGGTAGCGGCACGTAAGTCTAGCGATGAACAAAATTTGGAAGGGATAGCTGCGCATAGAGTGAGTGAGAGAGTATGACTGGAGAGCCGATGAGCGCTTACGCACGCCCTTTCTCACCCTTGCGATACCTTATTTTCGACTACTGCGCATAAACGGTCAGCGCTAGACTTTCGTGTCGCCGACTGTTCGAGAGGCTCCTGCTCGAGCACCTGACTCCGCACATAGAACCGCGTCCAGAGCAGTTCGGATTCCGTGCCGAACACTCGACAACACTGCAGCTTTCAAGAATACTGCACCACTTCACGGTGGCATCAAACAAGAAGGAATACACTGCTGCAGTACTCTTAGACATGGAAAAAGCTTTCGACCGTGTTTGGTACGAAGGTCTGCTGTACAAGATCTCGACGTCCAGCGCACCCAGACGCATCACGCAGGTGCTAGCTTCCTTTTTGAGGAACCGAAGCTTCAGAGTGGTGGTAGAAGACCAGGAATCCGCTGAAAGGAAGATCGAAGCCGTAGTACCTCAAGGAAGCTGCCTCTCGCCGTCCCTGTTCGCACGCTTCACTGACGACCTGCCTGTCTCGGAGGGAGTACACTTAGCGCTATTCGCCGATGACGCAGCGTACTACTCATCGTCGTACAGGAGGAACTTCGCGGCGAGAAGAGTCCAAGAGACGCTTGACCGCCTGCCAGAATGGCTGGACAAGTGGCGACTATCGGTTAACTTCAGAAAGACCCAAACCATAGTCGTCCCCCACACCACGATACTCTCACCACCACTCCGCCTGCATGGACTAGAGATCGCGTGGTCGCCACTGGTCAAGTACCTAGGGATCACGATCGATCGTAAGCTGAGTATGAAGCCTCACGTAGCGACGATAGTCGCGAAAGCCAAGACGGCGCGGCACCTGCTCCGTCCAGTGCTGCACTCGACGCTTGCCACTACTGTGAAGCTATGGGTCTATAAAATCTACCTTAGGCCCCTTATCACCTACGCAGCCCCAGCCTGGTACGCGCTCACCAAAAAGCAGGCCAGGAAGAAACTCGAGGTTTTCCAAAACCAGACCCTACGCCAGATCGTCAAGGCGCCTCGCTACGTGAGAAACGCTACGATCGCGAGGAATTTAAGGCTTGAGAGTGTGGAATCCTTCATAGGTCGACTGGCGGGACCGATGTTCGCGCGTGCGGATGCGTCAGGCCACGACCACATCCGGGGCCTGGCGCCGCTACATGCGCGACCACCGGATGCCAGGGCTTATGCCCACAGCCTCATCCCTCAGGAGACCTAGGACTTGACCGGGAGCACTAACCTGGACTGACACCCCACCGCCGCTGATCGCCCAAGGCGCTGATCGCCCAGGTCTTGATCGCGGCGCCCACCGGACTTGACACCTCCGGACGAAGACTAAGGCTGAACAGCCGCTCCAACGCCGCTCCCGTATTCACGGGAGCCGTTAGAGACTGCGGCCAGGGGGCACATGCCCCGGAACCGCGCCGTGACCCCCACCAGGGGGTTCACGTAGATGATGACAGGTTCGTGCCGCCTACTATACTAGCTTGAACTGCGATTACCAATCCGCCTGCCCAGTGTAGTGTTCATGGTCAAGTGCCCCCAAGAAAATGTAATCTATTGGGGAGGCCAATGTTCAGCAGCGGACTTAATATGGCTGATATAATAGTAATACTGGGCTCAAATCTCCTCTCACTCACAAAGGTGGAAGAAATTCAGGTCACACTCCAACCCATAGACCAAGCTTCGACGACCGATATGGCGTGGAGGTCAGTATACCTTCTTTTTTTTTTTATCGTCGGTAAAAAAATGCTGTTTACGCACTGTCTCCCGGCCAATGGGGGGACCGGGAGGGGAGTGTGGGGCTCACTGCGGCAGACGCGACCACCGCAGTCCTACCCACTAAAAAACTTCCGACGACGCCCACCGCTGTTGAAAAAGGGGCAGGGGGCCAGTGCCTGGGTTTGTAGCTTCTGGCACCCCGCCCGCGGCCAACGTCCCCCGGATCAGAACCGGGAGGACCTCCTCAGAGGAGCGCAGTGTGTCGCGCCCCTCCTACCTCCTTGTGCGGCCATGGCGTAACTGGCCGACTTCTGGGAGGGTCTATAGCTAGACGGAAGGGGCCCCCTGCCCCAGCCACCTAAGACCCTCCAGGCGCGGCTGGACGGGCCCTCCTTGCCCGCCCGCTGCGCCAACGGCGTAGCCGGAGAGAGAGCGGATCCCGCTCCCTCTCCCGCTCCGCGGCCTCCTTCTGCGACATCACCACTTCGCAGAAGGAGGCCATCGCCTCCGAGGTCAGTATACCTGCACTTTACTCCAGTGGTTGTGGGTTCGATTCCCACACAGGACAAATATTTGTGTGCATAAAAATGAATATTTGTTCTGGTCTGGGTGTTTTCCTATGTATATTAAGTATGTATTTACAAAAAAAATGTATTTAAGTATGTTTATCCGTTCTTTAGTATCCTTAGCACAAGTTCTTATTGATACTTATTTTGGAACTAAATAATTGGTGTGATTGTTAGAAATTATTTTTTTATGTATCTTCATTTGTCAATTGCATAATTTTGACTACAACAAAGGGATGCAAAATTTCATAACAACGGGGTCAGTCCCCGATGGACTATACATATCATATTATGTTATTATCACAATAAATATGTTATCATAACTTTCATTAGTAAAACATAGTACGAACTTGTGGCCACGCATCGTCGGTTAGAAACTAAATCATGACCACAGTTAATATAAAACAGCTACTACGTTACCTACTAAAACTAAACTCTTTCGCGCGCTAATCACCATAACATAATCCATGCCCTAACATCTACAAAGGCTTCTTGGCGGGAAAGTGAAGCGTCATGTCTGCAGTTTTGTTTTGTTTTCTAAAATTCGTGATATTTCGAACATTAATGTGTAATAACGGTGAATAATTTACCGTAAGTGTTTATGGACGTTCATGAGTGTTGGTAAATGAAACGAAATAGTGGAACAACACTTTTCAAAAAATCACAAATGAAATTCAATACCATGTGGCCATGTGGGCCTGAGGACTTTCCTAAGGACTCAAAAGGCAAATCATTTACCATTTATTATCTTTATCACCACTCATTCTCAGTTAAATATTATTATTATTAGTGATTATATATTTTACACTATAATTTGACACTGGCTAAATGTGCTACGCGCACGTAGCCATTGTTTAAAAGAAAAAAAAACGTCTACAAATTTTGTACTTGAAGCTGAACTGAGACAACTGGAAATAAAGAACTCGCTTTCGATAATACAGTACTAATGTAGTCACTTTACTAGGATAATAGAACTTTGGTTCAACAGCATTACATGAAAATAACTTTTCCTTCCGCGTAGAAAGACATCAGAATATAGAAAACCATTATCAGTAGTCATGCTCTAGGAAATGATTATGTTGTAAGTAACTGGAGGTCAAATGTGGAGGCACAGTCTCAAATGCCCTAACTGATAGTACATTAGCTGCCAATGTCGGTCCCAAACTCTAACAAAATGTCCGACGGAAGTGCCGGAAGTGGTCTCGCGCGCCAATTAATTATGCCCCGGGATAATAACTCATGGTTCATTAAACTGAAAACTGAAACAAAGCCCCGGACACTTCAAAATGGCCACGCAATTTATTAATAAAGTTAATTATACGCTCATTTGCACGCGCTCATTTTTCATTCTCGGTTTAAAACTTTAAACATTGTATTGCGTTTCATATCACTCTGATGTGATTTAAGTTTAGTGCTTGCGCTCGTCGTTGGTCGGTAGGAAACGATCACCGAGGTAAAGCAGAGATTAAAGAGGCTAGTTCTTGGCTAACTCCCGTACTGTTCTCCCTTGGCGTGATAGGGGGGCTGAATACCTCCTGGCAGAGCGGAGGAGGCCGCAAGGAAAAGGTAACAAACAGAGGTTGGCCACTCTGGGTGCGCTTAGTACTTACTACCGGGAAGGGAAACTAAGACAGACCTGTGACAGCGGGCGGGCTGGAGGGCCCACCAAGCAGCGCGAGGAGGGTCTTAGGTGGCAGGGGCAGTGGGCCCCTACTGTCTAATCATAGACCCTTCGAGAAGTCGGCCACAGACGCTAGGGTCTCACACGGAAGTAATCGCTGAGGTCGTCCTCCCGGTTCTGGCCTGGAGGATTTTGGCCGCGCGCGGGTCGTAAGACGCTTTAACCCTGGCACCAGCCGCCCGCCCCTTTCTGTCAACAAGCAGCGAGTGTCGTCGGAAAATTTTTAGTGTGTATTACTGCTGGTGGTAGTATCTGCCCGTGGTGAGTTTCGCAACCTCTCTCGGTTCCCCTTTGGCCGAGAGGCAGTGCATGAATGCATTCTGATAAAAAAGCGCCTGCCGTATGACCTCCGCAACCCAGAGGGAAACATCATTTCTATTGTTAAATTAGCTGTCGCGTTATTAGCAGGCACTGACTTCCTTACGACTACTGCCAATGATAACAGCAGTCGCAACCAACAGCTTAACGTGCTTTCCGAGGCATGAAGCAAGCGATAATTACGCTTTATAAATATCTTTGAAAAGTCATACGCGACCAGGGCTTGAACCCGAGACCCTCTGAATTTGAAGTTTCTTCACTGGGCTATCGCTACTCGCATAGCCACTGGTATAGATACGTTCATGAAACCCACAGTTAGATACAGTTAGCTTTCGCGTAATTTGAATAACTGAATTGGGACAGGTTTCAAAAGCTTGAAACTAAATTGTGCGATCGTGACGCGAACATTTTATGAAGTTATGTTGTGACAGTTTCAAAAGGGAATAAATTTATCTATGTGGGTATCGGAAAATATAAAACTGTTAACCAAACATCGTAAATGTTCACCAGAAGGTTGAATTGGTTGTATTAATACCTTTCTCTGCACATTGTTATTGTGATTTGTTATTATTAACTAACTAACTAACCAATCGATAATTTAAAAGAGCATAGCCTGTGAGTTTCTTGCCAGTTCTTCTTACAGAGCGGTGGCTCGGAACTGGCACTTAGATTCACTTACACTTAAATATTTTTTGTTTTTTTAAATTGTTTGGTTGCAAGTGAATCTAAGCTTCGTGATTTTACTATAATTATATTTTATTTGTTTTTTTTATTTTTTTATAATTTTGACGTTTTCAAGTAATAGTTTATGAAATAAAAAGTATTTTGACTTTGACTTTGACTTTGACTATTATATTCATATTTTGATTTGATATCACATAATTTTTGTAAATTTCGGAGATTATGTTAATTTTATTTAGACATTGCATTAGTTTAACTTTTCCTTATTGTAATTTTGTTTTTATTCTTCGATTTTCGGACATTGTTTCGTATTTTTTTATTTATAGCATTAGCTTAAATTATATTTTTTCTTTGTTTTGTTGTAACCTGATATTTTAATTAACATTGTAATATTTATTAATTCATATAATCGTGATCAAATTGACTAGCATGCCGGTGTGTTGGATGCATAGCTCTGTAAGCCGACATGTAGAACTGTATTAAATTAATAAAATAACAAATAAAATTAAATAGTAAATAATCTCTTAAAAATTTAAGATATTATTGACATTTTATTAAATTATTTACTAAATTAAATTTTACTTACAAAATTAAGCCTTTTTTTTGTTTCCAAAATGTATATATATGTAGACGAAATTTAATTTGGTTGGTTGTGGGGGTCTGCAATGATGCCGTGGAGTTATAGTGCTGTTCCGTACCGGTCTACAATAGTGCCTCGTCGTCCTCCTCTCTCATAGTGAGTCGTCGAAGCTAAATCTTACCAAAAGATTGGCAGCAGCGTCATCCTGCGTACTGGCTGAATAAACTACCACCAACCCGCCGCGTGCTGATTATAGGCTTGATACTTTTTATGACTGAAATTACGATGAGAGTGAGACTAGGTGGTAGATATCAGAAGCTAAGCAGCGCCTACCGAGGTACTTTGATGGGTAAATAAATATTTTGTTGTCAGTAATATTCAATATTTTTATTATCTGTATCATCTCTGGTTAGTAGCCCTTAGTCAGCCAGAGCATGTTGAAATGAGAGAACGACAGAGGTCGTATGACAACGGTCTTGCAACGGTCTACTGCGTCAGAAGAGTGCGCCGGAGTAGCATGATGCACAGTTCGTAACACATTTTTTTTAATTCAATGCACTCATGGTAACTTAAATATTAATGGAAGTATTTTTTTTAAATGTGACACGTCATAATGACTACATCCTGCCTGATGGTAAGCAGCCGATGCAGTACAATAGAAAATGAAAGCGCTTCAAACCGTGAAATAAGCACGGTACAAAGCGCATCCACTCATGACGGCCTGCTAAAATGCCGTTTCACGCCCCGTTTAAAAGACCCGGGCTCATAGGAAATAGGAAACACATGAGCCGGCAGCGAACTCCAGAGCTTAGTGGTCTTGCGCAGAAACGACCTTCCAAGATTTAACGAGATCACATAATTAAATGAAGGTTTGATGTTTATCGTCTTTATTTTTCTACTTTCTTGTAGTAACCCGACAAGAACATATAGGGAGAGAGTGATACTTCCTACCAAAGGGCTTCCCCTTGATAGGAAGTATCTTCCACCGGGCGGATGGATGATGTTTGGGTGATGTATGAATAGCGACGAGTCTGTGGAATACTGTTTGCGCGATTCAGGATTTCATTCATCGGCACGTTCCATTCATCGCTAGTACTGTGGCGCCACAAACATATACATTCGCGGCGGTAACAGAAATTGGTTGTCTGTAAAGTCGGTTTACTGACGATAGTTGAAAGTGACAACGTCTTAAGAAAATACTGATGGAATGGTAGCAGTATTTGAATATCGAAAGAATCATTACCTTTATCGCTGTAATTATCGTTGCTATAAACAATTGACACCACATTCACTGCACTTGATACTCGATCAAAACATGTAAATGTAATATAGCAGCTGTCCACGCAGACGCATCGCTCACTCAAGTAGGAGAGAGACGGATGTCGAACGCTGCCGAACGCAAAGGCCGATTGTGCTTCTTTGTCGCTCGTTCCGCGCTCTCGCTTGCACTTCAAGCCTTACATGGAACGCCTCAGAGCGAGGTAACGCCGCATGAGTCATGTTTTTTCGTGCGTGCAGCCGGCTCTATCGAATTATAAGACGTTGTCAAGTCAAAAAAAAAGATGTTGTAGGTGGAAATATGAATGGTTGAAAAAAAATACAAGTGACATACAATAATGATCATTATCTTCGACAAGTTATGATTCAGTTTGTTGGTTTGTTTGCCAATAAATTACAAAGTTCCACCGTAGGCGAGGGAACTTCTCGAATATCATTAATTTTAACGAACCCAGAATCCTTCGGCATTAATCTGTGTGTCTGTGTGATGAAGTACAGTTACAAAACCTTTGTTAAAGTACAAGTTCTTTTGTATCTAGTTTGTAATTATTTATTAATTTAATAAAAAGGATCACCATACATACATACAGGACAAATACCATTAAAAAATAAACAATAAGAATGTATTAAGTTCACAGCTAAGTATTGTCACAATTACTAGAGATCACAACATGCAATAAAATTAAAAAAAAAAACACATAATTAATAACAGTTCTATCAAAAATACACTTACCAAATGTATGTTTCTGCAAACTATGTAACAATAAATAAATATTCTCTTACAATCACACCAATTATTTAGTTCCAAGATAAGTATCATTTAGAACTTGTGTTATGGATACTAAATAACGGATAAACATACCTAAATACTTTTTTTTTGTAAATTCATACTTAAAATACATAGGAGAACACCCAGACCAGAACAAATATTCATGTTCATGCACACAAAGATTTGTCCTGTGTGGGAATCGAACCCACGATCTCTTGAGTGAAATGCAGGTATACTGACCTCCCCGCCATCGGTATTATGTTGATGTATGAATATTTGTTCTGGTCTGGGTGTTTTCCTATGTATATTAAGTACATTTAAAAAAAAAAAAAGTATTTAAGTATGTTTATCCGTTGTTTAGTATCCATAACACAAGTTCTTAATGATACTTATCTTGGAACTAAATAATTGGTGTAATTGTCAGAAAACATTTATTTTATTTATTATTTTTATTCTATGGTTAAACCAGCTGTCAGTATATTAGGAGGCATTGAGCTATCTAATAACTACTGCCAAAGATGATCATGACAATCGGGGCCATAGACTTAATGTGCTTCAAGGCATAGAACCAGTGATAATTACGCACTTAACATCGAAAGGCAATAGGTGCGCGATCGGTATTTGAAACCGGGGCCATCTGCATTGCAGTCTTATGGTCTCGCCTCTGGGCTACCGCTGCTGTGTGCCTACGATATTATGCGATCACGATATTCATAAGCACTTTAACAGATCCTAAATTGCATACAGCATTATTTCTTTCCTTAGCCAAGGTAAACATCACAGTTCAATCAAAACATTCAACCAATACTAACATTCATCATTTCAGCCATCTGAAGTCCACTGCTGAACATAGGCCTCCCCAATTGCTTTCCACGTAGATCGATTATTTGCCGCCTGCATCCACCGGCTCCCCGCTCCCCACCAGATCATCGGTCCATCGCGTTGGGGGCCGCCCTCTACTACGTTTGCTGATTCGTGGTCGTCATGCAAGAACCTTAACGCCCCATCGGTCGTTGGTTCTTCGAGCTATGTGCCCCGCCCACTGCCACTTCAGCCTGCAAACGCGCTTCGCTATGTCGGTCACTCTGGTTACTAACATTGCCTATTATTAAATAAAAATATCTTCATATACAGATGTTGTATATCATGCTGCGTTGTAACGTTGTAATATATAATACAAGAAATGTTTATGTTAGGGGTGGGAACCTGGTGTCCTGAAATACAGGCCTAGCGAAAATAGAGCCTAGCTTAGGCACCTGTCTCCTACACTATAAACATGTCTTTTTTTACACTAATTTTGTACACTAATAAACTGTTTGTTCCTAACTGTATATTGTAGTGAGAAAATAAACATTTATTATTATTACCTTATAATAAAATAAAAATATTAAAAAGTGTCCTTTCCCAATGAAATAGATTCCAATTTCTTTGTTAGAATATTCATGACGTTCATTTGAACCGAGATGAGTTTTCGGGATTTTTGTACCCGAAATCTTAACGACTTTTCTTCAGGAAATTAAATGGATTTGAACTTCGTTTAGCTTATTATGCGAGGGAGAAAATTTTTGGAAAATTATTCGTTGTAATCAGAATTTTTCATATTTTTAAAATGGTTTCTTGTTCGACCTTTTAATCCATCGGTAAATCTGAATATATAATTTATTTATAAAATAGACACCCAGACATTTTAAATCGTCGCATCGCTCGTCATCGATATTATAAGTATATATTTGGCGACTGATATGGCGTGGTGGCAAGAGTACCCGCTCTCCACTCCTTAGGTCGTGGGTTACACTGTATCCCTGTGCCCACATAGGACAAATATTTGTGTGTATAAATATATCTGGGTGTTTTCCTATGAATATGAAAAAAAAAGGATGTATATATGTTTATCCGTTATTTAATATTCATAACACAAGTTCTTAATGATACTTATCTTGGTACTAAATAATTGGTGCAAGTGTCAGAAATATTTAAATATTTATTTACGAAAAAAGAAAGTATTTAAGTATGTTTATCCGTTATTTTTTATCCATATCACAAGTTTTTTATGTAGGTGTCTTGTTGGACGGGCCGTCTCTTACTCTAGTGGTTTGCCTCCGCCTTGGCGCCAGGGTAGTCCACCCTCATCGTTGTGTTTGTGGGGAGGCCTTGGATGAGCTTGGTCATCACGGTCTTTCATGCGCCGGCAGTGCTGGTCGTATGTTACGGCACTCCTCCCTTCATAACATCATCCGGTTTTGCAACCGTTGGCTTACCTGCTTGTCTTAGAGCCAAATGGTGTCTCTTGAAGCGATCGCAAAAGACCTGACGGTATGACTATCGGCCCGTGGAAGCTTGGCAGGCCGCTGGTGTTGGATGCGACCTGTGCAGACACCGTGGCTCCCTTACATGTATTCGCGACCTTGTATCGTTTCGGGGCTGCTGCGATAAGTGCAGAAACAAAAACGGAAACCTAAGGCCGAACTTTTTATTTGTTCCGTTTGCGGTGGAGTCATTGGGTCCATGTAGGCCGAAAGTAAAACAGCTCCTGGAATAGTTAAATGCTCGCCTCATTGATGCTTCCGGTGACAAGAAGGCTGGCAGCTACTTCTGCCAGCGTGTTGGCCTGGCAATCCAAAGAGGAAATGTTGCCAGAATTATTGGCACCAAACATAGATACATTGTTGATATAATTCTATGTTTGTTTTTTATAATACATTCTTAATGATACTTACCTTGGAACTAAATAATTGATGTCATTGTTAGATATTATTTATTAGTTACTATTAATATAATAATGTTTTATTGAATATAATATATTTATTTATTATTCTGCTCGTTACAATATGCTCTTCGACTGACCTCTTTTCATCACCATACAACCACAAATGGTTTTCTCTCATTTTCTTCCTTAATTTTAATTACTCTGCTCGTCACATGTTTTTTGTCTCTTCCTTATATTATAATACACTTATCACTACACAGTTCATTTTTATCCTTTTAGGTCCAAACATCCTTTTTTTTGATTTACGTCGGTAACAAAATGCATTTACGCACTGTCTCCCGGCCAAAGGGGGACCGAGAGAGGTGTATGGGACTCACCACCGGCAGACACGACCGCCAGCAGTAATACCCACTGAAAACCTGCCGCTTGTTAAGAAAGAGGCGGGGGGCCAGTACCTGGGTTGCAGCTCTGACACCCCGCCCGCAGCCAACGTCCCCCGGACCAAAACCGGGAGGACCTCCTCAGAGAGACGCAGTGAACGCGCCCCTCCTACCTCCGCGTGCGACCATAGCGTGTGTGGCCGACTTCTCGGAGGGTCCATGGTTAGACAGCAGGGCCCCCTGCCCCCGCTGTCTAAGCCCCTCCTGGCGCTGCTTGACGGGCCCTCCTGGCCCGCCCGCTGCGCCCTCCACAGGTCCCTCTTAGTTTCCCCCCCGGTAGTCAGTACTAAGGGCACCCAGAGTCGCCAATCTCTGGGTGTTACCTTTTCCCTAGCGCCTCCTGCGCCCTACCGTTAGGTACTCAGCCCCCCCACCACGACAAGGTGGAGACCAAACGGGGGGGCAGGTCCAAACATCCTTAAGTATGTGCATGACAATATTAAAAAAAAACAAAGTAGGAAACACCTAAAAAAGAGAGCGAAAGATGAAAGCAGATAATTTTTTAATTGAATTAACATTCTATAGTTTATATGTGTATTTAATTTCACATGTGTATTTGTAGTCACTTACACATCCACAAATATGTGAACTACATTATAAACAAAACACAACGATGTAAGAGAGGGAGATATCATACAGAATTCATTTAACATTCTGTAATTTCCCATCTCCCGGGAGTCGCCCACCAAAGATTAAGACTTAATAACAGCAGCTTTGTATGGTTTAATGCTTGTATATGCTTGCATTTGATATCGACCGCTTCCGTGCTCCGAAGGCACATTAAGCCGCTATCGCTATTCGCGGTAGTCGTTAAGCCCATTTAGTGGCCATATTTAATTGACAGTCAGGAATACTTAACAGCATATCACACAGCCCGATATAAAAGTGTTATTTATATTTTTATAACGTTAATTTCCTAGCTCTAGGTCTGCAGTTTTTTGTAAAAGTATTTTAGTGTAAATTATATTTAAAATAAACAATGTTAGACCATGTATTAAAATCACAGACTACTAGATAATTTATCGAAGGTATGTTCTATTACAAATATATATACTATACAAACAAATAAAAATAGCGTGAATCAGAAACTGATCACAATAGTACAGCGTCATCTATTGACAAGGTTGTGACAGACATTCAAACTGTAACGAACAACAAGGAGAGGCACCAGCCAACTTTTTAGTTTGCCTCAAATATCCTCCCGAAAATTATCCAACACAGCTCTTTCTATCACGGCCAAAGGTAAGAAATATTTAGGCATTCAAACACATTGCATTATCGAATTGATATTTCAATATACGAGTAACTCCTTTATCTCTGGAGTAAAATCAGAATAAGAATTTGCATGATCAAGAACGACAAACTTGTCCACGCAGAAGCCATTAGCATTAGGAGACTCCAAGTTACATCTCGCACTAATCCAGCCACTCAGGGCTGACCTAGTTTTAAGTACTAGTGCACCGAGAGACGGGGGAAACCAGCATTTATTTTTAAGAATTATATTAAGACTTCTTGGTATGAGACAGCTGTCACTTGTGTACGAATGTAAAGGTGTTGAAGGATCAACAAGATCATGGTAATTTGTGTTTTTAAGGAATTGCTTTTTGTTTATGATTTGTTTAAAAGCTTTCTCCTATTAATAATAATGACATTGATTTCCAAAAATACGATTTTCCTTCCTTACTATTTGGTTTTAAAGCTAAGCTTGTAATGTGGGCGTCAAAGCAATACGGGTAACTAAGTAAGAGTTTGGAAGAAAGAATCCAATGACGCAAGAAATATTTCCCCAAGTGTGCGAAGCAATGTGTACATTTATTTATTATAATTATTTAGAACATACATACATTTAGTACATGTGTGTCTTTTGGGTGTGTGAGAGTGTTATGTTTAGTTGGGGTTATGATGTTTAACTGATAACTCCAAGTAATCCCTCTGCGTCTTTGCAGGTCAAACTAAAGTATTATACTATTAAAATATTCTTTTGGAAGATATAGTGACAAGAGTTGAGAAAGGTATGTTTAGATGGTTTGATAGTGTGATGTTGAGAGGATGAATGAAAGTGTACTAACGAAAGTGATTTATGCGTTTATTTAAGTGATAAACAAGTGAATAGAAGTGTTAGGAGGGGAATACCACGAAAGACCAAATCCAGAAAATTATGGAGAAAGGGCAGGTCAAAAGTACCCTAAACCGACGGGCGTGTATGATAAGGATAATGAGTGTCAATGAAGCTAAGAGTGTGTGCCAAGATCGTAGCAAGTGGAAGGTTGTGATCTCTGCCTACCCTTACGGGAAAGAGGCGTGACATTATGTATGTAATCATATTTTTAAAGGATATGGGATCTAAATGCAAGTTTTGTAACTGTAAAAAGTTCGAAATATACAAAATAAAACCAATAATACTGTTGAGGAACATGTCTTATAGGAACATAATCTTCTGTCAACTCGTTAACTCTTAGCCACAAAATACTGCTTAGAAAAACACTATATAAAATTGAAATGACAATTGAATGAACATTTTTGTGTTGAAATCTATTTCAGATGAGAACAGATACAGCAATGAATAAATAAATAAGTAAACACAATTTAATTTGAACTGAAAACACATTATCCGAGAAATCTCGTCAAAAATACAAATAAGCTATTCAAACAGAATCAATTAATATCGAATAAGTTATGCAAGTAATACCCGAAGACTAAGAAACTGGGATGGAAGCAGTTTCAGAGATGACATCCAAGTTAAACACTACTTCTGGGAGCTTACTTAGCAACCAATCGGTTAGCGAACGTCTTAACAAGCTTTCCAGCGATTTTAGATTTGAATTGAAAGTTGGTTTGTGTTTTTGTTGAGACCCATTTTCAAATTATGAGAAAAGTAAAATGTTGAATCAATTAATCAACACTTTACTGTAAAAAAAAAATCTATTACAATCACACCAATTATTTAGTTCCAAGATAAGTATCATGAAGAACTTGTGTTATGAATACTAAAGAACGGATAAACATACTTAAATACTTTTTTTTTTCAAATACATATAAACTTAAAATATATAGGAAACCAGAACAAATATTCATAGTCATGCGTGGGAATCGAATCCACGACTTCTGGAGTGAAGTGCAGGTATACTGACCTCCACGCCATATCGGTCGTCAAACGAATGAACACTAGTAAAGAAAATTAACAGTACCTAATAGGAACAATTATATAAATTTAAAAAGTGGAGTTATTGTGGATAGAATATACACCTCTCGCCAATTGACACGTTTAACATAGAAATCATCATTATGAGCCTACATTTGTTCAAGCCCAGGTGAAACCAGGTATGGCTGTATTTCCCCCCCGACTGGTCTCCAATTTTCTTGTCGTGGTGGGGGGGCTGAGTACCTCCCGGTAGGGCGCAGAGGGCGCTAGGGAAAAGGTAACACCCAGAGATTGGCGACACTGGGTGCCCTTAGTACTGACTACCGGGGGGAAACTAAGAGGGACCAGTGGAGGGCGCAGCGGGCAGGCCAGGAAAGCCCGTCAAGCAGCGCCAGGGGGGTCTTAGGCAGCGGGGGCAGGGGGCCCCTGTTGTCTAACCATGGACTCTCCGAGAAGTCGGCCACACACGCTATGGTCGCACAAGGAGGTAGGAGGGGCGCGTCCACTGCGTCTCTCTGAGGAGGTCCTCCCGGTTTTGGTCCGGGGGACGTTGGCCGCGGGCGGGGTGTCAGAGCTGCAGCCCAGGTACTGGCCCCCCGCCTCTTTCTCAACAAGCGGCGGGCGTCGTCGGAAGATTTTTAGTGGTTATTACTGCTGGCGGTCGTGTCTTCCGGTGGTGAGTCCCACACACCTCTCTCGGTCCCCCTTTGGCCAGGAGCATTTTGTTACCGACGTAAATAAAAAAAAAAGGTATGGCTTTATTTCAGTTATTACATGGAGCGACTGCCGTCTGAACTTCCCAACCCAGACGGTAATATCATTCTATGGTTAAACCAGCAATTGTACGGATGTTAGAAGGCGCTTCCTAGTAACGACTGCCGTAGATGTTCATTACAGCCGGGACCAACGGCGTCGCGTGCTTTCCGAAGCACGGAGGAAGTGATAACTACACACGATTCCGAGAAGCCATAGGTACGCCACCAAGGTTTGAACCCAAGACCCTCTGATATTTATGGCTATCGGTCTCGCTACTGGGCTATCGCTCAAAAGTCCTGATAATATGTATTGTTTCTGTCCTACCAAAATCTTAGAAGCCCAAGCCAACCTCCCCTGGAAGTTGTGCCCCTGCCGTTCAACGGATGAGGCACTGGCGAACATAAAAGTACCCGGTAAGCGGAAATAGGCTCGCCACCTATTTTGAAAAAAAAAAAATGAAAAAAAAAAATACGAAAAAAAAAATGAAAAAAAAAAAATACCAAAAAATAAAAACCTATTACGTGGTACCAAAAATATTTTCGGCAAAATGTGGGCATATTATGCCTCTGCCTACCCCTTCGAGGAAACAGGCGTGATTGTATGTATGTATGTTTCAGAAGCTATATACACGGCACCTCCAAAATTTCAAGTTAAAGTTATATATTCGATACATTTGAAAGCTAACTGAGAGTGCGGCACGTAACTAGGTCACCTGCTTTAGTTGCATTACTGTTAAAGTTTCGTAGCACCGGCCACGAAACTACGCTGGGAACTCGGTACATTGAACACATTATTACACTTAATTGTTATATGTGTGAGTGAACTCACGCCAAATAAAGACGTGAGAGCTTACAATAATCATTTCAGCTATTAGAAGCAGGAGCAGCGATAGCCTAGTGGCCTTCAAATTCAGAGAGTCTCGGGTTCAAACTCTGGTGGAGTACCTATCACTTTTCGAAGTTAATGGCGTATTAATGACCGCTATGGCCTAGTGGCGCGTATACCCGCAGTCCGCTCCTAAGGTCGTGGGTTCGATTCATGACTTCGAGATCAAATCTTTGTATGCATGAAGATGATTATTTGTTCTGTTTTGGGTGATTTACTATGTATATTAATTTAAAAAAATTGATAACTGTTTATTTTCTCACTACAATATACAGTTTAATAAGTGTACAAAATTTCGACAAGTTTATTTATATTGCAGGAGCCTGTTGCCTAAGCTAGGCTCTAGGCCTGTATTATTAAGTAATGTTAAATATGTATTTACAACGAAGCGCTCGTAGCTCTGCGATGCTAGGTGGTCGGAAACGATCACCGAAGTAAAGCAGAGTTTACAGAGGTCAGTCCTTGGATGGTTGACTGTTTGTGTGGCATTTGATATCGAGCGCTTCCGTGCTTCGGAAGGCACGTTAAGCCGTTGGGACCGGTTATCACTAAATGTGGTAGTCGTTAAGCCATGTTAGAGGCCTAACGGACGGCTTGAAAACTTCAAACAGCAGGACGCCATACACCTGCCTCCGCCAATCCGCACTGGGTCAGCGTGGTGGAGTATGACCCAATACCCTCACACCTTGATATGTGTGAGCAGGCTCGTGATCAGTAGTGGGACGTTAATGGGCTGTGATGATGATTTACAACGAAAAAGTATCTATATATGTTTAACCGTTACTTAGTATCCCTAACACAAGTTTTTAATGATATTTATATTGGAAACTAAAATAGTTGTGTAATTTTCAGAGAATATTTATTATTTTATTTTATTTTTTATCGCTTGCACCGAGCCTCGGATAACTCGTTAAGCCGTTGGTTCGGGCTGAAATTAACAACTATGGCAGTCGTTATTAGGAATTCAGTGTCTTCTAACATCCTGACAAGGGCGTCGCCAAAGGGGGGCTGCCCCCACTAGAGATTCTAAAAAGGTTGCCAAATATAATGCAGCCAAAGTCCTAAGTCTTTGAGTTGATTTGCTTGAAGTTGAAGCCTTGAACAATAATTCCCGTACGTCGAAACTCGAGTGAACTCACCAATTACACTCCTAATATTCTGTACGCTCAACTACGCTCTGCTTGTTCTCTGCTCTCTTAGTTTTATAATTTAAAAATTCAAGTCGAGCTTTGGCAGCAATTCTGGCCAGAGGCGGCTCGTCCTATAGAGCGCTGGTGCAGTGCACTCCCACAAAAATTACCTACTTAATTTATTTCTTTATTAACCCTATCAATGCATACCTACATTAAATATTACTATGCCTATACAATATGTACACTACGCGTTAAATGTTCGTTCTCTAAGATAAAATTTGGTGTCATGTAGCGAGTGAAGCGCCAGTGATTGCGCTCTTATGAAACAAAGTTTAGTACAATGCCTAGCCCTGCATTCAATGAGTGCGAAAGAGAAACACCGACACAGTCCGGCGCGTGAAACAGAAGATTTCCTATGAAAAATTAACCTAATCTGGAGCTCCTGCTACGCGACGTTGCCAATCGGGATCGAGCAAGGCGTGCGCGGGCGCGGGGAATTTCTATGCGTTGTTGTCGCTCTTGTGTAAACAAACAAACGTAGTCGCCGGTAACTTTATGCTTTGCGGATTTTCTTTTAAATAATATTATAAAATAGTTTGTCGTAAAAATGCAACAATACGGTGTATCTTTTATTCAAAATTGTGAGAAGACTCTCCAAATGCGTCTCGAACTGAAAAGTAAGGGGCCACCAAGGCCTGATATTGCACTTACTCAGAAGTGTAGTACGAAAACTAGAAAAACGGTTAAGTAATTCATTACCTGATTTTTAAAAGAATGTGATTGATGTCTTTGCTCGCCAAAAAGACCTGCGAATGGAGTCCCTATGCCAATAAAATAAATGGTTAGCTCTGGTTTTTTTTTCCTTGTGAACACCCATCAAAAAACGTCACGAGCTGCCTCTGATTCTGGGATAATAAACCAAACTCAACAGATCAAACCGTTGTTGATATCCTAAAAGAAGCAAAAACCTTCTTTATGACCACTATAATATTAAAATATGATAATTAAAAAAAAAACCGTTGTACACTTAATCAAATTCAAACTCCTTTTTATTCTATTTTTCTAATAAATGTTCTTCTTCTTCTTTTAAATAATGGCTTCGTGCGTCTAGCACATCTAGCCAGTGTCAAGTAAGTGATATATTAATAATATATAATATAATTCATAGTAAATGAGAATGAGACATGAAAAAGATGATAAATGGTAAATGAGATACCCTTCCCTAAGCCCCTTGAGTCCTCAGTAAAGATGTGGGACTATACTGAGATCTCACATGGACTCCTTGAGAGAAAATTTGAAAAGTGATGTTGCACCGTTTTGTTTGATTTACCAACACTCATGTATATTCACAAACACTTAACGGTTAATAATCCACCGTTATTACACATTAATATTAGAAATATCACAAATTTTTGAAAATAAAACAAAACTGCAGACATGACGCTTCACTTTCCCGCCAAGAAGTCCTAATAAATGTTATTATAACTTATTTACAAGTTTTTATTGCATAGTCAAGAGATAGTGTTCGTGTGCATAGGCTCGTAGTACAAGTGAAAAACTTCATATGCTGTCGACTTTACCTACAATTCATACCTACTTTTCTCATTCATAGAGAGTGAGAAAAGTATGAATTGTAGTAGGTTGACTTACAACTCGCCCCCCCCTGCGCCATCGGCTGGCGACGCCCTTGCATCCTGATAGCTGGTTTGACCATAAAATGATGTCCGACTACGCCATTGGCGCAGCGGGCGGGCCAGGAGGGCCCGTCCAGCAGCAATAGAGGAGTAGGATCTATGGACCTCCTGCGAAGTCGGCCACATACGCCAGTGGTCGCATAAGGAGGTAGGGGCCGCGCCTCTCTGAGGAGGTCCTCCCGGTTCTAATCCGGAGGACGTTGGCCGCGGGCGGGGTGTCAGAAGCTTACTTAGCCCCCCGCCCCTTTTAAACGCATTTTGTTACCGACGTAAAACTAAAAAAAAGACGTGTGGCACTCGGAGACTGCCGCGGTAAAGCTACTGCATAGCATTTTTTATCAACTTATGCAATTATATTTTTTTTATATGCAATTTTTTTTCTTTGATATTAATTCAAGTTACACTTTGAGCGTGGTGACCGATAAGAAAACAAATAAGTAAGTACTTAACGAAGCAAAGATACACCAGATTGCGGGGCGAAGAAAGGGATTATGCATGAGCAGTAACGCCGATACAACCAATGCCACCTAAAGGCGGGTTGCTGAACTAAAGAGACAAGCGTGATATTTTAAAAAGTCATTAAAAGTTCTGCTATTTATCGATAGATGGAAAAACTAAAAAGTATCACCTCTGTGCCGGTCGGAGTGGGGTCGCTGTTAGGTTTTTCTTGTTACGGAATTTCTGAATTCGGTCTCCACGCTCAAGGCCCGCGATAAAAGCTATGCATTAGCTTAGAAAAAATTGCTGTTATTGTCTTCATTTTTTCAAATAAAAGTGACTGCACTAGTTTTAAACCTGAATTAACTTTAAATCTTGTTTTGTAATAAGCGCCTTATAATCTTTTACCAACTTCTTCGAATACACACAAAGCTCTAGCAGCAAAACAAATATAGAATCTTGCAAGTCTGAGTGAGATAGGCGATTCATATTCAATAGACACCTCATCAAACGGCTCCCAGGCGGCATTAATTGGAGTGGGTCGAGATCGTTATGAAGTCATTGATACACGCCTTTCAATCACCACCTTTCATCTCTTTTGAGAGCATTTCCCTTATACAGAAATATGAAATAGAACATTTTTGCCTGTGGAAAAGTTTGTTAGGAGGTCGATTATTGGTAATTAACCGATGGTTGTTTTTCTCGAATAATAATAATAATAAGCCCGCAGGGCGGCTTGTGGCGAGCTGTTGGTGTGTGGCGACACCACGGGCGAACATTCGAGTGCTCCAGAAGGTCTCGTCTCCGGTTCGCCGGAGTGGGCCCCAAGAGGCTAGAAGGACCTTCGCCCCTGGCGCCCTCTGCGCCCTACCGGGACTCAGGTATTCAGCCCCCCCACCACGACAAGGTGACCAGTAGGGGGGGTTACTCTCTAGGCCTACTCTAATTTAACGAAAACGAAACTTCATTATAACTATATCTTTCTTTAGAGTATGGTATATCATTATCGATTGAAAGGGATGGAAGTTATAACGAAGTGTGGTTTTCGTTAAATAAGAGTAGGCCCTCTAAAATGGAGACCCTTATCATACGAAATGTAGCATGAAACATCCACCTGCAAGATAGACGAACGGCCTGATAAAGGTCGCAGTATAAAGTTGATTGAAACTGACGAGATAGGCCTATGTCGGTCAGTGGCCAAGGGTTCATCATAATACCTGGAAATAACACTTATCGTCAGCTTAACTTTCACTTTCTTTCTTTTGAGAAAACTTTAGATGAGAAAGAAAATCTCTTTATTTTTGATAGTAAAGGCACTAATTGAATATAATAATAGGTGTTATTTCAATTCGTTCATAACTAAATACGAGTATATAATAATTTACGGGACGTAAAGAGATGGTCGAAAATTTACACTAGATGGTATTAAAAGTAATTTTTAGTATTTTTTGGAGTTACACAGATTGAAAATTAGTCTGACGATATGCTAAAGTGTATATAGCATATAAAGAAATACCTAATGTGAATTGTCTAAAACATTATTTATCGAACCATATAGATAGTTTTTGTATGAACCATATATAATGACAGAACAACGTTTACCGGGTCTGCTAGTATAATAATTGTCAACATAAAACATTTTGCCGAATAATGCCGAGCCAAACAATATGGTTAAACAATTCAGAAAGATTCTGCCGACTCATAAGGCCAGACTCATTCCTATTGATGTGTGGAAATATATTCATTCATAAAATAACGACCGTCTATTGTTTGGCTGTTCAAGTGTTTATGCTTCTGAATAAAGAAAGGAGTATATATCTCAAATTACGGAGTGATCTCTTTCATAAAATATTTATATTTATGAAATTCTCTCTTGAAGAATTATCTTAGTTTTTTTATATCGCACGCAGGCAAATTGTATAATGCGTCATTTTACATAACGACATGGCAAATTTTGAAGTGCTCTATATACTTCATTGTCTTTAATATCAACAAGATTATTGAAATTGTTCAAATTTGTATAAACAGAATGTAAATACAATATATATTTTTAACAACAATTAAAAGATATGAGTGGTATCAAAACTAGGAAATAAAAGCAAAATGGATTCTTTGTCAGAATTTGTTTGTTATGTTTTTTTTTCTCAAGATTTGCCAGTCTTTAACTCGGTCTGTCGGTAACTGTATCGTTGGATTCCATAACGCAACGAGATTGAGAAGAATGCCTCAAAAAACTCATCTCGGCGTTTCTCAAATAATGTTACTACCAAAAAAAAAATTATTAAGATTACCGCTTAGATGTTCTTAAAACTATCAACATCTAAATTATTATTATTATATTATATTAATATGTACTTAGAAAAAAAGAAGCAATTTATGTCACTTCCTGTTTTGCCTTATCGTTCATAAAATCTTTCAAACTATAATTATTAGCCTTCTGGGACTACTTTCACTCTATGTAGTTTTAAAATTTATTTATAGATAAATTTGCCACATCAACTGGCAGCGAACACTATTCCCGCAAAATAATTTGTAACTTTATGGAGCTTATACTTGGGCATAGCCAGTTTATTCTTATTTAGTAAGTTAAAATTATGTCAAACACACGTTATGACTAGTTTACTAGTCTATTATTACTAGTTTTACATAACTTAGTTTTATTTTTATAAGTATTCAATAAGTTTTCATAAATTTACTGTGAATATATAGTCATTATGATTATTTCCTTAAACTTATCTTTCAATGAGTCGTGAGATCTCATACCATACATAAAACGAACAGCCCTTTTCTGCAGCACTTAGATACATTCAATATCTGCAGCATTACCCCACAGCAGTATGCCATATGTCATAACACTGTGGAATGAGCCGAAGTAGACTAGAAGAGCTGTTTTATGTCCGGTAGTTGTCGGATCTTCTTCACGGCATAGGCTGCAGAACTCAGTCTGCCAGAAACTTTCCCGATGTGAGACCCCCATTGCAATCTAGAGTGTAGTGTTACACCCAAAAAACCGTCTTATTTACTAATTCTATTTCTACGTCTCTAACGTAACACTGGTTTAAGCAAGATTTACATTAGGTAACTGAAGCAGACACATTTAGCAACAAAGCAAATGTCTCCCGAAGCACATAGTGTGTTTGTTTGGTTACCTTCCGTAATTATACAAATCCCCCCTAGGTTAAGTGTTGTAATATGTTGCATTGTATGCTATATAAACAAAAAGAATAGTGATACTTTTTTTTTCGGATGGAAAATCATCAAATGACCGTCTTCCGCTGTGGGTGAAGCGGAAAGGTGTGTCAGACTTTTACTGACTTAAAACCATCCATGTTCCTTCATGAGCCTGTTGCGTCCCGAGGCCGCGGTAACCCTTTCGAACAGTCACGCAGCAAGTATAGGGATCCTAACATCATCTTTGGAGGCCAAGCTTATCTCACCTGCAAGTGGTGCACCTGCTGATCAACGGATGAGGCTCTGGCAAACCTAAAAGTACGTGATAAGCGGCAACAGGCTCGCCACTTATTACGTGGAACCAACAACAAAACATGATTGATGAAATTACTTGACACTGGCAAAAACTATAAACGAGTGTGTCTATATTAAATAAAAAACAAAAAAATTCGCGACATAGCGTTTAGATCAATTAGCCTTGGAACCATCGATATAGTTAGTGACATTGACGGCAGAATTCCATCAATCACTGACATGGATAACTCCGGGGTGTACTCGTTCAGTCTACAGCCGTTTTCACTGGAATTATTTGGTCGCGCTTGTGCTATTTCACCGGGTGAATAGAGGACAATTTGCAATGTCACACGCACGGGCTGCAATTTGTGGTATATTGTGAAATATTTGTAAGGTTCTTTAAGTAGATGTTGGTCCACTCTGCTTTATTTCGGAGTGACAAAACAAACAAGATATTGGTCTTCTTAAAGTAAGTGACATTGACAAAGAATACCATCAGCCACTGGCATAAATAGATTTTGTTCTACTTTATTTGATTCTCCAGTGAGACGAATGGGATACCTTATTGAAAGTGACAATAGTGCATTAATGTTATGAGCAATTGGCATGAGTGGTAACCGTGGTAACATTGTGGAATTAGTTGATAGTTATTTCACCGGGTAAATAGGACACCATTTGCAATGTCACACGCACGGCTGCAAACTGAGCCAGGTGCAGTGGATGAGGTGACTAGGCTCCAAAAAATTAACAAATCTTTTAAAGGTCAATGTGTGCGATTCTTTAATAAAATCCCAAGCAATATAAAGCAAATTAAGCCTAAATAAATTTAAATTAACAATAAAACGCAAGCTGTCTTTAAAGGGATACTATTCTATCAAAGACTATATGGCTTTATGTGAATGTAAGCTTAGTGAATTCAATGTCATATTTCGATTGTTTGCTATATTTATATTTAATATTGACGTCTTCAAGTACTATGTCATAGTTTATGAAATAAACATTTTTGAAGTTGATGTATGAGCCTGTTTTATATTGTTTCATCATCATGTGTATTAAATCACTATGTTCAGCAATGAACTTCTAATAGCTGATATCATGATAATGACGAAGATTATTTAAAGGATCGGCCATTATTCAAAACTTTGCTATAGTTAATTATTTAGGAGATATTAATAGTTAGATAGGGCATTTCCCAATATAGCTATGATTTGCGTCACTCATGATTGTAAGCGTCTGTGTAATTTAGTCGCTGATTAAAGGACAATTTGTCTACCCACGACCAAAAGCTGAGAGCGTGTTTGTATGGATGCGTTATTATATTTAAAACATTATATCGTAAGCCAATAAAATATTAATAAAGTACACTATATATACATAAATATATATAACACAAGCAAGATGAGACTTAAACCGACGAGGAATTATTTAAAGAACAAACATGCAACGTAGTTTTAAAGATACTTTTACTCTGAGCATGTCTAAAATTAATAGATAGAGCGTTCCATAATTGAGTAGCTATAATGTGAAAAGAATTTGCAAGAAACCCTGTATGGTGCTGTGAAGTAGCGAGAAGCAAACTGTAAGCCGATCGAAATTTGGAATAATTAACTGTCAAAAACCGCCATATTTACATGAAAAGTTGTCATTTTCTCAAAGAATTGTCAGAGGAGCAACGCGACTAATTTGCCCGCAACACAAATCAACGGCATTTCGAGGAAGCTTTCGTTACGCTGCCTCAAAATGTTAGAACGATCTGCCACCACCTTTGACCACTCGCGTAGTATCTCAAGTTTCAAATTTAAATTCAAAAATATATTACTATCTAATCAACTTCATTTCAATTAGTCGCGTGCGCGCGTGCCCTACGAGCATTATTCTATTGTTATATTTTTTTTATTGTTATTTTTTTCAAATAAAGTCACATTTTAAATAATTTTGATGTTTATTATTCTTTTCCTTTTTTATATACTTTGAACGTTCTTACTTAGTTTTAAAAACATTTTGTAAATATTTATAACACTTCAATCTTTATGTCCCGCACTGCATCCAAAATGGCCCAACTGAAAACCAGCGCTGGGAAATTATCCTAGCAAATGCTGAGATGGGTAATTTTGGTGTTTCATACAATGAATTGTTTATTATTGTAATTAGTTTGTATTCACAAATTTTATGATGCACCAATAAATGATTATTATTATTATTAAAATCGCGTGTGTGAGTACAACTAAGAAACTTGAAATTGGTCCTTAAATACGGTGGGGATCTGGGATCAAATAATATAGTATACAAAGTTGTAAGCATTCTCAGTTGACGGCGCTGTGGAATGGAAAGCCATTTCAACTAAAGGCGATAAGCCAAGATGTGCTAAAACTACTCAAACACACGGGTAGCGCTGTTTAGTATCCGGCTCAGTTTGCAAACTAGATCTTTATTCATATCACAGCAACACACATCACCATAATCGATAGCAGGAAGTAATAACGCCTGGACGAGCATTATCTTAGTTTTTAGGGAGAGTACTTTTTTAAGGCGATATGAAGCTCGTAAAGACCCGGTGACCTTGCGACTGACCTCAGTAACGTGAACAGGCCAGCTAAGAGAAGAGTCAATCTGAAGATTAAGATCCTTGACACTATCGCTGTAAGGTATGCTAATTCTATCCAAAGAAATAGACGAAATGGTACCACAGAGTTTACGCGAACTACCCAGGACGATAGCTTGGCATTTGTTAGGGTTAATAGACACACCATAGTGCTTGGACCAGTCTACAACTGTTTGGAGATCGTTATTAAGCAGATCAATGGCAGCGTTAATGTCGGCAACATAAAACTTGCGAAAAAGTTGAAAATCATCGGCGTAGAAATAGTGAGAACAGCGTAGGCAAGAAACAAGTGAAGTAATAAATAAAGAAAAAAGGATAGGGGACAGAATGCCACCTTGAGGGACCCTTGAACTTAGGTTACACCAACTAGAACTTAAAGATGTCAAATTATCTCTAACAGCTTGTTTTCGATTACACAACTAGTCCCTTCACCAACCTAAAGCTATTTGTGAAACATTTAACTTTTATAGAATGGCGAGCAGTATGTCGTGATCAACAGTGTTAAAGGCGTTGGAAAAATCTAAAGAAGCAACACTGTGACCTTACCACGCTCCATGTCCATTCTTATATCGTCAGTAATTTTAAGCACCGCTGTACACATATTATGGGCAGGTCGAAATCCGGACTGATGGGAGAAAGAAGTGCACTAACATAAATAAATTTGGCTTAATATAGGTGTTATTTTAATTCGTTCATAACTAATTAAATGTTAATATTCCAATGGATAGATCTCGAAATTGTACACTAGATGGCAAAAGCCAAAATTTGTATTTTTGAGAGTTACGCAGTTTGAAAAAAAGACTGACGATTGATATCGTTCGTATCGTCGTTCGTGATTGAAGACGTACTATTTTATTGTACCTAGCATCAGCTTTGACTATTAATGTCTCACTACTGATCACGAGCCTCCTCTCACAAGCAAAGTGAGATTATACTTCTCCACGTGGTAAAGGCGGAGGTGGAGGTATGGCGTAAATTTTGTTTTAATGGAACATTATCAAATGACTGTCTCCCGCTGTGAATGAAGCGGAAAGGTGCGTCAGACTTTTACTAACTACAAAGCATCCATTCTCATCTTGTCTTGCTGTTATAATTTTTCAAAGTCGCTTAATAGTGCCTTTAGATTGGCTTATCTACCGCATGAGTGAGAAACCTTGACAAATTCTGACAAAGAATCCATTTGCTTTTATTTCCTGATTATAGAACCGCTCATATCTCTTTCATTGTTGTTAAGATGAAAAATTATGAAATTTTCATTTTGTGTATAAAAATTTGACGAATCTAAATGATCCTGTTGATCTTAAAGAAAATAAAGTATATTTTATTTTATTTATTATTTATAGTGATTTCCGAGACCAATGGCTTTATATGCCTTTCAATATTAATTGGATCGGATTGGTAGGGTCAGGCGTGTTGTGATAAGTTGCTGGTTGTTCGCAAGAGTTACCGCGGCCTCGGAACATTATTATTATTATTCATTTATTTCAAGTTCTACACTCATATTGTGTTAGTACATACATATATCTTAATCCTAGGTGTTAGTAATTACATGTAGCGCACAATATTTATTTAGGTAAACACAATCTACGCGATCGGCGATCATCTTCAGGAGACAGTTGGAACTCGCCCTGACAGCGCACGAGGGACGCGGCGCGCTTCCGCATTGTAGTGTAGTATCAATCTACTCGCGCCTGTGCGAACATGTCCGACGCGCTACAGCGCCAGGGCAGCCCCATCAGCCTCCTGAATGCGTTATTATATTGGACACGAAGGGCCCCGTACGCATTTGTGTGTAACTTGCCCACACACTACACATATAAAACGATGTACAGTAAGCTCTGAACAAACTTATTGTCACCTGCTCGAAACAGCGAGCAAATCTGCGAGCTATCATATTAGCCCGGACGAACAGAGCCCTCCGCTCCCTATCAATATCTGCATTGTCTTTGAGGTCAGCGATGACCAGATGACCGAGGTATTTAAACTGATAAACTCGTTCGAGTGCGACGCCACCAACTCGTTTGAGTGCGACGTCACATTATCAAGGTAACGGGCGCCGCTGGCCCCAAAGACCATGAACTGACTTTTCTTAATATATATGAGCCCATGTTCCGCCGCGTAAGCCTCGCATGTAGCCAACAGCGACCTTAACCCGCAAACCGAAGCGCTCAACAGGACTATATCGTCTGCGTAACTTAGGTTATTGACACAGATTCCATAAATGTGACATCCGACATGTTGACTGCTGAGCGCCTCAATAAGTGCGTCAATGTAAATATTAAAGAGTGCTGGGACAAACCGGGCTTAAAAAAGAACATAGATGGGTTTTCTTCACCCACTGCGGGAGGTTGTAATATATTAGGTCGGGGAAAAAGTCTTTTCGCATAACGTAGGTATAAACTTATTATAGAATTTTTTTGACTGTACTATTTGTGTCTGGCTGGTTTTGGTAACATTAAAAAGGTTCCATTATAAAGAAAAGAAAAAAATAAAAAAAAGTTGTTTCCCGCTATTTTTCATTTGTGAAAAACAAATGTCTCCGTTAAAATGAGTGAATCTAATGAAGAAATTCGATACATTTTAAAATTTTATTATAAAAAAGGCAAAATGCAACTCAAGCAGTGAAAAAAATTTGTGATGTTTATGGACCTGATGCAGTGTCAGTAAGAGTAGCACAAATTTGGTTCAAACGTTTTCAGTCCGGAAATTTTGATGTTAAAGATGCACCTCGCTCTGGTCGCCCTGTTACGAATAAAATGGACGCCATTTTTGAAAGAGTGGAGCAAGATCGGCATATTAGTAGTTACGATGTAGCTGAAGAACTGGGAATTGACCACAAAACAGTTTTGACCCATTTGAAGAAAGCTGGTTATACAAAAAAGCTCGATATTTGGGTGCCACACGAGCTCACTCAAAGAAACTTAATGAACCGTGTACTCATTTGCGATTCATTATTGAGACGTAATGAAACCGAGCCGTTTTTGAAGAGATTGATAACTGGCGATGAAAAGTGGATCACGTACGACAAGAACGTGCGAAAAAGGTCGTGGTCGAAAGTTGGCCAGGCTTCACAGACTGTCCCCCCCGACTGGTCGCCACCTTGTCGTGGTGGGGGGGCTGAGTACCTCCCGGTAGGGCGCAGGAGGCGCCAGGGAAAAGGTAACACCCAGAGATTGGCGACTCTGGGTGCCCTTAGTACTGACTACCGGGGGGGAAACTAAGAGGGACCTGTGGAGGGCGCAGCGGGCGGGCCAGGAGGGCCCGTCAAGCAGCGCCAGGAGGGTCTTAGGCAGCGGGGGCAGGGGGGCCCTGCTGTCTAACCATGGACCCTTCGAGAAGTCGGCCACACACGCTATGGTCGCACAAGGAGGTAGGAGGGGCGCGTCCACTGCGTCTCTCTGAGGAGGTCCTCCCGGTTTTGGTCCGGGGGACGTTGGCCGCGGGCGGGGTGTCAGAGCTGCAACCCAGGTACTGGCACCTCGCCTCTTTCTCAACAAGCGGCGGGCGTCGTCGGAAGATTTTTAGTGGGTATTACTGCTGGCGGTCGTGTCTGCCGGTGGTGAGCCCCACACACCTCTCTCGGTCCCCCTTTGGCCGGGAGACAGTGCGTAAATGCATTTTGTTATCGACGTAAATCAAAAAAAAAAAAAAAGGCTTCACAGACTGTGGCCAAACCTGGCCTAACACGATATAAGGTGATGCTGTGTGTATGGTGGGATTGGAAGGGCATTGTTTGTTATGAGCTTTTACCGCCCGGCAAAACCATCGATTCTGATCTTTACTGCCAGCAACTGATGAGATTAAAGGAAGCAGTCGAGAGAAAACGGCCGGAATTGATCAACAGGAAGGGTGTGGTCTTTCATCACGATAACGCTAGACCACACACATCTTTAGCCACTCAGCAAAAATTAAGAGAGTTCGACTGGGAGGTCCTAGTGCATCCACCATATAGCCCTGACCTTGCGCCTTCAGATTTTCACCTGTTTCGGTCTCTGCAGAATTCTTTAGGTTCTGTAAGGTTGACCTCAAGAGAGGACTGCCAAAACTATTTGTCCCGTTTTTTTGATCAGAAGTCCCAAAGTTTCTACAGTAACGGGATAATGTCTCTGCCCACAAAATGGCAGAAAGTTATTCAACAAAACGGTACATATATATTGTAAATAAATGTAAATAAACTTTGAAAAAAATGTCTTGACTTTTCATACAAAAATACGAAAAGACTTTTTCCCCAACCTATTATATACTTATTATTGAAATACATATGATTATGTTACTAATAAAATCTCAAAAATAATGTAAAACATAATTAATCTTTCACTAGAGGTTAGGAACATTATGATTTTCCATACTTTAAAAAAGGGTTATATGTTTAAAATATTAAAAATAACATCAATAAATTGTACACAAAAGCTACCAAAATTAAACGAAATTAACACATCCCAATTGCGTAGGTACATCTACATATTCATTAGTCGGTGTTCCTGCTGCCTGGTTGGATTCCATTCATAATTATTTCTGGCCACACGCAATATGGCCGAACTGTAGATGACAATTAATGTTCGCAGAAATGGGTCACAGAGAATAGGGATGTAGGGTTGCTACCTCATTTTAATAATTTACTTTTAATATGTTAAACAACATTTAATCCAAAGAAGCATTTAACATGACAATTTGTTTTTTGACTTATAACTCTGATAAAATAGGTACACATTAATAATAATAAATTAATAAATATTCTTTTACAATCACACCAATTCTTCAGTTCCAAGATATTAAGTGTCACTAAGAACTTGTGTTATGGATAGTAAAGAACGGATAAACATACTTAAATACTTTTTTTTATTGTAAATACATACTTAATATACATAGGAAAACACCCAGACCAGAACAAATATTCATATTCATGCACACAAGGATTTGTCATGTGTGGGAATCGAACCCACGACCTCTGAAGTGAAGTGGAGGTATACTGACCTCCACGCCAATTCGGTCGTCAAAACATTAGGCGGCTTGTTACAAAACATGATCTAAAGTTATAGACTACTGCTGTCACTGTCTTCATTATATCAAATAAAAATGGTTGCCTGTAAAGTCGTTTTTACGGGCGAAGATTTTACGTGACAACGTCTTTTTCTCGGTAGAATATTTATTGATATGAATATAATTAAATTGCACAATAGGAACAAGGAATTGAATGAAAATAAGAATTGCACAAATTTTAACTATAGAAATATATTTTGTTTACTAAAACATTGTACATGTAAACTGACGCAAGGCATTCGCCGGGCCTCTCTCTCGTTCGGTGACTCATCGTAACGTTACCGAGCGTTACACTTTTTCATAAGTGACTCCCAGCCGCAACCTAATTTAAGACGTTGTCACGTCAAAAAAAGATGTCCGAAGAAAAATTACTTTCACATAATCCTCCCAGCAATATTTTCTTTCCGTAAACCCTACACACAATTGACATATTGCGGCCTTATTCGCATTGACATTTTTGCGTTTGCCCGCCGGTTGCTGTGAGAATTGATAATTTGACAGTATTGACATTTTTATTTCGAGCGGCTTATCCGGATTGAGCTGGGCGATTGCTGGTTTTTTATTTTTCGATACAATTTCCATACAATTATCGCGGTAGTCACATTTTGTGTTTTGTTTGAAGTTCTCATTTGTTACTTACGTACTTGACTATCGATTTGGCGTGGAGTTCAATATACCAGCAGTTTATTACTTAGGTCGCTTACTTACCAACTTGAGGACCGACTTGGCGTGGGGTTCAATTACCTATTCTCCAATACTAAGGTGGTGTGTTTGATTCAAACACAGGTTTAATCACATTTTTTACTTACGACCGTTAATTACTTACTTACTGAACCGATTTGGCGTGTAGTTCAATATGTCTACACTCCACTCCTGAGATAGTGAATTCTATTCCCGCACAATTAAATATTTGTGTGTTTAAACAGAAATTTTGTTAATGTCTAGGTGTTTTCTTTCAGTTGTTTTAGTAATTTGTGGGCATTTAATAATTGGTGTGATCGTAACACTATTGTGAGATATTTACTTATTTAAAGAATGTGAGGTTAAAAGCGTTATCTACTCTTCGCTCTAAAAGGTCAATTCTGATTATTGCGGATTAGTAGAGGTCAATTATGATTATTCTTATGATTATAGAGGAGTAATTATAATAAAATTAGCTTAGTAATACTTGCTTATATAGCTTGACCCTAAAGTTTCAGTTACTGGTTATAAAGTACTGGAATATAGTTAAAATTATGATTAATAATTGCTATGACGACCGATATGGCATGGTGGTACGTGTACTGCACTCCGCTCCGAGGTCGTGGATTCGATTCCCACACAGGACAAATCTTTATGTGCATGAAGATAAATATTTGTTCGGGTCTAGGTGTTTTCTATTTATATTAAGGATGTTTTTGCAGCAAGCAGTAGACTTCATAAGGCTTATATGATGAACCCATTTTAATAAGTAATTTAACTGATTAAAATGGGTTCTAATGGGTTTTGGATGGTTTAATATTTTATGAATTTACACACTTATGTATAAGTACACTTATGTTAGTCATTAAAATTGTACGAAAGTATAACATAATTTTTCTAAATAAAATTAATTCACCTCCAATGTCAAATTAAAAAGGTAAATGTATAACATGTTAAATCGTCCATACATATTTTTTTTTGTTATAAGTTATAGAGGTTTAAATGAATATGAATAATCATCATTTTATTATTATTTTTAATGAATACACAATAACAAATACACAATAACAAAGAACAATAATGTTTCTCCATACACTGTCAAGTTATTTATTTATTTATAATCTTATGCTACCATTACAGGTGTCTTAACCTAATGCGATAGCATAGCAATTTTTATAATAAATACAATATTCTATCTTTTTAATTATCAATTTACATACGTTCTCCGATGCTCTCAACTCTGGCGATTTTCATTTTTATTATCAAAATTAGATGATCTAATTAGAAGTACATTAATCAAAATTTTAAATTGTCCCATGAATGAATGACCGCGTTTGGCTACAGGCTTCCCTTCCTGTACGCTTCGGGGGCCTAGTTGTAAGAAATATTACCAGCGTGGCACTGCCGGCATTTTTGTCTTCTGCTCATAGCACGCACAATCTCTACCGGAAGATTATAAACCCATCTTTGGGTTCCGTAGAGTTGTCGTGCAGGGCAGATGCCATAAACGCCTGGCAGTCCACTTTTCCAAATTCTGACCTCCCTTTATTGCCACAGTCTCAGAGGCACTGGGACGAGCCTTTTTGTAAACGAATTTTTGATGGACTTTTACTAACTTCACGTAACACAGCAGATATCGCTCGTCTCAATGCCGTTTCCGAAAGAGAGTCAGGTCACTGGCTCCAAGCATTACCATCTGCTAATGTCGGTACCTTGTTGGACGGGCCGTCTCTCACTCTAGCGGTTTGCCTCCGCCTTGGCGCCAGGGTAGTCCACCCTCACCGTTGTATTTGTGGGGAGGCCGTTGACGAGCTTGGCCACCACGGCCTCTCGTGTGCCCGTAGTGCTGGTCGAATTTTACGGCACTCCTCACTCAACAGCATCATCCGCAGTGCTTTTGCCACCGTTGGCTTACCTGCTATCTTAGAGCCAGCTGGTAACTCTCGCAACGATGGCAAAAGACCTGACGGTATGACTATCGGACCGTGGAAGCTTGGCAGGCCGGTGGTGTGGGATGCGACCTGTGCAGATACCGTGGCTCCCTCGCACGTTCGCGCGACATCCCTTCGTGTCGGGGCTGCTGCGGTAAGTGCTGAAAGTCGCAAACGGAACAAGTACGCGAATCTGGGAACAAATTATTTATTTGTTCCGTTTGCGGTGGAGACAATGGGTCCATGGGGGCCGGAGGCAAAGCAGCTTGTCAGGCATTTAAGTACTCGCCTTATTGATGCCTCCGGTGACAAGAAGGCTGGCAGCTACTTCTGCCAGCGTATTAGCCTGGCAATCCAAAGAGGAAATGTTGCCAGCGTTCTTGGCACCGTACCCATGGGCCCACAGTTGGAAGACATCTTCTATTTATAGTTTTAAGTTAAGTTAGTTTATTTAAGTTGTTTAGGTACTATATCTTTTTACTACTTAATATTAAATTAAAATGTAGCATCTAAAACGGAAAGAGTTTTAAAATGCTCTTAATAATTACAATATTATATAAATATAATATAATATAACATAAACTAGCCTACCTGATATATAACTTTAGTATTACATCCGGACTGTATTAAATTTTAAGACCACTTATGTACCATATTTTATGCGAAATAAAAAGTCTTTGTCTTTGTCCTATATTTACAAAAATATTATAATAATATTAGTTAAAATAGGTCCAACCGACAAAGTGAAATATTATAATTATAATTTTGTGCACAGAAAGTTTATTTCAAACGTCAGAGGTACTGCGGCGCTTATCGCACCGGTTCGTGGCGGCACGAGACGGCAACTAAACGAAAAAAACTCACAAATAGCTGCTGAAACTGTGGATGGTCATAGTTAAATATGAATAATTCATTCATTTTATAATTTTACTTAAATCCATACTAATATTATAAACGCCAAAGAAACGCTGTCTGTCTGTCCTGCTTTCACTACAAAACTGCTGAATCAATTTAAATGAAATTTGGTACATGGGTTTAAAGAATTTGTTTCAAATAAAAACATAATAGTTCACTTAAAATGAGATACAATAAATAATGTAGATTACTTACTTGAATTAGCAAATAAGGTTACATTATGAAACCTGAAACATGAAAACCTGGTATATGTTCATAAGAATACTGATCAATTTAGTAAGAAAAGCTGTATACATAACCTAAACACAAGGAATAAGCATAAACCAACCATAGTTGTACCTGCCACTAGGCTCCACAAGATTAACAAATCTTTTAAAGGTCAATGTGTGCGATTCTACAATAAAATCCTAAGCAATATACAACAATTGAGCCTAAATAAATTTAAATTAACAATAAAACGCAAGCTGTCTTCAAAGGTATTCTATGAAAGACTATATGGCAGATAAAAATGCTTGGGATTAAACTGCCGTTTCATACAGGCTATTCTAATATGAATGACTTAAAACATGAATATTGTTAATGTTATATTATATTGCACTGTATAGCGTCACAGACAAATGAAGATTGTAATTCAAGTACCAAACCAATGGATATATTTAAAAGAGCATAGCCTGTGAGTTTCTTGCCAGTTCTTCTTACAGAGCGGTGGCTCGGAACTGGCACTTAGATTCACTTACACTTAAATATTTTGTTTTTAAATTGTTTTGTTGCATGTAAGTGAATCTAAGATTCGTGATTTAGTGTAATAATATTTCGATTGTTTTTTTTCAATTTTTATTATGACGTTTATGAAATAAATAATTTTTTACTTTACTTTCTGTACAATTTTAGAAAGTCCGGTACTTGATGATACGTTTCAAGCAAAGGTATAATAAACTTACTCACAAAATAAGTTGAAAAGGTATGTATTGGCCATCACTAGCGCGTATACCATAAGTTTCTTAAAGTAAGAACACAGTTCAAAGTTCTTTATTGCATTCATGTTGTACATATACAGGTGTTAACAAAGATAGAAGGTAACAAACATGACCCTGCAAGGGCACAGCAAGTACATATTATTATATATATTACAAGTATGTAACTTATTATTAAGGCGAAGGGTAAGGCAAAATTATTTTCAACATTGAGTGCAGCCGGCGCGGCATCTATGTGACATATCGTGCGTAAGTTCGATTTAATACGCAGCGCGCTACATAATCATTACGCACCACTGCGGCTAGATGGCGTGTATGTTTCCCGGTTTTATCATAGAGTAATGTTGTGATCAGAGAATCTTGGTGTGAGAAGAACCATTATTGTTTTGGTATGAGCACTTTGTTTTTTTTAGAATTTTTTGAACGAGTTATTATTTTAACTAAACTTGGAACTTTTTAATGAAAATGAAAAAAAAACAAAATAATTTATTGCATCATGGTACAAAGTTTTTAAATATTTAGGCATAGTCACCTAACTAGGAGTAATAACTCCTGTATTTTGGTGGATAGCGCGATAATATTCGTTTAGTCGTACCTACATAGGGTTTATATTTATGATCGAAAATTAAACTTCAACATTTAGGTAGGTAAATGTTAAATTTGATAAAAGTAGGTAAATGTTTTATTCACATAATGCTTATTATCTAAGGTGTTGCAGTGGTAGACTAATCAGGAGAGGAAGTAATTTTAGGAGCCGTTTTTCTTCTTTTAGGTAATGTTGGTTGAAGTGTACTGGTAGATGGCTGGTCTGTGTTCAGTGTTATTATTCTCTTTTTAGAATTCATGGTTTTACCTTGTTTGGTTTTCTTCCGCTGAATGGCCTCTGTTATATAGACTGGCATTTTGCGAGTGAACCTAGGATCGACTAATTCAGGCAACAAGCAATCAAAGTTAAACTGTTTTGATGAATTCTGGGCCAACAAAATGGAAAACAATCCATTTTGTTGGCCCAGAATTCATCATATCTTTAAATTATTTCAGTTTTAACAGGGATTTTATTGCCCGAGCAAATGCCAAAAAGACATTTTGCTCTCCGGGTAACGTGGAGCTGACCCTGAACTTGAAAATACCAGTAGTGCTCTTTATTTATTTGAAGAAGCCCATCTTTATTTTTTTTATAAAATGGAAATTTCTTTTCTTTTATGGCTTTTTCCACTCCAATATCAAATGACGTCTTTGGACACTTAATTTCTACCACCATGTCCTCATTTATTAAACCATCTGGTGTTGCACCGAGATATGGGACGTCAGGGTCAATATATAATCCACGAGGTCAAATAAAATCCTTTTTTGTTGAGACAACTGTTCCAGGGCTAGTTTCTCATTGTCTTTTCCGTGTTCAATGACTTTACGTGCTCAATCGATTTTTTATACAAAATGTCTTTGTATAACACTTCCAAAATTAGATGCAGTCAAAATGTTACGGCGCAACTCCAACCATTCACTACTTCCACTTTGCAAAACGGTTTCTTCAGTTATTCTTTGCCTTTCTTCATATCATATTTTATTTTGTTCTTTTTCCGATTATAGCAGCTGCGCCCGACAGTGACGAATTATTTATTTTTTATGACCTTTTTGCATAACAGCCGTCAGCTATAACATCTATAATCGCAATACCATCAGCATTTACTCTACCCTCTTAAATAGCGAAACAACGCTCTTCTTCCGCAGCTTGAGTCATCGATTTCGGTAACTCACTCACTTACCTATTTTCCATTGATTTTAGCTGAAAATATTTTTTTGCTCTTAGGAATCCAATAGCAGCAGATTTTTCAGTGAGCTGGCTGTATCCACATCCTATGGCAACTGCTCCAGCTACTATATGTATATCCATTTCGTCTGCTGGATTATCACAATGGATTAAAAAGGTCATATTGCACATATTGCACTTCATTTTAAATTGGGAAGTGAGGCCAATACGGGTTTCAGATACAATTTCTACTACGATATTGGTTCTAAGCCACAATTTAAAAGACCATGAGACGATATTTGTTTCAGCTCTTTAAAAAACTGCGACACATTTATTATTCTTCTTCCAAAACTGCAAATAGATAAAAAGAAAACGCTCTAAGCGAAAATTATAAAAAAAGGTAATATCCTTATTCACACGATGAGTCAAGTTTACCTCGAGAACTTAAGACACACTTAAATAAATTCAAGGTTGTATTGGATATATTAAAACATTTTTTATAATAAATCTGAACTTACACAACTTTCAAAATTTAACCTGGCAAAACTTCAAGTGAAAGAGAAACAAAATTCCAACAAATAGACTTTCAGATTAGTATCAGTTAGACTAGATCACTTAGTTCTTACTTACTGCATGGGCTCTGTTACTGAATTGTTAATTTTTTTGCATAATATATGAACATCATCAACAGAAGTCGAACTGAAACAAATGCATTTATTGAAAGACTTTTAATTCCATTATTTGATAAAGATTGAAATACGTTTATTTAAGATTATCAACAGAACGTACCTAGGTTAAAATAAAAGTAAACAGTTTTTAGATTTTACTTACAGGTTGCTTGTCTCTGGAACTACACTAGCACTACTCTGTGCTGCAGGATTCGCATCATCGGATATTGCAGATGCAAAGTTTTGAAGTTGCTTGAAAAAATAAAATTGAATTATTTCATCTAAATATTTATTTTGCCGACCTAGATATTAAATCAGATTTTATTGATCAGCACGTATAGAAAATAAACAAGTAAACATTAGTTTTTCGTCGAAATGTGTACTTACTTACTCTGCAGTATGCTCTGCAGTATCTTGCAAAACCTGTGTTTTTGCAGCATTTGCAAGGGGTGATTTACGTTTTCGCAACAACTTTAAACAACAACACTTTTGGTTTTCTTCCTCTCTTATTTCCCATAGTTAGGTACTTATATTATTTTGACACATCAACACAACAAAACAAATTCTCAAAACGAATTCCCAGTCCAGTTCTATTTACACACAACACAACAAAACAAACAAATCAAAGTAGGTACTAAAAAAATTAAGCAAATGAGTTTAGGTATATACCTATAATGATTTGCCGCACAAAAGTTCCAGTCGGAAGGACTCAGTGTGTGTGTACTCTTTGCTCTGACTGATCTGAAGCACGGAAGTCTGGCAACGTCGCGTCACAAGCGGGCCTGCGCCCGGTCATGCAACGCCGCGCGCCGCCAAGCGCGAAAGCAGCATAACTACAATTGGTGCCTGATCATATTTTGCGGGCAAATACTTTCGTACAAAACTAACTTTCCAACAGGCGCAAAATAGTTTTTGTGCCTAATATACTTTTTTTGTTTATCGATTTATAAAAACTAACCCACAAGCAATGGGCACAAACTAAAAGAACTGCTATACCGAGTTTGGTATGAATTTGGCATGTAAAACTGCGATAAAAATGTGACTAAGAAGCCGATGCTTAACAATAGTTGCAAGCGATAATTATTTATTACCATAAATAATAGCAAAGAATTGAAACCTACAAGCACAACTTCAAGATATGTTCAAGTGGATTATAATAGATGTAGACCTCCATATGCTATATTTTCGCTACAAAACTTTCCTAAAAACACCTCGTTTATGTGTTTCAGCATTACCCTACGCCTTAAATAAAAATATAAATCGTAATAGTATTTTAACAAATTCTTAAAAATTTACGTAACATAATATTTGTTGAAAAACATACCTACCTAATTAACTATTATCTAAATTATTTTTCACGAAAAAAACTCCTGCAGCGAATAAAAACAGTTTCTTTAAAGATTTTTTTAATGAGAATTTAAATTTGGTTAAGTCTTTTATATCTTTAATTTCTTTTGGTAACCTGTTATAAATTTTTACACACATTGATAAGGGGCCACTTCGAAACATTTCATAATCGCTGGTAGGTTGTGCTGATTTATTTTGTGGTCTCAGATTTAGTGGACGTTGGTGGTAAGGACAGAAATCAGAGTTTACCATCCCAACTTGACTGCGGCTTCACAGGCATTCCTGGCTAGAGCAAACAGTTTTTTTAACGCCGATTTGGGCAGCTTGATGTCCGTGTAGTTGTTTACAAGTTCAGAAAGTATGTGCTTTGTAGTTTATACTGTTTTCCATTTTGGTCGGTTGTGTGTACATTTATCTATAAGCTTTTCGTTATTAGTTTTATGTACATGCATACATCATCTTACGGCCTTATACCCAATTTAGAGTGTTCAGAAATCATCATTTCAGCCCATTAACGTCCCACTACTGACGCGAGCCTCCTCTCACATATCAAGGTGCAAGGGTATTGGGTCATACTCCACCACGCTGACCCAGTTCGGATTGGCGGAGGCAGGTGTATGGCGTCCTGCTGTTAGAATTTTTCAAGCCGCCCATTTAGGCCTCTAACATGGCTTAACGACTATCACATTTAGTGATAACCGGGACCAACAGCTTAACGTGCCTTCCGAAGCACTTCGGTGATTGTTTCCGACCACCGAGCACCGCGGAGCTACGAGCGCTTCATACATAATATCACGCCTATTGCCCCGAAGGGGTAGGCAGAAGCATATTATACGCCCACATTTCGCCAGATATATCGTTGGTCCTACGTAATAGGTGGCGAGCCTATTGCCGCTTACCGGGTACTGTTATGTTCGCCAGAGCCTCATCCGTTGTTTTGGCAGGTGCACCACTTGCAGGTGAGGTCGGCTTGGGCACCTTAGGTCTTAATAGGATCCCTATACACCCATATAAATAGTAAACACATACTTATCAATTCTACTTGTAAAGCTTTAAATGTGCATAGATTTCCTCATAAGCATGATTAACTTGGCTGGTTAAGTTTATATATCTTTAAGTAAATTTAAAAAAAAACAATGTTTCTAACAGAAGCTTCTGTATTAATATCTTATCGAAGAAGAGCTTTGCTTGTAAAAGTTTCAAATCTACATTGATGTGCATACTAAAAGAAAAAATCCAAGAATATTATCATTCCCACTCCCATTGTCAACAATAGGGAATCAGTTGGTAATTGAAGGGGAATTTGCGACAATTCCCCACCGGCTTGGGACGAATCTTCATCCATTATCTGGATTATGGCGAGGAGGTTTTGTGTGCAGGGACTATTCGAGAATAATATATTAAAATTTTAAAAAGAACTGAAAAGAAATTCGCTGTTTTAAAGTAGTTTTTTTCTGTTAATACAGACTCAGAGAATTAAAGATAGATTAGCGAATTTGGCAGTATCAAGTAATTTGGTTTATGTAATTATTTGCTTATGATATAACTTTATACAGAATTTTCGTTATTTATTTATTGTCAAGAAAAGTTTATAGTCAAGAAAAGTTTGTGGTTAAGACAAGATTGTTTCGTGGGCCGCCCCAATGCTGCAACAATTTACTTGATAACATTAGAACGGGCCCAAAAAGCTATATTGAAAGTGCTCCTGAAGTTGACATTTCGCTTTCCTACTGCCTCGTACTCTAACAGTAAAATTCTTAGTGTTCGAAAACTATTTATAGTGCACTCAATAAGACGATTTCACAAATCAACACTTCCCTCTTCTGATACCTCAAACCGGCGCCGCCGTTATAATTTTCCTAAAAGTTATCATGCTAGAAGTAGTTTTGCACGTAGACAATTTGATTCCTTGTTTGTATAAAATACTGGATGTTGAGCTTGATATGATAACTTTAAGCAAGGCGGTCCTAGAGATTAAAATATATCAATACCTTTTACCGCTGAATTATGATGAAGTTGAAAAATTGCTACGTTCATTCTTATAAACCTTAGATAATTCTTCTCTCTATCACGCATGCACGCACAAAACACAACGCACGCACACACACAAACACACACAACATACACAAACCACACACACATAACATACACAAACACACACAACACACTCTCACACACAAACATGCACTCTTTTACCATGTATTGCATGCATTCAAATGTTGTGTATTTCGGAAAGAAACTGGCTGCTGAAATACATTTATATGACTAGTTTGGAAGCCAGGGTTTTTGTAAAAAAATTGTGTTCTATATGTGGAGTAAAGAAATTATTTTTATTATTATTAAATTAAGTTCGTAGTCAAGAATAGTATATAGTAAAAAAAGTTTGTAGTCAGTAAAAGTTTGTAGTCAATAAAAGTTTGTAGTCAAGAAAAGTTTGTAGTCAATAAAAGTTTGTAGTCAAGAAAAGTTTGTAGCCAATAAAAGTTTGTAGTCAAGAAAAATTTGTAGTCAGGAAAAGTTTGTAGTCAAGAAAAGTTTGTCCTCAAAAAAAAAATTGTACTCAAGAAAAGTTTGTAGTCAAGAAAAGATTGTAGTCAAGAAAAGTTTGTACTCAAGAAAAGTTTATTGTTAAGAGTCTAAGTTTGTAGTCAAGAAAAGTACAAACTTTAGTTAAGACACCAAAGTCATGAAATAGTCTTATCCCAGTAAAAGTAGTGGAGAGATTTCTAAAGACTTCTATGGGGTTTTGGAAACAACACATTAAAAATAATTCACGGTAAAATGTCACTTTCTATCTTGTCTTTGACGTTGTCAAACGAGACAATTAATAAATTAACGTCGATGTGAATATTAAAGGAGAAAGAAAAAGAAACCATGAATATTATAATTCATATTCCTATTGTAAACAATAGGGGATCAGTTGGTAGTTATTAAAAGTAAAAAGTATGATATAAAGTAAAAAATAAAGGGGACTTTGTGACAATGTCCCACCGGCTTGGGACGGATCTTCATCTATTATCTGGATTATGACGAAGGCGTTTTGTGTGTAGGGACTACTTGAGAAAAATATATGTAAATTTATAAAGTAAAAACTTATAGGGCTTCTACGCCCTACCAGGAGGTACTCAGCCCCCCCACCCATCAAGGCGGAGACCAGTAGAGAGGGAAGGTCTTAGGAGCCTAAGCCAACCTCACCTGCAAGTGGTGCACCTGCTGATCAACGGACGAGAATCTGGCGAACATAACAGTGCCAGGTAACAGGTAAAAGCTTTGGCAAATATTACAGTTTCAAGTCTGACCTATAACGTGGGGCCAACAATAGAAACAGGCTGTCTGTATGAAAAAGGATTAGAAATAATGTTACCTTTTGGATTCTAAGCACCTACATGCACTAGCGTTCGAATAATTGAATTAGTAAAAAGTATAACTACATTATTATTTAAATATATTACATCTAACATGCAAAGGCGTTATATGAATTGAATTAGTAAAAAATAAAACTCAAATTTGTGTGCTGATTTGAATGAATGGGCGTCGTTTCAGTATATGGTTTAATGTTGTATTTAGCTTGTGTAAATTTAATCGCTTCTTTTTCTGTGTACTTAATTACTATGTTTATTTATACTGAATAAGTTTATTTTCGTTCTTTCTTTCCTTCTTTCAAATATAAGGCGTGCTCATTTATTAGCGACACAATTCAAAGCTAAATTACCTGCTATGGCGTAAGATATATCATTAAAAAAATCCTAAAATGTAAGTCATAATTAATAAACATAATAATCTAAAGTTATTTAACATGCCGCCCACAAGCTTTATAGCTTGGCGAGGAATATATGTAATGTCTTTTTTGTATGTTTTAAAATGAATAAATGATTTCAAAAAAAAAAAAAAATGCACTAACGTAAGATCAATTAAATTAAATTAGTACATTTTCTTCCCCTTTATTTTACAATAAATACCCTGCCCGCAGTGAATGAACGCGTTAGTTTAAAGGTTGACTTTGTAGTAGCTTTATTGAACCAAACTTGAATCAATGATTTAGACTCTAGTAAAAAATGAAACTAAGTTTTCAGACACATTAATCAATGGCATAATGTAAAGATAACTATACAGACGTAAAATGAATTGAATTGAATTAGTAAACATAAAAAACTGAATTACTGTCTATTCCTAACAGAGATGTGGCAAGCCTCCCCCTTTTCCAACAAAATGACATTTCCTCTCCTCGCGAACGCCTTATCCGGGACGGCATTATGCAAAACAGCCGTCTGGCACGTAGATCGAAGTATCTCCATCTGGGAATCAACGCGATATGCTAAATTTGCGTCTCGTATTTCTGACAAATTGTTGCCATGGGTTTGTATCGCTGACTATATTTATATTTAAGTTATGCGTATAATTATATATTACATAATATTCTACAGTCTATATTCTACAGTTTTTTAAAATAAATAATTATTTAGTTCCACGATAAGTATCATTAAGAACTTGTGTTATGGATACTAAAGAACGGATAAACATACTTGAATATCGTTTTCTTTTTTGTAAATACATTTAAGAAAACACTCAGACCAGAACAAATATTCATGTTAATGCACACAAAGATTTGTCCTGCGTGGGAAGTGGTAGGTGGGAAGTGCGGGTATTCTCGCCACCACGCTATATCGGTCGTCGATAATATAGTATTCCAGATGAGATAACAGCATAGGACTCTTAAAAAAACGCATGAAACGATTTTTCAAGAGTTGGCAACGCTCAAGTGTCCCTGATGTTACAAGCTGCGCTGACCAATTTTAATCAATCAATCGAATCGTTTATTGCGAGCACAGGTTACAGGACAGGTGTTACAGTACAGGTTTAGATCTAGCTGTGGTCTGCCTCTTGGGCGTACAATAGTTGCGATTGAATATAACACGAAATCAGATTTTATGGATTTTAAAAGTAATACTAACAAGTCGGACTGTGTCAAAAGTTTATAGTGATAAGTCGTTTAAATATTCTTTGACATTATAATAGCATTTTTCTATCAATAGTACACGTAATTTCAACTTAAAGAGATTTTGGGAACGCAGCAGACGTATTTGCTTAGGAATTTTCTTATAGATATTAGCAGCCATCTTCATCCATTTCATCAAGTGAGTTGCATACTTGAGTGTCGCCTTGTGGTATAAAAAATATCAACATCATCATCTCAGCCCATTAACGTCCCACTACTGAGCACGAGCCTCCTCTCACATACCAAGGTGTGAGGGTATTGGGTCATACTCCACCACGCTGACCCAGTGCGGATTGGCGGAGGCAGGTTAATGGCGTCCGGCTGTTAGAATTTTTCAAGCCGCCCATTAGGCCTCTAATATGGCTTAACGACTACCACATTTAGTGATAACCGGGACCAACGGCTTAGCGTGCCTTCCGAAGCACGGAAGCGCTCGATATCAAATGCCACACAAAAGGTCACCCATCGAAGGACTGACCTCTGTATAATCTGCTGTACTTCGGTAATCGTTTTCGACCACCTAGCACCGCAGAGCTACGAGCGCTTCATAAATATACCGCATACCATACTCATGTCCTTGGTTAAAATTTATATGTCAAAGTTTAAAAAGTAATACTAATAATGTGAGATAAAATCTAGTATTTTATAAATAAAAGGTAAGGCATTAAAAAAAAATTAAACAACCTAACTATCAATTAGTATAGAATAGCGCAATCCTGATACTCCCTATTATTTAATTATATAAGACGTCATACGTAACAGAATCAAATTTAATTATTTTTATCGGTGTGTAGTGATCAAACGAAAACCTCGAACTAAGGTTCCCTTAGTGCTACTTAATTGGTTACAGCTTCGGGGGACCCTTTCAGTATCATCAAATTTACACTGTGTGTTTTGTAATAAAAATAATTTAAAAGAGCATAGCCTGTGAGTTTCTTGTCAGTTCTTCTCACAGAGCGGGGGCTCGGAACTGGCACTTAGATTCACTTACACCAAATTTTTATTTATTTGCATGTAAGTGAATCTAAGCTTCGTGATTTCAGGGTTGATTTTTAAAAAAAAATTTTCATGTATATTTTGTTTTGACGTTTTCAAGTGCTATGTAATAGTTTATGAAATAAAGAACTTTTTACTTTTACTTTTACTTTTACCTCATTTGCAAGTGGGTCCACCACTGCCGATCAACGGACGAGGCTTTGGAAAACATAAAAGTTCCCGATTAAGCGGCAATAGGCTTGCCCCCTATTACGTGGGCGCAAAAGTATAATTTGTGAAATGTGAGCGTATAAAATGCCTTTGTCTAACCATTCGGGGAAATCATCGTGTATTTATGTATGTATATAAATATAGTATGTAGATATATAAATTGTGAGATTGCATCGGGTTCCTACCAAGACCTTAGGAGCCCAATCCAACCTAACCTGCAAGTGGTGCACCTGCCGATCAACAGACGAGGCTCTGGGGAACATGATAGTTACCGGTAAGCGGCAATAGGCTCGCCACCTATTACGTGTGAGCAAAAGTAATTTGTGAAATGTGGACGTATAAAATGCCTCTGCCTAACCCGTTGGGAAAACAGGCGTGATTTCATGTATATATAAATGTTATGTGCCAGGATCATAGGATGTGGAAGGAAGAACAATGTTTTATGTTAGAATTGATAACAATGATTATTTATATTTACTAACATAATTTTTTACATAATAACGGCTCATGCCTATGATTTTGATTTAGTTTTCTCGACCTGAAGAAATCCAGTCACTAAATATTTGTGAAAGGAGTATTTTCTCAAATACTGCAATACCTAAAAGAACTTATACAATGTTTGGTATGAATGTGACGATCTGATTCAAACCTCAGTGGAGCCACGAATGTCTGACAAATACCTTTATAAGCTGAATTCAGCAGGGGTGCACTCAAGGCGCATTTTGGTGAGTAATATTTTTGGTATTTTTTAAGATAATTAAATTTTTGAAGTGTTTATTTTTCAATACAATTTAGTATTTCACTTGCAAGCAGACGTTCAAATTACTAATTATTATGTATCAAAATAAAGAACAAAAAAAAAAGAAAAATGACATGTTACGATGGGCTGAATGAAGAAAGGTTAAATTTTCTAATAATGGAAGCGTTTTAAAGTGGATTTTTATACCAACTTCGAAATATGTATATGTTTTTTGAATACGAACACAAGTGTGTGAAACATGCTACCGTGAATTGACATTTTCTGTGTTAATATCGAAACTATATTATATATAGTATAAAAGCCTCTAGTCGTCACTACTTACTTACCTGAGTAGGACTTTGACTTGACTGGGCCGGACTGTATTTAACTGTAATGGACTTAACTCTGACGGACCTTACTTGACTGTGACTAAACATTAAACACGCCGTATAATGTTACACACTGAGGCAAATAACTTAACTGGTCAAATTAATTGACACTGGCAAATATTTCAACTGCGGGGGTCCCATAATGCAAGAAAAAATCATGAGAAAAGCCAAAAACTAGCGGTCTTTTTGCAGGGTTAAAATACACAAAAGAGACATCTAAATGCGGCCCATTGCGTCACAGATTCCTCGTACAAATTGGATTTATCACAGCGAACTGCGGCGAAATTGTAAATAAACTCGAGCACGGTCGGAGATTCGATTCCCGGGCGGGGCGCGTGACACGTATGGACCGGAGTCGCCGGTATAAATGGACCACCTGGCAAAATTCTATGCGATTGGTGTATTCTCAAATGGAATATAACTAATTGTTTCTTTCTGCTATTAAACTATGTTCCTTATAAACAATCTCAGCCCTATAGCGAGCAATGGAAAGGGGCTATTTTTGGGGATGCCTTACAAGATCAGAAATGAGAAGATCCATATGAGGGCTTCAGTGACCTGTATAGTCCAAGGAATAAGCGAGCTGATAATAGGCAGGCCACTTAGTGCGTAGCACGGTGTTTTGATTTCCGAGCGGGGCGCGTGGCATGTTAATTTAAATAAACATTTCTGACCATTGCACCAATCGTTTAGTTCCAAAACAAGTATCATCAAAAACTTGTTTTTTTTCTAAATAAATACTTAATATATATATGTATCCGTTAACTAGTATCCTTCACGCAATTTATTGATTGTCGTTATCTTGGAAATATGTGGAATATATGTGGACTTCCGGGCTGAATTTGTAAATACATAATTCTCATATAATCACACCAATTATATATTTCTGAGATATATTTCATTATAAACTGATCGGATACACATACGTTAATACTTTATTCTGTTTTTTCTAATATAGAACACGTAAGTGCGTGTTGAGCAAGTATAAGACATTGGCCATATTGTATTCTTTTAGGAAGATTTTTTTTGTAAAATGTCCCTAAATACGTCATATTAAAGTACCTTCAATAATTCATGCACAATCACAGTCAATATTTAGGTGCAAGACATAAATCATTAAAACCTTTTATTACGAATATTTAATATTCAATAAACTTGCTATAAACACTTATTATATATGTTTTCATACGTGCCTGTTGAGTAGTTATTAAATAGACCCTAAATGATTCCTTATCAGCAGCACCAATATTATAAATATATTTTAATTCCAAGATTGGTATCAATAACAACTTGTGTTATGGATACTTAATAATGAATAAATAATTATTTTTCATGAGTTCTAATACGTGCCTGTGCAGTAGTTAATATATAGACCTTCTTGTATTCTTTTCGGACCATTTTTTGTAGAAAATCCCTGAATACGTCGTATTAAGGTACGTTCCGGTACAGTGCAAGGTAAATCGCGCTCACATGATTTATAGCACAAGTTAAGCATTAAATGCTCATTTACGGTGTAATGTTTCACAGTAAATAACAATGAAAAAGACGTTTGTATCCGCCATTTTGTTTTGTTGGGCACTTTGTAATTTTAGTTGTTTCGTGTTTTTGGTATATAGCTAGGATAGTGTTTAGTTTGGGTTCAAGCTTCGACAATATTCCTACATTAGTAAATCGATAATCATCATGGAGGAAGGGTGTTTTTTTTGTTAATTACCTTCTTTACTTGGATTAGTTAGACAGATCGTGAAATAATTTAAAAGGAATTTTTCGTTTTTGGAACGATAGCCGTTCTCAATTTTCCGATTTTTCTTTTATTACCTTTATGCATTTTAAGCATGGCGTGGGCAGGTTGTCATGAGTGGGTGCACTTGATATCGCGCTGGTATAAAGCGCTTCTTAACAATTTATTTTTTTTGTACTGTATCGACAGCTTAAAATCAGACTGTATGTGCTAATAATTTTTATTTTCTGTGGGACAATAAACAATTGTACAATATGTATTAAAAGTAGATTATTTAACAAAAAAATAAGTGCCATTGCACCATCAGTACCGTTATCCACGACTAACTACTAATATAAATTGTTACCGCAGTGCACTTATCTAAAAGAATAATCAAAACATGTTTACACACACACACACACGAATCTGACAATAGAAATGTTAAAACGAAATTATTTAATACTATTAGGCTGATTAAGCAACACATTTAAGAAGTACTTGCTTTTTAAGGGATTCTTTCGTCAGTGCAAACAGATCAATGTCTAACAACTGTTCATTATATGAGGAAGTAATTCTGTAGAGCGGAGCACGGCGTCCTGCATTAGTGTTTATATTCCAAAGGAGGAATAACTTGTGCGGATAAAATGAGCGAATTCGTTTTAAGGTGCTTGGGGCTTGAAGAAAAATGCTACTAGTCAGAGAACTACAATCAAAAATACCATTTGCCATTTTGAACAATGCAAGAGAGTCAAATAATGTTCTACGTGTTTCTAAAGTAGGCAAGGAATATCTAGCTAAAAGGTCTTCATATGAATGTTTAGGCTGTCAAAATCTATAATTTACTCGCTTTAAGTACCTACGCTGCACAGACGCAATTTCATATTTAAACTTGTTGTAGAAAGGATTCCAAACCACAGTAGCGTATTCAAGCTGCGACCTAGGAACACTTTTGTAAATGTAAATATGTAAGTGCTTATCCTATTGAATTGAGAATCGATACGCATTCCAAATACATACTACTGGTAAGCTCTATTAATAATCTGACCAATGTGAAGATTCAAATGCAGCTCCGTGTCTAGTAAAACACCCAAATCCTTAGTGTAAGTGTATGTAATAAACTTCTCCATTTTCGTGAAAGTTATTAAGTTACATTTATCTGCATTCAGTTGTAGTTTATAACTAACGCTGTAACTTGTAAGACGGTTAAGATCATTTTGAAGTTTCTTTCATTTTCATTTTGAACTTTTAATTTGCCTAAACCCTAACTGTAACAGTGAGAGATAAAAAAATTCTAGAAAATAATGAAATAAAATTTCTTGGTATAGTTTTAGACGACAAATGCAACTGGGAAAAACATATAAACGGGATTTGTATTAAAATGCACTCATTTACTTATGCCTTATGGCGACTAGTTAAAGTTAGCAATGTAGCATATGCTATACAAGCGTATCATGGCTATGTAGGATCGTTACTTAGATATGGAATTATTATTTGGGGTAATTCCTGTCATGTAAAGCGAGCATTTATTTCCCAAAAAGCCTGTATAAGAGCAATCTGTAATGTTGACATCATGACATCCTGTAGGCCTTTGTTTAAAAACCTTAAAATATTAACTGTTGCATCCTTATATATATTATATACGAGATTTGTGTTTTTGTTCGGTCACATCCCGAATTGTATCAAAAAGAGCGTAGAGATACAAGTAGGTATCCGAATAAACTGACTCTGCCAATCATGTCTACTGCATCTTATGCGAAGAACAGGTATGTCATGTTTATTAAAGTCTACAATAGACTCGACAATAACCTTAAGCTGATGCCATTGAATAAATTCAAAGTACATTTAAAGAAATGGCTTGTTGATAAATGTTTTTATTCACTGAGTGAATATTTTGAACAATAAATTTATGTTTGTTTTATTCGAATCCTCTAATTATTATTTTACATACCAGTTACTGGTGAAATATGCGGACTGTATTAAATTTTAAGACCACTTATGTACCATATTTTATGTGAAATAAAAAGTCTTTGTCTTTGCCTTTGTCTTTAAGTAGTTGGCCTACAGTACAAACTTGCAATGTCTGAAGCATTGGTCTATGTCATTGACAAAAATAATAAACAACAAGGGACCAAGTATGACCAAGTATGAAGCTTATGATATTCTCAATATTTACTGCAATCCTGCAACTTCGTAACAATGCCAATTCGCGTCCACAACTCACTGTGATTTCTCCAGAGACTGTCTGAATGCAGGTCAGATTTTTAATGACACGGATTTAATGGAGACAGAATAGTAAAATTCAACAAATATGCATTTTAGGAGGAATAGTAAATTTCCCGACATACTATTAAATTTTTGAACAGTTATAAGCGATTTATAATAGACGAGTGATTTGAGATGTTGGTAGGGGAAAACCGCTTTAGACTTTCAAAGACGTAATCCATAAGGTTTAAGAAAAAGGGCTGGTCACAGGTACCCTCAAATTACACAGTGCTTTTTATATGGAAATCTTTTTTGTGTTAGAGTTTCTATTAACTAGCGTGTAATAGCTGCTATTTATAATATTAAAACACTACGAAGACACAGATATAGCTAGTCTAATAGAAGTTCTAAACAAACTTGAAACGGAAGGCAATTTAATTACCGTGTGGTTTTGGTTCTCATGACAATACCGGGATAAAAGTATCCAATAACATATTGGATTATTTTATCCCGGTACTCTAAGCCCAGGTTTTAAAATACCTGTGTGCCAAATTTTATCTAAATCCATTTTATACTTTTTACAATTGTTAAAGTATCACAAACATACCTTCTTATATTCTTCCAAACTTTCGCATTTATATTTAATATTAGTACGATTAGTGATACCACTAGTCGTACTAATATTAATGTGTTCGTTGTGACCGTATTGCAGTCATACGACTGCAATACAATATTAGGTCACAACGAAGACGTGGCCAAAACTAGTCTCATAGAAGTTCTAAACAGACTTGGAACTGACTGCAATATCTGTAATAATTCGTAGTTAGATATCTATGCCATCCCTCAGGGGTGTTCGTTAGTTACGTAGTACTATTGAACGTTTAATTTGTCGTTGTTGATCTTCGACTACTATTTGAGACGGATTATCCCATCGGTAGAACAGGCAATTTACTAGGGGCAATAGCTAGGGACCAGAGCTATGGGATTTTTTAAAATGTTTCTATGGATTAAAAAAAATAACAAAGTTATCAATGACAGTACTATGTTTAGAAAGTTAGAAAAGAGCAAGGGGCTCCGCGGTGTGCATTGTCTAACTTCTGGATATTCTACTTTATAAATATTATAAAAAAATAGTAGTTTGTTACTGTATAACTCAGATGAGTATGTTACCCCGAAGGGGTAGGCAGAGGCATAATATACGCCCAAACTTCACCAGTTTCTTTATTGGTCCCACGTAAAGGCGAGCCTTTTGCCGCTTACTGGGAGCGGCAGCGGACGGGCCAGGAGAGCGCCAGGAGTCAAGCAGCGCCAGGAGGGTCCTAGGCAGCACGCCCATGTTGTCTAACCATGAACCTTCCGAGAAGTCGGCCAAACACGCTGTGGTCGCACAAGGAGGTAGGAGAGGCGCGTCCACTGCGGCTCTCTGAGGAGATCTTCCGGATTATAGTCCGGGGGACGTTGGCCGCAGGCGGGGTGCCCGACGCTGCAACCCAAGTACTGGCCCTAACCTTTTTCTCAACAAACGGCGGGCGTCGTCGGAAGATTTTTAGTGGGGATTACTGCTGGCAGTCGCGTCTGCCGGTGGTAAGTCCCACACCCCCTTTCGGTTTCTCTATTTCGGCAGTGCGGGTTACCGACAGAAAACAAAAAAAGGGCTCCTTAGATCTTGGCCGTTCTACTAAACTTACAAACTCGAATATGTAATGCATATTTGATACAGTGTCATCATCATCATCTCAGCCCATATACGTCCCACTTCTGAGAACGAGCCTCCTCTCACATATCAAGGTGTGAGGGTATTGGGTCATACTCCACCACGCTGACCCACTGCGGATTGACGGAGGCAGGTGTATGGCGTCCTGCTGTTAGCATTTATCAAGCCACCCATTAGGCCTCTAACATGGCTTAACGACTACCACATTTAGTGATAACCGGGACCAACGGCTTAACGTGCCTTCCGAAGCACGGAAGCGCTCGATATCAAATGCCACACAAACGGTCACCCATCCAAGGACTGACCTCTGTAAACTCTGCTTTACTTCGGTGTTCGTTTCTGACTACCTAGCACTGCAGAGCTACGAGCTCTTCTACAGTGTGTGATACAGTGTAAGTTACGTCAATTAATATTGCTTAAATATACTGGCATGACGATGAAATTAATTAAATTGTTTCTACTACACTGTGGTCCTATCATACACACTCATAGTTGTATTTAGTATCGTTGTACTAGAACCTCTGGACCTAAAAGAGTAGGAGCTAAGTACCTTCAGGTAGGGCATTGCAGGGCGCTGGCAAAATAACACCCAGAGACCGGCGACTATAGGTGCCCTTAGTACTAACTACCGGGTACGCCAAGAAGGCCTGTTAAGCAGCGCCAGAAGGTTTTTAGGCGGCGGAAGCAGAGGCACCTACTGTCTAACCCTATGAGAAGTCGGCCACTAGATAGTCGGAGATAGAAGATGCTGGTCCACTGCGACTCCCTGCCGGTGGTGAGTCCCACCCCTTACCTTTGGCTGGGAGGCAGTGCGTAATACACTTTGTTACCGACGTAAAAAAGCCGTTAATACACTGTGGAGTAGTTCAAGACATTGCCGTTCTATTTAACTTGCAAACTCGAATAGACAATGCAAGTTCCGCCCAAAGTTGAAATACGTTAATTCATTCAATTGAGTACGGGAAGGCAGACTTAAGTCGAAACTTCTTAGGAGTTAGTTAAGTTGTCATGTTTTCAATGGGTTGCGTAATAGTTTTGTTAACAAATGAATTAGAATAATTGTATTACTGTAAAGGGCTTGCTCCACTAGACTTGGGAACGACCGTGGACCCTAAGCCCGATGACGCAGCCAAGATGACGATAGTAAGAATAAAAATTTATTTGTGTATAGTAACTAGCATAATTACATTATTTTACGAACATAATTGGATGACGAATAAAATTTATGAAGTCAAGCAAATTTCACAGAGGTTCTATGTGTAGCATAATATGAAGTCTTCGCAATTTGGAATGCACGTTAAGCCGTTAAAACTAGTTAAAACATTAACGTGGTAGTCGTTAGAGAATATGGCGTGGAGGTCAGTATACCTACACTTCACTCCAGAGGTCGTGGGTTCGATTCCCACACAGGACAAGTCTTTGTGTGCATGAACAGGAATATTTGTTCTGGTTTGGGTGTTTTTTATGTATATTAAGTATGTATTTACAAAAAAAATATATATATAAGTATGTTTATCCGCTGTTTAGTATCTATAACACATATTCTTAATGATACTTATCTTGGAACTAAATTATTGGTGTAATTGTCAGAAAATATTTATTTTTATTATTTATTAAAGTGCATTTTAAAAGTAATCAATATTTGTACCTTATACAAATAAGGCTTCCGGGGTTGTGGGATTATCCGAAACAGTTAATATAGATGGTTTTTAGTCAATGTAGTCTGGAACACTTTTCCGCCCAACCAACCAAAACAGGATTCTTTATTCCAAAAGCAATTTCTAATAACAGTACTCACATATCCAGCAATAATACCCGTCGTTAAATTAACTTGTGAATCTTGTGATAGAACTACATGAGCACAGCAAGCCGGTATGTATAATATGAACACAGTAAACATCTCCAAGCGGTGACGGTGACAGATTTTCCTTAAGGTTTGGTCACATCAGCACCCAACTGAGAGACTTTAGGAGTTTTTCCGTTTCGATTGTTGATCTTTTGGCGTTGGTTTGGTTTAATCTAAACTGTACACACTTAACAAATCAAAAAAAATTATTGTCTGTAAAGCAGAAGCTATACTGGTGCTAAAAAGCGCTGCTGGGTTTAAGCAATAAGGGTTATATAGAGGGCGTATATATTAACTAGCTGTCACGGCCTTATATTAACTAGCTGTCACTGCTTATAACTCAGCAGCACGGTTTCATTGACAGGCGGTCCACTGAGTCAAACCTCTGCGAGTTTCTCGACCAGGTTCTAGCCGGCATGGATGGGGGCTCTCAGGTGGACGCTGTGTACACCGATTACTCTAAATGTTTTGATAAAATATCACATCAATTATTAATTAAAAAGTTAGAGGCTTTCGGAGTGCACGGTGACCTTCTGAGATGGCTTACATCTTATTTGTTTAATAGGACTCAAGCTGTAACCGTTAAGGGTTTCATTTCCAGTTTTATTCCTGTTCCTTCTGGAGTTCCTCAGGGCTCTCACCTCGGACCTTTACTGTTTAACTTATTCGTTAATGATGTGGCTAAATGTTTCGTAAATTCAAAATTTTTATTATTTGCAGATGACACAAAAATTTTTACCGTGATTAGATCTATTGAAGACTGTGAGAAACTACAAGACGATTTAAATCGTCTTAGTTTATATTGTATTAAAAATAAACTTCATCTTAACGTAGATAAATGTCGTACTATATCATATACACGAAAAAAAAACCCAATATTATTTGACTATAAACTTCACAATAAAGCTTTAATGAAGGTATCTGAGGTGAGAGATCTTGGGGTTACTCTGGACAGCAAATTAATACTTTCTTCACATGTTGAAAAAATTACAGCAAAGGCTTACAAGATGTTGGGGTTTATTTTCCGTCAAAGTACCGAATTTAAAGAATCTAGTACCTTGGTGTTACTTTATAACAGTCTCGTAAGGTCGCAACTGGAATATGCTTCGACGGCGTGGAACCCCCTACACTTGGTTTATGTTCAGGCTTTAGATAAAATACAAAATAAATTTTCTAAACGAATGATGTATAAATTTAGTGATTTTGCAGTGAGGACATTGTGCCTCTTTCTGTGCGGCGCGAACATAGGGATCAGATGTTGTTGTTCAAACTGTTACATAATCACGTCGAATCGCCATATTTGCTGAGTGTATTATTTCTAAATTGTCCTAGACCAAATCTGCGCTCTTGTAACACTTTCAGCCCCACAATTAGTCGTGCCAGGTTCGCGGGAAACCGCTTTGGGAATAGAGCAATGAACATCTACAACTTGAAGTACAGTCACATTGATATCTTTATTTCCAATATTGCGCAATTCAAAAGGAATTTGCGTAACACGTAGTCCTATTGATATTTGTATGTAGATAAATATTTATACATATATGTTTATATTATACATGTATGTTTATATTATGTATGTGTATTTAAGTTTTAATATATTTTTTAGTTTAATTACCTGAAATACTTATTTCAGGAAATCAATTTAAGTTGTTTATGTTTTCTGTGGAAACTGTTTTGGTATTGTGTGCTATTTACTGTTAATTACTTTTGTGTTACTTAAATACTGTATGTTTTCCCTTGTGATTTAATAAAATAAAAAAAATAAAAAAAAAAATATATTTCCAAAAAAGCTTAAGATTAATACATATATAAATACAGCTTAAATCTAAGGTACAATTAATATAAAGAACATCTGTTTCTGGACAAGATAAATAAAAATCATTAGAAGTCTTCCGCCTGTCTTGACCAGATCATATGCAATTATTTCGTACAACTTATATTAACCAAACTTCTTTGTTTTTTACCTAAAGCTGAGTCAGAAATGTGCGCAGATTGAATCCACTTCAAGAACCAGGCATCGCGTATCTGACTTTCAAAGTTCTAGTGGAAACACAGCGTTATTGTGCAGCAGTGACGTCGACTTTTTAGAGAGCATATTCTCCAGCTTCATTCGTTTTATGTCAGCTAAATTGCCGCGATGATGAAGTCTTTCGTTCTTTTTATGTGCAACTTGCACTAGACACTTTGATGTATATCAAGACTTATTGTTTATGTTTGCATCTCTGCTAGAAATGTGTTAGTAGATAGACGCACAACTTTTGAATCTACAGATAACTAGATAGGTACACTACAACGCCTATGTTACTTACATGTTTCTGATAGATCATTTGATACTCTCATGTCCACTGCTGTACATGGGCCTTCCCAATAGATTGCATTCTATTGGGGATACATGCTCCAAATCACCACGCTGGGCAGGCGTGTTGGTGATCGCAGTTCAAGCCAGTATGCGGGATGACGTTGCTGTCCATCACCTCTAGGATTTCTCTTGGTCTACTCTTACGACTCCCTATGAGATGAGAGGGGGTAGCACTATTCTAGGCAAACGGCACTCCAAATTTGCATATCTGCTAGAAATAACCGCGTGAAATACGTAATGAACAATAACAAAGTCAAACTCAGACTCTACCGTTTATCTTACTCGCAAATTTCTGATGAATACAAAGCCTTACTGTGTAGCAGTGACGTTGACAGAAATTGCATATACCAGATATGACCTACATTCATGGTTTTGAAACGCTAGCACCGGGTGAAATATGGTCGGAAGTTTCCGCCTCGTTTGCATAATACAATATAACCATGTAGAAATAACATAAACATGCAGAAATTACTCATAACTGCATCGATGTTTGATAAATGAATACTATTGAACTTTTGAACGAGAACTGCAATCTCTCGAAAAATTAAAACACTTAAAAGATCGTCTCAGCTTTTGTCGTGTAGACGTTAAATCAAATCAAAATCTTTTTATTTCATAAATTAATACATAGTACTTGAAAACGTCAAAATTATAAAAAAATCAATTAAAATATATTTATACTAAAATCACGAAGCTTAGATTCTGCTTGCAACCAAGCAATTAAAAAAACAAAAAAATATTTAAGTGTAACGGAATCTAAGTGCTGCTTCCGAGCCACCGCTCTGTAAGAAGAAATAGTAAGAAACTCACAGGCTATGCTCTTTTTAATTATCGATTGGTTAGTTAAAATCTTCATTTGTCTGTGACGCTATACAATGCAATTTACTATAACATTAACAACATTCATGTTTAAAGTCATTCATATTAGAATAGCCTGTATGAAACGGCAGTTGAATCCCAAGCATTTTTATCAGCCATATAGTCTTTGATAGAATAGTATCCCTTTAAAGACAGCTTGCGTTTTATTGTTAATTTAAATTTATTTAGGCTTAATTGCCGTATATTACGTTGTTTTAAGGTTGTCTAAAAATATTATATGGAGAATCCATGCAGGGGGCGAAACACGGCTCGGGTGAGTTTACTTTAATTTTTTCAAGAGAATACATTTGCGCGGGAATCGTCACTGTCAAGATATTTTAACCTTCACTTGTTTGTTTATCAAGGAAGGAAAAGGAATGACAATTCATCCCGCGGAATAAACTGGAGATAAGTAAACAAATGAAAAACATCTTCTAAATTCACCTTGCAGATAAAAATAAATATGCTATTGTGTTCGGCGATAGGTTAAATTTAAGAAAAGATGTCTTATTTTAAGTTCTAAAATATTTAGTTTAATTTATACTTAGTTTACAATTTATAAGAATATTGTATACTTACGTGAAATCACTTGTGTAAGGATATTACAATTAAAAAAAAACAGGAACTCTAGACCTGAAACAGGGCAAAGTTTTTCTTATTCTATTAATTTTAAAGCTAAATAAATTCCTTGTCTCTTGTTTCGATAGTAGAAATTTAATATTTCTAACAGTTACACCAATTATTTATTTCCAAGATTCATTAAAAACTTGTGTTATGAATACTAAATAACGAATAAAATTATATACAATTTATTTATAATCAAATAATAGAATTATTATTTTGCTTAACATACTCAACATTATTATATAACAACTAAATATTGTATGAAACCAGTATGAGTTTAAATTTTTTTAAAAAGAATTTAATCTAATAATTTATAAGTAATTGTAGTTTGTGCCTTATAAATATGTAACATGACTTCTTGGCGGGAAAGTGAAGCGTCATGGCTGCAGTTTTGTTTTATTTTCTAAAACTTGTGATATTTCTAACATTAAAGTGTAATAACGGTGGATTATTAAGTGATTGTGAATATACATGAGTGTTGGTAAATCAAACAAAGCAGTGCAACATCACTTTTCAAATTCTCTCAAGAAGTCCATATGAGATCTCAGTATAGTCCCACATCTTTACTGAGGACTCAAGGGGCACTGGGGGGGGCGGGTATCTCATCTACCATTTTACCATATATTATCTTTATCACCACTCATTCTCATTTACTATGAAATATATATTATTAAGATATCACTTACTTGACACTGGCTAGATGTGCTAGACGCACGAAGCCATTATTTAAAAGAAAAAAATGTATCATTGCACGCCTACGGGCAAAACGGTGAAGGTACTGTTTACCAATGTATCCCCTATCGTAATTACCTGTGTTTGCAATAAATGACATGATTTGATTTGGTTTTCAATGCAAACTTTTAACAAACGGCAGCAGATTCTGAATTCAATATTTACTTTACGAACAAAACTCAAAAATTACGACTCTAATAAATGCTGTCGTATATAGAAAAATAGACCTTTATGTTGGTTTATTTTGAACCCGCTCCGGTGGAGTCACGATCCAATTTTCCATATTTCCTCCGTGACTTCCAGAATGGAGCACTATTCTGAGAAAGAAGTCACTTCGAAATCTGTACGGTGTGCCGCTTAGTTGACCACGTAACACCGTACAGAACGATAGTTGTGGAGCAGATAATCAAAGTAGTAAGATGAGCACGCCAAAGAAAAAGATCACCGAAGTGTATAAAAATACAATAAAACGTAAATTACAAGTAGTTAAGTTGCGTGGCAAATCTTCTCTTAAGTAGTTATTGTTAGGACAGTTATTAACGTACCAATTTGTATGATTAATTAAAGTAAGCAAGTAAGTGTGCGCGTGCGTCTAAATGTAGGCCGCTGCTTAAGCAGTAGTATTTAAAATGGCTTGCCCATACAAAAACCACTTTAGTGTTAATAACAAAGTACAATATATGGTTGACAGTAAATAAGTCATCGAATGAGAAATAAACAATATATGAGAAATAAAATACTTTTCGTGCACTTTTGTAATACGACACTATAAAATTCATTTTTATAACGATGCAATGAAGTGGTTACACATGTAACTGGGTTTTTTGTCCTGTAGCTGACCTTAATAAGGTCAAACCTCAATATAAAACACATGTTAGTATAGCTTTCCGTTGTCTTATATTGTTTCATTTAGTAAACTCGGTCAAAAACCTATTATTTTGTAAGGAATTATCATAAATAAGAATGTGTTAGTTTGTGTATTCGCTAGTCAAACACGCAAAAAAATCTCAAATATATTGCTTAACGTAGAAATACAATGGCTTCTTTGATTGAAGGTTCATTTGATAGTCTAGAGCGGGTCGGTATCTCTTAACTTCAGTGACAAAATCATTTCATATTATAAAAATATGAGTTTTCACTGATTGCCTCATACTTTACTGTAAGATATAGATTTTTTCGTATTTATTTATATTGATAGAACTACATGTGTAGTGTTTACACACGAACCTTGAATCGAAGTGAGTATTACTAATCAGAATAACTTTAAAACATTCAATTTCCTAGAGTTTGTGGTATATGTTAGTATAGTTTTGGTACTATAAAGAGCGTTTGTGTTTTTAAGGAAAGTTGAATCTTTATCTTCTTTTCGACGACCGATATGGTGTGGAGGTCAGTATACCTGCACTCCACTCCAGAGGTCGTGGGTTCGATTCCCACACAGGACAAATCTTTGTGTGCATGAACATAAATATGGGAGTTTTCCTATGTATATTAAGTATGTATTTACAAAAAAAGTATTTAAGTATGTTTATCCGTTATTTAGTATCCATAACACAAGTTCTTAGTGATAATTATCTTGGAACTAAATAATTGGTGTGCTTGTAAGAGAATATTTATTTATTTATTTATCTTTATCCATAAAATTGAGTGCTTATAAAGAGTTGGGGTAAAATAGTATTTATTTAACATACATACATTCATAATATCACGTCTGTCTACTTGAAGGGGTAGGCAGAGGCATTACATACTTACATCTAGCCAATTATATTGTTGGTCCCACGTAATAGGTGGCGAGCCTATCGCCACTTACCAGAAACTTTTATGTTCGCTAGAGCCTTTTCCGTTGTTCGGCAGGTGCACCACTTGCAGATGAGGTTGGCTTGGGCTCCTCAGATCTTGGTAGATTCCCTATACAGTATTTATAGACGACCGATATGGCGTGGAGGTCAGCATACCTGCACTTCACTCCAGAGGTCGTGGGTTCGATTCCCACACAGGACAAATCTTTGTGTGCATGAACATGAATATTTGTTCTGGTCTGGGTGTTTTCCTATGTATATTAAGTATGTATTTACAAAAAAAAAGTATTTAAGTATGTTTATCCGTTCTTTAGTATCCATAACACAAGTTCTTAGTGATACTTATCTTGGAACTAAAGAATTGGTGTGATTGTAAGAGAATATTATTTATTATTATTTGATTTTAGGTTACTCTTAAATCCGTTTTCGTTTAACCTTTTGACAATATAATTATAACTGATTGAGGCGTTACTTTGCGGAAATCCATAGTACAAAGATATTTTTAATACATCACTTGACTTGACACTAACTAGAACAGTAATCATTGGTATGATAAGAGGAGAGTAAAGCTGTAATGATCGTTGGCTATCCTACATATTATATATATTAATTATACAACAAGGTAACACTTAAGCCTGCGGCCTACCGGAAGGAATGTGGTCACCGCAGCCAAAGTTATTTATTTATGTAATTTGGACAACCAGTAGCTGTTACATTATTTCTTACATCTAAACATTAAAATACACTATAAAAAAAGTTAAATGTATAGCATTTTAAGGTGTCACAACATGCACCAAATATTTTGTAGTGACACAAAAAAGAAAGATTAAATTTAAAATAATAGAAAAAGAAACCATCAATATTGCAAAAATTACAATTCACTAAATAAAAATAAAATAAGTACTTACAAATCACACAGACAAACATTACCTAACCAAAATTTATGAAAATTCAAATTCAAAATCACTATCACATTTTTTTTAAATACAGGTAATGTATCTTTGAATATATTCACTTCCTCACTAAGTAAGTATTCTCTTACAATCACACTAATTATTTAGATCTAAGATAAGTATCATTAAGAACCTACGTTATAGATACTAAAAAACGGATAAACATACTTAAATATCGGTTTTATTTGTAAATTCATTCTTAATATAGGTACATTGGAAAACACTCAGACCAGAACAAATATTTATGTTCATGCATACAAAGGTTCGTCCTGTGTGGGAATCGAACCAACGACCTCTGAAGTGAAGTGCAGGTATACTGACTTCTACGCCATATCGGTCGTCTAAGGACTCTTCTTATCCTAATACTACGATCGAATGATAGACAGAAGCGTCATCCTGCATACTGTTTTGAATTTCTATCACAAACCGGCCTGCAATTCGCTCTAATATTTATAGACCTTTAATAAATATTTTATTTTAACATAAATAGCTTTAGTTACTAACATAAAAACACACACAAAATTGCTTATGAACTCATCATCTTAGTTTATGAAAGTTCTGCTACTGACGTCCTTTCACGAACAATACTGAAATAATTTGAAAAAATCTTTCATCAATATAAAGCTTCATTCTTTGTAAGTGACATCTAAGGCTACAATTAAGCGATTTAAATTAGGGATCGCTTCAAAAACTTCAATAAGGTTAACAACAGTCATACTAAAATAATTGGTCACACGAACAAAGCCGAGAGCAGAAGCTAGTTAAAAATAAAAGTGCCTCTCCTTAGTCGTAACAACAACACAGGCATGGATTGTAAAAGAATTCACCTAAATCTTAATACCATTTGTAAAGTCATATAAAATATCAAAAAGCTTACGGACATAAATGGCAGTGATTTTTGCAGAAGCTTGCACGTAATGTAATATGTTTGAGGCCAATATCCGCAAGACGCAGCGCATACCGCGTTAGCAAGTGGCAACATCATCCCGCATTTTTCACGCGATACCGGAAACTACCGGCCGTAGACTAGCAGTATACAGAGATCGCCGATTACTTTATTGTTCTTTTTTTACTAGCAGTTGCCAAAGTGTCCTACTAGATACCTCTAGACCTTTAGAGACTGCTAGATATCTCTAGATTAAGCTCGCTAGAAGCTACAATATTTCGCTAGGCGCTGCTAGAGACTGCTACATATCGCCAGAGCCTGCTAGATATCGGTAGACTCTGCTACATACCTCTACAAGCTTCTAAATATCGCGAGTGATCACTGGGTACCGCCAAAGACTGCTAGTTACCTCTTGAAATAGCTCGCTAGAGGCCGCTAGAGACAGCTAGATATCGCCAGAGCCTGCTAGCAACCGCTCGATCCTGCTAGATACCGCTAGAGACTGCCAAGTACCTTTAGAGACAGCTAAATATCTCCAGAGGAAGCTTGCTAGAGGCTGCAAGGTTCGGATAAAGACTGCTAGAGTCTGCTGAATTCCGCTAGAGTCTGCAATATGTCACTAGAGCCTGCTATTTACTGCTAGATACCACTACAGGCTGCTAGAAAGCGCTAACTAAATACGTGTAGTAAATTTTGTTTAACGTCAATATTAGGGCCAGCCTGTATATAAATATGTCATTTATATTTTTATACCGGGTGGCCGTATTATAATACTGAAAAGCATGTATGTGAATTGTGCATCTCTACGAGCCTATTATGTTTTATTAATTACATCTTTTCATTATAGCATTTTACGTGTTTGAAGTTAGCGCAAAAGGGACTTCTTGGCGGGAAAGTGAAGCGCCATGTTCGTAATTTTGTTTAAGTTTCTTAATTTTGTGTTATTTCGAACATTAATGTATCGGTATAAATCGGTGGATTATTAACCGTTAAGTGTTTGTACATGAGTGTAAATGAAACAGAACAGTGTAACATTACTTCTCAAATTCTCTCAATGTAAGATCTCAGTATAGTCCCAAATCTTTACTGAGGACTCAAGTGTTATAGTGGGGATGCTCATCTTATTTCTTATTGATCACCACTTATTCTCATTTACTATAAATTTAATATTATTATTTTATTTTTTACTTGACACTGGCCAAATGTGCTAAACGCACAAATCCATTATTCATAAAAAATAAATATAGATAAGACAACGGTATGTCGGTTCAGTTAGTTTTAAATAAATAATCTATCTATGAAAAATAAAAACGACAACTTTCTCTGAATATGACACTAGTCTGCGCCCTGTAAGCCGGTGGCATAGAGCGTCGCTTATCTCGCAACAGACAACAAATTCTGCCACATTTCCCACAAGCCATATTTTAAAGCAATGAAAATATTTCAACATTTCACAACTCTCATAATATTGGTTCGCTGTATGTAAATAGGCCGTTTGTGGAAGCCTTTTGAGGTCATACACCCGTGTAACATGTCAAGCTGGCTTTTCAGCTTATTTTTTATAAATCCACATAGCAAGCTTTTTTTATCTGGATGGCGTTTTTATTGTAGAAATTTTATTCGTTTAAATTATTTGTTTTAAGAGTACAACAGTGATGTGCTCAAGTTTGCACGGAATGGGTGACAGAAGACTGCAAGAGACAAACCATGGACCCTCCGAGAAGTCGGCTACACACGCTGTGGTCACACAGGGAGGGGCGCGTCCACTGCGTCCGGGGTTTTGGTCCGGGGGACGGCGGGGTGCCAGAGCTGCAACCTAGGTACTAGCCCCCCGCCTCTTTCTCAACAGTGTGTTGTCTTTCTCTTTAGTGCTGGCGGTCGTGTCTGCCGGTTGTGAGTCCCACACACCTCTCTCAGTCCCCCTTTGGCCGGGAGACAGTGCGTAAGTGCATTTTGTTACCGATGTGAATTAAAAATAAAATAACATATTGCAGCCGCATGGAATCGCTGGTGGCTGTAGGTACATTAAAGTCCTACTATTGAGCACGAGCCTTCTCTCACATATCAAGGTGTAAGGGTATTGGGTCATACTCCACCACGCTGACCCAGTGCGGATTGGCGGGGGCAGGTGTGTGGCGTCCTGCTGATAGTGTTTTTCATGCCGCCCATTAAGCCTCTAACATGGATTAACGACTATCACATTTAGTGACCGAGGCCTACGACTAACGCTCAATATCAAATGCCACACAAACGGTCACCCATCCAAGGACTGGCCTCTGAACGCACTGCTGTTCTTCGATGATCGTTTCCGACCACCGAGCAAGGCAGAGCCACGAGCGCTACTGCAGAGCCACGAGACTTATATTATGGGCAAAGGTTAGTTTCACAACGTAGATTGCTGTCTTAAGCGGGAAGAGTATCATCATCATCATCATATCAGCCATCTGAAGTCCACTGTTGAACATAGGCCTCCCCAATTGATTTCCACGTAGATGGATCCTTTTGCCAACTGCATCCACCAGCTCCCCGCCGCCCTGACCAGGTCATCGGTCCATCGCATGGGGGCCGCCCTCTACTACGCTTGCTGAGTCGTGGTCGCCATTCAAGCACCTTAACGCCCCATCGGTCGTCGGTTCTTCGAGCTATGTGCCCTGCCCACTGCCACTTCAGCTTGCAAACGCGCTGCGCTATGTCGGTCACTCCAGTTCTCCTACGGATTTCCTCATTTCTGATTCTATCACGTAGGGACACTCCGAGCATAGCTCTCTCCATTGCACGCTGAGCTACTTTGACCTTCCTTATGAGGCCCATAGTCAGGCACCACGTCTCAGAGAGTATGCCATATCGATAATTGAGGAGGAATTTAATGCAGGCCTATTTAAAAATAAGTATATGTATATGTTTCCTTCGACTTGAATTTTCGATTTACAGTACAGTAAGGAGGCGTCACTTCTCAGTATATATATTTGAAACATAAAAAAATATAATTGGCGAAATGAGGGCATCTAATAAGCCTCGAATGTATGTACTTTGTGATTAAAACAAGCTATTAACGGCATTACTTGGTAAACTAAAATACTTTTTAGAAAAAAAATACCTTGAATTTTATGCTAAAATAAATTTATAAATTAGACAATCAGAAGAACTAAACCACTTATCGTTAGATAACAAAGATAAAAAACATTAAATATCGATAACAAACACAGTACCACGATGAACTTGACAGAGCGTGTATGTGTTTAATATATATCATTCAAAATGGCAAAAAAATCCGGGAATCAAACTAAAATCGTAAAGAGCTTACAGAAAGACAAACAACGTAAGACAAAATGTGATCGAAATGGAATTGATGTAAGTATTATTCCCTTTTGTTTTTTTGACATACTCGATTGGAGTAGTTAAGTAATTCGATAATCAAGCTATGTGCATATGAATTCAACATTATGCAGCGTGTTTCAGTCAGTCACAAAGTCAGGTTAAGTCGAATGAATCAACACAGAATATAACAATTCACGGAAAAAATCACCTTACTACACATGTGAATATTGGCAAAGACCTTAAAAGTATTAAAATTCAATCAATTTTGCACATACAATCTCGAATCTATACCCGTTTTAGAAAATAAAACAATACATTGATGGGTCTGTTTTGCGTTGGCCTTTTTTAAACCTTAATGGTTAGCAGTTGATGTAGTCCAAAATATTAGAGCGCTTCTTATCGTTGCACAAGCAAGCTAACAAGCGCACAATGTGTGCATGTGTAGGTAAGCAGTTATTTTTTTTTAGATATTTTTTTTTGATTGATTATCATTGAACTTTGAACTGGCTACCTCCCGCTGTAGGTGGAGCGGAAGGGTATGTCAGATTTCTTCTGACTAAAATCCACCTTAAGCCCGTTATTTCCCGTGTCGCGGTAACCCTTTCGAACCCGCAATGTATGTGATGCTATTTTTCAGAACTGTTCAATCGTATCGTTCGTGGTCCTGTCATTGTGTGCATACTTGGCATACAGCGTATATGCCTCTCTAGTCCAAGTGCCTGAAATGCCGAAAGTAGACCTAGATACATGGTGGGGACCAAATGATACGAGCATAGGGCATGATACCTCGATTAGGCCTTATAGGATTGTGTTTAGTGATGCAGTAAGTATTAAAATTTTTGTCCTATTGTAATAATTTTTATCCCATATACATAATTCCCACTCCTGTTAGGGCTGGCTGGAAGAGATCTCTCTTAGAGATAAATCCACCATTGTACTCGTCTACCATTGTATTTGTATTTTTTTGTTTTGCTAAATGTGCAATGAATATATATATATATAAAACCTAACAAAAAGTAGCTACTAGGTGTAACTAGTTATGTAATTACTATTTTCGGCTGTTGTAGGAGCTTTCGAAATGCTCACAGCATAAAGCTCTTTCAAAAATGGCGTAAAACAGGTTATATAAGAGGTTAAGGGCTACATTGGGTTATAAAAAATACTAGTTGCTTTAGCAGAAATTGATAATAAAAAGAGATTACAAATTTAAGCTACCTAGAATACATTTTAGTGTCCTCTAAGGTTTAAAGTGAAAATTGTATTATTTATTAATTCATGGAATACGTAGAAATCTAAACACACGCAAAACCAAATAGCTATTTAAAACATTCAGCATACATTTTACGCAAAATACTTCCTAAAAGCCAAATAATCTTCTTACCACATTTTTTTTGTATTATCTGTTTGTATCATGTTATGTATTTATGCTACGAACACATACATGACCGGGTAGGGTGTATAAGGATCCCACTAACACATAAGGAGCCCAAGACCACACTAACTGCAAGTGGTGCACCTGCTGATCAACAGATGAGGCTCTGGCGAACAGATCCCGGCAAGCGGCAATAGGCTGGCCACCTATTACGTGGGACCGACAACGTAATTGGAAGTGTTTTCCCTTCGGTGAAATAGGCGTGAATGTATGTACGTATGAATATATATATATATTTCTATTATCCTTCCCTTAAAATATCGCTTTCAGATGATCGCAGATTTGCGTAGGAGATTCGATGACTATCGTCGTTTAAAGAAGACCAAGTCTTTTGAAGACGCTGCCTGGACGTATGGAGTCAATTCTGTTGCATTCGAAAAGTTTTTCAATCATTGGATCTTCAACTACGACTTTCAAAAGCAGGAGAAGTATTTGAATAAGTACGATCACTTCAAGACAAACATTCAAGGATTGGACATACATTACATTCATGTCAAACCAACAGTTCAAGAGGATATTAGGGTAAAGTTATTAGTGTAGCCAAGATTTATGGAATCCAAGCCAACTACACCCACAAATGGTGCACCTACCGAACAACGGACGAGGCTCAGTCAAGTGTTCTCGGTGAGAGGCAATAGGCTTGCCACCTATTTCGTGGTTCTAACGATATTGTTGGCGAATGGTATATAATGTTCATCTATTCGTTGGAATTATAATTTTGAGCAAGTGATGGATTAAAAATATCTTTGTAACAATTCCCGCGCTACTATGATTTCCGTTTGGCGGCGTGTTAAATAGTTTCTCGATTTTTCGGGAAATTATAGTAGCGCGGGAATTGTTACAAAGATATTTTTAATCCATCATTTGCTTACAATGGATTTCCGCAAAGTAACGCCTGAATCAATAAATTATTATAATTTTGGGTGCCCAAGCCAACCTCACCTGCAAGTGCACCTGCCGATCAACAGACGAGACTCTTGAGAACATAACAGTGCCCAGTAAGCGGCAGTAGGCTCGCCACCTATTACGTGGGACCAACTATACCCCTTCGGGGAGACAGGCGTGAATGTGTGTGTGTGTAATTTCATAAATTCTTCATAAATATCAGAAGAATTTTGTCATTTTTTGAGGCATCATCACCTTTCTTTGGTAAACGGAAAGATTATGTGAAAGAAGTTCTCATTGTCACGGCAGCTGTACACAGACTGCTTCTGCCTCTTGCTACCGATATATACAGCTTGTACTTTAAAGTAGCATTATCAGCTTCATTAAGTTTGAATAAATCCAACTATTTATTAAATTTTATCATGCTCGACAGCCGGGTGTTTTGGTACGTGTCTAGGATGGAATCTTGGTATCACAAAATGAATATGTTTCTATTACAGATAGTTCCCATACTCCTTCTTCATGGATGGCCGAGTTCTGTGCGAGATTTTTATGATGTCATTCCTCTATTGACTTCTGTCAGACCAGATCAGGATTACGTGTTTGAAGTGATAGTACCAAGTCTTCCAGGGTATGGGTTTTCTGATGTAAGTAATATACAACAAGGTTCTGGAAAACTTTTTTTTTTGTTGGTGATGGAATTATCTAGAAGTTTACTTAAAGTTTCCCATAATAAAGTGAACTTTATTTGTCATAACGGTGGCCTCGTCTTAAAGGCTTTGTCAGATTTTATCAGTCAACTTTATGGCAGTCAAGTTTTTGTCAGTCAAGTTTTTGTCAGTTAAGTTTTTGTTAATCAAGTTTTTGTCAGTAAATTTTTTGTCAGTCAAGTTTTTGTCAGATCTCATATTCTCATGCAGAAAATGCTAAGTACTTATTAAACCCAACATTAAAATTTATAAGACTTTTTGACCCCAGACTATGTGAGCAGGGAAATGGAAAACGAGTATGATTCAAATTTTGGGTCTGGACCCGTTATATTGCCAGAAGTTGCAATGATTTCTATTTATCCACAAGGTTATGGTTTAGAAAAATGCCTCTACTTTGATGGTACAAGAGATGTCCAAATGGCAAACGACAATTTTCATCTTTGTTTTGCAAAAAGTATGACAGCATATACAATTCCAAAACAGCATTTTGCAATAAAAGTATAGAAGGAAAGAGGCTGGCATAAGTGTAATAATTTTTTTATCTTTTTATAAAGATACAAACTGAAAAGTGTTGTAAATAACAAATAAACGAAACAGCCTTCTTCTCTTCTACTGAACCAAATTGTGCCCAAACCGTTCCGGAATTGATACCATATTATTTAAAGCCACCATCTATTGATATGCAATAAAGTTTGGACCGTAGCGCTCGGAGCTGAAGCGCTCGTAGCTCTGCGGTGCTCGGTAGTCGGAAACGATCACCGAAGTACAGCAGAGTTTACAGAGGTCCTTGGATGGGTGACCGTTTGTGTGGCATTTGATATCGAGCGCTTCCGTGCTTCGGAAGGCACGTCAAGCCGTTGGTCCCGGTTATCATTAAATGTGGTAGTCGTTAAGCCATGTGAGAGGCCTAATGGGCGGCTTGATATATTCTAACAGCAGGACGCCATACACCTGCCTTCGCCAATAACCCTCGCACCTTGGTATGTGAGAGGAGGCTCGTGCTCAATAGTGGGACGTTTATGGGCTGAGATGATGAAAGTTTTGAGTAATTTCTTCCAGGCAGCAGTAATACCAGGCTTATCATCATTTCGCATTGCAATAGTAATGAGAAACCTGATGCAAAGATTAGGCTTCAACCAATACTACATCCAGGCCGGAGATGTTGGTCATCTAGTCGCCTCCAACTTGGCAACAATATTCCCTGATGAAGTACTAGGATATCATACGAACATGGCGGCAGTTTTGACCAATCTTAATATTGTTCTATGGTTTTTGGGAAATATTTGGCCAAGTTTTATAGAGAGGGATTATGCTGATAGAATGTATCCTTTCGATGAGAAGGTACTATTTTACCTTGAAGAGAGTGGGTACTTCCATTTGCAGTCAACTAAGCCGGACAGTATAGGTAAAGTTTGAATACATAACACTTTTCTATAGTTTCATAGATATAATGTCACGCCTCTTTCCCATAGGGGTAGGCAGAGATCACATCGTTCCACTTGCTACGATCTTGGCACACACTTTTAGCTTCATTCACATTCATTAACCTCCTCATACACACTCGTCGGTTTAGGGTACTTTTGACCTGCCCTTTCTCTAAAATTAGTTTCTGATAGCGAATAAGCTAGTGGAAGAGATGATTTTTTCCTAATGGGAAACAAGTTCGTTGTGGTAAATAATAATAGCTTATACTAGTTATATTTATAAAAAAGAAACGTAACTTAAATATTTACAACCAACACCAATTCAAGAGAGAGAGAATACAATGCAAACATTGAAATTTAATTTATCTTCTCCGCCCACAACTCTCTCTTAGACACGAGGCCCGTGTCTACTCTTCGTATCGAATCGATCTCTTAAAAAAACAAATGGTACAGGTTATACTTAACTTCATATACGCACCTTTTATACACATAGAATACCACAAAGACCATTACGCCAAGCCCATGTTTTGCACATAATATTATTGTCATGTGTAGGTCTCATCATCATCATCATCGTAACAGCCTTTTAAAGTGAGGATAGTCCAGGGGCGAGACCCATATATATACTTCTAATTCAGAGGGTCTAGGGTTCAAACCCTGGTGGCGCATCTATGACTTTTAAAAGTTATGAGCGTAATGATCGCTCGCTCTGTGCCTCGGAAAGCACTTAAAGCCGTTGGTCCCGGCTGTCATGAACATCTATGACAGTCGATATTACGAGTAGGATGTCAGTGCCCTCTAATATTCTGACCACTGGTTTAACTATAAAACGATGTTTCCCTTTGAGTTGTGAAGGTCAGATGGCAGTCGCTCCATGTAACAACTGAAGTTCAACCAAATCTGGTTAAACCAAAGCAAACCCTGGGCCCTGGGCTTAAGACTGGGGCAACCGGGATAATGCTAGGATATGATGATGTGTATCATCATTGTATTAGAATTATAAAGTCTATTTTTGAATATTAGCCTCCCCTATTCTATTGGGGGTATTTGCCCATAATCACCAAGCAGGGCAGGCAGGTTGGTGATCGCAGTTCGAGCCAGTACGCAGGATGAAGCTGCTGCCCATTACTCGAAAGTATTTATCCTCGTCGACTCTTACGGCTCCCCGTGAGATGGAAGGGGGGTGGCTATTCTAGGCCGGCACCACATGGCATACGGTTAAAACACGTTTAATCAAGACCGTCTTTGACAAAAAAACAATAGGAGAATATAACTAATACTAACATAGAAATAGTGTTTGGTATGTCAGGCCAATGACATGCCCAGGAGAGGGATCTTCTATCAAAAAAATATAACTGTGATTCAGAGGAACGGAGTGCAGGTCTACTGACCTCAACGCCATTTCGGTTGTCGAAAGCATAAGTATACGAAACTTCAAGCCAAATCGCTCGCGAAATTGTTCCATCTAGCAGAGCATTTTCCTGACCTTAAGAATAATCCATTAAAGAATCTTAAAATATTTTTTATTTACATCTAGGAGTGGCACTGAATGAATCTCCAGCTGGTCTAGCAGCTTACATCTTAGAGAAATACGTTGTAAGTCTAGATCCAAACAATAAATACAAAGAAGATGGTGGCCTAGAAGGATGGAATTGGGACAAAATTCTGGACAACGTCATGATATACTGGACTTCAGGGTGTATTACTACAACTTTGAGGCTGTATAAGGAAAGGGTGCAGGATAAAAAAGAAAAAATAACTTACTTGTAAGTAATTTAGAAGCGCTCGTAGCTGCGCGACGCTCGGTGGACGGAAACGATCACCGAAGTAAAGCAGAGCTAACAGAGGTCAGTCCTTGGATGGGTGACCGTTTGTGTGGCATTTGATATCGAGCCCTGGGAAGCCCTGCTGCGGAAGACACGTTAAGTCGTTGGTCCCGGTTATCACTAAATGTGGTATTCGTTAAGCCATGTTAGAGGCCTAATGGGCTTGATAAATTCTAACAGCAGGACGCCATACACCTGCCTCAGCCAATGCGCACTGGGTCCGCGTGTGAGCGCGGAGTATGACCCAATACCCTCGCACCTTGGTATGTGAGAGGAGGCTCGTGCTCAGTAGTGGGACGTCTATGGGCTGAGATGATGAAGTAATTTATTAATAACTAGCTTTTTCCTGCGACTTCGTTCGCGTGGAGGAGTGACTTCCGACAGATTTTTGGCTTAACCCACATAGTTTCTGATCTCGCGGGATTTTTGGGAAGATTCCGCTCCCGCGGGATTTTCGGGTTAAATACTATCCTCTGTTCTTTTTGAGTTCCAAACTATTTCTGTACCAAATTTCACACAAATCGGTTCAGTAGTTTAGGCCTGAGAGACAGAAAGACAGACAGAGTTACTTTCGCATTTATAATATTAGTAGGATGATTAATTACTTCTATGTAAACAATACGCATTGATCTGTACTGAAATTTGCGCTTGGGTTGCGGTCAATTCTCCATCACTTATAATAAACTACCTAAAAGCTTGCATTTAAAAAAATCAGGTAATAATATTTGGTGTTAATATGGCGGGACCCAATGTTTTTAAATTCAGAGTTTCTCAGGTTCAAACCCTGGTTTGGGTTCAAAACCTATGACTTTTCGAAGTTATGTGCGTAATTATCGCTTGCTCTGTGTCTCGGATAGCACGTTAAACCGTTGTTCCCGGCTGTCATGAACATCTATGGCATACAAACAAACCATTTTCCTGTAAGGAATATGAATCTCAGTAGCTTATGTATTATAATGTAATGTCATACTATAAACGATTTAATTTGTCTCCAGAATACCAACAAAAGTACCGACATGGGCAATGAGGTTGAAACACGAATTATTCTTCTTCCCCGAGTTCATGATCCGGTGGAAGTACTCCAACCTCCTTGGGTCCACCACCCTGGAGACAGGTGGACACTTAGCCGCTTTTGAGAAGCCTCAAGTCTTAGCTGACGATGTTTGGAGAGCGGTGAATAGATTTAGAGAATTCCATAACACGAAACGATTGCAGTGAAATAAATTTATACTCGGTTTTTATTTTTGTTCATGCTTTGTTTTTTTTACCTGATTGATAATATAAAAGGAGTTTATTAATGTAATTGTACTCACATATTGTTCATATGTTTAAACTTTTTCGTTAAAAACTAAAAAACTATGGTAAAAGATAATATTAAAATAAAATTAACACATCTAGCCAGTGTCAAGTAAGAGACGTATTATTAACATGTAAATTATAGTAAATAAGAAAGCGTGGTGATAAAGATGATAAAATTGGTAAATGAGATGCCCTCTCTTTATACCCCTTGAGTCCTCAGTAAAGATGTGGGACTATACTGGGATCTCATATGGACTTCTTGAGAGAATTTTAGAAAATAAATCAAAACTGTAGACATGACGCTTCACTTTCCCGCCAAAAAGTCCTAAAAAAAAAGTTTGTTATGAGTTAATTTCAAGTGACGTTTCTGTTATAAGGGTGTGTCTATTTTCAAAATCGCTTAAAATATGGATAGACATTCTGTCTAAGAATATTATGTTAGAGATAATCGACATTAACAAAGAAAATCTCATTTATGTACTAAATAATCCGTAAGTTCAATATCGTAAGTAACTCTTTAGTAATTATCGTATAAAAAAAATGGTTGCCTGTAAAGTCGTTTTTACGGGCGAAGATTTTACGTGACAACGTCTTTTTCTCGGTAGAATATTTATTGATATGAATATAATTAAATTGCACAATAGGAACAAGGAATTGAATGAAAATAAGAATTGCACAAATTTTAACTATAGAAATATATTTTGTTTACTAAAACATTGTACACTAGTGCTGCGCGCGCGGCAGACCGATCATAGTTGAGTGGGAGAGAGACGCAAGGCATTCGCCGGGCCTCTCTCTCGTTCGGTGACTCATCGTAACGTTACCGAGCGTTACACTTTTTCATAAGTGACTCCCAGCCGCAACCTAATTTAAGACGTTGTCACGTCAAAAAAAAAAGTGATGACAAAATCTACAACTCATAATTACTGTGGGACTTCTTGGCGGAAAAGTAAAGCGTCATGACTGTAGTTTTGTTTTATTTTCTAAAATTTTTGTGATATTTCGAACATTAATTTGTGAACGTACATGTGTGTTGGTAAATAAAACAAAACAGTGTAATATAACTTTTCAAATTCTCTCAATAAGTCCATGTGAGATCTCAGTATAGGCCCATATCTTTACTGAGGACTCGAGGGGCTTAGGGGCAGGGCATCTCATTTATCATCTTTATCACCACTCATTCTCATTGACTATATTTTATATGTCATTAATATATCTCTTACTTGACACTGGCTAAATGTGCAAACTGCACGAAGCCATTACTTAAAAGCAAAAAAAAATTACTTTAAAATCATTATCTTCATCAGCCGATGGACGTCCAATGCTGGACATCGGCTTCTGTATAATCAAAATTACCATACAATTTAAAAAAATCTATGAGAATAGACGAGATATTTACAGATTCAAAAGCGATTTGCTCCGCCATGTTTGAAAAAGGGAAAACGAGAGATAAGTCGCGGACGGGCGGCGCGGCAAATCGAGTTACTCAATTTAGCGATGCTGACTCGATTCTGGCCGATTATTGCTCGCGTTGGGAACTTGGGACCGACTATTTGTTTGTTACTACCACAGAACATAGTTGTAAGTGTTATTTTGGTGTGCACGATACGTAATTTTTTTTTAAATTGTGACACGTCATAATGACTACATCCTGCCTGATGATAAGCAGTCGATGCAGTCCAATATGAAAATCAAAGCGCTTTATAACGTGAAATAAGCACGCTATAAAGCGCATCCACTCATGACGGCCTGCTAAAATGCCGTTTCACGCCCCGCTTAAAAGATTTGGGATCATAGGAAACAGGAAACACATGAGCCGGCAGCGAATTCCAGAGCTTAGTGGTCTTGCTCAGAAACGACCTCCCAAATTTCTTGGTTCGAGTGCTGATATTCTGCACAGTATGAGGATGGTTTCGAAGACCAGCACGTGTTGTTCGGGAGAGGAAAGGAGAGGGCGGGATGAGATCGAAAAGCTCCTCAGAACGCTCGCCGTAGTAGTTCCGGTATAAGACACTGAGAGATGCAATGTCTCTATGCAGCTGTAGATCCTCGAGTGAGGCTGTTACCTCAGCATCCCCTATAATGCGAACCGCTCGCCGTTGCAGTCAGTACTTATTAAATGCTTAAAGACCTGGGCATAATATGTTGAGTTGGTACCGATTGTTATAAAACATGTAATGAGTTATATTATAACTTACATACATACATACATCACGCCTGTTTCCCTGAAGGGGTAGGCAAAGGCAAACTTTACGCCCACATTTCGCCAGTTATATTGCTTGCCGCGCGTAATAGGCGGCGAGCCTAACCTTGATGCCATAGCTTGGCGTTGATCGGCAGGTGTATACCCATTCAATTCACCCACAGCGGGAGATGTTCATCTGAAGATTTTCCGAACTATTAGGTACTTTATATAGTTATCAATATCGATTTTCTGTGCATCAATTCATGGACTTGTTCGGAAGGCCAGAGTTCCGGTGCCATAATGACCACCTGGACACATGTTGAGTCATCATCATCATCATCATCATCATCTCAGCTATATGACGTCCACTGCTGAATATAGGCCTCCTTAATAGATTTACTAAGTCACTTGCATCCACCGGCTTCCCGCCGCCTTGACAAGATCATCGATCCATCGGGTGGGAGGCCAATGGTATTTCTACCATATTTTTAATGTCATACGACGCTGGAAAGGCAACCTTGCTTATGTGCCAAATTTGCGATAATTAGTTAATATATCATTAGCATCGCCTGATTTTTTTCTATCGATCGATCGATCGATCTTCGATCTCGGTTTCATCCAATTCTGGCCATTTTTGACATTCATTTGACTGACATTCTGACAAAAAACAAATTTATTCCTATTTTTTTTTTGGAAATTATTATTCTTTGAATCGTTCTCCTGTAAAGTAGCCAAATGGTGCATAAGCAAGGTTGCCATTCCAGCGTCGATATGTGTCACTGTGTGTGTGCAGCGGCTGATTCCAAACATTTAAAAAAAACAATTTTTTAAATTCATTCGAAAGTATTATTGAAGGTAAATAAAATCAGAAATAATTACAGACAAATATAGAACCATTATATACTTTGAAGTCTGTTATGAATTAAATTCACGCCTATTGCTTGCTTTAACGAGAACTTTCCAGAAACACAGACTAGACAGTCTGACAGAATCGCTTCCTGTTCTAACTCAATAAACGTTCATTGCTCCTATCTTTCGTACGATTCTGTTTTTTTGCAAATATATTTCTGCATATTTCATAAACGATATAACCAGAACATCAATTCTGATTTAAAAGTACCTTCGGTTAGGTATTAGGTACAATCCCCCCGACTGGTCTCCACCTTGTCGTGGTGGGGGGGCTGAGTACCTCCCGGTAGGGCGCAGGAGGCGATAGGGAAAAGGTAACACCCAGAGACCGACGACTCTGGGTGCCCTTAGTACTGACTACCGGGGGGGAAACTAAGAGGGACCTATGGAGGGCGCTGCGGGTAGGCCAGGAGGGCCCGCTCAGCAGCGCCAGGAGGGTCTAGGCAGCGGGGGCAGGGGGCCCCTGCTGTCTAACCATGGACCCTCCGGGAAGTCGGCCACACACGCTATGGTCGCAGGGGGAGGTAGGAGGGGCGCGTCCACTGCGCCTCTCTGAGGAGGTCCTTCCGGTTTTGGTCCGGGGGACGTTGGCCGCAGGCCGGGTGTCAGAAGCTGCAACCCAGGTACTGGCCCCCGCCTCTTTCTCAACAAGCGGCGGGCGTCGTCGGAAGATTTTTAGTGGGTATTGCTGCCGGCGGTCGTGTCTGCCGGTGGTGAGTCCCACACCCCCTTTCGGTCCCCCTTTGGCCGGAAGGCAGTGCGTAAATGCATTTTGTTACCGACGTAAAACAAAAAAAAAAATAGGTATTAGGTACAATAATATGTACGTAGATCGAGGGTTCCGTGCTTAAACCCGATAAGTGACAACATCAGATACATAATTTCTGCCGCTTTTTCTTGTGATATTATCAAATAAGTCGATTTCAGAAAAGAAGACGGAAAACTGAGGACTTCATAATCCAATAAGTAAACCTTTTAAGTTTCATTTTTTTTAATTAACCGATAAGTTCTTTTAAGTACTGTTTTAAGCCCAAAAACACTTATCGGGTTTGAGCACGGAACCCTCGATATATGTATGTACGTATGTGTGTTAGATACAATAGTAGGTAGTGGATATTCGTATAGGATTCTTACCAACATCTTAGGAGTCCAAGCCAACCTCACCTCCAAGTAGTGGACCTGTTGATCAATAGATGAGGCTCTGGCAAAATTTAAAGTTCCATGCTAAGGCAATAGACTTGCCACCGAGACGTGGGACCTAAAATATAATTAGTGAATTGTGGACGTATAAATACCCCTTCGGAAACAGGCGTGTATGTATGTAGGTAGTCGTTAAGCCATGCTAGAAGTCCTATTCATCATCTCAGCCCATTAACGGCTCGCTGGCCTCCTGAAACGGACCAAGAGAAGGATTCGGGTGATATTCTACCACGCGAAGCCAGTGCGGAATGGCGGCGACAGGTGTAAGTCTCAAAAATGACTTAATGACACCGTTCAAAGTAAAATAAAATATTTAAAAAAATACTTTCTTGACATTAAGACCAACAGGATCATTTAGATTCGTCAAATTTTTATACAAAAGATGGAAATTTCATTCTTTTTTCTTAAAAGCAATGAAAGAGATATGAGCGGTACCATAATCAAGAAATAGAAGCAAATGGATTCTTTGTCAGAATTTGTCAAGATTTGTCAGTTTATCTGTCTGTTGTGGTTTTTTCTCAAGATTTGTCAGTCTGTCGGTGACTCTTTTGGGGGGTGATACCTGGGATCAGCGGCTTGACGTGCCCTCCGAAGCAACGAAGCTCGTTATTAAATGTAACACAAACTTCGATAAGCCTTTCCTAGTCTAACAAAGCTACGAGCGCAAAATAACCTTTTTCAATTTATTCCTTAATATTTAAATAAATAAAGTATCAATCAGACATCTTGAAAGCTTTGGTTAAAAGCGTCAATACTGAAAACCCTACAGCGGTATTAATAAAAAGTTTTCCAATATTTAATTTGTAATTTAAATAAGACATTCTAAGAGCCGCTTGTTTACTTGTGAATAATCCTCGCCCAAAGATCTTTCATCGAGAAAATCCGATCAGGACTGAACAGCGGAATTATAATTTACCAAATTATTCCCTATTCATTTTTCAGTTACTGGTTGGGAGTTTAGGCTTTGATCTAGGGTTGACACTATCTAATACTTAATATAATATATTACAATACATTTGTTAGCGACAACCCTACAACAAAAATTAAAGGCCCAGAAAGAAATCAAAGATGAACAAGGCCACTTTGTATCCTATTTATTCGTATATTGTATTACATACATACAAACAATCACGCCTGTATCTCCAAAGGGGTAGGCAGAGGCGTATTTTACGCCCACATTTCGCCAATTATATTGTTGGTTCCACGTAATAGGTGGCGAGCCCATTGCCGCTTACCAGGAACTGTTTGCCAGAGCCTCATCCGTTGATCGGCACGTGCACCACTTGCACGTGAGGTTGGTTTGGGCTCCTTAGAACTTATGAACCCCTATACACCCGGAGTGTATGTTATAACATAACGAAATTGTCATCGTCATCATCATCATCACCATCATCAGCCTACTGTCGTCCACAGGTAGACACAGGCCTCACCAATGGCTCTTCACTGAGCTCGATTTATTTAATAACGAAAAAGACTAAATAATATTAGTTCAATTTATTTTTTATTTCCAAGATAAATATCATTAATAAATTATGTTACGGATACTAAATAACGGAAATAATAGATACTTTTTTTTGTTATAGTACAAACATACATTATATACATAGGAGTTAGTAAGTTAGCTTTACTTTTACTTGTTTTCTTATGAACTCGCTCTTTTAAAGCATTTGTCATTGTCAAGTAAGGACTAGCAATGACAAGAAATGATACATCTAGTTATTTGCTTATTCAGCGTTTTTGTAATTTAGTCACAACCAAACTTTACTCGAGAAAGAAGGTCGCAGTCGATTTCAGTCATGCCCCAGTAAAGTAGTGAACACTTTACTATAGAGGTTCTAATCGAGTTTTGGAATAATCGTGGAAAATCACAATTTATGACAATAAGGCCACTTTCATTCGCTATCGAAGAAGTTATATCTAAACACAATTTTTGAACATAAAAAATCAAACTTTAAACAGTTTTTAGAAAATTTTATAAAGTCTCGAAATTTTATTTCCCGCGTTACCTAAATAAGAGATACATACTAACCCCTCGTAAATCGTACCGAAACTCCATGTGATTCCCTTCTTGTTTAAAACAGCTGCCTGTAACTCTGGCATAAGCGAACGGTTATTATCATACAGCCTTTCCTTGTATTTATAAAGTTGATGAAACTTCAGAGAGGGACACAAAGTTTTTGTTCATTACATCTCGAGTTACAGTATAATGGAAACGATTCGATCGTTCATGATATGAATATTATTTTGTTTGTAGCAAACTTAAAATACTTTAGTTTTGAATCTGAATTGGTTACTGATATGACGATAAGCTCTTCTGAGATCGTCGTAGGTTCGGTTTACATACAGGGCATAAAATATCTGGGTGCATGTTTGTATACGAAAATTTGTGATTGTATATTATTTATCCGTAAATCTGTTGGAGCAGAAAACAATTGCAAGATGGACGGATGGCTTGCACAAACAAGATAGATGGATGGCTTGCATAAACAAGATGGCCGGATGGCTTGCATTAAAAAAAGGTTGTAGGATCAGATTGTATACAGGTCACCTGCAATCAGCCATATTGGGGAGGCCTATAGTTAGCAGTGGACGGCCATGGGCAATGATAATCCTCTGCTATGTTTGGGGCTAGAAGCGGAGTGAAATTACCAAGAACATATATTTATTTAGTGCAGCCGAATGTACCTAGTAAACTCCTTTAACTTAACATCCAGTTAACACAGCTCTAACTGCAGAAGGTGTAGTATTTAAATCCCTCTCATTACGGGCAACCAGTCATTACCGCGGCGAACTCCGCAAAAACATCTACTTTGCAATTCAAACGGTGCTTCGATGGCCACGTTTAGAAGGAAATTTTAGGACAAATGGGTTTCAAATAAAACTGACAAAGTTTCTATACGTATCGAATTTTATTTGACATCTGTCACTTATTGTCAACAATATTTTATTCCGTCACACGTGTTGCATATGTATTTTTTGTGCTATGCTATTCATTTTCGGAGATAAAAGGTTTACACAACTTTGTGACAAATTCCGCAACCGTAGTCTCCCCGAACATGTGAATATCATTATGGATGCTATTTGCCTGAAATAAAAATGACGTCTACTATTGAGCACCTACAGTAATAGCAATGGCAATTGGAGCGCCTCCGATGTTTCATTTTAACTGTTTTAACATATGCCTTTAGCCAATAAACTTATAGCCTACAATACATACAATCACGCCTATTAGGCAGAGGTATATTAAGCGCCCACACTTCGCCAGTTATAATGTTGGACCCACGTAATAGGTGGCGAGCCTATTGTTGCTTGTCGGGAACAGAACTTGTATTGAAATCAAGTGTGCCGGCTTTCGAGCATCTTTTCTTATTTTGTGACGTCACTACCGATATTTAGTGACGGGAAATTCAAGCTGATTCATCGACACTGGTAATACATATGTCATAATGTAAAATCGTTCATGTTACAATATTTAAAAAACAACAATAGGCGCGCGTGGACCGTAAGTAGCGGCGGCTAACCCCAATGATTGATCGGGGTTTGGACACGCGTATCACATGCAAATGCCTTATCTATGGTAGATATATCTTTAAATCTGACGACCGATTTGGCGTGGAGGTCAGTACACCTGCACTTCACTCCAGAGGTCGTGGGTTCGATTCCCACACAGGACAAATCTTTGTGTATATGAACATAAATATTTGTTCTGGTCTGGGTGTTTTCCTATGTATATTAAGTATATATTTACAAAAAAAAAAAAAGTATTTAAGTATGTTTATCCGTTCTTTGGTATCTATAACACAAGTTCTTAGTGATACTTATCTTGAAACTAAAAGAATTGGTGTGATTGTAAATGAATATTTATTTATTTTATAATACTTATCGTCACCTTTACAGCAGTCGCTGGACATCATTATCACCGTCCATTATTGTCCCACTATTAAGCACGGGCCTCCTCTCACATCTCAAGGTGAGAGCGTATTGAGTCATATACCACCACGAGGAATCAGTGCGGATAGGCGAAGGCAGGTTTCTGGCGTGGCGCTGTGAAATGTTTCCAGCAGCCCAACTAGTCGTCTAACATGGCTTAACGACTACTACATCTATATGTACAATAGTCACTAATCCTGTTTAGTGCTTAATCTATTTAAAACATCATGCTGTCCATCTCAACTTTAAACAAATGACTGAAATGCTTTGACATTATAAAAAAAATACTTAAATCAAACTAAGAGTTATTGTGCAAGCCGGACATAGTGACACCTTCCGGAGCACGGAAGTGCTCAATATCAAATGCCACACAAGCGGGCACTTATCCTCAAGGAATGACTTCTTTGATATCTTTTGTTTATACCACAAGGTGGCACCCAAGCAGGCGGCCCACATGATGAAAAGTGGTCACCTCAGCCTATGGTCGCTTGCAACACCTGGGCACCAGTCGCTTTGCCGACCATCAAAACCGTTTCAGCATTTTTTAAGAGATATGCTGTATCTGCTTTTGTTAGCGCTTCCATTTTGTTTATTTTTAAATCTATTTCTTTTTATTACTTTCGATTTAAAGTCTCTTAAAACACCAAACCTCCTTGTTACCCTACATGCCACCCGTTAAACAAGGGACACCTCATTTGCCTCCCAAATACTCCGCGAGATACGAAGACGGCGAGTGCTGACACCCAGTCTTTGTCTGAGATACCTACTTCTATTATTGTAGACGTTTTATTGTATACTAGCGGGCGCCCGTAACTTCTTTCGCGTAACCTATATGTACTTTCTTATTTTTGGGTTAAAAAATAGCCTTAGTCAGTTTTTATAGCATCAACTATCTATCCGTGAAAGATCCGTCAAATCAGTCCAGCCGTTTCAGTGATTAGCTGAAACGAACAGACAGCCAAAAACAGGTAAAAAAATGTACATCTATATCACAAGCACAGACTAAAAATTTTGTGCTGGCCTTAGGCACAGATTAAATTAGTGGTCATGGTTTTCCCTGCAGGGCACTTATGGAAAGTGGACGAGTGTTGTGGTAGCATTTGGCAGTGCTGCGCCGAAAACAGATAAACTAGTGCAGGAGGATGCCATCTTCCTACTTCTTCGAATTCTTCGAAAAGATCTACCATCTCATGTCTTGCCCCAGAGTATTGTAGCAAGTGAGGAAGGAAGAGCGTGCGAACTCTGTGCTCATCACATCATAAATGAAGTTTATCTGCCTGAATCACAAAATTACTGTGTTAGTTGACTTAGCTACTTCTCAGCAGCTGGAGTCAGAAGAAGTTCTCCAAACCCACCGGGAAAAGAGTACAGCTGACAATCGTTGACGATATGGGCTAAAAATGATATTGGAAAAGTTTAAAATTCTTTTTCGGCGAAAGTTGCTCCAAACTCCGAAGTCCTGGATCTTTTAAGAAAGACGTTACACGGCTTTTTTGTGCAGGCAGTCATGATTAGGTGCGCTTATGGTGAGAAGTGCTTGCACTCCTCACTAGGATCTGGATGTAATATACATAAAAAAAATATTTTCTGACAATTACACCAATTATTTAGTTCCAAGATAAGTATCATTATGAACTTGTGTTATGGATACTAAACAACGGATAAACATACTTACATACTCTTTGTTTTTGTAAATACATACTTAATATACATAGGAAAACAACCTCCACCTTTCCACTTGCTACGATCTTGGCACACACTTTTAGCTTCATTTACACTCATTAACCTTCGCATACACGCCCGTCGGTTTAGGGTACTTTTGACCTGCCCTCTCTCCAAGACTTTCTGGATTTCATTATTTAAAATAGTTTCACTGTGTTCTGCTTTCAATGTCGTGCAATTGATATGATAGTTTGTAGGTACAGGACCTTACCCAGCATAACGTAATAAAAAACATGATCAAACAGAGTTTACATAAAGAGTAAATTATGCCAGAAGGCTTATTATAGTGTGAAAGATTTTATGAACGATAAGTCTGCCTGGAAGTGACATGAATTGCTCCTTTCTTTCTTAAGACTAGATAAGATATGATCTTTAGATATTAGACTTTGTTAGTTTTAAGAACAGCGATAATTTATTGTATTAGATCTTAAGACATAATTTGAAAAAAGCCGAGATGAGTTTCTTGAGGCCTTCTTCTCAATCTCGTTGCCTTTTGGAAGCCTCGTTAGAGTCACCGACAGGCTGTCTGACTAACGAACAATCCCCTCCCTCCTTTAGAACTTTTAGGCTGACTGACAGATACAGACTGACAAATCTTGAGACAACCACAACAGACAGATAAACTGACAAATTCTGACAAATAACCCATTTGCTTTTACTCCTTTATTATGTTACCGCTCATATTTCTTTCATTGCTGTTAAAAAAATATATGGAATTTCCATTTTGTGTAAATGTTTGACGAATCTAAATGATCATGTTGATCTTAAAGACAATAAAGTATATTTTATTTTATTTTTATTTTACAGCACTTTATTCACTATTCATCTCTAAGAATTATAAAAGGAAAATCTTCAATAAATAAATACTTATATTTACGAATACAGCAAAAAAATATAGCTGTCACTAACATTCGCCATTGTGGGAGGACGACTGGCACGCTCTTGAGAAATGTCCCCTTCAGTCATAGACCACCTACGCAAATAGACGTGTCATAACAAAGGACAATTGTCTACAATAATATATGAAGTAATTTTAGAGACTAAAGATCTGAGAATCTATGTGACATCTCAGACTTAGACCTTTATAACAACAAGAGGTGGCACTCGCGATAATATATTTGAGTGAAATCTTTTTACTTCGACGGGCAACGAGAAAGTCATACTGAGAAAGTGTTAACTGCAGTTGTATTTTATAATTTCACTATTATCTTCCAACTCTGTATAGCTGTAGGAAACTGAGTTAAAACCTCACAAAATCTACACAAAAAAGGCTGTGCAGCCATAACTAAGGAATCTACGGTATGCATTTACCTAGTTACTGCGCAGCACACAGGCATCGGGCACGAGGCGATGACGCCGCGGAACGTGCAGGCACCGTACACCGGATCTAGCACTGGCCCTTCGTCACACTTGCTACTAGCATCGAACAATTGACTCGATACTATTAATTAATTTGTAATATTTTTTTTTAATTAAATTTTATGAAATATAATTTGTATTTTTTTGCAATCTCCGACTGCAAAGTCTTTAAATAGCCAAATATAAACAATTAGTGCTTGACGCTATTGATAGTAAATTATCTATGTATGCGGCAATTTGGCACAGGTTTGCTATGCCCAACTTGACCTTTTAATGTTCTTTATTGATAATTTACAAGAAGTTGGCATTTTTTGAAGGAGATAATGCGTAGTTATGGTGCCTGATTTGAAGCAACTAACATATAAAAATATAGCGCTCACAAGAGATGATCATGTGGTTTCGGACGTGGTGCGCCTGTCACTGACCTTTACATTTAGTTTATAATATAAATCCTTTTTTAACATTTTAAATTAAGACCAAACAAGTAAAAAGGTTCTAATGCTTTTGAGCTCTTGTGATAAAAGTAGGATATGAGAAAAAAACCGTCTCATAACTGTATAAAGCATTGTAAAAGAAGAACAATATATGTTAAGACATAGTGGGATGTTATATTTATTACTTGTCTTTTTAGTAATTTCGTTCCTGATGTATTTATTTAAGGGGGTGCTCCCCTAAATAAACACATCAGAAATGAGATTTTAAGGCCTAAGCCAACCTCACCTGCAAGATGGTGCATCTGCTGACTGACGGACGAGGCTCTGGCAAACATAACAGTTCCAGTAAGCGGCAATAGGCTCGCCACCTATTATATGGAACCAAAAATATAATAGTCGAAATGTGGGCACATAGTATGCCTTTGCCTACCCCTTCGGGGAAACAGGCGTGATTGTATGTCTATATTATTTAAAACATATATATCTGTATTGTTTGAAAATAAATGAATATAATTAATAATACCCGTCTATTGTATTAGGTGGTCTATGTTTTCGACAAGTACATATTATTATTATCTGTAAAAATGTTATAAGATTTTTCTATTTACGATATGTATAATATCTATGGCCGTGAGTTTGAATCCCACATTCTAATGTTAGTGTATATATAGAGAATAGGTGTATGCAGTGGTTCCCAAACTCATTTTGTCTACTGCCCACTTTGAGAATAAATATTTTTTTAAGAAGCCTCCTATCTAATAAAATTGCAAATCAAGGCCAGCCCAGGCCTCTATACAACGCCCCCATTTTCTTTCTGGGTCTCTTATCGCCCCCCTTGAGACCTGCAGCGCCCACAAGGGGGCGTTATCGCCCACTTTGGGAAAGACTGGTGTATAGGGATCCGACCAACATTTAAGGAATCCAAGCCCATCTCACTTGCAAGTGGTGCTCAGACAACAATGTAACTGGCAAAGTGTGGGCGCATAATATGCCTCTGCCTACCCCTTCGGGGAAACAGGCGTGAATGTATGAATGTGTATGTATGTTAAATAAATAAAATGTTAGCTATGTGTTAATTCTGATGTCATCTGTTAAATAAAAACAGCAAATCGGTCAGTTAAGGAGTTAAATAAATCAGCCGTAGACCAATTAATCCAGACCTAATTGCTGACTGACTTGATTAGAGACGGTTTTCGTCTCAGTTTCAGAGTCTCATCAAGTCCACCATCACGGCGAGACAGCAATCTCCCTAAAGATATTCTCATAAAATTATGTAACTTTAATTACGCCCGGGCCCAATCTCCGACGGAAGTATTAAGTTTGCTGGTTCATTTTATTTATATTTTGAATAATTTTAATAAATTGCTACATGAAATACGTTTTATGTACAGTGCGATTTTAAAATGTTAAAACACCGGAACGTAATATACCGTAACCTTAGAACTAAACTGTAACACAGTGTAAAATATAAATAAATAAATAAGAATTCAATTATTAAATATTAAAGTAAATAGTATAAATATATCGCAAAAATAATAATAGAGGTATATATTAGTATAATAATATATAAATAGATAAATAGTATAATATAAGATTAATTAAATAGTATGTAAGTAATTTTATATTTAAATTGTGTTGCTAAGCCTTAACAGGGTATCATGTATGTACCTTTACCTTTTATAACCTCCTATGTATCTACTCATGATCGCAATAAATATTTGAAGTTTTGAAGATTTAACAGATGTCGACGACCGATATGGTGTGGTGGTAAGTGTACCCACTCCGCTCCTGAGGTTGTGAGTCCGATACACACTGAGGACAAATCTTAGTGTGCATAAACATGAATATTTGTTCTGGTCTGGATTTTCTTATGTAAATTAAGTAAATAATTTCAAAAAAGTATTTATGTATATTTATCCGTTATGTAGTATTCACAATACAAGTTCATAATGATACTTATCTTGGAACTAAATGATTGGTGTAATTGTCAGCAAAAAATATTTATTACCTTATAGGTACTTTAATGGCACCAATTTAAAGTTACTCAGCGAGTCATGGATAGGGCTATGCTTGGTATTTATTTTAAGGATCAGATCAGGTTTGTAGTCATCATATCCTAGCATTATCCCGGTTGCCCTTGACTTAAGCCCAGGGCCCAGGGTCTGCTCACTGGTTTAACCAGATTTGGCTGAACTTCAGTTATTACATGGAGCGACTGCCATCTGACCTCCACAACCCAGAGGGAAACATCATTCTATGGTTAAACCAGTTGTCAGAATATTAGAAGGCACTGACTTCCTAATACCGACTGCCATAGATGTTCATGACAGCCGGGACCAACGGCTTAACGTGCTTTCCGAGGCACAGAGCAAGCGATAATTACGCACATAACTTCGAAAAGTCATAGGTGCGCCACCAGGGTTTGAACCCTAGGCCCTCTGAATTTAATGGCAAGGGGTCTCGCCACTGGGCTATTGCCGCTCAAAACACTACTGAACATGAAATTCATATATGGATGTTTGAACCAGGGTTTGATCCCTTTGAATTAGAAGTCTATGGATCTCGCCACTGGGCTATCGTCGCTCATGAACTAGATCAGGTATGTAGTGATCCGACGAAAATTTAAAGCTACCGATATAGGATTAGCAAACTAAAGTGGGAGTCGGCCAGTCATATCTTCCGTAGAACCAACAACTGGTGAGATAGACGTGTTAGTTGAGACCAAGCCTCGGAAAGCGTAGCATGAAGCTAAACACAAGGAATAAGCATAAACTAGTTGTACTTGCCACTAGGCTCTAAAAAATTAACAAATCTTTTAAAGGTCAATGTGTGCGATTCTATAATAAAATCCCAAGCAATATACAGCAATTAAGCCTAAATAAATTTAAATTAACAATAAAACGCAAGCTGTCTTTAAAGGGATACTATTCTATTTAAGACTATTATATGGCTGATAAAAATGCTTGGGATTAAACTGCCGTTTCATACAGGCTATTCTAATATGAATGACTTAAAGCATGAATATTGTTATATTATGTTGCATTGTATAGCGTCACAGACAAATGAAGATTGTAACTAACCAATCGATAATTTAAAAGAGCATAGTCTGTGAGTTTCTTGCCAGTTCTTCGTACAGAGCGGTGGCTCGGAACTGGCACTTAGATTCACTTACACTTAAATATTTTTTATTTTTTTAAATTGTTTGGTTGCAAGTGAATCTAAGCTTCGTGATTTTAGTATAATTATATTTTATTTGTTTTTGTAATTTTTTTATAATTTTGACGTTTTCAAGTACTCTGTAATAGTTTATGAAATAAAAAGTATTTTGACTTTTGACTTTGATGCCTTTTTTTTTTTGGATGGAATATTATCAAATCACCTTCCCCCGCTGTGGGTGGAGCGGGAGGTTGTGTCCATAAAAACCATCCATTTTCCTTCTTTTGAGCCTGCTATGTACCGAGGCTGCGGTAACCCTTTCGGACAGTACCGCATCCTGAGGCCTGAGGTACAGAAACGGCTGGCGCAAAACGGCAGCGATGAGCTCAGAGGCATATGCCCAGCAATTGACTTATTTAGGCTGATAATATAACTTAAAGCTAACATTTGATTACGCGAAACATCTCAATAATCGAAGTACCCGCCGAGCTAGTTTCCTTGTGTTGCCCAAAGTAAGAACGAATAATGGTAAAAAAATGATCACCTTTGAAGGCGCGCAGTTTTACAACAAAACACTCTCGAACATTAGAAATGTAAGCTCATTTAATGTATTCAAACGAAAACTCGCACAACATACTATTGATACTTACTCTAAACAATTAAATTGAATACATTGGATGGGCGAGCGTAATCTTTAAGTGACGATGATGTTATTAATAATTGTTCTGTACGTTAATCTAAGTTATCATTCAAGTGACTGTAAGATGGCTTTTTGAAAATAACCAGAAAGTTCAGAAATTCAGAGAAAATAAATAATCTTCAACCATACTAAGGAATAAATAGGTGTTTTTATAGCGAATAAGTTATCTTACTTAAATTTTCGAGTGTCAATACATTGTGAAAATAAATATAAATATAAATAAATATTCTCTTACAATCACATCAATTATTTAATTCCAAGATAAGTATCATTAAGAACTTGTGTTATGGATACTAAATAACGGATAAACATACATCCTATATACTTTTTTTTTGTAAATACACATTAAGATACATAGGTGAACCCAGACCAGAACAAATATTCATGTTCATGCACACAAAGATTTGTCCTGTGTGGGAATCGAACCCACGACCTCTCGAGTGAAGTGCAGGTATACTGACCTCCACGCCATATCGGTAGTCTAAACCAATTTTTTTTTAATATCTTTAAACTAATTTTAAGAAAACAAACCCAATGTCATTTCTATGACGACTTGAGCATTACTATTTATTTAATAATACGGTCCCGAGAATTGGATAAAGTAAACTAAGCGTTTTATCTACGAAAAAGCTCTTCTACTTCAACACTCGTCACAAACTCAAAGTTGTTTAGTAAACATAAATAAATAGGGTTCAGCAATCAGCGCGGGTCGTGAGCTAATCAACTGCTTCACACTTACATCGTGTGGATCTCTACTGATTAGGGTGTGCTTTGAGCATCGTGTAGTTACGTTCAGGGCAATTGGCATCTTAAACTACATAAATTAAAATAATTTATTTTATAAACTATAACATAATACTAAAAAATGTCAAAATTACATATAAATATAAAAAAACAATCGAAATATGATTACACTGAAAATCACGAATCTTATAATCACTTGCACCACGTCCAACAAAACAATTAAAAAACAAAAAATATATATAATAAATATATAAACAAAGTGTAAGTTTATCTAAGTGCCAATTCCGAGCCACCGCTCTGTAAAAAGAACTGGCAAGAAACTCACAAGTTATGCTCTTTTAAATTTATCAATTGGTTTGGTACTTTAATAACAATCCTTATTTGTCTGTAAAGCTATACAATGCAGTTAACAATATTCGTGTTCGAAATTATTTATATTAGAATAGCCAGTATAAAACGACAGATTAATCCCAAGCATTTTTATCTTCCAAAATTGCTGGTTCGCAGTGGTTATTGAAGAACCTTAACGCCCCATCAGGCGTCGGTTTTTTAGGCTTCATGTCCCGCTTATGGTTAATTAGCTTGCAACTCCGCTTTTCTTTGTACGGTGCTCTAGTTCTTCGCGGATTTCCCCTTTTCTGATTTTTTTACGTAGAGAAACTACAAGCACAGCTGACTTAATTAAGTATTGAGGTACCTTGAGCTTCCTATCAGGTCCAAAGTCAGATTCCACTGATGTCGTAGCTAGGAACACGCAGTGATCGAAAGAAAATGTGTTTTACCTTAATGTTATTTTTTAAATGAATTGACTTAGATATTTTACTTTAATATCTAAACACAAACAAACATAAGAAAATATTTCGCACTACCGAACGCTGCTCAACATAGCTGAACTTAACGACAAACTTCTTTTTTTGAAGTTGTACATACCTATCTAGACTCATTGGCCCAGATACGTAGCGGCTCAGTCCTAATGAAATTTGAACGTGATTGTATTTATTTTTAATTGACGTCTTAGAGCTTTGTTTCCAAATTTATATCCAGATGCTTCAAAATGCAACGGATTATTTAACATAACATTTAGTACAATACAAAAAGAGTTGTATTTACATTTTTTTTACAACTGGTAACTGTGGTCTGTACTCTGCGGTATAAGCATAGCTCAGTGCAGAGCTCGCTTGATATAAGTTTTATATATGTAAGCATACACATACTTACATACATTTACGCCTGTTTCCCCGAAGAAGTAGGCAGAGGCATATTACACGCCCACACTTAGCCAACTATATAGTTGGTCCCACGTAATAGGTGGCGAGCCTATTGCTGCTTACCGGGCACTGTTATGTTCGCCAGAGGCTCGTCCGTTGATCGGCAGGTGCACCACTTGCAGGTGAGGTTGGCTTGGGCTCCTTAGGTCTTGATAGGATCCCTATACACCCAAGTATGTATGTAAGTATTATGACAAATAAATGGTTTTTATTATTATTATTATAAAGACATTTCTTAATGCATTTTCGCATGTGCCAATTCAGAGTGATCCTACTTTAAGGCTGACATAAATATTACGTTCTAACTTTACTTAACGAACTATTTACTGAACTAGACGTCGCAAACTTATTTTTCTTCTCAGATACTATTAAAAGTTTATAACAACACTTAAACTATAAAAATAAAGAAAAATTCAAAAACAGAATGAAATAAGTATAAAAGGGGCTCTCATATAACAAACGTGATTCTTTTGCTCATTTTTGCTTGATTTTGGTAACGGCAACAGGTAGACGCTTATAATATTTAAAGAAATTTAAGTTATACATTCACTTAAAAATAAATATTTAAATTTAAATTAATATTTAAGTAGGGCTCTTATTCAACAAAAGTGTTTTATTTTTGCTTGTTTTTCTCAATATTGATAACGACGACAGGTAGATTCTTGATGTTTTTTATACGACCTCTTTAATTACCATATAACCTTTTATGGATACAATTTCGAATTGAGCATTAGTTTTATAAATAAATAAAATCCAGTACTATTGTTATAATGGTACGGAACCAATCGTGCGCGAATCCAACTCGCACTAGGCTCGCTTTTTTAATTAGTACTTCATCATCATCATCTCAGCCCATGAACGTCCTACGATCCGAGTTAAGAGGATTTTAGATCATACTCTGCCACGCGGATCCAGTGCAGATTTTCGGAAACAGCTCAATGGCGGCCAGCCAGCAGTAATACCCACTAACAATCTTCCGACGACGCCCGCCGCTTGTTGAGAAAAAGGCGGGGGCCAGTACCTGGGTTGCGCCGCCTAAGACCCTCCTGGCGCTGCTGGACGGGCCCTCCTGACCCGGTCGACAGGTTTCGTTTTCCTCTTGGTAGTTCGAACTAAGTGCACCCAGAGTCGACAACCTCTGGGTGTTACCTTTTCCCGGCCTTCGCCCTACCGGAGCTTTCCCACCACGCCAGCGTGTCCGGGGGGAAGCAAGGACTGACTTTTTTTTTATCGTCGGTAAAAAAATGCTGCTTACACACTATCTCCAGGTCTGGCACCCCATCCGCGGCCAACGTCCCCCGGATTAGAACCGGGAGGTCCTACTCAGAGAGGCGCAGTGTTTCACGCCCCCCCTATCTCTTTGTGCGGCCTATAGCTAGCTAGGGTCTATAGCTAGACGGAAGGGGCCCCCAGCCCCCGCCGCCTGAGAACCCCCGGGCGCTGCCGGACGGGCCTTCCTGGCCCGCCCGTAGCGCCAACGGCGTAGCAGAAGAGATAGCGGATCCCGCATCCTCTCCCTCTCCGCGGCCTCCTTCTGTGACATCACCACTTCGCAGAAGAAGGCTATCGCCTCCCACGCCCGTCTCACTGTCGACCATCTTTTGCATGATGGCCGGCAGCAAGAGGGCGACTCCACCCACGCAGGGCACGCCACCAACGTGTGCTGCGCAGTGTCTAGCGCGCAGCTACAGTGGTAGCCAAGCGCTGACCTTATGCCTGTATGACCTACATTGCCTAACTTCAGTTATCGCTTCCGACCACATAGCACTTAAAACAAATAAAATTATCAAAAGAATGAGAATATTTGTAATATAACAGAATCGAAATCTCCAAATAGTAGAGAGTTTAGCAACTCTTTTTGTTAAGAACGAAAAACAAAACGAACAGCTCGCAAACGAAACGCAGACTGCAGAGTCTAGAGGTATTTATTAAGGAATTGTTAGATTCAAATTAGATATTGGATGCCGAACCTTCGAAATAAACCCGACACTCGATCCAATTCAGATAAAAGGTTTCCAAACTGCCAATGTCTCGGAAACTCGATAATGCTGGGATTTAGACATGGAAATTCAGTTTCGTGTATTCCACTTTCAGACATATAGCTTTAAAGAGCTCAATTGGTTCTTTTGAATCAGTTAAACTTTACGCCACAACGGGAGACGGAAACTTGTCGAGTTTCTTTTTTTCTTTTAACTATTTCTTCTAGCATATAGGGATATAGGGTGTATAGGGATCCTACCAAGACCTAAGGAGCCTAAGCCAACCTCACCTGCAAGTGGTGCACCTGCCGATCAACTCGTCCGTTGACCGTCCGTCTGGCGAACATAACGGTGCCCGGTAAGCGGCAATAGGCTCGCTATCTTACGTGGGACCAACAATATAACTGGTGGATGGAATGTGGGCGTATAATATTCCTTGGAAACAGGCGTGATATTATGTACGTGTGAATAATTACAATAGTTGTCTTCACATTATTCAGTGCTGGAAGCCCAGAAGGCAATAGAAAAGCATTTTTAATTGAAAAATTAATATGACTATACATCAACATGGAATTAGGGAACGACCATAATTATATTCTATTAAACTGCTTCCCACTCAGCTAAGTTTTGTTTGTTCAAGACTAAAAGGGGCTTTATGAGAAGTTCCTAAATGGGTACGACAGCTTACAGCTTTTGAGGAACTGAACTATTAATGCGTTAAAGTGCTTCACAACATGTGGGGTTGAAAACAATTATCATAGTAGAGTAGCATTCTTTGGTATCAGTACAAAGATATGATTTTTGACTACTGTGTTACAAAAAATCTCTAAATAATGCTGAATTAAAATAATTCGTTATTTTCTTTGTTATAATAGTATTTGGTAGGGCAAACATTATTCAGCGTTTTCGTCATTTAGACGTACAGTCTAAGTCAAGTACAGTTATGACTGTTTCCACTAGACTTACTACACTTACGACTTACTGTTATAAGGCTACTATGGAGATTTGGATTCAAGACAAAAATTACAATTTACGATTATATGCAACACTATTGAGAAAAAGCCACAACAGACAGATTAACTGACAAACCTTGCGAGCACTTCTTAGCGGGAAAGTACAGCGTCATGTCTGCAGTTTTGTTTTATTTTCGAAAATTTGTGATATTTCGAACATGAATGTGTAATAACGGAGGATTATTAACAGTTGAGTGTTTTTGAACGTACTTGAGTGTTGGTAAACAAAACAAAACAGTGCAACATCACTTTTCAAATTCTCTCCAAAAGTCCGTGTGAGATCTCAGTATAGTCCCACATCTTTACTGAGGACTCAGGGGTTTAGGATAGGGCATCTCATTTACCACTTATCATCTATATCACCACTCATTCTTATATTTAATGTTTTATTATATATATATATATATATGTCCTGGCTTAAGCCCACGGCCCAGAGTCTGCTCAGTGGTCTAACCAGGTTTTGGCTGAACTTCAGTTATTGCATTAAGCAACTGCTGTCTGACCTCCGCAACCCAGATAAAAAAGAAGTGTGTTTTCCTATGTACATAATATATTAAGTATGTGTTTACAAAAAAAAAGTATATAAGTATATTTATCCGTTGTTTAGGATAATTTATATATTGCTAATATATCTCTTACTTGACATTGGCTACATGTGCTGAACGCACGAAGCCATTATCGAAAAGAAAAAAAAACCTTGCCAAATTCTGTAAAAAAAAACATTTTCCTTTTATTTCTCGCTATTTCTGGAATGCTATGCCTTGTATTTCTTTTTTGTCAAAAATTTAACTTTATCCTCCCCTTGTGTACGTTGTTGTAAAAGTTATGTCTAAAAGTCCACCAAAGATACACATAGAAAGTCATCATTTTTAGAAAATAAAATCCTGCCGCGTTGTGTCTTTTTCTAAGATTAGCCAAAACTTCTAAAAACAGTCTTCTTTCTTCTAAATAATGGCTTCGTGCGTCCAGCACATTTAGCCAGTGTCAAGTAAGTGATATATCAATAGTAAAAGAGATAATTCATAGTATATGAGAATGAGTGATGATAAATGGTAAATGAGATACTCTCCCCTAAGCCCCTTAAGTCCTCAGTAAAGATGTGGGACTATACTGAGATCTCACATGGACTCCTTGAGAGAATATGAAAAGTGATGTTCCACTGCTTTGTTTGATTTACCAACACTTATGTATATTCACAAACACTTAACGGTTTATAATCCACCGTTATTATACATGAATGTTAAAAATATCACAAATTTTATAAAATGAAACAAAACTGCAGACATGACGCTTCACTTTCCCGCCAATAACTTTAAAAACAGTCTCCCGAATAGAATTTAACATTATTTTAAAAAAAATTACAGCCGAACAAAAAAGGAGTTTCCATTCTTTATTAGAACTTTTTAAAAAAAATTACGTACAGCATAAATACTTTTTTCTAACCCTATAGGAAAATAAGTAAGGAAGTGGAAAAATCTGTCCTGTATTTAATTTTATAATCCACACAAGCTCTCTTAGGGGGGAATTTTACCGCGTAAATCGGTTATTCATGTAGAAAATTATGACACCCTGGTATTAATAAGCAGCTAGGCAAACAGCCTAATGAAAAACTTGAAAGAGGAAAGAGTTTAAGTAGTTTTTTTATTTGACTCGTCATAATGTTCATATACTAGCTGATGGTAAGCTGTCGGGGTAGTCCAAAGAAATAAGGGCGCTTCATACCGTGGAATTTGCACGGTAGCAAATTTAACTTATAACAATACTATTATTATTGTATTGTATAAGTGTGTTGTATGCGTGTGCAAATAAATTGATTATCTATCTATCTACTAATTCGGCTTGCATACATTTTAACTCTGTTTCAAGCCCGCTAAGGCTTCCGAATTTTTGTTCCGAAATTAGTAATTTATTTATAAACACGCTATTTCACTGCTTTTCACGACGATTGTAAACAATATTAAAAATTATTACTAATTATTACTGACATGACAATTTAATCCATGTAAGATAAAAATCTTTGGATTGCTGTTTTTGATTTAAATATATGTAGATACTCTATGTATTATATGGTACATGCTTCATGTAATACAATGTGTAAATATGTAACTTAAAATATCAGGGTGTTTGTAATATCATGCGGATTTCATCACCCACTCGGGTTTGCTCCGGATGCGGGACAGCTGGAACGGTCCTTTTCATATATGAGTATGCATAATAATAAATCGATACCTGCAACGTATATTATGTTAACTAAGAAAAGGCATTTTTGCTTTTTGACGTGACAACGTCTTATATATAGATTCGGCTGCACGCTTGAAAAAACATGACTTATGCGGCGTTACCTCGCTCTGAGGCGTTCCGTGTAAGGCTTGAAGCACAATCGGCCTTTGCGTTCGGCAGCGTTCGACATCCGCCTCTCTCCTACTTGAGTGAGCGATGCGTCTGCGTGGACAGCTAGTGCTTTATAAAACAAATGAAATTAAAATTTTCTTTTGAAAAATGCTACCATTCCATCAGTATTTTCTTAAGACGTTGTCACGTTCAACTATCGTCAGTAAACCGACTTTATTTCCATAAAAATACCTCTTTACGTATAATACGTGTAATAAGAAATTAGCATTATAGCTTTTTTTTAGTTAACATATTATACGTAGGTGGTATCGAAATACTTGTACATTGTTTAAAATATTTTCAGGCTGTGTACAATACATGTAAACAAATAATAAAATTATAGCACATATGTGTGTGCATATGTACATACAATAAATGTGTGGTGTGGATATGTATAATTGGTTACGTATCATAATAACTAAAGTTGTATCGACTATTGTCGAAATAACTACGGTTGAAATAAATAACGTTTAAAATATCTAATGATCGATTCACATAAGTTTATAATAAATAATGGATGAAATTCCTAATGGACGGTTCACCTACAGTTGATATACCTACAGTTGATTTATCTAAGGTTGATTGAAGTAATGGACGATTCACTTATTGTTGATTTATATAACACCCTTCTGGGTATTACACGCTTGCTTCGCTCGCGTGCAGTTTATGGTCACTATAGCAACTAACGAAAAGGCTGTGACGGGAGCTCACAGCTCACAGCCTTCTCAACCTATAACCACCCATGTCGTTTCTGTATAGAATCCACCTTGTTCGCTCGCTTCGCTCGCTCACCTGTTTTCGTGGGTATTTTTGGCAAAAAAATTAGGTAGCGAGGAGCGAAGCGACGAGCGGTTAGGTTATATCGTGACCACAATGCACGAGCCGAGCGAGCGAAGCGAGCGTGCCGCGGCAGCGGCCGGTGAAGTGCCAGAAAATACTTTGGTCACGTTATTCTCCTCCTTTTATAGTGAACATAGTGAATCCCAACAGCTGGCTGGACTCCTTAAATAAAAAATGTAAATTTATATTTGAAAAAACGTTTAATCATACATATTGTAATTAGGTCACTAAGTTTAAGTCAAAACTTATTAATGAAAAATAAAGTTATTTAAAAATTGTGCTGTAGGTGAGTCGTCCATTAGGTTTTTCAAACGTAGTTGAAACATCCCATAGTTGACATAACCATTACATCAATCGTTCGATAGTTCTTTTAATTATAGTCTAATCAAAATTATTTAAGTTCATCAGTACTTGAGTCAACCAATATACAATATGAACATATGTGGGTGGACCGTAGTTATATCGACAATAGTTAAACTGTATTTAGTTATAATAATATGTAACCGTATAATTATATGAGTAAATGAAAGGAGGAAAAGGATAAGATCAATGTCTTAGGTTCACAGTTTTAGTGGTTAGTGCATCGCTCACCGTCAACACCGATACATTTTATTGTGACTCCTTCGTCTTTACAGTGAAGGCCCGTTTTCCTACGACACGCTACCCGTTGGTCACTCGCACGAGTGATATCTGTTCGTTGTTGACGGTAGCAAGCAAAAAATCCTCTTCGTATTTTATTTTGTTACCCGCATCGCAAATTGTAAAAATCACATCTGTTTTTCTCTTTTGTCAAAGTAGGTATACAAGTTGTAACTAAACATTTTATCAATTAAGAATTATTATTATTATTATTATTAATACACTAAACACATAAAATCAATAGAATACAAAGCAAAAATAATCACGCTAGAAAATATAGCACGTAGCTCTTCTATAATTTACACACATACGCTGAATAGTACGCTTCTAAGTTATAACGAACTTCCTAGCATGGTTGTTACTTGGTTGTAACTTGGCTCTAATTTACCCTGGAGTTGTACGAACCAATCCAAACTTATCTGATGACATCGTTGGAAATAAGTTACGTACTGCTCGCTCCAATGAACTGCCTAACTGAATGAATATTGGTTTCAACTGAGTTTCTCATAAAACTAATCTATATTTTTCTGTTTAACTATATATTCTCTATTAATGAATTTTATGACTGGAATATTAATAGAATAGTTAGGTAGATTGTTTGACATTATATACTTGCTTTCAATTTTATTCTCGGACCTATATTTGTAAAATATTTGCACGCTACTTTGGCAAAAATGTGAGACGCTTATATACATCAATGTAACAACAACTATTGTACCTTGTTTTATGCAAATAAATGATTATTTATATATATAATATATATTACCTACACTCTACACTTTTACTTTACTATCTAAGCTTCGTGATTTCATTTAATAGTTTATGAAATAATAGTCTTTGGGGTGGCGGAGTCATGCGTCGGGTCGTTCCGTTCCCTAAAATATGGTTGAGTGAAATGATGGCTGGTTCATGCGTCATACTCGTGAACGGGTGCTGCTTGTGGGGACTGGTCTGTTCTTGTCTACTATTTTTGTTTGTAATTAAAAATTCAGCTGACTGAAAAAAGTTGTTGTTAATATTATTTTTTAAATCTAATAACTGCACAACACAACTTTTGTAGTCCTATCATTATCCTAAATCATTACTAACGCATAGTATTTTCCGAATGATTGTAAAGATGTTAAGACGGAATTGCTGTACATAATATTATCTTTCAATAGACCAAAAATATATTATTTGTGGTTTGCAGCACATTTCATCAATGTAATGTTCATTTTGTTAAAATTCCTTTATCCTGTAGCTTGAGTATGTCATGCTCACTTAAATGTTTTTGCGGTGGTGGCGTCATGCGTCGAGTCGTTACGTTCCCTAAAATATGGTTGAGCGAAACGATGGCTGGTTCATGCGTCATACTTGTAAACGGGTGCCGCCAGTGGGGACTGGTCTGCTCATGTCTTCTATGTTTATTCGTAATCATGCTCGTATATCTTAAAATTTTAATTTATTTTCTTCTTTTATTTTAAATCTTGTGACTGCAGAACACAGGTTTTTGTAGACTTGTCAAATTGTTTTACTACTAAGTACATTTTCTTGTTATTGGCGGGAGAAGAAACTAACCTTGACGATTTTCTTGCCCGTTCTTTTACGATCAAGCTCCCGCCCGCAGTGAATGGTAGTTGTTCTAGTAGTGGTGCTAGTTTTTGAGTTTTGACCTTCATAAGAGCTCTATTGAGCCAAACTTGAATAAACGGTTTTGGCTTTATGACTTAATCAATTATTTAATATTTATGAGACAAGTTTGTTATGACACTTATCTTGGAACTAAATAATTAATGTCATTGCTCGAGAAAGATGGTTAACTATTATGGCATATCCACACATACCTAACGACTTACAATAGTGTTCAAAATTTCGAATAAATATTTTATATAATTCGCAAAAACTCTCCCCTTCAATAGACATTGTAGCGTAATTATGACTCTGTAGAGACAGGAAGTTACAATGCTGCATCCCTACATTATTTTAAATCTAAAAATGCAGCTTAGTGCAGATTAAAAATGGCAAAGGGTTGCAGAAAATATACAGTAGGCATGCACACCCAGCCTCGGGTACACTTGAATCGCTAATAATCTGACTAATTAACGAGCAGTATTCAGACTGTGTGTGTGTGGTGACTAGCGTTTTAGTAATTGCGGGATAAAGTTTAGTTTTTGTTCTTAGCAATGACGGCGATAGTTTTTAGGTTTAGTTTCTATCTTTTTTTTTCTTCTAGCATACCGGAAGGCCGATGGATGCAAGCGGCTGAGGATTGCTCAACGCGAAAATCTCTTTGAGAGGCCTATGTTCAGCAGTGGACCTTAATTCGTTGAGAAGATAATGAGTCATTAGTCAGAACTAAAACATTAAATTGTTTGATTTAGTATGCTCTAAATAAGAGACAAAATTTCTGATACTGCGTATAAGTCAAAGTATTTTATGTAACTTTGAGTTATTTGAACTTATTTGAACATATTTGAACTTATTTGAACTTATTTGAACTTATTTGAACTTATTTGAACTTATTTGAACTTATTTGAACTTATTTGAACTTATTTGAACTTATTTGAACTTATTTGAACTTATTTGAACTTATTTGAACTTATTTGAACTTATTTGAACTTATTTGAACTTATTTGAACTTATTTGAACTTATTTGAACTTATTTGAACTTATTTGAACTTATTTGAACTTATTTGAACTTATTTGAACTTATTTGAACTTATTTGAACTTATTTGAACTTATTTGCTTATTTACTGCAGGCAGGAGCTTCAGTTTAGAATAATTGAGTCCTTTCAATGAGAATACTTTGGTCAAGCTGGTTGCTACGTTTGCCGTTTCGCGCCCAACAGTATATTCAGTATTTGGACTAGTTATTCTAATAATTTTTACTTCCGTCACGACGAATACTTTACATTAATTCGTGGTCACGGAATTCGGATGAAAGATGACTAATCTATGGAGTTCTACAAATAAATACTTCCACGACCTACTAAAATCTGGCAACAAAATAATCCAAAACGCATATGAATTTAATTGTGTTATATAAACGCATGTGAGTGGGCTGCTATCCCGCTCGGGGTAACTGCAATAAAGTAGTGTGCAACTGACTACCGTGTTTGACTGACGTACTCATCTCCTGTCACTATCTTTTTAAATGTTGAAAGCTTTGAGAATGATTTAACGATAAAATAATTAAAATTTTCATGGTTATGAAATCTACACAGCTGATTTATTGGTTGGGCTACTCTTATTTGGTTATCTTTTCTCACTGAACTAAACTATTTAAAAAAACTTCTCGTTGTAAATTTAAATAATATAATAAAAATTTGGCGTTGTTAAAAAGCCTTTTGTTAAGATTATCAGCATACGTAATGTAATACTAATTGCTCCGGTTTATTAGGACAAGCAGGAACTTCACTCTAAGATATTCCAGCCAGATCCAAAGACAGCTTAAGCAACTTTCGGCTAAAAATTTTAAAGACTTAAAAGTTTTTAATTTCACACAGATTTGGATCACAGGAGAACTGCCATGTGCTTAACCAAAGAGACGGCTTCACACAGCTCGGGACACAATTTGGGTTTCAATACAAATGCTTCGTATACAAGGAATCAAATTCTTCAGGTTGGCTACAAACCTTAAATGTAAGGCTTTTAAAAATGTAAATAATCTTTTTTTTCGTCACTTTTTAATCGAATTCCTTTTTATCCTTTTCCGTCAATATTTACAGTCACCGTATTCGGTGAGTCTAGTGCGCAATTAGCGTGTACTTGTTGACAGATTACGGATGCAACTATCTCTGTTACTCCTGTGTTAATTTCTTCTGTGGAAAGGGATAGCAACATTTTATAGAGGAAGCATGATGGCATAGACTTTTTCAATGTGAAGCCGAATGAAATGTTTTATGCGTTTTTCCTTTTGCTATGGAAATTGTGAAACAGTTGGAAAATATAAACTTTTTCAGTTAACGCATATTACACAAAGTTAGCATATTCTTCTTGTTCCTCGTGCTGGCTGTTTTCCGCTACTTATTCTTCGTTAAGAAGATCCAGGAAACAGACAGGAAAATGTGTCGTGTCAAGTCTGTATATTGGTTTGTTAGAGAAGCCTGCTACATTTCTGTTTGTGATAAGAATTTTTGTGAGTAAACGCATACGCACAAGTCAGCCCGCCCCCTGCACTCTGAAGAATCAAGGGGCAGCCATTTCAACAGCGTTGCATTGGTAACTGTCATATTCATTCGAGCGAAAACATGGTTGCGATTTTATGGACATCCCGGGGTCTGCATTGATAGCTATCAGTTTCATACTTATTCGAGCGATATCATGGTTGGGATGTTATGGACATGCCATGACTTGTTAATGCGTTTGTAATTAAAAGCATAAGCGATATTCGTAGTATATAAGTAGTTTGCACCCCCGCAAATAGCTGTTTAACATATCTCCATACAAGCTCTGCATTTACGACTGACTGTGATACCTATGTTGATAAGACGATAATTTAAACTACTATTTGTACGTGAGCTTCTAAATAAACGCATATGCGATAGTCTACCCCATTTGCACTCCGGCAAATTGCTAGAAGCTGTTTCATCCATCACCTTCCACGCTCTGCAATTCTCAATGCTCTGCTGTCTGTGATGGCAATATTAAAACGATGCATGTTTGAGCTTTCATGATCTGTAAGTGCGCTTGTAACCAAACGGTTACGTGGTTTATTGAACTGCATTAAGCTATGCTGAGTGAGTGAGTGAGATATCTATTCATTTCCATCCATACATATCGCACATCTTAAAAAACTTAAATGCCTTTTGACGATTTTACAGTACAGGTCTTAAAGATTTCTTTTGTCATAACTACGATAACATATTAGATTTTTTTTTTAAGATTGACGTTCACGAGAGATAAAGTATTATAAATTAACTTGAATATTTTTTTTTGACTTTGGTGTTTTGCGCTCTCTATTGGACAGTTTTCGAATTACAAAAAAAATCTTTAAGCACTCAATGCATCTACATAATAGGTTGGGGAAAAAGTCTTTTCGTATTTTTGTATGAAAAGTCAAGACATTTTTTTCAAAGTTTATTTACATTTATTTACAATATATATGTACCGTTTTGTTGAATAACTTTCTGCCATTTTGTGGGCAGAGACATTATCCCGTTACTGTAGAAACTTTGGGACTTCTGATCAAAAAAACGGGACAAATAGTTTTGGCAGTCTTCTCTTGAGGTCAACCTTACAGAACCTAAAGAATTCTGCAGAGACCGAAACAGGTGAAAATCTGAAGGCGCAAGGTCAGGGCTAATGGTGGATGCATTAGGACCTCCCAGTCGAACTCTCTTAATTTTTGCTGAGTGGCTAAAGATGTGTGTGGTCTAGCGTTATCGTGATGAAAGACCACACCCTTCCTGTTGATCAATTCCGGCCGTTTTCTCTCGACTGCTTCCTTTAATCTCATCAGTTGCTGGCAGTAAAGATCAGAATCGATGGTTTTGCCGGGCGGTAAAAGCTCATAATAAACAATGCCCTTCCAATCCCACCGTACACACAGTATCACCTTATTTCGTGTTAGGCCAGGTTTGGCCACAGTCTGTGAAGCCTGGCCAACTTTCGACCACGACCTTTTTCGCACGTTCTTGTCGTACGTGATCCACTTTTCATCGCCAGTTATCAATCTCTTCAAAAACGGCTCGGTTTCATTACGTCTCAATAATGAATCGCAAATGAGTACACGGTTCATTAAGTTTCTTTGAGTGAGCTCGTGTGGCACCCAAATATCGAGCTTTTTTGTATAACCAGCTTTCTTCAAATGGGTCAAAACTGTTTTGTGGTCAATTCCCAGTTCTTCAGCTACATCGTAACTACTAATATGCCGATCTTGCTCCACTCTTTCAAAAATGGCGTCCATTTTATTCGTAACAGGGCGACCAGAGCGAGGTGCACCTTTAACATCAAAATTTCCGGACTGAAAACGTTTGAACCAAATTTGTGCTACTCTTACTGACACTGCATCAGGTCCATAAACATCACAAATTTTTTTCACTGCTTGAGTTGCATTTTTGCCTTTTTTATAATAAAATTTTAAAATGTATCGAATTTCTTCATTAGATTCACTCATTTTTACGGAGAGAAAAACAAATGAAAAATAGCGGGAAACAACTTTTTTTTATTTTTTTCTTTTCTTTATAATGGAACCTTTTTAATGTTACCAAAACCAGCCAGACACAAATAGTACAGTCAAAAAAAAATTATAATAAGTTTATACCTACGTTATGCGAAAAGACTTTTTCCCCGACCTAATATAAGGAAACTTGTGGCAATGTTTTTTTTTATATTTCTGTCCTGAAGCACGAAGGCTCGTGCCTACCTACTAAGGAGGCCCTTTCATAAATTAAGGTATTTGGGCATACTCCACCACGCGGACTTAGTACGGATTTGCAGAGGATTGACTTTTTCAAATATCACTTGAAAAGCTTAAGCAATACAGTCCACCTCACCGAGGCCAATCATAAAATTAATTATCATTGTCATAGAATTATTAATGAATTTATGGTAAAAAAGATGACACGACGTAAATAAAAACGAAATATATAATCTATACTGTGAAACCACAGCAATTCTGGCAGACAGGCTGAATAACTTTCTCTTCTACAATATTAGTCTGGAAAATGTTGAAATACACTGGCGTGCAATAAAATAGACTTATCCAGTATACCAGAACTAATAGTTTGCTTTTATACCGTACTTAAGCTATTTTCGTAATAGGATAGTAGTCACCGCTGCCTAAGACCGCTTGCTACACCAGGGAAGGGTATAAGTAGAGAGTTTATTGAATACCTTTTCATATCTATTTTGATAAAACCTTTGCTGGAATCTCTGGAACTAAACTCATAGCGCTCATCGCACAACCCAAGCGTGGGCGACGGAACGTTTGTTATGAAACGTACCGTGCTCATTTCTACTAAGTGTGTACCTATATAAAATCCCAAGCAATATACAGCAATTAAGCCTAAATAAATTTAAATTAACAATAAAACGCAAGCTGTCTTTAAAGGGATACTATTCTATCAAAGACTATATGGCTGATAAAAATGCTTGGGATTAAATTGCCGTTTCACACATAGCCTGTGAGTTTCTTGCCAGTTCTTCTTACAGAGCGGTGGCTCGGAACTGGCACTTAGATTCACTTACACTTAAATATTTTTTGTTTTTTTAAATTGTTTGGTTGCAAGTGAATCTAAGCTTTTTATTTTTGTAACATATTTCATTTGTTTTTGTTATTTTTTTATAATTTTGACGTTTTCAAGTACTATGTAATAGTTAATGAAATAAAAGTATTTGATTTGATTTGATTTCATTTACCTATTACTGAAATGAGTTATTATAATTAAAAATAATTCTTATCGACTCAAACAAGCCCTAAACCTATATTATGATAATGATGAATATAGATTAATTTATAATTTTAATTATACATATTGTGTCTGTAATTTAATTGTAAGAATCGTTTATGACATTCGCTTTATTTAAACTACATAATAATTGAATTCTTATTTATAATGATTTAATTAATTTCTTAATTCAATTTTTGTAGACATTTTTTATTGTGACATTATCAGTTACTAATAATATTGTGGTTTAATTGAATTTTAATAATGTATAGTTTTAAGCAAGTGATGGATTAAAATATCTTTGTAACAATTCCCGCGCTACTACTATAATTTCCCGAAAAATCGAGAAACTATTCAACACGACACGTGTTTCGCCCTTACTCAGGGCATCTTCAGGTAAGCCTCAGAACAACGATGTCTTCACGACCAACGCTGAAATGAGAGTAGTAGCGCGGGATTGTTACAAAGATATTTTTAATCCATCACTTGCTTACAATGGATTTCCGCAAAGTAACGCCTGAATCAATAAATTAATGTATAGTTTTCTTTTCCGTGACGTGTAATGAACGAACTTCCGTAGATATATTGGCCATTAATGAGACATGGTTACGTGAGGGTGAAGACAAGCGTGCGCCAACCCCACCTGGCTATAGACTTCGTCATATTCCGAGACCGCCCGGTGTCCGTGCTCGTGGGGGAGGTGTAGGTTTCTTCATTCGTAATGATATTTATGCGCGGCAGTTTGTTTTACCACAACCATCATCAGTTGAACAAATGTGGTTAATTTTATCACTTAATGGCTTTAAAATTGCTATTGGAACTGCATACCGACCACCATGGTTTAATGTCGATACTTTCATTGACGTTTTAACCGAAACTGTGGCGGCCTTATCAGCTTATGATCAAATTATTTTACTAGGGGACTTTAACATTAATATTCTTAATCCTGATATACCAAATACTAAAAAATTATTGGCTTTCATGCAATACAGCAACCTTGAACAATTTGTCAAAAAACCTACACATTTTACAGCGCATTCAGAAACATTAATTGACCTAGTTTGTAGCTCTATCAATATACCTCATGTTTTCGTAGATTATATTCCGGATCTGTGTGCACATGCCTTCGTTTCCTTTGAATTAAATATCAAGAAACCTATATGTTCCCCAAGGTATATATATTACAGGCCTTTGAATCATATTAATTTAAGCGAATTTAATAAATTCGTTTGCACCATTCCTTGGGAAAGTCTTAATTATGATGACGTAAACCAATCTGTAATTGAATTAAATTTTTATATACTACATATTTTTGATATTTTCTCTCCCATGATAAAATCAGTTATAAAAAATAATTGTTATCCCTGGATAACACCTACGATAAAACACATTTTAAAACTTCGGGATGAAGCCTATAGGAAGGCGCGTATCTCTGGTGCAGAATCAGATAAGAAGTATTATAAAGAATTAAAATCATTTGCAACAAAATCTTTAGTAACAGAAAAAGCTGCATATTATGGCCACAACATCAACCAACTTAAAAATAAACCTAAGCAGTTATGGAAAAATATAAAAAATAATGTTGCCGATTTTAAAAATAAACAAACGTTTAACAATATACCTTCTCATTTGAAATGAAATGAAATAAAATTTTATTTAGACATTAGACACATAAACATAAACATAAAACAGTATTTAAATCAGTAAACAATTTTTACACAGTTTACATATAGTATGCCTAAAAAGGACTCCACTCAGCATGTGCTGCAGTGGAGGGCCACAACAGCGCTGGTCTTCCGTGGAGACCTTATAACTTACGTGTGCAACAGCCACACAAAAGGCAGACTCATAACAATAAAACAAAATATTCAAACCACAAAATACAATTAAATGAAAAGTTAAAGTAGTAAAAGTAATAAAAGTAGTGAGTTACATCAGAATCACACTTACTTATGTATATCATATGAAATTTTCTAACTTAAGATTAAATAACATAGAACGAACACAGTTTGATTTGAGTTGAAAAGATTTTTAATTTTTAGATAATAGAGAGATCGACAGCATTAAGTAATACGTAAATATTTTTTTAATTTATATTTAAAAGCACCAATAGAAACTGAGTTACGGACGGGTGGAGGTAAATTGTTCCAACATTTCGTGGCGGCGTAACGAAAGCTGCCACGAAAAGCGGCCGTTCTATGTGAAGGACAGGTTAAACGCGTTGCAGATCGAACCAGAGACTGAGAAAACTTGAGCTTTTCAAACAAATAAGGGGGTTGCTTGTTTATAATTATACCAAAGAGAAGAGATGAAAAATGTAAGTTACGTCTAGCAGTCATGTTAAACATGTCGTTTTTGTTAAGAAAATGCGTAATGTGGGCTCGATGAGGTACATGGAAACAATAACGGACACACGCATTTTGAACACGTTGTAAAATTTTTTGCGTTCGTGATAGCAAACATTTTCCGAAAACGGTATCTACATAATTTAATTTTGAAAGAATAAGTGCTTCACACAGTTTAATGCGAATGTCAACAGACAGATAAGCGCGCATTCTATATAGGACTGATAACCTATAATAACAAGAACGAACAGTTTGAAGAATATGGTTTTCAAATTGAAGCATTCCATCCATTAGGAGGCCAAGATTGCGTGCTTCTGATACCCGTTCTATTTGAGTACCTTGTACGCTGATATGAGGATTTAACGTTGTGATATTATGTATTTGAAATTTTGAACCCAGAACTAAATATTTGGATTTGGAAGGATTTAAAACCAGGCTATTGGCATTACACCAGACAGAAATACGATATAGATCTTGATTAGTTGATTTGCTCCTTGGGTAGTCGATTTTGGATTACATGAAATATATAATTGAATATCATCAGCATAAAAGTGACACTTACAACTATGAATACTACTTTCCATATCAGCAATGTATAAAATAAAGAGAATAGGACCAAGAATTGAGCCTTGCGGCACACCACTCCTCACTGCTAAAGTACTTGACATAGAACTCAAACCACTGGATTTAGTAATTTCAACTTTTTGAAAACGTTCTGTTAGATAACTATGAAAGATTTTTATTGCTATATCGTTAAAACCATAAAAAGAGCATTTAGCAAGTAAGAGAGGTATATTAATTGTGTCGAATGCCCGGGACAGATCTAACAGAGTTAATATAGTTCCCTCACCCCTATCACGTGCAGCCAACACATCGTCTATGACGTCAAGAAGTGCGGTAGCTGTAGAATGATTTTTCCTAAAACCTGATTGTCGTTTTGGTATAATGTTATTGACTTCTAAGTATTTAGTTAATTGCAAACAAATGGCCTTTTCTAGTATTTTAGACAAATAATTTAAAATGCTAATTGGACGTAATTCTTTATAATCTGTGGGGTGATTAGTTTTAGGTAATGGACGAACAATAGAGGTCTTCCAGACACGAGGAAAAACCCCTGTCGCGATTGAAGTATTTACTATCGTAGTGATAATTTTAAGAGTATGTGGGAGAGTCAATATAATCATATCCTTAGTGATTTTGTCGGTGCCGGATGCATTACTTTTAATTGATTTTATAATATTAAGTACGCTGTATTCATCAAGAGGCTGAATATTAAAAATGTTTGAGTTAAACCTATTACATTCATAGTAAGATGACGTCGAGTTAGCTGTGTTTTCAAATTGAGGAACAGAATTAATAAAATGATTATTTATCTTATCAGGATCCTGTAAATGTGATGGAAGGTCACAGTCTTTATGGTCGAAATTTGCCACATTACGCTTGATATTTTTCCACAGCAATCTGGGTTCACTTAAATGAGAATTAACGCAGTTTTTTAGATAAGCTGATTTTTCACTAAAGAGAGCTTTATTAACAATGGTTTTTAAATCTTTATAATAAGTCTTATGAATGTCTAGTTTAGTTTTCCGACTACGTGTGTAGGCTTCATCCCGAAGTTTCATCATTTTTTTAATAGTGTAGGTTATCCAGGGATATGAACGCTCTTTGATATAAAACTTTTTAAATGGCGCATGCTTGTCGAATAAATCTATAACTGTATTGGTGAATTTATTTACTATATGATCAACATTATTAATTATCAAACTATTCCAATCTACATTATTCAAGTCACGATTAAAATTATTCATATCTATGTCATTTAATGGTCTATAAGTAATCCACTTAGGTGGGGGTATAAACTTCTTGAAACGGAATGTACTGCTTATGAATGCATGGTGACTAAGATCTGGAATATAGTCCACTTCTACGTGTAACGGCTGAATATTTGAACATAAAAGATCTAACAAAGTTTCACTATGATCTGTAAAATGTGTAGGTAAATTGACATATTGAACCAAATTTGTGCAGGTTATGAAATTGAATAGGTGTTTAGTGCTAGGTTCTCCAGATTGAAGTAAATTGACATTGAAATCTCCCAATAAAATGATATGGTCAAACCCAGATAAAGAAGTTACCGAATCAGAAAGAGCATTTATAAACGTGTCAAGGTCAAGCCAAGGTGGACGGTATGCAGTACCTATTGCAACAGAAAGACCATTTACATTTAGCCTAAGCCACATTTGTTCTATATTTGGAGCCTCAGGGTGGTTAATAAGACGTGCATTGATACCAGTTCGGATATAAAAGCCAACTCCACCGCCGCGCGAGCGAACGCCGGCGGGGCGCGGTTTGTGCCGCAGCCGGTATCCCGGTGGAGACGGCGCGCGCGCTTCTTCGCCCGCACGAAGCCAGGTTTCATTTATTGCTAGGACATCTACAGAATGTCGCAAAACTGCTACAACAAACTCGTCATGTCGCGTACCAAGAGAACCTGGGTTCAACAGACCTACTTTAAAATATTTATTTTTAACAAATTTTATAACAAATGAGTACAGAATTTGGTTAAGTTTACAATTAATTAAACATTTTCGCAAACACGTAACATGGCGCCAGCCGGTTGAAAGGAATAAGTATACAATAAACGTTTTGTTATAATATGAAAATGTATGTAAAACTAAGAAGCCTAGCCGTAGTAAACAAAAATTGATTAAAGTAAAACAAATAATTGCAAAACATAATGTAACTCACTAAACAAAAATCTATTTTTATATGAAACAAAATAAAACATTTTAGTAAACTAATAGCAATATAAAACGCAAAATAAAATTTAAAAAGATAAAACAACAAGAACTCGTGAAAGGAAGTCAATTGACAGTAATAAAAATAATTATTCACAAACTGGCTCATTATTAAAAACCCTCTTTAGGTCAGATTCCGTACGAATTTTAAACACTGGTTGACCCTGATCCCGGCGCACAAAAATAAAACCATTTTTTGTCCACACATACCGCCAGTTTAGTCTCTGCTTCTCCTCCCGTGAGCGACGAAAAAGTAGCCGATTAGGACGGGTGAGGCGCTCGTTTACATAGAACCTTCGAGCGGCGCCCGGCAGGCCGAGCCCCGCCGTGTCGACGCCGGGCCGCACGCGCGCCGCGCGCAGGAGCTCGTCGCGGTGCGCGCGTCGCACCAGCCGCACCACCAGTGGCCTCGCCGCCGCGCCGCCGCCGCCGTCACCGTCCGCGCCCGGATGCTCCGACGCACCCGCCACACGGCGAGCTCCCACTCTATTGGCACTCACGATATCACTTTCATCAATGGGAACGCCCAGCTTTTTGCCGATTAGTGTCACGATATGTATGGGATTCTCACTTGGTAATTCCGGGATGCCAGATATATCGAGATCGTTAGATAACAGTTCCTGATCCCGATCGTTTAGCTCCGTTTTTAAATTTTCAATTATATCCGGCATATTCTGATTATATATTTCCTTTACGCTCAATTCTATAGCAGTTATTCTATTTTCTATCTCACCTACACGATTGTTAAAGCTCAATATGGAGGAGGCGAGGGTGTCAATTTTTGAGAGAAGTTGTTTCGAAAAAAAGCTTATTTGTTCAGCGATGTACTCTTTAAGAGAGTTAGTAATTTCTGAACATGTTACCTGTGATAGGGTAACGTCGTCAGTGCGTTCTGATGGTAACTGCTGAGACTTACTCCGAATTGTGATATTATCATATGAGTCGATACTATTTCTTGAGGTATCTCCACTCACAGAATGGTCAGCGATAGACTCGGTTGACGTCGCCGTATTGGATTGTGTGATCCTGCTTTGTTTTTATTTATACAAACTCTGCATATCCATTGACTTTTTTGTTCCTTGTCCATAACGTAATATCGTTTTTCACACCCAACACACTCAAGATGAAAGTTTATATCACAAGAGCTGCACATCAATTGACTTCTAGATTTAATTGTTTGTTTACACTTTCCACAGTTTTTAATCGACGACATTTTGGATAAATCAGCGGTATAGCAGCGAACAGAATAAAAAAAGCGCTGCAGCAAAAAAATGTAGTGCTGAGTAAAGCGGAGCGAAAATTATGCAGTACAAATATATGAAGCGCAGCAAACGCTTATTAGCGCGCGAAGAATCAGTTGTGGTCGTCTGGGGTCACTGAACTGAAAGCGTTGGATGTTAACCAATTCAACAGATTTTAATTTTATTGAATATTTGTTCCTAACTAGTCAGTTTCCGATGAATAATAACACAAATAGATAGTCCTCACTTTGACAAACACAATTATATATAGTAACAGAAAGAACGTGAGTTTTTAACACTGGTTTGGAATTAAAATACGAGAGAAAATACTTGAACTTTTTTTACTTGAACCAAATGTCTTAAATAAATACTTTATTGATGTGCCCGGTACTGACGATATTCCCATTTCTTATTTAACATTCTTTGAGCAAAACCGTCACTGTTCCTCAACTTTTAGCCTGAAATTAGTCGATGAATCTACTATTGCAAAAATAATAATAGACATAAAAAGCAATGCCAAAGGCAGTGATGGTATAAATCGTGATATGATTTTGCTTACTCTGCCGCGTACGCTACAGGTAATTACATCTATAGTAAATAAGTCTCTGTCTTCAGGAATATTTCCAGACCTATGGAAAGTTGCTTTAATTAAACCCACTCCAAAAAATACTAACCCAGCTCAGTTAAAAGATCTCAGGCCTATCAGTATATTACCGTATATGTCCAAAATAATAGAGAAAATTGTTTGTCAACAGCTAACCACATACTTAAACGATCAAAACATATTACCTTCTAAACAATCGGGATTTCGGAGTAATCATAGCACGTCTACAGCGTTGTTGGATGTAGTAGACGATATCTTGAGTAAGCAAGACTCTGGTTGCGTCTCTATATTGAGTCTATTAGATTTTTCACGCGCGTTTGATACTATTAACCACAGTCTCCTTCTGTCCAAAATGTTATATTACGGCTTCGACACAAAAACTGTAAATTGGTTCTCCTCTTATCTAAAAGGCAGATTACAGCGTGTTGAGTTTGACAATGGTACAGGAACTATGTTAATTTCAGAAACTGCATCTGTGAATCGGGGGGTTCCACAAGGATCCATATTAGGACCAATCCTTTTTATTATGTACACTGCAGATCTGGCTAGTAACATACACAAATGTAGTTATCATTTATATGCAGACGACCTCCAACTATACATATCTTTTAAACCTGGCAATACTATAGTTGCAATTGAGGACCTAAATAAAGATCTCACACGAATTGCCGAGTGGGCACTTAAAAACAGTTTGGCACTGAACCCCAATAAATCCAAATATTTGATTTTAGGCTCTAAGGCACAAGTCAACAAGTTGTCAATAATTAACCCCATAGTCAAGATAGCAGATACCCTACTTGAACAAGTAACTGAGGCTCGAAACCTTGGTGTAGTTTTTGACAGCAATCTTTCTTTCCATAATTATATCTTAGAAACCGTAAGAAACTGCTTTTATAGACTGAAGGTCTTATACCAAATTAGAAATTATATAAGCGAGGAGCTTAGAATCAATATTTGCGAGACTTTGGTACTTTCTAAATTAAATTACGCCGATACAGTTATAGGCAATTGTCTGTATGGGTATACTAAAAGACTTATGCAGCGATTGCAAAACGCATGTGCTCGATTTTGTTTTTCGATACCACGTCGCGCCCATGTGACTCCTTATCTAAACCAAAGAAATTTACTGAACATGCAGTCGAGACGATCTCTGCATTTTGCGTGTTTGCTGTTTGGTGTAGTAAAGGCTCAAAAACCGGTGTATCTGTTTGAGAAGTTAAATTTTTCTCGACGTGAAGCAAGATTTGCTCCTATTCTCGTGGTGCCTAGACACAACACAGCAGCATTTCGTGGCAGTTTCCGTTACTCTGCTACGAAATGCTGGAATAACATCCCCCCACCAATAATAAATAGTGCTTCAATTAAAACTTTTAAATTTAAATACAAACAATATTTACTGATTTCGCAAAAAGATTAATTATACCTGTGTTGTGTCATTCGTAGTTTATCACTGTCTTACTTCGATTTGGTTAAGTTATCTGCATTTCACTACTATTCGTTCTTCTTCTTTCTCATTATATTCGTATGTATACTCAATACTTTTATTTAAACTTTTTATTCCCAAACTACTTTATAATTATATTTATGATAATTTATTTTTAATTATTTAAATAGATGCATTTCACAAATACTGCGCGTAGTAACACTTCATGCCTAGGTGTTCACGGAAGATCAGCGTCGTGGCATCCTATGGTGTCCGACAGTGTGCTGAGTGGACACCGTTTCAGTACATGGTTTAATGTTATATTTTGCTTGTGTAAATTTAATCGTTGCTTTTTTGTGTACTAATTTCTATGTTTATGTTTCCATGTTTATTTGTACTGAATAAATTTATTTTCTTTCTTTCTTTCTAATGTTTTATTACCAATAAATGAGTATTAGAGTATAAGGATATTCAACAAAACTCTTTAGGTTTTTTCAATATCCTTTGAAAATCCTTCTGTTTTCCTTTGAAAAGTAGGGCAATATTATTACTCGCTTGTATAATTTTTGCCCATCAGACTTTCAGTAAGGTTTAATAAAATATTTAAATAGCCCAATATACTTTCCAATGCACTCTTACAACAACGAACATTCTTAGAGCCTGTTTCACAAAATCCAAATAAGTCAGCGTTTACCTGACATACGAGTATTCTCCACACAAAACTATATTCAAATTCATATTCATTTATTCAAGTTTGGCTCAAAAGAGCTCTTATGAACGTCAAAACTTAAAAACTAAAACTATAATTTAAACTGACAAATATTATAAAAAAATAAAATAATAGCGACATATGGGCGTATGATATGCCTCTGCCTACCCCTTTGGGGAAACAGGCGTGATTTTATGTATGTATATAATATTACATAATCAAACATTGTGAAACAGGCCTTTAAATACTAAAAATCTTCTTAAAAATTATATGTCAAATAACCTTATTAGAACTTAAATATTGATGATAAAATCGCAAAGTAATACTGACCTATTTTATTGGTAGCCTGTATATCGCCCGTCAGACCTTAAGCAACGTTTGATAAAATATTTCAATAGTCCGTTCCCTTGACGCGCACCGTTTGCCGATCACCACCAGCATCAACATTCAGATCCTGTCACCGAAGGGCCAGCTTTGCCTTTCCTCCTGTCTCTCTTACTCGCTGCAGAATTTACTTCTGTCTCGCTCCCTCTTCCGTCGAGTATAGACACGCGTGACTTTACCTTCAAATGTTCTGAATTGTTTCGTAAGTATTCCTTTTTAGGGTGCCGTTGTAAAAGGCTCCAACTGGTTTTTGTCGGCACGTAATTCTTTAGACGTTTATAACATAAAAATATAGAGAATATTTTATGTAAGGCCGCAGTTCCCTTTCGGCTTAGCGTTCGGTTTGGATGTACCAAGTTCAAGCCTCCATAAAACGCTGGGACTAAATAAATTATACGAGGTGAGAGTAAAAGACAGACAATAAATTATTGATTCAGGCGTTACTTTGCGGAAATCCATTGTAAGCAAGTGATGGAATTCCCGCGCTACTATAATTTTTCCGAAAAATCGAGAAACTATTCAACACTACACGTGTTTCGCCCTTACACACGGCATCTTCAGGTAAGATAGGAGCCTCAGAACAACGATGTCTTTACGACCAACGCTGAAACGAGAGTACGAGAGTACGTTAAAGACAAATTTTGTTTAATTTCGCCCATATGACATGAAGTTAGGGTAATTTAGTAATAAAGGCTGTCATGAGTGGCTGGTAGGGATTGCAATCCAGCGGCGTTTTCAATCCAGCTGGATTCTTGCTGGATTGACCTGAATCCAGCTGTATCCAGCGCGGATCCAGCAAAATATGGAACGAAAATAAAAAGACGACATTTTTAAGACTTTTTTTATTAATTTGTACTTCTTACGATAATCTATGAAATCTTTCACTCATTTGGTGATATCTTATATCAATTTACTTCAGTTTCTTTATCATTTGAGATCAAAAGAATCAACTTAAAATTAAATAACAAACATATTATAAGCTCATATAACATTTTAGATAATGTTTCTAAGTAAGCAATATCTTATTACATTTATGTTTAAGAAACAATCTTCTCTCCACTCGTTAATAATTAGGCAGTTTAAAATCTGACGATAAGAGACTGACTTTTTCTCTTTTTGAATTCTCTGAAAGTAAGACCTTAGATAGCATATTTTATCTATAGTCTTATCTCCCAACCTGCTTCGCACAGAACTGCATATGTAGCCGGCTGCTGAAAATGCCCTTTCAGCCTCTACACTGGTCGGTTTTAGGTTCATTAAATACTCATAAACCATAGATAAATGTTCACCTCGCACTCCTTCGGTCTCATAAACGCTCATTTCTTTTTTCAGGACCTATTCGTAATCTAATTGACCACTTGGCTTTTGTTTATTAAAGTTCTCTTTCTCTCTTTTAAGTTCCATCTCAAGCTCTTGCTCTAAGGTCATTTTCACGGGTTCTGTATCATCATCTAGACCATCCTCTTCTAACTCCATGATATCTTCTTGCACCGGCTCTACAATATGTTGTTTCTTTACTCGTTTCAGCAAAGTTTTCATCTCCTGCCGCATCGCATTCTTTTTTGGCAAAGAAAAATAGCCAGGCGTTGCATTCGACATGCGGCACGTGCTATATGAGTACTGCTTTCATGACATAACGGCAACGCCAAACGCAGCCCGGTTTTGAAAATGGCGGCAACTCAAACCTAAACAATAGAAATTGATACGTTTGCGGATCCGCATCGCTGGATCCAGCACGATATGCTGGATCCAGCATGTTTAAAAAGGAGCTGGATCCAGCTGGATTGCTGTATGCTGGATCCAGCAATTGCAATCCCTAGTGGCTGGTATAGAGCTCACTTATTTTGCTGGACTGCATTCCATCAGGCAGGATGTCACATTTAAAAAAAACACTGTATACTGTTATTTAGGCGAGCAAAAGCATCATTTAGCATTTCGCTGAATATAAATGCGACTATGCGCATCAGCATGTTGGGGGATTGTTCAAAAACGCCGGACACAAAGTCAAAGTCAAAAGTCAAAAATACTTTATTTCATAAACTATTACATAGTACTTGAAAACGTCAAAATTATAAAAAAATAACAAAAACAAATAAAATATAACTATACTAAAATCACGAAGCTTAGATTCACTTGCAACCAAATAATTTAAAAAAACAAAAAACATTTAAGTGCAAGCGAATCTAAGTGCCAGTTCCGAGCCACCGCTCTGTAAGAAGAACTGGCAAGAAACTCACAGGCTATGCTCTTTTAAATTATCGATTGGTTAGTAACAATCTTCATTTGTCTGTGAAGCTATACAATGCAATATAACATAACCTTAACAATATTTATGTTTTCAAGTCATTCATATTAGAATAGCCTGTATGAAACGGCAGTTTAATCCCAAGCATTTTTATCAGCCATATAGTCTTTAATAGAATAATATCCCTTTGAAGACAGCTTGCGTTTTATTGTTAATTTAAATTTATTTAGGCTTAATTGCTGTATATTGCTTGGGATTTTATTATAGAATCGCACACATTGACCTTTAAAAGATTTGTTAATTTTTTGGAGCCTAGTGGCAGGTACAACTAGTTTATGCTTATTTCTTGTGTTTAGGTTATGTATATCACTTTTCTTACTCAATTTATCAAAATTTTTGTGTACATATACTAGGTTTTCATAAACAAACTGACCCGCCACTGTCAAAATACCAATTTCTTTAAATTTATCCCTTAGTGAATGTCTACATGGTAGATTATAAATTGCTCGTATGGCCCTCTTCTGCAGTACAAAAATATTTTGAATATCTGCGGCACAACCCCACAGAAGAATACCATACGACATAACACTATGAAAATAGCAATGATAAACAAGCCTAGCTGTTTCAACGTCTGTTAATTGGCGAATTTTCTTTACCGCGTATGCAGCAGAGCTGAGTCTATTCGACAATTCACCAATATGTGGGCCCCACTGTAACTTAGAATCTAATATAACACCCAAAAATTTGGTGGTATCCACAAGGGTCAACTCATCTTCCTTTATTTTAATAGTGGTGTTTACTTGTCTGACGTTAGGCGTCACGAATTTAATGCATTTCGTTTTAGCCCCATTTAATAATAAATTATTAACGTCAAACCAGTGCACCACCTTTGAGATCGCATTGTTTACATCGTCTGGGTTCTGATATCGCTTTATTTTAAATAATAATGATGTATCATCAGCAAACAATACTATCTCGTGATTTTCCTTTACCAAATGTGGCAAATCATTAATATAAATTAAAAACAAAAACGGGCCGAGAATCGAGCCCTGCGGTACCCCCATTTTTACTACAGAACCCTGAGATCGCTTTCCATTAACTTCAACCCTTTGAATCCTATTACTTAAGTAAGAAGTAAGAAGATCCAATGCGGAGCCTCTTATTCCATAATAATCTAATTTTTTTATCAATGTTTCATGAGGAACACAATCAAAAGCTTTGGACAGATCGCAAAAAATACCTAAAGCGTCCAAAGAATCTTCCCAAGCATCAAAAATATGTTTCAAAAGCTCAACACCTGCATCGGTTGTGGAGCGACCCTTAGTGAATCCAAATTGTTTTGAATGCATTAAGCCATTTTTATTAAAAAATCTTAACATTTGGTTGTAAATAAGTTTTTCAAAAATTTTACTAAAAGTAGGCAGCACTGAAATAGGTCTAAAATTAGTTGGGTCTGCTGTACTGCCCGATTTAAATAGTGGAATGATTTTACTATTTTTTCATTAAATCTGGAAACGTGCCGCAATCTATACATTTATTAAATATTATAGCTAAACTGTGCGCCACCGAAACAATGATAGGCTTGGTAACTACGATGGAATTGCCCCAGAGGTCTGCAGTCTTTTTAACATTAAGAGTATTAAATGTCTTAATTATATCTATGGGTGTTACATGATTAAACATAAACTCTTCTGTACAAATGTTTACATTATCTCTTAAAATAGCCTCCGCTAAAGTAGGCGAGGAATTTAAAGTTTTTGTAGTAGACACTGGAATATTAGTAAAGAAGTCTTCAAAAGCATTGGCAATATCTAAGTCAGATGTAAGCGTCTTGCTATCAATGTTGAGTTTAAACTTATTATTATAATTCTTATTTCTTCCCGTTTCACTATTAATAATATTCCATGTCATTTTAATCTTATCATCACTATTTTTAATTTTATAGCTCAAATAACAAGACTTTGCCGTATGACATGCTTTTCTAAATATTTTAGAATATTTCCTTACATAATTATGAAATTGTTCACTATTGTTAACATTTCTTTCGTCATACAGTTCATACAGTCTCTTTCTACTTTTATGTAGCCCATTCACTAAAGGCAGCATTATCATTTACCTTAATCGTTTTGGGAGTAAATGTTGATTGAAAACTACTACAAAAGTCGCTAAAAAACATATTATATAAAATATTAGGGTCATTGCTTTTATCTACCATGGGTAAACTAAATGATAATAATTTATTGTTAAACCTCTCAAAACGATTATTTTTGGTATAAATGTTATTGTTCTTTTAGCCACAGTTTTATTTCTACAAAGCAAAGATATTTGTTGACCACAATGATCTGAATCTAATTGATTAATAATTTTTTTACTGTCATCACTCAGTATAATATCTGTAAATATGTTATCCAAGCAAGTGGCAGTAGTGGCTGTAATTCTTGTTGGCTCTAGAAACACATTTATCAAATTATATGATTTAAAAAGTGCTTTTATTCTTTTACATGCACTCGAACACTCTAGCAAATTAACATTAAAATCTCCACAAACAATAACATTTTTGTTAGCATTATAAACTTTTCCCAGCACTTCATCCATAATACTTTCAAATAAATCATATGAAGCTGATGGAGGTCTGTATACACTCAATACAACAAACCGCTCCATTTCGATACAGGCTATTTCAATAATCCGTTCGGCTGAGAAGCTTACTATATCATGGCGCTCCTTGAATCTAAATTTCTTATTTACTATAATTAATGATCCACCATGTATAGCACCCTCCCTGCAAAACGAACTACCTACCTGGTGATTATTAAAATTGAACATGAACTGGTTACTTTTAATCCAATGTTCAGTAATGCAAAAAATATCAATATGATTACCTTTCATGAACAATTCAATTTCTAGTTCCTTACCCAATATTCCTCTAATATTCTGGTGCACCAGGTTTATAACATTATTTTGTTTAGTAATTACTATGCCAGAGTTTGTCTCTGTTGTCTTAGATCTTAATTTAAATGATTTTCTATATTAGAAATAGAATCAGAATAATTAATGTCAACACAACAATTATTATCTACACTACTGCTTTGTTCAATAGAAGCAATATGTTTAGCCAAATTCTTGGCTGTTATACTAAAATAATAGGATAGCGAATTTGCTATCTGTCGCTTAAAACTAGATGAAAGGTAATATCTACCTTTAGTCATAAATTTGCTGCTAACAAAACTGTTAGTATCAATCAAATTAATACAATCATGATATGTACTTATAGTATGTAGTACACAGTTTAACTTATATCTAAGATTATTTTCCGCGTCTGGCAAGCTCTTTGAGTAGGGGAATGTGAACAAAATAATTTTACTTAAATCAAGAGACAATAAATTATTAATATATTCAATTAAATCCTTTTTGTTAACGTTACCCCTATTCTCCACTAAAATAATAAGAGTATTCTCATTACTAAATTTATAATTTAATTTTTTTTTCATAATTTTGTCATATGTTGCAGATGGCATGCAATAGTTCACAACTGATTGTCCCTTAGACTCTGAATTCAATTTTGAGCCCATATGTCTACCAATATCATCACTGAACATAATTCTTTTATGTACATCACCTTGTGTACAACATGTTACATCAATTGATGCACACAACGGCTGCTCTGCACTGACACTAGTATGGGAGCTTCCACATAAGGTTTTGGTGTTTATTAATTTTAATATATTTTTTTAGTTTATTTCTGCTGCAAAATAGAACTGACTTGTCTGGTTGATATGAGTTATCATTTGTGAGATCAATAGTAGACAAGTCCGGGTTTGAAACAATTGCAGAAGTAATAAACTGCGGGGCACCACTCATTAACTCACTGTATAAATTATTTGTTTCACGAGCAGCAGATTCCTGTGAGGACACTTCCAAGTCGGAGATGTGCACATGGGCATCTCTTAGTTCCTGCTCCAGTACTGAAGTCCTCCTCAGGGTCCTCTCATACTCTTCACTGCACTCTTGAAACCTATCTACTATAGATTGTAGGTGATCCCGCTCAATAACAACATCCTCATAACTAATATGAAGCCTTGAAAGTTCAGATTTTAATTTCTTTGTGTCATCTAACGCATTCACTAACAGATTTCCACACACACTTTCACACTTTTCCTTTTCCTTTCCGCCACTTTTCCTTTCCGCCTACACGGTCATTTAATAAATTTTCTACTTCTCGCGATTTTTCTTATAAATATTAGCTTCGTGCGTTTAGCACATTTAGCCAGTGTCATGTCAGTTTAGATATAGCTTATTTATACAATTTAGCATTTAACATAGCTATGTCCTTACTCTCTTACTTTTAGATCTCTGTTTTGTGTGACAAATAAATAAATGAAAACTGTAGCATAGGCTGAACAAATGCGATTACATGCTGCCAGATATGGTTTGCGTGTGTTCAACCCTGACTTTCATCATCTTTATAAACCATTACCGTCCCGCTACTAAGCACGAGGCTTCTTTTACAAACGAACGCAATATACATTACATACTATCACGCCTGTTTCCCTGAAGGGGTAGGCAGAGGCATATATATAGACGCCCACATTTTGCCAGTTATATTGTTGGTCCCACATAATAGGTGCCGAGCCTGTTGGTACCACTTATCGGGAACTTCTATATTTGCCAGAGTCTCGTCCGTTACTCAGCAGGTGCATCACTTGCAGGTGAGATTGGGTTGACTTCCGAGCTATTGGTAGCAGCCCTATACACCACTTGCCCCTTTATTAACAACGGCACCCTTATATCACGAGGCCAACTCGCACTTAACCAGTTCTTTGTAACATAGGGAGGCGTCGATATTTCGTAAGATCACGTATCCTTATGTGACATATTCTTCTTAACATATATCTTGGTTGGCACGTCAGAAATACGAAAAGTCACCTACATACCAGGTAAATGTTTCGCTTTGAAAAACTATTGCCTGAGCAATTTTTTTTTCTTTTAATAATTGTCAAAAACTCAAAAACTTGAAAAATTTACAAGTCTACAAAAACCTGTGTTCTGAAGTCACAACATTTAAAATAGGATAAAAAAAAATTCTTCTATTATAATACATATTTAATTATTATGTACCTAAGATTATTTGTTTTTTTTGTCCCTTCTGCTTTATACCTTTGGAGATAAGAACGTGCATATCTCTATCGTTTGGTTTTCAGGTAAACCTTAAATTAATTCACGATCCGTAGTATAACGTAACGTGAGAGAAAAGACGTCTTTGATTCGAATGTCTACAAGTATCTTAAATAATGTCGCGGGCGGCCTAATGTCTATCACAAATTAGTTAATTAGTTTATAACAGTTGCTAATAGCGCATCTAAATACATATGGTTGCTTGAGCCGTTGGTACCGGCCTAGAATACAACCGACCTTGTCGTGGTGGGGGGGCTAAGTACCTCCCGGTAGGGCCCGGAGGGCGCTGGGGAAAAGGTAACACCCAGAGATTGGCGACTCTGGGTGCCCTGAGTACTGACTACCGGGGGGAAAACTAAGAGGGACCTGTGGAGGGCGCAGCGAGCGGGCCAGGAGTGCCCGTCAAGCATCGCCAGGAGGGTCTTAGGAAGCGGGGGCAGGGGGCCCCTGCTGTCTAAACATGGACCCTCCGAGAAGTCGGCCACACACGTTATGGTCGCAAAAGGAGGTAGGAGGGGCGCGTCCACTGCATCTCTCTGAGGAGGTCCTCCCGGTTTTGGTCCGAGGGACGTTGGCCGCGGGCGGTGAGTCAGAGCTGCACCCCCGCCTCTTTCTCAACAAGCGGCGGGCGTCGTCGGCAGATTTTTAGTGGGTATTACTGCTGGCGGTCTTTTTTGCCGGTGGTGATTCCCACACACCTCTCTCGGTTCCCCTTTGACCGGAAGACAGTGCGTAAATGCATTTTGTTAACGACGGAAATCAAAAAAAAAAAAGGGCCAACTCCTTTCATTTCACGGGGAGTCGTAAGAACCGACGAAGAGAACTCCTACCGAATGATGGGCAGCAGAGTCATCTTACGTAATGGCTTGAACTGCGATCACCAACCCGCCTGCCTAGCGTGGTTATTATGGGCAAATACCCCCAATAGAATGTTATCTATTGGGAGGCTAATATTCAACAGTAGACTTTATAAGGCTGATATGATGATGTTCCTAACATTTCCTACAAACAAAATAAAATAAATACAACCGACTTGAATAACTAAAATCTCTATTTAAACTCACAATAGTCTAAGGAATGGGTAGCGAAGTGGTGGATCTATTGAGATCCACTAAATCCAGCGTTGCGAGCGCTAAACCAATTTAGGATTGCTTAAATTGTTTCCGCTAAGACTTCGCGTCTAGCGCTGCTTTGCTGCGAGGCAACTTCGTTTCTCCACAATTTATATGCAAAGGCAAATTGAATTACTAAGTGCAGCTTATACTTTCTTATTTGGCTTAAGGTGCTGTGTGTTTGTTTATATCCTCATTTTCTTAAAAGTTTTTTTGAGTCCTTAATCTATCTGCACTAATATTATAAAGAGAAAAGATTTGTATTTTTGTATGTAACGAATATATGTAATGTACGTATGTTTTGTATGTAATGTGCTTCGGAAGGCACGTTAAGCCGTTGGTCCCGGTTATCACTAAATGTGGTAGTCGTTAAGCCATGTTAGAGGCCTCATGGGCGGCTTGAAAAATTCTAACAGCAGGACGCCATACACCTGCCTCCGCCAATCCGCAATGGGTCAGCGTGGTGGAGTATGACCCAATACCCTCACACCTTGATTTGTGTGAGGAGGCTCGTGCTCAGTAGTGGGACGTTAATGGGCTGTGATGATGATGTAACGAATAAACTCAAAAAGTACTGTACCGATTTTAATAATTCTATTTTCATTAGAAAGCTACATTATCACTGAGTAACATAGGCAAAATTTTAATTTGGAAAAAAATAGGGTTCAGTAAGATATTTGGGATTTTCGTACACAAAGTGTAAAAAAATCAACCAGAACAGTTACTCATTTAGTGTACGCTGCCTAAACTATAAAATATAGAACCACAAAATGTACAAATTCCTATTTATGTCGAGTGAGGCACAACTATTTTTTTCTTTAAAAATCTTGAATTATTTTTGGTCTACATTTAAACGCATTTATTTTACTTATGCTATTAATCCTTATCAAAAAAAATTGTTCACTAAATTTTATCACTAAGTGCAGTTTATGAAGATAATATTTGGTATTGGAATGATCAAAATTAGACGCTTGGTTTTGAAGTTATGGCGAAATTATTTTAATACGCCCTATCACGGGTCGGGGCTCCTGACCATCAATTTATTTTGTTACCTGAAAATAATTTAACATCATATATTGTTTATAGAAAAGCTCTACAATAATCGCTTTAGTTATCTATCCCAGAACAACGGGTCGCACTCCGGGATTTCCGGTAGGAATGAAAATTTTGTATTAATTACATTTAAATATTTTCATCATTAACAACTTTAACATCCACATAAAGACAATCTATGCAGCCTGTGTCTGTGAATTGACCTGGAAATCATTTTGCTGACCATGTCTTTCCTGGGTAGGCATTTTGTAGCGGGAGCCGCGGGCGACCGCTAGTATGATATAAACTAGAGCCCGCCCGTATCTTCGCCCGCATAACCTATATATTTAAATTTGTACTATTAGAGTTCATGTTAACTAAGAACATTTTTACTTTTTAATTATATACATAAAAATCATCTTGATAGCCTTGATAGCTATAGCAATATTTCCATAGTTAATAAAATTCTTGCTGTCTCACTTCTTCTTCTTCTTACTATTTCACTTTGTATAAATTTGTATGTTAATTAGATTGATTGATAATCTAAATTAAAATATATAGTTCTGGTTAATGTTAGTAAATTTTTATCTGTGGGGGCTTGTTATTGTCAAATCAAATAATTTATTTACGTAGGTAGATAACATTATGTTTAGTAGTTTCACTATGTTCTGCTTTCAATGGCGTGCAAATGTTTAGTAAGAAAAATATTAAATGAAATTAATAATATTATTACTACATCATTCAAACAAAAAAAAAACAATATTTTAATTAAAATTATTATGTTCTAAGTCAATTTAAAAATACAATTTTTAGATAATTTATATAATGTCAAGTTAAAATAAACATGGTGGTCAGGTACACATTCAATTCAATTATTATTACTAAAATTATTTATACTAGAATTTCCTTATTAAGAAATTCAGCGACCGTATAGTAGGCTTTTTTTATTAGAAGCGAAAGTAAAAGTTTTCTGAATTTATAAATATTAACTTCTTTTAACTGTTTTGGTAGTTTATTATTAATTTTAGAAGCCATACCGTAAAAACTATTTCTTTTTAAAGTCGTTTTTGAGACTGTGGCACTGAGTAGTACTAAGAAGAATAGTTTTCATTTGAAGTATCGATCTGTAGGACGCCCAAAGAAAACAAAACCGAATATATAATACAAAACATTTCCCTGGAACATCAAATTTATATCGAGTAGTTGAATGTCTTTGGTATCGTCAGGTACTCAAATCTCGGCACGGCGACAAATCGAATGAGCGACTCGCACCTCGCTCGAATACCAATCGAGTAGATATTCAGTGAGAATTCAATTCGGATTTAAAAGCGAATACTGGTGTTCCGGAGACACGTATTAGGTATCTTTTAAGTAATATTTTAATTCAATTGGAAACTTTTGCTTTTGTATTTCTTTACAATTTATAGTTGCATCCAAACAGGTTTTAAGTTAATTTTGAATATGTATAATAATAATTATCAAATCTCTTAGTCACACCAATCATTTATTTCAGAAAAAAGTATCATTAAGAATTTATATTATGGATAAGAAATAAGGGATAAACATACAACGTGTAATTACGTTCTTAATTGTAAATATATACTTATCACCAGCAGTTAGTAGCTTAGTAGCTCTGACTAGTTTTTAGTAGTACTACTAGCGTGCGTATAAAAATGCTGCGCTGGATGTGTGGAGTTATGCGGAAGGACCGAGTCAAGAAATCGCTCATCTGCGGCATCCTTCCGATAAATTGCAAGAATGTCGCCTACGCTGGCACGGCCACATTTTACGATAACCGGTAAACTACAACAAAGGTCTGGCCATGGCACCTCTACCCGGCCAAGGTAGATTGGGCAGGAAAGGCTGGCTTGAGGTCGCAAGGGATGACATGCGTACCAATAACATATCAACCTAGGATGCCGAAGACCGTGGAGGAGAAGATTTAGGAATGCGGACCTCGGCCCCGTAAGGCAGCAACCGGAATAACGCAAAGATGAAGAAGACTAGCAACCAATTATTTACTTAAAGGGAGAACTGACGGTAATATACAATTTAATATGCAAAAAAAAGATGAAAATCAACAGGGACATGAACAGAAGCAGATCAGCATGAACAAATAGGATCAAGAGAAGAAGGGGAATACTTACCGCCGAGTACTGAAAAGTCAGCGTCAATTGGCCAACCAATAACAACCAAAGCGCCATATATATCGGAACACGTTAACGCACTTGATAATAGAGATGTTTATCAATCTTATGGCGCTTTGGATGTTGTAACTGGAGGGAGAAAAAACTTACCTCGACGATTTTCTTGCCCGTTCTTTTACGATCAAGTTCCGCCTGCTGTGAATGGGCGCGCTAGTTTTTAAGTTTTTTGGCCTTCATAAGAGCTCTTTTGAAATGATTCTTTCACTTTGACTTTTGACTTTTTGACAACCATGACTCTGACTATACAGTACCTAATAGTCTCATTCTGATCTGCTTCTGTTCACGGTCTTTCTGCACATAGAGCGATTGCCGTCTTGTTTCCACAACCCATAGGAAAACAACGCGCTGTGGTTGAACCAGTTGTCAGAATATTAGATAGCACTGACTTTTTAATAAAGACTGCCAATGGATAGTTCATGACAGCCGGGACCAACGACTTAACGTGCTATCCGAGGCACGGAACTAGCGATAATTATGCACATAACTTCGAAAAGTCATAGGTTTGTACCAGGGTTTGAACCCGAGATCCACTGAATTAGATATCGCTGCCCATATATAAGTAACTCTTCAAGACACTTCAAGTCTCCCGAGACCAATATTGAACCATGAATGGGCTGCGATGATGAACTCGTCCTCTCAAGTATTTCAGACAAAACATAAAACAAATTAGTATAATCAGCACACTGTTACCAACTAGAAGCGAGCAAGACGTTAAACAAAGACGAGTAAAGTTTCTTAACTAGAGGCGTTTTACAACGTGGTGAGGTAGGATAGGACTGACGCGTACAGAGGCGTTCTTATAAGGTTAAGTTGTCCAAATATCTAAGAAGGCTTAAAAAAAAGAGTAAGTAGGATTTTCTCCAAGGTTATCACAATCGCAACTATATATTATATCTAAAAGGTTCGATTACACGAAGAAATGTTTAGTGGTATATCAATGTTTATCATAATTTCGGCCTATTAATATATTCGAATGCTAGCCTAGGGCCTCCTTTCACAAACCATGGTAAAATTTGAATTTAGGTCGGCATATGACCTAAATTCCTAGCAGACGCTAAGCGTATCCGCGGAGGTGTATGAGAAAAAAGATAAGATACTCGCAAAAATAATATAATTTAAATAGTTTACAGTGTGCGCCTACCTTAACTCAGTTCCGAGAACTTGAAGACGCTGTAACAGAATATGTCCTTGCGGGAACTAGTTGGAAGCTTCTTTTAATAGCCATCGGTTAGCAGGGGGTTCAACTTTGACAGTACTTATGCAAGAAGATATAGGGTGACAGAATAGCTATTAGGACATGAAGCACTTGTCATTGCATGGGCTCATAATGATAAGAAACGAAGATCATGGCCGTTCAGGTTTCATGTGTGGAACAACTTAACCTTAGGTCTTATGAAATGAAAAATGAAATAAAATTTTATTTAGCCATAAAATACATATAAACAAAGGACAGAAATCAAAACAACAGTTTTTACACATAAGTTTACTTATAGTATGCCTAAAAAGGACTCCACTCAGCATGTGCTGCAGTGGAGGACCACAACAGCGCTGGTCTTCCGTGGAGACGTGTCTTACAAACAACACGGCAAAGACAAATATCATGTCATATGTTCATATTCCACCTATCCCAATAATCGAGGCAAACTCGTCGCTTAAAGTTGATGACGAGTAATACTTTTTTTTTTTGGTGGGAAAATTATTAAATGACCTTCCCCCGCAGTGGGTGGAGCGGGAGGGTGTGTCAGACTTCTACTGACTAAAAACCATCCATGTTCCTTCTTTTGAGCCTGCTATGAACCGAGGCCGCGGTAGCCCTTCAGTCCCGCAACGAGTTGATGACGAGAGATGACGAGTAATATCAAGGACATGGGCAGAAAATGGCGTCCGACCCGAAGGACCGATGGTCTGTTCTTGTAAATCAATTTGGGTGTCATGGACATAGGCGAAGTTAACTTCTAATGGCCAATATAAAGAAATAAATAAACATTTTCTGACAATTACACCAATAATATGGTTTCAATATAAGTATCATTAAGAACTTGTGTTATGGGTACTTAATAACGTATAAACATTATTTTTTTCTGTAAACATATACTTAATATACAAAAAAAAACACCCAGACCAGAACAATTATTCATATTTTGCACACAAAGATTTTTCCTGTGTGGGAATCGAACCCACGACCCCAGGAGTGGAGTGCGGGTATATTCGCCACCACGCTAGATTGGTCTTCATGGCAATGATGATAAAAATTTAACAAGATGTATTGATCACATCAACTCATTGCATAAAGTAAAAATTTCCATAGTTCGCAATTTGCGTAGCGTATACGTTGAAACTTGAACTTAGAGAAATCCATGCATGTAGAATGTTGTAACGTTGAGTTACATTAAGCGAGATCTTGTTTAAATTGTAATACTGTGTTTACGTTGTTGAAGTTGTTTAATTTAGTGGATTCACATATCGCACCTTCGGTAAGACAAGGGCATAATTGCAATATTTGCAATTTTACAGAAGAGCCATTTTAAGATATTTTTTGCGCTCAATGCGATCTTGTTTATTTAATATTATTCTAAAAAGAAATTCTCCTGTACATGAAGTAAACTATATATTATGGTATCTTTGTCCCACCAGTTGAAAAGGCATTTTTAAAACACTTTTGCATACCTAAGTAATTTTCACAATTTTTGACAATTATGCCCTTGTTTTCCCGAAGGTGCAATATGTATATACAATCACGCCCGTTTCCCCGAAGAGATAGAGAGACATAATTAATATACGCACAAAATTTGTAAGTAATATTTGCGGTTCCACGTGGCAATCTTATTGCCGTTTACCGGATTTTGTTTGCCAGAGCCTCGTCCGTTAGCATTCAGCAGGAGCACCACTTGCAGGTGAAGTGGACTTGGGTTACTCAGATCGTGGTAGGAGATCTATTTAGTAAATTTAGCGTCAAGTATATATTTGTGCATGTAATAAAAACTGCATTTAAGTTATTTTCCTTTGTTTAAAGAGCCGTAACTGAGGAAACAAATACAAATATGTAAATAAAAATAACTCTTAATAATCTACTTTCTTAAATAATTATTAAAAATAAAAACTAAAAACTATAAATAAAAGATGTCCTCCAACTGTGGGCCCATGGGTATAGTGTACGTTTCCTCTTTGGATTGCCAGGCCAATACGCTGGCAGAAGAAGCTGCTAACCTTCTTGTCACCGGAAGAAGCAATGAGGCGACCACTTAACTCTTTCACGAGCTGCTTTGCTTCCGGCCCCCATGGACCCAATGTCTCCACCGCAAACGGAACAAAAAAAAAGTTAGGCCCTAGATTTCCGTATTTATTCCGTTTGCGATTTTCAGCACTGAAAGTTATTGAAACTGTTGAATTTTGTACAATTGGTATCCAGACACAATTGAAATACTTCTGTGTCCATTTCCTGGCAGCTCTCCGCCACCTCACAGATTAATAGCCCAACACCGAGAAAGTTTTAGCCAAGTTGAACGTGGCAGTGTTTGAAAGTGTATCCTTGTGTAGAACTTACTTCTGATGCAATGTTCATTAAATGCCATCACGAAAAATAGTGGTTGCAATTTTTTCACCATGAATAAAATTTTAAGTCATCTGTGCTTTATAAATCATCATATCCTAGCATTATTACGGTTGCCCTAGACTTAAGCTTAGGGCCCAGGGTCTGCTAACTGGTTTGATCAGATTTTTTTACTGAATTTCAGTTATCACGTGGAACGATTGCCTTCTGACCCCCGCAACCCAGAAACCAGCAGATAAACCAGCTGTTAGGATGTGATAAGGCACTGACTTGTGACTGTTCTTGACAGCCGGGACCAACGGCTTAACGTGCTTTGCGAGGCACGGAACTAGCGATAATTACGCACATAACTTCTAAAAGTTATAGGGCGCACCTATATCTATACCCACGAGGGCTTAAACTAGAAACCCTCTGAATTAAAGGCAAGGGGTCTCGCCACTGTTCTTTCTCTGCTCATCTATTAATTCTTTATAAACCAAGTTTAAATCTGATAAATGGCAATCGCAAAAACTTATAATTTAATATAATATCTAAGTTTGGTGCCTGTAAAGATAGTTGTAAGTTTTATGAATGAATAAAATAAATAAATAAATATATTATCAATTTAGCAAAAAAGTCTTATTTGTAAGATGATTAATAATTTACAAGGCTGATCTATAGGTCTCCTTTTTTTGCTAATAGATATGTTTCACCAGAATGTAACTCAGTTAAAAATGTGTGCCTTTAAATCTCGCAGTTTTGAGACGTGCCGAGACTTTTGTCATAATTATGCTGTCTCGTATCCCGGGACTTTAAAATTGTCGTGACTTCCCAGACCCTACCTCCAATACCTACACATAACATCATATTTGGATTACTTGTAAACTCAAATTCAAACCATTATATTATATAGTAGTTGAAAAATTCAAAATTAAATATATATCAAAGACAATCGAAATATGATTACTCTAAATTCACGAAGCATAGATTCACTTATATGCAAAAAACAAAAAAATAAAGTGCCAGCTCCAAGCCACCGCTAGTCGTAGGAACTGGCAAGAAACTCACAAGCAATGCTTTTGTAATATGTCTACTTTTAAGAACTGTATTAAAATCAGTACTGTAGTTTTAGAGCACAATGCGTGTACAAAAAAAGTAGAAACTGAAGTTATATAAAGTGGCAAATTTAAAACTGCTGTCCCTAAAACCATATTAATGTAAATGCGGCTAACGTGCAGTACTTCATATTTAGAATTTAAACGTTGTTGTTATACAATTGAGTTCATATTTCAGAAAATACCTTCTGACATTTATCGGCTGTCTAGCTATAGGAGGGTAGATATATTTGCATACAATTTCCTGATTTTATTTCCTTGACACGCTAAACATATAATAAAAATTGTACAACTATTTATTGTTCTATACAATGTGTTTAATTTTAGTAGCATAGGATAGTTATTCCGTACCTAATATGCCTTTATTTTACCGCTAGTACCTAACACTCGTAATACCCAATAACAATAAACGATTGACAATACAGAATGATTGTAAGCCCACCCTCTGTCTAAGTTCAAAGCCGCGGTTGTAAGAGGGCTGTAAAACAATGGCTATTTGTTGAATCGTACCAAGTTTCATCCCTCAACACAATAATAGGTCTCAACTCTCGGCTAGCGATCCATCCCCATCGCGAGAAATATTTTCTTGCAGCTACGACAAATTTGTGAGAGATGTCGGTAGTATTTTTTTTTAAGATAAAGAAACCTTTTTTTTCTTTTTAATAATAATAAATGGCTTCGTGCGTTTAGCACATTTAGCCATTGTCAAGTAAGATATACATTTATAACATATACATTATGGTAAATGAGAATGAGTGGTGATAAAGATGATAAATTGTAGATGAGATGCTCCTTAATAAACCACTTGAGGGTTTCGGGGGAGAGCATCTCAGTCCTCAGTAAAGATGTGGGAGTATACCGAGATCTCATATGGAGTTCTTGAAAGAATTTGAAATGTGATATTGCACTGTTTTGTTTCATTTACCAACACTCATGTACGTTCACTGGCACTTAACGGTTAATGATCCACCATTATATCACAAATTTTTAAAAATAAAACTGCAAACATGACGCTTCACTTTCCCGCCCAGAAGTTTTGACGAATATTATAAGACCACACTTTGCCAATTGAATATTGGTGTTATTCCAATTCGTTCATGACTAATTTCATATTAATGTATGGAGAGAGTAAGATTCCAATTTCAGTCATAGATCCCGAAATTTTACACTCGATGACATTAAAAGTAAAATTTTGCACTTATTGGAGTAACGCAGTTTAAAAATTAGATTGGCGATGTATGAAATGCTTGAAGGGGCGAACAAATATGTACGTCAACCAACCAAACCATTCTAACATTAAAAAAAATTAAAAAAATCTCACCTTTATCAAGCGCACCGCACACTGGGAACAACGATGCATTAAGAGATACCCTGATCATAGACAATGGAGCATTGTAGGCCCGATACAATCTGTGAGCGGTGTAGCGTCACTCAGGACTCAGGAGCACTAATTGATTGTTTTATTTTACTGAGGTATTCATTAAGGGATTTTTAGTAACAATCCGCTAATGTTCGAATGACAAAGTGTTTTTAAATTCATTGTACTACAACTATTTAGAAAAAAAAGAAGAATATAGAACAGACACACATACAAGCGGAATCAAATACAAACACACACTCAAATACACAAACACAAGTATCATTTTCCTACTGACATATTTAAAAGTAATTATAAGTCTAACATACACTCGCACACACACAAACATACACACACGCACAATAATAAATAAATATTCTCTTACAATCACCCCAGTTATTTAGTTCTAAGATAAACATCATTAAGAACTTGTGTTATGGATACAAAATAACGGATAAACATACATAAATACATCTTTTTTTCTTTTTTTTTTGTAAATACATACTCAATATACATAGGAAAACACTTAGGCCAGAACAAATATTCATGTTTATGCCACGAAGATTTGTCCTGTGTGGGAATCGAACCCACGACCTCTGGAGTGAAATGCAGGTATACTGACCTTCACGTCATATCGGTCGTCAACAATATTTTTGTTTGTGGGTACTGTGTCGTAAACTTTACTTAAGTGTCTATAATTATATTTAAAACTAAGTAATTATTGTGTGTATAGCCATTTATGTACATGTACAGTATATTTTTATACCTTGGGTGTATGGGGATCCTACCTAGATTTGAGGAACACAAGCAAACCTCACATGCAAGTGGTGCAAAAATTCCCGGTAAGCGGTAATAAGTTTGCCACCTGTTACGTGGGACCAACAATATAATTAGTGAAAAGTGGGCATATAAGATGCCTCTGCCTACTTCTTCGGGGAATGTTCTGTAAACATTATTGGGGTTTTTGGAGGGATCCTTGATTCATCATCATTTCAGCCCATTAACGTCCCACTACTGAGCACGAGCCTCCTCTCACATATCAAGGTGTGAGGGTATTGGGTCATACTCCACCACGCTGACACAGTGCGGATTGACGGAGGCAGGTGTATGGCATCCTGCTGTTAGAATTTATCAAGCCGCCCATTAGGCCTCTAACATGGCTTAACGACTACCACATTTAGTGATAACCGGGACCAACGGCTTAACGTGCCTTCCGAAGCACGGAAGCGCTCGATATCAAACGCCACACAAACGGTCACCCATCCAAGGACTGACCTCTGTAAACTCTGCTGTACTTCGGTGATCGTTTCCGACCACTGAGCACCGCAGAGCTACGAGCGCTTCTGAGCTCTCCTTGATTTAAAGCTTTTGTAACACATCAATAATGTTGCTTTCCGTTAATAAAAGATTGTTTTTTAATATCGTTCCTGTGGTTCCGGAACTCAATTAATGCAAACAATCAAATCATTCCTTTTCATAATATTAGTATGATACTTAACAGTATCATTCTGCTAATGAAATATTTAAAACAATTGATTCCCTTTTTTTGCAAAGTATTACTGTTCAGACATATTGTAACTGTAAAAGTAAAAATAAGCAGAAAGCAACACAACGTTGTTTAGAAAAAGCAACAATGCTTTCTTAGCACAGAATTTGCACAAACATTTCTAGAACCTTTTATCCAAATTGAGCCCCACTTTCCATTAAGTGGTTAGGAGCCGTGGTATTGCCGATATCAATGAATGGGAATGAATTATATTCGAAAAACTTCTTTATTCGGCGTTATTCTGTTACAACATAAGATTACAAGAAAAAAACAAATGAATTGCTGTGGCCCCTTTTTTGCAAAGTATTACTTTTCAGACTTTCTTTCAGACGCTTTCAGATTAACTAAAAAGATAAATAATTTAAAAAAGTATACAGCGAAAGAACAGAGTTTAGAAAAAGCAACAATTCTTTCCTAGCACAGAATTTGCACAAACATCTCAGGAACCTTTTATCCAAATTGAGCCCCACTTTCTACTAAGTGGTTAGGGACCGTGGTATTGCCGATATCACTTGCTACCCGTACGTATTTTATGTGAAGGGGAATGTCTTGACATTTTTGCCACTATCTTTCACGTTTTCAATTCTAATAATACTTTCACACAATAGTGACAAATTTTCTTGATCAATGTTAATAGATAGATTTATTAGCTGTTTTAAATTATATTTTCTACTTTATATCACCGTGTTTAACCCTCTATGAGTCTATGCTAACCGGTTAAGAATTCATTTGGTATTAAGGTCGCTTTTTTCCCTACATATAAGTGTGCAATGATTTGAAAAAAAGACAGGGCTTCTAAACAAGAACTTTGTTTTTTGGTATTAACGTAATGAATTTTGAAGATAACGGTTCAAGTTTATATTGTATGAAACAAAAGAAAGGTTTGGCAATTACGAATGATCAGATATAATTTATAGATAAATATCCACCACAAACACGATTTATAAATGTCGATTCTTCTATTAAACAGTGTCATAACTTTTTAACAAAATTATTTTTATGAAAATAAGACATGAACGAAAAATCGACAACGAGACCAATTACTACATAATTAATATTAAATTATAATAGTTTCAGTACCTCAAACTTACAACAGTACTTAATGCCACACAGCCATCAAAAAGCTCTGTATCAGTTAAGCTTGAATCCAGCTAGGTCCGCTCACTGCGCGACTGTGTACAACTGTCCAACTGTCAATTCTAGCGTTTATCAGTGACCGGCCAAACTCTCCTCGCTGGGACTTTGTGGGCACTATCCGGTACTGCTTCAATCTGTTTAAATCGAATATTCTGGATGGTATTGACGAGTTATTTGTTGTACGAGTAGCGTTTTCAATGCATTACTGCTTTTATCAATTTTAATGTTGGTTAAATATCATCTTATACCTTTTTAAAAATAATGATTCCATCTGTGATATAGTGGATACTTTGCATATTTCATAAAGGTAGCATTATACAAAGACAATATTTTTGGGGTCCATAGGGGTATGTTTAGGAAAATTTGAAGTGATTTATTGAAATTATAAAGATTAAAACAGTTCACTATACACGGTAATATAATAACTTTAAAACTATGTCAAATTAAAAATTTCAAATGTAACAATGTCAAATGTAACAATGTCAAATGTAACAATGTCAAATGTAACAATGTCAAATGTAACAATGTCAAATGTAACAATGTCAAATGTAACAATGCCAATGTAACAATGTCAAATGTAACAATGTCAAATGTAACAATGTCAAATGTAACAATGTCAAATGTAACAATGTCAAATGTAACAATGTTATATGTAACAATGTCAAATGTAACAATGTTATATGTAACGATGTCAAATGTAACAATGTCAAATGTAACAGTGTCAAATGTAACAATGGCTGTCCCATAAGTAACGCTTAAGTCCATCTAAGTTGCAATATATAACTGGCTGTCAATTCTATCGTTTATCAGTGACTGGCCAAATTCCTGCTGGGAATTCGGTCCAACGATCCGGTAACTATAATTATAGAATAGTCCAAATCGTATTGATGAGTCATTTGTTGTTTGACCAGCGACTTTATTGCTATACAGTAGTTTATTTTTGTTATCAAAGTGTACAAATTTCTATAATAATAAAATTAGTAATACGCAATTTTCATCATGTTTACAGTGGTATGTTCGTAAATACTTCAAGAACACTTTTTATTGTAAATGCACTATGTAGACATTCATAGATTTGTATATAATGAACAGAGTTCGGATGAGCGGGTGTCATTACATGCAATAATGTGGACATGCCTGCCTAAATTATTACTAAAATAAAATCTAATTTTCAAAATACCAAAAGCGTGAGGAAAATATTCGTGTTCAAACCATTTCTGTGTTTTCTCTTTTATATTTAAATTACATTGTCTTATCGGACATTTCGCAAATTAAAGAATAATTTCTTTCTTATCCTAAAGTAAAACTATTTTTTTCTGTTTCTTTTGTTTATAAGGTAAATATTTTGATTAATCATGATCTTCAATATGTTTATAACTCCGTATAAACAAATCTACGTGTTCTGGTGGCATTTTGCTGTTTAGTCTGCTAGTTTTTAATTTATTGCTTTGCCAATAATTGATAAGACATTTAAACCTAATTCTAACTTATTGGCACAACGCCAATAATTTATTTTGTTTCATTTAATTTATTTTCGTTTTCCAATGTGAAGAGGAATAAACTAACCAATGAAAATTTAAGAAAAATATTAATAATTGATTTCAATAATAAGTCGTAACCAACCGATATTTTATTTTAAAAATTTAAATAAAAAATGTTTTTTATTTAGACGGCATGTTTATTTCAGTAATAATTTAAGAAGGCATGTCCACATTATGACACCATGTAATGACACCACTCATCCGAACTTTGATTATAATACACATCAAACAATAGACAATGTAACAATGTCTGTCCCATTAGTAAAGCTCGACTCCAGCTAGGTCGCAGTAGTGCTGTACATAACTGGCGAACTGTCAATTCTAACGTTTATCAGTGACCGGCCAAACTCCCTGCTGGGAATTCGGGCCAACTATCCGGTATTGCTAGAATCTGTTTGAATCGAGTCCGAATTGAATCGATAATTACAACATTGTTTTCATTGCGATTGAAATAATTCTCAAATGGCGACATATATTTTAATAAATATTTGTTTTGTAGAAGCTCTATTTGTTGTTTTTAACAATATGCTCGTTTCCCCGAAGGAGTAGGTGCAGAGGCATATTATACGCCCACACTTTGCCAATTACATAGTTGGTGCCACGTAATAGGTGGCAACTTAGTAGGTTGTTGTTTTCAAAAAGGGCGTGAAACGGTTTTAATAGGTCGGCATTGCGCTAGTGATGCCTCTTTGATCACTTTCAATCAGTTCCATTCAGCCTCATGCTTAATTGCTAACTTTTGGTTTAAAAAAAATAATATTTCTTTAAATTATAATATGTAATCTTCTTCATCAATGTTATGTGTTTAAAAATGTATGAACAACAACATGAATGACTTTACTCACATGTCTGTTAAGACGTTATTTTTAAATCGACTTCAAAACAACTTTGGTTCTATGTGCCCATTTGCTTATTTATTTATTTAACAATCAAATAATATATGCATATAAAATGTCTGTTGATCGGCAGGTGTACCACTTGCAGGAATGGTTGGCTTGGGCTCCTTGGGTCTTATGCACCGTATATATACAACATGGCACAGAATTAACGCACACCCTCAGACACCCCAATTAGAATATTTAATTATAATTAAAAAACGTGCAAAATAATTTTACTTTTATTTAATTAAATATGGTTTATTTAAGTTACTAGTAATACTCATCGAGGGCAAATCGTATGGGCATATTAGCGCTTTAGCCTACCGACCTACACACACAGAGAGACATGCACGCACACATCGCTTAGCACCGAAAAGTGCCGCAAAATAAATAAAAAAAATAAAAAAAAGTTTTTTTTTAAAAAAATAAACTATTTTTTAAATATTTTTAATCGATTGAGTAGCCGATTTATAACAAACTACTTTCTTGGTGTAACCCTTATTCTGTTACATGTTGTATATCATTTTAATTAGCATGTATTGAAACAAAATAATTCTACAAATTTATTGAGTTATGTCATTAACCACGTCACAGCCTGTATTATTGGGGAGTAATGACGATAATTTTGCACACAGAAATACCGCGTAATTGTTGCTCCGTTGAGTTATAAACGCAACACAATGAGAAATCACCAAATCATACAAAATGGCGAACCATCAATTTCCAATTTGTACCTTCACAAATAAGCATCATAAAACTTTTTATGTCTGGATGTGTCTTTGATAATTTTATTTTTCTCAATTTTTTACAGTTGCAATGTTATATAAAAGAAAAAAATATTTAAAAATGCACATTACAAAAATAACCTATAATAAATAGAATTTATAAAATGATGAACTTTATCAAAAAGATATCTCTTTCAGCTATATGCACTTATTTCTTAAATTAAAAATCTGCATAAATCTGTTCAGGTTTTGCTTGGCCACCTAACTGCTTAACCTAATTGACAGATTAATTCAAAATAGTTCTGAATTATTCAAGCATAAAAAAATTATAGGGCAAGATAATCTCCTCAAGCATTTACCATAAGGTCAAGCTTTCTACCTAATTTAATCACAATCAGGAAGTGGTCGGAAAGTGATTGCTAAACGCGTCTAGCAGATCTGTTGACCCGAATGTATCACATTACGGATACTTCAGTGTATCCGTAAAAAAGGTGTATAGGGTTCCTACCAAGATCTAAGGATCCCAAGCCAACCACACCTGCAAGTTGTGCACCTACTGATCAACGGACGAGGCTCTGGCGAACATAAAAGTTCCCGGTAAGCGGCAATAGACTCGAAATGTGGGCTAATGTGCCTCTGCCTACCCCTTCGGGGAAACAGGCTTGATAAATGTTTGTAAATTTAAAGTAAATTCGTTTTTAAATATTACAATGTAATCGTAACTAGTTTAACATAATGTGATGATTACATGAGCGTACGACATGATGAAATCAGTATAATTTTTGACCTTGTCTTTAGTGAAACGGGATAAAATAGTAAGAGCAACAGCGTTATATATCCGTCAAAAATGTTTTATACTATGTGTGATAATCGCATAAGCTGAAGTAAACATTAAGAATTTTCATACCATATTGAAGGGGCACAGGAGCAAAACAAAGAATATCTTATGAAATCCCAATAAATCATAAGTATGGCAATGGTATGGTTTTACCGCGTATTTTTATGTAACATAAATTAAAAACAAACATTATAGCAAGAAGAGTCTATATTATCATCAATAATTAAGCGTTATAAGGAAAAGTTATACACTTGAGCTGTAATGTAACAAATGAAAGTTTAATTTGCAAACATTTGCCGACAACGAATCTTATTTAAATATATACATATTTTTTTTAAATGCCAAACAAATAGTTTGTATCTGAAAGAAGTATATCCAGTATTAATATGTCGACATCGTTGGAAAAAAAGGTAATAACAGTAATCTGCATAATTCGCGCAGTGAATTGGAATTTTCGGTAAATAGCTGGACTGTCCCCTACAATTTGATGTTCGTATGCAAATTTAGTGCCTTTATCAGGTGTTGTGTATTAGTCTGGCCACAGTCAAATATCGAATAGTAAATCTTCTCCCACTTCATTTTCCATCTACCATCATCATTTCCCCGAAATTTCCTGTTGAACATAGACCTTCCCAACTGCTCTCAATGCCGATCGATATTGAGCCATCTGCATCCACTGGCTTCATGCCGCCCTGACCAGACCTCAGATTGGGTAGGAGGCCGTCGTTTGTTTTTTAAAATTATTATTAGTTTAAGTTTTATTAATGCCACTGCGTCATGAGGTGTTGCTTGAAAACCAGCGCAGCGATAACAATGTTGCATTGTTATAGCTGCATTACGCTGAAGCAATGCCTTTTGACTGCACAATTTCAGTTTTGTGAAACTCAACAATTGTTATGTACCTACTTGTGCAGTTAATAAACAAATCTTTCTTTCTTTTCTTTCTTACTTTGCGGTTGCCTTTTAAGAACCTTAACGCCTCATTAGTCGTCGGTTCTTAGATCTATGTGCCCCGCCAGATGCGGATTATTCTTCAATGCAGCTGTCAACCAACTGTAATACTTGATCGTAATAATCTTTGTGACCCTGGTGTGCTCGTGATTTGAAGCATTGGCACATGCAAAGATCGATTCCGCTAGTCGACCCACGAAGGCTTCTACACACTTTTGTTTCAAATTCAGAAGCCAGATTGCCTTGACGATCAGTGAAGGGTCTGATTTTGAAAGACCTCTAAATTCTTCCTAGCCTGCTTTCCTGTGAGCGCGTACCAAGCTTGGGCTGCATCTGACAAATTCCATTAACATATCCAGTCTTAAGTATCATCAGAGTATCATAATTATGCTACGTATAAAAGGTCAAATTCAAAGTCGCTATCGGTACGCGCATAACATTATAGCCATGGTGCACTAGTATCGTGCGAAGTAATAAGCAAAATTACCACGTATATAAGTTACTTCGTTATGGTATGAAATGGGTTCTAAAATAAGCTAAGTAGACTGTTCCCAATTTCAATTTTATCATACCTACTTGACAAATTCATTCTTACCCACTTTTATTGAAAATTTTTCATGTATGTGACTGTATGGTTTTTAATGAGAAAATAAATATTCTTTAAACTCAACTACAATTTTAAATCATCATCATAACAGCCATATAAAGTCCACTGCTGAACATTAACCCCCCAATAGATTACATTCTATTGGGGAGGTATTTGCCCATAAAAACCACGCTAGGCAGGTTGGTGATTGCAATTCAAGCCAGTACGCAGAATGTCACTGCCGTCCATCATCGGTAGGTTTTCTCTTCGTCGACATTTACTCCCCGTGAGATAAGACGGGTTGCCACTATTCTAGGCTGAAACCGCACCGGTTCTAATATTCCAAACTAATCTAGGCGTGCGCTAATTATTGATAGTAAATAAGCATTTACCAGCCAGCCCATCTCTTCCCTTGGTTGAAGTAAAAGGCGACTAAAGGACTAAAGACTGCACATAATATCCAACAGCTTAGAGCGGCGACGGGCTCACCACTTATCACGCTGAGCATTGTGCAGTTGTTGTTTGGTGAAAAGTAGACTGTGACAGTGGACTGCTTTTGCGGTCCTTATTGCCTAGTCTTTGACCTATCCCTTCGGGGATAATAGTCATGTATGTTAAAGACTTTAAAATATTAATTACACAAAAAGTTTTTGTAACATTTCTTAGACTATATCATTAAAAATCAGTAATTCATTACTCAACTTACTCCTCTTATTTGGGTTTAGGTCCAGAATTGGCTGAACTTCATTTATTATAAGGAGCGACTTCAGGCCTCTTTTACTGGACTAAAACTGCCTTAATCATTTCCTGTATATTTAGATCATTTGCACGTATACACCCAGCGCGTACTCAACATCATTGAAATCAGTTCTTATATATATTTGACGACCGATATGGCGTGGTGGCGAGTATACCCGCATTCCACTCCTGAGGTCGTGGGTTCGATTCCCACACAGGACAAATATTTGTGTGTATAAATATGAATATTTGTTCTGGTTTGGGTGTTTTCCTATGTATATTAAGTATGTATTTACAAAAAAAAAGTATTTATGTATGTTTATCCGTTATTTAGTATCGATAACACAAGTTCTTAATGAATACTTATCTTGGAACTAAATAATTGGTGTAAGTTTCAGAAATATTTATATTTATTTTATATCATGAAAATGCTTTACTTTTCCTATTTTAGTGTAGCATTAGTCCGGTATTGAATTGTGCGCGAGTGATGGAAATTTGATCAAACTTGATCGTGCGATTGGCATATTGGTTGAAATAGGTCATCGGTAATTAACTGTTCTATTTTCATAAACATTAAGCTATTATTCTCATTTTCCACTAATTACGTGGTGTTATTTGTGATTCAGCAATGATGTCGCACCGTTTGATGATCTGAAGAATTCGTGCTTTCATGACGGTATTCTATAAAATGCGCTAATTTGGTTCAAAACACTGAATGCATAGGATATATAAAGGCTGGTGTTAAAGTTGTTTCAGACATAGTATTTAGATTTTAGTTGAAGTATGATATCTATTTTGTATGTGTAAATTTTGGCAGCTGCTAATAATTAATGACTTTTGATTGAATAGATAATTTTTATCTGATTTGTTTAATTTTATGCAATAATAGTCGTATGTATACATCAGATTATTATTATGTAAGTTTTCGTTTTTGTTATAGTTTTAATATTTTCAACACAATGTAAATTGTTATGACATAAATGAATTGAATTGAAATTATAATACATATGACTGGGATGGCTTACACGACATTCAAAACAAGCTGAAATTAAATATAGAACGGTAGATTTCATACTTTATATTTGTTTGAGCCATACTACTAAATGAGTAAAATATACATTGGCTTGCGCAAAAGTAGAACAAGCTGAAATCAATTTAATTATTTTCATTGAAAATTAGATCTGATAATATTTATTTTTTTGTCTCTGCGACTGTAAAGATAAACAAGACTTCAACCTGATTGTAAATAGATTTACTCTCTTTCAGTATGGTACTGTAAAATCTTGATTTGCTAATTATAGATATGTTGCTTGTCATTCCAAGTCATCAGCTTGTATTCTTCTTAATTGCATTGCATTGCGTCATAGCTCGTATTTAGCTAGCTGCAACACTCTTATGACCGAAACACAACATTGCGTTTTTAGTAGCTGATAATCTGACCTAGTGGTGGAACTTCAATGTGGTAGTTACTAGGCATTACTATCACAACAACAACTATTACCAAACTCATTCAAACCGCTTTTAACTCTGTGGTGTTAGGTTACACATTTTAACAGCAGCACGCTAAACGTCTGCCTCCGCCTATTTACACTGGGCTTACGTGGTGGAGTATGATCTATAAGAGGTGGCCCACGCCCAGAGGTAGGCATGCCCGTTCATAAACGAATATAATTTTGATGAGACTACAACAAAAGAAGAACGCATATGCGCTTGGAAGAACATGCGAAGACATGTAGGTCTGAAATATTATTAATACATACATTCACGCCTGTTTCCCCAAAGGTGTAGGCAGAGGCATATAGTGTACTCAAACTTCGCTATTGACATTGTTAGTCCCACGTAATAGGCGACGAACCTTCAGCCGCTTATCGGAAACTGTTGCGTTCGCCAGAGCCTCGTCCGTTGATCAGCTGGTGCACAACTTGCAGGCGAGCTTGGCCTGGGCTCCTTTGGTCTTGATACGATCCCTTTACACCTATATATTATTAATTAAAGTCAAAATCAAAACAAAATACAATTTTGATGCGCTACCAAGGACCCAACCGAGTGAATACGCTATTAAACCGGCCACGTCCCGGGAGACGTATTGAAATACTGCTCGACTGAATAGCGGTTATCTGTATGATTTGCCGAAAGATTGCTTTATTGGGAGATGATGGGGATTTCATATAATTGGGTGCCCAGCTAGGATAAAAAGGTTTGTGAAAGCATAATTATGTCGCATTCAATGAAATCACAGTGATTATTGAAATAAGCAATGAAAGACAGATGTTTGCTGAAAGAGAAAATATTGTCTGTAAGTGAAATCAAAGGTTGCTGGAATTCTAAGATTCGTGCCTAATTATTTAGTTAAACTTTCAAGTGCTATTTTAATGTATTCTGAACGAAAGGTGCTAATGATCCTACCAAAATCTTAGGAGGCAAAGCAAACCTTAAGTGGTGCACCTGCCAAACAACGGACGAGGCTCTGGTGAGCATAAAAGTTCCCGGCAAGCGGGAATAGGCTCGCCACGTATTACGTGGGACCAACAATATAATTGGCGAAATATGGGCGTGCAATATGCCTCTGCCTATCCCTTCGGAGAAACAGGCGTGATATTATGTATATGAGTAGATATAGTATAGTATTTTTAACTCTTATAATATATAAAAATATTATAACATTACATTACAAATTGAAAACTTAATCCCGCATAAAGTTCTACTACTGAACATTACCCTCCCCAATAATTTACATTCTTTTGGGGGTATTTGGTATTGCCCATAATCACCACGCAGGACAGGCGGGTCGGTGATCGCAGTTCAAGCCAGTACGCAGGATGACGCTGCTGCCCATCATCCGGTAGGATATCTCTTCGTCGTCTCTTACGACCGATACAGCACGGCACCAGACCGCATTAAATAAGAATATATTTTATATCATGCAGGGTCATGACAAGTGCAACAGTCTTAATGTACAAGACTCTGAGGGAGCAACCATTTTTTTTTTAATTTACTTACGTTGGTAACAAAATGCATTTACGCACTGTCTCCCGGCCAAAGGGGGACCGAGAGAGGTGTGTGGGACTCACCACTGGCAGACACGACCGCCAGCAGTAATACCCACTAAAAATCTTCCGACGACGCCCGCCGCTTGTTGAGAAAGAGGCGGGGGGCCAGCACCTGGGTTGCAGCTCTGACACCCCGCCCGCGGCCAACGTCCCCCGGACCAAAACCGGAGGAACCTTCTCAGAGAGACGCAGTGGATGCTCTTCCCACCTCCTTGTGCGACCATAGCGTGTGTGGCCGACTTCTAGGAGGGTCCATGGTTAGACAACAGGGGCCCCCTGCCCCCGCTGCCTAAGACCCTCCTGGCGCTGCTTGACGGGCCCTCCTGGCCCGCCCGCTGCGCCCTCCACAGGTCCCTCTTAGTTTCCTTTCCCGGTAGTCAGTACTAAGGGCACCCAGATTCGCCAATCTCTAGGTGTTACCTTTTCCTTAGCGCCTCCTGCGCCCTACCGGGAGGTACTCAGCCCCCCACCACGACAAGGTGGAGACCAGTCTGGGGGGCTGAGGGAGCAACCATAAGTTAACTGGGACTGATTTAGCTCATTGAATATACAAGTACAAAATTCCGAGAAAAATGAAATGCGTAGGAATTTTTTAGATTTTTTTTCGCTCGAATACTTCGTTAACTTGAAGTTGGATTTATAATTCATGAAAACAGTGAGCGCGGCCGAAGTTAAATCGAGTTTCGCTGTCCCTGGAACGATTGTGTATTTTATATCTTATGTTCAAACGTTTTTAGTAATTCAAAATGATAACTAAAGTTGAGCGGCATTTGCATACGTAATACTTTATGTTGGTGACCCTCCACATAAAATTGCCGTGATTTTTTAAAATTCAGACCTTGTTACGTTTTCTTTTAGTTTTTATTTTACTTTTAAAAGGTACCAACTCGATACATATTTTATTTTAGTTTTTGTTTTTAAGTTTAGATATTTTTATAAATCTTAAAATATTTAGGGACTTATGTCGTTATTTGACCATGCCAGTTCCTGACACAATAACTCTATGTACTATACAAATAAAACATATCTCTAGTCATCTTTGTTGTCAGTTTTGCTAGGATTGGGTGATACATGCCTATATCCCACCGATTAATCTTGTACTGTATACAAAAGCAAAGCCTTCTGCTCGCGTATCTGACACATTCCATCAATAAATGCTGTTTTCGATGGTGTTACACAAATCGCAATTAGGGGATGGCACTTTGCGCATCAAATATGCACATGAGCTCAAAGGAAGGAGTCCAGATCGCATCCTAAAGGCTGTGACTAACAATGATCTGTTGTACTCAGTACTTATGAACCACGGTATATGAAGAGGCTCACATTGGATACTTTTATACCATATGCCTGTGCTTCTAGATCTCTCATTAAAATAAGTTTTCCATTTATCATAAAATTTGTTCTTATATATATTAACAAACTCAGATTAATGAGGCACATGATCGGTTGGTTGCCCTTGTACAACGGCTGCTGTTGCCAGTCTATCAGCCCTTTCATTACCTTCAAGACCTCTGTGTGATGGCACCCATTGCAATATGCCCTTTTCATTTAGTGAGTAAATATGGTATAAGCTAATGAAATTCCTCTCTTGCCATGTGTACATTTTATAAGTTGTAAGGCACTTTTGCTATCTGTAAAGATAACTATATTTGTATGCGGCGAGTCGAATGTATATGATATTGCTTTACATATAGCAAGGAGTTCCGCTGTCATGATAGAACAATTATTATAATCAAGTTTATACATTTCATTATGCTGGTAATAAGAACCGTAAAATGCAGCACCCAACCCGTCTGTAGGTACCTTTAAATCCGTCTGTGTATAAAGAATACCAATTATCATATTTGAGACGCAATTCTCGCAAAACGTCACCTCTAAGAGTATATATAATAATTTCTGCATATTCAGCCTTTAATTAATAGTATGCAAATGTGTCTCACGATAAAACGCAAACCATAACTTAATAATATAAAGTAAATTGAAAAATATTTTATTAAAAAAACAATATAGGTTCACATATTTCGGCAGATATCCCCGTTAAAGCGAGAAAACGTCGTATTAGGAGAAGCTATAATTAACTTATTTATTTATTATTCACAAAATAGATTATAATATTAATATCTACACAAAAGTGTATGTGTGTACTCGTGTGGGTGTGTGTGTGGATGCGTGTATTGAATTTATCTATAATTTACTTAGTTATTTGAGTAATTTTCCACTTTATCATAGCTTAGGTTATGCAACCACAAAGTTGTCATTAAGTTGCACTCGCAAAAAAAATATTCAAAACATACTACACAATTAAATTAAAATTAGACAAAATTACTGTAAAAATGAAACAAATTAATAAATACGAATTATAAATCAGATAAAAGTATGGAAATAAAATAAATTAATTCCCACACATTTAAATAATTTATATGTTAACCGCGTCAGATTTTAGATTTTAATCCGATTAATTTTTAAGCCCTGACGTAAATGAGATCAGCATTAAGTCATAAACTCATAACATACTTTTAACAAAGTAAAAATACCAAATGCGAGTTCTCTTTTTTCCAAGATCAAATAAGGATAAGAATAAGGAGTTAGACATATTTTTTTATTTCTGTGTTTTATTAACACGTAACAATTGCAACTTTCATGTGCAAGTACTATTCGAATTTAGAATTTCCAAACTATTCAAATTGGCTTGTAATGGCTGTATGTAAAATGAACATAATTCCTGTCTCAAACAACATTTCTAAGACGAGATTTAAATTTAAATCCGCATTCCGCGTCTGATGTATTTACATTTTATCTCATTTAGGCTTCTATGTAAATTGATGTAAAACTCAACATGTTTCGATTTATGAAATTTCGTATGTTGCCTTTCGTCTTGATATTTTATTTAAAGCTGAGTTTAGACTAAAAACCATAAACTTATGAGGTTACTTTTTTATTTACTTCAGTATACTGAAACTTTCTACAATATATATTGCCGACCGATATGGCGATAAGGTCAGTATACCTGTTCTTCACTCCAGAGGTTTTAGGTTCGATTCCCACACAAGACAAATATTTGTGTGCATGAACATAAAAATTTGTTCTAGTCTGGGTGTTTTCCTATGTATATTAAGTGAGAGAATTTGAAAATTGATGTTGCACTGTTTTATTTAATTTGCCAACACTCATGTGCGTTCACAAATAAGTAAGGGCTTATAATCTACCGTTATAACACAATAATAATCGAAATATCACAAATTTTAGAAAATTATAACAAATCTACAAACATGACGCTTCACTTTCCCGCCAAGAAGTCCATACCTAAAGTTTTTTCTTTATTTTAAATAATGGCTTCGTGCGTCTAGCACATTTAGCCAGTGTCAAGTAAGTCATTATAATATATAATTCATAGTAAATGAGAATGAGTGGTGATAAAGATGATAAATGGTAAATGAGATACCCTCCCCTAATCCCCTTGAGTCCTCAGTAAAGATGTGGGACTATACTGAGATCTCACATGGACTCCTTGAGAGAAAATTTGAAAAGTGATGTTGCACTGTTTTGTTTGATTTACCAACACTCATGTAAGTTCACAAACACTTAACGGTTAATAATCCACCGTTATTAAAGTAAAGTAAAGTAAAGTAAAAAAAATATTTATTTCATAAACTATTATACATAGTACTTGAAAACGTCATGATTACAAATGAAAAAAAAATACAATCGAAATAATATTACACTAAATCACGAAGCTTAGATTCACTTACATGCAAAAAAACAATTTAAAAACAAAAAATAATTAAGTGTAAGTGAATCTAAGTGCCAGTTCCGAGCCACCGCTCTGTAAGAAGAACTGGCAAGAAACTCACAGGCTATGCTCTTTTAAATATGTCCATTAGTTTGGTACTAGAATTACAATCTTCATTTGTCTGTGAAGCTATACAATGCAATATAACATAACCTTAACAATATTTATTTTTTCAAGTCATTCATATTAGAATAGCCTGTTTGAAACGGCAGTTTAATCCCAAGCATTTTTATCTGCCATATAGTCTTTAACAGAATAGTATCCCTTTGAAGACAGCTTGTGTTTTATGGTTAATTTAAATTTATTTAGGCTCAATTGCTGTATGTTGCTTGGGATTTTATTGTAGAATCGTACACATTGACCTTTAAAAGATTTGTTTATCTTTTGGAGCCTAGTGGCAGGTACAACTAATTTATGCTTATTCCTTGTGTTTAGGTTATGTATACAGCTTTTCTTACTAAATTGATCAGTATTCTTATGTACATAAACCAGGTTATCATAAATGAATTGACCGGCCACTGTCAAAATACCAATTTCTTTAAACTCTTTTCTTTAAACTTTTCCCTTAGTGAATGTCCACACGGGAGATTATAAATTGCTCGAATAGCCCTCTTCTGCAGCACAAAGATAGTTTGAATGTCTGCGGCACAACCCCACAGAAGAATACCATAGGACATAACACTATGGAAATAGCTATGATAAACTAGCCTAGCTGTTACAACGTCTGTTAATTGGCGAATTTTCTTTACCGCGAATGCTGCAGAGCTAAGTCTACTCGACAATTCACCAATATGTGGGCCCCACTGTAGCTTAGAGTCTAAAGTAATCCCTAAAAACTTGGTAGTATCCACAAGGGTCAACTCATCCTCCTTTACCATAATAGTTATTACATTATTTTTTAATAATAGTTATTACATTATTATTTATCACATTATTACACATTAATGTTAGAAATATCACAAATTTTAGAAAATAAAACACCGATGATTTTTAGTCAGTAAAAGTCTGACACACCCTCCCGCTCCACCCACAGCGAGAGAAGGACATCAGATGATTTTCCGTCCGTAAAATCCGTCCTTTTTGACTGGTCTCCACCTTCCGCCTCTTTCTCAACAAGCGGCGGGCGTCGTCGGAAAATTTTAGTGGGTATTACTGCTGGCGGTCGTGTCTGCCGGTGGTGAGTCCCACACACCTCTCTCGGTCCCCCTTTGGCCGAGAGACAGTGCGTAAATGCATTTTGTTACCGACGTAAATCAAAAAAAAAAAGAAAGGTCTATGTTCATCAGAGAATAGCAGATAACATAATTTACAATGAACACGTTAGTCACCAGTATGACCCAAATAATAAATAAATAAATATTTCTGACACTTACACCAATTATTTAGTTCCAAGTTAAGTATCATTAAGAACTTTTGTTATGGATACTAAATGACGGATAAAAATACATAAATACTATTTTTTTTGTAAATACATACTTAATATACATAGGAAAACACCCAGACCAGAACAAATACTCATATTTATAGACACAAATATTTGTCCTGTGTGGGAATCGAACCCACGACCTCAGGAGTGGAATGTGGGTATACTCGCCACCGAGCCATATAGGTCGTCGTCAAATGCATAGTGGAGAAGAAGCTCATAATACCCACGCTAAGGAAAAGCTTACCTCTATACTTATCCCATGCCGGCTTCATAAGATCTAAGACCGGCATAGCTGGCTTTCTTTGGGTGAATTTACCACGCCTGTTTCCTCGAAATGGTAGACAGAGGCATATTTTCGCCCACTTTCGCCATTCATATTGTTGATCTTACGTGGCGAACCCATTGCCCTTCACCGGGCACTGTTATATTCGAAAAAGCCTCGTTCGTTGATCGTCAGATGCACCACTTGCAGGTGAGGTCGGCTTGGGCTCCTCAGATCCGAGTAGGATCCCTGTACTTGTTTGGGTGAAGCTTTTGTTTAATAGTGGGAAGCTTGATTCGTTCTATTTTTTTTTTTAAACTTGCAAAAGATTGGAATAACTATCACTGTTTGGATAAAGCATAAGTTGAGCAGTAAGGCAGTTGGCTGATACATTATCACAATTTTTTTACATGTAAGTATTTAGTATATTTCTTATATAAAATGTTTGTTACTGTGTACCCTAACCCCGTAATATGTGGAACCTCATAATTCCCGCGCCGAGGAAAATCTCATCTCTGTACAAATCAAATATTTAGCTTAGCCGAGACGTTGCGGTGAGCAATCGGAGCGACCCGTTAAAGTTTACTGGCTTCCAGTAATTGTAATAATAAGATATAACGGTTAGGTAAAAAACTAAATTTATTTATTTTTCTGACTGCCGTGAAGGATGTGTTTGTGTTACTATATTATTTTATATATTTTATGTGTATAGGGATTCTACTAACTTTTTAGCAACCAAGCCAACCTCACCTGCAAGTTTTGCAACAGACGATATCTGGTATTCTGGCAATCATAAAAGTTCCCGGCAAGCGGCAATAGGCTCGCAATCTATTACGTGGGATTAACAATTTGGCTGACGGAATGTGGGCATACAGTATACCTTTGCGTAAATAGATATAATGGTATGTGTTTGTGTATTAATGTGTGTATGAATGTATGATTGATTTTATATACTCTCGATATATACTCGGTCTCGACCCTTATGTGTAGAATCAGCTGGCGAGAATAGACAGCATGATGCTTATCTAAAATAACATGAAATAGTTTTTAACTATTGTTACTAAATTGTTTTAAAATAGGATTCTGCTTACTTTCCTATTACTTCATAATATATTAATAAAATACTGGTTCCCGCAAACAGGATATTCACACTAACAAAAAATATGCCAACTTCAAAATCTATTCTAAAAACAAAACAATAAATACTACTTAAAAAACAATATATGTATTTACAAAAAGGTATGATGCGCGTCATGCACAGTTATTAAGATAACCTAACTAAAAATTAAGATTTAGGTTTTGACATAAGCAAACAGACGCCAAATTGATAAAATCCAGAGGGTGTGACAGAGAAGTCGGGACAACCTTAAATACACTGGCGTGTATGAGAAGATAAAGTATTAAAAAAATTATATCAACAATATTTATTTTGTAACAATATAACATTAAGGTTAACAGTGTATTTTATTTATTATTATACGTGCTTAAACTATTAAATATAATTAATATAATAGTGTGTTCGTGTGCATTTGTGTGTGCGTAAGTGTGTGTGTGAGTGAGGGTATGCGCGTGTGTGTGTATGTGTCTGAGCGAGTATTATGTATATGTGTTGCAGTGCAGTGCTAAATAAATAAGTTTAATAACTTTATATCATATCATGTGGATACTGTAAATTATAGTTTTTCTAGCATCTGAGTATATGATGGGCACCAGCAACCCTTCAAATAAAAGTATACATCAAGATCTTAGCAAGTGGAAGGATGTGATATCCCCCTACGAGATTAAGGCGCGACAATAATGTATGTATTAAATAACACCTATGGAAATTTATAGTAAACTGATACTAAACTAATTTGACGACCGATATAGCGTGAAGGTCAGTATATCAGCACTCGGCTCCTGAGGTAGTGGGTGGGTGGTACGATTCCCTCACAAGAAATATCATTGTGTGCATTAACATGAATATTTGTTCTGGTTTGGGTGTTTTCTTTGTATATTAAGTATGTATTTACTAAAAAAAAAGTATGTATATCCTTTATTATCCATAACACAAGTTTTTAATGATACTAATCTTGGAACTGAAAACAATTGGTGTATTTGTTAAAAATTATTTATTTAACTAATGAAAAAATTACGAATCCTTACAATTTCAGCGTCTTAGCTTAAACTTTTCGCACCTACAGTTTCTCAGCATCAGCGATCATCATTCATTCATACAAAGTCTACTGAACAGAAGCCTTCCCATAGTTTTCTTTTTATTGGAGAATTTGCCCTTAACCACCACGTTGGGCTGGCGGGTTGATGATGGCAGTTCAAGTTTCTTTGGCACTGCTTCACAAATTTACAACAAAATACCTTATGTAATAAAAAGCATGAACTTGCATGAATTTTAGTTTTTTTTTAAATTAAAATACTACTTGAAAAATTTTATTACCAAGTAGATGAGTTCCTAGACTTTACTGTAATTTTAATTATATTATATACATTATTAGTCTAATATTCTTTGTAAATGTTTGTATGTCTCAACGACAAAACATAGCGCACATATTTAGTATGCAACACCTTAATGTAAAATACCTATGTATAACAAATCAATAAATTCTATTCTATTCTAAGCCAGTATGCTGGATGACGCTGCTAGGTAATTTCCAATTTCAATTCAAAAAATGCTTTTGATAGGAAGGTTCCGAGTAACCATCACTACCATAGAACCCCTTAAACTAACAAAAGTACCCATCAATCGTCTTTAAAACTTAAACTGTGTTTGAAACAGAAATCGAGGCAATCAAAGCAACATTAGCGAAGGCATCACCGCATTCAGTATTTGTCAATGTCATTCAATGTTACAAGACTATCTTTTTACTAAATTAACATTTCAGTTATTAAACAAATAAAGAAGGTTCAATACACTCTATTACTAAAGCAGTAAGGTAAGGTTTCAAAGGCGGTTTGTGTAAAGCAACTACGGGAATAAGTTTGTCAACGCGTACAAGGGAAGTCGATTTAAGTTAAGGGAAAGTTCTTAATGATTTCATGAATTACAAATCAAAACTTCGACCTGGCAGAACATTTTCTTGACATCCGTCCTCCCCTTCCACCCCCCTTTTCACCCAGCTACTAAATTAGGCGTCAAAAACCACACTTCCCTGTAATGAAATGAGGAATGAATGTTTGGTTGAAAAATTGGGTGTTACGATTTGAATAAGTAATTGAATGCCGTTAAAAAAACATTTGCGATGAATGAGGTTCGAGTTTATTTCCAGTCTCGTTTCCTTAAAGAGATCGAATCAATGTTAATATAATAGATGAATGGTTTGATCAGTTGCCGTTTAATTTATATATATTTTTTATTACTCTTTATTGTACACTTTTATATTCACATTTATACAAAGTACACAAAAAATTCCGCTTGCTTCGTGCCTCGGAAAGCACTTTAATCCGATGGTCCCGGCTTTCATAAACATTTATGGCAGTTGTTATTAGGAAGTAGTGCCTTCTAACAGACCAGCTGGTTTAACCATACAATGATGTTTCCCTCTGGGTTGCAGAGGTTAGACGGCAGTCGATCTATGTAATAACTGAAATTCAGCCAAATCTGGTTAACCAGTAAGCTGTGAGCCCTGAGCTTAAGTCTAGGGGAACCGGGATAATGCTAGGATATGATGGTACAAAGTAAACAAAAAAAGGCCTAGAATAGTGCCACCCCCTGTAATCTCACGGCGAGTCATAAGAGTCGTTGAAGAGAAATCCTACCGGATGATGGTCAGCAGCGTCATCCTGCGTACGAGCTGGAACTGTGATCACCAACCCGCCTGCCCAAATCTATTGATAAGGTTACTAGCAGTGGGCTTAATAAATAATAAATAAATAAATAAATATTCTCTTACAGTCACACCTATTATTTAGTTTCAAGATAAGTATCATGAAGAACTTGTATTATTGATACTTAGTTCTTTAGTATAAACAAACTTAAAAACTTTTTATTGTAAATATATACTTAATATACATAAGAAACACCCAGACCAGAAAAAATATTCATATTCATGCACACAATTATTTGTCTTGTGTTGGAATCAAACCCTCTGGATAATCTTAATAAGGCTGATATGATGATAAAGAGCAAACAAAACAAAGAAAAGAAAGAAAAAGAATTAATTCCGTGCCAACATCAAAAGAAAACAGATACATTATATTTAAGTAACTACTTAAAGAGTGTCACAGAAAAGGTATCCACTCAGCATAAAGCCGAGGTGTCACGAAAACGGCTCGACGCTGGTCTTCCGTAGATACCGTTTGTGAGAGCACTGCTATGACACATTAATTCCTTACATTTTAAAACACAATACATACATACAGTTACAGTAGCATACAAATAACACATAAATTTGCAGGGAACCTGAGGAGCAAAAGTGAGAGGACAGCACAACCGATGACGAGCACATACATATTCATAGACAGATAAATAGTGTTCTGCAGACATCTCTACAGTTCATCATTCTAACCTCAAATATGACAGAAGGCGCGTTAGGTATGTTTCAAAAGAGACTTTCTACCGCTGACCATGGGCTGTGGTATGAGTTCCTTGAAGGATTTTCCAAGAGATTAGGTACAGCTTGGGACTTTTCAGCTTTCTTTTTAACTTTTCAAGCATGGAACGGTATATAGTGTCGATGTAAGTGGATTTTTAGACATAACTTCTTTAGGCAATATATAATGGTGTAGGAAAGTGGCATATTACAGTAAATTTTTCTGTTGACCTTACAACTCCCTAGACGACTCTAGTAAAGTCTTCACTACTCTACTGGGGCATGACTTTAACTCGACTCAACTACAACGGACAATATTTGATTATAAAACGCTGCATTTATTAAATTTGATTTATTAACTTGACAATGAAAAATATTAATTAAACTATACTAAACGAGTAATTCCATATTTGCGAAAAAAAAACATGAATGTTCCTTTTTGAGAGTGCTGTGAGGAAAAGAGCCGAAAAAATCCTTTCGAATAGTTTGGCAAATCCTCACTACATCAAATAAAAAAAAAATACTTTATTGTCTATATAAACAGAGGGCCTACTCTAATTCAACGAAAACGAAACTTCGTATATATCCATTCCTATCACTCGATAATGATATACCCAAGGAGTGACAGAGATAGATGCAACGAAGTTTCGTTTTCGTTGAATTAGAGTAGGCCCTCAGATCACCTAGATTCGTCAAATTTGTTTATACAGAATGGGAATGTAACAACAATAAAAGATATATGAGCGGTACAATAATCAAAAAATAAAAGCAAATCGGAATCTTCGTCAGAATTTGTCAGTTAATCTGTCTGTTGTGTATTTTTTCTTAAGATTCTATCAGAGACTTGTCATTCAGCTTATCGAGATTCTAAAGAGAGGAGGGAATTTTCCGGCAATCAGTCAGTCTGTCGGTGACTCTAACGAGGCTTCCAAAAGGCAACGAGATTAAGAAGAAGCCATCAAGAAACTTCTACATTTAACTTTCTAATAGTTATATTTTTATTAAATGCCAAACTGTAAACGTTTACCTCAGGCAACAACCGAACTGGTTATATTAAAGATATAATAATTACTTCTAATTACCATAACGGTTTTCGCTGTACCTTTTCTTCATTAGCCTAACTCCGGCGAAGCCATAAAACCATAGTTAAGACATTGTAACAGTAGAAAAACATTGTAAATTCAAAATAACAACACAATTGACTTATGGGATTCACTGCTCAGTTCGTGGGTTCGATTCTTATAAAGGAAAAGTTATAAAGTAAATATTTTCTTAGTGATTTATATATGTGTATGTGTGTACATAAAGGTTAAGGATAGAGTATTAAGTTAAAGTAATAATTTATTTTTAAATTGCATTACCGGGAAGCCGGTGGATGCAAGCGGCACATGATCGATCAACCTGGAAATGGCTGAAATAATGATGATTTATTTATTTTTAAATTTACCATTAATGGTACTACTGATGACCTACCTGGTTCGCGTGGTTGAGTATGCCCCTTTTTACTAGCATTTCCACGAAGCTATGAACGCTCTCACGAAGCTCCGAGCGCTATTACGGAGCTACGGGCGCTTTCACGGAGCTACGAATGTTATAGGTGCTCGTAGATTCGTGCTAGCGCGTAAGTAGCAACGAAGCTACAAGCACTTCTACGAAGTTTCGATTGCTTCCGCGTAGCTTCGATCACTTCGTAGACCTACGATAGCTTCTGCGGTGCTACGATTACTTCCATGGGACTACTGCAAAGCTAGGACCGATTCACGCCACATTATGATCCAGTATTTTGTATAAGTTTGTTAAAAGATTCTGAACAATTTCTGATCTCTAGGGATGGTTATAGTAACAGTGACCCGAGGATCAAGGAAGAATGTGAATAGTTTTTAGTCAGTAAAAGTCTTCACTGATTAATTCATTTATATAATTAATACATTGTCATTATTTACTTATTCTATATTAATAAATTAAATTACTATTACATCATTTTAATTTTTAAATTATTATTCTAAATATCCTCCAACCTATTCAGTAAGAAGCGAAACAAGGATCATTATTACTGACTAATTTCTTTTGACACAAATCTATCCAAAAAGAAGTTTTTACACCTACGTTTAAGCAAAAACTTAGAAAGAGACTCATTTTTAATGTTAACAGGAAGATCATTATATATTATAGGCACCAAGTAGTCCCGAGTCCTTTCACCATAATAATTACTAACACGGGGCACGCAATGATGATTTTCTATATCATAAGAAAGGGATACAAGTATGAATTGTAATTTACTTAATGGAACTGTTATTATTGAAGTTAAACAAATTGATTGCCATACTGTATTAAGCTACATTTTTTTTTCACTTATACATAAACAGTTATACATTCTTATTGCATATGAAATTTTATCTTACAAAATTAACACTTTTTTCAATATTTTCTAGGTACGTCAGCAAACATATGAAGCTTCGAGCTCTTTAACTATATTAACTGTCTACACTACAGTGATCTTTTAATCTTAAAATATACCGACGTACCTTTAACGCTTCCCAGTTTCAGTAACGCAATAAAGCTGTGTGTCGGACTAGGAAGAATTATTGTATTTTTCTTTTTCGGTTTTCTTAATCAACGGACCCGTGTAATTGTGTTTTTTTCGACGTGTCTGCCGCTGCTGACCCGGTTAAGGGGTACGTGTTTGACTGGCAACGTTCTTTTGTTGCTTTATTAAATCGCTTTATTTTTTATCTTAGATATTGACTGTATGGCAAATAAAAATGCTTGGGATTAAACTGCCGTTTCATACAGGCTATTCTAATATGAACGACTTAAAGCATGAATATTGTTAATGTTATATAAAATTGCATTGTATAGCTTCACAGACAATAGAAGATTGTTACTAACTAATTGGTAATTTAAAAGAGCATTGCCTGTAAATTTCTTGCTAGTTCTTCTTACAAAGCGGTGGCTCAGAACTGGCACTTAGATTCACTTACACTTAAATATTTTTTGTATTTTAATTGTTTCTGTGTATGTAAGTAAATCTAAGCTTCGTGATTTCAGTGTAACATTTCAACTGTTTTTTTTTATATTTATATTTAATTATGACGTTTTAAGTACTCTGTAATAGTTTATGGAATAAAAAGATTTAAACTGAACTGACTCACTCGTTGAGAGTAAATGCCAGTGTTTTATTTGTAATTTTGTCAAAGTGAAGTAAATTCCGTCACAGTCCAGTAAAGTCCGTCACAGTCAAGTCAAGGTACTACTCCAGTAAAGTAGTGGCGACTTTACAAAAGGTTCAATGAAGTTTCGGATCAACACGCAAACACATTTAATGTTAACATGTCACTTTCCTACTGCAAGTTACGTTAAGTAATTATGCTTAAACATACACCTTATTTACATATATAAATTCAAATACACATCAGTTCTAGAAAATAAAACATTGCATGATGTGTTTTTTTTTCACTCTCGCTAAAAATGAAGCTAAATTATAAGGCAACAGCATGTGACCTACCACACTCGTACCCTTTAATCGAGTCCGCAGCGGCAGACACGTCGAAAAAACACAATTACACAGGGCCGTTGATTGAGAAAACCTAAAAAGAGATTATCATATGTATATACATACATATATGTACGCTTGTTTTCCCGAAGGGGTAGGCAGAGACATATAATACGCCCACATTTCGCCAGTTATATTGTTGGTCCCACGTAATAGGTGGCGAGCCATGTCGCTTACCGGGCACTGCTATGTTCGCCAGAGCCTCGTCCATTGACCGACAGGTGCACCACTTGCAGATGAGGTTGGCTTGGGCTCCTTGCTATACTCTGCCTTCCCCTTCGGGGAAAAAGGCGTGATATTATGTATGTGTATTGAAGCAACACGCAAGATTGTCCTTTGATAGAACAAAAATTAAGACCAGTCGACGTGCAGTCTTCCCTTATGTATGGACCAATGCTCGAACACCAATACGTCAATAAATACTTTCTTTTCTTGAATCCATATCTTTATAAAAGTTATATGAAATAAACGGATTAGTTTTATTAGTTTAAACAAACAATGTTTATTTGAATATATAAAAAAAACTAAACTATAATGAAACTGAAAATTTATAAAGTGTTCTACAATAGTCCTAATTTTCGAACCTACACATATTGACGGTAGCAATTAACAATGTCGTAAGTAAAAAGCCGTTATTTTATAAAGTGACGTAAGTGAAAAGTAGCGACTTATCACTTATGATATTGTTAACTTATAACGTATGACGACCGATATGGCGTGGAGGCGAGTAAACCCGCACTCCACTCCTGAGGTCGTGGGTTCGATTCCCACACAGGACAAATATTTGTGTGTATAAATATGAATATATGTTCTGGTCTGGGTGTTTTCCTATGTGTATTAAGTATATATTATATTTACAAAAAAAAGTATTTATATATGTTTATTCGTTATTTAGTATCCATAACACAAGTTCTTAATGATACTTATCTTGGGATTAAATATAATTGGTGTAAGTGTCAGAAATATTTATTTATTTATTATTATTTGTTTGTTAAAACCAAAGACTTTTCACTTACGACATTGTTAATTGCTACTATCAATATATTCTGACAACATCATATTACATACCGGGACGACAATACACACAGCCTTTTAGCTTTGCAATTTGTTTATGCGTCGGTTTTTGATAATGTTAAGAATTCTACTATTTCAAACTTTAATTAGCTTTTAAGTGTAGCCACTATTTTATGGAAAAGCGCTGCTTTCTTGAATACAGATATTTATCTATTCCAGCAACAGATGTACTGTATGTTAATGTAAACTGAGATTTAAGCTGCATTTGTACATGTATTTATCATAAGTTTTTATAGGAATAAATATCATTATTATTAACTAGATAAAAAACCAGTAAGTCATAAACATTTCGCGCGAAATTTCGATACGATATCTGAATAAAACCTCGTTTATAATTTCGATGAGTATTTCGCATCGCGCCAAATTTCAGTCACGTATTCGGAGGGTGAAGTTTGATTGAAATACGAATTATACTGGATCGATTAAATTAAAATTTGGCGCTCATATGAACTTTCGTGCCGTAACAGCCCCCCGTCTTTAAGACTATATTATTCTGTGGAAAGAAAATAATAATAAATTTAAAGAGATAATAAAATTATTAGGACTTTTTAGAATTATTTGACGACTGATTTGGCGTGGAGGTCTGAATACCTGCTCTTTATTCCAGAGGTCGTGAGTTCGATTCCCATGTAGGGCATTTATTCATGTGGATGATCACAAGTATTTGTTTTTGACTGGGTGTTTTTTATGTACGTTAAGTATGTATTTACAAAATAAAAAGGTTTGTCAGTATGTTTATCCGTGCTTTAGTATCCATAACACATAAAAATAAATAATAGGTGTGTTTGTAAGAGAATATTTATATTAATTTATTAATTAAAAAAAACAAAACCATGTCTTTATTTGCATACTAATTGTACACAATTTCAGGTATTAAACAAAAATATACCATACAATACATATTTTACAATATTACTCAGTAATTCAGACTTTAGCTCAATACCCTTACAGATATTGCAAACAATCAAAAAATCACACACTTGTCAATGGTATTGTGAAATTTTTATTTCATAACAATATGGACCACTGCTGAACGTCCTTAAGTAAACGCCAACAAGACTGACTGACTGAAAGATTATATATAATAAAACAATAAGTAAAATAGTGTTTAATATGTACCAATGTACCACATAATATTCTTATATTTAATTCTTTCTCATATAACAAGTATTGCTAATTGGAAATTCTACAAAACTGAGCAACTGAAATGATTTTACTATAATAAGTATTAATGTTTCTCCATTGATGAAAACACACCCCTAGGACGCAAACGTTACGACTCTCACAGCCTAGAGTCAGTACCGATTCGAGAACCAAGGAGGTAGGACGCTTATCGCTAGCGAACCTCTTTCGCGGGAAAACTGTTCGAGTGAAATGTTTTGTTTTTAAACTTTTTGTTTCGTTTTCGCGCCAAGCGTTTGACTTTTTGAAATGAGAATGAAGTTTTGAGTTTTTTTGTGCTCCCTCCGCAACTGTTCAAAGAGGTGAGTTTGGTGCTTTTTAGATTTTTTTATATAAGGCCTATTACTATGTTAGTGGCGATCGTTCCCGCTTTTAGTCCATTCAGTAGGATATAAGGTTACTTTGGGTCCATATGTATTAAGTATGAATAAAAGGTTAGGTTATCCGTATTGTCTAGGACCCATAGTACAATATTAGTATTGGGCTATTCAACAATTAATATTTTCTTTATTTAGGTAACTTATAAAAAAACAAAACAACAAAGTTCAAAATATTTTTACAAAATACAATAAATTCAAACACAATTTTTTTTAATTCAATTGATTTACCAACTTAAAACGATGACATTAAAAATGAACTTAATTTTAGTAATTTTTTAATGTAAAATCATACATTTATATGTGGTGTATAGGGATCTGAGGAGCCCAAGCCAACCTCACCTGCAAGTGGTGCACCTGCCGATCAACGGACGAGGCTCTGGCACTCATAATACGAGGCGAGGCGTTTTCGTGACACCTCGGCTTTATGCTGAGTGGATACCTTTTCTGTGACACTCTTCAAATAGTTACTTACATATAATGTATCTGTTTTCTTTTGATGTTGTCACAGAATAAATTTTTTTTTCTTTCTAATAGTTCCTGGTAGGGCAATAGACTCGGCAACTATTACATACTAACGATATAGTGAATTGGCGAGATGTGGGCTTATAACATGCCTCTGCCTAGCCTTTTGGGAAAACAGGCGTGGTATTATTAATGTCTGTATGTAAAATGTTGACGATCATATTGATGGTGGCGAGTATACCCGCACTCCACTCCTGAAGTCGTGGGTTCGATTCCTATATAGGACAAATCTTTGTGTATATAAACATGAATATTTGTTCTGGCCTGGGTGTTTCCCTATGTAGGTATATTAAGTATATACTTACAAAAATTACGTAATTATGTATGTTTATCCGTTATTAAGTATTCATAACACAAGTTCTTTATGATACTTATATTGGAACTAAATAATTGGTGTAGGTAAGTATCAGAAACAAGAGAAATCAAAATTCATTTTTTTAGAAGTGCTTAACAATAATAATGTTATTGGAGGGAATATTTTCACAAAGACTTAACTATTGCTTTGCATATAAAAGATTTTTTTTACTAGGGGTGTGACTTAAATCTGACTTACTCGACTATGTCGGACTAGACTTTGAAATGTAATAAAAAAGATTTTGATTTTATTTTTGGGGAAACTTACAGCAAATGTTTATAGTTAAATCAAGTTATATATTACAGCCACCAATCCGCACTGGGTCAGCGTGGTGGAGTATGACCCAATATCCTCACACCTTGATATGTGAGAGGAGGCTCGTGCTCAGTAGTGGGACGTATATGGGCTGACATGATGATATATTACAGAAGGCCAATTATCAACATATTATGAAGCTAGACAAACAAAAAAAAACTAAAGAAAATATACAAATATAAAGAGATCCAGTTATGACTTTACGAAAACTCTTATGAAAATAAAAACGCATTTACATTAACACATACAGATACATACACACAGATTTATATTATTTATAAATACTTATACATGTATAGACAAACAATTAACATGCGTTTATTATCAAGACTTTAATTTCGCTTTTTAATGATGTAACTCAATTTGTTTTTGTATTGTTTTGTTGTATTGTGTATTTAAACTGTAACTTTAGGAATTTTAATTTATAATATCTTTTTTTCGTTTATATTATTTTAATTGCATGCTGTCTTCGCCTATAATTATAATGACATTGAGCTAAATACTGCTTTGGTTAAATTTTTTATTTGTTTTGTTTATGTTTATTATGTTGGTGATCATTTAAATAAATAAATAAATAGGACTACACTATATTTACCTAAAATTTAAATAAAAATATAAATGCTACATTCATGCATATAACTTGATTAAATATATTACCTGACCCTGGCAAATACAATGAAAAAAAACATTGACATAATAAATTATTATATGTTTACATATGAACTTACTGTCATATTCCTTTTATTTTTCTGCTTAGATTTACAATATTACAATACTCCTATAATGCAGGAATATTAGAAACATTGTTAATAGTCCCGGTAACCCCCCGTGGCATGTGTAAAGTGCTTACGTTCGAACAAGTACAGAGTGTAATATAATCTAGGTAAAAACTCCATTCTAACTGGTTTTTTACCCAACGCTCGAACTTTCGAAAACCTAAAATTTTATATACATTAAGTCATAATATATATATGTTACAAATGTTAAATCTACAACAGTTAAATTGTTTACTCATTGTTTAAATAAATATACTTAACTTTATTTCATCTGCGTATAATATCAAGTTGACATAGACAATAATTTGTGTAATAGAATAACATACATTATACCTACTATTATTAAATGTTAAATAGTTTAAATAAATTTAATAAATAGTTTTCGTGTTTCTAATTACCCTAGTTTCCAATTTTCCCGGCGGCCATATTGTTATTTAATAACCGTCACTAATGGCCCCCCGAGCCTCTATTATACAACTGACAGATTTTCTGTGTATGACATAAAGTTTTGTTTTGAAAACAATAAGCCTTATATGTCTGCGAGAACGGTTTTTCTTATTACGTATAATATGCATTTGCCTACCCCTTCTGGAAACAGGCGTGAATGCATGTAATGTTTGTGTGTTGAAGGTTAATTTAAGTATACCATGACAATTATTGCCATATCTGCCTATTAAGATCCCACTACTGTCGAACTCTTGTCACAAACCAAGGTGAAAGGGTATTAGGTCATACTGACCTCTGTGGAAATAAATTAAAGGATACCATGTCAATTATTTCCACCACTGCATATCAAGGTCCCACTACTGAGCTCGGGCCTCTTATCACAAACCAAGGTGAAAGGGAATTAGGTCTTACTGGCCTTTGTGGAAATTAATTTAAGAATACCATGCCAATTTATTGCCATCTCTGCCTATTAAGGTCCCACTAATGTGCTCGGGCTTCTTATCACAAACCAAGATAAGAGGGTATTGGGTCATACTGACCTCTGTGTAGATTAGCGGAGGCAGGTGTATGGCGTCATGATGTTCGAAATTTTAAACCGCTCAATATGGCCCTTTCATATAGTGATAACCGGGACATATTTTAACGTATCTACTTCTCAGAGCATAGAAGCTCACAGAAACAGAAATGTCACACAAACTCTCCTCTCACCTACCCAAAAAATTACCTGTATAAACTCTGCTTCAATTTACTATTCATTGGAAACATGAATAATTTTAAATCAAAATGGAACTATAATTAACCCACTCATAATAGAATAGGAATAAAAAAATGATTTCACTCAATTATGTGGGCCTGTTTAAGAGAGCTGTAAGATGTCATTTCTTACATGACTGATGAATTATATCAAGTCATTGAGTTATTAATCATTAAATTATATAAAGCATTAAGTACGATACTATGTTATCATACGTGGTAGGTTAATTTAAGTGGTAGCATACATATTGTTTATTTTTGTTCCTTTTATTTCAATTGTTTTTTTACACATGTCGTCTACTATTGAATGTTTTTTCCTTATTTCAGACTGCTGGAAGAGATTCCTTTTGGAATAAGCAGCTCCATTGTACATTGTTATATATATATTTTTTCCTTTATATGTTTTGTGTATACATAAATTGTTAAATAAATAAATATAACCTACTGTTTGTGACCACTTTAATAAAGTGGTTGAAACTAGATGTCGCTGTACGTATATATGTACGTATGGCGGTGTACGTTAATACATCAATGGTTTTAATTATTTCCCAATATCAGTAGCTAGTTAGCTACTTTAGAACACAGTTAGTTCAGAGACAATCTACCTGGTATATAACTGATTAGTAGTCTACTGACGGAATGTCTATTAAAATGGTGCCCATAATAAGTGGATTGTCAAACATCTCTGCGATTTTACCATGCAAATCCTTTTCAAGCGTAGCCAGTAGTATATTATTATGAAATATTCACCTATCACATAGTGTCTATTGCTTAACGGAATACATCAGTTTCTGTAGCTTGTAGATACATAATTTAATACCTGATGTCTTAGGATGACGAAGGATGGGTAGTACTCACAGATATTGCTCACTTAAATGTTTCCTTCGGCTTGTCACTCGATGATATGTAAAAATATATATAGATACAATATTAACCTTACACCAACCCACTTTTTTCATGGAGGGCGAAGTAAACCTGCCTCCTATTGGTGTAAAGTTATAACCAAAGCGAACGTAATGGAGTTAGAACCGCTTAAGATCTCGGTCGGGTTTTTGGTACCAGTCCTAGAGGCACGAAGGGTTAAAGGATATTTTCCTGACGAGTCGAACCCTAATCTCTCGGCAGTATAACAAAGGATAACTAAACCTAACTTGACAAGTTAAGGACTCTGTAATTGTTTGTGGCTGTTGTACTGTGAACGAGAGGAATATTATATTTTGTTTTGATAAGAGATGGTTTTACTTAGTTATTGTAGGGCAGTATTGTTTATTTAATGAACTGTTAGACATTGGATCATGATACTTATCGCAATATCTCACTGCATGCAACGTGCGAGCGTAGTGAACCATGTTGCTCTCCTACTTCCACTTATGGGCTTATGGCAACGCGCAGTGAAACAAAACGCGCGAACCTATGTTATCGGTAATTACTTACAAAATTAGAATGAAATTGGACAATAAGCTTTTTATCTTATACGATTCACATGTTTACTGTTTCAATGGGACCTACATTATCAAATAAAAAATAAAAGTGACCGTTATATCTTGATTGTCTTCTATATGTTGTGAAGAGCAGACTAACCACAATGTTTTAGTTCTATCGATAGCGCGTGCACGCAAGAAGCGAGATGTTGCGCCGTATATACAATCAGGTCTGTTTGTCTGTGTAGGCAGAGGCATATTATACGCCTACTTTTCGCCAATTATATTGTTCATGATTAATTTTCTATAAATGTTAATAGTATATAGAACACGAATACAAACTATACCATAACAATAAACAAATATAGAAAGTAAAGCGAGCAAAGGCGAAAAGCGATTTCTTTGTTGGATACATAGCATAGCAAAAATGATTATAATAAAAAAAACAAATTAACTTAAATTATTAGTAAACTTGTTCTTTAAGTGTTAGTATAAAAATATCTGTAGGGCGCATGCAATCCCTAGCAGTGACTTATACACAGGCAAAAGAAACGACTACTCATCATTTTTAGAAAGTTATAGAATTTAAGAAGCTGCAAGGTTAAACCAAAAACAAAATGTAATATATATTTTTTTTTAAGATCAACAGGATCATTTAGATTCGTCAAATTTTTATACACAAAATGGAAGAGATATGAGCTCAAAATGATTTTTTCTCAATATTTGTCAGCCTGTCGGTTACTCTTATAGGGGGATCTGTCAGCCTGTCGTGATTCTAAAGGGGGAGGGGATTGTCCTTCAGTAAGTCAGTCTGTCGGTGACTCTAACGAGGCTTTCAAAAAAGCAACGAGATTGAGAAGAATGCCTCTCGGCTTTTTTTTAAATTATATCTTAAAACAAAGTGAATAAGAATACTAACTTTTGGTTAGTTTCATTTTTATCGATCGTGTAAAACATTAGTGCATCTCTTATCACTACGGAAGTCAAAAGGATCGATATAGTGTGTGTGTGTGTGTATGCGGGTTTATGTATGTATGTATGTGTGTGTGTGTGTGGTAAGAGATTGTGTATATAGATGTACTTATCGTATGTATTTATGACGATGTATCTAAGAGAGCCGATACATTATATAAATCCTATCTAATTGATGAGATGAAGGTGATAACAAGATGTTATTCGGATACATATATAGCAGTCGGTACTGGCTGCAAGATGGCTGCGTATCGCCACGTCAAAGCCCACGCCAAAACAATGAAAAGCCCCAGTTCCAATTTAATAGTTTAATTGAATTTTGACAAATTCAACTCTAACTGGCACAAGATCAACAAACGACTTTATAATTGGTTATTGTAGTGCAAACAACTCACACAACTCTCCCAATTGTATGAACTGAATAAATTTGCAATTTCAAACCGCTCGTTTGATTAAAACATGGATTTGTGTTACTTTGAAGTATAGAATAAGATATCATTTATTTTCGTACCCGTGAAGTTAATTAAAATAAAGTTTATAGCCAGAATTAAGTATGTACGTGCAGATCACAAAATAAAATATACTTTGATGTCTCTTGTTGATGAAGGATCATTTAGATTTGTCAATTTTTTACAAACTAAATGGAAATTCAATATTTTTTTACAACAATGTAAGAGTTATGAGTGGTATCATAATCAAGAAATAAAAGCAAAATTGATTCTACACTGGACAGCAAATAAACCGGGCCACCCGCTACCTTGGAACTCTGATTCGATTTTCTCAAAAAGTATAAACTTCACAACTATCAAACTTACACCCACAAAAAGTGCGTTTCATGTTGTTTGTGAAAAGACCACAAATTTATCCAAAGTACCCTAATTCACATTGTAATCAAGCAACAAACACAATACCAACGATTTGCTCTGTTTTGACTAGAGTTTGCGATTAGCGTTCTTTTTTTCTAAATGAGGATAGTTGGATTTTTCTTATGATTTCTTTAGTTGCCATCCATTATTTGCTCCAGACGCGTGTATTTTTGCTATTTTCTATGGTCAATAATGGATACGACGCCTCAAGAAGCAGCTCAAGCTGTAGGACTACTTCAAGCAGGCGTTTCGCAACGTGAAGTTGCTCTTGACTTCGAACCAGCAGATCTTCGGTACAACGGGCTTACAGACGATACTTAGAGACTAGAGCATTCGATCGCCGACCAAGTACGGGCAGACCTAGGGCTACATCAGCAGCAGATGATCATTATATCCATCTTACTGTTTTGCGAAATCGCCGCCTCAACGCAGTTGAAGTCCAACGAAGTCTGCGTGACGAACGCCAAGTGGTCATAAGTTCAGATACCGCTAGAAGGAGACTTGCTGAACGAAATCTGGCTCCAAAGAGAGCTGCTACAGGCCCAAAATTAACCGTAGCCTACGGTGGAGCACGACTTGAATTTGCTCGAGAGCATAGGGATTGGATGTTAGAGCAGTGGGGCAATGTACTCTTTACTGATGAGACCAGGGTGAGTCTACAAGGAAGTGATCGACGTCAGAGAGTATTATACGCACTTTTTGTAGGTGTAAGTTTGACAGTTGTGAGGCTTATACTTTTTGAGAAAATCGAATCAGAGTTCCAAGGTAGCGGGTGGCCCGGTTTATTTGCTGTCCAGTGTATGTCAGAATTTGTCAAAGTTTTTCCTAGTTACTCTGTCTGTTGTGGTTTTATCTCATGATTTGTCAGTCTGTCGGTGACTCTTATCGAGGGGATTTGTCAGTCAGCCTGTCGTGATTCTAAAAAGAGGGGGGAATGTCCGTGTGTCTGTAGGTGACACTAACGAGGCTTCCAGGTCTTGGAACTATACTCATACCGTGTAGTCTATTAGTACTCGAGCCGTAAAAAATGGTAAGTCATTCCTTCGCCTGTGAAGTTTTCTGCCGGCGCATAGATTTCTTAACAGGGACAGGGATTCTAGTCCCTGTTCTTTTAAGCAGGACGCAGTTTTTAACAGGAGTGTACACGGTAATAAGCACTTTTTTCCTGGCCTGCATCTACTGCTTTCTATCACGCACGATGTGGTCACCATGATTAGTTGCATTAAGAAGATAATGACTACCAGACGCAAATACTGCTTGGAAAATATTCTTAAAGCACGTTAAATGATTATTTGAGAACAATGAGAATGAGAAAGAGACTGGTTCTCTTATCATCAGGGCTTTAGGGGAGGGCATTTCATTTACCAGTTATCAACTTTACTACCTCTCATTCTCATTTACAATGAATTTAATATTATTAATAAATCTATAACTTGACACTGGTTTAATGTGCTAAACGCACGAATCTTTTACAAAAGGAAGAATCTTACTAAAACTTTACATATACAGTTACGCCTGTTCCCCCAAAGGGGTAGGCTAAATCTAATTAGACTAGTAAGTAGACCCTGGGCCCTAAGATTAAGGCTATCGCAACCGTGGTAATGCTATTGTATGATGATGATGAGGGTGAGGACCATTACACAAGGAAAAATATCCACGAAAAAACATAAAACTTCAGCAAATTCATACAACCACAAAATAATATTGAATACACCACTCGTTACTAGCACAACGAGATGAATATTATATAATACGCTCAAAATACAGGAGAGTATATTCCCCAGGCCAATTTTAATTTGCTCCACAAACCCGTACTAATGCAGCCGTGATGAAATAACCAATTTCCATATCGAATTCTGTTAATATTTTTGATTAAAGTGAGGTCTTGCATCCTTCAGAATCGTTCAATTTTCGTATCTAAACTGAATTATGAGGTACAATTTGGAATCATTTATGAAGAGGGTTGTTTTTGATGTGTGTATCTGTGTATTGACATATAAACATAAATATATGTCGCCATCACATTTATTTTAATATGATATTAGGTTAAGAAGATATAGTGACAAGAATTGAGAACGATATGCTTAGATGGCTTTGTAATGTTGATAAGATGAATGAAAGTAGACTAACTGAAGTGATTTATGTGTTTATTCTCGTGATAGACAAGTGAATGGAAGTGTTGGGAGGGAAAGTCCACGAAATACCTTTCATAACCATGTCCAAAAGATTTTGGAGAAAGGGCAGGTTAAAAGTACCCTAATGAAGTATCGACGGGCGAGTATGAGAAGGTTAATAAGTGTGAATGAAGCTTAGAGTTGGCAAAGATCGTAGCAAATGGAGGGATGTGATCTCTGCCTATGGGAAAGAGGCGTGACATTATGTGTGAATATTACGTATGTATAGTACATCAAAAAGTTTATAGCTATGTTTTACTGCTGACTGTGTATGTAGGGTATATAGAGATTATATTTTTTTTTAATTTATGTCGGATATAGGGATCCTACCAAGATCTAAGAGGCCAAAGCCAACCTCAACTGCCGATCAACGAACGAGGCTCTGGTCAACAAAAAAGTACCCGATAAACGATAATAAGCTCGCCCTCTATTACGTGGGACCAACTATATAGTTGGCGAAGTGTGGGCGTGTGATATGCATCCGCCTACCCTTTCGGGAAAACAGGCGTGAATTCATGTAAGTAGGTATAAATTGATGTATTATAGTTTTTAACTCTCCCAATCTAATGGAGACGTTTTAAACCTCGATCTAAGCAAGCAAAACCGCGTGCAACAGCTAATGAAAAGAGGGTAGAAAGCAACAATACGTCTCGTGATAAATAACAGCGTCGACGGCCGCGCGAAATCACCCCCCTTAAATCATTTTCGGGCACATATTTAGTGTCCACGCTTTAATTTCCCACAGGACTCTGTTACACATATTATCAGCATTTTTATTGCGATTTTTACACTCTTTGTCACACAATGCTGGCTTAACACGTTGAACACCGTCGGTCCCAAACACAATTATAGACAATAGAACAGAAAATCTACTGTTTGTCGATTCATTGGCGTTTTAAGACTTAATTGAAGATAGCGTAATATAAAATAAAATATACTTCATTGTCTTTAAAATCAACAGGATCATTTAGATTCGTCAAATATTTACACACAAAATTGAAATTCGATATTTTTTTTCACAACAATGAAAGAGATATGAGTGGTACAATGATAAAAAATAAAAGCAAATGGATTCTTTGTCAAGTTTTGTCAGTTTATCTGTCTGTTGTGGTTTTTTCTCAAGATTTGTCAGTCTGTCTGACTCTTATCGGGGGAATCTGTCAGTCAGCCTGTTGTTATTTTAAAGGGGGAGGAGATTGTCCATCAGTCAGTCAGTCTGTCGGTGACTTTAACGAGACTCGAGGCTTGAGAAGAATGCCCCAAGGAACTTATATCGGCATTTTTCAAATTATGTCTTAAAATCGAATATGTCGTAGACCGTAATTACATAAGGGTTTTTGATAGCAGTCCACGATACCGACTAGGGGGTCAGAATCGACCATTACAGATAAGCGCAGTTCACAGAGGTCAATCCTTGAATGGGTGACCGTTTGAGTGTCATTTAACAACGATAGATGTTTTTTAAAAATTAACATATACTACTTCAGTGGTAGTTATTAAGCCTTTTAGAACTCTTATAAATGTATTATTGATAATAAAAACATTAATAAAAGCAGAGCGCCACACTCATGCTAATGTTACACCGCACTGGGTCCGCGTAGTGGAGTAAGACCTTTTTTGCGATTTGAAAATCCTGTCTCCTTTGACCTTTTCCCGCTGTGGGTCGAGCGGGAGGGTGTGTCAGAGTTTTACTGACTAAAAACCATCCATGTTCCTTCTTCAGCATGCTATGTACCGGGGCCGTGGTAACCTTTTCGAACAGTTCCGCAACGCCGGCAGGCTGAGCCTCATTGGTTGAGATGATGATATCACTCATCATCTATAGCATCATCATCACATCGCAAGTCTGGACATCTGTGAAAAAATATGTATGCGCGAAAAAAAAAACAATACATTTCTGTCCAATAATACATATATCCTTTTAGCACAAAAGATCGTTTACTTTCAACAATATATTTCCAAAAGGTGTCGCTCAACAAAAACACCGTCGTGCAATTTTTTATAAGAAAAGGTGCTTTTAACATAAATCATGATACTTACGCTCGGTGTCCGACGAATGCCGCTGCCGGGTTGCCGGCGCCGGACATTTTATCATCTTCCTTGTCTGTCATTTTTGACATTTATGGTGCTTTTGTGAGAGATAATATTTCTCGTTTTACTCTAGGTTGATAGGAGACAGAAAGATTCTGAATTTACGTTCGAAATGATAGGTAAGGAAAGAATAAACTGGCTGGCTGGATGATGTTCAATATCTGCATTATGGGAAATACCTTAGATTTACATTAAAATTGTAAGTTATTTATGTATAAAATTAGTTGTAATGTATAAAATAGTATAAAAGAGACTGTGACCCACAGACAAACCAGTCAAACGGTTTTGTGGGATATATTTTTATATAACTTGTAATATTTAAAGGAAATAAACGTTATATCTATCTATCAACCCAACTTCTGTATTAAATTTGATGTACCCCTAATTTGTGTACTCTTAGTTTTATATAGTTTTTGTGATCTTGTCTATTTAGTTTTTTTTTTTAAATTTTGACATATATGAAGCTTTTTCTTGTTTTACGCTAGCTTGATATAAGAAGAGGAAGAAGAAAAGGTCTGAATTTAAGTTAGAAACTATAGGAAATAAAGAAGCTGACATAAAACTTATGCGACATACTAAGATTGTCCCAACTACTATATTAGATTTGATGTTACATAAGGAATGAAGTGATAAGGGTTAAAGTTGGTGTAAAAGAAGATATAGTGACAAGAATTGAGAAAGGTATGCTTAGATGGTTTGGTCATGTTGAGAGGATGAATGAAAGTAGATTAACGAAAGTGATTTATGATGGACAAGTGGATGGAAGTGTTGGGAGGGGAAGACCACGTAAGACCTTCCATGACCAAATACAGAAATTGTTAGAGAAAGGGCAGGTCAAAAGTACCCTAAACCGACGGGCGTGTATGAGGAGGTTAATGAGTGTGAATGAAGCTAAAAGTTTGTGCCAAGATCGTAGCAAGTGGAAGGATGTGATCTCTGCCTACCCCTACGGGAAAGAGGCATGACATTATGTATGTATGTATGTATGTTACATACATACATTCACGCCTGTTTCTCCGAAGGGGAAGGCAAAGGCATATTATACGCCCACACTTAGCCAATTATATAGTTGGTCCCACGTAATAGGTAGCGAGCCTATTGCCGTTTATCGGTCTCTGGTATGTTCGCCAGATCCTCGTCCGTTGGTCGGCAGGTGCACCACTTGCAGGTGAGGTTGGCTTGGGCTCTCGGTCTTCAGCTCTTCGTCTCCAACCGCTCCTCCACCTTAGTTTTATATACTTTTTGTAAACCTAATAAAAGAGGCCTCGTATGTATAATAAATACTACAGGATTAGTAATAAATTCTCACAAAGAAAACTTAGTCTATATATGAAATGATTCGAGAGGTCATTTAAATCAAAAAACATCCCTAATTTTTATAGAGAATAAAAAATATACGTAAAATGTACCACCAGCTTGGGTTCCGTGATACAATTAGTAAGCCACTAATGAAAATCCTTAAGATGTGTTTTGTGTGAATCCGAACGTGTGTCAACCGCCTAACGGGCTGAGATTTGAAATTTTTCATTGTTTTTCTACCTTGACTGTACTCAGCAAATATACAGGTAGGAACTCAATGGCGATATAATATTTTTGAATATACATGTATTGGAGGTATAGGTTAAGCTGTACAAGTACTAGTGTAATCCATTTTTTTTTATACCACTTCAAACAAACCTCTATTGATTTCATAAAGCAATGTACGGATGGGCTTAAAATATATTTTTTGGTTTACACAAGTACTTTTACAGAATACTGTACGACTGTACGTTGAATACATGCATATACGAAAATATTATTTCGCCATTTTGTTCCAATAAGTGACGTACAAAATTTCTTTTTTATATTTATTACTAGCTGTTTGTTACCCGCGACTTCGTCCGCGTGGAATAGTATCTTTGGGTAGCATTTTTATTATTTAATAAGAATCATTAGTAGGTATAGTAGATATCAGCGGCGTCGATGCAGAGAATTCGTTAAAAGGAACTTTAACTTCAAAAGCCTAAATATTTTTTAAACTTGATACACCCAAAATTTTTAAATATCATGTTCCTAGAATAGTTTGGCGTCGTAGTTCCCGTGCCGAATCCGTTCCGTTCCGCTCGAATTTCGAGAATTTCGTTTGTAGTAAATCTCTGCACATCCTAAGAGACCTACGTACCAAGTTTCATGGTTTTATCTTCAAAAATGAAGAACACCCATAAAAACATTCAACCCCTATTTCACCCCCATATTGGTAAAAATTTCAAAATGCTAGAACAAACGATTTTTGTTTATTATTTAGTGCCTAAATACAAAATGTTATATTTTTATTTTCAAAAATTTCGAACTTCATACAAACTTTCAACCCCTATTTTATCTCTCACAGGACGAAATTTCAAAAACGCTAGAACAAATGTTTATTTATTTCCTATCTAGTGCTTAAATATTAAGTTTCATGGTTTTATCTTTTAAAATTAAGAAATCTCATACAACTTTTCCCTCCCTCCCCTTTTTAACCCTTTACAACCCCTTTTTCGAAATAAAAAGTAGCCTATGTTCTTTCTCAGGGTCTAGACCATCTGTATGCCAAATTTCATTCAAATCCGTTCAGTAGTTTTGGCGTGAAAGAGTAACAGACAGACAGACAGACAGAGTTACTTTCGCATTTATAATATTATTAGTAAGGATAACTCATTCCACACACACACAAAACAAGCTAACGCAAAAAGTCATTTAAGTACACTAATATATGGCCATAAATGTCTAGATTATAATATAAAATAATGATTGTTACATATTTGCAACGCTGATAATTTCAAATTAATGTAAATCTCAAATTCTAGTCCTCAAGAGGCAGGATTACCTAGTTTAGGGACTACCAGTGAATCAATGTTGTACTACTTTTTGGCAATAAATGATTATATTTTTTATTTTTTATACCATTATCCATCTGAACCTCTGCCATTCCGTGCTGGGTCTACGTAGCTGAACCTAAATTTCTCGCGCTTTGGTTCGCAAGAGGAACACTTGCCCAGTAGTGGGATGTTAATGTGCTCAGATCAGTCAAATACCTGAGGCGAGATTTGGCGCGGCCTCCTGATCTTTAGAGAAAAACTCGAAACACTTCGTCACACGTCTGAAAATACAAACTAAGATATTACATATTATAAGATGCATGACATATATCAATATCGTATCAGAATCGTATAGCATTTGTAACTCCATTTGGTATGTTGAGACCATAGACCAAGTATTTTAATAGACATGTAATATTAAATTACTATACAATGTTTGCGCCACTCATGACTAGTAGTGGCATTATAGTAAATATATTTCAGGTAAGATTTTGGTCACGAATCACTCACAGATAAAGAACAGGTGAAAGTAAGTCGAATACTAGGTACTTCAATAGGCGTGTAATATTCCCAAAATAATTTTTATAGTCACTCATGATTAGACAAGTGGCATATTAAGTATGCCTCAGGTAAGATTTTTCATCGTGACTTTAAGATGAAGAACAGGTAAGAGTAAGACTTATCAAGGGTTTATTCAGGCGCAACCTTACCTGCTAGTGGTGCACCTGCCGATCAACAGACGAGGCTCTGGCACTCATAACAGTTCCCAGTAAGCAGCAATAGACTCGCCAACAGTAGCGGACTAATGATATAGTACCAGTTGGCGAAATGAGTGCATATAAATGCTTCTGCCTACTCCTTCGGGAAAACAGGCGTGCTAGTATATATGTACTTGTAACAAGTCTATTGGAGTACGAGGTATATGGCTAAGGCAAAGCTCACAGAGAGCTTGCAACCAATAATTTCCCAGGAGAGTCGCACGTCACACGGTAACATGATAGTATGAACGTAATACGAGAACTAATATCTGTTCTGGTATTATTATTTGATAACAATAACTCTAAAAATAATCATTCTACATATAACAATATGAAAAATAATATTGTTTTTATTTAAATTTATGATAACTTTACATTATTTGGCCTTAAACTAAACAGTGGGGGTTACTACAGGCAACTAGACAACGGACAAAAATAACGTAATAGATGTAAAAAGTCTCTAAACAAAGCCAAAGGTATTCGTCATATTAATATCAAAACAATCGTGGCGCCACCAGTTGCAATACCAACGTGTAGGTTTTATACGACGATACTGACGTTGCACATCTTTATAAGAATACATATTTATGTCGAAATTTTAGCTATAAGAAGTCCACATTGATCTCCATAACACGTCCGAGCTGGCGCAGACACAATAGAAAGCCTTTTGTTTGCCGGTCACTTGGCGTTTAAAGACTAAAATTAGTTTTTATTATTTTGAGGGTAGTAGCCGAAAGACGCGACGCAGTGTTGGCCGTTCACCCTCCCGACTGATCTCCACCTTGACGTGGTTGGGGGGGGGGGGCTGAATACCTCCCGGTAGGGCGCAGAGGGCGCTAGGGAAAAGGTAACACCTGGAAATTGGCGACTCTGGGTGCCCTTAATACTGAGCGTCAAGCAGCGCCAGGAGGGTCTTAGGCAGCGGGGGCAGGGGGCACCTGCTCCTCCCCGACTGGTCTCCACCTTGTCGTGGTGGGGGGGCTGAGTACCTCCCGCTAGGGCGCAGGAGGCGCCAGGGAAAAGGTAACACCCAGAGATTGGCGACTCTGGGTGCCCTTAGTACTGACTACCAGGGGGGAAACTAAGAGGGACCTGTGGAGGGTGCAGCGGGCGGGCCAGGAGGGCCCGTCAAGCAGCGCCAGGAGGGTCTTAGGCAGCGGGGGCAGGGGGCACCTGCTCCTCCCCGACTGGTCTCCACCTTGTCGTGGTGGGGGGGCTGAGTACCTCCCGGTAGGGCGCAGGAGGCGCCAGGGAAAAGGTAACACCCAGAGATTGGCGACTCTGGGTGCCCTTAGTACTGACTACCGGGGGGGAAACTAAGAGGGACCTGTGGAGGGCGCAGCGGGCGGGCCAGGAGGGCCCGTCAAGCAGCGCCAGGAGGGTCTTAGGCAGCGGGGACAGGGGGGCCCTGCTGTCTAACCATGGACCCTCCAAGAAGTCGGCCACACACGCTATGGTCGCACAAAGAGGTACGAGGAGCGCGTCCACTGCGTCTCTCTGAGGAGGTCCTCCCGGTTTTGATCCGGGGAAAGTTGGCCGGGCGGGGTGTCAGAGCTGCAACCCAGGTACTGGCCCCCCGCCTCGTTCTCAACAAGCGGCGGGCGTCGTGGGAAGATTTTTAGTGGGTATTACTGCTGGCGGTTGTGTCTGCCAGTGGTGAGTCCCACAGACCTCTCTCGGTCCTTCTTTGGCCGGGAGACAGTGCGCAAATGCATTTTATTACCGACGTAAATAAAAAAAAAAGGGTTGGCCGTTCAAGCTAGTGCCCAGGATGATGCTGCTGCCCATCATTCGGTATTATTTCTCTTCGTCGACTCCCACGACTCCACTCCACGAGGAGGTGCCACTATTCTACAATCTAATTCTATATACAATGTACTGTCAGTGATTTTTGTAAGTTATCTAAGCTTTTTTAACAATTATTAGACTTAAAGACAAATTCAGTTTGTAATTCTCAATAGAAGTTGTTAAAAGCCAGATATATATCGCAGTGTTCAATTATTCACGTATTTAGGTCAGCTTATTTAAGCCTTTTTTTTTTTGTTTTACGTCGGTAACAAAATGCATTTACGCACTGCCTTCCGGCCAAAGGGGGACCGAAAGGGGGTGTAGGACTCACCACCGGCAGACACGACCGCCGGCAGCAATACCCACTAAAAATCTTCCGACGACGCCCGCCGCTTGTTGAGAAAGAGGCGAGGGCCAGTACCTGGGTTGCAGCTTCTGACACCCCGCCTGCGGCCAACGTCCCCCGGACCAAAACCGGGAGGACCTCCTCAGAGAGGCGCAGTGGACGCGCCCCTCCTACCTCCCCCTGCGACCATAGCGTGTGTGGCCGACTTCCCGGAGGGTCCATGGTTAGACAGCAGGGGCCCCCTGCCCCCGCTGCCTAGACCCTCCTGGCGCTGCTGAGCGGGCCCTCCTGGCCTACCCGCAGCGCCCTCCATAGGTCCCTCTTAGTTTCCCCCCCGGTAGTCAGTACTAAGGGCACCCAGAGTCGTCGGTCTCTGGGTGTTACCTTTTCCCTAGCGCCTCCTGCGCCCTACCGGGAGGTACTCAGCCCCCCCACCACGACAAGGTGGAGACCAGTCGGGGGGGAGCTTATTTAAGCCTGTTCCAACCTATCATAAACAAAACTGAAAATGATTCAAGTCTTACTCAACCACTTGGGTCCAGTGCGCAATTGCAAAGACAGTTCTGTTGCATCATGCTGGTAGATTATTTTAAGTCACCAAGCTAGTTTGGTTTTATACCACGTTTCATCCAAGCACTGACTTTAATGTATGAAGAATAAGTTCGATAATCTTTTTTCAGCAGTGCTTCTTACATCTACAATGAAATTCGCAGAGTAATATAAGAACATAGACCTTTTGACAATTTTAAAAACATTTATAAAAGCTGCTTGTGGATTAGTGCTATTACAATCTAAATGAATTGTATAATGACATTTGTCGTTAACAATTTAATAAGGTAATATAATTAAATTCCGATATATTATCAAGAACGTACTAACTTATTTTAAAAGCTAAATTATTAAATATCACTTGTTTTTTTGTGTTGTATAACAGTAACATTGTACGTTCATGAGGCAGAACGTGGCTAGAACTAACCATGACATGTAAACCAATAACCAGTAACCCATTAACCAGTGAAACCCATGTTTCACAATAAAGATATTTGATTGTTTAATAATCTTTTTGAATCATCTAGTACCGAGAAACTATGATCGTTTCAATACCGCGGAGCTACGAGCGCTTCGTTTTCCAAATCATTGCATGCCTACTATTTAATAAGTGACATTATATCAAGCCCTGCGGCTGTACCCACTTAAATATGAAAGTGGGAACTGCCAACATCTAACTGACTTAAAACAAATTCCGTGCATAATTCTCTTCAATAGAAGAAGTTAAAATCCAGATTCATAGCCCAGTGTTCAACTAATGACGTATCTAGGTCAGCCTGTTCCAGCCTGTTGCGAAGTTCCTGGAAGCTATGATTAAAATGCCAAACATCGGGTTCAGCTTACAGTTTTCATTTTTGCACGAAGCTAGGATCGGTGTACGTTCCGTGCGGAGTTATTTGATTCATTAAAAGATTGGAGAGTGAGAACATTGATAATATTTTTGCGGAATTGGCTTTTGTGAAATACTTTTGAGAATAGAAAAGAATATTAAGTTTTTTGACATAACTGTGTCATATACATATTTGTTGTTATACATTTTCAGACATACAATAATTTGTGCTAATTTAAAGTAGTCAATTATAAGGCCGAGTAATATTACACAGATTAAATTCTAAAATTAAGATTACATTATTTTATAGGTCATATTACAATATAAAGATCACATTATGTTAGAGTATAATTTTAGAAATCATATTTATGTCAAATTATAAAATATAAGCATTATAAGTCGGAAAATGTCTTCATAGTAGTCATTTAAATTTTAATAACATTTTTCTATCCACCAATTTTTTAAACCATTCTTAAATTTTATGCACTCAAGTTCCTTTATACATATAGGCAAGTGATTAAAAATTCTCGTTCCGGATACATAAATGCTTTTCTTAAGAATATACCTAACTAGCTGTTGGAATGGAATATAAGTCATTGTTACATTGCGATCTTATGTTAAGTTTAGATAAGCTTTTCATAAAAAAAAATACTTTATGCGTGTATGTACTTAACAAATATTTAAGTAGTATGTAAACGCATGTCAAGGTGTAGTAATTATAATTCTTAAAAACACTTCTTCAAGATTACCTATTGTAGATATTTATTATAAATAATTCGCAAACATTTCTTTTGCAGAATAAACGTAAAATTAACATTTACAGAGTTCCTTCAAAATAGTATCGCATAGGTCATGATAGAATACACATATCCATAATAAGCGTTTTTTTCTATATTTAATGTAGTACAATTTCTTAGAATTGATAAGTACGTAATTTTTACTACTAATTCTATTATAAATTATTTTATGTGAGCTTTCCAAATTAAATTGCAATCAATATTGACGCGAAGAAATCGAATATGAAAGACTTGCTCAATTTTTTAATATCGAAAGATACATTTAGGTCCTGCGATATCATTTGATAGTTTCTTAAGTGGATCATTTTCGTCTTGTCTACATTAACTCTTAAATTCATTTTCAACAGCCAACTAACCAATGTATTCAGAGTGTCGCAGATAAATATATCTAAATATTTATCTACATTCCGTTTACTTATATACCAAAACTGTTCATTAAAGCTTAAACTAGATTCCCACGTAATTAATTGGCATGTGAGATCCGATAATCCTACGTCCAATATGTCCACTTGGTACTATTTTTTATTGGTAAATATATTATAAATCCAAGTGTTAGAATGTGAGGTTATTCTTATAGGTACTTTAATGGCGGGGTTTAATTCAAAATATCTAAACATATTCAAAAGCTATTCGGTTTTTGAATTATTTTGCAAAATATTAACATAAACCCCCTGCAATAAATATATTCTTAAAACGATTTCGTGTCGTGACCTGGATATCATGTGACGAAGCAATATTTCCATTTCAGTTAAAAAAATAGACATATCGCTATCTGGTAATCTATAAAGGCATTAAAATGCTTACATACAGTTTATGTGATATTAATTCATTATCAAAATATAGTAGTATAGTAAAGGCAGAAATTTAAGACGCAGCAAGGGCATATTGTCCAAATTTCGCCAATTATATTGTTTGTCCCACGTAATAGGTGTCGAGCCTATTGCCGCTTATCGGGAACTTTTCTGATCGCCAGAGCCTTGTCCGTTGTTCGGCAGGTGGCCCACATATAGGTGAGGTTAGCTTGGGCTTCTCATATCTTCAAGTTTTCAATAAATATAAGTAAAATATTTTCTCTTTTATGTTTTCCGTTTTGCGGTTGCCTTAATGCCCTATGCCATTTCATCTAGCACATTCGCCTCGCTATACTGGTCTGTTTACTAAATAATATTATTCTCTTACAGATAATTATCTACGATGAGAGCCGTCTGGATCATCGTTGCTGTTACTGCTTGGTTTTACACAAGTAAGTCCTAAGCCACCTTAAGAATAATAAACATAATATTAGTCCTTACTTTATCCTTTTATGAAAGGCATTGGCCTTAAAGAGAATATTCGAAACGAAAAGAGTTTGGATAACATCTGCTACCAAAATGGATAAATCAAATTAGGTCTTATCCGGTGAAATACTTAAGATTGGTTTTACAGTGACGCCTTCGGCAGTGCAGTTGGTAAGCCTCGCGAGCCTCTAGTTTTGTGTCTCTTAGATTGCTACATAGTTTAACTAAAATCGTAAATATTATTACAGGCTGTGCTGACTACTCTTGTAACAGGTGGAAATATAGTAATACTCAGCTAGTGATGGATTTTTTAGTTCATATCGTGACAGCGTACGCATAGGACGAGTTCCGATTACCTATATTATTTACAACTACCCACAAACGGTTTCAGTGATGGCTCCAAAGAAATGTACTACTTGCAATAGAAATATTACCCAAAAATCCCCAGGACTGGAATGCAGTAGATGCAATAAGTCCTCTCACGCTACTACTAGTTGTGCTAAATTAACCACCAAACAGCTGGCTGCTTTGCGGAATGCGGATGGACTGGAGTGGAGCTGTGGGGATTGTATCAACAATGTATCCAGACGTTCCCCTTTCCTTGGGCCCCCGGATGATAGTTCCGACGACGAAGATCTGCCCTCCAATGCATTTGATCAAAATAAACTAGTCGCAAAAATTACCCAAGAAATGAAAAAAGTTATAAAGAATGAGTTAGGTGAACTTGCGGCAGCTATGGAACACATGAATGGACAATTAGCTGACTTGGAAAACGTTGTGAGAAAGCAAGAGAGCACTATCAAATCACTAGTTAACAGGAATGTCGAATTAATTAACAAGAATAAAAATTGTGAACTTAGAATGTCAGCGGCAGAACAGCACATCAATAGCCTGGAACAAAAAATGCTATCTTGTACTATGGAAATAGCTGGAATCCCTGAAAATCCAAATCAAAGCCTGACCCTAGTTTTGGGAGAAATTGCTAATCATCTTAATGTTGATCACAGTGACGTTATGACCGCGCGCCGTATGCCTAAACCTAAAGGCAGATCACAACCGGGGCACATTCTAGTGGAAGTTAAATCCAATGAGCTCAGGAATCAGTGGATATCTGCTGCCAAGCAACATGAAATAACGACAAGTTTTATGTCCCAGATAGCACCCGATCAAAGGAATCAAAGAGTCTACTTACGCGAAGCTCTCACCTATCATACGAAGACCCTTCTTTACAATGCTCAACAAAAATTAAAGGAGTCTTATAAGTACGTCTGGTGCAAATCAGGAGTAGTTTATGTGAAGAAAAACGAAGATAACACCCGTCCACTCATAATTCGCTCGATGTCTGATATTGAAGCGCTCATCTCTAAGTAATAGTAAGAACCTATTTTTTTTTCTATATTAACCTTGTTAGTTTATTAGTAAATTTTAAGTAATTATCATAATGAATATAGATGATATTTGTAATTTTCCTCAATCAAATGAAATACTAGACTGCCGTACATTAATCACATTTATAAATCAGGTACCCTTTAACGTAAAAAATAATGAACTGTTTTGTATGCACGTAAATATCCGATCACTAGTTAAGAATTTTAACAGCTTACTTATTGTCATAGAATCATCAAAGGTTGCAATCGATGTCCTTGTAATCACCGAGGCCAGTGTTTCTCGCAATATCAGCGCATTATATAACATACCCGGCTATAGAATGCACACAGAGTTACGCTCTCGTCGTAAGGGAGGCGGAATAATATTTTATGTGAAGGATTATTTTAAATTTACTCCAATTATAAGCAAAACAATACACTTTGAATCACTTGTAGGTACACTTATAACTGCAAATAACAGCACTGTCACACTATGTGCAATCTATAGACCTCCTTCTAACTGTAAAATTGAATTTATTACTGAACTTTCGCAGCTCCTTTTTAATTTCGTAACAGATAATACGATTATTCTGGGTGACGCTAATATAGACCTGAAATCGAACACTATACTAAATAACAACTACATCGACATGCTTTCTGGGCACGGATTCACAGCAGGCATAACTGATTACACACGTATTGAGATGAGATTAAATAAGGTCACCAAATCATGTATTGACCATATTTTTACACGTTTAACCTGTATGAACCCGTGCACTGCGGTGATCGACACCGTTCTGGCGGATCACCGCATAATATTGGTTATGTGCGAAGGAACGCGTTTCTCACGAATACAGAGTGCTCAAAAAAATCAAATAATTATTTCTCACGACAAAAATATTCTATATGACGAATTAAAAGGTATTGACTGGGCGGGCACAGGGAGCTTGACGTGTCCTATAAAAATTTATGAAACAATTAAATCAAATTTTGAAACCGCACTAAGTAAATCGTTAAAAAATAAAAATCAACACTTTAAAAACCAGATAAAGCAGCCTTGGGTTAAGGAATTTATGCTAAAATTAGGTAATAAACGAGATTATTTATACAATAAGTGGAAAAAAGATATTACAAATAATTGCCTGCGACTTGAGTATAATCGTATTCGGAATAAAATACATAAAATATTGGAATATAATAAAAATAAATATTATCGTAACGAAATAAATAAAAACGTTAGAAACCCACGAAACTTGTGGCTATTGATAAACAAGATGTGTGGTAGGGTTTCAAATTCAATAGATGACGTAATTATGAAGGCATTTAAGACGCGAAGACAAAGCTGCTCTGTTATAGTTAACAATTTTGCCTCAGAATTTAAAAATGCCGTCAAATCTATTCTAGCGACGTGTTCCTTAAAACTGTTAAATAAAAGTAATTATAGTTTACCTGCGGACGTTAGCTTGCGTATAAAAACAGCAAACCCAAAAAAAATCGAAAAGATTATTAAAAACCTCAACAGCAGGAAAGCACCGGGTAATGATGGAATTAAAGTCTCAGATATGAAACAAATAAGCGAAAAGATATCTTGCCCAATTGCGCAACTTATTAATGCTAGTATCAAAACAGGTGTATACCCTGATGAACTTAAACTAAGCTGCGTACGTCCTATCCATAAGAAAGGTAAACAGGATGATGTGAGCAATTATCGACCAATCTCCCTTTTACCTTCCATAAATAAAGTAGTTGAGAAGTTCTTTAGTGAGCAGATATATACTTTCTATCGTCAACATAACATATTAAACCCAAATCAGTTCGGATTCCAGCCAATGAAAAGTTCTACATCCTTACTGTCTAAGTTTACTGATGAGGTGAATGTTCATTTGCATGATAGAAAACACGTGTTAGCTCTATTCATAGACTTTTCAAGGGCATTTGATACCCTGAACCATGAGTGTTTGATAGAAAAGCTTAGCGATACGGGTATAAGAGGCCCAGCATTAAAGTGGTGTGAAGAATATCTTCGTAATAGGTCCTTTTATGTCAAAGTAGGTGAAACAAAGAGCCACGTAAGACCTGTTACTGAGGGTACGGCTCAGGGTTCTGTGCTTGGGCCGATTCACTTTTTAGCATATGTGAATGATATGAATAATGTTTTTACATATAGCTCGTCGTATCAGTACGCCGATGACACATGCCTCTTAGTAGCACACAAAGATGTGTTAAAGGCACTAGAAAAACTCCAGCACGATTTCGACAGCTTAAATAAATGGTGCCATGACAACGGTCTCGTTCTCAACGCTTCCAAAACAAAATTAGTGCATATTAGATCCCCTTTTACAAAGTCATTTTTGGAAACAACTAACAAACTAAAAGCACACAGGCACAATTGTTTACATCTTAATTTACACTTATGTGAATGCCCTGGCATAGAAACAGTAGATACACATATGTACCTAGGATTGTTGGTTGACTGCCATTTTAACTGGCAACCCCATATTAGTGCTGTTTGTGATAAGCTCAGAGCATTTCTGGCCAACATAATAATTATTAAAAAAAGAATTCCTCATAAAATATTGCTAATGCTATACAATGCACTAGCTGAATCAATTATTAACTACGGCCTAACTAGCTACGGTAGAACTTTTAGAACCAATCTAGAGAAAGTACAAAATTTGCAGATTAGAATTTTAAAAGTAATTGTATCTCCTAAAATTAAGCATCAGTATAGAAATGATGATCAACAACTTTTCCGGCATTGCAATACGTTACCAATTAATTATAAATTTAAATACAATCTGTTAAAAGAACAATTCTTTAACACAGATATTAAAAAAAAACTTGAACATGAAATTAATACCCGTCATATAACTCAACAAAAATTCATAACAATAGCAGCGAAAAACAATACTTTTGGCACAAGAACCACGCAGTACATGATACCACGTTTACTAAATGAATTGGATCTCACAACTCGAAAAAAAATTACACCGGAAAACATAAAAACAAAACTTAAAACGTACTTTCTAAACACTCTGTAGAATGTATGAAGGCCAAAGCACTTAGGTGTGACGTTGGAGTTTGTGTCGTCACTGGTCCGTTATCACTCATTCGCAAGCATTGGTAGTGACCTTTTTTAATAAGTTGCAATGCCTAAGTAACTGTCTCCCTCACACCCGCGGTGCTTACCGCGAAATGAGCGACCGGTTGTATTTGCTCAACTGTGCTATTGCAATTATATGCCATCTTATAATAGTTATTATAGTGAAGTTAGCTGATTTGCGATATGCGACTGCCTAGGTGATTGCTCCGAATGTGCTTTCGTTGATTTATATAATGTAGAATTTAGGTATATTTTTTTTTTTGTCACTAGTTTATAAGTATGTATACTTAATTTAAATATCAATGAACCTCATATCGAACACACCAGACAAATCTTCGTGATTTATTGTGTGTTTAAAAACCTTGTAAAAATCTTATTATGTTTAATAAATAAATAAAAAAAAAAAAAAATCATAATAATATTTTTCAATATCTTTGTAACAATTTCCGCGCTGAAACGAGACTCTCGTCTCAGTGTTGGTCGTGAAGACATCGTTGTTCTGAGCCTCCTATCTTACCTGAAAGGCCCTGTGTAGGGGCGAAACACGTGTCGTGTTGAATAGTTTCTCGATTTTTCGGGAAATTACAATAGCGCGGGAATTGTTACAAAGATATTTTCTGCTTACAATGGATTTCCGCAAAGTAACGCCTGAATCAATAAATTATTCAATAAATTATAGTGGTACTTTATATTATCTGTTATCAACATAAAATTATGTAACCTATATTTCACAAATAAATGAATTTATTGGAAAATTCTATTCGCGCGGACGAAAAACGTCACTGCGTCACTGTTAAACCATTGAACCAAAGCCATTGAAATATTTCTTATTCTGTAAATTATTTTTAAATGTTAAGCTATGGACGCTTGGAAAACCAATGGCATCACTAGTGCGTTGTCAACCCTTTAAAACCATTTCAAGTCTTTCTTGATGCTGTGACCTTTTGGGAAACTTTGCCAGGGCAAGCAAATAAACTACTATGGCTATGTCTTTTGACTTTACCCTTTATAACTAACCTAAAGTAAGCAACAAAACACGCCCCCATATGCACAAATAAGCCCAAAGTCTAACACAACACAAGTTTAACAATAGCAGCTAAATTGAACGCTCACAAAACACGTCAGCACAAGCTAGGTTAACAAACTTTATGAATGAACCTTTGCATAAACAAACGGAGGCAGTTAAATCACGAAAACAATAGTTATGCTATGGTTATTATGAGTTTGATGTCTTATTTACAAAATTATACATAAACTCTAGTGTAAATGAGAAAGATTGTTTATCCTTGTACTTTGTAGAGATGTCGGCACTCTGAGAGGGCCATGCCTGCCCGGCGGCTGCGGGGCTCTTTGAAAGGGAACATTGCAGGCTCAAGAAGGAGCATGGATAGTTTTTAGTCAGTAAAAGTCTGACACCCCTCCGCTCCATCCACAGCGGAAAACGTAGTACTTAGTAAGACCGCATCTCCCATCAATCGATGGACCGATGTTCCCCAAAATCCCTTTTGGTATTTTTGATACAGAATCAATTTTTTCAAAAAGCATCAGCTTCTGATTTTTCTTCCTTAAATCAGTGTTTTTTTTAATGCCACAAGCGTGCATCCAGCATGCGGTCTATCTGATGCAAAGTGCTCATAGCATACACTAGCACGTTGCCGACATAAACAGTTTCTTCTAGGTACCCTAGACTTATAAAGTCCTCTGCTATACGTAGACCTCACCGATCGTTTACATTCTATTGGGGATATTATTATTAGATGCAGCAGCATTACACTCACGATAATGTATCGCCCTTTTGACAGGTAATATTACCTATGTGGTTGATATTTCTTTTTTTAATCAATATTTTTGATCTAATTGTTTGTGTAATGTTATTTTGTCAATAAAAAATATTCTTATTTTCCCTAAGTTACCAAAACCAGTTCGCAGCATGACGCTGTTGTCTATTATCCGGTAGAAATTCTCTTAAAAAAACTTTTTTAGTACCAAAAACAATTATATTCATTATAAAATTCAAGGAATTTGACTTGAAAATGCTTTGTCATACTATAAAAATAGAATCACGAAGTTTTCCGTCCTTTTTTCTACAAGAACACAATCCTCATTACTGAATTTCGGAATGAAAGAAGCGGGTCATTGTGGGACCTACAAAAATGGCGGAAGCATGAATGAATGAATAGACACGGCGACGAATGAATGACTGAAACGGACCGTGTGATGATAGAGTTCATATGTTTTGGAACGGTTTTGAGTAGGAAATGGTTGCGATTTTTGATTTTGTGTTGCAATTAGTCGGGTTGGGAAGTGTTATCGGATTTATACTGTAGCCTGCGAAAGTGAATATTTACAATACTTTTGATTATTCCATTTTGAATGAACTGTAGATTTTTTACTAGAAAAAATCAACTTGACCGCGGTGGCCCAAGTGAGCATGAAACTCACAAGTTTTGGATAACGGGTTCACTGCTCTAAACATAACATTGTAGATGCAAAAAATATTGTATTAGATAAACTAAAGAATTTGGGAGATTTGACATTAAAGTTTTATAGTACAAACTACACTGTAAAAAGTAAAAGTAAAAAATTCTTTATTTCATAAACTATTAGAACATAGCAAACTAAATATTAGCACAATGAAATCACGAAGCTTAGATTCACTTACATGCAAATAGATAAAAAAATTATGTAAGTGATCCTAAGTGCCAGTTCCGGGCCCTCGCTCTGTGAGAAGAACTGACAAGAAACTCACAGGCTATGCTATGCTCTTTTAAATTATCAATCAAATACAACAATACAGAACACACACAGTGAATATTTTGAAGATATTGAAAAGAAAATCGACGCACTCAACATGTGACCCAAAAAAGTCGCGTCAAGTGAGTCACAAAATACGGCTAAGAACTATAGTATAAAAATTTCAAGCTTTCGTTTTTTGAACATTTTACCCTAATTGTTTTGAGAAAACATAGTATTTTTTGATGCAACTACTACTACGCTGCTTCTAAGCAAATAACTTTATGTATCAAATATTTGACACTGGCTGTTCGGGATAATAGGCAGGAGTGTCATTCTACGTACTGGCTGGAACTGCGATCACCAACCCGCATGCCCAGCATGGTGATTTTTGGAAAATATCTCTTAATATAATTAAATATACTGGGGAGGAAACTGTTCAGCAGTGGACTTTAGAAGGCTGACATGATGACACTGGCAAATACTTTAAACAAGTGAACTAAAAGAAAAAAAATAGTATGGAACATAATTGTGCATGATATTGCACTTTTGTTGTGTCAGCGGTAAAAGGGTAAGTGTTGCAGACAGACTTACTGTTACATTTGTTATATTAGTAAGTTAAGTAAGTACGAAATGTAGAAAGTTAAAATAACACGTCTCAGCGGAGTAAAGAATATCTTCATAGAACTCGGGTACATGGGGAAACGAGGCTAAGTTTTGAGTTAAACTTTATAATCTTGATGTATAGCTGTGTATGCAGCAGGGGATTCAGCTATGGTCTCGATTCTTATATAAGACTAGCTCCCGCCAGTGTAATTGCGTGTTTCCCGTTGAAGTTGGGTAAAGAGAATCATATATAATATGATTTTGGGTACAGTATTAGTACAGTTATAATTTTGGTACAGTTGTAAATTAGGTACAGTACAGTTATAATTTAGGTACAGTACAGTTATAATTTAGGTACAGTACAGTTATAATTTAGGTACAGTACAGTTAAAATTTAGGTACAGTACAGTTATAATTTAGATACAGTACAGTTGTACTTTAGGTACAGTACAATACAGTAATCATTATCATCCTCCCACCCTGCTCCCAGTTTATCAGGGGTCAGTGCAGCATGTCTATTTATTCAATTTACCTCTGTTCGTTATCGACTTTTCCCCGACCATATCATTCTTCACTCACTAAACTTATCTGTTTTTCAGTAAATAGGGGTTAAGTATTCACTTACATAATTCTAGCTACTAGTTTATGCCCTTAATTTTACTTGCGTTACAGTGAGTTTTAACACAGTGACGATTTAGTTAGAAACTATCACAGCTATGCGGTGCTAGATAGTCGGAAACGATCACCGAGATAAAGCAGTGTTCACATAGGCCAGTCCTTAGTCCCCCCGGTCCGGTCTCCACCTTTGCGTGGTGGAGGGGCTAAGTACCTTCCGGTAGGGCGGAGGCCGGGAAAATTTAACACCCAGAGGTTGGCGACTCTGGGTGCCCTTAGTACTAACTACCGGTAGAAAAACCAAGAGAGTCCTGTGAAAGGCGCAGCGGGAGGGCCTGAAGTGCCCGTCCAGCGACACCAGGAGGGTCTTAGGCGGCAGGGGCAGGGGGGCCCTGCTGTCTAATCATGGACATTCCGGGAAGTCGTGTCGTCGATTGTCCGTGAGTGGAATACGTGGTACAGTTAAAATTCAGATACTATAATAATGTAGACACAATAATAGTGTAGGAACAATTCTCTTCAACGTAGTCCTAGACAATGGGACTTATTAAAGAACAAGATCTAATTTTTAAACCAGGTTTAAAGCTAGTGCTGTCACTTTAATTTGTTGATAAAATGAAGATAGTGACAGCACTTGTTTTTAAACCTGGCTTAACTTTAGATCTTAGTTTGTAATGTACCCCAATTTGTTTATCCTGTTATGTACTTGTTCATTTGTTGTTACAGAAATCTTTGCCTTTAATAATTTATTGATTCAGGCGTTACTTTGCGGAAATCCATAGTAAGCAACGTATCGTGTTAAATTGTTTCTCGATTTTTCGGAAAATTATAGTTGCGGGAATTGTTACATAAATTTTTAATCCATCGCTTGCTTAATATTTGCCTTAGTAAAGATATTAGGAGAATTACACCAGATGTGAGTAACAGGCATACGGAAAATAAATGAGTCAATAAGCCACAAGTTCTAAGTAATGTCGTCTTCTAACAATGTGATACGGCGAGTGTACACTACATTAGCTATACTATATTTAGCTGTACGCAATTTGTGAAAAATATTCCGCTTATTATTTAAATAATTAAAATCAATGTGTAATATGAAAATTATTAAAGTTATCGAAGTCTTTTTACACATATAATTTATGTAAAAAGTTGACCATCGATATGGCGTTGAGGTCAATATACCTTAATTCTACTCCGCTACACTCTTCGATTCCCACAAAGAACAAATATTTGTTTTCTTAAATAATAAGTACATTTGTTCTAGTCTGGTTCTAAGTATGTATGTATAGAAAAATACAAAAAAACTTGTATACATTCTCCAGTAGATAGTGACGAAACCAATAGACTGCAATGTAGAGGGTCTCGGGTTCAATCCCGAACCCGAATCTTATTTTGTGCGTTATCGCTTGGTTTGGGGGTTAAATGCACATTTAATTCGGTGCTCTCGGTTCTCACGAATATCTGTGGCAGTCGTTATTAGGAAGTCAGTGCCTTCTAATCTCCTGACAGCTGGTTTAACAATAGAATGATTTTTCTATCCGGGTTGCGTAGGTCAGACGGCAGTCGCTCCGAGTAATAACTCAGAGTCAGCCAATCCTGGCTTAGACCAGTGAGCAGACTCTGGGTCCTAAGCGTTTGTCTCTTGCACAGCCGAGATAGTGGCTACGATGATCTCTTAATTAGTACACATAGCCTGAGTGCTTAGTTTGGGGAAGATGGCGGTGTGTGAGATGTTTATATTTTAGTTTGTTTTAATATTTAGTACTTTTATTGTAGTTTGTTTTAATATTAATTACTGTTGTTGTAAATGGCGGGAGAAAAATATTCTTGCCCATGCTTTTAGGATCAAGCTCCCAAGCAAGTGAATGGCCGTAACGCGCCCTATGACTTTATAAGTATGACTTTCATAAGAGCTCTATTGAGCCAAACTTGAATAAATTATTTTGACTTTGACTATATTTCAATATTTTAGGCGCCCTGTGAGATGTCCGTTGATATTTTATTATCGTAATATTTTAGTAAACATAAGCCTCCGTTAGTGTCGCCTTTATAATAAGGACACATTTGTATGTTATGTCTAGTTGTTTGCTCGCGGCAAATAATTCTGTCTCAGTATGAAGTTATGTCTTTTTTTGTTCATACAGAAGTTGATATTATTTTATTGCACATTTTTTCTTGTTGTACACATATGTGAAAGAAAGAAAATAATTTATTGTGTGACACATGATACATTGGTTTACAAAAATACAAAAATAAAAATTAAGAAACACATGTGGCACCGAAAAGGCTTATACTCAGCATATGCCGAGGGGTCAATATGGCCCCGCGGCGCTGGTCTTCCGTACAAGCCTACCCGTTCGTGTAGGTATAGGCACATATTTGTATAGAAATATTTTACGGGTGTACTATACAATTATAAAGTATTTATTCAGTAGAAATACCTTTTTTGTATAGAGCTCCTATCACCATATTTAGAACCCAAGCCAACCTCACCTGCAAGTGGTGCACCTGCCGATAAACAGACGAGGCTCTGGCGAACGTAACAGATCCCGGTTAGTTGCAATAGGCTCGCCGCCTATTACGTGGGACCAATTATATAATATATTATTGTCGAAGTTTGGGCGTATAATATACATCTGCCTACCCTTCCGAGGAAACAGGCGTGAAAGTATGTATGTATGTATAATTAAGTCTTAAATCTCTATTAAAACAACAAAGAGCCGACCAAAAGCTAAACAAAAAGAAATAAGATAATTATAGAAATAATTAAACGAACCGTTTACGTCCGACACGATATTAGCTAGAACCTTCTCTAAATTAACCGGAATCGAACGAATGCCTGGATAAAAGAACGAATGGGACGAATTAATGAGTTACTCGCAATCAGTAGACGGAAAGAGCGATTTCTTGGGATACCCCCCCTCCTTATTTAGGGGTCTGTCTTGGAAAGGAAATCGCTTTTAATGTATAATGATCACTTTGTTGTCCGTCTTTAACTTCCTGTTTAAGATTTGTTTCTTAAAACCTACTAATATTATATCAAATTCATTTTTGTATTGAGTAAAGTCAAAATATACTGGACTGATTTCAAAAATCTTTGTAAAGAATGTGATAATTCATTTTTGAAAAACGGAAAGAGTCTAGGAGTATTGGCGACATTTTTTTACTGATATTGTCTAAAGCATATAATATGATAATCAGCTTAGAAAATTTACGTAAGGTAAGTCATGTATTCATATTCATATACCTTGATTACCTAATACCTGAAAGTTTGTCGTGTAAGCAAGCTAGCCATACTTACACTACTCAATCGCCCACTTTTTTATTTTTTATTTTATTCAGGATACAAACAGTCATTTTTATACACATGTCTAATTTTTTTTTTTTCCAAACACATCTACTGATCCTTTATGTACTTAATACATTATTAGAAAAATGCCGAAAACTCGTGCGCACATTTTGCTGAATCGCTTAAATTGTTTAGCTTGAGAACCCCGCGACGTGGACGCAGGTAAACCGTGCAGGAGGCAGTGCTCCGCTTGTTCATTTGGAAGTGTGACAGTAAGATATGAATAAGGGTGCGTCCACATTTCACGAATGCTCAGCTCAACACCGGCTCACAAGCTACGCACGCTCTGCACGCATGCAGTCACTACAATTAAATGGTTTGCTACTTTTGAGCGCAACTCATTATTTATTTATTTTATTTTAATTAAAACGGTGTACAAAACCAATTACAGTAATTAAAGATAACAATCAATTTCAAAAATACAATTCAACACTTACAAAACTAAACTCAGCAACAATAATTAAATTAATCAGATAAAATTTTTAAAAAATAATTCGATAATATTAAAATTAAAATAAAATTTAAATAAAATTAACTATTAGGTCGGGGAAAAAGTCTTTTCGCATAACGTAGGTATAAACTTATTATAAAATTTTTTTGACTGTACTATTTGTGTCTGGCTGGTTTTGGTAACATTAAAAAGGGTCCATTATAAAGAAAAGAAAAAAATAAAATAAGTTGTTTCCCGCTATTTTTCATTTGTTTTTCTCTCCGTAAAAATGAGTGAATCTAATGAAGAAATTCGATACATTTTAAAATTTTATTATAAAAAAGGCAAAAATGCAACTCAAGCAGTGAAAAAAATTTGTGATGTTTATGGACCTGATGCAGTGTCAGTAAGAGTAGCACAAATTTGGTTCAAACGTTTTCAGTCCGGAAATTTTGATGTTAAAGATGCACCTCGCTCTGGTCGCCCTGTTACGAATAAAATGGACGCCATTTTTGAAAGAGTGGAGCAAGATCGGCATATTAGTAGTTACGATGTAGCTGAAGAACTGGGAATTGACCACAAAACAGTTTTGACCCATTTGAAGAAAGCTGGTTATACAAAAAAGCTCGATATTTGGGTGCCACACGAGCTCACTCAAAGAAACTTAATGAACCGTGTACTCATTTGCGATTCATTATTGAGACGTAATGAAACCGAGCCGTTTTTGAAGAGATTGATAACTGGCGATGAAAAGTGGATCACGTACGACAAGAACGTGCGAAAAAGGTCGTGGTCGAAAGTTGGCCAGGCTTCACAGACTGTGGCCAAACCTGGCCTAACACGAAATAAGGTGATGCTGTGTGTATGGTGGGATTGGAAGGGCATTGTTTATTATGAGCTTTTACCGCCCGGCAAAACCATCGATTCTGATCTTTACTGCCAGCAACTGATGAGATTAAAGGAAGCAGTCGAGAGAAAACGGCCGGAATTGATCAACAGGAAGGGTGTGGTCTTTCATCACGATAACGCTAGACCACACACATCTTTAGCCACTCAGCAAAAATTAAGAGAGTTCGACTGGGAGGTCCTAGTGCATCCACCATATAGCCCTGACCTTGCGCCTTCAGATTTTCACCTGTTTCGGTCTCTGCAGAATTCTTTAGGTTCTGTAAGGTTGACCTCAAGAGAGGACTGCCAAAACTATTTGTCCCGTTTTTTTGATCAGAAGTCCCAAAGTTTCTACAGTAACGGGATAATGTCTCTGCCCACAAAATGGCAGAAAGTTATTCAACAAAACGGTACATATATATTGTAAATAAATGTAAATAAACTTTGAAAAAAATGTCTTGACTTTTCATACAAAAATACGAAAAGACTTTTTCCCCAACCTATTATAATAGACATAAGTTACATAAAGATATACACGTACACATTCATACCTTTCTTTCACAATAACTCAGGCAATCCGACAAAATTTTCGACCATCCATCCGCAAATGCGAATGCGAATGCGAATGCGGACGGCGCAGAAGTGCCAGGTGTGGATGCACCGTTACGATTAAATAATAACTTATCAGACGCGAGTGACAAGAGTAGGTGCTCAGTAATCTAAGTTTATTAAATCGTTTTCTCATTTCAAACGTGACAGAAGAACATATTTAGATAGTTAATTAACATATTTGCACGTAAATACAACACACTTACACAATAATGTATAGGCTTCCTGCCAAGTTCTAACGAGCCCAAGCCAACCTCACCTGCAAGTGGTGCCTGCCGAACAGCGGACGAGGATCTAGCAAACATAAAAGTTTCCGGCAAGCTGTAATAGGCTTGCCACCTATTACATGGGACCAACAATATAACTAGCGAAATATGGGCGTATAATATGCCACTGCCTATCCCTTCGGGAAAACAGGCGTAAATTTATGTATGCATGTATGAAAGTCAAAACATATAAACTAGCGCGCCCATTCGCTGCGTGAAGGAGCTTAATCGTAAAAGAACGGGCAAGAAAATCGTCAAGAATAGTTTTTTCTCCCGCCAGTTACAAAGAAATTTATGTAATAGTAAATCAATTTGACAAGTCTACAAAAACTTGTGGTCTGCAGTCACAAGATTTCAAATAAAAGTAGAAAATAAATTATAAAACTGATAAGAATGACAAAAAAAATCGCTTTTTATATAACTGAAACATATATAACGCACAGAACCCTTTTCAACCAAAGACACGGTCTTGCCCCTTTTTCTTTAAAAATCCAAAAAGTAATTTGTAAAAGGTACAGTGGAAACGTCACGTTCTGTCAAGATGAAGAGAAAGCTATGAAATTGTCGTTTGAATTCGTTCGCATCGGAAGAATCGCTAAGTTATGCGAGCCTGAGACGAATTTTAATGCGGGTAGATGTTAATTGATTGCCGCACCTTATGAATACTACTGGGCACGTGCTGTGAATTTGCACGAGTTGTTTTTGAATAAGATTTATTTTCTCAACAGACTACGAATGCTTGAAAATGTGTTTTTTCTTTTTTCTTTAACAGACTTAAAACAGGTGTACAGGGATTCTACTTTCATTTTTACGGCTGAAGCCTACCTCACCTGCAAGTGGTGAATCTGCCGATCAACGGACGAGGCTCTGGCAAACATTAAAGTTCCCGGTAAACGGTTACGTGGGACTAAAAATATAATTGGCGAAATGTGAGCATATAATTAAAAAAAAAAAAAAAAATCAGACACTCTAACCATTTATTTAGTTCCAAGATAAGTATCATTAAGAACTTGTGTTATGGATAGTAAATAACGGATAAACATATATAAATACTTTTTTTTTGTAAATACATACCTAATATACATAGAAAACACCCAGACAAGAACAAATATTTATATTTATACACACAAATATTTGTCCTGTGTGGGAATCGAACCCACGACCTCAGGAGTGGAATGCGGATATACTCGCCACCACGCCATATCGGTCGTCAAATATGCCTCTGCATCATCATCCAGTAGAATTTGCCTTCGTCAACTCTTACGACTGTTGTCTTTATATTTGTTCGTTACAGTTTGAATGTCTGTTGACACAACCTTGTCAATAGATGGCGCTGTACTATTGTGACCAGTTTCTGATACGCGCTATTATTATTAGTTTTTATAATATATATATTCATATAGTAATTTATGTTTACAGAAAATATATTCGTTTATTATTCAGTATTCTGTGGTTTTATTACATGGCCTGGCGTCGTTATTTTCAAGGGGGACAAGGAAACATGCTTGAATTCTAAACCGGACACCAGAAGAGCTAGTACAAGTATAATATCAACTAAGTAAAAATAACGCACCTAAATGCCAGCCCTTGCCTTAGTCAGACAGCTAATGATATAACTTTATTATTAAGTTCTTTCTCTTAATCACTTCTCAACTTAACAAAGAAGAGCCTTAAGTCATAATATGAAGTTACAGGAGTTTTGTTTAAACTTTCAAGTTGGGATAGAACTATTTTAAGAATTTGTGTGACTGTTTCGCTATGTCGGTCTTTAAAAATTTCAATAACTATATTTTTCAATTAGACACTATGTATTTTCAAATAAATTCTTGTATTATTATTTTCTTTCATTTATAATAATTGTATACATACGTCACTGTGACAAGTAATTACCTTTTGTAAGGTTTCGTTTTACTTAAGTAAGATAAAGTACAAATTATTGTTTAGAATGTTTAATATTAATAATGTAGTAAAGATAAATAGTTAAAAAAGGTGTTATTTTGGCTTCACCTACGTAAATATTTTATTTTGTACACTGGCAACAAACACTCTGGTGGAGCTCACTTGGCGAAGTGAAGTGGCTCGGCTGTTCAGGGGGACGGCATTCTGAACAGACGTGACTAGTCAGAGTTTGGTTACGTCTATTATAAGTTTTGAAAGAGTGCTTTACTAAGTTTGGTAGTGTTGATTAACAGAAGTTTTGGAAGTATCCTGTAATATGTTTGGTTGGAACACTTAACGAAGTTTTGAAGATTGAATCTGTGTTGTATAATTTCTGAGTATCCCTATACTTTCATAGTCACGTAATAACGTGGGCTTAAAACTCATAAATCAGAAAGTACTAAAAAAATTCAACTCGGCGGACATGTCGGTGATTCTAGTAAAATAAAATTTTGCATTAAAAATGCAAATCTTTTAAAAATAATGGAATTAAAAACTTACAATTAAGCTTTTCCTACTGTTCTATCACGTTCATACGACATACGTGCTGACTTACGATTTCCTTCGTACATCCGAACAATGGGCCTAATGAAACCTTTCTAACTAACGTATTTTTAAGTTCGAGGTCTACGGTTGTGTGTATTGTAAAATCTAGAAATAATTAAACACAATGATGTAAAGCTACTGCTGATAGAACAAAATACGTTCCCTACATCACCTATGTTACGTATGGTTTAGAAATTTGATAACGCTCACTCTGACTCAGACCGCGATGACGTTGCGGACGTTGATGACGGAAATGGGTAAGGGTAACGGACGCTCAGCTGTTGTCGAATACTCTCGTTTCAGCGTTGGTCGTAAAGACATCGTTGTTCTGGGGCTCCTATCTTACCTGAAGATGCCCTGCGTAAGGGCAAAACACGTTTCGTGTGGAATAGTTTCTCGATTTTTCGGGAAAGTATAGTAGAGCTGGTTTTTTTTTTAATGTGACATGTCATATTGTCTACATCCTGCCTGATGGTAAGCAGTCGACGCAGTCCAATAAAAGATGAAAGCTCTTCATAACATAAGCGAAATAAGCACGATATAAAGCGCATCCACTTATGGCGGCCTGCTAAAATGCCGTTTCACGCCCCGCTTAAAAGACCCGGGATCATAGGAAATATATGAGCCGGCAGCGAATTCCAGAGCTTAGTGGTATTGCTTATAAACGACTTTTCAAATTTCTTGGTTCGAGTGCTGATAGACTGCACAGTTTTAGGATGGTTTCTAAGACCAGCACGTGTTGTTCGGGAGAGGAAAGGAGATGGAGGTCATCCCTCCATCGAAAAGCTCCTCAAAACACTCGCCAAAGTAGTTCCGGTAGAAGACACTGATAGATGCAATGTCTCTACGCAGCTATAGATCCTCGAGTGAGGCTGTTACCTCAGAATTGTTACAATGATATTTTTAATCCATTCCTTGCTTACAATTGATTTCCGCAAAGTAACGCCCCAATCAATAAATTATTTCAAATTTTTTAACATAAATTTCTGCATATTTTAGAGGTAATAAATTTGTTCACTAACACTGTTCTTGTGTTAGTGAACAAAATTATTTTTCCCAGATTATAGTTTCTTGTATAAAAATAATAAATATTAGAATAATATTTGTTTTAGAATTTTAAGTTACTAGACGGAGTCACAACTTTAATTTCTACTAATTATTTCTACTGTTCTTTCTCGTTTATACGACATGGAGATTGGCGACAGTAAACGCTCAAGAAGGCCTCATATAACTTGAGAAACCTCTGCTATATTTTAAATAAGATTTTCTTTATTAACACTATATTTATTGTTACTATTATGAAATAATCAATGCTATAATAAATGTATTTTCATTGGAATCTTAACTCATGTAGACGGACCCTACCGATACAAATCGACATCGGGACCTGAACGTGGATCTGGTTGTTAGCATAATTAAGCTACATAGTAGAAAAAAAAAGTAAAAGTAAAAGTGATGCAAAATGTCTGCAGTTTTGTTTTATTTTCTAAAACTTGTGATATTTCTAACATTAATGTGTAATAACGGTGGATTATTAACCGTTAAGTGTTTGTGAACATACATGAGTGTTGGTAAATGAAACAAAACAGTGCAACATCACTTATCAAATTTTCTCTCAAGGAGTCCATGTGAGATCTCAGTATAGTCCCACATCTTTACTGAGGACTCAAGGGGCTTAGGGGAGGGTATCTCATTTACCATTCATCATCTTTATCACCACTCATTCTCATTTACTATGAATTATATATTATTAATATATCACTTACTTGACACTGGCTAAATGTGCTACACGCACGAAGCCATTATTTAAAATAAAGAAAAAGAAAATTAAGTTAACAATAATGGTTATACTTTGTTTTGAGACATTGTTGTTGTGAACTTTTAAATGGAACCTTGATGTAAAATTTGTAAAGAAAGAACCTAGTATGCTTCCTCTCTCCTAAGTTTGCCGAGCCAAACAGCGTCCATAATTGTAACTTGTAAGACATTATGTAAAACATTATGGAGTGCGATAAACATTGAATTGAATTGAAGCTCATGAAAGAAGACTTCATCACCATGTAAATGTTGAAGTTATCCAGCTCCTTGACAACACAGACCTAGTGATAAGACTGAGAAGGACAAAACCTTTTGAGTTAGTTTAGTGTAGTGTCAGTGAAGTGTAATACTTAGAACACATCACTTAAGTGTATCCTGGCCTGTGTCTTCGTCTTAATATATGTATACAATAAGAATAGTGATTATTGGACTAATTCTTACTTTTAAAATATATAGTAGTTTATAATAAAAGAAAGTTACTAATTAGTCTTTAGATAGGCTAGATTGTAGTGGATATAAGATACCTCCTTTCAAAAAGGAAAGTATTTTGTATTGTAAAAAAAAACATAATTGGAGGCCTAGTTTGTCTCACTATTTTTTTAAATCAAAGCAATATTTTCTTTGCTCTTAAACAGATGTTAATAAGGCAAACTAAGGTCGAACTAAATGTATTTTTAAATTAAAAATTTTTTGTAAAATTATTCCAGTTTCGTCATCATGTTCATACGACATACATACAGTCTGACGACAGTATTCCCTTCTATATACGCACAATAGTCCCTAATGAAACCCGGCATTCCTAACTAACATATTCAGCTTTGAAACGAGGTCTGAATTTAGGTCTACTAGGATACCTGAATTCTGTGAAAGCTTCTGGCATCTAGTAATAGTATTATTAATTTAAAAGCTTTTGTATATTATATGAATGACTCTAATTCTTCTAATGTGAATGACTTGAAGCATGAATATTGTTATATTATGTTGCATTGTATAGCGTCACAGACAAATGAAGATTGTAACTAACCAATCGATAATTTAAAAGAGCATAGCCTGTGAGTTTCTTGCCAGTTCTTCTTACAGAGCGGTGGCTTGGAACTGGCACTTAGATTCACTTACACTTAAACATTTTTTGTTTTTTTAAATTGTTTGGTTGCAAGTGAATCTAAGTATGATTATATTTTATTTGTTTTTGTTATTTTTTTATAATTTTGACGTTTTCAATGTAATAGTTTATGAAATAAAAAGTATTTTGACTTTGACTTTGATTTGACTTTATACTCAACTAACTACAACAACTAACAAAAATATGTAATATATATAATTTCTTTTTTAAATAGCCACACTACTCCCTAGACATGTGTGCAGTTTTGCTTAAAGTTACGGAGATACGATAAGAAATACGATTACGGATAAGGAGAGGTGTAAGATAAAGCTTGCCTCAAATACCGAGAAAAAATATCTACAGTGTCTCGAACTGTTCCATTAATAATAATAATAATGAAGCTCAAGCTAGGTAGCTGGGTTAAGGGTCAGATACAAAAGGCAGTGCTTCTCGATACGGCGCGCATTGTCAGGAGGTTTCTCTCTCTGCAGCCCTAGCCGCCAGTCGTTTGGGTGTTACCTCGCGACCGGCGGTCTCCGTTTTTTATATTTTTTACAGTATTGTATTTTTTTTTTGTTATATAATAATTGTAAAAAATATAAATTATGTGTAAATTAAATAAATATATGTGAATAATAATAATAATAATAGTTAATTCTGACAATTACACCAATTGTGTAGTTCGCCACTACGCCATATTGGTCAACTCAATCTATTCAAAAGCATGAAGGTCAGTATACCAGCACTCCGCTCTTGTTTTGTAAGAAAATTTGATAATTTTATCAATGTCTTCAGAAGCAACCACCCTGTGTGCAATGTCACATTATTTCCAGTACGTAACTAATTTCCACCCCTATTCCTGTAGCTCCCCATTCCGCTTAACACATGACCGCACGGAACCCTCAGAATCCACAGAAGAGCGCGCCCAATGTCTATGTAATGGTGCAAACATCCCCCGGCAATCGTCCCTCTCTCATTGATCCTTGGTCATTTGAGGGTCAGGCTCTTTGTTTTTTAGTGAATAGGTTTTACCTACTACCTTCAAATTATCTTTTTTTTAACCCGACGGTAGATGTGTATCTATAACATAAACAGTCGCTAGTGGGTCTAAACGACCCAAGTTTTGGAAGATGTAAATATCTACGGTAAATTGAACTTATATGGAAGGTGCCAGGATAAATTGTTACGGGTCGATTCAATATCGCGGAGCAAACATTTGGCTTCCTGACTTCTGTTCAGAAATACACATTATTCTTTCTGAACAGACGTTAGAAAGCCAATATACACGTCCAATTTGAAGGCTTCATATGAAGTGGTATGATATCTATTTGTAGTATCTACTGAGTAGATACGAGTAGTACATTGATCTCTTACGCATTTTACTTATGTCACGTGAAAGTTTCATGCATAACAATATTATATCTGGTTATAGTTCACTTTTTGTAGTGTTGTTAGGTTTTTGTTCTTTGTATGTTTGTATCTGTCTCCTTCTTTTAGTAGATATATACAATTTTCATTCTTTGATGTATGTTTGTTTTTTTTCTTTATATTTTTGTTTATATTTGTGTTTATTTTATTAGAACGCACCGTGGGAAGGGTTTCCAGGTGGATTTCATGCACCGATTACATATAAAAATTCATCAAAAATAATTAATAAGGAAACTGACAAAAACAAACAAAGGGTCTCTTCGATATTTAATCTGCTAATAAAAAAAACTTGCGATTAATAGCTTAGAAGTAAAAGGGATGAAAAGAAAGACGAGACGAAACTTTACATAATTATATAATATGGAGAAACTGATAATGATGTAGATATATGTCTATTTTTTTCATATTTTCTCGTACAAATAAAAACAATAAATACATGCTTACAATGTACATATAAACATTTTCATCAAGCGTAAAATAAGCAATTACTGCGAGCAGCGATTACTATTAATCCCACACTAGGCACTGCCTGTCCTGTGGCGGTCAAGTTTACGTTAACAAATGTTTAGCTGGTGCCGGCAGTAATGACAATTACAAAACAAATTAAAAAAAAAAAAACAAGAACTGTGGGAATAAATACTTACATAAAATATTGAATTAATTTATTTGAAAAATAAAATTTAAAAGAAAGACATATTGAAAAATATAAATACAAAAAAAAGATGACAAAGAACAATCAAATCGAAAAAGCCCAGTTTTAGCTATCTCACGTAACTCCCCACCTTAAGTGTAAAAAAATTAAAAATATTAGGATTGGATGAGAAAAATAAATTTAAAACTTCATTGATTCCCTACCAGTTGTACAACATTCGTCTCATACCCTGCCCTGTAACTAAAACTACTAATTTGTTTAATAAATATATTATACGATAGTTTGCTTACTGCGTGTTTTACACCCGTTGACGCATATAACTGGATGGGTACGTTAGCCAAACCATTGTTTAAATATTTATGAGCAACCAGGGACTAGGGAGTCGAGTGCCTAGCAAACTGTTTCGCATTATCATAGTTTAAAAACATCTTGTACACAATCTCGTAAAAAATAAATAAAGTATCATGCGCTAGTGTGAAAAGTGCTGTGTAAAGACACGTTAAGGCGGTAGACTAAAATTGGAAAAATAGATTTCGAATTCTATTATACCTATTTTATTATTATTATTAATCATACAACCATAATCGCACGACTTTATATCCCATAGGCGCTTGGTACAACTATTTTAATGGATTCATATAGTTGTAGCATCGATCTCTTTTTAAAGAAAGAAAGATAATAAATTTATTTAGTACAAATAAACATAGTAAGTACACAGAAATAAAAAAAAAAAAATTTACACATGAAAAAAAAAATACATTCATTCAATCACGCCCTTTTTCTTTACGCAGAGGAATATTATACGCCCACACTTTGCGAATTATAGCTGGTCCCACGTAATATGTGGCAAGTCTATTGCTGCTTACCTGGCACTGTTATGTTCGCCAGAGCCTCGTCCGTTGATCGGCAGAAGCACCACTTGCAGGTGATGTTGGCTTGGGCTCTTTAGGTCTTTGTAGGATCCCTATACATTTAGCCACATTGACAGAAGACGAGTGTTTACCTGCCATTAATTTCAACATATAAGCATTTTACTTAAATGCAGGTGGAAGTAATTCAGTAAATATAAAATGCACAATTATTAAAAAGGCACGCTAAGCCGTTAGTTCCGGTTATCATTAAATTTGAAAGTCGTTAAGCCATTATACCATTTTATAGTTTAACTCAATAACGCTTAACCATTTTGTAGTTTTACTCACTAAAGCTTGACCATTCTGTAAGTTTAACTCAATAACGCTTGACCATTTTGTAGTTTAACTCAATAACGCTTGACTATTTTCTAGTTTATTTCGCTAACGCTTGACCATTTTGCAAGTTTCACTCGCTTGACTATTTTCTTGCCCTTTCTTTTACATTCAAGCTCGCACGCGCAGTGAATAGGCGCGTTAGTTTTTAAGTTGACATTCATTAAGTAAAACTTGAATAAATGATTTTGACTTTGACTTAGATATACATTACTTTTTTAATCACATGTCCTTAGTATTGTCATTACAAGATTACCATGTAAAATTTACCATATTTTTCCTTTTATTTTCTTATAGATTAACATTTAAAAAGAATTTTACTATTTACTTATTACATTACTAGGTATACATAACTACTTTTTATTTATTACATTAACATTAAAAATAAATAAAATAAATGTGACATGTAAATAGAAACCTATGTGAGAGCGACTCGCATGTGTTAAATTCCTAGAAACACCGTTTCTTAGGAAGGGCTCCCATGGCACCGCTATACTTTATTCTTGCTCGAAATAGCTGCACTGGTGGCACTTTGAGAATGTGTTGTTGAATACTGTATGTACTGACTTTGTTTATCTTTGATAAAGCTTTTGTTGGAATCTAAAGAAAGGTACTGGTACTGAGACTTTCAGGTGACATAGACCATTTGTAATAATCCTTGAGTGTGTTTGTAACCGATCATACAGGCGAAATGAAGTTTCATCATAAGGATACCACTGTATGCGCTTTTCTAGTCCGTCTTTTGTTAAGGAGCAAAGGCACAAGTACATAAAAGGCAAAAGAAAATTTCTGCGATTTTTGAAATATGCATTTATTTTGAATATTATAATAAAATAATACTTTATTGCACAATAAAGAAAAAAGTCACAAGAAGTAATCGAAAACAAAAAGTACAAAAGTGAATTTATTCTCTATGAGTTTTCTTGGAATCTAAGTAACGGTGTCACAAGAAGAATTACTGAGAATTTGAGACCAACAAAGTCTTGAGGTGACGTGGACGTTGCAGTACTATATGCAAGTTTGTATGTAACTATTAAAGACACGCATGAAAACAGATTAATTACGTCACCATTCTAACATAATCCTGATAGACTTACGCTTAGGGACCAGGTTCTGCTCACTTTTTTTTTTGTTTCACGTCGGTAACAAAATGCATTTACGCACTGCCTTCCGAACAAAGGGGAACCAAAAGGGAGTGTGGGACTCACCACCGGCAGACACGACCGCCAGCAGTAATACCCACAAAAAATCTTCCGACGACGCCCGCCGCTTGTTGAGAAAAAGGCGGGGGTCAGTACCTGTGTTGCAGTGTCTGAAACCCCGCCTGCGGCCAACGTCCTCCGGTCCTACTTCCTTGTAGGTGTATTTTCGATTAAATAAACGAACAAGCCTGAGAACGTTTTTTCCGATATCACTTCTATACCCGTAAATATTAAGCAGCCAAATTATGATAAGCCCTGTATTCAAGCATGTATCATATTACTAATGGCCATTTTTCTGGAGCTATATACTATTTCTCCACTACAGTTACAAGTAATAACATACGAGCATAATTAATTATTAAGGTAGTTTTATCGCTACAAGTAATCTTTAGTATCATATTACTAATGACCATTTTATCTTGAGCTATATACTATTTCTACACTACAGTTACAAGTAATATCATACGAGCAGTATTAATTATTAAGGTGCTTTTATCGCTAAAAGTAATATTTCCCAGTCTAACAGAAAACAATAAGAAGCAAAAAGCTTAAGGAGAGATCATAGCTATAATCGCAGTTACATTAATATGATCGTAGCTTATCGATTTAGCGTCTTGAGATTATCCCGAGAGTTTAACGAAGCTATCAATAATGTAGTTACCTCATACATATTATTATAATTAAGCCTCTGCCTATAAGGGGTAGACAGAGGTTTATTATAAGCCAATATTTTGCCAGTTATATACGGGTGTATACGGTTCCTACCAAGCTTTAAGGAGTCCAAGCCAACCTCACCTGCAAGTGGTGCACCTGCCGATCAACGAACGAGGCTCTGAGGAACATAAAAGTACCCGTGAAGCGGCAAAAGACTTGCCTATTACGTGGGACCAACAATATAAATGGCGAAGTGTGGGAATATAATATGCCTCTACCTACGGAATGGAACAGGCGTGATATAAGTACGTATGTATGTATTTTGCCAGTTATATTGTTTTATTTATTGTATATATAAATGTATATATAATTTTATGCAGTATGATGCCAACATAAACTCTTTCAAGTTTTACCGGGCATCAGTGTTGTCGACTTAATTACAATACTAGCCGATGAGGTCCCACCTAGTAGGTGGCAAGCCCATTGCCGCTTGCCGGGAACTCTTATGATTGCGAATTGCGAGAGCCTCGTCCGTTGTTCAGCATGTGCACCACTTGCTGGTGAGGATGGCTTTAGGATGCAGTGACCATCATTATTAATAACGTTTCGCATAAAAATAAAAAAGTATTTTAATGAAATCAATTTTTAGTCAAACAACACGATTGATATACATTACAAATTTGAAACTCTACTCTTTTAGACGGAATGTATATAGCACTAGTTTTGTATTTTCTGTAGAGATAAATTGGTTCCTGAATCTGATGGTTTGTGGAAGGAGGCTCGTGCTCACTAGTGGGACATTGATGGGGCTGAGAAAAGTTTGTCAGAATATCATACAGCGTCTTACAAACCGTCTGTCGACTGCTCGAACAAACTTTATTTATTATTTAATTTACTCGAGCCCCACGTAAAGATAATTCCTACGAATAATAATAAATTACGGCAAACGCAAAAGTCATATTCAATACGAACAAAGGAGGGGGCGAATACCAGCATGTTTATAATCATAGATTATCTAAAACTGAATCTGTTTAAGCATTCTTAAACACAGCTTTGTTGAACATAAAAGTCTCATTCCGAAATCATGTGAGCGTAAATAATAAAATAAGCATGCGGTTTGCTGTTTTGCTATTCAAAATTCGCTCTTACGTCGTATTTTAGCTCAGTTACAGTTTAACCACAACAGAAGAGCAACTCTATGTAATATTAACTAGAGTAGTGGACTCGGTGCATACTAGTGATGACCGGGTTACGTATCGTATCGATTGTTCTGTCACTTGATATTTTACGTGATGACCTATATTATATGGAGGTCAGTATTTACGCATACCTCTCAAAAGGCTTCGATTACCATACACTAATACCTCTGGTGACGTATTGATTATTCTGTCACTTGATATTAGACCTGATGAAAGTCTCCTACGTAAATAAATTGTGAAAAATGCATATATTCTTGTTCTAATTTCGTGACGTGTCAATTATAAAATTATTAATGTTATCTTTTTCAACTTTCATGAAAGTTATGAAGTTTTCAAATGAATTATGATAATAACTTTGATATTGAAGTTTAATAAACACATTCATACTATAACATTATTTTATTTCGTGTGCTAGTTTCATATATTGTACTTGTGCATCAAATTTTATTGTTATAGCGTATTTTTTTCACAATTATTAAATTAGGGAAATTATACTGTTTACTTTAAATACATCAAGTAATATACCAGAGGTAATCTACTAAAATTATCATCATATCCTAGCATTATCCCAGTTGCCCTAGACTTAAGCTTATGGCCCAGGGTCTACTCACTGGTTCAACCAGATCTCACTGAATTTCAGTTATTACGTGGAGCGACTGCCGTCTGACCTCCGCAACCCAGAGGGAAACATCATTCTATGGTTAAATCTGCTGTCAGTCTGTCTGTTAGTTTCACCACTGGGCTATCGCCGCACTCTAGGTTATCTACTAAAATATCAAGTAAAATATCAGTTCCAACCGGCAGTGTCTCAACCCTTCGCCACCAAGAAGTTACAGGGACGTACAATTCCATTTATATTGGTGCACTCGCTTACTTCAATTTCTCGCTTATACATGTCAAATATCCATGTTGGTAGGCACCCAGTAATAGTGGGAAGCTCGTCCCTCGAAGTTGTCGACGAGTACGTATACCTGGGACAAAAAGTCCAATTAGGTAAGACCAACTTCGAAAAAGAGGTCAATCGTCGAATCCAGCTCGGATGGGCTGCGTTCGGGAAACTACGCAAAATCTTCTCTTCCAAAGTGTGTGTTGCTAGCGATGACGTATGGGACTGAGACGTGGTGCCTGACTATGGGCCTCATAAGGAAGCTCAAAGTCGCTCAGCGTGCAATGGAGAGAGCTATGCTCGGAGTGTACCTACGTGATAGAATTAGAAATGAGGAAATCCGTAGGAGAACTAGAGTGACCGACATAGCGAAGCGCGTTTGCAAGCTGAAGTGGCAGTGGGCGTGGCATATAGCTCGAAGAACCGACGACCGATGGGGCGTTAAGGTTCCTGAATGGCGACCACGAATCAGCAAGCGTAGTAGAGGGCGGCCCCCAACGCGATGGACCGATGATCTGATCAGGGCGGCGGGGAGCCGGTGGTTGCAGGCGGCAAAGAATCGATCTACGTGGAAAGTAATTTTAGAGGCCTATGTTTAGCAGTAGACTCCAAATGGCTAAAATGATGATGATGATGACTCGCTTATTGCTGTTGCATATTTTAGTCAGGCTAGATCGGCTCCAAAACTGAATAGTGCATATTTAATTGCATTTTGTAAAGTTTTCACTACCTTATTAGCCTTTACTTCAACAATGGGAAGTCTGATAAGTTTTTTTAATCAGGATTTCATGCGTAAACACTTTTATAACATCACATTGTTTTATATTGTTTGCTAGTTTGTTGTACAATTGTGCATCACGTCAATTCACGTCTTGTTATTTTTATACCATATTCACTCGATCACTATCGATTACAAACAAAAATGTAATGCTGGAATACCGCATAGAATATTAGTTGTTATTTACTGAAGTATCGACATAAAATAATAGTACTTAATGACTAAAGTATCGAGTAAAATATCACTTCTAACCAGCAATGTCCCAACCCAACGCCAGCAAGAAGTTACTGGGACGTACAATTCCATTTATATTGGAGCACTCGCTTATTGCTCTTGCATATTTTAGTCAGACTCGATCGGCTCCAAACTGAATAGTGCATATTCAATTACATCTAGCTTTTAGACTGGTTACGTTAAGGTGAAACAAACAAAGTGTCGGCCTTTTTCGATTACTTTTTAATAATTAATAAAGAGGAATAAGGTATTGGGGTATTAAGTCGGTATTTTATATCGATGGAACCAAAGAGTATTTGTGCTATTTTCGATACAGAGTATCTAGTATTCCGATTAAGACTTTTAAGTAGTTCACCCATGGTAAATAAAATGCTTGAATTGCTACCTTTTAATAATTAATATAGAACGACAAAGTATATATAATTTTAAGTCAATGTCGTTCATGAGTGGTCCAAAAACAGAGCTATGGTAAATATTGTTCCATTAAATTATATATTTCTATTGAAAGCTGATATGTGTATACTTACATTTATGTTACTAAAATAATAATGCTGTCCTATTCAATTTCCTAGGAGGCTTATTCTAATGAACATGTTAAATATGTTTAAATTTATAGCAAGTTAAAACTACTAGATACGACTGGAAAGTATGGCGAATAAAAGAAAGAAATGCCTCCATATTATTACATGAGTTATAAAAAATCAGAGGAACAGCTTTATGAACATAATTATAACAACTGCAAACACACAAAACATACATACAAATCTGAAACCGAAACAATGGGCTTTTATTTCCTGAAAATTTTAATGTATATAAGTATTCAAACGTGTAAATGTAATTACATAACATTTTAATCTAAAATGCTCAAATAGAATTTAAACACAAATAAATTTTCTAATGGCGTCTGTTAATTTTATGTCCTTAAGCTATTCCTGTGATCCTGTGGCCAACTGGCTTCAAAGATAATATTTATCCAATATCGCTTTGATTAATCCTTAGTCCTATAAAAGCCTAACATTATATTCAGACCACTATCGGCTCATCCAATATTTTAAATCAAAAGGGAAATTCGACTGGTATACCGAATAGCTTTGAATGGGAATGGATTAAAAAATGCTGCAAACGTAGAGTTTTCTCAGATTTTCATTTCAAAGTTTTGATGGTCGTATGTATGTTGATGGTTTTTTCTATACCATGTCGGTAACGAATGTTCTAACAACTTTATCCAGTTTTTTTTAGAAAAGGGGACTAAAACTTGCTGAAATAATTCAAATTTTAATAATAAAATGACATATGATAACCAATTATTTATTTGGAAATAAACAAGTAAAATCATCATTTCAAAAGTTGTGTGTATGATTTACCAACATGATTGATATTTATGTACATGACATTTGGTCTAAATCCAAGTGTTTTTCATTGTAACTAATAATTGTAAAAAAAAACATTGTTAGTTTTATTAAGAACCATATCCAAGCTTAGCTTTTTTTGGATAAGATTATGTTTTGTTGGTTTGGCTTCAATATAAAACTTTTTTCGGTAACGTTATATACATAAAAAAAATCTAACAGCCGTGAACTTACTGTAAGAATTAGATACAACAGTATTCTTTTTTGAAAAATGCCTAAAACGAATCCATAATAGGTAATTGGGTTTTATGTAATATTGGTTAAAGATGTGCTACTATATTGGTTACAGCTTCGGAGCTACCCTTTCAGTATGTTCAAATTTACACTGTGTGTGTTTTGTAATAAAAATAATGTAAAAGAGCATAGCCTGTTAGTTTCTTGTCAGTTCTTCTCACAGAGCGGGGGCTCGGAACTGGCACTTAGATTCACTTACACCTAATTTTTAGTTATTTGCATGTAAGTGAATCTAAGCTTCGTGATTTCAGGGTTAATATAATTTTTTTTTCATGTATATTTTGTTTTGACGTTTTCAAGGGCTATGTAATAGTATATGAAATAAAGAACTTTTTACTTTTACTTTTAGTATAATTGTGCTGTGACAAAATATTCATACGATTGATTAAACACCAGAAGAGTCAAACAAAACATCAGACCCAAAAGCGCATAAGTCAACTGAAATTCTGTCAAACAGCACAAAAGACTCGGTGGTATAATACGAACTTTTTGCAAGTGGAATTTCCAAATCGCAGCGTTTCGTGGATTCTCACCACAAAGCCTCGTTAACGATCCAATGTGAGCCAGACAGAGCGGAGGTGGCATAGTCCACCGCAGAACTTACACATGCACCTGAACAATTTGGGGCAATCTTCATTTAGTTCCGTGCATTCGTTGAAACAAAAGACATTGTAATTATTCAATATTACTCATTTAAGAATTGATGTTACATGATAAAAACCTTTGCAAGTGAGATTTCTTAATCACAGCATTAGAACAATTTGGGCTCTTCATCTAGTTCAGTGTATTAGATTAAAAAAAAAGTAATGTAAAAACTGAACGTTGCTAATTTTTTATAATATAGAATATAAAGCAGTTTTTCAAAGTTGTAGCGTTTAATGGATTCAAAGGCTTGTTAAGGATCCAGGGTGAGCTAAACAGAACGGAGGTGCGATAGTCCACCAAAAAACTTACACATGCACTTGAACAAGTTGAGGCAATCTTCATTTAGTTCCGTGCATTCGTTGAAACAAAAGACAATGTAAGTAATAAAGATTTTAAACTTATAACAGAATATGAACTATTAAATTAGATTTAAGGGTTTGCGCAATACGAACTTTTCGAAGTCTCAGCGTTTCGTGGATTCTCATCACAAAGGCTTTTTGGTGATCCAGTGTACAGTGGGAGCCAGACAGAGCGAAAGTGCGATAGTCCACCAAAGAATTTACTCATGCACCCAAACAATTTGCGGAGATCTACATTAAATTCGATTCTGTACATGATCTTAACACACAAAACTCAGTGGTGCATGGTAATATTAATATCATGTTAGTAGTAGTAATAATCATGTATGAAATAGGATCGTAATCATTTTCCTTTTACCGAATATTTAAATAAAAGACTGATTAAACGCAAACAGTATAATGACACTAACAAAATGTGACATCTTCAAAATATCTCCTAAAAACAAAACAATACGACTTAAAACATAAATATTTATAAAAAGGTTTGAAAGTTTACAAATAAAAAGTGACGCAAGAAATTTGGGAATAACTCCTTGGATGTGTAAGTCTTTGTTAGGCATTTAACATTAAGCTCTTGCTTGGCGGGAAAGTGAAGCGTCATGTCTGCAATTTTGTTTTATTTTCTAAAATTTGTGATATTTCTAACATTAATGTGTAATAACGGTGGATTATTAACCGTCAAGTGTTTGTGAATATACATGAGTGTTGGTAAATCAAACAAAGCACTGCAACATCACTTTTCAAATTCTCACATGGACTGTGAGATCTCAGTATAGTCCCACATCTTTACTGTGGACTCAATGGGCTTAGGGGAGGGTATCTCATTTACCATTTATCATCTTTATCACCACTTATTCTCATTTACTGTGAATTATATATTATTAATATGTCACTTACTTGACATTGGCTAGATGCTAGTCGCACAAAGCCGTTATTTAAAGGAAAAAAAAAAACACTAAGCTCACGCTTTTCGTATAATTATGCTCCAAAGAACAAAACAAATGATGTTCTATAATGGAATAAATTTTCCAACGCCCAACAAGAATATATCATATTTCGTTATCAGATGATATAATACCCCCAGTTTATTGTATCTCAAAGTAAATTCGCCAATTACTCACAGACTCAATCTGAGCTGCTGGAACTATTCCAAGATATAAACAATTGAGTGAGGAAATTAACTAATGCGGTAACTTTATTAAACTTGGACCGCTCACCGAGCAGGATTAAAGTTGTGAGTGTACATTGAGGGAAATTGAATAGGAATATAATTAAGTGATTGTTTACAAAACTTACTTAATTGCAAATCAACATATTGATTAAAGTAGTAAATAAAAATAAAAGGGTTATCGTTAAGTTACCCAGCGTCTGCCCCCCAACCTGCACTAGTGGACTTTGAGGCATTTTTTAAAAGTTTTTTTCGCAACGTCCATCAGCGGGGATGTTGAGGGTATCTGCCTATTATCATCACGATGCGCTGGGCAGGCGGATTAGTGCTAGCGGTTTAAGTTAGTACGCAGAATGATGCTGCTGCCCATCAAAATTGTCTTCGTCGATTCTTACGACTCACAATGAGATCAGAAGGGAGGCACTATTATTAGCCGCACTATGTTTTGAACCCCAGACCCTCTGAATTGGGAGTCTATTTATCTCGCCACTGGGGTATCGCCGCTTCGACTACTTATATAATAGTACTTAGTGAAAATTAAATACAAAATAGTAAGGATGTTTTGAATCTAGATTAATTATTGAGATTAGATAGAGCATTGGTTATTGAGACGAGGCTTCATTTGTCTGTAACAGATAGCTAAAGTTGGATCGAGGTGTATAGGGCTCCTACCAAGATCTGAGGAGCCCAAGCCAACCTCACCTGTAAGTGGTGCACCTGTAGATCAACGCACGAGGCTCTGGCGAACATAAAAGTGCCCGAAAAGCGGTAATAGGCTCGCCAACTATTACGTGGGACGTATAGTATGCCTTTGCCTACCTTTTCGGGGAAACAGGCGTGATATTATGTACATATATATGGATCGAGACAGTGGATAGATTTCGAGTGGTATAAAACAGAAATATTTATTTATGAAAATGAATCACATGTGTTAGCTTGTTATCGACCGATTTGGCGTGGATGTCAGTATACCTGCACTTCACCCCACACAGGACAAATCTGTGTGCATGAACATGAATATTTGTTCTGGTCTGGGTGTTTTTCTATATATATTAAGTATCTATGTGTGTACAAAAAACTAAAGTATTTAAGTATGGTTATCCGTTGTTTAGTATCCATAACACAAGTTCTTATTGATACTTATCTTGGAACTGAAGAATTGGTGTGATTGTAAGAGAATATTTATTTATTTATGGACCTAGTTATGGAATTGACGTGTTTTTGTTGGCAAACATAATGAAATCATTAGTCAAATTATAATTTCAGCGTGTAATTCACTTGCAAATTGTGCGACCGCGCCATGCACTGTCATGTGGGTTAATATTATTGAAATTTACGATCGCAACGTTGGTAATTGTACCTACATGGCTGCTTGTTAATGACAGGGCAATATGTGTAAATGAAATCTAATTATTGGTAACTAACTATAGTGTAAGCTTTGTTTATACCAGTTACTGGTAAAGTATATATATATATATATATATATTATTGCACAAAAAACAAACAATAACAAAATAAGCCTTATGTGAAAAAGACGATGTACAAAGGTGGACTTATTTCTAAAAGAAATCTCTTCCAGTCAACCTTAACTGAAGTGGGAGAGATAGTTAGCGGGCATTAATAACACACTACAATATGATAATATTACACATATACATATACAAAAATATGATATAAGATACATATCAGATATATAAACCTACTTATATACATAAATAAATACAAAGAAAAATAAAAAATAAACAAAAATCATAATAACTAGCTCGATAGCAAGTGCTTCTTTAAGTTTGTCTTAAAAGACACAATTGACGGACTGTCCCGGACATCATTTGGCAACTTATTCCACTTTGGTGGCTGTGTTATATTTTTAAGCGACTTATAAACAAATAAAAAAATTAGAGGTGTCAAGGGACACCCGGATGGAACGAAGTTCCTTTCGATTAATTAGTGATGGAATTGTAATAAAATTTTATAAAAAAAAATATAAACAAATCAATAAATCAAAAAATTAAACGCTTAAAAAGAGGAAACAAAAACAAAAAGTTCCCGTACCAGGAATTGAACCCGAGCCTCCTGGATGAAAGCCAGTTATCCTAGCCTCTTATTAAAAATTACATTGAAAAAAATATTTTATTTTATAAAAAAACATAAAAAAAATTACAAACAAATCAAATAATAAAACGCTTAAAAAGAGGAAACAAAAAGTTCCCGTACCAGGAATCGAACCCGAGCCTCCTGGATGAAAGCCAGTTATCCTAGCCTCTTATTAAAAATTACATTGAAAAAAATATTTTATTTTATAAAAAAACATAAAAAAAAATTACAAACAAATCAAATAATAAAACGCTTAAAAAGAGGAAATAAAAAGTTCCCGTACCGGGAATCGAACCCGAGCCTCCTGGGTGAAAGCCAGGTATCCTAGCCACTAGACCGTGAAAAAGTGTCGTGACAACTTTTCTTAAGATTTTTTTCCGTCTAGCCCCCTTTCACAACGCGCGATAAGGAACTTCGTTCCAATTATTTTCTGACAATTACACCAATTATTAAGTTTCAAGATTAGGATCATTAAGAACTTGTGTTATAGATACTGAAAAACGGATAGACGTACATAAATCCTTTTTTTAAATACATATTACATAGGAAAACACCCAGAACAAAACAAATATTCATGTTTATGCACACAAAGATTGGTCTTGTGTGGGAATCAAACCCACTATTGATGTGTGTCAATATTTGTGGCTAGCGTCATATAGTAAGCACTCAAAGCGATATATTTATCTGAACGGGTGCGCATTGTCTTATATAACTTTTCAACACACCTATGACAGGAGGTCCGAAAATATTTCTCATATCATTTAATATCATTATTGATACAAAAATTTAAAACTAAGTATTAAAAATTGTAATCATTGAAATTCGTAATGTTTTGACTAATATTTGTTTTAATCATTAGAATACAAAACTTATTTTTATAAATTTCTCAATTATAAGTATTTTTAATGATATTATTGAAAGACATGTCTATAAGGAACTAGATGCTACCAAACAAGAAGGTTAGGTTACAACTGTGACCTCCAACAAACCGATAATTGTCTGTATAACAGTATTAACTCTTGTAAGCTTTTCTGAACAAAGACGTTATGAGTTAAAGTATTTATTTAGTAACAACATTATTAAATAAAACAATATCGTCCATCATCATTGAATATTATGAAGAAAAAATCCTACTAATATTATAAAGGTGAAAGTTTGTATGTGTGGATGGATGTTTGTTACTCTTTCACGCAAAAACTACTGGAGCGATTGTGATGAAACTATAGGACAACTATAGGACACTCTTTATCCTGATATTTTCACGGGAACGGGGACCACGCGGGTAAAACCACAGGGCGCTGCTAGTCACTAATAAAAAAAAATGGTTACTGGTAGTTACAACATTTATGAGCTCCCTTGGTAGTAATAAAAATGTATGCATAAAAAAAGTATGGTAAATCAAATTATGAATAGTGATTATTATGAAAAAAAATCGATAGTAAGACAAAAAACAGGCAGATTTCAGCGTTTGTCGTGAAGACATCGTTGTTCTGAGGCTCCTATCTTACCTGAAGATGCCCTGTGTAAGGACAAAACACGTGTCGTGTTTTCGATTTTTATAGTAGCGCGGGAATAGTTACAAAGACATTTTTTAATCTATCACTTGCTTACAATGGATTTCCGCAAAGCAACGCCTGAATCAATAAATTATCAAAGAATAGGATTTAGATTTTTATGTGAGCTAATATGGACCCTATCGGAACAATTAGAGACTTATCTCTGGACAATAAAGACGAATGTCGATTTTAATGGCGCTTAAAATATTACTCACTCTACAACGCTGTCTGTACAAGACTGCTTGTTAATGACAGCGCAATATGTGTGAATGAAATTTAATTATTGGGAACTAATTATAATGTGGGGAGGCGTTGCTGCCTTTGTTTCTAGGGAGGTTCGCTCTCAAAGTGGGAGTTGATATTTGTTTGTGTAAATATGTAGGAAATAGAAACCTTTGAGGAAGTTGAGGTATTGATTGAATTTTAATTATAAGCCTATTTGATGTTTTTCATGTTGTTTAAATAAGGTGTTGTAGGAACTGGTGATCCGTGCTGTGGAAGTCACGTTAAGCTTTTGGTTCCGGTTTCAACGATCCCGAAAGTAAAGCAGAGTCCAGGGTCCAGGTCGTAGGCCGCGTCGACGGCGCGTTCGTGTTCCACGCGCGCCTCAAAGAGATGTCAGCATACTGAGGGCCCCTGGGAAGGGGGCCAAGTCTGCCGGGGTTGCGGGACTGTTGGAAAGGGTTGCCGCTGCCTTGGTGTTACAGGCTCAAGATGGAACATGGATGGTTTCTAGTCAGTAAAAGTCTGACACACCCTTCCGCTTCACCCACAGCGGAAGACGGCCATTTGAAGATTTTCCATCCGAAAAAAAAAGGGTCCAGGTTGTGTTTATCACAACGTTGTTACATATGGGACGGCTTAAAAATCTAACAGCAAGACGTTAAACACCTACTTTTGCACTTTGTCCGTGTGTTGTGTGGTGACCTGAGTCCATCTCATTTTGGTTCATAATAGGAAGCCCGTTCTTATAATTTTTTTTTGATTTACGTCGGTAACAAAATGCATTTACGCACTGTCTCCCGGCCAAAGGGGGACCGAGAGAGGTGTGTGGGACTCACCACCGGCAGACACGACCGCCAGCAGTAATACCCACTAAAAATCTTCCGACGAAGACCGCCGCTTGTTGAAAAAGAGGCGGGGGGCCAGTACCTGGGTTGCAGCTCTGACACCTCGCCCGCGGCCAACGTTCCCCGGACCAAAACCGGGAGGTCCTCCTCAGAGAGACGTAGTGGACGCACCCCTCCTATCTCCTTGTGCGACCATAGCGTGTGTGGCCGACTTCTCGGAGGGTCCATGGTTAGACAACCAGGGCCCCCTGCCTATCGCTGCCTAAGACCCTCCTGGCGCTGCTTGACGGGCCCTCCTGGCCCGCCCGCTGCGCCCTCCCCAGGTCCCTCTTAGTTTCCCCCCCGGTAGTCAGTACTAAGGGCACCCAGAGTCGCCAATCTCTGGGTGTGACCTCTTCCCTAGCGCCTCCTGTGCCCTACCGGGAGGTACTCAGCCCCCCCACTACGACAAGGTGGAGACCAGTCGGGGGGAAGCCCGTTCTTATCCTGAGCCGGTTCCAATAGTTTTCAATAGCCTACCAATAAACTTAGAAACTAACTCAGTATCAATAAAATCGTTTAGGTTAAAATAACAAAGCTTTTTCTTGATAGTTTACGTAGTGATATATATAGTTGATGATGGATGATGTATACATATTATATTCGAAATTTGTGTTATAGTAAAGTGTACATACATTGTAAAGTATAATGTGACTGTTTTTTGGGAGCTACAACTGCCAACATATTTAAATAAACACTTTGTATTTCTTTCTAGTAGTGGAACGTTTCTGGGCCGAGATGATTAGGTACTTATAAGTGTCACTTGAAGGGGCAGTGGATGGGAACATAGCTACAAGAACTGACGACTGTTAAGCCCTTAAGAGTAAACGTAGTAGAGGACGACTAACATTAGACCGATAATGTAGTCAAGGCCTTACACACACGAACGTACAACTTATCTTGTATAGAAAACGGACCAACTACCTTAAAATATGGTATATTAGCTTAATACAGGTATATAATAAAAATAATAAATATTTCTGACACTTACACCAATTATTTAGTTCCAAGATAAGTATCATTAGGAACTTGTGTTATGGATACTAAATAACGGATAAACATACATAAACACTTTTTTTTTGTACATACATACTTAATATACATAGAAAAATACCCAGACGAGAACACATATTCATATTTATACACACAAATATTTGTCCTGTGTGGGAATCGAACCCACGACCTCAGGAGTGGAGTGCGGGTATACTCGCCACCACGCCATATCGGTCGTCGTATATAGATCGTGAAAAACCAGAAAAATTATAAAACTATGATACATTTTTTTCATACATACGGACGTACGGAAACAGGCGTAAAAGTATGTATGTATGTATATACTTATTATAGCAGGACTGTGTAGTAAATGTATAGGGGTCCTAAGGAGCCCGAGCCAACCTGCTGTCTCATATGCCAGTGGTGCACCTACCGATCAACTGACGAGGCTCTGGCGAACATAAAAGTTCCCGGTAAGCGGCAATGTGGTCGCTTGCAACTGGCGAAATGTGGCGTATAATATATTATACGCCACATACTGTCAGACTGTGTAAGGTATACCTCTGCCTACCCCTTCAGGGAAACAGGCGTGATATTATGTATGTATGTGTAGTAAGTAATGCAACCAATTAGGCGGACCTTATGATATAGCTAGTTAATGGTTTAATTAACTGGAACGCCTGTAGATTACGAGCTAACGGAATCAGATAACTAACATTAATTGAATGAACTTGTTAATAGAAATGGAACGTTGCTATATCTAAATGGTGAAGTTATAATAATAATATGTAACTAGATTTTTTCTGAGAATTACACCAATTATTTTAGTTCTAAGATAAGATCATTATGAACTTGTGTAATGGATACTAAACAACGGATAAACACATATAAATACCTTTTTTATGTAAATATATAATGAATATAAGTTCCTGATATGAATTTCATATCTTTGTAAATAAGTTAGCTAACTGTTTACTTCGTCTTTATAAAAGTCAAAAATATAATCTAATTTTTAAAGGGTAGATCTCCTCAGAGAGACGTAGTGGACGCGCCCCTCCTATCTCCTTGTGCGACTATAGCGGGTGTGGCCGAATTCTCGGAGGGTCCATGGTTAGACAGCCAGGGCCCCCTGCCTATCGCTGCCTAAGACTCTCCTGGCGCTGCTTGACGGGCCCTCCTGGCCCGCCCGCTGCACCTACATCCTTATGTACCCTGAGGCTTGGGCTCCTAAGGACTTCATAGAATAGGGATTCTACTAATACGTTAAAGGTCAATGCTAACCATACCTGCATGTAAAATATAAGAGCCAGTACACTTCTAAGACAGTAACATAACGGAGTCTTAAATACATGTAGGTAGGTAGTACTACGGTGTAAAGGGATCTTATTAAGACCTTGCCAACCTCACCTGCAAGTGGTGCCGCTCAATGAGACTCTGGCAATTAAAAAAGTTTCCGGGAAGCGGCAATAGGCTCGCCATTTATTACGTGGGACGCACAGTACAGTTGGCAAAATATAGGTGTGTAGAACAGAGAAATTACAAAAGAATTACATTCTTAATAATATATGAGAACCATCTTGATCATCTCAGCTTTCAAATCAAATCAAATTGTTTATTGCGTGTCAAGTTACATAGCACACACAATGGTCATACAACAATGACAGTCAAGACAAGACAATGTCTTTAATAATTACATTCTCTGGCAATCACACCAATTATTTAGTTGCAAGATAAGTATCGTTAAGATCTTGGGTTATGGATACGAAACTTCGGATAAAAATACAGAACAGATTAAATATTGATATTCATGCACACAAAGATTTGACTCGTCTGGGAATCGAACTCACGACCTCTGGAGTGAAGTGCAGGTATACTGGTATACCTCCACGCCATATCGGTCGTCAGTCTATACAAGCATCAAAATCATTATTTTCGTTTAGAAGCAACGGTTCCACAAACAGGCTCTTCAAACATATGACCTCTCTTTTCTTTAAAAGTTAAACACAAAAACAATAAAACCTATAATAAATCTATAGTTAACTCTTTACTTTACCAGGGTAGCACTTGTAGTCAAAGCACTTGTGGTAAAGTCCGTCTTAGTAGTCCGTCTTAGTAGACGGACTTTCCTTGACTTTGAATGTGGTGCATAATGATGAATTCATATGCAAAGTCAAAGTCAAAGTCAAAATACTATTTATTTCATAAACTATTACATAGTACTTGAAAACGTCAAAATTATAAAAAAAATTACAAAAACAAATAAAATATAATTATACTAAAACCACGAAGCTTAGATTCACTTGCAACCAGACAATTTAAAAATATAAAAAATATTTAAGTGTAAGTGAATCTAAGTGCCAGTTCCGAGCCACCGCTCTGTAAGAAGAACTGGCAAGAAACTCACAGACTATGCTCTTTTAAATTACCGATTGGTTAGTTAAATGCAAATGCAGTTGTCTTCCGATAATACGGTCCCTGTCCTACATGCCCATCACTGTTGAATGTACCCAAACATTATATCAAGATTTTTTTTTGTGTCACGTCATTTTTATCATCCTGCCTCATGGTGAGCAGTCGATGCAGTCCAAAAAAACGAAGGTGCTACATACTGTAAATAAGCACGGTAAAAATCGTAGCTTTCCAACTATAGGGTACATCTCATTTTTTTTAAATTTAGTTATGATCGATTTGTGTGCAAATACTAGGGTCAAACATTTTTAAACGCATTTTCCCAAAAATTATGATTTTTGAATTAGGCCACTACAGTATTAAAGGTCCGAAATCATCAATGGGAAAATCTTTACCAATACAGACAATGCATGATTGAACAAGTTACACGTAGTTCGTGCCTGTTCACATAGAATCTTTAACATTTTGATAAGTGTATACTCTAGTTATAAGGTACACTTTCCATAATAAACCGGACTAAAGACGGTGGCAGGCAGCACTTGATAATCCGACAAGTTCGATAGTCTGACACTACCCTGGAAAAAGATTGTCGTTTGTTTGGAAACGTTAACCAAGACTCTACTGCATCTCGATTTTTTAAATTACTAAACACTGGTAGATATTTTATTCGAGGATAAAAAAAAACAACAATAACATTCTAAGGATTCTAAAAAAATCAAATTCTACTAAAAGCACAAAGCCTATGAAATAGGATGTTTCGTGTCTGCACTTTTCAAAGGATGCAATCGGCATTTGCTCCGACATCTCGACTACGTTTTAATCTAAAGGATCCATTGCTCGCTTCAAACGCTTTCAAGCTGTTGCTGTGCGAGTCAACACATTCATGTACGATTGATCTGCCTCAATGACTGTTCACAATGCTTTGCTTACCCTTCGATGGATTTTGTATTGTGATTTTTTGGTATGTGACATTTTGGATTGCACTCAACTGTAATATCTCTGCTATATGTTTCATAAAATAAAGACCCTCTCGCGTCTGTTTGATTTTTATGAATATTCATAAGGTTTCCACTAATAAATAGAGTGTTTCTTGAGCAAGGTTTCTTTGCAAGGCTATCATCATCACAGACATCAGAAATGACTGCAGAAACTAAGTTCAGCAGTGGATTGATAGACTGTTCCCCAACTGTCTATCAATCCACTATGCCTTCCCAATTGTTTTCCACATCGTTCGATGTCAAGCCGCCATCTTGACCAGTTCATCGGTTCATTGGTATCCGTTTTTAAGGCATTTGATATCAAACGCTTCCAAGCCAAGGCACGTTGAACCGTTGGTCCCGGTTATCACTAAATGTGGAAGTTAAGCTATGTTAGCGGCCTAATTGAAAATTCTAACAACAGGACGCCATACACCTGCCTCCGCCCAATCTGCACTGGGTCAGCGTGGTGAAGTATGACACAATATCCTCGTACCTTGGTATGTATAAGTAGGCTCGTGCTCAGTGGTCAGGGCATCTTCAGGTTAGATATGAGCCTCAGAGCAACCATGTCTTTTTGAAGACTGTGTAAGGGCGAAACACGTGTGTTGATTTATTTCTCGATTTTTCGGAAAATTATAATTGCGCGGGAATTGACACAGAGATATTTTTTAATCCATCACTTGCAAATTATGAATTAGTTACTTATTTCTGCGAACATTAACTGTATAGAAAAAATATTGTAAGCCAGAATGTTGCTTTTATAATAAATAATAATAAATTATTTATTCAGGATCCGTTTTTACATTGTTGGATTGTGATTAAAGATTTTTTCGAAGTAAATAAATACTAAGTTTATTATTAACATTAGTAAAAATATAATTTCAGCTTTTTTATCGAGAAGCATATATTCTGTACACCGCATTCGCCACACTAACAATTCCGCAGGCAAAAGCTAGTATTCTATAAAGCATTGATATCCTAAAGAACACAAAGCTTTAACGGTTCAACCACGGCACCTAAAATAAAACTGGAAGTATACGAAAAGATTTTATTCCCTAAAGCACCACTTCAAGTAAAGTAATTTTTCTAAAGCAAAACGTACTCTAGAGAGTTTCCACGAGATATAAAATAAGCATTTCTTAAAACGTCTAGTGACGCTGTGTACTCAGAAAAACATTATGAACCATAGAAAAGATAGTATTGAGTACAATAATAATATATTTTATGCAAGTGATGGATTAAAAATATCTTTGTAACAATTCCCGCGCTACTATAATTTCCCGAAAAATCGAGAAGCTATTCAACATGACACGTGTTTCGCCCTTACACAGGGCATCTTCAGGTAAGATAGGAGCCTCAGAACAACGATGTCTTCACGACCAACGCTGAAACGAGAGTCTCGTTCACTCTTTATTAAAATTGAAATTATAGTAGCGCGGGAATTGTTACAAAGATATTTTTAATCCATCACTTGCTTACAATGGATTTCCGCAAAGTAATGCCTGAATCAATAAATTAATATATTTTATAATATTTTTACCTATTCTTTGATGGTTGAAAGTAGATTAACGAGTTCGAATCATCATATCAGCCTTATAAAGTCCACTGCTGAGCAATGACCTCCCCAATGGATAACATGTAGGATGTATAGGGATCCTATCAAGATCTGAGGAGCCCAAGCCAACCTCACCTGCAAGTGTTGCACCTGCCGAACCAGGCTCTGTCGAACACAAAAGTTCCCGAAAAGCGGCAATAGGCTAGCCGCCATCAATATAATTGGCGAAATGTGGGCATACAATATGCCTCTGCCTACCCCTTTGGGAAACAGGCGTAATTTTATGTATGTTTTTTGTGCGTAATCTTTATCATGGCGTACAATAATTAATAACTATTGTCAAGTACCTAGTTTTTGTCTTTTATACTTGTACTTTTCATTTGTACTATTAGAAAAAATTGTCTTTTATACCCTCAAAAGTAGAAAGAAGCAACTAACTATTTTACTTACAACCTATATTTCTAAGCTTACAATAAAGTATATAATATGATAAAAGTGAGAAGGTACCCATTTCCCTAGAAACTGCGTACCCCAGACCGTCTTTATCTTACTTCCGCTATACAAAATGGCGCTTTCCTTCCTTCCTCTCCTAATGCTCGCCCATTAGTAGACGATGTTCAAAACGAACCTACGTTTCGTACAGTTGACCGTTTAAATACGAGTATAGCTACAGGAAGATCTTTAATGTTAAAATATAGACTCTTTTATTTTTAGACGTTTTGTAAGATTGTCTGTACCTAATTATTTTTACTAAAAAGTTTAAATATAATTAGCAATTGTAATATTAGGTTAACAAATGTGTCGTAAAAACTTATTTCAACATCTTTAAAAAATCAATATTTAACTAAGTTTCGTTATAGAATTTCATTAAAGACTAGCGGCCCGGTACGTGCTTCGCTACGTATAAGGCATAGAATAAAAAAAAATTATTATTAAGTTCATTTATTCAAACAAAAAAATATTTTAAATTGCTAGCTATTTAAAATTTCAAATGACCCAAATGATATATTGTTTATATATTATATTTATCAGCAAAGAGTAAAAAATAAAAAAGAATTGGGTACTCTTACTCTGGTGGGTTTATAAGGGTTAGTCTAAAACATTTGGATAAACAATATTTTTGTTTTCCCATTTTGAGCATGAATAAATAAACAGTTGGGGGTTCTGGAACAGGCAACATAAAGATGGCCATGTGAAAAAAATTTTGCTATTACCAATTTCTAACAATTGTTTTGAAAACTCATGGGCAGTTGCATCATTATGTAGGTGAATACTCATATTAATGTTCATTGTAAATTTTCGTACATATCGCCAAAGAACTGATGACTTCAAACAGGCGTTTATTTCATCAGCAGGAGTTGATCGAGAAATGACAGTCAATTTTTCACGAAAGTCCCCTGACAGCAATATCAGAGCACCACCAAAAAGCTGTTGATTACCGCGTAAATCTTGCATTGTTCGATTAAATGCTTCTATTGATTTTTTATTCGCCATTATGCACTCATCCCATAAAATAATTGACGTTAATCGCAGAACTTTTGCCATAGCAGAATTTCTCGAAATATTGCATGTTTGAGTTTTAATCACCTGTACATTCAAAGGCAATTTTAATGCAGTGTGCGGTCCGACCACCTTCTAATAATAATGTAGCAGCAATTCCCGAAGATGCAATGCACTTTTCTGTTCCGATCGAATAGTCGCTAAAATCAATGATACAACGAAAGTTTTGCATTAGAATTGAACTCCTGCTCATATTGCAATTCACGATCAAAAAAATCATGTATCTCACGATTTGGTGCGGTCATACCCAATTGTGCTAATGCTCTATTTAAAATCTTTATACACATATCTTCAATTATTATTAAAGCTTCGTTGTACATTTCCAAGGTAATCAACAAGTCGGGATTTCTTTCATGATGACGCATACAAATTAAAATGTCTTCTGCCATATAATGTTCATATTTGTTCAATAATTTTGGCATACGATCGAGAGCAATTTTGAACAATTGAACTAATGCGTTATGCTGATGGAAAAACTTTGGATGGTCTTGTATTTGAAACAATTGCACAACGTTCATCCAATTCACGAAAGTTAGCCGCATCACAATGTGGACTTATTGCGTCCACCATTCCAATGTATCCGTATATACTATAATCAATCTGACTGTTGTAATTAAAAGCAGCACGCAGCATTTCATCCAAAACAGCACGGCGTATTCTTGATCGCCGTGCAATCGCCGGCCTATGTTTTGTCGGGGTGCGCCAAAGTTCACCTAAATTTTCAACTCCGAAAATTGGAACTCCGAAAATATTCTTCCTAACATTTTTCATCCTAACAATCACAATTACTAACTACTCTGTCTCTAATGTTTTAATTCCGAATCATTCAACTTCATAATGTCGGTAGCAATAAACATCTATTATACTATTATTTCTTTTCCTATATTTTGTCAACATAACCATCTTTTACACTATTATTGAAAGTCATACCTTTTTTGTTTAGATTTATTTTTATTCATAATAATCAGTATTATTTACGCTGCGGTCATTCAGCCAAGTACCAGAAAAAAATCGGTCATATTTATAGTTCTTGGTTTAGGTTAGGTTACAACTGTGACCACACAACGTACGAGCCGAGCGAGCGAAGCGAGCGTGCCGCGGTAGCGGCCGGCGAAGTACCAGAAACGAATCGAAAACGAAAAAAGTCATAAACATAACCGTAAATCAGTCGTATTTTATGATTTTCATTCATTTAAGCCAAAAAATCAGGGAAATTTCTAAGTATGAGTGAAAATATTATGGTAATTATGTTTAGGGATAAAAACGTTAGGATAAAAAACAGTAGGAGCTTTAATATTGTATGTTAACGATTTTATTGATAACAATTTTCGGAAACATGAGTGTTATAAACATCGACGGTAGCACTACAAATAGTATGAATAAAAACTTTAGGATTCAAAATTTTAGGAGGAGTGATCATTCGGATTACAAATCGTTAGGAAGAACAATTTCGGATAAAGAACTTTAGGTGAGTCAATATGGACCCGTTTTGTCGTCTTGCTCATGGCATTTTACCTTCACTCAACAACTCAATAATATTTTGGAAAATATAAACACAAATCAATAACAACAATATTTTTGAAAATATAAACACAACAAAGCAATAATTATCGCTGATAAAATGAAATGACATATGATGACATTAAATTTTTTTGATATAACTAACGTCACTTTTGACATTAAATTTTTTTCATAAGCTTCAAATTGGCTTTTAAGTATTAATACAAATTGTTTGTATATGGGAGTATAGAAATATGTTGATTTTACACTTTTTCAAGATTTTATTTTTATTTTCTCTACGTACAAACCTTCTCTGGACTTCCACGAATAATTCAAGACCAAAATTAGCCAAATCGGTCCAGCCGTTCTCGAGTTTTAGCGAGACTAACGAACGGCAATTGATTTTTATATATATAGATTTCAGAGGCATATTAATTCGCAACCATATAATTATCGCACACACATAATTGCCCACACTTCGCTAATTATGTTGTTGGTCCCACGTAATAGGCGCCGAGCCTATTGCCGCCAATAATTATTGCCCGTAAAGCGGCAATAATCTAATATGCCTTTGCCTACCAATACGGGAAAACAGGCGTGAATGAATGTAAATATTACGCCTATGTAGCTACATATATCCGTTAACATTTTACTCTAAGGCTTCAAAAATCTGGAACTCTCTGCCGTCTCAAGTGTTTCCTAGTTTTAATAATCCCGAGTTTTTGAAGATTCGAGTACGGCATTTTCACAAGCCGTCATGAGGGGGCGCGCTTTGTGCCGTGCTGATTCCAGGGTATGAAACTCGTTAAATGTTTCTGAACTGCATCGACTTCTTACCATCAGGCAGGATATAGTCATTATGACGTTTCACATTAAAAAGATGCTAATGATACTTCTTCTTCTTCCATTTAAATAATGGCTTCGTGCGTCTAGCACATTTAGCCAGTGTCAAGTAAGTGATATAGTAATTATATATAATTTATAGTAAATGAGAATGAGTGGTGATCAAGATGATAAATCGAAGATGAAATACCCTCCCCTAAACCCCTTGAGTCCTCAGTAAAGATGTGGGACTATACTGAGATCTCACATGGACTTCTTGAGAGAAAATTTGAAAAGTGATGTTGCACTGTTTTGTTTGGTTTACCAACACTCATGTATATTCACAAACACTTGACGGTTAATAATCCACCGTTATTACACATTAATGTTAAAAATATCACAAATTTTAGAAAATAAAACAAAACTGCAGACATGTCGCTTCACTTTCCCGCCAAGAAGTCCTAATGATACTTTATAAATAAGAACATTCATTCGAAAATCAAATCATCTTATTTTAAGTCGCTTCATGAGAAAAAAGTTTCGATAACCCACGCATAAGTACGTAGTTATAAAAAAAATATACACATAGCTATTAAAAACGTATTCATTTTAAGTGCAAACCATAAAAAATAATACCATTCCGTAGTCCGATGTTGGGTAAATCTCTCCAGTGCTAATGACTTTGGAATTAAGCTAAAAGAAAGAGTCGACCTTTCGGACCGTTGTTTTATTTTAAAAGGAAAAACTTTTTAATGAAACTTATTTTGTCTGCCAGTTCAGTTCTTTACGGAGTTTATATTGAAGGACGATTTATACAGTCGACAATGGTTCTCCTTGCGGTAAGAAACGTGCTAGTTGTATAAAATTTTTGATTCATACTTTTTAAAGTAATTACATTTAAAATAATTCGTTTGATAATCATCCGAGCTCCGCGATGTTAGGTAGTTGGAAACAATCATTAAAGTTAAGCTGAGTTTACAGAATTATGTTTCCCATTAGTTTGCGAAGGTCAGACGGCAGTCGCTGCATGTAATAACTGAAATTCAGCCATAATCTGGTTAGACTAGTGAGCAGACCCTAAGAAGACCTAAGCTCTGGCGAACATAAAAGTTCCCGGTAATAGGCTTGCAACCTATTACGTGGGACCAACACTATATTTAGCGAATTGTGGGTTTGTAATATGCCTCTGCCTATCTCTTCGAGGAAACAGGCGTGATATTACGTCATGACCTTTATCTCAGCCCATTGACGTCCCACTACTGAGCACAAGCCTCCTCTCAAATACCAAGGTGTGAGGGTATTGGGTCATACTCCACCACGCTGACCCAGTGCGGATTGGCGAAGGCAGGTGTATGGCGTCCTACTGTTAGAAATTTTCAAGCCGCCCGTTAGGCCTCTAACATCACTTTTAGTGACAACCGAGACCAACGGCTTAACGTGCCTTCCGAAGCACGGAAGCGCTCGATATCAAATGCCACACAAACGGTCACCCATCCAAGTACTGACCACTGTAAACTCTGCTATACTTCGGTGATCGTTTCCGAGTACCGAGCACCGCAAAGCTACAAGCGCTTCGATATTATGGATATATAATATAATATTACGTATGTATATTAAGTCATCATCTTTATCTCAGCCCCTTAACGTAGAAATAACCCTTAGAATATCTTGGACCGCAAAACGCACCAACGTCTCCATCTTGAGTCAACTCAAAATAAAAACCTGCTTGTCGACCATTTGCCAACAAAATATTCTTTCATACTTTGGCCACATAGCGCGCAGAGGTGATGAAAGCCTGGAAAAACTGATTGTCGTTGGAAACACAGAAGGCAAACGATCGCGTGGTCGTGCACCAACCAGATGGAACGATCAAGTGAAAGACTCATCGTCCCCAAATTCTACGCGGTCGTGAAAGACGCGCTGGATCGGAACTGGTGGAAGCAGATCATCCGCTCCAGATGTTACTCCGATGCTAACCACGATCCTCAGACATGAGGGACCGACTATAGAGAGAGATTACGTATGCAGGACCGAGAGACCGAGTCTATTAGCGCGACAGTGTTTTATTATTCAAAACGAGTATTAATTCAATGTTTTGTGTACCTACACATGGTGAATTTTTAGAAATAACTATTTCGATAACGTACACCTGTGTCGAAAAATTGCATACAATCGTAAATTGTGATTTGCTGTTTTGACTTCAATACTTAGAACTTCTATTAATTTCTACACTACTTTACTGGTTTGACGGACTGTCATGAGTAATAAATATGATAAAAGGACTTCTTGGCGGGAAAGATATACGCCAAGTCTTCAGTTTTGTTATATTTTCTAAAACTTGTGGTTTTCAAACATGAATGTATAACACCGGTGAATTATTAACCGTTAAGTGTTTGTTAACGTAAATGAGTATTGGTAAATGAAACAAAACAGTGCTACATCACTTTTCAATTTCTCTCAAAAAGTCCATAATAAGATCTCAGTATAGTCCCACATCTTTACTGAGGACTCAAGGGGCTTAGGGGGAGGGCATCTCGATCTCATTTACTATGAATTATACATTTTAATCATATCTTTTACTTGACACTAGCTAAATGTGCTATCGCACAAAGCTATTTAAAAAAAAGAAAAGAGAAACATAAGCTTTATTTTTAAATTACAGGACACGGGAAAAGATTTTAAATAAGTGAGTGCAAATAAAAAAAAATACTTGACGGTCATGGGTTTTTTTCTTGCTTAGCACCATGTATACTTGCAATTAAAAACAGTATTAAAGCCACACTTATACTCCAACTACAAGAAACCACTTAATTTTATCTCTCCTCCCAAGCACCATTAAGCCGTAAATCGCTTGCACAGCTTCTAAACCTCAGTACATTTACCGTTACGTCCGCATACGGAAACCTACACGCTATTCTAGGCCCTACATTACTTTTACGAGCTGCGATTAGTGTACTAGAAGCTTTGTGGCTCCATTCTCGGTGCGAAATAAAACGTTGTTTATCGTAAGTTTCATTTCAGCGGCTTTAGTTTTAGCTATACTTTAGAGATATTTTTATTTTATTTTATTTATTTATTGTACAGCAACAGAGTACAAATCAGGAATCATTATACTTATATAAACTAAACACTGTATAATTAAACCCGCACTCCGATTACAGCCGAACACGGCATTCACTTATTCTAAGTACATACACACATATTCAATCAAGTATAAAAATAAAAAAAAATACACAGACACATAAATTATTTTAAAATATAAAGTTTAATCATAAAAATCCACCGACAATAAATAACTACAATTTACTTTTATATAAATTTATAAAAAAATTGTGATGTGGTGAATGCAATCGTTGATCGTCGAATCTCGAAAAATCGAAATACGTTGGACGTATATTAAGAAAATAGATTATTATTCGTGGTAGATTTTTGTCAATTCTTGCGAGCACTGAAAATAGAAGCCATATAATAATAAAACATATAATAACTCCAAACAAAAGCATAATTTCATAAGAAATTGTTGGTAAAATGATAGTAAGTATTTGGCATATAAACATGTCTAAGCATGTTCTGCAAAATAAAATATACATCAAGTACATTACCATAGTAGAAGTAAGTGAGTAGGCTAACTCGATCCCCGAGTGATCGATAATATCCTAAACACTGCTCTGCTGCACTCTGGGCTCTGCCTGAAATAAAAATTATTATAATAAATGTTTGTCTTTTTCCGATCTCGGGCCAATGGTGACCCGGACATTTGGAAGGCATGCGTGGGGCCGAAGCCAACACGTAGAGGCCCCTTAGACAATTTTGATCTAATGGTTATGTGACACCAACCAGCGATTATCCCTATGTGCATTATAGAAATACACCTAAGGACAATCCCCGGTTTGGATGGAATCTACTATGGCCGGGATATTGGGTTGAAAAGCTGAAGGACTGGGTAAATTGGACTATGGATAGAGGAGACTACCGGACACCTGCCGTCATCATCAGTCTCAAATGATTGTAAATGGCAGGCGGTGACTAGCCAGAGGATTAAACGGGCACTCCAAAATAGCCGTAGTGCAACGGCAGGAGCGCAACATAGATATCCTCGGCTTCAGGGTGTCGAGAGGTGTACACCGTTTTCTACTCACTGCCCAAGAGGACAGTGCGCCAACTCACGACTTATGCATCTTTCACTTCCACCCTGCGAGCATGTAGCTCTTGCGACTCCACCCTGGACAGCCAATGAAGGCAAGCCAGGGGCGAGGGTCCTGCTAGCCTCTTGGGGCCCACTCAAACGAACCGGAGACGAGACCGCAGTACGACCCTCTGGAGCACTCGGATTTACGCCCGTGGTGTCGCCACTCACCAACAGCTCGCCACATTATAAATGCCTTTTCACTGGGAAACTAGGAAACAAATGCGCCGACAGGGGACTCCCCAAATTAACTCAGGTTTGATTTATCAATTTTCTTGGTTCAAAAGCTCAATCATAGACGACATATAGATATTCTGCCCAGCATTAGGATATTTTTTTCCTAGGGACTACACATGGATATCGAATAACCTTAAAGTTACTGAAGGTCAAAGTTATAATTAGTTATTATGTTATTATAATTAGATTAGTTAGCATTTCTAAGTAGCCATGCCCTTGCAGGGCGTCACATGTAGATCTATTATTTTTACCATCTATGTATCATGTAATGTGACATATAATAAATGTTTTTTTTTAGATTTTGAATTATAATAAATTATATCTATAATAGGTTTATTATCTATGTAGTTATACATTTTAGGTTTTTTTTAAACTACGCCAGAGCACGAGGGCTCAAACAGATACAGAGACGCGGTGCATTTTTTTTAACATAATTTTTGAGCTCTTATATCTTTGAACACAACTATAAAATATCGTTTCCCTACAATAATATTCGTTTATGTCACTCGTCATAATGTGTAAAATATGTAGCTATTGTAGGTATGTAGGTATTTTACACCCTGTATAAAGATATAGTACTGTTTTGCTTTCACTATGACATAACATTGGGGAAGAGATATCGTGAGCTATTTTCATCATTCCGATGGAACCAGTGGTTGGTCGTAGAAACATTACCATAGCCGACTTGCGAATTGCCGACTTGCGAATTGGAACCTAGTAGAAGCCTTTAAAAATTTTTTTAGGTATAGTTAACAGCACAATATCGATTAATAATATAAAGTTGATATTACAATTTAGTATGTCAACTATGACTAACCAACAGATTACAATTTTGTTATGCACTCGGTTGCTTATGCACTATAGTATTATTATGCAAAACTAAGGGAATATGATTACGTCTAATTATCGATGTGGAAAAAAGGCTCATTTCACCATAGACGTAAATAACAACAATATGTAACTTTGTTAATCGGGGTGGATAAGCGTGAGATTATTATTATGTTAATATGCGATTGACAAAGATGCGAGTGCAAGAAGAGACATGGATGCGTTTAATTTAGTGATTTAAATTCGCCATTAATCAAGTCTTTACTTTCTGAATTGTATATTTTGTGCATTAAGTAGATATTAAAGTTCCCGGAAAGCTGGCCACCTACGTGGAACCAAAAAATATAACATGGGAAATGTGGGCGTATAATATGCCTCTGCCCTTCAGGAAAACAAGTGTTATATTATGCATGTATGGATTAAGAGCACTGACGTTTTCAAGTGCTATGTAATAGTTACTGATATAAAAAACTTTTTATTGTAAGCTTATCTCCCAAATCTTGTGATGAGTGCATTGCAATTTAATGAAATTTAATAATTTAACACAGTTATTCAGATAAGGTGGTGATAATGATAAAATAATACACATCAAACCTATTCTTTAAATATATTTCTATCATATATTAAAGTAACGTAAGATTAATGTTAAGTTACTCTGTTTTGTTGTATGGCAGTTCTTGCGATATAGATAAGGGTGAAGAGTTATTCCCTTTTATACATATTATACACAAATATAATATATGTTGGGATGTTATGTACTTGGAGATAAGTTACTGAGAAATGTACATGTTGTTTTATGTTACGTAATTCATATTAATGTTCTTATATTATGAGGGTTGGAGCACTCGTAGTTTTGCGGTAATAGATGGTTGGAAACGATTACCGAAGATAAGCAAAGTTTACAAAGTTTAATTCTTGGATGGGTGGCCGTTTTTATGGCATTTTAAATTGCGGAAATTCGTGATTTGCGATTGATATTTAAGCCGTTTGTCCAGGTTTTGATTACATGTTAATTAATTAGTTATAATTATTAGGAGAAAAGTTATCGCCAATCCTCACAAGGTCCGCGTGGTGAAAGTAACACCAGAATTCCTTTTAAATTGATTCTTTCGTGATGTAAAATAATGAATGAATGAATGAATGAACACTTTATTGCACACTACATATAAAAAAAAGTAATAAAATCACATAAACAAGTATATGGTACAATGGGCGGCCTTATTGCTAACAGCAATTTCTTCCAGGCAACCTTAGGATGGACAGGAAACAAAGAATAAAAAATAATGATATAGAGTAGGCACAACAGAGTGCTCTTGCTTACTTAAAAGAAAATAATAAATTTACACATACATATTATATTATTATATTACATGAAATATATAATTTAAAGTTACACACATAATATAACAAATTTAAAATTACACAGACAAACAATGCTCCCAGACTGATTTCTTAAATAAATCTAATGAATTTAATTTTCGTATACCGACGGGCAGCTCATTCCAAAGACGAACTGCCCGCACAGTAAACGACGAGTCGTAAAATTTTTTGGCATGCATTGGCATATTTAAAGTCAGATTCTTTTCTGACCTCAAGTTTCGAGAGTGACCATCATGGAGGAATTTAAAACGCTCCTTAAGATAGATTGGAGCTGCTGGATTAAATAATACACTATAGAGAAGATAAAGAATGTGAGCATTTCTGCGAAGTCTTATAGGCAACCACTGAAGCTTAAATCGGAATTCAGATACGTGATCATATTTTCGTAAGCCAAAAACAATTCTAATACAAAAATTTTGTAGCCTCTCAAGTTTATTGAGCTGATCCTGGTTGAGATCCAAATAACTGACATCTGCATAATCGAGGATAGGGAGGAGTAGGGACTGCACAAGTGCTATTTTAGTTTTAGTTGGAAGGAAATTACGGATACGTCTCAAGGACCCGGCTGAGGCATAAATTTTTCGGCTAACTTCTTGTAGCTGAGGACCCCAAGTAAGGTTCTTGTCTATGAAAATGCCCAAATTCTTAACTTTGTCCGAAAGTGGAATAAGTGCACCATCAAATAGTATAGGAGGAATGGTGGTCCAGTCTACCTTAGCCCTCATACGCTGGCTATCAATGACAATGACTTGGGACTTGGATGGATTTACACGAAGTCCATACAGCTTACTCCATTTGGGAATTCGTTTCAAATCAGCATTTATATTATCAGCAGCGGCTGCTAGATGTTCAGCAGGGGCTTGAGAAAAAATTTGTAGGTCATCTGCATAAAGGTGACACGATGAAGCCAAGCCATTGGAAACGGAGTTGATAAAGATAGCAAAAAGCAAAGGAGAAAGAACTCCACCCTGTGGTACTCCAGTAAGCGAGTCACACCACGAGGAAAGGGAATTATCTACTCGAACCTGATGGCGTCGGCCATGCAAATAACTTTGAAACCAATCTAATGCAGACGGTGACAAATTAATTGAACGTAAGATTCCGAGCAAGATATCAAAATCAACAGTATTAAACGCGTTGCTAAAATCGAGCAGAGCCAGAATTGTCAGGTTTCCGTTTTCCATGCCTGCTCTTACGTTATCTGTGACATTTATCAATGCCGTGGTAGTGCTATGTCCGACTCGAAAGCCTGACTGAGAAGGGCTCAACAGTTTATTTTGAGAAATAAATGAACTGAGCTGAGTATGTACGAGGCGCTCAAGAACCTTGGACAGGAAGGGCAAAATGGAGATAGGTCGATAATCAGAGAATGTTGTAGGATTAGATTTTTTAGGTAGAGGGATTATCTGAGCAGATTTCCAAGAAGATGGAAATACAGCACAGGATATTGAACTATTGAGAAGATGAGTAATAACAGGAAGGAGCTCGCGTAGTATAGGCACAATCATTTTTCTGCTAAGACTGTCACAACCAACGGCGTCAGAGGAGATCGACATAACACTCTTTTTTACATCCAATTCTGTAAAAGAGCGAAAATTAAACGGGGAATAATCAAGAAACGGAAGAGATGATATGTAATTTAAAGTGGTATTTTTAGCAATATTGTCTAAGTAAGGTAATGACGAAAAATGTTTATTAAGTAGATCAGTATCATAATTCTGCAAATTAATGAATGTATGCTGCTTTCCCACTCCAAGGGATCTTAAAAATTTCCAAACCTTGGCTTGATCACGATCCTTCACTGAATTATAAATGTGCTGACGCTGAGCATCTCTACATATTTTATTGCACTGATTGCGAACCACCACATATTTCTCCCAGTAGAAAGGTGTAGGACGACGTTTGTACCTAGTTTTGGCTGCAGCTTTTTTGTTAATTAGTAACTTAATATCGTCGGATAACCACGGTGCAGGCATTTGCTTCATTTTAACTTTACGTAATGGTGCATGAACATCGTATATCTGAAGCAGCTTTGATCGAAAAATTTCAATCTTCTCATCAACGAATTTACTCATAAAAAGATCAGTCCAGTCAATGCCATTGGCATCCTCACATAGCCTTTCAAGGTTAACACTCATAAAACTACGTTGCAAAAGGTATTTGGACCTAAGCTTAGGGGGACGAATTTTATATGATAAATATATAAGGTCGTGATAGGAAAGGGCATCAGCGGCACATTGTCCATGCGTCGCCACTCGATCAAAAGATGAAACAAGGATAACATCCAGAAGGGATGGAGCACAATTAGGGAAATGATGGGTAGCATTTAAAGGAGCAATGTCCAAATTATTTGAATGCACAACCGAGCGAAACGTTGTTGAACGAAAATCATTCCTTAGTAGACATGTGTTAAAGTCACCCATTACAATTACATGGTCATAAAAAGGCATTAAGGATTGTAACAGATCATCAAAAGAGGAAAAGAAATTTATGCGCATCGAGGGGCAGTAGTAAACACCCATAAGTACTTTGTGGTGTTTAAATAACACTTCAACAAACAAATGTTCACCGGCATTTGATTGCGGAGGCTGAGCTGACATACTGAGTACCGTGCACGGAATATGGGAACGGAGATAAATGGCAACCCCACCACCACCACCAACAGCCCGGTCGTTACGTATCAATTGGAATCCTGGAAGAGAATAAGCTACAGAAGGAAGACACGGCTTTAGCCACGATTCAGATACTAAAACAGCGTGAATATTATTACAGTCTAGATAAGTCAACATATCTGAGTAATGGGCCGGTATGCTTTGGGCATTTATATGTACAATATTGAAATTGTTAGGTACTGTGGAGAAATGTGACCTTAATGCATCCGCAAGTGATGGGACACTCGTAAAACTGTCATCGGAGATATCAGAACCAAAACTGCAGGCCGATCTGAAACTGGCAGTATCACTAGCTTTACTGTCATCGAAAAAACCTGCCATGATCAAGCTATAATTGCCTTGTATAATAATAAATATTAAAAATAACAAATTTAAAATCCTTATATGAAAAAAATAATTTTGACTTAAAATAAATATATATATGCTTCTATAAGGTCTTTCTATAAGGTCCACCTGCCAGTTGCTTACTACATAATTTTTGCTACACAATAACAAAGTGAAAACTACAGGTAACTAATAACATAACCATGAAATGAGGAGAATAAAAATAAGAAAAATAAATGACTGCAAACATTACCATTAATACAAATCTACATAAAATAAAGGTAATGTAAAATTATTAACTAAAAGCTACTACATTCTGATATTATGTTAACAACATTACCGATTGCATCAAAAAAGTGATAGAAACGGAATGCTCCCCGGAAAGTAAATTTAAGTGAAGGTAATTAGAGAAACCTTTATACACCACTGCCGACATTTTCATACGATAACCTTAAGGACAAAACAAATGTTGCGAGAAAGTACAATGTAATGTAGTTAACTTATTAATATAAAGTAAAAGTAAAAAATAAATAAATTAAAAGAGATAAGAGTTCAGTGAGTCCCGCTTATCTACTTCCTGCCCCGTCTCGGATTGGTTTTAGTGGACTGTTGTGGTTTTAAAGCGGGTGCAGGCTTACCATTTCCAATATTGTTAAGCTCGAACATAGTGTTAACTTGGTGTCTAGTGTTATCCGTGCCTATAATATAAACGCTTCCTTCTCGCGTCCAGCATTTCTCAACACCAAACTTCTCTCGTGCAGCCATAAAAGTTTCATGTCGCATCCGTGTCAGAAACTCCGAAATGGTGATCCCAGAACCTTTAAGCTTGGATTTAGCGAACCAGGTCTCGTCACGTACTAGAACACTCTGGAATTTCACGAGAATTGGTCGAGGTCTATCCCTAGCATCTCGACCCATCCTATGACAGTGCTTGATATCACTTATCGTGCTGTCCACGCTCAGCTTGTTCTTCAGGAGGTCGAGGACAACTTTGGATGTATCTTCGTTCCGCTGTTCGGGAATACCATGGACCAGCAGCATCTTTCGACGTCCACGAGTTTCAATCCGTTCTATATTATGAGCCATCACCTGAAGTTGAGACTGCATACCGATCACGGCTTCCATGAAGAAGGACTTAAAAGTGGCAAAAACAGCAGACAGAGATGAAGTGGTAGGAGCCGATTCAGTATTCTTCTTAAGTTCTGCCTCGAAGCTCGCCATTCGATCATTGAAAACAGTCATCATTTCCGACATCGACTGTTTGAGGCTTTCCATGGTTTCGACAAATAAAAGTTAAGAGGATATATTGCAAGCAATGGCAGGTGGCTCTTAGATACTAATGAGCACAAGAGATCATTTAGAAACGTAAGTAGTACTAATTAATTAATTTAAATTCAATTAATTCAATAATGTCAAAGGGCTTAGACTATGGTGTTAATAATGAATCCATATATAAAAGTCATCATATCCTAGCATTATCCCGGTTGTTCTAGATTCAAGCTTAGGGCCCAGGGCCTGCTTGCTGGTTAAATTAATGAAGCGACTGCCGCTTGACCTCCGCAATCAAGGGAAACATCATTCTATGGTTAAATCAGCTGTCAGGAGGTTAGACGGCACTGACTTTCTAATAAAGACTATAATAGATGGTCATGGTCGGGATCACAGGGTAATGTGCTTACCGTGGCACGAAGCAAGCGATAATAACGCACATAATATAAAGTCATAGGTGCGCCACCAGGGATTGAACCCGAGATCCTCTGAATTAGAAGGCAGTGAGTCTCGCCACTGGGCTATCGCCGTTCCAATCAATATATAAAATATATTAAATGAATTAATGATACTAATATGACACTTTACTATTATAATCCATATAAAAAAGGGGCTTAGTACAAAACAAGATCCAGAAGTAAAACCCGGTTTAAAACAAGTGCTATCACTTTTATTCAATAAAATGTTAACTGACAGACAATTTCTTATGACTTTAAGTTAACCTTTTGTGTTGCTTTAAAGGTGTGCAATAAAAGCAATGAATTTTTTATAAATAATCATATAAATACAAACGTAACGAATAAGTAGGTATTTAAGCTACACCAAATCACCGCCCGTTTCCGTCGGACACGGACAGGGCGGAATGAACCGGAATTAACCGGACAGAACAGGATTAAGGTAAATAGACACCACTCGCTTGTGGGCAAAATTAGTAGCCGCAATCCGTTACGTTTTGGGTCAGTGGATGTGGTAGTTTTTGCTGGTTAAACGTAGGGTATATGATGAGAAATGAAATTTATAATAACGACCGTAAAAACGATTTCTGGTTGTGCTTTGAGAGTTTGCTTTGAAGACAGGTGTTCAAATTATGAAAAGGGGAACTGATAAAGACTCTTTTGACAGACTTTTTGTTGTTTTTTAAGCATTGCTTTGAAGCTAGGTGTTCAAACTTTTCTTTTTCCTGTTCCCTTTGCTCATGGCAGGACTTCTGTGTATACGATCTTATTATGAAAAGGGTGACTTGTGCGGTGGTCTCACTAAAACTCCTTGAGTTGAAATAATTTGGAAATGCAAATGACAGCGTTGGGTGCGTCTATTTAATGATTTATAAAACGTAATAGGGCCAAGTTTGGATTTGCGCGATATTGTTAGCTAAGAGACGATAGTTTGGTTATAATTTTGATTAAATATCAGTTATCATAACGGACTTCTTGACGGGAAAGTGAAGCGTCATGTCTGCAGTTTTTGTTTTAATTTCTAATATTTGTGATATTTTGAACACTAAAGTTTAAAAACGGTAAATTATTAACCGTTAAGTGTTTGTAAACATACATGAGTGTTGGTAAATGAAACAAAACAGTGCAACATTACTTTGCCAATTCTCGTAGGCAGTACTTGTGAAATCTCAATATAGTCCCACATCTATAATGTGGACTCAAGGGGCTTAGGGGGGAGGGCATCAGGCAGGAGGCTTGCCACCTATTACGAGGGACCAACTATACAATTGGCGAAGTGTGGGCGAATAATATGCCTCTGCCTACCCATTCGGGGAAACAGGCGCAAATGTGGGTATGTTAATACAAATAACTTTACCTAGAATCGATTCTCTTTGATACATCACATGCCACGTTATTAGTTTAACGATAATACTTCATATCGTCATCATTGTTGTTTCACTGTTGAACATAATAGCGTCAGTCCAATTTTCGAACTGCGTAACCCAAAATTTGACTTTTAATGCCATCTAGCGTAAAATTTCTAGGAATATCTCTGAAGTCCCATAAATTATTATTTAATTAGTTATGAACAAATTGGAAAAACCCCTATATTCAATTAGTACCTTAACTATTCAAATTAAACTGTTTTTACTTCCTCCTTTAAAGTTTGGTCAAAATGACATAGGCAGTTTGAAAATTACGCTGACGCTATGTATCTTGTTTTGATTTTCACATTAGGCGATCGCAAACCAGTTTCTTCCACTGACTATTAGCCGTATTGCACCCGAAAATATTTCCAAAAACAAATGGTCCTACATGAGAACAATTAATATTTTTTTGTTGGTTTGAGTGCTGATTGTCTGCATAGTATGAAGCATAACAGTTCATACGCGGACGCAAGCGGACGGTCGCTAATCGTGGTTATTGTTTGAAATAAAAATGTCGAATATCGTGAAATGTTCGTCGTGTAATATAGTTATAAACGAGGTGCTTGCTTTTATTAGCAATAAAATAGATGTTATGGATGAAGAAAGCATAAGTCGCATATGTGTAAGTGCGTTTTCTGAGAGTGACATAGTGAATGCAAAACGGTTGTTATTTGAATCTTTGTCGGCGATTAAGGAAATGAAGAAAAGAAAGAGGGATGGCAAAGCTCTGCGGGATATAGATGATATTGTGTGCCGTTTGAAGGAAACAGATCCAGAGAAGATGCCCATTTTTGTAGCTCGCGAATTACAGAAACTCCCACCTATACTATTCGATCATGTGGATGTGACTAGAATTCTTAAGGATTTACTTAAAATGCGCAGTGATATTACGCGGCTAGCTGAAGAAACAGCTACAAGAAAGGAGCTTGATTATATGAAATCAGAGGTGGAACAACTGAAGTTGAAATCATTTACGAATTCCTATCACAGTGTTAATGTCAATAAACGAGGTGCTTGTTTACTAGAGAGCTTTGAATATAATAGTGGACCCATGGGTTTGAATCTTTTAGAAGTAAGCAATGACACGGTGATAAGGGGTTCGCCTGAACGCCAGTTTCATAATTCAAGTCCTGGCAAAAATACGCAGCGATTATGTGTGAATACCGTCGATCGAGCCAATAATAAATCAGCTGACTTGCAACCGTTACCAAGCGAGCGCTCGGCGGCGGAGCTGACTCAGGCATCCCCCCCGCCTCAACCGCCGCCGCCGTCCTCGCCGTCGCCGTCCTCGCCGCCACAAATGCAAGCGCAGGTTCAAACTGATAACGGCTCAAGAACTCAAACAAATACATCGAATAAACAAACAGATGTATCAGGACATAATAAGTACGCTGATATTGCGAAAAATGGTGTCTGGAAAAATTCAGAACCAGATGAGAAATGGATTCAGGTTGAAAAAAAGAGATTAAGAAACCGTTTTTTAGGACAGAGAGGAAGCGCTGTATTAAGTAGGGAAATGAACTTTAAGGCAGCTGAAACTCGATTGCCCATATACATTTATAACATTGCAAAGGAGACGACCGAGAGTGATATTATGAATTACATTAACAGTAAAACTCACATTGCTATACAGTTAGAAAAAATGATTATGAAAACGCCTAAAGGATATGACGCATATAAAGTATTTGTTCCTAAACAAAACTTAAATGTATTTTTAAATCAGGACTTTTGGCCAGAGGGTATTTCATTTCGTCGTTTTATAGACTTCAACAGAAGTAATGTATATAATAATAAACATTAATGTCACACACGACAAAATTAATTACTTTTAACTGTAGAAATGTGACTCGTTCTATGGAGTGCATCAGGAAACTTAGCCACGTCGCGGATATCATTGCACTACAGGAGACCTGGCTTCTGCCACATGAGATACCAATTCTTGGGAATATAAACAAAAATTTTGCCTACACCGGGAAGTCAGCGGTGGACACATCAGCTGGGATCCTGCGAGGAAGACCATACGGTGGTGTCGCTTTATTATGGCGAAAGGATGTTTTTACATCTGTGTCTGTGATAGTTTGTGAAAGTGTGAGGCTAACGGCCATTAAGGTTGTGTTGAGTGACCGGTCTTTCGTTATTTTTTCAATCTATATGCCTACCGATTGTGCTGATAATTTATTAGAATATACGCAGTGTTTAAGCGAGATTAACTCGATTATTGAAGGCAATAGCGTGGAGTCGGTGTATATTCTCGGTGATTTCAACGCACATCCCGGTGAGCCCTTTTCTTATGAACTTTTAAGTTTTTGTACAGATTTGTCTTGGCATTGTGTCGACTTAGAATTATTACCTTCAACTACATACACTTATGTAAGTGATGCGCATGGATGTCAGCGGTGGCTTGACCACTGTGTTGTGACCAGTGCCGCTCGATCATCAATTTTGAACGCCAAAGTAATGTACGATGTATACTATTCTGATCACTATCCTATGATACTTGAATGTGATATTAAATTTGTTACGCCTAAGATTGCTATCAGGGATCATGTCTTGAGTAGGGTTACATGGGGGGAACGTGATGACAAACAGATTGTGACATATAATGAATACTGTAATTTTTATTTACAACAAATCATATTTCCCGTTGAATTGTACCATTGCACTAATCAGTTATGTTCTGAATTAAATCATAAAGGTCTCATTGATAGTTTGTACTTAAATATTATTAATGTGCTTACGGAAGCGGCGGAATGTAGTCATAGATTGTTTAAACCAAAAAGAAACAGGAATGTAGTAGGGTGGAATGACAATGTAAGGCATGCCCATGGGGAAGCTCGTTTTTGGTTTAAAAATTGGTATATGTGCGGTAGACCCGGCTCTGGGTATGTATATGACAAAATGAAGGAGTCTAAAATATTTTTTAAACAAAAATTGAAAGCCTGTCATAATAATGAACAACAAATCAAAATGGATATTATTGCGAAAAATCATCTCAATAAAGATTTCACAAAATTCTGGAGAAATATCAACAAATTAAATCCGAAGCCGAGTGTTCCCGTTGGCATTGCAGGTGTGCACGAGCCCCTTGATATCGCTAATGCTTTTCGGTGTCATTTCAAGGTCGAATCTCAACCGATAGCGACTCAGGCCCCGTCGCCTTATAAGCAGCCTGCACGGACGGAGATGCTTTCCGTTACATTCACAGGGAGGCAAGTCGCTAGGGTTATTAGTAAAATGGTAAGGGGAAAGTCGCCTGGTCATGATAGCCTTAGTATTGAGCATCTTAAGTATGCCGGAAAGCATTTGCCGAAGTTATTGTCACATTTTTTTAACCTTTGTATTTCGCATAACTATTTACCGGATGCGCTTATGCACACGATTGTTGTGCCAATTGTTAAAAATAAAACTGCAGATGTTTCTGATATATGTAACTACAGACCTATCTCGTTGGCCACTGTAGTGGCTAAGGTACTGGACAGTCTGCTTGACGACATCCTGGGTAATCATATTGTACTGAATGATTCTCAGTTTGGCTTCAGACCAAACTTATCTACTGAAAGCGCTATCCTGTGTCTCAAGCAGACGGTGCAGTATTATACGTCAAGAAAGACGCCTATTTATACTTGTTTCTTGGACCTATCTAAGGCTTTCGATCTTGTATCGTATGATATGTTATGGAATAAGTTAAGATATGAAACGAGTGTACCCAGTGAAATATCATCTATTTTTGAGTACTGGTACAGCAATCAGCGGAATAGTGTTAAGTGGGCAGGCGCTTATTCAGATGTGTACAGGCTGGAGTGCGGGGTGAGGCAGGGTGGGTTGAGCTCGCCCAAGCTCTTCAACCTGTACATGAACAGTCTCATGGACGGGCTGAGCAGCACCGGAGTCGGCTGTCACGTCGATGGGGTATGTATCAATAATATCAGTTACGCGGATGACATGGTGCTCCTCTGCCCGTCTGTGGGGGCTTTGCGTAGGCTTTTGTGTATTTGTGAGTCATATGCGGTGGCCCATGGTCTCAGGTACAATGTATCAAAGAGCGAGTTCATGGTATTTAAGATAGGCCCAAAGGAACGTGATATACCTCCCGTGATGCTCTGTGGTACCCCTTTGAACAGAGTATATAAGTATAAGTATAAGTATCTGGGTCACTGGGTCACTGCTAACTTGTCTGATGATTTAGACATTGAAAGAGAGCGTAGAGCTTTATGTGTGCGCGGCAATATGCTGGCTCGAAGGTTCGCTCGGTGTAGCCCTCAAGTTAAATTAACGCTGTTTAGAGCACACTGTCAGTCCTTCTACACCTGCGCCCTTTGGGCTAAGTACACGCGGCGTGCATATGGGGCATTGCGTGTCCAGTATAATGACACTTTCAGGATATTGTTCGCGCTGCCGCGGCACTGCAGTGCGTCCGCAATGTTTGCCGAAGCCCACGTAGACTGTTTCTACAGCATTATTCGCAAGCGCAGTGCTTCGCTGCTGGGACGCTGGCGTGCCAGTGCGAACACCATCCTGAAAGTGTTGACTGACAGATGGGACTCGCCACTGCTAGAGCTGTGGCTAAGCCTGCATTCTGCTGTAAAGCCTAGCAGATTGTAGTTTTATAATTTTTAATGACCTACCTATTGTAATACTAACATTAGCAAATAAGAATAATTGTTACTAATACTATGGGCTCTGCCTGAAATAAAAATTATTATTATTATTATTATTATTATAACTTACAACCAGCATGTGTATTTCAGGATAGGAAACGAGAAAAGGCGAGATTGGATCGATCGATCGTCAGATATGCATAATCCATCAAATATGACACATATTTCCTTTTTAGAAAATTATTCACACTTTAAAAGTCAACACAAGAACCAATAAGAGTGTTTTATCCAGTTTATTTCTCTATTTAACTAAATGTTGGACTGACATTTCAAAATCAGCCTTCAAATAAATAAACAGCAACTTCATTAAACCACAACGAAAACTAAATATTCCTGTTACGATCAAAATGAAACTTTAATGCAACGTCAAAGCGTACCTACCCACTGTTTTGATGAAAATATAATAAAGGCCGCCATGTTTCACGCCAAATGAACTGGAATTAACCGAATCTAACTAGATTGTGAATGAAAATTGCTGGCAGGGGCGCCACAATCTGAGCAGTTGTTATGAAGCTCGGAGTACGAAAGTTTTGGATGTGTCTATAGTATTTTACATGAACAACAGACTGTGTATAGGGATTCTACCAAGACCTTTTTTTTTTGTTTTACGTCGGTAACAAAATGCATTTACGCACTGCCTTCCGGCCCAAGGGGGACCGAAAGGGGGTGTGGGACTCACCACCGGCAGACGCAACTGCCAGCAGTAATACCCACTAAAAATCTTCCGACGACGCCCGCCGCTTGTTGAGAAAGAGCCGGGGGCCAGTACCTGGGTTGCAGCTCTGACACCCCGCCCGCGGCCAACGTTCCCCGAACCAAAACCGGGAGGACCTCCTCAGAGAGACGCAGTGGACGCGCCCCTCCTGGCAGCAAGGCCCCTCTGCCCCCGCTGCCTAAGACCCTCCTGGCGCACCCAGAGTCTCCAATCTCTGGGTGTTACCTTTTTCCTAGCGCCCTCTGCGCCCTACCGGGAGGTTCTCAGCTCCCCCCCCCACGACAAGGTGAAGACCAGTCGGGGGGGATAATGATCCTACCAAAACCTAAGGAGCCCAAGCCAACCTCACCTGCAAGTTATGCACCTGCCGATCAACGGACGAGACTCTGGCGAACATAACAATGCCAAGTAAGCGGCAATAGGCTCGCCACCTATTACGTGGGACCATTTATATAATTGGCGAAGTGTGGGCGTACAATATGCCTCTGCCTACCCTCTCGGGGAAACAGGCGTGAGTGTATATATGTAACAAACTGAGTAACAAAATACTAGAGTACATTAAAATACAAATATTTATATTCGTATTGGTATGTTTTCTCCGTTCGATATATTATCTTAACATGATTAAAATATAGCTCATTATTGATAGATTTTGTTATAATACGTCGAGGTTTCTCCATAAACAGGCTTTTAGCCGGCATTTATTTCTTAAACTATTGTATAAATGGAGCCTGTTGAAGAGACTGTTTGTTAATAATGAAACGACTTTTTGTCGAGCTTTTTACTTCTAAGCTATTAATCTAAAGTATTTTTTAATAACTCTAGGTTATCAGTAGATTAAAAACCGAAGAGACTGTTTGTTTGGTTATGCCAATTTCTTAATGAGTTTTTATATGCAATAGATGCACAAAATCCATCTGGAATCCACTTCGTTGGCGTTGATACGCCTTCTAAAAGTAAGAAAGAAAAGAAGAAAGAAAGATTTGTTTATTTACTGCACAAATAAATAACAATTGTTGAGTTTCAAAAAACTGAAATTGTGCAGTCAAAAGGCATTGCTTCAGCGTAATGCAGCTATAACAATGCAACATTGTTATCGCTGCATTACGCTCAAACGTTACGACGAAAGTCAGCGACGTCCACCGTCCCCTTAAGATAAATAAATGGTAAAACACTCTTTCGTATATTATTATTGACGACCGATATGGCGTGGTGGCGAGTATACCCGCATTCCACTCCTGAGGTCGTGGGTTCGATTCCCACACAGGACAAATATTTGTGTGTATAAATATGAATCTGTTTGTTCTGGTCTGGGTGTGTTTCTATGTATATTAAGTATGTATTTACAAAAAAAAAGTATCTATATGTTATTTAGTATCCATAACACAAGTTCTTGATGATACTTATCTTGGAACTAAATAATTGGTGTAAGTGTCTGAAATATTTATTATTATTATTTATTTATTATTATTTATTTATTTATTATTATTTATTTATTATTATTTATTTATTTGTTATTATTTATTTATTATTATTTATTTATTATTATTTATTTATTTATTATTATTTATTTATTATTATTTATTTATTATTATTTGTTTATTATTGCCTCCTCCCAAAACCTTCTCGAATCTTGGACATTCGGGAGGCGTTTGCAACATTCATCAAGTTCTTACGTTTCAATTATCGGTTTGCTGTTTTCTGGCGACGAATAATCTCGAATCCGGTTTCTGTGTTATTCGTTACGTAATTGGAAATTGGGTTGGAACAGCTTGACTTTGTGCTGAAGGAGGCTCCAGGGAACATAAAAGGGATTTTGGGTAGATATTTAAGATTATCTTGTCTGACATAACACCTTTAGAAAAGTTGAAGTGTCTGTAAACCAGCTGTATGAAAACTCTGATTATTCTAGCAAAGGATGAGTCACTGCCATCTGCTTCACTTAAGCTACTAATTTATAATGTACACTTTGAGCATACATAATATTGTCTTAAATTGATGAACGGATGAACATTTTTTTCTTTTTTTTATTATTGTATTGTATTTATTGTATATATGATTCATTTTTTTATTAATCATACTTTATATGCCACCCACGGCTATGCCACATGAAGGAAAGTATCTTCAATATTGTAGATGGAAAATTTGACTGAGAGAAGACTTTATTGTAATTTAAAAAACAATTCAAACTGCATTCATAGATTTTTAAATAATTACACGGTTGAAACGGGTATCGAACCCGCTACACGAAAAAAAATACCTTGCAACTTTATCACACCGATCGAAGGCTTCATAAGGATTATTTTTTGCTAAATAACAGAGTGTCAGAAATAAAAGAAAACCCATTAATTTTATCATTCGATGTGAAGTTTCGGTCAGACTAATGAAAAGCTAACATATCCACAAGGACATACAACAGATAAATTGATTAATATTATATTAAAAATGTTAAGATTTATGGTTTTTCTTTTATATCTGATACTCTGTAATGTCGCATCCGTTTATCGGGAACTTTTTTTTTGCCAGAGCCTTGTCCGTTGAACGGCAGGTGCATCGCTTGCAGGTGGAGTTGACTTGGGCTCCTATAGTCTTGGTTGGATCCCTATGCACTCGAAAATTGGTCCTGTGCGGTACTGAAACACACGACCTCAGGAGCGTACGGCGGGTATATTCGCCACTTCGACATATCTGTCGACAAAATTTATCATCGCAGCAACAAGTCCACTGATAATCATAGGCCTTCCAAACCTTTATTCACGTCGAAATGATGGATTCTGCACAAGTGTACAGGAGTGCTAATGTCACGAACAACCTGTATAGTGCAATATGACCCAATAACTATTGGGTTATATTTCACCACACAGACCCAGAGCGGAGTTATTGCGGCGCCTTATCCAAGTGATGAAGTGAGTGAATTTTATCATGGACGAGTGAACATAAACTTTGGGAAGGTAAAACCGTGTAAGACCTTGCATCACCGTATCCATAATGTTTTGGAGAAGACTAGGTTAAAAGAAAACTCATGGGAGATTCGGTTCCGCTTTGTATTAAATGGATGGTCACTTAGTTATATTAGACGTTCAGCCAAAAAAAGTATTTATCAAAATCGTTTAATTAAATATTTCTCATGACTTCTTGGTGGGAAAGTAAAGCGTCATGTCTGCAGTTTTGTTTAATTTTCTAAAATTTGTGATATTTCTAACATTAATGTGTAATAACGGTGGATTATTAACCGTTAAGTGTTTGTGAATATACATGAGTGTAGGTAAATCAACCAAAGCAGTGCAACATAACTTTTCAAATTCTCTCAAGGAGTCCATGTGAGATCTCAGTATAGTCCCACATCTTTACTGAGGACTCAAGGGGTTTAGGGGAGGGCATCTCATTTACCATTTATCATCTTTATCACCACTAATTCTCATTTACTATGATTTATATTTTATTAATATTCTCTTTCTTGACACTGGCTAAATGTACAAAAAGCACAAAGCCATTATTTAAAAAAAAAGTTTTTGTCAATAGAGCTCTTATGAAAGTTAAAAACTTAAAAACTAGCGCGCCCATTCACTGCGGGCGGTAGCTTGATCGTGAAATAACGGGCTAGGAAATCGTCAAGATTGGTTTTTATCTTATTACAGGATAATTTATTTAATATAAGTTCTGCACTTCAACATAGATAATAATATGTTAAGTTTGAAAGAAAAATTGCAGACTATCAAAACCACTGAAGTAACATTTGGTGCTGACTATTCTAAGTTACCGGCCACAATTTGGTTTCGGAGTAATTACGGAGCAGGCAGCCCGGGGCTTACGGGGCAATCCTCCCAAACGGCCGATTATAAATCGACTGTTTCGGTCAGCTAAGCCAGAGCAACGGCCCCGTATAGATCCTGTCCGTGATTTTCTCTTAAGAGCCATAGATACTGCTAAACTTGTTGAAAACATTTCAGGGGAATAAGTACTTAAAAATACACAGATGCAATATCTAATATAAAATTATCAAACGACACAGACAGAGGTCAGTCCTTGGATAGGTGACCGTAATATATCGAGCGCTTCGTAAGGCACGTAAATATGCCGTTCCCGGTTGTCACTCTAAGTAGTAGTTAATAAGCCAAGTAAGCCCTTACTAAGAGGCTTGAAAAATCTACATGCAGGACGCCAAACATCTGCCTGTATTCACATACATCTTTTTATGTAAACTATTTGTTACATGCCTGTTTCCCTGAAGGGGTAGGCAGAGGGCGGAAAATTCTATGTTCGCCAAAGCCTCGTCGGTTAACTGGCAGGTGCATCATATACAGGTGAGGTTGGCTTGGGCTCCTAAATTTTTTGATTGGATCCTTATGTACCATTATTTAAACTTAATTGTTCACTTCCAAAAACCTTAAAAATGCCACAGTTAGTACCTACTAGATCTTTCTAGTACATCTTTTAATTTATCCCAAGCTGTAAATTAATTGGCATTCGCTGAGTTTCCTATTTCAAATAATCCCGGGTCTAAAGCGGGGCGTGAAACAGCATTCTAGCAGTGGATGCGCTTTGTACCGTGCTGTTTTCACGGTATGAAGCGCTTCAATATTTTTTTGGATTGCATCGTCTGCTTACCGTTAGGCAGGATTTGTGACGTCACAAATTAAAAAAAAACTACCTACCTAAAACGGAATAAGTACCGAATATTGTCTTACATCTCCTTTTTACCTGTTAATGAATAATACGATCAGCTTTTTATATTATCCTGCTATTAACTATGGTAATAAAGGAAAACGGTACTACTGAGGTCCATAAGTAACAGAGGGTCAGAAGCTAATGGGTTAGAAACTACTATTAGGAGAACAATATTGCGTAGGGACAACGTTGACTGAAACGGGCCGTGAACAAATACATTATCATACACTACTACGAACATTTGACAAAAAGTTCTTAGTTTGCACTTTTTTTTAAAATTTTTTTTAATATTTAACATACCAATTATTTTGACGACCGATATGGCGTGGAGGTCAGTATACCTGCACTTCGCTCGAGAGGTCGTGGGGTCGATTCCCACACAGGACAAATCTTTGTGTGCATAAACATGATCATTTGTTATGGTCTGGGTTTTCTCCTATGTATCTTAAGTATGTATTTACAAAAAAAAAAAAAAGTATCTATGTATGTTAATCCGTTATTTAGTATCCATAACACAAGTTCTTAATGATACTTATCTTGGAACTAAATAATTTGTGTGATTGTAAGAAAATATTTAATTATAAAGTACAATATTTGCATAGGTGTAAAGGGACTCTATCAGGGTGTAAAGGAGTTCTACCAAGACCTAAGGAACTCAAGCCCACCTCACCTGCAAGTGGTGCACCTGCCGATCAACGTTCGAGACTCTGTCGAACATAACAGTGCCCGGTAAGCGGCAATAGGCCCGCCACCGAGTAGCTTTCAAAAAGGGGTGAAATTGTTCTTAAAAGTTAGGCAACGTGCAAACGTCCTTAGGCTGCGGTGAGCACTTGCCATCAGGTGGGCCGCATGCTTGAGTATCACCAGTGTGGTATAAAAAACAGGATTTTAAAAATTAGGTGTAACAGAATAGTATATAATTAGTCAACTACAGTAAATTTAGGCGTAGCGCCTAAGATAATTTGTATTTACAACAATAAATTTGCACCACTCATAAAGGTATAAAAACAAATATTAAACCATGCTTGGGTGCCACCAGTGTGGTATATAGAAAAACAGTAGGTAATAAAAAAACTAGGTGTAAAAGAATAATATATAATTAGTCAACTACAGTTAATATAAGCCTAAAGCCTGATACAATTAGTGTTCAAAACAATAAATTAGCACGACTCATAAAGGTATGAAAACAAATATTAAACCAACCCGCTGGGTTGTTGATTAAAGGATAATTCAATTAAGCTCTCATTAATTCAATTGCTCCACCGCAATGGTAACGATAAAAAACAATAATTACTGAATGGTCCAACAGGGGATAGTATTGTTAATAATTGTTATAAATTGATTCATTGAGAGGGCGAGTTTTGTGAGTTAAATAACCATATATATTGCAGACAACGCAAAAATTTTATAAAAGATAACGATTTCATTTTTATGTGAAACGTCATAATTACCACAAATCCTGCCTCAGATATCTCTTTGTCCCCCCCCCCCCCTTCCCCCGGTAGTCAGCGGGGGGGAAACTAAGAGATACCTGTGGAGGGCGCAGCAAGAGGACCTTAGGCAGCGGGGGCAGGTGACCCCTGCTTGTTCATGGAAAATATTGCACCAATACTATGTTAAGTTTAATGTCATTAAGTTTAGCTGATTGTAGTATATTACTTTCATGTGACAAGTGACGAGCCCTTTCCCGTCTCTGGCTGCCCTGGTCAGTGCAGTTGGAGCAAGTCAAACTTTCTCCTTCTGTTGAAATACAAGCCTGCTACAACTGATCTCATTACACGACACCGTATTAATTTATTTTAATTGTCATTAGCAAATTCGGGGCCGCCCGGAGCAATTATCGCGAATATTTCCTTTCGAAAAGCCCCAAATGGCTGGGAAACCCTTTTATCTCTGAGACAATGACGTTTCAGAGATTTCGGGCCAATGTTAATGGCGAAATAAATAAACATTTTCAAACGCAACAGCTATCTCTACAGGGTTGTCGATTTAAGTTACCATTATTTGGCTGATTCGTCTATATACTTAAAGCTTAAGTATTTCAGCCAATACTAAATTAAATTATTTTCAGACTTCTTTCTCAAGAGTAAGTTAGAACTAAACAAATGTATGTCTTTTTGTAAATATCAGTGTTGTTTGTAATTCGTTTTACTTTAATTTAGATGTCTACGTCTTTATTTAATACTGCTGTAAGTTTCTGTGTTTGGGCCCGTGGAAATTATATATCGATACCTTAAATCTCAAATGGCGTTATCACCATTTTGGCCAAAATGACATTGAAATGCAATGCTTAATTTGATTTCGTCTATCAATCTATCAAATTTGTAATACGCTAAAAAGTGATAATTACAGCCTAGGTGTTATGCGCTGATAAACAAGAATACCCTATTTCATGTCGTAAATACCCTACAAGAACAATAATTAAGTTTTCGGTTCACACAAGTGAAATTATAATAGAGTAAAAAAAAATTTGACAATTTTAAATGAACTAAATTACTTTATGGGGTATTACTTGTTACAATTTCAACTCTTTACACTTGCTCTGTGCCTCGTAAAGCACGCTATGCCGGCACCGGCTGTCATGAACATCAATGGCAGTCGTTATTAGAAAGTCAGTGCTTTCTAATATTCTGACAACTGGTTTAACCATAGAATAGGGAAACATTCCCTTTGGGTTGTGGATGTCAGATGGCAGCTGCTCCATGTAATAACTGAAGTTTAGCCAGAAATCTGGTTAGACCACTGAGCAGACCCTGGGCCCTGGGGCAACCAGGATAATTCTAGGATATGATGATAATGACTTTGGTGGTATAAAAATCCACAGGTCTTATAAAACGGTTTTAAATATACGAAACATTTATTTTTGCACCTAATTACGGATTTACATTTTATTCAAATTGCTTAAAAAGAAAGCAGATTAAAATTAAACTGTGCAAAGAAAAGGAGAATATTGAGTAAGTGAGTGTATGTGTGCGGATAGTTATACGTTTTTTCTTGTGTTGGTTTATGATCTGTTGTGAAACTTAAATGTAAGGTTGTGAATTTAGGTACTATTAAACTCTTGTTAATATAATGAGGTTTCATTTCTTTTACCGAACAATACTCAAATGACAAATGTTAGGTTGCAGGAAAAACCTTAAAGGTTGGACGTAATCGATAACTCGGATAATCGGTTACTCACTAGAAGCATTTCGCAAATTTTGTCGCTAAGGAAATCAGCCAGTGCGAACGTCAGTAGGTTTATTTCGATCAAATCGCTATTTCAAATTAAATAAAAACAATCTCAATTTAAAAACAACATTTTGATTCGAAAATATAAAATCTATTTAATTGTTGCACTTGCTTTTGATTTTATAATAATCAAATTATACCTATTTGTTTTAGTAAAGCTTTTACTTATAATAAATTAGCAATTTTATATGCGTTTTTATAAGTGAACTAGACTGCAACATTCTAAGGTTTTACCCAGCAGCCCTTTTTTGGGTTGTAAACTAGTGTTGTTGCGATAGCGATAGACTATCGATAGTATCGTGATACTATCGTGACCTCGAAATTCAGTTGTACTATCGATAGTCCTATCGAAAATATCGGCCTTCGACGATATTTTCGATACTATCGATAGTATCGATTGTTAAAAATATGTAATATTATCCCTACTCATTGATACTATCGATAGTATCGATAGTATCAACACAAACGCTATCGATAGTTTCGATACTATCGATAGTATTAGCACAAACACTATTGATAGTATCGATAGTTTCGATACTATCGATAGTATCGATAGTTTTACCCTATCGATAGTCTCACATTTTACGATACTATTACTTGCATTTAAAAGATTACTTGATGGCTCATTTACATTCGTTAAATTCAACTACATCCGTAATATTTTACATGAAGAGGGTAACTGAAATATTATTGGGCGCGACAAAGTGACACCTACGTACCTGGTGTTACCAACCAGGTTACGTATTATTTTCAGTCGATAGTATCGAAAATATGTCGATAGTAACAAAAACAAAACTATCGATACTATCGATACGCGACGATATATCGTCGATAGTTTGATACTATCGACTTTTTTACGTAATACTATCGATACTATCGATACTGTCGATACTATTGTACTCCAATAGTATCGATAGATTCGATAGTATCGACGAAATGCAATAATATCGCATGTTTTTTACCATCGATACTATCGATAGTATCGATAGTATTGCAAAATGTCGATAGTTTCGATAGAATAGTCGCGCTATCGACGTTTTTTCAAGGTCAACTATCGATAGTGAAACTATCGCTATCGCAACAACTCTATTGTAAACGCAAAGTTATAATTTTTTTTATGGCGTAACCTAAATTATTTATTGCAAATATTGGTTGAAACTTTAATAACGTATTATTGTGTTATAAAGTTCCTGATATTAGTTTATAACATTCAAATTTCATCTAAATACCATTATTACATAAAATGATACAGCGGTCCAGCTGGAAGATATTTCTTTTTGGAATAAGCTGTGCCCTATACCCAATGTTTCTTAGTTTTTCGTTTTTCTGTATTTATATTTCTGTGTATGTATTAAATAAATAAAATTAATAAATAAAGATATGAATTTTAAAACACATACATACAATGTATATATAGAGGCCTATACTACGCCCACATTTCGCCAAATCTAATGTATTTTATTACATACATTAATTAATTTCATATTATGTAAATTTATTTCTCGTTTCAGCTCTACTGTATAGACTAAGTGACGATTTGGTAATGACGTCATTTCACCGAAGAGGTAGGCACAGGCATATTATACGCCCACATTTTGCCAATTATATTGTTGGTCCTACGTAATAGGTGCCGCTTATTGGGGACTCTTATGCTCGTCATTATATAAACCTTTTTACCTTTTAAGAAGCGCTCGCAGCTCTGCGGTGCTCGGTGCTCGGAATTGATCACCGAAGTACAGCAGAGTTTACAGAGGTCAGTCCTTGGATGGGTGACCGTTTGTGTGGCATTTGATATCGAGCGCTTCCGTGCTTCGGAAGGCACGTTAAGCCGTTGGTCCCGGTTATCACTAAATGTGGTAGTCGTTAAGCCATGTTAGAGGCCTAATGGGCGGCTTGATAAATTCTAAAAGCAGGACGCCATACACCTGCCTTTGCCAATCCGCACTGGGTCCGCGTGGTGGAGTATGACCCAATACCCTCGCACCTTGGTATGTGAGAGGAGGCTCGTGCTTAGTAGTGGGACGTTTATGGGCTGAGAAGTCATTACTCTCCTTATATGCATAGAACAGACTTTTCTAGCTTAACTTAGATAAAATATTATAAACAGCTACTGTGTTAGAGCGGAGAGCAACCATAATCACCCATAAAACTAACCTGAATAAATTAAACACATTTCCAATTACTTGTCAAACGTAAAACAGGAACACCAGCCCTAAAAGAGCACAATAAATTGCAATTTACGGCAGCATCTCATTTAATGAGGGCCTCATTCACTGGCTCAGCGCGGTTGAAATTTTACATTGAAATTTCAATTTTCGTTGGAAAAGCATTGAACATGCCCTGTATTCATGCTGCTCCGGGTTGAAGCGAAAGGATCATGCTGGTGAATAGGGTAGGTACACTAGGAATTTGCTGCTCTTGGCATCGTCATTCTCCGCTTAGAATTGCAATGAAGGTTAAGACTGAAAATTAAGGGTACAGGAAAGGAAGGTACGTAACCGCTTACTGTTCCAGCAAATGAAATCAAAAAAGTACTCGGATATACACTGCATTTTCTGCAACATTCATGAGCTCGGGCCGTGTGCAGGAGGTAGCCCTTTTTCTTCTTATCTGAGGTCGATGCAGCATATAATTTTCTTCAACTCGTTTCGGTACATTTGCCCCGTTCTCGACCGATTTCATAGATGGTAAAATTAGGAAGGAGGACGCTTAACTGTTAACTGCTCCAGCAAGTGGAATCAGCGAATACAGTGCTCAGATATACGTACTGCATTATCTCCAGTGTTCATGACCCTGGACCTCGTGCAGGTGTAAGGAAACGTGTTATTAGGATAATAGGTGAAGCATTGTCATATATCACTGCTCCCATCTTATCTGTACTAGGCGTAGCATGTCTTAATGTTCCATTTACTTCTATTATTAGTCATCGAATCTTTACCCCTTCTCAATTATATCTTAGATGAAGCATAATCTTTCATCCTCTTACCCTGCTTCCAGCTAGTCTAAGGTCGGCACAGCATGTATGGTAATTCCATTCACGTCTGTTATGTCCTCGATTTATTTGCCACCTTCTCGATCACATAATTTTTCACACACTTATTCAACAGCATTGAAATTGCTCCGTATTCATGCTGCTTCGGGTTGTAGCGAAAGGGTCATGCTGGGGAATAGGGTAGGTACACCGGGAATTTGCCGCTCTTCATCTGGGCCTTGTCATATTCCTCTCAGAAATGACTGAACGGATAATTAAGGAAATAGGATGGGAAGATCGTGAAAAGCAGGCTGTAATGAATTGATATGCTTGTTGCTGTGCTTAGACTTGACTCCCTTCTATGCTTATATCAGTTCATTGTGTCGTTTGAGCGTACGAATGAACTCAACTTTCTATGTGACACTGCACATAGACGCACAGTTTTTCGCTGATCGCTGATATACTACTTGCCCGACCAAGTGCAAAGGTTGGTGAAGAAGCGCAGTGAAGGCGAGTAGACAATCAATTACTTAAAGCATAGCGATCGGTTCCGTGTTTTGGTACAATCATAAAGAGGTTTAGACTTCTTTTGTCCCAAAAAGAATCTGTGGTTTCTGACCAAACATAGTAAATGTTAATTTTAGTAAAGAATTGTTTATTGAATGGTGAAAGTTCTATTTTCTTCTCAATGCTTTTTCTAAAGGATGACGATGAGCTTAGTTGATATTTTAGGAGACTGCTATTATTTTAATTATTTACGCCAATTCACTTCAGGCAACATGAAGCAGTATGAACTGGAAAATAAATAAGTTTCCAAGTTTTTTTAATTAAAGGAAAATCTTGAATACTATTACGAAGTCAATTTGGATTTAAAAGCGTCGCCAGTTTTAACGTTCTCATCGTAAAACGTTAATTTGTTTTACGCGTTGTAAAGTTTGATGAGATTGCATTTAGTACAATCGTAAAGTTGTAGATTATTTTGCTGCTGGTATCTACCAATAACATTTACAATTTCGTATGATTAGATTTGTTCTTTCGCATGGAGGGTAGCGGCCAGTAGAAGACACGAAACAAGTCTGTTAGTCATTTATTCGTTTTTTTCAACATCGAATTTGAGTAAAATTTTGAGCACATGCTAGATAGAATTTTCATATGAAAACACAGTCAATATATACAAAAAAATGTAATTAGAATTATAACTGGAAAGATAGACACTATTAACAACTCAGTCTCGTCTCATAAAACATGGTAATGCTAGAAGTGTTTTTATCACACTTAAATGCTCAATGGAAATTTTGGAAAAAATGCCTCGTACTAAATTGTAATACATTTGGTAATACTATGGCCAGAATCTTACCTTGCCGTAACAGTCTTCGGACTAGCACTTACCTACCGTTAAGAAATTCTGTCTGTATACCCTCAATTGTATTTTTTATTCATCATTCTTAAAAAAGTTTTTATATGTTTAAAGTTTATTAAATGTCAACACATTAATGTTAAAAATAATGCTTCTAGCTATCCAATACTATATCCGTGTAATGTAATGAAGGTTGTTATACTTTGTACTAAATTCATGCAAAAAAGTTATTCTTATTCTTACATAATTTTACATTTTGTAAGTTAGAGACTCGTGATTCCACAGACAAACTATGCAAATAGTTTTGTGGGACTACTGTATTTTCAATGCCCAACTCGCTGTTTGTTTATTATATACATGATAATATTAATAGTTAATAACTAACTAACTCAGACTGAAAGAAAAAAATATGTGTGAGAACAAAAACCAGACTAGAATACATAAAAACAATTAGGTTTTAAAATAAAATTTATAGCATAAAGTTAACAATGTACACGGGACAAGACTCCCGAATTATTTTATCCGGGTCATCATCATCATCATCATCTCAGCCATCTGACGTCCACTGCTGAACATAGGCCTCCCCAATAGATTTCCACATTGAGCGATCCTGAGTCGCCTGCATCCATCGGCTTCCCGCCGCCTTGACCAGATCATCGGTCCATCGCGTGGGAGGCCGTCCTCTACTACGTTTACCGGTTCGCGGTCGCCATTGCAGAACCTTGAAGCCCCATCGGTCGTCGGTTCTTCGAGCTATGTGCCCCGCCCATTGCCACTTCAGCCTGCAAACTCGCCTCGCTATGTCGGTCACTCCAGTCCTCCTACGGATTTCCTCATTTCTGATTCGATCACGTAGGGACACTCCGAGCATAGCTCTCTCCATTGCACGCTGAGCGACTTTGAGCTTTCTAATGAGGCCCATAGTCAGGCACCAAGTCTCAGTACCGTACGTCATCACTGGCAACACACACTGGTTAAAGACTTTTGTCTTAAGACACTGAGGTATTTTTGACGAGAAGATATAGCGCAGTTTCCCGAACGCAGCCCAACCGAGCTGGATTCGACGATTGACCTCTTTCTCGAAGTTGGACCTACCTATTTGGACTTTTTGTCCCAGGTATACATATTCGTCGACAACTTCGAGAGCCGAGCCTCCAATAATTATTGGGGTAGGCTTAACATGGACATTCGACATAATTTTCGTCTTGTCCATGTTCATTTTGAGACCTACCCTTTGGGAAGCTCTGTCGAGGTCTTCGAGCATTGTGCCCAGATCCACAAGCGACTCCGCTATGACCACTATATCGTCGGCAAATCGAAGGTGAGACATATACTCGCCATTTATGTTGATGCCGTAGTTTCCCCAGTCCAGCATTTTGAAAACATCCTCCAGGGCAGCAGTGAACAGTTTCGGAGATATGACATCTCCCTGTCTCACGCCCTTCCGCAGGAGGATAGGATTCGTGTGCTGGTCTAGTACGCGTACGGACATGGTGGCGTTTTTGTATAAACTTCTCAACACTTCAATATACCGATGGTCAATGCGGCATCGCTGCAGGGACTGAAACACTGCCCAAGTCTCGATCGAATCGAAGGCCTTTTCATAGTCCACAAACGCTAAGCAAAGTGGCTGGTTATACTCCTCAGTCTTCTGTATAACCTGCCGCAGCGTATGTATGTGGTCCATGGTTGAAAAGCCTTTTCGGAAACCGGCTTGTTCGGGAGGCTGGAAGTCGTCAAACCTATGACCGAGACGGTTCGTGATGACCCGTGAAAACAACTTATAGACGTGGCTCAGTAGCGTGATTGGCCTATAATTCTTCAAAAGAGATTTGTCACCTTTTTTGAAGAAAAGTACAACCACGCCAATGGCCCACGCCTGTGGCGTACGTCCCTCGAGGATGACGGTGTTAAAGAGCCTCTGAAGTACCTTTAGTACCGGTGTACCACCCGCTCTCAGAAGCTCTGCTGTCATCCCGTCTTCGCCCGGTGCCTTGTTGTTCTTCAGCTGTTTCAGGGCCATCCTAATCTCGTATAGGCTGACGTCCGGGATGTCTTCGGTGTAGTGCCTGGTTAGTTTGGCTCTAGGATCTTTAGCCAAACAAGTAGCGGGATCCTGCGTACTAGTATATAACTGCCCATAAAACCCTTCGATTTCCCTCATGATCTCAGGTTTCGACGTGACTAGATTGCCCTTGTTGGTCTTCAGCTGCGTTAACTGACTCTGGCCAATAGACAGATCTCGTGCGAACACTTTCGAACCCTTGTTCCTCTCTATTGCATTTTCAATACACGTAGTACTGAATCTGCGAATATCAAGTCGCAAGGATTTCGTGATCTGTCTATTGATACGCCGGTAAGAGAATGCATCTGCTGATGACTGCAATCGCATATGTCGTCGTGCTTCCATGAGATCAAGAGTCTCAGTCGATAATTTTTGGGTTTTATTTCGGGGTCTGGTCTTGTAAAATTTGGACCCCACCGCGTGGACAGTCTCAACTACGTCGACGGACACGCAGTCCTCTAGACCTGCGAAGCGATTTTGAAGCTCGATCTGAAAGGACTCGGAGTTTTGAATATGGGCAACTGAGGGTCGGAGCGTAGACTTCATCAGGCGGGACCTTTCAAGCTTGACATTTATATTCAATGTGCCTCTTACAATTCGGTGATCGCTGCCGGTTTTCACCCTAGCGATTACAGAGACATTATTGAATATTTGCCGCTTAGTGGTCATGATAAAGTCTATCTCATTCCTCGTGAAACCATCAGGGCTCATCCAGGTCCATTTTCTCTGCAGAGGTTTCTTGAAAAAGGAGTTCATCATAAAAAGTCCCTCCTTCTCCATGAAATCCGCTAGCCGCTGGCCCCTTTGGTTCCTTCGCCCTACTCCAAATTGCCCCACTTTCTGCTCGTCACCACTTCGCTGGCCTAGCCTTGCGTTGAAATCCCCCATAACAACCGTGTAGTGAGTTGGTGAAGTATGTATGGCGGCAGAAATGTCGTCATACAATAACTCTACGTCCTCATCAGGGTGTGTCGAGGTCGGTGCGTAGACCTGAATTACCTTCAGCGAATACCGTTTGGTGATTCTGAGTATTAGGTACGCTACCCTAGTCGACACACTCTTTATAGACACGATGTTGTTACGGATGGACTTCCGGACTATAAAACCGACACCACCTTGGGACAGGTGGTCGCCCTCCCGGTGGTAGAGCAGATTGCCGGACTTGAGGATTATCGTATCCTCCCCCTGTCTTCGGACTTCAGATAACCCGATAATGTCCCAGTGCAACTGCTCTATTTCCTCTTCCAGCTCGTCAATCTTCTCATCAGTCCTCAGTGTGCGTGTGTTGTAGGTTGCCAGGTGCAGAAGTCGTTTAGGATGGTAGCCGGATCTCTGCCGGTGATTCTTTGCACCCCCTGCCCCGCCGTTACCAAGACCGCTACCGTAATCTGGAATAGCGGGGCCGCCGGGGACTGGGGGCCGTTTGTGTGTATGTGCCATTCTATTAGGGGTATTTGCCCGTAATCACCACGCTGGGCAGGCGGGTTGGTGATCGCAGTTCCAGCCAGTACGCAGGATGGCGCTGCTGCCCATCATCCGGTCCTATTTCTCTTCGTCGACTCTTACGACTCCCCATGAGATGAGAGGGGGTGACGCTATTCTAGGCCGGCGCCATACGGCATTTATCCGGGTACCTGTAGTTAAATAAACTACCGTTTGAGTTTCAATAATTCAAGTTACAATAACAATTGATAAGGATCAAAAGCTTTCACAAATTTGAAAAAAATTACATGTCTTCAGAAGGAAGGGAGGCACTAGATATAAAATGCCTCACAAACGAATTCAAGCCAGGAATTGACCTATGCTAGGCTATGCTTTACTTCGGCGATCGAACCTGATAACCCAGTACCATGAAGTTACGAGTGCTCATAATCCTAGATAATAAAAGTACACAGCTGAACATCGGCCTTCTCAATTGATTTCCACGTCGAGCGATGATAAACCGCCTGCATCCACCGACTACCTGCAATCTTGACCATAATATCATCATCATCAAGGCTCGCGGACCCAGCGAGAATTGACGGGGGCAGGTGTATGTCGTCCTGCTGTTAGATTTTTTTAAGTCGCCCAAAATAGTTTGTACGACATAAACATGGCTTAACAATGACCACACCGCACATCTAGTCCTATTAAAACGTGAATGTCAAAAAGAACAAAATTCAATTAACTATGCCACAAGTTTCCTTATTATATGGACTTCTTGGCGGGAAAGTGAAGCGTCATGTCTGCAGTTTTGTTTAATTTTATAAAATTTGTGATATTTCTTACAATAATATGTAATAACGGTGGATTATTAACCGTCAAGTGTTTGTGAATATACATGAGTGTTGGTAAATCAAACAAAACGGTGCAACATCACTTTTCAAATTTTCTCTCAAGGAGTCCATGTGAGATCTCAGTATAGTCCCACATCTTTACTGAGGACTCAAGGGGCTTAGGGGAGGGTATCTCATTTACCATTTATCATCTTTATCACCACTCATTCTCATTTACTATTAATTATATACTATTAATATACCACTTACTTGACACTGGCTAAATGAGCTAGACGCACGAAGCCATTATTAAAAAAAAAGTTTCCTTATGTAGATATATGGAGTGCTTAGATATTTTTAAAGACTGAAAAAACACCAAATCGTTTATGATATTATATTTATGACGAAAAGAAATATCAAACCGTTCTACTGTACAATTGACAAAATGATATTTACGTCTTTTAAGAACCAGAGGGCCTACTCTAATTCAACGAAAACGAAACTTCGTGATACCTATCTCTGTTACTCCATGGGTATATCATTATCGAGTAAGAGGGATGGTTATAACGAAGTTTCGTTTTCATTAAATTAGCGTAGGCCCTCAGGTTTGCGGCATAATATCGTCTAATGGCTATCTATCGTCGAATTCAGAAGTCAAAAACAGCTCGCAGAAAAGCTAGTAAAGTAAAACTACTTGGAACACATATCAAATCCACTTCAAAACACTCATTTACGCGAGTTGTAAGCCGCAAATTCCAGGCACAGCGAAACTAGGATTCTCTTCTGAAAACACGGAAAAAAACTAGCTGTGGTTCCTCACCATTAGACTAATGACGCATACCCATTAACACGGGCTTTGCCACGGTAATGTAAGTAGCTATTCCACGTAAAAACCTTTTTTGTTGTAAAATCTACTTTTTGCGGTCATAAAAGTGTCTTATATTGAATTGGGTAGGTACTAGAAGTGTCTTATCGTCGTTGTCAAATCAAAATCTGCTATGTGTAAAAAGTATACTTTCTAGATATTGAAAGATAAGATTTTCTAAAAATGTATCGTGGTGAAATAGATGCTATGTGGCAATTTGTCACATAGTAGTTTTTATTTGAAAAAGTTCTAGATATTGCACATAGCATATTTTATTAAGAGGTCATATTTCGACAAATATTGGATATAAGCAGATAGCAGTTCTTTTACACGATAAATAATACGGTATAGTCAAAATCTAAAAATTCCAAAAAAGTGCACAATGCAGATTTTGGTTTGATAACGACGTTATGCTGATGAAATGACATGCATTTATTTTCTAATATTGATTGATCTATTATTTGATGACGCATCCGTATTAATACGGGCTTTGCCACGATAATGTAAGTAAACATACCACGTAAAAACAGTAGATAAATCAACATTCTGCATTGATTGAAGAGTCATAAAATGTTGAATTGAGTAATAGAAGTATTGATTCAATTTATTTATTTCCAAATAGATATTGAGTTAAGTTGTTGGGAAAATATTACCAACTATTTGTAAATTTAAAAAGTGTGATCTAGTTAAAATCAGCTAGCAAATTACGGCAGGCAGAACATGTTAAAATGTTTCATTTGTTTTCATTCTTAACTCAACTCCATAAGGTTCAATTTTGGTGGGAATATATTAAACACCTTACAAAGGGTTAAGGCCAGACGATAACCAACTGCCGGGATCCTATTCTCTTAGTCGCCTTCTATGACATTGATTACTAGGACTGGTACAATTATTTGAAGGTTCTAATGGAACCTTCACACGGCTTAGGTACTTAAAACTATACAATTCCTAAAGATGTAAATGTAAAGTCTATTCAATTAAAATACTTAGCTTTAATAAATTAGTCCCCAGTTCCGATATTAAATTATAACATTTTTGAGATTAATTAATCAGACAAAGCTGATCAAAGGACGCGAAATTAATTTGAACCTTAAATCCTCTTTGAACTTTTTAGATAAATCAATAGGAAAATGTTTCATTCGAGGATTTTCTGGAGGGTGGTCTCAATAAGTTACGTAACTAGAAATATTACGTAACACTGAGCTAAATATTAAAATAGTAACAGTGGTTTATATCGACAAGAAGGGTCATAAATGTATCATCATATCAGCCTTATAAAGTCTGCTGAAATGCTGAACATTAACCTCCCCTATAGATTACATTGCATTGAGGGTATTGGCCCACTATCTCCACGCTGGGCAGGCGGGTTGGTTATCGCTGTTCAAGCCAGTACGAAGAATGACGCTGCTGACCATCATCCGGTAGGATTTCCTTTCGTCGATTGTTATTTCTCCACGTGAGATGAGAGGGGGTGGGCTTGGGGTGTACTTACTACAAGCGATACAGAAGTTACTTATTTTTATTACAACTACCAATTTTCTCGCCCAGATCCTGTAAGTAGCAGCGTCATTCTGCGTACTGGACGCAGGATGACACTGCTGCCCATCATCCGTAATTTTTCCTCGTCGATTCTTACGACTCCCTGTGAGATGAGAGCGGTCGGAAATTTTCTAAGCTGGTACCACACGGCACGAGTGTGAATCATGCAAGACATAATAAGGATTTCGATGTTAAACAATATTCACAGCGGTTAGTTCTTGGATGAGTGACCAGTTACCCTCCCGTGCTTTGTGATGTGTAAACGGTTGCTTCTTGCTTGTGCGTTAAGGCAGTTGCTTTTTGTTAGTGCTGTTTGTTCGGAATATAATAAATGTGCGAGTCTTACAGCCTAGAGTCGGGTGAAGTTTATGTTTATAACTGCAATACGCCACGCACTTGTCTCCGCTAATCCACACATGGTTCTCGAGCTAAACTCAGCTCAGCTATACACGGAAAAAAGCACTGGATTTGAAATAACAACCCAGAGGTCATCCATTCGAAGACTGTCGTGATTAATTGCGTCCACCGTCTTTTGCGCCTCGTTGAGCCCTTGCGGAACTGTATGTGTAATAACTAAATTGCCGCCAAATCCATATCCAGTAAGTAGACCCAGGGCCCTTTTTTTTTCGTCTGCCTCCCGGCCAATGGGGGACCGAGAGGGAAGTGTGGGGCTCACTGCGGCAGACACGACCACCGCAGTCCTACCCACTAAAATACTTCCGACGAAACCACCGCTGTTGAAAAGGGGCGAGGGGCCCTAAGCTAAAGTCTAGGGTACATCAATGCTAGGATAATGAATAGCGCTTAAACTGCATGTAACGGAATCATAAATGAATATTATTACTAAGCTTAAATAATAACAAATATAATATTAATTTATGATTTGCGTATAACTAAATAAATAAATATTTTTTCAATTTACATTATCTGTTATTGTTCCAGATGCAGCTATAAGGATAAATGTACGCAAGCAGGAAGAACACAAGATTACCTTCAAGCAATATGACAGGTAGGTTTTAGGTAGAGTATAGAGTAAAAAGATTTCTTCTTCTGTCGTGTCAATGACAAATCAATTCGTTACACTAATATCTGTGTTATCTGGAAGCGCTCGTAGCTCCGCGGTTCTCCGTGGTCGGAAACGATCACCGAAGCAGAGTTTACAGCGGTCAGTCCTTGGATGGATGACCGTTTGTGTGGCATTTGATATCAAGCACTTCCGTGCTTCGGAAGGCACGCTAAGCCGTTGGTCTCGGTTATTACTAAATGTGATAGTCGTTAAGCCATGTTAGAGGCATAACGGGCAGCTTGAAAAATTCTAAAAGGAGGACGCCACACACCTACTTCCGCCAATCCGCACTGGGTCCGCGTGGTGGAGTATGTCCCAATATCTTCGCACCTTAGTATGTGAGTGGAGGCTCGTGCTCAGTAGTGGGACGTTAATGGGCTGAAATGATGATGATGAATATCTGTATTTGGTCAGCCCAATATGCCGTCACAGATATTTCACGAGGGAAAGTGGACATGTTATTAGGTGAGCCATGGTCTAAGAAACCACCTCACATTCCCTCTTTAGGTATTTTTTTACGTCAGAGAAATGCATCCCTGCTATGGGCAATGTGGGGCTCATGCCACTGTGCAGCCAACCCACTAAATAAATGGAGATCGCCGCCACCTGTAGCCAAAGAGCGAGACCATGGTCACTCAACAGACCATGACCTAGCGGCAACGTCCGCTCCAGAGATGAAATAAACCCTCCTGCCACGAGTGGGGATTATGGGCAAATACCCCCAAGAGAATTAAATCTGTCAGCTCGCATGAGATCACATCAATCGCTGAGATGATGATGATATTTTAAAAAGAGTTTTTAACACATTAATTATTGTTGTTATATTATAAAATAAGATATACTATATTATTTTTCGTATATACATACATAATATCACGCCTATTTCCCCGTAGGGATAAACAGAGGCATATTATACGCCCACACTTTGCCAATTATATAATTGGTCCCAAGTAATAAGTGGCCAGCTTATTGCCGCGTACCGGGCACTGTGATGTCCGCCAGAGCCTCGTCCGTTGATCGGCAGGTGCACCACTTGCAGGTAAGGTTGGCTTGGGCTCCTTAGGTATTGGTTGGATCCCTATGCACCCCTATTCTAATGTTATATTGTTGGTCGTACGTAAAAGGTGGTGAGCCTATTACCGTTTAACAAGAACCTTTATCTTCGCTAGAGTTTCGTCCATTGATCAGCAGGTGCACCATTTACAGGTGAGGTTGGCTTGGGCTCCTAAGATATTAATATGATCCCTTACCTTATTTTGATTACTAATTTATAAATGCGAAAGTGGGTGAATATCGATGTATGGATGCTGGTTACTCATTTACGCAAAAACTACAATTTTCAATAGTTCACAACATTATCAGACGCCTTAATTCTCATTTTTATATACCTTGGACTTATACTAGCTTTATTATAACAAACAATTGAAAAATCAGCCCTTAATAGAAAACAATAAGAAGTTAAGAAACATTACAAAACCGTCTGTTCTTTGAGTAGTCGCCCCATAATCCCCTTAATGTTGATTGATAAAGAGCAAGCTTCTCCCGGACACATTTCATCCTAATACTGGTACACTTAGCTTCACAACGGCAGGAAGATTGGCCCACATTGAAAGTGACTTTCAAAAAGACGGTCCTTCCGTTGTTTTGATAGATTGTATAGTTTGCTGAGAAGAAAAAGATTTTGCAAAGAAAAAATGATTATGGTCTGGAGTTAAATCGTCTAATTGTTTTCAGACCACGTATTTTAACTCGCTTCTGACTCAAAACAAAAAAAAAAATTTTGGTATAAGTGAAACTAAGTGCCAGTTCCGAGCAACCGCTCTGTAAGAAAAACGGGCAATAAACTTACAGGCTAAATATGATGTCTCTTAAAAGTATTTATCTATATATCTATGTTGAAATAATGCCTATGGGCAAAGTGGTGTACCATAATGTCATTTTACATTCATTTATCTATTACTGAATTCAAATAGAACTAACTAACAGGTATTGACAAAAAAACCTTTTATAAAATAAATCAAGATGTTAAGAAGCATTACAAAAACTGTCTGTTCTTTGAGTAGTCGCCCCCTAAATCCCCTTAATGTTGATTGATAAAGAGCAAGCTTCGGTCGGACAAATTTCATCCTAATCCTGGTACAATGTTCTCCACAATGGCAGGCGGTTTGGCCAACATTAACAGTGACTTTCAAAAAGACGGTGAGTTGGTAGATAGCGTAGTTTATAGGGACGTATACATTTAATAAAGAAAGAAAAGGGCCTATAGTTAAATTGTCTAAGCAGTTTCGTACATCTTATATAAATAAGAAAGAAAAATATTTATTCAATACAAGATGCATAAAAAAACATAAAATAAGTACAAAATATATTTAACACAAATCAAGAATAGAATAATAAGAACTTAAGTGAAAGAAGAACTCAACTTGTATTGAAATGGTGCCCACTCAGCATATTGTCGAACATCACAGAGATGTCGCGACGCTGATTTTTCGTGGGCACATTTTCAGAAGGTAACATTAACGCACAATATTTCAATATATTTGAAAGACATAAATAGTTTCTGTTGAAAAATGTTAATAAAGATATTCAAAAAAAAAGATGTATATACTTATAGAGAAAAAATAAATGTGTATGTAAAATTAGGTATATTATATAAATCTAAATTAAGGGTCCAAGTCAACCTCACCTGCAAGTGGTGCACCTGCCTATTAACGGACGAGGCTCTGACGAACATAATATTGCCCGGTAAGCGGTAATAGGCTCGCCACCTATTACGTGGGTCCAATTATATAATTAGCAAAGTGCGGGCGTATAATATGCCCCTGCCTACCACTACAGGGAAACAGGCGTGATATTATGTATGTATGTATGTCTGTAAATTAAGATAAAAGACACAACACAGAGCTGTTAAAACTTTTAAGAGTTTAATAGGTACAGTTTATATGTAGACTTGAATAAGCGGAATGTTTGACAATTTTTTATCGGCGGAGGTATGTTGTTCCAACATTTATAACTAACAGGTAATTGAAAAATTTGCCCTTAGTAGAAAACAACAAGACTTAAAGAATCGTTATAAAAACCCTGTTCTTTGTGATTAGTAGTTCATAACTTACCTACTCAGTCTTCTCAATCCTTATTTATATATTATAAGTATACCTTAGACTTATACTGGCTTTATTATAACAAATAATTGAATAATCAGCCCGTAAGAGAAAACAACAAGAAGTTAAGGAACACTATAAAAACCGTCTGTTTTTTGAGTAGTCGCCCCATAATCCACTTAATGTTGATTGATAAAGAGGAAGCTTCGGCCGGACACATTTCATCCTAATCCTAGTACACTTTGGTCTACAACGCCAATATTAACAGTAACTTTAGAAAGACGGCGATTTTTGTGAGTAAAATAGTTTGGCATTTTTTTTAGGTACCTACACCAGTCGTTAAGTCATTAACGGTGTTATTGCAAAAATTACTTTAAACACTCCTTAGACATGTAAACAGTGTCTACAAATTTAAACGATGTTTAAGGTGTGTTTAACGTTTTCTATTACAAAACACTTTAATTAAAAACGCGTTTAGTTAAAACCGCTTCTAAGCGATTCGTTCACTCTACGGGCTTTAATTTAGTCAATATATTCTAAAAGAGTTTTGTATCTCATTAACTATGGCACAGTTCACAAAATGACAATCACAAAACAACTGTACTTTTTTTAAACTTTCGTCTTTACAATATTCCAACTAAAACTTAGTCAAGATTTTATAAAAAGCTGAAAAACCTCTACAGCGAAAATCCATAAACCAACCAAGTAGAAGAGTAAGTCTGTACCCTGAACTTTCTAGTCTCGGCGGAGTTCTATAATCTATGTTCTAGCGAACTTTACGAAGTAAACTGTTACTTACAGGATCTGGACGAGAAAATTGGTAAAGATATTAAAAATAAAGAAAGAAAGAAAAACATTTATTCAATACAAGTTGCAAGAAAAAAAAACACAAAATAAGTACAAAATAATAAAAACACAAATCAATAACAATAAGAACTCAAGTGAAAGGAGTACTCAACTTGTATTGAAATGGTGCTCACTCAGAAAATTGTCGAACATCACAGAGATGTCGCGACGCTGATCTTCCATGGGCACCTAAAAATAAGTAACTTTTGTAACGCAATAGATTTAAATACAATCAATACGGGTGTAGTGGTACCGGCCTAGAATAGCGCCCCGTCTCATCTCACGGAGAGTCGTAAGAGTCGATGAAGAGAAATCCAGCTGGAACAGCGATCACCAACCCGCCAGCGTGGTGATTATGGGCAAATAGACTATTGGGGGATTATTTTCAGCAGTGGACTATATAAGTTTGTTATGATGATAACTATAATATTTAGACCGAGTTGACGAATTACTGTAATGTTATTATTCAAACCGTCTCCAAAGAATAATAAATCGCAAATTAATACTGTATAATGCCTTTTGTTTGTTCCAAATTTTGCTGACTGTTTTATGAAATAAATATCTTTTAACAATTTCACAGTTCCAAGTAAGGTATTAATAAGAAATTGTGTTATGGATACTAAATAACGGATAAACATATGTAAATATATACTTCATATACTTATGAAACACCCAGACTAGAACAATAACTGTTGTCTAACAACAACAAAAACAACAAAATGATGAATTTGGAACCATAAACAAAACATTCATTCCCGATACTTTGTTGACTGAATGTATACTGTATATATTAAGGAAAACACCCAGACCAGTACATATACGAATGTTTTTGCACACAAAAAATTTTCCTGCATAAGAATCGAACCCACGACCTCAGGAGCGGTGTGTGGGTATACTCGCTACTACTCCATATCGGTCGTCAAACCTCTAAAAATAGACTCTGTAGGCACATCTAAACTAAATACCGGCAAGTCCCTTTAATATTCCGCTATATTTTGGAACTCTTTGACGTTGCAGCCCCAATTACAAGGTATATTTTCTAATGAAAAACTGGCTTTAAAACACAAAAGAAACTTGGTTTTGTATGGAAAACAAGCCTTTTTCCAAGCCACACAATCCGTTAGCGTAAACTCAATGGAACGAGACTGAATGGAAAGTTCTGGAACTGAACAAAATGTTAGTAGACTCCATTTAGTAGTTTTGCAGCGTTAGATTTCACTCGACGGATTCTGTTTTGTGTTTTAACTAGGAAGCGACTGTGGTTTTGTCTACGTGTAACCATTTTTATTTTACGTCGAGTTATATGAAATATTCTTCTACAAAATGGTAATACACTAATGTTTCCATCTTGAGTCAACTCAAAATAAAAACCCGCTTGTCGACCATATGCCAACAACGTATTCTTTCGTACTTTGGCCACATAGCGCGCAGAGGCGATGAAAGCCTGGAAAAACTGATTGTCGTTGGAAACACAGAAGGCAAACGATCGCGTGGTCGTGCACCAACCAGATGGAACGATCAAGTGAAAGACTCATCGTCCTCCAAATTCTACGCGGTCGTGAAAGACGCGCTGGATCGGAACCGGTGGAAGCAGATCATCCGCTCCAGATGTTAATCCGATGCTAACCACGATCCTCAGACATGAGGGACCGACTATAGAGAGAGACAAGATGGTAATAATGGCTTTAGGGGCTTATTAAAAAAAATATAATTATCATCATTTCAGCCATTTAAAGTCCACTGCTGAACATAGGCCTCCCTTATTGCTTTCGTTGATCGATCCTGTACCGCTTGCATCCACCAGCTCCCCGCCGCCCTGATCAGATCACCAGTTCATCGCGTGGGGGCAAATAAAAGAAATTAAAAAAATCTGGATGAAGGGAATGTGTGGTTAATAAGGTTTATTGTTTACAACTATTCTAATACATTGGCAATTTGTCTCATCGAATTGATAAAGTACTTATGGGAACAGTGTAAAAAAACAGTGTAAGAATCTAAATCACAAACACGAGCAAATCTGTGCTATAAAAGATTATGATTCTGTGCTGCAAATATTGTAACATTATACACAAGTAATATCATCTAAGCCAAAAGTTATAAATGTGAAACTAAACTAGCAAGCATAATATTAAGTAAATGTTTGCAACACCTGTTTTATATGCAGCTGAAGCCAAAATTAAACTCTGCTCACTTGATCTTGATCCTTGTATCCTAGCGTGTCTGGGTGGGCTTGAAGTTATATTAGTTTTGTTACCCCTGGGGCTAGATATTGTACGTAATATTGTTTCATAATGAGAAATAAGGTTTCTTGTTATTTTATTATATTTATATATTGTCAATGGTTTTGATTTTCAATCAAGAGAATTATATCTCATTCTATTATTTATTTAAAATGAAAAACATTTGAGTCACTGTGTATAGTTTCCTTTTTTATTTTTATTTAATAAAATCGATAAGTTGTAAAACTGAATAATTATATACTTTAAAAATTTTTTTTTCATTCATTCAAGCGAGTATTTTTGTTGCTTTTTTTGAAAGCGATGCCTACGAGATCGAATCAGAAATGAGGATATTCGTAGGAGATCTGAGTAACCGACAAAGTCCAAAGAGTAAGCAAGCTGAAATGTTAGTAGGCAGGCCATACAGCACGTAGAATTCACGCCCATTGGAACAGAATAAATCTAGTTCAGGGGTGTCTTAGGCGGCGGTGGCAGGGGGCCCTACCATCTAACTTTGGACCACCGCGAAGTCGGCCACATACGCTGGTGATCGCATAAGGAGGTGGGGGGCATAAGGAGCAAAGTGCGTCACTCTAAGGAGGTCCTTAATAATATTAGCAAATATTGCAGCTATAATAAATTGTCACTTTGTCTAGTCATTTAATAAAACGGCGTATTCTATAATCTGCCTTGTTCATACATATACGAGTAAATGAACTATATACGATACAAAGTTCCGAGCAACACAAATATTATACATACTTTAATACGAACAGAACTAAAAAACTTTTCCAGTTCCAACCCAAGCAAAAACTCGGTAAAAATAAAAATATTATGTTGGTAATTACGCAGCACTAGGCTCAAAAAAGTCTACGAATTTCAAACGAACACGCCGAGCGTTAAATAGGAATTCTTCCAGCGTTTAAAATTTAAAAAAATAAAACAACTAAGCCCTGCCTGCAAATTATACGAAAGCACTGGCACTGTAAAAAAAAAGTTAAAATCCTGGCAATTTCCAACCAGTTTAGTTTTAAGAGTAGAACGAAACTCCGCAACTCTGCAATGCACTTCAAAGTTGGAACGCGGTTGGCGGGCGAAGTTGCTGCGAAACTACTAATCTATATCGAACTTTACTAATAAACCAAACCAATTTGAACTCAAAGTCAAGGGAATAAAATCCCCGCCAGACTTTCGAAGGGGTTGAAGAGATTTTGAAAAATTTCTAGAACGTCGCGTTCTGGAAACGCTGTTTGATAGAAGCAGATTAAAAATGTTTATGGTATTTTTTTCAAAAGCAAAAGAGGTTTCACTCGTAGCATGTCAAAGGAAGAAATTGACGAAATAGGTCACATTTCGTGGGCGAAATTTTGGCGCCAACGCGGATAAGGACACGGCGAAATCGGAGTAGTGTTTTATTTTCTGAAACTGGTGTTAAAATCTAGTTTTCATGTGAGAATATGGTGTATTTTTACATATAACTTTTTCGGCAACATACAAAAATGCGGGAAAGTGACAAATTACCATGAAATTTTTCTTGATGTGCTATGTGCCCTGTTTACTTATCATCATTTTAGTCCTAGCATTGGCCCCGCTTGTGCCTTACGCTAAGGACCTAGGGTCTGCTCACTTTGTGGATCTGTTCGAAAGGGTTACCGCGGCCCCGAGACATCGTAGGCTTAAGAAGGAACGTAGGTGGTTTTTAGCCAGTAAAAGTCTGACATACCATTCCGCTTCACCTAGAGCGGGAGACGTTTATTTAATGATATTCATCCAAAAATAAATTAAAAAGGTGAACATACCACTGGTTCAACCAGATTGGGCTGCATTTTAGTAATTACATGGAGTGACTGCCGTCTGACTTCCGCGACCCAGAGGGAAACAATACTCTATTGTTAACCCTGTCTACCAGAATTTCAATTCTAACAAAACTTACACTTGGCTGCCAGGAGGTCTCCTATTTCAGCTTCTTCAATACAAACGGCCATCCCATTACTGAGAGCTAACAATGATACGTAACTTGAATTAACAGCCAGGAATATTCCAAGTCAAACTAATTAAGCATCGTCTTAGTAAGGCTGCGTCCAAACCAAAGTTAATAGTTTACAGCAGTCGTACACTATTGGTTCAGCGTTTGAATTAAAGTGGTAACAGAATTTAAAACGGTTATGTGAACTTACAATAAGATATGGACCCAAATGTAACACAATTGCTATAAACTTATTAAAACAATTATTTTCAATTTTTCTTTCTATGTCAATTTTTTTTTACCTATACAAAATACTTTCCTTTTTGAAAGGAGGTATCTTATATCCACTAGAATCTAGCCTATCTAAAGATTAATTAGTAGCTTTTGTTTATCCTAAACGTCTTCATATTTTAAAAGTAAGAATTTGTACAATAACTCTATTATTATTGTTTCTCTTAAGGCGAATACATTTTAGTAATGTGTTCTTAGTCACAGTATTACACTTCACTGACACTACACTAAACTAACTCAAAAGGTTTTGTCCTTCTCAGTCTTCTCATTAGGTCTGTGTTGTCGAGTAGCTGGATAGCCTCAACATTTACATGGTGATGAAGTCTTCTTTCATGAGCTTCTGCATATTTCCAATTATGCTAACAATGTATTAATCTAAGTCTAATAATATATAAGTCCGCTACAGTATGAGTCATAGTCAGAAACAGCGGAGAGCACGTATTATTATACTGACCATTTCTGACCTTCACTCCTTCCACATTGATCGTTTAAAGTTTATATCGATGTTATTGTGTTTAGTGAACCAAAGTCACCCACAGTCAGCTCATTACTGACAGCCATAACTATGTCCATCGTCAAAAGTTTACGTAGATTCTATTATATTAAGTGGAACAGATTCAGCCACAGGTACACTGACTTCCACGTCTGGCATATAGGTTGTAATTTTTTCTCGTATATATTTTTTTAAATTTATTTATTAAGTTACATATAGAAATCAACAAAATACAAAAGCAGAAGACACTTAAAAACCTACAGTTCCATAGATTATTACATATAATTATGAGATACATAGGTATTACAGTTGAAATTAAAAATGTTACGATAATGCCAAAAGGAAGTACTTAAATTTCTATTCAGTTTACATAAAAATATTCAATTCTATTGCATTATTAATAAATGTGTCAAATAAGGAAATTGCATACTTCATGATTCTAGAGACAATATTTTTTGGAATTATTTAATAAATGTTTTTAAGTTCATGCTACATGTCAAATAAATGCAGCTTATCGTCATAAATTTTACAAGAACTTTTAATGTCTTGCCTCCATAACATGTTTTAGCAACCGTATATGAAAATAGAATATTATTCCAGCAGGATCTACTACAACTCGATCGGGGAACGTAAACATTATATAATAAAAAATTATTATATTTATTTATTCATTCATAAAACTTTCAACTATCTTTACAGGCACCAAACCTTATACGATAGAGTAGCTTTTTTTTTTTTTTTTTTCTTTAATAATATATATGTATATATATATCATTAAAGAGTTCAGGAGCATTAATAAAATTATTTAATAATTTATATAAAAATGTTACATCACAAAGATAACGCCGGTGTTTGAGCCATGATATATTGAGTTGTGTTGTATAAGTATCACAATTTAGGTATGTTTGACCAGTATAAAAGTCTAAAACCTTGATAAATTTATGATGAATCTTTCGAACTTAATGGAATTAAGTCAGTCACAGTCCAATTTCTGCAATAATCGACCAAAGTCATCATTTAACTACACACTCAAATGAAGGAATGAGCCCTAAAACAAACTGCCTCTATTATTGAACATGTGCGAACATCCACCTGAAACAGCTTAGCTGGGCCAAAGTACTCGTCATTAGGTTAATTAAACAATGTTTTAGGAACTACGTATCTAAGCTATGATATTGTAGCGGAAAGCAGAATTGTACTGACTATTCATGACTTTCGCGCCATATCGATCGTCAAAAGTTTAAGTCACTGATATGGAATAAAGTTAGTTACAGTGGGCCGCAGTCAGTCATAGAATAATATATACTGACTATAACTGACCTTTGCGTCTGCTTTATCAGTCGTCAAAAATTAACATCAATTCTGTTGAATTTAGGCACAGTCGTTGACTAACTACAAACTTTGGCTACTGTCGGCGACATTTGTCAACATTTGCCCACAGTCGTCAACATTTGCCCACACTCGTCAACATTAGCTCACAGTCTGCAACATTAGCCCACAGTCGTCAACAATCGACGTCTAACTCCACACTTGGCCTGAACGCGCCCTAATACAAACCGTCTCTATTATTGGAGGTGTGCGAAAAGCCACCTGAAACAGCTCAGCTTAGGCGAAGTACCTACTCGGTATTAAGTTAATTTAACTTTGTGTCAGGACCGATCAATTTATTTTAGTATGAAACGTAATAGGCAATTAGCGAAATTTTGGGTATATGGACTCCTAGAGTATAATCTATTTTTCGAGTATTTAAGGATCGATTGAAATTATATCAAGAATTGAAAATAAGTTTAAATGAATAAAAAGTTTGGTATTGTATTTTTTTTTATATAACAATATTTATGTTCTGTCATTTTACACAGTTCCAATTTTTTTTTAATGTGACTTGTCATAATTACGTAATTACATCTTGCCTTAGCGCCTGTAGCTCTGTGGTGCTCTGTGGTCGGAAACGATCACCGAAGTACAGCAGAGTTTACAGAGGTCAGTCCCTGGATAGGTGACCGTTTGTGTGGCATTTGATATCGAGCGCTTACGTGCTTCGGAAGGCACGCTAAGTTGGTCCCGGTTATCACTAAATGTGGTAGTCGTTTATAGTGGAATTCGAGGACAGGAGAGGAGCGACGATGTTATTTTATTTTATTTATTTTTTATTTTATTATATTTAGGACAACAAACAGTTACATAAAATAAAAAGGCTAAAACTAAATTTGGTTCATTGCGTAACCAGCGACGTTATTCACGACAGAATGTTAAACATATGAAACGAAACTTAACTTAATCAATTATAGACATATTGCTTAATCTAATAATAAATACAATAATATTTTATCCTTAAATTATATTTTACCCTAACAATAATATTTATGATAGTATTATATTTATGTATACATTAAAAAAATAAATAATAAATAAAGCCAGTAAAAAACATCGTGTGCTTTATTCTACTGGTGCCAATGCTTGCAATATCTCCCGCTTAAACTTATGTGGAGAGAGTGCAAATATGTCAATGCCCTTTGTGTTATCATTGAAAGAATTGACGATTCGTGAGAGAGGTGCGCGTTTACCTGCATTCGTATTCGAGAAATCAGTGATAAATAGGCTGTGTGGACGTGACTCTCTAATTCGTTGAGAAAAACTCGGTGTGCAGTATTTTATATTTCCTATCAAATCTATAGAATTAAAACCGCCGTGCAAGAGCTTATACAAAAATAAATTATCAAGAAATGACCTTCGGACTTTAAGATTTTTAAAATCCCGTTCGTTATCATTTGTCCGTTTTCCGCTCCGCTTCAGTAGACAGGCAGTCTCATACCGTGAAATAAGCACGGTACAAAGACACCCACTCGTGACGTCTTGCTAAAATGTCATCTCGCGACCTACTTAATAGACTCGGTATTATAGGAACTAGGAAACACATAAGCCGGCAGCGAGTTCCAGATCCTAATAGTCTTGAACAGGAACGACTTACTAAATTTCTTGGTTTGAGTGCTGATAGTCTGCAGGCATTTTAGCAGGACGTCGACGACAAAAGTGGGTGTTCTTTGTGGCGTTCTTATTTCATGGTATAAAGCGCCTTGTATTTTAGGATTTGTTCCTGATTCGTCATATTCCAAATTGGTCATCTTCCAAACACGACACTTTCCAAACTGGTCATATTCCAAACTAGTCATATATTAGATTCGTCATCTTCCTAATTTGTCATACAATGTACATTTGCCTGCACAAATTAATTCAATAAATCCTTTGTGGTAAATTTTATGATAAGAACCTATTTATATGAGTGTTACTTGTCTATCATGAAGTTAATGTCATTGTCACTTTAATATTTATATTGAGTGAATATAATTTTAATGAAATAAAAAGATGGCTTCTAATAATAGTACGCACGAAGAAATGCAGTTTATCGCAAGTGTAAGAGGGAAAAAGTTACTTTTGTATTCTGGATACAAATACAGTCTACACAAAAAAAATAAAAATGGTACTGTTACATGGAGATGTACAAAAAGGGGTGAGTGTGCAACTTCCATTACTGTAAATGATAATAATGTCGTCATGAGGCAGCCTAACCATGTATGTAATCCGGAGTTTATGAAGTTAGAGGCTGACAAATGCTTTGATAATATGAAATTGGCAGTCACCAATAATTTCGAACCTATACCAAAAATATTCGAGAAAATTGAACAAGATTTTATAGAACTTAATGGAGAATCTTCTCTGTCGGAGCTACCGATATGGAAAAATAAAAATAGTACTTTATACAATGTCAGAAACAGATTTCTTAATGTGCGAAAATGCACATATGATAAAGTAAGCGATGTTTTGATCCCAGAACAGCTATCCAAAGATTTTTTAATTTGTAGTGACGGACTTGACGATAAAATTTTAATATTTTCATCGCCCACTTTCCGCACAAATAATGCCGTAGAAGGTTGGAACAACAGAATTAACCATAGATTAAAGAAAAAAGGTTCATTGTATTTATTTGTAAAAAAGATGAGGGAAGAAGCACTACACCAGGATATAAGAATAAAAAAAAATTTTTTACATTCCAACCAAACGCACCGCCGACGAACTAAAGAATTAAATAAATTTACAAAAGAAAAGGAGATAGTACAGGATTTTGTAGATAAAAAAATAACTGTTGTGGAGTGTCTGAGTAGGCTATGTGAAGTATAATTTTATTAATGATTTATTTTCTCTAAGGAGAATACTTTGTTATTTTATTGCAAAGAAAGTGTGTTTGCTTTTAACATAAATAGGTATATTTTAAATCTTAAAAAATGTTTTAACTAGAAATAAATTTAATTACTTACATTATTGTTACTTTGGTTTTTATTAAAATTCAGTTTGACTGTACAATGACAAGTTTGGAAGATGACGAATCTAATATATGACTAGTTTGGAATATGACCAGTTTGGAAAGTGTCGTGTTTGGAAGATGACCAATTTGGAATATGACGAATCAGGAATAAATCTGTGAATTGACAGATGACGGCGGGAAAGTGAACGTCGTGCCTGCAGTTATGTTTTATTTTCTAAAATTTGTGATCTTTCGAACGTTAATGTGTAATAATAATGAATTATTAACCGTTAATAGGGTATAGGGCTCCTAATAAGATCTGATCTTTTTTTCTGACAATTACACCAATAATTTAGTTCCAAGATAAGTACTTGTGTTATGTATACTCAAGAACAGATATACATACTTACATCCTTTTTTTTGTAAATACATACTTAATATACATAGGAAAATACCCAGACCAGGGGGCCTACCGCCGAGTTCGATGGCAATCGATTATAAGGCAAAATGGATTTCGAATTGATTATGTCATACCGCCGAACTCATGGAAATCGAAACAAAATGGCGTTCTCCATTTACCTATTGGTCTGTCACGGACTGAAGGTCATGAATAAGAGGTGGCTGTCGGCAGATTCCCCGGTACGGATTAATGAACGTGAACAAAGTATGATCTAGATGGATTACTGGTAATCCATCGAATTCGGCGGTAGGCCCCCAGAACATTTATTCATGTTCATGCGCACAAAGATTTGTCGTGCGTGGGAATCGAACCCACTACCTTAGGAGCGGAGAGCGGGTATTCTCGCCACCACGCCATATCTGCCGTCGAATACCAATAAAGCAATATTGTCTGTTTTTGGCTTATTATATCGATAATTGTTTTACTCTCTTTCTTTCTATAACATTCTAGTTATTTCTTTACCTGTAAATAACGATATACATCTAAGCTGCATAACGTTGCACAGACCTACTAAAGCCATTGCGTCTATCGCCAATCTACTCATAAGTCATTGGCTATGTAACAGGCCCTTATCTCCAAATACCTACTAAGCTAACACATACTATCATCTCGTTATGTAAGATGATATTCAATATTGATACACGCATACATTGTCCTATCTTAATGCAATATTGGACATCCATAATGCACGAAGATTAGCGTTAATGTATGTAATTAATCATGTCTTATGATATCTAATTGCAATTGTTTAAGGTGGGAGGTTATGTGGGATCGCTAAAATTGGGCTTTTTAAATTTGATTGTTCTTTGTCATCTTGTACGGAAATAAAGACCTAAATCTACATCATGTAACACATGAGAATGTGTGATTAAAAATAAAATAACCCGTTTAGTTTCTCAATTTTATATAATAATATGTAAAGTTGCGTCTTGTCTTTTTTTCGGACATTTTACTTCTCAGCTATTAATCGCAAGTATTAAAATTACTCCAGGTTATTAGTAGATTAAATACTGAAGAGACCGTTTGGTTGTTTTAGCGAATTTCTTTATTTATTATTTTTGATGAATTTTATATGCGATCGATGCACGACATTCATCTGGAATTCTGCGGCGGGCGCGGAGACGCCATGCTAGGCCCCTTAAATCAAATCAAATAATTTATTTGCGATTAAATAGTTACGTTAGTATATAGGTAGATAACATTATGTTTAGTAGTTTCACTATGTTCTGCTTTCAATGGCGTGCAAATGTTAGTAGGAAAAATATAAAATGAAATTAATATTATTACTACATTATTCAAACATAAAAAGAAACAATATTTTTATTAAAATTATTAAGTTCTAAGTCAATTTAAAGTTACAATTTTTTAATAATTTATATAATGTCAAGTTGATATACATTATGGTCAGGTACACATTCAATTAAATTATTATTAATAAAATTATTTATACTAGAATGTCCTTATCACTAAGAAATTCAGCAACCGTATAGTAGGATTTTTTTATTAGAAGCGAAAGTAAAAGTCAGCGACATACACCTTCCCCTTAAGAGTGGTACTTGGTAATAAGTATATTGAGAAATTATCGAGGAGTATATTATTATAAGAGATTAACTACACTGTATCATCATCATTACTGAGCTGCGATAGCCCAGTGGCAAGGCCCCTTCAATCTAGGAGGTTCTCAGGTTCAAACTATGGTAGCGCACCTATGCCGTTTCGAAGTTAAGTGCGTTATTATCGCTTGCTCCGTGCCTCGGAAAGCACGTCAAGCCGTTGGTCCCGGCTGCTATGAACATCTATGGCAGTCGTTATTAGGAAGTCAGGGCCTTCTAAAATCCTGACAGCTGATATAACAATATAATATTGCGGAGGTCAGACGGCAGTCGCTTCATGTCGTAACTGATTTCAGCCAAAAACTGGTTAAGTCCAGTGAGCAGTCCCTAGGCCCTAAATGCTAGGACATATGATATATATACACTGCAATCATCATTATCATCACATCTTTTTCCACTGCTGGATAGGCCTCTTCAACAACTTGGCACAGCCTTTAGGGTAGAGAGCATAGATACCTATAAGAACAGGTTATACAGGACCTAGTTTAGGTATTTAAGTGTATCAAATGTATTGTGAAAATGTGTTTTGTTCAATAAAAAAATTATTATTATTATTCAAATGGCAGAATATTAAGCTCGTTGTCTCCAATAGCTGCGAACTGTTTTGCGTATGTCGTCGCTCCACAAAGTTGGAGGGCGGACCTATACTACGCTTTCTGAGCCGTGGTCTGAAGGAAAATAAATATCCAAGTGTTGCCAGTAAAAAAATATGGATTCAAGACATGGACACTAACTATGGGCTTTATAAGGAAGCTCAGAGTCACACAGCGAGCAATAAACAGAGCTATGCTTGGGGATTCTCTAGGAGATCGAACCAGGATTAAGGAGATCCGTAAGAGAATTAAAGGTACTGACATAGCCCAAAGAGTAAGCAAGCTGAAATGACACTGGGCAGGGCAAAAAGAACTGACAACTATTGGAACAGAAAAGTTCTAAAATGGAGACTCTTTGACAGTAATCCCCCCCCCCCCCCTGTATATAAGACATCCCCCCCGTTTATAAGACATCCCCCCATATATCAGACATCCCCCCCGCAAGATGGACGGACAACCTGATGAAAGGTCGCAGGAACTCAATAGATGTAGGCCGCCTACAATGGGTCACATTAAAAATTTATGGGGAGGCCTAGGTTCGGAAGTGGTCTTCCTTGGGCTGATGCCTAGGGAAACTATAATTGATTTGCCTTGTGAAAAAAAAAACTGACATACTCATTAAATAGTTTTGACTGAGCTTCTCCCCTCCCCAAACGAAATGTGTTAAGGTAATATTATAATTGTTTTACATGTTTGTAAAACATATAAATCTAAATAATATATGACTAAGTTATAGAATACCCTCTACTTTTCCATAGATTAATTAAAGTAATAACAGTTTTCAGAATAGCAAAGCCGCTTGTGCAATAGTTAGCTGTTAAAATAATTATAAACTTCACGCTCAGCTTTTGACAACGTATGCTGTTTCTGTAAAGTTAGTTTTGACTGGGAGTAATTGAGAACAGGCATATTATTTTCAGCGTGGAAATAGTTTATGCAACTGTAGTTGTGTACGCATGATTTCTGTCGTCCGCTTTTGGTTAAAATTGTGGCTTCAAAGCTGGGATTTCATGTGGCAGGTAAATAAGCATTTAATCTCACATGCCATGGCTTCTGTTACCAATGTTTTGTTGAAATTATTTCATTTTCATTTGTTTATTTTATTTCATTTAGAGGGCTTGTAGCAACACTACTACGTATTAATAAAACTTAACTTCTTAAAGCCAATATCTTCTTAAATTTAATTGATAATTTAAGAGCAAAGCCTGTGAGTTTCTCTTTAGTTCTTCTCACAGAGCAGTGACTCAGAATGGGCTTATTATTATGTGTTATTCCAAGACTGCAGCTATACACATACTAATATATTACAAGTTATTGTACAGGCTCAGCTCAGTTTCACATTACATACTTACTTGACTGTGATGGAAGGTTCCCTTAGTGCTACTTTATTGGTTACGGCTTCTGGGGACCCTTTCAATATCTTCAAATATTCACTGTGTGTGTTTTGTATTGTATATTTGATTAATAATTAAAAATAGCATAGCCTGTGAGTTTCACAGCGGTGGCTTGGAACTGGCACTTCGATTCACTTACACTTAATTTTTATTATTTTGCATGTAAGTGAATCTATGCTTCGTGATTTCATTGTAGTAATATGTAGATTTTTTAAAATTATATTTTGATTTGATATTTTCAAGTGCTAGATATAATAGTTTCTAAAATAAAGAACTTTTTACTTTTACTAAGTTTCATCACAATTGGTCCAGTAGTTTTTGCGTGAAGAAGTAACAAACATACACACTCACAAACTTTTACATTTATAATAAGTATTAGTAAGATCATCATATCCTAGCATTATCCCGGTTGTCCTAGACTTAAGCTGAAGGGCCAGGGTCTGCTTACTGACTGGTTTAACCAGATTTGGCTGAAATCATAGTCTATGATTAATGTTAGAAACAAATTGTTAAAAGTTCTGCTTACCATTCATAGTATGCATATAATCCTATTAAATCAAAAATTCTATATCAAAAATTATTTACTCAAGCTTGGCTCCATAGAGCTCTTATGAACGTCATACCTATAAATAGCGGGGTCTTAAAATAATAATAATAATAAATATTTTCTAACAATTACAACAATTATTTAGTTCCAAGATAAGTATCATTATCATATCATTATTATGGATACTTAACAACGGATAAACCTGCTTAATTACTTTTTTTTTTGTAAATACATACTTAATATACATAGGTAAACACCCAGACCAGAACAAATATTAATGTTCATGCACACAAAGATTTGTCCTGTGTGGAAATCGAACCCACGACCTCTGGAGTAAAGTGTAGATATCCTGACCTCCACGCCATATCGGTCGTCAAAAAATCATCATATTGATCTGATTGATATCAAAAAATCATATTGATTCCTTATTTTCTTTTCGTCAAGTTCGATTTTAATATATTTAATGTAATAATTATTAAAACTACTATTTTCACTATCTACCTGCTCGTTAACTTAAGAAAGTTCCAAAATGACTTAACTCTGAGCTTCTACCAGTCCACAGTTCGTCGTACGCTGGTGATGTGACAAAGTACTTAGAAACTATACTACAAATTGTCAAACTAAATTCATAATTTACCAATAAAGCCGTTATTAAGCCTACTCGTGTAAGCTTACGCCCGTATTCCAGTAAACGGGAAAGTTCGAGTAGCTTGAAGTAGAGTTTTTAAACTTTTATTAAAATTGTATTTTATACGTTCAGTTGCTTTGTTTAATATGCAAAGACAGGTTCATCATATAAATCAGGTAAATCTTTTCAACTCAAATCAAACTGTGTTTGTTCTATGTTATTTAATCTTAAGTTAGAAAATTTCATATGATATACATAAGTAAGTGTAATTCTGCTGTAACTCACTACTTTTACTACTTTAACTTTTCATTTAATTGTATTTAGTGTTTTTAAATATTTTGTTTTATTGTTAAGTTTCTGCCTTTTGTGTGGCTGTTGCACACGAAAGTTATAAGGTCTCCACGGAAGACCAGCGCTGTTGTGGCCCTCCACTGCAGCACTTGCTGAGTGGAGTCCTTTTTAGGCATACTATATGTAAACTTATGTGTAAAAATTGTTTACTGATTTGAATACTGTTTATTGTTTATGTGTATTTATGTCTAAATAAATTTTATTTCATTTCATATTATAAAGTCCACTGCTAAACATTAGCATCCCCAATAGATTAAATTATATTGTGGGTATTTGCCTAAAATCACCACGCTGGGCAGGCGGGTTTTTGATCGCAGTTCAAGCCAGTACGCAGGATGACGCTGCTGCCCATCATCCGGTAGGATTTCTCTTCGTCGACTCTTACGACTCCCCGTGAGATGAGAGGGGGTGGCACTATTCTAGGCCGGTACCACACGGCATACGACAGGTTAGCTTGACGTTAATCATTCGATGATTTTGTAGCTTAATTTTAAAAGGAATATAATAAACTAAACCTCTAAAAAAAGCTTTTTTGATCATCAAAAATACTGAGTTAGGTTAGGTTGGCAATTTATTAATTTTGAAGACACGTTAAATAACACCCATTTTAAAATATCAACACATTTTTTATTTTCTGGAAGACTTGTCTCCAAGGCAAGCTTGGTATCTAAAGGGTGTCTTAGTAAGAGTGCACTTTCTATTTTTAAATAAAAACAAGTATTTTAAGACAGAGTTGTGATATTTTTATTGTATGGTAAAGAAGACATGTTCCGATTAAGTATGGAATAAAATATCAGTCCGGCTCCGATGACAGGCAATTACTTTTTTCATGTAATTTTTCATGACTTTTGCACAGAAATGTGGCTGTATCTCACCGATGACGCGTTGAACTTCCGATTTGAGCTTAGGAATTGTTTCGGGCTTATTTGCATAAATCCGTGATGTCCCAAAACCGATAGGAGGGCCCCCTGCCACCGCCGCCTAAGACCCTCCTGGCGCTCCTTAGCGCGCGCAGTGCCCGCCTGCTGCGCCCTCCACCCTTCTGGTTTCCCTTTCAGTCACTACTCAGAAGACCCAGAGTCGTCAGCCTTTGGGTAATGACCTTTTCGCCAGCGGCCTCCACCGCTTTATTGTGAGATATTCAGCCCCCCCCCTCCACCTATAAGTGCAGAAGAGACCCGGGGGCCACTTATATTACCAGAACCTATTTTATTCCTTTTAGTTACTCTTACACATCAATCTTAATCTTCTTGTTGCATTATTTTTTTTAATTTGCGTTCTTAGACGATGTATCGAATTTACAAACAAAACTGGCAAGGGCATTCAGGCAAGTTTATGAACAAAGGATTGAAAAGACCGCCGAAGTCTAAAAACATAAGAAGTCATTATTAAAACATAAAAACATGTTCTGATTTCACTGACTTTTAAGCCATAGAACATTATCTTGAAAGTCAGTCAATAAATATCTATCTCTCTCGCCAGACTCAAGTCTATTCTCAGCTCCTAAAGAGTCTTTTGCAACCTCGCAAAAATTTTCACAAAGCAGTATTTTGCTTTGTTGAATATTAAAGATAACAGAAATTAGGACGTTTTCCAAATGATAATTTCTAGTCATTACAACCTTTTATGGGTGTATAGGGTTCCTACCAACATCTTAGGAGTCCAAGCCAACCTCACCTGCATACGTGCACCTTTTTTTTTTCGGATGGAAAATCATCAAATGACTGTCTTCCGCTGTGTGTGAAGCGGAAGGGTGTGTCAGACTTTTACTGACTAAAAACCATACATGTTCCTTCTTGAGCCTGTAACACCAAGGCCGCGGTAACCCTTTCGAACAATCCCGCAAGACGGACGAGGCTCTGGCGAATATAAAAGTTTCCGATAAGCGGCAAGAGGCTTGTCTCTTATTAATTGGGACAAAAAGTATAATTGGAACATATGGGCGTACAATTTGACTCTGCCTACCCCTTTGAGGAAACAGGCGTGATTGTAAATATGTATGTACAACCTTTCACGACCTAAAACTAGGCCCAACACTAATTTGAGCAACGCGTTAATCCCTCACTACTAATCACAAAACTAATGAGCTCGATCTCATAGTCAAACAAACTGCGACGGTTAGTTATGCATAAATTACTCCAGATTAATGGAAATTACCGGGTGTGCCGTGGTCGCGCATAACACGGCTGAATTTATGACCTGATGTGTTTACTAGATAGTGTGGGCATTAGTATCGAATGGACTGGTGATTTAGAGCATGGGTTGTAGATCTTTGTCGTGTTTTAAGCCTTATTTATCATCATCATCATGTGTGATGATCTTTATAGGTGTAAAGGGATCTTAGGACCCCAAGTCAGCTCTACCTGTAAATGGTGCACCTGCCGATCAACAGACGAAGCACGGACAAATATAAAAGTGAGACGAGCGGCATAAGGCTCGCCAACTGTTACGAGGGATCGACCCAATGTATTTGGCGTAATGTGAGCGTATGATATGACTTTGCCGATTCCTTAGCAAAACATACGTCAGATTATTTTATTTAAATTTAAATAATATTTTTAAAGTATTTAAATATTTCCTGACAATTACACCAACTCGTGTTATAGATACCAAGTACATATCGATACCTCCTACGTATAATGAGTCAACTAACATTATAGTAATTTTGTAGGAGAGCGATTTTAAGACAAATCGCTTATATTTTTATGAAATTAATCTTAATCAGAGTAAATTAAATGTTTTTTTTAATAAATATGGTAAGCTTTTCTTTTGGTATGAAATGTTTTTGCTGATTTTTGTTTTAAATTATATTTTATGTACATAGCTCGGTATACGCCGGCGGAACTCAATAGTACAATGGTTTAACTACCACTTATATTCATGTACGTTGTACATCAAAATTCATGGTTTACGCCAAAATATTATAATATAGGATTGTTATTTTATTATTATCATCCCTTACTTTTGGTAATTATGGGATTTTCTGGCTCAGTTCATAATAAATAATTAAATTACATCACTTGACTCATTATACTAGGAATGTACTTAGCTATATAGTATTTAAGCATTGACGTATACTGGACCAATATAATTTACCGAGGTTTATTTTTGTTTCTAATACCTTACGAAATGTGGGATTAGTAAAGGCTAGGAAGAAAAGGAAGAGTCATAAGCAAAAACAACGCATTTTCAAGAATCACAGTGTATTTTTCGTTGTAATTAAATAGGAACATAATATTTTTAACATTATTCAGCCGCACTAAAAGACTTAACTTGAAAAAATCAATCAGAGTATTATCAAAGCATACGAAAGAAAAAAACATTTAAAATAATAACTAAAACAAGGACTTGTCTTTGTTCAATAAAAAAAATTAGAATTAAAAATATATTATAAAAAATTCAAAAAATAAACAAACAGTAAAAATAAAAACAAACAAGGACTTCTCTTGCAGGTAAATAAAATTATAAGAACTAAAAATGGTAACTTCTGTTAATGAATATTAACAAAAAGAATAACATAAGAAGCTTAGACAATAAAATTGTAGTGCTCAAAATAAATCGCTTTAGCAAATTATATAAAAATATTAAAGGTTTAACAATTTCAAAATTAGTTTGAATCAGTGTCATGATGTCATGTCAGTGTGGCCCACTATTAGAAAGCGATGGCTAATATCTACACGAAACTTCGAACTAGCTAACATGTACAATAAGAAAACAATTCTATTTCTGTTTTGGCCTCCACAGTTGTCTGACCAGAACCTGTAGTCTTCGCTTACCGTATCCTCTATAAACTTAAAAACACAGCTAGAAATTTGATTTGCGCCTGTCTTTGCTGTCTGTTGATGCCATGAATAACAATAACCTTGACGTAATCCCAAATTAAATATCGTGAAATTATATACAGAAAGTTTCCGTTTATAATAAAACGTACTTACGTTCCCATGAGGGACATTAAGGCACTTTTGAAGATCAAAAGCTGCTGTAAGGATTTTATTATTTTGTAACGCTGACTCTTTATCTTCTGTTTTCATTTTTCTAGCTTTCTCTTTTTCTTTTAAATGCTCTTCATGCTTCTCTTTGTCTTGCTTCAACGTGATCTATAACACTGCGAACGATATCTTCATTAATAATCTTTGGATGATTAATATGCATTTTTTTTTCGGATGGAAAATCATCGAATGACCGGTTCCGCTGTGGGTGAAGCGGAAGGGTGTGTCAGACTTTTACTGACTAAAAACCATCCATGTTCCTTCTTGAGCCTGTAACAACAAGGCCGCGGTAACCCTTTCGAACAGTCCCGCAACATGATTAATATGCCTACCACACTGATCTGTTTCAATAAATCCTGATCCTTTGTCAGACTTTTCTAAAGCTATATAAACAAATTAAAACTAATAGAAAGGGTTGTCAAGAACATAGTTTTGCAAACCGATATTTTCGTGGTCTCAATATTATCTCCTTGACTACTTGGAAGGTAATAGGAAATAGTGTAAAGACGTTTTGAATTTTCTTTAACCACAGTAAATCTTTTTTTAGCTCTCACAGCATACCCTGCTAAAAGATCCCAATGTCTGATTTCCAATATTCCAAAACATATCAAAAATTCTTTGCCGAATATCTTCTGTTATTTTCTTACTGCATTTTTCCGACAAGATGTAGGGCAAGAAGTTTTCATAATTCTCTTACCATGAACTCTTCCGTTTCTACTGACATATTCTAAACCTCTATTATAAACATTATATTGCCTTTCCTGATCCTTCCATTTTTTATGAAAACGTTCTCTTAGACTTTCTTTATCTTTTTTAGCAGTGGAAGTCCGTTTTCGACGTTTTACGCTATGAGACGCTCATACTCACGAGACATCATTAATGTCATATGCAGGGGTGGCTATTGCAGGACTATCAATTAGCTCGAAATTAACAGGTGATGGAGCAAATGAAATAAACGGCGATGGTACTGGAGTTATATTACAGTAATTTTCAGTAATCCAATTCTGGATGGGCGAATTACCTGGGGTGTTTTCTATAATTGATGGCGATCGGTTTTCTATATGAATTCTATTATCACCATTCAATACAAAAGGCGAGGAGCAAGGAATATTATTCGGGAATGTTATTGAAGCATTAGAAGGAATATTCTGCAATATGTCCTCGCTGTCATTCAAATCAACATCATCAAATATTTATCAATAGTTGATGATGTTGATTTCTCTTCTGACTTCTTTGACGACTCTGACTCTTTTAAAATTTGCACCAGGTGGCAATGAAGATTCTAAAACAAGATTTAAAATTAAAAACACAAAAAATCATGTAAAAAATGTAATAAAACATGTAAAAAATATAAAATATAATTTATTTTAACACAATAAATATTTATTGTTTCTGTTATAAATTATAACACAATTATATCAACAATTTAATAGAACATAATTACAGCCAGATGAGTCATGTGTTTTCTATATGAAATTTGTACCCCGTATACTGGTGTAAATGTACTTGTATCCGTATACGTCGTAGTCAGTGACGTGAACAATAATTACGAATAAAATACTATAATATTAGTTATACGCTTATATTTATATATAGATAAAGATAACTTACCATTTTTATGTCTGTTTTGCAAGGCATCTTCGATTCCTGCATTATTATAAATTATATATTGGTTATATTTACATCAATGCACTTGTGCCGTTGCGTCCCCCCGCACACACCGCGTATACCGGTACGATGTCAGTTGAATGAGTATATAATGTACGAATCTATCAGATGTTGAAATTGATTTAGTATACGCGAAATTATCTCAGTAATATTGTTCTTTTTAATATTTTTTTCAACACTATCATTTAGATCATAGATTATTGTATACATTTATATAAAAATCATAAAATACCTAAATTTGCTAGTTGACTCAGTATACTTAGGAGGTATCGATATACTGAATAAACATTCGTAAGGGAAAAACTTTCAGAATCAGAACTTTTACTTATCCCTTAAATCTTATTCGCAGAGGGCTTGGTTTAATAATACTCTTACACATACTCTCCTACTTATTCGAACACAGTCACATACCTAAACGCCTATTCCAACAATGCAATCACAAAAAACTTTAATTATAATGGTTGAAACTTTATTGATATATGTATTGTATTCTAAGCAAAGCATAGATAAGTAATAATATATTGTATGTTTCCCAGATAATAAATAAAGAAACATTTGCAACAAACCAAACCATTTAAACATTTTTACAAGAATGAAATGTAATAGTAAAACTCATATATTAAAACAAAAAACTGCACCAAAGAAACAAACTTGTGCAAATTAAAATACATAGGTATATGAATATAATTATGTGCAAAATATATGCAAAGCTTAACGATATAATGATATTTACTGTACACCACTAAAATAATATCAAAATTCACATTAGGTTCACTCTGAAAGAACTTTCTAAATGCATTATATGGTTCAAAGTTAAAATTTCAATTTAAACGCATTCAGATTTCTATTCCTCAGTTATATTTATACATCCATCAGAGCATAATAATATGTAAATCAAAAGCTGATGAGCAACATGACTTCATAGGTTTGCATAACATCATCGAAATCAATATACTATAAGGGTGTATTCAAACTGTGTATTAATTTTTTTTATAAATTAACATTTCATGGTGACTAAACAACTCTGATTACATTTTTAATTGATTACTCTTAAAATGATTATAGTGTTAATATCATTTTAAATTTAAACTGACGAGAGAACAAATTTTGACATTTTTTTTGCACAAGCTTCTGCTCGCAGCGAAATGGCGCTTTAGTTTTTACTAGACAATCAAACTTTCTTGAGATCTCTATGAAATCTGATTACTTAGAAATCTGATTACTTAGTTGTACGATTCCGATAACCTATTACTAGCTTACTACTTAGCTAGAACGAGTGCTTCCGTAAATTAGCATTTACGCACTGCCTCCCGGCCAAAAGGGGATCAAGGGGGGTGAGTGGAACTCACCACCGGCAGACACGACCACCAGCAGCAATACCCACTAAAAATCTTTCGACAACGCCCACGCTTGATTACAGCGTCTCGCGGTTGCAGCGTCTGTCACCCCGCCTGTGACCTACGTCCCCAGAGCCAAAACCGGTAGAACCTCCTCAAAGAGCCGCTATTGACGCGCCCTCCTACGTCCATGTGCGCCTATAGCGTGTGTGGATAACTTCTTAGAGGATCTATGATAAAACAGCAGAGGCCCCCTGGCCTCGCTGTCGAAGACCCTCCTGGCGCTGCTTGACGAGCCCTTCTGGTCCGCCCGCTGCGCCCTCCACTGGTCCCTCTTAGTATCCCCCCGGTAGACAGTACTATGGGAACCTAGAGTCACCGCTCAGGGTGTTACAGGGGGGGAAATCTTAAAAGCCTAAGGTAACGTCAACTATATGTGGTAAATCTGCCGTTAAACGAACGAACGAAAACGAACAAAGCTCTTGCAATAACAGTGCCAGATAAGCGGCAATAGTCTCGCCATCTATTATGTGGCACCAACAGTATAATTGCCTCTCAGTAGACGTATTATTTGCCTCTGCCTATCCTTTCGGGGAAAAAGGGGTGACTGTAAGTATGTAAAATGAATATATAATGTTTCTCAAAATCAATATCTGTTATACAAGATTGGCTCAATAAAGCTCTTAAGGACGCCAACTTAAAAAATAACGGGCCCTATCACTGCGGGCTGGTGCTTGTTCGGAGAAGAATCAGACATGACACTATCATAAAGTTCTCTTAGAAACCGTAACCAATAAAATAGCAAAGTAAACCTTCCATTACCGTCAAGTAATCATCTTATCTGAAATTGAAAACTAATCTTATAACGCATTTCCACAGAAAATAGCTTTAGTCTGAATGCACCTTAACCTCCATATCAGCATTATCCCGACTGCAAATACATTGTTAATTATCGTGGAGGCTAACACAAATAAACTTGATCACAATGTCAGTTATAGCTCATTTTGTGATTAATATTAATAGGGCTGTTACATTTTTAATAAAAACATAACTAAACTAGCGGTCATACGCGTCTTTGTTCGCTTATACTATATATAACTATACCTCTTGAATCACTCTTTCTATAGAAAAAATTGCATTAAAGTACATTGTGTGGTTTCTAAGCATTCTTAGGGAGAGACTAAGGAAAACGTCTTTGTTTTATTATCATTATTATCGGCCCAACTGCTGAACATAGACCTCCCCCATTAGCTTTCAATGTTACCGATTGTAGGCGGCCTGCATTCAACGGGATTCTGTAACTCTTACCAGGTCGCTTGTCCATCCTGCAGGTGGACGGCCGACGCTTCGTTTTCTATTAAAGGGCCTCCATACCAAAAAAAATTTTACCCAACGGCCGTCAGTTCTTCGTGCTATGTGCCCTGCACACTGCCACTTCAATTTGCTGATTCTATAAGCAATATCGGTGCCACTTGATCTTTTACGGATCTCCTCATTTCTGATTCGATCTCGCAGTGATATCCCGAACATAACTCTCTACATTGCTCGCTGTGCGACTAGAAGCTTCCTCATAAGGTCAATTGTAAGAAACCTTTGTTATATACTATTCCGACAATCAGCCATAATCAGTGAAACTGAAGAACTTATCTTTTTTTAAATTTACGTCGGTAACAAAATGCTCTTACGCACTACCTCCCGGCCAAAGGGGGCTCACTGCGGTAGACGCGACCGCCAGCAGTCCTACCCACTTAAAACCTTCCGACGACGCCCACCGCTGTTGAAAAATCCCTCCCTATACTTTAAGATGGCCGTGAAACGGTGTTTTTGCAGGACCAATTATTAAGTTCCAAGATAGAAAAGTATCGTTGAGATTTTTTTATGGATACTAAATAAGTATGCTACGTGCTGGGTGGTAGAAAACGATTACAGATGCAAAGCAGACTTCACGGAGGTCCGTTCTTCGATGGTTAACAGTATGTGTGACAATTATTATTTGCTTCGACGACTGAAATTCCGGTTTCGATTCCCACACAGGATAAATCTTTGTGTGCATGATAATTAATATTTGTTCTGCTCTAGGGTTTTCCTTTGTATAATAAGTATGTATTTCTAAAAAAAATAAGGGTTTGAGTATGTTTATCCGTTATTTAGTATCCATGACACAAGTTCTGAATGATACTTATCTTGGAGCTAAATATTAAGTGTGACCATGTTTTAGAGAACGTGACAATCCGACACATGTCGCCACCACCTCAGAAACATTTAAGTGAGCATGACATGCTCAAACTACAGGATAAATAGAATTTCAATAAAATAAAATTTTTACTAATATTAAAAGAACGGAAGGCACTGCAAATCACAAATCCTTTTACTAAAAACTAATATACCATATGGTATTAGTTATACTCTTCAGCCATCAATCACAGAGAGTCCACGTGATTAGAATAGAATAGATATTTATTGCTAAGACTGTACATTTGGCTGGTGTTCTTGCATTACATTAGTAACAACAGTGTACCCGTTGCGGGCGTGAAATTTATATAACATACAAATAGTTACTTAATAGTATTCGTAAAAAAGTATTAATTTACGTTGTAAATGGTTTATTTATTAGCCAGGCTTTCAATTTGTATTAAAATTTTGGTAGACTTAATTCTTTAATCTCCAGAGGCAAATTATTGAATCCTATTATACTGGTGTAAATAGCACTCTTAAATGTATATAATGTGTTTATACTGACACTATAGAGCGTGGTGGAGTATGACCTAAATGCCTCACCGTAGTTCTTGAGAGGAAGCTCGTGCTCACGTTAATGGGTTAAGATTATGGTAATGATGTAGCATTAATCTATACTAATATTATAAAGAGGAAAGATTTGTTTGTTTGTTTGTTTGTTTGTTTGTAATGAATAGGCTCCGAAACTACTGGACCGATTTCAAAAATTCTTTCACCTTTGGAAAGCTACATTATCCCCGAGTAACATAGGCTATATTATATTTTTAAAAAAATTCGGTATCCTTACTAAAAATCCAATAATGTAACCCAAGGTGTAAAAAAATTACCTGAAAAATTCCTTACATAGCGTGCGCAGCGAAAACTATTGATGATAGAACTAAATTATGTACAACGACTTTGCAGTACTCATCATTATCTACAAAAAGTGTCGCGACAGCATATGTCTAAATATTATAGTTACGTCACAGAAAGCGGTTTTTTATTCTAAAAATTTAATTTATATGCCGCCGCTTGAAAAGGCTCTATATTTGTACCTTGGTATTAATCCTTATCAAAAAAAAATACTTTGTATTCAAGACGGCTTCAATACCTTTTTATAACTTTTTGAATTATTCAATTCGGACATTTCATTAGGAAGATATCACGAGTTTAAAAATGCAAGTATTAGAAAAAAGTCGCGTGGTGCCGCTCAGCTAGCCAGCATGCGATGTAGGCTCCATGTAAGCGTCACTGGGGTGGTACGGGGGGGGGAGTCAATGTAATCTATACTAATATTATAAAGAGGAAAGATTTGTATTTTTGTATGTAACGAATAAACTCAAAAATTACTGGACCGATATTTATAATTCTTTTTTCAATAGAAAGCTACATTATCACTGAGTAACATAGGCATATTATAATTTCGAAAAAAATAGGGTTCCGTAAAATATTTGGGTTTTTCGGACACAAAGTGTAAAAATCAACTAGAACAGTTGCGTACGCTGCCTAAACTATAAAAGATAGAACCACAAAATGTATGAATGAATTAAAGATCTTATACCACCTACTAAAAAGTCCGCGACACACTATACCTATATATGGCGAGTGAGGCACAACAACCCTTTTTTTTATTTAAAAATCTTGATTTTTTTTTGTACTATATTTATACGAATTTATTTTACTTATGCTATTAATCCCTATCAAAATTAATTATTTCATCACTAAGTGCAGTATATGTTGATAATATTTGGTGTTGGAATGATCAAAATTGGACGTTTGTTTTTGAAGTTATGGCGAACTTAAATTATTATGATTTCTGCTGCACAGCGCCCTATCACGGGTCGGGGCTACCGACCATCAGTTTATTTTGTCACCTAAAAATAATTTAATGTGAAAAGTTGTTTATGGGGAAGATTTACAATAATCGCTTTAGTTATCTATCCCAAAACAAAAGGTTGCTCTCCGGGACTGCCGGTAAGAGTAAAAACTAAGTATTAATTAGATTTAAATATTTTCATCATTAACAACTTTAACATCCACATAAAGACAATCTATGCAGCCTGCGGATAATGACTGCGTCGTCGATGTTAGTGTCCGTGTCTGTGAATTGATCTGGAAATCATTTTGCTGACCGTGTCTTTTCTGGGTAGGCATTTAACAGCGGTAGTCGACATCCACGCGGGCGGAGCCGCGGGCGACTGCTAGTTTCATATATAATAAGAAACTGGCGTATAGGGATCCTACCGCCATCTTTGGAGCCCAAGCCAACCTCATCTGCAAGTGGTGCACCGGCTGATTAATGGTCGAGGCTCTGGCAAACATGGAAGTTCCTGGTAAGCTGCAATAGGCTCGCCACCTATTACGATGGCGAAGTGTGGGCGTATATTATGCCTCTGTCTACCCTATGGGGAAACAGGGGTGATTGTATCTTTGTGTAATAAAAAACTTACTTTTGTTTTATTTTCAAATATTTTTCATTTGTTTCAGGGTGTTCGCTGATAAATCAAAAAACGAAAGAAGAGAAAGTCATGTTACTGAAGAAATATTTAGAGGTACGCTTATTTTTTACTTAGAATTTTAATATAACTCAACTCACAGCATTAAAAGAATAATGTTATCTACATAAATGTTAGGCCCTTACATATGAAATTGGCGTTTTATCGAACTGGCCACTTTGATCTCAATAATTAGGCGTTTGGCTTCGAAATTCCAAATTCAAATTGATTTCAATTTAAAGGTTGTCTATTCGTGTTCAGAATGTGATATAAATGATTATCCTGCACGCCTTGCGAAATTATTAATCACATTCTTATGAAAAGTTGGTAGGGTTTGAGCCCTATCAGCTGTCAATATAGTAGTATATTAATAAATAATATGATTGTAACTAGCATACTATACGCGGTCTTACCCCGGGGTTTTTCATAAAACAAGTTTACACCCTATGGACCTCTGTATCTGTATTATTAGATGTTATGTATAATTTTAGTTAGTACCTAGGCAAGTGCCCCACCGTCCTCAACACGCTGCCTGACCAAAATCCGCACCAGACAGTTACTAGTTGTGGGTGCATTTTTATGGTGCGTGAGATTTTTTTTGGGGTTTTGTGAAATCACGGGCTTATGCGAATAAACCCGAAACCATTCCTGAGATCAAATCAGAAATCCAACGCTTCATCGATGAGATACAGCCACATCTCTGTGCAAAAGTCATGGAAAATTTAATTGAAAAGAGTAATGGCCTGTCATCGAAACCTTGAGGTAATTTGACGGATATTTTATTCCATATTTAATCGGAACATGTCTTTTTTACAATATAATGAGAATATCACAAGTGTGTCATATCATACTTGTTTTTATTTTAAAATGATAAAGTGCACTCTTACTGAGACACCCTCTATGTGTAAACGTAGTAGAGGACGGTCTGGTCAAGTCACCGGGAAGCCGATGGATGCAGGTGACTCAGTATCGCTCAATGAGAAACTCTATTTAGGAGGCCTATGTTTAGCAGTGGAAGTCGAGTGTCTGAGATGTTGCTGTAAAATCGCGTAAATAGAGGAAAAAAATATTAAGTTTCGATTTCAAGCAACAATATAATATGAAATAAAATATTGTCCAGAAACGTCAATTAGGATTTCTTGGCGGGAAAGTGAAACGTCACGTCTGGAGTTTTGTTTTATTTTCTAAAATTTGTGATATTTCAAATAATATGAATGTGTAATAACGGTGGATTATTAACCGTTAAGTGTTTGTGAACGTACATGAGTGTTGGTAAAAGAAACAAAACAGTGCAACATCACTTTTCAAATTCTCTCAAGAAGTCCATGTGATCTCACCATCATATAGTCCAACACCTTTACTGAGGACTCAAGGGGTTTAGGGGGAGGGCATCTCATTTACCATTTATCATGTCTATCACCACCTATTCTCATTTACTATAATTTACATATATCTTACTTGACACTGGCTAAATGTGCTAATTGCACAAAAAAAAGTCAGTTAGTTTGACTCTAAAACCTCTCTTAGATCCTCCTCCTTCTCTCTTATTAGCTCTGCTGTTGGAGTTTTCATTCAATTTCCACTCAATTTAATTAGCATTTAGAGAAAATGTTGAATAGAAGCCAATACGTTATCAAACACGTTAGCATATTTCATTTTAATATACATTGCTTTATCAGTGAATATTTTGCTTTAATGTCTTCATTTGGCAAGCGATGTACACTAAACGCCGCAGTCTTGCCAAACGACTATTACAATAGGCTTTTATCTTTTGGCAATAATAGTTTTCGATCATTGATTTATTAGATCTATTTAGGTCATAGTTTAAACTAGTGTTCTCCGCAGACTTTCTAAATTATTCAAATAATTTTCTTTCAGTAATGGCTTCTGGCTATAAAAGAAAGTTTAACGATATACGACGACTAAAAATAAATATTCAGTAATGGATTCTGTGCTGGTTCTCCATAATATTAGATAATCGTAAATTATCAGCGAAGTTCAAAAAAGTTTACAGAGGTCAGCCTTGGGATAGGTGACCGTTTGTATAGCAATTGATGTCAAATGCATTCGTGCTTCGGAAAACTGTAATGATACGTGATATTTGCCAGTATAAAGTGTATCGACACATTACAAGCGATGAACGAAACGTAAATGATGAATGAAATCCTGAATCGCGCAAACGAAATACCTCAAGCTCGTTGTTAGATATGAAACACCCAACCACCATCGGTTGGACTGCGGCCCCGGGCAAATCCATCCGCCCAGTAGAAGATCATTCCTTTGGTGGAGAGTACCATCCACTCCCTACATAAAGTATTTAATAATTCAAGTTATTTCCAACAATTTAACGCGCTAGTTTGAGTTTTGACCTTCATGAGTGCTCTTGTGAGCCAAACTCGAATAAATTATTTTGACTTTGACAATGTACAGCGTTTTCGTCTTTCAGTCAAAGTTATAGTCAAATCAAATAAAGTCCGTCACAGTCGAGTCAGGTCCAATACAAACTCTAGTAAAGTAGTGAAGATTTTACAATAGGTTCTATGAAATTTTGAATCAACACTGAAAATCACAATTCTCTGTAATATGCCACTCTCTGTAAATGTTAAAAGCCCCTATTTTTATTACTTACTCATAAAAACAAGAATTATAAGGTTCGGAAAATAAAATATCATTACATAGTATACCTACTTAAAAACGTCAGATTTAAATATAAAAAAATCGAAATATTATTACACTGAAATCACGAAGCTTAGATTCACTTATATGCAACAAAACAATTTAAAAACAAAAAATAATTAAGTGTAAGTGAATCTAAGTGCCAGTTCCGAGCCACCGCTCTGTAAGAAGAACTGGCAAGAAACTCACTGGCTATTGCTCTTTTAAATTAATCCATTGGTTTGTACTTGAATTACAATTTTCATTTGTCTGTGAAGCTATACAATTCAACATAGTAGGTATAACATTAACAATACACATGTTCTAAGTCAATCATATTAGAATAGCCTGTATGAAACGGCAGTTTAATCCAAAGAATACTATTGCGATCTGTCCTTTCCCGCATTGGCGCCAAAACCAAAACTCCTTGAATAATTGTGAAGCTCAATTTTCGACGTTATGAAACCTCTATTAGCTTAATGCAGCTTGCACCAGCATAAAAGCGATAGCTTCTAGTCATATTTACAAAATATACCTTAACCATGTCTCCCAATTGTTACAGCAGTGAATTTTAGAAGATTCAAGAGAGATGACACGAGAAATGTTATTATTACACAAAGATTCAACGAGAAGATCATAACTCCCGGAGAAGATGTAAGTGATTATTATTATCATTTAAAAAAAAACATTGAGATAAGGAAGAAGAAAGATAAAAGAAGAAAGAATACGTTTCTTTGGTACACAAACATTTCCCAATTATTTCGTAGTTATACACACATAACACACACACACACGACCAATATCACACTCACGCACACCCACACCGCATCCACACAATTAACACACACACATACACACATGCACACACATACACATATACAAATTAATATTATGGAAACACTAGACTAGTTAATGGTTTTAATTATTTTCTGTTATTTGTTTTTTCCGTAACAATACACATTTTGTTTCTATGTCTTTAAACACGCCAGCTTGATAACCACGATACAGGCTGCGCCTAGTGTGGTTGTCACCGAAATGTGTAAATAGATTTAAGTGGACTTTGAATTAACTTATTATTATTAATTAACATACATACGTACACATACATACATTTACAACGGTTTCTCCGAAGGGGTAGGCATTCACAATTAACAACCAAACTTTTATACTAATTGGTCTGTACCAATAAGGTCTCCGCTCAGCATGTGTCGCAGTAAGACCCAAGATGCTAATATTCTGCGGAAACCTAAAATAAAATGAACAATAAGTAATACTAAAGAACATAAAATTAGAAAATACTGTAACAAAAATGAACATAATAGTTGAGGTGGCATTGTTGACGTTTCTTATTACAACCAAACAACTACTAATTCAAAACTCTTGCATACAGTTGTCTTATATATTCTTATACTTATAAATAATTTTAAATGTGAACCGTACTATTATATGATACTCCATTGCTAATGATATGAATCCAATTAAATATTTAGCCCGCGCTGTTTGTCTCTGATTTTTGTAAGTTGAAAATATGCATTATGAATTTACACCGAATGATACTGAACCGCCATACATCGGTTTTGTTTTTAAAAAACAAATTATAAGTAGTTTTAAAAAGCACTTCGACCAATCATTAGTTCTTAAAATTTCGATTAAGGCTAAGTCATAAAAAGAATATAACAAACTATATTAAAATAACTACTTATACATAAAAACAATAAAAAATCAAAATAAATAAAAATTGTTACAAATTTTTGGAAGTAAGTTTTTAGCTTCCATTTAATATTTTTAATGTTAATGTTAATTAATGTAACAAGAAACTTGGTAATCTGATGTCTGTCCGCTATAGAAAGAAATAAGTAAACTAAGTCTCAGAAATCACCCTCAAATTGTCCAGACTATAAGTAGTCGTAGGGTGTATAGGGAGAAAGCGGCAATAGGATCGCGCCCGGTGCCCACGGAAGATCAGCGTCGCGACATCTCTGTGATGTTCGACAATTTGCTGAGTGAGCACCACTTCAATAAAAATTGAGTACTTCTTTCACTTGAGTTCTTATTGTTATTGATTTGTGTTAACTATATTTTGTACCTATTTTATGTTATTTTTTTGCAACTTGTATTGCATAAATATTTTCCTTTCTTTCTTATTATGTGGGACCAACTATATAATTGGCGAAGTGTGGGCGTATAATATGTATGCCTCTGCCTACCCTTGCGTACCCCTGCGGGGAAATGTATGTATGTTGCAAATCATCTAGAAAATTTCTTGTGGTAAGCTTTACGTTTGTGGTAACACGTCACGTGTCAGGTACCTTTATTACTTACACTGTTTCTTTGACCGCACGGCCTATAAAAAGACTAAAACTGCTTTAAAAGTATAATATTGCAGTTCAATGTACTTTCCAAAGCCCATTCCTGATTTTCCATTGCTCAATTCACTACTACTGACTACCCAAATAAATACAGTCATGCCTAAATCTTATCCATATTCAATACATCTCCACCAAAACCAACAACAATAAATAAACCATATTACTTACCATTTCGCTTACATTGCGGTCTTTCTTCTTGAAAAATATGGGTATAACTACAATTTATATTCGCATTTCAGATAAGCCTGCAATGCACAGCGACGGCGAGTAGGCCTCCACGATTTATTTGGGAAAGAGATGGCGTGGTTATATCTTCGAATACGGAGACTAGGTAAGCGTTTGAGTCTAGACTTTGTTACAAAACAGCTGCCCGTGGTTTTGCTTGAATATTTGTTGTAATATTATCCTCATCATTGTCAGCCACTTCCTTCACGGCGGTATAAACAATTAAAATCTTGCTAGTTTTATTTATTATTTGTCACTTTTATTTATTATTAGTCACGAATCACGTTAAGTGCTAAATCTATTCAAAATATCCTTCTGTCCTTCACAATTTTAAAGAAATGAATGCAATGAAATTTAAAATCAAATTAATATGAACACATACAGTTGGTACTTAAAAGCAAAGAACTGTTTTACTTAAAAGTCACCACGGCTTGATTAAGGTGGCCTAATGATATAACAACGGTGCTTCTAGCACGTTTTAGTTGGACCCAATTATCTCTGCACGTGGTAGTCGTTAAGCCATATTTGGCCCTAGTTGATGGCTTGCCTTGCGCTATTTTTAAAGTTCTGACCTTCATAAGAGCTCTATTGAGCCAAACTTGATTAATTGATTTTGACTTTAACTTTGACTTTGGGAAATTCTAACAGGAGGTTAACACTTGTCTCCGCTGATTCGAGCTGGGTTCGCGTGGTGGAGTACCTGAATCCATATTACCTAAGATCGTGAAAGGAGGACGTGTCCTGTTAAAATTATGTCGTTGCTTGTATAAATATGGCTTTTTTATTTTCTTTAAATTTAAACCATTGTTTTATTTCTTAAATTTTATTTTGACTTTTCTTAAGATTTATGTTTTATTTTTATATTAAGGATAATATTCAATAAACAAACATAGAATTATAACAATTATGAATCTTCATTACCTAGCTACAAATAAAAACATGTCTTCCAACTGTGGGCCCACTGTTGTATTATAATTTGACATTGTTATGTTTATTAATGTGCATAATTTTTTTAAATTGAAACGAAAAGCATGCCGGTGTGTTGGATTTACTGCTCTGTAAGCCAACATGTAATACTGTATTAAAAAAGTAAATAAAATCTGCATATTTTCAGATACACTCTTGGTCAGATGATGTCACCATCTGGAGCTGGTGTGGTTTCCAATCTGAACATAACGAGGGCAAGAGTTGAAGATGGAGGCCTATACTCCTGCGTCGCCATTGAAGGAGATTCTACTTCTCAAAATGTGGCCAGAATCGACGTTTACGGTATATTTTTTAGAATAATAGAATAGTCAATAGGATAGTTTTATTTCTAAGTAGGATAAACATTTATTTATTTTCATTAAACTATTGTAAGTTACAAACAATAATTTATTGATTCAGGCGTTACTTTGCGGAAATCCATTGTAAGCATGATGGGCGTTGGTCGTGAAGTCATCGTTGTTCTGAGGCTCCTATCTTACCTGAAGATGCCCTGTGTAAGGGCGAAACACGTGTCGTGTTGAATAGTTTCTCGATTTTTCGGGAAATTAAAGTAGCGCGGGAATTGTTACAAAGATTTTTTTAATCCATCACTTAAGTTACAAACAATCTTTAATAATATTATAAAGATAAAAGAAATGTATTTTTGTATGAATGCTGGTTACGAATACACTCAAGAACTATTGGACGCGATGATTCTTTCAATTTTAGAAAGCATCAATATCGCTAAGTAACATAGGCATATTTTTTATTAGAAGAAGTAAATTATCCCTACTTAAACTTCAATACTGTTACCTAAGATGTTATATAGACACCGAATCAATTCATAGGTCAATATTTGTAAAAAGTGCTTTAAATAGATGCCTGTTTGTATGTCACTGCTTTATCGATTAATCCATCAAATGATATGCCTAATATCATGACAAACGGACAAGTATTTTAGGTTGAAGGTAAATTTATTTTTTATACAAAGTTGCCTTGGGGTTGAATCTGCCGAGGATTAAAAGCCATTACGTAGGGGTTACCGTGGATTGAATCTGTAAAGAATTGTTGTATAAAAAGCGACCCTAGTGATCCTAGTCAAGGGCATGTCTAATATCATCATCATCATCACAGCCGATTAACGTCCCACTACTGAGCACGAGCCTCCTCTCACATATCAGGGTGTGAGGGTATTGGGTCATACTCCACCACGCTGACCCAGTGCGGATTGGCGGAGGCAGGTGTGTGGCATCCTGCTGTTAGAATTTTTCAAGCCGCCCATTAGGCCTCTATAATGGCTTAACGACTACCACATTTAGTGATAACTGGGACCAACGGCTTAACGTGCCTTCCGAAGCACGGAAGCGCTCGATATCAAATGCCACACAAACGGTCACCCATACAAGGACTGACCTCTGTAAACTCTGCAGTACTTCGGCGATCGTTTCCAACCACCGAGCACCGCAGAGCTACGAGCGCTTGAATTTAAGATGTCTAACATGGTCTGTCCGATTTAATAAGTGGGAAATGATATCCACATAATGGCATAATGGAGTACATTCCTTCCTTGTAAAGTTAGCTTTAAATTTTTTAATGAAAATAGAAAATACAAATACTTATTGCAGGTCCGCCGTACATCAGGACGTTGCCACCAATCAAAGTTCAAAGTGGGGATCCATTAAAATTAAGATGTCCGTATTATGGTTATCCTATAAGGTAAGAGATCTAGAGTTTATTAAAATGTTATATGATATAAAGACCTGTATTTATTCATTGGAAGACTAACATAAGTTACAGTGTGTATATCACAAAGAATAAATTAGTATAAAAATAATTCTTTCTCACTGCACTCATAATTAGATGCGACCATTTCATGCATTAAATACAAAACTAGCTAACAAAAAAAAATCCTCATATAAAACAAAATAAAAAGTTTACCAAAATAATTAAATATGTAAAAATATATGTATCGAAGTAATTGTGCTTAAAATTATGACATTTGTACATTAAAATTTAAACAAGACTCAAAACAAATAAACTATCAGCTAACATAATAATATTATTTGTTGCCATAAAGTAGATTGAGGTACGTCACTCTGTTGTAAAGTGAATAAAAAATTGGGGAGGTTTAGAAAAAATATGTCGAGTTCGGGTAGATGTTTGACTAGGATTCAGTGAGGACTGTAGAGGTAGCAATATCACGATAGAAGCTTGGAAGTGGTCACATTACATTGGAAGACTATGGGGAAGACCACAGAAAAGAGATAGGTGTATCTGTTCTGTGGGGAAGGACTATGACTGAAGACAAGCATGTCTTTCGTTTTTTGCTCCAACCTTTAACAAATTTTTACCCAATATAAGTAATTCAATATTTTCATATAAACATTTAGAAACAAATACAAACCTCTATGTTATATTTTCGATCATTATTCAGTTATTGTAGGTAGGTAAATTAAAGTAGAGAGATAAGTGGTTAAAATTTCCGTTTCATCTGAGATCAACGCAGCATGGCTTTTCATTTCATCAAATTTCCATAAAATTTTTAATGCACCAAACACAAATTTTGTAACAAACACAACAATTTCAACTAAAATTTTCTAATGTCAGCAAACTTGAATGGGAACACAAAGGCAAGAAAATAATCAGCACAACAATATCGCGACATGGCAGATACAAGAGGACTTTTAGCAATACAAAGAGAAAACGAAGGAAGAGACAAATATATGAACCGGGAGAAGACGGCGTTTTGAACCTACCCAGGGTTATGAAGGAAGAGAATGGTGACAGCTATACGTGTAACGTTTACAGTCCTTCAGGAGAAATGGCTAGAAGGTACTCGTACTATATCTATACACATCTAATAGTGCATAACATTTAGTGTAAAGTTATATAATTTATTTGAGGTTTGTTTTTTTTATTTGAAATAATGGCTTCGTGCGGTTTGCACATTTAGCCAGTGTTAAGTAAGAGATATTTTAATATCATTTAAATTATAGTAAATGAGAATGAGTGGTGATAAAGATGATAAATGGTAAATGAGATCCCCTCTCCCTTAGCCCCTTGAGTCCTCAGTAAAGATGTGGGACTTGAGATCTCACATGGACTTCTTGAGAGAATTTGAAAAGTTATGTTGCACTGTTTAATTTCATTTACCAACACTCATGTACGTTCACAAACACTTAACGGTTAATAATCCACCGTTATTACACATTAATGTTCGAACTATCACAAATTTTAGAAAATAAAACAAAAACTGCAGACATGACGCTTCTCTTTCCCGCCAAGAAGTCCGAGGTTCGTTTTACAATGACAGTTTACCATGGGCATTCTTGTCAATTCAAATGGATTGACCTTGATGACTTGGACCTTGTTGAAACAGGCCTTTAGTATTAAAATGTTAAAGCGCTCGTAGTACTGTGGCGGTATTGTCGAAACCTACATAAAGAAGAGATTACAGAGGTCAATTCAGATTCGATAAATCTAGGAGTTAGGGTCAACATTGCTCCATGATATTTTGTGGTATCTGACAGTTGAGTGTGCTGTGTGAAAGCCTTATCTTTACCAATAGCCCTTTTTATTTTATGATATAGGGCATCATGGGGCAAAATCAGTTAAGTTTTGAGTCATTTCTCGGGAGATTTCAGAATCCTCATTAAATCTTTCTTATAAACCTTCAATTGCTTCATCATCATCTCAGTCATTTGACGCCCACCGCTGAAAAAATAGGCCTCCCCATTAGATTTACACATTGAGAGAGATCCTGAGCCGCCTGCATCCATCGGCTTAACCAGATCATCGGTCCATCGGGTGGGAGGTTGTTCTTTATTACGTTCGTCGGTTCGCGGTCGCCATTGAAGAATCTTAACGCCCCATCGGACGTCGGTTCTTCGAGCTATGTGCCCTGCCCACTGCCACTTCAGCTTGCAAACTCGCCTCGCTATGTCGGTCACTCCAGTCCTCCTATGGATTTCCTCATTTCTGATTAGATTGATTTCAACTGCTTAACATAGTCCAATTAATTGAATGTCCAATTAATTAAATTAAGTGAAACTCCAGAGTTACTGTCTCAAATAGCTTTTAATGCAAAGTATAGTGCCCAAAGATCTCAAAAAACAAATATTTTCTCTTTTCAAACTTACAAAAATAATATCTCTTATTATAATCCTATTGTTAGAATGGCTCGTCAGTATAATGAATTGGCAAACAATGATTATAAACTAGACAATTTTTTCCCTTAAATGTCTTCCTATATTGTCTCTCTAAAAGAACCTCTACACCAACTCCAGTCAGGCTGTCTCATCCAGCTATCTTTAAGTCATAATTGTTTGTTTTTTGTGTTACTTTAAATAGTAGTTACTTAATAGATTATTTATTTACTTATCTTACTATACTTATTACGATTTTTTTTCTAAAATTGTAATTTGTCGGGTGTATTAATAAATAAATAAATTAATAGAATAATCAAAATTGCAGATCTTTCGAAATACAAGTAGTCGAAGCACCAGAGTTGGATGAGTTACGAGTGGGCACAGGACTGAAGGAGGGTCAAATTGTACAGATCACTTGTAACATTATTGGTGGAGATCCACCTATATATTTCTCTTGGCTCAAGGATGGGAAGAAGATTCCTGCTAATTTAAAGGTGATAAATAATTTGACACCAATGATATTACTCATAGTAATGCTATCTTTATGATGTACATTTTACAAAGTCAGGAAGTTTGATTGAGTATATTTTAAAATTTTTAAAACGTTGAACACCATTTGTCGGCAGATTTAATGGAAAGTCCATTACCAGTTCTATAATATGTAAAGACTCAACAGAAGATTATTTATTGGTAATAACGTGATTTGCAACTTTATATTTTCATCGGTTCTAAAATACCTTCTTGAAGGACAACAGATATATCCCTACTAAAAAAAAAATTAAAAAATAAAATTCATTAATTTAAGCCTGGCTTGATTTCGAAGCACTTATAAACGTCACTCAAATCTGGGAGCGATTAAACGCTTGCCACCAGCTGTGAAATATCTTCTTGAAGAACACTATTTAGCAGATCTTATTGATAGATTTTTTATCTTTCAGATAACAGAAAGAAGTGCTGAACTGTTTAGTGTCTTGATAATAAAACGGGTTTCCTTAGAACATTGTGGAAGATATACATGTATAGCAACGAACCATGTTGGAAAAGTTAACCAGACGGCAGATCTTTTCATCAACGGTAAGAAGTTCTATGACATCCTAAAGCATTTGTTTCCATAAACATATAACCAGCAAAATACTATGAGCATTCTAATTCTTGGGAAACCTACCATCATCTGATTTCATGTCAGACTGCCTAGTGATATGCGATAAAACATAAACTATGTAAAGCCAATAAAAGAGACAGCACTAATTCAAACCTGATTTAATTTTAGACATTGTATTGTATAAGCTCCATATAGTCTGAATATGATGACGAAAATATTTTTAATTTTGCATGGAATTTAAATGTGAGAATTGTATTCTATTCTCAACAACTTGTGCAATAGAATATATTATTGTTATCAGCATTGATGTGGCATGCACTCCTGTTTGATATAAATATCTTATCCATGTACCACACTTAAGTAATTTACAGGCCATTTTTATTTACTTTATTTTCTTTTTACTTTATTCCATTAACAGGATGTCCTATCATATTGTTTTCAATCTCTTCTTTTCAATTCTTTATAATATTCTCTTCTCTGTTCTTTTCATATCATTAAGTTAAAATTTTATCATAATATTTATAATATTTTAATTCTCATAATAATGAGTTTTATTTCAATGAATTATATTCAACAGTGGCACCGAAATGGACAGAGGAGCCGGTGAATACGTCGCTCTTGTTGGGTCAACGAGGAGTTGTGTTTTGTAATGCTAACGGTTATCCTACGCCACAAGTGCATTGGATGAAACGGGATGGTAAGATTGACACCAATATTTTTCTTCTCTTGAACAGTTTGTAAGGCGGCGGATAGATTTTACACATGGCTTAAAATATAGGTCCAAGACATCTTTTATACTTAATCCCTTAACGGGCAGAACATGTTGTAGATTTTCATTGCTTTTCTACTTTAACTCAAAGCCATAAGGTTCATTTTATGGTGGGAATATGTTCACCACTACCTTGCAAAGGGTTAAGAATATAGGGTGTATAGGGATCCAACTACGATCTAAAGAGCCCAAGTCAACCTCACCTGCAAGTGGTGGACCTTCCGTTCAATAGACGAGGCTCTGGTGAACAAAACAGTTACAGCCAGTAAGCGGCAGTTCCATAGCTCGCCATCTATTACGTGGGGCCAACTATGTAATTGGCGAAGTGTGGGCGTTTAATATGCCTCTGCCTACCTTTTCGGGAAAACAGGAGTGTATGTATGTATTTTAGGATATCCAAATAATTATATCCATTAATAAAGATACAATTTAATTTGATATTAGATATGTATATAACATGTAAAATCAATATTGTAATGTCTTGTTTAGAAAAAGTTATTGTGATTTAAAAAAAAACGACTTAGTTCTTACTAAGAAATTAATTTAAATAAAACGTATCATTAAGAACTTACATCTACTCGTTATTGTAACAAAAAAACAAACAAATAAGAATATTAAGTTACGAGAATTTTTTTAAAAATCGTTTAATGTAGTTAATGCTTGGTGAAAATGAAGAGAAAGTAATTACAGAAAGGCTGAAATGAATGAAAGATATTTTGACCTTAATTACTAAAGTTATTTGAAAGAAAAACTGAAAAGGACTAAATATACAAAGTCTGTACAAATAGTAAATCTATCTGGAAATATATTTTCGTAAAAAACTGATATAATTTCTTGAGTTGTTTTTACCCAAGCTTCAAATATTTTGTATTTAAAACAATGTTTGTAGCAGAAAGCATTTTTTGCGTTGAAATGTTATTAATGTACTCCTTCGTAGAACTCTAATATTTAAAGAAAAAGATTCGATTAAAATAAGATTATTGAAAGTGAAAATGCTTAATTCCATTTGGGCTCCGATGAAGCAATAAAGTAGTTATGAATGTCCCTGTGTGCGTGCTAGCTTGCCTTTGGAGATGCTCTCTGTATTGTATTGAATCTATGAGAGTTCGATTGACAGTACCGTTTGCATATTCAATGCCAGTTGGTGTTGTAAATCTAGTTAAAGTTAAATTTTTATATTTACTTTGTAAGAGAACTTCACAAATTCTTTGGAAAAACTAAATTTCTGTAATCGTATTATAAAACAAACTCGCTTTCCGCTGATTTTTTGTCCCTATGTATACTTAGATCTTTAAAAGTACGCAACGGGGGTTGATGCGGTTATTCAAGAGGAATATTTATACGTAGCTCATCTGGACGAAGTCACGGGCAGCCGCTAGTCGTTATATAACTTACTAACACGCCCAATTCCTACGGGCAGAAGCTTGAGTATTAAGGAATGGGATCAAGTCTCCCCTCATACCAGTCATATTCGTCTGCTACTACTTTCAAGACACTTAATTCAAACACAATTATATCCTGTCTATCACAGACTTCACATAACTAACAAATTAACATACATTTATAAACACAATTTCTAATCAACATATCGCATTGCTATACTAAAACTGATTCAACTCAAAAAAGTCGAATTTTGATTTAACCTATTTTTCTGATTCTCCATTCGATTACCTATATAAAAATGAAACCGTAGTAAATTTACTTCGGCAAGAGCTCACTAGATAGCATAAGGAATCACTATTGTTGAATGAATGCATTTCCCCCACTACCGTTGAAACCAAACTATTTGCTAATAGTCCCACAAAAGTATTTTTTTCAGTTGATACAGTTTTAATACAGCAGTGAGATATATTTATTTTAGCAACTTTAGGAATATGGAGACCAGTGTTAGATATAGCTGGTGGTGGAGTAATGAGCTACCCAAATGGAACTCTCATTATTGAAGTAGTGTCCCTGGCAGACGAAGGCATGTATGCGTGCAACGTAGAGAATGGGGTCGGCGAACCGCTAAACAAGAATCTTTGGATCAGCGTTAATAGTAAGTGTTTTACTCTTAGTTCCTGTTACGCTGTTAATGTAATGGCTGATAGTATTAATTTTTTAATATTTAACAAACAAAATTAATTATAATAAAATTATTATAAAATTTATTGTGTAGAAATTTGTAGATAGTTTTTCTTCATAATATGAAAATAAAAGATTCATTGGGAATATTATTTTTACTAACTTCTTCTTAACGTTCTTTATTTATGACTCGAAATATTTCTTGGTTGTGTAAGGATATAGCTACAAATGAGAAATAGGAAAACAGCCAGACCAAGTCGAATATTGTATTCATGTATGTAAATATGTCCGAGGCTGAGATTATGCTTTATAAGGCGTTTCTATAACGATTATTATTATGATTTTGAAAAAATAGTGAACTGAGTTTTGTAAGTTCTTTTACAAATACTGTCTCCTCTTTCAAATCTAATAAATGCATTATTCATATTCATATTCATTTATTTGCCATAAATAGGGTTACATATTGTGGATTTTATTATAACTATTTGAGCTCTGCCTATTTAGCTACATTATTACATAGCATGCAAACTTAAATCCTAAAAAAAGGTTACATTGATTGTTCCTACTTCATAAAATTATTTATTTAATTAATTTTAATATCATAATTTTTACATTTCTTATAACTATTGTTAGGACTAGATTAGCTATATTTATTTCATATTTAAAAAATCATTTATAGAGTAAAAGCTCTTTTCCATCAACCATTGCCTTAAAACCGTTTTATACCTGTTATATGGCAGGAGTTTTATTTCATTTGGAATGTTATTGAATACTCTGATAGCCATCGCATAACCATTATTATTAAATTTACAACTTCTCGGTGCAGTATTTAAAATAAGCTTGTTTGGATTTCGCAAGCTTCTGTTAGTGTTATCCTTTGCCTGCTGATAGAGGTACTGATTTTGCTTTACAAATTTTCCCATTTCCAATATATAAATACAAGGTAGAGGCAAAATATTCAGCGATTTAAAATAAGGCCTGCAGGAAACATCTGGTGCAATGTTTGATAAAGCTCGAATGCATCTTTTTTGAGCAATAAAGATTTTACTGATATATGTGCCATTTCCCCAAGATATCAGTCCGTATCTGATTATTGACTCTACGTATGCATAATAAGCCATAATAGCTGTTATGTTAGATCAATCAGCCGTTTTTCAAATTGTAATAACTTGTAACTGGCGGAAGAAAAAACAAACCTTGACGACTTTCAAGCTCCCGTCCGCAGTGAATGGGCGCGCTAGTTTCTAAGTTTGACTTTCATAAGAGCTCTTTTGAGCCATATTGAATCGGTGATTTTAACTTTTGCAGCGGCCCCGAATTATTAATTCATTCTTAAATTCGTATTCCTATTTTGAATCTAAATCAGTGATTTAAAATTTGCCATTTGCCCAATTTTTTATGCATCTATTATTTTTCCTTGTAATTGAAAATATTTTCTAGAGCCGGTGCACTTTGAATCCCTGGGCTCGAATCTGACGACTAAAGCTGGCCTGCCAGCTACATTGACGTGTCGACCTCTTGGAGACAATCCTATAAGGATTAAGTGGAGCTTGAATGGAAAGCCTGTGGATTTCACTTCTTCCAGGTAATTATACTCATTACAAACACAATATTGTTGTATTTAACGCAAATTATGGGACTTGCTAGCATTGACTAAGGGATCTGAAGAGAGTGTGTCTAATATATTATATTTGTCTTTACCTATCTCAGGCCAATTGTGACCTGGGCATTTCGTAGCCGAAGTTAACTAAGTAAATTTCATGGGTCTTTATAATCAACTGGAGATTATCACTAATCTAAATATATTGAACGTAAAAAATGATTATCTCTGTCCATATGAGGGTAAACGTATTTGAGACATTTGTGATTAAGAGGAACGTAAGCCGGGGATTGTATTATTAAGAAGTCATGTTGGGTAGCTTGCAAAAATTTTAGCTGTCTCCGGCAATCTAATGGAGTATGATAAGGGGAGACTCCTGAGCCCGGTAATTGGTTGAATTATGATTATTATGATTAGTGTGGGTAAAAAATTGTTACTTCAAGCTATTAAACCATTTAATTTGTTTCATATGCTTTCTAAAAAAGTATTAATATAAGATAGTAGTAACTAGTTAATAAATACTCGGCTGTAGTTTTCGTCTTAGTGACTTTGTGTTATAAAATATGCCATCTGTATATTTTAAAAATAACTCACTGGTCCGTGTTTGTGACTAAGGGGTGAATCACGTTATTCCGTTTGCTTTTAGTCTCGCATTTCCTTTTCATGTAGTTCACAGCAGAGAGAAAAGATGGCGTTGTTATGATGTTAGATATTTTTTCGAACACATTTTAGATTTTAGAAAGATTTTATATCATCTTTTTGATAATGTTGTATTTTATTCAGTTTGAAATTCAAATTTTACGGATGCCACATTAAAATGAGTTCTTATTGGAGTACGGTTTTTAAAAATCAATATTACTAATACTACGATGTCTATTTAAGATATTATGGTTACATTCAAACGCAAACAGAAACTATTTATGTGTCTTTATATTAATGAATATACCTTTAACTTGGCCTGCCTTCCGTCCGGGATTCCCCGAAATTTTCTTAGTTTGAAGGGCGTCTGGGAATATGTCCTTAATTAAATTTAGAAAAACATCAACTATTATTCTTTTCTTCCACAGAATAACAGTATCAGATACTTTGACCCACAACGGAATGAAAAGCGTCATAAGCATTAGTTATGTTGAGAGCAGAGATGGGGGTAGATACGAATGCAAAGCCAGCAATCCATATGGTGTCGCTGATTACAATATTAACCTAAATATTCTTGGTGAGTACATCAATCAATCAACTCAGAATAATTATGGGATTGGTGGTCGAAGACGATCACCGAGGTAAATCTAAGTAAAAAGGATTTGCTGAAGTAGAATATATTGATCACAGTAATTTCAAATAATTTATATTCTCCATTATAATCTTAAACAACAATGAACACTTTCTTTGGATAAATCTCTCTTAACTTAAAAACTACTGAACGGATTTCGATAATTCTTTTACAATTCGAATGATGGATTATCTCTGAATACCGCAGGCAGTATATTTAAAAACAAAAATTAGGTATTCGTATTAAGACGTCAATACTTATAACAAAAATAAAAAATAGCTACCGAACCGAAGCAAGGGCATATCGCTATTTAGAATATTAACATTGGATGTGATTTGCAGAACCACCAACACCTCCACTGGACTTACAAGTGGATTCCGTAACGAGCAATTTTGCGAAGATATCTTGGAGGGATACTATCAGTATCCACGTTCAGTTCTACACTATTCAGTACACTACTACCGACTTTATGATATGGGACACAGCGAAAAACATGAATATAACACGGTGAATATGCATAGTTTTCTTTTCTTCTACGTTTATTTTACGTTGATCTTATTTTACTTTTGTTAAGGGAATTAGCCTGATTATGAGGCCTGCTTTTAAATTCCTCAACTGAAACAAAGTGTGAATATAGCTAAAAAGGTGTACCGGGATAGTAGAAGGTGAAAAAATTTGATCTCTGTATGCCCCTACGAAATTAAACAGGACAATAATTGATGTATGTATGCAAATTTAAGATTGTGTGATCTTTTGATGTAGATGTGTTTAGATTTAAAGTCTTCTATAAAGTAAGCTAGCTAAGTTACATCAACTTATGGAGATGTAAGAATAAATTAACGCCGAGTTGTACAAAAGTTAAATAAATTAGCATTTAACATTTCTTCGCTTCGGGAAATGGAGTTTGTCGAGTGTTACCAACAGGCATTGAATTTGAGGCTTCTCTCGTGATGTTTGTTGTGCTTCGAAATTGTAATAAAGATCTAAAACTTTGTGGTTTTTAAGTCCAACTGGTGTTTGTCGTATCTTATTTGCTTTAATCTCTTGCTGTTAACGGTTTTTCTGTTTGTGTAATTACGTAAAAAATCGATGAAACTATTTAACTGGGTTTAGTTTTTGTTAACAAAAGATACTTATGTATATTCGAAATTCTAACATGTTTGATTATTTTAAACAGCTTTATCTAATTTTTATCATTATAACTTATAGAGTCTAAAACAATTTTACATAGGATTGAGGTCTGCTTAAATATGAATTTAAAACACATATAAAAACGTAGGTATGAGGTAAGGAGTTGTTGCAAGCTTCCATTTGGTGCTTTGGTAACTTCTTATCAATTTAGCCGTATGTTTGAGTGCCATTATGTGAATTCAAAGTCTTAAAAAAAAATCCCAAGGTTTTTGATATTGTAACCTATGGCTACAGGGAAGAAAGACAAATACTTTTTATTTCACCTTTTTCTATATTTACAGACAGGACGGTGAACTTAGGCAAAGTATAGAGCTGAGAGATCTGCAACCAGCAGTCGACTATAGAGTGAGAGTTGCTTCTGGGAACCAAGTTGACTTGAGCCCTTTTACACAACCCGTTCATTTTACGACGCAGCAAGAAGGTGAGAAACCTTTTTATAAATATATAGTACCCGACAGTAAGAATTGCACACAGGCAATGGGAAAAGAAAGTAGTTTTACATCTGTATATAAGTCACGTGTGTGGCGCCACATCTTATAACAAAATAGAAGTACTTCTATTTAATTTTATTGGTTATGCTAGTTACTCTAATCTTTGCAAGACAGTTCTGTACAAATAACGTTGCTGTTTTCTTATGATTTATTATTACTGAAACTTCATTTACCTTTGTCAAACACGTACCACATGATAAAGCTGAGCTTATCTGTTACCATTATGTCATAATTGATATTTTTGGCTTAAGCAGTCGATGTAGTTCGTAGTCTAATAATCCTTATCTCTAATTATGAAGTCTTTATAAATACTTTAATATTTTATTTCATGCAACAGCTCCGTCATCTACGCCACTGGGAGTTCAAGTGCAGCAAACAGAAAATCCCGGAGAACTTACAGTTACTTGGGTTCCGCCTCCAAGAGAAAGCCATAATGGTCTGTTGCAAGGATACCATGTAAAAGCGGTCCCGAGAATCACCGGCGAATCAGGTAACTGCCTCTTATTTATATCTTCGGGTATGCAAGTAGGAAAAATCACTAGAAGCCCGCTTGATGATAAGCAGAAACTTTATTCTCTTAGCTCATAACCGTCGCACTGCAGCTGAAGACTCATTATTTCTCTGATTGTGATTTAGATTTTCTGCTGTACTTCATTGTTCGTCGAGTACCTAGTATCACAAAGCTGTTATCATACCACAAAGTTCAAGCAGTTTCTACAACAATCTAACTTTTTGAGAGTAAATTTAATACATAGTCCTGCTTGTAAATATAACAGAGCATACCATTACCAAAGAGATCGCTGCCAGGTTGTATTTTGAAACCTTCCAAAACCAAATAGACCTGACACAGAATATTAAACTATAACTTCTGGCCTAAGTTAATGAGCTAAAACCATTAAAAGCAGAGGCCACTTAGTCTTTAAAATTAAGAAAGGATAAAATTCATGCTTGAAAGTCGGCTATGAATATAAATTTGTTATAGATAGCAATGAGGAAGTCAGATTAGCCTTGATTGAATTTCTCAATATCGAAATAGAAAATGTGTGATGCTTAATTGCATCCTTACCTCCTAATTAAGTTCTAATTGTAGTGTACATAAATCTTATACAGCTTTTAGTTCTGTTACTTGGGACTACTACTTTTAAGTCCTTGTTTTTTCATAGTGAAATAAACTTTCTCGGTACCTAATTCTAAGTGCTTCACCAGTGCCCACATTAACTTAAGTTTCTAAATGAATATGTTGTTAAATTTTTTTTAACAGTTGACAAATCTTCCAACAGCATTATTATAACTTGTTGTTTTTTACATTGATTTCAGGACCAAATGATACGCATACCAAAGTATTAAAAGTTGTATCTAGGAAAGGAAAACAAGAAACTACGCTTACTGGATTATTAAAAAACACAAGGTATAACAGTTATTTTATTAAACACTACTGATTGTCTGTTACCAGTTGAACAAAAGTAAAATATACATCTTTATGTAAACTTTTTTAAGCAATTCACATTTTTTTTTCTGACTTCATTGATGTTTTATGTTTTCTAAATGATATTGATTAGGTTTGGTTAATAATAATTTTCCTTCCTGATTAATTTCAGATATGCAGTGACTGTGAGTGCTTTTAACTCTGCTGGTAATGGACCATTTTCTCTGCCAGTTTATCAAACTACGAGAGAAGGAGGTGAGAATATAACAGAATTATTTGATTGCAAAAATATATTAATATCTCAGCCTATTATATTCCCACTATGTAGGCGAAGAATATTAGATTTATTATAAATAAATAAATAAATAAATAAATAAATAAATAAATATTCTCTTACAATCACACCAATTCTTTAGTTCCAAGATAAGTATCACTAAGAACTTGTGTTATGGATACTAAAGAACGGATAAACATACTTAAATACTTTTTTTTTTTGTAAATAAATACTTAATATACATAGGAAAACACCCAGACCAGAACAAATATTCATGTTCATGCACACAAAGATTTGTCCTGTGTGGGAATCGAACCCACGACCTCTGGAGTGAGTGCAGGTATACTGACCTCCACGCCAAATCGGTCGTCAAATATACAATTATATTTATCATATTTGTTTAATTTAAATATACTACAACATATATTTCCAATATTGGCGTATAAACTCTACTCGCACTTGAAAGTGCAAAGGATGAAGATCTTACGTCACTGAAGAGGGCAAAGTGACTTTACGCAAGTTGTTGTTGGTCATGGCCATCTTTTTACCGATTATTTCCGTCGTAATGGGCTGTGGCCCAGCAAATAATAATAATAATAAGATAGAATATATATTTCTGTTATTCATATTACTGTTTTCTTTTTGATGTGACATTGCTTTCTTTGGTGGTATATTGGTAAAGATTTGACAATATTCGAAATAGACAATGCACTTGCAGTACGAATCAAAAGTTCTTGAATAAACTACCTAAACAGTTTCAGTGAAAGTTTATTTAGATTATGTCGAAGTTTAATAACTTAGTAGGTACTTCAAAATTATTTGAATTCTTAAACTTCACTAATTTGGAATACTAATTTATTTTATTTGTATGCATATGTAGGAGATAATAAATATGAGGTATAAAAGTGACATTTAAAATGTCTTGTCTTCAGCTCCAGAACACCCTCCATCAGGAGTAGAATGCCGTGGAGTATCGTCCTCGTCTCTTCGAATATCCTGGCAACCCATAACATCACCCGGAGCTTCTCTTCTTGGATACTCTGTATTTTATTCGACTGAAGGTATGCTTTTGATAACTTGCATTGTACCGCTTACTATAAAAGTATTGTTGAAATTCATGTTAGCGATTAAACTGCTATGTCTCTGTGTTTAATCTGTAGAATATTTGTTACCTTATGAATTCTTTTACGGAAGTTTATTTAAAATATTTTTTATGTTACATCGGCTTAACTTTTGGACCCAACATGCTTCCCTGTAGTTTTCAGGGGAGCATATTGGGTCAGATATTAAAAAAAATTCTATGAAACTTCGTATGCCATTAATTGAGAACAATATTAAATGTCCATTTAACGGAAATTTCAGATGGCTCATGGCAAAACACAACTTCCCTTCACACAGAACTGTATCTTCAAGCGTTGTTGAAGTATACCAACTACACTATAAAAGTTTCTGGATTCTCCAATTATGGGATTGGGCCATTTTCGTTTCCGATTGTCTGCACTACTTTACAAGATGGTAAGCCTATGATAATTTAGTACAATGTTCTTTCGAATCATTTTAAATGCCGTCATCAACAGTCTTTTTTCGTTTTCTTTCAACATAATTATTATTTTCCAATATCACGACAGTTAGCGCGCATTATTCATTTGGTTAACAATACATTTTAATGGCCGTTCCCATTACCAGTTACCTCTTAATTATTAATTATGTGATTGGTCCTTTTAATCTTTACGTATTTCTCATAATTATTTTATGTTCGTAAGGGTATTTTTAAAGTGATTGCAAAGCAAACAAAATGTTAATTATTCTTTCCTTGCTAGCTTTAATTCGAAATGATTTACTGATAGCACATTATCTGCCACATTTACAGTGCCCGGTCCACCTTCAGCCATCAAAGTGGTAGTGTCATCATCCACATCACTCCTTGTCAGTTGGAGACGACCAGAACAGGCCAATGGAGAATTGACCCATTATACTGTTTATGCAAAACCTGTTTCAAGGTATTTTTTATTATTTGTATTATAGGTTGATTTTAATTATTTAGTCATTGTGATCTCATCTTTACTCGAAACGATTACCGTTTCTGGTTTATCATTAGCAATTGAAAAGAAGGATCATTGCTCTTACCGAAAGGGCTAACCCTTTACCTGGAACAGTGTTATGATAGGTATTGGTATAGGCAGACATGACTTGTCGTCCTACTATTAAAATTTCTAAAATGCCTAAAACATACGGATCCCAACCTCTCTGAGCTTGGCTTAGTTTTGGTGATATCGACGAAATATATTGACGACCGTATAGCCTCGCGATGACACGAAATAACACCACTATAACTATTTTTAATATATGGCAGATGAATTTAGACATTTAATATAAAATCCGTATTCTAAGCCAGACAAATCCTTATATATTTCAGTACCGGAGCCCCACAAAGCTACCGCGTGGAGGCAAATCTGGAACAATCGAGACAGCTAACGTTCCCACTGACGGGCCTGACTACAGGCAAGCAGTACGAAGTATTTGTCAGAGCTCATACTGCGGCTGGGGAAGGCGCGCCTTGTAACCGGATCCATATTGAACTGTCTAATAAAGGTTAGTTATTAGTACGTAGTTTATTTATCACCAAGGAACAATAATATATGTTTTTGAACTATACACATAGCAAATGGCATATTATCATAATAAAAAATTTAGAAGCAAAATTGACGACCAATTTATTGTGGACATCGATATACCTCTATTGCGGTCGTGAGTTCGATCCCCATATAGGGCAAATCTTTTTTGTGCATGAACATGAATATGAGAAGCGTTCCTCAAAATAGTAGCGCTATGTTCCTTTTTATTAATATCTTACTTTCTTTTTATATTGTTTTATATAAGGGGCGCTCCGCAAAATAGAAGCGAAGTTCCTTTTTATTAATATCTTTCTTTTTATATTGTTTTCTATTCAATCTGGGTCCAATAGCGTTCAATACCAATAGCAATGTCAGATGGTCTCTGACTTTTTGAAGTTGTTTGAGAACTGGGTTAATTATAGGGTAATATAAAGTATATCAACTCTAAAATCATTTCCTTTCGGTGGTAGCTGGAGTTTCATACTCGGAGGCCAGGTTTCAGTGGGTGTGGAATGCTCTTTTTTATTTTCAAGTCGGTAAAAAAATTGATTTACGCAGTCCAAAGGGGAACCAAAAGGGGGTGTGGAACTCACAGGCAGACACGACAGACACGAATAATACCCACTACAAACCATCCGGTTCAGTACCTGGGTTGCAGCGTCTGACACCCGCCCGCAGCCAACGTCCCCGGGCCAAATACGGGAGCCTATGTGGAATGCTCATTGCTTATCATCTTCCGAGTCTTATTTTGGTTGCCACCGTACTGACCCAGAGTCCTCCTCGGGAATGCTGCTCATTATTAATCATCATCATCCTTGCAATATCCCGGTTGCCCTAGACTAAAGCTTAGGGCCCAGTATGTGCTAAATTTCAGTTATTATACGAAGTGACTGCCGTCTACCTTCGAGAGAGGCATAATTCTAAGGTTGAACCAATTGTTAATATAATTACAATATGTCTGAGTCGATGTCCTTTGATATTAAAAAACTTTTCATTAATAGTACCTCCCCTTCCATCCTTTTAGTGGTAGCTGGAGTTGCATCACTTGGAGGCCCGGTGTCAGTCGGCGTTGGAAGCTCCTTGCTGCTGGTGTGTCAATGTGTAGGAGTGCCTCCCCCAAGGACAGTGTGGTATCACAAGTACAACATCATCACTCATCACCCCAGGTTCACCAGGAATCATGACGATAGCCTTTTGATTAACAGTAAGTAATAATGTTTTTAGTATAGAACTTGGTACATTTGTCATTTGTGCCCTTTTTCGGAATACCGTAAAAAGGAGTATATTTCAAAGCAAAGTGACGTTGAAGCTTAAATAGAGCTTTGTTGGTTTTAACTTTCCAGACATAGACCAGTCTCTAAGCGGTAACTACACCTGCCTCGCCAAGAACTTGTATGGGTCTGACGCGGTTTCATACGATGTGTCTGTACTACCGACCCCAGACCCGCCGACTGTTAGAGTAATTCCTCATAAGAACGCGTTGCATTTTCATTGGGATCCCCCTAGGAAGATTGGAGGGAAGTCGCAGAAAATCAGTAAGTCAGCTATGTGTATCATTATTATATAATTTTGAGTTGTAAACATAAGATAATTATAAAGATAGGCACTATGAAATTGGGACAAAAAGTACTTAGGTATATATTTAATAAAGTAATGTAATAATAATCTTTGTAGACTAGTTTTATCAAATCTTATTCATATGTAGACATAAACTGAACTTAGGCAAACACAATATATTTGGCGGGAATACGTTTTACTGAGAGACACGTCCTCGCGTCGCGATGCCGTAGTGGGACTGGCGGGCGAATGGTGAATACGCTTGGACCGATAGGCGTGTGCGGGGGTGCGAAGGCGGGCATAGGGTTGCGCGGGAGGCCTAACTCATACGCAGCGTGCAAAAACCACAAATACACAAACAAATACCGCACCACAAATACAGTAATCATAAAAAAAAATTTAGTCAATTTGACCCGTAATCAAGCTCTTTACACTTACAACAAGACATTTTCATAGCTACAAATATAAATATTACTAAATTGTAAATTTTTTGACGATCGGTGTAGTATACCCGCACTCTGCTCCTACGATCGTTAGTTTGATTCCCACACAAGACAAATCTTTGTGCGCGTAGACATGCATATATGTTCTGGTCTGGATGTTTTTCTATAATTATGAAGTATGTATTTACAAAAACAAAGTATTTATATATGTATATCCTCTATTTTGTATCCACAACACTAGTTCTGAATTATACTTATCTTGCAACTAAATATATAATAATAAGTTTAATACTGTTTGTTTAGTTAATTAATAAATTCATATTTATATTAATTAACTAAACAAACAAACAGCATATCATATTTTGACAACTCAAAAGCGTGTTCTATAAATAATTTTAAATAATTGCGATCTATTAGTATGGGCTAAGATGCTTTATCTTGTGTTATCTTGTGCTTTATATTATGTTAACCCGTTATGTACTAGCGTTGCCAAACGGCAACACTCAGTGTTCTTGTATTTAAAAAATGATTAAAAATTGTAGATGATTGGTTTGAAATAAATTTATGATTGAAGCGATTCCTGAGCGTATATAGAATGACAAGGATAGTGTCAATCAATGTGATAAATAAAAGGCGGGTAGTTATGACAGAAAAAGTGTAGTGTTTGTAAAAAATTGCTGATCGTAAAATGTAAGTAAACTTTTTATTTTATATAATTTTCATTTTATAACTTTTTTACACTAAATTATATTTAACGAGTGTCTTGCTATATAATTAATGCCTACTTCAGTACTTTATTGGTATTTTTTTTGGAAATAAACATAGTTTTCTTGTCGTTGCCATATGGATACGCTAGTCCAATATGGGTACATATAATCGAAATTCCTATTCTTTTTTAGATTGAGTGTGGCGGATATACTGGACCTTTTTTGAATATAAAGATGATGTGTTATACACTTAGGTACGACGTGTTTATTGAACCTCCTGAGGTAGCTGAATGCACGGATGTTCTGCTGACGAGGATTCTGGTGGAAATGTCGACAACCTTACTGGACGTCAGTTACAAGCGCCAGCAACATTGAGTGTGCAAACTAAAGATATTGAAGATTCGGATGACGAGTGTAAGGAACCACCAAGTAAAAAACGTAAGACTTTGCCAAAAGCAAGTTATACATGGAAGAAACAAGATTTCCCTGAGTTCACACAGTAGGAGTTTATCGCACCCCCTTTAGCGTGTGACCCTACAAGTATGGATCATACTGGTTTCTTCGAACTTTTTTTGGATGAAGAGGTTTACAATTTATTACAACAAGAAACTCAGAAATATGTATTATTTCAAAACTATCCTGATCCCAACATTACACTTCATGACCTAAAATGTTTTATTGTGAGTATCAACAACGCGTGGATACTTTTACGAAAATCAAAGACAAATATACCACAACTAGATTTTCGAAGAGAGATAGCCACTTCTTATCTAAGGAGACATGGGAAACCACCAAAGGCGGAGGCCGACCATCAGCTTCTAAAACTGTCGCCTACGTGGGATTTGACGAACAAAACCATTTTCCACAACACATTGACAAAAAAGAAGATGTGCAGGTACTGACTGTAAAACCATTGGGCGCATCCAGTGTGGGAAATGTAATGTTGGGTTTTGGATAAAATGTTTTGCAGCTTATCATACATCCTAATAATTATTACTGTTTCCTACAAAAGGCTACGTATTTTTCAAAAACTTATATTATTAGTTCAATATTACTGTTTTATTTCGTCTACATAACAAGTTTATGTAGTTTCTTTTTTGTCGATAATTCGTTGTTTTGTACTCTTTTTAGCCTAGCGTTGCCAAGTGGCAACTGCTCAAAACTCAATAATTGACATAAATTGATTTTTTTACACATTATTAACTTATATTTTAAACCCTAACAAGCTCTTAAAACTAAACAAAATGAATAAAATCAAATATAAAATAATTCAGTCCTTAACGGGTTAATTCCTTTTTTTTTCAATACACTTCAGGCTACAACTTGACCTGGAAAGAAGCGAATGGATCCTGGCAAGAGGCGTGGTCTAACAAAGGCACTTCAATCCAAGGCATCCAAGAGTACACTCTCCAAGGTCTTAAATGTGGGACCAAGTACTCCATACGGATGACGGCAGCTAACAGTGTTGGGGCTTCACAACCGACGTATATTGACGCCACTACTTTGGGGGGAGGTATGTTTTTTTTCTTTTAAATTATGGCTTCATGCGTCTAGCACATCTAGCCAGTGTCAAGTAAGTGATATATTAATAATATATAATTCATAGTAAATAAGAATGAGTGATGATCAAGATGATAAATGGTAAATGAGATCCCTTCCCTAAGCCTCTTGAGTCCTCAGTAAAGATGTGGGACTATACTGAGATCTCACATGGACTCCTTGAGAGAATTTGAAAAGTGATGTTGCACTGCTTTGTTTGATTTACCATCACTCATGTATCAACACTGAACGGTAATAATCCACCGTTATTACTCATTAATGTTAGAAATATAACAAGTTTTTGAAAATAAAACAAAACTGCAGACATTACGCTTCACTTTCCCGCCAAGAAGTCCTCGGGAGGTATGTTGTAACACATTGGTTTAATCATCATATCAGCCTTATGACTCGTCTGCTAAACATTGGATACGACAATAGATTAAATACCACGCTGGGCATGAGGGTTGGTTACCGCAGTTCTAGCCAGTATGCGGCATGACGCTGCTATACATCATCCGGTGGGATTTCTCTTCGTCGATTTTTACGACTCCTCATGAGATGAGAGGGGGTGGGCACTATTTGAGGCCAATCTCACGACAAATGGCTTCACGAGCTGGCTTAATTGGCTCCGGTGGAGCATTTGTACATTCAATACTAACGCGATCATTTTCGAGAAGTTTTTTGTTGGAAGAAGCAGGCTTCTCACTCACGGGACAGAAATTTGTCAAATTTGTCAGTTGTTTGGCCAGCGAATTTTGGTTCAAGGATATTTTTATTATTAAAAATACGAGCTAAGTGCGATTAATTTCTCGCAATGTCCTTTCGTAATTGTTAACAAAAAATCTCTTGTACTTACTCTATTGTGTGCGATACAATTTATGAAGTGGCCTGCCACATCGTTAAGAGATCAGTTCTTTCAAGACGATTAACAGACGAGGCTTTGCCAAACATAAAAGTTCTCGATAAGCGGCAATAAGCACACAGCCTATTACGTAAGAGGTATTAGCGAAACACACACACACAATAACGCCTGATACCCCGAAGGGGTAGGCAAAGGCATATTATATTCTCACATTTCGCCAATCATAATGCTGTTCTCACGTAATAGGTGGCAAGCCTACTGCCACTTATCGGAAACTTTTATGTTCTCCAGGACCTCGTCTATTGATCGGCAAGTGCACCACTTGCAGGTGAGGTTGGCTTGGACTCTAGAGTTCTTGGTAGGACCCATATACACCCATAATTGTATAAATAAATAAACCGTTCCCGGTTCTTCAATCTTCACTTCACAACCTCAAAGACATTAAAGTAATGCTTAATTTGGGGTAGAAACCTCATAAATGTCATAAGAGAATCAAGCCTAAGAAGCACTTATCGTTACGAATGTTTTTCCAGTACCAATTTCACCAACGAGTACAGAGTGGTTCTGGAGTAACGCCAGTCATGTGTACATTCAACTGAGCGGCTGGGATGACAATGGCTGCCAAATAACGAGGTTTGATGTGGACTACAGAGAATATGGCAGCAAAGTGTGGATCAGGGCGGAGAATAAGATTGTAAGTATTGTAACTGGTCATAATCTTCAGATCTCGCTTGACGATAAACAATTTAAAAAAAAAGTGATTTAAGTGGGATAAGCACGATAACGTCGCACGGACACGTCGATGTCCAGCAATCTATAGACAACCAATAACCCAATAATTTCTGTATTTATTTTATCATTGCATCTTGCTCGCTGAACTGTGAAATATTCTAATAACTGTAAGTCTATCAATCCAATAAATCAATCAAATCGTTTATTACGAACACAGATTACAGGATAGGTGTTAAAATACAGGTTTAGATCTAGCTGTGGTCTGCCTTATGGGCGTACAATAGTTGCGATTTCACATAACACGAAACCAGATTTTGCCTGTACTCTGTTCTGAGTTTACTATTTTGTGAATCATCGTTGATTTCCCCACAAAACCTGAATTCTTATCGTGATGTCGAAAACTTCTTCGACCAGTGTGTGTTGCCAGCGATGACTTAGGGGACTAAGACGTCCCCTCCGACTACCACCGACCACACATTGTCGTGGTGGGGGGGCTGAGTACCTCCCGGTAGGGCGCAGGAGGCGCCAGGGAAAAGGTAACACCCAGAGACCGACGACTCTGGGTGCCCTTAGTACTGACTACCGGGGGGGAAACTAAGAGGGACCTATGGAGGGCGCTGCGGGTAGGCCAGGCGGGCCCGCTCAGCAGCGCCAGGAGGGTCTAGGCAGCGGGGGCAGGGGGCCCCTGCTGTCTAACCATGGACCCTCCGGGAAGTCGGCCACACACGCTATGGTCGCAGGGGGAGGTAGGAGGGGCGCGTCCACTGCGCCTCTCTGAGGAGGTCCTCCCGGTTTTGGTCCGGGGGACGTTGGCCGCAGGCGGGGTGTCAGAAGCTGCAACCCAGGTACTGGCCCCCGCCTCTTTCTCAACAAGCGGCGGGCGTCGTCGGAAGATTTTTAGTGGGTATTGCTGCCGGCGGTCGTGTCTGCCGGTGGTGAGTCCCACACCCCCTTTCGGTCCCCCTTTGGCCGGAAGGCAGTGCGTAAATGCATTTTGTTACCGACGTAAAACAAAAAAAAAAAAGGGGACTAAGACGTAGTGCCTGACTATTGGCCTGATAAGGAAGCTCAAAGTCGCTCAACGTATAATGGAGAGAGCTATGCTCGGAGTGTCCCTACGTGATCGAATCAGAAATGAGGTAATCCGTCGGAGAACTAGAGTGACCGACATAGCGAAGCGCGTTTGCAAGCTGAAGTAGGACTAGGCGGGGCACAACATAGCGACCACGACTCAGCAAACGTAGTAGAGGGTGGCCCCACACGCGATGAACCGATGACCCGGTCAGGGCGGCGGGGAGCTGGTGGTTGCAGGCGGCACAGAATCGATCAACGTGGAAAGCAAATGGGGAGGCCTATGTTCAGCAGTGGACTTCAAATGGCTGAAATTATGATTATTGCAGTATGTGATGATAGAAAGACATTAATATATTTTCTTTACTTATTTACTTTTCAGCCTCCTATAGACCAATCCTGGAACCATTACATGCCATCATCCATGCTGAACCAACCGAACTCTTTTGTGATAGGTTCTCTATCGCCTGGTCAATGGTATCAAATCAAAGTTGCTGCGGAAAATTCTGCTGGAATATCTACATATGTTTATGGATATGCTACAACGACTATTACAGGAGGTAACTTAGTAATAACCATCATCCTTCTGTTTCAATCAGCGTTGCTTTATTGTATCTAGTGTCGCCGCAAAATATCCTTTTTTATCATATTCACAAGTGCTACTTTCGTAGTACCTTTAATAATTTAAAATTATTATAATGTTTGATACTGAACGCTTCCGTTTATAACGATAATTATAGTAGTCAAGCGAAGTACTGGTCGGCATAAGAAATCAAATAGCTAAATGTCACTTAACTGCCTTTCCTCTCACCCGCATACGTCATTTCCACGTTATACATCACCACACGGGCGAAGTACAGATTGGCGTCTGTGCCACGTGGCCTACATAATTTTGTGTCCTTCTGTTAGAATATTCGAAGCCCGAGAAGCCTCTTACTTGACTAAACTAACGCACTTGACTAGATTGGTAACGAAATAAAAGTTTTTTTAATAGTTTTTTAATTTATAGATATGTATTCCAATTCCCGGAAACGTGTGTGTGTGAATTTACGTGAATTGTGTGTGTGGCTTTTGATAACTGGTATCAAAATCCACACAGACAATTCACATATTCAAGGACAGACCTCTGCTAAATTTGAGTCATCGTTCCCAAATATCTCGTCTCGCAGAGCTGCTAGTGCTTCTATCCCATATTACCATCAGGTTTTACAAATTGATTAATATTCGAATTGATATTTTCAGAATCGATGGGACCACCTTCGGATTTTTTCGACATCAATATGTTAGTCATCATCTGCAGCTCAATCTTGCTGATGCTCTGTTCTCTAACATGCGTTTACATACTAGTCAAGAGGCATAAGTGAGTAAACATGATATGGTTTAGTATTAAAATTTATGTCATAATTATTATTTATAGGAGATTGGTGATGAGAAATCTTTGACCAAAAGCACAACAGATATAAAACAAACGGCAAATAAAAATGCAAATCAACGATGATTTACTTAATTTGTGGTCTGTTGGAGCAGAACACAAGCTTAAATGGAGACCTGTAGAAAATCTTGGAATAAAATCAATTCAGTGATTTAACTTTTAAATGGCCTAACGTTAAGTCAAATCTTACTTTTTTGATACAAGTAACTATCAGAACCTTAATTTATAAATAATTCTACAAAATTTTGTGTATTTTTTCCAGTCACTCACGTTTGACAGAGTACAGAAACTCGTTGACAGCAGAATGCAAATCAGAACGGAGTAATGTCACTGCAAATACGCCACAAAGCATGCCAGCTGATGTCAATAACAGAGTTTACAGCACTCCAGTACATCTTACATCTGATAATAAACATGGTCAGTAAGCAGTAGTTAGCAGACGAAGAAAATAATTGGATAATCCTAGTTTCTGCTTTTTAATGCTTATTAATCTGAGATTTCACAAAGCAATTCTGCTGATAAATAAAGGAGTTCACAGTACCCTAGTACATGTCACATCTGATATTAGATACGATAAGTTATCATAAGATTCAAAAGACCGATAGTTTGCGATGTTTTGCTGTACGAACCGTTGCTCCATGCCTTATTAGCTTTATTGAATTTAATAATTCCAGAGAGGGATAATGTCTCTGCAAATAATAATGACGGCCTGCAAATATATATAAGCTTGGAAACTCTTGCGTCGCAAGGGAATTTCAAAGCCAAGTGGAGCAAATAATGCCTTACCAAACTTAAAGACTGGAGAGTAAATTGGTGCCGTGTAGTTGTGCAAGATGGCGGAGCTTGTTTAAAAAGTTCTTTAGAACACTCTTTTATGTACAGCACAGTATGAACAGCACTTCTATGTATCTTACATCCATATTAAACTTCTTACCCAAGTAAGCAGATGAATAACAAAATTCAGATAAGCTGTAATACAAGATTAAAGTGTAATTTTTGATAAGTGGTTCTTCGTGCCAATTTAGTATATAACAGGGTATGACTTAGCATCAGAATAACTTCTTATTTAGCTATTACCCGCTGAAATTTAAAAATATGAGGTGGTGGGCAAAATTTAACACAAGGCAACCTTTATTTTTGTTCCACGACAACAAGGTCTCTAGGAAAATCTCAAATTACTTCCTATACTATTTTCCAAATTTTTTATCTTTTTTCAGAACTGTATGAAATCAGCCCGTATGCACAATTTGCGATTGGTTTTCGAACCTTCGGTCATGTAGATAATCAAGAAGCACCCAATCGAGCGCATCTACCGGGGAATAGTAAATCAAGATACGACAGTGGTAAGTCCTCATGAAATAGAACTTGACGACGTTAATAATGCGCTCTCTAGGATAATCCACTTGTTTAGTGCTAATAAGTTATTATTAAATCAAAATAAAACTAAATGTGTCAGATTAAACTTACCTTATGTGCGGCTTGCTCAAACCAGTGTTAGAGTTCGAGAAGTTGAAATAGAATTAGTAAATGAGACGGTTTTTTCTCGGTATAACACTAGATAGGTTGCAATGGTGAGACTCCCATCGGGAAAGTTTCGGGCAGACTGATTTCTGCAGCCTATGCCATAAAGTAGATCCGACAACTAACGGTTATTAAAACAGCTCGTCTAGTCTTCTTCAGCTACTTCCACAGTGTTATGACATAATATTGCATACTGCTGTGGGGTAATGCTGTAGATATTAAATTAATCTTTGTGCTGCAGAAATGGGCTGTCCGTGCTATCTATGGTATGAGATCTCGCGACTCACTAAGGGATAAGTTTAAGGAGATAGGCATAATTACTGTATATTCACAGTACATTTATGAAAACTTACTGCATACTAATAAAAGTAGAAGTAATTTGAGTAAAAGAGTAATAGACATAATTTTAACTTAAGAAATAAGAATAAATTTGGGCATAACCCGAAGAATAGGCTACATAAAGTTACAAATTCTTTTGCGGGGAACAGTATTCGCATGTACAATACGCTGCCAGATGATGAGGCAAATTTATTTATATATAAATACTACATAAAGGGTACATTATGCCAGATGGATTATTATAGTGTAAAAGATTTTATGAACGACAAGGCTGTCTGGAAATGACATGAATTACTCCTTTCTTTCTTTAGATATTAGATGAGATATGATCGTTTAATATTAGATGTTGGTAGTTTTAAGAAAAACTGAACGGTAACCTTAAGGTTACTAGAGCTAGGTAAATTACTACCTTTAGGTAAATAGAGGGGGCATATGACATAGTATATTTATTAGGCAATAAACTCTTCTTCACTATTTCCTGCGGTATTCATTACAGGGAGCAAGAGTGTTGTAGATCATTTGGATCTGAGAATAATGATGTCGCCACTGTGACATTGGTGACTATTACTCTCAAACTTTAGAACACAGCTTAGGTAAATAAGTCTGTAATTTTTGCAGACATTCATCTCTCTAGTCACTTACAAGTATCATCGCTTGCTCCGTGCCTCGGAAAGTACGTTAAGCCGTTGGTCCCGGCTGTCATGAACATCAATGGCAGTCGTTAATAGGAAGTCAGTGCCTTCTAAAAGACTGAAAGCTAGTTTAACCATAGAACTATGTTTCTCTGGGAATATGGGATAGGCTCAGATAGGAGGAGTCACTTACATGTATACTCGTAAATGCTAATCTATTTAACAGCCCATTTAGTTTTAACTCAATGCCAACTACCGCAGTAGTTCAAAATCCAACTCTACAATTATTTAAAAATTCAAATAAAAAGCTTACTTGGAAATAATTATGTCTTTTCTTTTCAGAAACCAGTTTTCAAATGAGGTCAGAGTCTGAGGAAAGTGATTGTGTTTCAAGGACCACTACACTGAAAAGTGTACCAAGAAGTAAGTGTTACACTGCACCACTATGTCGAGTTTAAATGTCACCACTAGGTATCATAACTGCACTCTCAGTTAATGTCCATATTGCCCACTCGATCGCGGCGTTTTCGTGACACCTTGGCTTTATGCTGAGTGGATACCTTTTCTGTGACACTCTTTAAGTACATAGTTAACATAGTTAGTAATTGTAGTTACTTAAATATAATGTATCTGTTTTCTTTCGATGTTGACTCGGAATAAATTATTTTTCTTTCTTTACAAAAAATATAATTCACAGTCTTAAAATAATTTCCTCCCTGACATTGGATTCAAAATCGGTAAGTCAGGTTAAAGACTCGTTCATTTATTGGGTAGCTTATAAAATCTAAGAAGTATAGGAATGGCGGTAGAAATAATTAACCTTGACGATTTTTTTGCCCGTTCTTTTAAGATCAAGCTCCCGCCCGCAGTGAATGGGCGTGTTAGTTTATTAGTTGATTCACAAGAGCTTTATTAAGCCAAACATGAAAAAATGATTTTGATGTGGCTTGGACACCTGACTCCAACAGTATACAGTGGGTCTGCGAGTTGTAAAGTGACTGAATCGCTTTCACTTAATTAATATATACTAGTAAACTAGTATAGCCTAGTCCAAACTAATTTAGGTGGGCTGCATATAAGTTTTTTAATGGTATGAAAAAAAAATTACCTCAACCTAACTCCAAAAGACATACTTATGCTTCTCTTTTTGGGTTAGGTTGAGGTTATTTTTTTACCATTAAAAAACATTTTATTATAATAGTTGCAGCCCACCTAAATTAGTTTGGACTAGGCCCTACTAGTTTGTTCTAAGATCGGGTTTGGCCAGTAACATAAACACATACCAGCTCAGTAATAATAATAAAAATGTTCGTTTGTTAGTTCATTTCTTAAGCAAATTGTATGTTCTTGTTAATACTCCAAAACTAGTGAATTGGATAAGAAGTTAGTATAATTCTTGGAGCTAGTCACACAATACCTATTTGGCCAGTTTATCCCAGTGTAAATCAGAAAAAAAAACACAAAGTACTTTTTTTTAAAAATCTGGCAATAGGTTTGCCGTCTCTTAAGTGGGACCAACTTTATAATTTGCGAAGTATTGGCGTATAATATACCTCTGCCTACTCCTTCGGGAAAACAAGCGTGTATAAATATAAACAAAAAAAAATTACTTTATTTCTCTGGGCTGTATTATATAGTTAATCGATTGGATTTTTAATGTTTTTTTAATTGTCTTAGATTATATTCGCTGCCGTTAATTTATAACTGTTTTGGTGGTTAGTCTATTTTGTAACCATGCTATGGAAGAGCGGTGCTGCCTATCACAAGCAATTTAGCTTAAACGGGAGCATCAACCACTTATGCCTGTAGTAGGTACACTAAGTAACTGAAATAAACTTTTTTGTATTTTTTTTAACTAGTTACGAACGAGACACTTATAAATAATTTTCTTTTCACAGAAGCCTGCAGAGTGCCACATCATAGGTAGCTAATAAAATAGATTACAATTAAATATGGAATAATTTATTACAGGTTGTGTTCAATAACATAATAATTTTAAATCAAATTACCAGATCTCATAATAATATACAATAATATAATAAAATATAACATAGTTTACTAAGATTAGTTGTTTGAAAGAGGTTTCAATTCAAATTGTATAATTTTTTTTTTTTGTAATTAATGTAAAATAAACTTTTTATTTCGTTTGTTCTTAGTGACATTATGTACTTGGATATTTGTATATTTATATTTATTTTAAGTATTTTATTTTTTATTATATTATTTATTTTATTGTTATATTGTATATTTATTTTAAGTAATTTGTGAACTGAGCATGGAATGTATACTGCCATTTATTTTATAATTATAATTTTAAGTATAATTATTTGATAAGTTATTTGATATCACATTGATTTATGATCTCAGAAAACAATTGTTTGGCAAGTCAGCTGTTATTGTATTTGTTATTAGTATTTTCTTTTACGAGTATTTTAAGTTTAAACATAATAAAAATACCTTTTTTACAAAAGTAGCAATTAAACCAAATAAATTAAATGAAACATTTGTAAATAAAATGTAGATTTTTAAAATAAGTTCAGAATTTTTGCATATCCAATTTACTAGACAATGTATATTTATGAGTTTATTAATTGTTTTGTATGTATCTAGCTTAGAATAATAACACCTAGAACGATAGTTCCTTTTAAAGCGGTCTTTCAAAAGCGAGGTAAGAAAAAAATCTATGTGTGCGTAAGATACTTGTATTTACGCTCTACTTGCGTTTGCACACAGTGAAAAAAATCCTGTTGTCATTTCATTCAATTTTCCCTAAAAGTAGGGAAGTTGAAACTTTACACTTTAGCTTAGCCTACTTATTGCATTTAGTTTATGCGAAAAACCACTTACTTTATAATTTCATTAAAAATGTAAATATATTTATCCTGCCTGGGGTGAATAATTTTTCACTAATTATTTATTACAGATATTTAGAGCTATGAAACTCTTAAATTGTTATAGTTAGTCAACTGTTTTATGTAGATAGACCAGAATCGAATAAAACTATTACACCTTTTTAAGATGTTTTTTATGCCATATCAATTAAAATCAATCAATCAATGAAAAAATAAAGATTTTTGTGTTATCGTATTTTAAAGAAATTATTCCACGCGAACAAAGTCGCGGGCGGAAGGTAGTAGCAGATAATTGTCAAATAAAATTTTGTGCTATTTAATTATTGTCTAATTGAGACGTGTTTCACTTACAACAAAATGTAGTAGATTTTTTCCCTTAATGGCAACATTTTCTTTAACTGTCACGTAACAAATAATGAAATTATCTTTTTCATTTTAATTAATGTTTTACTTAATAATTTAAGTTCAAAGGCATAATTTACCCGTGTAATTTTATGTTAATATGTTTCTTGTGCTTTTCCGACGTATTGTTATATCCGTTCACAGCGCAATACGTCATTTTTAATAAAAATATCAGGAGTAGTTATCAATACGACACGACCTTGAGCACTGACGGGCTGCGTAACGAACTTAGCCAATATGACTAGGTTTGAGTTGCCTCACTTTGACGACGCGTTCTGGGCTTCTAGGTGTAATCATTCTAAGGTATCTAGTTATTTTACATAAAGAGGATATTTTACAAACACATTTTTTAGGACATGTCATTCTGCAGACTACTCGTATTAGCGGACAAACCAAAAATTATAAAAGGCATTCCTTTGCAAGACGTTCCGGCTTTGGAATTTTTTTTTGGCACACATGCTTCTCAGCAACTATACTTGCTGTTTCAGGCACCAATTGCACCTAATGGTAAACTTAAAGCGTTTGTATTCTGGAAGTCATCATATCAGATTTATAGAGGCAACTGCTGAACATTAGCCTCTCCAACAAATTAAGTTCTATTTCATACTGAAATTTTGTCAGAAATCTGATCCGCCATATATCACGCATTCTGGACGTAACAATAATTAAAGGCAAGATTTCAAATCGGTGCCAACTGCAATGGTATTTATACAGTTGCTTTGTTGTAATATTTTTTATTTCCAATAAAAACTTATTTCAAATGTGATTGTTAGATAATCCTCAAAAAATGTAAATGAAATTGTTATATTATCTTCAAAAAGACTGATACTAATGATTTATTGTTTTGTAAGTTCGTACGTTACGATTTGACTTACAAATAGAAATTAAATTTCAATAAAAATTATAAATGTTAGCAAGTATTGTCATTTTGTTTTATTTGAAGATTTGTTCCCACTAATTTAACTAATACAATATCAACAACACTAATGTTTAAAAATGTTTTATATTAACCCTTCAACGGCCAGAACATGTTAAAAACTTTCATTGGTTTCCTACCTTAACGCAACTCCATAAGGTTCAATTTATTTGTCCAAAGCCAAATAAAAAAACAGCCAACTACAAAAAAGTTGGTCTTTATCATCATCTCAGATATTCAAAGTCCATTGCTCCTCATATTCTAGCATTACCCCGGTTGCCCTAGACTAAAGCTTAGTACCCAGGGTCTGCTTACTGGTTTAACCAGATTTTAGCTCAATTTCAGTTAATACATATAGCGACTGCCATCTAATCTCCACAACCCAAAGGAACATATAATTCTATGGTTGAACCAGTTGTCAGATTACTGGCACTGACTTCCTATTAACGACTGGTATAGATGTTCATGACAGCCAGGGCCAAAAGCTTACCATACTTTCCGAGGCACGGAGCAAGTTAATTGCGCACATATCTTCGAAAAGCCAGCAGGGTTTGTATGCGAGACCCTCTGAATTTGAAAGCTATGGGTCTTGACACTGGGTTATCGCTGCTCTATTTCAAAATCCTTTAACTAGCCTTTTATGCACCCGGTGCGAACTTTCAAAACTGCGCCCTAGAAAAATGCTCTGACCAGGCTCTGAAAATACAGGCCAGGTATAGTAGGGCGCGTCTACACCATGTTCGCAATACAACAAAATGTAACTACTAGCTACCATGCATGAGATAAAACTAGATACTAGTCTGGTCATTTCTGCGCCTCTTCAGGGTCTGCGCCCTGTGCCTGGGCACTGCTAGCACCGCCCTAGTTACGGCACTGCTTAAATACGCCATGACTTGATAATTGGTCCATCGGGTGGAAGAGCATCCGTTTCTACGTTTCTTCGCGGTTAACATACTCAGCATCATCATCATATCAGCCTTATAACGTCCACTGCTGTACATTGACGTCCCCAATAGATTACATTATATTGAAGGTATCTGCCCACAAGCACAACCCTTGGTAGCCGGGTAGGTGACCGCAGTACAAGACAGCACGCACGATGACTCCGCTTCCTATCATCCGATAGAATTTCTCTTTGTTGACACTTGAGATGAGAGGAGTGGCACTATTCTAGGCCGATATCACTTTACTTTTGATTTACGCCAGTAACTAAATGCCTTTACAAACTGCCTCGCAGCCAAAGGGGGACCGAGAAAAGAGTGTGGGGCTGCGGCAGACGCGACCGCCAGCAAGTCTAACCACTAAACATTTTCCGACGACGCCAACCGCTGTTGAAAAAGGGGCGGGGGGCCAAAGTATAAAGCTTCTGACACCTCGCCCGTGGCCAAAGTGAAACGACATGTGGCACCGACCCTAGATAAACTGGGTCCTGGGCCAAATTGGTGATGAAAAGGGGTGAGATTAGAGGTGTTTTCTCAGATCTTTGGAATCAACTGCTGACGACCATCTTGAGTGAAAGTGAGCAATTTTTCCAATTGTTGGCACATAATCGTTACCTGTTATTATACATCGTAGCAAGTGGAAGGATGTTATCTGTACCTACCCCTATGGGAAAGAAGTGTGACATTTTGTATGTTTGTTGTTTCTACGAATAGGTGGGCAGAGGCATTTGAAACGCCCATGTTTAAGTTTAGCATTTCCTACAAATATTGTGCACCGTTTTGTTTTATCAATATGCTTCTTCATCATCATATCAGTCATTTGAAGTACACTGCTGAACATAGGCCTCCCCATTTGCTTTCCACGTTGATCGATCCTGTGCTGCCTGCAACCACCGGCTCCCCGCCGCCCTGGGCAGGTCATCGGTCCATCGCGTGGGTGACCATTACTACGTTTGCTGATTCGTGGTCGTCATTCAAGAACCTTTACGCCCCATCGGTCGTCGGTTCCTCGAGCTGTGTGCCCCGCCCACTGCCACTTCAGCTTGCAAACGCGCTTCGCTATGTCGGTTACTCTAGTTCTTCTACGGATTTTCTCATGCATATGCTTCTTAAATTTTGTTAATTTAGGTAATTTTTGTCAATAGGTGTACCTATAACAAAACCTATGATCGATTTGTTGTAACATATAGTAAAAAATGATAATTTCTACACGGAATTTTCCCAGCCCACGGCGCTAGTTGCACGTAAATACCTGCTTACTCATTGCACAATATTAATGGACCAACATTATGATTACCAAAATGTGATAGTATATTAAGTACATAAATAATAAATATTCTCTTACAATTACACCAATTATTTAGTTCCAAGATAAGTATTATTAAGAACTTGTGTTATGGATACTAAATAACGGATTTAAGTTTATATAATAGGTTGGGGAAAAAGTATTTTCATATTTTTGTATGAAAAGTCAAGACATTTTTTTCAAAGTTTATTTACATTTATTTACAATATATATGTACCGTTTTGTTGAATATCTTTCTGCCATTTTGTGGGCAGAGACATTATCCCGTTACTGTAGAAACTTTGGGACTTCTGATTAAAAAAACGGGACAAATAGTTTTGGCAGTCCTCTCTTGAGGTCAACCTTACAGAACCTAAAGAATTCTGCAGAGACCGAAACAGGTGAAAATCTGAAGGCGCAAGGTCAGGGCTATATGGTGGATGCACTAGGACCTCCCAGTCGAACTCTCTTAATTTTTGCTGAGTGGCTAAAGATGTGTGTGGTCTAGCGTTATCGTGATGAAAGACCACACCCTTCCTGTTGATCAATTCCAGCCGTTTTCTCTCGACTGCTTCCTTTAATCTCATCAGTTGCTGGCAGTAAAGATCAGAATCGATGGTTTTGCCGGGCGGTAAAAGCTCATAATAAACAATGCCCTTCCAATCCCACCATACACACAGCATCACCTTATTTCGTGTTAGGCCAGGTTTGGCCACAGTCTGTGAAGCCTGGCCAACTTTCGACCACGACCTTTTTCGCACGTTCTTGTCGTACGTTATCCACTTTTCATCGCCAGTTATCAATCTCTTCAAAAACGGCTCGGTTTCATTACGTCTCAATAATGAATCGCAAATGAGTACACGGTTCATTAAGTTTCTTTGAGTGAGCTCGTGTGGCACCCAAATATCGAGCTTTTTTGTATAATCAGCTTTCTTCAAATGGGTCAAAACTGTTTTGTGGTCAATTCCCAGTTCTTCAGCTACATCGTAACTACTAATATGCCGATCTTGCTCCACTCTTTCAAAAATGGCGTCCATTTTATTCGTAACAGGGCGACCAGAGTGAGGTGCATCTTTAACATCAAAATTTCCGGACTGAAAACGTTTGAACCAAATTTGTGCTACTCTTACTGACACTGCATCAGGTCCATAAACATCACAAATTTTTTTCACTGCTTGAGTTGCATTTTTGCCTTTTTTTTAATAAAATTTTAAAATGTATCGAATTTTTTCATTAGATTCACTCATTTTTGCGGAGAGAAAAACAAATGAAAAATAGCGGGAAAATACTTTTTTTATTTTTTTCTTTTCTTTATAATGGAACCTTTTTAATGTTACCAAAACCAGCCAGACACAAATAGTACAGTCAAAAAAATTTTATAATAAGTTTATACCTACGTTATGCGAAAAGACTTTTTCCCCGACCTAATATGTTAAACATTTTTTTTAGTTTGTAGGTACATACTTCATATACATATAGAAAAATACCTACACCAGAACCAATATTTGTCCTGTGTGGGAATCGAACCCTTTCACTCGAACCCAGTACAAACTTTGATATCATTAATAAATCACAATAATAACACAGTACCCGGGTACTCGACAACTGTTATTTATTTCCAAATTAATACAAAATTTATATTTCATGCGTGGAAATGTTGTTTCAACGGAGTCGGAATGCAATAACAATGTTCACTTATTTGTGTAAACATTTTGTACAACTAAAATATTGTACATTATGCGATGAATTTTATAAAAGGTTTTTATTTTGAAACACATATTTTGTTTAAGTTTAAAAGTCGAAAGAAGATGACGACAAAACATAGTGCTTTGGATTTAGACACAAGGCAGCGTGTCAAGCCAAGTTCATACAAAGAGAACGGCAAGCAGCGGCCGCGAGTATTACACGAACCATCAAAATAGCTCAAAAGCCACTTTTGACTTATTCATAACTTAAAAACTATTTAAATAACACGATAAATTTGGTTTTTATAATGATATGACTCAAAGAATTACGAAAATTCCGAATAACCAAATGATGACTTTTGGAGATCCAAATAGCATTGAAATCAGTTTAATCCTGTTTTAATCAGTTTAAAAAACCTGGGTTCCGTTCCCACATAGAATATATATGTTTGTGTACAAACTGAGTCTTAATTTGATAGTTGCATAAGTATGTATTATAGAACATCTACCATCTATTCGACCAATCTTGTGCATCTGTCGATCAACGGACGAGGCGGAGGTAACCGGCAATAGGCTATTGCGTGGGAGCATAATTCAAATTGGCGAATTGTGGGCGTACAATACGCCTCTGCCTACCTCTTCGCAGGAACAGGCGTTGAACTTAAGCACATACAAATGAGGAAATAAATTTTAAAATCGCCAGTCCACTACGAGCATGATCATAAGTGGAAAATAATTTTTCAAGAAATATATATTAAGAAATACCTTTTAGTTTAATATCATCATAATTTGACATGCCCTAGACTAAAGCCTAAAGAGGGGCGAGACGAGACAAGGCGAGAAGAGAATTGAAATCCCACTAATCCTTTTCCACTAAAAATTGCTATGCAAGCTCGTGGCTTGCGCCTAAATGTAATTTTCCACCAGAGGGGCAAGACGAGACGAGGCGAGAAGAAAATTAAAATATGTAAGGCAAATTTTTAATCCTCTCCTAGCGCATTTGTGGTGGAAAGCGTGAGGATTGACTCCTCGTCAGTAATTCCCGGGACATAATACAGAAATGGAGCTTTTAACCTAAGTGCACACAGTGCTACAGATAAACAGTATATAGTTACAATAATAAACCTATCGGGAGAAGCGTGTTTCTATTGAAGTGTTAATTTATACTCTACATCGGAAGCAATATGATTCATGTTTACACAAACAAATATTTCAATTCACGCCTTGCATATATAATATATATCCACGTCAATCCTCACAATTTCCACCAAAGATGCGCTAAGAGAGAATTGAAAATGTGCCATATATATTTCAATTATCTTCTCGCTTCGTCTCGTCTCGTCCCTCTGGTGAAAAATCACTGGTAACTGGTATAAACCGGATTTATTTGAATTTCAGTTAGTCTATCGAGTAATATGACATACATATAAGACAGTTGTTTTTTTTTTTTTTTTCGAAATGCATAAAGATTTATTTGTAACATACAAAATAAACAAAGGAGCAGCTAAACAACATTTATAAAATAAACCACTTTCTTATTTAAAGTCGGTTAAAAAGCATAGTAAACTTTTGTTACGCTGAAATCGAATACTAGAATATCTGTGAAATAAAATAAAAACCTAACAATTTCTTGAAACGTTTTCCTAATAAACTTTCTATATGCGTCACGCTTCATAACTTAGCCAACATAACATGGCCCATTGGCCCAACAGAGATAGGGCTTCGCTCAGACTTTCCAAATTAGGTCATCGATTTAAACCGAGAGGAACCAATTTTCTGCTCCGTTGCTTTTGTGCCCATGTGACTTTACATTTTGTTTTTCTGTGTTAATGTGATACGGTTGCTGTAACTTTTCGTTTCGCGAAAAAGGGTTCTTTTTAGCTGGGCGTGGAATGGAATTGATGCGGGATATCATGAGTTGCGCTTCTTACTCGGATTATTACTTTGTTGGATTGTTACAAAAAAATTCAAATATTTAGAACTCGAAAACTATAAAAAATTGCGACACATACATGGAACGGACTCTTAAATTATTATTTAGGTAAATGATCGAGACCCTTTTGGAGCGTGTGGTCGATCCAGCTCCAGTTTCTAAGGGGATGCATGGGGTCCACCAAGATCTTTGTGCCTAAGCCAACCTCACCTGCAAGATGGTGCCCCTGCTGGATGATGGACGAGGCTCTGGCGCAGGCTTTCCGTTCGCTCCAGTAAAGGCCTCACACACCGCCACTAACTAACATGAAGGGCTTAAAAAAAAAGCGGACCCTGGGCCCGTAAGGTAGCAACCGGGATAACGCTAAGTTGAAGAAAAAGGTTGATCGAGTTCCACCTATGGCGCATGATCTGATTATTAATCAATGTTTCGAGACAGCATACTTAATAAAGAAACATAGTTAAGTCGAAATTGTGTATCAATTTAGGAGTAGTCTCAGATTGACTGACATCAAAAACAAAAAAAAGTTTGGCTTCAAAAAGCTCTATTGAAGGTCATACTTATAAACTAACGCACGCACATTCACTGCGGGCAGGAGCGAACGAAAAGAACGGGCAAGAAAATAGTCAAGATTGTTGTTTCTCCCGCCAGTATATAAATACTTAATATTAAAACAAAGTTTAGAAAAACTTGTGTTAACAAGAATTAAAAGGGAAAAGATGAAACCGTTTAACACTGTATAAAATAAAGAATTTTGCACAAAGTTGCTAAAATCATCCCCTGCCTAAAATCGATCAGCCTCATAAAGTCCTTCTGTGCCCACGTAACATCACTTAACACTTGGGGTACGAAATGAGTCTGTATAGCTTGTATAAAACCGCCTACCGCAGGTATCTGTCTTGGTGCCACTCCTTTTTTAATATTTATACCAGCGACAAGCCCCTTACCAACAGCCGGAAATTCGCTTACACGTATGACCTTTCACTAGATTTCCATCATTCGAGGAAGGAAAAGCGGCGCTGACTGCTGACCTCCAGACTATAGAAGAGTATTACTTGAAGTGATGCCTATGTCCGACTCCGAACACCTCAAAAACAGAAGTAGCGGCCTTCCACAAACAAACTGCCTCTCAAAATTAAGTATTGAGATTTCTTTCTGCGGAGAATTTGTGAAACACGATTATTCGCCTAAATAGGCGAATCGCCAGGGCTTTGGACCGGTCCTTGATTTATAGGCAGCACATGGAAAAGTGAGACAGAAGCTTAAGAGCAGGTTGAACATGTTGAAAAGTTTTGTTGTATTATAAAATCCCGGTGGACTTTCTTTTTTTTTTTTTTCTTCTATATTTATATAGAATATAAATAATATATATGTATTAGTAAAGATCTTATAAGCACACGCACCAAGTACTAGTCCATGAATTGAACTTGTGCAAATGTACAGTACAGTTGTGAATCAAACAGTGCACCAGCGAAATAGGTAATCATAACGCAATGTAAAGTTAAGATTGAATTGGAAGCTAGTTATTATTATTCAATACGGATTTGGCTACGACTGAGTACAAACCCAACAACAATAGTACGAAGTTGCGCGCAACGAATTGTATTGCCCCTACTTCTTGTGCGTTGTCTTAGGAGATGTTTCTTTTTAAAAAAAAAATGTAATGATTTTTTCTGTGAGTTTCTTGCCAGTTCTTCTCACAGAGCAGATACAATTATTTTTTTTGCATGTAAGAGAATTTAAGCTTCGTGATTTGAGTGTTTACGTATATGTATATATATTTTATTTTGACGTTTTCAAGTGCTTTGTAATAGTTTATGAAAGAAGGAACTATTTACTTAACATTACTGCATTGAATTTCCTTTAACTCTTAATTTACTTTTAGGGCCTAAAGGATCTGGTATATTGGTCTTAACAGGTCAGATTTACAGAAAAAATATCTGACGTCATTTTAAATATTATATTGATTAAATTGCTTTTCTATTGCTTTTAGGTTACTGTTAGGTCACCCGCTTATTTTTTTTGGATTTAGTTCATCTCTCATTTATAATATTAACTTATAAAATGATTTATCAGCCAGCTGTAGTTGCGACGAAATCTTGGCTAGATTTCGTAGACAAATAATTAAAAAGTTAATACAAGAATGATACGCGAATTTCATATGCCGAATGGTAGCATCAACTCCATAAAATTCTGCCACATCATGTCTTACTCAAAGAAGGCGCAGAAGGCGACTAGGGTAACGGAATCTCGTATAATGTCAATTGGGCGAAGAGCTTTCTACCTTCACCATATGACACGTTTAATCTGGAGAGCTCTGATTTGAAATTAAACTTAGCTACAGCTGCTACCAGGTTTCTGCTTATCCCTAATGGGGTTTAAGGGCGTGTGTCATCATTTCAGCCCATTAACGTCCCACTACTGAGCACGAGCCTCCTCTCACATATCAAGGTGCGAGGGTATTGGGTCATACTCCACCACGCTGACCCAGTGCGGATTGGCGGAGGCAGGTGTATGGCGTCCTGCTGTTAGAATTGATCAAGCCACATTGTAGTGATAACCGGGACGAACGGCTTAACGTGCCTTCCGAAGCACGGAAGTGCTCTATATCAAATGCCACACAAACGGTCACCTATCCAAGGACTGACCTCTGTAAACTCTGCTGTATGTACTTCAGTGATCGTTTCCGACCCCCGAGCATTGCAGTGCTACGAGCGCTTCATTTCATTCAGCATTCAGCGTGTGTGTATATAGTGAAATATGAAGTAGTGAAATACAAGCAGGCACTTATTTTATTTAGATAATTAATATGAGTGTGAGATGATTTATGTGTTTAAATATGTGTAACAATGATATTTTAATATTGGAGTTGACGAGAGACTCAATTAAGTGTACCAGAGTAAGCGTACAAATATAGTATATTTAATTGCTATCGGTAAAATGTTGATAAAATCACACACATACATACATAAGATCACGCGTGTTTCTCAGAAGAGGTAGGTGTTGGTCCCATGTAATAGTTGGCGAGCCTATTGCCGCTTATCGGGAACTATTATGTTCGCCAGAGCCTCGCCCGTTGATCGACAGGTGCACCACTTGCAGGTGAGGTTGGCTTGGGCTCATAAGACGTTGATAGGATACACCATTTTTGAAATAAAATTATCCCTTATTAAATAATTAAAATAATATTTATTTATTTATTTCATATAAAAAGTATTTATAATTTTATGCAGTAAGATGCCAACATAAACTCTTTCAAGTTTTGCCGGGCATCAGTGTTGTCGACTTAATTACAATATCAATACTAGCCGATGATTATACAACTGTTGCAATTTTGTAGTTGCAGGTTTCGTAAAAAACTAACAATAAAAAGTAATATATTAAAAATATCAAAATGCATAAAAAGACAAAGTAAAAGAAAATAGAGGGTATAAAAGCTATTGAGATTTAAGGAAACTAAACAAACCTGACCTGCATGTGGTGCACCTGCCGATCAACGGTCGAGGCCCTGGCAAATATAAAACTTCCAAGTAAACAGCAATTAGCCACTTACTATGTAGGACCAACATTATAATTGGCAAAGTGTGGGCATACAAATATAATATGCCTCTGCCTATCCGTTCGGTGAAACAGGCGTGAATGTATAAAATTAGATAAGTCAAGAGTATTAAATAATAAAACATTTGGACCTATTAACAATTTCTAAATAAACTAGATAATACTTAAAATTAATCTCAGAACCAATGGTTTATCATTTAAGATTTCAGATAGAGAGTAGTAGCACTTTTTTGGGAGGCATACAGTCCCCCCCCCCTTCCCCCCATCATGACAAGTTTGAGACTAGTCTAGGGAAATCTTAGAAGCAGTGCCCAAGCCTCAGACTCGTTCTCTTACTTATTAGAACCGTTTTAGAAATAGGAACGATAAGAATCACGTCAGCTACGTCGAAAAGTCTTCATCTTCACCATTATCTATCCCATTTTCACAAAACAATATACAAACACAAAAAAGGCCCGTTCTAATGCAGCATATATTTGAAGCTTGGAAGATATCACAGAATGCTCTAGGAGTTTTTTATGATCTATCTAAGGCATTCGATTATGTTGACCATCAGACTCTAATTCTTAAATTAAAAAACGAATTTCGCGTTCGATATAAACAAAAAACAAACAATCTGGGGGCACGGCAGTGTCCCCACCAAGTCGAGCAAAATAGCGGCACGGCCGTACCATCCTTTTCTCGAAGCGATTCAGGCCATTTTCGACCCCCTGTAACTTTGTTGTGGATAAAACTAGAAGACTGAATTTTCAGTAACCATACTTTAATAATTTTTCATAAAACCATGAAAACACGTGATTTTATGCGATGGCCGAGTCAATATATGAATATAAAACATAAAAAAATTAAAAATTCATTTATTCAAGTTTGGCTCAATAGAGCTCTTATGAATGACATACTTATAAACTAACGCGCGTGTTAGATTTAAAGTTTTAGTTATCTATATATCAAATAATAGAATCAATAACCACTATAAAAGTGCTGTAAGCAGGTAAAGGAATTCACAAGTAAAACAATAAAACGGTTTGAACTATTTTATTTATTAAGTTCTTTATTAGTGTTTCGAACACTTTATTTTTAAACTACACTCCGTTTATTTTTGAGAACTATTATTTAGTGTAATATATATTTATTATTATAGCCGTTTATTTAGTTTCATCAAATAGTAAACACAGAATTATAGTTATGTCATATATCCTACGTTATGTCTTAAAGCAGATAAACAAAATATATAACTTATATCAATCATATTGCATCAGTTATAAAGCCCAACATATTAGTACACATGGACCCACATAAAATCAAACAAACATTAATAACCATGTGTACAAACATTATATGACAGAACTACACTTGCTAGTGTAACTATCAGTACAACCATTTGTATATTACAAAGCATTTCATATATCTGTCCATATCACCAACTAAACATTAATCGTAGAAACAATAAGGGTACAACCGTGAAATAATTGTTAAAGATAATAATTTAATTTATTATCAACAATCATCACACCTTAAAACAAAATAACATTATACTTATCTTCCAACTCAGAATGTCCACACTTAGATATATATATATATATACATACATATATATATATATATATTATAATATAAGAACCAAACAAGCCTCGGAGCTCCGCACCGTCCGACGTCTCAACCGAGAATGGCCCAGATCGGTCGGCGCAGGGGCTTTTATAGGCGGTAACAAACAACCATGAGTCATACTTGTTTGTCACCGCTCGAACGTTGGCTTTCCGTTTATTTTAATATTGTTACATACTTACTGTGATTATTTATAAATATATTATTACTTAATTTACTAATATTATATATTTTATATCTTATACATAGGCATAAACTATCACGGCCATACTGACAGTACTTCGTCCTCGAAGTATTGTGTTACCATATATTATTTACGAGTAGGTACATTCGATTCATTAATAAACATATACATGACACAATGAGAAAGAAAGTAGTCAACACACTTCATAAGACATATCATAAATAGGTAACAGAGTATTCTTGCCAACTACATAGTCATGTCAATCACATTCACCCGCTGCTTGTGAGATAATTGACACCAAATAGTAGGCCGACCAGCGGTACACGGGCTGATAAAATTATTGAGTAATGCCAACTACATAGACATGCCAATCACATTCACCCGCTGCTTGTGAGATAATTGACACCAAATAGTAGGCCGACCAGCGGTACTCGGGCTGATAAAATTATTGAGTAATGCCAACTACATAGACATGTCAATCACATTCACCCGCTGCTTGTGAGATAATTGACACCAAATAGTAGGCCGACCAGCGGTACTCGGACAAATTTAGGAGTTTCTCAAGAGAGAGTTAAACAGAGTACTTTATTCTTTGTATCATGTATATATTTTGGCAACATTTTATGTAGGTAACCTATGTTCCTATAGAAAACCTTAATTTTATCTTATCTAGTTAGTACAAAACATTATATATATAGTTTATAAATAAACAATTCTCGAAATTAATTAATCACAAATCATCTTTATATCTCATTAAATGGCATGTTCAACAGCATTGTCCTCATCTACCCATTCTCCTGGCCAAAACCGTAATTTTTCTTTAGCGACAACAATATTTCTAATGTTACCGTGGCCCTTCAGAGCATAGCGATCATTTGGAAGGATAGACTGAATTTCGTAAGGACCTTTAAATCTAAATTTTAATTTTTTTAAAGATTATATTAATAGAATCTTTCTCACAAACACACTTTCAAAAACCGCTCGGTCAATCTGACATTATAATTATCATAATAGTTCTTGTTTTATAATTATAAAATCTACTTTTACGATCTACCATCTCATCTACATTAAATTTTTGTTACTGTTATTCAAATAAAGGAAATTCACGTTATAAGCAGTTTAGGTATTTTTATAAACAATTTATCTGAACATCTACGTTGTTGTGAATAAATGAAACTTTATTAATTCAGTCAAATTATTTTTTTTTGTTTTTAGGGGATATTTATGATAAAAGTTAAAAATGTAACATAGTTCTAATTATCAATCATTATTGAAAATATTTTTATTCACAGAGTATTCAATATCGTTCCGACTAGCGGAACTCTCAGCCAAGTCTAGCCCATTGTAGTTGCCCTTTTCCATTATATTAAATGGTTAAGCCTCTCTCTTACATTATTTAAATTAGGTTTTTACATTATTTAAAAGATGTATTCAATCACTTTGTGACAATTTTATCTTTATGAATTTTTATTTTCGTAAATCTTTTTAAATATTGTTAACATCGCGAAAGTTCGAATTTATTTTCTCGAATATCATAATTATTATCGTTCTTTTATCAAAATAATGTTACCTTAATAAACTTGTCATCATAATTTTGTTATCTCGTAGGTTACGTTAGCCTACATATTACTTTAAAAATAAGATTGAAAACAATAAACCATTTTGTTGTTAGCAAATTTAGCATTTTGGTGTTTATTTATTTTTTATTTATTTATTATTAAGGACAACCAATAAATCTTACACTAAAACAACCACAATAAGTAAGCAAGGAGTAAGAGCTAAGTGCAGATTCAATTACAGGTTGCCACGACTTGCAATGTGAGGTAAATCTATATTGCTATACTGGTAGTACTCTAGTTACAAGAAAAGAATTTTAATATATATATTTTGAAGTCATATAAACTATTTAAAGAGTTAGAGTTTAAAAGAACTGAAACATGATATGGCCAAAATAAAATTGATACAAATGCTATTGACGAAACGTTATTACTCCATAGACAATTTTTTTAAAGACAGAAGTTTTTGAATTAATATGTCCTACATTGACATGACATTTACATTGACAAACATATATATTTTTATTTTTAATTTGGCATTATACTTAATAACTGATGAATCTATTAAAAATTCACATTGTATTTAAAATCACAAAAATAATTTGTTATGTAATGTATTTCTCTAATTGTTACAATGGAACTTTTATAACATTTTGACTGTACCATCTGATATTGTACCAACTGATTCCGATTCAAAAAGATTTCATTCCGTTTGTGTTATAGCCGTATTATGCTGAAGCTATGCCACTTTACTTGACTTTGTACCGTTCATGTGTAGTTAACAAATGTAACTTCTTTATATATATTTTTTTTGATGTTATCTTAATTCTTAAAGGTTTTGATCAGTTGTACAGCTTGCGTTACTGCGATTAAAAGTTGTTAAACGAAAATTTATGTTTTATAAAGGCGCCCTTTAGTATTGCACCGTTTAATATTTGTTGAAATACTTTTATCGATAACTTTAAGAGTAATTTGCAATTTCAATATTCTGCAACATTAATAAATTTCAATTCAATACACAGATTGTAATACTTTTCAGTTTTATTTTATTTTATTATTTTTTTAATACTACTTAGATAAGTGCCCACGGAAAAAAAAAGTGTCTCAGCAATTTGCGAATTATCCAACAGTGTGCTACGAGGACATTTTTTCAGTAAATAATGTTTTACTTAAAGACTATGCATTTTAAACTTCGCCGTAATCAGATGTAGTTCCTCTACGACATAATTAAACATATTTACCTGCGACGTTCCGCGGTAACGAGAATATATGCGACAGATATTACGTTTTGAATAATATAGAAAAGAAAAGCCGTATGCTAGCGCTAACTCAAACGAACAAAAATTTCTTAAAAGGCTGTCTCGGTCAACAGTGGCTAGTGCCATATCTACCTCCATTAATTATAATATTATTATTTTCAGTATTGTATATTTAATGATCTTTTTATTTTTGTATACTAGTAGGCTTAATTGTTAATGTTTTATTTAAAAATGTGTTACTTAATAAATTTATATTCAATTTTTTTTTATAAAATGTTATATTTTGTTATGAATTTTGTTCTATAGCATGAAATGGTAATTATTAGATATTTTATTTACCCAGAAAATAGTTTGATATTTAATGAAAACTGTATGTTTTTTTTTTATAAATTTTGTGATTTTGTTTTTATTAACCCAGAAATTAAATAATTGTTACTTAAAAAAACAAAAATTATAATAAATTCTCAAAAAATAATTTAAAGGCGTAGTTATTTGTACTAACCTTAAGAATATTCCATATGTGTACTTATTTTTCTTTAAAACTTATTTTACTGCATTGAATTAGGAGTAAATACCACAACATATAACAACTATTTTACACAAATCTTCTGTTAAGAATTAAGTAAGGACTTACCAGCCCTTGCAGACGTTCAAAAGATTTCTATTTGCTTGATGCTGTCGCAACAGTTCTCGTATAATGTTCCTGTTGCAATACGAATTTCGTCGTCCACCTCTTCAAAATCGGTACAGCCCTTGCTACGATCTTGATGCCGTTCTAAAAGAATTCCTTTACTTCTGATGCTGTCGCAACAGTCCAGTTCCAGGATTGTTCCCTCAGGATGTAATAGAGCTGGTATAACGTAGTCATCGCAAATAGCCTCTAGTAGATGTCAAATTCTTCAAAATCCATGCTGAAACCCATCATAAAATTTTGATTGAATAATTGGCGCAAGCCGATCCCACTTCTGATGTTAGATTTAAAGTTTTAGTTACCTATATATCAAATAATAGAATCAATAACCACTATAAAAGTGCTGTAAGCAGGTAAAGGAATTCAAAAGTAAAACAATAAAACGGTTTGAACTATTTTATTTATTAAGTTCTTTATTAGTGTTTCGAACACTTTATTTTTAAACTACACTCCGTTTATTTTTGAGAACTATTATTTAGTGTAATATATATTTATTATTATAGCCGTTTATTTAGTTTCATCAAATAGTAAACACAGAATTACAGTTATGTCATATATCCTACGTTATGTCTTAAAGCAGATAAACAAAATATATAACTTATATCAATCATATTGCATCAGTTATAAAGCCCAACATATTAGTACACATGGACCCACATAAAATCAAACAAACATTAATAACCATGTGTACAAACATTATATGACAGAACTACACTTGCTAGTGTAACTATCAGTACAACCATTTGTATATTACAAAGCATTTCATATATCTGTCCATATCACCAACTAAACATTAATCGTAGAAACAATAAGGGTACAACCGTGAAATAATTGTTAAAGATAATAATTTAATTTATTATCAACAATCATCACACCTTAAAACAAAATAACATTATACTTATCTTCCAACTCAGAATGTCCACACTTAGATATATATATATATATACATACATATATATATATATTATAATATAAGAACCAAACAAGCCTCGGAGCTCCGCACCGTCCGACGTCTCAACCGAGAATGGCCCAGATCGGTCGGCGCAGGGGCTTTTATAGGCGGTAACAAACAACCATGAGTCATACTTGTTTGTCACCGCTCGAACGTTGGCTTTCCGTTTATTTTAATATTGTTACATACTTACTGTGATTATTTATAAATATATTATTACTTAATTTACTAATATTATATATTTTATATCTTATACATAGGCATAAACTATCACGCGCAAGATTTTTAATATTGATATGCGTCACTATAAGATGCTGTTAATAATTACGTAACAACTAAAGACAGAAAGTCGCTGAAGTAGAGACTGAATAAATTAATAACCGACTTGGTATTACATGGATCTTACAACTTTTTACCGTAGAACAACTGAGTTGCGAGACTTGGTTTTTTTGACAAGTATTGTTTTTGATGGGTCTAGTTTACTCGTTTCAATCGAGAACCATTAGTATCTTGTAACCATTCCCCCAGTTTGCTGGGCAAACAAATAATTAATCTGTCGAGGGTATAGTTTAATTGGTTGTTTGAGTTCGTCTTCCACTTCGCCTGCGGGAGTCCCGCCTGATGAATCCTCAACTCTTTCACGTTGTTTGGTTTGAGGGTTATTTGCTTTGCCTTGCCATGTTATGTTGTCTATAATAATTTCTGATGGAAATTATATTTGTACTCTCTTTGTAACTTCTTTGGTCTGTCTATGAAACAAATATTAAATCAAAATAAATGTGTACTTTACTGGTTGGTAATTCTCATTTAACACATGGATAACAATAGTGTAGTTGCGGAAGTAATGCCAAATTAATGTTTACTTTGTGTAATTATTGTTATTATTTTATTTCTTGTATTATGTATGTTATAGCTATGATATCGTGTTAATGAATATCCGATATACTGTACAAAACTTATTGTTTTTTTTTGTATATAGTAATTATTGTATGTAAGTAATGTATGTGTATAATGTACCTAAACATAAAATAAATAAAATGTCGAGGTCAGTATACCTGCACTTCACTCCAGAGGTCGTGGGATCGATTTCCACACATGAACTTTGTGGTAATGGCAAAAGAAACATGAAAACAAGATTAATACAATAAAGATGAGATGCTGGGTGTGAAATTGAGTGATAGGATTAGTAAAGCGATAAGGGCCGAAGCTGTTGTGAAAGAAGATATAGTATAGAAAGGTATGCTTAGATGGTTTGGTTATGGTGAGAGGATGAATGAAAGTAGACTAACGAAAGTGATTTATGATGGACATGTGCAAGTGTTCGGAGGGGAAGACCACGTAAGACCTTCCATGACCAAATCCAGAAAAGTTTGGAGTAAGGGCAGATCAAAATTACCATGCGTGTATGAGAACGTAATTGAGTGTACATGAAGCTAAGAGTGTATGCAAAGATCTTAGCAAGTGGAAGGATGTAATCTCTGCCTACCTTACTATCTACTAGAAAGAGGCGTTACATAATATTTATTAAACTTAACACAGCCTTTAGGGTAGAGAGCATAGATACCAATAAGAACAGGTTAGACCTAGTTTAGGTATTTAAGTGTACCAAATGTATTATGAAAATGTGTTTTGTTCAATAAAGTTTTTATTATTATTATTAATGTATGTATGTATCTTAAAGTACTCTATCTATTTGCACCCTCGTACATGCATATATTATTATATTCTAAAATATTGTTGTTTTATTATTTTGCCTGTATAAATTTATTGCAAAATAATCACAACCTCTTTACAAACAAGCTCTGTTTATAAAGAACTTCACGGATATAAGTCGGGACTTAATATGCTATATTATTATTTAATATTGCATCAGCTGAAGATAATCTATACGGCTCAGGTTGTGCACAAAATGTCACTATGACATTTGTAAGTTACTTTTAAGTTATATTAATAAAAAGCTTTACATGGGTGAGTATTCATATTTTTATAATTATTTATAATCTTTATTGCGGAATGGATAATCAGAATTTTAGAAAGTCCTTAGAAGGATTTGAGTGATTGACATAGCAAGATGGATTTTTAAGTTGAATCGTCGTCGATCGATGGGTCGTCGGTACTTCTTGCTATATGCCCGTTGTTTAAATACCCGCCTACTGCTACGTCAGCCTTCATCATCATCATTTCAGCCATCTGACGTCCTCATAGGCCTCCCCAATAGATTTCCACATTGAGCAATCCTGAGTCGCCTGCATCCATCGGCTTCCCGCCGCCTTGACCAGATCATTGGTCCATCGCGTGGGAGGCCGTCCTCTATTACGTTTGCCGGTTCCTTACGCCCCATCGCCCCATCGGTCGTTGGTTCTTCGAGCTATGTGCCCCGCCCATTGCCAGATCAGGCTGCAAACTCGCCTCGCTATGTCGGTCACTCCAGTCCTACTACGGATTTTCTCATTTCTGATTCGAACGTCAGCCTTGCTATGTTGATATTTTCAGCTCTCCTCATCATCATCATATCAGTCTTATGAGACCACTGCTGAACATGGCCTCCCAAAAAGATAACATTCTATAGGGCTATTAGGGGGGTATTTGCCAATAATCACCACGCCGGGCAGGCGGATTAGTAATCGCAGTTTATTACATTATGCAGAATGATGCTTCTGCCCATCATCCGGTAAAATTTCTCTTCGTCGACTCTTACGACTCCCCGTGAGATGAGAGGGGGTGGCACTGTTCTAGGCCGGTACCACACGGCACAGTTCTCCTATGCATCCTTTATTTGTGATTCTATCACGTAGGGACTCCAAGCATAGCTCTCCTCCCTGTACTCTGAATTTTATTTTATTTTTAAGGCCCAAAGTAAGTAACCAGGAGATTCAGTAATCACTCATATTAACTTAGTACAAAAATGGTTCAGATCAGTGTCTGATGAGAACAAAGTATCTTAAATTTGTATCTTTAAATTTTGTATTTAAAATGCTGTATATTTCTAGATAAAATCAACCCATTTAGGCTACCGTGGACGGGTTGATTTTTTTTAGTATAATTTCGTCTTATAACTAAGTGTTATTGCTGTCAGGTGTAACATGTTCTTGCAACGAAACCTGCCCAACTTCTTGGTACTGCATCAGGGCTAGGCTTCTGAAAGCTGCTGAGCGACGCAAGAACTGTCGAGGACTCCGATGTATGTGCGGCAGACCGAACTTCCTGAGAATTCAAAGAAAGAGACCCAGTTTAATAAAGGTATAGAATTTCATGTAAATAAATATTATGAGAGAACGAGGCTATCTATGGCGGAGGTTAGTTTATCCTTAGTTCCACTATTCCAAAGTTCTAGAATAAACCCTTTGACGGAAAGCGTATCGTGGTATCGTATCCACAAGACGTACGATCTAATAAAAGTCGCAGGATCACGATGGATGCAAGGCGCCTACAATCGGTCACATTGTGACTTTAAAAAGTGGAGGGGGGGGGGGGCAATGTTCTGCTTTGGACTGGTGATAGTGATGATGACGAGACGATACAGTTTGTCTCTTCGATTCCAATTTCCAACCCAAGTCACTTATGTGTGTGCATGACTATTTGACGTATATGTCTTGGTAGCTGTATTCTCTTTATATATAATAGCTAGCTATAATTCATTATTTTATATACAAACACATATATATATATATAGATACAACACACATATATCGTATTCTTTCCCAGGCACCGTGCAGGGATAGATAAGTCTTGTGTAACTCTTTTTGAAAAGGATACATCAAACTAAAGGTGTATAGGGATCCTCCCAAGACCTAAGGAGCCAAATCCAACCTCATCTGCAAGTGGTGCACCTGCCGATTAACGGATGAGGTTCTGGCGAACATAACAGTTCCCGGTAAGCAGCAATAGGCTCGCCACCTATTAAGTGGGACAAACTATATAATTGGCGAAGTGTGGGCGTATAATATGCCTCTGCCTACCCCTTCGGGGAAACAGGAAAAACAGGCAGGCAGGGAATCAGACACGAATGTATGTATGTTTATTTCAAGGTCTGCTGCAAAGAAAACAACGCAATTTGCTGTATACCAAGCAATGCAACAATGAGCAATTGCGACTGCAAATTTTCCCTACAAAATACAGCCTCTAAAACCATTTGCCCAATATGTTTGAAGAATGATTTGTCGAAGACGTATCTCTTCAATGAAGAGACATCACCAAAGGCACAATGCAAGCTCTGTACCAAAGAAATAGTCCTGAAATCTTCAAAAAGTTGCTATACAGAGAAGATCCTAGAAAGTTCTTGTACCAGTCAAAAGTCTAGTCCGGAATTATCACCTTCTAGAAAAAATGTTTGTAGATTTACTGTTGATGCTTATTTTACTTAATAAACTTTATTTTATTCTGTACATCCTTTTTTGGTTCATAAAAAACGGCAAATGTTACGAATTCTACGAATCGAATACGAATCTAACGAAACAGAAACATGGGGTATGTTTCATTGTCATAGAAATGGATAGAAAATCAATGTCATAGAAAAATAAATGACTGATCTATCAACGTTGCATACAGGAAGTAAGTTAAATAGGAACCAATTGATCTACAAAAGAAATTATATTACACTATTTGAATTTGGAATCTAGATTTTCTGTTACACCTTAATTTTTGTTTAATACCACAAGGTGACATTAAAAACCTTGTTACGCCCTCTTATAGCTTTACAATGGTCTTAAAAATTACACTGCACTCTTTTCTTCTAAGAGAGCAATATCATGCCCAAGGCTAAATTGTATTAGGGAATTACCTTCTTAGAAAGCTAAGTCATAAACAACTGCTGATAGATAATGTAGATCTATAGTGACTTCACACTTATGTCCATGATTTTTTTGCTTGCTTTGCAAATCCTATTGATTTTGGCTACGTGTATACTTTACATTGACTTGCAAGCTATGAGGTTCTTACAAAAACATATGACGAGGAGTAAAATACGACAACCCTCTTCTTTACATGCTTCTAAAGTCATTGACACCATCATTCATAAGAATGCGAGAGAATCCACATACATTTTTAAGGGTTTTTGCTCCCTGATTCATTGCATCGGCTGATACGCAATTTGTTGCACACCGAAACAAGGTAAATAAGTCACTAACTGATTAATAAATATTTTCTAACATTGAACCATCGGTTATCGGTAACATACACTATAGAAATTCTAATGTTTGTCGGTAAAAATCAAAAAAAACAAAATCAAAAATTATTTATTTCATAAACGTCAAAATTAAAAATAAATATAAAAAACAATCGAAATATTAATTTACTGAAATCACGAAGCACTTATATGCAACAAAACAATTTAAAAACATAAAATGATTAAGTGTAAGTGAATATAAGTACCAGTTCCGAGTCACCGCTCTGTAAGAACTGGCAAGAAACTCACTATTCTCTTTTAAATTCATCCATTGGTCTGGTACTTGAATTACAATCTACATTTGTCTGTAAAGCTATATTATAAATAATAATATATTGCATTGTAATTTGATAAAATAATTTTGTTAAATTTGAACTGTTGTTATTGGTTTTCAAAAGATTTCCAGGTAAAAGGTGAAATACGTAAACCTCTTCCACTCGAGTAAAGTCATAAGCAACTGCTAATAAAGAATATGAAACCAAAAAGACTTTACATTATTGATCATGGTTTTCTGATTCGTGTATTTTACATTGGCCAACACGCAATGAGTTCCATACCGTTTCCGTTCCGCGGCAATAGTTTTCTCATTTGCACTGCAACAGATGAACGGAGCTAGCTATCAAAACTCACCTACTGGCGGTACGGATGGATTTAGCTCTAGTGCAAGACTTAGGCTTTTACGTCATCGTTATTGTTGGTACCTGTTACAGATGTGACTCTGGTCATAGTAGAAGAAGGTCTCGGTAAGCGGCAAAAGCCTCGCCACCAATTATATGGGGTGAAATGTGAGAGCATAATGTGCCTCTGCCTATCGTTTGGAAGAAACAGCGTTTAGCCTTCACCGATTTTTAAAATCTTTTTTTCCTTCATTGCACTTTATATGTAAAAGACTATTGATCCCAGAACCAATTGACACTTTGACATTCAATGATTTCTAGGTATAGGGTGAATCAATCATCTTCTACACGAGAAAAGTCATAAGCAACTGGTAGAAAATATAGAAGTACACCAAAAAACTCCACTGGTGGATTCGTTTGCTTCGTGTGTCGACACGCAATGAGTTTCATACCGTTTCCGTTCCGCACTAATAGTTTTCTCATTTGCACTGCAATAGATGAACGGAGTTTGCTACCAAAACTCACCTACTGGACAGCGGATGGTTTTAGCTCTAGTGCAGAAATGAGGCTTTCATATCATCGTGGGACTTTTGCTTCGGATGTAGAATATTGTTTGAATCATACTTTTGACAACAGATATTGCTATTAATATCTAACGTTCAATGCCAACGGTCACCTATATTGTAGAAAAATCTATTGTTTTTTTAGTCATTAGGAGATCAAAGGCTTAATCTACATCTAAGCGACCAACTGCTGCTGTAAAATTTGGAACTCACTAAAGAGACTCCATGAATTTTTATGAAAAAAACGCTTATGAATTTTCGCTCCAAATGTATACTTTTATTAGGTATTTTTATGATTCTTATGAAAGGTGATGTATAAATGGATGTTAATCTTCTCTGTTCATATATCATGGTAAATCAAATATTTGAGAATAAAGGTGATTAATTGATGACAGTAAGTGACAGTCTATATATCCACATCGCAATTTGTGTAACCTCAGCTTTAACTCTGAAGCGATCCAACTTAGATTAGTTGGTATGTTTGCTTCGTTCCGCGATAATTACTATGGAAAACATTCATAGGGCCAATAACACAGCTTATAAACCTTTAGAACTCCGTACCAGAGAAGGAAAACAGCGCCCTTTTTACATTAGGATTACTTTCTTGTGCGTTTGTCTTTATGTCAAGACATTTTTTTCTTAAACGCGTGGATATACATAGTTGAAATTAACATTTATGGGGCTTATAACAAAAAAGATCTAAAGTTAATACAGGTTTAAAACGAATGCTGTCGCTTTCTAAGACAGAGACAGCACTAGTTTTAAACCTGGTTTAACTTTGAGCCTTTACCTAGAACTTGTTTAGTTTTCTGCACCTTATATGTTAATTTCAATAATATAATATATCTAGTCATTTACTTTTTAACAATAAAAACATGTAGGTATATACGGAATCCTCGAAGTGCAAGTACGACTCACTCTTTACCGGCTTTTATTTTTGTTACTATTCTGTCGTAAAACATTATGTACACATTGTTTAAACGGTTTCTTTATCTATTTAAGGTTTAATACCTATATATTTACTTACCTTTTATTACAAATACACAATGAAGAAGTATATTCGACTTTACATTATCGCTTTACATTTACATATATCACATACATTTTCAAGCTGCTGTGTATTATAATTTGTACTAAACTTTGAAGCGCTCGTAGCTCTGCGGTGCTCGGTGGTCGGAAACGATCGCCGAAGTACAGCAGAGTTTACAGAGGTCAGTCCTTGGATGGGTGACCGTTTGTGTGGCATTTGATATCGAGCGCTTCCGTGCTTCGGAAGGCACGTTTAGCCGTTGGTCCCGGCTATCACTAAATGTGGTAGTCGTTAAGCCATGTTAGAGGCCTAATGGGCGGCTTGAAAAATTCTAACAGCAGGACGCCACACACCTGCCTCCGCCAATCCACACCGGGTCAGCGTGGTGGAGTATGACCCAATACCCTCGCAGTGGGTAGGTAGTGCGACGTTAATGGACTGGGTGATGATAATGATGATGAGAATGTCTAACAGACTAACTTATAGACAAATCAAACTGACCCTTCATTAACCGCAAATTCACATCTCTGCCTCATCGCCTTGAAATGCCATCAGCAAATAGGCAAGTATTATTTTTGTATCGGGATGATAATAATTTTACACTTATTTTTAATACAAAACTTATTACTTATTTTTAGTATTTCAGTTCAGCAAATTTAGGTGTCTACACGACCGATTTAGCGTGTAATGTGTAAACTCGCAATGCTCGGCCCCAATTCCCAAACAGGATAAATCTTTGCCTGCATAAACATGAATATTTGTTTTAGTCATGTTAAAGATATAAGTATTTATATATGTTGATCCGTTATTTAGTATCCTTAACACAAGATCTTTACCCGCACTCTTGAGGTCGTGGGTTCGATTCTCACACAGGACAAATATTTGTGTGAATAAATATGAATATTTGTTCTGGTCTGGGTGTTTTCCTATGAATATTAAGTATAAATAATTACAAAAAAAAAATGTTTATATGTAAAAAATGTATGTAAGTTTATCCTTTATTTAGTATTCATAACACAAGTTTCTAATGATATTTATCTTGGAACTAAATAATTGGTCAGAAAATATTTATTTATTTATACTGCTGCCTTTAAATTTGCTCAGCTATGCCAAAAGTCCCAAAGTTTATCTGCCTCCTTTGTCAGAAACTTCAATATCTAAACAATTCTCCTTAATCTGTTCCAGAGTAATTTCGGTACAAGCAATCCCACGGCCAAAGTAAACACAGATTCAAAGGAATCTCTCCACAGTAATTTACTTTAAGATTAGTGTAGTGGGAATTGCAAATAATTTATATCTTGAACGCATTTGGCTTGGAAGAAATACGATAAGAATTAGTTGGTGCTAGATCGCTAGAATACTACGTGTAAGTTTCTTCAATCTTTTTTATTTTCATGGTTGTAAAATAATTTAAAAAAAAATGAAATTAATAATTTCTTGTGCAATGACATATAAATGTTGCTATAAACATTATTGTCATTTTGCTTTAGTGCATTTACTGGATTTAATAGTTTTTATTTACTTTTTATGAGGGCAACACTAAATACTGGAATTCGTATTCCGTGTGTTACATTATTGAATATACGTTAATGATCGCTTCGCTTCAGAAAAGAATTTTCAACAAAGATAAAAAGAATTAACAGGCAACCCTAAACCGTTATCCATAAATTATCATTTTGACGACGGATATGGCGTGGAGGTCAGTATACCTACACTTCACTCTAGAGGTCGTGGGTTCGATTCCCACACAGGACAAATCTTTGTGTGCATGAACATGAATATTTGTTCTGGTCTGGGTGTTTTCCTATGTATATTAAGTATGTATTTACAAAAAAAAAAAGTATTTAAGTATGTTTATCCGTTGTTTAATATATCCATAACACAAGTTCTTAATGATACTTATCTTGAAACTAAATAATTGGTGTAATTGTCAGAAAATATTTATTATTATTATTTATTTATTATTAAATATTTATAAAAAGTATGTCTTATTCTCCTCATCATGTCCAAGCATTATCCCGGTTGCCATAAACTTAAGCTTGGGACCTGGTAACTGGTAACTGCTTACTCGTTTAACCAGATTTAGCTGAATTTCGGTTATTACATGGAGAGACTACCATCTGACCTCCGCAATCCAAGAGGCCTACCAGTCGCTTGCCGTCGCCGCTCTCGGTACGCGCATATCATTTTAGCCATAGTGCACTGGTATCGTGCGAAGGAACAAGCAAAATTACGTAAAATCATGTTATGGTATGGAATGTGTTTTCGTTCTAAAATGTGCTAAGTAAGTACACTGCCCAAGTAGACTGTTCCCAATTTTTTTTTATTTTTATACCTACTCGACAGATTAATCCTTACCCACATTTATTGTAAATTTCTCATGTAAGTGACTGTATGGTTTTAAATGAGAAAATAAATATGCTTTGAACCCAAAAGGGAAATATCATCTATGGTTAAATTGCTATCAGTATGTTAGAAGGCACTGACTTTCTAATAACGACTGCCATAGTTTTCATGAAAGCCGGGACCAACGGCTTAACGTGCTTTCTGTGGCACGGAGCAAGCGATCATTACGCACATAACTTCGAAAAGTTATGGGTGCGCCACCTACGGATCTCGCCACTGGGCCAACGTCGTTTCTAAGTATGTCTTATTCTGGTAGGCATTTTTAATACCACAGGGAAGCATTCAATTGCAAAAGTGCGTAACGCAGCATATGACACTCATCATCTCAGCCCATAAACGTCCCACTATTGAGCACGAGCCTCCTCTCACATACTATAGGTGCGAGGGTATTGGGTCATACTCCACCACGCGGACCCAGTGCGGATTGGCGGAGGCAGGTGTATGGCGTCCTGCCGTTAGAATTTATTAAGCCGCCCATTAGGCCTCTAACATGACTTAAAGACTACCACATTTAGTGATAACCGGGACCAACGGCTTAACGTGCCTTCCGAAGCACGGAAGCGCTCGATGTCAAATGCCACACAAACGGTCACCCATCCAAGGACTGACCTCTGTAAACTCTACTGTACTTCGGTGATCGTTTCCGACCACCGAGCACCGCAGAGCTACGAGCGCTTCATAGCTTCAAGCCTATGACACTGCAAAACCAGTATTCAAATTTTTAAAAATAATAAATGTTCATACAAAATAAAAGTGTATAAGGTTAGGTCATCATAAATTAAGCTTAATAACTTCTTAGTCTATGGCTCATCTACTTAAGGATATAAATGAAAGATTTCTCTATGTGGACGATTGCAGGCGGCCTAAGCACGAAGTGATCCATGCTTTTTTTAAAAATAAACGTGCACCACTTTCAGGTGAGATTGGCTTCCATCCAGATCTAAGGAGGGCTTCTTCAGGATCCCTATACACCAAAAGGGAAAAAAGCAGTTAAAATTAATCTCTTAAACAATAAGCATTGTAGAAAGCAATTCACGACCGAGCTTTATACAGTATGTGATAATGTAGATTCCACGTGAACATAACGCCGCAGCAGTCCTTTTGTTTTCCAAACAATACGTTGGAGTGCCTAACTTTTTTCACCAGATTCCACTGAAATAATCCAGATTTTGCCGCTTGTAACTTTGTCGGTGCATTTGAATACGAAAATGTTTACGAAATATTCGCAACTCTTGTTTTCTGAAATCCTTTTATAATTTGGAATGAATACGAGGGCGGCACTGAAAATTCGGGAATCAAGGAAGTGACACAATATTACTATTTAAAAATGTATTTATGGCGTTTCAAAGTATTTGCCGCGAAATTTGACACATATTTCAATACAATGAAATCAACCATTCCATTCGGAATTCCATTCCTTCGGCCATTTAATACGAAAAGGTTTACGAAATATTCGCAGCTCTTGTTTTCTGAAATCCTTTTATAATTTGAAATGAATATCTGGGTTAAAATTTTGTCACTACATGTTCCGTATTGTTTATTGAAATAGGCCTTTTTATAAAAGTTAAATGTCGAAACAGAAAATCTGCCGTTACACTACCGAGACGTTAAGGGGCTAAAATGATTATCATGAAGTACTTAATTTATAGATTAACGCAAATTAGAAAACGCTTAACCTGTGACCCGGTATACCGATAATCAGGATCATCAAATTCGGATTCAGTCAAATTGAAAACGGGATTGGGGAAGACCTATGTTAAGCAGCTGACTTCTTGTGTCTAATATTCGGTTCCCTTAGTGCTACATTATTGGTTACGGCTTCTGGGGACCCTTTCAATATCTTCAAATATTCACTGTGTATGTATGTTTGTATTGTTATTTTTGATTGATAATTTAAAAAAGCATAGCCTGTGAGTTTCTTGTCAGTTCTTCTCACGGAACTGGCACTTAGATTCACTTTCACTTATTTTTTTTTGCATGTAAGTGAATCTAAGCTTCGTGATTTCATTGTAGTAATATTTAGTTTTTATTTATTTATATTTTGTTAAGACGTTTTCAAGTGTTAAACTTAATATTATAGTTTATGAAATAAATAACTTTATTTTTTACTTTTTGATGTTCTGCAGAACGTGGATAATAATTAGAGAAATAAATTGTAGAATTGGAACACTTCTTCAATTCAATTTTTTGTTCGATAGTGACTGATAGGATGATGAAATTGAGGCTAATATTGTCGTACAATTCAATTTTATCGAAGTAAATTTTGTGAACCATCAGAATTCAGATTAAATTTTCATAGCATACCTAATAAGAATCGAGTTCAACTCTCATTTAAGTAATATATGCAAGAGTGCCACAACACCAACGCCTTTGATTTGTCATTCGCTATGGAGAGGATTAGGAATCTATGGAGACGACAGTATTGACTAGATTATGAATGAAGTAGAAATTTAATATTCTCTTTTATTTGCTGATCTATTGCAAGTTATATATTCTATGAGTAAAATATCCAATATTTTGAAATTTGCTCCGAGCAACAACATAACTCAATAGTGTTTTCTGGTTACGTGAAAATAATAGAAACATTTACAATGCTTTGTGTTACGTGAGAGATAAATTCTGTCAGTACAGTTTAATATGAACTTTAAAAATCATTTTGCTACTCTTAAACGAATTACCCACCCTATTTTTCTGAGGTTTGTTTTTGGAATATAATAAACTGAACCTCTAAAAAATACTTTTTTGATCATCAAAAATACTGATCTAGCATCTAATAAGGGATTAGGTGCTCCATCAGAATTTTTTGATGTACAAAAAGGTTAGGTTAGGTTGGTAATTTATTAATTTTGATGACACATTAAATATGAGCCTTTGTTTTTTTATTATATAGCATTAATCCTGTAGTGAGGATGCTTGAACTCAATATCAACTTCAACAAAAGCTCAACTATCCGTTGACTACAACTTCCCTTTTTTATTAAATTTCAATATTAATCTCGATATTTTCAAGCGAAGTCGAAATTAATTTAATTAATGCTATATAATAAAAAACAAATCTCAGAAAAATAGGATAGGGATATTTCACTCAATTCTTTTAAACAAAATTGTTTAAAAGAATTGAGTGAAACCACTCATAGAGTTGCAAAATGATTTTAAAAGTTCATATTAAACTATGTCGTCTTCCTGAACTTAAAAATATGTAATTATATGTTCCGTGTGGATTATTTCTACTTTTAACATTGTAGAATTCCATTCCGCAAAGAGTTGAACCACGGCCTAAAAGCTAGTTATATCACAAAAACGTTTTTATAGCTTTCCGTCTTCTCATTATCTGAAATATGGATGAGTTGAGAGACACCACTCGTAACGACATGTAGATTAAGCTGACAAAATAGATATAGCACGTATACACCTACGCACACTGGAAGGCAATATAAAGACAGGCTAAACCTGTAGATTATTTTCTTATAGAAGTGTAAACAAAGAACAATTGCTTCCCTGAATATGGAAAAAAAATTCATTCATGTCAGTTATTCTAATATCGTGAAAGTTAAACCTTTAGTTAATAAACTTATGCTTTGGGAGCAATCGTTAAATCAATAACAATAGTAAAGCCCATTTCAATACTAAAGTCAATAAAAATGATGAAGTCAGTATTAATAATGAAGTTATAAGCGACAGAAAGAATAAACAAAAGTGTAGTCCATAAGAGTATAGCTTCGGCCTAAATGCTAGTTAATAGATGAAAAACCTCGCCACAGCATTTTCTCTTCTCATTATCTGAATTACGGATGAGTTAAGAGACACCACTCGTAACGACATGTAGATTAAGCTGACAATATAGATATAGCACGTATGTGTGCATACTGGAAGGCAATGTTTAGACAGGTTAAGCCTAGATATCTATCTATAATCGAAGATAATCTTCTCTTGCTATATAATTGTTATCAAGAGACAATTGTTTGCCTGAACATGGAAAGACTACATTAATGGTAGTCATTCTTAGAAGTCGGTTTAACTATGCAACGAATGACTCAGCCTGAATTCTAATGAGGTTCATAACAATAGTGAAGTCAATATCAATAATGAAGTCCACAAAAATTGTGTAGTCAATCAAACTACTGGAGTCAATATTAATAATTAAGTTAATTACAATAAAAACAATAAATAATAGTGTAGTTCACATAAGATATGCTTATAGCGTCATCCCATTAGCTAGTTAATAGATAAAAAACCTCTCCACAGCATCTTCTCTTCTCATTATCTGAATTATGGATGAGTTGAGAGACACCACTCGTAACGACATGTAGATTAAGCTGACAGTATAGATATAGCACGTATGTGTGCATACTGGAAGGCAATGTTTAGACAGGCTAAACCTATAGATTATCGTCTCATAGATCTGTTAACAAGGGACGATTGTCTGCCTCATGATGGAGAAATCGCTCCGGGCTTATAGTGACGACTAAAAGTCTGATATGTAGAATGTTAATATGTATATGAAGCCACAAATGCTTAGGTTAAGCCTATAGTTTATATTCTTATAGAATTGTTATTGTATGCCTGAATATGGAGTAATTTATATTGGCATAAAGACTTCCCATTAAAGACGACAAATACAGAACTGACACAAAGTATGTTAAATTTGACACTTTATTATTTTTAAAATTATGGCTTCGTGCGTTTAGCACTTTTAGCCAGTGTCAAGTTATAGATATATTAATAATATTTAATACACTGTAGATGAGAATGAGTGGTGTTGAAGATAATAAATGAAACTAAGCCCCTTGAGTCCTCAGTAAAGTGCCGTTGTACATGTCTTTTATAACTTCTATCTTTTTGTAAGGAACACCTTATGTGCATAAATTGTTAAACAAATATAGTTGTGGGACTATACTGAGATCTCACATGGACTTCTTGAGAGAAGTTTGAAAAGTGATGTGGCACTGTTTTGTTTCATTTACCAACACTCATGTACGTTCACAAACACTTTACAGTTGAGAATCCACCTTCATTACACACTAATGTTCAAAATACATCAAATTTAAAAAAAAAAAACAAAACTGCAGACATTACGCTTCACTTTCCCGCCAAGAAGTCAGTCTGACACTTTTTTAATACAGCTACAAATGCTTTAGCAATTGTGTGCACCTAGTAAATACTAATCAGTGTAATTTAGTTTCAATTGTTATGTACTTTTTGACAGAAATCAATAAAAAAAAAGCAACTAATTTCTGCCTTATGAGAAATAAAATCACGAAGATCATGTGACAAGAAGAGATAAAATAATCATTTAACGCGCTAAATGATTATTTTATTTTAAAATATAGTTCTTTATAGCCCAAATTGATAAAATATTTTTAATTCCACAATAAAATAAAATTACACGAAGAAATTCGAAAGGAATTAAACAATAAGTCTTTTTGAAAAAGATTGTTACATGCAATGAGTGAAACAACTAAACTAAAGCAGGATCAGCCAAATTCTTGTCTGGATCAACGTTCTAATGTTCAATCAACTTAGTAATCCATTCTTGGATATAGTTAAATAAAAACAGTAAAACCTTTCCTTCATGGTTTTTGATTTCTTCGAGTATTCTTAAAAAAAAAACTTGATCTTTATTCGAATAAAAACCTCTGTTAACTAAAACATCGGTAACCATCTCTATTATTATTATGTAACTCTTTATTCCACATAAATCAAAAATATGAATACATTCCAAAAAAACAGGACATATGTAAAGTCGAACTTATCTCTGTAAAAGATCTCTTCCAGCCAACCTCATGAGGAGTCAGATAGACAAAACAAGAATAGGTAAGATACAAATGAAAAAAAAAAAATGATACCAAATAATTTTGTACGATTATTATGTACATTTTACAATTATATTATATTATGACTATAACACTTATATTACAATTAAATTATATAAAACAAATAATATAAACATACGCAAAACGCATAAGAAATTAGATACATATTATTAAATATCAACAACTTATAATGATGACAACTTACCTTGCAGTGCCACGATTGATATATACTCAAAAGTTCATCAGATAAATTTAATGTAACGGCACCAGTATAAAAATTTTCTATTAATTAAATCGTTATAATATTACTATGTTACTTGTGAATAAGAAGCTTTCTATTTATCATAAAAGTATTAACATCAGCAAGTCCACTGCTGAACATTGGCCTCCCCAATAAATAATATGCTATTGGGGGTATTTGCCCATAATCTCAACGCTGGGCAGGCGGGTTGGTAATAGCAGTTCCAGTCAGTACGCAGTATTACGCTGCTGCCCATCATCCGGTAGATTTCGCTTCGTCGACTCTTACGACTCCCCGTGAGATGGGAGTGGGTGGCACTATTTTAGGTCGGTACCACATGGCTTAGTCATGACCGATATAAGAAGTCTTTCTAGAACTGAATGATTTTTTCAAATTGATCAAATAGTTTCGGAGCGTATTCAATGCAACAACATTAAACCATTCCTTAATGTATTAAATATAATATAAATTCACTTATTCTGTTCCTGTAAATGAGACTGTGAAACGATATTGCTGTAACATTGAGAACCAAATAAAATACAATATATCGATATACCTGCAAATGTGAAATTAAATTATAAATATCTGTTTTCTCTGAAGAGAGATTGTTATTATTTTGTTATTACTGTATTTATTAATTCAAACTAAGAAAAAAGCCGTAGTTATAGCTCTTGCATTTATACGGTTTTGCTAGATAAAAAAGCAGGAAAAATTAAGTATACTGTGTTCGTAACCAATTTTTTTAATTTTTACACTTATTCGGTTTTGCCAGAATACCCTCGATATAATGTACATATAATTTCTGACAATCACACCAATTATATAGTTCACAGATAAGTATAAGTAAGAACTTGTGTTCTGAGTACTAAATAACGAACAAACATACATAATTACCTTTTTTTGTACATACAGATTATATACACAAGTAAAATAGCCCAGTAATATTTCAGAGAAAAAACTTGAATATTTGTTCTGGTCTGGTAACCCAGTATTTAAATATTCACGTTTTATGCACACAAAGATTTAATAATAATAATAATTATTTGGCACATGTGGAAATTGAACCTCTACGGATATACTCTCCACCACACCATATAGAGCTCGTTGCTCTGCGGAAGCGCTCGTAGCTCTGCGGAGTTCGGTGATCGGAAACGATCACCATTGTACAGCAGAGTTTACAGAGGTCAGTCATTGGATGGGTGACCGTTTGTGTGGCATTGATATCGAGCGCTTCCGTGCTTCGGAAGGCACGTTAAGCCGTTGGTCCCGGTTATCACTAAATGTGGTAGTCGTTAAACCATGTTAGAGGCCTCATGGGCGGCTTGAAAAATTCTAACAGCAGGACGCCATACACCTGCCTCCGCCAATCCACACTGGGTCAGCGTGGTGGAGTATGACCCAATACCCTCGCACCTTGATATGTGTGAGGAGGCTCGTGCTCAGTAGTGGGACGTTAATGGGCTGTAAAGATGACACCATATCAGTCGTCAATAAGAATATAGATGAAAAGGTATAATTGTGCATGTAATGTTCACTGTGACATCGAAGCTCATCCAATACTCTACTCACAAAGGCTGCGAGGGATTAACTCAATGGCTTTGTGTTGTACAGGATCTGATTGGTTGGAAGAATGGGAACTTTTTACTGTGTTAGTTTGTTTGCTGGCTTTCAGTTTACGAGTTTCTTTAAAGGGGGATACTTTTCTGTTACATTATAACGCGTTTCACATGTTATATAAAGCGGCTTATGAATAGGTTTTAAGTCCACTTCTTGTCCACCGCTGTCTTAGGGATACTATTCTATCAAAGACTATATGGCTGATAAAAAGGCTTGGGATTAAACTGCCGTTTCATACAGGCTATTCTAATATGAATGACTTAAAACATGAATATTGTTAATGTTATATTATTGCATTGTATAGCGTTACAGACAAATTTTAATGAAGATTATAACTAACCAATCGATAATTTAAAAGGGCATAGCCTGTGAGTTTCTTGCCAGTTCTTTTTACAGAGCGTTGGCTCGGAACTGGCACTTATATATTCACATACACTTAAATATTTTATGTTTTTTTAAATTGGTAGGGTGCAAGTGAATCTAAGCTTCGTGATTTTAGTATAATTATATTTTATTTGTTTTTGTTATTTTTTTATTATGTTGACGTTTTCAAGTACTATGTAATAGTTTATGAAATAAAAAGTATTTGATGTGATTTGATTTCTTTGTATCAGAATTTCATGAAAATTTGCTCAGCGATGCTATGAAAGTTTTTTTGATATCAGCTCAGCCGTGGCGAATTGATGACTAGTAAGAAGTTTTGATTACATAAGTTTGATTGCTAGTCTTAGCTGCTCTCATCATCATCATCATCATCTCAGCCCATAAACGTCCCACTACTGAGCACGAGCCTCCTCTCACATACCAAGGTGCAAGGGTATTGGGTCATACTCCACCACGCTGACCCAGTGCGGATTGGCGGAGGCAGGTGTATGGCGTCCTGCTGTTAGAATTTATCAAGCCGCCCATTAGGCTTCTAACATGGCTTAACGACTACCACATTTAGTGATAACCGGGACCAACGGCTTAACGTGCCTTCCGAAGCACGGAAACGCTCGATATTAAATGCCACACAAACGGTCACCCATCCAAGGACTGACCTCTGTAAACTCTGCTGTACTTTGGTGATCGTTTCCGACCACTGAGCACCGCAGAGCTACGAGCTCTCATATTAACGAGTTTCTTTATCGAGGGATATATTTCTGTGACATTTTAACGCGTATGTTATATAGAAACTATGACATTTCTGATTAAATATAACCTTATGCAAGTCTCTTATGTTGACTATTTCTAAGTACTAAAATTTCATATAATCAGCTCAGTGATAGATTTCATGACGAAAATAGGGATCAATTTATTGAATTACCAAGATCTTACAGGCCCAAGCCAACCTCACCTGCAAGTGGTCCACCTGCCGCTCAACGGACGAGGCTCTGGCGAACATAATAGTACCCGGTAAGCGGCAATATTACGAGGGACCATTTATATAATTGGCGAAGTGTGGGCGTATATTATGCCTGTGCCTAGTGAGTGCCTGTGAGGGATACATTTCTGTGACGTTTTAACGCGTATGTTCTGTAGAAACGATGACATTTCTGAATTAAAATTATACTTGTCTTTTAGGTTGACTATTTTATTGTAGCAGAATTTCACGAAAGTCTGCTCAGTGATATGCAAATTTATTTGGTTCACTTTCGTACCATATTTCATAAAAATCAGCTCAGTGGCTTAGTCTTAGAATCTGGTTTAAGTTGGAGCGCTATTTGAAATATATGATGACTTGTCGAGTTTCTTACCAGATTCTCCTACGTTCAAGCCCCCGCCTGCAGTAAAATTGACGCGTTGGTTTTTAAGTTAACGTTCATAAAAGCCAATAGATTTCATTTTTGTTGCATTTTTTATTGAGCCAAACTTGGACAAAATATTTTGACTTTGATTGATAGTCTGAGTATTGAAATGTGCAACATCGGTGAAAAGTGACGACGCTGAACGTTAATGCTGAAACTAGGCCGCCTCGCTGCTGACCACTCAGACACCAAGTTTAATATACAAGCAGCTGGCTTGTTTAAAGATTTTCTAATACATTCCGTGTAACAGATAGAAAGACAAACATACTGCAACAGAAAGCCCTAATAGACCAAGATCCCAGTCACCCCTGACTTACGTCATTTTAGGAAAGATGAAATTTTTAGGATTGGTAGTATAGCATAAGCTTAGAAAGGAATGGATTCTCGCTAAGATGAAAGCGGGGTTACGGGTTTACAGGTAGCAGGTATCAAAGGTGGTGAAAAATCATGCTAACTTACGTTAAAGTAGGAAGGCTGGTTTTTACATAATATGTTATATATGATATTGTTTTAAACAAACAAACATAGGTAATTGCCAGACACTTCCTGTGGGCCATAACTTTTGACAGACACTTCAAAAGTCATAAAAAAATATTGAAACTTACGTTATTTTAGGAAGGCTGAATTTTATATATATTAATAAGCATAATAATTCAAAATATTTTCTAATGAGCCAGACAAATCTTACGGGCCAAACATCCTGCCAGACTCATTAAAAGTTTCGCTGTGCGTGGAAGCGCGACAGCATTATTCAAGTATTCAACACATACGCAGTTTCTGATGTAAATGAACAATTCAATCAAAAAAGTGTAAGAAACTTTGATGCAAGTAATCTGCCACCGTGTAAAGAGGAATTACTCCAACAATTTAATCGAGCCAACTACATTGCAAGTATTTGGAATAATGCTTACATGCCAAATCCAAGTAAGTATTTTCAGTCCTGAAAATGGATTCATTCAAATAATGGTTGGGTAATGGAAAATGGCTAGTATAAGTTTAATTGGTTTCATGGAGATCAATTACCGAGCTTTGTTAGCGACTCCCTACAAAATGAACCAGGTAAAAAACATTTAATGTAAATTATTTTTATGTTCTTTGTTGGTATACATCATCTCAGCTCATAAACGTCCCACTACTGAGCACGAGCCTCCTCTCACATACCAAGGTGCGAGGGTGTTGGGTCATACTGCACCACGCGGACCCAGTGCGGATTGTTGGAGGCAGGTGTATGGCGTCCTGCTGTTAGAATTTATCAAACCGCCCATTAGGCCTCTAACATGGCTTAACGACTACCACATTTAGTGATAACCGGGACCAACGGCTTAGCGTGCCTTCCGAAGCACGGAATATGGTATATGCAATGTAGTAATTCAATTTCTTGTTACAGATGAATTAACCGGTGAAACGGAAGAGGTAGAAGACGAAAATTATAATTTTAAATAAATTTAAGTAAATTTAAGTTTGTTTATAACAGTATCATATATAACATATGTAAAAACCAGCCTTCCTACCTTAACGTAAGTTAGCATGATTTTTCACCACCTATGATACCTGCTACCTGTAAAACGGCCCCGCTTTCATCTTAGCGAGTATCCATTCCTTTCTAAGCTTATGCTATACTACCAATCTTAAAAATTTCATCTTTCCTAAAATGACGTAAGTCAGGGGTGACTGGAATCTCACTCTATAATAATATGTGAGTTATTTTATTGCGGAATATAGGGATCTTACCAAAGTCTTACAGACCCAAGCGAACCTCACCTACAAGTTATAAAAGTGCCCGGTAAGCGGCAATAGACTCTAAGTTAATTATGTGGGACTAACAATATAGATGGCTAAACGTAGACGTATTAATATGCCTCTGCCTTTACCTTAAATTCCATCTCTCTCATCCCACGGTGTCGTGTGGTACCGGCCTAGAATAGTGCCACCCCCTCTCACCTCACGGGGATTCGTAAGAGTCGACGAAGAGAAGTCCTACCGGATAATGGGCAGCAGCGTCATTCTACATACTGGCTTGAACTGCGATCACCAACTCGCGTTCCCAGCGTGGTGACAATGGGCAAATATCCCCAATAGAATGTATTTTACATCATCATCTCAGCCCATTAACGTCCCACTACTGAGCACGAGCCTCCTATCACATACCAAGGTGCGAGGGTATTGGGTCATACTCCACCACGCTGACCCAATGCGGATTGGCGGAGGCAGGTGTATGGCGTCCTGCTGTTAGAATTTTTCAAGCCGCCCATTTAGGCTTCTAACATAGCTGAACGACTTCCACATTTAGTGATAACCGGGACCAACGGCTTAACGTGCCTTCCGAAGCACAGAAGTGCTCGATATCAAATGCCACCCAAACGGTCACCCATCCAAGGATTGACCTCTGTAAACTCTGCTTTACTTCGATGATCGTTTCCGACCACCGAGCACCGCGGAGCTACGAGCATACAGTGGATATTGCATGCAGTGGACTTTATAAGACATCATATCAGATGGTCGTCTTATTATGGGTTAATTAATGATTTGTTCAAATGAATGGACACTTACGAAAAGCTTGCTCTATTGTGGAGGCAATTTTCAGCAGTGGACTCCCAAGGCTGATTTGCACAATTCCCCGAAGGTATTATACCTTTGGGGAAATAAGCGTGAGAGCAAGAATGTATAATATAGAAATATTAAAGAATTAAGTTGTATTTTGAAAGTAGTACCTAGCCGAAACTAAATTCTAAACAAGCAATGTAGGTAACACTATGCCGTGATCGTATGCAGGATGCTAGACAATTTCAACCTAGTCGAAACATTACGACAAACACACGGATACTTAGATTTATCTAGAAATGATTCTAAAACATGATGGTATTTTTTAAACTCTAAATAAAATGCTGTAAAATTAATATAAATAAATATTACACCATCATTTTGTTTTCAAGATAAGTATAATTAAGAACTTGTAACATACATACTTTTTTCGTAAATACATACTTAATATACATAGGGAAACACCCAGACCAGAACAAATATTAAGTTTATGCGTTCAGAGATTTGTCCACCCACGACTCCAGGAGCGTAGTACTAGTGTACTTACCACCACGCCTAATAAAATTTCTAATTGCAATATTCTTTACATATCGACGGTAGCAATTAACAATGTCGTAAGTGGAAAGCCGTTACTTTAAACAATGTCGTAAGTAAAATGTAACGACTTATCTTTTATGATATTGTTAAAAGAAACTGCTTTTCACTTACGATATTGTTAATTGCTACCATTGATATAATTACTTTGAAATATTATCTGTGTCATTCAGCAAAATCTGGTTACATCAGTAAGCAGACCCTGGGCCCTAAGCTTAAGGCTAGGGCAACCGGGGTAATGCTAGGCTATGATGATGATGGATGAATAAAATTATGAGATTAACACAAATACAAATATTGACGCCAGTAAAGATAACAACAAAACTATATTTGGATTTTAGACATTGTCTTCCTCCTTCTGGGGTCGACACGTCACGGCACGTCTTTTCTTCCATTCTCCTCTGTTATTTGTCATCGTCCCATCCATCTACTTTCTGCCCACAATATTTTTCACATTACACACACACACACACACACACACACACACACACACACACACACACACACACACAAACACACACACACACACACACACACACACACACACTTTGCTTTGATTATTTTGACAAACTTCCTAACAGCAATTTCAGTTGTTGTGTCCGAAAATAACCATGGACCTTGGTTATTTTCTTCTTATAACTTTTAGATCTTCAATAAAATGATAGAATTAAATTGTGTGTTTTTTAAAATAAATTTCTAGCCACTTCCAGTAAGTAAGTGTACAGATCTAGAACCGCCGCCTGCCAGGTGTGTGTAATAGCTCCCTCTTAATGGTCCTGAGTGACACTACGGTGGCAGTGCGCATTATACTGCCGGCTGGAGTAAGGGCTTCTAAATGGAGCCTGTTTTGTTTAGTATCAGTGTTCAGATTTGATTACATAAACTTAACGATAAATCTGCCTTTAGGCACGTTTAAGAGGCGAAGGTTAGTTAGATAAACAGCACTTTATTATAAAATTATTATTATCGAGGTGAAGGAAAACCTATTAGTATCTACAAAAATAACTGGGCAATGTTTAAATAATTTGGCTTTAATTATATAACATATTCTTTATTGCACAAAAAAACAATAACAAAAAAAGTCTTATGTAAAAAAGACGATGTGCACAGGTGTACAAAAGACTTATTTCTAAAAGAAATTTCTTCCAGTCAACCTTAACTGAAGTGGGAGAGACAGTTAGCGGGCATTAATATCACACTACAATATGTTAATTGTTTCCCGACGTAAAATAAATATTTGGTTTTTAAATGGGTGACAGTTTGTATGGCATTAAATATTGGCTTTTACTTCAAATGGTAACTGAAGATGTTTGTTGTTTGTTTATTTTCAGCGAACAAACCTCACCTGCAAGTGGTGCACCTGCCGATCAACGGACGACGCTCTGGCGAACATAGCAGTGCCCGGTTAGAGTTAGAGTGGGACGAACTACATAATTGGCGAAGTATGGGCGTTTGCCTCTCAGCAGTCGCGCAGTCGCCCAAACAGAGGTAGAATTTATTATAATAATAACAGAAATGAAAGGATGCGCAACAACAACATTAACATATTATCTGAGTCGGAAGTAAAAGCAGAAACCACGGAAACAGAAAATAAGTTTTTTCGTGACTAAAATTTTGTCATGTAGCAGTAATTGCTCTATTAATTTTTCAGTAAATAATCACGTGTATAATTGGTTACTTGATACGGGCGCATCCATCTCGGTCGTAAAGTATAAACATATATTAGAACATCAAATTTCATATTACGATGATAAGATTTCTATAACAGGTATAGGTGGTAAAATAACAACTCTCGGGTATTGTTATTTAAACTTAGACGTAAATGGTTATCAACTGAGACATAAATTTTATGTGCTCGACTTCTTACCAATTATGGCGAATGGCATCATCGGTCAAGATTTCATGACTAAGTACAAGGCGATATTGGACTTTGATCATAATATAATAACATTGACTGCGTCTAATATTAAGATTGATTTGTCGTTCTCTACATTTAATTACAAGCAATTAGAAATTCCACCTAGGTGCGAATCAATTCATTATATTCCTACGGATTTTACAGATGAATGTATAGTTTGTGCGTCGGATATCAGCGATGGTATATATTTAGCAAGCGCCTTAGTTCAACCGGTGTGTGGCAGAATACCTATAAAAATATTAAACACTACTGAGCAACATTATACACTTAATGATTTTAAACCTATTATACATGATGCTAGTAATTATAGCGTATGTGCTTTTACGCGAAACGAATCAAATGCAAACCGAGTTAAAAAACTATTATCATTATTGCACTTAAAACATTTGAACGACGAGGAACAATCGTCTGTGGAAAATATATGCGCGAAGTATAACGATATATTTTATTTGCCAGGCGATAGTTTCACTACCACAAACGTGTATAAACATTCCATAACTTTAAAACCTAACGTAACACCTATATTTTCCAAGCCATATAGATTACCGCACTCACAGAAAAAAGAAATAGATACACAGATAGAAAAAATGTTGCTTGATGGCATTATAGAAGAATGTAGAAGCGAGTGGAGCAGTCCTGTTTTATTAGTTCCTAAAAAGATAGATTCTAGTGGCGAGAAAAAATGGAGGTTAGTAATAGATTACAGGAAATTAAACAATTGCATAGAAGACGACAAATTTCCGTTACCGAATATTACCGAAATATTAGATTCTTTATCAGGATGTATTTACTTTAGCCATTTAGATTTATATCAAGGTTTCCATAATGTAGAACTCGATAAAAACAGTAGAAAATACACAGGTTTCTGTTCAGGACGATACCAGTTAACAAGAATGCCTATGGGGCTAAAAACTAGTCCATCCTCGTTCTCACGAATGATGACGATGGCTATGGCGGGTCTCACTTATGAAAAATGCCTCGTATATCAAGACGATTTAATAGTATATGGTCGAAATTTATCTGAAAAGTTAAGAAATTTACAAGATGTTTTTGAGAGGTTAAGAAATGTCAATTTAAAACTTAACCCAGTAAAGTGTGACTTTTTCAAGAAAGAAATGCTTTACTTGGGACACGTAGTATCTCGTGATGGCGTTTTGCCGGATCCAGGAAAAATTGAAGTTGTTAAAAATTACCCCCCTCCAAAATCTGTGGACGAGGTCAAGCGTTTCACAGCCTTTGTTAATTATTACAGAAAGTTTATACCAAATTTCGCGGCAAAAGCCTATCCATTAAATAAATTATGTAAAAAGAATGTGCCTTTTGTGTGGGATGAGGAGTGTCAAAAATCGTTCGAAACGTTAAAACAGTGTATAATGTCTCCCCCAGTGTTACAATATCCAGACTTCTCAGAAACAAATCAATTTATAGTGCAAACGGATGCCTCGGGTTACGCAATTGGTGCGGTTTTAAGTAATAGCAATAATAATCCTATTGCGTACGCAAGTAGAACTTTAAATACTGCGGAACACCGTTACCCAACTATCGAGAAAGAATTATTAGCAATAGTATGGGCTATTAAACATTTTCGCCCATATCTTTATGGTCGTAAATTCAAAATAATAACAGACCATCGTCCTTTAATTTATCTATTCAATATGCGTGATCCGTCAAGTAGGCTTATTAAATTTCGGTTAATATTAGAGGAGTACGATTTTATAGTAGAATACGTGAAGGGTTCGGATAACGCAGCTGCAGATGCATTATCTCGGATTCCTACTTTTACGTCAGAACAATTAAAGAATATGAGTGAATATCAGATTAATGTAACGACTAGGGCACAAGCTCGAAAACTACAAGAGTCTCCCCGTGACATGACTTCTAACTGCAATTGGCCTGATCAACCAAGTGTTATTGGAAGTCATACGAAACCGAGGGAAGCGGTAGAGTTGAGATTTATAGAAAAAAATGAATTAGAGAGTTTAAGAAGACAAAATATAATAAATGTGGAAAGAAACGCGTTATGCTATGTAGAAAATAAGTCAACAATTTTTATTAATTCCGACTTCCAATCGCGATTGACGCGAGCCGCCTTCGTGAGGGAGTTAGAAATATTATGTAAAGAGATAAACGTCGACGAGATTTATATTTTGAAAAATAAGAATAATAAGATTTTTGTTGATAAATTATTAAATGAAGTTAAATCACTAGGAAATAAGTGCGCACTAAGATTTTATATATTAAACGACGTTCAACGAATAGATAATGTAGATGACAGGAAGGTCATTTTGAATGACTTCCATCTCTTGCCCACAAGTGGCCACGCGGGCATGAGAAGGATGTTCAATAATATTAAGAAATATTTTTACTGGTCAGGTTTAGAGAAAGATGTGCGACAATTTGTTAAAAAATGTGAGAAGTGTCAAAAATATAAACATGCTAGAATGGTTAAGGAACCAATGGTTATTACTTCTACGGCTAACACCGCATTCGATAAAATATACATAGATTTAGTAGGACCACTAGATAGGGACTACAATAATTATTCTTATATTTTTACCGTGCAATGCGAATTAACAAAATATGTTGTTGCTCACCCTTTAATTTCAAAACAGGCGGAGGAAGTGGCTCAAGCCTTAGTAAATTGTTTTATCCTTAAATATGGGATACCCAGAGCGATAGCAACTGACAGAGGAGCAGAGTTCATGTCTGCAGTATTCGAACAGGTTTGTAAACTTTTAAAAATAAATCACCTTAGTTCCACAGCTTACCATCACCAAACTATAGGTGCATTAGAAAATTCTCACAAACATTTAAACTCATTCTTGCGTATTCAAACAGATTGTCATCCAGAGTCATGGAGCCAATGGCTTCCATATTGGTGTTTCTCCTTTAATACTTCCGTACATACTGAAACTAAATTTACTCCATTCGAATTGGTATTTGGAAAAGTCTGTTCGCTACCAAGTAATCTAAATAACAATATAGTAGAGCCATTGTATAATCATGACAATTACCCTAATGAATTAAAATATCGCCTACAGCTATCGCAAAAAGAGGCAAAAGAGAATTTACTCAAAAGTAAAATAGCTAGGAAATTAGTGTATGATAAGTGTATTAACCCCATGGTGTATAAACCAAATGATTTAATTTTAATAAGAAATGAAAATTCTAACAAAATGGAAAGCGTATATTCAGGTCCTTATATTGTCGTCAAAGATATGACACCAAATGTACAAGTAAATAAAAATGGTAAATTGGACATAATCCATAAAAATCGCACAAAATTATTTACACCTAATAATTAATTTTAATATGTACACTCACTTCTATTTATATAATCAAATATTATAATCATTGACAATTATTAACAATGTTATGTACCAATTTTTATACGATTGACTATATTCAATTTAAGTATTAAGTTTGAAAAAAAAAATTACTTTGTATTTTTTTTTTTCATTTATGGTAAGGAGGTGTGGTGTGTATCAACCTTAACATAGTATATTTATTATAGTGTGTACTAACCCTAATAATCTGTATTCTTTTAAACACTTTATATTATGTGTTTTCTATACAATAAAGCCAGTATTGTCTCAACATTCGGTGTTTCAATATCTCTCAAATATCCCCGCCTTACAGCCTACCCCCTCGGGGAAACAGGAGTAAATGTATGTATGTAACTCTATATTAAACGTGTCACACATTCACAATAAATGAGGTCACATTCTCTTAGTCCCTGCTACGACACTCGCAGGCAGTAATGGGGTTGTAAACTTATTTGGAGTTTTCAAGTACTAAAGTATTCTGTTACAATTATTCAATTACACCAATCATTCATTCATTTCATTTTTCATCATCTAGTGTTTGAACGGAACGGTCGTACTATTATTCTAAAAACACCCTCATTATGATTCCAAAGTGTGTTTCGTGTAATAAAAATATTACAAAAAAGTCCCCGGGCCTAAGCTGTAATAAATGTGAAAAATCAGTTCATGCTACTACGCTATGTGCTAACTTAACAAGTAAGCAACTAACAGCAGTACGAACAGCTGATAGTTTGGAATGGACTTGCTTGGAATGTTCAAAAATCAACTCAAAGAGAGGATCCATTGTGATTACGTCTGACGCTGAAACGGATGAAGAAGATGATGTGGACTCTGTTTTGAAGAACCCCACATTCAGAAAACTCCTAAAAGGAGTCGAGAGCACCGTTCAGAAAGAAATGAAAACCATCACGAATTCGTTGGACTTCTTTAGTGAAAAGATTGACGAGTTTAATGAGTGTATGGAGGCCTTCTCTCAAAAAATTAAGGACCTGGAAAAGACAAACGCTCATCTCTCAAATCTGAACTCCCACCTGCAAACTAAACTCGAAGCAGCGGAACAGAGAGTATCTGCCATCGAACAACAACAGCTGAGGAACCATATCGAAATAGCAGGCATACCTTACGCGGACAAAAATGAGCCGATGAGCATTTCAAAGGCAGTGTCGAAAAAGTTAAATATTTCTGAGGAAACTATAAAGACTGCAAAGCACATCAATCGACGGCCTGATAAGACAGGAATATTACTGGTGGAGTTGCAAGAAGGCAAACGGGATCTATGGTTACAGCGTGCAAAAGACAATAAACTAATATTGAAGGATTTGCAGCCCACTGTTGACATAAACGCGGAGAATTGCCTTAGCAAGATATTTATAGAGAGGCACTAACTGCACATAACAAATCACTGCTATGGAAGACGAAACAAGATATGATTGGGAACTATAAATACATATGGTGTAAAGAAGGCGTCATAAAAGTAAGGAAAGATGAGAAGGCAAAGGTATTTATAATTCGAAGTGAAAGTGACATTAAAAAAGTACTTACCCTCAAATAAATTAAGGTACTAATATTTTATTACTAAATTAAGATTTTGTCTTTTATGTTATAAAAATGGCTAATTATATTGATAATATTATAACGGAGTTATATGATTGTGCCGACCTTAATACTTACTTAGATAATGTACCTGTTAATTCGCTAACTTGTGTTCATATTAACATACGTTCTTTGATAAAAAACTTCGCTTCATTGCTACAATGTATTGAACAGGCTAACCGTATTATAGATATTGTAATAGTGACAGAGGCAAGTATCTCTCAAAATATAAGCTCATTATACGAAATTAATGGGTATGCAATGCGAAAGAAATTGCGTACTAACCAAAAAGGCGGTGGAATAATAGCATACATACACAATAAACACAAAATAAGTGATATAATGATATCCACTTTTCACTTTGAATGCCTAATGGTTCACTTGACGACACCCAATAACTTGGAATATACATTATGCGCGGTATATCGACCACCAAACAGTAAAAAACGTATGTTCGTGAACGAACTGAGAAACACAGTTGAGAGATACTCGCTATCTGATCATTTTATTCTTATAGGAGACACTAATATTAATTTGAAGTGTAATAATAGTTTAAAAGATGAATATTTAAACGTACTGAGCGCGTCAGGGCTTGCCTGTGGGATCAATAGTCATACAAGGATAGAAAAACGGCTAAATGTAGTAACTAAATCATGCATTGATCATGTATTTGTCCGATCCCATAGACAAGATCTGTTCGCCGCCGCACTTGGCACCGTACTGGCTGACCACCGCATGGTTGCAGTGTCTTGCGTTGACCCGGTAATTACACAGTATATGCAAAATTTTGAGATAAAACTAAATTATAAGTTGTTACAGACTGAATTAGAACGGATAGATTGGAATCTGTTTGACTCTCTTGACTGCCCTAACGAAATATATAGATGTATTAAGGAAGAGTTTGATAAATGTTATGAAAAGTCCAAATTTATCTTCAAGTTAAGTGAAAGTAAGAGAAATAAAGAACCGTGGATAAATAAATATATAAAATATCAGTGTTTAAGAAGAGATAAACTGTTCGTAAGTTGGTCGAAAGATTCTAGTAACTCTGTGTTAGGCCTAGAATATAAAAAATGTAGGAATAAGTGTAATAAACTTATAGAACGAAGTAGAAACAATTATTATAAAAAACAAATTAATAAAAATAAAGGAGACATTCGTAAGTTGTGGCATCTTTTAAACAAAATTTCAGGCAAAAATGACAAAACATGTAGACAATACGCTGCTTAAAGCATTTGCTAAAAGCAATGTTGACGAATATGAGATAGCAGAAAACTTTGCAAAAAACTTCCAAAACAGCATTAAAAAAATTATTTCAAACTGTAATATAAAACTACTGGATCCTAAATATTATTCAAAACCAAGCATAGTATCAATGCATATTAAACCAGCGACTCACAAAAAAGTTTCTAGTATAATTAAGGGCTTATGTCACAAAAAGTCTGCGGGATATGATGGTATAAGACCCATTGATATAAAAAATAATTGCGAAAATATCACTAAAACTATTGTTAAATTTATTAATAATAGCTTGAAAACTGCGATTTACCCTGAGGATCTGAAAACAAGTATCGTGCGACCAATTCATAAGCAGGGCCGGTTAAGCGATTACAACAATTACAGACCTATTTCTTTAATATCTATTGTGGATAAGATTGTTGAAAAATTTATCTGCGAACAAATACAGGTCTATTTCCACAAAAACAACATTCTTTCACCGAATCAGTACGGTTTTCAACCTCGAAAAAGCACAACAATGTTACTGTCAACGTTTACTGACCAGATAAATGCTTATTTAGATGGAAAAAAACATGTAGTGATAGTATTTATCGATTACAGCAAAGCTTTTGACACATTAAGGCATAAAACACTTCTCAAAAAGCTGGAATCAACCGGCGTGAGAGGGCCACTTCTAGAGTGGTACAGAAGTTACTTAAAAAATAGAAAATTCGAAGTAAAGGTTGCAAATTCAAACAGTTCTACAATCAATGTAACAGAAGGAACCGCTCAGGGACTATCTATGTTAATGACGTTAATAATTTATTTAAAAAATGCAAAGTGTTTCAATTTGCAGATGACACCTGTTTAATAGCAGCTGATCGTGACCTAAAAACTGCCCAAAATGTCCTTCAGCATGAAATGGATCTGCTCAATGAATGGTCACATGATATGGGTTTAGTATTAAATGCACAAAAAACCAAGTTAATGCACATTCATTCCTCTCATAATCAGGCGCAGCATGATTTAAATATCGTAGTGCATTCGCATAAATGTTTGCACTCTGACTCCTTGTCGTGCGAATGTAAAACGATTGAACAAGTATCACAGTACAAATACTTAGGCCTTATCATAGACAACCGATTTAATTGGGGTCCACACATCGATTTAGTTTGTAACAAATTGCGTGCATTGTTAGCGAGGTTTCACATCATAAGACGAAAGATACCATATTCAGTATTGTTAAATTTTTTTCATGCGCTCGTAGAACCTATATATTCATATGGAATCACAAGTTATGGGAGAACCTTTCGGACTTATTTAGAAAAAATATATAATTTGCAATTAAGATTCTTAAAAACAATAGTTGGAAAAAATAAGGAAAATTTCAAAGATAATTATACCCAATTGTTTACTCACTGCAAAGTAGTCCGTCTTTTTGAACAAATCGAATATTTAATAGTAAAATATAATTTACACGTGATAGATTCACTACCATTAGATGCCCGGAATCCCATCACTAGACAAGCCTCACAAAAAAAACTTTCTACAAGCAAAAGTACCAATTTTTACGGAAAACGCATAATCTGTAGTTATTTACTTCCTAGATTATTGAACCAAATGGAAAGTAATTTTAGAGATAAAATAAATATAAAAACTTCAAAGCATAAGCTTAAAGAATATTACATTGGAAAAATTAAATAATAATAAAAAAAAATAAAAAAAAATATAGCACTATAATTAATTCTGTCCCATATAAATTTTACCTGTTCACTTCTTTAATACTTTATCTTTTTTGCAATTATGTGAGAGGGCGAGAGATAAGTGTCCGCGCTAAGTGTGAGTGGGACCACTGTATCGTAAAATTTATTATTTAACTACTCCAGAGACACTGTTCATCTGTGTTTTGTAAAGGTTTGAGTCGCATGCGTCGCATCGCATTGCAATCAGAGCGTGTTATGTAAGAATATTGATTTGTTTACTGATAGTAATATTTTCGTCACACTAACACTAGTAGATAATTATTATTAACATTAGTTTTAAGAAAATAGTTTATATTAAGATAAATGTGCAGCACCTAGACAAACCTATTACGGTTTTAAGGTGCGAAGTTACACGTAGTTTAAGCATTGAAAAAATAAATGACTAAATAAAAAAATAAAAAAATTATTAAGATCCAAGATAAGTATCATTAAGAACTTGTGTTATGGATACTAAAAAATGGTTAAAACAACTTAAACACTTTTATAAATATATGGGAAACATCCAGACCACACACCCAGACCAGAACAAATATTCATATTCATGCACAGAAAGATTTATCCTGTTTGGGAATGGAACCCACAACTTCAGGAGCGGAGTATACTGACCTCCACGCCATAACAGTCGTAGTATTAATACAGTTTTAAATTTTATAAAAATCGTGAGACTGACATTAAAATTTTCTATTAATTTATTTTAAACGGTGGGTAAATTAGAAAATCCTTCAGCAAAACATCGCGCTTTTAGCAAACTAAAATACAACTCCCATTCTCTCTCCTCATGACAGACGAGTGACTACGAATTTAGGTTCCTTCCCATCGGGCAACCATTTTGTTTTTCGTCTTACTTACGTAGTACGTGTTACTTGTTACTTACGTAACGTACGTGTTTCGTGTTACTTACGTAGTAAGACGAAAAACAAAATGGTTGCCCGATACACTACGGTATATATATATATATAACATAATACAAAGTCGCTTTCCTTTGTCTGTCCCTACGTATACTTAGATCTTTGAAACAACGCAACGGATTTTGATGCAGTTTTTTAAATAGATGGAGCGATCCAAGAGGAAGGTTTGTATGTAGGTATATTATAAGAGAGAGAGTCGAGACAAACCTTATTTAAAGATAATAGATTTTTAGTGGGTATTGCTGCTGGCGGTCGTGTCTGCCAGAGGTAAGTCCATCACCACTTCGCTCCCCCTTTGACCTAAAGGCAGTGCGTAAATGCATTTTGTTACCAACGTAAAAACAGATAATTGATGGACAGAAGTATAACAGCAAGTCATACTTCTGTCCATCGATGTCATAAAATATATGGGTTATATTTAAGGGAAATTATGATGGAAATTAATATACAGATTCTTTAAAATACGCCGATGTTGGAAGCTTATTTAGAATTTTTGAATCGCAATGCGGTTGGCAATTTGTCAACTTTGATTGCACGTTTTATACGACCCGCCGCGTACCCTTGTGTTGTTGAATTCTCCCTAGCGCCCAAGAGCTGACAGGTACAATTTCCCAAGAGGTGATGGCTCTTAGAAAGGGCGTTGCAAATATCCATGCATTGTGGTGACAACTTTCTATCGGGTGGCCTATTATTGGTGGTGATTGCTACGTAGCATTTATAGATTGAAGGGAGTATAGGGACCTAAGAAGCCCAAGCCAACCTCACCTGCAAGTGGTGCACCTGCCGATTAACGGACGAGGCTCTGGCGAACAAAACAGTGCCCTGTAAGCGGCAATAGGCTCGCCACCTAACGTGGGACCGACTATATAGTCGAAAACTGTGGCCGTGTAATATGCCTCTGCCTACCGGCGTGAATGTATGTATGCATAGATTAGAATAAAGCGTTCGACTCACTAAAACGGGTAAAAATTAATACGAAGCCCCTTTTATACGAGGGGTTCATGATGAAAACATTCGTATAAATAAAGCATATACTACATGATAGCTAAAATACGCACAGAAAAAGTTGTAGAACACTTTACCATTAGACAAGGAGACTATTTATCACCTAAGCTTTTCCGCAGCAAATCTCGAACACGTATTTTGACTGCCCGAATGGAATGACCACGGTGTTCATATCAATGGAGTACTTTTAAACCACCTAAGGTTCACTGTTGAACTCGTATTCTTATGCCAAGACGCAAAATCCTCACGAGAGATGTTTGAACAACTTGTACGTGAGAGTAAAATGGTTGGATTATCAATGAATACGAGTAAAACAAAATAGTAGGAATCACTCGAATGAGGAAATCAGGGGAGAGATCTTTGTGGAGAACACTTGCAAAACATACTTGAAACCGGCGTCTAATGAACTATTTATTGTAATTAATACACAAAAAAGTTAAACGTAAGTTGAAAAGAACTTTTTAAAGCATTATGTATGTACAAGATTATTATTGAAAGCTATCTTTATGGGTATGGTGTATAGGGATCCTAATATCGCCTTTGGAGCCCAAGCCTCGCCTGCAATTGAGACACCTGCCACTTAACGAACGAGGCTCTGGCAAACATAGACCTTCCCGGTAAGCGGCAATACCTAGCGGTAGGCTTTCTACCAACCAACCAATAACACAAATGGCGAAGTTTGGGCGTATATTATGCTTCTGCCTTCTTCTTCTTCAGGGAAACAGGCGTGATTGTATTTGTGTATGCAAACCCAAATCGCTTATACGTAAATAGGGCATTAAAAAAGATACCTGTCGGGAAGAGCCCGAAAATTTTTGCCAGAACTCACCCACTAAGTTAATTAAGTCAGGAAACTTTGAAGCGAATGGTTGTATTTGCATAAATGTTTCAAAATATTAATCTTTATCTTGAATGTTCCCAGATTGTGGGCGGTTTGCATTAAGATAACTTTAAGCATAAAACACTAATGCCAGAAGCTTTCGGCTGAATCATTATTGGTAAATCAGAGTTTATAGTGGTCAGTATTCGGATGGGTGAGCGATTGTGTGGCATTTAATATAAGGCGCTTTTGTGCTTCGGAAGGCACGTTAAACCGTCGAGGTTATCTCTACGATGTAGTCTTATAGAGGCCTAAATGGCGGATTAAAATTTTCTAACAAGAAGGCGCTACATACCTGCCTCTGCCAATCCGCACTGGGTCCGCGTGGTGGAGGATGACCCAATATCCCCTCAGCTTGGTTCCTGAGGAGAAGAGGTTAATGTGTACATTAATAAATCAACTTGTTCTAACAAATACACCAATTATTTAGTTCCAAAATAAGTATCATTACGATCTTGTGTTATGAATACTAAATAACGAATAAACATACTTAAACACTTGATAGATATGATTGAATTTCAACTTTATATAGCGTTCATAAAGTGCAAACTGACACTTTGACGGTAGGAACACACCTTGCTTATCTTAGACAATAGTGAGTGCTTGCAATATAAACTTTATACAATAACAATATAGCTCATATTGACTGTGGGGTTTAGTCAGAAAACGTATGTATGGAAAAATAAAAGGGCTGTTTTTAGGGGTTTTCCGATAATTATTAGAATTTTTCTCGCCGTAAAAACCATCTTTGAACTTCAAAACTTAACTTAAAAAAAGAATTGGCCAAATTGGTTCAGGCGTTGTTGTTGAGTTATGCGCTTACCAAACATTTTGCGATTCATTTTAAGAAGATAATACCTGATATGTATTCTACTTACTATGCGAATATAGTTTTGATATAAGCGATCCATGCCCAGTAGTGGAACGTTAGTGGGCTGATAGGAGTACAAGGCGTTTTTCGCTTCATTGGTCGTTGTAACCTAGGAAATAACATCTTCTATATTAGCATTAACCCGGTTGCCTTAGACTTAAGCTTAGGGCTCAGGATCTGCTCACTGGTTTAACCAGATTTGGATAAATTTCAGTTTTTCCAATAAGCGACTGCCATCTGCCCTTCGCAACCCTGAAGTAAACATCTTTCTATGGTTAAACCAGCTGTCAGAATATTAGAAGGCACTGACTTCCTAATAACGACTGCCGATGTTCATGACAGCCGGGACCAAATGTTTAACGTTGGTAAGCACGAAGCAGGGTATAATTACGCTCATAACTTCGAAAAATCATAGGAGCTCTACTAGGGTTTAAACTCGATTGCGGGACTGTTTGCAACGGTTACCGCGGCCTCGGTACGTAGCTGGCTCAAAAGAAGGAAAATGGATGGTTTTTAGTCGTTAGAAGTCTGACACACCCTCCCGCTCCACCCACAGCGGGAGAAGGTCATTTAATGATTATCCATCCCAAAAAAAAAAAACGGTTTAAACTCGAGGCCCTCAGAATGAAAGCTATTGGTCTTGCCTTTGGGCTGTCGTTGCTCGTAGGACATAAGTCTACCAGTGCCGTAATCCCAAGAGTAATTCTAACTACTTCCTAATATGACATATTACGTTCCGTTATATCATCATCATCACAGCCCATTAAAGTCCCACTACTGAGCACGAGCCTCCTCTCACATATCAAGGTGCGAGGGTATTGGGTCAAACTCCACCACGCTGACCCAGTGCGTATTGGCAGAGGCAGGTGTATGGCGTCCTGCCGTTAGAATTATTTAAGTCGGCCATTAGGCCTTTAACATGGCTTAACGACTACCACATTTAGTGATAGCCGGGACTAATGGCTTAGCGTGCCTTTCGAAGCACGGAAGCGCTCGATATCAAATGCCACACAAACGGTCACCCATCCAAGAACTGACCACTGTAAACTTTGCTGTACTTTGGTGATCGTTTCCGACCACCGAGCACCGCAGAGCTACGAGCGCTTCATTACGTTACATATTAGGTCGGGGAAAAAGTCTTTTCGCATAACGTAGGTATAAACTTATTATTAAATTTTTTTTACTGTACTATTTGTGTCTGGCTGGTTTTGGTAACATTAAAAAGGTTCCATTATAAAGAAAAGAAAAAAATAAAAAAAAGTTGTTTTCCGCTATTTTTCATTTGTTTTTCTCTCCGTAAAAATGAGTGAATCTAATGAAGATATTCGATACATTTTAAAATTTTATTATGAAAAAGGCAAAAATGCAACTCAAGCAGTGAAAAAAATTTGTGATGTTTATGGACCTGATGCAGTGTCAGTAAGAGTAGCACAAATTTGGTTCAAACGTTTTCAGTCCGGAAATTTTGATGTTAAAGATGCACCTCGCTCTGGTCGCCCTGTTACGAATAAAATGGACGCCATTTTTGAAAGAGTGGAGCAAGGTCGGCATATTAGTAGTTACGATGTAGCTGAAGAACTGGGAATTGACCACAAAACAGTTTTGACCCATTTGAAGAAAGCTGGTTATACAAAAAAGCTCGATATTTGGGTGCCACACGAGCTCACTCAAAGAAACTTAATGAACCGTGTACTCATTTGCGATTCATTATTGAGACGTAATGAAACCGAGCCGTTTTTGAAGAGATTGATAACTGGCGATGAAAAGTGGATCACGTACGACAAGAACGTGCGAAAAAGGTCGTGGTCGAAAGTTGGCCAGGCTTCACAGACTGTGGCCAAACCTGGCCTAACACGAAATAAGGTGATGCTGTGTGTATGGTGGGATTGGAAGGGCATTGTTTATTATGAGCTTTTACCGCCCGGCAAAACCATCGATTCTGATCTTTACTGCCAGCAACTGATGAGATTAAAGGAAGCAGTCGAGAGAAAACGGCCGGAATTGATCAACAGGAAGGGTGTGGTCTTTCATCACGATAACGCTAGACCACATACATCTTTAGCCACTCAGCAAAAATTAAGAGAGTTCGACTGGGAGGTCCTAGTGCATCCACCATATAGCCCTGACCTTGCGCCTTCAGATTTTCACCTGTTTCGGTCTCTGCAGAATTCTTTAGGTTCTGTAAGGTTGACCTCAAGAGAGGACTGCCAAAACTATTTGTCCCGTTTTTTTGATCAGAAGTCCCAAAGTTTCTACAGTAACGGGATAATGTCTCTGCCCACAAAATGGCAGAAAGTTATTCAACAAAACGGTACATATATATTGTAAATAAATGTAAATAAACTTTGAAAAAAATGTCTTGACTTTTCATACAAAAATACGAAAAGACTTTTTCCCCAACCTATTATAACGTCATAACGTAACGAAATTCCGAAAGTGCCCTTATTAAATTTAATAAAATCTAATGTATGAGACAAAATGGAATATGAGCCACATAATGAAGGACCCTTGGGTTTTGGTCGTAATGGGTAATACTACTATACATGGCGTCCCACGGCTATGCCACATGGCTGAAAGTATCTTGAATATTGTAGATGAAACATTTGACTGAAAGAAGACATTATTTGAATTTCAAAAACAATTTAAACTGCATTCATAGATTTTTAAATAAGTACACGGTTGAAACGGGAATTGAACCCGCTACACGAGAAAAAAATACCCTGCATCTTTATCATACCGATGGAAAAGCTTCATCATAAGAATTATTTTTTGCTAAATAACAGTGTCAGAAATAAAAGAAAAATCATTAATCTTAACACTTTTGATACAATATTAACCAATTTAACAAAATATTTAATCATATACCAAATTACATAAAAAATATAAATAATCTTCCGCTTTTTCTAATACTTTGAAGACATTCCTAATTAAAAAATGCTATTATAATATGCAGGAATTTTTCGATGACAAAATAAATTAATCTATATAAATAAATAAGTATTTTGTTATTCTTTAATGTCTTAAATTTTTGTAAGTTACCTAGGACGCAGGCACTTATTAGGTCCTTTGTTATGTTGCTCTTACAGGGCGTCACATTGTATCTATCCATATTTGTTGTAACAACCTACTTCCATGTGACATGCAATAAATGATTTGTATTTATATTTATTATTTGCAATTTATCAAATGCTCGAAATGTTTCTCCGGAGTTCGATATACAAATAAAAATAGCATATACGATGTTTATCCGTTACTTAAAATCCGTAACACAAGTTACTAATGATACCTATCTTGGAACTAAATAATTGGTGTGATTTTCAGAAAATATTTATTATAAATGTATATTGTGTAACATTATTAGAAATGTTCAAATATTGGTTCTATTTATATCATTTGATCTAAATGAGCTTCGGAACACATGTTTATTGGAATTAAATAAATTAATAATAAAATAAATATTTTCTAACAATTACACCAATTATCTAGTTCCAAGATAAGTACATATCAATAAGAACTTGTGTTATGGATACTAAACAACGGATAAACATAATTACATACTTCTTTTTTGTTAATACATACTTAATATAGATAGGAAAACACCCAGACCAGAACAAATATTCATGTTCATGCACACAAAGATTTGTCCTGTGTGGGAATCGAACCCTGAATCGAAATTGTCTGATAGCGGCCAGGAAATGAGATCACCACACTTGCCCTGTTTGTTTTTGAACTCGACACAGATCGTTATAGGTATTTCTAATCGGATTGTAGCAAGTTGTAAAATCGATTCTAGAGCTCGATTTGTGACTCGATAAATTTCTGCTTCGTTTAAAAGCATGTTAATAGTATCATAACGTTAGTTCACAATTCCCTCTTTGTTTGGTTTTTGAGAAGGGTCCCGGAGGAGTGGTTAACGTACATTTCAGAATGTCCAAGTAAATCAAATCTCATAATAAGTATGTGAAGAGCTGGTGTTCGATGTGGGCATAATCCATATTACAAATCACCAAGACCGTGGGGTCTAATCTACGGAAAATGACAATATTAAAGCATAAAATATAAAAACATATATAATTTATCTACTAACTTAATAACTTTTATAATTATGAGAAGTAAAGTATCATTAAGAACTTGTGTTATGCATACTAAATAACGGATAAACATTTATAAATACTTTTTTTTATCTATCTATCTATCAATCTATCTATCTATCTATCTACATACTTAATATATATAGAAAAACACTCAAAACAGAATAAATATTCATATGTGCACACATATGTGCATACTCACAAATATTTGTCATGTGTAGAAATCGAAACCCAACCTCAGGAGTGAAGTGCGGATATACTCGCCACCGCGCCATCGGTCGTCAAAAGTAAATGTATTATTTGTTTTGTGTGTGATGCAAAAGTATATAAAATGTGCATAATGTATATGTGTGTGTTTATGCGTATGTTGTGTTAGTGTTTGTAACATAATGTATAGATGGTAAATATAAAAGTTCTACATGTGATGCCCTGCGAGGGCATGTCAACTTAAGAATGATAACTAAGAGCATTCTACTAAGTAAGTTTCCACCAGCTTTTACTCTGCAGACAATTCACACAAATTTTGTAATTGTAATAGCCAAGTCTCTTCTAACCAGAGGCTCTTGTAAAGACGATATCCTCACGTCAGTTGTTCAAACAAGGGGCTTAGTGCTGTCACTTTTATTTTATAAAATGAAGACAGTGACTTGACTAGTTTTAAACCTGGTTTAACTTTAGATCTTGTTCTGTTATAAGCCCCTTTTGTGTTCAAAAAACATACAATCATCAAATTCATATATATATATATATATATATATAAGCGCTCGTAGCTCTGCGGTGTTCGGTGGTTGGAAACGATCACCAAAGTACAGCAGCGTTTACAGAGGTCAGTCCTTGGATGGGTGACCGTTTGTGTGGCATTTGATATCGAGCGCTTCCGTGCTTCGGAAGGCACGTTAAGCCGTTGGTCCCGGTTATCACTAAATGTGGTAGTCGTTAAGCCATGTTAGAGGCCTCATGGGCGGCTTGAAAAATTCTAACAGCAGGACGCCATACACCTGCCTCCGCCAATCCGCACTGGGTCAGCGTGGTGGAGTATGACCCAATACCCTCACACCTTGATTTGTGTGAGGAGGCTCGTGCTCAGTAGTGGGACGTTAATGGGCTGTGATGATGATGATGATGATATATAAAGGAGAATATACAAGGAGAAAATCAAAGAGTACTAAAACATCTTTGATTCAATATTCCCTTTGATTTCATTAATTTATGTGATTCCACTTCAGTTTGACAACCCCTCGAGCTAAGTATGTTTTCATTAAAACAGGACGAATCTCATTAATTTTATACTGTTTCTTGTAATTAATATTAGAAGAGGAACAGCATGAATATATTTATTATGTTTACTGTGTAAAGTGGCACTTTGGAAATATTTTTAAAGGTCTCCTTATGGGTAATAAAAAAAACTTTGTAGTAGATTAATTTATGTATGTCAATTTTGACAACCAATTTGGTGTGGAGGTCAGAATACCTGCTCTTCACTTTAAAGGTCGTGGGTTCGATTCCCACCAAGGACAAATCTTTGTGTGCATGAATATGAATATTTGTTCTGGTCTGGGTGTTTTCCTATGTATATTAAGTATGTATTTAAAACATAAAAAATGGTATTTAAGTATGTTTATCCGTTGTGGATACTAACCATAACACAAGTTCTTAATGATACTTATCTTGGAACTAAATAATTGGTGTGATTGTAAGAGGATATTTATTTAATCCATACTTAGCGTGGTCTGATTTGATCCTTCTTATCTTGGTTCGTCTGCGAAGGCCCTTGTTCATTCGGACGTATGATTATGAGATAATTAAAAGTCTTCTCGGCTGCTATGCAATATATTGGCTAGGCACTTTGTGCTCTAAAGCGACTGTAATGCAGGTGGCCCTTACATCCTCATGTTGTGATTCTTCTTACATTACGGCAATCATATATAAATAAACCGTACTAGCTTTATCATTATCATAAACTTCTTAAATAACCGATCCAATATATATTATAGTCAAAGATAACCGATTCAAAATAACCGGTCCAATATAACCGGCCCAATATAACCGATACAAAAGATTCCAAAATATAATATAATGTTGATTCTGCGACAAGCCTTCCGTTTATGCAGTGTAGGACATCAGTACTACTTTTTCAAATGAAACCTTTAACATAACAAAGAAATAAATGAATCCAATTTCACTACAACGATCCGACATAAAATCTCAACAAAAAGGCTCTCAAAACTGGATGGACCACAAACGATCACCTGTCAAACAACTGACTCTACTTGACTTCTATAAACGTGTCCGACCATATCGAAATTAGTACCTGCGATACATTTGTCATTGACCTGTGTGCTATAAGCCCACCATACACACGTGACTTATTGAATTACGATAACTTTGGCATACCAAAAGAAACGCAATCATACCCTGACGACATTTTGCATTAAAATAAAACGATTCGATTTAATAATAACAATAAAATATAATAATTATGCCCATAACAAAAACGCACTAAATACCGTAAGCAATACAAAAAATGGCTCTAACATTTCAGCATTAAACTGGTATGCAATCCATACGCTGAGCGGCGATAGCCCAGTGGCTAAACCCGTTGGCTTCAAAATCAGAGGGTCTCGGGTTCAAACCTATGACTTTTTGAAGTTATTTGCATAACTATCGCTTGCTCTGTGTCTCGAAAAGCACGTTCAGCTGTTGGTCCCGGCTGTCAAGAACATCTATGGCAGTCGTTATTTGGAAGTCAGTGCCTTCTAACATCCTAGCTGCTCGTTTAACCATAGAATGATGTTTCCCTCAGGTTTGCCGAGGTCAGACGGGAGTCGCTCCATCTAATGATTGAATTTCAGCCAAATCAGTTAGCAGATCCTGGGCCTGGTACAAAACTTACTTATCTAAAATGATTTTACTACAACACTGTCAAACTAATTTCATTATGAATAATTCCACAAACAGTTACCTGTTTTAAGGATTTACTCTGACTTCGACAAACGTGTCCGAACAACTAGCTACAGAATATTAGTCAGGTTTTGACATTTGCGCTCTCTTATACTTACTTCCCAATATGCGGCAATGTTAAGAAAAAAAACGCAATAGCTTTAACAAAACAAGGAAACAAACGATCATAATATCCTCACAACAATTCTCATTCCAATAAAAAAATCAATCCGATTTAATAACGACGATCCGAAATAAACCCTTAACAAAAACGCACTCGAAGCTGGATGCCCTTAATACGCTGTTTAAATTCCATTCCGAACCGATAACAGGAGCAATAAAATTGGCTTTGAAACGTCAAACGATATGGTAATGTAAGGAGCACCTCTTTTACATTCGGTGCACGACCGCGATATTTCACGGTGAGATCTGCTTCCATTCAGATATAACCACTTAGTTGGAGAAGCATTGTTTTAATTGTTTTTCATATCAAGTTATTTAGAATTTGTTAATATTGGCTCTGATGAAGACCAGCAGAAAACTTTATTGGCAAGCTTTTTTGGAGGTCGTCTTTACCTTCTGGCTTTTGACAAATTCCGTAACAAGAGTACCTACTCATGATGTATTGTTTTTTTTTCTATTTATTTCTTAAGGAGTTTTTATAATATAATTAATCATGCCAGCTCCATCGTATCCTAATCTTAACCTTCTACATTTTAATAATGTTGTATATTCGCTGAAAAACATTTTAGCAGCGCTCGAAGTTGGCTCAGCCAGAAGTAATAGAAGTGATGCTGGAGTCCATAACATTCAACAAGATTAATATCATCGGTCAAAACCATTTATTGAGCTGAGAGACTTGATTAAAATAAATCTTTTATACGTCCTTCAATAAAATGTACTAAATGAAAATTCAGATTTTTAGTTTCCAATTTCTGACATGAACAAGCGATGATATATAGTATATCAATCTAAGCAATGCATGAGCACGTCTCATAGATGTATCAATCTAAATATTAAATACAGCTTTAGCCGAAGAAAAATCTAGGAGAAACAATGAATTCTATGAAATTTCCATTCCGAAACTATGATAGGGACAATAAAATTGGCTTTGAAACGTCAAACGATATGGTAATGTAAGGAGCACCTTTTTCACATTCGGTGCACGACCGCGATATTTCACGATGAGATCTGCTTCCATTCAGATATAACAGCTTTTAGGAGTGGAGAAGCACTTATTTCATATTTAGTAAGTCCTACTTTACTGTTTGAAATAATGCCACCGTTCGACAAATCCAAAAACGCACTGTTCGCCATTAGCAGGCAGTTCGTCATCACACCTTAGAAATCGGGTGTGAGTGGATAGTGCTGGAGAAAAGAAACTTTCTGCCTCGTACCCTTAGAGCCCTTTCTATTTTTTTTTGTTTTATGTCGGTTACAAAATGCATTTAGCAACTGCCTTCCGGCCAAAGGGGGACTGAAAGGGGGGTGGACTCACCGCCGCAGACGCGATTGCCGGCAGTTGCACTCACTAAAAACCTTCCGACGCCCGCCGCTTTCCATCTTCTATTAGTATCGGATATTTTACAGAGATATTGTGAATTGGTGTGCTTGTTTCTGAGCCTACCCCCCGGGATGGCGCTCTCAGTTTTTTGAACTGCAACGACTGCTTACCATCAAGCAGAATGTGATCTTTTTGGCAAGGCAAATACATAAAGTGTAGGTCGTTCTATCGGTCAAAATTATAAATCTGTCAGCACATGTCTTGGCCAATCCGCATTGGGGTCGCGTTTTGGAGTATGACCTGAGTGAGTTTCAAACCATTATTATACTACCTGAATTTCCAGTAGTGGGACTTTATTGGACTGAGACACCCCATTCCAATTATGATTTGACTGAATGGGTTTTTAAGCAGCAGGCATGCAATTTCTCAAGAAAAAAATAGGATCTTGTTTTAGTACTTTAAAACAGAACCTCACGTATATTATATAATAATAATATCCTCTTTGAGGTGTGATGAAACCTTGCAACAATTATTTAAAAGGCATCTTTGCAGTTGAAGCCAAGTTCACTTATATGATAAAACGCGTCAAATGGTGTGAATGAAGCCAAATTAAGACCAGACAAGATCCCATTCCTTTATTTTCCCCCTTGGGCGAGACATGCGAGTGGGCTGGGGCTTGTGTTAGTGTTTTAACAGGTGCTTGGTTGTTACGCATCGTAACTACTATAATATTGAATAAATACGGTCACAATTACCTTGTTTCACCAACAGCACAAAGAAAGTACTAAGAACAAAAACAAGTCCAGACAAATTTCTCACTAAATCCTTCTTTAAAGAAGGAGCAAAAGTTTGGTCTCTCAACAAACGTAGAAAAAGGATTCAACAAACTCCCCCACTTACAAAAACTTCAATAAAACTGTGTCGTGAGACTCGAACTGGCTTCATTTAAATACTCAAGCCGTTTCCATACAAACTGTACTTATAAACACCTGAACGTCTGCAGATTGTGGCATACACTTAAAGCATAGTGAAAACAGTAAGAGTAAAATATCTTCTGCATCATTGACCATAATAATATGCATTTAATGAAAATAACTTTTTAACTAAGAGGAAAATGTAACTTTAGTGCTATTAAACTTGACATATTATAACCTTATTTGTGAGCACAATAATTTTAGTTCATTTGTTTGTCAAAAGATAGCGCTACATGTCATCTGAATTGTACTATAGGGATTAAACGGCAAATTGTATATACCTAATCATCGTCATGTTTCATTAGGAGTACTAATTGTGAATCAGATTTATTTAAGCCATTTAATATTCTTTGAGAGACTGCTCGAAAAGGCTACCGAGGCCTTGGGGCATAGTCGCAGGCTCGAGAAGGAACATGCTCTCCACCTACAACTAAATCGGTCATAATTTTTTTTTCTTTTAATTAATGGCTTCGTACGACTTGCACATTTAGCCAGTGTCAAGTAAGATATATTAATAACATTTAAATTATAGTAAATGAGAATAAATGGTGATAAAAATGATAAATGAGATGCCTTCCCCTAAGCCCGTTGAGTCCCGGTGAGTAAAGATGTGGGACTATACTGAGATCTCACATGGACTTCTTAAGAGAATTTGAAAAGTGATGTTGCACTGTTTTGTTTCATTAACCAACACTCATGTACGTTTACAAACACGTAACGCTTATAATCCACCGTTATTACACATTAATGTTCGAAATATCACAAATTTTAGAAAGCAAAACATAAATGCGGACATGACGTTTCAATTTCCCGCCAAGAAGGTTTGTCATCCGCAATTGTTTTTTTCCTTAACCGACTTTAAAAAAGAAGAAGGTTTCTCATTTCAACCGTATATATATGCTCAAGAAGGTTATAATAGGTCGGGGAAAAAGTCTTTTCGTATTTTTTATGAAAAGTCAAGACATTTTTTTCAAAGTTTATTTACATTTATTTACAATATATATGTACCGTTTTGTTGAATAACTTTCTGCCATTTTGTGGGCAGAGACATTATCCCGTTACTGTAGAAACTTTGGGACTTCTGATCAAAAAAAACGGGACAAATAGTTTTGGCAGTCCTCTCTTGAGGTCAACCTTACAGAACCTAAAGAATTCTGCAGAGACCGAAACAGGTGAAAATCTGAAGGCGCAAGGTCAGGGCTATATGGTGGATGCACTAGGACCTCCCAGTCGAACTCTCTTAATTTTTGCTGAGTGGCTAAAGATGTGTGTGGTCTAGCGTTATCGTGATGAAAGACCACACCCTTCCTGTTGATCAATTCCGGCCGTTTTCTCTCGACTGCTTCCTTTAATCTCATCAGTTGCTGGCAGTAAAGATCAGAATCGATGGTTTTGCCGGGCGGTAAAAGCTCATAATAAACAATGCCCTTCCAATCCCACCATACACACAGCATCACCTTATTTCGTGTTAGGCCAGGTTTGGCCAGGTTTGGCCACAGTCTGTAAAGCCTGGCCAACTTTCGACCACGACCTTTTTCGCACGTTCTTGTCGTACGTGATCCACTTTTCATCGCCAGTTATCAATCTCTTCAAAAACGGCTCGGTTTCATTACGTCTCAATAATGAATCGCAAATGAGTACACGGTTCATTAAGTTTCTTTGAGTGAGCTCGTGTGGCACCCAAATATCGAGCTTTTTTGTATAACCAGCTTTCTTCAAATGGGTCAAAACTGTTTTGTGGTCAATTCCCAGTTCTTCAGCTACATCGTAACTACTAATATGCCGATCTTGCTCCACTCTTTCAAAAATGGCGTCCATTTTATTCGTAACAGGGCGACCAGAGCGAGGTGCATCTTTAACATCAAAATTTCCGGACTGAAAACGTTTGAACCAAATTTGTGCTACTCTTACTGACACTGCATCAGGTCCATAAACATCACAAATTTTTTTCACTGCTTGAGTTGCATTTTTGCCTTTTTTATAATAAAATTTTAAAATGTATCGAATTTTTTCATTAGATTCACTCATTTTAACGGAGAGAAAAACAAATGAAAAATAGCGGAAAACAACTTTTTTTTATTTTTTTCTTTTCTTTATAATGGAACCTTTTTAATGTTACCAAAACCAGCCAGACACAAATAGTACAGTCAAAAAATTTTTATAATAAGTTTATACCTACGTTATGCGAAAAGACTTTTTCCCCGACCTAATATTTATGTGTAACCGCGAACAACCAGGAAAAGATTTTGAAAATTTTCTTTTGTTGGAACATGACTGCAGGCATGACGCTTCACTTTCCCGCCAAGAAGTCTTTAATTATTGTCCATCCGATGAAAAAGCTAAATACAGTAGTAGCTGAGCACAGGCCTCCTGAAACGAACCAAAAGAGAAGAAGAACAGTACGTAGATTCAGTTAGCAATTAAGCAGGCGCTTGTACTAATGTTAAGTAATATAAATAGTAAATTTATTATATAAATTACTAACAAGAACGTGGCGCGTAAGAATGAGGTAAAATATTAAGATATAAAGTACTGCCAAACATAGGCCTTCCCAATTTCCCACGCTGATCGCCCTAGGGCCGCCTGCATCAACAGGCATCCCGCTGCCTTGATTAGAGGCTGTCCTTTACAATTTTCCCGGTTAATACGTTTTTAAATAAGTATGAAAAAAAATTTACAGTTGAAATCAAGATGGTTTAGATAGAATCACTTGATGTAGTCTTTCATACATTGGGTTGAAATAAACTTCTCCTAATTTTACGATTGGATGATTAATACATAATCAATATGATTTATTCAACTAAAAGTCTTTTGAAAGTTGGCTAAAAAATTAACGAGCCCTATAACAAGCAACAAAATCTGAAGTGCTTAATTTTAATGAAACACTCAAAATTTTAGTCAATATCTGTCACAATGAACTAGCACGAAATTAAACTACTGCATTCCATGCACTATGCTTATATCTTCGGTCTCCTATACCCTATTACAGTACTGCTGAACTAGAAAATGAGATAGCGAAAACCGTCCTTAAACCTTATGAAATAGATATTACAATAACTGAAAGTAAAAAAGCTAGTGAGTATTATCTTGACAGAGATCTTTTGCTCAGTCGAAGTCTAAGATTTGAACTTTATGTCCTTTATGAAAAGGTTAGTAAAAGAGAGTGTGATAAGTTTGTAGATCTCTTTAAAAGTAAAGCTATTGAAATGTAGATATTATTGAAAATACCATACGGCTGAGTTGATAATGCTCGATAGACGTTACTGACGGCTTTTTCCATTTCCTTATAGGATTTCTCTTTGATAGTTTCTTTGAGTTTTTCTAGTAAGCTTTATAGAAATACGTTGATGATCTTAGCTTTTCTTATAAGCTCTTATTGTGCTGTAAATATAACGATTATTTGATTTCTTCTTCTATTTTATTTAAACTATTAAAATAAGTGTGTTTTAAGTTAAGTTTACATATTATATTGGATCCTATCAATACCCTAGGAGCCCAAGTTAACTTCTCCTGCAATGGTGCATCTGCTGATTAACATACGAGGCTCTGGCAAACTTATAAGTTCCCGGTAAGTGGCTATAAACTCGCTACCTATAACATGTGGGCGTATTTATTATGCCTCTGCCTACCCCTTCGACAAAACAGTAATAATATTATGTATGTTTTAAATTAAGTAAATATACTTAATTTTATTTATTAGTATTTTATTGAGAGTTGTCATGTGTCATATGCCACATCACGATGAAGGAATTTATTATACAAGCTGGACTGTAATTAAGGGCTCTCGTACATTGGTTAAACCAATAAAAGCATAAATCCCAACATAAAACAACATTTAGCTCTTCGCTATTGTAGCCCTTTCGAACAGTCCCTAAACATGTGAACTTACCTTAGATAAACCATACCACTACATAAAATTTTATAGACCTCTAGTTCTTGCAAAGGGTTCTCTCTTTATCCCTATTATCAATAAGGCTATTAAAACTATCAAAATTCTTACCTTCAAATCAATTTAAATGTTCTTACTGCGGCTCCGGAAAAAAGAATGGACCGGAAAAATGCGATGGTTTTAGTCAGTAAAAGTTTGACACACAATCCTGCTTCACCCAAAGCGGGAGAAGGTAGTTCGATGATTTTGCAATTTAAAAAAAACCAGGAAACTAGAGCCAGACCTCAAGATGTCAACAACAGCAGAGACCGGAATATGTATTCATTCAATAGCTATTTTACCTTTTTGCGATACATTATTTCATTAATATGGACATTCCCGGATTTTTTTTGAAGATTCGCTGATTTTATATTGGCGACATCGTGTGATCACTACCAATATTTAAGATAAGCTTCCTTTCTTAAATAACAATATAGTTTATTAAAATTGGTGTCAGTTAAAAACGGGGAATGTCCATATTCACATTAACGTTTGCGGTCAATGACCCCCAAGTAGCTCTAACTACTCCTATCGTTGGTCATCAATTATATTATTATGCTTCGAAACATTATTAGAAAGATGTATTCTATTATTCTTTTACTTACTCTAGACTAGTGGTTAGCCCTCGACTTCGTTTGCGTGAAATTCGATTATATCGCGCATAATTATTATGTCATCATCAAATGTCCTGTCTCAGGCTCTGGGCTATCTTTGCAACAAATTTAATTTAAAACGGTCCAGTAATTTTATAATAATAGTATGCTGCGTTACTTTTACATTTATAATATTAGTATGGATTTGCAACTACATACACACACCAACTCATAAAAAGGGTACCTAAACCAAGCAACTAATAAAAGAGAGCGTGTACTAGAAAACTTTGTCAATTATTTATGCCTTAATCACTTTCGTATTGTTACAGAGGAGATTCAAGTTCCATTGAAATTTGGCGATAAACGAAGGAACAAACGAAACTCAGTCAAAGTTTGAGAATTTCTTTGGCGACTACTAAGCTTGTTAACGGGAACCGATCTGAGACAAAGACCTGAGGAGATACTTGACAAATTCTTTAGTGAATATTAGGAGCAAAGTAATCTTTAGTGGTCGAATATTCAATTCTCAAAACCAGTGTCAAGCTGGTTTGCTACTGGCGAGTCGAGACGAATTTTCGAATTTCAAAAAGTGCCCTATTCGAAGGCTTCTATAAAATTAACCTACAGACACGAAGTACATGTTAGCAAAAATAATTAATTTATAAGACTTTTACCAAGGTTTCAAAAAAGGTTGCAAAAAATATATATACCAAACCAACAAAACAAATAACATTTAAATTAGAAGTGCCCCAGTTTATGATACCCGCGCCAGATGACACAAGCTATAGTTATTAGCAGCGCAGCATCGCATTTTGGATTCAAATTTAAAATTCTTAGAAACCTATTATTATAATTTATATTAGTGCTGCCAAAAGGTTTTTACGTCAGATCAAACAAAAAAATAAAGTAGTCTATGTACTAAATACTAAATACTAGTAAATACTTCGAAAGAATACGATCGAACGTACCTGTGTCAAATTACTCAAGAAGTATTCGACAGCCCTTCACGGTGTTGTCTAGACAGAATTTTTAATTCTGAACGACTATTTGTTACTGTATCTTTTTGAGTTATCTGACACAGATACCTTTGCTTTGAAGTAAAATTATATCAAACAAACGAAGAATTTTAGATTTTTAATGAATGCCCCGTTTCAAGACGTCTATCTATCTATCGTGGGGCCAACTATATAATTAGCCAAGTCTGAGCGTATAAAATACATCTGCCCCTTTGGAAAAACAGGCGTGAATTGTATCGATGTAATTTATTTTTTATTTTCAAATTAGTGCCCCATTTCAAGGTATACTAGATATTAAAATTGACAGCGCCGGAAGTTGGATTTATTGAATTGTGCTATCCTATTATCCAACATAGAATTTATGTCAGTGCTCCTTTGATGGTACCTGTGTCAGATGAAACAAAATACATTTAGTCACCTAGTTAAACATACTTTGAATTGACCCTGTTTACAGCTACTTTGAATTGGTGCCCTGTTTACAGATACTATGAATTAGTGCTCTACATCTGTGCTAGACTATACAAGATGCAGTAATGAACACTGGACAGCCCTTTATGATTTTGTTTAGATAGATGGTTAATCATGACTTAATCTTGTTATGTTATCTGACCCACCATTTAGAATTAGTGCCTTATTTCAAAGTACAATATTGTATCTGTACTTACATAACTAGAAGCTTCATCAGTAATTAACTATCACTTACTATGACTTGTGTTATTTGCATACATACATACATACATATAATCACGCCTGATTGCCCGAAGGGGTAGACAGAGGCATATTATACGCCCACATTTCGCCAATTATAAAGTTGGTCCCACGTAATAGATGGCGACCCTATTGCCGCTTACCGGGAACTTTTATGTTCGCCAGAGCCTCGTGCGTTGATCGGCGGGTGCACCGCTTGCAGGTGAGGTTGGCTTGAGCTTTCACCACATACTTTGAAATAGGGCACTTACTTAAATTGCTTTGAAGAGGAAGTGTTGCAAATAAACTGTTTTAAATTTAAATTAGTGCCCCATCTGAAGATATCCGCGTCAAATCACACAAGATACATTAATAAACAGCGCCGCACCGCATTAAGGATTCATCACACCGTGTTGGTCGTATTCTATTCTTCTGTATAGGATGTATATTTGTGCTCTCATGATGTGTGTTGTGCGTCAGATAAAAAAAACACATCAGTACCCTATTTGAAGAAACTATGACTTAGTGCGCTTTCCATAAATATACTTTGAATTGGTGCTATATTTACAAATACTTTAGGAGTTTTTCAAAATTTTGCTTAGATAAAAGGTTTATACAGTCACGCTTTTTTCCCCGAAGGGATAAGCAGAGGCATATTACATGCCCACATTTCGCCAACTGTGATTTTAATCCCATGATGCCCGCTTACCGGGAGCATTTTTATACGGCAGAGCCTCCTCCGTTAATTAGCAGGTGCAACACTTGCAGGTGAAGTTCGTTTGACTCCTGAGATGTTGGTAGGATTCCTATCCTTATGTTCATTGGTGAATTACTAATGACTGTGTCATATCAAATCAAATAGGGCACCAATTTAAATGACTTTGAAGTGAGTGTTCCAAATTTAAATTAGTGCCCCATTTCAAGGTATCCGCGTCAGATCACACAAGATACAGTAATTAACAGCGCCGAACCGCATTTAGGATTCATTGAAGCCGTGTTTGTCCCACCGGGTATGATGTAATCAAAGCAAGCCACTACGTACGACGTTCGCGTGAGTAGCATTCGACTTAATTACACTATTATTTATAGAGTTTCTAATTAACCTTATAAATGATCTGGTTTGCGAGAAAAACGACCCGTATTTCAGTTTTTAATTGAATATCAAATGAGGTCTACAATTGTAATTACGAACGTTTTGGTGAAATGTAGGTTCTTCTCAGTTTTCATTGCCCTAAATATCTGCACTTCTATCTAGCCCTATCTGTCGAGGGAGCTGTGACTATAATACAAAAACATTCAATACCTATTGTCATTTAATACCTTCCTATTATCATCATCGCAGGTCATTTACGCTCCCCTATTAGTAGGTGCTTAGGCAAGGTACACGCTTACAATGGGTGACCCAAAGATCATAAGTGAGTGCGCTTGCTACTGTATTCGGTTTTTCTTGGTATAACACTGGACTCTAGGTTGCAATGGGGGTCTCACATCGGAAAAGTTTCGGGCAGACTGAGTTCTGCAGCCTATGCCGTGAGGAAGATCCGACAGCTAACGGACATTAAAACAGCTCGTCTAGTCTACTTCAGCTACTTCCACAGTGTTATAATATAATACTGTGGGGTAATGCTGCAGATATTGAATGTATCTTTGTGCTGCAGAAAAGGGCTGTCCGTGCTATCTATGGTATGAGATCTCGCGACTCATTGAGGGATAAGTTTAAGGAGATAGGCATAATGACTGTATATTCACAGTACATTTATGAAAACTTACTGCATACTCATAAAAATAAAAGTAAGTTGAGTAAAAATAGTGATAGACATAATTTTAACTTAAGAACTAAGAATAAACTGGCTATGCCCAAGTATAGGCTCCATTAAATTACAAATTCTTTTGCGGGGAACAGTATTCGCATGTACAATACGATGTGGCAAATTTATCTATAACTAAATTTAAAAATTACATACAGAGTAAATTGTGCCAGAAGGCTTATTATAGTGTGAAAGATTTTATGAACGATAAGTCTGCCTGGAAGTGACATGAATTGCTCCTTTCTTTCTTAAGGCTAGATGAGATATGATCTTTAGATATTAGACTTTGTTAGTTTTAAGAACAGCGGTAATTTATTTATTTCTTTAATTGTATTAGATCTTAAGACATAATTTGAAAAAAGCCGAGATGAGTTTCTTGAGGTCTTCTTCTCAATCTCGTTGCCTTTTGGAAGCCTCGTTAGAGTCACCGACAGACTGTCTGACTGACAAACAATCCCCTCCCTCCGTTAGAATCACGACAGGCTGACTGACAGATACAGACTGACAAATCTTGAGAAAACCACAACAGACAGATAAACTGACAAATTCTGTCGAAGAACCCATTTACTCCTTTATTATGTTACCGCTTATATTTCTTTCATTGTTGTTAAAAAAATATATGGAATTTCCATTTAGTGTAAATGTTTGACGAATCTAAAAAAAAAGTCAAAAAAAGTCAAAAATACTTTATTTCATAAACTATTACATAGTACTTGAAAACGTCAAAATTATAAAAAAATAACAAATAAAATATAACTATACTAAAATCACGAAGCTTAGATTCACTTGCAACCAAATAATTTAAAAAAAACAAAAAACATTTAAGTGCAAGCGAATCTAAGTGCCAGTTCCGAGCCACCGCTCTGTAAGAAGAACTGGCAAGAAACTCACAGGCTATGCTCTTTTAAATTATCGATTGGTTAGTAACAATCTTCATTTGTCTGTGACGCTATACAATGCAACATAATATAACAATATTCATGCTTTAAGTCATTCATATTAGAATAGCCTGTATGAAACGGCGGTTTAATCCCAAGCATTTTTATCAGCCATATAGTCTTTAATAGAATAATATCCCTTTGAAGACAGCTTGCGTTTTATTGTTAATTTAAATTTATTTAGGCTTAATTGCTGTATATTGCTTGGGATTTTATTATAGAATCGCACACATTGACCTTTAAAAGATTTGTTAATTTTTTGGAGCCTAGTGGCAGGTACAACTAGTTTATGCTTATTTCTTGTGTTTAGGTTATGTATATCACTTTTCTTACTCAATTTATCAAAATTTTTGTGTACATATACTAGGTTTTCATAAACAAACTGACCCTGACTGACTGACTAAATGATCATGTTGATCTTAAAGACAATAAAGTATATTTTATTTTATTTTTTATTTATTCACATCGCGGTACGGAGCGCTGTCGTTTTTAGGTCTCACGTCAACCATCAGACAAGATTAAAAGTAATTATGACCAGGCACACAAAATATGTCCAGAGTGGTGATTATGGGCACATAACAAACTATTGGGGAGGCCAACGTTCAGCAGTGGTCTTTATAGGGCTGAAATTATGATAATTGTCAACTTTAAAACTAACAGGCCCATGCACTGCGGGCCGGAGGTTGATTGCAAGAAACTCGTCGTAATTGGTTTATCCTTTTATCATCATCATCTCAGACCTATAATGTCCCACTACTGAGCACGAGCCTCCTCTCACATAACAAGGTGCGAGGGTATTGGGTCCTACTCCACCGAGCTGGCCCAGTGCAGTGGCGTAGTGTCCAGCTGTTAGATTTTTTCAAGCCGCCCAATTAGGCCTTTAACATGAACGACTATCACATTTAGTGATAACCGGGACCAACGGCTTAACATGCCTTCCGAAGCACGGAAGCGCTCGATAATCAAATGCCATACAAACGGTCACCCCTCCAAGAACTCTGTAAACTCTGCTTTAATTCCGGATCTTTTCCGACAACCGAGCACCGCCGAGCTATAAGCGTTTTTTCTTTACATTAAACTAATACCTATCAATACCCGCCATAAAATTCTAATTCCAGCAATCACAATAAACGTTTACTATCATATAAAATGATTTCCAAGTCTCCTAGCGCGGTTCATTGACATCATTCCAAGAGCAAAATAAAGCAAATTCTTTCCCAGCCATTACTCCCAAGTATAATGTAACTATGACATTAAAACTAGAACAGCTTATCATACTAATCTGGGTGTTCCCGCCGCAGAATTCGCTTCCAGATCAGATATGAACAATTTGCGGAATGCTCTCCACTTTTTGCCAACATTAAAATCTTGCATTCACCGCAAATTTGGCCAAGTGCCAACGGAGAAATGGCATTGATTTTAAATTTTTTAAAGCTTCACCTCTTTGGAACGCGCCACAAAAAATTGATGAGAATTTTAATATTCCATTCGGTATGCAGCTGGTGTGTGATGCGTTTTTTTCTGCATAGTTCCTATGTAAAATATTTTTATAACGAACTACTGCATACTGACGGACGTTGCTATTACAGCGTCGTTCCTAAGGTGTACTTTTGAATCTTAGACCGGAGAATGTTGTGTGCATGAGTTCTATTATTTCGTTGTACCCATAGCACAAGCTCTGCTTCATATGGAAGAAAGCGCTATGTGACAATGTCAAGAATGTTTATTAGTTTCTGTATTAGACGCATTTTCTCTCAAATTTTCGCTTATGAGAGAAACGGGGAATGATAAGGATTCGTTTAACATGATTCTTCTTGCTATAGATCTATCAGGAGCGACTAAAAGCAAGCAGAGTTTATAAAGGACAGTCTTTGATTTGCTAGAACATGACTTTACGCACCAAGTACAAAGGGTCAAAGTTACATATCATTTTGGCTCGAAAAATCTCTTGAAAATGACATTTTAAAAAGAATTGCCATAGAGACGCCTCAGAATTTGTGGTCGCACTAATACTACGAGGGATAGACATAACAGCATATCATATCTGTGTCTTCATCAAAGACGTAATCGCTTTTAAAAGAGGTAATGTGACACATAAATCAACTCGGTATATACTTTGCATTATGTGGATACGCTTTAGTAATAACTTTGTAGTATAAAAAATACAAAATGTCCTTAGGCACATCTGTGGAAAATTGTTCCTTTAGGTGCATAGATGTAAAGCAGAGGTCGGAACTAAATCGGGTAACTCTTTGGGTATCTCTAAATAATAAACGCTTCGGTGTTTCGAAAGGCATATAAATATGTGTTAGGTGTGTGAAGGGTATCTAGCGATCCTTTTTTTTTTGTTTTACTTCAGTAACAAAATGCATTTAAAATTCAAATCGTTTATTGCGTTACATGTGGTTTAGGTATGCAATATTATAAAATATTTAATTTAGTACAGCACATGTACCCTGAAGGGGCATAGCAATATAAGCTTATATGGTACAGTAAAAATTTGATGAAATAAACAAAATAACGTCTATTACGCTAAACATTATAAAGTATATAATGTAATGAAATCAAAATAAGAAATTTAACGCGACGCCCGCCGCTTGTTGAGAAAAAGGCCGGGGCCAGTACCTGGGTTGGAGCGTCTGACACCCCGCCTGCAGCAAACGTCCTCCGGACCAAAACCGGGTGGACCTCCTCAGAGAAGCGCAGTGGACGCGCCCCTCCTACCTCCATGTGCGACCATAGCGTGTGTGGCCGACTTCTCGGAGGGTCTATGATTAGACAGCAGGGGCCCCTGCCCCCACTGCCTTAGACCCTCCTGGCGCTGCTTGACGGGCCCTCCTGGCACGCCCGCTGCGCCCTCCACAGGTCCCTCTTAGTTTCCCCCCCGGTAGTCAGTACTAAGGGCAAAGTCGCCAATCTCTGAGTGTTCCCTTTTCCCCGGCGCCCTCCGCGCCCTACCGGGAGGTCAGGAGGGGAGGAATCAGCCCCATCACCACAACAAGGTGGAGACCAGTCGGGGGGGGGGTGTCTAGCGATCCTATCATGACCTTGGGAACCCAAGCCAACCTCACCTGAAAATGGTGTACCTGCCGATCAACGGACGAAGCTCTGGCAAATATAACAGTTCTCGGGTAGCGGCAATAGGCTCCAACTATATCATTGACAAAATGTGGGCGTAAAATATGCATCTGCCTACCCATTCAGGGAAACAGGCCTGAACGTTAAATATTTTATAAGTCCACAAAAAGATTTCACCAGTTCAAAAATCACATATTCATACGAGAGTATTCATTAAAACCAACATAGCTGACATGAGCATAGTGGTATTTGATATCGAACGATATCCTACAATGAAAGCCACGTTAACCCAGTTATCATGGAATGGCAGTTATCATTGAATGTGAATTTCGTTGTAACAAATTAGAGCTCTTGGCTGAGACAGAGAAAGATTTTTATCGTTATCGATGAATTGATTTCTGAAAATCTTTTATGTTTATATTTAAAATCCGTCAATTCATACGTATTACAATAACAAGACAATTAGCTTGACGTACGTTTACTGGAGCAAGTGCATATTACACTATTTGGGAGGGCTTGTCATCAATTAATTGAAAAAAACAAAAGAACAGTGGTGAGATCAATAGATGGTCTCGGGTTCAAACTCCGGTCTCGCCTATGACTATTCAATGTTTTGTGCATACTTATCGAATAGCAAGATAAGCCGTTGGTCCCGGCTGTCATGAACAGCTATGGCAGTCGTTATTAGTAAGTCAGTGCTTTTTATTATTCTCGCAGCTGTTTTAACCGTAGAATTTGGTTTCTCTCTGGGTTGCGGAGGTCAGACGGCATTCGCTCTAATTAAGAATTGAAATTTAGGCAATAGCTGATAAGTCCAGTGCGCAAACGCTGGGTCCATAAGTCGACGTCTTAACCGGGATAAATGATAGGATGAAGGGGCAACTATGTATATAGTTATAAAATATTAATAATGAGGTGCCGGCCGAGAATAGCGCCCCCCTTTCATCTGACGGGGGAGTCGTAAGAGTCGACGAAGAGACACCCTACCGGAAGATGGGCAGCAGCATCATCATCCTGCGTTCTAGCTTGAACCGCCTGCCCAGCGTGGTGATTATGGGTGATGGTGGTTATTAGAATGTTAGCTTTATCATGAAACTACTAACAAACTATTAGAGACGACGTATAAAATGACCTCCGCCAATCCGCACTGGATCCGCGTGGTAAAGTATGACCCAATACCCTCGCACCTTGGTATGTGAGAGGAGGCTCGTGCTCAGTAGTGGGACGCCTATGGGCTGATATGATGATAAAATGAACTTTAATTAAATTTTTCCCATCGATTGTTTTAGTTATCTCAGCGAGAAAAATACGAAGCAAAAACGAAAACCAACTAACAACATTCGCGAAAAAATCGTAGGTTGCCGGACGCGAATGGAATTTAGTATTCAACGCCGTATGAAAGAGTCTTTTGTGCAACCGAAAAAGTGGGTCATCCTGTGCATCTATTACAGGCGAGAGCAAAATAATAGCGCATGCAAGGGAGGACTTACAAAAAATGCATGGTCTACTCTACAGATTTTTTATTCTGATAATTTTTCAGCAAATTCTTTGTGATGGTTGGATTCAGAACAGACGGATTATGTAAGGATTGTGTGGAATGGGGAAAATGGAAAAAGTGGTGAAATGCATTCAGTAAACATATTCCAGTGTTTTTATTTGTTGCCGCCACAAATATAATGTATAAGACATACCTAATATCACGACTGTTTTCCCGGGGTAGGCAGATGTATATAAACCGCCCACATTTCTTCAATTATATTGTGGGATCCATGATGATGATAATATTAAACGACAAATGAAGCTATAAAAATATTACTAAATATTTATCTTCTTTTTGCACTTAGTTGCAAAATAATTTCCAATAGAATAGTTTACATTTAGCCCTATTTGTTGAGTAAAAAACTAAAATCCTGAAACCTGGGATGCACTTGCTGAGATGTCAAATGATAAAGAAAAATAAACAAAACCAAACTTAAAACTTCAACCAAAATTAAAACCTTAACAAAGATCAAAAAATATACAATTCCACTGAAATGATCAGAAGGCTTTGGAGAAAGGGAAGGCCCTTAAAACGTACCCTAAGCCAAAGGATAAGTATGAGAAATGTAATGAGCGTGAATTAAACTAGCTAGCTTTAAAAGTATGTGTGAGCTAAGCAACATTTGCTAGGATCCCTGGAACATAACAGGCACAAGAAGGAACATGAGTGGTTTTTAGTCAAAAAACTATTGAATTTCCATTTTGTTTGTAAAAATTTGACGAATCTAATAATCCTGTTGATCTTTAAAAAAAAAGTATATTTTTATTTCATTTCCTCTAGAAGGGACCGATTGGAAAAGGGTTGTAGATGCTAACAAATTTGTTGGATAAAGTATTGAATGTCAAATAAATACGATAAAAATATTTGTGGCATCTTTATTAGGGTCTGTGGTAAGGGTATTGATAAAATCTGTTAGGTATTTGACGAGTTGAAAAATGTCTGTTATGATTTTCAGACCACCATGAGGCAGATTGGGAACAGCTTTTCATTTTATTATCGGATGGGTACTCCTCAAATGATCGTCTCCCGCTGTGGGTGTAGCGAAAGGGTGTGTCTGACTTTTACTGGCTAAAAACCATCCATGTTCCTTCTTGAGCAAATGTCCCGGGGTCGCGGTAACCCGTTCGAACAGTCCCGCAACCCCGACATTCCTGGTACCCTTTCCGAGGGCCTCTCAATGAGCTAACATCTCATTTAGGCACCTGTGAAACACTAAAGCACCGTCGAAGCGGTCTGTCGCTTGAACATGTGCTTATACCCTATATGCCGTCATATAGGGCGATATGCGTACCAATAGTTTATCAATGGAATATGCCGAAGACCGTGCAAAGGTGAGGCAAAATGGACGGAAGGAAGGAGCAGGGGTCATAAGGTTGCAACCGGGATAACGAGAAGGAGTTTTAACTAAATAGCCAGTGGCCGTTTTTAATAAATTAAAAAAAATAAAAAATATTAATAATTGGAAAAATTCATGCAAATTCTACATCAAAAAATGAATCAAAAATTACTGTAGTTAAAAAAAATGCAAAAAAATTGGAATTCGAGCTGAAGATTTGGAAAATCAAAAATCAAAATCAAGGATCTACAAGGAGACTAGCGCTACATTTATTTTTGTGACTTAATGTATCACTCAGGAATGCGGCCAACCAGATGTGAAGTGTTCACCGCAGTCATACAAACAGTCACCTATTGAAGGAATCTTCTGAATTCTGCTTTTGATAGTGGTTGCAGACAACCAAATAGAGAGCTCTTCGCATTTCAAATCGTGCTTAATATAAAAAATATATATGTAAGCGTGTTAAAAAATAATACTTACTCTTATAAAATACTCAATGAACGTTCTATAATATCACTTACTGAAATAAAAATCTAAAGCCCCATCACCGAGATCATGGCCATTACATTTGTTAAGCCATTTTCTTATTACGTCCGACATAGTGAAACTAAGTCAGTACAATCCATTAGCGCATTTCAGTTTTTGGGTCACAGTTTCAGAACAACCTACAAACGCCATATCATTTTACATATATATTGTAACAGTAAGCTCATTATGTATAAGTTTTGTTGAATCAAATAAAAAATAATATATTTTTTTATTCATACAATTATGTCTATTTCCCTGAAGGGATAGATAGAGGTTTTTTATACGTCTACGTCCCACGTAATAGGTGTCGAGCATATTGCCGCTTGCCCGGGAACTTTTATGTTCGCCAAAGCCTCGTTGATCGACTGGTGCAGCAATTGCAGGTGAGGATAGCTTGGGTTCTTTAGGTCTATCCTTTTGCGAAGTGGCGATGTCGCAGAAGGAGGCCGCGGAGCGGAAGAGGGAGCTTACCCTTAACGACACATCAAATACTGCATTGTAATTCATGATTTTTAACGGATATAAAACTACACGAAATTATAACCATTTGACTATGCCTCAGATAACACAAATGGCTATCTCCCAAAAATGATGGCACATTGGAAAATGTTAAAAGAAAGCGCGGGAAAGACGTTAGGGTACTTTGGAATGTCTGTGGCTACAGGTGTGAGATTAATGCGGCAGTTAGTGCTTGAGAATGGCTATTTAAATTGTTTTAGCACCTAAGAATATATTGGGCTGATTCAATTGTTAAGACGCTATGTAGTTACGGTAAATTTTGTAGATAATGTAGGTTTATGTTCCTAGTAAACACTCGTTGTTATATAAAAAACATTGTATCGTTAGTTTGCAAGCCTGCCAACAGATGGCGCTGTACTTAGTTAAATCGCGCAAGTAATGTCGTGCTCCGTAGACAGTGATTTGTATAAAAGGACTATAGCTGTAGTATACTAATTTTAAGACTTATTTGCGTAATAGTTCACTCGCGATTGCGATTTCAGCCAGGGGGTTTAACCTTCCGTATACGAGGTGACTAATCTCATCATGCTATAGGTACTAATAAATGAAATAAAATAGTAAAATTCGCATATTTTATATTTAAGATTGTGACACAAAAATTAACATATTTTTTATATTTAATAATGAATGATATTAAGTAAAACAAATATTATTTTTACATTAGAATAGATTTTTATTAATAAAAGTACAAAAACTTAACATTTTCTTCAAACTATAATATATTAAACCTTCTCTTGAGTACTAAAATTAAATGGCACATAATATCACAATCACGGTCTTCTTAATTTATAAGACTACAATTTTTATAGTTAATGTTTAAAAGTTTTAAACATAAACAGTTTAGTATAATACAAACAATAATAAATCAGATCTTAATCAAAGGTGGGGTGTATGATACCCAAGCGCACTTTAAGCACGTGTCACACGACTTTCCAAATTAAAACTATAATTAACCTATATTACTCAGTGATAATGTAGCTTTCTAATGAAAAAAGAATTATTAGAATCGGTCCAGTACTTTTTGAGTTTATTCGTTACATACAAAAATACAAATCTTTCCTCTTTATAATATTAGTGTAGATTAAAAAAATTAATATTATTTTTAATCTTATAGCTGCACACACAACTTTTGTAGTCCTATCATTCTCCTAAATCATTACTGTGTAATATGAAGTAAATTTTGTACTGGTGGGAATTTGTTTTTGATTATATAGGAACGCATAGTATTGTTCAAATGATTATATCTATTAAGACTGAATTTCTGTATATGATATCTTTCATAAGACCAAAAATATTTGTAGTTTGCAGCACATTTAATCAATATAATGTTATTTTTGATAATGATTTTATCCTGTAGCTTGAGTATGTCATGCTCACTAAAATGTCTTTGCGTTGGTGGCGTCATGCGTCGGGTCGTTACGTTCCCAAAATATGGTTGAGCGAAACGATGGCTGGTTCATGCGTCATACTCGTGAACGGGTGCCGCCAGTGGGGACTGGTCTGCATGTCTACTATGTTTATTCGTAATCATGCATTTTCTTGCCCGTTCTTTTACGATCAAGCTCCCGCCCGCAGTGAATGGGCGCGCTAGTTTTTAAGTTATGACCTTCATACGAGCTCTTTTGAGCCAAACTTGAATAAATGAATTTTAATTTGAATTTGCCCGAAGGTGTCCTCGACTCAGGTAATGGGATCTTGATTTAATAATAATTTCTAACAATTACACCAATCATTTAGTTTCAAGATAAGTATCATTAAGAACTTGTGTTATGGATACTAAATAACGGATATACATACATAAATACTTTTTTTTTTTTTTTGTAAATAAATACTTAATATACATAGGGAAACGCCCAGACCAGAACAAATATTCATGTTCATGCACACAAATATTTGTCCTGTGTGGGAATCGAACCCACGACCTTGGAGCGGAAAGCGGGTATACTCGCCACCACGCCATATCGGTCGTCAATTAGTTATGTATCTTATAACTTAATATATCGTTGACTTTATCAATACCCCGGCTCTCTATTGTAACAAGTAGCTGTCGGATACGCGTGCAGATTCCAATTAGCGGTCGGTTTTGTGTCCCGCGCCGTTGTCACCCAGCGCCGCGTGAAATCAACTTTTAACAATCATATTGACTGTGCCTACACCCATGTGCTGAATCATGTCATGAATCCCTCTCACCTTGGCTCGTAAAAAGAGCATAGTGGGTTCATATGATAATAATTCGTGGTCTAGTATTATGCTATAATGCACGAACATATATAAGCACGCTTACTTCTCGCACACACACACACCCACCAACTCTCGCACACACACACACACACACACACACACACACACACACACACACACACACACACACACACACACACACACACACACACACACACACACACACACACACACACACACACACACACACACACACACACACACACACACACACACACACACACATAAATATCTATAATGCGCCAAGTCAGCGCCGCGTGAAATCAACTTTTAACAATCATACTGCATATTCCTACGCCCAACATAGTTTGTGAAATATGACCAGTAGTAGAATATAAATAAAAAAATTGTAAAGAGAACAAAACATTACGAGAATAGTACTTATTTATTTATTTAACAATTTACGTACACAAAACATGTAATGGATACAAAAAATATACAACAATGTACAATGAAGCTGCTTATTCCAAAAGGAATCGCTTCCAGCAGTCCGAAATAAGGAAAAAACATTAAACAGTAGACGACATGTGTAAAAAGAAAAAATGGAATGGAAATAAAAGAAACAAAATAACAATTTACGAACTAAGCTAACGCTTTTGACTTCTTGGCAGGAAAATGAAGCGTCATGTGTGCAGATTTGATTTATTTTCTAAAATTTGTGATATTTCGAACATTAATGTATAATAACGGTGGATTATTAACCGTTAAGTGTTTGTGAACGTACATGAGTGTTGGAAAATTAAACAAAACAGTGCAACATCCCTTTTCAAATACTTTCAAGAAGTTCATGTGAGATCTCAGTATATTCCCACATCTTTACTGAGACTCAAGGGGCTCAGGGAGAGGGCATTTCAATTACCATTATTATCACCACTCATTCTCATTTCCTATAAATTAGTAGTATATCTTTCACTGGCTAAATGTGCTAACCGCACGAAGACAATTTAAAAAAAAAACAATAATTATCATCATCTCCGCCGATTAAAGACCCACTGAGCACGTGCTTCTGTAACAAACCAAGATTAGTTACAAAACCAACAACAAAAGAACAGCGCCATCCGGTCTCAAAATAGTCATAGCTATTTTTTTTTATTTATTCATTTATTTATTCGTAATATTTAAGAACCTTAGACACATTGCTGAACCAAATTTAATTAAGACGGTTTATTATACTCTCTGCCAGTCTGTTCTTATGTATTGCATTGTTGTATGGGGTGGAGCCGAGAAATCAGCTTTAAGTAGAAAGGGCCCAGAGAGCAATTCTGAAAGTCAGCATGTCATTGCCATACCGTTATCCTACCGCTGACCTTTACGAAAAGAGTGGAGTCCTGACGGTACGCCAGTTGTACATTTTACAGACTTTAATTAAGCAGCACTTAACCTTAAAATATGAACCGGCTAAGATCAATAAAAAAAGGAGGAAGGACATAGTATGCGTCAAAAAGAATTTTAATACTGGCTTTTCACGTCGTTTTTTTCTGTTACCCATCCTCCAATTTGTATAACAAAATCAACAGAGTTCTCTCAATGTACCCTTTGCCTAAAGGTAAATTTAAGGTTGTGGTCAGGAAGTGGTTACAAAAAATTTATTATACCTCTACTGAGAACTTACTTTAAATTCACATGTATGGTATAATCCAACTTCATGATGATTCTCTTTATATACCAAACAATAACACATCATACACATAAACACACACATATACGTTATGCACAATTTACACTTCAGTATCACATACAGAACAAATATTATACATAGTATATATACACACACATACTCAACGCAGTAGATTTTTTCTTATTCTCTTATTCAGGAAAAGTTATTAAGTTAGTACTAAAATTATGTAATTGTTGTTGTATTTTATGTTCTCTAATTGTCATTGTCCGTGGGGTGGGGACCTGGTGATTTGTAATACAGGTTATGCCCATATCAAACCTCACATATGTAAAAAAAAAATGTATCACTTTTTTGCTGTGCTTAACATACTGTATGTGAGGAGAAATAAATAAAATAAATAAATAATAAATAAATTGGCAACCAACAAAACATACTTTATAACAATAAAACAAAACTACAGACATGACGCTTCACTTTCCCGCCAAGGAGTCCTTATTGATTAGTGGTATATAAGTCTTTATTTTACATTTTTGCTTATTTTTGGGTAAGAAGGCCCTCTTGTTTGTTTTTTTTACTAATGCCGTTACTAATAGTAAATATTTGAATTCTTTAATTATCGACTTCATTAAGCTGGCTGTCGGACACGGGCGCAGATTCCAATTATCACTAGCTTTGTGTCTTGCGCCGTTGTCACTCAGTGCCGCGTGAAATCTACTTTTAACCTTAGAATAATAACACCTAGAACGATAGTTCCCTCCAAAGCGGTCTTTCAAAAGCGAGGCAAAAAAAAAACTTTTTTTTTTGTGCGTAAGATACTTGTATTACGCTCGACGAAACGCACACAGTGAAAAAAAATATGATGTCATTTCATTCAATTTTCCCTAAAAGTAGGGAAGTTGAAACTTTTACACTTTAGCTTAGCTATTTATTGCATTTAGTTAATGCGAAAAACCACTTTATAATTTCATTGAAAATGTATATATATTTATCCTGCCTGCGGTGAATAATTTTTCACTAATTAAGTATTTATTTAAGATTTTTAGAGCTTTAAAACTCTTAATTTTTTATAGTTAGTCAACTGTTTTATGTAGATAGACCAGAATCGAATAAAACTATTACAATTTTTAAGATGTGATTTATGCCATATCAATTGAAATCAATCAATGAAAATATAAATATTTTCGGTTATCGTATATTAAAGAAATTATTCCACGCGAACAAAGTCGCGGGCGGAAGGTAGTAGGCAGTCCTTGGATGGGTGACCGTTTGTGTGGCATTTGATATCGAGCGCTTCCGTGCTTCGGAAGGCTCGTTAAGCCGTTGGTCCCGGTTATCACTAATTGTGGTAGTCGTTAAGCTATGTTATAGACCTAATGGGCGGCTTGATAAATTCTAACAGCAGGACGCCATACACCTGCCTCCGCCAATCCGCACTGGGTCAGCGTGGTGGAGTATGACCTAATACCCTCACACCTCGATATGTGTGAGGAGGCTCGTGCTCAGTAGTGGGACGTCATTGGGCTGAAATGATGAAGCATATAATATGCCTCTGCCTATTCCTTCGTGGAAACATGCATGATCATATGTATCTTTGTATCTACACTTGGTCTGTTGTTAGGTGGTGTTCTGTCCTTTTTATTATTATGGAGATTGACTGTCTTTTGACGTTGGTTCTAGTTAATATTACATAGTGCAACATAGCCTAAGACTTCAGAAATCGTGGACATTACCAATTTTACTACTTTTAAGTGTACAAAGTAGTCAGCAGTGTCGGACACGCGAGCAGATTCCAATTAGCAGGCGGCCATGTCGCCCAGCGCCGCGGAAAATGAACTTTTAACAATCATACTGCATGTCCCTATTCACAAATGAATATTTTTATATATTGACATTTTATCGCTAACAACTAAGGGCCGATTTCATGATTGTCACGCTATATTCAAATTCAAAATCAGGTGACACTTTTTGTTCCGACACTAGTCAAGTGCAACTGTTTTACGCGGCTGTATAGTATGTGTAATTAGTAATACCATCAGCTTGATAATCTTTCTTTTAATTAAAATATTTAAGTATTTGATTGTACACCACCATAAAACAAGCGTAACTAAGTCCTCAATGAAATGTTAATATTTATTACAAGACGATTTAAACTAAGCTTATACTATACAGGTCTCGTGGCAATCGGTACGTGTGAGTTTTCGATCTCATTCATCATCACAGCCCATTAACGTCCCACTACTGAGCACGAGCCTCCTCACATAAATCAAGGTGTGAGGGTAATGGGTCATACTCCACCACGCTGACCCAGTGCGGATTGGCGGAGGCAGGTGTATGGCGTCCTGCTGTTAGAATTTTTCAAGCCGCCCATGAGGCCTCTAACATGGCTTAACGACTACCACATTTAGTGATAACCGGGACCAACGGCTTAGCGTGCCTTCCTAAGCACGGAAGCGCTCGATATCAAATGCCACACAAACGGTCACCCATCCAAGGACTGACCTCTGTAAACTCTGCTGTACTTTGGTGATCGTTTCCAACCACCGAACACCGCAGAGCTACGAGCGCTTCATTATATTTTATCGATTCGATCTCATTATATTTTACAAAATTTTAGCTGACCCAGCAACGTGTTCAACTCATCAACAAATTCGAACGATTCAAATTCAAATTTCGAATTTCGAAAAATTCGAATTCAAACGAGGTCAACGAATTCGTATAAAACTATCATATGAATTAATATCTGCTTTATTTTGAACATCACCAGACTGTAAATGCGAATAGAATTTTTTAATTTCGTCCGAAAATTTTAGTTTTTAGATTATGACGAAATATTAGGTCGGGGAAAAAGTCTTTTCGCATAACGTAGGTATAAACTTATTATAAAATTTTTTTGACTGTACTATTTGTGTCTGGCTGGTTTTGGTAACATTAAAAAGGTTCCATTATAAAGAAAAGAAAAGAATAAAAAAAAGTTGTTTCCCGCTATTTTTCATTTGTTTTTCTCTCCGTACAAATGAGTGAATCTAATGAAGAAATTCGATACATTTTAATTTTTTTTATAAAAAAGGCAAAAATGCAACTCAAGCAGTGAAAAAAATTTGTGATGTTTATGGACCTGATGCAGTGTCAGTAAGAGTAGCACAAATTTGGTTCAAACGTTTTCAGTCCGGAAATTTTGATGTTAAAGATGCACCTGGCTCTGGTCGCCCTGTTACGAATAAAATGGACGCCATTTTTGAAAGAGTGGAGCAAGATCTGCATATTAGTAGTTACGATGTAGCTGAAGAACTGGGAATTGACCACAAAACAGTTTTGACCCATTTGAAGAAAGCTGGTTATACAAAAAAGCTCGATATTTGGGTGCCACACGAGCTCACTCAAAGAAACTTAATGAACCGTGTACTCATTTGCGATTCATTATTGAGACGTAATGAAACCGAGCCGTTTTTGAAGAGATTGATAACTGGCGATGAAAAGTGGATCACGTACGACAAGAACGTGCGAAAAAGGTCGTGGTCGAAAGTTGGCCAGGCTTCACAGACTGTGGCCAAACCTGGCCTAACACGAAATAAGGTGATGCTGTGTGTATGGTGGGATTGGAAGGGCATTGTTTATTATGAGCTTTTACCGCCCGACAAAACCATCGATTCTGATCTTTACTGCCAGCAACTGATGAGATTAAAGGAAGCAGTCGAGAGAAAACGGCTGGAATTGATCAACAGGAAGGGTGTGGTCTTTCATCACGATAACGCTAGACCACACACATCTTTAGCCACTCAGCAAAAATTAAGAGAGTTCGACTGGGAGGTCCTAGTGCATCCACCATATAGCCCTGACCTTGCGCCTTCAGATTTTCACCTGTTTCGGTCTCTGCAGAATTCTTTAGGTTCTGTAAGGTTGACCTCAAGAGAGGACTGCCAAAACTATTTGTCCCGTTTTTTTGATCAGAAGTCCCAAAGTTTCTACAGTAACGGGATAATGTCTCTGCCCACAAAATGGCAGAAAGTTATTCAACAAAACGGTACATATATATTGTAAATAAATGTAAATAAACTTTGAAAAAAATGTCTTGACTTTTCATACAAAAATACGAAAAGACTTTTTCCCCAACCTATTATATTCAATCTTTCGTTTTTGAACTTAAATAAAATAAGAACCCATTCTAGCATTACTCAATTCACAAAAAGAAATGTTAAAACGTATAACGCAATAAAATGTAAAATCAATGAAATCAGAACTTGTTCTATATTGATATATTTGAATGAAAATTTAAAAGAGCGAGAATGAGTAGCCTAGTTTTTATCCTGTGAGTTTCTTGTCAGTTCTTCTCACAGAGCGGTGGCTCGGAACTTATATTGATTTTTTTTATTATTCTGCATGTTAGTAAATCTAAGCTTCGTGATTTCAGTCTAGTAATATGTAATTTTTTTATATATATTTTATGTTGACGTTTTCACGTGCTATGTAATAGTCAATGAAATGTAGAACTGTTTATTTTACTTTATTTTACTACCTTTTACCTTTCTTTATCTTTACACTTTATCTTTATTACTTTAACCTTCATCATTACAGCCCATTAACGTCCCACTACTGAGCACGAGCCTCCTCACACATATCAAGGTGTGAGGGTATTGGGTCATACTCCACCACGCGGACCCAGTGCGGATTGGCGGAGGCAGTTGTATGGCGTCCTGCTGATAGAATTTTTTAAGCCGCCCATTTAGGCCTCTAACATGGCTTAACGACTACCACATTTAGTGATACCCGGGACCAACGGCTTAACGTGCCTTCCGAAGCACGGAAGCGCTCGATATCAAATGCCACACAAACGGTCACCCATCCAAGGACTGACCTCTGTAAACTCTGCTGTACTTTGGTGATCGTTTCCGACCACCGAACACCGCAGAGCTACGAGCGCTTCTTCTTTTTTTCTTACTTTAACCTTACCTTTAAATAATAACCGTTTCCGACCACATAATAATATAAGCTCTCCTATAGATGCTCGCAATACCACCAGGAGAGTCATTAGCGTGTTGCCGACTTTTCAAAAATCGTTAAGATCTAAAAGTTCATACTATAATCTGTCGGAAAAACCTAGCCAGCGAGGTTATTCCACAACCTAAGTGCAGAACGAGGAGATTTCAAGTCTGAGAGCAAGTAACTTGACTTTTACAAGCATCGATAGCCAAGTGGCAAGACCCCTTTCTTTTAAATTCAGAGGGTCTCGGGTTCTAACCCTGGTGACGCACCTCTGACTTTTCGAAGTTATGTGTTGTTATCGCTTGCTCCATGCCTCGGAAAGCACGTGAAGCTATTGTTCCCGGCTGTCATGAACATCTATGGCAGTCGTTATTAAGAAATCAGTGCCTTTTAACAGACTGTCTGCTGGTTTAACCATAGACTGATGTTTCCCTCTGGATTGCGGAGGTCAGACAGCAGTTGCTCCACGTAATAATTGAAACTCAAATCTAGTTTAACTAGTAAGCAGAACCTGCTGGGTCCTAAGCTTAAGTCTAGTGCAACCGGGATATTGCTAGGATATAAAGAGAGCATGTAACTTGACGACGACATACATACAATCACGCAGTCATATCACATGCCCAAATTTCGCCAATTGTATCCTTGTAATAGATGGCGAGCCTCTTACCGCTTTCCGGGAACTTTTATGCACCCTCTGCAGGTGAGGTTTGCTTGGGCTCCGAAGGTAATGATAGGACCCCTTTACACCCTATACACACGTATCACACATTTTCAGTGACTCACAAAGAGACACATAGTAGTCCTAAACTCTGCTTTACTTCAGTGATCATTTCCAGCCATCTAGTACCGCGAAGCTACGAATGCTTTAAACCGAACCTATATACTGTACTCCAATACAATACACTTACATTACAATATTCATAACATCTAACCCAGTAAGTCGGTATAATACCTGATCTTATATTCCCGCTCGCGCATACTGAGCATAGGCCCTAAGTTTTAAGTCAAGGGCAACTAGGATAATGCTAGGATAAGATGACTGAGCATGGACTCCTCTCACAATACAAGGTATATATGTGTTCTTGTTATACTCCACTTCAATGACCCAGTGCGAAAAAAGGAGGCAGGTACCGTTCTGCTGTAAGAATTATTTAAGTCGGCTAATACGGCCTCTAAGCGGAGAAAGATCACATTCTTCCTCTTGCTACGATTATGGCACACACTCTTAGCTTCATTCACGCTTATTAACATTCTCATTCACTCCTATCGTTTTAGGATCCTTTTAACGTGCCTTTCTAAAACTTTCTGGATTCAGATCCCAACACTTACATTCACTCGTTTATCATTAATTGCTTTCGTGAATCTATTTTTATCAATTCTCTCAACATTAACAAACATCTAAGCATACTCAATCCTTGTTTAATTCAACAAATTCACAATATTCATAAGAAAAGAAAGAAAGAAAGAAAGAAAAAGAATTTATTCTGTGACAACTTTAAAATAAAACAGATACATAATATTTAAGTAACAATTTGAAGAGTGTCACAGAAAAGGTATCCACTCAGCATAAAGCCGAGGTGTCACGAAAACACCTCGACGCTGGTCTTCCGTAGATACCTTTTGTGGGAGCACTACTATGACACATTCATTATATAAATGGTAAAACACAATACATATATACAGTTACAGTAAGACATAATCATACAAATAAGACATAACATCTAACAGTAAGTCAGTATAACACCACATCTTATATTCAGTGTAGGCATTCCCGCGCTCGCATATATCTGTCATGTCTGGCAGCAAATTAATTCGTCAGCGCCACAGCGACGGAAATGCAGCGCTGCAAATGCTTGACCGCGTCACGGAGATAACATGTTGTTACACGTTCGTGCTGTCTTTGAATTTAGTAGCTTAAATTGGTTTATTTTATTGAATGTTTAATGTAGAAAATGAATTTGAATGTTATTACATACCAGTGAGCACAGGCTGGTCCCTAAGCTTAAGTCTAGAGCAATCAGAATAATGCTAGGATGAATTTCGGTTATAACTTGGAGCGACCGCCATCTGATCTCCGTAACCCAAAGTAAAATATCATTCTATAGTTAAACCAGCTGTCAGTATGTTAGAAGGCACTGACTTCCTAGTAATGTATGCCATATATGTTCATGACAGCGAACAATATTTATTGACATTCAAATATTACCTATGTTATACCGTTGGAGCCATGGTACCTGTACCCCTGCCCCTGATCTTGGCAATGGAAGCCTTGCCCATCACAATGGCTATGGAGTCACCGCACCGTAAATCGGTTTATGTCAATCGCACCACAATGGGGACTAGGTGTGGCCTCTTTTAAAGTCGGATTATAAAAGCCTATCAATAGATGCAGCTACACCGCAAATGACTTCCGTGACCACAGGTTGTCTATTAATTATTACGTAGTTAGCCATTGTTAAATAATTATTGTTTTGTGTTTGCTAAAATATTAACGATACACGATACGATGTCATATCTAATGTTCTCCGATATATTGAACACGGCTTAATGTGCTTTTCAAGGCACAGAGCAAGCGAAAATTTCGCACATAGCTTCGAAAAGTCAGAGGTACCGGGGTTTGAACTCGAGACTCTCTGAATTTAAAGGCAAGGGGTCTCGCCACTGGGCTATAGCCGCTGGTGACAGTTAAGTTACTTGCTCTCAGACTTGAATTCTCCTCGTTCTGCACTTAAGTTGTAGAATAAGCTCGCTGGCTAGGTTTTTCCGACAGATTATAGTATAAACTTCAAAGATCTTAACGAGTTTCAAAAAGTCGGCAACGCGCTACGAACGATAAATACGCAAGAAATGCTACACTTTCTAAATAAATTTAACATCTGATTACTGAAAGCCAAATGCCCCAACTGATTAAAACAGTATATACTTCATATAAACAAACATAATAAGTAAAACGAAACAATATGTCGAGAATGGAATTAAATAGAAGTGTTGGGAGAAGAATACTATGAAAGACTTTCCATGGCCAAATCCAGAAGATTTTGGAGAAAAGGTAAGTCGAAAGTATTCTAAGCCGACGGGCGTGTTTGAGAAGGTTAATGTAGCAAGTGGAAGGATGTGATCTCTACCTACCCCTACAATAAAGAGGCGTGACATTATTTATGTAATAGGTTGGGGAAAAAGTCTTTTCGTATTTTTGTATGAAAAGTCAAGACATTTTTTTCAAAGTTTATTTACATTTATTTACAATATATATGTACCGTTTTGTTGAATAACTTTCTGCCATTTTGTGGGCAGAGACATTATCCCGTTACTGTAGAAACTTTGGGACTTCTGATCAAAAAAACGGGACAAATAGTTTTGGCAGTCCTCTCTTGAGGTCAACCTTACAGAACCTAAAGAATTCTGCAGAGACCGAAACAGGTGAAAATCTGAAGGCGCAAGGTCAGGGCTATATGGTGGATGCACTAGGACCTCCCAGTCGAACTCTCTTATTTTTTGCTGAGTGGCTAAAGATGTCTGTGGTCTAGCGTTATCGTGATGAAAGACCACACCCTTCCTGTTGATCAATTCCGGCCGTTTTCTCTCGACTGCTTCCTTTAATCTCATCAGTTGCTGGCAGTAAAGATCAGAATCGATGGTTTTTCCGGGCGGTAAAAGCTCATAATAAACAATGCCCTTCCAATCCCACCATACACACAGCATCACCTTATTTCGTGTTAGGCCAGGTTTGGCCACAGTCTGTGAAGCCTGGCCAACATTCGACCACGACCTTTTTCGCACGTTCTTGTCGTACGTGATCCACTTTTCATCGCCAGTTATCAATCTCTTCAAAAACGGCTCGGTTTCATTACGTCTCAATAATGAATCGCAAATGAGTACACGGTTCATTAAGTTTCTTTGAGTGAGCTCGTGTGGCACCCAAATATCGAGCTTTTTTGTATAACCAGCTTTCTTCAAATGGGTCAAAACTGTTTTGTGGTCAATTCCCAGTTCTTCAGCTACATCGTAACTACTAATATGCCGATCTTGCTCCACTCTTTCAAAAATGGCGTCCATTTTATTCGTAACAGGGCGACCAGAGCGAGGTGCATCTTTAACATCAAAATTTCCGGACTGAAAACGTTTGAACCAAATTTGTGCTACTCTTACTGACACTGCATCAGGTCCATAAACATCACAAATTTTTTTCACTGCTTGAGTTGCATTTTTGCCTTTTTTATACTAAAATTTTAAAATGTATCGAATTTCTTCATTAGATTCACTCATTTTTACGGAGAGAAAAACAAATGAAAAATAGCGGGAAACAATTTTTTTTTATTTTTTTCTTTTCTTTATAATGGAACCTTTTTAATGTTACCAAAACCAGCTAGACACAAATAGTACAGTCAAAAAAATTTTATAATAAGTTTATACCTACGTTATGCGAAAAGACTTTTTCCCCGACCTAATATGTATGTCAAGAAAGAATTTGACATATTTATATATATATATAGAACCATTATTACAAATATATGAATAAATGTAACACAGTAATATAATTGCGGAAAAAATAGCAACCTTAAACATTTTCTTGACCGTTCTTTTAGCCCGCAGTGATTGGGCGCGTCAGTTTATAAGTATGACTTTCATAAGAGCTCTATTGAGCCAAAATTGAATAAATAATATTGATTTTATTCTTTACACTTACATAAGTAGAGATAATAAATAGTCCTGACATTAATGACTATTATAGGTAAGTGTAGACACCATTTGCTACATACATTTTTCTTTTTTATATATCAATAGTATACATTAGAGATACATAGCAAAACTAAAGCAAATGTTAGATATTACATATTGAATTTTTCATTTATTAGGAAGGTACTTGTATATAAAAACAAAATGTGAGAAGATTTCAGTAATTAGCCCATTAGATATTTTCAATAATAGTTTCAAAGAAATTAAACATATTGTGACTGAAATATTGAAATAAATATTGTGTGACACTCACTTAGACAAACACATACTTTTACTTACACACAAATATACTTTCACTTACACACACACACATACACGCACGTACACATACATACATTCACTCACTCAACATTCCCCTTTTTAAATAAAATGTAAATCGATAATTAGGTGTCAGTATTTTTTTTTTATATGTGTTTGAAATTGTTTGATACTTTCACAGGTACAAAACAATCCCATAAAATCCACATTAAAAAAAAAAACACAATATAGAACCTTCTGATATCACGCTGACAAGAGCTGACTTTCCTATAGTTAATATTTGCGCGCTACGCGATGGCGAGAGGACCGAAGGAAAAACGCCTTTAAACTATTAAACCAGCTAGTAAAAAAGAGAGTAGAGTACACTTGCCCATTCAAACGCTCCTATAGTATTGTAGCTATATCAGTAGATTCGACCCGCATGGCTCTTACGAAGGGAGCTGGAATCGGTTTGTGGAATGGTTTACGATAGTACAGGCGGCGTCGTAACGGCTTAGTTCGCAGAGGAGTTTTGTTGAAACAAAAACGCTTTTGTAAAATAAATGTATACTTTTTTCCGAAAAGATTTAAATGTAATGTAAGATTTTAATGATGCGCGGAACATCGATTGGTCTCCAGTGTTTGACGCTCAGACTGTGGATGAACAGGTTGAAGTCTTTAATAAATTAATTATTCAGTTATACGATAAACATGCGCCTATCAGACCTATAAAACTGAAACATTTGCCAGCACCGTGGCTTACTAATGACATAAAATCGTTGATGCATAAAAAGGCTGCTGCCAAAAATAAATATAAATGTCGACCCAGTGCACATAACAAGGATATGTATACCAAAGTCCGAAATCGCTGCAATGTGGTGTGTAGGGATGCATTTCGTCGCCATATCCATAAATCCGTAGAAAATGAAGATATATCGAAAGTGGGGAAATTTCTAAGGTCACTTGGGATTGGTAAGTCTAAGGAGAGCACAATTTCTAATAGTATTAATATTGATCTTCTTGTTATTCATTTTTCTTCTTTGTCTTATATGAATGACGCTGATAAGACCAATACTTTAATCCATCTATCTGCTCAACCAATCCCAGACTATTCTCCGTTTCTTCTTGAGCAATTATCGGATTGTGATGTTGAGAAGTGCGTTATGTCGATCACCTCTAATGCAGTTGGTATCGATGGTATCAGTCGCAATATGTTAGTGCCTATCCTTAGCATCATCCTTCCTATCCTTACTTTTATTTTCAACAGCTCAATTTCCAATGCAATGTTTCCTTCTTGTTGGAAATACGCCCAAATTATTCCTTTACCCAAAGTCTCCAATCCTCAAACTCCTAATGAATATCGCCCCATATCCATTCTTCCATTCTTATCAAAAGTCCTGGAGCGTCTTGTTCATCAGCAAGTAAGTAAATACCTTTCCCGTCATTGTCTTTTTAATCCTCTCCAATCTGGTTTCCGTCCCGGTCATAGCACTGTCACTACATTAGTTAAAATTACTGACGATATTCGTCTTGGAATGGAAAATGGACACCTTACTGTGCTAACATTATTGGACTTCAGCAATGCATTCAGCACGGTCGATTTTGATGTGCTCCTTGCAATGCTGCGTACTCTCAACATATCTCCGACGGTAATTGATTGGTTTCACTGTTACCTATACGGGCGCAAGCAACGAGTCCGCCTTGATGAGAACTTCTCTTCATGGTGTGTCACTACAGCAGGCGTTCCGCAGGGAGGCGTGTTATCCCCTCTTCTTTTTGCAATTTTTATTAATTCTATTTCTCATAACCTTTCCTGTTCCTACCACCTTTATGCAGACGATCTTCAGATTTACAGTCAGGCACCGCTTCCGAAGTTGGCTGAGGCTGTAATTGCTACGAATAACAACCTGTGTCGCATCGCAAAATGGAGCCAAGCTTTTGGCCTTAAGATTAATCCTATAAAAACTAAAGTAATTATAGTAGGTAGCTCCCGATTGCTGTCAAGGGTTGATTTTAATTCACTTCCGAAAGTTAATTTTAGTGGTGTCGATATACCTTATTCAAAGACGGTCAAAAATTTGGGGGTAATTATGGACGATACTCTTTGTTGGGGTCCGCAACTTCAGGCTGTCAGCCGTAAGTTATACGCTTCCGCTGCATCATTGAGAAGACTACGTAACTTTTTACCAACTACCACTAAAGTAGCGTTAGCGCAGTCTCTGCTACTTCCCGTTCTTGATTACGCCGACGCCTGCTTTCTTGATCTCACGGAGGACCAGCTAAATAAACTTGAGCGTCTTCAAAATTTTGTATAAGATTCATATTTGGTTTGCGCAAATATGACCATGTATCTCATTACCGTTCTGTACTCAAGTGGCTTCCTATTCGTCTTCGCCGGAATACTCACATTCTATCTCTTCTTTTTAACATTTTGCACAATCCTACTTACCCTCACTATCTTAAAGATAACTTTAACTTCCTTCACTGCTTACATTCGCGTTCTTTGCGGTCATCGGAAAGTCTGAGCCTTGAGATTCCGTCACATGTCACTTCTTTTTACGATTCATCTTTTACTGTACAAGCTGCTCGTCTCTGGAAGTCTCTCCCAGTTACTATAAGTCAAGCGCAATCACTAAATGTGTTCAAAATTGGAATAAAGAAGCTTTTCCTTTTAGAGAAGTAATGTCCTGCTGCTCAGTGTTCCTATATCATGTACGTATTTATGTATGTACGTTTATTTAATTTAATTAATAGTATTTATTTTTGTTTATGTTTATTAAAAATACAACTATATTTTTTTATTCTTTTCTACACCCCCGGTTTTCATTTCATTTTAATCACTCTCCATCCTAAGGTTGCCTGGAAGAAATCGCTGTAAGCGATAAGGCCGCCAATTGTATCACTTTTCTTTTGCAACTGTTTTCTTGTTTTATTTTTAATTTGGTGTACAATAAAGAATTTTCTATCTATCTATCTATCTGTAGTAATAGGTGTAAAGGGATCCTAACAAGATCTGAGGATCCTTTTTTTTATTATTTTTTTTATTTACGTCGGTAACAAACATCATTTACGCACTGTCTCCCGGCCAAAGGGGGACCGAGAGAGGTGTGTGGGACACACACGACCGCCAGCAGTAATACCCACTAAAAATCTTCCGACGACGCCCGCCGCATGTTGAAAAAGAGGCGGGGGGCCAGTATTTGACACCCCGCCCGCGGCCAACGTCCCCCGGACCAAAACCGGGAGGACCTCCTCAGAGAGACGTAGTGGACGCGCCCCTCTTATCTCCTTGTGCGCCATAGCGTGTGTGGCCGACTTCTCGGAGGGTCTATGGTTAGACAGCAGGGGCCCCCTGCCCCCGCTGCCTAAGACTCTCCTGGCGCTGCTTGATGGGCCCTCCTGGCCCGCCCACTGCGCCCTCCACAGGTCCCTCTTGTTTTCCCCCCCGATAGTCTAGTACTAAGGGCACCCAGAGTCGCCAATCTCTGAGTGTTACCTTTTCCCTGACGCCTTCGGCGCCCTACCGGGAGTTACTCAGCCCCCCCATCACGACAAGGTGGAGACCAGTCGGAGGGGAAGATCTAAGGATCCTAAGCCAACCTCGCCTGCAGGTAGTGCACCTGCTTATGTTCAAAATGTGGGCGTATAATGTGCCTCTGCCTATCCCTTCGGGGAAACAGGCGTGATTGTATATTTGTATGTATGCTACCAGTGAGAACTTGGTCTGCTCATGTCTACAGTATTTATTAGTTATTGATAATTTGTCTTACTAAAGAAAATAATATGCAACTTTTTGCAGACTGATCAAATCCTAAATCATTACTGTATTTAATTTTAAATATTTTTTGTAACTGGCGGGAGAAAAAATCAAAAAAAGATTTAAGGTCCTGTCCGTAAAAGAGCGCGTTAGTTTTTAGGTTCAATTTTAATATACTTTTTTTTCAATTTCAAAGTCTTTATTGAAGTTAGGCTGTACAAATAGGTCTTAAAATAAACAAAGACCCTGTTAGGGCACCGCAACAGTGCAGTGGTTAACTAACTATACTTAATTGTAAGCAGACAAAAACACGTTTTCTTATTAACACTTACATGCTAATTAACGTTAATAAGAGATTTATTAACGACGACCGATTTGGCGTGGAGGTCAGTATACCTGCACTTCACTCCAGAGGTCGTGGGTTCGATTCCCACACAGGACAAATCTTTGTGTGCATGAACATGAATATTTGTTCTGGTTTGGGTGTTTTCCTATATATATTAAGTATGTATTTACAAAAAAAAAAGTATTTAAGTATGTTTATCCGTTCTTTAGTATCCATAACACAAGTTCTTAGTGATACTTATCTTGGAACTAAAGAATTGGTGTGATTGTAAGAGAATATTTATTTATTTATTTATATTTATTAAGCAAAACTTGAATTTAAAAAATCACTTTGACTTTAAATATAGTTTATGCCATCTACCTAATAATCACCTGCAAGTAATGGGCGTATAATATACCCCTTCGGGGAAATATACATGCATGTATAAATGTATTAGTCTACGTTCAATAAGCAGAAATATACGAAACTAACCGAAATCAATTGGATATAACAATTCTCGCCTGAATGAATATTGGAAAACTAGCAATATAAGCTGAGCGTCCTAATTTAGAGAGCCTTAGGCGCAGGTGGGGCGAGATCAGTAACGAACGGGGCCAATGAAATGACTCCATACGGCCTCCTGCACGCTGCAGATCTATATGGATGCAAATTGTGTTACTAGTAAGGTCCACGCTTTTCTCAGTTTTCTAGGATTTTCGCTAACATTAACAGTAGCCGATGTGAACTTTATGTCAACTCCGACACAAGTATAATCATTCGCTAAATTAAGTCAAATAATTAATTCTCGCCTGAATGAATATTGGAAAACTAGCAATATAAGCTGAGGGTCCTAATTTAGAGAGCCTTAGGCGCAGGTGGGGCGAGATCAGTAACGAACGGGGCCAATGAAATGACTCCATACGGCCTCCTGCACGCTGCAGATCTATATGGATGCAAATTGTGTTACTAGTAAGGTCCACGCTTTTCTCAATTTTCTAGGATTTTCGATAACATTAACACTAGCCGATGTGAACTTTGTGTCAATTCCGACAGAAGTGTAATCATCCGCTTAGTTAAGTAACAATTTAACACGACAAGGATTTTGTGTAGACGTCGTTGTTATTGTTGTCTATATATTTCCTGAATACTTTTTATGTGTATCGCACACGTGACGTGATTTTTATCTCGATTAATAATCACGCCTGTTTCGCCAAAGGGGTAGGCAGAGGCATATTATTAGCCAACATACCGCCAATGTAAGTGTTGGTTTCACGTAATAGGTGGCGAGCCTATTGCCCCTTTCCAGGAACTTTTATGTTTGCCAGAGCCTCGTCCGCAGATCGGCAGGTGAACCACTTGCAGTTAAGGTTGACCGGTACTTCTAAGATCTTATACACCGTATCCTTTACGCTCTCAACACATATTTTTTTTCCACCCGCTATCATTCATACTCATTACTCTTATCATCACATGCTTTTCATATCTTCTTATGGCATGTCCATACTATGAAAAACGGATTTCTTTAATAATTTAAAGTTATTGATGCTACTTATGATCTCTATAACATTTAGCATTTTAAAACTTATTTAAGGTTATTAAGACCTCATTTTGTCGGGTAATGTAAACAATCATCATTATATATAAATATCCTTTATTGCACATTCAACAAAACAAAGAAACACATATACTAATCAAACAAGTACAAAGGTGGGCTTATCTCTAAGAAAGATCTCTTTGAGCCAACCCTTTTTTTTTATTTTTTTTATTATCGTCTGTAAAAAAATGCTGCTTACGCACTGTCTCCCGGCCAAAAGGGGGAGACCGGGAGGGGGTGTGGGGCTCACTGCGGCCGACACGACCACCGCAGTCCTACCCACTAAAAAAAAAAACTTTGAGCCAACCCTAACAGAAGTGAGAGTTGTATGTGGGATAAAAATTAAGTCAATTGTCAATTGAACATTATATATTTGACGACCGATATGGCGTGGGGGTCAGTATCACTTCACTCCAGAGGTCGTGGGCTCGATTCCCACACAGAACAAATCTTTGTGTGCATGAACATGAATATTTATTCTGGTCTGGATGTTTTCCTATGTATGTTAAGTATGTATTTACAAAAAAAAAGTATGTCAGTATGTTTATCCGTTGTTTAGTATCCATTACACAAGTTCTTAATGATACTTATCTTGGAACTAAATAATTGGTGTAATTGTTAAAAAATATTTATTTTATTTATATTTATATTTCTTTTACACATTAATTACTCGTTTTATCACATGTTCATCGGTTCTTCTCAAGGCATGTCCATACTATGACAAATTGATTTCTGTTATTGGTTCAAATGTAGGCGTTTTTTTTATTAGTACTGAAATATTCAAGTTATTCCTGAAAGTCCACAGCCATGGTCACACCTCACCAAAGCAGCTGTGACCGCGTTTGCGGCGGGCGTAGCCGTTACAGTCCGATCGAATTACAGACACAACGCAATACGCGCGCATTACCGACGCTGCCAACTGGCGAATTGATTGCGCAATATGTGGATATTGAACTTAAAATAGATAGTACCTTTGAGCTTGGTTAGATTATGCTTATTTGTTTTTGGTTTTAAGGTGAATTGTTTATTCTCCATATCGCACCTTAGGGGCCCAATTCGAAAAAATATGATTTATGGGAAATTGCGTTTAAAGATTTTTGAGCTCCTATATTTTCACAAAACCGATCATAGCTATTTTTTTTTATATGTACTTCTATAGTTGAATGCTGCGATACGGTCAGGATATCAACGTCTCACTACTGGGAATTATTATACGACTGAATCCGGACTACAATCAGCACCGGAATCCATGACAACCTTCATATTGCCAATCACCATCATCCTAGCGTTATCCCGGTCGTCGTAGACTTAAAGTAAGGGCCTTTGGAGGAAGTTTGCTCGCTGTTTTAACCAGATTTTAGCTGAACTTGAAATGAAATAAAAAATGAAAAGAAATCTAATAAAATGTATGTAGACATAAATACATATAAACAAATAACAGAATTCAAAACAGTAAACAATTTTTACACATAAGTTTATATATAGTATGCCTAAAAAGGACTCCACTCAGCATGTGCTGCAGTGGAGTATTAGCTTCAGTATTTACATGAAGCGACTGCGGAGCGAAGTCATTTATATCGGCAATAATTGTAATAATAGCAAGACCATTAATAAAATTATGTGTATGAGGAGGTCAATGAGTGTGAATGAAGATAAAAGTGTGTGCCAAGATCGTAGCAAGTGGAAGGATTTGATCTCTGCCTACCCCTACGGGAAAGAGACGCAAAAGTATGTACCTATGTGTGTGAGGATCCTCTGGGTAGAGGAATGACGCTTAGAAAGATACTAGGCCTCCTTCCACAAACTAAAGTTGTGCAGCTCATATTTCACCACACGTACTTAATCCTTATTGGCGGAGAGAGGTATGTGGCGAACTGCTATTTGATGTTTTATTTCGCCCAATTGCATCAACTATGGATTAACGACAACCACATGTCATTGTAGTGACACAGGCATCAACTGTTCATATTCTTTTTGAAAGGCTTTAATCAACCTATTTCATACAATAAATTACATGTTGGCGTATCCCTGATATTCTTTAATTAGGAATTGTCTCTTGAGCTTCTGAATGAGAAATGAACTAAATTATTTTACAAACTAACGCTAAGAATACCCACTAGGAAATTAACAAAATAAATAATTAAGAGTATTCTTTAAAATTTTAGCGCCAAGCTCCCACAACAAAGCGCTCCAAAAACCGAACATTTAAAATGCATTGCAAAAAAATAAAAAATGTCATCGTAAAAAGTGCTTGCAACCCGAACGCATTAATTCCGACACGCTGGCACATGACAGGCCGCGGCAAACAATATGACCGCGCTCCGCATATGAATTCCAGTTTAGGTATAAGGCTTCGTTCAGCTACAAGCAAGTCAGTTGTACAATAGAAAAATTGTAAGAAAAACTTATCAGAGATTACCATGCAATTGCAAATTTCCAAATATGGCAAAATTTTAGTTTTTAATAATGCACGATTGCAAAAAAGAAGAGAGCAAAGAAATAACTATATAATATAATAAATAATAATAATTTATTCTGACACTTACATCTGTTCTACACGTACATCTGTCCCAAATAATAATAATAATAATATTCTTTATTCAAGTGACCAGGACTCAAAATGTTAGTACAACTTATGAACTATGTTAATAAACTTATAAACTAATTATTAACATCTAATCATAAATACGCCTCACTGTGACTCACCGCAGTACCATACCATGTGATATAGCACTGCAGCGATTCACATATGTGCAATCTAGGCGGCTTGCAATCATATTTAAAATTGGATTGGAGCTACCCCGCACCCGAGAAACTAGAGATGCACACCTCTTACGCATGGTACCTTACCAAAATAAGTATCATTAAGAACTTGTGTTATGGGTACTAAATAATGGATAAACATACATAAATATATTTTTTGTAAATACATACTTAATATACATAGAAAATCACCCAAACCAGAACAAAAACTCATATTCATGCACACAAACATTTCTCCTGTGTGGGAATCGAATCCACGACCTCTGGAGTGAAGTGCAGGTATACCTATACTGACCTCCACGCTATATCGGTCGTCAAATAAAAATAATATCGATTGACTACATTCCAAATAATGCTTAGAAAACTGACAACTGTTTAAAAAAGCACTAAAAATTACTTTTATTCCAGCACGCTGGCTCATGGCCTGTCAGCAGCAAACATTATGATTGCGCGGTCCGCCTAAGGCGTTGTTCACCACAAGACAGTTATTTTTACAATGTACGGTTCCAAAAAAACAAAAACCAGAAAATATCTATATTAATTTATAGACAAACGACTTTCCAACATCGCATAAGAAAAATGACTACTTGTCAAAATGTTGAATACATTAACTATTTTCATTATTTATTTATTCAGAAAGTACAGGTTATAACAACTTATGTAAAACATAGTCCCACAAAACCGTGAGTACGGTTTAACGGCGTGGTCTGATTCTCAGTACATATTTCAAAATATTAAAAAGGTCAACTATTATTTTTATTAATAAATATTTATTTTCTATACATCATTAAAATTTTAGTGCACTGAAATTTTGTCTCCGTACGTACTAACTATACTAATTATCTACTAGCACGAACCAGGCTGCGGTTAACAGTATGAACATTTTTTATTTATCTGCATTATAAATATGTCGTAAGCAATGTTGGTGTCAAATTTTTATCAATGTTTTCAACTTTTTGTCTGTATTACATAATTTGTCAATGTTGGGTTACCCAAATAAAAAAAATAATAAAATAAATCGCTCGACACCTATTACATGGGATTAATAATTGAATTAACGAAATGTAGGCGTATAAAATGCCTCTGCCAGGCATAACTGGCGGGAGAAAAAACGAAACTTGACGATTTTCTTGCCAGTTCTTGTACAATCAAGCTCCCGCCCGCAGTAAATGGGCGCGTTAAATTTTAAGTTTGAGCCCAACTGAATAAATGTTTTTTTTTTGAATTTTGAATTTGAATTGTTGAATAGCATGTATCCATACTTGTTTTTCTATATTTCATTTACGACTTGTTTTAAATGTCGTCTTTTGTTTACAATTAAAAATGATTTATTCAGTGTGAATACGCCTTTAGAAGATGATTTAAACCTTTTTGAAATGTCTTTTCGATTTGAATATTTGTGACATACCAAAGGCAATTTCAAAGCGGTCGTAACTCAACTGGACTAGTCAAGCGGAAACGATCAACATATTTAAGCAGAGTCTACGCAGTCAGTTCTTGGATAGGTGACCGTAAGTTTGGAATTTAATGTAGTGAAAATACAATTTGGTGGTTTCGGGGAACAGGTTATGAAGAAATCAGGTCATACCTGCTATATGGATCTAGTGCGGTGCCTGCTGACATATTTGTGATCCGGGATCAATATCTAAACGTACTTTTCGAAATACGGAAGCGCTCTATACGCTGTGTTAGGTAGTCGACAACGATTTATGAAGTAAAGCAGAGTTCACAGAAGTCATTTCTTGAATGGGTGACCGTTTGTGTGAATTTTGATACCAAGCGCTATCTATCTATCATCATCTCAGCCATATGACGTCCACTGCTAAACAAAGGCGAAATAGATTTCCACATTGAGCGATCCTGAGTCGCTTGCATCCATCGGATTCCCGCCGCCTTGACCAGGTTATCGGTTCATCGCGTGGGAGGCCGTACTTAGTACGTTTGCCGGTTCACGGTCGCTATTGGAGAACCGTAACGCCTCATTGGTCTTTGAGTCTGGAAGTGACATGAATTGCTCCTTTCTTTCTTAAAATAAGATGAGATGTGTATGATCTTTAGATATTAGATTTTGTTAGTTTTAAGAACAGCGGTAATCTTATTATTTTATTTCTTTAATTGTATTAGATCTTAAGACATAATTTGAAAAAAGGCGACATGAATTTCTTGAGGCATTCTTCTTAATCTTGTTGCCTTTTGGAAGCCTTGTTAGAGTCACCGACAGACTGACTGGCTGACGGACAATCCCCTCCCTCCTTTAGAATCACAACAAAATGACTGACAGATACCCCCGATAAGAGTCACCGACAGACTGACAAATCTTGAGAAAAACCACAATAGACAGATAAACTGACATACCTTGCCAAATTCTGACAAAGAACCCATTTGCTTTTACTTCTTTATTATGGTACCGCTCATAATAGGTTGGGGAAAAAGTCTTTTCGTATTTTTGTATGAAAAGTCAAGACATTTTTTTCAAAGTTTATTTAGACTTATTTACAATACCGTTTTGTTGAATAACTTTCTGCCATTTTGTGGGCAGAGACATTATCCCGTTACTGTAGAAACTTTGGGACTTCTGATCAAAAAAACGGGACAAATAGTTTTGGCAGTCCTCTCTTGAGGTCAACCTTACAGAACCTAAAGAATTCTGCAGAGACCGAAACAGGTGAAATACTGAAGGCGCAAGGTCAGGGCTATATGGTGGATGCACTAGGACCTCCCAGTCGAACTCTCTCAATTTTTGCTGAGTGGCTAAAGATGTGTGTGGTCTAGCGTTATCGTGATGAAAGACCACACCCTTCCTGTTGATCAATTCCGGCCGTTTTCTCTCGACTGCTTCCTTTAATCTCATCAGTTGCTGGCAGTAAAGATCAGAATCGATGGTTTTGCCGGGCGGTAAAAGCTCATAATAAACAATGCCCTTCCAATCCCACCATACACACAGCATCACCTTATTTCGTGTTAGGCCAGGTTTGGCCACAGTCTGTGAAGCCTGGCCAACTTTCGACCACGACCTTTTTCGCACGTTCTTGTCGTACGTGATCCACTTTTCATCGCCAGTTATCAATCTCTTCAAAAACGGCTCGGTTTCATTACGTCTCAATAATGAATCGCAAATGAGTACACGGTTCATTAAGTTTCTTTGAGTGAGCTCGTGTGGCACCCAAATATCGAGCTTTTTTGTATAACCAGCTTTCTTCAAATGGGTCAAAACTGTTTTGTGGTCAATTCCCAGTTCTTCAGCTACATCGTAACTACTAATATGCCGATCTTGCTCCACTCTTTCAAAAATGGCGTCCATTTTATTCGTAACAGGGCGACCAGAGCGAGGTGCATCTTTAACATCAAAATTTCCGGACTGAAAACGTTTGAACCAAATTTGTGCTACTCTTACTGACACTGCACCAGGTCCATAAACATCACAAATTTTTTTCACTGCTTGAGTTGCATTTTTGCCTTTTTTATAATAAAATTTTAAAATGTATCGAATTTCTTCATTAGATTCACTCATTTTTACGGAGAGAAAAACAAATGAAAAATAGCGGGAAACAACTTTTTTTTATTTTTTTCTTTTCTTTATAATGGAACCTTTTTAATGTTACCAAAACCAGCCAGACTCAAATAGTACAGTCAAAAAAATTTTATAATAAGTTTATACCTACGTTATGCGAAAAGTCTTTTTCCCCGACCTAATATTTCTTTCATTGTTGTTAAAAAAATATCAAAATAAAATAATATATGGTAAATGTTTGACGAATCTAATTGATCATGTTGATCTTAAAGACAATAAAGTATATATTTTTTTTTATTTTGGTCTTATTACCAAAAGACATTACTATAGAAAACTCCATATCATTCAAAATGATTACCATAGCAGCAAGACAGACGATGTCTCAGAACAATATCATATTACATTATAACCGACGCTTGATACCTGACTCTAATTGGCCATGACGCTGCTCCAATGTCTATATAGTTAGAGAAGCAGCGTCATGTCTAAGCGTATTTCATTCATCATATCCTAGCATTGAAGCGCTCGTAGCTCTGCGGTGCTAGGTGGTCGGAAACGATCACCGAAGTAAAGCAGAGTTTACAGAGGTCAGTCCTTGGATGGGTGACCGTTTGTGTGGCATTTGATATCGAGCGCTTCCGTGCTTCGGAAGGCACGTTAAGCCGTTGGTCCCGGTTATCACTAAATGTGGTAGTCGTTAAGCCATGTTAGAGGCCTAATGGGCGGCTTGATAAATTCTAACAGCAGGACGCCATACACCTGCCTCCACCAATCCGCACTAAGTCAGCGTGGTAGAGTATGACCCAATACCCTCACACCTTGATATGTGAGAGGAGGCTCGTGCTCAGTAGTGGGACGTATATGGGCTGAGATGATGATGATGATATCCTAGCATTATCCGGTTGCCAAGGACTTAAGGAGCCCAGGGTCTGCTCACTGGTCTAACCAGATTTTGGGCTGAATTTCAGTTATTACATGTACATTACCGCCGTCTGTCCTCCGCAACGCAACCCAGAAACCATTCTATGGTGAAACCAGCTATCAGAATATTAGATGGCACCGACTTCTTTATAACGACTGCCATAGATGTGCATTACAGCCCAGACCAACGGCTTAGTATGCTTTCCGAGGCACGGAGCAAGTTTTAATTACACACATAGCTTCGAAAAGTCATAGGTGCGCCACCAGGGCTTAGACCTGCGATCCTCTGGATTTGAAGGCAGGGTCTTGCTTCCTAAAGTAAGCAGTTTATGTGCGGGACTATTCGCAAGGGTTACCGCGGCCTCGGTACGTAGCTTAAAAGAAAAAACATGGATGGTTTTTAGTCAGTTGGAGTCTGACACACCCTCCACCCACAGCGGGGGAAGTCATTTGATGATTTTCCATCTAAAAAAAAGTCTATGTAAGCAATACCAGGCACATCACTAGCGCGTTGAATAATTTAAGCATTAGACGCATTTCAATATACGGCTCCTTAATTAATATAGACATATAAATATTTTCTGACAATTACACTAATTATTTAGTTCCAAGATAAGTATCATTAAGAACTTGTGTTATGGATACTAAACAACGGATACACATACTTAAACACTTTTTTTTTGTTTGTACCTTTGACCGATTTTATCGACTGCATGCTTAAAGATAAAATTATTACTTTAAGTAAGTTGGTGGCTTTACGTTTAGTGTCAGACTTATTGTTAATAAAAATTTAAATAGAAAACCAAAGGTATGTCTCGGAACATTATCGGGTGACATTTTAATCGACACTTGATCCTAATTGGCCATGACGCTGCTGTAATGTTTTCATTTAGGCTTGAGTATGTCTTTTATGATCATAAAATTGTTGTACGTCTTCATTTACAGCGGTGTAATGTTTAATTGTAGCATTATTCTAGCCAAGTGGCAGGATAATGACAAGAATATTTTTTATCCCACAAGGTGCCAGAATACAACTCATCTAATGAAGAGTGGTCACCGCAGTTAATTGACAATTGTAACACCAGCGGCATCACTAACGTGTTTCATTACTAGCGCGTTGCGTCACTAGCACGTTGCATTACTTAAGCAAAGTCGTATCATATACTCTATGTCTTTATTGCACTCCATATGTTAAAAAGGTGTTATTTATAATATCACAGATACAGTATGGACCCTGTAGGGTATGGCAACTTAGAAGAGAGGAGGATTTACGCCACCTGCAGCGTTTTGTGCAATCACAATTTCTTCCTTACTTTGTGGATTCCCCTTTTTTAAAATGATGCACCAAACTTTTTACTTTGTCCGAACAATCACGCAACACAATATTTTATGCCATTATGTCAGTAAGCGATCTACTGAGCCCGGAATTTGTCACCGATCCTTAAATGGCAGGTCGGAACTTTGGTCAATTAAAGAGATGTTGTTTGTTAAACGTTCCATTTACTAATGCCTTCTTATTCTAGACGTTACAATATATATACTTAAGAACTAACGCTTAGTTACTACGTCACAGTAGCTTTTAATATTTAGATTAGTTTAGATTTAGATAATTGTATTCGGTTTATTATATAGTAATATTTATATGGAAAATTTAATTAATGCTATACCTATTAAATTAAATGTATATTATATTGCATTGTAAATGGTTTATATATTATATTATTTGAATACAATGCTTTAGCGTGCTATTGTATTAAATATGTAATAATTATATAATAATTTGTGTTATGTTTATTTCAATATATATTATCATCATATAGACGCCTTTGGCATAACAACCTTTAATCGGTCAGGACAGCAGCTAGGGAACTTTAATTTATTACCTCAGGAGTTACTTTGCGGAAATCCATTGTAATATAGTGATAGTTTATAAAATTACTTTGTTTCAATTCCCGCGCAACTGTTATTTTCCAAAAAAAATAGAAACTATTCAACACGACGAGAGGGATGAGCGTTGGTCGTGAAGACATTGTTGTTCTGAGGCTGTCTGATATTAACAAGAAGATGCCATGTGTAAGTGCGAAAAAAGTGCCGTGTTAAATTGTTTCCCGATTTTCCAGGAAAATAATTGTTTCGCGGTAATGGAAAGAAAGTAATTATCAAAGGTATAACTTGATTAGTTAGGGAGCATATTATTATCACAGGCACTAACTGTAACTGCATCATCATGCATCATGGAACCTATAGACTCTTGCATGAACATAGGCACCACTAGAACTAGGTGATCCTAGGTATTGGGATCCTACTAACATCTACGGAGCATCCAAGCCAACCTCACCACCTGCTGATCAACAGACGAGGCTCTGGTGAACTTAACAGATCCCGACAAGCGGCAATAAGCTAGCCACCTATTACGTGAGACCGACAATTTAATTGGCAAAGTGTGGGCGTATAATATGCCTCCGCCTACCCCTTCGGGGAAACTGGCGTGAATGTATCATCATCATTTCAGCCATTTGAAGTCCACTGCTGAACATAGGCCTCCCCAATTGCTTTCCACGTTGATCGATTCTTTGCCGCCTGCATCCACCGGCTCCCCGCCGCCCTGACCAGATCATCGGTCAATCGCGTTGGGGGCCGCCCTCTACTACATTTGCTGGTTCGAAACGCCCCATCGGTCGTCGGTTCTTCGAGCTAAGTGCCCCGCCCACTGCCACTTCAGCTTGCAAATGCGCTTCGCTATGTCGGTCATTCTAGTTCTCCTACGGATTTCCTCATTTCTGATTATATCATGTAGGGACACTCCGAGCATAGCTCTCTCCATTGCACGCTGAGCGACTTTGAGCTTTCGAATGAGGCCTATAGTCAGGCACCACGTCTCAGTCCCAGACGTCATAGCTGGCAACACACACTGGTCTATATATATATATATATATAATATATTATATATATATATATATATATATATATATATATATATATATATATATATATATATATATATATATATATGCATTTTGAAGGACATGTTGCGTCCCACATGGCGTTATTTACCGATGATGCTGCGTCCCACTGACTTTGTGCGTCCGGAATACGGATGCAAGATTGACCGACCGTCATATTTAGCCCAAAGGCCCCTTATGATCATTACAATGCCATGGCGAATTATTGGCATGGACGTAATTCCATCACTAAAATGCCTTTTAGCGTATTATATAGTTCAGCTATCGTCCGACTGAAATTTGGAGGACGCTAGTGTTCAGCGTATAATTTACCACGTATACTTTGAGTTCATTTCACCGATCTTATCGTGTCCATTGAATATCGTACTTAATTTGTAAAGTTTTTTTTCTTTTGTCGTGACAACAATCTTGCGTCTCTTAAATATCCTTAATCGGGCACAAGGTACGGTGTCTGAGGGGCCTATTCGGGGTTCACGAAGGACGCATGGCGCGAGGCGCAGGGTGGCGGGCTTGAGTGCGCTCGCGTGCCGAAGTTTGTTTACAAAAAGACTGTGCCGACCGTGATGTAAGCTTGTCACCAAAGTGAATTATTTGCAAGTGCGTTAGAAGTAGTTATTTATTTGGTATATTATTATAGTTAGTGATTATAATAATATATGACTCACGATCAAAAGAAGTGCAAGGAAGCTGCAACAGATTTAAACAAGAAAAAGTGGAATAAGATAACTATTGTGCCTTTAGCAAATGATTTGAAAATTATTAAAGAATACCTAAGTAAAAATTCTTATATGCTGTTATAAAAATTAAAGAAGGCGTACAAACTACTGAAACATATACACAACTTTTGGAGACAGTCTATTGTAGGGTTTTATTATTAAATAAGCGCAGGCCTTGAGAACTTCAAAGAATTACAGTGCACGATTATTTAGAAAGCGACAATAATGATAATAATAAGTATGAAGAGTTTAATCGTGCGCTTACTGCCTCAGAAAGGATTCTTGTAAATAAATTTAAACGTGTTGTCATAAGAGATAAACGCGGCCGCGGAGTACCAGTTCTGTTTAATAAAGAAGATGATATAAAATTATTATTATCGATTAGGCATATTTTTTTTGCTTCGACACCAAATAAATTTTAGTTTGGAAATCCCGGTTATAACAATACAATTTATGGCTATAAAGTTTTGGAAAAGCATGTCAAATTATCAGGGGCGAAACAGCCTAAAGCAATTTCCTCTACAAGGCTAAGAAAACATTAGGACAACTTATGACAATTTTTTAGCATGTTTGAAAATGATATGGAGCAGCTGGCTACATTCATGGGCCATACAAATGAAGTACATAAAAAGTCTTACAGGTTGCCAGATGACGTATACCAAACTGCTAAGATATCAAAGCTTCTCATTCTTATGGAAGATGGAAAAGCAGACGCTTACAAAGGAAAATCTCTTGAAGAGATTGATTTAGATTTGAACGAGGAGCTAACTGAAGAATCCGTGGACAATAACGAAATTATAGACTATGATCCTGAATCTGAACCTACTTTAGATGCTAATTCTGATTACGTACAAACATATTGTAATTTAAATGACTTATCTCATCTGGAATACAAAATGATTATCAATAACTTATTAATGAACCCGTGTCTCAATTAGGTAACGAAAACAAAGTACGAAAAGGAAAAAAAGAACATTGGTACCTTGGACAAAGGAACAAAAGGATGTAGTTACAAAATACTTTAAATTTCACATAAAAAATCACCAACCGCCTAAAAGAAATGAAAGTGAGAAACTAAAAGAACAATATGTAGATTTACTTGAGAATGACGTATGACGTCGATGTGTGTGGAGATTTTAATGTTAATTTATTAGAGTGTTCCAGTTCATGTACAAGATTAAAGGCACTTTTTAAATCTCATAATTTGTTTAATTTGTTTCTGGAGCCAACAAGAATTACTGCTACTTCCGCTACTTGCTTAGATAACATTTTTACAAATATTATGCTAAGTGATAACAATAAAAAAATTATTAATCAATTAGATTCAGATCATTCCGGACAACAAATGTGTTTTATTTGTAAAAATGAAACTGTAGCTAAAAAAACATTACATTTATACCAAAAACCAATAATCGTTTTGAGAGGTCTAACAGTAAATTATTATGCTATAGTTTACCTTTTATAGATGAAAGCTGTGACCCAAATTTTTTATATAATGATTTTTTCAGCAGCTTTTCTAACACATTTAAATCAATATTTACTCCCAGAACGAATAAGGTAAATAATAAGTGAATGGGCTACTCCTGGGTTACATAAATGTAGAAAGAGGCTGTATGAACTGTATGATAAGAAAAATTAAACAACAGTGAACAAATTTATAATTATGTAAGAAAATATTCTAAAATAATAGGTTGGGGAAAAAGTCTTTTCGTATTTTTGTATGAAAAGTCAAGACATTTTTTTCAAAGTTTATTTACATTTATTTACAATATATATGTAGGTACCGTTTTGTTGAATAACTTTCTGCCATTTTGTGGGCAGAGACATTATCCCGTTACTGTAGAAACTTTGGGACTTCTGATCAAAAAAACGGGACAAATAGTTTTGGCAGTCCTCTCTTGAGGTCAACCTTACAGAACCTAAAGAATTCTGCAAAGACCGAAACAGGTGAAAATCTGAAGGCGCAAGGTCAGGGCTATATGGTGGATGCACTAGGACCTCCCAGTCGAACTCTCTTAATTTTTGCTGAGTGGCTAAAGATGTGTGTGGTCTAGCGTTATCGTGATGAAAGACCACACCCTTCCTGTTGATCAATTCCGGCCGTTTTCTCTCGACTGCTTCCTTTAATCTCATCAGTTGCTGGCAGTAAAGATCAGAATCGATGGTTTTGCCGGGCGGTAAAAGCTCATAATAAACAATGCCCTTCCAATCCCACCATACACACAGCATCACCTTATTTCGTGTTAGGCCAGGTTTGGCCACAGTCTGTGAAGCCTGGCCAACTTTCGACCACGACCTTTTTCGCACGTTCTTGTCGTACGTGATCCACTTTTCATCGCCAGTTATCAATCTCTTCAAAAACGGCTCGGTTTCATTACGTCTCAATAATGAATCGCAAATGAGTACACGGTTCATTAAGTTTCTTTGAGTGAGCTCGTGTGGCACCCAAATATCGAGCTTTTTTGTATAACCAGCTTTCTTCAAATGGGTCAAAACTGTTTTGTGGTCAATTCCCAGTTCTTCAGCTACATCGTAACTACTAATATGCCGATCTTGCTCCACTCTTTCAAAAATGGCGTCCATTTTATTCGTAACAGGGCGACCAGAGCGAGGTGCATCTTTAACATCAAAATTTCCGGACTGAAAACGTTTGAACCAAATTTGTGCTACTCTTACTGACACTGCATCAGGTCCATAAACATCACAAATTTTTTTCACTGCTTGAGTTGCATTTTTGCCCTTTTTATAATAAAATTTTAAAATGTATGGAATTTCTTCATTAGATTCACTCATTTTTACGGAGAGAAAAACAAATGAAAAATAGCGGGAAACAACTTTTTTTTATTTTTTTCTTTTCTTTATAATGGAACCTTTTTAATGTTACCAAAACCAGCCAGACACAAATAGTACAGTCAAAAAAATTTTATAATAAGTTTATACCTACGTTATGCGAAAAGACTTTTTCCCCGACCTAATATTTAGAAAAGCATATCATACGGCAAAGTCTTATTATTTAAGCTTTAAAATAAAAAATTGTGATGATAAGATTAAAATGACCTGGAATATTATTAATAGTGAAACGGGAAAAAGTAAAACAGCTGTATTGCAACACATTTAAAAGCCCTAACATATACAAAAACTTATCACGGACATACTATGCAAGTATCTGAGTTATTACAAAGTTATAAACATCTGTAAAACAACGGTTTAAAGCGATTTATTAGATAAAGGCTTTTGAATGATTTTATAAGCTTCTTTTAAACTACTTTATGTGGTAATTGGTATGCTTCTGAAGCCTTACGCTTTAAAATAACTTTTTTGACTGTCTCTGTAACGCTGTGTCTATAAAAGAGAATTATACACTTGCAATAGCGCTAAAACCAGTATACGTTATAATTGTACAGCGAGTCAACGATAACAGCATAAAAAATCTCTTGTACAGCTCAAACATAACTTATATTTGTCACCATGAAATTTAAATTATTGAACTATTAATATGTCTATAATTATAAATTTCAGAAAGAGATTAAAAATAAAGCGACATTTTTAAGAAATTAACGTTGGTATTTCACATAATATTTACTGTGTTGAAAACACAGACAGTCACGAGAATGCGAAAAATAAAGAGGGTTCCGTAGATAATTTTATTGCGTCATATGTATTCAATGCAGTGCTGCAGCTGACAACAGAGTTTTAATTACGCTTATGACAATAAATTATATATTTTCAAAATATGCTGAGACAAGGAAACAAAGCTCTTTGCCAAGTAGCTAAAAGGCTTGGCGAAGGTGATCTAGCTATGACAAGAGAACACAAAATATTAAAGAATTTAAAAAAAGGCAACAACTATTTATTTTTGTCAAACCTCAGGACAAATATTTTATTTATTTTATATATATTTATATCAAATAAAAGGCATAATTAATATACTTTAGTAGAATTTTTGGCTTAATTAAATTTAAACTTACCTGTCTTTATACTTACATGTCCAACTCCGGACTTACCTGTTCACACCAGCCTGTGCCTCTGAGCTTACCTGTTTATACATACTTACCTGTCCAGCTCCAGACTTACCTTTTCACACCATCATGTGCCTCTGAGCTTACCTGTTTATACATACTTACCTGTCCACATTCGAACTTACCTGTTCACACCAGCCTGTGCCTCTGAGCTTACCTGTTTATACATACTTATCTGTCCAACTCCGGGCTTACCTGTTCTCACCAGCCTGTGCCTCTGAGCTTATCTGTTTATACATACTTACCTGTCCAACTCCGGACTTACCTGTTCACACCAGCCTGTGCCTCTGAGCTTACCTGCTTATACATAGTTGCCTGTCCAACTCCGGACTTATCTGTTCACACCAGCCTGTGCTTTTTAAGATTTTGTAGACCACTGAAGTGAAAATACCTACGCTATACATAGGTATTGTCGCTTTTGTATGCTAACTATTACGCTTTTCCCACACCTCCGTTGCGGAACCGTAACAGCGGAACCGCGGTAATTTTGTTATGACTTGTCCGCTGTGTGAGAAGCGGAACACTAGCGGAATTGCCTGTTCTAACGCATACATGTGACTATCTTTTCTTACTAGGTACGCGCGGTTCCGCCGGCTTGCTCTAACGCCAGTCACTCTTCCGCGCTTCGTCCGCTATCGCAGAACCGCGTTGATTCCTCGCGCGTTTGTGGAAATCAACAGAATTAAGAAGCGGAACTACACTTTAAAAAAAAAGAGATCGATTTCACGGAAAAATTAATTGAAGCGGTTAGGAATCTTCCTCTGACTCTGATAACGACGACATTTCACTTCGATTGCCTCTCTTTGACTAAATCGCGTGTCCTCAGCCGCGGAACCGTAACAGCGGAACATCCGCGGTTCCGCTACTCAAACTACACTTGATCACAGCGGCTAGCGGTTCCGCTGTTATGGTTCCGCGGCGGAGGTGAGGGAAGGGCGTTAAATATTTATTATCTGTGTTTGGAGTCATTACATAGATAAGCCCTTACATAGATGGAAGCCTCTTGGCTGATAACCTGGATAAAAGTGCTTTATGGTGTGCCTCAAGGCAGTGTTCTTGGACTTTTATTGTTTCTCGTTTACATAAAAAAAATATATTCAAAAACAGTATTCAGAGCCAATCTGAATTCAATAGTAGATGGATGAAATGGATTAATGGGAATTGGATGAAGGCTGCAATGTGCATGCAGTGTCTTGAATATATTCGGAGATATTCAGTGTGCAAGAAAGATTTAAGAGTGAACGGACGGACTAATTCAGTTATTCGGAACCAATCTGAATTCAATAGTAGACGGATGTAATTTAGTTATTATAATCATTATGATATATGCAGAGAATTATACGGAATTGATTTAAACATACATTTGGATGGAAGTTGAAATGTGCATGCAGTGTCTTGAACATATTCGGAGATATTCAGTGTGCAAGAAAGATTTAAGAGTGAATGGACGGACTAATTCAGTTATTCGGAACCAATCTGAATTCAATAGTAGACGGATGTAATTTAGTTATTATAATCAATATAATATATGCAGAGCATTATACGGAATTAATTTAAACATACATTTGGATGGAAGCTGAAATGTGCATGCAGTGTCTTAAACATATTCGGAGATATTCAGTGTGCAAGAAAGATTTAAGAGTGAACGGACGCACTAATTGAGCTAGAAATATTTAATTTGAATATCGCCATTTAACGTGTAAATGAAATTTGACGTCGACTACTGATATGATACTGATTAAAACATCTTATATACGCATTGAAAACATTAAAAATCTCGCTACATTCAGTGGACGCCGTAGGGTGGTAGTTTGTAAAGACGCAAGAAGTCCTTCGCGATTTATATATATATATATATATATATATATATGTATATAAAATATTATATATATATATATACATATAATAAATAAATAAATAAATATTTCTGACACTTACACCAATTATTTAGTTCCAAGATAAGTGTCATTAAGAACTTGTGTTATGGATACTAAATAACAGATAAACATACATAAACACTTTTTTTTGTAAATACCTTCGTAAAGCACTTCATAAACATAGAAAAAAACCCAGACCTGAACAAATATTCATATTTCTACACACAAATATTTGTCCTATGTGGGAATCGAACCCACGACTTCAGGAGTGAAATGCGGGTATACTCGCCACCACGCCATATCGGTCGTCTCGTCGTATATGATAATAATAATATATAATTAGACCGTTGCCGATTCTCTAAAAACCGGTTTTCGTAGAAAATTTCTTTAGAAAAGTACCCAAAACGCTCCACTTATTACTGTGGCATTAGAATGAGCTCACTACAAATCATTGGTCGTAAGGGGCTTCAAAACTAAGCCACAGTTGTCTCAGCGCAATAGCAGATGACATAATAATCTACGCTTGATACCTGACCCCTAATTGCCCACGACGCTGCTGTAATGTTTCCATTTCGGCTTGAGTATATATTTTATAACCTTGTAAATTAACACAAAGGGTTCGTTACATTGTAGCAATACTCTACCCAAATGGCAGAATTATTACAATAACATTTTTATACCAATTGACAATGAAGTTGCGGTCGTAGCCTTGCTCCGCTCCGCTTGTATAGCCGAGTTTATAGAGGTCAGTCCTTGGATGGGTGACCGTTTGTGTGGCATTTGATATCGAGCACCGGCTTCGGATGGCACGTTAAGCCGTTGGTCCCGGTTATCACTAAATGTGGTAGTCGTTAAGCCTTGTTAGAGGCCTAATGGGCGGCTTGAAAAATTCTAACAGCAGGACCTGCACACCTATACACCTGCCTCCGCCAATCCGCACTGGGTCTGGTGGAGTATGATCTAATACTCTCACACCTTGATATGTGAGAGGAGGCCCGTGCTCAGTAGTGGGACGTAAATGGGCTAAGATGACAATGAAGTATGCAAACAAACTTATGAAAAACTCACCGCAGCGGATAGACGCTTACAACTCTGCCAAAGGTATTGTGAATTAAATAAAATAATAAATAAATATTCCCTAACAATCACACCAATTATTTAGTTCCAAGATAAATATCATTTAGAACTTGTGTTATGGATTTAGTATAAACATACTTAAATACTTTTTTTTTGTTAATACATACTGAAGATACATAGGAGAACACCCAGACCAGAACAAATGATCAAGTTCATGCACACAAAGATTTTTCCTGTGTGGGAATCGAACCCACGACCTCTCGAGTGAAGTGCAGGTATACTGACTTCCATACCATATCAGTCGTCAAAATTCAATTGATATTCATTTCGCTTGAAACGCTTAAAAGAACCTCGCCAGTGAGCTCCATCGACAATTCATAGGTACGCTGAAGAATCTTCTTTTAAAAAGCACCTCCTCCCTTCTCTTCTTTTTATAATTCTAGTGTAGCGACACCGTACAAGCGATGAACGGAACGTAAAAGATGAATGAAAATACTGAATCGCGCAAACGAAATTCCTCAAGCTCGGAACTATATATGCAGCACCCAACCATCATCGGTTGGGCCGCGGCCCCCGGGCACATCCATCCGCCCGGTGGAAGATCTTCCCTTTAGTCGGGAGCACGTCATCTGCTCCCTACAGTGGTGACCCCGACGTAAATACGTAGACGTAATACGTACGACGTAGATAAACTCCCTGTGGCAAGCGGTGCGATGATAGTGAGGAGCCAAAACACCAAGCCACAGATGGCTTACAACAATATCAGATGACATTATATCTACAACTGACACCGGATCTTCATTGGCCATGACGCGGCTGAAATGTTCTCATTACTGAAAGTTGTCTTTTGTGATCTTGTGTGTGTTTATAATTAGACTAGCGGTATAGTGTTTAATTGCGGCATGACGGCATTGACGACCGATATGGCGTGGAGGTCAGTATACCTACACTTTACTTCAGAGGTCCTGGGTTCGATTCCCACACAGGCAAATCTTTGTGTGCATGAACATGAATATTTGTTCTGGTCTGGGTGTTTTCCTATGTATATTAAGTATATAAGTGTCTATAAGAACCGATAATACGGTAGTGCGTCGCGCGTGCGTTGAGTGTGAATGGTCGAGTATTTTTCTATGCAATTGACTGCTCTGGCGTTACGCGACCGATAATACGCGACGCATGTTCCGTCAGATATGAACCGACCCTTATACGCTGCTTTCTTTAAGGCATACATTGAATTTCTGATGCTTTGCTGACAGCGTATGATTGTTTCGTATCATCAGCGCTGAGATAAGCAGTTCTATTTAAGCGTTAGAGAAATTGTGTTTCGAGCCCAATAAAGGTTTTATTTAAAACAGACTTTGACAATCTTATTTTATTAATAGTAATCTTTTGACATTATAAATAATAATAAATAAATATTTCTGACACTTACACCAATTGTTTAGTTCCAAGATAAGTATCATTAACAACTTGTGTTATGGATACTAAATAACGGATAAACATACTTAATTTTTTTTATTGTAAATACATACTTCACATACATAGAAAAACATCCAGACCAAGACAAATATTCATATTTATACACAAATATTTGTCCTGTGTGGGAATCAAACCCACGACCTCAGGAGTGGAATGCGGGTATACTCGCCACCACGCCATATCGGTCTTCAAAACACCTTTACCTAAAAAATATTACCTTGTTTATTCATACATTAATGTTTACTTTTCGTTAAAAATAACAGTAACTTGTTTGAATATAACCCGCGTGAGCGACAAAAACTTCTTCTAGATATTGCAGGACAGCTTGTTCAGAAATTCTTTTTTCGGCAGCGCTTCTCGCACCTATAATTCCCAGAGCAATAAGAACATTGAGTTCTCTCGACAATTTCAAAAACAAATTACACAAGCTGCTTGTGGAAGATCGCTATTACAATGTTAATGATTTTTATAATGATATTCATCGCAAACAATTTGATAAGATAACATAATTAAATTCCGATATATTATCAAGAACGTACTAACCAAATTTTAGTTTTAAAAACTAAATTATTTTAAATCACTTTTTCTTTGTATTTTATTAAAAAAAAAAAACATCGATTGCTTCCCTTTTCATAATTATGTTAATTTACATTATAAGGTTAAAAAAATTCTAAATATTAAAATTATAACTAGAATTTAATTTAATTACGAAAGTCCAGAGAGCAAAAGGTGATGAGATTACATAAAAGCAACATTGTACGCCATGAGGCAGAATGTGGCTAGAACTAACCATGACATGTATACCAATTACACCAGTGTAAACCATTTTTAACAAAAAAGATATTTGATTGATTGATACAATCACGCCTGTTTCCCCGATTTCCCCAACGGAATAGGCAGAGCTCACATTTCGCCATCCACCGTCCCCTTAAGAACAGGTATTAAAATACAAGTCGAGAATTTATGATAGTGCTGTGCTACGACGTGCTACGAAGTGCTACGTCACTACGGCCCGATGGGCAGCGACTACGACGCGGCGTAGCTGACTTCGTACACGTAATGTGGCTTGTAATTTGAAACGATTAACATTTTGACATTAATAATGATAACAGTTTATTAATTTAAATAGCTGTTTGAGACTTCTTGGCGGGAAAGTGAAGATTCATGTCTGCAGTTTTGTTTTTTTTCTAAAATTTGTGATATTTTGAACATTACTGTGTAATAACGGTGGATTATTAATCGTGTTTGTGAACTTACATAAGAGTTGGTAAATGAAACAAAACAGTGCAACATTTCTTTTCAAATTATCGCAAGAAATCCTTGTGAGAACTCATTATAGTCCCACATCTTTATTGAGTACTCAGGGGGTATAGGGGGAGAGTATCTCATTTACCATTTTTCATCTTTATCACCACTTATTCTCATTAACTATAATTTATGTATTATTAATATATATCTTACTTGACACTGGCTAAATGTGCTAAACGCACAAAGCCAATATTAATTTTAAAAAGAATTGCTGTTTCTTCTATGAATATAGGGTCAATAATGAAGAGACGGTAATAGTTGGTCACTGTTTGTATTATACTAAAAAACTATAAAGAGCATTAATTAGTGACTTTTGAATCAGCAAGCTAAAGTGACAGTGGGCAGGGCAAATAGCACGAAGAACTGATGGACGATGGGGTAGAAAAGTTCTGGAATGGAGGCCCTTTGATAGACAACAAAGCGTCGGCCGGCCACCTGCATAGTATACAAACAAACTCAAATATATACAAAAAAATATATCAAGTATACAAACAAACAAAATCAAGTACAAAGCAAATTTAAAAAACACTACATTAGTGTATGTGCAAAATTGTAATTTATTTATAAGTATAAAATTAGTTTTAAAGAGACAAAGACCCACAGACAAACCAGTCAAACGGTTTTGTGGGATATGTTTTTATATAACTTGCATTATTTAAAGAAAATAAACGTTTTATCTGTCTATCAAGATGGACGAACGACCTGATAAGAGTTGCAGGATCATGTTGGATGCCGGCCGCCTACAATTGGTCACATTGGAAGCTAATTGGGGAGGCCTATGTTCAGCAATGGACGTCTTTGGGCTGATGATAATGATGAAGATTGTTTATAATGAAATAAAATGACATGAATTGAAATAAAATGAAATGATAAGAATTGCAATTAAATTAATTGAAATAAAACGAAATGAAGTAAAATAAAATGAAAGGAAATAAATTAAAATAAAATGAATTGACATTAAATGGTAAATAATGGTAATAGGTAAACTAAGCTCTCTCATTGAGTTTGGTAACTTATTAAATGTCTTAACACAACCTTGATAACAATTCCTTTTATAATACTGTGTGGGCGTATTAGGCAACATCAGCTTACCCATTATGTCTCCCTATACTGCAGCTATTTAAAAGCTCAAAAACTATTTGCTGACTGAAAAATTTTTTTTTATCATTAGCGTGCTTCGTTATATATGAGTAACAAAGGCTATATTTATTAATAGAAAAATTAGAAATCGCTAAGAAATCTCCAAAAATGTAACCCAAAGTGATGATATTGTTGTTTGTTAAATTAAGACAAGTGAAGTTTTTTATTATTATTATTTTTGATTCTATTTTGTGGATTGATTTTATTGCAGTTTAATTTTTGCTTGTTTACTGTTTCGTTTTTGCTTAAGTGTTAATTTTCTTTTTAACTATTTTTATTTTTATTATTTTTACGTGGTTGCTACTATATTGCAAGCCCAATGAAACGGGGTGGCTGAAATACAGCGCTGCGGAGAGTAGTCTACTCTGTGCAGCATAAGCTAAACTCACTCCAGTTGCTTTTAAGATTATTACTATTTTTAATTTTGTATTTTGTCATGTTTATGTATTCCTTAAAAGCAATAAAGGTTTTTATATATTTTATTTATTTATTTAGTAAAGTGTTTAATATAATCTAAAAAGCTACCGTTGCGAAATGAGTATCATAACGTACTTAAGAAGTATTTTTATAATGTTTATTTCTCACTACAATTTCAGAGATTACATGCAAATATACACATAAGTTTCTCATTATATATTTACTTGACTGTGATGGATGGAAGATGTGGTGAATGGACTTGTTCCCTTAGTGCTACTTTATTGGTTACAGCTGCTGGGGAACCTTTCACTATCCTTAAACATTCACTGTGTGTGTTCTATATTAATTTATGTGATTAATAACTTAAATGAGCATAGCCAGTGAGTTTCTTGTCAGTTCTTCGCAAGAAGGGGTCGGAATTGGTATATGGATTCAATTACAATCTTTTTATTTTGCATATAAGTGAATCTTAGCTTAGTGATTTTAGTATTTTTAGTTTAGTAATTAATACAATCTTTTTATTTTGCATATAAGTGAATATAAGCTAAGTGATTTCAAATAATTTATTGATTCAGGCGTTACTTTGCGGAAATCCATTGTAAGCAAGTGATGGATTAAAAATATCTTTGTAACTATTCCCGCTCTACTATAATTTCCCGAAAAATCGAGAAACTATTCAACACGACACGTGTTTCGCCCTTACACAGGACATCTTCAGGTAAAATGGGAGCCTCAGAACAACGATGTCTTTACGACCAACGCTGAAACGAGAGATCGCATCGGTGATTTCAGTATATTAAGTTGTTTTTAAATGTTTTATTTTGACGTTTTCATAAGCTTTGTAATAGTTTATGAAATATATATTTTTTCCCTTTATTACTGTTACTTTTGAAACTGAACTTTTTGTAAAGCAAAGTAAGACACATAGTTTTCGATAGTTAAAAAGCAAATAAACGTATGCAGGAATTGGCACGCATGCTCTGAGCGAGTACTGTGTATGCGATTTGTGTTATACCGAATTGTGTCTGTAAACTAGTTCACATTATGAAGCCGCATTAATTTGTCGTTTATACATCTACTAGAGGTCGCCTAAAACTTCGTCTGAGTGATCTGCATATAAATCTTTTTCTTGAAACATTATAGCTACTAAAAAATCGGATCAAAATCAGTTCATCAAAAATCAAAAATCTAAAAATACAGGACAAACCGACAGACAGCGGCAATTGTTTTATATTATATATTGATATTTTATACGCTTTTTAAAAAATTTCTAATATTTTATTAGTTATTCTGCTATTCAGGACAAAAACAAATGCAATAAACAAATAACCACGAAAAACGGTGCAGACGTTCTTAAGTTATATGTGTTCGAACTAACTCAACTTTGGTTTATAAATTAAGAGAAAAGGTGCTGCTCTTTTAGGAACTATAGGGGCGAAGGGCTTGCCACCTCTCACCATTTGACACCTTTAATCTAGAGACCTCTGTGCTAAAAGTAAAAACAGTGAAAGTGTATGTGTGCAAAGTGAAAATAAAGTGAAAGTGTGCTACAACAAGGTATGTAAATCATTTTTAAACTGATTCCGCAAGGTTTCTGTTCACTCCAAAAAAGTTATAAGGGCAAGAAATTAGGTAAGTATTATGTATAAATATATATATATTTTAATCTATGCATTGCTTTACGCAGGCTCCCGCTCCAGTAAAATGGCACTCCTAAAATTAAATGACATTCACAAATATTTCAAAATAAAATGTCTCGAGGTATCCTATTGAGAACAGCCAAAACCGCAACATGAGCCACCAACTGGAAGATGGCCAAGACACGCCGCAGCTTAACGAGTTGCATTAATTGTTTTCTGTCTTCTTAACCTATTTCGGTATACATTGGTTGGGGTAGGCAGAGGCATCATATCCCCCCCCCGACTGATCTCCACCGTGTCGTGGAGGGGGGGCTGAGTACCCGGTAGGGCGCAGAAGACGCTAGGGAAAAGGTAACTCCCAGAGATTGGCGACTCTGGGTGCCCTTAGTACCCCCCCTGTTGTCTAACCTAGACCCTTCGAGAAGTCGGCCACATACGCTATGGTCGCAGAAGGAGGTAGGAGGGGCGCGTCTACTGCGTCTCTCTGAGGAGGTCCTCCCGGTTTTGGTCCCGGGAACGTTGGCCGCGGGCGGGGTGTCAGAGCTGCAACCCAGGTACTGGCCCCCGCCTCTTTCTCTACTAGCGGCGGGCGTCGTCGGAAGATTTTTAGTGGGTATTACTGCTGGCGGTCGTGTCTGCCAGTGGTGAGTCCCACAAACCTCTCTCGGTCCCCCTATGGCCGGGAGACAGTGCGTAAATGCATTTTGTTACCAACGTAAATCAAAAAAAAAAAGGGCAGAGGCATAATATACGCCCACATTTCTCCAAGTATGTTTACTTCCCACGTAATAGGTGGCGAGCCTATTGCCGCTTACCGGAAAAATTTCTGTTCGCCAGAGCCTCGTCCGTTGATCGGCAGGTATTGGTCCGTAGGTCTTGATAGGATCCCTATACATCCATTATTTATTACTATAGCCATAACTTGACGCTGGCTAAATGTACTAAACGCACGAAACCATTATTAAAAATAAATCTTAAAATAATTTAAAAAAAAAAGTTATTGATAAAATTTGAGCCAATTTCCACCAAATTGATAGGAACAGGATATAAATTGGCTAAGGCAAGTAATCATCGCATCTCTCAGATTCGTCGGGACGATTCGCAAATTGGATAAGTTTTGATGCTACTGCAATGCCGATAGATTCCGAATTGCTGGCATCTTAGATCTTTACAAATTGTTAGACGCTACCCGCGGCAAGCCTGTTTAATTATTTAAGAAAACCTTATGGTTTGCGTAATATTGGTATAATTACTGTACAATAATGACGACCGATATGGCGTGGAGGTCAGTATACCTGCACTTCACTCGAGAGGTCGTGGGTTCGATTCCCACACAGGACAATTTTTTGTGTGCATGAACATCAATATTTGTTCTGGTCTGGGTGTTCTCCTATGTATCTTAAGTATGTATTTACAAAAAAAAAGTATTTTTGTATGTTTATCCGTTATTTAGTATCCATGACACAAGTTCTGAATGATACTTATCTTGGAACTAAATAATTGGTGTAATTGTAAGAGAATATTTATTTACTTATTATTTATAATTACTCTACTTACGAATAAGAAATAATTTATATTATAATTAATGCACATTTAACACAGCGCCATATACTGAGAAAAGTTTGTGCTCTGGGAATTATTGATCGTATCAACATGCTTAAAGAAATTTAGGCGCCAATACTGAAAAAACACATTGCGGTAGTATTTTATTTTCCAACATACATACATTCACGCCATTCACCGAAGGGGTAGGCAGAGGCATATTATACGCCCACACTTCGCTAATTATATAGTTGGTCCCACGTAATAGGTGGCGAGCCTATTGCCGCTTTATTTTCCAAAACTAGTGAAATCCGATAAATAATTGTAAGAAAGGAGTATATTACTATAAATTGTAATTATTACGTGTTGATTCTAATACTCCCACTTACCTTTACCTTTAGTAAAGTCTATACTACTACTGGGATATGACTTACACTTAAACAACAAAACTGCAGACTTGACGCTTTACTATCCCGCCAAGAACCCAAAATTTTTGGGTAAATAATGGCTTCGTGCGTCTAGCACATCAAGCCAATGTCAAGTAAGTGATATATTAATAATATATAATTCATAGTAAATGAGAATGAGAGATGATAAAGATGATAAATGGTTAAATGAGATACCCTCCCTTAAGCCCCTTGAGTCCTCAGTAAATATGTGGGATTATACTGAGATCTCACATGGACTCCTTGAGAGAAATTGAAAAGTGATGTTGCACAGTTTTGTTTCATTTACCAACACTCATGTACGTTCACAAACACTTACCGGTTAATAATCCACCGTTATTATACATTAATGTTAGAAATATCACAAATTTTAGAAAATAAAACAAAACTGCAGACATGACGCTTCACTTTCTCGCAATTAAGCCCTGTAATTTGTCTGGAATTTGCATGCGTGTTTCTAGAAAAGATCATAAAGCCTAAAATGATTTCCACCTCTGTTTATTATTAATCAATTTTACATTTTCAAGCCATAGATGTCAGTTAAATAACTAAGACCAGTCATAAGAATAGATGAATTCTCACGGAACCAAAAATTTATAAATGGCGGTATCTGGTTAGTGATACATGTACAAAGTATATATGCAAATTTAAACACTTATTGATTGCGCGATTCAAAAACGTACAGCGACATCTATACTGTAGAGCCGAGCTTACCGAACGATATCTATGGTTGAATGTTTGGTGAGCACTAGTCGGAGAACAAACTAGACGAGTTCTTTCACAGCTATTCTCTTAAACTTAGTTCCTTATATAAATATTTTTCACTCAAGCCCGTACTAAATAGTGCGTTAGTATTAAAATATCTCAATTTTATTATCATGTTAGCCTCATCAAGTCGACTGTTGAACATAAGCCTCCCCAACTGATTACAGTCTATTGGGGGTATTTCCCCAAAATCACCACGCTGTGCAGGCGGGTTGGTGATCGCAGTGCAAGCCAGTACGCAGGATGACGCTGCTGCTCATCATCCAGTAGGATATATCTTCGATGACTCTTACAACTCCCCGTGAGATGAAAGGGAGTGACATTATTCTAGGCTGGAACCACATGGCGCTTCTATATTTTTTACTATAATACACTAGACAGCAAATAAAACGAGCAACCCGCTACCTTGGAACTCCTCCTAGCCTACCCGCTGAGCCCTCCATAGATCCCTCTTAGTGTCCCCCCCGGTAGTCAGTACTAAGGGCACCCAGAGTCACGAACCTCTGGGTGTTACCCTTTTCCGGCCTCCGGAAGGTACTCAGCCCCCCCACCACGACACTGTTCGGAGGGAAGATTTGAGAAGCCCGAGCCAACGTTACCTGCAAGTGGTGCACCTGCCGAACAACGAACAAGGCTCTGACAAACATAAAAGTTTCCGGTAAGCGGCAATAGGCTTGCTACCTATTACGTGGGACCTATTATTGGCGAAGTATAGGGTAATAATATGCCTCTATCTACCCTTTCGTGGAAACAGGTTTGATAGTAATAATAATAATGATAAAAGCCTTTATTCGCTGACCATTACACAATTTAAACTTATGAACTATACTTATAAATCATTTTTAAACTTATTTGCTATATAAAAGTAAAAAAGTAAAAGTAAAAAGTTCTTTATTTCATAAACTATTACATAGCACTTGAAAACGTCAAAACAAAATATACATGAAAAAAAAATTTATATCAACCCTGAAATCACGAAGCTTAGATTCACTTACATGCAAATAAATAAAAATTAGGTGTAAGTGAATCTAAGTGCCAGTTCCGAGCCTCCGCTCTGTGAGAAGAACTGACAAGAAACTCACAGGCTATGCTCTTTTAAATTATTTTTGTTACATGACACACACAGTGTAAATTTGATGATACTGAAAGGGTCCCCCGAAGCTGTAACCAATAAAGTAGCACTAAGGGAACCTATATCTATATCTATTATTAGCAACCACTTTGTTGGTCAGGTGTGATAGTGTGTATGTGTTCACCATTAAAAAAAATGACCTAAACGAAACGAGGACAGAGAAATAACGAAAACGGTATTACAACAATGTTTTTGTGTCACGGGTAGAAAATAAAATGAAAAGGTTAAGTCTCGAAAGGCTTTTTTGAGATATTGGTCCATTATTTTTCCTCCACTTGACCGTAAATTACGGTTCATAAACTTTATATCGTATTCTAAGGCCGGTGTCACCGTTTTTGTTTCTTTTTTAACTTCTAGTTAAAAATATGGCAAATTGTTTTGGGTAAAAAATAAATTTACAGCTTATTCTATTGCCTAGTATAGCGTTTCGTAATCGTAGATTGTAATCTAAATACGTAACCAATTGTTAATTTAATAGACCATAGCCTGTGAGTTTCTTACCAGTTCTTATTACAGAGCTGTGGCTCGGAACTGACACTTCGATTCACTTACTCAAACTTAATTTTTTTTTGTTGCATGTAAGTTAATCTTTGTGATTTTAATTTTAGTGTTAATATATTATTTCGATTGTTTTTCATCTTTAATTTTTACGTTTTTAAGTACTATGTAATAGTTTATGAAATATTTAATGATGATGATGTTAGAAATTTCTTAGTGTTTACATAATACGTAAGTAAATTTGTTATTTTCTATTCTTAAACAATTGGGCTGGTTTCAGAAGTTTCCGTCTAGGTCTATACCTCACTTAAAACGACCCAGTTAAAGCATGTTATAATAACATACAAACTCGCTATACCAGACGAAGTACAAGAGCTTCTAAAAAGTATCTTATCCTATAATTTTAACGTTCAAAGTCTAATATTTCAAGAATGCCTTAATGTACCTTATTAAATAAATAAATGCCAACACAATAAACTATACATAATATCATAGTGTATATGCACGGCGAAGAAACCCCTTTCAAAGGACTTATGTAAAAGATCAATTCGGTTCGGATTAGCAGAGAAAGCACTTCAGATTTTACTATTCGCCCTCACGCTGATAGCATAAACATAACGTCTTGACCTTATTGTGTGAAGATTATTATATACGTGACTGCATTCTTCCTGTAGAATAACTTTGATATATTTTTCACCCAGGTTATTAGACACATTTGCAGGTATTTAGGACATGCTTCTATTTCAGTATAATAATCATGTTTTCACTTGAAATTGTAATATGCCTCTACGTTATGTCTGTAAGAACCCGATGTGTTCTACATATTAATTAATTCTTTAAAATCACAGATGAAACAGACACCAGTATTTTTGTATTCAACTGATAATTAAAATTATGCTTTTACTTTAGGTAAATAAGGATTATTTTAAAGACGTAATTAAACTAGGGAACACGTATCATTTAATAGCGATCCAATCTAAACATAATATCATTAAAAACATCATTACATAAATTTCCAATAATCTTTATCGAAATATATAATTTTTATGGCGATATGGCGTGGAGGTCAGTATATCTATACTTCACTCCAGAGGTCGTGGGTTCGGTTCCCACACAGGACAAATCTTTGTGTGCATGAACATGAATATTTGTTCTGGTCTGGGTGTTTTCCTATGTATATTAAGTGTGTATTTACAAAAAAAAGTATTTAAGTATGTTTATCTGTTGTTTAGTATCCATAACACAAGTTCTTTGATACTTATCTTGGAACTATAAATTGGTGTAATTGTCAGGAAATATTTATTTATTTATTTTATGGCTTATTGAAATATTTAACCTTTGGATAAACGTACGATTAAAGTTATTGTTAACCACCCGATTAAGCAACACGTGCAAAGAGTTACCAGCCCTTTTCAAAGAACTTATTACAGATTGCCGCGGCGCGGATTAGCTGAGAAAGCACTTAAGATTTTATTTTTCGCTCTCTTTCACTGATGCCATAAGCTTTGTACGTGACCTTTATCGTGTCAGTGTTTATATGGACTTATCACATTGTTGATTTGGTTTTTTTCTTTTAAATAATGGCTTCGTGCGTCTAGCACATTTAGCCAGTGTCAAGTAAGTGATATATTAATAATATATAATTTATAGTAAATGAGAATGAGTGGTGATAAATATGATAAATGGTAAATGAGATCCCCTCCCCTTAGCCCCTTGAGTCCTCAGTAAAGATGTGGGACTATACTGAGATCTCACATGGACTTTTTGAAAGAATTGGAAAAGTAATAGTGCACTGTTTTGTTTCACTTACCAACACTCATGTACGTTTACAAACACTTAACGGTTAATAATCCACAGTTATTACAAATTTATGTTTGAATTATCACAAATGTTAAAAAATAAAACAAAACTGCAGACATGACGCTTCACTTTCCCGCCAAGAAGTCCATTTGATTTAGTTATGAATGTAAAGAAAAAATTGCTTCTTCAGTAGGAAGTCAAAAAAAGTCTTACATATATTAGCAGGCAGAGGCGGATTCATATTATGTGCCCACATTTAGCCCATTATATCTGCCTCTACTATGTTTTCCAGTTCGCGGTCCTCATTGAAGAATCTAAACGCCTCATCAGTCGCCGGTACTTCAAGCTATTTGTCCCGCCCACTGCCACTTCAGCCTGCAAATTCGTCTTGCTCTGTTGTTCACTCCAGTTCTCCTAATTACGAGATGCCTATATTGTCTTGCTTTATTGTGTGTGACGCGAGATACCGGTCTAGAATAGTACCACCACCTCTCATCTCATGGGGAGTAGTAAGAGTCGATGTGGAGAAATCCTAACGTATGATGTATGGGCAGCGGCATCATTCTGCGTACTGGCTTGAACTGCGTTCACCGAATCGCCTGCCTGGTCATTACAGGTAAATACCTCTAATGGAATGTCAGCTATTGGGGATACTCGACGCGCCGGCCAGGGAGACCCGTAGAAACGGTGGTGCCGCTGGCCGCCCGCGGCATAGTACAGGGGCCCGACCGGGGCTAACCACCTCGGAAGGCTGCCCCACCAGGTCGCGCATAATCTTGGAGTGGATCGTCGTGCCGGTTGGTGACCGGAAATGGTGGGACCCGGCGACCACTTCCGAGAGGGTATGGGGGCCCTTCCGTCCGACGTATCGGATTTGGTCTTAACGCTCATCCAATGCTGAAGCGGAATACTTTCGCTTTGTTCGAACATGAAAATGACAGGACAAATCCTTTGTGCGTGAACATAAATGTTTGTTCTGGTCTGGGTGTTTCCTGCGTATGTTGAGTATGTATACATACATATATATACTGTGTGTTTGGTGTCGTATTAGAATAATTTATTGATTCAGGCGTTACTTTGCGGAAATCCATTGTAAGCAAGTGATGGATTAAAAATATCTTTGTAACAATTTCCGCGCTACTATAATTTCCCGAAAAATCGAGAAACTATTCAACAAGATACGTGTTTCGCCCTTACACAGGGCATCTTTAGGTAAGATAGGAGCCTCAGATCAACGATGTCTTCACGACCAACGCTGAAACGAGAGACTCTCGTTTCAGTTTCGATATTTTTAATCCATCACTTGCTATCGTATTAGAATTGTAAGTAAATGTATAATATATATTTCCCGCATCCCAATTTGTACAAATCACATCTGATTTTCTCTTTTGTTGAAGTAGGTATACAAGTTGTAACTAAACATTTTATCAATAAAGCATTATCAAATATCAATCCTTTTTTTGTTTTGTGGCAATAAATGTCTTTTTATTTTTATGAAGATGATGAGTGAGAAGAGGCGCATCTTTATGAACAATTCTCAACAGATATAGGACCAGATATTGCTTAGGATATATTTTAAGGGGACTTGGTCAATTTAACGATGGGGAAACGTCATCATAGAGGCTGTCCCAGAAACGAGTGTCAAGCAGAAGTCCATTGATGACCCCTATGTATATCTTTTAAATATTTTACATAGATTTTTAAACAGATTACAAGCGTACGTGTTTGGTCTCATTTATCTCCCTACACCTCCCACTGTCTACCGGGGTTACCCTCTGGTACTGTTCTCCCTTCCTCTAGTGGCTAGAGAAACTCCTGGTATAGGATCTTATTTCTCATCTTGTGCAAGTGGCGAGTGACGGCTTACAATCGCTTGCGGACTGCCCGTAAAAAATACATGGAATTCAAATATATATCTTCTTCCATTTAAATAATGGCTTCGTGCGTCTAGCACATTTAGACAGTGTCAAGTAAGTGATATATTAATAATATATAATTTATAGTAAAAGAGAATGAGTGGTGATAAAGATGATAAATCGAAGATGAAATACCCTCCCCTAAGCCCCTTGAGTCCTCAGTAAAGATGTGGGACTATACTGAGATCTCACATGGACTCCTTGAGAGAAAATTTGAAATGTGATGTTGCACTGTTTTGTTTGATTTACCAACACTCATGAATGTTCACAATCACTTAACGGTTAATAATCCACCGTTATTACACATTAATGTTAGAAATATCACAAATTTTAGAAAATAAAACAACACTGCAGACGTGACGCTTCAATTTCCCGCCAAGAAGTCTTCAAATAGATATCGTTTAAATCCACTCAATACGACTTATAAAATAGCTAATATTGCGATTCACAGTATCGTAGATACCTCTTTGCGCTGCAGTGAAATCTTTACCTTGTGGCATACTCTAAATGGTTGTTTATGGTTATAAGGTTCGTGAAACGGAGATGTTTCGAACCTATATGCATCTGTAAACTGAGATTGGAATGAAAGAGAATTACGCAGGGTTACTGGATATGTGACATATATTTTGGACGTAATAGATTATGTCATATGCAACGTAAATTAATAAAATAAACAAAAATTTTATAGAATATTTTTTTTAAAAACAACAATGAAAGGGATATAAGCTTTACCGTAATAAAGAAATAAAAGCAAATGGGTTCTTTGTCATAATTTGTCAAGGTTTGTCAGTTTATCTGTCTGTTGTGGTTTTCTCAAGATTTGTCAGTCTGTCGGTGACTTTTATCGGGGGGAGAGGATTGTACGTCAGTCAGTCTACCGGTGACTCTAACGTGGCTTCCAAAAAAGGAACGAGATTGATTGATTGATTGAGAAGAATGCCTCAAGAAACTCATCTCGGCTTTTTTCAAATTAAATAGTTTTGTGGCATAAATTTATTAGTTTTTAAGATAACACTTTGATATCACGATATCTTTGAGCACTAGGCATAATAGAAACAACATACTCTTTAGGCGTTACAATTTGTATGATAAGTTTGACAGTTAGCAGTATTTTTTTTTTCAAACAATGGCTTCGTCCTTTTAGCACAGTTAGCCAGTGTCAAGTAAGAGATATATTAATAACATATGAATTATAGTAAATGAGATGGAGTGGTGATAAAGATGATAAATGGTAAATGAGATGCCCTCCCCCTAAGCCCCTTCAAGTCCTCAGTCAAGATGTGGGACTATACTGAGATCTCACATGGACTTCTTGAGAGAATTAGAAAAGTGATGTTGCACTGTTTTGTTTCATATACCAACACTTATCTACGTTCACAAACACTTAACGGTTAATAATCCACTGTTATTGCACATTAATGCTAATGTTCAACAGTGGACTCAATGAGGCTGAAATGATAATGATGACTAATAAGGAATACAGATCAAAATAAATCATGTTTCTCCAGTACATAAATAACGGATTTCATCTTTTTTCTCTACTTTTGAATAACCTTTGGGAATGTAAGTGAAAAAGTTTTACAATTTACCAAACTCTGACCGGTTTTTTCGACATTGGGGTGAAACTTTGTCGAAATATTAATGTACAAGATAAACAAAACATTAATCATTTACAATTTCGACGAATACTTTCATTTAACTATTGTATTGTTCAAGTTATGCTGTTTTTTTACCATTATCAGTAATTTAATTAAACTGATGATCTATATAAAGCGGTGGAAATCCGATTGGTGCAGGCAGCTTAAGTTGGGGAGTCTCTTAACTCAACTCAACAAATTATTTGAATTACTTCACTCAACAGTGGACCTGCTGCAATGGGGTCAGTTTACTATCACAGATTTTTATTAAAGATTATATAACGCTGGAAATGCAAATGGCGAAAATTTTTTACATTTAAATTACCTTTTGAAACTTTACACTTTTCTGCTAAAATTACAAAATAACTAAAGTTTAGTTAGGAACGTTATAGGTAAATAAAGTTCAAACTGTCCTTTTAACTTTAAACTGAGTGTGTATATCTACGTTATGTTAAAGTAATACCGCTCTGCACCTAAGTAAACTAAGTGCAGACTTGAAACCTTTGAAGTATAGCTTGATAGACTGACAGCGGGGGCTGCCAACGATTTGGGCAAACATTTGTCAAATCTATCCTGCGGTATTTGTTCAGCAAACAGTCGTCTTGGTTGGAATCGTCTGGCTTATTCCCGTCAGCCAAATTTTCCTTGTAAAATTGTTATTTTATATTATATTATATTTAGTTATTTAAATCGGAAAATGGTGTTGTGAATCTAAGTATTAACTTTATATAACGGATATACATATGATAAAAACCTGCGTGCAGCGTACAAGCAAGCATATAGCATGCAAGCAAACATGCAGCAGGCATGATTTCTGTCACGGCTTCAACGGTCTTACGTAAGCTTATTGTCGCAGAAGGATATAACGCTCACCAGCGGAGAGAGGAACACCTCATCTCGCGGGTCGCCTCACCCCTCCGTGTCTATGCGTTTTTTTTTGCCTTCTAGGGGTAGGGCGAGAGGAGTGGAGACGGGTTAAACTGAGTAGATTAAAATACCTTTGTTATTTCGTCCTAATTTTTGTTTTAAATAATAGTCTAAAAAGACATCAAGCACAGAACAAATTCATTGCATGAAATCTTAAATTAAAAAATAATATTGTAAAAGAAATATGATTAAATTATTTTGCAAACTGAAATTTACAATGAAACAAAAATATGAGTAACAAAACTTCGATGTTTTTACATCATTCAGATAAAATGTATAAAACGTGGAAAATAATAACGCTGAATTGCATCGGAATTTCATTTCCTCGAATAGTAATTGCAATGAAAATAATTAATATTCGAAGAAACGAAAATGCGAACGCAATTCATAGGATTTGTTAAATTGTACATAAAGTTCTGCGAATCGTTTTATGGGTAACGAAAATCGTTGAAAGGAATAAATTATGGATTCCCATTCTCAGTGTAGTAGTATAGTATTAGATGGGCTTTAGTTCGTTATTCCTACACAATCATAGTAAGCGAAAGGATATCACCAAAAATTCCTATGTCTATTAAGTATGAATTTACAAAAAAAAAAGTATTTAAGTATGTTTATCCGTTCTTTAGTATCCATAACACAAGTTCTTAGTGATACTTATCTTGGAACTAAAGAATTGGTGTGATTGTAAGAGAATATTTATTTATTTATATTTATTCTAGCCCAGATTAGCATATAAAAACTATATATCAATTATACATAGCACTGATAGAATTGTGAAAATAATCACAACAAATTAATTTATCAAAGTGATTTGTAACATGTTGGGAACAACCCGAAAGTTCTCCTTAGTAACGAAGGAATTGTTCCTACGGTCTTTAGAACGATTCCTAGATTGAATCTGACCTCTCCAACATACTGTTAGGTATGAAATTTTATAAATCGTTGTACTCATAATACCTATAGCAAATTGTGTTTGTGTCTACTATTATAGGTACCTACTTAGTAAATTATTTCTTGGGTTAAAAGTAGCCAAAGTTTATCCTAGTAAAATCAGCTATGTGCCAGTGATTGCAACAGTTTCAGAGCCATTATGCAGGATTAGCCACAACAGACAGGTACCTTAGCAAATAACGCATTATTTAATGACCATTATTATCTCAACCCATTAACGTCCCACTATTGAGCACGAGTCTCCTCTCACATAGCAATGTGCGAGGGTATCGGGTCATTCTCCACCACGCTGACCCAGTGCAGATTGGCAAAAGCAGGTGTATGGCGTCCTCCCCCCCGACTGGTCTCCACCTTGTCGTGGTGGGGGGGCTGAGTACCTCCCGGTAGGGCGCCCTCTGGGTGCCCTTAGTACTGACTACCGGGGGGGAAACTAAGAGGGACCTGTGGAGGGCGCGGCGGGCGGGCCGGAAAGGCCCGTCGAGCAGCGCCGGGTGGGTCTTAGGCAGTGGGGGCAGGGGGCCCTTGCTGTCTAACCACAGACCCTCCGAGAAGTCGGCCACACACGCTATGGTCGCACAAGGAGGTAGGAGAGGCGCGTCCACTGCGCCTCTCTGAGGAGGTCCTCCCGGTTTTGTTCCGGGGACGTTGGCCGCAGGCGGGGTGTCAGAAGCTGCAACCCAGGTACTGGCCCCCGCCTCTTTCTCAACAAGCGGTGGGCGTCGTCGGAAGATTTTTAGTGGGTATTACTGCTGGCAGTCGCGTCTGCCGGTGGTGAGTCCCACACCCCCTTTCGGTCCCCCTTTGGCCGGAAGGTAGTGCGTAAACGCATTTTGTTACCGACGTAAAACAAAAAAAAAAAAAAAAAGGTGTATGGCGTCCTGGCTGCGGGACTGTCCAAAAGGGTTACCTTGGCCTCGGTACGTAGCAGGCACAAAAGAAGGAACATGGATGGTATTTAGTCAGTAGAAGTCTGACACACCCTCCCGCTCCACCCACAGCGGCTGAAGGTCAATTGATGATTTTCCATTCGAAAAAAAAAAAGGAGTATGGCGTTCTGCTGTTAGATTTTTTCCTCTTTAGCCCTAATTAGGCCTCTAATATGGCTTAACGACTACCACATTTAGTGATAACCGGGACCAACGGCTTAACGTGCCTTCCTTGCCTTATGCGCTCGATATCAAATTTCACACAAATGGTCACTCATCCCAGGAATGCCCTCAGTAAACTCTGCTTTACTTCGGTGATCGTTTCCGGCCAAAAAACACCGCGGAGCTACGAGTGCTACCATAAAAAAGATTAGAGTAAGTTAACCTGAAGAAAATTTATTGATTCAGGCGTTACTTTGCGGAAATCCATTGTAAGCAAGTGATGGATTAAAAATATCTTTGTAACAATTCCCGCGCTACTATAATTTCCCGAAAAATCGAGAAACTATTCAACACGAAACGTGTTTCGCCCTTACAAAGGGCATCTTCAGGTAAGATAGGAGCCTCAGAACAACGATGTCTTCACGACCAACTCTCGTTTCAGCGTTTAACTTTAACCTGAAGATGCCTGTTTCCCAGAAGGAGTAGGCAGAGGCATATTATACGCCCACACTTGGCGAATCATATAGTTGGTCCGACGTTATAGGTGGTATTACACCTATTGCCGCTTACCGGGCACTTTTATGTTCGCAAGAGCCTCGTCCGTTGATTGGCAGGTGCGCAACTTGCAGGTTAGGTTAGCTTGGGCTCCTCGGGTCTTAGTAGGATCTCTATACACCCTGCTTGCTGATTTGCTTGTTTTCCCGTAGTATGGCGTTTTAAGATTTATAATTCTACTAGATTAGTCCAAATTTAGCGCCAAACTATTCAATATCCAACCTTAACCCACCGATAAATTGTTCATCAAACTAAAGAACTTTAGCTCCGCTCTGCATGAGTCCCGTATCTTTGGGAACCTTGGGCATTCCGGCCCAACTTCTAATCGATTTCGGACAAACTTTGGGAATCTGTGGTCAGTTTTGAATCGGTATTGTTTCATGTATGGAGGGTAGGAGTTAGGAGAATCTTTTGTCAAAATGGCAGATTAGTTGCAAAAGTGTCCGGCAAATCAAAAGTAAGTAATATAATAGTAAGCCTATGTTCAGCAGTGGACTTCCTAGGGCTTATGATGGTGATGATTTGACTATATCGCAGCTTTCCTACTATAGTGGTATATCTCAAAAAATAATAATTTAATTATAATTGATTTTGTGAAAATATAGGGGCTCAAAACGTAAACCTGCCTCCGCCAATCCGCACTGGGTCAGCGTGGTGGAGTATGACCCAATACCCTCACACCTTGATTTGTGTGAGGAGGCTCGTGCTCAGTAGTGGGACGTTAATGGGCTGTGATGATGATGATGATGATAGGGGCTCAAAAATCTTTAAACGCGTTTTCCCAAAAATCATACATACATAATGTCACGCCTCTTTCCCGTAGGGGTAGGCAGAGATCACATCCTTTCACTTGCTACGATCTTGGCACACACTTTTAGGTTCATTCACACTCATGAACCTCCTCATACACGCCCGTCGGGTACTTTTGACCTGCCCTTTCTCTAACATTTTTTGTATTTGGTCATGGAAGGTCTTACGTGGTCTTTCCCTCCCAACACTTATAAAAATCATGATTTTTTGAATTGGGCCCCTATAGTATAAAAGGTGCGATATATAATAGTAAATAACAGTGTGCCGTGTGGTACTGGTCTAGAATAGTGCCACCCCCTCTAATTTTACGGGGAGTCGTAAGAGTCGACGAAGCGAAATCCCAACGAATGACGGGTAGCAGCGTCATCCTGCGTACTGGCTTGAACTGCGATCACCAACCCGCCTGGCCAGGGTAGTAATAATGGGCTAACCTGTAATCTATTGAGGAGGCTAATGTTCAGCAGTAGAAATTATAAGGCTGATATGATGATGATAAAATAACAGTTAAAACATTCATAATCGTTTATTTATTGAGATTGTATAATAGAAATGTTTATAGTTAAATTTGCAAAATAAAAGTTTTTTTTTACTAAATAAAACATCACTTTACATATTATATTATTAGGCCAAAATAGTAAAATAAAAACGCCGCGTAAAGTGGTAATCATTCATACACCATATACCACGGAAATTAGGACTCTATTGTCCACGTGATTATTCGTTTCAATTTAAAGTCAAATTTTGGTTTCTATAAATTCTCAAAGATGGACATAAGTACGAGGTTAATAGTTTCTTAGTATCTTGTAAAGAACACCACAAATTTCGTATTTATACGAAGAATCTCGTACAGTTGGCAACCTTGGACGAGAAAGATGCTTACCTCTACCCTCCAGAATTTCACGGCTAGTTTCGTGTTATCACGTTCTCATTTCATTTAAGTTTATCATGTACAAAACTGACTGAAATGTTTGAATTACTAATGGTTTTCGATAATAAGGTTGATAGGTATTTTCCTTGGACTTGGGAACCACATTCATACTATCAGTACTCGTACATCGCAACTTTTGATTTGCGTTAAAGTTGTTTTGTTTTTCATATACGAAACTGACTTGAAGGTTTTTATTACTAATAGTTTTTGATTCTGAGGTCATAAGTTCTATTCACATATATAACAGAAAATTCTGAGTAATTCCGCTATTACGTACTGGGTCCGCATTATGCATTAACACCTAAGTCAATACGCTTCGTTTGCAAACAGGGAGAATTATTGGGTGCATGAATGAAAATGCTACATGTTTTATGTAGATTATATTAAAATTCTGCATTCACAAACAAAATTGTATAAATAGGTTCATCCCTGGTTATAATAACTCCAGCTATTGTTAACACTATACTTAGTTTTGGTCTAAAAGCGATTTCCAAGAACATTAATTTATCAACTTGTGACTTTATAAGGCTACATTTTCTGAATGAATACATATCACATGAGGTCTGTCAACCTATCAATTAAATAATTACTCGTGGTTTTGACATTAAGGGGAGTCGCAGACTTTCAGAAGTCTAGCAAGGCTTCTCCGCGCCCGCGGCGGAGGAAATTCCAAATGGATTTCGTCCATCGATGGCATATACAAATTTATCAAAAATAATAAATAAAGAAATCGGCAAAAGCAACCAAACGGTCTCTTCGGTGTTTAATCTACTAACAACCTGGAGTCATAAAAATGACGCGGGATTAATAGCTTAGAAGTAAAATGGCCGAAAAAAAAGACATGACGCAACTTGACATATGCAATATCGCGATACTAAAGGGTTGTTTTATTTTTAACCACACGTTCTTATGTGTTTTATAATGTAGATTTATATCTATTTTTTTCATACTTTTTCCGTACAAGATGACAAAGAACAATCAATTTGAAAAATCCCAATTTTAGCATTCTCACATAACTTCCCACCGTAATCGCGACCGTAGTCATTCAATATATCAAGCATTTCACTAGGAACTAAAAACTTAATCAACGGAAAATACGACCAAACTCCCGCAGCTATGTCATGTTATTCCAGCAATAATAATGCTAAGTAATAATCCTTGTTTCATACATCCTTTGTTTATACATAGTTTTACATCGGAATCTCTATTTCTAAACGTTGACAATGCGCCAAATATTATAATTGACAGCTTACGTCCGGAATTTGGCGGGAATCCGTGTTGCATACCAGAGACGTGAAAATTGTAATCCCTATTCTACCAAGTTGTCACATACAAATTACGATATACAGTGTACGTAGTAGGATCAACAAACAACAAATTCTCTTTGCTTGCACCGAAATATTCTACGTTTGCAAAATGACTCCTATAGACTTCGACGTAAGGCGTTCCATTGTTCTAATTTCATAGTACCGGGGCGAAAGAGGTTGGAATTTCGTATCAGGCAGGATCCTACCCTATAGTTTCAGTACGTTTCCGAACGTTGACTGGTGAGGACGTGCTCACGCGTAAATCTCGAAAATTCAAACGCGATATCGCGTTCGTGCGAAAAGTTTTACGCGGGCTTTGTTGATTTTTTACTTACATTTTTCCAACTTTCAGTGTCTTTGGTCGTAAAATGGTTTAGTTGGGACCTTTTGTTCGATTAACTTTTGAATTGATGAAGTGTGTTCGCTATGAAAACTTTAATTGGATTGAAAAATATAATTAATATTGATTGTGGGGGTACGATGTGAATATTGCCTGATCGAGGTAAGTTTAGTTTAAAGAAAGATTTATATTTTAGACAAATCATTTTTAATTGCTGTTTGAATCAGAATCGATCAAGCAACACAAGAATTGAATTATAATTGTATTGAATTGTTGTAATTCCATAATAAAGTCTTAAATTACTTTTCATAATAATTTATAAGTTAAAAATAAAAATAATTTATTGAATTTATTCTATAATTATTTGTTTACCAAATGTAGCATGGAGTTATTGAACCAAAACATAATATTTTTAACATTATATCTTAAAGTTATTTAATGTAAGATAATTTTCTATGCTATTTTTAAAACTTAATAGCAATTTAAATTCCTGTTTATTTTTATGTTCTATTGATTGACATTAAGGTTTTGATTTAATTGACATAAATTACTTGAATAGTGAACTAAAGATCATTTTCTATTTTATAAACAGTTACAAGCATTATTAAAATTTCCGGTGACCTTCGTGGTAAGCTTTAAGCGCTTGTTTAAGCGTTAAGGGCCGATTCCCATCTGTAATATATCAGCAAGGTTTAATCTAAGTGCCTACTGGTTTGTTATCCACGGTTTTTTTTGATAATAGCTTCGTGCGTTTAGGACATTAAGACAGTGTCAAGTAACAGCTATATTAATAATATTTTATTCATAGTAAATGAGAATGAGTGGTAATAAAGATAATATATGGTAAATAAGATGCCGTACCCCTAAACACATTGAATCCTCTGCACATGAACTTCTTAAAAGAATTTAAAAAGTTATGTTGCACTGTATTGTTCAGCTACCAACACTCATGTACGTTCGCAAACACTTAACAGTTTTTGAAATAACTTTCTGAAAAACAAACGACAAATTTTTAAAAATAAAGGAAAATTGCTGACGCTGCCCTTTCTCGTCTAGAAGTCCTACCTATAATTATTTCTTATATTTCAATTATATTTTTTGTGACATGTGATATTTTATTTGACACTTTATAATGACTATATTGTCCTGCCTTTGCTTACCATAAGCAGTATATGCAGTGTAAATAAAAAATAAAGGCGTTTCATTCCGAGCATAAGCACGGTACAAAGCGCTCACGACGGCCTGCTAAAGTGCCGTTTCACGCCCCGCTTAAAATACACGGGATTATAAGAACTAGGAAACACACGAGCCGGCAGCAAATTCCAGAGGTCAATGGTCTTACACCAAGAACGACTTACCAAATTTCTTGGTTTGAATGCTGACAGTCTGGACAGTATGTGATTTTTTTAAAAATATATTTTTAAAAAAATCTATGATATTCCGAATATATAGTTTTGTTTAATGTGATGGGTGCATAGGGAGCCTACCAAGACTGAAAGAGCCCAAGCCAACCTCACCTGCAAGTGGTGCACCTGCCGATCAACGGACAAGGCTCCTGCTCAACAGTTCCCGGTAAGCGGCAATAGGCTCGCCACCTATTACGTGGGACAGACTAAGTGGTTAGCTAAGTGTGGGCGTATAATATGCCTTTGCCTACCCCTTTGGGGAAACAGACGTAAATGTATGTATGTATGTATGAAATATGATGAAAACTGACCTAAACTCATAAATATGGAACAACTAGTATGTAAATATTTTTATTTTTGAGTCCTAGAACCCGTTTGAATTAGAATATAGTTATCACATATAGGTATTTATATATTAATCATATTATTCAAAGTTATGAACACTGACGTTGACTCATGAATAACATAATAGTATGATAATCCAACATGAATAATTATGAAAATTTAAGGCCATATGCTGAACGAAGTCAGGTCGCCTCTAAAATGTGTGGGCTACAAAGGAAAGGAGAGCTCAAAGTGTCTTAAAGTAAGCAACAGGTATATGAGAAAATTGGTGGTCATTTTATGTTGTGTAATGTTTAATGTAACCTGCATTTTTATGGGGACAATATGGAAAAAGGACAGTTTGAAAAACGGGCATTTTGGGAAAGGCACACTTTGAGAGAAATATATTTGAGGAAAACACTTTTTAGATGATACAATTATATTATAATACAAATTGATTTTTCATGAAAAATAAGGGCACATGCTGAACAAATTGTGATTCAAACCGACACTAAAATGTGTGGGCTACAAAGGGAAGGAAAAGTCAAAGTTTCTGAGTATAAGCAACAGGTTTATGAGAAAATAGTAAGGCATTCTTTGGTGTTCAATTTTGAAGTCTAGACAATTTACTGGAGAGCTGTACCTGCAATTTTATTAGGGACATCTTGAAGAAAAAGACGTTTAGAGAATGCGGCATTTTGGAAAAAAACATGTTTTGAGTTGAGGTACAGTTTGAGAAATAGATACTTTAAAACAAAAACATTTTAAGAATGATATTTTAGCTACCACAAGTATATTATAATCCATCATTAGCAATAATGGAAATTTAAGGCAACAAGCTGAACGAATTCTAAGTAACACCTAACTTCAAACCTTAAGATAACAAAACGTGAAGGCTTTTAAGGGAAGGTATGCTCCTTTGCTCGCTAGAAGCGCTCGTAGCTCTGCGGTGCTCGGTGGTCGGAAACGATCGCCGAAGCACAGTAGAGTTTACAGAGGTCCGTCCTTGGATGGGTGACCGTTTGTGTGGCATTTGATATCGAGCGCTTCCGTGCTTCGGAAGGCACGTTAAGCCGTTGGTCCCGGTTATCACTAAATGTGGTAGTCGTTAATGGCTTAACATGGCGTTAGAGGCCTAATGGGCGGCTTGAAAAATTCTAACAGCAGGACGCCACACACCTGCCTCCGCCAATCCGCACTGGGTCAGCGTGGTGGAGTATGACCCAATACCCTCACACCTTATGTGAGAGTAGGCTCGTGCTCAGTAGTGGGACGTTAATGGGCTGTGATGAGCAACAGGCTTATGAATGAGAAAATAGGAGGTCATTTCATAGTTTGGGGACATTTTGAGAATGAAACATTATAAGAAAGGAATATTTCGAGAAAAGAAGAGAATTATACTATCGAAAAGGGTATTTTAGGTATCATAATACTCATAGTATGGTAATCCAACACGAATAATTACGAAAATTTAAGGCTAAACATAATAAACATGCTAAACGAATTCGAAATGAGGTGGCCTCTAAAAGAGTGGGTTACAAAGGAAAGGAAACCTCAAAGTGTCTTGATATAAGCAACAGGTTTATCAATAGCAATTAGGAAGTCATTTGATGTAAGTAGTTTAATTTTGTAGATAAGACAATTTGATGGTGAGCTATGCCTGCATTTTGTTAAGGGATAAAGCGCATTTTGAATCAAGGGAACTTTTGGGTAGTAACAACTGAGCGAAAAATAAAATTTTGAGTAAAGGACATTACGGAAAATATATCTATTGCAAGGCTACATTTCATACTTTATAAAACCAAGAGAAATTATGGCAAAGGGACCTGATAATTTAACTATTATATAAAAGAACGCAGCGTTCTTTTTATGCATTTTTATAATCCTGAAAATGAAGCACCTATTAAAAATCGAGGGACGTAAATAATTCTTTGACAGCGGGAGGTCATTCGTTTAATTATTTACTGAATAATCAGAAAATCTTAAAGAAGATGTGAAAACGCTGACTAAATATTTTCTTGGGAAACTCTCAGCCGTAATGGGGTTACATCTAAAAATATATTTAAGCTTTCATACATTTAAGTCTAAGTCCAGAATTAAAGTGATCACCCATCTAACGACTAACCTTAATTTAGTTTGCCATACTTTTATATTGGTTTTACGTAGGTAACAAAATGCATTTACGCACTGCCTTTCGGTCAAAGGGGGACCGAAAAGGGGTGTGGGACTCACTACCGGCAGACGCGACTGCCAGCAGTAATACCCACTAAAAATCTTCCGACGACGCCCGCCGCTTGTTGAGAAAAAGGCGGGGGCCAGTATCTGGGTTGCAGCTTCTGACATCCCGCCTGCGGCCAACGTCCCCCGGACCAAAACCGGGAGGACCTCCTCAGAGAGGCGCAGTGGAGGCGCCCCTACTACCTACGTGTGCGACCACAGCGTGTGTGGCCGACTTCTCGGAGGGTCTATGGTTAGACAGCAGGGGCCCTGCCTAAGACCCATCTGACGCCAAATATTTTTGGTCTTATGAAAGATATTCGGACAATACTATATAATATATTATACACAGTAATAATTAAGGAGAATGATAGGACTACGAAAGTTGTGTTTTGCAGTTATTCGATTTGACAAAAACAAATAAAATAATGAACCAGCCATCGTTTCACTCAACCATATTTTAGTGAATGTAACCGTACCATGACCATACCATGTACCCGTACCGACCCGACGCATGACGCTGTCACCGCAGAGACATCTAAGCGTACATGATATTCTCAAGCTACAAAGTTAAAAGATTTTTACAAATGAAAAATAATAATAATATTATAACAATTAAATGAGCTGCAGACCACAAAGTTGTCTAAAATAGCACTAGAAAGTTAATCTTAATAAGTACGACAAAACTATACGTCCAACGACGCCATAAGGCAGATGGAACTAATATTAATGCAGGAAGTTACTAAGGTCAGTTATATTTTGTTCGATAACCGTTTCCAAGCATCTAGTACCTAATTTTCGAGCAATAGCAAAACCTAGCTTAACTTGGAAAGTTTCATTGTTTTTTTGCATTGAATAGCTTTCGAAACAATTAGTTTGATTTCAAAAAAAAAAATTGTTATAGGAAGCTACTTTCCTTGTGATTAACTTAGGCTGTATTATTCATCATGTCAGCCTTATGAAATCCACTACTAAAGATTTGCCTTCCCAATAGATTACATTCTGTTGGGGGTACTTGCCTATAATTACCACGCTAGGCAGTCGGGTTGGTGATTCCAGTTTAAACCAATACGCAGAATGATCTTGTAGGATTTAACTTCGTCTTTGACTCACCGTAAGATAAGGGCACTAATCTAGGCCAGCACGACACGACTATATTTTTAAGCGATTCAAATTAGGGATCCCTACGAAAAATCTAATTTTATAACCCAATGTGTAACATATTTAATAAATAGCTACTGAAGAAAAGCGAGATCATGCTACTAGTAAAAAATAGAACAAAAACAATACCAACACACTAAAATAGCAATACTATAGAAAGTTCAAAAATCTTAATAAATTCTAAAAAACCGCACGTTCTACAACGCCAGAGGCAACTAGGTCCAGGATTAAAGTGGTCACTCTGCCAAGAATTTGCTACAACGAATTTTAGTTTCACTTCGATAATTAATTAACCTAAAATCAAGAAACAAAAATCTAAATTAAGAAACCTAAACAGACCTAACTGACCTTAGCGAGTTTCTGCGTTACTTCAGTAATCATTACCTACCAACGATTATCACGGAGCTACAAGAATAGCAAAAGCTAGTAAAAATTAAGAATAAAAACTACAACCCACAGACTAAAATAGCACCAGAAAGTTCTAAATCTTAATAAGTACGACAAAACCACACGTTCCACAACGCCATAAGGCAACTTGGTCCAGGATTAAAGCTTGCAGAATCTAAAATTCAAATGGCGGTTCGGAATTCTAATGAGTCTGAGCTCTGCGTTCCAGTCGGGTTTAAATGTTGAGAAAAATACTGCTGTACCAGAATCGCACCCTGGACGAAATGAGTTTAAATAGCATGTAGTAATCTAATAGGTTCGAGAACTCTTGGTCAATGCAAATGATAAATGCTTTATTCAGAGATCGGATGAAGAATATATGAATTTCGAGATAACCTTACCTTCACTATGGGCAGGAGGTTAAGTGGAAAATAATTGGGCTAGTAAGTCGTAGAGTTCGCCGCCGACGAGTTGCATAGGATGTCTAGGCTAGCGCTTTAGCTCCGCCATTTTAGCGACAAAAAGGTAACTTATGTAAAGCTACAAAAATCACCGGACTTTTGACATTTAGCTACTGATGTTTTAAGACGACTTACGTCTCGACGATGACTATCTCAGCTTCGAAAAGTCCACGACGAAACTTAAAGACCTCGCCGCTTTGAAAAGATCGTCGATCTACGAATTTCGAGTTTGAAACACGTAAAAGTCCTCGGATCTATGGCGTATACAAATATAGATAAATGACAAAAACAAACATGGCCAAATGGCAAATAAAGACTTCTTGGATTGCGCATTTTAAAATTGGAAAACGACATTCAAAAAACAGAAGAAAACAGAAAGAAAAAAAAACAATATCATAATTCGAGAGAATATTTTTTTCCGAAAATCGAATAGGTTACGATATCATTATTTCGTTACTTCCAAAATGACTCGTTAATGATTGATCATTATAATTAATGAGTATCGAGTCTTCTAACCACAATAACCTTTATACACGTTCAGTTACGAATGGCGGTTTCAGATAAAAGCCTGTAAATCCAAATCAAATAGGAGGCCGGAATTTAAATGAACAGATTCCCCTACTAAGGTATGTGATTGTCTACGCCCATTGTCGTGCTAAATTAAAGATGTCTATCTTAGTTCCATTTACTAGTTCCTAGCTATGTATGATATAGTTAGGTCGTTCTCTGACGATTCATTTGGTGCTAAGTTTGATATGACTGCCGTCAGCGTTGATGTTTTTGGGTAAATTCTATATACGATTTATTGTTGTAATTTCGATAAATATATTCCTGAGTTTAAAAAAGGAAGAGTTTTTACGTTACTGCCAGGATGCGACTAGTGCAATCACCGCTATGTCGTAGATGTGGTGACGAAGAGGAGTCTATGGCCCACCTGCTGTGTGCCTGTGACTCGTTGGCTGTTAGCCGAATGGGTCTCCTGGGGGTGGCCTACCAACAACCAAGAGACTATGGGCTCCAATCTGCAAAGACTGTCATAAATATAATGGTAACAATATTTGGAGATTTGGAGTGAAAGGCAAGGGGATGCATCAAAGATCCGACATAAGGGTCAAAGTGCGCCACGGTCAGTCTGTGGCCCCCGCGATAAGATAAGATATTTAGGATAAGATACGTTAGCTGCCAATTTCAACCACAATCTTAGATTTTGAATTTTTACTTTATGTCTGAAAATTATTTTATTAATAATAATAATTCTTCATTTCAGATCTAAATAATTTACGTAGGATTACTTATGCAGCTATGTTAGTGAAATCATATGTTAGATGGTTATGAGATTTTATTTGCTTGGACACAGTTTGAAGCCAATGAAAGAGAAAATACTTATTTTTGTTTAAACGAACGTCAATATACGACAGCAAAAGTAACAGACGACTGCTTCCAAATCTCTTTATGACCAAGTGAACGGGAAGCTCGATGGCCAAAGATCGATGAATATGAAAACAATTGCCTATATTTTTTACCAGTACACGATTTGTAACTATTTTTTCCTACTACAAAGTTACAGCAAAAAGAATGCATGTAATTATTTCTTATTCAAATTTGCACTGTTAATAATAATAATAATAAGCCCGCAGGGCAGCTTGTGGCGAGCTGTTGGTGAGTGGCGACACCACGGGCGTAATTCCGAGTGCTCCAGAGGGTCGGACTGCGGTCTCGTCTCCGGTTCGCCGGAGTGAGGCTAGCAGGACCCTCGCCCCTGGCTTGCCTTCATTGGCTGTCCAGGGTGGAGTCGCAAGAGCTACATGCTCGCAGGGTGGAAGTGAAAGATGCATAAGTCGTGAGTTGGCGCACTGTCCTCTTGGGCAGTGAGTAGAAAACGGTGTACACCTCTCGACACCCTGAAGCCGAGGATATCTATGTTGCGCTCCTGCCGTTGCACTACGGCTATTTTGGAGTGCCCATTTAATCCTCTGGCTAGTCACCGCCTGCCATTTACAATCATTTGGGAGGATAATAATAATAATAAATATTTCTGACACTTACACCAATTATTTAGTTCCAAGATAAGTATCATTAAGAACTTGTGTTATGGATACTAAATAACGGATAAACATATATAAATACTTTTTTTTTTAATTGTAAATACATACTTAATATACATAGAAAAACACCCAGACCAGAACAAATACTCATATTTATACACACAAATATTTGTCCTGTGTGTGAATCGAACCCACGACCTCAGGAGTGAAATGCGGGTATACTCGCCATCACGCCATATCAGTCGTCAATTAGCGTGAGCATCTCTCTTACAACCGCGTTCAAATAACTATGACAGCTCACAAAGAGACAGATGAGTCGATGAAAAACCCACAGGTTCAGCATGCGCTTGGAGCTCTAAAATAAAGCTTTTTATAGGAATATCTACAAGATTTATAGAAAAAAAGCAATAAATTTCAACAAGGGGAATTGATAAAGATAGACGCTACTACGAAACATTATTGCCAGGGTCATGTTTTGACGTGGGAAAATAACCCTAAAATTTAAACGACGATATAACTACAACTGGCTTGGCGGGAAAGTGAAGCGTCATGTCTGCAGTTTTGTTTTATTTTCTAAAATTTGTGATATTTCTAAAACTAATGTATAATAACGGTGGATTATTAACCGTTAAGTGTTTGTGAACATACATGAGTGTTGGTAAATCAAACAAAACAGTGCAACATCACTTTTAAAATTTTCTCTCAAGGAGTCCATGTGAGATCTCAGTATAGTCCCACATCTTTACTGAGGACTCAAGGGGCTTAGGGGAGGGTATCTCATTTACCATTTATCACCACTCATTCTTATTTACTATGAATTATATTAGGTCGGGGAAAAAGTCTTTTCGCATAACGTAGGTATAAACTTATTATAAAATTTTTTTGACTGTACTATTTGTGTCTGGCTGGTTTTGGTAACATTAAAAAGGTTCCATTATAAAGAAAAGAAAAAAATAAAAAAAAGTTGTTTCCCGCTATTTTTCATTTGTTTTTCTCTCCGTAAAAATGAGTGAATCTAATGAAGAAATTCGATACATTTTAAAATTTTATTATAAAAAAGGCAAAAATGCAACTCAAGCAGTGAAAAAAATTTGTGATGTTTATGGACCTGATGCAGTGTCAGTAAGAGTAGCACAAATTTGGTTCAAACGTTTTCAGTCCGGAAATTTTGATGTTAAAGATGCACCTCGCTCTGGTCGCCCTGTTACGAATAAAATGGACGCCATTTTTGAAAGAGTGGAGCAAGATCGGCATATTAGTAGTTACGATGTAGCTGAAGAAATGGGAATTGACCACAAAACAGTTTTGACCCATTTGAAGAAAGCTGGTTATACAAAAAAACTCGATATTAGGGTGCCACACGAGCTCACTCAAAGAAACTTAATGAACCGTGTACTCATTTGCGATTCATTATTGAGACGTAATGAAACCGAGCCGTTTTTGAAGAGATTGATAACTGGCGATGAAAAGTGGATCACGTACGACAAGAACGTGCGAAAAAGGTCGTGGTCGAAAGTTGGCCAGGCTTCACAGACTGTGGCCAAACCTTTTTTTTTTTTTTTTTTTTTTTATTATCGTCTGTAAAAAAATGCTGCTTACGCACTGTCTCCCGGCCAAAAGGGGGAGACCGGGAGGGGGTGTGGGGCTCACTGCGGCCGACGCGACCACCGCAGTCCTACCCACTAAAAAACTTCAGACGACGCCCACCGCTGTTGAAAAGGGGCGAGGCACCAGTGCCCGGGTTTGTAGCTTCTGGTACCCCGCCCGCGGCCAACGTCCCCCAGATCAGAACCGGGGAGACCTCCTCAGGAAGGCGCAATTTGCAGCGCCCCCCCTACCTCTATGTGCGGCCATGGCGTAACTGGCCGACTTCGGGGGGGGTCTATGGCGAGACGGAAGGGGCCCCCTGCCCCCGCCGCCTAAGATCCCCCGGGCGCTGCCTGACGGGCCCTCCTGGCCCGCCCGCTGCGCCAACGGCGTAGCCGGAGAGAGAGCGGAACCCTCTTCCGCTCCGCGGCCTCCTTCTGCGACATCACCACTTCGCAGAAGGAGGCCATCGCCTCCCACGCCGTCTAGCTGTCGACCATCATTTGCATGATGGTCGGCAGCGAGAGAGCCACTCCACCCAGGGCCGCGGCTAACGTCGACCGCGGCCCCGCCCACGCAGGGCACGCCACCAAAGTGTGCTGCGCGGTGTCTTCCGCGCAGTCACAGTGGTGGCAACGCCGGGTCGACTACCCCCCCCCCCCCCCCCGGCGACGTCACACAGATACTTCCCAAAGCATCCGTGCCCGGAAAGTACCTGCGTGTGGCCAAACCTGGCCTAACACGAAATAAGGTGATGCTGTGTGTATGGTGGGATTGAAAGGGCATTGTTTATTATGAGCTTTTACCGCCCGGCAAAACCATCGATTCTGATCTTTACTGCCAGCAACTGATGAGATTAAAGGAAGCAGTCGAGAGAAAACGGCCGGAATTGATCAACAGGAAGGGTGTGGTCTTTCATCACGATAACGCTAGACCACACACATCTTTAGCCACTCAGCAAAAATTAAGAGAGTTCGACTGGGAGGTCCTAGTGTATCCACCATATAGCCCTGACCTTGCGCCTTCAGATTTTCACCTGTTTCGGTCTCTGCAGAATTCTTTAGGTTCTGTAAGGTTGACCTCAAGAGAGGACTGCCAAAACTATTTGTCCCGTTTTTTTGATCAGAAGTCCCAAAGTTTCTACAGTAACGGGATAATGTCTCTGCCCACAAAATGGCAGAAAGTTATTCAACAAAACGGTACATATATATTGTAAATAAATGTAAATAAACTTTGAAAAAAATATCTTGACTTTTCATACAAAAATACGAAAAGACTTTTTCTCCAACCTATTATATTATTAATATATCACTTACTTGACACTGGTTAAATGTGCTAGACGCACGAAGCCATTATTTAAAATAAAGAAAAGAAATTAGTCCCACGTCATAGGTGGCGAGCGTATTGCCAAGAATGTTTAATGTGCCGCGTCCATTCGTCGGCAGGTGCACCACTTGCAGGTGAGGTTGGTTTGGGTTCCTGAGATCTTGATAGAAGCTCTCTTATTTTAATTCTGATGTAAACATACTCGAATTATCTTTAGTCACATAATTGCATAGAACCACGCAGATTCAATTCATTTAGACAATTATATATGTACGTGTCACATTATTATATAAGTCAAAATCATAATCATGCATTCAAGTTGGGTTTTTTTAATTTATTTTATATATATGTAGGATGGCAACCCCTGCATGCTATTGAATGAGTGGAAGCGAGAGGGAAAGGAATGCGCGTGACAGGAAGGAGTGAAGGAGAGGGGAGGAACGGAACACTATGGCGTCGAGTGGTAAAACGGGAAAGAAAGTGCTCCGCTGTTAAAAGATTTAATAAACGAATTAAGTGACGATTCGCCTTTATTTTCACCGCCCCAACCCTACATATATATTATATTTAGGGTAACTAACAAAATATACACTAAAAATGAACATAACAAATACAGTTAATACTTAAAAGCTAAGTGCTGTTTTACTTACAAGTCACCACGGCATGCATAGACACAAAAATAAGAAGATACATACAAACAATTTTACTAATAAAAACACAAATAAAAAAACAATAATGCTATACTCGTATGACATGACCGATTGACCTCATATTATATTATTAAAGGAGTCAATGATGGTTTTCCGAATGATGAAATCTCTAAAGAAAACTAACGCTAAAATTCTATTCGTAGAAGAATTGGGCAAGAAACTTGTGAAGATTTATTTTTTCTCCCGTCAGTTGCAAAAAAACTCTTAATATTAATACACAATAAAGATTTGATATGACTACGAAAAATTGTGTCCTGCCTTCACAAAATTTAAAAGAAAATAATGTTTCTTTGAGTCAAATTTTTTTATTTTTTTTTATTTGACTATTCAAAGTAACATAACATTTTATTTAAACTTATTCTATCGCCAAACTAATATAACACCTTTTTAAATACAAATAATGTAGGTATAATTTGTACCATAAGCCTTCGGAAAACTTCTGAGTTGAATTCGAGAACCTATAGTACGAACAGATCCCGTTCGAATTATGCCTTCGGGTAGAATTTTAAATGAGAACTGCGCGAATCGTTTCTTCGTCTCACTCGAGATTTATACAGGTTTTTGCATGGCTCTAGTCGTTTGTAGGACTTTCGGAAGACAATTGGCGATTGGCTGAATACGAATTGCCGCTTAGGAGACATTTTGGTCGGTTTTATTTTAATTTGTGTTTCCTTTACGGTATGGATTCATGGTTTTCTTTAGGAGTTTTTGAGGTTTGTGAGGTTGTTAGATAAAAAGAAGTTTTAAGGATTCGTAGGCGTTGTTAAATTTTAGATAAGGTTTTAGATAAATTATATATAATATATTATATTTTAATTTAAACATTTAAATATAAATGTAAAGTAAATTGTTTAACAACTCGTTCATTTAAGTCGTGGATATACAGTGCTGACCTTACGCCCATTATCACTGGCGTTAAAAGGAATTCGAGACGACCCTTGTACATCGATTATTTGACTAAATAACTTACTTATTAAAATATAACATTAAATTAAACGACAAACCTAAGAACGACAAAAAAACTAACAGGAATCGTAATTCGAATACATTTTTGGTGTTGAACAGAGATAATGGAATCAAATATGTCAGCTTTGTTTTTAAACCAAAACTGACACTTACACATAATGGCCTGGTCACACTTGCAATGTGTAGGTTCTAGCGCATTCCCGACCAAAATAACTTTCTGCATATATAATCTACAAAAGTATAAACATGCAACTAAAAATCAAAACACATTTTACGGATTTAAATGTGGTTTTAAGCACTTGTTTATCCCGATTTTTCACACGTGACAGTCCCTGGCCAATTTATTAGACGCACTATAGTTTTTATGCAATTTGTTATTACTAACTGATAAAATTAAATTTTTCAGTGTAGAAGTTACTATGTATTAATTATACAAATATGATAAACATAGTACCAGAGATAATTTTAAAAATAAAACGAAATAAATTTTTAAAAAAATATTTTAAAATATCAAACCAAAATGAAAATATTTGCGACATTTTTAATATTTTGTTAAGCCACCTTTGGCAGCTATGAGAGCCTTTATTCGACGTGACATGCTGTCAATACAGGATTATACTGTTTCCTGCATTTGTCGACGATTATTCCACACATGAATAACTGTTCGCAGTACTCTGCGCGTACATGTACACTAAATTATTAACTTAAAATTCATATTACAAAAATAGGTGTAAAATTAATTCATACAACAAGTGTAGTTAATATCCGCAATATAATTTATAATTAATCGCATCAAATATAGTAGTTAATACCAAATAATTACAAATAATAATTAAAACTCGCAGTGCGTCTAATATTTTGGCCAGGGACTGTATAGAAACAAATTTAAAACTACACTTACTAAAACGTCTTCGTTTATTAAATGTTTAAAGCTTCCTGCAAATAATACCTGTCAAAGCACCATCGGTCACAGACATATTAAAAAGCTATGGTGTTGATCACTGTGTTGAAAGTATTCATATCGCACCTTCGGTAAGACAAGGGCATAATTGCAGTATTTGCAATTTTACAGGAGAGCCATTTTAAGTTTTATTTTGCGCTCAATGCGATCTTGTTTATAGTTAAGATTACTCTAAAATAATTCTCCTTTACATGAAGTAAACTATACATTGTGGTGTCTTTGTCCCACCAGTTGAAAAGGCATTTTTAAAACACTTTTGCATACCTAACCAGTTTTTACAATTTTTGACAGTTAATAATAAAAAAAATAACAATTCAAACTACACCCACCTAAACGTCTTCGTTTGTCAAATGTTTCCTGCAAATAATACCTGTCAAAGCACCATCGGTCAAAGACATATTAAAAGCTATGGTGTTGATCACTGTGTGTTGAAAGTATTCATATCGCACCTTCGGTAAGACAAGGGTATAATTGCAGTATTTGCAATTTTACAGGAGAGCCATTTTAAGTTTTTTTTTTGAAAAAAGAAAAATAATTTATTCTGTGACAACATCAAAAGAAAACAGATACATTATATTTAAGTAACTATTTGAAGAGTGTCACACAAAAGGTATTCACTCAGCATAAAGCCGAGGTGTCACGAAAACGCTTCGACGCTGGTCTTCTGTAGATACCGTTTGTGAGAGCACTGCTATGACACATTTATTCTATACATTGTAAAACACAATACATACATACAGTAAGACATAAGCATACAAATAAGACATAAGCTTTTGCGCTCAATGCGATCTTGTTTATAGTTAAGATTACTCTAAAGTAATTCTCCTTTACATAAAGTAAACTATACATTATGGTGTCTTTGTCAGTTGAAAAGGCATTTTTAAAACACTTTTGCATACCTAACTAGTTTTTACAATTTTTGACAGTTATGCCCTTGTCTTACCGAAGGTGCGATATATTATATGCGAATATTCTTTTAACATATTCTCTACTAAAGTATGAAACAGCGCCTGTAGTACTTCGTATGAAACTTGCAGAACTAGATAATGGCCGCCGCGGGATGTTCCGTTACAATTTGGTGACGGAACTATCTGGGAACTGCGCTCCACTACTGTTGTGTGTTGATTGTTATGTTACTCCCAGCATGCATTTTAACTTTTAAAAATACATTTTTTAAACTAATTAGGGACACAGTATCTGATTATATTTCCACATTTATTTAATTTATTCATGTTAGCAATGCTTGAAATAAAGAGAAAAAGAAATGTTCCTATTAAACAAATGGAAGTAGATACTTAAGTTGTTTAGCTTACATTTCTAAATATTGTCATATATTTACGTAAAGAGAATGCTCAGCCAACTTTACCAGCCGATCAACGGACTGGCGAACATATAAGTTCCCTAGCAACCTACTACGTGGGACCGAAAATATTATAAGCAAAACGTGGGCGTCTATTATGTCTCAGCCTACTCCATTCTGGGAAACAGGCGTGATATTATTTATGTATGTTAATGCCTATAATCTTGTATAAAGAACTCAAATTACAGTCAAGTACACATACATTAAGCGCTCGTAGCTCTGTGGTTGGAAACGAACATCAAACACCACGTAGCAGAGGTCAGTTCTTGGATGGGTGACTTGGGTTGTGTGGCTTTTGGTATCGAGCGCTTCCGTGCTTCTATAGGCAAGTCAAGCCTTTGGTTATCACTAAATGTGGTAATCATTAAACCATATTAGAGGCCTATTTGTGCGGCAAGAAAAATTCAAACAGCAGGGCCCCATCTGCCTCCGTCAAACCGCACTGGGTCCGCGTGGTCCGAGCATGACCCAATACCCTCGAACCTTGATATGTGAGAGGAGGCTCGTGCTCATTAGTGGAACGTTAATGGGTTGAATGATGACATGATTAAATATTTTTTAAACATATTTATTGGGATAGAAAAAATATGATAAACCGCGACAAAATAATTTGTCTGAGAACATATATTTTATCATGACTTTCTTTAATATAAACTACGCTTCAGAGACTAAAAGGAATTAGCTTTTAGGCACTTTAGTTTATTTTCTAGTACATTAATCCCGTCTTCTTTCGTCCTAACTTTTCTAAGGAGCCGCTTAACGTAAGTTTTAGACTACCGCTCAAAAAAAGGAGTGTAATACTTACATACATACATATCCCTCTTTCCCGTAGGGATGGGCAGAGATCATATCCTTCCACTTGCTACGATCTTGGCACACTTGGATGGGGTTCTGTATAAATTTTTTTTTTTTTTAAAAACATTACGTTGTCCGATCGTTAAATTAGCTAGATCGTATGATATGCCTAATAAAGTAGCGGCAAATCAACTATTCGTTTTGGTTACAGCTTACCTATATATATATACAAACAATCAGGCTTTTTTCCCCGATGGGATATCTACACTCTTAGCTTCATTCCCACTCATTAACCTTTCCATACACGCCCGTCGATTTATGGTACTTTTGACCCGTCCTTTCTCCATAATCTGGGTTTGGTCATGGAAGGTCTTACTTTCAGGAGGTACTTTTTTCAGGCTTTATATATGTATTTTACTTTCTGTATTCTTCCATAGCTTCTAACTATCGACTATCGACGTCCGATATGGCGTGGTGGCGAGAATACCCGCTCTCAGCTCCTAAGGTCGTAGGTTCGATTCCCACGCAAGACAAATCTTTGTGTGCGTGAACATGAATATGGTTCTGGTCTGGGTGTTTTTCTATGTATAATAAGTATATATTTACAATAATAAAGTATTTTTATATGTTTATCCGTTATTTAGTATCCAAAACACAAGTTCTTAATGATACTTATCTTGGAACTAAATAATTGGTGTAATTGTCAGAAAATATTATTATTATTCTAAACGAATATATACGTTGCTCTTTTTTCATAAGATTTTTAATATACTTCAAAAAGGTTGTATTTTTCTTTTCTTGAGTGCCCATCGATATTTTCGTTGTACGGAATTGTTTTCAGGAATCATTTTTCTACATACAATCACGCCTGTTTCCCCGAAAGGTAGGCAGAGGCATATTATAAGCCCACATTCCACGCTACTGGTTGTCAACCCACAGGATTTTATAAAGCCGTAAAACCGACTGAGATGAAAACAGCACATCAATTTATTTGTAGAAGATTAATTTACCTTTATCAGAACGGTATACAGTCTAGACCAGTGTATGAGAAGGCTAATGAGGGTGAATAAAGCTAAAAGTGTATGGCAAGATCATAGCAAGTGGAAGGATGTGATCTTTGCCTAATGGCCATCACTCTCTCTGCTTAGAGGCCTTATTGGCTGTCTTGAAAAATTCTTACAGCAGAATGGTACTACCTCCCCTTTTGTAGGTCCCGTAGGGGTACAAGAAACCCTGGGTGGAGTCGCTCTCTCGCTGCCGACCATCATGCGAATGATGGTCGACAGCGAGACGGCGTGGGAGGCGGTGGCCTCCTTCTGCGAAGTGGTGATGTCGCAGAAGGAGGCCGCGGAGCGGGAGAGGGAGCGGGATCCGCTCTCTTTCCGGCTACGCCGTTGGCGCACCGGGCGGGCAAGAAGGGCCCGTCCAGCCGCGCCTGGGGGTTTTTAGGCGACAGGGGCAGGGGGCCCCTTCCGTCTAGCTATAGACCCTTCCAGAAGTCGGCCAGTTACGCCATGGCCGCACAAGGAGGTAGGGGGGGCGCGACACACTGCGCTTCTCTGAGGAGGTCCTCCCGGTTCTGATCCGGGGGACGTTGGCCGCGGGCAGGGTGCCAGAAGCTACAAACCCAGGGCACTGGCCCCCTGCCCCTTTCAACAGCGGTGGGCGTCGTCGGAAGTTTTTTAGTGGGTAGAACTGCGGTGGTCGTGTCTGAAGCAGTGAGCCCCACACTCCCCTCTCGGTCCCCCCATTGGCCGGGAGACAGTGCGTAAACAGCAATTTTTTACCGACAATAAAAAAAAAGGGGTACAAGAAAGCGTTCTTACAGACGAACTGCATTTATTGAACGGCAGAGGCTACTTCAGCCGTCGCCACTTGTCGACGGCTGCCGTCGACGCGTCTCCCTCTTGTTCTCTTTACATTAATATTTCTTCAACCCACACTGAACGTATCTTTCTTTTTCGCTGTTGTCGGCGACGGCGGAGTAAAAGCAATAACAGTGTTTCTTTATCGAAAGACATTTAGCAACTGGCTCCTGGACAAGCCGACCACGCATGCTAGTACGCGGCACCCCAACTGCAAGCGTTGTCGCCTGCCAACGGCAGCCGTCGACGCATTGACTGCTGCCGCCGACGCGTCGACGGCAGCAGTCGACAGGTGGCGACGGCTGAAGTAGCCTCTGCCGTTCACAACTTGCAGTTCGTCTGTAAGGACCCAAAGCAGCGTGAAATTATGTATGTTTACACTCTAGATCTTAACAACCAATGGTATTGAAAAGAAACCTTTTGTTTGAGAAAAAAACAAAGAAAAAAGATTAAAGATAAAATTATGTGGAGCAAGTGTACTCTATATGGTTGTAAAAGACGAAAAGTCTTAGATCAATAGATTTCGCCTATATTTTCTTAATTTAACGCTTCTGTCCTCAAGGAACGAATTCCTAAACTGATATTAAACTGAAGTTCTGTAATATAACGAGCTAAAAAGTAACCTATGGCTTTATATAGGTTATGCTTCAAATCATTTATTTCGTGAGGGATTACAGAGTACTTGAAAATGTCAAAATTAAGTTTAAATATTAAAAAAAAAACAATCACGAAGCTTAGATTCACTTACATGCAACAAAACAATTAAAAACAAAAAGTATTTAAGTATAGTGCAATCATTTAGAAGTTATCGCAGATCTTTTGGCGATGCATTTTTATTTATACAGAAGATGAAGGCTACTTTTATTAAAAAAATGCCCCATTTCCTCTCTAAAGGGCTCGATAAATAACGACATACAATCATTGAGAGACCTTGGACACAAACAAAAAATTAAGTATCCATATAAAAAAACATGATTACAATGAGATCACGAAGCTTAGATTCACTTACATGCAACAAAACAATTAAAACAAAAATTATTTAAGTGCAAGTGCAGTCGTTTTGAAGTTATCCCCGCCGTATCGGCTATGCATTTTTATTTCTACAGTAGATGAAGGCTAGTTTTATAAAAAATTGCCCCATTTCGTCTCTATAGAGAACTCTATGGAGAGCTCGATAAATAACGATAAACAATCAGAGAGAGCCCTTGGAAACAAAAGAAATCTTGGAGGAACGCTTATTGACACGGCAGAAGCGTTAAGTATTCGAATAAAACGGAAAATACTGCAATAAATGTCTGAAGAAGTGACGGGGGCTGCTGTTACTTGTAATAAAAAGAGTAACAATGAATTGACAATATTTGCTAGAAGCTATTGGATTTTATTCTAGATGTTACTTATTATTGACTACTAGAGTTGGTGTGACTTAAATAATTTATTGATTCAGGCGTTACTTTGCGGAAATCCATTGTAAGCAAGTGATGGATTAAAAATATCTTTGTAACAATTCCCGCGCTACTTTAATTTCCCGAAAAATCGAGAAACTATTCAATACGACACGTGTTTCGCACTTACACAGGACATCTTCAGGTAAGATAGGAGCCTCAGAACAACGATGCCTCACGACCAACGCTGAAACGAGAGAGCTCCTTACGTCGTGGTGTGACTTTAAGATAATTCATTTGATGGATTAATCCAAATAAAAACCACTCTATTTATTACTTTAACTTTATTCTAATAAAAAAGCGTGGGAAACGAACATTCACTATTGTGTCAAACAGAGCAGAGAGTATAGAGCTGGTGTTACCAGGCGCGGGTTTCAAAATGTATATTTAACATCATTACTAAAGGCACTCCTTCGAGTCGATAGTTGTATATTATATACTAAGGCAATAGGCTCGCCACCTATTGCATGGGACCAACAATATAACTTGCGAAATGTGGGCGTATAATATGTCTATTCATTATTATTTATATATATATATTATATACTTTTAGACTTTGGGTTACATTAATGGACTTTTCTTATGGATCCTTTATTTAAATTGCTTACCAATTAAATGGCCAATTTAACTAAAGAATAATGTAGCATTTCAATAGTGATTTTTTTTAAATCGATGTATTAGTTTTAGTACTATTTTGATGCAAATATTTTATCAATTGAAGTAAGAATAATGATAATTTCTGTACTCCCAACTTTCGATCGTAGCTCTGTGGCATTAGTAGGTCGGATACGATTACAAAAGCAAGGCAGAGCTAACAGAAGTCAGTCCTTGGTTGGGTGACCGTTATAATAGAGTAATTATGATGATGCTGGTATATTGGTGCTTGGATAAGAAAAAAGTATATTGTATTGCATATAAGTTAAAAAAGATGTCAAACAAAACTGTTCACACAGTTTGAATGAAGGATCAATTAGTATAAACTATGATACATTAAAAATTCATAAATATTTTTCTTTTTTTAATAAGGATATATTAATTATAATTACAGAGACCATCTATAAATAAATAATAAATATTTCTGACACTTACACCAATTATTTAGTTTCCAAGATAAGTATCATTAAGAACTTGTGTTATGGATACTAAATAACAGATAAACATACATAAATACTTTTTTTTTTGTAAATTCATACTTAATATAAATAGAAAAATACCCAGACCAGAATAAATATTCATATTTATACACACAAATATTTGTCCTGTGTGGGAATCGAACCCACAACCTCAGGAGTGGAATGCGGGTATACTCGCCACCACGCCATATCGGTCGTCTATGGTAGCATATTTATTGAGTACTTTGTCAGTTAACGTTTAAATTTTATTGTGTTTAATTCATCTCTGATGTCTGCAGGTAAACTGTTGTGTATATGGGATATGTTTTTTAAAAGTTCTATCCCCGTACACATTCGTAGCTTTGGAAACAACAAATTTACCCGCCGTCATCGCTCTTGTGTTATAAATATTTTTTACATTTATTAGCAGGGACTTATGCTCTTGATGGTTATTAAAAGAATAATATTTGTGTTTTAAACCTACAGGTAATATTTTAAGATCTTAAACAGCTTAGTATAATCCTTTTTGTATGTATTTTTTGTTACTTTATCTACAATTAATTTTAAAATCTCGTTTGCATATTTTTTAGCTTATCAAGATGATGTTTGATGTTGATAAGATCTTTCAATATATTTGGTAGTAGTAAATACATACATATATATACATAATGTCACGCCTCTTTCCCGTAGGGGTAGGCAGAGATCACATCCTTCCACTTGCTACGATCTTGGCACACACTTTTAGCTTCATTCACTCTCATTAACATTCTCATATACGCTTGTCGGTTTAGGGTACTTTTGACCTGTCCTTTCACTAATATTTTTTGTATTTGGTCATGGAAGGTCTTTCGTGGTTTTCCCCTCCCAACACTTCCATCCACTTGTCCATCTTAAATCACTTTCGTTAATCCACTTTGTAGTAGTAAATAAACGTTTTTTTTTTGAATTTATTTGTTATTTTTATTTTATTTGGTTAAAGACCAAATAAAAAGACAATAATTTAAGTGTAATCATTTGTAACATTATTTAAGTGATCAACATTAATTCACTTAACATTAAATGTCAAAAAAAATCCTTTTTCAATATAAATCAATTCCTTGAATACAAATAGGTACATCTCTAATATCTGCAAGACTCAAGTTTAAGAAAAATGGCGTTGAGTATAATTAAAGCCAAAACTTCTCCGAATAGTATCCAATTTAAAATGAAATCTTAAGTCGGCCAATTAGGCGAATAGCGAGATCACCAGCGCTGCGAGAACGAGCCACTTAATTAGTTTTTATTTCAGTTTTAAGCTCTTTCTTGGGAATTGTATGAAATTTTAAAAAATAATATGTTAATTAAACTTGATCACACATCGCACATGTAGTTTTTAAAAGATTTTTATGTCATTTTGTCAATTTTACAGTAGAACGGCTTAATTTTTTTTTTCTCATTACCACGATAATGGCTTTTGGCGCACTCTATCGGACAGTTGTCGAATTACGAAAAATAATTTTAAGCACTCAATGCATCTACATTAATGGAATATAATATAACCTTATAGCAAAGTAAACTTAATTTTGGATTTTTTTTACTTTTACATCTTTAACTTGATGTGCAACGTCTTTTAATGTACCGCGAACGTCGTTGCTGTTCATTACATAAAAAAATTTGTTCGATTCCTACACAGGAAAAAAATGTTTTGGTAAGAATTATTACCCTATGTCTTGCACAAGGTAATCTATATATATAAAAATCAATTGCTGTTCGTTAGTCTCGCTAAAACTCGAGAACGGCTGGACCGATTTGGCTAATTTTGGTCTTGAATTATTTGTGGAAGTCCAGAGAAGGTTTGTACGTAGAGAAAATAAAAAAAAAATCTTGAAAAAGTGTAAAATCAACATATTTCTATACTCCCATATACAAACAATTTGTACTAATACTTAAAAGCCAATTTGAACCTTATCAAACAAATTTAATGTCAAAAGTGACGTTAGTTATATCAAAAAAATTTTATGTCATCATATGTCATTTCATTTTATTAGCGATAATTATTGCTTTGTTGTGTTTATATTTTCAAAAATATTGTTGTTATTGATTTGTGTTTATATTTTACAAAATATTATTGAGTTGTTGAGTGAAGGTAAATGCTATGAGCAAGACGACAAAACATAGGCCGGCGATTGCACGGCGATCAAGAATACGTCGTGCTGTTTTGGATGAAATGCTGCGTGCTGCTTTTAATTACAACAGTCCGATTGATTATAGTATATACGGATACATTGGAATGGTGGACGCAATATGTCCACATTGTGATGCGGCTAACTTTCGTGAATTGGATGAACGTTGTGCAATTGTTTCAAATACAAGACCATCCAAGGTTTTTCCATCAGCATAACGCATTAGTTCAATTGTTCAAAATTGCTCTCGATCGTATGCCAAAATTATTGAACAAATATGAAAATTATAAGGCAGAAGACATTTTAATTTGTATGCGTCATCATGAAAGAAATCTCAATTTGTTGATTACCTTTGAAATGTACAACGAAGCTTTAATAATAATTGAAGATATGTGTCTAAAGATTTTAAATAAAGCATTAGCACAATTGGGTATGACCGCACCAAATCGTAAGATACATGATTTTTTTGATCGTGAATTGCAATATGAGCGGGAGTTCAATTCTAATGCAAAACTTTCGTTGTATCATTGATTTTAGCGACTATTCGATCGGAACAGAAAATTGCATTGCATCTTTGGGAATTGCTGCTACATTATTAGGTGGTCGGACCTCACACTGCATTAAAATTGCCTTTGAATGTACAGGTGATTGAAACTCAAACATGCAATATTTCGAGAAATGGCAAAAGTTCTGCGATTAACGTCAATTATTTTAAAGGATGAGTGCACAATGGCGAATAAAAAATCAATAGAAGCATTTAATCGAACAATGCAAGATTTACGCGGTAATCAACAGCTTTTTGGTGGTGCTCTGATATTGCTGTCAGGGGACTTTCGTCAAACATTGCCTGTCATTTCTCGATCAACTCCTGCTGATGAAATAAACGCCTGTTTGAAGTCATCAGTTCTTTGGAGATATGTACGAAAATTTACAATGAACATTAATATGCGCATTCACCTACATAATGATGCAACTGCCCATGAGTTTTCAAAACAATTGTTAGAAATTGGTGATGGCAAAATGTTTTTCACATGGCCAACTTTATGTTGCCTGTTCCAGAACCCCTAACTGTTTATTTATTCATGCTCAAAATAGGAAAACAAAAATATTGTTTATCCAAATGTTTTAGACTAACCCATATAAACCCGGAATAGTAAGAGTACCCAATTCTTTTTTATTTTTTACTCTTTGCTGATAAATATAATATATAAACAATATATCATTTGGGTCATTTGGAATTTTAAATAGCTAGCAATTTCCAATATTTTTTTGTTTGAATAAATGAACTTAATAATCATTTTTTTTTATTACTATGCCTTATACGTAGCGAAGCACGTTCCGGGCCGCTAGTGTAATATATATATACGCATGTAACAATAGATAGAGGAAATATAATCTCGTCTAGAGACATTGTAAGAAAAAGGCTAGCCACCTCCCACTATTTCTAGAAATTTACATATTGAAAGTGGAGTATGCTACATCTCCATATACCCTTTAAAAATATGTAGCATGTTTTCTACATTCCCAAAGTGTATAGGGTTCGTACCAACATCTTTAGGAGCCCAAGCCAACCTCACCTGCAAGTGGTGCACCTGCAAGTGGTGCACCTGCAAGTGGTGCACCTGCAGATCAACGAACGAGGCTCTGGGAAACATATAATACAATGTGCCGTTAAGCGGCAATAGGCAAATATTACGTGGGACTTACGACTTACGGTTTTGGTCCGGGGGACGTTGGCTGCGGGCGGGGTGTCAGAGCTGCAATCCAGGTACTGGCCCCCCGCCTCTTTCTCAACAAACGGCGGGCAACGTCGGAAGATTTTTAGTGGGTATTACTGCTGGCGGTCGTATCTGCTGGTGGTGATCCCCACACACCTCTCTCGGTCCCCTTTTGGCCGGCAGACAGTGCGTAAATGCATTTTGCTACCGACGTAACTAAAAAAAAGGCCTACGTTCACCAGTGGATGGCGATTGGCTTCTTGATTGATAAATTGGACTGAGTACCTGTTAACAATTAATCTTAAAGTGTGTCAAAAATTTGTACGTACGAAATCCTGTTAATTTAATATAATAATTAAGAACTATGGATACCAAAATAATAAAAACATACATAAACACATTGTTCTGTAAAGTCATACTTATTAAACATAGTATATACCCAGCCCAGGACAAATATCAGATTTGTCCTATGTGAGAATTGAACCCACGACCTCAAGAGCGGAATACAGCTGACCTCCACGTGTATCGGTTGTCAATTATTTATATGTACACAATTATTTCTGGAATAGAAATGATTATCACAGGCCAATTAGTTGTTTATTTCATAAACTATTACATAGCACTTGAAAATGTCAATTTTTTTTTATTAAAAAAAAAAACAAATATAACACTGAAATCACGAAGCCTAGATTCCCTAACATGCAATAAAAAAAGAGAAAGTTCCAGTTCCAAACCGTATCAATTCATAATCACTTTGTAAATATATTTTTTGTCATAAAACTGTTCTAATTTAAAAGCCAGCGAATTGTGGGTAAAATATTTGACAAATTGCGGTGTTGAAACAATATTTCAGAGCATCGCGGCTACCGGGGGACAACTTGAAGCATTAATTGCTAGAGTTTTCAACTGGGGCGGAACATCTAGGCGAAGTTTGTTATCATTGTAATGGATTTTGTGTAATTGGTATCAGTATTTGGGTTTCGATATTATGGTATTTATAACAATACCAGACTAGGTCTAGACCGTTGGTATAGATATTTTAGTGTTGGTATTGGTATTAGTATTTAGATACAGTTATATTGGTTTTGGTATTTTGGTATAGGTATTATGATATCGGTATTTTGGTATTGGTATTTTGATATCGGTATTTTGGGGATTTTGGTATCGGTATTTTAGCATCAATACTTTGGTAACTATATTTTGGTACCGGTATTTCGTTATCGATTGTACTGTTATTGTACTTAGGTATTGGTATTTTCTTAGGCAGCAAATTGTGGGTACAATATTTGACAAATTGCAGTTGAAACAATATTTCAGAGCATCGGAGCGATGTGGGCAACTTGAGGCATCAATTGCTAGAGTTTTCAACAGGGGGTGGAAAATTTAGGCGAAGTTTTACTATTAATATTAACAAAAAGATAAGCTTTTTGTGCAGGTCTCACACTTCTCTTCTTGGTGCGTTCTTCTTAATCTCGTTGCCTTTTGGAAGCCTCGTTAGAGTCACCTTTAGACTGACTGACTGACGAAATATCCCCTTAACCCTTTAGAATCACGAAAGGCTACTGACTGATCTCCCCGATAAGAGTCGCCGACAGGCTGACAAATCTTGAGAAAAAAGCACAACAGACAGATAAACTGAAAATCCCTGACAAATTCTGACATCTCACTAGAATCCTTTTGCTTTTATTTCTTGATTATGGTACGGCTTATAGCTCTGTCATTGTTTTTTTTTAAATATCGAATTTCCATTTTGCGGGTATTTGATTCCATATTTGACGAATCTAAATAATCCTATTAATCTTAAAGACAATAAAATATATTTAATTTAAGAAAAAGACCACCCTTCTTATGAAGTATGGAAGCATTGTCCCACCATCCAACGACTGACCTTCGTAAGCCCAGCTTTTCTTCAATAATCGCTCCCAACCACCAAGTATCTCGAAGCTATGAGAGCGATCCCAAGGCAGTTTATTATCTCAGGCCATTAACGTCATATTGAGCACGAGCCCCCTCTCACACTTCAAGGTGCTATGGGTCTCATCCCACCACGCAGTGCGGATTGGCGGAGGCAGGTGTGTGGCGTCCTCCTGTTAAATTATTCATGCCGCCTAATGAGGCCTCTGACATAGCTTAACGACAACCACAATTGATGACAACCGGGACCAGCGGCTTAACGTGCCTTTTGTAGCACGGAAGCGATCGGTATCAAATGCCTTACAAATGTTCCCCCATCTACAACTGACCTTCGTAAATACAGCTTTTCTTCGGTAATCGCTCCAAACCACCAAGTACCTCGAAGCTACAAAAGCGATCACAAAGCAGTTAGATAGCGTTAAACCATCCCACCCACACACGATCCCCATATTTCAAATAACGACACGTAATTTGGGAAACTTTACTAATTAGCAAACTTGGCGTGACGGGGTCTGCGGTAAATAGTTTCCGATGAAACAACGAACTATCCTCAATAGTTGGACGGGTGCTTTAGTCGTAGTTTTAGTGTTCCTTTATAGAGATGAGGAACGTGATGCTAACGGTTCAAACTCAATAGCTTTAGACCTTCTTTGTCCCAATTTATTATAAGTCAAAATACTGGAATACTTAATTTCACGCCCCATAAGAACACATTTGGAGTGAGCAGAAACCTTACCTAAAATATTTAAAAAGGTATTTTTTATATCGTTGTAGCTGGGTATTTTTCTACATAAATTTAATTTTTTTTTCAAAAAAATATCATATAAGAATGTTTATCCGTTCTGCAGTATCCATAACACAAGTTCTTAATAATACTTTTCTTCAAGCTAAATAATTGGTGTGATTGTAAGAGGATATTTATTTATTTATAAAAGTTCACTCTTAGCACAAAGATCTAGATGTAACGTGTCAAATTGTGATAGCTGGCTAGCACTTTGCCTTTATTGACACTAGAACGAAAAAAAAAAAAGATGAAAAAAAAAATAGAAAGAAAATAAAAATATTCAGTACAAATAAACATAGTTAAATAACAAAGAAAAAGAAATGATTAAATTTACATATTAAAACATGTACTGAAACAGTGTCCACTGTCCACTCAGCACACTGTCGGACACCACAGGATGTCACGACGCTGATCTTCCGTGGACACCTAGGCATGAAGTGTTACTATGCGCAGCATTTGTAAAATGCATCTATTTAAAAAATTAATTATAAATAACTATATAAAGTAGTTTGTGTAAAGAATGGAATAATATAATATGCATATAAAAAGTCTTGAGTATATATATGAATAGAATGAGAAAGAAGAAGAACGAATAGTAGTGAAATGCAGATAACTTAACCAAATCGAAGTAAGACTGTGATAAACTATGAATGACTCAACACAGGAATAATTGATCTTTTTGAGAAATCAGTAAATATTGTTTGTATTTTAATTTAAAAGTTTTGATAGACGTGATTGCATTAATTTTGTCGCTTTTCAAGACATCCTCGGACAACACATGAGGTGGTAATATTTCTTGAAGGTGTCTCTACTACACAATATCAAACGTTATAAAAGTTTTATATCATCATTATTATTTCAGCTGTATGATCTCCACTGCTTATAGCACATAGGCCTTTGCAATCGTTTCTTTTGTTCAAAAGTCTTGTGACGACCAAGATTTTCGTTATATCGGGTGGAAGGCCGTCCGCTACGGTTGCTGGTTCGTGGTCCCTATTATGGAACGTTAACGCCCCATCTGTCGTTCGGTACTTAGACCTATGTGCCCTGAGTACTGCCACTTCTGCTTGCAAATCCGTCTTGCTATAACCGTCACTCTAATTATTCTAAAAGAGCTAATGATAATTTGTTGTATCATAATCAGGGCTTTAAGGGGACGGCCAGTGCACGACGATCTTATGAACTGCGCAAGGCGGCGGGAAGCCTGTAAGTATAAAGTGGCGGCTTCAGACGGAGTTGAAAGCAGATGCCTATTGAAACAGTCAATTTCTTAAGATCGAAGTTCTTGTGATTTTAATTAATTAATATCTTATATCTGACTTTACAGTTAACATTTTAATCATCCTTAGTCTGTAGTAAATTTAAATAACAAGCAGAAATCAGAGCACTTCGTCGCATTTTCCGTTTTTCACCCTGTATTCGCAACAAACTCTCGGCCAACAAGATTATTTCTTATTTCAACAAGCGTTGCAATTTCTGTGCTTAGTCTAGGTTGTTATTTGTTTACCGAAGTCTATTTGACATTATTTGATTTTCCTACCAAAAACATTTTTATGTAATATGTTGCCAAAACTAGTCCAATAGAATCGCACTATTTTTAAGTTAGACAACGGATAAACATACTTAAATACTTTTTTTTTAAAATAAATACTGAATATATATAGGATAACACCCAGACCAGAACAAATATTCATGTTCATGCACACAAAGATTTGTCCTGGGTGGGAATCGAACCCACGACCTCTGGAGTGAAGTCCTCCACGCCATATCGGTCGTCAAGTCGGTTGCGGAGGTTGGAAGACAGTCGCCTTGTGCAATAGCTGAAATTCAGCCAAATCTGGTTAGACCTGTAAGCAGAACCTAAGCCTTAAGCGTAATTCTAGGGCTACATGGATAATGCTGTATAAATATGGGATTATAGCTACCTGTGACCTTATCATGAATAATGTCATTGCTTCTTGTAATAGACTGCCAACATAAATACTTTATGACAGATAATAAACATGTAACTCAACGGCCTCCCTTCTATTTTTCCTGTTTCGAAGACGACACGAACGATATTCATTACATTGTCTGTCAAGAACTTCAGTCATAGAAATTGATTAAATTCCTGTCTCACAATGTCTGATTAAGGAGATATTTGGCAGTCATAATGACATTTCGATATGGACAATCTGGCAAGTCAACGCTTTTGGAAACTTAATTTTTTTTCTCAGATTTGTACTTACTCGCTTAGAGCATGTGCCAGTATCAAGTAATTGAATAATAAGTTATTCGCAAAAGAAATCGTTTTCGTCATTCAGTCAAGTCAAATGAAGACCGTCACAGTCTGCCCAAGAATAGAATAGAATAGATCTTTATTGCTAAGACTGTGTACATTTTGCTGATGTTCATGCATTACATTATTAACAACAATGTACCTTGCGGGCGTGCAATTTATATAAATTACAAATAGTTACTTAATATTATTCGTAAAACAGTATTCACCTAAGTTGTAAAATGGTTTATTTATTAGCCAGTCTTTTAATTTTTATTTCAACTTTGGTAGACTTTAATCTTTAGAGGCAAATCATTAAATACTTTTATACTGGTGTAAAAAGCACTCTTATAGTTTAAGTAATTTTTTACATGAGGAATGCATATATTGTGTTTATACTGATTGCGTACACTATATCGCGATGTTTTTACATCAAAAAACTCAGGGTGCTGCTTAATAAACAAGTAAAAGTCATACGGAAGTAAAGTAGTAAAGGCTTTACTAGAGGTTTGATGTAGTTTTGAAATCAACACGAAAAAACTCAATTCACTGTAACACTTTTCTACATCAGTGTACGAAGAAGTTATATTTAAAAATCCGCTATATTTTCTCATAAAACCTCAAGTTCACACAGTTTTGGAAAATAAAATATTGCCGCTATGTGTTTTTCTACGCTTTGGCGCCAAAAACTCTAGAGTTTCCTAAGAAATTGTGAAATAGGCCCTAAGTCTTTTCTTAGCTGTAATTTTTCAGTTTTCATCACACTTTAGGGTTAATTTAAAAAAGGAGTATAGTACATACATACATACAATCACGCCTGTTTCCCAAAAGGGGTAGGCAGAGGCATATTATACGCCCACACTTCGCCAGTGACATAGCTGATCCCACGTAATAGGTGGCGAGCCTATTGCCGCTTATCGGGCACTGTTATGTTCGCCAGAGCCTCATCCGTTGATCGGCAGCTGCACCACTTGCAGGTGAGGTTGGCTTGGGCTCCTTAGGTCTTGGTAGGATCCCTGTACACCTTTCGTTTCGTTAATATAGAATTGTAACTGTGTCCGCAGTTTCATTTTCGTGAAATTCCTTCAAAAATATACTCTATATACACAGCGCACACAACGAACAATAATATTTACCGCATTGGTTAAACTTTTTCTGTTACTGTAATGACATATAAAAATATATCCTTTTTTTATACTGAGTTTTTACATCAAAAATAAAGTCCCTTCTTGTCAGCAAACGGTACAAGAAGCTGTTTCATTAAACTGTAGATAAACATCGAATCGAGATGCCGCCCCAGTTCCAACTCCGGCAATTAAAGCTTTAAGTTGTCCGACGCCACAACTTGTAAGTTGATTTGAAAGTGACATAACGAGTAGATTGTGCGAGCGATGTCGACTTTAAATATCGCACTTCTATTAAGATGGATTTGCCGTTAATAGAATAAAGAAGAAATATTTGAGTGTTTGTTTGCATTGAAGAGGGTCCAGAAGTCCTCGTCAAAATTAAAATTTATTTGTTTAAGATTGGCTCAAAAAAACTCTTATGATGGTCAAAATTAAAATTTAACGCGCCCATTCACTGCGGGCGGGAGATTGATCGTAAAGGAACGGGAAAGAAAATCTTCAAGTTTGGATTTTCATATTTTTGGTCACATTTTAAATTTTTTTTACTACTAAGAGCATGCACTATTTAGTTTACATCTGTTAGGGTTGGCTGGTAGAGATCTCTTCTAGAGATAAGCCTCCAACTCCGGCAATTAAAGCTTTAAGTTGTCCGACGCCACAACTTGTAAGTTGATTTTAAAGTGACATAACGAGTAGATTGTACGGGCGATGTCGACTTTAAATATCGCACTTCAACTAATATAAAGGCTGAACTCTTAATTGTAGATTTACAGAAGTGCTAAAAATTTGAATGAACCCCAAAGCTGCTACATTGTCATTAATATTTCATATAAAAAAGACAGATTAATATTATCGATTACAGAAGTTTAATTTATCTTTTAGACTTTATTGTCTAAGATGATCAGGATCATGTAAAAAAATAAATTAAAAAGTATTTATTTAGTTTTCTTAACAATTATTACATAATATTCTACGTCTACCAAACTGTACAACAGTTTGTTGGCAAATGTAACTAACTCCCTTAATAAAAATGTAACATAACCTAAAATGATTTTACTTTTTCGATTTTTCAACTTATCGATCTAATTAAATAAAAATAAGAATTATACACAGTGACCTAAATGGTTTTTATTTTAGATATTATATATTATTAAATAGGTTTATATAAAATACATGTAATAAGTACTTTTTAATGTCTTTTACATACAGTATCACTTACTGTTGATTTCCATATTACATGGTAAACCGTTATATACTGTAGGAACTATAAAATTTCTACACCTACGTCCGTAGTAATTATTGCAAACTGATAATTCAAGATACTTCGTACTTATAATTCTTTGGACACGGACGTATAATAAATAAATAAATAAATAAATATAACTCTTACAATTACACCAATTATTTAGTTCCAAGATAAGTATCATTAAGAACTTGTGTTATGGATACTAAATAACGGATAAACATACATACATACTTTTTTTTGTAAATAAATACTTAATATACATAGAAACACACCCAGACCAGAACAAATATTCATGTTCATGCACACAAAGATTTGTCCTGCGTGGGAATCGAACCCACGACCTTAGGAGCGGAGAGCGGGTATACTCGCCACCACGCCATATCGGTCGTCAATGGTATGATTTATTGATCATAAATTCATTTTCACCCTAATGTTCCAGCGCTATTAATGACACTGTTCTCTCATGGACTGGCAGTATATGGCACTCCAGAAATAGTTCTTGATAGTTTAGATTTGTCAAAGTTGTATAAACAGAATGGAAATATAACATATTTTTAACGACACTGAAAGAGATATGAGCTGTACCATAATCAAGAAATAAAAGCGAAATGGATTTTTTGTCAAAGTTTGTCAGTTACTCTATCTGTTGTGTTTTTTTTTATCAACATCTGTCAGTCTGTTGATGACTCTTATTGGGGGGATTTGTCAGTAAGCTTGTCGTGACTCAAAAGGGGGAGGGGGATTGTCCGGCAGTCAGTCAGTCTGTCGGTGTTAAGTAGTTTTGCAAAAACTTTCTTAGTTTGACAAAAAATTTAATGTTTAAAATTCTCCTGTACAATTTACAGAATACCTGCCTTACTTATAAAAGTTGCTTAACTGTTGCTAAATGGATTGTTACAACCCTGGTACAATTTGTTACTTGTGATTTTTTAGTGACTTTACGAGTAATTTCTACAGGCGATTTTGACTTTCAATATCGCACTTCCAGAAAAAAATCGCTAGAACATTATAAGTACCATTATTATGAAGTTTTTGGAGAAAAGAGGTATATAGGGATCCAAGCAATATCTAAAGAGCCCAAGCCAACCTCACCTGCAAGTGATGCACCTGCCTATCAACGGACGAGGCTCTGGCGAACGTAACAGATCCCGGTTAGCGGCAATAGGTTCGTTATCTACTACGTGAGACTCACAATATGATTGGCGAAGTGTGGGCTCATGATGTGCCTCTTCAGGAAAACAGGCGTATGTATGTATAGATTATAAGGCTTACAATAGCTTGGCTGCAAATTGTGTATCGTGCACCGTAAAAGTATAATCTTTTTGTGTATAAAATAGACTTGATCTTGTTGGATTAAGCCTCAATTGTTTGTTATTATGTGGAAGGAAGCAATGTGCCACTTCGTCATGCCTGGATCCAGTGACTAGGTCATTAAAAGCTTTCCTTGCCTCAATCAGCGGTAAAGCGCTAGCGGTCAAACTATAGTAAGACGACGACACTTTGCATTAGTATAGCTTAATAACTTAGTATTTACTTTACACAGTATTATTATAACTCTGTATGTACTAACTTAAATAAGAATAAACCAATTATCCATTACTAGATTTAATTACATTACAGACAACATAATTGGTGTTTGTGATAAATAGTTTTCTGAATCAGTTTTGATGTCACCCCAACTCGGGTAAACTAGTTGAAAACTAACTTTGCTAATTGCAGAAGTTGCTTGGTGTATATTATCTTATAGATGTTTGGTATGTTTGTATTTAGCAATACTGCTATTTGGCACCTAACTCATATAATAATCCTTTTAAAGTTTGGTTATTAAGATACTTAGACTTAGTTAGATCAAGAAAATTTAATAATAATAATAATAATAATGTTTATTTTTTCTCAACACAAATAATTGGTACATTAGCAGTATGTAGATGATTATAATTATTACAAAGTAACAGTTTGTTTGTGTGAGACCGATGCCTGAGATAGGTATGAGTACATACCTGTTTTACAGGTCATCAGGCTCCCAAAAACCTCGGATCGCTTGGTTTAACAGGGTGATATCGAGACATTAGCACAATAATTGACACTATACTAAGTACTTACTACAGTAAGTATGCACATGAAGATTTATTTGCACACAAAAGTTTTATTTTTATTATTCTTATGTTTATCTGATCATCATAATCAGCGTTGTAAAGTCCACTATTGAGCATTTTCCTCCCCAATAGATAACATTCTATTAGGAATATTTGCCCATAATCACAATTCTGGGCAGGCGGATGATCACAGTTAAAGTATTTCGCTTTGTCGATTCTTACGCCTTCCCGTGAGTTGATAGGGCTTACTATACTATACCACACCGAATGTCATGTTTATCTAACCCCAAAATATTTCAAATTTTTGAAATTTATATGATAAAATATTTGACTACTGACTTGGCGTGGAAGTCAATAAGCCGGCACTACAATTCTAAGATTGGGGGAACGTTCGCCATGCAGGACAAATATTTGTGTCCGTGGATACGAACAATTATTCGGGTCTAAGTGTTTTCTACTTAAGATAAGTATGACGGCGCATCCGCCATAGACTGATAGATGTCACAATCACTGTGACGCAATCACGATTTTTTTTTTAAATAATGGCTTCGTGCGTTTTCACATTTAGCCAGTGTCAAGTAACAGATATATTAATAACATATAAATCAATGTAAATGAGAATGAGTGGTTATAATGATGATAAATGGTAAATGAGATTCCCTACCCTAAGCCCCTTGAGTCTTCAGAAAAGATGTGGAACTATACTGAGAGATCACATGGACTTCTTGAGAGAATTTAAAAAGTAATGTTGCAATGTTTTGTTTTATTTACCAACACTATATAATATTATTACAAACACTAAACGGTTAATGATCCACCGTTATTACACATTAATGTCCGAAATAACACAAATATTAGAAAATAAAACGCTTCACTTTCCCGCCAAGAAGTCCCACAGTAGGTGTTAAAAAGTCATACTGTGGTGCGCCATGTCCTAGTATTGGAAAATATGATACTGCCCCGGTGTGTTTTAATCCACGATGGTGCCAAAACTCAATTAAATAATGGCTTCGTACGTTTAGAACATTGAGCCAGTGTCAAGTAAGAGTCAAATTAATAACATATAAATCATAGTAAATGAGAATGAGTGGTGATACATTCATGTTCGAAATATCACAAATTTTAAGAAATAAAACAAAAATGCAGACATGACGCTTCACTTTCCCGCCAAGAAGTCGGTGTTTCTTTTAAGTTCATCCTTGCCCCAACTTCTGTAATTCCATTAATAGTAAATCTTTAAGATAAGTTTCTAACATACAAAAGTAGATAATCAAAACATTACGTATTTATTGCTTAGTGTAAAGTTGAACCAACTAGAATTCTAAAGCCATCGCTTCGCTAATCGTTCCCGTTATTGATGGCCCGGTAATCAATCTTTATCAATGTCGGGCCAGGCTTTCACTTAGCGGCCATATTTGTTTTGGATCAACATAAGTTGAGAATAAAACATCAAGCAACTGGTGGCCTCAATAACTTCCATGTTGCCTAATTAAAAATTATAATAAGGTTTAGAATGTATTTATAGATGGTATTTATGGATGGTATATTTATTATCGCATATTTACCGGCTAATGATCATAACATGTTATTATTATTTCCTATTTTGGTAAAATAATCTTAATATTGATCTTCGGAGAAGCCATTCATAATTGTTTGAATTTTCTCAAAATTTAAAACTTTGCTTTGTTTAATACTTTTTTTTAATGTTGTAGTAAGTAATTGGTAAATATCTGTTATGCGATCATAACTTGTTATCATTATTACTTATTTTTGTAAAATAATCTTAATATTGATCGTCGTATAAGCTATTTATAATATTTTATTTTCTCAAAATTGAAAAATTTGCTTACATAAATTTTGACTCTTTTTTTTACTGTCGTTTTGTAATAGGAATTAAAATTATTTTATTTAAGTTACGTATTTTTAATAAGGACATTTGAACGTAATTTATATTTAGGAATGCCACAACACTAATAAAATCGGCAAGAAATGCGGTGAGGTTTTGTCTTCTGCCATGATATTAATAGGTTGGAATGTTTTATTATGAACTGTAACTAAAGAGAGTAATGCCCAAAGGCAAGATCTTCCATCAAGCTGATGCAAGAGCCGATGCGATAAAGTCTTCTGCCAAATAGGTAAATCTCTTTGCGCGATTCAGGATTTCATTCATCTGTACGTTTTATTCATCGCTTGTACGGTGTCGCTACATAAACAATAAAGTGCCACTGCCGTAATATTAAAACGAAATTACTTTTCTTTTGTGTGGTCTTCACAATATTCGTAATATAATGTATTTTCTTCTAAATTTGAAATAATTAATGGCGAAAAATATTGAAAAAAAACGTGTTTCTTTTAACAGTAATAATTTACAGCATGATCATACTAAGGGTGTTCTACACAACGGTCACTAATCCTTAATTAAAAGCTAAATCGAATTTGAACATCATTCTGTCCCGCTCAATTTTAAACAAGTGACTGAAGTTCAAATATTTTTTATATATATATAAAATATATATAAAAAATAGAATTGTTGTGCAAGCCTCTTCGCAAGCATCTAAAAAGTGTTACCACTTAACTCAAGAATAAAATGTTCTTACGTTTCTCAGATGTAAGATATCATGTGGTACTGGGAATGGGTTCGCTCCGTTAAGGTGTGTATAGACTTAAACATTCTTTCGAACATTACAAGTGTAATGTAACGTTCTTACGAATGTTACAATACAAGTAAAAGCTATGCTTCCGAAGCATTTCCATGTAATGTAACGTTCCTGCGATCGCTCGGCGTAATACTCACAGCGGGTGGGCCGTATTTACCCGTAGCATTGCGTTGTACCTTGCGTTCATTCTTTCTTGAAATGTCGGACCTACAAAGTGAGCAAAGGCTCGTCAACTGATTATACCAATACGCTCGTTAGTTTCTACAATTATTGTTGTAACAAAACGGCGAGCACGCTTGACGTCTGGGTCGTGAAGGGTGATACACTATAACATATCATAGAGCGGATCGTTTTTCTGTTACAAGTAAATGCTCTAGTCTATACTCACCTTTAAATGAATGAAATCCAATACTCGTTAACGTCTGGAGAAGTGTTGGGACGTCTTGGAGCTGTTACTGTGCTGTTTTTATGCAGATAAAATAGTTGAAAGTCAAAATAATAGGTTAAAAATAGTAGTAGTCGTTCTTGTTTGGCTTTGAAATACTCTGACGGCGCATGTGTTTTGCAACTTCTATAGTCCCGACTCCTGAAACGGGATTTCTGCAGGCCATCATAAGTGGGTGCGCTTTTATCGTGCTCTTCCCAAGATGTAAAGCGCTCACGTTCTAAATAATAGAGCAAATACTAAAAAAAATTAAAAAAATTTTTTGTTTCGGCACTGCCATAGGCGTATTAAGATGGCTTCAAAAATCTTCTACTCCGACTTACTACCAACCTTACTACTTCGACTTAAACTTAGAATATATCGACTGCTTTTCATCATTCAGGAAGTGGTCATAACGACGTGTCCTATTAAAAAAGGGCGTTATGAGTCTGGTCTTGTTACCTTACTATATGGGAGCGTTCTAATCTTTATGGGACAGCATTGACTGCTTCCCGTCAGGCATAACGTAGTCCCAATAACATGTAACATTAAAAAAAAAAAACATCGATCCATTGTGGTGCTATGTAACGGCCTAGAAAAGTGCCACCCTCTTTCATCTCGTGGTAAGTCGTAAGAGTCGACGAAGAGAAAACCAACCGGATGATGGGCAGCAGCGTCATACTGACTGGAACAGGCATCACCAACCCGAATGAGCAGATACCTCCATCAGAATGTAATCTATTGGGGAGGCCAATGTTCAGCAGTGGCTTTTATAAGTCTGATATGATGACACTGTGAAAAACTAACGAACCAAGTAACTGCTGACAGAAACTTGAAGAATTGGACAAAAACTTGTAAAATTATGTCCTCCTGCCTTTGCTATAAAGCTTTCCTGAATGATTGGACTATTCAACACAAAAAGAAACACTTCAGCTCTATAATATTAGAACAGATGTATACAACAGGAAATAGGTGTGATTGTATTCACGCCTGGTTCCCCGAAAGGGTAGGCAGAGGCATATTACAAGACAACATTTCGCCAATTATAAAGTTGGTCCCACGTAATGCCACATAGGTGGCGAGCCTGTTGCCGCTTGCCGGAAACTGTTATGTTCGCCAGAGCTTCGTCCGTTGATCGGCAGGTGCACCACTTGCAGGTGAGGTTGGCTTGGGCTCCCTAGGTCTTGATGGGATCCCTATACACCTTAAAATATCACTTTAGATAGATTTTAAATGTGTATGAAAATAATAACCAATTAAAATATTTTTTTTATTAACTATTTAAGTGACGATGTGTAGATATGCATTAAAAAAATATTTCTCTTTTTTTCCATGGTATCAGAAAATTTGAGCTTTCAAATTGTCGGTATTCATAAGAACTCCATCAAAAGAATAATGATTTTTACTTACTTTTGAGACAACAATACTGTTTACAATAATTAGTGATACGCATGTTTCTAACATAACGTTTTAATTAAAAATATCTCATTCAAAACCGCCTATTTTAAGGCCGAGATCGAGGCGATCAACGCTCTTAGCGTACTTTTCGAGGCACGTGAGGACGTGCCCCTATCATACTTTTTTTATCTCACGATTCGGTTTTCACTACAAACACGTCGTTCATTATTGGTTGGCAATCAGATAGCGACCACTAATCGAATATTGATGATGAAGCCATTAATCTTGTTCCCTTCGAGCAGATGTCAAAGGATCTGGTGACATTTAGCTCTAATGTTTATATATTATGTCTTTATATTTACTGAAAATGCTTAGGCACTAACTTCCTACTACATTCCTAATCAAAACTAATATTATAAATGCAAAAGTAACTCTGTCTGTCTGTCTTTTCTTTACGCCTAAACTACTGAACCGATTTATGTGAAATTTGGACCGCGAATCTGGTTGCCCCAGATTTAAGCCCAGAGCCCAAGGTCTTTTGGTTGAACTTCAGTTATTACATGGAGCGACTACCATCTGACCTCCACAACACAAAGGAAAACATAATAAATATTATAAACAAGGTTCATGAAACGGTGGATATATTTTCATGCACTTTTAGTGAATTCGCCAGAACTGCGTTAAATATAATAAGTTATCAGTTACGTTAGATTTAGAACTTATTTTGTAAATATAGGATGTAATACTAAAGTTATATATCAGGTAGGCTAGTTTATGTTATATTATATTATATTTAAATAATATTGTAGATTGATAATTAAAAAGATAGAACATTGTATTTATTATAAAAATTGCTATGCCAGCGCATTAGGTTAAGACACCTGTAATGGTAGCATAAGATTATAAATAAATAAATAAATAATTCTATAGTTTAACCAGTTGTCATAATATTAGAAAGCACTGACTTTCTAATAACGACTGCCATAGATGTTCATGACAGTCACAACCAACTTAACGTGCTTTCCGACAGAACAAGCGATAATTATGCACATAACCAGCGATTGAATCCTGGACCCATTGAAGTCTATGGATCTCGCTACTGCGCTATCGTCGCTCTAGCATTGCCATTGGGTGTTTCCCTATGTATATTAAGTATTTATTTGCCAAAAAAAATAGTATGTATGTATGTTTATCCGTTATTTAGTATCCATAACCGATTTCTTTATAATACTTATCGTGGACCTGAATAATTGGTATAATTGTTAGAGATTATTCATTTATTGGTTCCACATTATAGGTGGCGAGCCTATTACCGCTTTCCAGGAACTTTTAGGCTACAAAAAACACTACTATTGCAAATGTCATAGACAATTCAACGAATCGTGATACACGTGAAATACAATTCAAAAAACCTGTCAGACCGATCTCCCAAAGCCGTGCTGTGACCTATTTCAATGAACTGTCACGCGAGCCGAGCGACAAACGAATCTAAGCGAAGTATCACTCAAAAATATTAATAAAGCACTCATGCATGCATGCAGCCTTGTGCGCTCAAGCGTAAAGCGCATATCCGTTATTAATCTACCGTTGTTTCGCAGTACCAGTTATACGCTTTTATTGAAATTGAAAAAAAAAAAACTCTCTTCAATATGAAAATCGTTTTGCATTTCCCAAGGTGACAGAACGCAATAGTCGAGTCTGTTTTGTTTTTCAATTACAATGCGTACGTGCTTTTGTTTTTTGAAAACAAAAGAAGTGAGCTGCGGATTATTGAGGGTTGGTCGAATGTTTTAATTTGACAATTAAGTTCTTTTTTTTAAGGTTTAGTAAAATTTTAGAACAAAGAAAGAGAGATGGATAAATATTATATATACTCGTATACCTTCTAAAAATAATATGTCATTATATTACATTTTACTATAAATATTGGTTTATAGGAGCAAGATTATTGAATTATTTGTGATAATACGAGTATTACTTATTTACCGTACGTATTAAATAATTTATTTGTAAAAATCGAATGGTAATTTCATATTAGAAATTTTTTGGTAATAATCTAATTTTATTAATATTAACCTTAGACTCAACTTTATGAAGTCTAAAGAATTCTGATAAATAGACACCTATTGCCACATACCGGGAACTTTTATGTTCGCCAGTTGTTCGGTAGGTGCACCACATGCAGGTGAGGTTGGCTTGGGCTCCTTAGCTTCTCCTCCTTATTTTGGTAGAATCCCAATACATCATAATAATTAAACCGACGGTATATTTTTTTATAAACATCCAACTGTGTTTATAACATTGACTAGGCTAGTAGATCTGTGTAAGGTACAGGCTCAGCTCAGTTTCACAATACATGCTTACTTGACTGTGATGGAAGGTTCCCTTAGTGCTACTTTATTGGTTACAGCTTCGGGGGACCCTTTCAGTATCTTCAAATTTACACTGTGTCTGTTTTGTAATAAAAATAATATAAAAGAGCATAGCCTGTGAGTTTCTTGTCAGTTCTTCTCACAGAGCCGGGGCTCGGTACTGGCACTTAGATTCACTTACACCTAATTTTTATTTATTTGCATGTAAGTGAATCTAAGCTTCGTGATTTCAGGGTTTTGACGTTTTCAAGTGCTATGTAATAGTTTATGAAATAAAGAACTTTTTACTTACTTTCACTTTACTTTAAGATATACACAGTGCTACACTTGACAGACTGCAAAGGCGATTGTTACTAGTGTTGTAAAGAACTCGAGTCTTTGAGTCCTAAATTTAGAGCTCGACTCGGCATTACACGACTCGACTCATAACAATAAGACTCTTAAGAATAAAGAACTCAAGTCTATATGAGCTCTTGAACGCGAGACTCGAGACTCGAGCCTTCTTTAGCGCTCGAGTCATTTTTACGCGCCGAGTCGCGCTCGAGTTCTTTTCCGCTTTGAGTCATTCTTTTTAAAGCAGCCAATAAAAAGCTATTTTTGTGAGATATAATCATGTGTAACCAGAAGGAGATGTCGAAAAATAAATGAAAGAATTAAAATTTTAATTAACATGAAAAATCAGTTTCATTAATTATGATCATGAAAATTATTACAAAAGAAAACATTAATTAAACAAAACTACCAAACAAATAAACTCTTCAGCTTTATTATATAAGTATAGACATTTATTCTAAATAAATCACTGTCAGCATTTCGAAGACCAGTTTGAAGAAGACTCGAGCTCTTTTAAGACGCGAGCTCTTTTAAGACTCAAGCTCTTTATAAGACTCGAGTCTCTCGAGTTCTATTTAAGGTTTCGAGTTCAATAATGGCGCTCGAGTCTTCATGATAGGACTCAGACTCGGCTCGACTCAAGACTCCGAGTTCAGTTAGTTCACTGAGTCTTAGAAAATTGAGTCGAGTCTATCGAATAAGACTAAAAGACTCGAGTCCTTTGCAACACTAATTGTTACCCATTATCAAGGATGCTAAGGTTACGCGTCTTTTGAGGTTACTTCTCCAGCTGCGTGGGGATATTGCTTCTCTTACTGTCTTCTACCGGAATTATTACGGCGAGTGATCTGAGGATCTTTTTGACCTAATCTCGCCCTGTACAACGCGTCCTCTCCCGAACAACGCGTGCTGGTCTGTGCAGTCTATCGGGACTCAAACCAAAAGAAAAATTCATCGTCACAGCCCATTAACGTCCCACTACTGAGCACGAGCCTCCTCACACAAATCAAGGTGTGAGGGTATTGGGTCATACTCCACCACGCTGACCTAGTGCGGATTGGCGGAGGCAGGTGTATGGCGTCCTGCGGTTGGAATTTTTCAAGCCGCCCATGAGGCCTCTAACATGGCTTAACGACTACCACATTTAGTGATAACAAAGAAAAATTGGTAGATTGTTTTTTGGCTGTGGATTTTTCTGCCAGCGTATGTGTTTTTCGACTCGTATAGTTCTGGTTCCTTTAAGCGGGGCGTGAAACGGTATTTATAGAGGCCGTCATGAGTAGGTGCGCGAGTTACCGTGATAGACAGAGGCATTTTATAGGCTCATATTTTGCCAATAGCATGGTTAGTCCCTCGTCTGTTGATCATCAGGTGCACCACTCGCAGATGAAGTTAGCTTGCTCCTTAGATGTTTGTTGGATCCCTATGCACCCATACTATATGTAGGTATTTATATAACTAGATATTTATGGACCTTTACTCTATACTCAAGTTTACTACTGCCAGAAGTTGTTTAATGAAACGACCGTTTACTCACTCGTGTACTATCAGACTCTTATTAACACGTTGATGGACACTATTGCTGTACCGATTGGTACTGCTTTGGCAGTACTTTATTTCATATGTTGCCTATAAACGTTGAGTCCACAACACTTACGTTTTAAATATTTAAGAGACATCACAGACAAACAACTAGTCACATACATATACACTGCACTAGTACAATCCATTTTACTTTACTGTATAACGATATGGGGTGGTACTCACAAAACAAAATTTTTAAGTATTGAGAAAGCACAGAAAGAAAAGACGCTATGACACAAGTAAGCTCTATTCAGAAGCTGATGTTTTAACCGGCAATTGTACATTCTTCAATGCATAACCAAAATTCACAAAAACAACCCTATTGACTTAAGAATTAAAAAAAAACGAAATAGGTATTCGGTAATTAAACTAACTCCTACACGAACAGTATTTGCCTCCAAATAATTTACAAGCCAGTCGGTTAAGATATATAATAAAATAAACAGAATACTAAACATATACTCAAAAAAAAAGCAACAGCAAATTTAAAGACCCTAACCTACACGCAAACGGAAGAAATATTATCCTCCACTACCTAACTAGTCACACGGAAACTCACACACACACACACAAACACACACAGACACGCACACGCACACGCACTCAAATACAGATACACAACACGCACAAGCACGTTCGAACAAAATAACCAACTTATTGTATTTATTACTTGCGCAGTACTCTTCATTTATTGTCTAAGTATAATTACGTTCTTATATGTACCACAGCATTAAACTTAAAAGCTGTAGTACCAACCCATGTAATACTAACCTATGAACAACAATAAAGATTTGTTATTATTGTTATTACGTCATACGACAGTACTTCTATAGGCGTATACGAATATGAATATCATTTCTATGGTGACACTATAGCACGCCGTTCCTAATATTTGTATGAAAAATCGATCGTCTTAGAGAGTTCTGACTTTGGCTTTACCTAAATTCTTACGTCGAGAGGCGTACTGTCGTATCACTTTTTAAGTATTAACGTCTATGGGCGGGACTGTCCATCAACGTGTACTATAATAAAAACGGCGCGCGCAGCCACCGACACACGTGTATCTTGTGGGAATAGAAATGGTACAGTCACATAGACATATGTAAACGTTGCGCTTCCGATTACAATATCTAAAAAATACATGCGCGGCTGTACTCTGTGTATAGAGTTTGGTTCCCGGGACGTATCGTGTCTTGAATTCCCCAGACTTTTTATAAATTTTCTTGTCTCGCATCCCGGGACTTTTGGGTCGAGACTCGAGACGAGACACGATTGTCGAAATTCTAATGTATATATTTTTTATTTTCAAACTGGTACTGTATAAGCCTTAAGCATAGTCAAACCGACATCAGTTGAAAATAAGAGAGCGTTCTTCTTTTTCGGTGGCGTTATTACAACAACAGAAGAATAGACAATTTTGTCGGACAAAGCTGTTAACTGCTCTGATTTTTTAAAAAGTATATTTTATTAAATCAGCAAAGAAGTCTTATTTGTTTTATGTTATATATTTAGATTACTTTATTACGTAAAAATCTGTGATTATGAGAAATACTAATGTTATGATTATGACTAGATAATAGTTATTAAAAATTTGTATAAATTATTTTTTAATAATCATAACTAATTGTAATTTAATTGTTTTGAAGTATATCTGTGATTAAACGAAATAAACAATTTATTAGAATGGGAATAACGATAAAACTCAGGAATTTATTCAATGTTTGATCACCAGCATTTAATAAATTGTAGGTACTGTAATCCCTTTTTTTGCTAATAGATATCTACGTTTCACCAAAAAGTTTTATTCCTAAAATTTTCAAAGTCCCGGGTCAAATTATTACACAGACAATAAATAACTAAAATGCAGTTTTATAATTTTTTTAAATGATGCATGCGACATTGAAAATATATCCAACTCCTTAGCGATGACATAATAGGACCTACACATTCAGAATATAGGATCATTGTACACAACGTTATTACTGCAGGCTGGTTAAGAGAAAATCTTTTGCGCTCTTGTGCTACCATCTATCTTAACTGAAATGAACCAAACCCTATCTGTGTCCCTAAACTATAGTTAGTCGACTGTATGTAATACATTAAACCATGTCAACACAGTCCTCACAGGCGGCTGTAGTGTGACTTTTAACAGATAACCCTAAAAAGCTATTGGAAATTTCACAAAGGCAAGCAACAGTGTCCCTCTCATTTCCCTAAGTGTGTCGTAAAAAAGGGTTACAAACTGATCGCTTTGTCCTCGATGTCTTGGGCTCTTGCCAAGAGCTCCAGCTTAAGGGAGAGCGTTATGTGAATTGGCTATAATTGAGCTCTTTTAAATCCATTTTTCTCAGTCATCTGTTACGAAAAACATCTAAAAAAAAAACTAACATATTTTTTATCGTATGAAACATGACCTTTATAACCAACATAGATTAAACAGTTTTGTTTGTCAGAAATATTTGTCTTTGTCCTTTTCAGTTACAATAATTTTAATTTATTAAATCACAAAGGAAAACATACAATTATAAATAAAATGACATATTATTCATTCTCCAGATAAACAGTTAACCGTATGTTACAAATAAAGCACTACTAATGTTCGCCTTATACACTAAGGTATTCAAAAATTAAAAGTCACTTTTATCTAATTCCACTAAAATTCAGGTCAGTTACATTCAATAATTAAATAGGAGAAAAAATTGGTTGCCTGTAAAGTCGGTATACGGGCGAAAGTTTTACGTGACAACGACTTTGAGTGGTAAAATAATTTTAATGTGAATATTCATTCGTATAGTAGGAAAAAGGATGAAATAATAGTAACAATTTAAAACATTTATTTATACAAAGAATTATATTTATGTCTGTCTCTCTCGCTCTTAGGCGGGCTAACCATGCCCAAGTGGAAGGGACGCGTGCCTCTCACTCGCTCTCATTGTGACCGCATAACGTGAGCGGAACGTAACGCAGTTTCTTGAAGTGTCACCCGGCAAACCAATTTATAAGACGTTGTCACGTCAAAAGTAATACCTTCACGCCCACTGCCTAGTGTGCTCGCGTACTAATAATGTGAAAGTATTATATTTTAAAAATATATAATGTGAAAGAATAAAAACATTCATTAATGAGGTATTCAAGGAAACCATTTATGTAACACAAAAGTAATTTATATATTCGTCTTTATGATTTTTCCGGCTAGTCTCTGAAACGGGTGGACTAATTTTGACAGGACTTGCACTGGCATATAGTTGATGTGATAATAAATAGGCTGCTGAAAATAGGCCTCCTCCATAAATTTCCAGCATGACCTATTGTAGGCGGCCTTCATCCATTGTGTTCCAGCGAACTTAATTAGATTGTATGTCCTTGAGTTTACTATAAAAATGACAAAATAAAAATGACAGTGCAGCGTAGCCTGTGCTTGAGCGACACATGCAAAAGCTGCGTGTCACCGAAATGCACCGGCAAACAATGTGGTGAACAAATGTCTGGCCATGGCACCTCCAACCGGCCGAGGTAGATTGGGCAGACCCAGTAAAGGCTAGCTTAACGTGGTAAGGGATGCTGTGCGTGCCAATAAAGTATGGACAAAGGATGCCGAAGAACCGTGCAAAATGGAGAAGATGGAGGAAAGCGGACCCTGGGCCCGAAAGGCAGCATCCGGAATAACGCTAAGAAAAAAAAAAACAAAAATCGAAATAAATATCTAATTCTTTCAAAATTTAAATTTATTGCTTATTATTACTTACATCATTTCATACAAATATATTGTCAAGCTTTGATTCTTTAGTACTCGATAAAGATTACATCCGTCCACTTGCTGTATGATACCCATATTTGTGCAAATAAATAAATGATATAATGATATGCTACGATCCTGACACATAGTTTTAGCTTCACACACACTTTTCAACCTTCTCATGCACTTCCTTCGGTTAATTTTGATTAACCTTATCCTAATTTTTTTATTAAGGAAAACACTTACTTGATTTAAGTATTTGCCAGTGTCAAATAATTTGATAAATTCAGTTATTTGCAAATTAAGTCACAGTGTAGCCAAATTTAATGACGGATAGGAAATAGGAAACGCAGCGAATTCCAGAGCTTTGTGGTCTTCGTACTTATATTTTGTTATAGTACATATACTTAAGTAGTAATATTTTTAATAAACAGAGACCATTTGACCTGTGTATACCGTTCGCTTTTATGTTTTACGACGCGACATAGTTTTATTTGGCGGCCAACTGTGCTGGCTGTAAAAACATAAAATATTACGTGAATACAGTTTCCTTGGGTGACGATAAAATTGCTAAATTATTGGATACTGGCTACCGGCCGCGACTTTTTTTCCTAATATTAAATATGTGTGCAGCAAGTCCAAAGTTCAAAGGAACCCGACTTCTACAAATTCCGTTAACTCTGTCTCGCCGTGGTTCATCGCTGAGTTACATATCTGCCCAATACTACAGTTTAATTAAAGGCGAAGAGACCCGTGCGAGCGCTGCGAAGGCGAGCGTTAGTTCTTGCACCTCATTACGTAAGGGCATAAAGGCTGCACTTCCCGCAGCGTCGTCGAAGTGGAAATCCTAACACTTGATTGCATGCTTGCTGTTATACTGCATGCTTGCTTGCGTGTTGCGTGCTTGCTTGCATCCTGCATGCTTGCTTGCATGCTGCACTACATTACACTATTACTAAACGCTTTATTATCTACGTAGGAACATTTTTACCTTTGAGATCAGTAATAAAACATAACAGTGGTGTAATGAACTGTTAGTTCGGCCAAACATAAGTTCGGTTACATAAGTTTTTCGACCGAATAATACATCGGGGTTACAAAAAAACGAATGGGTCAACTGATACATATTTCTTACTATTTAAATTTCACTTAACATTTAAGTACATTACACGTGAGTAACGTAGGCTTTAGTATTGAATGAATGAATGAATGAATGAACACTTTATTGTACACTAAAAATAAAAAAGTAATAAAATCACATAAACAAATACATGGTACAAAGAGCGGCCTTATTGCTAACAGCAATTTCTTCCAGGCAACCTTATATCTAAATCAGATTATCAGAATCAGTATTATTATATTTAAATCAGAGACTCTTAGAAAACTTCTATATTACAACACTTGTAAAAATATTTTGAAGAATTGAGAACCACTTATTTAACGATGTGATCAAATATAATACTTATTCAATTTTAAACACTTAGAAACAGCATAAGGTATTTGAGAATTAGTATAAACGTTTAATATGTTTATCTGAAAACTCAAATAGAATGATGAACCCAAACTCGAGCCACATGTAATAACCTATTTTACGGAATATCTAAGGGCTCTATCACATAAACACAAGAGGTATTATTACAAAACGGTATCAAAGTTGGACCAGGTTTAAAACTAGTGCTGTCAATTTTATTTGATAAGATGAAGACAGTACAGCACTCGTTTTAAACCTGGTCTAATTTTAGACATCGTTTTGTAAAAAGCCCCAATGCGTCGCCTTGTCGTGGAAATTTACGAGTAGCTTTATACAAAAACGCATCAATGAAAAAAAATGAATCTCATCGTGGAATACCTTACCTATTGTAAAACGAATAATAACTACGATAATTAATACTGGGGTATCTACGGGGGGATCAGAATGTCTGATCAGAGAAAGAACTTCAAAAATCGTTTTCGTAGTTTATTCATTACAAAAAATATCACATAACTATTAACGACCGATATGGCGTGGAGCTCAAAATACCTGCACTTCACTCCAAAGGTCGTGGATTCGATTCCCACGCAGGACAAATCTTTGTTGCATGAATATGAATATTTGTTCTGGTCTGGGTGTTTTTCTATGTATATTAAGTACGCATTTACAAAAAAAAAAAGATATTTAAGAATGTATCTCCGTTCTTTAGTATCCATAACACAAGTTCTTAATTGTACTTATTTTGGAACTAAATAATTGGTGTGATTGTAAGACAATATTTATTATTATTATTTTATTTAAGTACTATTATGTAAAACTACATTTATATATTACAACAGGCCTTCGTGAGTGTCTTATTACCATGCTTATGATACAGCCTTAATATTTTGGACTGAATCGACTACTTTCCATCAGAAAGGATGCAATAATATATTATATAATCACGTGTCATATTTCAAAATACATTTGCACCGTGACGTGACGTTCTCTTTAAATACACGTCGTGAATTTCGTCGACATAGCATTGTGTTTATGTAAAGTCAAGTAAAAGTAAAAAAATACTTATTTCATAAACTATTTTACATAGTACTTGAAAACGTCATAATAAAAATTAAAATCTATATATTATTACACTCAATCACGAAGCTTAGATTCACTTACATGCAACAAAACAATTTAAAAATGAAAAATAATTGGGTGTAAGTGAATCTAAGTGCCAGTTCCGAGCCACCGCTCTGTAAGAAGAACTGGCAAGAAACTCACAGGCTCTTTTAAATATATCCATTGGTTTAGTACTTGAATTACAATCTTGATTTGTCTGTGAAGCTATACAGTGCAATATAATATCATCATCATCATAACAGCCCATTAACGTCCCACTACTGAGCACGAGCCTCCTCTCACATATCAAGGTGTGAGGGTATTAGGTCATACTCCACTACGCTGACACAGTGCTGATTGGCGGAGGCAGGTGTATGGCGTCCTGCTGTTAGAATATTTCAAGGCCTCTAACATGGCTTAACGACTATCACATTTTAGTGATAACCGGGACCAACGGATTAACGTGCCTTCCGAAGCACGGAAGCGCTCGATATCAAATGCCACACAAACGGTCACCCATCCAAGGACTGACCTCTGTAAGCTATGCTGAACTTCGGCGATAGTTTCCGACCACCGAGCACCGCAGAGCTACGAGCGCTTCAACAACATATAATATAACATTAACAATATTCATGTTTTAAGTCATTCCTATTAGAATAGCCTGTATGAAACGGCAGTTTAATCCCAAGCATACCGCATAGAAAAGCCCTAACAAATAGTTTCATCAAATATGTCTCGAGGGATCAAGATTGTGTGGTCAGCGTTTACGACTCAGACACTTGTGACATTCTGTTGCGTCGCGTTTTTATTTCCACCACTTTGGAAAGCGATAAAAACTGAGATTGGGAGTTGGGTCGTTTTAAACATAAGATTGTTGTGTCACCTGAAGATTGTTAGAGAGTTTTTGTGCCTTTGTGCTAGATTGTTTTTAACCGATCTGAAATTTTTCTTTGTTTAGCTGAGTTAAAGGAGTTTCTTCGTTTTTGAACTAAGATGGGGAGTTCTTTTTATACAAGCGGTTGTGTCTCCTTAAAACTGTGAGATGGGTTTTTGCCGTTGTGCACTTAATTCTTATTAACTGGTCTGTACGTATCTGTGTATTTTAGCTGAGATTAAGGAGTTTTTAACCGAGATTTTAAGTTATGTCGATTTTTTTTCATACAACTTGTTGTTATGTTATGCCTGGAAGTGACATGCACTGCTCCTTTCTTTTTTTAGATATTACATGAGATATGATTAGAGTCGATTAGAGTCATCGACAGACTGATGATTCTTGAGAAAAAATCACATCAGACAGATAAACTGACAAACCTTGAATTATACTGACAAAGAATCCATTTGCTTTTATTTCATTGTTATTAAAAAAAATTATAGAATTTCCATTTTATTTGTAAATATTTGACGAATCTAAATGATCCTATAGATCTTAAAGACAAGAAACATTATTTTATTTGTTACTTTTTTAACCAGCCTGTGTTTTTCTCCGTGCTCTAAGATTTGAAGGAGTTGTGTCGCTTTGTCCAAGAGTTTGTTGACCTACACTTGATTCTTGGATGGGTTACTAATTTTGTTGCATATCGACAGATTCCGTATTTTGTAACATGTAGTAGTTGTTAAACTCTTTCAGATCCATTGCAGATACTCCTTGCACTCGATCATCGTGGAGGATTATGACCAGATTCCTTCGTACCTTGGATTATGAGAGGAGTCCCGTGTTTATAAGTGTGACAGTATCGAGCTGAGGTGATAATGGTGTTTGTTTCTTAACTGAGTGGGATTTTATTGTTATGATAAAATCTCTTTAAAGCACTCCCGGTATCAGATTCAGGGATTATAATGTGGAATTACGATTAAAAGGCTTCTGAAGATTCGCACATTATCTTTACAATGAATTTGATTTCAAAGGAAGTAGAAGACATCAATAATCTATAATTCCTTAAATTCCCTTCTCAATAAATTGAATATCAAGTAAAGACGAAGAAGGCCATTTTGTACCATTTGAATGTACCCTTTTGTATAAACCCTTTCCTCATCACAGTTAAAATGCGCGTTAAAAAAGGAATACCGTACTAAAGCTAAAAATTCCAAAATGGAAATAAACGAGGAATCAACCCCTTTGACTTGGCGAGTGTCTTGAGATTGCAGAGCACACTCCAGGATGTTAAGTGCAACTTTGCCACACTTATCAAGCTCGCGCGACTCTTTGATATTTTCGTTTAAATTTTAAATACTTTTGTTCTTACACAGGATTAAATTTCGGTTTTAATTGAGGTTCCTAAATATCTGATTCAGGCCTTTGTCCCATTTACGATGTACAATCAATTTGAGAAGACGATAATACGTCCAGATATTGCAATGTTCTTAGAAAGTCATCTAACAAAGAGCTTTTAGTGCCAAACTAATCAAATATAGAACTATAGGTATCGAATACTTGTAATTATATGCTACTCATAGTGGTGGTATCTTTGATTCTTATCTTCTGATCGGTATCTTCCTTCCTCGAACTATTAATGGTCATCTATTCTCAACGATAAACAACGATTACTAACAAAATAAAAGTTGCAATACCTTAGATTACGTGATGATATTCATCGACAAAAGTTTGGTAGTGATGTTTTCACTACATTCGTTTTGATGAAGAAGTTTTTGTGATTTTGTCTTAAGGCACACAACATTAACATTTAAAAAATAGAAACATTGATCCTGATCATTTTTTATATAAACATACATTTTTATCTCAATAGATTTTAGCCACTACAGAATGTATTATCCCATTAACATTTTATGAGCAAAGTTTGTCCAAGCCAACCTCACTTGCAAGTGGTGCACCTGCCAATCAATGGACGAGGCTCTGGCCAAACTAAAAGTTTCCGGTAAGCGGCAATAGGCTCGCCACCTATTACGTGGTACCGACTGTAAAATTGGCGAAATGTGGGCTTATAACATGTCTCTGCCTTCGGGAAAACAGGCGTAAATTATTATTACTTTCTTACTAACTTTTGTTATTGTTTTATCCCGCGAACCATATTTGGCTTCGCCACTAGATTTTGCTGGTTCTCTTAATGTTCTATTTTCTGTCTGTGTAAACGAAAATGTATATTCTGATACCAGGACATGTACTTGGTGGTTGCTATTTTGGTGTCACGACATTGTTATATTCACTTCTTGAGGGTAAATGGGGATCCTACCAAAACGTTAGAACACCAGAACTTCAACATGCATCCGGTCAACGGATAAGGCTCTGGTAAACATAACACTTCCCAGTAAGCGGCAATAAGCTATCACGTGGAACCAACAATATTATAGGCGAAATGTGGGCTTTTAAAAAGCTTCTGCCCCAAAGGGGTCTTACTGCAGGTGTATATGTTCTGATGCCAATATATGTACTGCAATTTTAGCATCACTATTTTGTATCACTTATAAAATATTTTGGTTTGGTTTAAATATTTTCAAATAATAAGGCGTTCATAGTGTTGATATCGCCAAGAAAACCCGCAAGTCACTGTCTTACTTTTAATTGGAGTAAAACTTCCGCAAATATCAAAAGAAATCTTAAGACAACTAAAGAATTGAATAAGAACTTTGCTAAAGAATCCGTCAAACTTAACACAATAGACGCTTTTCTTGGAAATTTCTTCTTTGAGAGTAATTTAAGTTAAAATGCGGGTAGACAAACGGGGCTAGCCGGCCACGTGGTGGCCGCCACTTGGATGCCATCTTGCATTTTTAATAGGTTGGGGAAAAAGTCTTTTCGTATTTTTGTATGAAAAGTCAAGACATTTTTTTCAAAGTTTATTTACATTTATTTACAATATATATGTACCGTTTTGTTGAATAACTTTCTGCCATTTTGTGGGCAGAGACATTATCCCGTTACTGTAGAAACTTTGGGACTTCTGATCAAAAAAACGGGACAAATAGTTTTGGCAGTCCTCTCTTGAGGTCAACCTTACAGAACCTAAAGAATTCTGCAGAGACCGAAACAGGTGAAAATCTGAAGGCGCAAGGTCAGGGCTATATGGTGGATGCACTTGGACCTCCCAGTCGAACTCTCTTAATTTTTGCTGGGTGGCTAAAGATGTGTGTGGTCTAGCGTTATCGTGATGAAAGACCACACCCTTCCTGTTGATCAATTCCGGCCGTTTTCTCTCGACTGCTTCCTTTAATCTCATCAGTTGCTGGCAGTAAAGATCAGAATCGATGGTTTTGCCGGGCGGTAAAAGCTCATAATAAACAATGCCCTTCCAATCCCACCATACACACAGCATCACCTTATTTCGTGTTAGGCCAGGTTTGGCCACAGTCTGTGAAGCCTGGCCAACTTTCGACCACGACCTTTTTCGCACGTTCTTGTCGTACGTGTTAGCTTGTCGAAAATACTGTCGAGATTTTGAATAAATATTGTATATTTTAGAGATTTTAATTCGAATATAATTTTAAATTAGTAGCTTTTGTATGATTTTATGTTATTCCAGCGGATGCGGATATCATTTGGTTAATTAAAATATCGGTAATAACCGCTTTTTTTGAAAATATTATTTATTTTAGCCATGTATTTTAAATGTTTAATTTAGCCATGTATTTTAAATATTTAATTATATCGTTTCAATTAATGTATTTCATCATAAACTACTAAGTAGCTCAAACGACTTCCGACTATTGTTGACAGGATTATTTTTGGCAATGACTCGGTCAAAAAGGCATTTTTACTCCACTTGGTTGGAGAACATTGAGAAGTCGGCAGTCGTTACTGAGATACGAAGCAAGTTGGTTGAAAATAGAGTTTGTTAAAGCTGGTGTTTTTTTTAAATAAAAAAGTAATCGAAGTTAAACGTGGTGTTTTATCTAAATTTGCTTTCAAATCAGAAGAGGGATTGCACCAAGGATTGTCGGTGTGTTTGTACCGCCCTGGTGCGACTGTACGCCCATGATACATGTAAGTACAATAGTTTTATTTCATATTTTAATTATTATGCAATCTATTATGATTTAAGTTCTGCCAAAAGCAGAATCAGTAAGACTGTAAGTAGATAGAATGAAACATTACTAACTTTTATGGTATCTACTTTATTTGATAAGTCCTTTCGCGCCATTGTAAAATGCGGTCACCCATCAAGTATCGAAGTATCGACCGTGTGAAATATAATACCAGGACACAAAGGAACCTGCTGTGGGTTTGCGACCGTGATTCTTTTGTTCATTTTGTTTATTCTAATATAATTTAATAGTACTTATTACATTATGACCAACAATCGATCGCACCTTATTATTGCGTAAGCGTATGATTATTCTAAATAATTGATAGAGCCTAGTAGGTAAACTTGATCATAAAATCATACAATTTCATTCTATGTATATAGATTGACCTAGCCATGTCTAATGATTTTATACAAATGACTGTGTTGAGAATAGGATATCGTGCACGATATATATGAAGTAGTTACTTGTTGTTAACCCCTGTTCCAGGACATTGGACGAAAATCGGAAGATGCCTAGCGACCGGTCTGAAGGTAGACAAAGAGGGTCCGCTGGGAGGCATCGCAGCGTTATACTCGATGGACGATCAAGGTGCAGCAGGCCCCGTACGCGAGACGAGAGCCGTCCTCGACGCCGATCGCGTGGTCGCTCTTCAGCCCGCAGCAACGACAACGTGCGTGCAGCAGTGCATCGCTGGTCCAGAGCATCATGTTCCAGGAACGAGTCGCGGGAAAGGAGCTTAATCAGCATACCCTCAGCCCATTTGACATCCATTTTTGTTTTTTGATTAGCACGTGTTTTTTTAATGATCCTATAGGGAAAACACTGTTCATATAAACATTTAAAGATATCTATAAAGGAGTCGTATGCTATGTTTGGGTTATCAGAAATCAAAGTGTCATGAAGAGTCAAACTTTCAATGTATCGTTTAAATTTCTCTAAGTTCTCCGCTAAAATTTCTACGTTTAATGTACCATGACTTCAAATTACATGTCTTTTTAACCGGACATGTTAAGATTTGTGCCGTGTGATCTGATAGTCCAGTCTCAACCACTTCGCCCTTAGAGCCCTTAATGTTATGTGCAAAGTTGTCAAGGCAAGTTCCGCTCGCTTTTCTTGTTGGCTGTTTAATTTCTAGCTTTAAATTATGGCTTAATAAATGATAGCAAAAGTCATTACTTTTTGGTGTATCCTTGAGAATATCGATGTTGAAATCACCACAAATAACAACCTTCTTATTTTTCATTTTACACACTAAATTCATAACGCTTTCAAGAGTACGATGGAAAATGTCTAAACTTAATTTATCAGTGTTTGGGGTTCTATATATACATACAACAAACATGTCATGGTCACACAGTTCAATACCACAACATTCAGTCACACATTCGACAGTACATTCTTTAATATTACCTAATATCTTTGATTTAAGACCTTTTCTTACTAAGATGCATGCTCCGCCCCTTTTTTTATTCCTTGAAAAACTAGTTGCTAATGTAAAGTTTGTTAAAGTTAAGTAATCTTCAATCTCAGATGTCATATTATGTTCGGTTATACAAATAATATCAATTGATTTCTTTTGTCTCTTAAATTCATCCAAATGTATCGCCAGTTCATCACTCTTACTTATCAGTCCTGAGATGTTTTGATGTAGTATATTTAAATAATTGTAACTAAAGAAAAAACTGATCCTCCTGTGAGGTGTTCGTCATTTGTCTAGGGTTTTCATGTTGTATAGCATTATTCTGTTTATTTTGTATTATCGTCACTAACCCCGCAACACTTTGCAATACAGTTTTAACTCCATTGTTTGTTATCTTTCCTGAGAGCGAAGAAAACATATCAAATGTTAAGTTTCGATTGGAATCGATTATATTGCCATATTTATTAGTCATCATATCCTCGTTAAGTAGCTTATTAAAAACCTCCACTCTGTAGTTATATAACGGCCTACCACATATGTATGTAGGGACAATAACTATAATGTTTGTATTTGTAATTTCTCGCAATTTCATATTAATGGCAGTTACTATCCTTGTGTAGTCCTGTGATACATTAAAGTCCGTTTCACCAATAATGACAATACAAAAATCTTCCTTAGAGTAATCCTTCAATTTGACATCCACATCCCTTAACAGAGTCTCAATGCCGACGTTCGCAGTGATGTAATGACAGAGCTGATAGTCATTGAGAGTAGCAATATTTTTAATATTTTGGAGAATTTTATATCGTCTACTACTTGATATAATACATAACTTTCCTGTTCTTTTTGTTTTAGTAGGTTCATTTCCATTGTGTTCTTTTTTTGATTTTTGTGTCCTTTGTTTAGTGTTGGATAATAATTCGGTTTCTATGGAGTTTTTGCAGGATGGGGTTTCCAAATTACTAATGTCCAGTTTACGTGTTAGTACACAAATTTCTTCATTCAAGATTACTATTTCCTCGCACGCTCTTGCATAATCTTCCTCTAAATTAGTTATTATATTCTGTAAGTAGGTTAGTTTAGGTATTTTTCCTTCTGTATTAGCTGTATACAAGTTTCCAATATGGTTGGGAGTCTGTGCTAGGGGTGTAGTACACAGATCGTACGCTGTTATGGCCGATCGTCTTTGTTTGAGTTTTCTCGAAGGTGGTTTATGACAGATAACTTCCAAAAGTTTCGTTATTTCTTTTTGGAAGATCATATTTTCTAAAATAGTATTTTCTAATTCTTTTTGAGTGCTAGCAAGCATAGACGTAAGGTAATTGATTTTAAGTTTCAATTGCTGTGTTTCCTGTGCATTGTTACAAGTCATTTCGGCACTTCTAGAGAGCATGTCATAGTTTGATTCGTTACTGTGACCCTCATCGTCCGATGCTATCGGTGTGTACAATGTTAATTCTTCAGGAGAAGCAGATGATTCCTTAGATGTGGTAGCCCGGTCTGGATTTGAAAATTCTTCAATTAGGGCGGATGTATGATTCGACGATGCGTTATTTCTAGATTGAAATGAAATTATGGAATTAGTTTTCTTTCGTAACGTGATCTTAGAAGGTGAATTTAACTGTTTTGGCTTCCGAATACATGATTTACATCTCCATTTTTGCTTTGCTTCGGGTTTCATTAATTGATATAATTTTTCTGAGAAACCGGCACAGTCGAATTCATAAACATTATCACATCCAGTACATTTTAGTGTGTCTTTGATGCCAATTATATTCTTACATTTATAACATGAAACTTTGTTTAGGCCCTCTGGTGTTGAAGTTTTGTGTCCATTCCTTTTACTGGAAATACTATTTTTTGTCATCGTAACAACTTGTTTTTATATTCTAACCATGTCTGTTGATGTCTGAAATACTTCGATTAATCACAAAAAGTATTCAATAAATCGCGAGGTTTGAACTCACAACACTCGCCTCTATGCCTCAGTACTTATCCACTACACCAAAGCTCGATAATTTGAGCGGGCGAAATATATTGTTAGGTGTTACGGATGAAATATGCGTTAAGGTCACGTAAAGTGTGTACGGTAATTTGAAATCTAACTAATCACAGTCACCAGCACTTTATGTTTTTATCAACGTAACTTTTTGTTTTTGCTATTAATTTCACTGAATTTATATGTGTGTTTCAAATTACATAAATATTTTCCTTTGTTTGTTTGTACAACGTTTCGGTAACTTGTTATTTCTTTTTATTTAAGCAGCACTTGAAGCCCAACATTAGTTCAATTTTTATACAATTCACTGTTAGCTTTTTCACTCACCAACATTTTCACGTATTAATTATACAATAAAGACAACTTTTGTTCACTTTTTGTTCGAAAATGTTCACCAATGCAATTTTAAAAAAACAAATTGATTACAGAGCTTTTATTCACCGTGGCGGTGGCGCCCTCTCTTTTTATCATACTACATCATATCATATCATCATATCATACTACAGGAAAAAGTGAAAAGTTATTGCCGAAATGTTCAGGACCGTACAGAATTACAAAGGTTTTAGACAATGACAGGTACGAGGTCATAGATACGCCTATTTCCAAAAAAGGGACATCAAAGTATAAAGGTGTATTTTCTATTGACAAAATACATCCTTGGCTCTGTTTTAATAGTAAGGAAAGCGAATCCTCTAGTAGTGAAAGCGCTAAGGAGCAAGTTTAATTACATGATAGTTTTAAGTTGATGTTTATTGGGTTTGTCTTTGCGTACTATATATTGATATATTATATATAGGTACTATATATTATTTTATATTGATTTAAGAGATAATGGTAAATAACATGAAGTGTCCTTTGAAGCATTTTTTTCGTAGTGCTACTTGCACATTGTGTATCTATTTATCTAAAGTATCTAATTCAAGGAATGTATACTACTCTTGAAGTGCAATGTGCACATTACTTTGGTATTGAAGTGCAAATTGCACATGAACTGCTATGAGCGTTTCTATAATTATTTCGGTAGTGGAGTGCTATGTGCACATTATTCCGGTATTGAAGTGCAGAGTGCACATTAGGTATAAACTGCTATGAGCGTTTGTACCAGTATTTGATTGAAGTGCAAAGTGCGCATGAGGTACGAACTGCTATGAGCGTTTCTATAATTATTTCGGTAGTGGAGTGCTATGTGCACATTATTCCGGTATTGAAGTGCAGAGTGCACATTAGGTATAAACTGCTATGAGCGTTTGTACCAGTATTTGATTGAAGTGCAAAGTGCACATGAGGTACGAACTGCTATGAGCGTTTCTACCGATGTATATAAGTACTTATATTATTGTTACTCTAATGTACTAAGTGTACACAATTATAATTGCTTAAATAAGTACCGGAGAAGTACAAAATGATGATTATTTTATCCTGTTAAATTAAGTCAACTGTTTTATACATTATTAAATGTTGCTGCTGTCATGTCAATTAGTTATAAGTACCTATTTGCCTAAAAATGTTGATTTGGATTATTTATTTTTTTGCTTCTCTTCGCGAGGACGCGAAGTCTGATCAGGATGGACGAATTGTTAGCTTGTCGAAAATACTGTCGAGATTTTGAATAAATATTGTATATTTTAGAGATTTTAATTCGAATATAATTTTAAATTAGTAGCTTTTGTATGATTTTATGTTATTCCAGCGGATGCGGATATCATTTGGTTAATTAAAATATCGGTAATAACCGCTTTTTTTGAAAATATTATTTATTTTAGCCATGTATTTTAAATGTTTAATTTAGCCATGTATTTTAAATATTTAATTATATCGTTTCAATTAATGTATTTCATCATAAACTACTAAGTAGCTCAAACGACTTCCGACTATTGTTGACAGGATTATTTTTGGCAATGACTCGGTCAAAAAGGCATTTTTACTCCACTTGGTTGGAGAACATTGAGAAGTCGGCAGTCGTTACTGAGATACGAAGCAAGTTGGTTGAAAATAGAGTTTGTTAAAGCTGGTGTTTTTTTTAAATAAAAAAGTAATCGAAGTTAAACGTGGTGTTTTATCTAAATTTGCTTTCATACGTGATCCACTTTTCATCGCCAGTTATTAATCTCTTCAAAAACGGCTCGGTTTCATTACGTCTCAATAATGAATCGCAAATGAGTACACGGTTCATTAAGTTTCTTTGAGTGAGCTCGTGTGGCACCCAAATATCGAGCTTTTTTGTATAACCAGCTTTCTTCAAATGGGTCAAAACTGTTTTGTGGTCAATTCCCAGTTCTTCAGCTACATCGTAACTACTAATATGCCGATCTTGCTCCACTCTTTCAAAAATGGCGTCCATTTTATTCGTAACAGGGCGACCAGAGCGAGGTGCATCTTTAACATCAAAATTTCCGGACTGAAAACGTTTGAACCAAATTTGTGCTACTCTTACTGACACTGCATCAGGTCCATAAACATCACAAATTTTTTTCACTGCTTGAGTTGCATTTTTGCCTTTTTTATAATAAAATTTTAAAATGTATCGAATTTCTTCATTAGATTCACTCATTTTTACGGAGAGAAAAACAAATGGAAAATAGCGGGAAACAACTTTTTTTTTTTTTCTTTTCTTTATAATGGAACCAAAACCAGCCAGACACAAATAGTACAGTCAAAAAAATTTTATAATAAGTTTATACCTACGTTATGCGAAAAGACTTTTTCCCCGACCTAATATGATGTGACAGATGACGTAAGAGACTTTTTACGGATGGAAAATTATGAAGCGATTGCGTGTCTCTTTGAATAAAAAATAGTAGAATAAGAATAGCATTATTTATTTGGTCTACACAATTAGGATCTTACATTTAAAGGCATAGTAATGCCAACAGAAAACAAAGAAAACAAAACAACAAAAAAAAAGAAGAAAATCCTAAATAAAATACGTAGACCAGTAAAAAGGTCCCCTTCTTAGCTCGAAGCTGTGGTTATGAAACCATAGCGCTGGAATTCCGAAGGGGCCTAAGTGCACTGTCACGGTCAATCCACAAATAAATAGTATACAATAAATTAAGCGGAAGGGTATGTAAGACTTTTAATGATTATAAGCCAGCCACTTTCCTTTTTGAACTGTCTAAGGTCAGGGACCGTGGTAACTCTTTCGAACAATCCCGCTACAAATGACGTAAGAACCTGCTGTATGATTTTGTTAAATACTTTTGCGTACGTAGTTGTGGGAACGGTGTTAATTGTTTGGTTATAAGATTTTAAAATAATTTGAACAACATTTATGTAAATATTTATAGAGATATTAGAACCTCAGGGACTCCGAGCACTCCATTGATTAAAAAGTCTTTGTAAGACGTGACCTTAGTAATGATAGTAGCCAAGATATAGCCTTATATAGAATACATATAGAATACACCCTGGCATTCCATAAGACCTAACAAGTCATTTCTGCAAGACTTGTGGAAGCGCTTCCACGTATAAGCACCTAATAGAAAAAGTCGAGTCTGGTTAAATAATTTTAAACGAAATGTTCATGAAAGTTACAAAATTTACTGCAGCGCTGAAATACAGAGATAAGCTTCTAGCTGTCACGAAGGACGGAATTTATAATGTAAATACTTTTTTAATAAAAAATATGAACAGCTTACGGGTGTACATTCACCGTTAATTGTCTTGTAAATTGGGCACAGTACAATAAAAATGACGACACACCTGTTTTCAAAATGTTTTAATTTATATAAATCATTTATAGTTATGTCGTTGAACGATTATTAAATCTGGTAGATATTTCTTAGATATTTTTAAAAAATTCGCATTTTGTGGGTCCTTTCGTGATAGTTCAAATAAAATAATTTGTGAAACCTTGGAGAACAAACAGGGCAAGATATTTTACGTCCGTATGTAACTGGTTGTACAACAAATGATATGATTGAGGTTTATGGAGTTTTGAGGAGTAAGGAAGGGAGTTAAATTTGACGAGACCTCACAAAAGGAGCAAATGGGGCATTAAACTCAACCAAGTTTTCAGATCCCTGATCCCCTCGTGGGTCCTGTTCACTTTTGCAACCAGGTCTTGCCTTTGCACTAGAGTATCGGCTTGCTTTGCTGCAAGAATGCTGCAAAACTGCTGCCGAGAATCAAGGTTCCAAACAAACCCCTGACAATAACCTCCCCCCACCAGGGGGACGACCCGCTCGCTGGCGTTAACGGGGCCTCAGCCAACGCTGTCTCACCCTGTGGGCATGACCGCGCCGAGGGTCGTCTGGACCTGGTGGGGTGACGATACCTACCACCACACATGATCCCAAAAAATAATAATAATAAATAAATAAGATCCCCAGTTGACCCCTCCCTCTCCCTAACAGGCACGACAGGAAGAGGAAGGAAAAGAAGTCCAAAAGACCCTGCTGGCATCGTCAGCAGCGACAAATACCCGGGAATGGAGCCTCCACTCGAAGCCCGACTCCACGAAGAGTTAATTCTTCGCTGAAGACCCAGTAGTAGTAGCTGCAGGATGTCCCAAGTACCTTACTGTCGTCTGCATAACAATGAATATTGCCTACGGACAACATGTCATTAATATGCAGAAGAAATATGGTAGGCGAGAGCACAGATCCCAGCGGCACTCCGGCATTAACTTTTTAGAACTCATAAGAACTGCCCTCGCACAGTATACAAATTCTCCGATCTTCTAGAAAACCAGCTGCTGGCTCCAGGCCTAATCTTACGAACCTATACAATAGAATAGAGGGCTAATTTAGCAAAACTTATTGTCTAAGCTCCCTGCTTGTCAACATTAACAAAATAATTCCAAAGTAATAATAATAATTATAATAATTCTCAAGTAGGCACTGAAGATTCTCAAAAGAGGCCACAGAAGGACGTCAGATAATTACAAAACACCTTTCTCACAATCCTCTTAACAAACTTTGTAAGTCTTCAACCCTTCTCAAAGACTTCGGAGCAATGCTATATAAAACCAATAAAAATGATGGTATGACAAAACTTTTTCTTTGTTACAGGGACACCGATGAAAATGGCCGGAAAAGCACTCTTTTTGTTTGCATCGATATTGACTTTCAATATCGGTAAGTATAAAGAAACGATTACTTTCTTGTTTGGCTGCTGATATGGCTGGGTTATGGAAGAGATGTAAAGGGATACTACCAATATATTAGGAACTTAAGCCAACGTCACCTGCAAGTAATGCAACTGATGAGGTTCTGGCAAACATTAAAAGTTCCCGGCAAGCGGCGAACGGCCTGCCGGGAAAGGGAGTCAAAACTTGGAACTGAAATCTTCGAAGAAAAATTTTACAGCAGCGCTATCCGGCGTACTTTCTTAAGCAGCGATCACCGACCCGCCTGCCCAGCGTGGTGATTATGGGCAAATACTACCAATGTAATGGAACCTTTTGGGGAAACCGTTTGTTTAGCAGTGGACTTTATAAGGCTGATATGATAAGTAGTAATCAACTGCTACTAGAGGTAATAGAAAGGATGAGCAAGTGACGTCATAAACCTTGTCAGCAGGTCAAGTTGTGTTCAGTTTTAATTTAGTTAACGGTTACGGTATCAGAATTCAACATGCTTAAGAACAATATTTATTCAAAAGCGGCTACAATGTTGTCTATGTCAAAGCTCTAAAAAATTGTTTATCATTTGGAACGCGCCTAATTTTTGACTTCTAATAAGAAATATTAGGGATTGTTATTATTTTAGACCGTAGTATTTGATTTATGTCAAAAAAAGTCAAAATTCAAAATCATTTATTAAAGTTTGGCTAAATAGAGCTCTTATGAAGGTCAAAACTTAAAAACTAGCGCGCCCATTCGCTGCGGGCGGGAGCATGTTCGTAAAAAAACGGGCAAAAAAATTGTAAGATTTATTATTTCTCCCGCCAGTTACAACAAAATGTACATATGTATATCCTTTATTGCACATAAACATTCATTAAAAACACAGTAACAAATAAACATGTACAAAGGTGAGCTTATTTCCATAAAAAATCTCTTCTAGCAGAAGTGTCGGAGATTAGTGTGTGGGATCACAAATATAAATAGTAAATTAATATAATTATATAAATATTTGGGGAATAAAAATAACAACTAAACTAAACACAAACATATACATACAACTATAATAAAATACTCAACAGTAAAACAATTTGACAAGTCTATAAAAACCTGTGTTCTGCAGTCTCAAGATTACTAATACTAGTAATAACTCTTTTTTCAGAAATCAACATCTGATCTATCTCACATTATGTTAATTCCAAAATCTAAACTGTGCAGTTTGATAAGTAAATATTCAGCTCTCAACCTGTAATATTACCTCCTTCAAGGAAGCTCCGTAGCATCGCTAGAATTGGCAAGTAGTTGCAATCAATAGTTGATATTAAGCGGCTAGTCTGAAGATTAGTGGCAATGTGATGTTGGAACTTGATAATTTGAAATGCAATTTAATTCTCCTTTTCTAAAATGAAGCCCAAAGTGCTTATTTTAGGCCTCATTTTAGTAAAGGAGAATCTGTAGGACAGATGCCTTTGGCAAGTAAACATAAAAATATTTATTTATTGAAAAATATACACTTGTAACATTATTAAATAACTAATGTCACTAGAGTGACCGACATAGCGAAGCGCTTTTGCAAGCTGAAGTGGCAGTGAGTGGGGCACATAGCTCGAAGAACCGACGACCGATGGGGCGTTAAGGTTCTTGAATGGTGACCACGAATCAGCAAACGTAGTAGAGGGCGGCCCCCAACGCGATGGACCGATGATCTGGTCAGGGCGGTGGGGAGCCGGTGGATGCAGGCGGCAAAGAATCGATCTACGTGGAAAGCAATTCGGGAGGCCTATGTTCGGCAGTGGACTTCAGATGGCTGAAATAATGATGATGATGAATGTCATACAAATGGAATGTTGCAAGATATGCCTCTACAGGTATATACAGCTTTGTAGGATTTATGTCAACAATAAAACACACAGTAAAAATAACAAAAACTATAAACATAACTTAAAATTATAATGAATTTGGTGTATAGGGATCCTACCAAGACCTAAGGAGCCCAAGCCAACCTTACCTGCAAGTGGTGCACCTGCCGGTCAACGGACGAGGCTCTGGCGAACATAACAGTGCCCGATAAGCGGCAATAGGCTCGCTATCTATTACGTGGGACCAACAATGCAACTAGCGAAGTGTGGGCATATCTTATGCCTCTGCTCATCCCTTTGGGGAAACAGGCGTGAATTTATGTATATATGTATGTATGTGTAGTATGCCAGATCTTTAAATGAGTTCTAAACTTTGTAAAATCTAAAGATTTTGACATTGTGTGTAAGGTATTGTAAGCCCGTGCGGCAGATACGCAGGCAAAAATCATACATTTAACGGGGGGTAAATTTATATTAATTTTGTGCTGAGTGCGGAGATTGATACGAGTATTACACTTGAAATCAAAATACTTTGTATGATTCTTTACAAATACACAGACTTCGAAAATATAGATAATTTTATTAAACGACATAAAAATATAACGGTGATTTTTCAACAAACTTACAATTAATATTAAACACCATAAATATAGATACGCAACTAAGGATAAGATAAGACTATTTGTTTTAGGTTACATAAAATAAATAATAAATAGAGGTAGGTTGTTCCGTAAAGAAATTTAGAAATTTAGAAGCCTAAAATTAATCTTAAAATGTAATCATAAGATTTCTGTCACACAAAAAAACGAGGGAAAAACAGTTTATTCTAAGACAGAATAAATTATTATCTATCACTCAAGGAGGTTGTTAATCACAATTCGCGTTGGCGCCAAAAATACCAAAATGGCCGCCTACCGTCTAACTAAATCCTAAATTAATTTCGTTGTGTAATTATAACTTTGGGCGAGCTAGCAAAATTGAAATGCTGTCATTGTCCGGGCAACTTTATGCAAATTTTTGAAAACGGCTGATTTCTAATAAGTACCTCTAACTACATTACATTGAGGTACTTAATCGTAACTTTTTTTTGACATAAATCAAGTACTACGGTCTAAAATAATAACAATCCCTAAGACTTCTTGGCGGGAAAGTGAAGCGTCATGTCTGCAGTTTTGTTTTATTTTCTAAAACTTGTGATATTTCTAACATTAATGTGTAATAACGGTGGATTATTAACCGTTAAGTGTTTGTGAACATACATGAGTGTTGGTAAATCAAACAAAACAGTGCAACATCACTTTTCAAATTTTCTTTCAAGGAGTCCATGTGAGATCTCGGTATAGTCCCACATCTTTACTGAGGACTCAAGGGGCTTAGGGGAGGGTATCTCATTTACCATTTATCATCTTTATCACCACTCATTCTCATTTACTTTGATTTATATATTATTAATATATTACTTACTTGACACTGGCTAAATGTGCTAGACGCACGAAGCCATTATTTAAATGGAAGAAGAAGACGTTGAGATTTTTTTTGGTTATGTCTCGGGAAATTTGTCAGATTATCTCTGAGCTTACATCTCAATGCAATGAAAACTCTGTTTTTCATTAAACTTTAGATTTTACACTTCTCAACTTTTGTCCTATATTACCGTACGTTGTTGAAAGCACTTATGAATGTGAGATATAACTTACATATTTATTATTATAGCTAATATCATATATTATCAGCATTGTTCATATTTTTAAGGTAACTTATTCATAGAAGCTTAAAGGTTAATTGTCTCGTTAATTTTACGTAGCATCCTTAATTATGTTATTCCTAGTATGTTAACGTATGTCCGTTTAATTAGCTACCACCTTAAAAAACACTTTAAAAATATAATTATACTACCTTATTCAATAAATTTTGATCAAAACTTAAGCATTGTAAAATAAGTCAATAAATGTAATCTCCTTATTCGTAAGTAAAGCAGCGGCCATCGGCTAGTATAAGAAAAAGAAAAATACATCATTATCGAGTACACATCAATAACCACGGTTTATATTCGATTAAGGAATAAAATATCGGGTGTTGCCAAAACATATATCGCGTAATTCGTCATTGTCAAAGTGTTAGACGCGGGGAAATATTCGGAGAAACGGCTATGAAGAATGTGGGAATTCATCACTTTGATGTATAGATTTCTTATGGTAGCACCTGGTTTTTTGGAGAAATTGTATACAGCTCTGTAGTGTAATGGTTGGGGTCAAACATATTATGTATTTACAAAAGTAATGAGCATGATTATTCTAAAGTAAAACAAGGAAGAAAGCTTCTTTTACTTATATAAATTATTGATTATTTTTAAGTGAAAGACAAGGGTGAATGATTATATAATAATGATACTACTAATAATAGGTTAAATGAGATAGTTTTGATTTGTATTTCTCAATCACTCTTTAATATCTGTGTGAAATTTTTAAGACAATGAGAGATAAAAATTACAAAATCATTGTTAAAGTGTTAGAGACACGAGGAAATATTCGGAGAAACGGCTATGAAGAATGTGGGAATTCATCACTTTGATGTATAGATTTTTATGGAAACACCTGAGTTTTCAGAGAAATTGTATATGGTTCTGAAGATAAACGTTTGGGTCATAGTCATTTTGTTTTTCAAAATTTATTGAAAATAGATTAGGACATAAACAAAAGAAGGAATTGTAAATTTAATGATGATGATATTATTTCTAATAATAATAATAAACGAGATAGTTTGGATTTATGTTATATAATCACGCTTTATCAGCGTGATGAAATTAAATGATTATAGTCCGATTATAGTCTGTAATAAGAAGAAAATAACTAATGCATCCCCGAGACGATCGTAATTATGTACACAGCAAGTTTTCCGTGATTGACATTTTCACTGAATGATGCAAGTGACGCCCATTGAAGGTTTTGTCAAGTCCAGTTATGAAAATGAAAAGCTATGGCAATGTCATTAGGAAGTCAGTGCCTTCTAACATAATGAATTGTCGTCACTACCCTTGATGACATAGTGCCATTAATTTAAAAAAGAAGAAAAAAGGAACATAATGACAGCTGGTTTAACCGTAGAATAATGTTTCCCTCTGGGATGCTGGGCTTAGATGGCAGTGGCTCCATGTAAAAATTGAAATTCAGACAAATCTGGCCAGACCAGTAAGCAGGGCCCTAAGTTTAAGTCTAGGGCAACCGGGATAATGCTAGGATATCACATGATGATAAAGCATACGAAGAAATACACAACGTAAATTACATAACATATTAGGTCGGGGAAAAAGTCTTTTCGCATAACGTAGGTATAAACTTATTATAAATTTTTTTTGACTATACTATTTGTGTCTGGCTGGTTTTGGTAACATTAAAAAGGTTCCATTATAAAGAAAAGAAAAACATAAAAAAAAGTTGTTTTCCGCTATTTTTCATTTGTTTTTCTCTCCGTAAAAATGAGTAAATCTAATGAAGCAATTCGATACATTTTAAAATTTTATTATAAAAAAGGCAAAAATGCAACTCAAGCAGTGAAAAAAATTTGTGATGTTTATGGACCTGATGCAGTGTCAGTAAGAGTAGCACAAATTTGGTTCAAACGTTTTCAGTCCGGAAATTTTGATGTTAAAGATGCACCTCGCTCTGGTCGCCCTGTTACGAATAAAATGGACGCCATTTTTGAAAGAGTGGAGCAAGATCGGCATATTAGTAGTTACGATGCAGCTGAAGAACTGGGAATTGACCACAAAACAGTTTTGACCCATTTGAAGAAAGCTGGTTATACAAAAAAGCTCGATATTTGGGTGCCACACGAGCTCACTCAAAGAAACTTAATGAACCGTGTACTCATTTGCGATTCATTATTGAGACGTAATGAAACCGAGCCGTTTTTGAAGAGATTGATAACTGGCGATGAAAAGTGGATCACGTACGACAAGAACGTGCGAAAAAGGTCGTGGTCGAAAGTTGGCCAGGCTTCACAGACTGTGGCCAAACCTGGCCTAACACGAAATAAGGTGATGCTGTGTGTATGGTGGGATTGGAAGGGCATTGTTTATTATGAGCTTTTACCGCCCGGCAACCATCGATTCTGATCTTTACTGCCAGCAACTGATGAGATTAAAGGAAGCAGTCGAGAGAAAACGGCCGGAATTGATCAACAGGAAGGGTGTGGTCTTTCATCACGATAACGCTAGACCACACACATCGCATACCCAGTTCAACAAAGGCGTAAGTCTAGATACGTCAATTTTTTTTTATTGCAGTTTTGAATAGTACAGGTCAAAATACAAATGCTAATTTTTTTTCCGTTCAATTTTGACGTTAATTAGAATTTTATACCAAAAAAACAATTTTTGACGTTCTAAATTTGTTATATTTTTTCAATTAAAGAAGTCATTAAACCAGCATACGCACGTAAAATTGTATCAAAATATACTTAATCGTACTTAAACTTTTGTTTCATTTAATAATTTAAACATTTAATAGATGTATTGCCTAATATGCTATTTCTTGCTTAATAAAAAAATAAATTTCCTAAAATAATACTGATTACATCTCATCATATTTAAAAATAATCAAACATAAAATGCCGTATTTCTTGTTTACGTGTACACCTGTAACATATTTTTTTAAATAATCATGCTTACGCCTTTTTTCCGTTCATAAAATTGTTTATTTCGCGGGCGTAATCACGAACACGTCACACAAACAAGTCATAACGTGCAGGTGCTCATCCTTACAGCGCATGCGCGCGTGCGGTTTGTTTATTTACCTTTAATAACTCGCGCGCCGCTCAGTGATAATAGCACGTAATCGTTTGTATTTCCGCATTATAAACTAAATGTATACAAATAAAGAAGCCCTGATTACTAAAAATTAAGTGAGAGTGTAATTTATAGAAAGTATTACGAAGTCAAAGTATTAATTATACCAGCTTCGACGATGTTTAAGCGACAAAAAAATAGTCGAGCAAGGAAGATTCTGGAATTTGTATGTAAGTATACCTAACTATAGATTGCTTATTGCAAATTATCGTAGCAGTATTTACCTAGTCGACAGTTGGATTGTGACTACCTACCTATAGTTTATTTATTATTGTTTGTTATTCTTTATTATACTTACTTATATGTAGGTACCTATTCTAAATCTAGTGGGAAAACTATTGATATTAACTGACAATCAGCTGTGCTCTCAAATTTTCCTGAAAGATTATAAAGTATCTATCTAGTTTTTATCTGCTACTCAGTGCAGTGAATTTGCAAAATTGGATAGGGAAGTAGGTTGATAGTAGTAGGTGCAGATAGCTAGAAGAGCTCTTCATGCTCGAAGCGAGTTAGGCTTCTCTATACTGACTGTACCTATTCGATACTGACCTATCTGATAATCTGATAGGTGTATTAAATATAGATTACTACCTTGCGCCGTTCCATCTGTCCGTCGCATCTGAAATAAAATTAAGTAGATACATAGATTTTGTCACTAAAAAACTCTCATTACATCATAATAAATACTTAAATTAAGTTTTTTTTCAGGTGGGGAAACCTCACCTCTTAACATATCTGACGAAAGTGAAACACGTCCTTCGAGAACTTCCACAACTCCACCCAAATGCCGAGAAAGCGCATCACCGAATAAAAATAAAGAACCCTTCTCAACGGCAGTATCCGAGTATGCACCTAGTTTGAACTCTTGTAGGTCTTCTAGTCCAGTTCGAAGCTTAAATATGACAATATCTTCGTCATTGGTGCGAGATGTAACGTTGGCGCTAATGGATGGTTTTGCTACGCCCCCAGCAAGATCAGAAAATATTTTTCAATTTAGCACACCGTCTAAATGTCACCATGTTGATTTTGTTGCGTCACCTACTATTATTTATAAATCTAATAATGACATCAGAGCTCTGCGGATACTTTGATGGTGTTTACCCAATATTAACGGGAGATAATTGTACTAACCTAACAGATCTTTCTTCTGATAACTTAAATTTACAATTATTACCTAATACACAAATTAGTTTACCATCAAATCCAATTTGTATACGCGATAAAGCCGTTTCTATGTCAGATCAAACAATAACATCAATAGAACCAGTTCCAACTAACAAAGATCTAGTAGAATTTAATAATATTTGTCATAATGATGAGCATAGGGTATATTTAGATCTAACTTCAGCTAACCGAATTGACAACGTAGATCATGAGAAACAATGGCTTTATATTCTGAAAAATATAGAAGTTGAAGAGCCTAAAGTTATTAAAGTTCAAAGAAAGCGGGATAGGTGTCGTACACTAATTTATTATCTACCATTTGATAAAGATGATAATTTTACAAGAGTTAGAGTATGTAAAGTAATGTTTTTAAATGTTTTTAAAGTAATACTTTCGGTATTAAAGAAACAACTGTTTACTCAGCTATGAATAAATACACAAATAACCTGCAAATAACAGACTTACGCGGAAAGCATGCCAACCGTCCCCATAAAACAAGTGATGAAACTGAACAAAGTGTAATACAGCACATAAAATCATTCCCATGTATCGAATCACACTATTTAAGAAAACAAGCAAGCCGTCAATATCTCGATTCTGATTTAAATCTTGCCAAAATGCATCGATTGTATGCACTTTGGATGTCCGGAAGTTTGAACACAGCAAAAGTGGCAAGTTTATACCAATATAGTAATATTTTTAATTCGCAATTTAACTTATCATTTTTTAAGCCAAAGAAAGATATGTGTCAGATAGTATTTATGAAAATGCTGACCCTGACCGTAAGATTGAACTAAAGGCCAATTACGAAAGTCATTTAAAAAATAAATCTCTTGTACGCAAAATTAAAGATGACGAAAAATCTTCATCAAATCCTGAGACTAAAACTGTTGCTGTATGACTTGGAAAAGGTGCTAAATTTGCCACAATCTAACGTGGATATTTTTCATTATAAAAGGAAATATCCAGTATATAACTTTACAGTATATAATTTACTATCTTTACAAGGTTACTGTTTTTTATGGCATGCACAGATAGCCAAAAGAGGTGCTAATGAAATCTCAAGCTGTCTCTGTGACTTTTTCAAAAAAGAAGCTGAAAATGGTGTCATTATATTCTGATAATTGTTCAGGTCAGAATAGAAATCGCTTTATATTTGCGATGTACATGCACGCTTCTTGTACACTAAATTTGGATATAGTACATAGATTTTTACAAACAGGTCATACCCAAAACGAAGGGGACTGTATGCATGCTTGCGTAGAAAAGAATTTAAAAAATAAAGTCGTTTAAACACCTGACCAATTATACGAAATTATCATTAACGCTAAGGTCAATAAGAGATTTGTTGTGACTGAAATGTCCCAGAATTTATTTTATGATTTTAAATCACTAGTATCTTCGAATAAAAATTGGTTAAAAGATACTAGAGGTGAGAAAGTTTATTTTTCGAAGTTAAAAGAGGTTAAAGTTACTCCTGACGCTCCTGGTAGATTATTTTATAAATATGATTTCGAGCAAAGTGATTTTTTTAAGTTAGATACAAAAAAATATTGTTCGTCTAGAACACGTAAAAACCAAGCAACTCAATTGAATCCTGAGCTCAAAACTGCTTTTAATGAATTATTACCTGTGTCAACTGCATTGTACAATGATTTAAATAGTCTGTGTGACTCAAATGCTATTCCGGTACATTATCAAGGATTTGATAGAAGTCTGACGTCTGAAAACGATACCCGTAATCTATTTCCAAGTGATAATTCAGATGAAGACTAAAACATGTTGTAATCTTCACACAAATACATGTTTTAGTCTTCATTTTGTAATGTTGATGATTCTGTGTCTTGTCGACTATAACAAATTATTGTTTAATATAATGAAACACTTACCTCTTTATTATTTAATTTTTTTTTACTTAGTTTAGCCGAGTATTGTGTTTTGGTTCTATTTTTTCGATTTTGTGTTTCAATTGATAAGAGGGGACTGTATTTCTTGCCAAATCTTCTTGAGGCTCACCCTTGTTACACTGGCCTATAAGAAATAAACTGCTGATGCTTTTTTTACTTTGTATAATGTTCATAGTCATAAATCTTTTATTTTGGAACTGAATTTGAAATTCAAAAATTTAAATAGTCATTTTAATAACTTTAGCACCTTATGTAGGTACCTATATACATTTAATTATGATTTATATACGTGAGAATCCTAATTTATGTTTCAAAACAAATTATTAATTTGTATTAAAACATAAAATTTTGTATTTTTTGTATGATTATTAATTGAGATAATAAATAATGTTAGTTTTGTTATTGCTTGGATTTGTGAGGTTTTTTCGAGAAATTTAGGATGTTATTTTTTTAAGTTGCATTTATCAGAATGATTATAATTCAATGTTGTTAGTTTTCTATTATAACAGGCTCCTATCTGTCTAATATTATAAGTAAAGTGCAATTTTCTAAACACTTGTTTTATTACATCACTGAAATATATTTTATGAAGAGGTTTAACATTGCTTACAGTAATGGATTAACAGAAAAAAAATATTAAAAAAGTCTATATTCGGACTTAACATTATATTTTATTTTTATTTTCTAACAAACAAAGCTGTAAATACGTCTTACACTTTGATAATTGAAGCCGGAATTAAGCAAAAAAGGCCGTAAGTAGTACTTACCCGATGTATTTCATCATAGTATAAAACTTCGTAAAAGATGTAACCATGAATACTTACAGTTTAATAATTATTTAGAAAACGATGAGTGGAGTAAGAATCTTTACGTTTGTGGATTACTCGTAAATAAATAAGAAAAAAGTCCGTAAAACTTTAAATATTAATTTGTTTATTAACTAGATCATTGAGATATTTTATATATAAACAAAAAGAAAGCTTGATTTTTTTCCTATTTTTTGGTATATAACAAAAGAACATAGCATGAAAACTATAGTAGGTATATCTGGTTTAACAGTTTTTTTGCTCTCCTGTAAAGTTTGTGTTTTCGTCTTACGCCTTTGTTTCCCTGGGGGTGCGACATCTTTAGCCACTCAGCAAAAATTAAGAGAGTTCGACTGGGAGGTCCTAGTGCATCCACCATATAGCCCTGACCTTGCGCCTTCAGATTTTCACCTGTTTCGGTCTCTGCAGAATTCTTTAGGTTCTGTAAGGTTGACCTCAAGAGAGGACTGCCAAAACTATTTGTCCCGTTTTTTTGATCAGAAGTCCCTAAGTTTCTACAGTAACGGGATGATGTCTCTGCCCACAAAATGGCAGAAAGTTATTCAACAAAACGGTACATATATATTGTAAATAAATGTAAATAAACTTTGAAAAAAATGTCTTGACTTTTCATACAAAAATACGAAAAGACTTTTTCCCCAACCTATTATGTATGCACTAGAAAGTTGTCAATGTAAATGTCTGCTAATTGTGATCAAGCCGAAGATCGTTAGCGTCAAATCAAAATATATTCGAACCCAGAAAGTTTCCTACCCAGAAGCCGGGCTATAGTTCGCATCCTTGAAGCAATTCGATTCACTACTCTATCGGTCGCTCAAAATCTTTGTTGAAATTAAGTAACGTATTTCATTTAGTATATTTGATGAAGAAAAATTCAAAACAAAAAAAAACAAGATTAAACACCAAGGCTTCCAAACTCAAAAAAAAAGAAAAAAAAGTGGGTACACAAACTCCGTACATAACGAAAGAGGAAGCATACTCAAAGCATTGGCCCGTACAAATTTTAATGAGTCCATCCACTACAATACAAACAGATTTTTTCATCCAAGCCACATTATTATCTCGAAGCGGATCTGTGCTACGAAATATTGCAATGTTCAGGCTGTACACAGTTTATTCCTTTGATCTTTTTTTAATGACGGCTGAGTTTGAATACGCGCGAAATAAAATGTTTTCACAAATCGGACTTCTATTGGCTGCTTAGTTACCTTTTTTCTTCATTCGTTGTGTGCTGAAAGAAGCTTATAGTTCAATTGGTGATCAGTGTTACGCTTGCAATGTCATCATCATCATCTCAGCCATCAGACGTCCACTGCTGAACATAGCCTCCTTAATAGATTTCCACATAGAGCTATCCTGAGTCGCCTATATCCATCAGCTTCCCGCCGCCTTGACCAGATCATCGGTCCATCGCGTGGGAGGCCGTTCTCTACTACGTTTACCGGTTCGCGGTCGCCATAGCAGAACCTTGACGCCCCATCGGTCGTTGGTTCTTCGAGCTATGTGCCCCGCCCATTGCCACTTCAGCCTGCAAACTCGCCTCGCTATGTCGCTTGCAATGTATTGTAACATAAAACTTCCTGCCATGCTCTCAAATTATCTGGGGTTTGGCAAAGAGTTTTATCAAAACCCCAGAAATGATCGGCCTACTTCCACATCGGGGTACTGATCCTATGTACAATGTCGGTAACTTCAGCTCTCTGGCGAATGACATCATTACGAATTCTATCTGTCAAAGGAATTCCGAGAGTAGCGCGCTCCATCGCACGCTGAGCTACTTTAATAGCTAATGTCTTATGCGAAAATAATTCTGGCTATATTTTGGTCCGATTGTTACGTTTTTATCTTTATAGTAAGAATTATTAGACCAAAACTGCATAATCCATACTTATGCTATCTCTGTTTCCAAGATTCCAAGGTAGGTTCCAAATTTTTCGATGTATCGTATCATCGATTGCTCGATTAGATTTGAATTTAAATGGAATATTAATAAAGTGTTATTCATTTCTGATTGTGAAAGTCAAAAAAATATAGGAGCATCACTTCACGAGGTCAGAAGCTGTGCTACGAGCAGAAGTTTTGTTGTCAGAGAACAAGCTTTTATGCAACATATAAAGGTGGCTGGCCACACGCTACGGAATAGTCTTATCACCGACCAGACACTAAAGCGAGATTTAAACCCTAAAGACCAAAGGTAAATTTAACTTCCTTTCGGTATCAAATCAGCGATTAATCAATAGGAAGCTGGTCGTTCCTCTGTAAGACCTGACGTACGTGTTTCCCAGCTACTGTAGTCCCGAGCCTTTACAGCGACCCTTACAATAGCATATAAGCAGACCGTCATAAATGGGTGCGCTTAATACAGCACATATTCCACGTACGAAGCAACATTTTTTTTTTGATCTGCATCGACTGCTTACCATCTTCAGGCAGGTCGTTGTCACGTGTCAAATTAAAAAGTTAAAAAACGTGAAGTATATATTGAGTAAGAGTACTATTGTTATAATGCATTACAATAAATTCAACTACATTTGAGCAGCTTAAAAATTCGTTTGGAAACGTATCGTTTACTTCAAGTGGTATCAAGTCTGAGCTTGCTTGAGACACAGCAATCCAAGACACATTTATTCTGCAGCAAGATGCATTGAATGAGCCGGCTCTTATGGAAAGAGGATGAGATTTCGCAAAGAATAATTTATGGTGCAGATGTTTAATGGATTGTTGAACTTGCCCATACCGCTGGATGTCCATAAATACTTTTGAGGTTGTATTTTTAAAAATTACTTTTGAGCTTTTTTCTTTCTTTTTTTTAATAATAATCTTATCTTAAGTGTGAAGCCATGTTATATATAAAGGTTGTCTCAGTAAGAGAGCACTTTTTCATTTTAAAATAAAATCAAGTATTTTATGACAGAGTTGTTATATTATTATTTTATTGTAAAGAAGACATGTTCCGATTAAGTATCAAATAAAATATCCGTCAAATGACTCCCACGGCTCCGATGGCAAGCCATTACTCTTTTCATGAAATTTTCCACGACTTTTACACAGAGATGTGGCTGCATCTCACTGATGACTAGTTGGATTTCCGATTTGCGCTCAGGAAATGTTTCGGGTTTATTATCCCGTTATTGTCATGAACAGTTATGTCTGTCATTATTAGGAAGTCAGTGCCATTTAACATTCTGACAGCTGATTTAACCATAAGATGTTTCCCTCTGGGCTGTGGAGGTCAAACGGCAGTCGCTCCATGCAATAACTGGATTTCAGACAAATTTGTTTAGACCAGTAAGCAGCAGACCTTTGCCTTGCATTTAAGGTTAATAAAGAAAAGTGGGACGCAAGCTTGAGTGCCAACTAGTGGTATGAAATAAAAAGGTATATTTGTGATTACAGTAGCATACCTGCTCGTTCTATTTGTCATTCTTTATCGACTCAATCGCACAGTCAAACCATCTCTTTAGCGATCTTTCCTTACCCCTTCATCCGCTAATGTTCATAAATTATAGGGATCCAGTTGAAAATCAGCGTCAGTCTACCGCTGACTAAATGCTTAACTGGATTACCATTTGGTATCGACTTGTTTGCATAGTCAATCCATCTGTTTATCGATCTTTCCTTACCCCTTCATCCGCTAATGTTCATAAATTATAGGCATCCAGTTATAGGCAAATCTGCGTCAGCCTTACCGCTGGCCAAATGCTTAACTGGACAACCATTTGGTACAGTCGTGAGATACTCGACCAAATCTAACCTATGAATTGTGGTTCCATTATTGTAACTGCTTGTTTAGTATAATATCTCTCTCTATAGTCGGTTTCTCATGTCTGAGGATCGTGGTTAGTATCGGAGTAACATTTGGAGCGTAAGATCTGCTTCCGCCGGTTCCGATCCAGCGCGTCTTTCATGATCGCGTAGAGTTTGGAGGACGATGAGTCTTTCACTTGATCGTTCCATCTGGTTAGTGCACGACCACGATTTTAGGTTTATATACCTGTTTGTTAACTGTAATGTCCTGTATCTTGTATCAAATAAAAAAGCTTGTATTTGTATCTTTTATAATATGTTCGCTTGAAAGGTATACCTTTCAAATATATATATATATATCTACACACATATCTATATACATATCTATATATATACATATCTGCTGTCATATTATTATATTGTAAAACTATCGCACGCTATACACCACATCTTTATAATTTCAATCCTGGAAAGAAAAACACTTCATAATTTCTCTCAGAGAACTTGAATTTTTTGGCACAAAACCACTTTTTACTCTTTGGACCGTCCTGAACATCAGTTCATGCATTTTAATGAGTGCCAGCGCATCGTCCGTATGCAAACATGCATCTGAATAGCCACCCTCGACATTTTTATACCGAATGTTGTTTTTGCCCCGGAAAAACTATTCGTATTGACGTCAAAGAGCTTTGCATTATGAGAGAGGCGGCTTTATTAACTGCACAGTGTACAGTTCATATTTTTTGTGTCAGTCCATGCCATTTTAATCTGTAGTGAATCTGCTTACGGTCCCTTTTGAGTTTTGGTACGGCTTTGAAATTGGGATTCTGTGTTGATATGAGTCGTGACACAATTTGCTTTTTAATGGTTATAGTGGGCTATGAATCTCTGCTTCAGGATATTTTCACTATGTCTTATTAGACATGGCAGTTTAAATGTCAGTTTTTGATGAAGTATTCAGGAATCTCGAAACGCGCACCTGTGACTTTAAGAAGTTATGTGCGTATCTATAGCTTGCTCCGTGCCTCGAAGAGCACTTCAAGACATTGGTCCCAGATATTAGGATCTATTGCAGGCGTTATTAGAAATTCAGTGCTTTCCAATGTCAACCATTGAATGGCTTTGCTTTCTGTTTTGCGGAGATCAAACGGCAGTTTCTACGGAAGACCAGCGTCGAGGCGTTTTCGTGACACCTCGGCTTTATGCTGAGTGTATACCTTTTTTGTGACACTCTTTAAGTAGTTACTTAAATATAATGTACCTGTTTTCTTTTGATGTTGTCACAGAATAAATTAATTTTCTTTCTTTTCTTTCAGTTTCTCCATGTAATAACTGAAATTCGCCAAAATCTTGATGCAGACCTTAGGCCCTAGGTCTAAGGGAACCGGTATCTAGCTAGGATATGATGATATATGTCAAGTAAACGCAAATTAAAACTTATTTAGACATTGTGAAACAAGCCCATAGTGTAATTAAGTGTGTACAGCTTTTCCTTAAAAGCCATAAATCAAGCTAAGTTAAATTGGTAATATATTCGTTTCGTTTATTACATTAAATATATAGGTCGTACTCTTACTAGATAGAGCGATGTCAATACATACATACATAAAATCACGCCTGTTTCCCCGAAGAGTGATTGAAGTCGAAGAGCTGAAGATTGAGCTCAGTAGTTTTCGATTTGAGAAGCTTATGTCTAGCAGTGAAGCAATATAGGCTGCAACATCAGGCTCTTGATAATTAATCAACTCTGCCGAACATAAAAGTGCCCGGTAAGCGGCAATAGGCTCGTCACCTATTACGTGAGATAATATAATTGGCGAAATGTGGGCATATAATATGCCTCTGCCTCCCCCTTCTGGGAAACAGGCGTGATGTTATGTATGTACGTATGATGAATCAAAGACGCTGTCTATGTTTTTCGCCATTACTACATACGTTGCGTTTGGTCTAGAATAAATTGTCTTTAAAAAAAGACTTACAATTGCTTGCTATGGATATCTGGAAAGTAACGCCTGAGTAATTAAATTATTTTGCAGAATTGGTATATCCTGTACATAAAACTTAAGCGACCCCTTTTAACTGCCACCACCTACTGGATTTAACGTCAGAACTGTATTATGAAAAGCTCATTAAGCGCTTGATGTCCTCAGAAGTTTGATAATTAGCTAAGTTAGTGCTGTGGCTAGTGAGGTTAAATTAAAGTTGAGTGGACTATTTGGTTCATTGTACTATAATCCGTTGCCTCTCGGCGTAAATAATAATAATTTACTCTTTTTTGTACTACATCATTAAGATTACACACAAACAAAGAAAATTAACTAGGTAGATATATATATACAATGGGTTCGTTCGTGGAGATATTTCATTCAGAATTTATTCATCGCATGTTTGGCAGTGCCACAGCCCCATAAAATTACTCAAGACTACCACATATAGTTATAAACGTGACCATAATCTATACGTGTCTTTCCAAGCACATGCTTTGGTAAACCGTATGTTTGGCATTTTAAGTTTAAGGCGCTGAAGGAAGCTCTCGATATTAAATGCCGAGTTAATAGACACTCATACAAGAAACTGACCTCTTAGTGTTTCACTGTAGTGATAATTTTCGACCCCGTTATACTGCGGAGCTAAGAACGCTTCCTGAAAAATAACATATATATCATCATCATCATCTCAGCCCATTAACGTCCCACTACTGAGCACGAGCCTCCTCTCACATATTTAGGTGTGAGGGTATTGGGTCATACTCCACCACGCTGACCCAGTGCGGATCGGCGGAGGCAGGTGTATGGCGTCCTGCTGTTAGAGTTTTTTAAGCCGCCCATTAGGCCTCTAACATGGCTTAACGACTACCACATTTTGTGATAACCGGGACCAACGGCTTAACGGGCCTTCCGAAGCACGGAAGCGCTCGATATTAAATGCCACACAAACGGTCACCCATCCAAGGTCTGACCTCTGTAAACTCTGCTGTATTTCGGTGATCGTTTCCGACCACCTAGCACCGCAGAGCTACGAGCGCTTCTATATATACATACAATCACGCCTGTTTCCCCGAAGAGGTAGGTTTATTATAAGCCCACATTTCGTCAATTTTATAGTTGGTCCCACGAAATAGGTGGCGAGCCTATTGCCGCTTGCCGGGTACTTTTATGTTAGCCAGAGCCTCGTCCGTTGATCGGCAGGTGCACCCTTGCAGGTGAGGTTGTCGTGGACTCCTATGATGTAATTAGGATCCGTATACAAAATAGTAATTCTTTACAAATAGCAAACTATTATTATGAAAGCATTGCGCGTGATGAAACTGAAGTTACCGAACTATCTAACTTTGCAGCGCCGCCGGTTAATTAGGCGGGATTAAAGTTCAACAGCCGTTAGGTTCACTTTATCTTCGGTAAATTTATTTAAGTCTTTTCTTTCATAATTTATATCGAGTATTTTTCTTATAAGAAAGTCTAAAACTTAATCGGCTTGGCAGTTTAAAAACCTCCTTAAGGAGCGAATTTCATTGCTCATCAAGTGATGGACTAAAAATATATTTGTAACAAATCCCGCGCAACTATAATTTCCCAAAAAATCGAGAAGCAATCTTCAGGTGAGATAGGATCCTCGGAACAACAATGTCTTCATGACCAACGCTAAAACGAGAGTGACTAGCTGAGCGTGAACGAACAAAATACGTTCTCTAGATCACCCTTATTTCGAATGGTCTATGTAATAAATAAAGATCAAAAATTATTTATTACCAACTCACACCTAATGAATTATTTTTAGGGCTTCTTGGCGGGAAAGTGAAGCGTCATGTCTGCAGTTTTGTTTTATTTTCTAAAATTTGTGATATTTCTAACGTTAATGTGTAATAACGGTGGATTATTAACCGTTAAGTGTTTGTGAACTTACATGGGTGTTGGTAAATCAAACGAAACAGTGCAACATCACTTTTCAAATTCTCTCAAGTAGTCCATGTGAGATCTCAGTATAGTCCCACGTCTTTACTGAGGACTCAAGGGGCTTAGGGGAGGGTATCTCATTTATCATCTTTATCACCTCTCATCCTCTTTTACTATGAGTTATATATCACTTACTTGACACTGGCTAAATGTGCTAGACGCACGAAGCCATTATTTAAAATAAAGAAAGAAATAATTATTTTTTAAATGACAGAACTGTTTATCGGCTTAGAATTTGGGATTTAATCAAAGAGATCGTATTACATTATCATTATCATCTTAGTCCACGTCCCACTAATGAACACGGGCCTCCTGTACAAACCTAGGTAAGAGGGAATTGGGTCATACTCCACCACGCTGACCCAGTGCGGATTGGCGGAGGCAGGTATGTAGCGTCCTGCTGTTAGAATTTTTCAAGCCGCCCAATTAGGTAAGGGGGAATTGGGTCATATTCCACTACGCTAACTAGCCCTGCAGTGCGGCTGGTCCATTTTATTTTATTATGCATTCATTCTGGTTATCATCTAAAAAAGACTTAGCCAACAAAAGTTTTTCATATGTCCCTTAATTAAGTAAATGAGTGGAATGTTTGACGACCGATATGGCATGGAGGTCAGTATACCGACACTTCACTCCAGAGGTCGTGGGTTCGATTCCCACACAGGACAAATCTTTGTGTGCATGAACATGAATATTTTTTCTGGTCTGGGTGTTTTCCTATGCATATTAAGTATGTATTTACAAAAAAAAATTATGTAAGTATGTTTATCCGTTGTTTAGTATCCATAACACAAGTTCTTAATGATACTTATCTTGGAACTAAATAATTGGTGTAATTGTCAGAAAATATTAATTTATTATTATTTATAATGTACCACCAGATTAGGACCTTGTCTGACAGTTGGTGGAATGACCATTAGTTTGGACTTAAGACCTTGTATGACAGCTAGTAAAGTCCAAAGCTGTACCAAATAATTTAAGATCTGTCATCTCAGTCTCCCTTGTATATGGATTACTTAAGTATTCTAATCCTTATAAAGACAGTTTATTTTTTTGATTCAGGAGTTACTTTGTGAATATCCATTTTAGAAACGAGAGAGTTTCTTTCTCATTTAAGCGTTGGTCTTATATTATAGTGGTTAGCTTTCTGATCTTACCTGAAGATGCCCATATAATTTTTTTCAAGAATGTAATGTTGCGCGGGAAAAAAAGACAGTTTAATTTACATATTTTTTTGATTCAGGAGGATGGAGTACCTTTGTGAATATTCATTAATAATAAAAATAAAATAATATTCTTTATTAGCACACTGATAGAGGCCTAATGGCATTGAGATTGCCTTTTGTACATACGTATTTTGATGAGTGTGCAACAAAGACTACATAAAAAAGTACCCTAAACCGACGGGCGTGTATGAGAAGGTAAATGAAGGAAGAAGGAGTGTGAATGAAGCTAAGAAAGTGTGCTAGAATCGTAGCAAGTGGAATGATGTGATCTTTGCCTACCCCTACGGGAAGGAGGCGTGACATTATGGAAGTATAAATATATGTCTGTAATCATCATTACAGCGTATGGCGTTGAGCTGCCTGAATCCTAATTAAAATTCCCAGTGCCAGTTGGCGTAGCCTCTTTTCAGCAGCTGGAGTCAGAAGATGATGTCCTTCAAGAGCACTGGGCAAAGGGTACAGCTGGCAATCGTTAACAATATGGGCTATAGTTTGATCTGGCGCTCCACAATAACAGACCGAAGATCATCATCATCATTTCAGCCCATTATTGTCCCACTACTGAGCACGAGCCTCCTCTCACATATCAAGGTGTGAGGGTCATGGGTCAAACTCCACCACGCGGACCCAGTACAGATTGGCGGAGGCAGATGTATGGCCCCCCCCCGACTGGTCTCCACCTTGTCGTGGTGAGGGGGCTGAGTACCTCCCGGTAGGGCGTAGGAGGCGCTAGGGAAAAGGTAACACCCAGAGACCGACGACTCTGGGTGCCCTTAGTACTGACTACCGGGGGAGAAACTAAGAGGGACCTATGGAGGGCGCTGCGGGTAGGCCAGGAGGACCCGCTCAGCAGCGCCAGGAGGGTGTAGGCAGCGGGGGCCCCTGCTGTCTAACCACGGACCCTCCGGGAAGTCGGCCACACACGCTATGGTCGCAGGGGGAGGTAGGAGGGGCGCGTCCACTGCGCCTCTCTGAGGAGGTCCTCCCGGTTTTGGTCCGGGGGACGTTGGCCGCAGGCGGGGTGTCAGAAGCTGCAACCCAGGTACTGGCCCCCGCCTCTTTCTCAACAAGCGGCGGGCGTCGTCGGAAGATTTTTAGTGGGTATTGCTGCCGGCGGTCGTGTCTGCCGGTGGTGAGTCCCACACCCCCTTTCGGTCCCCCTTTGGCCGGAAGGCAGTGCGTAAATGCATTTTGTTACCCTCGTAAAACAAAAAAAAAAAAAAAGGCAGGTGTATGGCGTCCTGCTGTTAGAATTTATCAAGCCGCCCAAACCGACCGTAGACCGAAGATAATTCCCGGTAATAAAACAGCGACAAATAAATACAGAAAAAATTATACCATTTACAATTGTTGGCAGAAATAGAACAAGATTTATAAGCTACAAGGAACAACACTATACAAAGCTGTGGTCGACTTAAGCGCTCATCTATTCGCCGAAGGCCAGGCACACGTTGCTTTAAGTCGGGCTAAGACGCTTGCAGGCCCTGCCATCTGTAAGCTGGATGCAAGAAGACTTAAGTAATCCTTTTGATGTAAACTCTATGCAATAATTCACAGTCTTACACAAGAATAATTATAATCTATGAAAACATTTACAAAGTCTTGCACAAGAATAATTGTAATCTATCTATAAAAAACATTTATAAAAGCCAAATATATACCTGCACTCCGCTCCTGAGGTCGTGGGTTGGATTCCCCACAGGACAAATCTTTCTGTGCATAAACATGAATATTTGTTCGGGGCTGGCTGATTTCCTATGTATATTATATATCTATTTATCCGTTGTTTTGTATCTATAACTTTTGACGACCGATATGGCGTGGAGGTCAGTATACCTGCACTTCACTCAAGAGGTCGTGGGTTCGATTCCCACACAGGACAAATATTTGTGTGCATGAACATGAATATTTGTTCTGGTCTGCGTGTTTTTCTATGTATATGAAGTAGGTTTAAAAAAAAAGTATGTAAGTATGTTTATCCGTTGTTTAGTACCCATAACACAAGTTCTTAATGATACTTATCTTGGAACTAAATAGTTGGTGTAATTGTCAGAAAATATTTCTTTATTTAAATATTTATTTATTTATAATACAAGTTCTTAATGATACTTATCTTGGAACTAAACAATTGGTGTAATTGTCAGTAAATATTTATAATAATAATATTTAACTAGCGGCCCCCAGCTAAGTCGAGCGCGTGTTTAATATGTAGCTACTTTCTTACTTAATGGATAAAAATTGCAGCTATTTGCCCATCCAAATCGCGTGTACATTTTATATTCTTAAAATGGTAAGTATTTTCGAGATTTTTTCATTCCTACTCTTGAATCTATAAAAAATTCAAACAAACTTTGCCGGACCAAGATTACCAAGAACTTGTGTTATGGATACTAAAGAAAAGATAAACATACATAAATACTTTTTTTTGTAAATACTTACTTAATATACATAGGAAATCAACAAGACCAGAAAAAATATTCATGTATAAGCACACAAAGATTTGTCCTGTGTGGGAATCAAACACACGGCCTTAGGAGCGGATTGTGGGTATACTCGCGACCACGCCATATCAGTGGTTTTATTAGTAAACTAAAATAGTGTACGATATAAAAGAATCTATATAGAGACGCCATATATTTTTCTTTGTTTACAGATGCCTCGCTTGTCAACGACACACACCGCACATCTTATGTTGGCACTTTTCAAGACACCCCTACGATATTACAGTAAGTTGAACTTTCTACCTTAACCCTATGCTATCATAGTCCTATATCCCACGCGCAATTGCCTGTCCATTTCCATATCTAAAGCTTCTTACACTAAACATTTCTAATACAATTCTCAGCTCTAAGTTAAAGTAGTTATGATTCAATTCTGCTTGCTGTTGACAGTTTGCAATGTTTTTCTATATTTAAGCAAATTTCGATCCTAAAACAGTGATGTTAGGTATTATATTGCTATAAAAAAGAGAAGTTGTTTTAATATTATAATGAGAATTAAAATAAAATAAGATGAGTCTGCATATGAAAGGTTTTGTATGAATGTAAAAAGTGTGGGTTTTTTAATACACTGGCTTACAAGATTAGCTTAGGATTGAACCTTTAAGCTAAAAGTTCTACGACTTGTATAGCAAAGTCTATTTGAGGTACTGTTCAAGATTATGATCCTAGGCCTCTTTCAGACATCACACCTCTCGTTATCAGAAGGGAGTAGATTCTCACACTCTAAAGAAAAAAAAAATTGCAATTGAAACGATTGATAGGTTGCGGTGACCATAACCCATTAGGTGGGTGCCTAAGTACCATCTTGTGGTATAAAAATAGTTTGATAACGGTTACACCTTAAACAGAGGAACAAACAGAAGTTACATCTCGCTTTAGCGTTGGTCGTGAAGACATCGTTGTTCTAAGACCAAGTGAAAATCATTTATTCAAGTTTGGCTCAATAGAGCAATTATGAAAGTCAAAACTTATAACCTGGCACGTCTATTCACTGCAGGCGGGAGCTTGATCTTAAAAGAACAGGCAAAAAAATCGTCAAGCTAAATTTTTTCTCCCGCCAGTTACAAGAAAATGTAAATAGTAAATCAATTTGACAAGTCTACAAAAACCTGAACCAGTCACAAGATTGAAAGGCTGTCTGATATATCAAAGAAAGAAAGAAAGAGATAAATTTATTCAGCACTTCCAAAAATACTTATCATTGTTATTTTATAGCATTAAATACATACATTCACGCCTATTCCCCCGAAAGGGTAGGCATATTAAATACTTAAGTACTTATTACCTGAAGATGCATTGTGTAAGGGCGAAACACGTGTCGCGTTCAATTGTTTCTTTTTCGGGAAATTAAAGTTGCGCGAGAGTTGTCACAAAGATATTTATGTGAACATACCTTTCGGTTTATCCTTCGAATGCAATATGCTATTCAAAACAAAAAACCTAATTTCAATAAAAGTGATAGTTGGGATATACCACTTATGACCCTATGTTACAGTAAGAGAAGTGTATAGAGGAAGATCTCAAAATGATCATAGTAACCTCGTTTTGTAAATCCGAATACAAACATTTGCAATAATTTGCATTTTTAACCGGTGCTTATAGATTCAAGTGACGTTATAATGCACACTTACAACATACATAAATAAACATAGAGTTAATAAATAAGCCCTTGAATAGCCCGTTAATAAAACTCAATTTACAATGAAGCCATAAAACCAAGAAAATCTAGATATTATTCAACTAAACTATAATTTAAAAGCAAACAAGTGCAGTAAATTCAGAAGATCCCACGGATTTCATGTGTCAACTAAGCGTCTACAATACGATGTGAAGTCGTATTATTGCGGAGGCCAGACGAGCGAACTTTATTTATTTATTTGTCCCAAGCTGACGCGACAGACCGTTGCTCTATCTTATTTAAGCTCATTCTGTCATTTGCGCTAACGTCAATGTCAAACGACTGACAGCTTTGTCAAACGTCATGGTTATAATAAAAAGTTTATAATATTTTCAAAGTGAATTTAAAAAGTGAATGAGTAAATTATAATTAAGTTTAACTAAGCGACTTCTTGGCGAGAAAGTGAAGCGTCATGTCTGCAGTTTTGTTTTATTTTCTAAAACTTGTGATATTTCTAACATCAATGTGTAATAACGGTGGATTATTAACCGTTAAGTGTTTGTGAACATACATGAGTGTTGGTAAATCAAACAAAACAGTCACTTTTCAAATTATCTCTCAAGAAGTCCATGTGAGATCTCAGTATAGTCCCACACCTTACTGAGGACTCAAGGGGCTTAGGAGAGGGTATCTCATTTACCATTTATCATCTTTATCACCACTCATTCTCATTTACTGTGAATTATATATTATTAATATATCACTTACTTGACACTGGCTAAATGTGCTAGACGCACGAAGCCATTATTAAAAAAAAAAAACCTTGTCCATACAGCAGCGAAAACAATATCAAAATAATTATCCAAGTAGATGCAGTCGTTCCAATGACATACGCGTTCAGATATTTCGGCGATCCATTATACATATTAAATAAGAAGATATTTCATAAGATAAAATTAGTACTAACAGCATGATTTGTTCCTTGTTTTTAACCACCTTAGAAATGATTAACGGAGTTTTTCAATTCGTCGGGGGTTTTTGTGTATGTTCTCCGAAGATGGCTGTACCAATCAAGAATTTTCAGCAATATTTCAAAGTCGTTTCTAAATTTTGAGGGGATTTTTGTGGATTACTCCATGGACGACATAACGCTTTATTACTAAAAGTAATCACTTCTTATAATTGCTATAAATTACTTATTGCTGCAGTTTTTTAATTATTAAATTTAAGATCAATAAAGTTAATAGTCGTCGAATACATCTCTGTCGATGATAATAGATGGAGCTACTGTGTGTTAAATTGGCGACCTCTTGCTCGAAGACGGAGAGTTGATAGATCACCTACCAGACGGTCTGATGATATCTGATATTGTGTCTGTCTGGACCAGACAAACTAGCAACAAAGCAGAGTGGAGACGTATTGGAGAGGCATTTGCCCAACGGTGGAAAGAAAGGAGCTGAAGAAGAAGAAAGTCAATAGTAGTTTGCTTGTCTCAAATTTTCATAGTAAAAGTTCTTGAACATAAAAATTTACTTTCAATGGTAGTTCGAAGACGTATATCATCGTGGTAAACTGTTTGACTGCAAGTGCATTGAAAACTCTCTGTCGTCGCGTGTTTTCCCCGTCTTCTTGCTTTTAAGTGAGGTGTGAAACTGCAATAATGCGGCATGTCATTAGTGGGTGTTGTTACTCTGTTTATTCCACATAATAGAGCGCCGTTTTTTTTAAATCTTCGTTAGCTAACTATCATTATAAAACGACGCAAATAGTACTTTTACAGCATAGTTTAGAAGATGTTGTTACACTGTACCAGTCTTATAACAATAGGCAAAGCATTTCAAAGTTGAGGAACCTCAAAATGGAAATAGTAAATTGATGTGTAATTTTTTTTTGAAATATCTCATAAAAACGCTCGTCTGTCTTGAGCTTAAGTCCTAGTTGCCGGTTGAAAAGCCTCTTTTCCTGGTGTGGTAAAGCTATCGAGTGAAGCGGCGAGGGATCTTTAAGCCGATTAGAAGGGCTCTGCTTCCAATATGATTAGACCTGTAAACATTCAGATACTAGCTTCCTTTTAATGTGAGATTTGACAAATCATTCTCAATGGATAGATGAATTTGGAGCGCTTTAGTAGGCGAGAGTTTTCATCATCTTAGCCCATCGTCCCACTATTGAGCACGAGCCTTCTCTCACATGCCAAGGTGCAGGTATTGGATCATAGTCCACCACGCAGACCCAGTGTGGATTGACGGAGGCAGGTGTATGGCGTCCTGCTGTTAGAATATTTCAGGCCGCCCAATAAGCCCTTTAACGTGGCTTAACTACTGCCACATTTAGTGTTAGCCGGATTTACTGGTTTATATGTTCATAAATATATAATATGTTTTTATAAACCCTTGCTTTAATTGCGAAATCAAACTCAACTGCGTTGCACTGAAATTAGAGATTAATTTATTTTTACCACTAATTTATACAATTCAAACATTATTCTAAGGTTTCTCTAATTACAATTAGAGAAACAACACAAAGCTACTAATTCGCAATAATTATTTTTTCTTAATATACTTTTAGATTCAATGGTGTATTTTAATCTTTGGCACAGATTGTCATGTCTCCTCCTTATTTAAATTACAATGTTTTAGAATTCTATTACCATTTTTGTAAGTAACAATCTTTATTTTGTTACAGAACACAAGTCAGCCAGACCTATATAAATGGTAAGTAAAATAAATTTATGCTTTTAAAATTAATTTAAGTTTAGAATTTAAAATATATTATGTTAGAAAATAGAATTATCAGCAATATGTTAATCGTGATTTCGGTATTTTGAAACAATGGAATGAAAAAAATGTGGCAAAACGTTTAGGTATAATGAAATTCGTACTGAAAAAATTCGGAATTAAAATAGGTAACCGTACTGTACGGTACGTTACGCTCCGCAAAGAGTGGAATCAATTGTAAAGTAGAATGTTTAGTTCTGGACGAGAGTGGAGACATAAAAAAATTAATAAGTTTCTACAAAATGCTGCAACCCGGAGAAAAATAAAAAATGATAATCTTATTGCCAATGTTTTACGTCAACCTCCACAGCTGTACTGTTGGATTAAGTCCATGTCAGACTTCAGCTTAAAGTCTAGAGTTATAAAGGTTTTTTTAGCAAAATATTATGCTTAGGACTTAATGTTTAAATACACAAGTGGCGCGCCCTCGCTTCCCTTCGGTAGCTTAATAGCTATTATTATTAAATTAATATTACATAAAAGTAGTTGCGCCGCGACTTCGTCCGCGGGAAAATCTATTTTAAAATCCAACTCAAATGTTTAATTCTTTGCCGCATTAATGTACATGAGAAGTATTTATTTTCAATAGATATAATAATCTGGAAAATTATATTCTGTCAATTACACCAATTATTTAGTTCCAAGATAAGCATCATTAAAAACTTGTTTTATGGATACTAAATAACGGATAAAAATACATAAATACTTTTTTATTGTAAATACATACTTAATATACACCTACACCAGAACAAATATTCGTTTTTATGTACACATAGGTTTGTCCTGATTGGGAATCGAACCCACGACCTCCCAGCAGCCACAGCCAGTAGGATGGCGCAGCTGCCCATCATCCTGTAGAATTTCTCTTCGTCGACTCTTACGACTCCCCGTGAGATGAGAGGGGGTGGCACTATTCTAGGCCGGTACCACACGGCGCCTATTAGTATATTATACTAGTATGAATCTTACTCATTGGGTTACATTATGGCAGTTTTCTTAGGATATTTTTTCTTGTTTCAGTAATTAAAATTTTCTATGCTTCTAAGATGCGTTCGGGAAACTGCGCTATATCTTCTCGTCAAACATACCTCAGTGTCTTAAGACGAAAGTCTTTGAACAGTGTGTGTTGCCAGTGGTGACGTACGGGGCTTAGTCGCAGAATGTCCAATTCTCAAAATGTCCAGAGTAAGCAAACATGTAAAAAATTACGAGAAGAAAAGACTGCACATTATAACTGATTTTTTTTTTCTTGAATATATATGAATAATCTTAACCAATAGGTTTTATTGGGTACTGAGACTTGGTGCCTGACTATGGGCCTCATTAGAAAGCTCAAAGTCGCTCAGCGTGCAATGGAGAGAGCTATGCTCGGAGTGTCCCTACGTGATCGAATTAGAAATAAGGAAATCCATAGGAGGACTGGAGTGACCGACATAGTGAGGCGAGTTTCCAGGCTGAAGTGGCAATGGGCGGGGCACAAAGCTCGAAGAACCGACGGCCGATGGGGCGTTAAGGTTCTTCAATGGCGACCGCGAACAGAGTAGAGGACGGCCTCCCACGCGATGGACCGATGATCTGCTTTGGAATCTTTCGAGTATTCTGACGCGCCAAGTAACGCGAGCCGCTTTTTGCTCTTCACAGAGCGAATGCGGTAACCATCGAAAAAACAACTTTTTTACGCCTAATTGTTCATGCCATAATATTTGTATTTGACTCATGCCAATGTCTAAAGTTGTCTGAATTTCGCGGTATGTCACATGTCGATCTTCCTCAATCAGCTTACGCACAGCATCAACGTTTTCTTGGATGATTGCAGTTTTTGGACGACCTTGAAGGGGATCATCACTGAGCTTGACACGTCCACGTTGAAATTCAGCAAACCAACGTTAAATTGTGGTTTTGGATGGTGCTTCATCACCAAATGCAGAAATCATCCGGTCAATACGCTGTTTTTGTGTTAAACCACTTCAAAAGTCATAATAAATCATCGCTCTTGAATTTTCTCGAGTCAATTGCATTTTCTCAACGACAAAAAAAGTTTGACAAGAACTTTTGACACGTTCGATATTCTTTTTTAAAACAAATAAATAGTATTCGATATTTAAAACTAATATTTTTTTAATTAAACTAATTTTAACATGACAGGAACAGTGAAAATATTCCATTCCCGATACTTTTAGTGCAGCCCTCGAAAATAATCGACTGACGACACTATGGACATACTCCATAGCAATCAATAGATGGAACCATCAATTAAATATCTACTATTTGGCATAATCCGCATTTGACCGGGTTACGTCCGAACGTCAAGCGGCGTTCAGTCAGAAGTGGTGCTGTCCTCTCCATTGAAGCTGCAATTTGTGGTCAAGTGGGAAAATGTCCGGATTGTGTCCATAAATAATATAATCTCATTCACAAATAAGTGTTATGTAATACAGTAGTATTATAGCTAAGATTATACCCTCACACCTTGATATGTGTAAGGAGGCTCGTGCTCAGTAGTGGGACGTTAATGGGCTGTGATGATGATAGCTAAGATTGTAATCGATCAATAATATGTTTTTTAAGCTATTGCATACCTTCTATCGCGGGCCTTGAGCGTGGAGACCGAATCCAGAAATTCCGTAACGAAAAAAAAACCAACACCCCCACTCCGTTCGGCACAGCGGTGATACTTTTAAGTTTTTCCATCTATCGATAAAAAGCAGAACTTTTAATGACTTTTTGAAATATCACGCTTGTCTCGTTAGTTCAGCATACCGCATTTAGGTGCCATTGGTTGTATCGGCGTTACTGCGCATTCGTATTTTATTTTATATATAAGTAATACACATCTATGCCGCGCAGAGAAAGTATATATGATATTATATTTTAAAATATAAAATCATATATTAAAATAATTAATTGTAATTGCATAAGTTGATAAAAAATGCTGTGCAATAGCTTCACCGCGGCAGTCTTCGAGTGCCACACTTCCTTTTTTTCTGTATAGTAACGCATTATAACGCTGAGGTTATAGCCTCTCTTGAGGATCTACAGCTGTGTCTTCTACCGGAACTGCTATAGCGAGTGTTCTGAGAAGCTTTTCGATCTCATCCCGCCCTCTCTTTTCCTCTCCCGAACAACTCGTGGTGGTCAAAGAAACCATCCACATACTGTGCAAACTATCAGCACTCAAACCAAGAAATTTGGTGAGTCCCTTCTAAATAAAACAATTAAGCTCTGGAATTCCTTGCCGGCTCATGTGTTTCCTAGTTCCTATAATCCCAGGTCTTTTAAGTGGGGCGTGAAACAGCATCTTAGCAGGCCGCCATGAGTGCGTCCGCTTAGTGCTTATTTCTCGGCATGAAGCGCCTTAATTTTTTTGGACTGTATCGACTCTTTATTGTCAGACAGGATGTAATCATATGACGTGACAATTTAAAAAAATGGTTGCCTGTAAAGTCGTTTTTACGGGCGAAGATTTTACGTGACAACGTCTTTTTCTCGGTAGAATATTTATTGATATGAATATAATTAAATTGCACAATAGGAACAAGGAATTGAATGAAAATAAGAATTGCACAAATTTTAACTATAGAAATATATTTTGTTTACTAAAACATTGTACACTAGTGCTGCGCGCGCGGCAGACCGATCATAGTTGAGTGGGAGAGAGACGCAAGGCATTCGCCGGGCCTCTCTCTCGTTCGGTGACTCATCGTAACGTTACCGAGCGTTACACTTTTTCATAAGTGACTCCCAGCCGCAACCTAATTTAAGACGTTGTCACGTCAAAAATAAAGCCGTTAGTATAAAGTAATGTGATGGACTTCTTGGCGGGAAAGTGAAGAGTCATGTCTGCAGTTTTGTATTATTTTCTAAAATTTGTGATATTTCTAACATTAATGTGTAATAACGGTGGATTATTAACCGTTAAGTGTTTGTGAACATACATGAGTGTTGGTAAATCAAACAAAACAGTGCAACATCACTTTTCAAATTTTCTCTCAAGTAGTCCATGTGAGATCTCAGTATAGTCCCACATCTTTACTGAGGACTCAAGGGGCTTAGGGGAGGGTATCTCATTTACCATTTATCATCTTTATCACCACTCATTCTCATTTAATATAATTTATATGATATTAATATATCTCTAACTTGACACTGGCTAAATGTGCAAACCGCACGAAGCCATTATTTAAAAGAAGAAGAAGAAGAAGTAATGTGATGGACTTCTTGGCGGAAAAGTGAAGCGTCATGTCTGCAGTTTTGTTTTATTTTCTAAACTTTGTTATATTTCGAACATTAATGTGTAATAACGGTGGATTATTAACCGTTAAGTGTTTGTGAACGTACACAAGTGTTGGTAAATGAAAAAAAACAGTGCAACATCACTTTTCAAATTCTCTCAAGAAGTCCATGTGACTCAAGGGGTTTAGGAGAGGGCATCTCATTTACCATTTAACATAATTATCACCACTCATTTTTTTACTATGATTTTTATAAAACTAAGATATCTCTTACTCAACGCTGGCTAAATGTGCTAAACGCTTGAAGCCATTATTTAAAAAAAAAAGTAATGTGATATTTGTCTTGAATTTTCCCTTAGTAAGCTCAAGCTTTTATGGCAAACATCTTACGGAATAGGCACTGGGGAATCTGTAGATAGATAGTTAGAAATACTCTTTATTTACCAAAACACCTTAAAAACTATAGATCACAATGAATATTGAAACACAATGAGAAAGTCAATCTAGGCGATCTTATCGCTAAAAGCGATCTCTTCCAGACAACCCGACGCAAAGGAGAGAACAGGAAAGCAGTAGGCAGAGCACAAAAACTTTAAAAAGAATAAACATAATTTATTGATTCAGGCGTTACTTTGCGGAAATCCATTGTAAGCAAGTGATGGATTAAAAATCTATAATAATAATCTATAATATTAAAAATCTATAAAAATTAATATAATCTATATAAATCTAGATATTTTTAATCCATCACTTGCAAAGAATAAACACCAAAACTGTAGATTGAACTATAAAGAATAGATTTACCTACATAATAAATCGAGAGACGAATCTGTGGTCCGCCGTTCGGCATAATCCGCTTTTGACCGGGTTACGTCCGAACGTCAAGCGGTGTTCATTCCGAAGTGGAATTATCCTCTCCATCGATGTTCCAATTCGTGGAAAAGTGGGAAAAATGTCCGAATGGTGTCAATAAAGAATATTTTGTCATTCATAAAGTAAAAATAAAAAGCTATTTATATCATAAACTATTACATAGCACTTGAAAACGTCAAAACAAAATATAAATTAAAAAAAAATTGGTTGCCTGTAAAGTCGGTATACGGGCGAAAGTTTTACGTGACCACGACTTTGAGTGGTAAAATAATTTTAATGTGAATATTCATTCGTATAGTATAGGAAGAAGGATGAAATAATAGTAACAATTTAAAACATTTATTTATACAAAGAATTATATTTATGTCTGTCTCTCTCGCTCTTAGGCGGGCTAACCATGCCCGAGTGGAAGGGACGCGTGCCTCTCACTCGCTCTCATTGTGACCGCATAACGTGAGCGGAGCGTAACGCAGTTTCTTGAAGTGTCACCCGGCAAACCAATTTATAAGTCGTTGTCACGTCAAAAACTAAATATTACTACACTGAAATCACGAAGCTTAGATTCACTTATAAGCAAATAAATAAAAATTGGGTGTAAGTGAATATTAGTGCCAGTTCCGTGCCCCCGCTCTGTAAGAAGAACTGACAAGACACTCACAGGCGTATGTAATAATATATAAGTAGATGTCTTATTTTCTAAAAGAGTGTACATTCGAGTCCTTATAAATTGTTAATTGTTATCGTTTTGTATAAAAAATTGTAGACAAAACGATAACGAGTATAAAAGTGTAATATTTTTTGAACTTATTTAATAATGATGTGCTTAATTTGATTTATCTACCGATAAAAGGCTACCGCTGAAAATGAGTTTTGGAGTTACAGAAATAAAGTATAAATTATAAATGTGTCATTTTGACAGTGACATCCTGATATAGTATCACCACATAGTATAATCGATTCCCTCTGTCTGCCATTATGTATACTTAGATCTTTAAAACTACGCAACTGACTTTAATGCGTTTTTTTAATAGGTAGGATGATTCAAGAGGAAGTTTTATATGTGGGTCACGCAGACAATATTGCGAGCGGCCGGCGGTACATACATATATGTATGTATGTATGTAAATAGCGGATACATTCACGCCTGTTTTCCCAAAGGGGTAGGCAGAGGCATATTATACGCCCACACTTCGCCAATTATATAGTTGGTCCCACGTTATAGGTGGCGAGCCTGTTGCCGCTTACCGGGCACTGTTATGTTCGCCAGAGCCTCGTCCGTTGATCGGCAGGTGCACCACTTGCAGGTGAGGTTGGCTTGGGCTCCTTAGGTCTTTGTAGGATCGCTATTAGTAGTGTCGTTAGTATATCCCTATACCCTCTACAACTAGTTGCTAGTTATGTTTAAAGAGCCTTTAAAGATTTTTGCTAACATAAGAGAATGCCTTATGACATTAAGTTCGCTTCCTAAAAGTGTGCAGACAAGATTAAAGGAAATAAAATAAAAATATTTTTGTAAATTTTGAGGATATGTAGACAAAATGCCTGATGTCACTAACGCGGTTCTTTACTAACCTATTTTGTTAGATTCTTGGTTAAGTTTCGTTTGCAACTGAGTATATGTTAATTACATGACGACAAAAGCGTTTGTGACCTAAAGTCGATTTCGACATTATCTGTAAATCAAATTTTACTGAAGCTTAGAAGTACTTCTTGGCGGGAATGTGATGCGCCTGGTCTGCAGATTCTTTTACATTTTCTAAAATTTGTGATATTTCGAACATTAATGTTTAATAACGGTGTATTATTAACCGTTAAGTGTTTTTGAACATACATGAGTGTTGGTAAATCAAACAAAACAGTGCAACATCACTTATCAAATTTTCTCTCAAGGAGTCCATGTGAGATCTCAGTATAGTCCCACATCTTTACTGAGGACTTAAGGGACTTTAGGGGAGGGTATCCATTTACCATTTATCATCTTTATCGCCACTCATTCTCATTTACAACGAATTATATATTATTAATATATTTCTTACTTGACACTGGCTAAATGTGCTAGACGCACGAAGCCATTATATAAAAGAAAGAATGAAAGCTTATAAATACATGTTTCGTCATAGTACATGCAGTGAAACTCTCGGCACTCAGAGCTTAGCACAGATTTGAAATTAATTACATTTCAGATTCCAATTTGGATTTCCCGCTATTTTAATGTAACTTCGATGTTCAAGCTATGTATAAATTATTTTGATTTCAGCTTGTGATGTACTTATTGCATAGTAATTAGTATTAACTAACATTATACATAGGCTGCATGAAATGTCATTTTGCCTGTTAGCAGCATTGGCATCGTGTGAATAGCTTATTCATGAATATCACCGCATAGTATAAAACAAAGTCGATTTCCTCTGTCTGTTTCTATGATTGTATGCTTAGATCTTTAAAACTACGCAACGGGTTTTAATTCGGTTTTTAATAGAAGAGAATGAATGAATGAAGAAATGAATGAATGAATGAACACTTTATTGTACACTAAATATAAAAAAGTAATAAAATCACATAAACAAATATATGGTACAATGGGCGGCCTTATTGCTAACAGCAATTTCTTTCAGGATGGACAGGAAACAAAGATAAGATAAGATAAGATAAGATAGATTAGATTAGATAAGTCCTACTTATCTGAGTTAAACAAATTAAAGATGATGTTGAGATTGTGAGACTGGCCATTAAACAATACCGTTTTTAGCTATCACTAATGCAGTGGGAGTTCTTATGTGAACTGAGCTGAACCCCTCTATGTACTCACTTTAAAATATATTTTTTTTGTGTTTTTGGATTCGTATTAGTACCATGTATATGTTGTGTGTAGTAGATATATCCTTTATTGCACATTAAAGAAAACAAAGAGACACATATACAAATTAAACAAGTACAAAGGTGGGCTTATCTCTAAGAGAGATCTCTTCCAGCCAACCCTAACAGGAGTGAGAATTTTGTATGTGGGATAGAAATTATTACAATAGGACATAAATATAAAGTAATACTTAATATAAACAAATAAAAAATTTAATGTATATACAAATACACCATAATATATATACATATACACTATAATACTATACACATACATATATATAAATAAATAAAGTACATATATATAACTCTTAACTCTGTGATAAACTCATGAGGAAGTTTTCCTTTATCTTCTTCTTAAAAGACACCACTGACAGACTCTCACGGATATCAGCCGGCAGCTTATTCCACAACTGCGCCGCGCGGGCGGAATAAGACCTGTGAAAGAATTTGGTCTTCGAGAAAGGGTATACTAGTGTTTTAGTTATACAGGATCGTTTAGGACGGGATGATGTAGGAAGCTGGTCGAAGCGGGAACGCAAGTAGTGAGGAAGCTGGGGATAATGGAGAATCTTGTAAAGGAGGCAAAGGATGTGCATATCTCTACGTAGCCTTATGGGAAGCCAATTGAGCTTAGCACGATACTCAGAAACGTGGTCGTATTTCCTAAGGCCGAAAATAAACCGTATTGCAAGGTTTTGCAAACGCTCTAACTTGTTCAGCAGGTCCTCAGTCGCATCCAGGTAACAGACATCAGCATAGTCGATAATAGGAAGCAGCAAAGTATGAGCTAACATAATTTTAGTTTTGTGAGGAAGGAAAAATTGAAGCCGCTTAAGAGAGTGATATGAAAAGTGCACACGTCGACTAATATCATTAATATGCGGTCTCCATGATAAAGTGCTGTCAAAAATAAGGCCAAGGTTTTTCGTTTTAGCTGTGTATTCAATTATAGATCCATCATATATGACCTCTGGGAGAGATGAAGGGGGAAGCCTACCGAGCATTCCACTGCTACCAATAATAATCGCTTGGGACTTCAAAGGATTAACAAGAAGCCCAAACGAGTCCGCCCACAACTTGATAGCTCTTAAGTCAGCATTAATAGACTCGATAGATGAACGAAAGTCTGCAACATTGAAATGTTGGTAAATTTGTAGGTCGTCTGCGTATAAGTGGTATGAAGATGTAATTACCTTAGTTAGTTCGTTTATAAAAACTGAAAAAAGAAGAGGAGACAAAACTCCTCCTTGTGGAACACCAGCAGACAGAAGAGACCATTCAGAATATGCATTATCGCACCGAATTTGCTGTTTACGTCCTCGTAAGTAACTAGAGAACCACGCTACCACTGAGGGGGAAATATTAAGAGAGGAAAGGATAGCAAGAAGAACATCAAAATCAACGGAATTGAAAGCGCTGCTGAAATCCAATAGGACAACAACAGTCAGCATTTTGTTATCCATAGCATGGCGAATCTCCTCTGTAACATTTAATAGGGCCGTGACAGTACTATGACCGGGCCGAAACCCCGACTGAAATGGGCTTATGAGATCGTTACATGACAGATAAGCAAATAACTGACCGTGGACAGCGCCTTCAAGGATTTTAGATAGGAAAGGTAAAATGGAGATGGGTCGGTAGTGGGCACAGGATGTAGGATTTGAGATTTTAGGAATGGGCATGACATGGGCAAGCTTCCACCCACTAGGAAAGATATTGGACGATAGTGAAAAATTTATTACATGTGAGAGAATAGGCACAATATCATCCAGCAATAGTGTAAGCATTTCCCGACACACTCCGTCATAACCCACAGCTCTAGAAGAAATGGACAGGATACTCTTTTTTATTTCCACCTCAGCAACAGTACGAAACGCGAAAGGTTCACAATTAGGCAGCGACATGCCAGATAGAGAAGAAATTGTAGCAGACTTCACGTCATCCAGTAAAGTGACCGGGGCATTCGCAAAATGTTTGTTAAGATCATCAAGCTGCGGGGTGTCAGCGCTGTAAGTACTGCATTTACCAATGCCATGGGAGTTGAGAAACTTCCATGCTTGAGCAGGAGAAGTGTCTTCCAAAGAGGCATGAAAGTATCGACGCTTAGCATCCCTACATAGCCTGTTGCACAAGTTCCGCCGCTTTTTGTACTCAATTAAAGTCTCCTCGGTGAGATTATTTTTAAGTCTCGATTTAACCCTATCCCTGCGTAACATAGCCTTTTTAATATCTTGTGTAAGCCAAGGCGCAGGAAGATGCTTTACACGTACCGGTCTGAGCGGAGCATGGATATCATAGAGATCAAGTAACAGCTTATTAAGTATTGCAACTTTCTCGTTAATACAATCAACAGTATATAGAAATGTGAAATTAATTTTATTAAAATCCTCTCTCAAGCGTTCAACATTACACCCCACAAAGTTCCGCCTAAAAATTACCTTACTTTTACGTTTGGGAGTACGAACACGATAAGAAAGATATATAAGGTCATGATATGAAAAAGGAGCTGTCATTTGTCCATGTAAAAGAACAGAATCAGGATTAGATACTATGAGAAGGTCTAATAGTGAAGGTTGGCAATTGGGAGAATGATGGGTGGGAGAGAGTGGAAGCAATTTCAGAAAAATAACGGGTCAAAAAGTTAAGCTTGTGATACAAAACAAAATAAAATTCTCATTAGACTATGCATACATACATGCCTGTTTCATCGAAAGGGTAGGCCGAGGCAAATTTACGCCATTACGCTATTTACATGGTTGGTCCCTCGTAATAGGTGGCAAGCCTATTGCCGCTTACCAGGAACTTTCAACCATTAAATGGATCTTTTGTATTGAAATTGTCATTAGCATTTAAAATACAATGAAGTAAATGCTTAATAAATTTTCTGCAAAAAGTGTCTCTTACTTAATTGTAATACAGTTGGTAATGCTATGGCGAGAATCTTACCTTGCCGTAACACAGTCTTCGAACTAGCACGGGAGGTAAAGAAATTCTGTCTGTATACCCTCAATTATATTATTGTTCATTATTCTTAAAAAAATTGTTTTTTGTATTTTTTTTGTTTGTTTAAAGTTAAGTAGCCATACAATACTTTTTTTTTGTGTATTGTAATGAAGTTTGGTATACTGTGTACAAAATTTATGCAATAAAGTTATTCTTATTCTTATTCTATTCTTTCATGTTTGCCAGAGCCTTGTCGGTTTATCGGCAGGTGCACCACTTGCAGGTGGCTTCGGCTCCTTAGATTTAGATTGGATCCCTATACACCCCCTATAGACTAGTGCACACGTTTAAAATCAAAAAGCATTCCGGTTTTGGCATGCACAGCAAAACTAATTCGAATAGTTATATTTTTCAGTCGACCGAAATTGCACACGTACACTTGCGTGCAGGAAAATGTTGCATCCGGTGAGCCGGGCGGGAGTTAGAAAACATTGCACGATCGTAACAATAAATTCGGAGCTCAGCGTCCTGTCTCAGCTCATGACCGAACAGATATAAAGCATTGGAACCAATTGTTTCGGTAGATGTATTGTAATGCTGATGTAGTTAGGAACTTAAAGTTGTAACAAGATTGTTAGGACCAATTTATAAATTTACATTTTCTAAAAAATTTAAATACATAAATCAGCTGTTGTCGCGTATGCATCTATTAGTTCCCTTTAAAATATTTTCTGGGTGTTCCAACTCATTGTTGAATCTTCCATTCGCATCGACCAATTACAGAGAGAATTCGTTCATTCATGTTACGCAGATAGTATCACAGAGGACAGTGTGTGCTTAACAAAATTTTAGAAAATTGTGTTTAAAAGTCGATTTTGGCATAATCATTGCATTCGTGTGTGATAATATCATAATGTACTGTGTTTCTGTGTAATAGCAAATTCGTTTCTATCAAAATTAGTTGAGTTATAAGCAAAAAATATCTGCAAGTTTAATTGCAAACAGTGGCAGTGGCACGGTGCTCGACCTTCACGTGACCGTTTGTTGTCTCGCTCGCTCCTGTGCCGGTTTGCAACTTGTTGTCTCGCCTGCATCTACCATAGTTTTTTATGCATTTTATAGCGAGTGACTGACTTTGCTATTGTGTTTACAAGAATCTCCATATTAAAGTTAACATTTAGTTATATGAATATGGATAAACACATGTGTGGGGGCTGCAAGGCTGTAATTCAGGACAGAAAAATAATGAACTGTCAGGGATGTAACCAGAAATATGATCTGCAATGTGCTAACCTCTCTCCAAAGCGTTACCGAGCACTAAATGAGGAGACAAGGCGTAAATGGAGGTGTTTAGAGTGTCATAGTAGGCTGCCGAAGGGGGATAATACTAATACGCCTGCTCGTTCAACAAGTTCGTCAAACTCGTCTAAGCCCGCACCACATAAGACAATCGATTTGGAGTCAGACAATTTTTCAACTACTGGCAATGTCACGTTGCGCAAGGTGCAGTCTCCTAGTGGTAGCGGTCAGTATATTACGAAGGACAGACTAAAACAGCTTTTGGAAACCGAGAAGAAGGATCTGAGGGACATTATCGAGTCTTGTATTGGTGGCCTTTCAGACCAATTAAACGCTATCAAGGCGCAATGCACAGGGTATCAGGAATCCCTGTCCTTTGTGAGTCAGCAGTATGACGACCTACGTAAGGAATTAGCGTCCCTGAAGAAGATATTTAATGATACTACTTCCGAGCTGAAGTCTGCCAGGGCTGAGAACAAGGCACTCAGGGTCAGCTTGGATTCGCATTCGGCCCAAATTTTGATGCTGGAGAATGAAAATTTAAAACAACAGCAATGGTTGAGAGTTCAAAATATTGAGATCACGGGAATCCCTGAAATGGGGGACGAGGTCACGTCTGAAGTAGCTTTGAAAGTCATACGGCACATCGGGGTTTCCGTGCAACCAGCGGATATCGAGTTCGCGCACCGAGTGCAGCCGCGCCGCGCGCCTAGTGCCGCTCGTCCGCGTCCAGTTGTGCTCCGTTTAAAGCATCGCGTTATCAAGGACCAGGTTGTGGCTACAGCGCGGAAGTACCGCAATTTAAGTGCAAAGGATTTGGGTATGGGAGATCAATCGTATCATATTTTCATTAATGAGCATTTAATCAAAGAGAATAAAATTTTATTAAACGCATGTAAATTGAAAGCAAAAGAAATTAACTTTAAATTTATTTGGACAAAAAACTGCCGTATTTACATGAGACGGAACGAGGCTTCACCTCCCATACTGATAGCGTCCTTGGCCGATTTGTCAAAGATTGTGTAAAACAATTTGAGTGTCTTGTGTTTTTTGTATCGTTTTTTATAAGTTTTGTTTCTGTTTCATTTTGCAAAGCACTGTGCTATACACTTCTTAATTGCTTGTTAAATTACTTAACATGGTTGGTTGTACAATATACTAAACTTCTTACATACATGGCATTCTTGTCATATTACTTGTTATCACACTCATTACATAGGTTTGACTTACATTTTAAATTATATCAAAGTATTACACACATAAACACACATGCGTTCATTACCTACACATATTATATACTTTTCCTGTATTACTTAAGCTATGCACTACACACTTTGAAGTGCATCACTGGCAGCCGAGTTTATTTTTGTGAATTAATCGAAGATGTTGAGTATTCCGAATTTGTCTATACTAATATTATAAAGAGGAAAGATTTGTTTGTTTGTTTGTTTGTTTGTTTGTTTGTTTGTTTGTTTTCTATACTAATATTATAAAGAGGAAAGATTTGTTTGTTTGTTTGTTTGTAATGAATAGGCTCCGAAACTACTGGACCGATTTCAAAAATTCTTTCACCTTTGGAAAGCTACATTATCCCCGAGTAACATAGGCTATATTATATTTAAAAAAAATTAGGGATCCTTACTAAAAATCCAATAATGTAACCCAAGGTGTAAAAAAATGACCTGAAAAATTCCTTACGTAGCGTGCGCAGCGAAAACTATTGATGATAGAACAAAATCATGTACTACGACTTTGCAGAACTCATCATTATCTACAAAAAGTGTCGCGACAGCATATGTCTAAATATTATAGTTACATCACAGTAAGCGGTTTTTTATTCTAAAAATTTAATTTATATGCCGCCGCTTGAAAAGGCTCTATATTTGTACCTTGGTATTAATCCTTATCAAAAAAAGTTACTTTATATTCAAGACGGCTTCAATTACTTTTTATAACTTTTTGAATTATTCAATTCGGATATTTCATTTGGAAGATATCACGAGTTTAAAAATGCATGTATTAGAAAAAAGTCGCGTGGTTGCCGCTCACCTAGCCAGCATGCGATGTAGGCTCACTGGGGTACGGGGGAGTCAATGTAATAATATTATAAAGAGGAAAGATTTGTATTTTTGTATGTAACGAATAAACTCAAAAAGTACTAATATTTTTTTTTTTTTCATTAGAAAGCTACATTATTAGTGAGTAACATAGGCAAAATTTTAATTTGTAAAAAAATAGGGTTTCGTAAGATATATGGGTTTTTCGGACACAAAGTGTAAAAAATCAACCAGGACAGTTACTCATTTTGCGTACGCAGCCTAAACTATAAAAGATAAAATAAATAAATAAATATTCTTTTACATTAGATAGAACCACAAAATGTGCTAATTAATTGTAGATCTTATAAATATCTACTAAAAAGTCCGCGTTGAAGCGCTCGTAGCTCTGCGGTGTTCGGTGGTTGGAAACGATCACCAAAGTACAGCAGAGTTTACAGAAGTCAGTCCTTGGATGGGTGACCGTTTGTGTGGCATTTGATATCGAGCGCTTCCGTGCTTCGGAAGGCACGTTAAGCCGTTGGTCCCGGTTATCACTAAATGTGGTAGTCGTTAAGCCATGTTAGAGGCCTCATGGGCGGCTTGAAAAATTCTAACAGCAGGACGCCATACACCTGCCTCCGCCAATCCGCACTGGGTCAGCGTGGTGGAGTATGACCCAATACCCTCACACCTTGATTTGTGTGAGGAGGCTCGTGCTCAGTAGTGGGACGTTAATGGGCTGTGATGATGATGAAAAAGTCCGCGACACACTATACCTATCTATGTCGAGTGAGGCATAGCAACCATTTTTTTATTGTACTACATTTAAACGCATTTAATTTACTTATGATATTAATCCTTTTCAAAATAATCTATTTCATCAATAAGTGCAGTTTATGTAGATAACATTTAGTCTTTGAATGATCAAAATTTGACGTTTGGTTTTGAAGTTATGGCGAAATTAAATTATTACGATTTCTGCTGCACGGCGCCCTATCACGGGTCGAGGCTCCCGGCCATCAGTCTATTTTGTTACCTGAAAATAATTTTACGTCAAATGTTGTTTACAGAGAAGCTTTACAATAATCGCTTTAGTTATCTATCCCAAAACAACGGGTTGCACTCCGGGCCGGTAGGAGTGAAAACTTAGTATTAATTACATTTAAATCTTATTATTTTATTAACAACTTTAACATCCACATAAAGATAATCTATGCAGCCTGCGGATAATGACTGCGTCGTCGTAGTGTCGGTGTCTGTGAATTGACCTGGGAATCATTTTGCTGACCGTGTCTTTTCTGGGCAGGCATTTTGTAGCGGTAACCGACATCCACGCGGGCGGAGCCGCGGGCGACCGCTAGTAATGGATAATTGTAGTTTGCAATGTTTTGACAATAAATCGTACGTATGTCCGTTTTGGTACTCATTGTCTTTTAATCATGAATAGCGTTGTAAAAAATCTTAAACTGTTTTACCAAAACGTTAGGGGTCTTCGTACAAAGATCAATAGTTTCTATAATAATGTTTTGTTATCTGACTATGACTTGATTATGGTTACCGAAACATGGCTTTACGACGGAATATTGGACGCGGAACTTTGTGGTGGTGCGTACAAAGTGTTCCGAAGAGACCGGGAATCATTGGGTGGAGGTGTCATGATACTTTGCCGCTCTGGACTACAGGCACGCTCAAGACCGGAGTGGGGGGTCATGGATCTTGAGTGCCAGTGGGTTACCCTTCCGGCAAGCCGTGTGGGCTCTTTATATGATATCCATATTGCTATTGTCTATTTACCTCCTAACGCGTTAATACCGGCTCGCCTTAAATCACTATGTGATGCTGTGATTGCTCTTAAAGACAGGTACCCCAATGATAACTTTATTATAGTAGGCGATTTTAACTTGCCTTGTGTTGATTGGTCACAAAGCGGTCCAATTTTAATTCAGAAGGGTTCTGTTGATATTCAGGCAGCTGCTTCAAACCTACTTGCCGTATTTTCTTTTGTTGGTCTCTCACAGTACAATTATCTGAAAAACAGTAGTAAAAATACGTTGGACTTAATCTTTTCTACGTTTCCTATTGCCATAACAAAATCAGTATTCGCTCTTGTACCGGAAGATTCATATCATCCAGCCCTCTCCATGACTGTGACGGACGTATTCGTGGCTCCAATTACAACCTGTAGTAGATTGAAGTATCAGTTTTCGAGGGCTAACTATGCTATAATAAATGAGGAACTTCAAAGTGAAAATTGGTCATTTATAAACAAATTCAGTAATTTGGAGGACGTTTTAAATAAATTTTACTCAATTATTAATAATTTGGTTAAACAGTATGTTCCTACTGTCCGTACTGGTGGTAAACATTGCTATCCAATCTGGTATAGTAAGCCATTGATCAGACTTATCAAAGAAAAAAACAAAATTCATGCAGACTGGAAGAAATATAAAAATCCAAATGACTACGCGGCATTTGCCGAACTACGCAGGCGCCAAAAGAATATGCAGAATTATTGCTACACTTCCTTCATAGCTTACTCACAAGAAAAAATTAAGACGAATCCTAAGACTTTTTGGTCTTATATTAAATCCCGACGAAAAATTGCTACTGATTATCCTCAGCAAATGACATACGGAAACATACAACTAAACATTCCATTAGATATCTGCTCAGCTTTTAATAAGTATTTTGAACGTAATTTCATTTCGTCTTCTGATACAGTAAATGTAACACAAACACTTTACAAAGATAATTTGTCATTGAACTCTGGTGTGCTCTCTAATATAAAATTATGCGAGGACGAGGTGGTAAGGATCATGAGTGGCCTTGACATTACTAAAGGTGCTGGTAATGATGGTTTGCCTCCTATATTTTTCGTAAAATCTATTAAGTCTTTGTCATATCCTATCACTCTTTTATTCAATAGATATTTTAAGGAAGGATACTTTCCCATCAAGTGGAAAGAAGCGTATGTGATCCCAATACATAAAAAAGGGCCCAAGACATCAATTGAAAATTACCGTCCTATTTCAATATTAAATGTTTTGAGTAAATTAATGGAAAGGTTGGTTCATAAATATATATATCCGTTAATTGAACAGTCATTGCCACAGGAGCAACACGGGTTTGTTCAGGGTCGCTCAACTGCAACCAATCTGGGTGCGTTTGTTGACTATGTTGCTACCAATATGGATGGAGGCTCTCAGGTTGATGTGCTGTATACTGATTTTGAAAAAGCATTCGACCGCGTGGACCATATCATCTTGCTGCGAAAACTTTATGAGCTGGGTATCCGTGGTAATTTGTTGCGGTGGCTGGAATCATATCTCTGGAAGCGCTCCCAGGCTGTTGTCATTGGTGGTTATTGCTCTAACTATATAATTCTGACATCTGGTGTTCCGCAAGGTTCAATTTTGGGGCCGTTGCTTTATGCTTCTTATTTATATGACGTGGCTGATTGTTTCCACCATGCCAGGTTTTTAATGTATGCGGACGATACAAAAATCTTTATGACCATAAAAACCACTGAAGATTCTATTAAGTTGCAATCTGATCTTAATCGTCTGAGTGCTTATTATGCAGAAAATCGCATAGGCATTAATGTTCGTAAATGTAATTATGTCTGTTTTACACGAAAAAGTTGCCCTTTACATTTTGAATACAAAATTACAGATATACAAATTGATAGAGTAAATTTGGTTCGTGACCTGGGCGTTTTATTAGATGATAAATTAAGTTTTTCTCAGCATATAGATTCAATTACACATAAATCTTATAGGAATCTTGGTTTTGTGTTACGTGTTAGCAAGCCTTTCTCTGATATTAACTGCTTGAAGGTACTTTATTACGCATATGTTAGAAGTATACTTGAGTATTGTAGTACGATCTGGAACCCGCATTACGTTATGTATGTTAGTAGTATAGAGAATATTCAATCTAAATTCATCAAACATCTAAACTATAGGACAAAGAAATATTCGGAGAGCTATGCAGATTCATGTAATTATTACAACCTCACTACCTTAGAAAATAGACGTACTATTCTTGATATGGCATTCTTACATGGTTTGTGCAATGGATTGATAGACGATTGGTATTTGGCTAGTAGATTGCTTAGTTTTTGTACGCCTAAACGTCGTACTAGACATACTGTATTGTTTGCGGTTGCAGACTCACGGACAAAATATGCTCAGTACTCATTGGTAAACCGTCTTCATAGAACGTTTAATGGAATCTTTCGTAATATTGACATATTTAATATCAATAAAGCTCGGCTGAAACGTTGTGTACTTGAAATACTAAACAATGCATGTAAGTAATATTAATTATATAGCAAACACATGCACACACACACGCACACACACACACACACACACACACACACACACACACACACACACACACACACACACACACACACACACACACACACACACACACACACACACACACACACACACACACACACACACAAACAAGTGAAGTATATTTTATTATAGCCATTGTATGAATAATACCATTTTTTTTATAATTTGTTAACGTAAAATAAGCTACCTCTGTCTACTAATATTTACATATTAAGCATAAAAAATATTAACCCGATTTTGGTTTATAATTAGTCATATATTATACTTACATTTGTCTGATTACTGTGGGTTATGTAATAAAATAAAATAAAAAATAAAAATTCTTCTATGTGGCGAGCCGGTAAGTTTTTAATAAAAATAGTCCTAACTTAAATTAAGATCTTTTTGCACAAAGTAAAGTAAAGTAAAGTAAAAAAATATTTATTTCATAAACTATTATACATAATACTTGAAAACGTCATGATTACAAATGAAAAAAAAAAAAAACTATCGAAATAATATTACACTAAATCACGAAGCTTAGATTCACTTACATGCAACAAAACAATTTAAAAACAAAAAATAATTAAGTGTAAGTGAATTTAAGTGCCAGTTCCGAGCCACCGCTCTGTAAGAAGAACTGGCAAGAAACTCACAGGCTATGCTCTTTTAAATTGTCCATTAGTTTGGTACTAGAAATACAATTTCATTTGTCTGTGAAGCTATACAATGCAATAAGTTAAGGTTATGTACCTTAACAATATTTATGTTTTCAAGTCATTCATATTAGAATAGCCTGTATGAAACGGCAGCTTAATCCCAAGCATTTTTATCTGCCATATAGTCTTTAATAGAATAGTATCCCTTTGAAGACAGCTTGTGTTTTATTGTTAATTTAAATTTATTTAGGCTCAATTGCTGTATGTTGCTTGGGATTTTATTGTAGAAAATATTCACAAATATTCTTTCTGCAAGAACTAAATTAAGTAGCAGTTTGTTTGGGCATTAAATTCTAGCATGTTTATGTGGATATGTGTTATTATATTTGTGAGGTTATGTTATAGAACATTTTGTTTTCACAGTGGGGACCTATCATTGGCTTCCTGAGATTATAATAATATGTTTAATTTGTTAGCAAGCTGTTGGTTCTCATAAAAATGAAATAAATAAATACATACATCATATCACACCTCTTTCCAGTAGAGATAGGCCGAGATCACATCCTTCCACTTGTTACGATCTTGACACACACTCTTAGCTTCATTTAACTCAACCTTCTCGAACAAGCCCGTCGGTTCAGGCTACTTTTGACCTGCCCTTTCTCCAAAACCTTCTGGATTTGGTCATGGAAGGTCTGAGAGGGGACGTACTTCCCTTTCCAGCACTTCCGTTTACTTGTCCATTATAAACCACTTTCGTTAGTCTACTTTCATAGTTAGTTTTAAATGGGTAACTACATTATTTAAATAATGGAATCTCGTGTAGTGTATAGGCGAAGGGCTAAAATTATCTATTTCTAATAAGATTTTAATTACTTTAGCTTTTCACAAAATTGTCTAACCAATTAACAAACAGAACTTTCAATAAAAAGTTCTTAATGAGTAACCTAATTTGAAAGGAATGGGATCTTGTCAATGTGAGCGAAGAGTTTTTTTTTAACTTACCTTTTCATATACCCCCGTCAGTTCATCATAAGGGCACCTGGCTATCTGACTATGAAATAATTAAGTACATTTTCTTATTACTGGCGGAAGAAAAACTAACTGTCTAAAAATGTAAACTTAAAAACTTTATTTCATTTATAACTAGTTGTACTTCTCATTACAAAATGGCGCTGTCACTTTTTAAATCGCGCTATCGTTTATTGTTTTTATAGAACATAAGTGCTCAAGAATTTATGAAAAACTCATTTTACCACATTAGTTTAGTGTTTTACTATGTCCTACTAGTGAAACGACACTAACCTTGACGATTTTCTTGCCCGATCTTCTATTATCATGCTCCCGTCTCCGCAGTAAATTGACGATTGTTCACTTTGACTTTTGATATTTTACTTTGACTTTTGACTAACCGGTCTGCACAGTCTATGATCAAACATCACGCATAATCCCTCAGCTGTTGCTAATGGCTTTGCATAGCTGCCACACTGTTGCCGGCTGCATCATTCAGTATTTGCGCTTGTGTAATTAAAATTAATTAGTTTATTTTCCAAATTCAATCAGTTAATAGGTCTTGGTTTATGAATTTGGTTGCACAAGGACTTAAAAGTCGTTTTAATTATTACGACACATGAATGTTTTAGTGTTGAGACTTCTTACAAAAAAGGTATGGGGCATTCAGTTCATCTGTCGTAACGTTATAAATATTTGCTTACTATAAATTACACATTTTTTCATATACTTTAAACACAAATTTCAAATAATTGCTCTGTTAATAAGTATGAAAAAATCATGATATTAGAAGAAATTGGTTAGCATAAAAGTAAATAAATCATTATATCAAAGCTCATAGTATATTTTACTGTGCTAAATAAGTTTCTATTGTCGATCTGAATCTTTAAATAACACTGTTTTTTATATAAATAATAAAAATAAAATATATGAAGTATATTACTCTGTCAAGAAAGTACCGGGAAAAAATCAATAATATACAAAATTTTTGTTATTTCTCCAAATTTATTTTATCACCTTCAAAGTATCCTCCTTCAGAAAGAATACACTTACGCCAACGAATAATCCAATTACCAAAACATTTTTTAAACGCTGTTCCCGGAATGGAGTTCAGTTCTCGCCGCGAATTCTCCTTTATGTCTTCTACCGATTGAATAAGGGTGCCATGAAGTGGTAATTTGTGTGTAGGAAAAAGATAGAAGTCGGCTGGAACCATAATTCTCTGGTGAATATGCTGGTTGCTCCATGATATTTATGTTTGGACCAAAATTTGTTTACAATGAAAGCCTTGTGCGAAGGCGTAATTTTCTTTCCACAAATCTGGCCTTTTTAGTCGAATTTATGTTCTTAACGCCGCAAAACATCCAAATAATATTCTTTAAGTATTTACCGTTTGACCTTCCATCAACAATTACGAGTGCACAACACCGCGATGGTCAAAAAAACAGTAAACATGACTTTGACTTTTGATCGACTTTGACGTGGTTTTTTCAGTTGGAAGGCGCTGTTCCGAAGCTTGTTGACTAGTTTGCATATCAAACTCGTAAGCCCACGTCTCATCACCAGTAACAACGTGTGTCATAAATGTTGGGTCGATATTGACTCGTTCTAGCATGTCCTGAACGACTCTCATGCGAATCAATTTTTGAAGAAATTCAGGTCTTTTGGGACTAGCCGGGCGGCAACATGTTTCATACCCAAATTATTAGTTAAAATGATACGGATCGACTCGTGAGATACAGAAATTTCGGCGGCCATCTTGAGATGTAGAGAGTTAGTATGTAAGCCTGTAATGTATTTAAAGGCATGTGTTTAACAAATATAGTCAGTATTTATCCAGCATTCATTTGTATTATTTCTCTCCTGAGTCACCACCTTACATGGCGACCCTGCCAAAAGTAGAAACACGCGCGCGAGCATCTTGACACCGCCGGCGCCGACGCCGCGCGCCGCCGACCGATATTCTAGGTAGTGCCGTATATGGACTGGACTCTATAAACATCGCACTCTCTGTGTGCTTTCAATCATGGAACAAATAATTAATTTTAAAAGTTTCAAGTGCGAGAGTCGTGTATCAGAAACTTAAAGATGGGAAAGCAGCAATCAAAGGAAGAAAATATTGTGATAGCCCAAAACGCCGCTGGGGGGCAGAATAGTGCACCCATCGATGAACTGCGGTTCCATCTAACTACCACTAACGTACTGATGCTGATCGTTGCACTTTGCGTGCTCATTGGGGTGCTGTATTTGATATTCCGTATTTATCGGAAATGTCACTTGAGATGGATTAGACAGGAGGTCCAGCAGAATAGCAGTAGAGGGCAGCGACTATCTTTTCGACGGCGACAGATGTACCCGGATTTGAAGATCGATGATAGTAAAGTGTAAAGTTTTAAAAGTGCGCGGAATACCTACTTAAAAGTGTTTGGTGCGTTAATTTGTGCAGTGCGGTTATTTTAAATTAATCATTTATTAAAGTACAAATATGCGTCGTCGACATGCTAATATAATGGACACTATTTAATGGACTCTATTTAAAATAGTTAAAACCTTGGTAATTTTTTTAAATAATTAATTTTGTAATGTGTACTAATATTTTGCTTAATACAGCTATTTTCTAAAGACAGTGAAGTTTCACGACTTGGCAATGATAAAGGTACGTAATTCTTTTGTTAATTATTATATTGTATGTAACTATTACATTTAATTTTGTTTCTTTACTTTCTGTTTACTAAAATATATAGGAGATATTTTTAAATGCCCTATGGCCACATATATTAAAGAATTGTATGAAGAGTTGTTAGTAATAAGACAGTATTTAATTAAGATAGGCCCTTCTAGACGACAGGGTAATATTTTACAGAAAAAGCTCAGTGAAGCAAAGGTAATTGGTGACCAATATAATACGTATGTAGAAAATATTAATGAGGAGGAAAGGTTAGACGAAGACGAGGATATTTTAATAAAAAAGTATTGCGCAGATTTTAATTGTTTATATAAGGAAATTACTAGGTTGTGTCAATATTCCGAATCTTCGAACTCTACAATAATGGACAAATTCGATCTGAAGGTGGCTTTGAGCTTGTTACCAGTGATGAATGACGAACTTTCCAACACAAAACAGCTGATTGACGATATAGAATATTACAGTTCAGTCATTAATGGCGAATCACAGTCACAATTAATTTCTTTTATTCTGAAGAGTAGACTATCACAGTCTGCTAAGTTGAAATTAGAAACAAAATATGATACAGTTCCTAATCTCATAAATGGCATGAGAAGATTATTATTGCCTAAAAAGTCGGCCAGTGCGTTGCAAAAACAATTTTTGAATTGTAAACAAAATAATTTGTCGACTGATGCTTTCGAAAAAATGTTGTCCGAAATGTTTGTTGATCTTACTATATCCCAGTCCGACGGAGATAGTGAAAAATTTAACGTTTTGAAGTCAATCACTGAGAAACAGGCAATTAGGCAATTTAGCGACGGACTGAGAAATCGCAGAATCAGTACAATTATAACTGCTCAAAATTTTGACAATTTAGAAGATGCAATTCAGGCCGCGGTAGACGAAGATGTTTCAGGTTCGAATCCTATGGCTGAAGTCATGGCATTTAGACATAATTCTAATCGGAATTTAAAAAACAATTCCAGGCAGCCTCAATCTCTGAACTATCAAAGAGGTACGTACAACGCAGGTCGCGGCCGTGGTTCCAGCAGTTGGAGGCAACCTCGAGGTGGTGCCAGGCAGTGGTTCCAGCAGCCGCAGTCACGGGGACGTTTACCCCGAGGCAGAAATTCATATCGAGGTAACGGGTTTAATCATTATTCTAGGGGTCAACGACAGTTTAGAGAACAGATAAGGGTAGTAACTGATAATTCGGAACCCCAGGCAAGTACGTCAATGCAAAATAGAGAATCTGAAAGCGAGTTTTTTCGTATCTAAAAGTTACAGTATCTTAGCTAGTGATAGTAGTTATTGTGTAGAGTTATTTTTTGATAACGTTCATGCATTTAGTTGGCTCATAGACACGGGGGCCTCAATTTCGGCAATAAAATATAAATGTGTTCTCGATTTTAACATTCCAGTTTACAGAGAAAATATAATTATAAACGGCATCGGTGGCAAAGTACAAGCTATCGGATATGTATGTTTACCGTTATCTATACACGGCCAGAGTATTAATCATAAGTTTTATGTATTTGAGACATTACCTTGTAAGTCGCATGGTATTCTTGGACAGGACTTTTTAGGAAAGTATGGATCGGTTATCGATATGAGGCATAACACATTCTCGTTATGGCCTGATGAAAGTAAACAAGTCGTTTTAAAATTAATGAGCTCATCTAATAATTTAATGTCATTGCCTGCTAAGTCAGAATCTATACATTATATTAACACTAACTTGACAGAGGAATGCGTAATTTGTACAAAAGAGATATGTGAGGGAGTATTTGTTGCCAGTACGATAGTTAGTCCAACTAATGGTAAAATACCAGTGCGAATTTTGAACACCACATCAGAAGAACTAAATTTATCAGAAGTAAAGCTCGATATTCAAAGTTTGAAGGAATATTATATTTGTCATTTTGATAAAAGTGAGAAAAATGCATCGCGAGTTAAAACATTGTTTTCAAAGTTAAATTTGAGTAATTTAAATAAGGAAGAAAAGATTAGCATCGAAAGTTTGTGTGCAAAATATTCCGACATTTTTTATTTGGAAGGGGATAAGTTATCAACCACTGATACTTATCAACACACTATTAAATTAAAATCGGATACACAACCATTTTTTTCAAAACCATATAGATTGCCGCATGCTTTGAAAAATGAAATAAAGAGTCAGATTGACCATATGTTGAAAGAAAATATTATTGAGCCTTGTCAAAGTGAATGGTCTAGACCTATCTTGCTAGTGCCAAAGAAAAGTGACCAAAACGGAAATAAAAAATGGCGTTTGGTTATTGATTACCGAAAACTTAATGATAACATTCATGATGATAAATTCCCGCTTCCAAATATAACGGAAATATTAGATTCGTTATCTGGTTGTATGTATTTTTCACACTTAGATTTACATCAAGGATATTATAATGTCAGTTTAGACCCAGACAGTCGCAAGTACACTGCTTTTTGTTCGGGACAGTTTCAGATGACGAGAATGCCTATGGGTCTAAAAACTAGCCCAAGTTCATTTTCTCGCATGATGACGATGGCAATGACTGGATTAACATATGAAAAATGCCTAGTATATCAAGATGATTTAGTCTGTTTTAGTAGAGACTTATCGAGTCATATTAGGAATTTGCAAGACATTTTCGAAAGATTACGTAAAGTAAATTTAAAATTAAATCCTCAAAAATGTAATTTTTTACAGAAGGAACTACTCTATTTGGGTCACATTGTATCAGCTGAAGGCGTCATACCCGATTCCAACAAAATAAAGGTTGTTGAAAATTACCCGGTTCCTACAAAAGTAGACGAGGTCAAACGATTTGTAGCTTTTGTAAATTACTACAGAAAATTTATTCCAAATTTCGCTATGAAAGCTTATGCTTTGAATAACTTATGTAGAAAAAATGTAGTTTCTAAATGGGATGAGGAGTGTCAAAAATCCTTCGAATTATTGAAACAAAGTATAATTTCTCACCCAGTATTACAATACCCTGATTTCTCAGAGCAAAATCGATTTATTTTACAAACTGATGCATCGGGTTATGGCGTTGGGGCAATTTTATGTAATGGTGATGGTAGGCCTGTAGCGTACGCCAGTCAAAGTCTTAACAAAGCAGAAAAACGGTACCCAACTATTGAAAAAGAATTACTTGCGATTGTGTGGGCCGTAAAACATTTTCGGCCATATTTGTATGGAAGGACGTTCAAAATTCAAACTGACCATAAACCACTTATTTATTTGTTTGGGATGAGAGATCCATCTAGTCGGTTAATGAAATTTCGGATAATATTAGAAGAATATAATTTTATATTAGAATATTTGAAAGGTAAAAATAATGCCGCTGCTGATGCACTTTCTCGATTGCAAATAACGTCAGAGGAGTTAAAAGAAATGAATCAAACTGTAATTAATGTAATGACGCGAGGGCAAAAGGCTAGACAAGCACGGGATGCTATTATTTCTAATAACGATTGGCTTGATCACCCAAGAGTTGTAGAAATACATAGCAAACCGAAATATTTCACTGAATTACGTTTCATAAGCGCTTATGAATTAAATCGATATCGTAACCAAAAGGAGATTAGGCACGAAAGTAAATGTTTGAGTTATGTGCCCTCAATTAACACGATTTTTATAAATTTGGCTTCTCGATCACAACTGACGCCAAGCAAATTTGTGAGAGAGCTAAATATATTTTGCAAGAAAATCGATATAAAAGAAGTATACTTCATTAGAAATGATAATAATAATATTTTCGTAGAAAAGTTAATCAAGGAGATAAATGATATAAGTAATTGGTCCGGACCACGAGTATGTATTTTAAAGGACATAAAAAGAATAGTTAATAAAGACGATCAACGTGTAATCATAAACGACTTCCACCTTTTGCCCACAAGTGGCCATAAGGCGGATGGTTAATAATATTAAGAAATATTATTTTTGGCCTAAACTTGAAGTAGACGTTACTGAGTTTGTGAAAAGATGTGACAAGTGCCAAAAACAAAAACACTCATCACATCATACTAAAGAGCCGATGTCAATTAGTTCTACGGCAAATTCAGCTTTTGAGAAAATCTTTTTAGATATAGTAGGCCCTTTGGACAGAGATTATTATATTGATTAGAGATTACCACTGCTAAGTCAATGCATCTTAAAAATAAAATTATGAATTCCAAAAATAAAATTAAAGCTACATGGAATGTCATAAACCAAGAATCTGGAAAATACAAGAATAATCATAGCATGATAACTCTTAAAGTCGATGATAAAGATATTGTAGAAGAAGAAGAGGTGGCCAACGCATTTCGGAAATTCTTTGTGAATATACCATTAGAGACAACTCAAGCACTTGACTCCTCTACTCAGCGTGCAGTCTTTCTTCTTGAAGACAATGTACCTCTTTGTAGTGAATTATTTAGTTTTAGACATATTGATGGCTCTACAATAGTTAATACTTTTAATACAATAAATTTAAAATTAACTGAGGATTTATGGGGAATCTCAACCAACATTATTAAATCTATCATTAATATTATTGCTCCTCAGTTGGCAGTCATCTTTAATCAATGTATTGATGATGGTTCATTTCCAAGTTTAATGAAATACAGTAAAGTAATACCTCTTTTTAAAGCTGGTGAGAAGTCTGATCCTACTAACTATAGACCAATATCAGTACTCCCAGCTCTTAGTAAAATATTTGAAAAAGTTATTTTTAATCAATTACTTTGTCATTTCTCTCTGAATTCCTTATTTCATTCTCAGCAGTATGGTTTCACTAAGAGTAAATCCACTACAGATGCTGGTGTAGCCCTAATGAAGCATATATTTGACGCCTGGGAGGACAGGCAGGATGCGATTGGAGTATTTTGTGATCTTTCGAAGGCATTCGATTGCGTTGACCATCCTACTTTGTTAGCTAAATTGACATATTATGGTGTTAATAGTAATTCTTTAAAATTAATTAAATCTTACTTGAGTGACAGAACTCAAAAAGTAGTTATTAATAGAGTCGAGTCTTCTGGCGCGCCATTGCTTATGGGAGTTCCACAAGGTTCGATTTTAGGCCCTTTATTGTTTCTAATTTATATTAACGATCTACCTTTCTATACTAGAGATCTGTGCGAAACCGTTTTGTTTGCTGACGATACGTCTCTGATATTTAAAGTGAACAGAGGCAAGGATCATTCTGACGTGATAAATAATGCTCTTGCGAAGGTTTTACATTGGTTTACGGTTAACAATCTATCTCTTAACGCAAGTAAAACTAAATGTATAAAGTTCTCATTGCCTAATGTTACAAAAGTCTCAACTAACTTGAAAATGAATGGCAAGAATATCGAGTTATTAAATGACACAAAGTTCTTAGGCATCAATATTGATTTTAAATTGCAGTGGAACCCCCATATAATGGATTTGTCCGGAAGGCTTAGCTCAGCATGCTATGCCATCAAAAAGATAAGACTCATAACAGACGAAGAAACAGCTAGATTAGTTTATTTTAGCTATTTTCATAGCATTATGTCATATGGTATGTTATTGTGGGGATCTGCTGCGGACATACATAATATATTTGTACTACAAAAGCGCGCCATAAGAGCTATCTATAATCTTAAGTCCAGAGATTCTCTTAGAGAGATGTTTAAAAGAATTAACATATTAACGGTTGCATCTCAGTATATATTTGATAATATAATGTATGTTCGCAAAAACATTAATACATTTGATAAAAATTCAAAAGTACATAATTTTAATACTAGGAATAGAAATAAGCTCTCTCTGCCAAATTGTCGACTTCACAAAACAAAAAATTCATTTTTGGGTAATAGTATCAGATTTTTTAATAAAATTCCGCAGGAAATAATTGATCTACCATTGGCAACTTTTAAAACTGTAGTTAAAAAGCAGTTTCTTCAAAAGGGGTATTATGCTGTTAATGATTACTTATCGGATAAACAAGCTTGGGCTTAACATTTTCAACTTGTATGTGTATATTAGAATAAAAAGTCAACCAGATCATTGTCGTGACCATCCCTTATTGTACAGGCTCAGCTCAGTTTCACAATACATACTTACTTGACTGTGATGGAAGGTTCCCTTAGTGCTACTTTATTGGTTACAGCTTCGGGGGACCCTTTCAGTATCATCAAATTTACACTGTGTGTGTCATGTAATAAAAATAATTTAAAAGAGCATAGCCTGTGAGTTTCTTGTCAGTTCTTCTCACAGAGCGGAGGCTCGGAACTGGCACTTGGATTCACTTACACCTAATTTTTATTTATTTGCATGTAAGTGAATCTAAGCTTCGTGATTTCAGGGTTGATATATATTTTTTTTCAATTTTTATATTGTTTTGACGTTTTCAAGTGCTATGTAATAGTTTATGAAATAAAGAACTTTTTACTTTTACTTTTACTTTACTTTTATTACAATAATTATAAATACATTCTAACTATACAATGTGAGTTGAGTAAATATATCGAGGCTTATCCATTGGAGTCGAAAAATTCAGATGAGGTAGCTAGGAATTTTGTAAATAATTGGATTCTTAGGTATGGTGTCCCAAAGGAGATAGCTACAGACAGAGGGACAGAGTTTCTGTCCACTACAGTGAAAGAGGTTTGTAAACTTTTACATATTAACCAATTACAGTCTACTGCATACCACCATCAAAGTATCGGTGCTTTGGAGAACTCACACAAACACATGGGTAACTATTTACGTATTCAAACAGAAAATCACCCAGAGGCATGGAGCACATGGCTTCCTTTTTGGTGTTTCTCCTATAATACTTCTGTGCATACGGAGACTAAGTTTACGCCCTTTGAGTTAGTATTTGGAAAAAAATGTACATTACCGTCTAATTTAAATTCTGGATCTATTGATCCTCTGTACAACTTTGACAACTATCCATTAGAATTAAAGTTTAGAATTCTGACATCGCAGAAAGAAGCACGCCAAAATTTGATTGCTAGTAAAAATAATAGAAAGGCTAGATATGATCGTAATATTAATCCTGTATCATATAAACCAGATGATTTGATTTTATTAAAAAATGAAACTGGCAATAAGTTTCAAAGCCTATATTCAGGTCCATATAAGGTGTTAAAAGAATGTCCACCGAATGTTGAAATTATTAAAGACAATAAAAGTTATGTTGTCCATAAAAATAGGACAAAACGATATTTTTCAAAGGTAGAATAATTTTCTATTTAGAAGTGATGATGTAACCTTATATTTTATTTTTAAAGAAATGTATCCTATATCCTAATTAAAAGTATGAAATAAATAACATGTATAAGTACTAAAGTAATAATATAAATGTTTAAAACATTAATATACCATATGTTTATCAATAATATTTTAAATGTAATATGAAAAATATATAAAATCCTTTATCATTGCTTATGATTATTAGCCTTCGAATAATCGAAGTTATAGTAGCATTAAAATAAAATAAAATGTATTCCATTTTTTTTTTTCTGTATGGGAAGGAGATGAGATGTAGAGAGTTAGTATGTAAGCCTGTAATGTATTTAAAGGCATGTGTTTAACAAATATAGTCAGTATTTATCCAGCATTCATTTGTATTATTTCTCTCCTGAGTCACCACCTTACAATCTCTCTCAAACTTGAATGAGGATTTTCAGTCACTACTTCCGTCACTTTGCGATGTTAACTTCAGTTGCAGACGTTGATTGCCTACCAGATCGAGGCAAATCTTCCATCATATCTCGACCGCTTTTCAAAGCTTTCTACAACTCATAAGGACGTGTTTTTGATAAAGACGATTTACCGCAAGCCTTCTGTAACATTTTTAGTGTCTCTGAACACGAAATTCCATTGGCCATGCAAAATTAAAGGCAAAGTCTTCGTTTGATATTATAAACACTAGATACTAGACACATTAGATATTAAAAAACTAAAATAGCACTGTTTTTAATGTAAATGACAGATGCAACTTAAACTCCGCGACAAAATAGAGAACAATTGTGCCAATCTAACAACAACAAACAAAATCAAAATTTTGAATTTGGAACCATAAACAAAACAATGATTCCCGATACTTTGTTGAATGTATACGAAACATACATGAGTCAATATTCGTTCCCCTTCAAGTAAACAAAATATCAACAGCTCAGAGTGGGTAAGTAATTGTCCGGAACTGACAGACAAAAGTTTCCAGTAAGTCTGTAAGCTTCGCCCACTTATATTCTTTGGTTGAGATGGGCTTTATCCTCGTATAAACCAGATAAGATCCTCTTTTCCTCAATTACTTTTTTTATTTCTAAGACTTTCTATGGGTTAGGTAAGCAAAAAAGTTTGTAATTGCCATGAACGCTTTGTGATCTATTTTTTTTATATGACTCGCCACACAAGCCCTAATATGACGTAATAAGCATCCCATATGCAGTTACAACATAGCTAACTCTCACAGAACCAATTCAATTAATTAATCATGGATTACTTTTTATTTTAGTAATGATTTTTCTGGCGGACATAACAGATCCCGGCAACCGGCAATAGGCTCGCCACCTATTACGTGGGACCGACGATATAATTGGCGAAGTGCGGGCGTATAATGTGTCTCTGCCTACCCGTCCTTTCGCCTTTCAATTTGGTTCCATAGATAATGCAAAATAACTTATAACTTGTTTACGTACAGCACAATATTATTACTACAAACGTATCCCCTATATAAGAAGCACTTGTAGCTCCGCGATGCTCGATGGTCAGAAACGATTACTTAAGTAAAGCAGAGTTTACAGACGTCAGTCCTTAGATGGGTAACCTTTTCTGTGGCATTTGATATCTAGCGCTTCCGTGCTTCGGAAGGCACGTTACGCTGTTGGTCCCGGTTATCATGTGTTACCGTGGAGTATGACCTAATACTATCGCACCTTGGTATGTCAAAGGAGGCTCTAGCTCAGTAGCGGGTGGGTTATAGTTTATACTTATTGATCTTTCAGTCAAACTGTTTGAACAGTTATGTTCGACACCTGTTTCCCCGAAGGGGTAGGCAGAGGCATATTTTGCGCCCAAATTTCGCCAGTTCTATTGTTGGTCCCACGTTATAGGTGGCAAGCCTATTGCCGCTTATCAGGAACTTTTATATTCGTCAGAGCCTCGTCCGTTGAACGGCAGGTGCACCCACCACTTGCCCAACCTTAGATCTTTATAGGAACCCTTTACATTTTAGTACGAACAGCCCTTTTCTGCAGTACAAAGATACATTCAATATCTGCAGTGTGGGGTAATCCCCACAGCAGTATGCCATGTCATAACACTGTGGAAGTAGCTGAAGTAGACTACACGAGCTGTTTTAATGTCCGTTAGTTGTCGGATCTTCTTCACGGCATAGGCTGCAGAACTCAGTCTGCCCGAAACTTTCCCGATGTGAGACCCCCATTGCAACCTGGAGTCTACTTTTACACCCAGAAAGACCGTCTCATTAACTAATTCTATTTCATCGTCTCTAACCCTAACACTGATTTGAAAAAACCCCACATTAGGTAAGGTGAACCTGTCAAGTTCACCAATTTTGATTTAATAATAAATTATTAGCACTAAACCAGTGGACTATCCTAGAGAGCGCATTATTTACGTCGTCAAGTTCACGTCAATATTAAAGACTATATTCATACACATACATAAACGTACACACTAAAAAACAGACAACGACCGATATTGCGTGGTGGCGAGTATATCCGCTCTACACTCCTGAGGTCATGGGTTCGATTCCCACACAGGACAAATATTTTGTGTATAAATACAAATATTTGTTCTGGTCTGGGTGTTTTTATATGTATATTAAGTATTCATTTACAAAAAAAGTATTTATGCATGTTTATCCGTTATTTAGTATCCATAACACAAGTTCTTAATGATACTTATCTTGGAACTAAATAATTGGTGTAAGTGCCAGAAATATTTATTTCTTATTTATTTATCATCATATCCTAGCATTATCCCGGTTGTCCTAGACTTGATCACGGGGCCCAGGGCCTGCTCACTAGTTTTACCATACCATAGCTGAATTTCAGTTATTACATGGAGCTTCTATGTTAAAATCAGCTGCAAGGATGCTAAAAGACACTGACGTTATAATAACGACTGCCATAGATGTTCATGACAGTCAGGACCAACGGCTCAACGTGCCTTCTGAGGCGGAGAGCAAGCGATAATTACGTACATAACTTCGAAAAGTCATTATGTGCGTCACCCTTTGAATTTCTCAAAGAAAATATGGGTAATTTATAAGCAACTGCCGGCTGACTCGTCTTGCGTTTTGAGATTGTCCCGTATATTTTAATAACAATAATGATAGCCCATGCAAATGCTTCCTAAAACTCCATTTAAAATAAGTGGGACTATAGGAGCAGGGGAGCACAATTGGTATGTTGTAAGTGTGAAAAAGCGAGTTAAACAAAGATTCGTAGTGCACCGTAATTTATTTGCAGTATTACAGGCGTACTCAGGTCGGCTGTTGTAGAAATTGTGGATTCAAGTTGGGTTTCAATAGCTCTGACAGTCCGTGTGAGTATGGTTTCTCTACCCAAACCATGCTCCACATTATATCCTGACCTGCGTGCCTTGACAAATGCACGCGGTCCGAGCTCATGATTGCTGCAGAAAATTCAATACGTGCGCTTAGCACTATACAACACTCATATAAAAGTAAATTACCATTGAAACGCAAAGAAGACGAAGAAGAGTTGTGGAGCCATATATATATATGCCCGAGGGGTCCGGGCCTAGTCTAGTAATGCCACAGACTTTACTTAATTGATCCACAATACTACGAGCAGCCTAGCAAAGGAACAAGCATTTCCTCCAAGTATCGCATTCAATAAAATCGAGCATAAAATTAAAACATTATTCTGCTGAGACGAAAAATTATAACATACGACTTCTAAGTAATATTCTTTCTTTGTTCAAAGAAGTGAAAGTACGTGACTTATGCAGGTTTGAATAACTTTCAAGAGCTTTTTTACATAAGCCCCTTATTGGTGTTAGATTTCTTTACGTTCATACGAAGAATATACGCTTACGTTGACCCTTATGGGGATTTGGAGCTTTGTGGAAAGACTTTGTTAGGAATATTTTAAACGTGACCGATAATAACGCTGTACAACACTAGTCGAGTACTTAGTACTAATTTTAATAAAACATTTCGTATGATTTTACATTGCTTGATACCTGTAGTATATATATTTACTCTGTTTAGTTTTAATTATAATTTTAAGGAAATATATTTTTATTTCAAAAGTATAAGTTCGATAAATTAATATTTTTTAGTATAAGAAAGAGTTATAAAATCTACTAGATAATAAATTTTGTCAACTAATTAAAACGATATCAGCAAAATACCTACAGAATCCCAATTGCATTTCCCGTAACAGAAATCTCTATTCAATACCTCGCCGGTTGAATAGTTGTACCTTAAATTTACCCTATTCTTACATTCTAACGCGCACCGTATTTTGTGGGTCTGCTTAATCCCATATGTTAATAAAAATCTTCACACATTGAGCGGGTGAGTGGCGGTGCGTTATGTAACACTGCGAGCGTTACACTAGTTCTTACTTTGCGTTCTTTGAAATGAGAGCTTTCTGGCAGTAAGTCGTTGACCCCGTTGTTGTAAAATTCTTGACTAGTCTGTGATGTAATATTGTAATACGGGAATATTGTGTTATATGATCTTATAGTTCAATGTGACTTGCGTATCGAAAACCAGCTTTATTGCCTCGGCTAGTGAGAATTTGAATACATATTATATAAGCTAGGTCCCAGCAGCATCGCATAGATACTGCTTAGAAATATAAACATATTGTTATATTATGTTGCATTGTATAGCGACACAGGCAAATGAAGATTGTAACTAACCAATCGATAATTTAAAAGAGCATAGCCTATGAGTTTCTTGCCAGTTCTTCTTACAGAGCGGTGGCTCGGAACTGGCACTTAGATTCACTTACACTTAAATATTTTTTGTTTTTTTTAAATTGTTTGGTTGCAAGTGAATCTAAGCTTCGTGATTTTAGTATAATTATATTTTATTTGTTTTTGTTATTTTTTTTATAATTTTGACGTTTTCAAGTACTATGTAATAGTTTATGAAATAAAAAGTATTTTGACTTTGACTTTGGGGATCCTACCACGATCATAGAATCACAAGCCAACCTCACCTGCAAGTAGTGCACCTGCCTATCAACAGACGACGCTCTGGCAATCACAAATCCCGGTAAGCGGCCATCGGCTCGCCACTTATTGGTCTTACGTGGACCTAACAATATTACTGGCGACATGTGGGCGTTTAATATGCCTCTGCTTATCCCTTCGGGGAAAAAAAGTGTTTTTTTTTTTTTTTTATTTATTCATAAAACTTACAACTATCTTTACAGGCACCAAACCTAATACGATAGAGTAGCTGAGCTTACAATACCTAAATATATGACTAAAGACTTTCACATAATTCTTATCTACTAATTACTAAACTACTACATTAACATCTACTGCAAAAGCAATATGCTGCTTATATGCTTATGTATAAACGCTTACAACTAACGATATGAAAGCTCGTCGTATCGGCTCGTTGGTACCGCTCCGTCCCACTCGCTGTGTGATTGAACCTTTGGTTAGTAAATTTGTGTAAATATTATACAAGCTAGTTCCCAGCTGCATCGCAGAGATTTGGCCTGCTAAATCTAAGCAAATACCACTAAAGATGCATAAAACCTACATGATTTCTCCCACCTTATTCCACTTGCTGCGATCTGGCGCACACTCTTACCTTCATTCACACTACCTTTCTCAATCACTTCCGTCTATCTAGAGTACTTTTCACCTACCCTTGCTCTAAAATTTCTACCCTTTCTACTAAAGATGTAAGGTGCAATATGTAGCTAGTAATATTTACGTGGATCTTGAGTGGAGAAGAATTGGGCAAATTCGTTCTTTCTTTCGTCATTAAATGATGTTTTCTGTTCTATGAAAGTGATATCGTCCCGTCCACACTCACTGCGTGACCGAATCTGTAAGCAATGAATTTATATACATAATATTATTATACAAATTTTGGCTAATTAACACAAAACACTTTTTTTTTAACATTGCTATTCTTCACTTTTAGTCTGGTCTATGGCTGAAAATCAGTGTTTTCTCTTTAGAGTAAAATTTCACAGAGCCGTAACCATTTTCCACGGCTGTAACGCACTTCCCTATACTATTTAATCAGTAACATTATTGAATAATTTAAGATGAGTATAATTTTTTTCTACTTGCGGTGTAATTTTATTGTATTGTATAAGTGTGTTGTATGCTTTTGCTGATTTATGATTATCTATCTATCTATCTACATGCCAAAAAAAGATATATGATATTTAGTATGTTGCCATTCGTAGGTAAATAGAGCTTAAGCTGACTAGAGTCGGTCAAGAAAGTACTCCTCTATTCAATTATTTGCTATTAAATTAGTACCGTCCCGTCTCACCCGCCGTGTGACCGAACCTGTGAGCAGTGAATTTGTATACATATTATACAAACTAGGTCCCAGCTGCATCGCAGAGATTTGGCTAGCTAAATCCGATCGCATTTGCCTAATTCCCTCCGCTCCTATATTACTTTCCCTGTACCAAGCTGGAATTAATACGTGCAGTGTGTTGAACAGAATAATTGTAAAATACCTGTGAAAATAACAATTTTTTTTAGAAAGTACAATCACACATTTAACGCCTGTTTCCACGAAGGGATAGGTATAGAGGCATATTATACGCCACACTACGCTAATGATATACTTTGGTACTATCGTTTTTTAAGTTGATGTCAATAAAGAGCATTGTCGTATTCAGAAAGTAAGTTTTAACCCTGAATCAAAAGTTCAATTTTTTTTTACATTAAAAACCAATAGAATTCGGGACTTTCGAAATCTTAGGGCTCAGGGTCTGATCTCTCGTTTCAGCGTTGGTCGTGAAGACATCGTTGTTCTGAGGCTCCTGTCTTACCTGAAGATGCCCTGTGTAAGGGCGAAACACGTGTCGTGTTGAATAGTTTCTCGATTTTTCGGGAAATTATAGTAGCGCGAGAATTGTTACAAAGATATTTTTAATCCATCACTTGCTTACAATGGATTTCCGCAAAGTAACGCCTGAATCAATAAATTATTTCTGATCACTCGTTTAACCAGATTTCGCTGAAATTTAATTATTACATGGAACGACTGCCGTCTGACCTCCGCTAACCAGAGAGGAACATCGTTCTATGGCTAAACCAGCTGTCAGATGTTAAAAGTAAAAGTAAAGTAAAAAGTTTTTTATTCATAAACTATTACATAGCACTTGAAAACGTCAAAACAAAAAAAGAACTAAATATTACTACACTGAAATCACGAAGCTCAGATTCACTTACATGCAAATAAATAAAAATAAGATGTAAGTGAACCTAAGTGCCAGTTCCGAGACCCTGCTCTGTGAGAAGAACTAAATTTTTATCAAGTATAACAACAATACAAAACCCACACAGTGAAAATTTTAAAATACTAAAAGGGTCCCCCGAAGGTGTAACCAATAAAGTAGCACTAAGGGAACCTTCCATCACATGAATGAAACTAAGCTGAGTCTGTACAATAGGGGATGGTCACGACAATGATCTAGTTGACTTTTATCTGAGGGCACGGCAGTGCCCCAGCCAAGTCTCGAGCGAAACGGGCACGGCCGTACTATCTTTTCTCGAAGCGATTCGCGGCTGTTTCGCTCCCCCTTTATCTTCGACGTGGATAAAGCTAGGAGTTTGGGTTTTCGGTGAATAATAGAAGGCATTAGAACAATCTTAACCCTTTCAGGACCATAAGACTATGGAAGGTAATCTAATTATTTCAACTAGTTTAAATACTTCATAGAGCGGCTAATAAACATATTTTGTAACAAAAATATTGAAACCTAAATTGGATTTTTAGATTTTATTTGGGACACATATGTCCCTATGGTCGTTAATGGTAATCATTAGCTAGGGATTCTACAAAAATAAAACTAAATATTATTATACTTATATTTGTATATTTTATTTTATATTACTTATACATATACTTATATTTATTAATCAATGAATTATTTTACTTTTTTTAACAAAATAATGAATAAAACACTAGTAGTTATGGTACTGAGCGAAACAATTTCTTTCATTAGTGTAGCACAGATGAACGTTACATGAAACACACGTATTGTTTGTACGATTGTCCTTCTTGAACTTAGCACAATTTACACATCGCTTTCTGATTGTGACCTTTTCCATAGGATGTACAGGTAATTGTCGCTTTAGCGATTTACGTACTGCACTTGTTCTGGAAATAGGAACGTCTCGTTGTCTGTTGGTAAAACCATTGATCAAACTCTGAGCAACGACTTGTCTGAATTGCAAGCTGGTCAAAAGACATCCTTCCACTTTATTTTCATTATGAAGCTTCGTGTAAATAGTGTATGAGTTACTGACGGATATATCAAATAAATCAAAGAACAGCCGAAGATAATATTTGATTTTCGATCTCCGATCTATTTCATAGCAGACCTTACGTTGATCCATGAGGTCAACTCCTCCCATGTTTTTATTGTAATGTGATACAATGTTGGGGCATTTCACATCAATTTTCTCCGCAGAGCCAACTTGACGTCGTTTTACGAAATTAGTTCCTACTGGCGATAGGAAATTTGTTATCAAATGCACTGCTCTGTTGTCCATCCATTTGATATAACTTATGCCCTGGAAGCTAGTGGCGTAAATATCGCCACGCTTCATTTTTTTGTCTACAGGTGCAGTTTTTGGTAGGTTCTTTCGGTTGGTTCGAACAGTTCCACATGACTTCGTATTCCGTTGAATCAGTTTATATTGTAACAATGGCGAATTGAAAAAGCTATCAATATATATTTCACATCCCAAACCTTCTAGTTTTTGTGTAAGTTGAAGTACTACTGATTCACCTAGTCCATACTGAACACCAGTGCTTCGTTTGCCTGTATACAAATCAAATTCAAACAGGTAACCGGTAGTAGCATCGCATCGACACCATAATTTGAACCCCCATTTCACAGGCTTGTTCTTTACATATTGTCGCATCGCATTGTGCCCCTTGAATTTTATCATGTGCTCGTCAATAGACTGCTGTTTAGTATTATTGAGGGCATTTTGGAATGACGTATTGAGATGTTTCATTACCGGTCTAATTTTATAGGCGCGATCAAAATCGGGGCTCGTGGGATCTCGTATTTCATCATTATTACAAAAATGTAGGTTCCTACGTATTTCTTCAAATCGAACCCTAGGCATAACATTGGATATGTAAGGTACTGCCATGTCTGGTTCGGTAGACCAGTAATCTCGAATAGACGGTAAAATGTGGTATCCCATCACTAAATTCATGCCAAGAAACGCATTCATTTCTTCAGTTTCAACGGAAAACTCTCGGCCATTTTGGTGAGCGTACCGTACTGATTCGGATACTATCATTTCAACCAATGTGTCATGTTTTGTTGTTGAAAGAAATATTTTGAAAGGAGTCAACATATCGCCTTCAATGTCTTGACAGATTTGCACCTTACCAAATTCATAGTCCACACTAGCAAAAACATTCGGAACGTACGTTCTCTGACTCCACTTGAAAACGGGTTCATCATTGCCGACTGGTGGAGGGGAAGGTTCTACTGCAGAAGTTGAAGGTTCGGGGGACAATCTGTGAGTCGTATCTTCAATCTCCACATCGAGTACGCCTTGGTCAACGTCTTGTGACAAAAGCCGTTGATCTTCTTCGTCGAGCAACAAATTGTCTTCATCGTCGCTATTGTCACCCATCAAAATATGTTGAATTTCATGTTCGCGGAGTTCAAAAACTCCAAGTCCTCGGCGAGACATAATCTACAATAAATACAAATAAGTAAGCCAGGGTAATGACACAGAAACACAACTGCAATATGTATATAGAATTAGACTCTCACAGGCTATAGGGACACCGGTGTCCCTTTTTGTTTACAACCACTTAGCAAAGTACTCAGCATGAAAATTTATATTGTAACGATAAATAATAAAAATTAACTTACCAGAGAATAAATATTTCACAAAATAAAACGTAGAAAACAATTTTTGCACTCCAAATCACTTTTGCAAAGTTTTAAGTTTCGGCGCCAAACGATCTGTCAATTTGCAATGACCATAGACAAAGATAGACGGGTCCGATGCCGTGTTGCCAGCAATAAAAAATAATATTCATTCGTTAAAAAATAAACAAAAGAAAAAAATTAGCCATACGTAAATTAGTTATTTAGTTATCTTATATTTTTGCCTTGGGACAAATATGTCCCCGTGGTCGTCAAAGGGTTAAGTTCGAAATTACATGCCAATTGAATTAATAGTTTAGGAGTTACGGTCGATCAAAGTTACACCATTTTGTCACTCGCTGATTCACTGACCGATCATCAAAAATCTAAGGTACTTCTAGCAGACTTTGAAACTTCAAATTTTGCACCAAGATAGGTTATCAGCCACATATGGCGGAAAAATTATAAAAACAATATACCATAGAAAACAATTTTATATTTGCGGTTTGGCAAGAATATTGTGTATGGATTTTGACTGCATTGTTAACTTTGTTCGTTGTTTTAAGTAGATATGCATTTTGATGAATACTTACATAGAATATAAAAGAATAATATAAATGTATTACATAGACTATAATTCATACAAATTAATACAAAAAGTTCATAATTCATTAAATTAATAAAGCTAAAACTCCATTGTATTGCGATAAATATTGTATGCGCGCTCGCTAGATGGCGTTGTACCTGTCTGAATCGCGCTATGGTTACAGAGCGCAGTCTAAGTAGTACTTTAAAATAATTCGATAATTTTCATTTGATAGCGCCATCTATTTATGAAAAAACATTTCGAAACTTAAAAAATATTGTACGATATTCGGAGAACTTAAGTTGGCCGGATTAGATTTATAATTGTTACTGAAACAGTTATTTATTTGTTTCTTCTTGTTCTCAATAATTATTATATAAAGAAAGCTATTGATACAATTACTAAATGTTGATTTATAACTACATAATAATTTGAATAGGACTTGGCTTCTATAAGATCTCAAAATGAGATCTTTTTACGATGGGAAGACTGCATCGAGAGACTTGGCATTTTTTTACATTTAATGTTTTTGGTGGGATTCTAATATACACATACAAGTTGAAAATGTTAAGCCCAAGCTTGTTTATCCGATAAGTAATCATTAACAGCATAATACCCCTTTTGAAGAAACTGCTTTTTAACTACAGTTTGAAAAGTTGCCAATGGTAGATCAATTATTTCCTGCGGAATTTTATTATAAAATCTTTTACCATTACCCAAAAATGATTTTTTTGTTTTAATTGTTTTGTTAGATTGCACTGACTTCCTAATTACGACTACCAAAGAATTTCTTGATCTTTTGATGAAGCTTATGATCGTTCCAATAAAGATGATCAATTTAAGCGCTTGTGCCTGCGGTAGTCGGATATGATCACTGAAGTTAAACAGTGTTCATATAAGTTCTTTGTTTTTCCTTAAACATGTACTCACTCGTTTAGGGTAATTGCCAGTGTTAAGTAATTACATAAATCAAATTATTTTCAAAAATGCAGCGTTTTGGTTGTTAGTCATCTGCAATTTTTTTTTAAATTTAATTATAGACAACCAGTAGCTGTTACATTATTTCTTACATCTAAACATCAAAATACACTATATTAAAGTTAAATGTAGAGCATTTTAAGGTTTCACAGCATGCACCAAATGTTTTGTAGTGAACCAAAAAAAAAGAAAGAAAATAATTTAAAATAATAGAGAAACAATTACCTAAAACTTGCAAAAATTACAATTCTAAACCAAATCAAAATAAAAGTAATTACAGATTACACACACAAACATTACTTAACCAAAGATTATGAAAATCTAAATTCAGTTCTCTTAAAATTCTCTATAAATTTCATCAAATCCCGGATGCTAAATTAGAATCCTGGGAACGTCCTGTCCTACTTTTATCACCACCATTATGACCCATCCCACAAATTACCTATGTCTATATTCTTAGATGACACACATACATGATATCACGCCTGTTTCCCGAAAGGGTAGGCAGAGGCATATTACACGCCTACATTTTGTCAATTATATGTTGGTTCCCACGTGATAGGTACACCTATTAGCGCTTACCGGGAACGTTTATGTTCGCCAGAACCTCGTCCGTTTATAGGCAAGTTCACCACTTGCAGATGAGGTTGGCTTCGGCTCCTCAGGTCTTGGTATATCCATCGATACCCTATACACCCAGTAGACATTAAAGTGCATTAGCAAATGAAATAAAACCTCATTAAAAAGCAAGATAAATCTACAACAAATCTCGCTCATTTTAATTAACCATGCAATTAAAAAACAAAATTAATTTACTCAAGGTTTTGTAAATTTACATTATACATGTCCGCTTCTCGAGTGCGCATTAGCTATGCCGTCAGTGCTGGAGCTCAAGTGAAGAGCGTGCATAGCTTGAATATTTATGAGATGTCCAGTCTTGTTACGTTGGCTTGGTGCATGTTTGAGCTGGTTCCTGGATAATGTTTACATTGTTATTTGGTTTTAATTTGGCATAGAAATGAATGGTACGGTTTGTATTTGAGTTAATGTAATAATGTTGTTTACTTCAGAATCATAGTGCGTGGTTGTTAAGGCTATTTCTTATTTGTGTTTTTCTCATAATTATATTACTCTCACCTTGGTTTGTGGTATGTTTGTAGGTCGTTTGTGGGGCATTTGTCGGACGTTGGTGGGATCTTTAAAGGTCTTTTGTGGGTAATTTGTGGGACATTTGTGGGACATTTGTAGGACATTTGTGGGACATTTGTGGGGCATTTGTAGGGCACTTGTGGGACTTTTGTAGGACATTTGTTGGACATTTGTCGGACATTTGTGGGACATATGTAGGACATTTGTGGGACATATGTGGGACATTTGTGGGACATATGTGGGACATATGTGGGACATTTGTGAGACATTGTGGGACATTTGTGGGATATTTTGGGACAATTGTGGTACTTTTGTGGGACTAATATAAAACTGGTAATGATGATGTCATTTTTTAGTCATGTCGAATAAAAATAACAATAAATTGTTATAATATCTTGTATGACCCATGAAAGAGTTACCCAATGTAATGAAATACGACTTGTTTCTAAAAAATAAGATATACTCAGTACCAAAGTAAGTTCCAACTGCAAAAAACACGTTCTCAGTAGCAAAAACTTTTCACGAAAATAGCACACAGATAATCACGGCGTGGATTCCGTGTGCGAAGAATAAATATTATTTGATGTTCATATCGAAAAAACTTTGTAAAAAATGCAAACGTAAAGCTTGCAATGCCTAACTTGATATTTTAAAAGCTGGTAATGGATTTCCGAATCTAACAATGATTTTATAAAGTTATCGATGTGAAATTGCCGGCAGTGAAACTGAAGAAGTTCACTGTGAAAGCATCACATAGTACCTACATTGTAATATATATTCGTCTACAATATAAGAAAAATATTAATGCACGATATTATATGCACGGGCTTATATAGATAGATATTTATATTCTATATAGACATATGTTTATATTTGTAATTAGTTTCTATTCACAAATTTTATGATGCACCAATAACTGATTATTATTATTACTATATAATGTTTATTGCACTAAATGAAGACATACAAAATATTATCATTTAAAAAAAAACAATATTTAAAAAAAATGGAAATAAACAAAACTCTACAATAATGAAATAATTGAACGTGTGTTGTAGTAGTGCGAAAATGTCATGTATTGTTAGTTAAAAAATAAATACAGGTTCATTGTTTACATACCAACATACATAAGTTCATACTATCACGCCTGTTTCCCCGAAAGGGTAGACAAAGGCATATTATACCCCCCGTTTCGGTAATGAATTTTTGGACCTACGTAATAGGCGGCAATAGGCTCCTATTGCCGCTTACCGGGCACTGTTATGTTCGCCAGAGCCTCGTCCGTTGATCGGCAGGTGCACCACTTGCAGGTGAGGTTGGCTTGGGTTTCTAAGATCTTAGTAGGATCCCCATCATCAGCCATCTGAAGTCCACTGCTGAACATAGGCCTCCCCAATTGCTTTCCACGTAGATCGATTCTTTGCCGCCTGCATCCACCGGCTCCCCGCCGCCCTGACCAGATCATCGGCCATCGCGTTGGGGGCCGCTCTCTACTACGTTTGCTGATTCGTGGTCGCCATTCAAGAACCTTAACGCCATACAACCAGAATCCCCATACCTGCACCTTATATCTTATTTACGGAATCTTATAAACTTCTTTCAACGATATTTGGCATACAGATCGATCATAAGCTGAGTCACCAAGAAATTGCCTTTTAACTACAGTTTTGAAAGTTGGCAATGGTAGATCAATTATTTCTTGTGGTATTCTATTAAAAATCTGATACTATTACCCAAAACTACATTATTTGTTTTGTGATGTCGACAAATTGGAGAGCATATTTTTATTTCTAGCATTAAAGTTATGTATTTTTGATTTTTTATCAAAGGTTTCAATATTTTGGCGTACATACATAATATTATCGAATAAAAATACTGTGAAGCAACCGTTAATATGTTTTTTTTAAACATCTCTCTAAGAGAATCTCTTGACTTAAGATTATAGATAGCCCTTATGGTTTTGTAGTACGAGTATATTATGTATGTCCGCAGCAGATCCCCAAAATAACATACCATATGACATAATGCTATGAAAATATCTAAAATTGTCTTTTACATCGTTGGGCGATATAACTTTGTATAAAAAAATACTTATTAACAAAAAATACAATGACAAGTGTAATTAATTTCCCAGTAAAACTGAAGCAGCTGATTGCAACTATATTGTTCTGTAGATATCGCAAATAGAACATATAATAACATAGGTACTTTACACGTGAGAAAATTCTTGATTCTCACAAGCAACACGATATAAAAGAAAACCCAATTCCGAACGGAGACCGTATATGCCAGTCACAATATAAATACATGACGTGTCAGGTTCATTCTATGAATTCGCTACTAATGTTCACTCACACGCTTCCTTTTTGTATCATTCTTTGTAGACTATCTCAACCTTAACATGACAGACAGATACCTACATTACTTATTTCATTCTTAGTATGTTCTCAAGCAAACTTCACCCATTGACATATAAACGGCAACACTCAACTGTTGTGAGTGTAAAAGAGGTGTAAAACAAAATGTGCTTCTTTTTAGGGTCGGGCTACACTTGATACATAGCGATTTACGATTTAAGGCGCAATTACAACACAGAGATCTCTCTTGCTTATTACATTCACTCTCTTCTGGCTTCACTTCCATTACTGGTCGGTTTATTGTGGCACAGGATGTCTTACACTCTTGCACAAGCTCAATTCCTTCTTCAAGATATGTCTGCTCCAGTGTCCATCAGTTTGTTTGGAAACAAGACGGGCCAATTTCCACTTCAATGTACTGACTCTATGCGCTATGTCGTTAAGTTTAGTTCTGTGGCAAAACATTTTATCACAAACTGTATTTTGTATACACTATTAACATACATACACGCCTGTTTCTGCGAAGGGGTAAGCAAAGGCATATTATACGCCCACACTTCGCTAATTATATAGTTAGTCCCACGTTTTAGGTGGCGAGCCTACTGCCGCTTACCGGGCACTGTTATGTTCGCCAGATCCTCATCCGTTGATCTGCAGGTGCACCATTTGCAGGTGAGATTGGCTTGAAAGAAAGAAAGAAAGAAAATAAATGTATTCAGTACAAATAAACATAGTAATTAAGTACACAGAAAAAGCAACGATTAAATTTACACAAGAAAAATACAACATTAAACCATGTACTGAAACGGTGTCCACTCAGCACACTGTCGGACACCATAGGATGTCACCACGTTGATCTTCCGTGAACACCTAGGCATGAAGTAAGAAAGCTTGAGCTCCTTAGGTCTGAGTAAGATCCCTATACACTATTAAGAGATATAAAAACAGAAACAAGTAAATATAATAGGCGGCCTTATCGCATAAGGCTATATCTGCTCATTATAAATGGGAGCGTACATTATAAATTATCTTGACATTTATAATTCCATAATTGATGCCCAAATTGTGTTAAGCATATTTCACTTGTTGTCACTGCATATTTACTAGTATCCTTGTGGATTGAGATCAAACTTTGCAGTTAATTTTCAGCACCACTGTCTCCTGTCTAGTGTAACCTCACCCTTATAGGGATCACTTCGGAAAAAATATTTTTCCCCCAAGAATGGAACTTTGCGGACAATGATATTTTATGTGACAGGAAAAGTTTTGTTGAACAATTCTAAAGTGACATTTTCCGTATAGGTATCTGTGTTTGGTATCTGCTGCTCGGTGGGACGAAACTTTTTTCATTACCTGTTTTCATATTAACAACAGACCTTGCCCGAAAGTTGGTGTACCTACTGTGTGCCTTAAGGACGTTACTTCGATTCTTACTTAAGACAAATACATACAGGTTGCAGGACCTTGACCACAGCTAGAGACTACGCATTCTATGCGTCATTTTTTTTCATTTTACAAAAGACATTTCCTAAAAATATCAACACGATTTTAATTTTTAATGTTAAAAAAACTACTAATTGTAACTTTCAATAAAATGCGCGCAACAAACCGCGATACTGCCCGATCCAATCTTGCTGATCCTTTTTTTTAAATAACTACAAAGTCTTTATGTTCCCAGGTATAGTTTCAAAGAAAAATATCGTAATGCTGAACAAAATATGAAGCTCCTAGCTTCATCAGAGTCTTTTTACACTCGATGGTATATATTTTTCATTTTCTTGATCTGAAGGAAATTATTTATGTGTGGTCATTATATCTGTTCAACCACACGGGTAGGATAAAATGGTTCAAGTCTATAACTCATAAGGTCTGAAACTCAAACCTCTAGCACTTAAATCGCTCACACGTATAAATATTTCTCACCCACGCATGCACGTACGTACGTATGACCACCCACTCACACGCATATAATGACGCACGCACGAACGCACGCACGCTCGCTAGATTTAGCTAATTATGTCTTTTAAGACATACGCTTATGCGCTCATGCACTACTTTAACTTTTCATTTTATTGTGTTTTGTGGTTTTAATTATTTTGTTATATTGTTAAGTTTCTGTCTTTTGGCTGTTGCACACGAAAGTTATAAGGTCTCCACGGAAGACCAGCGCTGTTGTGGTCCTCCACTGCAGCACATGCTGAGTGGAGTCCTTTTTAGGCATACTATATGTAAACTTATGTGTAAAAATTGTTTACTGTTTTGAATACTGTTCTTTGTTTATATGTATTTATGTCTAAATAAAATTTTATTTCATTTTTTATTTCACACTAACGCATACACAGGCACGCCCATACATTCGAGATAGCACGTACCCACGATCCTACGCACTCTGTCACGTTAGCACGCACGTACGATCGATCGCACGTTTGCACATACATGCACGTTCGCTTGCTCGCTAACACACACACATGCAATTATTAATCAGCATTCAAACAGCAGAAATTAACTTAGCATAACTTTACACAAGCGTATTGTTCAAAGGCACAATATCTCGTCAGCTGCTAAGATTTCAGAAGTTAATGAAAATTTCTCTTCCCCACGTCCCTAAAGATACAATTTTCTAACAATGCGGAGGGTTCGCATGCGTGGAATTATAATATCGGCCTGTTTCGTACTTTTAAGGCTTTTGTCGTTTTGCGGTGTTATGTGATTTGAATATTAATTCCTTCTAACTGCAAATACATTTAAATTTGTTGGAAGACATACCACAGAGCGCTGTCTAATTCAAATTATTTTAATTTATACATCATCATCTTGTTCTGTGTGGTGCGCCTGCCGATCAACGGACGAGGCTCTGGCGAACATAACAGTGCCCGGTAAACGGCATTAGGCTCGCCACCTATTACGTGGGACCAACTATATAATTGGCGAAGTGTGGGCGAATAATATGCCTCTGCCTACTCCTTCGGGTAAACAGGCTTGAAAGTATATATGTATGTATATCTTGTTCTGTTATCGCAACAGTACATACGCCCACTTCTTTAGACGAGTATATGTGTGGCTTAAATATAGTAGGCCATTTTAAAATGTTGTTAAATAATACATAACTTATTATTTGACTTATCCGTTCTTATAACTGGTTTATCCGTAGAATGCTGTTTCCCTCTGGATTGCAGATGCAGACGGCAGTCTCTCTACGTAGTAACTGAAACTCAGTCAAATTAAGCAGACCCTGGATCCAATGCTTAAGTCTAAGGCAACCGGGATAATGATAGGATATGAACTTATTATTTAAAAAAAAAATGAAAAATTAACATTTTTCATTTTTTTTTTCATTTTTTGACTGAAGCAATTAATATAGTATAAAAGTATTTTTGTTTTAAATTATATATCAAACCTTACTTGTAAGATATATTGCTCAGAAATATGAACAATATATTTCATTTGGCAAAAGAGTAACTCTGGTCTACTATAGTAGGCCGCTCGTTTACTCTAGTGTTAATGTCCCACTACGAAGCACTGAGTCCGCGTAGTAGAATAGGACTTTGGTATGTGAGAGTAGACTGGTACTCAGTGGTGGGATATTAACTGACGTCCTGCTGTTACATATTTTTATGCTGCCCAATAAGGTATTCTAACTTGGCTCACAAAATACAGTGATTACTATGCCTTCCAAGCACAGATGCGATCTATATTATACACCGCCCAAACGGGTTACCATCTAACCATGTAAGTAAACAGTTCTTTATTTCATAAACTATTACATAGCACTTGTAAAACAATGTGCAGGCAAACTAGCTTCACCATTAGTAGGTTTAAGTAACCAATCATTCAGAAATGGTATATGTCCAGATTTGCTAAAAATATCAATAGTGAAGCCATTATTTAAAAAAGACGATAAATATGATTTAATTAATTACAGACCCATGGCGCTGTTATCAACCATTTCCAAAATATTCGAAATTGCAATGTCTCAACGTCTGTATTCATATTGTGAAAAATTAAAAATATTCAATGAAAGACAAAATGGATTCCGAAAAAATAAACCTACAACTCTTGCCGTATATAATTACATACAAAGCGTCCTCTCAATTATTAATAAAAAAAGCGTGCGTTTGTCTTACTTCTTGATATAAGCAAAGCATACGATAGAGTTAAATATGATATACTGCTGTCTAAACTACAAGGGATAGGCGTGAGAGGTATCGCTAATAAGTGGTTTGCTTCATATTTAAACAACAGATGCCAATATGTCGAGATAGAACATCACGACAGTAAATCAGGTTACACAACAACTATACGCTCTCAAAAAACGAAAGTAGAAATGTCAATTCCACAGGGCAGCGTGCTCGGATGCGTCTTATTTTTGATTTACATAAACGATCTGCCTAATGTAATCGATGTACCTTGCACTTTGTTTGCAGATGACATATTCATAGTTATTCCCTTTGAAAGTAACCAAAACAATGATTTAAATGATATCCTTACTAATATTATAAATGCGAAAGTAACTCTGTCTGTCTGTCTATCTGTCTGTCTGTCTGTCTGTCTGTTACTCTTTCACGCCAAAACTACTAAACGGATTTGAATGAAATTTGGTATACAGATGGTCTAGACCCTGAGAAAGAACATAGGCTACTTTTTATTTCGAAAAGGGGGTTGTAAAGGGTTAAAAAGGGGAGGGAGTGAAAAGTTGTATGGGATTTCTTAATTTTAAAAGATAAAACCATGAAACTTAATATTTAAGCACTTGATAAGAAATAATTAAACATTTGTTCTAGCGTTTTTGAAATTTCGCCCTGTGAGAGATGAAATAGGGGTTGAAAGTTTGTATGAAGTTCGGCATTTTTGAAAATAAAAATATAACATTTTGTATTTAGGCACTAAATAATAAACAAAAAATCGTTTGTTCTAGCATTTTGAAATTTTTACCAGTATGGGGGTGAAATAGGGGTTGAATGTTTTTATGGGTGTTCTTCATTTTTGAAGATAAAACCATGAAACTTGGTACGTAGGTCTCTTAGGATGTGCTACAAACGGAATTCTTAAAATTCGAACGGAACGGAACGGATTCGGCACGGGAACTACGACGCCAAACTATTCTAATATATTTTAATAACATGATATTTAAAAATTTTGGGTGTATCAAGTTTAAAAATTATTTTGGCTTTTGAAGTTAAAGTTCCTTTTAACGATATCTACTATACCTACTAATGATTCTTATTAAATAATAAAAATGCTACCCAAAGATACTATTCCACGCGGACGAAGTCGCGGGTAACAGCTAGTATTACATAAAACATTGTCAAAAGTTAATAACTGGTTAAAAGAGCATAACTTGCAAATTAACTTCAAAAAAACTAAATTAATGGAATTCAGACCTCTTCAAAGAAACCCATTAGTTAGACATAAATTTTAAATTCAACGATAATAAAAAATAGAATAGGTTGACAACTACCCCCTTTTAGGAATTAGCATAGATTCTAATACAAACTGGAAAGAACATTTAAATAAAGTGGCACTTAAACTGTCTAGATTCTCATATGCACTAAAAGAATTTAAAAAACTAACTAACTTTAAATCAGCAAAGAGTGCTTACTATGCCTATGCACATTCTTGGCTAACCTACGGCATAATATTATGGGGTCATAGTTCAGAAATAATTAAATTATTTCGACTGCAAAAGAGATGCATAAGAGTATTAGGAAATTTATCTGTTATTTATGAATAGCTGCAAACCTTTATTTAATAAATTTAATATATTAACATTTACATCCCTATACATCTATTCCACTTGTGGATTTGTTAGAAAACACCCTGATTTCTTTCCTTACCACCAACGTCCACTAAATCTGAGACCACAAAATAAATCAGCACAACCTACCAGCGATTATGAAATGTTTCGAAGTGGCCCCTTATCAATGTGTGTGAAAATCTATAACAGGTTACCAAATGAAATTAAAGATATAAAGGACTTAACCAAATTTAAATTCACATTTAAAAAAAAAATCTCCAAAGAAACTGTTTTTATTCGCTGCAGGAGATTTTTGGTGAAAAATAATTTAGATAATAGTTAATGAGGTAGGTATGTTTTTCAACAAATATTATTGTTACGAAAATTTTTAAGATTTTTTAAAAATACTATTAAGATTTATATTTTATTTAATAATAAGTTACTTGTAATAAATATGTAAAGAAATAATATTTCTTTAATTTTGAATTTTGCCGTGCATACTACATTACCAACGACATAGACAACTGACAGGTGCTAGAGTCTATGACATCCTTGGTCTGAAGTCAATAGTCAGTTGAGAGGTTATGAAAAAATAGCATTGTAAAAGAAACTTATTGTGATAGATTTGTTAATTAAAATAGATAAATAAGAATAATTGGTGGAAGAATAGACTTTAATTGTCGTTTCTTCGTTTTCAGGTAAAGTTGTAATAATAGTGTAGTTAAATAAGTTACCTATCGTATTTGTAAGAAACTAACGAAATAAAACTTCGTTTTCAGAAGCAACGCATGAGTTTATTTTTAACCTAAATTTGAGGGATAGCTGTTATAAATATAATAATTTGTACTTGCTGTGCCCTTGCAGGGTCATGTTTGTTACCTTCCTTGTTAACACCTGTTTATGTACAACATGAATGCAATAAAGAACTGAACTTTGTAAACGTAAAAGTGAAATATTTAAAAAATACTGTATATAACACTGATATAACAAAGCTAAGATTCACTTACATGCAAAAAAAATAGTGTATGTGAATCTAAGTTCATATATATGTTCTTTATTGTTAATACTATTAATGACTAATATTGACTTGACTCGACTAAGACGAACTTTAACTGCAACTAAATGATGAAAACGCTGTATTTATGCGAATAACTTGATTATTCTACTTACTTGACTCTTGCAAATACTCAAAATTAGTGATATAGGTTTTTTTTAAATTTCCATATATTTACAATTTGCCGAGCTTGAAAGCGCTCGTAGCTCTGCGGTGCTCGGTGGTCGGAAACGATCACCGAAGTACAGCAGAGTTTACAGAGGTCAGTCCTTGGATGGGTGACCGTTTGTGTGGCATTTGATATCGAGCGCTTCCGTGCTTCGGAAGGCACGTTAAGCCGTTGGTCGCGGTTATCACAAAATGTGGTAGTCGTTAAGCCATGTTAGAAGCCTAATGGGCGGCTTGATAAATTCTAACACAGGACGCCATACACCTGCCTCCGCCAATCCGCACTGGGTCAGCGTGGTGGAGTATGACGCAATACCCTTACACCTTGATATGTGAGAGGAGGCTCGTGCTCAGTAATGGGACGTTAATGGGCTGTGATGATGAGCTTGAAAAAAAATTTACATAAATTTCAATGATATGCACCGCTGGCACATTTGAGAATTTCGGCATGTTCCAAAACTAAAAGGCAAAGAGAAAAGTATTGTGAGCATTTTTTTCTGCCTGCGTTTTATATTTCTCCGCAGTAACTATACCATACAATTTGATCTCATAAATAAATACTTGTGAGCCACGTACGTACACGTCATTCGTACACTGAGCCACTAAAATTCATTAGCAGATTGGAAGACCAGTCGTATAAATATTTAGCAACCTACTCTAATACATTAGGTGGAACCAGACAGACATGAACTTGAATTATGTATCAGTGTATGGTGTGAGTTATAAGAGTATGGCGTGTGGTGCGCATTTTAGATTGCACGTAAGTATAAGTACGATCAGAGTTATTAAATAAATAATAAACAAATTATTTCTAACAATTACATCAAATATTTAGTTCCAACCTAAGTCTCATTAAGAACTTGTGCTATGGATACTAAACAACGGATAAATATACTAAAATACTTTTTAAATACATACTTAACATATAATACAAAACACCCAGACCAGAACAAATATTCAAGTTCGTACACACAAAGATTTGTCTAGAGTGGGAATCGAACCCACGACCTCCGAAGCGGAGTGCGGGTACACTGGCCTCCACGCCAGATTGGTCGTCAACCATTCACACCCATTTGCACACTTAGGGCCGGTGCTGACTGACACCTAAAATTTCATTCACAAACCCTTGGATTGTGGGATCAGCTATCTGGCGAGGTTTACCCAGTAGATTGCAGCGTGGGGCTCTTCAAAAAGGCGTGATGCTTCTGGTGATGCAAGCGTTCACAGACTTTTTTTTGGATGGAAAATCTTTAAATGACCTTCCCCCGCTATGGGTGGAGCGGGAGGGTGTGTCAGACTTCTACTGGCTAAAAACCACCCGTGTTCTTTTTGAGCCTGCTACGTACCGAGGCCGCAGTAACCCTTGCGAACAATCCCGCAACAAGTGTTCACAGACTGCAGTGACCACTTTCCCTCAGGTAGGTCTCATGCTTATCTAATTGAAATAAGTTTAAGACATTTGCGCCGGTATTTAAATTGAATAATCGTCATATCAGCCGCTTACATTCCACTGCTGACAATAAACCTCCCCGATAGATTACATTATGTCGGCGGTATTGGTGATAACCACCACACTGGGCAGGATAGGTGTTCGCAATTTAAGCCAGTACGCAGGATAACGTTGACTCGTGCGACTTCTTGTAAGATGACAGGGGTGGCACTGTTCTAGGCTGACGAGGAATGGCATGGCTGGTTGAAAATTAGCACAAGTAGTTACGTCGCGTCAAGTCAACGAGACACGTCGCATTTTTGTGCGGTTTCTTACTCAATGGGTGCATACTAAGACCTTAGGATCCCATTCCAACCTCACCTGCAAGTGGTGCACTTGCCGATTAACGGACGAGGCTCTGGCCAGAACAATTCCCGGTAAGCGGCATTAGGTGGTGGGATTCAGGGATGTTACGGAGCTTCGACTCCGGTTCCGTTAAGTCGGAACTTCCGATTATTATTACACCTTTGGTTCCGACTTCGGCTCCGACACTTTTAAATCTAAGGTCTTAATCGGAGGTTGAAGCATAACATAGCGGCGGCGGCGGTTTGTGTCGACTGTTATGAACAGGTTCATACATGTCGCGCGGGGAATCCCCCCGACTAAATTTGACTAAATAATGTTTTATTTGTCTTTAAATAAAAATATTCTCTCATGTCACCACTTATGACCCTGCCTCCGACTCCGATAAAGCAAATTTAAAAACTTCGACTCCGCCTTCGGTTCCGATAAAACTACCTCCGTGACATCCCTAGTGGGATTACCAATTGCGTAATATTTTTGGATATAATTGGTAAAGAGTTGGCGTATAATATGCCTCTGCCTACCCTTTCGGGGAAACAGGCGTGATTGTATATATGTATGTTCTTACTCACATTAGATTGCTTTTAACGTTACGAACACATGTTTATATAGTAGTGTGGCTTGCATACCGAATTCTATGGCCGTGTGTACATCAAACACTTTATTTATATAAGCTTATATTACTACGCCCTTTCAGGTTTCGTGTGCTGTACTAAATATGATACTTTGTTAGATCTTTAACGTCAACTATTAAAAATTTCAATTTATTATAAATTGATAATCAATCGCTTATGAATTGTACCATTGACTTTTGTTATTTGGTGAGTCGCTTTTACTCCTTCTGCATACGATGAATAATATAGGTGAGTTTTAGCGGGAAATGAGAGAATCTGTAATTGTGATTGATAGGTTGTGAGTCTTCTGCTTGCTGCTCATTCTACTTATTGGTTTCCTTAATAAATAACGTTTTCTATGCTTACGCAGAGTTTTCTTTAGTCCATTCACAACTAACTTAATATTACTTAGTTGGCTGAAAGCAATTTCTTTTTTTTTGTAGGATTAATAGGGCATGAGTTATTGTCAAAATTAATGTATTCACTCTTCACTTTCAATAGTTAACAAATACTTTTTTAAACACGTATTATCATGTATTATGAATTCCTAATGTTTATTTTCATAACTATAAATACAAACGATATAATAAATAGATATAATATGTATGTATGTGTATGTGTCTAAGTCACAGTTGATTTAAAAGAAAACTGTACGTGTAAAGGTTTAGTGAACACATACTTTCTCATAAACCTGAAATGATAAAAGGCACGAAAAGTCAAAGAACGAGTTTTCTATGAGTTTTTTAAAGCTTTTCTCTTTTAAATCTTTCTAATACTCCTTTATATATGTATATAATTACATTTAACCTTTTTTAAGAGGATTTAAGTTTGCATGCTATGTTATTATGTAGCTAAATAGGCAGAGCTTTAATAAGAATTACAATATGTAACTCTATGTATGGCAAATAAATGAATATGAATATATATATTATGCCTGTATATATATATAAAAAAATATTTCTGCCAATTACACCAATCATTTAGTTCCAAGATAAATATCTTTAAGAACTTGTGTTATGGATACTAAATAACGGTATAATATTATAGGTCGGGGAAAAAAGTCTTTTCGCATAACGTAGGTATAAACTTATTATAATTTTTTTTGACTGTACTATTTGTGTCTGGTTGGTTTTGGTAACATTAAAAAGGTTCTATTATAAAGAAAAGAAAAAAATAAAAAAAAGTTGTTTCCCGCTATTTTTCATTTGTTTTTCTCTCCGTAAAAATGAGTGAATCTAATGAAGAAATTCGATACATTTTAAAATTTTATTATAAAAAAGGCAAAAATGCAACTCAAGCAGTGAAAAAAATTTGTGATGTTTATGGACCTGATGCAGTGTCAGTAAGAGTAGCACAAATTTGGTTCAAACGTTTTCAGTCCGGAAATTTTGATGTTAAAGATGCACCTCGCTCTGGTCGCCCTGTTACGAATAAAATGGACGCCATTTTTGAAAAAGTGGAGCAAGATCGGCATATTAGTAGTTACGATGTAGCTGAAGAACTGGGAATTGACCACAAAACAGTTTTGACCCATTTGAAGAAAGCTGGTTATACAAAAAAGCTCGATATTTGGGTGCCACACGAGCTCACTCAAAGAAACTTAATGAACCGTGTACTCATTTGCGATTCATTATTGAGACATAATGAAACCGAGCCGTTTTTGAAGTGATTGATAACTGGCGATAAAAAGTGGATCACGTACGACAAGAACGTGCGAAAAAGGTCGTGGTCGAAAGTTGGCCAGGCTTCACAGACTGTGGCCAAACCTGGCCTAACACGAAATAAGGTGATGCTGTGTGTATGGTGGGATTGGAAGGGCATTGTTTATTATGAGCTTTTACCGCCCGGCAAAACCATCGATTCTGATCTTTACTGCCAGCAACTGATGAGATTAAAGGAAGCAGTCGAGAGAAAACGGCCGGAATTGATCAACAAGAAGGGTGTGGTCTTTCATCACGATAACGCTAGACCACACACATCTTTAGCCACTCAGCAAAAATTAAGAGAGTTCGACTGGGAGGTCCTAGTGCATCCACCATATAGCCCTGACCTTGCGCCTTCAGATTTTCACCTGTTTCGGTCTCTGCAGAATTCTTTAGGTTCTGTAAGGTTGACCTCAAGAGAGGACTGCCATAACTATTTGTCCCGTTTTTTTGATCAGAAGTCCCAAAGTTTCTACAGTAACGGGATAATGTCTCTGCCCACAAAATGGCAGAAAGTTATTCAACAAAACGGTACATATATATTGTAAATAAATGTAAATAAACTTTGAAAAAAATGTCTTGACTTTTCATACAAAAATACGAAAAGACTTTTTCCCCAACCTATTATGTATCTCCTTATTTACAGTATCCGTAGCAGATATCTTGTCACTAACCAACTCGTCAAACACAAAGGAAGTTCCAACAGGTGTAGCTGTTTTAACAGCACCTTTTGCTGAGTCCTATTTATTATCAGGGCGTAATTTTAACTAAAACTGTAGGTTAGTGTAATTTTTTTGACACCATCTAAAGACGCCTATTAATTGACGAATCAAAAACGCTTGATCAATGGAAGTCTCCTTTACTATATCCTAGCATTATCCCGGTTGCCCCAAACTAAAGCACAGGTTCGAAAACTTATAGACGCACCAGGGTTTGAACCCTAGTCCCTATTAAAAAGAAATCTATGGGTCTCGTCACTGGGCTATCGTCGCTCTCCACTAAAGGTCTCCTTAAAATTAAATAAACGGGTACTACATCTAGACAACGTACTTTTGCCGTGTTTGTGTTAATGTTTGTTATTTCGCGGTATAATTAACAGACAGACAATTAATACATCTCACCCTAAATGCACGGTTAATACGTCCAATCACATAGGTTTCAGGAGAGACTGCTGAGCATTACAACTAATGCAACACACCAACGTGCCGACACTGATTTATGGTATAGAAAAAATGGTTGTTCATTTTCTATGATACAGAAATCTATCTGTTTCCTTTTTATTTATATTCTTTCATTTTATTTACTGATGGTTCACTTGTGATAATTGCAAATCGTCAGTTGAATGACATAAGCTGATATAGCTGCATCTAAAATTATATATGGGTAAGCAAGTGATGGATTAAAAATATCTTTGTAACAATCCGCTCTACTATAATTTCCCGAAAAATCGAGAAATTATTCAATACGAAACGTGTTTCGCCCTTACACTGGGCATCTTCAGGTAAGATAGGAGCCTCAGAACAACGATGTCTTTACGACCAACGCTGAAACGAGAGTCAAAGTCTAGAGTTTTTAATCCATCGCTTGCTTACAATTGATTTCCGTAAAGTAACGCCTGAATCAATAAACCAATAAATTATTAAAATTTTGTATATGGGTCTATTACCCATTAAGATTGATATAAATAAAGAAATAATTCCTGACAATTACACTAATTATTTAGTTCCAAGATATATAAATCTCGGATAGTAAAGATAGATAAATAGATAAAACGTATAGATAGATAAATCGTTTATTTCCTTTAAATAATACAAGTTACATAAAAACATATCCCACAAAACCGTTAGAGTGGTTAGTCTGTGGGTAACTAATTTTATATATAAATAAATTACAGTTTTTCACTTACACCAATATAGTGTTTTGTATGATTGCAAACTTGTGTTATGGATACTAAATAACGGATAAACATGCATAAATACTTATTTTTGGAAATACAGTGGACCCCCGATAAACCGGCCCCTGTCTAATCCGCCGCCCCCTGTAATGTAATGCAATGCTTATAATTGTTGAATGAAGGATCCCTAACATTATTTTAGAAAATCTTAATGCATAATTGAACAGATTGCAACTCAAACGCGCCACTTTATGATAATCTTTCAATTTTCAGCTGTTACTCGTCGGATCTCCTTCATTTCACTGTTTTATGAGCGACATATAGATATTTTGATATGCCAAATTGAATAGTTGAAATAATTGCAAAATTTAAGTTTAAAATGAAAAATTTAATTGTAAATTTAACGCTACTTATTGCATCACTCTTGCAGGGAGTCTCATGTTCGCACTTATTTTTTTTAAAAACCTCTCATCCCAGGAATAATGCTCCCAACAGTGAACCCCAAGAGAAGAAGCCGACGCAGTGCGCTGCCAAGTATGCTCATATTGTCCGCCTTCACCAACCAACGACCGGAGGCCCCACCCGCCAGACCAATTGCCCCCACTAGCCACCCATTCAGGGGGCAACCCGCTCGCTGGCGTTCACGCGGCCTCAGCCAATGCTGTCTCACCATGACCGCGCCGAGGGTTGCTTGGACCTGGGGAATTACTTGGACGGTTGAAGAAGACCCCACTCTCTATCATATGAATTTGAATTACGTATATACTTTGGACAATTGTGCTTATTTAAAATACACGACGACAGTTGTTTACATACAGTGTAGTTGTAAGTGGGGTGTATAGGGATCCAACCAAGACCTAAGGAGCCCAAGCCAACCGCACATGCAAGTGGTGCACCTGCCGATCAACGAACGAGGCTCTGGCGAATATAACAGCGAATATAACAAAAAGCGGCAATAGGCTCGCCACCTATTACGTGGGACCAACTATATAATTGGCAAAGTGTGGGCGTGTAATATGCCTCTGCCTACCCCTTCGGGGAAAAAGGCGTGAATGTATGTATGTATGCAGTTGTAAGTGTAGATGGTGGTGTTAAGTTAAGATCCAATTTAAATCATCTAAATATTTTGCTAGATCGTTATGTCCAGCATATTCATATTTGTATTTCAAAACAATAAACTACCCTCAACTATTTCTTATTCTTAGTTTGACAAGGTGTTAGCGCAACTAATAAGCTGTACACGCAAAATCCAATTACAAAAATAATTACCACTATGACAACGACGCAGCCGCAAATATGGAAAACCCTCGTCACACCCTTAAAGGGATATCTGGAACTATAACGGTTATAGCAGTAAAAGCTTGGACATAGTGAAAATACACCAGTAACCTTACAGCAGAAGAGAGTTCTGCACCGAATGAAAACATTTTATCATATGGAGAAAATAATCTATGTGTTACTTGTCAGTGTTTGCTCTCATCGAGGGCAAAATATCACTGAGCTTTGGTCCCTTTGCGTCACTGCTGCACACATGCTATGGAAGGCAAACTTCTTAATTATGTGGTTTTTTTTTTTTAATATTTTTGTTCTTGTGTGTGTATTTTTATTTTTTTATTTGATTGTTATGTCTATATTGTATATTTCTGCATGTGTGTGTTTGTGATTCAAATAAATTATTATCTTATCTTATCTTATCTTACTAGTGGGTTTCGGCGAGGTTTGAAATCGGTACGAACAGATATTTCGACCAAACTCTCATCTAGGTTTTTTATTTATATATGGTGTTTAGGGCTCCCAACAAGACCTGAAGAGCCCAAGTCAACCTCACCTGCTAGAGGTGCAATAGCCGACCAACGAACGAGACTGGCGCGTGAGCGTTTGCTCATCTACTACGTTATTTAAATATATAAAACTATGGCACATATAAAAATTGTACAAAAGGCGAACTTCATGCTACAAGGCATTTTCTACCAGCTCACAACCACCTTTTACAGATTTGTACAACATGCAGAGAATAGTTTTGTAGTGAGTAAGTGGTATTATTGTATTCACCGACAGACTGACTGATGGACAATCCCCTCCCTCCTTTAAAATCACGGCTGACTGACAGATACAGACTGACAAATCTTGAGAAAACCACAACAGACAGATAAACTGACAAATTCTGACAAAGAACCCATTTGCATTTACTCCTTTATTATGGTACCGCTCATATTTCTTTCATTGTTGTTAAAAAAATATATGGAATTTCAATTTTGTCTAAATGTTTGACGAATCTAAATAATCATATGGATCTTAAAGACAATAAAGTATATTTTATTTTATTTTACTGTTTAAACTATTTTTACTATGCTCACATTAGTGGCTTGAATCGCAGTGATTTTCGTGACATTTTTTTTATGTGTACCTACTTGTTATTTCTTTAGACAAGTTTCGGTGTATTATTATTGAAACCCATGGGTTATTAGTTCAAGCATGTATACGCTAGAGAGTGGAAGTAAAAACATTAAAAAAGAAAATGACCCGTAAAAAAAAAATATATATATTAAATAAAAAATTAATTACGCGAGTACATACTATGTGATGCCAAAAAGGGCTTCAGCTGTGTTGTGGGTAGTCCGACTGCACTGGTTTGCAGTTGGGCCCTCGTTTTTTTCATGGACATAAATAGAATAAAGAAAAAATACATATAAGTGAACAAAATCACATAAAATGCTATTAAGTTGACACCACGTATGGTATGTTTTTGCATGTAAGTGAATCTAAGCTTCGTTATTTCAGTAAAATTTAGTTTTTTTGTGTTTATTTTATTTTGACGTTTTCAAGTGCTATGTAATAGTTTATGAAATAATTTACTTTTTACTTTTACTTTACTTTATAGCTATAAAATAAAATGTCTACTAGGAAACACTGATTCACAAAGCACTCGAAAAGTTCAGCGTGTCCATCCGAGTCCTGGTAGCTCAGTGGCTAAAACAGTGGACCGGTTATCCAAAGGTTTTCCGCGAGTTCGATTGTTACTCGGGCCACAACGTATGAATTATTTTTTTCTTGTAAATGATTCATCTTATAACCCAAATTTAAGGTTATGATTAAAGTAAAAGTATAAATAATATTTATTTCATAAACTATTATACATAGTATTTGAAAACGTCATAATTAAAAATGAAAAAAAACAGTCGAAATATTATTACACTAAATCACGAAGCTTAGATTCACTTACATGCAACAAAACAATTTATAAACAAAAAACAATTAAGTGTAAGTGAATCTAAGTGCCAGTTCCGAGCCACCGCTCTGTAAGAAGAACTGGCAAGAAACTCACAGGCTATGCTCTTTTAAATATGTCCATTGGTTTGGTACTAGAATTACAATCTTCATTTGTCTGTGAAGCTATACAATGCAATATAACATAACATTAACAATATTCATGTTTTAAGTAGAATAGCCTGTATAAAACGGCAGTTTAATCCCACGCATTTTTATCTGCCATATAGTCTTTAATAGAATAGTATCCCTTTGAAGACAGCTTGCGTTTTATTGTTACCTAATGATTGTTTTATAGTTGCTAAACTACTTGCACAGTAAATCAAAATTATTACATTTCAGGCAACATAAGAGTAAGCAGATGGCGCTTGGAAAACGCCTGTCAGGTCAACTAGAGCTTGCATGAAAAATAATTCCGAAAATACAATCCTACTAGTAACACCCCTGTCACTCTAAGACTGGCATCGCTTGGACGTGTGTTGCCAACAAGATAGGGTTGTCACTACAATAATAAATCAAGTACACTACATTTTTACGTACTTACAATTATATAAATTGATACTTTGAGCACGAGTTGTCTAAGTTATTTGCGTAATTACGCATTCGTTTTTAAGTTTGACTTTCATAAGAGCTCTATTGAGCTTTACTTAAACAAATAATTATGACTTTGACTTTATCGCTTGCTCCGTGTCTCGGACAACAAGTTTTGTCGTTTGTCTTAGCTGTCATGAACATCTATGGCAGTCGTTATTAGGTTTTAATATCCTGACAGCTGGTTTTCTCATAGAATCATGATTTCCGCTAGGTTTAGGAGAACACGATAGTCGCTTCATGTAATAACTAACATTCAGCCAAAATATAGTTAGACCTGTTACCAGACTTAAGGCCCTAAGCTTAAATCTAGGACTACTGGGATAATGCGAGCATGATGCTGATAATACTTTGAGCACCAACTGAATCTCGGTTTATAATATTTTGACCTAAATAGCTACTGGATATCTTGAAACATTTTAATAATGTGCCGTCGCAGTCGCTGATAACTGATACATTTCGAAGCATTACTGATACATTTTGAAGTGTTACTGTGGTACTCAATATAGCTGTCAAAGTTTTTAAGCAATACATATAAAATACAATCATATGTCATCTAAATAAGCGAGATGTTTGAATGACGCGATTAAAAATGTTAAAATAATAATAAAATTTATTTGTGAAGTAGACAACCCTAACACTCTCTCTTCAGAAGTAACAGAAAAAATGCAAAATCGGTTGATTTATTCCTGGAATGTTTTTATTTCGATGCTTCAACAGTGGGTGATATTTTTAAAAGAGTTGCTTAGTCGCTATTCCCTAGGCTTATTATCATAGGTCCATACAACCACACCTGTTTTACTGAAGGGGTTGGCAGAGATATATTATTCGCCTGCGTTTCGCCAATTATATAGTTGGTCGCACGTAATAGATGGAGAGCCTGTAACCACTTACCGGACACTGTTATGTTCGCCAGAGCCTCGTCCGTTGATCGGCAGCTGCACCACTTGCAGGTGAGATTGACTTGGGCTCTTAAGGTCTTGGTAAGATCCCTTTACACCCATCATTATGATAATATTTATTACTATAGGACAGTAGATAAATTTATCTATCCTGGCCAACATGCTAGGCAAAGCCTGTCCAGAGGTGGGCAAGGAAAAAGTACTTTTGATCGTAATATATTAAAACACTTTAAATCTATAAATGATATAGCTAGTCGTAAGAGTCGACCGGATGATGGGCAGCAACGTCATTCTGCGTACTGCCTTGAACTGCGATCACCAACATTTTGCCCGTATGGGAAAATACCCCCAAAAAAATGTTATCTGTTGAGGAGGCCAATGTTTAGCAGTTCAGGACTTTATAAGGCTGATAAATGCTGATGATGTCAGTCTATTAAAGATCTCAGTTCTTCCCCTCTTATCAATGTCCTCAGATATTTTTTTTCTTTCTATCGCATGGCTTTGGTTTTTTGAAACTACCTAGCGAGGATTTCAAGTATTGCAAGCTTTCATACGCTGCAAAGACCATTTTCTAGCAGGTGAATCTTTGCTTGACAACTTGTCAACCAATATAAATAATAATAAGAATATGGATGTCCATAACTTTTTTTTTGGTTCACCAAATACCGCACCCGCGTCACTCCCTTGTTGCAGACTCCGAGACACAATGCTAAGTATCATCGTAACGCAGTTCTCTCTCGTCTGTTACGTACATATAATGAACTATTTGGTACATATTGATATATTTTCCAATTCTAAAAGATCGTTTAAACACCATATACAGACCACGCTAAAGGACAAAAATAAGTCTTTGTAGTTTCCGCAACGCCTTAAATTTTTCTCATCATTAACATTATTCCATAATCATTCTTATTTTATTTGTTTAATTATATTAGTTTTATAACAGTTTTATATTTTTAATCACCACATATCTGCCAGAATTACCAGGAGTTATAAGCACTATACAGCAACTGCCTCTTTTATATTTTATTACTTGTAATAGTTTCTATGTTTACCAGTCACATGTTTGTTATATTAGGGAAACCTGTTATTGGCCATACTAGCTTTAAGTTCTTATGTCAAATGTTTTGCTGTATACGCTATTGGTTTTCTCAATACTTAAATGAATAATCGTCAGTCCAGTGCTGAACATAGGCCTCCCTCATACGTTTCTTATTATCATCATCTCAGCCATATTACGTTCACTGCTGGACATAGGCCTCCCCAATAGAGTCACCTGCATCCACCGGCTTCCCGCCGCCTTGACCAGATCATCGGTCCATCGCGTGAGGCCGTCCTCTACTACGTTTGCCGGTTCGCGGTCGCCATTGAAGAACCTTAACGCTCCATCGGTCGTCGGTTCTTCGAGCTATGTGCCCCGCCCATTGCCACTTCAGCCTGCAAACTCGCCTCGCTATTTCGGTCACTCCAGTCCTCCTACAGATTTCCTCATTTCTGACTCGATCACATAGGGACACTCCGAGCATAGCTCTCTCCATTGCACGCTGAGCGACTTTGAGCTTTCTAATGAGGCCCAAAGTCAGGCACCAAGTCTCAGTACCGTACGTCATCACACATAGAAACATTTCTAGCGGGACTTATTGTGGGCGGCCTACATCCATCATGCTGAGACCTTTATTAGATCCTTTTATGTGATAGTCCATCCTCCTCGCCACGCTTTCTGTCGAAGTGTCTTCATTCTAGGACTTTTCTGCCCCAAACGCCATCAGTTCTACGTGCTATGTTTCCTGCCCACTGCCACTTCAACTTTCTTACTTTTTGGACTATATCGACAACTTTAGTACCATTAGGGATCTTCTCATTTCTGATCTCAATCTCAATACTTTATTGCGTTCCACAATGGTTTTATAAGGTGGTGAATATGACAATTTGGTACATTTGTGGACCCATAGCCCAGTGCAGGAGAGAAGTAATTCTCCTGAAACCTTCTTGAGAAACCCAAGCATTTTTTGTAACTCTTCTTAAAAATTCATCATCTCTAAATACAATTTTACTACATTAAAACGCCTTTTAAGTATTAAACCTGTCTTTATAATCTTGTTCCAAAATCTTTTGCGGCTTATCTTGGATTTTGTGAATACTTCAAAGGCCATGAATCTGCTTCAGAACTTAACGCTATCTTTTACTGTACGTTTCATATCACTTTAAGATCTTTTGTTACTATAGGGAAAGCTACAAAATAATTGAACTTCAAACTTCAAATACTTTTTATTCCATAATTTATTATATAGTACTTGAAAACGTCAAAATTTATTACAAATATAAAAAAACAATCAAAATATAATAATACTGAAATCACGAAGCTTCGATTCACTTACAAGCAACTAAAAAGTTAAACAAACAAAAAATATTGTAGTGTTTATAGATCTTAGTGCCAGTTTCGAGCCGCTCTGTAGCAAGAACTAGCAAGAAACTCACAGGCTATGTATGTATGCTCTTTTAAATTGGTTAGTTACAATCTTCATTCGGTGAAATATGCCTGAAAATTACGACACCTGGCCAAGTAATAAAGCCACAGAATACTAGGTAATTAAACGAATGTATACTCTGTTACAAACTAAGCTCAATTATGCTGAAATTACTACATTAATATATATATATATATAATAAAAACAAATAAAAATAGCGCGAATCAGAATCTGATCAAAATAGTACAGCGTCATCTATTGACAAGGTTGTGTCAACAGGCATTCAAACTGTAACGAACAATGCCCTTCGGAGAAACAGGCGTGATTGTATGTTTGTATTTATGTAAAAGTTGTAAATATAAGATCTCTTCTACTGTTCATGTGGGCAATGGGCTATCTATCTCTCACTATTAGAGACTTTTCATCCAAAGACCATTGTGCTAAAAATGAACTTTGCTTTAATTTTAAAGATCCCTTTTAAATAGTTGTAATATGATTTCGACGACCGATATGGCGTGGTGGCGAGAATTTACGCTGTCCGCTCCTAAGGACAAATCTTTGTGTGCATGAACATGAATATTTGTTCTGGTCTGGGTGTTTCCCTATGTATATTAAGTATGTATTTACAAAAAAAAAAAAGTATTTATGTATGTTTATCCGTTATTTTGTATTCATAACACAAGTTCTTAATGCTACTTATCTTGGAACTAAATAATTGATGTTATTGTCAGAAAAATATTTTTTATTAATAAGGTTTCTGCACACCCCAAATAGGGTACGTGGGCGTGAGATTGTGAATGAGTATAAGTTATTTTGTGACCTGATTAATAAAAGGTTTTTAATGGCTGACATATTTTTGTTTTAGGTAAAAGTGAAGTTACATCTCCGTACAAAACAACGACAGTGGACCATTTTCATATTATGTAAGTATATGTTTCTTTATCAATATGTATTAAATGATATTCGATGTTCATGGTGTATGGTGTAGGCCTAGGAAAACCAAGTCAACCTTACCTGCAATTGTTGCAACTGACAATCTAGGGACGAGGCTCTGGCGAACTTAACAGTGCTCGGTAAGCGGCAATAGGCTCGCCACCTATTACGTGGGACCAACTATATAATTGGTGAAATGTGGGCGTATTATATGCATCTGCCTACCCTTGCGGGAAAACAGGCATTATTTTATGTATATATGTAAAAATTACATGCCATAGGAAACCATCTTCTTGTTATAATTATTTTCACTTAGTACTTTTAAGATACATATTGAAATTTCAATTACATTGTTTTGTATACTGTGTCTCTTTTAACTATACCTGGATAACGGAGCTGTTTGTGGTACAACTTCTCTCATTTAACAAGTATTACAATGTTATCTTCTGTATGACTGTTTGTGTAGAACAACAAATGAAAAAAAAACTTTAATTAATACATGAAAACTTTATTGAAAACAATGGAAAATTCAATCTAAATTAGTTGAACAATGGGCGGCCTTATTGCTCACAGCAATTTCTTCAAGGCGTAGGTAATAAAAGTTGGAGATAATAAATAGGATAAAAGAAAAAGTATGCTGATAAGGTAGCAAAAATGAAATCCAATATTATCTTTAATTGATTCTCCCTTCTTAATTATAAATAAGCTCATTCCAATTCCGAACAAAATCTAATCCTAATAACAATCCCTCAAATCAAAGTACACCACAGTCAGCAAGAACATTGCAATCAGCTAATTCCAGAAAGACTGCAAAGGAAACTCGTCCTTATATTCCCTGCAACTATTGTTACTATCTCTGACGAAACATATACATGTGATTAGAGGCTACATCCGTACAAAGGGCACGGAGGAGTGCGGGAAGCAATATCGCTGAGTGCTACGGTTACCCCTTGGCGCCTTTGAGCGGTCCTGGCTTTACTTATAGCGGAGATGTTTTAAGTGATACCAGTTTTAAAATGTTGCCATAGTTCGCTTGAGGAAGAAGGAGGAGCTTGTTTTTAAGTTATTTTTGCTATGAAGCCAAACTTGCATCAATGTTTTTGACTTGATTTATTTAATTACTTGACAAATGAAATATACACAAAACGGGTGTGTTCATACCGAAAATAAAAATGCTCGCGACCCGGAATCATGGTTAGTTACACCCAAAGCTAGACCAATTAGTGAAAGATCAAAAGACGTAGATAGTCCAATCATTGTATATAAAAAATAAGGATCTCCTCTTGCGAAACAAGGTGGGAGGGATTCAAGGCGTTCTCTACCCCGCGGATCACACGCTTATTGCCGGAAGCTGTGTGGAGAGTCTTGCATATGGAATTTTTCAAAACACCCAATAGCCATTTACATATTGTGAAATTGATCTTTTAAATGGAAAAAGTAAAACAAATTTAAATTTTTTAGTGTAACCCATTTCAAATAATTTATTTATTTTTTTTATTTTATTTATTTTAAATCCTAATTACATTACTTTTACAGAAACTTAATCCTAAGGCAATAATGTAAATAATAAAAATAAAATATCAAATTAACTTAGCTTAACTATCTTATCCTAATAACCACTAACTACCTATAACATAATACCCTACAGATGACCCTTGTGAATTCACTCAAAGAACTAATGAACGTTATAATAATGAACCGTTACTATCCATGCACTTTTGACTTTTTATAGAGAGTTCATTGTATTTATTGCTAAAATATTGCGTGAGCGAGAATTAATAAAATCTTTGTAGTTACTGCCTCATCTGAATTTGTATTTTTTTGTCAAATTTTGAAAAATATGGTCAGAAGGTTAGAACAAGGTCCGAGGAGTATTGTGGGTGACACCCCCGTCAGGTCTCCGCCTTGGCGTGGCGGGGGGGCTGAGGCCGGGAAAAGATAACACCCAGAGATTGGCGACTCTGGGTGCCTGTTTTTAGTGGGTATTACTGCTGGCAGTCGCGTCTGCCGGTGGTGAGTCCCACACCCCCTTTCAGTTCCCCTTTAGCCGGAAGGCAGTGCGTAAACGCATTTTGTTATCAACGTAGAACGAAAAAGAAAAAAGAGGGACTGTTCTCAAGAGATACCGCAGCCTCGGTACGTAGCAGGCTCAAAAGAAGGAACATCGATGGTTTTTAGTTAGTAAAAGTCTGACACACCATCGGTCATTTGATGATTTACCATACTAATAAATAAATTGTAGGTGACAGGGACATTCTAATCTTAGCTCCTCTAGTGTCGCCACCATCTGTTGTGCAGTGTGTAGTCTAGCGTTGTTCTGAAGCAGCAGTGGGCTAGAGGCGTTGAGCCGGCTCGCTTTTCCATCATGGTTTTCAGATGTTGGCAATACAGATCTGACGTAATTTTCTGACCAGATCTTAGTAGTAGCAGTTTGTATTTTTCATTCAATTTTCTGTGATTAATAAATAAATGTAAACTATAAAAAAAGATTAAAAAAATAGATAAAATTACTTAATATTTAATAAAACCGCGACATACCAAACCTCGGCCTTACAAAACCTAAGAGAACTTTTAATTTTCAAATCATGTCACGGTAATAGTGACTTTAGCACCGTTATGTACTGTACAAAACCATAAATGAAATTGGATTTTACACTCCTTACAGACCATTGAACCACTATCATTACGCTACCTCCCCTCAAAACGATTTATATCTTTGAAGTCCTAGTGGCTGGGTACTGAATGTAATTTTCCTCATTTCTTACCAGGGAAGGGTCATGGTGGATGACCTGAAAGCTGCTTACTTCAGTTCGTATTAGGAGGCCCGTGCTCTGTAGTAGGACATATCGCATCTTCGGTGCAACAAAGTCGCAACAGCTAATTTTAAAATTAAAAATATCTTGATAACAATTCCCGCGCTACTATAATTTCCCGATAAATCGTGAAACTATTCAACACGACACGTGTTTCGCCCTTACACAGGGCATCTTCAGATAAGATAGGATATAGCCTCACCCCCCCGACTGGTCTCCACCTTGTCGTGGTGGGGGGGCTGAGTACCTCCCGGTAGGGCGCAGGAGGCGCTAGGGAAAAGGCAACACCCAGAGACCGACGACTCTGGGTGCCCTTAGTACTGACTACCGGGGGGGAAACTAAGAGGGACCTGTGGAGGGCGCAGTGGGCGGGCCAAGAGGGCCCGCTCAGCAGCGCCAGGAGGATCTAGGCAGTGGGGGCAGGGGGCCCCTGCTGTCTAACCATGGACCCTCCGGGAAGTCGGCCACACACGCTATGGTCGCAAGGGGAGGTAGGAGGGGCGCGTCCACTGCGCCTCTCTGAGGAGGTCCTCCCGGTTTTTGTCCGGGGGACGTTGGCCGCAGGCGGGGTGTCAGAAGCTGCAACCCAGGTATTGGCCCTCGCCTCTTTCTCAACAAGCGGCGGGCGTCGTCGGAAGATTTTTAGTGGGTATTACTTGGCGGTCGTGTCTGCCGGTGGTGAGTCCCACACCCCCTTTCGGTCCCCCTTTGGCCGGAAGGCAGTGCGTAAATGCATTTTGTTACCGACGTAAAAGAAAAAAAAAAAAAGGATATAGCCTCAGAACAACGATGTCTTCACGACCAACGCTGAAACGGAAGTCTCGACTTAGTGGGTTTCCGCAAAGTAACGCCGGAATCAATAAATTATTAAGTTTATAATAAATTATTAGTTTAATTATAGTTTTTATTTATTTATTTTATTTATTTAGTTATTGTAACAATCATTACACGAATAGCTACTCTATACAAAGAAAGATATACGAAGATCTATACAAAAGTGAATGTCATATCTGATCGCAAATGAAAACTCGATTCTGCGTCAAAAGAAACATATCTACTCAATATGCATTACGTGTGAGACATATTGACATTTTAATATAAACATTACATTAGGAAACAAACTCGTATGTCGCGTGTGTTGTATCTGAAGTGATATTTATGCCTTTTGCTATTCCAAAGCAATATGGCTGGCTGTTACACCGATGAGTACACAATGTTATGTACACCGAAATTGTTAAACATATGTAAAACCTTTAAACAAAATTGTTGAAAATGTGTTAATGTGGCTGTGCTGTATAATTTATAATATGAATAAATAAATATTATATTATCTTAAAATGAAACAACAAAATGTTTTGCTATTACAATATTTCAAAGAAAAGCTAAAAAATTGCGACGGTACCACTGGTACCCACCATTGGTCATCTATTTGACTGTTATTCTAAAATCACTTAAGAATCCGTATTTTTGTTCACAAACGTTACACAGCGGTGTGAGTGTCACTCCACACACAACGATATCTGAAGGCTTCCACAGCAGCGTCTGTAGATAAACATCTCTCAGGGAATTCCAGCTCTTTATTACGATTTTATACTTCTATTACTTAACTTTAGACTTGCCTCCAAATATAAATAAATTGTTCTTGTACAATTACACCAATCATTTAGTTGAGACCTTATTGATTATTTACTTTCTGTCGCGTACACTTGGGGTGTGGGATGAGTTCCCTGGCGGAGTTTCCACAAGAGCTTACAGCATTCTTATGCTGTAAACTCTTGTAAGGGGCTTTAGAGACGTAACGGTTTTTCACAAGGTCGGCAAGTTGTGCAAGCGTTTATAGGTTACGGTGGATACTTGAGAATTACATAAATACATACATATTCACGCCAGTTTTCCCAAAGGGTAGGCAGAGACATATTACACGCCCACATTTCGCCAATAAAATAGGTGGCGAGCCTATAGCCGTTAACCGGGAACTGTTTTGTTCGGCACAGCCTCGTTCGTTGATCGTGCACCACTGGTGGGTGAGGTTAGCTTGAGCTCCTTAGGTCTTGATAGGATCCCCCCCGACTGGTCTCCACCTTGTCGTGGTGGGAGGGCTGAGTACCTCTCGGTAGGGCGCAGGAGGCGCTAGGGAAAAGGTAACACCCAGAGACCGACGACTCTGGGTGCCCTTAGTACTGACTACCGGGGGGGAAACTAAGAGGGACCTATGGAGGGCGCAGCGGGTAGGCCAAGAGGGCCCGCTCAGCAGCGCCAGGAGGGTCTAGGCAACGGGGGCAGGGGGCCCCTGCTGTCTAATCATGGACCCTCCGGGAAGTCGGCCACACACGCTATGGTCGCAGGGGGAGGTAGGAGGGGCGCGTCCACTGCGCCTCTCTGAGGAGGTCCTCCCGGTTTTGGTCCGGGGGACGTTGGCCGCAGGCGGGGTGTCAGAAGCTGCAACCCAGGTACTGGCCCCCGCCTCTTTCTCAACAAGCGGCGGGCGTCGTCGGAAGATTTTTAGTGGGTATTGCTGCTGGCGGTCGTGTCTGCCGGTGGTGAGTCCCACACCCCCTTTCGGTCCCCCTTTGGCCGGAAGGCAGTGCGTAAATGCATTTTGTTACCGACGTAAAACAAAAAAAAAGGTCTTGATAGGATCCCTATACATCGATACTCCAGAATTACCTCGGTATATTAGAGTATGACTGGATCAAATAATATGTACACTTTATTATGTCGACACTTCTTACTGGCTTACTTACTTCTATTCTCAGACCTCCTCTCTTGAACCAAGGTGATTTATGGTGGTGAGACTCTGGTACTGGGTCAGATTAGTTTCTTAAGGCATTCTTCTCAATCTCATTGCCGTTTAGAAGCTTCGTTAGAGTCACCGGCAAATTGACTTACGGACAATCCCTTCTCCTCTTTAGAATCACGACAGGCTGACTGACAAATCTTGAGAAAAAATCACAACGTAAACTGACAACTTTGACCAATTCTGACTAACAATCCATTTCGCTTTTATTTCTTTCTTTTTCTCGATTATGATACAGCACAAATCTCTTGCACTGTTGTTTAAAAAATATTGTATGTTAAAGTTTGACGAATCTAAGCAATCTTGTTGTTCAGTATAATTATGTTACTTTATTTTTATTTTACATCACCATTGCGGATAGGGGAGGCAGGTGGCGAGCTGCTGTTAAGCTTCGGTCATAATTTCTGTCCAGCCAGCACCGCGGAGCTCATTATCTTTATTTAACCTTATTTAGGCTGAATCCTTAACAGGCTAAAAAATCTGTCTATAGCTATATCTATCTTCATTGATAAAAATGGATCACTTGTACGCATATATGGAAACTCGCATAACTTTTAAACGACTGCATCTAAATGGATTGTTCTTTTTTATTGTGTTCTATACTGTCGAGACAAGGTTTGTATAGTAGGCAAAATTTAGGAAATCGAGTGGAAAATTAGACAAATTGACTTCACTACTCTATAAAACTTTCTCAAAAAAAACTTTTTATTGTAAACTTGACGTTTGGCATTGCTGTCAGCTGTTTGACAGATTATCTGCCAGGTTAGCCAGTAAATGGATATGTTACGCAACGGTGTAACAGCCATACAACCCCGCCTCCAGTAGCTCGGGGCCTCTCAGAGCTCCGCCGGTAAACATCTCACTCACAAGGAATTTTATCTCTATATTACGATTTGATATTTGCGTGAGAATATGCCGGGAATATAAAACCTTCGCGTTTTACTGTGAGTTTTTATTTATAAAGCCACGTGTATGCGATATAATTGAAATCCATTTGTTCTGTCTCCAGTAATCTTCCAAACTTCTCAAATTAATCATTTAGATAAATAGAGATTAGATAGATTTTAACGACCGATATGGCGTGGAGGTCAGTATACCTACACTTCACTCCAGAGGTCGTCGGTTCGATTCCCACACAGGACAAATCTTTGTGTGCATGAACATGAATATTTGTTCTGGTCTGGGTGTTTTCCTATGTATATTAAGTATGTATTTACAGAAAAAAATATATGTAAGTATGTTTATCAGTTGTTTAGTATCCACAACACAAGTACTTAATTTATTTATAGAGAGTGTATCAGTAAGAGTACACTTTATATTATAAAATAAAAACAAGTATGTTATGACAGAGTTGTGAAATTTTTATTGTATGGTAAAGAAGACATGTTCCGATTAAGTATGGAATAAAATGTCCGTCAAATGACCCCCACGGCTCCGATGACAAGCCGATACACATTTCATGAAATTTTCCATGACTTTTGCACAGTGGTGGCTGTATCTCACCGATGACGCATTAAATTTCCGATTTGCGCTCAGGAATTGTTTTGGGCTTATTTCCATAAACCCGTGATATCACAAAAACCCAAAGAAAAAATACCACGCACCAAAAAATACAGCCACAACGAGTAACTGTCTGGTGCGGATATTGGTCAGGCGCAACTTCTTTTCTTTTTAAATATTTTTATCTATACTGGAAAACAAACTATTTACCGAAGAAGTCGGTAGCATCTTATTAGGTACTTATAGCAAAAACCGTCCTGAATTTCGCTCCTAATGTTGATCCCACACGCTGAACACTTTCCGAGAAGACTTCATTAAATTTGGAAATGGAATTATGAAATCCGCTCTCGCAGCAAACGAGGTGCAGAGGTTGCATGATACGTCGCGTGGTATATATATATATATGTATATATATCTAAAACCCATACATACAGTCACGCCTGTTTCCCCGAAGGGGTAGGCAGAGGCATATTATGCGCCCACACTTTGCCAATTATATAGTCGGTCCCACGTAATAGGTGGCGAGCCTATTGCCGCTTACCGGGCACTGTTATGTTGGCCAGAGCCTCCTCCGTTGCACCACTAGCAGGTGAGGTTTGCTTGGGCTTCTTAGGTCTTGGTAGGATCCCAAAACTCCCTTTCTCGCTTATCTAAAATACGATTAGCATGTAAATAGGCAGTAACGTATGGTAGGTAGTATTCTATTTATTTAACATGTCTCCTTTACAATACAATAAAAATACCACAACTCTGTCATAAAATACTTGTTTTTTTTTTAAATGAAAAAGTGCACTTTTACTGAGACACTCTTTATATAACCGGGATGTGTGCCTCAATTTTGGAATTTATTTCATATTTCGAAACGTTTAATTATCGTCATTAATAATATTTGTGTGGTACTGACCTAGAATAGTTCCGAACCCTCTCTTTTCGAATTGTTAAAAAAAAAAATTATCTACTGGTGAGACTTACGTTCAGTAATGGACTACACATGGCTGAATTAATGAACACAGTCATATTTCAGTTAACATATTTGATAGTCATAATTTTTCAGACGGGATAATAATAATAATAAATATTTCTGACACTTACACCACTTATTTAGTTTCATGATAACTTACATTAAGTACTTGTGTTATGGATACTAAATAACGGATAAACATACATAAATACTTTTTTTTAGTTACTACATACTTAATATACATAGAAAAACACCCAGATCAGAACAAATATTCATACTTATACACACAAAGATTTGTCCTGTGTGGGAATCGAACCCACGAACTCAGGACTGGAGTGCGGATATACTCGCCACCACGCCAAATGGGTCGTCTCCAAATAATGATTCGCTCTTAATTATATTAAACTAATCTTTTCTAGACGCGTGGGCTGTCGTTAACTATTAGGAATTATTTACCTTCAGCACTAAAGAATTAAAAATATACTTAGCTTGTTTAGCTCTGCAGCTACGTATCTCCACCTAAACAAGTTTAGATCTTACAACTATTGACTTACAGCTTAAATTCTCAATATCTTAAAACGCAAAGATCACCTAGATGTTTATTCTACAAATAAATAGAATAGCAATGCCCACGTGACCTTCCCACTCCTCCTTTTACAGTATTTTTAATCACATCTGCGATAGAAAATTGCTTCTTTGTTCAGTGATTTCTTCGTCTTTGCTAAACACAATACCGTCTTTACCATAAGGGCACACGGGGCTCGTGCCCAGGGCCCCTATTCTGGGGGGGCCCCGAAGGATCCACAATTTCTCTCACACATTTATTCTCCAAAACATTTTTGTCGGGCACATTACACTTTTTTCACAAATCAGGAATCTTATCAGAAGGTTAGATTTACAAGGCATATCATTATACTACGCCATTATATTATCGATGACTGCGACTTTTTCTACTGTTCTAATTAATAATATTTCGGAACGCAATACCTATTTTACTACGTACTCCATCTAGCGTTCACTCACGCAATCACTCCAATTCCAAAGTCAAGTTGCACCGTCTAAGCAAGGCCCAATATAAATGTCGACACTGTCTATGGTTACGGGAATCCCCGAATAATGTATTGAACTTTCAGACTGATATAGGAGTGAGTTGAGTTATTTTGTGTAATTTTTATTTAAAATTGAGTAAGAAAAACATAACTTTGATTTGTTCTTTTAAACATTATTTCATTATGTCGAAAAGAACATATTTAAGTGGTTCACAAAATAGAAAAAATGTTATAGCTCAAATAGAAATAACGGAAAAACTTCCAAAGCTCACTTTTTACGGTTGAAGAAACAAATAAGCAGACCGATTACTTATCCTCATCACCACAAGACAAAAGTACCTCTGAATATCACCAGGAAAAACCATCCTGAACCATCGACTTCAAGCTACTGTGAATTAATAACTGCAAGCTTAGAGAATGTATCTATGTCTCCTGACCGTAGTACTTACTGTGACGACACTTTAACAGAAGAAGTCCGGGATATTTGGATTCGAAAAGGGCCAGAGTTTTTTCAAAATATAAATAGTGACTTCTCCGAAACTTCTTCAAGTTATCCAGATTCCAAAGGTAAAACGAAAACTAGATACTTGACTAAAAATATTTTTTTTCGTAAATTGACGAATGGTGAGTCTTTACAAATAAAATGGCTCCTTTATTTACCACCAATGAAATCGGTATACTGTTATTGCTGCCGTCTATTTAATACCACTACTGGTACTGGACATAATTTAAGTTCTCCTAATTGATATAAAGATTGGAAGCTTATACGTAACTTATTGATAGAGCATGAGCACAGATCACAGCACAGGGAATTTATGATGAAATATGTTGCAAGAATGAAAAGTACTAGACGGATTGATACTGAGTTGCTGTCCCAATATAAAACAGAAATTAACTATTGGAAGAATGTGCTTAGGAGGTGCTGTTGCAGTAGTGAACTTTTTGGCTTCAAGAGGACTTGCTTTTCGTGGTGATAATGAGACATTAGGATCGCAAAATAATGGCAATTATTTGGGGTACTTAGAGCTGATTAGTGAATTTGATCCTTTTCTTGCTGATCACATATAAAACTACGGAAATCGTGGAAAAGGAAGTACTTCATATTTATCGGCAAATATTTTTGCAATGAATTTATTCATTTAATGGGACAGCAAGTTTTGAAAACTATTGTCAAAGAACTTAAATCAGCAAAGTACTACTCTATTAGCGTAGATTCTACGCCAGATCTGTCCCCCGTTGACCAACTGACATTCATAGTTAGATATGTAAAATACGGACAGCCTATTGAGAGATTTTTGCAATTTGTATGAATGTTGTTTGTTGTACATAGCAGATATCATTTTAAACTTTTTCGAAAGCCTTGATATTCCTATAAAAGATTGTCGCGGGCAGAGCTACGACAATGCATCAAATATATCTGGAAAGTACTCCGGTGTTCTGTCAAGAATAAAAGAAGTTTGCGAATTTGCGATTTACGTTCGTTGTGCGGCACATTCGCTAAATTAACTGGGTGTTCAGGCAGTTGAGTGCATTACTAAAGCAGTAACATTCTTTTAATTTGTACCAATATTTCTCAATTTTTTGTCGGCTTCGACAAAACGATAGAAAGTTTATAATAAAAAAAATAAATTGCGAGCAACAATGTTACAAGAACGACTGAGTCATTTGACAATTATGTGCATAGAAAGTGATATCCTTCAAAAAATTTACTTCAAGGATATAATAGAAGATTTTGCTCAACAGAAATCGCGAAAGAAACCGCTAAAGTAATTGTAACCAAAAAACCTATACTGTATTTGAGTACCTATAAATGGGTTCATAGGTACTTAGTAAAAAATGTAAGTGTTTTTCTTTTTTTACTTTCCAATTCGCTTTCTTTACTTTCAAAAAGGGCCCCAAATTCTTATGTGCCCAAGGGCCCCAGCCTAGTTTAAGATGGCGCTGGCTAAACAGAATTTATAAATAAGGATTTATTCTAAGTTTTCTCTTTTTTTCTTCTATATAATGACTTTGTGCGTTTAGCACATTTAGCCAGTGTCAAGTAAGAGACATATTAATAATATATAAATTATAGTATACGGGAATGAGTGGTGAAGATGATAAATGGTAAATGAGATGCCCTTCCCCAAGCCTCTTAAGTACTCAGTAAATATGTGGGACTATACTGAAATCTCACATGGTCTTCTGGAGAGAATTTGAAAATTGATGTTGCACTGTTTTGTTTCATTTACCAACCACTTCTGTACGTTCACAAACACTTAACGGTTAATAATCCACCGTTATTTCACATTAATGTTCGAAATATCACAAGTTTCAGAAAATGCAGACACGACGCTTAACTTTTCCGCCAAGAACTCTAAGTAATTTTTATTATGAAACAAGTGAACTTAATTCTTTTTTGTTTTGTTTCAGGAACGAAACTTCATCGGATTCGATCGGTAAGTTAGTGCAATCACGACTAAATGATTTAAATGTTTCGCGAGAGCACAATATATTTTACAACCACATTTTCTATACTGCGTGTTACATAAAAAATTAAGATTTTTTTTTTGAAATACTGTGTATTTTATGGACTAAACTATCGGATTTTATGAACTAAATATTATATATCGCCTACTCGAGCTTACTGGAACTACTCGTGCCAGTAAGTTGAACGATACTCTCATCAGTACACAGTAAGTACCGGGACGATTGGAAAGTCAAACTTTAATTAAACTACGAAGTTTAGTCGGTGTACTTTTCTGAGGATGGAGTTACGACTAGAAGTCACCAAGTTGAATTAGACCGCGGGATGTGACTGTTACGTCATTTCTTTTTAACGAAGTTCTGATTGAGTTTTTGTTTTCTCTACATTATCATTATTAAGTAAGCGCTGGGTTAGAAAAACGAACCTTATGAAACTTTTTTTTTTTAATTTGGTTTACGTTGGTAACAAGATGCATTTACGTTATGCTTTCTGGCCAAAATGGGACCGAAAGGGGGTATGGGACTTACCACCGGCAGTCACGAACGCCAACAGTAATACCCACTAAAAATCTTCCGACGACGCCCGCCGCTTGTTGATAAAAAGGCGGGGGCCAGTACCCTTTTTTTTTTTTTTTTTATCGTCTGTAAAAAAATGCTGCTTACGCACTGTCTCCCGGCCAAAAGGGGGAGACCGGGAGGGGGTGTGGGGCTCACCGCGTCTTGAAATTTTTGATTCTTTATGTGCTCCTAGCAATAAATCCATGTGGAAATTCTGTTAACTAAGCCGCTTGGTTTAGTGGTTGGTTTAGTCGATGATCAGAAACGATTACCAAAGCAAAGTAAAGTTCTGACAGTGCGACTGCTTGTGTGGCATTTAATATAAAGCGCTTCCGTGCTAGAGTATCGGAAGTAACGTAATACCTATTAAGCAGAGAATTGTTAAATATCTTAAGTTTTTGACGACTGGTTCTTATTATCTATATATATAAAAATCAATTGCTGTTCGTTAGTCTCGCTAAAACTCGAGAACGGCTGGACCGATTTGGCTAATTTTGGTCTTGAATTATTTGTGGAAGTCCAGAGAAGGTTTGTACGTAGAGAAAAAAAAAATAATCAGAAAAAAAATCTTGAAAAAGTGAAAAATCAACATATTTCTATAATCCCATATACAAACAATTTGTACTAATACTTAAAAGCCAATTTGAACCTTATCAAACAAATTTAATGTCAAAAGTGACGTTAGTTATATCAAAAAAATTTAATGTCATCATATGTCATTTCATTTTATCAGCGATAATTATTGCTTTGTTGTGTTTATATTTTCAAAAATATTATTGAGTTGTTGAGTGAAGGTAAAATGCCATGAGCAAGACGACAAAACATAGGCCGGCGATTGCACGGCGATCAAGAATACGTCGTGCTGTTTTGGATGAAATGCTGCGTGCTGCTTTTAATTACAACAGTCAGATTGATTATAGTATATACGGATACATTGGAATGATGGACGCAATATGTCCACATTGTGATGCGGCTAACTCTCGTGAATTGGATGAACGTTGTGCAATTGTTTTAAATACAAGACTATTGACAAAATTATTGAACAAATATGAACATTATATTATTATGGCAAAAGACATTTTAATTCGTATGCGTCATCATGAAAGAAATCCCGATTTGTTGATTACCTTGGAAATGTACAACGAAGAATAATAATAATTGAAGATATGTGTCTAAAGATTTTAAATAAAGCATTAGCACAATTGGGTATGACCGCACCAAATCGTGAGATACATGATTTTTTTGATCGTGAATTGCAATATGAGCAGGAGTTCAATTCTAATGCATAACTTTCGTTGTATCATTGATTTTAGCGACTATTCGATCGGAACAGAAAATTGCATTGCATCTTCGGGAATTGCTGCAACATTATTAGAAGGTGGTCGGACCGCACACTGCATTAAAATTGCCTTTGAATGTACAGGTGATTGAAACTCCAACATGCAATATTTATATAAAATAATTGACGTTAATCGCAGAAATTCTGCTATGGCAAAAGTTCTGCGATTAACGTCAATTATTTTATGGGATGAGTGCACAATTGCGAATAAAAAATCAATAGAAGCATTTAATCGAACAATGCAAGATTTACGCGGTAATCAACAGCTTTTTGGTGGTGCTCTGATATTGTTGTCAGGGGACTTTTATCAAACATTGCCTGTCATTTCGCGATCAACTCCTGCTGATGAAATAGACGCCTGTTTGAAGTCATCAGTTCTTTGGAGATATGTACGAAAATTTACAATGAACAATAATATGCGTATTCACCTATATAATGATGCAACTGCCCATGAGTTTTCAAAACAATTGTTAGAAATTGGTGATGGCAAAATACCAACGGATTGATCACTTTGCCGAACAATTTTTGTACAATTGCGCAATCTATAGATGAGTTGATTAAATGTGTTTTTCCGAATATTCTTCAGAATTACAGAAATCATGATTGGTAGAGAGAACGCGCCATTTTAACACCGAAAAACATTCATATCAATGCCATTAATTTTCAAATTCAAGCGAAACTGCCAGGTGTAGTCACGACATATAAATCAATTGACAGTGTCATGAATCAAGATGAGGCAATGAATTATCAAATTGAATTTTAAAAATCATTGGAACCGGCTGGTATACCACAGCATTGCTTGAATCTGAAAATTGGTTCTTCGATTATATTATTGCGAAATATTAATCCACCAAAACTGTGTAAAGGCACCAGATCGGCAGTGAAAAAGTTATTTCCAAAATTGATTCAAGCTACAATCTTAACTGGTAAATCAAAAGGAGAAGTGTGTTTGATACCGCGTATCCCTATGATTCCAACTTATATGCCATTTGAATTCAAAAGATTACAATATCCTGTGCGTTTATCATTTGCGATGTCCATAAATAAGGCCCAAGGGCAAACACTTCACGTTTGTGGTGTCAATTTGGAGGAATCATGTTTTTCACATGGCCAACTTTATGTTGCCTGTTCCAGAACCCCCAACTGTTTATTTATTCATGCTCAAAATGGGAAAACAAAAATATTGTTTATCCAAATGTTTTAGACTAACCCATATAAACCCACCATAGTAAGAGTACTCAATTCTTTTTTATTTTTTACTCTTTGCTGATAAATATAATATATAAACAATATATCATTTGGGTAATTTGGAATTTTAAATACCTACCAATTTAAAATATTTTTTTGTTTGAATAAATGAACTTAATAATCATTTTTTTTATTACTATGCCTTATACGTAGCGAAGCACGTCCGGGCCGCTAGTTACATATAAAAAAATTATTTGACTAGTGAAACGATGACAAAAACAATCGACGAACTGAAGTTAATTAAAAAATTACTTGTAGTTGGTGTGTCCGCCCAAGAGATGGCGTTAATGCTACAAGTGGCCAAGTTGTATTGGATCGCGGGCTTGTGTTTGATCCGGAGTTTCTTTTTGATTAACTTAAGATTGAGCTTTCTTTACATTTTCCGGCATCTACCTAATATACTACACTGTAACATAAGTGTAGTATATTAGGTAGATGCCCGATCGTTAAGTCAGGAAGGTCAAAATTGCTCAGAGGTTTTTTTAAAAATATCAAATAAAGAATTATAAATTTTCCGCGACTATATTTTGATTATCATACTATCTGGACAATTTAAAGTCGAGTCTGGACAATGTAACATGCATAAAAAATACAAGTAGGTATTTATATTTATGCTCATAATTATTAATTTCTAGGTGGGTATCGGCTGCAGGTATTTTTGAGCAAAATTTAACCATAAGACTTAATAAAAGTTTCCATATATATTATAATCAAAACCAATCTATGCAGGAGCAAGATATTTAAAAAACCTTACTGAAGTTGATAATAGAAGACTCAAAGCAATCGACGAACTAAACTTTAATTAAATACGAACTTGTAGTTGGTGCGTCCGCCCAAGAGATGGCGTTAACGCTACAAGTGGCCAAGTTGTATTGGATCGCGGGGTTGTGGTTGTTTCGGAGTTTCTTTTTGACCAACTTTAGATTGAGTTTTCTTTATATTATGTAGTTTATAAAAGTAAAAAGTAAAGTTCGCTTTTACAGATTAATTGTCAACAAATTCAGACTATGTTAGCGCATAGAACAGGATGAGATAAGCTCTTAGTTATTATTTTATGGGCTTAGCAAGAAAAAGCAATAAACTAATATAAATAATATACCAATTGATATGACTTTAGTTAGAGTTTGCTACGTATTATGTTAGAATAGTAAACAAAATTAACAATAAACTTTGCAACAACTTTTATCAAATAATAAATATTTTCTGAAAACTACACCAATTATTTAGTTCTAACTACATAACAAATAATTTTTTTTTCGGAAATATGTACTTAATATACATAAGATAACAGCCAGACCAGTACAATTCTTCAGTACCAGTACAATTCAGACCAGTACAGTTCTTTCGTCAATAACAGATTCTTTTCAAATAATTGCAGCAAATTTCCAGAGGCAACTCATCTCTTACCTGCAACCTTTTTACTTTGTGAAAAAGCGTATCAATACATTTATCTCCGAGAAGTGAACTTTAATTAACTACGAGTCCGTAGTACGTGCTTCCTTCCGACAGATGGCGTTAAAACAAAAAGTATTAAACTGCTCTGACGTGTCTCTTTGATGAAGTTTTAATAGAGTTTGGTATTTTTTTCTATCAAACCGTGTTCGACATATTTGTTACTTGCTTGTGTTACAAAAAGCATAACACCAGCTGGCAGCTTCGTTTTATATCTCAAAAAAAATAGAGTTGATATTGCAATAATATACATAGGTACATTTACATACACTGTATAGTTAAATATATTAAGTCTGTTTCCTCAAAGGGGTAGGCAGAGGAATAGTAGGTCCCATGATATAGGTGGCGAGCCTATTGCCGCTTACCGGGAACTTTTGTGTTAGCCAGAGCCTCGTTCGTTGATCGGAAAGTGTACTTTATGTACTTGCAGGTAAGGTTTTCTTTGGCTTCTAAGATGTTGGTAGGATCCATATACACCCCTTTTATAATTCAGACGCTATTTAACAATTTTGAAACACAAAGAAATAATGCATTCGCAATAAAGAAGAAGGTTAAAATCAAAGCCGGGCGACTGATATGGCGTAGAGGCGATTATATCCGCACTCCGATCCTGAAGTCGTAGTTAAATTCCCACATAGGACAAATCTTTGTGTGCATAAACATGAATATTTATTCTGGGTGTTGTCTCATTTATATTAATAATGTATTTACAAAAAAAAGTATTGATGTGTGTATAACCGTTATTTAGTATCCATAACACAAGTTCTTAATGATATTTATCTTGAAACTAAATAATTGGTGAAACTGTCAGTAAATATTTATTTATATAATGAAAAAAAACACGTTTTCATGTAGCACAATGTACAAACTCATACATGTACAATACAACTTAAAGCGAACAACTTGAGAAGAAAGCTCCACCAGTTTAGTTTTAGTTTAATGTACTTCAGTTAAGTTTGAGAAGCTTACGACTACTCACGTAACTTGATACAACACTTAACTGTCTATAGAGTGACCACTCATGTTTTATTTCTTGAAACTGATGGTAGATGGGCAAAAGGATTTTTTATACCAAGTTACTCACTTGGTTACATACATAAAATAAAAAATCTCTTCTAACGCTTCAATTATTTAGTTCCAAGATAAACGCTCGTAACTCCGCGGTGCTCGGTGGCCGGGAACGATCACCGATGTAAAACAGAGTTTACTGAGGTCAGTCCTTGGGTCGGTGACCGCTTGTGTGGTATTTGATATCCAGCGCTTCCGTTCTTCGGAAGGCACGTTAAGCCTAAGTCCCGGTTCTCATTAAATGTGGTAGTCGTTAGTACTTGTTAGAGGCCTAATTGGGCGGCTTGAAAATTTTTGACAGCAGGACGCCATACACCTGCCTTCACCAATCCGCACTGGGTCAGCGTGGTGGAGTATGACATATTAGGTCGGGGAAAAAGTCTTTTCGCATAAAGTAGGTATAAACTTATTATAAAATTTTTTTGACTGTACTATTTGTGTCTGGCTGGTTTTGGTAACATTAAAAAGGTTCCATTATAAAGAAAAGAAAAAAATAAAAAAAAGTTGTTTCCCGCTATTTTTCATTTGTTTTTCTCTCCGTAAAAATGAGTGAATCTAATGAAGAAATTCGATACATTTTAAAATTTTGTTATAAAAAAGGCAAAAATGCAACTCAAGCAGTGAAAAAAATTTGTGATGTTTATGGACCTGATGCAGTGTCAGTAAGAGTAGCACAAATTTGGTTCAAACGTTTTCAGTCCGGAAATTTTGATGTTAAAGATGCACCTCGCTCTGGTCGCCCTGTTACGAATAAAATGGACGCCATTTTTGAAAGAGTGGAGCAAGATCGGCATATTAGTAGTTACGATGTAGCTGAAGAACTGGGAATTGACCACAAAACAGTTTTGACCCATTTGAAGAAAGCTGGTTATACAAAAAAGCTCAAAGAAACTTAATGAACCGTGTACTCATTTGCGATTCATTATTGAGACGTAATGAAACCGAGCCGTTTTTGAAGAGATTGATAACTGGCGATGAAAAGTGGATCACGTACGACAAGAACGTGCGAAAAAGGTCGTGGTCGAAAGTTGGCCAGGCTTCACAGACTGTGGCTAAACCTGGCCTAACACGAAATAAGGTGATGCTGTGTGTATGGTGGGATTGGAAGGGCATTGTTTATTATGAGCTTTTACCGCCCGGCAAAACCATCGATTCAGATCTTTACTGCCAGCAACTGATGAGATTAAAGGAAGCAGTCGAGAGAAAACGGCCGTAATTGATCAACAGGAAGGGTGTGGTCTTTCATCACGATAACGCTAGACCACACACATCTTTAGCCACTCAGCAAAAATTAAGAGAGTTCGACTTGGAGGTCCTAGTGCATCCACCATATAGCCCTGACCTTGCGCCTTCAGATTTTCACCTGTTTCGGTCTCTGCAGAATTCTTTAGGTTCTGTAAGGTTGACCTCAAGAGAGGACTGCCAAAACTATTTGTCCCGTTTTTTTGATCAGAAGTCCCAAAGTTTCTACAGTAACGGGATAATGTCTCTGCCCACAAAATGGCAGAAAGTTATTCAACAAAACGGTACATATATATTGAAAATAAATGTAAATAAACTTTGAAAAAAATGTCTTGACTTTTCATACAAAAATACGAAAAGACTTTTTCCCCAACCTATTAATACCCTCGCACCTTGGTATATGAGAGAAGGCTCGTGCTCAATAGTGGGACGTTAATGGGCTGAGATGATGATGATGATGATGAAGATAAGTGTCAAGACGAACTTGTGTTATGGATACTAAGCAAGCTATGAACATACAAAAATACTTTTATTTTTAAATAGATACTTAATATGCATTGAAAACAAATATTCAAACCCGACCCTGACCAAATGTTAATATTCCCGCAAAGAAAGATTTGTCCTGTGTGGGAACCGAACCTACGACCTCAGGAGCGGAGTGCAGGTATAGACGGTGACCTCCATGCCATATCGGCTGTCAAAACTTTTGTAATGTCATATAATAAAACAAACGCTCATAGCTCCGCGATACTGTACGGTAGAAAAAGTCACCGAGTTCAAACTAAGTTCACAAAGATTAGGACTTCAGTGTCATAAGAATGATGTGTCGTTAATACAAAATAGGAAGCCACAATATAACAACGCTATCCTGCCACCGTTAATCTACATTAATCTTTTTTTTTTCATAGTGGTGGTCACATCACGTATACTTTGCGCCGCAGGGACAGCACAAAGCTATGTCGGGCTCCTCGGCCGAGATGATAGTGGCCGGGACTACCGACTAAACCCCACTGTTTCCTGCCCTACGTAAGGTGCCAAGAAGGTGACAGAAAGACCTTATCCTCCTGTAGCACCACAATCTACATTAATCTGTTCCAACCCAAGAGACAGTGTACGATAGATGGCCCGAGCTCAGTACTGAGAACTTAGCTAAATATAAATTGACATACATACATAGATTAACGCCTGTTTCCCCGAAGGCGTAGGCAGAGGCATATTATACGCCCACACTTCGCCAATTATAATAATATTGTTAGCCCCACGTAATAGGTGGCGAGCTTATTGCCGCTTGCCGGGCACTGTTATGTTCGCAGAGCCTCGCCCGTTGATCGGCAGGTGCACCACTTGCAGGTGAGGTTGGCTTGGGTCTTAGATCTTAGACTCCCTATACACCCTATATATACAATTATTTATTTTTTTAAATCTCCTATCTATAATCATATTTGTAATCATCCGTCTTAGGAAATAGCAAAGAGCGTACAACACGATCCACTCAAAGGCAAACCTTTGAACCTTGCCATGACGATCCGAAACGCTTTTAGTAGGCCCTCCGAAGTGGATGGTCTGCGGTCGATACCCTTCTCAAATATATTCAGAAATATAGAATTACCTATCTTCTGCGTAACCTATAGCCTGTCATGTCCAAAAAGCCTACGCTTATTTAAAAGTGTAATCTATGCAAGTCTGGGAAAGTTTACCAAAAATATTTAAAAAGTGTCATTTAAAAAAAATTGTAGAAAAATACTGCGTTTCAATAGTAAGTATCTTTTCCGGCGGGAAAGTAAAGCGTTATGTCTGCAGTTTTGTTTTATTTTCCTAAATTTGTGATATTTTGAACGATAATGTGTAATTACGGTGGATTATTAAGCGTCAAGTGTTTGTGAACGTACATGAGTGTTGGTAAAAGAAATAAAAAAAACTCTCAAGAAGTCCATGTGAGATCTTAATATAGTCCTACATCTTTACCGAGGATTCAAGGGGTGTAGGGGGAGGGCATCTCATTTACCATTTATCATTTTCATCACCACTCATTCTCATTTACTATGATTTATATATTATAATTATAATATATCTCTTACTTGACACTGGCTAAATGTGAAAATCGCACGAAGCCATTATTTAAAAAAAAAATTGTAAGTAAGTATGCTGTAAAATTTTAGAATGTAAGTATTGTGCGTATTATAAAATATTAATTCCTATTTCTACCAAACTCAAACATCTTTTGAGTTAGTGTTTACAACAAGGCTCTGTTTCTAAAATGGGCTGAGAAAATTTCAAGAACAATATGGTGAAACATGCTTTATTTTTTGAAATGTAAAATATTGTCGATTATTGCTAAGTAGTACACTATGCAAAACTATTTTAAAAAAATACACATACATTGTGCTAAATATTTACGTAACTGTGGTCGTAGCTTTAGTGCCCTAAAAATATCTCGATTATTTATATCAAACCTTCAACGTTATTTAAAAGAACAAAAAATTACATTTCATCACCTCCACAAACAAAAACGACACGAATAGCCACCGACACGAAAGAAATAAATTCTCTTTTGTTTAATTTTCTCCACCTTTCCTTTGTAGAGCTTCAAATAGTGAAAGCTTCATATTTCAATGTGGCAAGAAAAGTCGGGTCCAATATTTAAAATCTTTGGACAATAGAACGTTAGACGCCCATTGTTTCAGGTGAACGACAAAAGTAAAAATCAGGCACGATATGAAAATATGTTTTTTTTCGAGATTGCTTTATATTTGTGTGGTTTAATTAAAAATGTTTTTCTTGAGCATGGTGTGTACCTTTTTATTTTAAGTATTTAGGAGCTTTGGAGTAATTGCCATTTTAACCGGCTGTCATGAACATTTATGGCAGTCATTAATAGGAAGTCAGTGCCTTCTAACATCCTGACTGCTGGTTTAAGTATAGAATGATGTTTCCTTCTGAATTGCGGAGGTTAGACAGCAGTCGCTTCATGTAACTGGAATGAAACCAAATCTGGTAAAACCAATAAGCAGACCTTGGGCTCTAAGCTTAAGTCAAGGGCAACCGGGATAATGCTAAGATATGATGAGGTGTTTAGAATAATGCAGTCGCTCCGTGTGTATAATTCAGCCAAATCTATTAAGAGTGGTGAGCCTGACCCTAAAAGTTAGGCTGATGTGGTTTCAGAATAACATATAACTTAAATCCCGACTGCTTTCCATCAGGCAGGTGCGGACATTATGACGTCTTACGACATATAAAAAATAGTTTATTACTGTTCTAGTATCTATGGTACTAGCACACTTCAAAAGGGGGGTACTGGGCCGGCAACACCCATAATTTGATTACTTAAATCCCGACTGCTTTCCATAAGGCAGGTGCGGACATTATGACTTCTCACATATAAAACACACTTTATCAGTATTCTAGTATGTATGGTACTAGCACACTTCAAAAAGGGGGTACTGGGCCGGCAACACCCATCACTTGATTATCATAGCCTGCAGTGAACATTTTCCAAAAGGTGGGCCGCAAACTTCAGTTCTACCTTATGGTATGGTATGGTATAAGCTTAGTTTGGGGCAAAAACCTTTAAGTGAGATGTAGAATATTTGTTTTAAAAGTATATTTCGCACCTTTCATTTTATAGGGGCTCAAATCGAATAATCATTATTTTTGGGAAATGCGTTTAAAGATTTTTGAGCCCCTATATTTTTACAAAATCGATCATAACTATTTTTTTTTTTAAATGTACCCCTATAGGAGGAAACCTGCGATATGTACATGTAGCGAGCCTATTGCCGCTTACCGGGCACTGTTATATTCGCCAGAGGATTATTTTATGTTATTATTATTACTTATTTAGTCTCCATACCTTATGTTATGGATACTAAATAACAGATAAACATACATATTTTTGTAAATACATACTTAATGTACATAGGAAAACACCCAGACCAGAACAAATATTCAAGTTTATACACACCTCAGGAGTGGGGTGCGGGTATATTCGCCACCACGCAATATCGGTCGGAAATCAGAAATCAGATATTTTTTTGATTGCTAAACACTAAATACATCTAAACTGAAAGCAGCATGAGAATAAGTTATAAATTTATTAATTTGCGCTGAGTGCTACTATAGTGCTACTCTATTTACCTCTTTATGGCGCTTTTCGACTGTCATTTTGCATATACATTGCACAGATATACATAGTTTTACTGACCTACCCTCAATTGGGCGGCCATTGAAAACAACAAAATACAATTCCATTTAAAACTATATCAACGAGAATGAGAATTCTCCAAACTTGAAGCCACATCGCTTAGATCTAGTCGGATATTCTTCTGCTGTTATCAACTTTCGAACTTATGCAGAAGCAATAAACATCATTTCAGTTTAGCTTCGAATCGGACATTGTGGCCCAGTAAAAAGTTTACACGGTTCGCTGGTAGATTACCGAGATATGTTTGCACGATAATCGTTTGTTTAATTTTCACAACCAAGTTATTGCTGTATATGTATTTTTGGTTTTGATTTAGTTTCGAATTTCATTTGATTAAATGTAATGAATGAAGTAAATTTTTTAAAACTTTCCCGATACATTTACAAATCTAAAATATAAATTACATTACGTGTTCGCTAAAGAGCCCGGAAGGACGACTAACTGAAAGCAGCCGCTCGGGTTCGCGTCAAATTAAAAAAACAACGCTTTGTCAATAATGTTGTAGCCCTATAGTAAATGTATGTGGTGCATACAACTGTCAGTCCTGCCTGTACTAGGATATTTCTCTAAGTGTATTTCATAAACTCAGTATTTTTTTAAGCTCGCGACTAAAACGTTTGAGTGAATGAAATATGTTATAAAATAAATTATAATCTTGATAAAGTTTGTATAAACGTCTACTTAAAATACTCAAGTTTTGCTCTTTCATCACATTTTTCAATAATGAATTTATTAAATATCCATATTACGAGCTCCGCTTAGTGTTATGTGGCGTATTTATATCTTCTCATTTATTGGAAAATGCCGTGGCAGTTAACTAAATAATAACCCTCTATAATATCACAAATTAAGGGTAAAAATAGTTTGTAAACCTTAAATGAAACCATCACTTAACAAACATATTATGTTATTTTATTATAAATAAATAAATAATAATAATAATATAAATAAATTAAAATAATTTATTTAGCTACTTTAAGTATATTAAGCTCACTTATATTTGTGGCGACAATGTAAAATGAATCGGAAAATAATACATAAGTGTAACATTAGAGACCCGTTTGTACACTTTTGTATTTGCTTTCAGTTCGAAAGTCGCCTCCATAGTTTTAACTTAAGTTATTTCCCGAGGGATATCGAAACATTTGTAACATTTATGTTCTTTTTAAAACAAAATTGTGTTTACTACTGCTACAGTTTCTATCATACTGTGCTTAGATTCACTTGAGTAGTTCAAAATATACTTAAGTTAAGTGACCCTAATATTCTTTTCCTATGGTTATTTTGTAGGAAAACAAACAAACCCAAAAACAGTCGTCATTATTGCTTATTTTGGTCCTACGTCAGAAACAAACTTGCGACCTTAGGAGCCATAGTTGTCGTGAAATATCTGGTTCACATGGACAAAGCTATGACAGCGAGCAAAAAGCGCCTTATAAACAAGCATGTGTTAATAAATGAACAGTACAAGGCATGAGCAAAGTTAATTAGGAAACTTTAAGCGTACACGCAAAGACCGCAGCTCATTCGCAAATGTATAACGACAGACACTAGTGTGCGGTCGCTGGAGTAAAGAGGGTCATTTGTATTCAGACTGAATTAGTTTATATTAAGTACTAAGATATTTAGTTATACTTTGAATGTATAAATTAACACTTTGTAGTACACCAAAATAAAAATAAATATAGCAATGGAAAATTATAGTAAAATTAATTGTACAATGGGGCGCCTTATTCATCACAGCAATTTATTCCAGGCAGCCTTGGGATGGACAGGACATGATGAGAAGTATACACGAAGGATAGCGGAAATGAGTGCTCTAATTAACAATAATTTTTATGATATATTATATTACACTTAACGAGAACCAAAAATTCACATTAACCAAACTGGAATAGCAATAAATATTCACATAAATAAACACAAATATGTATATTATACTGTAACATAAATTAGCGTTTAGGTACTAGTATAACACGAAATAATAAAGAGTTTTTTTTAATTTTTTTTGGCAACAAACTTTCATATAAACATAACATTAATTTATAACAATTTTAAGTTAAGAAATAGATCTACAGTGCCCAATCATACTTATTATTAACAAAGTCGTATTCGAATGTGGACAATGCTTAATTAGGAGAATATCTTGTAAAAAAATCGTATTGTATCTTATGGCAGATCTTATTATAAAAAAAAAACAAAAAAAAAACTTACGAAAACGAAATTACAAATACTTTGCAATACAATATTAAGTGTGACTGGTCGTTTTCTTGACTAGCTTATTTCTGCTGTGGACTAACTACGCTAAAGATTTTTTTTAAATATTTGGTCTGAAAGGATGTGTTTTTTTACTTGAGACCATACTAGTTCATACTTTTTTGTGAGAAATGTAGAATAATTACACCTTAAATTCTATGTATTTCACTAAGCCATTTAACTTTAATCTAAACAATCAATCAAAATCATTTATTCAAGTTTGTCTCGATAGAGCTCTGAAAGTCATACTTATATAGAAATACGTCAAGAACAGAACTTGCACTACTGTATTTAAATATTATTTAGTATAGTATCAAATTTCTTGAAATTCCTAGGAGCTTTATTAATCCAAATTTGAATAACTGATATTTAACTTTTTACTGTCTTACACAGACAAACTCACTAGTGTGCGGGTTATGAGTTGGTGCAAATGTTTAAAAAGCCTAAAAACTAAAACTCAAAACTTATAGGCAGTGCCGTAACTAGCCTTTTATGCCCCCGGTGCGAGCTTTCAAAACCGAGCCCTTGAGAAATGGTCTGACCAGGCTCTGAAAATACAGACCTGGCCTGTATTTCCAGAGCGCGTGTATTCCACAGTAGGGCGCGTCTACACCATGTTCGCAATAAAACAAAATGTATATACTAGCTACCATGCATGAGATAAAACTAGATATTAGTCTGGTCATTTCTGCGCCCCTCCAGAGTCAGCGCCTCGTGCCTGGGCACTGCTGGCACCGCCCTAGTTACGGAACTGCTTATAGGGCATTGAAATAAAACAAGATCAAAAGTTAGACCAAGATTTCAACTAGTGCTGTCACTTTTATATCATACAATAAAGACAGTGGCAAACAGCAGGAGTTTAAAACTGGTTTAACATTAGATCTCGTTTTGTTAAAGCACCATACTCTTTTCACAACAATTGATCGAAATATATTGTTTCCGAATTTCGAATTAGCACGAGTCCCTCCCCCACCCCCGTTCCCGGTAGACATATAAGCCGTTAAGGCGACGGTGGATATCGCTGACTTGTAAGAGCCTAGCAAGGTGTCTCCGCGTACGCGGCAGAAGGGATTCCAGATGAATTTTTGTGCATCGATTGCATATAAAAATTCATCAAAAATAATAAATAATGAAATTGGTAAAACAACAAAACGGTCTCTTTGGTATTTAATCTACTATTAACCTGGTGTCATTAAAAATACTTGCGATATTTGGTTCCACTTTAGATAATATATAATATTGATAAACAAATCGGATTATTTTATTTTTAACCACACACGTTCTCATGTGTGTGTGTATATGATGTAGATTTATGTCTATTTTTTTTGTACTAGTATGCGTACAAAGTGACAAAGAACAATCAAATTGAAAAAGCCCAATTTTAGCAATCTCACATAACTCCCCACCCACCTCCGTCGAAAGTTGTAGTGGTCGTCCTTCCACCAGATGAATCGGTGATCTGTTCATGGCAGCGGGAAGTCGGCTTGGGATCGATCGACGTGGCAGGTAAATGACCTATGTGCAGCAAGTGCCTATGGCTAAGATGATGATGAAACGAATTTTAAAAGAAAAGCTGTCCAGAATACTGTCACGTTTTGAAGATCAGAAAATATATGAGAGAAATTGCTAAAAGCCATACACTTATAGCCCAGTCATATGAATGATATTCATTCATCATCTTCGCAGCCCATAAACGTCACACTACTGAGCACGAGCCTCCTCTTACATACCAAGGTGCGAGGGTATTGGGTCATACTCCACCACGCGGACCCAGTGCGGATTGGCGGAGGCAGGTGTATGGCGTCCTGCTATTTCATAGAATTATATAATTAATATTTTATAGAATTTATCAAGCCGCCCATTAGGCCTCTAACATGGCTTAACGACTACCACATTTAGTTATAACCGGGACCAACGGCTTAATGCCACACAAACGGTCACCCATCCAAGGACTAACCTCTGTAAACTCTACTGTACTTCGGTAATCGTTTTCGACCACCGAGCACCGCAGAGCTACGAGCGCTTCATTGACATTCATTAGTCAGAAAGTAATCAAAAACGTATTTGGTCTTTAAAAAAACAATAATGAAAAGGGCGTCCTTGCAACGGCACTAATGGCATAGCTTTGATTGTTATACTCAGAAATAATGAGGAGGCGAGGTGCAGCCCTATGGGGCTTTGTCGAGTAATTGAACTGGAATTTTTGATGATGCGTCGCGTACATGTCGTTGGGAAATAGATGCGTGGCATGCGCAATGGATTTGGTTAGGGAAAAAAATGCTGCGATAACAAAACAAAAACTCTTTATACATTTCTACATACATACATTCGCCCCTGTTTCCCCGAAAGGGGTGGACAGAGGCATATTATATGCCCACACTTCGCCAATTATAATGGTTGGTCCCACGTAATAGGGGGCGGGCCTATTGCTGCTTTTGTCTGTTGGTCAGCAGGTGCACCACTTGCCGGTAAGATTGGCTTTCCCCCCGACTGGTCTCCACCTTGTCGTGGTGGGCGGCTGAGTACCTTCCGGTAGGGCGAAGAAGCCGCTAGGGAAAAGGTAATACCTAGAGTGCCCTTAATACTGACTACCGGAGGGGGGGGGGGGGGGGAACTAAGAGGGACCTGGGCGCAGTTGGCGTGCCAGGAAGGCCCGTCAAGGTCCTCCCGGTTTTGGTCCGGGGGACGTTGGCCGCAGGCGGGGTGTCAGACGCTGCAACCCAGGTACTGACCCCCACCTCTTTCTCAACAAGCGGCGAGCGTCGTCGGAGTATGTTTAGTGGGTATTACTGCTGGCACTCGCGTCTGCCGGTGGTGAGGCCCACACCCCCTTTCGGTCCCCCTTTGGCTGGAAGGCAGTGCGTAAATGCAGTTTGCTACCGACATAAAACAAAAACAAATAAAAAAAAGGTAAGATACAATGCTGTCACTTTTATTTGAAAAAATAAATTTGATAATATTATTTGATAAAGCACAAGCTTTAAACCTGGTTTAACTACAGAAGTCACCACTCTCGGTATATCATTATCGAGTGAAAGGGATGGGTATAACGAAGCTTCGTTTTCGTTGAATTAGAGTAGACCATCAGATCATGTTTTGTAATAAGCCGATATATAGGGGCTTAAGTTAAGTTTTCTCTAAAAAGGAAAGAGACACTTGTAATTAGTTCCATTATTGATGTCGTTAAAAAACCGCAGCTACAAAGCGTGGATGTTCCCCAAATATTCTATAGGAATATTCTCGAACATAAAATGTAATGCTATTACGTTCATTAACCGTTGTTATCACCTGCAATATCAGCGAGTAAGCCCTAAAATGTTTAATTACTTGCGTCGTTGTGAAGGATTACGAATAGACCTGGAGACTAGGTTCAATCATTTTTATTTTTATGATTTGAATTTTTTCATTAACGAAACTATATAATCTTATATATAAAATTCTCGTGTCACAGTTTTCGTTCCCATACTTACTCCTTCGAAACGGCTTGACCGATTCTCATGAAATTTTGTGAGCGTATTGAGTAGGTCTGAGAATCGGCCAACATCTATTTTTTATTCCCTTAAATGTTAGGGGTAGTCCACCCCTAATTTTTATTTTATAGACAAAATTATTAGTTTTTATTTTTTTATGATACAACATACAAAAATACATACAATCCTAAAATATATATAATGGCAAAACAACGATTGCCGCGTCAGCTAGTAATTTAGATATGTGGAGTTGAATAAAAGTGTATAGGGATCCTACTATCATTTTTGGAGCCCCAGCCAGCCCCACCTGCAAGTGGTCCACCTGCCGATCAACGGACGAGGCTCAGGCGAACATATTAGTTCCCTGTAAGCGGCAAGAGGCTCGCCACCTATTACGTGGGACCAACATAATAATGGCGAAATGTGGGCATTTTTTATGCCTCTGCCTACCCCTTCAGGGAAACAGGTGTGATATTATGTATGTATATTATAATATATATTGTGGATAACCGGTCCACTGCTCTAATCACCATGAGAGCAGAGGACCGGTAATCCCAAAATCGCGAATTCGATTCTCACGTCGGCCACTGAGGAAGGGTTAATTTTTGTATTAAAAATATCATCTTAAAAACTTTTATTTATATATTATTATTAATTAATTTCAATTTTGCCTTTCCTTGCTAAAGTCCATGAACGTCTTATTTACAATCAAGTTAATGTGTTTCTATGTAGTAACAAGCTTCTAAATCCTTTTCAATCCGGTTTCCGTTCAGGCCACAGTACAACCACAGCATTGGTAAGTGTTACTGATAGTGTTAGGAGGGGCATGGAACATAGTGAACTGACAGTGCTTGCACTGCTAGACTTTAGTAATGCTTTTAATACCGTTGATTTCGACATATTGTTAGGCATATTGCGCTCATATAATATGTCTCCTTCGGTGATCAACTGGTTTCGCAGCTATCTCTCTGGACGCAGTCAGCGTATCTTTACCGATGGGATTTCTTCTTCTTGGTGTGATACTCATGCTGGTGTACCACAGGGTGGGGTGCTCTCACCATTATTTGGAATTTTTATTAACTCCATTTCAAATGTTCTATGCTCTTTCTATCATCTGTACGCTGATGATTTTCAAATATTCTCACAATCTCCTCCAGAACAGAGCATCTGCTATTTACAAAATTAACAGGGATTTTAGGTCAATATCGGATTGGAGCAAGGCCTACGGTATTGCAGTAAACCCAAACAAATCACAAGTCATTGTCATTAGTAGCCAGAGGTTAATGTCCCGGGTCGACTGGTCGTGCTTGCCTCTGGTTACGTATGATGGTACCGTTATACCTATTGCTGACCGAGTCAAAAATTTGAGCGTGTATCTCGACAAAAAATTGAATTGGGGTCCGCAGTTGCAGGAGGTAAGCCGCAAGTTGTTTGCATCTGCTGGATCATTAATGAGACTTCGTCACTTTCTTCCAACTACAACCAAAATTGCGCTAGCTCATTCTCTTCTCCTTCCCATATTAGATTATGCTGATGTCTCCTACCTTGACTTGAACCAAGACCAACTGGACAAGCTTGAGCGCCTTCAAAATTTTTGTATAAGGTTTGTTTTTGGGTTGCGCAAGTTTGACCACATATCTGAATATCGGGCCAAACTCTGCTGGTTGCCAATACGTTATCGTAGAAATTACCACGTTGTATCCCTTTTGTATAAGATCCTTTTCCATCCTAATACTCCTTTTTACCTCAAAAATAAATTCAATTTCCTTGGTGATTCCCACTGTAGAAGTCTCAGATCTCACGAGAGCCTGATTCTGGCTATTCCTTCCCACACCACCAAATTCTTCGGCTCGTCTTTTACTGTGCATGCAGCTCGGCTCTGGAACGCGTTACCAGGCAACATAAGAAAAGCAAAATCCTTGGATTCGTTCAAGACGTTAGTCAAGGCTCACTACCTTTCGTTATAATAATAACCATCTGTTTCCTTAAAAATTTAATTTCTAAATGTGTTTTTTTTTTAATAATTAATTTCTTTTAGTTTTTCATTTTATGTTGTGTTTATATTTTATTTGTAAATTTGTAGCTGGTTTTTTGTTTGTTTTATTTTAGTAGTTGGTAGTTTTTTTTTTTTTTATCCTTGTTAGTCTAATTTATTATTTGTTTTGTGTTTATTTATTTTGTTTTCAATTATTATTGTACATCACGATGTACCTTTCTGTGTTCTTAATTTTTCTGTCCATTTAAGGTTGCCTGGAAGAAATTGCTTTAAGCGATAAGGCCGCCCATTGTATATGCCTACCTGTTTAATTTTATTTGTTTTTATGTGTAATCCTTGTTATGGTGTACAATAAAGAGTAAATTATTATTATTATTCAATCTGAAGTGTTAAATGAAAGTTTCTAAGAGTTCTAGTACACCATATTTTATAGTTAAATACTACACTCGCGAGCAACCAAATCGACTTTACCGCTAATTCTACATTTAAACATTGTTTTAAGTGAAATTAAAGCTTTTAATTTATTGATTCAGGCGTTACTTTGCGGAAATCCATTGTAAGCAAGTGATGAATTAAAAATATCTTTGTAACAATTCCCGCCCTACTATAATTTCCCAAAAAATCAAGAAACTATTCAACACGACACGTGTTTCGCCCTTACATAGGGCATCTTCAGGTATGATAGGAGCCTCAGAACAACGAGAGTCTGTTCTCTCGTTTCAGCGTTGGTCGTGAAGACATCGTGTCGTGTTGAATAGTTTCTCGATTTTTCGGGAAATTATTGTAGCGCGGAAATTGTTACAAAGATATTTTTAATCCATCACTTGCTTAAAGCTTTTAAGTTTAAAGCTTTCAAATGGCATATTGTCTTTATTTTAATGTTATATACTTTTAATTAAAACAATGTTTGAATGTAGCTAGCGGTTGAGTCGACTTGGTTGCTCGCAAGTGTAGTACTATAAACATTCACTCAGAAACTCCGCGTATTCCAGACTGTTATATATACGTACAAATATTTTTTTGCTAGTACTAGTAGCTACTAGCGTTACTAGTAGTTCAAATATAAATGTCATTAATCTTATAATATATTCCCTGTCTCCTGGACTACCCAAAGCCGCCATGTAGCGGCCGAAGAGGCATTAAATTTTCACAATTATGAAGGCACTGGGATTTCGGAATACGTAAAGTTACATACAAAGAGACTCTAAGAACCTTGTCTCAGTAAATACTAAGCTTTATAATGAGAAAGTTAGTAAGTTTGTTTGTGATGCTTTCATATCTTAGTTATTGTCAACGTCATCATCCCTATGACGTCCTCTGCTGACCATAGGGTACATACATATATACTTACAGTCCCGCCTGTTTCCCCGAAGAGGTAGGCAGAGGCACATCACACACCCACACTTCGCCAGCAAAATTTTTGGTCCTACATAGGTGGCAAGCCCATTGCCGCTTATCGGCATCTGTTACGTTTCTCAGAGCGTCATCAGGTGCATCACTAGCTTGTGAGGTTGGCTAAGGCTCCTTAAATGTCCCCCCCCCCGACTAGTATGTCGTGGTGGGGGGGCTGAGTACCTCCCGGTAGGGCGCAGGAGGCACTAGGGAAAAGGTAACACCCAGAGACCGACGACTCTGGGTGCCCTTAGTACTGACTACCGGGGGAGAAACTAAGAGGGACCTGTGGAGGGCGCAGCGGGCGGGCCAGGAGGGCCCGTCAAGCAGCGCCAGGAGGGTCTTAGGCAGTGGGGGCAGGGGGCCCCTGCTGTCTAACCATAGACCCTCCGAGAAGTCGGCCACACACGCTATGGTCGCACAAGGAGGTAGGAGGGGCGCGTCCACTGCGCCTCTCTGAGGAGGTCCTCCCGGTTTTGCTCCGGGGGACGTTTGCCGCAGGCGGGGTGTCAGACGCTGCAACCCAGGTACTGGCCCTCGCCTTTTTCTCAACAAGCGGCGGTCGTCGTCGGAAGATTTTTAGTGGGTATTACTGCTGGCAGTCGCGTCTGCCGGTGGTGGGTCCCACACCCCCTTTCGGTCCCCCTTTGGCCGAAAGGTAGTGTGTAAACGCATTTTGTTACCGACGTAAAACAAAAAAAGGCTCCTTAAATGTTGATAGGATCCCTTAACTCCCCTAAACATCCCTGAACAAGAATTTCTCCATAGAATTTTAATGGGCTTGAAATCCAAGATCATGCTCAATTGCAGGTGGATTAAATCCAAGAATATGTCAAGTTAAATACAAAGAGATTCTAATAGTCTTGTCTGAGTAAGTACAAACCAAAAAAACTAGCTGGTATGCTTGTAATGGTTTTAAGCATAAGCTATAATAGTCTACAAGTTGTTAGTTTAATTCCAAAGTAATGCTTACTTTACACATCTGCGTGTATGACCTGCGTATATACCTTTCACCTTGGTTTCTTTGAGAAGGGCCGATTAATGAGACGTTAATGGATCAAGATAGAGAGGTTAGACGGCAATCGCTTCACGTCATAACTAAAATTCAGTCAAATCTGGTTGAATCAGTGAGCAGACCCTTGCCCCCCCGAACAGGTCTCCACCTTGGCGTGGGGGGGGGCTGAGTACCTCCCGGAGGCCTGGAAAAGGTAACACCCAGAGACCGACGACTCAACTAAGAGGGAGGGCGCAGCGGGCGGGCCAGGAGGGCCCGCTTAGCAGCGACGGGAGGGTCTAGGCAGTGGGGGCAGGGGGCCCTTGCTGTCTAATCATGGACCCTCCGGGAAGTCGGCCACTCACGCTATGGTTGCACGGGGAGGTAGGAGGGGCGCGTCCACTACGCCTCTCTGAGGAGGTCCTCCTGGTTTTGGTCCGGGGGACGTTGGCCGCAGGCGGGGTGTCAGAAGCTGCAACCCAGGTGCTGGCCCTCGCCTCTTTCTCAACAAGCGGCGGGCGTCGTAGGAAGATTTGTAGTGGGTATTACCGCTGGCAGTCGTGTCTGCCGGTGATGGGTCCCACACACCCTTTCGGTCCTCCTTTGGCCGGAAGGCAGTGCGTAAATGCATTTTGTTATCGACGTAAAAAAAAACAAAAAAAGTGAGCAGACTCTTGGCCCTAAGCTTTATTTTAGGGCAACCGGTATACTGCTAGGAAATGATGATTATGGACCCTTTTTTTACTTATTTCCAAAATTATTATATTGGCCCCCGCTGCGCCCTACACAGGGTCCCTCTTAGTTTCCCCTCCGGTGGTCAGTACTAAGGGCACCCAGAATCGTCAACTTCTGGGTGTTACCTTTTCCCGGCCTCCGGTAGATACTCAGCCCCCCCCCCCACTCCAAGGTGGAGAAAACCTGTTCGGGGGGGATGATTATGGACCCAGATCAACCCTTGCTTTATAGATTTACGAATTGTTCTAACGTTTTTAGCATAGTAATTACGGGTAATTTTTTCGATATTCCGAAAAAAAAACACAATTTTTAATACATACATACAATTTATAATTCACGCCGGTTGCCCCGAAGGGGTAGGCTGAGGCATATTATTTATATTCAACAGGGTTTCTCAGATATCAGTACAAAAGGCTATTGGAAACTTAGAACAGTCCCATCACAGCTACGAGCAAAAGTTATATGAGAAGCGAATAGAAACCGCGAAACAGAGAAAAAAATATATTCCTCGCATTTCCACAACCGATTTCATGCATAACGGCATCAGTGATAAGAGACAGTTTCGCCTACTCGAGACAATGGCATACAACTTTTCATGAAACTATTACGAGCACAGGAGTCTTGCTTAATACGCAAACTGGCTTCTACAATACATGAAGTAGTTTGTATGAAACTATGCCGTTATACTACGACTAACTTTTCTAGTGAAATGTGTTGAATAGACTATACAGAAGTGTCGGTTTAAAATGTTGGTTTGTGTTGGAGTAATTTTTTTTGCTACCTTTTTGTGTTGTTCTAGAAATTGCACCGTGTTTTATTTTGTTTGAAAACAAGTGAATATTGTTAACTCGCTGAAGCGCTAGTAAATCCATGTAGAAAATCAAAGTTTACAAAGGTCCTTGAATGGGTGACTATTTGTGTCATCATCAAATCCTAGCATTATCCTGGGGCCCTAGACTTAAGCTTGGGGCCCAGACCCTTGGGGTCTGTTCACTGATCTATCTAGATTTTGCTGAATTTAGTTATTGCATGGAGGAACTTAGAATGATGTTTCCCGAGGTCAAACATCCCCGCATCCCATAGGGACAAATATGTGGTGCCGGACTAGAATAGTGCCGAGTAAGAGTCGACGAAGAAAAATTATACGGGATGATGGGCAGCAGCGTCGTTCTGCGTACTGGCTTGAACTGCGATCGCCTACCCGCCTGCCCAGCATGGGGATAATGGGCAATTAAAAATAGAATGCAATCTGTTTCATCGACTGATATGGCGTGGAGGTCAGTATACCTGCACTCCTCTCCTGAGGTCGTGGGTTTGATTCTATTGGAATAATGTAAACATCGCCATTGCTACAAATTAAAAATAAATGTAATACTATTTTTGGCCACCATCAGCGCCAGTGTCTATGCGTAAATTGTATTAATTGTCAAGTCATTGTACTTTTCGTAATCGTGCAATAAACCGAAGTTTAATTTGTTAAATCTAATATTTGTATTATTTCCCACAGGTTATGGGCCGTCTCATATACCTTTATTAGATCAGTAATTAAATATTTATTGCAAAGTTTTAAGTACAGTAACATAAAACGCGCATCCGAACCACTCTGTGAATAATGGCTACGACTAACCTACAAATTGAGAAATTAGCCGGCCGGGAAAATTATTCAACGTGGAAATTCGCAGTAAAGTCATATTTAGAATTGGATGACTTATGGGAATGTGTTGATCCTGGCACCGAGGTCGATCCGAAGAAAGACGTTAAAGCTAAGTCAAAGATAATTTTGTTGGTCGAACCAATTAACTACGTGCATATAGAAAATGCTACGTCATCGAAACAAGTTTGGCAAAACCTTCAAAATGCATTTGAAGACTCCGGGCTGTCTAGAAAAGTTGGCCTACTGAAGGATTTAATCAACACTTCATTGGATAACTGTCCTAGTATTGAAGAGTATGTGAATAAAATTATGAGTACAGCTCATAAATTGCGGAACATTGGCTTCGAAGTTGGAGATGAATGGCTGGGAACACTCATGTTGGCAGGGTTACCCGACAAATATAACCCTATGATCATGGGGCTGGAAAGTTCTGGCATCAAAATATCATCAGATTTCATAAAAACAAAACTTTTACAGGAAGTCACAGTATCTGAAAGTTCTGCATTCTTTACTAAGCACAAACACACTTCTAAGAATAGTGCAAAGCCAAAAGGAAAAGGCCCCCGTTGCTACAATTGTAACGAATATGGACACTTCAAAAATCAGTGCACATCACAAAAAAATTATTCTAAAAAAAGTAATCAAAATAATTTTTCAGCAATTTTTTCAGCTTACAGCACATTGAATCAGGATGACTGGTATATTGATTCAGGCGCTACAATGCACATGTCAAGACGCTCAGACTGGATGTATGATATAAAACTACCTCCGATTCAAAAAATAATGGTGGCAAATAGTGAAGCAGTCTCCGTGCAAAGTATGGGTAATGTAAATATACAAACCAAGTTAAATGGAAATGAATGTCAAATCCAGGTGAGAAATGTTTTATTTATTCCTAAATTGAGTGCAAACCTGCTATCGGTCAGTCAGTTAACAAAGAGTGGCTGTAAAGTGGAATTCACTGATACTGGATGTAATATATACAATGTCAATAAGAATTTAGTAGCAACGGCGAGGCTGACCAATAACATGTACAGACTCAATACTGTTACTGGTAATGCATATGCTGTGATAACTGAAAGTAAGTCAGATTTAACTACATGGCATAAGAGAATGGGGCATTTAAATATGGCAGACGTGAAGAGGTTAGAAATGTGTGCAGAGGGTATTGCTATAAGTAACAAAGAAATTGATACTATTTGTATATCATGCTGTGAAGGAAAACAAACACGATTACCATTTCCGAATTCTGGTTCTAGAGCAAATGAATTACTTGAGATAATTCATACAGATCTATGTGGTCCGATGGAGACTCCGTCCGCCGGTGGTGGAAAGTATTTCATAACCTTCATAGACGATTACTCTCGAAAAGTATATGTTTACTTTCTAAAAAATAAAATGGATATTAAATCAGTGTTTGAAAAATTTAAAATTGAAGTAGAGAATCAACTAGAAAAGAAAATTAAAATTCTAAGAAGCGACAATGGCAAAGAATATTGTAATAAAGAATTATCTAATTTTCTAGCAGCTTCTGGCATCAGACATCAGACCAGCACTCCATATACACCGGAGCAAAACGGGCTAGCGGAGAGAATGAACAGAACGCTGGTGGAGCGTGCTAAGTGCATGCTGTTTGAAGCAAAACTGCAAAAATCTTTTTGGGCGGAGGCAGTCGCTACTGCAGCCTATATCATCAACAGATCCCCGTCACGAGTGCTGGCTGAGGTAACACCGTATGAAAAATGGAATGGTAAGAAACCAAACATTTCACATTTGAAGATATTTGGTTCCAAGGCCATGGTACATGTTCCTAAGCAAAATCGTGTAAAATGGGACCGTAAATCACGTGAATTAGTGTTTGTAGGCTACTGTGAGAATACAAAGGGATATAGATTCTTTGATCCGGTTAGTAAGAAAGTGGTAATCAGCAGAGATGCGACATTCGTCGAAAAATGTGATGACAGTGAAAATATCACTCAGAAAATGCCTACTTCATTGCCACAATATGCTACTATCCCTATCCCTACTCCTACTGAAAATGACTCACATAATTTGTCAGTAGAAGACACAATAAATGTTGATGATAGCTCACCCAATAGACTAGACATCACATCATCATCTAGTAATGATACCTCATTTGATAGTTGTATTATGAATAGGAGAACTGATGACGAAACATATTATCCTGATACAGATGAATATAATGATGATGATAATGATAACAACTTTCAAAGAAACATCACACTAAGGTCACATCAGAGACAAAAAATGCAAGGTAATAATTACATGTGTGTTACGCAGGTTCCAGATCCACTGACTGCTGAAGAAGCTTAGTCAGGTCCAAATGCCAAACAATGGAAACAGGCAATGGATGAGGAGTACAAATCTCTGTTGGACAATAACACATGGGAAGTTACTACTCTGCCAGATAAAAAACATTCCATACCATGCAAATGGGTTTTCAAAACAAAGACAAACGAAAATGGAGACATAGTAAAATTCAAAGCAAGACTTGTAATAAAAGGTTGTTCTCAGAAACCAGGAATTGATTACACTGAAGTTTTTTCACCGGTTGTAAGGCTTGCATCCTTGAGATATTTGTTTGCTTTGGCTGTCAAACATGATTTAGACATATGTCAAATGGATGCTGTGTCAGCATTTCTACAAGGTGACATAGAAGAAGAAATCTACATGAGACAGCCACCCATGTATGAAAATGATCAAAAAGAAAATGTATGTTTATTAAAAAAATCATTGTATGGTTTAAAACAAGCCAGCAGGCAATGGAATAAAAAGATTGATTTCACATTGAAAGAAATGGGTCTATCCCAATCTAAGCTAGATCCCTGTATTTACTTCAGAATTGAAAATGAAAATAATATTACTTTCCTGGCTGTCTATGTGGACGATCTGTTATTATTTATTAATAATCAAGAAACAAAAAGTTATATAAAAGAACAGTTACATAAACAGTTTAAAATTAAAGATCTTGGAGATGTGAGCTATTGCATTGGTATTCATGTAGAACGAGACAGGAAGAGAGGAGTAATATACTTGGACCAAAGAAAGTACATACTAGAAGTATTACAAAAATATGGTATGTCCAATTGTAAGACGGTCAGAACCCCAATGGAACCTAATACAAAATTGAGTAGAAAAGGAAATACAGATGAAATAAATGTTATAGAATTTCCTTATCAAGAGATAATAGGGTGCTTATTATATATTTCACAAGTAACCAGGCCTGATATTAGTTTTGTTGTTAATATGTTAAGCAAATATAATTGCAAGCCCGAAACGCAGCACTGGGTTGCTCTTAAGCGTGTCATGCGTTACTTGAAAGGCACTCAAGATTATAGGCTGACTTATAAGCAGAACTCTGAAGAGACTATGGCTCATGGTTTTTGTGATGCTGATTGGGCTACCTCAGAAGATGATCGGCGCTCCTGCACTGGTTATGCATTTGTTTTTCAGGGAGGATCAATCAGCTGGAACTCAAGGAGACAACCTACTGTTGCTCTGTCTACTACGGAAGCAGAGTATATGTCATTATCATCTTGTATACAGGAAGCTTTATGGCTGAAACAATTTCAAGAATGTTTTTGGCCACAGATGATAAATAAATCTATGGTAATTTACAGTGATAATCAAAGTTCTATAAAGCTTTCAGGTAGTGATGGTTACCATTCCAGAACAAAACACATCGACGTGAGGCACCACTTTATCCGTGACAAAGTACTGGAAGGGACAATTGAAGTTCGCTATATACAGACTGATGAGATGGTTGCGGATGCTCTCACGAAAGCAACGACATACTCCAAGCTGTTTTTTTGTTCATCCAAGATGGGCTTATGTTTAAGAGAGGATATTGGAATAATGTAAACATCGCCATTGCTACAAATTAAAAATAAATGTAATACTATTTTTGGCCACCATCAGCGCCAGTGTCTATGCGTAAATTGTATTAATTGTCAAGTCATTGTACTTTTCGTAATCGTGCAATAAACCGAAGTTTAATTTGTTAAATCTAATATTTGTATTATTTCCCACAGATTCCCACACAGGACAAATCATTGTGTAATTGTTTGTTTGTGCATGAATGTTTGTTTTGTTCTGTGTATTTACAAAAATATATATATTTGTGTGTTTATCCGTTAAGTTCTTAATTATAATTATTATTTTAAACTAAATATAAAATCTATGTTTATGAGAGCAGGCTCGTACTTACGTTGAGGGTCAATATTAATGATGGAACCACTTAACCTATATACAAAAATAATGCACTTTATTGTCAGTCGTAGCCTACACTGGTGACCTGAAATACTGTAAATTACCGTCATTCCCAAATCCAACCTATCCTAAACACACAATAATATATTTGACATCTGAACTATCCATTTAATATAATCCACATTGCAGGTCGTAACTTCGGAACAATTGATCGGAAGTTGGAAGGAAATTGAAAACTGTCCGACAGACTGGCAGCTGTTTATGGCCATTTGATGTTAATGGGGATGACAGTCAGAGGAAATAAAAGCTTTTGAAAGGGCAGCCATTTAGTTGGGCACTATTTTAAGAGATCTGGGTCAAAAATGTTAAAGTAAATAATTTCAAGGCTAATTTATGTGTGTTCTTTTTATCGTCATGATTTCAGCCATTTTGAAATCCACTGATGAGCAAAAGCCTATCCAAAAGTCTTCCACGTTGGTCGATCTTGTGCCGCTTGCATCCACCGGCTTCCCGTTTTGACCAGATCACCGGTCCATTGCATGAGAGGCATTCCTCTACTACGTTTGCTAAGTCGCGATCGCTATTGAAGTACCTTAACGCCTTATCGGTTGTGTGTGTCCCTTTATGAACCATAAATCCTAAACGTTAGCATTACCGCTTAATAGAGCTGTTAATGACTTTCACATATGAATCATCATTTTAGCCATACGAATTCTACTGCTAAACGCCTTCCCAATATTTCATTATATGGGGGTTATTTGCCCATAATTAACACTTCAGGCAGGCAGTGTGGTGCTCGTACGCAAGTTCAAGCCAGTACGCAGGATGACGCTGCTGCCTGTTATCCGGTAGTACTTCTTTTCGTCCACTCTTACGACTCCCCAAGAGATGTAAGGGGTTGGCACTAGTCTAGGCCGATACCACACGGCAAACATACCACATATTGATAACTAAGAGTTACTGTGCCTTCCGTAACACGCAAGCACTCGTCAAAAGTCAAAAAAACGGTTAACCATGCAGGAACAACACTCATTCATGATACATACAATCACGCCTGTTTCCCAAAGGGGTAGGCAGAGGAATATTACATTCCCACATTTCGCCAATGATATTAATGGTCCCACGTAATTGGTGGCGGGCCTATTGCCGCTTGGCGGAAACTTTTATATTCGCCAGAGCCTCGTCCGTTAATCAGCAGGTGCGCCACAGGTGGTGAGGTTGGCTTGGGCTTCTAAGATGTTGGATCCTTTAGCATTTCAGTAAGTACTTCTCTTGGGGATAAACAGTATCCTTGTGCATGTATATTGTAACTTTTGTCGTTCCTAAGTTTGTAAGTGCATTAATTAATTCTATTCTTTCTATATTTATGTAAACAAAGTGCGTGACACTTCATTTAGTCTACGGTAAACTTGTTTTAATCTGTGGAGCTATCTGTCATGTGTACATGATGATAGACAGTTAGAAAACAATTATTGTAATATTTAATTATTAGTGTTATTTGATAAATAAGAACTGGTGAAACATTAGCTTTAAATGTTGTTTCTCTTTCCAGAGCAACTCAATTTTAGTTTTATTGTTCATCAAAAGTTATTATAAAATAACTCATTATAAAACAACATTTCTACAGCTGATTACCAAGAACAATGGAAAAATTAAAATTCGAGTTCAAGGTTAAAGCCAATGAAGATTTGAAATCAAATATTATTGCTATAACGACAATAACAGATTTAGATGGCCGGACCTTTGTCATCCCAGATAAGTTACAGCCCGTAAAATTACATGATGAAATATTAAAGACCCCAATCTTCCAAAAAGTAAAGTCAACATTGCAAAAACGTCATGAGAAACGACAGGTGTGGATATCCATGAAACCAGAGATGATGGCAGTTTATTGTGATGAAGATGGAAATAAACAATTTATGGGATACCTATTGGAGGAACAGACAAATCCACAAACTTCTACAACAGGAATTCCAGAAGAATCTATAGCAAAAATTATGGAAGGCTTCGCCGAAATGAAGAAAGATTCATCAAAACCTTATAATAGGAGCAAAGTGGTAGAAAAATTTGTCATAGAAAAATTCAATAGCAAGACTACTAATGTGTCCCAGTGGATGACTACCTTTGAAGCAGAGTGTGACCGTTCAGGAATTGAAGAAGATATCAAAAAAATTGTAATTTTTAGGTTATTTATAGAAGATTCCTGTGTAGACTGGTATAGTTCGATGCTTATAAAGCATACAATAAATTCAGAATGGGCAATGTGGAAAAAGAACTTTTGTGAAACATATGCGGATAGAGGTTGGTCGCCGATCAGGTATGCAATGCTATTTAAATACAGACAGGGCTCATTACTGGAGTATGCATTAAAAAAAGAAAGACTATTATTAGAAATAAATAAATTCATGAATAAACTCACTATAATAGATCTGATTGCCACTGGATTGCCAAATTTTATTGCAGACAGGATTGATAGGAACAGTTTAAAAGAAACTGAAGACCTATTTAATCATTTAAGAAGTTTAGAGCATATAGTTAGTAAAAAAAATTTGATAAAAAGATAGGAAGTTACGAAAGTAAAACTAACGAAAAAAATTTTAAGCCCTTGGTTAATCCGTGTAAAATTTGTGAAAACGAGAAAAAAGGCATACGTTACCACCCTGAATCACAATGTTGGTTCAAAACTAAAAATAATGATAGGCAAAAAAAAAACCAAATAAGGAGTGTTAACAATTCAGAATTGGAGATAGAATTAAATGAAATTGATCCAAAAAACTAATAGTACCGCCATTAATAAAAATTAAAATACTAATAAATGACACTTTGGAAACATCAGGAATCTATGATTCAGGATCAAATGTGTCTTTAATAAATTCAAGGTTATTATCATTAAAAAAAATACCTACTTATGATAAAAATGCAGGTTTAAAAACAATTAATGGCGTTAAAAAATCAATAGGAATTGTAACTTTAAAAATTAAAATTTTTGAAATAGAAAAACATGTTAATATTTTTGTTATAGACGAAGACAACTTCGACTATGATTTCCTAGTTGGGTTAGACTGTATACAAAATTTTTATTTAACTCAAAATGAGAATTTAAATATCACTCAAAATGTCTTCAGCAATAACAATGAAGACTACAAAAATAATAAACAAAAGAAACCTATAGGTACTATAAAAATTCCTGGAAGTTCAGGTAGTGACATAGGGAATAAACAAGATATATATTATAAAAAGAAAGATGTGGATAACACAAAAAAACATAAAAATGAGACTATCACTAAAGAGTATAAAATAAACTTTAATGAAAATATCATAGTTGATAATTTTGATATTTCAGTAAATAATTTAGATTATCAAAAAAAAAATTATATTGACAAATTGATATGCAAATATAATTCAGTCTTCGCTAAAGATAAGTATGATATAGGTACTGTAAAAGGTTATGAAGCGCATATTGATTTGTTAATAGATAAATATTGCAGTAAAAGACCATATAGGTGTTCTATTGAGGATATGAAAGAAATTGAAAATCAAATATCAGCATTACTAAAAAATGATTTAATCGAGGAGTCATATAGTCCTTTTGCTGCTCCAGTAACACTAGCATTTAAAAAAGAAGAAGGAAGGCGATCAAGGCTCTGTATAGATTTCCGTGAATTAAATAAAATTGTTGTACCCCAATCCCAACCATTTCCACTAATTGAGGATCTAATGGTTAAAACAAGGAAATGTAAATTTTTTTCAACATTCGATATAAATTCAGCGTTCTGGTCCATACCTCTTAGAATTGAAGATAGATACAAGACTGCATTTGTTACTCAAGAGGCCCACTTTCAATGGACTTGTTTACCCTTTGGTTTAAAAACTGCTCCAGCGATTTTTCAAAGAGTACTGAGTAGCATTATAAGAAAGTACAAACTGTCAAATTTTACTGTCAATTATATTGACGATATCTTAGTATTTTCTGAAACTTTTGAAGAACACATTGAGCACATATCTTTGCTATTGGAAGCTATTTTAAAAGAAGGTTTTAAATTAAAATTTACCAAATGTAGCTTTGCACAGGACTCTGTAAAATATCTAGGACACATAATTAAAAACAATACGGTCACTCCACTAAAAGATAATTTAATTGCTATAAAAGAATTTCCAATTCCAAAAACACAAAAAAACGTCCGACAATTTTTAGGAAAAATTAATTTCTACGGAAAATATGTGCCAAATATTTCAATTACGCTGGATCCTTTACATAATTTATTAAGAAAAGGAGAAAAATTCGTTTGGTCCGATAAATGTCAAGAATCTTTTGATACTATTAAAAAAATACTTTGCTCAAAACCAGTTCTAGCCATCTTTGATCCAGACTTGTTAATTAATATTTATACAGATGCTAGCATACATGGTGTAGGTGCAATTTTAAAACAAATACAACCCAACGGAGATGAAAAACCCTGTGCATATTTTTCAAAAAAATTGAACGAATCCCAAAAAAAGAAAAAAGCCATATATCTTGAGTGTTTGGCAATAAAAGAGGCAGTAAAATACTGGCAACACTGGCTTATAGGAAAGACATTTACAGTTTTCTCAGATCATAAGCCTTTAGAAAAAATGAATATTAAAGCTAGAACGGATGAAGAACTGGGAGACCTAACATATTATTTGTCACAATTTAATTTTGAAATAATATATTCTCCGGGAAAATATAATATAGAGGCAGATACATTAAGCAGAAACCCTGTGTTAGAATCGTATGAAAATCAAGATAGTAGTTTAAAAGTAGTAAATTTTGTTAAATTACAAGACATACAAAATGATCAAAATAAAAATGAACAAATAAAACAAAACATAAACAAACTTATTTTAAAACATAACGTATATTAAAAAAAAAATAAAATCAATTTATATCATTTGTAGTGCTTTATTTGTAACATGCCACCTGTTTATCCAATCCATATTATGTACTAGCATAAAAATAATATGTCATTTCATTTTAAAATTAAAATATCATTAACCAGATTACTTTTCCTTAGATATTATAAAAAGAAGCGCCACAAACCACGCTTCATTCTTGTTCTGGTGTGGTTCTGAGATAAGTGTGAACAGATATTATATATTCTATACAATTTTATAACTAATAAAAAAAATTACATTGTTAAAAATAGTGTTATTTATAAATGTAATCATGTGTACATGATGATAGACAGTTAGAAAACAATTATTGTAATATTTAATTATTAGTGTTATTTGATAAATAAGAACTGGTGAAACATTAGCTTTAAATGTTGTTTCTCTTTCCAGAGCAACTCAATTTTAGTTTTATTGTTCATCAAAAGTTATTATAAAATAACTCATTATATTTATAAAAGCGAAAGGTCACTCACTTATCGCTCAATCTCAGAAACTACAAGTGCTAGAAGTCTCCGAACTCTCTTAACCCTTAAAGAAATAATGACTTCGCCATAATAATAATAAATTATAAATAAAATATAATATTGGGGTGTATAGGGGTCAAACCAAGATCTAAGGAGCCCAAGCCAACCTCACCTGCAAGTGGTGCACCTGCCGATCAACGGACGAGTCTCTGGCGAACATAAAAGTGCCCGGAAAACGGCAATAGGCTCGCCACCTATTACGTGGGACCGTTAATATAAATGGCGAAGTGTGGGCGTATAGTACGCCTCTGCCTACCTCTTCGGGGAAACAGGCGTGATATTATGTATGTATGTATTATAAATAAAAATAAGTTAATATTTCCTTTAACCCTAGATCACTAAGCTTCGTCGAAACGACGACGCGAATTCGAAAAAAGTGTCGTACATTTTGAGTGCGCGGTCGCATCTATTTCAGCTCCCGTGTAATCTCAGTTGACCCGTTGCCCTCGCGACGGACGGTAGTGTTTCTGGTGTGGAAGGCCTGTGTGCGCCGGATCAGCAACCATGACTCGTCGCATCGACGAAGGTTAGTGTTAACGATATATTTTGTACTGTTGTGTTTCTAGTATTTTAAGTTAATTTTTTAGTTTTTATAACGTACGATTCTTCAGCTATTATTGGCAGATAATGGCGACGAAGAAAATTCATCAAAGAGTGAGGAGGAAGACCACATCGAGGTTGATCCCGCTTATGAGTCAGTTTATGTGTATGAGGTATCTTTTTTGACACTACATCCACCTTCAGGTCAATGCCAGGAAGTAGTAGATCGAGTTTGACACTTGAGACTGAAGAAAGGGAAGCTGCAGATAATCCTATCGCGACAAAACAAAACTTTGTGCCATATGCCCGTCAGCAAAACGAAGTCTAGTTGCTACAAGTGCAATAAATTATTGTTTGGCGAACACAAACTTGATGTGTGTCACAAATGTATTAGTTCATAGATTTTTTATCAAAATGTTATTTTTTTTGTTGATTCCATGTGTAAATTTTGATTATTTGAGTTTTTTTCGTTGTGCTTTCTTTTAGTTTTTCATAGGTAAGCTCTCGAAGAATCAAATTTTATTATTTTGAGCGAAAAATATGGTCTCAGTAAAAAGAGAAATTAAGAAATAAATATGTGATTTACATAAATAAAAATGTTATATTTTTTCTAATAAAAGATTCTAATAAATAAATTATGTACAATAAATATATATATTTAATTCAATAATACCCAATAAACCTACTTTTTGACAGCGTAGTCAAAACGACGAAGGTTAGTATTAAACGTTGAAAAATAAGTTTAGTGATCTAGGGTTAAGAAGGATAAGCAAAACTGTCTCAAGAGAAGCAGCTTTACAAGGTTATCACGGTTATGTGGCTTTACGCGAATGGCTCATTAATGAATATCCATATTCTTTGCGAGAATTTAAAAATGCCTAGTGTGCTCACTGTTCAAGTATATTTTTTTTGCTCCTATTGAATTATTGAATGTAACTGACCTAAATTTTAATAGAATTAAATATAAGCCTTATAAATTTTTGAATGCCTTTGTGTATAAGCCGATCATTTGTAGTGCTTTATTTGTAACATGCCACCTGTTTATCCAATCCATATTATGTACTAGCATAAAAATAATATGTCATTTCATTTTAAAATTAAAATATCATTAACCAGATTACTTTTCCTTAGATATTATAAAAAGAAGCGCCACAAACCGCGCTTCATTCTTGTTCTGGTGTGGTTGTGAGAATATTATATATTTGATACGATTTTATTATTATTTAGAAAATTGACATTGTTCGAAATAGTTGTTATTTATAAATGTCTACTAAGCTACAAGTCATTTATAATCTCTTGGTTACTTTAATTTCTCTATCTCAGCCCATAAAGTTCCACTTCAAAGCACGGGCCTCTTTGTGCATTCAGTTGCTTACTTCAACTTGTGAATTGTCACGTTTGTAGCATATCTGCGAGGTGCACTAGTGCCATCATCATATCCTAGCTTTATCCCTGTTACCCCAGACTGACAGGGCCCAGGGTCAGCTCACTGTTTTACCCAAATATGGCTGAATTTCAGTTATTACATGAAGAGACTGCCGGGTAACCTTCACAATCCAAAGGAAAACATTATTCTATGGTTAAAACCAAGTGACGACCGATATGGCGTGGAGGTCAGTATACCTGCACTTCAATCGAGAGGTCGTGGGTTCGATTCCCACACAGGACAAATCTTTGTGTGCATGAACATGAATATTTGTTCTGGTCTGGGTGTTCTCCTATGTATCTTAAGTATGTATTAGGTCGGGGAAAAAGTCTTTTCGCATAACGTAGGTATAAACTTATTATAAAATTTTTTGACTGTACTATTTGTGTCTGGCTGGTTTTGGTAACATTAAAAAGATTCCATTATAAAGAAAAGAAAAAAATAAAAAAAAGTTGTTTCCCGCTATTTCTCATTTGTTTTTCTCTCCGTAAAAATGAGTGAATCTAATGAAGAAATTCGATACATTTTAAAATTTTATTATAAAAAAGGCAAAAATGCAACTCAAGCAGTGAAAAAAAATTGTGATGTTTATGGACCTGATGCAGTGTCAGTAAGAGTAGCACAAATTTGGTTCAAACGTGTTCAGTCCGGAAATTTTGATGTTAAAGATGCACCTCGCTCTGGTCGCCCTGTTACAAATAAAATGGACGCCATTTTTGAAAGAGTGGAGCAAGATCGGCATATTAGTAGTTACGATGTAGCTGAAGAACTGGGAATTGACCACAAAACAGTTTTGACCCATTTGAAGAAAGCTGGTTATACAAAAAAGCTCGATATTTGGGTGCCACACGAGCTCACTCAAAGAAACTTAATGAACCGTGTACTCATTTGCGATTCATTATTGAGACGTAATGAAACCGAGCCGTTTTTGAAGAGATGGATAACTGGCGATGAAAAGTGGATCACGTACGACAAGAACGTGCAAAAAAGGTCGTGGTCGAAAGTTGGCCAGGCTTCACAGACTGTGGCCAAACCTGGCCTAACACGAAATAAGGTGATGCTGTGTGTATGGTGGGATTGGAAGGGCATTGTTTATTATGAGCTTTTACCGCCCGGCAAAACCATCGATTCTGATCTTTACTGCCAGCAACTGATGAGATTAAAGGAAGCAGTCGAGAGAAAACGGCCGGAATTGATCAACAGGAAGGGTGTGGTCTTTCATCACGATAACGCTAGACCACACACATCTTTAGCCACTCAGCAAAAATTAAGAGAGTTCGACTGGGAGGTCCTAGTGCATCCACCATATAGCCCTGACCTTGCGCCTTCAGATTTTCACCTGTTTCGGTCTCTGCAGAATTCTTTAGGTTCTGTAAGGTTGACCTCAAGAGAGGACTGCCCAAAACTATTTGTCCCGTTTTTTTGATCAGAAGTCCCAAAGTTTCTACAGTAACGGGATAATGTCTCTGCCCACAAAATGGCAGAAAGTTATTCAACAAAACGGTATATATATATTGTAAATAAATGTAAATAAACTTTGAAAAAAATGTCTTGACTTTTCATACAAAAATACGAAAAGACTTTTTCCCCAACCTATTATTTACAAAAAAAAAAGAAAGTATTTATGTATGTTTATCCGTTATTTAGTATCCATAACACAAGTTCTTAATGATACTTATATTGGAACTAAATAATTGGTGTGTTTGTAAGAGAATATTTATTTTATTTTATTTTTTAACTGTCAGGATGTTAGGAGGCACTGACTTCCTAATAACGACTAGCATAGATGTTCATGACCTCGTATTTTCTTTGTTTTTATATTTTATTTTAAAAATAAAATATACTTTATTGTCTTTAAGATCAACATGATCATTTAGATTCGTCAAACATTTACACAAAATGGAAATTCCATTTATTTTTTTAATAACAATGAAAGAAATATGAGCGGTACCATAATAAAGAAGTAAAAGCAAATGGGTTCTTTAGCAGAATTTGTCAAGTTTTGTCAGTTTATCTGTCTGTTGTGGTTTTTCTCAAGATTTGTCAGTCTGTCGGTGACTCTTATCGGGGTTATCTGTCAGTCAGCTAACGTTTTTAAGTTAGCACGTAACAAGTTATAACATATTTTATTTGAGTTTCAATTATATATTTACAAAATAAAATAACTACCAGGATTAAGAGAGTTATTATTATTGTCATAAGTTGATATCTTTTTTACAGAAAAATAACGACATTTCTGAGGACTTACGGCCAAACAAAAATTAAGAAATAGTTGTTTTTGATGAATGTGTGTGGGTGTATTGCTTTTACATTTCAAGTGAGAGGAAATTACGGACTTTTCTTCAGGTGTTTTAGTATTATAGCTTTCTGTAGCAGTCTAAATGTAACTGTTATTATTATTTGAGTAGATACCTTTTCGTCTAAAGCGAGCAGTAATGTCCTCTCCCCGTCTCTTTAACTAATCCGTTGATTGCGAAAGCCTCACATGCCTCGTACAGCCGGTTGGGGCCACAGTTGTGCTCGTAGCAAATTGTCACTTACAAATGTATACCTTTAGCGTAATTGTACACTGTAGGGCAAAAGATTGGTGCAAACAAATATTTATATTTTCCAAAATATTAATTGGTTCCCAAATTTTTCTGTTTACGACAATAATTAATTAAGAAAGTCTTAAATGTTGGTTTTTGCGTCACTAAATATTGGCAGTCACATTAAGCGTTAAAAAGTCAACACGCTTGAATTCATTACAAATCGTGATACTTGCCTTATATAAACATATATACATACCAGCCCACCTAAATTAGTTTAGACTAGGCTATACTAGTTTGTCCTAAAATCGGGTTAGGCCGGTAACATATATATATATATCTGTGGTCATATTCCACCACGCGGACCCAATGCGTATTGACGGAGGTAGGTGTGTGGTGGAAATCTATTGGGGAGGCATATGTTCAGCAGTGGACGTCAGATGGCTGAGATGATGATGATGATGACTTGAAATAGTTTACCAAACACATGTTTGACCTGTTATTGGCCATACTAGCTTTAAGTTCTTATGTCAATTGATTTTCTATTTTCACAAACGGTTTGCTCAATAAATAAATAAATGCAAACAAAAAATAATCAAATTCTCTCCTTATAATATTCAATATGAAGAAGCTTCAGTTAATTTAAAACACACTTAGTCTCAATTTGTATTAGTACAACGACAATAGCAGTAATCGATCACGACTTTCATTGCCCATCCCGTACTCGAGCCGAAGAGGAAATGAAGTTAATTGCAAAAGTATCCTCGTTCACCGAAGTGTAGCCAATTTGCAGCAGCTAGCTTAGATTTTAAAAGATTGATATGAGAATCGATTGGGTTTTGTAAGGACTAATGACTGAAGTTATGACTGGCACTTAAAAAGCTATTATAGTTGTGACACTAGCACACCTCATGGCGGTAGCGGCGATAGTCCAGTGGCGAGACCCATAGCCTTCAAAATCAAAAGATCTCGAGTTCAAACCCTGGTGGCACAATTATATGGCGAATATAACTGTGCCCGGTAAGCGGCAACAGGCTCGCCACCTATTACGTGGGACCAACTATATTGGCGAAGTGTGGGCGTATAATATGCCTCAGCCTACCCCTTCGGGGAAACAGGCGTGAATGTATGTATGGAATATGAACATTTATTATTGAGCCATTCGCGTATCTTCATTTTGAAACTATTTTATGGCATCTTTGTTCTTAGGGCAACATATCACATATATATTTTTAGCGTATAAAGCTATTATTTTTACACACATTATCATTTAGTAATATTTTAATTAAAAGCCTAAATAGAGGCAAGCAGCAGTTAGTGTTGTTTGTCAGCTTAACAGAAAATCCTGATGATATTTGATTTTTCGGACCAAGCTCGCTATACACCATTTATGCTAGATCATAATCAAAAATCATTAATTCAAGTTAGACTTAATAGAGCTCGAATGTCATACTTATAAACTAACGCGCCCACTCACTGCGGGCGGGGATTCAAGTTTCAAGTCTAAACACTATATTATTATTGTTGCATGGCATGCTGTCTTGCCTTACAAATAAGTTTTTTTTTACGAAGTAGACTCACCGTTCCACGTAGTCTATAACCAGAAAATACAGGAATATTCCTGTGTAATAGATCAAAAATAATTACAGACTCGCTACCAACTCTCGTCCGGGAAAGATTTTAATGAAATAAAGCTGAAATGAATAGCTCCAGCGAATTGTTACCGAGTGTTTGTCGAGTTTTCTTCGAGATTTGTTTAATTGCTTTTTAAACTGTATTCCCGGCTGTTTTTGAGTGTCCCATTAAAGCTGTGTCGTATTGTGTTTTTAAACCGACTAAAAAATTAAGTGGGTGCTCAATTCTGCAAGCGTTAATTCGTATATTTCTTTGATAATTGAAATAGGTTGTTTCCATTTAACTTTTACGTAACGTTAAAATAGTTTTTTAAGTTACTGTTTTTAAGGAGATATTTAATAATACATACATACTTTCACGCCTGTTTTCACGAAGGCGGGACGAGTGCGTACACGCCCACACTTCACCAGTTATATTGAGGAACCAGGTAATAGGTGGCGAGCCTATTGCCGCTGGCCGGGAACTGTTGTTTGCTCAAGAAAAAACATGGACGGTTTTTAGTCAGTAAAAGTCTAACACACCTTCCCACTCCACCCTCAGCGAGAGATTGATGATGTTCCATATGAAAAAAATAGTTGAAGTTGGCTTGGGCTTTGGGTTGTAGGATCCCTACAATACTAAATATTATTTTTGAAGTAGTTATCTTTTTAGGATAATCTATATCATCTTATATTACGAAGGCTCTTATTGATATGTTGAGACAACAGCCCAAGTTAACCCCACCTGCAAGTGGCGCACCTGCCGATCAACCGACGAGGCTCTGGTGAAAATAAGATAAGCGGCAATAGGGTCGTTATGACTATATAATTGGCGAAGTGTGGGCATATAATATGCCTCTGCCTACTCCTTCGGGAAAACAGGCGTGAATGTATGTATGTATAAAGACTTAGGTATTATAGAACATTTGTGATTGTGCCGTGACTCCACCAATCAATGCGTGGTGGAGTCCGGCTCAATACCCCTCACAATACTTGTCGTATTGATTTGCTAAAGGCAGACCTCCTTTGCTTAGTAATGAGACGATAAATGGCCGAGATGTCGTGTCCCGTTTACTAGCCAAATTTTAACTAGATAAAGTAATTTACAACAAATTTAATTGTTTGGCTTTTTTATTGCACTACATAAAGTTTTGGCACTTAGTTAACACTTTTTATAAATTTTATAATATTTAATTTTTATTACATTATTAATCATAATATTGATATATATGTATGTAAGTATGTATGGTATATATAAGATTTTTTATTTCCTTTTTTTACAAAGATCTTTAACCAAATTTAATCCCGTACCTACAAATTTATACACAACTTCTAGGGTTGGCTGGTAGAGATCTCTTCTAGAGATAAGTCCACCTTTATACTTTTACAAATACAAATACAAATACAAATTATTTATTGCTAAACCATAATGTGTACATAGGTGTTATACAATTTTAGAACCAAATTTATGGACCCTGTCGGGTACGCAACTTTAAGACTAAACTTTAGTTTCTAAATACCTTTTCTAATCTATTTCTGTTTTATGTGCAATAAAGGATTATTATTATAAAGCGAAAGCGTGACGTAGAATGTCCTCCCGCCAGATGGACTGACTGTTTAATAAAAGTCGCAAGATAACGATGGATGCAGGATGCCTCGTTAGGTGAAAATGGAAATTTCGGCAGAGGCCTATGTTCAGCAGTGAATTTACTGGGGCTGATGCTGATGATAGTGCACCATATAATGTGATGACATCAAAAACAATTTCTTTGACAAATTCATGGCCACCAGTGTACATTTAGTCGTCACACGTAAACATGAACAACTGAGCGTATGCGTATTTTTTTAGAGATATTCGATTTAGAGTCCTTTGCTTAACCCTAACATCAAAGTTACTGTAAATAAGTATAAATAGAATTATTAAAGTAAAAAATTGACACAGCTTAGTAAACTACACTAATGGCCTTTCTTTTTGTATACTTTATAAATGATTAATTTCTTTACTTTTCTATAATTTTATTGTATGATTTATTCTTTGTTTTGACGTGTTTTTCTCAAAGTATGTATTATTTTCAAGTATTTATTCAAAAAACGCTTACAATGTAGATATACAAATTTTTAAATCAAGCGTAAAATAAGCAATATGTGGCATGAGGCAGCGATTATTATTATTATTCACATATATTTATTTAATTTACACATAGTTTATATTTTTTACAATTATTATATAACAAAAAAGAAAAAAAAATACAATACTGTAAAAAATATAAAAAACGGAGACCGCCGGTCGCGAGGTAACACCCAAACGACTGGCGGCTAGGGCTGCAGAGAGAGAAACCTCCTGACAATGCGCGCCGTATCGAGAAGCACTGCCTTTTGTATCTGACCCTTAACCCAGCTACCTAGCTTGAGCTTCTTAAGATATTGGTCGAAGCTCTTCGCTATCAACCCGTTGACCGTAACCACTATCGGAACAATCGTCGCTGAGTCCACATCCCACATGGCAGAAATCTCGTGGGCCAAGTCCAGATATTTACTTAATTTTATTTTTATTATTATTATTATTAATGTGGCCGCCAGTGTACATATAGTCGTTACACGTAAACACGAGCGATGTGAGGGTAGGCTGTTTTTCTTCATGGAGACTCAATTTAGAGTCCTTTGTCTAACCCTTACACAGAGGAGACCCTTAGAGACTGCCCTGGGCAGCCCGGCTTATCATTCGCTGCCATCTTTGTTTGAAGGGTTGATATTTGACGTTTTTCTGTCATTTCTGCCTTTGTGTTAAATTATTGAAGTTTTCGTAGGGGTCTCTTATATTTTCTAGGACAATATATCGCATGCTTAAGGGAATAGTGACTTAACTCAAAAGAGCCGATTTATGGGACACCACAGAAGTCTAAAAATCTTCTAAAGAATACTTGACTTACTTGTAAGCGCATTAAATTGATACTGATTTATTAATTAGTAATTCTGCTTGTGTTTTGAGCGTTTCTTCTTTCTAATTTATTCATTCAGGCGTCACTTTGCGGAAATCCATTGTAAGCAAGTGATGGATTAAAAATATCTTTGTAACAATTCCCGCGCTACTATACTCTCGTTTCAGCGTTGGTCGTGAAGACATCGTTGTTCTGAGGCTCCTACCTTATTTATTATTATTATTATTATTGATTCGATCTCAGTAAGAAATAGAAAGACTGTATAGGTACGTAACTCAAACTTGACCTATCCATTAATGGGTCGATGTTCCTTTAAGCATGCGATATATAGCCTACGTTACTTACGAAGAATATAGCTTTCTTATGGTTGAAAAATTGTTTTAGGAATAGGTCGAAGCCTATTCAATGAAAATAAATAATATACAAGTCTAAAACTACAAAATTGCAACAGTTGCATACTCATCGGCTAGTATTGATATTGTAATAAAGTCGCCCGTCACTGATGCCCGATAAAACTTGAAAGAGTTTATGTTGGCATCTTACTGCATAAAATTATAAATACTTTTTATATGAAATAAATAAATAAAATAAATTAATAAATAAAAAAAAATTTGCATAGTGGCGAGTGTATTTAGTGAAAATTAGTTTTGACTTATTTTCGCTGACAAAAGTGAATACACAGAGAAGACCCTTACATACTGCCCTGGGCCCATCTTATCATACGCTGCCATCTTTGTTTGAAGGGTTAACGGATATCTGACGTTTTTCTATCATTAATCAGACCTTACCCATGGTTTTATCACTGTCATCTATACAGTTCTGACGACCGATATGGCGTAGAGGTCAGTATACCTACACTTCACTCCAGAGGTCGTGGGTTCGATTCACAGAACAAATTTTTATATAATGAATATTTTACTTTATAGAGGAATATTTGTTCTGGTCTGGGTATTTCCCTATGTATATTAAGTATTTATTTACATAAAAAAAGTATTTCAGTATGTTTATCCGTCGTGGGGTCGATTCCCACACAGGACAAATCTTTGTGTGCATGAAAATGAATATTAGTTCTGGTCTGGGTGTTTTCCTATGTATATTAAGTATGTATTTACAAAAAAAAAAGTATTTCAGTATGTTTATCCGTTGTTTAGTATCCAAAACACAAGTTCCTAATGATACTTATCTTGGAACTAATTAAAAAAAACAAAAAAAGGTAATAGTGGTATGACATCAGCATAAATTCTATGTTAAAATATGTTTAAAAATATATGATGATATTCATGTAATTAAAATAAAACTTAGCTGACTTGTTCAATAAGCGTTTATAGATTCCGCAGAGAAACAAAGTCGCATTTTTTTCTTAAAAAAACGTTTAAATGACTTCGTACAAAATTACCCTCTAATTAATGGCGATTATGGTGATAATATAAATAAAACTAACGTGAGGGTCTGAATAAGGATGATGTCAGTTCCCACAGAGCGGCATCGTCGCATATTGCATAAAAAAGTTAGTTAGAAGACTCCACGCAAAATTTCTCTCTAAGTAATTAATTTAAAGGCGTTAATGGGCTGTCATTGTGTTAATAAAGTCGCTACTATTAAAGAAATTAAGCTGAATTATTAAATAAGAGATTAGGCAGTACGTTATTCTCACTCCCCGTCTGGTCTCCACCTTGTCGTGGTGGGGGGGGCTGAGTACCTACCGGTAGGGCGCAGAGGGCGCTGGGGAAAAGGTAACACCCAGAGATTGGCGACTCTGGGTGCCCTCAGTACTGGCTACCGGGGGGGAAACTAAGAGGGACCTGTGGAGGGTGCAGCGGGCGGGCCAGGAGAGCCCGTCCAGCAGCGCCAAGAGGGTCTTAGGCAGCGGGGGCAGGGGGCCCCTGCTGTCTAGCCATGGACCTTCCGAGAAGTCGGTCACACACGCTATGGTCGCACAAGAAGGTAGGAGTGGCGCGCCCACTGCGTCTCTCTGAGGAGGTCCTCCCAGTTTTGGTCCAGGGGACGTTGCCCGCGGGCGGGGTGTCAGAGCTGCAACCCAGGTACTGGCCCCCCGCCTCTTTCTCAACAAGCGGCGGGCGTCGTCGGAAGTTTTTTAGTGAGTACTACTGCTGGCGGTCGAGTCTGCCGGTGGTGAGTCCCACACACCGCGCTCGGTCCCCCTTTGGCCGGGAGGCAGTGCGTAAATGCATTTTGTTACCGACGTAAATCAAATGAAAAAAAATTACGTAATGTCTTACTGTGTTTTCTAAGCCGCTCAAGGTGAGTTGCACTCGGTCCTTCTTTGGCCGGGAGACAGTGCGTAAATGTACCGACATAGATCAAAAAAAAAAAGTAAAAATGTACGTTATTCTCATCAAATGCAATGTCGCATTTTTGGCTACAAAAGTTTCAATAAAATCAATAGAACTCCGTACAACATTGCCCCCAGTAACAAACGAGAACGACAATGACACGCCTTTAACTGGGGTTTATTTTAAAATTGACATCCACTGTTTTAATTACGGCCCGACGTCAAACGTCAGCCGACGGAGGTTGAGCAAATTTCAATATCCAAGGACTGACATGGAGAAAGATATTATGGAGGTGGCCCATTTTCTATTATGTATGATACATATATACATACATAAATTCACGCCTGTTTCCCCGAAGGGGTAGGCAGAGGCATATTATACGCCCACACTTCGCCAATTATATAGTTGGTCCCACGTAATAGGTGGCGAGCCTATTGCCGCTTACCGGGCACTATTATATTTGCCAGAGCCTCGTCCGTTGATCGACAGTTGCAGGTGAGGTTGGCTTGGGCTCCTTCGGTCTTGGCAGGAACCCTATACACCCACTCTATTATGATAACCATATCAACCCGAGCTATTACCCAAATTACCTGCTTATCGTACCCTGGTCGCTTACTTCCTACCAGTATTTTACAATGTGATTCACATATGGTTGTTAAGTAGTGGTTGAGCTACACACCGTCGCGTCGCGCGTCGTCGCAGTATTGTAGGTTTTTGACGTGACAACGTCTTATAATTCGATAGAGCCGGCTGCACGCACGAAAAAACATGACTCATGCGGCGTTACCTCGCTCTGAGGCGTTTCATGTAAGGCTTGAAGTGCAAGCGAGAGCGCGCAACGAGCGACAAAGAAGCACAATCGGCCTTTGCGTTCGGCAGCGTTCGACATCCTTTCCTCTCCTACTTGAGTGAGCGATGCGTCTGCGTGGATAGCTGCTATTCTATAGTACATTTACATGTATTGCTCGAGTATCACGTACAAATAAATCTAACTTGATCAATTTCATTGTGGTTTCCAATTATCTCCTTCTATATACATACAAATTTATTAAACAAATTAAATTGAAATTTTTTTTTGAAAAATGCTACCATTCCATCAGTATTTTCTTAAGACGTTGTCACGTTCAACTTTCTTCAGTAAACCGACTTTACAGACAACCAATTTTTTACGTTTCATTCGTCAAGGTGCTCAGACAATAAAAATTGTTTCTACATTTAGATAGATAGATAAAACGTTTACTATGGTTAAAGAACTTTATTATTACTCATTAGAATAACACTAGGCATTCACTTATTGAGAAATAAATTTATTTATTATTATTATTATTTATTAAACGCATTTTTCCGAGTCAACTTATTATTCGTCGTCGTCGGTATGATATTATACTGACGAATTGAAAATTTGATATTTGGAATTAATTTTCTAAACATTAAAATTTTAGCCAAATTCTTATGACGAATTGTTACACTCACTTTCATTCATACAGCCTGCTCATTATAAAATAAAAACTTATTTATATTAAAACATAGGTGTTTTTAAATATATGAGTTTTTATTTTTTAAACCGTTATTTAAATCCTTAAAAAGTATTTTATTCACTCTTAAAAGTCTATATTAAAATATTTTATTGTGATAGGTTATTTTACAAAGTAACGCACTTCCAGTAATGGCTTATCATTGTTAATTCACGAGACATCAACCAAAAAGGTCCTTAAAACTCGGTCGACTTTTTATGAATAATACATTTTAAAATTTGTGAATGCTATGGAAAAGTTTCGGGATAAAGGTAGGTGGGGCACTTAACGTTCGTCTGACGGCAGGAATATTTAAAATATTTAATATACTCCTATATAGGAAAGATAAGTAAGGAGGGGTCCCCTGCTGTCTAACCATAGATGTTCCGAAAAGTCGGCCACACACGCTATGGTCGCACAAGGAGATAGAAGGGGCGCGTCCAATGCGCCTCTCTGAGAAGTTCCTCCCGGTTCTGGCCCGGGGGACGTTGGTCACTTCAAGGGTCGGTTGCCTGACGCTGCAACCCAGATACTGGCCCCCCTTTCTGTCAACAAGTGGCTGGTGTCTACGGAAGATTATTAGTACGTCTCGCAGTCGTGTCTGCCGGTGGTGAGTCCCACACATCCCTCACGTTTTCCGGGAACGACCTTTGCCGGGAGGCGAACGAGCGTTAATGCATTATGATCCCGACTTAAAAAAAGGTGTTAATACTCCAAATATACTCTTTTTGGTATTAGAAAATGCCCCCGGGGCAGAATAGAAACTTATTTGAAATACTTGCATGTAAAATGCAAATACACAATGCGTATTTTACCATTACCATTACCATTTTTAGAAAAGCACTTTGTATTTTATTTAAAATGCTTTTCATAATGTTTTTTTAATTGTCAAATATAAAAACTTTGTTACTGCTAAGTTTCGAAAGTATTACCACTTAAATTTTCAAGTGAATGGGTCAACGATTCGGCAAATGGCCACTAGAAGCACTGGAACTTTAAAACAAAAAAGTGAGTCTCACTAATGTTCAACGATTCGGACTCATCAGCAACTACAACTGATGATGACAGAAGCACCTGCAATGATTTAGAGACACTTCAATATGTAAGAGAAGAAGTCAAGTCTGACTATTCTAACACATGGGTATAACAGTAAAAAAAGTGTTTTTCATCTGGTAATATAATAATGCGTCCACACAGAAGCAACATTTCTAATGCGCTTTTTGAAGAGCTAAAGAGCTTTACTAATTTTCATAAAAGTTTTTTATTTAGATAAAGTATTTTATAAAAACCTATTTTCAATTTAGTAATTAAATACAAATAGCAAAAGTATTAGTATTTTGCAGATGAAATAGTAAATTAGAAAAATAGACCGGTTTGACGACCGATATGGCGTGGTGGCGAGTATACCCGCACTACACTCTGAGGTCGTGGTTTCGATTCCCACACAGAACAAATCTTTGTCTGTATAAATATGAATATTTGTTCTGATCTGGGTGTTTTTCTATGTATATTAAGTATGTGTTTACAAAAAGAAAGTATGTATGTATGTTTATCCGTTATTTAGTATCCATAACACAAGTTCTTAATGATACTTATCTTGGAACTAAATAATTGGTGTAAGTGTCAGAAATATTTTATTGGCATTTTACAGATATATATTTTATTAAAGTATTATGTACTTAAATACTTCATAGAAGTATTTTGCACATCTCTGCCCGCGGGGCACAAAGACTCATTAGGTCGTGTCCCCAGTAGGCAAACTGTTAGCGGCCGACTGAGTTGCAAGACTGAGAGACCGACGCTGCAAACTGCGTATAGTGAGCGCAAAACTAGCAGACTGTGGACACTCCATTTCAAATATATGGAAGGGCGTACTAAATCGGTACGCCGCAAATTCAGTCGGCCGCTAACAGTTTGCCTACTGGGGACACAGCCTTAGAGCATAGATCTGAAACTCTTGTCTCGATATAAAGTCTTGACAAGTCTTATATTACAAGACATGTAATTTCAGATATTTTTTCTTAGGAAGATTAATTCGAATTCCCGATGAACATATAGCTCAATCGCAGAGTTTATATATTCTGCGTTCTTACTCTAACAGTACCACACAATGTGATATTAATTGTTAGTACACATGATTAATTTAATACTCTCTTTCCTCTTATCCATGTTAATTAAATGTTTTCTTTATTGGTTTCAGGTACATCGATAATACAAGACTTGTCAGAATACGAGTAAGTACTTTGTAGTGAAGTATTGTTTTATACATACATACATGTATATATATACACACATATATACATGCATATTGCATGCCCTCATTTCACCAATCATATTGTTTGTCCCCCTTAATAGGTGGCGAGCCTATTGCCGCTTATCGGAAACTTTTCTGTTCGCCAGAGCCTCGTCCGTTGTTCGGCAGTGTATAGTGTCAGAAAATATTTATTTATTTATATAGACATACGCAAACGGCTTGCAGTGCCTCCAAGGCAAAGAGCTGAAGATCGAGCTCAGAGGCGTGCGTGTATACCATCTTTGTAACCATGTAATATGCAAATGAATGAATATGATTATTACACAATGCATAATATATTTGTAGGGTGCATAAGGATCCTTCCAAGACCTAAGGAGCCCAAGCCAACCTCACCTGCAAGTGGTGCACCTGCCGATCAACGGACGAGGCTCTGGCGAACATAACAGTGCTCGGTAAGCGGCGATGGGCTCGCCACTTATTACGTGGGACCAACTATATAATTGGCAAAGTGCGGGCGTATAATATGCCTATCCCTTCAGAGAAACAGGCGTGAATGTATGTACTCGTATGTATAATAAACTTTTCAGTTGGAATATTTGTATTTAAGATTTTTAACCCGTGTGTTCCAACATATTTAAAATCATCGGGTGGAAAAGCCATAAAAAACTCGTGTGTACCAAATTATATATTATGTATGAGTCTCTCTATAGCTTTGTTAAAAAAAATGACTATCAGCAAACAGAATTATAAATGAACGCGTTCGTGAAATGCTTTTAAATGTATTTCCAATTGCATTGTTACATGACTATCGACAGTTAGGCTGTGGTTACACGGACGTGTCAAACACAAGGTTTCTTTTTTCTTTTAAATAATGGCTTCTAGCGTTTAGCACATTCAGCCAGTGTCAAGTAGTAATACTGTGACTAAGAACACATTACTAAAGTGTATTCGCCTTAATAGAAACAATAAGAATAGTGTTATTGGACAAATTCTTAGTTTTAAAATATGTAGTAGTTTATGATAAAAGAAAATTACTAATTAGTCAATAGAATTTTAATGGATATAAGATACCTCCTTTTAAAAAAGGACAGTATTTTGTATAGGTAAAAAAAATAAAAAAAAAGTGTCAAGTAAGTTTTATATTAATAATATATAAATCATAGTAAATGAGAATGAGTGATGATAAAAATAATAAATGGTCAATGAGATACCCTCCCCTAAGCCTCTTGAGTCCTCAGTAAAGATGTGGGACTATACTGAGATCTCACATGGACTCCTTGGGAGAATATGAAAAGTGATGTTGCACTGCTTTGTTTGATTTACCAACACTCTTGTATGTCCACAAACACTTAACGGTTAATGATTAACCGTTATTACACATTAATGTTAGATTTTAGAAAATAAAACAAAACTGCAGACACGACGCTTCACTTTCCCGCCAAGAAGTCCAAACGCAAATTTTTGTGCGTGAAAATTTAGTGACAGATTCACTTTTTAATGTTTACCATCATTTTATGACTGTGAATGTAAAGAGGTCGAAACAATATGGTTCTTTCTTAGTCAATAAGTTGTAGTTTCATATATTATAAGATGTTACTGAAAGTCTATTTTACTGTATCACACAAGGTTACACACAAATTATACGAATTCAGGAATTAACGCGTGTAGGGATACGACTGGTCTATCATCATGTCAGTCTTATAAAGTCCACTGCTGAACATTGGCCTCCCCAATAGATTACATTATATTGAGGGTATTTGGCCATTATCACCACACTGGGCAGGCGGGTTGGTGATCGCAGTTCAAGCCAGTACACAGGATGACGCTGCTGCCCATTGTCCGATAGGATTTTTCTTCATCCACTCTTACAAATCCCCAAGAGATGAGAAGGGGTGGCACTATTCTAGGCCGGTACCCCACGGCACCTAAATGTTAATATTTAGATAGGACATGACGCGACGCGATGGACCGATGATCTGGTCAGGGCGGCGGGAAGCCGATGGATGCAGGCGACTCAGGATCGCTCAATGTGGAAATCTATTGGGGAGGCCTATGTTCAGCAGTGGACGTCGGATGGCTGAGATGATGATGATGATGACATGACAAAAAAGATAACCCAAAATTTTAATTCAAGAGGATCAACATTTACTGGCGTGTCGGCGAAGTTATTACAATCTGTGTGTGTTTCTATGTTTCATATTACAAACATCTAGCTAGTAAAAATAACTAACAAGGCCATTAAACACTTAATATTAGTTATTGAAATGAAAACCATTCCACCAGCGTGTTTGCAACAGCACAAATGTTTTATTGATCAATAGGATGGAGCTTGGAACATTTGTCATAGTAAAAGCAAGTAAGTAGGGCAACTCAAGGCCCGAGCAAGAATTGTAGTGTAGGTATATTTTTCATATGTTTCGTATGAAACGGGGGGGCTGAAAACCAGCGCTGCGTAGAGTAGCCTACTCTGTGCAGCATAAACTGAGCTTACTCCAGTTGCTTTTAGGATTATAACTATCTTTAATTTTATATTTTGTCATGCTAGTGTATTCCTTAAAAGCAATAAATGATTTTTTATTTTTATTTTATAGTGAAATAGGTGAACATTCGATTGAAAGTCACAATTTCGTAAAGCCACTGAGCGCTGAGCGACCAATAATAGCCTAAACAATTAATAATGTCTCTTATTAAGTTATACACTGGCCTGCCAACCTATTTGCTACACTTTTAAAATTAGAAGAATTACTTTTAATGTTATTATAATTTCAGGCTGTAAGACTTCGGTTTGTAGGACACTGTTACGATAGCCGGAGCCTCGTCCGTTGCTTGGCAGGTGCACCACATGCAGTTCAGGTTGGCGCGGGCGCATAAAACCTTAATCCTAAAATAGGATCTTTACACTACATAGTAGATATAATTTATACGTGTAATGAAAGCTGAATCGTCGGTGGGCAGGGCACATAACACGAAGAACTGACGGCCGTTGGGACAGGAAAGATCTGGAATGAAGACATAGAGTGAAACATCCACCTGCAAGATGAACGCATGACCTATTGCAGAATCTCGTTGGAGGCAGGCTGCAAGTCTTCCACATTGGAAGCTACTGGGAGGCCTATGTTCACCAGTAAACGTCTTTGAGCTGATGATAATGACACTTATATTACAAGCAGCAGCATAGTTTCGCGCTTACATACAAACGTGTTCAAAAATCAAAATCAAAAATTATTTATTTCATATTCTACTATTTACATAGTACTTGCAAACGTCAAAATTAAAGATAAAATTTAAAAAAAACAATCGACATATTATTACATTGAAATCACGAAGCTTAGATTCACTTATATGCAACAAAACAATTTAAAAACAAAAAATATTTAAGTGTAAGTGAATCTAAGTGCCAGTTCCAAGCCACCGCTCTTGAAGGAGACACAGTTTGGTGCATATATGAAGACATCGTACTTATTTGTTTGTACTATGTATTTGTTCCACGCTAACCGGCTTTCATTTCATTTCCAATTCTGTTGGAGAATAGGTTTTTGAATATTTAGGCAGCACTATCGACCCTCTGTACTAACTCGACATGTATTCTATAATGCATCCAAATTCTTTTTTACATTTTTCATTTCATTCACCCTTCAGTCCCGGCCTATCTCCATAAGCTATGATTCATTATTTATATCGCTTTTATCTTTTAGGGCTTTGAATTAAGTAATACGCTCTGGTCCGGGCAGTGGAGTAAGACCCAATATTCTCCTACCATGGTTCGTGGAAGGAATCTGGTGTTCAGTAGTTCTTGGGCTAAAATGATGTTGACTGCGATAGATCTCAGGGTATTGAAGCAATGTGACTTTTGCCTAGTGCTCTGAATGCCAACATAATCGCCATTAATGATCCCAAAAATATAAATTTTTTTTGACCAGTCAAATATTACGTTTGTAAAGTCTCAATGTGAGATGAATTATAAAGAGAGAGAGAGAGTATATAACGCTGAAGCTGTTTCCGGTGTTGATGTTTGAGTTTAATAATTTTGAGCCAAGTGACTAACTACTTGCAAAAATCGCTGCATCAGCGATATAGGCCAAAGCCAGCGCAAACGCACTGCGCCTTTTTTGTTTTACGTCGATAACAAAATGAATTTACGCACTGCCTTCCGGCCAAAGGGGGGCTGAAAGGGGGTGTGGGACTCACCACCGGCAGACGCGACTGCCAGCAGTAATACCCACTAAAAATCTTCCGACGACGCCCACCGCTTGTTGAGAAAGAGGCGGGGGCCAGTACCTGCGTTGCAGCTTCTGACACTCCGCCTGCGGCCAACGTTATCCGGACCAAAACCAAGAGGACATCCTCAGAGAGGCGCAGTGGACGCAAACCTCCATAGCATGTGTGGCCGACTTCCGGGAGGGTCCATGGTTAGACAGTAGGGTCCCCCTGCCCCACTGCTCAAAACCTTCCTGGCGCTGCTGAACGGGCACTCCTGGCCCTTCCGCTGCGCCCTCCACAGGTCTAAATGCACCCAGAGTCAGAACGCCCTGCGCCTGCACTTGCGCCAGTCTCGTTTGAAGATCGAGTGTGATCTGCAAACGCGCGTTCACGCGATTTTGACCACTGTCACGCTACTGTGAACCTTATATATCTTAAACATCTTTTTTTATGTGTGTTTGCAGATAGTATACATACATACGCCTACATTTCGCCAGTTATATTGTTGGTCCCACTTGATAGGTGGCGAGTTGATTGCCGCTTATCGAGTACTTTTATGATCGCCAAAGCTTCGTCCGTTGATCGGCAGGTGCAACACTTGCAGCTGAGGTTCACTCTTCAGATCTTGGTTGGAACTCTAAACACCCAAAAAAAATATTATCGTACAATAAGGTATTAGAAATAGCAGGTATTATTATATGAAGAACCTATGTTATGGATGTTTATGTCTGTATTACGAATAAACAAAACAATTAATACTGATTCTTTACATACCTAATATAATATATAGGAAACACTAAATCTATCTTAAAACCTATGATTAACACTACCAATACCAAGTTTTATCACTAGTAAAAGATTTTCAACATACGAAAATGTTGTTTTTTTTTATTCATTTCTGTTCTTAAAATAAACAAAACTCATCTTTTTTTGTATTTGTTACCGGCCAAACCAATTTAGGTGGGCTGCATAAAATGTTTTTTTCTTACCATTATAAAACATTTTATGCAGCCCACCTAAATTAGTTGGGACTAGGCCATACTAGTTTGTCCAAAAATCGGGTATGGCCGGTAACATATTCATGATACTAAGACAATTTTTACTCCAATTCTCGCCCATATTATCATTCCACGTCGTACCTACATATTATTATGTTCAAACCTACATTCAGAACAATTTGCTTATTTATATCGCAGTCTGTCATTTGAGTAGATAAATAACATTATTCGGGCCGTTGAACCGCGAAATTGTCGAGTAATACGCCTATGGCACAGACTAGCTGAGTTGAGAATGCCAGCTCGATAAATAAATTGTAACGGCGTGTCTTTGAACGGACAGCGTGCAGCGGCGATAAAACACGAAATTTACACCGCAATTGTACTAAATCAATCTGCTAGAGTTGACTGGTAGAGAACTCTCCTAGAGATAAGTCCACCTTTGTACTTTTGTTTTTAAATACTATTTTGAGTGATTACGTTTTTATGTACAGTAGAGGGTTAATAATAATAAATCACTACAAAATCCAAAAATATACAAGTGCTGTGAAACTTTACATTCTAACACATTTAGAAACATATAAACGATAGCGCGATTTGATTTGGGTATGCGGCATCTAGCGGTGACACATATAAAACAATATAATGTATAGAAATATAATATACTAAGACGTATAGAGTATATAGGGCAAGTGCTGAGATCTGAGGAGGCTGAACGAATGCTGTCACTTTTATTCGATAGATAGATGACAGTGACATCACTAGTGTAAACCTGGATTAACTTTAGATCTAGTTTTTTAATTAGCCTCTAACATTTTTTACGTCACCGAAAGAAATAAGATTTTTTCGAAAAATAATCAATTTCAAAATTATAATTATTGATAAGTTTTACTAAATATTTTCATACATAATATCATGCTTGTTTGCCTCGAAGGCAGAGACATAATATACGCGAATTTGTACCAAATAAGAATATTAATATATTCAAATTAATTTACTTACCAGAGCAAAATTTACGTTTATAATAATTATTTACCTGAGCTAAAGTAAATGTTATAATAATTGTTTTCTCAGACATGAGGTGGATGCAACAACATTTATGTTTATGCCTAAATATAATTTTAATTAGAACTTTGTCGATAGCTTCAAATAAATCTGTCAAATTAATTTAAAGTTAATTCAAACTATTATAAATGTTTTACTGAATTTATTATTTTTTAAGTCTTTAGTTATTTTTCAATCTGCTATATTGATTACTGTATGGGTGTATAGGGCTTCTACCAAGATCTCAGGAACCCAAGCCAACCTCACCTGCAAATGGTGCACCTGCCCATCAACGGACGAGGCTCTGGCGAACATTAAAGTGCCTGAAAAGCAACAATAGGCTCGCCACCTTTTACGTGGGACCAACTATAAAAATGGCGAAGACTGAGCGTATAGTATGCCTCTGCTTACCCCTTCGGGGAAACAGGCGTGATATTATGTATATCGATTATTCTGTTGGATCCTTTGAGTGATACACAATCCATAAAACATAATTTTTAATATATCTGTAATGGTAAGACTGTTCTTGTGTACACTGTGACAATTTCCATTCGAAAATATCCTTCAAAGTTACATGATATTACAGGACCGTTGACATTGCGGTGTCGGTTTTACAAATTGCTTTATTTGTTTTTTAGGGTACCGCATCGAATCCGAGATACCTTTATATAATAATAATAATTCTCTTACAACCACACCCATTAATAGTTCCAAAATAATATCATTAAGAACTTACTGTTATGGGTACTAAGAAACGGATAAACATACAAAATATTTTTTTTTTGATAAGACATAATTTATCTACTTCAACACAAAGATTTGTCCTGTGTGGGAATCGAACTTCTCTATTCCATATCGATCGTATTAATATAACATAGAAAATTTGGACTGTTTTTTTCATATTTCATATTGATGGTCATTTACTTGTCATGCAAGTGTTCAGTGTATTTAAAATAATGTTTTACCAGATATGAATTATGGAATAATAAATAAATTTAATAGAAATAGGTATCCTTATCATATCCATCTCAAGAGATCATTCACAATTTCATCATCATCTCAGCCCATTTACGTCCCACTACTGAGCACGGGCCTCCTCTCACATATCAAGGTGTGAGGGTATTGGGTCATACTCCACCACGCTGACCCAGTGCGGATTGGCGGAGGCAGGTGTATGGCGTCCTGCTGTTAGAACTTTTCAAGCCACCCAATAAGCTTCTAACATGGCTTAACGACTACCACATTTAGCGATAACCGGGACCAACGGCTTAACGTGCCTTCCGAAGCACGGAAGCGCTCGATATTAAATGCCACACAAACGGTCACCCATCCAAGGACTGACCTCTGTAAACTCTGCTGTACTTCGGTGATCATTTCCGACCACCTAGCACCGCAAGGCTACGAGCGCTTCTAAATTCACAATTTAGATTAATATAAAATGGATCCCTGCTAGATATCGTACTAACAACAATGGATTTCTGAAAAATTGCCGGCTGAATGCGAGCAGACAGGCGCAGAAATGGCGCGAATATATGGAATAAGATATTTAATGTTGGATTTCTCGAAGTTGTTATGGTACTTTTTTTTATAATACATACATACATACATTCACGCCTGTTTCCCCGAAGGGGTAGGCAGAGGCATATTATACGCCCACACTTCGCTAATTATAGTTGGTCCCACGTAATAGGTGGCGAGCCTATTGCCGCTTACCGGGCACTGTAATGTTCGCCAGAGCCTCGTCCGTTAATCGGCAGGTGCACCACTTGCAGGTGAGGTTGGCTTGGTTGTTTTTTTATAATTATCTTACACATATGTAATATGGAGTATGGGGATCCTACCAAGACCTAAGGAACCCAATCCAATTTTATAATGCTCATACCTCAGCGATGCTCGGTGGTCCGAAACGATCACCGAAGTAAAACAGAGTTTACAGAGGTCAGTCCTTGGATGGGTGACCGTTTGTAAGACATTTGATATCGAGCGCTACCGGGCTTCGGAAGGCACGTTAAGCCGTTGGCCCGGTTGTCACTGAATGTGGTAGTCGTTAAACCATGATAAAGGCCTAAATGGGCTTGAAAAATTCTAACAGCAGGACATCACGCCCCTGCCTCCGCCAGTCCGCACTGGGTCAGCGTGGTGGAGTATGACCCAATACCCTCGCACCTTGGCATGTGAGAGGAGGCTCGTGCTCAGTAGTGGGACGTTAATGGGCTGTGATGATGAAGCTACAATACCGCTCCCATAATAAATTTAACCCACTATACTTTAACAAAAATTAATTCATTCAACTAAAAATTTAATTTCAGTAGCGTCAAATAAAGTTGATGTTTCATTAAAAAGCAATTTGGCTGTGTATTCTCTCGACTGTTGCCGTTTAAACAGTGAAATATTAAAAAGTTAATCTGAGTGACAACTGCGGGGGAAAAGTAATTATTTTTCGTTCGCAAAACTTGTCATTTTAACGTTTATTTGAACTGATTAATATTGCGGAGTATTGTAATAGAAAACAATTTATATCTATGAAAGTGAAAGGTCACTCTCTCACATTCTCGCTCATCACGATATCTCAGAAACTCCAAGTTATCATCACCATCATAACAGTCTTATAAAGTCTACTGCTGTACATTATCCTACCCAACAAATTATCTCCTATTGGGGGAATTTGCCCATAATCACCACGCTGAGCAGGCGAGTTGGTGATCGCAGTTCAAGCCAGTATGCAGGATGACTGCTATCCATCATCCGGTAGAATTTCTCTGCGACTCCCCGTGAGATGAGCGGTGGTTTTTTTGGGACATAGGTGCTCATTATGATCGAAATTTGCAAAATGCAACCCCTAGGGAGGTCAAAAGGAGTGTTTATATGAACCTACCCTAGTTTTGAACAGTAATATTATAGCCTATAAGAAGCGACAGTAGCCCGGTGGCGAGACCTATAGACTTCTAATTCAGAGTGTCTAGGGTTCAAATCCTGAGGATGCACCTATGACTTTTCGAAGTTATGTGCGTAATTATCACTTGCTCTGTGCCTAGGTCCCGGTTGTCATGAACATCTATGGCAGTCGTTATTACGAAGTCAGTGCCTTCTAATATTCTGACAACTGGTTTAGCCATAGAATGATGTTTCCCTTTGGGTTGAGGAGGTCAGATGGCAGTCGCTCCGTGTAATAACTGAAGTTCAACCAAATCTGGTTAAACCAGTGAGCAGACCCTGGGCCCTGGGCTTAAGTCTGGGGCAACCGGGATAATGCTAGGATATGATATTTATAGTCTTTAATAAAAAATCTATTGTACCTATAGGTTATTATAAAAATGAAGCGTTCTTTGCTCCTCGTCGATAACGATCACTTATTTACAGCAGAATTGCCAGATTTCAGTCCTAGGATGATTGACCGTTTGTGGGGCATTTACTATAAAGCGTCAAGATGTTGGTGAAAATATAACATAACATAAATTCACGCCTGTTTCCCCGAAAGGGTAGGCAGAGACATACTATACGCCCACACTTCGCCAGTTATATAGTTGGTCCCACGTAATAGGTGGCGAGCCTATTGCCGCTTATCGGGCACTGTTATGTTCGCCAGAGCTTTCTCCGTTGATCGGCAGTTGCACCACTTGCAAGTGAGGTTGGCTTGGGCTCCTTTGGTCTTGATAGGAACCCTATACACCCATGTTGGTGTCCATTATCACTACATGTGGTTGTCGTTAAACCATGAATAAGGGCAATGCGGCGAATTGAAAATTTCAACAGCCTGACGCCACACACCTGCCTCCGCCAATCCGCACTGGATCAGCGTGAAAAAGTATAACCTGAATCTCTTGAAGGCTTTATGGAAGTTCTAATGTAGGAAAATGAAGAACTGAAATTGTACCTGTGCTAGATACAAACATACCTATTTCACCGAAGTAGTAGACAGGTGCATATTATACGTCCACACCTCGACAATTATGTAGCACGCTTACCGGGCACTGTTATGTTCACCAGAGCTTCGTCCGTTGATCGGCAAGTGCACCACTTGCAGATGAGATTGGCTTGGGCTCCTTAGGTCTTGAGAGGTTAGGGATCCTAGATTTCCTTAACTTATACTTGATGAAGGAGGATGTTGATATATGCCTGAATGTATTTTGCTTTAAAAGTTCTGCAGTATTTTCGTCGCTTGGTTTTTGTTTGGAAGAACGTTTTTCCAGAGCGGTCTCATAAAAAAAATATGACGGTAGTATAAAAAGTTTTGGAGGTATACGATGGAAATGTTCAAGAATATTACGTAAACTTTACCATAATAAGTCAAATCATATATACATATTATTTGCAAACATATACATAACATCAAACATACAACATGCCCGCTTCCCCGAAACGGTAAGCAGAGGCATATTATACGCCCACACTTCGCCAGTTATATTATTGGCAAACATATTGCCGCAAAAACAGATAATTATGATAAGATGCACGTTTGCTCGTAGCAGCCTCTAGGGCGTTCCTTGGTTCAGATGTCGCCCAAAAGTGTTTCGGAATGAAGCCAAACTTGTTTTTTTTTGTTTTTTTTGGATTTTACGACCCAGATCCCGCCCGTAGCGAATTGGTGCATTAGTTTTTAAAATGACCTTCATAAGAGCTTAATTTAATTTCAAAACATATACAATTCGTTTCTGTGTATGACGATTTGGCTGTTTTCCAACTTCTTTAGCCTAGGATCTTTCACGCGGGGCGTGAAACGCCATTTCTATATTTGTGCTTGTCTTACGGTATGGAGCGCTCTTACTTTTCCGGACTATAGTTATTAACACATCAAAAGTAATTCCGTAAATGTCTTATATATTTTAGGCTCATATAAAAATAAACGATGTCATCCCTAACTCCAGAATGACGTACTAAATTATTGATAATAGCTAATACGAACGAGAAACATGTTTTTAAAGAATTCCCTTTAAAATTTGAACAGCTCTCACGCGATTTGAATTTTTCAGCACCTACTTAGAAGATCCAGGCGTGCACCTGTCGTAAATACCCTGAGGGGACGGATGTAGAGAAGCTAGATTTGGCAAAGTATTTTATTTTGGTTTCTGTTATATATGTATTTTTATTATATTACAAACTATTTATATTTCCGTAAAACATAATCATTTATGCAATTAGTCGCTTCACTAGTCTGCCTATTAGTGTGTCAAGGATTGAAGTCATGAATAATCTGTGGCTTTCGGCAGATTCCCCGGTACGGATTGATGAATCTCACAAAATGAAGACCTAGACGAAATAGCTGAAATTCATCGAATTAGGCGGTAGGGCATATCTGAAACGCTTAGTCAACATACTCATAGTTGTTATGTCAATATTAGAACATCCTTTCAGGGAAAGTTTCCAAATAGTACAAGAGTTTAGTTCCGTGTCTCAGCATTTGGTATTAACAATGCATGCCGCTTTCCCCGTTCCAACATCTCTGTTTGAGCAATGTTAGTGACTGCTCACATTCTTCTTTGGATCTCATCATTTCTATGATGGATCTCATCATCATTTCAATCTCGTAATAAATCCCAAGCAGCCTTCTCCAGTACTTACTCCGAAACTCCGCAACACATTGAAACTCTAACCTTCTATGTTTTGCTCTGTCAACATCTTTTTTTTTACCCATACAAAATACTTTCTTTTCTTAAAGGAGGTATCTTATATCCATTACAATCTAGCCTATCTAAAGACTAATTAGTAACTTTCTTTTATCATTAACTACTATATATTTAAAAAGTAAGAATTTGTCCAATAACACTATTCTTATTGTTTCTATTAAGGCGAATACACTTTGACAATGTATTCTTAGTCACTTAGGCTCTGTCAATATGATTTCTATCTGTATCAATATAATAGTATACTGCCTTCTTGGACTATCCAAATAAAACAAAGACTTGCGTTTCTCTGTAGACAAAAGAAACAACATTTAAAGCCTTTATTTCGGTTTAGATTTATTATCTTCGCATAAAAACAATCGTGTGCTCAGGTTGCTTTCAATATATCCTAATTCATCAAACGTCACTGTCACTCACCAACATGAGGAATAGACAACGCAAAAAGTATACTATGAGTGTTTCTTTACATCAATATAAAAACATCCTTTAAAGAAAAGTTTCCAAGCAGTACCAGAGTTTAGTTTCGTGTCCCAGCAATAGATATTAACAATGCATGCCGCTTCCCTCGTTCCGATATCTCTGTCCGTCTGAGGTCACACTCGGCAATCTGCTAAAGTGCCTTCCGTGCTGAACGAAGCTAGTACTTTTTGCGTATGACTTTACTGGTCGAAGCTCCTGGTACTAAGTTGGAAACGATCGCTGAAGTAAAGCAGAGTACAAAGACTTCCAATATGACTGTGGTCTGCTTTCATCGTGACTCTTTGATCTTTACAAGGTCGTCTGGCGTTTCCTCTAGAACTTTCTTAGACAAATATCAATCGTTCCTTTTTGTTATGAACCCTAACCTCTGTCATTCTTGCAGCTATGTCGGCTTTAGTTCTTCTATGGCTATTCTTTTTCTGATAAGATCTCGTAGCAAACCCCAAGCAGGACTCTGGAATACTTGAATTGAAACTCTGAGACACTCTATAACTCTAACTCCAAATGGATTGCTCTGTCAATATAGTTCCTATCGATGTCAATATAAGAACATTCTTCCAGGAAAAGTTTCCAAGTAGTATCAGAGTTTAGTTTCGTGTCCCAGCAATAGATATTAACAATGCATGCCGCTTCCCTCGTTCCGATATCTCTGTCCGTCTGAGGTCACACTCGGCAATCTGCTAAAGTGCCTTCCGTGCTGAACGAAGCTAGTACTTTTTGCGTATGACTTTACTTGTTGTTAAAGTGATACTTTTAATTTCACCTCAGACCATTGGTCGGGCATGTAAATAGCAAAATATTAGAATTAGTTTGAAGAAGTCTTGTAGAAAATCCTTTAGTGAAATCATCATCTGATAGTCCCACTAACGTCTTGCTGAGCACGGATCTCCTTTCACAAACCGAAGAAAGAGAAATTCAGGACATATTTCACTACACAGACCTAGTGCGTCTACGTAGTGAAGGTGACACAAACGATCAGCCATCTTATCCAATGATCATTAAGTTCTTCTACTTCTTCTTACTTGGTATATTCATCATCAGAGTGTTGTCCACACGTATTGCATTCTCAGCAGCAATAATAAGCTCGGACCGCGAGAATGGGTACTTGGATAATAAAGTTTAAATAAAAACAATTATAACTAAGTACATCTAACATTTTATTACTTATAATTTAATGAGAATAACAACTAATGACTATTCGTAGTCAAAAATAAGCAAATATTTACGAATTATTTAATGAACAACTAGATTTAACTTACTAATAATTAAACAGCGCCTTCCTCCTCTCTCCTACACTATGCTGTGCCCGACAAGGTCCAGAATTGATACTTTTGTACCTAAACTACCATCTTGTAAAACACATTGTTGGAACGCAATAAAGTATTGAGTATTGATATATTCACACCACCTCGTACTCCGGGGTATATAGGAATCTTTTTCTTTTTTTTTGTTGTACGTGTGTAACAAAATACATTTCCGTACTGCCTTGGGGCCAAAGGGGGTGTGGTCCTCATCACCGGCAGACGCGACTGCCAGCAGTAATACCCACTAAAAATCTTCCGACGACGCCCGCCGCTTGTTAAGAAAAAGGCGGGGGCCAGTACCTGGGTTGCAGCGTCTGACACCCCACCTGCGGCCAACTTCTCCCGGAACAAAACCGGGAGGACCTTCTCAGAGAGGCAGAGTAGGCGCGACCCTCCTACCTCCTTATGCGACCAAAGCGTGTGTGGCCGACTTTCCGGAGGGTCCATGTTCAGACTGCAGGGGGCCCCTGCCCCTGCCGCCTAAGACCCTCCTGTCGCTGCTAGGCGGGCCCTCTTAGTTTCCCCCCCGGTAGTCCGTACTAAGGGCACCCGAAGTCACCGGTCTCTGGGTGTTACCTTTTCCATAGAGGCTTCTTCGCTTTACCGGGAGGTACTCAGCCCACCCACCACGACAAGTCGGCGGGGGGAGTATATAGATATCCTACCAACCAAGCCCAGGCCAACCTCACCTGCAAGTGGTGTACCTGCCGATCAACAGGTGAGGCTCTGGCGAACGTAACAGTTCCCGGTAAGCGGCAATAAGCTCTCCACTTTTTTTACGTGGTACCAACAAACTATCGGCGAAGTGTGGGCGTTATGCCTCTTCCTACCCCTTCGGGGAAACAGGCGTGAAGGCGATGAAATAGGCTATGGAATACAATTTATTTGAATAAGTATTAGTATTATTTGTTATGCGTAAACGTTTCTCATGTTTCTAAAGGCTTATCAATTTGTAAGAGCAATGTTTCAAATCAATATGTTATCAGCCTCATAAAGTCCACTGCTAAAGTAAAAAGTTCATATAGCAGTTTTAAATTGGAATGCTTGAAAACTAGATGGCGCTGTTTAGTAAGTTGTCATATATTTCCATTTTTATTTCAAACTTAGAATACGACTAAGAATAAAAACTCATTTATTGCCAAAACTGTTTTTACAAATTATGTCAGATGTTTAGCGTATTAAATATAGGAGATTAGCAACCGACCCAAATCTGGCCATACAAAAATATGTTTTTATATTTATTTTCCATACAATGGCTACAATGTTACTGATATATATAAATATATCAGTATATTATTATAATCACATATTTACCAAGTAGTTTAAGAGCCGTAAGGAATTTAAAATGTCGTAGCCACACAATTAGTTCATTGCCTTTCAAAGTAAATTTGTTTTAAGTACTAAGCCCATTTAATCAAACCTACTTTTTATCATGACAAAGAAAATCCTAGCAAAATTACTTTAAGCCAATTTGAAAGTTAGTAAATCAACATAATAACGACATCTCTCGGGATCATGGCGAAACTCTTTATTGTTAAGGCGAGTTTTGACAAGGTGCAAGACATTGTTTTTTTTGTATTAATGTGATGAGGGCGTATGGGATCTCAGGACCTTATGCACCTGGTGCACCAGCTGATCAAGGACGAGGCTCTGGCGAACGTAAAAGTTTTCAGTAAGCGCCAATAACCTCGGCACCTATTAAGAGAGTCCAAATATGTAAGTACCTAAATGCAGGCTGATAATGTGCCTCTGTACGAGACATAATCAACAATAGCGACTATATAACCCGATCAATGTAAAAATGAATGAATTCTAATGAATAAGGTAAATATAATATAGAGGCGTCTAGTTTCAAAACTTGCTAAAACGTAATTCAAAAAAATTTTTTGGCGGACTTTGAAAGGTACTGGCATTGTTATGGCGGTGTTTGCAACGAATTTGTATTTTTGTCAGCTAATATGAAGGGGTTATAGTAGTTTATTTTTTATAGCAGAATTATGTTTTATCGGGTTTTTAAACAAGACGCCGCATTATATGTAGTTATAAAAAAAAATGCGTAATGTTTGCAATGGCCCTGCTCTATTTTTAATTTTCTTATTGTCTCATGTGCGAATGAATAAATGAATTCTAAATTAAAGAATGAACTTTAGCTGCCATTAGTGCTCTAACCAATGTGTCTCAGTCCTGACGGTGACCCTTTGATGGGGAAGATAAACGGATAATGAAAGACCTTGCGAAGTCTATTGAATAGACTCTGCATGGTCTTGCAATTTCTTCTTTCTCTATTTGTGAATGAATAAATGAATTTCATATCTAAAAATGAATGTGTCTTCGGCCTTACGCTGACCCTTTGATGAGAGTGATAAACACATAATGAAAGGCCCAGCGGAATCTATTAAAACTTTTCCACTTACTCCTTGTGTGTATAATATAAAGTAACCAGATATTCGACCTCGGGGATTACGTAATATAAACTGAAAGTTGGAGCTTGTTTTAGGAGCTTATTAACAAACTAGCTGCTGTCCGTGACTTTCCTTGCTTTGGTAAAGGTGTTCAATATTTTAATTACGATCATCCTAGCAGTAGCCCGGTTGTGCACTACACAACGCTTCAAACCCTGGGTCTGTTTTTTTGACTTTGGTATGAATATGCATATACGCACTGCTTCCCGGCCAAAAAGAGACCGAGAGGAGTGTGGGGCTCACCACTGGCAGACACGACCATAGCAGTAATATCCACAAAAAATATTCCAACGACCCCGCGGCGCTTGTTGAGAAAAGGTCGGGGCCCAGTACCTGCATTTCAGCCTCTGACGTCCCTCGGGTCAGCCGGGAACAGCAAGATCCCCCTGCCCCCACCACCTAAGGTCAGATGGCAGTCGCTCCATGTAATAACTGAAGTTCAGCCAAATCTGGTTAGACCAGGGAGCAGACCCTGGGCTCTGTTCTTAAGTCTGGGGCAACCGGGATAATGCTAGGATATGATGAGCATACTTAATTTTCAGCCCAGAGACACACCCGACATCGCTGATATTAAAACAAGACGAGATCCCTTAATTAGTCTCCTTATATACGACGACCGATATGGCGTGGAGGTCAGTATACCTACACTTCACACCAGAGGTCGTGGGTTCGATGTTTTCTATGAATATTAAGTATATATTTATTTAAAAAAATATGTAAGTATGTTTATCCGTTGTTAAGTATCCATAACACAAGTTCTTAATGATACTTATCTTGGAACTAAATAATTGGTGTAATTGTCAGAAAATATTTATTTATTTATATAACTCCAACGGGCATAATTATTTGGAAATGCCTTAACCACATAGCATGCTATCCAATGTCATGGCAGACCATTGTCAGTATAATTGCAATTGTATCTTGAACAGTTGAGAACTAATTTAAATAATTTTCTACTGAACGTGTAGTGTATGAGAATGGGTTTGGGGGTCGATTTCTACACAGTAAACCAGTCTTTGAGGAACTGGACAAAATCCTTAACGCCTAATGTATCTTTTAAGACGTTTTCTTTCTATGTGTGCTCTCATCCATAACCGAAAATGAGTATAAATGAAGCTAAAAAGTGCGTGCCAAGATCGTAGCAAGTGGAAAGATGTGATCTCTGCCTACCCCTACGGGAAAGAGGCGTGACATTATGTATGTATGAATGAACGTTGCAAGTAATTTATCTGTCACTTCATTCAGAAGTTCCATCTACTTACAACAATGGCTCCACTGATTTCAAGGAAGATTATACAATCTGCACTAAAATATACAATAGTTCAAGCGTATCGTGTTGAATATTAGTAACAGCCAAGCGATTTTGAATGAAATATGTTTTGCGCAAAAGTCGGAGGATTTCGCTAACTGAAATATTGCAAGCAGACACGCGTAAGCATCGCAGAGACAGCTGACACAGTCTGGTAAGAAAGGCTAGTTCGTTTTGTATAAATAAATATTTTCTGACAATGACACCAATTATTTAGTTCCAAGATAAGTATCATTAAGAACTTGTGTTATGAATACTAAATAACGGATAAACATACATACATACTTTTATTTTTATTTTTTGTAAATAAATTCTTAATATACATAGAAAAACACCCAGACCAGAACAAATACTCATGTTCATGCACACAAAGATTTGTCCTGCGTGAGAATCGAACCCACGACCTTAGGAGCGGAGAGCGGGGAAACTATGTAAAAGTTTATCTGTCACTTCATTCAGAAGTTCCATCAACTTACAACAACTTATATGTACAAGCAGCTGACACAACGTATTTGTCTACAATTTTTTGTCTTCATAATAAACCGCATTTGCGTTCCCGCGGGATGATAAAAAGTCCCCCCCCCCGAACAGGTCTCAACCTATCGTGGTGGGGGGGCTGAGTACCTCCCGGTAGAGCGCAGAGGGCGCTAGGGAAAAGGTAACACCCAGAGATTGGCGACTCTGGGTGCCCTTAGTACTGACTACCGGGGGGGAAACTAAGAGGGACCTGTGGAGGGTGCAGCGGGCGGGCCAGGAGGGTCCGTCAAGCAGCGCCAGGAGGTTCTTAGGCAGCGGGGGCCCCTGCTATCTGACTATGAACCCCCCGAGAAGTCGGCCACACACGCTATGGTCGCACAAGGAGGTAGGAGGGGCGCGTCCCTTGCGTCTCTCTGAGAAGTTCCTCCTGGTTTATGTCAGGCGGGTTGTCAGAGCTTCAACTCAGGTACTGGCCCCCCGCCTCTTTCTTAACAAGCGGCGGGCGTCGTCGGAAGATTTTCAGTGGGTTTTACTGCTGGCGGTCGTGTCGGCCGATGGTGAGTCCCACACGGTCCTCCACGGTCGGTCCCCCTTTGGCCGGAGACAGTGCGTAAATGCATTTTGTTACCGACGTAATAAAATAAAGGGATGATTAAAAGTAGTCTAAGTTACTCTTTAATAACAATAGTTATCATAAGTTAACAGTAGTTAATCATATCGTGAGAGTCCCATGATGCTGCTGCGCATGATCCTATAGGATTTCTCCACGTCGACTCTTACTCTTCTTTCTCTTAAGATGAAAAGGGATGGCACTCTAGGCCATTACCACATGGCACCCCCTAAACCTTGCCATTCACAAAAAGGCGCCCAAAATTGTCTGCTTTTTCTTGCTATATGACCAATGAACATCTATATTGGTCAAAGATGTTTGAAAGCCTAATTTAAAAAAAAATCGCTCACGTCAAGAAGAAATGTGATTGTTTGGTAATCTGATGCTGGTCCCATATATGCAGCAAAGAATGTTTTGAGATTTACGTAAAATTTTCGATTTGTTCGCAAGCGGGGAAACCTTCGTAAGCGATTCCCAATTCACGCTTGACCGAGTTTTTATGAGAAATCCCTGTTATTTATAGGTCAAATGTCACTAGCGCTACAACGGCGCAATCGTCGCTTCAACCGTGTTGAATAATCGCCCGTTCCGTAACATTGTATGGTGTTTGTGTACTTCATGCAATGTTTGTGTCTGCCTTCTAATATAAACTAATCCCATGCGCAAGTACTCCTTATTATAAATACAAACCACAAATAATATTAAAAGATTCTTGCTATAAGATGTATTCTGACCGAGCCATCCTAACAGACCGAATCATTCATTACAATAGGCCAGATATAACCACCTATTTAATATATTAGATATTGCAGTTCCGAATACTAAATTATAAATATTTTAAATATTTTCAGACAATTACACCAATTGTTTAGTTCCAAGATAAGTATTAATAACATCATAAAATAAGAAAAATCTTAAAGTTAATAGCATCATAAAACTAAAATAGTACCAAAAAGGCCTTAATAATGGGTTTGTGCGTTTGACACATTTGGCCAGTGTGAAGCAAAATATATATTAATAATATTGAATTCATAGTAAAAGAGATGCCCTCCCCTGAAATTCCATGAGTCCTCAATATAGATTGGATGGATTTCCAGAGAGAATTTAAAAAAAGGATTTTGCACTGTTTTGTTTTATTTACCAACACTCATGTACGTTTACAATTACGGTGGATTATTACCGTTACTAACGTTCGGAATATTAAAAATTTTAAAAATAAAACAAAACTGCAGACATGACGCTTCAATTTCCCGCCAAAAAGGCCACACACAAACTTAATAATACAGACGCAAACCCAATAATAATATGTGTAATAATGCCGTCCTTTATCCCCCAATAAAGAAAACACTCCGAACATTCGAGAATGAAATCTCAAGAAAAAACAAAAGACGAGACCTAGAAAAAATATTTTCTCTCCATATCGTCCATTGCTTCATAAATATCAAGAGTTTTCTCGGCTGAGAAAACAGCAATGACGGCTTGCTGTCAAGGGGAAACATATCCAGATGGGGAGAAAAATATCTTATTGTGGGTCCTTACTTTTATAACAAAGGCTCTGTATATCGCAAAGAGATGTATCTTTAATAATGCTTAACGGACTTTAGTCGGTTGTATCAATGTGTTTATTTTGAACATGTATTTCTTTATCACACACCATACTACCATCAGAGAAACGAGACATCTTTAAGGCATGGTTGCAAATTTTGGAAACTTCTTTGTTTGTTTTTTTAGTCTTAAATGTTATTAATTTCTTTTAATAACGTTATTTATTAAGTTGTTTTGTATATCTGTGAGTTGAGCGCTATATAAATTTTTTTTCGTAAAAATTAAAATAAGTTTGTTTGGAAGATAGCTCTTAGCGAGAAGTTCGCCTTTGCCTCTTGGCTATTTTGTAGTGTTATTGTAAACGTTGTTGTATTTTTGTGTGCAATCAAGAGTTATATACCGCAAAGAGATTTAACTTTACTAATGCTGAACCAATCAAGTCAACCTCATCTGCAAGTGGTGCACCTGCCGATTCACAGACGAGGCTCTGGCGAACATAACAGTGCTCGGTAAGCGGCAATAGGCTCGCCACCTATTACGTGGGACTTTATAATTGGCGAAGTTTGCTTTCATGAGTTTCCTAGTTTATATAATCCCGGGACTAACACGCCATTTTAGCAGGCCGTCATGAGTAGGTGTGTAGTATAGTCTTGGTAAGATCCCTACACATATGTAGTCATTATGACATGTCACATAGTATCGTCATTCTTTAATTACGTCATATTGTAGGGCTGCCACAAGCGGACAATCTATAAGATTTCTTCTTGACTTTCGGAGTCATTTGTGATCAGCGATTCAGCTTAGACCTATATGGTTTTTTAAATGTTAAAGGTTATTTTATAGTACAAATCAGCCGTGTGGTTTCCGGCTTACGAAAAGAATCAACCCAAAGCTAGGGTGTCGTACTAGGCGACTAATGGCTACCCTTCAGCTAAGGCTTCCCGCCTTCCAACATACGCCACCTAGCATTCCGCTTAGTGCACGCCGCGGTGGTGCCTCCCCAGGTGCCGATCGCTTCAGATGTCGCCTTCACAGTAGCAATACTAAAGGGGGAGAGGTCAGTCGGTTCATGTCCGACATAAACACACACATCGGCTGTGTGGTATGCGGGAACATTATCTCCCTCCTCCCACTGTGGGGTAGTTCCTTGTAGTTTGTTGTTTTCTAGAACGCAAAAAAACAAAATTTTTTAGTCAAATAATTTTTTTTTTTCCTATGTCATTATTTTACAATTCCAAATTAAACGCAAGAATAAATTCACCAGTATAATAAAGTAAAAACTAAAATGATAGCAAACTCGTTTCCAATTTTTAATGTTGAAAGTGCAGTTTAATAGCAGTTCCACGGTTTCGTGTGAAAATGTTAATTGAATTCTGTCGGAGCTTACTTACGTCACGACTCTATTGCGTCACACCTAGCGAACAAAATGGTTGTTATAGGACTTTGTGGATTTGCAACATCGAACAATATACAGTCAAAGTTAATTTAAGTTTGTAGAAATTTATTTATCTCAGTTTTAATGCATCATTGTGTACTAAAACATAGATATATATTAGTGTTGTTAGATAATCTATCAATAATACTATCTTTTTATACCACTAGAGGCAATCTTCTTAACCAGCTCTTTTTTTTCCGGCACCGCTTTCGCGCGTATAACTATCGCTAGTGCAGCAAACGCTTTTACTTCTGAGTCTTTTCATACCATAAAAATAATGTGGTGAATAAGACCCATTATGTACGGGTGCATAGGGATCCTTTTATTTTTGATGTACGTCGGTAACAAAATGCATTTACGCACTATCTCCCGGCAAAAGGGGGACCGAGAGAGGTGTGTGGGACTCACCTTCGGCAGATACGACCGTCAGCAGTAATTTCCACTAAAAATCTTCCGACGACGCCCGCCGCTTGTTGAGAAAGAGTTGCAGCTCTGACACCCCACCCGCGGCCAACGTCCCCCGGACCAAAACAGAGAGGACCTCTTCAGAGAGACGCGGTGGACACGCTCCTCCTACCTCCTTATGCGACCATAGCGTGTGTGGCCGACTTCTCGGAGGGTCTATGGTTAGACATTAGGGGCCCCCTGCGCCGCTGCCTGAGACCCTCCTGGTGCTGCTTGACGGGCCCTCCTGGCCCGCCCGCTGCGCCCTCCACAGGTCCCTCTTAGTTTTCCCCCCGGTAGACAGCACTAAGGGCACCCAGAGTCGCCAATCTCTGGGTGTTAACTTTTCCCTAGCGCCTTTTACGCCCTACCGGGAGGTACTCAGCCCCCCCACCACGACAAGGTGGAGACCAGTCGGGGGGGGAGTCAGGGGGGATCCTACCAACACCTAAGGAGCCCAAGCCAACCTCACCTGCAAGTGGTGCTCCTGCCGATCAACGGACGAAGCTCTGGCGAAAAAAACAATTCCCGATAAGCGGCAATAGGCTCACCACCTTTTACGTGGGACTAACTATCTAATTGGCGAAGTGTGGGCGCATATATTTTATACATACACTCACGCCGCTACCTACCCCTTCGGGAAAACAGGCGGGAAAATATGCATGTGTTAGATTTAAGGTTCTAGTTATCTATATATCACATAATAGAATCAATAACCACTATAAAAGTGCTGTAAGCAGGTAAAGGAATTCAAAAGTAAAACAATACAACGGTTTGAACTATTTTATTTATTAAGCTTTATTAGTGTTTCGAACACTTCCTTTATTTTTAAACTACACTCAGTTTATTTTTGAGAACTATTATTTAGTGTAATATATATTTATTATTATAGCCGTTTATTTAGTTTCATCAAATAGTAAACACAGAATTACAGTTATGCCATATATCCTACGTTATGTCTTAAAGCAGATAAACAAAATATATAACTTATATCAATCATATTGCATCAGTTATAAAGCCCAACAGATTAGTACACATGGACCCACATAAAATCAAACAAACATTAATAACCATGTGTACAAACATTCTATGTCAGAACTACACTTACTAGTGTAACAATCAGTACAACCATTTGTATATTACAAAGCATTTCATATATCTGTCCATAATACCAACTAAACATTAATCGTAGAAACAACAAGGGTACAACCTTGGAATAATTGTTAAAGATAATAATTTAATTTATTATCAACAATCATCACACCTTAAAACAAAATAACATTATGCCAAATAAGTATGTAGTTTATTCGGCATAATGACTATACACAGGAACAGCTTAAAACAATATAACACTGTTGATATCTACTTAACTTAGTCCGTAGTTCTGGAATCGACCCTCAATACTCATTTTCTTACGATTACAACCTGTCTTTTATACACATCAAATCACATCTTAAGAATATCTCACGATAGGTGGCAGCACCACCTATACTTTCTAGTTTTATTGAATATTACGATAATTATTGTGCTACAGTTAATCAATTTCGATGAAACTCTTTTAAAAACACTTGAGGAGTTATTACAAACATTTACCTACAGAAGGTACATAAAACATTTATTAATAAATCGAACATAAACTTTTACCTCAATAAGATAGGAGGATAGCGATACCAACGTTTTGAAATATCAAACAATATTTTATTATTATATTTTATATTATATGTTATTATATTATCATCAATATCTTGGAATCCTTTTGAAAACCATTTATAATATCTTATTAAGACTAATTTCTTTTTAGAAATTAGTAAACATGAAGTTTATATTAAAAAGTACTTTTCTTGATTATTTCAATGAGGAGTCAAGTATACGTCTTTTAATAATTTGAATTCAAGCTCAATGTAGGCAAAGACTCGTAGTAGTAGTATTCTAATAATTTATTTAAGTATAATAATATAATTCCCTGACACATGCATATAAAAAGACCCCTTAAGAATAATTCTGAGCAACTAAACTGAGCAAAGTGTATCGAATATTATAAAGCGTCTTAACTCTTAAGGATGCTCTCTCACTGATTTCAACACGACAGCAGGTACATTATTGTACACCGGTATACACAAAGGTGAGTATAATCCCCATCTGCGTCGGTTCGTTGACTCGGAAAACTATCTCGACGGCAATACCTACGCCATTTTGTCGATAACCTGGGCGAGTCTATGATCTGTAAGAATTAATAACGTTATCCGTGTTGCAGAAATATAGGTGTATTTGTTTGTTTTTTATTTCACGTTTCGATGGGTGGAATGTGAAAATTATTGAGATATTTTCTTTTATTTTTGAACTAAAACTTGCTCGCCATTTCGTTTTCGCGGAATCTATTTTTGTTCTATGTTTGTGATTAAGATATTTTCTTATTGCCTATTTCTTTTTTTTTAATGTGACACCTAATAATGACTACATTCTTCGTTATGGTAAGCAGTCGATGCAGTCCAAAAAAAATTAAGACACTTCATTGCACTGTGAAATAAGCACGATACAAAGCGCACCCACTCATGACGGCCACAGGCTATGCTCCTTTAAATTATGAAACACAGAAAACACACAGTGAATATTTTGTAATATTGAAAAGGTCCCCAGAAGGCGAAACCAATAAAGTAACACTAAGGCAACATTCCATCACCGTCAACTATGTATGAAAAGTTAAACTGAGCTGAAATTGTTCAATAGGGGATGGTCACAACAATGATCTGGTTAAGCTTGTAAATCTCTGTATCTTTTTTTATGTTTCTTCTTCTTCCATTTAAATAATGGCTTCGTGCGTCTAGCACATTTAGCCAGTGTCAAGTAAGTGATATATTAATAATATACTAATAATTCATAGTAAATGAAAATGAGTGATGATAAAGATGATAAATGGTAAATGAGATACCCTCCCCAAAGCCCCTTGAGTCCTCAGTAAAGATGTGAGACTGTACTGAGATCTCACATGGACTCCTTGAGAGAATTTGAAAAGTGATGTTGCACTGTTTTGTTTGATTTACCAACACTTATGTCTATTCACAAACACTTAACGGTTAATAATCCACCGTTATTACACATTAATGTTAGAAATATCACAAATTTTAGAAAATAAAACAAAACTGCAGACATGACGCTTCACTCTCCCGCCAAGAAGTCTTTGTTATGTTTGATATGTACTGTTTATTTTTTATTTATAATTTTTATTTTTGATGAATTTCTATTGATTGTTTACCTTTTAAATATATATTTAAATATATATATTGTTTTATATTTATTTATGTTTAACATTAGGTTGAAGGTGTATAGGGTTTCTACCAAGATCTGAGAAGCTGAACAACGGAAAAGGCTCTGACGAACAGAAAAGTTCCCGGAAGCGGCCAAAGACTCGCCTTATATTAAGTGGGACCAACAACACAATAGGCGAAGTGTGGGCGTATGTTATGCCTTTGCCTACCCGTTCGGGGAAACAGGCGTGATTGTATGTATGTATATAACAACCTTCCACCACGAGGCAACAAGCGCTTCATTTCTCAACATTAATGCTATCGCTTTAATATAATTTTATTTATTCAAGTTTCGTATATCAAAGGGAGGAGAGCGACCGCGTTTTCATAATTTTCGTCCTTTGCCCTGTGAAGGACGCTTCGCAGTCAGCTGAGCGTAAATCCTCATCACATCAAGCTCTCATCAAATGGGAAAATATTTCTTTATTGCAAAAGCTTCGCAGAAACCAGCTTCGCCACTTGTCTCTGTGAAGTGACGAACAAAATAATTTGAATCGGTACTTTATTAAATATCTAGTTGAAACCAGACGCTAAATAGGAGTGGTGTTATGGTTTACCCGTAGAATGATTTCTCTGTTTATGTATCAATTTCTGTTTATGGAGGTCAGATGGCAGTCTCTCCAAGTAATAACTAAAGTACAAACAAATCTGGAAGCGCTCGTAGCCTTGCGGTGCTCGGTGGTCGGAAACGATCACCAAAGTACAGCAGAGTTTACAGAGGTCAGTCCTTGGATGGGTGACCGTTTGTGTGGCATTTGATATCGAGCGCTTTCGTGCTTCGGAAGGCACGTTAAGCCGTTGGTCCCGGCTATCACAATAAGTTAAGCCATGTTAGAGGCCTAATGGGCGGCTTGAAAAATTCTAACAGCAGGGCGCCATACACCTGCCTACGCCAATCCGCATTGGGTCAGCGTGGTGGAGTATGACCTAATACCCTCACACCTTGATATGTGAGAGGAGGCCCGTGGGACGTAAATAGGCTGAGATGAAAAAGAAATCTGGTATTGTACTGAAGTATAGTATATAAATATTGTTAAGGTTATGTTATATTGCATTGTATAGCTTCACAGACAAATGAAGATTGTAATTCTAGTACCAAACTAATGGACATATTTAAAAGAGCATAACCTGTGAGTTTCTTGCCAGTTCTTCTTACAGAGCGGTGGCTCGGAACTGGCACTTAGATTCACTTACACTTAATTATTTTTTGTTTTTAAATTGTTATTTTGCATGTAAGTGAATCTAAGCTTCGTGATTTAGTGTAATATTATTTCTAATGTATTTTTTTTTCATTTGTAATCATGACGTTTTCAAGTACTATGTATAATAGTTTATGAAATAAATAATTTTTTTACTTTACTTTACTTTAAGTGAGCAAACCCTGGGCCCTGGGCTTAAGTCTGGGACAAGCGGGACAATGCTAGGAATGATGAAAGTGTATAGATACTACGAGTATTTTATATTTATGTCGATTGTTTAATCGGACAGATTATGATGTAATGAAACCTCGGCATTTTATAAAATTCCGTTTAAGGTAATGTTTTAGTGATCCAGTAGGAAACAGGACCAGGATGTGACATTTAATGGATAAACAAGAAAAAAACATGAACTTAAAATACTAGTTGATTTTCTGCGACTAGATTAGGCATATCATATGACCTGACAAAGTTTACGTTTGGGCAATAAAATAATCTACTATATCATGGCCTCGTTTTTCGAGGTTATTGACCCTGTCAGCTGATTTTTATAGTTCTCGCAACTAGCGAATATTTCACAATTGGTTCGAGTTTTATGAAAACTATTTGCTTTTTTTGTTGCAACTATAGTTGCGCGATTTTTTTTTATAACACAAGCTGACACTTACATGTGCGAAACACCTCATGAAAAAAGGCCGTGTAAAAATATTTATGCCAGCTCCGCAAGAACTCGGAAAAAAAATTATAAATGAATCAGATTATTATATAAATGTTGTCTCAAACAAATATATTTTTGTTCAGAATCCACGATAAAGCTATTTTTGTTTCACATCACACCCGAATGTGGAGCCTACTTTATTATTCACAATACTGTGATTTGACAATTCAGTGATCCGTATTTTCGGAAGGGGATTTCGTAAATACAAAGGGCAACGAAGCGAAAGTTATGAGACATGACTTTTGATGAATTCTTGTTTATGGAATAAAGGATATATATTATTATCTTGTGTCAGATCAGAAGTATGTAGATACTTAAGATGAGTGATATAAAAAGATTTGCAGTAAAGTTTTTCTCTTTGATGTTAAATAATTATTGCAATGCTCACGTCGATTTCTTATCCTAGCCGTAGGACTTAAGCTGAGGGCCCAGGATCCGCTTACTGGTCTAACTAGTGGCTGAATTTCAGTTATTACATACAGCGACTGCCGTGTAACGTCCGCAACCTAGAGGACAACCTCATTGTATGGGTAAACCAGCTGTCAGGCTGTTAGAAGCTACTGACACTGACTAAAAATCGCACGCTGAGAATAAAAGTGACCCATTTCAAAATTTAAAATTTTTGGATAGAGACGAAAATGTGTCGGCCTCATTGACGATATTTTTCTTATTCTTCAATCATATTTTATTATGTCAACATTAAGATAATAAAATCGTTTGTATAACATTCTTGGACTTTTCTACCTTAAATACAGTGTCATTTTATATAGGTATTCAATTCATTTCACCAAAATTTTGAAATCGGTCACTTTCGTTTTCAGCGTGCGGTATAATACATACAATTACGCCTGTTTTCCCTCAGTGCTAGGCAGAAGCATAATATACGCCCACATTTCGCCAATTGTGTTGATGGTACCACGTAATAGGTGGCGAGCCGCTTAGCGAGCGAGCTTACCGGGCACTTCCATTTTCGCCTCGTCCGTTAATCAGAAGGTGCACCACTTGCAGGTGTGGTTGGCTTGGGCTCCAGAGATGATGGTAGGATCCCCATATACTCTTTTTTATGACTCTTAATAATGAACACATCCTTCCTGATGGTGACCAGTCCATGTAGAAAAGAAATGTAAGATATATCGTGGCAAAAGCACGGTAAAAGCGCACGCACTTATGACGGGCTACATACATGCGTTCTCGTACGGGCATCCTCTCGCAAATCAAAGTAAGAAACTGTCAGGTCATACCCAGTGCGGATAAGCGCTGGCTGGTTTATGGCATCCTGCTGTTAGAGTGTTTAAGCTGCACAATAGCTTACTTAGCATAATCACTACGAGATATGAGTATTATCCCTCTCTCTTTCGTCTAGCTCTCATTATTTTATGCGGATCATTAATAACTTCATATATTATGAATGGAAATTGTATTATTTAAACCAGTAGTTCCCAAACTTATTTTTCTCGTGGACCACTTTCAAAATGTTACTGGACCCCTTGCTGCTACATTTCTACCACATTCTTAAAGTCGCCAAAAATGAAAAAGTGTCGCTTCTGAGTTCTGTCCCTATATTCCGATAGGTAAAATAAAAACGAAAAATGGTACATTTTATATCTCCCGTGGACCCCTGGGGGTCCAGGGGTCCACGGAAAGGACGGGACCACTTTGGGAATCACTGATTTAAACTATTGCCACTTTGCGATGTATGGATTACTATGAATGTTATGATCAATGTTTTATTGTCTTTGTTTCAGAAACACACCAGGAAACAGTTTTCTGGCTGCTACATCTAGGATCCGGCTAATTAGAAGTAAGTAATTATTTGTAGAAAATTTATAACAAATACTAGCCAATATCGCAAGGAAGTGGTCTTAGCCCTGCGCTAATAAAAATGAGTTTGATGAAAGTTCTTCGATGAGTGAGCTCCTACGTGGCATATACCATGAAAAACGGCTATATTTCGTTTCGTCAGTCACAAGTGTTACTTTCATACTACCAATGACATAATAATTCCTTATTACATGGACCCCCAGATAAAGCGTCAATGCATATTCGTAAATTTTAATTCCTCACTATATAGTCAAAGTCATAATCATTTATTCAAGTTTGGCTCCATAGAGCTCTTATGAAGGTCAAAACTTAAAAACTAGCGCGCCCATTCACTGCGGGCGGAAACTTGATCGTAAAAGAACGCGCAAGAAAATCGTCATGGTTAGTTTTTTCTCCAGCCATAATTCAATAACTTATATTTTATTAAGTATGACTTGAAAAAGTTAAAATTAAACACAAAAACCAATCGAAATGTGATTACACTAAAATCACGAAACTTAGATTTAGTTACGTGCAAAAAACAAAAAATATTTTAGTGTGCGAGGAAGTCAATTTAAGTGCCAGTTCCGAGCGGTGGCTCTGTAAAAAGAACTAGCAAGAACCTCATAGGCTATGTTCTTTTAAATTTATCCATTGGTTTGGTACTTGAATTACAATCTTCATTTGTCTGTGAAGTTATACAATGCAACATAATATAACATTTAAAATAGTCATGTTCTAAGTCATTCATATTAGATATTAGAAACGGCAGTTTAATCCCAAGCATTTTTATTAGCCGTATAGTATTTGATAGAATAGTATCCCATTGAAGACATCTTCCGTTTTATTGTTAATTTTTAATTGATTTAGGCATATAACGCATCATATTATAGTTATATTTGAAAGTATGGCGCGCACTCATTTTTCTAGCAAATCATTACATGTTTTGTACATTTTACAATAGGGTTACATTATCGCTAAAATAGTTATTTTATGACTTTCTAATTCTAAATTTAATTTATAGTCTAATAAGTTTCAATCAACATAATTATCCTCTTTCGTTTGTCTTCTGTGCTGCTGATACAGAAGCAATGTTCCTTGACAGCGCTGAGTTTCAACTTCGCCCGGCTCTCGAGAGGTGTAGCTTGAGAGCATTAATGTGTATGTAATCTGGCTGACATTCTTAAAGCACTTGTAGGAATCGAATAACATACAATAATGATAATAAATAAACAATAATAACACAAGATATAGTCAAAAATATAGTCGGCGTTACTCACAAACATTTACACACAAAAACTTAACTGAGCTCACGTCAAGTCAAAGGGTTCTCCGTACACTCACAGTTTCAGCAAATCGAAATATGAGCCCGAGTTGCCAGACTGTTTGTATCCTGAATAAAATAAAATAAAACAATAAAGTAAATGAAAATAAACAGTGCAGCTTTAAGTACTATTAGTGAATGTTAATGCTAATTCCGATACAGAAGTTTTAGTTTTAAACGACTAGCCAATAGATGGCGTTGAGTTTTTATACATATTTTATATAGTAGTAATAAGATATGTTTCATGTTGTGTATATACCTCAAGTGTCTAGTTTTCAAGTTAAACAAAGTTGTTCCGTGACTTCTTTCTTTCAGTAACAGCAAAATCTCAAATCAGTTTTATGCCATACGTTATCTAAGAAGTTAACAATTAGAAAATTTGCTATGAAATTGTTTCGTGTCTGGCGCAGTCTCGGTAGCTTAGTGGTAAGAGCAGTAGCCTGATTTCGAACTCACGACGTTCGATTGTCAACTGGGGCACAGCAAACGGGTTAATTAAATGCACTCAAAAAATTCACCTTAGATGTTTTTGTAAGTTCAGCAAATGGTCAAACAAATGAGATCAAAAAAGTAGTTATTTCAAAGCCTGCTCAATGCAATCAAACCTTTCCTTTATAAATCAGTATAAAGTATAATTACATGAAAATAACTTCAGCATAAATTTAGCATACCTTTTAGAATATAATCAGACCGCACTGTAACACGGCGAAGGACGTACTAAAGGCCGCTCACACTCCACGACCGGTGTCATACACAGATAATTTATTGCCGTTATTTATCTGTGGATTCGAGAACGCGGGAAAATAGGGCTAGTAGTTTATTTCACCATTTTGTGGTTGGTATGTGTTTGTATTATATAGGGACCTATTTATGGTAAGTAATGAGTTTTAACCCTTCACAAGCCATTAGTGACTATAAATTCGTTTAGCTCAGCCCATCTTTATAATTTTGCAGTAACCAGTTATTTTTAATTCATCATCATCATCATCTCAGCCCTTCAACGTCCCACTACTGATCACGAGCCTCCTCTCACATACCAAGATGCGAGGGTATTGGGTTTAACTCCACCACGCGGACCCAGTGCGGATTGGCAGAGGCAGGTGTATGGCGTCCTGCTGTTAGAATTTTTCAAGCCGCCCATTAGGCCTCTAACATGGCTTAACGACTATCACATTTAGTTATAACGACCGATATGGCTTGAGGTCAGTATACCTGCACTTCACTCCAGAGGTCGTGGGTTCGATTCCCACACAGGATAAATCTTTGTGTGCATGAACATGAATATTTGGTCTGGTCTGGGTGTTTTCCTGTGTATATTAAGTATGTATTTACGAAAAAAAAAGCATTTAAGTATGTTTATCCGTTGTTTAGTATCCATAACACAAGTTCTTAGTGATACTTATCTTGGAACTAAATAATTAGTGTAATTGTCTGAAAAAAAAAAAGTTATAACCGGGACTAACGGCTTAACGTGCCTTCTGAAGCACGGAAGCGCTCGATATCAAATGCCACACAAACGGTCACCCATACAAGGGCTGACCTCTGTAAACTCTGCTGTACTTCGGTGATCGTTTCCGACCACCGAGCACCGCAGGGCTACGAGCGCTTCGTTTGATTTTTAATTACTGTTTTTCTAATATCCCATTAGCTATGTCGATTATTTATTAACTAGGAAAAGTTCTCATAGCTTTGCGATAAAAGGAAGTTGGAAACGATTACCGTAGTAAAGCAGAGTTCACAGCGATCAGTCCTTGAATGGGTGACCATTTGTGTGGCATTTGTTCTCTGGCATCTTGTGGCATCTGTTGATTAAACCAGCTTTCAGGATATAAAAAGGCAATTACTTCCGAATACTATTTAAATAGATGTTTATGTCAGCCACTAATAAAGGGTTTCCGAGGCCCGGCTATAATTGCGCATAATTACCCACATAAAGTCATAGATGCGTGATAAGGGTTTGAACTCGAGACCCTCTGACGTGTGAATACACCGAACTGATGAAATATCGGTCTTATCACTGGACTGTCGCTGCTGCAAGACCCCAAACCCATATATGTTGGTATAATAATGATGACCCAATACCACACTCCACTGGCCGCCTAATTATTCCGTACAGTTACCCTTTAATTTGCTCCAAGGCCCGCTAGAGCTCAATCAATCCATACTCGTATAATTGGCACTTTAGTAATTATTTCTGGGAATATACGAGTCATTTTATCTATTCAAATTCAAAATCATTTATTCAAGTTTGGCTCAAGAGAGCTTTTATGAACGTCAAAACTTAAAAACTAGCGCGCCCATTTACTGCGGGCGGGAGCTTGATCGTAAAAGAACGGGCAAGAAAATCGTCAAGGTTAGTTTTTTCTCCCGCCAGTTACAAGAAAATGTTCTTAGTAGTAAAACAATTTGACAAGTCTATAAAAACCTGTGTTCTGCAGTCACAAGATTTAAAATAAAAGAAGAAAATATTTTTATTTTAAATTATACGAGCATGATAACATATAAACATAGTAGACATGAGCAGACCAGTCCCCACTGGCGGCACCCGCCAAGCCAAATATACGATAAAAATAAAATGATACTTTTAAGTAAAACTAATTAATATTAACACTAATAAATAATTATCTAGTGCGATGTAGAGAAGACGTAAACCAATCTTCGTAACTAATTCACATCACTCGAGCGAAATCTGCCTGGCAAATTGCAATCCAGTCGTAATTGCCTTGCCTGGCAGGCTAATCACATGGCATATGTCGCTCTTCATATCGTTCGAAGGAGGTTCTGTTTCTTTTTGCATTGCGAGACTTCTTAGCGGGAAAGTGAAGCGTCATGTCTACAGTTTTGTTTTATTTTATAAATTTTGTGATATTTCGAACATTAATATGTAATAACGGTGGATTATTAACCGTTAAGTGTTCGTGAACGTACATAAGTGTTGGTAAATAAAACAAAACAGTGCAACATCACTTTTCAAATTTTCTCAAGAAGTCCTTGTGAGATCTTAGTATAGCCCCTGCCCCATCTTTACTGAGGACTCAGGGGGTTTAGGGGAGGGCATCTCATTTACCATTTATCATCATTATTACCAATCGTTCTCATACGCTATGATTTATATATTATTAATATATCTCTTACTTGACACTGGCTAAATGTGCTAAGCACACGAAGCATTATAAAAAAAAATCCTCGCTGTAAATTTAAATAAGTACTACTTTTATGCATTTTATGCATAGCTTCTACCGCGGGCCTTAACCGTGGAGACCGAATCCAGAAATTCCGTAACGAAAAAAAAACCTAACACCCCCCACTGCGACCGGCACAGCGGTGATACTTTATAGTTTTTCCATCTATCGATAAATAGCAGAACTTTTTGAAATATCACGCTTGTCGCTTTAGTTCAGCAACCCGCCTTTAGGTGGCATTGGTTGAATCGGCGTTACTGTTTTTTTATATATAGGTAATACATAAGTACATATGATATTTTATATCTATATAAATGTACATAAAAATAAATAATTATAATTGCATAAGTTGATAAAAATGCTATGCTATAGCTTTACCACGGCAGTCTCCGAGTGCCACACGTTTTATTTTATCTTCATTTTGCTGAACTTCAGTTAACACGTAGCGACTGCCATCTGACCTCTACAACAATTCGGTGACAAGACAATGGATTGTTTAAGATACCATAAACCGTATCATCATATCCTAGCATTATCCTGGTTGCCGTAGACTTAAGCTTAGGGCCCCGGTTCTGCTCACTGGTCTAACTAGATTGGCCAAATTTCAGTTTACATGGAGCGACTGCCGTCTCACCCCGCAAGCCAGAAGGAAATACATTATTTGGCCACGCCAGCTGTCAGTATGTTGTTACGGGACTGTTCGCAAGGGTTAACGCGGCCTCGGTACGTAGCAGGCTCAAAAGAAGGAACATGGGTGGTTTTTATTCAGTAGAAGTCTGACACACCCTCCCGCTCCACTCACAGCGGGGGAAGGTCATTTGATCGTTTTTCATACAAAAAAAAAACTATCAGTATAGTAAAAGACACCTTCTAATAACGACTGCCATAGATGTTCATGACAGCCGAGACCAACGGCTTAACTATCTTTCCACCAGGGTTTCAACCTGAATTTAAATGCTATGAGTCTCGCCACTGGGCTATCACCGCTTTCCTTTTTAAACCGCAAGTTATCTAATACCACAAAATTTTATTAACAGCCGATAAGACGCCAGCAAGACAACACGCAGGACTTTTACAGCTGCCAATGTCGATGAATAAATCTCAAGGGCTGAAACTATTTGGAGCATCTTCATCCATCTTGTATCAGTTGTACGCTGGCTATTCCTGTTACGGAAAACCAGACAGAAAAATTTAATATGTGAATACAGTAAAGATAAGAGCACTTACAAGTATTATAGGTGTGAAATTAAGTGACAATATTAACAATGGTGTAATAGAAGATATAATGACAAGATATGAGAAAGGTATGCTTAGATGGTTTGGTTATGTTGAGATGATGAATAAAAGTGATGAAAGTGATTTATGATGAACAATTAAATGTAATAGTTGGGATGGAAAGACCACGTAAGACCTTCCATGGCCAAATCCAGAAGGTTTTGGAGAAAGGGCATGTCAAAAGTACCCTTAACCAATGGCTTTATAAAAGGGTTGATGAGTGAGAATGAAAATAAGAGTGTGTGCCAAGATCGTAGCAAGTGGAAGGATGTGATCTCTGCCTACCACTACGAGAAAGATACTCAAATGAATTATCTATTTTAAAACTACACCGGTTCTCGCCTGGTTTCCCGAAGGGTTAGGCAGAGTCACATTGTACGCCCACACTTCGCCAATGAAATTATTGTTCCCACGTAATAGATTGCGAGCCTATTGCCGCCCACTGGGATCTGATAAGCTCGCCAGAGCCTCGTCTGTTGATCAGCAGGTGCACTACATGCACGTTAGGTTGGCTAGGGCTCCTAAGATGTTGAAAGGATCCCTATACACCCAAAACTATAGCAATTAGAATTAAATATTTTTAGTTAAGACAGGGTCTGTCGGGTCAGCTAGTAAAAAGCAATATTGATACATCTTATACCCGCATATTAACATATTGGTGAGTATCACAAAGCATTTAAAACATATACATTTTGTTTTATAAATTGTCTATTTATTTAAAGCATGTTTCCCCGAAAGGTTAGGCAGAAGCATAATATACACCCATTATGTAGTTGGTCTCACGTAATGGGTGGCGAACCTATCGCCGCTATCCGGGAACTTTTATGTTCACCGGAGCCTCGTTCATTGATCCACTTGCAGGTGAGGTTGGCTTTGGCTCCTTAGATCTTGGTACGATCCCTATATACTCTATTCCTGTTTGAAAATCTATTGAAATTAGAATGTAATATGTTTAGTTAGGATAGATCAACGTCTGTCGGGTCAAATATAAAATAGTAATATATTTTTTTCTAATACCCGCATTTTGGTGCGAAATGAAACATATTATTACAGATACCCTGCTTTCCACGTTTTCAATTAACTTATATGTTCATAATCCGTAAATATAAGGATTTCAATTACAAAAGTTCACACACGTTCGACGAAGGGCCAATTAATATGGATTTTCGATATAATTGACCACTTAACGTAACGAGAGAGTGAACACGATGTTTCCAATAATCTGATAATTCCACAAACGAATGTTATTTCAAATATTAGGTACCTTCATATGATATTAATGTTTTACATGGAAAAAGGATTTTTTTACTATAACAATTTTTTTATTTCATCAATCAAAGTATATACCGTTTTTATGCATACATACATACACAAAACCACGCCTTTTTCCCCGAAGGGGTAGGCAGGAGCATTCTATACGCCCACACTTCGCCAATTATATTGTCGGTCCCACGTAATAGGTGGCGGACCTATTGCCGCTTTTCGGGCAATTTTATGTTCCCCAGAGCCTCGTCCGTTAATCGGCAGCTGCACCACTTGCAGGTGAGGTTGGCTTGGGCTCTCAGATCCTGGTAGGAACCCATATAAACCATATATACATATAGTTATTATGCACTTTTGTCATTTTATAGCGAGTTCATTTCAATCATTTGTTGAAACTGCGAGAGCGAGAAATAATTTGCACTGCATGCTTGGACGCGTTGCTAACTCTTTGGAAACCGTTCTCGCTTTTTTTTAAAAACCCCATGCTGTTTTCTGGTGCAAATTATTCCCCTTCCTGTCGATGGTGAGATCCGCTTAATTTTAAAACAGCTCCTCAGAACACACTCCTACATACAAAGAGTTTGACAAGGAGGAATAAACGCTCCATAGATTTAAGGGTTCAGTACCACTTGTAAGCCTGGGATCTTCGACAATTGGGATCCTTGCTCGTCTTTGAACTGCGCCATAAAGGAAGTTTAGTTATTATGCTGATTAATTATATTTTTCACTGTATCATAATTTTGTACCGTTCTGTTGTGTGGTATATAAAATTTTAAACACATATTATTTAAGCTAGACTATTTGTATAGAGCCATTTTCTTGGGCTTAAAAAATTAATAGAAATCACCTACTAAAAAACTAAAACAAAGTATTATTATTAGTATTAAAGCGGATTCCGCTCCCTCTCCCGCTCGGCGGTCTCCTTCTGTGACATAACAGAATCGCAGAAGGAGGACATCGCCTCCTTGGATAAACGACTACCTTATACAGAGATAACTGGGTCCAAAGGCTTAACGTGCCATCCCATAAACGAAACTGCTCGAGAGTAAATAGTCACAAAGGGTCATCCACCCAAAGACTGACCTTTTAAAAATCGGTTGTACATACAATTCCCCTGATTCCCCAAAGGGGTAAGCAGAGGCATATTTCGCCCACACTTCGTCAATTACTTACATAGTAAAGAAAAGTAAAAGTAAAGTCAAAAGTAAAGTAAAAAGTACTTTAGTTCATAAACTATTATATAGCACTTACAAACGTCAAAACAAAATATAAATAAAAAAAACTAAACACTACTTCAATGAAATCACGAACCTTAGATTCACTTATAAGCAAAAAAATAAAAATTAAGGGTAAGTTAATCTAAGTGCCAGTTCCAAGCCACCGCTCTGTGAGAAGAACTGACAAGAAACTCACAGCCTATGCTCTTTTAAATTATCAATCGAATATAATTTAAATTAACAATACAAAACACACACAGTGAATATTTAAAGATATATCCCCAATAGCCGTAACGAATAAAGTAGCACTAAGGGAACCTTCCATCACAGTGAAGTAAGTATGTAATGTGAAACTGATATGTTCGCCAGAGCCTCGTCCGTTGATCGCGTTTTTGAATCTTTGGTTTCAACAGATGAGGTTGGCTTGGAATCTTAATAGGATCCCTCAGCACCTCTTTAACTATGTATGTGTTCAAAACTTATGCTAATAAAAAATATGTCCTTACAAAGCATTTTTTTTCTTCTAGATCTTGACAGAAGAAGACGTATTCGAAGTATATCAGAGAGTCGCGTGGTCATCACTCAGCACTTCACTGAAAGAACTGTCACGCCTGGGGGTGATGTAAGTCGAAATTTATTAAATAAAGTTTATAAAAATAAGTTTTTCAGGATAAGTCTTGTAGAGTTAGAATCTTAATTTTCATGAGGAATAATGTGATCTGATTTATTTTTTGGCAATGTTAGCCTTAATTAGGCCACGTCTTGGCAACATTTGAGATGAAAAATTTATTGGTTTACTTATCTTTTTTTTTTTTGGACACATAAATAATAATACCATGGCGAACTTAATACCAAAGTCATTCTCTACCAGTTAACCTTAGGGTTAGCAGCATTCTAAATCATAAATTAGTAGTAGCACGTCCTGGCTTTGGTTTGGTACCCATTTTATGTTAGTATTAGTTGGGATGCCTAATTTATTCTAACGAAAAAACATACATATTAAAATACAAATAAATAATAAATAAATAAATAATAAATATTTCTGACACTTACACCAATTATTTAGTTCCAAGATAAGTATAGAAAAACACCCAGACCAGAACATATATTCATATTTATACACACAAATATTTGTCCCGTGTGGGAATCGAACCCACGACCTAAGGAGTGGAGTGCGGGTATACTCGCCACCACGCCATATCGGTCGTCAATATTTTCTCATTATAATGGTAGATAAATAAATCTATTAACATCACTATAATATCCCACCCGATGGACCAATGGTCTTGTCAGGGCGGTGGGAGGCCTGTAGATACAGACGATACAGGATCATTTAATGTGGCAATTTATTGGGGAGGCCTATGTTCAGCAGTGGACGTCGTATAGCTGAGATGATGATGATTAACATCCCACTATTGGGCAAGAAACCAAGGTGAGAAGCGCTCAGTTCCATTACGCGTACCCAGTACTGATGTTGGCAAAGTTTAATTTCTTACTTATCCTACAGATCAGTATGCAATGTGCAGCTACCGGAGATAGACCTCCGCACTTCGTGTGGGAACGAGATGGTATCGTCATCTCCAGCAACACGGAACATAGGTAAGAAAAAGACAGATGTGTTATGTTCCTGAAAAACATTGAAATGATGTATCATAGAAACAGAGGTGTGCAGAGTTTTCGGGTAGATTATATAGTGTGAAACACAAGTTCTGTGGGACCAAGATGTTGAGCAAAACTAGGTATCAAAAAGAATAATAAATAATTATAATAACTGTTATTGGACCATATCACGCTATGTGTATAGGGATCCTACCAAGACCTAAGGAGCCCAAGCCAAACTCACCTGCACCTGCCGATAAACGGACGAGGCTCTGGCGAACATAATAGTTCCCGGTAAGCGGCAATGGGCTGCCACCTATTATGTGGGACCGACCAAATAGTTGGCGAAGTGTGGGCGTATGCCTCTGCCTACCCCTTTGAGAAAGCAGGCGTCAATTTTTAATGTATTTATGTATGTATGAATGTTTAAAATAGAACTAATATGACAATTTCAGAGTTTAGGCAGATGGGCTAAGGGGGAATGCAGTCGTGAAAACATTAGGTAGTCCGAAAACAATATCGATAATCAACGTAATTTTAGCCCGTCAATGTCTCACTATTAAGCTTAAGCCAAGGTGCCAAAGATTCAGGTCAAACTCCACCACACTGACCCAGTGCAGATTGTCGAAGGATTCAACACTTATTGAAACATACAATCTTGTATTTATCTCTGAAAGTTCGTAAAGGACGAATAGGACCAAAAATCCGATATCCCGGAAGCTGATAACGAATATCCGGTACTCACATTCTATCTGTTCTTTGTTCGAGGGATCCGATAACTTAATATATGTACGTACAATCAATACAACGGACTATTTGAGAGCTTTGTGAGATTTATTTGCCTTTAATCAAACACAGGATGGTAAGTCGAGCAGAGTGTTTGACTAATATGTGATCAGAAATGTAAAATACTATGTATATGAGATTGTATTTGTCAATATATTTTAAAAGTGTTAATCGAGATCCTCCGCGAAATCCGCACTTGGTGCTGGCCAGTTATGAAGTGCACACCCTTACAAATGTACAGTACAGCCACTTTAAGAATGTAAAATATATACGCACTGGAAATTTGGAAAATGCTTAGAGTATCGGGGATCGACATTCAACAGCGTCTATCAGTTCTGGTTTTGGCTAACAAGCTCAAATATTTGGGCCGTGTCTCAAAGCGAAATGACTGTTCTATAAAGCGCCATGTCTCCTAAATATTACCGTGCTCGATAAGGTCCAAAGATACTGTTTTTTATTACTCAGAGTAGAAGGCTGTGCTATATTTAAATAGTTTTTTAAATGTTTTTAGGTACGCTTTGGGTCAAGTGATGACCTCGGATAACTCGGTGGTCTCCCAGCTGAATATAACAAGAGTGAGAGTGGAAGATGGTGGCCTATACTCTTGCATAGCGAAGGAAGGTGATCATATAGCTGCGCATGAGAACCGACTGGATGTATATGGTAATACGACATTATATATGGAACAACGACAATTTTAGAAAAAAAATAACTTGGAGTAATTGACGATTCAAATGAAAAAAGTCTGGCATTTAATATCGATGGTTCCGTACATCAGGAGACACTTTTAGGACATGGTCCAAATGTTAATGCCTTAATTTAGCAAACTAGCCAACTCCGAATTTTAGCAAAAATATTTTTTTGTGAGATGATTGCTGTTGCTCATGTTGTATTCGGCAAACATTTCAAAAAAGAATAACTTTAAAAAATGTTACACTTTTTTGTTTTCCTTAACAATAGACGCAATCGCAAAAAAAAACAGTTTTCTGAAACAATTGCTCCATGGGAAATTAGCGGGTTTGCGAATTTAGGTATCAATATGTGACAGTCGTTAAATGGCCCACCAAAAAGTTTTGATGAAATTTTACTATTATACTTGTACTTACTGAACAAAACATGCTTTACAGATTTAGAGTAGTGGTTTATAAAATATTTTTAACGTGACGATGCGAGATTAAATTGCAAACCTAAAACTTTGAATGAGCATCAAATGTACAATTTGTGTTTAAATCAGTACATTTGATGCGCAATTAATTAAGATTAAGTCCGCTATTATTCATTCGTTTTGATGAAACCTTATGTAAATTTCTAAAGTAATTATAATTTATATTTTCCAGGGCCTCCATACATCAGAGCATTACCACCAATTAAAGTTCAAAGTGGCGAATCAATCAATTTGAGATGCCCTTTCTACGGATATCCAATCAGGTATTAAAAAAACCAAGTAAAAACGATATATTTTTTAAAATTTTCAGTAATATTCTTAGGTATATTTATAAAAATAAAGTTCTTTTTACCAACTACTCAAAGTAAGATTATTAGGAACATGACACAAAATACCAACCATATAAGTATAATACACTCTTACAAGCGGAAAATAATGATGGACATGTAGGAAGTGTGCCGGGAAAAATAATAATTTAGAAAACATATGACGCCTCATCCATCATCGCCTCGTTGCTTTTAGTTGAGATGTTAGATGATATTGTGCACGTGACGCGTAAATGGCCTGTAATATTAGATTTATGACATGTTAGGTTTGTCGCCAATTTTCTCGTTGTTGGCTTAAAAAGCTTACCTATTTCACAACAGTTATTTTTTGCATTAAGATAAATGGTGTCAAGTGAAACACATGTCCAAATTTTATAAGAGACTTTAAAGAAAACTTTAGTAATTATTGTACTTGTAGCCTTGCTGGTGTTTAATTATCTTTTGAGTCTCTTAAGCTATTCAAGCACCAAATTTCGCGAATCCAGCACAGATATTGGGTAATTAAGCGTAATTAAACCACAAAAAAATGTTATTAAGAGCGAACCACAATCCAACTATAATACACCAATCTACCAAGATGATCACAATAGTTTTGTTTAATGTACTTTCTTATTTCTAGCAAAATCGACTGGGAATTCAATGGAAAAACCTTAAACACAAATACTTTATTCCAAAGATATAAACGTTTAAGTAAAAGAAACGCATCAGTTAATTTAAGTGGTGTTTTGACTATAACAGAAGTCAGTAAAGATATAAATAACGCAGTTTATACTTGCATAGTAACAAGTCCGTCTGGAGAAATGGCAAGGAGAGCTTTTGAAATACAAGTGATTGAAGCCCCTGTTTTAGAAGATTTATTATTAGGAAACAACCTTCAAGAAGGGCAGATAGTAAATATCTATTGTAATGTCAGAAGCGGAGACTTGCCTATACATTTTGAGTGGTTGAAGGATTGGAAAAGAATTCCGAGCAGTTTGAAGGTTTGAGTTTTTTTATATTGACGATCTGATTGTGTTTTCTAATTCTTTTTAAAGTCCATACCTTATTGTTTCTTGTTAAAATCTTGTTAACACGTAAACATTCCTTTGGATATACGAGAACAATTATTTATTATTATATATATTATTATTACTCAAACAAAAGCATTACACACGTATTATTTTCCCGTCTACGTCATTCCATCCTTGATGTCTTGGCGTAACACATTTAAAACATAATAATGCAGTAATTTTTTAAGGAAATATACATTTTTATGTTTCAAACCAATGACCTGACATAAAAGGCACTTACGGGACCGATTCCTTCTTAGATAACGTTTTATTCTACTAAGTAGGTTGGCGATACGTTACTAGAATTTTCGCAAAATTTGATATAATAAGTTACTCTTAGCATCCCACCTAGCGCGATGTATTACCAAACTAAGCACTTATTTAGAAATCGTTCTTATGTTTTTCCTTTTAGTATACAACGTAAGTTAAATTGCTATTTTTTTGAGCTTTTTTAAGTCTCTTAAGATAATCTTACGATTTTAACTCTTTAAGTGTTCAAAATGTTTCAAAGAGAAAATAGAAGGAAGGCCAGTTTAAATTACAGTTTATGGACTATCTGTCATATCAACGCCAATGGGAACTTATTCAAATATCGTAAATAGGCCGCTGCCGATCTTTATAAAAACGTTCAAATACCTTCTTCTTTTACACGTCTTTTTAGTATATGCACTCCTATATTTCACTAATTACCTTATCCGTAGTTACAATATTTTTCCTTGTAGGTGGTGGAAAGGAGTTCAGAGTTATTCAGCGCTCTGGTAATTAAGAAGGTGTCTCTGGAACACTGCGGGACTTACACCTGTGTCGCATCAAACCACGTCGCGAAGGTGAACAGATCCACCGAACTTTATATCAAAGGTAATGAATAGATAGTTTTTGAATAATTTTTAACCTTTTTGGCTTTGGGTTTTTCCATTCCAAACGTACACATGCCACGTACTCTAACTGGGTCTTCCTAATATAAAATAAAATATACTTTTTTGTCCTTAAGATCAACAGAATCATGTAGATTCGTCAAATTTAATACACTAAATGGAAATTCCATAATTTTTTTTCTTAACAACAATGATAGATATATGAGCGGACCATAATCAAGAAATAAAAGCAAATGGATTCTTTGTTAGAATTTGTCAAGGTTTGTGAGTTTATCTGTCTGTTGTGGTTTTTTTCTCAAGATTTGTCAGCGTGGTGGCGAAAGTACGGAATCTTTATCATCTTGGTTTGTGAGAAGTGACCCGAGCTAACTACTGGTACAGCAAAAGGTGGAGATGATGATGGCTGTCAATGACAGCAATACAGTGTAATGAATGCCACGTTTCGATGTCCTACGCAATGTCACTTGCTCAAAGAGAATTAAAGAGCCACATTATTTTCGATGTGTCGGCGATTTAGTGCCGTGTCGCGCCAGCCTACCTCTTCTCATCTCACGGGGAGTTGTAAGAGTTGACGAAGAAATTTTCTACCAGATGATCGGCAGCAGCGTCATCATGCGTACTGGCTAGAACTGCGATCACCGACCCGGCTGCCCCGCGTGCTGATAATGGGCAAATGCCCCTAAAAGAATGTAATCCACTGTGGAGGCCAATGTTCAGCAGTAGGCTTTATAAGGCTGATATGATGATGATGGTTACAGTCCCCAAAATTTTAAACAATAGACATCACTCAAATACTGAGTCCCCTTCCCCATTGTTGTTTTTCCCCTCTTTCATTATTGTAAAAAAAAGAATTTCCATTATGTGTATGAAAATTTGACGAAACTAAATGATACTGTTTATCTTAAAGACAATAAAGTATGTGTTTCTTATTTTATTTTTTTTATTACGAAGCAAAGTGGAAAGGAATTAGTAAAAGTCAATATTTTTATTCAAGTGTGTTTCTATAAAGCTCTTATAAACGTCAACCTAAAAACTAACACGCCCATTCAACGTAGGATGTAAACAACGTTTAATTTATAAAGTAATTTTTATTTCCAGTGGCACCAAAATGGCTGGACGAACCATCAAACTCGTCGCTTCTCCTAGGGAGAAAAGGAGGCGTATCCTGCAGCGCTAGCGGGTATCCACAACCTCAAGTTCATTGGATGAAGAAAGATGGTAAATATTTTTTCACATTAAATATCTACCAAGATAGTATAGGATAATTTTATATGTCGTTTCATATATAATAATGAAACAATATATCTTTGAACGCTCGTAACTCCGCGGTACTAATGATCGGAAATGATCAATAAGCTAACGCAGATATCATAGACTTACAATCCTTGGATGGGTCGTTAGTGGGGTACCTAATATCGTGCGCTTCCGATGAGCGTAACCTATACGTTATAAGTAATAATAAATTAGTATATTCAATTGTCAAAGACTCAATAGTTAGTAATTAACTTAAGATCTATGTTAGTAGATAATAAAATTAAAATTGTAAGATATGATTACATCAATATATATAATTTTAATAATTTGACTTCTACACCAATTAAGATAATATCAAGTTTCAAAATAAATATCATTAAGAACTTGTGTTATGGATACTAAATAACGGATAAATATATGTAAAAACTTTTTTCTTTTTGCTTGTTTTCTCCATACACTAAGTTGCAAAAAAAAGTACATAGGGAAACATCCAGACCAGAACAAATATTTATGTGTATGCACACAATGTTTTTGTCCTGCGTGGAAATCGAACCCACGACCTCAGAAGCGGAATGAGGATATACTCGTCACTACGCCATATCGGTCGTCAATTAAAGCCAACCCACTTGAAAGCTTTACTGTGGTTTAATAAGTTGTAACAGCAGGACGCCTTACTCTTGGCTCCTCCAATCCGCACCGGATGGTTCATGTCATAATTCCTCTTACATTGAATCCTGAGAGAGCTAAGACTTCTTAATCATCACCTTATTTGTCTTTATATAAATAACGTTTCACCAAACCCTTTCAGCAATCCTGGGAACTTGGCAACCAGTTCTAGAATTGGCTGGTGGTGGAATCCTTAGCCTTCCAAATGGAACCCTGGTCATTGAAGAAGTGGCCCTCACAGACGAGGGTCTGTATTCCTGCAATGTGGAGAACGGCGTTGGGCAACCGCTGAGCAAGACTGTTTGGATGAGTGTCAATAGTAAGCATAGATTCTTTCTTCTCTGTGTATTCAATTTGGCTGTGGAATATTCACATTTGCAAAAAGTTGTTCTATGTAACTATTTAAGGTAGTCAAAGATAACTTCGTAAAGGCCATTTGCTTTTGCTGGTATATTCTCTGTACATTTTGATATGACGATTAATTATTATGTTAATATATTTATTACCTCATCAATTATTGAATAAATTGCATACATCAAATATTGGGGGAGGTCTTCCGGCTGATGATTTCAATAATTGTTGATACCTTAATAATGTTTTTATAAAGGATATAGGCGGTGCCATCGCTCTTCCTTTGTTTTTGGTATCAGCAGAATAAAAGCGTAGCAAAAGTGCCCAGCCGTATCCCGTAAAATAAATAATAATCTTTAAATAACAACAAAGTAAAACCTACCATTTGCAGAACCGGTTCATTTCGAGACGCTGTCAACAAACGTGACATCCCAACTGGGACACAGCGCAAGAGTCGAGTGCCGCCCTCTAGGGGATGAACCCATCAGAGTAATTTGGTTACACGATGGAAATAACGTTGACTTTCAGAATCCAAGGTAATAAGGAAATACAAAATTTTTTTTTTCATAACAGAAAGTTTTTTTTTGTTTTGTATACTGAATTATACTACGATTAAATTCATAAACACAAATTTGAAAAATAATTAATTTTAACTGTACAAGATGGCTTTAATTGAATTATGATATACATATATGAGTATACTAGCTTTTTCCCGCGACTTGATTCGCGTGGAATAGTGACTTCCGGCAGATTTTTGGTTTTACCCATACAGTTCCCAATCTCGCGGGATTTTTAAGAAATTACCGCTTCCGCGGGATTTTATAAATTTTTAAAAACTGTCCTAGGTCATTTCTCGAGTTCCAAACTATGTAAGTACCAAATTTCACACAAATCGGTTCCGTAGCTTAGGCGTGAAGAAAAGACAGACAGGAAGAGTTACTTTAGCATTTATAATATTAGTTTGGATGTAAAACCTAATAATAAGAAAAAACTGATAGCACTTAGTCCAGAAAATTGATGCATTGCCTTTTTTACTGATTTATCTACTAGTACGTAGTAGAAATCACATTAAAATATTTTTACTTCATATAATTTTATTTACGATGCCTCTAATTTTGTTGAAATAAATGCACTTATTTTGTTTTTTTTTAGGAGAAAATTGTCGGAATCGAAGATATCCTTGGGAGTATCTAGCATAATCAGCTTTCAATACGCTGAAACCAACGATGCTGGCCTGTATCAATGTAGAGCAAGCAACCCTTATGGTGCAGCGAGTTTCAATGTACATTTGACTGTATTAGGTAAGTCTTCTTAGTTAGGTAAACACGCTTTGGCATGAGAAGTTTAAATGTGAAAGATGTTGGCAAAATATCATCATTTAACATCGGCCCTAAGACAATACCTTGAGATATACCTGACGTTTGTATATATTTTAAGTTTAAGTATATATTTTTCCAGTCAATTTGTTACTTTTTCTCAGAGCTTTTCCAACTCCCATACTCGTCTAACCTAAAAGTTATTTAATATTATCTGTATAAATTCCAACATTATCAATGGCCATCAAGCGCCTTAAAAACCCTTTCAAAAAAAGTAATAATTAATTGAAAAATGTTTAAAAATTATGTAATATTCGTATTTATTTACATCTTTTTTAAATTTGCGTATAAATAATTACTTCTAAAGTATTCCACTTTCGCCTCTCGATTCGAATACAATTTGATTAGCTTAAACAAATAGCTACCTAAATATATAATGATAATTCACTTGTTCTATTTCCAGAGCCACCAACCCCTCCATCTGAGTTACGTATAGACTCGGTATCATCCCGCTCGGCTTTTGTGTCATGGCGTGATTCTACAAGATCACATGCCACGAGATACTCTATACAATATGCTCCTGCTGGCGAATGGCAACGAGCCGTCAAGCGGAATGTTTCAAGGTATGTTGTATTCACAAAACAAAACTTAAAATAGATTTACTCAGACCGACTAGCCATTCTATCAGCAATACTAATAATAATTGGTATACGTGCATACTGCTGATGATACAGAGGCAATTGATTATACCCATCTAAGGTGATCGTTTTTAAAAATATACCTAAACCATACCTGTAATTTATTCAATTCAATTCATTTATTTCCATCTAAGTGGACATATATAATATGATCTTAAGAATTAAATGTGTTACAACTTAGTTACCTTTATAGGTGCTGCAATATCTTATACATAGTCTTAGTCATGCATTTATTAATAAAATTATAGTAATTAAATGATTAATTATAATGATGACTGAATCTTATGCTTTTTATTAAATATATTATCATGTTGCAAAACATTAGATAGCATGTGAAACAGTCTCATACTTAAACCACTAGGGGTTGTAATGACAAAACTTAAGTCAACTATATGACTAAAGTGAAAAAATAAAATTGATGAAGTAATAGTCGTGAAACTAAAACTTACATAAAACGCATGTAATAATTTTCAATGGCAAATGTTCTAAGCTTTATAACAATTTACTAAGTTTTTTTAGATCATGTTGATATGATAATGAGGGTATTTTGAATTATTCGAGAACAAATTTAATGAATAATAATAATAATAAGCCCGCAGGGCAGCTTGTGGCGAGCTGTTGGTGAGTGGCACGGGCGTAATTCCGATTGCTCCAGAGGGTCGGACTGTGGTCTCGTCTCCGGTTCGTCGGAGTGGGCCCCAAGAGGCTAGCAGGACCCTCGCCCCTGGCTTGCCTTCATTGGCTGTCCAGGGTGGAGTCGCGAAAGCTACATGCTCGCAGGGTGGAAGTGAAAGATGCATAAGTCGTGAGTTGGCGCACTGTCCTCTTGGGCAGTGAGTAGAAAACGGTGTACACCTCTCGACACCCTGAATGTTGCGCTCCTGCCGTTGCACTACGGCTAATTTGGAGTGCCCATTTAATCCTCTGGCTAGTCACCGCCTGCCATTTACAATCATTTGAGACTGATGATGACGGCAGGTGTCCGATAGTCTCCTCTATCCATTGTCCAATTTACCAAGTCCTTCAGCTTTCCAACCCAATATCCCGGCCATAGTAGATTCCATCTTATCCTAATAGTACTGCACCAACCGGGGATTGTCTTTAGGTGTATTTCTATAATATAACGCACATAGGGATAATCGCAGGTTGGTGTCACATAACCATTAGATTAAAATTGTCTAAGGGGCCTCTACGTGTTGGCTTCGGCCCTACGCATGCCTTCCAAATGTCCGGGTCACCATTGGCCCGAGATCGGAAAAAGACAAACATAATAATAATAATTTAGAACGCTACGAGAGCTACGATCACAATTGTGATCTCTCTCAAACATATGCTTGTTGTTACCTGATAGATGAGCCTATCTTTGACCTCGTGGATAAGTAGTTTAACTAGTTATTTAATGGACGGTCAATCAGATATACAGCAGACTTCTTAGCTTCAGCCAATTACCAATAGTTGTTCCATTGACCGATGGGGCGTTAACGGCGACCGCGAACGCAATAATAAAGGACATATTAAAGGACGGCCTCGCCCCCGATGGACTGATGATCTGGGCAGGGTGGCAGGAATGCCCCGGGGGATCTTAGGTGGCGGGGGCAGGGGGCCCTCTCCGTCTAGCTATAGACCCCCCCAGAAGTCGCCCAGTCACGCCATGGCCGCACAAGGAGGTAGAAGGGGCGCGACCCACTGCGCCTCTCTGAGGAGATCCTCCCGGTTCTGATCCGGGGGACGTTGGCCGCGGGCGGGGTGCCAGAAACAAAAAATCCCCCGTTGCTGGCCCCCCGCCCCTTTTTCATCAGCGGTGGGCGTCGTTGGGAGATTTTTAGTGTGTAGGAATGCGGCGGTCGCGTCTGCCGCAAAGAGTCCCACACCCCCTTCTGGTCTCCCGGCCAAAGCGGGACAGTGTGACAGTGTGTAAATGCATTCTGTTACCGAAGTAAATCAACAAAAAAAAGGACGGCAGGAATGCAGGTGACACAGGATCGCTTTGGCACATGAACGTTAAATGGCTGAGATGATGGCAATGATGCTGTGGATTAGTTGTTCTAAGTTGAGTTCCTATTTTCTCGCGAGCATTGTCTAAGAGTTGACAAAATCGTTTGTTATCAGACAAGACTCCGGTGGCCGACAGTCGTTGGAGCTACAGAACCTCCGGCCAGCCACCATGTACGCCGCACGAGCCGCTTCAGAGAACCAAGTCGGCGCCAGTCTCTACACCGCGCCTGTGCAATTTACTACTCACGAAGAAGGTACGATTTGGAGAAAATGAAGGCGTTAATTTGTGGAAATGATTTCTATATAAAATTTACTTCAAACAGATTTCGTTTTCACTCCACACGTACTACAACAAGGAACATTAAGTTTTGACAACATAATCTTGTATTGTAAAACCATTTTTTTAATTTCTTAACGTTTCAGGATTTTCTTTCTGTTACCTTTTTAATCCTATTCATTTTACGTTTTTCTTTGTTTAGTATCTTTTAGTTTCTGTGAAACACTTTGTTTTTTCACAGCACCATCAGCGCCACCTATCAATATCCAAGCGGATTCTCTTTCTGTTCCCTTTTTTATCCTATTCATTTTACGTTTTTCTTTGTTTAGTATCTTTTAGCTTCTGTAAAACACTTTGTTTTTCCACAGCACCATCAGCGCCACCTATCAATGTCCAAGCGGCCCAAACAGAGAACCCTGGCGAACTGTACGTCTCATGGCTCCCACCAATGAAGGAAACCCACAACGGGGTCCTAGTGGGATACCACGTGAGAGCATCGCCGCAGAATGTTGGCACAGGTACTTTTTGCCCTAATAATTATTACATTGTGTTGTAATGACATTTGTGGTGTGTATCAACCTTAACATAGTATATTTATTATAGTGTGTACTAACCCTAATAATCTGTATTCTTTTAAACACTTTATATTATGTGTTTTCTATACAATAAAGCCAGTATTGTCTCAACATTCGGTGTTTCAATATCTCTCAAATATCCCCGCCTTACATGGCGACCCTGCCAAAGTCCGGGCAGCGGAGCGTTGTTTAAAAATTCCTTTACCGTATAAGGATTAGACTAAAGTTACAATATGTTCGATGCGCGAATAAGATTCGATAATCTTTCACACAATTTCACGCGTTATCCGGTAATAAGTGTTATCAATAAAGAAGATGGGTACCACTAAATCCAAAGAAGAAGTGATAATTGCCCAGAACGCGGCTGGAGGCAGCAACCAGGCCTCGGTTGAAGAAATAAGGACACATATCGGGACTACAAATATTATCCTGACGGTTATACTCGCTCTGATGATGTTGGGCTTACTTTACGGTGCATATCGCATCTATAGGAGGTGTCATCTCCAGTGGATTGACCAGCAATTTCATCACCATGCGCTCCGTCGGTCATTTCTACGCGCAATACCTAAAGTTTCCGCGGCTGAGGTCAGTGTATGAGTGAAAAATAATAATGGGCATTTAGTGAAGTGTAAAATACAAGTGCGGTTAATGAACGTGGTAATAAATATAAATAACTATATGGTTCCAGCGCAGACATAACGTTTTTCATATGCCGGTTATAACTATACATATATATTCGATAAAAGTGCAACGAACTATTAAAGACAATCATTCGCGTTTCAGATTACGTTAAAAGGAGGTACAGTTAGTATAATAAAATGTATTCTGTAGTACTTATAGTGGTAAGTTATGGCATCTATCTTAGAGGCATTGTGTAATGAAATTAAAGAGATTAGAGTATATTTGATTAAAGTTGGTTCAAGTCGTAGAACTGAGAACTTACTAAAAAAAAAACTTATTGAGGCAAATGAGATTTTTACGAGATATACTAATTATGTATCTGAAGTATTATATGATATTAAAAAGGGCAAGATCTCGAGTAGTGATTCCGAATTAATTCAGAAGTATATTGAGAAGTTCCAGTCTACATATAGCGATATAATTGATTTATGCAAACCTTGTCAATTACAAAGTGTTGCAACCATGGCTAAGTTCGATATTAAAGTTGCTATAAATTTGTTACCACTCATGACGGATGAGGAGAATAATACCAAACAGTTAATTGATAATATCGAATACTATAATTCTATTATTACAACTCCTGATTGCAAAATGCAATTAATTAATTTCATACTAAAGAGTAGACTATCCCAGACAGCCAAATTACGATTGGCTTCTAATTACGCTACTGTAGAAGATCTTGTAGCTGACATGAAGAAGGTTTTATTACCTCAAAAATCAGCAACAGCAATCCAAACTAAATTAAATTCCATAAAGCAGAACGATTTAAGTGTCCAAGACTATGGTAGACAAGTAACCGAACTTTTTGTTAACCTTACCATTTCGCAGGCCAAGGGCAACTCTGAAAGTTACAATTTATTAAAACCAATTAATGAGCAACATGCAATTAAAAAGTTTGCTGATGGTTTGCGGAACCGTAGACTAAGCACAATAATAACCGCCCGAAATTTCAGCTCAATTCAGGATGCTGTGCAAGCCGCACAAGATGAGGAGACGGCGTCGTCTGCGAGTTCTGGTGAAGTCTTTGGTATGTACCATAATCACAGAGGTTCAAGGGGTTTCAGGCAGAATTTTACGAGAGGACATCGGGGACATTCACACCCAACATACTCGCAGCGAACACCACAGCGAGGCGGCACTCACAACTACATCGGCGGACGTCGGGGTGGATCGAATCGGCCCTCTAACCAGCGCCAACAGCTGCATCAGGTGCCTACGCGCAGTCGCCCAAACAGAGGTAGAATTTATTATAATAATAACAGAAATGAAAGGATGCGCAACAACAACATTAACATATTATCTGAGTCGGAAGTAAAAGCAGAAACCACGGAAACAGAAAATAAGTTTTTTCGTGACTAAAATTTTGTCATGTAGCAGTAATTGCTCTATTAATTTTTCAGTAAATAATCACGTGTATAATTGGTTACTTGATACGGGCGCATCCATCTCGGTCGTAAAGTATAAACATATATTAGAACATCAAATTTCATATTACGATGATAAGATTTCTATAACAGGTATAGGTGGTAAAATAACAACTCTCGGGTATTGTTATTTAAACTTAGACGTAAATGGTTATCAACTGAGACATAAATTTTATGTGCTCGACTTCTTACCAATTATGGCGAATGGCATCATCGGTCAAGATTTCATGACTAAGTACAAGGCGATATTGGACTTTGATCATAATATAATAACATTGACTGCGTCTAATATTAAGATTGATTTGTCGTTCTCTACATTTAATTACAAGCAATTAGAAATTCCACCTAGGTGCGAATCAATTCATTATATTCCTACGGATTTTACAGATGAATGTATAGTTTGTGCGTCGGATATCAGCGATGGTATATATTTAGCAAGCGCCTTAGTTCAACCGGTGTGTGGCAGAATACCTATAAAAATATTAAACACTACTGAGCAACATTATACACTTAATGATTTTAAACCTATTATACATGATGCTAGTAATTATAGCGTATGTGCTTTTACGCGAAACGAATCAAATGCAAACCGAGTTAAAAAACTATTATCATTATTGCACTTAAAACATTTGAACGACGAGGAACAATCGTCTGTGGAAAATATATGCGCGAAGTATAACGATATATTTTATTTGCCAGGCGATAGTTTCACTACCACAAACGTGTATAAACATTCCATAACTTTAAAACCTAACGTAACACCTATATTTTCCAAGCCATATAGATTACCGCACTCACAGAAAAAAGAAATAGATACACAGATAGAAAAAATGTTGCTTGATGGCATTATAGAAGAATGTAGAAGCGAGTGGAGCAGTCCTGTTTTATTAGTTCCTAAAAAGATAGATTCTAGTGGCGAGAAAAAATGGAGGTTAGTAATAGATTACAGGAAATTAAACAATTGCATAGAAGACGACAAATTTCCGTTACCGAATATTACCGAAATATTAGATTCTTTATCAGGATGTATTTACTTTAGCCATTTAGATTTATATCAAGGTTTCCATAATGTAGAACTCGATAAAAACAGTAGAAAATACACAGGTTTCTGTTCAGGACGATACCAGTTAACAAGAATGCCTATGGGGCTAAAAACTAGTCCATCCTCGTTCTCACGAATGATGACGATGGCTATGGCGGGTCTCACTTATGAAAAATGCCTCGTATATCAAGACGATTTAATAGTATATGGTCGAAATTTATCTGAAAAGTTAAGAAATTTACAAGATGTTTTTGAGAGGTTAAGAAATGTCAATTTAAAACTTAACCCAGTAAAGTGTGACTTTTTCAAGAAAGAAATGCTTTACTTGGGACACGTAGTATCTCGTGATGGCGTTTTGCCGGATCCAGGAAAAATTGAAGTTGTTAAAAATTACCCCCCTCCAAAATCTGTGGACGAGGTCAAGCGTTTCACAGCCTTTGTTAATTATTACAGAAAGTTTATACCAAATTTCGCGGCAAAAGCCTATCCATTAAATAAATTATGTAAAAAGAATGTGCCTTTTGTGTGGGATGAGGAGTGTCAAAAATCGTTCGAAACGTTAAAACAGTGTATAATGTCTCCCCCAGTGTTACAATATCCAGACTTCTCAGAAACAAATCAATTTATAGTGCAAACGGATGCCTCGGGTTACGCAATTGGTGCGGTTTTAAGTAATAGCAATAATAATCCTATTGCGTACGCAAGTAGAACTTTAAATACTGCGGAACACCGTTACCCAACTATCGAGAAAGAATTATTAGCAATAGTATGGGCTATTAAACATTTTCGCCCATATCTTTATGGTCGTAAATTCAAAATAATAACAGACCATCGTCCTTTAATTTATCTATTCAATATGCGTGATCCGTCAAGTAGGCTTATTAAATTTCGGTTAATATTAGAGGAGTACGATTTTATAGTAGAATACGTGAAGGGTTCGGATAACGCAGCTGCAGATGCATTATCTCGGATTCCTACTTTTACGTCAGAACAATTAAAGAATATGAGTGAATATCAGATTAATGTAACGACTAGGGCACAAGCTCGAAAACTACAAGAGTCTCCCCGTGACATGACTTCTAACTGCAATTGGCCTGATCAACCAAGTGTTATTGGAAGTCATACGAAACCGAGGGAAGCGGTAGAGTTGAGATTTATAGAAAAAAATGAATTAGAGAGTTTAAGAAGACAAAATATAATAAATGTGGAAAGAAACGCGTTATGCTATGTAGAAAATAAGTCAACAATTTTTATTAATTCCGACTTCCAATCGCGATTGACGCGAGCCGCCTTCGTGAGGGAGTTAGAAATATTATGTAAAGAGATAAACGTCGACGAGATTTATATTTTGAAAAATAAGAATAATAAGATTTTTGTTGATAAATTATTAAATGAAGTTAAATCACTAGGAAATAAGTGCGCACTAAGATTTTATATATTAAACGACGTTCAACGAATAGATAATGTAGATGACAGGAAGGTCATTTTGAATGACTTCCATCTCTTGCCCACAAGTGGCCACGCGGGCATGAGAAGGATGTTCAATAATATTAAGAAATATTTTTACTGGTCAGGTTTAGAGAAAGATGTGCGACAATTTGTTAAAAAATGTGAGAAGTGTCAAAAATATAAACATGCTAGAATGGTTAAGGAACCAATGGTTATTACTTCTACGGCTAACACCGCATTCGATAAAATATACATAGATTTAGTAGGACCACTAGATAGGGACTACAATAATTATTCTTATATTTTTACCGTGCAATGCGAATTAACAAAATATGTTGTTGCTCACCCTTTAATTTCAAAACAGGCGGAGGAAGTGGCTCAAGCCTTAGTAAATTGTTTTATCCTTAAATATGGGATACCCAGAGCGATAGCAACTGACAGAGGAGCAGAGTTCATGTCTGCAGTATTCGAACAGGTTTGTAAACTTTTAAAAATAAATCACCTTAGTTCCACAGCTTACCATCACCAAACTATAGGTGCATTAGAAAATTCTCACAAACATTTAAACTCATTCTTGCGTATTCAAACAGATTGTCATCCAGAGTCATGGAGCCAATGGCTTCCATATTGGTGTTTCTCCTTTAATACTTCCGTACATACTGAAACTAAATTTACTCCATTCGAATTGGTATTTGGAAAAGTCTGTTCGCTACCAAGTAATCTAAATAACAATATAGTAGAGCCATTGTATAATCATGACAATTACCCTAATGAATTAAAATATCGCCTACAGCTATCGCAAAAAGAGGCAAAAGAGAATTTACTCAAAAGTAAAATAGCTAGGAAATTAGTGTATGATAAGTGTATTAACCCCATGGTGTATAAACCAAATGATTTAATTTTAATAAGAAATGAAAATTCTAACAAAATGGAAAGCGTATATTCAGGTCCTTATATTGTCGTCAAAGATATGACACCAAATGTACAAGTAAATAAAAATGGTAAATTGGACATAATCCATAAAAATCGCACAAAATTATTTACACCTAATAATTAATTTTAATATGTACACTCACTTCTATTTATATAATCAAATATTATAATCATTGACAATTATTAACAATGTTATGTACCAATTTTTATACGATTGACTATATTCAATTTAAGTATTAAGTTTGAAAAAAAAAATTACTTTGTATTTTTTTTTTTTCATTTATGGTAAGGAGGTGTGGTGTGTATCAACCTTAACATAGTATATTTATTATAGTGTGTACTAACCCTAATAATCTGTATTCTTTTAAACACTTTATATTATGTGTTTTCTATACAATAAAGCCAGTATTGTCTCAACATTCGGTGTTTCAATATCTCTCAAATATCCCCGCCTTATCAGCGCTCTATTATGCACTGTTACTAACTTTTTCTTTTTCGTTACCCCTAAGACCTATGTCACTACCCGGGTGATTACCCCCAGGTTGGGAATCCAGGTAGTAGACTATATCAAATCAAGTAATTTTAGTAACACCAATATGTAACCACCTACCTAGTAAATAACTGATATCTTATAAGAAGCTACATTCTGTAGTGCCCGGCTTTGCGTACTATAAATCGAGTTAAATTACTGATACTTACGGAATTCCAATAATGTAACCCTAGAAGGTCAGAAGCTAATAATATTATAAGATATTCTCTTCGGTATCTTTTTCATGACGGTATTAAAAATTTATACCTTGGTTCACATTATTAAATTTTTAGTAGGAATCCCTACTTTTTTATATCTTGGTTTACATTATTGAAATTTTAGTAGGAATCCTTTCTTATTTCATACCTTGGTTTACATTGTTGAAAGTATAGTAGGAATCCCTATTTATTTTCTTGTAAACTATGTTGCCAATGTTAATTATAGATAATGTAGTAATCTGTCAAATTGTGAAAGAAGTAATTAAAACCGTCCAGTAGTTTATGAGTTTATTCGTATCGGACATGCAATAAAAATATTTCCCCTTCATTGCAATTTGTTATGTATCTTTGGTTTTGCCTTTCTGGTCAAACTTGATTTCGACAACAGCATTTAAAAAAAATCTCAGAAATAATCTTGCATCCATAATACAAGTTCTCTTTGTATTGTATTCTATGGCGATTGTTTATAATATATAATTGTTACTATTTTCAGATTCTTCAGAAACAAGGACAGTGAAAGTATCTCCGCAGTCTGGTAAACAAGACACGTTACTAAGTGGACTTCTCAAAAATACCAGGTGAATGGTTTTATTAGCTACCTGCCAGTTAGCAGCCTCCAGCGTAAATCCAGGGTAAAACCAGGATATCAGTTATTATCAGTCGGATTATCAGTTGATATGCTACCTGCCTATATTAATATGAAATGGTTAATGAGGGTGGTTGGAGTAAGTTTTGTTGGTTGATTCACCCAGTGTAATTAGCTTGTTTCTGTTTTTTCTTTGTGTACCTACATTATCCAAACATGCGTTCTCTCACGAACCAAGTTGAAAGGAAATTACTTCTGGGAACAACAGCTTAGATTTCCCTCTGTACCACGTAAGCGCTCGATATTATGATTATCATACCACACAAACGGTCACCCATAGAAGGGAATCTCTGTGAACTTTAAAGTAAAGTTCTTTATTGCGCAAGAAAAATAAGGTTACATAAGATCTTAAAATTAAATACAAGGTATCACTTGATCCTACCCTTTCAGGCATATGCACATTTATTTTTTGTTTTACAATATTTATAAATTTCATAAGAAGCCGTTTGTGACACACAAAATCAACTCTGCTTTATTTCAGTGATCGTATCCGATCGTATTGGTTTGTGTTCACCAGGGATGAGCGAGCATGCGTTGCGGGGAATGTGTTTGTTAAGAATAAATAGCAGAGATCACAGGGGTTATTCGAAACGCACCCTTAACTTAATGGCGCTACGAATGCTTCTGCAAAAGTCATTGTATTTATGTTAGGTTCTTGTCTAATGTCAGCGAGCAGATGTTCAGCAAGTGTATAGCATTTGTACTAAAACTCTTCCTAAATTCTTCCGTAGGTATGCGGTGTCTATATCCGCCTTTAACAATGCAGGTTCCGGCCCATTTTCACTTCCAATACTTCAGGACACCAGAGAAGGAGGTTTGTTACTTGTATATCCTCCTGCTTTCAATCTAGGTGACTGGGCTTTTTAGGTTCTGTCGTGATTCTGACCACCTATTTGTTTTAGCTTTTCTAAAATTTATCCTTTTGTTATGTCAATAAAAAGTAGCTATAAGTAGCATATTAACATTAGAAATTAATTAATATATAAGCCATTTTACTCGTATATTTTTAACCGTTATCTTTATCATTATAAACAATGTAAAAATGTGTGTATATTGTTTTGTTTTATTTTATTTGGGAGGCTTACAGCCAACTCTGCTATATAATTATAAAACATATGTTCTAAAAGCCAATAACAAGCTTCCACATATAACAATTGAGTAACATTAACCAGAAATGTACATTTTAATTTAGATTAATAATCAATTTACACAGTGTTGGTTAATTAATTAATTACGGTTAATTGTTGTATGATAACTATTTGTCATTTACGTTACGAGTAACGTCGCTTAGCATAGCAAGTTAGTATTGGCCACGTAGCATTGCCGCGAAGAATTTCTACGTAACTTTACCGAGTATCATTGCCCTGTTCTCCTTGCACGTAGCGTAGTACTTCGTTGCTCTTATAGCATTGCCGCGTTTGCCACTCAAGTAGTATTTCCGCGTTTGCCGCACTCGTAGCTTTGCCGCGTTTGTCGCTCACGTTCACGTAGCAAATTTATCGAGACTTTCCCCGCAAGCTTACGCCTGCAGTCATAGATAATATTAATTTATCTTGACCTTCATAACTACTACATCTGAGCCCTTATTCTATAAAGCATTATTCATTGAAGACTTATGCTCTCCTTTGAGTCTGGTTGCTTGTAGCGATAACACCACCTAGATTTGCATTTTTCTGGCACGTATTCTGTAGTTTTTAAGATTTTGTAAACAGACAGTATATCAATCTATTACTTATTTTTTCAGCTCCCGAGCAGGCCCCTCCTTCGGTGGAATGCACAGCAGTGTCATCGACCTCCCTGCGAGTTGGCTGGCAGTCCATCGCGGTCACAGGACAAGGCAGCTCTCTTATTGGTTACATGGTGCTTTATGCTACTGAAGGTAACTTTTTCAAAATAAGTTTTCAAAAGCGCTGCAAAAAGCGATATTTTATCATAGAATACGGATAGTGATGCTTTCTATGTTCGAAGAACTTCAAAATGAGTTTTCATAAATGCTGCAGAAACAGCAAATAGTCATATGCAGTGACGTGACTTATAGTAAACATTGAGAAAATTACAATACGTTTCCACAAATGACGTTTTTGTTACAGCACTTCAAATGATAAAGAATATATAACTTAAACCATTGGTATCCTATACTGACTATATAATATTAACAACATAAATAAATTTACGCCTGTTTCCCCGAAGGGGTAGGCAGAGGCATATTATACGCCCACACTTCGCTAATTATATAGTTGGTCCCACGTAATATGTGGCGAGCTTATTGCCGCTTACCGGGCACTGTTGTGTTCGCCAGAGCCTCGTCTGTTGGTTTCTTACCATATATTAATCATCAGAACTTATTCAATTGCGCCTGTTTTATGTTATGGTTATTGTCAAACGCAATATACTTTTTATATCACATGATATCAGGATTGTAAACCAGTCTCAACCACCTTAGCCTTGTCAGAATGTCTTGCGGTTGCAATGTAAACGAAGTCGTGTCCCGCAGTTGCCGTGTAAACCAAATTGTGTCTTCGGTCGGAATGTAAACCAAATCGTGGATTGCAGATAGGTCGTGGGTAAACCAGTCGTCGCTGCACACCGAGCTTTACCTGCAGGGGTTGGCTCGGTACACCAACTACACGCTGAAGGTGGCTGGATTCTCCAACTTCGGGGTCGGACCTTACTCCTACCCTATCGTATGCGCAACTTTGCAGGATGGTAAGTTAAGAATTTTTATTTGCACAAATTTAATCTTTCTTGGTTAAAACATCATCTTTCATCATTTCATTGTCCCATTAACGTCCACTACTGAGCACGAGCCTCCTCTCACAAATCAAGGTGTGAGGGTATTGGGTCATACTCCACCACGCTGACCCAGTGCGGATTGGTGGAGGCAGGTGTATGGCGTCCTGCTGTTAGAATTTATCAAGCCGCCCATTAGGCCTCTAACATGGCTTAACGACTATCACATTTAATGATAACCGGGACCAACGGCTTAGCGTGCCTTCCGAAGCACGGAAGCGCTCGATATCAAATGCCACACAAACGGTCACCCATCCAAGGACTGACCTCTGTAAACTCTGCTGTACTTCGGTGATAGTTTCCGATCACTGAGTTCCACAGAGCTACGAGCGCTACGGTTAAAACATACCTTTGCGCAAATTCATTGTAAGAAATTGAATGTTAACAATTTATCTGAAGCTATTCAAGTAAGAATACAAGATAACCTCAAAACAACGACATCGACACGACAAACGCTGAAACAAGAAAGAGCCTTAATCATTTTAGAGTTATTGCGGGCATAACATGAAATCATTAAATCTATGGTCTTTGGTCTGAAAATAAATGATTTTTATTTTTATTTTATTTTAAAAAAAAAATATATCAAATTAATTTTATAACAAAATACTTTTATATGATTTCCATGAATGCAGTAAAGTATAAAAATTAAAGGCTTTTAAAAATGTGATTACGATTTTTGTATGATTAATTTCCATTTTCTACCTCTATAGTACCCAGTGCCCCAGCAGACATTAAGGTAGTGGTGATATCGTCGAGCTCACTGCTGGTCAGCTGGAAGAAGCCTGAACATCCAAACGGGGAGCTTCTTTACTACACCGTTTACGTCAAACCTACTTCTAGGTAAGAGTATTTTCTTTCACACAAAGACAGAGATCACAGAGGTTATTCGAAACGCATCCTTAACTTAAGTGGCGCTACGAATGCTTTTGCAAAAGTCATTGTAATATATTTATTCTTGGTTCTTGTCTAATTCTTTTTCTTGGCATCCATGGACCCACAGTTGGAAGACATCTTCTATTTATAGTTTTAAAGTTAAGGTAGTTTATTTAAGTTGTTTAGGTACTATATCTTTTTGGTGTTCTTAATGTTATATTTCAACTTTGTATTCACATTATGAGATGAAGTTAACTCATTTTTAATAAATGATGTATGCCCAAGACAATAGATGGTACTGCAAGCGCGTCGTTTTTTTTTTAATTTTTATTTTTATTTTAATACACACAGAGAAATATACAAACAGAAAAACTAAGAAACATTACGTGCAGGGCACAGCTTATTCCATAAATCAATATCTTCCAGCTAGCTTTAATTCAGTATCTCTCTAATTTACAAATATAATCTCTCTTAACGTCTTACTACTGCTTTTTTCGTTTTTTTGGGATGAAAAATTATCAATCCGTGTCCCGCTATGAGTGGAGCAGTTCCATCTTGAACCTGCTATGTCCCGGGTCCCTTTCGAAAAATCCCGCAACCCCGACCGGCTATGCCCCTCAATGTCTAGCTACATTTACAACAGCTACAACGTATCTCTTTACATTGTGCCCTGAAGTTTGGCGCGAAGGTTGGATTAACGCAAGTCATCTTCATATCCCTGCAGACCCTTAATTAATCAAATTGGTCGCTATTGGTGGTAGGAGAATAATAAATAATAATAATAAATAAATAAATATTTTCAAACAATTACACCAATTATTAAGTTCCAAGATAAGTATCATTAAGAACTTGTGTTATGGATGCTAAATAAGGGATAAACATACATGAATACTATTTTTTTTGGAAATAAATACTTAATATACATAGGGAAACACCCAGACCAGAACAAATATTCATGTTCATGCACACAAAAAATTGTCCTGTGTGGGAATCGAACCCACGACCTTGGAGCGGTGAGCGGGTATACTTGCCACCACGCCATATCGGTCGTCAATATATTAGATAAGAGTTGGAAATATACTAGCGGCGTGCGTGAAATGCTCAATAAGAGTTAAAAAGTGGTTAAAGGTACTCCTTATTGCACTAGCTATTTGCCAAAGAAAATCCCGCCAGTGTCCGTTTTATTATTTTGCAAATTAACCACTACAAACAGACATACAACCATTTTTGGTTAAAGTATTTTGTTACTATCACATGCATTTAATTATTAGCTCTTTTTTTACATTAGAAATAGAAACTTTATCTAATTTATTTTCTTAGCTTTTTCTTATTATGTAGCAACACCTAAACTATAAGATTTCTTACAGCAACGGTCCTCCGCAAACTATCCAAGTAGAAGCAGACGGGAGGACTACTACTGAACTCAAAGAGCTGATTAGTGGCAGGACCTACGAGATCTGGATGACTGCAAGCACAGTGGCGGGGGAAGGCAGTACCACTAAACGTGTGACTCACACCCCTACACACAGAGGTATATATGTTGAAACTATTTTTAATGTGCCACATCGTAATTGTTACATCCTGCCTGACGAAAAGCAGCTGGTGCCGTCTAACAAAATTAATTATCTTTTTGTATGAATGATGCTAAATTTGTTTTTTCTGATTTGTCAATTTTATGAATAATGTCTTCGTTAATAATTTTAAAAGTAGCTCAAAGGTCTCTATACAACAATAATAATAATACAACTTAATATTTTGGCTTATTTTTAATGTGACACGTTATAATGGTCACATTCTACCTGATGGCAAGCAGCTGAAGCCGTCCAACAAAGCGTGGAAGAACTGTGAATGATGACGCAACGTGAAGCACGGCAGCAAGCGCACCCTCTCATGACTGCCGGATCAATGATATAATTTGCGAAGTGATCCAAATGTCTATTTCTTATTTGTCAATTTTATGGACGTCTTCTCAAAGTTATTAAACCTCAACGGAAAGTTTTATTAGGCTTTACAAAAAATTAAGTGGAAAAAAACTTTATGCATCGTATTTTTTTTAAGCTTTACCAATTGTACCCAAACATCATAAATCCATATGTTACTAGTGGGTGACTCCCTTGTCTCATAGTGGGGGCAGATGTGTTGACTCTCTACTTCAATTGCTCCTAGGCTGCGCAACCACTACATTTCTTGGTCCTTTTCTATATAACAGAATAAATCTTTCATTGGGAATCTACCCAATGAACATTTTTGCATGTAAAAATAGTATTAGAGAATGGTTAAAAACCACATAGAAACAGAGTACTTATTATTGGTTGTTAAGTAGTACGATAGTGTTTAAGTAATATAAGGAATTTTGTCAAATAAGCACTAACACGTATTTATTGAGAATACCTAAGACACAAATAATTAAGTTTACTTAGTTTAGGTAGATAACACTTTAATTAATTGCATTACTAATCCAATTAATGTTCGTAAAATAGGCTAGTTATTATACAGAAATAAATTAAATTTGTTTCTGTTTTTCCTTTCCTCACGATGTTGTCATACAAAGAGTTAGATGAAGCAAGGTATTCCTCCACAGTGGTAGCAGGCGTATGGTCCCTAGGCGGCCCAGTATCCGCTCGAGCCGGCGGAGCCCTGCTCCTAGCCTGCGCGAGCGGTGGGGCGCCGGCGCCGCGTACAGTGTGGTACCACAACCACTACATCATCACGCACCATCCTCGCTTCACCAGAAACCATGACGATAGTCTGCTTATTAACAGTATGAATATTGCTTTCATTTACTCTATTGCCTTTTTTACATTGTTGCGGGTTTTTTACTATTGGCATTTTTACACTTTTGTCGTCTCGTCACTGTTATAGTCTGAGTAAAACTATACAGTCTTCTTTACATATTTTTTACAGTATTAGTTTTAGTTCGAGGGTATTTTGTTATAAAGCTGCGCGCCTTCAAAGGTGATCATTTTTTTTCCATAACTCGTTCTTACTTTGGGCAACACAAGGAAACTAGCTCGGCGGGTACTTCGATTATTGAGTTGTTTAGCGGTATCAAATGTTAAACTTGTATGGAGAGAGCTATTTAATATTTTTTTTACTAGAATGCATAAACTGTAATTATGTAATTGTTTGATATTCATTAAATTTAAATCATTGTATATTTTTTTTGTTGGTGTTAAATAGTGATATCTAAATAGAATTTTGATTACTTTGTTTTGAGCCACTTGAAGATCCGCTAATTTTGTTTTGCAAGCACTGCCCCAAATTTTTTCTCAAAATTCCTTAGAACTTCAATAGCGTCTTTTCTAAATTTTCAGATATAGACCAGTCTTTAAGCGGCAACTACACCTGCCTCGCAAAGAACCTGTATGGCTCGGACTCGGTGGAGTACCAGGTGACAGTGCTGCCGTTGCCTGAAGCTCCACTCCTCAGGGCCACTCCATACAAGGACTCTGTCTTGGTGGAGTGGGAACAGCCTTACTACACCATGGGGAATAGGACTGGGCAGAAGATTAGTTAGTATCCAGGACTCATATTTTGATCAATATTGACTTGATTTTGAAATGTGTCTCTTTGATTTTTTTTTAATGTGACACTTCATAATGACTACATCCTGTCTGATGAAAAGTAGTCGATGCAGTCCAAAAAAAAAAAAGCGCTTCATACCGTTAAATAAGCACGGTACAAAGCGCATCCACTCATAACGCCTGCTATGCCGTTTCACGCCCCGCTTAAAAGACCCGGGATCATAGGAAATAGAAAACACATTTTTTTTCACACAACGAATTTCAGAGCTTAGTGATACCTTAGTGATAGATAATGATATTTTAAGATTTGATAATGCCTTTTGCGAAGCATTTGAGAGACTAGCGTCTTATTTATATTAAAATAAAAAACCTGTATCACTATATCATATTCTTTTTCACATGACTGTTTTTTATAAAGTTAAAATATATAAAATATATAAAATTGGATAAGCATTACATATATGTTGTCCCTCAAGGAAGCGTCCTGGGCCCTTTGCTTTTACTGAATTATAACGACATCAAATAATCGCTTTTCTTATATCTGCAATTTGTTTTATATTATGTACAGATTAAACAGTAACGCCATAACTGTATGAATTTCGGTTAAAGAATCTTAGACCTACATTTGTTTAGATAAAATATATCTAATTGCTTTACTGTTCCGATATTCTAGATACACTCAACCGTAATGAATAAAGCAATGTTTAGTAAACTAAAAATGTTTTGTTGGACTTAATATTTGAAATTCTCCATGGATGTCCTTCTCATAAAATTGACGAGAACTAACAACCTCCTATCTGATATCTGAATGAAAAAATGCCACAGCGGCAGTAAGACTGCCACCGTAACGCTGATATTCTACTTATTTTGCAAGTGGTTTTATCATTATAAATAATGATTGTCTTTTCAGCATATAGCCTAACATGGAAAGAAGCCACAGGACCTTGGCAAGAAGCATGGCCTTCTACCAGATTGCCAATTTCCTCAGACTCCAATAAATACCTCCTCACGGGTCTAAAATGCGGCACCAAGTACTCTCTGAGGATTACGGCTACCAATAAAGTTGGCACTTCGCAACCTGCGTATTTGGATGTCAGCACTTTGGGTGGTGGTGAGTAGTTCTTCTTTGTTCTTGTAGGTACTTTTTCGTATGATTTGAAATGAAATGAAATGAAATGAAATGAAATGAAATGAAATGAAATGAAATGAAATGAAATGAAATGAAATGAAATGAAATGAAATGAAATGAAATGAAATGAAATGAAATGAAAATGAAATGAAATAAAATTTTATTTAGACATAAGACACATAAACATAAACAAAAAACAGTATTCAAATCAGTAAACAATTTTTACACAGTTTACATATAGTATGCCTAAAAAGGACTCCACTCAGCATGTGCTGCAGTGGAGGGCCACAACAGCGCTGGTCTTCCGTGGAGACCTTATAACTTACTTATTTGAACCTACTTAAGCCCGTAGAAGGGATCTGCTAGTCGTAATATATTCAATAGTAGATGAAATATATTTTCGAATAGGTATATTTTAAAACCAGACCAGAATCAGCTGACTGGGTCAATTAACTTTGGAATTGATCTTTAAATGAAATTGCGTAAGGTCTGTGCAGGTTTCATGACTATTCAATTGAAGAGGCCCTGAGAGTAGCGATAGCCCAGTGGCGAGTTTTCGAAGTTATGTGCGTAATTATCGCATACTCCGTACCTCGGAAAGCACGTTAAGCCGTTGGTCCCGGCTGTCATGAACATCTATGGCATTCGTTATTAGGAAGTCAGTGCCTTCTAACACACTGACAGCTGGTTTAACCATAGAATGATGTTTCCCTGTGGGTTGCGGAGGTCAGATGGCTCCACTTAATAACTGAAATTCAGTCAATTCTGGTTGAACCAGTGAGCAGACCCTGGGCCCTAAGCTTAAGTCTAGGGCAACCGGGATAATGCTAGGATATGTGTATGTGAATTGAAAAGGCCCTGCATTTATACCTAACTTTTCATATGAACTGTTCGATGATCCCTCAGAACAGGGTGATACATAGCCATAAGATAGAGACGACTCAAATAAGCAATAAATAATTATACTATGAAGTTTCCAATTATAATAACGCCGTTGTCTTTAAACTTTTTGAATGTTTTTTTTATAATAATATACATGTTACATACATACATAAATTCACGCCTGTTTCCCCGAAGGGGTAGGCAGAGGCATATTCTACGCCCACACTTCACCAGTTATATAGTTGGTCCCACGTAATAGGTGGCGAGCCTATTCCCGCTTACCGGGCACTGCTATGTTCGCCAGAGCCTCGTCCGTTGATCAGAAGGTGCACCACTTGCAAGTGAGGTTGGCTTGGGCTCTTTAGATCTTGGTAGGAACCCTATACACCCATATACATATTATAATAATATGTAACACATAAATAAGAATTGTAATCCCACCAGCGCCAATCCCACCATTAACAACGGAGTGGCTCTACAGCAACAGTACGCACATAGCGGCGCGCCTGGCGGGCTGGCGTGGCGCGGGATGCGTCTTGCTGAGCGCCAGGATGCACTACCGACGCAGGGACGGCAGGACCTGGCTACCCGCTGACCTGGCGGTAAGTTTTATCTACCCAACCAGAGATGGCGCTGTAGTATTGCTTAGCCTTTCTTTTACACCACCAGGTAGTGCTCAAGCATAGTGATGCAAAATGGAAGCCGTAGCCTATGGACATCAATATTCAAGTATCAGGTTTAGTTGGTAACCACATTTGCCTTTCTAGTTTCCACTTACAAGTTATTAGATAAAATTTAGTGTCAAGTTAACAATAATAAAAGTAAACTTTATTTCATACACTAATACATAGCAATTGAAAACTTCAAAAAAATATAAAAATTAAAAAAAAACTAAATATACAATGAAATCAGGAAGCTTAAATTCACTTACATATAAAAATTAAGTGTAAGTGAATTTAAGTGCCAGTTCCGAGCCACCGCTCTGTGAGAAAAACTGAGAAGAAACTCCCAGGCTATGCTCTTTTAAATTATCAATTGAATATAACAATGTAAAACACATACAGTGAACATTTGAAAATATTGAAAGGGTCCCCAGAAGCCGTAATCAATAAAGTAGCAATAATTTAATACTCTATAGTTTTGAGTCGGTTCAATCGCAAAATGTCCCCTGTTCCAGAAACCCAGTAGGTTAAGGTTTTTTTATAGCCAAGTGAAAGCAATTCAGTTTTTATAATTTACTTTTGTTTCTCGTAATATTTAAAAATAGACGTGTTTTCCTGCAGGGGAAATTTTGCGTCAGGGTCATTTTGCAACTGAGTGAGACTAGTTAGAGTCACTACTGCGAAACACATTTTTTTACCTGCTTATTGAATCGTACATCCTGACTGTGTTTCATATGAAATATCATATATGCCCCTTACCCTTCTACTTAGTACATTGGCGCGTTGGTTTTGAAGTTGACATTCCTAGAAGCTTAGCTGAGCTAAACGACTTTTTTGGCGACTGATAAGGCGTGGTGGCACTTCACTCCTGAGGTCGTGGGTTCGATTTCCACACAGAACAAATCTTTGTGTGTTTAAACACGAATATTTGTTCTGGTCTGGGTGTTTTCCTATGTATATTAAGTATGTATTTACCACTAAAAAGTATGTATGTATGTTTATTTGTTATTTAGTATCCATAACACAAGTTCTTAGTGGTACTTATCTTGGAATGAAATGATTGGTGTAATTGGCAGAAATATATATGTTTATTTTAAACTTAAATAAAATAACTGACTTCTAAACCAAATTCCAGCCCTTCACAGAGCAGTCTCGCTGGAACTCGGTGACCCAGTTTGAGGCCCCCTTCGAGGCCCCTTACCCAGCTGGCGTGGACGGCGTGGTAGCCGTGGGAGGCCTGGCGCCAGGTACCTGGTACCAGGTGAAGGTGACCGCCACCAACGAGGCCGGGACTGTTGCCACCGTTTATAACTACGCTACGAAAAACGAGGATGGCAGTGAGTTATTCATTTGCTTAGCGCATAGTCTCTTCCAGGTGATATGAAAGGCACACAGAAATACTATATACATAAAACTCGTACGAGTTAACTGTGCACCTCGCACTGTGACGTAGTTTGGAAGGGCGCGTTAGCAAAAAAAAAAGAGGTCTACTAGGTCATTTTACTTTTGACGTTTCGCTATAAAAGTGATACATATGGATTGATATATATAACAGCTTGACAATAAAGAGACGACAAAAATGAGGGCACTAGATTTTTATTGCGGTGACATTTTTGATAGTCTAAGATCATTTCTGTATGTAACGATAAGAAAATGCGACGCTGCTCCGCCGTGCACAACCCGCCTCCCCAGCGTGCAGATATTATTTAAGATGCGTGTACTCGTTAGATGCTATCGCTACTGAGCGCTTAGGGCGAATGCGGGGCGTTGCGCAGGGAAGCGGGAGAGGAGTCGCATTCCAGCGGGGTGCATAGTTGATTCGTGCGAGTTGTACAATCACACCTGCGTCCCCGAAGGAGTAGGCAGAGGCATATTACACGCCCACATTTCGCCAATTGTATTGTTGGTTCCACGTAATAGGTGGCGAGCCTATTGCCGCTTATCGGAAACTTTCATGTTTGCTAGAGCCTCGTCCGTTGATCGGCAGATGCACTATTATCAGCACGCTGGGCAGGCGGGTTGATGATCGCAGTTCACGCCAGTTGGCAGAATGACGCTGCTGATAATTATCCGGTAGCATTTATCTTCGTCTATGTTTACGACTCCCCATGAGAAGAGAGGGGATGGCACTGTTCTAGGCCGGCCACACGCCCTAGTGAGACTTCAATAGGCTCATATGCTGATGGTATCTTGTATCTGTACGCTGTCGTGTGTGGTGTGCAGGCGAGGTGGGTCCGCCGTCTGAGTCCCTGGACCTGAACGTGGTGGTGATCGCGGCCAGCTGCGCGCTGCTTGCGGCCTGCCTGCTCGGCTGTCTCTACATACTGCTCAAGAGGCACAGGTGGGATCTTCATCTTATTTCTTTAACCACTTCTCAACTTAATTCCCCTACTGAACTTAGATGACGTTAATAAGAGCTTTATTGAGTTAAACTTGAATATAAGATTTTTTACTGTAAATTTAACCTTACTCCTTATTTTCTTACTTCTAACTGTTACTTTCCTTCTACTCCTCATCGTCCCAACACTATTTTATTTTTTTAGAATAAGAGAAGGATTACTTAATTTTTCTGGGTTTAGCTGTCTATAGACTAATTCACGTAATTAGCGACCTGTGTACGAATGCATTAATTTAGTTCATTGAGATAGTCTTTTGAGCTGTACCACAACAAAAACAATTCTGGTTCCTAAAATTTTGTAGTTATTTATTGTATGAGACATAAGGCGACTATACAGGGTTACAGGTTAAGTCGACCTATTCCCGTTGAGGGCGTGTAGTTTACATCGTTTCTGACTGATTTGCCTATGGAACACCCTATCCTAAATCTAACCGTTTTCGAGATATTTTAATTTAACTGCTTTTTAAAAAAAAGCTAAATAAAAACAGAAGCGTTGTTGCATGTTGAACATAAAATTTAGTAATATTTTGTTGAAAATTTAATAAATTTAGTGTCTTGTACTCATGTGTTATTTTATTTAGCTTTTTTTTGTCTCCCCTTTAGCATATGAAACTAAGATTTTTCTACAATTTTTTTGATAAAACCCTAGATTGTTATACCTTGTTGGATAACTAATGAAACGTAGATATTTTAAAGCGCATTTGCAAAACAGGTGCCGTAATTTTTTTTTAAGATATCCTTTTAAGAAAAATATACATTCTAAAATTTTATATTTTTCTTCAAGTGTTTATTGTCCACTACGACTAATTTATTCATTTTATGTAAAATATTGGTTATTGAGCTCTCGAAGCATCTTATTTTACATGTAAAAAACAAACAATTGTAACAATAAGACTTACACATTTGAAAATATCTTAGCTGATAGCCGGAAGTCGGGTATTTTTTATAAAAAGCAGTTAAATTAAAATATCTCGAAAACGGTTAGATTTAGGATAGGGTGTTACATAGGCAAGTCAGTCAGAAACGATGTAAACTACACGCCCTCAACGGGAATAGGTCGACTTAACCTGTAACCCTGTATATTCTCCTCTTGCTCTTACTGATCCTAAACCTGGTTTTCTCCATATTCACTTTCTTATCTTATTCTTTCTACTGCTTCCCTACCTGTTCTTATTCCTATATATACATACATACATACATTCACGCCTGTTTCCCCGAAGGGGTAGGCAGAGGCATATTATTGGCATAATTCGCCAATTATATAGTTGGTTCCAAGTAATAGGTAGCGAGCCTATTGCCGCTAACCGGGCACTATTATGTTCACCAGAGCCTCGTCCGTTGATCGGCAGGCGCACCACTTGCAGGTGAGGTTGGCTTGGGCTCCTCAGGTCTTGATAGGATCCTTATACATACTGTTATGTCGCTTTTAAGTATACCACAGCATTAAATACTTGTCATTCGTCCTAGAAATATACCTGCATCATCACGGATTAGATCTAATCCGTGTGCATCACCTACTACTAACTCGCTGGCCATTAATCTCCAACAAAATTTAAATTACAGAGACGGCAACCTAACCGATTACAGAGACTCGATAACGGTAGATAACAAGTCGGAGAGTGGAAACCTCACAGCCAACACATCCCACACCAACCTGGCGAATATTAAGGAGAACGCCATCAACGCTCAGAACAGGATATACAGTGCTCCAATACACGCCAGGAATAATAGTAAACACGGTAAGTCGACTCAGATTTAATTTGAAAAAGCAATTGGGTTTTTTTACTACAAAAAATCTGTAATAACCGATGTAATAATGATAATAAATCTTTATTACACATTCCAGCATTTGCAGTAATAATTTACAATGACAACCGCACTAGGCAATATTTAATTGATAATTTAAAAGAGCTTAACCTGTGAGTTTATTGTCAGATCTTCTCACAGGGCGGTGGCTCGGAACTGGCACTTAGATTCACTTACACTTCATTTAAATTTTTTGCATGTAAGTGAATCTAAGCTTCGTGATTGGTTTGTTAATTAATTAATATTTAGTTTTTTATTTATTTATATTTAGTTTTGACGTTTTCAAATGCTATGTAATAGTTTATGAAATAAAGAACTTTTTACTTTACTATGCCTGGTAAAGATGATCATTTTAATCTTAAAGACAACAAAGTATATATATATTTTGACTTTGACTTTGACTTTATTTTAAAGCAGTTACCTGATGATTTAAAATACTCAGTTTTTAAACTAAAAGTAACAATTGTTTCCCAGCGATAATTTATCGGTAATATCTCTCGTTATGTCTAGAATGGTCTCTTTTTTTTAAATAAAATCAATCAATGAATTTTTTTTGCTTCAGAACTGTACGAGATAAGTCCGTACGCACAATTCGCAGTTGGATTTCGCACTTTCGGGCACGTCGAGAACCAAGACTTGCCTACGAGGCACGGGAAACACAGATATGACACAGGTTAGTAGCAAGAACTCATTAAAAAACATTTGTGTTTTTCTATGTATATTAAGTACTATGTATTTACAAAAAAATTTTGGTTCGATTCCCACGCAGGACAAATGTTTGTGTGCATGAACATGAATATTTATTTTGGTCTGGGTGTTTTTCTATATATATTAAGTATTAATTTACAAAGAAAAAAAAGTATTTATGTATGTTTATCCGTTATTTAGTATCCATAACACAAGTTCTTAATGATACTTATCTTGGAACTAAATAATTGGTGTAAGTGTCAGAAATATTTAGTTATTTCGAGGATCAGAAGATGCGGGTAAGTGGTCGGTCTTTTAGAAAAAGGTGACTGATAAGGTTCCAACTGAGCACGGCTTTTTCTCACGAACCAGGTAAGAAGTGTTTGGTTCAGTGCGGATTGGCGAAGGCAAGTCTGTGGAGTCCTGCAGATAGAATTTTTCAAGCTTATAACTTGATAGCTATAATATAATATATAATATATAAGCTATATAAGCTTATAACAAGGGCATATAACTTTGATAACGTCTTTCCCATAATATAGAGATAAGTTTTCTATGAATTAATGTCACAGAAAATTAGCCTTATAGCACTGCCTCTACAATAGGTTAAATTCTATTAGGGGTATTTGCCCGAAATCACTACGCTGGGCAGGTGGGCTGTTGGTCGCAGTTCAAGCCGGTACGCAAGATGACGCTGCAGATAATTTTTATAGGTGTAGTACAAAAGAACTATTTCACTACTCAAGAAGTAGTGCGGAAGAAACAGCTCAATGCTAATATTTCTCTGTTTTATTTTAGAGACGAGTTTTCAAGTGTGTTCGGAGTCTGAAGATAGTGACAGTGTTTCCAAATCGACACTCAAAAGTGTACCTAGAAGTAAGTAAATTATACACAAATGTTTTGTTTATTTTTCTTTTTGTTAATTAAATACTTTTTTAGGTTTTATGATACGTGTCATAAAAATTATCAAATGTGTCAACCTAACCTTACCGCCCACTTTAACAATGCTACATAGTTCAGCTATCTGACGCTAGATGTCATAATTTTTAATAAGTACTCGCAATTACAGATGGCAGAAGACTTCTTGGCGGGAAAATGAAACGTCATGAGCAGACTTTTTGTTTTATTTTCTAAAATTTGTGATATTTCGGACATTTATGTATCATAACGGTGGATTATTAACCGTTAAGTGTTTGTAAACGTACATGAGTGTTGGTAAATAAACTAATCAGTGTAACATCACTTTTCAATTTCTTTTAAGAAGTCCATGTGAGATCTCGGTATAGTTCCGCATCTTTACTGTGGACTTAAGGGGCTTAGGGGGAGGGCATCACATTTACCATTTATTATCTTTATCACCACTCATTGCCATTTACTATTATTTATATACTATTAATATATCTCTTACTTACTCACTGGCTAAATGTGATATACGCTCGAAGCCATTATTTAAAAGAAAAAAATAAATAAAAAATGGCAGTACAATTTACATTTGCCGCCAGAACACTAATTATAGTAACTTTTACTTAATAAAAAGGCAGCTAATACACACAGTTTTAAAAAAAAGCTTCCTAGCTGACATTTATAACGTTAGTTTAACTTGATAGTTGAGAATGATAACTGTACTGAACGTTAAACTCTTCTTTATCTTTCTCTTTTTATTATTCTATTAGTATTATTCTGAAAGTATGATTCTGATGGGCATAGGGATCCTACCTTTTTTTTTTTTTTTACGTCGGTAACAAAATGCATTTACGCACTGCCTTCCGGCCAAAGGGGGACCGAAAGGGGGTGTGGGACTCACCACCGGCAGACACGACTGCCTTCCTGCCTTCATTGCCTTCTTGCTTCTGCAATACCCAATAAAAATCTTCCGACGACGCCCGCCGCTTGTTGAGAAAGAGGCGGGGGCCAGTACCTAGGTTGCAGCTTCTGACACCCCGCCTGCGGCCAACTTCCTTCGGACTTAAGCCGGGAGGACCTTCTCAGAGAGGCGCAGTGGATGCACCCCTCCCACCTCCCCGTGCGACCATAGCGTGTATGGCCGACTTCCCGGAGGGTCCATGGTTAGACAGCAGGGGCCCCTGCCCCCACTGCCTAAACCCTCCTGGCCCGCTCGCTGCGCCCTCCACAGGTCCCTCTCAGTTTCCCCCCCAGTAGTCAGTACTAAGGGCACCCAGAGTCGTCGGCCTCCGGGAGGTACTCAGCCCCCCCACCACGCCAAGACCTGTCCGGGGGGATAGGGATCCTACCTAGACCTAAGGAGCCCAAGCCAACCTCACCTGCAATTGGTGCACCTGCCGATCAACGGACGAGGCTCTGGCTAACATAACAGTGCCCAATAAGCGGCAATAGGCTCGACACCTATTACGTGGGACCAACTATGTAACTGGCGAAATGTGGGCGTATAATAGGCCTCTGCCTACCCTTTCGGGGACACAGGCGTGAATTTATGTATGTATTATTCTGATAGGTTCACTGCTCAGTTAAAACTCATTACTAAACCAAAACACTTAGACGAATAATTTATAGTTGTAAATTAAAATGAAAGTACATTTATTCCTAATATTTTTTTTCTTCTTTCAGAAATGTGCAGAACTCCCCACCACAGATAACTAAACGGTAATTAATGTAAAATACATAATAAACTAGTTATTTTTAAAATAAAATATTCTGCAATCTGGGTTGAAATAAGAACTTACATGAATTATTATCCAATTATATAACGGAAACATAATTGTTGTACCTAAAGGGAAAAATACATTTTTTAAACATTATTCGTATATACTTACTAAACAGTACATAAAGGGCAGCTTGACAAAAACGTAAAACTGGGTGTTTAAGTAAAATGTATACTTTCCCCATATCAAAGAGTTGTTGTTGTTATACGCCCACAATTTGCCATATTTTTGGTCCCACGTAATAGGTGGCAAACATATTGCCACTTACCAGGGCCAACTTTTAGTTCGCCATAGCCTCGTCATTTGCTGGGCAGGTGCACCTCTTGCAGATTATGTTTTCTTGGATCCTTAAGCTCTTGGCGGGCTTCATACAACTATAAAACCAAGTCCTTATGCAATTATTATCTAATGTTCTGCTATTAATAATGTCTGTCAGTTAGTTTTCAATTTTAGCGAGCGTCGATAGCCCAGTGGCGTGACAAATGTACTTCATATTCAATGGGTCTGGGGTTCAAATCCTAATCGCGAATCACCTATGACTGCGAAAACATGTGCGTCATTGTCGCTTCCTCCGTGCCTTGGGAAGCACGTTAAGCCGCCGTGAGCCATCTATGGCAGTCGTTATTAGATAGTTAGTGGCTTCTAATATGCTGATAGATGGTTAAACCATAGCATGATGTAATAGGTTGGGGAAAAAGTCTTTTCGTATTTTTGTATGAAAAGTCAAGACATTTTTTTCAAAGTTTATTTACATTTATTTACAATATATATGTACCGTTTTGTTGAATAACTTTCTGCCATTTTGTGGGCAGAGACATTATCCCGTTACTGTAGAAACTTTGGGACTTCTGATCAAAAAAACGGAACAAATAGTTTTGGCAGTCCTCTCTTGAGGTCAACCTTACAGAACCTAAAGAATTCTGCAGAGACCGAAACAGGTGAAAATCTAAAGGCGCAAGGTCAGGGCTATATGGTGGATGCACTAGGACCTCCCAGTCGAACTCTCTTAATTTTTGCTGAGTGGCTAAAGATGTGTGTGGTCTAGCGTTATCGTGATGAAAGACCACACCCTTCCTGTTGATCAATTCCGGCCGTTTTCTCTCGACTGCTTACTTTAATCTCATCAGTTGCTGGCAGTAAAGATCAGAATCGATGGTTTTGCCGGGCGGTAAAAGCTCATAATAAACAATGCCCTTCCAATCCCACCATACACACAGCATCACCTTATTTCGTGTTAGGCCAGGTTTGGCCACAGTCTGTGAAGCCTGGCCAACTTTCGACCACGACCTTTTTCGCACGTTCTTGTCGTACGTGATCCACTTTTCATCGCCAGTTATCAATCTCTTCAAAAACGGCTCGGTTTCATTACGTCTCAATAATGAATCGCAAATGAGTACACGGTTCATTAAGTTTCTTTGAGTGAGCTCGTGTGGCACCCAAATATCGAGCTTTTTTGTATAACCAGCTTTCTTCAAATGGGTCAAAACTGTTTTATGGTCAATTCCCAGTTCTTCAGCTACATCGTAACTACTAATATGCCGATCTTGCTCCACTCTTTCAAAAATGGCGTCCATTTTATTCGTAACAGGGCGACCAGAGCGAGGTGCATCTTTAACATCAAAATTTCCGGACTGAAAACGTTTGAACCAAATTTGTGCTACTCTTACTGACACTGCATCAGGTCCATAAACATCACAAATTTTTTTCACTGCTTGAGTTGCATTTTTGCCTTTTTTATAATAAAATTTTAAAATGTATTGAATTTCTTCATTAGATTCACTCATTTTTACGGAGAGAAAAACAAATGAAAAATAGTGGGAAACAACTTTTTTTTATTTTTTTCTTTTCTTTATAATGGAACCTTTTTAATGTTACCAAAACCAGCCAGACACAAATAGTACAGTCAAAAAAAATTTATAATAAGTTTATACCTACGTTATGCGAAAAGACTTTTTCCCCGACCTAATATATACCTCAAGGTTTTGTGGAGGTCAGACTGCAGGCGCTCCAAGTAATAACTAATTCAACCAGAATCTGGGTAGACTAATAAACAGACCCTGGGCATAGGTTCTGGTGAGTAATATGATGGAAAGAAAGAAAGAAAATATATTCATTTGGTACACAAACAATTCACAATAACCAACTAAACTTATATACTAACTGGACTGTACCAAAAAGGTCACCGCTCAGCATGTGTCGCAGTGTGACCCACGAAGCTGATATTCTGCGGTAACCTAAAATAAATTATCAAAAAGCAATACTGAACACAAAAATAAAAATTATAGTCGAAGTGGCATTGTCGACGTTTCTTATTACAATAAAACAACTTACAAATTAAAAACTGATGAGGGAGTTAGTTGTAAATTATTCACCTTTACGTTTTTGACAAGCTGTCCTTTAAACACGTAATACTTACATACGAATACTACAGTGAAAATGAAGGGGTGTTATTTAACGTGTCTTCAAAATTAATAAATTGCCAACCTAACCTAACCTTTTTGTGCATCAAAATTACTGATTGAGCACCTAATCACCTCATTAGATGCTTACTCAGTAATTTTGATGATCAAAAAAGTATTTTTTAGAGGTTCAGTTTATTATATTCCAAATGAAGTAATATCTTACGAAATTTCTACATAGTTTACATACAATATTATAAAGATTGTAATTATTTATTAGTATTATTCTATAATAATAATATTAAACCCTTTGTAGTCTATCCAACGAATTTAAATATAAATATTATAATAATTGTTTTGTAAATACTTCTTTAATTTTTATGTATTTACAAAAAAAATAGGTATTGTTTGATAATAAATTAATCTATTTAAAACTTAGTTTTGTAAATTATAAAAGTAGCTTACACATAAATAGTTATAATTATATATGTAATTATTGTCATTACAAATGAATTGAACTGCCTAAATGTTAATTAATCAAGAAAATTATAGACAATTCACACGGACTTCTTGGCGGGAAAGTGAAGCGTCATGTCTGCAGTTTTGTTTTATTTTCTAAAATTTGTGATATTTCTAACATTAATGTGTAATAACCGTAGATTATTAACCGTTAAGTGTTTGTGAATATACATGAGTGTTGGTAAATCAAACAAAGCAGTGCAACATCACTTTTTAAATTCTCTCAAGGAGTCCATGTGAGATCTCAGTATAGTCCCGCATCTTTACTGAGGACTCAAGGGCTTAGGGGAGGGTATATCATTTACCATTTATCATCACTCATTTTCATTTACTATGAATTATATATAATTAATATATCACTAACTTGACACTGGCTAAATGTGCTAGACGCACGAAGCCATTACAGTGGACCCCCGGTAAACCGGCCCCTGTCTAATCCGCCGCCCCCTGTAATCCGACGTGCTTATCACTGTTGAATGTAGGAACACACATTGTTTTGAAAAATCTTCACAATTAAAGCTGATGCATGATTAAACAGATTGCAACTTGTACGAGCCACTTCATGATAATTTTTTAATTTAGAGCTGTTAATTGTCGAATTGCGAGGTATTCTTTATCAAAAAATCCGGACTATAAGAGATTTGGGATAGTACTCTGTAATCCGACAAATTCGATAGTCCGACACTGGCCAGCAACACGTTCGGATTACCGGGGGTCCACTGTATTTAAAAGAAGAAAAAAAAGTTAGTTTTATAAGCTATTTACGTTGATTGAAGTGTATAAGTATTATGTAGCTCATGGTACGTATAAAATAATGCTAAATAATATCTAAAAAAAGACTGACTATTTATGTTAATTATTATTATTGTTGTTGTATATATTAGTAATTAATTTCTATAAAAAATTAGTCTAGTATTGAAATAAATGTTAGACAATTTACATATTGTTTTATTTAATTGTACATACTGCCCCCATGGTTATAAAGAATATATACCTAATGAGCACAAGCCAGCCCCACTTGCAAGTGATGAACCTGCCGATCAACGGACGAGGCTCTGGTGAACAAAACAGTGCACGGTAAGCGGCAATAGGCTCGACACCTGTTACGTGGGACCAACTATATATTTGGCGAAGTGTGGACGTATAATATGCCTCTGCCTACCCCTTCGGGAAAACAGGCGTGACTGTGTATGTATGTATAGGAAACCGTGGCCATTTCGATTGCTCGACCACGGTGCCCGCCATATTATAAGCGATATCGTCGGGGATAGTGCAAATCCGCGAAACTACCACAAAGTCCGCGTATCTGCAATAGATCTAGTTTTACAGGTGAAGATAAAAAAGCTTAATAAATTTCTTATTTCAACCAATTTTGCGCTCATTTTTACACATAATATAGTTGTAACTCTTGTTGTGAAAGATTTTATTGAAAGTATATAATTTAGGCTTTGCGACAATTACGCGCATTAACTTTAATTAGCAAAAATTTTTAGATACTTACGCGGAATTATCCAATGCTACGCGGACTTGCACTATCCCCGACGATTGGACTATTGAATTTCATTCCAATCCTAGCACTATTGTGCCGTGTGATGACGGCCTAAAATAGTACCTCCCTCTCTCCTCACATGTCGTGAGAGTCGACGAAGAAAAATCCTACCAGAAGATGAGCTGTAGCGTCATCCCACGTACTGGCTGACGCCTAACTGCGATCACCAACTAGCTTGCCCAGTGTGGTGTTTATGGGCAAATACCCTTAATTTAATAAACTATTGAGGAGGCCAACGTTCAGCGGTGGAATTTACATGGTCAAAATGATGATTTTCATTACCAAATAAAATATTTCAGTAAAACGATAAGTTTGTAAAAAGTCTTTATTTTAATATATTTTTTAGATTTGATAACATAACTTGTATTGCTGACAACTTTAGAGCACAAAAAATCTTAAATAAAAAAAACTATTTTTTAAAAAACAATATTGTCACTGATACAAAATAAGAAAACTTTGCTCTCTTTAAGAAGATATATATTTACATGACATTTAGTGTAATATTTAAAAAAAATACTTATAGCCTATCATGGATATTTGGAATAATATTATTATTTAATTGAGCCTTCCACATGTACAGTCTTCTACAGAAGTTATTAGACATATAGCTGGTATTTTAGGTACATACTTTGTCACTTTAACTCATTAAGTTGCCTCTTTATTTTAAGGCGACACGAACAACCAATACGTACATTCAACAATTTCCTTGATCTCGATACTAATCAAAACTTTGACTAGAATAATACAGAACTTCCTAGCAGTTAAAGCTTGTAGGCACCATAATGCTTCGTAATTTTCTTACACCTTTGTCAAGGCCATACTTCTAGCTTCTAACAATTTTCCTAATCCACTCGATATGTCCTAAAACGTCGACATAGATACCTGGATAACCTTCAGTACCACAAGAGGTACTTCCTGTACTTGTAACTCCTCTCAATTCAAGCTTATTGTCAAGCCTTTCCCAAACTAAAGGTCCACCTGAATCTCCTCTACACGTATCAATACCTCTTTCGCCTCCAGCACAAATAATGTTTTCAGGTAACTTGATATTGTTAAATGCTTTTTGACAAGAATCAGGTGACCAATATGGCAGAGCTATATTTTTCTTGATATGGCTGAAGACACCTCTTGCTATATTTTCACCCCAACCAGAAGCGTAAAGAGTGATGTCGTTATGGACTTCTTCAGATGGCAAGCAGATTGGACGAATTGTTTCTGTAAAATGGGAAATGTTGATGTTAGGGCAAAATACTTTATTTTCATTACTTATTGGTTAAGATATACACATATTAAAAAACACTAAAAATAACAAACGACAGACGCCTAATTTGGCGCTTAACGACTACTACATAGTGTGATAATCGGAACCTAAAAACCAGTCTTTCAGGCACTAAAACGCTTGGTATTACATGAGATATCACTATATGTAGCAACCTCTAACTACCAAGCCAAGTTAGAAGCCCTACTAAATTTCTTACAGCAGGACTACAGAAACTGGGAAACAAATGCACCGGCAGAGACTTCCAAAACCGTATAGTCTTACGAAGGAACGACTTACCAAATTCGGGAGAGGAAAAAAGGGTGATATTAAATCAGAGGTTCTTAATCTAAATTATTTTCTTAATGCTGCTGAATTCTGAATCGGCTCATTATTCAAGCCCAGGAAATTAAGCATTAAATACAACAGCCACCTCATTACTCTCTCGAAATACCAGTTTTACCTCCGCTTGGATAATTACGCCCAGGTTAGGAAATAAGGGATTAGATAGAGGAGCTCTCAGAACATTCTCCATAGTAGCTTCGGTAGAAGACACTAAGAGAAGCTATCTTTGAAGTCGCTTAAATTACCAATTAACCTTCAGGTACCTCCACTTCTGAAGTCGTTGGTTCGAGTCCCACACTTTGTGTGCATGAACATTAATATTTATTCTCGTCTGGGTGTTTCCTATGTATATATATATAATATCACGCTTATTTTCCCGATGGGGTAGGCAAAGGCATATTATACGCCCACATTTCGCCAGTTGGTCCCACGGTCAATTGGTGGCGAGCCTATAGCCACTTTTCGAGAACTGTTATGATTGCCAGAGCCTTGCCCGTTGGTCGGCAGGTGCACCACTTGCAGGTGCGGTTGGCTTGGGCTACTCAGAGCTTGGTAGGAGCCCCGTACACCCAATGTATTTTAAGTATATATGTACAAAAAAAGAATTATTTATGTATGTTTATCCGTTATTTAGTATCCATAAAACAAGTTCTTAATGATACTTATCATGAAACTAAAGAATTGGTGTGATTGTAATAGTATTATTATTATGTACTAGCTGACCCGGCAAAAGTTGTTTTGCCATATATTTCAAGAAATTTCATTAAAAAAAAATGGGCGAGGACTACCCCTAACATTTAGGGGGATGAAAAATAGATGTTTGCCGATTCTCTACCTACTCAATACGCTCACAAAATTTCATGAGAATCAGTCAAGCCGTTCCGGAGGAGTATGGGAACGAAAACTGTGACACGAGAATTTTATATATAAGATATTATTACCAGTATAAGGAGCCTTATGTGCCAATGTCAGAACTGCAATGTCGTGCTCTTTCCCGTCATATAGCGGATGGGTGATGATAGTTGCCACCTCGATCTTGACGGGCGGGTGTGCGCAGACGCCGCGCACGCAGTCAATCTCCTTAGACAGGTCATATTCACCCAGTCGGGCATACAATCTGGAAAATTAATCAGTAAAGGGGTTATTGGAAGGTCCGGGATACTTGGAGGTCCGAATATGATACCTATATCAATAAAAAATCTCATGTACTCCAGTCCAGTCGATGGGTAAGGTCAGTTTTTGGATGAGTGGCGTGGTAATTTATGTAATTCGGAAGGCACATTAATCTGTTGATCCCAATCATTATTATTTTGTGTGCTAGTCGTTTAGCTAGGTTTGTCAACTATCGCTTGCTCCGTGCCTCGGAAAACACGTTAAGCCGTTGGTACCGGCTGTCATGAACATCTATGGCAGTCGTTATTATAAAGGCAGTGCCTTCTAACAGACTGACAGCTGGTTTAACCATAGAATAATGTTCCGCTCTGGGTTGCGGAGGTCAGACGGCAGTCGCTCCACGTAATAACTGAAATTCAGTCAAACCTGGTTGAACCAGTGAGCAGACCCTGGGCCTTAAGTTTAAGTCTAGGGCGACCGGGAAATGCTAGGATATGATGATGATGAAGTCAATCTGCACTGGAGTTTGATCTAAATCACTCTCACCTTGCTTCGTGGTACGTCCCCACGACTATGTTGTCGGTAGTGGACGTTAATAATGGTGAATTCATACCTTGTCCATATACTTAGAGGACTTTTACCGGACGGGATACCAGCGCTTTGAGGGTTAGCGGCCTTATAAACAACATGCCTAATAATCCAAAAAATATTGATGTCCGTTTACCTTTAGACAGGTAATCTATTATGGACAAACACCATTTCGTTGTCGCTGGCGCTAGAAACCGATACGAATCCAGTTTGATATTGTAGTGCATCGGGATCAGCAAGTAGTTGTTATATTAAACGCGTCTTCAGTGTTTAACCCAAAGCCTGCATATTATAGAAGTAGTAGCAAAACTGCCGCTTCTTCTTTTTTTATAAATTGCGTTTTTTTTGTAATCGAGCCGGATGGTAAGCAGTCAATGCTGTATAAAAAACTAAGCACTTTATACCGTGGGACAACCACTCGCTCTTGCAACCATCAACCACCAAGCGCTTGCACTCATGACAACCTTCATAAAAAAGCCTATTTACGCCTCGCTTAAAAGACTCGGGACTATAATAGGCGGTAAAACATGCACTGGCAAAGAATTTCAAACCCGAATGGTCCTACTAAGGATCGACCAACCAAATTTATATGTACAAGACTGTAGTATGACATACCTGGAATTTCTCGTTTTGGCTTTCCTGACGCAATGTGCGGCAGTGATGATGTGCCTGTCTCCCACCAGAGACCCTCCGCATCGCCTGTTGAACTTCATCCCGCGCCGGTAGAACTCCAAATGCACCAACCAAGGATTTTGGTGTATGGGATTTGAAGATGCCACTACGCCGCAGGTGTGTTCTAAATGCATATCAATATTCTGTTATTTGTAAATTCTTTATATGCAGTGTAATATTGGCCTTAAATAGTGTCACTCCCTCTTATTTCACGGTGAGTCGTAAGAGCCGACGAAGAGAAAGCTTACCAGATGATGGGCAGCAGCGTCATCCTGCGTACTGGCTTGAACTGGGATCACTAACCCGCTGCCCATCGCGGTCTTTATCGCTTACTTACTTTAATCTTATTCTACCTTCAACTCTCATTATTTTTATTTACAGTTAAACTGTTTAGTGCAATGAGTGATTATACATATACAATATACAATAACAAACATAGTGAATATTTATATTAGGGGAGACCTGGAGATTTGTAACACAGGTACAGGAGTCAGGACCTAGTACAGACTCCAGCTCTCACTAAGGGACGACTTATGCCATTGTAATTGTAATAGTTTATAAGATACCTATTGTACCTCTTTGAGATAAATAATTCTTATATTATTATTATTATGGACAATTATTATTACCTCCAAAAGAATGAAATCTATTGGGGAGGCCAATGTTCAGCAGTGGACTTTATCAGGCTGATTTGATGATTGATTAATGATATTAATTATAAGTGTATGACTATATCTCAGAGGTATTATCATTGGAGAGGCATATAAGAGGCAGTAGACGATAAATGCTAGTGATGTCATTATCACAGCCCATTAACGTCCCACTACTGAGCACGAGCCTCCTCACACATATCAAGGAGCGAGGGTATTGGGTCATACTCCACCACGCGGACCCAATGCGGATTGGCGGAGGCAGGTGTGTAGCGTCCTGCTGTTAAAATTTTAAAGCCGCCCATTAGGCCTCTAACATGGATAACGACTACCACATTTAGTGATAACCGGGACCAACGGCGTAACGTGCCTTGTACTTCGGCGATCGTTTCCGACCACCGAGCACCGCAGAGCTACGAGCGCTAGTGATGTAGACATTATTAAATATATTTAACTATGCGATACAAGGTGGGCAGAAGCGTTTACAGATGTAAAGCAAAAAGTTCACTGAGGTCAATCCGTGGATGGATTAAAGTTTGCGTGGCATTCAGTATCAAGCTCCTCCGTGTTTCGGAAACCATGGTAGTAATAAGTTCTAACAGCTAGACGCCACACACAATTACATATTTATTGTTCGCTTTGTCCAAGTATGCCATTCCATTTCGCAATATTTGTGTCAAGTCCAACATACTACCACAAATAATTTTGTGCTATTCATAAATAAACTTACACATTAACATGACTCATATTCATTGTCTCAAATTACTTAAGTTAGTCCTGGTTATTTTAATAGAAACTTTTTGCTATCTTGCAGTGACACATTATAAATTAATTAATAATTATTTAAATCATTCAAAATAAAAAAGACAATAATTTATTCAAAAGTCGCTCAATAGAGCTCTTATGACAGTTAAATTTAAAACTACGAGCTTGATCGTAAAAGAACGGGCAAAAAAATCATCGAGGTTAGTTTTTTTTCCCGCCAGTTACAAGAAAATAGATTGTAACTAATGCTAATACTAATACAACAGCATATTAAAACTAATAAATATCATCATATTTACCATTTTCCTGAATATTTACTGCCGCAATCACTTCGCAAACACACAAAACTATAACAAGTTTCATATTGAAAGTATTCGATTCGAGAGAAATTAGATTTTTTAAATGGATGTAATTTTTGGAATCCTGGCCTTTTAGATAAGGCTATAGGATAAGGCTGACGCCACAACTGACAAGGCAGAGCCTAGTATAAGTTGTGGTCCGTTCAACCCGATGGGTGAACTTTAAGAGACTGAATTGCAAAGGATGAGACATGATTTATATATTAAAGCTGCATTTGAGGATGTTTCATTCATGACGTGGAAATTGATAAGTTTGGTAATGTATTCCCAGTTATAATGTTATTGTATAACTTCGTAGGTTCAATATTATTTCAAAATTAAAATTCTTCTTAATCATACTTTGATTATAGGTAAGCGTTTGATAATATTTTATATGAAGATAGTAGTCATTTTATGACAAATAAAAAATAAAATAATATATACTTTATTGTATTCAAGATCAACATAATCATTTAGATTCGTCAAACATTCACACACAAAATGGAAATTCGATATATTTTTTTAACAACAATGAAAGAGATATGAGCGGTACCAAATTCATTAATTGGAAATTGTTGTTGTTTCAAATTTTTTATAAGTGTATATACACTTATACAAACAGACGGCAGACGTTTCATAAATTTTAAAAATATTAGTAATTAAATGACACAATTTTAAGGTGTCCTACAAGGTACCATTCTAGGCTTGTTTAGGCCTTAAAATCTTCACTTCGTAAGAAGAAAGTGTACGAGCATGAGATCCACGTCCACGTACTCTTGACTCCTAGCGGGAGAACCAAGCTTGACGACTTAAGCTCCTGCTCACAATGAACGTTGCTCATAAGTTTACGATCAAGTTGACGATCATAAGAGTTTTATTGAGCCTAACCTTGAAAAAAGGCAGGGCGAGTAACTTAATAAATGTATAGCTGGCAATTTTTTTTCATTATCGTGCTTTGTTCTACCTCTCAGTCCCAATATATTTACGCCTTAAGTTGATCCCATATCTACTCTTCTTTAGCCTTACAAGGCAAGGGATTGAAATCAACCCTACTAGGACACTAGCAGAGATAAAGCCTAGACAAAGAGATCATTCTAGCAACAAGTTTTTAGCGAGTGGCAACGTGCTAGTGGCCACGGTTTTGCAAATGTCCATAAGATCAGGTGACCACTTTCCGTCAGGTGGGCCGCATGCTTGAGCGCCACCTAGTAGTCTAAAAAAAGTCTGTAAGCATGTCTAGTAATTTGTGCTATTACGGACTTGTGTCGTCGTTTTATTCGTGCATGTGCTTTTTAACGACTAAATGAAGATACCAAATGGACGGCATCGTATGAAATCGGAACAGATTGTAAATTTTTTGTAGAATATCAATTCGTCTTCACAGTATTTATCTTTATTACCAAGCCGCGCACAGCAGCTTGACCGCGAGCATTTTTAGTGACACCCAATTGTAACGAAAATACGCTGCAACGCGCGATCGACTGTTACTTATCGTCGCAGCCGATCGTATGCGTCAAAATCCTGTCGGACGCGATCGGCAATCGCTACATTCATTCGTATCATTTTCGATCCCAAAGGAAGCGTTTTAAATTATTCTATTTTGCGTTTGACGGTGTTAGCTGGATTACTTCAACCATACCATGCTTAAGAACCATGCATCCTACTTAGAAGAACTAGAAGTCCTGTAAGCGCCTTGACATCACTGAAGGCCTCACGAAGGTTGCCTAGTCTCTCTGGTTACCGAAAGAGACTAGGTTCTAGAAGCAACTGTTACTAGGGTGTCAGTTATTACAGTTGTATGGTATAATATATTTGTGCCGTGTAGCACCGGCTTAGAATACTAGGTACCACACCCACTCATCTCACGGCTCTGGTAAGTATCGACGAAAATAAATTCTACTGCATGATAGTCATCTGCTCGAGCTGCGATCACCAAGCCGTCTGTTCAGCGTAGTGATTATGGGATACCTACAGAAGAATTTAATCTATTGAGGAGGCCTATTTTCAACAGTGGAGTTTACAAGACTGGTATCATAATATGATGATCATCATTCACGTACCTATTTCATTCATAATTTAAAAGAGCATAGCCTGTGAAATTATTGCCAGTTCTTATCGATTGTGTTTTGTTTAATTTTGAGGTTTTCAAGTAATATGTAATAATTTATGATATTAAAATATTTTGAATTTTGATGATGATATATGTGTTTTACAACTTGCATAATACATGGCCAACAGGGCACAGGTACTCAAGCACGTGAGGAAGGCGTGAGTGGCGCGTGCCATACGACTACTCAACTCAAAAACAATAGGAATTCCATTCAGTAAATAGCATCTACGTCACAACTCCACGTATTTCTTACATTCATTCATATGAACGTTCCGTTTACTCATTAATAACGTTTCCTTATTCAGACGTCTACATACCTGCGCTACACTGCGCGTTAGTTTATAAGTATGACTTTAATAAGAGCTCTATTGAGCCAAACTTGAATAACGGATTTTTGATTTAGGTGTATAGGGATCCTACCAAGATCTAAGGAGCCCAAGCCAACCTCACCTGTAAGTGGCGCACCTGCCGATCAACGGACGAGGCTCTGGCAAACATAACAGTTCCCGATAAGCGGCAATAAGCTCGTCATCTGGAACCAACAATATTATTGCCGAAATGTGGGAAAATAATATGCCTCTGCCTACCCCTTCGGGGAAACAGGTGATATTGTGTATATATGTATTTTTGATTTAGATTTTTCTCACACAGGACAATGCAAGAAGGTAAATAAGTAACTATTTATAATAAAAAATATTATTGAAGTATCCGTACTCTAGTATCCATAGTACAAGCTATGCTGAGTTTGGGACTAGATTTCGCTGAGTGGTATAACAGACTGATATTTTAAAAGTAGACTTCATTGAGGATCAATGTTACTGAAAAAAATAATTAAGAATAAGCGGGCTGAGTCCGTATTTTCATGTGCAATAAGGTTAAATTAGATTGGCAATTCAATAAATTATGATGACACGTTTAATATAACACTTTATGTACTTCATATATTAAGTAACTGAGTTTTTGTAAATATTTTGAATTTAATTTTCGGAATAATAACCCTTAGCGGGATTTTAAACCACAAAATCGTATATTTACCGAGATGCGTTAACCACAGTCATATCTCTCATCATTACCATGGTATGGTAGGATTAATTAAATATAAATAAATAATTCTATATCTAATTTTCTATAATAAGAACGTATTTACAAAAAAAATTATATAAATATGTTTATCCGTTCTTTAGTATCCATAACACAAGTTCTTAATGATACTTATCTTGGAGCTAAATAATTGATGTGATTGTAAGAGGATGTTTATTTATTTAATTCTTTTAGGGCTGATTTTTTAATATCCAGTAAAATGTTATTCATCGGATATTTTAATAAACATACCTACATCCAAATTAAAAACACTTTGACATCTGTCATTTACGCCTTTGCTTGTGACATTTCTTTTTGGTGGGTTCGTAATTTTGCCGTTGGATATCTTTTATCTAACGATTGAATAATCAGCCCTTATAGTCGTATTATTTATTTATTATTAATTATTCCTTTTATATATAACAGAATAGTTTATCGAATAAAGAAGCATAAATATTTTATTTGTAAATACATAGTGTGGGAATCGAACCCAAAAAAATCGTACAAAAGGCCATTCGAGCACATATTGACTCATCAGTTGTTAAATCGCTCGTAGCTCTGTATAAAATAAACAATTCACGTCACCTCTGACGTTGACAGTTGCCTTCTGCTCCAATTCTGTATTTATAGCTTCGCGGTGCTAAGTCCATCGGAAACGATCACAGAAATAAAGCAGAGTTCACCGAGTTCAGTCCTTGGATGGGTGACCGTTTGTGTGGCATTTAATATAAATCGCTTCCATGCTTCGGAAGGCACGTTAAGCCGTTGGTCCTGAATATCAACCGTATAAGTCGTCAAGCTATGTCAGTAATTGGGCGGCTTCAAAAATTCTAACAGCAGAACGCCACACTCCTTCCTCCGTCAATCTATACTGGTTCCGTGTGGTGGAGTATAACTGACTTTTGTACTGCTGTTTTTATAATGTTTTTCTTTGTAATTTTACATATTTTGTGCTGTGTAAAAAAACTTAATAATAAGTGTGAAATAAAACCAAAATTAGGGACATAATAATCATTTATTTTCACCAATTAATCAGTTACATACACAATCTCTCTTAATTTTAATACGGTTTAGTAAAGACATGCAGTACCATAGAGTTCACTACAACACGGAAAGATATGTTGAATAAAAACACTATTTTAATTAAACAAACAAAACTTTTTAATTGATTTTTGTTCCAAATACTTTGAACTATTATATTGATACTATTCAAATTATTGAAAATGGATATTAAACCTTAACAAGGTCATGCCTGAGCAAGCCACAGTAAATTGAACCTTATGGTGTTAAATTAAGGTAGAAAACTTTGAACCTTGCTCTCCTTTTAGATGTATAATGCACAAGACAATTTATGAACAACCAAACAGCACAGGGACAAAAAAGGATTCTGTCTACACAAAGTACCTATCCTGTGAAATATTAAAAATTTGACTACAAGTTAAGATTAAAAAATATAACTAAAAAAAGGTAGCATGAATATTATATTTAAAATAGTGTTTATTTCCAACATATCGAAGCAAGGAGCTTACAAATTTGCCAACAACGAATGGACGTTTAATTATTGTTTTATACAAGTTTACGATTGGGATATGTCAAGAACCTCTACCTTACTATGCTATTAATTATTATAGACACACTTATAATATAAATATTTATTTCAACATTTTAACTACCAGTACATCTTGTTATGAAAGAAAAATATAATAAAAGTATATATTAACACTTAAAATGGAAATCAACGATTTGTTACAAAAATAGATTAAAAAAGATAAACCTAAAATATCAGAAAAACGAACGCATGCTTAATTATTATTTATAATCTACTATGAATATCGAATGAAAGAAAAATACAGAATGCATAAAAAATATACCTATTATAATAAATATTACAATATACAGAAACGGATAGATGTAAATGTTTCTAATATAGTATTAAAAACTACTCATTAGCTTGATTTATTAAAAAAATATCGAATAAACGATAGCTTTTCTGATTAATTTTTTTAGCTACCTACTAACCACTAAATTCTTAAAAAATAATGATATCTTCTATAAAAATCGCTTCATACTACATTTTTTTAATCAAAATATGCAATATAAACTTTTTTGCTGATTAAGTATAGTATTTATTTCCGTCTATCAAAGTGTCCTAAAAAATCCATATTAACACGCAGCATTAAATGTTATTTTCAATTATGAATTATTTAAGATATTGTATGGTATACATCAAAAAAGATATGCACATTGATATTTAATATTTTTCTACTAAGAGTTACAAAATGTCAATACAACGGCGGACTTAGGGACATTTAAGTAAAATAATGTTGATTGGAAAAATCGTCTTATTAAACTTACGTCTTTTTACCTAAGGTATACATTTTTATATCAAATGCGAAGTGTAATTTTTTACAAATGCAAATTGTAAATTTATGATTGTATTATTGATAAAACAAAAAGAAAATTCAAAAACTTTGATTTTTTTTTAGAAAACATTTTTTTTAAATTCTGACATGAAAGTCGTAAGCTATAAAATAATGTATTTTTTTTTAAACTAGGTAATTATTTTAAAACACTCGAATCCAAGTACTAATTATTTTACAATACCAATGACAAAGATTTAGACATTATTATTGTCCGACATCGATTTTTTTAAATTTAATTCTTAAATTTTTTTTAAATTTTTTTAGCCAAGTTCTCATATGTAAAAAAGTTTTTATGGGTTAATTAGAAAAAGTTTTATTTACATCATTCTGCGTTAATGTCTGGGACAGTATGGGTCTTTTAGAATATTGAACAGGATCGAAATATGACTGTGTAGCATGGTGGTGACAAATTCAGGTACATCACATGTTGAGATTTTAACAAGTACATTTGCAAATGTACCGAATCCCGTCTGTATAATAAAAAAAAATCCTTACATTGATAAGGATAGGAAAGCAATTGGAGAGCCTCGTGATCAGCAATGGACTACTAACGGTTAGCTAAATGACGTTATGACAACAAAGATATTCTTATTGAGAAAAATATTTTCCATAAGTAACCATTAATGCATGTATGTGTTTTATTATTAAAACACAAATAGAAAAAACAGTAAGAAATAAATACAAATTATGATATTGTGTCATCATTATTTCAATGAATTAATATTTCAAAGATGTAATGATGAATTTTAAAGAATATATTAATGTTCCCGCACAAATCCTTTCTAAACAATGTGGGAGTCGAACCCACGACCTTAGAAGCTAAGATCGGTTACACCGTCATCTGCGCCAATTCAATCTTCAAACAATTCAAGCATTATATTTATACACCACAGTGAAATATTTAATATTTAAAATTATTTCCATAAGCCATAAATAGCAGCAAAACTTCAATTAAATAAATATCTTAAATTATTTTTAATACATAAAAATAATCAAGAAATACACATCATAATTATTTAATATAATAATATTAATCCAAAATACTTAACTACATAATTATATACTAACTTATAAAAAATGTTACAATGGAAAATATTTTTATGTATTAAGAAACTCTTTTATTTAAAGTTACTGAAAAATACATTTCAAGTCTTAACCGTTACATATTTTTATTTTTAAATAAAGATTTGATTTGATTTTCATTTTGAGTTTTGTACAGAAAAAAATATTCAAATTGGGTGCTAACACAAGGGGAATAATTTAACTATTAATAATTTAATAAGCATTATAATAAATTAATAAGCATTAGTCGATTAAACACCAGTGTCGAAACTTCGAAGGAATTGTTACTGTTCATCCTATAAAAACTTTAATATTTTAATATACCATATAGACCGTTACGAAGGCATATAAAGTAGGTATATACAAATAAAATTACAATTATACCTAACGTTCTCATGACCCAGACATGCAAATGATTTAATGATTATAATGATAACATAATAAAGAAATGACAATCATTATAACTAATGATATTACACATTAATGATGTTGCAGAAGATCATTTTATTTTACTTACATAAACATCCAAATACAGAAATATTATCTAAAATCTTTTTTTTTTACAAAAGCAGTGCACATCGTTATTCCAATACCTACATATTAGGCCCTTTGGTGGCTCTTTAACTACATAACTTAACCCTTTACAAGGCAGTGGTTAATTTAACGTATTTTTATAAATGTATCCATAAGTAGATAGTATAAGGTTGAAAGTCACTTCAAATGATTTACCTTTCCATAGAGTAGGATTCATGCATAAAACCTCAATGTTACATATAACCTCCTTTCACAGATGTAACCTTAAATAGATAGCATAAAACAAATGGTCAATGACAATATTTTTGAAAAAATTTCCCTTTCATATAATTAGGTTAATAACGCATAAACCACTTTCCAAGGCAGTGCTAAATTTAAGTTCCTTTTATATTATGAAACCGTAAGTATAAGATATCAATGACAAAATTTCATACGTTCTTGCGATTCTAAAGAATATGATCCATGCATAAACCCTTTTAAAGACAATGGTGGATAAAGTCTTTTCATAAATGTATCCTTCAATGAACGGCATAAGGTTGCAAGTCAAATGTTCTGCCTTGAAGTAAGGTCCATGCATAAACTCCCTTACAAGGCAATGTAACATAAAATTTCCTTTTATAAATGTGACCTTATGTAGATAGTATGATATTGAAGTACAACATATCAAATGTTCTGCCTTTTCATTAAATAGAATCATGCATAAACCCTTTAAAAGACAGTGGTAAATTTAACTTCTTTTGATAAAGTAACCTTATGTTTAGTAGCATAAGGTTCAAAGTCAAGGACATAATTTCATTGTTCTTTACAAGTAAACATACAGTCACTTGCAAAAATATGTATATATGTTCATTCGAATTTAGATCTTATTACACCGAGATAAGAATAAACGTTTATACATTTTGCACCTGACTGTACTTGTGTACGTATAATATTGTATTCTATCGCGTAAGGCATAACAGCGAGCGATTGATATACGTTAGTACTAACATGGATACGAATTATATGACAAAATATTATAACACTTAGTTAATATTATTACATTTCCTTATCCTAGTCAGATCCGTTATATTTTATTTAATAGTGACTCGCAGAGTTACTTTCATTCAGTATCTACAAAAAACATATATTTTCGACTTATACATTTTTCAGCATTTTAGATGACATACGTTTCCCTTTAGAAAATAATATTCATACCATACAGTAAACCTTATGGGAAGATTATTAATATGATATAGATAAGTAAATAAAAGTTACAACGTTTTCTGTCTTCAAAGTGTCTACATATATAGAAAGAACTATATGGAGAACCTTCGACAGAAAGCGTGGCGCGAGACTTCCTCCCAAAAGATGGACTAACGATCTAAAAAAGGTCACACGATCACGGTTGATGATTCTAGGCCGCCTACAATAGATCACGCTGGAAATTTATGTTGGAGGCCTATTTTTAGCAATGGGCTTCCTTAAGCTGATTATGATACAAAAATAATTATTTTCTTTATAGTATCCATAACTTTTTTAGTTTCTGTATGGTATGAGAGATATACTACCAATGTACAGGGTAAAAATATATAGAATATCTTCATGAGTATTATTCATCGCATCTCGTAGAACGTTTTATTATATGTTCGCGTATTATGTTTTCTCTAAACATCTTTTATCCTGTGTGAGCGACAAACGCGACGTCTTACGTATTTAGATTATCATACTTGAACGTCTTACTTAGTAGTAATAATTCAATTGACACTAACAGTTGGTTCAAGCTGGCTTAAGTATAGTTACAAATTCTCATTAAATTTACAGTTGGTTCAAGCCGGCCTAAGTATAGTTATAAATTCAATTGACGCTTAAAGTTGGTTCAAGACAGCTTAAGTATAGTTACTAGTTATTATTAGGCTTACAGTTCGTTCAAGCCGGCCTATGTATAGTCCTGAATTCTATTTAAGCTTCCATTTGATTCAAGTCGGCCAAATAAGAGTTATGAGTTGAATTGATACTTACAGTTGGTTCAAGACAGCTTATGTATAGTTACAATTCTCATTATGCGTGCAGTTAGTTTAAGACGGCCTAAGTATAGTTATGAATTCAATTGATATTAACTGTTGCTTCAAGCTGGCTTATACTTAAGCCAGCTTGAAGCTTGAATTATACTTAATTACGAATTCTCATTAAGCTTACAGTTGGTTCCAGCCGGCCTAGGTATAGTTATGAATTCAATTTAAGCTTACATAATTGATACTTGTAAGTATTGTTCAAGCGAGCCGTTCGTTAAGTATATTTATGAATTCGTTTAAAAGCTAACAGTTGAATCAAGCCGGCCCAAATATAGTCATGAATTCTATTGACACTAAGAGTTGGGTCAAGTCGGCTTCAGTATGGTTACAAATTATTTTAAGCTTACAGTTGGTTCAAGCTGGCTTTAGTATACATATAAACTCTTTTTAAGCCCACAGTAAGTTCAAGACGGCCTAAATACACTTGCCACGTTACCTTAGCGTATTTTAGGCGCGGACCGATCGTTGCACTGTTTGTTGCGGCGTAATGTTGCGCCGCGTTTAATTTGTTCCATCAGCGACGTATGAGTCACACGGGGATCAGACTAGAAAAAGAAATTATTATAAAGATTATTTACATCATTTTGGTACACTCAGGGTCGAATAATTGGAAGCAACCAAAGCGTATTATATATACACGCTCTAACGCTCTTGACAATACAGACGTGTTCTATCTTTATGGCGCTGACTGTACGTAATGCCATTTGGAAAACATATTTTGCGTCAAATCTTATTTCTCAAAAAACGTAACGCACTAGTTTCATTTCCCAAATAAATGTGAAGAATAATTACATAGATATTTTCTTGACCAAATTACCATAATCTCTTTGTGTTCTATTCTATTTCTGTTAAGAATTTTTTTTTAGTTAAGTGACAGAGTTGGTTCAAACTCTGGCAAGCCAGAAGTTACTTGCGTAATTACCGCTTGCTCTGAGCCTCGGAAAGCACGTTAAGCCGTTAGACCCGGCTGTCATGAACATCTATGACAGTCGTTATTAGGAAGTCAGTGCCTTCTTACATCCAGAAAGGTTTAACCATAGAATGATCCATGCAATAACTGAAGTTCAGCCAAATCTGTTTAGACTAGTGGGCAGACCCTGAGCCCGAAAGCTAAAACCTAGGGCAACCGGGATAATGCTAGGATATGAGAGTGAACGTGACCAAATAATTATTTGTTAAGATATAACATACCAAAAAGAGTTTTGCTAACTGTAAAATTGCGAAAAGTTGTTTTGACAAATTATAGATTTTTTACTAATGGAAATTGTGGGACACATGTTACTTTTGGAAACGATTTTTTCCACATTCATCAGTAATCTTATTACTTCATATATCGCACCTCCATTAGTATAAAGACATCTTTATAGTCTGATACAAACTCAAAAATATTAATGTCAATGTTGAGCTTTGGTTGGTTGATAAATAATATTATTATAATAAACAATATACATAAGGAATGATAATATTTATATATAAATATACATAACCATCACCACCACACCCATAATAACTTAAGTGATGTAATTTTATGTGGTTTCATACATTTTTCATATAACTATGTATTTGCGTGGTTTTTGCCAGGCGTGGAATAATTACCTGTTTGAATGGACCTAACGTGTTTATATCATATCCATAACTAAACTTGGATTAATACTTGTTTTCATTGGTATAACATCCGAAAGATCGGGTTCTTAACCTTTTTGATTGCCTAAAACTTTATTTGTAGTGTTGACAGATTGTCAAGTTCAATGGGAACTGCTAACACGACAATTATTAAACTTTTAAAACACTTCAAGCCTTACGTGGCGACTGTCGTTCATATGATTGATAAAAGAACCTCACGACTTACATAGCCACAAGATAATATAAGATACATAGCCGTTCAGTTGAAAGTATTTGAAGCTCGCGACCCTAATGTTTGAATAATATTTTAGGGTAACGTATTCAAGACCTTCCGCGGGATAACCGACCTCTGACTATGGCACAAATCCCTATGCTACCCATCCAGATATTGCCCGCAACCCAAATTAGGGACGAGGTTAAGAAACGCTGAATTAGACGCATAAGAGATTGTTTCCACGACCTAGTGGCGTCAGATTATTGTGTCGTGTAAAGCGTCGTTCCTTGTGTATAATATATATTATACAGATGCAAGAAGTTACAGTTAACTGTCCCCCACGACTTTTTTTGCATAGCACGTGCATAGGTTGGCTTATACTTGTTTTATAAGTACCAAACAACCAAAATTACCATAACCATTTAAAGATGACACCTAGATTGTAGACTGTAGACTGTTTAAAAAAATAATTTATTACCAGCAATTTTTAAAGTTGTTATTATTATTTAAGGCCTTTAATCACGTGATCCGCAGGATTTTCCCAGTGCTTGAAGCAAAGCTGTTATCATAACACCCGTATTCCATTAAACCATATTTAAATAGGATACGAATTTAAAATTACATCATGTTTCAATTCGTACCATTAATAGGCGGCACATAAATTGAATAATGATCGTGGATATGGTGTGTATAGGGATCATACTAACATCTAAGAAGCCCAAGCCAGCCTCACCACCTCACGTCTGCAAGATGCACCTGCCGATAAACGGACGAGGCTCTGGCAAACATAACAGTTCCCGGCCAGCAGCAATAGGCTCGCCACCAATTCCGTAGAACCTTAATATAACCCCTTACCCCTTCGAGGAAATGGCGAAAGTATAATAAACAAATATTTTCTATCAATTACACCAATTATTTAGTTCCAAGATAAGTATCATTAAGAACTTGTGTTATGGATACTAAATAACGGATAAACATACATAATTACATATTTTTTTTGTAAATAAATACTTAACATAGATAGAAAAACACCTAGACCAGAACAAATATTCATGTTTATGCACACAAAGATTTGTCCTGTGTGGGAATCGAACCCACGACCTGAGGAGTGAAATGCGGGTATTGGGACCTAGTGTCGACCGAGTTTTTTGACCAATTCTTCAGCTCCTGCCCGTAGTGAATGGGAGCGCTAGTATAGAGATATCTTGACATAAGTTTCAGAATGGAATAAAACGTGTAATTAAATTCCTTACACAAATATGGTACTTAGTGACAATGGAATACGGGTGCTAGTGCCATTCAACTTTTAAATACTATACCTGTGTGTTAGTGTTGATCATAGCCCTTACGGTTAAGGCTCTTGCCGACTCAATCTGCCATTTCTAGAGTTAATTTATATTATTGTTAAAACAATTAAAATAAAATAAATAAAACATAAATAATTAAAGAACATAAGTAAAAAAAAACAGTTTGACATACATTAATCATAATTAAAAACGCAACGGTAAAAACATAAAGAAATATAAATATAAATAACAATAATATTAATTTTTATTATCTTCTTTCCAACGTGGTCTTATTATATGTACTATTAAAATAAACATCCTATTAAAATAAATTTCTTCAAAAAAATAAATATTTAATAAGATAAATGAATATGATTCGATAAAAGATTTTTTGTGAAAAAGATTATTGGTGAAGTTATTTATTTTTTCATCATAAACTTTGAATTGATTCTCTAAGATTTTAGTGACCGACACTACGGAAGGTATGACCGACACACATCAAGAAGTTTCTGATTTTTTCATCATAAACTTTTAACTGCGCCCCCAAGATTTAGTGACCGACACTACGGAAGTTGTGACCGACACTACGGAAGTTGTGACCGACACATACCTGCGTGGAGACGTGCGCGTGGATGTGTTCGCGCACGGTGGCGGCGAGGGGCGAGCTCATGGCCCGTTGTTGCAGCTGCAGCGTGGCCGACAGTTTGTCTAGGAACGCTGGTTGGACCGTCTGCAGCCCGCCTGTGAGAAAACCCCAATTTATTCCACCACAAAACCACGTTATTCTAAGGGCTCTTTAAATTTAGACCCTTGTTGTCCTCCTGCTGCAGTGCCGAAAGGGTAGGTCGGTAGTTGTGTTGCACATGGACAGTCATATTTCATACCAAACAGTTAAACCGTACTCACGGTTTTGTGGGACTATGTTATAAATAAGTTGTTATAACCTGTACTTACTGAATAAATAAATAAATAATAATAATACAAGGCGAATCTTGAATTTTGTAGATAGAACATTTGACTGAAAGAAGACATTATTTTAATTTCAAAAACAATTTTAACTGCAATTATAGTTTTTTAATCTTATTTCTAACACCCTGTTATTTAGCAAAAAATAATACTTATGTTGAAGCCCTTCGATCGGTATGATAAAGTTGCAGGGTATATTTTTTTCTCGTGTAGCGGGTTCGATACCCGTTTCAACCGTGTAATTATTTAAAAATCTATGAATGCAGTTTAAATTGTTTTTGAAATTAAAATAATGTCTTCTTTCAGTCATATATTTCATCTACAATATTCAAGATACTTTCCTTCATGTGGCATATCCGTGGGATGTCCTGTATATGTGATAACGCTTGCTCTGTGCCACGGAAAGCACTTCAAAACGTCCCTTCACTGCTGCCTTGAACATCTATTTATATCAACAGTCGTTATTAGGAAGGTAGTGCCTTCTAACATCCTCCCTCCTGACATAGAATGATGTTTCCCTTTGGATTAAGGAGGTCAGACGGCAGTGGCTAAGCTTAAGTCCAGGGTAACCGGGATAATGCTGGTATATGATAATATATCTTTATACCGCACCGAACACGTACGACAGTCGGACGGCAAAGCACATGGTATGATTGCCGCACTGTCACCGCAATACTTTATCTATTTATTGAGAAAACCAAAAGCGCATATAGCAAAACAATTGACATAAGAACTTAAAGCTAGTATGGCCAATAACAGGATTCCCTAATATAACAAACATGTGACTGGTAAACAAAGAAACTATTACAAGTAATAAAATATAAAAGAGGCAGTGCGCAAAACGATAAACGCACTGTTTCGGGGACCGCAGAGGTCCGACACGAACCGTCTATATTAAAAGCGTCCTTAGTATTTTAATTAGGCAGAAATTACATAGTATGTGAGTTTCTTGCCAGTTCTTCTTACAGAGCGGTGGCTCGGAACTGGCCCTTCGATTTACTTACTTAATTGTTTTTTGTTTTCTAATTGTTTTATTGCACGCAAGTGAATCTCAGCTTCGTGATTTCAGTGTAATCATATTTTGATAGATTTTGATTTTCAATTTTGACGTTTTTTAGTAGGTACTATGCATTAGTTTATGAAACAAACATAATTTGAAATTTGAAGTTTGACATGTACAGCTGAAAGTGAGTCATAATTATGGTACATTTTAATGAGGACAGTTTCATTCTGCTCTATTTAAGCCTTTATTGGAATTAAACTAACCGATATGTTTTTTCATTTTTTAATATTTAGTTGTCAATTAATCAATAAATACTTATCACATCTAAACTTCATTCGTTCACCAAATCATTCGTTCGTTCGTACGCTGAAACCATAGATAATTTTTCATAGAATAAATCAAGTCTTTTTTAGAGTAGAGATAGAGTTGAATGTATGCAGTAATTAAATTATTCCATTTCGTAGTTTCGAACTAAAAATTAAACCATTTAGGGTATTTGAAATTTATTCCCCATTTACAATTGCCCAATTTGTGCCTTATATTATATATCATTAAGTGCAGTGGTAGGAACTTATATATTTTTTTAAGAGTACAAACAAAACGAATTTTCTAACAATTAATATTAGATCATTAATTCAATTAACTCACCTTTCGGTTTAGGAGGCGATTCCGCTTGAGTGATAGTAGATATACCTCGTCGCGTCGTCCTCGGAGATAGTTGGGGAGCTAATTTTGCGCTCAAGCTTGCAATAAGCCCACCTTCTGCAAAATTACTGTATTTACTATCTAGAGAAATATAGTTAGTAATTATTAATATTTTAAATAACAATATTGAATCACTCGGAAAAATACTTCAATATAATTTTAGGGTATCGTAAAAGTTTCAGCAGGCTCCCGCCCTAGTTTTAATTTGCGGACATTGATTCTTTAGAAAGAAGCGAAGATTGAATAAATTAATTTGAATTACGTGGCAATTTTTCGGTATTTCCCTTAAAACATAAGATAAAAAAGTAGCTAACATTTCGTAGTTTTTAATTTCAATAAGAATATGCCACGTTTATGTTTATGTGATTTTATTACTTTTTTTTATATTTAGTGTACAAGAAAGTGTTCATTCATTCATTCATGCATTCATTAATTCATTCATTCTTTAATTAATTCCACGTAACGATTTTTTTCAAATTCTCCTTGCCCCTGCATATTGCGTTACGAAATACTTGAACACCCTTATAACTAATTTTGAAACGAAAAGATTTTTTATTTTAAATCCTTCTAATATTACACAATGTATGCATAAGTGTATAGGGATCCTACCAAGACCGAAGGAGCCCAAGCCAACCTCACCTGCATGTGGTGCACCTGCCGATCAACGGACGAGGTTTTGGCGAACATAACAGTGTCCGGTAAGCGGCAATAGGCTCGCCACCTATTACGTGGGACCAACTATATAATGAGCGAAGTGTGGGCGTATAATTTGCCTCTGCCTACTCCTTCGGGGAAACAGGCGTGAATGTATGTATGCTAATATTATAAAAGCGTGTTGTGAGTATGGATATTTATTTCTCTTTCACGCAAGGACTACTGAACTGTTTTGGATAAAATTTGGCATGTAGGAAGCTTATAAGCTGGACTAATAATTATCCCGATATTCCCACGGGAACGGGGACCATTACGGGGGTAAAACCACGGGGCGCTGCTAGTAAATATATGTAAATGAAGCTCTTTTAATCTCCATTTAATATGAATTTCCCGTGCGTTGGACTGCATACGCTATCTGTGACAACAAGTCTGCACTAATCTATGATTTGATGTCTTTGGATTGTGCTGTGACAAACAAGTCAACAAGTTTTATTTATTACTATAAAATAATAGAACATTATTGAAGCAGTAGCTTTAGGCTTGTACGGAAGACCAGCGCCGCGGGGCCATAGTGACCCTCGGCATATGCTGAGTATAAGCCTTTTCGGTGCCACATGTGTATATTAATTTTTATTTTTGTAAACCTGTATCATGTGTCACGGAATAAATTATTTTATTTCTTTCATTCTTTCTTTCAGTCTTTCTTTCTTTCTTTCTTTCTTTCTTTCTTTCTAATGTTGTTTCTATTTTAAGGTTAGTAATTATTTACTTTGTAACATAGAAATACGTTGTGTTTATAAAATATGATACCTACTACCTACACAGTTTATAAATATTTTAATTAAAATAAATTCCACTCTTTTCAGAGCCATAACTTATGCAGTTGTTTCAATAAATAACTTACATATTAAATATATAAAAACAGATACATACGGTCATGATGCCGGTCCGCGCTGTGTGATCTGGCCGCTATATTTTTCCTCATAGCCAGTGGACTGAGCGGCTCTAAGCGTGGCTGTGCGTATATCGAGTTGTTCTGGGCGTATTTCTTCTCTTGTTGCAGTTTGAATCCTGTTTTAGGGTTATTATTTACTTATTACTTAAGTATATATATATAACAAATAGTGGATTGTATAACCCACTTGTTTTTTCTACAACTCCAATGGCCTTGAAAGCTATTTACTAATTTTAAATTTTAATTCTGTTCTTAATTATAGAAATTAACAAAGAATAAGTTAATTACCTGCTTCGGAAGGCACGTTAAGCCGTTGGTCCCGGTTATCACTAAATGTGTTAGTCGTTAAGCCATGTTAGAGGCCTAATTGGCGGCTTAATAAATTCTAACAGCAGGACGCCATACACCTGCCTCCGCCAATCCGCACTGGGTCAGCGTGGTGGAGTAGGACCCAATACCCTCACACCTTGATATGTGAGAGGAGGCTCTTGCCCAGTAGTGGGACGTTAATGGGCTGAGATGATGAAGTTAATTAGAATGCGACTGACTGGGTGATTGCTCCGAATGCACATTCGTTGTTTTATATAATGTAGAATTTAAGAATTTAGGTACAATTGTTGTCACTAGTTTAGTATTTAACTAACTATGAACTACATATCGAACACACCAGACAAATCTTTGTGATTTATTGTGTGTTTAAAAAACCATGTGAAAATGTTGTTACGTTTAATAAATATATATTTTTTAAAAACGATTTAAAATAAAAACGTTTCTAAAAAAAAATAACTAGTAATGTAAAGTACTATGCACTAGTAACATGTTTAACTTAAACATGAAAAAGGAACAAAAAAAACAATTATTAAAATTTTAAAGTACGATACTAAGTTTTTCAGGTCAGTGTATATAAATAGGGTAAATCATATATGACACGTCCGATACGGTATGGGGGTCAGTATATCTGCACTCCGCTACTGCAGGTCGTTGGGTCGATTCCCACATATAAATAATCTGAATCAACATGCTTATCTGGTCTGTTCTGTCTGTTTACTGTGTAGTTTAAGTATGTATAAGTATTTTTTTACAACAAAAATATATTTTGATGTATATGTTTATTTGTCATTTAGTATCTATAAAACAAGTTCTTCATAACCTATTATTTTGCAAGAGAAGTAATCTTGCAAAAGAATAATATCTGTAACTGAGTAGTAAATAATAGTGAGTCCACTTTTATTAATTTGTTACTGTTTACCACGTACTAGAGTACATATTCAGTTATCTAAAACCATGAAAATAACAATTTTAAAAAAAGTGGACTTATTATTCTTTACCTCTCAGCTACAGATAGATATGTGTGATTTCAAAAGATTTTTTTATTTATTTAAAATGAAAGCAATTTTTTATGTTATAGCTAAAATTTTGAGCATAACGTGGGCTCTAAGCGTAAGTCTAGACTTACGTTTTGTGCCCTAGGGCACAACCGGGATAAAGCTAGGATGAAAAAATAGTTGTGGCAAAGTTACATTAGTAAATAAATCTAGGGTCGGCAGACTACAGCACATAAGTCCCAAAAATAATTTTAATTTTGCATAAGTCTTATTTCATAGAACGAATATTCTATATATATAATCGTTCTATGAATAAGACTAAAGCACATAAGGCACAATTATTTTTATGACTTATGTGCTTTAGTCTGCCGACCCTAGAAATATATTTTGACAATTACACCAATTATTTAGTTCCAAGATAAGTATCACTAAGAATTTGTGTTGTCAATACTAAATAATGGCGAAACATACATAAATACTTTATTATTTTAAATATATACTTAATATACATAGAAAAACACCCAGACCAGAACAAATATTCATATCCATGCACACAAAGATTTTTCCTGTGTGGGAATCGAACCCAGGACCTTGGGAGGGGAGTGCGGGTATACTGATCCCCACGCCATATCGGGTGTCAAAGTTTATATTTTACATACCAGTCTGTCCGTAATGAGAATCGTTGGAGACGCGAGGTCCGAAACTCGAGAAGGAATTGTTTTCACCGTAAATGGGCGTTGATGGACTCGATCCGTGTGGGGAACCTATTAGAATATCAAATTACATAATAATTATGATTTAAGAGTGCAAATAATAATAATAATAAATATTCTCTTACAATCACACCAATCATTTAGTTCCAAGATAAGTATCACTAAGAACTTGTGTTATGGATACTAAAGAACTGATAAACATACTTAAATACCTTTTTTTTTGTAAATACATACTTAACATACATAGGAAAACACCCAGACAAAAACAAATATTTATGTTCATGCACACAAATATTTGTCCTGTATGGGAATTGAACCCTCTGGAGTGAAGTGCAGGTATACTGACATCCACGCCATATCGGTCACCAAATTAGAATCAAACTTTCATTGATTATTTTCTTTTTATCTGTTAATGATACTTTCTTGGGAAGTCATCATCTGATTGAGTCTACATATCATAATTACTATTGTTTTTGGGTATAGGTTAGGTTAGGTTAGGTTACGTTTAATAATAATACATTTTTAATTATATATAAGTTTATATGTGTTCTTGTTCGTACTGCCTCATACTTTTCAGCTAACCCAAAGGTTAACTGGTAGAAAATGCCTTGTAGCATTAAGTTCGCCCTTTGTATTTTTTTTCAATTTGTGCGATATAGTTTAAATAAAATAAATAATTAATGCAAATGAGCACAATTACATAAGACATGCGTAACTGTATGTCTATAATCGCAAGACCAATAATTACAGTGTCTACACATCATATAAATCTATTTCTGAATCTGAATTAAAACCTATTTCCCAAAACTATCTTTGCTTATTTTCGTCTTACTTAACAACTCTTCATTATCTGTATCTGAATATAAATAACCGTATAAAAAACCATAGTTGTTTGTACATAATCGCAACTGCAACAACCACACTGCATATGAATCTTATAAATCCATTTTAATTAAATTAAAATTAGGGTTTTGGCACAGTGCTGTCAAAATAGATTGATAGATACTTTAGGTACTAAAGTTATTAAATAACCAGTTGGTACAACTAAAACTGGGTGTGCTAGTGATATCGGCCTTGAATAGACCACGTCATTTCATCTCGTCACCTCTCATCAACTCATATGAGAAGTCGTAAGAGTCGACTAAGAGAAACCCTACCGGATGATGGGCAGCAGCGTCATCCTACGTATTGGCTGGAACTGCGAGCACCCGCCTGCTTAGCGTAATATAATATACATTGTTAGGGTGAGCAATGTTCAGCAGTGGACTTTACAGGGCTGGACTTGTGATGACAAATGAAAAGCCAAAAAAAACAACTCACCTGCATTCCCTTCCCTGAACAAATCCTGATTTGAGCTATTCAAGCTATTTTTCCTCACATAAATAGAGTTCTCCATATAAGCCATGATCCTCCCAGTCTGCCCGTAAATGGGGTTCAGATTTCCAGTGCTATTCAAGCTGGTGTTCGACGAGTATGCTGTCTTGGACTGCTGAAAGGTGCTCAGCGGTAGACTTGAGTTGTTCGGGCTTGTGCTTTGTTGAAGACTTCGGCGGACGTAACCGGGTGAGGCGGGCATGTGTTTCAATTCTGTTAACTGTTTTACTGTCTCGGCTACGTTAATGTGACCTGGATTTGTACAAAAAGTTTGGTTGGATTTATAAGAAAATGTTAATCTAGAGGATCTATTCAAAACTGTTTTCGCGTGGTGAAATATGAGCTGAACCCTCCTCCCCTTGGTTTGTAAGAGGAGGCTCGTGCCGAAGGGACGCTAATGAGCTCAGAAGATGAAAAAGATTTAAGTGTTATTGCAATTTTATGACTACGCTGTTTGTTTCGGGTAATGCGCAACGTTTGTTTCTAACGAATAAAGTATGTGTTTTATGAGTAGTAGATATTATTACATAACCTAAGAGGCATATTATACGCCCACATTTCACGAGTTTTATTGTTGTTCCCACGAAATAGGTGGTGAGCCTGTTCAGATTGGCAATACTGTAAAGTTTGCCAGAGCCTCGCCCGTTAATCGGCAGGTGCACCACTTGCAGGTGATGTTGGCTTGGGCTGCTAAGCTTTGGGTAAGATCCCTCAACACCACCAGTACTACATTACTTTACACAACAAAAAATAAGCCTTTTTTATTACTCAGAAACTAAATTCAGTCAAAATTTACTCGAACGGGAATTCAGTGTCCAGGGCTCATGCCCTTCATAGTGGTTTACAAATTACCTAGCCACTGCGCAGGTACAATCCTGGACAAAAAAATAAAGAATTCGACTAAACGCTTGCGCGCGAGCATTGCTATAATTACGCGTCACCCCTTCACTCCGCATCCGATTAAGACCCGATTTCGAATGTGTTACTGCGCATCAAAGTCATTGTTCAACTTAAGCACATTGTATTGTACCCATTATTGTGGTACTGACCTGCACTGGTATCGTTGTCCGGCTGCAGTAGAAAGGCAGGAGGCGGCGGCAAGCTGTCGACTTCAGTGCTTGGGCAAGGACCAGCCTAGAAATTGAAAAATAAAATTGTAATGCAAGTACTAATAAATAATTAAATTTAATATATCGAAATTGTATCAGGTTACTATGTAATGTCAGGCAGGCTACACTTTATTATGCTGGACGGTCTGACTGTCAACTTCAATAGACTTGAGTTTGGTGACATGATTAATGTAAACCAGTACTACTACCGACAACCTTTGCTTTTCTATTGGAAACCAAGTATATGCCACTACATTACACGACAATGCACTCCGTGTCGAAAAGCCTTTTGTATCTGACACTTAACCCAACTACCTAGCTTGAGCTTCTTAAGATATTGGTCGAAGCTCTTCGCTATCAACCCGTTGACCGTAACCACTATCGGAACAATCGTCGCTGAGTCCACATCCCACATTGCAGTAATCTCGTGGGCCAAGTCCAGATATTTATTTAATTTTTCTTTTTCGGCCTTCATGAGATTTTCGTTATGTGGAACTGTGATGTCAACAACAATTGCCCGGCGCTCTGATCGGTCCACCATAACAATATCAGGCTTATTGGCGAGAATAGTTCTGTCCGTGATGATGGATCGATCCCAGTAGAGCACTGCATGACCATTTTCAAGAAATGGCACCGGTTCATATCTATGGTATGGCACTTCAGGTCCGACAAGGCCATATTGAAGAGCAAATTGCTGATGGATGATCCTGGCTACAAGGTTATGCCTGTGCAAATACTCGCCGTTAGCAATATGCGCACAACTTGACACCACATGCCTGAGAGATTCTCCGGGCCGATGACATGCCCGACATATGCGCGCTAGTTTTTAAGTTTTGACGTTCATAAGAGCTCTTTTGAGCCAAACTTGAATAAATGAACTTGAATTTGAATTTATGTCAATAGTTCCATCTCTCAGTATATACTTTCGGTTATTGTTCGTCTTGATAACTTTTTATTATTACTATAATTATGATAGTGTAGTACTGACCTGACCGTAAGGCCGGGCCTGAGGCCGCGAAATGGAAGAGGATCGGCGCACAGGCGGCGGCGGCTTGCCCAGCGAACTCACCGAGCCACGACGGGACCACACTGTCGCTGAAAAACACACTACATTAGCATGTCGGGATCTTAAAGACAAAGACTTTTTATTTCACTTGAAATATGGTACATAAATTATCTTAAAATTTAATATAGTCCGCATATTTCACCAGTAACTGGTACGCAAAAATATAATCAGAGGATTCTAATATAACAATCACAAATTTATTATTCAAAATAATCACTCGGTGAATAAAAACACTCATCAAAAAGCCATTTTTTCAAATAAACTTTAATTTTGTTCAATGGCTCAGTTTAAGCTCGGTTATGTGTAGAATCAAGTTGGTAGTTACATATGGCACAATAAAGTACTACAATTTTATACAGGGTTACATAATTATAGTAAGATTTAAAGGAACATGTAGGTAACATAAAATTCTATAGAGAGACGATCTTCAATATATCTAGATGAGCTATAGCTATAGCTAATCCGTTATTAAAAAAAAGATAACAGGATCTGGCCAGTAGACTGTATTACTTCGGTAGACTGGATTAACGCAGCATCTGATGATTAGCAAATACTACGGTTTATTATTGTAATGCTAAGAAAGGATCCCTTAGTGCTAGTTTATTGGTTACGGCTTCAGGGGACCCTTTCAATATTTTCAAATATTCACTGTGTGTGTTTTGTATTGTTAACTTAAATTATAGTTGACTGATAATTTAAACGAGCATAGCTTGTGAGTTTCTTGTCAGTTCTTCTCACAGAGCGGTGGCTCGGAACTGGCACACACACTTAATTTTTATTTTATGCATGTAAGTGAATATAAGCTTTGTGATTTCATCGTAGTAATATTTAGTTTTTTTAAAATTCATATTTTGTTTTGACGTTTTCAAGTGCTATTTAATTTTTATGAAATAAAGAACTTTTTATTTTAATAGTACATTCTTTTAGTTCTTAAGTAAGCTTCAGTAAATAGTATCTATATTAGTAATCTAAGTTAATTACGCAGCTTAATGCCTTGTCATCTTATCTTAGAGAAATGACCTTATGGTGGTTTTGGGAAACGTCCCACTTCTGGGCATGGACCTAGTATAGATTTGTGGAGGCATGTGTTGCGTCTTGCTAGAAGAAGATTTCAAGGGTGAAATAATAGTCGTTAGGTCAAATTGGTCCCGGTTATCACTAAAACCAACATTGGGCTTAACTTTGCTTAACAACCGCAAGCATAGTTTGATGTCATATACCACACAAACGGTCACCCAAAAAAGACTTAACTCTGTTTAATTTCGGTGACTGTTTTTGACTATACAGTCTAGCCACCCTGGAACTTGGGTAGGATCTTAAACCACTTATATAATAAATAATTTATTGATTTTTTTTTTATTGATTCAGGCGTTACATTGCGGAAATCCATTGTAAGCTAGTGATGGATTAAAAATATCTTTGTAACAATTCCCGCGCTACTATAATTTCCCGAAAAATACTATAATTTCCTATCTTACCTGAAGATGCCCTGTGTAAGGGCGAAACACGTGTCGTGTTGAATAGTTTCTCGATTTTTCGGGAAATTATAGTAGCGCGGGAATTGTAACAAAGATATTTTTAACCCATCACTTGCTTACTTCTATAATAATTTAACAAAGGTTCAATGCAATCGACATTAAACTTTTTGCACCGTTACCAGACGGAAGTGAAATGTCGATTATGACGTAGCTATAACTCAAAGTAGCAATTATTAAATTATTAAAAGTTAGCAACCGCAAATACATTGTAACATTAATGTGCCATTATCATAATTGAACTAGGTCCTTGCTTATGTCATGGTGATGACTCATAAAGCATATATCAATATAGAGACGCCACAACAGGATTTTTGCAACAATTTATAATTAATACTCAAGTTGTAAATGTAGCTAGCAAACAGAAACTCCTTAAGTAGGGAGTGAAGGTGAGCTTAAGGTTATTACCGGTTATCACGGCTTTGAAAACCTTTATCATATCATATTCTAGCATTATCCCAGGAGCCTTAGGCGGTTTTGGGAAACATCCCACTTGTGGAGATGGACCGTGTGGAGCGTTTTGATGTTATAAGTATTCAAGCCTTTCAATAAGGTCACCAATTAAACTCAACTTGAGCTTAGGGCCCAGGGTCTGCTCATTGGTCCAACCGATTTTGGCTGAACTACAGTTATTACTGACCTCCGCAAACCAGATGGAAACATCAATCTATGGTTAATCCAGCAGTCAGGATGTTAGAAGGCACTGACTTCCCAATAACGACTGCCATGGTTGTTTATCACAGCCGAGTGTAACGCTTCAACGTGCTTTCCGAGGCACGGAGCAAGCGATAATTACGCACGTAAATTTGAAAAGTCATAGGTGATTAAACCCTCTGAATTTAAAGTCTATGAGTCTCGTAGTTGGGTGATCGCTGCTTTGGAAACACTGCTACCGTTAATACTATAGCCACATGATAGAGTATGGAGCATAAACCCTAGCAGAGGAATAGAATGATTACTCACAGTAATTTTATAATCCTAAGCGTTTTGTCCCTAAGCAAATGCGGTCACTAATGTATGGACAGAATGTAAAACTCCGTATATTTCGCCTCCATATAATATATCGTCGATATGGCGAATTCGAGCTGCTGTATCTAAGAGAGATATGGCACGTAGGCCATTTGGATATTCTCAAGTCCTCAGTATTAATTATATGAGTCGTCTTTTAACTAACGCAATACTGACCATTCCTAAATAACGGATTAGTGAGTATAAATTGAGTAAAATTTATTATAGTTACACGACCTCTCTTTACTTCGATAGCCATTTATTAAATACTAGCAGCGCCCTGCGGTTGTACCCGCGTGGTCCCCGTTCCCGTGGAAATATCGGGATAAGTGTCCTATATGTTAGTCCAGGACTGCAGCTATACACGTACAAAGTTTCATCACAATCGCTCCAGTAGTTTTTGCGTGAAAGAGTAACAAACATCCATCCACACATACAAACTTTCACGTTTATAATATTAGTAGGAAGTAGGATTTAAGACTTTGGGTTACATTATTGGACTTTTCGTAAGGATCCTTAATTTAAAGCGCTTTATAATATACTCTATATTACTCAAAAACAGTAGTCCTGTAGTTTCGGATGCAATTCCATGCAATCAAATAAACAATTAAATCTTTACTCTTTATAACATTAGTAAGACAAATGTAGATAATGACGGCAGTGAGGTGGGAAAAAGCACTTTTGAGACACCACTAACAAACATGGTCCGTACATAATTAGTAAATTAATAAACCATGAATATTTCATTGTTACGCAATAAAATGCGACGGGAAGCCGGTGGATGCATGCGACTCAGGATCGCTCAATGTGGAAATCTATTGGCCTATGCTCAGAAGATGCCTGAGATGAACTACATTAGGTATTTGAATTTTGTTACCTTTATATAGTCTACTGGATCCATATCCAGTAGACTATATAAAGGAATAAAATTGAATAAAAAGGAAGGTGTATATGAATCCTACCAAGACCTAAGGAGCCCAAGCCAACCTCACCTGCAAGTGGTGCACCTACTGATCAACAGACGAGGCTCTGGCGAACATAACAGTGCCCGGTAAGCGGCAATAGCTTTGCCACCTATTACGTGGGACTATATAATTGGCGAAATGTGGGCGTATAATATGCCTCTACCTACCCCTTCGTGGATTTCCACGGCGTATCCGGCTATTTAGGCGTGATATTATGTATGTATGTATGTACTAAATTGAAAAGATTATGCGGAGTGACGCTGGTCAAGAATAGTAGGATAGAGGAAGCCTAATATAAACCTTACCGGATAGTGGGCATTAGGTAGCAGCGTCATCCTGCAGCTAGCTTAAAGTGCGAATATTATCAACTCGCCTATCCAGGGTGGTGATTATTGGCAATTTACTCCTTATTAGAGAGGCCCATGTTCAGCAGTGTACTTCTTGCGGCCGAGATGATAATATTTTGATGATGATGACGCTGGTATTGTGATGATGTATGGCAGTCGTTGCGGGATTACGGGGCATAGTAAAACAAGAAAGAACATGGATGATTTTCAGTCTAGAAAAATCTGATACATCCTTTTGCGTTACCCACAGCAGGAAATTGTACTTTTACAGACAAACCAGTCAAACGGTTTTGTGGGATATGTTTTTATGTAACTTGTATTATTTAAAGGAAACAAACGTTTTATTTATCTATCTATCAATGATTTTCCATCCGAAAAAAATAAAAATATATCTGACAATCTGGGGCAAGAATTGTTGCGTTCCTTTATCATAAGGTTTGGTTTAGTTCAGTGGTTCCTAACCTATTTAGTCCTTAGACCTTAGTGACCTACTCCTCTGGTTGTTATCTCAATGCTGCCTATAGCCTATAGGTTAAGTCCAGGAAATTCATTTCAAACAAGAACCAGGTCGTTATTGAATTTCCAGTTATACCCCCTAGGGGGCAATTACATCCAGTTTCGTTACCCAGAGTTTAGTTGATTTAGGGACCGGATTGTAGTAAATATATTTCCGAAATAAATAATAGTGTAAAGAGGAAACTAGCTACGAAAATCAACTATTATTAGCTTTATAGTTATTTATAAAATTACGTAATGGCAAAATGAAAAATAAGGAAGTATACTTTGTTGACATACAAGTATTTTGTATTGTTTATTCCCGTTTTGCGTCAGAATTGCATAGAAAATACGTATTAAAATCAGGGAAGTCCAAGCTATGCAAAATATTGCTACATATAACGTAAAATCTTATTTTTTTATTGCGATAAGATTATTTTAATATGAATTGTGCGCGGGCGATATACTTTTAAAAATAAACTGAAGCTCAAATTTAATTTTCCAAGTGCCTAGCGTTAATAGGATCACAAATTTACTTAAAGAGAAATCAAAATTAAAATTTATATTTTTATAAAGAGACTGTGACCCACAGACAAACCAGTCCACCGATTTTGTGTGATATGTTTTTATGTAAGTTGCATTATTTAAAGGAAATAAACGTTTTATCTACTTAACAAATTTAATTTAAATTTCAATATATGATAGATAGATAGATAAGATAGATAGATAAAACGTTTATTGCACTAAATAAACACACATACAAAATATTAACATAAAACAATACAAGAGAAAAAAAAATATATATCAAACTTACAAAAATTAATTAATTATTTGCACGTGTGCTCTATTCATGCGAAAAGGTCATAGCTCAACATAGTATTGCTCAGCGAGCAAAACGTTGATTTTCAGCTACAACCTAGAGAGCCGCGATCACGGTCACCAATTAACTGACTTAAACTAAAAATACAATTTAATTTACAACATAAAATACAACTTCATTTACAACATAAAATACAACTTCATTTACATCATAAAATACAACTTCATTAACAACTTAAATTACAGCTTCATTTACAACTTAAAATACAGACATTAAAATTAAATATTACACAGATATACAGGGTACATTCTTTATTTGAACGCCACTCGCAACATAAAAGGCATGATTTCGCCACCTACGTAAAGCGCTTCGGTATTCCTATCTGTTGTTTGCATAAGATTACTGCTTTTACCTTTGTTTTTAATGCTGATTTTGATTTTAGAGCTCTAACAGGCGGAGGGATATTGTTCCAGCACTTCGTTGCGTGGTAACGAAAACTGCCAGTAAATGCTGCTGTTCGGTGATGTTGCGTACTTAAAGGAGGACGTACAGATCTAGCCTCGCGATTAAATACCTTATTATAATTAATAAATTTTAATTTTGAAAATAGATAATTAGGATTTTTAAAATTGATGACATCAAACATTAAGGAAGCAAGGTGCAACTGCCTACGCGATTCCATGTTGAGAATAGATGCATTGTTCAAAAAAGGTGTTATGTGGCTTCTAGGAGGAATATCAAAAATAAATCTACAACATGCGTTCTGGACTCGTTGATCACAAGTTTACTAGGGCAAAGCAGGGAAAAATCTAGGTGCGAACATAAGAAACAAGCGTGCATTAATGATATCTATATATATAAAAGAAAGTCGTGTTAGTTACTGCACTTATAACTCAAGAACGGCAGAACAGATTTAGGCGAAAATTGGTAGGGAGGTAGCTTAGAGCCAGGAGACGGACATAGGATACTTTTTATCCTGTTCGACAGCGTTCCCGTGTGACTTGACATGAAACGTCAGCCACTATAAAACGTGATATAACAAAAAAGAATCAGACTTGGAATAACAAAACGCAAATGACAGCTATGTAATTGACGTATAATGACAGCTATGTAATGACGTATGGATGACAATTTGATATTTGTAAGAAATCAATATTCAAACTATTTCTGACTTCTTGGCGGGAAAGTGAAGCGTCATGTCTGCAGTTTTGTTTTATTTTCTAAAATTTGTGATATTTCGAAGATTAATGTGTGATAACGGTGGATTATTAACCGTTAAGTGTTTGTGAATATACATGAGTGTTAGTAAATCAAACAAAGCAGTGCAACATCACTTTTCAAATTCTCTCAATGAGTCCATGTGAGATCTCAGTATAGTCCCACATCTTTACTGAGGACTTAAGGGACTTTGGGGAGGGTATATCATTTACCATTTATCATCTTTATCATCAATCACTCTCATATACTACGAATTATCTCATTTACTATTGATATATCACTTACTTGACACTGGCTAAATGTGCAGGACGCACGACGCCATTATTTAAAAGAAAGAAAGTTTCTTTTAAATAAATAATTGACGGACTTCTTGGCGGGAAACTGAAGTGTCATGTCTGCAGTTTTGTTTTATTTTCTAAAATTTGTGATATTTTGAACATTAATGTATAATAACGGTGGATTATTAACCGTTAAGTGTTTGTGAACATACATGAGTGTTGGTAAATGAAACAAAACAGTGCAACATCACTTTTCATATTTTCTCTCAAGGAGTCCATGTGAGATCTCAATATAGTCCCACATCTTTACTGAGGACTCAAGGGGCTTAGGGGAGGGTACCTCATTTACCATTTATCATCTTTATCACCACTCATTCTCATTTACTATGAATTATATATTATTAACATATCTCTAACTTGACACTGGCTAAATGTGCAAACCGCACGAAGCTATTATTTAAAAGAAGAAGAAATAATTGACTTCTTGGCGGGAAAGTGAAGCGTCATATCTGCAGTTGTGTTTTCTTTTTTAAAATTTGTGATTTTTCAAACATTAATGTGTAATAACGGTGGATTATTAACCGTAAAGTGTTTGTGAATATACATGAGTGTTAGTAAATCAAACAAAGCAGTGCAACATCACTTTTCAAATTCTTTCAAGGAGTTCATGTGAGATCTTAGTATAGTCCCACATCTTTACTGAGGACTTAAGGGACTTTGGGGGAGGGTATCTCATTTATCATTTATCATCTTTATCACCACTCATTCTCATTTAATATGAATTATATATTATTAATATATCACTTACTTGACTAAATTTAATTAATATTGCCGCGAGCAAGACTATCAAAATCTTTCCCGACAAATGCAAGAAGAATACGAAATACTGCAAATGAAAGGACTGAAGAAGAACAAGAAATTGCACGTGCCGAAACAGCGCCTTAATAGTATGGCTCGACTTCGTGCTTCTCAATAAATAATAATAAAACAAAAAATGTCGTTTATCAAGGTACTTAAGTGAAGAGCAACCTATATACTAAAATACAAAAATAATGATGAATGTAGATATTTACATTTTATGGATTTTTTCCATTAAAAAAACACTATCGGCTTATTTATTGCCATTAAGGCGGAACAAAGTTCGCCGGGTCAGCTAGTATATTAATATATGTAAAGAAACACTCATAGTATACTCCTTGTGTTGTCTATTCCTCATGTTGGTGAGTGACAGCGACGTTTGATGAATTAGGATATATTGAAAGAAACCTGAGCACACGATTGTTTTTATGCGAAGATAATAAATCTAAACCGAAATAAAGGCTTTAAATGTTGTTTCTTTTGTCTACAGAGAAACGCAAGTCTTTGTTTTATTTGGATAGTCCAAGAAGGCAGTATATTATTATAAAACAACATTTTTGCAAATATTTCAAGAAACATGGAAAAGCTGAGATTCGATTTTACTGTGAAATCAACAACAGACGGAAAATCCAATATCATTTGCATAACATCAATAGCTACACCCAATGGACAAGTTTTTGGAATGCCAACCGATTACCAACCTGCAAATCTACATGGAGTTCTTACTAATACTCCCAACTACACTAAGATAAAAAAATCATTAAATAAAAGACATCAAACAAGGAAAATATGGATAACTTTGACCTCTGAAATATCAGAAATATACTTGGATGAGGATCAAAATCTCCAGTTTCATGATTATTATTTGGAAGAGATTTTTGATCAAGCTAATAGTGCTGAATCAATACCTAGTAGCTCTGGTCAAGTGATGGAAAAAATTTTGGAAAAATTGCTTGAAGAAAAACAACAAAAACCTGAAAATAAAAGTTTAGGTAAAATTGTAAAGCATTTCATGATTGCCTGTAAATTTATCTACAGGCCGAAACTCAAATGCTGATCAGTGGATCAAGGAGTTTAACAAAGAGTGTGATCGCTTCCAAATTACAGATGAAAGAAAAAAAATTGAAATTTTAAAACATTTTTTGGAAAATTCTAGTGTCGATTGGTACAGCTGTATGCTAATGAAGCTTACCATGGAGTCGGGGTGGAACAAATGGGAGAAAAAATTTTGTGAGACATTTGCAAACAAAGGATGGTCCCCGACAAGATATGCTCTTGCTTTTAAATATCAAGCAGGTCCCTTACTTGCGTACGCTTTAAAGAAGGAAAAATTATTACTGGAAGTCAGGAAGACAATCGATGCTGGGACACTCATAGATATTATAGCATTTGGTTTACCTAACTATGTAGCTGATAAAATTGACAGAGAGAAATTGCAGGCAACAGAAGACCTCTACAACAAAATAGGAAAATTAGAACATCTAGTTGCGAAGAATAAGTATGATAAAAAGATTAATAAATTTTCAGATGCTAAACCTAAAAGATTTGAAGAGAAAAAGCCATGCCCAATCTGTGTCAAAGAGAAGAAAGAAAACCGCTATCACTCGGAAGAAACTTGCTGGTTTAAAGGGAAAAATAAAAAATCTGTTGTGAAAACTGTAAATAACTCAGAACTAGAAATTGAACTTAATGAAGAAAATCCAAAAAACTAGAAGTGCCACCATTAATAAGAATAAAGTTGCTTTTAAATGACACTTTGAATGTCTCAGGAATTTATGACTCCGGTTCCAATGTGTCATTAATTAACAGTAAATTACTAAAAATACAACACAAAGACGAGACAAGTGCTACACAAAGGGTTAACTTGAAGACTATTAATGGTGAGAAGAAAACGAAAGGTATGGTAACACTAAAAATAAAAATCTATGATATTGAAAGAATGATGGATATTTTTGTGATAGATAGTGAAAACTTTAATTACGATTTCCTTATTGGATTAGACTGTATAAAAAAGTTTAGATTAATACAGAATGAAAAACTTAACATTATACAATGTACCAACCTACAAGAAAAAAAAATATTCTCAAATAACAATTGCATTGAGAACAAAATAAATAAAAATGTCGTGATTCCTGATGTACTAGGTGACAAAATTAAAGAGGAAGTTTTAACATATGCCGAAGTATTAAAACAAAAAAATAATAAACACATAAATACATGTGAAGTAAATTTCAATGAGCATATAAATTCAGACGAATTTGAAATGTCAGTAAACCATTTAGATTTATATCAAAAATCAGAGATTGATAAGTTGATTGAAAAATACAAATCAATCTTTGCAAAGCATAAATACGATATTGGCACCGTACGAGATTATGAAGCTCATATTGATTTAATGGTGGATAAATATTGTTACAAACGTCCATATAGATGTACGACTGAAGATAGAAAAGAAATAGAAAGTCAGATATCAAAATTATTAGAACATAATTTAATTGAAGAATCTTATAGCCCATTTGCTGCTCCCGTAACTCTGGCCTATAAAAAAGAAGATGATAGAAAGACAAGGTTATGTATAGATTTCAGGGATTTAAACAAAATTGTAGTTCCCCAGTCACAGCCTTTTCCCCTGATTGAAGATTTAATGATGAAAACTGTAAATTGTAAATATTTTTCGACTTTAGACATAAATTCAGCGTTTTGGTCGATTCCTTTAAAAATTCAAGACAAACACAAGACAGCATTTGTAACACAAGAAGGCCACTTCCAATGGACATGCCTCCCATTTGGTTTGAAAACCTCCCCTGCTATTTTTCAACGAATATTGAGTAATATCATAAGAAAATACAAACTGTCAAGTTGTGCAGTAAATTTCATAGATGACATCTTAATTTTCTCAAGAACCTTTGAAGAACATATAGAACATTTGTCAAGACTGTTAGAAGCAATACACATAGAAGGATTTAGACTTAAATTTTCGAAATGTACCTTTGCTGATAACTGTGTCAAATACTTGGGACACATTGTTGGAAATAATGCAGTTAAACCTCTGAAGGATTATTTAACGGCTGTAAAACACTTTCCAGTTCCAGAAACAAGAAAAAATATACGCCAATTCTTAGGAAAGATAAATTTCTATCATAAATTTGTACCACACATTGCAATTATCCTCGAGCCGTTACACCATTTATTAAGGAAAGATATTAAATTCATATGGTCAGGGGAGTGTCAGGAATCATTCGATAAAATAAAATCGTTGCTTTGTTCCGAACCTATTTTGAAGATCTTTGATCCTGAACTTCCAATAGATATTTACACAGATGCTAGTATTAAAGGAGTGGGAGCGGTACTAAAACAAAAAGATGAAAACGGAGAGAGTAAGCCAGTTGCTTATTTTTCAAGAAAATTATCCATAGCTCAAAAAAAAAGAAAAAAGCAATTTATTTAGAATGTCTGGCTATTAAAGAAGCGGTAAAGTATTGGCAACACTGGCTTATGGGAAAAATATTCACAGTATACTCAGATCATAAACCATTAGAAAATATGAACATCAAAGCTAGAACTGATGAGGAATTAGGCGATTTGACATATTATTTATCACAATACAATTTTGAAATCAAATATAATCCGGGAAAATCAAATCAAGAAGCCGACTGTTTAAGTAGAAATCCAGTTCTAGAACCTGATGAAAATAATGATGATTGTTTAAAAGTAGTAAATTTGATAAATTTTAATCAAATTAAGTTAGACCAACACAAAAATTTAGACTTACAAAAAAATAAAGCTAAACTTATATTGGAAAATGAGATTTACTTCAAGAAAAATAAAAAAAGAAAAAGAATTCTGCTGTCAGAAGAATTTAGCAAAACATTAATTAAAGATGTTCATAACAATTACTGTCACATTGGAAGAACTCAGATGATCAACAAAATAACTCCATTCTACACGGCAAAGAATATCATTACAAACATTAAACAAATTTGTGAGGAATGTGAAACGTGTATTAAAAACAAGTCAAGAAGAAGGTCAAAGTATGGTTTAATGTCACACTTGGGTCCAGCAACACGCCCGTTTCAAATTGTGTCTATTGATACGATTGGAGGATTTGGAGGATCGAGGTCCACCAAAAGATATTTGCATCTTTTAGTTGATCATTTCACAAGATATGCCTATATTTCCACATCCAAAACTCAAGGGTCCAATGATTTTATTAAACTTATACAAAAAGTTACCCAAACATACAACATTGAAATGATATTGACTGACCAATATCCTGGCATAAATTCGAAAGAATTTAAGGAATATTTGAAAAAGGATAACATTACAATAATTTTCACTGCTGTTGATGCACCATTTTCAAATGGCCTCAATGAGAGATTAAACCAAACTTTAATCAACAAGATAAGGTGTAAAATAAATGAAGATGATAAGAAATCAGCATGGACAACAGTAGCCCAGAAATGTGTTGACAAATACAATGAAACGGAACACACAGTTACAAAGTTTGCTCCCAAATATCTTTTAGAGGGCGAAAATGTGGATATTATACCACTTGAATTGAAATCCAAATGTACAATAGAGGATCTAGAAAGAGATAGAACGCTAGCACTTAAAAATTCAATAAAATCTCACGATTATAATAAAAACAAATTTGATCTGCATAGAAAAGAATATAGACTAGAAGAGGGAGACAAAGTTTACGTGGAAAATGGAAATCGACTCAACAGGAAGAAATTGGATGAATTGAGGATTGGACCATATGAAATTGTAAAGAAGATTTCCAACTCAATTTATGAAGTTAATACCGGACATAAGAAAGCAGAATCAAACTTCTACCACATTACGAAATTATCTCCAGTGATAGCTCATGAATGAACAATTGTAGTGCATGTTTTCACACTAACAATTGTCCCGTTAGGAGGGGGAGATGTAAAGAAACACTCATAGTATACTCCTTGTGTTGTCTATTCCTCATGTTGGTGAGTGACAGCGACGTTTGATGAATTAGGATATATTGAAAGCAACCTGAGCACACGATTGTTTTTATGCGAAGATAATAAATCTAAACCGAAATAAAGGCTTTAAATGTTGTTTCTTTTGTCTACAGAGAAACGCAAGTCTTTGTTTTATTTGGATAGTCCAAGAAGGCAGTATATTATTATATATATATACATTCATCTAAAGTTTGTGTTATTTATTTATTTATTAAGGCACACCAACAACATATTTAATTTTATCTCACATTGTAAAAACAAAATTAAATCTAAAAACTATAATCTAATATACATGTCTCTTATATGTGAGCACAACACTATATGGTTAAGATGGTTCTTAAACTAAATATTAAGAAAAAAAATTTTTTTTTTGTATATTATTCAATGGGGTAAACCCCTCTGCTCTGTAGTTCTTATCATATCTTTGGTAACCCCATGTCCTACACGGCACGTTACGCAATGCGGTAAAACGTCAAAGAAAGCGTACGCCAGTCCTACGTAGTCGTAATATACATCACTTACCGGTTCATCAAACTGAGTAAATAATAATAAATATTTCTGACACTTACACCAATTATTTAGTTCCAAGATAAGCATTAAGAACTTGTGTTATGGATACTAAATAACGGATAAACATATGAATACTTTTTTGTAAATACATACTTAATATATTTACATAGAAAAACACCCAGACCAGAACAAATATTCATATTTATAGAGACAAATATTTGTCCCGTGTGGGAATCGAACCCACGACCTCAGGAGTGGAGTGCGGGTATATCGCCACCACACCATATCGGTCGTCACATTGAGTGATTTAATAACCTCTATTTATACATACCGCGTCCAATCTCTCTATCGCGATTCAGAGCAACTCATCTATCTATCATATCGACAAGTCGCCTTTTTGGCAGGGCGGGTTTCTTGGTGACAGTGGCATATGTGGGGGTCTCGCTGGCTTTATCCAACGACTTGACAGCCTATTCCAGACTGCCCAGAGATATCGAAATGCACTTACAAACGAACACTACTGGCGCGTAATCGGAGCAATTGTTAAAAACCCCTTCGAAACAGACGATTTTAGCAAACCTACTTATACATTACGCTGCCAATCTTTCTAGCGCGATTCAGAATAACTTACCGGTCATCGACAAAGGCCGCCTCTTCGGCACGGCTGGTTTCTTCGTGACAGTGGCATATGCGGGAGTCTCGCTGGCTTCATCCAAGGACCTGACCGCCTCCTCCAGACTACCCAGGGATATGGAAAAGCTCTCCCGAGCGGCTGCCACTGACGCGTCATCGCGACGGAGCGTCACAATCTCCGATAATACTACGAAGCGAACGCATGCGAAGCGGGTGTTAAAAAACAAAAAAAAAATAAAAAGAAAATAAATCAAATAAAAGCTTGCTACAGTAAATTTTAAACTAAATTTATAATACGCGTTTTCGAAATTTAAAGTAATGTCGCAACTTCTACCGAAGTAGTACCCTACTAAAAGGCAGAAGTCATTATTGTTACTGACGGTAACAAGTAATAAAATAAATAAGAGAATATACGGTTGTCTATTGTTTGCCCGACAAGTATATGCCATAATAATCATATGCCCGAATTTCATTTGCCCGAATTTCATTTGCCCCAATGTTTCGTTTACCATAAAAGACATGTGACATACTCTTGTTTGCCCGAACTTCAGATTCCATAATGATTCGAATGCCATAAATATTGTTATCCATAATTTTAATTGCACTAATATTATTTAACCGAATTTTCCAACGCCACGCTAAATTAATTTCCAATACTTATCACTATAATCAATCCAAGTCGCTTCCGTACAAATTTAACTTAACGCCTTTGTTCTAATAAATAAACGATTGGCTTTCTGGCATGTTGTCTTTCATGTTTCAAACCTAACCTAATTTTATAATAATTTTAACCTATTTTATAACATTATAAGATAATATTGATATTGTTTTTATTTCTATTAAGTACCTACTTATCACTATAATCAATCCATGTGACATGGCATGTGATAATTCCAGCTTACAAACAAGTGATATTATAGAAAGTGATTTTATGGAAAACAATGATTATAACAAGTGATATTATGGAAATTAACTTTATGGGAAACAAAGTTTCTAGCACGTGACTATTATAGTAAACAATGAGTATGACATATAAATATTATGAGAAACAATAATATGTCTGTTGAATAGTATGGCAATTAAAATTCGGGCAAATGAAATTCTGGCAAGTGGGGGTATCCCAGAATATACAGTGTGTTCGGTAATGACCAAGCGATATTTTAGGGGCGTCAAATGTAACTAATTATCGTCAAAAACACCCATAAGGGTGGTCAACCCCCTCTCTTATTGAAATAGCGGCCATTTTTTTTTTGTTACGTCTTTCTAAAGAATAATTTCTCTGGACATAAAGTCAGCCATTTAAAAAAAAGTTTTAGTAAGGTAATGATACCGACTTTTATTTAAAAGAGACCATATATCCCAAATAATGTAAGCAAAAACCTTACAAAAGTCATTTACAATAATAATAAATAAATAAATAAATATTTCTGACACTTACACCAATTATTTAGTTCCAAGATAAGTATCATTAAGAACTTGTGTTATGGATACTAAATGACGGATAAACATACATAAATACTATTTATTTTGTAAATACATACTTAATATACATAGGAAAACACCCAGACCAGAACAAATACTCATATTTATAGACACAAATATTTGTCCTGTGTGGGAATCGAACCCACGACCTCAGGAGTGGAATGCGGGTATACTCGCCACCACGCCATATAGGTCGTCAAATGAATCTATATAGACCAATATTCTCTTGTAGCACAAATATCTCTAGATGAAACACTTTTCAAATGATGAGGTGACTAGCCCTTTCACATTGAAACTAAACGAGATCCGATTTCTTTGAAAAATAATATCTAAATCTAAAAAAATAAATAAATGATCAGCAGTGGAATGATGATGATAAATAATACCTTATTTAATTGAAAAAAACCAACATAAAAGCTCAGAAAACTGACAAAAATAATTATTAATTACATTCACTGTAACAAGCTTATACAAAGAAAACTAAACGCAAATCAACTTAAACAAAAATACAAAGAAACTATATACATAAAAAACGAACATAGGTGCACGTAAATTCTCAATTTTCAGATCCACAAAATAAAAAAGTACACTCTAAGAATTTTAAAAAAACTTGTCCTTGAAGGATTTTCTGCTAATAATTTTATTACTGCGAATCTGAGCTTCGAAAAATAAATCAAATAACTTATGTTCGATTTCTATAATTATTAAAAAACGTAATATGTTTTTTTTATAGTCATGCATCACAAAACAACAACGCTAACACATGACGATCACTAACTAGTTATTATATTGACGACCGAAGTTGCGAGAATACACGGAGAGCGGGTATTCTCGCCACCACGCCATATCGGTCGTCATTAAATCGTTTATTAGATATAAATAAATAAATAAATAAATCTAATCAAATTACTAACACAATATTAAGTTAATAACTACCAAATACAAACAAAATAAGAAAGTTCGCTGATCTTACCATCAGCGTGGGCTTGTTGGTGGCTGTTGTGATCGTCTGCGGCGAAAGCACCCTGACTGCCGTACCCACTAGATGACTCCAGAGACGACTCACTGGCGCTGCTTTCTGAGCAGACCTTGAAAAAGAAAAAAATATATACGTTAAAAAAATAATTATTAGGTGTTTTCTTACTATATTAAGTATGTATTTACAAAAAAAAAGTATGTAAGTATGTTTATCCGTTGTTTAGTATCCATAACACAAGTTCTTAATGATACATATCTTGGAACTAAAAAATGGTGTAATTGTTAGAAAATATTTATATATTTAATTCGTGTGTATTAAAGCGCTCGTAGCTCCGCGGTACCTTCAGCCTCATCATCATCATCTCAACCCATTAACGTCCCACTACTAAGCACTAGCCTCCTCTCACATACCAAGGTGCGAGGTTATTGGGTCATACTCCACAACGCTGACCCAGTGCGGATTGGCGGAGGCATGGCGTCCTGCTGTTAGATTTTTTCAAGCCGCCCATTTAGGCATCTAGTATAACTTAACAACTACCACATTTAGTGATAACCGGGACCAACGGCATAACGTGCCTTCCAAAGCACGAAAGCGCTCGATATCAAATGCCACACAAAAGGTCACCCATCCAAGGACTGACCTCTGTAAACTTTACACGATATGTGCGCCTTCTCAATTTGCCCCGCTTCTGGGAGGCCAGCCAAACCGATTCGCTACCATATAAAGTTTATCACACACGAAATATCTGTTCCTTTTTCTCGAAGGACCACTAAAGATGTTTGAGTCTTTGATATGTTATAGTTGACTGGACCGGGATGATAGTATAGTTGAAACCACTGTCACAATATAGTTAAGTTTATTATAAGTTGTCTACAGGTTGGAGGTATGTTAGGAATTAAGTATAATTAATCAAAAAAAAGTCATTACTGTCGCGCGCCGAATAACGTCGCGTGGTCAGTATTAAAATTATTGTACGTAATACGCACAACTTATGTAAATTGTAAAACTTTAAGATCGTTCCGTTCGCTTTATAGAAGTCATTTATTATGTTCCCAGAAAGATATTTAGTGAAGTTTATTTATCTGTCTCGTTTGCTCTAATGTTTTCCTGTTTATTTGATTTTTGTTATAGCCGTATTATTATATATTTTTAACAAATTGTATGTTTAAGTGGTGTTTGTTGTTTTATGTATGCAAAATGTTGAAATGTTTAACTTTGGTGCGCATAGTTTCAAGTTGGACAAAACACTTACGTAGTGTTTATAGGCTTGTACGGAAGACCAACGCCGCGGGACCTTTTTGCTGCCACATGTGTCTGTTAATTTTTATTTTTGTATTGTTGTTAACCAATGTATCATGTGTCACGGAATAAATTATTTTCTTTCTTTCTTTCTATGTCATCAAAACAATTATTAATTTAGAGTGTACTTATAGTCTTATTTAAATGTTATTACAAGAGACCATGCTACTTGTACCTACTACATTATTCGTAATATATTTTATATATACAAAAGTACAATAAAGCCAAAAAATAATAATGGACCTTCCTACCAGGACCACCCCATGTATACTAATATTAGTATAAGAAAAGATTTGTATTTTTATATATACATTTGTTACGAATAAACTCAAAAACTACTAAACGGATTTCGATAATTATATTATATGCTATTGGTATGCTACACTATGTCTGAGTAACATAGGATACATTTTATGCCAAAAAAATATGCTAGGAATAATGTTAACCAAGATGTAAAATATATGTACAGAAGCGTCGCGAGGTCGTGTGACTGGTCATCATATCCTAGCATTATTCTGGTTGCCCCAGACTGGAGCCCAGGGGACCAAGGTCCATCTCTGGCTAAACTTCAGTTACTACTGCCATATGAACTCCACAACCCAATGAGAAACCTCATTCTATGGTTAAACCAGTTCTCAGAATATAAAAAAGCAATGACTTTCTAATATATAGTATTGTATAGTTATAGGAGAAAACAGTTCAAGCCTGCAATGCAAACCTATAAAAAATTATGAAGTTGGTTAAAATATACTAAAAAGCATCGACCACACTCCAAAAACCTGCCTGGACCACAATATCAAATAAAACCAAAAACCTGCATGAAAAATCACAATAATTTATCGTTTGTACAAACCCTTAATGTGGTAATTATCGTAAACGTTACGGGCGACCATAGCGGCCCATACATTAACCTGCAAAATTTTAATCATATCCTAAAAAATCTTACTGATTTCTTTGTATTGTTATTTTTGAAGGATATTAAAATACTTATAATAATCAAATTACAATAAGACAGGATATATTTTATTACTTTGACATGTAAAACTTAGACAAAGAAATGTCGTTAAAAAATATTTTTTGCATGTCGATTTAATCGTATTACAAGACACCAGACATCAGATATCGACTGCCATAGATGTTCATGACAGCCGGGACCAACGGCTTATCGTGCTTTACGATGCACAGAGCAAGTGATACTTACTCACATAACTTCGAAAGTCATAAGTGGGCCACTAGGGTTTGAACCCTAGACCCTCTGAATAAGAAGTCTATGGGTCTAGCCACTGGGCTATTATCGCTCCAGAGCCCCAGAGGTCGTGTCTCTAGTGTGATATAAGAACTCATTGTCTTGGCAAAAAATATCCTTAAGAAAATAAGACAATGATATTACCACTACCTGTTTAATTAGTTACATGACATAATATGTTTCAGTATTATAATTTCAAGTGTTTGTTTGATAATAAATAAGGACGTGTATTTTGACATATGAATTATGTTATCGATGTACGAAAGTAATCGATTCTCAGCGAACAATAGCGTACGCACTAGTATCAAAGTTTATAGTGAGGCAATGAGTTTGATACTTTTAAATATTCTTGAAAAAAATACGTTATTTTTAAGACAAATCTCAGTACGCTTTCTCAGATCATCTTTGCAAATAAAATTAAGATTTTTTCAACTTATAAGAGCCTAAAACATGATCATTACATATTTGCGTTCCACTATTGGGTTAAAGCCTCCTTGTAGATACCAAGGTTTTAAGTAAATGAAAAGAAACATTATGATTTAAGTACTAAATCATACAATTATTATTTTTAGATATATTTATGTAAATATATAAAGTTATTACATAAAAAAATACGACCAACATAAAAACTTTACACTTGCTTAGGCTCATCAATGCGTATTGGAATAGAATAATTATATAAAGAACCAAACACATTCGAACTTATGAAGCTTCCAAACAAGTTTATCAGCATCACATCATTCATGAATTATACTATATAATTAGGATTGAAATAAATAAATAATAACTTTTGAAAAGTTACATACAATTTACCAAAAGTATCAAGACCCCTCGCTCGGTTGAGTGCGGGCAATAAAACCTCGTGCGTTTACAATGTGGGAAGAATACGGAGCAGCTCTCGGCGCAGGCAGCATGGCGCACGCCGGCGGTCGGATTTGGATTATTTACATGCTGTAAGTACATGTTATTGTGTGTCTAAGAGCATGGGATATCGTCTAGTGTCAATGTGAGCGAAGGACTAGCCATTTAAATGTTTATTTCATTAGATATGAGAATGTATGAAAAATATTTATACGTCCCTTGTTATCAAAAGTATCAATAATGATACAAACTTTCGTAAAGATTATAAAAAGTATCAAGACCCTTTCGATACGCACCTCGCTCGGTTGAGTACGGGCAATAAAACCTCGTGCGTTTACAATGCGAGACGAACGCGGAGCAGCTCTCGGCGCGGGCAGTATGGCGCACACCGGCGGTCGTATTGGGATTATTTATATTATGTAAGTACATATATTTTATTGGACTGGTTGAAGACGACAAGCTGAAGATCGAGCTCAGTGGCGTGCCATTAAATGGTTATATTTTATTTAGTATTGCACGAAGAACCGACTAGCGATGGGACGTGAAGGTTCTTCGCGCTCTAATTCCAATTGCGATCGCGAACCGGCAAACGTAGTAGTAAGTATTTATCAGATGCCATTCGTGCTGTTAAAACGTAAAAATGCAGATATATCGACCTCCTCACCAACAATGTAACAAAACAATAATAGTGACTAATATTTCTAAATGATTATTTATTAATAGGCTAAGTATTATTATTTATTTAAATTATTATTATTTGTGTTCGGCAGCACTCTTTATCTTTAATGAGCCAAACAAAAGTAAATTGTTTGGAAGTTTATACGACAGTATCTTCATTCCATTGATTTTCTTAGAAACTGCAATAGCGTAAAGTGTGTGGAACATGCTTCCTATGAACTTGTAAACATACAATTTCAGAGTCGATGTGTGCTACCTGTGCTGTCATGATCCTGCAACTTTTGATCAAACCGAGTCGATAGTTTTCTGAGACCTTACCTAACGTATATTTGTAATAAATAATAACGCTGAAAACATCCTGTGTATCTTTTATGATACACCAAGATACACTATATTCAGGGCAGTGTATAGTATACTATTCACCGTTTCTGACATTTCAGCCCTAGTTCTGAAGAATACGCCGGTAATGTGTGAATGACTATTAAATTGATATATTGTACCTATTCTAATTCATCAATCTATATTCATGTAGTAGAGGTTTTATTGTAAGTAAATAAGGCAACTAAAGCCAATCGCCATATATTGAAAACATCAATAACAGCATTATTGACCATATCAAAATTTAATTTAATTAACGCATTTTATTTTTCCATATTTCAGTCTAGCCCTCAACTATCAAATAGGCGAGCATTGGTGAGTTGAACATATTTATATAACATACGTCTTATGCAATACCATAAAAAAAATATTGTCAAAGAAGTGAAAACAACATAATTAAAAAAACAATGATTTAGCCTATCACACACAAACTCATCTTGCTCTCTACTGGACAGCGGGTAAACATACTTATACACCATTTTATTACATACACAAATATTTGTATTTCATGTAGTATTCATGCATGCAATTATTTATTTTATGTGAGGATTGAATTCACGATCTGAGGAGCGGACTGCGGACCTCTTTCATATAATTAAAATTTCATGAGTCCGTCGTAATGTTGCAATTTAAAGAAGAAGAAAAAATTGTTTCATTTCAGCCCAATTGATCAAGACGTGAAGGCCGCCTACAAATCCGGTGAGATCAAGGATCAATCAGCCCCAATCACCTTCGAGAAGATTAAAGAGAAACTGCGAGAGAGCGGAGTGTTCGACTGGAAAGACCCAAAACTGACTGAGAGGGAGAAAAAGGAAGTGACCAAGCTGTTTGACGCCGTTGAAATCATGGTATTGAAATAAATAATAAATATTAATAATGTTTCCAATTCGCACTGGGTCCTCGTGGTCACCAACAAGATAGGTGGTGGTGACCACCATTGAGTCATACTCCACCGAGTACCCTCTCAACTTGGTTTGCGGGAGGAGGCGTGCTTAGTAGTGGGACGTTAATGGGCGGAGATGATGATGATAATATGGCGTGGAGGTCAGTATACCTGCTCTTCACTCCAGAGGTCGTGGGTTCGATTCCCACACAGGACAAATCTTTATATGCATGAACATGAATATTTGTTCTGATCTGGGTGTTTTCCTATGTATATTAAGTATGTTTTTACAAAAAAAAAAACATACTTACATACCTCTTTTTTGTAAATATATACTCAATTATACATAGGAAACACCCAGATGAGAACAAATATTCATATTCATGCACACAAAGATTTGTCTGGAGTGGGAATTGAACCCATGATCTCTGGAGTGAAGTGCAGGTATACTGACCTCCATATCGGTCGTCACATTGATGCTTGATTATTCGCGTATTAATATAATAATTATTAATTTCCAGACAACATCTAGAAACCGGCAGCCAGCCGCAATACAGAATATCTTCGCGTCGCTGCGTATGGTTGAGAGGGCAGTCAAGAAGCAACTCAAAGAAGGGCAAATATCTCAAACATTGGCCAACAAGTTTAACTGGAACCAAATGTATGTACCTTTTTTAAATTTCTTAGGCATCTTAGGTTCAGAATTCAGGTCATACTCTACTACGCGGACCTAATGCAGATTGACGGAGCCAGGTGTGTGACATACTGCTGTTAAAACTTTTCAAAGTTAAGCGCCATAGGGCATTTAATTAGACTTATCGACTTGGCTAGATCAAGACTGATCTGCAGTTTGGGCGTTGCTTTAAATCTCGCTTTAATAAATTAATTTCTAACACTAGTAATGTACATTAACCATTAAGAAACAGGACCAGTACAACAATTTAACTAGTATTTTATGGGTTGAAAAAAGAAAACGTTAGTCCTACAATACTAGTCGCTTTGCCGTAATTTGGTAAGGCATAACATACGATCTGGCTAATTTAGCTTCAAAGTCCAATATGTTTATTTCATAAACTATACATATACATAGTACTTAAAAACGTCAAAATTTAATATAAAAAACAATCATTATGATTCCACTGAAATCACGAAGCTTAGATTCACTTACACGCAACAAAACAATTAAAATGTAATTTAAATGTAAGTGAATTTATGTGCCAGTTCCGAGCAGCCGCTCTGTAAGAAGAACTGGCAAGAAACTCACATATTTAAAATTATCATATCATAATATTGTTATAACAATAGCCTGCGAGAAAGCTTTTTATTAGAATTTTTATTAGCCATAAAATCTTTGATAGAATAGTATCCCTTTGAACATATAAATAAATATTTTCTGACAATAATGTAATTATTACACCAATTATTTAGTTCCAAGATAAGTATCACTAAGAACTTGTGTTATGGATACTAAAGAACTGATAAACATACTTAAATACCTTTTTTATGTAAATACATATTTAAAAAACATAGAAAAACACCCAGACCAGATCAAATATTCATGTTCATGCACACAAAGATTGTCCTGTGTGGGAATCGAACCCACGACCTCAGAAGTGAAGTGCAGCACTGACTGATATGGCGTCATATTGGTCGTCATCACATCATACTTTACACACTCAATCCATTTCGGTCGATCTTTTCACCTACTAACTAACACTAACACTCATACTAAATTTATTTTCTACATTTTGCTAAGTAGGTAGGTACCATTTTAGTTCTTACTAGCGGCCCGGTACGTGCTTCGCTACGTATAAGGCATAGTAATAAAAAAAACTCATGGGCAGTTGCATCATTATGTAGGTGAATGCGCATATTAATGTTCATTGTAAATTTTCGTACATATCTCCAAAGAACTGATGACTTCAAACAGGCGTTTATTTCATCAGCAGGAGTTGATCGAGAAATGACAGGCAATGTTTGACGAAAGTCCCCTGACAGCAATATCAGAGCACCACCAAAAAGCTGTTGATTACCGCGTAAATCTTGCATTGTTCGATTAAATGCTTCTATTGATTTTTTATTCGCCATTGTGCACTCATCCTATAAAATAATTGACGTTAATCGCAGAACTTTTGCCATAGCAGAATTTGTCGAAATATTGCATGTTTGAGTTTCAATCACCTGTACATTCAAAGGCAACTTTAATGCAGTGTGCGGTCCGACCACCTTCTAATAATGTAGCAGCAATTCCCAAAGATGCTATGCAATTTTCTGTTCCGATCGAATAGTCGCTAAAATCAATGATACAACGAAAGTTTTGCATTAGAATTGAACTCCTGCTCATATTGCAATTCACGATCAAAAAAATCATGTATCTTACGATTTGGTGCGGTTATACCCAATTGTGCTAATGCTTTATTTAAAATCTTTAGACACATACATTATTATTAAAGCTTCGTTGTACATTTCCAAGGTAATCAACAAATCGGGATTTCTTTCATGATGACGCATACGAATTAAAATGTCTTCTGCCATAAAATGTTCATATTTGTTCAATAATTTTGGCATACGATCGAGAGCAATTTTGAACAATTGAACTAATGCGTTATGCTGATGGAAAAACCTTGGATGGTCTTGTATTTGAAACAATTGCACAACGTTCATCCAATTCACGAAAGTTAGCCGCATCACAATGTGGACATATTGCGTCCATCATTCCAATGTATCCGTATATACTATAATCAATCTGACTGTTGTAATTAAAAGCAGCACGCAGCATTTCATCCAAAACAGCACTACGTATTCTTGATCGCCGTGCAATCGCCGGCCTATGTTTTGTCGTCTTGCTCATGGCATTTTACCTTCACTCAACAACTCAATAATATTTTGGAAAATATAAACACAAATCAATAACAACAATATTTTTGAAAATATAAACACAACAAAGCAATAATTATCGCTGATAAAATGAAATGACATATGATGACATTAAATTTTTTTGATATAACTAACGTCACTTTTGACATTAAATTTGTTTGATAAGGTTCAAATTGGCTTTTAAGTATTAGTACAAATTGTTTGTGTATGGGAGTATAGAAATATGTTGATTTTACACTTTTTCAAGATTTTTTTTTATTTTCTCTACGTACAAACCTTCTCTGGACTTCCACAAATAATTCAAGACCAAAATTAGCCAAATCGGTCCAGCCGTTCTCGAGTTTTAGCGAGACTAACGAACAGCAATTGATTTTTATATATATAGATTATCTTATTGCAACCTTACTATATTATAAAATATAAGGATTATTTAAAGTTTTATAATAATTTGTTTATTTTTATATTATCGTTTTATAGTTCTATCTTTCTCAATAATTGTTACTGAATATAGGGCATAATACATAATTATTTTCCAGAACAGCCCATCACTGGAGGGACAAACCGATGTACCATTTGAACTCGACGACTAAAATAAGGGTATTCAAGACAGAACCTCGGACCACTGTCGTTGATTCGGACTGGTTATAGGTTAGGGTACTAAGTTTTATAGTTTGAATTTGTATAATAAAATGTGTAACAAAAAACTGCTTATATTTATTTGAATCTAGAAGACATGGTTAACTTTCTATTACATTTCTGAACGCACCTATACATTTTTGACAACCAAGTGACGCTGTGTTGCAATGACAGGTAGGAATAATTTGTATTGGAGAATTAAATCGTTGTGGCTTCTTGGCGGGAAAGTGAGCGTCATGTCTGCAGTTTTGTTTTATTTTCTAAAAGTTGTGATATTTCTAACATTAATGTGTAATAACGGTGGATTATTAACCGTTAAGTGTTTGTGAATATAGATGAGCATGATTACCAACAGTAAATGAAACAAAAAAGTGCAACATCACTTTTCAAATTCTCTCAAGGATTCCATGTGAGATCTCAGTATAGTCCCACATCTGTACTGAGGACTCAAGGGGCTTAGGGGAGGGTATCTCATTTATCATCTTTATCATCACTCATTCTCATATACTATGAATTATCTTTTACTGTTGATATATCACTTACTTGATACTGGCTAAATGTGCTGGAGGCACGAAGCCATTATTTAAAAGAAAATTTTTTTTAATCGTTTTTCTTAGTATTTTCCCAGCAATTTTTTCACCGTCTGAACTTCCACAAATATTTCAAGGCTAAAATCAGCCAAATCTGCCTGGCCATTCGAGACAAACGAACAGGAATGATTTTTTATATATATTAGGCTATTTGATGACTGATACGGCGGCCTGAAGATCACCTGAGTTCAATTCTCAGTTCTTTTCATGTTTGCTTTGTTTCTATTACAAGTACGCATAGATATATATCGTTAACTTTTCTTTTAAGCAAACTCTATAGGAGGATGTAAAAACTGTTTATTTTTCATTGTTAAGGCACTAATTGCATATAGATGTTATTCCAATTGGTTAATAACTAATTCAATAATTATTTATGGGACTTACATAAACACAGACAATCACGTCTTTTTTCTCGAAGGGGTAGGCAGAGGCATATTAAACGCCCACGCTTCGCCAGTTATAATCGGGAACATTTGTGATTGACTTCAGAGATAAAATATATACTACTCTCTAAATTGTAAATATATATTCTACTTTAAAGATGAAAGAATGATGAAAATGAAGCGCACGTAGCTCTGCGGTGCTAGGTGGTCTGAAACGATCACCGAAGTAGGTACAGTAGATTTTACAGAGGTCAGTCTCCTCTCACATACCAGGGTGCGAGGGTATTAGGTCATACTCCACCACGCTGACCCAGTGCGGATTGGCGGAGGCAGGTGTATGGCGTGCTGCTGTTAGAATTCTTCAAGCCGCCCATATAGGCCTCTAACATGGCTTAACGACTACCACATTTAGAGATAACCGGGACCAACGGCTTGACGTGCCTTCCGAAGCACGGAAAAGCTCGATATCAAATGCCACACAAACGGTCACCCATCCAAGGACTGATCTCTTTAACTCTGCTGTACTTCGGTGATCGTTTCCAACCACCGAGCACCGCAGAGCTACGAGCGCTTAATATAATTAGTAGAAACTTAATAGCATAATATTAATGTATGTATAGTTGATTGATTTTTATGGTTGTTTAATTTCTAATGTATTTAATTTCTATATATAATATAAGGAAGAAATGTGTTCCTATTTTAAATTGTGATACCCTTGCAGGGTTCATTTGAGGACAAAATATTATTTTTAAGACCTAATTGTACACCAAATGAAACAATAAAGAATTATGATTATGATTACCTTTTCTTGATGAGTGGGCTGTTCTGCGTTGTTTTGTTGAGCGCGAGAGGCCGCTAGTGTTGCAAGCTCCGACATATTTACGTACAGAGCTTGCGGCATTTCTGAAATACATACCATTTATTTTATTAACTCTTAATGTGATTGGAAAGGATTATAGAAGTCGAGAAGTTTTAACTCATTGTAGTAATTTAATGAATAAATATCAGAATTTTTACTATTATCAATTAATATTAAATGTGTCTGCTGGACTAGTCTTTAAACATATGTAGAAGATTCTGTGAGAAGAAAATTACTTACTAGTCTTTACTTAGACTAGATTGTAGTTGATGTCCTCCCCGACAGGTCTCCACCTTGTCGTGGTGGGGGGGCTGAGTACCTCCCGGAGGCCGGGACAAGGTAACACCCAGAGACCGACGACTCTGGGTGCCCTTAGTACTGACTACCGGGGGAGAAACTAAGAGGGACCTGTGGAGGGCGCAGCGGGCGGGCCAGGAGGGCCCGTCAAGCAGGTACTGGCCCCCGCCTCTTTCTCAACAAGCGGCGGGCGTCGTCGGAAGATTTTTAATGGGTATTACTGCTGGCAGTCGCGTCTGCCGGTGGTGAGTCCCACACCCCCTTTCGGTCCCCCTTTGGCCGGAAGGTAGTGTGTAAACGCATTTTTTTACCGACGTAAAAAAAAAATATTGTAGTTGATGTGAGGTACTTTCTTTTGAAAAGGAAGGTATGACATATAAATAATTAAAAAAATCGCTCGAAGCTCAGCGATACTATGTGATGGGAAACGGAATCGATCACCGAATTACAGCAGAGTTCACAGAGTTTAGTCCTAGGATGGTTTATCGTTTGTGTATACATATACATACATACATTCACGCCTGTGTCCCCGAAGGGGTACGCAGAGGCATATTATACGCTCACACTTCGCCAATTACATAGTTAATCCCACGTAATAGGTGGCGAGCCTACTGCCACTTATCGGGCACTGTTATGTTCGCCAGAGCCTCGTCCGTTGATCGGCAAGTGCGCCAATTGCAGGTGAGGTTAGCTTGGGTTCCTTAGGTCTTGATAGGATCCCTATTACACCCTATACATCAAAAATGTATATAATACAATAAATAAATATTTCTGACACTTACACCAATTATTTAGTTCCAAGATAAGTAACATTACTTGTGTTATGGATACTAATAAACGGATAAACATACATAGATACTTCTTTTTTTTGTAAATACATACTTAATATACATAAGAAAACACTCAGACCAGAAATATTCATATTAATAAACACAAAGATTTGTCCTGTGTGGGAATCGAACCCACGACCTCAGGAGTGGAGTGCGGGTATACTCGCCACCACGCCATATCGGTCGTCAAGTATAATACATATGTATTTGTTTTTAACAATATATTAGTGTATCGAGCCCTTCTTTGCTTTCCATGCTAAGCCTGCCGGGGTTGCGGGATTGTTCAAAGAGTAACCATGGCTCTGAAAAACTTGGGCTCAAAAAGGAACAAGAAGTATAATTTTAAAGTCTGGACACACCCATTCCACTCACACACGGAGACAGTAATTTGATGATTTCCCATCAGAAAAACATACCTTTGGTAAGATGAGGCGGCAGCGACGAAGGCTTCGAGGGCTTGAACTGTTGTTGTGTCGTGTTGGCGTTGTTGTTGGCGGAAGTGTTGGCGTTGTTGGCTGAAGTGTTGGCGTTGGGTTCGGCGCGAGGTTGGTTGTTGGTCCTGGCCGGCACTGATGGACGCTCCAGGGATGAACAACGCTGTACATAACAAATAGTCATTAGTTTATTATATTATGTTGTATAACTATATATTTTTTATTATAACACACTAAAGTAATAATAATAAAATATTACAGTTTTAAGATAGCAGGATAAATAAAATGGGTTATTTTTATAATTAATTACAACTTCATTTAAAACAAAAATAACGCTTTTGTACCCCACGTTCTGATTTAATACTCAATACTCAAAGTCTTTGTTGCACTCTATATGTTACAAAGATGTTATTTATGATATCACAGATACAATATGGACCCTGTAGGGTATGGCAACTTAGAAGAGAGGAGGATGCTAGCTTTTTATATTTAAATTATTGTATTCGGTTTATTATACATTAATAATTATATTGAAAATTAAATTAATTCTATACCTATTAAATTAAATGTATATTATATTGTATTTTAAAGTAAAAGAGAATAATTATAGACAAGCGGTTTTTTTTTAGAATAGAATAGAATAGAATATTTTTATTTGCACTTGATTGAGGTACATTACAGTTCTTGTACAATAAAATAAAGCTCCTCTCATTCAGCCAACAACGGTAGCATGCAAATTATAATTAAATTAACACATCAATTTTTAAAAGAAAACTATACTAATAAATCATTAAAATGTCAAAAATGGGAATTATCAACTAGACATAATTAATTTTTTAAATGTGAAAATTGCGAATTAGCAACTAAACATTATTGATGTCAAAATACGGATACCCACAAGTCATTCATAAGTACAATCACAAAAATAATAATAATAACATCGAAATCATGTCACAAATGCGCAAAATATTAGTCAAACCAAACATAGATAGTAACTTTAACCTCTTAGGTTAAAAACACTACAAGTATCACAAAGTTTGTGCTCTAAAAATTGTTTAACTGTGTAAAAAGTGTGTGAGATAAGCCATTTATATAATATACTTAAGAATCTCTTAAAGTTAAGTTCTTTTATACTTTCAGGTACTTGATTGTATATAATAATGCACATATAGAAGCAATTTTTTTGGAAGCGAGCACTTCTGGGGATAGTGGAAGTCACCAACCTATTTCCGTTCCTAGTGTTTCTTGGATAAACATCTTTGGCCATTTTAAAGTAATGACTGTTCAGCTTGACAAATTTTGAAATTTCGAAAATGTACAAGCAAGGCAAAGGTAAAATGTTTAAAAACCGAAACAGTGGTGCACATGGTTCATCTGGTTCAGAACCACATATTGCCCTGATACATTTTTTTTGTGCAATAAATGTTCTATTCATATCAGTGCTATTTCCCCAAATGATAAGACCATACCGTAGAATAGACTCTATATAAGCAAAATATGCTGTTAGGGCAGCGTTTTTTGACGCTACTTTAGTCAATTTATATAAGGCATAGGCAAATCTGTTTATCTTATTGCAAACTTTTTTAATTTGTTGTTTCCAATCTAAATGTTTATCAAGATTTACACCTAAAAATTTTGTTACATTGGTACCATTGAGTCTTAATCCCTGATAATTTATATTTATTGTTTGATGGAATATATTATTATTATTAAAATTTATAAAATTAGTTTTTCCAATATTAATAAATAAATTATTATTTTCTAACCAATTTATAATTATTTTCAATGTATTATTAATGTCATTTATATGCTCATTCAATGTCAGGTTTTTGTCAGTTGTCACTATAATGGAAATGTCATCAGCGAACAAGATACAGCGATGCTTTGTCAGGTCAGGAAAATTATTTATATAAGCTAGGAAGAGAAGAGGACCTAATACACTCCCTTGAGGAACTCCAAATTTATTGTCCTTAAACGCTGATTGGTATTTCTGTGCAACATTTTTTGAGTCAAGTTTTACAATTTTAACAGCTTGTCTCCTATTGCACAAGTAAGTTTTGATCCAACTTAACGCCGGACCTCTGATTCCATAATGTTCCAGTTTTTTAACTAATAGAGCGTGGGAGCAAAAATCGATGGCACGCGACATGTCTATAAAAGGGCTGTCGTAAACTTATTCATATTTAGACTATTCAGGATTTCATTTACTAAATTGAATATCGCAAGAGTTGTTGATTTCTTTTTTTGAAATCCAAATTGGTCTTGTTTTAAAATGTCATATTTGTCAAAGAACTGCATGAGTTTATTAAGCATGACTTTTTCATATATTTTTGAAAAAACTGAAATTAAGGCTATTGGTCTATAATTTTCCACACTAGTTTTTTTATCTTTTTTATATAATGGTTTTACCAGAGAGTCCTTTAGTCTGTCAGGAAAAATGCCAGTAGACATCGATGTGTTAATCAAAAAAGCTAGAACAGGTGCAATTTCCTCATTACAAGCCTTGAGGACCTTAGTGCATATATGGTCATTACCCTCAGAATTTGTGTTCTTCAGGGATTTTATAATTTTTTTAATATAATATTCATCTATGGGAGTCAAATAAATAGAATTGCTTAAAATGTCTTTAGGTGGTTCATAAATTAAATTATTATTGTATTTATTTGTCAGATTAATAAAATGGTCATTGAATATGTCAGCAATTTTATCAGGGCTATTTATTATTTCATTATTATATTCAATACTCTCAATATAACTGTTCTCCGATTTGGTGTTTGTTTCTGTATGTATTATATTCCAAGTGGCTTTGCATTTATTTTTATTTTTAAATATATATATTTGTCATTTGATATTTTTTTTGCATGCAATATACATTTTTTTAATAATTTTGAGTAAGTTTGGTATTTCTTTTTTCTAGTGTAAGTCTTGTTTTTGTAATAGTTTAACCGATGGGCTCTATTTGTTGCACAGCTAGTTTTAATCCCTTTTGAGATCCAATGTTGATTTGATTTATTATTTAATGTAACTCTACAGACAGGAAAGCATAATTTATACAATAAACAAAACAAGTCACGAAAATTATTAAAAGCTTGATTTGTATTTGCTTCACTGTAAACCTCAGAGAAAGAAAGGCTTCTTAAGTATTTTTTACATACTAAAATGTGCTTTTCAGAGTAGCATCTCTTGTAGGTATAAAATTGCTTTACTGCCCTATGTTTTATCTTAGTTTTAAAACTGAGTAACCAGTATTTTCTTCGTTACTTACGTTTTTTACACCCAAATGAACTAAATCAGTAGTTCCCAAACTTATTTTTCTCGTGGACCACTTTCAAAATGTTACTGGACCCCCTGCTGCTACATTTCTAGCACATTCTTAAAGTCGCCAAAAAATGAAAAAGTGTCGCTTCTGAGTTCTGTCCCTATATTCCGATAGGTAAAATAAAAACGAAAAATGGTATATTTTATATCTCCCGTGGACCCCTGGGGGTCCACCTGGACCACTTTGGGAATCACTGAACTAAATGATATTGCCTACCATTTGCTTTTATTCAAATATCCTAATTCAATGCCTTTCTATCAATCTAAAAGAGCTTAGAATCACAGTTATTTGAAATAAGCTTTGGTGGAAAAGGTTTATGTTAACTATACGTTAATTTGTAATTAATATGTTTGATTACTATTCATCATCATCATCTCAGCCATATGACGTTCATTGCTGAACATAGACCTCCCCAATAGATTTCCACATTAAGCGACGCTGAGTCGCCTGCATTTCCGCATTCAGCGATCCTGAGTCCGCTGCCTTTACAAGATCATCGGCCCATCGGGTGGGAGGTCGTCCCCTACTACTTTTAACTATGAGAAAATTATTTACTTATTTGGACTTTAAAGGGTGTTTCATTATAACTTCCATCTACATACACATTACTTCACATAAAAATAACATTCTTTTAAAGTTAGCCCCACCATTAATATAATGATAAGAAGATTTAAGATATTATTGTTAGTAACTCACAGTAGGCAGCGGCGGCCTGGCGTATATCCCGTCGCGCGGCACGTCCAGCTCGGACCGAGCGAACGTGTGAGTGGTCAGCGCGGGCCGAGGGGAGCCGCGGGAATACGCTGTATTACAAAAAAAAAATTAAACAATATGTTGAGGAGGCTTGTTGTGGCGAGTGAATGATAGTCGACTCCAAATAATAATCAACATTTATTTGTTGATGACACCTACTTATATACAAAATCTAACAAAATGATAAAAAGAGAACGAACATATTACTATTTTACACAACGCACATATTACAGAAATTGACGGTACACAAAAAGCAAAAAATATTATTCTACCTACACTATTTCACCCAACGCACATATTACAGAAATTAACGGTACATAAAAAACAAAAAATATTATTTTACCTACACAAAACAAAAAATTACTATAAATATAAAAATCACGTATTTCGCATCTGAGGCTGATCGCCCTAGGGCTTGATCGCAGCACTACCGGACATGACACCCCGGACTTTACCATCGGCTGAAGACAGCCTACCCAACGACGCGCCGCAAGAGACCGCGGCCAGGGGGCACTGCCCCGGTCCCGCGGGGGCTCACGTAGATAACCACGATCGCATCTGAGTTGGCTGGTCGCCTCGGACGATGCGGACGTGTATGATGTCGCCACAAATATATTACATATTTCTTACTCGTTTGTGCATTGTAAAAAATTATAAAAGGGAAAATCAATTGCTCTAGAAAGTTCATCATCAAATAAAATGGCATAAAGATTGTTTGGCACAAAATATCATAATGATTACATTCTGCCTGATGATAAGCAGTCGATGCAGTCCAAAAACATAAAAGGGCTTTACACCGTAGAATGAGAACGGTACAAAGCCTACCTACTCAAAAAAACAACGAAACGATATAAACTAAACCTGAGACCAAATAGCCCTCTGCCCAGTATGTGCCGGGACAACTTAAGCCACTGCAATGATTTTCAGCAGATACCTTATAGTGCATCAGTGAAATTATTACCAAATCAAAAAAAAAGAATGGTCCAATATTTATGTTGATATCGTTGTTATATCTGCATTATATCATTTAGTTGAATTTGATTTAAATCGTTTCAGAATTGATAAAATATAGTCAGCTAAAGAGCAATTTCTACAATCTCAGCCCTTTACATGAGAAGCCTTTGCTCAGTACAGCACAGGCCTCCTCACACAAATCAAGGTGATACCATCACATCTTGATTACAAATCATTGGTCATCAATGTTCTGAGGCTGCTTGATATTTTATCTGAAAATGCCCTGTGTAAGGTGTAAATAGGTGGGGTGAAGAATTGTTTTTAATTTTACGAAAAAATACAGTTGCGCGGGAGTTTTCTCAAAAATTTTTTACTATATAATATATTAATACTTTACCAAGTGGACCCAGTACGGATTGGCGGGTCCATAAAATGTTTTCAATTTAGTATGTAAATATAATAGGTGATGTCAATACCTGCAGATATCGTGTGTGGTCGGTTCGCCATTATAGCCGAGGCGGCTCGTTCGAACTGGGCCGTATCTTTCAAGTCAGGCCAAGTCGCTGAAGCTACAAAAACAATATAAAACCGGTTAATGATAGGGATATAGTGGACCAATGTCCTGCGACGTCGGGTGAAGTGACACGACATCCATCGACATGGAAACATAAACTTCACCTGACGTCGGACATAAGTAATAATAATAATCGTTTATTTACCATTATAGCATACCTATAACAAAGAAATTAATTACAATGGATACTAGACTCGCAGACTTGTGTCGCAATAACTGTAAATGGGTTACAAATATTAGAATTACAATTATTTCCGTCTTTGTAGCTCCGGTTCACTTATCAATATTTAATCACATAATTATGTTATATAAAAAGAACTAGTTTTCAAACATTAGTAATAATAAAAGAAAATACATAAAAAAGGTGTGTGTGTGTGTGTTCGTGTGTGTGTGTGTGTTCGTGTGTGTTCGTGTGTGTGTGTGTGTGTGTGTGTGTGTGTGTGTGTGTGTGTGTGTGTGTGTGTGTGTGTGTGTGAGTGTGCGTGAGTGACGCGTCACGCGATATATGTCAAGCGAAATCGAACAGCTTCCCGTGACATGTCGCCGACACCTGCGTAGGCTTTAAATTGCCAGTCGAGATGCATCAATCAGATAATAATATATTTTATCATGATTATATATTATGTTAGAAACGTAAAAAATATATATAACAACATATGTAATATTGTGAATTTTTAGGCGTTTCCGATACCGTACAGGAATATATATATATATATATACGTATATACGTATATATATATATGTCCGTATATATATATATATAATACGTGTAGGAATGTGGTATGTTGCAGTGAATTGTGATTTTACGTGTTATTGGTGATATAATTTACTACCGTACATACCGGCGTTGGCGATGATGTCGCAGTGCTGAAGATCGTCTTGTGCCGCACACTCGCTGCTCACGCTCTGGTCGTCACCCTGTGTATTAATAATGTATTAATTAGTAATTACGTTTTACTATTAAAGTCAGTGTAAAAATAATTTATTTAAGTTTGGCCTAATAGAGCTCTTATGCAAGTCAAAACTTAAACTAACGCGCCCATTCACTGCGGGCGGGAGCTTAATCGTAAAAGAACGGGCAAGAAAATCGTCAAGGTTTGCTATTACTTTGGAGCATTGATAGGCCAGTGGCGAGACCCACTAGAGAGAGACTTCTAATTCAGAGGGTCTAGTGTTCAAACCTAGCGCACCTTTAACTTTTAGAAGTTACGAGCGTAATTATCGCTTGCTCTGTGCCTTGAAAAACACGTTCAGCCGTTGGTTCCGGCTGTCATGAACATCTATGGCAGTCGTTATTAGGAAATCGGTGCCCTTTCATATTCTGACAAAATTATGTTTCCCTCTTGGTTGTGGAATTTAGATGGCAGTCGCTCCATGTAATAACTGAAGTTCAGCCAAATCTGGTTAGACCAGTGAGCAGACCCTGGGCCCTGGGCTTCAGTCAAGGGCAACCGTGTTAATGCTGGATATGATAAATTAGTAATTACTTTTTACTAAAGAGAAATATTGTTAACATTTGGCCAGGAGCTGAAGTCAAGAAAAAAAAAATACAAAAACTAATTGACTAAATCCATCTATGGTCATTTTGTCCGGGCAAAAGTTTAAGTAAGTGCTATATGCCTATATAAATTAAATATGAATGATAAATTCTCACTTTCAGGTTTTATATAGCTAGGAAGGCTTGGATATATTATACAGCATGTTGTATTTTATTGTAAAACTAATATTGTTCATAATAATTAACTTTTATTTACAAAAAAGTGCTTAGTGATTTTTGCATATGCATTTTTATTTTTAAATTAATATTGCTTTATGTGTTAATAAAACCTTTCCATATATTATACAGCACGATACAATTTTATTTGTATGCTTATTTAATATTAAAACCCTTCCATATACTAATTACAAAGCATGTTTAGAGATTTGCAGTAATGTTTTTAATGCGTTTGTAGTATGTTATACAGCTTGATTCAGGTTTACTTTCAGATTACTATTGTTACTGATTTTTGCAGCAAATTGTTTGTAAGTAAATTAGCATGGTGCAAATTTAGTTTCCAGATTTATATTGTTAGTAATTCCTCTATATAATATAATATAATATGTATAAAGCGTACAACAAGTTTATTTAGAAGCTTATTTAGTATGGAACCCTCCCATACATTATACAGCATGTTCAATTTTAGGCAGATGTTGTTAGTCACTCCTCTGATTATTAATGTTAGTGATTCTTGTATTGTTGTACAGCTTATTTAATATGAGACCCTTTCAAATAAAGTGTTCCATAAAGGCCAGTTTACATTGTCAACGTAGAGCGAGCGCCGGAGGAGAGCGTCCTGTGATCGGAACCCGGAGTCTGCGCTGCAAACGCTCGCCATTCGGGACCCGGTCTATTTTGGGAGATTAATAACAAATAACAAAATAAAAACAAAAAAAGCAAAATAAAAATAGAACAAAATAAGAAAATAAAACAACACAAAAAATAAAAACAGAATAATTAAAAAAAAAATTGTATTTCTTTTAGGTAATTAATAAATAGGTAACTTGAAAATGTTTCCATGATCAGACGATTGGTTACACTACTAGTTTTAATTATAATTTTTTTTTTTCCAAATTTGATATGCAAAAAAATATTTATAAAAAACTTTTTTTTTAAACTGAGAGCGTGTCTTTTTTAACGGGCGACATACATTCCGTGTTTACACATACAATCGTGCATATTTCCATAAATAAAAATTCATACATTTTCTGTATAAACTTTAAACTGCCAAGAGGCAGTTCGTCTCCCGCGCAATCCGAGCTCACCTCTCTCATTTTGACGTCTCGTCAATAAGAACTTTTCCAACATTAAATTCGTTTTTTAAACTTATGACACCGATTTAATGATAATGAATGGAAAAATTTAGCGTTTAGAGAAGTCGACCGGTTCCCATGGTCATGGGTTCAAATCCCATTCAGACTACCGCAAACGAGTTGATTTTTTCTGGTAATAAATTCGTCTTTTAACATTTGTTTAGGTCTAGAAGCGAAGTGTGAGATGTTTAAAGTTGTATATATGTTAAACAACATACCTGTGACAGACAGTGCGGCGCTGATAGAGTAGCGGGCGCGCCGCCCGACACTGGCGTCGAGCAACGCCCGCCCGAACTGGCCGCTGCAACAATCACACCAATCATTACTAACCAAACTTCACACTTCAAAAACTTTTATTCCATAAACTACTTACTACTAGTAACTTATTACTACTAGTACTTGAAAGCGCCAAAATTAAGTATAAATTTAAAAAAAAAACAAGCAAAATATAATTCTCCTGAAATCACGAAGATTAGATACTACAGTACATACTCACTTACATACAACCAAACAATTAAAAAAACAAAAAATATTTTAAGTGTAAGTGACTCTAAGAGCCAGTTCCGAGTCACCGCTCTGTAAGAACTAGCAAGAATCTCACAGGCTAAAATTTTTAAATTTAACCCTTGGTTTGGTACTTGAATTACAATCTTCATTTGTCTGTGAAGCTATACAATGCAATATAATATAACATTAACAATATTCATGTTATAAGTCATTCATATTAGAATAACCTGTATGAAACGGCAGTTCAATCACAATCAATCACTATGTCAGATTTCATCATCTGAGCCATTAGATGTCCTCTGCTGAACATCGGCCTCCCTAATTCCTTGCTTTCTTTTCGAGAGATCTCGAGCCGCCTGCATCCACTGAATACCAGATCATCGGTGCATCGGGTGAGAGGTCGTCCTCTACTATATTTGCCAAAACGTGGCTGCCATTTAAAAAAAATTAACGCCACATCGGACGTCGGAGGAATGTGCCCCGCCCACTGCCATTTCAGCAAATCACCTCGCTATGTCGGTCACCCTAGTTCTCCTACGAATTTCCTCATTCTATCACGTAAGCACACTCCGAACATAGCACTTTCCGTTATATGCTGAGCAACTTTGAGATAGGATAGAAAATTCTTTATTGTACACCAAATTAAAAATAAAACAAGAAAACAATTGCAAAAGAAAAACGATACAATTGGCGGCCTTATCGCTTACTGCGATTTCTTTCAGGCATTTCATTAAATGAAAGCCGGGGGAGTAGAAAAGAATGAAAATATATAGTTACATTTTGATAAACAAAAACAAATACTAATACTTTAATAAAATAAACCTACGTACATAAATAATAGGTTGGGGAAAAAGTCTTTTCGTATTTTTGTATGAAAAGTCAAGAAATTTTTTTCAAAGTTTATTTACATTTATTTACAATATATATGTACCGTTTTGTTGAAAAACTTTCTGCCATTTTGTGGGCAGAGACATTATCCCGTTACTGTAGAAACTTTGGGACTTCTGATCAAAAAAACGGGACAAATAGTTTTGGCAGTCCTCTCTTGAGGTCAACCTTACAGAACCTAAAGAATTCTGCAGAGACCGAAACAGGTGAAAATCTGAAGGCGCAAGGTCAGGGCTATATGGTGGATGCACTAGGACCTCCCAGTCGAACTCTCTTAATTTTTGCTGAGTGGCTAAAGATGTGTGTGGTCTAGCGTTATCGTGATGAAAGACCACACCCTTCCTGTTGATCAATTCCGGCCGTTTTCTCTCGACTGCTTCCTTTAATCTCATCAGTTGCTGGCAGTAAAGATCAGAATCGATGGTTTTGCCGGGCGGTAAAAGCTCATAATAAACAATGCCCTTCCAATCCCACCATACACACAGCATCACCTTATTTCGTGTTAGGCTAGGTTTGGCCACAGTCTGTGAAGCCTGGCCAACTTTCGACCACGACCTTTTTCGCATGTTCTTGTCGTACGTGATCCACTTTTCATCGCCAGTTATCAATCTCTTCAAAAACGGCTCGGTTTCATTACGTCTCAATAATGAATCGCAAATGAGTACACGGTTCATTAAGTTTCTTTGAGTGAGCTCGTGTGGCACCCAAATATCGAGCTTTTTTGTATAACCAGCTTTCTTCAAATGGGTCAAAACTGTTTTGTGGTCAATTCCCAGTTCTTCAGCTACATCGTAACTACTAATATGCCGATCTTGTTCCACTCTTTCAAAAATGGCGTCCATTTTATTCGTAACAGGGCGACCAGAGCGAGGTGCATCTTTAACATCAAAATTTCCGGACTGAAAACGTTTGAACCAAATTTGTGCTACTCTTACTGACACTGCATCAGGTCCATAAACATCACAAATTTTTTTCACTGCTTGAGTTGCATTTTTGCCTTTTTTATAATAAAATTTTAAAATGTATCGAATTTCTTCATTAGATTCACTCATTTTTACGGAGAGAAAAACAAATGAAAAATAGCGGGAAACAACTTTTTTTTATTTTTTTCTTTTCTTTATAATGGAACCTTTTTAATGTTACCAAATCCAGCCAGACACAAATAGTACAGTCAAAAAAATTTTATAATAAGTTTATACCTACGTTATGCGAAAAGACTTTTTCCCCGACCTAATATGTACATGATATAGGAACACTGAAGAGCAGGACATTACTTCTGTAACAGGAAAAGCTTCTTTATTCCAATTTGAGCTTATTTCTAAAGACCATAGTAAATACTTACTGTGCGTATTGTCGCTGCACTGGCTGGTGAGTGAAGAGATGGAGGTAAGAGACGATTTCCTGCTGCCGAGTCGCGATGACGGCGAGTGCGGCGCGGAACCCGCTTCGGCCCATCCGCCACAGCACGACTTTATATCGCAGATCACCTACAAATATATACAAATATTCCTATTAAGTTAAATCACACTAAAAGCATTATCATGTAAAATGTTGCCAAGACAAGACCATAATGACTCGCACTGTAAAGACGTTATCAGATCCCATGTAGAGTCTAGCGCCTAATATACGGTTTAATTTTAACACACATCATTCCTTGGTTAATCCAGTTATCAGGATATTAGAAAGCACTGACTTCCTGAATTGAATAATGGTTGCCTTCGATGTTTCTGATATCCGGGGCCAGCGAACTTACTTGTAAGGAATAATGATGCACATAAATTCAAAAATTCAGAAAAAGTATTAGAATGCGAGGTCCTCTGCATTGCAGTCGATTGGTCTTCTCACTGATGGGCTATCATTGCAACAATTTGGGAATAGGCGTGATTAAATAAATAAATAAATATTTCCTGACAATTACACCAATTATTTAGTTCCAAGATAAGTATCATTAAGAACTTGTGTTATGGACAACGGATAACATACTTATATACTTTTTTTTTTGTAAATACATACTTAATATACATAGGAAAACATCCAGACCAGAACAAATATTCATCTTCATGCACACAAAGATTTATCCTGTGTGGGAATCGAACCCACGACCTCTGGAGTGAAGTGTAGGTATACTGACCTCCACGCCATATCGGTCGTCAAAAATACTCATGTTCATGCACACAAAGATTTGTCCTGTGTGGGAATCGAACCCACGACCTCTGGAGTGAAGTGTAGGTATGCTGACCTCCGCGCCATATCGGTCGTCAAATTATTTGTTATATGGTACTATTTCGCACATACCTGCAGACTAGCGGCCGGCAGAGTCCTGGGCTCGTCGGTCTGGCGCGCCAGCTGATCATTGCCCTCCTGAAGGTGGCCCAGCTCCGACAACATTGCCACTTCACAGTCCTGGAGTCAAGAAAGTCCACATCATTCTTTTAAAAAGGATTGGGACTACCACTATAATAATACTACTATAATGGGTTGTGATGATGATGAAGATCTTTAGACTGGTTCAATCCGTTGTTTAAGAATATTGCACGGCCAAAGTTAAAGTCAGTATCTTATTTCCTAACGCTTTAATAAATCGACATAAAAAATTCGCATCTTAATAAGTCAGGTAATACTTCCGACTGAAATTTATGTGCAAGTAAAATTTTATTATTCAAGTTTGGCTATTATGAACGATAACTTAAAAACTAACGGGCCCATTCACTGCATGCAGAAGCTTGATTAGAGAAGAATCAGTTAAGAAACTCACCAAGTTTTGTTATTCCGCCAGATTTAGATTAGGATAGGATGAGGTTGGAGAGATAAGAACATACATACATTCAAGCCTGTTTCCCCGAGAGGTTAGGCAGAGGCATATTATACGCCCACACTTCGCCAAATATATAGTTGGTCCCACGTAATAGTTGGCGAGCCTATTGCCGCTTACCGGGCCCTGTTATGTTCGCCAGAGCCTCGTCCGTTGCTCGGCAGGAGCACCACTTGCAGGTAAGGTTGGCTTGGGCTCCTTAGGTCTTGGTAGGATCCCTATAAACCTAAATGATAAAAATCTACAGACTAATATGACCTATAAAATACTACTAACCACCACAGGATTAAGAAGTGATACGAAGTGGCAGAAGCGGCTCCTCTCTTCGATGAGTGCTGCCTTCACTGCCTTCTCCTCCATTTCTTCCAATTGCTGCTTACGTTCTTGTATGTCCTGTAAATTATATAGAAAGTATTTTAGCTTTACAATTATTAAAAGACTTCCGATCCTAATGATCCCTGAATCCATACCGGTTGCACTGTATCAGAGGACATCAGAAATAACACACGTTAAGCCTGTATACCCTTAAAAGTCAACTAGACACTGCCTTGGCAGCGACTCATATTAATTGTACTAACAAACCCATTTTATTAAACTTTGGACAATGGATTTGTATGCTATCATAGTCTTTACATAAGCCTTCTGTAGGACATGCCCTTGTCTCTTGCGTACTTTCAGACTCTCGCGTCTTGTTTTGCGAGAAGAAACCCTAAATCATTAAGACGGTGATCCCTCAATATCAATATGAGCTTCTACATAATCATCATCAATAGACCGTCTCCTGCTGTAGGTGGAGCGAAAGGATGTTTCAGACTTTTATTAAATAAAATCCATTCACGCTTCTGCCTGAGCCTGCTATGTCCCTGGGCTTAGTTTAACCATTTCGAACCGTCCCGCAACCCCGAAGACGTCAATGGTCTCATTTATTTATTTATTAAGGAACTCCAACAAAGGATACTTAGGAAGTTCTCAGAAGAATTGTGCTCCTTCAGTTACAGAAGAACACATCATGCATACTTCATCTTTTAAACATAATTTTGAAATAAACAGTTAAACACATTAAAATAAAATTCAAATCAAAGTAAACAACACAAGATAAAATAAAGTTTAAGTTAAACATTAGTCTTAGAAGATGATCTTTAAAATTTACAAAATAATTCTTTAACAAACCTGTATACAAACATCAGCCCGCCTTTTCGCATCGGCGGGAGCGCGTCTGGCTTTCCTCGCGTTCCTCTGCGCGTCTTGAACTCTTCGCCGGAGCTCGGCGCGCGCGCGTTTGCACTCCCGCGCATGTTCGCGCCCCAAAGCGCCTACTGCGCTGCCGCGGCGCCAATCGTCTGCGCGCTCCGACAGCGGTGTGATCAGGGTATCCATGAGGGCACTGAAATAAATAGATTGATAAATAGTCAATTGTTTGGTATCTACGGAACACTACGGCTGTTATGTAGTCCTCCATTGAAGCATATGCTGAGTGTAGTCCTTTTTAGGCATATATAGTTTCATCATATCAGCCTTATTAAGTTCACTGTTAAAGAGTATCCTCCCATATATGGTATTTGTCCATAATCACTACGCTTGGCAGGCGGGTTAGTAATCCCAGTTCAGCCCAGTATGCAGGATGATGCTGCTGCCCATCATACAGTAAGATTTCTCTTCCTCGACTCTTACGAATCTCCGTGAGATGAGAGAGTGTGGCACTATTCTAAGCCTTTATAAAAAGGCTTTATTAAATTTCAGTTTCAATGGAGCGCATATGAGTAAGGGGACCCCGGGGCCATAAGGTCGCAACCGGGATAACGTCATCATCATCCTCTTATTTTTTATTTTACTTGGGTAACAATATGCAATTACGCACTGCCTGCTGGCCAAAGGGGAACCGAAAGGGGGTGTGGAACCCACCACCAGCAGACGTGATTGCCAGCAGTAATACCCACTGAAGATTTTCCGACGACACCCGCCGCTTGTTAAGAAAGAGGCAGGGGCCATAACTTAGGTTGCAACGTCTGACCCCCCTCCCGTCTGCAACGATCCCCGTCCGGCGGGCTTCGAAAAGTCATAGGTGTGCCACAAAAGTTTAAGCCCGGGACCGTCTGAATTTGAAGGCAACTGTTCTCGACACTGTTCCAACGCCGCTTCGCATCCAGGATAACGTAAATGATTATAATAGACCGCTTATGAATGACAAAATACCTTACAGCTAACGCACTCGGGCAGGACCTAGAGTGGAGAAGAATAGGTCCAAGTGGGAGTGAGGCTAGCCACCTCTCACCACTTGAGGTTTCATCTAAGGAACTCTTTGCTGAAAGATCCTTTCTAAAAAAATGTGCGAAGGTTTCTGCCGCTCCAAATGGAATATATGGATCATCAGATAGTGTATGTTCTCGTCTAATTATTGTCATTAATAATAACAAGGAAATAAATACCTGATAAAGGTTTTCATCCTGGTTTCGATGGCTCTGTGACGCAGACATACTCTCGTGAGGGCAGTTCCTATCTCTTTGGTTGCACCTGAAACAACAAAAAAAAGTCTTTATAAATATCTAAGAGCCTAAAATTGTTTTCATAAATATCTATCTTGCACAACGGTCACCAATCATGATTAAAGCTAAATCTATTCAAACATCGTTCTGTCTATTTCAACAACATGAAGATGAGAGGGACAGCAAGATGTTTTAAATAGATTTAGCACTAAACAGGACTAGTGTCTGTTGTGCAAGCCGGTTTAAGTTGCAATAAACTCTTGAACCAAAGAAAAGATTTTTTTCGCCTTACGTGTTCTACCCCTTGTATAATGGAACGTGTCCTGGGGAGTTTCTATAGGCATCATCTTTAACAGTTCGTAACTTCAGTAAGTCTTATTACAAAACAAGATTTAATGTTAAAACAACTAGCTAATCACTTTCATTTGATGAAATGAAGACAGTGACAGCACTAGTTTTAAACCTGGTTTAACTATATATCTTGTTTTGTAATAAGCCCCAGTTTGTTTAGAACATATCTATACCTGTTTCTATCATCATACCTCTCGCCTTTGCCAGGGAACTCATCCTCACACTTTCGAAATAACAGAAGTACAGTACGTTTCAAATAAGCTTTCTCACGCGTAGTTTCCCGAAAAGATTACATCATGGAACTCCTCAAACAGAGCATGAAGCTGTTTTTAAAGTGTCGGCAACGCGACCCCTACATTAAAAAAATATTCTAAATCTATTAATCACAGAGTAATAGTGTACGGTATGTCTCAGGTTTATACGGATCCTACCACGGTGTAAAGGGGTCCCACCAATATCTGACGAGCCCAAGCCAACATTACCAACCAGTGGTGCACCTGCCGATCAATGGATGAGGTTCTGGCGAATATAAAAGTTCCCTAAAAGCGGCAATTGGCTTGCAACCTATTACGTGGGACCAATACTTAATATAACTGGCGAAATGTGAGCGTTTAATTTGCCTCTGCCTACCTCTTCGTGGAAACAGGCGTGATATTATGTATGTATGTGTGTCTCAGTGTTTCAGGGCTCCATAGGATGCGGTAACTACTCTCCTGATGGAGGTACTCTCAGGTCTGCATATAAAATTTCCCGCTTGTGGTATAAACAACATATACGTTTTTCACTATCAACGTTATAGTTTAAGCGCGAACGCAGAGAAAGAGAAAGAAGTATTTTTTCACACTTCACTTGACATTTAAGTGTTTATTCTGTAAGCTAGAGACTGGGACTCCTTGGCGGGAAAGTGAAGCGTCATGTCTGCAGTTTTGTTTTATTTTCTATAATTTGTGATATTTTGAACATTAATGTAAAATAACGGTGGATTATTAACCGTTTAGTGTTTGTGAACGTACATGAGTGTTGGTAACAAAACAGTGCAATATTACTTTTAAAATTATATCAAGAAGTCCATGTGAGATCTCAGTATAGTCCCACACCTTTACTGAGGACTCAACGGGTCTAGAGGGACGAATCTCATTTACCATTTTTACCACCACTTATTCTCATTTACAATGATTTATATATTATTAATATATCTCTTCCTTGACACTGGCTAAATGTGCTAAACGCACGAAGCTATTAATGAAAAAAAAGAAAAAATTAGAGACTCGTGATCCCACAGACAAACTATGCAAATAGTTTTTTGGGAATATTGTAATTTCGATGCCCAACTCGCTGTTTGTTTAATAAAATAAATTATAATAAAAGCGTCAGTATTATGTTTTCTAAAACTGGTTCCTAAAAGAATGCTCATTCTCAGCAGTGGCACGTAAAGTTGAGACGATGATGGTAACTGCTACCAAGGACAATGGTAACCGTGACCAAACGCTTAACTTGCTTTCCGAAGTATGGCAGCGCTCTATATTACATACATACAATCACGCTTATTTTCCCGAGGCGGTAGGCACACTTTGCCAATTATATTGTTAGTCCCACGTAATAGGTGGCGAGCCTATTGCCGCTTACCGAGAACTATTATGATCGCCAGAGCCCCGTCTGTTGATCGACAGGTGCACCAATTGCAGGTTGGCTTGGGCTCCGAAGTTGGTAAGATAACTCTAATACACTTCTATATTAAATGCCAAACAAACGGTCACTCATCTAAGAACCTGTGAACTCTGCTTTACTTCGGTAATCGCTCAGGAGCTACGAGCGCTTTGAGTATATAAATACTACACGGAAAATTTACAATTAATATAATCTAATTATAAACAATTGCAATCACTCCACTAAGCTGCGACACAATAACAAGACGTAAATATTAAAGTAATGCTCTACAGTGACATATAATACAAGTGTTTTTTTTACAAATATGTGGATAATTATTCGTAATATTATATGGATAGTATTTTGTGTAATAACAGGTAAATTATATACTTTACTACCTAGAAATGCGAATTATATTTGTGTGTAACATGTGCACGCTTAAATAGCCGTCTCAATTTAAACTATGGGTCTGCTGTTAAACCAATTTCAATATGCTAAAACATCTTCATTTTGATGACTGAAATAAGCGAGGAGGTCATTGGTGGCATTCCATTCCACTTCTGATGTCGTGGGTTCGATTCACGTGTGTCAGAATAATCTTTTTATATCAGTCTACTAACTGGTAATGGTTTGCATTCGCTAAATAGGCCAGGGTTTACTGGCCCTTCCACCAACTTAAATCTATATTGTTTAATGGGACTCGTCATAATGACCATATCCTGGCTCATGATAAGGGGCTATCCATAAATTACGTCACACGTTGAGAGGGTGAGAGGGGGTTGACAAAGTGTGACACGGTGTGACAAGGGGAATGGAAGGGATTCTAATTTTCACATTTCAAAATCCAGGTCCTATTAAAAAATAAAGAACTGCTGTTTAATGTAATTTTTTCTTGCTGTGTAATTGCAAAATATGTTGGAGGAGGGAGTCTCACTAGTGTGACCAGCTGTGACAAGGACGGAGCGGGGGTCAAAACTTCACGATAATTGTGTGACGTAATTTATGGATGACCCCTAAGCAGTGCGAACGCCCCATACCGTGGAATAACCACGGTAATAAGTGCACCCACTCATCACCCCCTGCATAAATGGCGATTCATGCCTTTCTTAAAAGAACTGTGGTTGAGACCTGGGAGTCTACCGCCGAACTTGCTGCTAATCAATTATTAGGCATAATCTATTTCGAATTGATTCTGTCGTACCGCCGAACACATGGAACTCGATACAAGATGGCGTTCTCCATTTAGACACAAATTTTGATGGATTGACGTAATCTTTGACAGTCTCAATCTGTGTTTTTTTTTATTATATTACAATTTATTAATATTTAGGTAAAAATGTGTCATCAAAACGCAAATAATAATCATTTAATTAATTAGTCGCTTCAGTAGTCTGCCTAGGTCATGAATAATCTATGGCTTTCGGCAAATTCCCCGGTACGGATTGATGAACCTCAAAAAATTAGATCAAAGATCTAGATGAAATAGCTGAAGTTCATCGAATTCGGCGGTAGGGCCCCTGATCTAAAGTTACAACCGCGGTTTTATTGAATGTTCAGATTGGCTTGCAAAACCAAATATCATACTTTAAAAAGCGTACGCGTGTTTTGTATTTTTTTGGCTGATTTTTGTTTTAAGTTAAAAATTGTACTAATATTGAGTTTACTAGTTTCAAAGAAAGCTGATCGTATTTGTTTTCGGACGTTTTTTTTATTATAGTTTAGAAAAAAAGTTAAATTTTAAAAGTGTATTAAGTACTTAGTTCTCCAGGTCAGTGTACTGTACAGTCAGAGCCATGTAGTCGGTAATCCAAAGCGTCATAACACACGTCTCTATTGTCAAGAGCGTAAGGGCGTGTTCCGATAGATATGGCGCTTTCGCAAGGAGGTAGGGGAACGCGACAGACTGCGCCTCTCTGAGGAGGTCCTCCCGGTACTGATCCGGGAGACGTTGGCCGCGGGCGGGGTGTCAGGAGCCAGGAGCCAGTGTCAGGTTTATAACCTTGGCACTGGCCCCCGCCCCTTTTTCAACAGCGGTGGGCGTCGTCGGAAGGTTTTTAGTGGGTAGGACTGCGGTGGCCGCGTCTGCCGCAGTAAGTTCCACACTCTCCTCCCGGTCCCGCCCATTAGCCGGGAGGCATTGCGTAAACAGCATTTTTTACCGACGATAAAAAAGGAAGATATGGCGCTTTGGTCTTCTGGCTACCCCTTTCGAGAAAACAGGCGTGATTAATGTATGCATATTACTGGTATATCGATAAAAGGAAATGCCTGTGAGTCAGTCAGTTATTGAAGTGTTGATCAATACCAATGATTATTGTATTAATATTAACATATTGCATATTATACATTGAAAACATTTTAGCACAAGCCTGCATTACGCCGTACAATGAACTAGGTCGCTGCAAATCGTACCTAGAGTGTCCAGAACTATTTTATTTGACCGACAAACACACATTCCTGCCTGCAGATTTGGAAATAATAAATTCATTCAGATGTAATCCGAAGGAGGAAAATGTAAGCTTATTGTTAAAATATATTTTTTCTATACATATATAATATACAGATAAATAAAATTGGTGTGTCTGATTGTAATATCAAAATAATCACTTTTTAGTAAATGCATAACCATGATACATATAACAAATTTAAAAAAATTTATATCGTCTGTTTTTTTTAAAGTTTTTATTTGACTATTAAAAATGACATAACAATTTTTAAATTATTCTTCGCCAAACTACATAATAGTTTGATGGCGAATATATCACCTATTTAAATACATATTATTGTACAAATCAAATATACATATACATTTATGTAATAGGTTGGGGAAAAAGTCTTTTCGTACTTTTGTATGAAAAGTCAAGACATTTTTTTCAAAGTTTATTTACATTTATTTACAATATATATGTACCGTTTTGTTGAATAACTTTCTGCCATTTTGTGGGCAGAGACATTATCCCGTTACTGTAGAAACTTTGGGACTTCTGATCAAAAAAACGGGACAAATAGTTTTGGCAGTCCTCTCTTGAGGTCAACCTTACAGAACCTAAAGAATTCTGCAGAGACCGAAACAGGTGAAAATCTGAAGGCGCAAGGTCAGGGCTATATGGTGGATGCACTAGGACCTCCCAGTCGAACTCTCTTAATTTTTGCTGAGTGGCTAAAGATGTGTGTGGTCTAGCGTTATCGTGATGAAAGACCACACCCTTCCTGTTGATCAATTCCGGCCGTTTTCTCTCGACTGCTTCCTTTAATCTCATCAGTTGCTGGCAGTAAAGATCAGAATCGATGGTTTTGCCGGGCGGTAAAAGCTCATAATAAACAATGCCCTTCCAATCCCACCATACACACAGCATCACCTTATTTCGTGTTAGGCCAGGTTTGGCCACAGTCTGTGAAGCCTGGCCAACTTTCGACCACGACCTTTTTCGCACGTTCTTGTCGTACGTGATCCACTTTTCATCGCCAGTTATCAATCTCTTCAAAAACGGCTCGGTTTCATTACGTCTCAATAATGAATCGCAAATGAGTACACGGTTCATTAAGTTTCTTTGAGTGAGCTCGTGTGGCACCCAAATATCGAGCTTTTTTGTATAACCAGCTTTCTTCAAATGGGTCAAAACTGTTTTGTGGTCAATTCCCAGTTCTTCAGCTACACCGTAACTACTAATATGCCGATCTTGCTCCACTCTTTCAAAAATGGCGTCCATTTTATTCGTAACAGGGCGACCAGAGCGAGGTGCATCTTTAACATCAAAATTTCCGGACTGAAAACGTTTGAACCAAATTTGTGCTACTCTTACTGACACTGCATCAGGTCCATAAACATCACAAATTTTTTTCACTGCTTGAGTTGCATTTTTGCCTTTTTTATAATAAAATTTTAAAATGTATCGAATTTCTTCATTAGATTCACTCATTTTTACGGAGAGAAAAACAAATGAAAAATAGCGGGAAACAACTTTTTTTTATTTTTTTCTTTTCTTTATAATGGAACCTTTTTAATGTTACCAAAACCAGCCAGACACAAATAGTACAGTCAAAAAAATTTTATAATAAGTTTATATCTACGTTATGCGAAAAGACTTTTTCCCCGACCTAATATATATAATGAAAAGTTTGTTCGGGCTAATCTCTGAACTGGTTGGTCTGATTTTTACGGCACTTGTAAGTGGACCACAGAATACGGCTTAGAACAATTAATATAATATTATGTGATCGTAGCGGCAGTCTGTGTGACCCCATATTTCACTCCTAAATAAATTTTCCAAAACAAAAGTTTCCCTCAGTTTTTAAGCTATTGCATAGCTTCTATCGCAGGCCTTGAGCGTGGAGACCGAATCCAGAAATTCCGTAACATAAAACCCTAACACCCTCCACTCAGACCGGCACTGCGGTGATACTTATTAGTTTTTCCATCTATCAATAAATAGCAGAACTTTTGATGACTTTTTGAAATATCACGCTTGTCTCGTTAGTTCAGCAACCCGCCTTTAGGTGGCATTGGTTGTATCGGCGTTACTGCGCATGCGTTATCCCCTTCTTCGTCCCGCTTTAGAGTTTCAAGTTTTGCTTAGAAAAATACTACATAAATAAAATAAATAAATAATTATAATGGCATAAGTTGATAAAAAATGCTATGCAATAGCTTTACCGCGGCAGTCTCCGAGTTGCACACGTCTTATTTTTTATCTTTTAATTGCACTAGTGAGTCTTTCAGAGTATTTGCCAGTGTCAAGTAATTAAATAAATCAATTTATTTGCATTAACTTTGCACGGAAGCTTTTGATAGTGCATGTCACACAATCAGTCACCCTTTAAACTGATTACTGTGAGCTTTGCTTCACTTAGGTGATTAACTGACGACCGATATGGCGTGGTGGGTAAAATACCCGCTCTCCGCTCCTAAGGTCGTGGGTTCGATTCCCACGCAGGACAAATCTTTGTGTGCATAAACAAGAATATTTGTTTTTCTATGTATAATAAGTATGTATTTACAAAAAAAAAAGTATTTATGTATGTTTATCCGTTTTTTAGTATCCATAACATAAGTTCTTGATGATACTTATCTTGAAGCTAAATAATTGGTGTAATTGTCAGAAAATATTTATTTATTTAACTACTGAAGCGCTCGATAATGAATTCCACACAAACAACACACATTAAACACGCGGTAAAATTTGCTTTGCCTCGATGATTTACGACCATCAAGTAACGTGAAAATACGAGCACTTCATCATAAGTAATTAACTAACATATTGCAGCTAATCTTATGTTGCCCGGTGGCAGACTGCTACACGCCCGATGGTTTACCTGGAAGGTGCACACCGGTAAACCAATGTCCAACAGTAAACAAAACAGATAAAGAGTATATAAGGAATTCAAGGTAAGTGACCTGTGAACTGTACTGTGGTACCGGCCCACGATAGTGCCACCCCCTCTCATCTGACGGGGAGTCGTGGGAGTCGATGAAGAGAAATCCTACAGGATGATAGGCAGCAGCGTCATCCTGCGTACTGGCTTAAACTGGGATCACCAATATGCCTTTTTTTTTTTTTCGGATGGAAAATTATCAAATGACCGTCTTCCGCTGTGGGTGAAGCGGAAGGATGTGTCAGACTTTTACTGACTAAAAACCATCCACGTTCCATCTTGAGCCTGTAACACCAAGGCCGCGGTAACTCTTTCGAACAGTCCCGCAACCCCGGCAGACTTGGCCCCCATAACCAATATACCTAGCGTGATGATTATGAGCGAATACCCCGAATAGAATATTCTAATCTATTGGGAAGACCAATGTTCAGCAGTGGACTTTACAAGGTTGATATGATGATGATGATGTGTGAACCAAGCGCTGGCTAGATATTTATCATCATCATAACCTTAGCCCATTAACGTTCCATTCCTGAGCACTCAAAAAGGTGCAATACAGTACATAGATTCGAGCAACACTTATCACGCTAACAATATACCGGTTGTGCCTTGGTTTGGCTAAACTTCAGTTATTACACAAAGCGACTGCCGTCTGACTTCCGAAACGCAGAAGGAAACAACATTCTAAGTTTAAGATATTTAAAGGCAATGACTTCCTAATACCGATTGCCATAATGTTCATGATAGCCTCCCGGGTTTTAACGTGCTTTCCAAAGCACTGAGCCGAAAACTTTGCAATGCAGTATATTGGTCTCGCGAGCTATCGCTGCCTCCTGCTATATTAAAACATTTAAATAACCATGACATCCGGGACCACCGACATAACTTGCATTTCGTGGCAAGGAACAAGCGTTTAGAATAAGATTTTTTTTATTGACAAAATAACATTATACAAACACTTCCATCAAAAAGTATCACATACATAAAAGTCAGAACTTTTAGAAAATAAAACAAAATTGCACATATAACTTTTTACTTTCCCGCCAAGAAGTCCAACAGGTACCATATATTTACAGGTTACCAGGTTTTACTTTCAAAATTTTCTGATATTTCGAACATTAATGTGTAATTACGGTGGATTATTAACCGTTCAGTGTTTGTGAACGTACATGAGTGTTGGTAAATGAAACAAATCAGTGCTACATCACTTTTCAAATTCTCTCAAGAACTCCATATGAGATCTCAGTATAGTCTTTTTATCATTCATTTTCATTTACTATGATTTATATGTTATTAATATATCTCTTACTTGACACTGGCTTCATGTGCAAAACGCACGAAGCCATTATTGAAAAGAAAAATAAGCGATACATCAGCGTAATGATGAAACAGTAGTGTTACTGCACCGCGCATTTGAGGTAGATTGGCATAAAATAAATCACGCAAATGTATTTGAAAAGTTATATATATATATGACTCGTCATTGCAGTCCATTGGTTGTTGCTGATTCGAAGAAAACCTGAACATTTTTTAACAGATGCTTACATGGTGCCGATGAAATATGCTGCGGGCCTGTGGCAAGACAAGCAGTTGGTGTGCAGGAGAACTGCGCCAGCGCTATGACCTCTTTCCCACCAGACCCCGAAACGAGATGCTGTGGTATTGATGCTTTTGGGGCGTCAAGGATTATAGGTAACCAAATTTTACCATTCTATCTATGACAATATCCTAAAGGTTTTCAAGAAGTATCCTAAGCCGACGGCCGTAAATGTGAAGCTTAATAAGTGTTAATGAAGCTAAGGGTGTATGCCTGAATTGTAGCAATCTGGAAGGATATACATACCTTTATGTATGTATTCTTTAAAGAAAAAAAAAGAAGACATGAGATAAATGTAGACTGTCCTGATGTACACAAAATATTTACTCTGAAGACGTGAACACTACAGGTAGGTAGGTAGATGTTAGAATTTTAAAATTTATGACATTATGCACGATAGTAATAGTATCCCTGTGTGGTGGAGGCCAGTCTCTTTCATCATGTTCAAAACATAAAAATATAGTGCAACATTAACAAATAGAAAAAATATAGTCGTGATCAATATTACAATGTTACATTATAAATTTTAATCTAAAGCAAACGACAACGAACAAGATTATCTAAGATAAAAAAATATATGATACAAAAGTGTGAATTATGTAAGTAGCCGTATGTGTGTGTTTGTGTGTGATTTATGTGTGTGTGTGTGTGTGTGATTTATGTGTGTGTGAGTGGTTTTTGTGTGTGTTGGTTTGATTGTGCACGTGATGTCTCCATAAAACAAATATTTTTATGGTTGAGTGTAATAAAGTGATATAAAAAGCGTTTAAATAGAATTTTAAAATTTAAGCAGTTTTTCTGTTTCATCGTAATCCAGGTCTTTTAAGTAAGTTTCAATAAGAAATTTGCATTTAAATCTAGTCATAGGTACTAAGTTAAGTTTGTTGTTTAGCTTAAGTAAGTAAGTAAACAACTACAAGATTGACGAGCAAATATAACATCGATTGTATTATTGTTGCAGGTGGAACGGACACTGGGCTCGACGAATACCCCTGGCTGGCGATACTCAAATTCGATCAGGAGCGAGAATTGTGCGGAGGGGCTCTGATCAGTAAAAAATATGTCCTAACTGCAGCTCATTGTGTGCTCGATACAAACCCGCCGTCAGTATATTGCATTATGTATTTTTGTATTATTACGTTATCCTATTAAAGTCCCACTACTCAACACGGGCTAAATGGCAAATACACATGCCTATTAACCAGTACCAATGGTTTAACGTGTCTCCCAATACACGCTGCCTAAAATACAGACGCATTTTGTCAAATTGCCACATGAATGATAAATAAATAATAAATAAATATTTCTGACACTTACACCAATTATTTAGTTCCAAGATAAGTATCATTAAGAACTTGTGTTATGGATACTAAATAACGGATAAACATACATAAATACTTCTTTTTTGTAAATACATACTTAATATACATAGAAAAACACCCAGACCAGAACAAATATTCATATTTATAACACACAAAGATTTGTTCTGTGTGAGAATCGAACCCACGACTTCTGGAGTGAAGTGCAGGTATACTGACCTCCACGCCATATCGGTCGTCAAAAACTCTGCTTTACTTCGGCGATCGTGTCCGACCACCTAAAATCGGGGGATTCATAGTCACTTATTTATTTATTTTTATTTATTTATGAAGAAAACCAACAGCTGTTATAAAAAATACATTTTGGAACAGTTTTATATTATAAGCTAGCTAATTATAGGTTTCCCTTAGTTAACCAATAATACCAACATCAACCTATTTCTATTATTTAAAACAGTTAAATATAAAAAAGAGTTACATATAAAGTCTATGGTAATTTTAAAAGTTCATTCCCTTTCGTACTATGAGATGTAATAGATACTCATTATTATACAAATACATATAAACAACAAAGATATAAACATACACATACCTATATAAACAGAATAAATACATTATACATATAAGTCAATAATATGCGAGTACATATTTGTATGTATGCCTAAACTGAGAAGTTAATACGCCCTCGACAAAACCCACTTAGGCAAGGATATTTTTATTTTTTAGTTTTTAGGATTGCAATTGCCTGTTTCTTTATGGTGTTTTTTTTTCGTAGAATCCACACTTCACAACAGATATTTAATGCCAACAATAGTGATAATAAATAGGTTAATTGAAGTCACGTCCAACTTATAGGTCATAAGATTATAGATAATCTTAAGTTTACCACGTGGGGTTAAAGTATGCATATGATTATATAATTTCCACATCGGATACATACTACTTCTCACACTTATGCAGCCCGATTCATGTCCATGGAAAAAAGGAATACGGAAACGCGTACTCGATCTTATTAAGCTATTTAAAATAGGGATCCCTACGAAATCTGTTAAGGTCACAGCTCACTAGAGCCACCCGGCACCCACTCCGCACCGCCTCGCCTCGTGCGGTTAGTATTCTTTATATGAATTTGTATGGGTATGCGCTCACTACATCAACTCCGCAGCGTCACAAGATCGCCTCAATCGTAAGCCATCCACGCGCGGACGGCGGGTGGACCACTAGGTGACAACTCGTTGCTCGCATGCTTGCCTTGCGTTGACTGCGCATTGCCAACGCGTGGGTCCCGAGTGGACATTACGAAACACACGTGTAGACCTAGTGCCAATTGTTAACAGACTACTCGGAAATTCGTGGACCAAGTGTCGTCCACTCATTGACCACGCCGGGTCCACTGGTTGACGACGTGAGGTCCACTGATTGACCGCGCGACGTTTATTGGTGATAACGCGGTGTTCACCCGTCGACCACCTGTCGACAACGAGTGGACGCCGGGCGACGAGGCGGTGCGGGGTGGGTGCCGGGTGGCTCTAATGAGCTGTGACCTTTATATACCTCAGTGTAAAATATTGCGTGCAATGGCAGTGTTGAGTATTAATAATAAGTAGTTTATACTAGGGATGTAACGGAGGTAGTTTTATCGGAACCGAAGGCGGAGTCGAAGTTTTTAAATTTGCTTTATAGGAGTCGGAATCGGAGCCGGAGGCAGGGTCAGAAGTGGTGACATGAGAGAGAATTTTCATTTAAAGACAAATAAAACATTATTTAGTCAAATTTAGTCGGGGGGATTCCCCGCGCGACATGTATGATCCTGTTTATAACAGTCGACGCAAACCGCCGCCGCCGCTATGTTATGTGCTTCAACCTCCGATTAAAACCTTAGATTTAAAAGTGTCGGAACCGAAGGTGTAATAATAATCGGAAGTTCCGACTTAACGGAACCGAAGTCGAAGCTCCGTAACATCCCTGGTTTATACGTTTAAATGTTCAACCAACAAAATAAACTAATGTGACCTGCAATAACAGATTGCATAAATGTTATAATATTATAATTGCATATATGTCTTGCCGTAGGTTATCGTAGAAGGAAGGAAGTGGCTAAGTAAATGAAATCTTAGCGCCAAGCGACATCTCAGCTGTCCAAAACCAAAACCTAGCAAGATACATTTTTTAAACACCGCTTAGTAAATTACTACTGACTATTACTAATTAGGTTGACTGGTAGAGAATGCCTAATGGCATTAAGTTCGCCTTTTGTAAGTTGTATTTTTCTGTGTGTGCAATAAAGATTTAATAAATAAATAAATAAATACTCGTGATCTATTTGGAATTATTGATTTTAGAAAACGTGTTTTAAAAATATATCTCTTGCTGGGTTTTGGTTTTGGGTAGCCGATCTGTGCGACAATGCGACCGAAGACCTCTAGCAACCGCTCACCATTTGACACGTTTCACATAGAGGGCTGTCCAAAACCAAAACCTAGCAACAGACATTTTGTTTAAACACGTTTTGTAAGTTACTACTCGTAATCATCTTAGAAATATAAATTTAAAAAAAACGTGATTTAAAAAAACGTGATTTAAAAAAACGTGTGTTAAAAACGCGTGTTTTTAAAAAACGTGTTTTAAAATATATATCTCTTGCTAGGTTTTGGTATTGGACAGCCGCTGTGCTAAAAGTGAACTTTGCTTTGATTATACAGATCCCAGATGGGGTGTTCTAAGGTTGGAATTATGCCAACGGCTTACTTCTATTATCGCACCGCACGCTGTCGACAGTGAATTCATAGTATACATAACTTTCTTATTCATAGTACGTATCCCCATACCTGAGAAAATATCGCTGTAGTTACGGGGCGCTTCAAAAGATACTTTCTGTTGCGTACAATTGAGTTGTGCGGTATTCCCATGAGATTACAACTCGGGGCTCATCAAATAGGGCGTGTAACGGTTTATAAGCGTTCAGCAACGCGCTAGTAATACACCTGATTTTGCAAGCGTCCATAGGCAGCTGTGATCTTATATCATCAGATTTCATTTCTAAAGGCGACAGGCCGCGTCGACGGCGAGTTCGTGTTCTACGCGCGCCTCAAAGAAATGTCAGCACACTGAGGGGTCAAGCCTGCCGGGGCTGCGGGACTCAAAAGGGTTTCGCGGCCTCGGGACGCATGTTCAAGAAGGAACATGGATGGTTTTGAGTCAAAGTCTGACACACCCTCCCGCTCCACCCACAGCGGGAGAAGGTCGATAATTTTCCCTCCTACAAAAAAAAGTGACATAAGGTTTCTGCCCACCCCAGATAAGAGATATGGGCGTGAGATTATGTTTTAAGTATATACTCACTTTTACAGCGTTGCAGTGATATTGGGCGAGTTCGACAGGAGCCGTGAAAGGGACTGTCCTTATTTCAAGCGAGTCTGTGCCGATCCGGTGGTCACCATAAAAATAGAACAAATCATCCCCCATCACGATCACAATCCGACGGATCTATATTTTAGACACGATATTGCGCTGCTCAGGTTGGCTACACCAGCTCCTTATACAGGTAAGTTTCTTATTCAAAATCAAAAAATCAAAATCAAAAACTTTTTGTTTCATAAACTATTACATAGTAATTGAAAACTTCAAAATTATAAAAAAATAAAAAAGACAATTAAAATATAATTATACTAAAATCACGAAGCTTAGATTCACTTGCAACCAAACAATAAAAAAAAAAAAAATTCAAGTGTAAGTGAATCTAAGTGCCAGTTCCGAGCCACCGCTCTGTAAGAAGAACTAGCAAGAAACTCACAGGCTATGCTCTTTTAAATTATCGATAGGTTAGTTACAATCTTTATTTGTCTGTGACGCTATACAATGCAATATGATATAATTTTAACAATTACATTATTCATCATTGGAGTTGATTAACATCCCACGAGTATAATATCTCAGGGTCTTGTGCGGAATGACAGGTGTGTGAGGTCCTGCTGTAAAAATTTTTCAACCCGGCCAATAGGACCTTAACCACGACTACAAAATTATATAAATAAATAAATATTTTCTTGCAATTATGTAGTTCCAAGATAACTATCAATAAGAACTTGTGTTATGGAATTAGAATCCATAACTGATAAACATATTTATATACTTTTTTTGCAAATACATACTTAATATATAGGAAAACACTCAGACCAGAACAAATATTCATGTTTATGCACACAAAGATTTTTTTGTTTGGGATCGAACCCACGGCCTCAGAAGCGGAGAGCGCGGTAAGAGTGAGATGCGGTCATGAAAATCAAATCCCTATATAATAAATATATAGTCATCTTAAAATCCTGAGCAAGAACGAATAGAAATTCATTATTCAATAGAGCTTATGAATGTCAAGATAAAAGGTATAAATATAATTAAAAATGGGTGAATAGGGATCCTACTAAGACCTAAGGAGTCCAAGCAAACCTCATCCGCAAGAGGTGCCCCTGCCGATCAACGGACGAGGCTCTGGCAAATATAACAGTGCCCAGTAAGTGGCAATAGGCTCGCCACCTATTACGTGGGACCAACTATGTAATTGGCGAAGTGTGACCTTATAATATGCCTCTGCCTACCCCTTCGAAGAAACAGGTGTGATTGTATGTATCTATATAATAGGTTGGGGAAAAAGTCTTTTCGTATTTTTGTATGAAAAGTCAAGACATTTTTTTCAAAGTTTATTTACATTTATTTACAATATATATGTACCGTTTTGTTGAATAACTTTCTGCCATTTTGTGGGCAAAGACATTATCCCGTTACTGTAGAAACTTTGGGACTTCTGATCAAAAAAACGGGACAAATAGTTTTGGCAGTCCTCTCTTGAGGTCAACCTTACAGAACCTAAAGAATTCTGCAGAGACCGAAACCGGTGAAAATCTGAAGGCGCAAGGTCAGGGCTATATGGTGGATGCACTAGGACCTCCCAGTCGAACTCTCTTAATTTTTGCTGAGTGGCTAAAGATGTGTGTGGTCTAGCGTTATCGTGATGAAAGACCACACCCTTCCTGTTGATCAATTCCGGCCGTTTTCTCTCGACTGCTTCCTTTAATCTCATCAGTTGCTGGCAGTAAAGATCAGAATCGATGGTTTTGCCGGGCGGTAAAAGCTCATAATAAACAATGCCCTTCCAATCCCACCATACACTCAGCATCACCTTATTTCGTGTTAGGCCAGGTTTGGCCACAGTCTGTGAAGCCTGGCCAACTTTCGACCACGACCTTTTTCGCACGTTCTTGTCGTACGTGATCCACTTTTCATCGCACAGTTATCAATCTCTTCAAAAACGGCTCGGTTTCATTACGTCTCAATAATGAATCGCAAATGAGTACACGGTTCATTAAGTTTCTTTGAGTGAGCTCGTGTGGCACCCAAATATCGAGCTTTTTTGTATAACCAGCTTTCTTCAAATGGGTCAAAACTGTTTTGTGGTCAATTCCCAGTTCTTCAGCTACATCGTAACTACTAATAAATTCTTTTGCACAGATTTCATTCGACCAATATGTCTGCCGTCTGAATTGGATGATGTTGTCAAGAAAACGGATAGAAATATAAAGTTCACTGTTGCCGGTTGGGGCGCTTTGGATTCAAAACATCCATCATCAGACAGAAAACTATTTGTTGTATTACCGCACGTTGACATTGAGGTAAATAACATATTGGATATTGCTATTCCCATGTTTACATTTTTATTCCGCGTTTAAGATCATTTGACTGACTTATTTTTTTACGTCGATAAGAGAATGCATTTACGCTCTGGCTTCCGGCCAAAGGGGGAGCGAAAGGGGGTGTGGGACTCATCACCGGCAGACGTAAATGCCAGCAGTAATACCCACTAAAAATCTTCCGACGACGCTCGCCGCTTGTTGAGAAAAAGGCGGGGGCTAATACCTGGGTTGCAGCGTCTGAAACTCCGCCTGTGGCCAAGGTCCACCGGACCAAAACCGGGACGACCTCCTCAAAGCGGCGCAGTGGACGCGCCCCTCTTACCTAGCGTGCGTGGCCGACTTCCCGAAGGGTTCATGGTTAGACAGCAGGGGCCCCCTGCCCTCGCCGCTTGAGACCCTCTTGGCGCTGCTTGACGGGCACCCAGAGGCGCCAATCTCTGAATGTTACTTTTTCCTTAGCGGCTTCTTCGCCCTGCCGGGAGGTAGTCAGCCCCCCCACCACCAGTTGCGGAGGAGGGGGGGGGGGGGTCTCCCGCTGTAAGTGGATCGGAAGGGTTTGACATTACAAAGCAATTGCAGGTACAGAGGAACGACTTACTTACCAGTTTTGGTTCGAGTACTAATAGTCCGCACAGATTTGTTTCTATTCTATTATTACCGGTCTAACATTGCTTGTATCTTTCAGGAATGCCGAAGGTTATATTGGAACTTGCCGGAAGAAGTAGTTCTGTGGGCGTTTCAGCTCTGCGCGGGGGGTGTACGGGGCAAAGACAGCTGCACGGGAGACTCTGGAGGCCCTCTGATGTACAATAACAACCTTCAATACTCAGTCGTTGGTATCACCAGCTTTGGCCCCAACATTTGCGGTACTAAAAACATGCCAAGCGTGTATACTAAAGTAGCTCCCTACAACAATTGGATAAGGACACACATAAGGCCTTAGACGGGAACGGTAATAACGGTTTCAATGGCGAATCATATACTGAATGACATACATATTACAGATTGTAATTGCCTTGGTTTGTGAAGGCCTTATCATCTCAGCTCCCACTACTGAGCACGCACCTCCTTTTACGAACCAAGGAGAGAGGAATGCACTGCACCAACTGTAGATTGGCGGAAGCAGGGGGCCTACTACTACTACTAAAATCGCTTTCGAATTGATTCTGTCGTACCGCCGAACACATGGAACTCGGTACAAAATGACGTTCTCCATTTATACACAAAGTTTGAAGGATTGACATAATATTTGATAGTTTTTTTTTTTTTTTTTTTCAAAATATATTACAAATATTTTGGTAAAAATGTGTCATCGAAACGCAAACAATAATTATTTAATTAATTAGTAGCTTCAGTAGTCTGCCAAGGTCATGAATAATCTATGGCTTTCGGCAGATTCCCCGGTTTCTGATTCTGATTGATGAACCCCAGAAAATTGAGATCTAGATGAAACTGCTGAAATCCATCGAATTCGGCGGTAGGGCCCCAGGTGTGTTAGAAATTTTAAAGCCGTCGTCTAAACAGCGTCTTTAACATGACCAATCTGTATTTTATTCAGTATGTTTCCTAAGTAATCGCGTAATTAGAAGAAACATATAAAAACTATTACATATAAAAATAATTAATTGTATGGAACATGATTTATATTATAGAAACCATTGATTTATATTGAATAGAAAATTTTACTGCACATGTTTTTTTATTGTTTAATGACCTTTTTGAAAAGCATCTTTAGGGAAATCCCCTCTAGGGAGCTCATTCCACAACCCAAGAAAGTTTCTTTTGAAACATGCTGTCTGCGCTCCAGTTATTCCCAAGGTGTGAAGATGCTGAGGGTAAGCGTTGCGAAGGTAGAAAGAGGCTATCGGCATCACGTTATTTTTTTTAAGCTATTGCATAGCTTCTATTGCGGGCCTTGAGCGTGGAGACCGGATCCAGAAATTCCGTAACGAAAAAAACCTAACACCCCCTACTCCGACCGGCACAGCGGTGATAATTTTTAGTTTTTCCATCTATCGATAAATTAAAGAACTTTCAATGACTTTTTGAAGTATCAAGTTTGTTTTTTTAGTTCAGCAACCCGCCTTTAGGTGGCATTGGTTGTATCGGGTGGCTAAAATTTGTTTTCTTATCGGTCACCACGCTCAAAGTGTAACTTGAATTAACATCAAAGATCAAAAAACACTGCATAAATAAAATAAATAAATAATTATAATTATTGCATAAGTTGATAAAAAATGCTATGCAATAGCTTTACCGCTGCAGTCTTCGAGTGCCACACGTCTTTTTTCTTTATTTATTCTCATGATTAACAGATAAAGACGGATGTTTCTCACCACATAAAACTACAAGGGTTTACACGTGATGTAGTTCCCCAAAACGCACTCTAGACTCTAATCTCTCAGACTTTAGGTACAACAACAATTTAGTCACACTATAACTTCGACAAGTCATAAGTGCGGGACCAGGGTTTGAACCCAAATCCTCTGAATGGTCTCACCACTGATAACACGACTGAGTTAGTATTTCTAATGTGCAATGAGTTTATGTTAGTTAAGCAATTTCTTATTTTGAAAACACATTGAAGATAAAACATTAATTAAAGAAAACAATGTTTAAAACTAACGGCCCCCCCATGCCTTCCTTTTGAATCACTCTATCAATTAAAGTGTTTTATGATGGACAAAGAAGAAGAAAGAAAGAAAGAAGAAAGAAAAGAAAGAAAAAGTGTTTATTTAAATATTAAAATCATGACAACAAATACTTAACATCTGCCAAACTGTAAAACAGTTTGTTGGCAGTTGTAGCTCCCAAAAAAACAGTCACATTATACTTATACAATGTATATACACTTCTTCACTATAAAACAAATTTCGAAAATAATAAGTATACATCATCCATCATTAACTATATATATCACTACGTAAACTATCAAGAAATAGCTTTGTTATTTTAAACCTAAACGATTTTATTGATTCTGAGTTAGTTTCTAAATCTATTGGTAGGCTATTGAAAATTATTGGAACCAAGTACTTGTTACACCTTCGTCCATAGTAGTTGGTACACAGGGGTACCTCGTACCTTTTCCTCGGAGTTCTTTGAGGCCTTACATAAGAAATGCTGTGCTTGTGTTCATTGTTATTAAAATTTTCCATTGCTACTAACATTATTGCTCTCTCATGTATAGGCAGTATGTTACATTCACAAAATAATTCCTCATAATTACTACTTTTGCAGCGTGCCTTCGTATTTTTGTCTACTAATAGTTTTAAAAATCTAATTTGCAACATTTTTATTTTACTCAAAGAAGATTTAAATGCGCGCCCGTAGCATGCCAACCCATAAGAAACCAGTGATTCTGCTAGCGCATAGTAAACAGTGTACAAAGTAGCCCTATCCAACACAAAACTTAATTGGTAAAATTTTACAAGCACAGATCGTAATTTGTCGCATACTTGTGCAATATGCATTCTCCATGAGAAGCTATTATCTATAATAATACCCAAGTACTTGTACTCCCCCACCACCTCAATATTAGGACATGCACACTCCGCTACAGGGTCGCAGCTACGACTGCCATGCACTCTGTGCAGACAGTCATAGCTGTGGCCCACTATGTGTGGTGACCTCTCGATGTTCCGTAGGTAAGGGGAGCATATATGCATACATTTAGTTTTGTTCATATTGATCAAAATCCCGTTATCATGAGCCCATTTAATAATATTTGACAAGTCGGCCTGCATCTTATTTTCAATAACATTTAGGTTTTTATCTGCATATACGAGGCAGGTGTCGTCCGCATACATGTATACTTTACAGTTTTGCACCACATTGCACATACTGTTCACGTGCATTATGTACCCGACGGGGCCGAACACGGATCCAGTAGGCACTCCACAGGTGACATGTTTAGGCTCGCTAACGACTCCATCAACCATAGTCCTCAAGGTTCTACCCGTAAGGTAGCTCCTGAGCCACCAATTGAGAGGTCCCGCGATGCCACACTCCTCCATAGCTTGAAGCAGCTGGTGGTGTTCCAGAGTATCAAATGCTTTTTTAAAATCAATATAGATAACCACCACCTGCTTCCGCTGATCTAAGCATTCATTAACGAACTCTGAGAACTGTGCCACAGCTGTAGCCGTACTTCGTCCCCGCCGGAATCCATGCTGAGAATTTGTTATTATAATATTGTTTTCTAGGAATGTACTTATTTGGTTTACAATAATTTTTTCAACAATTTTATTAATGACGGATAGAATTGCTATTGGTCTATAGTTGGCATAATCAGTATGACTACCATGTTTAAAAATGGGTCTTATTACAGCTGTTTTTAATAGTTCGGGATATAAACCTTTTTCAATACACAAATTTATAAATAAAGCTATTATAGGGCTCAGTTTCCATTTTAGATATTTAATTTCTTGAACACGAATTTTGTCTATCCCCTCCATCTTGTCACAACTTAATGAATCAATAATTTTACTTACATTTTCAGGTGAAGCCTTTTGAAACCTAATCGATACATTACAACAATTAACATAGCTAGATCTGTCCATAAACTTTTGAGTACACACATGTTTTATGTCCAGTATTTCTTTGGTGAAAGTAGTAGAAAAATTATTACAAATGTTACTTGTACTATCTGTTTTTCCTAAATATTTTAATATAACACCATCTAAACTTGTTTTTTCTTTTCCTGTCCACTCATTAATTTTACCCCATATTTTTCTAGTATTTTTATTGCATTTTTTAAGCTCCGTTTGGCGATATATGTTTTTAGCTTTATTTATATATTTATTTAACTTATTTCTATATCTATTGTATATCATTCTTAAATTCATATCCTGTGGATTCGCTTTCCAATTATGAAAAAGTTTATCTCTAGTACTAACCATATTTTTTATTGTATTTGTGACCCACGGCTTACTTTGTCTTTTATTACAAACAGGTATTTGTATTTTAGCATTATTATACACATTAGAAAAAATTAAATAAAGTCTGTTATATAACTCAAGTGGGCACTTACAGTCTAATAATTCAGTCCATGTTACGTTTTCCAATCCTTCAAGTACCTTCCTATTACTTATAATTGTAGTTAAACTGGGCTGCTTATTGAAAGGCAAGACCACAGAGTAGCTGTCGAGGCTGACACCTATTAAATAATGATCTGACAATTTACACATTAACACAAACGCACTCGCCTTACACTGGGATCGAATCCACGCATGATCTATGCATGACCGCGTCACCGTACCGCCATACACTTCCTCGCGTGTGACGTCACTAATAGCGCATTCCAATCCTATTTCGCTCATATTATCTATGTACTGGTTCCTTAGGCCGCCGCTTCTATTCAATAGGTCTATGTTCATATCCCCTATTAATACTATATCACAAGTGCGAGGAATCTTAGATATCAAAGTATGTATTTCATCGACGAATCCTTGTTTATATAATTTAGGCGCCCGGTATACTACAAATACGTGAAGAACTTTCCTTCTATCTTGAAATAATTGACCATGCATCATTTCACAATAATTTGACTTAATTGGTTTTGCCGTAAAGTTTAAGCTGATTCTAACATATATCAGAACACCGCCTCCCTTTCTTGTTTCTCTTGTGTTAATGTATGTGTCATATCCCACTAAATTATATAAAGGTAATTCTTGCTTCTTTATATTGATCTCAGTAAGTGCAATTAAATCAATTTTTTCTTTGCAGTTATGTAATAATATTTGAAGTTGATTAAAATGCTTTCTTAGCGATTTTATATTTAGATGAATAATGTTAAAATTATTATTGGTTTGTAGTATATCCTGTTGCCAGCTGTCCATATTTATGTATTTGGTATATTTTATATTTGAAATAATATGTTGTGTTGGGTCATCGAATTTTATTTGCCATAATACTCTCGATATTTAAAAGTATGTACAGTTACAATAACTAGTTGTTGACTGTGTACATATTTATATCACCAAGTGTGCGAATAGCCCTAATTTTTGTATCAGTCGGGCTGTCCTTTTTTATGAGTACCTTATTATTTTGAATCCATATATATTTATACATAGGTTTCAACTCATTCTTGGCTGTCCATAATAAATTGCGCATATATTTGGTTAGGTCTTCATTTATATAAATACGTTGTTTGTTTCCATTCGTTAAGATATCATTATTAGTTAGCTGATGAGTTTTTCTGGTAGCTATCCATTGATCTCGAGAGTTTCGGCTGTCTAAAGTTATTACCACCGGCCGCGGCTTCTTTTCGCGAGCCTGAGCGTTGCCGGTGTTTTGAAGCGAGCTACTCTTATTTTCTTCACCTACCCTCTTTATCTCACAAATTCTACCAGCGTTTATTCCCAATTTAGTTGCTATTTTCTTCACTTTTTCCTCTAAGTTTTCATTTTGTTGATCTTCTAATCCGAATATTTCCACATTTTTTTCTCTGTCACGCATTTCCAAATACGCTATTCTCTCTTCCAGAGCCTTATTATTCGTTTCCAAATGTACATTTCTATTTTCTAGGGCTTTGATCTTGTTGTCAGTTCTCACCTTATCCTCTATTAGCTCTTGATATTTTTCGGCGTAGAAACTTATGTCTTCAGACATCGCCTCGAGGGTAGTTTTCATATTGAACACAATTGCCAATTTTTCGTTCACTTCTGCTAATAATTTTTCTGGAGTTATTTTCGAAATGTCAACTTCTATTGTTGGTCCGGTGTTGGTCAATCCGGTTTGGCATTCATTACATTTACCAGAGTCCGTAAACGATTTTATTTTTAATGCACATTTTATATGATAGGCACCGTTACAATCACCTTTACACCGTATTATATTGTCTGTTTTCACTCGCGCTAGCGACACCTGACACAACTTGCACTGTACCATTGCGAATGTTTCGACGCAAACAATATAATATTTCGAAATCGTTATACGTATACGCATCAGCTAATATCTCGTCCGCACGTAGGGAGCGCGCGAGGCAGACTGTGATGTGATGACTGTGACAAGTGGATGGAAGTGTTGGGAGGGGAAGACCACGTAAGACCTTCCATGACCAAATACAAAAAATGTTAGAGAAAGGGCAGGTCAAAAGTACCCTAAGCCGACGGGCGTGTATGAGGAGGTTAATGAGTGTGAATGAAGCTAAAAGTGTGTGCCAAGATCGTAGCAAGTGGAAGGATGTGATCTCTGCCTACCCCTACGGGAAAGAGGCGTGACATTATGTATGTATCAATTAAAAAAATCTCATTTAAAAATTAGTTGCGTAGTTTTAGGCATACATAGGGACATATAATAGCTTTGTTTTATACTATTTAGTAATATGTACCACAAAGCAGCTGTGTTAGTCCATTTACCACTAATGACTTTTCAGTAGATAAGCGCTCGGTGTGAGGGAGTATCATCCAAGGAGGATAGCAATTAACGGTTTAACCCATCTGATAAGTCTACATTATATAAAAAGGTTATCAGTTAAAATTAGCTAGTTATCGTTTACACCATTTACTTGTGATTTATTCACTGACTTTCCTTATTTGTCTTTTATTTCTATTAATGTCGCGATTGTTTTCATATTTGCTGTTTCTTTCCTAAGCTGTGAGTTCCATTTCCACCCGGGACAAATATTTTTACCCTTGATACTCCGGTGTTCGTATGTTTTCACAAAAAAGTATTTATTTTATAAGTTGTCTAATAGATACTTCCTATCTCCAAAGGTGTTGTCGTCCAATCCCATATAAGATTACAGTCAAAATTATTGATAAAAACGTATAGCTCTGATTAGTTAGAGGCAAAACGCCTTGCAGTGTGGTACCCGCCTAGTAGTAATAGTGACGCCCCCTCTCATCTCATAGAGAGACGTAAGAGTCGACGAAGAGAAATCCTACCAGATGATAGACAGCGCGATACAGCGTGGTAATTATTGGCAAATATAAAGTATATTATTAAGAAGGCTAACGTTCAACAGTGGACTACATCACATCACAGCCCATTATCGTCCCACTACTGAGCACGAGCCTCCTCTCACATATCAAGGCGCGGGGGTATTGGGTCATACTCCACCACGCTGACCCAGTGTGGATTGGCGGAGGCAGATGTATGGCGTCCTGCTTTTAGAAATTTTCAAGCCGCCCAAATAGGCATCTAACATGGCTTAACGACTACCACATTTAGTGATAGCCGGAACCAACGGCTTAACGTGCCTTCCAAAGCACGGAAGCCCTCGATATCAAATGCCACACAAACGGTCGACCATCCAAGGACTGACCTCTGTAAACACTGGTTTATTTCGTGATCGTTGCCGACCACCGAGCACCGTGGAGCTACGAGCGCTTCGTGGACTACATATTATGCCTGAAATGATGACGAGGCATTTGAATCAGAAAGTTTGCACACTGCAAAGGAAAACCTAATTGATACAACAAACAATGCAATCGGTGTTATGAGTTCACATTTAACTATAGACAGTAACAAACAGGTAAAACATCAATATGTGTTCAGGAATGAGGATAAATTAATTAGGAAGTTATTTACGGATTACCATAATAACAGCCCTATTTATGGCTCATTATATCTGAAAACATGATATTTTATTGTTAGGTTATTTGGATATTTTTTTTTTGTTTTACGTCGGTAACAAAATGCATTTACGCACTACCTTCCGGCCAAAGGGGGACCGAAAGGGGGTGTGGGACTCACCACCGGCAGACACGACCGCCAAGTAATACCCACTAAAAATCTTCCGACGACGCCCGCCGCTTGTTGAGAAAGAGGCGGGGGCCAGTACCTGGGTTGCAGCCCCTCCTACCTCCCTGTGCGACCATAGCGTGTGTGGCCGACTTCCCGGAGGGTCCATGGTGAGACAGCAAGGGCCCCTTGCCCCCACTGCCTAGACCCTCCTGGCGCTAATGAGCGGGCCCTCCTGGCCCGCCCGCTGCGCCCTCCACAGGTCCCTCTTAGTTTTTCGTCGTCGGTCTCCGGGTGTTACCTTGTCCCGGCCTCCGGGAGGTACTCAGCCCCCCCACCACGACAAGGTGGAGACCAGTCGAGCTCGCATCGCATCCTCGCTCATCTCTGGTGGAAACTACTACCGATTAATCCGTTGATGATCTACAGAATGGTCCTAAAAGTGACGTGAGTACCTCAAATTTATTTTAGATTAACCACACATTCTCATTCTCATTTCAGCCCATATACGTCCCACTACTGAGCACGAGCCTCCTCTGACCCAGTGCGGATTGGCGGAGGCAGGTGTATGGCGTCCTGCTGTTAGAATTTATCAAGCCGCCTATTAGGCCTCTAACATGGCTTAACGACTACCACATTTAGTGATAACCGGGACCAACGGCTTAACGTGCCTTCCGAAGCACCTTACACATTAGTTTATCCGAAATTACCCCATACATTTGTAAAGTTATAAAATAAACTATGTTAAAATTTTTGAGAAATTTCGACCTAAGCTATTTTATACCTACATTCACGCCTGTTTCCCCCAAGCGGTAGCAAGAGGTATATTATACGCCCAGTCTTCGCCAGTTCGTTTGTTGGTCCCATCTCATGTAATAGATATAGGTGTAATGACTAAATATTTAAAACACTTACTGAATGCGAAATGCTATTACAGACTTCACAAACTCCATTAAAATCCTATAGTGCTTTATTATATAAATTATAAGTTAATGTTACATATAATAATAATATTGTATAAACATTGTTAACCCTTTAACAGGCAGTGGTCAAGATATGATCACCATAAATTGAACCTTATGCAGTTAACTTAAGGTGGAAAACCAATAAATATTTTCCACGTGCTCTGCCTGTTAAAGGGTTAATTGTTGATTTGCTCAAAAAGTTATTGATAGTAAAAAACATGTGTTGCTAGTCGGGGACTTCAATTTGAGCAGTATCGTCTGGTTTCGAAACAACCACACACAGCAACTCCAACCGGAATCTAATAACTCCGAAATCAGTAATGCTTTCCTTGAATTTGTTACTCTCAATGATTTGGGACAATATAACTGCATACTTAACCATAAGTCTAAAACACTAGACTTAATTCTTAGTACTACACCAGTCATTAACGTCACCCGCTGCAACTCGCCACTGACATCGATAGATCCACTGCATCCGCCTTTACTATTCAATACAACATTGCCTATTCATTCCAGCCTACAAACCAATTCCACATTTAAGCCAAATTTCAATAGAGCCGATTACGAAAAAGTTGTGGGACATCTACAGTCAATTAATTGGGAAACCCTTTTTTACGACTGCCCTACAGTAAACGAAGCAGTGAACAAGTTCTACACTGAGCTTAGGGAAACTATAACTCTTTATATACCCTTAAAAAAGATTGCCTGTACTAAATATCCGGTTTGGTTTTCAAAAGATCTTATTTGTGTTATCAAGGAAAAACTAAAGTATCGCAAGCGAATGAAAAAATATAATAACCCTTTGGATCGTGTAACATTCAACAGCTTACGTGATAGGTGCAGTGCTTTGCTTTTAGACTGTTATTATAATTACCTAGAAAACATGGAAAAAGCTATAAAATCCAATCCCAAATTATTCTGGTCTTTTATTAAAAACAGAAAAAAGGGCTTAAGTTCTTATCCATCTACCATAAAGTTAGGAGACAAAATGGCTTCTGAAGGCAATGATATGTGCAATTTGTTTGCCAAATGCTTTAAGGAAACTTATAACGTCTCAAGTAATGCGAATGATACACAAACGCCTAATGGCTCAATCATGTCATCATCTGCGCTTTGTAGTCTCTCACTCAGCGATTTGGAAATATCTGAAGCCCTGAAAACATTAGATGAATCGAAAGGTGCGGGTAGCGATGGGATCCCTCCTTTGTTTATTAAACGTTGTGCAAAGGTTTTAGTGACATCTTTAAAAATAATTTTCAATAGGTCTCTGACTGAGGGCATTTTCCCCGATATCTGGAAGGAAGCATTAGTTGTACCTATTTTTAAATCGGGGGACAAAAGCTTAGCAGTTAATTATAGGCCCATTTCCATACTGATAACTTTTGGTAAAATATTTGAAAAACTAATTACCAATCACTTAACCTGGTACATAAAACAGCATATAACAGAATTTCAGCACGGGTTCATAAAGTCTAGATCTACCACAACAAATTTAGTTAGCTTTACGTCTATGGTGGTTAATAATGTGGACAGCCGAATTCCCGTTGACGCTGTCTACACTGATTTCAGTAAAGCGTTTGACACTGTGGACCACGCCATCCTCCTACATAAACTTAACAAACTGGGCATATGTGGATCTGTGTTGAAGTGGTTCGGATCCTACTTAGTCGATAGAGCCTCTCGGGTTGTGGCCAGCGGCTACCGTTCACATGCATACCCAGTAACATCCGGGGTCCCACAAGGGTCCCACTTGGGTCCTGTCCTCTTCAACGTATTTATCAACGACATTTCACACTGTTTCAAACATTCACACTTTTATCTTTATGCGGATGACCTCAAAGTTGTCAAACCAATAAAGAACGAACTGGACCCAGTCATGCTTCAGGAAGACCTGAATTCATTATTTCAATGGTGTACGATAAACAGAATGAATTTAAATATAGAAAAGTGTTACTTTGTACAATTTACCCGAAATAAAAATATTAAACGCAACAATGTATACTTGATAAATGGGACCCCACTTGACCGAAAGGATAGTGTTCGAGACTTAGGTATAACAATAGACTCTCAACTAAAGTTTGACGTTCATACCTTAAATACTGTTGAGAAAGGCTATAGAATGTTAGGTTTTGTTACTCGCACCTGCAAAGAATTTAAGCATCCAAGCACTAAACTCAAGTTGTTTGACACTCTAGTACGGCCCATTCTAGAATATAATACCATTGTTTGGAATCCTCACTATGAAATATATAACAAACGCATAGAAAGTATTCAAAAACGCTTCCTATACCATCTTTCCTATAATGATCACTTGGCGAAAAAGCTTCCCAGTTATGCAGAGAGGCTGAAACATTACAGAATGTGTACACTAAGCAGCCGCAGGAAATACCTAGATGCCTTGTTCTTATACAAGATATACAACGGGTACTTGGATTGTAATGAACTTACGAGTTGTCTAGAAATAACGGTACCATCGCGCCTACCACGGATAAAGTCTTACAACCTTTTTTCCGTTCCCTTTGCCAGGACTAATCTCGGTTACTTTTCTGCCTTGCCAAGACTCTGTAGACAATATAACAGTTTTTCTAAGAGCCAGGATCTAGATCTCAGCGCACCACTAGGTAAATTTAGGAACAGGCTCAAAGAGATAATTTTTACTGTACATTAATTTTATTTATTTTTTATATATAAAAAAAGGTTTTAAGTATTCATTTTTTGTTTTTATTTTGATTATTATTCTATTTTTTAAATTTGATACAAATATTTAATTTCAACCCTAATTATAAGTTAAGTGTATGTTGGTCATTTTTGTTAAGTAATTTTAGCTTAAGTAATTTTATTTCTGATTCCCTTCAAATATTGTTTTATTGTAATTTAGTTCTGATGTTTTAACCTGTGTTTGCCTTGTGAAATATTTTATTTGCATGCTGTGGTCTCCTATAATTGAGGGAGTACACATAATGTTACGGGTATGTCACATATTATTGTATTTTTGTCGTGTATGTCCTTTGTTGGAGACCCATATTTTCAATAAATAAAATAAATAAATAAATAAATTTTAAATTTGTGTATTAGTTAGAGTTTATTATTTTATAGAATAATTAAGTACGTTGTTTTGTAATATGTTTAAGTTCCTTCTCAATTTGCATTGCCCCTACGGGGTATCAGTATTCATTGTAATACTTAGGTACCACTTGTTTACTTGATGCAATAAAGATTTATGATTTAGGTGTCGAGTCTATTGCCGCTTACCGGGAACAGTTCTCGTCGGTCGATCGTTGATTGCACCTGCCAACACTTTCAGGTAAAGTTGGCTTGGGCTCCTTAGATGTTGGGACCAATAATAAAATTGGCGAAATGCAGGGCTTATGTTATGCCACTGCCTACCTCTTGGGGGAAACAGGCGTGATTGTATGTATTATAGAAAACACCCAAACCGAAACAAATCGTCAAGTACATGCACACAAATATTTGTCTTGTGCTGGTATCGAAGCGGCGACCTTAGCAGTGCAGCTATATTGGCCCCCGCGACGTAACTAAAAGTAAAAGTAAAAAGTTCTTTATTTCATAAACTATTACATAGCACTTGAAAACGTCAACACAAAATATACATGAAAAAAAAAATTTAATATCAACCCTGAAATCACGAAGCTTAGATTCACTCACATGCAAATAAATAAAAATTAGGTGTAAGTGAATCTAAGTGCCAGTTCCGAGCCCCCGCTCTGTGAGAAGAACTGACAAGAAACTCACAGGCTCTTTTACATTATTTTTATTACAAAACACACACAGTGTAAATTTGATGATACTGAAAGGGTCCCCCGAAGCTGTAACCAATAAAGTAGCACTAAGGGAACCTTCCATCACAGTCAAGTAAGTATGTATTGTGAAACTGAGCTGAGCCTGTGCAATAAGGGATGGTCACGACAATGATCTGGTTGACTTTTTATTCTAATATACACATACAAGTTGAAAATGTTAAGCCCAAGCTTGTTTATCCGATAAGTAATCATTAACAGCATAATACCCCTTTTGAAGAAACTGCTTTTTAACTACAGTTTTAAAAGTTGCCAATGGTAGATCAATTATTTCCTGCGGAATTTTATTATAAAATCTGATACTGTTACCCAAAAATGAATTTTTTGTTTTGTGAAGTCGACAATTTGGCAGAGAGAGCTTATTTCTATTCCTAGTATTAAAATTATATTCTTTTGAATTTTTATAAAATGTATTAATGTTTTTGCGAAAATACATTATCAGTTTGAGATTATCACATGAACGACTTATTGTTCTTCAATACTTATCACACTGTTTGTTTACTGTTCACTGTATGAAAGCTATATATATAACGTTACACGTTAAAGATAATCAGGAAAATATTGTTTATTCATAATATAATTTAACTATACCTAAACCATTCAGATTACTCGTCTGGGTCAGTTCAGACGTATTTTATACTGTTTACATAAAATTGCAATGTTTAAACAAGTTATATTAATTTGTGCATTACATTTAACGTGGACTGCTGCTCAATATGGTAAGATTCATCATTTTAGCAATATGAAGTCGACAGCTGGACGTTGGACAGGAGGTCGTTGGAACGAGGCGGCGGGGGCAGGGGGTCCTTCCGTCTAGCCATAGACCCCCACAGAAGTCGGCCAGTTGCGCCATGGCCGCACGGGGAGGTAGGGGGTGCGCGATACACTGCGCCTCTCTGAGGAGGTCCTCCCAGTTCTGATCCTGGGGACGATGGCCGCGGGCGGGGTGCCAGAAGCTACAAACCCAGACACTGGCCCCCCGCCCCTTCTTCAACAACAGTGGGCGTCGTCGGAAGTTTTTTCGTGGGTAGGACTGCGGTGGTCGCGTCTGCCCCAGTGAGCTCCACTCCCCTTTCGGTCCCCCCATTGGCCGAGAGGCAGTGCGTAAACAGCATTTTTTTACCAACAATAAAAAAAAAAGCTTTCTTAGATTCTAGTAGTATCCCTATATATAATGAAGATGATAATATATTGTGTATTATCGTGATTTAGTCCTTGTTAACAATTAGAAAATTGTTTAAAAAATAATCATATAATGAATACAAAAATAATCTTTAAACCTAAAGTAGTAGTCGATCTGCCGCGAATTAATTTGTGGTATAACAATGTCTTTTTTTCTCTATAGAAACATGCAAGACACCAAAAGGGACAGAGGGTTTCTGCAAACCAATCCAACAATGCCCCGAAATGATGGCTAAATTAAATAGAGGAGCCACGAGAGAAATTAAACAGTACATATGCAATAAAGCCCAACAAACGGTATAAAACATTATGTCATTTTATGTATAATTATGATGAAATTTATTACTTATTATAATCAACTTTATTTACCCCAGTAAGAATGGAGCTCCCGACGTATTGTATTATATTGCATTGTAAATGCAAAATAATTCAAAATCGTAAGAAAATATATATTTCTGTAAGTTTTGTGTTTCTGCGGTCGTGATCGACATCCGCAATCAGATTTTAGAACTTTCTTGCCACTATGTATTTGCAGTGCTCAGTCCATACATATTTTAAAGAGGATTTGGCACAGCAGTGGATTTGATGGTTACCTGGACCGATAACAATCAAGTCCACTGCATTTCTTGATAGACCGATAAGGCATGGTGGTCATCATTCCTGCACTCCGCTCCTGAGGTCGTGGGTTCGATTCCCACATGGGACAAATATTAAGTATGTAACGATCGAAAGTATTTATTCATGTTTATCCGTCATAATTTCTAAATGATATTTTTCTTGAAACTAAATAATTGGTTTAGTTGGATATTAATTTTAAAATATTAGTTGTAAATTATTTCTGTTAAACAGGTCTGCTGCCCTGTTGAATGCTATACTCCCGAGGGTAAACCAGGAGAGTGTACCTCCATTGAAAAGTGCGATAAACTAAGAAACATTTTTTTTGATACCTCCAAATTGCCTTACATTAGGAATTCCATGTAAGTTTCAGACTTTATTAATAAGAATTAAGTATAAACGTATTGTTGTAAAGTATTGTTGAAATCGAGCGCTTCCGTGCTTCGAAAGGCACGTTAAGCCGTTGGTTCCGGTTATCACTAAATGTGGTAGTCGTTAAGCCATGTTAGAGGCCTAAATGGGCGGCTTGAAAAATTATATCAGCAGACGCCATACACCTGCCTCCGCCAATCCGCACTGGGTCAGCGTGGTGGAGTATGACCCAATACCCTCGCACCTTGGTATGTGAGAGGAGGCTCGTGCTCAGTAGTGGGACGTTAATGGGCTGTGATGATGAATAACAAAATAACGAATATGTTACAGATGCTCTTCAGGAGATGGATTAATATGCTGTGGACCACCCCCCTCTCCCGTGGTAGTTGAAAATTGTCAGAGCCAAGTATCCTGGTTTCCTCCAAATCCAGCTACAAAATGTTGTGGCTATGATTCTTCGAGTGAACCAAGAATCGTTGGTAAGACTTCAAACAATAGAAACATTTCATAGGACTTATTAATTAATGAGATCGTATCAAAAATTAGGAGATCCTTAGAAAAACGAATGTTAGCAAGTGATGGATTAAAAATATCTTTTTAACAATTCCCGCGCTACTATAATTTCCCGAAAAATCGAGAAACTATCCAATACGATACGTGTTTCGCCCTTACACATGGCATCTTCAGGTAAGATAGGAGCCTCAGAACAACGATGTCTTGACCGATGCTGAAACGAGAGTTTCAGCGTTGAACGAGCAACGCAAAGTAACGCCGGAATCAATAAATTATTTTATGTCACCAACATTGATCAAGGAATCAGTAAGCAAAAGTGGCAGAGGGCAGGGAACTTTCTTCCCGTCTCTTTCGAACTTTGAAAGCATGAAGGTTATGGGTATTCCTTCCTTAGGAAACGTAGCCTGTGGCAGAACGTGTTGCACATTTTGATTGCTTTTCTACTTTAACCCAACTACGTAAGGTTCAATGTTTGGTGGGAGTATGTTTACTACTGCCTTATTAAGTGTTAAGTTACGGTCTTTTTTTTGTGCAGGAGGTAGTGCAACGGCAATAGACCAATTCCCGTGGCTGGTGCTGTTGGAATACAACAAACACAACAACAAAACTGGTCTCCTGTGTGGTGGTGCCCTTATAAGTAACAGATACGTCCTCACCGCGGCACATTGCGTCGGCGTCATTAACGGTCAAAAACCGTAAGTAACCCATACGAACATAGGCATCAACCCAGTGCGAGACTCATAAACTTCTAATTCAACTTTGAATAGCCCTAAGGTTCTGAGCCCTGTTGGCGCACCTATGACTATTTAAAGTTATGTGCGTGATTATTGCTGGCTCTGTGCCTCGGATAGCACGTTAAGCCGTTGGTCCCGGCTGCCATGAACATCTATGGAAGTCGTTATTTATTTATTTATTTATTTATTGGATTACCAACATAAGATACAGCATTCTATACATTATTATTTCAATACATAATTGCTTAAATCTAACTGTTCCTACAATTATAGGTAACCACAGTGTGCGTTGTTGAACAGGATAATTCATTTAACCATACAGAAGGTCATTGTTTAACAATAATAATAAGAAATCACTCAGGCAATCAAATTCAATACATAGCAAATAAGTAATCTAACAATGCAGTCAAAAACCAAGCACAATCCAAATACTCAATGTCAATAGCAGCATAAGTCAATAAATTTTGGGTAACAATTCAATTATAATTATATTATAATTTTTAAGAAAATTTTAAAGTCTAGAGAAATTAAATCTAAATAACTAATGTCAACAGTAGCATAAATTTAATTAAATTAATAAATTTTATATAACAATTCAACTATCATTTCGAAGTCTAGAGAAATTAAATTAACATTAGAATTAAAAGTCAAGTCGATTTCAATAGTGATAAAGTCAAACTATAACTAAATTACAAAAATAAAAATAGAACAGTCATGTAAATTTATATAATATTCAAATTCAAATTAAATTAAAATTAAAATTAAAATTAAATTCCAGTTAGTACCTAGGTTCAGTTTATTTTTTATAGCATCTGAGATACGTCATGTTTTTTGACAATATTGATGAATTCAGGAAGACTTTGACAGTGCGCGTCGAGCTCCGATATATTTACGGTAACGTTGTTATACAGACGAGACAGTCGAACAACAGGTGAGTTACGACCCATTTTCGTACGGCAGCGTTGCGTGTTGAACAATCCGCATGGGTATCGCGGCATTCTCACTGGGATATTAAAATTGAATTTGCTCAACAGCAATGGACTGTCAATGTAGTTGTTCATCAGTTTGTAAATATATGTCAAATCAAGAAGAATACGTCGCACAGAGAGCGAATCCATGCGAAAATACTTAATTTTTTCAGTGTAAGACTGTATTGTTCTTGGAGCCCTAAAACGGTAAGTTAAACAGCGAATTAGTTTCCGTTGTACTCTTTCTATTCTATTCTTGTGTATAGTGTAATTGGGACTCCAAATAGTACTGCAGTATTCCAGCTTACTCCTAACATAACTATTGTAAAGCATAACAACAGTTGCCGGATTTTTAAAACCTTTTGTGTTTCTCAGAATAAACCCCAGAGATTTGTTGGCCTCACTTAATATATTGTCAATATGGTCTGTGAATCTTAATTGACCGTCCATCAGAACACCAAGATCACGGACATTGCTAACCTCTTTGAGTCTGGTATTAGCAATCGCATATTGTGATTTTAATTTATTGCGTTTTTTGGTGAAAGTCATATGATAGCATTTTGCGGAATTCAACAGCATATCGTTGTTGTTACACCATTCCTGAAGTCCGTCAATATCCTCCTGCAGTAGCCTAGAATCATTCATGTCCAATATGTTTCTGGTTATCTTGAGGTCATCAGCGAAGAGGTAAATTTTACTATGTTTGATTACACTTATAATATCGTTTATGAAGACATTAAAGAATAGGGGCCCCAGGACAGAACCCTGAGGGACCCCTGACAGTGCTACGAAGGAGTGGGATTGTTCTCCGTTCACTACGACCCTTGATGGCCGGTCGATAAGGTAGGAACTGCACCAATTAAGTAGGTTGCCGGTGACACCAAATGAGTAAAGCTTACTCAGAAGAATTCCATGATTGACCCTGTCAAATGCTTTGGAGAAGTCTGTGTAAATGGCATCCACCTGTAGTCCTTTATCGACCGATTCCATTAGCTCCGCAGTAAAAAGAGCCAAATTGGTATTCGTTGACCTCCCAGCCATAAAACCGTACTGACTTACAGTTATGTATTTATGCATATGATTATACATGACTGAATGAACCATTGACTCAAAAACTTTAGACATGGCAGAGAGAATTGATATGGGTCGGTAATTGGTTATGCAGTCCATTTTTCCATTTTTATGTATAGGCACAACTCTAGCAGCTTTCCATTTATCGGGAAACGTACCTATTTGCACTGATCGATTGTATAGGAATGTCAAAGGTAAAGATAATGAGTCTGCGCAATTAACCAAAAATAGTGGGTGAATGTTATCTGGACCCACACCCTTTCTGATATCCAGTTTCTTTAATTTCTTTTTCACATCGTCAGTGCAGAATTGAATCGGACCAATTACATCAATTAGTTTGTTATCCTTTGATGAGGCATGCCCCATGCTGCAGCCATCACTACCGCTTGCCTTATACACTGAGGAGAAATATGTTGCAAACATATTCGATATACAGTTGGCATCAGATGATGAAGTGTTATTGAATGACATGGTGCATGGATATGATGAACAATTCTTCCTCAAACCTTTAATGTGAGTCCAGAAGTGTTTTGGGTTGTGTTTAATTTCACTTTCAATGGAGTAGATATATTTATTGTAGCATTCCTTCATTAGCTTATTACAATCGACTCGCAAGTATTCAAATTCTAGCTTGTCAAGCGGATTTCCAAACCGTCTGAACTTTATGTTATACTTATGTTTCTGTTTTATTAAGTGTATCAGTTGTGACGAAAACCATTTAGGATAGGATCCTCGTCGCACTTTAGTCATAGGAATATGTCTTTTGATGATGTCATGTAGAATATTATAGAACCGAGTCAGCATATCATTAATGTCATAAAAGCAACTAAACTCTTCTGTCCAATTAATCGAGTCAAGATATGAGTTTATAGCATTGTAGTCACCCTTATAAAAGTTATTGCGTTTGCTGGGCACAGATATTTTTGATGTTTCCGCAAGAATACTCATTGTAATATTGAGCGCTGGATGAAACTTGTCAATGCTTCTTATAGGATACTGGCATTCGACAACATTAACTATCTCTTGATTACAAAGTACTAGATCTAGAATTTTGTTATTACAGTTCGCTACATTGTTAAATTGTTTTAAGTCATTAAGCATTAAAAAGTCAATAAATTTACACAGCAGCTCGCAATTTCCATAGCCAAATGGTTTCCCGCTTTGAGTGTCATCATCTTCACTCTGTTGCCAACTTATACCACTCATGTTAAAATCCCCCGCTATCAGTGTATACGTACTACCATCGCATGACTGCAAGATTGTATTGACCTTATCTAAATATAATTTCAAGTGAGACTTTGACACCGGAGGTGGCAGGTAAACGGCACATATGTAGGCTTTTGTCTTTTGTCTTGATTTGGTGGATACTGAAATCCACAAATCTTCACCCTCGCTCTCATATTCTTTCACCCTTGCAGATACTAGCCTATTGGCTACGGCTATTAAAACACCACCTCCCCTTCTTTTAGTCGTGGCTGAAGTACTACAGCGGTCCCGTCTGTAAACAGTATACCCACTTTCAAAGACCTCACAATCAAAGCATCCATCGTTAAGCCAAGTCTCAGTAAATATATATATATCATAATTATTATTTATTATTTGGTGACGAACCTCAGTTGCATTTGTATTTAGTCCTCTAACATTCTGGTAATATATATTTAAAAAATCAATTGACATAAAAATAAAACAAAATAACAAACACAGAATATCAAATAATAAGTCAGGGTAATAACAAAATAGACAAAAAAAAAATAAAACTAACTAAGCTCTGATAGATCCTTAATATTCCTAATCAATCTGTACTCTGAAGTTTCAGTCTTTCGCATGAAAACCCTTCCCCCCTTCACCCAAACAAATTTATAGCCGAGTTCCTTCTTCTTGTTTCTAGCTGCTGCATGTAGTGCCTTTTGGTCAGGTGACAGATGTCCCACCACAAATACCGGTTTCCTGTCACCGCCTATACCAAGATGGGAGGTGTTAAGTTTTTTTGCAATATTTTTGGCTTTCTTATTGAATTTTACTGTGGAAGCCAGAAATATATCTCTCGTTCTTGGAGAATTAAACTTAACGACAATGGATCTGGGGCGTTGGCTTTCGTTATTCTTTTTGGCTGTTCTAGTACAAAATTGTATGTCTTTCTCATCCAATCTGCAGTCAGTCACCGATGCAATCTGTTTTATAATGGTGCTAAGATTTTCGGACTTATGTTCTGGAACGTTTTTATTAGGAAGTCAGTGCCTTCTTATATACTGACATCTGTTTTAAACATAAAATGATGTTTTCCCTTTGGGTTGTGGATGTCAGATGGCACTCGCTACATATAATAACAGAGGTTCAGCCAAATCTGGTAGACCAGTAAGCAGACCCTTCGCATTCGCATGTTCCGTGACCAAAGTTTTAGGCGGATTTGGCGCCGACGCGGAAAAAGCCACATCGCGACAGTATTTTTTATTCAAAACTAGTGTTAATCAAAAGAGTTTTTATGCTTAAATATTGTGGATTTTTGTAGATATAATTCCTTTGATAATGTACGCAAATGTAGGAAAGTGATTTTACGTGTAGTAGTCTGCACTATGTTCCTGAGGTATGACTCTGACTTGACCCGACTGTGACGGACTTTGCACTTAGTGACAGCTTTAGTCTAGGGCAACCGGGATAATAAATTGATTGATAATGCTAGGATATGATGACGACCTTTGGCAGCATTATCTCAGCCCCAAGTATTAAGCGCAGGCCTCCTCTCACAAACCAAGGAGCGGGGTAATCAGGTAACACTCCACCGCGCTCACCTAGTGCTGTTCGGCGGATGCAAGTGAGCGGCGTTTTGCTGTTAGTTTTTTTTTTTTTTAATAATGGCTTCGTGCTTTAAGCACATTTAGCCAGGGTCAAGTAAGAGATATATTAATAACATATAAATTATAGTAAATGAGAATGAGTGGTGACAAAGATGATAAATGGTAAATAAGATGCCCCCCCTAAACCTCTTGAGTTCTCAGTAAAGATGTGGGGCTATACTGAGATCTCACATGCACTTCTTGAGAGAATTTGATGTTGATGTTGCACTGTTTTGTTTCAGTTTCCAATACTTATGTACGTTTACAAACACTTAACGGTTAATAATCCACCGTTATTACACATTAATATTTAAAATATCACATTTTTTTAAAAAATTAAACAAAACTGCAATCATGACGCTCCACTTTCCCGCCAAGAAACCCCTGTTAGAATTTATTTATTTCTAGAATTTATCTATTTATTTTTCGATTTTTTCTTTAATTTCTCTATATATCGAATTATTTTTTTTGGGTTTGCGTGTAATATTTATTATGGTGTACATGTGAACCCACTTCCAACCCATGGCACATACTAACCTGAAGGGATATTATGCTTGACCCTGACAAATCTAAGAAATTCTAATTCCTGTCCCTTTAGCAGTTTCTTCCTCTTCTGGATCTTATAAGATCCTTATTACCTTTTATGATTACGGTAATGACGAGTAGTCATCATGGTATACAAAAAAGAGTAAATTATTATTATTATCGCTCCAACGAGGTTTGAGACTAAGAACCCTAAATGGCCACCATAGACGTCCAAGTAATTTAATCAAAGGCAAGCTTACTTTTTGCTGATAATAAAATCGTATTTAATTCATATTTCTTTAAGCCAATCACATTAGATATCATTACATTCACGATCAAACCATTTGAATTAGCCTGTTTCATTAAATTGCTTACAGTCCCACAAACTTATCTGACCCGGTGGCTGAAATTGGAACTAGGCGTAAAACTGGATATTTTCAATACTCAATACTTTATTGCGTTCCACAATGGTTTTATAAGGTGGTGATTATTACAATTTGGTACATTTGTGGACCCTGTCGGGCACAGCATAGTGTAGGAGAAAGGAGGAAGGACGCTGTATAATTATTTATTTAGCAGCAATACTAAATTCGACAACAGCGACACCGTCACCGGGTAAGATGAGTTTGTGGTACTGTAAACGTCTATGGTGGCCATTATTGTCGAAACTAATTTATTACAATGATTAATACATAGATTACTTTCATTGTCTCCAGCTTGAGGGTTCGTTTGGGTGAATACGATATAAGCAATGAAGGTCCAGATACTGAGTATAAAGGGGCTTCGGATAAAACTGACGGTGCCATCAGCATTGGCGTCGAGGAAATTATAGCGCATCCCAACTACAAGACCAATCAAAATAACCAATCGATAGCCGGCCGCGATGACATCGCCCTGATCAGACTCAAAGAGGCTGCCCCGTTCACATGTAAGTTTTTCAGTTTCAGTATTTCTCAAAGAGACAGTGCGTAAACAGCAATTTTTACCGACGATAAAAAAGAAAGATGGGGTTGACTTGAGCTGCTACGAACTTGGTAGGATCCCTATCCACCCCGGTCAGTTCTCCACCTTGACATGGCGGGGGGGCTGAGTACATACCTTCCGGTGGGGCGGAGGAGGCCGCTGGGGAAAGAGCCTCTGAGGGGGTCCTACCGGTTCTGACCCGGGGGACATTGGCCGTGGGCGGGGTGCCAGATGCTGAAACCTATGTACTGGCCTCCGCCCCTGTCTGTCAACAAGCGGCGGGCGTCGTCGGTAGATTTTAGTACGTATTAATGTCTGTCTGCCGGGGGTAATTCCCACACCCTCTCGGTCCCTCTTTGGCCAGGAGGCAGTGGGTAAATACATTATTTATCGCAGTTTAAACAAACGGTAAGACCAGTTTATTTAAACTTTAAAGTTATTAGGTCTCTACGGAAGACCAGCGCTGTTGTGGTCCTCCACTGCAGCACATGCTGAGTGCAGTCCTCTTCAGGCATATTATATGTAAGCTTATGTGTAAAAATGGTTTACTGTTTTGATTTCTGTTCTTTGTTTATATGTATTCATGTCTAAATAAAATTTTATTTCATTTGATGTTTAAATACAACATACATGTAACATACACATACCGTACACATGTACTTATTGGGTCTGAATCGAAGTGCGGCATGAGGGGGTTTGCGCTTAACTATATCATTTTTATAATACACGTAACGTAAAGATTTAACTCAGCGTTACGCACTTTGTAATCCCAACAAATTTTCCCTTCCCGCCTCTCGCCTGAAACTGCACTCGGTCGAAGCATCAATAATGTCTATAAAAATTTACAATAAACTCAAAAATATAAATGAAGTTTAATGCTTCGTCAAAAATTTTAAAGCATTTTTAATAAAATCCACTACACCGTTCACGAATACCTAAATGATAAATAAATGATTGAGGGCAACTGTGTTAGCTGCCCGACACTATTTTGTGTGATAGTTGATATTATAATGTACTAGCTGTTACCCGCGACTTCGTCCGCGTGGAATAGTATCTTTGGGTAGCATTTACAACCCCCTTTTCGCAATAAAAAGTAGCCTATATCCTTTCTCAGGGTCTAGACTATCTGTATACCATATTTCATTTAAATCCGTTCAGTAGTTTTGGCGTGAAAGAGTAACAGACAGACAGACAGAGTTACTTTCGCATTTATAATATTATATTATATATAGTAAGGATTAAATGTTACATAGAGTGAGGGTTGGGTATTAAGTCTCAGTTGGTTTTTGAGTAGTTTATGTATGTCTTATGTATGCTAAACTACACAACTTTATCCAAAAAAGAAATATCTTCCAGCTGGCCCGCGAAAGGAAAAAAAATAACTTAAGATTAAACTGGGTAGTACGTGCATTGTAATACAATTGTAATAAATATAGGGGGAAAAAAATACATTAGAGAAGAAAAAAAAATATAGAAAATATATTATATTTGACGCACTTCACTCCAGAGGTCGTGGGTTCGATTCCCACACAGGACAAATCTTTGTGTGCATGAACATGAATATTTGTTCTGGTCTGGGTGTTTTCCTATGTATATTAAGTATGTACAAAAAAAGTATTTAAGTATGTTTGTCCGTTCTTTAGTATCCATAACACAAGTTCTTAGTGATACTTGTCTTGGAACTAAAGAATTGGTGTGTTTGTAAGATAATATTTATTTATTTATATACTAACGAAGGAAACAGATACAAAAACAACTATAGCAACATGAAGTGTATATTTGATTGTCTACAGACTTCATCCGTCCCATCTGCCTGCCGGAAAGTGACGTGTTGGGGAACTCGAGGATGGCAAGTTTAGACACAGTGGTCGCTGGATGGGGCAAAGTAGCCGAGAACCAATACCACAGTCAAAAGAAGCAGCAGGTGAAAGTGCCTTTGGTCGACATGATGGTTTGTATTTGTATAACCTACATAAGTTTAATAATTTGTATAGGGATCCTACCATTATCTTTGAAGCCGAAGCCAACCTCACTTTCAAGTGGTGCACCTGCCAATAAACGGACGAGGCCCTGGCAAATAAAAGTTCCCGGTAAGCGGCAATAGGCTGGCCACCTATTACTTGGGACCAACTATATAATTGGCAAAGAATGGGCCTATAATATGTCTCTGCCTACCCCTTCGGGGAAACAGGCGTGAATGTATGTATGTCAAATATACAACCAATATTGCAATCAACAGGAATGCCAAACGGAGTACAAGAGACGTGTAAACCCTCATCCAATACTATGGAGCAACCAGCTCTGCGCTGGTGGTGAAAAAGGCCGCGACTCCTGCAATGGCGACAGCGGCGGTCCTCTCATGGAAATAAACTCAGTGGGCGTGAACAGATTCCACCAGACTGTGGGGATTGTCAGCTTCGGAGTGAAGCGCTGCGGCACGGAAGGGATGCCCGGCGTTTATACCAACGTGTACAGCTACAACAACTGGATCAGGTCCAACATGAGGCCTTAGAGACATAGATTGGATTATACAGTTCCTGGCCAATTTATTAGACGCACTACAGTTTTTATGCTTATTTTGATTACTAACTGATGAAATCAAATTTTTCAATGTAGACGTAATAATAATAAGTTTATTCAAAGACCACTTATATCTATTTACACATTTCGGTGGTAACCACACTAGGCGCAGCCTGTATTGTGGTTATCAAGCTGACGTGTTTAAGGACATAGAAACAAAATATGTATTGTTACGAAAAAATAATTAAAACCCTTAACTAATCTAGTGTTTCCCTAATATTCATTTGTATATGTGTATGTGTGTGTGTGCATGTGTGTGTTTAATGTATTAATTATACAAGTATGGTATACATAGTAACAGAGATGATATTACAAATATCATCGTATATCGCAGTACTCTGCGCGTACATGTACTCGTATACTAAATTATTGACTTAAATTTCATATTACAAAAACAGGTATAAAATTCATTCATACAATAAGTGTGGTTAATATACGCGATATAACTTATAATCAATCGCATCAAATATAGTAGTGAATACACAATAATTACAAATAATAATAGAAACTCGCAGTGCGTCTAATAATTTGGCCAGCGACATTATACCATAAGTTAATATTGTTTTAGTTACATAAAAAATTACATGGAAACTGATTCGAATGTATAGTAAAATTTTTGTAGTTTCTTTTCATTTAGATATGTAACTATATTTAATCCCGTACTTAACCTAATTTACAACTGCTAGGGTTGGCTGGTAGAGATCTCTCCTAGAGATGAGTCCACCCTGTACATTTGTTAGCTCGGTACTATGCAATAGTTTATGAAATAAATAATTTTTGAATTTGAATTTGTATTTGAAAACACTTCTAAAGGTCTGGGAACTTATTACCATAAATTAAAGGACAAGTGATTGAAAGTGTTGGGAGGGGAAGACCTTCCATTACAAAATTCAGAAAATTTTGGGGAAAGGACAAATCAAAAGTACCCTAAACCGACGAGCTTGTATTAGCCTCCTCAGTAAATTAATGAATGTGAATGAAGCTAAAAGTGTGTGGCAAGATCGTAGCAAGTGGAAGGATGTGATCTCTGCCTACCCCTACGGGAAAGAGGCGTGACATTATGTATGTATGTATGTAAATTAAAAAAAATGTTTTCAAAAATTACTAAAGTATTTCATGCGAAAGCTAAACCTATTTGCAGCGCTTCTAACCCCAATCTAAACAGACCTTGTACGATGTGTACTAGACAACAGATGCACATACATCAGAACAATGATGGCGAACAAAACAGTGCCCGAAAAGCGGCTATAAGCCGGTTGAGAACTAGTTATGGCTAGTCATAGTATACCGACAACTCCTAGACCAATACGAATTGGTATGCTTAACTTTGGGTATGAAAATAAATATATAGGGATCCTACCAAGACCTAAGGAGCTCAAGCCAAACTCACCTGCCGATCAACGGACGAAGCTCTGGCGAACATAATAGTGCCCGGTAAGTGGCAATAGGCTTGCTACCTATAACATGGGACCAACTACACAATTGGGGAAGTGTGGGCGTATAATATGCCTCTGCCTGCTCTTTCGGGGAAACAGGTGTAAATGTATGTATGTATGTAGGAAAATAATAAACATTCATTACATGTAGGTACTGTGACTTAAAGTTTTCTTTTATAGAAGTCCTATTCTAAGGATTTAGCAAAATATTTCTACATGTTTATCTTAATATTATACATAAACAAACCACGCATAAAATTTTACTTTTCCTTACAAATAAATATATCGCCTACCAAAATTATGTGTTAACGTTTAATCTAGTATCCATTCCACTATCTCAAAAACTATTGAAATTCAAATATTATATGGTTGGCGAAATTCCATTATATGTAAGTAAAGGTGTTAAATAACTTTCTGACAATTCCCTTATTATTAAATACAAGCCCAAAAACCAGTTTCACAATCGTTTTACGGAAGATATCGAGAAACATAATTATAACAGCACAGACGAACAAGAACCTCCTCCTTTGTGAAGTCAGTTTTAAAGTAAGTCTACACTCATAAAATACTTTGAAACAAATAACCTGTAGGTAATTAATAAAACAAAAAAATCATTCGACAACTGCCGCCATTCCGAAAATAACCCGAAACGACTAAAAAACAAGCGAGTTATACAAAACGCTTGCAATACATTTCTTGTTTTCTTAAATTTATTTGCAAGGCAGAGCTCTAAGCGGAGTAATGTAACTTATGCGATGCTTTACACATTCGAGCTGAACGATACCAGCATGTCAGATGACTAGAAGTATAATGGGCTTGTGTCCATTGTTTATTGGTACTAAACAAACGGTTTACTAAAATAAACGAATATACTACATATGTGTTAATACGTATTATCCATAAAGTCACTCAAGGTATAAAAAAGTTTTAAATAACAAATAACAGTCTAAGACAGTTTATTTAGAAAACACGTTATCATAATTTTTACAGTTGTTTTCGGCTGGGAAAAATATTTCCTGGGGCAGAGACACGGTCTGCTGAAAATAACTGCAAGAAGTCGGCCATGACAGGTGGTCGCCTGGCATACCTAACGAGTGAGAGCGAGCGACTAGAGACTTACCCTACTTTATATTAATTTTCATTAAACACATAATTAAAAAAGAAGTAAAACCACCGTAACGTACGTTATAATTTTGTAATAAATAACTGAATCAAATTGAAACACGATTACATAAAACGTCATACAATGCGCACGCGCAATTGACCGTTCGGCCACAGTTGAAGTGGTTGAAGTACCTGTAAGCCGAACACGACTGACTGACACAAGATCGGTTTCTCCAGCCATAGTACAACTGACCGCCCATCGGAGCAGTCGCGTCGACCGCAGTGTTTTTAGTTTACTAGTAGTTTTAATAAGTTAATGTGCTAACATTTAGTGTTATAATGAAGAAGTTACTGCACCTTTTGGGTGTATGCCTAATTATTAACATTGCGAATGGACGTAAGTATACAGACCTCTTTTAATCTGTCTTTTGTTTTGCGATGTTTTGTTATTTATTATTATGAACCGGGTACGTATGATAACCGTAGTGCTGTTTGTGGCGCTAGTCTCCATAGTTATTTTAGTTATATTTTATTTATTTAGGTAATAAAGATGGGTATGCATGCATACCCACAATATTAATGTTATTATTCAATCGCTCGGTAGTTTAGGCGTCCGTTTGATATTTCTAAAAGCTTTAATTTCCTTGCTAAAATTAACAAACTTACTTAAAAACCTGAGTATATTTTTAAACGGTTTTATTATATTTTAAGCTTATATCAAACCAGATGGAAAGTAGTCACAGCATCCTGATGCTTGCAATACCGGGGCCAACACTAGCACGTAGCCGACCTACTGTAATCTTTCGGGATAACCTTACCATGAGGCTTATTCCAATATCCAAAGTTACGCATACCATTCGTGTTGGTCTAGTTTGTCTGTATACTATAACTAGTCATAACTAGTTTTCAATCGACTGACCTACAGCTTATCGCGTTTTTTATATCAAGCTTTTTTCTACCTTCACCTTTGTGTGTATGTTTACATTCCACATACGATTTGGCATACCTAAGTTTCAATCAGATAATAATAAATAAATATACGGGAAAGAGGCGTGACATTATGTATGTATAAATAATAATAAATATTTTCTTATAATTACACCAATTATTTAGTTCCAAAATAAGTATCATTAAGAACTTGTGTTATGGATACTAAACAACGGATAAACATACTTAAATACTTTTTTTTGTAAATACATACATACATAACAAATATTCATGTTCATGCACACAAAGATTTGTCCTGTGTGGGAATCGAACCCACGACCTCTGGAGTGAAGTGTAGGTATACTGACCTCCACGCCATATCGGTCGTCAAATAAGATAAGGTTACAAGATGGTTATGGTTACGGGTCCAGAGAGAGCACCAAAACCTAATCAAAACTTACCATCACGCCTGTTTGCCCGAAGGGGTAGTAGGAAGCATTTTATATTCCCACACTTCGCCAATTATATTTTGGCCCCACGTAATAGGTGATAGGCTTGCAGGTGAGGTCGGATTGGCCTCCTAAGGTCTTGGTAGGATCCCTTTGCACCTAATTATAACTACATAAATAACGGACGCCAAATGAGCTTTTTGTCTGCTCTCGTCCCAAAGCTCATATAGTTAAGTGAGTTTCTGAAACGCTTGTTAATAATTAATTTATTGACTCAGGCGTTACTTTGCGTTACTATAATTTCCCGAAAAATCGAGAAACTATTCAACACGACACGTTTACCTGAAGATGTCCAAGGGCGAAACACGTTTTAATTCATCACTTGGTTAATAATTAGCGGGAGCCAAAACTAATAAATTAAAATTTTGGTCTGTCTTTATCGCTCCTATAGTTAAGTAGCAGTCTCAAGTGCTTTTTAAGTAAACCAAAACAGTATAAAGGATATGACTTAGTGTGTCTTAGTATAAAGAACATTTTACATCAATTTTCATAAGTTTTATCAATTTAAGATCTTAGCTCAAGTTTTTAAACGTATCTCTGCAAAGTACATCGTAAACAATTGCTTCTGTATCTTAGAACCGGTTTATAAAAAAAATGAATTATTATTATTTTATGTATTCCTTGCATAATTTGATAATTGAAACGTAGTTTGCGCGTTTGAGTTGAAGTTTTCAAAAAAACTTATTATCAAAAAGTATCTTGATATCTGCATTTGCATGTAAATTCAATTTTTAATAATATTATACATACATACATTTTACATAGATACACAGATGCGGCAATATAGGCAATATCGGCAATGTAGGCTCGCCACCTATTCCGTGGGGACCAACTATATAATTGGGAAAGTGTGGGCATATAATATGCCTCTGCCTACCCCTCTGGGAAAAGAGGCCTGAATGTATGTATGTATTAAGATTGATGCACATTAGGTATTAAGATTAATTAACATCAGACATTAAGATTTGTGGAATTTAGTCCAATGCCACACCAACGGTCACCTATTCAAGGACTGACATCTGTGAGCACTGCCTTTTTTCTCTTACAATCACATCAGTTATTTAGTTCCAAGATAAGTATCACTAAGAACTTGTGTTATGGATACTAAAGAAAGGATAAACATACTTAAATAACTTTTTTAACAAACTTAAATAACTGCCTTACTTTGGTGATCTACGAGCGAAACATATCAAATTTATATAACATTTCGCTCAATCGTTTTTATTAAATAAATCCCAACACAAAATGTATAAATAAATCGATCCCATTAACGATCCACCCAATAAATTGTGATAAAGGTTTTATTTAATAGCTTCCGTGAATCTCGTAAACACAATAAATCAAATTGTATATTGAGGACGATAAGTTAATTCTGTGTTAATAATGTGGAGACCACGTCTCGGTAAGCGCATTGTGGGACTCCCTCCTGCTAGGTGGAGTGATGACATACGCAAAATGGCTGGCAGCTGTTGGAGCGAAGAGCTGAAGATCGAGCTCAATGGCGTACCTATTAATCTAGCCATTTTAGCTATTTTAAACTCCAATCTGCGGAAAAATTCCTATTGAGCTGAATTTTCGTATACACCTTTATTACGGCATTGTAATGAAGATGTGAAAAATCGACATTGATATCGTGCCGGCTAAAAAAGTTGTAAAGGTCAAAAAGCAGAGGTTTCTGCAGAAAAATGCAAGAGATATTTTTTGTAGACAATTTTACGACAAACTATTTTTATAATAACTTTACTTGACCTCTGGGCAATAGATCGCAAGACATTTGCGAAAAACTGATTTTCGTGACCTTTTGACCTTTATAACTTTTAGCCGGCAAGATATCAATGTCGATTTTTCACATCTTCATTACAATGCCGTAATAAAGGTGCTCACTTCTCACTCAATTCAGCTCACTAGGATATTTTCCGCAGATAAACCTAAAATGACTGGACTATATGTGCAGCAGAGGACAAGTGGAGGCTGATGATGATAAAGTTAATTCATCCCTTTACATAATGTAAAGGCATTTTATACAAACAGCGAACTTGTCTAAAACCAATAGTACTAATTATAGTTAATTTGAAGCTAGATTCGCTGTGTGAGAACTTCAAGAGTACATACATGCGGCGATAGACAAGTGGCGAGACCCAGCCTTTAAAATTCAGAGGGTCTCGAGTTCAAACCCTAGTAGACCTATGACTTATCGAAATTATGTGCGTAATTATCACATCTTCTGTGCCTCGGAAAGCATCTTAAGCTGTTGATCCCGGCTGTCATGAACAAATATGGCAGTCGTTATTAGTAAGTCAGTTCCTTCTAAAATCCTGACAGCTGGTTTAACTATAGGATGATGTTTCCCCCTAGGTTGCTGAGGTCAGACGGTAGTCGCTCCAAGTAATAACGAAAATCCAGGCAAATCTGGTCAGAGCCTGGGCCCTGAGCTTAAGTTTAGGGAAACCGGGATAGTGCTAGGATATGAAAATACATAAGCAAGTGACGAGAGTTCGAGAGTTCTCTCGTTTCAGCGTTGGTCGTGAAGACATCGTTGTTCTGAGGCTACTATCTTACCTGAAGATGCCCTGTGTCCTTACACGAAACACGTGTCGTGTTGAATAGTTTCTCGATTTTTTCGGGAAATTATAGTAGCGCGGGAATTGTTACAAAGATATTTTTAATCCATCACTTGCTTACAATGGATTTCCGCAAAGTAACGCCTGAATTAATAAATTACGAAGATACATGTTACATTTAGACATTACATTCTATTTTTAACGTTTTGCGGCTGATGGCAAGAGTGGAGAAGATGGGCTGATGATGTTCACATTTAATACAATAATTATTAAATTACTATTCGTACAAAAAAGCCCATAAAACTTTGCCGCCCCCAGAAATAATATGTTATACCAAGATAGATCTTGGAAGAGTTTTATCAGCAATTTGTACGGTGATATATGCGGCACTTAACTTTTTATGACCATACCTTTGTTAGTAAAATAACTTTAGTATTTATGGAGACGTACATACATGTCACGTTCATGCTAAGACCTCATGGCATTAGCAAATAAAAGATTTATTGAAATTTATGATCTTAGAGAAGCATGTTAGAGTTCAAATCCGACAAGAAAGCACATATTACGTTTTTCAACTCAGCCTCTTCGCGTCACACTACTGGGATCAAACAGAAGGCTGGGACTTGCTAAAGCAGGTATGTGATTTTATGAGGGTCTGTTCGAATAGGGACATAGATACTACAGGACATAGATAGAAAATTCTTAATTGTACACCAAATTAAAAATAAAACAAGAAAACAATTGCAAAAGAAAAGCGATATAATTCGCGGCCTTATGGCTTACAGCTATTTCTTCCAGGCAACCTTACATAGCATAGACATAGCTCAACACTCTCTGGTCAAGACGGAAAATGAATGATTTTTAGTCAGTAAAAGTCTGACACACCTTCCTGACTCGACCAATAGTGGGAGAGAGTTATTCGATGACCGAATTGTAACGTCCTGCTTTTAGAAATTAATAGGGCCTCTGACTGGACTTAACAGCAACCAAATAAACTATTCTATAGCTCTCGATATTAAACGACGCAGGCGCATTACATCCCTTAAAATTTTGCTAAATATAATATAAAACATTTGTACCGCATATTTAGTTATTATTATTTTTTTTATCCTTATAATTTAAGTTTTAGAAATATTTTATAAATAATGTATAAGATGTACGTTCCGCACTGCACCCAAAATGGCCCAGCTGAAAACCAGCGCCAGAACACTGGACTATTCCCTCGCAGGACAAATGTTTGTGTGCATGAACATGAATATTTGTTCTGGTCTGGGTGTTTTCCTATGTATCTTAAGTAATTATTTACCAAAAAAAGTATTTATATATGTTTATCCGTTATTTAGTATCCATAACACAAGTTCTTAATGATACTTATCTTCGAAATAAATAATTGGTCTCATTGTAAGGAAATATTTGTTTATTGATATCTTATTTATTTGTTTATTTAACTACACTCAAGACTATCATCATCATCATCATCATATCATCTGTATAAAATCCACTGCTGAACATTGGTCTACCCAATAGAATACATTCTATTGGGGGTATTTGGCCATAATCACCACACTTGGCAAGCGGGTTGGTGATCGAATGACGCTGCTGCCCATCATCCGGTAGGATTTCTCTTCGTCGACTCTTACGACTCCCCGTGAGATTAAGTGGCACCATTCTGGGTCGCGGTACAACACGACTCAGACTGTAATTATATCATACTTATATTTATGTTCTCAAAATGCTGTTACCAATAACAAAATTTGACTGACGAATATAATATAAAACACGATATTTCTTAAAATAAGGATAAAGTTTCTTAAAACTTTTCCTTGTGAATTCATTTCAAGTTTTGTAACTTTGCAGAAGTTTAAGGTAAATGTCTACACATAAATTGGACTCCTAACTTATAGCACAAACCCAGAAAAGTGGGTGTCTTGTTATATTACGGTACCTTCGTACCCATCTCATAGTAACGTTAACATCTAATAGTAACATTTAAATAATAAATATAAATAAATAAATATTTTCCGAAAATTACACAAATTATTTGTTCCAAGATAAGTATCATTAAGAACTTGTGTTATGGATACTACACAACGGATAAACATAATTAAATACTTTTTTAATTTTTTTTATTTATAAATACATACTTAATATACATAGGAAAACACCCAGACCATAACAAATATTCATGTTCATGCACACAAAGATTTGTCCTGTGTTGAAATCGAACCCACGACCTCTGGAGTAAAGTGTAGGTATACTGACCTCCATGCCATATCGGTCGTCACATTATGTTCGTTAAGTAAGTAGTTAAGCGATATTAAATAAATTTTACAATACAGTCAATAACAATTAACTGATTATTTTAGTTATAATGAGAGTAATTCATTAAACTAATTAGTTAAATTAATTGGATAATAATTATAAAAGAATGTTAATTTAAGAGTACATTTTTATAATGATTTAAGTCACGTAGTTCACAATTGACTTATTTGTTAAAATGATTAGTTCATATATATATATATTAGACATTCTTTATGTTATAGAAAATAGATCCTTAGTTGAATATGTATGAGTGATTATAATTGAACGTAACATACAGTAAACTCAGTCCATTCTATAGAACGATTACACCAAAAGCGTCTTAAAACAGGGGGTAATAATCTATATTACGAATGCTTTCACTAATTTAAGTTGGTTGTTAACCATTGTATTCTCCTATGAGTTTCTTGCCAGTTGTTCTTACAGAGCGGTGGCTTTGAACTGGCACTTACATTCACTTACACTTAAATATTATTTATTTTTTAACTGTTTGGTTGCAATCAAGTGAATTTAAGCTTCGTGATTTCAGGGTAATCATATTTCGATTGTGTTTTTTATATTACATTTTGAACGCTTTTAAGAACTAAGTAAAAGTTTATAAAATAAAAGTTTTTGCAGTATGTTATGAAAAAATTGCCTTTAATAATTCATGTTTCAATTGTGGTTTTCACATGACTAACAGCTCCGTTAAATCATATCAACAATGGTCATATGAATCAGCTCATCACCTCTGCTCATTAGCATCGTACAGTATAGTAACACACAATGATTAGCTGTGTGTAGGGCTAAAAACAGGTTAAAATCTTAACCTTAGTAACATATCAGCGGTACCGTTAAACGCTGAGTTTCCTTATAGTTAATGAGGCTATGAGGAAAATTTGTCTTCTTGTACAACTTTTATATGAGATATTATTCGTCACGATATTAGTAAGCGATATTAAATGACTTAAACTATTAAGAGATACTAAATGTCTTTTAATATTCTTACTAACCTACTCACATTATTTCCTGTGTCCTATTTATCTTATAAAATATATACATACATTCAGGCCTGTGTCCCCGAAGGGGTAGGCAGAGACATATTATACGCCCACACTTCGCCAATTACATAGTTGGTACCACGTAATAGGGGGCGAGCCTATTGCCGCTTATCGGGCACTGTTATGTTCGCCACAACCTCGCCCGCACCGGGGCAGGTGCACCACTTGCAGGTGAGGTTGGCTTGGGTTCCTTAGGTCTTGATAGGATCCCTATACACCCTACATATACTCTTACAAAAATGTAACTCACAATAACGGGTCCTTTGTACAAAATTTCATTACAATCTAGTAATGAAATTTTGTATGAAGTAGCTAGTTTTGATAATGGCCTTGGAGGTTGATTGTTTAAAAACAATTGTTGTTTTACAGTTCCATTACAGAATAGTAATTTTTTTTAATATAAATATTTCTGACACTTATACCAATTATTTAGTTCCACGATAAGTAATGCTCGCCACACGCCATATCGGCCGCCAAGGATTTAAGTACAAATTAATAAGATTATAGCGAATAACTCGATTGTTCAGCTTGTGCCTTCCAGCGTGTACACTCCAGAAAGCCAAACTAATAGTCTTACAACTGGTAATATTTATCAAACCTTTCCCTCATTATTCCAGAGTCGTCGTCATGCACCACGCCCAGCGGTGGCCGTGGGAACTGCATCGTAATCCAGAAATGCGCACCTCTAGCCGAGCTATTAAGCAAATCGCAGAGGACCCCTCAGGAGATTGAAACGTTGAAGAAGTCCGCTTGTGGATTTGAAGGCTCCAAACCTAAGGTATCATCATATTCTAGCATTATCCCGGTTGCACTAGACTTAAGCTTGGGGCCCAACGTCTGCTCACTAGTTCAACCAGATTTGACGGAATTTCAGTAATTACTTGGAGCGACTGCCGTCTGACCTCCGCAACCCAGAGGGAAACATTATTCTCTGGTTAAATCAGCTGTCAGTCTGTTAGAAGGCACTGACTTCCTAATAACGACTGCCATAGATGTTCATGACAGCCAGGACCAACGACTTAACGTGCTTTCCGAGGCAGGCACGGAGCAAGCAATAATTACGCACATAACTTCGAAAAGTCATAGGTGCGTCACCAGGGTTTGAACCCGAGATCCTCTGAATTTAAAAATAAGGGTTTTTGCCATTGGGCTATCGCCGCACTACCTAAGGTATGATCATTTCAAATATAAACTAGATCCTTTTTTATTTTTAGATGGAAAATGATTTACTTACTAAAAACCATTCATGTTACTACTTAAGCCGGCTTAGTCCAGGGGCCGCGGTAATCCTTTCGCTCAGTCCCGCAATATAGATATTAATAATTTAAAAGAGAGATATTGATAATTAAAAAAAACATAGCCAGTGAGTTTCATGTCAGTTTCTCTCACAGGCCTAATTGGGCGGCTTGAAAAATTCTAACAGCAAGACGCCATACACCTGTCTCCGCCAATCCGCACTGGGTCCGCGTGGTGTATGACCCAATACCCTCGCACCATGGTATGTGAAAGAAGGCTAGTGCTCAGTAGTGGGACGGTAATGGGCTGAGATGATGATTAAGAACGGGCTCTTATACACAAACCAAGGTTATAAGTAATTTGGTCATACTACACCACGCGAACCCATTGCGGATCGACCGAGGCAGGTGTATGTCCTGCTGTTAGAAATTATCAAGCCGCCCAATTTGACCTCTTAACATGCCTAACGTATACTTGCCGCAAGTCGTCCTCTTGTATTAAAATGTCCTCAATAAGAGCGTGTAACAATGAAACTAATCCGCCTTTCCTATGAACAGGTATGCTGTCCACTGCCGTGCTTCACTCCATACAATGAACAAGGGAAATGTGTCAACATCTACTCGTGTCCACACGTGGCTGCCATGCTCAAACCACCAATACAAGCTAATAACTTGCAGTTCGTCCAGAGTTCCAGGTAAGGTTATATCACAAAATCAAAGAAAATAAGCTTTCGATAATTATATTTAGAGTTCATTGCTGAACATTGACCTCCCAATATAAAGTATTTGTCCATATTCACCACGCTGGGCATGCGGGTTGGTGATCGCAGTTCAAGCCAGTACGCAGGATGACGCTGCTGCCCAGTATTAGATAATTATATTCAGAAACCATTATCATCATATCAGCCGTGTGAGTCCACTGCTGAACATTGACCTCCCCAATATAAAGTATTTGTCCATAATCACCACACTGCACTGGGTTAGTGATCGCAGTTCAAGCCAGTACGCAGGATGACGCTGCTGCCCATTAACCGGTATAATTACTGTTCGTCGACTCTTACGACTCCCCGCGGGATAACAGGAGGTGGCACTTTTCTTGGCCGGTACCACACGACAATAACGGTTACATCATATTACCATGTTATAATCAGCCCATATACTATCTAAGAAAAATTTGAAATTTATCGTTGCCTCCACTCCGCCAGTGGTATTTTGTAAAGCATTCATGAAACCGTTACTTGACGTATGCATGCACTGGTCTAAACAAAGAATGCAATGGTTAACGACCAACTTAAATTGCCCCTGTTCTAATACGCTTATTAAAGTATTAACTTCGATACTATTATTAGATACACTAATTGGTGTAATCGTTCTATAGAATGGAATTAGTGTAGTAGTCTACACTATAAAGTCTTCCAAGATATTCTTAATTTATAATATAAATAATTTAAAATTTTTATGGTTGTCTGCAAAATGTACAAAATGACACTACAACAGCGAAAACATAATGTTTTGTCAACCCGTTAACTCGTCCAATAGACCACAAAATACAAATAAACATACATTTTTTATTTAATACATACAACACACAGGACATTACAATCAACATATAGGCAATACAAAACAAGCAGGTACAATAATACATACACATACGTAAATTCACGCCTGTTTTTGAAAGGGTAGGCCTATGCCCCTATATTATACGCTCACACTTCGCCAATTATATAACTGGATCCACGTAATAGGTGGCGAGCCTATAGCCGCTTATAGGGCAGTGTTATGTTCGCCAGAGCCTCGTCCGTTGATCGGCAGGTGCACCACTTGCAGGTGAGGTGGACTTGTGCTCCTTTGGTCTCAATAATGTAAACACAATATATAGGTTAGGTTTGATCGAGTGTCTCACTCCTGTACCCAATACGGCTTACGACAAATACATATAGTAGACAACGGTGACCTGACGTAGCCTTTCGTACGAAACTAGTTGTTGAAGGTTCGACGTACGTCATCAGCGCGCGTCATCTCGACCGCTGTCTCTGGCCCCGCGGGATTCCCACACGGCGTCTACTGAATCAGGTTTACATTGTTCATCCAAGGTTTACTTATAATTTACTTATTTGAGAGGTTGACTTCTTTTGTTTGTTGATCGTCTTTTAAAATTAATGTAGGTTACAGCTCAAACGCTATTGACAATAAAAAAGTGTGTCAATCTTTATGGCGCTTTGGATGTTACCAACTGTATGACTCTGATTGTACTATCCGACCCGGCAAACTACGTACCGCCATTTTGCTAAAGGCATAATTAATGCACAAAAGTATTAGGTAAAAAAAGTTTTTTTCAAATTTTAATTTGTGTTTGGTTAATTTAATCTCTGTCTTTCGTAGAGTAGTGGAACGTTTATGAGCTGTGATGATGAATCTTTAAAAGTGCTAGACCTATTTTTACTGGACTTTTCTTGACAAATATTTTCCGTGAAGTGAGACAGTGGAACGAGCTGCCGGCAGATGCAGTGTCAGCTCCCACTGTCAATTCATTCAAGAACAAGCTGGACAAACACATGCAACCGGTTAAGAGGAACTAGATGCAGATGAATTGGATACAGGCGCAATCAGTTTTCAAACTGCCTGCCTGTTAATTAATAATAATAACATAGCTGATATCAATGTTTGATACAAATATCGCAATAGATTACACGACGCTGTCGCGGGCAATCACATAAAAACAATATGGACATACTTATATATAAACACTTGTTCCCGCAGATAAAGGCTTAGAACACATCCTTCCACTAGCCACGTTCCTGGCCAACACACACTTAGCTTCAATCATTATGGACATTTAAAATAAGGACATTTGCACAAAACCTGAATCATATGCTTTTTTAGTTAGAGAGGAAAATAAAGACGACTCATAAGAACCTGTCTTCAAAACCAGTATCAAGAATGCCAAGGTTCATTGTATCAATCGTTTTGATTATCTTTTTTCATTTATTTATTTTTTGAGTTTTCAAAATACAGCTCATAAGCAATATAGCATTTAAGCCACAGCGTTACTTATTAATGATAAAACAAAAATGCTAATTATATTGTTAATTCTAACAGATTTGATTAATATTGTTAATGAGAGTGAGTCTTATAAATAGTTATTTCGGGTTTATACGCAATTACGCATAAATCATTTTTGAGCTCAAATCGGAAATCCAACGCGTCATCGGTGAGATACAGCCACATCTCTGTGCAAAAGTCATGGAAAATTTCATGAAAAGAGTAATGGCCTGTCATCGGAGCCGTGGGGGTCATTTGACGGAAATTTTATTCCATACTTAATCGGAATATCTTTTTCTTTATAATACAATAAAAATACCACAACTCGGTCATAAAATTCTTGTTATTAATTTTAAATGAAAAATTTAACTCTTACTGAAACAACCTTTATAAAGGCAGATTCGATTCCTTTTCATATAGTGCATAGCCATATTTATCAATCAAACAATTAGGTGTCCACTGTTGAGTATAGGACTTGCCTAAAGAGCAGGTCGACCTGCCGTAAGGTGGACCGACGTGAGACAGGTGGCTGATACTGGTTGGTTTCATTATGCAGTTTGGAGACCTAATTTATTTGACGACCGATTTGGTGTGGAGGTCAGTATACCTGCACTTCACTCCAGAGGTCGTGGGTTCGATTCCCACACAGGACAAATCTTTGTGTGCATGAACATCAATATTTGTTCTGGTCTGGGTGTTTTCCTATGTATATTAAGTATGTATTTACAAAAAAAAAGTATTTAAGTATGTTTATCCAAATCCAAAGTATGGAAGCGCTCGCAGCTCTGCGGTCTCGGTGGTCGGAAACGATCACGAAAGTACAGCAGAGTTTACAGAGGTCAGTCCTTGGATGGGTGACCGTTTGTGTGGCATTTGATATCGAGCGCTTCCGTGCTTCGGAAGGCACGTTAAGCCGTTGGTCCCGGTTATCACTAAATGTGGTAGTCGTTAAGCCATGTTAGAGGCCTAATAGGCGGCTTGAAAAATTCTAACAGCAGGATGCCATACACCTGCCTCCGCCAATCCGCACTGGGTCCGCGTGGTGGAGTATGACCCAATACCCTCGCACCTTGGTATGTGAGAGGAGGCTCGTGCTCAGTAGTGGGACGTTAATGGGCTGTGATGATGATGATGATGTTTATCCGTTCTTTAGTATCCATAACACAAGTTCTTAGTGATACTTATCTTGGAACTAAAGAATTGGTGTGATTGTAAGAGAATATTTATTTATTTATTTTATTTAACCTAAATCGAACGAGTTTGTACCGAGACGTACTCACGTAGAGTAACATAGAAGTTTTAAAAGAAGCTCAAAACACTTTAATCGATTATAGGAAAATAGCTATTAATTACGTCAAATGTTTTGATACCCAACATGGCTGTGAACAACAAAGTCATGACTCACAATGGCAGAAAACAAACAACATGTTTACATAACAAGTTACAAAAGCAAATTCGCCAAAAACGAAATGTGAAAATTTATTGTTAATTCATTTTGATTTGTGAAATTGCGAACATGTTTTATTTGCTGTTATATCATGAATGCTCTTATGTGACCACACGCGTGTTGGTGTTTAGGCGATGCAGATAAAAAATGGGAGCTTTCCATACCTTGGGATAAGCACTGTTACAAGCACTCAAGTCCACTCATGAAGGCCTGCTCAAATGCCGATTTACACATACGTGCTTTATTCTTTTTTTATTTAACCCTACCTAGAATAGGAATACCTTCAGGAAAGGTAGCAGCCGTCCAAAGCATTATTTGTTAAATTATTAAAACATTGGATAGAAGAATCACATCAGCCAATCGATCTTAATAGACTGCGAAAGGGTGAAGTGACTAGTCTATTAGGGTTAGCCCTGTTAGTTAGACTGTGGATCTAAGCTTAGCGTCGGGATTAAATTATTAAATGATTATTATTATTAAGGGATTATATTTATAAATGGTCCAATGTCAGGACGAAAATTTAGCAAGAAATGTAGTATATTTTTTTCTCTGGCACAAACGTTTCTGCTATAAGGGACTGAGCCAAAGAGAGGCCAATGATGATGATAAAACGTCCCTAAGTGAGGTGGTAGGGCTGTCTATATCCAACACTAGATAGGAGCGGTAGCCCCGCCGACTGGTATCTACCTTGTCGTGGCGGGGGGGCTAAGTACCTCCCGGTAGGGCGCAGAGGGCGCTAGGGAAAAGGTAACATCCAGAGATTGGCGACTCTGGGTGCCCTTAGTACTGACTATCGGGGGGGAAACTAATAGGGACCTGTGGAGGGCGCAGCGGGCGGGCTAGGAGGGCCCGTCAAGCAGCGCCAGGAGGGTCTTAGGCAGCGGGGGCAGGGGGCCCCTGCTGTCCGGAGGACGTTGGCCGCAGGCGGGATGTCAGACGCTACAACCCAGGTACTGGCTCCCGTCTTTTTCTCAACATGCAGCGGGCGTCGTCGGATTATTTTAAGGGGGTATTACTGCTGGCAGTCGCGTCTGCCGATGGTGAGTCCCGCACCCTCTTTCGGTCCTCCTTTAGCCGGAAGGCAGTGCGTAAATGCATTTTGTTACCGACGTAAAACAACAACAGTGAGGTGTGATGCTGTCGAGCAAAGTTAGTAAGTTACTTTTATCAAGGTTTCCTACCATAGGCGCTGTTACAAAAGGTCGAGTCCTAATCAAACTGTATTCTCTATTCACAGGTGCCAAGGAGTGGATCCTTACAGCGTGTGCTGTGGTTCTACTTCGGTACCTGAGCAGTCTGCGATTAGCTGTGCTGCCATGACCAGCTCGTACCCACCAGACTCAAGGACTTACTGTTGCGGTCGCGACAGCAGTAGTGGGAACAAGATTGTTGGTACGTTGTAGACATTAGTATCAAGGAACGGACCTTTACAGCGTGTGCTGTGGTTCTACTTCGGTACCTGAGCAGTCTGCGATTAGCTGTGCTGCCATGACCAGCTCGTACCCACCAGACTCAAGGACTTACTGTTGCGGTCGCGACAGCAGTAATGGGGACAAGATTGTAGGTACGGCATATGTAATATTAGCAAAGAGCAGCATGTGCTAACTGCTGATACATACGTCAATTGCATTTCGTATGAAAATTAATATAAAATTTGCTGGACAATGTAGGTACTCCCCACACACACACACACCAAACTTAAAAGCCCAGTGCCAAGTTGATGACGAAAGAAATGACGCTGCTTGTGCCGCGGTGAAATGTCCAGCGTACTGAACGCTTCTTTAGATAAACCTAAACGTCTGCCCTTAGCAGAATAATAATAAATAATAATAATAATGTTTATTTTTTCTCAACACAAACAATTGGTACATTAGCAGTATGTAGATGATTATAATAATTACAAAGTAACAGTTTGTTTGTGTGAGACTGATGCCACAGATAGGTATGAGTACATACCTGTTTTACAGGTCATCAGGCTCCCAAAAACCTCGGATCGCTCTGTTTAACAGGGTGATATCGAGACATTAGCACAATAATTGACACTATACCAAGTACCACAACTGAAGTTGTAGAATATACTAAGTATAACAAATTTAAGCATTGAGCTTTGCGAGTACTATTAAAAGTATTCATTAAATACCATCGAAAGCTTCAACATACATACAATCACGCCTGTTTCCCCGAAGGAGGAGGCAGAGGCATATTATATGCCCACATTTCACCAATTATATTGTTGGTACCACGTAATAGGTGGCGTCCCGGGAACATGTATGTTCGCCAGAGCCTCGTCCGCTGATCGGCAGGTGCACCACTTGCAGGTGAGGTTGGCTTTGGCTTGGTCTCTTCAGATCTTGGTAGGAACCCTATACACCAAGCTTCAACCCCAATAAAAAATAACAAGCATATACAATTTCTCTTTTCAGGAGGCACAGAGGCTAACATTGACCAGTACCCATGGTTGGCACCGATCGAGTACGTCCAGAATAAAGCGATCAAGCTCCTGTGTGCTGGCTCCCTTATCAGCTCCAGATACGTGCTCACTGCTGCCCATTGTCTCGTTGGTTCTGTGCTGAACAGCGGAACGCCGTAAGTTATTTTAAGTTTGTAGATGATATATGACACGTTGTTTATCATGATAAGTTGGTCTGAGTATGAGTCTATTAATACTAATTTTTTTAAATTAAATTACCTTAAATATACTTTATCCCTTGATACCATATTTATTCTTTAATTACCAGAACTGTCCCAACGGAGTCTGGCACTTAATTGTGTCTATTATTTAAGTGATATCTTTATCTTACGAATAGTATTTCACACAAAAGCTATTGGACCGATTGTGATGAAACTTAGTGTGTGTATAGCTGCAGTTCTGGAATACCACACAGGACACTTTTTATAGGAATTCTCACGGGAACGGGGACCACGCGGGGCTGCTAGTGTTTAATAAAGTTGCAGGAACTCAACTAGAATTTTCGAAATAAGTTAATTATTTTATGAACCTACAAAACTACTGGGTATATAGGGATCTTACCAATACCTAAGGAGTCCAAGCCAACCTCACCTGTAAGTGGTGAACCTGCCGATCAACGGACGAGGCTCTGGCAAACATAACGGTGCCCGGCTGATGCGGTTTTCTTAAATAAATATATATATTCAAGAGGAAGGTTTCTATGTATAATACATGCACAATGTAGAAGTGGAACACTAGCAATTTTTGAAATTTCTAATGTGATGTCGTAAATCAACTCCCTTTTTTGCGCTTATATTGCAAACGCTGGCCAAACCCTACGAGATTGGTAAAAAATATGTACTACAGTATTATTGTACAACTTACAAAAGTCCACAAAAAAGTCCGCGATGGTATATAAAGAAAGAATAACCCACAATAACCACTTTTTATCTTTTAATTTTTACTAGAAATAATGGCTTATTTACGAAGCCATTTAAGGATGTATAACATTAATTCTTATCCAAATAAACATGTAAGCTTGGACAATTAACATAGATTAAATTTGTCTTTTACATCATGTAATTTCGACCAGTACTTTAGAAGATATCAAACGTATAAACTTACGCTAAATCGAAAAATTATGGTTGCGGCGGTGATAGGTACGGGTGGCCTATATAGAGACATTCTGTAATTATGTAATATAGGTAACTATTCATATTAGCATGCCACCCGTGCGAAGCTAGTATATTATAATAATATTATATCTCTCTCTTTCTAGAAAAAACGTCCGATTGGGTGAATACGACACATCCGGTGAGAACGACTGTATACCGGCCGACGGAGGTAACTTTGACTGCGCTGATCCCGTGATAGTGATAGCTATCGAGAAGACCATACCACATCTGCAGTACAGCCCGCAGACGAGACGGAACGACATTGGGCTGATAAGGCTCCAGCGGAATGCTCCATTTACTGGTTAGTTGAAATATAATCTTAAATAATGGGTCCTGGAGAAAAAGTAATATTTACGGTCAATTGAAATGATATTTTTGATTACCATCAAATCCGGTTGCCCTCATTTTAGCTTAGGGTCCAGGGTCTGTTCTCTGGTATAACCACCAGATTTGCCTGAATTTTAGTTAAAACATTGATTGTTTGGTTAAACCAGCATGTTCATGACAGCCAGAAGCAACGGCTTAAAGTGTTTTTTAGTAGAGCATATTTATTATTTTTCCTTGCTCGCTTAGTGATGCGTTCATGGCTATGCTATACTAGGTGGTCGAAAACAATTCATAAAGTACAGCCCTTCAATCCTTGACAAGCTTCACAAGGCACGATGTTGAAAGATGAAAGATGTTGGGCGATTTGAGAAATTCCAACAACAGGACGTTTATCACCTGCCATTATTTAAGGAATATTTATTAAGATAACATTAGTTTACTATAAAACACAAAGCCTAAACGAAGAATGCTTTAAAGGGTATGTAATGGGTCCTGGAGAAAAAGGAATATTTACGGTCAATTGAAATGATATTTTTGATTACCATTTATTATATTAAATAATCTTATTGGAACGAAGTTCCTTATTTATTTATTTATTTATTAAGGAACTCCAACAAAGGATACACAGTACATGAAATATTATATAAAGTTCTCAAAAGATTTGTGCTCCTTCAGTTACAGGAGAACACATCATGCATACATCATCTTTTAAACACAATTTTGAAATAAACAGTTAAGAATGCTTTAAAGGGTATGTAATGGGTCCTGGAGAAAAAGGAATATTTACGGTCAATTGAAATGATATTTTTGATTACCATTTATTATATTAAATAATCTTATTGGAACGAAGTTCCTTATTTATTTATTTATTTATTAAGGAACTCCAACAAAGGATACACAGTACATGAAATATTATATAAAGTTCTCAAAAGATTTGTGCTCCTTCAGTTACAGGAGAACACATCATGCATACATCATCTTTTAAACACAATTTTGAAATAAACAGTTAAACACAATAAAATTAAATTAAATCAAAGTAAACAACACAAGAAAAAATAAAGTTAAAGTTAAACATTAAGGTTATCGTTAAGAGTGTGATGAACTCAGAGAGATTTTCAAAGAACATAAAAAAATACTAACGGTCACTTCACAGGATTTTTTGATATTAAAATGTAAGTTCGCAAAAATATTTACTCTGACACAAATTCTCATCTTCTTAATTTTAATACTAGACATAAAAATAAGCTTTCCGTTATATATAGTTAACACATAATATACACGGCGCTACGGTAGGACGTGTTAACAATGCTGTATTTTTTATCTTTTTCTAGATATGGGATCAATAAGGCTTTTTAGATTTCATTTATAATGGTGTTTTGAATTACCTTACCAACTTTGAGTTGATGCGAATTTTTGTACCTTCGGATATACTTTAATTGACCGGACTACACCGGTGATTTGCCCTTCGACTGACTGGAGGAGTTGGCTAGTTGTGCCCCGTGGCTTTTACTTTGTCTTTTAATGCATTTTGATATTTTTAATTTATTACTTTTTATTGTTAGTTTTTTACGAAACCTGCAACTACAAAATACAAAATTACAGTTGTATACTCATCGGCTAGTATTGATATTGTCCCCCCCGACTGGTCTCCACCTTGTCGTGGTGGGGGGGCTGAGTACCTCCCGGTAGGGCGCAGGAGGCGCTAGGGAAAAGGTAACACCCAGAGACCGACGACTCTGGGTGCCCTTAGTACTGACTACCGGGGGGGAAACTAAGGCCCATAGTACACGGCGTATTTTAAACGCGCCGACGACGCGCGTTTTTGAAACGCGCGTCTTCGGCGCCGTGGACGCTGCTTGTTGCGTTTACATTGATCGATCTTTTTAAAAGAAGTTCTACTAAAGCCAAGGTAAGCAGTATTGTCTCAACCGAGGCCATTGTGCAACTGAAGAAGAGGAGTCTCTGATCAAAACGCATAAGCGCAGTAGAGGCGCGTTTCACGATCGCCCCGTGTGCTTAGGTTACTAGGTTGCGTTCGAATTGCGTTTGAAGCGCGTATACGCGCGTCATCTGCGCGTCGTCGGCGCGTTTAAAATACGCCGTGTACTATGGGCCTAAGAGGGACCTATGGAGGGCGCTGCGGGTAGGCCAGGAGGGCCCGCTCAGCAGCGCCAGGAGGGTCTAGGCAGCGGGGGCAGGGGGCCCCTGCTGTCTAACCATGGACCCTCCGGGAAGTCGGCCACACACGCTATGGTCGCAGGGGGAGGTAGGAGGGGCGCGTCCACTGCGCCTCTCTGAGGAGGTCCTCCCGGTTTTGGTCCGGGGGACGTTGGCCGCAGGCGGGGTGTCAGAAGCTGCAACCCAGGTACTGGCCCCCGCCTCTTTCTCAACAAGCGGCGGGCGTCGTCGGAAGATTTTTAGTGGGTATTGCTGCCGGCGGTCGTGTCTGCCGGTGGTGAGTCCCACACCCCCTTTCGGTCCCCCTTTGGCCAAAAGGCAGTGCGTAAATGCATTTTGTTACCGACGTAAAACAAAAAAAAAAAGTATTGATATTGTAATTAAGTCGACAACACTGATGCCCGGTAAAACTTGAAAGAGTTTATGTTGGCATCTTACTGCATAAAATTATAAATACTTTTTATATAAAATAAATATGAATGAATGAATACATAAAATATTTTGTTATTGCAGATTTCATCAGACCGGTCTGCTTGCCATCAATGGACCTAACAGTATCACCACCGCCCAACTTCAAGTTGTGGGCGGCTGGCTGGGGCGCTGTGAACGCCACTGTATTAAAGAGCTTCGTCAAACTGCACGTCGAGCTACCATTCGTCAGCCTGACTGTAAGTTTTCTTCATAAAAATAGGCAATGGGCAAATAGGTCCCAAGGTCTTAGGAGCCCACACGCCAACCTCACCTGAAAGTGGTGCAGCTGCCAATCAACGGACTAGGCTCTGGCAAACAGAAAAGTTTCCGGTAAGCGGCAATAGGCTCGCCCAACTATTACGTGGGACCAATAATATAATTTGCGAAGTGTGGGCGTATAATCTGCTTACCCCTTTGGGAAACGTATGTATATATGTAAACACTATCATATAATTCCCCTACAGGACTGCCAACCAGCCTACACAAAACGCAAAGCAGCACTATGGAAAGGCCAGGTCTGCGCGGGCGGCCAGCTAGACAGGGATTCCTGCAAAGGTGACTCCGGAGGCCCGCTAATGTACGAGAGAAATACAGTGTACGACCTTATTGGAGTCGTCAGCTACGGCCCCACGCCTTGCGGTATGGAGAACACGCCAGGAGTATACACCAAAGTCTTCGAATATATAGATTGGATACGCAGCAATATCGAGCCATAATTGTATCATAGTTCGTGTGTTATTTTGACGATTTGTATTATTATATCAGTTTTGTTTTCATTCAAGGAGTTATCAACCTATATTGGTCTTCGAATACATTGATTGGATACGCAGCAATAGTTGAGCCATGATTGTATCATGTTTTATGAGTTGCTTTGACTAATGATATTTCCTTATGCCAGTTTATTTTACACTCAAGAAATTATTAACCTTAGTTTTCATTTACATTGATTGGATCCGCAGCAATTTTGAGCCATGGTTGTATCATGTTTTACGAGTCGCTTAGACTATTGGTCATATTATGTCAGTTTACTAATCACTCAAGTTCAGTCATTGAGCCATGATTGTATTATTGTCCGTATCATGTCTTATGTGCTACTTAAACGATTATTATCATTTGATATTGAGCCATAATGGTAGCATTTACCCAATTGTTCAAATTATGTTATATGTGTTACGAAGATGACGATTTATCAATTCAATTTTAGTTAAATTACTAACAAGTTGACTGTAGTTATGATTTCTCAGTTGTTTTACAACAAAATTTCGGTTCTCTTTCGTGCAATTGCAGGAATAAGCAGTTTTTACTTTTTGTAGAAAGCAAACAATGTATTCATGACTGTCGCATGTTGTATGAACTGATGTAGTTACAAATATGTAATTTAATATTGACGATGTTAAAATAAAAATTTCATTATAAGTACGCTTATTTCGCTGATTTTATAGGTTTAAATAGTCACTGCTATTATTGGTTTTGCAATAAGTAAAAATCCTATCAAAATATGTGTTAATAAGTATTAATCATTGGATATTAAGAAACTTTATGAACGCTCAATGAAAACACGTTTTCTTTTATGTGTGCTTTCATCCGTAGACGAAAAGGATTTTAATAAATAATGTTTAAAAAATTAATATACCATTACAAAGAACTTTGTTAAATTTAATTTGTTTGCACTCAAGTATAACTTTACTAGAGATTTTTTATTCTTAGTTTGAAACTAACTCTACGATTTACTGTGCGATTAATGTATTACTTTTTATACATCATAATAATAGCAGTAAGGGTAAAGTCAAGATTGAATGTACAATCGATTGTAAGTCAACAATTTGTGATAGCTTACCTTAAACACAAACGGCATTCAGTAACTACAGTACGGTGATGTCTTCATACATTGTCATTTTATTTCCTATGTGGACAGTGACCACGGATGTCAAGGCTCCTACTCTATAACTGAAATTCAGCCAAAACTGGTTATATCGGTGATCAGACCTTGGGCCTTAAACTTGAGCATAACCGGGATTAAGCGATGTTAAGGATTATCGCTTGCTCCGTGCCTCGGAAAGCACGTTAAGCCATTGGTCCCGGCTGTCATGAACATCTATGGCAGTCGTTATTAGGAAGCCAGTGCCTTCTAACAGACTGACAGCTGGATTAACCACAGAATGATGTTTCCCTCTGGGTTGCGGAGGTCCGACGGCAGTCGCTCCACGTAATAACTGATATTCAGTCAAATCTGGTTAACCGGGCAACCGGGATAGTGCTAGGATATGATGATGATGTCAAGGCTTCAACTTAAAGATTTGATACCGACGTAGAGGTCAGAATATTTTTTATTTTATTTTGGATAGTAAATCATTAAATCACCGTCTTCCGTGGGTGAAGTGGGACGGTGTTTCAGACTTTTACTGACTAAAAACCATCCATGTTCCTTCTTTGCCTGCGATGTCCCGGGGCCGCGACAACCCTTTCGTCAGTATACCTGCTGTCCGTTTCTCTGCTGTACAATCCATTACTTTACAGTTACTTTTACTCTACTTTGACAATCAATTTGGCGGGATTATGTTATTATTCCAAAGTATGTAGCTTATATTCACACGCGCACAGGACAAGTATTTGTTCTGGGGGCCTACCGCCGAGTTCGATGGCAATCGATTATAAGGCAAAATGGATTTCGAATTGATTTTGTCGTACCGCCGAACTCATGGAAATCGAAACAAAATGGCGTTCTCCATTTGCCTATTGGTCTGTCACGGACTGAAGGCCATGAATGAGAGGTGGCTGTCGGCAGATTCCCCGGTACGGATTAATGAACTCAAACAAAGTTTGATCTAGATGGATTACCGGTAATACATCGAATTCGGCGGTAGGCCCCCTGATCTGGGTGTTTGCAATGTATTCAAAATAAGACTTAACACAGAAAAAAATATGACATTGGTACTAGCAATAGCACAAGTTTAGCTGAGTTTAGGATTTAAGTGCACTACGCGATGTTTAAAATAAAAATAAAATGTAAACATATATGTATTTAACAAATGCCGTTTCTGTATTATGGTCTCATATCTCTTAACTTTTAAAAGTTAAAAATGACGCTCAAGATTTTAGACTGGAGATTAAATTAAGTTTAATACTAACTTAAATATTATGTATTAGGTACCACAATTGTAATGAGATTAAAACGATTTACTAAATATTTTTAAATCGTGTTTTATTTTAAACTTGGAATACCCAAGTTCAGTAACGAGTTAACGCAGAGCAGCGTTAATACAAAAATCTTATGTTTTGTTAACTGTGACATAAAAGTTGAATATTATCACTATATAGTATAAAACAAAGTCGCTTTTCCCTTGCCTGTTCTTAATATGCTTAGATCTTTAAAACTACGCAACGGATTTGAATGCGATTTTTTAAATAGATATTATAATTTAAAAGGAAGGTTTATATGTAGGTCACGCGGACAGAGTCACAAGCAGTACCTAGTAAATTAAACAAAATATTTTGAAAGCTTGCATTAATTGCAATACAAGGGGCATCACCGTTTTGCTGTCAGGTTAAAACCCGTTTACGCCTTATTTAAAGAGCCCTGTCATGCATATAATCTCTTGCTAAACCAAGCCAAGTACGTAATAGCAGAAAGCTTTTTAGAAATGCATGTCTGTGTGTATTAAGGATGTAAAACGACCCTGATCAATGCCGAGAGCTACGTAGGTATTCTGTTTCCTTACTTACTTTACCTGCGAAATCAATAGCCTTATATTTATTATAGGTCAATATGCATAGAGATCCTACCAAGACATAAGGACCCCAAACCAATCTAACCTGAACCTGCACCTGCCGATCAACGGACGAGGCTCTGGCGAACATAACAGTTCCCGGTAAGCGGCAATAGGCTCGCCACTTATTTAATAGTTGGCCCTATATAATTGGCGAAGTGTAAGCGTATAATATGCCTCTGCCTACCCCTTCGGGAATACAGATGACTGTATGTATGTGTCAAAGTCATGAATATTTTTTTTATGATTTTTCATCAAAACCAAATTTTAAGCGTTTTTTCTCCGGTTTTTTCTAAAAATAACGTCTGCACGCTTGAGTCTCACAGAAAAGCGGCCTGTTGCGCACATGTTATTGTTTGCTACTTATTATTCGTTAATAAAGGATGCTTTTACAAACTTTAACAAAAAAAAAACAGTTTCCCAACGATAATTTAGTAAATATTATTTGGTAATGTCTCTTGTTATTACGTGTAGAATGCCGAGACTTAGACTTGATTAAAGGTCTTTTTGCAACCTGTATATGTAAAGTTGAATATAACTTACCCCTGGCGTTGGTGGCGGCATCGGCGATTTTCTGGAAGGAGTCCAAGAAGGCTGCTATCGCCACGAGCGCCGACCTACATGGAAAATGGCCAAAATTACTACTTATATCATCCACAAACAAGTTCATAACTAGTATATAAAGAGTATTGTATAATGGGCATTTATTAGATAAACCAATAGCACGAACATAATATATTGGCGAGCGATATGGTGTGGAGGCGAATATTACCGCACACCGCTCCGTAGGTCGTAAGTTCGTTTCCCGCACAGGAAAAACCTATGTGTTCGCAAACATGAATATTTGTTCTGGTCTAGGTGTTATCCTATATATAATTAAGTATGTATGTATATATAAATAAATAAAAAGGTATTTATGTATGTATCTTTAACACAAGTTTTTAATGATACTTATCATGGAACTAAATAATTGGTGTAATTGTCAGAAAATATTTATATTTATTATTCCATAATGAACTAAATGAAGAATCTATATATTCCATAATGAACTAAATGAAGAATTTGTTCTTCATACATGCACTCGTGAGAGAAGTTCCGACATTATTAGGCTGAGACAGTAATTATAAGCATGGCGTCAGTCTAGACGTGACAGCTCGTAACTTAAACGTTTTGGAAAATTCGATTTTGATGCAAAGAGCTTTAAATAGAAATTCCCGTGATTGTCTGTCTTTAGAGGGATACTATTCTATCAAAGACTATATGACTGATAAAAATGCTTGGGATTAAACTGCCGTTTCACACAGGCTATTCTAATAAGAATGACTTAAAACATGAATATTGCTAATGTTAAATTGTATTGCATAGTATAGCTTCACAGACAAATGAAGATTGTAACTAACCAATCGATAATTTAAAAGAGCATAGCCTGTGAGTTTCTTGCTAGTTCTTCTTACAGAGCGGTGGCTCGGAACTGGCTCTTAGATTCACTTACACTTAAATATTTTTTGTTTTTTTAATTGTTTGGATGCAAGTGAATCTAAGCTTCGTGATTTCATTGTAATAATATTTCGATTGTTCTATTTATATTAAATTTTGACATTTTCAAGTACTATGTATAGTGTATGATATAGATAATTTTTGATTTTGACTTTGAATTCCCATTCTTTTTATTACGGTTCATGAGTTACGAGTCAAAATATAATTCCAGACGGCCTCATTCTTCCTACATCAATAACCGTTACGAGTAGTTACACCCAAAAGTCCTACAATTGGTCACGCGGAAAACATTTAGCAATGCCAATTGAGAAGAGAACTAGATACCAATAAATTAATAGCACAATAAACTTGGGCAAGTTTATGAGCCCATCATGGGTTAACCGATGGAGATAAATTCATCAATTCGTGCCACAAAACTCCATGCAGCTGCGCGAATATTCTTAATTACTCTATTGTGAGTATTTATTGGATTTTAGTAACCTTTGTTTGTCAGCGTTTCATTAATGTTTATGGAAAATGAAAAAACAAAAGCTCTTTTAATTACGATTGCGTGCATGTACATATTTCGTCTCTCGCGGCGATAGCACAGTGGGGAGATTCCTTTCCTTTGAATTCAGAGGGTCTCGGGTTCAAACCCTGGTGGCGCATATATCACTTTTCGAAGTTATGTGCGTAATTATCGTACTACGTATTACGATTGGTTGCAATCAGGAATTTTGGATAGGTTTCGGGCGTTATTAAAAAGGAATGTTTGCAGCGCTTCAGAATACAGATATGGTATATCACATGCGATAATGTAGTGAATGTCAAGTGCGACTTCGACAGAGGAAATATTTAAGTGATTAAAGAATGTTCAAGTAGTAAATGAATTAATGACTTTACTCTCACATAAATGTCTGTAATCTGTTCGTTAATTAATATATCAGACAATTTTGACAATGTCGAGTGAAATTAAATATCAAATAATGGATTCTGGACTCCGAAAATATGCTGTCGCCATGACACCCAAGCTCAAAATGCCGACAGCGTATTGCATAAACTGTCTTGAATAGATGATTGAAATTTTCACACAATGTTAACTACAATAAGCTCTATTACCACACAAAATATCATACTAATGTTATACATACGTAAAATTTGTATTTATTGATGCTTGTAATGAATTAACTCAAAAACTACTGGACCTACTTCACTATTAGAAATGTATTTACTCCAACGAAAACTCTAATAAATAACGTACCCCAAAGTGTAACATATTTGCGAAGCGAGGGCCTGTCTATAATGCAAATATTATAATTAGGGTTGTAACGGAACTTCGCCTCCGCCTCCGTTACTGCGGAAGCTCCGCAAGAAATCGTACCTCCGTATCCGCCTCCGCCTCCGTAAAATATATGCGGAGTTATAACGGAGGTGTATTTACGTTAATCAGTACAAAAACGCGCGAGCAGCGACGCTCGACCCAACCGTCCGCCGCGAAACTCTTGATTGTCAAATATTATTTGCCTCTTCTTAATTTTGAACACTAGTTGATTAAATAAGTAATAAAAGCTTACTATCAATGTATGTACCTATTTCATTGAAATTCAGACTTTATTTTATTATACTATAACTGAATATTTTTCTATATCCACTTTCACCTCCGCCTCCGTTAACCTCCGCATCCGCGGAGGCAAAACTCATCGCCTCCGCCTCCGCCTCCGCTAAAGAGGCCTCCGTTACAATCCTAATTATAATTATAGGGCATGAGGCTGTAGCGACACAGTACAAGCGATGAACGCAACGTAAAAGATGAATGAAATCCTGAATCGCACAAACAGAATTCCTCTGGCTCGTCCCTATATATATAACACTCAGCCATAATAGGTTGGGCTGCGGCCCCCGGGCACATCCATCCGCCTGGTGAAAGATCATGCATTTGGTAGGGAGTATCATCCACTCTCTACAAGGCTATCGTACCGTGTCTAAACGAGAAATCTTGCTTAGATTGAGAAGAATTCTTTCCATGTTTTTCCAATCCGTTCTTAAGTATTTTGTAAAAGAAAATAATTTACTAACGTATATAATTATAACTTTACATACATATATATATTAAGTCCTTACATATTAAATTGGCGTTTTATCGAACTGGCCACTTTGATTTCAAAACTTCGGCGTTTGGCTAAGAACTCCAAATTCAAATTTATTTCAATTTAAAGTTTGTCTATTCTTGTTCTGAATTCATTTGTTTTCGCGCACTTTAATTTAGTTTTGACGTCGTTCTGTGCTCAATATGGATCTGTACTGCCAACCACTGGAAACCATGTTGGAAAAGCTAGCCGTTAAACAACCGAGATAGGTCAACTGCTCTAGCCCACTGCTTCTTCAGGACCACGCTAAACCAGACACAGCACAACACACGGTGGTTACACTAGAGGAGCTGGGATTGGAATGTCTTCGTCACCCACCATACTCCCCGGACTTTGCTCTAAACGATTTTTTTGGACTTTTTGATAATAACTTATCTAGAAAAAAGAACAATTAAGATGAGGCAGTCCAAAACGCATTCAAAGATTTTGTTAATTCTCGCCCCCGCAGTTTTTCAGCAAAAAGAATCAATTAACTCCCTATAAAAGGCTGGCAAAAGTGCTCAATAATAACGGTTTCATACTTTGAAAAATAAAATTTTAAAAAAAGTTTTCCATGTTTAACATTAATTTCATATGTACCTAATTTTAAACCCTTAACATTCTAAGCATGACATCAGTAAATATGATCATTTTCGTTAGATATCTACAAGGAAAACTAAAAGAACATTAATCCAAAAACATCCATTAAGTAATTATTACTTCAAGAATTTAATTAAAATCACATCCAAATGAAATTAATTATTCGTCATAACAATTTATACCTAATACCTTATCAGTCATGTGGAGTGATTGAACCTCTCATCAGTTATATTAAAACAATCTAAATTTGAGAAGTGTTCGTACGAATGTAATTTATTAGCATTACTTTAACTTTTTTCTGGTCCATAACACCTCAAAGTCTTGCCACTGCCAACAACGGATCTGATAACAAAGCTCAAGATTGTGCACCGACCATAGAAGCCGATGAATGCAGGCTCATCAAAACCGATATATATGGAAAGCAGTTGGAAAGGCTGGGTGTATAGGAATCCTACCAAGACCTGAGGACCCAAGCCAACCTCACCTGCAAGTGCCGATCAACGAACGAGGCTCTGGCGAAGATAACAGTGCCCGGTAAGCGGCAATAGGTTCGCTACTTATTACGTGGGCCCAACTATATAATTGGAGAAGTGTGGGCGTATATTTTTTTTTTCTTCAACAGAAACAGACGTGTTTTTATGTATGTATGTAGTTCACTAGCTTAATATAATATAATACATAGAAACATACATAATGTTACGCCTCTTTCCCGTAGGGATAGACAGAGATCACATCTTTCCACTTGCTACGATCTTGGCACACATTTAGCTTCATTCACACTCATTAACCTTCTCATACACGCCCGTCAGTTTAGGGTACTTTTGACCTGCCCTTTCTTCAAAACTTTCTGAATTTGGGCATGGAAGGTCTTACGTGGTCTTCCCCTCACAACACTTTTATTCACTTGTCCATCATAAATCACTTTCGTTAGTCTACTTTTATTCATCCTCTCTTTTATTTTTTCTCCAAAAGTTACTCCGATGCTAACCACGATCCTCAGACATGAGGGACCGACTATAGAGAGAGAGAGATTCATCCTCTCAACATGACCAAAAAATTTAAGCGTACCTTCCTCAATTCTTGTCACTATAGGTGCCCAGAAAACCTAAAAATTACATACATACTATCAAGCCCGTATTCCCGCAGGGGTAGGTAGAGGCATATCATACGCTCACACTTTGCCAGTTATATTGTTAGTCACAGGAGCCCATTGCCGCTTGCCGGGAACTCTTAAGTTCGCCAGAGCCTCGTCCGTTGTTCAGCAGGTGCACCACTTGCAGGTGAGTTTGGCTTGGGTTGGTTGATCCTCAGATCTTGGTAGAAGCCCTATACACCCTTGAACATTAATCTCATACTTTCTGTTGTTTACTTATGTTAATGCAGCCTTTTGAATTTGACGCCTAGATATTTTGACAGCAATGTTTTAGAACAACAGATTGCCCAGACCACATGCAAAGGCGAACAGCAGTAACAAGACCAAGGCGGATTAGGTAAAATACTTCTTACTAAAATAATTTTGATATAAGTAATACAGGAAAGTGAATCTAATGATATCTTATAATAAAGTCAAAATCATTATCACCGTCACAACTCATTAACACCCAACTACTGAGCACAGGCCTCCTCTCACATACCAAGGTGTGAGTACCAGGGTATAGGGTCATACTCTACCACGCGACCCAGTACCGATTCGTAAATGCATGTGGCGCCTGCTTTTAAAATTATTCAAATAATCAATTATATATTTATAAAGTAAGTAAAAAGTTATTTATTTCATAAACTATTACATAGCACTTGAAAATGTCATACCAACATTTAAATCTAAAAATAAAAGCATAGATTCACTTACATGCAAATAAATAAAAATTTGGTGTAAGTGAATCTAAGTGCCAGTTCCGAGCCCTCGCTCTGTGAGAAGAACTGACAAGAAACTCACTGGCTATTCTCTTTTAAAATTATCAATCAAATACAACATTCCGGAACACACAGTGAATATTCGAAGATATTGAAAGGGTCCCCAGATGCTGTAACTAAGTCATAGGAGCGCCACCTTTTCTCTAGTGAACATACATATCGCATGCTTAATCGAATAGTGACTCAACTCAAAAAAATACGATTTTTGGGACATCACAAAAAAAGATCTTCTAAAGAATACTTGTCCTACTTGTAAGCGAATTAAATTGATACTTACTTATTAATTAGTAATTATGCTTGTGTTTTGAACGTTTAATTAACATTGATTCGATCTCAGTAAGGAATAGAAAGACTATTAGTATGTAACTCAAACCTGACCAATAAAAAATCAAACTAATAGATATTAATGGGTAGATGTTCCTTTAAGCTTGCGTTATAGATAATTGTCTGTTGGTGCCACTAAACCATAATATAATATTGTCTAAGAGAAGGCCCCACACATACCTCCTCAAATGTCGGGGTCATTGGCAAAGACAAACATAATAATTGGACGTAGTTATGCAAAATGGATCCAGCCACAAAAAAATACTTTGAGAAAACAGAGGTTATAGTAAATTTGATAAGCATAATATGAAAACTGTAGTTTGTTTTCGAATTCCTGTTAAATACTGGGTATTGTTATCTACTTCCTGTCTAGTATTGTTTTAATAAGTTAGACATTTAAGACAGTATCTCTAAAAATCATTTTTGTGGGTTGGATCAATTTTGCATAACTACGTCCAATTAGATAAACCTTATAAAGAAAGCTACTTACTTCAATGCCGAATGTAGTTTGGTCGCCTTCGAAATGAATTCCTCCCACATTGGCGTTGTGTTCTGTAACAAAGATAATTAAAATTTAAAAGATATATATTTTATGACAATAAATCTATGAAGAAATTACAGAAATTCTGACCTTCAGGTTTTAAAACTCAAAAACTTTCATTCCATAAACTATAACATAGTAGTTCAAAACGTCAACATTAAATTAAAAAAACAATCGAAATATAAATATGTACACTGAAATCACGAAGCTTAGATTCACTTACATGCAAAAATAAAATCAAAAACAAAAAATATTTAAGTAAATCTAACAGCCAGTTCTAAGCCACCGCTGTGCTCTGTAAAAAGAACTGACAAGACAATTGAAATTGTATTTTTTTTAAACGTTCCACCAATGATCCTACTATCATAACTCTTAAGCTGAGATGAGAGGTACTCATACCATACTCCACCACGCAGACCTAGATATAATAGGCGGAGGGTGGTGTGTGACTTTATGCTGTTAGAATTTTCAAGCAACCCAATCGGGCCTTTATACCAATGTGTTTATATTTATTGTGCCTTTCATACCACAGACAGCAGGGAAGCGCTCTATATATATTTTGTAAATTCTTGTCATTGCGGTGCGGCTAATGCATCTTAACGTCGGTAACAAAATGCAGTTACGCACTGCCTTCCGGCCAAAGGGGGACCGAAAGGGGGTGTGGGATTATTACCGTGTGGTGCCGGCCTAGACTTGTGCCACCCCCTTTTATCACATGGGGAGTCATACGAGTGGACCGAGACAAATTCTATTAGATAATGAGGGAGGAAGCGCCATCCTGCGTACTGGCTTGAACTGGAATCACCAATCCGCCAGCCCAGCGTGGTGACTATGGGCAGTTACCCCCAATATAATGTAATCTATTGGGGAGGCCAATGTTCAGCAGTGGCCTTTATAAGCTGGTATGATATGATGATGATGAAATCAGTAATTGATGGGCTTGTCCTTCACCTATTAAATAAATAAGCCTAAATGCATGGCTGGTCATACCTATATAAAATGTATTGAAAAAAATAAGAGATACAATGGACAATTTGTTAAAACAAGACCTAACAATGAAAGATACAAATTGGTACGTCTACTTTTATATACCGAGAATTTCGATGAAATACCAGTCTATAGAAATCGTGTAATAGCCTATTCTTGTTTCTTATATAGATAGATTTATGGCACATTTTTCACATATTTTTAAGTACTGGGCACTTGTTATCTGAATGATTTACTATAGCTTTCCATTAACATTAGTTAGGCTGCTAATCTACAAGTATTGTTGGTGGCTGAAGTAATTTTGTCTACTAGCGGTAGCCCAGAGAACTTAAAATCTCCTCGCGGCTGTCATCCGAGTGCCTCCGTAAAATCCTGGAGTATTTCGGTCACATTGCAAGAAAAACGGTGACAACCTCGAAAAACTAATTGTTACCGGAAAAGTAGAGGGGAAAAGGCCTCGTGGGCGCAGCCAATTACGTTGGTCCGACCAGATCCGCACCACTCTCGGTTCGACAGTCCACTATGCCCTCCACACCGCCGATGACAGGAATAGATAGAAGAAAATCGTAAGAGAAAGGGTGTTTCAAAAGGGTGGTCACGACCCTCAGCATTGAGGAACACGACGCGAGGAGGAGGAGCGGTAGCCCATCATTTGATCCCCGTGAGGTTCAGATATATTGTATTTAAAAGTAACCTTATAACAAAAGCTGCCTGTAACACGTTGAATACCGTCGGTCTCAGACACAATAGAATATCTATAGTGTGTCGGCCATTGTCGGACATCATTTAAAGGCTTAAAATCTCGACATCTGTTTCAAAGATTAGCTACAACAAGGTTTTCCTAATTTGATTAATTTATTTCATGCTTTATGTGCACAGAATTTCATTCGATAAATAATAATGACATTATTATTACAATAAATATCATACTGGTGAAGGTATAGTAGTGTTGCTTATTTCAAAATATTATTTCATTTAATATTAATGGTATGAAATATGATGTTTATGGATCCTACCAATACCTAAGGAGCCCAAGCCAACCTCACCTGCACCTGCTGATCAACGGTCGAGGCTCTGGCGAACATAACCGTGCCCGGTTAGCGGCAATAGGCTCGCCACCTATTACGTAAGACCAACTTTATAATTGGCGAAGTGTGGGCGTATAATAGGTATGCCTAGGTGAATATATGTATGTATATATGTATGAAATATGAGAACCTTTAACAGTAAACGAATTGATAGCAAAAAACTCATAAGTAAGTTGAAATATTTTCTTATTTTTGATAATAAACTTAACCTATTGCAAGAAATATCTTAGTCATTAGGTGCTTTAAAAATCACTATACTTTATTGAATTACAAGTGAAATACTAAATGTCGTAATAAAAGCGGATAACGGTCACGCAACGCAAACCCAAGTCATCATAATTTACCAAATAAAATAATCAGTAGCAAGGGGTTCAATTCTAGTGGAATTACACTATTAAGTGAGAAAAATGATTTTCTGTAATGTTAACGAGGCCGTTCAGTAGTTAAACGTATTAATTTCGTTTAAGCATATGGAATTTTTATAATTATAAATTTATAGTGACAAATTTATTTACATAACCTTGAACAAAAATCTTATTTATTTAATAATTTATGCACATAAGGAACAAACACAAAGACAGAAGTTATGTACAGCGGTGCTGCTTCTCCGTAAAAGGAATTTCTTCCAGAAGACCGAAAAAGAAAAAAAAATAAGTAGACAAACAAACTAAAACCTGAATGAAAAAATTAAAATAAAATTAATAGCTACCAGCAAAGAAGTGTTCCTTTACTGGCTTGTTAAAAATGGAACTTTTGGGGTTATTTACTCATTTTGAGAATCACGGGTAGTTTGCAGAATGATGAGGCCGCCTGCAGAATGCTATGCTAATTTTGAAGTAAACTATAGAAAACAGAGGGGTGCTCTGCTTTTCAAAAGTTATAATCTTCCATCAGGCGGAACAGTCAATCAACTAATTTGCTCTCCACAGAACGATTTTTTAATGTATCAAATATTTAAAAAAAAGGAAGAAAAAAAAGTGAATTGATTGAGCAGTGGACCGGTTATATAAAGGTTCGATACCTACCCTGATTACCACAGACGAGTCGATTTCTCTAGAAAAAAATTGGTCTTACAAGTAAGCATTGTAAATGCAAAAAATATAAATTAATAAAAAGTGAATTAATCATTATGAGTAGAATTGGCCACCGGAGACGTAAAAAGTGCTTCTTGGCTACCGTTAGACAAGTGACTTTGTAATGATCAAATATTACTATGCGAAATCGAGTTGACCTCCACTGTAAAGAGCGGTGCACACTATTTCATCGTTATCATCATTTTAGCTATATAAAGTCCACTGCTGAACATTGGCCGTCCTAATAGTTTACGTCATATTGGGGGTAGTTGCGCTTATTCACCACGCTAGGCAAGCAGATCGCACTTTAAGCCAGTATGAGAATGACGCTATTTCCTAAATGCTAAATAATAAGCTATTGTCACACATTTCGCTAGCTTTTGAAGCTAGAAGAAGCTACTTCTTGCTTAGACAGCAAGAAGTAGCTTAACTAAGCGCTTGTATATTAGGAAACAACGGGTCAACACAAATGATATTTTATTTGTAGGTATAATATAGAAAACGCTTTAACCACCTAACCTCTTGCCCTAAGGTTGTAGAAGGATGGCTTCTAGTGCTAGCCACCTCTACTCACGTTTCACCTAGAGATATTTGTGCAATAAGTGAACTGTGCTACAATTATACAATGAATCCGAAAAATAAAACTTATTTTTATTCCTAGAATAAATAAACAAGATCACAAATGTCAGTATTTGACCGGGTAACCGTTACGCTGGTTAGTCCCGTCGATAAATATGAAAGTGGTTGATATGTGGTAGTCGTTAAGCCGTCGTATCGGTGAAAAATTCTAACAGTACGACCATACACACATCTATCTTCGCTGATCTCCGCCAAGCCACACTTAGTGCGCGTGGTGGAGAATACATTTGGTGAGAGCCTCTTACCCTAGATGATACCCTCTTTTGAAACTTATATTTAATTGAAATAATTTTTTTTTCAATCAGTCTGTAATTCAAATTTCAACACATTTCCACGTAAATTTTTAAATTAATATTTTTTAATTCCGTAATAATTGATCACACATTTCTATACTATATTGTGTTAATTCTACAAAGACTTTACAGTTGAACTGAAACTAAAAGCGTTTCTAAAGATGTTGCATCACCCTAATCGCGATTTTTCAGTTGCGTTACGCCACGGGCGGATGAACCGCGTTCGTGTGACCTCAGCTTAACTATCGCTTGTAGAAATAACTGTGTTGCCAAGTATTAATTTCCTGTTGCGTTTGAGTTACTGCTAGAATGGGATTACAAGATTTAGTATATTTTTTTTAAACTATTATTAATGATCTATTTTCTTTTCTTTTTTCGCGAGACAACATTGCCTCTTTCGTCCCAGACTGCATTCCTCCAGTTCTCGTCAAGTTGGGCGAATCCAATGAAGAGAGAGAAATGAAGTTCCCCTTTGCACTTCAGTGGGATAACATTGGTTAAAAGAAATCTTTAGTGTAGTCCTACAATTTAATAAGATCCTACAATTAAATTTAAGAGAAGGTTATCTGATCACTTGGTTGACAATTGTTATTACGCCAGCCAGGATTACTTAAATGATTATTAATAAGTGAATTTTATTATACCTTTCTTGACTTTTAATTTACAAATTGACATATTTTAATTAATTATAATTGACCATTTAATCTTTGACATTATTGTAAACTGACAATCGTGCTTTGTGTTTACTTTATATTAATTTTTATTAATTAATTACTAATGTTGCAATTATTATATCTACTTGCATGTAATTTTTGCATGTCCCTTTGGACAAAACATGCTGATCCAGCTATTTTAACTCAAGACCATTTGTATGTAACTACCATGTTTTTAAACCAAATAAATCCTGCTAGGTTGAACGACGATATACGCAACACGGCTGGCAGCTATTGGAAGCGAATAGCTGAAGATCGAGCTCAGTGGCGTGTCATTGGAGAGGTGTATGAAGATGTTATTGTTGAAATTCCTATTCGTTAATTATCTGAATCCAAACTAATATTATAAATGCGAAAGTAACTCTGTCTGTCTGTCTTTTCTTCACGCCCAAACTGAACCTATTTGTGTGAAATTTGGTACAGACATAGTTTGGAAGTCGAGAAAGAACATAGAATAGTTTTTATCCCGAAAATCCCCCGGGAGCGGAAACTTTTCAAAAATCTGGCGAGATTGGGAACTATGTTGGTAAAACCAAAAATCTGCCGGAAGTCAGTATTCCACGCGAACGAAGTCGCGGGCAAAAGCTAGTTTGATAATAAAATCACTTATTGCTACTGTGTGATAAGTTATATATTTGCACAAAAAAGTTTTATGTATGTTAATCACTTGTCTATGAACTATCGCTTGAACTAATAAATCGCTGTGTTGCCAAGTATTCATTTCCTGTTGCGTTTGGGTTCCTCATAGAATGTCATTTCAAGATTTAGTTATATTTTTTGCTGAGTTTTAACGATCGATTTGTCTTATGTATCATATATTCAATTTCAAAACTAGCATAGCTTAATGCATGTTTAATTTCTTACATAAAGACAATCACGCCTGTTTCCCCGAAAGGGTGGGCAGAGGCAAAATATGCGTTATATGCGCTCACGTTTCGCCAGTAACAATTTTGGACCCACGTAATAGGTTGCGAGCCTATTGCCGCTAACTGGGAACTTTTATGTTTGTCAGAGCCTCGTCCGTTGATTGGCAGGTGCGCCACTTGCAGGTGAGGTTGACTTGAGTTCCTAAAGTCTTGGTAGGATATACATTTCTTAATATATTTATTTTGCATTTACAATGCTATACACGTGTACAATAGGCTTGCCACCAACCAACTATATAATTCGCGAAGAGTGGGCGTATAATATGCCTCTGCCTACCCCCTGGGGGAAACAGGCGTGATTGTATGTATGTGTTTATTTACAATGCTATATACAGTTATAAGACGAAATTCAGGAATCAGCCGGAGCCAGAACAGTGGACCGGTTATCCAAAAGTCAGTTTTCTCGTTATTATATTCTTCATATTATATTCTAGTTTATTCGTCTAATCGGTATGTTTAGTTAGAGAAAAAAACTGTGTCTTTCATATATTGCGTTTAACAAAATATTTACCTGTTGCTGTTTTTTTATACCGGGTGGAAATCTAGTACAAAAAATAATACTAGTTATAAAAAATCTTTGGACACAATTATAAAATCTATTCCAGTACTGACTTATACACGTCATGGGTCGCTCGCCTCGTGGCGTAGGAAATGTCAACCCTTCACACACTCAAAACGCAGGCAGGTTGAACATGCTGCGGGACTGTCCGAAAGGGTTACCGCGGCCTCTGGACGTGGCAGGCACAAGAAGAAACATGGATGGTATTTAGTCAGTAAAAGCCTGACACACCCTCCCGCTCCACCCACAGCGGGAGAAGGTCATGAGATGATTTTCCATCCGAAAAAAAAATGGCAGGTTGAACATAAGCTACTTTATCCATACAAACGGCCGATGGAGCAAACAAGTTCAGAAATGAAGACCCTTTGATAGTAATGCACCTGCAAGACGGACGGAGTAGCTGTAAAGCAGGATCACATTGGAAGCTTATAAAGGAAGGCCTTTTTAATGTTTAGCAGTGGGAATCCTTGGGCTGATGATGACCTATAATTTTTTCGGCCACGGCCAACGCTGGTTTATCCCGAATAGATTCATTGTTCCTTTATAACGTCATTTGCTTTAGACTATACTAGCGGACGCCGCGACTTCGTCCGAGTGATCTACATTAATAAAACTTTCTCTTTAATCACTCTATTTAAATAACTAAAAAACATTTACGCTTGTTTCCCCGAAGGAATAGGCAGAGGCATATTAATACACCCACACTTCGCTAATTACATAGTTGGTCCCACGTAATAGGTGGCGAGTTTATTGCCGCTTTTCGGGCACTGTTTTGTTCGCCAGAGCCTCATCCGTTGATCGGCAGGTGCACCACTTGCAGGTGAGGTTGGCTTGGGCTTCTTAGGGTTCCTATGCACCCTATTAGAATATACCGCATAAAAATCCGTAGATTTGAGCATACATTGGGACAGACAGAGTGAAGCGTCTTTGTTTTATATAACGTAGTGAAGGGCAAGCCTCATAAATAAGAATTCAAAAATAAGCTTCGTCCACAATAATGAAATCTAATTTAGTACTGGCTTATACACGTCATCAGTCGGCGACCCACGCCGCGCGCCGTGACGTGAGAAACATCAACCCTTCGCCCACTCGAGCGGCAGGCAGGTTGAAAATAAGCCTTTTTATCTATAGAAAAAAGTAAAGTAAAAAAAATATTTATTTCATAAACTATTATACATAGTATTTGAAAACGTCATGATTACAAATGAAAAAAAACAATCGAAATAATATTACACTAAATCACGAAGCTTAGATTCACTTACATGCAACAAAACAATTTAAAAACAAATAATAATTAAGTGTAAGTGAATCTAAGTGCCAGTTCCGAGCCACCGCTCTGTAAGAAGAACTGGCAAGCAACCTACAGGCTATGCTCTTTTAAATATGTCCATTAGTTTCGTACTAGAATTACAATCTTCATTTGTCTGTGAAGCTATACAATGCAATATAACATTATATTAACAATATTTATGTTTTCAAGTCATTCATATTAGAATAGCCTGTATGAAACGGCAGTTTAATCCCAAGCATTTTTATATATAGAATTTACGGAAGCAAAATAAAAAAATACTTTATTGTCTTTAAGATCAACATGATCATTTAGATTCGTCAAACATTCCGACACAAATTTGAAATTCGATTTATTTTTTTTACAACAATAAAATCATTCATTGATCATTTATTGTTAATTAATTAGAATAATCATTTATTTTTTTATTTATTACACAACTTTAATAGTTTGACATTTGTATTCGCATGTAATTTGAATTATAGAAAAATTCCACACAATGTATTTTGTTCATAATAAATGATTGAATTGAATTGAATTTAATAACATGCCAAAGAGCATTAGAAACGTTTATTAAAAACAGACTTAGTAAAGCGGACATTTTTATGAAAATCCGGGGTTTAGTTGACGTCATTGTGCGTCCAACCCCTCTCGTTGTTTCCCTCGTCACAGCCAAATAGCCATGTCCGGAGTGTCCGGGTCGTCCGGCCCCAGGCCTACTCGACGGGACAACGGCAGCAATACATGACTACTGCGCTTCACATGGCATGGACACGATTGTATTTTGACAAAGCTTTTTATAAATAGTGAGGACAATTTTAAGATTAAAAAACAAACTTTTACGGATTGAAATCAAATTTTTTTGCACAATTTTATTCCGACACCTTCCTAGACTTCGTAAAGCGGACTTTTCTAAATAATTCAGGGTTTAGTTGACTGCAACCGGTTCCCTCGTCACAGACAAATAGCCGTGTAGGGTTTGTCTAGTATTGATTTAGTCAGTTCTAAAACATTTATTCTCTCACTCAAGTTCTTTTAAAAGTCGTCCCAAAATCGTGGCCGCTAAAACCAGCCGCTATAGTTCGTCGACCCCGACTGTCGTGCGGGTAGTTAGTAAAAGCTGCCATACACACACAGAGCTACGCTTTCAGCGATTCAGTGCGGCGTCAGTGGCCACTCGACATAGAGCACCGCTGACCTATTTGGAGCCTTCCACAACTCGCTCAATTAGCTTTTGAATTTTTTTTGCTGCTTTATGTTATAGATTTTTCTTACGAAACACATATAGGTGTCACTCCAAATAAATAGTTATTTATAAATTGATTAATATTGATATAACCAAACTCAATTGGCAAAAGATTATGTAACAATTGAGATTCTTCTAAAATCATAACTTTTTAAACAAACATGAAATTTTGTTACCACACCACAAAGTGGTCACTGCAGCATATTATATATTGTATATATATTGCATTGTGTAGCTTTACAGACAAATGAAGATTGTAATTCAAGTACTAAAACAATGGATATATTTAAAAGAGCATAGCCTGTGAGTTTTTTGCCAGTTCTTCTTACAGAGCGGTGGCTCGGAACTGGCACTTAGATTCACTTACACTTAATTATTTTTTGTTTTCAAATTGTTTTGTTGCATGTAAGTGAATCTAAGCTTCGTGATTTCAGTGTAATAATATTTCGATTGTTTTTCTGTATGTGATTATGACGTTTTCAAGTACTATGTATAATAAATAGTTTATAAAATAAATCTTTTTTTACTTTACTTTACATATGGAGGTTTGTATTACTAGAAGCATCACCAGCACGTTTCCGACCCATTGAAAACAGTTCCACATCCATTTTGATCCATTGTGAAAACCTAGCAAGGGAGCTTATTCCACAACCTATGAGTACGCGGCAGAGTTTCCTTTGAAACGTACTGTACGCGCACTCGTCTTTTCTATGGTGTGAGGAGAAAGTCTGTGCCGATGGCGAAAAAGGCCGATGGCATCATATCAAACAGTTCCTCGGAACACAATTCACGGTAAAACACTCACAAGAAGGATTTTTTTTCCAAGACTTAAGGTTTCATTATCACTTGTAAGCCTTAACCATTCCCCCGTAGGGACACTTTTTCCCTTACGATGTTATGTTAGATGTTGATTGTATATCTGACTCATCTGTAGATATAGCTATTATGAATACCTGAAATAAGGTTAGACAAAATTTATCATACCCTGGGACATGGAAATTGGAGTGACCGAAATAGCGAAGCGAGTTTGCAAGCCGAAGTGGCAGTGGGCGGAGCACATAGCTCGAAGAACCGACGACCGATGGTTAAGGATCTTCGATGGCTACTACGAACCAACAAACGTAGCAGAGGGCGGCCTCCCACCCGATGGACCGATGATCAAGGCGGCGGGGAGCCGGTGGATGTAGGCGGAACAAGATCGATCAACGTGGAATGCAATTGGGGAGGCCTATGTTCAGCAGTGCACATCAAATGGCTGAAATGATGGGACCTTAAATGTTAAGTCTAGGGCACAACTGGTATAAATGCTAGCATGGCGATATAATTATAGCTAGTATTAGTATATGTATAGCTCTGAGCAAAATGTGTTTGTTAAAAGCTGAACCTAGCCATGCTAACATTGCCTGGTCGGTAAGCCAGCTCGGTTGACCTATTTGGAATAGTTCCGCGCTCTGGCAAATATACAAACGCTTTAGTCATAACACGAATGGGAAACAGTAAGGTGGGTTTTTATAATAAAAATATACGATTTAAAACAAAAAACGTTGCCCGTTCTTTAACACGTGACACGTCATACTGACTACATCCTGCCTGGTAGTAAGCAGTCGATGCAGTCCAATGTCTGTATTTTAAATTGTAAATTAAGTTGCATTTTATGTTGTAAATTAAGTTGTATTTTTAGTTTAGTCAGTTAAATGGTAACCGTGATTGCGGCTCTCTAGGTTGTAGCTGAAAACACACATACATATAATTAATTAGTTATTCTAAGTTTTATATTTTTTTAGACAAGGCTCTGGCGAACCTGGAATTGCCCGGTAAGCGGCAACAGGCTCGCCACCTATTACGTGGGACCAACAATATAATTAGCAAAATGTGGGCATTCAACATGCCTCTGCCTACCCCTTAGGGGGAACAGGCGTGATATTATGTATGTAAAAAATTATCCTCTAAACATTCAACATGTAGTAAAATAATAATATTTATATATCTTAAATCTAGCTCACCAACCTAATAAGTACAACGACTTGTAAACATCCGAGCCCCAAACAAAATCAAAAAAACACGGTCAATGTTCTAATATAAAATAGAAACTGTACTGTATAATTTACACTTGTTTATCTAACTTCAATTCGTATCGCGTAATGTTTTCATCCCGACCGATCTTTTATAAGAAACTCTTTGATGTATGAAGAGGTGAGGCGGATTTCATTGTGTAATCGTTCTGAGTTATTTAAACAGGTGTTTTCTCGGTAATGATAATTTTATCAATTTTGGTTTTATTGCTTCATAGTTCTACTGACGTGGCCCACCCTGTCCCACTCCATATTGCCGTCTTAATTCCAACATTGGCTATGCCAGTTTTTGACTTTAACATAGTGTTGCGTACTGTTGCCTTTTTAGTACGGAATGGGTGCCAGAAGACGGCATGAGACGTAGAGGTAGACCTCGGAAGCGATGGCCAGACGATGTTGCCTCTTTCGTCCCAGACTGGGAGACAATGGCCTAAGTAAAAGAGAAACGGTGACAACAAAGGGAGACCTTTGCACTGCAGTGGGAGAATATATGTTATATAGAAGAAGGATCTAGTTATACGTAAAGTTAACCTCAGTCTTTGTCAAAATAACGAATATTATATGGCCATTAAAGTTTACAATCACCTACCTCCGTAACTAATAGCCCTCCAAAACAGTTCATTTGAAACAGCACTAAAAAATATTTTAATAACAAAATCTTTTCATAACATTAAAGAATTACAAAACAAGGTCTAAAGTTCAGGTTTAAAACTAGTGCTGTCGCTTCTATTTGACAAAATGAAGAAAGTGACAGCACCTGTTTAAATTGTTTATTTTCCATGTATAGTTTATTTAATTGTTATCCGTAAATTTATGTCCTCTAACATCACAACACCTTAAAAGGTAAATTCACAACATTTGAAAACATCTCTGAACTCAAATATTTTGTATAAAAATAAAAAATTGCTAAAATTTCGAACGTTGTCTTTTTTATACCAAAATATGGCACTGAGGCATACTAGCTAACAAATGAAAAGTGATTACCGTGTCCTTTAGACCGCCTGCATTGCCAAGCACCCTTTAAAATTCAAAATAACATTCTTTATGAAAAGCTGTAAGCTCATTCTGTAATATCTTGAGAAAACCCTCGCAAGAATGCTGATTTCTAAGCTATATGGAAAATATTTGATATTTCAACTCGACATAATTTCTCATCCGTACATAGAAAGTTTTTAGAGAATAGAACATTCAATCGATAATCTATCAGCTACGTTTTTTTTAAAGGCTTTTCTTGAAATTTCACACCAGACCTTAAGTCAACATCCTGTTTAATCTGCTAACGAAACAAAAACATGTTATCAAAAACAGCATACCAATACATTTATTATCTACCATATCCCGCAACTATAAACCTGCTACCAGAAGTAAGTGTAACAAACTTTTTCCTAGACTAATATTTGTTTTCTATCCAAACAGAATCCCAAAAGGCCAGACCGAATCTAAACAACGTGTTCATTCACCTGCGACAAAAATACTACCGGACTAAGGAACATGTTTTTCAACACGTTGCGTTGCATTGTAGGGCTGTGCAAAGGTAAACTGTACCTAAAAACCAGTAAATTAAATAGGGAAGCGCTTGTAGGGCGGTACTAGGTCGAGAATCACCGAAGTAACGGCTAAGTTGACAGAAATACAGATTTCTGACAGCCTTGGATAGCTAACAGTATGTCAATATGTCATTTAATATCGAGATCTTTCGTGCTTTGAATGGCACTTCTGTTTGTGGTAGTCGTTTAGCCAAGTTAGAGGTCCTATAGCGTGGCTTGGAATTATCTAACAAAATGACGCCAAATGAACTGGGTTTTGTTAGGTGAAATATAAACCCCTCCCTCTCACCACTCAACGTGTGATGAGTCAGTCGTACGTTAATCCCCCCCGACTGGTCTCCACCTTGTCGTGGTGGGGGGGCTGAGTACCTCCCGGTAGGGCGCAGGAGGCGCTAGGGAAAAGGTAACACCCAGAGACCGACGACTCTGGGTGCCCTTAGTACTGACTACCGGGGGGGAAACTAAGAGGGACCTATGGAGGGCGCTGCGGGTAGGCCAGGAGGGCCCGCTCAGCAGCGCCAGGAGGGTCTAGGCAGCGGGGGCAGGGGGCCCCTGCTGTCTAACCATGGACCCTCCGGGAAGTCGGCCACACACGCTATGGTCGCAGGGGGAGGTAGGAGGGGCGCGTCCACTGCGCCTCTCTGAGGAGGTCCTCCCGGTTTTGGTCCGGGGGACGTTGGCCGCAGGCGGGGTGTCAGAAGCTGCAACCCAGGTACTGGCCCCCGCCTCTTTCTCAACAAGCGGCGGGCGTCGTCGGAAGATTTTTAGTGGGTATTGCTGCCGGCGGTCGTGTCTGCCGGTGGTGAGTCCCACACCCCCTTTCGGTCCCCCTTTGGCCTGAAGGCAGTGCGTAAATGCATTTTGTTACCGACGTAAAACAAAAAAAATACTGTTCCATACTGTTTCTTCGTAAACACAACCGCAAACAGTGGAGTATAGATCACATTACCATTCCAACGATTCCGTTAAATAAAGTAAAGTAAGTTAAAAGTTCTTTATTTCATAAACTATTACATAGCACTTGAAAACGTCAAAACAAAATATAAATAAATAAAAAACTAAACAATAAAATCACGAAGCTTAGATTCACTTACATGCAAAATATTAAAATTAAGTGTTAGTGAATCTAAGTGCCAGTTCCGAGCCCCCGTTCTGTGAGAAGAACTGACAAGAAACTCACAGGCTCTTTTAAATTATCAATCAAATACAACAATACGTAACTCACAGTGAATATTTGAAGATATAGTGATTAATATTGAATAGTTGTTGTAAGGATTCTGTCTACTCCAAATGGGATATATGAGCTTAATATCATATATGAATAAGGGATGTTACGGAGGTTCGACTATTCTGACTATTCTGAAAAGTCGGATCATCCAATTGATTTAGACCTTCGATTACGACTTTGATCCGTCACTTTTAAACCGGTTCGCTAAGTATTTGATTTGTATTTCTACGATTGTGATCAGTCAGCGCGAACAAACACGTTTTAGTGGTGCTGGTATAATTAATGACTTGTAGAGAAATAGATTCGACAAAGACACAACTTGAAATTTGTATTCTTTTCTTAACTCCAAGATATGTTTTTATTTTAGAACTTACCGAGCTCTTAGCAGATCTCTCATCTGAAAACCTCCGATTTCGAATACTACTCCCATTCCTAATACGAAAACTCAAATTTAGAAACTCTGATTCCCACTTCCGTTCGGATAAAACCACGTAACATCTCTGGTATAAATGTATTTATTAAATATTAATAACAACAGAGATAAGGCAATGACTGTTGATAAAAAATTCGTAACTTTGATAAACTTACAGGCAAATACGTGTCTGGACCATTTTATGGTGAAAACTAAGTCAAAGGTCTACACTTTTGTATTCGAGCAATTGACCGACCATTCACCTATTCTGCTTTATTTTGACCATTCATCCCCTCCCAAACAAACCATATTTGTTGAGAAGTCCGTTGTTAATCTCGATGCTATAAATGAATACTTACTAAATGAATCTTGGACCGACTTATATTCAACAATTGATGTTAACCAGGCAGCGATAATCTTAACGACAAAGTTAAGAGACATTGTGAATGCCAACACTACGGTGCAAAAAATTCCAAAGCGAAACCGACCTTTAAAACCGTGGATCACTATAGGAGTGGTCAAGTCTATAAGAAAACGGGATAGAATGCACAAAAAAGCAAAAAAATACTATAACAATCAAGAAATTAAATTGAAATATATAGCATACAGAAACACACTAAATAAAATCTTAAAAACGTTAAAAAGGAATTACTATACCAACAAATTAAATAAAAATAAAGGTAACATAAAAGAAACTTGGACTACGATTAAAGAATTGTGTAATATGAAAAAGTCTAATTCATCATCTACAGAATTACTTAACCTAAGAGCTACTGCTTCTGAATCTCTGGATGAAGTTAACAGATTTTTTACATCAATTGGGTCAAATCTTGCAAACCAGACCCTACAAAAGCTGGCTACAGATGAAGTTACGTTAGCCAAAAAAGCTAAAGTAATTGATTTACCATTAAACTCTATAGCACTTTATTTGTCGGATCCTCCTGAGGTGATTGATGTGATTAACAGCCTTAAAACAAAAAGCGCGCCAGGCATAGACAAAATAGCATCGTCCATTTTAAAACAGTTTCGATATTGCCTTGCTGAGCCTATATCTTACTTAATTAATTTAAGTTTTGGACACGGTATTTTTCCCACTGTGTTCAAAAGCGCCATTGTTTGCCCCATTTATAAATCAGGAGATAAGTTTCTTGCTACAAACTATAGGCCCATTTCTCTCTTAAGCACCCTTTCTAAAGTGATGGAAAAAATTATGAACAAAAGACTTATCTACTACCTGGAAAAAAATAATATTCTTAGTGACAATCAATATGGGTTTCGTGCTAACCGTTCCACTGACGACGCTGTCTTACAGCTTACCTCCAACATCACAGAATACCTTGATAAGAACGAGAAATGCGTGGGAGTGTTTTTAGATTTACAAAAGGCTTTTGATACCGTGTCTATTCCGATACTTCTGACGCGCTTAGAGAATGTAGGAATCAGGGGGAATGCACTTTCGTGGCTTAGGGACTACCTTTCGGAAAGACAGCAATGCGTTAAAGTTAATAATTGTTACAGTAGTTACAGCATGGGATCGTATGGGGTTCCGCAGGGCAGTACCCTGGCTCCGACTCTGTTTTTAGTGTACATTTTTTTTTTTTTTTTTTTTTTTATTTATTAAACATAATAAGATTTTTACAAGGTTTTTAAACACACAATAAATCACGAAGATTTGTCTGGTGTGTTCGATATGAGGTTCATTGATATTTAAATTAAGTATACATACTTATAAACTAGTGACAAAAAAAAAAAAATATACCTAAATTCTACATTATATAAATCAACGAAAGCACATTCGGAGCAATCACCCAGGCAGTCGCATATCGCAAATCAGCTAACTTCACTATAATAACTATTATAAGATGGCATATAATTGCAATAGCACAGTTGAGCAAATACAACCGGCCGCTCATTTCGCGGTAAGCACCGCGGGTGTGAGGGAGACAGTTACTTAGGCATTGCAACTTATTAAAAAAGGTCACTACCAATGCTTGCGAATGAGTGATAACGGACCAGTGACGACACAAACTCCAACGTCACACCTAAGTGCTTTGGCCTTCATGCATTCTACAGAGTGTTTAGAAAGTACGTTTTAAGTTTTGTTTTTATGTTTTCCGGTGTAATTTTTTTTCGAGTTGTGAGATCCAATTCATTTAGTAAACGTGGTATCATGTACTGCGTGGTTCTTGTGCCAAAAGTATTGTTTTTCGCTGCTATTGTTATGAATTTTTGTTGGGTTATATGACGGGTATTAATTTCATGATCAAGTTTTTTTATAATATCTGTGTTGAAGAATTGTTCTTTTAACAGATTGTATTTAAATTTATAATTAATTGGTAACGTATTGCAATGCCGGAAAAGTTGTTGATCATCATTTCTATACTGTTGCTTAATTTTAGGAGATACAATTACTTTTAAAATTCTAATCTGCAAATTTTGTACTTTCTCTAGACTGGTTCTAAAAGTTCTACCGTAGCTAGTTAGGCCGTAGTTAATAATTGATTCAGCTAGTGCATTGTATAGCATTAGCAATATATTTTTATCAATGAACTATATAAATTCCGAATGGAGGGTGCTGTTCTACAAATGTTTGCTGACGATACTGTCATACTTTTTCATAGTAAAACATGGGAAAACGTGCGAAAGTTGGCTGAAGATGGTATGTCGGTTATCACGGCATGGCTTGAAGATAGTTTATTATCGCTAAATATAGATAAAACTAAATTCCTCTGTTTCAGCAAGACTATGGCATCTTCTCCGAAAAATTTTCATCTTTGCACACACTGCTATCCCTGCAACCGATCTAAAAAGGGTTATTCATTTACTTGTCATTGTCCAACTTTATTAAGGACTTCTGAAATAAAATACTTAGGAGTACTTATTGACGATAATCTTAACTGGAAAAGACACATAACTTCTACTAGCAATAGATTAAGAAAACTTATATATATTTTTAAAGACTTAAGACTCATACCAGACACTTCTTTATTAATACAGACATACAAATCCCTGGCTGAGTGTATAATTACCTATTGCATATGCTCGTGGGGTTCTGCAGCCAAAACACATATGATGGAGCTGGAAAGGGCGCAGCGGGTAGTACTAAAAGTACTTCTCTACTTACCGTTTCGGCACCCAACTCATTTAGTGTATGAAAAAGCGGATGTTCTGACTGTGCGAAAGTTATTCGTATACCAGAGTATACGCAAGTATCATAAAATAAGTATACCCTTACAAACATTTACAGGCAAAAGAATAGATAAATGTGCAGTTCCGAGGGTTAAAAGTAAATTTGCCCAAAAGCAATATAGTAATATAGCTCCACGATTGTATAACAAATTAAACTTAAAATACAAAACCAAAAAAATCTCTAACTTTGAAATAAAAAACAAAATAAAATTATGGCTTAAATATTTAGACTACAATGATGTTGAAAATTTATTAGTTACTGTGAAATAGAATTAAGACCCGCTTAATCACGCACAAGCACACACACACATACACACACACACACACACACACACACACATATACACACACACACACATATACACACACACATACATACACACGCGCGCGCGCTCATATATAGATTTTAATACTAGAATAATTATGTAATTACCTACTGTTAATTTAATTTATGCTAACTACCTACCTTTAATTTATATTGTTTACTTACTACATTGTAACATATTTTTTATTTAAATTTGGAAGGAACTGACTCTCAACATACAGCTTACGCTAGTTTGAGGATCAGGGCTTGCACTGTACTTGTTAACTCCCTATTGTTGCAATAAAGATTTATTATTATTATTATTAATTAAATAACTATTTTTTTTTAAATAGGTAAGATATTCTCACAACCCTAATTGTTTAGTGTAAACAAACCTACATCGCCACGCGTGTAACATCAAAATATTAAATGTTCAGAAATTATATTTGGTTCATATTGTTTGCTACGCTAGCCACCCAGATGCAAATAACAGCAATTATTGAATTAAGTAAAAAATATAACTGAATTGGTGCATAGGGACCCTACTAAGAACTTGGGATCCCAAGCCAACCTCACCGGCCACTACGATCAACGAACGAGGCTCTGGCGAACATACAAGTTCCCGGTAAGCGGCATTAGGCTCGCCACCTATTATTACGTGGGATCAGCAATATAATTGGCGAAATGTAGGCATATAGTATGCCTCTGCCTACCCCTTCGGGGATCACACGTTATTATATGTATGTATGTTAGACGACAAATATAATTTACTGTGTTACATCAAAATTAAACTAAAGTCGGTAAAAATTATAACTGAAAATGATAAAAAATAATTTTACATGATTTTTTATACCATAAATAACTACATGTGGCACTATCTCTTAATGACAGATGAGGCGGTTTGGTTCATGTCGCAGTGCCAAATATTCTGTTGCCAAGTAGTTGTGCTTTAGGCAAGTAATGTAATTAGCTTTAAAATTTTATGCACCCTAACTAGCGATACTGTTTGGTAGTTGAGACTAAATGTTGATAACTAATATACATACACACATTCACGCCTGTTTCCCCGAAGGGGTAGGCAGAGGCATATTTTACGCCTTTTCCTTCGCCAATTATATCGATGGTCCCACGTAATAGGTGGCAAGCCTTTTGCCGCTTGCCGGGCACGTTGACCGGCAGGTGGACCACTTGCATATGAGGTTGGCTTGGGCTCCTTAGGTCTTAGTAGGATCAATATACACCAATACAGACTAAATATACCGACTCACATTGAGCAGATATCTGTTCGATGCAAGCAAACCTCAGAATAGGGGCCGTAGTTGCTCCCATAATAGAGTTTTACTTGACTTTTCAATGTGATAATAAAAATTTAACTTTTTGATTTGTTTGCGGATGGATGGCCTGAGATTTTGTCAGTGTGTCTGAGGTATTGTGAGAAAATTTGATAAAAGAAGTTTTATGTGTGAGATTTTAATATAATATTTTACTTTTACTGTTTTGATAATTGGTGTATTCCGTTCTGATTAAATAAATAAAATAAATGATACATTATTATAAATACACGACACGTCGTAATGACCACATCGTGCCTGATGGCAAGCAGTCGATGCAGTCTAGGAAAGCAATAGCGCTCCATACCGTGGAATAAGCACGTGGATTATTATTTCACCGTGCGAATTGAAGGGTCTATGGGCTTAGTTCGACAGCAGATGGTTATTTAAGCGTACGTTCATAAGAGCTCTTTTAAGCCAAACTTGAATAAATGATTATGAATTTGAATTTATTAAATATATTTTAGAACGTAGCCCAAAATATTTGTACCCATTTAGAATTGGTGAATGATGAAAGCCAAATATGTACTTGTTCCGGGGTGCAAGACAGTTATATACGATTAACACTCAGAATGTTCTTTCTAGAAAGTAACTGATGATTGTAAAAGTAGATTAGTTTTTCTTTAGTTTTAGCGGCTGCTATTGCAATATTTTTCATATTTATTTTAATTATATAGTCAAGTCGAGTTAGGTCTTTACGAAACTTAGTGGTTTAAGTATGTTATCTTTAACATGCTTTATGATGTTTTGTAATATGACAATAAATATAAAATTTTAAAAAAACGGGTCGGACCGTGTCAAAGCGCATTTTATAGTGGTTAAAGTCCTTATTTGCGCTAATTATTATATAATACCGTGCCGTGTGGTATCGGTCTAGAATAGTGCTAACTCCTCTCATCTTACGAAGAGAAATCCTACCGGATGATGGGCAGCAGCGTCAGCGACCTACATATAAGCTTGAATTGCGCCTGCGCAGCGTGGTGATTATGGGCAAATATCCCCAATGGAATGTAATCGATCGAGGAGGCCAATTTTCAGCTGTGGAATTTATAAGGCTGATATGCTGATAGATAATATAACAATAATTAATGTCATGAATGCTTGATAACGTGTCGGATACTCACGTCTTACCTTTGCCAAGCCACTTGAAAAATACTTTATTACGTAATAAGCTATGCCCTGTACCTTTATATTTTATATTTAATTTTTTAAGAATTTGTATCTATTGCCTTTGCCATTGCGTGTGTAATTAATAAATAAATAATCCATACAGTTTCGTGGCAGGCGTACCTAATAGTAAATGCAAATCTGAACCTTGTTACCTTTGCGTACAGACGTTACAGTTACAATTGACCTGTATTTGACTATAGAAGCGTATATCGATCATCCTCAACTGAAATTTTAATTGGTCCGTGTCACGTCACTGTATATCGTCGGGTCGGTATTTTACAAGATATAGAAAAGCTAGTTCATATCAAACAAAATCATTTTTTGCACAAATAATAAAATATGTATTTTCTGTCAATTCACTCTTTAACTCTTTATTGCACATAATAGGTTGGGGAAAAAGTCTTTTCGTATTTTTGTATGAAAAGTCAAGACATTTTTTTCAAAGTTTATTTACATTTGTTTACAATATATATGTACCGTTTTGTTGAATAACTTTCTGCCATTTTGTGGGCAGAGACATTATCCCGTTACTGTAGAAACTTTGGGACTTCTGATCAAAAAAACGGGACAAATAGTTTTGGCAGTCCTCTCTTGAGGTCAACCTTACAGAACCTAAAGAATTCTGCAGAGACCGAAACAGGTGAAAATCTGAAGGCGCAAGGTCAGGGCTATATGGTGGATGCACTAGGACCTCCCAGTCGAACTCTCTTAATTTTTGCTGAGTGGCTAAAGATGTGTGTGGTCTAGCGTTATCGTGATGAAAGACCACACCCTTCCCGTTGATCAATTCCGGCCGTTTTCTCTCGACTGCTTCCTTTAATCTCATCAGTTGCTGGCAGTAAAGATCAGAATCGATGGTTTTGCCGGGCGGTAAAAGCTCATAATAAACAATGCCCTTCCAATCCCACCATACACACAGCATCACCTTATTTCGTGTTAGGCCAGGTTTGGCCACAGTCTGTGAAGCCTGGCCAACTTTCGACCACGACCTTTTTCGCACGTTCTTGTCGTACGTGATCCACTTTTCATCGCCAGTTATCAATCTCTTCAAAAACGGCTCGGTTTCATTACGTCTCAATAATGAATCGCAAATGAGTACACGGTTCATTAAGTTCGCGTTTGAGTGAGCTCGTGTGGCACCCAAATATCGAGCTTTTTTGTATAACCAGCTTTCTTCAAATGGGTCAAAACTGTTTTGTGGTCAATTCCCAGTTCTTCAGCTACATCGTAACTACTAAAATGCCGATCTTGCTCCACTCTTTCAAAAATGGCGTCCATTTTATTCGTAACAGGGCGACCAGAGCGAGGTGCATCTTTAACATCAAAATTTCCGGACTGAAAACGTTTGAACCAAATTTGTGCTACTCTTACTGACACTGCATCAGGTCCATAAACATCACAAATTTTTTTAACTGCTTGAGTTGCATTTTTGCCTTTTTTATAATAAAATTTTAAAATGTATCGAATTTCTTCATTAGATTCACTCATTTTTACGGAGAGAAAACAAATGAAAAATAGCGGGAAACAACTTTTTTTTATTTTTTTCTTTTCTTTATAATGGAACCTTTTTAATGTTACCAAAACCAGCCAGACACAAATAGTACAGTAAAAAAAATTTTATAATAAGTTTATACCTACGTTATGCGAAAAGACTTTTTCCCCGACCTAATAAAAACTAAAAATAACAAAACATTACAAATAAAAAGGACATGTACAAAGGCGAACTTATCTCTATAAGAGATCTCTTCCAGCCAACCTCATGAGGAGTCAGAAAGATAAAACAAGGATAGGTAAAATACATATGCAAAAAAAGTAAAACAAAATAAATTAAAACAACAAATTTCGTAAGAGTATACAATAGCAAATAATATATACAAATATATACATACACAAACCTCATAAGAAAACATATACATACTATTAAATAACAACAACGTGTAATAATAAAACTAACAGACAATAGGATAAGGAAAAAAAAAAGAGTTTTATATATATTTCCCCATATATACATATATATAAATACATACAAAATCACAGTTTATGATTCAGGTAGTGTTCTTTGACTCCACGTCTGAACGTCTCTACTGAAGAACTGTCTCTGATAGAAGCCGGCAGATTATTCCAGAGTTTCGCTGCGTGCACGGTAAAGGAATCAGCAAAGAATTTGGTATTGGAGACAGGATAAACAAGTTTATTGCTGTGACAGGAACGCTGGGATCGTGACATTGAGGGAGCTAGTTGGAAACGGTTTCGTAGGTATTCTGGAGGGTTGGGATTCGTTAGGATTTTATAAAGGAAGACAAGAATGTGCATCTTTCTCCGTTGGCGAATAGGAAGCCAATTCAACCGACCTCTATATTCAGAGACGTGATCGTATTTCCGAAGGCCGAAAACAAAACGTATGGCCAAATTCTGAAGTCGCTCCAGCCTGTTCAGCAAGTCTTCCGTCAAATCCAGGAAGTAAATGTCAGCATAATCAAGGATGGGAAGTAATAGTGCTTGGGCCAACTGAACCTTGGTCTTGTACGGCAGGAAATATTGAAGCCGCTTCAAGGAGTGAAATCTGTAGTGAATGGATTTGCTTAGTTCGTTAACGTGAGGAACCCAGGAGAGGGTACGGTCAATTATGAGGCCCAGGTTTTTTGCCTTCTCTGTGTAAGGTATTTGTGTACCACCATAGAATACCTGAGGCAAAGAAACAAGATTTACAGCTTCTCGCAAATATGGACTACTAACTATAAGGGCCTGCGACTTCAATGGATTTACAAGTAAACCAAATTGCTTAGCCCATACTTCTATCCTTCTGAGATCTTGGTTTACTGCGACTACAGCGTCGGCGGCCTCAGACAAACTGAAATGCTTGTAAATCTGTAGATCGTCAGCGTACGTACAGATGATAATTAGATTCACCAATTATTTAGTCCAAGAAAAGTATAATGAAGAACTTGTGTTATGGATACTAAATAACGTATAATTCATAAACATAAATAGTTTTTTTGGAAATACATACTTAATATATGTAGGAGCGGTGGCTCCACTTAAATTTACAAACACTAATTTTTTTTTGCATGTTATCGCTAACATCTAAGCTTCGTGATTTTATTGTAGTTACATTTTGTTTTTTAAATTTTATTTTGACTTTTTTAAGTACTATGTCATAGTTTATGAAACAAAGAACTTTTAATTATGAAAAACGTCATCAGTCACAGACGAATTAGAGAACTAAACAATATGTCATTCATTTGTTGTTAAACGCAAGTATATTTCAAAGTCGTATAATTCTATGGCCAGAACAAACTAAAAACTTTTTAGATGTAGATTTTAGGTCGTATTGGTCTTCAGTATTGATGACCCAGTATTAACTGGATGACTAAATCATTTATTTACATATATTTTATTTCTTATGTGTTAGTATGTATTGATAAAGACTGAGTCTATTTAAGAATTACATGTACAGTTGCTAAGGCCATATGGTAAGAAGGCACCACGAATATGATTATTATTTTAATAAAGCGAGAGGCGGGCGCCGCGAGATATAGTTTACAAGCTGTTATTAATAGACTGTGGCTCGGACACGTGCCTTATTTCTTATTTTATTTATGTTTTAATACGATTAATTACGTACAGTTCAGTACTTTAACTAATTGGCGTGTATTTTTCAACGGTTTGTGTAACAATTAAAAGTATGTACAATCAGAAATGCCTACCCATTTTCATTGGATACAGGTTATTATAAAATTGCTAGCTGAGTCGGTAAACGTTTTTCTGCATTATAAATGTTTAAATATTGAAGCGAATTTACTTGAAATGTTTTTTTTAAAAAGATAAGAAGAATGGTAAGCCGCTAGTGTGATCTAAAAAGTATAAAAGTTATTCTACACATAAAAATAGGAATACTTATCTTGAAACTAATAGTAGTTTCAAGGTAAGTGTCATCAAAAACTTGTGTTATGGATACAAATCGACGGATAAACATACATGAATACTTTTTCTTTTGCAAATACATACTTCATATGCAAAGGAAATACTCCGACCAGAACAAATATTTATGTTTATATACACAAAGATTCGTCCTGCATGGGAATCGAACCCACGACCTCATGAGCGGAGTGCAGGTATACTGACCTCAACGTTATATCGGTCTTCAAAACAGGACAATATATCACAACTCAATTGTATGCAACAGGGGGCAAACCGCCGAGCTTGCTCGATTATTAGGCAAAATCAATTTCGAATTGATTCTGTCGTACCGCCTAACACATGGAACTCGATTCAAGATGGCGTTCCCCATTTAGATACAAACTTTGAAGGATTGACGTAATATTTGACAGTCTCTATCTGTGTTTTTTTTAAATTATATAACAAATTATTAATATTTAGGTTACATAAAATACATTTACAATTATACTTACATATATATATATATATATATATATATATATATATATATATATATATATATATTATAATATAGATACATTTTTAAATGTATCATCGAAACGCAAAATATAATCATTTAATTAATTAGTCGCTTTACTAGCTTTCGGCATAATCCCCGGTACGGATTGATGGATCTCAAAATTTTTTGATATAGATGAAATAGCTGAAATTCATCGAATTCGGCGGTAGAGCCCCTGGTCTTTGTAGGTTTAGCGTTATTTGTATAATAACATTAATTAAGACCATCTCAAAACACAGCATAGCATAATGAACCATGAACCAAGCCATTAAAGATAAGAGCATAACTGTACGTCTGTTAGTATCTGGATCAGAAGACAAGGTGCTATTATGCGAACGAGGACATCTGGCTATCATTACCTTTGAGTACTATTGGGGATATTGAAATATGAATTTGCTTGGTGTGAATAACTACTCACATGAACTAACATTTGAGGGCATGGGAATTTTAATAAGAAGCGTATGACTTCTATATACAAAGGCGGCACTGAAAATTTCGGGAAGCAGGGAAGTGACACAACATTACTATTTAAAAATGTATTTATTGCTTTTAGAAGTATTCTCCGCGAAATTTAACACATTTTTTCATACGATGGAACCAATCGTTGAAGCTATCATTCCATTCGGAAGTAAGGGGCTCCAAAATGGCCGCTTTGTAGGCGTCTACAGCTTCTTCAGGTGATGAAAATCTCTGACCACACAATTTATTCTTTATTTTAGGGAATGTATAGAAATAATATATGAGAAGTATTTTTCAATTAAACTGATTTTAATATGACAGGAACAGTGAAAATATTCAATTCCCGATACTTTTAGTGCAGCCCTCGTATTAGATACATTCACACAGCATGTAATTTATAAATTAGGATGTTAAATTGGGCATGTAAATAGATCTTCGAATACAAACAATTACAGCATTGGGCTCTTCAGATAAGGCGTAAAGCTTTCTTTGGCAATGCGCTAATGATGCCCCTAGCAATCTATGGGCGCTTGAAAGATAGCGAAATAAAAGATACTTAAATATACTATAGAATATAGGTGTATGGCGATCCTACCAAGACCTAAGAATCCCAAGCCTCACCTGCAATTGGTGCACCTGCCGATCAACGGACGAGGCTCTGGCGAACATAACAGTGCCCGGCAAGTGGCAATAGGCCCGCCATTACGTGGAACCAACTATATAATTGGCGAAGTGTGGGCGTATAATATGCCTCTGCCTTCGGGGAAACAGGCGTGAATGTATGTATAAAATAAAATATAGATGGATCTATCCATTGCAACTAATTTATAAATATCGTTTTTGTATTAGATTATGTGACACTTCATAATTATCGCAATAATAAGCTTTTTACTTTGGAACAATTACGGTAACAAGCGCAACCTCTCATGACTGCTTGCAAAAATGCCGTTTCACGCACGCCCCGCTTAAAATACCGTCTACATAGGCTAAAGGATCTGGGAAACACATGCATGAAATTCTTATGGCATAGCATTTCAAAGCCGAATAGTCTAACAGAAGAACAATTTACCAAGTTATGACAATATACACGACTCTGGTTATTGTCTGGCTGTTATGTCGCTGAAACATTTATAACATTATTTCCCCCTAAATTTTATTTCCAACTTCCTGCTGTATATTCTCAAGATAATTAGAGCAGGCATCTCCGTAGCACAATCAAAGCGACTCAAAATAGTCAAGTGTATAAAAATAGTTGATACTGGAAAGTGGGAACGAGGGGGCGAGGTTCATGACATATAATGGTACAGAAGGATGGGTTTGTTATAATGAATATAAACAATAAATCAATGATCTCTTACAATCACATCAATAATTTAGTTCTAAGATACGAACTTGCGTTATGGGTACTAAAGAACGGATAAACATATAGAAACACTTAATATAACTTTGTATAGATGGAAACATCCAGGCCAGAACAAATACATGTGCATGCACACAAAGATTTGTGCTGTGTGGAAATCGAACCCACGACCTCATGAGCGGAGTCCAGTAACCCTAATGTATTTTGCTAATGTACTTGTAGCAAATAAGTACAATATAAAATTTATAATTTATTCGATAACGGAATATTACACAGAATTCTACCAATTGCGAACTATCAACACCATTAGACAACTAAAGCAGACATTTTGCTCTATCCAATTATAATATTTAAATGCACTTTTCTTTTTTTTTCAAAAATAAAAAATGTTTTCTTTGAGTTTTCATCTACAGCATAAAGAGTACTTCCTCTTCAGGTGGCATTACAAAATTCCAGCCTGTATATGGCACTTTGGGAGCTCCTACTTATTTGACGCCAACTGTGCGAATCATTGTAAAAAAGAAGAGTTATTGTTGTAATATGTGTGCTCAATAAATTAAGTTATCCTATTCTACTAATGGTCTATACAAAATCAAGTGCCAACAATCAGACATAACTAGAGCAAACATTCTGCACTATCCTATTGTAAAGTTGTGGATGACAACTAAAAACTCCAAGTCGTGCGAAACCGTGTCACGTGCTAACCTACTCCGCAGTTTCATATTCAGGCCCAAGTTTGAAATTGCCTAAGTGCGAGCTTGTGTGAAGAATAATGCGGGAGGTGTTAGCATTCAGCACGTTTGTCCGTTGTTCGCTAAAACTTGTTCGGTGTAATTGTTTCGTTTGTTTGACTTTGATCAATGGAACTGTGTTGAATATAGTTTTCTTACTCGCACATATATACTTTTTATGAAGCGCTCGTAGCCTTGCGGTGTTTGGTGGTCGGAAATGATCACCGAAGTACAGCAGAGTTTACAGAGGTCAGTCCTTGGATGGGTGACCGTTTGTGTGGCATTAGATATCGAGCGCTTCCGTGCTTCGGAAGGCACGTTAAGCCGTTGGTCCCGGTTATCACAAAATGTGGTAGTCGTTAAGCCATGTTAATGGGCGGTTTGAAAAATTCTAACAGCAGGATGCCATACACCTGCCTCTGCCAATCCGCACTAGGTCAGCGTGGTAGAGTATGACCTAATACCCTCACACCTTGATATGTGAGAGGAGGCCCGTGCTCAGTAGTGGGACGTTAATGGGCTGAGATGATGATGACATACATACTCGTCCTAATTGTCACGCCTGACCGAGCGCGACCTGACCACGAGATGATTTGGGGAAAAGGGCAGGTTACAGTTTAGGGCATAACCATAGAAATCTAAATACTTTTTCAGCTCTTTGTAGCGGAATTTCTCAAGCCGTAACTATATATATAACACCCAACCATCATCGGTCGGGCCGCGGCCCCCGGCACCTCCATCCGCCTGGTAGAAAATCTTTCCTTTGATGGGGAGTATCATCCGCTTGTGGGGAACTCTTTGGTATGGAGATTCGTACGCTTTATGCTTTTATTCAGCTTTAGCGATAAACAGAGTATACAATGAGAAAATAATATGCGTGTTTATAATTCGATAAAAACTTGGTTATCAACTTGCTGTACGCAGTTGATAGAATTAGAACTGTACAAATTAGACCAATATCGTTCAGCGAAGCGCGAATGGAGCTGAATAAGTGTGATTATTCCTTTAACCGTTTAAGAGAAGATTAATCATCATATCCTAACATTATACCGGTTGCCCTAGACTAAAGCTTAGGGCCCAGGGTCTGCTCACTGGTTCAACCAGATTTGACTGAATTTCCGTTCTGTGTATGAGAAGATTAATGAGCGAGAATAAAGCTACCAGTGTAAATCAGGGACTTAGCAAATGGAACAATGTGATCTCTGCCTACCCCTTATTATTTTTTTAATGTGTCACGTCATAATGACATCTTGCTCGATGGTAAGCAGTCAACGTCGTCAACAAAATAAAAATGAAAGCGCTTCGTACCCTTAAATAAGTACGGTACAAAGCGAATCCACTCATGACGGCCTGATAAAATGCCGTTTCACGCCCCGCTTAAAAACAACAAACGAGAACAAAACCTGATCATATCAGCTTTATAAAGTCCACTACTAAATATTGGCCTCCCCAATAGATTATATTCTATTAGGCTATTTCCCATAATCACGAGTTGGTGATCGCAGTTTAAGCCAGTACGCAGGGAGAGGCTGCTGCCCATCATCCGCTATGTACTCCCTTCGTTGACTCTTACGATTAGATTAGGCACTAGGCTAGGCCGGTACCACGCGACACGGCAATAACGACACAAATGTATATATGTTTTTTTCGTGTAGTACCAAGATTTTCCCCTCGTCAAGTAGACACAGTGCGTGTACAGGTGGCGGATGATAATTTGCCACGTTAACGCGATTTGGGTGCCGTCAACCATTGTGAGTGGTTCTCATAAATTCGTTACTCGAGTCAAATTTACGCACCCTTCGAATGGAAAATATTCAAGTTGGCAATTGCAGGTCGATAAGCAATAAACCTAAGGGGAGAGGTAAGATTACACAATTTTTATATAAATAGAATTAAATTAAGTGCGCATAGGGATCTTACCAAGACCTAAGAAGCCCAAGCTCACCTCACCTGCAAGTGGTGCACCTGCCGATCAACGGACTAGGCTCTGGCGAACATATCAGTGCGGCAGTGCCCGACAAGCGGCAATAGGCTCGCCACCTATTACGTGGGACCAACTATATCATTGGCGAAATTTGGGCGGTCAATATGCCTCTGCCTCTCCTTCGGGGAAACAGGTGTGAATGTATGTATGTAGATAAACGGAATAATAATAACCACTCCCAGGCGTGCGTATAACAATAGGTATTTTAATAAACATATACATGTCAAGAGAATACTCCTTGAAGATAAGTTTTCTTTTTCATTGAATTATACGGTGCCCTTCCTCCTCTCTCCTACACTATGCTGTGCCCGACAGGGTCCACAAATGTACCAAATTGTAATATTATCCACTATATAAAACCATTGTGGAACGCAATAAAGTATTGAGTAAAATTAAATTAATTTTTTTTCTGAACACCAGCACTTATCTTCGTCACTCACTTATCTTCGTTCAATAGCGTCTCCTCTCACAAACTTAAGACTGTTCTGTATTTATTTGTTGCTTTTTGTGATTACTAATACATCTCCTTTTAGCTGACTAGTGTTTTCGTCATCAGCCTAAATTTGTTCACTGCTGGATAAAGGTCAATTCATCTTCAGTGCCGTGTGGCATCGGCCTAGAATAGTGCCACCCCCTCTCATCTCCCGAGGAGTCGTAAGAGTCGACAAAGAGATATCCTAACGGATGATGGGGAGCAGCGTCATCCTGCGTACTGGCTTGAATTGCGCCTGCGCAGCGTGCTGATTATAGGCAAATACCCCCAAAGGAATGTAATCTATTGAGGAGTTTAATATTCAGGAGTGGAATTTATAAGGCTGGTATGATGATATTATAGCAATAATTAATTTCATGAATGCTTGATAATGTGCCGGATGCTTAATGTGATTAGCTTTAAAATTTAATGCACCTAACCTTTGGCAGTTGAGACTAAATATATATTACACACATTAACGCCTGTTTTCCCGAAGGGGTAGGCAGAGGCATATTGTTTGCGCTAATTATAATATAACACCGTGCCGTGTGGTACCGGCCTAGAATAGTGCCAACCCCTCTCAGCTCACGGGGAGTCGAAAGAGTCAACGAAGAAAAATCATACCAGATGACAGACAGCAGCGTTAACCTGCGTACTGGCTTGAACTGCGATCACCAACCCGATGATTATGGGTAAATACCCCCAATGGAATTTAAACTATTGAGGAGTCCAATATTCAGGAGTGGAATTTATAAGGCTGATATGATGATATTAATAGCAATAATTAATTTCATGAATGCTTGATAACGTGCCGGATGCTTAAGTCTTACCTTTGCCAAGCCACTTAAAAATTATTTTTCTGCGTTCACCAACCCGCCTGCTCAGCATGGTGATTACGGGCAAATACCTCCAATGTTATGTCATCGATTGGGGAGGCTAATGTTTAGCTTGTATGCTGATAACGATGATCTTGATTGGCACGCCACTTACTCGATCTTCAGCTCTTCGATTCTACGGTAGCGGTTGCACACGAAGAGCTAGTTCATATGGCCAGAAATTTATATACTAGCGGCACGCCCTCGTTTCGCTTCGGCAGCTTTTTATTACATTACACTTTGGGTAACGTTATTGAAGTTTTAGTACGGATCTCATTGTTTTCTAGCAACAATTATATCATGTTACTCAGGGATAATCTGGTATTGTAATGGTATTTTTTTAGATCGGCCTTGTAGTTTTTTTATTTAAGTTATGACTACTTATGACAAATATTCAGTCTTTTAGTATGTTTTATTACCTACCTACAATACTATGTATTCGATTTACCGAAACTTTACTAGGCATATTACACGATACGGCCAATTTTACGATGGGACTTCGACATATAGACGCCTGGTCACCCCATTAATGACCCAGATCTACCCATAATTAACCCAATAAGAAGCGTCAACACCGTAACGTACCGCATGAGTATTTTTAAATAGACGAACCACGATTTTATTCGCTGCTGATGAAACCGTACGTTTTGGATACCTTGACTTCATTTCTTTATTCCAACTCTTCTGTATTCATTTCATAGATAAGGGGGATCCTTGAAGGAGCATTATTTCCTTATCCCACACAGTCACCACAGCTTGACAATACTCAATACTTTATTGCGTTCCACAATGGTTTTATAAGGTGGTGATTATTACAATTTGGTACATTTGTGGACCCTGTCGGGCACAGCATTGTGTAGGAGAGAGGAGGAAGGACGCCGTATAATTCTTATTATTATTATTACTCAAATGTCTACTTAAAGTCAAGACTAAAAATAAAAACGCCGTTATCGTTTACATTAGTTATTAATGTTATTTAACAATTTATGTACACACAACATACATATAAAAAAAGGGAATTTCGCAAGGATGTACATTGGGACTGCTTATTTGTAAAGAGATGTCTTCTAGCAGACCAAAATAAAGACTTATGATATAATATGTTTTTTAATGCCAAAAAGGTGGCACATAAACATACTGGAAAATGATCACTGCAGCCTATAGACGCTTGCAAGACTGCCGTCCATTAGCTAAAATGCGGTTAACGTTCAGTGGTAAAAAAATGGAAAAAAAAAAATTGAGTGTGCAATAAAATAAATAATAAATAAATATTTTCTAACAATTACACCAATTATTTAGTTCCAAGATAAGTATCATTAAGAACTTGTGTTATGGATACTAAATAACGGATAAACATACATAAATACAATTTTTTTTTGTAAATAAATACTTAATATACATAGGGAAACATCCAGACCAGAACAAATATTCATGTTCATGCAAACAAATATTTGTCCTGTGTGGGAATCGAACCCACGACCTTGGAGCGGGGAGCGGGTGTACTCGCCACCACGCCATATCGGTCGTCAAATCACTTGTATTGTAAGTCCTGTAAGTCTGATATCTTAGACAATTCGACCGCGTCATAGGTCAGCTGGTATGCAGACGCTTTTGCATACACAATAACACATACATGTGTATGTTATGTATTCATTATTCATTTATTGGCTTCACATTAAGTAACACCAAAAAAAAAGAAAGAGGTTTAAAAGATAACAAAAACAATGTAATCTAAACCACAAGGTTTCAAATTAATCAATCTTCTTCGAAAATTTATTTAGTTGCCTCAACAATATCGGTTCATCCTTACCCAAAACTTGACCCCACTTTTCAACTTTTAATGTAATTAAAACTCCTCGAGTTTTCTTAGCCAACCTAATCTTAGTGGGCGATAAAAAGCACCTAATCTAAGTTTCGTAACATAAAGCATCGTAATAGAGATCAAAATCGTTTAACGACATTGTGTCGAAACTTGAAAGTCCGCGCTTTAGAGAAGTGCACGTGAGTGGAATATCGATAGTGTCGATAAAGTGGTATTGACATTCGAATTGGATCTGTCGTGCCACGCATTTCGTGAGACGACTCGAGATTGCGACCACAACAATTGCGGTGTCTCTCACATCTATGAAATATTCGATACGTGAGAAAGTGGTCCCATTTGAGGGGATACTTTGCGGAACTTGATACAATATGTTTGACCGTAAACACGACTTGGTTTTAAATCACATACATACGCCTGTTTTCACAGGGGGTAGGCAGAGGCAATTTATAGTCCCACGTTTCGCGGAACGCGTCTCGCGCGAAGAGGCAACACGTATTAATTTCTGCTCTGTACATTTTTAAACATAATAGTGGTATAACTTGAGAGTTACTTACATAACTATACATCATTAAAATCCAGGTGTTGTGAGGATCACAGTGGTGCAAGTATCTAACACTAATTCGTCGAGGTTTGTGAGTAATCATCAAATATATTTGCTAACTGCTATTCTAAACAACCGCTTAGCCGACCAAGGCCGCACGCACCGGTCGTTGACCTTCACTCGCACGTCAGTTCACCGCTTGTCGCAAATATTTATTTACCTACCCTCTTATCACCGGCCAGCCGTAAATACAATATTACCCTTGCACGAAATAAATTAATAAGGTACGTAAGCAGACTTACCAATAAAATGGCGCCTAATTATGGTAAATGCGCTGGCTGTTTGCATACTATACTTACAAAGGAATATTTAGAATGTATGAATTGCAAAAAGAAGTATGACATTGAGTGTATTGGGATTAGTTCACAACGTTATAACAGCTTTTACGCTAACCAAGAGAGAAAGCGCAATTGGAAATGCTCAGAATGCAATAGCAAAGTACCAAAAACTGGCAACCAGAACACCCCAATACAGCCACAAACTCGTTTTGAATCGCAAGTTAGCTCAGAAATTGACATCACACCTACCTCAGAAGTAAGAAATGTCTCAGTCAGGCCCCGACGGGAAGTTATGCTGGCATCCTGCGCATCGTCTGAAGGCGCACGTCCTGAAGAATACTTGACTGAAGAGAGGTTGCGATTTATATTGTCTGACACTATTACAACTATGGTAACGGCACAACTCAAAAATCTAAATGATCAATTTATTGAACTGCGTGAGGCCGTGACTTTTTACAACCAAAAATATGAGGATATGAAAGCAGCGCTTGAAGAAAATACTGCGGTTATTCATAATCTTCAGAGTGACAATGTGACGTTGAAATCTTCGGTATGTGATCTTTCAACTAGATTAAACTTATTAGAGCAGAACATGAGAGAGGGCAACATTGAAATAAACGGTATTCCTGAACACAAATCCGAAAACCTGGCCAACACTGTGGAACAACTCGCCAAGGTTGTTGCGGCTGCCATTAACAGCGACGACATTTTGCTAGCGACCAGAGTTGCAAAAATTAACAAGAATGATAACAGGCCCCGAACTGTCGTTGCTAAATTACGTACTCCACGACATCGTGACACGATTCTCGCAGCCGTCGCAAATTTTAACAAAAGTCACCCTAATGATAAGCTTAATTCTCAGCAGCTGGGTTTCGGTGGCACGCGATGCCCCGTCTACGTGAGCGAACACCTCTCACCAACAAATAAAGCTCTTCACGCTGCCACTCGCATTAGAGCAAAAGAGTTCGGCTATAAATTCACCTGGGTGCGAAACGGGCGAATTTTTGTTAGAAAGGACGAATTTAGTGAGTGCAAGCTTGTTCGGTGTGTAGAAAACCTGCATCATATTGTTAAATAAATGTAGTAATTAAGTTTTTATTTTTGTTTCTGAGTTTTATGGTGTATGGCCGTTAAATTCGATATATACTATCAAAACGTTCGTGGTATCCGAACGAAGATCAATGATGTGTATTCCAATATTCTACTCTCAGACTACAAGGTTATAGTGTTTACAGAGACGTGGCTTAATGACAGCATTTCGAGCAGTGAGATTTTTGATTCGCGCTATATTGTACATCGTCGTGACAGAGTATTTTCTGCTGGCTCCAAGCTGGATGGTGGGGGAGTACTTGTCGCCGTCTCGCGCGATTTCCCATCCTCTCGTGTTCAAATTTGGGAATCAAATTGCGAGGATATATGGGTGAATATAACAACTGAAATAAACGGTCAAAAAAAGATAATATCTTTATGTGCAGTGTACTTACCACCGCCAACCAGCTTGGAAAAACAGCAGATATTCCTAGATAATGCTGATAAAGTTATTTGTCACACAGATGTTGTAGTAATTTTGGGAGATTTCAATCTTAATTTTATCAATTGGAAAGCTTCTAACAATAAAACTTATTTGACACCAAATAACTATGAAAAAAATTTAGGGTATTCACTCGTAGATTTTATGGCTTTGAATCAATTGTATCAATGTAACAGCATTCTGAATACATCTGAGCGAATTTTAGATTTGGCTCTAAGTAATGTGAAAAACGCATATGTGTCAGCACCATTGGATTTATTAGTAAATTAGATACGCATCACCCTAGTATTTTGTTAACTATTCCATTATCTGTAGATGTTGATGATGGACTTCTACCAAACAGAAGAACAGACTTTAACTTTTACAAGGCGGACTATGAGTCGATTAAGCTAGACCTCTTAAATGTCAAGTGGACGGAAATATTTAAAGACCTTGACGTGAATCAAGCAGTTTCAAAATTTTATAATATTATTTACTCAGTTATAGAAAAATATTCCCCTAAGCGCCGAACTAACTCGAGCAAACATCCAAGTTGGTTTAGCAAACCACTAATAAAACTTTTGAATTAAAAAAATAGAATCAGGGGAAGGCTAAAAAAATATAAAAACCCGAGAGACAAATTCGAATTTGACTTACTTCGCGAACGTTGCCATAAGCTTATGAATCGATGCAAAAGCATATACAAACAAAAAATTGAAGCTAATATTTGCAAAAACCCTAACATGTTTTGGAGATATATTAAGGATAAACGGTTGGGTCGGTCCTCAATTCCTAGTAGCATGACAAATGGAGATAGCATTGTTTCTACGGGCCCCGGCATTGTAAATCTGTTTGCTGAACAATTTTCTTCCGTCTATAATGACAGCTGTTCGGTCTCATCTAATACAGATTTAAAGTCAAACAACTCCATCACTTCACTAAAATTCACAGAGAATGACATCTTAAACACAATTAAATGCCTCAACATTTATAAAGGTCCTGGTTCTGACAACATTCCGCCTCTATTTGTTAAACGCAGTGGACGATCACTTGCCGTGCCTCTAATGTTGCTTTTCAACAGTTCTCTAAGCCAAGGAGTCTTTCCAGATGAGTGGAAAAGGGCAAGAATAATACCTATTCATAAGAAAGGTGATCAAACTGCTGCTCAAAATTACCGGCCTATTTCTATTTTGTGTTCCTTCTCCAAGATATTTGAATCACTAGTTTATCCACATATTTCTAAATTGGTGCAAGGTAGCCTATCAAAATTCCAACACGGATTTAAAAAGGGTCATTCAGTAGACACAAATCTCGTATCAATGATTAGCAATGTCTCAATAGAAGTAGATGCAGGCAGGCAGGTGGACGCTATATACACAGATTTTAGTAGCGCATTCGACAAAGTGAACCACGCCATTTTACTAGAGAAGTTGACTGGGTTTGGAGTTGGTGGGTCATTGTTGTGTTGGTTTAATTCGTACTTGGCAAAAAGACCTCAGGTTGTATCGGTTGCTGGATATGACTCCAAAGTATACTACGCTCAATCCGGAGTGCCGCAAGGCTCACACCTGGGTCCAATTCTATTTTCGATTTTCATTAACGACATAACCACTTGCATAAAGCATAGTAAATTTTCTCTTTTTGCTGATGACTTAAAACTGTACATGGCCATAAATAATACTACGGATGCAAAGCTTTTGCAAGCAGACCTCGATAATGTTAATCTTTGGTGTAATGATAACCTCATGACAATGAACCCGGATAAGTGTTGCAATATAACTTTTACCAAAAAACATAATTTCACTAGTTCAGAATACTTGCTAAATGGTAGGGTATTGTCAAGGGTTGATAGGGTGCGAGATCTTGGAGTTATATTGGACAGTAAGTTAAAATTCGATTTACATGTTGACTCAATTGCTAAAAAGTCGTTCCAAATGTTGGGTTTCTTAAAACGAAACTTACGTGGATTTCAGCAGCGGGAAACGAGAATTATTCTATATAATAGCCTCGTTCGCAGCAGACTTGAGTTTGCGTCTGTGGCATGGAACCCTGTGTATGCTACCTCATCACAAAGGATTGAAAGCATCCAACGTGCCTTTACGAGATACTTAGCATATATATCGCCTGGCATAAATCACAGAGTTCCATACAATATGCGATTGACATTCTTTGGTATGGTGTCCTTAAAAAATCGCCGCACTGTTTCAGATATACTATTCCTGCATAAGATTGTTCATAGTAAAATTAAATGTCCCGATCTGCTTGCCTCCATTAACCTAACAGTCCCCCGTAGGTGCCCTCGGAAACCTCTCACAAAAACATTTACTGTGCCGGCACATAGAACCAATCTCGGTCTTCATTATCCCATAGCTAGAATTTGTAATACATATAATAGCATAAACACGAACTCACCCGACCTGGACGTTTTTAGTGTCTCACAGACAGTACTAAGCAACACTCTCCTGAAGCTGCTTGAGCCCACGTTACGTCGTTAATATTAGAATTATTAGTTATATATAAAACAATGTTTAATTTTATATTAGATTAGTTTAAATTTAGGAGAATGCTGTGTACGCTTTTAAAGGCCAACATATATGTAATTTTTGTTGTTGTATTATGGTTTTGTAAATGTTTGTATGTTTAGCTGTTAGTGTACCTATATATAAATAAATAAATAATAAATAACTTATCATTGTCCCACGTAATAGGTGGAGAGCCTATTGCCACTTACTAGAAACTTTAATGTTTGTGTAATGTATAGTTGATAGGACTATACATTACACTGTTTTCAATTATTCTTTATACAAAACTACAATAGATAAAGTAGTAAAAGATTACGGCTTGATTGACTAGCGTGTCAGTTTAAGTATCGATTAACGACATGTCAGAATACTGCAAGCCAATTAGTTCAATCAATGGATATAATCTAAATAGCTTACAGTGAATGCTGTTTTACAGTAATCAAATCTCCATGCAAAGAATTAGTGACGATAATGTCAACAGTCCTGACTTTAATACCAGTATTATAATACAGAAAATTGAGGGGATTTAACATTATTTAAAAACATATAAGGACTTATTACAAAACAAGATCTAAAGTAAATTAAGGTTTAAAACTAGTGCTGTCACTGTCTTTATTTATTCAAATTTTAATTTGTTAACTTGGTGCTTTGCAGGATATGCAGAGGCACTACTTCGCCAACACGTCTTTTGTTAATAACTATGTGGTAAACGGTGTTGGTGGCAATTCTACCAATTGTATTAGTTAGGCTGCTATATATAATATATTGTATTGTCACTGTTTGTTTACCCAAATAAATGGAAAAAAAAAAATTAAAGTGACAGCACTAGTTTTAAGCCTGGTTTAACTTTAGATCTTGTTTTGTAATAAGACCTATAAATGTTTAAGACGTAAAGACTTCAAGTTACTAAGATAAAACATCTTGGTTATATTCAAAGAAGCTAAATCTTCAATGGAACGTGGCAATACTAGGTTGACTTTTATTTGGTTGGTAGATAAAGGATCCTTTACCTACAATCACCCTCCACTGTATATTTAGTGCGTGTTTCACAATGTTCAAGTTATTTCATTCGTTTCAGCATTTACTTGACAGACAGTAATTTTAACTGTCGATTAGCTCCTACTCGAACATCCACGTCTTTTTTCTGATTACCTACATTTTCAAACCACACAATATTGTATACACTTAAACATATTATCGAAAATAAGCTCCATTATCATGACAACTGTTAATTCTCAGTAATATGCGTTTTACACAACAATAAACTGTGATTTTAACCGTCAGTGTCACAAATGTCTTCTATTTACACATTGCAAAAAAGACCAATTTTAAAAGTGGTATCTAATCTAATTAGAAAACTAATTATTAATAGTTATTAATAATTAGTTTTCTAAAGTTACATTATTAATAACAAACCCCGTTACTATGGCAACTATCAATTATACTATCTCAGTAATTGGTGTATTGAAAAACAATCGATATCGAGAAAGCGTTTAGCGTTAACCTAAAATACGCCGACGAGTGAGAGGGCGTATGGCGGAGGTGGTTTGTTACGAAATTTGAACTGTATCGTTATATTGCATGAAGCCTAGTCTTTGATACTATCATTATTATAGAGCGAAATTATTAATTTGAAATCTTTTTTTGCAATATTTAAACAAATATTATAAATCAACTCCGGCCAGCGTTATACAGAATTAAGCCCACTCTTTCAGTAATGTTGTTATTATTTTGGGAATTTTGTATATATTATTATTATTTAATTTTCTTTAACAGAATCACTGTAAAACAGAAATATTGATACAAATATTTTAATTACAAATTGCGATCTTGTCCATGTGCTACAACTATATAGATAGATACCTTTTAAAACACACTTTTTAACCATTGTATCTGTCGACCCCAAATGTGATATAGAGGCAAAAGATTATGTATGTGTGAATGAAATAATTATTTAACTATGCTTATCTACTATAGATACAGTGATAATGAGACCGCACAGCATCCGGGACTAGCTTAGCAAAACTTCCACGGAAAATCTCAATATCAAAATAAGTCGTTTCTAAATAAGACCATTAAGCTCTGGAATACGCTGACAGCTCATGTGTTTCCTAGTTCCTATAATCCAGAGTCTTAAAAGCGGGGCCTGAAACGGATTTTAACAGGCCGACATGAGTGGGTGCGCTTTGTACCGCGCTTATTTCACGGTATGAAGAGCCTTCATTTTTTTTGGGCTTTATCGACTGCTTACCTATAGGCAGGATGTAGTCATTACGACGTGTCACATTAATTAAATTAAATTTAAATTAAACAAAACTAAATTAAAGAATTAAACAAACGGTCACCCATCCAATAATTGACCTTTGAGAACTATGCTTAACATTAGTAATCGTTTAATAGATAAGTAACGAACACCTAGTATTTCCAAGCAACAACCGTTGAACGCAAAGTGATCTTACTATGACATAATAACTAAAAGCCCACCTACCGAACGAAAATTAAGAAATATTATTGATATGCCCTTGACTAAATCATACTTTCATTTATTAACTACAAATTCAATGTATCTTCAAGTCCCAGTATACGATATTGCTACGATGACCAACAAATAAAGTGCGCCTCTTAAATCACTTCAATTAGTATCAATTAGATGCCGCATATATTTTTTTGTTTCATCAATTAAATTGTGGCATTCATTTTTGTTCCCATTCTAACGTCGTTAAATCGTTTCTGCCTGACAGTTGGGATTAATAAAAGAAGCAGCGTTCCTGGGATCGATCCACAGATGGGTGATCTTTTATTAGTTTTGGATATCGAGCGTAGTAAAGCGTTCTACACTATAAACAGATTGTGTTTTGTAGACCTATGTCCAGCAGAGTAAGTAGATATTATTTTATTGATGAATGAAATGACATGAAAATTAATTCCGACATCGATAAATCTCATAAGGCACCAATAATAAATTGGATGTACATCTGCTACAAATCGACGAGCACCGCAGATCAGCATCATCTAACTCAAATCGGTCTTGTTTCAATCATAATTCATCATTTCAGCCCATTAACGTCCCACTACTGAGCACGAGCCTCCTCTCATATACCAAGGTGCGAGGGTCATACTCCACCACGCTGACCCAGTGCGGATTGGCGGAGGCAGGTGTATGGCGTCCTGCTGTTAGAATTTTTCAAGCCGCCCATTTAGGCCTCTAACATGGCTTAACGACTACCACATTTAGTGATAACTTGTTTCAATATCTTTTAATATTCACTGTGATATGATTTGATTAATAATTTAAAAGAGCCTGTGAGTTTCTTGTCAGTTCTTCTCACAGAGCGGGGTCTCGGAACTGGCACTTAGATTCACTTACACCTAATTTTTACTTATTTGCATGTAAGTGGATCTAAACTTCGCGACTTCAGTGTAGTAATACTTAGTTTTTTTAAATTTATATTTTGTTTTAACATTTTTAAGTGCTATGTAATAGTTTATGAAATAAAGAACTTTTTATTTTTACTTTACTTTTAACTTAGCATACGAAAGAAGACCATACGAACGGAGAAAGTTCTCTTGTTCGAACCAATAATCAAAGCTAATGCTTGGCTCAACTAATTGTGTATGTATGTACATCGGTATATCTGCGATCTTTAAACACAGATATAAAGGGTGTCTCAGTACGAGTGCACCTTTTCATTTTAGAATAAAACAAGTAATTTATGACAGAGCTGATATTTTTATTGTATTGTAAAGAAGACATGTTCCGATTAAGTATGAAATAAAATATTCAAATTGCTCAAGAATTGTTTCGGGTTAATTCGCATAAACCCGTGATTTCACAAAACCTCAAAGAAAAATCTCACGGCGTTAAATCGTTACATTCGACTTTAAATTAAAATAATTAAGTGCAGTCTTACTGAGACCCCCTTTACATTTAATCTTTGCTAAACAGTCAGTCCACTAAAGACTTGCAAACATACATGCACAATATTACGCCTGTGTCTCCGAAGTGATAGGCAGAGGCATATTATACGCCCACACTTCGCCAATTATATAGTTGGTCCCACGTAATAGGTGGCCAACCTATTGCCGCTTACCGGGTATTTTTATGCTCGCCAGAGCCTCGTACGTTGATCGGCAGGTGCAACACTTGCAAGTGAGGTTGGCTTGGGCTCCTTAGGTCTTGGTAGGAACCTTATACACTTTTGCAAACTTTATCAAAAAAATATGAAAACATTATTTCACATTCATCTAAATCTCATTAGCCCAAATCAGCATCTTCTAACTCACAATAGATGTGGGAGGAGCAACTACTCATGGTCACCATACGAAGGGAGAAAGTGATCTTGATCAAAACAATGGACAAAGCCTTGCTTTAACTAATTGTGTATGTATGCACATCGGTATGTCTGTGATCTTGAGAAATCTTTGCTAATCAGTCACTATAATTAATACTGGAGGCACGTGGTTTATTGGACAAAAAGTTGCGAATAAAGTTTAAGGTCATTTCATTGCAACAATTGTTTAACTAAAGACATTATATTACCAATTTCACCTAAATCTATTAATTTACATCTGACTCCGACAATTCTTAACTACTAATAAGCGAGCTAGTCCCGTGTGGTACCGGCCTAGAATAATGCCACCCCCTCTAATCTCACAGGAAGTCGTAAGAGTCAACGAAGTAAAATCCTACCGGATGATGGGCAACAGCGTCATCTTGAACTGCGATCACCAACCCGCCTGCCCAGCGTGGTGATTTTACCGATACCTCCAAAATAATGTTATCTATTTGGGAGGCTAATGTTCAGTAGTGATGAAGCCTTGAACCGACTAGCACCACAAATCAGTATCATCTAACTCACAATAGATGTGGGAGGAGCAAGAGCTCATGGTCATCATATGAAGGGAGAAAGTGGTGCAGTTCAAAACAATGGACAAAGCCAATTGCTTACCTCAACTAATTGTGCATGTATGTATGTACATAGGTAAGTCTGTAATCTTGAGACATATACAATCTTTAAACCTTGCTAATCAGTCTGTCTGTTTACGCTTAAGAAACGTAATTGGTATCCAAATAATACACTAATTTAAACTTGAATATAATCTATTGCCGAGATGTGGGTATAGAATGAATAGGTAAAAAATTACAGATGCGAAACATAACAATTGACGATGGTTGATGAAATAAAATGCGGGTGTATCGAGGCGTCCGCTTGCTGAGGCCTAATAATGTCTAATAAATACTTAAAATATATGGTTCATTAAATAAAAAAGGTCAGATTAAAGTGCAATCTAAGTTTACTGTCACTGCTCAATCAGTCAACCAAAGACATTAATAGTTTTAAGTACATCTGACTCCAATAATATACTTACTAATACATTAACACATACATTCACGCCTGTTTCCCGGAGGGGGTAGGCAGAGGCATATTATACGCCTACACTTCGCTCATGATATAGTTGGTCCCACGTAATAGATGGCGAGCCTATTGCCGCTTACCGGGCACTGTTATGTTTGCCAGAGCCTCCTCCGTTAATCGGCAGGTGCACCACTTGCAGGTGAGGTTGGCTTGGGCTCCTTCTTTAGGTCTTGGTAGGATTCTTCCTACACCTTACTAATAAGTAATCTAAATGTTGGTCATCATTCATTGACGCTACAAATCCTTTTGAAATTCGTTAAGTTGTTTTGGTTAGCTGTTGGTAAATTATAAATATAAATAAAAAATATTCATTGCTAAACCATAATGTTTACATACATACATGTTATACAATTTAAGGAACCAATTTTATGGACCCTGACCACAATAAATGGCTCCGTGTGAATTGGTCCTTTATTTATGACTCATCTGAGTTACACATCTATACTGCTAATTATAAATATTAAACGTCACCTATCTACCGTATGACATCTAGTATGGTGAAAATTGTACAGCAACTTTAAGAGTGATTATATTATTTATTAGAATCAGACATCGATATATACGACAGCATCAAAGATCTCTCTCCGAAATAAAAACCACATTTCAAACACATAACATTTTTGAAGATACTAGAAACGTAATAAAAATGTTGGCGATTTTCCAAACCGTATGGACACGTGTTGGAAATAAAAAATTCAGGTGAATATGTGGTGGGTACAGTTGGCGCCAGAAGTATTTGTATACTTTAAAAGCTTGCGCTAAGAGAGATAGGTTATTTTAGGAACGGAATTATTTGTAACATCATTATCATCTCAACTCATTAACGTCAACTGCTGAGCATAGGGTTTCTTTCACGAACCAAGGTAAGAGGGGTGGAGGTCAAACTCCACCATGCAGACCCATGGCGGATCGACGGAAGAAGGTGTGGCATAAGAATTCTAACAGAAAATTGCCAAACACCTGCCTGAACCAATCAAAATGACACAAATTGGTTTTACTTTGGTTCGTGTGAGGAGGCTCGTGCTTTGTATGCAAGAGGCTTACATGCTGAATCATTTAAAATAACAAAAGTAAAAAAAAAAAAATTCAATTCACCAATTATTTAGTTCCAAGATAAGTATAATTAAGTACTTGAGTTATGCATACTAAAGAACGGATAAACACACCTAAATACTTTTTTTTTTGGTACATACATACTTAATATACATAGGCAATAATCAGACCAGAACAAATATTTATGTTCATGCACACAAAGATTTTTCCTGTGTGGCAATCGAACCCACGACCTCAGGTGCGAAGTAAAGAGGGAAACGCCATATAAGTCGACAAAATGTGAAGTGTAAATGTGCTCCTAAAACTTCCTAGTCATAGTTATTTTTACTCTGGCAATACCAATTCTCTTTAGCGTTGGTGATCCTTTTTCAGTTTACATTACTGTTCTATAGCATGTTTTTGTGTTTATGTGATTTTATGTTTATGAGGTTACATGAGATTCTGTTTCTATTCTATAATTGGCTTCCTGAGATTATATGTTTAATGTATTATGTTTAGCAAGCTGTTGGTTCTCCTAAAAATGTAATAAATAAATAAATAGAAAGAAAGAAGATTACTTAAGTCTTTCTATGATAAAAATTATTCATCTACAAACACTACCAATATTACAAACATGTCATACAAATTCACATTGCAAAGGATTAACTATGAGAGCAAAAGCGCCGAGCTCAATTCCACGTGAACAAACTGGCAATGACATTTCATATGTCACAGAATGCTTTAACACTCAAATCACTGGGTATTTATTCGTTGATCTGCACTGAAGTTTAAAAATAAATGTATCAACATTAAAAATTATTCAGCCATTTCCTTGTTTAACTAAACATCTACATCAATACAAAGACACAAGTAATTAAGTTTACTTAGTTTAGGTAGATAACACTTCAATTAACTGCATTACTAACCCAATGCATGTTCATGAAATAATGTAATTAGGCTAGTTATTATACAGAAAAATAAATCATTATTATTAAAAAAAAATCGAAGTGTCTGAAAAGAGTTTTAATATTTTTAATAGTAAATAATAATAAAATAAATATTTCTGACACTTACACCAATTATTTAGCTCCAAGATAAGTACCATTAAGAACTTGTGTTATGGATACTAAATAACGGATAAACATACTTAAATACTTTTTTTTTTGTAAATACATACTTAGCATACATAGGTAAACACCCAGACCAGAACAAATATTCATATTTATACACACAAATATTTGTCCTGTGTGGGAATCGAACCCACGACCTCAGGAGTGGAGTGCGGGTATACTCGCCACCACGCCATATCGGTCGTCACAATAGCAATTATACCTATCCTCATCTTTGAATGTCGAACACCCGAAAGTAAAAGAAATCGAGCAGCAAATTTTTTAAATCGCCAAATAATATTCTCCAATTGCAAGTGAGAGAGCAGTAAAAGTCGAGCAATCCTTTGAGAGCACTTATCGCGTCGCGACAAATACGCAGCGCCCGGGAGGAATGCTTGAGAAATCCTTTTAAAAGATATAACTCTGAAAATTTGTGGGAATAAATTTGCAATCTTATAGCTGGATCGTGTTTTATTTGAGATCAACTTATAGAATCTCGACTGCACGAAACTTTGTTTGCGTGGTAAAACATATTGGGGCTTATTACAAAATGAGATCTAAAGTTAGACCAGATTTAAAATTAATCCCCCCCGACTGCTCTCCACCTTGTCGTGGTGGAGGGGCTGAGTACATTCCGATAGGGCGGAGAAGGCGCTAGGGAAAAGGTAACACCCAGAGACCGGCGACTCTGAGTGCCCTTAGTACCGACTACCTGGGGGGAAACTAAGAGGGACCTATGGAGGGCGCAGCGGGCGTATCAGGTGCCCGTCAAGAAGCGACAGGAGGGTCTTAGGCAGTGGGGGCAGGGGGGCCCCTGCTGTCTAACCATAGCCCCTTCGAGAAGTCGGCCACACGCGCTATGGTTGCACAGGGAGGTAGTAGGGGCGCGTATACTGCGTTTCTCTGAGGAGATTCTCCCGGCTTTGGTCCGGGGGACGTTGTCCGCAGGCGGGGTGTCAGAAGCTGCAACCCAGTTACTGGCCCCCGCCATTTTCTCAACAAGCGGCGGGCGTCGTGGGAAGATTTTTAGAGGGTATTACTGCTGGTATTTGCGTCTGCGGGTGGTGAGTCCCACACCCCCTTTCGGTCCCTCTTTGGCCGGAAGGCAGTGCGTAAGGGCATTTTGCTATCGACGTAAAACAAAAATAAAAGCTTATAAAAAACAAAGGATTCTGATACTATATATATCTGTCCATACTAATGTCAGTTTACAAAGGAAGTTAAGGACACTTTGTCAAGCTACTGCCGCTTGTGATTGAAGGAATCTGGCGGGAACAGCCCCGTTAATGAGACGGAATACTAGCTTCCGCTTGCCAGTAATTTTGTATAAATTGTATTTTCCCGTTCGGTTTTGATTTTATTCGACGGTAAAATAATCCAACTCATTATCGATCTGTATGTAAATTTTAACAACCTATTGCGTGTAAAAGTTACAACTTCATAAACACATACATTACATACAGCACATACAAGTATTGGCCCATAATCAGCGAGCTGGTTGGTGATCGCAATTCTAGCCAATACGCAGGATGACGTTGCTGCCCATTCATCATCCGGTAGGATTTTCTTTGTCGACTCTTACGACTCCCCGTGAGATGAGAGGGGGTGACAATATTCTAGGCCAGTACCACGGCGCTAGATAGATAGGTAGGTACAATATACGCAATGTAGTTCACTGCTTAAATTGGACGGACACTGAATAGTAATTGTTACACACACAAAATATTGACATGTTGGTACAACGAATATTGTCTTTAACATATATAGAAATAACAAACATTGCAAGTGTTTAAAATTCCGCATTTATATTCTGTAGAAAGTAAGACAGCTAGCATAAGGCCAATATACCACAGTCCTACAACAAATGATTTATTATAATTAACAAATAGCCGGCAATACCTAAAAACTGCGACAAGAACACACAAAGTTCTTGCATTTGTTTAGCTTCGTCATCCTTAGGTATTTAATACTCCGTTACTATGCCAAGAGTCTGAATAATATACAAAATTTCATGGAAAATCTTGCCTGAATGACGTAACTTTAAGTTAAACTAAACTGAACATTATGACGGAGCCGTTATCAATACTTACGATATTACGAGTACGATACTTAAGAGTATTTATTGCTCGCTTTATAACTGTTTATATTGTTACAGGAACCGTGGCTCGGAAAGCACTTTAAGCCGTTGTTCCCGACTGTCATGAACATCTATTGCAGTCGTTATTAGGAAGTCAGTGCCTTTTAACATCATGACAGCTGGTTAAACTATAGAATTATGTTTCCCTCTGGGTTGCGGAGGTCAGACGGCAGTCGCTCTATGTAATAACTGAAATTCGGCCAAATCTGGTAAGACCAGTTGGCAGACCTAAGCTTAAGTCTAGGGCAATCAGAAGAATGCGAGGATATGATGATAAAGATTTTGTTACAGGAACTCTAATGGTTTTCAGGGTATAGTAACCACTGTCTTCCATAGAGAAAGGCAGGGTTTAAGTCAAGGCATAAAATTTTAAGTTTCTATAGATTTTTTTTATTTTTATCTGCACAGAACACGATACGACACGACTTTATTAGAAAATTGTGTTCAGTTGACCATTTAAACTTCAATGTGTATTCGTGGTTTGTTACCTCTGTAACATTTACTGACAAGTATATCTTTCTTTCTTCTAGATATCCACTGCCAACCCATAATGGATCCGCCAAGTTGAATTCCTCACATCTTGGTATGTGAAAGGAAATCCGTTCTCAGTTCATTGGCTGAAATGATAATGAAGAGAATAAATATAGCCAATTTATACGCTGACATAGCAAGTCCGATTTGCAAGATAAAGTGGCCTAAGACAAGACACATTGGTGTTCACGTTCTTCAACAGCGAACGCTAACCAGTTAACGTATTAGACGACAGCCTTCCACCTAATAGACAAATGATCTTCTTTTTTTTATCGTCGGTAAAAAAAAATTGTTTGAGCACTGACTCCCGGCCAATGAGGGGACCGAGAGGGGAGTGTGGGGCTCACTGCCATCCACCACTAAAAAACTTCCGACGACGCCCACCGCTGTTGAAAAGGAGCGAGGGGCCAGTGCCTGGGTTTATAGCTTCTTCGCCCGCGTTTAGAAGCGGGAATACCAAATGATCTGAATTAAGGCGAGTCAAGCTCGATCGACGCAGAAAACAATAAGAATGGCTCAGCAGTAGACTAGTCGGATGATGATGAAAATAGTAGACGCTTTAGAGATATTCCAACACGCATCTTCTGAACTATTAAGAAAGACCAAACCAAAACATTACAGTTTCGACTTAGAATCATAAAACGGCTCTAGACAAACATTTGCATAGACTTTAATTCAAACAAAAGCTTACAGTAGCGGGCTTATCCACTCCGCCTAAAATCTATAAACTTGTGAATCATTGTTCGACGTTTCACAAAAAATATTATTTTTAAAATAGGTCTCTTCAAATCTAAAGGTGCGAACAGCTTTTTAGATAATAGTTACTAAGACTTCTTTCTCCGTGCAAGCAAGAATCATCTTGATTTATCTGGTCACTCTTCCCCAAAAACATTCTCAAGACTCAGTAGCACGTTCATGTTACAAAGAGCTCACACAAAGCGCCGCGTTTGAATATTCAAAGGCATGCATGCAGGATTTGACACGGGGAGTGGGTGTCACCGCTCCGACACGACTTGCATACGATTGTGCAACGACTGTTGTACATAACGAGAATTAATTTTGTTAGCAAATTGCTTCATATAGATTACTTTCAATGAAGTTGTTCCAACTTAACTTTTTGTTTATTACCGGTCCCGTAAAGGTCGTCTCCGCCAATCGGCACTGGGTTCACGTGATAGACCTTTATCTCTCTCACGTGAGAGGAAGGCCGTGCTCAGTAGTGGGACGCTAATGGGCTTTGATGATGATGGTGATGATGAAACTTCGACTACTGGATAGTTCAATGCACATTGCGAATTGGCTAGACAAATTGATCTTTTCATTTTGTCTATTGGCGAATTTGTAAGGAGGATTTTGGCGAACATAACATTGCCCGGCAAGCGGCAATAGGCCCGCCACCTATTACGTGGGACCAATTATATAATTCGCGAATTGAGGGCGTATAATATGCCTCTGCCTTCGGGGAAACAGGCATGAATGTATGTATAAAATAAAATATGGATGGATCTATCCATTGGAAATAATTTAAAAATATCGTTCTTGGATTTTATTATGTGACACGGTATAATTACCTACCCTACTACCTGCCTACCCCTTCGGGAAACAGGCGTGAGTGTATATGTATGTAATGAGGATTAAATAGAAAAAGTGGCCGTGGTCAGAAAAAACTTCAGAAATTCCTAAACTTAAATATATTTTTTTACCGTCAGATTGAACTCGATCTGGCTGATGATAAGCAGTCGTTGCACTTCAAAACTAATATGTAAGTTTTACTCGGTAATTTTGAAACATTAGTAGATATATATTATAAAGCAATGTCAAGGGCACATACATATCGCATAATGTAAACTGACTTAAACGACACACAAGTCACGTTCTTCGACGTATGGAAATGAATAGTATTGTTAAAAAGCTGTAAGCGTTACATAATTATTGACACAGTTGCACGCTTCCAATATTATACAGAATGCTTTAATAACCATATCTAGTGTTAGTTGCTTATTTATGAAGTGATATTACCCATTTGCTTTTACCCCTTTATTATGTTACCGCTTATATTTCTTTCATTGCTGTTAAAAAAATAAATGGAATTTCAATTTTGTGTAAATGTTTGACGAATCTAAATGATCATGTTGATCTTAAAGACAATAAAGTATATTTAATTTAATTTTATTTTATTTTATTTTTTATTATTCCTATTAATTAAAAACTTGTTTTGTCAAATACTTCACTAAAGAAAACTGATCCTTTAAATGTTTCAAGTAAACGTCTTTAACCCTTATTCAAATATTGGGAAATTATTTCCCACTTGACAGTACCGTAATAAAAATCCATTTGATTAAGGGTTAAAAAAAAGTCTAGAAGCATGTACCAGAATTTATACGAGAAGCTAAACACACCCAAATAAACAAAAGCGACCCAATATATTTGGAAACCAAATTCTGTCGTAAAAGATAGAAAACTCGAACAGACTAAAGCAGAATTTTAAACGAGAGAGAAAAGAGGATTGTGTACACAAGTGACACTTGCATGTGCAAAGTACAAATATTGGACAAAGCACCGCTAACTCCGTGTACACAGATGAGTTTACAAGAACATCCATTGAGTACTGTACTATTGTTTAACATTGAAGTCGGTAATGAAACTGTCATTTGACATAGCATACCAATAGTTTATTAATTTATTGATAGAGTTAACTAGAGAGAAAAAGGTGACTTTACAAATGACTAACCCCACACAGAAAGAATCTGTACTGTAATATTGTTCAAATTTGAAGTACATACATAATATCCCCGAAGATAATGTATGATATTTTATTTTAAATGACTTTTCCAAATCTACTTCAAATTTATGAGTATTGGGATCCTGACAAGATCTGAGGAGCCCAAGCCAACGTCACCTGCCGATCAATGGACGAGGCTCTGGCCAACATACGAGTTCTCGGTAAGCGTCGATAGGCTTGCCACCTATTACGTGAGACCACCGTTAAAGCTAGCGAAATGAGGGCGTTTAATATGCCTGGCTGTAAAGTAGAATTCTAAGTGAAAATTTTAAAATAGTTAAATTTTTTTTTGATCGACTTAGAAAGATGATACTTTTAAACGACCAATCACATAGTTTGACGATTTATCTGTACGGACCAAAAAAATTCTAATAACATTTACCATAAATTCTTAAGATTACTTGCAAGCAAAATTTGTATGCTACAAAAAAGTTGTATGTTATAATAATATAATATACCTTATGGAATAGTGTTACGTTAAGTTAGTATTACATTTTTAAATCGGGCTAAACTCGTCAAGTTTTTCGGTTTTGAAGGTCGGAACAACACACTAATGTCCGTTCACAAAAATATGTATCCTTAATGGGAATCGAACCTACGACCTATTTTACAAGGGTTTGTTCACTGACCCCCGTACGGTGTAAGCCATGAAATATTAGTAACGTTTAAGGATAAATAAGTTATTATTTCATCAGTTACAAATGAGCTACAAACGTTAACTTTCATTGCGATAAATGAACCGACACGGTTCTGTTTCAACAGGTTTAACCAAACATGATGATAGCAAACGGCGTTAAACAAACAAGTAACTGGCCAATAATACATTTGAATCGATATTATATTATTTACATATATAAAAATATAAATTTTCTCTTACAATCACACTAATTATTTAGCCCCAAGATAAGTATCATTTAGAACTTGTATTACGGATACTAAAGAACGGATAAAAATAAATTAATCAAATTTTTTTTCTAAATACATACTTAATATAATTAGAAAACACCTAGACCAGGACAAATATTCATGCACATAAAGATTTTTCCTGTGTGGGAATCGAATTGACGACCTCAGGAGCCAAGATAAGTGCCGTTGTCATGTGCAACGGTATCTTTCATAAAGATAGATAGATATACTCTTTTTTGACCAAAAAACTTAAAAACTACAGATTACCTAGGCGATAGACCTAGGCGGTCTTATAGCTAAAAGCGATCTCTTCCAGACAACCCGACACAAAGGAGAGAACAGGAAACATAACTTCTGTCTTTGTGTATGTTTCTTATGTGCATAATTGTTAAATAAATAAGATATTTTTTATTAATGCTTATTATTATTGTAAGTTGTTCTTACTCGCGACGACTGATATGCAGTGATAGGAATAGGTAGTGCCTATTTGCCTAAACTTCGAAGAACAGAGACAAGAATCGGAGACTTCCTTAGGACTAAATTTTTTTACGGGACATTCTGTCCCGACTTTCGGGACAACACTTAAATACATTAAAAAAATATGCTACACACCTAAAGTTTTCGACTAGACATAACATTTATAATTTATAACTCCATAATAATAACTGTGGTAAATAATAAGGTGTGGATTAGCACATCGCACAAAAATCGCCGGTCGATATCGCTTTATGTTAATTGACTTTAAAGGAAATATAAAACACATAGAACATTGTTGTAACAAATATATATTATGTATATTATTTTTTTTAAAATGACGTAATTGGAAAGCATGAAACAAAATGTACAGACGGAAAAAACTTAAGTTACAAATTTAAAAACAATTTAGTAAAAAAATTTAGTCCTAAGGCAGTCTCCGATTCTTGTCTCTGTTCTTCGAAGTTTAGGCAAATAGGCACTACCTATTCCTATCACTGCTGATATGGCGTGGAGATCAGTAAATCTGCACTCCGCTTCTAAAGTCGAGGTTCCGATTCCGATACAAGACAATAATTTGTGTGCATGTCGGACAGGAGACAGTAGTAGTTTTTATCAGGACAGGTGGATGATGAATCTAGCATTGAAGTGATCAATTGATACCTATCTTGTTACTAGGTATGTTCATTATTACAGTCAAGTAGAGTCCACTGCTGAACATTAGCCTACCTAGTACATTATACTGGGGGTAGTTGCCCAACCACGCTGGGCAGGCGTGTTGGTGATCTCAGTACAAGCCAGTACGCAGGATGACGCTGCTACCCATCATCCGGTAGGATTTCTCTTCGTCGACTCTTACGACTCTCCATGAGATGAGAGGGGGTCGCACTATTCTAGGCCGGTACCACACAGCGCTCAGCCTCTGTTATAAAGACACTGTTGGAGTTACTAATAATAAATAAACACATCGCATGCTTAATGGAATGACTTAACTCAAAAAAGACGATTTTTGGGACATGACAAAAGAAGATCTTCTAAAGAATACTAGTCCTACTTGTAAGCGCATTAAATTGATACTGATTTATTAATTAGTAATTCTGCTTGTGTTTTGAACGTTTGATTAACATTGATTCGATCTCAGTAAGAAATAAATAGACGTAATTCAAACCTGACCTATCTATTAATGGGTCGATGTGCGTGCGACATGTTGCGTAACAACAAGCAACATGTAAAATCACAGGTCGCCTTAGACTACGTTTATCCAATAGTGGTCTCCACTCCAGCACGCGCAAAACATATTTATAAATTACATATCAAGGTATTGAATATGTGAGAGGAATGCTTAGCTCACTTCAATTTTTCGTTATATAAGTATCTAAACTAAACTCTTCAATATTAACAAAATAGCAAAAAACTTAATTAATGAAGTAAATATTGCACGGAACAACAATTAACACTCGCTATATTTTTATTGCACTGCGAACTTCCAAAGTAATTTTTTAAGATTATTATATAAAAAAAGGTTTTATGTTGTAAGTATGAATTATTTGCAATTAGGAAGGAGGTGAGCTCATTGGCGATTTTAGATTTACAAGAAACTAGGTAACCTTCACGACTCAAGAAGCTTCTAGACTAAAATCACATTCACAAGTTTTCTAACCTAACTAATCTAACCTCTTCAATATTAACAAAATAGCAAAAAATTTAATCAATAAAGTAAATATTGAACGGAACAACAATTAGCACTCGCTATATTTTTATTGCACTGCGAACTTCTAAAGTAGTTTTTCAAGATTATTATATAAAAAAAGAATTTATGTTGTAAGTAAGAATTCTTTGTAATTAGGAAGGAGGTGAGCTCATTGGCGATTTTAGATTTACAAGAAACTAGGTAACCTTCACGACTCAAGAAGCTTCTAGACAATCTAGAAAATAACATTTACAAGATTTTATTAATTTCAAAACGTGACGAGACTATTGCGACTTAAACCTGATGGTTAGTAACACGCCTCACTACATGCTATGGAAGGTTCCCTTCATCATCAGCCCAAGACAGTCCACTGCTGAACATATTATGTGCAAATAGAAGTTCATGAGCCATCCCGTAAACCGTAACGGTAATTATAAAGAAACTGAGGGCCTACTATAATTCAACGATAACGAAACTTTGTTATACCCATCCCTTTCACTCAAAAAGGAAATACCTAGAGTATGAAAGAGATCGGTATAACGAAGTTTCTTTTTTGTTGAATTAGAGTAGGCCATCTGGTACGGGAGAGCGTTCAACAATAAGCGCCGTATAAGCTAACATCTATCATCATAATGTTAACCAAATGAAATCCACTGCTTGACATAGGCAAAAGGATGCTAATGCTTACTATAATCATCACAGCACATTAACGTCCCACTACTGAGCACGAGCCTCCTCTCACATATCAAGGTGTGAGGGTATTGGGTCATACTCCACCACGCTGACCCAGTGCGGATTGGCGGAGAGCTTACTATGCCAAACACCTAAACAAATATATGTGTTACCGGCCAAACCCGATTATAGGACAAACTAGTATGGCCTAATTCAAACTAATTTAGGTGGGCTGCAACTATTATAATAAAATGTTTTTAATGGTAAGAAAAAAAATAACCTCAACATAATACAAAAGGAGAAGTATAAGTATCTCTTTTTGGGTTCGGTTGAGGTTATATTTTTTTTCTTACCATAAAAAATCACCATAAGTATCATAATAATAAAAACCATAAGTATCATTAAGAACTTGTGTTATGGATACTAAATAACGGATAAACATACATACATCCTTTTTTTTGTAAATAAATACTTAATATACATAGAAACACACCCAGACCAAAACAAATATTCATGTTCATGCACACAAAGATTTGTCCTGCGTGGGAATCGAACTTACGACCTTAGGAGCGGAGAACGGATATACTCGCCACCACGCCATATCGGTCGTCAAAAATAATCGTCGGTCGGTAAAAAATAAGTCGGTCGTAATAATTTTAATATAAACGAAATCAAGCATTAAAAGACAAAGTAAAAGCCACGAGACACAACTAGCCAACTTCTCCAGTCAGTCAATGTGCAAATCACCGAGGTAGTGTACGTACGTACCTATGGTTAGTGTACCGAACAAGCATAATACTATTATAGCTCGCATAACTCTTTCGCAACAAGATAGCAGACAGCAATAATTATAAAGAAACTGGTACGGAAGAGCGTCCGCCAATAAGCGGCGAAACTGTACACAGTATCCATGTTTTTGTTGGAGCTGATATGGGGCACAGGAAACTCGATATAGCCAGCACAGAACACTTGCGAGGTTTCTCCGCGCATCGCAGTTACGTTGATACTTATTATTATTAAGCCTTTATTGCCGAAACTACCCTAAACATTAATTATCTAACCTACTATAATATATATACATTAACACATCGGTTATTCTAGATAGTACTCAGCGTATCTTGTGACACATAGGCCTCTTCCAGCCTTTTCCACTCCTCTCTGTCTCTAGCTATCCTTGTCCAGGTAGCCTCTCCAATCTTACTTATATCGTCCATCTATCTTTTTGCCTGCCTGCCTCTTTTCCTTTTGCCATCACGTGGTTGCCACTCTGTTAAGATTTTAGTCCATTTCATTCTGCTATTTCTTGTTATACGTTGATACTAATGTTGCTTAAATATTTCTATTTTATCAAACAATCGGGCATTTTGCATGTTAGTTTATATTCACCAGAAAAATAATGGTTAATGGTTAAAGATATTTATTCTCAAAAGGCATATACAGTCACTTGAATGAGAACTTAAATTAACATACAAATAATTATTAATTACATCGTCGTCACTTAAAGATTACGCTCGCCCATCCAATGTATTCTATTTAATAGTTAGAGTAAGTATCAATAATATGTTGTAAGAGTTTTCGTTTGAATACATTAAACGAGCTTACATTTTTAATGTTCGAGGGTATTTTGTTATAAAGCTGCGCGCCTTCAAAGGTGATCAAAAATAATTAACAAAAATAATATTATATACGTGTCTAGGGCTCCTACCTAGACCTAAGGAGCCCAAGCCAACCTTACCTGCAAGTGGTGCACCTGCCGATTAACGAACGAGGCTCTGGCGAACATTACAGTGCCCGGTAAGCGGCAATAGGCTCGCCACCTATTACGTGGGCTATGTAATTGGCAAAGTGTGGGCGTATAGTATGCCTCTGCCTACCCCCTCGGGGAAACAGGCGTGATATTATGTATATATATATATGTATAATATTATTATTATTTTGTATTTATGTCGATTGGCGCCGTATGGTATCGGCCTAGAATAGTGCTACCCCCTCTCATCTCACGGGGAGTCGTAGGAGTCGACAAAGGGAAATCCTACCGCATGATGGGCAGCAGCAGAATCCTGTGTACTGGCAGTAAGTAGCTGGGATCAATAACCCGCTTGCCCAGTGTAGTGATTGTGAGCACACACGCCCAATATAATGTCATATAGCATAGAAGCCATTATTCAGCAGTAGACTTTACAAGGCTAATATGATGATGACAATTTATTTAGTTTGTTATTAAAGTATATCTTATTCTATATACTTTTTATAAAGGTTAAATGGTAGAGATCGCCTTGCAGAATTAAGTTCGCCTTTGGTACATTTTATATTTTTCTGATAGCGGGGAGGTTCCTTCTTGGAGGCAGGCTCAACATCGAACAAACCAATTGAGAACACCTATATTTATTTTTACACCGTTTATAGCTAGATCATGACCCTGCGTCTAGTGCCGCTTAGGCTTTGCGCGACTGTTCGAAAGAGTTACCGCGGCCTCGGGACAGAACAGGCTAAAGAAGTAACATGTATAGTTTTTAATCAGAAAAAGTCTGACACATTCCTTGCTCTATTCACAGCGAGAGATAATCATTCAATGATTTTCCATTCGAAAAAAAATGTGCCGGCTATGCTGTGTGATAACTACATAAATAAATACCTAGAATTCTTACCGATGACATCATACGACTAACCAGATCTTTACCAGTCATACCTGAAAATAAAAAATACTTTATTAAATAAATTAAACTTGCAAAAACGTCATATAAATAAAACTATGTCTAAACACACTCTAGTCTTCCTAGTTATTAATACGTTTTTATTAGCTTCAATTGTCTACAAGTCTTGATTGAAAACAATTCTCGCACTGAGCACGAGGCCCAACACACAAACCCAGAGAAGAGGGTTGATTAAGTTATACTTTACGCGGACTCAGTGTGAATTGGTGGAGGCAGTATTGTGTCTTTAACAGGGTATCATCCTAGCAGCCACTGCACGTCGACTTCTGAAAACAGACCTTCCTAATAGATTTCCTCATTGAGCTATCATGCATATACCGGCTTCCCGCCGCCTGGACCAGATCATCGATCCATTGCAGAACAAATGCAAACGTAGTAGACGACCGTCCGTCTACTATGTTTGCCGGTTTGCGGTCGCCATTAAAGAATCCTCATACCATTCCATCGGTTATATAACACGCTAAGATTAATAAATACCGTGTCGTATGGTACCGGCCTAAAATAGTGCCAATCCCACTTATCTCATGGGGAGTCGTAAGCATTGACGAAGAGAAATCCTACCGGATGATGGGCAGCAGCGTCATTTTTTTTAAAATATTTATTTGGAACAAACAACAGTTACACAATATATATTACTAAAAACACTTAAAGCTAGTGTACAGCATATGACTTAAATATATCCAATAATTTGTACAACCAGTAACATTATAATAATAATATCAAAAAGATAAATAAAAAGTCATGCTGCGTCCTGCCTTGAACTGCGATCACCAACCCACCTGCCCAGCGTAATGTTTATGGGAAGTTCCTGGTCAAAAGTGGACTTTAGGTATGTGGCTGATGTGGTGATGATGATGACCGTATTATAGCAGAAAAAAAAACTACTAGAGCCTAAAAGAATCAAAACCAATATTCAAATAACAGCGTACAGCTGGGAATGGTCGCGGTACTATTGTATGTTGAAACAGGTTCACTTAGACTGCAGACAGACTGACTGAAGCCCAAGTCATGAGAGTAAGCGGGTGGAGATAAATAATCTTTTTTCTTACTTACTTAACACAGATATAGTACTTCAGGCGTAGAAATACTGAGAATAAGTAAATTCTGAAGGAAAAGAAAACTTCGCGTTGAACTACATCAGTCAAAGACAATCGAAAATCTAACGAATATTTGGCGCACAAAAGCATAAAAAAATGTATGATGATGTATTTTTTTATTCATTCAATTATTACAAGCAAAAATGTATTTGTCTAGCCACTGTATTTGTCCTTGTTTTGTCTGATGTTGTCTAATATCCTGAATTGTTTCTCGATTTTGATTCGCGAGTAGGGAACAGTCGCGCATTTCTGCAAAGTAACGACTGAACCAATTGATGATGTAAATAAGAATAATTCAGCACCAATTATTAGAATTAGTACACATTATTTTATAAAATAAGCATTTTCGAGATATATTTGTTGTTGATGTTGTTCAGAACAACATTTCCAGAAGCGTTATGTTAACTTTATCCAGATTTCCCTTCGATCAACAATACAACTAGATAACGCATCACATACAAAAACAGAACTCAAATATGGCACCGAGTGACTATAGAATAAATAGATATAGGTATACCCTATGAAATGGAGCAAAACGACTTTTAGCTTTAATATTTTTTATCAAACTTACACCTTATCTGGAATATATAAAGCAAGCTTTTGTTTGTGTCAACATTCACTTACGCTTTTACGACATGAATGACAGAAAGCGATAAGAAATAGAAGTTCTTATCTAAACATTTTTTATACACATTGACTATTGTGTCTAAATTAGACTTTATTTGTTAACAAATAAGTTTAATAATAACTTAAAAAGTAAATCCATAGCTGCACTGTTCTGACACAACCAACTTATGGCAAACTCACGCGCCAACATTTGCCAATGTTGGCGCGTAGGTTGGCTTTACAAAGTTAATAGTGTAATGTTATTAAAAAGGCGAATATTTAATCTATTATATTATAAAATTATATTTACTTACCGAAAGTACGATATTCCGTCCGATACATTTTTTTTCGATAGTTATTTCCACAGTTTTTGAACACACACTGAGGCATTGTGGCACTTCCGCACGTTGGCGCAATCACAAGTGAACTAACTCGAAAATAAGACCCCACTTTGAAGTGAGGCGATATTTTCTCGACCGTTTTTAAGACTCTGACCCGTTATCTAGTTGTATTGTTGATCGAAGAGATTTCCATATAATAACAGCATAAACCTCGATCGCTTATACGTTGCGTCACATTGTAAGGTCACAATACCGCTACGCTAGCCGAGCGGGCGCCGCTGGCTACGACGACGCGACAACTTCGATAGCTACTTTTGCACACTGAGTATACACTGCTTCTACTATAGTATAAGAGTATCTTGCACAACGATCACTACTCTTGATTAGAACTTAATCTATTTAAAAACATCGTTCTGTCCCTCTCAATTTTAAACAAATGACTGAAAAGCCATGACTGTTTAAATCAAAAGCTTGAATCTAATGTAGAACTGTTGTGCAAGCACCATTAAGCTTTTTACTCCAGTGACTGGAGTAATCAGTATCTTTTATTCTTTGACATTTGCATATTGAAATGTTTTACTACTCGTAATAGCATGAAACCCTTACTTCATTGAACTTGCAGCCTCGTCATCGTCTCAGCCCATCAATGATCCATACTGCGCAAGGGTCTCTAAAACCATGGCAAGTTTCAGGTTTCTCCACCATGATGCACAGACTCAGTGCAAATTGCCAAAAGCAGATATGTTGCTGTTACAAATTTAAAAGCGGACCAATAGGGTCTCTAACTGGGCTTAACGGATCAACTGAAGCACGGACGCGTGCAATATTGAATGAAACACAAATTATCATCTATCTAAGAACTGACCTTAGTAAAATTTGATTTCATTCGGTGTTCGTCGCGAAATTACGAGAACTTCAAACGCACTGCACGTATAACTGCTTCTTTCTATATAGAAACCGGAATCCTAGTATTCATCATTATATCCTAGCATTATTACATTTGCCTTATAGTCCGAGAGCTGGCAAGAATTTTTGGGTAGGTATTTGAGGCAAGCTGAAAACTTGTCGTGTACCTCTTCTATTATATCCCAACACGAAACTGCAGACCTGGCTGGTGAGTAGCGGGGCTAAATCAACCCCCAAATTTTTAATTTTTTTTTTATTTTTTATACAAAAATATACTTGAGGCAATTTGTAATTTTTATATGTTGTAGTTTTATATTTACAGAATATAAAATAAAATAAGCCAGACGATTCAGCTGGGGTTTTAACATTGCCAGACGCGTCCAAAAATATATTGCAAAAAAATATAAAAAATGTATTTGAGGCAACTTGAAATTTTAATAGAGTTTTATTTATAACTAAAAAATAAGACTCTCAAAAAGACAGATCATTTCGGTGGGACTTTCTACCTGCCAGGTGATCTAACAAATTTTGTATGGGTGCGAGTGCGGAGCGCTATAGACAAACTGTAGAGTGAGAGAGAGCGTTTATCGGCAACTGTCTGCGTTCTTGCTTGCTGCGTTACTATTGGCTCTGACGAGGTCACGCGACTTACTATACCCATGTGGTTTTCAGTCGAAATTTTGGAGTAACTTTCCGGTGGGACTTCCTACCTGCCAGGTGATCTTATAAAGTAATGATTACAAAAATATAAAATTATAAAATCAGATTTATTGAAATAGAAAAATTATAATAGGTTGGGGAAAAAGTATTTTCGTATTTTTATATGAAAAGTCAAGACATTTTTTTCAAAGTTTATTTACATTTATTTACAATATATATGTACCGTTTTGTTGAATAACTTTCTGCCATTTTGTGGGCAGAGACATTATCCCGTTACTGTAGAAACTTTGGGGCTTCTGATCAAAAAAACGGGACAAATAGTTTTGGCAGTCCTCTCTTGAGGTCAACCTTACAGAACCTAAAGAATTCTGCAGAGACCGAAACAGGTGAAAATCTGAAGGCGCAAGGTCAGGGCTATATGGTGGATGCACTAGGACCTCCCAGTCGAACTCTCTTAATTTTTGCTGAGTGGCTAAAGATGTGTTTCGTCTAGCGTTATCGTGATGAAAGACCACACCCTTCCTGTTGATCAATTCCGGCCGTTTTCTCTCGACTGCTTCCTTTAATCTCATCAGTTGCTGGCAGTAAAGATCAGAATCGATGGTTTTGCCGGGCGGTAAAAGCTCATAATAAACAATGCCCTTCCAATCCCACCATACACACAGCATCACCTTATTTCGTGTTAGGCCAGGTTTGGCCACAGCCTGTGAAGCCTGGCCAACTTTCGACCACGACCTTTTTCGCACGTTCTTGTCGTACGTGATCCACTTTTCATCGCCAGTTATCAATCTCTTCAAAAACGGCTCGGTTTCATTACGTCTCAATAATGAATCGCAAATGAGTACACGGTTCATTAAGTTTCTTTGAGTGAGCTCGTGTGGCACCCAAATATCGAGCTTTTTTGTATAACCAGCTTTCTTCAAATGGGTCAAAACTGTTTTGTGGTCAATTCCCAGTTCTTCAGCTACATCGTAACTACTAATATGCCGATCTTGCTCCACTCTTTCAAAAATGGCGTCCATTTTATTCGTAACAGGGCGACCAGAGCGAGGTGCATCTTTAACATCAAAATTTCCGGACTGAAAACGTTTGAACCAAATTTGTGCTACTCTTACTGACACTGCATCAGGTCCATAAACATCACAAATTTTTTTCACTGCTTGAGTTGCATTTTTGCCTTTTTTATAATAATTATAATTTTTAAATGTATCGAATTTCTTCATTAGATTCACTCATTTTTACGGAGAGAAAAACAAATGAAAAATAGCGGGAAACAACGTTTTTTTTATTTTTTTCTTTTCTTTATAATGGAACCTTTTTAATGTTACCAAAACCAGCCAGACACAAATAGTACAGTCAAAAAAATTTTATAATAAGTTTATACCTACGTTATGCGAAAAGACTTTTTCCCCGACCTAATATAATGAAATACAGCTGCAGAATTATTAGGAATATACAAATACCAATGTAATTAATTCTCTGTCATATAAAAAAGAAATTATCATTCTTCTTCTGTAGATGCTTCTTCATCAGAGCTATCAGAATTAACTTCCGATTCATCGGTGTCTGCGAAAAGTAATACATATGGATTTATAAAATAAATCATAGAAATTAAAATGCAGCTGTTATAAAATGTGTACGCACCTGCAGTATCATTTTCAATATTATTTTGTTTATTGTTATCATGAACAATAGCGTCGAATACTGATTGCGGCATACAATCTCCGTCGAACCAGTGGCAATGTAGCGTATCCTCATGAAGTGTCCATCCGTTTGTATTTGGTGTCAAAGAGCTGGGGAATCGCAAATAGGCATTTCTCCAAATACTTGTTATATATTGCGTTCTTAAAAGATGTTGTTGTAATTCAGCTTTGCACGGAGGTAAAGTAGAAGGATCACAATTTTTTTAAGTTTTTTTGAATGGTTCATCTTCAGTGTTAGCTTTGTAAGTTGCCGATAAACGCTCTCTCTCACTCTACAGTTTGTCTATAGCGCTCCGCACCCATCCCATCCATACAAAATTTGTTAGATCACCTGGCAGGTGGAAAGTCCCACCGAAATGATCTGTCTTTTTGAGAGTCTTATTTTTTAGTTATAAATAATACTCTATTAAAATTTCAAGTTGCCTCAAATACATTTTTAATATTTTTTTGCAAAATATTTTTGGACGCGTCTGGCAATGTTAAAACCCCAGCTGAATCGTCTGGCTTATTTTATTTTATATTCTGTAAATATAAAACTACAACATATAAAAATTACAAATTGCCTCAAGTATATTTTTGTATAAAAAATAAAAAAAAAATTAAAAATTTGGGGGTTGATTTAGCCCCGCAACTCACCAGCCAGGTCTGCAGTTTCGTGTTGGGATATAATAGAAGAGGTACAGGACAAGTTTTCAGCTTGCCTCAAATACCTACCCAAAAATTCTTGCCAGCTCTCCTACTATTAGACTTAGCGCCCAGGGTCTGCTTACTGGTCTAACCAGATTTGGCTGAATTTCAGTTATTACATAGAGCGACTGCCGTCTGACCTCTGCGACCCAAAGGGAAACATTCTGTGATTAAACCAGTTGTCAGGATGTTAGAAGGCACTGACTTCCTAAAATCGACTGAAAGCTAGGACCAACGACTTAAAGTGGTCTCCGAGGCAAGCCCACAGGGTTTGAACCCGAGATGTTCTGAATTTGAAGTTTTGCCACTGGGCTGTTAGTACTCGTATTCATACTCGAAAATAAAGCTAATATAATCAAACCGCATTAACCATTGCATAACATTATTTATACACAGCTCTCGTGACGGGCCCCATCAATCTGCGATACACATCTTCAGAGTAAAGCGCAGGCCACACTGCCGGCTAGCCGTCGGGCGAAGCGAGGCGAGAGTATTTAAGCCGTACTAATTGACGAGTTTCTTGCAAAATTATTCTACGCTGTGCTCCTAAGCGTTGTAAATGTTCTGAACTTAAATGTTATAGACTCGAAATTTTGTAATAGAAGCATGTTTCCCTTATTCTTCCCTCATTCTATATTTTAAGCTATTGCATAGCTTCTATCGCGGGCCTTGAGCTTGAGACCGAATTCAGAAATTCCGTAACGAAAAAAAACCTAACACCCCCCACTCCGACCAGCACAGCGGTGATACTTTTTAGTTTTTCTATCTATCGATAAATAGCAGAACTTTTAATTACTTTTTGAAATATCACGCTTGTCTCTTTAGTTCAGCAACCCGCCTTTAGGTGGCATTGGTTGTATCGGCATTACTGCGAATGTGTATTTTTTTTTCTTGTATTATTTTCAATACTTTAATCTGTACTGGCGGGAGGACAAACTTAGAGATGATTTTTCTCGTTTCTTTCATGCCAGGCTGCGAGCTGCAAGCAAGCAGGCGAGCAGAAGTGCAAGAGGACATAACACTGCTAGTGATAAATCCGAATAAGCCTGTGTGTGAGTGAAGTGTGAGGGGGAAGTGAGCATTTTGTCACTTCTATTCATACTTCGCTCCACACCGTGAACTACAGAGCTAAGTAATTCACGAGTTGTCATTGTCAAAAAACGCTGGTATCGTCGGATATTTCGTTTACATCTTTTATATCACTTATGCTAATCTTTGTGCCTTGAACCTAGTTCATCTGAGGTCGGAGCTGCATAGCTTTCCCCGTCCATCCACCTCGATCATAATATCCTTGTCATACTAAATTAATTTATCTTACTCTTACCATCCACACTGAAATATACATCAGTCATCACGTCACATAATCTTCGCCTTTTCCCATTGCTCAAGCTCTTACTGATACCGTGAGGTATCGGCCTAGAATAGTACCACCCCCTCTCATCTCACGGGGAATCATAAGAGACGACGAAGAGAAATCGAACCGGATGATGGGCAGCTGTGTCATCCTGCGTGCTGGCTTAAACTGCTTTCACCAACCCGCCTGCCCAGCGCTGCAGTGAGGTGATTATGGGCCACATAATGTAATATATTGGGGAGGCTAATGTTCAGAAGTGAAATTTAAAAGAGTGATATGATGATTTTATTACAAGTATATATTTGTATTCTAGACGTTTTCTATTAATATTTTAAATGCGAAAGATTTGTGCGTTTTGTTACTTTTTCACGCCAATTTTCGGCAGTGGACTTTATAAAGCTGACATATATACATTTATACATACGCCTGTTTCCCGAAGTGGTAGGCAGATGCATATTATGCCCACACTTCGCCAATTATATTGTTGGTACGTAATAGGTAGCGAGCCAATTGCCGCTAACCGGGATCTGTTACGTTCGCCAGAGACTCGTCTGCTGATCAGCAGGTGCACCTCTTGCAGGTGATGCCGGCTCCTTAGATGCTGTTAGGGTCCCTATACACCTATTAAGCCGATATTACTGATAAATGGCGTTATGTATTTTTTTCAGTCACGGGTGCTACTCGCATTTAAAACCGCAGCAACAATAGACGTGTAAAGTTATCGCACGAATCGCTCGCACGCTGACTAGCTGACAATATGGCCAGTCTTTATATGTTTACACGAAGCGATATCTCGATTCTCAAATCGCATTAGCCAACAATCTGGAACGGTATTCGTTCGTTAAATTGGCTGATCAAGACCACTTTTACTGATGCTGAAATATCAATCGAATATCGGATTACAGTTTACACGAATTACAGTATAGAGTGGGCACGCGATTTCAAATGTCACTTTAACTATTACGAATATCATGGTACATTGTAAGACGATTGTTATTTACAAGACTAAGGAGATAAACTTATGAATAAGTCGACTTGAAGGTTGATTCAATTTAGATCTAAAAATACTTAACAGGGAGATACAACTTTTAAAAATTGTGGTTCCATATTCTAAATTTAGGGCATTCAAATGATTAAAAAAAATGGTTGTCTGTAAAGTCGGTTTACTGACAATAGTTAAAGGTGACAACGTCTTAAAAAAATACTGATGGAATAGTAGCATTTTTCAAAAAAAAAATTTAATTTAATTTGTTTAAAAAAGCAGCAGCTGTCCACGCAGACGCATCGCTCACTCAAGTAGGAGAGAGACGGATGTCGAACGTTGCCGAACGCAAAGGCCGATTGTGCTTCTTTGTCGCTCGTTCCGCGCTCTCGCTTGCACTTCAAGCCTTACATGGAACGCCTCAGAGCGAGGTAACGCCGCATGAGTCATGTTTTTTCGTGCGTGCAGCCGGCTCTATCGAATTATAAGACGTTGTCATGTCAAAAACAATTCTTAAAATCGGAAAGTTTAGGGATATCAATTCCAACTTTAAAAAACCGAATAAATTTTTTTGGCACAGGATTCGTCTCTTAAAGTAAGAATTAAGGTTTTCACTTTAAAACTGGCTTCAAGCCATGAAACAATAGAAATTCCATTGTTTCATTTTATCGACCGTCCATTACCTTACAGATTAAGCCTAGTAAGCCTATTAAGTTGTTTAAACGATTACTCTACGTTATTTCCACCATTACCCTACCACGCTTTCACAGCAGAACTAAATTAACTGAAATTAGGCACACTTGATTAGACATAGATGATTGATCTTGCATAGTATATATTGTGAGTGAATAAATAAATAAATAAATAAAAAGAATAAATGCAGGTTTTCCGTTTATGGAGGGACTAGTCTCCGCCATGGTCTGACGAGCACGACTGCATGGTTTGTGGCGACTAGCTAACGTTATGTGCTCTTGGTTCAACCCAACGGGCCACTTGCATAAAGTCATTCATATCGAGAATGCTAGAAGGCTGACGTAATAAATAACTGCAACTGGATATCTACGATGTCAGCATAAAAAACCATTACCAGGTATGTATTATTTACTTAGTGCTATAGTTTTTTTAAGGTAAAATTGCCGTTATGGATTGGTTAGTCTCCGTCATGATCTGACGCAATGGCGTACACACAGAAATAAACAGTGCATACTTTTAAGCTAACAAAATAACATTCTGATACCTGATTATTTTATTTCTTTAATTGTATGAGATTTTAGGACATTATTTAAAAAAAGCCGAGATGAGATTCTTGAGGCATTCTTCCTGAGGCATTTTGGGAAGCCTCGTTAGACTGAATGACGGACAATCCCCTCCCCCTTTAGAATCACGACAAATTTTGAGAAAAAATCCACAACAGACAGATAAACTGACAAACCTTGACAAATTCTGACAAAGAATCCATTTGCTTTTATTTCCTGATTATAGTACCGCTCATATCTCTTTCATTGTTGTTAAGAAGACAAATTATGGAATTTTCATTTTGTGTATAAATTTTACGAATCTAAATGATCCTGTTGATCTTAAAGACAATAAAGTATTTTTTTTTGCTTTAACTCAACATCCGAATCTCATGGTACAAGCTACAAACTGCATATCCAACCCGAAATCTCTGTGGACACGTCTAGTCTGACAGTAGCACTGCATGATTTGTAGCGACGACATTCTTCTTTTTCTTTTAAATAATGGCTATGTGCGTCTAGCACAGTGTCAAATAAAAGATTTATAAATAATAATAAATGAGAATTGCCTCCCCCTAAATCCTCAGTAAAGATGTAGGACTATACAGAAATCTCACTTCTTGAGAAAATTTGAAAAGTTATGTTGCACTGTTTTGTTTTATTTACCAGCACTCATGTACGTTCACAAATACTTAACGGTAATAAATCCACCGTTATTACACATTAATGTTCGATATATCACAAATTTTAGAAAATAAAACAAAACTGCAGACATGACGCTTTACTTTTCCGCCAAAAAGTCCCGCAGGCCAAGTGGTCCCGCAGGCCAAGTTTCACGTATGTGAAGTCATTCATATCGAAAATGCTAAAAAACTGTCGTAATAATAATTTCTTTCTCTAAGACTATTGCGTAATTAAAGTTATTATTTTCTTTTTTCAATTAATTTAAATACATAACATCATCATCATCATCATTTCAGCCATTCGAAGTCCACTGCTGAACACAGGCCTCCGCAATTGCTTTCCACGTAGATTGATCCCTTGCCGCCTGCATCCACCGGCTCCCCGCCGCCCTGACCATATCATCGGTACATCGCGTTGGGGGCCGCCCTCATTAAATAAATCTCATTAAATATATATAAATAAATATACATAATCATCGTGTTTCGCGTGATAGTAACCTCAAATAAATTCTACAACCTACCTCATGTCCGAAAAGGCGACTAGGTCCCTCTAGGGTCAATATTGCGTAGCCACCTCCAAACATTTGACAAGTTACAACTTAATAGATACATGGTTGTGGCAAATTTTCACCCCAAATGAGACATATGGCCGTTGTTCACTCGCATAATCGGTCCACTTGTTTAGGAGCTACATACACAGGGGCAAGTCATCAATTATAATTATAAAACACCTCTCATTTTGCGTAGGGGTTTAAAAGTTATACCTGTATTATTATAACCAGAATATTCACCAAATCGTACAGATATTCGAAAATGCCGGTACTCCAATCTTATTACCTATTGTCACATCAGCCACTCAGAAGACTGCTGAATATAGGCCTTGTCACTGCCACGAGCGTCCTAGCTCAGGTTATATTTATTTCTCATACCTAGTGTTTGAGTCTTTCATAAGTTATAGTTGACTGGACCGGGATGATAGTATAGTTGAAACCACTGTCACAGTATAGTTAAGTTTATTATAAGTTGCTTACAGGTTGGAGGTATGTTAGGAACTATATATAATTAATCAAATAAAAATCATTACTGCCGCGCGCCGAATAAGGTCGCGTGGTTAGCATAGCTCACCTAGATTTATAAACTTATGATTTACAAGATAATTTGGCCTGAGCGACATTCGGCCGCATTGTGGAGTTAACACAAAGGGTGATGCCGTCACAATTGGCAGTCCCCTCGCATTCGATCCTGAATTCATTAACGGTATTATGGCATATGAATCTGCTATTGAAACGCTGCATTGCAAAGCGTAATCAGTTTTGGAGAATTCACTTTATTGTTCTTTGATAAGTGTTTGTTTTTATAACTGGTAAGCAAGTGATGGATTAAAAATATCTTTGTAACAATTCCCGCGCTACTATAATTTCCCGAAAAATCGAGAAACTATGTTTACTAACGATAAACTACGAGAGTCAAACAACAACAACTCTCGTTTCAGCGTTGGTCGTGAAGACATCGTTGTTCTAAGGCTCGTCATAGACGCGTCGACGGCTGCCGCCGACAGGTGGCGACGGCTGCCGTCGCCTCTGCCGTTCCGACTTGCAGTTCGTCTGTATGAACCCTTAAGTGCGCACTAATGATCCACGTGGGAGCTAGCCCCTTTCCATATGTTACCTTAATCGCTTAACATAAGGCGTAACATATGTTTAGATTTCACTTTACGATCGATTTGGCGAGGGCGGTATATTGCTCCGTAGCGCAAAAGGTCAAGGGTTAGATTCCATTTATATATGATAGAGAGTATTTGTTTTTAATTTGTTTAGTAAAACTAATGAAAGAGTATGGAGATTCCACCACCCCGAAAATGTCAATATGACGTCGTTCAAAATTCAATATCCTGGTATAAAATATAGCTCTTCTTAATTTAAGAAATTACCTAGTTATATTTAAGCCTTTTTTTCAGACTTAATTTTAAAGTAAAACGAAACATCTTACAATTTGGTAAATTAGCATTTATTCTCATAATCTATTTTGACAAAATTGCATAATTGACGTTGTAGAACTGTAAACGCGTATGAATGAAGTCTAAAGTGTGCCAGGATCGTAGCAATTGGAAATGTGTGATCTCTTTCAACACCTACGGGAATAAGGGTTCTATGTACGGGTATAAAATCATCTCGACGTTGTCTAAAGAAATTTAGAAGGACCATTTTGAAAAGGGCTCTCGTAAACGGCAATTAGATAGCGAGAAGTATCTGATGTTTTGGACTGCATCGACTCTTACAGGGCAGTGGCCATGATGACGTGTTGACATGATGTCACATCATTAATATAGTAGACAAAACTACCTCCTTCGAAAATAGAGGTATTTTAATGGCATACACAAAATTAAAAAAGCATAGCCTGTGAGTTTCTTGCCAGTTCTTCTTACAGAGCGGTGGCTCGGAACTGGCGATTAGATTCACTTATACTTAAATATTTTTTGTTTTTGTTTTGTTGCATGTAAGTGAATCTAAGTTTCGTGATTTCAGTGTAATCATAATTCGGTAATAGTATATGGAATAAAAATATTATGTATAAAAAATATTTTAATGTAAATCAACATAATTATGTAAAAGTTGCTTCCTAAATGATTTTTTATTTCATTTTTATTTATTTATTTAAATATATTGAAGTTTGACAATAGAAAAGGCAGGTCAAACCGACGAGAATGTCTGAGTTAATGAGTAGCAAGTGTGTACTAAGAACGTAGCAAGTAGAAGAGTACGTAATCACCCTACCCCTACTGGAATAAGACGAGACAATATGCATATTCGTATAATTATATTGTTATAGCAAAAGCCTCCTCGTAATAAAACCATCCCGGCCATGTCTAAAGAAATTTGGAAGGTCCATTTTGAGAAGGGTTCTCGTAAACGGTAATAAGATCGCGACAACTTCCTCGCCGGTATGGAGGTCAGTATATTCATTTTTATGGCAAGCTCTTTATTGCGCGTTAGTTTTATGTCTGGGGTCTCCGTTTCATATTTTAGCACTAGACTGAGATTATTGTCTTATATTATTATGTTGACGAATGATTTGGCGTTAAAGTCAGTGTATCTGTTTTTGTTTTTAAATCAATTATGATGTTTAAATACATGGAAAAACCCAGTCAAGTTACCCATATTAATTTACCCAACTTTTATCCAGTGTGTGAGATATGAACAAATTAATAAGGTTTTAAAAAAATTGCAGAAAAAAGTATCTCAAACAGATGGTGGTGTAAGAGAAGGATAATTAATGTGAATGATGCTAAAAGTATGTGCCAGGAACGTAGCAAGGCAAGGAAATAAGGCATAACATGTGTGTTAAGATCCTATAGTTACGTATATAATATATCAAGCTTGCGAAACGAAAACCAAATGTAATTGATCGTCATGTTTACAAACTCACATACCCCAATCATGCCACCTTCAAAATGCAAATACCTTCCGACGTCAGTTGGCTAAGTCAGTCAAAACATTTAGTATAGCAAGCCAAAATAGCTTTTACTACATTCACTGTTAGGGTGTGTTCAGACTGTGGTGAGTGCGGCGTGGGGTACATTTTGATGAGTCTTAAATATAAATTTTAATAGTATATGAATGGCTCGTAGCTTTGCAGTATTCGGCGGTCGGAGAACGTCACCAAAGTGAACTAGCGTTCTCAAAAGACAGTTCTTTGAAAGGTGACAGCGTGTGTTGTGTGTCATTTAATATGGAGCGATTTTTTGTTTTCAGAAGGCACGTAAAGCTACCAACAGCTTAAAACTAATGTGGTATAGCTACCAGCAAAGTAAATAGGCCTTTAAGCCCTGCGTAGATTTTGGTGTAAGAGGTATTTACATCGCAATGACAGCTAGACAGAGATTAAGTGTAATCATTATCTCAACGTTTCTTATCGGCAGACAGCTTACACCTTAAAATAACACGTGCACTTTCATTGCGTGGACATTCACATAGCGTTTCAAAAGAAGTAGTTCCGTAGTAATGTTAATATTACTAAACAGAGTTTTGTTGAGAATTTTTATTGTAACTGGCGGGGAAAAAAACCAACCTTGACGATTTTCTAGCCCGTTCTTTTACGATCAAGCTCCCGCCGGCAGTGATTGGTAGCGTTAGTTTATAACTATAACATTTATAAGAGCTCTATTGAGCCAAACTTGAATAAATGATTTTTGATTTTGATTTTTTTCGAAACTTACGACATACCCTTGGGTTGTGAGATGAGATGGCGAGGATTTCCCAAAAGATTGCAGCATGATGTGTTTTAATAAGGGCATGAATGGTTTATTTAGAACTTTCACTCTGGTATTACAAGCGTCCGTAGGACGCGCAGACCATTTCTTACCTGGTGGGCCGCATGCGCATATTTTATTGTGACACGTCATAATACTACCTACATCCTGCCTGATGGTAAGCAGTCGATGCAGTTCAAAAAAATATAGGCGCTTCATACCGAGAAATAAGCACGGTGCAAAGCGCACCCACTCATGACGGCCTGCTAAAATACTGTTTCTAGCCATGCTTTTTTAACTCTTTTAATAATAATAATAAAAATGTTCATTTGGTACATTACAAATTACAATAAAAATAAAAAATCTTAGAGCTAACAATCTTAAATCTAAAATAGTACCAAAAAGGCCTCCGCTCAGCATTATGTCGCAACAAAGGTTGTCACGACGCTGGTTTTGGGTCTTTTGACCCAGTATTATTGGAAGTAGGAAACACATAAGTCGGCTGCGAGTTCCAGAGTTTATTGGTCTTACTCAGAAACGACTCATTAAATTTCTTCGTTCCATATTGATAGTGAAATTTCAAGCCGAATGGTCTTACCTACATAGAAACAACTTAAGTTCGAGTGCTGATTGACTGCGCTTCTCTCAATGTGAACGGACCCTAGTGGTCCGTCTGTAGTACGCGGACTGTTCTAGTTTCGGAATACATTAAAATTAGAACCTACGCCGAAGTTGGAATCAGATTTCACAGTTCTGTACATTGAAATTGTAAACTCGAAGAGTTAATGGATAGCTAACTTCACCCTGTGTAGTTTGTGCACCATTCAGAATCACTTATCACCATTTATGTTTTCTTAAATACGGGCTCACTCGTTTATAGTATTTGCCAATGACAAGTACGTAATTAAATAAATCAATTGATTTGCTTAAATGCAGCTCGTTCGTCATTTAGTCACTGTAAAAGTAAAGTCCGTCAAAGTCATACTAGTCAGTAAAGTGGAGTCATCTATGGGGTCATAAAGTTAACACGGAAAACATTCACTGTAATATGCCACTTACCTACAACTTTATACGTTGCCAAAGATGTCTAAACATCCACTATATTTAAGATAAGATAAGATAATAATTTATTTGAATCACAAACACACACATGTAGAAATATACAAAATAGACATAACAATCAAATTAAATTTTTTTAAAAATACACAAACGAGAACAGAAATATTTTTCACACCTGTGTGCAGTAGTGACGCAAAACGAGCTTACTACGTCTAGGCTATAGGTTCGTTTAGCTTTGGACTTCATTAGATCCATCTCTCGTGTATAAATATATTTTGTGATACCGCATTTACACAATCGTGCGAATCGCGAGGCGAATGGCGAGGCGAATAACGAACACGCATATGTAAACAGTCCGCTCGCTATTCGCCTCGTGCTTCGCCTCGCGATTCGCGCGCTCGCGTTGGGAGCGGTTTTTCGGACGCGAATCAAAGGGCACGAATGGCGAACACGAACTTACTGTTTACACATTCGCCTGCATTCAGTTGACAGCTAGCGCCCGACCCAACAAGACGTGTAGACAAAATGGAGTGGAGTGAAGTGCGAATTGTAGAATTCCTAGAACTTTTTCAAAAGGAAGACCTAAAATCATAAAATCCATAGTTTGGCTAAAACAAAATTAATTATCAACAAACATAGTAGAAGATATGAATTATTTACTATAATGTGTAATTCAATAAATTTTTTGTTCAACATTTCAGATTAAATAGGTACTTAAATTGTTCTATTGCGAGGACACGCTATCATCCACCATCGTCTGCGTCGACGGTTCTTTTTTACTTTTTTACGCAGAATATCTAAATAATTGTATAAACTCAATAAATGTAGCGCGCATGCCGCTATTATTTTCACGTCCTCCATGTTCGTGTGCGAATGTCAAAATGATTCACCCCGCGAATGTGTGAACAGTAGTTCGCGACGGCACTCGTATACGAATGTTTCGTCGAATGTTCGTCGAGTGCCGAGGCGAATGGCGAGCACGATTGTGTAAATGCGCTATCATAATAAAGGAATAGCACGGACTGCAGCCCTAACTAGGTCCTTACACGATGTTTTAGACTTTGCACTGTTGGACTCAACGTGCCTAGGCCCAACTCGCGTAGGAAGGTAATGAATACATATATTGTACCTCAAAAGCGAACTAACCTCGGTAGACATGCCTCATTGCCGAGAATGCTTAGCCATTACAACAAAGAGAATAGCGAAAGCGATTCAGATATTTATCACGGCTCTCTTGGGAAATTTAAATCTAAATTTCAGTCATCCTGTCACTGAAACAGATTTTAGGATTTCGTTGGATGCGTCTTTGTTTGTTATTTATCTTTAATATTATATTTCATACTTTTCTATTGTCTTTTGTTTCAATGTTGTGTTCATCTGTAATTGGGTTGCATGCTAGGTAAACTCTTATAATGTATAATTTTAAATGTAAACATGTAATCTGTTGGTGTACCAAATAAATAAACAAATAAAAATTGATAAATAAATTAGGGCACAGTTGAGTGCAAACTAAGATCCCAAGCTAGCTGGTACATTCCAACCGCGTTCTTTAAGAAATCATCATTTTTTAAACTAAAAACAACACTATCTCCTAAATGTGTTATGTCATTCAACTAACTAACGCACTTTGACTAATTGGGTTTAATTAGCGTGACGTAATGCAGCGAGTTGAAGGTCAGCGGTCTTTTCGATATAGCGCGAAGGTCAGTAATACTGGTCACCGCTCCTAAGCTTATGGGTTCGATTACCACACATGGCAAAATATTTGAGTTGTAGATTGATTGAATATTGAACCTATTCTGGTTGTGATAAGTATGTTAATATAAAAATAAAAGTTTTTGTACATTTATTTTAGTATCTATACATAGCAGAAGCTCTGTTATTATGTTTAGATACTTTTGTTTTCTAACTAATACTTGGATACTTGATTGTATTTTTGCACATCGATACCACTGATAGAATATGCCGCGGAATTATTTTTTTTAAGACCATATGTATTAGTGCCATATTCTAGCAAATAAAAATTTAAAAATTTAATATTATTATTTGCTTAGTTTGGGCTAACGAGCGATGTGTGTTATGTCATTAAAATATTTATTTGAATAAATTATACAATTTTTATTATAACACGGCGTTTGCAATACATACATACATACATTCACGCCTGTTTCCCCCAAGGGGGAGGCAGAGGCATATTATACGCCCACACTTCGACAATTATATAGTTGCTCCCACGTAAGAGGTGGCGAGCCTATTGCCGCTAACCGGGCACTGCTATGTTCGCCAGAGCCTCGTCCGTTGATCGGCAGGTGCACCACTTGTAGGTGAGGTTGGCTTGGGCTCCTCAGGTCTTGGTAAGATCCCTATACACCCTTTACGATTTAGGCGTTTACAAGTTTATTTAATATCGCGTTTCGGCAATATCAGAAAACTATAGGTATGTGCTGGTCGTTAAGCCAGGTCAAGCATGCTATTGGTCTAGTCAAAAATCTCTAACAGCAGAATGCGAGACGCTTGTCTCCGCCGCACAGGTAGGCGTGATGGAGTATGACCCAAACTCCTCTCACCTTGATTCGTAAGCAGAGTCCTGGACCCAGTAATTGGCACGTTAATATACGACATATTATATTTTATTCAACTTTGTTAAACTACAAACAAACAAGCAAGCACAGACAAAAATATTCAACCATTAGTCCTTACATATAAATTGTGAGCTCCGGAAATCAATACCACATAGGTAATACTACATACATGCATACAAAACACGAAATGGCCCATTCAAATCAGAAATGCGTTGCAACAAAAAGAATCGGAATACCAATATTCTACATGGGAGACAAAGCATCGTCTACAGCTCGATGCGTTCATACAAAAGACGCGTGCATACATACATACACACATTCAGTACGCCTTTATACCTTCCCCCTTTCGTACTCACAATATGCATTGCCGTCGATGGATGGAACGAGAGATGAAAGAATTTGAAAAACTTTTACTTGTGATTTTTTTGGCCCTCTTTCAATCTTGTAATAAGGTACTTTAGGCTGGGTTCACTTATTTGTATATTAAGGATTAAAACGCTTGCCTGTTACGTCCTTACTTAAAAAAAATGCGTGGTATTCTTTTCGATTTGAAATCAACACACATAATCATGCATTTGTCCTTTGTGAAATACAAACTCAGGAGCGAATTGCAGGCAGAGCCATGCACAAAGATTACGGGTGTGTTTGGCACTCGTAGCTCCATGAGACCACATGAAGCTTCATCAGCATTATCATCATCTCAGCCACATAACGTCCACTGTTGAACATAGACTTCCCCTATATATTTCCACATTCAGCGATCCTGAGTCGCCTGCATCCACCGGGATCCAACATCATATCATAAAACTTAGGGTATGCATTGCTCAGTTACCTATCTGATAAGCACACCACTGACTACATACACTAAGTATATTTTCTTGTAACTGGCGGGAGAAAAAACTAACCTAGACGATATTCTCGCCCTTTCTTTTACGATCAAGCCCGCAGTAAATAGGCGCGCTAGTTTTTGAGTTTTGACCTCCATAATCTTTTGAGCCAAACTTGAATGACTGATTTAGATTTTTTTTTACACGTTTGAGATGTCAGCCATATTATCGGTATAAACTTCTACACTTCTAATATAATATGTTAGTAAGATTTCAGTATAGGAAAATGCTTTTACACCAACAAAACCATACGACTAGAATTATCCACTAAGTTTCAACACAACACACCAACAACGCCGGCTAGATCAAAGCCACGTTCGGTACTTAACTCGTTTTAGAGCACAAGGGGCACTCCCCAAGGTTTTAGAGGCTTTCATCGACGGATACCGATTCAGTAGTACTTTCACAGTTCAACGAACCGTTCTATATTATTCGTTGCTATGGTATTCATTTTGTTATGGTTTTTTAGACGGTTAAATTGATCAAGTCCGACTTGTTAGTATTACTTTTAAAATCCATAAAATGTGATTTCGTGTTATATGAAATAGCAACTATTGTAAGCCCCTGAGGCAGATCTAAGCCTGTACTGCACCACCTATCCTGTAACCTGTGTTCGCAAAAAACTATTTGATTGATTGAAATCTTTTTCGCTATGATTAAATAAGCAAAATTTCGTCGCTGTTGAAAGAATACCTCGTATGTCTAAAATTAATTCTTTTTTTTTGTAAAAATCGTATGAAAACCACTTGTTTTAATAATACGGCAAAACTAAATTTAATGAAATTATACTTCATTATCTTTTTTGGTTTAATTCAGTGCCTTAATTTTAAAAATCTCGTAACTACGTAGATATAGAACAGAAAATCTCTTATGTCATTTCTCTGGCATAATCCAGTTGAGTATTGCATTGGTTAATAGCATAAATAAGGCCTTTTTATCAGTGAAATTTGAGACATAACCACATAAACCTTTTTAAACATAGACAAAATTAACCGTTTGTTTCGTTTCAAATTCAAATTTCTTTATTTGCTTTAAATAGGGTAGGTATACAAATTTGGTCTTAAAGTTACAATTTTAGGAGCTTAACCTATTTAGCCGTATAAAAAGGCAAACCTTAAACATAATTAGATTATTATTATTGAAATTAAAATATCATTGTTATCATTACAATATCATAAGTAAAATTAAATATAATTCCTGTATAGTTTGGATTTCTGGACATACGAGATTATTATTCTACAGCGACGATTTTGCAGTTAAAATTACAGTTTTGATAGACTATCTGTGAAGCAAACGCTAATATGACCTTACTGGGATATTGAAAAATAATACCTTAGAGGTCATTTTTCAATACTACGACCCGATATTAAATAATCATCTGAGCGTTATACCAGTTGCGACCTTACGGACCCGAGGTCTGCTTTATAAGCCGAATTTAAAATGGAATTCGTAAACACTACTCGATAAAAGGACACGTATTTTTTAAATAGATCGTATCATAATTTTATTAAAAGGACGGATAAACAAATAACGACGATTAGAAAACCATACCTTAAATTAGTATTTTATTTAATTTTTTATTTGTTCAATATCCACAGCTCCAAATGATAAATTACAGAATTTTGTTTGAAACTTATAGCTAATGACGGATTTTATATACACAGGTTTAAAATGTATTACGCGATAACTGGCGAACTTAATAGTGCCCGGTAAGCAGTAATAGGCTCGCCACCTATTACGTGGGACCGACAATGTAATTAGCGAAGTGTGGACGTATAATATGCCTCTGCCTACCCCTTCGGGGAAACAGGCGTGAATGTATGTTATGAGGTAGGCACAATTAAGAAACACACTATAAAACATTACACACACGCACAAAGTATATATATATTACACAAATATTACAGGTAAATTGCATGAAGTTTGGCAGAGGTTGTTCAAGAAATAGTAAAAGTTATAGCCAAGCCTAAATTTAATAGGTAACACCGTTTAGGGTTTATAATTAAAATGTAAATAATCATGGCTTCTAAGCTGTCGGTAGAAGCGAACGCCCGGGCGGAAACCATACTTAGCCATACTTACTATAATTAACATCTACGTAAATAACTTAAATTACTAGAAAATCTTAAGTTCGCATTTTCATTTATTAGAGCTTCTGTCTGACTTCGTGACTAGTTACGTCGTGCTTCACGCGTTTTAGTGAAGTGGCTGTAATGATATCGACAATGCAGTTAATTTTTAATTTTACACAAATCTTTATTCAGATCTTTCATTATCAGATTTTTCATCATCATATCAGCCCATTGACGTCCCACTACTGAGCACGGGCATCCTCTTACGAACCAAGGTGAGAGGGTATTGGGTTATACTCCACCACGCGGTACCAGTGCGGATTGGTGGAGGCAGGTGGGTTGCGTCATGCTTTTAAAAAACTTCCTCTAACTTAGCTTAACGACTACCACATATGGTGTTAACCGGGACCAACGCTTTAAATGCCTGTTCGAAGCACGGAAGCGCTCGTTATTAAATGCTACACAAACGGTCACTAATCCAAGGACTGACCTCTGTGAACTCTGCTGTACTTCAGTGATCGTCATCGTCAACTTAGCACCGCGAAGCTATAGAGTTCTAGGTCTTTATCGTTCTTCACATAATAGAATCTTTTGTTTTTATATCTGGGTCTGCTAAGAAAGGTCGCCTAACATGGTATGAGCACTGCTATGCTTGTTGGCCTTGTTGCTCAGCTATATTAAGCTAAAATAACGTTGTATAACAAAAGCAAAGACGCTAATGTAACATCAAAGGGACACCATTCGCAGACAGATGTATTTTGCGGCTCACGGCATGACCTTGCTCCACTTTTAACAACAAAATCGTATCCGTTAACTAGCTCCTCTTATTTGTAAAATTATTATATATAATATTATATATAAAATATTATAAAATAAAATGTGCTTAAGACAATCTGCTGATATATCGTAGATTAGACATGAACCATCACTTTTGACATTACGTCATTACATTATTATTATTATTAAATTATTTTTTTTAAATGCATCCTTCGTAACACTATTTTCTACGTCTAAAGACAATTTACACCAAGCAAAAAATGGTACACAAAGTTCGACCGTTTTACCTTGGGTAAGTCCATCATATGGTTTGATTAGCTTATCTAATGAATAACCTCATCTCAGTTAAAACAGTGAGCTTACCCTGGGCCCTATGCTTAAAAAGACTTAAACTAAATGTGGTTCATAGCGTAACCAGCAACGTTATCCACGACATATGTGAAATATATAAATCAACACTTCATAAATTAAAGACTTATTGCATAGTTTAAAATGGAATGCAAAACAATAAAAATACAATAGATCCCATCAACGTAATTATATCCCAATGGCCGAATGCGCCCAACATCGTCTACTAGTCTACGATATAATTCGATACAAGAGACATCACTAGCAGGTAGAGGTCGTCGGCCGCAACTTTTTGCGGCGCACGACCCTGCTCCATTTCCTGCGACTAATGAGATGCATCATCTTATGGCTTGACTTTAAAACATAGTCAAATAATACAAGTGACATTTTCGTCTATATCATCCTTACTTGTAATAATAATCGGTATCTTGATATCCAAAATAAAAAAAAAGCTAAAATTCTAGTAGGCTGCACGCCACATACCTACACCACCGCCAATTCAAACTGGGTTTACGTGGTGGGGCATGATTTGAATTCCTTTACTTTCAGATCCGCTTGGGGGAGTATGACCACAACTTCTTCTGAACCGTGGTTTGTGAGAGAATGCCCGTATCTAGTAGCAAAGTAAAATTAAGTACAATAGTCGACAAGTCTTACTACACTTCCTATACTATGCGTTGACGAGACGAAACTTAGCTTATGTTATACATTTGCGTCTGTAGGCTGGCGTTACGTCGGATTATGCAAATCGGGAGCTCTCGATAAGCTTACAAGATAAGTGCAGTCTCCGAACACACGGATGAAGCTGTAAGACTGTCAGCTAATATTTTAATTTAAAGAATTACATATATCAATTTCCTTAGACATTCGACAAAGAGGTTTTCAGTCTCATACTAAGCAAAGCTTGTACTTTTCAAGACGACGACTTTTAAGTATTAATACACATACATACATACATTCACGCCTGTTTCCCTGAAGAGGTAGGTAGAGGCATATTATACGCCCACACTTCGCTAATTATATAGTTGGTCCTACGTAATAGGTGGCAAGCCTAGTGCCGCTTATCAGGAACTTGCTTCTTTGCCAGGTGAGGTTGGCTTAGGGTCCAAGTATGATGGTACGATCCCTGTACACTCTTTTCATCTACAAAATTTCAATCCATAAAATATGTACTTAATTAAATAAATATTCTCTTACTATCACACCAATTATTTACTTCCAAGATAATTATCATTCCGAACTTGGGTTATAGACACTAAACATATTTAAATACATATAGGGAATTGGCCAGTATCGGGATTAACGTGGGTTTCCATTCATGCTAAGGGGCGGCGTGGATTGACGGGCGAGGAGAAATCATTGAACACCATATTTACCAATTACAATTAACATCCAAATAAGTCTCTTTGCTATCGAAATCTAATTACACTTAAAAAGCTAACACAAGATATTACGCGAATATAAAGACGCCTAGGCTGGCTGCAAACCGATCCTCCATCAGCAGCTAGCTAGCACCATGCCGCCAACGAACCGAGTTCCCTCAAGCGAGCTGTCACCCAACCCTCATTGACAGTGACATTCGCTTCACTATGCTTTAATGTCTCTGATATCGTTTATCTATGACCACAATTACGAAAGCGCTGTCATACTTATTTTTTACTTATTATAATAGGAAAACAACAGAACAGAACAAATATTCATATTCATGCACACAAAGATTTTTCCTGTGTGGGAGTCGAACCCACGACCTGAGGAACGGAGAACAGGTATACCCTCCACGCCATATCGATCGTCAATAAAATGTGTGTTTTTTTTAAGCTGTAATACTTAGCTTTATTCACGCCAATTAGCTTATTTGCTTACTCTTTCTAATAAATTTCAATGCTTAGGGGACGTACAATAATTACGTGAGGTGTTTTTTTTTAAATTTGGACCCCCCTCTCCCCCTTGGTGATATTTGGTGAGATGTGGTCGGACCCCGTCATCGGAGATTTACCCAATATTTTTTAAATAATTTAATTTATTTGATTTGTCTTCTATGTACTACATTTTTCTGTGAAATAAGAGGAGAATAATGTTACCACGTTTACGGTGCTCTATAACGAATGATGACCAGTATTGATATTATAATACAAAATTTTACTGTGATATAAAAATGTATATTCTCTGAATTAAAAAGTTGACGTGAGATTTTTATTGACCCCCGCCCCCCCTTGGTGAGATGTGGCCGGACCCCCCTCCCCTATTTTAGACTCACGTAATTAATGGACGTCCCCTTACTATATGTATAAGTCAGCTTTAGTAAGAGACGTGAAACATAAATCATTGAGCCATCGATCAAACCGACCCACATTCACGCTAAGTACCGTTCCACGGAAACGCATACAAATTGCAACCGACCGAACGTTCACACGCTAATTGGTTTACAAGCCTAATAAGCGCAGCCCGAAACTCTTTACCGGTAGGTAAGCTTATTAGAGATTATATTTAGTCATTTGACGGTATAGCGTTATGTTAACAGCTCTGCTTGTAAGGTGATTTCGCTTCTCACATAGGAATTTTTTTTGGTACATAAACATTATTTCTAGTTTAGATGTGTTTCCTCTACGCCGTGTGGTACCGGCCTAGAATAATGCCACCCCCTCTCATCTCACGGGGAGTCGTAAGAGTCGACGAAGAGAAATCCTACCGGATGATGGGCAGCAGCGTCATCCTGCGTACTGACTTGAACTGCGATCACCAACCCGCCAGCCCAGCGTGGTGATTATGGGCAAATACCCCTAATAAAAGTAATCTATTGGGGAGGCTAATGTTCAGCAGTGGACTTTATAACTGTTATAAGGATAAGGATTGGATGTGTTTCCTTGTATTGTATTATACTTAAGTGTGTATTGAGAAGAATAATGTTTAGGGACTGCATAAAGTGATAATCTTGAGCAACGACTTGTCGTTCTTACTGAACATGGAAGCGTCCGATATTGTTGTATCTGTTCAATAAACCATTTTTATATTATATGCTACAGAAACTGTCACCCATCCGAGAAGAGATCTCTGCTTATCAATTGTGGTTGTTTACATACAACAGAGATACGAGCGTTTCCAAGCAGGACACTAAATAAATAAATAGGGTATATGGGGCACCCTGATCATCATCATATCCTAGCATTATCCCGGTTGCCCTATACTTAAGCTTAGGGCCCAGGGTCTGCTCACTGGTTTAACCAGATTTGGCTTAGTTTCAGTTATTACATGGAGCGACTGCCGTCTCACCTCCGCAACCCAAAGGGAAACATCATTCTATGTTTAAACCAGCTGGCTGAATGTTAGAAGGCACTGACTTCCTAATAACGGATGGGGCACCCTGAATCTGATGAAAAAGAAAATCTTCTTGTAAGTGAAAATGGAAGGCTAGCATGTAATAAATACTCCCAAAAGAAATCAGTCGCGAAACCACGACAAATATCAATTACACATGGATAATACCGGTATTATAACAGCGGTCAGCATGCCATGCACGTCTGACCATACAGTAATAACGGTTAACTATAACATTCATAAAATATTAGAAGGCCCTTGGCAATAATTGCTTACAAATTACTAGTAGGAACACGACAAAACATAAAAATATGAAATCAAATGAAATATATTTACCTTGATATCAAAATACTAAAAGTCTGCGAAGGCACTGCAGATTTTTTTTAATATAACCATTTTTTTATTATTTGTTAAATAGGATATTGTAACAAGCATGTTTTACAAATGATTACAATGAATTATTAAACTTCTGTAAAATATTGCCAATACAATGTCTGATTAAAGTAGCTGTACTGAAAGAAGAAATTGTAAACATAGATCAACTTAGTTCAAATAATAGAAATTAATAACTTAAAACAACTGTCAAATATTAATATATAGGTTGTACCAAACTACAATACGTACTTGTATAGAACGAGAATGTCTCGTCACTGTTGTCTTAGATATTAAATACAATCCCGGGATACTGGCCACATACATAGAAAATCAGCATTAATATAATTTGTACAATAAATATATTTAAAAAAAAATTTTATATATACATAATATGTGTTCTTTGTTTCCAATAAATCATATACTAGCAGAAAACCAGCGTAAAATTAGTAACAATTTTTTTTAATGAACTATAATATAGGGATTCTACAAACATCTTGGGAGCTCAAGCCAACCTTACCTGCAAGTGGTGCACCTGCTGATCAACGGACGAAGCTCAGGCGAACATAAAAGTTTCCTATAAGCGGCTTAGGCGTGATTGTATGTAATAGGTTGGGGAAAAAGTCTTTTCGTATTTTTGTATGAAAAGTCAAGACATTTTTTCCAAAGTTTATTTATATTTATTTACAATATATATGTACCGTTTTGTTGAATAACTTTCTGCCATTTTGTGGGCAGAGACATTATCCCGTTACTGTAGAAACTTTGGGACTTCTGATCAAAAAAACGGGACAAATAGTTTTGGCAGTCCTCTCTTGAGGTCAACCTTACATAACCTAAAGAATTCTGCAGAGACCGAATCAGGTGAAAATCTGAAGGCGCAAGGTCAGGGCTATATGATGGATGCACTAGGACCTCCCAGTCGAACTCTCTTAATTTTTGCTGAGTGGCTAAAGATGTGTGTGGTCTAGCGTTATCGTGATGAAAGACCACACCCTTCCTGTTAATCAATTCCGGCCGTTTTCTCTCGACTGCTTCCTTTAATCTCATCAGTTGCTGGCAGTAAAGATCAGAATCGATGGTTTTGCCGGGCGGTAAAAGCTCATAATAAACAATGCCCTTCCAATCCCACCATACACACAGCATCACCTTATTTCGTGTTAGGCCAGGTTTGGCCACAGTCTGTGAAGCCTGGCCAACTTTCGACCACGACCTTTTTCGCACGTTCTTGTCGTACGTGATCCACTTTTCATCGCCAGTTATCAATCTCTTCAAAAACGGCTCGGTTTCATTACGTCTCAATAATGAATCGCAAACGAGTACACGGTTCATTAAGTTTCTTTGAGTGAGCTCGTGTGGCACCCAAATATCGAGCTTTTTTGTAAAACCAGCTTTCTTCAAATGGGTCAAAACTGTTTTGTGGTCAATTCCCAGTTCTTCAGCTACATCGTAACTACTAATATGCCGATCTTGCTCCACTCTTTCAAAAATGGCGTCCATTTTATTCGTAACAGGGCGACCAGAGCGAGGTGCATCTTTAACATCAAAATTTCCGGACTGAAAACGTTTGAACCAAATTTGTGCTACTCTTACTGACACTGCATCAGGTCCATAAACATCACAAATTTTTTTCACTGCTTGAGTTGCATTTTTGCCTTTTTTATAATAAAATTTTAAAATGTATCGAATTTCTTCATTAGCTTCACTCATTTTTACGGAGAGAAAAACAAATGAAAAATAGCGGGAAACAACTTTTTTTTATTTTTTTCTTTTCTTTATAATGGAACCTTTTTAATGTTACCAAAACCAGCCAGACACAACTAGTACAGTCAAAAAAATTTTATAATAAGTTTATACCTACGTTATGCGAAAAGACTTTTTCCCCGACCTAATATATAAATTTAAGTTTCCTTGTTTAGGAATCGCGAAGTAACTTAAAAAGTCGGATAGAATTTTACCCTACAAATTGGCACCTTAGTCATGGTTTCTGAAGACCCGTTACCGCGTCAAGTGGACCACAAAATACGTGTTACAAAAATAGCATATTATTACATATGACACATGATATTTCTTTGATATAAGATAGGTTGGATGCCGCTAAGATATAACCGTTACTGCTACAGTACGCGTGCGATCTAAGCGAATGCAGTTAGCTCTGAGATTTAGGCGCGCTCTTTCCATTAAAGATTTAAAGAGTAAGTTAAATTATTCCTTTACCAAAAGTTGGCACTAAGCTCCTGGACGGTTACAATATCAGATACTACAGATATGATACGTTGCAGACCCTTGAAACCATTTCACCATTTTGTAATCTCTTTAGGAAATTTCATCAGTTATATTTAAGGATATCCCAGTTAGCAATAACCTGAACGTTAGTCTATCCTACTAATATTATAAATGCGAAAGTAACTCTGTCTGTCTGCCTTTTCTTCACGCCTAAACTGCTGAACAGATGTGTGAAATTTGGTACAGACATAGTTTAGAGCTGCAGAAAGGACACAGGATAGATTTTATCCCAAAAATTCCGCGGGAGCGGGAACTTCTCAAAAATCCCGCGAGATAGGGGATTATGTGGGTAAAACCAAAAATCTGTCGAGTCACTATTCCACACGAACGAAGTCGCGGGCAAGAGCTAGTCATAATATAACCCAGAAATATCGTAAATATCATTGCAAATAAAGAAAGAGTTCAGAGAACCGACGATGTATTAAAACGTTATTCATACGAATGAAAAGACCGCGTACTATCCAATGTACCGATGATCTGGTAAAGACATCAGGATGCCAGTAATAGGAGGTGGATGGAAATCGACTGATGTGTAGAGCAGTCGGGAACGTCTATGTTCAGCAGTAGACAGATTTATTGACAAACCTTGACAAACTCTGACAAAGAATACTGAAGTATTTGTTTACGCAAAAACGTTGACCGTAATTAGGTCATGTCGCAATCCGTAGTAGTAAGCAATTTAATTAATGAATTTTATTTGATTCATTCAATAAACTGACATTAAGGTCTAAGCATGTTTTAATTAATCTCCACTCCAACACCCGAATATCACAATACATTTTGCTTTTATTTCTCTCTCTTTCTTGATTATGCTACCGCCCATAGATGAATCTAACTGATCTTGTTAATCTTAAAGACAATAAAGTGTATTTTTTTTTATTTTACTTCTTGTATCTGAAATGATAATTATGAAAACATCAACAACATTAACCAGGCATTGCTAAATAAATCCATAGAAAATAATAAATTATTTTCCTAATATAGTCAGACAGCTCTCACAAATTACAAGTCGGCGAATTTCCCAAACGACAATATTGTAAACATTAGTATAGGGACCTTCTCTCCCAGAGTGATACAGTGATTGATAGATTTACGATTTTGTCTGTGACATACCGTTATTGATTGTGATTACATTGGATTGGAAATACAACATACAACCTGTTAATGGGCCCGGTGGGTGTATCGTCGCTTTGGAGAGTAAGTTTCTTAAATAAAATAATATAGCAGAGAACCATTATATGCCCATATTTCGCTAACTATGACGACCGATATAGCGTGGAGGTCAGTATACCTGCACTTCGCTCCAGATGTCGTGGGTTCGATTCCCACACAGGACAAATCTTTATGTGCATGAACATGAATATTTGTTCTGGTCTGGGTGTTTCCCTATGTATATTTAGTATCTATATATTTACAAAAAGATAAAAAAGTATTTAAGTATGTTTATCCTTTAGTATCCACAAGTTCTTAGTGATACTTATCTTGGAACTAAATAATTGGTGTGATTGTAAGAGAATATTTATTTAAACTGTTATACCCACGTTAAGACAAGCCTATAGCCGCCCACTGGATACTTATGTGTTTGCCTGAGCCTCGCCTGTTAATCGGCAGATGCACCACTTGCGGTTGAGTTCGGCTTGGCTTCCTATACACGTTTCTTAAATAACTACAGGACCAAATGGCATGGCTGGATTTATTGGAACAAGCAGCTAGAATGCCTTTCGTCACGGTTCGAGCTGACGCGGTACGTTGATAGGACTAGATGTAAACCCGCTGCTTTCTAGACCACCGGCGTTCACACCAAGTATGAAGATAAGAACTGCATACCCTTTTTTTTTAATGGAAAATCATCAAATGACCTTTTCCCGCTGTTTGTGTCAGACTTCTACTGACTAAAAACTATCCATGTTCCTTCATTTGAGCATGCTACGTACCGAGGCCGCGGTAACCCTTTCGAAAAGTCTCGCAACGAGACCTGCATACCCTAAGCCTTGCTAAATTTCTATAACACACAAGATAGCACACTAGATAAAGAGCTACTAGCTTTACTGTATAACCTATTTGAAAGAATGAATAAATATTTTTCTTTCTTTTCTTTCTTTCTTTCTTATTTAAAATACTTGTGAAACACCGTTGCACTGGACTCCACTTTGCCCAATGTTTTCCACGCTGCTTGAAGTTACGGAAGATCATAGTAAGAAAGGAGGTCACGGACCTTAAGCATCTTACAGAACGACTGAAGGAGGAGCATTGTATTATATTGTTACAAACACAAACTTTGTTATTGACCCTCACACGATAGCATCCTGGTGCATCTTACCTGCAAACAAAAGATAACAGGGTCAGTTTACAGTTCTCATAGTTATCATACATTTAGGTAAACAGAGATAAGGCTATAAATTGGGCACCACTCTGCATACATGGACATTTTTCTTATATCAATTCGAATATTCTTCGATATATTCTTAGCGCAGTAAATGCAGTTTGCATTCTTATTTATTTTATTTATTCATTTAACAATTTATGCACATAAGGAACATACACAAAGATAGAAGTTATGAAATACATGTACAACGGCTAAGCAGTGCAGTCCCTAAAAGGAATTTCTTCCAGCAGACCGAAAAAAGGAAAAAACATATTCAAAGTAGACACGTGCACTAAACAATAAAAAACTAAAATCAAACAATAACATACTAAAATGAAGCGCTCGTAGCTCTGCGGTGTTCGGTGGTTGGAAACGATCACCAAAGTACAGCAGAGTTTACAGAGGTCAGTCCTTGGATGGGTGACCGTTTGTGTGGCATTTGATATCGAGCGCTTCCGTGCTTCGGAAGGCACGTTAAGCCGTTGGTCCCGGTTATCACTAAATGTGGTAGTCGTTAAGCCATGTTAGAGGCCTCATGGGCGGCTTGAAAAATTCTAACAGCAGGACGCCATACACCTGCCTCCGCCAATCCGCACTGGGTCAGCGTGGTGGAGTATGACCCAATACCCTCACACTTTGATTTGTGTGAGGAGGCTCGTGCTCAGTAGTGGGACGTTAATGGGCTGTGATGATGATGATGATGAACATACTAAAATTAAACAATTAGACAAAAAGGCACAGCTAGCAGGCAGCAAGGAAGTGTTCCTATATTGCTTTCTTAAAAATGGAAATTCTTATTATGTCGTGGCGATTAATTAATCTTTTTCTATTCATCTCCCTCATCATTTGACGACCGATATGGCGTGGTGGCGAGTATACCCGCACTCCACTCCTGAGGTCGTGGGTTCGATTCCCACACAGGACAAATATTTGTGTGTATAAAAAATGAATATTTGTTCTGGTCTGGGTGTTTTCCTATGTATATTAAGTATGTATTTACAAAAAAAAAAGTATTTATGCATGTTTATCCGTTATTTAGTATTCATAACACAAGTTCTTAATGATACTTATCTTGGAACTAAATAATTGGTGTAAGTGTCAGAAATATTTATTTATTATTTTATTTTATTTATCAAGATTGTCGACTCTAGCTGTTCTCATTAAAATACCGACTGTTTGTAATTACTAAGTCGTCGAATTGAGCGGCTATTGTATCTAGTCTCTGTGATCGTGACAACATTTTTACGGTTGACAGCAGTCGTTTTGTAAGTCGTGACGTATTGTTTTACGACTGTCGAGCTAGCACTTTTCATTGAACTTGACAAATTGTAGTCATGGCAAAGTCGTGTGCTAATTTATATCGGGTCGCACTGTTTATGAGTACCACTATTTGAATACTCAAGCCACGTCGCTTTACACGATACGATAATCTGTCGGGACTTCTTGGCGGGAAAGTGAAGCGTCATGTCTGCAGTTTTGTTTTATATTTTAAAATTTGTGATATTTCGAACATTAATGTCTAATAACGGTGGATTATTAACCGTTTAGTGTTTGTGAACGTACATGAGTGTTGGTAAAGGAAACAAAACAGTTCAACATCACTTTTCAAATTCTCTCAAGAAGTCCATGTTCACATCTTTACTGAGGACTCAAGGGGTTTAGGGGGGGACATCTCATTTATCATCTTTATAACCACTCATTCTAATTTCCTATGATTATATGTTATTATTAATATATCTCTTACTTGACACTGGCTAAATGTGCTAAACGCACGAAGCCATTATTTATTTAAAAAACAAAAAGATAATCTGTCATCACCTTACGATTAGGAAAGCGCCCTTATAGTTTTGATAACGTCTTTTGACGATCTCTATATAAAATGAGAGGTGTCTAGCGTCTTATCCACATTTACACTAGACGATATTCCATTGTTAAAAAAAAAAACCTTAATCCATCAAAAACTCCTAAACAAACACAAATACAGTGCCAAAAACCTGCGGTTAACGCTGGTCACCGAATTAAACTCACAATAAACTTTCAAATAACAAACAGGCTATCAAAATCATTAAGCGCAACCATTTGCTTTGAAATTTAAATTCATCTTGACTTACGAACGAAATTAGCCGGTGTTAAAGTAGCTAATTTATTTGGAGCTAGCTGGGAAAATGAGGAATTTAAACTAGCCTAACAACGTTGGTTTAATCTCAGCACTAGGCTGAGTAAAACTGAGTACTAACTTAACTAGGCGGAATGCAGAGTTTTAGAGTGGTTTTCGTTGATAACTTTGTAGTTGCCTCTTTATTTTAGGACTAGCTTTCGCCCTTGTTTTGGGTGTATATATATTTGAAGTGACTCGTTATAATTACTACTTACATTTTGACTGTAAGTAAGCAGTCCAAGCAGTTTACGTATGATACCCACATTTGTGCAAATAAATGATTTGATTTGATATTATAGATTATGATTTACAGTTTGGCAGATGTTAAGTAGATATTTGTTGTTATGATTAAAATATTTACTTTTTCTTTCTTTTCTTTCTTCTTTAAACAGGCTTAAAAAAGTTGAAGCATTGTATCTATACCATGACATAAGCGCTATAACAAGCGTTTACATACATTTATAATTTCACTCCTCTTTCCCGTAGGGGTAGGCAGAGATCACATCCTTCCACTCGCTTAGATCACATCGCTCTTAGCTTCATTCACACTCATTTCGCCTTTTCATACACGCCGATCGGTTTAAGGTACTTTTGACTTGCCCATTCTTCAAAATCTTCTGGATTTGGTCTTTAAAGGTCTTACGTGGGCTACCACTTCCAATTATTCCATTCACTTTACACATACACAAGCGTTTAATGCTACCTAATCATTATCATCAAAAAGAAAAATTTAAAATCATTTATTCAAGTTTGTCTCAAAAGAGCTCTTATGACGGTCAAAACTTAAAAACTAACGCACCCATTCACTGCGGGCGGGAGCTTGATCGTAAAAGAACGGGCAAGAAAATCGTCAAGGTTAGTTTTTTCTTCTGGCACCATCATCAGCCCCAGAATTGTATGCAGCCATCATACGTGATAAATTCATCTTGCAGATGTATGTCTCTCGCCATCAAGCTTTTAGTAAAACGCCTTCCATTCCAGAACATTCCTGCTCTAACGGCTATCACTTCTACGTCATATGCGGCCTGCTTTCAGCGATTCCAACGTAATCATAGCTGATCATACGACTTTTTTAAAATCATTCGTTGATCTTGCGTGGACGTCACTCGTCAGGTTTCCTGTTGAAGGGTTCCCCCCATTTTTGAACCTTTCGAGCCTAACAGCTGTCAGTTCTACTTGCTATATGCCCAGCTTGCTCATTGATTTTTTTTTATTTAAAAAAAAAAAAAAAGGATTTACGTAGGTTTTTTATCCGTTCTGTAGTACCTTTAATACAAGCAAGCTCTCCTAATTTTGAAGATAATGTATTGAACCGTCTACCTACTTAACTTGGAGCTAGTTAATCTCAATGTGTAAGGCCAGAGTATAATACAACTAAATTATATATAACCCTATCACACTGTTAGTCTATCAACTACCAGCGCTCCCCCAGTTGAACAAATTTGCCAATAGCATTAAGATATTACTGTCAATGTTCCCGAGTTTGCTGTAATCGGTTTATTACAAACGTTGCGACTCGTGCGACGCAAGCCTATTCTTGGCCTAACTATCGTGTATATGGGGACTGTGGTTTGGCCTATGTGCGGGATAATTTAATTAATATCAGATTGCCTTCCAAAGTTGTGATGTGATATTGTTTATTTAATGAGACAATTGAATGTGGAATGATATTTGAAGACAGTTCCTTATCCTAGAATATTAAGGTACCTCAGGCATCTTATCACAAATTAAGGGAATTTGTTCCGGTCTGGGTATTTCTTATGTGTATATTTCTAAAAATGAATAATATAACAACCATAACAGAAGTTCTTACAGATACTTATCTAAATAATTGGTGTGATTGCAACAAAATCATTTATATTTACTCTATCACGCAAACTCATTGGGATTTGGCAGAGGCAGATGTCTGGTGTCCTGATATTAGATATTACCAAGCCTCCCAAAATGGTAAATCGGCTTAACGACTACCACATGTAGAAGCAACGGAAACCAAGTAAAAATCACAAAGTTATTATCATCATCTGTCGTGTGGTACCGGGCTAGAATAGTGCCACCCCCTCTCATCTCACGGAGAGTCGTAAGAATCGACAAAGAGTAATCCTACCAGATGATAGGCAGCAGCATCATCTTGCATACTGGCTTGAACTGCGATCATCAACCCGCCTGCCCGGCGTGGTGATTATGGCCAGATACTCTCAATAGAGTGTATCTGTATATAAGAGTATCTATTAGGGACGCTAATGATCAGCAGTGGACATTTGAAAGCTGATATGACGATCATCATCTCAGTCCATTAACTGAGTCCCACTACTGAGCATGGGCACTTGCGAATCACGGTGCAAGAGATTCCATACTCCAATGGTCATAGTACAGCACATTCACCCAGAGCGGATTGGCGGAGACACGTAGTTGCTAGGTCACACATCCCAGCTCTGATATCTAAAAACTCTACTTAAATTTGGTGTCCACCAAATTTTAAGACACTAAAAGCTTTCCGCTAATTTCAATACCAATATGGAAAACGAATTTCTCATTTTCTGATTATACTTACGTATAAGTACTTTCACCGTCATTATAAAATCTCGAGCAATTAGGGTAAACCAATGTGATATGCTGATTGCTGATATGATAAGCTCAAAGAAAGGCACGTTAAGTGTTATGCGTCCAGCGTCCGTGACGGATGAAGAAATATCAGCTTGCAATGAACTCAAATAACCTTATGTTTGCTTGCCGTTTGTAAGGATTGGCATACTTCAATATGAGTGCATAATTTCCTAATTTGTATATATGGAAATATTTGCATGTCTCAGCTTGAAGTCTTATAAGAAAGAGTATTTACATATGTTGATCCGCCGTCTCATACAAAGATATTTAGAAGAAAAAAAAAAAATTTCGTCATCGTAGCCCAATAACATTCCATATCTAAGCTCGGGGCTACGAACACGAACCAAAGTCTTCAAGATCATCAAGAGATTTAGGTCAAACTTCACAGCGCGGACCCAACACGCACGCGGTGAAGGCAGAGTAAGGAGGTTTGTGGCCTCCATTTTCAAAACTTTTCTGGCACAAAATTGCGTTTCGTGTAGTAACTAATATTTTAACGACGCCAGCTTAACATGTTATTCGAAACGTTTTCAATACGCACGCGGCGAAGGCAGAGTAAGGAGGTTTGTGGCGCTTTATTGTCATAAGTTTTTAGGCGCAAAATAACGTGTCAAAGTAAGTAACGTAAGCTTACCATGTTATTAGAAACACGAAAACGCTTAATATTAAATCGTCCTAACTATTATTCCTACCCGTGGTAGAGTATACCCTCTCAATTTGCTTAGCAAGAATAGTGGAACAGTAAGACATTATTATTAATAATACATATATAATATCACGCCTATTTTCGCCAGTTACATTGGTCCCACGTAATAGATGGCGAGCCTATTGCCTTCTACCGCGAACTTTTCTGTTCGCCAGAGCCTCGTCCGTTGATCGGCAGGTGCACCACTTGTTTGCGGGACTTTCCGACCGGGTTACCGCGGCCTCTGTACGTGGCAGGGTCAAAAAGAGAAACATGGATGGATTTTAGTCAGTAGAAGTCTGACAAACCTTCCCGCTCCACCCACTGCGGGCTCCCCCGCCTTCTCATTTGATGATTTTCCATCTAAAATAAAAAAAGGTGCACCACTTGCAGGTGAGGTTGTCTTTGGCTCCTAATTATTATTATTCTGATAACTATTAACTTACTTAATGAATTTGCCATACCACATGCCTAATACGCCGTCATAAAACGACTATCTAGCTATAAACGTCAGCTAACATAAACCCTCAGTCCATATTTCGGGACGCAACATCGTCCCCCTACACATCGCTACTCGTTGCTAATGCAATAATAAAGCAATTTGCTCGAACCTCACCACTCGCCTGCGACACTCGTATAGCGAGCGCGGAATAGTACACATGTGTAAGTGATATTTACTGCCAACAATATGTGTGTCGACTATAATTGCAAACTTTCTTCCGTTTCGTTGCTTGGTACAACCATAAACATATCCTAGCATTATCCCGGTTGCACAGACATAAACTTAGAGCCTGGGTGAGCTCATTGGTTTCACCAGATTTAAATTTAAATTATTACATGAAGCGACTGCCGTCTGACCTTCGCAACTCACGGGGATATATGACAGGGAAATGTTTGACGGTACCGGCTTCCTGATCACAAATGCTAATCAAATATGTGCGCAACCAGGGTTTGAACTCGAGGCCCTCTGAACTATGGGCCTCGACACTCGGCTATGGTTATTTGTTACTTTATAAGACTCGGTATTTAAGGTAAGTATTCCTATTTTCTAATATTATATATTTACCTAGTATCATCAGGTCAGCTTATAAACGTAACTCTCGCCGGAGACACTCTCTATATGCGCGGAATATTACACATGTGTAAGTTGATATCCTATACCGCCAACAATATGTGTCGACTATAATTGCTAGGTTGCTTCCGTGCATTATGTTTAGTAGCTGGTACAAGCTTAAAACGGTGTAAAGAACAAAATTTACTACAATTCAACACTCACAGAACTTAACTCAGTAACAATTATTAAATTAAGCAGATAATATTTAAACAAAGTAATTAAATAATTTTCAAATAATTAGCTGTAATAGACACAACTTACACAGATATACACGCACCCATTCATACCTTTCTTTTATAATAACTCAGGCAGTCCGACAAAATTTTCGACCATTCATCCGCTAACAGGTCACATTCAGGATTGGTGTGGCATGCATTAAATGATGAAACGATAGTAGTTATTGGGAATAGTAGATATCATGTCTTAGTAACATAAGCTCAGCCTATAAAAGGAACATTACTGAGCACGTGCCTTTTTCTTAATTTTTTGAATCTTTTTTATGTACGTCTGTAACAAAATGCATTTACGCACTGTCTCCCGGCCAAAGGGGGACCGAGAGAGGTGTGTGGGGTGAGCCACCAGCAGACACGACCGCCAGCATTAATATGCACTAAAAATCTTCCGACGACGCGCGCCGCTTGTTGAGGAAGAGGCGGTGGGCCAGTACCTGCGTTGCAGCTCTGACATCCCGCCCGCGGCCAACGTCCCCCGGACCAAAACCGGGAGGACCTCCTCAGAGAGACGCAGTGGACGCGCCCCTCCTACCTCCTTGTGCGACCATAGCGTGTCGCCGACTTCTCGGAGGGTCAATGGTTAGACAGCAGGGGCCCCTTGCCCCCGTTGCCTAAGACCCTCCTGGCGCTGCTGGACGGTCCCTCCTGGCCCGACCGCTGCGACCTCCACAATTCCCTATTAATTTCCCCCCCGGTAGTCAGTACTAAGTGCATCAGAGTCGACTGAGCACGTGCCTGTCCTATTAGTATCCACCTCTCGCCGTTTGACATGTGTCGCCACCGTACAAGCGATTAATGAAACGTACAGATGAATAAAATCCCAAATCGCGCAGTACAGAACTCCCACAGACACGTTTCATCTAGACTTTAGATCTAGATATCTCCGTGCTAAATATGTAATAAATATGTAAAAAAAAAAAAATGTGAAATATATTGATCTCTGTTAAATTGTAGCAAGATTGCGGCTCACTCCAAATGGAATATTTAGGCGTCAAATTACATATATGAAGGTATGTTACATTTTGAGAACGTGCCCAGTACAATCCACAATAACGATCAAATGCCATAGAACGTCGTCTTAACGATGCGACTTGGATGTCAGGCGGCGGAAGTGCTTCCTGCATGCATTAAACATCACAACATGTATCAAGGGACGCATTAGATATTAATATCTCCATTTACACACGCTGAATGAGAAGCAGCGAAGAGTGTTGTAGCTGAATAGATATTTTCTGTTGATATCGAGTAAGAAGATAGATTAAAAATATGAAGGACGATATGATCAGAAAGGAAGAAGGATTCCAAAAGGGGTTAAATGGTAGGCGAGGATATGCTGCATCGATTCCAGGTAAACTTGGAGAAAGGCAGGATGATAATGATCAAAATTCAAAATTCAAATTCAATTATTCAAGTTTGGCTCAAAAACTAGCGCGCCCATTCACTGCGGGCGGGAGCTTGATCGTAAAAGAAAGGGCAAGAAAATCGTCAAGGTTAGATTTTTCTCCCGCCAGTTACAAGAAAATGTACTTAGTAGTAAGATTGAGTTAACACTACATCCGTATATCACATATGGTGAAAGTAGCTGTCTGTCAGTTACGCTCTAAAATATGAATTTGTACTAATAAGCCACCAAAACACATGTATTAGTTCTGAGTCTTGGTTATTTTAGGGACAACCGAAACGAAATGGCATCTGTGTAGTCAAGGAAGTGAACGTTTGGTAGCACGCTTCAACCATGGATCGCTTTCTTGCGGGTTGTTTATTATTTTTAATGTAAGGAAAATGCGTTACGAAATAATCGTCTTGGAGGGACCAAGTGGGAAGTGTGTGCTGGGAGATGCAGCTCCAGTAAAAATCTGACGCCTGCTGTTTATACTTGAGGATAAGAACTCCACAGTCCGCAATCCCGATTGCGGCCATCTGGATTGTCTCAGAGTAACATCAGTCATTGTGGGCTTGTTGAGTTGATTCAGTCAGCCACTCTATCTTCAGCTGAACAAACTCCAATGCTGAAATTAAGCCTCTTCCAGATTTTTGTCGAACTTCCAGGTTGTTGTTAAAAACAAATAATAGTCTACATCTTTCGGTCTTCTAGCAGTTGCCCGCTACCTAATTTACTACAACTTCAAATAAATAATAATAAATTATTTCAAACAATTACACCAATTATTTAGTTCCAAGATAAGTATCATTAAGAGCTTGTGTTATGGATACTAAATAACTGATAAATATACTTTTTTTTTTTGTATAAATTAATTTACATAGAAAACACCACCCAGACCAGAACAAATATTCATGTTCATGCACTCAAAGATTTGTCCTGTGTGGGAATCGAACCCACGACCTCAGGAGCGGAAGGCTGGTATACTGACCTCCACGCCATATCGGCCGTCTTTGCTCCAACTTATGGGGTCCATTCGTGTCATGCATGCTCCTTTTATTCACTTCTTGATCAGTTCCATTTCCTTTCTCGATCATACTATTCTACACACACTATTACTATTCCTTATTCGATCGTTCTTGTTTCCTTTTTTCCTGATATGGCCTCATTAAGCCACAATGTCTAGTAATAAAACACAATTTTAAACCAACACCTGGACCTTTAGCTTTGGTTATTTTTTTAATAGTGAATTTACAACATTATGGTCGGGACTACTTAAGCTCTGTAATGAAGTCCTCTGAAAGCAGGATACTGATCCCGTATGAGCTTAACCTGGGCGAGGCAACATAATGAGGGTTCGCCCTAAATAAAGCTCGTCTTAGTCCATTTACTCAGGATGCGGTGCTAAGTGCCACAACATGAGCATGCATGATTTTAGCTTTTGTGTGTTTGCAAATTTGCAGTCTAAAGTGGCAGTGGGCGGGGCACATAGCTCGAACTGACTGATGAGGCGTTAAGGATCTTAAATGTTAATCATGAACTGGGAAACATAGTGAAGGACGGTCCTACCCAATTAACCTCTGATTCGGCAAGCCGGAGGCAGCCGGTGGATGCAGATTGCAAGCGGCTCGAGATTGACCGACGAGGAGAACAATTCGGAAGGCCTATGATCAACGGTGGACTTCTAAGAATAAGATAAAATTATTTAATTGGTCCACACAATTAGGTACTTATATTTCATGAAGTTTTAAAGGCATAATAATGCCAACAGAAAAAAAAGAACACAAAAAAAATCCCTAACTAGAATACGTAGACCAGTAAAAGATCCCCTTCTCAGCTCGAAGCTAGGGTTATGAAACCAAAGCGCTGGTATTCCGAAGGGGCCTAAGTGCACTGTCACGGTCAAACACATACAATCCATAACATAAATAAATAGTTAACAATAAATTAAGTACGCCAATAAAGCTGAAAATAATACAATTATTTTGCGAAACGGAACGTTCAAATTACTTCTGAATCACAAGTTCAGATGGCTTAGATAATTATGACATAATGATGTTTGTAAATGCTTCGATTTAGTCATGATGCGATGCAAAGTTGACAAAATCTGAGCGATATCGACAGCTAGTCGATTTGATACAAATGGTCAAAATTATAGCCGAACTAAAGTAGCTATCGGAATTTGATTGAGCTATACTCTGGGTATGCAGTGCTTATTACAGTTGTTGGTGTGCACGCCACTAACTTTAGGGAAATAAAATAGCCTATGTCGGTCCTTCCCAAGGGATCAAACTTTCTTCATATAATAATCCCAAATTGATTTATCTCTCGCTACGCATTTCAGAAATTCTTTATTTTCCTTATGTATAAAATATTTTTAATTTTTCTCAACGTTATATTTCATTTCATTTCATTTATTTATTGCATATCACATTACAAAAATGAGGTGGTACAGAAATTACGGTATACATGTGACGCCCTGGGAGGGCACAGCAATTCAAGAGGGCTTACTACTAGTTATTATCATTCTTAACATGTTACATTTTTATTAGAAAAAAGAATTTTATTATTAGAAATTATTATTATACTTACTTAACATTATACCACAAATTATTGGTAATTATTTTTATTATACATCCATATTATTATTTATATACATTTTTATTAGAAAAAAGAATGAAGAATTTTATTATTAGAAAGTATTATTATTATTATACTTAACATTACACCACAAATTATTGGTAATTATTTTTATTATACATCCATATTATTATTTATAATATACATTTAATTAAATTGCATTTTAACCATTTTTATCGTCAAAAAAATCTTGTAAGTTGTAATAACATTTATCTATTAGAAAAGTTTTAAGCCTATTGCTGAAAAGGTTTATATTCTCTGAATTTTCAATAGAATTAGGAATATGATTGTATATTTTAATTGTCATGCTATGGGGGCTAGATGTTACAAATTTTAAATAGGTAAAGGGGTTTTTTAGTTTATTTTGATATCTGTTGTTTCTTTTAATTTTTTTCTCTGGCGAATATAAAATAGGATATTTTTTAACAGATTTGCAAGATTCAAGAATGTAGATAGATGTTACGGTTAATATCTTGTGCTTGATGAAAAGTGGCCTACACGATATTATATTAGGTACAGTCAGCGCCATTTTATGAGGTAAAGTCAGCGTTATATTTTCATACTAAAATATAAACTATATACCTACTAAGCACTATAAATACGAAACACGTCTTTATTTTAAATAAATAAATAATTTCTTACAATTACACCTATTTTCAAAGTCAAAGTCAAATTACTTTTTATTTCATAAACTATTACTTACATAGGACTTGAAAACGTCAAAATTATAAAAAAATAACAAAAACAAATAAAATATAATTATACTATACTATACACGAAGCTTAGATTCACTTGCAACCAAACAATTTAAAAAAACAAAAAAATATTTAAGTGTAAGTGAATCTAAGTGCCAGTTCCGAGCCACCGCTCTGTAAGAAGAACTGGCAAGAAACTCACAGGCTATGCTCTTTTAAATTATCGATTGGTTAGTTACAATCTTTATTTGTCTGTGACGCTATACACAATGCAACATAATATAACATTATTATCTAGTTTAAGATGAGTTTTATTAAGAACTTGTGTTATGGATACTACCTACATACCTAAGCGGTAAGCTATAAGGCCGCCAGTTGTACCGCTTTTCTTTTGCAATTGTTTTCTTGTTTTATTTTTAATTTGGTGTACAATAAAGAATTTTCTATCTATCTACATTTTTTTTGCAAATACATACTTCATACGCATAGGAAACACCCAGACCCAAATAAATACTCATATTTATGTTTACAAAGATTTGCGAAGCGGAGTGCCGGTATACTGACCTCCACGCCATATCATGATGTGTATGAGGAGGTTAATGAATGTGAATGAAGCTAAAAGTGTGTGCCAAGATCGTAGTAAGTGAAAAGATGTGATCTCTGCCTACCCCTACGGGAAAGAGGCGTGACATTATGTATATATGTACGCCATATCAGTAGTCTAATTATTGTGAAGAGCGTTAGGGCGTGTTCCGAAATATAATATGGCGCTTTTGGTGCTATCAACTATTTACATACATACATCCACGCCTGTTTCTCCGAAGGGGTATGCAGAGGCATATTATACGCACATTCCTCAAAAATTATATAGTCGGTCCTACGTAAAAGGTAGCGAACTTATAGCCGCTTTGCAGGAAATTTTATGTTTGCCAAAGCCTCGTCCGTTGATCGATGGGTGCACCACTTGTACGTGAGGTTGGCTTGGGCTCCTCGGGTCCTACCAAGAGGTAAGATCCCTATACACCCTGACTGACTATACATTATATTATCAACTTAAAGAACAGTTGGCAAATAAAACAATGAGAAAATATATTCTGTAATTTTCTTGAAGACCCTAGGGAGATTGAGTTACTTATAAAACATTTATTTTTTATTCTCTCCTGTGTCTGCACAATTAATTAAATGTATACTTCAATTTATGTATAAAATTAGAAAGTTAGTTGCTTCAGGAGAATTGCCAGTATCTCTATTTTTTTTACTTTAGAATATTTTTCACTATGACAAAGGTGCAAACTTTATAAGTTAATTTACAAACTATCTTATAGTTATTCTTTACTTTTATACGTCGTTTAGTATCCATAACACAAGCTCATTTAGGGGCAAGGTGATGCTTTGTGAAATGTTTAAAAATACTGTTATTATAGACAAATCTTTGTGTGCATGAACATGAATATTTGTTCTGGTCTGGGTGTTTTCCTATGTATATTAAGAATTTATTTACAAAAAAAAAGTATTTAAGTATGTTTATCCGTTGTTTAGTATCCATACCACAAGTTCTTAATGATACTTATCTTGTAACTAAATAATTGGTGTAATTGTCAGAAAAAAAAATATATATTTATTTATAGTGAATACATTCTACAACCATAGAATAATGTTTCTGAGTTGTGGAGGTCAGACGGCAGTCGCTTTGTGTAATAACTGAAATTCAGCCAACTTCTGGTTACGTACCAGCAGCAGTAACAGCTTAAGTATTTGGAAAACCGGGTTAATGCTATGGTGATAATAAATTATACGACAAAATATTAAATTATTATTACCTAATCTTTTATTTAATGTGTAACAACTGTTAAATGGCGATATCAAGCCTTTGTTATGTATGTACCTAAGTCTATAAAAAATTTGAGAAAAAAAAAGTTTATCTGTTCAAATGTGACCTTTGCTTTAAAAAACACTTCTAGAATTAAGTTACAAATTTAGTATAACATTTACAGTAAATAATTGAGGTTATCACATTTGCTAATGTAAACATAATGATAATACAAAAAAATAGATTAATTACGGCAAAATAAACGAATAATATTCGCAGGTTTATTCCACTGAATAGTATCGCCTGTTACTGGATATGATGATAATATAATATAATGACAACCGATATGGCGTGGTGGCGAGTATACCCGCACTCCACTCCTGAGGTCGTGGGTTCGATTCCCACACAAGACTAATCGTTGTGTGGATAAAAAATAATATTTGTTCTGATTTGGGTGTTTTCCTATGTATATTAAGTATGCATTTACAAAAAATATTAAGTATTTATATATGTTTATCTGTTATTTAGCATCCATAACATAAGTTCTTAGTGACACTTAAAATGACAATGAAAATTTTTATTTAGACATAAATATATCAAAACAGAACTTTCAGAAACGCAATTTTCGCAAATAAGTACTTATATAATATGCCTGAAAAGGACTCTACCTAGCATGTGCTGCAGTTGAGGACCACAACAGCTCTGGTCTTCCGTGGGGGCCTCATAACGTCAGTGTGCAACAGGTTACAGCAGAACTACAATTACTATGTGTGCACACCAATGAGTACAACTCGATATAAAATACCACAGAAGCAGTCATATATTCAAGCACGGACCTCTGTGAACTCTGCTTAACACCAGTGATCGTCCCCAAGTGCTTCAGAACCACATCACTTACATCAGCACCACCAAATGTAACTACGACAAATACAGTGCAAGACTCATCATCCTCAATGCCACAACTAAGCTGTTCCCCTATTAAATGGTGTAATTGTAAGAAAATTATTTGTTTTAACCGTTAGAAAAACAGTACACAAATATGAACACAAAACGACCGCCATCAGCCTACGCTGTATTCGCGTATTGATTGCCTTATCAGATTGTATGTAGAGAAGCCTAAGCTGTTTCTCCCAGTCATGCCATTTTCATTATATCAAAAATTACTTTCGGGAACATATTACGCTTTAACCATTTATCACAAACAAGAGCGCCACATTTAGCCAGTAATATTTTAACTTCAAGTCAGCTTAAGAACTAGAAACCATTTACTTTTATCATAAAAAAAGTAATTTACGAGGCTGACTTTCAGAAAAATCTGTAGTGAAAAATATTTAATAAAACTTCTTGCTTTCTGTTTTTTCAGTAGTAAGTTTTATGACCAAAATGGAATATACCTAAACTCGGCCCAAAGAGTATTTATGTACATTGACACAAAATATTTATGTAAGTTCGGGTATTTTTTCTATAGAATATAGATATTTGACAGCGGATTAATTTTTTTTGTCGATACATGATAAGAAGCTTAGGGTCCAAGGCCGGTTTAATGGTCTAACCAGATTTTGGCTAAATTTCAGTTATTACATGGAGCGAGTGCCGTCTGACCTCCGCAACCCAAAGGGATACAACAGTCTATGGTTAAACCAGCTGTCAGGATGTTAGAAGGCACTGACCATAGATGTTCATGACAGCCGTAACCAACAGCTTAACGTGCTTTCCGAGGCACAGGGCAAACGATAATTACGCACATAACGTCGAAAAGTCATTGGTGCGGCACCAGGGTTTAACCCGAGACCCTCTGAATTTGAAAGCTATGGGGCACCCCACTGAGCTTTCTCCGCTCAATGCTTAATGGCATTAAGTTCGCTTTTCGTACATTGTATTTTTATGTGTGTGCAATAAAGGTTAAAATAAATATCAAGAGCCCATAGTACAAGTTTAGAACTAGTTTCTAGTTTGAAACTAGAAAAGCTGTATGAGATGTCCAATACTATGTGTCATATATATTTATTTGACAAAGTGATAATTTATTTATTCATTCACTACCACTAGGGTTAAGGCATTTCAATTAAAGTGTTATCCGATCTAATTATGCATTTAGGTTACGGTACGGGTCTTCCACAGCTAGTCGGCTCGGGCTTTATTTCACAGAATATATTTTATAGAACAATACAATCCTACTATCCTACTAATATCATAAACGTGAAAGTTTGTATGTGTGGATGGATGTTTGTTACTCTTTCACGCAAAAACTACTGGAGCGATTGTGATGAAACTTTGTACGTGTATAGCTGCAGTCCTGGACTAACATAAAGGAAACACTTTATCCCGATATTTCCACGGGAACGGGGACCACGCAGGTAAAACCGCAGGGCGCTGCTAGTATAATATAAGTCCTCTATAGTCTTTAGTTTCCCTTACCCTTTTAGTATACCTAACCGATAGATTTCGGCTAAAAAATATTTAAGAAAAAAAATGATTTATTGATCTTCTTAGCATACTTACATCCTACTACTGGACTGTCAAAGAAAGGCTTATATTTAAAGTGTCATCATAATTATTAAATTATCAACCTAACTTAACCTTATATTGGACATCAGAAATACTAACTAAGCCACCTCATATACCCTATTATGTGCAAACAAGACATTTTTAGAGGATCCGTTTTCTTTGTAATTAAATACATACTTTATTCATCTTCTAAGCCCACTACTGGACTCAGGCATCCTCTTATAAACTATGGCAAATGGGTTTAAGGTCTCACCACAATAGTGCGTTGGAGAAAGCAGGTGTTCGGCGTCCTCCTGTAAGGATTTTTCAAGGCGCCCAATAGATCCCTAAAATTGGAATTATACACTACAGCATAATATGTATTGGGGAGGTCTACGTTCAGCAGAAGACTTCATATGGCGAAGATGATGATGATAATGAAGTCATTATAATGTTATTAACCACGCCACCTAATTACCACGCTGCGCAGGCGTGTTGGTGCAGTTTAAGCATGGAGGCAGAATGACGCTGCTGCCCATCATAAGGCAGGATTTCTCTTGGTCGACGCATACGACCCCCCGTGAGATGAGAAGGGGTGGTTCTATTCTTGACCAGTACCACACAGCAAAATTTATACTAGATTTAAAAAAAAGCGGTAATGTGAAAGAAAATATAACTGCACAATATATTTCAAAATCATTTTCAGCTTTCAGTTAGGCAATCTCAATATCACGAAAGGATTTTCACAAAAGCAAGGAAAACTGATACATCAAACCGTCAGAAACCACTACACCAAATTGAATTTCTGTGTTATAGACTCGGCACCGATTCAGTTTTACAAATTCAAGCTTTTGCTACCAAATGGGTTTGCTGAGAAATTGATATGGCGACGTAAAATCGTTAGCAGAATGTTAAAGTATTTATTAAATGCTTTTAGCCGGCCGACAGCACATGATCATAGATTCGACATCAACCATTCTCATTTCAATAAGTCGAACCGTCATAAACCCAAATAGAATTTCTGTATTATAGATCAAGCTTATCCTTAGCTTTTGCTACTAAATAGTTTTAGTAAAACATAACACGGCTACGCCAGAAAATAACGTTAAATACATACATACATAATGTCACGCCTCTTTCCTGTAGGGGTAGACAGAGATCACATCCTTCCATACTTGCGATCTTGACACACACTCTTAGCTTCATTCACACCCATTAACCTCCCCATACACGCCAGTCGGTTTAGGATACTTTTGACCTGCTTTTTCTCCAAAACCTTCTGGATTTTGTCATAAAAGGTCTTATGACATCTTCCTTTCAAAACGTTAAAGTATTTGTTAAATGAGACCTGTCATGTCATTACTAAACGACTATGGGGGTTTTGTTAGTTAAACGCGAACATGCGATTAGGTATCGCGCGATTTAATAATGCGATCATCGCTCCATTACGAGTTACTATTGGTATTATTCTCTGTTCGCGCGATTTCGTATTTCAGCAATCCTGTCCCGAAATCTGTGCGTATTAAATGTATTTCAATTCAAAATTACCTCTGCTTAAAACGATTCTGTCCAAATTAAATTCGCGTTAATTATTACAACAAAGTATCTACCGCAACTGGATTACTAGTCAAAACTGTCATATTGTAAATTTCAGTTGAAGTATCTTTATACAAATATGTTGTACAAATAATATGTCTTAATAAAAATTGTAGACCTAATGAGTCTACGCCCATAAATTTGACAGTAGAGCGTTAAATAATTTTAAATGATCTTCAACTAAGGCTTTAAGTACTAGTGCAGCAAGGAGGCCTATTTTCCAAATAATTTTTGCAGCTGTCTGGGTATTAAAGGTAAGATACTGTAGCTCAATTCTATCGCGTAAATGCCGAGAGGCACCTTTTAGATATATCTGTATGACTAGTACGCTTCGATTTGGTATAGTCACTTGTTCACGTTTAATTAAGAAGATGCCTCATATGGCGAGGAGACTAGTGAATGCGCTTGACTCCAAAGGTCACGGCTTCGATTCCCACGCTGAACGAATATTTGGCTAGGATTGTGTATTTTCTATGTTTCCATTGGATTCACTGTTTATGCCTCTGCCTACACCTCTTTGGGGAAAAAGGCGTGATTGTATGTATCTATGTAAGTATCTATATATGTATGTATGTTTGTATGTATATAATTTTCTGACGATAACATAGTTCTTATTGACCACAATACTATGTTAGTATCATATGATTCGGTAGCAAAATCAGATCACAGCCACCACAACTGCAGTATCGAGGTCTTGGCGAGGCTTTTTACGTGGCCGAGGCAAGGCGGCTCAATAAAGGCGGGTCGTCGCACCGCAATTAGGTCGAGGGATGACAGCTGATAGATAGAACTTAAACGTAAGAACTGTTATTACGGAGTTATTGTAATCTGTGGATTAAAATTTTTGATCGGTTTGGTAAAATCAAATCCTTAGAGTATTTTAACTGTAAACGTAAAATCACTGGAACTACAGAGTTGTTGAATGTTCAGAATGGTATTTTTTTATTTGTCATTATATCCTAGCATTGTCCCGGTTGCCCTAGATTTAAGCTTAAGGCCCAGGGTTTGCTCACTGGTTCAACCAGGCTTGACTGAATTTAGATATTTCGTAAAGCGACTGCCGTCCGACCTCCGCAACCCTCTGGAAACAGCATTATATGGTTAAACCAGCTGTCAGTGTGTTAGAAGGCACGACTTCCTAATAACGACTGCCATAGAAGCGATAATTACGCACATAACTTCGAAAAGTCATAGGTGCGCCAGGGTTTGAACCCAAGACCCTCTAAATTTAAAGGCAAGGGGTCTCGCCACTGGGCTATCGCCGCTTCTATTTTTTTATTTGTCATGGGTATAATACAACTTTAAACCGTTCAGTTAAATGTTCAGTTCCTAAAATACCCAAATCACGTCTACTCCTAATTTGACGACAAAAATATCTGAAAATTCTATCAACTAAATAGCTATAAATTTTAAATTTGTACTTGGAGCTGTCTTCGGTTTAATCCAATACTTAGAGTGTCTTTTGACTCGTCTAAAATAAGTCGTCCTAATTCAATTTGGCTGAACCGTATTGATCTAAGCTAATGCGATTTTCTAGACTAACAGTTGTATTTGAACTATTTACAGTGAAAACTGAAAGTACTAATTTTGTAATATCTAAAAGCAATTCTTTTCGTAAACCAGAATTAGGGATATGAATTCCTTAAATACAAAATGATGCAAATAGTTATTAAAAATATCGTTTTATCTAAAATCATAACATAAGCCGCTTGTGACTCACAGCTTTTTTTTAAAAATAATAATAAATAACGCTTATTTTGACATTACAAACAGTACAGACAAATTTTATGCCAGACTTTTTGGCTTCTTGGCGGGAAAGTGAAGCGTCATGTCTATAGTTTTGTTTTATTTTTTAAAATTTGTGATATTTCGAACATTAATGTATAATAACGGTGGAATATTAACCGTTAAGTATTTGTCAACGTACATGAATGTTAGTAAATAAAACAAAACAGTGCATCATCACTTTTCAAATTCTCTCAAGAAGTCCATGTGAAATCTCAGTATAGTCCCACATCTTTACTGAGATTGAGTCCTGAGGTGAGGGTTTAGGGGGACTTTATCACCACTCAGTCTCATTTAAATAAATATTAATATAAAATATATAATATAATAAAATATATATATAAAATATAAATATATGTTGTTAATATCTTTCTATTAATGTATCTAAGCTTGACACTGGCTAAATGTGCAAACCGCATGCAGCGATTATTTAAAAGAAAAAAAAAGTTTATGCCAAGCAAATGGTATTGTTTACAAAGCTGAAGTTATTTGCTCCAAAATTCTGCTGCGTCAGTTTTTATGTGATCAGCTTAGTGTCTGCCCCACATCTGTCATTAAGGTTTCGCACATAGAAAGTGTGACGTTAACGACAATGAATTCCCTAGCGTGGGCGGAGGCTTCGTAACCCAAATAGCTTTTTAATATGGTCCACTCATTATCTTTGTTCGCAAACAGTTTTAATAGGCACACTGATGAAAATGACTTAATGAATATAAATGTTACTGTATGAAAAAGATTTCCGTCATCGTCATTTGCGCCAATTAAAGTCTACTGATGAAAGTTGGCCTTCTGAATAGTTTATTGTATTGGGGGTATTTTCCCATAATCATCACGCTGGGCAGGCGGGTTGGTAATCGCAGATTCAGCCAGTACGCAGGATGACGCTGCTGCCTGTCATTTTCTCTTCGTCGACTCTTACGACTCCCCATAAGATAAAAGCACGGCATATAGGATACAATTACACAAATTTTAATTAAATAAATTGAGATTTATTTATTACTGCAATTGGAGATGGCTCAGCTTGAGCTGTCTGAAGATCGAACAGGCCAGGGGGCCTACCGCCGAATTCGATGGATTACCGGTAATCCATCTAGATCAAACTTTGTTTACGTTCATTAATCCGTACCGGGGAATCTGCCGATAGCCACCTCTCATTCATGACCTTCAGTCCGTGACAGACCAATAGGTAAATGGAGAACGCCATTTTGTTTCGATTTCCATGAGTTCGGCGGTACGACAGAATCAATTCGAAATCCATTTTTCCTTATAATCGATTGCCATCGAACTCGGCGGTAGGCCCCCTGAATAGATTATCTGATTCCCGCACGTGAATTATAGGCGCTGCTAGATTTAAGTAATTGGAAACATTCACCAAAAATAGGCACAAGTCAGTCGTTTAATGGGTTCCATTTGCGCCGCTTTGACATACACCGTTTCTGTGCTTCGGAAAGTGTTTTAAGCAGTATTTTTACATGATTTAAGCAATATTTACGACATAGACGACTATAGCCTAGGTTCCTTATTTGGGATAAACTGATCGAGGGGGTAATAAGCTGGCTGGAATTAAAACTCCTGTGGAAACGCTTTATTGGTAAGCCAAGAAATTAATCATTTAAGATAACCTTGGGGGGAGGGTTATCTATTTCCGTGTCAAGTGTATTAAGCTGTCTCTGATTGTACGAGTTGTCCTGTGCCTAGGTCCAGTAAACATACAAATAAAAAAAAAGCAAATTGTATTTCTTTTTCTTTTCTATACAATTAATGACTTTGCAATCACAGTATAATATAAAGTTATATTTTTTAAAACCATGCTGTTTAGTCTTTTGTTGGGGAGTAAATTTATACCCACGCGTGTCTACACGTAGGCTATAAATATTTTATTTAAAAAAATCGATACCAACTCCCTACTTACCCATATGCTTGTGTCCACATAATAAATTAATAGATATAAGAATGATGTATAGAGATAAGTGTATAGGAATCCTACAAAGACCTAGGGAGCCCAAGCCAACCTCACCTGCAAGTGGTGCACCTGCCGATCAACGGACGAAGCTCTGGCGAACATAACAGTGCCCGGTAAGCGGCAATAGGCTCGCCACCTATTACGTGGGACCAACTATATAATTGGCGAAGTGTGGGCGTATAATATGCCTCTGCCTACCCCTTCGGGGAAACAGGCGTGAATGTATTCATGTATGTATAAGAATGATTAGAACATTATCATCCTTAATAAATCCACTGCTGAACATTGGCCTTAATGCCATATATAAATAAAGTATACTCATCTAAACATAGGAACAATGAACAATATTCTGCCTCAGTAACGCCCACATTATATACCTCCTAAGAACATCTTAACCTTTACGAAAGAGAAAAGCCTCCTTGATATTCTAAATATACGAGTAAATTGATAAGTATGTACTAAAATATACTTTAAATCGACTGGCGTGAATCAGAAGGTTACTAAGTGTAAATGAAGCTAAGAGTGTGTGCCAAGATCGTAGCAAGTGGAAGGATCTTTACATGCTGTTTATGCACGGAAGAGCTTGAAATAAAATGCCACAAAAACAGTCAACCATTCAAAATATTTGTATTATTTTGTGTCCAAGGACTTGAACACAAAATTTAATAAAATTAGGAAAAGTATTTATTTGGGGACCAAAATGATCCAACTCAGCATATATATGCTAGTCCAATGTTCTAGCGCTGGTTTTCAGCTGGGCCATTTTGGGTGCAGTGCGGAACGTACATCTTATACATTATAATTACTTAAAAATGTTGTTAAAACTAAACTTATAAGAGATAAAAATAAAATCTACATAAACAAAAAGGCAAACAACATCATACTGAAAACTGTAAAATATAAAGTAATTTGTCTTCAAACCACTTATTGTAAGCCAAGCTTGGGGGAACTACTGATGTTGCATAAAATATTTACTCCGAATTGCAGAGTAGGGACCATTGATGATCCAAAGAGATGTGAGCACACTGAAGGGCCAATCCTGCCAGGGTTAAGGGACTGTTCGAAAGAGTTACCACGGTCCCGAGACATAGTAGGCTCAGGAAGGATCATGGATGGATTTTAGTCAATAAAATTCTGACACACCCTTACGCTTCACCTACAGCAGGAGACGATGATTATTTTCCATTTGAAAAAAAATGGTACCACAAATTTGTCATCAAATATTGTAAATAAAGCTTTTTTATTTGTTCTGGTCTGGGTGTTATCCTATGTATATTAAGTATGTATACACAAAAAAAAAGTATTTATTGATGTTTATCCGTTATTTAGTATCCATAACACAAGTTTTTAATGATACTTATCTTGGAACTAAATAATTAGTGTAAGTGTCAGAAATATTTATTTATTGATTTAAGCTTTGACATTTCAAGTGGCTGCTTGACTTTTTGTAATGCTTTTTCTTTGAACAGTCTGGATGGATGAATTCTTTGAACTGTCTAGGATATTTCATCACTGTGGGGTTGTTTATTGATATGAAGTGTCCCTTTGAAGTGGATGATTGGATCGGCGCTGTTGTGGTCGAGTTGAGTGCTGAATTGGTGTTGATGTAGAATATGTTAAGATTTTTTCACCATCTGTGTTGACAGTGAACTAGGTGGGTACTTCATATTTGAACTATAATGGATCAGTTCATAATTTGACGACTGATATAGCGTGGTGGCGAGAATACTCGCTCTCCGCTCTTAAGGTCGTGGATTCGATTTCCACACAGGACAAATCTTTGTGTGCATGAACATGAATATTTGTTCTGGTCTGGGTCGTTGTCCTATGTATATTAAGTATGTATTTACAAAAAAAATATATTTATCCGTTATTTAGTATCCATAACACAAGTTCTTAATGATACTTATCTTGGAGCTAAATAATTGGTGTAATGGTCAGAAAATATTTATTTATTTATAATTTGCGACAATGTCTAGTATGGTTCACTGTAAAGCGTGAAATTATTACTTTAGTATGTCGTTATCATTTTTAGCTGACTTTATTTTATTGTGTATTGATCATTCTTCATCTAAAAATGTTATGATATTTACACGGTTATTTTTAGCAAATGTCATGGACACATTATTATTTTAATTATTGACTAACTTCTTTGAGGATAAAGATACCTACTTTAAATATAACTACGTATCTTGAATAAAAAAAATCTTTAAATACAATCTTTTAAACTAATGTGTTTCTAGCAACTGTATTTTGCTTGGACCAGTATTCTTCGCACTCGTTAAATATAAAATCTATACGATTTATTATCTAAACATGGAAAAGAACAGCCAGTTTATAATAATGATTGATAAACAAACATGACTTGCGATCAGTAATGAAAACATCACAGAACTAGGACAGCGATTCCGTTATTCGGACGAAACTCGAAATACGTTAGCCGGCAAACAACTGTTAGCAGATTAAACCAACCAAACATGAAGACTAACCAATCAATAGGAGTGTTTGTGTGTTCATTGTGCTATAAGCTCAATAGAGTACTAATATGATAAAGCAGAAAAGTTTGTTTGTTTGGTGAACGAAAAACGCAAGCAATACTGGCTTGACGACCGATAAGACGTAGAGGAGAGTATACCCGCTCTCCGCTCCTGAGGTCGTAGGTTCGATTCCCAGACAGGACAAATCTTTGTGTGCAAAATTTGTTCTGGTCTGGGTCTTTTCCTATGCATATTAAGTATGTATTTACAAAAAACAGTAATTATATAAGTTTATCCGTTATTTAGTATCTATAACACAAGTTCTTAACCCATCTTGGAATTAAATAATTGGTGTTAGAAAAAAAACTCTACAGGCGTTAAACTGAACGTTTTCCTAAAAACAAGTCGATGTAAACATTCTGCCTTTGCCAATCCACACTTGGTATGCTCGGTAAAGTATGAACCAAAACCTTGGTTTGTGAGAGGAGATCCGTGTTCGGTAGTAGACCGGCATTTTATAAGTATAACTTTCATAATGCATACATTTACGCCTGTTTCCCCAAAGGGGTAGGCAGAGGCATATTATAAGCCCACACTTCGCCATTTATATAGTTCGTCCCACGTAATAGGTGGCGAACCTATTGAGTATAACTTACATAACATCTTTATTGAGCCAAACTTAAATATGTACATGATTTTGACATAAGGCTGAGATTCTGATGATATATTGTGCTAACTTTTTCAAATTAAAATAACTAAATAATTTAATTTAGCTCTACTTAACTAAAACTTATCATTATAATGCAAGTAGACTAGCCATAATTAAACTGTTCCACACTCAGCTCAATATTATATTCATGACATCTTTTTAGAAGAAAAATAACTCAAATGGTTAAAACATCGCATATGTTTTAGTTAGGGCTGCCATCACCTTAATTGCTGACGCCGGATAAACAACACAAAAATCCCGGGCATTTGAGCAATACATTTCCCTTTCTCCGAACACCTTAAAAAAAATATTTTTGCATCTAAAATAAAACATAGTTATTAATAATTGCCCTCTTGAACATTTAAAAAAAATCCCCTGATAATAAAAACAGGCCGCGTTTCTTGCTTCTTAAAAACACCTACCAGACGGCCCCCGGACGCTCTTCAAACTAGGATAACTCCGGGGAATCCCGGACAGATGGCAGCCCTCGTTCTAGCATACATCGCGAGACCAGCGAGACTATCTCGAGCGTGTCTAACGATTTCAATGACGGTGCCGGATGTAAGCTGCATACTGTCTTAGGTTTTAATTTGATATTGTTTATAATTGTTCTTGGTTTTTGTGTTGTTGTGTACCGTTGACAATATCATAAATAGTCAGATATGAGAGCTTGTAAAAAAAAATTACTAAATATTACCGTGTCCTGTGGGTGTGTGTGTGTGGTTCCATAAAGATACTGTTTATCAGATTTCAACACCTGTAAACTTATAGTGTCACAAAGAATTGAGAAATATGAATAATCAAGATAATATACCGAAGTGATCACCATAGCATTATCCCGGTTGGGTCCTAAACTTATGCTTGGGCCCAGGATCTGCTCACTGGTTTAACCAGATTTGGCTGAATTTCATAATAATATGTTCCTCGGAGCAACTAGCGTCTGAAAACCGCAACGCAAAAGGGAAACATCATTCAATGGTTAAACCAGCTGTTAGGATATTAGAAGGCACGTCCTTCCTAATAACGACTGCCATAGATGATTCATGACAGCCGAGACCATCGGCTTAGCGTGCTTTCCGAGACACGGAGCAAGCAATTTATACTCATATAACTTCCATAAGTTATAGGTCCTAGTATATAATGAGTATATAATGAATAATTGAGTAAGAAAAGCGATATGTTACATAACCTAAACACAAGGAATAAGCATAAATTAGTTGTACCTGCCACTAGGCTCCAAAAAATTTACAAATCTTTTAAAGGTCAATGTGTGCGATTCTATAAAAAAATCCCAAGCAATTAAGCCTAAATAAATTTAAATTAACAATAAAACGCAAGCTGTCTTTAAGGCGATTCTCACACTGCCCCGCATGATGCAGCGTTGCGCGTGGATGCGTGTTCTTCCGTTGCTTGTAAGTATCTTCGTTTGTATGGAAAACACGCACAGTCTAACACACAGAAAATGCATCCACGCGCGTTCATGCGGATCACGCGCATACACGCTAAGAAACATGCACCCCCGCGCGTAGTTGCGGGGCGAGACGCAAGGTATGGCACACCGAATCCCGCAGTGCCGCGCGTGATGTGTGTGTTTGAAAATGGATCTCGATATCGATCGATTTATATTCGAAATCGAAAACCACCCAGCTATCTGGAATATGAAGAAGTGTAGTTCGTGTTGTTGAAGAATTTCTCTTCATATTTTCTAAGATCCCAATAGTTTTGAACAAATGACCCATTAAAGATCTTGTTTGTAAATAAAGTTGTACCCAGCATCTTCTATAGGCACGATTTCTTTTAATTTGACCGTACAAAAACCAAACAGTTAATATAATGGCAGCGTCCTGAATGAGTTTCACAAAAACTATCGTGATGCTCAGTACTGCACGACCACCACAGAACGGCGCCGTGCGTGAATCTACAAAACGCACCTACGCGCGTGAGTGCGCAAAAAACCCGCACGATAATGCAGATCTGCACTCCTGCAGGAACGCGCGTAGGTGCGTCGACACGCAATATGCAGCATGATGCGGGGCAGTGTGAAAATCGCCTAAAGGGATACTATTCTATCAAAGACTATATGGCTGATAAAAATGCTTGGGATTAAACTGCCGTTTCATACAGGCTATTCTAATATGAATGACTTAAAACATGAATATTGTTTATGTTATATTATGTTGCATTGTATAGCGTCACAGACAAATGAAGAGAGACTAACCAATCGATAATTTAAAAGAGCATAGCCTGTGAGTTTCTTGCCAGTTCTTACAGAGCGGTGGCTCGGAACTGGCACTTAGATACACTTATACTTAAATATTTTTTGTTTTTTTAAATTGTTTGGTTGCAAGTGAATCTAAGCTTCGTATAATTTTTTAGTATAAGTATAATTATATTTTATTTGTTTTTGTTATTTTTTTATAATTTTGACGTTTTCAAGTACTATGTAATAGTTTATGATATAAAAAGTATTTGATTTGATTTGAATGTAAAAATACACTTAGCGCAACTATTTGTCGGATTTAATACAATATTAAAATTAGTTTGAAGTTGTTTCGCGATCTTAAGTATGAAATAATAGTCTTGGCTTGATTTTAATGAGTTTTGGAATCAATTTAAAGTTAAGATAAAATTATGTAATTTCATTTCGTGTCAGTGATTCTATATTTTGGCTCGCAAGTGTATAAGTATGAATTAACAACAGCAGAGTATGTATGTACCTACTGAACTGTAAATTTATCCTTCACCTAGTATATAAATTTTGTAGTATATTTTTTTGCGCAGGCTAGGTGTGTGATTTTATACTATCAATTCAGGTACAATTTATTGCAAATAAAATTTTGATTAATATTTATTACCCATCGTGCAAGCTCTGTTTATTCCTTTAACAGGCAGAGCACGTTGAAAATATTCATTAGTTCTCCACCTTAAGTTAACCGCATAAGGTTCAATTTTTGGTGGTCATATATTGACCACTGCCTGGTAAAGGGTTATTCAGGATTAAAAGCGCTATGCTAAACGTCCAGACGTTTTTATATATATAACATCATTTCGTTGCGCCAAAAATCGATCACAGTAAAACAAACGTAGCCCTCGTCGTCAAATTAGGGTAATTTGTAAAGAAACTAATGTCATGACTTCCACTCCATTGTGTTCATAACGGGAGCTTTCCCACGCATGTAGGTGAAGTGTAACATTGCTGAGGTGTAATTTATCCAATCTAGTTTTTACTCGGCCTAGTGTTAGCCAGAATTATATACTTTGTCTTATGTATGTCACTTTCAAAATAAATTAAATTTATAAACCAACCTCATCGGCAAGTGGTGCACCTGCCGATCAATGGACGAGGCTCTGGCGAACGTTAAAGTGCCCGATATGCGGCAATAGGCTCGCCACCTATTACGTGGGACCAACTATATAATTGGCGAAGTGTGGGCGTGTAATATGCCTCTACCTACCCTTTCGGGGAAACAGGCGTGAATGTATTGTATGTAAATTTATAAATTAAGTATTTATATTTTTAATTATTATCCTTACTAATATTATAAATGCGAAAGTAACTCTGTCTGTCTGTCTGTTACTCTTTCACGCCAAAACTACTGAACGGATTTGAATGAAATTTGGTATACAGATGGTCTAGACCCTGAGAAAGAACATAGGCTACTTTTTATTTCGAAAAGGGGGTTGTAAAGGGTTAAAAAGGGGAGGGAGTGAAAAGTTGTATGGGATTTCTTAATTTTAAAAGATAAAACCATGAAACTTAATATTTAAGCACTTGATAGGAAATAATTAATCATTTGTTCTAGCGTTTTTGAAATTTTGTCCTGTGAGAGATAAAATAGGGGTTGAAAGTTTGTATGAAGTTCGTCATTTTTGAAAATAAAAATATAACATTTTGTATTTAGACACTAAATAATAAACAAAAAATTGTTTGTTCTAGCATTTTGAAATTTTTACCAGTATGGGGGTGAAATAGGGGTTGAATGTTTTTATGGGTGTCCTTAATTTTTGAAGACAAAACCATGAAACTTGGTACGTAGGTCTTTTAGGATGTGCAAAGTTTTTCTACAAACGGAATTCTCGAAATTCGAACGGAACGGAACGGATTCGGCACGGGAACTACGACGCCAAACTATTCTAGGAACGTGATATTTAAAAATTTTGGGTGTATCAAGTTTAAAAAATATTTTGGCTTTTGAAGTTATAGTTCCTTTTAACGAATTCTCTGCATCGCCGCCGCTGATATCTACTATACCTACTAATGATCCTTATTAAATAATAAAAATGCTACCCAAAGATACTATTCCACGCGGACGAAGTCGCGGGTAACAGCTAGTAAATTATAAACACTTATACATTAAAACCTACTACTTGACCGACCGCGACTTCGTCCGCGTTAACTGAATACAGACCTTCCTATGGAATCACTTTATCTATAAAAAAACCCGGATCATAATCCGTTGTGTAGTTTGAAAGATTTAATATACATAGGGACTGACTGAGCAAAGCGACTTCTTTGTTTTATATAATGTAGTAACTTCACGAGATTGTAATCTGTTCTCTGGAAAATGTAAAAACTGTGATCCGAAAGTCGAATTATACATACAACTGAACGCATTATTTTCCGACAGATGATTATCCTTTAAGAACAACCCCAATTTCGCATTTACAAGGATTTGAGAAGAAAGGAAAGAACCTCATTTAGTATCCATAACACAAGTTCTTGATGATACTCATCTTGGGACTAAATAATTGGTGTTATTGTTAGAACTATTTATTTATTTATTAATACATGACATCAATCTCAAGCCAAAACAAACCCATCGAATGTTAAAGAGAAAACCAAATCACTGCAATCCAAACACATTAAATCATTGTTTCAGCGAATGAGGACCATACTTTATAAACCACACCACTTTAGAACTATCTTTCCATACAATGACATCATTATATGTCATTATCTTAACGTTACACGTATGTGGGTAAACTTTCTTTAACAGCCAGCCATTTTGTTTCGCTTTCTAGGGTTATTGTGTGGTTTCATAAATGTTATGGTAATTTGTTTATCGATGAGTTGGTAGCTAGTGTAATAAGGGTTAGAAAAAAGTTACATACACAAATACATGTAACGCCTGTTATATTTCACACCCACATTTCGCCAGTTATATTGTTGGTCCCACGTAATAGGTTGCGAGTTTATTGCCGCTTACCGGGAACTATGTTCGTCGGAGCCTCGTCTGTTGATCGGCAGGTGCACCACTTGCCCCCCCGACTGGTCTCCACCTTGTCGTGGTGGGGGGGGCTGAGTACCTCCCGGTAAGGCGCAGGAGGCGCCAGGGAAAAGGTAACCCCCAGAGACTGGCGACTCTGGGTGCCCTTAGTACTGACTACCGGGGGGGAAACTAAGAGGGACCTGTGGAGGGCGCAGCGGGCGGGCCAGGAGGGCCCGTCAAGCAGCGCCAGGAGGGTCTTAGGCAGCGGGGGCAGGGGGGCCCTGCTGTCTAACCATGGACCCTTCGAGAAGTCGGCCACACACGCTATGGTCGCACAAGGAGGTAGGAGGGGCGCGTCCACTGCGTCTCTCTGAGGAGGTCCTCCCGGTTTTGGTCCGGGGGACGTTGGCCGCGGGCGGGGTGTCAGAGCTGCAACCCAGGTACTGGCACCCCGCCTCTTTCTCAACAAGCGGCGGGCGTCGTCGGAAGATTTTTAGTGGGTATTACTGCTGGCGGTCGTGTCTGCCGGTGGTGAGCCCCACACACCTCTCTCGGTCCCCCTTTGGCCGGGAGATAGTGCGTAAATGCATTTTGTTACCGACGTAAATCAAAAAAAAAGAAGGTGCACCACTTGCAGGTAAGGTTGGCTTGGGCTTCTCAGACGATACAGACCCTATTGTTACGTGCTTACAAAGTAAAAAAACGACTTATTGTAAAGATATTCTGTAAAAAGTATCAGAACCATGGAATATAGTTCCATCATCTCACCCACCAATGAGTACGGCCATCGTCCCATGAACCAAGGAGACAGGGATTGGTGGAGAAAGGTGTGGTGTCAGCTAACAGTTAGACCACTTACAAGTGCCTCTAACATGGCTTAACAATTACTATATATATTATAGTGACAACCAAGAATCTATTGCTAAATGTACTACCTATGTTCAGCAAGACATAGCTTAAAGAACCTACGACTTATGGGGCGTTAAGGGAACCAGCAAACGTAGTAGACGGCTTCGCACCTCGATGGACCGATGATCTGGTACACAAGCACAAGAACTATTACGCGGAAAACTATAGGGGCCAATGTTCAGCAGAAGACTTATTGTGGCCGAGATTGAATGTAACGGGCCGATTCCTCCCTTTTCATGTTTATTCAAGCGAAAGATATAAAACGCAGCGAACGCCACAAACAGAGGGCGAATATATTTGAGAAGTATCATGAAAAATGCATGACAAGAGCATTTAAACGTGCGCAGTTTTTGTGGAACGGAAAAAAACTCATCTACATTCTAAAGGTAATAAATGACTTCGTTAGACTATTTAGGTGTGTTCTTCCAAAAGCATGAAATATAAATTTAAAATTTTACAAATTTTTAACAATCAATTCAATCTTTGCTTCCAAATGTCCGCCATAGACGCTTAAGTTGATCAAAAAGGCTGGTTCGAACTGTTTGATCTAATAAAAATACGATAATACATGTTTCTTCAAGCCATTTTCATTAAATTTGATCAGAAAACAGCCTGTTTGATCAAATTACTTGAACGTCTATGGCAGCCATTAAGATCAGTTTTTAAGGTTACTTTAATCTAGGTGCGCCCCTTCACTAGACCAGGAATCTGCTACGCGAAATTGCCAATAATCTCGGATAGGTTCTGTCTCCGCCAAAATGTTATGCTACCAACTTAGAAATATTATTACCCATTTACTGACAAGTTCTCAATATTATTGAACATACATAAGTTTACGCCTGTTTCCCGGAAGGGGTAAGCAGAGGCATACTATTCGCCCACACTTCGCCTACTATATATGGTCTGATGAAATAGGTGACGCCTCTCTGAGGAGGTCCTCCCAATTTTGGTCCGGAGGACGTTGGCCGCAGGCGGATTTTCAGACGCTGCAACCCAGGTACTGGCCCCCGCCTTTTTTTCAACAAGCGCCGGGCGTCGTCGGAAGATTTTTAGTGGGTATTTCTGCTGGCAGTCGCGTCCCACACCCCCTTTCGGTCCCCCTTTGGCCGGAAGGCAGTGCATAAATGCATTTTGTTACCGACGTAAAACAAAAAAAAAATGGATCCCTACACCCATTCAATATTATTGAAATTTATATAAAAATATAGACGGATACATCCAATGCAACCAAGTTAGGTATTCGTTCGCAAGACTTAACAAGTAAACACTATAACGAAACGCACTTTACATATTAATTGTATGTATTTTATGCATGCGACATACATCACCAAGACGTGTGTAATGTAATGATGTATCGTAAAGTATTATTTACCATCGTGAAGCGGTGACCTTGGGACTGTTTTTGTTAACTACTGTCATTCATCTCTTTATTCCAGAAGAATATGACGATAAGGATATTTTCTTATACTTTAGAAGTTGAACAGCTGTCTATGTCAAAAATATGCTTGATCATTGTTATGTATTATGGGATTTTAACCTCAGCATAATATTATTAATACCCAATATTTAATATTTATTTTCACTCTGTATTGGCAAAGTTTTGTGGCTGAATAATTAGAGGAAGATGTTTGTCGTTTGTGACGAATAAAATAAAATCATTTGTGATGAGAGGAGTCATCTAGGATATGATTTATCATTATCCCCGTTACAACCTTTACCAGTCAGTGGTCAATATATGACCACCATAAATTGAACCTTATGCGGTCAACTTAAGGTAGAAAACCAATGAATATTTTCAACGTGCTCTATTAAAGGGTTAAGCTTAATCTGCTCGCTGCTCTTCACAGATTTGGCTGAATTTCAGTTATTACACAGAGCGACGTGGTTTGAACTCGATGCCAACTGATTATTTGACCTTAAAGCTTTCTTTATAATTAACGAATCTGTTGGTACATAACGGCTCATAACTATGATTAAAAACAGTGTTCCAAAAAATTTGCTTAATTAATGTTGTAAATTTTGTTTAAATAAATACCTTAACAAATCTATATTATACATTTTCGGATAAGCTACCTTGAGGATATCAGTCAATAATTTAACTATAAACACAACGTTAACAATTTAGAACTTGTACAGTAGAAAATAAATAATTAAATAATATTGTTATCTCAAATTTATGACTTACACCCGAATGCATGCATATCATGAACATTTATGGAGGACGTTATTAGGAAGTCAGTGCTTTCTAACATCCTGACAGCTGGTTTAACCATAGAATTGGTTCCCTTTGGGTTGCTCTTACGGCAGTCGCTCTATATCACACTAGAGAGCAGACCCTGGGCTCTACGCTGAAGTCTAGGGCAACCGGTTTAATGATAGGATAGTGATCACTGATACTATAACGACACACACAAAAACCAACCTGTTTACTGAACACTGTTATGTTCAGTTAACAGGTTGGTTTTTGTAACACAATGAGCGTTACTTCATTAATGTTGAACATTATTTGACGACCGATATGGCGTGGAAGTCAGCATACCTACACTTCACTCCAGAGGTCGTGGGATCGATTCCCACACAGGACAAATTTTTGTGTGCATGAACATGAATATTTGTTTTGGTCTGGGTGTTTTCCTATGTATATTAAGTATGTATTTACAAAAAAAAGTATTTAAGTAGGTTTATCCGTTGTTTAGTATCCATAACACAAGTTCTTAATGATACTTATCTTATTTATTTATTTATATATAGGTACGCTAACAGCTAAAAATACAAACATATACAAAACCGTAATACAACAATAAAAATTACATATAATTATGTTGGCCTTTAGAAACGTACACAGCATTCTCCTAAATTTAAACTAATCTAATATAAAATTAAACATCTTGAAACTAAATTATTGGTGTAATTGTCAGGAAATATTTATTTATATTTATTTATTATGTTAAAATCAACAAAATGAAGATTTCCTGATAATCTACCGTAAGGATACAGGTTTGATATCAATCAATAATTTAATTAAGACAACGTTGGCAATTAAGCTCTTGTGCAGTAGACTAGAAATAATTAAATAATACTGTTATCTTAAATTTATGACTTACAGCTTACAGTCGAATGTAATATCTCTTAATATCTGAACAGACGGCCAGCAATCTCGTTACACTTGAAGATTTATTACGTTTAGTTTATGTGGCGTGATGAGTTTTATTAGTTTAACGGCACACGGTTATTGGGTTGTCCTTAATTATTGTCTTCGATTATTATAGTTATGCTAGTTTAGTGATGGTCTGCTTTTGGATTGGTGATCGTTTTTTATTTATTGATTTTTTATTGCACACTTAAAAGTATTACAAAAGGCGAACTTAATGTTATAAGGCATTCTCTGCCAGTTTACCTTAGGGTTAGCAGAAAACTTTAAAGGCGGTGCGGTAGTTAATAAATATACATAAACTAACATAAAAAAAGATAAACTATACTTATCATAAACTACATAAAAATATTAACATATAATACTAAAATATGATAGCAAGGAGAATCAAACCAACGATGACTCTTCGAAATAAAGCTTAAAATCAATTGCTTGAACACTGGCTTGCTTTGCGCAAGTCTTATTCTAGCTGGAAGATTGTTCCAAAGTTGAGCAGCCCTTATGTGTAAAGAATTGGACAGGTACCCAAAGTGACGCTGAGGGATAGCGAGAAGAAGGTTCTGAGAAGAACGAAGATGAAAGTGTTTTTATTGATTATTTGTCAAAATATAATCAAGTACAAGCAGATATTAACCCTTTCACAGGCAGAGCACGTTGAAAATGTTCATTGGTTTTCCACCTTAAGTTAACCGCATACGGTTCAATTTATGGTGGTCATATATTGCCACTGCCTGGAAAAGGGTTAAAAATCAAATAGAAGCAGAGCTTGTTACTTGGAAACAGATAAACATAAAATTTTTTATTGTTTTGTACTACATAAGTCGAAGCTAGTGTAAAAGAAGATATAGTGACAAGAGTTAAGAAAGACTCTCTGCTTGGATGGTTTGGTCATGTTGAGAGGATGAATGAAATTAGACTAACGAAAGTAATTTGTTATGGACAAGTGAATGGAAGTGTTGGAAGGGGAAGACCACGTAAGACCTTCCATGACCAAATCCGGAAGTTTTTGGTCAAAAGAACCCTAAACCAACGGCCGTGTATGAGAAGGTTTATGAGTGTGAATGAAGCTAAGAGTGTGTGCCAAGATCGTAGCAAGTGGAAGGATGTGATCTCTGCCTACTCATACGGGAAAGAGGCGTGACATTGTGTATGTATTATTGCAAATGCATTACTATAATGGCGGTCGAGTAAACAAACTTATTTTTAGCATTTTTTTATTCGGAAAGGTTTAGACCATTACAAATATTAGCGTTAGGTCACAGGAAAATTTGTAATGTGTGGGAAACGAATCCGGGAAAAAAAAACGAAAACGAAACGGGAGTACGGATGCTACATTTGCTACATTTTACAAGTAAAAACGAATTCGCAAAACATTAATTATAGTTACGAGTGATGCCTTAACAATTGCTTAACTGTGGAAAATTGACAGAAAACTGTTACACTTTTTGTGAGACACCCAACCAGTGTTGAAGAACTTGTTTTCATTCTCATTTTAATTAGCCACCGTTAATTGCGCGATAAACTGTAATTGGTAGGTATATTGATTAATCCGCATGCACCACGACCTGTGAACGGTTATGCCTCCTCTACACTACTGGCGAAGTTGAACGAAGTTAGACGAATAGGATGTTGTAGAGATACACTTCGGCTTACCTCGTCACTTTACTTCCCCTCGGGTGACTGCCATTTGTTGTTGGTTTTTGGTACCGAGTCAAAGGGCCCGAAGTTGCCGCCTTATAGCGAATGAGCTCATCGCGAAGTTGAACGAGTATGTAGAGTCGCACTTTGGACTGTTGCCGAAGTATTTGAGTACTGTAGAGTAGTCGCGAGTAGTGTAAAGGAGGCTTTACAATACCAATAGCATCAAAAGCATGTTTCCTACGCTTTGAATATCGTTTTACGTCTTATTTGCCCCATGCTGTAATCTCTCGGAAAAGCCTCGCCGGGGAACTGTTCGAAGTTCAATGTTGCGAATAATCGAAGGAAGACTAGTTAAGTTTTACTTTCATGCAAACATCTTCTGCTGTGTGATATCGAACTAGAATATTGTCACCCCCTCTCATCTCATGGGGAGTCGTAATAGTCGACGAAGAGTATATCCCACGGGATAATGGGCAGCAAGTGGCAGCAACGTCACCCTGCGGACTGCCTTGAACTGCGATCACCAACCCGCCTGCCCAGCGTGGTGATTATTATTTATTTAACTCTTTATTGCACATAAAACAAAAAATAACAAAACATTACAAATAAAAAGGACATGTACAAAGGCGAACTTATAATAAGAGATCTCTTCCAGCCTTCCATTATGGGCAAATACCTCCAATATTATAAACTATCGGGAAGACCAACGTTCAGCAGTGGATATTATATCGCGGAAATAATGATGATGATCTTCTAATATCCTGACAGCTGGTTTAACTATAGATTAATATTTCCCTCTGCGTTGCGGAGGTCAGACGTCATTCGCTGTGTAATAACTGAAATTCAGCTTAAATCTGGTCAGACCAGTGAGCAGACCCTAGGCCCTAAGCTTAAGTCTAGAACACAACCGGATAATATAAGTATTTAGTCAACCTCTCTTATTGCCGCGAGCTGAACAAAACATAAACGACACAAGCTAAACACAATATGAGCTAAAAAAAGCTTTTATAAAAATCCGTATTGATTAGTGAAAGGATTTTAATTTCTCCAAATATCTATCATCCGATTTGAGATAAGATAACGTATAAAATGTATGGACTAACTTCGTTAGGGTTGTCACTTCTTTATTTAATATTTTCATTTTATTTTATGCGCATAAGTAGCTGTTTTTTTGTATTCTGTCTGGTTATTAAAAATAATGTTAATAGATACTATAATTTGTTGAAGATTTGGAAACTGCATAATAAATACATTGCTAATTACCATTGTTTAATCTGCGTGATTTCAATTCAGTTCCAACTTTAACCGAACGTTTTAACTAATAATCTACAACCGCCTTAAAATATAAATCGTATTGTTACGTAAACCTCTTCATTGTGTAAAACTGCGGCTAACATCTGTAATGACAATATCATTGTGTTTAATATGTTTTCTTTTTCATCATCATATTATTGTAGCACCCAATTGAGCACGGGCTTCATCTCGCGAACCTATGTGAGTGTATATATTATATTTATTAATTGATATCAGTATTGAATAGTTTGTCGATTAGAATGTTTAGCTAGAATTTTTTATATTTATTTAAAAATTTTAGTGTAACGCGATTTATTTTATTTCAAAAAGTGGGTTACCTGATTGCAAATATCACGAATATCCTTGTATCACTAAGGATTCGTAAGTTTTTGAACTGCAAATGTCCAATAAACAATAGGGGGCTTATTACAAAACGAGAACTAAAAGAGCACTGCCTGCATCCTATCAAATGAAAGTGACAGCACTAGTTTTAAACCTGGTCTAACTTTAGATCACGTTTTGAATAAAACATTAAATTTTCAATGGACCGATGCAATGGCAAAGTTCAGCAAAATATGAATTGGGGTTTCAGTCTTAAATCCGTTTTTAATTGTCTATTTATATCTTACAACTGAAGCTAATAAAGAAGGGAATATAATAAACTGATCCTCAAAAATGTCTTGTTTGCACATCAAAAATACTGATTCTGCAATGAATAGGGGATAAAACGGCTGAGTTTGTATTTCTGATATGCAATTATTAAATATAATGACACGTTACAAAGAAACCATAAGAAAGTAATAAAAATATCTTATTTAAATTAAACTCGCAGCTGTCAACCCTACGTTGTTACCAAGTGACACCCCAAGTTCCAGGGGGGCGACGAAGGGGCCCTTATCGATTACTGACGCTGAAGGTTAGGGTTACCAGCCGGTCATGCCATGCATTTTAAATACTACTAATAATGTAAGTGCGAACGTTTGTTCGGATTCATAGATTTTTTTTACTGTCACGTAAAAACTAAGTAGACGTATGGGCGTAATGTTTGTTCAAACATTAATTTCAGGACACACTAAACTGGTGCAGGACCAGTAGAAATGGCGAACTTTTATGTCGAAGGCCCACGTCGGGTCGCTGATCCAGCGAAGTAGTAAGTAGTAGTACCTAGTAGTATTTATTCCAGAACGTGTTAGGATCTTTTTTGACATTTATTACAAATTACGAATATTTTCACATCATTAACGTACTATTATTGGCCTCTTATGACAAACCAAGATGTGTTATATAATTATGTTTGAAGTTAGCATCCCTTATTTGCTATGCCCTAGCAAGGCGTCACATGAAGGACCTGTTGTATTTACAATTCAAGTATCATGTAACGTGACTTGCAATAAATGATTTGAATTTGAAACTTAATAACCATAAACTCAGATAAACTCAGGTGATCCTTTTTGACCTTGAATTCATTTGAGAAGACATGAATATACTAGGTATTACAAATGGAATAAGTGTCTAGTTTAACAATGCAAAACGATCTTTTGTGATCTAGACATGCTGACGGCCTAGATACTTGAAACCAGCAGATACTGCATATAATGGCTCATATAGCTATTATTACAGAAGGGGCCGTGCGCTATTTCTTTCCAGTGACTTACAAGGCCTTCTTATTTTTTTTGGAATCTCTGTGGAGATTGGCGTAGTGAGGTGAGTGACGTCTTGTCATTAAAACAAAATAAAATATACTTTATTGTCTTTAAGATCAACAGGGACTTTTTGGCGGGAAAGTGAAGCGTCATGTATGCAGTTTTGTTTTATTTTCTAAAATTTGTGATATTTTGAACGTTAATGTGCAATAACGGTGGATTAACCGTTAAGTGTTTGTGACCGTACATGAGTGTTGGTAAATGAAACAAAACAGTGCAACATCACTTTTCAAATTCTCTCAAGAAGTCCATATGAGATTTCAGTATAATCCCACATCTTTACTAAGGGCTCAAGAGGTTTAGGGGAGGGCATTTCATTTACATTTTTTCATCTTTATCACCACTCATTCTCATTTACTATAATTTATATGTTATTAATATATCTTTTACTTGACACTGGCTAAATGTGCAAACCGCACGAAGCCATTATTTAAAAAAAGAAAAAAGATCAACAAGATCATTTAGATTCGTCAAATATTTTTGTGAGTATTCGCGTAAAGCCGCCTAATGAAATCTAATTATTCTTCAAGATCGCCATATATATATCTGACTGGCTTAGCGTGCCTTTCAAAGCACGGAAGCGCTCTCTATCAAAAGCCACACACGATCCACTATCCAAGAGACCTTTGTAAACTTTGATAATAGTGACCTCTGATTTCTGCCGAATAACTAGGAATGCATCTATAACTGAATAATATAAATTAATTAATATGTTCTGACAATTACACCAATTATTTAGTTCAAAGAAATGTGTCATTAAGAACTTGTGTTATGAATACTAAATAACGGAAATACATACATAAATACTTTTATTTTGTTCATCCTTTTCATATAAAGGAAAACTCCCAAACTAGAACAATTGTTCATGTTTATGCACAAAATGGAAATTACATAGTTTTTTTCTTAGAACAACAATGAAAGAGATAGAAGCGGTACCAGAATCAAGAAAAAACAGCAAATGGATTCTTTTTTAGAATTGTCAAGGTTTGTCAGTCAGTCGGATACTCTTATAGGGGGGGATCTGGCAGTCAGTCTGTCAAGATTCTAAAGGGGGAGGGTATTGTCCGTCAGTCAGTCAGTCGGTGACTCTAACGAGGCTTCCAAAAAGGCATATTAGAAGTTTGGCCACCCAATAATAATAATTTATTTATTGAAGTTTACAAAAGAACCAATTGGGTACTTTAATACATCTGAAATTAAATACTAGTAATAGTAATAGAAACCTAATAATCACGAAATGCTCCTCCTCCCCCTCTAAACTGGCTTAACGAATCACCATCATCTCAGCCCAGTACTGAGATAATAACGCCCCAACTACTGAGCACAGGGCTCTTATCACGGACAAAGGTCAGAGGATGACCCAATGGTCACACTCAACCACGCGGGCCCAATGCGGATTAGCGGAGGCAGGTGCGTCAATTATACCTCTAACATGGCTTAACGACAATCACTTTTTATATTCCCTACCAATTTTTTTTTTTACCCGGCCTTCTTGCAACACCTATAGATAGCCAGAACTAATTTACTGCGGCAAACACCTTTAACGCGTATTATCATTTTACTGAAAAACCTTAACCTTCTTATAATATCATGAATATTTGTTCTGGTCTGGGTGTTTTTCTTTGTATATTAAGTATTTTTTTACAAAAAAAAAGTATTTATGTATGTTTATCCGTTATTTAGTATACATAATACAAGTTCTTAATGATACTTATCTTGGAACTTAATAATTAGTGTAATTGTCAGAATATATTTATTTATTTATTATTTATTGAATAAGGTCCATAAAATTGTTGATTTGCTGACATGTTCTTTGAGTGAATTCGAAATTGTGACACTAAAACTTCTGTGTAATTTTAAATTTAAGATACAGTTTCGCATTGGGAACTAACCTGTAATGACTAATGATAGTTGTACAAATCTATATAATAAATAAAAATTAAATTTTGCAATAATCGGCACCAAAAGCTTGCATGCCTTCCAAATTGCGAATTTGCTCTTTGTGTCCATCGAAACATCCTAGAACTGACATCGATGAACGGCTGCTACACTTCAAAAATCCTTTCGAATAACCTTATGCCTCGATCACCAACCCGCCTGCCCAGCGAGGTGATTATGGGCAAATACACCCAATATAATGTAATCTATTGGCAAGGCTAATGTTCAGCAGTAAACTTAACTTTATAAGGCTTTTACATACATACATACATAATGTCACCCTTCTTTCCCCTTGGGTTTGGCTTGTATGATGAAATAAATAATAAATTAATAACAATAAATAATAATATTAATAAAAATCTTTATTGAATTCATTAAACAATGTACAAATTAAACGATTCCATAGGCTTCCGAAGTGTACATACATACATAATGTCACGCCTCTTTCCCGAAGGGGTTGGCTTGTATGATGAAATAAATAATAATAATATATCTTTATTGAATTCATTAAACAATGTACAAATTAAATGATTCCATAGGCTTCCGAACTAGTATAAATACTGTATTTCAGCAGCCATCTATTGGAGAGGCTAATGTTCAGCAGTGGACTTTATAAGGCTTGTATAATGAACCTTAAAGCCCTGAGCGCTATTAAAGTTATTTATAACCTAACGAAAATCAATCTTGACATTTCGGCGCAGAGATATGAAAAGAAATTTCTGGAACTATTCGACACACCCAGTGACCCTTAACAGACGGTAGAACGTGACCTTGGGAGGTCAAGGTGACTGTGATATAACGTAGCTGTCTTGGTAATGTACTGTTAAGGGATTTTTTGGGTTGAGTTTTGTTGTATCTTCTTAATAAATAAAATGAGCAAAACAATAAATAAATATTTTCTGACAATTACACCAATTATTTAGTTTCTAAGATAAGTATCATTAATATACATAAGAAAACACCCAGACCAGATCAAATATTAATATTTATGCACACAAAGATTTGTCATGTGTGAGGATCGAACCCACGACCTCTGGAATGAAGTGTAGGTATATGGACCTCATATCGGTCGTCAAAAGGAACTACTAAGAGTTTTGGCGCCACGCGGAAACAGCGTCAGTATTTTATTTTCCAAAACCAGCGTAAACTCGAGTTTTTAAATGTAAATCTAGTAGATTTTTGATTTGTCTGTTTGCCCTACTTCACGTCCCCCCGTTAAGTTAAAAAAAAAAGCACGTTTAGTAAAGTTTACACAAAAAACTAGCATTAATTCACCAAACGTGATCAATTTGAACTACCGAAATCTAACTTTTTTTACTTAACTACAAAAAACATGACAGGTGCGTGTCTGACGAACATGCAATCAGGGTTGTGTGGCTTGTCGATGATAGACATTATGGTGCTCATTACAAAAAAAGATCTTAATCCAGGTTAAAAACTAGTGCTGCCAATGTCTTCATTTTATCAAACAAAAGTGACAGCACTAGTGGTAAACCTGGTTTTTCTTTAGATCTTTTTTTTAATAAGCTACTATTTCTTTCATTTATTTTATTTTAGTATATTTGCCGCTTCATAGATAACAATAGAATTGTAAAATAAACTGCTATTGAATCCCATAAAATGTGTTTTATTCAAATTGATTGATCATATCCTAGCATTATCTCGGATGCCTCAGCCCTGGGCCAAGACTCAGCTCACTAACTGATCACTCGTCTGGTCTAACCAGATTTGGCTGAACTTCAGTTATCACATGGAACGACTGTCATCTGACCTTCGCAACCCAAACGGAAACATCATTCAATGGTTAAACCAGGTGTCGGAATATTAGAAGGCACTGACTTCCTAGTAACGCCTGCTATACATGTTTGCTTACTCTGGACATTTTGAGAATTGGACATTCTGCGACTAAGCCCTGTAAAAGGAACCAGCTTCTTTAAGGATTTCGTTTTTAATTCTCATTTGGATAACGTAACCCTAAAAACGGATTATCGTGCACAAACAGTTGAATTTGACTGAAAACTGGAAATAACCGGTTGTGAGTGTTGTTTTAGAACACAAATTCACAGTTAGCTGACTAACTCGGCTGTTTTCGAGAAGAAATAGAGCATACGTGCGTAATGAGCGGGTACAGCCGTACCATACAGCTGTGGGTCGTTTCTAATTCTGTATAGAAATGCATTAATAAAACATTTGGTGGTCGGCACTTTCCAGAGCTCTGGCGAGGTGAGAAACGATAGTGACAGTTAAGCAGTGTCATGATTTCTGGAAGGGTTATCGTTTCTGAATAATCATAATTCTTTATTGTTTCATTTGGTGTACAATTAGGTCTTAAAAATGATATTTTGTCCTCAAATGAACCCTGCAAGGGTATCACAATTTAAAATAGGAACACATTTCTTGCTTATATTATATATAGAAATTAAATACTTTAGAAATTAAACAACCATAAAAATCAATCAACTATGCATACATTATGTTTTTACTAATTATATTAAATGTATTGAACTATTCAATTATATATTATATGTTTAAGAATGTAGGTATTCGTTCAGACCGTAGTAAGCATTTTGCAATAAATGTTCCTTTAAATAAATAGCTGGGACGTTTCTAAATCTGTATTGAAATGACATACTAAAATATTATTTGGTGGTCGGCACTTTCCAGAGCTCTGGCGAGGTGAGAAACGATTTTAACAGTTAAGCACTGTTATGATTTTTGGATGGGTTACCGCTTTCAAGCAAAATTCTATACAGAAATGCATGTGCCGCTGGTTATTACTATCCAAAGCTCTGAAGAGTTCAGAAATGATCTTGGAAGTTAAGCTGTGACTGCAATTTCGGATACGTGACCATTAATCAGACATACTGCTAGCCAACACACTGTAAACCTTTGTGGTTTTTAAAGTTTTATCACATTTGACGTTTTCCAAGCAAGACCTAAAGAGCCAAAGCCAACCTCACCTGCAAGTGGTGCATCTGCCGAACAACGGACAAGGCTCTGGCGAACACACAAGTTCCCTATTGCAATATAATTGGCGAAATGTGAGCTTACAATATGCCTCTGCCTACCATTCGGGGAAACAGGCGTGATATTATGTATGTAATAACATGTATACATTTCTTGGTAACTATTTTAAACATCTTTTATGCACGTTAAATGGGTTAACTCTTGATAGCAGTACAAATAGGTAATTGGCCAATTAAAGTCTGATGTTGGTAAAGATACGCTACTGGTCTTAATTTTCACACTCTGGTTAGTTTGAAGAAATCTGTATGGTACTTTGTTGAATTAGATTACCAAACATTTTACAGGCTTATATTTTGACGACCGATATGGCGTGGTGGAGAGTGTACCCGCATTCCACTCCTGAGGTCGTGGGTTCGATTCCTACACAGGGCAAATATTTGTGTGTATAAATATGTATATTTGTTATGGTCTGGGTGTTTTTTAAATATTACATACATACATACATAATGTCACGCCTCTTTCCCGTAGGGATAGGCAGAGATCACATCCTTCCATTTGCTACGATCTTGGCACACACTTTTAGCTTCATTTACACTCAATAACCTCCTCATACACGCATATTAAGTATGTAATTACAGAAAAAAAAAAGTATTTATGTATGTTTATCCGTTATCTAGTATCCATAACACAAGTTCTTAATGATACTTATCTTGGAACTAAATAATTGGTGTAAGTGTCAGAAATATTTATTATTATTATATATTACTAGAGGCCACCCGCGATATCGTTCCCTAGGTATATGTACAAATATATTTATTCAATAAATGCTCACAATGTAGATAATAATATACAAATTTTCAATCAAGCATTAATATTTAAGCAATATGTGGCATGATCACTGCGATTACTAGGCACTACCTGTTAACCCCACTCTAGGCACTGCCTGTCCTGTGGCGTTCAAGTGTAGGTTAACAAATGTTTGTACAGGTATAATTTAATTAACAAGTAGCCCATGGCCTTTCTCAGACTCAGGACTAATTGTGTACCAAATTTCATTTAAATTGGTTTAGTAGTTTTGGAGTGAAAGAGAGATAGACATATAGAGTTACCTTTGCATTTATAATATTAGTAATGGAAGTTTTGATTTTACTTTTTTAACCAAACTGCTGACATTAACACAACTTAATAAATAATATAATTGTGTTGTGTGGTTGCTGTATCTCTAAAGAACTGAATATGGAGTAAAAAGGATAGAACTTATGTTCCACTGCCTAATACAACATAAGAAAAAAAAAACTTAAGAATTTACAATAAACCACCAACATTATGATCATAGTATTTCGTTTAGTACACCTTTGAATATGGCTGTGTTGATGTGGTTGATGTGGTTGATGTTCAATTAGGCAGATGAATTTGATAAGTGGAATTTACAGAAAATTACAGGAATTTAAATAGAACATAACATATATACAATAATATATAATATAGTCCACAGGAGTAGACAGATTACTTGCTTCCCCTTGCTATGATCTTTGTTTAGCTTCATTCAATTAAATTCAAATAGTTTATTGCGTTTCATTGCTTTCACACTTATACCATTCTCTAATACACTCTTATCGGTTTAAGATACTTTTAGACTAGCCGTTTCTTCAAAACCTGCTGTATTGAATAAACAGACAAGAAACTTGTGACATACTAAATAAATACAGAAGTCCTTACTTATATTATAAATACTAGAGTAAAATTTACACACTCTGATCAGTTTAAGATACTTTTAGACTAGCCGTTTCTCCAAAACCTGCTGGATTTAATAAACAGACAAGAAATTCATGACATCCTAAATAAATACAGAAGTCCTTACTTACATTATATTATAAATATTAAAGTAAAATTGTCCACAAATTATTTTGACTTAAATGCTTCCAACTTACTTGCATTGCACTGAAGACCAGAACTGTACTCAGCATATGCCTTCTGGAGTGCTTTTGAGGCATATCATATACTTTAAACATGCATGCGCCTATCCCCAGAGGGTAACCATAGGCATTTTAAACGCCCATATTTCACCTACTATATTGTTGCCATGTAAATAATGCCTATTTTTTATCATAATGTTGATGTGTCTGTATGTCTTAATATCTAAATAAAACTTTATTGTAATAAGACAAGTAACATTCACTAAGTATCGTTTCTCCAAAACCTGCTGGATTTAATAAACAAACAAGAAACTCATGACATCCTAAATAAATACAGAAGTCCTTACTTACATTATATTATAAATACTAAAGTAAAATTGTCCGCAAATTATTTTGACTTAAATGCTTCCAACTTACTTGCATTGCACTGAAGACCAGAACTGTACTCAGCATATGCCTTCTGGAGTGCTTTTGAGGCATATCATATACTTTAAACATGCATGCGCCTATCCCCAGAGGGTAACCATAGGCATTTTAAACGCCCATATTTCACCTACTATATTGTTGCCATGTAAATAATGCCTATTTTTTATCATAATGTTGATGTGTCTGTATGTCTTAATATCTAAATAAAACTTTATTGTAATAAGACAAGTAACATTCACTAAGTATTCATGAGTCTTGAAACGTGATCATTTGATGATGCCATTACAAATTGGTTTGCATTCTAAGTGATTACTGCACATCATTAATGCAAATTTTGCTCAATTGAGTATTCCTATCATAGATTAAAAATGTTTAGTTAAATTAAATTGTAGTTTGAATTGATACTATAGCTGACACACACACACTTATATTCACACACACTTACATTCACTTAAATACACATTCTCACACTCTTTACTTTGTAGTGCATAGCTTAGCCCAATATTGCTAACAGCAATCCTGTCGAACATTTGATATGTAACAGAGTGGTAAAATAATGGAATAAGCTTCCAGATGATGTTGCAATTGTTGTAAACATTAACCAATAAAAAAAACTACCACATTTTATTATATGGTTTATCTACAAAGGATGCTAATGACCGTGCAAAATGGAGGCAAAAGATCAAGAAAGCGGACACGGGTAAGGTGGCCACTTGGATAATGCTTAGATTTACATCATCATATCCTAGCATTGCTCCCGTTGCCCAAGACTTAAGCTTTGGGCCCAGGGTCTATTTAGCGGGTCTAACCAGGGGTGGCTGAATTTCAGTTATGACATGGAGCGACTGTTGTCTGACCTCCGCAACCCAAAACCAACTCAGCTGGTTTAACAATGGAACATCATTCCATGGTTAACCCAGCTGTCAGGATGTTAGAAGGCAAAAAAGTTTTTAAAAAACTTTACATTATTATCTTATGTACATATTATTTAAAATTTTAAAAATCATTTACTTAATAAAATTATGTAATTTATTTACGTAATGTTTGAGATCTTAAAATATGTAAAACTAAAACAAGTTGGATATTAGCTAATCCTTACAGAAGTAATTAATAAAAAATAAATAAATTCTCGTGAAGTGCTCGTAGCTCCGCGGTGCTCGGTGGTCGGAAACGATCGCCGAAGTACAGCAGAGTTTACAGAGGTCAGTCCTTGGATGGGTGACCGTTTGTGTGGCATTTGATATCGAGCGCTTCCGTGCTTCGGAAGGCACGTTAAGCCGTTGGTCCCGGTTATCACTAAATGTGGTAGTCGTTAAGCCATGTTAGAGGCCTAATGGGCGGCTTGAAAAATTCTAACAGCAGGAGGCCACACACCTGCCTCCGCCAATCCGCACTGGGTCAGCGTGGTGGAGTATGACCCAATACCCTCACACCTTGATATGTGAGAGGAGGCTCGTGCTCAGTAGTGGGACGTTAATGGGCTGTGATGATGATGATGAAATAAATTCTATATTTGTTTGAGATTTTTAAACATACACCAATATTTTAGACTATACAATCTGGTATATTTACAGTACGCTAATCTATTTTTGTACACTGTAAAATATATTTTTGTTTAACAAATATTTTTTTTAAACACCATTAATTAGGTCAAAGAATCATTCAATGAAAAAGATTATTAATGTATTGAAACGAATTCGTTTTTTAAACATAATACTACTTAGGAAATTAAGTAATACACCAAGGAGTATCATACATTAATAACCGGTAAATTAAATAAGGGTAAAGAGTGTGTGGAAACAACTTTATTGAAAAGTAGGACATTCTTGTCGGCACGCACGCGTTTACACGAAGACTATTGCAGAAGAATAATTTAACTGACCTACCTTCATATCCGTGACGATTTGCTGGTACAAACTCCATAAAGGAGAGCAATCCTTCTCTGTAGTTCCCTCCATTGTAAGAAAACACAACTAAACACAAGAAACTATAATCAAACACCTTTCAACACTAACACTGGGGCGCCGTACCCTACCGAATGTTGCATTTTTACGTAAATACTCAGAAGCTTTTACGGTTACCTACATTTCACAAAAAGTTACAAAGCACCGATGAAACGTTATAGAAAAACACGATATGCAACAAATCAATATTTATAAACATGAATACCCTCCTTGCAATCCTGATGGAGGACCAAATATCACTAAACTTCACAATACTTTTTCCACTAAACAGTTCTAAATGATAGCTGTAAACATTTGAAGTTCTCATTAATTCACAAAATAGCGTATTTCACTTATTTTCATACACAATTTACGATTTTATAGCAGCGAAAAAATCATCATACAACGACAGACAAGCACATCGGCCGGACTCGTTTTGTTTGTTGAATTTTCTTCTGATTCGTCGATCCGGATCAGTGTTGCCAGGTTGATTTTACAGCATTACTACCAAAAATTAGTACAGTTTAGTTTACAGCCTCAACTTAAAACTGGAGAGAAAACTTAACTACTTAGTTATGGAGTTGACCTTGATTATTAATGTAGGATAAACGAATACCATCAAGCATTCACTATATAATATATAACTTGAATTATTTATAATTATTCAGCAAACATATTTACCTATTATAGATAATATAGGTATATTTACTTCTCTTCAAAATAAGCTGAATAAATATGACGAAAAATAGCAAATTATTGACATATTGTAAATTGTATTTCGATACTTTAAAAAACAATAAGAATAATAATCTGTTTTGACACTAAACTTTGTCAGTTAGTTTTATTGTAACTGTCTTTACTAAAATGCCCATTCAATAATAATATATATACAAAATGTGTGTAGTTAAGTATGTACTATTACTATTATTTAATTATTATTTTTTTCATTTTTTAATTGGTCTTCATTATTATATTTTTTACTTTTCTGTTGTTTTTTATTTTTAATTTGTGTTCACCTGTAATTGGATTGCATGCTATGTAAACTCCTATATGTATAATTTTAAAATTAAATGTCAACAAGTCATCAGTTTGTGGAACAAATAATCACATAAAATAATTAAGAGCTAAGTCCGCTTCACGTTACTGCCGTTAATCAATGCCGAAGATTTTGAAAAACATTTTTTTTCCTTTAAATAATGGCTTCGTGCGGCTTGCACATTTAGCCAGTGTCAAGTCAGATATAATATTAATAACAAATAAATTATAGTAAATGAGAATGAGTGGTGATAAAGATGATGAATGGCAAATGAGATGCCCTCCCCCTACAACCCCTTGAGTCCTCAGTAAAGATGTGGGACAATACTGAGATCTCACATGGACTTCTTGAGAGAGTTAGAAAACAGTGCATCATGCACTGTTTTGTTTCCTTTACCAACACTCATGTACGTTCACAAACACTTAACGGTTAATAATCCACCGTTATTACACATTAATGTTCGAAATATTACAAATTTTAGAAAATTAAACAAAACTACAGACATAACGCTTCACTTTCCCGCCAAGAAGCTCTAAATTATTGTATAGCTAAAGCAGGGGTGTTCAAACTAGAGAGGACCCTGGGCCAATAAAAAGGACTAAATACATTGGTGGGCTTCAAAATATTTATAAAAATAAAATACTGGTAATAATAATATCTTTATGTTATTATCTACTTTTTCATTAATTTGTCTTTTACAATTTTGTCAACATCAACCTCAATATTAGTAGTAGCTAGGCGCAGTGCATGTTTAAGTAAGTTCGTATCTGTCAATGAAGACCTGTATTTCGATCTAATTAGCTTCATTGTTGAATTATGCACTCTCTCTCACAAAGGTAGGTACGGGCAGTACCTACCTTTAAGAGATCATCGAGCCCATTTTTGACCAATCAGACCGTCAGTATCGGGAAACGTTCAGCGAGGAGTTTAAAATAATCAAGTCCTGTTTCAGTTCTGTCTTTGTATAAAAGGGGTCTGATTGCAGATCACACAGTTCCAGTTGATAATCAATCTTCACACTCTCAACTGCTATCATTAATGGTTGAGTGAAGAGTGCTTTATCACTAATTTTTTTTAAATCTGCAAAATGCTGTTCAAAATCGACGATTATTTCGTCCATGTATGAGGTGGTCCAAAAAATTATATTCTTCAAATTCTTCTAATTTCATCTCTATTGTGTTTTTTACAACTTGGAAAAAAAGAAAAATCATTTTGTAGTAGAGACGTATTGAAAAATTTCAGTTTACTTCTGAATCCATTCACCATTTCCGTACATGTTGGCTATATTGTGGTTTTTGCTTTGCAATTTTAAATTTAATTGATTCAGGTGTTGCGTCATATCAGTTAAAAACGCAAGATTATCCAGAAACTAAGGATCTTGCATTTTATCTTGTAGTTCGAAAGTGTTAGATGATATTTAATTTTTTAGAAATAAATAAAGTTGCATCGATTTCACTTAAAAAGTCCCTAAATTTTCGATTAGAGATGGAAACAGGGCATTAATACATATATTAATGCCCTGTTTCCATCTCTAATCAAATTGGTTATCCTTATAACAACTTTCATAGCATTCATTTGACGCAAAGATTTTCCACACAAGGCTTCTTGATGTATGATACAATGCAACAACGGGCATTCAATGTCATTTTGTATTAGAAGTCCCGCGAATCCTGTCACTGTCCCGGTCATAGCTTTTGCCCCATCGGTCACAATACAAGAACACTTACGAAATCCTCCATATTCTACTACAGTTCAAACATATCACTGCCTTTAGTTGTTCCATGAAATGGTATTAAATCCAGCATTTCTTCCTTGATTGTAAAATCTTTTGAAATGCAACGTATGAAGATTATTAATTGACTGACATCGGTCTGAGAGTAACCTTGCGTAATCAAAACTTTCGTCGCGTTGAATGACATGTGACTAACAATATATATCTACTTTAGATAAAAATAATGTGCTCAATAATGTATTTCAACAAAGAAGATAAAAAAGATTCTACGGGCCGCAATAATCCATACCGCGGGCCGCACGCGGCCCGCGGGCCATGGTTTGGACAGCCCTGAGCTAAAGAATTGCCCTTTTTTTTCTATTATTGGCTTGTACGGCTTGTGCATGTCACGACGGTGTTAAAAGGTTTGGATAAGGATTTCGGTGGTCGTTGTGGTGGTTCAACTCAGGATGGTAGTTTAATAAATGTCGAAGACACTACTAAACTACTACTAATAAATTAACATCTTTTTTTATAGACATAGTTAATGAAAATTTGGTCAGTAGGTACCTAAGTAATAGTTGAGTACTGACCAAATTTTTATAACTTTGTAATTTGAGAAAGTGTTATCCATATTAATATTTTTGTAATAAGGTGTAATTAAATGGGAGCTACGTCTGCCAACAAACTGCCGTGCAGTTTGGCAGAAGTGTAAAATTTTTGTACCAGCATTTTGTTATGTATCTGAATAAACACTTTTTCATTTTTTTTTTCACTTTCAATTTACTGGCGCCTCTGCTGTCTTATGTATATTTTTCAAAAAAAATAATACAATACATTTTGAAAAGTAAGGACGAAGTAAGGTAAAAACGGACTTGATTTTCTACTATATTAGACATGATTTCAAGACAGTGCCGAAATTCTCTTTACCATACAACACAGAAAAAGAAAGCTAATTCTTCTCTATGCTTTTTATATGTATTTGCTTATGGTACTAGTGATGTGGCATTGATGTGTTACGTGCAATTGAATAGTATTATTTATAGTCGATACCTGTCGGTATGTCTAACTACCAATTTTTGTTCAGAATAATCACTCTCCATCATTTCTTTTTGCAGACTTTTTATATTCATACATTTTTATTACTACTAAGGGAGCTCATAACAGTTATTATTTATTTATTCAAATTATTATGATTTTCGGTCATTAGTATAAACAAATATTAGTTCAAACTAAATGTCTAATTAGTGATTTAAATTTTTAGTTTTTTTTTGAAGTCATTATGATTTTAAATGGTATGTGAAATAATTTCGGACCTCCAATGATAGGATTTGAAAAGTTATGTAAAACAATGCGCACCCGGGTAGATGTTTTACAGGGCACAGTAAAAGCTTCTACAATTATATATAATGAAAGTTATTTGAGTCGTATAAAATCAAAGTCGGCAAAGTAGGGTTGACCTAAATTTTGGTAGTTGATCAAAAACAGTTATTTTTCATTTTAATCCATAGTCATTAATGACAAATGTTTGTTCATATTACTGTAACATGTACTAAACCAGAGACAGTCAAAAATATGTGTGAAAGTTAAGCAATAAGATTTAAAATCACATTTAATTTACTAGATTGCCGACTTTGGTTTTGAATTTATAAAGATTGCCGTATTTGAACCCAAACTACGGTAAGATGGCCGTCTTTGATCCTGATAGATTTCATCTTCTATGTAATTAACAGAATCCGCCATTTTGAAACGCCATTTTTACAAGACCTCTGATTGGTTGACAGTGAAAGATTGCCGATTATGGTTTCAAAGACCAGTCGATGTCCGTCTTTGATCCCAAAATCAGTTTTCTAACGCGATTTTGAAAGATTTATGGCCTTATATGATTTTCAAGCGACTAAAGAATTGGTAAACATTTGAATTTTCAGTGTTGCCATATATTTATCTCATTTTCACCCAGCAACCTACATTGCCGACTTTGATTTTATACGACTCATTTGTTTCCCTTGCAACCAATGGTTTTTCAGTCAATAAATGACTTTCAGTATAGTCAGTTGGGCTACAAATTTTACGGATTGTGGTTTGCGACTACGTTATGTCGTTAGTCACGACTGCCACGAACATCTATAAAAGTCGTTATTTGGAAGTCAAGGCCTTCTTATATCCGAACGAACTGGCAAACGTAACCATCAGGCGGGAGACCATCACTTCCGTTTGCCTGTTCGCGAGTTCTTAATATTGTGGTAAAGGCGGCGAGAAGCAAGTGGGGTGGCCTATGTACAGCAGTAGACGTCATAGAGGAGAGTAATAGATACTGTACCCTCTTGAGAAGTATGCATCATTTCCTTATTATAATTTAAGTGCATGATTAAATAATAAAGAGAGACGTAATTATTAGGTACCTTGTTGTATGCAACAACTCGAGCCGTATTCTGAGCTAATGTCAAAAAATCGACAGGGAGTGAAATAATCAAAAGAGTGCGACTTTGTATTCAATAAAACGGGAAACATTTTGATCATTTGATAAATTGATTAATATTGTATTACAAATGTTAAGATTAATGTTTTTATTTTATTTCTGACACTCTGTTATTTAGCAAAAAATAATCCTTCATGTTAGTTAGTGTCCTACCCCTGGTAGACGTCTAGTGGCCGGGAATATGGTGCGGTGTAACAATATGTCAATATAACAGGTGCAATTATAATGACAATTGATTGACTACCGAAACGGCGTAAAGTTCAGCAAATCCGCACTCGCTCGTAAGGTCGAAAGGTTTATTCTAACATTTTCCAATATTACGACAGTTCTAGGAAAACATCATCACCTAGTATAGTAAGTTCTTCGCACAGTACCAAGTATGTTAGCATTGTAGGTAGTCATCTTATAAAGTATTGATACAAATAAACATTATTGAAGTGATTTGTTCAAGAATCCGATTTCCCGATCTTCTAGCCCCAAACTAACTAACGCTTGTAGGGATATAGGACAGGACAGGGGACAGGGATGTTCCTGCACTGTACTTTACTATGGGTAACTGACAACAGGTAAATAAAAATATACACCATTTTTCATTTATAAAAACACTTAAAGCACATACATAGAATATCGCTTGCTCCGTGCCTCGGAAGGCAAATTAAGCAGTTGGTCCCGGCTGTCATGAACATCTACGACTGTCCTTATTAAGAAGTCAGTGCTTTCTAACATCTTAGCACCTGGATTAACCATAGAATGATGTTTCCCATTGGGTTGAGGCGACAATAACTGAATTCAGCTAATTCTGGCTGTTATCCCGGTTGCCCTAAGCTTAAGTTTATGTTGTGCAATCAAGTCAATGCTAGGATAAGATTAATGATGTTTAGGCACATAAAACATTTATAATATACCAATATAAATAAATAATATATGGTAATTATGATATTATGCAGGTAAGGTAGGGTAACCGATCTTAAAATAATATAATATGTGGAGGCTTGTTATTGGCTTTTAAAAGATAAGTTTTATAATTATATACATAGCAGCGTTAGCTGTAAGCCCCCCAAATAAAATAAAATAAAAATAAATTTAACCAGTTTTTCAAAACGAGCCAAGTTTAATTTTTATTTAGCGACTTAACTGAAAAATCATTTAGAATAAAATAATCTAGTTATTATGAACTATATTATGAAAAAATGTAATAACTACACCTAAGCTCTTATATTGCTGTATATCCAGTCGATATATTCAAATACTTTCGTATGTACAGCTGGTACGTTCTCCATACCACAGGGCGACGGCCCGAAGCTAATCAGGCCTATTACTTCGTAATTCCCCTTGTGTTCATACATCAGTGGGCCTCCGGAGTCGCCCTTACAAGAGTCCTTTCCCACTTCCCCTCCAGCGCAAATTTGGCCTCTCCATAACGTCGCCATACGTTTCTTTACGTTGTAGGCTTTCTGACATACCTTTGAAAAAGAAGGATAAGTTAGTACTATACAATTTTACAAAATAACTATTGCTTATTTTGAAAATATATATATGCAGTGGACTTTATAAGGCTAGTATGATGATAATCAGGATTCACGGCGTACAAGCCTTCCGAAAGATGGGAGCCATCGTTATTAAACGTCGGCCATGCAAATCTGTTAATTATGCTATAATATATTTCTTTCAGACCACTTAGTGCCGCGGAGTGACGAGCACAAACCAAGACAACCATGTTTATAAAGAAATACGTACATAATCTTACGCTCATATGTCCTATTTGTCGTGAGCAGAAAACTTGCTCCTAAGGGGCTATCCATTAATTACGTCACACATTAATGGGGTGGGAGGGGGTTGACGAAGTGTGACATGGTGTGACAAGGGGATGGGAGGGATCCAAATTTCGTGACGCCACATTTCAAAATCCATGTCCTATAAACATTTTGGAACTGCTGTTTTAATTTAATCATTTCTTGCTGTACAATCGCAAAATAAGTGATATCACACTAAGAAGGAGGTAGTCTCACAAGTGTGACCAGCTGTGACAAGGAAGGAGGGGGGGTCAAAAGTTCACAAAATTCGTGTGACGTAGTTTATGGATGATCCCTAAATAAAAAGGTATTTATTTAGATGTAGCAAAGTTCACTTTTCGCACAGAAATCTCTAGATGAAACGTGTTCAATGCTAAGTGCTTCGCCCACATTGACACTAGACAAGATCACACTCTTTCAGCCGCCTTTTACGACATGGTGATTATATTACATATACTCTGTCTACAGACAAGTAAACTAGTGAATTTACCTCCAGATTTACAAATGGCACCTAGACATGAAGTTTGGTAGTACTGGCTGAGTGGGTGGTATTAATAGCACCCCATCCTGCAGCGTACAGGTTAAAAAATGGTGGTGGAGAAATTGTGAAATCTTTTGTTGGAAGACAAATAGGTCTGATAAAATCTGAAAGTAAAGAAAAAGTTTTTATCTTAAGTAAAGCTGAGTTCACAGAGATCCTTTGATGTCTGTTTGTGTGGCATTTGATAATGAGAACTTCTGGGCTTAGGCAGACACATCAAGCAGTTGGTCCCAGTGAAGTAGGTTAGCGACACAAGATAATGCAACGTTAAAATATTTGGGGAACATAGACCATTTTTAAAAGTGGACTAGAAATGACTGAAATGATGATTTAAGTTTTCGGGTGACTGGCGACTGAGATATTATAACAGCAGGAAGACGCCCACCTGTCTCCGCCAATACCCACTTGGTCCCCGTGGTGAAGTATGAAGGGCCTCAATCCCTCTTACCTTGGTTTATGAGACGAGGCCTGTGCCTGGAAGTGGAACGTTAATAGACTGAGACGAGCAAAAAATTATATAGAAGTGCTGTGTATGTAGTTGTACACAGAGATAGAAAAGCCCAAAATAAAATCCACATAAATGTAAACAACAAAGAAAATAGACAAACAACGCAACCTTATTGCATAACGAAATATAGCTACATGAACTAGGTACAAAAAAAACTTTATATCAAACATGTCTTCTCACTGTAGGCCCATGGCTACGGGTCTGGGTACCGGTGCAAATACTGGTGGCAATATTTCTTTTTTTGGGCTGCTGGGCTGGCAGAAGTAGCTGCATGCCTTCTTGCCACCAAAAGCATCAATAAGGCGAAATAAATAAATAATTCATAAATACCTGTGTATGGTGCGAGGTTTTTTAATCTAATAAGACCGATATCGTTCATACGAGTCACTGTACTATATGAAGGATGAGGTATAGACTTCTCAATCCGAATAGAAACAGTCTCATTGGCACTGCTGTGGCACTCTTTATTGTACAGGTTTGTCTGGAAGCAATCTATAATTGTTTTCGTGTCGTATTCACCTAGACGCACGCTTATTCTAAAATAATAATAAAAAAGGAATTGTGAGTGCATAAAATTTATTTAAGAACAGGGTTTGTGATCTTGTTAATAACTGTTATAAAAGGAAACCAAATAAATAAAACAATTACAGTCACTAATAAACTATGCCGGTAACGTGTTAATTAATTTACTTAAGTAGTTAAATATGTGGGTGTATAGGGATTCTACCAACATCTAAGGGCATAAGCCTACCTCACCAGCAAGCGGTGCACCTGCTGATCAACAGACGAGGCTCTGGCAAATATAACAGTGCCCTGCGGCTCGCCATCTATTACGTGGGGCCACAATGTAACTGGCGAAGTGTGGGCTTAAAAAATGCCTCTGCCTACCCCTTCGGGTAAACAGGCGAGAATGTATGTATGTATAGATTCACTTACACTTAAATATTTTTTGTTTTTTTAAATTGTTTGGTTGCAAGTGAATCTAAGCTTCGTGATTTTAGTATAATTATATTTTATTTGTTTTTATTATTTTTTTATAATTTTGACGTTTTTAAGTACTATGTAATAGTTTATGAAATAAAAAGTATTTGATTGATTGATATATATGTTAAATATGTTTTTATACTGCTTGTCATATGTGTTTTTGACTTGAGAGTCAATAGGTCTAATGCTAACCCAGTAAGTAGTTAGGTATCTTAAAATATAATCTCGATCCTTTCAGTCCATCTATTTATTCTACTTGATTTATTTCTACTTTATAAGGCATATCATACGCTCTGGCCAATTTCAAGATCATAATATAATAATATAATAATAATAATAATTATTTATTTATTAACCAAAAAATTACAAAATGAAGAAGTACAACTGAAAGCTTACAAATAATGCCAAAGATTACAAATTGTAGCATCTGCTGCCGAACTGGGATATTAATCCCGTATTTCAGCATTCAGCGCCTCTAGCCTCGGACTAAGTATTACACATTATGTATAAACCACAACGTACAATTATGGTAGTTAGAGTACTAATTAACAATAAAAAATTTATGTGAGTCCTCTCGGTGTGTAAAATTTGAGTGAGTGGGTGTATGTGAGAGGGTGATTAGATGTGAGAGATTTTTTAAAAAATTATAATGGATTCTAAATTTTAATCTAATTATTTTATAATAGGAAAGGTTTTATTTTTTTATTTTTTTAAAACAAAGTTTATCACAACTGCAGACCAATGAGGTCCTCTGTCTCATCATAGGACTTTGTTACCATCATAGAACAACATCAGTATTAAAATGTTATGTAACGTACGGTGTTCCAAGATTAAGGATAGATCCAGTGAGGCAGTGAGCGGCCGTCAGAACATACATTCCGCTGATGAGAACCCCGACACAGAAAGTGCCAAGCACAACAGCCCTTGTTCTTTCATATTCAATTAGTGCCAGCCATGGATACTTGTCTAAACCTGTCTCTGTACCTCCCCCTGGAAAAAAATGTAGTAGTGAATGAAGTAGAATTTCGAAATAAAATTTTGTCTGCGCGAACTTTAGTCGATTATATCAATAGACAACTGTCTATTCCACGAGTAAATAAGTATTCGACTAAATCAATATAAGATTAATTTAGTTCATAATATATCCATTATATAAAAGATTTTTTATATTTGAAATACTCTGTATAATATGGAATACTCGCCAATCACCACATGACTGCCTAGTGCTATTTCAGTGCCACAGCACGAAGTCTCCCGGTTGGGTGGGAAGGCATTGACGATGTTAACGCAATCTCCACCTTTTATTTCCTGGCTTGGAGGCGGACAGCATATTCCGTCTACATCTGGACATCTAAGAATGATTTTTTACCAATTATTATTTAGTGCTTGTAGTAGGGCGTTTATAGGCTGCCATTAAAGTCTCACTACTGAGTGGGTACCTCCACTCCTAACATACACACGAGTATAAATGTAACATCATAATTATTTTGTGGGTGCGCTTTGTACCGTGCTTATTTCACAGTAAGAAGCGCTTTTTTTGGACTGCATAAACTGCTTACCATCAGGCAGGATGTAGTCATTATGCGTGTAACATAAGAAAAAATAATAAAAACATGTATTAAGTATTACTAAGTTAAGAAAAGATAAGGTGTTGTTACAACCGAGACTGACGGGCTTAACGCTCCTTCCGGAGCACGGAACCGCTCGATTTAAATGCTACACAAACGGTTACCCATCCGAGAACTGACAACTGTGATCGAATCCGGCTACATACCACCACAGAGCTACGATTTCTTCAAAGCCTGAGAGTAGTGGGACCTTAACAGCGTAGATGATAAAGGACGAACATACATTTTAGCTTTACAGTCCTTGCATAATTGTGGGCAAGATTTTCTAGCAACACATTTTCCTTGCTTTCCTTCTGGAGTTGTGCATATAAATGGACAGCAAACCTGAAATTTTGTGGAAATTTCATTGATCATTACAATCTCACTCACTAAAAGTCTGACCGCTGAACATAGGCCGCCCTAATTGTTTACCACGTCTTGTGTGCATCGATTTCGAAACCTCCAGCATCCACCATACACATGCTACCACCGCCTTAACCAGATCATCGGTTCATCTATCCATTCAGACCATCGGACGGTAGGAGAGCGTCCCCTACTACGTTTACCGGTTCACTGGCGACATTGGAAAACTTTAAAACGGCTCTTTATGCCCCCCCGCCCATTTCCATTTTAGTCTGCTTATACGTTTTGTCAAATCGCTTTGTAAGAAGTACAAGAATATTTATAATAAACATTTTTTTGGAATTGAAATTCAATTAAATAATAAAGTAAATAGAGGAATGATGTCACCGGACCTTTGGTATATTCCCTTCAAACCCGCACGTTGAATTTCTCAACAATTCATTGTCAAGCGGCGATCTGTTTATATGACGAACTCTATCGACTATAAGTGGACAGTCGTACAATTGAACACATTGTCCTTTGCTACCGTCTACCTGGTTACATGTTTCTGAAACATCAATATGAAATTCGATTCGAAATTACCTTTTTTTATCAGCCACTAGACAGAAAACATTTTTTATCACAGTTATTTTAATTATTAAGTAATGAAGTTTAATTGACAGAAAGTTAAATATTGATTAGATTGCGTATACGTACCTCCATTTACACTCAATGATAATGCAAGAAACAAAGACTAGTAAATAACACATTTTCAATTAACTATCTTGAATTGAATCACACAAATAGTATTCCCAGTGACCTATCCACTTGATAAATTATTACGAATTCTTGATTAAACCATATTAATTATTGTATACCATTTATAACATCCTCATAAGCCAATCATAAAAGAAACACTGACTTATTTACCAACATACTTCCTGTACTGTAGACTTTACACAAGATCTAACTTTCAAGGTCAAAGTCATATTGCAAGTTGAAGCAGCTCGCGCTTATCTTCTTTGATTCCAATTACTATTATTTATTTGTAAATACTAATAGCTGTTTGTGAACTGAACAATAAATCGTAATCACGATTAATATTCACGCTCAAGTTTAAGTCCCAAAGTCAAATTGTAATAACGGATTGACGATACTGGAGATTCAGCCTCCCGTGAGAAACAATAGCGGCAAAGGTTATGGCTAGATGAACTTTTTAATACAATCCTGCTCTCTTCTAGTGAGCAGACATCAGCACTCGAACTCAAAAAAATGGTAAGAATTTCCTTTGTAGGATTATCGGTTTTAAATTTTCTGCCAGCGCATGCGTTTCCCATCTTATATTGTCTCGGATAATTTAAGCGGGGCAAGAAACGACATTTATTCAGGCTGTCATGACGCATGGACCAATGATGGACAGAATTAAGAACTTGAAATAATTTATTACATTGATTAAAATTTAAAAGGTTTTATGTTGTCGTGATATAAAAAAGGGAGACGTTACAGCAACGAATGTTATAAAAATAAAATGATTTAGGGTGGGAAGAAGACAAAATAAAAGTTTGTTGCCATGAAATTGTTTAATAATTTATAATACCTCTATCAATATCAATAAAGCAATACGCTTCACATTTTTTCGACAATTTAAATCTTGCGAGATAGATAATACAGTTCGTAGACCTGTCTCTAATCTATATTTCTGTATAATCCGAATTATTCGAACACTTTTGTATATTAGATAAATTTTGAAAGATTAGTGTATGACGCATCACATAATTTTGACAGTTTATAATCTCGCGGAATAGATTGCAATTTGTTGACCAACCCTCAATATTGCTTTATATTCAGTCAATAATTTCAAACACTTTAATAATTAGTGTAACTATGACGCATCACATAATTTCGACAGCTTACAATATCACGAGATAGATAATACAAATCTGACCTGAATCTAACCCTCGATATTGCTGTATATCCAGTCAATATATTCGAACACTTTCGTATACACATGTGGTACGTTATCCAAGCCACAGGTTTTGGGTCCGAAGCTGTGAAGACCGACAGCTTCATACACCCGTCTGTCTTGAAACATAAGTGGGCCTCCAGAGTCTCCTTTGCAAGTATCTTTCGCTGGACTGCCTACAGCACAAAGTTGTCCCCTCCATAATGTAGTATTGCTTCCCTTTACGTTGTAGGCTTTTTGACATTCCTATAAACAGATTTAATTTTTAAATCAATATGTAGTGTTCAAGTTTGGCTCAATAAAGCTTTTATGATCGTCAACGTATAAACTAACGCGCCCATTCACAGCGGGCGGGAGCTTTATCATAGAAGAATCGGGCAAAAAAACTCGTTAAGATTGGTTTTTTTAATCTTATTTCGTCGGGGATAGTACAAATCCGCGGAACTAGCATTGGGTTGGCATTCCGCGTATCTAAAAAATTGCTAATTTAAGTTAATGTGCGTGGTTGTCGCAGAGCCTATATTATGTACATTCAGGAAAATATTTTTACAACAAGAGATACAACATATAATAAATTCTATAATGTGTAAAAATTAGCCCAAAATTAGTTGAAATAAGAAACTAATTAAGTTTTTTACCTACCCCTGTAAAACTAGAGCTATTTCAGTTACACGGACTGTACGTATGGTAGTTTCGCGACGATATCACAAATTAAAGTGAAAGGGGATTTATGGTAAAAGGTGTGTGGCGTCCTGCCAATATTAATTTTAAAGCTGCCCAATCAAGTTTAAGACTACCACAAAATAGTATATTTATATGGAACAACGACGAAGCGCTCCATGTCAAGTGCTACACAAAAGTACACCTATTCAAGAACTGACTTAAGAGTTTCGAAAACTGGTTGAACCATGAGTTAAAAATCGTGTCCTCCTACTGAAACGTAAGTAGTCTTTAACTTAGCACCTAGCTTTGTATGGTTGTGATCTTGCTCTTGTGGCATTATTATCAGCAGTATGCTTACATAGTTACATTACTAAAGTGCTCTTAATTCAGTGCACGTAGATACTAACTGCTTTGTTTCCTCATCATCATCATGAGCCCAACGACGTTCACAGGTGCTCATAGGCCTCCCCCATAAACTTTTAATGTGGCCGATTGCAGCCGTCATGCATACTGCGACCTTAAGCAGGTCGAACGTCCATCTTTCGGTTGGACTAAAAGGACGAATCATCATCAGCTCAAAGACATACACTGCTGAGCATAGGCCTCCCCCATTAACTTCTCATGAGAACAAATGAAGGCGGCCAGCAACTAACGTCATCCTGTAAGCCTATATTAGATCTACCGTCCATTATGCACGTGGACGTCTCACGCTACTTTTCCTATCCAAGGAGTCTCCAAAGAAAGAATATAAAATCTTAAACAGTTACCACTTGATCGATGAATGACAATGAAACATGATGCTTGGTTGTACTCTTCAATCTAGTTTCATTAATAGCACCCCATCCTGCAGCATATAGATCAAACACTGGTGGAGGAGATATCGTATGATCTTTGGTTGGTAAGCATATTGGCCTGATAAAATCTGAAATAAGCATAATAGTTTAGAGATCATCTTTAATGTCTTTTAAATACATTTGCTAAGATGGTGATGATCAGCTATCCATACCATGGACAAAGTTGGAGAACCAGGCTTTTAATGTAAAGTACGAAGACAATCGACTAATGATGGCGCGTCACAGTTTTTTAGTAGAAAGCGCGAAACAGAAATCATAATAGAGAACGGCCTCCCAACCGATAAACCTGCGATCTGTTTAAGGTCGGAAAGGCAGTAGATGCAGTCGGCATCAAACAGCATCACACATCACAGTATCTCTTTTAAATAAGCCATCTCCAAGTTCTGTGTCAGTCTGAGATCGATCGACGTGAAAAATTATTGGCGAGGCCTATGTTGTCGACTCACTGCAGCTGGGATGATGATAAATTAAAATTTTCTAAGGAAGGAAAAGAGCACAGAAACCGCGTTTATGGAGCACTTTTAACATTTCGTTAAGACTATCATTATGTACTACTTAAAATTACTAAAAGTTAAGTACATATTTATGCACGAACAGTGTTTGATATTATTGTAAACTACTGTTCAGAGTTCGTAGCTCGTACGAACTGGCTGGCAATGATAACTCAAAAAAAGTTTACAGAAATTAGTCCTTAGACGGGTTATTGTTTGTGTGGAATTTGATTTGTTATTGGACGTCGGTCCCACTTTATGTGGTAGTCGTGAAAAAATCTTTGTTTCCGCCAATACGTCTGTGGTGGAGTGTAACCTGAATCTCTCCCACCTTTGTTTGTGTGAGGAGGCCTCAAAGTCAAACATGTTTATTCAAGTTAAACTCAATAGCTATAAGATAGAAATTTCTCTTTTAAACGTCAACTTTAAAACTAACGCGACTATTCCAAGCGGTCAGAAGCTCGATCGTAAAAGGAGCAGACAAGAAAGTCGTCATGTCTTGTGCCAGTTAGAAAATTTACTTAATATTGAACACAGTAAAGATTTGATAAGTAAACAAAAACTTGTATTCTGCAGTCACAAGATTCAAAACAAAATCTCTCTTTTTAGTAGTAAGCAAATATACACTACCTGTGTACGGAGCAAGTTTTTCCAATCTAATAAGACCAATATCGTTCATATGAGTCACTGGATCGTATAAAGGATGAGGTATGGTCTTCGCAATGTGAATAGAAATGGTCCCATTAGGACTCTCATAGCACACTATATCGAAAGTATTTGTCTGTGAGCAATCTATTTCTGTTTTAGTATCATATTCACCAAGGCGGACGCTCTTTCTGAAATGATTTAATTATGACATTATGATCTTATTAGTTTCAGTCTTCAATAATTCTTCATGAGTTCACATGTCATTAAAATGAATAAGAGAATTGATGATAACCATCATCAATAATACAAACACAGCCCCCAAATATTCAGTTGCTCGATCAGTATTTTTTAAGCATAATCAAGCGTGGCTCTGTTTTAACCATATGATGGTTCCCTCTGGGTTGCGGAGGTCAGACGGCAGTCGCTCCATGTAATAACTGAAATTCAGCCATACCTGGTTAAACCAGTGAGCAGACCCTGGGTCCCGGGCTTAAGACTGGGGCAACCGTAATATCCTAGGATATGATCAATAAAGCGTAGTTTGAACGGACGCGAGATAAACGGACGATCGCTGGATCACAATGTATGCAGGCTCATGCTGGTAATTTATAGGGTAGGCCTATGTTTAGCAGTGGACTTCCTCGTTCTAGTAATGATGTTAGATTTTTTGTAATCATTTTCTACTCTTGTTTTTTTTAATGGTTGGTACAGAACCGACGGCGTGCGAGTCCTGTTTGCACTTGACCTTGAGTTCATCACCAAATTTTAATTGTAAGAACAAATTAATAAATGACATACGGTGTTCCCACATTAAGGATTGAGAGGCAGTGAGCGGCGGTCAACACATACTTTCCGCTGATTAGGACGCCACCACATAGAGTACGTAGCTCTCTGTCTTTTTTCATTTCATACTCGATTAAGGCCAACCATGGATACATTTCTATCCCTGTCTCCGCGCTTTCCCCTGAAAATATACGATAAAAATTGTGATTTTATTCTGTAAAACTTGTGTCAACATAAATAAAGCACTTATGCAGACACTACACACCATCTGTTCCAAAAAAGAGGTACAATCGTAAACAAAAGTAAGAAAGTGACTTGACTGAGTGCATGCGTGTGCGCGCAGCGTCATGCCGCCGTTCCGCAAATCTATAGTTTTGATACCCTATGAGATGACCCCTTTGAGATACGTACATATATACATAATTTTACGCCTGTTTCTCCGAAGGGATAGGCAGAGGTTGATTATACGCCCACATTTCGCCAGTTATATTGTTGGTCCCACGTAATAGGTGGCAAGCCTATTGCCGCTTATCGGGCACTTTTATGTTCATGCGAGCCTCGTCCTTTGGTCGCCAGGTGCTACACTTGCAGGTGAGGTTGGCTTGGGCTCCTTAGATTTTGGTAAGAACCTTTTACACCCATACATTTATATATTGAGATATGTACCACTGCGCATAAAACGTCTTTGTTTTTCAATGTATGCATTGTGGACTAACTATAAGGATCTATATATTGATAAACCTACACGTTATTTAAAAAGTATTTGATACTTGCCAGTGATGAGATGACTTCCGCCTGTAGAGTCTGAACCACAGCAAAAACTATCTTGGTTTGGTGGAAAAGCGCTAACTGTATATTGACAGTCACCACGCTTTATTTGTTGGCTTGGAGGTGGACCGCAACATACTCCGTCTACTTCTGGACATCTAAAATTAACGTTTCATAATTTCTTTGTTGTATCATCATCGTTTCTGTCCATCCGGACACAGCGCGTATTGGCCGTAGCAGTCATCACTAGATAGTGAAAGTGTGACTGAATTTACTTCTAATATATTTAATAATAACCAAAACCGAGTCTTCCAAAGCACGAAAACCAAACAATATATAAATAAATATTTTCTAACAATTACACCAATTATTTAGTTCCAAGATAAGTAGCTGATGTTATTAGGAGAGGCCGACTACGTGTTAGCACGTAGATGTTCTCTGTTGATTGTATTGCAATCTATGCTATTTGGCCTTTCGGAACGCTCATTGTATTCTTTGGCATCTCACATAAAACACAATATAAAAAAATAGTAACTTTATTGTTTCCAAATATTTAAATCGAAGACACTTTGGTATCAAAAACTAAGCAGTCTAATCTTGAGATCAATATGCTTTTAAGTAATTATTTCAACAAAAACAGTAATATTTCTTATTAAATCAACCATAATCAACATAACAATACACTTCAATAACATGTTAAAAAAAAATCGAACTTAGGATCAGTATGGTAAATTCTAAAACAATTGTTAACGCACAAAGCTGGCTTTTCAGGACAAGTAATACAGGTAAACGATAATTCCTTCCGCTTTTTGTTTTTAGTGCAAACGCGACAGGGTTTAGCTGGAATTGCTTTTTAGCAGTGGGTGGAAGTTTTTCTAAATAATGAAAATTTTCCGGCGGTACACGAGTCTTAGCCGGTAAGTGGCTGACTGCAACTTGGGGTTCCTGTGTCGATGTTGCCGGTGTCTGATTCGACCCAGATGCCATTCTAGGAATACTATTATACATTCCTAAAAGATGTCTTATAAAACCTTCGCGAAATTGCAGTAGTCGCATTTTAGAAGTTCTATCTTGAAGGCGAAGTAATCAGTGAGCATTTTGAACATATACTTCAAAAATGTGTAGCCCTAACTTTTTGTGCCACCATAGAGTTTTTCTCAGGCATGAATAATAGGCGACCATCTGGTCACCTCGGTCTACACCTGACATGCCTAAGTTATAATCAGCTACAATATTTCGCTTTAATGAGATTTTTCCATTTTTATTTCTAACTCTCAGCAACTGAAGATTATGCTTGTTAGATATTACTAGTACATCTCGTTTATCTTTTCATTTACACACAGTAATATCATTGCACACCTTAGCAGCTAACTCTCCGCGCTTCAACTTGGCGTTAGTAACATCTACTGGCAAATTTTTACGATTCTTGCGAATGTGCTACATATGTATGTTTTCCTTTGGGTAAGACGTCTCGCCAAATCAGGCGAATTATAAAAATTGTCAGCGAAAATTACGTGACCTTTTCCTAAATATCCTTCCATAAGATCAAGTACAACTTCCGTGCTGTGTAAAGTACCAGGCGGCGGTTTCTCACTCTTCCCTTTATAAATACGAATTTTCATAACTATACCAGACGATTCACAAAGTTCATATAGTTTTATGCCGTATTTGTGCTTCTTGTTTTTTATATACTGTCGGAAAACCAGTCTTCCTCTCCACAAAACGATTGACTCATCGATACTAAGGTCAGCTTTCGGATAATAGAGAGCAGACATAACATTGTGGGTCAAGTACAGGTTGTATTTTGGCAATCTAGAATTAGCTGTGGTGTCATTTTCGGAAATATGAAAGTTACGTTGTTTGTGAAATAAGTGTATGATTGGTGCAAAAGAAAGTGGGGAGAACACGTGATTTTCGTATATACAGGTTAGAACGGGATAGACAACAAGCTTTGTTTTATTGGGGAGCTAAAATACGTAATATTGCGTATACGCATTATTGCGAAGCGCTCGTAGCTCTGCGGTGCTCGGTGGTCGGAAACGATCGCCGAAGTACAGCAGAGTTTACAGAGGTCAGTCCTTGGATGGGTGACCGTTTGTGTGGCATTTGATATCGAGCGCTTCCGTGCTTCGGAAGGCACGTTAAGCCGTTGGTCCCGGTTATTACTAAATGTGGTAGTCGTTAAGCCATGTTAGAGGCCTAATGGGCGGCTTGAAAAATTCTAACAGCAGGACGCCACACACCTGCCTCCGCCAATCCGCACTGGGTCAGCGTGGTGGAGTATGACCCAATACCCTCACACCTTGATATGTGAGAGGAGGCTCGTGCTCAGTAGTGGGACGTTAATGGGCTGTGATGATGATGATGATGATTATTGCGTAGTTAGGCACCACAATTTTTTTTTCTCGTCTGGGCCAATCTACGCAATTCCCCGTATACGTAATATTACGTATTCTGGCGTCATTTAAGAGATATGTATCCGTGAAGCCAACTACGTTATATTACGTAGATGACCATTTGTATGGTGGCTACCGAATATGATTTGATGGTGTACCTCGGCATTCAATGGGTTAAATACTTTTTTTTTATAAATACATACTTAAGTTATATACATAGGAAAACACCCAGACCAGAACAAATATTCATGTTCATGCACACAAAGATTTGTCCTGTGTGGGAATCGAACCCACGACCTCTGGAGTAAAGTGTAGATATACTGACCTCCACGCCATATCGGTCGTCGATATACATCTATACATTTTATAACTTTTATATATACATACATATCACATCAAGCCGGTTTTCCCGAAAGGGCAGGCAGGGTGATGTTTAGTAACTAGTTTATTTACTTTGTAGTAGGGCTTTGATAAATAACACACGATTAGAAATTTTTAGAGAGCACTATTATATATATTGTTCGTTCTACAATTCAAAATGGCATAGAGTAATAAAAAAAAAATATAAATGGTCAAGCGTGAAACCTTTTTAGTTCAAGTCTTATTTGATAGATGGTGCTGGATAGTATTGCAATTAATATTCCATCACAGTGGCGTATTATACGCCCACATTTAGACAGTTATTTTCTTGGAAACACGTAATAGGTAGCAAGTCTACTGCCGCTTACCAGGCACTTTTATGTACGCCAGAGCCTCGTCAGTTGATCAGCAGGTGTGGTTGGCTCCTTAGATCTTGGTAGGACCCCTGCGGCTTTACTATCATAAGTTCTTTTTTTTATCTATGCATACACCTACGAGTACACAAATACTAAAATTTTATCGAGCTCAAAAATTGTTAATAGTTTGTTTTGTACATACTTTTTATTATTTAATATTTAACCAAACTTACGATTTTACTTCATCGTCCTTGCACAATTGTGGGCAAGTTTGTCTAGCAACGCATTTGCCTTGTTTCCCTTCTGGAGTTGCACATGAATATGGGCAGCATACCTTGAAAATTAAGAAAAATATGTTTTTATTATAGTGGAAGCTACGGCGCGGTATGCGTAATGCCGGACGCCTTTCGGCTAGGTGGAGCTACGATATACGCAACGGCTGGCAATGGTTGGAGACCAAAAGCTGAAGATCGAGCCATTGGAGAGGCCAATGTCTAGCATTGGACGAATGTAGGCTGATGATAATGATGATTTTATTACATACTGGAATTCTATTAGACCCTTCACATACTACAACTAAGTAAGTTTGTACCTACGGCGCAATCTTTGTTCAAATAACATATCATATGTGAACTTAGATTGTGTCTTTTCCTTATGTTCAGTGCGAGTTAAAATACAAAAATTTTAAGTGCACATAAAATTGAATGTGTCTGTCATGGGAGATATTTTCGTGTAAGTTATAATAAGAGTACATAATTCACTTATGTGTCTAATAAATATTGTGACTATTACCATTGGTACTTTCCCCTCAAATCCACACAAAAGCTTTAGCCAAGTGTCGTCGTCAACCGGCGATTTGTTCCGATCTCGAACTCTATCCAGTACAAGAGGGCAGCCATATATTTGGACACAGTGACCTTTGCTGCCATCTACCTGGTCACAGGTTTCTGAAAAATAAATATTAATTAGAAAAAATAATTTAATCGTTCGACGAACCGACGACTGATGCTGCGGTGAATAAATTACGGTACTCTGATGCCAACCGCGAACTGACAAACTCAACCATCAGGTGGGAGACCATCGCTACGTTTGCTAGTTCGCGAGTTCTCGAGGTTGTGGTAAAGACGGCGAGAAGCCAGTGAATGGAGGCAGCTCGTAATCAATCGACGTGGAAATCAGCTGGAGTGAACTATGTACAGCAGTAGACTTCTAGAGGCTAGGATGTTGGTATGGTGTCATAATTATAAAGACACATGGTTGACTACCGAAACGGCGTAAAGTTCAGCAAACTCGCTCGTAAGATAATGGGTTCGATTCGTACACAAGAGATGTCGCTACATATTTATTCTAGCAATTGCCAAACTTCGAATATCACGACAGTTCTAGGAAAGCATCACCACCTAGTATAGTAAGTTCCTCGCACAGTATCAAATATGTTAGCACTGTAGTTAGTCACCTTATAAATTATTGTTAAAAATAAACATTTATGGAGTGATTTGTCCAAGAATCCGATTTCCCGATCTTCTAGCCCCAAACTAACAACGGTATGTTCCAGCGCTGTACTTTACTATGCGTACCAGACAACGGGTAAATAAAAATACGCACTATTTTTCTTTTGTAAAAGCGCTTAAAACACATTCATAGAATATTGCTTGCTCCGTGGCTCCGAAAGCAGGTTAGGCCGTTGGACTCGGCTGTCATGAACATCTACGACTGTCGTTATTAGAAAGTCTAATAACATCTTGACAGCTGATTTAAATATAAAATGATGTTTCCCTCCAGTCCAGACGTCAGTCGCCCCATGTAACATGGGCCAACTCAAATGCGGCCTAATCTATTTAGACTAGTGAGCAGTCCCTGGGCCTTAAGCTTAAGTCTAGGGCAATGTACATACTAGGAATAATGCAATGATATTATAAAGACAAAAACTTTTTATTTCATATGAAATATGGTACATAAGTGGTCCTAAAATTTAATACATTTTGAATATTTCACCAGTAACTGGTACGCAAAAATATAATCAGAGGATTCTAATATCACAATCATAAATTTATTCTTCAAAATATTCACTCAGTGAATAAAAACACTCATCAACAAGCCATTTTCTTAAATGAACTTTAAATTTGTTCAATGGCATCTTAGGGTTATTGTCGATGATAGACTATAATAGACATAACATAGCTGTTCTTCGCATAAGATACATGCAGTAGACATGATTGGCAAAGTCAGCTTATTTGGATACCTACTTGTATCTCAACGCTCTTTTTGATAGAAATGGAAGCGGTAAAGTGGTGCATAAAATAAACTAGTTTTCCTAAATAACTATAGATGCACTTACCATTCAGTCCATTAACGACAAATATAATGATAACCAGCGTCGACACCAATAAATATACCATTTTTTCAAAATTAAGTAAAGTTATAAAAATATGTACTTGTATAGTTATAAAGATTTTTCTTAATGATTTGATTAATTTAACTATTTTAGTTAACTATACTGAAATAACCTAAAAATATGTTATGAAATAAAGTATGATATTATTTGCAAACATGTCTATCACCGAGCAAAACGCTGGCTTTAATCAGAAGACGTTTGTGTCGTAATCCCTACAAAATCAACTTAATACAAGTTTTACTTCAACAATTTGTCCTCAATACATCTCTGTCTCCAGTTTCTACGTCACTTAAGCGAGCAAAATTGGTATAGTAGGCTAGTAGCTAACTCGAAGTGTGTTGTTGGGTAAAGCTTATATTTCAGCTTTTCCGCGTATTTATTCAATTGGGTAAATAGCTAGGTAGGCTAGGTTTTTAAACTTTATCGTAAAGTGAAAATTATACAAAAGGCGAACTTGGGCTACGAGGCATTCTTAACCAGCCAACCTTTGGGTTAGGAGGAAAGTATGAAGCGGTATGAACAAAAAAATACATCGTTGATAATGTAAATAATAAAGATATTTTAAAATTATCTTTATTCTGCACATTCATCATCCCAGCCCGTTAACTTCCCACTACTGAGCACGGGCTAACCACCAACCAAGGTAAGAGGGATATAGGTCATAAAATAAAATAAAAAATAAAATATACTTTATTGTCTTTCAGATCAACATGATCATTTAGATTCGTCAAACATTTAAACACAAAATGGAAATTCGATATATTTTTTTAACAACAAAGAAAGAAATATGAGCGGTACCATAATAAAGAAGTAAAAGCAAATGGGTTCTTTGTCAGAATTTGTCAAGGTTTGTCAGTTTATCTGTCTGTTGTGGTTTTTCTCAAGATTTGTCAGTCTGTCGGTGACTCTTTTTTGGGGGTATCTGTCAGTCAGCCTGTCGTGATTCTAAAGGAGGGAGGGGATTGTCCATCAGTCAGTCAGTCTGTCGGTGACTCTAACGAGGCTTCCAAAAGGCAACGAGATTTAGAAGTATGCCTCAAGAAACTCATCTCGGCTATTTTCAAATTATGTCTTAAGATCTATTACAATTAAAGAAATAAAATTAAGATTACCGCTGTTCTTAAAACTAACAAAATCTAATATCTAAAGATCATATATATCTCATCTTACCTTAAGAAAGAAAGGGGCAATTGATGTCACTTCCAGGCAGACTTTTCGTTCATAAAATCTTTCACACTGTAATCAGCCTTTTGGCACAGTTTGCTCTTTATGTAACTTTTAAATTTAATAGATAAATTTGCCACATCATCTGGCAGCGTATTGTACATGCGAATACTGTTCCCCGCAAAAGAATTTGTAACTTTATGGAGCCTATACGTGGGCATAGCAAGTTTATTCTTATTTCTTAAGTTACAATGATGTCTATCACTATTTTACTCAACTTACTTTTATTTTTATGAGTACGCAGAAAGTTTTCATAAATTTACTGTGAATACACAGTCACTATGCCTATCTTCTTAAACTTATCCCTCAATGAGCATAGGCTGTTAGCATGTTAGCATTACGGATATGACTCGCTCATGCGGCATAGGCTGCAGAACTCAGTCTGCCCGAAACATTCCCGATGTGAGACCCTCATTGCAACCTAGAGTCTAGTAATATACCCAGAAAAACCGTCTCATTTACTAATTCTATTTCATCGTCTCTAACCCTAACACTGGTTTGAGCAAGCCGCATTTTAGGTAAGGTGAACCTGACACATTTAGTTTTATTTTGATTTAATAATAAATTATTAGCACTAAACCAGTGGACTATCCTAGAGAGTGCATTATTTACGTCGTCAAGTTCACGTTGGCCACGTTTAACTTTAAATATTAGAGACGTATCATCTGCAAATAAAACAATCTCGTGATCGTCTTTTATGAGGTGGGGGAGATCATTAATATATACTAGAAACAGAAATGGGCCTTGGATTGAACCCTGCGGCACCCCCATTGTTACTGCAGAACTGGGTGACTGCTTACCATTAATAACCACTTTCTGGACCCTATCACTTAGGAAGGAAGTGACAAAACGCAAGGCAGTGTTACGAACTCCATAATGATGGAGCTTCACAAGTAAAGTCTGATGCTGGACGCAATCAAATGCTTTAGATAAGTCACAGAACACACCGTAAGCATCATATGACTCAACCCAGGCTTCGTAAATACCCTGCAATAATTGTATTCCAGCATCAGTAGTAGACCGGTCGCGAGTAAAACCAAACTGTTTGGTGTGCAATAGATTATTTTGTCAAAGTGAGTTTGCATTTGGTTGAGCATAATTTTTTCAAAAATTTTACTACATGTCGGCTATACTGAGATAGGACGGAAGTATGACGGATCCGAGGTGCTACCCGATTTATAAAGAGGAATTAACTTACTCAATTTCATTAGATCCGGAAACACACCACTATCAATGTACTTATTAAAAATAATTACCAATTCAGGAGCTACTATTTCGATTAAACCGTTAACTAAGTGTACAGAAATGCCCCAAATGTCAGCCGTTTTCTTAATATTTAAAGATTTAAAACCTTTTATAATGGTGTGTACATTGACTTTACTAAATTCAAATAAAACATCACAACAAGGAACATTGGCTTTTAATAAAGATTCTGCAATGGGGGTAGACGAGCCCAGGGTTCTGGATAAATCTACGGGAATTCGATAGAAAAAGTTTTCAAAATCATTAGCGATTTCAGCATCCTCTGTGATTAGTTTATGTTAAGTTTCAAATTATTGTTTTTCGATTTTACTTTGCCGCTTTCTGCGTTAATAATTTTCCAAGTGGATTTAGCTCTGTCTACACTATTATGAATTTTATCACTTATATATTTAGGTTTAGCTTTTACACATTCCGCCTTAAAAGTTTTAGAGTATTATTTAACAAAGTTCTGAAACTCATCTGTTCTATTTATTTGTCTTTACAAGTATAGTTCATATAGTTTATGTCTACTTATTAGGCTTATTATTAGGAGGTTTGCAAAAAAGATCTTTAAGCACTCAATGCTTCTACATGAAAGGAAACTTGTGGCATAAGGTACTCCATTTTGAATCTTTTGACATTTACGTCCTTTAACAACTAAATGTGCAATTTAAGGACACACAAAAGGTCAACCGTTCAAGGACCGAGTATTGATGATCTCAGTGATGATTTTCGGCAACCGAAAACCGCGGAGAGACGAGCGCTTTTGCATAATTATTAATTTATTACAGCCGTCAAAATGTATCTAATTATGTTCTTTGCTTCGTTTCATTACTTAGTCCGCACACAACATTAGACATTATTTCATAGACATGAAATTATGTTCATTACTTTACTTCGATTTAATAAACTTTATGTTCTCCATATAATAGAGTGAACTATGTCCAAATGATTGCCTTTTGAGTTATCCATCTAGCACATCTCTAAATAAACTGATATGTGTCAATGTCAAATTCTGACACACGCGCGCGACTTGTCTCAACTCGTAATTGTTTTGTTCAAAATCTATCATTTTTGCAACTATTATTTAAATATCTTTTAGATGTATTTTTCTTAAAATGTCGAAAGTTTATAATAACGAGGATATTCGACCAGGCTGCATTTTTAGAATAGCTCTTGAAAACTTCGTGTAAGTTTGTGTTCTGTGATGGTTGTGTTGAATTTTGCGCGCCTTTTTTATAAATATACTTTATGAACTGAATACTTTTTTAGCACATATAAACAAGTTGAATTATACCCTGGAAAATCATTAAATCTGATAATTGGTCCTAATGGAACGGGAAAATCTACATTTGTTTGTGCCATCATATTGGGACTTTGTGGTAAAACTAGCGTCATTGGGAGGGCCAAAAAGGTGAGTAGTAACAAGTTTTTATATCCCACGTTGTTACAGTTGGTCTAGGAATAAATTACTTTAGCACTTACATGCAGAATGTGTGAATAAATTTCTAAACTTATGTAAAATTTAGGGTAAGTTCTAGCAACTATCTTTCTAAACTATTTAATGATAATTGGAAGTATTGTTCCTTTTATATATGTATTTTATTTAAAAAAACAATATGAAAATATATGATACTTAAAAATGTAGTACATTTTTATGCTTTAATTGCATAAAATTAGCACCTTATTTTTTTAAGCTTTTGTAAAACAGTGATGGAAAAAAGTGTTTTGAACCACAATAGAATTCATGAAATGTATTGTGATTAATATAATTTAAAAAAAAATACCTATGAAATGAATACAATTTAAAATTTCTGTTATAATTAAATGTGGTAGTCATTAAGCCATGTTAGAGACTTGATTGGGCAGCTTGAAAAATTCTAAAAGCAGGACATCATACACCTGCCTCTGCCAGTCTGCACAGGGACTGCGTGGTGGAGTAGGACCCTATACCTTCGCTTCTTGGTATGAGAGAGGAGGCTCATACTCAGTAGTGGGACGATGATGATGATGTGCTTAAGACCTGTTTTATTATTAATGTGGCTATTGTTATTTGAGCCATAGGGTATACTTTGTTATCTGAACAATATTTTACTACTACTTTTTATTAGACCATCATAATTTATACTGATTGCTTCTAGAAAGATTCTACTGCTATTTTATTGTTGAGCAAAATTTATCTGCTACACTTATCATCTGTAGATGATCAGGCTTAATAAGAAGAGAGTGGATCATTTTTATCTACCCAGGAAAAGCACAAATTAAAATATTTGTATATAACTAGAAAGGGTGCATAGGGTACCCAGCATGGCCTACCAAGATCTAAGGAGACCAAGCCAACGTCACCTGAAGTGGTGCACCTGCCGAATAACGGAGGAGGCTCTGGCGAACTAAAAAGTTCCGGATAAGTGGCAGTAGGCTTGCCACCTGGGACCAACAATATTATTGCCGAAATGTGGGTAAATAATATGCCTCTGCCTACCCCTTTGGGAAAACGGGCGTGATATATCTGTATGTATTTTTTTATTGTTTGGGAAACATACAATATATTATTACTTATCTGAGAATACAATACATATCAATAAAGTTTCCACCATTACATAATGTACACATGTAACAGACACAAATGGTTAAAATATATAAGAAGATGTTTAGGTACTAAATAACCCCCTTAACTATTTACCAATATTATTACTTGTAAATACAATTTTTCCATTGATATTCCATTGAGATTGAACATATCAATTGACATGTTGCTAGTATACTTAGTTCTCATAGAGGGTAGACTAAACAAACATTTAAGACACGAACTTGTTCAACTGATAGTTAAATCTAATGACCTTTGATTTATGGGTAAATGTTATTACATTACATTTATTTGAATTAAGATGAAGACAATTCATATAGCAGTAATCATAAAGGTTTTCAAGATCATTCTGAAGCATGGCACGGTCAAGACGAGTGGAAACAGTTTTAAATATCTTCATATAGTCCGCATATATTAGACTTCGCAGTTGAGACTTTGTCATTAAACAGCAGAGGACCGAGGTGTGAAAACTGCGGCACTCCTGATGTGATCGGAACAAACGTTGAGCAGTAACCTTTAACAGTGACGGCCTGACTACGATCCCTGAGATAGGACTCCATCCAGCGCAGCAGGTCACCGTGTATACCGACTTCACCAAGTTTACAATTTTGTTAAAAAAATACCCTGCAGCTTTATCATACCGATCGAAAGGCTTCATCATAAGGATTATTTTTTGCTCAATAACAGAGTGTCAGAAATAAAAGAAAAACCATTAACATTTTTCCCCGGCAAATGAAGTAGGCTCACCACCTATTACGTGGGACCAACAATGTAATTGGCAAGGTGTGGGCGTATAAAATGTCTCTGCCTATCCCTTTGGGGAAACAGGCGTGAATGTATGTTTGTATGTATTGGTTTATTTGCGAAATTCCCAATTCTCAAAATTTCCAGTGTAAGAAAAATATTAAAGAATCCCAATAGGTTAAGGTTTTTTTTATTCAGCAATTCAGTTGATATAATAGGCTGTCTTTTCTCATCATACATTTTGAAATATACGTTTTTCTTTTACTGGTCATTTTGAGAATTGGGCATTCTGCAACTAAACACTATTATTAAAAAGCAACGCATTTGTGAGGTGGGTCATATGCTCGAGTGCCAACTTGAGACATAAAAAAAAATACGTGTGGCACTCGGAGACTGCCGCGGTAAAGCTATTACGTAGCATTTTTATCAACTTATGCAATTATAATTATTTATTTGTTTTATTTATGCAGTATTTTTTCTAAGCAAAACTTAAAACTAAGCAGGCATAAGTCACCAGATTGCGGCGCGAAGAAGGGAATTACGCATGCGCAGTAACGCCGATGCAACCAATACCACCTAAAGGCGGGTTGCTGATATAAAGAGACAAGCGTGATATTTCAAAAAGTCTTCAAAAGTTCTGCTATTTATCGATAGATTTACTAAAAAGTATCACCGCTGTGCTGGTCGAAGTGGGGGGTGTTAGGTTTTTTCGTTACGGAATTTCTGGATTCGGTCTCCACGCTCAAGGCCCGCAATAGAAGCTATGCAATAGCTTAAAATATAATTATGCTGTTTATTGTTTTTCAGATATCAGATTACGTGAGAAGTGGCTGTGAAAACTCGACAATTGAAATAGAGCTTTATCAACAACCAGGAAAACGCAATGTTATTATCACACGGAATTTTTCACTCAATGATGTGTCGACGTGGTCTATTGATCACAAGACTGTACGGGAAAAGCAAGTGCAAGAACTTATATCTTCACTCAATATACAGGTTGGTTTTCGGCTGCATCAACTGAGCTGTGGCTATCGAAATTACTGTACATATACTTAACAAAAAAATATTATCTAGCTATAAGGTAAGCTATATTTGACGACCGATATGGCGTGGAGGTCAGTATAGCTACACTGCTCACTACGCTGCTCACTCCAGAGGTTGTGGGTTCGATTCCCACACAGGACAAATCTTTGTGTGCATGAACATGAATATTTGTTCTGGTCTGGGTGTTTTCCTATGTATATTATGTACGTATTTACAAAAAAAATTAGTATTTAAGTATTTTTATCCGTTATTTAGTATCCATAACACAAGTTCTTAATGATACTTATCTTGGAACTAAATAATTGGTGTAATTGTCATATAATATTTATTATTTATAAGGTGTTCAACTAATACCAACGAAAAAATTACTATCCACCGAATGAGCTAGCACTGTCTATAATAAATATTTTTCTGAATATCATATAATTATTTAGTTTCAAAATAAGTACCATTAAGAACTTGTGTAATGTATACTAAATAACGGGTAAACATATATAAATACTGTTTTTTTTGTAAGTACATACTTAGTATTAAGAAGACAATAAACGACAAAACACTAACGTAACATCACACCAGTAAAGCATTGATGAATTGAAACATTATCTGACAACTGAACTATCAACACAACAACTTCTTGTGATGATAATTTTATGTAATAAAAATCGAAGTAACAACATTATTTTGATTCCTTCAATGGTTTGGATGGTGACTTGGTAATAGGTCTGTCAATCCTTCCTGAGTTTGTGTGAATTCCTCTTACTTTGATCCTACCATGATCTGAGAAGCCCAAGCCATACATACATACAATCACGCCTGTTTTCCCGAAAAGGTAGGCAGAGGCATATAACGCCCACATTTCGCCAATTATATTGTTGGTCCCACGTAATAGGTTGCAAGGTATTACTGCTTACCGGAAACTTATATGTTCGCCAGAGCCTCGTCCGTTGATCGGCAGGTGCACCAGTTGCAGGTAAGGTTGGCTTGGGCTCCTCTGATTTTGGTAGGAGCCCTAAACACTCAGCCTCTTCTATTAAAACTCCTTTAAACATAACCCAAACAAAGCAGAAATTTGTAGCCTTTATCAAAAAAAAAAAAAAACAAGCTGACTTAATATAAAATGGCAAGCATATTGCAAATAATAACTACCCAAAATATCTGGATATGTTTTATGCGGCCGATATGGCGTGGTGGCGAGTATAACCGCACTCCACTCCTGAGGTCGTGGGTTCGATTCCCACACAGGACAAATATTTGTGTGTATAAATATGAATATATATGTTCTGGTCTGGGTGTTTTTCCTATGTATATTAAGTATGTATTTATAAAAAAAAAGTATTTATGTATGTTTATTCGTTATTTAGTATCCTGAACACAAGTTCTTAATGATATTTATCTTGGAACTAAATAATTGGTGTAAGTGTCAGAAATATTTATTTATTTCTCAAGGTCGACAACCTCTGCCAACTGCTACCTCAAGACCGAGTACAAGACTTCTCCAAAATGGACCCTCAGCAGCTATTACGGAGTACTTTATCCGCTGTGGGTGGCCAAGAGAGTGTCTCTCAGCTGGACGAGTTGATAGAGTGCCGGAACCAGCAGAGGGGCTTGTCGACTAAGCTGCAGAATAATGCTCAGCTGTTAGAGGAACAGATTAGGCTTAATGACAGGTGAGGAGTATTCTGCTTTTTTCCTTATTTTTATGTTTCAAAGACAAGTAGTACTTTAGGCAATGCTACTTGTACTGCTTGAAAAAATAATCCTGTGGTTGAAGATCCACAAGCACTGAAGAAGAGCATAGAACACATACGTCTGAATAGAATTCATTTATTTGTGAAATATAGGTTATGTAATAATATACATTTGTAATTAATTTGTAAAAAAAAAAGTTATTTTCTTTTATCTTGTGAATCTTGTGACTGCAGAACACAGGTTTTTGTAGATTTGTCAAATTGTTTTACTAATAAGTACATTTTCTTGTAACTGGCGGGAGAAAAAACTAACCTTGACGATTTTCTTGCCCGTTCTTTTACGATCAAGCTCCCGCCCGCAGTGAATGGGCGCGCTAGTTTTTAAGTTTTGACGTTCATAAGAGCTCTTTTGAGCCAAACTTGAATAAATGAATATGAATTTGAATTGGATCATGTTAACAGATTAAATTAGAGTATTACTACATTTTTCCACCTTTTACAAGGTACACAAATATTGTAGTGTTAGGTATATAAAATTATTCATCATGGCTTGAGCCAAAAATAAAAATAGAAAACATAAGTAGTAGCAGTACAACTGATTCTGGAAAAACAATGCAAATAAAATATTGATTCTTAGATATTAGGATTGATTAATTATTATATATCTACTTAAGTTACGAAGAAATAAAAATAACATTTCAATAATTAACAAACTTGATTAGTCTGTCTTTGAATGGGTGTCTGCTTGTTGGCATGTGCAAAGCAGGGATGTTGCGGATGCTGCGGGACTGTCCGAAAGGGTTACCGCGGCCTCTGGACGTAGCAGGCACAAGAAGGAACATGGATGGTTTTTAGTCAGTAAAAGTCTGACACACCCTACCGCTCCACCCACAGCGGGAGAAGGTCATTAGATGATTTTCCATCCGAAAAAAAAAAAAAAAAAAAAGGGATGTTGCGGATGATGATTTCACATCAGCAGAGAGCTTACAACGGATGCGGATTTTTAAGATATTATGTAAATAAAGTCTATTAATGAATAATTAAAACAGTGATAACTTAGTTGTGAATATTTTTATTGTAATTAAATCAAACGTAAGTACTTATTTATGTAACGTGTCGAATCTTGTCACCAATATCTTCTCTCCCATTGGACAATGTCACGTGCGACCGGCACGCGCCCCAATCGCCGGGCCCTGCCCAATTAATTTTTTTCGCTACTTGCTTGATGTTTGCATCCGCACTGATTTGCGGATGCGAATGTTTGCAACATCTCTGGTGGAAAGCAATTGATGCTGTGTCTATTGGTGCCGGTTATCAACACATAAACAGTGGTACGCTATACATCTGCCCTCGCCAACCTGCATTAGGTCTAAGTGGAGTATGACTTAAATCGCTATCACCTTGGTGAGCGTAGGACTGCGAACACCTAAATTGCCGACGCCACATAAACACGGCATAAATCCCGAACTTGGGGGAAATACGGTTAACTAAGAAGACTAATAATTAGATAATTAGACGGTAGACTAATTAGATCGATAAGTTGTAAAATTGAAAAAGTAAAATCATCTTAGGTTATGTAAAATTTTTATTAAGGGAAAAAAAGATTAGATTCAGTTTCCTAACAATGTAATCATTGTTAAGAAACTGAATAAATACTTTTAATTTTTTTTAAAGATTTATTTATCGTTTATCTCTAAAATAAAATGGTTTTTCATTGACAACAATATTTTTTAAATCTCCTGCCTAACGGCCTTTAAACGTGGACAAATCCGGGGGGAATTCCAGCACGCCCTCAGTAGTGGGACGTTAAAAGTGGTCGACGATTATTAAGATGCCAAAATCCAACAGCCTGATTAAGACCACTGCTGAATATTAGCCTCCCCAATAGACTACATTCTATTGGGGGTGTCTGCCCATAATAACCACGCTGGGCAGGTGGGTTGGTGATCGCAGTTTAAGCAAGTACGCAGAATGTCGCTGCTGTCCGTTACATACATAATATCACGCCAGTTACCCCGAAGTGGTAGGCAGAGGCATACTACACGCGCACACTTTGCCACCATATTGTTGGTCCCACGAAATAGGTGGCAAGCCTATTGCCGCTTTTCGGGCACTTTTATGTTCGCCAGAGCCTCGCCCGTTGATCGGCAGGTGCATCACTAGTAGGTGAGGTGCCCTTAGTACTGACTACCGGGGGGAAACTAGGAGGGACCTTGCAGGTAAGGTTAGCTTGGGCTCCTCAGGTCTTGGTAGGAGTCCTATACACCCATTGCTGCAATGCTGTCCATTATCCGGTAGATTTTCTCTTCGTCGACCTTTAAGACTACCCGTGTGATGAGAGGGGGTGGCACTAATCTGGGCCGGTCCACTCGGAACACCTGCATAATATAATAATAATAATTTATTTATTAACCAAAAATTTACAAAATGAATAAGTACAACTGAAAGCTTATAGATTACTAATTGAAGCATCTGCTGCCGAACTGGGATGTTAGTCCCGTATTTCAGCATTCAGCGCCTCTAGCCTCTATATCATTAATATTTCCAGATTAAAGGCAATAATAAGTGCAATGAAACAAAGGAAAGAAATAGAAAAACTAATAGAAGTATGTGAAAAGAAAAAACTGTGGATCGAGTACCAAGATCTGAGAGAGAAAGTGATTGAGTACACAAATGACAAGAAAGAAGCTACTAAACTTGTAAATACACATAAAACTAAAATGGAGCCGTTGGAGAGGTTTATCGATGCTGCTAAGAATGGCATAAGCAAGTTGGAAAATCAGAAACTTAGTGCGGTAAGTCTTACCTACATTAATAATAGATTTTTAATCAAAAACAAATAAATTGACAAAAAATATAGTGTGAGTGGAGATAATGAAGTAGTAAATCTGCATTCCGCTTCTAAGTTTGAGGATTTCATTCCCACACAGTACAATCTTTGATTCTTTGCATGAACGTGAATATTTGTTCTGGCTTGAGAGTTTTTTATTTATATACAAAATAAGTATTTATGTATGTTTATCCGTTATGTAATATCCATAAAACAATTTTCTATTGATGCTTTTCTTAAAACATAATTTTTGGTGTGATTGTCATAAACTTATATGCTTTTATTTAATTTCAATATGAAAATTAGCAAATTTTAATAAATCGAGGGTTCCATGCTCAAACCCGATAAGTGACATTAAAAAAAAAAGTTATTATTAAATTAAAAAAAATAAAAATTCATTTATTCAAGTTTGGCTCAATAGAGCTCTTATGAATGTCATACTTATAAACTAACGCGCCCATTCACTGCGGGCGGGAGCTTGATCGTAAAAGAACGGGCAAGAAAATCGTCAAGGTTGGTTTTTTCTCCCGCCAGTTACAATTAAAATACATAATATTAAAACAATTGTGTTCTGCAGTCACAAGATTTGAAAAAAAAAGGGAGACAGAACTCTTTTTTTACCAATATTAACATAATTACGGATAAACATAGTAGACATGAGCAAACGCGTTACGCTCAACCATATTTTAGGGAGCGCAACGATCCGACGCATGACGCTACCACCGCGGAAACATATACAACATCAGATACATAATTTCTGCCGCTTTTTCTTGTGATATTATCAAATAAGTCGATTTCAGAAGAGAAGACTGAAAACTGAGGACTTCATAATCCAATAAGTAAACCTTTTAAGTTTAATTTTTTTTTAAATAACCGATAAATTCTTTTAAGTACTACTTTAAGCCCAAAAACGCAAATTTTGTCACTTATCGGGTTTGAGCACGGAACCCTCGAAATATTCTATGCAGTTCTGTACCTCCTATGTTTGGAAATAAGGCCGTGTCCCCAGTAGGCAAACTGTTAGCGGCCGACTGAGTTGCAAGACTGAGAGACCGACGCTGCAATCTGTGGACACTCCATTTCACATAATATGGAAGGGCGTACTAAATCGGTACGCCGCAAACTCAGTCGGCCGCTAACAGTTTGCCTACTGGGGACACAGCCTAAATGTGATTTGATTTATTTATTTGTTACGCTAACATCTCTACATATTAAAAAAATACCCAACGCCGCGATAACCTTACAAACTTTTGAACTGATTTTTATAAGATTTTTACGCATAGAGAAAATGATTCTTGAGAAAGGGGTCATCATCATCTCAGTCATATGACATCCATTTCTGAATATAGGCCTCCCCAATAGATTTCCACATTGAGCGACCCTGAGTCGCCTGAACCCACCGGATTCTCGCCGCCTTGACCAGATCATCGGTCCATCGCGTGGGAGGCCGTCCTCTATTACGTTTACCGATTCGCTATCGCTATATTCAATATAATAAAATATTCAATTTAAGCTAATTCGAAGTTCAAGACGGCGAATGCATAATCCTCGAGGGTCTCTTTTGTTGAAGATTGTATGAAACTATGGGACCATTGTAATACGCATGCGATAGCAAACCCGGTTGATACGAAAAAGACTCTTGTTGTACAGAAAAATACAAGGTCACAAATAGTATTTACTAACTAAAAGTAAAAAGGTGGACTTATATCCAGAAGAGATCTCTAGCCTAGCAGTTGCAAGTTGCGGGACTATTCGAAAGGGTTACCGCGGCCTCGGTACGTAGCAGGCTCAAAAGAAGGAACATGAATGGTTTTTAGTCAGTAGAAGTCTGACACACCCTCCTGCTCCACCCACTGCGGGGGAAGGCCATTTGATGATGTTCCATCCAAAAAAAAGGCTGGCAGTTGCAAAATAAATTGCAACTACTGTACGAGATAAAATTTTGATAAAATAAAATATTTAATAAGTTCCTACTTACGAACCATTATTAAAAACGTAAACTCATACCGATAATAACATAATACTTCAAAGTACTTGTAAATTTATTTATGCCCATTTCAGACAAGAGAAGTACATACATTAAAGGACAATGCAACAAAAACTATAGCAGCGGTTCGAACCCATGAATATAGCATCAAAGATATTGAGTCCTCGTACCAGGAGAAACTAGAACGGTTCAGAAATAGAGAAAGGGAGCTGATGGAGTCTAAAGTTAAATTGGAGAAGCTCGTCACTGATCGGACTAAGCTTATGGAGAAAGTTGGAGATGGTAAGTAAGACATTTTGCTTTGTTCAACTAATGAGCATAAGTCATGTCTCGTTGCAGTTTGAAAGCCTCTTTAGAGCCTTTCATCGACAAACGGATTGACGGACAATCCCCTCCCCCTTCAGAAACATGACATACTGACTGACAAATCCCCCCGTTAGAGTCACTAACAGAATGACAAATCTTGACAAAAAACCACAACAGATTAAATGACGGAAGTATCGCGGAATTTCATGCGCCTTAACATCAACCAATTGTGTTTCAGCTCTTTTCAAAATTATGTGTGTTTTATGTGAAGTTAAAGGACACATATAAATAATAAGCCAGTTTGATTTTCTGTATAACGTGTATTAATATAGTGTTACTTAAAAAATGTGTTCACTTTCTAGAAAATCAAGAGCATAATTATATAAAAATAATAAGCCTGTTTTTTTCTGTATGTAAAACATTGTAATTTTAGTGTGTTGCCTAAATAAATGTTTGTCTTTTTCTTTTAGAAAACCAAGTGAAAATGGAGTTAGCGGAGTTACACAAGCCTATAATGAAGACTAACGCAGCGCTGGACGCGATCAAGAAACAGAGGCTCGAAGTGCAGTACGATCTAGAGAGCAATGTGACTCCGCAAATTAGATTGTATCAGAATAAGTAAGACACCTATATTTATTTTTAGCAGCGCCCTACGGTTTTACTCGCGTGATCCCCGTTCCCGTGGAAATATCGGAATAAAGAGTGTCCTATATGTTAGTCCAAGACTGCAGCTATACACATACAAAGTTTCATCACAATTGCTCCAGTAGTTTTTGCGTGAAAGAGTAACAAACATCCATCTACACACACAAACTTTCACGTTGATAATATTAGTAGGATAGATATAGTATGTGGATGAGACCCTATCTAAAACCTTGAAGTTATGTGCGTAATTATCGCTTGCTCCTAGCGGAAACTACGTAAGTTGATACTGGTTGTTATGAACATCTAAGTCAGTGCCTTAACATCCTGACAGCTGGTTTAACCAAAGATCGCAATAATGCAAATGCAACCAAAATTTACGTCTTAAAACTAAATATTATTTATTACATTTAGGGCGACTATCAAAACATACACCAATAATGAACATAACAAATACAGTTAATACTTAAAAGCTAAGTGCTGTTTTACTTACAAGTCACCACGGCATGCATTGACACAAAAATAAGAAGATACATACATAATAAAAAATAATAAAATTTTAATGCAAAAATTTCAAAACATAAAAAGTACAACTGCAAGTTACACCTGCCGATCATCTAACGAGGCTCTGGCGAAAATCTCGTGGAGTCAAAATATTATTGGCGTTATGTGGGCGTGTAATATACCTCTGCCTGCCCCTTCGGGGAAACAGGCGCCAATTAAATTGTTCGTAATAGGTGGCGAGCCTTTTGCCGCTTACCGGAATCTGTTACGTTTGCAAAAATATAACCTCGTTCGTTAATCGTCAGGTGTACCACTTGCAGGTGAGGTCGGCTTGGGCTCCTTAGATGGTGGTAGGATCCCTATACAGCCATGCATACATTGCAATATATAAGAGGGATGGAGTTTATAAAGGACATACGGCAGTCGGTCCATGTAATAACTGAAATTCAGCCAAAGTCTGGTTAGACCAGTGAGCAGACCCTGGGCCCTCAGCTTAAGTCTAGGGCGACCGGGATAATGCTGGGACATGATGATGACAGGATTACTTAGTTGGGATGTATATGGATCTTACCAAGATCTGAGGCGCCCAAGTCAACCTCACCTGCAAGTGGTGTGTGCACTTGACGATCAACGAACGAGGTTATATTTTTTTTGTGCAATAAAGGGAATTTTTTTTTTTTCATTTATTTGGGTAAACAAACAGTGACAATACAATATATTATATAACAGCCTAACTAGTACAATTGATAGAATTGCCACCAACACCATTTACCACATAGTAATTAAATAAAAATTATGAAACAGGATACGTCAGTTGGAAGACATGGACGTGAAACGGCTGGAAGTGCTCCGGTCATACAGCGAGGATTGCTACAAGGCAGTGACGTGGCTCCGGGAGAACCGGGAACTGTTCCAGGAGCCTGTCCACGAGCCCATGATCCTTGAGGTAGGTTACACCGTGATCCCCCCCGACTGGTCTCCACCTTGTCGTGGTGTGGGGGCTGAGTACCTCCCGGTAGGGCACGGAGGGCGCCAGGGAAAAGGTAACACCCAGAGATTGGCAACTCTGGGTGCCCTTAGTACTGACTACCGGGGGGAAACTAAGAGGGACCTGTGAAGGGAGCAGCGGGCGGGCCAGGAAGGGCTTTCCTGGCCCGCCCGCTCAGCAGCGGCAGGAGGGCAGGGGGCCCCTGCTGTCTAGCCATGGACCCTAAGAGAAGTCGGCCACACACGCTATGGTCGCACAAGGAGGTAGGAGGGGCGCGTCCACTGCGCCTCACTGAGGAGGTCCTCCCGGTTTTGGTCCGGGGGACGTTGGCCGCAGGCGGGGTGTCAGAAGCTGCAACCCAGGTACTGGCCCCCGCCTCTTTCTCAACAAGCGGCGGGCGTTGTAGGAAGATTTTTAGTGGGTATTACTGCTGGCGGTCGTGTCTGCCGGTGGTGAGTCCCACACACCTCTCTCGGTCCCCCTTTAGCCGGGAGACAGTGCGTAAATGCATTTTGTTACCGACGTAAAACAAAAAGTTAGCAGACCCTGGGCCCGAAGCTTGAGTCTAGGGCAATCGGGATAATGCTAGGATATAATGATACCACCCAGATTATAACAAATATTCATATGCATGCACACAAATATTTGTCCTGTGTTCCCACAATATCGAATGTACCCGCACTGAGTTCGTGGGTTCGACCCCCGAAAGGGGGTGTGGGGCTCACCACCGGCAGACGCGACTGCCAGCAATAATACCCACTAAAAATCTTCCGACGACGCCCGCCGCTTGTTGAGAAAAAGGCGGAGGCCAGTACCTGGTTTGCAGCGTCTGACACCCCGCCTGCGGCCAACGTCCCCCGGAGCAAAACCGGGAGGACCTCCTCAGAGAGGCGCAGTGGACGCGCTCCTCCTACCTCCTTGTGCGACCATAGCGTGTGTGGGCGACTTCTCGGAGGGTCCATAGCTAGACAGTAGGGGCCCCCTGCCCCCGCTGCCTAAGACCCTCCTGGCGCTGCTGAGCGGGCCTTCCTGGCCCGCCCGCTGCGCCCTCCACAGGTCCCTCTTAGTTTCCCCCCCGGTAGTCAGTACTAAGGGCACCTAGAGTCGTCGGTCTCTGGGTGTTACCTTTTCCCGGCTTCCGGGAGGTACTCAGCCCCCCCACCACGCCAAGGTGGAGACTAGTCGGGGGGGAGGGTCTGCTAACTAGTCTAACCAGATTTGGCAATATTTCAGTTACTACGTGGTGCGATTGCCACCTGACCTCCGCAACCCTGAGGGAAACATCATTCTATGGTTTAAACTGACAGGTTATTAGAAGGCTCGGACTTCCTAATAACGACTGCCATATATGTTGATGACAGCCGGGACTAACGGCTTAGCGTGCTTTCCGAGGCACGGAGCAAATGATAATTACGAACATAACTTAAAAAAGTCATAGGTTAAAATGTCTTTAAAAAACCAAGGTTTGAACCCGAGATCCTCTGAATTTAAAGGTCGAGCCACTGGGCTATCTCCGCATATTAAGTATGTATCTACAAAACAAATAAGTATTTAAGTATGTTTATCCATTCTTTAGTATCCATAACACAAGTTTTTAATAATACATATCATGGAACGAAATAATGGGTGTAATTGTCAGAAAATATTTATTTATTAAATATATGTTGCAATCGTTAAGCCAAATTAGAACCGCAATTCCTCTCAGCTTGGTTCATCAGAGGAGGCTCGTGATCAGTAGTGGGAGATAAATGGGCTGAGATGATAAAAGATCGGATGTATATGAATTCTACCAGACCCAAGGAGCCCAAGCCAACCTCACCTGCAAGTTATGCACCTGCCGATCATCAGACGAGGCTCTGGCGAACATAACTGTGCCCGGTAAGCGGCAATAACCTCGCCACCTATTACGTGGGACCAACTTTATAATTGGCGAAGTGTGGGCGTTTAATATGCCTCTGCCTACCCCTTCGGGGAAACAGGCGTGAATGTATGTATGATAAAAGAGCGCAAATTCACTATTGTGTATAATTTTTTTATCTTTTGTTCATAGATAAACTTCACTGATCCGAAATTCGCTCGGTATCTAGAATCGACGGTACCAGGGCGTGATCTGGTAGCATTTACTTTCGAGTCAAGTCGGGATATGAACTTGTTTATGCAAAAAGTGAGAATTGAGGGCGGATTGAAGAGAGTAAATGCTATATGCAGTCCTGGAGGGAGACTTAATATACAGAGGAATGATATTCAACAGTTAAGGTAAATATCAAGAAAAGATATGGCATGAAGGTCAGTGTACCTGTATTCCGCTTCTGATGTCGTGGGTTCGATTCCCACACAGGACAAATCTTTGTGTGCTTGAACATGAATATTTGTTCTGGTCTGGGTATTTTCTGTGTATATCAAGTATGTATGTACAAAAAAATATGGTATGTTTAATCGTTCTTTAGTATCCATAACACAAGTCTTAATGATACTTATCTTGGAGCCAAATAATTGGTGTGGTTTTAAGAGGTTATTTATTTTATTAAATAAAAACTAAGTAAATTTGTATTGCTTGTTTGTGTGCAATAAAGATAAAATAAAATAAATTTGTCAGGTAATCGATTGCAATATAATTTCATTCCATGTCTGATTTTCCGATTCATTGTTCATTGTGACTGACAAAAAAAATCTCTTTGCTGTTTTAAAAACTTTGATTTGAATTAGATATTTTCAATTATAATTTGTGTGCATAATCAGCGACGAGTTTCAATAATTCCGTAAGTGCTATTCAATATTGACCCATATCTCTGACTTTATCGGGATTACTCACCCATACCAAAATTATTTGACGTATGTACCAATTTTGTACGTCTTTCTTGGGAAAATTAAATCTAAAATAAAAGCTTTTAATATGGTCATTCTGTCACTGAAACAGTACAAACAACTAAAACGTGTAATTTTAAATTATCGAACCTCTTGATCAGAACAAAGGTCCATCCATCTCTTGAATATATTTATAAAACATTTTTGTTAATATAAGACTTATTAAAATATATGAGTAAATAAATTATTAAAATATCAATATAACATTATTAAGTACGATGACCGATATGGCGTGGTGGCGAGTATACCCACTCCTAAGGTCGTGGGTTCGATTCCCACGCAGGACAAATCTTTGTGTGCATGAACATAAATATTTATTCTGGTCTGGGTGTTTTTCTTATTGTTATGTTTGATTATTCCAGCTACCTAGGTTTCTACGCATACCTAGTAGACACGATATCAGCTCCCGATGCCATCATCCGGTACCTGTGTAAACAGTACAACATCCACAAAATACCCATAGGCAACGACCATACCTACAACAACAGCGGCAAAGTGCCCGCTAATATTACCTACTTCTTTACTGGTGAGTTTGTTTACTTTTAAAACACACGGCTCCATGGATTCGAGAAAAAAATACATAAATTGTCACTGTTTGAAAGTTGGTGTACCACAAGGTACTTTTCTGGGACCATTTTTAATATTTCAAACTCAATATTTGCTTTATTTCCAAGCACTTGTGAACGTTAAATATAAAAGCGCCAATTCACTCAAGCGAAAACTTGCTTCGTGAAGAAGATGAAAAAAACTTGCCAATATTCTGTCTCCCACCAAGACATTTAGATAAATGGGATGGAAAGTTATCTTAAAAACCGTAACCAATTAATTAGCACAAAGCGGAGCTTCCATTATAGTCAAGAAGGTAACATGGAACTGAGCTATTGACCCAATAAAGTGGTTGTCACAATAATAAAGTGGTATACCACAAGGTACATTTTTGGGGCCATTACATTTTTATTTTGTTTATAATCAAAATTTTGTATCCTGCGACATTCGAGTCGTAGAAAATTAAAAACCAATTATAAGACAAGTTTTTTTAGTTCTCGATCTGAGTTACAAGCCTTCACTAAGTTCAGAGAGAAAAATACAATACAAGATATATATTTACATATGTGTTTGTTCTAACAGAAAATCACAGATTCACCATACGCGTGTCGGCCTATAGTGGCGTCAAATCAAGCTCCACTATAGAAATCCGACCAGCTAAGTTACTGGCCAACACTGTAGATGTCGATCAAGTCACCAACTTTACTAGGCAGTGAGTATATTCATACTAACCCATACTAATATTATAATTAAGAAACATTTTTGTTTTTGTATGTATGTTTTTTTACTAAAAAACAGTAGGAACGCTATGATCTGGTCAGGGCGGCGGGGAGCCGGTGGACGCAGGCGGCAAAGGATCGATCAACTTTGAAAGCAAATGGGGAGGCGTATGTTCAGCAGTGGACTTGTTTTGTGGAAATGGCTAAGATTATGAAGATGATGATTAGGAATCTCTACTGAATCTTCAATAATATGACCTAAAATGTAAAATATCTGTCTTGTCTAGACATTATTGTATCTAATTATTTCACCACGACTTTAAGTTATGTTACATACCTATTATTTGAAAGTAATTGTGTAACTATTTTTCAGATTATCCTTATTTGAAGAGACGGCCCAGCGTAATCGGACCAAAATTCAAGATCTAGACACCAAATTAAGTACACTAGAAATTAACCTAAATGAGTTGAATACGAGAAGAAAACTGATCAATGAAGGAGTTGAAAAGGTAACATCTCTTTTAAAGTCTCAAATAGACTTAACTCAAATACTCCGATTTTGAATTGAATATTCCATTACGCTTGCGACATCGCACCTTGAGAGTAGTAGAGATCAATCTCAAAAATACTTTCAAAATTTTTTTTGGGTATATATATATTGGGTATATAATAGCCATTTAGATATAAATAAAGAGCTATAATTTTCTAATATCAAAATTGTTGCAATTTCATATCATTCTCAACACTATTTAAACAATTTTTTTTAAATGTAACACGTCATAATGACTACATCCTGCCTGATGGTAAGCAGTCGATGCAATCCAATAAAAAATGAAAGCGCTTCATACCGTGAAATAAGCACGGTACAAAGCGCACTCATGACGGCCTGCTAAAATGCCGCTTCACGCCTCGCTTAAAAGACTCAGGATCATAGAAAATAGGAAACACATGAGCCGGCAGCGAATTCCAGAGCTTAGTTCCAGGTCTGGCTCAGAAACGACTTCCCAAATTTCTGGGTTCGAGTGCTGATAGTCTGCACAGTATGAGGATGGTTTCTAAGACCAGCACGTGTTGTTCGGGAGTGGAAAGGAGAGGACGGGATGAGATCGAAAAGCTTCCCAGAAAATTCGCCATAGAAGTAGTAATGATTGATTAGGAAGGAAGGAATTGTAATAGAAACCGTTTAAAGAAATAAAATATTTTGTATTTGTGTAATTATGAAGTTGCAACATGTCTGTCTGGGCAACGATCCTTATTATGTTTTTATTCAGGTCCGTACAATATGCGCCCAAATCCGTCTGCAAACTAAGAAGGTCCAGGATATAGAAAACGAGCCAAGTTTCAACATACAACGCGAGAGGGAGCGATGTAGAGCCAAGCAGAAGGACTGTGTAATGAAACAGTGCAAGCTACAAGCGGAGCTGAAGGAAATATTCGGGCAGCTGCAGAATAAGATACTCAATGGGGACATGCTGAAGGTTGGGAGTGTTATTTTATTTAGTACTAGCGACCCGCCCCAGCTTCGCACGGGTGGTATGCTATTATGAATAGTGACGTATAATACATAATTACAGAATGTCTCTATATAGGCCGCGATACCTACCACCGCCGCAACCATAATTTTCCGATTTAGCGTAAGTTTATTCGTTTGATATCTTGTAAAGTACTGATCGAAATTACATGATGTAAAAGACAAATTTAATCTATGTCTAATGTCCAAGCTTACTAACATGTTTATTTAGATAAGAATTAATGTCATACATACTTAAAATGGCTTCGTTAATAAGCCATTATTATTAGTAAAAAGTAAAAGATAAAATTGGTTATTGTGGGGTATTCTTGAGAGATAGACATATACCATCGCGGACTTTTTTGAAGAATTTTATAAGTTGTACAATATTGTAGTACATTATTTTGACTAATCTCGTAGGGTTTGGCCAGCGTTTGCAATATAAGCGCAAAAAAGTGAGTTGGTTTACGACATCACATTAGAAATCTCAAAAATTGACAGTGTTCCACTACTATATTATTCATGTATTATACATATTGGAAAAAACCGCATCAAAATCCGTTGCGTAGTTTGAAAGATTTAAGCGCACATAGGGATATAGGGACAGAAAAGGCGACTTTGTTTTATACTATGTAGTGATGTGTATTTATTTATGCCTAAGGAATCCTGCAAAAAGGCGCACCTGCCGACCAACGGATGAGGCTCTTGCAACATTACAATTGCCGGTAATCTGCAATAGGCTCGCCATCTATTACGTAGGACTAAAAATGTGATAAACTAGTATTATCACGGTTGCCCTACAGTCAGATTAGGGCCCTAGGTCTGCTCACCAGATTGGGCTGAATTTTAGTTATTACATGAAGCGACTGCCGTCTGACCTCCGCAACGCAGGGGAAAACATAATTATTTGGTTAAACCAGCTGTCAGGATGTTAGAAGGCACTGACCTCCTAATAACAACTGCCATAAGTGTTTATTACAGCCGGAACCAACGGCTTAACGTGCTTTTCGAGGCACGGAGCAAGCGATAATTACGCACATCACTTCTAAAACGCACCCACCACTGGGCAATCGCTGCTCTTTTATTTGAATCAGTCTTAGTTGAACCATATACTCGTATAAACAAATACAGCTGTATCCGGTCTTAAAAGAAGATTTGACGCTTCAGTGGTTTCGTATAAAAGTCATATACATATTATCATCTTTTGGGAAATCAGAAACTTTTCTACAAGCATGACTCAACGTGGCTAATAATAATAATATAAATAACAATAATAAATTAATCATTTAATTTCCTCCACATACAATAATACACAATTTAGGTAAAAACAATATGTAGTGAAATGTGGGAGGCTGGAGTCTAAATTAGGCAAGAGTCTGCCTGTGTCTTAGATCACCAAGCCTCTCACCCGCGGATTTGAATATCAATACATTACCAATTGTCAGTGAAGTACGAACATTTATACAAAAATATTCATTATAAAATAAAGGTGTGTGCGTATATGCGTGTGTGCGTGCGTGCTTGCGTGTGTGTGTGTGTGTGTGTGTGCGTGTGTGTGTGCGTGTGTGTGTGTGTGCGTGTGTGTGTGTGTTTTTGTATGAGCGTAGGTGTGTGGTGTCATTGAAATATTAGTATATTGCAAATAGCGAGAGAACCCATTCCCTAAGTCGTTTTCAACGAAACTTGGGTAAATTTGCTTTTATATGCTCTGAAGTGAAAGCTTATGCATAAATTTTCAGGTGAAACTAGACTTTAGTCGCAAAGCAATAGTACAACAAGAATCAGATTTACGCGAAATCAAAAACGAATTACGGACTGTCCAAACTACATTAGAAAACATAGAAAATCTCCTTCTCCGAGGGAAGTCCAACGCTAAGGAGAAGCTTCTAGAAGCCAAAAGATCTTGCAACAACAAACTGCCGCAGGATCCCGACTTTCCTCACAGAGAGGAGTTCGATGCTCTGCCCTCAGATGTCAACGGTCTTCAGGAACACTGCTATGAGTTGCAGACTAGGATTGATCTTATGGATAAAGGCGATGAAAGGGTAAGTACATTTTGTTGATACTATTTCTATAGGAGAATTTGGATCGACTTTGCAAGCTGAAGTAGCAGTGGTTGAACTTACCTAAAAAACCTAGCATTCTTTGCTATGAGTTACAAATAAAGATCAATATTCTGGATAAAGGCGATGAATTTTTTAAGTAACTCAAAATTAATATTAATAATATTAATATTAATATCGACTAGTCGTTATATACTACTTTGTGAATAACGTTGTTAGTCGCATAAAAAGTAAGTTTATACCTTAAGATTTATAACTAAGCAATATTATGTAATTGTTTGTTGTTCCAAATAAATAAAATAATATACTATCAATTATAAATGAAATGAAATAATTTATTCACATAAAATAGAGTAACATGTGGTGGTTTTCGTATATAATAGAACATCTATTTTGCCAAACGCAGGGCGTGTGAATGTCAAAATAAAATAAGTGGAATTAAAAAGTCATTGTAATAATCATAATAAAATAAAATTGATGTCAAAATAACGATTATTATCAAATTATATAATTTAAATTTTAGTGTTATATTAGAAGTTATGTTTATGTTATGTTAGTGTTATATTAGAAGTTTATAACGGATTGCTGAAGTTCAAGATACTTTTTACAACGGGGAAATAAACAAAAGTCCTCAAACAAACACGAAAACACTATATAACGGCTTTATTAGACAAACTTTTTTTTTCCACCAATTTTATTATCAAGTAATGTTTTTTCTGCATAGGTTATACAAGAATTTGAAGAAAGAGAGAAGCTGATAGCGAAACTCACTAAGGACGTGTCCAGCTCTAGCGACAACAATAGACAGCTGGAGAAGAAGATGAAAGATCTTAGGTATGTATTAAAAGTCAAAAAAGTCGAAAATTATTTATTTTATAAACTATTTGTACTTGAAAACGTCATAATTAAATATGAAAAAAAAACAATCGAAATATTATTACACTAAAATCATAAAGCTTAGATTCACTTACATGCAACAAAACAATTTAAATACAGAAAATAATTAAGTGTAAGTAAATCTAAGTGCCATTTCCGAGCCACCGCTCTATACAAGCTATATATTAATATAGCTTGTTTGTGTATAGGGATCATAGCAAGATCTGAAGAGACCAAGCCAAACTCACCTGCCGATCCACAGACGATGCTCTTGCGAACACAAAAGTTGCCGATAAGCGGCAATAGGCTCGTCACCTATTACTCGTTACCAACAATATATATTTTTTTTTTGTCTCTTTTGTTACTCTATCTGTCTCCTTTTGTATGGGACATTCAGTAGTATTTTGTTCGGTGCTAGTGCTGGCGTGCTCAGTATGTGACCTGTGTCACATCCTCATTTTTAGACAGTACTTATCTTTACTGTGATTGGATTAAGTCTTGAGGTATTTTGCGCTTCAATCGTCGCGCTTTGTTATGGTTTTCCATTAGCGGCCGAGCCAGGGCATTTGGATGTTGTTCGATGCGTTCTTTATAGGACTTAGTGTGGCGTGCAATTTCCTGCTTCACAGTGGGTATCCGTAGGTCATGGTGTAGTAGTTCGTTGGGTACAGCAATATAACTGGCGAAATGTGGGCATAGAATATGCCTCTGCCTACCCCTTCGGAGAAACAGGCGTGATAATATTATGTTTGTATGTATTAAATGTAAAGGGAATTCCAGTATAGTGTAGATAATAATAAGTGATTGACATGTGCTATCGTTTCATGCCTCTCGTTTCAGCGTTGGTCGTGAAGACATCGTTGTTCTGAGGCTCCTATATTACCTGTAGATGCCCTGTGTAAGGACGAAACACGTGTCGTGTTGAATAGTTTCTCGATTTTTCGGGAAATTATAGTATCGCGGGAATTGTTACAAAGATATTTTTAATCCATCACTTGCCAATGGATTTCCGCAAAGTAACGCCTGAATCAATAAAATATAAAATGTGTTAATTTTAGTCCTGTTTTGTATTTTGTCTTTGCAATTTGAAATGATTTATTCTTGAAATTATGAAAAAATTGGTCTTAAAATATATTAACGCAATAATTTGTTGTAACTGTTTAATTATGAATTTATTAAAACTTTTGCATGTCAAAGTTCACAAGAGGCGCTTGGCTCTGTTTTCTGACATTATCAATCTTAGCAGTATCGTGTTTTATATAAATAAAGAATTTCATTTCTTAATTAAAACGCTATTATTTTCAAAAATAGAATATCGAATTCCAGCGTTTTAAAGTCATTCCATTAAGCTCGCGTTAATCCTTTTACGAACCAAGTGCGAGTGGGTTTCAGGTCTACCATTCTATGTCCAAAATGTCCAGTTCCATGTTTCCATGTCTGAATGGTGGACCTGAAACCCACTCGCACTTGTGTTTTAACATACAATCATCATATCAGCTTTAAAAAGTCCACTACTGGACATTAGCCTCCCCAATAGATTATATATTTATTTTATTATAGGCTCGCCACCTATTACGTAGGACTAACAATATAACTAGCAAAATGTGGGCGTATAATATTCCTCGGCCTACCCCTTTGGGGAAACAGTCGTGGTATTATGTATGTACGTAATCGATTATATTCTATAAATATGCCCATATTGATTATGCTCATAATCACCACGCTGCTGTACATTCGGGTTGGTGATGGCAGTTCAAGCCAGTAAGCAGGATGACGCTTGTGCCGATCATCCGTTAGGATGTCTCCTCGTCTACTCTTACGACTCCCCGTGAGATGAGAGAGAGTGGTGCTATTCTAGGTCGATACCACACGGCACATACTATATTGTTAATACTTTATTATTCTGTAAGCAGAACACAAAGTATACCTTGTTCAACACCAGATGCCATGAACCAGAAATATCTTAACGAACACATACAGACTAATAGTAAGACCCAGACATGATCAGTAAACATAGTAGGAGATGGATCCCCCCCCTAACTGGTCTCCACCTTGGCGTGGTGGGGGGGCTGAGTACCTTCTGGTAGGGCGGAGAAGCCGATAGGAAAAGGTAACACCCAGAGATTACTTACTTAGGTACTACTTACTTACCTCGCCTCTTTCTCAACAAGCGGCGGGCGTCGTCGTATGATTTTTAGTGGGTATTACTGCTGGCAGTCGCGTCTGCCGGTGGTGAGCCCCACACTCCCTTTCGGTGCCCCTTTGGCCGGAAGGCAGTGCGTATATGCATTAATTAACAAATATTAATGTTTACGTACACCAAGATTCATCCTGTGTGGGAATCGAACCCACGACTTCAGAAGCGGAGTGCGAGTACCTCGCCACCACGCCATGTCGGTAGTATAGTCGGTAACATCCAAAGCGAAATAAAGATCGACACACTTCTCTATTTTCAAGAGCGTTAGGGAGTGTTCTGTTATATATGGCGCTTAAAGTGCTACAAATATTTTACGCCCACTGTACAAGCTTTACTAAATTTGGGGTTAGATGACAGTGGTTCTGTGTGAGATGCCTAAGGATTTTTATTATAATTAGTTTTCTCTTTTACAGTTTAAAATGGCTGCCTCCATTGGAACGGTTACTGCGAGACATAGATAAGAGCTTTGGCGATATGTTCGCCAAACTTGGGTGCGCTGGCGAGATTAAGCTGGATAAAGCTGCTAGCGATGTAAATTGTTTTCTTATTTCAACTTTTAAAAAAACATTTCATAAACTATTACATAATACTTGTAAACGTAAAAATTAAATTAAAAAACAATCAAAATATGATAACACTAAAATCACGAAGCTTAGATTCACTTACATGGAACCAAGCAATTGAAAAACAAAAAATATTAGGTCGGGGAAAAAGTCTTTTCGCATAACGTAGGTATAAACTTATTATAAATTTTTTTTGACTGTACTATTTGTGTCTGGCTGGTTTTGGTAACATTAAAAAGGTTCCATTATAAAGAAAAGAAAAAAATAAAAAAAAGTTGTTTCCCGCTATTTTTCATTTGTTTTTCTCTCCGTAAAAATGAGTGAATCTAATGAAGAAATTCGATACATTTTAAAATTTTATTATAAAAAAGGCAAAAATGCAACTCAAGCAGTGAAAAAAATTTGTGATGTTTATGAACCTGATGCAGTGTCAGTAAGAGTAGCACAAATTTGGTTCAAACGTTTTCAGTCCGGAAATTTTGATGTTAAAGATGCACCTCGCTCTGGTCGCCCTGTTACGAATAAAATGTACCCCATTTTTGAAAGATCGGCATATTAGTAGTTACGATGTAGCTGAAGAACTGGGAATTGACCACAAAACAGTTTTGACCCATTTGAAGAAAGCTGGTTATACAAAAAAGCTCGATATTTGGGTGCCACACGAGCTCACTCAAAGAAACTTAGTGAACCGTGTACTCATTTGCGATTCATTATTGAGACGTAATGAAACCGAGCCGTTTTTGAAGAGATTGATAACTGGCGATGAAAAGTGGATCACGTACGACAAGAACGTGCGAAAAAGGTCGTGGTCGAAAGTTGGCCAGGCTTCACAGACTGTGGCCAAACCTGGCCTAACACGAAATAAGGTGATGCTGTGTGTATGGTGGGATTGGAAGGGCATTGTTTATTATGAGCTTTTACCGCCCGGCAAAACCATCGATTCTGATCTTTACTGCCAGCAACTGATGAGATTAAAGGAAGCAGTCGAGAGAAAACGGCCGGAATTGATCAACAGGAAGGGTGTGGTCTTTCATCACGATAACGCTAGACCACACACATCTTTAGCCACTCAGCAAAAATTAAGAGAATTCGACTGGGAGGTCCTGGTGCATCCACCATATAGCCCTGACCTTGCGCCTTCAGATTTTCACCTGTTTCGGTCTCTGCAGAATTCTTTAGGTTCTGTAAGGTTGACCTCAAGAGAGGACTGCCAAAACTATTTGTTCCGTTTTTTTGATCAGAAGTCCCAAAGTTTCTACAGTAACGGGATAATGTCTCTGCCCACAAAATGGCAGAAAGTTATTCAACAAAACGGTACATATATATTGTAAATAAATGTAAATAAACTTTGAAAAAAATGTCTTGACTTTTCATACAAAAATACGAAAAGACTTTTTCCCCAACCTATTATTTAAGTATAAGCGAATCTAATCTGACGGTTCCGAGCCGCTCTGTAAGAAGAACTAGCAAGAAACTCACAGGCTATGCTCTTTTAAATTATCGATTGGTTAGGTACTTTACTTACAATTTTAATTTGTCTGTCTATTCATTAAATTCATTGCCCTTTGTCTTTTCATAAATTTGAACATTTTGGAGAAGTTTTATTTAGAGCATTTTTTTACACGGGTCATTCTGAATTGTTTACAGTGGGAATTTCAGTTCACTAAGGTCAATTTTAAATGAAATGCTTACAATGAGAATTTCAGTTCACAAAGGTCAATTTGAAATGAAATGCTTACAATGGGAATTTCACTTCACAAAGGTCAATTTTAAATGAAATGCTTACAATGGGAATTTCAGTTCACAAGGGTCAATTTGAAATGAAATTCTTACAATGGGAATTTGACTTCACAAAGGTCAATTTTAAATGAAATGCTTACAATGGAAATTTCAGTTCACAAAGGTCAATTTTAAATAAAATGTTTACAATATGAATTTCAGTTATGATGGAAAAACGGTGTGATTGTAAGATAATATTTTTTTGTTTCCCGTAGGATGACTGGGACAAATACGGCATATCAATCCTAGTGCGATTCAGAGCAGCCGAACAACTGCAGCAACTGACTCGCCACGCGCAGTCGGGAGGCGAAAGGGCACTGTCCACCGCGCTATACCTCATGGCTCTACAGCGGCTGACCACAGTGCCGTTTCGGTAACTATATTGTCTATTCAACTTTACAACAACTGACTTACTATAGGCAAAAGGGCACTATCCACTGCCCTATACCTCATGGCTCTACAGCGGCTGACCACAGTGCCGTTTCGGTAACTATATTGTCTATTCAACTTTACAACAACTGACTTACTATAGGCAAAAGGGCACTATCCACTGCCCTATACCTCATGGCTCTACAGCGGCTGACCACAGTGCCGTTTCGGTAACTATATTGTCTATTCAACTTTACAACAACTGACTTACTATAGGCAAAAGGGCACTATCCACTGCCCTATACCTCATGGCTCTACAGCGGCTGACCACAGTGCCGTTTCGGTAACTATATTGTCTATTCAACTTTACAACAACTGACTTACTATAGGCAAAAGGGCACTATCCACTGCCCTATACCTCATGGCTCTACAGCGGCTGACCACAGTGCCGTTTCGGTAACTATATTGTCTATTCAACTTTACAACAACTGACTTGCTATAGGGAGGGGAAAGGGCACTATCCACTGCCCTGTACCTCATGGCTCTACAGCGGCTGACCACAGTGCCGTTTCGGTAACTATATTGTCTATTCAACTTTACAACAACTGACTTGCTATAGGCAATAGGGAGGCGAAAGGGCACTGTCCACCGCGCTATACCTCATGGCTCTACAGCGGCTGACCACAGTGCCGTTTCGGTAACTATATTGTCTATTCAACTTTACAACAACTGACTTACTATAGGCAAAAGGGCACTATCCACTGCCCTATACCTCATGGCTCTACAGCGGCTGACCACAGTGCCGTTTCGGTAACTATATTGTCTATTCAACTTTACAACAACTGACTTACTATAGGCAAAAGGGCACTATCCACTGCCCTATACCTCATGGCTCTACAGCGGCTGACCACAGTGCCGTTTCGGTAACTATATTGTCTATTCAACTTTACAACAACTGACTTACTATAGGCAAAAGGGCACTATCCACTGCCCTATACCTCATGGCTCTACAGCGGCTGACCACAGTGCCGTTTCGGTAACTATATTGTCTATTCAACTTTACAACAACTGACTTGCTATAGGGAGGGGAAAGGGCACTATCCACTGCCCTGTACCTCATGGCTCTACAGCGGCTGACCACAGTGCCGTTTCGGTAACTATATTGTCTATTCAACTTTACAACAACTGACTTGCTATAGGCAATAGGGAGGCGAAAGGGCACTGTCCACCGCGCTATACCTCATGGCTCTACAGCGGCTGACCACAGTGCCGTTTCGGTAACTATATTGTCTATTCAACTTTACAACAACTGACTTGCTATAGGCAATAAGGGAGGCGAAAGGGCACTGTCCACCGCGCTATACCTCATGGCTCTACAGCGGCTGACCACAGTGCCGTTTCGGTAACTATATTGTCTATTCAACTTACAACAACTGACTTGCTATAGGCAATAGGGAGGCGAAAGGGCACTGTCCACCGCGCTATACCTCATGGCTCTACAGCGGCTGACAACAGTGCCGTTTCGGTAACTATATTGTCTATTCAACTTTACAACAACTGACTTGCTATAGGCAATAGGGAGGCGAAAGGGCACTGTCCACCGCGCTATACCTCATGGCTCTACAGCGGCTGACCACAGTGCCGTTTCGGTAACTATATTGTCTATTCAACTTTACAACTGACTTACTATAGGCAAAAGGGCACTATCCACTGCCCTATACCTCATGGCTCTACAGCGGCTGACCACAGTGCCGTTTCGGTAATTATACTGCCTAGTCAACAATTGTCTCAAAGAAGTATATAATTAGGATTTTGAAATTAATATTAATTGAGAGAAATTTTATTATTTTTTATCCTATTCCTGGCGAAGATAAATCTAAAAATACAGAAATCATTAAAATGTGTCCAGCTGTTCGAGTTATAAGTGGTGTAACTAACACGACTTTGTTTTATATGTACAGATGCAAACATCTTTATATTATCCTAGAATTATCCCGGTAGGGCCCAGGGTCTAACCAGATTAGGCTGAATTTCAGTTGTTACATAGAGCGACTGCCGTTTGACCTTTGCAGAGAGAAACTTGCTGGTTTAACCTTAGAAGGAAGTGAGAAGGCAGTCAGTGCTTTCTAATAACGACTGCCATAGATGTTCATGAAAGCCGGGATCAACTGCTTAATGTGCTTCTGAAGCACACAGCAAGCGATAATTATTTTTTTATTTATTTATTTTATTCTATTCAGGATACAAACAGTCCTTACACATAAAAGTTAGTTTTAAATATAATTTGTAATAAAATATTTTTTTTGATACTAGACCTACAGATCCCTAAATTATATTATTTCCGAGTGGAAAGCCGTCTGACAACTCGGGCGCATATTACGCTGAAATTGCTAAAACTGTAACGAGTAATTGAGAACCCCGTGACTTGATGTGAGCTCAGTTAAGCGGTGCAGGAGGCCACGCTCCTCGTTTCCACTCGGAAGTGTGAAAATGTAAATTTTATCTATTACCTAATACATAGTGAAAAGTGCTTATTTTGTGGAATACACAAGTCCGTAAAATAATTACGCACATAACTTCGAAAAGTCATAAGTGGCACCTGAATTTGAACCCGAGACACTTCCAATTGCAGTCTTATCATTTTCGCCACTGGGTCGCTATTCTGCAATAATAAGCCAACAATATAATATTATAACAAAAGTTTATTTGACACGAAATACGGAACAGAACAATAAGAACTAAATAACTTCACATTAAACTGTTTTTTACTTAAAAAAATCTAATTGGTCATGGGTTCGATTCCTATTCGGGTTACCGCGAACAAGTTGATTTCAACTAGTTATAATATTCGTTTCATAACTACACTCACGAGCATCCAAATCGACTCAACCGCTTACTATATACAAAAATTGTTTTAAGTAAAAGTATGCAACATTTAAATAAAAACAGTATGTCATTTGAAAGCTTGTAACTTCGACTTCTTGGCTGAAAGTGAAGTGTCATGTCTGCAGTTTTGTTTTATGTTCTAAAATTTGTGATATTTCGAACATTAATGTGTAATGACGGTGGATTATTATCCGTTAAGTGTTTGTGAACGTACATGAGTGTTGGTAAATGAAACAAAACAGTGCAACATCACTTTTCAAATTATTTCAAGAAGTCCATGTGAGATCTCAGTATATCCAACATCTTTACTGAGGATTCAAGGGGTTTAGGGGAGGGCATCTCATTTACCATTTATCATCTTTATCACTACCCATTCTCATTTACTTTACCCATTATCTCTTACTTTACACTGGCTAAATGTGCTAAACGCACGAAGCCATTATTATAAAGAAAAAACTTAAACGCTTAACGAAGAAATTAAACTTATAATACGTTATTACACACATACAATATACATACAATCACGCCTGTTTCCCCGAAGGGGTAGGCAGTGTCATTTTATACGCTTACACTTCGCCAATTGTGTTGTTGGTCCCACGTCCTAATAGGTGGCGAGCCCATTGCCGCTTACTGGGAACTTCTATATTGGCCTCGTCCGTTGATCGGCAGGTGCACCACTTGCAGGTGAGGTTGGCTTGGGCTGCAAAGATAATGGTAAAATCCCTTTACATCGTTAATACGTTATTTTAAATCATAATACTTTTAATTATGTTTTAGATGTGTAGACGAAATTAACCAAGGCATGGACCCAGTGAACGAGAGGAAAATGTTCCAACTCCTAGTGAAAGTTACTACGGAATGTGACAATGCCCAGTATTTCTTATTGACTCCTAAGGTTAGTATTTTATTTTAAACCTACATGACCCGACAGACCGTTGGCCTCTCTTATCCATTCTGTCAATTGTGCTGTCAAACGACTGACAGCTATGTCAAACGCCATGGTTACATTGCGTGATATCCCCCGTTAGATTTTGAAAATATATAGCTAAAAAAAAAATCCGTCGTATTTACCGAAATGTGTTTTTAATGGTAAGAAAAAAAACCTCAACCTAACCCAAAAAGAGAAGTATATACATTTTATGCAGCAAGTACATTTATATTTATTTTATTAAACAAATAAAAAATCCTGACTTTTTGTTTTTTGAAAAATATCCTGCAGTACAAGGGGTACCAAGATCAGAGAAACCGAAGCCAACCTGCAAGTGGTGCACCTGCCGATCAACGGACGAGGCTCCATTACAACATTACAGTTCCCGGTAAGCGGCAATAGGCTCGCCACCTATTACGTGAGACCAACTATATAATGGGCAAAATGTGGGCGTATAATACGTCCTGTCTAGCCTAGCTCTCGGATTTGATCAGGATCTTTAAAACCCTGTATAAGTACGCATGTAGCCTTTATCTTATTAAAATAATTATATATTTTTCTTTTACAGCTTCTATCAAACTTGGAATACAATGAAAAGATAATGGTGCACACAATAATGAATGGGAAAAATATAATGAACTACAAAATGTGGAATTATCATCTGTTCTTAGAGCGGGCGCGCGAGTATAGGGCGTAGGGGAGTGTTTGTTCACTTATTATAGTATTGGGATAGGTCGTCTGGGGTTCTGTGACATAATCTGAGGTGAGTCACCCCGAGAAGGCTTTTAGTATTTTTTTATTTTAGTATGGAAGAGTAGAGTATTTCCCACCGTAAAGTTAAGTCGTCTGGGGTTCTGTGACATAATCTGAGGTGAGTCACCCCGAGAAGGCTTTTAGTATTTTTTTATTTTAGTACGGAAGAGTAGAATATTTCCCGCCGTAAAGTTAATTTGAAACAATTTTTTGCATTTTCGTCATTTAGTCACAGTTAAGGTAAAGTAAAGTAAAGTCGATCACAGTCGAGTTAATTCAAAGTCATACCCCAGTACAGTAGTGGAGACTTTACTAAAGGTTCTTTGAAGTTTTAGAATCATTATGGAACTTCATAATTACATGCAGTATAATCACAACGCTGGGCAGGGGGGTTGGTGATCGCAGTTGCCCATCATCCGGTAGGATTTCTCTTCGTCGACCACAGATTGTACAATAGATAACGATTTATATTTAAATCAAGCGTGCCGACTTTTTAACACCTACTGTTACGTCACTGCCGATATCTAGTGACGAGAAATCCAATCTGATCTATAATAATAATCCTTTATTGCACATAAAACATAAAAAGATTACAAAAGGTATTTAAAAACTTAAAGTACAAAGGTGGACATATCTCTAGAAGAGATCTCTACCAGCCAACCCCAGAAGTTGTGTATAAATTTGTAGGTACGGGATTAAATTTGGTTAAAGATCTTTGTTAAAAAAAGGATGTGAACTGTAAGTAGCGGCGCTTAAAGTCGACGATTGGTCGGGGTCCGGACACGCGAAGTACATGCACCTTATCTATTGTATATTTATGTCTGTGTCATCGACTCTTACGACTCCCCGTGAGATGAAAGAAGATGGCACTATTCAAGGTCACACGGTACAAATACATATATGTATATTAATAGACGCTCAATCTAATCTTTAACTATAGTTTTGCTATAGCAACATAATATGAATCTTTGCGAAGCGCGTTTGCAGGCTGAAGTGGCAGTGGGCGGGGCACATAGCTCGAACCGACGACCGATGGGGCGTTAAGGTTCTTGAATGGCGACCACGAATCAGCAAACGTAGTAGAGGACGACTTCCCAACGCGATGGACCGATGATCTGGTCAGGGCGGCGGGGAGCCGATGGATGCAGGCGGCTAAGGATCGATCTACGTGGAAAGCAAATGGGGAGACCTATGTTCAGATTATATAAATGTTACCATTTTAACGATAAATTTTTGTTTATGTAAAGTGACTTTTAAAAGTTTTATTAGTAAAGCCCAAAAGGTGTTTAAGTAACATCACTTACTTTTGTACCTGTCTTAGGTTATTTTCTTTGATATTAATTAGGTGTTTTACCTAAAGCAGTGTATTTTGTAATTAGGATTAATGTTTCGTAAATTTAATAATGATAAGCTTTATAGAATACGGGTTAAATAATTTTAGTTTTACAATAGTAATACTAAATATTGCAAAGCAGCGCTTCTAGCCAACCGATAAACATACTTAATTACTTTTTTTTTTAAAGATAACATACCTTTAATAGTTATGATAGGAGATAGAAATACACCCAGCTCTACACAAAATTAAATATACAAAAGTATGCATACAAATATATCATGTGTTAGAATCAAATCCATGGCCTTAAGAGCAGATTGCAGGTATACTTACCTCCATGCCATATTATTCGTCACAATACTAAAGCAATTATTTAGTTTATGTTAATTTTATAATACTTATTTAGTTTATAAAAACGAATGTTGTTAAAATATCGGTAATAAGAAGCTATTAAATACGAAAATTAATTGGCTGATTAGATAATTTAACCAGGCAATGCATTCGTATATTCTCACAATTAATGTTATCTCTCTTTGGGAAGGAACTGACCCCTATACCACAGGGAAACCTAACATAGGATTCAGTGTCTGTATTTGATAGTGAAATTGTGAAAGTATCAATAAAGTATTATTATTATTATTCTTAATTTAGTATTATGTCGTAAAAACCTAACAGGTATTCCAAAAATGGACAGCTTAAAAAGCATAACTGTTTATACTTACATCACTACCATTTTATGTTACTTAAAGTAGATTTTTCAATCGTTGTGTAATATATATTAGTTGGATAAACCGCACTGCTATATTAAAAACTGTTTCAACTCATAAAAGACGAATTTTGATTAAACGTATTTTTCTGAATCTCCATTCGATTACCTATATGAAAATAAAACCGTTGTAAATTTACTTTGGCAAAAGCTCACTAGCTAGCATAAGGAATCACAAATTCTTTACGGAATGCAAATTAATTAATTAACTCTTATCTTATTTGTGTCCAATAATACTCATAGACGGGTAAGGGAGACAGGGAGTATCCCAGTTTAGACACCAGTTCTTCACAAAGGTAGCTTATATTTGCTTTGAAGGAACTTAAATATGTACATGTGTTTTAACCTTAGTGAAGAGAAAATAAATGAATTTTATTATAATATTATTGTTTATGGTGTATAGGGCTCCTACCTAGATCTGAGGAGCCCAAGCCAACCTCACCTGCAAGTGGTGCACCAGCCGATCAACGAACGAGGCTCTGGCGAACATAAACGTGCCCGGTAAGCGGCAATAGGCTCGCCACCTATTACGTGGGACCAACTATATAATTTGCCTCTGCCTACCCCTTCGGGGAAACAGGCGTGATAGTACGTATGTATGTATTATTAATATTGTTGAATGAACGCATTTCCCTCGCTACCGTTAAAACTTTGCTAATAGTCCCACAGAAGTCTTTTTTGAGTTGATACAGTTTTAATATAGCAGTGCGATATTCTAAATAAATATTTTCTGACAATACGTACGTACTTTGTACGTACTTAATATCCATAATACATACTTAATATACATAGGAAAACAACCAGACCAGAACAAACATAGAAAGATTTGTCCTGTGTGGGAATCGAACCCACGACCTCTGGAGTGAAGTGTAGGTATACTGACCTCGACGCCATATCGGTCGTCAACCGAATTCGTATTATGAACTTACCAAATATAATGCAACATTTTCAATATGTAAATCTAATGATGAATAAAATATTATTCGAAATATCATGAAGCTTAGATTCACTTTTATGCAACAAAAGAATTAAAAAATATTTAAGCGTAAGAGAATCTTAGTGCCAGTTCCGAGCCACTGCTGCAGCTCACCTGGTAAGAAACTCACAGAAAAAAATCTCTTTTACAATTTTGTTTTTATTATGTTTTTATGAATAATGTGGAGTTATTTTTAATTAAAATAATGTTATTTCATTGATAATTATGATGTATGTTCATTTGTAAATTAAAGTTGATTGAAATCAATAAATATTTTTTTTATAAAAAACCTGTTTTATTTCCAACATGTGTTCTTCTATGATAATATTTAACATTAATTCCGTTGTACACATTAGTATGTAGTAGTAGATGGAATATGCAAAATTTCTCAGAACCAAGGGAGCCCACCCTTTTTTTTTTTTTTTTGGGATGGAAAATTATCAAATGACCTTTTCCCGCTGTGGGTGGAGCGGGAGGGTGTGTCAGACTTCTACTGACTAAAAACCATCCATGTTCCTTGTTCGCAAGGGTTACCGAGGCCGCGGTAACCCTTGCGAACAGTCCCGCAACAAGGGAGCCCACCCTCCGAGCTCTGCTTCGAAATCAGAAATTCTTTATTTCACGAGTTATTACATAGGGGCTATACATAACTTACGTCACGCATTATTGAGGTGGGAGGGGGGGGACGAAGTGTGACATGGTGTGACAAGGGGATAGGAGCGATCCAAAATTTCGTGACGGCACATTCCAAAATCCAGGTCCTATAAACATTTTCTTGCTGTACAATTGCAAAATATGTGACATCACACTAAGGAGGGAGTCTCACAAGTGTGACAAGGACGATGGGGGTCAAAAGTTCACGAAATTCGTATGACATAATTTATGGATGATCCTATAGTACTTGTTAACGTCAAATTCTCTGGTCTAACCAGATATGGCCGACTTTTAGAAAAATATTATAGCTTTAAGTGGTACGAAATAAAATTCTATAGAAAGTGAGTTGGTTTGTGAGAAAAGTACCGAGCTCAGTACTTGTACATTACGATGATTAATGTTCATCATAACGCACCCCCGGTGCTAAACCGTCACTTCTGCAAACAATTTAATCTTCCAGAAGAAGCGTTTCCAAATTAAATGTCCTGTTTTATAACATAGTTCTTTTTAATTTAAGAAATAAACTAGTAATATTTAAGCCTTTATTTCAGATTTCATTTCACAGTAAAACGAAACTTACAGTTTGGTATATTCGTAATTTTTCTCATAATCAGATTTATTTTGACAAAATTGCACAAGTGACGTAGCACCGGGGGTGCGATATTAGTTACCAAGATGATATATTTTATCAAACACAGTTTTAATGACATTCTGAAGACAAATATTATTAATTGTATAAATTATTTTTGTAGTACATATTTATGTACTTCAGTTTCCAATTTGGTTCTAAGTATAATTTCCTTACGAGGAGTGTATTTTTTCAATTAAAAATATTCAACTATTTTTGGAAATTCCATGAGTGAAATAAAATAAACATTCTATTACAATTACACCAGTTATTTAGTTCCAAGCTAAGTATCATTAAGAACTTGTGTTATGGATACTTAGAACGGATAAACATACTAAAATACTTTTTTTGTAAATACATAAGTACTTAATTTTCATAAAAATTTGCAGAGATTGTACAGTCAGCGTCAAATAATTAGTAGCACCTAAACCGCTATTTATATTTCACAAATCAAAAAACTTTTTATTTCATAAACTATTACATTGTAACGTCAAAATTATAAAAAAAACAATTAAAATATAATTATACTAAAATCACGAAGCTTAGATTTACTTGCAACCAAACAATAAAAAAAAAAAATATTTAAGTGTAAATTAATCTAAGTGCCAGTTCCGAGCCACCGCTCTGTAAGAAGAACTGGCTAGAAACTTACAGGCTCTTTTTAATTATCGAATCTAAGCTTCGTCATATTAGTGTAATCATATTTCGATTGTTTTTTATATATAAATTTGACGTTTTCAAGTACTATGCAACAGTTTATAAAATAAATAAATTTGATGTTTGTTTAATAGACAAGAAATAAAACACGTTGTAATTAAAAAACCTTTAATATGTATATAAAGCTTCGTGTTAAAATTACATCACAAAGTAATGTCTTTACATTCACATATTACTGAGAAATATATGTTGTAATGTATTATAAATATTATTTTAAAGCATTGTGCATTAATAATTAAAACTAAAAATAAAATTAAAGCAGATAAAAAATTCTAAGTTAATCCCAACGTAAATGCGGGTAAAAATTAAAAAGGAGATACTAAATTATTATACTTTCTTTACCCTGCACCCAGTATATGTGGGAGCAGCACAGCAAATCACTTTTTTTTCTAAATTGCATCACCAGCGCTACGCCACCTTTATAAACCGTTTCACGCCCTTTTTGAAGAGCCCGATGCTTTTATCTCTTGGGAAAAGCTGGCCAGGGTGCTTCTACAACTTAAGGGTACATAAATTTCTTGTCGTTTCTAAGGTAAAATTTAGATTTGGAAGGTGAAAATTTAGAATGTAAACAGACATTAAACAAAGTCAAAGGCTGCGCATTCTACACGTAGAAAACGATTTTTTTTTTGAGATGAAAAAATCTTTAAATATTAGCTTGCAATGAAATTCTGCAACAGACTGCGATTCTGTGTAACACAAATTGTTTTATGATTATGACCAATAAAAACTATAAAAAAGCTATTTATGTCCAAAAACTGATCCTAATGCTGGGTAGGAAGGCTTTTTTACACCCTGTATAATGAAATGTAACAATTAAAACATCTATATTAATAACAGTATATAAAAAAACACTGCGTACGGAATTATCGCCTACTGAACGAACTGTAATTATTAAACTAATAATAATATTTTATGACAAATACACCAATTATTTAGTACCAAGATAAGTATCATTACGAACTTGTGTTATGGAGTGTTATGGTTGGTATTTTGGTATTTTGACAGTGGCGGGTCAGTTTGTTTATGAAAACCTAGTATATGTACACAAAAATTTTGATAAATTGAGTAAGAAAAGCGATAATTTAATGATTTTAAAGATTTTTTAATAAAAATGGCTTAATGCATTCAAAACAATTTGGATTCACTAAGGGTCGCTCCACAACCGATGCAGGTGTTGAGCTTTTGAAACATATTTTTGATGCTTGGGAAGATTCTTTGGACGCTTTAGGTATTTTTTGCGATCTGTCCAAAGCTTTTGATTGTGTTCCTCATGAAACATTGATAAAAAAATTAGATTATTATGGAATAAGAGGCTCCGCATTGGATCTTCTTACTTCTTACTTAAGTAATAGGATTCAAAGGGTTGAAGTTAATGGAAAGCGATCTCAGGGTTCTGTAGTAAAAATGGGGGTACCGCAGGGCTCGATTCTCGGCCCGTTTTTGTTTTTAATTTATATTAATGATTTGCCACATTTGGTAAAGGAAAATCACGAGATAGTATTGTTTGCTGATGATACATCATTATTATTTAAAATAAAGCGATATCAGAACCCAGACGATGTAAACAATGCGATCTCAAAGGTGGTGCACTGGTTTGACGTTAACAATTTATTATTAAATGGGGCTAAAACGAAATGCATTAAATTCGTGACGCCTAACGTCGGACAAGTAAACACCACTATTAAAATAAAGGAAGATGAGTTGACCCTTGTGGATGCCACCAAATTTTTGGGTGTTATATTAGATTCTAAGTTACAGTGGGGCCCACATATTGGTGAATTGTCGAATAGACTCAGCTCTGCTGCATATGCGGTAAAGAAAATTCGCCAATTAACAGACGTTGAAACAGCTAGGCTTGTTTATCATTGCTATTTTCATAGTGTTATGTCGTATGGTATTCTTCTGTGGGGTTGTGCCGCAGATATTCAAAATATTTTTGTACTGCAGAAGAGGGCCATACGAGCAATTTATAATCTACCATGTAGACATTCACTAAGGGATAAATTTAAAGAAATTGGTATTTTGACAGTGGCGGGTCAGTTTGTTTATGAAAACCTAGTATATGTACACAAAAATTTTGATAAATTGAGTAAGAAAAGTGATATACATAACCTAAACACAAGAAATAAGCATAAACTAGTTGTACCTGCCACTAGGCTCCAAAAAATTAACAAATCTTTTAAAGGTCAATGTGTGCGATTCTATAATAAAATCCCAAGCAATATACAGCAATTAAGCCTAAATAAATTTAAATTAACAATAAAACGCAAGCTGTCTTCAAAGGGATATTATTCTATTAAAGACTATATGGCTGATAAAAATTCTTGGGATTAAACCGCCGTTTCATACGGGCTATTCTAATATGAATGACTTAAAGCATGAATATTGTTATATTATGTTGCATTGTATAGCGTCACAGACAAATGAAGATTGTTACTAACCAATCGATAATTTAAAAGAGCATAGCCTGTGAGTTTCTTGCCAGTTCTTCTTACAGAGCGGTGGCTCGGAACTGGCACTTAGATTCGCTTGCACTTAAATGTTTTTTGTTTTTTTTAAATTATTTGGTTGCAAGTGAATCTAAGCTTCGTGATTTTAGTATAGTTATATTTTATTTGTTTTTGTTATTTTTTTATAATTTTGACGTTTTCAAGTACTATGTAATAGTTTATGAAATAAAGTATTTTTGAGTTTTGAGTTTTTTGAGTTTTGATATACATAACCTAAACACAAGAAATAAGCATAAACGAGTTGTACCTGCCACTAGGCTCCAAAAAATTAACAAATCTTTTAAAGGTCAATGTGTGCGATTCTATAATAAAATCCCAAGCAATATACAGCAATTAAGCCTAAATAAATTTAAATTAACAATAAAACGCAAGCTGTCTTTAAAGGGATACTATTCTATTAAAGACTATATGGCTGATAAAAATGCTTGGGATTAAACCGCCGTTTCATACGGGCTATTCTAATATGAATGACTTAAAGCATGAATATTGTTATATTATGTTGCATTGTATAGCGTCACAGACAAATGAAGATTGTTACTAACCAATCGATAATTTAAAAGAGCATAGCCTGTGAGTTTCTTGCCAGTTCTTCTTACAGAGCGGTGGCTCGGAACTGGCACTTAGATTCGCTTGCACTTAAATGTTTTTTGTTTTTTTAAATTATTTGGTTGCAAGTGAATCTAAGCTTCGTGATTTTAGTATAGTTATATTTTATTTGTTTTTGTTATTTTTTTATAATTTTGACGTTTTCAAGTACTATGTAATAGTTTATGAAATAAAGCATTTTTGACTTTGACTTTGGATACTAAACAACGGATAAACATACTTAAATACTTTTTTTTTTTTGTAAATACATACTTAATATATATAGAAAAACACCCAGACCAGAACAAATATTTATGTTCATGCACACAAATATTTGTCCTGTGTGGGAATCGAACCCACGACCTCTGGAGTGAAGTGTAGGTATACTGACTGAATGAACAAAAAATAAGACAACATACGAGAAGTCTTCGCAATATAATCATTCAATAAACAGTTTTAAGTCAGCTATTAAATAGATTAATATCTTGTTCACATTTCAATTATATCTGAAAAAAATTATGATTGTTAAGGAATGTTTTAGACTGTCTTATAATATCATTACGATATAAATTATCTGTTATTATATTTAATGTTTAAAAAAAATCTAAGTAAAACTATCTACCTAATAAACATTTGACTTAATAAAACTTGACGCAGTAAATTATTTTTGCCAATTAATAAATTGACAAAGCGAAAAAATAATTCGTTGGAAAATGAAACTAGGGCGATAAGTTATTTGGAAAGTAAAATTTTATGTAAATAATTTTGTCAAAATTAACATACTACACTGCCCTGATAGCAAAGAATGTAGTAATCGACATTTTTGAGTTCATATACATGAAAAATATATATTTTCATAAAAAAAAAATACTCTAAGTATTTTTTTTATGTTATGCGTTTCACCGTACTTGCATAACAACAGTTTTTTGCATTTATCTCGTAACGGCCATTTTGCGATTACTGCATTCCTAGTTATATGCATACATATAAATTGATATACAGAATGTGAAAATTTTCAAACCAACGCTCTAAATAGCATTTTATTTTTTCGGATGGGATCATTAAAGATCATTAAGCGATCAATAGCCTTAAAGTTTTTAAACGACAAAGTCACAAAACTTTTTGGTGATGTCTCTTATATTGTGTACAATGCATAAATTTTTGCTTTGTTCAAGGTTTTTTTACAGCCTGTATAACATATTGTTTTGCGCAAAAAACCAATTTATTTATTGAATTAAGACATTAATTGTCTATCTGAACACCTTTCCCCTTCCACTGCTCATCCAATTTCACGTCGCACTCCAAATCCCTGAGAGCGCTCTTGATGTCGAATCCGAAATCTTGATTGAACCTCTCATAGGCCTCGTTGAGTATTCCTTCAATACCGAGTTCATGAAACTTTGAGTTTTGCTCCCTGCATCGGGCCACCATGTTGCGTATTGCCCAACAGCCGTTTTTCTGTCAATTGTAATTTATAAACCAGTTTATTAAGGATACATACATTCACGCCTGTTTCCCCGAAGGGGTAGGCAGGTATAATGGAGGGTGTAGAGATTCTACCAAAATCTAATGAGCCCAAGCCAACCTCACCTGCAATGGTGCACCTGCCGATCAACGGACGAGGCTCTAACAAACATAACAGTGCCCGCTAGGCGGCAATAAGCTCGCCACCTATTACGTAGGACCAACTATATAATTAGCGAAGTGTGGGCGTTTTAAGGATACATTAAATAATAATCAGTATTAATAAAAATAGTAATTTCAGTATCTAATAAATAATTTAAAAGGGCATGGCCTTCGTTTTCTTAGTCCTTTCTCACAGAGCGGTGCCTCGGAAGGCACTTAGATTCACTTACACTTAAGTTTTATTTTTATATTTTTATTGCATGTAAGTTAATCTGAGCTTCTTGATTTCAGTGTAGATTAATTTCATTTTGACTTTTCAAAGCACTATGTTATAGTTTATGATATAAAGAACTTCTAATTTCAGTACGGTGATGGGTGACCGTTTGTGTGACATTTAATATCGGTTATAGTAATCGACATTTAATAGGCATGATCAGCCGTAAATTTCACTTACTTAACGTGATAGTCGTTAAGCCAAGTAGAATACCTGATAGCGCGGCTTAAAACATCTCTAACAGCAGAACGCCACACACCTGCCTCCGCCAATACGTACTGGGTCCTTTGATGGAGTATGGCCAACCCTTATAATGGGACGTCAATGGGCTTGTTAGGAGTGCATGATACACCTCACCAAAGAAAGGAGTGCCCGGCGGCAGCGGCCCAACAAATGTTTTTTTTTCGCGTTCCAGAAAAACAACAACAACCCTACAAGGAACTACCCCCCAAGGTGGGAGGAGGGAGATAATGCCCCCGCATACCACACACCCGGTGTGTGTGGTTATGTCGGACTTGAACCGACTAAACCACTCCCTGTAGCCTTTAGTTTTTCTACTGTGAAGGCGACATCTGAAGCGGTCGGCACCGAAACGGCGCGTACTAAGCGGAATGCTAGGTGGCGCATGATTGAAGGCGGGAAGCCTTGACTGAAGTGGAGATAAATCGCTCTTACGACACCTTAGCTTTGGTTTGGTTATAGAACCAGAATAGTCTTGAGCCGAAGACCACATACGGATGACGGTTGAGTGTTGTATATATAGCAACGATCTTGAGGAATTTCGTTTGCGCGATTCAGGATTATGTTCATCTTTTTGGTTTCGTGCATCGTTTGTATGGTGTCTACAGGCTGATATGATGACCTAATACCATGGTGTGAAGCTATATTATTACCTGAACTGCCGCGTTATCAGGATGCACTTTCAGACAGTCCACAATAGCCTCCGGAGCGCCGCTGTCGAAGAACATAGTACCATGGTCTGGCTCCCTTAATGTCAACGCCGCTATGCACTTCAGTATCAATGCTGCTGCATTTGCATTACTCTGTGGACATTAGAGGAGTAACATTACTCTACATGCATACTCCTTATATTATATAGGAACTGGTATTAAAATTTTGTCATATCATATCCAAACATTATAGTAGCAGTGGTCAATATATTACCACCATAAATTGAACCTTACGCGGTTAACTTAAGGTGGAAATGCCAATGAAAATTTTCCACGTGCTCTGTCTGTTAAAGGGTTAAGCTTAGGGCCGAAGGTCTGATCGCTGATCCAACTAGATTATGGCTGAATTTCAGTTATTCCATAAAGCGATTGCCGTCTGACCTTCGCAACCCTGAGGGAAACTTTATTCTATGGTTAAACCAGCTGTCAGTCTGTAAGAAGGCACTGACTTCCTAATAACGACTGCCATAGATGTTAATGACCGACGGTGCGTACTGAGGCACGGAGCAAGCGATAATTACGCAAATAACTTCGAAAAGTCATAGGTGCACCGCAAAAAAATACCAGACCTAAACTTGAAAAAATAGCTGCAGTCCTGGAATAAAACATAGGATAATTTTTATTCCGATATTCCTAATGAAACTTAGACAACGCGAGCGCTGTTAGGTTGGCAATAAACCTTACTCACCCCGTGCCTGCCCAGAAGTGTAACAATGACTGGGGCTATCCCGGCTCTCATTAATTTCCTCTTCACATCGTCATTCCCGGCTAATGCTGTGATCCTGTTACGCAAAGAGTTTGATATCAATCTTTCAAGCCGACAAAAACTTAAGCTGCTCTCTGCTCACAGTTCTAACCAGATTTGGATGAACTTCAGTTATTACATAGAGCGACTGCCGCCTGACCTTTGCAACCCAGAGGGAAACATCATTCTATAGTTAAACCAGTTGTCAGGATATAAAAAGGCACTGCATTCCTAATAACGATTGCCACAGATGTGCGTAACAGCCGGGACTAACGGCTCAACTTGCTTTTCGAGGCACGGAGCAAGCGATAATCACGCACACAGCTTCGAAAAATGCGACCAGTTTTTAAGGCTGGAGAAAAAACTAACCTTGACGATTTTCTTACCCTATCTTTAACGATTAATCTCCCGCCCGCAGTAAATGGGCGCGTTACTTTTTTAATTGACCTTCATAAGAGCTCTATGTGGCCACACTTGAACAAATGATTTAAACTTTGACTTGGACTAAGCCCGAGACCGTCTGAATGTGAAGTATACGGGTCTCGCCGCTGGGTTGTCGCCACGCTATTAATCTTTTAAGCCACACTGGTATAAAATTAAAATTCTATACATTCCTGTCTTTTGTCACCTAACTGATTAAACAATCAAATATATTCATCATCATCTCAGCCCGTAAACGCTTCACTATTGAGCCCGGCCTCCTCTAACAAGCTAAGGTGAGAGGGATTCAGGTCAACTTCACCGAGCATATTTAGTGCTAGTCTTAGAGCTATTTGCGACGGAGTTGAAACAATACCCAAATAGTACAGACGTTAACCCTTTCATAATACAAGTGATTTTTTATTTAAAAACTTTAAATGTCATTGATCAAGACAATATAGAGCTTGTCATAGCAACAAAACCATTTGTTCAATAAAGTATTGTTTACGCAACTTTCCAATTTATTTGTTAATATTATACAAAATGGCCTTAGCAACAGCATTAGGTCAATAGGGCATTCATAATACAAATCAAAAAGTTTTTGATCAACCTAAACAATATCGCTATAGCAACATTGATAATACAGTTTAACAAGCTATTGATCAACAAGAAAACTATCGCCATAGCAACAGCATTTGAATAAAAGGGGATAATCCACAAACCATATACATTCCCCACACTAAAAAATGACTTCCGCCGAGAAGGGTGATTATTTGTCATTTGGCGACAGAAACTTTGGTCTGGGCTCAGTTTTGAACTGGCATGAACATAACCAAAGAGTTTTACAAGGAGACATCATCGGTACAACTGATAAGAACACGTCTATCACAAAAAACTGCATAGTCAAAGTCAATCAAACCTCCTGCAATGACTTCAGTGACTCCACTGATCAACTCAAGCATCGAGCTAGACATATTAACTATTGGAAAGCGGAGTTGGAAAGAGCTATTAGAGATATAGACTCTGAAATAGCAACGTTAGAAGCACAGAGACAACAAGTAAAAAACGCAAAGGATACCCTTGAAATACCTGAATACATTACAGAAGAATGTCTCGATTTAAGAAGAAATAGAATGCAATCAGATCTCATCTATGATGAACCGCAAGAAGAATTGTTCACTGAATCAGCTTTAATAGAAAATGTAAAAAGATTACACCGAGAAATGTTAAGAGATATTGAGAATCAATTGAAAATGAATATCGCCGCAAAAAATGCTTTGGAAGCTGATTGGGGCAACAAATATTTGGCATTTAAATACGAAAGTGAAAACTCAGACTTGGGAACGAAATCTGAAAACGTTAAGGACTCTGCTGGCGCCACAAAATTATCTGAAGGTCAATCAGACGTACAATCATGGGAACAATATACAGTAACCGCATTAACTCAATTTAAGAATGCCTTAGATAAATCAAAGGAGCTGAGAGCTAAAGTTGACGCTATACTCATAAACACAGCAAGAGACTTACGTTCACAAGATATAAAGGTAAATAAAGCACTCTGTGAAAGAATAGCTCGTACAGAACAAGTGAAGATTGATTTGGAAAATCAATTGCGTTTGACTCTTCAGAAAATAGTTGAAACGGAGAACATTCTGGAAACGCTGCATGAAGAAATGTTGAAGGTTTCGCAAAGAATCCAAGTAGCGCAAACGAGGTTGAACACAAAGAGTTGTCGACCTAAAGTCGAAAACTGCAGAGAAGGATCTTTAATAGGACTTATTGAAGAAGTAAGGGATCTGAATGATAGTATGAGTTTGCTACAGAAAAGATCTTTGGAAACCGAGAAACTGAGAGCGGATTTGATACATGAAAGATCTTTGTTGGAGAACGAGATAATGGTGAAGAAGAAAACTTTATTTTTAGACGATGAGCGATGCATGTTTCTAAGATCGCACTATCAATCAGCAGAAAAAATGTGCGGATATTAAAATGAATTTCATTCGTCTGCTTCTTCTATAGAAACTGTGTAATTATTACGCATACATAGTAGTGTTGCAAAAGTAAAATTGGTGGGAATTGAGAAAATAGTTACTGGTCCAATACTGGACTTAGGTCTTTTCACATAAAACGAAACAGTCCTGGAAACTCCACCACACGTCATTAAGATTTAGCAGAATCCTCACCCATTTAAATATTATCCCCAGTAAATAATTTATTGAATCAGGCGTTACTTTGCGGAAACCCATTGTAAGCAAGTGATGGATTAAAAATATCTTTAATCCATCGTTGAAGACATCGTTGTTCTGAGGCTGCTATCTTACCTGAAGATGCCCTGTGTAAGGGCGAAACACGTGTTGTGTTGAATTGTTACTCGATTTTTCAGGAAATTATAGTTGCGCGGGAATTCTTACAAAGCTATTTTTAATCCATCACATTCCATCCGTGTTAAGTTCATAATTGTTAAAATGTGGAAGGTGTGTTTGAATACATATTTACCCATATTATAGCATAAAGCAACATCATTTTATATAATACTGTACAATGTTGTTGTTTGCTATTTCAAATAAAGAAAAAAAAACTTTCCGATCATCTAGTCTTATTCTTCCTAAAGAAATGTGTAGCAACTAAAGACATACTCAAGGTCCATGCCAGGGCCGTCATAAGGATTTTGACAAGGATATTTGGAGAAATGGTGCATGTGTGCACAATCACCATCACTATGTCAGCATTGTAAAGTCCGTTGCTGAACATTGGCTTCCCCAATTCATTTGGGGTATTTGCCCATAATCACCATGCAGGGCATGCGGGTTGATGATCGCAGTTCAAGCCAGTACGCAGGATGACGCTGCTGACAAATTCCGTAGGTTTTCTCTTCGTCGACTCTTACGACTCCTCGTCAGATAGGAGGGGTTGGCACTATTCTAGGCCGGTACCACACAGCACAATAGATCTAACTGAGTAGTAAATAACAATGTTTCCAACCATGACATAGCTTCTTGGGTATTATCACATTTGACGTTGTTTTTTACCATAATACTGGCGGGAGAAATACTTACATACATTCATATAATCACGTCTTTCTCCCCGAAAAGGTAGGCAGGGGCATATAAACTCTCTATAAACTAACCTTATCGATTTTTTTGGCCTTTTTTACGATCATGCTCCCGCTGGCAGTGAATTGGAGTTTTCGTTTTTAAGTTGACTTTCATGAGAGCCAAACTTGAGTAAATGATTTTGACTTTGACTATGAAATTGTCTATTACTTTCTAAAAGATACTATACAATGCATAGCTGAACTGAAATTGAGTTATGACTCACACTGATTTATAAGACCATATATTGTTGATAACTTGCATGAATATTTTGTATCCTAGATCATTGCGAAGCATTAAGATTATATAATTATATAGTGGCACATGTAATGGGCATAATTTATTTATTTATTTAAGGCCAGAAAAAACGTTATTGTAAGGAAAAAATATATTGTTCCTCGAAAGTATTGTGTAGGCAAATTATGTGCAATCACAGTTGCAAGTGTCAATAATCTGATAAAAAAAATCGCTGAAATGTGTTATTGTCTTGCGTATACCGACTTGCAGTCAACCACGGAATAGTTCGTAGAGTATTTTTAAAATGTTTATATTGACTGTATTAAACAAATAATTATAGTGAATAATATACAACACATACTCACAACTTACTAGCCTGCAGAGCAACAACGATATTATCAAAATTGTCAGCCAATATACCGAATAACACTTTGTCTGCGCCTGCGTCGGCGACCATAGAGCATAACTCGTTCCTCACCAACAACGAGGCCATAGTCAACATTGTCTCTGATACCTCCGGGGGGATGGGGTGTTCTGTAAGTATAAATATAGAATAATTTAATAATGAATTTGAATATTATATTGATATTGAGGATATTATAATATTCTATTTATATTTATTTATTTATCAACATAAATATTGTATAAACATAATAATTCTTCACCTCTCCAAAATTGTTGTGCTCGACGACGGGGTTCATGTGTAGTTCTAAACTAGAAAAGTACGAGCGGCGATAGCCCAGCAGTGAGACCCATTGCCTTTATATTCAGATGGTCCCGGGTTCAAACCCTGGTGGTGCTCCTACGACTTTTCGAAGTTATGTGCATACTTATCGCTTTCTCCGTGCCTTGGAAAACACGTTAAGCCGTTGGTTCCGGCTGTCATGCACATCTACGGCAGTCGATATTAGGAAGTCAGTGCCTTCTAACATCCTGACAGCTGGTTTAACCATAGAAATAACTTAAAGATCAGTTTTTGTACTATGTAATGCCGTAAAATTATTGAATTTAATTAAGCATAATTCATAAGTTCGTACTATCACACATATGATTTAGTTCAAAGATAAGTAACGGATAAGTATATATAAACTCAAAATTTTTGTACATACATACTTCATACACATACTATGTAATACTGCCCACCAAAGGGAAGATCTTCCACTGGCCGGATGAAAGTGTCAAGGGGCGGCTGCCCAAAAAAAAAAATTATAAATAGTAGGTTAATCCCGGTTATAAATACCAGTGCAGAGTTTAGGCAAGAACGCGGAGAAAGACACATTAATAATAATAATAATTTACACCATGATAAAGATTACACATAAAAACAAAGAAAATTAAACCGGTATATACAATGGGCGGCCTTATCGCTTAAAGCAATTTCTTCCAGGCATCCTTAAATGGACATTATTTATTGTGTAGCGGCATAGCGGCAGAGTGGCAGAGTTTTATTTTCTAAAACATTAAATTTCACTTCCGCAAACACACGCTTCCGTTCATCTAATATTGTGCCTTATTGTTCCACCTGAAAATGGGCGATTTTATCAGCAGGTCCAGCACCTGCTTCTGCCAGTCCGCAACAGGACCGCGTGGTAGAGTATGAGCCAAGACCCCGTGACCCTGACCCCTTGACCCTCGCACCTTGGTGCGTGAAAGGACTGTGCCCAGTAGTGGAACATTAATAGGCTGAGAGGATATATTAATTACCTTTCAAGTAGTCAGTCAGTGGCTCCAGCAACTTGGCACCCAATTCTCGGGCATGCTCGTGTGTCTTGCCAAACTCGACCCTAACGTCATCATCTAAGGTGAATTTTCTAATGACTTGCATGCTTTCACTTATAATCTGAAATATTTATAATTGATACATATCTATATCAAAAACGGTACGTACGCTACGGAAGACCAGCGTCGAGGCGTCTTCGTGACATTCGTGGCTTTATGCTGAGTGAATACCTTTTCTGTGACACTCTTTAAGTAGTTATTTAAATATAATGTATCTGTTTTCTTTTGATGTTGTCACAGAATTAATTCTTTTTCTTTTTTTCTTTCTTCTTATATCTATACAAATGGCCGTGGTGCTGTGCTTGTAAGTAAAACAGCACTTAACTTTTAAGTATTAACTGTATTTGTTATGTTCATTTTTGGTGTATGTTTTGTTAGTCGCCCTAAATGTAATAAATAAATAAATATATAGAGTACTATGTATATACAGGGTGTACAGGGGATTCTACCGTCATCTTTGGAGTCCAAGCCAACCTGACCTGCAAGTGGTGCACCAGCCAATTAAAAGACGACGACGCTCCGGCAAAAATAGAAGTTTCCGGTCAGCGGCAATAGTCTCGCCACCTATTACGTGGGACCAACATCACAATTGGCTAAGTGTGGGCGTATATTATGCCTCTGCCTACCCCTTCGGGGAGAACGGCGTGATTATACGTACGTATGTCATCATATCCTAGCATTATCCCGGTCGCCCTAGACTTAAGCTTAGGGCCCAGGGTCTGCTCACTGGTTCAACCAGATTTGACTGAATTTCAGTTTGTACCTATGTATGTATATACTAGTATTGTATTTCGACGACCGATATGGCGTGGAGGTCAGTGTGCCTGCACTTCACTCCAGAGGTCGTGAGTTAGATTCCCACACAGGACAAATCTTTGTGTGCATGAACATGAATGTTTCTTCTGGTCTGGGTGTTCTCCTATATATATTAAGTTTGTATTTACAAAAAAATTTTTTAAGTATGTTTATCCGTTGTTTAGTATCCATAACACAAGTTCTTAATGATACTTATCTTGGAACTAAATAATAGGTGTAATTGTCAGAAAATATTTATTTATTAATAAAAGTTTTGTATTAAATTTATAAGAATGTAAAAAGGTACAAAAAACTATCTTCAAATGCTTGTCTGTCTGTTTATTAGTTTGTTGTAGCTAATTTCAGCAACAGCTGGATCATTCTCATGGAAAATTAACTGATAGCTGATGTTGGCCTATGTAGGCCTATGAAAATAGGCCGCTAGTAAAAATAAATATTTTTAGTTTTAGAATTATAACAGTTGGAGAAAAATGTAACTTTTCTGTGTCTGAATATTTAAATGATACCAATTAAACATTGCCGTGTGGTAACGGCCTAGAATAATAACACAGGGGGCCTACCGCCGAGTTCGATGGCAATCGATTATAAGGCAAAATTGATTTCAAATTGATTCTGTCGTACCGCCGAACTCATGGAAATCGAAACAAAATGTCGTTCTTCATTTACCTATTGGTTTGTCACGGACTGAAGGTCATGAATGAGAGGTGGCTGTCGGCAGATTCCCCGGTACGGATTAATGAACGCAAAACAAAGTTTGATCTAGATGGATTACCGGTAATCCATCGAATTCGGCGGTAGGCCCCCTGCTCCCCTTCATCTCACGGGGAGTCGTAAGAGTCGACGAATAGAAATCCTACCGGATGATGGGCAGTAGCGACATCCTGCGTACTGGCTTGAACTGCGATCACCAAGCCGCCTGCCCAGCATAGTACTTATAGGAAGATACTCCCAATAAAGTGATCTATTGGGGAGGCAAATGTTCAGCAGTGGACTTTATAAAGCTGATATGATGAATGAAACATTTGATATTGTACTTTGCATAATATTTGCTAGTTTTTTTTGCACTTAATTGTAACTTGTCATTTTTATTCACATTTCTTTAATATTCTATACAATTCAGCATAAATAAATAAATCTTCTCTTACAATCACACTGATTATTTAGCTCCAAGATAAATATAATTAAGAACTTGTGTTAAGGATACTAAAGAACGGATAAACATACTTGAACTAAGAAAAAAAAAAGTTTTACTCCTATCTTTTTAAATAATGTAAAATTTTAATTATTCTAGGTAATATTTATTTTTATCTCACGTTTGCAAATGGTAAATGTGAGCATATGGGCCAAAATATTTTTAGATACCTAAAAACTAGTACATACAAAATTAATACTCTTAACTTGAGGCTCACACTGTGCAGACTAACAGCACTTAAGCAACGACATTAGACTAATAGAATATTGATAGACTGCAAGAGCGGTTCGCATTATAGGGGACGCTGAGGTAATAGCATCTCTCGAGGACCTAAAGCTACGTAGGCACATTGTCTCTCTCAGTGTCTACCGGAACTACTATTAAGAGTGTTCCGAAGAGATTTTCGATCACATCCCGCCTTCACCTTTTACTCTCCAGAAACACGTGGTCTTAGGAACCGTCCACATATTGTGCAGACTACCAGCACTCGAACCAAGAAATTTGGTAAGTCGTTCTTATGTAAGACCATTAAGCTCTGGAGTTCGCTGCCGGCTCATGTTTTTCCTAATTCCTATAATATGTTATGCTTTATATAACGTGCTTATTCCGCAATATAAGCGCCTTAATTTTTATTGACTGCATTGAGTGCTTACCATCAGGCATGATGTAGTCATTATGACATGTCACATTAAAAAAAACACTTTCTTACCTTAGTCTTTGCTCTCAATTTAATGAGATTTTTCAAATTCTCTGATATGTTTTTTGCAAATATCTTCTGTCTATTCATTTCGTGTTTTATGCAGCACACATTTGTCCACTTTAGTATTAATATAACGATATTCTCATTATCTATGTCATCGAGTGAACTGTAATCAGAAACGTTATTAGATATTTACAGATAAAAGGGATATGATAATTTAAAAAGTATTTTTCCGCAATAACATATGCCAGACCCTCTCATCTCACAGGGAGTTGTAAGAGTCGACGAAGAGAAATCCTAACGGATAATGGGCCGCAGCGTCATCCTGCGTACTGGCTTGAAATGCGATCACCAACCCGTCCGCTCAGCGTGGTGACTACAAATACCCCCAATATACTGTCATCATCATTTCAGCCCATCAACGTCCCACTACTGAGCACGAGCCTCCTCTCACAAATCAAGGTGTGAGGGTAATGGGTCATACTCCACCACGCTGACCCAGTGCGGATTGGCGGAGGCAGGTGTATGGCGTCCTGCTGTTAGAATTTATCAAGCCGCCCATTAGGCCTCTAACATGGCTTAACGACTACCACATTTAGTGATAACCGGGACCAACGGCTTAACGTGCCTTCCGAAGCACGGAAACGCTCGATATCAAATGCCACACAAACGGTCACCCATCCAAGGACTGACCTCTGTAAACTCTGCTGTACTTCGGTGATCGTTTCCGACCACCGAGTTCCGCAGATATACAACCGCAGATATATATATTATATACTGTAATCTATTGAAAAGGCTAATGTTCAGCAGTGGACTTTATGAAGCGGTTATAATGAGCATATACTAAATATCTCATCTCATCCCATGAACATCCCAATGAGTATGGATCTCTTTTCACAAATCAAGTCGAGAGGGTATTGGGTCATAGTCCACCACGCGGACCCAGTGCGGATTGGCGGAGGCAGATACTCAATACTTTATTGCGTTCCAACAATGTGTTTTACAAGATGGTAGTTTAGGTACAAAATTATCAATTGGACCCTGTCGGGCACAGCATAGTATAGGAGAGAGGAGGAAGGACGTTGTTTTATTACTAGTAAGTTGAATCTAGTTGTTCATTAAATAATTCGTCAATATTTGCTCATTTTTGACTACGAGTAGTTATTAGTTATTCTCATTAAATTTCATAGTAATAAAATGTTAGGTATACTTAGTTATAATTGTTATATGTGGCGTCCTGCTGTTAGAATACATCAAGCCTCTAACATTGCTCAACAAAAATCATATATAAATAAATATTTTATTATTAATCCTTTGTTGCACATAAATATATAATCAAATTACAAAAATAGTATTTAAAAATAAAAGTACAACGGTGGACTTATCTCTAGGAGAGATCTCTACCAGCCAACCCTAGCAGTTGTAAATTAGGTTAAGTACGGGATTAGATTTAGTTACAGATTCGAGTAAGAGAAAAGAAACTACAAAAATACATAAAACCATACATACTTATATACAAACATATAAATCTTATAATTAACAAAGTAATAAGTTACATAAGTAATTTTGTGACAATTACACCAGTTATTTAGTTCCAAGATAAGTTTCAATAAGAATTAGTGCTTTTTTTTGTAAATAAATACTTAATAAACCCACGACCTCTGGAGTGAAGTGCAGGTATACTGACCTCCACGCCGTTAATACAAAGTTACGTTTTAAACAAAAAGGATGTTTTAACAGGACAAATACTTCTTGGCGGGAAAGTGAAGCGTCATGACAGCAGTTTTGTTTTATTTAACTAAAATTTGTGATATTTCTAACATTTATGTATAATAACGGTGGATTATTAACCGTTAAGTGTTTGTGAACGTACATGAGTGTTGGTAAATCAAACAAAACACTGCAAAATCAAAATCTTTTTAAATTCTCCCAAGAAGTCCATGTGAGATCTCAGTATAGTCTCACATATTTAATGAGTACTCAAGGGGTTTAGGGGGAGGGCATATCATTTATCATCTTTTACACCACTCATTCTCATTTAATATGATTTATATATTAATATATCTCTTACTTGACACTGGCTAAATCAGCTAAACGCACGAAGCCATTATTTAAAAGACAATAAAAATGATTACTTCTTCTTACTCCAAAAATAAAACAGTAATAATCAACAATTGTGTTTAGTTTTGGCTTTTTATAAATATGTACCTGGAAATTATACTGTTCACAAACTGTCCTTCTGAGCTACTATATGTACTACCTCGGTCGGTCGATCGAAAGATAAGGATACAATTTTAGGGGATTTTTGTAGAAAATACGGCTTGGTAATGCACTTGAACATACAGCCTATTTATTATTGATCACCAACATAACAAAACACTTAACCATCGCAGTATTTAGCTCATCTCATAATTATAGGCAAAGCAGCATGCAATTAAAAAAATATAAACGAAAATTCCTAATTAAAGCTACAGTTTAAAAACACAATACATCAATACCATACTATAACAAAATTGAATTACATTATTTAAACAGCTAAATTAAAGACGTCATGAATGACATGAAATAAAAAAATAATGTCAATCGTACAAATTGCAGTCAAGTAATGACTCATTACTAATGAGAGAACTCTTATTAAGCCCGCGAATGTCACCCATGAACAAATCGAGGCTCTTGGTTTTATTTATCGACGCCATTAAATGCCCTTATAATTTGATTTATGGGTGTGATCTGTCAAAGATTGGATCTGCTAGGCAGATCGACAAGAACTTTACCTATTGATGCCCGTGGAAGCTTAAGGCCTCTGCCTCGAATTTTGCGGGCAGCGGGGCGGCGGCGGCGGCGGCGCGGGAGCGGCAGGATCAAATACATGAAATCAAATGGACCAACCCTCGAAAACAGCGGCGCGGCAGCGGCGGGAGGGCGGGCAACGAGCGGTGCACTCCAGTCAAGCGGTGACCGCCCGCGCGACTGCATCGCAGTGTTGTGTGTGCAATTTATTTTTGTGACGTGCTGAAATGTCCTCGGACACCGATATGGAACAGCAATGATGTGAACCATAAAAATAGAATATTAAATAATCAGTTATGGGAAGAAATTTAATTATCTCTGTTTTTCATAATTTCGATAAAACTCGCCTTTTCTTTTCCTTGCCATAAGGCAGACTATAAAGTAGGGATTCACTTTTTCCTATGCTTACAATAAATCGAGCGTTAGGAATTAATTTGAATCAAAAAGATGTCGCCGTTGTTCAGACATTTCGTTCGCGAAAAAAAACAAAAATCACGACGACACGAACACAACACTACGCCGCTATAATGCCGCGCGATCTGCCCGCTGCATTCGAGAACGGGTCTGCGATGCCCGCCCCGCTTCCGCGCCGCTGCCGCCACCGCCCCGCTGCCCGCAAAATTCGAGGCAGAGGCCTGAAGGGTATCGTAAATGTCAAAGACTTAAGTAGATCAGGGTGCATGCATCTTCGCCTAGTTGTTTCAATTTAGAAACCTTTCAAACAACTATTATCTTAATAAGTTTAGTTCATTCAATATGTTAGTCATCGGATAATACTCGGATCCTGTAGTCATAGGTTCAATTCACATACAAAAAAAATCTTTGTGTGTATGAACAGTGATAATTGTCCTGGTCTGGGTGTTTCCTATGTACATATATAAAGTATGTAGTTCCTTAATGTTTATCATTTATTTGTATCCATACAATAAGTACCTAATGATATTTTATTTATAGCGGCAAAACCTATTTATGCCTTTAAAATAAGAGTGTTCAAATCGTGGTATGAATTTTCGAAGTTATATGCGTAATTATAGCTTGCTCTGTGCCTTAGAAAGAACGTTAAGCCGTTGGTCCCGGTTGTCATGAACATTTATGGCAGTCGTTATTAGGAAGTCAGTGCCTTCTAACATACTGACCGCTGGTTTAACCATAGAATAATGTATCCTTCTGGTTTGCAGACAGAAAGCATTCGCTTCACGTAATAACTGAGATTCAATCAAATATGGTTAAACCAGTTAGCAGACCATGAACCCAAAATTTATTTCTAGGGCAACCGGGATAATGCTAGGATATGACGGTGATAGTTTTCATGGAACTAAATAATTTGTGTGATTATCCAAGAATTATTATTTATAATAACTACGCAGTGTAAAGAGGTAGGAACCAATCACTGATGTTAAGCAGTATTCACAGAGGTCACTCCTTGGATGGGTGACTGTTTATTAGCATTTTATATCAAGCGATTCTTTGAGTCTGGTTAGACCACAGCCGACCTTGGATCCTAAGCATAATTTAAAGGCAACTAGGATAATGCTAGGATTTGATGATTAACCGTGTACTTCTTTGCTTCAAAGGGCACTTAAGGCTGTTTATGCCAGTGGTTATTATAAATGGAACGCTCTGCCTATTGAATTTAGACTTGCAAAGAGTAAAAATATCTTTAAAACTATGTTGCATAATTGTAATTTAAGTGAGTCCTCGTCAGTTTAAGTCGCCCTACTATCATCTTGCCTGTATTATGTATTTGTAGTGTATTTTATTAGTAGTTTCTTAAGTGTGTTGATTTATGTAAGATTATTTATATTTCCTTTTTTTACTTTGTAGCACCGCCTTTTCGCCTCTCTGCTAACCCTATGGTTAACTGGTAGAGAATGCCTTCGGCATTGAGTTCGCCTTTGTATTACTTTTTTGTGTGCAATAAAGATTAAATAAATATATGATATTCGTTAAGACCCTATGGGTACCTTAAATCTAACAGCAGGACGCCACAAACCCGACACCTGGAATTCGTACAGGATCTATGTGGAAAATATCCTGATTCATTTTCGGTTTGTTAGCGGGATCACCCTTCGGTCGCTAGTGGGACATTACTAAGGCCTATGGTCTTGTTACCTCAATTTAAATGTATAATAGAGAATAAATATACCACCAGAAGGGCTAGAAAACATATGTTAAACAAACAAAGAATAATAAACTACAATGGTGAGAGAACCAATAAATATATAGTGTCAAAATCATTTAATAAAATAGCTATGTTAAGAGAGGAAAATAAAATGAGTATGTTTATGCTGAAGAAGAAGTTAAAGGGAGAATTGCTTATGAGAGCATAGGCCATGCAATCTTTAATTTTTACCCTTTATAATGTTTATTTTTGGAACGAAGTTTCTTATCGCGCGTTGTGAAAGGGGGCTAGACGGACAAAATTCTTAAGAAAAGTTGTCACGACACTTTTTCACGGTCTAGTGGCTAGGATACCTGGCTTTCACCCAGGAGGCTCGGGTTCGATTCCCAGTACGGGAACTTTTTGTTTCCTCTTTTTAAGCGTTTTATTATTTGATTTATTGATTTGTTTGTATTTTTTTCATATTATTTAATAAAATAAAGTATTATTTTCAATGTAATTTTTAATAAGAGGCAAGGATAACTGGCTTTCACTTTTGGATTCCCGGCACGGGAACTTTTTGTTTCCTCTTTTTAAGCGTTTTATTATTTGATTTATTGATTTGTTTGTATTTTTTTTCATGTTTTTTAATTAAAAAAAAAATTTTTTTCAATGTAGTTTTTAAAATTTTATTACAATTCCTTCACTAATTAATCGAAAGGAACTTCGTTCCATCCGGGTGTCCCTTGACACCTCCCGTTTTTTTATTTATTTTATATGAAGTTCTTAATAAGTTAGTGAAAAAGAGAAAAGAGCGCTTCTCGCCTTTAAACGAAATGTTTGGCGAGGATTTTAATTATAAGAACAAAATGTTTTTTTTTAAATTGTAATTTTTATTAAATAAATAATAGATAAGGTCAATGTTAAAAAAAAGAATCTTGATAGATTATTCTTACCTTTTAATTAAATCTACACCTTTGTTATCCAATAAATCAGGTTGCATATCCATCAGAGCCACTAAGCAATTGAGAAGGCTTATAATCATCTGTTCGTCTTTTTCATTAGGCACTTTTACATATTTCCTTTGCCTGGCCTCAAGTAGTTCAATTAAAACTTTATAAGCGCCATCTTTTCCTGCTCGTATTCTATGTGCTATGTCCTTATTTAACTCTGCCTGTAATTAAAAGAAATGTAATTGTACTCAGAATAGACAATCAATGTCATATCTGCTTACTGTTCCTAAATGTGTTCCCGTCAAGACATATTTGTCTGTTTTGTCTAATAGCGGAGCGGCAATCACTCAGTGGCGGGACCCATAGCCTTTAAATTCAGAAAATAAAATACACTCTATATTTAGTTCAACAGGAGACTTCTTACCGGAAAAGTGAAGCGGCATGACTGTAGTTTTGTTTTATTTTCTATAATTTGCGATTTTTCGAACATTAAGTTCATATGAATTTATAACTTTAAGAAGCTTATATTTGGGCATAGTCGGTTTATTCTTATTTCTTAAGTTAAAATGATGTCTATCACTATTTTTACATAACTTACTTTTATTTTTATGAGTATGCAGTAAGTTTTCATACATGAGCTGTGAATTCACAATCATTATGCCTATTTCCTAAACTTATCCCTCAATGAGTCGCGCGATCTCATACATTGATAGTACAAATAGCCCTTTTCTGCAGCACAAAGATACATTAAATATCTTCAGCATTACCCCACAGCAGCATGCCATGTCATAACACTGTGGAAGTAGCTGAAGTAGACTAAACGAGCTGTTTTAATGTCCGTTAGTTGTCCGAATTTCTTCACGGCACAGGCTGCAGTACTCAGTCTGCCCGAAATGTGAGACCCCGATTGCAACCTAGAGCCTAGTGTTATACCCAGAAAAACCGTCTCAATTACTAATTCTATTTCACTGTCTCTAACCTTAAAACTGGTTTGAGCAAGCCGCACATTAGGTAAAGTGAACCTGACACATTTCGCTTTATTTTGATTTAATAATAAATTATTAGCACCAAACCAGTGGACTATCCTAGAGAGCGGATTATTTACGTCGTCAAGTTCACGTTGTCCACGTTTACCTTTGAATATTGAAAGACGTATCATCTGCAAATAAAACAATCTTATGATCGTCTTTTACAAGGTGCAGGTGTTTTATTTACGGAGATCATTAACATAAGAAATAGAAATAGCCCTAGGATTGAACCTTGCGAAACCACCATTGTTACTGCAGAACAGGGTACTCACCAGGCGGTTATCATCAATAACTACTTCCTGGCCCTATAACTTAGGTAAAAAGTGACAAAACGCAAGGCGCTGTTACGAACTCCATAATGATGGAGCTTCATAAGTACAGTCTGATGCTGGACGCCGACGCAATCAAATGTTTTGGATAAGTCACAGAACACACCGTAAGCATAATATGACTCATCCCAGGCTTCGTAAATAACCCTGCAATAATTTTATTCCAGCATCAGTAGTAGACCGGCCGCGAGTAAAACCGAACTGTTTAGTGTGCAATAGATTATTTTTCTCAAAGTGGGTTTGCATTTGGTTGAGGATGATCTTTCAAAAATTTAACTTAATGTTGGCAATACTGAAATAAGATGGAAGTTTGACGGATCCGAATTGCTACCCGATTTATACAGAGGAGTTTTAGGAGGGAGAAATTACTTAATTTCATTAGATCTGGAAACATTCGGAATCCATTTGCTTTTATTTCCTGATTATAGTACCGCTCATATCTCTTTCATTGTTGTTAAGAAGAAAAATTATGGAGTTTTCATTTTGTGTATAAAAATTTGACGAATCTTAATGATCCTGTTAATCTTAAAGAAAATAAAGTATATTTTATTTTATTTTTATTTAAAACACTTTATTTATTTATCAATGCATTTACTAAAAATAATTACTAATTCAGGAGCTACTATTTCGATCAAAGGGTTAAATAAGTGTATAGAAATCCCCTAAAGGTCAGCTATTTTCTTAGTATTTACATAATATTTAAAAACTTTTATGATGGTGTGTACATTGAATTTACTAAATTCAAATTCATCACCACAACAAGGAACATTGGTTTTTAAATAAAGATTCTGAAATGTGGGTAGACTAGCCCAGAGTTCTGGTTAAATCTACGGTAATTCGACGAGAAAAAGTTTCCAAATGTGATTATTTTACCGTTAATGTTAAGTTTCAATTTATTGTTATTCGATTTTACTTTGCCGCTTTCTGCGTTAATATTTTTCCAAGTGGATTTAACTTTGTCTACACTATTATGAATTTTATCACTTATATATTTGGATTTAGCTTTTACACATTCCGCCTTAAAAGGTTTAGAGTATTTTTCAAAAAGTTTAGAAAGTCATCTGTTCTATTTATTTGTCTTTCTGAGTATAGTTCATACAGTTTTAGTCTACTTATGTGTATACTTTCAATTCAATTCATTTATTTCCAAGAATATGGTATACAATATGGTGTTACAAATAATTAGGATGATCGGCATATTCTGCCACCGTCGGCGTGGAAATGTTAGATGTACATTCCGGTTTACATTACAATTAATAATGCCGATATATATTTTTTGGATTAAATATGTACGGAGCTACTGTTTACTAGACGGACAGCGCCATCTAACCCCGCCAGTGGCCCAATCACTGAAAGTAGGCCTATTGGTAATGGTGATCTCCTTAGATTTGAATATAGAATTAAACTCATTGTAAAAACTATCAAAAAATAATTTATATAGGTACCTCATTTGAAATTAAATCAGCGTTTAAAATTCAGAGGGTATTCAAACCCTTTTTTTTTTTGTTTTACGTCGGTAACAAAATGCATTTACGCACTGCCTTTCGGCCAAAGGGGGACCGAAAGGGGGTGTGGGACTCACCACCGGCAGACACGACCGCCGGCAGCAAGCAAGCACTAAAAATCTTCCGACGACGCCCGCCGCTTGTTGAGAAAGAGGCGGGGGCCAGTACCTTGGTTGCAGCTTCTGACACCCCGCCTGCGGCCAACGTCCCCCGGACCAAAACCGGGAAGACCTCCTCAGAGAGGCGCAGTGGACGCGCCCCTCCTACCTCCCCCTGCGACCATAGCGTGTGTGGCCGACTTCCCGGAGGGTCCATGGTTAGACAGCAGGGGCCCCCTGCCCCCGCTGCCTAGACCCTCCTGGCGCTGCTGAGCGGGCCCTCCTGGCCTACCCGCAGCGCCCTCCATAGGTCCCTCTTAGTTTCCCCCCGGTAGTCAGTACTAAGGGCACCCAGAGTCGTCGGTCTCTGGGTGTTACCTTTTCCCTAGCGCCTCCTGCACCCTACCGGGAGGTACTCAGCACCCCCACCACGACAAGGTGGAGACCAGTCGGGGGGGGGGGGGTATTCAAACCCTGGTACAAGCTCTGTTTACTGGTCACAGTAAAATTTATGTGGCAAAATGCTATAAAAGGCATTTATGACTCCACATTATGTCACATATTGTAAGTGTGAAACATAGAAGCTTTGGTGTCCTTTATAAATATATTTTATGGGCATGGTAAATCATCAAAGAACTCCTGGTGTTGGTTGAGCAGAAGGATGTGTTTAATTCTACTGATTAAAATCATTTGGGGCTTTATACAAAACAAGATGTAAAGTACACTTTTATATCATAAAATGAAGACAGTGACAGCACTAGTTTTAAACCTGGGTTAACTTTAGATCTCTTTTTGTAAAGAGCCCCTAATGTTCGTTTTTGAGTTTCTTTTGTTGTAGTGCCACTCACAATGTAACCCTTTCGAAAAATATTTCATATCATTAAAATACTCGTAACAAAACTTTCTTACCTTTAAATTGTCCAACTCTTTTATAATAATGTCATCATCGCTTGGAGGATAAGCACATAACTCTTTTATCTTGTTCACCACATTGGAAACTTGGTGGCTATCTCCAGATCCAAGAGCCAAGTCCTTGATGATGTTTGTTAGAATCACACCCTATAAATGAAACAGACAGAAATTTATCTATAATAAGCATGGATGTGTCCAGAGTGAAAAGATCTGTGTAATTAAGAGCTAAGAGGGATGGAAAAACCATTAGCCTTTTGAATTCTCTCATGGTGCATGTGCTTCACAGCACCTGTAGGTCCTGTTATTTTGAGCAGGGTGTGAAATGGTATATACCTACCTATGGTATATTGTTGATAACAAGCTTCTCTAGAATATGGAGCACAGTATTTTTTTTGGACCACATCGACATTTTTCTTTTAGGCAGGTTGTAGTAAGTTAATAAGGTAATTTACAATGCACCTGCCGATCAGTGGACGAGGCTCTGGCAAACGTGAAAATTCCCAGCAAGCAGCAATAGGCTGGCCACCTATTACGTGGGACTAACTTTATAATTGACCGAAACAGACCGAAAGGGTCTTCGGAGAAACAGGCGTGAATGTATGTATGCATAATTTACAAATATTGTAAAGGTATTGCATTGGTGAGAAAATAGTAATGTTGATATCATAGTTCAGAAAGCATACTGCAGGGTGCCCCCTCCAGCTTGGTAGAGCGATAATATAAGCAAAATGGCGGCAAAATGCCGTGTAGAGCCGTCGGAGGCCTATGTAAATGTTAATTACAAGTACCTCTTCAATAGCAATTATATTTTATTTTAATCTTTTAAAAAAACTTCTCAACCATTTAATACTTGCATTGTAATCGATATAACTGATTTGTTCAAGAATATTAATTTCATAAAGGTAATAGCGTAAAATTTTCATGAATCCTGCTAGGGCAGTCAGCAAATGGTTTTTTTTAGTTATTATAAAAGATTAAGTAAAACCTAGCGGTTGCTAAATATATGTTAAAATTATACTAAATAATGTAATTTTTTTGGAAAACCTGTTTTTTATACTAATTTAGAACCTTTAACAACCTGAGCCTCAAATTGAGCAACAGCATCTTGTATAGCCTCTTCAGGACTCATGTCGAACTCTTCAATATTTTCTTTGACCACTTCATCGTAGGTCTCCTGTGTAATTACACGAACCATTATTATAAATAGATCAGTTTAATTGTTTTGAAACTAAGTGAAATTTCTAAATATCTGCCGCATCTGGTGACGAATCGGGTCAGAATTTAATTTAGTTTGTGTAAAAGAAGCAAATTGAAAAAGGATTTGTTATGACTTTTTACTTTTCTTAATTGCTAACAACCAATGCTTCATTTAACACAGCCACCGCCCATCATGAACTCATATAAAGAAAGTGATATTACTAGATTGCATTAATTTTGTCTTAATTTTTACAGCGAATATAAACTGATACCCTTTATGACATAGTGCCTTTAATTTATAAAGAAAACCAACAACAGAAAGTCAATTTCTTATTATTTTTAATAAAGTAACTATACTTTGTAAAATAAGATAAAACATCTTAATTTTTTAGAGTCGTTTAAAAGATAGGTTTCCTAGAAATGACATTATGTATTTTCGAAAGTTTCAAGCTTAAATAAATTGATATTTAGATCAAGGCATGCAAAGCCCAACTTGCCATCAAAATAAATAATGCTTCATCTATGAAATACTAAGAGAAACATAGGTTTTGTCACACTTTATCTATTACAAAATAATTTTCCGCTTGAACTTCTTGGCGGAAAAGTAAAGTGTCATAAAATTTCTAAAGTTTGTGATATTTTGAACGTGTTTAATGTGTAATAACGGTGGATTATAAGCCGTAAAGTGTTTGTGAACGGACATGAGTGTTGGTAAATAAAACAGAACAGTGCAACTTCACTTTTCAAGTTCTCTCAAGAAGTTCTTGTGATCCCGCATCTTTACTGAGGACTCAAGGGGTTTAGGGGAGGGCATCTCATTTACCATTTATCATCTTTATCCCCACTCATTCTCATTTACTATCATTTATATGTTATATAATGCTAGGGTTGTAACGGAGGCCTCCTTAGCGGAGGCGGATGCGGAGGCGATGATTTTTGCCTCCGCGGATGCGGAGGTTAACGGAGGCGGAGGTGAAAGTGGATATAGAAAATTATTCACTTATAGTATAATCAAATAAAGTCTGTATTTCAATGAAATAGGTACATACATTAATAGTACGCTTTATTGCGAAGTTCCGTTACAACCCTAATAATGTCTTACTTGACACTGGCTAAATGTGCTAAACGCACGAAGTCATTATTTAAAAGAAAAAAGAACAATCTGTCTGTTATCTGACTCAGCCTGTCACAGCTGTGACGACGCATTCTGAATATTTCTGAATAAACTAAAAAGCGAATTTTTAGTCAAGTTTATCGCGTAATTGTGCTTTTTAATTATTCAATAAATAAAGTAAGTGTTAATTTAGTTGTGTCTTCTAGTTTAGTACACAATGAGTTTTCTTGGTAAAATATTTGGCGGTAAGAAAGAAGAAAAGGGGCCTACTACCCATGAAGCGATACAAAAGTTACGTGAAACAGAAGAGTTGTTATTGAAAAAGCAGGAATTTCTCGAAAGAAAGATCGAAACAGAAGTTCAAACAGCTAGGAAACATGGAACAAAGAACAAAAGAGGTATGTTACAATTGTTCTAAGAAAATCAAAAAGACATTATCTACGATCGTAATTTGCATGTTAGTGACCTTGTTTTACTATTTACGTCTGCCTTCTTTACTGTGGCGAGATGTCGACTGTTTGTCGTCGACCTAAAGAAATTCGTTAGTTGATGTTCTATGAAGACTTACTATGAATAAAAAGTCTAAAGTATGAAATGGTGTACCTATTTGTGTAGTCCTCACATCAAGCACATTCACACGGGAAATAAATTAAATATGGTTTCATAAAGGTTTATCAATATGTCGTTAACTTTTAATCCATCCAATGGAAATACAACTAATCTTAATGAAGTTTTCATTGTTTCGTCGTTGTTCTGGGAAAACCCTATAAATAGATGGTTACCTAATTTGACTTATGGGCAAATAATAGTTCAGATAAAAATATTTTTATTAAAAAACTTATTAACTTAAGTTTTTGTGTGTCAGTATCATGCTATTATATTTCGCAGATGAAGAGCATGAAAAACGTTGATTGATTGTGTTAAACTCATTTTTTGAAAAAAAATTATTTACTCGGTTTTCCCAGAACAATGACGATTTATTCCTTTAGTAGACATTTATTAATTCATTTTACATACCAATTATGCCTGTTTCCCAGAAGGGCTAGGAGAGGCATATTATAAGCCCACATTTCACCAATTTGGTCCAAATAGGTAGTGAGCCTATTGCCCTTTACTGGGAACTTTTCTGTTCACCAGACCCTTGTCTGTTGATCGGCAGATGCACCATTTGCAGGTCAGGTTGGCTTGAGCTCCTAAGGTACACCTATTAATTCATTTTGTTTATTTTTTTTTGGTGCCTGTGCCCCACACATTTAATAATGTTTATTTAAAACCTATCATAGAACTTTACCTGATGACTAATAGATTTAATTACATATCCAAAGTAAGACAAGTTTATTTGATCAATTTGATAGATTTTTCATTTCTTCGTCGTAGTTTTTAGTTATGCACAATATACGTTACAAAATTAAAAAACAATAATATGGTTCTAATGCTATATAATGGTCATGATTTTATTTTCTGTGTTATTAAATACAGATAAAATAGTATGGACCAAAAATTGGAAAACTTGAGTATGATGACATACCATTTCATATTTTGTAATTACTATATTTGATGTTTCTTTTATATTAACTTACATCACATATTTTATGAGTTTTCCTAATAGCTCATCAGGGTATTATAAAACAAATGCTAAGTTCAATTTATATGCACACAACTTTATTAGTCTCATGTAATAGGTGGCGAGCCTATCGCCGCTTACCGGGAACTTTTATATTCTCCAGAGCATTGTCTGTTAATTGGCAGGTGCACAACTTCCAGATGAAATTGGCTTGGCTTCTAAGATTTATGATGGATCCCTTCAAATATATGAATATCATATTTATAATTTATGTTGCTTGCGCTCATCTAATATTGCATTGTGCGTGTCACAAATTGACCTGCATATTTTGTTCCACTATGTGACTTACAATAAATAATTTGATTTGGGTAGATTTCAGAACATATTCGTATCCAATATCTTAAATTACACTACATAAAGTTCTGTTAAAGAATATAAACTACACATACCAGCAAAACAGTTTCAATAGATAAGCTAAATAAAAGCAATGTCAAAGCCTTTAAATACAATGCTGGCTAAATATTTAAATAATTTGAAGTGGCGACTCAGCCTTAACAAATAAACTGATGCATAGTGTTCGTTGAGGTTATATGAATGTACCCTTTTGTTGTGTAATTTTTTATATTATACAATAAAAAAAAGTATTAGCAGGTCAAAAGTAACCTGAACCGACGTGCATGTATGAGAAGGTTAATGAGTGTGAATAAATCTTAAAGTGTGTGCCAAGATTGTAGTAAGTAGAAGGATGTGATCTCTGCCTACCCCTACGGGGAAGAGGCATGACATTATGTATGTATGTAATTAAAAAAAAAAACAATTTCACTTATGCATTGCATGTCCAACAGTATTTAATGTTTTTGTAAAGACCGATAATGAAAAATAGAGAATAAGTGATACATAATGCAGCAAAAGATTAAAATTCAAAGTACTTGTAATTCCTTTGCTGCCCTTCACAGGCTGTGCCTAGTGTTAATAGGCTAGGTTAAATTTATGTTATTTAACTCTGCTTGGTATGGCACTAGAAGCACTGAGATTTTCAAGTTTACTTATCTAAATATTTACAGATAGTACATTCAAAATGTGTAACAATTGGTATAGATTAATGCCTAAATGATTCTTGAAACTATAAATAGACCAGTTTAGGAGTTGTGTTATTATATTAGTGACCTTTGAAGCAATTGCTGACCTGTTACAAAACAGATTAAATTGAAGGTTAATAGCATATATGATAGAATGGTAGGAATGGGAGTTATTATGGGCTATATTTCTTCCTATATTTGTTTCTATATTTTTTTTTATATTGTTATGTTACTTTCATGAAATGTTTGTGTCACCTCTACACAAAGAGGTTGTATACTCTGCTTGATTTCAAGGAAGCTTATGAATGGGTGGTCACTTGTATGGAATTTCATATTCATATTTATGATATTGAAGGCATGTTAAAGCCTTTGGTCCCGGTTATTATGATTGTTAAGTCAAGTTAAGGCACTTTTTGAACAAAGTCTAGTTGTGTAGTGTTCGAGTGAAATAGATGGTGGTCAATTGTCTGAGGGCATATCCCAAAGCATCAAACGCCACATCTAATCATCCAAGGGTGACCACTGTTACCTCTGGTTTACTTCGTTGTTTATTGTTTACCAGACCAGTGAGCAGACCCTGGGATCGAAGCTAAGTCTGGGGCAACTGGTATTACGTGAGGATTTGTTTTTAATCATTAAAATTCTATCAATTACAGCTGCGATCGCGGCCCTCAAACGCAAGAAGCGTTATGAGAAACAGCTCACACAGATTGATGGTACTCTAACCCAGATTGAAGCCCAGCGTGAGGCCTTAGAGGGTGCCACCACCAACGCACAAGTCCTTAACACCATGCGAGATGCGGCTAATGCCATGAAGATTGCTCATAAGGACATGTAAGTTTTATTATTCATAAGCATGTCAGCAATATAGAGTTTTTAATGTTGAGCTTAATCTTGTCAGGTCTGGTGAGACCAGTAAGCAGACCCTGGGCCCTAAGCTTAAGTCAAGGGCAACCGGGATAATGCTAGGATATGATAATCCCCAATCCCCAATATTTATAACATTGGGAGTATTTTCCCATAATTACCACACAAGCAGGCGTGTTGGTGATTGCAACCATTGTGGTTTACTAATAATTTATTTTAAAAGCCTCATTCATCATCACTTACATTAGCTCATCTGCATTTACTACTGGACATGGCCCTCCAATAGCAGGCAACTGAACTCGATCGTCTTCTTTAAGAGCCTTATCAAATCAATCCATACTAATAATATAAATGCGTAAGTAACTATATTTGTCTATCTGTATCGCTTGCAAGCCAAAGCTACTGAACCAATTAATATGTCAGGTTTATATGACTACACAGAAAGTCTGAGAAATAATATAGGCTACTTTTGAATGCCCAAAAAGTAAAGGGTGAAAATAGGGATTCAAAATTAGTATAGAAAGTCTTCATTTTTAAAGCTAAAAGCGTAAAACTATTTTCTTATGTTTATTAATAGCTGGTAATATGAAGTATGTAAAGTTACTAAATCAGTATGCGCGATATAATCGCATTTTACCAACGAAGTCGCGGGCGAATTACTTGTTTATATCTGGAAAAAGGAAAGGAAAGGAAAGGAAAAAGGAAATGTCAAAAATAAAAAAAGATATGGACCTATTGGTACAAGTCAAAACATTTTATATTAAATATACAATGTTTAGACTAACCTACTTTTTGGCGTGACACATTAAAGTTATGTACGAATAGGTTCGAAATCATTTTTTTTTTGATTTATCTCCTTTTTCCTAGACACCACAGATTTATACGTGGTACACAGGTAAAATAGCACACAAGATTTTGTTCAGAATATAGTCCAACCATGTCCTGCCAATTGACATACTCCTGTTAAGGGGAAGGGTATGTGGTGCTGGGTGGTAGCAAGCTACATAAACGAAATACTACATGATAAATAGAGCAAGTACAAAGATACACTTATTTCTATAAGAAATATCTTCAAGCCAACTTTAACTGTAGTGAGAGAAATAGTTAATGATCATAAAGATAATATAACTATAACAGTTATAATTCCAACATCTTTAGAACAATTAAGCTTGACTTTATATCTTATCGCCGTTCAAATATTATGTTTACAAGTACTGATTTTCTGAAGATAGTAGGTATAATTGAAATTTAGACAATTTCAAGTAATGAACCGGTATGGCGTGAAGGTCGTATATGCACTCCGCTCCTGAGGGCCTACTCTAATTCAAGGAAAGCGAAACTTTGCTATACCCATTCCTTTCACTCGATAATGATATACCTAGAGAGTGAAAGAGATAGGTGTAACGAAGTTTCGTTTTCGTTGAATTAGAGTAGGCCTTCTGAGGTCGTGGGTTCGATTCACACAGGATAATTCTGTAAGTGCATGACCATGTATTTATTACAGCACATTTTGTTATAGCATAGCGATCTTTAGATTAAACATATCAGAGAGAGGTTGCTAGGTCTGGCGTCGTTTGTCCACATCGACACTTGAGGAAAGTCCGTCCCCTCAGTACAATAATGTCTTAACTAGTACTTAAACTATGAGTAAAGCTAATTGCAGGTTTTCCTTTATTATCCAAGGACGTAGAGGACAAAATTAGTATTTTCATGGAACCTGTAATTTATTATTATTTTGCAGCAAACATTTATTTTATTTATTAGGTTTGTCAACTGTTGTTACAATAATGATTGCTTAAATTTAACACTGTTATGGTTATAATATAATTGTTCAACAGATTTACAGGCAAACACAACTTGCTTAATCGTATATAAAAATTATGGTTATAATATAATTGTTCAACAGATTTACAGGCAAACACAACTTGCTTAATCGTATATAAAAATTAAATACACACTTGTTAATGCCTTCAAGATAGTAAGACAACATACTTGCCTACAATAACCGGTGTACCAAGCGCGACAAAATAATAATAAAAAATAATAAATAAATATTTTCTAACAATTACACTAATCATTTAGTTCCAAGATAAGTATCATTAAGAACTTGTGTTATGGATACTAAATAACCGATATATATACATAAATACTTTTTCATTTTGTAAATAAATACTTAATATACATAGGGAAACCTCCAGACCAGAACAAATATTCATGTTCATGCACACAAATATTTTTCCTGTGTGGGAATCGAACCCACGACCTTGGAGCGGAGAGCGGGTATACACGCCACCACACCATATCGGTCGTCTCATAAAACCAAAGAAACCAATAAAACTAGAGATGAATGATACAATGTTTTTCTTTTTTCCACCCAGTGACGTTGACAAAGTCCACGATATTATGGATGATATAGCAGAACAGCACGATATCTCTCGTGAGATCACCGATGCTATCAGCAACAACGTGGCCTTCCCCAACGACATCGATGAAGATGAGCTGGAGAAAGAATTGGAAGAGCTTGAACAGGTAATTGTTATTTACAGAGTCAGCGAGATTTGTGGTGGGAAATTACGACTGGAGTTAGTCAGAGTTTCCAGTTTTCAGTCGTCCGATGGATGTGAGCAGTGATAGCCATTGAGACTGCAAACTAGGAAGGTTTCTGTTTCAAACCCTGGTCATGTGCGTAATTATTTCTTGCTTCATGGCTCGGATAGCAAGTTAAGCCATTGGTCCCGGCTATCATGAACATCTAGGGCAGTCGTAATTAGGATTTCAGTGCCTTCTGACATCCTCTGGTTTAATTATATGAAAGTGTAAATTATTCGAAACGTGAGGATTTAAATAGTTAATTAAACCGGGATTGAAAACAGTAAAATGTTGTTGTGTTTGCTCCTATATATAGGGATCCACCAACATCTTAGAAGCCTAAGCCAGCCTCACATGCAAGTGGTGCACCTGCGAACAACGGACGAGGCTCTGGCGAACAAAAAAAAAGTTCCCGGTAGGCGGCAATGGGCTCTCCACCTATTGCGTGGGACCAACAATACAATTGGCGAAGTGTGGGCTTATAATGTGCCTCTGCCTGAGGAAGGCGTGATTTTATGTATTTATTAAACCTCGTGATAGAAGAAACAATGTACTGAAATTGGTTTTATTTTCGTTTACAGGAAGACCTTGACAAGGAAATGCTTGGAATCAACGTGCCGACAGACACGCTGCCCGACGTACCTTCGTCCGAACTCGTCCACGACAAACCGAAGCCGAGCAAATCTGTTGCAGAAGGTATTTATTTATCTCTTAAATTTTATTATACTATACTTTAGTAACAGTAAAGCGCTCGTAGCTCCGCGGTGCTAAATGTTCGGAAACGATCACTAATGTGAAGCAGAATTCACAGAGGTCAGTCCTTGGATGAGTGACCGTTTGTGTGGCATTTAATATCGAGCGCTTTCGTGCTTCGGAAGGCACGTTAAGCCATTGGTTCCGGTTATCATTAAATTAAGTAGTCGTTAAGATATGTCAGGCCTTATTGAGCGCCTTGAAAAATTATAACAGCAGAACGCCACACTTCCTCCTCCCCCCCCTTGCTCTGCCTCCGCTTAGTGAAGTATGACCCACTATCCCCTCACCTTTGTTCATGAGATTAAGCCCGTGCTCAGTGGTTGTACTTTAACTTTTCGCAAGGCAGTGCACATATTCCCACCATAAACGGAGTTGAGTTAAGGTAGAAAACCAATAAAAATTTTCATCAACATATTCTGCCCGTTAAAGGGTTAATGGGCTAAGATTTGCCTGTTTCCCAGTTTCTAGAGTCATAATTCTTTGAGCAGGGCGCTAAGCAGCATTTATGCAGGCCTTCACAAGTGGGTGCATTTGTTACCGTGCTTATTCCAAGGTATTGAGCGCTCTGATATTTTTTGACTGCATCGACTACTTACCCACAGGCAGAGAGTTATATTAAATTAGAGGAGATAGAAATCATATCTCGTAAATATTCATCGTCATCACGGTCTTTACAAGTCTACTGCTGAACATAATCCCTTTAATTGTTTTACACGTCCATCGATTTCAAACCGCCTGCATCTACCAGCATACCGCCGCCTTGACCAATGATTCATGCATCGGAAGCCGGCCATCCTCGGCAATCCACTTGGCTTGTGGTTGCTAATGGAGAACTGAAACTTCTGATTCTCTCCGTCGGATCCTTCGTGTTCAATCCCGTATTGAAAAGTCGGTCGCTCCAGTTCTCCTATGGATTTTCTCATTCCTGATAGTCTTACTCCGAGTATAGTTTGGAGTAATCTTATATCGCATCGGGTGCCAGTCGCGTAAAAAAATATGTGAAATAATATGTCTAATTAATAAACTGTTTTACAGACGACGACAAAGACTTCAAACTGCTGCAATCCTGGGCCACATAATCGCGGCACACAGTATGTCGCACCGTGCGTTTTGCTCTTTCCATATAAGTTGTACGATTGTGATATTTTGTACTATAGATGCGCGTAGTTAACTATTTATCTGTCTCACTTCAAGCAACCTTATATTTGTCATTATATGGGTCAGCGTGTTTTTAGTGGAGAGGAGTGAATTGTTAAGAGACTGGAAATTAAACTTTTACACAAACTCATAGCTGTTTTCCCGAAGGGGTAGGCAGAGGCAAATTAAACGTTTACAATTCGCCAATTATAGTGTAGGTTAGATATACCCACGTAATAGGTGGCGAGCCTATTGCCGCTTACCGTGATCTTTAATTATTGCTAGAGCCTCGTCTGTTAATCGGCTGGTAAGGTTGGCTTGGGTTCCTAAGGTCTTGTTAGGATACCTATACACAATAAAATACAAAATATTGTATTTTAAATCACTTATCAAAGGCGAACTTATCTCTATAAGAGGTATTTTCCAGCCAACCTCACCTAGTTTTAACGTGATGCAAAGATGATGTTTAGGAAACTTATTCCTATGGAAATAAAGTTAAAATTCCCGGTCTCATAAAATAATCCTCTCCGCTTTAATAATCTCGGTCTACGCTGACCTTACGAGCGAAAAAGAGCATCACATGTATGGTAAAGTGATATTTGTATAGTATTTTAATCTATGTGTGAAAGTTGTTATGTATTTTTTTAAATGGGATAAAATCTATGGTGTGCTTAATTGTATGGAGCATTTGAATTTGATTCCTGTTTTACGAACTTTACTTTTATCATCATGTCATCATTATAAAGTCCACTGCTGAATATTGGTCTTCCCCATAGATTACATTCTATTGGCTGTATCTGCCCATAATCACCACACTGGGTTGGTGATCGCAGTTCAAGCCAGTACGCAGGATGACGCTGCTGCCCGTCATCCGGTAGAATTTCTCTTCGATTCTTACGACTCCCCGTGAGAGTGTCACTATTCTAGGCAGGTACCATACGGCACTTACATACTTAAATAATTTCACGCCTGTCTCCGATTTGGTTTGGGCAGAAACCTTGCTACAATATCTTCAACGTTGTAGAAAAGATCGCTTTGAGCACAGGGATCTACAGGTAAAACGTATCAGATGGTTAATGGTAGCTAAAGCTTTGTCCACATTGACATGTTCTATGTTAGATGTGGTGGTTTCCGCACTTAGTCCCTGTTATGGACCATTGTGCGTGAGCCTTTGCGACCATTTGCCACTCCAGCCAGCCCACCTCTCTCCAGAAGCAGATCAGGTTTCCAAATCCGTGCAAAACTTCCGCAATGGAACTCGGCGATCCTAGGGTTACCTTCTTCATTCTAGTAGATCAAATTTCCTTAGTCGTCTTTTAACAAGACATAGGTAGAATTCTTTTAAGATTTATTCCGCTACAACTTAGCACCCAATTTATTTGTTATGTGAAGTTATTGCTACGTGTAATAAATTTCTTGTAACTTAATTGCCTTGTTTCGGGTTTAACCATAGAATGATGTTTCCCTCTGGGTTGCGGAGGTCAGACGGCAGTCACTCCACGTAATAACTGAAATTCAGCAAATTCTCGTTAAACCAGTTAGCAGACCCTGGGCCCCAAGCTTAAGTCTAGGGCAACCGGCATAATGCTAGGATATGATGATGATGATGATTAGTTTTCTCTTTATACTTAGTTTAAGTAAATAGGGTCTACTTAATGTAGATAGTGAAATCTTAAATTTTATTTCAAAAATATTATTAATAAATACCTTCTTTTGAGAGGTTTTTAAATTTGTCATGTTCAATAGAATATACATAATTTAAATAAATGAAACATTTAAGTGCAATTAACAAAATTTTAAAATTGTATAAAGTATTTCCTATTATAACGCAACATTAGAAGCGACATAGTACTAAAAAGCTAGTTCTTAGTTGGAATATAAAAGATAGGTCATTTAAGTACCTTGTCATTCTCTCTAAAACGCAAATTTATAAATTGTTGCCTTACTATTTTAACGCAATATCAAAAGCAGCATAGTTACTAAAGTGTCTCATTCAACATGGTATTGACTCCTATTTGAAAATGAAAAAAGACATACAATTTTCACATATAATTTTGTATATAAATAAAATATTATATAATATATGTATACTGCATCTGAACTATATATTGCTTGCGAGCACCATAATAATAATATTTATTGCGTTTAATCGTGTTTTTATATTTAGCCAAATATTGATGGTATAATTGGATTGTAAACACGCGGGGTCATTAGCGGAATAGATAGAGCTATTTCGGTTAATTTACCGCAAACGTTGCTGTTAGTATGGACATTCCTCGTAGATATAAGTAGGTATCCTGGTTGACTTTTCCAATTTCAAAATTCAAAATCGATTGTTGAAGTTTGACTTAATAAAGCTGTTATGAAAGTTGACTTATTAACTTAAAGCGCAAATTTACTGCGGGCGGGAGCTTGATCGTAAAAGAAAATGGTCAAGGTTAGTTTTTTCTTCCGCTGCCCCGCATCTTTTGCGAAGAACGATATTGTTCTAATAAAATAATCTCAACCTAATGCCACTCTTCCTCCTTGATTCAATAATAAAATGGTTTATAGGTAGGTTATTTTTTTTGCGATACAGTTGCTAGTGAAATATGCGGATTTATATAATTTTTCTTATGTATCTTATCTTATTTCACATAAATGCATGATATTAAAATTATTATTCCGCATCTATGTGAAATAAAATGTGTGATTTTGTAGCCGAAAATACAGGATGTGAATATTAAAATTTTAGAATAAAAATGTTTTGTAAATAATTAAGTGTGCTATATTTTTTGTCTTAGGTATTTTTATAACCAAATTATTGTTGGGTTTATTTATAATGATGTTTAAACATTCGTACTTACTTTCAGCTCTACGCGAATTATTGTAAAGTTAATACAAATTTTTGAGCTATTTTAACTGGGCTGCATTCCGGGAATGTCCATATTCACACAACGTATCGCAATTATCAAAAATTGCTCTTCATACTCCGATCACTGATCATAACGTATTTTGTACGAAATATGTATATTAATTATAAGTAATAAAAGCGTAACATAGGAAGCCTTATTATTTTTTTGTTTGTATTTTTGTTGTCGGAAATAATATAATTTTATCTAAGTCTTAAATAAAATGAAACTTTAATACAATTTCTCAAAGTATGTTATTTCTTTTGAAACATTTCTTAGTGGCGTCCTCTCACGAATCACTACTAGAGTGATATTCCCCATGTGAACTCAGTGCGGATTGGCAAAAGCTGTCAAAATTTTTCAAGTTCCAAACTTGGCTTATCGACTACCGCATATAGTGATAAACCGGGACTAACAGCTTACCGAAGGCCTTCTAAATCAATGTAATTTATTTTCTGATATTGACGTGGAAGATTGGGAGTACTGTCAGGCTCGCCTTATGATGGTTAATGAAATGAAGTTCAATTGGGGTAGTATATAATTTTGGGCTGCATCTACTGCTTACCATCAGTCAGTAAGTAGTCATCATGATGTGTCACATTAAATATAAAACAATGTACATACATACATAGATATATATAAAATCACGCCTGTTTCTCCGAAGTGCCTGCTTCGCCACGTAATAGGTGGCGAGCCTATTGCCGCTTACCGGGAACTTCTATGTTTGCCAGAGCCTCGTCCGTTGATCAGCAGGTGCACAATTTGCAGGTGAGGTTGGCTTGGGTTCCTAAGGTGGTGCAAGAGGATAAGGTCACTCTGTCACCTTCTTGGCAGGTAACGTAGAGCAGGAAACAGTGGGGTTTAGTCGGTAGTCCCGGCCACTAACATCTCGGCCGGGGAGCCCGACATAACTTTGTGCTGTCCTGTGGCGCAATGAATGCGTAAAGGCATTTACCGTTATAAAAAAAAGAGGGTTTCTAAGGCCTTGATTGAATTCCCATACACCAAAACGTTTTGAATTACAACCAAAACAGAAAACGATGTTATTACATAAAACTACTATATAAGGTCTCTTAGCTCTGCGGTGTTCGGTGGTCGGAAACGATCACCAAAGTACAGCAGAGTTTACAGAGGTCAGTCCTTGGATGGGTGACCGTTTGTGTGGCATTTGATATCGAGCGCTTCCGTGCTTCGGAAGGCACGCTAAACCGTTGGACCCGGTTATCACCAAATGTGATAGTCGTTAAGCCATGTTAGAGGCCTCATGGGCGGCTTGAAAAATTCTAACAGCAGGACGCCATACACCTGCCTCCGCCAATCCGCACTGGGTTAGCGTGGTGGAGTATGACCCAATACCCTCACACCTTGATATGTGTGAGGAGGCTCGTGCTCAGTAGTGGGACGTTAATGGGCTGTGATGATGATGATGATGATTTACCGTTATAAAAATAAAGAGGGTTTCTAAGGCCTTGATAGAATCCCCATACACCAAAGCGTTTTGTATTACAACCAAAACAGAAAACGATGTTATTACATAAAATTACTATATAAGGTCAAGTTCGCTTTTCCAAACATAACCTAGTTGTAAACCGTAACTTCGATGGCATTGCGTGATGCATAATTTTAATTACATCACAAACACAAGTTGTACACAGAATTTTCATGTCCACCATTAATTGTCATTCGTGCGACACAGCCATTTGTGTGAGGTGAATTTTGATAATGTCCTGTTTACTAAATAATCATAATACTTTCGCTTGGAGGCCCTATTCTGGTGATAATCGTAATATTATTTAAATAAATATTCTCTTACAATCACACCAATTATTTAGTTGCAAGATAAGTATCACTAAGAACTTGTGTTATGGTTACTAAAAAATAGATAAACATACTTAAATACTTTTTTTTATTACTTAATTTTCATACATTAATATACATAGGAAAAAACCCAGACCAGAACAAATATTCATGTTCAGGCACACAAAGATTTGTCCTGTGTGGGAATCGAACCCACGACCTCTGGAGTGAAGTGCAGGTATACTGACCTCCACGCCATATCGGTCGTCATTTTATATAAAAGAAAATTATTTCACAAGGTGATCAGATGGAAAGTGGTGATGTAGTAGTAAATTCGCTAAGCAGGAGCATCACTAGCACCCCAAACCCTTTAAAACAGTTATACCTCTTTTTTGACGTGAGGGTTCTCCCCAAGCTGTTCTTGAATCTGGCAAACCTAACATTTAACCGTTAATAGAACAGTGGATAAAATGAAACTCAGCCAAGTATGCTCGTGCTCAGTAGTGGGACGTTAATGGGCTGAGATTATCACGATAGATGAGAACAGTGGATAAGTAAAAAAATTAAATGACTTTGCTAGCAGTCACATGAAATTAATTATTCTCTCGTGTGTAAGTTAGGTAACATCAAAAACATTGTGCTCTTTAATAATATAAAATTATTCCATTTCATAAAACAAGTTACGTCCCACAATTAAAAACAGCTTAGGGCACATTCAGTTACGATATAATATACACCATTGCAACAATTGAGGCAAACTCGGTAAATACTTTATTTCAATACTTGTGTTGTGGTATAGTTTAAATGTTACAGAATAAGGCTCCTAGATTTCAATGGGACAAAGCGACCACGCTTTATATCAAGTGCCGATTTACTGCTACTAGCAGTTGGTCGTTAACTGAGCGGACGATACAGCGCGCATCATGAGGAACAGCTGTTTAACATTGGTAAGTGTTTTAGTGCCTTTTTTGGGACTAATTATTGTTGATTAGTGGTCAATCACAAGTCGTTTAGTATTAAGATTTTATATTAATGTTATGATGACACAGTTCGTCGTTAATGAGGCACTGCTTTTGAACATTCGTACGTGTTTTCATGTCATATTTGGGACTAGTTGTTGTTAATTAGTTGTCGTTCACTAGGTTTGATACTTAGGCAAGTGGTCGTTAATTAAGAGAACGAAACCACTACCCTGAGGCACTGCTATTTAACATTGTTAAGTGTTTTAGTGCCTTTATTAGGACTAATTACTGATAAGTAGTTATACATTTCTAGTTTCTTCATGTTAAATTAATAAACGGTTTAGAACTCCAATGTTGAACCCTTTTAAATGGTTGTCCTTTTAACACCCCTGCTAACGTTCCTGCTGTATAAAAATAGCCAAGTTCTATAATCGCTGAAATTTCGCGGAAGTTTGGAAAATTGTGTCAATTCTCCCTATTTAACACTCTCTGAAAATATTCAAGCTTACCGACTGTTTGACGACCGATATGGCGTGGTGGCGAGTATAACCCGCACTCCGCTCCTGAGGTCTTGGGTTCGATTCCTACACAGGATAAATCTTTGTGTGCATAAACATGAATATTTGTTCTGTTCTGGGTGTTTTCCTATTTATATTAAATATGTAAATGCACAAAAAAGTATTTGTAATGTTTACCCGTTATTTTGTATCCGTAACACAAGTTCTAAATGATACATATATTGGAACTAAACAAATAATTGGTGTAATTGTCAGAAAAAATTAAATTTTATTAATGCCCTGAAATCTGAAAAAAATACTTCTGGAATCTGTCGACTATGGACTGTCTCACCTAGAAATCATTAAGTAGAATTAGGTCAGACAGTACGATGAGACTATTTAGTTCCTTCGATTCTTAATGTTAATCGGACAAGGATCATTTATATTGAGTGTCAACGAGATAAGAAGGTTTGCTCAAGTCTTCTTAAATTACTAAGCTCAGCTCACCCTCGGTAAGTCGTCCCTAAACCATTAACTTTAGGTATCCTACCTACTACTAAAATCGCGTCAAATAAATAGGTACATTAGTTCTTCAGAAAATAATAAAAAAATTCCCCAATTTGAAAACATTTTACAGCATAATTTAAAATACTTTGCAAGTGCTTCAATTTCGAATGAAACTGAAAGTAATTTTCTATAGGAACCATAAATAAATGCACTGTATTTTCAACTACTTGATGAGAATAAATTAACCAAGTGAAATTACATATGCGTTTATAATTCATGTCTCTGATTGGTATGTGAGGAAAAATGGGTCAAAATTTGCATCATGCAAGATATCCGTGGTTTTAAGCGAGGAGTTAGTCCTTTTAGGTCCAAAGAGCACATCTGTCGCGATAAAAATTATGCGATACCACTACTTACGTCCGGTAACGGCATTAGTCGAACGTTTCAACAATCGCATGATTAAACGAACATCGACCCATTAATAGATAGGTCAGGTTTGGGTTACGTACTTACGTATACAGCTTCCTATTTTTTACTGAGATCGAATCAATGTTAATCAAACGTTCAAAACACAAGCAGAATTACTAATTAATAAATCAGTATCAATTTAATGCGCTTACAAGTAGGACAAGTATACTTCAGAAGATCTTCTAATGTGATGTCCCAAAATTCGTCTTTTTTAAACTAAGTCACTATGCCATTAAGCATAAGCTATGTCTCGAAAACATTACTGATAAAAGTATAATCAGAGGTGAGGGGACAAAATTGCTCACTTTATGTTTTCTTTATATTTTGGGTGTTTTTCATTAATGGCCCTTCTTATAATACTTATTATGATTATTCAAGGATTTACAATCAAGGATTATAAAATAATCAAGGATATTATTAAAGTTATGATTACTATTACTAGGGTTCTTTAATGGCCACCGAGAACCGGCAAACGAAGTGAGGTCTCCCTCCCGATGAACTGTGTCACTGTGTAAATCTTTTGGGAGGCCTATGTTCAGCAGTGGACGTCCGGTGGCTAGGATGATGATGATGATCAACTATATAGTGGCCTCGATCTTATGATCTGACTGAACTTCGCATTTGGGCCACTAGACGAAAACACGTCTACTTCTAAAAGATTACGAGAAATAAAAGTAAATTAAAAAAAATGAATTGTTTTCACTTGGTTTAAAAAAAACCTTAACCTACTTTTAGAAGGAGACGTGTTTTCGTCCAGTGGCTCTTATCTAATTCTTCGGCAATTACTCTAGACCAGACCATAATGTTGTGTAATAAGGTTGTTTCTTGACACAATTTTATTACTTTTCTGGAAAAAGGCTTTTCTATATAATTCGTGTCATTGCATAAAAAAAATCTTTCTTTCAATGTTTATCAGCTGTATTTTTTTAATATTATATTTTTGAATTATTCTATTTCTAATAAAATAATTTTCTTTATCATTACAGGTGGCTTTGATCTTCACTCTTCACATAGCAACAGCGACGATAAACGTCGACAAAATAAAGGAGTTGAAATCAACAGCTGGTGCAGCCGTAGAAAAACTACACACGGTCAAACAAACCGCAGCTAGCAGCTTGCTAGAACTCTCTCAGAAAGTTTCAAATGGTCTAAAAGAGTTGAAGGAAAGAGCATCATATAACCTTCAACATTTAACTGACGATATTGATCTAAAGAATCTACACAAACTAGACATTTTACAAATAGGACCTACGTTGAAGGGCAAATACGAACTAATAAAAGATCTTTACAAAAAGCCGGAGACAAAAGTGAATGTAATTCATATTTACGGTGATGAATTGAATTCACATTTTGATCATGCAAAACTGGTAAAAGTGAAGAAATGGCATCCAGCTATACCTCATCACCACCACCATGTGATTCCCGTTTACCATGATCATCATCAGCATTTAGAACATTACCACGTTCCTTGGCCATTGATAAGGTCAGATGATTAATATGAAAAGACTGTAAATTTAAAGTCATTTGAATGTATGATTGAGTGTGTTTGTGAATTGCAACTTTTGTAAGTTTTTTTATAAAAAAAATTGAAAATATTAATTGGTTTTATTATTTATTACATCGGGGTTATTATTGGAATTTTGGAATTTCTTATTTAAATCGCTTCATAATGTATATGCCCATGTTACTCACAAATAATGCAAAAAATTTCGAATCGGTCTCATAGTTTCGAAATGTATTAAATTAAAATAAGGAAAACTTTCCTCTTTAGAATATTATTAGTAGTATCATCGCCAACTGAATTTGTCATTGTATAAAACCTTTAAAGTGCTTAAAAATTTTTTTTATCCTAAAGAGAAAAAGACAAATTTTTTATAGTTCTGATATAAAGTTTTGATAAATACTTTAATATTCCTTTACAAACAACACATGATTATCAACATTTATAAACCTTGCTTAATTAGTTATTTATATCTAATTCACTCAATATCTTATCGAACACATCATCTGAACTAGTTTTCGCTAGAAAATCGCCCATCATTCCATTTTGAAAATCACCAAAATCTGTATCAGACGGATTCGTATCAGCCAAGCCAAGCTCTGTCAATAGTGACAGATTATCTAAAGTGTCGTTTTTCATGCCATTATCTTCCGAAGTATCAAGATCAGGTAGGAGTTGGTCTGTAGACTCATTGTTTTCCTTATCGTTTTTCTGTCTTCTGTTTGTCACTTTTGCTTCTTTTCCGTCCATCTCCGATATATCGTGGTATTCTTGAATTTCTCTGCCGTAATCAATTTCATCTTCATCTGTACTGTCCTGTAAAGCAAAAATAATGGTTTTCATAATAATTCGTTATAAGTAAATACTTAATACGCTTTACGAATAACGTCTGCCTGGTTTAAACTTCGTGAGAAACGTAAACTAACTAACGTAGTGTTAGACTCAGCGCAGAAAGAGAAACGCAATAAAAGGGTAAAAAATCTTTAACCTCTCTCTTTACCTAAACCTATGTATAGGGATCCTACCAAGACTTAGGAGCCCAAGCCAACCTCACCTGCAAGTGGTGCACCTGCCGATCAACGGACGAGGCTCTGGCGAACATAACAGTGCCCGGTAAGCGGCAATAGGCTCGCCACCTATTACATGGGACTAACTATATAATTGGCGAAGTGTGGGCGTATAATATGCCACTGTCTACCCCTTCGGGGAAACAAGCGTGAATGTATGTATGTTACTTAAACTTAAATATTAACCTGTATAAGTTGAGCTGTAGATTTGTATTGGAAGGCATTCTGTGATAGGTCCACTTCTACTGGGAAGAGAGAAGCGTTTTCTTTCAAATGTTCTGCCGTTTCACTGAAAAGAAAAAGATTTTCCTTTAAAATGTTCTTTACATTACAATCAGAAATTTACTTTAACTACGGTCGTACTCTATTAAAATTTGCAGAATTGTTATAAACTACTAATAAAATGTTTGAGGAATATTAATATAAAACGAATTTGCGAGCTGAATTAGCTATGAGTACATAGCTCTAAGAACCAACGACTAATATAGGGGAGGTAATAGACTCGAACAATTACAGTAATATAAATTGAGAGCGGCGATAGCCCAGTGGCGAGACCCCTTGCCTTTAAATTCTGAGGGTCTCGGGTTCAAACCTATGACTTTTCGAAGTTATGTGCATAATTATCGTTTGCTCTGTGCCTCGGAAAGCACGTTAAGCCGTTGGTCCCGGGTGTCTTGAACATGGCAGTCTTTATTAGGAAGTCAGTGCCTACTAATAGCCCCTGCTGTCTAACCATGGACCCTCCAAGAAGTCGGCCACACACGCTATGGTCGCACACGGAGGTAGGTGGGGCTTGTCCACTGCGCCTCTTTGAGGTCCTCCCGGTTTATGTCCCGGGGGACGTTGGCCGCGGAAGCGTTGTCAGGCGCTGCAATTCAGGTACCAGCCCCCGCCTCTTTCTCAACAAGCCGCGGGCGTCGTCAGAAAAGTTAGGTTAGGTATTACTGCTGGCGGTCGTGTCTGCCGGTGATGAGTCCCACACACCCCTCTCGGTCTCTTTTTGGCCGGGAGGCAGTGCATAAAAGCATTATCGACGTAAAAAAAAAAGGTTGGTTGATGCAGGCAATAAAAGATCTAACGATGTGGAAAGCTGTTGCAGAAGCTTATGTTCAGCAGTCAGCGACTGAGATGGTGATGATAATAAAATAACTTACTTGTGGTAAACAGCTAGTCCATTTATAAACCGTTTCAACTGGAAGGCGACGTCCTGAGTTTTCTTGTTCTCCAACAACTCCAACTTGACCAATACGTCGGATCTGAGACGAGCAAATCTAGCTCTTGCGTCTTGGCGACATCGAAGGATTAATCTGAAAGTTTTTTTATGTAAGTTATCATCTTTCATTCTTCGTTTAACGTCCTGTTTGATAGGTCAGGGTCTATTCCCATTAGAATTACAGCGTTTAATGCCCATAGGTGTTTAATGAAACGAATTTAGTGTGGATTGGCGGAGGCAGAAGCGTGACGTTCTGGTATTTGAACTTAGCTAGCTTCTACTGGGGGATCATCCATAAATTACATCACACGAATATCGTGAACTTTTGACCCCCCTCCGTCACAGCTGGTCACAATTGTGAGACTCCCTCCTTCTTAGGGCGAGGTCACATATTTTGCAATTGTACAGCAAGAAATGATTACATTTAAACAGCAGTTGCAAAATGTTTATAGGACCTGGATTTTGAAATGTGGCGTCACGGAATTTAGGATCTCTCCCATCCCATTGTCACACCATGTCATACTTCGTCAACCCCCTCCCATCCTATTAATGTGTGATGTAATTTATGGATAGCTCCTGGTGTGGCATGCAGGCAGGCTGAGTTTTCCAAATCGAAGCTGTGTCTTCATCATTTTACTTCATGAGGATTGCTAGCATTTCTAATAGTTTCTTGAAGCCTAGATCTAATACACTTTTCATAAAATCTATTGCTTGAAAAGCTTCACGATACTAGGTTCTCGAAAATAGCAGAGTTACTGAGTTCAGTCTTTGGATAGTTGACCGTTTGTGAGTTATTTAATATAATTTAATATTTAATATGTTAAGGAATTGGTCGCAATTTTTTGATCGTTATATCCAGTTAAAAGCCTTATTTTCCAGTTGAAGCCACACATTGTACTTAGCTGTCTCTGCCAATCCCCCACACGGTAGAGTAGGACTTGTATATCTATCATCTTGGTTAGTGAGAGGAAATCCGTGCTGAGTAGTGGGACGTTAATGTTTTGAGACGTTGAAGAAGATTACATACCTATACTCGTAGTTTCCAGTCTCAACCCTGTACAAAGGCTCCTGCAGTGCATTGAATCCATACTCCTCATCATCCATCTCCTTGACCTTCAGACAGTAAGAAAGGTATTCGAACTTCGTGTCGGCGTATTTGCGTATAGTCAGCTTTGTGTCTGGTATAGCTTTGTTCAGGTACGTTCCCATGTCTGCTAAAATCTACAAGGGAAATGGAATCCATTATAAGATTACTAAACACATAGTTACGTAATAAATAATGCCGCAAGCCCCAAAATTGATCATAGCTTGTACTGCAAAACAAAAAAGAAAACTCGATAATGATGACTATTCTAACCGGCATAGTCGCCACTAAATACTCACATAAATTTAGAGGACGAAATTTATTTTATTATTAAGCTATTGCATAGCTTCTATCGCGGGCCTTGAGCGTCCACAATCCAGAAATTCCGTAACGAAAAAAAACCTAACACCACTCCCCTCTGACCACACAGCGAGCACAGCGGTGATCATTTTTAGTTTTTCCATCTATCGATAAATAGCAGAACTATATATATATAATAATAAAATAATTATTTTATTTTTATTTATTAATTAATAATAGTTTAAAATAAATAAATAATTATTATTGCATAAGTTGATAGAAAATGCTATGCAATAGCTTTACCGCGGCAGTCTCCGAGTGCCACACGTCTTTTTATTAGTTTATAGAATAATTAAGTACGTTGTTTTGTAATATGTTTAAGTTCCTTCTCAATTTGCAGTGCCCCTACGGGGTATCAGTATTCATTGTATTATTTAGGTACATACTTGTAAACTTAATGCAATAAAGATTCATTGCATCGGTACTTACTGGTTTCAGAGCTTTCAGCATCCTAATGCCATCCCTTTCTAGCAATCGATGACTTTGTCCAAACTTGCTAAATGCTGCCGAAGCCCGGGCCTGCGGTTCCCTCACTCCTATCCCAGCAAATATGTCACCCATAGCCTTGTATGTCTGAATGAGGTCGAAATAGGCTTTTAGCATTCTGAAAGGTAAGGTCATATTGGTAATTAGTACTTTATCAGTAAAAGTCATACATAATCCAAAAATTGGAAATTTTATGGTCTTCTTATGGCTATATTGTTTGTTTGTTTGTTTGTTTGTTTGTTTGTTTGTTTGTTTGTTTGTTTGTTTGTTTGTTTGTTTGTTTGTTTGTTTGTTTGTTTGTTTGTTTGTTTGTTTGTTTGTTTGTTTGTTTGTTTGTTTGTTTGTTTGTTTGTTTGTTTGTTTGTTTGTTTGTTTGTTTGTTTGTTTGTTTGTTTGTTTGTTTGTTTGTTTGTTTGTTTGTTTGTTTGTTTGTTTGTTTGTTTGTTTGTTTGTTTGTTTGTTTGTTTGTTTGTTTGTTTGTTTGTTTGTTTGTTTGTTTGTTTGTTTGTTTGTTTGTTTGTTTGTTTGTTTGTTTGTTTGTTTGTTTGTTTGTTTGTTTGTTTGTTTGTTTGTTTGTTTGTTTGTTTGTTTGTTTGTTTGTTTGTTTGTTTGTTTGTTTGTTTGTTTGTTTGTTTGTTTGTTTGTTTGTTTGTTTGTTTGTTTGTTTGTTTGTTTGTTTGTTTGTTTGTTTGTTTGTTTGTTTGTTTGTTTGTTTGTTTGTTTGTTTGTTTGTTTGTTTGTTTGTTTGTTTGTTTGTTTGTTTGTTTGTTTGTTTGTTTGTTTGTTTGTTTGTTTGTTTGTTTGTTTGTTTGTTTGTTTGTTTGTTTGTTTGTTTGTTTGTTTGTTTGTTTGTTTGTTTGTTTGTTTGTTTGTTTGTTTGTTTGTTTGTTTGTTTGTTTGTTTGTTTGTTTGTTTGTTTGTTTGTTTGTTTGTTTGTTTGTTTGTTTGTTTGTTTGTTTGTTTGTTTGTTTGTTTGTTTGTTTGTTTGTTTGTTTGTTTGTTTGTTTGTTTGTTTGTTTGTTTGTTTGTTTGTTTGTTTGTTTGTTTGTTTGTTTGTTTGTTTGTTTGTTTGTTTGTTTGTTTGTTTGTTTGTTTGTTTGTTTGTTTGTTTGTTTGTTTGTTTGTTTGTTTGTTTGTTTGTTTGTTTGTTTGTTTGTTTGTTTGTTTGTTTGTTTGTTTGTTTGTTTGTTTGTTTGTTTGTTTGTTTGTTTGTTTGTTTGTTTGTTTGTTTGTTTGTTTGTTTGTTTGTTTGTTTGTTTGTTTGTTTGTTTGTTTGTTTGTTTGTTTGTTTGTTTGTTTGTTTGTTTGTTTGTTTGTTTGTTTGTTTGTTTGTTTGTTTGTTTGTTTGTTTGTTTGTTTGTTTGTTTGTTTGTTTGTTTGTTTGTTTGTTTGTTTGTTTGTTTGTTTGTTTGTTTGTTTGTTTGTTTGTTTGTTTGTTTGTTTGTTTGTTTGTTTGTTTGTTTGTTTGTTTGTTTGTTTGTTTGTTTGTTTGTTTGTTTGTTTGTTTGTTTGTTTGTTTGTTTGTTTGTTTGTTTGTTTGTTTGTTTGTTTGTTTGTTTGTTTGTTTGTTTGTTTGTTTGTTTGTTTGTTTGTTTGTTTGTTTGTTTGTTTGTTTGTTTGTTTGTTTGTTTGTTTGTTTGTTTGTTTGTTTGTTTGTTTGTTTGTTTGTTTGTTTGTTTGTTTGTTTGTTTGTTTGTTTGTTTGTTTGTTTGTTTGTTTGTTTGTTTGTTTGTTTGTTTGTTTGTTTGTTTGTTTGTTTGTTTGTTTGTTTGTTTGTTTGTTTGTTTGTTTGTTTGTTTGTTTGTTTGTTTGTTTGTTTGTTTGTTTGTTTGTTTGTTTGTTTGTTTGTTTGTTTGTTTGTTTGTTTGTTTGTTTGTTTGTTTGTTTGTTTGTTTGTTTGTTTGTTTGTTTGTTTGTTTGTTTGTTTGTTTGTTTGTTTGTTTGTTTGTTTGTTTGTTTGTTTGTTTGTTTGTTTGTTTGTTTGTTTGTTTGTTTGTTTGTTTGTTTGTTTGTTTGTTTGTTTGTTTGTTTGTTTGTTTGTTTGTTTGTTTGTTTGTTTGTTTGTTTGTTTGTTTGTTTGTTTGTTTGTTTGTTTGTTTGTTTGTTTGTTTGTTTGTTTGTTTGTTTGTTTGTTTGTTTGTTTGTTTGTTTGTTTGTTTGTTTGTTTGTTTGTTTGTTTGTTTGTTTGTTTGTTTGTTTGTTTGTTTGTTTGTTTGTTTGTTTGTTTGTTTGTTTGTTTGTTTGTTTGTTTGTTTGTTTGTTTGTTTGTTTGTTTGTTTGTTTGTTTGTTTGTTTGTTTGTTTGTTTGTTTGTTTGTTTGTTTGTTTGTTTGTTTGTTTGTTTGTTTGTTTGTTTGTTTGTTTGTTTGTTTGTTTGTTTGTTTGTTTGTTTGTTTGTTTGTTTGTTTGTTTGTTTGTTTGTTTGTTTGTTTGTTTGTTTGTTTGTTTGTTTGTTTGTTTGTTTGTTTGTTTGTTTGTTTGTTTGTTTGTTTGTTTGTTTGTTTGTTTGTTTGTTTGTTTGTTTGTTTGTTTGTTTGTTTGTTTGTTTGTTTGTTTGTTTGTTTGTTTGTTTGTTTGTTTGTTTATTTATTTATTTATTTATTTATTTATTTATTTATTTATTTATTTATTTATTTATTTATTTATTTATTTATTTATTTATTATTTATTATGGCGGCCTCGGGACATAGCAGGCTCAAGAAGGAACATGGATGGTTTATTATTAATATTATTATTATCATCATATATAAAGAACTATTGGATCTTTCCTTTCTTCTCTCTTAGTCTTAGAAACCACTCATACTGTTAATTATCCAACACTCGAATCAAAATGTTTTGTACATACATTCACGCCTGTTTTCCCGAAGGGGTAGAGGCATATTATACGCCTACACTTCGCCAATTATATACATAGTTGGTCCCACGTAATGGTTGGCGAGCCTATTGCCGCTTACCGGGCACTGTTATGTTCGCCAGAGCCTCGTCCGTTGATCAGCAGGTGCACCACTTGCAGGTGAGGTTGGCTTGGGCTCCTTAGGTCTTGGTAGGACCACTATACACCCCAATATATAAAAGTTTTGAAATATAGCTTTAATCAGGTTTCCATCTGATCATCTAGTTAAATAGCCGAGATATAAGTCTAAAATACATTAATATAAATAAATAACATAGTTTATACTCTTTGGTTTATCAAGAGCTACCAAGATGTTTTTAATATAATTTATAATAATAAATAAATATTTCTGACACTTACACCAAATTTTTTATAAATACATACTTAATATACATAGGAAAACACGTTTAAAATATGTTTTTAATTTTAAGACTAAGAGATTTATTTATTGTCGTAATCATTCTTAAAAAATTAAAAAAAAAAATTCCACCAATATTCGATGTAGCTTTAGTTTCCTTTAGATTACCAAGTGCAGCTACCATGATCTGTTCCGGGACTGTTCGAAAGGGTTATGGCGGCCTCGGGACATAGCAGGCTCAAGAAGGAACATGGATGGTTTTTAATCAGTAAAAATCTGACTCATACGCTCCACCCACAGCGGGAGAAGGTCATTAGCTGATATTCCATTAAAAAAAGCTACCATGATCTGATTCCAGAAAACATTAATTACTTTTACTATTACTTAGAAATATCAGATTTCATACCTTTTAGCATTTTCCACCAGTCTCTTATAAGTGGCTTCAGTTTCCCTCAGCTCATCGAGTTTAGCCACAAGGGTATCATTGCACAATATTGCCCGAGACAGCCCAAGCGCATCGGCAGCCCCCGAAGACATATTCTCCACCAGGCGATGTTTCATCTTCTTCATCACTATGTCTAACGATTTGCCTTGCTTTGGGTCCGCGTGGAGTTTGTTGTAGTTTATTGTCACTTCGTCCTATAACAAAAAAAAACTTAAAATCATCATCATCTTAGTGGATATAGGGTTCTTACCAAGACCTAAGGAGCCCAAGCCAACCTCACCTGCAAGTGTGAACCTGCCGATCAACGGACGAGGCTCTGGACAACATAAAAGTACCCGACAAGCGGCAATAGGCTCGCCACCTATTTACGTGGGACCAGCTATATAACTGGCGAAATGTAAGCACATAATAGGCCTCTGCATACCCCTTCGGGAAACAGGCGTGAGTATGTATATATTAGGTCGGGGAAAAAGTCTTTTCGCATAACGTAGGTATAAACTTATTATAAAATTTTTTTGACTGTACTATTTGTGTCTGGCTGGTTTTGGTAACATTAAAAAGGTTCCATTATAAAGAAAAGAAAAAAATAAAAAAAAGTTGTTTCCCGCTATTTTTCATTTGTTTTTCTCTCCGTTAAAATGAGTGAATCTAATGAAGAAATTCGATACATTTTAAAATTTTATTGTAAAAAAGGCAAAAATGCAACTCAAGCAGTGAAAAAAATTTGTGATGTTTATGGACCTGATGCAGTGTCAGTAAGAGTAGCACAAATTTGGTTCAAACGTTTTCAGTCCGGAAATTTTGATGTTAAAGATGCACCTCGCTCTGGTCGCCCTGTTACGAATAAAATGGACGCCATTTTTAAAAGAGTGGAGCAAGATCGGCATATTAGTAGTTACGATGTAGCTGAAGAACTGGGAATTGACCACAAAACAGTTTTGACCCATTTGAAGAAAGCTGGTTATACAAAAAAGCTCGATATTTGGGTGCCACACGAGCTCACTCAAAGAAACTTAATGAACCGTGTACTCATTTGCGATTCATTATTGAGACGTAATGAAACCGAGCCGTTTTTGAAGAGATTGATAACTGGCGATGAAAAGTGGATCACGTACGACAAGAACGTGCGAAAAAGGTCGTGGTCGAAAGTTGGCCAGGCTTCACAGACTGTGGCCAAACCTGGCCTAACACGAAATAAGGTGATGCTGTGTGTATGGTGGGATTGGAAGGGCATTGTTTATTATGAGCTTTTACCGCCCGGCAAAACCATCGATTCTGATCTTTACTGCCAGCAACTGATGAGATTAAAGGAAGCAGTCGAGAGAAAACGGCCGGAATTGATCAACAGGAAGGGTGTGGTCTTTCATCACGATAACGCTAGACCACACACATCTTTAGCCACTCAGCAAAAATTAAGAGAGTTAAACTGGGAGGTCCTAGTGCATCCACCATATAGCCCTGACCTTGCGCCTTCAGATTTTCACCTGTTTCGGACTCTGCAGAATTCTTTAGGTTCTGTAAGGTTGACCTCAAGAGAGGACTGCCAAAACTATTTGTCCCGTTTTTTTGATCAGAAGTCCCAAAGTTTCTACAGTAACGGGATAATGTCTCTGCCCACAAAATGGCAGAAAGTTATTCAACAAAACGGTACATATATATTGTAAATAAATGTAAATAAACTTTGAAAAAAATGTCTTGACTTTTCATACAAAAATACGAAAAGACTTTTTCCCCAACCTATTATGTGTAAATAGAGAGAAATAAATGCAAAATGGATTCTTTGTATGTGTATGTTTATCCGTTTCTTAGTATCCATAACACAAGTTCTTAATGATACTTATCTTGGAACTAAATGATTGGTGTAATTGTTAGAAAATATTTGTCGAAATTTGTCAAGGTCAAACAAGGTAACAACCAAACTTATGACACAAAATAAAAACTTATGAGAAGTAATTTTGACAAGAAAAAGTCAACTAGTTCGCGGTTTCCCGTGTAGGATATGAACCTACGATCTTTGGATAACCGGCCTACTGCTCTAACCACTGAGCTGCCGTGGACTCCAATCCTATTTGTGCAAACGCAGATGAATTAATTTATTTTTTATTGTAAATCATTGCGTCATCAAATTAAAAATAACATAACTTAATATAATTATAGACAGATTTTGATAAAAAATCTAGTAGTTATAAGTGGGTGGGACTTATTGCTTATACATATAACATTCTCCAAATAAGTATTGATATTTGGAGAATGTAATCATATCATATCCTAGCATTATCCCTGTTGCCCCAAACTTAAGCCCAAGGCCCAGGCCCCTAGTGTAACCAGATTTGGCTGAACTTCAGTTATTATCTGGAGCGACTGCCATCTGACCTCCACAACCCAAATCGAAACATCGTTCTATGGTTAAACCAGTTGATAGATAGATAGATAAACCGTTTATTTCCTTTAAATAATTCAAGTTATATAAAAACATATCCCACAAAACCGTTTGACTGGTTTGTCTGTGGGTCACAGTCACAGTTGTCGGAATATTAGAATGCACTGACTGAAACGACTGCCATAGATATTCATGACAGCCGGGACCAACGGCTTAATGCGCTTTCCGAGGCACAGAGCAAGCGATTATTACGAACATAACTTCGAAAAGTCATTACCAGGGTTTGAAACCTAGACTCTCTGAATTAGAAGTTTATGGGTCTCGCCTCTGTGCTAACGTCGCTCCTAAGTCTATTTGGAGAAAGTCATAAGGCTACTTATTGTCCGTTAATCGACGCATCGCGATAAAATGTAGGTTACGCACGAGTGCAAAGTCACGAGAGAATACTAATGTTAAATATTTGTCCTGTGTGGGAGCTGAACCCCACTACCTTTGGAGCTAATATTATTAATATAGGGTAACCAATGTTTTATCAGCCTATTTAGTTTTATTTATATACATTTTTTAATAATTACAGTATAAATATGTGTGCCTAGGTGTTAATGTTTTATAACAATAATTTAATCTTCATAATGTGGTAATACCATTTCATAATATTGCTCTTACAATCAGACCATTAATTTAGATTCAAGATAAGTATCAACAAATTAATATTGATAGCTACAAATTTTTAATTAGAGCATACATATTTAATATTCATAGGAAACCTTAATGTTCATGTTCATGCACACAAATATTTGTCCTGGTATGCTGGCATACTGACTTCGACGCTATCATCATCATCATCACAGCCCATTAACGTCCCACTACTGAGCACGAGCCTCCTCTTACGTACCAAGTTGCGAGGGTATTGGGTCATACTCCACCACGCTGACCCAGTGCGGATTGGCGGAAGCAGGTGTATGGCGTCCTGCTGTTAGAATTTTTCAAGCCGCCCAATAGGCCTCTAGCATGGCTTAACGACTACCACATTTAGTGATAACCGGGACCAACGGCTTAACGTGCCTTTCGAAGCACGGAAGCGCTCGATATCAAATGACACACAAACGGTGACCATCCAAGGACTGACCTCTTTAAACTCTGCTGTACTTTCGTGATCGTTTCCGACCACCGAGACCGCAGAGCTACGAGCGCTTCACGCATGCTTCGACGCTATATCGGTCATTAAATAACTAAAAATTTATATCTCACGCATCATATATATCGTCTGCTTACTGGTAAAACATGATAAATGCATTTTTTTTCTAAAATGACTTATGAATGCATTTATATGTAATTTTCGATGCTTTATCTACTGGTAAAACAGAATAATCGATAGGACCGTAAATACAAAGATAGCTTAGTTAAAAACATAGTAACCTACAATGAAATAGCAATAATCATTTAGATAAACTGAGGTAAATCATCTTACCATTGATTTCGAGCTAAACTGTACAAGTAAATGATGATATATCACTTTAAGATATTTTCGTTGTAGATGTACCTACACCACATCTACGTAGCTATGAATATTATGTCAGGCTAAAATATGTTAAACTGATTTATTTACGTTTGTTTGCTATAAAATACAGGTAAAAAGATATAAATGCAGTGAAGGGTACTAAAAAGCAACGCCAATTTACAAAAATGTTTCATTTATCACGATGGATCTAAACATCAAAAAAATGTTCAAAAATAATTCTGTTACATTTTATCGAAAAAAAGAACCTCCTAACAAAAGTAATGAAGCTGCTGTCGATTACCTCAAAAGCATATTGAGTCTTTCCCTACCATGGGCCACATTATATGTGATTCATCGAAACATTTATATTTAGATGCCTCGTTGTCTACTGCGATAATGTACCAGCTTTACCAGTTTGAGCGAAAAATGCACAGGTTGCAAGTAGTATACCAAAAGGACGCAGAATTATGGAACAACCGCATGAAACTAGCCAATTACGTCTTAAAAAACTTTATTTTAAGGCTTTGCCGATAACTAAAGCAAAGAAAGAAAATCTTCTGACGTTATTTTAATACAGGTGTTATCCCCGAAAAATACCACGGCTGGTTCCAATCTTTAACCGACATAGATGGGCCTGATCACCAACCAGAACCTGCAATTGAAGAAGATTCTCCTGAAGAATGAAATCCTCCATAGTATTAATTTACAATTTCATTTCCTTGATTATACTTCCCTACTCTGATTTCTTTATGATTTGTGATTACGAATGAATACTGTCTGACTTGATTATTAAATTATACACCTTCAGCAACACTTTAAAAGATGTTGAACTTATTTGTATGAACATTTTTATAATAAGTGCACAATTCATTTAAAGTCCTACAAGTAAAATCAGATAAATGCAGAGTTTCACCCAATAATTCCACAACTCCATCACATACGCACCTTTTTTCTATTATAATGCCTAGCTTTTACCCTTCGCTTGTTGTTTTCATTCAAATTACTAAGATTTTATGGCAAACATAGGTATTATCTCTGTTTTTTCTATTACAGCTAAAACCAGTTAAGTGCATGCCCTGCATCAATATTAACTGATTTATTGCTTAATTTTTTGATACTGATATTGTTTTAAATTAATAGAGATAAAGTGTAATATATTACCTATCAATTAGCATAAATGTATTTTACAAAAAAATATTTTAATGAGAGTAATAAATCTATTGAACTTTCAAACCCTATTATCTCAGTTCAAGGAAATATGCATTTAACACACTTTACCAGTAAGCAGACGATATATAAGATACGATCTTTACGCCCTTATCATTGTCACTCTTAGACTAAAATAAATACTCGGTTACAATTGCTAATAGTTACAATTGAAATAAAATGTGTCAACAACATTATGGCACAAGATAAATAACAGTTGCTTTTACGAGCACCAAATATACATAAGTAGATAATAATACTTTTATGAGATAATCGTAGTAACGAGCCGGCTGCCGGTGACGTAGGGGAACTCGCTATACCGGTTTCAAATCAGTCTGCTTCGTTGTTTGAGCGATTTTAGACGGAATGTGCCAGTAGATACTCCAAAAATATCTGTTAATTCACCTAAAATTCAGTATTTCATAACAGATTCGTGAAATATTTGGAAGGAAACGTTTTAAATAAAGTTTTGTGATATACCAAGCGGTGTTGGTCGAGGTTTTATCGTTTCGTATCATTGTGTAATGAATACAACTCAACAAGCTGCGAATATATCGTCTATGACATACACAGGCAGTGATAAAGTGTATTTTGGCGATATGATCATTGCATCATAACTGTCTAGCGGATAAGACCAGTATCAAATCAACGACAAAAACCGTTTTGACAATGGAGAACTGCAAAATATACTCCCGTTTCACGAAGACATTGAAAGATGGAAGTGTTGTAAAGTTAAGAATACAAGACATGCCCCAAAGTTCATTTCAAGATGTATTTGACTTGCAAATGGCATACTTCGTGCGTGAAGAACAGGTGCATAGGTCTTCTGAAGTATATAAAAGCGAAGATGCTGTAGCAGAGTATGTAGAAATTTTCACTGCTTTAACTCAAGTTTTAGATCTTCATGTTGTTATTTGTTGCATAGACGATAACACTGAAAATGTTGGACGAATAGTTGGCAGTTCAGCTATGCATCTATCTACAGGAAAAATGGACCTTAATCAATTCCAAGTTGAAACTAAAGAAATGAAGAAACTTTTCGAGTTAGCTATGCAGGTCTTTTACTCTTATGACGTGGTCAAGGAGCATAAAGTGGAGAAGTTCTATGACGATATAAGTATCATTGTTCATCCTGATTTTAGAAGACTGGGGATTTCCAAGCAATTTGTGGCTTTAAGACGTAGGATCTGCAAGGAAAACGATGTGCCTTTAGCGTCTGCGTGGATGACTGCTTGGGGCACCCAGAAAGCTGGAGCTGAAGACAAATGGGAGCAAGTTGATGAGTGTTTCTATGAAGACCTGAGTAACAGATTTGGAGTAACTTTTGATGATGATGCACCACCCTCTGCGAAGTTAATGATAGCTAGAAAAAACTAGTTAACTTTGATTAATGTTTTGTCTGACTGTAATGATTTTTAACACATAGAATCAGGAGTATAAAACACCAAAAATTTGTTACCAATAAAAAGCTAAATTTCACACTTACACCAATTATTTAGTTCCAAGATAAGTAAATTATGACTTGTGTTGTAGATACAAAATAACGGATAATATCAAAAAATACATACTTACATTTAGTTTTGTACATCATCATCTCAGTCCATTAACGTCCCACTACTGAGCACGAGCCTCCTATCAAGGTGCGAGGGTATTGGGTCTTACTCCACCACGCTGACCCAGTGCGGATTGGCAGAGGTGTATGGCGTCCTGTTGTTAGAATGTTTCAAGTCGCCCAATTAGGCCTCTAACATGGCTTAACGACTACCACATTTAGTGATAGCCGGACCAACGGCTTAACGTTCCTTCTGAAGCAAGGAAGCGCTCGATATCAAATGCTACACAAACGGTCACCCATCCAAGGATAAATATCTAAAAACTCTGCTTTACTTCGGTGATCAATTCCGACCCCCGAGCACCGCGGAGCTACGAGTCGCTTCAGTTTTGTACATACATACTTAATATAATATTCATGCACAAAAAGATTTGGCCTGTGTGAAAATCAATTTTACGCTGTGTAGTCTTCGAGATATAAATAAATATTTCTGACACTTACACCAATTATTTAGTTCCAAGATAAGTATCATTAAGAACTTGTGTTATGAATACTAAATAAGGGATAAAAATACTTAAATACTTTTTTTATTTGTAAATGTATACTTAATATACATAGAAAAACACCCAGACCAGAACAAATATTCATGTTTATGCCCACAAAGATTTGTCCTGTGTGGGAATCGAACCCACGACCTCAGGATTGGAGTGCGGGTATACTCGTTGTCATGTATTGGTACATATATCTCGACGACCGATATGGCGTGGAGGTCAGTATACCTGCACTTCACTCGAGAGGTCGTGGGTTCGATTCCCACACAGGACAAATCTTTGTGTGCATGAACATGAATATTTGTTCTGGTCTGGGTGTTCTCCTATGTATATTAAGTATTTATTAACAAAAAAAAAAAAAAAGTATTTAAGTATGTTTATCCGTTATTTGGTATCCATAACACAAGTTCTTAATGATACTTATCTTGGAACTAAATAATTGGTGTGATTGTAAGAGAATATTTATTTATATATTATATACTCCCACCTGTTTCCCCGCAGAGGTAGACAGAGGAATATTATACGCCTACACTTTGATTATATCTATTGATACTCTAGTAGGTTGTACTCTAAATATTGTATATGTGGTTGTCCGTTCGTCAAATTCACTAGATCATAAGCGGAGCGTTTCATAGAATGTGGCTTTTTAAGATCGATTCCCGACAGACTAAGGCATTGTCGGTGATTCCTTTGAATCGCCAAAGACAGCGACATCCACCCTCTTTTTAAAAAACATGGTCAAATAATATATAGATAATACTTCATAGGATAAGAAAGGAATTCTGAATCTAAAATACTAGTTGATTTTCAGCGACTTTATAAGGCAAATTCAAATCTATTGATGAAAATCACAGCATGTATGTATAAATAAAACCAAATGCAAGTTTAGTGAACTAAAGATGGTTTTATAGTTTCTCTCTGGGTTGCGGAGGTCAGACGTCGCTCCACGTAATAACTGAAATTCAGTCAAATCTGGTTGAACCAATGAGCAGACCCTGTGCCCTAAACTTAAGTCTAGGGCAATCGGGATAATGCTAGGATATTTGGTTTTTTATGTATTGTATTGAATAAAATAAATAAAAATCCTTTAAAGTTTATTACACCAATTTTTTTTGCTTTACTTTGAACAATTTTAAATACATACATACATTCTCGCCTGTTTCCCCGAAGGAGTATGCAAAGGCACATTATACGCCCAAACTTCGCCACTTATATAGCTGGTCCCACGTAATAGGTGGCGAGCCTATTGCCGCTTGCCGGGCGCTGTTATGTTCGCCAGAGTCTCGTCCGTTGATCGGCAGGTGCACCACTTGCAGGTGAGGTTGGCTTGGGCTCCTTAGGTCTTGGTAGGATCCCTATATACCACCACCATTTAAATAAAATTAAAATACAACAACTAATAATAACAAAATACACAGAACAACTTAATATAATTCAGCGGTATTAACAGCTCCATGGACATACCGTTGTGAATTTAATGTTAATATAGTCTGCCTATTCCTATAATTGGTGATAAGGTTGTACCTTAGCAGCTTGAATCATCTTGGCCACCTCGACTTTCGTCTTCCCCTTAACGGATTGCCCATTGACTCCGACCAGCTCGTCACCACTTTGCAAAGTACCCTCCTTAGCTGCTGGGGTATTGTCGAATATCTGGAAGAAGTAAATTTGGTTAGTCATCATCATTTATTCTGTTCGTGCCCTAGACTAAAGCTAAGGACCTAGGTTGTAGGCATTTACCAAGAGTGCGCTTTGGTCTAACCAGGTTTAGATGAATTCCAGTTATTACACCTACAGCAAGGAGGTATCCTGGGTCCCTATCGGATCGCCAAATTTTTTGTACGCCTAATTTGTAATGGCACTTAAACGAAAAGCCTAAAATTTTTTCGCCTAATTTCACTCTTCAGAATCGTGTTTGCCCTAATTTCACTTCGCCTAACTTTTTATCGCCACATTGTCATTTACCAAATGCATGCAAACATGCAGCATGCAAGCAGGCATGCAGCATGCATAGTTTCCGTCACGGCTTCCGCGCTGCGGGGCTCCGGCGATGCAGATGGTTTTCGCTCACCACCGAGCAAAGGAAATAAAAATGTAAAAATGGTGTATAGGGATCCTACCTAGACCAAAAGAGCCTTGACGACGCAGACCGCTGTTGAAAAAGGGACGGGGGGCCAATGCCGAAGAATAAAGCTTCTGACACCCCGGCCGCGGCCCACGTCCCCCGGATCAGAACCGGAGGACCTCCTCAGTGAGGCGCGACACACGCCCTCCCTACCTCCTTGTGCGACCACCGGCGTATGTAGCCGACTTCGCGGGGGGTCTATAGTTAGACTTTAGCCTTTATATATCTGCATTTAGCTACTACGGTCGCGGTTTTGATTCCGACATAAGACAAATATTAGAATGCGGCAATTCGAATAATTGTTCTGGTCTTCGTTTAGAAATAGAAGTATTTCTGTAATATTATATTAAGGTGCACTGAAATGTATGTTACAATTTTGTTCTAAAGTCGATAAACACATTACTTGACTCTGTCAAGTTCAAGGATATTTAGTCATCTCAGCCCATTAACGTCCCACTACTGAGCACGAGCCTCCTCTCACATACCAAGGTGCGAGGGTATTGGGTCATACTCCACCACGCTGACCCAGTGCGGGTTGGCGGAGGCAGGTGTATGGCGTCTTGCTGTTCGAATTTTTCAAGCCGCCCAATTGGGCCTCTATCAGGGCTTAACGACTACCACATTTAGTGATAACGGGACCGACGGCTTAATGTGCCTTTTGAATGTGATTTTTTATAATAAAATAACGGCTTTTTAATAAATGCATTAAGGGTAAATATACCTATACATGTATATATTTTTTTTATAATTTTTGTCTGCTCAGTCTGTCTACTTGTTCCAACTAATCTACATTAAATAAATAAATAAATATTCTCTTATCACCACACCAATTATTTAGTTCCAAGATAAGTATCACTAAAAACTTGTTTTAGTGATACTAAACAACGGATAAACATACTTAAATATCTTTTTTTTTTGTAAATACATACTGTATGTATATTACATAGGAAAACACTCAGATCAGAATAAATATTCATGTTCATACACACAAAGATTTGTACATACATAATGTCACGCCTCTTTCCCGTAGGGGTAGGCAGAGATCACATCCTTCCACTTGCTACGATCTTGGCACACACTTTTAGCTTCATTCACACTCATTAACCTCCTCATACACGCCCGTCGGTTTAGGGTACTTTTGACCTGCCCTTTCTCTAACATTTTTTGTATTTGGTCATTGAAGGTCTTACGTGGTCTTCCCCTCCCAACACTTCCATCCACTTGTCCATCATAAATCACTTTCGTTAATCTACTTTCATTCATCCTCTCAACATGACCAAACCATCTAAGCATACCTTTCTCAATTCTTGTCACTATATCTTCTTTTACACCAGCTTTAACCCTTATCACTTCATTCCTTATCCTATCACTCAATTTCACACCAAGAATATTTCTGAGTGCTCTCATCTCTACTGCATTAATCTTACTCTCATGTTTCTTCTGCCATAACCAACATTCGCTTCCATACATTAGTGTAGGTACCAACACACCTCTATGAACTGCCAGACGTGCCTTTTCAGACACTTTCTGACTGCTTACAAAGGCGTGAAGTGCCCCATTCAACATGTTTCCAGCATTCACTCTTCTATCGATATCGCTTTCACACTTTCCATCTCTCGTAAATTTCGATCCCAAATACACAAACTCATTCACTCACAAAGATTTGTCCTGTGTGGGAATCGAACCTCTGGAGTGAAGTGCAGGTATACTGACCTCCACGCCATATCGGTCGTCAAACTGGTAACATACTGTACGTTTCATATTGGAGAAGTCTGATATTGCTGAGTATCAATTGGTAACCTTGGTCATCAAATTATTGGTATCTATGGAAGACCAGCGTCGAGGCGTTTTCGTGACAACTCGGCTTTATGCTGAGTGTATACCTTTTCTGTGACACTCCTTAATATAATGTATTATTTTTAATTTCTTTTTTCTTTCAAAAAGTAACAGCGTTGCGAATGCACGTCTGTTTTTATTTCTGTTATTCAAACACACTGCTGCTTTTTGTTTACGTCCTAATATGACGTGACAGTAATTTATACATGACAATAATATATACATGAAATTAATATATACGTGACAGTAATATATACATGACAGTAATATATATGTCCGTGACAGTAATATATATACATAACAATAATATATACGTGACTACGGGGCTACGAACGCTTCTTGTTAATATATTTATTATATAATTACCTGAACTATGTACAAGCAAGGGCACAGAGGGGCCCCCCCTCCGATACTAATTCCAATTAAGTTTTTCTCATCTTTACTTAAGACCACACTCCCAGAGGTCACTGTCATTCCCCTGAAATATATAATATGCTCATTAATTACGTAATTCGTTTGTTTATAACTTTAAGTTAAAGTAGAAACAAATAAATGACAAACATCAAGCCTGTCGGCAGCATACCGGCGGAGCGACGTAGCCGCAACTTTGCACCTTTAGCAGCGAAAAATTTGTCATAGTGTGCGTTTGGACATGCTCAAATACAAACTATATTCGGTGCGTATGCATAAAGATATATACTTATTTGTTTCTACTTTAGTTTAGTTACCCGATAATTTTCCCAATTTAACAATTGGGCAACGATACACACAAAAGCATAACACAGGCACAAACAAAAGCAAAAAATAATAAAAGAAGATAGTGCTTTGATTTTGAATAGTGAAGGGGGTTTGACCTCGTGTGCCATGGCCATGTTATAATACTTGCGTGCATAATATGTTACTTACTCGATATTTCTTTACTTTCACTCCATATTAGCAAAGTTATCATAATAAAAACATAAATAAAATATACTTTATTGTCTTTAAGATCGACATGATCATTTAGATTCGTCAAACACACACAAAATGTATATTTTTTTTACCAACAATGAAAAATATATGAGCGGTACCATAAAAAAGAAATAAAAGCAAATGGGTTCTTTGTCAGAATTTGTCAAGGTTTGTCAAGGTCTGTTGTGGTTTTTCTCAAGATTTGTCAGTTTGTCGGTGACTCTTATCGAGGGGATCTGCCAGTCAGCCTGTCGTGATTCTAAAGGAGGGAGGGGATTGTCCGTCAGTCAGTCAGTCAGTCGGTGACTCCAACGAGGCTTCCAAAAAGGCAACGAGATTGAAAAGAATGCCTGAAGAAACTCATCTCGAGAAATAAAAGATCTAAATAGAACATTATTACGAATAATGTTTAAAGGCTTTTTAAATTTCATCCCGCTTTGACTGTTTGTCTCTTAACTATTTCACATCCTTCCACTTGCTACGATCCTGGCACGCACTTTTAGCTTCATTCACACTCATTAACCTTCTCATACACGCCCGTCAGTTTAGTGTACTTTTGACCTGCCCTTTCTCCAAAACCTTCTGGATTTGATCGTTAAAGGTTTTATGTGGTCAGGATCTCCTTTCACGATATATATAAACTAAAAGTCACGGATACCTCTGGTGTTTTCTGTCATTTAACAATTTACATAAAAACTATTTAATAATAAATCGTTACGGATTTTAACAACTCCTTCGTTGATTTCTTCGAATGGGTTTTATGAATTATGTCATCATATCCTAGCATTATCCCGGTTGCCCTGCCCAAAGTCTGTTCCCGTGTATATTCCAATTATGCCTGGATTTCAGTTATTACATGGAGCGACTGCCGTCTCACCTCCGCAAGCCAAAGGGAAACATAACTCTGTGGTTGAAACAGCTGTCAGAATTTTGAAGGCACTGACTTTCTAATAACGGCTGCCATAGATGTTTATGACTCCAGGACCAACGCCTTAACGTGCTTTCCAAAGCATCCCTGCAAGTGATAAATACGCACATAACTTCGAAAAGTCATAGGTGCGTCACCAGGTTTTAAACCCACACTCTGAATTTGAAGGCAGGTCTCAGTACTGAGCTATCGTTGCTATATAACATGTATTAACGCATAAATAGTCAAGTCACTACATGTTAAAAAAAAACTATATTAACAAGGAACAATTTCAAAACGAAGAAGCTATTTGACACGAGTAAAACTTAGCTAATTGTTTTCAACCGCACATACTTATGAACCCGCCATACAAATTATATATTTTGCTATTACCAATCTCAGTCAAAAGATAAAGGTAACTGTTTAACTTATTATTAAAAAAAAAGTATATAAGTAAGTTTATCCGTTGTTTAGTATCCATAACACAAGTTCTTAATGATACTTATCTTGGAACTAAAGAATTGGTGTAATTGTCAGGAAATATTTATTATTTATTTATTATTATTATTCATAAATGATATTATTTATAGATGATTACATCATATTCTAGCATTATTCCGGTTGCTTCAGTCTTTGGGCCCAGGGTCTGCTCACTGGTCTAACCAGATTGGGCTGAATTTTAATTATTACATGAAGCGACTGCCGTCTGTCCTCCGCAACCCAGAGGGAAATTGCTTTACATACAATAATTATAATTGATAACAAACAAATAAAGTCTTAAACTATAACATTGTACAGAGTTTAAATTTTTCAACTTTATTTAAAGTATTAGGTCGGGGAAAAAGTCTTTTCGCATAACGTAGGTATAAACTTATTATAATTTTTTTTGACTGTACTATTTGTGTCTGGCTGGTTTTGGTAACATTAAAAAGGTTCCATTATAAAGAAAAGTAAAAAATAAAAAAAAGTTGTTTCCCGCTATTTTTCATTTGTTTTTCTCTCCGTTAAAATGAGTGAATCTAATGAAGAAATTCGATACATTTTAAAATTTTTGTATAAAAAAGGCAAAAATGCAACTCAAGCAGTGAAAAAAATTTGTGATGTTTATGGACCTGATGCAGTGTCAGTAACAGTAGCACAAATTTGGTTCAAACGTTTTCAGTCCGGAAATTTTGATGTTAAAGATGCACCTCGCTCTGGTCGCCCTGTTACGAATAAAATGGACGCCATTTTTGAAAGAGTGGAGCAAGATCGGCATATTAGTAGTTACGATGTAGCTGAAGAACTGGGAATTGACCACAAAACAGTTTTGACCCATTTGAAGAAAGATGGTTATACAAAAAAGCTCGATATTTGGGTGCCACACGAGCTCACTCAAAGAAACTTAATGAACCGTGTACTCATTTGCGATTCATTATTGAGACGTAATGAAACCGAGCCGTTTTTGAAGAGATTGATAACTGGCGATGAAAAGTGGATCACGTACGACAAGAACGTGCGAAAAAGGTCGTGGTCGAAAGTTGGCCAGGCTTCACAGACTGTGGCCAAACCTGGCCTAACACGAAATAAGGTGATGCTGTGTGTATGGTGGGATTGGAAGGGCATTGTTTATTATGAGCTTTTACCGCCCGGCAAAACCATCGATTCTGATCTTTACTGCCAGCAACTGATGAGATTAAAGGAAGCAGTCGAGAGAAAACGGCCGGAATTGATCAACAGGAAGGGTGTGGTCTTTCATCACGATAACGCTAGACCACACATATCTTTAGTCACTCAGCAAAAATTAAGAGAGTTCGACTGGGAGGTCCTAGTGCATCCACCATATAGCCCTGACCTTGCGCCTTCAGATTTTCACCTGTTTCGGTCTCTGCAGAATTCTTTAGGTTCTGTAAGGTTGACCTCAAGAGAGGACTGCCAAAACTATTTGTCCCGTTTTTTTGATCAGAAGTCCCAAAGTTTCTACAGTAACGGGATAATGTCTCTGCCCACAAAATGGCAGAAAGTTATTCAACAAAACGGTACATATATATTGTAAATAAATGTAAATAAACTTTGAAAAAAATGTCTTGACTTTTCATACAAAAATACGAAAAGACTTTTTCCCCAACCTATTAAATTCGAACTATTCGTTTATAACTCAAATTAATATTAGTAGTAGTAATGCCAATCTGCACTGGGTCAGTGTGCTGGAGTATGACCCAATACCCTCACACCTTGGTATGTGAAAGGAGGCTTGTGCTCAGCAGTGGGACGTTAATGGGCTGACATGATGATGATGATGATGAGTAGTAATGCTGTCACTTTCATTGGATAAGATGAAGACAGTGACAGCACTAGTTTTAAACCGGGTCTTACTTTAGATCTTGTTTTGTAATAAGCCGCTTTGTCTCGAAAGTTTGACATAGGCATAGGCAAGTGCAACAGCAGAAAAAAAAAGAATAACAAAGGTATGCAGAAAAAGTGAACACGTGCTAAAATGTGAATTTCCGCGAAACCCAATGAAAGCCTTTATTTAATTCATTGTTAATATTTTGAATAATATGTTACACAGTTCCTTTTTAAACTATAAGTAATATACTTTGACAAATATGTAGTTTTTAAACATTTTTAAATAATAATAATAGTTTTACAACCACACCAATTATTTAGTTCCAAGATAAGTATGCCTTGCAGCATTAAGTTTGCCTTTTGTACATTTTAATTTTAATTTGTGCGATAAAGTTTAAATAAATAAAATAAGTATCAATAAGACCTTGTGACACTCATCATTTACCAAAATGACGTATTTAGTATCCTAAATAACGGTTTTTTTATAAATACTTACTTATTATATTGAAACAAATATTTATGTTCATGCACAAAAATAATCTCCCTGTGTTGAAATCGAACCCACGACCTCAGGAGTGGAGTGCAGATATACTAGCTTCCACGCCATATCGGTCGTTAAAAATAAATATAATGTCTTTCTATGTATCTATCGCATTATTTGTTTTTTTTTTGAAGAAAGGTTAAAGAAAAAAATGTGCTTATTTTTAGTAGCGTATTATTGGAATGATGATTAAGGAACTTGCTAATAAAAAGACTATGGAGTAAGATACTACAATTTTATTGTGATATTTATCGTCTATGAAGACTATTTAGCTCAAATTAATCGTTTGATGATAAATAAAAATCATAATAACAAGTAACATGAAGAAGTAATGTTTTTTTCTATTCAATTACGGCTTCGTGCGTTTAGTACATTTAGCCAGCGTCAAGGAAAAGATATATTAAAGATATTTAATTTATAGTAAATGAGAATGAGTGGTGATAAAGATGATAAATGGTAAATGAGATGCCCTCCCCCTAAACCCCTTGAGACCCCAGTAAAGCTATACCTACCTATACTGAGATCTCACATGGACTTCTTGAGAGAATTTAAAAAGTAATGTTGCACTGTTTTGTTTTATTTACCAACACTCATTTACGTTCACAAATACTTAACGGTTAATAATCCACCGTTAAGGTTACACATTAAGGTTCGACATATCGCAAATTTAAGAAAAGAAAACTAAATTGCCGTCATGACGCTTTGCTTTACCCTTTAATTCTCATTTACTATAAATTAAATATTATTAATATATCAATAACTTGACACTGGCTAAATGTGCTAAACGCACGAAGCCATTATTTACAAGTAAAAAAAATAGGTTTAACTTTTCTGGCAGTTTATAGGGTGCACTACAGCTAGCATCATCTGAAAAAAAAACACCACACTTTTAAAACATCTAGCTTATTATTATACAAGTGTAGATTTTTGACATATCTATTGTTTAGGTTGTATGTCAGTAATTCAAAACAATAACAAATATCCTTTTACAATCACACCAATTATTTAGCCCTAAGATAAGTATCATTAAGAACTTGTGTTATGGATACTAAAGAACCAAGTAAACATACTTATATATACATATGTTTTTTTGTAAATACATAGCTACTTAATATACATAGAAAACACCCAGACCAGAACAAATATTCATGTTTAGGCACACAAAGATTTGTCCGGTGTGGGAACCGAACCCACGAGCTCACGAGTGCGGGTATACCCGCCCCACGGTCAGGTATGGGTGTTTTTCTATGTACAATAAGTATGTATTTACAAAAAATTAAATTATATATGTTTATGCGTTATTTAGTATCCATAACACAGGTTTTTAATGATACTTATCTTGGAACTAAATAATTTGTATTATTGTCAGAAAATATTTATTTATTTATTTGTGCGATAAAGTTTACATAATAATTATTTTTATTACTTATTTACAGCCAAAACCAACAGCAGTTAAATATGTCAAAAGTCTCCACTTTCATCTAAAACCTAAGTTTAGGTGAATCAACGCAACCTATTCCAGACTAAATAGTTTTTACTTAGTACTTACAATAAGTCTTGATGGTGAATTGTGTATCTTTCCTGTCGCAAGTCATTGAAGATACATTCCGTTTGGTACTTATTCTCAATACTTGTGGGTTGCCTGAAAAATGTAATTGAAAATTGTACTATGGCCATGTTTTAAAATTAAACCAAGGTAAATAGTAGTTAATATCTGTGTATTTTTATTTAAAACAAAAAAAAATTAAAGTTATTTGTGTGTCTGCGTATTTTTTTAGGATAAGTGAATGCTGTGTTCGGCTGTAATTGGAGTGCAGGTTTAATTATAATATATTGCATTGTATAGCTTCACAGACAAATGAAGACTGCAACTAACCAATTGATAATTTAAAAGAGCATAGCCTGTGAGTTTCTAGCTAGTTCTTCTTACAGAGCGGTGGCTCGGAACTGGCACTTAGATTCACTTACACTTAAATATTTTTTATATTTTTGATTGTTTGTTTGCAAGTGAATCTAAGCTTCGTGATTTCAGTATTATATTTTGATTGTTTTTTTATATTTGTTATAAATTTTGACGTTTTCAAGTACTACGTAATAGTTTATGAAATAAAAAGTTTTAGAAGTTTTGAAGTTTGAAGTATATGGTAGAAAAATTACGATTCCTTATTTGTACTCTGTTGCTGTACCATAAATAAATGTTAGGTACATATTAAAAAAAGGCGGGGGCGGTGTGGTACCGTTCTAGAATAGTGCCCCCCTCGCTTTACCACTTGCCACGCTTTCTGTCGAAGGCTTTCCATTCCAGAACTTTCCTACCTCAACGGCAGTCCTTTCTACGTGCTATGTCCCCTGCCCACTGTCACTTAGGCTTATGTCGCTATCCTTAAATTTCTTACGGCTTGTCCGGCTCAGAAAAGTGTCAATCTTACGGGGAGTAGTAAGTGTCGGCGAGGAGAAACCCAACCGGTTGATGGGCAGCAGCGTCATGCTGCGTACTGGCTTGAACTGTGCTCACCAACCCGCCTCCGCAGTGGTGATTATGGGCAGATACCCCCCATATTATGTAATATATTAAGGAGGCGTGTATTCAGCAGTGGACTTTATACGGCTGATATGATAAATAGATATAATAATTATAGGTGTATAGGGATTCAATCAAAATCTAAGAAGCCCAAGCCAACCTCACCTGTAAGTGGTGCACCTGCCGATCAACGTACGAGGCTCTGGCCAACATGAATGTTCCCGGTAAGCGGCAATAGGTTAGCCAACTATTACGTGTGACCAACCATTTAATTGGCGAAGTGTGGGCGTATAATGCCTCTGCCTACCCCTTCGGCGAAACAGGCGTGAATGTATGTATTAATAATTTTACTGTTAAGATAACAATTACAATATTCATTTGCTTGTCACGTGTCTATCAATATTCATTTGAATGTCACATGGTATCTTACAGGTGTTACATAAGGCACCTTACTCATATGACCCCATTTTCGGATGTAACATCATCAAATGACCCTGACTGGCGGAGAAGGAGTTTGTGTCAGACTTTTAGTGACTAAAAAACATCCATGTGGATTCTGGAAACCTGCTCTGTACATAGCTGTACATAAATATTATATATAAACTATTTTTTTTCAATAAAAAAACTATACTTACTCTTCAGTAATTTCTTCTTTTGCCGATTCTTGGCCAATAACAACTGAAGCACTAAAAAAAACAAAAGTAGTACCACTTGAACAATTGTTGGTACAAAAAAATCATTTCATTTTATTAAAAAAATATATATGAATTCTTACCATTCATCGACACATAAAAGTAGTTCACTAGAACTAGCACTTGGCTTCTCTTCTGTCTTGCTATTTTAAACAATAAAAAAATAATAATGTTATAATAGTAATTACGATCACATCACGCCAATTATTTATTTTCAAGATAATTATCATTACGAATTTGTGTTTTTAATACTAAACATACATATTAAAAATATTGTTTGCAGATACTATATATCTAAATATTACATATACAATATAATACACTTTAAAATAAATTTTATTTGGGTATCATGTATATTATTCAAAAAATTTGTAGGTATAACATTTTTTTATAATAGAGTATATTTTATATGTATTGGGGGTATTTATCGTAAAAAAGATTTATTTAGTTTTTAGTGATTTTTTATTCAATTGGGGCTACGATAACGCACTTAAGGGAAGATCTTAAACAGGGCAGATGGATTTTTGCCCGGGGTCTGAAGCCCAACTGATGATTTGTTTTGGTGTGCACAAGGTGGAAGGAGGGAGACAATGCCCCCGCATACCACACACCCGGTGTGTGTGGTTATGTTGGACCTAAACCAATTATCCTCTCCCCCTTTAGTATTGCTACTGTGAAGGCGGCATCTGAAGCGATCGGCACCTGGGGAGGCACCGACGCGGCGCGCACTAAGCGGAATGCCAGGTGGCGTATGTTGGAAGGCGGAAAGCCTTAGCTGAAGGGACTCAACTGATGATGGTTGGTTATTGTATATATAGCGACGGGCCTAAGGACTTCTGTTTGCGCGATTCAGGATTTTCATTTATCTTTTACGTTCCGTTCATCGTTTGTACGGTGTCGCTACAGTTCTATGCACAACATGGAAGCAATACATCGTTTAGATGCTATTTATCTGTACGCTTCATTCATCGCTTGTACTGTGTGACATGGAGACCAAAAAATGTCAAGGCTTAGTTTCAGGGTTCAGTCTCCCACAAAACTACATAATAAGTTATTCAGCACTTTTGTAAAAATAGCCCTCAAGTTACGTTTTGTGGGAGAAAATAAACTTGTTGTTTGTTATTTGTTGTGTCGCCAAACATTTATGAATGTCGTAATAACTGAATATTAACGAGAACATTCACTACGAGCGGCATAACCCCTTTAACCCTATGTGGTAAGAAGGTGCTTGTATCACGTCTGTAATGTATTGATGACGAAATTTTAGCATCATAGCAGCTTTATAAAGTCCACTGCTGAACATACAACATACTTTTGGCAATAAATACTTTAAATGTGACATTAGCCTTAAAGTTCAAATTTTTTTATGTCGTAAACAACGTGATTACACTGAAATCACGAAGCTTATATGCAACAAATCAATTAAAAGTGAATCTAAGTGCCAGTTCCGAGCTGAACAAGTGCAAGAACAAGCAATAAACTCACAGGCTATGCTCTTTTTAATTATACATTGGTTTGTTACAATATTCATTTGTCTGTGAAGCTATACAATGCAATTTAATATGACATTAACAATATTAATGTTCAAAGTTCTCCCTAATAGACTCTACATTTTATTGGGAGTATTTGCCCATAATCACCACGCTGGGCAGGTGGGGTAGTGATCGCAGTTCAAGCCACGCAGGATAACGCTGCTGCCCATCATCCGGTAGGATATCCCTTCGTCGTCTCTTACGAATTCCCATGAGATTGAGGGTTTGGCACTTTTCTAGGCCAGTACCACAAGTCACCTTAGTATATTTAATAGTTAATTGGATAACACGAAAGAAATTTAAGGTTACCGATGTAGCCATGGAATAAGCAAGCTTAAGTAGCAGTGGGCAGGGCACATAGCACGTAGAACGGACTGTCGTTGAGGTAGGAAAGTTCTGGAACGTTCGACAGAAAGCGTGGCGTGGGACCTTTGCAAGATGGACGGATGACCTGATAATGATCGCAGGTTCACGATCATATGCCGGCCGCCTACAATAGGCCACACTGAAAATGTATGTGGGAGGCCTACGTTCAGCAGTGAACTTCGTTCGGCTTATGATGATGATTTGGGCAATAGGAACTATGTTATATGTATATGTAGTTGTGTGCATTTGTTCTGGTCTGGGTATTTTTCTATTTATATTAAGTAAGTTTTACAAAAAAAAAATTCATCCGTTATTTAGTATCCATAACACAAGTTTTTTTATGATATCTTGGACTAAATAATTGGTGTAAGTGTCAGAAATATTTATTTTATTTATTTATTTATATTGAACTCTGAACCGATTAGGTTGAGTAAAGGTAGGTAATCAAATGTTTTTTTTTAAATCGCTCTGCCCTATGAAAGAAGTTTTTATTTTAAATTCAATTATTATGTAAATCGTAATTCTTATCACACTTATACTTATTGACGTCAGTTTTAAAATGTATATTGTAGAAATAATTATTTTATAATAGCACGCAAAATAAATGCAAATAACTCTTATTTAAATTCATCTGCGAGGTTAGAACTCTATGTTAACTGGTTCTAAGCCGGCACTCTGAACCGATAGCCTACAGCCAATATGAATTTCGAATTTAATTATATAATATACACATACCTTCTACCAAGCCTAATTCCCGTAAGGGTAGGCAGAGACCACATCCTTCCACTTGCTACGATCTTGGCACACACTCTTAGCTTCATTCACGCTCATTAACCTTCTCATACACTTCCGTCTGCTTAGCATACTTTTGGCCTTCCCTTACCCCAAAACCTTCTAAATAATCCACGAATAATACTTCCTAAATCTTAAAACTACGTTAAAAAATAATATAATTAGTGAAATATCTTTACATTTTATCTTCGAACATGTTGAGAGCTAACAAGGTATGCAGCGAAGGGTTTACCCCTATGTCGTCGAAGTTTAGAATCGAATTATCTTGCTTCCACATAAGTAAACAAACCAAAACACTATGTATATTAATATTCAACAAAAACAGCTAACAGCGACGTACAAACTCAAATAACTCTGCAACATAAAAGGAAGGATGTTAGAACTGATAAAAACTATCGATAACGCCAATACAAAGAACTTTTTAAAAAATGTATACAAATTACGTCTAACATATTAACTCACATCTTATCCTCTTCGAAAAAGAAATCATCGTCATACTCCTGCATCATTTTCTTCGGAAAACTATTCACTAAAACAACATAAACACCGCCACGTCAAACTGGACTGTTGTGTTTGTCAAAATTATTGATTTTTCCCGCGTGACATTTGTAAGGAGGTCGGTCGGTAAGGCAGTGCGGCGGGAATTGTGTTTGAAAATGGAACAGGGTGGCGGGAATATTTTTCTATGCCGTGTTGTAATCAATGTTGCCAGTTGTTTAATTTTAAATCGGGAAGAGGAGTGCTTTATACTTTTTTAGTCGCAAACAAACTCAAACTTAGTTTAAATGGAGAAATTATATAGAGTGTGTACTTCTTTCCTGCTGAATTATTTGTGTGCTGATGGCGAACTTGTAAAACATAACAAACCAATTGGAAGCATAGCGTTTTATTCTGACAAAATTTACACATATACTTAGCATGGATTTAATTTTAAATTAAACTTTAAACAAACATGTCAAATTAGAAACGACAAAGAAGCTGTCCTTACCATAAAACCATTAACTACCAACTTCCAAACAATTCTTAATGCTAAACACATAAGTCGCTGAATTAAATATCAATAATGTCCCAACATGTACTTAATATCAAAAAAAGTCGAGAAGAAAAGAGGCAAGGTCGTGATTAAAGGAAATTAATCATCTTGCATCAGTGGACAGGGCAAGTTGGTGGTGGTTGTGTTGTAACAAAACAGCATGCATTAAAGGTTTGGAAACCGCTTCTGGCTGAACTGGAATGCTTTAAATGGAAAAGTTGCAATAATGATACGTGACGTGACGTCTCGTTTTTGCTTGTGGGGCAGTTGGGTTTTGTGACTCACACGGGTTGGTTTGGTCTACATAGAAGTACAATGAGAATTTTTATTGTGAGTAGTGTGACTTAGATATTTTTGAATTTTTTCGTGTGGCAATTTTTAGTTTCAAATTTTACAGGAAAAGATTTTTGTTAAAAATAGGCGTAGCTGTGATTCTTTTTTGAAATGAATAGCGCAAAAGAAAGGATTTATTTTTGATAATATTTGTGCGACAAGTTTCTGATGGTCTTCTTGGCGGGAAAGTGAAGCGTTATGACTGCAGTTTTGATTCATTTTTTAAAATTTGTGATATTTCGAACATTAATGTGCAATAACGGTGGATTATTAACCGTTAGGTGTTTGTGAACGTACATGAGTTGCTAAAATATGTGGTGATTTATTTGTTGGATGGAAACTTTATCATATTCATTATTTGGGGGTTGATTTGGATTCTAAGTGTTATATAAAACAAATATTGCAGTAAATGTGATTAAATTACTGAAAAAAATAATGCACAAAAAATTTATGTAGGTACTTAAAAAAGGACAAATGTTTATTTTGAAAAAAGTACAGGTTTTTGGGTCGGTATCCCTTTTTAAGCGTGACAATGCCTTAATCAGAAAAAGCTGCTCTGGCATAGCTTTAATTCATAAAAAAAGAATAAAACAATTTACGAACTAAAATATTTTATCTACTAAAGTAAAGTAAAGCAAAAAAGTAAAAAGTTCTTTATTTCATAAACTATTACATAGCACTTGAAAACGTCAAAACAAGATATACATGAAAAAAATTTTTTATATCAACCCTGAAATCACGAAGCTTAGATTCACTTACATGCAAATAAATAAAAATTAGGTGTAAGTGAATCTAAGTGCCAGTTCCGAGCCTCCGCTCTGTGAAAAGAACTGACAAGAAACTCACAGGCTATGCTCTTTTAAATTATTTTTATTACATGACACACACAGTGTAAATTTGATGATACTGAAAGGGTCCCCCGAAGCTGTAACCAATAAAGTAGCACTAAGGGAACCTTCCATCACAGTCAAGTAAGTATGTATTGTGAAACTGAGCTGAGCCTGTACAATAAGGGATGGTCACGACAATGATCTGGTTGACTTTTTATTCTAATATACACATACAAGTTGAAAATGACGGACCTACATGTGTTAGTGGTAAAGTAAAGTAATTTCGTGTCTATAAACAAAGATTATAATGTGATTACATAGTCTTAATTGTAAAGCACAAAAAAGAAGTGCACTTGATGTACTGAATTTTCAATAATATTCATTATATTATGCAAATTTAATTAAAACGGATTTAAAGTTGTTTTTATAAGAATTTTGAAATGTGTAAGGCGTTTTAAAGTATCTGTTTGGTAGATGTGTAAGAGTCAAGATCAGAAACTTTCTGAAATAATTTATTTCATGTATATGAAATATCATTACATGAGATTTGATAAGATGAAAATCATAGCATAAGTTTACATTATTATGACATAATTCTATAATAAGAGCACATATAGTTTAAATTGTTTAGACTGGTTTCTCAGTATGTATTGTTATCCTAATTTATATTTCATTAATCTACCTATAACGACATCTAGCGGATAGATTTTTGTTTTTATTGGGTTTCTAACTCAATAGGGTTCAGGTTATGGCGGGAACATAGTTTACAATGTCCGCTATAAATCTGCATTGATATGAAAAAAAGTTGTAATATAATGTGAGTTCAAATTAATATTGCTGAAAGTTTAAGGAACACCTACGTAACAGATTTAAAACTAACGAACTAATTTACTTTAAAACCTTATAAAACAGTAAATAATACAGTAAATAATCTCAACAAACACACACACACACACACACAAACACAGTCACTCACAAACACACACTCAAGCTGAGAGAGATATTAACATGCTTGATACTGGTCCTTTTTAGGATAATTGTGTGTCCGTTTATTGAGTAAGATAAATTGTTAACTAAGCGTGGCCCTCTAGCACATATTTCCCATAAGTACATCTCAGGGAACAGGGGTGGCTGAAAACCAGCGCCGTCTGGAGTGTATACACTGGACATCATGCTTATGCCATCACCTTTTGCTCTTTGGACTTTCGTAATTAAATTAAACGCTTGTTGTAAATTAAATATCTAAAAAACATTAAACCTTATAATGTAAATTAACATAATTATGTAAAGGGAAACAATAATTGTTTTTTTATTTTATTATTTTGAGAGTATAACATCGCGGCAGTAGGTATTTTATTTTCCGAAACTAGTGTAATTTCGAGTTTTAAGTATTTAAATTAAATATATTGGGTAGGATCCCTACGACTGGGTGGAGCGACGTTATGCGCAAAACGGCTGGCAGCGGTTGGTGGCAGAGCTGGAGTTGGAGAGCTATGTCCAGCAGTGCACCAAGATAGGCTGATGATGCAGTGGTTATGCGCTATACGGCTGACAGTTGGAGACGAAGAGCTGAAAACCGAGCTTAGTGGCGTGCCATTGGAGAGACCTATGTCCAGCAGTGGACGAAGATAGGCATAGACATAGATGATGATGCAGTGGACTTTTAGACATATTAATGTTTAGACAATATATGTATACACAAATGTAGGAATATAACATATTGCAGTGAATTCAGATTTCCTGTGGTGAGTGAAAAACTCCCTAGAAGCCTTTAGTAAAGTCTTTACTATTTTACTGGGGTACAAATATGACCTGACTTGACTTTGACGGACTTGACGTGATTTTGACTTTGACTTCGTGAGTAATTTTTTTATTTTTTATTAAATTACCAAACATTACTTATACTAATCCCAGTGACACAGTGGTTTTACTGGACCACTGCCATTCGCTACTGTTATAGTAATTCACAATTTGAAATATAAGGTCCTACAATATATATTAATTTACGCTCGCTCCCAGAAATAAAAATGTAATGTGATAAATTATGTGGTAGATCTATATAGATAAACATTCTTAGATATCTCAGACAACGCATAAAGCCCAAAACTAAGTGAAAATTAGGACGCCAGGCCAAGTAATAAAATCACATAATACTGGATAATTAACGAATGATTATTCTGTTAAAAACCAAACTCAACTAATAATAAATTACTTCATTAATATATATATATTATACAAACAAATAATAATAGCTCGAATCAGAAACTGATCACAATAGTACAGCGTCATCTATTGACAAGGTTGTGTCAACAGATATTCAAACTGTAACGAACGTTAAGTAAAAATTGTGTTACGGACGCTATACCGTTTTGTATATTTTCTTTGGATAGGAGTTATTTATTAAGTGACACATGTGAAAACCTAAGCTTAAGATGGTGGACGACTTGCAAAAATAATAATATTTGTATCAATAGGTGAATGGAAAAAAAAGAAGAATAATATAACCGAAATCAGAAGTCAAAAGTTTGACTCAAAAAAGCCACATTCATCATCATCATTTTAAAATAGTACCTATAATTCTCTTTTTTAAATGTATGGCAACATTTAAAAATACTGTTAATTTATAGATAGATTCCTGACGGATTCAATTCCTTTACCATGGATATTGTGCACTGTCAAACTTGTGTGTAACAAACTTTTTTTGTTACGTTTCAGTTCCATCTTTTGTGTCTATGTATGCTGCTTTACCCACCGACTTTATGCCAAGAAATGAGGATACATGTGGGGCCCATTGCAAACTTTGTGCGGACAAATTTTATTGGACATCCTGTAATTCACGATAAACAAGTATGGATAATAGATCCTGATGTCGGAGTTAGAAGAAGAAAACAGTTCGCTGAGCTTCACGGGGACAAAGCTGATAGACTAATAGAAAGATTGGGCTTAGGAATCGATGGGAAAGGAGACGAGCTGCTAGCACAACAGAGGCAAAGAGATGAAGGACATTTGGGAGGGCTCAACCAATACTTACCATAAATAAACGGTAAAACCTTAACCTTTCTGGTTACGATTTTTTTTTAAATATATCTGTCACGGGCGGGTATGAAGATAGACCAAAGATATGTAAAGTAATGAATAATCCTAACGATCATAACAGTTTGAAAAAATTATATTTAAAATAAATAATTTAATTTTTTTAGAATTGTTTTATTAACTGCCTCTTCTTACAACGAATCAAGGAGAGTAAATTTTTTTATTTTATTTCAAAAAGACACAAAATAAAGTATACTTCGTTCTGAGGATGATACGTCTGCGTATGTTCAAACCACAGTTCTATAATTCCATCGAATTTTTTATCCAAACTCCGTCAGTATAAATTTTAATATTGTACTCTTATAATAATAATTATATATATAAAAAAAATATTTCAGACCACAGTAATCCATTTTATTCGTAACAATGTTATTACAGACTAGTGTTAGTAATTAATAGGCACAATACATTGTGGGATACATTTAATACACACTAATCACTGCTGCGAAGCGCTCGTAGCTCTGCGGTGTTCGGTGGTTGGAAACGATCACCAAAGTACAGCAGCGTTTACAGAGGTCAGTCCTTGGATGGGTGACCGTTTGTGTGGCATTTGATATCAAGCGCTTCCGTGCTTCGGAAGGCACGTTAAGCCGTTGGTCCCGGTTATCACTAAATGTGGTAGTCGTTAAGCCATGTTAGAGGCCTCATGGGCGGCTTGAAAAATTCTAACAGCAGGACGCCATACACCTGCCTCCGCCAATCCGCACTGGGTCAGCGTGGTGGAGTATGACCCAATACCCTCACACCTTGATTTGTGTGAGGAGGCTCGTGCTCAGTAGTGGGACGTTAATGGGCTGTGATGATGATGATGAATCACTGCTGCGCCATTCCGTAAGAAATTTCGCAACAATGATTAATGTAATCACAGTCCAACCTACTTGCAATCATGCGCAGAATGCCGTTGGCGCTGCCGCGTACTCTGCGCACCAGAGATGTGCATCGTGTGCGCATTGTAGCGTAAAAGCAGTCTACACGATTAGTGGCAAACATACCTGATGCGCTGCAGAATCGCCGCAGCCGCATGAACGCATTATTATATTGAACTCGGAGAGCACTGTAGTATCTTTGGGTATAGTCAGCCCACAGGCTGCACGTGTAGAATGAAGTACAATAACATCTAAAAAGAGTAAATTTGACTTCCCGCGTACACCGTGCAAACCTGCTATGATGTTTGCCCTCACTGCCAGTGCCCTCCGTTCCCTCTCCAGGTCATCATTGTCTCTGAAGTCAGAGATTAGTCTTATGTCACATTCTAACACAAACGAGAAAAAATGTTATTACAATAAAGAAAAGTCTACGAAAAAGTGAAAATAAAGAATATAACGCTAACATAATAAAAACGACAAATATATAAGGAATTCTTGGCGGGAAAGTGAAGCGTCTTCTTCTTCCATTTAAATAATGGCTTCGTGCGTCTAGCACATTTAGCCAGTGTCAAGTAAGTGATATATTAACTATATATAATTCATAGTAAATGAGAATGAGTGGTGATAACAATGATAAATGGTAAATGAGATACCCTCCCCTAAGCCCCTTGAGTCCTCAGTAAAGATGTGGGACTATACTGAGATCTCACATGGACTCCTTGAGAGAATATGAAAAGTGATGTTGCGCTGCTTTGTTTGATTTACCAACACTTATGTATATTCACAAACACTTAACGGTTAATAATCCACCGTTATTACACATTAATGTTAGAAATATCACAAAATTAACTTGTTCTTGGCAGGAAAGTGAAGCGACATGTCTGCAGTTTTGTTTTATTTTCTAAAATATGTGATATTTCGAACGTTAATATTTGCTAACGGTATATTAATAACCGTTAAGTGTTTGTGAACATACATGAGTGTTGGTAAATGAAACAAAACAGTGCAATATAATTTTTCAAATTCTCTCAAGAAGTCCATGTGAGATCTCAGTATAGTCCCACATCTATATTGAGGACTCTAAGGGTTTAAGGGAAAGGGCATCGCATTTACCACTTATCATTTTTATCACCACTTATTTTCATTTACCATGAATTATATATTATTAATATATCTTTTACTTGACACTGGCTCAATATGCCAAACGCAAGAAACCAATATTTAAAAAAATGGTTGCCTGTAAAGTCGTTTTTACGGGCGAAGATTTTACGTGACAACGTCTTTTTCTCGGTAGAATATTTATTGATATGAATATAATTAAATTGCACAATAGGAACAAGGAATTGAATGAAAATAAGAATTGCACAAATTTTAACTATAGAAATATATTTTGTTTACTAAAACATTGTACACTAGTGCTGCGCGCGCGGCAGACCGATCATAGTTGAGTGGGAGAGAGACGCAAGGCATTCGCCGGGCCTCTCTCTCGTTCGGTGACTCATCGTAACGTTACCGAGCGTTACACTTTTTCATAAGTGACTCCCAGCCGCAACCTAATTTAAGACGTTGTCACGTCAAAAAGAAATTACAATTGAAATGGCGTAGAGGTCAGTATACTTGCACTCACTCCCAACATCGTGGGTTCAGTTCCCATGAAAAATATTTCTGAAGCAATAGAAGTCAACCTTTTTACTAGCTCCTGAAGTAAAGTAAGGTATGAATGTGGTTGAATGTACAATAACGGATATACTTAATCATAATAAGAAAATGGCCTCGTAAATTAACGTGACCGTCAGTGAACTTTGGGTTTTTTGTGACGAAAATATGGAAATAACCGTTGAATCATACCACATATTCATAGTTATCACATTATAGTATGGCCGACCGATATGGCGTGGTGGTGAGTATACCCGCACTCCACTCCTGAGGTAATAGGTTCGATTCCCACACAGGACAAATCTAAGTGTGTATAAATATGAATATTTATTCTGGTCTAGGTGTTTTTTCCATATATATTAAGTATGTATTTACAAAAAAAAAGTATTTATGTAAGTATGTTTATCCGTTATTTACTTAGTATCCTTAACACAAGTTCTTAATGATACTTATCTTGGAACTACATAATTAGTGTAAGTGTCAGAAATATTTATTTGTAGTGACGCAGGCTTATATCCTCCTGGTAATTAACACATTCTTTATTGCGGATACTCACAGAGCGTGAATGGGTCCTACGCACAGAAAAGAGACAAGTCATCTGATCTGTGGTCGTACGTATATTCATGCAAGCAGCAAATTGACATAATTATTTGTATCCATAGCATTAATATAACTCTAACTCTGTACCATACAATTAATATGTTATGAGTTACATAAAGAAGATCTTAAGATTATCTTCAACAGTAGTTTCGACATTGAGCGATCCTAAACCGCCTGCATCCACCGGCTTTCCGCCTCCTTGACCAGATCATTAAATCAGAATCAGAATTCTGAGGATATATACTTGTAAACTAATGTGTAAACTAAATGCTCAAAATAGAAACTGAAATGTTATTTTACATGCGAATGCTCTTTAGTCCGGGAGACAGTGTTGTAATGTAATGCTCGAAATTGAATCTGAAATGTGCCAATACAGGCGAATGCTCCTGGTGAGGAAGCACCTTTATGGGGTGCCCTTTGGATCGCCTAAAATTGTTTGTCCTAATATGGTTTGGCCAAACCGTTTTAGCCAGCGCCGTCTTAAACTAGGCTGGGGCCCTTGGGCACACAAGAATTTGGGGCCCTTTTTGAAAGTAAAGAAAGCGAATTGGAAAGTAAAAAAAGAAAAACACTTACATTTTTTACTAAGTACCTATGAAACCATTTATAGGTAATCAAATACAGTATAGGTTCTTTGGTTACAATTACATTAGCTGTTTCTGTCGCGATTTCTGTTGAGCAACATCTTCTATTATATATCCTTGAAGTAAAATTTTTAAGGATATCACTTTCTATGCACATAATTGACAAATTACTCAGTCGTTCTTGTAACATTAATGTTCGCAATTTATTTTTATTCTTTTAAGGTAAAATTATTGCGTGCGGTATTGACATAAGTGATCAGAGATTCCTAAAGTTTCGTTACAACGTCCATTAACTTTAATTGAAACTTTACGAATCTCTGATCACTTATAGATTTTACTCTATCTGCACCTAAATGTTCTGTCAAAACTTTCCATCGTTTTGTCGAAGCCGATAAATATTTGTACAAATTGAAAGAATGTTACTGCTTCAGTAATGCACTCAACAGCCTGAGCACCCACTTAATTTAGCGAATGTGCCGCACAACGAACGTAAATCGCAAATTCGCAAACTTCTTTTATTCTTGACTGAACACCAGAGTACTTTCCAGGTATATTTGATGCATTGTCGTAGCTCTGCCCGCGACAATCTTTTATAGGAATATCAAGGCTTGCAAAAAATAAATATATAAAATAAATGTGTGAGAGAAATTGTGGATCCTTCGGGGCCCCCGAGAATGGGGGCCCTGGGCACGGGCCCCGTGTGCCCTTATGGTGAAGACGGTATTGGTTTTAGCCTAAACTTAAAACGTACAATTATTGTATCGCCTAAAAAATGTTTTGCCACCATTATAGTTTGGCCTAAGAATTGAAAGGCCTAATTTTAGAAAGTCTAATGTAAAATAGACTAAACTATATTGGCATAACTTTATTTTGGCATAACGATTATTTCGCAAATTTATAAAAGCTCTTATTTTAGCATATCTAAAATGAAATGTGCCAATAATGTATTGGAATAAAAGTATAGAATTTAATTGAGAAAATAAATTGACAGAAGCTAATCGCTGCAAACCCGACTCCACGTAGTCTTGTCTGCCCTACCCTAGAGTGTAATTTAAGCCCGCGTAGGCGCGGAGGGGCGAGGCGGCCCGCGAGCCAAGGAGCAGGTGGTGAGCGAAAACCATCTGCGACGAAAAGCTCGCTAGGGACCGCCGGAGCCCCGCAGCGCCGAAGCCGTGACGGAAACTATGCATGCTGCATGCCTACATGCACGCTGCATGCCTACACGCATGCTGTGTTTTTGCTTGCATGCTGCATGTCTGCATGCATGCTGCATGTTATGCTGCATCATAGGAATTGGAAACTTTAGGGATTACGAATTGTTCTGCCAAATGACGCATTTGGTAAATGACAATGTGGCGATAAAAAGTTAGGCGAAGTGAAATTAGGGCAAACACGATTCAGAAGAGTGAAATTAGGCGAAAAAATTTTAGGCTTTTCGTTTGGGTGCCATTACAAATTAGGCGTACAAAAAATTAGGCGATCCGATAGGGACCCACCTTTATGATTACATTATATTGGGGGTATTTGCCCATAATCACCACGCTGGGCAGGCGGGTTGGTGATCGCAGTACCAGCCAGTACGCAGGATGACGCTGCTGCCCATCAAGCGGTTGGATTTCTCTTCGTCGACTCTTACGACTCCCTGTGAAATAAGAGGGGGTGTCATTCATTCATTCCACACTCTAGGCTGGTACCACACGGTAAATCACGCTTTAATTCCAAGTACATTAAATGCTTACTATCAGCCAGCATTTGGTCATTACGTCGAGTTATATGAAATGAATGAAAAGTTATTTATTTCAATATCACACAACATACACAACATAATAAAGAAATAATACAATATATAGGACACGTAAAGGTTGCATAATATTGAAAAAGGCCCCTGCTCAGTATTCGCAGTGAGTCTGTAAACAAACCCACTGCACTGATTTTCAGCATGGGCCAGATTCACCATTAAAAACTACAACAATAAACTAAAAAATATAAGACGCCAAAAAAAAAACTAAATTAAATTTAAAGTACAGTTACATTAAAGAATAACTTTTACGTTATAGAATATCAGTGTGAAATGCAAGGGGGTGGTATTCATGCATTAATTCCACATTCTAGGCTGGTACCACACGGCAAATCACGGTATGCAGCTCTTTAATTTTTCCAAATGCATTAACTGCTTACCATCAGTCAGCATTTGGTCATTACGTCGAGTTACATTAAAGAATAACTTTTAAGTTACAGACTATCAGATAATGTGTGTACATTATTGTGTATTCAAGGTCGAATCCATTTATTTACATACGTTACTACGTTTTCGCAATAGGAGTAAGTTCAGTTACTTAAGTAGTTGCTTAAGTATTATTTTTGTTCTTGCAGCGTGTTACCGAGACCTTGTGGAATTAAATTAAGTTATAATTAGAATTACATTTTGATAATTGGGACTCTTTTAAGTGAAATAAATTTTATAATGGCAATTATTGCGTATTAATCTACACTAGTCTACATCTACACTAATATTATAAAGAGGAAAGATTTGTATTTTTGTATGTAACAATTAAACTCAAAAAGAACTGGACCGATTTTAATTATTCTTTTTTCATTAGAAAGCTACATTATCACTGAGTAACATAAGCTGAAAAGATAGAACTACTAAATGTGATAATTAATTGTAGATCTTATAAATATCTACAAAAAAGTCCGCGACACACTATACCTACCTATGTCATGATGCACATCAACCATTTTTTTATTTAAAAATCTTGTTTTTTTTTGGAATACATTTAAACGCATTTATTTTACTTATGCTATTAATCCTTATCAAAATAAATTATTTCATTACTAAGTGCAGTTTATGTAGATAATATTTGGTCTTGGAATGATCAAAGTTGGACGTTTGGTTTTCAAGTTATGGCGAAATTAGATTATTACGATTTCTGCTGCACGGCGCCCTATCACGGGTCGAGGCTCCAGACCATCAGTTTATTTTGTTACCTTAAAATAATTTATCGTCAAATATTGTTTATAGAGAAGCTCTACAATAATCGCATTAGTTATCTATCCCAAAACAACGGGTTGCACTTCGGGACTGCCGGTAGGAGTGAAAACTTAGTCATCTACATAAAGTAAAGTAAGTAAAGTAAAGTAAAAAGTTCTTTATTTCATAAACTATTACATAGCACTTGAAAACGTCAAAACAAAATATACATGAAAAAAAAAAATTATATTAACCCTGAAATCACGAAGCTTAGATTCACTTACATGCAAATAAATAAAAATTAGGTGTAAGTGAATCTAAGTGCCAGTTCCGAGCCTCCGCTCTGTGAGAAGAACTGACAAGAAACTCACAGGCTATGCTCTTTTAAATTATTTTTATTACATGACACACACAGTGTAAATTTGATGATACTGAAAGGGTCCCCCGAAGCTGTAACCAATAAAGTAGCACTAAGGGAACCTTCCATCACAGTCAACTAAGTATGTATTGTGAAACTGAGCTGAGCCTGTACAATAAGGGATGGTCACGACAATGATCTGGTTGACTTTTTATTCTAATATACACATACAAGTTGAAAATGTTAAGCCCAAGCTTGTTTATCCGATAAGTAATCATTAACAGCATAATACCCCTTTTGAAGAAACTGCTTTTTAACTACAGTTTTAAAAGTTGCCAATGGTAGATCAATTATTTCCTGCGGAATTTTATTAAAAAATCTGATACTATTACCCAAAAATAAATTTTTTGTTTTGTGAAGTCGACAATTTGGCAGAGAGAGCTTATTTCTATTCCTAGTATTAAAATTATATACTTTTGACATAAAGACAATCTATGCAGCCTGCGGATAATGACTGCGTCGTCGATGTCAGTGTTGGTGTCTGTGAATTGAAGCACGAGCTGAAATATTTAACAGCGCCATCTTACAGCGCTATGATAATATACAATACCTACTAGCCCCGAAAGAACAAATTTGTGCAAAAGTAAGACGAAGTAACACTTAGTATTATGATTATTCGGTAGATGTCGGTAGTTTCTTTATCATATCAATTTCATTTTTATTTTATTATTATCTAGAGTTTTACAGTTGTTTATTATATTAGTATAATTTATTAACACAGGCGTTACTTTGCGGAAATCCATTGTAAGCAAGTGATGGATTATAAATATCTTCAATAATATCTTATAATATCTTTTTTGTGTTGAATAGTTTCTCGATTTTTCGGGAAATTATAGTAGCGCGGGAATTGTTACAAAGATATTTTTAATCCATCACTTGATTTATTTTCAGACCAAATATTCATAGATTGTTAGTAACAATAAAGCTTAAAAACTATGTAAGTAGGTATAATAAAAACAACAAAAGGAATATTTATTTATCCCTGAAAGACAGGCTCACCGTGCAGCTCAGTGAACCTGCCAACCAGGGCCGAATCGAATCGATCACCTACCATCCTCAGGACTCGGTTCGGGCCCTTCCCGACTGGTCTCCACCTTGTCGTGGTGGGTCGGCTGAGTACCTCCTGGTAGGGCGCAGAGGGCGCTAGGGAAAAGGTAACACCCAGAGATTGGCCTTAGTACTGACTACCGGGGGGGACGCTAAGAGTGACCTGTGGAGGGCGCAGGGGGCGGGCCAGGAGGGCCCGTCATGCAGCGCCAGGAGGGTCTTAGGCGGCGGGGGCAGGGGACCATTGCTGTCTTACCATGGACCCCCCGAGAAGTCGGCCACACACGCTATGGTCGCACAAGAAGGTAGGAGGGGCGCGTCCACTGCATCTCTCTGAGGAGGTCCTCCCAGTTTATGTCCGGGGGACGTTGGCCGCGGGCGGGGTGTCAGAGCTGCAACCCAGGTACTGGCCCCCCGCCTCTTTCTCAACAAGCGGCGGGCGTCGTAGGAATATTTTTAGTGGGTATTACTGCTGGCGGTCGTGTCTGCAGGTGGTGAGTCCCACACACCTCTCTCGGTCCCCCTTTGGCCGGAGACAGTGCGTAAATGCATTTTGTTACCGACGTAAATTTAAAAAAAGGGCTCGGTTCGAGTTTACCAGCGAGGCAACCTTTTTTCGCATTAATGCGTAAAAGCCATCCACGCTGGCATCGGCAAACATACCCGACGCACTACAGTAGCGTGGGAGCCGGAACAGAGCCTTGAAGATGTTGTTATATTGGACACGTAGGGCATTGTAGGATTTCCGTGTAAAGTTGGCCCACAGGCTACTCGTGTAGAATGTCTGGCAAATAGGCTTTAAAAAGTGTGATTTTAACTTCGGCTGTACATCGAGCAAACCTTTGTGCCAACGTATTACCACGTACCAACAACGCCCTACGCTCCCTCTTAATATTCAAATCATCACACATATTTTCAGTGAGGACATGACCCAAATATTTCAACTGAGTGACACGGTTCAAAGTCACTGCGTTCAGTGTAAGTGGTGGTATTGTGGAATCGCATTATACCGTGCGACAGAGCATAAGACTCACAGACCCCTAAAAGCTTATAAGCTTGCTTAATGCATGTGTGTCTTTCGTTGCAATAAATATTTTACCTTATCTATTAATATCAATCTAAATTATTTATCAATCTATCAGATATCATGGTGTTAGAATTAGTGTGGAAGGTGTGATGTGGTGTGATGTTTACTGCGCGTGATCCGCTTGTTGACGAGATCGCCATCCCTAACTCGTTAAATGAAGTAAGAGGAGCTTTTGGATGGCTTGAAACCACAACAGGACGCAAGATTTTCTCTGCCTTTTTCAGCAGCAGCAGTACTAGTCTTCTCACAGGACCCAGCCCTGTGAGAAGACTAGTACCTACTCTATAGTAGGCCGTATAATGAGCTGGTATAAATTATTTAATTTAATCAGTTATTCTATATTCTGTTCTATGATATTCTAAAGTCATTCCTATGTAAGACCATGGCATTTGCTGCCGCATCATGTGTTTCCTAGTTCCTATGATCACGAGTATTTTAAGCAGGGCGTCAAACGTCATTTCATGAGTGGGCGCGCTTTCTGCCGTGCTTGTTCCAGGATATGAAGCGCTTTTATTTTTTTGGACTGCATCGACTGCTTACCATCAGGCAGGATGTAGTCATTATGGCGTGTCAAATAAAAACTAGATTCGGTCTGTACGCTCAAGGCCCGCAAAAGAAGCTATGCAATAGCTTAATAAACTATGGTAGTAGTTCGATAGAAAGTTCGTTCGTTCTTGGCGATAAAGTAAAGCGTCATGTCTGCAGTTTTATTTTATTTTCTAAAATTTGTGTTTCTTCGAATATTAATGTGTAATAACGGTGGATTTATAACCATTTAATGTTTGTGAACGTACATGAATGTTGGTAAATTAAACAAAACAATGCTACATAACTTTTCAAATTCTCTTGAGAAGTCCATATGAGATATTAGTATAATCCCACATCTTTACTGAGGACTCAAGGGATTAAGGGGAGGGCATCTCATTTACCATTTATCATCTTTATCACTACTTATTATCATTTACTGTTATTTACATGTTATTAATATATCTCTTACTTGACACTGGCTAAATGTGCAAACAGCTCAAAGCCATTATTTAAAAGGAACAAAAAAAAACAACAAAATGCTGACACATACTGAACTAGATCCCTTTTGGCGCAGCAGTACCATCCATTGTTTATTAACAGTTTCAAGCTTTTTTTCGATAAGATAGATTATAAGTCTGCAGAAAATAAATGTTTTGGGGCTTATTACTATACAACATACATACGTTAAACCTTACAACATACATACGTCAAAATATATTTGACACCTGTAGTCTTTCTTTATTTTACTTTATTTTAAATAATGGCTTCGTGCGTCTAGCACATTTAGCCAGTGTCAAGTAAGTGATATATTAATAATATAAATGATTCATAGTAAATGAGAATGAGTAGTGATAAAGATGATAAATGGTTAATGAGATACCCTCCCCTAAGCCCCTTGAGTCCTCAGTAAAGATGTGGGACTATACTGAGATCTCACATAGACTCCTTGAGAGAAAATTTTAAAAGTGATGTTGTACTGTTTTGTTTGATTTACCAACACTCGTGTATGTTCACAAACACTTAATGGTTAATAATCCACCGTTATTACACATTAATGTTAGAAATATCACAAATTTTAGAAAATAAAACAAAACTGCAGACATGACGCTTCACTTTCCCGCCAAGAAGTCACCACCTGTAGTCTGTCTTCTTCTTCCATTTAAATAATGGCTTCGTGCGTTTAGCACATTTAGCCAGTGTCAAGTAAGTGGTATATTAATCCTTACTAATATCCTTACTATAATAACTCTGTCTGTCTGTCTGTCTGTCTGTTACTCATTCACGCCAAAACTACTGAACGGATTTGAATGAAATTTGGTATACAGATAGTCTAGACCCTGAGAAAGGATATAGGCTACTTTTTATTGCGAAAAAGGGGTTTTAAATACTACCCAAAGATACTATTTCACGCGGACGAAGTCGCGGGTAACAGCTAGTTATATATAATTTATAGTAAATGAGAATGAGTGGTGATAAAGATGATAATTCGAAGATGATATACCCTCCCCTAAGCCCCTTGAGTCCTCAGTAAAGATGTGGGACTATACTGAGATCTCACATGGACTCCTTGAGAGAAAATTTGAAAAGTGATGTTGCACTGTTTTGTTTGATTTACCAACACTCATGTATGTTCACAAACACTTAACGGTTAATAATCCACCGTTATTACACATTAATGTTAAAAACATCACAAATTTTAGAAAATAAAACAAAACTGCAGACATGACGCTTCACTTTCCCGCCAAGAAGTCCAGTTTTTAAACCTTGTTTTTTCTTTAGATTTTGTTTTGTAATAAGCCCCTTTAAGATTGAGTTTAAATTTGATCAAATCAGCTCTTTGTGTTGTTAAGATTACGCCATCAATAAATAAAAACATAACTTATATTTTTTTTATTTATTTCAAGAATTACAATATCGAGACACAATAAAATAAAAATTAATGCTAATGACAATTAAAGAATATAACCTAAAAATTATAAAAAATATAGGACATCTAGAGACTTAGCCTATATGGGAAAATTATATTTGGATATTTCTTTAATAATAGAGAGTAAAAGCTTATCGATAAATTTGTCGAAGATTCAAATTTTTTAAATATTTTTTTTGAAACTCCGAGAATTTTATCGTTACAATTATAATAGCTATAATCATTAAAAATACAGTATTTTACTTACTTATCTAGTAGTCATGGTTTTAAAATAAGAGTTTTCAAAAATCATAAAACTTAAATCTTTTTTAATTTAATTTACATATTTGAATTAAATTTTAATTAGTTTTTTACTCACACTAGGCTAAGAACATTGTTACTAACAAAATGTGGAATTTCTGAAATAAAAATTTATTATTATTATTAATTTACATATTAGATTTTGATTTAAATTTAATTTAATTCAAACATGTTAACGGATTTGTTTCATGTTCTGGAAATTTGGTAAATGGGGATTTTTATATACTTTAATGTAACGTAGTCGTCTATTTCATTTAAATTTACTTATTGATTTAATTCAAATCAATTCAATCTTCCATTGCTTGAGTAAAGCAATGCTACCATGCATTATCTTATACTCGCTTTATAAATGAACACTAGGTTATTTAAACTCTTATCATAAAACCACTACAATCAAATAGATTAAGGTATAAAAGACTAAAAATACTATGACTGTAAGAATATATGAAAACACTATAAAGTAAAATAAAAAATATAAATGCATAAGTATCAAAGAGGATTCTAAGCTAAAATCGAAGATTAAGTATTTGTGACTGTTTCTCTTATTAATTAAGTATTATGACTTAATAATTAAATTAATGTTAACTTTAGTACAAATCTATCGGTTTTTATATAGATTTTATGATAAGATTGATGAAAAATTCATTTTGTCGTTTATTCTTTATTACGTTTCTTTTTCGTATTCTTATGACTTCTATGTAACTTTGTTTAGTACACACGCTGTTCATAAACACAAAAATTAACCAAAATCATCAAATAAAAGTTATACTTAGATAAAGTACAGATTTAAGTAGTATATCAAAGTAAACTTTAGCTTTACAAATATAGCGTAGTATTGTAAAATGTCATTGGGTGCATAGGGGCCAAGACCTTAGAAGCCCAAGCCAACCTCGCCTGCAGGTGGTGCACCTGCCGGTCAACCGTCAAGGTTCTGGCAAACATAAAAGCTCCCGGTAAGCGGCAATAGGACGACGACGACGCCACCTATCACGAGGGACCAACAATGTAATTGACAGTGTGGGCTTATAATTGTTATTGTTGCGATTGTTCCTATGTAAGTATTTAAAATGTCTAGGTAAAAATCTAGAAAAATTTCAATCCCTGGACAAATGAGATTTAGATCCGCATATTACTTATTAGTTGAAATAAGTAAAATTGTGGTCAGTAAGCACCTGAATAGTATTCAACACAGTGATTAATGTACAAAACAAATTAATTGGATTGAATTGAATTGACAAATTCGGATCGTCATGTGATTCAATTAGTTTATAAACAGCGTGCGTATTCTAGTTCTAACGCTGTACCGTGATGGTGTAAAAAATACCTTATGGTGTTTAAGATTTACGTGTAAACGTCTGTGAATGTCAATCACATTTACTGACTTTACAAATTGACCCAGACCATGGTCAATGATGACCAATATAAGGTGAGCATTGAAAATAATCTCATAACCTCACAATGTGACTTGCTCAACCATGGGCGTCCTTAAAACCTCGGTGATACAGCGCTAGCAGTCAATCTTATATTATTTAATATGTATTTTTGTGTGTTATTTGTATCACACAATAGTGTTGCAAAGAAGGCTATATGTAAGGCACCGTTAAGTTATATTATTACATAACATATCTCTTTCCAAATTTCTTCTATGCAGCGTGTAGGGGACAGCTCGTCATTCATAGAGCAAATAGTTTTTAGATTCTCTCTTAAATTTTCATAAAAATTACTGTCATGAAAATTTTTAATAATTTTCTATATTTACGTGACGTTGAACTTGTGAACTTTGCTACGAAATAAGCCAAACTTGAATAAATTAATTTAAATTTAGCATTCTTGAATTTTCTACTTTAAGTAATCCCAAAGTAACTATACTATTTTATTTAATTTATGAGCAAATATTTAAATTTATATTCAAATCCAAAGTCCTTGCGAGACATGGGAATACTACTCATATATTAAAACCTATTGGTATTTGTAATGTGGCTATGTAATAAATAAAAAAATAATTGAATTTAATTCTGTTAGCTGTCTCCTACCCGCTGTTAAAAAAATAAGAAAAAGACAAAAAAAATATAGAGAATTCATTCGCTTTGTTAACACATTCTTATTTCTAAAAAGAACACCAAAAAAAGTTTATTACACCTTAATATGGCATTAAAATTATAAATAACGATTTATAATTATTAGAGATCAAAATTAAGTTTACTTTGAGTTTAAAAACGGATTTTCGACACAACTCTACTTTGACAATATCAGTAAACACCATTGAACCATATATTCGTAAATATAAAAATTATGACTTAATCAGAGAAAAAGGCCGTCTTTGACGCAGTCTGTAAGTCAGCAATTCTATTCCCAAGGGCTTAGAAAAAGTAACATTTGACAAACGATATCGAAGGTCGATAAATGTTTACTGAATTGGCTTGACAAAAGTCGCTTTGTATCGACGACAAATTTTATACTTATCGAATTATGTCATCGTTTGTCAAATGTTACTTTTTTAAGTCCCTGATATTATCAGAGTATTGTTGTGTCTTGTCGAAATTCAGTATTCATACTTCATATTGTTACATGAATATACAATTAAATGTTCCTTTATAAGAACTTCGTGTAGGTAGTGATTGTAAAGACCATTTGTAGTAAACAAACATACACGGCAATGATATTGGTGTTTCATATTAGATATTTGTCGATCAGATATTTCAATAAAGTATGGTTTATTCATTATGCAATAATAAACAAAAAAATTTAAAATGTAATACTTAATCTTTAATTCTGTCATTCTCGTCATAGAGTTCATTAATAGCATTTTTTAACTTTCCGCCGAGTTACACTTCATTAAAAATTACAATATTATTAACGAAAGTTTTTAAAAATACTTTTGAAAAAAATCTAATAGAAAAGTATTGGAATATAATCAAGTGGAATGGTCAGTTACAAAAACACATCATTCTTGTCAATATTATTGTTACTTATTATTTAAAAAACTGATACACTGAACTGATGAACTTTTTCAGCAGCTTGCCATCCAGACCTGAAAAGTAAAAAAAAAGAAATATTAATTATTGTTAAGAAATAATTTTACTTACAATTTCTTAATGATACTTATCTTGGAACTAAATAATTGGTGGTATATTAAGAGAATATTTATTTTATTTCAAATTTATTATACGCAATGTTTAGGCGTTGAATAAAGTATGGGCGTATTCATAATATATAATAATAATAATTTATTTATTAACCAAAAATTTACATAATGAAGTAGTACAACTGAAAGCTTACAAATAATGCCATAAATTACAAATTGTAGCATCTGCTGCCGAACTGGGATGTTAGTCCCGTATTTCAGCATTTAGCGCCTCTAGCCTCAGAGTAAGTATTACACATTATGTATAAACCACAACGTAAAATTATGGTATTTATAGTACTAAATAACAATTAAAAAATAATGTGAGGCTCCTTCCAATAGCTTAGGAGTCAAACCAAGTGGTGCACCTGCCGATCAACGGACGAGGCTTTGGCGAACATATTCGTTCCCGGTAAGCGGCAATAGGCTCGCCACCTATTACGTGGGATCAACATCATAATTGGCGAAGTGTTGGCATGTAATATGCCTCTGCCTATACCTTCGGAGAAAAATGCGTGAAAATATGCATGTATGTTTATGCGTTTGTATATGTATGCGTAAAAACGGCCCAACTCTTACTAGGCTTAAAGAATACTAAATATAGAGATAGACCAGACTTACATCTTAACGTGCTGTTAGATTTACATAAAGCTGCTCAATAGAACTCTAACTTGACTCAAGCATGAACATCTTATGGTACCTATCGAAGTACGGATATTAATGTCACATAAACGGTCACCTATGATTTCAAATCATTTAGCACCTCAGAGCTCAAGTCTAAACCTTTGCACATTTAACGATCAAAATGGCGTGGTGGCGAGTATACCCTCACTTCGCTCCTAAAGTCATGGATTCAAATCCCACAGAGGACAAATCTTTGTGTGCGTATGCACACAAAGATTTTTTCTGGTCTAGGTGTTTTCCTACGTATATTCCTTTATTTATGTATGTTTATTTGTTATTTAGTACCCATAACGCAATTTCTTAATGATACTGATCTTGGAAATCAATAATTGGTTTTAATGTCAGAAAATATTTATCATTTATTTATTTATATCTAAATACTTAAGCTGTAATAAGTTTATATGCTATTCACTATCCAACAGCCGCTTAAAGGGTGTTGCCCTACACAGGATGCGGATACCCAATAAATAATTCAAACCTTATTTATAGATCGCTTACCGGAAAGTCTTGACTGCTATCCGATAGAAGAACATACTGGTACGTAAACGTATATATCATAAATGACACGGCGGCGGGAGAAACGAACTAAATAATAAATAAATAAATATTTTCTGACAATTACACCAATTATTTAGTTCCAAGATAAGTATCATTAAGAACTTGTGCTATGGATACCAAACAACGGATAAACATACTTACATATTTTTTTTTTATAAATACATACCTAATATACATAGGAAAACACCCAGACCAGAACCAATATTCATGTTCATGCACGCAAAGATTTGTCCTCTGGAGTGAAGTGCAGGTATACTGACCTCCACGCCATATAGGTCGTCAAAACTGGCTAATTTCTTGCCCAATTCTTCTGTAATCAGTCTTCTGCCTGCAGTGAATGGCTTTAGTGTTAAAGTTGACGTTGAAGTAAACCATTAAGACTGAGATCACTCCTATGTATTATCCCTGTATACCAGGCAGTCTTTTTTTGTGAAATAATAATAATAATAAATCTTTATTGAATCCATTAAACAATATATCCAATCATCATCTTTGGATCCCAAGCCAACCTCACCGCGGCCGTCCCTGCAAGATGGATGGACGAGGTCGTCAGGTGGCAAGAGTTGCAGGATCACGGATCCGATGGCTGCCTGCCATCGGTCATATTGGAAGCTAATGGGGGAGGCCTACGTTCAGCAGTGGACGTCTTAGGGCTGATGAAGATGATAGCGACATGTAAGCAGTTCTACTTTCACATATAGCATCATATAGGCATCTGCGTAAGAGTAATACCAGCGTAATCAGAGCTTCGAATACATTTGAATGTTAGTCGCAATAATTATAGCTATTTCGTGTGCTATCTAGTGCAGTTAACTTCTAAAAGGACATTCCAATGTATATTAGTACCTCAATGTGGTGGGGCAAGGCAGATTCTTGACAACTTTTTCTCCAAGAAGGCTTCCGTCCTAGTCAAGTGGGATTTCTTGGGTGGGAGGGTGGTTCTTGTAGCAACCAAATTTGCAAAAATCACTTTGAATTAGACTTGAGACAGACTCATGCATGTACTACAGCTCATGAACTGGATGATAATTCTAAAGTATTCTAATATTAACGATTTAAGAATTATATTATATTGTTAACAAAAAGAATTGATAAACACATTAAAATTTTAACTTTTAAAATTTATAGGTACAATTCTTGAGTTGGAAGAGTATAAAAAGGTCAAAACGTTGGTTGAATTATACCTATTATGTGTTAAAGGAAATTCCAAATTCAGATCTCACATAAGATACTATTTGCAGCTTGTTTTTTGAATTAGAATTATATTATGTTAAATGTCTTTAAGGTATGTCTTTCCAAAGTTAAATCGTTACATGTAAGATCAATTTTGAATTTGAAATTAGAATGTCAATATATTTTAATGAGAATTCTAATGTCGGATCTCGCAGAAAGGAACTATTTTCGATTAGAATCAAGTTATTAGGACGTTTCGCCATTACAAGACACTCCTCTATCGCGGTAAAAGCAAAATTTTATACAATCACGCGACACTATGACACAAGCATAGTAAAAACAAGAAGGTAGACTTTGTTTTTCGGATAAAAATACATAAATACTTTTATTTTTTGTAAATACATACTTAATATACATAGAAAACACCCAGACCCACTGGGAATCGAACCCACGACCTTAGGAGTGGAGTGCGAGTATACTCGCCACCACGCCATATCGGTCGAGAAATGCCAATGATCAGCAGTGGACTTTATAAGGCTATTATTATGAAGATGTCATACTTATTTATGTTTACTATGACTCTAGGGTGCGGTTTAAAGCGAAATGAAGGCGAGGCCCCGCTGGGAACAGACGAGCATTAAGTAATTAAATACGTTTTAGCATATCATGTCACAAAGCAATTAGAATGGTAAAGTAAGATTTTAAAATTGAAATTGTTTTATGTTTTTGTTTAGCTAGAAGTGGGATATTTCACTTACAAAAGCCAATGTCGTTAATGATTTGTCATAGTCCATATAGGTACATTTATTTTTCTCTTAGGAACATTTACAGTCTTATTTCCAATTGATTTCATCATCATCATCATTTCAGCCCATTAACGTCCCACTACTGAGCACGAGCCTCCTCTCACATATCAAAGATTGTGATTTTATTACTTTTTTTATATTTAGTGTACAATAAAGTGTTCATTCATTCAAAGTTTGAGGCTATGGGGTCATACTCCACCACGCTGACCCAGTGCGGATTGGCGGAGGCAGGTGTATGGCGTCCTATGTCAATTTATCAATTGATTTACAATATACTTAATCCTATTGCCATTTACAAATCTCCACAAATATTTTTAAACACAATAAATAACTTATCAGATTAATATGAAAAGCCCAATTACAACATATCGAGGGTTCCGTGCTCAAACCCAATAAGTGACAACATCAGATACTTAATTTCTGCCGCTTTTTCTTGTGATATTATCAAATAAGTCGATTTCAGAAAAGAAGACTGAAAACTGAGGACTTCATAATACAATAAGTAAACCTTTTAAGTTTAATTTTTTTTAATTAACCGATAAATTCTTTTAAGTACTGTTTTAAGCCCAAAAACACTTATCGGGTTTAAGCACGGAACCCTCGATATTACTTTCATTTAATTACCTACTACTAGGAAAAAACTTATTGCTTATAATCTGCCTTACTGCAGCGGCACCAGAACAATACAAGTCAATATATTCGAAATATTGATATATATAAAAGAAAGTTGTGTTAGTTAAACTATTTATAACTAACGCACAGACAAATCGACTTGGCTATAAATTTGTGGGGAGGTAGCTCAGATCAAGGACATCACAGATGAATTACACAAAGTAAAATTTAGACAAGAACATCAGATATGACTAACACAAAATAAAATTATAACGTATTCTGAGAAAGCACTTAATAAATACGCTACCATAGATGCTCTCCGTAATTATAATTAATATAATCTAATTGCAAAAAAATAATGTATAATTTGAATTATAATTTGAAATTTAAATATAATAATAAAATAAAATGAAATTTAAATATATAATTTGATTTAAATATAATTTGATTTAAATATAATTTGAAAATGATTTAATGTATTTTTAATTTATAATAGTTTATAGTAATTGATCTTTCAGTCAAACTGTTAGGAACGTTTTGTAGGACATTCTTTTTACTTATATGAAATACAATGTACTTTGTTAATAAATAAATAATAATTATAAATAAGGAGACATACATAACATACTTTTTGTCCCGTTCCCATTGGACGTGACATAAAACGTGATGTAACCAAACGCAACTGACATGGAATAAAAAAACGCAAACAAGACTTTCATAGCTGAAGTTACAAACTAGTGACTTAAAACGTGGTGTAACTAAACGCAACTGACATGGAATAAAAAACGCAAGCAAGATTTCATAGCCGAAGTTACAAACTAGTGACATAAAACGTAGTGTAACCAAACGCAACTGACATGGAATAAAAAATGCAACACAAGACTTTCATAGCTGAAGTTACAAACTAGTGACATGAAACGTGGTGTAACCAAACGCAACTGACATGGAATAATAAATGCAAAACAAGACTTTCATAGCTGAAGTTACAAACTAGTGACATAAAACGTGGTGTAACCAAACGCAACTGACATGGAATAAAAAACGCAAACAAGACTTTCATAGCTGAAGTTACAAACTAGTGACATAAAACGTGGTGTAACCAAACGCAATTGACATGGAATAAAAAAACGCAAACAAGACTTTCATAGCTGAAGTTACAAACTAGTGACATCAAACGTGGTGTAACTAAACGCAGCTGACATGGAATAAAAAAAAACATCGACATATAGCTGAAATTACAAACTACTGATCATTTTCCCGGGGTAACACTTTTTTAAATATGTACCTGTAGGTCACGCACACGCCTGCTAGTAATTAAAAAAATTCAGTCAAAATCTGGTTAGATCATCAGAATCTGAGCCCTGAACTTATGTCCAGGCTACATTTGGATAATGCTGGGATGTTAGAATAAAAATAGTTTATAAAAGTTTGACTCCAGAAAATTCTTTTAAACGCCAATTTAAAAGCTGACGCGCCCATTTACTCTGGACCAAAAGCTCGGATTGCTAGAACTCATATTTGTTTTTGGCATGTATATAAACTTCTTGATTTCAGTATAGTCATATTACGGTTGTGTTTTTATGTTTCATTTTGACATTTTCATGAACTATGACATAGTTTATGACGAAAAATTTTTGATGTTGGCTATTTGATTAGAAAATTATTAGGCTAAAACTGGTCAATTTTAATTCTCCCGCCGGGTCTGATTTTTAGGACTGCGTCGACTGCGTTACCTTCAGGCAAATAAATAGTATGTGCAAAACCACGTGCTTAAGCTAGCATACAATTATTTCGATATAAACACCGCTGTCTCACTGTCAACAATAAATATTTGCATTCAGCGAAATGCCACAATATTTCTCAATTCATTTGCATATTCCAAGTATTCGCTGATTCACTCATAACACGCTAACTGTTCTTTTAATTTATTCATTAACTTAACTAGCTAGCGTCTATGACTTTTTCTATGGCAGAATGTTGTCTTACTTGTCCTAGCATTATCCCTGTTGCACTAGAATTTGCTTAGAGCCCAGCTACATTGCTGATGTAATCAGATTTGACTGAATTTCAGTTATTTATTACACGGAGCAACTGCCGTCTGACCTCAGCAACTCAGGGGGAAACATCATTTTATGATTAAAGCAGTCAGGGTATTAGAAGATCGGGGTGCCAGAAGCTACAAACCCAGGCACTGGCCTCCCACCCCTTTTTCAACAGCGGTGGGCGTCGTCGGAAGTTTTTTAGTGGGAGGATTGCGGTGGTCGCGTCTGCCGCAGTGAGCCCCACACTCCCCTCCTGGTCCCCCCTTTGGCCGGGAGACAGTGCGTAAACATACCGACGATAAAAAAGGGGTATTAGAAGACACTGACTTCATATAACGACTGCGATGTCGTTGATGTTCATGACAGCCGGGACCAACGGCTGAACGTGCTTTCCGAGGCACTGAGCAAGCGATAATTACGCACATAACATCGAAAAGTCTTATGTCGCGACTAGGGTTTAAACCTGAAACTACTTGATTATCTAAAGCTTATCGTAAAACCGTAAGTGTTTGTACAAATGATCGACAAATTAAATCTACACCTCAATTTCAATTTGAGTTTATTTGTTTCGATATTGCATTTAGCATCATGGCTTCCGTGTTTTTGGCTAAAATAAATGTACCTACTGATTAGTTCCTGAGAGATATAATGAGCTGCCTTTTATATTCTACAAGGTGGTATTCCTAAAAATAATACATAAAGAAATTGGCCTAAACAAACAAACGGTCGTTTCGGTATAACCTGGAGTCATTAAAAAATACTTGCGAATTTGAAGTAAAAAGGCCGAAAAAAAAGAGAGACGCAACTTGAAATATGTAATATTGAGAAACTAAACTGGTTATTTTTACCACACGTTCTCATGTGTTATATGATGTAGATTTATGTGTATTTATCCATATATTTTCCGTACAAAATGACAAAGAACAATCAAATTATAGAAACCCAATTTTACCTATCTCACATAACTCCTCACGGAAACAGCTCAATTTTAGCGATGTCACATAACTCACACCTTAAGGGAAATGATCACCGCAGTCTGTAGACGTTTACAAACTAAATCATAAATCTTTATTGCATCAAGTAAACAGTAGGTACCTAAGTAATACAATGAATACTGATACCCCGTAGGGGCACTGCAAATTGAGAGGGAACATAAACATATTACAAAACTACAGACTTAATTATTCTATAAACTAACAAACTCACCAAAACACAAATATGAAATCAACAAAAAACAATATTGTATTATTATTATATTTAACATTAACTCATAATTTATATAATAAATCACTATAGGCTTTTAATAGTTTGTCGTCAAAATATTCGTGAAGTGTGTAATAACATTTCGCAATCAGTAAGTTTTTTAATTGTTTAGTAAATTGTTTTATGTTATCTTCATTTTTTAGGGACTCAGGCAAGTGATTATAACTGTACATTTTAGGGAGACTTTGAGTGCTTAGCAGTCAGTCTCGGTTTTCACTGTATATGATAGTCGTTACCTGAGTAAGAGACGATATTGTGCGGCTTGATAACTTGGAAATGTATCTAGCTATAAAATGCTCTATCTACCTCTCTTCTGGAACATGGATGGTTTTTAGTCAGTAAAAGTCTGACACACCCTTCCGCTCCACCCACAGCGGGAGAAGGTCATTAGATGATTTTCCATCCGAAAAAAAAAAGATACATCCATGTATTTGCAGTCGTTAAACCAAAACAGTCGATTTGATACCTTCAACCCTGAACTTATAACATTTGTCCGTTCTAAAACAATAAAATATTCACAAACAATTCAATAACTGTGGAGTATTCGTCGTCTTGTCGTTAATCCATACGGTTCCTACTACATACTAATATTATAAATGCAAAAGTAACTCTGTCTGTATCTCTCTTTCGCTTTAACGCCAAAACTACTTAACCTATTGAAATGAAATTTGGTATCAGATGGTCTAGAGTCTGAAAAAGAACGTAGGCTACATATTAAGTAAAATAAAGGTTAATGGGGAGAAAAAAAGGATACAATTTTGTATGGAAAGTTATAACTTTCGAAGCTATAAGCGTAAATTAGGTTTATTATTAGCTGATATTAGCCTGCAAGTGGTGCACCTGCCAATCAGCAGACGAGGCTCGGACGAACATTACTTTGCCCGGTAAGCGGCAAAAGGCTCGCCACCTATTACATGGGACCAATTATATAATTGGCGAAGTGTGGGCGTATAATATGCCTCTGCCTACCCCTTCGGGGAAACAGGCATGAATGTATGTACCAGTACTTCTCTATCAAAATTCTCACAACTGGCAAATAAACAGCCATCTTAACGAAAACAATGTAACATAAATACAGCTTAATGAGAAATCTAAACAGAATTTATTGCGCTGTGACTCAGACTTTAGTTATAGTCGGGGATTATTTGCTAAATGTATATGTTAAGCTAGTGGTTCGCGCGCGACTTTGTCCGCGTGAAAGTTGATTATATCGTGCAGCTTGTTTAAATAAGTTTACATATTGTTGCTCTAGATGTGACAATTCGTAAATGCAATTTTAAGTTTTCATATACAATGGTTGAGTATAGCACTGTTTCTGTTGGAATATACTATTAGTTTAAATTTGTATGCTATCGGCATAATCCCAGGAGTGTATAGGGATCCCCTCGACTGGTCTCCACCTTGTCGCTGTGGGCTGAGTACCTCCCGGTAGGGCGCAGAGGGCGCTAGGGAAAAGGGAACACCCAGAGATTGGCGACTCTGGGGGCCCTTAGTACTGACTACCGGGGGGGAAACTAAAAAGGAACCTGTGGAGGGGGGCCCATCAAGCAGCGCCAGGAGGGTCTTAGGCAGCGGGGGCAGGAGTCCCTGTCTAGGCACCATTGACACGGGACAAATATATTAGTAGCTTACACCTCATCGCTTAGCATAGCATATATCTGGAGAAGAACCCCTAATGCTGCCAAGAGTAAGCAGTTCGTATAACACAAGTAAAATGTATAGGTCAAAAATAAAATGTCTTTAAAGGATCCTAAAAATTTTCTACCTGATATCTAGTAGAACTTGTACATTAAATGTTCTATGTTCCAAATAGGCAAAGGTCACTCATTCCTTATTTGTCTTTAGTTTCATCTTTTTTTTTATAATGAATAAGATCTTTTTACAAAGCAAAATAAAAAAATGTTTAAGTGTTAGCTCATTGAACTGCAAAGCTCACCTCACCAAAACAGGGCTCACATAAAAGAGTTAGGACTACAAAAAGAGGGTTTCAATAAATTAAAAAAATATATATTTTCTGACAATTACACCAATTATTTGGTCCCAAGATAAGTATCATTAAGAACTTGTGTTATAGATACAAAATAACGGATAAACATACTTAATATAAATAAGAAATTCATCATCATCATCATCATCAGCCTATACTAGTCCACTGCTGGACATAGGCCTCCCCCAAATCGCGCAAAGCCAAGAACTTGAATGGTTGCATTTCAATGAATATATTAGGTCGGGGAAAAAGTCTTTTCGCATAACGTTGGTATAAACTTATTATAAAATTGGCTGGTTTTGGTAACATTAAAAAGGTTCCATTATAAAGAAAAGAAAAAAATAAAAAAAAGTTGTTTCCCGCTACTTTTCATTTGTTTTTCTCTCCGTAAAAATAAGTGAATCTAATGAAGAAATTCGATACATTTTAAAATTTTATTATAAAAAAGGCAAAAATGCAACTCAAGCAGTGAAAAAAATTTGTGATGTTTATGGACCTGATGCAGTGTCAGTAAGAGTAGCACAAATTTGGTTCAAACGTTTTCAGTCCGGAAATTTTGATGTTAAAGATGCACCTCGCTCTGGTCGCCCTGTTACGAATAAAATGGACGCCATTTTTGAAAGAGTGGAGCAAGATCGGCATATTAGTAGTTACGATGTAGCTGAAGAACTGGGAATTGACCACAAAACAGTTTTGACCCATTTGAAGAAAGCTGGTTATACAAAAAAGCTCGATATTTGGGTGCCACACGAGCTCACTCAAAGAAACTTAATGAACCGTGTACTCATTTGCGATTTATTATTGAGACGTAATGAAACCGAGCCGTTTTTGAAGAGATTGATAACTGGCGATGAAAAGTGGATCACGTACGATAAGAACGTGCGAAAAAGGTCGTGGTCGAAAGTTGGCCAGGCTTCACAGACTGTGGCCAAACCTGGCTTAACACGAAATAAGGTGATGCTGTGTGTATGGTGGGATTGGAAGGGCATTATTTATTATGAGCTTTTACCGCCCGGCAAAACCATCGATTCTGATCTTGACTGCCAGCAACTGATAAGATTAAAGGAAGCAGTCGAGAGAAAACGGCCCGAATCGATCAACAGGAAGGGTGTGGTCTTTCATCACGATAACGCTAGACCACACACATCTTTAGCCACTCAGCAAAAATTAAGAGAGTTCGACTGGGAGGTCCTAGTGCATCCACCATATAGCCCTGACCTTGCGCCTTCAGATTTTCACCTGTTTCGGTCTCTGCAGAATTCTTTAGGTTCTGTAAGGTTGACCTCAAGAGAGGACTGCCAAAACTATTTGTCCCGTTTTTTTGATCAGAAGTCCCAAAGTTTCTACAGTAACGGGATAATGTCTCTGCCCACAAAATGGCAGAAAGTTATTCAACAAAACGGAACATATATATTGTAAATAAATGTAAATAAACTTTGAAAAAAATGTCTTGACTTTTCATACAAAAATACGAAAAGACTTTTTCCCCAACCTATTATTTTAAAAAAAAAATTACATAAGAAACTTATTTAGACAAGGAATTACTTGGAAATCAAAAGGGTACAACATTTTGCATTAAGGCCGATTCACGGCTCGCATACAAGACTTTCAGCCAAAATAAGTTGGTTGGACATTTTATATAAAATCTGGATTAATAAGACAGTTTAATGTTTTGCATAAAAGCCAATTTCTACAATAGCCATAATATATTTATCATATAATATTATTAGACTCAGGCAGGATCACATGACTTGGTTATAAGGAGTCTATAATTTGACATTTAAAATTCATTGGCACATAGGAATCTAGCTTAAACAAGGGATTCCTACTTTTAAGATACACCAATCAAAATTACAAATAAAAAAGTGCTATAATTTAAATAAAAACAAAAACTTTTGTAAATTTAATCGTAAATAATTAAATAGTCGCTATTCTAGACGATTAGAGGAGCTTCGTTTTTTGGTTTTAGTTGTCTATTAAACGAGTATTTTAGGTAAATGTTTTAGTTTTATTAATTATATTATTATGCTAATTATAACTTTTGGTATACCTAGATCATGTTTGCATTTCTGTTTTTGATAGAGGTCAAATACCTAGTGTTTTATTTGAGATTAATTTAATTGTTGGAATTAAGTTCATATTTTGCATTTATTTAGTAAGTACAGGTAATAACTTCTTTATAACATAGTCCCACAAAACCGTGAGTAGTCTACGGTTTAACTTAAAATAAAATCAATTTCTCAATAGACATATAAGACTAATAATTAAAAAACGGGGTGAGCTAAATAAAACCGTTTAAAAAAGATGTTGGTTAATCTTGATCGATTTTAACGACCGATTTGGCGTGGAGGTCAGTACACCTGTTCTTTACTCCTGAGGTCGTGGGTTCGATTCCCACACAGGAATCTTTGTAAGCATGTATTTAAGTATGTAGTATTTGACGATACCTAAAGAACGAATAAACTAATAAAATTAATTCGTTCTTTAGTATCAATAACAAAGTTCTTAGTGATACTTATCTTGGAACTAAATAATTGGTGTATTTGTGAGACATTATTTATTTATCGTCAAATCCTAGCAGTATCCTCGTTGTCCATAACTTAAGCTTAGGTTCTACGGTCTACTCGCTTCAAACCAGATGTAGGCAGAGGGATATTGTATGCCCACATTTCGCCAATTATATTATTGGTCCCACGTAATAGGTGGCGAGCCTATTGCCGCTTGACGGTAGCTTTTGTGTTCGCCAGAGCCTCGTCCGTTGTTCGGCGGGTGCACCACTTGCTGGTGAGGTTGGTTTGGGTCTTAGGCAGCGGGGGCAGGGGCCCCTGCTGTCTAGCCATGGACCCTCCGAGAAGTCGTCCACACACGCTATGGTCGCACTAGGAGGGGTGCGTCCGGGGGACGTTGGCCGCGGGCGGGGAGTCAGAGCTGCAATCCAGGTACTGGCCCCCCGCTTCTTTCTTAACAAGCGGCGGGCGTCGTCAAAAGATTTTTAGTGGGTATTACTGCTGGCGGTGATGAGTCCCACACAACACACCTCTCTCGGTCCCCCTTTGGCCGGGAGACAGTGCGTAAATGCATTGACCCATCCAAGAACTGACGCCAGTAAACTCTGCTTCACTTCTAATACCGCGGAGCTACGAGCGGTATTGTCAGTGAGCAATGATTATCCTGTCTAATTATTGGTAGTACCTACTATGTATTGAAGTGAGAACATGACGTCACGTCCTGCTGCAACTAGGGTCAGCGACTTTTAGTGCTAGACTTGTATTCATTAGGGTTGTCAAAAAAACTTTATACGGTAGCATATCTTGTGGTTCACTAGTTTTAAATTGGTGTATTATGTATTAACTTAAATTATTTGTCGACCGATATAATGTGGTGGCGCGTATACCCGCGCTCCACTCGTGAGGACGTGGGTTCGATTCCCACACAGGACAAATATTTGTGTGCATAAATATTTGTTCTGGTCTGGGTGTTTTCCTATGTATATTAAGTATGTATTTACAAAAAAAAAAGTATTTATATATGTTTATCCTTTATTTAGTATCCATAGCACAAGTTCTTAGTACACCGGGCGCTGCGGGTACTCAAAGTACTGTCACTGTCCGACCGGATAGATTTATTTGCATTTTCACTGAACGAATTCGCAAAAGCAGCATATTGCTTCTGCAGTAGATAATAATGTAGTAGTTTAGTAATTAGTAGATAAGAATTATGTGAAAGTTTTTAGTCATATATTTAGGTATTGTAAGCTCAGCTACTCTATCGTAATAATTAGGTTTGGTGCCTGTAATGATAGTTGTAAGTTTTATGAATGAATAAATAAAAATAAATAATGATACTAATCTTGGAACTAAATAATTGGTGTAAGAGTCCGAAATGTTTGTTTATTTATTATTATTATTTATTAAATATTTCCAGCACGCCATATCGGTGGTTAGAAAGTATGAAGGTAACTAGTTATGGGTTAACAATAAAAAACCTTGAACCGTTAATAAGTTGTACAAGTCAATTTGACCCCTGACCCTGACTAGATTAGGCATTATAATACGATCTGGTCAATTCAACGATCTGCTATAGATAAATAATGTACTCTTTGTCGCACATCATTTATTCGCTTTACGAACATTTAATGTTATCTAGTCACAAGCTCTCACTCGTTAGTCTCATTCTAACCAAGCTAAAGATTCTTCAATTTTAAAAGATTACTTTATTAACTTTAACTTAGGTACCAACGTCTTAAGATTCCTAGCCAACCTCACCTGCAAGTGGTGCATCTTTTTTTTTTTTTTTATCGTCGGTTAAAAAATGTTGTTTACGCAATGTCTCCCGGCCAATAGGGGGACCGGGAGGGGAGTGTGGGGCTCACTGCGGCAGACGCGACCACCGCAGTCCTATCCACTAAAAAACTTCCGACGACGTCCACCGCTGTTGAAAAAGGGGCGAGGCACCAATGCCTGGGTTTGTAGCTTCTGGCACCCCGCCCGATGCAAGTGGTGCACCTGCCGATTAACGGACGAGGCGTATAATGTCCCTCTGTCTACCCTTTTGGGGAAACAGGCAAGATTGTATTTATTAACTTCTAAAACCTTATTTATTATACCTACCAGGGTTACAAAACATACGACAAAAAACTATAAGTTCCTTGTTAACACATTAAAAAATAATTTTAGTAGTTTTCTTTTCAAGCAAATTTAATTAAAATGTATACAATATTCTGTATGCAATAAACGGTAAACGTAGGAACGGCCTCCCACGCGTTGGTCCAATGATCCGGTCAAGGCTGCGGGAAGTCGGGGGATGCAGGCGACTCAGGATTGCTCAATGTAGAAATTTATTAATGGAGGGACATATATTTGTTTAATAATATGTTTCAGTAATCTGGTAAAAGTAAGGAACAGTAATTAGAGGCTTAAAGTCACTTAGTAATAGTTACGGCGCGGATATTGAGAGCGGGAGACCTTCTTAATTGGAGGTATTAAGAAGGTCTCCCGCTCTCAATAGCTCATAGCTTACAGAATAAATTTATTTACTTAAAACTTTAAGCCGGCTTGCTCACTGCGCTGTCAAGCAGGACTCTTAAAATAGTTTATATAAGATAGAGATTGAGTATGTACAGTCGTAAAAAAAATATTAACATTTACTTGAAGTAGACAGCCCTAGGAGGTAATAAAACGTGTTACCAATTTATTGCCACTCATCACGCAATTATCAACTATAACGGTACGGTTTAGGACCAGTTTTTGTGTAATCGTACCTAGTTGACTTTTACCCCCATGGGATGGAATGGGTTAATATCGTCGGAATAGCTAGAGAGCTGTACATACTAAAATACTTACTTCTGACAAATAAATTGTTGTCAGATCTGTTGATCATCATGAATAATAGTTATGTTTTATTGTAATAAAACTTAATTGATATTTTTCCTATTAAAACTTATTCATTAGGTATTTTGTATAAATTTAATATATACTTTTAAACTTAACATCTCTCCCTTCCTCTCCCGAACAACACGTGCTGGTCTTAGAAACCATCCTCATACTGTGCAGACTACCAGCACTCGAACCAAGAAATTTGGGAAGTCGTTTCTGAGCAAGACCACTAAGCTCTGGAATTCACTGCCGGCTCATTTGTTTCCTATTTCCTATGATCCCGGGTCTTTTAAGCGGGGCGTGAAACGGTATTTTAGCAGGCCGTCATGAATGGACGCGCTCTGTACCGTGCTTATTTCGCGATATGAACCGCTTTAATTTTTTTTGTACTGCATCGACTACTTACAATCAGGCAGGATGTAGTCATTTGACGTGTCACATAAAAAAAAAACATATACCTATGCTACTAAAAACTTTATGCTATCTTTGCTTTGATGAGTGTTAAGGTAGTAAGTTTAAATTATAGACGCGGTTTGAGGTTATATTTTTGATAACCATTAAGTGTTTTCTCTACCCTAGATGGGTGCCACAATTTACTTTCATTTGCTTTAATATCATCTAACATAAATGTTGCAAGCAATAACACATTTAAGCTTGTACAAGTTGCGAGTTTCCCAAGACAAACAGCGAATACCATTTTAAAGTTTGGTTAAGCAACTAACGCAGGGATGCCTGGGTAGCATCTGCATCGTTTTGCAATTCCTCGCATCCGAAATGATCGTGATATGCCATCTTAGCTGGATACGAGCCGAGAATGTATTGTAAGTGGTTGCTGAAGTTTTAGATACAAATTATAATGCCTATAAAACATTATAAATGCAGATTATTATATAGGAAATCATAGGGTGTATGAGAATCCTAACAAAACCTAAGGAGCCCAAGCCAACGTCACCTTCAAGGGACGAGGCTATGCGTATATTACAGTTCCCGGTAAGTGGCAATAGGCTCGCGACCTATAACGTGGGACCAAAATATGTAGGTAGTTGGCGAAGTGTGGGCGTAAATTATATGCCTCTGCTTATCTTTTTAGGGAAACAGGCGTGATCGTATGTATATAAACCATATAAAAGAACTAATTTAAAGCAAGAAAATTATCATAATATGTCATCTTAGCTGGATATGAGAATGTATCGTTTCTTTCTTTATTTTAAATAATGGCTTCGTGCGTGTAGCACATTTAGCCAGTGTCAAGTAAGTGATATATTAATAATATATAATGAGAATAGTAAATGAGAATGAGTGGTGATAAAGATGATAAATGGTAAATGAGATACCCTTCCCTAAGCCCCTTGAGTCCTCAGTAATGATGTGGGACTATACTGAGATCTCATATGGACTCCTTGAGAGAAAATTTGAAAAGTGATATTGCACTGTTTTGTTTGATTTACCAACACTCATGTATGTTCACAAACACGGTTAATAATCCACCGTTATTACACATTAATGTTAGAAATATCACAAATTTTAGAAAATTAAACAAAACTGCAGACATGTCGCTTCACTTTCCCGCCAAGAAGTCCGAATGTATCGTTATTGGTTGCTAAAGTTTTAAAAACAATATGTAATGTACGTTTAGTAACTACAAGCCTTTATGGAAAGGAATAATTTTCAATACATAGATTGGTTGCTATTTTATTAAAGTTTGGCTCAAGATATATCTAATGCCACTGCAGACAAGAACTTGAGTACTTAGAAACTTACCTTGCAAGTTGAAAGTAATATTGAAATACTTGTTAAATGCCGTGTGGTACCGGAATAGAATAGTGCCACCCCCTCTCATCTCATGGGGAGTCGTAAGAGGCGACGAAGAGAAATTATACCGGATGATGAGCAGCAACGTCATACTGCGTAATGACTTGAACTGCAATCACCAACCCGTGCGGTGATTATGGTCAAATACCCCAAAAAGAATGTCACCTATTGGGGAGGCTAATGTTCAGCAGTGGAAATGTTCGGCGGTAGTGGATAATTAACGTTCGGCAGTGGCTAATGTTAAGCTATGTAAGGCTGATATGACGATGATGTTTAAATGACTTCAAGAATATATTTATTCTCAAAATTACTAATGTATGTTATTTTGTAAAGGTAAATTTTGTAACTATATGTATTCAAAGAAATCTTACCTTAAAATTAGAGGTATAACGTAGGCACTCGTTTCTGCGCTCCCAGCGACAATTTCGTCCCCATTTTCTTGTAACCCTCATTTTTTATCCTACATTTTGGTTTCTCACTTTCCACAGGACATCCCTTCAGCTCCCAGACTAAATTCGTCAAAGACTTGGGTCGACTTAGTTTCCTACACCTTTTTTCTGGTAGTTTGGGTCCGTTTGCTGAGTCTCCAGACGTTCTGCCTCCTGAATGGCTTGAGTCTAACGTTCCGTCCATTTCCATTGACTGATGTATGTTCGATAGGCTTTTGTATCTTATGTTGAAAATTGGAGAATCTCCTTTAGTAATCGGACGAACAGGACTAGTTACAGGACTTGGGGTTTCCTTGGTGGGAGAATTGCTCTTTTGCCTAAATACCATCCTACTGCCCTTGCTATTATTAATAATATTATTCTTAATGTAAAGCTTAGGAAGGTTATTAGGGGCCGGTGCAATTGAACACTTTTCTTTGTAAACTGTTACAGGAGTTTCTTTGAAAGGCAGGGCAGCTTTTCGGGTTCTCTTTTCTGCTTTCTGTACGTTTAGAGGTTTTTTAGTTGGAATAGTTTCAATAGGAGGTGGTTCTGGTTTGATTTCCGTTATTAAAGGCATATGGATTGGTGTAGGCGCTGGTGATGATGGAGCTGACTCATGTCGGTGTTCGTTAGAGTAAGAGGCTTTTATATTCTTCGGCAGTGGAGCGAAGCCTCTAACATAGTCGTAGATTTGATCTATCTCATCATATTCATCAGGAATACTATTTTCATCTCTGTGACTACTGTATATGTGATTATGTCGAGATATATGCTTATGTTGATTTGCAGTATCTGACGAAACGCTTCTTCTAAGAAAATAACCTGTTTTTATTAAAGGAGGCGTATGCAGAGGAGCATTTAATAGCCTTTTCGGATCCCCTAGCTTTCCATCTAAAACATGTATCCTATCAACGACATCAACTAATAAACGATTGCTTTTTTCAATGAGTCTCGAGAATTCCATGAAGTTTTTGATTTGCTCATCGTTTTTGCATCTCTGAATTTTCAAGGGGGCTGCTAGAGGTAATGCGACCAATGCATTACCTTCTTTTTGGAGGGGTAATGCGAAAACGTGGTCTTCTTCGAACATAGACAATAATCTCAATTCTGGTACAAAATGGTTAGAACTTTTCAGACCTCTTGGTGGTGTTCCGTGCACCAGTCTAACCGTTATAGGCAATCGTTTAGATAAAAGAGTTTTAGCTGTATGTACTCCACTAATATTCTCCTCCTTGGCAACAGCTGAGAATTTTCCTCTTTGGTCTAAACTCAGCAAAACCATATCGCCTTTGGAGTCTGTACATTTCAAATATTTACTTTTACCTAAAAAAACTTCGCTTTTGGGCATTAATATTTCACCAGTAGAAAGATTTCTTGCCCCATCTGCCGTTATATTGCCATCTAAATCAGTTTTAGCGCAGATTACTCGGACAGGTTCTCTCACTAAACATCCGTCGTCTAATTTCCTTCTAGCTAGTTCTGCTACTGATTCTATACATCTTACAGCTCTTCCTTCCTCGCTTAACAGCTCAAAGTAGCCTTTATAGGAATCTGGTATAGCAATTCTAGGTCCAACGCTAACCATACGCCTTCCTTCTTTAAGTTTGAAAGCTTGTGCTATGATTTTCGTTCTTTTACCAGCCGAAACGAATAGAGCAGTGCTTTGAAGTCCTGGGCTAGGTAATGTTGGGACGCCAAGGCCTCCATATTGGCCTTTGATGATTTTGGCGACGCTTGGTAATCGGGTTTTTGTGACGAACTCCCGAAGGTAGTGAGCCTCATCAGTCCACCTGGAGGCTGCCACCACGACCTGGCCATCTGTGGCTGCCATAGTGACAGATGTCACATCTGGAAAGAACAAAATTTATAAGTTAGATCATGAGAAATATTAAACTATATTCTATTCATAATCCCTAATTCATTAAAATCACGAAAACTACCACCTATATGGCGCGGAGGCGAGTATACCCGCACTCCTATCCCTTTATAGGGCTGTTATATTTGTTTTTTTTTTAATTACATCTTTATAAAGATTTAAAAAAGCAAACAAAATTAAAACAAATATTAGTTTTTTTTCTACATAAACTTTTATCATATTCTTTATGATGTGACCTGTCTAAAGGGCGTACACCAGCGTATCATATTTGTTTTGTAAATAACGATGCAGTATGACAACAAATTTGGTGCCGATGCGCCGGCGCATGCGGGCCGCGTACCGTTACGCAATAAAAATGATGTAATTTTGTGCTAAAAGAGTGGAATACGCGCGGAACGAGATATCCTTGTGGTGCACTGAGAGCAAAGTAAATATTAATCATTATCAATCAATATGAAAACTAAATGAAATGGATAATATCTTTCACTGGTTGGCTTAGTAGGAGCTTGATAAAAGGTAGTACAGGTTCATTTCAATCCATCTTTTCCAATGAAATATGTCTGTAAATAAATATGATGTTCTTTGATATTAATACTGAATCAATCGAACAAACAGAGTTTACTTTGCAAATATATGGATATTTAAACAATTGTCTTACACTTACACCAAATACTTAGTTCCAAGATGAATATAATTGAAAACTTGTGTTTTGGATCGTGGCTTCGATTCCCTCGCAGGAAAAATATTTGTTTAAATAAATTAATTCGAATAAATAAGAATATATCTTGGTTTGGGTACTTCTCATCTCAGATAAGTAAGTGTTTACAACACAATTAAAGTGATGTATGTTTATGCGTTGACCTAGTATAAGAGATGCTTAGATTCCAGAACTTTTTCGAGTATCCAACGTCTTTTCGTAGCAAGCTCCCGCTCTAATGCCAACATCATTAGATCAACTTCTAGATGTTTGTTTTGGAATGAAGCAAATTAAGAATAAATGAATGTGAGACTAGATGCCATAAGGCCTAATGGTGGCACTTCACTTGGCTATTTGTATTTGCTATTGGCTGTTTGTTGTCTTCGTTAAAATATATCACATATTATTCGAATTTTATTATATTTCAGCTTTTTGATGTGTGTCGAGAAACCGACAAGTGCGCAAATATGCGTGTTCATTATTTGCCGTGTTTGTCGAATAATCAAATAAGACAAATATTTTGTCACACATACTGTCCACACATGTCAGTTATTTGCCAAATATAACAAATACAAGTAGCCAAGTGAAGTGCCATCATAAGAATAGATAGAAAACTCGCTCACAAACATATGTATATTTGGATACATACGAAAATATAATCCATTTAATGACGAATGTTTGTACATTACGCTCAGTGTGCCCCTGTCCCGAAGAGCGGCGGCGCGTAACATAGTGTTATTCGGCGTTACATGAACCATTGTCTCTGTACGTTGACCTTCAACTTGACTACGGCTCGTTCAAGGGAGAACGTGAGCCAAGGCTCTTGTAGCGTTACTTCACCAACTGTATATTTGACTTTGTTTTTAGTATTAATTATTAGCTCTCCTCTTTTATTAATCGTAATAAAAAGGTGAGAAAGGTATAGGTACAGGTAGGTGTATAGGGCTCCTTTCAATCTGAGGAGCCCAAACTAACCCTGCAAGTGGTGCACCTGCCGATCAACGAACGAGGCTCTGGCAAACATAAATGTTCCCGGTAAGCGGCAATAGGCTCGCCACCTAATACGTGGAACCAACAATATAACTGGCGAAATGTGGGCGTTAATTATGCATCTGCCTACCCCTTCGGGGCAACAGGCCTGATGTTACATATTATATATAAAAAGGTAGGTGATGGTATCTGACAAAAACACTAATTATTTAGTTCCAATATTAGTATCATTAAGAACTTGTGTTATGGATACTAAATAACGAATGAATACATGCATAATATATAAAAACATGTTTGTTTTTTGTAAATACATACTTAACATACACAGGAACACACCCAGACCAGACAAAATAATTATGTTTATACATACAAAGACTTGTCCTGTGTGGGAATCGAACCCACGCCCTCAGAAGCGGAGTGCGGGTATACTCGCCACCACGCCAGATAGGTCGACATTATTTTTTTATCTAAATAATATGTACGACGTATATGACGACCGATTTGGCGTGGTGGCGAGTATACCCGCTCTCCGCTCCAAGGTCGTGGGTTCGATTCCCACACAGGACAAATATTTGTGTGCATGAACATGGATATTTGTTTTGGTCTGGGTGTTTCCCTATGTATATTAAGTATTTATTTACAAAAAAAAAAGTATTCATGTATGTTTATCCGTTATTTAGTATCCATTACACAAGTTCTTAATGATACTTATCTTGGAACTAAATAATTGGGTGTAATTGTTAGAAATATTATTAATATATAATATTATAATATATATATTTAAAAAATATGTATTCTATGTTCGTCACAATCTTTAAGTCCCGCCGGAAAAGTCGCAAGCACCCTAGCTGCATAAAGTTTACGTACTCAACTGTCGTTTTATAAGCGTAAAAATATATAACTAGACCCGTGAGAAAAGTGTACGAACGCCCCGAGGTGTAATTACTGCGAAAACTTGATCCTGCACATTAAAAATTCCTTGTGCTCATGATCCTCGTAGGAAGTATGCTCATTAACATTCAACTGCCGCCCGAGTTTCCGTCATAAATACTCCCATACTTGTGTTGATATAAAGTCTGTGGCCTTTTTATTAGGGTTCCTTTGTCAGGTGACTAAAACGGCACCCCTTACTTTTTTCATGTTCATTTACATATTCATCCCGTCGATTTAAGATACTTTTAACTTCTGGGTTTGATTAATTTGAAGAAAAAATATGATGATGACAGATGTCAACTCATCTCAGTCCATTAAAGTCCTAATACTGAGCACGAGTCTCCTCTTAGGAGCCAAAGTGAGAGGGTATTGGCTGATACTCCACCACGTGGACTATTGAAGGAATTTTCAAGCTGCCCAATTAGGCATCTAACATGGCTTAAAGACTACCACACGGCTTAACCTGATGCTGGTGCCTTTCGAAGTACGGAATAGCTGAAGACGGAATAGACGAGGCTCTGGCGAACTTAACAGATCCAGGCAAGCGGCAATATGCTCGCCCCCTATGACGTGGGACCGACACTGTAATTGACGAAGAGTGGGCGTGTAAAAAGCTTCTGGAAACGTGCGTGAATAAACTTCAAACTTTAAAAACTTTTTATTTCATAAACTATTACATAGTACTTGAAAACGTCAAAATTTATAACAAATATAAAAGAACAATCAGAATATAATTATATATATGTATTATTCCAATATAAAATATGTATAAATAATTCGCAGTTCATCACGGAACCCTACTTAATAAATGCGACACACTCTTGCCCAGTTCTATAACGTTGTTAGTATTTATACCCTGTGCAGCTACTGGTATGCCATTCATGTCTGACGTAGTTTTTTTTACTTAACTTTTTTTATAATTCTCTTGTAGATGTTAGGTTTCTAAGGTATATTTTAATTTATATTAATAATAGCCGTAGAAAATAAGTTTCAGAAAAAAAAACAACAAACATACATACATTCACGCCTGTATCGCCGAAGGGGTAGGCAGAGGCATATTATATGCCCACACTTCGCCAATTATATAGTTTCTCCCACGTAATAGATAGCGAGCCTATTGCCGCTTACCGGGCACTGTTATGTTGATAAGTATCAATTTCTGCTTAAAAGTTTATACCAATAGCCTTTCGTTCCCAAAACAGTAACCTGTTAGTGCTTCTGTGTCCTTGATATTAATAAGCTAGACTTAATATGAGACAGTGAAAATGACAGCTTATAACATTATACACGTATGCAAAGAGGATGTGTGTCCGCATGTCGCCATACATCTGTTGCAACCCGTTTCAAGGCGCTCTACAGGGCAGGATTGTCGATTTCAAGGTCTGGGTCCTTGGGCCGCGTGGGTTTGGCACCTGAGTTTTAAATTTATTTTTGGAGAAATGTATATAAATAAATTAAATAACTAAATATTCTCTTACGATCACACCAATTTTTTAGTTCCACGATAAGTATCACTAGGAACTTGTGTTATGGATACACATACGGATAAACATATTTAAATATCTTTTTTTTTTGTAAATACATACTTTATATAATAGGAAAACACCCAGACCAGAACAAATATTCATGTTCTTTCATTTATATGTTTAAACATAACATTATATTATAACTTTGTTATGTACTTGGTAATAACAGAAAGGCAACTTTAAAGTTAAAGTTTGTATCAATTTCCGCCTACGGTACCGTACTCAAGCAGTAGTTTTCCAGTACAAGCTCTGTTTAGTTTAGTAGATAGCGTAGTGTGAAATGTCCATTAAATTAAATTTTTATTGCGGAAGCAGGCGCATTGCATTTGGAACCTGATACAAGCTTGGGTTTCTCTGAGCAACGTCCAAAATGATTTCCTTTAATAGTTGATTTCGTAATGCATAATTGTATAGCAGTTTTTAGCAGACTTGCTAGGGTTTAAGATACATTAGAAAAGTTTGTACTCAGTGCCGACTGGCTCTTAAGCGGAAGCGGCCCCAGACTTATGAACATTTCCCCCTAACCTAAGTCAGGCCCTGGTAAAGTATATTTTTTTTATTACCCATAACGGAATCATGTTTGTTCAAGAAAAGTCAGTCTACCGTATTCTGTTTAAATATTATACAAAGTACTTTTTTTCATTGTTGAAGTAATTAGTTGGTATAAAATTCGTGATTTTAAAACCAGATATAATGTTAAAAGGATAAATTAAGTAAGAATACCGTATACGTCTGACTGGTATTTTTTTATACCCTACACATTCATTATTTATAACTAAACAGTTATATATTCGTAACTCCAAAGATCGTGGGTTCGATTCCCTCTCAGGACAAATATTCGTGTGTCTATGTTGAGCTTTTCAGATACGCATAGAGCTCGTCAAAAAAGACGTGAAACGGTTTTTATTATTATTATGTTCTTGATTGCACATAAACATACATATAAAACACAAAAAATATAGATAATTACAAAAAAGATGTACAAAGTGAGCTTATTCCTATAAGAAAACTCTTCATATTAGTGTGTGTCATTCATTACAAAAAAATAAAATTGAAAGAAACTAAAAAAAACTTTATTTAAACTAAAAAAAAAAAGTACATAAAAATCTATACAAAATAATACAATTGAAATAAGTGTCAGCTCTGTTTCAAAACCGAAAGGTAGTGATTTTTAACTCATGAAATTTTAAAAGGATTTTAAGTTGTCAGCAGCAGGGACTTGTGGGAAACTTTCCATAATTTGTAATTTTCCGTAGATTTATTTTAATAAGACTCGATTACACGGTGCCGTTTATCTGACGGGTTGCCGTAAGAGTTCAAGTTCAAATCTTTTTATTCCATAAACTATTACATAATACTTGAAAACGTCACAAGGAAAAAAAGTCGACGAAGAGAAATCCTACCGGATGATGTGTAGCAGCGTTGTCCTGCCTTTTGGCTTCATCTGCCATCACAGCCCGCCTGCTGACCAGCGTGGTGATTATGGGCAAATACCAGCAATAGAATGTAATCTAATAATAATAAATATAATAAATAAATATTTCAGACACTTACACCAATTATTTTGTTCCAAGATAAGTATCATTAAGAACTTGTGTTATGGATACTTAAGAACGGATAAACATAAATAAATACTTTTTTTTTTAATACATGCTTAATATACATAGAAAAACACCCAGACCAGAACAAATATTCATATTTATACACACAATTATTGTCCTTGTGGGATTCGAACCCACGACCTCAGGAGTGGAATGCGGGTATACTCGCCCCCACGCCATATCGGTCGTCAAATCTATTGGGAAGCTAAGGTTTAGCAGTGGACTTTATACGGCGTGGAGGACAGTATACCTGCACTCGGCTCCTTAGGTCGTGGGTCGATTCCCACACAGGACAAATCTTTGTGTGCATAAACATAATATTTGTTCTGGCCTAGGTGTTTTTTATGTCTGTTAAGTATATATTTACAAAAAAAAAGTATTTTAGTATATTTATTCGCTATTTAGTATGATATTATGATACTTATCTCGGAACTAAATAATTGGTGTAGTTGTTAGAAATAATTTCTTACTATTATTTATTTTGACAATTCAAGTGTGCTTTCACATTTACGTGCAGATCCCGGTGAGCGGTAATAGGCTCGCCACCTTTTACGTGGAACCACAGCGTAATTGGCAAAACGTGGGCGTATTTGCCTTTGCCTACCCCTTCGGAAAAACAGGCGTGAATGTATGTGTGTATAAAATTAACCCCGAGAAGTCACCTCCTTATCCAATCGTCAAAATCAAATAACCACACCGATTGATTCCCAACCAGACTTATCGTAAATCTAAAAAGATCGCACAAGCGGTAACGTCACGATTTTTTTCCATCTCCCACGTACAGTCGACCGCGGAATAACTGCAACAGTGCCTAGTTAAGAAGGCACTTGTCACGTTGACGTAGATGGTAGTGTAATGTCGTTGGGTAGGTTAGGACGCGGCGGTGACAGTACGTCACGACTCAGTCGCACGATTAAACTCATTGTGGACTTCTAGATAATATTGCGTCTAACTGTACCCGATCAGTTGTAGACAAATAAGGAACTTCGCTTGTGGCCACGGAACTAGCGGGTGTATAAAAGTCGAAATTAAAAACTAAATATAAAATAATCCAAAAATGATTGATCATTCGACCAGGAAATTGAGTCGTTCTAATTATTCTAGAAATATAAGCACAATAATTCAAGAAATTTCCTGAGCACCGCTATTACAGCTTATAAAATAATAAATAATCTAACACAAAGTAATAATCTAAGTATCATTAAGAACTTCAGTTTTGTGTACTAAATAACGGGTAAACATATTTACTATACATAGGAAACATACAGACCAGAACAGATATTCTTGTTCATGCACATAAAGATTTGTTCTGGTTAGGAATCGAACCCACGACCTCAGGAGCGGAATGTAGGTATACTGACCTCCACGCCATATCGGTCGTCGTATTGATTGATTTATCATTATTAAAAGTAATAAATATTTTCGGGCGTCGATCAATGAGTTAAGACCCATATCTAAGCAGGTATACCCGCTGTTTCTAAGGCCCGCAGTCTAAGAATCGCTAGACGGCGACTACACGTAGTTCCCATGAGTCGCAGATTTACTGCGGACGGCCGTACCCTGATTTGGCCATGTCATATTTATGTGCAGTACCGACGTTCCCTGGATAGCGGTACCGATCTTGTAGAACAACCTCCTGAGAAATGGGGACGCATTTTCATGTTTTGTCTATATTCTAGTCTAATTAGTATACGCCGATTTTGCGTCACGTCATCCTGAATCGCGTAATTAAAGTGTATCTGCAAGGATGCTTAAAGAGACCTGTGCCTCGGAAACAGGGTAGCAATACCAATCTATTCGAGCTCCTAATAAGTAGGAATAACTTTTCATGTTTTGCACAGCACAACATTATTTGGTTATATGTATATGCCCTAAATATTTTTCGCGTTGGTCTATATTGCATTACATAATCCTGAATCGCGCAATAAAATAATCCCTGCAAGGATACTTAAGGAGACCCAATTTGCTTGTTATAATTATGCGTCTGGCCACGACCACATTCGAGGTTTGTCGCCGCTACACGCGCGACCACCGGATGCCAGGGCCTACGCCTGAAGCCTCATCCCTCAGGAGACCCAGGACTTGATCTGAAGACTCACTGAAGGACTACAACGCGCCGCTGATCGCCCCCAAGGGCTTGATCGCGGCGCCCCACCGGACTAGACACTCCAGATTTTCATCGGCTGAACAGCCACCCCAACGCCGCGCCCGCATTCACGGGCGCCGTCAGACACCGCGATCAGGGGGCCTTGGCCCAGACACCGCGCCATGACCTCCACCAGGGGGATTACGTTTGATCACCAGAACGTTGTTATAATATTATACCCAACTAAAACACAGCTGGTTTCCCAGTATAGGTGTATACATATTGTAGACCAAACTCCTCAGGAGTGGGCCCTTTCATGTTTTGTCTATAAGCTGAAATAACTCAGCCGGTCCAATGAGTGAACACCTATATACGTTACGTAATTCTGAATCGCGCAAATTAAAAGTCTTTGCAATGATACTTAAGAAAACCCAACTGGCTCATGATAGTTATTTTAGTTATTTCCGAGGGTAAGAACACAATAGACATAGAAGCTTGTGTGTAAAAGATCAGGCCAAAAACTCGTAAAGTTTTTCCTCTCGCAATTGCAGATGAAATAAAAAAAAAACTTAAAGTAAATTATAATTAAAAAGAGTTGTAGGTATTGGTTTTCAAGCAATTGGCAGTAAAAACCAATCACTTCTTACTCAATAAAAGCATTTTTAAGCACCTCCATTAAATTCGTTTTCATAAAACATTCGAGGCAATCACACTTATATTGTTAAGGGTAAGATTTTAATTTTTGGATGTCTGTAATACTAAACCCATTGGAACGATTTAAAAAATTATTTACTATAAGAATGTTACATTCGCCCTGATTAACATCATCATATCAGTCACTAATAGTCCAATACAGAACATCTAGAAGCATCTAGATCATCTACAAGCCTCCCCATTATATTGGTGGTATGTGCCAATAATCACCACGCTGGGCAGGTGGGTTGGTGATCGCAGTTCAGGCCAATACGCAGGATGACGCTGCTGCTTTTCGGCAGGATTTCTCTTCGTCGACTGATTAAAATTTTGATGTTTTATTTAATACTTGAAAAACATCCTTACCTCCTTTACTCCTTACATCCTTACCTTTTGTAAACTATTTATGTTTTATGTGCAATAAAGGATTATTAACATCTCCGAAATCTACAATAATGTTATTCAAGGTACAAAATCATGTTCGTGTATATATTTGTTACGTATATTTGTTTCATGTATTTGTAAATGTATATATATTTGTATATGTATATGTTCATATATTTGTTTCGTGTTAGTTTATTTTAGTTGGTTTTCATATAGTATCATTATTTTGTAAATTTCTAATATTACTTTTTCAATCGAAATTTTAAACACTAATATCTTGCAGGCAGTGTTTTTTGAAAGAGCAGGTTTCTCATAGAAATAAGCTCACTCTACATATACCTACAACTTTTTTTTTCTATTTTATGTGCATTATATACAATCCAACTGTCATGAACGTCTATGGCTGTCGTTATTAGGAAGTCAGTGTCTTCTAATATCTTTACAGTTGGTTTATAATGTTTCCCTGTGGGTTGCGGAGGTCAGAGGGCAGTCGCGTCGTGTAATAACTGAAATTCAGCCAAATCTATTTAGACCAGTGATCAGACCCTGGGCACTTAGTCTTGGGCAACTGGAATAATGTTAGGTATGATGTATGATGATGTGCAGTGTATACTGAAGCCAAGCGAGGACGTGCTACTAGATTTTTTCTTTTCTTTACTCGGATGGAAAATCATCAAACACACACACACACATACAGAAACACACAAATACAGAAAAACACAACACAGAAACACACATACACAGAAACACACATACACAGAAACATACACATACAGAAAAACACAACACACATACACAGAAACACACAAACACAGAAATACACTACACATAAAACACATATGCTTTGTGCGTGTGCCTTAATTTTAAAATTAATATTTTTGGATTGTTTTAAATATATGTTTAGTACTTCTCTGACAATTGGTAATGTATTGATATTTAAATCCACGGATGAGAGGCCTGGTGATCTAAGACACAAGCAGACTTTTGCCTAACTAATTTAATTAACCACATTTACTAATTAATTATTTATACCTAAATTGTGCATTATTGTATGGGAAGGAAATTAAATGATTCATTATTCTTATCATCTAATGACTTTCTCCCGCTGTGGGTGGAGCGGGAGGGTGTGTCAGACTTTTACTGACTAAAAACCATCCATGTTCCTTCTTGAGCCTGCTATGTCCCGGGTATGTAATTATCCTATTTTAAATTGTGATACCCTTGCAAGGTTCATTTGAGGACAAAATATTATTTTTAAGATCTAATTGTACACCAAAGTTTTAACAGCTCTGTGTTGTGTCTTTCATCTTAAATTAGATTTATATAATATTCTTAATTGCATATACACATTTATTTTTTCTCCATATATACATCTTATTTTTCTTTTTCTGAATACCTTTATTGTATAAATATATTTTAACAGAAAATATTTATGCCTTTCAAATATATTATATTTGTATCCTACCAAGTTTCTCTTTGGCCAATTAAAATACAATTCTTTAGAGGTGAGAAGAGCCTGTGATCAAATCATCACTATAATTAAAATTTTACTTGGTAGAATAGACTCTCCTGATCTTCATGGTGAGCTGTGTCGGCTTTATGCATCCGATAATTATTATAGGAGCAGGAAACATAAACTGTTTGCTGGGCCAACCTGCCGAACCGTAGCCCGCTCAAAATCACCCATTCCGCGGACACTCAACGCACTTAATGCCATCCTGGATGCAGCACCCGACTGTGATTTGTTTGCGGATGGATGGCCTGAGATTTTGTCAGTGTGTCTGAAGTATTGTGAGAGAATGGATTAAAGAAGTTTTTAAGTGTGAGATTTTAATATTATATTTAACTTTTACTGTTTTTGATAATTAGTGTAATTGGTGTATTCCGTTCTGAATAAATAAATAAGTAAATATTGAAATATTGTGCGTTAATATTACCTTCTGAAAAGGTGCCCACGGAAGATCAGCGTCGCGACATCTCTGTGATGTTCGACAATTTGCTGAGTGAGCACCATTTCAATACAAGTTGAGTACTTCTTTCACTTGAGTTCTTATTGTTGTTGATTTGTGTTAACTATATTTTGTACTTATTTTATGTTATTTTTTTCTTGCAACTTGTATTGAATAAATATTATTCTTTCTTTCTTTCTTTCAAATAAAACAATGAAGAATTATGATTAAGTACGGACTGCGGTAGCCCATTCGAACAGACCCACAAAACGAGCTACTAGTCCGAGATAAAAATAAATACTCGCTCGTAATCGTTAATGAGTTTGAACATCTCTTCGGTTTTTTATCGTAAAAATAAAATGACTAATTGGCAATAAAGCGACTGTTGTGCTAATTAACTGTGAAGTCAATCGTGGTTCATGCTTTTTTATAACCTGCATCCATTTATTTAATGCACAAATAAATTCTAAGGAATAAGATTCTTTAACACAGCGCTTTTAGGTTCAAACTAAACAGAGTTTGTACAATTTTTTTAAAAATAATGTCTTCGTGTGGTTTGCGCTTTAACCAGTGTCAAGTAAGAGAAATATTAGTAATATATAAAGTATAGTAAATGAGAATGAGTGGTGATAAAGATGATAAATGTTAAACGAAATGCTCTCCCCCTAAACCCCTTGAGTCCTCAGTAAAGATGTGGCACTATACTGAGATCTCACATGGATTTCTTGTTAGAATTTGAAAAGTGTTGTTGCACGGTTTTGTTTCATTTACCAACACTCATGTACATTCACAAACACTTAACGGTTAATAAACCACCGTTATTACACATTAATGTTCGAAATATCTAATAAATTTGAAAATAAAACAAAACTACAGACATGACGCTTCACTTTCCCGACAAGAAGTCGAGTTTGTAATAAGTAATAAGGAGTGTAGATTATTAAAAAAAAACTCTTATTGGCACTCAACCATGCAGCCTACTTGATAAAAGGGGTCCCCACAGGCTATCGCCCTTTGCAAACCAAACAGCTCATCGGAAAAAAATATTTAAATATATAACATGACATTATGTATAAATAAATATATACATAATGTCACGCCTCTTTCCCGTAGGGGTAGGCAGAGATCACATCCGTCCACTTGCTACGATCTTGGCACACATTTTTAGCTTTATTCACACTCATTAACCATAAACCATTTTAATAAATATCATATATGACAATTACGCCTTTATTTAGTTTCAAGATAAGTATTAGTAAGAGCTTGTGTTATAGATATTAAATAACGGATTAACAAACTTAAACACTTTTTTTTTGTAAATATGTACTTAATATACATAGGAATACACCCAGGCCAGAACAAATATTCATGTTTATGCACACAAAGATTTGTCCTGTGTGGGAAGAGAGCGGGTATACTTGCCAACATGCCGTCAAAAATATGTCAATATTACTTTTCTTTCGCGAATCATTATCCTAGCATGACCCTGGTAGACGTAAGCTTAAAGCCCAGGGTCCGCTCACTGGTCCAACCAGATGGGGCAGAGTTTGAATGTATCCAATAGACTGTAGTGCAAAGGGTCTCGGGTTCAAATCCTATGTCATGTTGAAGTTATGAGAGTAATTATCGCTCGCTCCGTGTTTTGGAAAACACGTTAAGCCGTTGGTTCCGGCTGTCATGAACATCTGTAGCCGTCGTTATTACGAGTGCCTACTATTATCCAGACAATGGTTTAACTACAGAACGCCTTTCACCTCTGTATTGCGAAGTTCAGACTACAGTCACTCCGCGTTATAACTGAAATTCAGCAAAATCTGGTGAGAAAAGCGAGCAGATCCTGAGCCCTAAGCTTCGATCTGAGTAGGAAACAACCGGGATAAATGCTATGTATAGATTAAAATTAAATATTTATTTATTTTGACGACCGATATGGCGTGGAGGTCAGTTTACCTGCACTCCACTCCAGAGGTCGTGGGTTCGATTGCCACACAGGACAAATCTTTGTGTGCATGAACATGAATATTTGTTCTGGTCTGGGTGTTTTCCTATGTATATTAAGTATTTATTTACAAAAAAAAATTATATAAGTATGTTTATCCGTTATTTAGTATCCATAACACAAGTTCTTGGTGATACTTATCTTGGAACTAAATAATTGGTGTGATTGTAAGAAAATATTTATTTATTTTTTATTTATTATTATTTATTTATATATATTTTCTGACAATTACACCAATTATTTAGTTCCAAGATAAGTATCATTAAGAACTTGTGTTATGGATACTAAATAACGGATTAACATACTTAAACACTTTTTTTTTATAAATATGTACTTAATATACATAGGAAAACACCCAGACCAGAACAAATATTCATTTTCATGCACACAAAGATTTGTCCTGTGTGGGAATCGAACCCACGACCTCTGGAGTGAAGTGTAGGTATACTGACCTCCACGTCGTCAAAATTGCTTTATAATATTTGGATTTTCAAGGAGTACTCATTAATGTCAAGTAACTTTGAAACTACCATACCCATTTACTGCGTACAGGAGCTACGATAAAGATGAAGAATATATATGTAAAAAATTGGTTATTACGAGTACACTGCAAGAACCGTCGGCAAAGGCAGGTCCTGTTAATAATTATGCAGGTGCTTATAAACTGGTTCCGACAGACGCGGACACGCAATTCCGATCTATCTGGGCAGGATCGCTCCCGAGCGGCACGGTCTTCCTGCAAGTCTTCATTGTGGTACAAGTGTTAAGAGATTGATGTCTGAATTGACGACCAATAAAAGCAAATGGATTCTTTGTCAGAACTTGTCAAGGTTTGTCAGATAATTTGTTTTTAACTTATAAATTACTGATTTGACGACCGATATGGCGTGGTGGCGAGTATACCGCACTTTGCTCCTAAGGTCGTTAATTCGATTCCCACACGACACAGATCTTTGCGAACATGAACATGAATGTTTGGTCTGGATTTTTTCCTTTATATACTAAGTATGTTTTTACAAGAAAATATATTTATATATTTTTATCTGTTTCTTACTTACACTACACAAGTTCATAATTATACTTATCTCGAAACTTTTTTTTGTATTAACATATTTAATGAACATAGGAAAACACCCAGATCATGTTTATGCACACAACGATTCGTCCTGTGTAGGAATCGAACTCACGATCTCAGGAGCGGATAGTGGGTATACTCGCCACCACGCCATATCGGTCGTCAAATTAGTAATTGATAAGTTAAAAACACATTATCTGACAAACCTTGACAAATTCTGACAAAGAATCCATTTGCTTTTATTTCTTGATTATGGTACCAGTCATATCTCTTTTATTGTTGCTGTTTATACAAATTTGACGAATCTAAATGATCCTGTTGATTCTAACGACAATAAAGTATTTATCTACATATATATTTTTACATACTTCACAGAGATCACATCTTCAATCCTTCCCTTTGGCACGATCAATCGTTAAATGCACTATTAACTTCATTTATACTTATTAACCTTCTTTAACACTCCCGTCGGTTTAGTGTACTTTCGATCTGCTATGTCTCACAAACCTTCTAAACAAAAAAATACCATTTAAAATGCTCATGACTTGGACCAGGCTCCCCTGAGTGGAATTGATTGAGACGAGAGACAAATTCAACGTTAATTGTACAGTTTAACGGTCCAATCCATACCGGGATAGCGGTACCTTTAACGTATTAATTGTCTAATATTAACGGTTTGGCTTAGTCATAGATTTGTTACTTATAACTGCCTAATACTTCAATATTAAGCGGGCCACATTGCCTGAAGAATCCACGACGGTTGGGGCGTTAAGGTTCTTCAATGGCGACCGCGGACCAGTAGGTCAAGATTTAGAAGTCAAGGTGGCGAGAAGCCGATGGATGCAAGCAGCACAAGAGCGATTACCGGGGGAATCTACTGGGGAGGTCTATGGTCTATGTGAGCTTATTTTTAATTTTAATTTTATTGTACTTTAATTGAATTTGATTGATTGGTATTGTAGTGTAATGAATATGGACTTAGTCTGAAATAAACGATTCTTCTTATTGTTATTTATTATTATTTATACTTCTTGATTCATTTGTTATTGACATTCTTAATTTTGATATTATAATTAATAATGATATTGTAATTTAATTTAATTTTAATTTAATTCTAATAATTATATATGTTTTTTTTTGTTACGTGTAATGTTGTATTACCAATAAATGAGTATTAGAGTATTTGAGTTATTGTCAGCTGTGGACTTTAAATAGCTGAAATAATAATGATGATCTTGTAAGATTGATAAAATGAACTCGATATAATATTGTATAAACATTTAAGGGCCTTAAGATTAATTAACACATTCAGTTCAGTAGTCGAGGTTTAATCGATTAAATTATATCGATTGGATCAGTCGATTATCGCATAAATAACGGATTCTATAGTGAGATTTTAGTTGTCAGATATCGATAATTAAACACATGCGCGATGAGTAACATAGGTATATTTTTATATTATTAAACATATAGGTATGTTATTAAACATAGTAATTAGTGGTATGGAACTCTGCTGAAGTGCATTGGGACCCTACCAATCCCCAAGGAGCCCAAGCCAACCTCACCTACTAGTGGTGCACCTGCCGATCGACATAACAGTGTCCGGTAAGCGGCAATAGGCTCGCCACCTATCACGTGGGACCAACTATATAATTGGCGAAGTGTGGGCGTATAATATGCTTCTGCCTACCCCTTCGGGGAAACAGCCGTGAATGTATGTATGTATGTAGAAAATAAAATAAAATTGCAGACATGCCGCTTCCGATTATACATAACATTTGTAATTTCTTTTTTCTTAAATTTTTTGTGTGTAATAATTTAAATAATTCAGATAATAAATTATTTGTTTTTGTTTTTATTACCTTATAAACAAGCGTAGTCAAGCTTTAGCTCGGTTTCCAGGTACAATCTGAAAATATAAGAAAATCCATATATAATATTTCCTGACAATTACACCAATTATTTAGGTCCAAGATAAGTATCATTAAGAACTTGTGTTATGGATACTAAACAACGGATAAACATACTTAAATACTTTTTTTTTGTAAATACATACTTAATATACATAGAAATACACCCAGACCAGAACAAATATTCATGTTCATGCACACAAAGATTTGTCCTGTGTGGGAATCGAACCCACGACCTCTGGAGTGAAGTGTAGGTATGCTGACCTCCACGCCATATCGGTCGTCAATGATATATATCTGAGCCACATTAATATACAAAGGTTGTGCAAGTTGAATATAATATAATCAAATAACAAATAAATAAAATATCGTTTTTACTGCAGGGCGCAGGACGAGGTATATCTGAATTATATGTATATATTCAAAAAATAATCCGGTAAATTTGCCGTGTCAAAAAAACCATCTTAATATATAATAATAATAAAATAATAATATCATGTGGGCACATAAATCATTAAGTGAATGAATATATGATAGTTGAATTTTCCAAAAATCAGACCATTAGTGAGTCCAACTCACACTTGACCGTTTTTCAAAGTCAACACAAAACCGCAAGACGAAAGAGAAACAGTATGTGCTTTCGATTGTAACCAATAGATAACTCGAATAAGACGCATCAAAACAAAAAAAGTGTATGAAGTTAAATGTATGAAGTACCATTGGAACATCGCATGCAACGTATTCATACATCAACGTACACAAGTAATCTTAATATTCATCGCGCGTATCTCGGAAGCATGCAATTGTGAGCACACTTGCGACTAAGTCGTAGACGGGTGCGATTTGTCGCAAGTTATTTTGACATAAAAAAAAATTATGTTACGTTTTAGTAATTTAATCTAGGTACGATTAATTTTCACAATGAGCATATTTGACTTATTATTGAAACGTACGTAACGTAATAAATGACCGATTCAACCGTAGACTGATTCTATAAAATATTGATGTTTGAGCATAAGTTGGTACGGTACGTAATATCGAACGCCAATCTGTTCTTCTGAAATCAATACCACTGTTTTTCCTAATGACTAAGTCACTTGACTAAAGGCTATACACATATATAGGCTCATTTGGGCGACTTAAAATACTCTTACAGCAGGACGCCACACACTGCCCCTAACCATCCGGATTGGGTCAAGTGGTAAAGTATGACCTGAATTCTTTAGTGTGTAAGGGGACGCTCATTCCGAAATGGGCTGCAACGATTGATGTAGTTATTAATGATCCACATTCATACAATCACGCCTGTTTCCCCGAAAGGGAGAGGCATAAAGCGCCCACACTTCGCCAATTGTATTTTGATCCCACGTAATAGGTGGCGAGCCTATTGCCGCTTATCGGGAACTTTTGTGTTTTCCAGAGCCTCGACCGTTAATCGTCAGTTGCCACTTGCAGGTGAGGTTGGCTTTGGGACTTTGAGATCTTGATAGGATCCCTCAGCACCCTTGCGCTACACATTTAATTAATTACGTCCAAGATGAGTATCATAAAATAATTGTGTTATGGATACTAAATATCAAATAAACATAAATTTTGTAAATACATACACCCAGCCACCCAGCCACCCAGCCCACCCATATTAATATACACCCAGACCACAACTAATATTCATGTTCACGCACACAATGATTTGCCTGTATGGGAATCGAACCCACGACCTCGGGAGCGGAGTGCAATTATACTGACCTCCACGCCATATCGGTCGTCGAATGCTTCCATATAGTAGGGAAAAGTCTAAATTGTGCGCATCCGATCGAGATTAAACAACACAGCTGCGAAAATCAGGCCAATATAACGGATGGGCATAATTGCCTCAAGGTGTTTGTTCCATCGACATTAATTATCGACAATTATCGCGTTACATTACTCAAAAAGGACCGATGTATGCCGTTGTCCTTTCTACTGATTGACACACATTTGTATGTCAATATTAACATGGTTGGTGATCTCAGCTCCAGTCAGTACGCAGGATAACGCTGCTGCCCATCACCGGGTAGGATTTATTTTCGTCAACTCTTAACACTGGCCGTGAGATTAAAGGGGTTGGCATTATTCGTAAGGGTGGCACAATTCTAGACCGATACCACACGGCTCACTAGTATTCAGTTCTATAATACTAGAGTTTGAATGGATGATGGCAAAAGACCTGACGGTATGACTATCGGCGACCGATATGGCGTTGAGGTCAGTATACCTACACTTCACTCCAGAGGTCGTGGGTTCGATTCCCACACAGAACAAATCTTTGTGTGCATGAACATGAATATTTGTACTGGTCTGGGTGTTTTCCTATGTATATTAAGTATGTATTTACAAAAAAAAAGTATTTAAGTATGTTTATCCGTTGTTTTAGTATCCATAACACAAGTTCTTAATGATACTTATCTTGGAACTAAATAATTGGTGTAATTGTCAGAAAATATTTATTTATTTATTTATTTATCGGCCCATGGAAGCTTGGTAGGCCGCTGGTGTGGGATGCGACCTGTGCAGACACCGTGGCTCCCTCACATGTATGCGCGACCTCGCGTCGTGTTGGGGCTGCTGCGGTAAGTGGTGAAAATCGCAAACGGAACAAATACGGAAACCTAGGGCCTAACTTTCTTTTTGTTCCGTTTTCGGTGGAGATATGGAAGCAAAGCAGCTCGTGAAAGAGTTAAATGCTCGCCTCATTGATGCTTCCTATGACAAGAAGTCTGACAGCTACTTCTGCCAGCGTATTGGCCTGGCAATCCAAAGAGGAAATGTTGCCAGAATTCATGGCACCATACCCATGGGCCCACAGTTGGAAGACATCTTTTATTTATAATTTTTATCTTTAATATGTAAGTAAGTAGGTTAAGTAAGTTATTAAGATTCATAATTGTTGTAATTCTATGTTTATAAAATATATTTGTATTTGTACATACATATATATTTGTCAATATATGTTTTATCAGATATAATGTGTACTCAAAACGCATTATGCAACTGTAATTGTAAGTGTCGTTAGCCAATATTTTTGTAAGTTAATTGTATTATTTGTTAAATATTTCTGTACTTATGTTGGTAACTCTATAAATAAATCTCTAACAAATACACATAGTAGACATGAGCAGGCCTTATTATATGAAAGTACACCTCCAAGCTACGCCGAACAATAATCACGGAAGGGTCGGGAAAACTGATCCTACAATAAACATACAGTTACACACAATACGAGAAATACCAGCTTTTATTTGTGCGTTTTACAATTGTATTGTAACGTTACCCGAACTGTGCTTCCAGTCTACCAATTTGAGAAAGCCTAGCCACTAGTGAGGGGCTTTACAAAATAAGTAAGATATGAATAATTGAATAAAACTATTTTATAATACTTTGTTTTGATACCAAAGGGACTGTGGACTCTTGCAAGGTGGCGAGTATATTACTCCACTCCTGTAGTCGTGGGTTCGAATCACACACAGGACAAAATAATAAATCTTTGTGTGCGTAACTACACAGGCATTAGTTATGCGTAAAGCGTTGATCTTTAAAAGGAGTTTGATACTTTTCTTAATCTAATTCATAATTTGAAAAAAAAAATATATATATATATTATTTCGCACTTAAACTGCTGGACGGTTTTGAATTTGGTATGCATGCTGCATATTATACTTTTTACGCTGAACAATAACTACAATTGACACAAAATCTAGTGCTTTTTTATATAAAGTAAGAACTAACTTCTCCTGGCTTTGAATTTGATTTTGTGTAAATTTAAGTAACTAGCAATGTTTATAGATAGTAATTATAAAGAGAATTTTTAAAGCAAATACTTTTGTATCATGCAATCACAATGATACTTAGATTTCTACAATCTCTGTACCTAGACGTTTTTACATTCGAATAGAAAATTATTCGATTTTGTCCCATCCCTATTATATACCCCCCGCAGCGTATGGCAAATAACTTAAGACAGAAGCCATTATTGTATTTTAAACCGTGTATTATTTGAGGTTATTTATTGATAATCTCAGTATCCTGTGTTGTTTATTAGACGCTATTTTGAACTTACTTTACACTTATATGTTATGACTTTAGACATATGTATTATTATAGTAAATTAAAACAAATTTTATGGATTTACCTCGCGATTTCATAAACAATTTTTATCCCGAACGAGTTAGAGTTACTATAGTTTCGGTTCAATCGTGGTCACATACTTAGTATATTAAAATGTGATCGTCAAATGGGTTTTACTTACTATGTAAATTCGCGTATAAAGAGTATTATAGGGATCTTACCACAACCTTAGGAGCCCAAGCCAACCTCACCTGCAAGTGGTGCACCTGCCGATCAACAGACGAGGCTCTGGCAAATGTAATAATCTCGGTAAGCGGCAATAGGCTCGCCACCTATTACGTGGAAACAAAAATATAATTGGCGAAATGTGGGCGTATAATAGGTACCTATATGGAAGCGCTCGTAGTTCCGCGGTGCTCGGTAATCGGAAACAATCACCGGAGTAAAGCAGAGTTTACTGAGGTCAGTCAGTGAATGGGTGACCGTTTGTGTGGCATTTTGATATCGCGCGCTTCCGTGCATCGGAAGTCACGTTAAGCCGTTGGTCCCGGTTATCACTAAATGTGGTTGTCGTTAAGCCATGTTAGAGGCCTATTTGGGCGGCTTGAAAAATTCTAACAGCAGGACGCCATACCCATTCGCTTCACCCACAGCGGAAGACGGTTATTTAATTTTCCATCCGAAAAATGGACGCCATACCCTGCCTTCGCCAATGATGATGATGATGAATATGCCTCTGCCTACCCCTCCGGGGTAACAGGCGTGATTGTATGTATGTATGTACAGAAGAGAAAACTATTTAGATATTGTGTTAAATATGTAAGGAGATTTATTTTATTTGACAGCATTCGCGATAGGTTAGTCTGTGGAATTGTTAAAAACCCGCGGTAATGCGCTGGCTTTAAATTAAGAAATTGCAATGATTTTATGTCGTCAAGTGAGCCTTAAAATATGCTTCAGAACGAGTACAATATCAATACATCCAATTGTAATTTTAGTATCAAAATGCTTCGTATTATTTCAATGCAGGTCTTGAAATCCCGGTCTTTAAATCAGAGGCAGGCGCCAGACAACCCGCCAGGGATCGTAGTTGCACTAATAAGCCTCCGACCACTTAGAATAAATTTACATATGTAATCAATAACCGGCCGTCGACGGCACCGTTACGTCGATTACGTAAATCTGCGCTTATCTTCAATTGGAGAACATCTGCTTAGTTGTGCGATTCTCGATAACCATATCGCTGCGATGTCGTTACGATTTAGTAAATTGATTTTTTTTACATCCAGGCAATTAAGATGTATTGAAACTCTTTCTAACAGCGCTGCGTTTTGGTCAATTGTTTATTTTACTTATCAAATAGACAGATTTGCTTACATATGTAAGCCAAGTTATAATTACTATTGATTCAAATAGCACCAAGTACCGTCCTCTCTGCTGCACTCAATTCAGGTAAAGTAAAGTATAAAGTACATTTAGTAAAGTTTGATCTTTATCTACCTTATATTAGTTTGTGAGAGGAGGTCTGTTAACGCACCGAATATTCGTAATGTTCAGTTTTAAAAATTTCATGTTAAATTTAATATTAAGTTTTAAAAACATAACTAATAAGAATTTCTACCACTAATAGTATATAAAATTGTTGATATCATAATCTCTTAGGACTATTTAAAAAAAGATGTAAGTGTTTTTAGTATTTTTTTTTTTAATTTCATGTATTGTATAATATAATTAATGTATTTTTTAAATGGCAATAAAAATAATAACGCTACAAGAGATGTCTTTTATTAAAATTTTATTTAGTTAGATAGTGGTATTTATGGGAATTGCACTACTAAACGGTCTGCAAGGAATGTATGCGAGGAAGTCGATAATATTTCATAATACGCTGGCTTATTAATAACTTACTGTTGGAATTGGAGAATTACGAGAGATTTTTATGGTACAATCTTTTACACGCGGTTTTGCTATAATGGGGTTTGCCTTCTACATAAAATAAACGAGCTGGAAGAAAGTCACGGGAAAATGTTAATACATACATATATGCATTCACGTCTGTTTCCCTGAACGGGTAGGCAGAGGCATATAATATGCCCACACTACGCCAATTATATAGTCGGTCGTAATAGGTGGCGAGCCTATTGCCGTTTACCGGGCACTGCTATGATTGCCAGAGCCTCGTCCGTCAGCAGATGCACAACTTGCAAGATGAGGATGGCTTGGGCTCCTTAGGTCTTAGTGGGATACCTATACACTCATGGTTAAATGTTTTTAATATTCTGTAATAATCTACCTTATTAATAATTTACTGTTGGCCTTGGGAAACTGTGTACTTAATTCCATTAAAAAATCTATCCAGTAGTATTGTGGTATAGTATAAGTGGCAGGGTAAGTAACGCTTTCGCAATATAGTTTTTGATATGAGTAAGTATGATAACGCTAGTCTGAATTCGTCACATAGGAAGCTTATAGGAGAGTTTTATGTTTTGAGCTATGGACTTCCTTGGGTTGATGATATGAGTAAGAATGCCTCTGGGAGAACATCACAGTGCAGTGTGATTCAGTATATAAATTCTGATTGCAAACCAAGAATATTGCTAACAGAAGATCCTCTTGTCAATATAGCCATGATGCCTTCTACCATAAAATAACACACAAGTATCCGCTAATCAATGACAATGACAAGACAAACTAACAAACATAATTACAAGCTAACAAACATGATTTAGCGAGTTTCGCAAGTGGTCAGGGCTTGTGGCTGTACCGACGTATTGACAAGGCCTTTGACTTACTGCCAGACGTAATGGGCCAAGTTCATAAGCAGAGCGGTTTCTGAGTGAGGAAGCTAACAGTGTTTTCTCACTCGTACGGCCTCATACTTTTCTGCAAACCAAAGTTTAACCGGTTGGGACTGCTTTGTAGCATTATGTTCGCCTTTTGTGCAATTTGTCATTCTGTGCTATCAAGTTTGAATAAGATAAAAAAAAAAACAAAAATAATGACAAGCTAACATACATTCACATGAATGTTTCGCAATTGTAGCGAGTTTCACAAGTGGTCTAGACTCGACGCCGGACCGACGTATTGACAAAGCTTTTTACGCACTTTAAAGTGTCAAGACTACAAGCAGAGCTGGATTAATATTTTAATTGATAGGTTCCGGGATATTAAAACCATAAGTTAAATTAAAAATACAAAAGGATCGAATAGTCAATAACAATGACAAAAGTAGAAGATAACAAACATAATAACAAACTAACAAACATAATGACAAATTAACAAACATAATGACAAGCTTACAAACAACTAGCCAACCTAATAAACATAATAACAAGCTAACAAAATGATTTAGCAAGTTTCGCTAGTGGTCAGGGCTCTTCGCCGGGCTGACGTATTGACAAAGCCTTTGACTCATTACCAGGGGTCAAGTGTATATGCAGAGCGGGTTCAGACTTCATACTACTAGGTTTTAAGCTATTGAAAGCACTTCTATAACGCCATAATTTTTTTGTTGATATCCGCAAGTGCTGGGCTAATACAATATGGCGGCCAAAATTGTGCCAAAAATTAGCATTTGTAAGTTAAAAAAAGATTTAAGCGATTTATAATTCCAAAACGTATTTTATAATAAACCTCATGTTTTAGGGAATTGTTACTAAATACTAAAACAAAATAGAAAATTTGCCAATGAATGACAATAACAGGAGTTGAAGCTAACGAACCTTTCTTTATTAAATAGAGAAATATCAACAGAAAACACTCAGACCAAAACAAATATTCATATTCATGTGTGGGAGTCGAACCTGACAAGTGAAGTGCAGGTAGATTGACATCCACGTCATACAGGTTCGCGTACGTTTTATTTTATGTAACTTTGGATCCAAAAATCTCTTATGAACTTAAACTTTAAAATTAATTTGTCATAACATGATGTTATGCCAACCAAAACGCCTCCTCTTATACCTCGATCCACGCATACTATCACAGATTCCGTTAATGAGATACTGCCCGATATGTGGGTGAAAGGTCGGCCCTTGACTTTGCAGGCAATTGTTGGTGCGATGAGTCCTGGGAATCAAATAGGCGAACACGTACAGCTGTCTAGACTGGCTAGGCTAGATTAAGGAGTTAAGAAGCGGTCAGTAAGGTCAGCGTTTAATGTTTGGAACAATAGATGGCGGTTTTCGGTCACTGTTGAAATTTTTATCTTATTAAAGCCTGGGTTGCTTCTAGGTTGTTTGTAGCTTATGCACAGACATAGGGAGAATATTTTTATACGAAAAATAGATCGTTGACCCAGACTTAAGCCCAGGGCCCAGGGTCTGCTCACTGGGCTGGGGGCCTACCGCCGAGTTCGATGGCAATCGATTATATAAGGCAAAATGGATTTCGAATTGATAGATAGATAGATAGATAAAACGTTTATTGCACTAAATAAACACACATACAAAATATTAACATAAAACAATACAAGAGAAAAAAAAAATATATCAAACTTACAAAAATTAATTAATTATTTGTACGTGTGCTTTTGCTATTTTTTGCTATTGATTCTGTCGTACCGCCGAACTCATGGAAATCGAAACAAAATGGCGTTCTCTATTTACCTATTGATCTGTCACTATTGAAGGTCATGAATGAGAGGTGGCTGTCGGCAGATTCCCCGGTACGGATTAATGAACGTAAACAAAGTTTGATCTAGATGGATTACCGGTAATCCATCGAATTCGGCGGTAGGCCCCCTGACCAGATTTAGCTGAACTTCAGTTATTACATGGAGCGACTGCCATCTGACCTCCACAACCCAAAGGGAAACATCATTCTATGGTTAAACCAGTTGTCAGAATATTAGAAGGCACTGACTTCTTAATAACGACTGCCTGTTCATAACAGCCGGGACCAACGGCTTAACGTGCTTTCCGAGGCACGGAGCAAGGGATAATTACGCACATAATTATAACGTTTTTACCAGGGTTTGAATTCTAGACCCTCTGAATTCGAAGCATAGACTTCGATAGGTCTCGCCTCTGGGACGACAGCTAACCAACCTCACAGCCTAAAGACCCACAAACTCAATTCAGCAGTATGTGCGAAATTCCTCTACATGCGTCAGTCATTATTAAATCACAGCCACTCACTGACAATCGTTAACCTTGAGAGTTACATCAAATTCTAACTCAATTGTCACTTTCATCACTCGACCGCGCGTAGAGTTTCACAATACGTTTATTATTTAACTGTATAGTATACTCTATTGGTTTGTTGTTGCATGCTTATATCTTATAGAGATGCAATGTAGGATTTTAGGTTTAAAAATCTTTAAATCGAAGATGACATTTTTTTTACATGAACATATATTTTCTTCATAAATTACTACATCGAGCACATTCTGTATTAATTTCAATTTATGATACATAATATTTTTTTTTATAGAAAGATAAAAGCATTAATCATATATTGTAACTTCAATTCCCCCACTGGATGTGCATAAATTCGAATATTTCATTTGATATGGGTGTTTCTTATGCAAGTATATTTTTAAAAACAAAATGTTTGTATGTATGTTTGTCCGTTGTCAAGTAACCTTCGTAAAATCTCAGCTTAGTTGAGAGATTAAAAACGCTATATAACATGTCCAAGAGTATTTATTTTTATATCAAATATCGCATATTTCAATTTCATTTATTTGGACAGGTTATCATTTTATAGTTCAGTTTTACCGTTACTATATCGATTCACATTTATTTAAGACGAAAAAAATATACTTCATAACGTAAAATTTGTATTATAAAATGCTTGCAGCTCTATATGATATGTGGACAACCGATTCGCAGACATCTCAATAGAGATATATTATTAATGCTACATAAAGTGGTATACAACTAGGTGTTCAAATCGAAGAGTACTTAAAGGGGGACCAAGGGTCATGGATTATTGCTATTGCAATGTAATTATCGATGATTTCGATGTTTCCTTCATAAGTGATATGCTTGTCCATGAACACTTTAATATGGAAACTAGTGTATCACTCGCGACTTCGTCCGTGTGAAATACAATTATATCGCCAATCTTGTTTAAGTAACTTTAAATATAATTTATTTATTTAACAATTTATGCACATAAGGATCATACACAAAGATAGAAGTTATGAAAGACATGTACAACGGCACTGCTTATCCCTAAAAGGAATTTGTTTCAGCAGACCGAAAAAAGGAAAAAACATATACAAAGTGCACGTGCACAAAATACGTCACAAAATAAACTAAAATAAAACAACAATAAAAAACTAAAATCAAACAATAACATACTAAAATTAAAGAATTAGACAAAAAGTTACAGCTAGCAGGCAGCAAGGAAGTGTTCCTTTATTGCCTTCTTAAAAATGGAAATACTTTTGGAAGTGCGAATAATGACCGGCAACGCATTCCACAGCCTAACCGCATGCACAGAAAACGTATAGGAAAAGAAATCGGAGTTATGAGAGGGGAATTTCAGGAGTAAAAGGAGATTTGACCTACATGAGGAACCAGGCGCATGAATAAAAACAAAACCGCTCACGAAGATACGAGGGATAGGAAGGATTAAAATGAGAATTGTACAGTAAACATAGGATACGAGAGTCTCTGCGCCTTCGAATGGGAAGCCAATAATATTTATATAAGTAACAAACAAACCTGACAAAATAGTTTCACACTTCAAGCTTCAAAAATGAAGACTGTCTATACAAACATTGATCTCATATTTCTACCCCATTACAACCTTTTTCGCATTAAAAAGTAGCCTATGTTCTTTCTCAGGCTGTAGACTATCTGTGTACCAAATTTCATTCAAATTGGTTCTGTAGTTTTGGTGTGAAGGCGTGATAGACAGACAGAGTTACTTTCGCATTTATTATATTCATCATCAATTCATCATCATCTCAGCCCATTAACGTCCCACTACTAAGCACGAGCCTCCTCTCACATACTAAGGTTCCAGGTTATTGGGTCATACTCCACCACGCTGACCCAGTGTGGATTAGTGAAGGTAGATGTATGGAGTCCTGCTGTTATAATTTTTTAAGCCACCCATTAGGTTTCTAACTTGGCTTAACGACTACCACATATTGTGATAACCGGGACCAACACGGCTCGGTAAGCAGTGTAGGTCGCCCTTTAGCTAGGTGGAGCGACGACATACACAAAACGGCGGTTGGAAGCGAAGACCTGGTGGCGTGCCTTTGGAGAGGTTTGTGTCCAGCAGTAGACGAAGGTAAGCTGATGATGATTATGTAATGAATTTAAAATTAAATGAAGCGACAAGAGCGCGTACGGTACGCTAACAGTGACAGAAAATGCCGATCATTGTAATTATTTGTAACACCATAATGTATACCATATTGTTGGACATAAATGACATTACATACATTCACGCCTGTTTTCCCGAAGGGGTAAGCAGAGGCATTTTATACGCCCACACATTGCAAATTAAATAGTTGTTCCCACGTAATAGGTAGCGAGTCTATTGCCGCTTATCGGGCACTGTTATGTCCGCCAGAGCCTCGTCCGTTGATCGGCAGGTGCACCACTTGCAGATGAGGTTGGCTTGGGCTCATTAGGTCTTAGTACGATCGCTATGCACCAATACTAAACATTCAACTTTAAATGTTATGGAAAGGACGTAGCATAGCACATCACTGTTAGAGAGGTCTACTTAACCTACTGCTGTAGGCACTTACATAAAGCCTTTAAGGTCACCATAGTCTCGTAAATAAAAACGACAGTGAAACCACAAAACATTAAACCATTAGTGTACACATTAACCTCTTGCTGTGACGTCAGGAAGCAGTTAAAAACTCATCAGGCACTACGACAATGTGTTATCTAATAATCTTTACAATAAGCTTTGTAATAAACAATTTTAGCGGCCTTAAATTACTGGAATTGGGTAATGATCTTACATATTGTCAACGTGAGGCCTACTTATACAGATGATTATATAACTTACTAACGGCGGCCCGCTTCTTTTTTCACGTAATTTTTAGGTTTTTAAAATTTACTTAATATTTGAAATCCTTAAATAATAATAAATATTACCATATAGGTGTATAAGGATCCTACAAAGACCTAAGGAGCCCAAGTCAACCTCACCTTATTTTTTATCGTCGGTAAATAAATGCTGTTTACGCACTGTCTTCCTGCCAATGGGGGGGACCAGAGGGGAGTCTGGGGCTCACTGCGGCAGATGCGAAAACCGCAGTCCTACCCACTAAAAAACTTCCGACGACGACCACCGCTGTTGATAAAGGGGCGAGGGGCCAGTGCCTGGAGTTGTGAAGCTTCTGGCACTCCGCTCGCGGCCAACATCCTCCGGATTAGAACCGGGAGAACATCACCACTTCGCAGAAGGAGGCCAAAGCCAACCTCACTAGCAAGTGGTGCACCTGCCGACCAACGGACGAGGCTTTGGCGAACATATAAGTGCCCAATAAGCGGCAATAGGCTCGCCACCTATTACGTGGGCCTATAAATTGGCGAAGTGTGGGCGTGTAATATGCCTCTGCCTACCCCTTTGGGGAAACAGGCGTGTATTTTTGTTAGTATTGTATCAATAAATATTCTTTCAAAGATGACCCACTTCTAATATCGGACACTATTTAAAAAAAAAATCTATTAATTTCATATTTCTTTTGGTATATTATGATGTTTTATCATTTCATTCTGCTTAAAATTATACACATCTGCATCGGCTGATTACCATCAGGCAGGATGCAGTCATTATGACGTGTCACATTAAAAAAAAACTAAATGTAATACTATTGTCGCATCCCGTAACTGAAGAAACACTGGGCCAGTTAAAGTTTTCATTTAAATTGGTGTGTTGGAAATATGTATGTCTTGTTGGAGATTCAAAATAAATAAATAAAATAAAAGTCTCAAAACCAGTAACTAGCGGAAGGGACATACTTATCTAGTATTGATAGCAACAGATTTATGTTATGTTCAGATACATGTACCAGTAGATCACCAGTGGGTAGTGAATTCGATTCCGGAGTTGCGCCCACGCAGTAAGGGTATTGTTACAGTGACTAGGAAATTAAGATTTAGTACAATAACTTGTACGCACGATCACGTTAGAAGCAGGCCGCCTGCAATCGATCACTTTGGAAGCTGATAAAAGAAAGAAAGAAAAAAAATAATAATTCTGTGACAACGTCAAAAGAGTATACCCGCATTGCGCTCCAGAGATCAAGTAAAAATAAATTATTAATCATGGTCATTAAAAAAAGATCTGAAAAAGAATTGGAATAATAGTAGCAAATAAATAATTATAATTTTAATATTATAACAAATATTTCTGACATAAATCCTACTAATATTATAAACGTGAAAGTTTGTATGTGTGGATGGATGTTTGTTACTCTTTCACGCAAAAACTACTGGAGCGATTGTGATGAAACTTTGTACGTGTATAGCTGCAGTCCTGGACTAACATATAGGACACTCTGTATCCCGATATTTCCACGGGAACTAAATATCTAAATATATTTGACAATTATACCAATTATTTTGTTGCAAGATAAGTATCATTAAGAACTTGTGTTGTGGATATTAAGTAACGGATAAACCTATTTAAAAGTCACATATAAGTGAATCTAAGCTTCTTGATTTCAGTGTAATAATATTTCGATTGTTTTTATACTTATTTTTAATTTTGACGTTTTCAAGTACTATTTAAGTAATAGTTTATGAAATAAATGATATATGATTATTATAAATGCTTTTTTTTGTACATACATACAAATAGGTAAGCAACCAGACCAGAACAGATATTCATGATTCCACACAAAGATTGGTTCTGTGTGGGAATCGAAACCATGACCTGCGGGTATAATCGCCACTACGCCATATCGGTAATCAAAAGCATAGGTAGCATTAATCCGGTTGCCTGAGATTTAAGCTAATGCCCAGGGTCTGATCACTGGTTTAACCAGATTTGGCTGATTATCAGTTATTACATGGAGCGACAGCCGTCTGACCTCCACAACCTAGAGGGAAACATCATGCTATGGTTAACAGCGATCAGGATATTAGAAGGCACTGACTTCCTAATAACGACTGCCATGGATATTCATAACAGCCGGGACCAGCGGCTTAACGGAGCCAACGATAATTACGCACATAACTTCGAAAAGTCATAGATGATGGATCAGGGTGTCTCCGAGATTCTCTGCATTTGCACTGGGTTATTACCGCTCTCAATAAGTCATCAATATACTTTTAAACATAATATAATTAGAACCCATTACATGTTAGGTAAGAGGCCTGGTGATCTAAGACACAGGCAGATTTTTCCCTAATTTAGACTTCAGCCTCCCACATTCACTAATTAATTATTTTTACCTTAATTATGTTATAAATGTACATACATACATTCACGCCTATTTCCCCGAAGGGGTAGGCACATTTCGCCAATTACATTTCTGATCCCATGTGGCGAGCCTATTGCCGCTTACCGGGCACTGTTATGTTTCGTATATTGGTCGGCAGGTGCACCACTTGCAGGTGAGGTTGGCTTAGGCTTCTCGGGTCTTCCCCCCCGACTGGTCTCCACCTTGTCGTGGTGGGGGGGCTGAGTACCTCCCGGTAGGGCGCAGGAGGCGCTAGGGAAAAGGTAACACCCAGAGATTGGCGACTCTGGGTGCCCTTAGTACTGACTACCGGGGGGGAAACTAAGAGGGACCTGTGGAGGGCGCAGCGGGCGGGCCAGGAGGGCACGTCAAGCAGCGCCGGGAGGGTCTCAGGCAGCGGGGGCAGGGGGCTCCTGCTGTCTAACCATGGACCCTCCGAGAAGTCGGCCACACACGCTATGGTCGCACAGGGAGGTAGGAGGGACGCGTCCACTGCGTCTCTCTGAGGAGGTCCTCCCGGTTTTGGTCCGGGGGACGTTGGCCGCGGGCGGGGTGTCAGAGCTGCAACCCAGGTACTGGCGCTCCGCCTCTTTCTCAACAAGCGGCGGGCGTCGTCGGAAGATTTTTAGTGGGTATTACTGCTGGCGGTCGTGTCTGCCGGTGGTGAGTCCCACACACCTCTCTCGGTCCCCCTTTGGCCGAGAGACAGTGCGTAAATGCATTTTGTTACCGACGTAAATAAAAAAAAAAAAAAAAAGGCTTCTCGGGTCTTGGTAGGATCCCCATACACACCCACAAACATTATTATATGTGGAGGACATTAAATGATTTAATTTTATAGAAACTGTTCTATCTATACTGATATATTGATAAGTATAGATCTATACTGATAGAAACTATACATCAACATTTCTATTATTTACAATCACGTCTGTCTGTCTGTATGTAAACTAAGCTCTACAATAGATAATTTATGTGCTGGAAGGCGTCGATTTCTACGAGTCGTATTTCAATCCAACCGATTTCCTATTGATAATAAAACATTGTTTTACGAATGTATGCTGGTTCAGGAACTAAATCATATGAATATAGATTCATCGACATCTAAAACACATTATATATGTAAAAGTGATTTATGATGGACAAGTAAAAAATCAATAAAATAAAATATACTTTATTGTCTTTAAGATCAACATGATCATTTAGATTCGTCAAACATTCAGACATTATTGAAATTCGATATATTTTTTTAACAACAATGAAAGAGATATAAGTGTTGGGAGGGGAAGACCACGTAAGACCATCAATGACCAAATCCAGAAAATTAGGAGAAAGGGCAGATCAAAAGTGGCCTAAACCGACGGGCGTGTATGAGGAGGTTAATGAGTGTGAATGAAGCTAAAAGTGTGTGCCAAGATCGTAGCAAGTGGAAGGATGTGATCTCTGCCTACCCCTACGGGAAGGCGGCGTGACATTATGTATGTATGTATATAACACTGTAAACCAGAGTACGAAGTGAAGCATATACTTTTATAAATATTTCTTAAAATTACACCAATTATTTAGTTCTTAGATAAATATCATCTTAAGGAACTTGTGTAATAGATTTAGGCTACTTTTGACCTGCACTTTCTCCCAAATTTTCTGGATTTGGTCATGGAAGGTCTTACGTGGTCTTCCCCTCCCAACACTTCCATTCACTAGAGAACGGATAAATGCTTTTTTTTATCTACAATGTACATAATATATATACATAGGAAAACACCCAGACCATAACAAATGTTCATGTTCATTCACACAAAGATTTGTCCTGTGTGAGAATCGAACCCACGACATCAGAAGCGTAGTGCGGGTGTACACTTGACCTTCATAAGAGCTCTTTTAAGCCAAACTTGTATAAATGATTTTAACTTTGACTTTGACTTTTACTAGCCAACACGCCATATTGGACCCATATCAGTACTTCAAATCAAATTATTTATTTGTACAAATGTGGGTATCATACAGGTGTTTGAAATAATATAATAAAGTACAGCATATTTACCATTTCTACCTTGCATGGGTGACCGCTTTTGTGGTACTCAATATCAAAATCTTCCGTGCATATTTGGTTACAATGTATATAGTATGACATATAAATTGAAAGAAAGTCCCAAAAAACCATACAAAACGGAAAAATTAACGATGTATACAAATAATTTTATTTTTAATCTTGTGACTGCAGAACACAGGTTTTTGTAGGCTTGTCAAATTGTTTTACTACTAAGTACATTTTCTTGTAACTGGCGGGAAAAAAAACTAACCTTGACGATTTTCTTGCCCGTTCTTTTATGATCAAGCTCCCGCCCGCAGTGAATGGGCGCGCTAGTTTTTAGTTTTGACGTTCATAAGAGGACTTGTGAGCCAAACTTGAATAAATTAATTTTAAATCTTAAATATTTGTCCTGTGTTGCTTCCTATCAAGATCTTGGAGCCAGAGCCAAACTTCCCTGCAAGTGGTGCGCCTGTCGATTAACGGACGAGGCTCTGGCGAACATAGCAGTGACGAGCAATTATTACGTGCGACCAACATTATATTTGGCGAAATGTCGGCGTTTATTATGCCTCTGCCTACCCCTTCGAGGAAACAGGCGTATATGTATGTATAATAAATAATAATAATAAATATTTTCTGACAATTACACCAATTATTTAGTTCCAAGACAAGTATCATTAAGAACTTGTGTTATGGATACTTAACAACGGATAAATATACTTAAATACTTTTTATTTTTGTAAATACATACTTAATGTACATAGGAAAACACCCAGACCAGTACAAATATTCATGGTTATGCACACAAAGATTTGTCCTGTGTGGGAATCGAACCCACGACCTCTGGAGTGAAGTGTAGGTATACCGACCTCCACGCCATATCGGTCGTCAAAATGTATGAATGGTATGTATGAATGGTATGTATGAATGGTATGTATGAATGAACTTATGTGAGAAACGACCTTAGAACTGAAGATTTAATAACGGTTGTAATGTTTGAAAACCTAAAATAAAAGCTTAATGCAAAAAAATGCAAATGCATTATCTTTTTAACACCCTGTATAAATTACGACCACTAAACCCTTTTGTTTTGACACTCCGTACATCTACGCTGTATAGGACCTAATGGATTCTATAGACAAACTAAATTTACGATCAGTCGTAAAAAGAGATTCTATAGTGGACCTAGCACGACGCGATTTTGTTACTTAAGGCGATTTTACACGGCGTCACTAACGCGCAATTATCGCTCTATGTACCCATTTTTTATTTCACACTTGTGATAGCTCCCGATTTCTTTTAAAGATTTAAGCTTACAAAAAGACAGGCAGACAGTGGCAAGCGACTTAGTTCCATCCATCGCTGGTAAACTCAATGTACCCAGAGTATACAATAATTATGGTGACAGGACTATAAAAACACGGCTTCCATACCTTTTAAATAGTATACCTGAAGCCATTAGAGTGTAAACAAACAAACACAAGTATAAAGCAAATTAAAAAAAACACTATATTAGTGTATGTGCAAAGTTGTAATTTATTTAATAGTATAAAATAAGTTGTAATTAGTATAAAAGAGACTGTGACCCACAAACAAACCAGTCAAACGGTTTTGTGGGACATGTTTTTATATAACTTGCATTATTTAAAGGAAATATACGTTGACCTATCTATCTATCTATGTAGTTATTTATCGCAACAATCCATTTGACACGTTTTATAACTCTATTGAATAGTTGTAGTACGGTCTCAAATTGGTTAATTGGGCGCAATGTCTGTGTGTAACAGTTGACACTAATACAAAAGACGAATTTGATGGATTAAGGCATTCTCTTCCAGTAACATTTAGGGTAAGTATATAATTTTATAAGCGATTGTGAAATAATATGCACAAATAAAATAGAAAATCACGCCTGTTCCCCAAAAGGGTAGGCAAAGGCATATTATACGCCCACATTACGCCAATTGTTTATTTGGTAATAGGTGGCGAGCCTATTGCTGCTTTAATTAAATATACATACTAACTTTAATATATAATATCAAAATATGATACATCATGATAAATATATGTAAAATATAATATATATCATACTGAAATAAGACAGTAAGGAGATTTAAACTAGATTATCTACTCGAAGTTCCTTTGTCAATATTCTGGTAAAATTATAGGACTTTCTCTTTGTCTCCGTCGAATCCAAATGTTTATAATAACTGCATCTTGCCATAATTCTGAGTAATGCGAGGACAGTCAATGCAGTTCAAAAAAAGCAATAATACTCCATACTATGGCATAAGGCCTAATTATAACAGCCTGCATAACTACCGTTTCACGCCCCGCTTAAAAACCCGGAATTAAAGAAGCAAGGACACTCGTGCGCCTTACAGCGTTAGGCGCGGCTACGACATCGTGTATAATGCCCTTTATATCACGTAAACATTATATTACACAGTAAATTTACCATTTTATTAGATTCCTATGTTGTAATTCATTTTATAGTGTAAGTAAACGTCGGCTGTTAAAAGAATACTTAAAGTTTTGTTTTAAACAATTTTTGTATTCAATAACAATTATCTTTGTGATATTTTTTATTACACATTGCTATTAGTCTTTTTACATACTGATAGCTGGTTTAACCACAGAATGAGGTTTGCCTCTGGGTTGCGGAGGTCAGACGGCAGTCGCTCCATGTAATAACTCAAATTCAGCCAAATCTGCACCAATGAGGAAACCCTGGGTTCTAAGTTTAAGTCTAGGGCAACCGGGATAATGCTAGGAAGTTATGTATTATACTAAGCAGAGCTTACACTATCGGTAAGTTATATTACAGCTGTATGACATCTGGCAATTAGAATATTTCAAGCAGCCCAATAAGGCCTTTATCGTAGCTGTAATGACTACCGTGAAAACTGGGACTAACTTCTTAAACTGCCTTCCAATGCACGGAAGCTAGCGATATGAAATGCCACATAAATGGTCACCCATCTCAATGCTGACATCTGCGAACTATGCTTTACATCGGTGATTGTTTCAGACCTATAGCATCGCGGAGCTACGAGTGCTTCATACCATAGATAAGACATAAACGAACTCACATTATGTGTACTATTTGTATATCTTGAAAAAAAATCTGTGAAGCAATACATTTCGCTTTAATTTCTCTCTCTTTCTTGATTATCTATCTCTTTCATTGTTGTTAAAAATTTCATTGGATTTCCATTTTGTTTGTGTAATTTGACTTATCTAAATGATCTGGTTGATCTTAAAGACATAAAATGATATTTTACATATTAATGAATGAACGAATGTATAAATGAATGAACAAATTAATGAATAAACACTTTATTGTGCACTAAACATAAAAAACATTACATCCCTATATGAATGAATAAACGAATGGATAAATAAATAAATGAACACTTTATTGTGCACTTAAAATAAAAAACTAATTAAATCACATAAACAGTGATTATAGGTAAAGGTCAGTAGAATGTGATTTATTGGGTGGTCAATGTTCAGCAGTGTACTCTATGGGGCGGATATGATAATCTGTACAAGATCTTTTGGGTAAAATGATGCTGAAAATGGCTCGGAAAATCCGAATGTAAATTTAGGTCAAAGTCCCTTAGCAAAGTATCCCACCTTTAACCTTATGTACTCCGGGCACACTCTGCCTAGTGTGTATTTACCACAGATCGGTATTTGCAGTGTGATTTATATGATGGGTAGCCAGTGTGGATCTATACTCTGTCGTTTTTTTTATTTATTTCTGGAGCTGAGTGTATGGTTTTGATTTCGGTATTTTGTATAGGTGTGCACTAAAACTGCTTGCACAGTCTTGTGGGGCTTTGTAATAATTTAAAAACAGTGTACTATATAAATGAATTAAATCATTTTACTGCATTCCACAGTGTAAAAAATAGTTAGAATTAACCCTGTCGTGCACAATATTGTTTAAGAGAGAAGGAATTATTACGTTCATACATTATTTATATTGGTAAATATTCATAATAAATAATTCACAAGAACATACTTCGGCTTAGTATGGTATAGACTATAATTGTTAATTGTATATTCACGACTCTATTAGTAAATATACATCTAAAATACGATCATCTTGTTTATGAAACTGCTTTTGTTTTTGTTTTGTATCCCTTTTTAATCGTTCTAAAATAACAATGTTGTGTTATCCTGTAATTGGATTTCATGCAAGGTAAATATCTAAAAATGGTTTATTTTTTAATCTCTTGTAGTTACCATAAGACACGAGCAATTAAGTTTCATTAGTTAAAGAAGACATTAAGTTATACTGCATCACTAGCCCAATTTAAGTGTATAAAATAATATCATCAGGATAATCTTATCGTCCACCTTTCCACATCCACCTTTGTACATGTTGTTTTATATACCTCATGTAATACTTAAAATTATTTTTGTGCAATAAAGGATTATTAAGTAAAGTATAAGAAGCAGATATTATGGTATCGACGACCGATATGGCGTGGAGGTCAGTATACCTGCACTTCACTCGAGAGGTCGTGGGTTCGATTCCCACACAGGACAAATCTTTGTGTGCATGAACATGAATATTTGTTCTGGTCTGGGTGTTCTCCTATGTATCTTAAGTATATATTTACAAAAAAAAAGTATTTATGTATGTTTATCCGTTGTTTAGTATCCATAACACAAGTTCTTAATGATACTTAGCTTGGAACTAAATAATTGGTGTGATTGTAAGAGAATATTTATTATTATTATTATTTATTATTTGTCTAATAGGATAGTCACACTATCCTATTCCGATCACCACTAATGACGTAAGAAAACGTCATTCAACGTAACTCCGCCACGAGCCGCCCTGAGCCCTAACGGAACGTAATTGAAACATTTGCGTTTAGTTTGCGACATGTTCTATGGACGATGCGTTTTGTTTCACACGCTCCAGGTCAGACACTTACAAACACTTTACTCCAAAAGCCTCAATTAACTTTATGCTTAAACAATGACAGTGGAAATAGGTTTGTTTCAAGATATGTAATAATTTATTGATTCAGGCGTTACTTGGCGGAAATTTACCGTAAGCAAGAGATTTACTCTCGTTTCATTGACATCGTTGTTCTGAGACTGCTATCTTACCTGAAGATGCTCTGTGTAAGGGCGAAACACGTGTCGTGTTGAATAGTTTCTCGATTTTTCGGGAAATTATAGTAGCGCGGTAATTTTTACACAAATATTTTTAAACCATCACTTCATCATCATCATCATCTCAGCCCATTAACGTCCCACTACTGAGTACGAGCCTCCTCTCACATATCAAGGTGCGAGGGTATTGGGTCATACGGACCCAGTGCGGATTGGCGGAGGCAGGTGTATGGCGTCATGCTGTTAGAATTTTTCAAGCCGCCCATTAGGCCTCTAACATGGCTTAACGACTACCACATTTAGTGATAGTCGGGACCAACGGCTTAACGTGCCTTCCGAAGCACGGAAGCGCTCGATATCAAATGCCACATAAACGGTCAACCATCCAAGGACTGACCTCTGTAAACTCTGCTTTACTTCGGTGATCGTTTCCGACCACCGAGCACCGCGGTGCTACGAGCGGTTCATCCATCACTTGCTTAAAGATATGTAAACAATAAGGCTCCCCGCACACGGGCCACCGGCCACAACCACAAAACGACGCCACCGGCATATTTCCTGCAGCTTTCATATATTTTATATGGACTCACCGCACACGGTTGACGCCGGTGGCCGCCTCACGCTACAAATCAAAATGTATGAAAACTGCAGAAAATATGCCAGTGGCGTCGTTTTGTGGTTGTGGCCGGTGGCCCGTGTGCGGAAGCCCTTAGTGAAAATGAAAGAGCTATTAAGAGCCCCATGCTGTAATGACCAGGCCAGGAAGCCTATTCCACCACCCAATGGTACGCGGCAGATTAATAAATTATAAGATGACATTATTAATACTTACTCCGAGGCTAGAGGCGCTGAATGCTGACATAGGGGACTAACATCTCAGTTCGGCAGCAGATGCTACAATTTGTAATTTATGGCATTATTTGTAAGCTATCAGCTGTACTACTTTATTTTGTAAATATTTGGTTAATAAATAAATTATTATTATTATTACTACAAAGCGACGATAGCTCAGTGGCGAGACTCATATAATATGTACTTCTAATTCAGAGGGTTTAAACCCTAATGGCGCACCTATGACTTTTTGAAGGTATATCTGTAATTATCGCTTGCTCTGTGCCTCGGAAAGCATATTAGGCCGTTGGTCCCGGCTGGCATAAACATGTATGGCAGTCGTTATTAAATTGCTTGACATTGAAACTTATTTGTGAACGTCAACTATATCTTGTTGGATTTGTGTATGTGTTATATGATTATTGATGAAATGAAACTCTAATATTGCGTAGAACAAGAAATATAAACTTTAATTAGCGATTCGTTACACAGATACATGAAAATGGAAGTTGTATAATTTTTTAACAAGTAAACTAGCGCCGCGCACCGGCCCATAAAGGAACGAATTGACATCGTTCATAAGCCGCGCGATATATAAACTATAAAAGGATTATGTTTATATTCCTACAATTATTATTATTTTTTAATATTACTCTTGTTATTTTTTAAATAATTTTTAAATTTTTGTTTAAATTTTTTATGATGTAATATTGCTCTTACATTTTTTAATTATTTTATATATTATGTAAACAATTAATTACTAATATGACTTGACTAATATTTCCACGTCGAAAAGCGACAGAATATGTTGGAATAAGAAACCTGATCAACATGTATACGATAACCATATTCTATGAAATAAATGATTTATTATTAGGAAGTCAGTGCCTTCTAATATTCTGACAGCTGGTTTCACAACTGATGCTGCCCTTGTGGCAGTCACTCTATGTAATAACTGAAGTTCAGCCAAATCTGGTTAGACCAGTGAGCAGACCCTGGGCCCTGGGCCTTGGATAATGCTAGGATGTGATGATAACATTATTTCTAGACTAAATCCACTTATCCGTGGTGGCCCAGGTGAGAATCGAACCCTTTGGATAACCAGTCCTCTACTCTGCAAAAGCTACCGCGCAATAAAAATATTTTTTAGTCAAATTTGAATTTTTAGCTATATAACTAAATATAAATTTTAAATGCAAAAAAATATATTATAAAAATATTATTTCATTTCAATAAATGTTAATTTTATATAAAATTTCCACATTATTTAAGGTTTTCTAGTAAGTAAATAAATTACCAGAAAACTAAAAAACGTTTACAATGACTTTGATCGATCTAGATAGTCTATATTAGTATGAAATAAAATCATCCAAACTAATATTATAAATGCGAAAGTAACTCTGTCTGTCTGTCTGTCTTTTCTTCACGCCTAAACTACAGAACCGATTTGTGTGAAATTTGGTACAGACATAGTTTGGAACTCGAGAAAGGGCATAGGATAGTTTTTATACCAAAAATCCCGCGGGAGCGGGAACTTCTCAAAAATCCCGCGAGATCGGGAACTATGTTGGTAAAACCCAAAAATCTGCCGGAAGTCACTATTCCACGCGAACGAAGTCGCGGGCAAAAGCTAGTATAAAATATATAAGATACAAATATAATATAGGATAATATAATACTACACAACCTTTTTATGTCAAAATTCTGTCATAAATTTCACACCAATTACACAATATAATGGGAAAAAAGCCGATATAGTTTATCCTTATTATCGAATGTCGTCACGCGAATTCTATTCGTTTATTCGGAACGAATACTCGAACTCAAGCATACTTCCGGGAATCGATAAACAAGATGATGTTTCGGTATGCGATCATTTTTATTTAGGGTTGGCAACCAAGTCCTTATTAAAAATTACAACACAGTTATTGAATTTAAAGACGTTGTAAACTTACGGTAACAGATATTTTTTTTTGATATTGATGATATTGATTACTTTTGACTTACTGTGTTGCAACACAGGCCTGCGAGCCTAGTGCAGAAGTCATAGTTTACAAATATCATTGTCACATTTATATTTCTGCTAATAAAGATTATAAAGTTTGATAGAAATATTACATAAGGATGAATTCACGGATATAAGTATTTAAGTATATTTATGTTTTAATAGAAAATCTATAGCTTGTCGGTTATTTGATGTCAGAGGACTTAAAATCTTTGTTTTGCGGAACATTAGATTATACATACATACAATGACGCCTGTTTCTCCAATGGGGTAGGCAGAGGCATATTATGCGCCCATATTTCTCCAGTTATAATTTGGTCCCAAGTAATAGGTTGCGAGCGTATAGCCGTTTAACGGGAACTTTTGTGTTTGCCAAAGCTTCGTCCGTTGATCAGCAGATGCACCACTTGCAGGTGAAGTTGGATTGGGATCTAAAGATCTTGATAAGATCTCTTGGCACCCATAAATATAAACATTAAATAAATAAAAAAATATTTCCTGACTGAATTACACCAATTATTTAGTTCCAAGATAAGTATCATTAAGAACTTGTGTAATGGATACTAAACAACGGATAAACATACTTAAATACTTTTTTTTTGTAAATACATACTTAATATACATAGGAAAACACCCAGACCAGAACAAATATTCATGTTCATGTTCACAAAGATTTGTCCTGTGTGGGAATCGAACCCACAATCTCTGGAGTGAAGTGTAGATATGCTGACCTCCACGCCATATCGGTCGTCAAACATTCCAGCAGCATAAATATTATAACTGTTTCAAAATAAAATGTCGGTAAAATAGAGGCTTTTGGCAGCCCTAAACAGTACGGTAACGTGTACCGCTACAACATTATTAAATCCGTAATAAATTAATAAGATATTTATAACGTCTAGGTGCTGATTTTTGATTTGAAGTCATTAAACCCCTTTATCGATTTTCATAATTTTTTATCGATTTATCATTATTGGGAGAAAAACTACATATACTTTTATGCAGGTTGATATGAAAAAGGTTGAATTGAAGCGCTCGTAGCTTCGCGGTGCTCGGTGTCCGGAAACCATCGCTGAAGTAAAGCAGAGTTTATAGAGGTCAACTCTTGAATGGGTGGCCGTTTGGCTTCTTACATGGCTTAACTACTTCCACATTTATTGATAACCGGGACTAACGGCTTAACGTGCCTTCCGAAGCACAACAGTCAAACAGTCACTTCTGCAAATAATGCAATCTTCCAGGAGAAGCGTTTCAAAATTCAATATCCTGGTATAAAATATAGCTCTTAATTAAAGAAATTAACTAGTTATATTAAGCCTCTTTTTCAGACTTCATTTCAAAGTAAAACGAAACTTCTTACAATTAAATACATCAGCATTTTTTCTCATAATTACATCAATTTCGACCAAATTGCATAAGTGACGTTGTAGCACGATAGGTGCGATATATCAAATGCCACACAAACGGTCACACATCCATGAACTGACATATGTGAACTCTGGGGGCCTACCGCCGAATTCGATGGATTACCGGTAATCCATCTAGATCAAACTTTGTTTACGTTCATTAATCCGTACCGCGGAATCTGCCGACAGCCACCTCTCATTCATGACCTTCAGTCCGTGACAGGCCAATAGGTAAATGGAGAACGCCATTTTGTTTCGATTTCCATGAGTTCGGCGGTACGACAGAATCAATTCGAAATCCATTTTGCCTTATAATCGATTGCCATCGAACTCGGCGGTAGGCCCCCTGCTTTCGTTCGGTGATCCTTTACGAAGACATAATATGGCGGATCAATTTCGTACTATTGATATTATTCTTTCACATAATCATCATCATACCAGCCTTATAAAGTCCACTGCTGAACATTAGCCTCCCAATAGATTACATTCTATTGGAGGTATTTGCCCATAATCAGCACGCTGGGCAGGCGGGTTGGTGATCGCAGTTCAAGCCAGTACGCAGGATGACGCTGCTGCCCATCATCCGGTAGGATTACTCTTCGTCGACTCTTCCGAAACCCAGTAAGATAATTAACTGTAGATATGAAAATTAATTAACGGTAAGTGCCGTTATGACAAATCGTGTCAGTCTAAAGATGGAATAACACTTTAATTAATCATTAATTTGTGACTAATTAACTTCTTTAATTTATTCAAAATTATATTAACACCGTTTTAGATATAAATTTTAAATTTGAGTAGGTACACCAAAACCACTGATTTTTCAAATGCCGGTTTTATCTTGGACGATAAAATATCCTTGCTAGTTACACTTAGTATATAAGGAAAAATAATATGTTTGAGACACGAATGGGTAACCCGGTCCCGGTAAGCGGCAATAGGCTTACCACCTAGTACGTGGTACCAATAATGTCATCATCATCTCAGTCATCTGACGTCCGCTGCTGAACATAGGCCTCCCCAATAGATTTTTTTTACATAGAGCGATCCTGAGTCGCCTGCATTCATCGGCTTCCCGCCGCCTTGACCAGATCATAGGTCCATCGCGTGGGAGGCCGTTCTCTGCTACGTTTGCCGGTTCGCGGTCGCCATTGCAAAACCTTAACGCCCCATGGGTCAATAATATACGTACGTGGTATTTTATGCTTTTGGGAAAATAGGCGTGTTTTTATACAAGTACATGAAAGAGCGCGTTAGTTTTTTAAATTGACGTTTCAAGAGCTTTGTTAAGCTAAACTGTAATCAAAGAAAGTTACTTTGACTTTGGCATTTAGTTTGCTGTGTAGTATCGGCCTAGAGTGTACTCTTATGTTACAAGGAGTCGTAAGAGTCGACGAGAAGAAATCCTACTGGATGATGGCCAGCAGCGTCATCCTGCGTACTGGCTGATTCTACGATCACCAACCTGCCTAGCGTGATGATTATAGGCAAATAAAATAAAATAAATAATAAATAAATAAATATTTTCAGACAATTACACCAATTATTTAGTTCCAAGATAAGTATCATTAAGAACTTATGTTATGGATACTAAACAACGGATAAACATCCTTAATTTTTTTTTTTGTTTTAATAAACATAAAAAAACAGACCAGAACAAATATTCATGTTCATGCACACAAAGATTTGTCCTGTGTGGGAATCGAACCCACGACCTCTGGAGTGAAGTGCAGGTATACTGACCTCAACGCCATATCGGTCGTCAAATACCTCCAATACAATGCAATCTATTGGGGAGGCTAATTTTCTACATTGAACTTTCTAGACCACAATGAAAAATATCATTTAATATCAAGCGCTTCTGTGCTTCGGGAGGCACCTTAAGCCATTGGTTAAGAGCCACTTTGATAAAAAAAAAACATAAAACATCCGGCGTCGTGTAATCGCCATGCATTATCCGGGCCTATTTTGAGTAACAACGGTATTTTAGAGGTATGTTTAATTAAAATGCTTCCTCGTTAAAACTGTATAAGCGACTGTGAGAAGAAAAGGGTAAAAAACATTATGTATTCTCACTTCCTTGGCTTAAGGCGAATGTTTATTTATTTTTTTATTTAAACTATATCGCACAAATTAAAATGTACAATAGGCGAACTTAATGCTGCAAGGCATTCTCTACCAGTTAACCTTTGGGTTAGGCAGTACGAATAGGAAAACATATAAATTAACATAGAATAAAATATGTGTTATAATTAAACTACATATATTATATACATATACACAAAATTTACAGTAATTATTAGGGATGTAACTGAGGTAGTTTTAGTTATCGGAACCGAAGGCGGAATCGGAGTATTCAAATTTGCATTATCGGAGTCGGAGGCAAGGTCAGAAGTAGTGAATTTTTATTTAAAGACAAATAAAACATTATTTAGTCAAATTTTGTCGGGGGGATTCCCCGCGCTACATGTATGAACCTATTAATAACAGTCGACACAAACCGCCGCCGCGATGTTATGCTTCAACCTCCGATTAAGACCTTAGATTTAAAAGTGTCGGAGCCGAAGTCGGAACCGAAGGTGTATTAATAATCGGAAGTTCCGACTTAACGGAACCGGAGTCGAAGCTCCGTAACATCCCTGGTAATTATGATATGTAGACTCAGTCAGATGATAACTCCTAAAGAAAGTAATTGAACTGGTGGCAACAATAGGACACTATTTGCTTTAATTATAGAATTTAATTATGGCAAACATAAATGTTCCCAGTAAGCGGCAATAGGTTCGCCACTTATTATGTGGGACTAACAATATGTTTGGCGAAATCTGGGCGTTTAAAATGCCTTAGCCTATCCCCTGTAGAAAACAGGTGTGATAGTATATAATAATAATAAGATTTATTTTTTCTCAAAAAGGTCTCAAAAAATCTTATAAACTATTAGAACTACAATGGCATAAGTCGTCCCTTAGTGAGAGCTGGAGTCTGTACTAGGTACCTGTACCTGTGTTACAAATCTCCAGGAATATTAATAAAATATGTATATTGACACTCTTCAATCAATGTAGTAGGTAGATAACGGTCTTATTTATGTGACTTTTCATAATAACCATCCTGCCTGATGGTATTGCAATTGGTGCATTATATTCAAGTCACTCTTGTTCAATTATAACAAATTCAGGTGTCCCATGCGCCTTAAGACGAATTTATGAATCACAGAATTTTACGCTAAATACTTTAAATAAATATATTTTCTTCCTTGACAAACATTGTATACTTATGTGAAATAATTAATTATTGTCGTTTTGTTTGACTTTCAATTTGCACGTTTTCATATATATTTTTACAATTATCATACTTTATTATTTGGTTAAAATACGGTTTTAAAAGGTTACACATGTAATGTGACTGTAAGTTAATTTTTTTGTATAGTAAAATAAAAGGGCAGGTCAAAAGTACCCTAAACCGACGGGCGTGTCTGAGGAGGTTAATGAGTGTGAATGAAGCTAAAAGTGTGTGCCAAGATCGTAGCAAGTGGAAGGATGTGATCTCTGCCTACCCCTACGGGAAAGAGGCGTGACATTATGTATGTATGTAAAATTAATTTAACCATCGATATGGTATGTAGGTCAACAGCAATCCGCTCTTAAGGTCTTTGGTTCAAGTCCCACTCAGGACAAAATGTATTGCTAGGACTTAAATATATGCGATTTATTTAAATGTTATCGCACAAATAAAATAAGTGTACAAAATGCAAACTCAATACGATTTTTGTTATGTGGCCCGGCATTATGTCTGATGGTACGCAGTCGATTCAATACAAAAAAAAAACTAAAGTGCTCTGTACCGTGGAATAATCACGGTACCAGGTGCTGTTTCACACGCCCTGTTCGCCATGCTGAGTGTGGCACTAGATGGCAACGTGTAAGATGTCCAAAGATTATTGTTGCCTATTTACATTTAAAGAAAAAATAAATTATATTCCAACGATGATGCAAGCTCATGAAAATCTCAATTCATCTTTGACCCGTAAACACAATATGACCTTACATCAAACTTACGAATTGTCTCTTAATAAACTTGACATTTAAACGGTATGTGCACGTTTAGCTTTACTAATACAAAGTACCAACATGAACGGCTTTATATATTACAAGGATAGCTAGTTTTGAAGTTGAATTATATGGATAAAAAATTATTTATCGTACATCCAAATAAAATTAAAACAATTGGGTGTTAAGGGATCCTAACAAGACCTTAGGATCCCAAGCCTCACCTGCAAGGGCTGCAAGTGGTGCCGATCAACGAACGAGGCTCTGGCGAACGTAAAAGTTCCCGGTAAGCGGCAACACTCGTAGCTCCGCGGTGCTAGGTGGTTTTACAGCAGATTTTACAGAGGTCAGCCCATGGATGGGTGACCGTTTGTGTGGCATTTGATATTGAGCGCTTCCGTGCTTCGGAAGGCACGTTAAGCCGTTGGTCTCGGTTATCACTAATGTGGTGGTCGTTAAGCCATGTTAGGGGCCTATTGGGCGGCTTGATAAATTCTAGTAGCAGGACGCCATGCACCTGCCTCCGCCAATCCGCACTGGGATTATGACCCAATACCCTCACACCTTGATATGTGAGAGGAGGCTCGTGCTCAGTAGTGGGACCTTAATGGACTGAGATGATGAAGCGGCAATGGGCTCGCCTCGTATTACGTGGGACCAAAAATATAACTGGCGCAGTGTGGGCGTACAACATGCCCTTGCCTACCCCTTTGGGGAAATAGGTGTGAAATAATGTTATCTATATGTATTTTTTCGTGGTCTTGTGTTGTTTACTGTATTTTTTAATTGTTTACTGTGTTGTTTACCTGTTTACTGTTAACTATTGTATATCTTTGACATAATGGCTTCGTGCGTTTAGCACATTTAGCCAGTGTCAAGTAAGAGCTATATTACTAACATATAAATCATAGTCAACGAGAATGAGCGGTGATAAAGATGATAAATGGTAAATGAGATGCCCTCCCCCTAAACGCCTTGAGTCCTCAGTAAATATGTGGGACTATACACATGGACATCTGGAAAGAATTTGAAAAGTGATTTTGCACTTTTTTCTTTGATTTACCAACACTCATATACGTTCACAAACACTTCACAGTTAATAATTCACCGTTATTACACAATAATGTTTGAATTATCACAAATTTTAGAAAATAAAGCAAAATCTGCAGACATGACGCTTCACTTTCTCGTCAAGAAGTCACCTCTCATCATTTTTCATCAGTTTCATCTAGAGATCTTTGAGCTTAAAGTCAACGTATACATACAATCACGCCTATTTCCCCGTAGAGGTAGGCAGGAGTATGCTTTTCGGAGGAGTATGCTCCTGCCTATCTCTATGACACCTCTCTACAATATGATGTTGTATGCCTACATATTATTTTTGAAAATAAAACAAAATTGCAAACATGACGCTTCACTTTCCCGCCAAGACGTTCCTTTATTATCGTTCGTAACTACAAAATAATTTAATAAAAAAAAACTCTTACAATTACACCAATTATTTAGTTCCAACATAAGTATCATTAAGAACTTGTGTTATGTATACTAAATAACGGATAAACATACATAAATACTTTTTTTTGTAAATACATACTTAAGATACATAAGAAGAACACCCAGACCAGAACAAATATTCATGTTCATGCACACAAAAATTAGATTAGTTTTCTTTACTTCTTTATTTTGGCTTTGTGTTCAGTACCGGTGCTTTCTGGCTGATATAGTGAAGAAGGACAACTAAACATACAGTCAACTTCGTATAAACATAAGTGCGTCTAGTCTAATGATTCGACGTATGCAGGTCACAGCCTCAAGGCTGCGGTGACACAGTGAGGAATCTGTGTGGGTGAAATCACGTACGCTTAGCTTGCCTTCTGACAAATGCATTTTAGCGTAAGGATGAGCCTGCGTTATCGATGATTTATTTTTTGCTCATTCTTTTACATAATTCGAGGGTTCTGTGCTCAAACCCGATAAGTGACAACATCAGATACATAATTTCTGCCGCTTTTTCTTGTGATATTATCAAATAAGTCGATTTCAGAAAAGAAGACTGAAAATTGAGGACATCATAATCCAATAAGTAAACCTTTTAAGTTTCATTTTTTTAAATTAACAGATAAATTCTTTTAAGTACTGCTTTAATCCCAAAAACGCAAATTTTGCCACTTATCGGGTTTGAGCACGGAACCCTTGATATATTCATTAAGTAGTTTGTTTATTTTTTATTACACTTAATGAAATTTCTTAAATCGTCATATCAGCTTTATAAGGTCCACTGCTGAACTGCCTTTTCAATAGATTACATTTCATTGAGGATATTTCCCATAATCACCACGCTGGGCAGGCGGGTTGGTGATCGCAGTTTTAGCCAGTACGCAGAATGACGCTGCTGCCTATGATCCGGTAGGATTTTTCTTCATCGACTCCTACGACTCCCCTATTGTCCGTAGTATTAAAAAAAACAATTGAATTCTACATTACTGCAGGCCATCAGTAGCAATTCTGTAGCGCTGCGACACACATGCACACTATACAAATGCTTTACTTTTAGTTTTTTTTTGTTTTTATATTTTTTTAGGCATTGTAAATTTTTTTTTGTGGTTTTATATGTATGTGTGTCTTTCGTTGCAATAAAAAGTTTATCTGTCTATCTATCTACCATCATGTGTGGGTGCTCTTTAACCCTGATTGTTCCGGAGAGATGTTATGGAGCGTTCTCATTTTTGACTGGACCACAATTTGCTCACTATGCCAAGACTCATTAAAAAAAACTTTTAGAGTGTCATTTCGATATAATCATTTTTAATTAAACACTGGCAAGAACTGAAACTCTAATACAATAAAAAATATACGACTACGCTCTTGTCTAAATTAAAGTTTCATTGCATTATTTAAAAAATAAAATTGTACTAGGTACTATAAAAAAACATTAAAGATTAATAGTCAGGCCATCAAATAAAGCAACCTGACGGGACTACTCTTAAATTAAACATTTCTAAAGGATATATATCCCGAGCTGCCGATCGTTAAAATAAAAACGTATAATATACGGCGTAGTAAAAATAAATCGGAAAGCAATAATCGAATGGTCTATTCGATAATCTTTTCTAATGTATCGTTAAATTAAACTTTATTTATAATATTCTCGATGCGGGTGTAATAAATTTGCTCTGCTTATGATACTTTATTTATAATATTCTCGATGCGGATATAATAAATTTGCTCTGCTTATGATACGGTTTTATGTGACTGATGATATTTTAATGACAATTTCAGGCGACTCTATTAATGTGATGGTTTCATGTCGTTGTGTTATTGTGGTTATAACTATTTGATGATATGTCGTGAACGTATTAGTACGAGTCTAAATTTCTAGCAAGATTTCAACAAGGTTACTGCCATTATAAATAAATAAATAATAAATATTTCTGACACTTACACCAATTATTTAGTTCCAAGATAAGTATCATTAAGAACTTGTGTTGTGGATACTAAATAACGGATAAACATACATAAATACTTTTTTTTTTTGTAAATACATACTTAATATACATAGGAAAACACCCAGACCAGAACAAATATTCATATTTATACACACAAATATTTGTCCTTATTATTTATAGTTATAATATAGTTGAAAACCAAGGTCAAGTTGGTACGGACCTTGGTTTTTTCGATTTTTTCGTATGGCGGGAAGACATGGACACTAGAAGCTGCAGACCGCAGACGCATTAACGCTGTGATGTGGTGATTTCAAGATGCGGTGCTGGAGAAGAACGCTCCACAATCCTTGGACAGCATTTCGGACCAACGTCTCCATCTTGCGAGAACTTAAAATCTCCTCGCGGCAGTCATTCGAGTGCCTTCGTAAAATCCTGGAGTATTTCGGTCACATTGCAAGGAAAGACGGTGACAACCTCGAAAAACTAATTGTGACCGGAAAAGAAGAGGGGAAAAGGCCTCGTGGGCGCAGTCCATTACGTTGGTCCGACCAGATCCGCACCACTCTCGGTTCTACAGTCCACTATGCTCTCCCACCGCCGATGACAGGAATAGATGGAAGAACATCGTTAGAGAAAGGGTGTTTCAAAAGAGCGGTCACGACCCTCAGCATTGAGGAACATGACGCAAGAAGGAGGACTGCAATTATGCATGCCGTCATGAGTGAGTGCGTTTGTTACCGTGCTTGTTCCATGGTAGGGAACACTCTCATTATTTAGGACAGCAGCAACTACTTACTTTCAGGCAAGATGTGGTCAATATGGCATATCACACTAATTTATAAATGTATACAGTTTTTAATAAACATGCAATATTGACTTCATAGTGTATTTTGTCGGAAACGATCACCAAGTAAGGCATAGTTCACAAAAGTCAGCCCTTGCAAAAAAATATAGAACTGAAATGGGGCACTTATCGTGCCACATAGACGGTCCCCATTCCCATCGAACACGTCTCTGGTCCCGAAGACACTATAAGCTGTTGGTCTCAGTTAACACAATACGTGGTTGGTTAATCGGTAGTTGATTGGCATTTGCACCACATGTAGGTGATGCTGGCTTGGACTCCTGAAGTCTTATTAGGATCCCCATATTCCTAATATAATGCATAAAATTAAGTGATTAAATTTACTCCATTTCACTTATTATGTTAATATTTCATATATTATTAATATATTTAAACATTATTGCATAAATAATTTTTATTTACCATGGCGATCTTAATGCTACAAGGCATTTTCTACCAGTTAACCTTTGGGTTAGCAGGAAAGTATGAGGCAGTAGGAACAACAAAACATATAAACTTACATGGAATTAAATATGTATTATTAATAAATTATATATGACTATACACATACATAATAGTAATTATGATATGTAGACCAAATCAGATGATTTTATAGTAGTTGTTAATTTGTGCTGTTCCATCAACCTCTATTCAACCGAACATCAAAGTGTATGGGGATCCCACCATGATCTTAGGGGATCCCAATCCCAAGACAACTTCACCTGCAAGTGTCGCCCCTGCCGACAAACGGGCGAGGCTCTGGCAATCACAAATGTTCCCGATAAGCGGCAATAGGCTCGCCACCCATTACGTGGGACGTAGATTATAACTGGCGAAGTGTAGGCGTTTAATATGCCTCTGCATTTTCCCGAAGGGGTAGCCCCTCAGCAAAAAGGCATGATTGTATGTATGTATAAAAGTTAATAAAATTCCATCCGAACCTAATTTGATTGCACATCAAAGATACTAATTCAGCTTCAATTCCGGCTCCCGATGCTCAATCAGTAGTTTAAATGTGCAATGACTTTAAGTGCCAAAGCTTAGTTCAATTCTTCTATTTAATGGATTATTTAACATTTGAAATAAAACACAGTACACAGAGTGTAAAAAGACATTAATCAAACCCACAGGCTACTTATTCTACACATCAAAACAAGAGGCATAATCTAAAAACTAGAGTTGGGAAACGACTTTCATTTTTGGTGTTAGAAAAACTGCTAATTGTAGCATACAATTAAATGCGTGAATCAGACTGTGTTTCTACGTGGCCAAAACGTGATGAAAGTCAAAAGTCAAAATACTTTTTATTTCATAAACTATTACATAGTACTTGAAAACGTCAAAATTATAAAAAAATTACAAAAAACAAATAAAATATAATTATACTAAAATCACGAAGCTTAGATTCACTTGCAACCAAACAATTTAAAAAAAACAAAAAATATTTAAGTGTAAATGAATCTAAGTGCCAGTTCCGAGCCACCGCTCTGTAACAAGAACTGGCAAGAAACTCACAGGCTATGCTCTTTTAAATTATCGATTGGTTAGTTACAATCTTCATTTGTCTGTGACGCTATACAATGCAACATAATATAACAATATTCATGCTTTAAGTCATTCATATTAGAATAGCCTGTATGAAACGGCAGTTTAATCTCAAGCATTTTTATCAGCCATATAGTCTTTGATAGAATAGTATCCCTTTAAAGACAGCTTGCGTTTTATTGTTAATTTAAATTTATTTAGGCTTAATTTCTGTATATTGCTTGGGATTTTATTATAGAATCGCACACATTGACCTTTAAAAAATTTGTTAATTTTTTGGAGCCTAGTGGCAGGTACAACTAGTTTATGCTTATTCCTGAGGTTATATACATCGCTTAAAATTAGTTTTATTCAAAAATCTTTAAAAAAAAGACCGTGACCTTCTATAACTATAAGGCTGGACTTCTTGGCGGGAAAGTGAAGCGTCATGTCTGCAGTTTTGTTTTATTTTACAAAATTTTTGATATTTCCAACATTAATGTTTAATAACGGTGGATTATTAATCGTAAAATGTTTGTGAACGTACATGAGTGTTGGTAAATGATATAAAAAAGTGCAACATCACTTTTCAAATTCTCTCAAAAAGTACATGTGAGATATCAGTATAGTCCCACATCTTTACTGAGGAATCAAGGGGTATAGGGGGAGCTAATCTCATGTATCATCTTTATCACCACTCATTCTCATTTACTATAATTTATTTATTATTAATATATCTCTTACTTGACACTGGCAAAATGTGCAATAATTAAAAAAAAAAAAACTATGAGGCTATTGATTTCCCAGTTTCCCATTTTTCTCATCTCTCTGTCTCATCATTGAGACTATACAATGATAGAAAATGTACTGATGCTGGACAGAATACGTAACTCTTGGCCGTGATCAGGTTTCTTTTTACACCCTGTATATATTCGATAAGATAAAGTAATGCGATAAACCGCGAAGGAAACTGTAAAAGGAGTTTTATATGGTCTATTAGTTCTTGGTTATAAATTACTCGTAAATTACTTTAAATGTGATTTAGTAAAAGTTTCTCAGTGGCTTTGCAGCTAAGTATAACCCAATCAATCAACTTGATGGGGCTATACTAAAATCATCATCATCCACTGCTGAAAAGAGGCCACCCCCAAGAAATTTGGGAAGTCGTTTCTGAGCAAGACCACTAAGCTCTGGAATTCGCTGCCGGCTCATGTGTTTCCTATTCCCTATGATCCCGGGTCTTTTAAGCGGGGCGTGATACAGCATTTTAGCAGGCCGTCATGAGTGGATGCGCTTTGTACCGTGCTTATTTTACGGTATGAAGCGCTTTAATTTTTTATTGGACTGCATCGACTGCTTACCATTAGGCAGGATGAAGTCATTATGACATGTCACATAAAAAAAACCCATAAGCTTCCAAAGTAACCGATTGCAGGAGACCTACATCCAGCGTGATCCTGCAACCATTATACCGTGGTCCGGAGCGGGGGGGAGGCCCCATGCCACGTTACCTATCAAAAGGCCTCCATTCCAGAACTTTTCTGCCCTACTGGTCTTCGGTTCTTCGTGCTATGTGCCCTGTACGGTTTCACTCTTGATAAGAACTCTATTCAGCTTACATAATGTCCATAAAGCTGTAGCATACAAACTATCTATCTACAACCAGTTTCACCAGAAAATAATTTGTGTGACCTTTTTAAATCGCTCTTTAAAAAATACCAGTCACTCCTAAAAAAAATATGATCAAGTGATGTCTTGTATTCAAGCGTATCCTCATGATCTTACTTATTTTAATTTTCGATTACAATTTTAATGTAATATTTCTGCCAACATTATTAAGTCGATAAATTCACAACGGCACATCACTATTTGCCTGTAATGCGTAGTAAATCGCAGTTACTTGGACAAAAGGGCAATCTTAATGTAAATAGTGTAATTTTGCGACACACTCAAGCTATGAACTTAATTTACGTTCTATTATTGCTTACGCAATATTTCTCATTTAAATTAAGGATCTCGGGTTCGAACCCTGGTCGCCTATATGGGACTTTTCGAAGTAATCAAAAGATTTAATAAAATGCGTAACTTGCTACGTGTTTTGGAAAACATTAGTCCCGGCTGTCATAAACATATACTAGGCAGTTGTTATTTGGAAGTCAGTGTCGTCTAATATCCTGGCAACTGTTTTAACAGTACCACGTAATACCACGTCCAAGCAAATACACTACTTTTGTGGCTAAGGGTCTAAAAGTAATTTGGGTCATTATGCTAGTTTAAACCGGCTTCAGTTTGGGTATAATAACCTAGTCAAAAAATTAGACATTAATATTTTCTCTGATGGCTTGCCGAGATTTCGGAAAACCATCATTGACTCCTTTAATAATATAATATGAGGTCAATCGGTCATGTCATACGAGTATAGCTTTATCGTTTTATTTGTGTTTTTATAAGTAAAATTGTTTGTATGTATCTTCTTATTTTTGTGTCAATGCATGCCGTGGTGACTTGTAAGTAAAACAGCACTTAGCTTTTAAGTATTAACTGTATTTGTTATGTTCATTTTTGGTGTATGTTTTGTTAGTCGCCCTAAATGTAATAAATAAATAAATAAACAGTAGAATAATGTTTCCCTCTGGGTTGCGGAGGTCAGACGGCAATCGCACCTTGTTATAAATAAAATTCAGCTAAAATCTGAATAGATCAGCGATCAAACCCTGGGTCCTGAGCTTAAGTCTAGGGCGACCGGGATATTGTTAGGATGATGATGATGATAAAATACTTTTCAGTAAAAGAATAAGTAAAACAAGATTTAGTTCTTATGTAAACAGCATCAAAAACTTGTGTTATCCGAATAAATATTTATGTTAATTCCCACAAAGTATTCTTCTAGCTGGTAAACGAACCCCTAACCTTTAGAACTGAGTGCAAGTATTATAACTATTATAAACCTCCTGCGCCATCTCGGTCTTCAAAAAGAAAGTGATATACTTAAAGAGAGTATACTTTTAAACTCAATGTCTGTGTGAAAACTATATGGTAACTCTGCATCTACTATGCTATTTGCTCTTATTAATTCGAATAGAGCAATTATATGCGAGGGAAGTTTATAATCTAGTTCCCACCGGAAAGAAATCTTAATGAAAGTGTTTTTGGTTGTGATATTACGATATTTAAGAACTCAACTCAAGCTGCTAATCCGTTGGTTCCGCGTATAGAATAAACCATTTTATAGGTGGGATCCTACCAAGATCTGAGGAGCCCAGTCAACCTCTCCTGCAAGTGGTGCACCTGCCTAACAACGGACGAGGCTCTGGCGAACACAAAAGTTCCCCAAAAGCGGCAATAGGCTCGCCTATTACGTAGCGCCAACAATATAATCGGCGAAATGTGGGCATACAATTTGCCTCTGCCTACCCCTTCGGGGAAACAGGCGTGTTATGTATGATTATATTATTTATTAATGAGTTGATGATAATAACTAGGATACTGGTTCGACGAGCGATATAACGTGAAGTATACCTGCACTCCGATCTTGAGGTCTTAGGTTTGATCCCTCTAAAGGACAATTCTTTGTGTGCATGTGAAACATATTGAAAATGCAATGAAAATGATTTTTTTATTGCGTATAAAAAGTATGTTTCTCTATTCCGAGTTTGAATTCTCCTTTTCAGTGAAATAGATCACTAAATTGTATACTTATAAATTGCAATAGATTAGAAATTGCATTGATTTACATATCCATAATTGAATTGAATTTGTTTACCCGACGATTGATCCTTTTGGTTGATGATAAGACATTAACAAAGTGTGTTAATGAATATACTACTACTGATACAGGAAACCAATACTGCTATCATTATTTTACCGCCGCAAGCAGCTTAATGATCCCACATTATACTATAAGTGATATTGACCACACTTTGTTTTTCATTTAAAATATTCGCAATGCCCACGCCGGAGGCCTTACTGCGGGCCTACCGTCGAACTGGCTGGTAATCGATTATTAGGCAAAATCGATTTCGAATTGATTCTGTCGTACCGCCGAACACATGGAACTCGATACAAGATGGCGTTCTCCATTTAGACACAAATTTTGAAGGATTGACGTAATATTGGACAGTCTCTATCTGTGTTTTTTTTAAAATTATATTACAAATTATTAATATTTAGGCAAAAATGTTTCATTACATAATAATCATTTATTTAATAAGTCGCTTCAGTAGTCTGCCAAGGTCTATTCATGTATCAAGGTCATGAATAATCTATGGCTTTTGGCAGATTCCCCGGTACGGATTGATGAACCTCAGAAAATTTGAATCTTGATGAAATAGCTGAAATTCATTGAATTCGGCGGTAGGGCCCCTGTTGGTGAACATTAACTTGTAAGACCGAGCTTGGATTGTTTAAGTGATAAGCAAGCTCAAGATGGAACATGGATGGTTTTTAGTCAGTAAAAGTCTGACACACACTGCTACCCACCCACAGCGGGAGAGGGTGATGATTTCCTATCCAAAAGAAGAGATACATTGATCTCTAACTGTGTCCACTTCCACTAAACTCCGTATTTAACTGTAAACTTTGAAGTTAACGTTTTTGCGTCGCTGTTTATAAAGTCACTGAGATAATATCGCACCAGATGAGACCTGATCTGGTTTAACCCGTGCATGCCTTTTAGGTGCTGTTACCGCTAAGCTGTCATCCGACATAGAGGTGCGTCTTTTAAATATTTATAACTGTCGCCTGGCTTTTTGTGACTTGCTGTTACAACGAAACACTTTTTAATTTATTGCACTCAGCATGGCCATAGATCATTTATTTTGATTATAACAATATGCCAAGGAGATGTGAACCATAAAAAAACCTCTTTGTCACCCTGCTAACAAGCAAAACAAATATTTGTAAGTTTGCATACGAAGATTTATTTTGACCATGATGAATGAAAAAAATATTATAATTGACATTTAAAGGTTGCAGTAAACGGCAGAACAATTTGACGCCATATTGCAATAAAAAACAATTTTTGAAATAATACTTATTCATTAATTTTATTTAATGTAAATATTCTAATTATTTTTAAGCTACTTTTTATTTTAATGTCAAACGAACTGTTTTGTAAATGTATTTTAAAGAAACCTTTAGATGAAACCGTATCATTACGATATGTTTATTAATTATTTAAGAAAAATCTTAATTAGAGCTGGCCTGTGTTTGCCACCCCGAGACATCAGTCAAGTCTCACAGGTATGTAATTCACAAATTCTTCATTAAAATTTAAGTGACTTTGTCGCACCTCTGTGGCGTACAGAAATAGTGCGCATATTTCTCGGGACACAGGTTACGCTAACGTTAACATTTCCCGCATTTTGTTGAACCAAATTAAAAGTATAGGGCGTGCAATTTGCATAGCTATGGAAATTGAAGCCATTTGTTATCAGGCAGAGATTTTCATCAGTTAAGAATCTCGGGTATTTACATATAAGCGAATATGTGCAAGCGCACCTTAAGCCGCAGCTAGTATGTTAAAATATTCTCTTCTTCTTTTAAATAATGGCTTTGTGCGGATAGCACATTTAGCCAGTGTCAAGTTAGAGATATAGTAATATCATATAAATTATAGTAAATGAGAATGAGTGGTGATAAAGATAAGCCCCTTGAGTCCTCAGTAAAGTTGTGGGACTATACTGAAATCTCACATGGACTCCTTGAAAGAAAATTTAAAAAGTGATGTTGCACTGTTTTCTTTGATTTACAAACACTTAACGGTTAATAATCCACCGTTATTACACATTAATGTTAGAAAAATCACAAATTTTAGAAAATAAAACAAAACTGCAGACATGACGCTTCACTTTCCCGCCAAGAAGTCCCCTGTGATTTGTTATCCACCACCTTTTACGTGAGAGCATCAACACAACTTTTCTTTTAATGTGACACGTCATAATGACTTCATCCTGCCTGATGGTAAGCAGTCGATGCAGTCCAATAAAAAATGAAAGCGCTTTATAACGTGAAATAAGCACGGGATAAAGCGCATCTACTTATGACTGCCTGCTAAAATTCCGTTTCACGCCCCGCTTAAAAGACCCGGGATCATAGGAAATAGGAAACACATGAGCCGGCAGCGAATTCCAGAGCTTAGTTGTGTGGTCTTGCTCAGAAACTACTTCCCAAATATCTTGGGTTATAATATAGATTAAGAAATATTATATATTTGCCGCAACATATAGATTTAATGAATAGGTGGTTTGTGACAAAGAAAGCATGACAAAACTGCACCCAAGCTGATACATTGAATATCTTAGCTTATTTGTTAAAAGAAAACCTATGTAAATTTCCATTCCTATAGAATAAGATTTTTACCTTAAGCACCCATCAGTATCTGTGAACAAATAAAAACAAATTTGAATTATCAACTTATTGCAATAAAAAATTAGTTACCTTTAACATAGAACAATGAAAAACGCAATTGAATAATATAATAATGGCAAATAAACATTAATTTCCTCTAAAACTCATATTGGACGAACCGCTTTTAGTCAAGTAAAGTCAGGACAGCTCTTGTATGCTTTGCAAGTCACGTCAAGCCATTGGACTTTATTATAAATTAGTATCGTTCTAGGAACACCCAGCGGTGTCACCCGAGTTAAAAGTTTCCTATGTTAGTCCAGGATATAAACTACCGCCCGGACCCGCCCGGACAGGCGTGGTGGGGGGGCTGAGTACCTTCCGTAGGCCGGGGAAAGGTAACACCCAGAGATGGCGACTCTGGGTGCCCTTAGTACTGACTACGGGGGAAATACTAAGAGGAACCTCATCATCATCTCAGCCGTCTGACGTCCACTGCTGAACATAGGCCTCCCCAATAGATTTCCACATTGAGCGATCCTGAGGCTCCTGCATCCATCGGCTTCCCGCCGCCTTGACCAGATCATCAGTCCATCGCGTGGGATGCCGTTCTCTACTACGTTTGCCGGTTCACGGTCACCATTGCAGAAACTTGACGCCCCATCGGTCGTCGGTTCTTCGAGCTATGTGCTCCGCCCATTGCCACTTCAGCCTGCAAACTCGCCTCGCTATGTCGGTCACTCCAGTCCTCCTACGGATTTCCTCATTTCAAGAGGGACCAATGTAACCATAATTTCAAGTTTAAAAATAACCCTAACATCACATTGTATTTAAAAGGTAAAGTAAAATGTTAAAACATCAACAGAAACCTCTTTTGTGTATTGTACTATTTTTGATAGAAATATAAGAGAATTACAAAAATACACGCCCACATATCGCCAATTATATCGTTGGTTCCACGTAAAAGGTGGCAAGCCTATTGCCGCTTATCAGGAACTTTTATATTCGCCAGATCCTCGTTTGTTGTTTAGCAGGCGCACCACTTGCAGGTGAGGTTGGCATGACCTCTGCCTACCCCTTCGGGGAAACGGGCGCGATTAAATAAATGGAGAATAATATGTATTTCACTTTAGATAATAGTCGTTAAGCCAAACTATGAAAAAAATGAAATTAAATACAATTTTATGTAGACATAAATTCATAAAACATGTAATAAATAATAATAAATATTTTCTGACTAATAAACCAATTATTTAGTTCCAAAATAAGTATCATTAAAAACTTGTGTTATGGATACTAAACAACGTATAAACATACTTAAAAACATACTTTTTTTTTGTAAATACATACTTAATATATATAAAAAAACACCCAGATCATAACACATATTTATATTCATGCACACAAAGAATTGTCCTGTGTGGGAATCGAACCCACGACCTCTGGAGTGAAGTGTAGGTATACTGACCTCCACGCCATATTGGTCGTCAAATTGGATTGAAATTTAAATCACATTGGACAAGAACATAATAGTAAACAATTTTTACAAATAAGGTTATAAATGGTATAAATGGGAAAATTCCTCAATAGAATATATTGTTTAAGGGATGTGCCCATAGTCACCACGCTGCGCTGGGCAGGCTGGTTGATTATCGCAGTTACAGCCAGTACGCAGGATGACGCTGCTGCCCATCATCCAGTAGGATTCTCTATGTCGACTCTTACGACTCCCCGTGAGATGAAAGCGGGTTCTAGGCCAGTACTACACGACTTGTGGCGTCCGTCTTCTATAGGCGACAGGCCGCGTCTATGGCGCGTTCGTGTTCCACGTGGCCTTAAAGAGATGTCAGCACACTGAGAGGCGTGAGATTAGGGGGGATTATTCTAGGACCACACGGCACCTATAAATATGGTTTATAATAAAGGCTTATTTTATATACTTTTACATGTTTCTCGAAGCGGTTGTCTGTCTAAAAGATTACTTGCTACTTTAAAAAGAAAGAAAGGTGAAGTTCATCGAACTGCATAATGCAGTGATCAAATCACTCACATGTTTCATTTTGAATAAGACTTTACAATGACGTTTCGCTAGAGCGGCCACCCTCTTCGCTATTTTATAAATTTTGCACAATTCTCTACCTTATATAGACTGCAATAGCAGTGTAAGTCGTTTGCTGTCATAAAAATGCAATTTCACAAAGAATTTTACATCTTAACCCTTTTAGCACAAAGTCGATTTTACATTTCACATAAAAGCGTATGACTTATTTTGTAGGTGCAAGCTGGTGATATTTTTGCAAGGATATGAATTGTGAAAAGTATTCATAAATAACAAGAGACAATTTAAAGTAAAAAAGTGCCTTAAAGTGTTAGAGTTAAAGGTGGTTTAGAATTGGTTTTGTGGGAGTAGTGCTGTTTAATATCAGACACATGAAAGGTTTAATAGTTAAGTTAAATTGGCCTGAACGAATGATACTGCTGTAAGTAGTTAGATCCGAGATATAAATGTAAGAGTTGCTTATTAACATGTCGTAAAGGTATTTTTATAAATAATTTACTCGGACATATCACTCAGCGACATCAAGCCTCAAATTGTTATTACTGTCGTTAAACATACTTCGCAAAACTAAGGATAGCTTGTATACTGTTAGTATACATGCAACATACATTCACGCCTGTTTTATCAAAGGATCAGGCAGAGGCATATTATACGCCCTCACTTCGCCAGTTACATTGTAGGTCCCAAGTAATAAGTGGCGAGCCTATTACCGCCTACAGGAAACTTTTATGTTCGCCATAGCCTCGTCCGTTTTTTGGCAGGTGCACCACTTACAATTAAGGTTGGGCGGCTCAGATCTTGGTGGGAACGATATCATCATCTCAGCCCATATACGTCCCACTACTGAGCACGAGCTTCCTCTCACATATCAAGGTGTGAGGGTATTGGGTCATACTCCACCACGCTAACCCAGTGCGGATTGGTGGAGGCAGGTGTATGGCGTCCAGCGTTAGAATTTATCAAGCCGCCCATTAGGCCTCTAACATGGCTTAACGACTACCACATTTAGTGATAACCGGGACCAACGGCTTAACGTGCCTTCCGTAGCACGGAAGCGCTCGATATCAAATGCCACACAAAAGGTCACCCATTCAAGGACTGACCTCTTTAAACTCTGCTGTACTTCGGTGACCGTTTCCGACCACCTAGCACCGCAGAGCTACGAGCGCTTCGGGAACAATATACCGCCACAATATACTATAAATTATTACCCATAGATATCTCACACAGGCTACTAAAAAGCAGACACTTAGAGCATATAGAAAACACCTAGACAAATTTTACCTGCAAAAGTTCTCTCACAAACAAAAACTAAACATACAGAACCAAAACTAGCTTTAGAGTCCTCTCCAAATACTGCATATTTAACAAACTTCAGGTACTGTATCGTAAAAAAATTTTAACTTTATTCGAATGCGCATTATTTAAACAGCCAATGCTTAATCAATTATGGCTATGCTTGAAGTATTTCCCATAAAATCGTTCAGTAGGTTACCTGTTACCTATAATTACACCTAGCCTTTAACAAAAAATGGTCTGAATAGTGAATGAATTATGTATTTTATTCAAAAGAGAGAAAGTGTAAAATTACATATTGTGGTTTTTTGAATAAAAACTACTAACCGTCTTTATGGCTGTTACTCAACTTAATAACGCACTTTTAGACATTAAAAAACAGACGTAATATTAATGAGTTGCAATGGAATATACTTGTACTGTCGGCCGAAAGAGCAGAAAAGTTTCAATATCAATAGACACAATAAAAATGTTGTCCTGTTGTTAGGTTTTGTTTAAATGTTTACACTAATTCATGTTGCTATAGTTGTTTTTATGTTGTTTGAATCTGGGGGCCTACCGCCGAATTCGATGGATTACCGGTAATCCATCTAGATCAAACTTTGTTTTGCGTTCATTAATCCGTACCGGGGAACCTGCCGACAGCCACCTCTCATTCATGACCTTCAGTTCGTGACAGACCAATAGGTAAATGGAGAACGCCATTTTGTTTCGATTTCCATTAGTTCGGCGGTACGACAGAATCAATTCGAAATCCATTTTGTCTTAGAACTCGGCGGTAGGCCCCCTGTTTCTTTCGTTAGTATATATTTTTTTGTATTATAAGGCTGATATTATAATATATGTAGTCCGATGTTTCAGAATTAGCCATAAATACTAAGTTATAACTTATAAGTGTAAGTTGTATTCTTAATTTCAGTTAATTTCGATGTTTTTTTATGGGAAATATACATATGGTTACCGTTTAAGAATTTTAATAAATAAATTAAGATGACATTGAAGCTGGAATGTAGAACTACTAAAGTTTTTTTAAGTATATTGATAGATATTAATCGACTTAAGGGTACTCACGCGCACTGATCCATATAAGGGCATCGCACACTGCGTATGCGAAACAGCTATGTCGATCCTACATATTAATGGGTCTGTCGAAGAAAACGACTTGTTTTGAAATGCCGTCACTCGAGGTTAGTGAACTAGGGCTTAGATAGAACATTGTTTGTGATATAAGATCGTATTTGTCACTTCCATTTTGTTGGATAATAGTGACAGGACAATGGGATGGGGACTGATGTATTATTTTATTCTTATTCAAGAGTAAAAAACATGTAGATAAGGTAGAAGTTTTGACTATTTAGTGAATTGAGAAGAATAGCTATTTTAAACGAACAACTTGTAATAAATAAAATTGTAAAATATAATGTGAACTCCTGAATGTACTGATAACTAAATTTTTGTATATATAATTCTGCTGTTTTATGTGTATATTACCGGACCCCTGTTAAACGGCTGTATTGGTTTGAATTAATTTATGTGAATGCATTCAAGTGGGGGTCTAGATGAATTAAATTCACAAATCAGCCCAGCAGATGGCGCTGCAGTCAGTATCTAGGTTATTGAAATATTATGCAGGACAGCGTCTGTCGGGTCCGGTCCAAAGCTAGATATTTTCCTTTAAGAACGTAACTAAACAATTTTACTGGGAAATTCAACACAATCTGATTGACCTTTACAAGGTTATATAACATAAGGCGACGTAACAAGCAATCTAAGAAATAGCACATTTAGACAGCCATTTTAGGAGCCACTAGCTATTATTGAAACGAGTAGCGTTAGAGAAGCGGTTATAAATCTCAGTATGCGACAACCTTCACAGCGAATGTCGTGCTTTCTATTTATTATCGTTTTGTCTTTGAGATTTGTTGCAGAGGGTCTCGGGTTCAAACCCAAGCAGCACCTATGCAGTTATGTGCTTCATTATTTATTGCTCCGTAGCTCGGAAAGCACGTTAAGCCGTGGTACAGGCTATCTTGACATCTATGGCAGTCGTTATTAGGAAGTTAATGCTTTCTAATATTCAGACAGTTGGTTTTATCATATGATGTTTCCCCCTGTTGCGACGGTCAGACGGTAGTCGTTTTGTGTAATAACTTAAGATACAAAACTGAAAAGACCAGAGAGCAATGCCTGGGTCCTTAACGCATCTCGGGATAAATGCTTGAATAATGAGATTAAGCTTTTTTTTTAAATTTTAAAACACTGAATGTACATTAATCATTTTTTTTGCTTTCTGATAGTTTATAAACTAGCTTCTGTTGTTAAGCAACGGTTTGACGACTGACATAGAGTCGAGTTTAGTATAACTATACTCCGATCCTGAGATCGGGAGCTCAATTTCCATACAGTGGTGTGTCCTTTACATCATATCAGCCTCATAAAGTCCACTGCAGAACATTGACCTCCCAATAGATTACATTCTATTGGGGGTATTTGTTTTGTGAATTGTTTTGTGGGGAAACTCTTGTGACATAGACAAAGTGTTTATATTGCAGAAGAAATGTCTACGGATACTCGCTAACATTGACCAGATGGAGTCTTGCAGGCCGTACTTTATTAAGTTGAACATCTTAACCGTAGTGTCAATTTACATATTAGAATCATGTAAATTCGTGATTAAGCATCCTGAATTCTATTCCCCGTTAAAAAACGACAAAAGAAATGATCGCAACCTAAATAAATATCGCATTCCTTGCTCAAAAATGAAATTAGTTGCATCTAGCCCTCACACTATGTCAATAAAAATTTACAACCACATTCCCAACATTATTAAAAATTTTGAGGATCCTTGCAAAGTTGTAAAAAAACTAAAAGAATGTCTAATTGCAAAATGTTATTATAATCTAAATGATTTTTTTATTGACAAATTTGATAACGCGTCTTGACATCCATTATTATTATTTTATTGTTATTGAATTTTTGTGTTTTCCTATGTTTATTGCTTGCAAATTGTTATTAATTATGAATTGTTTTCTTTTTTATATACATGTAATTCTAAATTTATAATTCTCAAAAATTGCTATGCCTTTGCAGGGTGTCACATTGTACTTTATTTTCTATGTACCACCTTTATATGAACTGTGATATGCAATAAATGATTTGATTTGATTTGATTTGATTTGCACATACTCACAACGCTGGGCATGCGGGTTGGTGATCGCAGTTCAAGCCAGTACGCAGGATGACGCTGCTGCCTATCATCCGGTAGGATTACTCGTCGTCGACTCTTACGACTCTCCGTGAGATGAGAGGGGGTGGCACCATTCTAGGCCAGGCAGTGTGGCCCTGTGATACCTATTAATATTAATACAAGAAAAAGTATTTATGTAACTATTGTTATCCGTTATATTGGAACTAAATAATTGGTGTATTATTTACGACTACCATTATGGCGTGGTGGCGAGTATACCCGCACTCCACTCCTGAGGACGTGGGTTCGATTTCCATACAGGACAAATATTTTTTGAGTTTAGATATGAATATTTGTTCTGGTCTCAGTGTTTTCCTTAGTATATTAAGTATATATTTACAAAATAATTAAAAGAAAGTATTAATGTATGTTGATCCGTTATTTAGTATCCATAACACAAGTTCTTAATGATACTTATCTTGGAACTAAATAATTGGTGTAAATGTCAGAAATATTTCATATTTATATTTATTTATATTCATACGGTAGTCGATCAATAAGCCATAAGGCTTCAGAACTGCTAATAGCAAGAAGCCACTTAACTGTATAAAACGTTCGTAGACCACTCATAAAACAGCTTCTTTACGCAAAATGGCCAATGTCGTGACCTTTAGAAACGGCAAATAAACACTTTAAAATATAAATCTTATCTTTACAGAATTAAGACTGAATCGTATATAGTTATGTCATGTCAGCGTAATTGCCTTCCCTGATATCTAATTAGCATTAAATCACACTTCCTCTACCAAGCCATTTAAGCCTTTAAAGATTCTAAGTGAGTGCAATGAACTTAAATACAAAATAGAGATACTGTATATGGGAAAGCATGTGTTATTTTGTTATTGCTAAGGTTCGGAATCGCGTGGGCTTTATACGGAATTGCATTTGTTTTGTAAGTGTGATGTTTGATTTGACTGTCAGTTGTTTGCGTTTGGAGTTTAAAAGGCGTTGTTTCATAATTTGAAATTGTTTCATTTTTTTCAAAAATAGCTTTTAAACCTTCATAGAGGTAAAGCGGAGTGTTGCCCCCAACACGGCATAAGACACTTAGCGGTAGAATAATATTTTAAAACTAGTGTACATATAGTGGATTTTTTGACATAGTTGTATTTCAAAACTGTGAATTGTGATATTCCATGTTGATTTCAAAACTCCATCTAATCTCTTGTTAAGTCTCCACTATTTTACTGTCAATCAATCATTTATTTTGACGACCAATTTGGCGTGGAGGTCAGTATACCTGCACTTCACTCCAGAGGTCTTGGGTTCGATTCCCACTCAGGACAAATCTTTGTGTGCATGAACATGAATATTTGTTCTGGTCTGGGTGTTTTCCTATGTATATGAAGTATGTCTTTACAAAATCAAAATCAATATACAAATAAAAAGGACATATACAAAGGCGAACTTATCTCTATAAGAGATCTCTTCCAGCCAACCTCATGAGGAGTCAGACAGAAAAAAATTCTAAGAATGTCTTATGCACTAATTATACAATGTAATTGTAAAAGGAGCCAGACAAAACAATATTGTGCGTTAGTGGTCAACCTTGACCGAAAGACACAGCGAACTTGCCTCTCAATACTACAGAAGCACCATTTGCTTGGTAAATAAAACTGGTATTAGCATACATTTCTGCGTACGCTTGTCGATAAATGTCGTGACATGACATTATGTATTGTCAAGGTCTTAGTATCTGATCAGGCCTGATCTAGGTTTTAGTACTTTGTGATAGAGGACGTCCACCCACGATGTGGTGTGGGGTCAAGAGTTATTAAGAATTACAACGCAAATTTTTACTCGCACCCTTTTTTTATCTGAGGTTAAATTTTCAAATTATTATGCGTATGTATACTTCTTTTATTTTTATGTCATACCTTCCTTTTCAAAATGACCCACCCTATATCAACAACAATTTAATTTTTCACGTACATACACATACATAAAATAACGCCTGTTTCCCCGAAGGGGTAGGCAGGGAGAGGCATAATATATGCCCACATTTTGCCAATTATATTGCTGGTCCCACATAATACACATCGGTAACAAAATGCATCTACGCACTGCCTTCCGGCCTAAGGGGGACCGAGAGGCGCAGTATATATTGCCATAGCGCCATAGCGACCGATTTCTCGGAGGTTCTATGATTAGACAGCAGGGGGGGAGGCCCTGCCTTCCTCCTGGGTCTGCTTGGCGAGCCCTCCTGGCCAGCCCGCTGCTCCCTCTATAGCTCCAGAGTCGCCGGTCTTAGAGTTTTATCTTTAAAATAGCAGCTCCTTTGCCCTGTCGGGAGAGGTCAGCACCCCTACCACGGCAATATACAGATCAATCTACTTAATTTTTTCTTTTAACATAAATGTTTTTTTTTAATAACTACTCCTAGTACTTAAAATAAATAATTATGTTGTAGATACTTTCGCGTTCATCATCATCATGTCAGCCCATTAACGTCCCACTACTGAGCACGAGCCTCCTCTCACATACCAAGGAGCGAGGGTCTTTGTCATACTCCACCACGCGGACCCAATGCGCAATGCTGGAGGCAGGTTAGACCTTTAACATGGCTTGACGACTACCACATTTAGTGATAACCGGGACCAATGGCTTAAAGTGCCTGCCGAAGCACGGAAGCGCCCGATATCAAATGCAACACAAACGGTCACCCATCCAAGGCCTACCCTCTGTAAACTCTGCTTTAAGCAGCACTGTAAGCACTGCGGAGCTACGAGCGCTTCGTTTTACTTTCGCGTTGCGTAATTTAAATAAAACGTTATTGTTTTCGCGTTCGGAGTTACATTTCGTAGAAATTAAGTTTTGGAGCGAAAATTAAAGGTTCATAGCTTACTTCATACATAGACATGCAGAGAACATATTTTTTTTCACAGGAAAGGAAATGCTATCTCCTAATTAATATGCGAGCCTAGTACATTATAAACAATACCAACCAACCACATTAATATGCAAGGATGTTGAGAACGCACGCCTCCTGTGGGACGCGCCGGACATTTTGATTTTTAGATATCACTTTTCTACAAAATGGCGGATCGGTACGCGGCGAGCTTTTGTATTAGCTTAAGATGATTCATCTTTATTTATGCATTCTTTGCATTGGAGTTTGTAATGTAATTTTCCTATGGAATTTGTCAAAAGATTATGGCCCTGTTTGATGTTAAAAGTACTATTCAACAGAAGATATGAAACTAATAAGGCTTTTTTTTAACACTTAGGCTTCTCGTTTGTTACGGATTGTTACCAATCTATACTGGGTTTTTGTGGTGGAGTATAACCTGATACTCTCACGCCTGAGTTCATGAGAAGAGGTCCTGTACTGGGTTAATAGGCTGAGGTTATAAATAAATTTTAATTGCGATGTAGTCAAAACAATATTTTCATGTATACGTACGCTTCATTGAGATTTTACCAGATAATCAAATCGCTACTGTTTAATTAATACAAAAACACAGGATTGCTTATTTGCCGATTATTGTGACATTTGATGTGTGTGTTCACAGTGTTGTGGCAATATTGCTAAAAAGAGTTTTGTCTTCCTTTCTTTTAAGTCTTGTGACTGCAGAACACAGTTATTTTAATATTAATGTATTTCGATTGACGATTTTCTTGCCCGTTTTTTTACGATCAAGCTCCCGCCCGCAGTGAATGGGCGCGTTCGTTTATAAGTATGACATTCATAAGAGCTCTATTGAGCCAAACTTGAATAAATGAATTTTGATTTTGATTTGTACTTTTTGATGTTATTAATAAATAAATAAATAAATAAAATAAAATTCGTTTATTTCGGACCAAAATCCATAGTGTTAGTAACAATAAATCTTAAAAACTATGTTAGTATTACAATACAATTTTATAATTAAGTACATAACAGGATACCACCATTACACATACCGGTTATATGTAATTGTGGCATCCTTGGTTATGTGAACGCGTGTCCAGTGCTGCATAATAGCACTGTCCACATCAAGCCTATTGGCCACAGTTTTCAGGAGGCTGTTGGAACTGCCACGGACCCGCTGTAGCAGCGATGCTATTCTCATTCTGATAATAGCTGAAAAGCTATCAACCCCAGCCGAGGCCAGCATTCCTGAAGCACTACAGTGGCGTCGCAACCCCAACAGCGCCCTGAAGGCATTATTATATTGGGTACGCAGGGTCCTGTATACTCCCTGAGTATAATTCATCCACAGGCCGCACGTGTACAATGAGTGACAATACGCTTTGAAAAGCGTGATTTTAGCTTGTTTAGAACAGCGTGCAAACCTGCGGGATAGCATATTTGCTCGAACACACAGGGCCCTGCGCTCCCGTTCCATATCCATGTCATCCCTAAGCGATTCGGTGACCCAGTGCCCCAGGTACTTAAAGCTAGTAACTTGTGCTATCGGAGTCCCATTGAGCGTTACTGGAGGTACTTCGTAAGACTTATTACCAGCCTTGAACACAAGAAGTACACTTTTAGATGTATTATACCTAAGACCATGAGCCACAGCGAATCGCTCACAGATACCCATAAGTTTTTGGAGAGCACTTATTGATGGACACAGCAGCACCATATCGTCAGCGTAACTTATGTTGTTGACAAAGGTACCGTCAACAGAACAACCAACTCCAGCGCTGCTGAGCTCATCAATCAGTTTATTTACATATATGTTAAAAAGGGTAGGTGAGGTAATTCCCCCCTGCCTTACTCCACATTCTAAGCTGTAAGAGCATGAAATACCTCTAGACCATTTCACATAATTTTTCTGATGTGCATACCAATATTTTAATCCTTACTAATATTATAAATGCGAAAGTAACTCTGTCTGTCTGTCTGTCTGTCTGTCTGTCTGTCTGTCTGTCTGTTACTCTTTCACGCCAAAACTACTGAACGGATTTGAATGAAATTTGGCATACAGATGGTCTAGACCCTGAGAAAGAACATAGGCTACTTTTTATTTCGAAAAGGGGGTTGTAAGGGGTTAAAAAGGGGAGGGAGTGAAAAGTTGTATGGGATTTCTTAATTTTAAAAGATAAAACCATGAAACTTAATATTTAAGCACTTGATAGGAAATAAATAAACATTTGTTCTAGCGTTTTTGAAATTTCGTCCTGTGAGAGATGAAATAGGGGTTGAAAGTTTGTATAAAGTTCGAAATTTTTGAAAATAAAATATAACATTTTGTATTTAGGCACTAAATAATAAACAAAAAATCGTTTGTTCTAGCATTTTGAAATTTTTACCAATATGGGGGTGAAATAGGGGTTGAATGTTTTTATGGGTGTTCTTCATTTTTTAAGATAAAACCATGAAACTTGGTACGTAGGTCTCTTAGGATGTGCAGAGATTTTCTACAAACGGAATTCTCGAAATTCGAGCGGAACGGAACGGATTCGGCACGGGAACTACGACGCCAAACTCTTCTAGGAACATGATATTTAAAATTTTTGGGTGTATCAAGTTTAAAAAATATTTTGGGTTTTGAAGTTAAAGTTCCTTTTAACGAATTCTCTGCATCGACGCCGCTGACATCTACTATACCTACTAATGATTCTTATTAAATAATAAAAATGCTACCCAAAGATACTATTCCACGCGGACGAAGTCGCGGGTAACAGCTAGTAAAGATATAAATTCGTGTGGCATGTTCGTGTCCTCATAGAGTTTTTTCCACAGAATATTGTATTGAACCAAATCAAAGGCTTTGGACAGGTCTAGAAAAACAGCATAAACAGGTGTATTCCTGGTTGTATAGTACTGGACAGTCTGCTTGAGACACAAGACAGCGGCTTCAGTAGAAAGACCCGGTCTAAAACCAAACTGTGCATCATTAAGCTTTACGTTGGAGCCAAGCTGCAGGTCCAGCAGTCTGTCCAGCACCTTAGCCACTATGGTTGCCAATGATATTGGCCGGTAATTGGATTTATCACTAATATTGCCAGTTTTATTTTTTACTATAGGAACGACTAATGTTTTTAACATACTATCTGGCAAGTAGCCGTGATTCAAGCAAAGGGAAAAAAGCAAGGCTAGAACTCGTGGCAGGTGTACGCCAGCATGTTGCAAATGTTCTATACTTAAGTGATCATGACCAGGGGACTTCCCCTTAGTCATCTTTCTCAACACAGATCTTATATCCTTTGCTGTAACCACAGCTAGTTTTCCGCTAGTGCAATGTATGCCAGAAAAGCCAGTATTTTTACTATCAGGTGCACCCAATGGTGACTGAACCTTAAACTGATCCTTAAACATTTCAGCTATGAGCGAGGGATCACTTAACCCATTCACATTTGCAGGAACACTAAGTTTAGGGTTTATTCTTCTAGTATGTTTCCAAAAATTTGAAAAGTCTTTATTCGAGTGATGCATAGCCAAAATGTCCATTTTGATCTGTTGTTCATTTGCTTGACACCATTAATGATGCAGATTTAATTGTAAACCATAAAGTATCAAACCATTATTGGTTGTTTCCAAGACTTCATATAAGTCTTTGAAAATTCGTCCTCAGAAGTAGGGTAAAAGAACTTAGGCGCAGTATAAGGCTATACACACAGTGCCTTTTGCTTTAGTGCGTTTATAGCAAACGCTTTCAAATATACTGGACACCAGAAAGAGTCATACAATTTTCTTTTACAACAAACTAACATTTCAACTCGGACGCAGCTTTGTTACTTTGACGGGCAATTTGTCAGCCTTTCAAAGGGTATGTCAGTACAGATAGGAATAAAGGTTCAAAATGCGACGAGATTAAAAACTGAAGAGTCGTAGAAACCAAAGCATAGGTACTGACAATGTCAGAAGTGCTTTCATTTTAAAATGGTTTATGTGAAACACTTACAAAATCTTTTATTTAGATAATTCAAAAGAATTAGTTCTCTTGTATATATTAGTATTAGTATGTAGAATTTATATCTCTTAACATAACAAACTTGTTTTAGTTTACAAAAACAACACATAACATAAGTTGAGCAGGGTACAGAGGATCCCCCCCGAGGTCTCCACCTTGTCGTGGTGGGGGAATATAAAACTTCCCGGCAAACGGTCATAGGTTCGCCACCTATTACGTGGGACCAACAATATAATTGGCGAAGTGTGGGCTAGCCTCTGCCTGCCCCTTCGGAGAAACAGGCGTGATTGTATGAATGAATGTATGTGTGTACATAAGTTGAACCATAATATGAATACCCCTTAGAACCTACTACTTATATAAAGTGTACGTGTATTTTTTATACTATTAGTATTGTTAGTGTAGTAGTATTTTTAGTATATTATAAACGGATCCTCTAAAAAGGTCTTGATTGTGCTTGAATATGCTGATTAAGAATGCAATGGGGAACTTTGTGGACTGATTGAATATTCTTGTGGCTTTGTAGAAAAGTCATGTTATATTGGCAATTTTTTTTTTTTTCAGTTCAATCATTTTAAAAGAGTTATATCAAGAATAGTATCGCCCCTCTTATCTTTCGGGGAGTCGTAAGAGTCGACGGAAAAAACCTACTGGATGATAGAGAGCATCGTCATTGGCTGAAACTGCGATTACCAACCCGTCCGCCTAGCGTGGTGATTTTGGGAAGAAAACCAAATATATCCAAATATCATCATCATCATCACAGCCCATTAACGTCCCACTACTGAGCACGAGCCTCCTCACACATATCAAGGTGTGAGGGTATTGGGTCATACTCCACCACGCTGACCCAGTGCGTATTGGCGGAGGCAGGTGTATGGCGTCCTGCTGTTAGAATTTTTCGAGCCGCCCATTAGGCCTCTAACATGGCTTAACGACTACCACATTTAGTGATACCCAAATATAGTGTAATCTATTGAGAACACTAATGTTCAGCAGTGTACTTTATAAGGCTTATAAATGATGATATTCAGAAGCAGCTGCTTCCTAGATATGGTTCAGAAACAATAAAAATATTGCATTGCATAAAATTACATTGTTTTCAATTTTTAAAGGTATTTTCTTCATCTTGGATGGTTCTTGGTTGGTGTACCTAAAGTATAAGCTTTGAACGTCTAGTACCGTTCAAAGCTTCTGTTCTTGACTGTACTTTAAGCAGCAACTTATGACATAAGTAAGTATTAAAGGGCTTTGTTCAGATTTTTGCAAAGGATAAGAGAAGAGATATGTCTCGCCATTTGTCATCAGTGCTTGATGTGTCTTAAGCTAAAAAAAAGTAAAAACTTCAAGAGACCTTGCGTTTAAGGTTGGCTTTTTTATTTTGTTTTTATAAGCAATGGCAGGTTCCCAATGGCTGTACAGACTTTAGTATAGTTTTAATTCGGTTTATAAAGTAATTAATTCAAGAATAAACTCATCTGAATGAGCTCTAACTCCGCGATATACGGTAGTATGTTTTCAATGTCTAAACCTTTTTATAAAATGTAATAGAGTATATGACACACAAAAAATTATTAACTGTTTTTTTTACTGCGGCTAATCTTCGACATAGTTTAAACTTATTTAGGCGACATTTTCACTGGCAAATATGTGATAAGAAGAAACTTAAGTTACTTTTGAACTTAAAAAATAACAAAGTACCTGGAGGTCACGCGAACGAGGCCGCAGGCACAGTTAGTAAACGAAACAAAGAAAGGCTTGAAAGCGAAAAAAATCAGCAATTAATCTCCAGGAAGCTCAAAACAACATACAATATTTTGTACAAAAAAGAACAAAAATGATCCTTTGTGATCAACAACAAAGTAATAAGCACGTCCAATAATCTCCAGCTATAAAGTCGTATGTGCGTCATACGACAGTGTAAGTGAAAATTACTGACTTCCACGAAACACTGTAATAATGTCGATAAAGAATGGCTCAAAATGAGGCTTTTATTGTGTGAACCACACCTGAATCAGGTCAGAGGAATGTTTGCGTATAACAAATGATTTTGGATGCTAAATGGATATATTTTATGGTTTTATGTCGTGGCTTGTGCTAATAGGTAGTTAAGTTCGTAACATAAATAAAAAAAATATCATCATCTCAGCTCACTAACGCCCTACTACTGAGCACGAGCCTCCTCTCACATACCAAGGTGCAAGGGTATTTGGCCATACTCCACCAAGCTGCGCGAATTGGCGGAGGCAAGTGTATGGCGTCCTGCTATTAGAATTTTTCGACCCGTCTAATTAGGCCGTCTCACATTGCTTAAGGAATACCATCTTTAGTAATAACCGGGACCAATAGCTTAACGTGCTTACCGAAGCACGGTTCAAGCGCTCGATATCAAACTGACCTTTGTAAACTCTGCTTTACTTCGGTGATCGTTTCCGACCACCTAGAACAGCGGAGCTACGAGCGCTTCTAAGGAAAAAATATATGTTACTAATATATGATAATAATGATGATTATTGTGGAATGGACTTATGTAATTGTTTCTCATCATGTGAGCAATATACAAATCATTAAACTGATTACAGACAGAGAGAGAGGGAGAGAAAGATAGAGCCTGTATTATATTTATTTGGAGAGTAGCTACAATAAACCGACAAAAAAGGTTAAAATATATTATTTTATTATAACATATAAAAAGTTTGTATTTTGACGTTGCGAACAAACATTTTAAATTTAAGATTAAATAAATGTAAAGCATGTATCTATTTAACCTTAAACATAATCACTGCGAAGTATTCGTTTGCAGAGAAAAAAAAACATATTGTACAATTAAAAATTTCATTAATAATTTAAAAAAAAAACTACTGTAATAATACGTCCCATTTGGATCTATATACGTAGTTTCTAATGTATATTAAGAGTTAAAGTATGTTTATCCGTTATTTTGTTACCATTACAGAACTTAATGATACTTGTCTAGGAACTAACTAATTAGTGTGATTGTAAAAGAAGGTGCATAGGGATCCTACCTTAGGAGCCCAAGCCAACCTCACCGGCAAGTTGTGCACATGCCGATCAAAGGATGAGGCTTTGGTGAACATAACAGATCCCGGTAAGTGGCAATAAACTCGCCAACTATTATGAGGGACCAAAAATATTATCGGCGAAATGAAGGCATACAATATGCTCCTGCCTACCTCTTCGGGGAAATAGATATATACATATAATAATAATAATCATTTATTTCAGAATAAATTACATATACAAATTTGTTAGTAGGTACATTGGCAAGCTTATAGCCTATTGTTAGTAATTACAATTATATTATTTTCAATTAAGGTACACTTCACTTTTATTTATTAAATTTATAAAATAATAATAATAATAATAAGTTTAATCTGATTTCATAAGAAATTAATGAACATTTCATAATAAAATATAATATTATAGCACATTCAAATTAACAATTTAATTTAATTCATATATAATAAATTTACTTTAGCTTACTTTATTAGCATATTATTATTATTTTACTTCAAAACAATATAAGCCAATGAACAAAACACAATAATATGAGCAGGTCCGGGTGGACTGCCCGAGGATGGTGGCGTTTAACTATACGACTGCATGCAGCCTTATCCAATTATATATATATCCTTATATATATATCTATATATATATTAAATAAAACTTTTTTTTTTGTACATACATAGGAAAACACCCAGACCAAAACAAATATTCATACACACAAAGATTGGTTCTGTGTGGGAATCGAACACACGACCTCAGGATTGGAGTTCAGGTATACTCGCCACCACACCATATCAGTCGTCAGAAAAGAAAACATGGAAAATTATGTTAAAGTACTTTAGACCATAAATAAAAATACAAATGAAACCTTAGTCGAACAAAACATGCACTTATCTCTTTTTACAGTCGTTAAGTCTATGGAACTTATTAGTCAGAGCAGTTATTTTCTATTTTGAAGCAAAGTAGGAACGCCTATGGATGTGATTATGATAAATTACTAGCACTGAAGTATTATAGCGATGTACGTTCTTACAGTTATTAATAGACTTACTGCAGTTAATTACAAAAAAAATATATGCATTTTGTTTATATAGATTAGCAAACCGCGTTTTATTTATTTATAGTATTATTTATACTGAATATGAGTTTTATTTTAAAATGAAACTGTATGCACAAAAATATTAAAACGATATGAAAAAAACGTGTTTAGAAAGCTATTAATAGGCTAATTTTCCATTGTGCAATCCTTCCGCGCGAACACCTCTGTGATGTAGGCCGTAGAAAACCGCTGCTTTCTCTGTCATTGTCAGTCACTGTTCCACGGGAGAAGATTGGTGTGACGACATTGTAAACGATGCCACTGTTATGTTGCACCTACGCTTGTGTTTACCGTCCTTGACTTTGATATACGTTTTCACTCCGCTAATAATCGTTGGAAAGTGTATTTGTTGTTAGCAGATGATATTTTAGCTATTGGTTGTTATTGTACAACTTAGTATAGTGTTATTATTCTAAGTTGTACAATCAATCATGAGCCGCTTTGTTTAACATTCGTTTACAAAAACTTACCACTAAAATAATACTATTTTCTTTAAAAAAGGTTGTTTAGTTTAAAAGAATAATACTATTTACTTTATAAAGGTTTTTTAGTTTAAAAGCAGTGTTCAATTTTACGATAATAGTTTTTGTATGTTTGCATAAATACTTTTTCTTGTTAGAGTTTTGTTTACCGTTCTTGACTTTGATAAAACGTTTCCACATCGCTAATAATTGTTAGAAAGTGATTTTGATATCAGCCGGTTGTTGCAGGCAGATGTTTTAGAAGAGAGTTGTTATTGTTACTGTAAAATTAAGCGCTCAGTTGTTTAAAAAAAGTATTATTTCTTACAAGATAAAACGTCGTATGTTTTATTTTTAACTTTTTCTTTAAATAATCGTATGTTTGTATAAATAATCTTTGTTAAACATACGTCTTTGTTTAAAAAAGTATTCTATTTTACAATAACAGTTTTCGTAAGTTTGCATAAGTTTTTTTTTGTGGTTAGAGTTCTGTTTACCGGCCTTGACTTTAACTTTGATATAAGTTTTTACTAGGCAATAAATGTTAGAAAGTGAATTTGAGATGAGCTGGGTGCTGTGGGCAGATGATATTTACTTATATTAATAGTTTTTTTTTTTATATTGTAAATTGTCGTAAGTGAGATGTTTTATTTTATATTAATTTTTAATATCCACTGGTTAGATTTGTTTTAATATATAGTTTTTTTTTAATAACCATAATTATGCTATATTTGTTAGAAAGTGCTTGTAATTTTAGCTGATTTTTGTAGACAGTTGAGATTTAAGCATACAAGTATCTTAATAAAAAATAATGTTATAGCTGGATTATGCCATCCACCAGCAATCCTTTAATTAAACAAAAAAATATACTGGTTTACATAAAACTAATTATGCTACTATAAAACGTTATGACAATAAATAGTCTTATGTCACTGTTAATATGAAGTATCTATACGTTTTTTATGAGACCTAATGTAAGATTAAAGTTGTCACAAAACATATATTACTAAAATAATTCCTAAAAATAATCCTTATAACCTTCATCAATATGTCCACCGCTATTAACAGCGACATACAAAATAGCGCTTAATAAAACCTCAAAGGATAATTATACAATAATCAATTGTTCTAAACTAGGCATGATTACAGCGCGAACAGGAGATCAAAGATCACCGATAACTGCCAAACATGGACTTGATATAACACAGAAATGACTGTTCTTTAAAATACAACGGTCAACTACCCTAAACACGAATAACTGATCGTTATCGTCAAGTCTGTGTAGTGCATATTCTTAGCGCTAGGAATTTGTCTTAGTCAGAGGTTGCGCAAGATTATTGGGAAGATTGGTTTAAGTGACAAGGTTTTAGCGTTGCTATCTTGATTTGATGATTTGGCGCGTACTCTGTTATAGTGCTCGAAAGGTCTTTGGTGCGTTTTTCACACAGAACAATTAATTGTGGAATTTGATAAGACTATTTCTTTTGGCTTGGTAATATTCTGTAGTATTGTAATAATGTTTTTAGGGTACTATCTTGAAACACTCATAGCTGCCAGATACAAGGTGATCGGAAACGATGAAATATCACCGAACCACACTGCCCAGTGTTACCCAGAGAAGTCACTCATTGGAGGAGTAATAATATCGAGCGTATCCGTTTATCGGAAGGCACGTTAAGCTCCCAGTTGTCACCATATTATGTGGTAGTCGTTGAGTAAATAAAGTCCTTGTCTGCCAGCCACTGGGTAACTTAAAAAAAAAACACGAATCAAGCTTAGATGAATTCAGATTATATAGACAAAATGTAGGATCTGTTAATTTAGGAGCCACTTAATCAGGCCTTCTTATTTTATTAACTTTCTTAACTGAGAGCTACAGCTGCCAAAATAGGGAAGACTTTGATATCGAACGCTCTAAAAAAGCCTGATCTCTGTAAGCGACGCTTAGCTAAAATGAACCGGCCGAACGAACATTAACAATTATTTTGACATTATCAATTCGTAATAATATTGTGATTTAATTGAATTTTAATAATACATTCTAATCGTATGTTTTCTTTCCTGTGACGTGTAATGTTGTATTACCAACAAATGAGTATTTGAGTATTATCGGATAGATAATCCAAAACTACATTATGTAAAAAGCTTTAAAGAGTATAATTAAGATTGAAGTCTGGACCCGCCCTTCTCCCATGACTTGGAGAAAGGTTCTATCTGAATCGATGTCGACAGGGCACGTACCAGGACCTTGACCCAACCGGACTACATCACTTCCTTTGTCTCCCAAGAACACTGCCGTAACTACTGTCAACTATAGTCTACGTTTAACTACTTATTGTGTAGGGCTATGCGATACTTGCTTATAACTACTTTCGTATTATACTCATAATATATTTTCGAATAAATCTACGTCTTGACCGAGGGTCTCTTAGAGATGATTAGGGGAATGGGATCTCATCCAGAGTCAATGAGGGCAAAGGGCTCAAGGGAGGGAAAGGCCACCTCTCACCACTTGACACGTGTCATCTACATACAAATGTGCTAACAGTAAACTTACTTTAAAATGTTTCTGCATACCTATTTATTTTTTTATTTATTTTTATTTATTTGGTACACTAACAGATTACATGTTTACATTTAAAATTATACATTATAAGAGTTTACCTAGCATGCAACCCAATTACAGCTGAACACAACATTGAAACAAAAGACAACAAAAAAGTATGAAATATAATATTAAAGACAAATAACAAACAAAGACGCATACAACGAAATCCTAAAATCTGCTTCAGAGACAGGATGACTGAATTTTAGATTGAAATTTCCCAAGAGAGATATATTATACTAAGAGATAAGTTTATTTTTACATACATCAACATTATTTTACATCTTGTTGAACCTTGAGATTACAGGTAGGGGCTTATTAAAAATTTCACGCTGTTTTGAACAATGAACAAATTCAAAAAAACCTCATTGGCAAACGATTTTCGCAATGATAATTTAGATACTTCAAAGTATTCTTTATATTCATTTCAATCTATTGTAATAGACGTAAGAAGAAAGTTAATTGATCCTTCAGTCCAACTGTTTGAATAATAATGTTGGACATCTTTTTAACTTATATGCAATACAATATACTTTGTAAATAAATAAATAATAATAATGAGTGTGAATGAAGCTCTAAGAGTGTGTGCCAAGACTGCCAAGAATGTAGCAAGCGGAATGAGGTGATCTTTTTTAACTTATATGCAATACAATATACTTTGTAAAAAAATAAATAATAATAATGAGTGTGAATGAAGCTCTAAGAGTGTGTGCCAAGACTGCCAAGAATGTAGCAAGCGGAATGAGGTGATCTCTGCCTACCTCTACGGGAAAGAGGCGTGACATTATGTATGTAATAGAAGTCACCTATAACAAGGCCATCCGTACCAACGTTACTACAGAAATACTACCAAACATTTTCTAGAATTGCACAGGTACCTATGTGCTCACCAATTTCGTCACAAAGACCTTGTTAATGTCACTTTTCCATGGCTAAAGGAATCGATACGATTGGATTTGTTGCGAGAAAACAAGTGACAATCTGACGCTCATGATTTTTAAGATTTGACCCTTGACTAATTTGCTTACTTAAACTATTTGCTTTCGGTCTGCTGGAAGAAATTCCTTTTAGGGATAAGCAGTGCCGTTGTATATGTCTTTCATTACTACTATCTTTGTTTATGTTCCTTATGTGCATAAATTGTTAAATAAATAAATTATATTTAAAGTTACTTAAACAAGATTGGCGATATAATTGCATTTCACGCGGACGAAGTCGCGAGCGATACTCTAGTTTCTATATTAAAGTGTTCATGGACAAGCATATCACTTATGGAGGAAACATCGAAATAATCAATAATTACATTGCAATAGCAATAATCCATGACCCTTGGTCCCCCTTTGAGTACTCTTCGATTTGAACACCTAGTTGCATACTGCTTTATGTAGCATTAATAATATATCTCTATTGAAATGTCTGCGAATCGATAGTTCACATATCATATGGAGCTGCACATCACAAATTTTACGTTATGCAATATATTTTTTTGTCTTAAGTAAATGTGAATATATTATAAAATATAACATATGACTTTATAGCTTCATCATTTCAGCTGTATAAAATCCACTGCTGACAATAAGCCTCCCCAATAGATTACATTCTATTGGAATATTTGCTCATATTCACGACATTGTCCAGGCGGGTTGGTGATCGCAGTTCCAGCCAGCACGTGGGATGTCGCTGCTGCCCATCATCCAGTAGGATTTATCTTCGTCGACTCTTACGACTCCTCATAAGATGAGAGGGGGTGTCACTATTTTAGGCCTGTACCACACTGCTACTTAATAGCTTATGGCAGAGAGAAAGAAACTTGCAAAGTTTTCACTTTATTATTTACACTTATTTGGTGTTAAATCCTAAATCATGCAAGAGAACAAAAGGTTGCAGTTTCTTTTCGAAGTCTTTTGTTTTCATCAATATATATATGGATCCTACCAAGATCTAAGAAGCCCAAGCCAACCTCACCTGCAAGTGGTGCACCTGCCGATCAACGGACGAGGCTCTGGCGAATACAACAGTGCCCAGTAAACGGCAAGAGGCTCGCCACCTATTACGTGGGACCAACTATATAAATGGGCGTATAGTATGCCTCTGCCTACCCCTTCGGGGAAACGGGCGTGATATTATGTATGTATGTATGTTTTCATTAACTGTACAAGATCCTACCACTAATACTAAAGCTGTTAGCATCCTTAAGCAGACGGAGGTGGCAACCGGGATAACGGGCGGATGGTGACTGTAACTTACTTATTATAGCTACTTATAAGCTTCCTTAAGGTGAAGGACAGAAAATATTTATTAGAGTGAATGGTTGCCACAGAAGAGTGATGTCATTACGTGTTCTGTGATGGTTACGTTAGTTATAAGTTGCCGTTCAGAATACATTTTTCGAAGTGAATTGTTGCGCTATATTTTAAGTTGCTATTTATAAGAGCATTGTTCTGTTTTGACTTGACTCTGAGCTTTGATCTGCGCTATGAAATTAAAAAGGTTCTGCAATGGCGACCGCGAACCGGTAAACGTAGTAGAGGACGGCCTCCCACGCGATGGACCGATGATCTGGTCAGGGCGGCGGGAAGCCGATGGATGCAGGCGACACAGGATCGCTCAATGTGGAAATCTATTGGGGAGGCCTATGTTCAGCAGTGGACGTCGGATGGCTGAGATGATGATGATGATGAAATTAAATATTTTTTTATTTAGACATAAATACATATAAACAAAGAACAGAAATCAAAACAGTAAACAATTTTTACACAAAAGTTTGCATATAGTATGCGGTGCCAATTCTCTTTAAATTAAACCTTATTGAATGTAGACAGGCGTATCGTCATCGTTATTACTCTTTGAGATAATTGTATGTATGCTAAGTTAACAGATCTTTATATACACCCGCGGACAATTTAAAATAAAAACACTTGTATTGGAATATCAAGGCCGAGATATCCAGATTCGTGTACTTATGTGCGTATATAAAGTGATGACCGAAGCAGCGTGGTGGCGAGTATACACGCAGTCCGCTCCTAAGGTCGTGGGTTCGATTCCCACTCAGGACGAATCTTTGTGTGCATAAACATGAATATTTGTTCTGGTATGGGTTTTATCCTATACATAATAAGCATGTAAGTACAAAAAAAAAGTTTTATATAATGATCCGTTTCTTAGTATCCACAACACAAGTTCTTACTTATCTTGAACTAAATAAAGGGTGTAATTGTCACAAAATATTTATTACAATATACATTCTGTGTAAAAATCGAACCTATGACTAGTGGATTTAAAACCAGACTTGCCGATCTCCGGCGCCATGTCAGTCGTAAAGTATCTAAGTTACGCATAACATTATTAGATAATCCCTTATGAATAAAACATGTTCTATATACGAGGACGCATACTTTTGGATGGGTGCCAAAACCGCGAAATCTGTAATAAAATATACAAGTAGATACCATCTAAAAGGCAAAAAAATCTAAGTACAAAAAAAAATATAAGGGGTTTTTGGGATACTCCTTCCTTATACACCCAAGCCAACCTCACCTGCAAGTGGTGCACCTGCCAATCAACGCACGAGGCTTTGGCGAACATTAAAGTTATCGATAATCGGCAATAGGCTCTCCATCTATTGTATGGGACCGGAAATATTATTGGCGAAATGTTGGAGTATAATATACCTCTGCCTTCCCCTTCGGGGAAACATGCGCAAAGCAGTAAGCTGCGTGAAGCGCGCTCCGGCCGTCAATACGTTTGGTCTGAACAGTGCCTTATTTTCTGTTTTAGAACCTGTGAATTGTGAACGACCTAAGATATCATCATCATCATCATCATCATCTCAGCCATCCGACGTCCACTGCTGAACATAGGCCTCCCCAATAGATTTCCACATTGAGCGATCCTGAGTCGCCTGCATCCATCGGCTTCCCGCCGCCCTGACCAGATCATCGGTCCATCGCGTGGGAGGCCGTCCATACTTAAGATATACATAGTGAAAAATCTATGTAAAAAGAAAAACTTACCTGTCAAATGTTGAATCAAAAAAATGTTTATTACCTGCAAAGATACAAATCAGTTATTTTTTGATTTTTTTTAATTTGATATAAATAAACATAGTAGGTACATAATTTATTGATTCAGGCGTTACTTTGCGGAAATCCATTGTAAGCAAGTGATGGATTAAAAATATCTTTGTAACAATTCCCGCGCTACTATAATTTCCCGAAAAATCGAGAAACTATTCAACACGACACGTGTTCCGCCCTTACACAGGGCATCTTCAGGTAAGATAGGAGCCTCAGAACAACGATGTCTTCACGACCAACGCTGAAACGAGAGTCGTTTGACTCTTGCTTATAGTAGGTACATTTCTATGGCAATTACTTTGAGCAAGCTGTGCTGTATGACACACTGCTTGGTATTGGTCGAAATTTTTAATTTTATTTTAATTGCACAAATGTAGGTAACATTGGCCATACAAAAATATGGATATATGAAGTATATAATGAAATGTACAAAGGTGAACTTATATCTAGAAGAGATCTGTACAAGCCAACCCTAACAGTTGTAAATTAAATAATTGTATGGGAAAAATAAGTTTTTAGAATAGTCATATAAAGGATGTCAATAAGAGTGAACTTTTTCAGTTTGAAATAAAAACAAGTATTTTATGAGAGAGTTGTGATATTTTTATCGTATTGTAAAGAAGACATCGCATGGTTAAAGGAACATCGACCCATTAATAGATAGGTCAGGTTTGAGTTACGTACTTATACAGTCTTTCTATTCCTTACTGAGATCGAATCAATGTTAATCAAACGTTCAAAACACAAGCAGAATTACTAATTAATAAATCAGTATCAATTTAATGCGCTTAAAAGTAGGACAAGTATTCTTTACAATATCTTCTTTTGTGATGTACCAAAAATCGTTCAAATTATTTTTTAGTTAAGTCACTATTCCATTAATTGACGTTATTTGACAACCGATATGGCGTGGTGGCGAGTATACCCGCACTCCACTCCTGAGGTCGTGGGTTCGATTCCCACACAGGACAAATATTTGTGTGTATAAATATAAATATTTGTTCTGGTCTGGGTGTTTTCCTATGTATATAAAGTATTTATTTCCAAAAAAAAGTACTTATGTATGTTTATCCGTTATTTAGTATCCATAACACAAGTTCTTAATGAAACTTATCTTGGAACTAAATAATTGGTGTGAGTGTCAGAAATATTTATTTATTATTATTTATTTATTAAATAAATAAATATTTCTGGCACCAATTATTTAGATCCATGATAAGTATCATTAAGAACTTGTGTTATGGATTCTAAATAACAGATAGACATACATAAATATTTTATTTTACGTAAATACATTCTTAATATTCATAGAAAAACACCTAAGTATGCGACATGTTCTGAATAAGTATAGAATTAAATATCTTGCCACATCTAATAACTAAGTGCACTCTACTGAGACACTCTTTACGTTTGCGGAAGAAAGAGCCTTTATACAGTATTTTTAGTAGATCACAACATATTTTTATATATTTTTTATATATTGAATTGCTGTAAATGATATCTTTCATAAGACCAAAAATATTTGTGGTTTGCAGCACATTTAATTAATATAATGTTATTTTTGTTAAAATTTGTTTATCCTGTAGCTTGAGTATGTCATGCTCACTCAAATGTCTTTGCGGTGGTGGCGTCATGCGTCGGGTCGTTGCGTTCCCTAAAATATGGTTGAGCGAAACGATGGCTGGTTCATGCGTCATACTCGTGAACGGGTGCCGCCAGTGGGGACTGGTCTGCTCATGTCTACTATGTTTATTCGTACTCATACTCGTATAACTTAAAATAAAAAGTTATTTTCTTCTTTTATTTTAAATCATGTGACTGCAGAACACATGTTTTTGTAGATTTGTCAAATTGTTTTACTATTAAGTACATATTCTTGTAACTGGCGGGAGAAAAAACTAATCTTGACGATTTTCTTGCCCGTTCTTTTACGATCAAGCTCCCGCCCGCAGTGAATGGGCGCGCTAGTTTTTAAGTTTTGACGTTCATAAGAGCTCTTTTGAGCCAAACTTGAATAAATGAATATGAATTTGAATTTGAATTTATATTTTTCTTGATATATTTTTTTCCCACCCAAACATATAACTATTTTAAAACAAAGATAAAACCATACATTTATCCACAGTTTTGATATTGCACTACTAATTGAATACAAAATAAATAAATAAATAAATATTTTTCTGACAATTACACCAATTAGTTAGTTCCAAGATAAGTATCATTAAGAACTTGTGTTATGGATACTAAACAACGGATAAACATACTTAAATACTTTTTTTTTGTAAATACATACTTAGTATACATAGAAAAACACCCAGACCAGAACAAATATTCATGTTCATTATTATAATTGTTCATGCACACAAAGATTTGTCTTGTGTGGGAATCGAACCCACGACCTCCGGAGTGAAGTGTATACTGACCTCCACGCCATATCGGTCGTCAAAATGACTCATTATTAGCAGTAATGTAACTTTATTTTGATCAAGTACTGGTATTGACCGGTTAATGGCTTGTTTTAGAGTTTCCAACTCTTGGGGACAGATGGAATTTTATAGTAGCAATTAAATTTCCGCAATAAGTTTCGAAATATTGTTTGGTAACCGGATTTCAAAGGATGGGCTATTCTAGATTGTTCCAAGCCTCGTTGGATAGTTTAATTCAAGGTGTATGTCTTTTCATCAGTTGTCTTGCTCATTTTCACTCTATCAATCGGTTACAATACATCTTTGAAAGAAAGAGAAGGTAAGATCTAAGAATACATTATAAGGTAGTCTTTGAGTCTAATAAAGGCCTAGTCGGCACTCCGCTCCTGAGGTCGTGAGTTCGAAATCTTTGTGTGCATGAATGTGAATATAAAATTTAATTATGTATGATAATAATTTTGATCTAGTCTGGGTGATACCCATATAGTTACTAAAAAGAAGTATGTAGGACTATTTATCCGTTATTTAGTATCCATAACACAAGTTCTTAATGATACTTATCTAGGAACTAAATAATTGGTGTAAGTTTTAGAAAATATGTAGTAAAGGGTGTATAGGGATCCTACCAAGACCTAAGAAGCCCAAACCAACCTCACCTGCAAGTGGTGCACCTGCCTACCAACGGACGAGGCTCTTGCGAATATAACAGTGCCTGGTAAGCGGCAATAGGCTCGCCACCTATTACGTGGGACCACTTACATAATTGGCGAAGTGTGGGCGTATAATATGTCTCTGACTACCTCTTCGGGGAAACAGGCGTAACATTATGTATGTTAAAAATATCTAAAAGCAGAACTAAATCCTCATCCCCTGGAATGCGAGGGGAGGCCCAAGCTCAGTCGTGGAATGATGAATAATAGTCTAAAATTAGTAATTACCGAAGATTACTAAAACCTACTCTACTATGACTAATCGCATACTTTACTAATAACAAAAAACAATTGAAGACCATGCCGCTTAAAACCGGTTAAAACTCTGTAAAGAGTATTGATTATTTTTTATAACCCTATTTATATTGGACCTTGTTACATAGCAATAAAACCTCTATAGATAAGTGAACGATTTAAAAAGTTACCAAACAGATGCTTGGTAAAAAATATTTAGTAGTTTTTAGTAGGTTTTTTGTTCAGTAATTTGGCTCTTATCGTTAAGCCATAAGGGATATTTTAGTTTGAATAGCTATGTTATAGTTATTGATCAAAGTAGTGATATGATATTAAAGATGTCAGCAAAAAGTCTAAGACACGGTTCAAGTTTTTTTTAAATTTTATCTTGTTTTAAGATGGTACTATGGCAGTTACTAATGTTATATAATTCAGGGTTAAGGAACTACTTAGGGGACTTACACAAAGTGGGTACGTTAGTATTTTTCCTACCACGTTTTTGTACTAGTAACCAACCGCGACATTGTTTGCGAGACTTATTAGCACTAATATATTATATTATTAGAGTATTAGAATCATCTCGGAAAATCACAATTCACAGTAATATACCACTTCTCTACACTTGTATTGCTGTTGTCGAAGAATTTTGTAGCTTATAATCCACCATACGTATATTCGTATTTACGAAAAATCTTAAATTAATACCAGTTTTGGAAAATAAAACACTACCGCGATGTCGTCTTTTTTTTATCACGTTGGCGCCAAAATCTCGATATTGATAAAATCATAGAGATTCTCCGCACCGGACACTGTGATGCGGTGGCGTAGAGACGCTCAGACACAGGCTCTGGGCGCATGGCAGCGGCAGCTACACAGGAGCGCCGAATTTCGTGCCGAAGGATCGAGGCGCCGTATCCTTGAGGCGGTCGGGCCCATCTTAGAGCGATGGGTCGGCCGTCGGTGGGGATCGATGACCTTCCGACTCACGCAGGTGCTTTCCGGGCACGGGTGCTTCGGGAAGTATCTGTGTGACGTCGCCGGGGGGAGTCGACCCGGTGTTGCCACCACTGTGACTGCGCGGAAGACACCGCGCAGCACATTTTGGTGGCGTGCCCTGCGTGGGCGGGGCCGCGGTCGACGTTAGCCGCGGCCCTGGGTGGAGTGGCTCTTTCGCTGCCGACCATCATGCAAAAGATGGTCGACAGCGAGACGGCGTGGGAGGCGATGGCCTCCTTCTGCGAAGTGGTGATGTCGCGGATACCGCTCCCTTTCCGGCTACGCCGTTGGCGCAGCGGGTGGGCCAGGAGGGCCCGTCCGGCCGCGCCCGGGGGGTCTTAGCCGGCGGGGGCAGGGGGCCCTTTCCGTCTCGCCATAGACCCCCCCAGAAGTCGGCCAGTTACGCAATGGCCGCACATAAAGGTAGGGAGGGCGTATGACATCGCGCCTCCCTGAGGAGGTCCCCCCGGTTCTGATCCGGGGGACGTTGGCCGCGGGCGGGGTACCAGAAGCTACAAACCCAGGCACTGGTGCCTCGCCCCTTTTTCAACAGCGGTGGGCGTCGTCGGTTTTTAGTGGGTATGACTGCGGTGGTCGCGTCTGCCACAGTGAGCCCCACACCCCCTCCCGGTCTCCCCCTTTGGCCGGGAGACAGTGCGTAAACAGCATTTTTTTACCGACGATAAAAAAAAAAACATATTGATTCTGATTGAAGGTTCTGCTTAACTATAGAGGTAACATTACATATTTTAGTACTTATAAATACAAGCTATTAAAAACTCTTTATTAAACTAAATCCTCAGATAGTTTTCGCGCCAGACATACCTTGAGAGCTCAGTTCATATTACACGACAATTTTAAATAGGTAATGACAAAAAGGAAACTATATTCCAAATACCGGTCAAGTATGCGTCGAACCACGCCACGTTGGGTTCTGTGGTTGCGACTCACGGCTGTAGGAGTATCTTGCGGAAAAATATCTATAAAAGTAAATATATCGATTAGATATTAATTTTGTATCAGATATTTGTTTTTGGGTGTATTGGGCTCCTTATATCTTCCAATATCTTAGGAGTCAAGCAAACCTCACTTGCAAATAGTTCACCTGCAGATAAACGGACGAGGCTCTGGCGAACATAAACGATCCGGATATGCGGTAATAAGCTCGCCACCTATGAAGTAGGACCAATAACACAATTGGCGAAGTCTGGGTATATAGTGTGCCTCTGCTTACCCCTTCGAGGAAGCAGGCTTGAATGTAAATATGTATTAATTTAGTACCAAAATTGACAAGATTACATGCGAAGTTACATCTTTCTAGTACTAGAGACTAGAGATAAGACCTTATTGTAGACGACAAAGAGAAATTCTACCGGTTGATGGACAGCAGCGTTATCCTGCATACTGGCTGGAACTGCGATCACCAACCCAGCCCAGCGTGCTGATAATGGGCAAATACCCCCGATATAATGTTATTATTATTGGGGAGGCTAATGTTCAGCAGTGGTCTCATAACGCTCATATGATGATTCTTCTCCTCACTTAATTTTCGTCACTCGGTCCGGTTACGAAGGAACCCTAAAAATACAATTTCTCAAGTTACACGTACGTACTAGTAAGCCTTGGAGATTGAAGAATAAAGGCTTGAAATGCACTGCACAAAACCTGCTAATGGAAGGCACTGGCAATTAAACTCCTAGTATTTTTTATTTATTTTATGATATGACAGAGTGAACATCGTCGCGTGATATGCCATACCTAGTTCGTGGCATAGTGTAGTTGTAGCAGCAGGATCTCTTAGAGCCATGACCTTGGGGTCTTGAAATTCTATTAGAGATATCGGTATAGGATATGTTGAATACTTTGTGAAACTATGTGGTGTAGAGTATTGATAGAATATCGCATTTGATATCATACATACATACATTCACGCCTGTTTCCCCGAAGAGGTACTAATACGCCCACACTTCGCCAATTATATAGTTGGCCCCACGTAATAGGTGGCGAGCCTATTGCCGCTTATCGGGCACTTTTTTGTTCGCCAGAGCCTCGTTCGTAGATCGGCAGGTGCACCACTTGCAGGTGAGATTGGCTTGGGCTCCTTAGGTCTTGTTAGGATCCCTATGCACCCTTTTGATATCATTTGATATCATCTCATATTATCAATTAATGGTGACGCCATTATCACTACCACTGATTCAACCGATGCCTCACCACAACAGTTTGTGGGAGGAGGATAGCACGTATAGTCCCGGTTAACACTAAATGAGGTCGTTCATCCATGTTAAGGGCCGCATTGGGCGGCTTGAAAAATTCTAAAAGCAAGATGCCAGTCTTGGGTTCGCATAAGGGAGTATGACCTAATACCCTCTCACCTTTGTTCGTAAAAGGAGGCTCGTGTTCAGGAGTGGACTAATTGCTCGTTAATGGACTGATATTGTCATCATCATCATCAGCCTACACTTGTACACTCGGCTGTCCAAAACCAAAACCTAGCAAGAGACATTTTTTTAAAACACGTTTTGTAAATTACGACTCGCAAAAGTGAAAATATTCATTTTAGACTAGATTCATTTTAGATTCACTGCTGAACATAGGCCACTTCAATGGCACGCCACAGAACCGCTGCCAGCCGTTTTACGTCGCTCCACCGAATGATATGATGATTTAAAAAAAATATAAAAGTATATAGGGATGATCCAAGTTCAAACTAAATCTATCATTAGTGGGGACTGGGCTGCAATGGGGTGAGAGCATTTTTTTCTTTCTTAAAATGTGACTGCAAAACACACGTTTTTTTTTTGTAAGCTATGTTTTCAGTTTAACTGGCTTTTTCTTGTAACTGGCGGAAGAAAAAACCAAACTTGACGATTTTCTTGCCCGTTCTTTTACGATCAAGCTCCCGTCCGCAGGCGCGTTAAATTTTAAGTTTGTCCTCTAATGAGCCAAACTTGAACAAATGTTTTTGAATTATAATTAAAATTAATGTCTGTACGTATCTTTGTTAGTTGATGTGCTACTGTTTATAAATCACTATGGCTATATCGTGTGTCGCCGTTTCGATTCATTTTTCACGAGTTTCCTTTGATATTTTTTTGACTTTTCTGCATATTGTTTGTTTTCTGTAACTTACTGTTCAGACTGTTGTGTTTAGACAGAGCATTGAAACTAATGTCTCTGGCGATGAAGAATGATTCTTTTGTGCTTGTAATTATATATTATTTGTATATTTCGGTATGATTAAGCTTCAATGTGGCATAAAAAACATTAATGTGTTTAGTGACGATGTTTATTGAATAATGAATTACTAGCTGACTCCACAGACTCCTGTCCGTTCTTAATTTAATTTATTCTGTCTGTTTGACATAGACAATTAGCGGTGTCTATGTCAAACGATATGGCTACGAAAAGTTTCTATTAAGAAAATTTTATAGGGTCGTTAAGTTTTCTGATATTTTTCCATTTTCAACTTCGTTTACTATTAGTAGTATCTCTGTAGTAGTATATATTATAATAGGTTCGTACCTTAAGAGCGGAGTGTAGGTATACCTTCTGACTTCCACGCCACATCGGTCAGACCGTACTATGACGGAGTACTTTGATTTTTCAGACACCGGTGCTACTCTCATACTACCACTAATATATTAATTGCGACCTTTAAAGGGAAACATTAACGGCAAATTGTATGACCATCGTCTTTGTTTCATTACTTTTTAATATGCTCATACCACTTGATAGCAAGCATTAAAATTTTCATGTACTTAAAACTAACTTACGGTTATTTTATAGATACATAAAACAGAGAACAACAGTTACACGAAGTTCATTTTGCCCTATAAAGCTTAAAAAGGTTATTATGCAAAGAACAAAACTGTAGAGGCTCTTAAAATTGAACCTTGCATCAATAGACGCATAGTATAAAACACAAAAAGGTTCTTATGAAAAGAACAAAATTTCAGAGACCTTTTAAAACGAACCTTCTATCAATAAGCGCAAAGTTCATTAAAGGAACATGTTCTTTACTGGTGTTGCAATTTATTATAAGTTATGAAGGAAGATTACTAATAAACATTAAAAGCCAATCTCTATACAAAGTATGTAACAACCAGTGATCGGAGCAGGTAGTGTTAAAACGGGAAATTTCCCACAAAATTATTAAAATGGACGTTCCTCAGGATTTTAACTGAAATTATTATATGTGACGCAATTGTCACCTTTTTCTCTGCGGTTCGATGGTATACTAATTTTTATATGAATATTCTCCAATGTTCAGCCACGTTTACCTGCAGCGATCATGAGTTTGAACCGCGTGCAGGAGTCAGGGCACGCGAGGCAGGAATCGGCAGAATACAAGGTGAAGCAATTTTTTATGCGGTTGATAGCAAATTTTCACATTGGAAATAAATTCGAAGGGGACCTTTAACATTTTATTTAAACTGATATTTCCAACATTCATCCCACATATAAAAACTCTTTGAGATAATTTTACTGGACTAAATTTCGGGAATTCCGGGAAGGTGTCAGCTCAAAATTACAACTACTCAAAATAACAACCACCCATAAAACGTTCATTTAATCGCAAAATTACGACAAAATCGGTAATCTATGTTAACTGCATTTTTTTACTTGATTATGAAAAAAAACCTTAACCTATTAAAAAATATATGTTCTTACAACCGGTACTCATTTTGAGAAGTTGACATTATGAGATGAGACTTCTGGGAATGCCCATTCATCACCTCAGCCCATAAACGTCTCACTACTGAGCACGAGCCTCCTCTCACATACCAAGGTGCGAGGGTATTGGGTCATAATCCACCACGCGGTCCCAGTGCGGATAGGCGGAGGCAGGTATGGCGTCCTGCTGTTAGAATTTATCAAGCCGCCCATTAGGCCTCTAATATGGCATAACGACTACCACATTTAGTGATAACCGGGACCAACGGCTTAGCGTACCTTCCGAAGCACGGAAGCGCTCGATATCAAATGCCACACAAACGGTCACCCATCCAAGGACTGACCTTTGTAAATTCTGCTTTACTTCGGTGATCGTTTCCGACCACCGAGCACTGCAGAGCTACGAGCGCTTCAATGGGAATGCCCATTATGATTATTAATTATAGCGAGTATAAGAAATCAAAGTCATGTCAAAATTAAAATCATTTGTACAAGTTTATCTCAATAAAGCTAATAAATATAAAAACTAACGCACTTATTCACCGCGGGCGGGAGCTTGGTCGTTAGGACATAGGCAAAAAACTCGTCAAGGTTGATTTTGGTCTCGAAAAAAATAGCTCTAGCTACTCCGATCACTGTTAATAAAGCTAGAGAGCTAATAAAAATGTGTTCGCCGAGCCTCTTTCAGTTTGCTGCCGACCGTATAGTGAGCGTCATATAGTTGATAACATCCAAAGCGCCATAAAGATCGACAAACGTCTCTATTGTCAAGAGCGTTAAGTCGTGTTTCGATGGATGTATGGCGCTTTGGTTGCTACCAACTATTTGACGCTGACTGTACATGCCCTGATGGCCAGATACAATAATAAGCGATTGATTAATCATAATAGCCGAGATAATACTGCAAGTAGCGTCAGCAGAAAAAAAGATTTTTTTATTTAAATTTTTAAAAAAAGTAGTTATTTATGTCTTTGATATTTATGTTAATTAATTTTATCTCTGTTTGGCAAACATGTAGCTATATACTACGATGAATATATATTTTTATATTATTTTTAATAACATAACTGCCATAACACTATTCTTTATATATAGAGTCACCGACAGTAACAACACCACTCAATAACACTTACATTAATATCGTCTGACAATTAGTGATAATCAAGCAATTGTAGTATGTGCAAGCAGTCTGCAAATTACGAGGTATGATTTTTTAACAACAATGAAAGAGATATGTGCGGCACAATAATCAAGAAATAGAGAGAAATAACAGCAAAATATATTCTTTGGCAGAATTTGTCAAGGTTTGTCAGTTAATCTGTCTTTTGTGATTTTTTCAAGATTTGTCAGTCTGTCAATGACTATTACGAGGGGATTTGTCAGTCAGCCTCTCATGACTGTAACGAGGCTTCCAAAAGGCAACGATATTGAGAAGAAACTCATCTCATCATGATCAAATATTTACACAAACTTGCCCGACCATTGTTGTCTTTGTATGCTGACCATACAGCTAGTTTTTTGCTCAATAAGGCAAATATTCTGTTGATTTCTTGCACGCATTTAACAATTTATTTTAGAACTATAATTTCAAAAATATATTTAATCTCATTAATTTTCCTAAAAGTTAACTGGAATATTATGAAGTAATATAAATGGAGTAATAATATAATTTGTTGTTTTAATTTATTTGTTTTACTTTTTTGCATATGTATTTTACCTATCCTTGTTTTATCTTTCTGACTCCTCATGAGGTTGGCTGGAAGAGATCTCTTATAGAGATAAGTTCGCCTTTGTACATGTCCTCTTTATTTGTAATGTTTTGTTATTTTTTGTTTTATGTGCAATAATGAGTTAAATAATAATATAGGGTTGTATTAATCAATATCCTACTATACGTATAACTTTTACATGGTAAAGAAGAAGAAGACATGTAAAAGAAGAATTAAATGTTATCTTCTGAGCGCATAATCCAAGTCAAGGATGATGCATTGTTTGGAGCGCTTCGTCGTTTTTGAACAAATAATCTTTTTTTGGTACAATCCAATTAGAAAAAACTAAATTCTTGATATACGATGTCAGTCGTCGACTTATTTAACATAATAAAAAGTGTCTTACACTCGTATTAACATTTGTAAACCATAGACAGTTATACACATCTCCATACTGTCTATTAGTTTCATTCACTTGAAAATTCGCGATAAGAAATAATCATTAGGCATAACAAGGACTTCTTGGCGGGAAAGTGAAGCGTCATGCCTCCAGTTTTGTTTTATTTTCAAATTTGTGATATTTCGAACGTTAATGTGTAATAACGGTGGATTATTAATCGTTAAGTGTTTGTGAATGTACGTGAGTGTTGATAAATGAAACAAAACAGTGCAACATCACTTTTCAAATTCTCTCAAGAAGTCCATATGAGATCTCAGTATAGTCCCACATCTTTACTGAAGACTCAAGGGGTTTAGGGGGAAGGCATTTCATTTACCATTTATCATCTTTATCACCACTCATTCTTATTTACTATAATTTATGCGTTAATAATACATCTCTTACTTGACACTGGCTAAATGTGCAAACCGCACGAAACCATTATTTAAAAGAAAAGAAAAAAGGAAAGTACAAGCAACGGAAGGTACCCCTATTTTATAATACGTATCTTACAATCGAGTTATTTTTTGCCTTTTTAATTATTATAATTCCGACAGCTGGTAACTAAACAAACAATCACATTCTTCTTTGCTTGCTTATTTAGTATAATCAAGAATATTGGTTAATTGCAGCTTTTTATGAAAGAAGGATTATTTACATGTGTTGCTATTAAAGCGTTTTTTTATACAACTATGCATTATTAATACTTGTTATCGTTACAGCCAATAAATATTGTTTTCAAAAAAATATATCAATTTAAGAACTATCAAAAAAGTTTTAGCTTTTATTCGAATTGACAAAGAAATAGTTGTAACTTAATACGAAGTTGTTTAAATATTGGATTTTCGTGTTTTCATACATAGTATATAGATTGATAAGAGGCATCGCTCACTCAAAAAATTCAAAATTCAAAACGAACTGTTTAATAATTACACATTAGATAAATGAGACCTCTATAGTACAAACAACAAACACCGGAAGGTACCCCTATATTACCATAAGTAAGGTACCATTCCGACTGCCCCTTGAAATGGAATCGATCGATCTATCCGAGCATGCACTTACCATAATCGATTAATGGTCGGTAATCGATGTACATATCGCTTTATAGTAAGACTTAATTGCCTCGTACTGTATTTACGTAGACTTGCTTTTAGTATGAGAAGATGGGTGAGTATTACATGTTCTTTGAACTTAAAGCTTTATAAAGTATACCAAAGTATGCACATACAAAACAACTTTAAAAATTTTGATTAACTTAATTGCATAAAGTTTGAATATGAGTTGTGGATCTTAAATAATATATACAAGTAGTAATTTAACATAACCTAATTATGAATATTCGCAAAAACAAAAGGTCTCTTTAAAAAAGGTCTTTTTAAAAAAGGTTTTCTTAAGCAACTATTACATTAAATATTATGTATAGGGATAGAGGGTGTATAGGGATCCTACCAATACCTGAGGAGCCCAAGTCAACCTAACCTGCAAGTGGTGCACCTGCCGATCAACGGACGAGGCTCTGGCGAACATAACAGTGCCCGGTAAGCGGCAATAGGCTCGCCGCCTATTACGTGGGACCAACTGTATAATTGACGAAGTGTGGGCGTATAATACGCCTCTGCCTGAGCGGGGGCTCGGAACTGGCACTTAGATTCACTTACACCTAATTTTTATTTATTTGCATATAAGTGAATCTAAGCTTCGTGATTTCAGGCTTAATATTAATTTTTTTTTTCATGTATATTTTGTTTTGACGTTTTCAAGTGCTATGTAATAGTTTATGAAATTAAGAACTTTTTACTTTTACTTCATTTTACCTACCCCTTCGGGGACACAGGCGTGAATGTATGTATGTAGGTACATTCTAACTATTTAGTGCAATTATTAATTCAGCATTTCGTGGTCGATACTTTAAATTTAAAAATACTTAGAAACACTTTGAGACGCTGCTACACGAAAGCTTAATAATGTTCATTGACAAATCCAAAAAATTCTAAGACATTCCTTTGCAAGAACATTTAGCTTTAGTTTTTTCTTCGGACGCATGTATTTCCCAGTTCCTAAAGCTTCTTAAAAAATCTTTCTGAGAATGAAGTGGCACTTCTACAGGCATATTAGCTATAAGCAAACCCAAAAGCAGGAGCTAGTTTAAAACAATATCGCACAAACGTCAAAAGGTCAACGAATCGCCAATCAAAAACACAGCAACGCAATTGCGGCTCACTACACTAAACTAAACTTTTGACAGCAGCGAATCCACTATTTTGCAAGCGAAAAGAAATAAACAAATTAAAAACTGGCAACATTAACTTGGCACGGCGTCACGACCTAGTGTCACTGTATTTCATACGAACCTATTCTTTATAACTAGGTGACGAAAGGCTATAATCCCTTGGTGTTGAACGTAATAGTAAAATTAAAGAAGATAATAATTTGAAGTTATCCTTTTTGGTTTGAACCTGCGATTATGCGGTTCTCTATACATTAAGCAGTTTAGTGTGTAGTTAGGAAAACTTAATGGTGGCAGATTAAGTAATTCAAGTCTTTATCGCATAGATTTGAATTTAAATTGATTCCAGTAAAACGTTGAACGAATTTTCTATTCTATTATAGAGCTAAGTGTGCATTAGGTATGATCTAGATAGGGGTGGATAAGTCCTTCCACCACGGACTGCCATGAGGTAGTGCGGAATGTGTTTACGCAATGCCTTCCGGTTTAAGGGGGTGTGGGACTCATCACAGGCAGACGCGACCGCCAGCAGTAATACCCATTAAAAATCTTTCGACAACGCCCGCTGTTTGTTGACAGAAAGGGGCGGAGGCTGGCCCTCTACCCTAGGTTGCAGCGTCTGAAATACCAATGTACCCCGGGCCAATACCGGGAGGACCTCCTTCGAGAGGCGCAGTGTACGCGCTCCTCATACCTCCTTGTGAGACCATCGCGTATGTGGCAGACTTCTCGGAGGGTCTATCTATGGTTAGACTTAGAACCTTCTAGTACTACCTGGTGGGCCCTGGCCCGCGCGTTGCGCCCTCCACAGGTCCTTCTTAATGGTAGTCAGTACTAAGGGCACCCAGAGTCGCCGGTTTTTGGGTGTTACCTTTTCCCTAAGCTGCTCCTCCGTTCTAACGCGAGATACTCAGCCCCCCACCACATCAAGAGACCAGTCGGGTGGCAACAGCTTCTGTACTTTATTAACTCTACATTATTTCGGTTATCGTATTCTACCACCTAGTAGCGCTAAGCTACGAGCGTATACCTTTGGGGGCCAAATTTTCTTCAGGGGCTTTTTCGATACGGTGTTTTCATAGTAATAATTGGCAGTTCATAGAGGTGTGTTGGTACCTACACTAATATATGAAAGAGAATGCTGGTTATAGCAGAGGAAACATGAAAGTATGATTATTGCAGTAGAGATGAAAGCAGAATTATTCTGGGTGTGAAATTGAGTGATAGGATTAGGAATGAAGTGATAAGGGCCGAAGCTGGTGTAAAAGAAAATATATTGTCAAGAATTGAGAAAGGTATACTTAGATGTTTCGGTCATGTTGAGAGAATGAATGAAAGTAGACAAACGAAAGTGATTTATGATGGGCAAGTGAATGAAAGTGTTAGGAGGGGAAGACCACGTAAAACCTTCCGTAATCGAATCCAAAAAAAAATAGAGAAAGGGCGGGTCTAAAGTACCCAAAACCGACGGGGGGCTTAAGTCGGTTAATAAGTGTGAATTAAGCTAACAGTGTGTAATTTGGACTAAAAAGGTAAAACTTTACACCATAAAAACTGTTTGCTGCATTATTGAACGCATACTTTACGTGAGTCACCTATGCGAATGCTTGTACACGGGATGGAAAGAGGTATGCATGTTAGAATTCTTCTTCCTTATTAGCTTTTCAATAATTATTTAAGAATTTGTGATAATCACTCAACCAATTGCGAAATGTGAAGCAGACTGTATGTCACGAGGTACAATTTTATAACAACAATGAAGGAGATAATATGTGCGGTACAATAATCAAGAAATAAAAGCGAAATGGTTGGATGGATTCTTTCTAAAGGTTTGTCAGTTAATGTGTCTGTTTTTCTTAAAATTTGTCGGCCTGTCGGTGTCTTTAACGAGGCTTCCTTTTATAGCTTTATTAACGAGTTTGGGCAACGAGATTGAGAAGAATGCCTGAAGAAACTCATCTCGGCTTTTTTTTACATAATGTCTTAAAATCGAAAAAAACTTTTTAATTTTTTAAAATATATTTATAGATAAATTATTTAATATCACATATATAAACCAGTCATGCTATAATAAGCATCTTATTATTCTGTATTTTTATTATCAAAACATATTTTAGCATACAAAGGTATATTTGTAACTTTACAATAATAAATATTAAGCAATACAACAGTTAAAAAACGATATTCACGCCTCCACAGAGGTCAATGTCTCTTCGCTTTTATTTTTGACAATTATATTTTATTCGACTGACAAGCTTTCAAGTTTGACATTTGAACCTTGACATTTCAAAATGGCGGCTGATTGAGATTGCAAATGTTTTGTATTTATGTGTTATCTATAATATCATTAAAAGTTATTTTGCATTGATTGCAATTAGTTTTGACGACTATTCAACGGTGTATTTCTAAGCATAACCTCTTAGCATGCTTTCTGAAGCTAGGCATCTATCATAATGGATAGCCTCAGAAATGCTCACCCACTGAACTTTAGTGATCGTCTTATCCCAATTCTTTTGTCAACAAGCTTTCAAATATTCCACGTTGGAGAGGCTCATAGCGTGGGAGGTACTTAATATAGCTTTTTTATTACATACTATTTTAACAAAAACTTCCTTTTTTTTTTTACTATCTTTTTCTTTTTACTATCTAGCATTATTTCAGTTTAGTATTGTGCCCTAGACTTATGCTAAGAGCCCTGAGTCTGATTACTGGTCTAACTAGATTTGCCTGAATTTAAAAAAAATATATCATTCTACGATCAAAATAGCTGTCGGAATATTTCTTTTTATTACTTCGTGCGTTTAGCACATTTAGCCAGTGTCAAATTAAAGATATATTAATCATAGTAAATGAGAATGAGTGGTGATTAAGATAAATGCGAAATGGGATGCCCTCCCCCTAAACCCCTTGAGTCCTCAGTAAAAATGTGGAGCTATACTGAGATCTCACATTGACTTCTTAAGAGAATTTGAAAAGTGATGTTGCACTGTTTTGTTTTAATTACCAACATTCATGTACGTTCACAAACACTTAACGTTCAATAATCTACCGTTATTATATTACACATTAATGTTCAAAACATCACAAATTTTAGAAAATAAAACAAAGCTGCAGACATGTCGCTTCACTTTCCCGCCAAGACGTCTGTCAGAATATTTGGCACTGACTTCTTGGACTTCTTGGCGGGAAATTGAAGCGTAATGTCTGCAGTTTTGTTTTATTTTCTAAAATTTGTGATATTTCTAACATTAATGTGTAATAACGGTGGATTATTAACCGTCAAGTGTTTGTGAATATACATGAGTGTTGGTAAATCAAACAAAACGGTGCAATATCACTTTTCAAATTTTCTCTCAAGGAGTCCATGTGAGATCTCAGTTTAGTCCCACACCTTTACTGAGGACTCAAGGGGCTTAGGGGGAGAGGATCTCATTTACCATTTATCATCTTTATCACCACTCATTCTCATTTACTATATTTTATATGATATTAATATATCTTTAACTTGACACTGGCTAAATGTGCAAACCGCACGAAGCCATCATTTAAAAGAAGAAGAAGACTTCTTATTCTAACAACGACTGTCATAGATGTGATGACATGACAGCCGGGAATTTCCGAAGCACGTAGCTAGCGATAATTAAGTTCATAACTTTGAAAAATCATAGATCTAAATTCTATAGGTGGCCGCGACTACAGTTTGAACCCGACACTTTCTGAATTGCTGTCTATTAGCCCAGTGGTAAGATACTTGTACACCGACACCGGTTAACTTGTTTGACGACCGAAATCGCGTGGTGGCGAGTATACTATTCCACTTCTGAGGTCGTGGGTTTGTTTCCACATAGGACAAATATGAATATTTGTTCTGGTCTAGGTGTTTTCCTATGTATCATGATCATCTCAGTCAATTAAAGTTTCACTACTGAGCACGAGCGCTTCAAGCATATTATGTATATATTTACAAAATAGAGAATTTATCTATGTTTATCCGTTATTAAATATCAAAAACACAAGTTCTTAATGATACTTACCTATCTTGGAACTGAATAATTGGAGTAATTGTCACAAATATTTATTTTATTAATTTTTATTATCAAGGTGTGAACTCAGCTTTGCATGAACACTTTCGATATAGCACCAATTTTCAACGTCCCTTTCTCTCGCATCGAGACAATAGTATTATAAGTAATTATATGCTAACGAAATGTCATGTCGCGGTAAAAGTGAAACTAATCACTAAATTGCTGGATAAGTTTGAAATTTTCTCGATTTTACCATTTACCATTATTCTCAGCGCCATCTAGTCCCAAATTAAGCAAATCTTATACTAACTTTAGTAAATAACAAAACGGATATACATGTTTGATTATTTTTTTTTGGGTAAATACAGTATGATAATGAACAGTATGATAAAGAATGAACTTCTAAGCCATAAATTATTATCATATTTTAAATTATATGGTGTACAGGGCTCTTACTAAATTCTCAGGACACAAACCAACCTTACCTGCAAGTGGTGCATCTGCCGATCAACAAACGAGACTGGTGAATATAGAAGTTCCCGGTAAGCGGCAATAGGCTCGCCACCTTTTACGTGGGATCGACAACATGGCGCATGATATGCCTCTGCCTACCCTTTCGGGGAAAAAAGCATGAATGCATGTATGTAAATGATATTAATAATAATTGTTAATTGGAATCAAACACATGATTCTAAAACGGAATTGAGGTATATTTATATACCTATGCGTCATATCAGTTATCACATATTAGGATAATATTATACCATTTATAAGAAGTTATATACTAGAAATGTGATAGTATTAACGTTGTGTTGGTCTACTCTCTGGATAAATATAAAAAAATAATCAATATGATCCTCCTACCCTGCTCCCAGTTTATCTGGGGTTAACGCAGGATGCTTTTTTGGTCATATCGTAAAAGTGATTTTGGCAAAGAGTTTTACGGTAGGCCGCCTGCCAAATACACTTGAAAGAGCTATTGTTAAAAAAAGGAGATTACTTTGTGTATATTTCATGGACCTCTAGACGAAAAAGTGCGGGAAAGTCGAACTAGCCTGGCGGGAATTTTCGATTTATAATTGGGATTGATTAGTAATTTTGTAGTGTATAATTCAATTATTTTCTATTTTGTGTAAAATTCGTTCCTTTTGGTAGATTTTAATTATATTTATCCATCGTGAAGGACCCCCCGGACCCCGGGGGTTCATCGTCCCTCTGCTTTAAACTTAGTTACTATTCAATCTGATGAGACTAGAATGGAATCAGAAGATTCAGCCAGTATGTCGCGTAATTTAAAAAGAGGACTCTAGACATTTGTCTAAGAGTCTGATTTCCACACTTTCTTCTGCGACGTCACAATAAAGTGTTGTATTATGTCTGCTCTGTCACAGGTATCGCGCCAACACACTTCATGATTTTATAATATACCGATTGTGAAGTACAGTCTGACTAATATTTTCGAGAACACAAAAGTAATTGTAAAAACGTATAGTTTTTTTGTACCATAATAGTGCGGGAGCTTGCAACACCAAAGGCCTCTATATCGCGTTGCCAACCATTGAAAAACATTTTCACGCTTTATGAAAGCCTTATTCTGTAATCTCCTGGAAAAAACTGATGTCACTTCACATCCCAATGGTATGCAATTGAAATTTCCTATTGAAGCAGACTTTTCGCGCACCTGTTACATGTTTAAAAGTTCTGTGACAAAAAATTTACTTGACAAAACGCTCGTAGGTCCTAGACAGCGTTATTTATCTATCCAGTAAACCATATATAAATCTTGATTTAAATGATATGCTTATCATGGGGTAGTCAAATTTATTGGTTCAGGCGTTACTTTGCGGAAATTCCTTGTTGCTTACAAGTAATGGATTAAAAATATCTTTGAAAGAGTTGCGCAACTCTAGTTCAGAGTAGTCTCTTGTTTCATCGTTGGTCTTGTAGACATCATTATTCTGAGGATCCTATCATGAAGATGCCCTGTGTAAGGGCGAAACGCGTGTCGTGTTGTTTTGTTTTTGATGATTATAGTTGCGCGGGAATTGTGACAAATGTATTTTTAGTCCATTACTTGAATATTATGTAGTTTTCAGTAGCTGTAAGTTCTTACCTAAACTAGTTGGTAGCATTTTTATGGGGTAAGCCGACACTAACCTATTTGAATGGGATATTTTAAATAAGCGTATGGGAAACTTACCAACATTTTAGGAGCCCAAGCCAACCTCACCTGCAAGTGGTGCACCTACTGATCAGCGGACAAGGCTCTGCCTAACATAGAAGTTTCCTGTAAGCGGCAATAGTCTTAATATTTATTACGTGGTACCAACTTTATAATTGGCAAAATGTGGGCGTACAATATGCCTCTCTCTACCGCTTTGGCGAAACAGGTGTAAAACATATTTGTCCATGAAACATATTAAACCCCTTTAAGGGTAAGCAAAGCTTTCCAATGGGCAACAGGAAAAGGCAAATGTAGTAGAATAGCGAACGGCCTCCCACCCGATGGACCGATAATCTAGTAAACTTGGCGGGAATCCAATGGACGCAGGTGGCTCTAAATTGCTTGACATGTGAGACAATTGGGGAGGCCTATGTGCAGCAGTTGAATTTATTTATCGCTAGACAACATAATAAAAATATTCAATAATACTTGCATTAGTCTTACTTATAGAAAGCCACTGCTTGCAGAAGTGGTAAAACAATATTTTAAAAATATAGATACTAACACTATACTAAATAATATTCACTAATTCAACTATGGTTGTGATCTAGGGTGCTTAAATATTTTTAATACAATTACACAAGTTACATTTACGTTATATGAGTCTGACTGTACCGCGCTAAACGATTCGCTCTCCTCTTAGGACCATTGTACGCAAATTTTGTCAAATGCCATATGCACACTGAATACTCTCTATGACGACACGTGAAATTGACGAATTATGAAATATATAGAACACATATGTCATCACATCTCCATTATATCCGTGACTTTGACAAGCGCTTGTCACGTTTTGACAAAGCGCTGTTAAATAATAGGGGCGGACACAAATTTTAGCATCTATAGTTTTTTTTCTTTTAAATAATGGCTTCTTGCGTTTAGTACATTTAGCCAGTGTCAATTAATGAAATGAAATGAAAAATTATTTATTTCAATATCACACAACATACACAACATAATAAAGAAATAATACAATATATAGGACACGTAAAGGTTGCATGATATTGAAAAGAAGAGATATATTAATCATAGTAAATGAGAATGAGTGGTGACAAAGATGATGAATGGGAATTTAGATGCCCTCCCCTTAACCCATTGAGTCCTCAGTAAAGATGTGAGACTATACTGAGATCTCACATGGACTTCTTGAGAGAATTTGAAAAGTACTGTTGCATTGTTTTCAATTATTTATTAAAATTTTATTTATCAACACTCGTGTACGTTCACAAACACTTAATGGTTAATAATCCACCGTTATTATGATTTATATTAATAATCGAAATATCACAAATTTTAGAAAATAAAACAATACTGCAGACATGACGATTCACTTTTCCGCCAAGAAAGTCCAATCCATGGTTTAGTTAAGATAATTATAATTTTTATTTCATAGATTAAAATATCTATGGACATCATACTGCAATGAAGAGAGCTGTTCTCGAAGTGTCCCAATGTGATGAAATCAGAAATGAGACAATCCGTAGGACAACTGCAGTGACCGACATAGCGAGGCGGATTTGCAAGCAGAAGTGGTAGTGGGCGGGCATATAGTTTGAAGAACCGACGACAGGTGGGGCTCCCCCTGCCCCTAGCCCATCTCGCACAATAACTCTCATCCTTAACTTGCCTAAGCCACCGCCTGCTCGCTGACGGCTTGCTGGGCCTCCCTTCGGGGTCTCACCCGGTGTACCTGTCGCGCTGAGGGCGGTGCCGTAAGTCTCCCCGGTGAGATTACCCCTTTCGTCGAGACCGACGGCCGCTTACGCGGCGACCAGCGCCTCAGGGTTGATGCCCTGTGTGAAGAAACCCGGGGAATGAGCCCACGGCTCGAAGCCCGAACACCTGCCGTCTGGCAGAAGATCCCGGATGATTAGATGGGGCGTCATAGTAACGCAAATAATTAATACCTACACTATAAACCAGCAGTATATACCTATACTCTACATGTTTACTATGTACTACATACCTATATTATATTTTACACTACATACAAAGCTAGTACATATACTGGCAACATATTAAACTTAGTTTAAGTGGCGACTCAACCTTAGCAAATAAACCGCTGTGCGGTTTCCGTTGAGGTTATATGAATGTACCCTTTTGTTTTTGTAATTTTTTATATTATACAATAAAATAAAATAAAAATAATGGCCGCGACCCGATGAATTGGTCAAGGCATCGTACCGTAATTGTTAATCATATCAGAGAGTTACTTTTGTATAATATGTGTTTATGTGATTGTGCTGTATATAAAAGTAAATAAATACCTACAAACTACCGTAATTTTTGATCAGCATGTGCCGATTAAAATAAAATAAAATATACTTTAAGATTCGTCAACAATTATTCACAAACAAAATGGAAATAAAATAAAATTAATAACAACAATAATAGAGATATGGGCGGTACCATAATTAAGAAAGCACTACTATTATACAATACTGTCTTTAGAAATAAAACTTAATCTAAACATACCTTTTAGTCTTGAAATGAATATTGCAGTGCTGCCGTCTGAAACAAGAAAAACTACATTTTAAATTTGTAGTTAATCAGTCCATTTATCGCATGTTTTTGCATATATATATTACTTTTTACAATGGACACTAGGCAACGGATAAACATACAAAAATATTGTTTTTGGTATAGAATTACACAGGAAACCCCTTATTATCGTCATATCCTACGATATTATCCCGGTTGCCCTTAAAGCTTAGGGCCCAGGGTCAGCTCACTGGTTAAAATAGATATGGAAGATTTTTAGTTATTACTAGCTGATCCAGCAAACGTTGTTTTGCCTTATAAATTTACTAAAATGGCTATTAAAAAATAAGGGTTGACCGTAGAAGGGTGCAAATTTAGGATAGTATGTATTTTTGTATGTTGTATCATAAAAAAATAAAAACTAATAATTTTGGCCAAAAAATAAAAATAACATTTTTGGGGTGAACTACCCCTAACATTTAGGGGAATGAAAACTAGATGTTGGCCGATTCTCAGACCTACTCAATACGCTCACAAAATTTCATGAGAATCGGTCAAGCCGTTTCGGAGGAGTATGGGAACGAAAACTGTGACACGAGAATTTTATGTATAAGATGTATTGAATTTCATAGGAAACACCTAGAACAAGACAAATCTTCGTATTTATTCACAAATATTTATTAATAACTTTAAGAGCACTCGCTAGTGTACTATTCTTTATAATAAATCTGTCGTATAATAATAATATATTGAAAGCATACATTCACGACTGTTTCCCCGAAGGCAGAGGCATATTATACGCCCACACTTCGCCAGTGATATAGTTAGTCCCAGGTAATAGATGGCGAGCCTTTTGCCGCTTACCGGGCACTGTTATGTTCGCCAGAGCCTTGTCCGTTGATCGGCAGGAGAGGTTGGCTTGGGCTCCTTAGGTCTTGGCATCTCTATACACAGGATATTAAAAGCATTAACAATAAATAAATAAATAAATATTTCTGACACTTACACCAATTATTTAGTTCCAAGATAAGTATCATTAAGAACTTGTGTTATGGATACTAAATAACGGATAAACATACATAAATACTTTTTTTTTGTAAATACATACTTAATATACATAGAAAAACACCCAGACCAGAACAAATATTCATATTTAAACTCACAAATATTTGTCCTGTGTGGGAATCGAACCCACGACCTCAGGAGTGGAATGCGGGTATACTGGCCACCACGCCATATCGGTCGTCGCTATAAATATAAAATCATTTAAAAAATGAGTAATGAATAAACGGGTTGATGATCACAGTTCTAGCCAGTATGCAGAAGGACGCTGCTGCCCATTATCCGGTAGGATTTCCCTTCATCAACTCCCCCTGGGGTGAGAGGCGGTGGCACTATTCTATGCCGATAAATCATAAATCATAAATCTTTATTGCATCAAGTAAACAGTAGGTACCTAAGTAATACAATGAATACTGATACCCTGTAGGGGCACTGCAAATTGCGAGGGAACTTAAACATATTACAAAACTACAGACTTAATTATTCTATAAACTAACAAACTCACTATAACACAAATATGAAATCAACAAAAAACAATATTGTATTATTTTTATATGTAACATTAACTCATAATTTATATAATAAATCACTATAGGCTTTTAATAGAGTTTGTCGTCAAAATATTTGATAACATTTCGCAATCAGTAAGTTTTTTAATTGTTTAGTAAATTGTTTTATGTTATCTTAAATTTTTAGGGACTCAGGCAAGTGATTATAAATTTTTATGTAATTTGTAGAGGGCCGGATGATACAAGTTTTAAACAAGATGAAGGAGCTATTAATTGTACGGCTTATCGCTTAATTATTCGAATACCAGCCAATAGGGCTAAAACTTTCAATTATTATCAACTTTTTCCAGTACCTATGTAAGTACTATTTTCATTAAATAACTTTGATTTTGTGGTTTTATCTATCTATACATATTTGATGCTCATTTATTTATTAAAACATAGTGCCAAAGTCCATAATCAAAAAGTGAACGTGCGCTATGTCTAGGCACGTGGTTACTCTGACCGACATAGTAAGTGGCTTACGAGAAGTTATTATTGTATGTCTTACATAAATCAACTTCATACGTAAACTAGATGTGGCTTTAGAATAAAAGTTTAAATAAAACACATACCACTGTTTTTATAACATATTGAGCGATATATATTATTTTTGGTTGTATAGGGCTCCTAACAAGATATGAGAAGCCCAAGCCAACCTCACCTGCAAGTGCTGCACCTGCCGATCAACGGACGAGGCTCTGGCGAACATAAAAATGCCCGGAAAGCGGCAATAGGCTCGCTACCTATTACGTGGGACCAACAATATAAATTGCGCAGTGTAGGCGTATAATATGCCTCTGCCTATTCCTTCGGGGAAACAGGTGTGATATTATGTATGTATGTATACTATTTTTTTATATCACTCCTAATGTGTGTGTGGAATGTAGTCATCGCAACCTATAACATCACTAGCGCGTTATAGACCCATTCAAAACCGTTTGACGCCCTTAAATACAGCAGAAAACTTATTGCTTGTCGGTAATTTGGTTTTTACACATACACAATTTCACTATCATATACATATACCATTTGGTGTGAATAGTAACTTTGTAACAATTATTTAATATATTTATAAACCATATCTGGTTGTGCCCTAGCTAGACTTACGCTTAGACCCCAGGGTCTGTTCTCTGGCCTAACCTGGAATTTCAGTTATTTCATGGAGCGCGTCTGACCTATTGTGAAACATCATTATGAGAGTAAAACAGCTGTCAAGATATCAGAAGCAACTGACTGCCGTACTATACTAGTGTAAACATACTTCAATACTTTTTTCTATACTTATGTACATACTAACACGTATAATAGATAGGAAAAACTCTCCACTAAGAAATTATATTTTCATGGACACAAATATATTTCCTGTGTGGAAATCGAACCTAAAAAGCAGGAACAAAGTGCTGACTCACTACTGACGTCTAAATCATAACGGTCGATACCTTTTTTTTACTGATATTATACTGGATAAATAATCAGTATTTGCTGCAAAAAGAGGCATATCTAGAAAACCATATATCACTTTAAAACTTTTCATATATAAGTAACAGTGATTAATTTTAAAACTGTGAGGCCAATCGGGTTTGTTTCTGTTGCGTTGTAAGTTGGCTATTTAGACATTGCTTGTGCGCATACGCAGGTGTTGACGTTCGACACAGTCTTTGAGAAACAGTTGTCTCATTTCACACAATCAATTTATTATAAAGAATTTACAAACAACTTTCGGACGATAACCGCGTTATTAAAATCTCCCAAAAAACAACATAATGTGACACTGTCGCCAGCTTTCCTAATAATATTTCATACTAACCACGTATTATGTATTACGAATTCAGGACTTAAAATAATGTTGTGTCTATGATTTATAAACGACCCTGCCCCTGATATAAATCACAGTTCGGAATTAAGACCCCGTAAATTGGCGGCCTGAGATTTGCTGACGAAGACATAAATAGTGTGTTGAGACTTGGGTACGCAAACGGTACGAAGAGATGCTCCGTAATAGATTATTACAAATTTTGACGCAGGTATTTATGATGGATGCAGAGTGCGCATAGTTTGGAAAACTGGAGAATCCTATAACGGCAATAGACTTTATAATGCTGAGATCTTTAATTTATTTATTCAGAAAACCAGCATATACAGCAAAACAATTGACATTAGAACTAAAAGCTAGTATGGCCAATAATGGTTATGGAATAATGTAAAAATAAAGGCTATGGTATAAAATGATAAAAAATTCAAGGCATTGCGGGAACTAAAAATACTTAATTTTGTTCTTAAGCGTGTTCCGTACTGGTGTTTGAAGGATCTTTTAGAATTAGAAAAGATATCAATGTGTCCACATAGTTCGTTTTATGTACGTGCCAAACGAGAAAAAGGCAAGTTGTCTTGAACTACGACGGTGATAGAACAAACGCTAAAATGAAAGTATACACTCTTACAGCTCAATGTCTCACTCTCCACATTAATACCACGAATAAGTTTGGAAAAAAATAAAAAATGAGAATACATTTGTGTTGCCTAAATGAAAATAAGAAAATTTATTCAGTACGAGCTGACCCGGCGAACTTTGTTCCGCCTTAATCACAATAAATAAGCAGATTGTGTTTTTATTTTGTTGGAAAAATTACAAAAAAATTAAATACCTACATTAATCAATCATTCATTATTATTTCTGTATTTTAGTACAAAGTTGCTCTTCACTTAAGTACTTTGTGATACACGACATTTTTTGTTTTATTATTATTTATTGAGAAGCACGAAGTCGAGCCATACTATTGCGGCGATGTTCACGTGCAATTTCTTGTTCTTCTTCAGTCCTTTCATTTCCAGTATTTCGTATTCTTCTTGCATTACGGCTTTGTCGGTAAAGATTCGATAGTCTTGTTCGCGGCATTATTAATTAAACTTCACTTCACTTTAATTCACCTAAAAAAATATTTCAAAACTCATATTCACATTCCCGCCAAGAAGTTAGAAATAGTTTGAATATTGATTTCTTACAAATATCAAATTGTCATCCATACGTCATTACATAGCTGTCATTTGCGTTTTGTTATTCCAAATCTGATTCTTTTTTGTTATATCACGTTTTATAGTGACTGACGTTTCATGTCAAGTCACACGGGAACGCTGTCGAACGGGATAAAAAGTATCCTATGTCCGCCTCCTGGCTCTAAGCTACCTCCCTACCAATTTTCATCCAAATCTGTTCTGCCGTTCTTGAGTTATAAGTGCAGTAACTAACACGACTTTATTTTATGTATATAGATTATTATATATTATTGACTCCCCCCCCCCGTACCCCAGTGACGCTTACATGGAGCCTACATCGCATGCTGGCTAGCTGAGCGCGGTGAGCGGCAACAACGCGACTTTTTTCTAATACTTGCATTTTTAAACTCGTGATATCTTCCGAATTGATTGTCCGAAATGAATAATTCAAAAAGTAAAAAGTTATTGAAGCCGTCTTGAATATAAAGTAATTTTTTTTGATAAGGATTAATACCAAGGTACAAATATAGAGCATTTTCAAGCGGCGGCATATAAATTAAATTTTTAGAATAAAAAACCACTTACTGTGACGTAACTATAATATTTAGACATATGCTGTCGCGACACTTTTTGTAGATAATGATGAGTTCTGCAAAGTCGTAGTACATGATTTTGTTCTATCATCAATAGTTTTCGCTGCGCACGCTACGTAAATAATTTTTCAGGTAATTTTTTTACACCTTGGGTTACATTATTGGATTTTTAGTAAGGATCCCTAATTTAAAAAAAAATATAATATAGCCTATGTTACTCGGGGATAATGTAGCTTTCTAAAGGTGAAAGAATTTTTGAAATCGGTCCAGTAGTTTCGGAGCCTTTTCATTACAAACAAACAAACAAACAAACAAATCTTTCCTCTTTATAATATTAGTATAGATAAATACACATAGCAAATACACAGAAAAGAAGAAACGATTAAATTTACAGACGCAGAAAACAACATTAATACATATACTATGTTCTGAAGTGGTGTCCCCTCAGCACACTGTCGGACCTCACAGCATGTCACGACGCTGATATTTCGTGGACACCTAAGCATGTAGGTATATTTTTAAAACATATTAATTCATATATTTTTAAGATTTAGTATAATATCGGACAGTAATAATAGCAGTTCCTAATTCTTTATCAATAGCCACAGAGTTGACTCGCTTATTTCTATATGCTTTAGACATTTCCTTTTTGACCTGGCTGACACATAGAAAAAAATATGTCACAACATATCCTTTAATTATTTCTTTTGTAACCTTCTTTTTAGATTTAAATTGTTTTATTATAAATTGAATGTCGTTTCTTAACTGTACTGTTTAAGATAACCTAAGATTATGATAATATATTTTTAATTATTGATTTTTATTTTTTTATGGGATGTTGCTAAACTGTACTGCGTAAGATTATGATATATTTTTCCTATTATATAATCTAAGCTCTTATAATCATGTTACCATTGTCCCGGTTTTCCTAGAAGCTTGGAGCCCAAGGTCTGCTCACGGGACTATACCACATCTAGATGAATTTTAGTTATAACACGGAGCGACAATAGGAAACAAAATAATTTTAAGTAGGGAATTATTTTTGTGCTTGACTCATTGTTCATTTAGTAATACACATATATATAATATGATTATTATTATTCGTTGGAGTTGTAATTAAATTACCAATATAAAAAAGATTGATACAAAGTGCAAAAAAATTAACTCGATGTAACAATAAAATATCCTCATGGAAAGTGTCTGTGATAGGCGTGGCGCTGTCACGATGTAAAGGCGAGGTGTTATCACTCTCAATTCTATTTGCTAACGGTACATTGATGTTGCTATGGACATACCCAATTAAGTATAACTGTTGCACGCTAATATTTTCGTACCATACACAGTGTATTGTTTTAATTTATGAGTAGACCTAAAATTTACATATTTTGTTAATTTATTTAGTTGGCAAATCACCACACCGCTGTGATGGGACGGGTGAGTGATCGCAGTTCAAGCCAGTACGCAGGATGACGCTGCTGCCTATTATACGGTAATAGTTTTCTTCGCCGTCTCTTAAAATTCCACATGAGATGAGAGGGATGTCACTATTCTAGGCCAGTACCATACGACACCATTGTCAGGTATCCTAACAAACTGTGAAAAATATAATTTCGTATCTTTAGTAATGAACACCGACTATCTGACTTCATTAGAAATAAGCATTTTGAAATAAAAATATCAAATCAAGTTCTCCACATAAAAAAATACAAAAAATAATTCGTATCCTCACTAACATCATCATGTGCTCTAATTACGCGACCTCCTTCGAAAATCTTAAGAGTGGGCGTCACAGTGAAGCTCTCAGTAACCCGATGACCCGCACGTACCGAACGGACCTAATTAACTGAACAGTAAGGCGTTTTATTGGCTACGTCATGCGTTTGTACCCAATGGGCCACTTTGATGGTAATAAAATATACAAAGACTTTTTTCAAAGCTCTCAATGTTTGTCTTCTAGTGCTCGTCTTCTGGTCTTGCTCCTAATTATGAAGGTGGTGAAAAATGTGTCTTCAAATCTTGCCACGGGTACGACCGGTCGTATCTATACATGTTACCATATTGTGTTATTTTTCTCTAACTATGTCCATATGATTATTTTTTTAAAGTTTTTGTCACAATGAAGTTGACATTAACCCGATGACCCGCACGCAGCGAACGGAACTAATTAGCTGTACAGTAATACGTTGTATTGGCTACGTCATGTTTTTGTATCCAATAGTCCTCTTCGAAGATTACACTATTAAATAAAATGAACTGTTTATTTAAATATGGCCCAATTCAGAATCTTTTGTCTCCAAATTTGCACGTACAAAAACCAGACACTGGCAGGTTTTAAATCAAAAACAAAGACAGTAGTATTTAATTACTTAACCGGCACAGTTATACGGAGTGAAACCAGTTCACCCACAGATACGAGTGTTTCGTTTAAGGAATCTGAGCGTATAGGTGACCATTGCAGAAGGCATGTTGTTGGTTTTGATTCCGCGTGGCAACGAATGCCTTTGTTTACTGGTTTTGTGTATTACAAATGAATGCTTGAATGTCTTGCTGTTTGACAAATGGAACTTGGTATTTTTTGGTGCCAATCTTCTTAGAATACTATATTTCCAACGGGATATATTTAAGTTGCCAAGCTTCCTAGCTTACTATAAGGGGTATTTTTGGTTTCCAAGGTTTCCAGCACAGTCTATGATGCAACTCTTAGGATCAATAGTAGTAGATATCAGCCTGAAACATAACCTCAAGGGTCGAAAAAGATATCATGATGTCAGGAAGGTTGCTGGAAGACAGGAACCTATTTAATCATAATGGTGACTAAATAGACGCGCCTTGAATTGTTACATTTCTAATTAATTTAAAAAGGGTTGGATATTATAAAACATGTACTGAAACTTTAAATTGTATCAAAATTGGGTAATTACCTATATAGGCTTCTATATCACTCAGTCTGCATATTTCAGGTCACTGGAACACCAATATTTTTTTATAAAATGATTACTGTTATATTATTACATGAAATCAAATTTATAATTGGCGAGGAGTGGGCGTTTCATATCCCTCTGCCTACCTCTCAGAAAAACAGGCGTGATTATGTATTTCTCAAGTATTTCTTTGATATTGGCTGTTAAATTTATAAACATTGAAAAAAAAAATTCAATGCGATGTTTTGTTACACTATAATCATTAGACGATTAACTAAAACGAATTCTCTTATAAATATTATTCATGGACTTCTTGGCGGGAAAGTAAAGCGTCCTGTCTGCACTTATGTTTTGTTTTCTAAAATTTGTGATATTTCGAACATTAATGTGTAATAACGGTGTATTATTAAGCTTAAGTGTTTGTAAATTGACATAAGTTGGTACATAAAACAAAACAGTGCATCATCATTCTCGAATTCTCTTAAGAAGTCCATGTGAGATCTCAGTATAGTCCCACATCTTTACAGAGGACTCAACGGGTTTAGGGGAGTGCATCTTTTTTACCAATTATCATCTTTATCATCACTCATTTTAATTTAGTATGAATTAAATGTAATAATATATATTTTACTTGACACTGGCTAAATGAGCTAAACACTTCGTTCGCCATAGTATATAATGAATTTAAAACAATATTATTTAAATTTTTAATTGATAAACTGTATTATAACATTAATGACTTTTTTACTGATATATTTTGAATACTTGTAATTATTAATGAAATTATAAAATTGCTTGACATTGAATCTTATTTGTGAACGTCAACTATAATTATCTTGTTGGATTTGTGTTTGTGTTATATTATTATTGTTTTAATTTTTTATGTTGTAATTATGCTTCTAGATTTTTTGATTATTTTATGTATTTTGTACACAATTAATTACTAATATGACTTGACTAATATTTCCACGTCGAAAAGCGACAGAATATGTTGGAATAAGAAACCTGAACATGTATACGATAACCATATTCTATGAAATAAATGATAAATTATTGATATTATAAAAAAAAAATTTTTTTTTAAACTGCTAAGTAGTTACAGTAACTTTCTCAAATGCTTATCCAAATTCACTGCGATATTGAAATCATTAATCTTTGAGTGTAAAATATTTTATCATGATTTATCGATAAGTCGATCGACAACCCAATATCTATAAAATCAACTAGTTTGATTAATACTTCCATTCTCAACGGTCATAACATTGGATCGAATCACCGAAGTATGTAGACTATTGTAAGATAAATCAATTTATTAAAGCCAACACGTATTGATTCGATAGAATCAGATTCAATCATATGATTAGTTGAGAACTGGTTGAATTTGGGTCTTGAAGAAAGAGCAATCAATATATCAATTGTTCATAATCTATTGTTAGTAGTTATTGAATATATATCACATAGAGTTGTAATTGATTTTAAACCAAGTGAAGGATTAAAATAATTTTGTGACAATTCTAATAACATAAGGCTTGTTTTATGAAACGTTTTATGAAAAATAATAAATTCCCTACCTAATCTAACCTTATTGTATATCAGAAATACTAATATATAATAATATTCTGTTGTTAAAAATTTATTGAATCAGGCGTTATTTTACGGCAATCTTGTGTAATTTAAGATGTTTTAAAATACATATATGAATAATCCCGTGCAACTATATATTTCCGTACAGTCGAGAAACAATTAAATACGGCATGTTTTGCCCTTATACAGGGCAACTTTAGGCAAGAAATCAAACAGCCTCAGAACAACGATGTCTCCACAACCATCGCTGAAACGAGACTGGTGCTGGAAATTATTGTTGCGCGGGATTTTTAAAACATATGTTAATCCATCTTAGCATACATTGGATTGCCGCAAAGTAACGTCTTAATCAATAAATTATTTGAAATAGATTTTTGTTTAAAGACCGTTGATCAAATAATGGTGAGGGAGTTTATTTTAGCAACGTTACTTCTCTAGTGTATATACTTAATGTTATGAGTTAATATTGCGGTTATTATAACAGGGTTTTAATTATATACATTCTAAGCTACTTCGTATGTAGTAGACCTTTTGTAAAATTAAGTGCCTTTCTTGAATATCCTTGAATGGGTTTGGGTTACCGTTAGTGCTTATTAAACGCTTCTGTGCTTCGACAGGCTCATTAAATTATAGGTTGTGTTTGTCATTGTCAGGTCATTGGTAGTTATGGAGTGACCCTTTTTGGCGGAATGAAATATCATGTCTGAACTTCTGTCCCAATTATCACTTAATATTAAATTTAGTGCCCGTAGATCTAACACGATTAATGTTTTTATTTTGGGTATCCAAAAATGAAAATATCTTATTACAACCCTCTGATACGAATGGCACGAACTTAGAACGAAATGTCATTAATACATCAAGAGTTTGATATTTTTCGACTAAAACTGAATCAATTCAGAAAAATTATCAAAGATATCCTCCATGGGGGAAATGCTTCCTCCGCCCAGATAATTGAATCCCTCCGAAGTTATTTTGATTTTATCAGTATGTCATCTTTTTTCTATTACATAGCAACATTATTTTTGTTTTATTTTTCTTAAAAGAAATTGTTAATATAGCCGTCTGAAATATGGTTTTTATGTACCTACGAAAACATAGTCTGAGGTTTAACTTGGTTTATAAATTTATTTAATTTGTTTTTAATTTGTTAGCATAAGTTGCAACTTGTATTGTGTTTGAATAAATAAATATTAATTCTTCTTTAATATGTGGCTTAAAGATTTTTTTTAGCAGAACGCCACACTGCTGCTTGTGACAATCTTATCTGAATCCATATGATGTGGTAGTAATTGTTTATCTAAAGAAGTATTTATCCATACTACATCAAGTATTGCGTAAGCGAACTATTGGGTTGGTTTCTTCAAAAAAGGCGAAGGGAAAAGTTTTTAACTGATTGACCACGTGATGCCTATAGGCTGCAGATACCACCTTCAATCAGGTAGACCGTATGATTTAATACTCCCATGTAGTATAAAATCATTATCATATCCTAGCATAATCCTGGTTGCCCTAGACTTAAGCTTAGGACCCAGGGTCTGCTCACTGGTTCAACCAGATTTGACTGAATTTCAGTTATGTAGTATAAATTAATTTGGTAAAATCATTTACTTTTAAATGTGGCCAGACTCTAGCTCTTTAGTTTGAAACGAATTTACAAGGTCTTTGCTAAAGCTCACACTTAATTTTGTCATGTTATCTTTACAAATAAGGATGTATCCATGCCATTTATATGTAAATGTTTTATAGAGTGCTTCAATATTAAAGTATACAACATTTTGGATATCAGTTACGTCATTTTTTTCAGTGAAGATCGGCTTGGTTAAATTTCCGGATCCTATACATGTATTTCTACTTGATACCTACTGCAAAAAAATTGAAAGTCACGGATCCAGTGCAGGAATCGAATCCACGATCTCAAGAACGGAGTGGTGGTATATCAACCTCCAAGACATGATTATCTCAGCCCATTAACATCCCACTATTGAGAACGAGCCTCCTCTGCGAGAGTATTGGGTCATACCACCACGCGGACCCAGTGCGGATTGACGGAGGCAGTTGTATGGTGTCCTGATTTTAGATTTCTTTAAGCCGGCCATTTAGGCTTCTAACATGGCTTAACGATTATCAGTAATGATAACCGGGACCAACGGTTTAATGTGCCTTCCGAAGCACGGAAGCGCTCGACATCAAACGCAACACAAACGGTAACCCATTCTGGGGCTGACCTCTGTAAACGCTTTACCTCGGTGATCGTTTCCGACCACCGAGCACCGCGGAGCTATCACAGTTTCTTATGCCTCCAATACGCTTCCATGCGATGCCATTCGTCAAATAAATCAACCATGATTGTTCATAATTCGATTATTATTAGTAAGATAGGATCCTACCAAGACCTTCGAGCCTTTCGCTAACTTCCCCTGCAAGAGGTGTACCTGTAGATCAACGGACGAGGCTCTGGCAAACATAAAAGTTCCCGGTATGCGGCAATAGGCTCGCCACCTATTACGTAGACTTATAACATAATTAGCGAAATGTGGGCGTATAATATAAAATAAATAAATAAATATTCTCTTACAACCACACCAATTACTTAGTACCAAGATAAGTATCACTAAGAACTTGTGTTATGGATACTAAAGAACGGATAAACATACTTATATACTTTTTTTTGTAAATACATACTTAATATACATAGGAAACCACTCAGACCAGAACAAATATTCATGTTCACGCTTACAAAGATTTGTCCTGTGTGGGAATCGAACCCACGACCTCTGGAGTGAAGTGCAGATAATTATACTGACCTCCACGCCATATCGGTCGTCTTATGCTTCTGCCTACCCCTTTCGGGGAAACAGGCGTGTTTGTATGTATGTGGATTATTATATCACTATGACGTATATCCCTTCGCGAGTTCTTTTATCTTAATTCTTCTGTCAACAGTGCCTTTCCTTGGTCATATATAGAGACTCGCGTATCAATGTGAGCCTTCGGTCTTTGAAATATTAGAAAGAAGAAAGAAAAATAATTTATTCTGTGACAACGTCAAAAGAAAACAGATACATTATATTTAAGTAACTATTTGAAGAGTGTCACAGAAAAGGTATCCACTCAGCATAAAGCCGAGGTGTCACGAAAACGCCTCGACGCTGGTCTTCCGTAGATACCGTTTGTGAGAGCACTGCTATGACACATTCATCCCTTACATTGTAAAACACAATACATACATACAGTTATAGTAGCATACAAATAACACATAAGCTTGCAGGGAACCTAAGTAGCAAAAGTGAGAGGACAGCACAACCGATGACGATCACAAATTCATAGACTGGTTCAATAAACATTTCCTATAATTGCATCGGAAAGATCCAACAGTGAGACAGTTTCTAATAGGAGGCGGTATGTTGTTCCAGCATTTAGTGGCAGAATAGCGGAAGCTGCCTCGAAACGCTGTCGTGTAGTGCCTAACATGCATTAAGCGAGAAGCAGACCTCGTCCTTCGCAGGGAAAAAGTAAGCTTCTCATACAAATAAGGCGGCGATTTCCTCTTTATTACACGTTAGAGAGACTCATAGCGTGGGAGGTACTTTAATATGGCTATATTAAATACTATTCTAACAAAAAACTCAATCAGCCACTTCCTTATGTAATCGACTCATCTGATCGAACATCGCATGATGAGGAAGTATTTTATCCAAATCTTACACACGCAATTGTTTTTCATCCATTTTTTTTGTGGTCAAAGTCAAATATAATTGACTAGCTTCTGCCTTCGATTTCTGAGGTGACTTACATCGACATACATACATACATTCTAGCCTGTTCTACCGAAGGGGTAGGCAGAAGCATATTGTATGCCTTAACTTCGCAGATTATTTTGTCCTGCAATTGTTTTTCATCCATTTTTTTTGTGGTCAAAGTCAAATATAATTGATCAGCTTCTGCCTTTGATTTTTGAGTTGAATTACATCTACATACATACATTCAAGCCTGTTTTCCCGAAGGGGTTGGCAGAGGCATATTATACGCCCACACTTCGCAGATTATTTTGTCCCACGTAATAGGGGGCGAGCCTATTGTCGTTTATCGGGCACTGATATGATCGCCTGAGTCTCGTCCGTTGATCGGCAGGTTCACCACTTGCAGTTGGGGTTTGCTTGGGCTCTTTAGGTCTTGGTAGGATCCCTATACACCTAACATCTAGTTATGTTATATCCCATACAGGCAGAGGCATATTAAACGCCTGCACTTCGCCAGTTATAATGATTGTCCCATTTAAGAGGTGGCTAGCCTATTGCTGCTTATCGGGAATATTTGTGATTTCCAAAGCCTCGTCTGTTGACCGGCAGGTGCACTTGCACGTGAGGTTGGTTTGGAATCCCAAGACCTTGGTAAGATCCCCATACACCTTTAGGGATATAAACCCTTTCTTCAGAAAAGATTGATTTCGAAGTATAATTTTGGAAATAAATCTGTGACCCATACAAACAGGCAGAGGCATATTAAACGCCTGCACTTCACCAGTTATAATGTTTATCCCAGGTAATAAATAGGTGGCTAGCCTATTGCCGCTTATCGGGAACATTTGTGATTGCCAAAGCCTCGTCCGTTGACCGGCAGGTGCACCACTTGCACGTGAGGTTGGTTTGGAATCCCAAGACCTTGGTAAGATCCCCATACACCTTTAGGGATATGAACCCTTTCTTCAGAAAAGATTGATTTCGAAGTATAATTTTTGGAATAAAATCTGTGACCCAATGCGGATTGGCTAAGGCAAAAATTGTGACGTTAAGAAGAAAGAAGTAAAACAATTACAGAAGTTGAAAAATGTCTTCGGATCATTTTCTTGTCGAATAATTATTATTTATTCACAAGTTTTTATGAGTTAAATATCCCCCACTTCGAAAGTTATCGGGTTCAAGAATGAATTTTCAAAATGAAATCTGTAACGCAGTGAAGATTGGCTTTAGGCACCGCAATAGATTATATTCTATTGGGTGTATTGGCCCATAACCATCAAACTGGGCAGACGGCTCGGTGATCGCATGTCAAGCCAGTACGCAGGATGACGCTGCTGCCCATCAGCCGGTAGGGGGTATCCCTAGTTACACCAAAAGAAAATTGACAAATTATCACCTCCCAAATATTGTTTTGTAAAATTTCATTTGCCAAATTATTACTTGGCAAATAAACTCTTCACAAATAATTGTATCGTAAACGTAATGCTTTCCAAGTGAACGTTTCGACAATAACTCAGTTAGTATTACATATTTTACGCAAAATAAAATAAGCCAAATAATTCGTCTCGAAACTTTTCAAATAACCATTTCTATTTGCATCTTTACTATTAATACTAATCTACAAATATTGGCCATACATAAATCAACAGTAGTATTTTCTGGCGCTTCGCCGGCCGCTACCGCGGCACGCTCGCTTCGCTCGCTCGGCTCGCGCGCTTTGTGGTCACTGTTCTAACCTAACCTAACCAATATGTATCTAAGCCTCACTCATCATCATCATGTTAATTTAAAATTATGAACACATATTAAACAAACATTCCTTATACTATTTTATTTTTAGTATATATTTAGTATTAATATCTTAGTTTGTGATTATTTAAAATAATAAACGTAAAACTTTATGTCCAAACAAATCATTTGATTAAATGTTATTTGTCTAAAGTTTGTTTGCCGTAATAAATTACTTGTTAAAAAACCTAATGCCATAATGTCATTATCCGTAGTAATATACTGCCGAGTAAAAATTTGACCAAATGAAAATTTGCGTACTAAAATAATTCGCAACGTTGCATTGGTGTAAAAAAAGTTTGCTAAAATTTGTTTGGATTATAAATTTTTGTCAAAATAGTTTTGGCAAAACGGCAGGATCCCGCCGGTAGGATTTCTCTCGTCGACACTTACGTCTCCGCAATGAAAGGAGGAAACCCCCTCTACTTTCTTCTTCTTTTTTAAATTAATGGCACTATGTCATCAAGGGTTGTGACAACAATTCAGCCAGACTCGTATGATGACTTTACATGTGAATAAAAATAAAGAAACAAAAGAAAAGCTTTGCTAAATGTTAAAAGAGAATTAAAGTTAAGTCAGAAATTAAAGTTTGATATCATTATATCTAATAAATTTTATAACTTACAAAAAAAACTTTACGAAAAGAAATTGTAAGTTAATATGAAAAGTTCGTAGGAACCCCTTCTTCGTTTGTCAAATTACAAATCAATGCCCACTGATCTGTCACATTTGACAACTGACCACTGGAGTTAGTAAAGGCGTGATGCTTTCAACCTTGGCTATGTGAAGTTGAATGCAAGTACGTTGGAATGTCACTGCCATCGGGTTGAAAGTGATACTGGTACTTAAACAATGAGCATTGCATATGTCTCAATTATATTGTCGACCGATATGGCGTGGTGGCGAGTATACCCGCACTCCACTCCTGAGGTCGTGGGTTCGATTCCCACACAGGACAAATCTTTGTGTGTATAATTCAATATTAATATTTGTTCTGGTCTGGGTGTTTCCTTATGTATATTAAGTATGTACTTACAAAAAAAAGTATTTAAGTATGTTTATCCGTTATTTAGTATCCATAACACAAGTTTTTAATGATACTTATCTTGGAACTAAATAATTGGTGGAAATGTCAGAAAAATTTAATATGTAATTTAATATGATTTTAATCTTTATAACCACTACATAGTATAAAACAAAGACGCTTTCCTCTGTCTGTCCTTTTGTATGCTTAGGACTTTAAAACTACGCAACGGGTTTTTATGCGGTTTTTATAATGGTTGTGCCTGTGAGTTTCTTGCCAGTTCTTCTTACAGAGCGGTGGTTCGGAACTGGCACTTAAATTCACTTACACTTAATTATTTTTTGTTTTTTAATTGTTTTGTTGCATGTAAGTGAATCTAAGCTTCGTGATTGAGTGTAATAATATTTCGATTGTTTTTTTTTCAATACTATGTATAATAGTTTATGAAATTATTTTTTTTAAGAGGACTGTTTATAATGTTTGTCGCTCGCTTATGATTAATACATGTACAATACTTATGATATGTACTTTTCTGAAGTAAGGGGTCATATCAAAAAAGGTGTATGGGGATCCTACCAATATCTTAGGATTCCAAGCCAACCTCACCTGCAAGTGGTGCACCCGCTAAAATCTAAGGAACCATTAACATACAGGATATCTGTTTCTGAACTAGATATATAAATATCGGAATTCCAGAAAGCAACGCTCTATTAATTAAGCTAATTCAAATTCAAATTGGTAGGATTCTTATTATTATCAAGAAGCGTGCATATGCATGTATGTATTGCATATTACTGAATATTATTGTATGCATGTGTGTATTAGGCTACTTCCAATATATTAATAGTCAAGGCCAACCCCACCTTCAGGTGGTGCACCTGCTGACCAACAGACGAGGCTCTGGCGAACATAAAGGATCGCGGTAAGCGGCAATAAAAGGACCAACAATGGCGAAGTGTGGGCATATTATATGCCTCTGCCTACCCCTTCGGGGAAAAAGGCGTGAATATATGTATGTACCTACGTATTGAATATTCTTAATTATCATTATATAAAAGATGGCACAAACGTTTACCCATCCAAGGACTGACCTCTGTGAACTATGCTTAACTCCGATAATCATTTCCTATCACCTGGTCTCTCGAAGCTACAAACGCATAAACACATTAATATAAAAAGGTTATAAGCGTCACGCCTCATTTAACCTCTAACATTGAAGTTAGCTATGCAGTCATCACTAAGAAATCTTACCAATAATATTATAAAGACGAAATATTTATACTTTTGTGTGTTTGAAATGAGTTAACTAAAAAACCACTGAACGGATTTTTAAATATCTTTCACCATTAGATTGCTACACTATCCCTAAATGATATAGGCTACATTGTATGTTCGTAACGAATTAACTCAAAAAATTCTGAAACGAAATTTACTATAAATTTAAAATTCTACAACAACTCTGAGAACCATAGATTATATTTCTTACCATAATAATCTAGTAATCATTATGAAATCTCCAATAAGCTCTCCAATGAATTCCCATATTGAGCAATCCTGAGTCGCCTGCATCCATCGGCTTCCCACCGCCTGGACCAGATCATCGGTCCATCGCGTGGGAGGCCTCTACTACGTTTGCCGATTCGCGGTCGCAATTGAAGAACCTTAACGCCCCATCGGTCGTCGGTTCTTCGAGCTATGTGCCCCGCCCATTCCCACTTCAGCCTGCAAACTCGCCTCGCTATGTCGGTCACTCCAGTCCTCCTACGGATTTCGTCATTTCTGATTCGATCACGTAGGGACACTCCGAGCATAGCTCTGTCCATTGCTAGGATATTATGACTCAAAGCACCATATGTATAGGAACCTTAGCAAAATCGATGCGTGTCGAATTTACGGCGATTTGGGTGCAACCATTCTTTTGAAGATGACTGTACATACGGAAGCTAAATTGTTTTTTTTATTTTATTTAAGCAAAAACACCACTTCCCCATCATCAGCCGTTCAAATATATAATCGAGTGAGCACATCCCGAGATTAGGTCACGATTCTCGAATCACCACAAGGAAACATTAGGTACTATAATTACATCGATACAATTATAAAAACGTCTCTCAAGCTGTTTACGGTAGTGATTTTTTAGTTCCAAACCGTTCTTGGAGCGTTTATTTCGTGGCATCGCATGTATATATAACCGGAAAATCTTTGCGTGTTTTAATGGAAATATGTCTATTTAATGATTGTATTTAACGCTCTTACTTATTGCTTGATGTTACTGTTGATTGTCAGAATGTATTTATTCTTATTGTTACTATAATATATGTACTTAGTCTTTTAAAATTCTGTTGTATTTTACCTTAATAAAACTGTGCAAAATATACCGTTTATATATTTATGCACAATAAACTTTCAATATAATACATATACACCAGAAATATTGGTTATTACCGACAAGTTTTGGTTTAGTTAAATCAATTTAATTTCCTTATAAATTACTATCGATTATCGGAAATATAAGATACGATTTCATTAAAGGACATCTCTACAAGTGTCAGAAATCGATCTGTCATAGAACTCATCATAGGTGAAATGGACTATAAAAGACTGTGTTAATGAATGTCTATTATAATTTTTAATAATTATTTCAGTGCCTAGAATGGTGCAACCTCCTTTCATCTCACTTATCTTATGGGGAGTCGTAAGAGTCTACGAAGAGGAGTCTTACCGAATGATAGGCATCGTCATCCTGCATACTGGCTGGAACTGCGATCACCAATGCCCCAAGTGGTGATTATTAGCAAATATCCCCAATAGAAGTCTATTGGGGAGGCTAATTATAAACTAGACATTTTTTTCACCCTAAAATGTCTTCCTATATTGTCTCTCTAACAGATATCCAACACATAATCATACACCATATCCATACACCAAATCCAGTCAGGCTGTCTCGTCCAGCTATCTTTAAGGTCATAATTGTTTGTTTTTTGTGTTACTTAAAATAAGTAGTTACTTAATAGATTATTTATTTACTTCTCTTATAGTATGTACCCATGTCACTAAATTTAATTAACTAGATATAATATGTACAAGTACTTTTCTATTCTCTTAGTATTAAGTGATCTTTATAATAAGTCTTGTATTTGATGTAACACGTCTTTTATCCTGTTTTGCTTATTACACACAAATTTGAATTACAACTTAGATTCTGTACCTTAGTTCTTAAGATTTTTATTTGTGAAATTGTAATTTGTCATGTGTATTTATGAATAAATAAATAAATAATGTTCAGCAGTGGACTTTATATGGCTGATATGTTGACTTAACATTTTATACTGTAACATTGTGTTTATTAATGCGTATTACAATTTGTATGACATTCGTAGTTATTGGGTGGTTGGAAACGATAATTGAAGTAAAGCTAAGTTTACAGAGGTCTGGTCTTGAATGGGTTTGCGTTAGTGTTTAAGCTGATGGTTCCATACATAATAACACGCCTGTTTCCCCGAAGGGGTAGGCAGAGGCATACTATACGCCCACACTACGCTATTTAATTTATTGGTACCACGTGATAGGTGGCGAGCCTATTGCCGCTTTTCGGGCACTGTTATTTTCAGAGCCTCGTCTGTTGATCGGCATGTGCACCACTTGCAGGTGAGGTTGGTTTGGGCTCCTCACATCTTGGTAGGAGCCATATACACCTGATGATTCCAGTTGTCACTCTATGCGATAGTCGTTAGGCTAAATTAGAGGCACTTTAGGAGACTTAAAAAAAACCTAACAGCGGAACGTTACATACGTCAATCAGCACTGGATCCGCGTGATGGAGTATTTCTTGAATATCTCATATAGGTAGGTTCGTGGGTTTGTGAGGGGAGGTGCTTAGTAATGAGACACTGAGACACAGAACTAAGAATAAACTGGCTATGCCCAAGTATAGGCTCCATAAAGTTACAAATTCTTTTGCGGGGAACAGTATTCGCATGTACAATACGCTGCCAGATGATGTGGCAAATTTATCTAAAACTAAATTTAAAAATTACATAAAAAGTAAATTGTGCCAGAAGGCTTATTATAGTGTGAAAAACATGAATTGCTCCTTTCTTTCTTAAGACTAGACGTAATATGATCTTTAGATATTAGATTTTGTTAGTTTTAAGAACAGCGGTAATCTTAATAATTTATTTCTTTAATTGTATTAGATCTTAAAACATAATTTGAAAAATGCCGAGATGAGTTAATTGAGGCCTTCTTCTCAATCTCGTTGCCTTTTGGAAGCCTCGTTAGAGTCACCGACAGACTGACTGATAGATACAGACTGACAAATCTTGAGAAAACCACAACAGACAGATAAACTGACAAATTCTGACAAAGAACCCATTTGCTTTTACTCCTTTATTATGGTACCGCTCATATTTCTTTCATTGTTGTTAAAAAAATATATGGAATTTCCATTTTGTGTAAATGTTTGACGAATCTAAATGATCATGTTGATCTTAAAGACAATAAAGTATATTTTTTTTATTTTACACTATGGGGCTTTTATTGTTATACAAAACAAGATCGAAAGTAAAATCAGGTTTGGAACTAGTGCAGTCATTGTCTTCGATTTATCAAATAAAAGTGACAGCAATAGCCCCTAAAGGTCAAAAAGTATGACGAGGTTTTAAACTAGTGCTGTCATTTGATAAGTTGAAGACAGAGACAGCACTAGTTTTTAACCTGGTCTAACGGTGAATAGTCCAAAGTGATGACTCTATTAGATTGTGAAAATTCGAGGTAACTGTTCGCCTGTTTAGTAATGTATGGTTTCAGTATGAAGCCAACACAAATTATGAATCAGGCAATTTAGTCTTACTTTTAAGTGTGTACCTACTTTCTAACAAACAGATAACAATATAAACAGAAAGGTTTTGTAAGTTTTTACTTGAACAATTGCAAAACCACCAAAGAATAGACAATGTATGGGAAGATACAACCGTGTCGCAATAACAATCGTTTTGGGAAAATCTCTGCTTTGATGTTAATGAATAATTGAATTTATCATTTAATTATTGGTTGGTTGTTCGTTGTTAACAGTCACTGTTTGTGTTGCTTTGATTGTGTATTGTAGCGTGCCTACACATACACAATGGACATTAAGTATTAGGTATATGCTTGTATTGTCTTGTTAGTTTGGTGCAGCAACAGCCCAGTAGCGAGACCCATATACCACAATGCTCAGGGTCTCGGGTTTGAATAATTTTGTACGGTCTCGGGTTTGAATAATTTTGTACGGTCTCGGGTTTGAATAATTTTGTACGGTCTCGGGTTTGAATAATTTTGTACGGTCTCGGGTTTGAATAATTTTGTACGGTCTCGGGTTTGAATAATTTTGTACGGTCTCGGGTTTGAATAATTTTGTACGGTCTCGGGTTTGAATAATTTTGTACGGTCTCGGGTTTGAATAACTTTGTACGGTCTCGGGTTTGAATAATTTTGACGACCGATATGGCGTGGAGGTCAGTATACCCACACTTCACTCTAGAGGTCGGGACAAATCTTTGTGTGCATGAACATGAATATTTGTTCTGGTCTGGGTGTTTTCCTATGTATAATGAGTATGTATTTACAAAAAAAAAAATGTAAGTATGTTAATCCATTGTTTAGTATCCGTAACACAAGTTCTTAATGATACTTATCTTGGAACTAATTAATTGGTGTCCTAGTTAGAAAATATGTTATATATAAAAAAAGAAGACATAAATCACACTTCGTCAATCACATTTTTGGTCCCAGGTAATAAATGGCGAGCATATTGCCACTAACCGAGATCTGTTACGTTCGCCAGAGCCTCGATCGTTGATCGGCAGGTGCACCACTTGCAGGCGATGTTGGCTTGGGCTCCTCAGATCATTCCAGGAGGAGAAGAAATAAAAATTACGTAGGGTCTGTGACACGGACAGGCGTGCAGTGCCAATGGAGGATATGGTTCCCTGGCACCTTACGGACCTGGCCTGACCTGGCGCAGGAAACAGTGGGGTTTAGTCGGAAGTCCTGGCCACCACCATCTCGGCCAGGGAACCCGACATAACTTTGTGCTGTCCCGTGCGTAAATGCCTTACCACTCAAAAAAAAAAGGCTCCTCAGATTTTGGTTGGAGTCCTATACACTTTACATATTACAATACGTACACATGTTTAATAAAAAAACCCCTTCGTAAGAACCATTGTATGGTAATATAAAAATCAACGACTTTAAAAGTGCTCTCGGAAACCATAATTAAATTAGTCATACATGAATTAACTAAAGATTTGATCTCAGAAACATCTTCAAAATATTTGCATGTATTTTCATGGGCAATTTAAGATGATAGGTTGGTACAACAGATATATGGTAAGTAGTGTAGGATTTTAACGCTTGTGTTTTGAATAATATGGTTGATTTTTGATGGCGTGATGGTTTACTGTTATGGTTGGTACATTAACAAAGAAATATCTGTATTGGAATATTGGACAAGAGTGAGTGGTTTTGAATTAAATGGTTCTTTTTGTTTAATAATGATATGTGTGTTGCTTGTGGGAGGGGTAATTTAAGAATTAGTTTTGCAATTTCTTGTAGATTCTTTTAGCTTTGAATAACTTTGCCGTTAAGTTATATCCGTGAAATGTGTTATATTTAGTGATTGTATTAGGGATTAATAATTTTTTTTTCTGTACAATAATATGTTAAAAAACTTGGTAATATTTTTCTCTGAAGGATTTTATTAACTTTAACCGAGACAGACAGAAGTCAGCTTATGTTATACAGCAGCAAGTTTTTCATCCATTCCATCGATCCATTTCCAAACATAGACCTTTCCAATAGAAAATACTTTATTGACTGAATTTGACGTTTTTAAGTATTCAAAAAAAATCAAAAAATCAAAAAACTTTTTATTTCATAAACTATTACATAGTATTTGAAAACGTCAAAATTATAAAAAAACAAAAAAAAAAATTAAAATATAATTATACTAAAATCACGAAGCTTATATTCACTTGCAGCCAAACAATTTAAAAAACAAAAAATATTTAAGTGTCAGTGAATCTAAGTGCCAGTTCCAAGCCACAGCTCTGTAAGAAGAACTAGCAAGAAACTCACAGGCTATGCTCTTTTAAATTATCGATTGGTTAGTTACAATCTTCATTTGTCTGTGACGCTATACAATGCAATATAATATAACATTAACTATGTAACATTAACATTTACTATGTAATAGTTTATAGAATTTTTTGAAGTTGTGAAGATTGAAGTTTGAGGAATATTTGCAGTTCCAGCGCCCATCATCCGGCAATATTTCTCTTCGTTGACGCTTACGACTCCCCGTGAGATGGGAGGGGGTGACACTATTCTTGCATATGTCTTTCATAACTTCTATCTTTGTATATGTTCCTTATGTACATAAATTGTTAAATAAATAAATATTCTGGGCTGTCGCCATACAGCACCAATGTGATGGTTACTAGCAAATGAAGTATTGACGATACGATAGTGCCATCGGCCCTGAATCTATGACTTATTTCACAATCAATAGGGAACCCTAAACTTTAACCCACTGATCTAAGATAACCAAGACGCCGCCCAACGTATGTAACCTGACTGAAGAGAAAAAACTAACCAACTCGTGAGAACTTTGTAACTGATCCTTTTTGAAAATTATAGTCTTATTTCGCGAACATTTAATTGCTTCTAAACTTTTTAAGACCAAAGGTGTGAGGAAACAATGGGATCCCAATGATTATGAGTTATGATTCGTCAAAGTTAGACTTTGAATTTAAAGGGGATCATGTTTTGACATGTTAATGTGTTAGACTGAAAGGATTACTACACGTGATGTCGTTAATCAAAATTAGGACCCTATGTAGTGGCTTGGAACATTTTTGACGACCGATATGGCGTGGTGGTGAGTACACCCACTCTCCGCTCCAAGGTCGTGGGTTCGATTCCCACACAGGACAAATGTTTGTGTGCATGAACATGAATATTTTTTTTAAAATTATTTTATTTTATTAGGTGTTTCCCTATGTATATTAAATATTTATTTACAAAAAAAGTATGTACGTATGTTTATCCATAACACAAGTTCTTAATGATACTTATCTTGGAACTAAATAATTGGTATAATTGTTAGAAAATATTTATTTATATAATTAGCGAAGTGTGAGCGTACAATATGAATGTACGAATATTTGTATGTATGTATGACACACTCCACTAATAGAGGACACCTTACAAAAACAGTTAAGCCCCACAGGGACAATGTCGACGCGTCAATTACGTAAGAACCAAGGTCACCGCGAAAGACTCTCGGTTCCAAATGGGGAACTTAATACATTGAGCCACGCACTAACGTCACACAGTTTAGACTTATTTTTGATTGAGTGACTTTTATGCCAGCCCTTTTTTTCACTGCAGTCTCAAGGTCGCAGCAAAAGATTCTATGATTATATATATTTAGCCACGCACTAACGAAGTAAAGTGTTTTTATTTAAGACTAGCTGTTACCCGCGACTTCGTCCGCGTGGAATAGTATCTTTGGGTGCCATTTTTATTATTTAATAAGAATCATTAGTAGGTATAGTAGTTATCAGCGGCGTCGATGCAGAGAATTCGTTAAAAGGAACTTTAACTTCAAAAACCAAAATATTTTTTAAACTTGATTCACTCCCTCCCCTCCCCTTTCTCCTCCTCCCCTTTTTAACCCTTTACAACCCCCTTTTCGAAATAAAAAGTAGCCTATGTTCTTTCTCAGGGTCTAGACCATCTGTATGCCAAATTTCATTCAAATCCGTTCAGTAGTTTTGGCGTGAAAGAGTAACAGACAGACAGACAGACAGACAGAGTTACTTTCGCATTTATAATATTATAGTAAGGATTAAGTAAGGAAGTAAGGATTCTTGGTTCCAAAACTTGTTCATCATATAGTTGTATCTGGTAGTACTGTCGACATAGGGATGCCACATAATTTTAATCGACTTCCAATGAAGGTCAGTTTTTGTCGGTATCGTTTTTCTCTACTATTAACGCTCTTTTATCAACACATTGTATTTAAAACAATAAGAATTAATGTAGTTTTTTGAACCGCTAATTCAATTCGTTATTTTTTTATGTAGTAATTTTTTTAGATATTTTAGAGGTTCTAAATAAGTGCCTAAACCATGTACGAACGCCATTGCAAAAACAGACGCTACATATAAATGAGGTCTCATTTCTGCCCCTTTATTGAACACATAACAAGAACAGTAACTGAGTCGTCCCGTGATAATGTCGGCTCAGCAAACATAACAGCGCCGACCAGCCGCCAAGGTCGCGACGATTCTTGGGTCGAATCGAGATGTGGGACCGCAAAACTTACGAACGCCACGCAGATGCCACTGAGACCACGTCTTGTATAGTATATAATGTTGCGGATGATTGTCAAGAGAATGGAAAAGTTATAAATATAATCATAATTAAATATATATGTGGCTAAAAAAAAATTTTACTTCTAATCAGCCTAATTTTCAACTGCTTATGTCCTTTTAAACAAACTTTATAGGAGGAGGTGATTACTGTTTAATTTTAATAGTGAAGGCACTAATTGAATGTATTCGTTTATAATATAAATTTATGGGACTTAAGAGATTTCTAATTGATATATCTCCAAATTTAGGCATTAAGAGTAAATATTGAATTTTTTTGAAGTTACGCATTTTTAAAATTGGACTAACGATAGATACATAAGACACACTCTGATTTCAACAAATATTTGTAATCACGAATCAAGTGACCGCAGGTTTACTGGCTTTAAAGTCGATATCGTCAAACGTAATTAGGTTTAGAAAGAAAATTTAAGAAATTAATATCAAAAAATATAATATCAATGGCAATTGTCGCAGTGTCACTCAAGAAATCAGCGGTTGTAGTGTTAAATATCCTGAGAGAAAGTTAAGTGTCACCTACTGATAATATTTTCATTCTTAAGTTCTATAGTAACGGAAAAAAATAATCATTTAATATTTGGTACAAAAAAACAATTGTACAGGGACTACTTATTTCAAAACAAATTTCTTCCAGTAGCCCCGCGAATGGAAATAAAAAGAAATGACAAAGAAGAAGTGTAAACGAACATAAACTAACGTTTAAACCACTAAAGCTTACACTGATTATGAATTAAAAAAAAAAAAAATGACTTAAGTCGAAAAATAAGCACAACTATAGGACAAGAGGCAGGTAATGCTCCTTGACTAGCTTCCTAAATGGAGGAAGGGTGCGACAGTTATTTTGCATAGAGCAAGAAAATAAAAATTTAAGGTTTCTTAAATCACGCTATATTAAAAAAAATACAATCAATAGTCAACAATTCAAACTTCGAATCACCTTCTTCACATATAAATACGTCTTTAACAAATTGAACGCAAATTATAAGGTACTTTGCCTATGTTCAATTAAAAAAAGCAAACGTAATTCCAAGTCGTATCTCTGTGGCGTCACGGTCCATTTTCTAGCGGTAAGAACTATAATTGCCTACAGATTAGCAACGGTTAACCTAACGATATTAGCTTAGAGCAATTTATATTATGACCTTTTTCTTTATTTAGACGCATTTTTGTGGCCGACATGTGTTAGAAATAAATTAGTTCGGAGCATTTTTAGAATAGTTTTTATTCGGTATGCTTTGGTGGGCGTTAATGATAACGATAGTAAAGCAGTTATAGAGGTCAGTTTTCGGATTGGTGACCGTTTGTCTAGAATTTAAGATCAAGTGCTCTCCTTGCTTTAAAAGTCTCTTTAAGGCTTTGGTGTCGGTTATCACTTTATGAGAATGTTAAAAAGCCGCGTCATAAGCCACACAATCACTAAAGTAAAGCAGAGTTTGTTTAGGTCAGTTCTTGGATTGGTGACCGTTTGTCGAACATTTAATATCAAGCGCTTTTCCTTGCTTCGTAAGTCGCTTTAAGTCTTTGGTTATAACTTTATGAGGATGTCAATAAGCCATTCCCAAAGCCACAATGACCACACATCTGCCTCTGCCAATCCGCACTGGGTCCGCGTGGTGGAGAATGACATGAAACCTTCTTGCCCTTGTGAAAGGAGGCCTGGGGGCCTACCGCCGAATTCAATGGATTACCGGTAATCCATCTAGATCAAATTAATATTGTTTTGCGTTCATTAATCCGTACCGGGGAATCTGCCGACAGCCACCTCTCATTCATGACCTTCAGTCAGTGACAGACCAATAGGTAAATGGAGAACGCCATTTTGTTTCGATTTCCATGAGTTCGGCGGTACGACAGAATCAATTCGAAATCCATTTTGCGTTATAATCGATTGCCATCGAACTCGGCGGTAGGCCCCCAGAGCTCAGAATTGAGTCGTCAATGAGCTGAAAGAATGCCGATGAACATCTATCAAATTCAAATTCATATTTATTTAATTAGCAACAAAATATTTTTAGGCCTACTTCAAAAGAAGGCTCATAATCTAGTGTATTGTTATTTTCCGGACTTAATAATAGTACTACGTTAATCCATAACGAATTTGAATGAATTATTTTAAAAGCCATTAAATATCATTAAAACGAAATTATCATCACACTCTACAGTCTTAAATCCCTTCGTCCATTAGTTGAAGAAACACATGACAAATGTCTTTTACGGTGTCAACTATAGTTGAAAAATTGTGGTATAATAAAAACAACATACCAAAGTTCTTATAAGGTTCTTTGTGAAATTAGTTCGTTTGTCAAGTGTGTTGTTTAGAAAGTTACGTTTAGTGATAGCCATCTATCATGGCCAGTGAAAAGTATGGCAGTTTTCCGGTGATAGAAAGGGGTCACTATAAAATATATGCATATTTAACTATATTAACATTATTTGTAATAATATGTGGGCGTATAAAATGCCTCTGCCTACCCCTTCGGGGCAACTGGCATGATATTATTATAGGTGTTTGATGTATCGATAGACAGATATTTGTTTACTCAAAAGGGTTACACTGTTATACTAAATGTAATATTGTTACTGAATAAATATTTTTAATTTTGATTTGATTTTGATTGATATTTTTTACTCTTTCACGCAAAAACTACTAAATGGTTTCAATAAAACTATACAATTCATTTATTATACAGTATCACTTTTTTTAAAATTTTTATTCGTTCTTTTGAAACAAAGTTTGCGTAAGTTTTATGTATATATGTTTATATTTTAATTATATTATTAGAAACACAATTGCTTTCTAATTTATTCTTTATTTATTTATTAGTAACATATGTCTCATGTACGGTGGCGCGCCTATTACCGCTTTACGGAAACTTATATGTTCGCCAGAGCCTCGTCTGTTGATTGGCAGGTGCGCCACTTGCAGATGAGGTTGGCTTGGGCTCCTCAGCTCTTGGTACAATATCTATACACCCGATCATAGATCAACATCTTCATTTTAAAAAGAAATCTGATTTAACTCATCGCAACACCTTGTTAATAAACCATCTTTGTCAAATTGCATGTCATAAGCTCACAACCCTCATTTCCCAATGGTATTTGTTTTTATACTTTCTTATTTTCTATGACGATCGGATTATCATCATCATCTCAGCCCATGAACGTCCCACTACTGAGCACGAGCCTCCTCTCATATACCAAGGTGTGAGGGTATTGGGTCATACTCCACCACGCTGACCCAGTGCGGATTGGCGGAGGCAGGTGTATGGCGTCCTGCTGTTAGAATTTTTTAAGCCGCCCCATTAGGCCTCTAACATGGCTTAACGACTACCACATTTTAAGCGAAGCATTTGAAGCGCTCGATATCAAATGCCACACAAGCGGTCACCAATCCAAGAAGAGACCTCTGTAAACTCTGCTTTACTTCGGTGATCGATCCCGACAACCGAGCACCGCGAAGCTACGAGCGCTTATCAGATCGTATACCACTCTTTAAATTAGTTTTAATAAATGTACGATCTATTCTGAACTTATACCAAAACATGAATCTTGGTACAGTCAGCTAGAACAATGTTTTTATTTATAATTATGATACGATTATATGCCACACAATACCTGATAATACTAGACTATGCTGAACCTCTATATTAACTTTAATCCAATATATTTATCCAATATATTATATTTAGCATTGAATCTCTAGATGAAGCGTGTGAAAGTGAGAAGTGTCTAGCCCTTCGCCTATATTTACACAAGTCGAGATCAAAATTGTAATTATTGTTTGACAAATATAAACAGAACCTAGTTATCAAGAAATATAAACAGCCCATTGTAAGAATTATACAAATCTTAACGTAACATAGATATTATAACATAGTTTAATATTGACATTAACTAACGCTTCAGTTAATTGCCTTGTATTTTGTAGGCAAACGAGGGGACTGTTTGCTTAACTCGAACGGAGTAAACATTTGTGAGATAATGTAGTATAACAGTTAAGCGGTTGTCACATTGCGAGCGTGGCGTGACGATGACTACGCGACCAGTGTACCGGGCTGATATACGTTATCATTTATTTCGATTATTCGACGTACCTAAAACAATTTTTGACGTGACAACGTCTTAAATTAGGTTGCGGCTGGGAGTCACTTATGAAAAAGTGTAACGCTCGGTAACGTTACGATGAGTCACCGAACGAGAGAGAGGCCCGGCGAATGCCTTGCGTCTCTCTCCCACTCAACTATGATCGGTCTGCCGCGCGCGCAGCACTAGTGTACAATGTTTTAGTAAACAAAATATATTTCTATAGTTAAAATTTGTGCAATTCTTATTTTCATTCAATTCCTTGTTCCTATTGTGCAATTTAATTATATTCATATCAATAAATATTCTACCGAGAAAAAGACGTTGTCACGTAAAATCTTCGCCCGTAAAAACGACTTTACAGGCAACCATTTTTTTGTAAAAGTTTGTACGTTTTTTTTTATTATGGTATTAATAATTTTAATAGCGGTATAAAACAATATTTTTTTAAATTAAAGTGAAAAATGGTAAGATTTATTGACGGATGTTGTTCGCACTTGTAACTGGACTGAAACATCTCAAACCTTTACAACATTGAGTAAGATAGCAGAGTGATTCGCAAAACTATATTAGAAGTCTTTTAAATATTATAAATATGATTACTTTACCCCATTGAAATGAATACTCCAGTGAGTTTTGTGTGTACGTTACTTGAATCTGTTTACTCTTGAGTCCCACTGTGCCGATCAAATGAAATGTATCACAATCGACCCCGACCTGCGCTAGTATGAATGACAAAAACAGTACTTATTCGCCACTAAAAATGCCAATGCAAAGCCGCGCTACTGTCACGCTACGCTCGTAGTGTGGCTTACCTTTAGGTTAACGACTTCTTGGCGGACAACAAATGAAATCTCTCGAGTGAAAAAACGCATCATTTCACAGCAATAAATGGTTAGATTTCACGGTTAAATATAAACAGGCATCTAGCAATGTATCTTGATTCTTGATTTGTTTATTGTCATGCTGGAATAGTACCCTTGGGTTTTGAAAAGAAAGAAAGTGAAATCTTCGTGTGAACATTATTAGGTCTTCTCGGAAGACCAGCGCTGTAGTGGTTCTTCACGGCAGCGCATGAAGAGTGGAGTTCTACATAGACATAACATACTTTATTGCTGCAAAAAATTATTGTCATTCTTCATGTATTTGTGTTTAAGTATTATTTTCTTTTCCCAATAGATTACAGTTTACAGTATGGGTTCTTCAATTTGGGCGTGAAAGGATATTTGATTTTCCTTTACCCTTATTATTTTTAGTGGCTTGAAAAATTCGTACAAAAAAAAAGTCACACATTTCTATCCGAAAATTCCTACTATGTAGTGTCTGACTTAAATCTCCGAAATCATGTTTAAATCAAACGAATCAACTTTATGCCTTCATATAATAGGTTGGGGAAAAAGTCTTTTCGTATTTTTGTATGAAAAGTCAAGACATTTTTTTCAAAGTTTATTTACATTTATTTACAATATATATGTACCGTTTGGTTGAATAACTTTCTGCCATTTTGTGGGCAGAGACATTATCCCGTTACTGTAGAAACTTTGGGACTTCTGATCAAAAAAACGGGACAAATAGTTTTGGCAGTCCTCTCTTGAGGTCAACCTTACAGAACCTAAAGAATTCTGCAGAGACCGAAACAGGTGAAAATCTGAAGGCGCAAGGTCAGGGCTATATGGTGGATGCACTAGGACCTCCCAGTCGAACTCTCTTAATTTTTGCTGAGTGGCTAAAGATGTGTGTGGTCTAGCGTTATCGTGAAGAAAGACCACACCCTTCCTGTTGATCAATTCCGGCCGTTTTCTCTCGACTGCTTCCTTTAATCTCATCAGTTGCTGGCAGTAAAGATCAGAATCGATGGTTTTGCCGGGCGGTAAAAGCTCATAATAAACAATGCCCTTCCAATCCCACCATACACACAACATCACCTTATTTCGTGTTAGGCCAGGTTTGGCCACAGTCTGTGAAGCCTGGCCAACTTTCGACCACGACCTTTTTCGCACGTTCTTGTCGTACGTGATCCACTTTTCATCGCCAGTTATCAATCTCTTCAAAAACGGCTCGGTTTCATTACGTCTCAATATTGAATCGCAAATGAGTACACGGTTCATTAAGTTTCTTTGAGTGAGCTCGTGTGGCACCCAAATATCGAGCTTTTTTGTTTAACCAGCTTTCTTCAAATGGGTCAAAACTGTTTTGTGGTCAATTCCCAGTTCTTCAGCTACATCGTAACTACTAATATGCCGATCTTGCTCCACTCTTTCAAAAATGGCGTCCATTTTATTCGTAACAGGGCGACCAGAGCGAGGTGCATCTTTAACATCAAAATTTCCGGACTGAAAACGTTTGAACCAAATTTGTGCTACTCTTACTGACACTGCATCAGGTCCATAAACATCACAAATTTTTTTCACTGCTTGAGTTGCATTTTTGCCTTTTTTATAATAAAATTTTAAAATGTATCGAATTTCTTCATTAAATTCACTCATTTTTACGGAGAGAAAAACAAATGAAAAATAGCGGAAAACAACTTTTTTTTATTTTTTTCTTTTCTTTATAATGGAACCTTTTTAATGTTACCAAAACCAGCCTGACACAAATAGTACAGTCAAAAAAAATTTATAATAAGTTTATACCTACGTTATGCGAAAAGACTTTTTCCCCGACCTAATATATCCGTTGATCGTCTGGTGCACCACTTGCAGATAAGGTTGGCTCGGGCTCCTCAGGTTTTGGAAGAAGCCCTATATACCCTGGTATGGGTCCTATATACGCTACTTTCCTATATTATCTTCAAAAACACTTTTTACCCTCAACTAATGACCGGACTCATTAAACATTCAAATGTCAAAACGGTGAATTGTTTAAGCTAAACCAAAGATTACCCAACCTACAAACACTTTCAAATCACCGGCTTCCGTCAAGACAACAAAAAGAATATGACTTTCACTAGTAAAAGACCCACTGTTGTCAAAATGTACAACGTTTAGTGTAACAAATTGTTTTTTTGCTATTGTTCTTAATGTCGTCAAGTATAATGTGATTGTTTAAAAGATTTCGTAATAGGTATTTTGTTTATTGATGTTTATATAACTTAACACCTTCCTTCCCAAGAAACGTTGAAGCTATTTGCAAACAGCACTACGCTCCGGTGATTGAGTTCAACTATAGGGATGGGCTGCAAACCTTGCTATAATTATTTGATAAATCTATACATAGTATATTTCTGCTGTCATTTAGCGAGAAAGACGCTAGCTGTCAGAGGGTAATGAAAAACAAATTTTATTGTATTACAGCAGCGTTTAAAGTCCAAAAACTGTCCTACTGACAGTAAGCGGCAGAACGGCAGAGTTGTAGTAAAGTTAATTAATCTTTTTTTTTATTGTGTAGTAAAAAAAAAAGTTTAGCGGCAAAAGCCCAGTGCCGAGACCCATAGCCTTCAAAATCAGAGGGACTCAGGTTCAAACCCTGGTTATATACCCTGGCATTATTGGGGCTTATGGCTTTTCGAAGTTATGTGCGTAATTAGCACTTGCTCCGTGCCTCGGAAATCAAGTTAAGCCGTTGGTCCCGGCTGTTATGGACATCTATGGCAGTCGTTATAAGAAACAATCAGTGCCTTCTAATATCCTGACAGCTGGTATTTTGTTTATATAGCACACAATGCAACATATTATAATTTCGCAAGGTAACCTGAAAAATCCACGATTTGCTTCGGGAGCCATTTGCTTACTTCCCAAAGAGCCTTGTCGTTTTGTAAAATGACGCATTGAACAATTTGCCTTCAAAATATATGTTCATATATATGCCATTTATATACTTTACAAATATAGTTTTACTTGTGTTAGGAGATACATTATTTTCCATAAACCAATATAAAACCTTATAAAGGGTACTATTTATTACATCAAAATAATCAACGATACGCACATATCTCGATCGGTAGATAGGTAGCTAGGATGAAAGATCATTAATATAAATGAGAAATAATAATAGGCCTAAAATCGAACCTTGTGGAACTCCTATAAGCAATGACGCGCCTGTATTACATACAACTTTTGAGTTCTGTAATTCAATTAATTTTAAAGACCTGTTATTGGCATCATAATTATGTCAATTTAGCTAACAAAGTAAGATGGTCAACGCAATCGAATGCCTTCGAAAGATCACAAAATACTCGAATCGCATCAGGCTTGTCTTCCCAGGCGTCAAAAATATGCTTCACCAGGATCTGTATTGGATTTACCATTAGCAATACTACTGAGAATCAAAAATAAATAATTGAGAGAGAAAATACCAAATAATTGATTAAATATAACTTTTTCAAATAATTTACTGCTAGCTGGGGGGATTTGATTTCTCTTTAGCTTTCAATACAAGTTTTGACATGTTTTGATTACGACGGTAAAAATATATTTTCTCAGAAATAGATTATTACACGAATTTTTTTAAATAGATAAAACAAATTAATCGATGATACTGATATAAGTCATAAGATAGTAGATTTTGATATTATATATGACTTTTCTGCGAAAACATCACATTACTTAGATAAAAGTACTTAATTTAAAAAGAAAAATATGGCCGTAGAGTTATTAACACAGAGCTTGTAAGATACATACATATATAAGATATATACATATATGATCGACAGGTGCACCACTTGCAGGATGACTTGGGCTCCTCAGATCTTGCACTCTCGTTTAAGCATTGCTCGTGAAGATAACGTTGTTCTGAGGCTCCTATCTTACCTGAAGATGCCCTTTGTAAGAGCGAAACTCGTGTCGGGTTGAATTGTTTCTCGATTTTTCGGGAAATTATAGTTGCGCGGGAATTGTTACTAAGATATTTTTAATCCATCACTTGCTTACATCGTTGTTGCTTACAATGATTTTCCGCAAAGTAACGCTTGTATCACGATATTACACTAATATAAATGATAAAGTAAGTTGGTTTAATACGATAATGTTTTTTCATACATTTTTTTTAAAATAATGGGTTCGTGCTCTTAGCAGATTTAGCCAGTGTCAAGTAAGAGATATATTAATAATATAAATCATAGTAAATGAGAATGATTGGTGATAAAGATGATAAATGGTAAATGAGATACCCTCTCCCTACGCCCCAGTGGGACTATACTGAGATCTCACATGGACCTGAGAGAATTTGAAAAGTGATGTTGCACTATTTTGATTTATTTACCAAAACTCATGTACACATGTTAACAAACATTGACCGGTTAATTATCCACTGTTATTACACATAAATGTTCGAAATATAACAAATTTTAGAAAATAAAACAAACCTGTCGACATTATCCATCACTTTTCTGCCAAGAAGTTCTTTATATTAATTAATTTTATTAAATAGTATTTGCATTAATAACTAATGGTTCGAATCTTGTTTTAGTAACTATAAGTATTATAGTATTATCTAATAAAGAACTATACAAAATATTTTTATGCTTCTTGCTTTATTTATTTACATAGCACAGCATATTACACATTATAAAACATTTTTTTTACACGGGCGTACATCTGATATACTTAACAATTACAGTGTACATAACATTTACTATAATAAAGTATTTTAAAGTGCCTATGGCACTTAACTATTTTATATAAATATGGAACTTTAAACTATGTTAACTATTTCAAACTTTCGTACTTTTGGCGTGAAAGCGAGACAGACAGAGGGAGTTACTTTCACATTTATAAGATTCGATAAATTATCGATCAGGTGTGCGATTATTCATAATAACATAGTTTGATGTATGTATGCCAAGATAGTAGCCAGTGAAAATCTTTCTCTGCCTAACCCTTTTTTTTTTTGGATGGAAAATCATAAAATATCCTTCCCCCGCAGTGGGTGGAGCGGGAGGGTGTGTCTGACTTCTATAGACTAAAACCATCCATGTTCCTTCTTTTGAGCCTGCTACGTACCGAGGCCGCGGTAACCCTTGCGAACATTCTCACAAATCTCTGCATCTCTGCCTTACCCCTACGGGAAAGAGGCGTGACATTATGTAAATATGTATGTGATTTTACCTGTGCATCACAAATAAATTATTTGATTTCATTTGGTTTGAAGCCACGAAGGGATATAAATATACTATAAAACTCTTTGGCGAACCACAAAAAAATCATTTAATCATTAACAAACAATGTTTAAGGTCAAATGAGATCATTTGTACGTCATCAATCATTTAAAGTTTCAATAGATCAATCGATTTGTCCGTCTGTGTATCCTTCGTATTGAGACGCCCACTTCTGCATTGGCAGTTTTTATAGTTATTTCTTGTTTACAACACTTGAAATTTTTCGTCTACAATAACACTTAAATTATGTCTATATATTTTTTAACGACCAATATTGCGTAGTGGCGAGAATACTCGCTCTCCACTCCTAAGACCGTGGGTTCGATTCCCATGCAGGACAAATCTTTGTGTGCATGAATATGAATATTTGTTCTGGTCTGGGTGTTTTCCTATGTATATTAAGTATGTATTTACAAAAAAAAAAAATATATGTGTTCATCCGTTATTTAGTATCCATAACAAAAGTTCTTAATGATACTTATCTTGGATCTAAATAATTGGTGTAATTGTCAGAAAATATTTATTTATTATTTATTTTTTTAATGTCATCATATACTAGCATTTTTCCGGGTGCCTTGGACTTCAGCATAGAGCCCAGGGTCTGCTCATTGGCTTAACCAAATTTGACTGAATTTTAGTTATTACGTGGAGCGACTGCCGTCTGACCTCCACAATCGAGAGGGAAACATCATTTTATGGTTATACCAGTTTTTTTTTTTAATTTGACACGATAAAATTTAAAAAAATGTCGAAAAGTCGTTATTAAGTCGAAGCAGTCCAAATAATGAAGGCGGGTCATATTGTGGAATAAGCACGGTCCGAAGCATAACCACTCATGACGGCCTGCTAAAATGCCGTTTCACGCCCCGCTTAAGAGACCCGGGATTATAGGAACTAGGAAACACATTTTGAAAAGAAAATAAGCTGAGTATGAATTATTATTTTACGTGTATAGAAATTAATAAATAGTTAATATTCTCGAATATTTCATTATGTGTTTCTTGAATTAAGCAGATCTCTAGGTTTATTTTAATTGTTTTTTGCTAACGAACTTGTTTTTTTTTAATTTACTTTAACTTTTTATTTTAGACCAGATTAAAATTGTAGCATTTAAGATTATGGCACTCTTAATTCATAATTCAATGTCAAAATGTCTGTGTAACTATTATATTATTTGTTAAATTGTTATTTTATGAAACGACACGTTAATCAGTTAGTCACACAAAACCTTCAGTTGATTATTAAAGTTTAAAACATTAGAAAATATATTCATAATCGTATAGAAAAATATCTCGTCATATTTTATGTGGAAACAGCAGTCTGTGCATATGTCAAAGTGATTACTTGTCACTTTTGACATACTTAGTATGACATTTTTGTGTCATTGACGGCGCACGCGCAGCGGAATGGGCGCGTTCAATAAACAATTTTTTTTAAAAAATAGTTTTAAGTTTTGAAGACCGATATGGCGTGGAGGTCAGGGTTTTTGCACTCCGCTCATAAGTCTTGCAGCAGGAGCATTTCTACATTTCTACAGGATTTTTATCGTTCAGCACAGTCGATGTCAAGTGAAGTTTGTCAAGTTAAGTCAGAGTCAAGTTATACCCCAAAATATAGCGGAGACTTTACTTAAGGCTTCTAGGGAGTATTTATATCATCACGTATAATCACAATACATACATACATTCACGCCTGTTTCCCCGAATGGGTAGGCAGTGGCAAATAATACACCCACTCTTCGCTAATTATATAGTTGATCCCACGTAATAGGTGGCGAGCCTATTCCCGCTTACCGAGCACTGTTACGTTCGCCAGATCCTCGTCCGTTGATCGGCAGGTGCACTACTTGCAGATGAGGTTGGCTTGGGCTCTTTAGGTCTTGGTAGGATAGTTTATTTTTTATGCAATAATTGTGTCCATATTTTTTAAATAATATATTATCATGACTATACGTATACTAGGTGTATACGGAAAAGGTAACATTGAAAGTTAATAATTCATTCAAACAATTTTTGATCATAATTATATATACGAAAAATGTTAATTAAATCTTAAATCGCCCAATTATATATAACTATGTATTATAATTATATTTTATTGCGTCAATTTTTAAGGTTTACACGTGAAACCGTAGTTTAGTTTACATAAATTTTATTACATTGTTAGTTTCCTCATAACTTTAAAAATAATTATTTATTTAGTTACGGTTTAATAAACTCGTTATTTTTATTATATATAAATGGTCTATCGATTATAATGTTATTTAAAAAAGACTTCAGACCCTATTTCTATAAAAATATGAAGAGTCAAAGAGCAATAGAAAAAATATACTTTATTCAAAAGAGAATAAGGTTAGAATGTAAGTACCTAAATAATTTATTGATTCAGGCGTTACTTTGCGGAAATCCATTGTAAGCAAGTGATGGATTAAAAATATCTTTGTAACAATTACCGCGCTACTATAATTTCCCGAAAAATCGAGAAACTATTCAACACGACACGTGTTTCGCCCTTACACAGGGCATCTTCAGGTAAGATAGGAGCCTCAGAACAACGATCTACCTTTTTAATCCATCACTTGCTTGTAAGTACCTACTTAACAACGTCTTAATCATACCAGCCTTTTAAAATTCACTGCTGAACAGTGGACTCCTCAATAGATTCCATTCTATTGGAGGTATTTGCTCAAAATCACCACGCTGGGCAGGCGGGTTGGTGATCGCAGTTCTAGCCAGTACGCAGGATGACGCTGCTGCCCATCATCCGGTAGGATTTCTCTTCGTCGACTCTTGCGACTCCCCGTGAGATGGGAGGGGGTGGCACTAGGTCGGCACAACACTGCGCTTAGCAAATCGTTTGGTATTATATTATGTTACAATTAGTAACTTGGCACTTAGATTCACCTACACTTTTTTTTGCATATAAGTGAGTCTAATCTTCGTGAATTCAGTGCAGTATCTTGATTGTATTTTAAATTTTCATGTTAACGTTTTCACATACCGTAATTGTTTTTGAAATGAAATTTATTTCTTTCTTTTAATTGAAAACAACCGATATCGCGTGGAGGTGGATATTCACTCCCATCCTGAGATCTTGGGTTCGATTCCCACAAATGACAAATCTTTGTGTGTATAAACATGAATATTTTTTCTGGGCTAGGTGTTTTGCTATGTATATTAAGTATGTACGAGTATATACAACGAAAAAAACATATCGGTATGTTTACTCGTTGTTTAGTATTTATAACACAAGTTCTTAATGATACTTGTCTTGAAACTAAAATAATTGGTGTAATTGTCAGAAATATATCGCAAACCTTAATGTCAAAAAATCTAAAATTGAGTTAAGGATGTCACAAGTTTTCTTTTATGTTAAATGCATGAATGCATTGAGTGCTTAAAGATTTGACTAGTCAAATTTGATACAAATCAGTTAGCTTTTGCATGATTGCACAAAATAGCTCATTAACATAATTAATAATGTTAATAAGATAGCAGGAAAGCTTTACTCATTTGCATAATTGCTGAAACCATTTTATCATTAGCTTAATTTACTGCGCGTTTAAACTATGCCTACAAAATAGCGTGGTTTGTTGACACTGCAGTTTAAATAGTCTCACTGACATCACAGTGCCGTGATTATGTAAATATTTCAAAGGTTTTACAAACTTTGAATTTGTTATAAGGGCGAGTGTATACGTAATGTAGGAAATATTTCCGTGATAATTTTATTTGACAGCACAAAAAAAAAATATTTTTCTTTTTGTTGAAATGTAAAAAATAATAAAGCGTTCGGTGGTCGGAAACGATCACCTAAGTAAAGCAGAGTTTATAGAGGTCACTCCTTGTGTGGCATTTAGTATCGAGCGCTATAGTGCTTCGGAAAGCACGTCAAGCCGTTGGTCCTGGTTATCACTAAATGTGGTAGTCGTTAAGAAAAATTTCAACAGCAGGACGCCACACGCCTTCCCCCGCCAATCCGCACTGGTGCAGCGTGGTGGAGTATGACCCAATACCTTCGTATGTGAGAGGAGGCTCGCAGAGAAAAATGAAATCGTGATCAAATTAAATAATTCTACAAAACATGTTTAATTTTGTGCTATAATGTCAGAAAAGTAAGCGTGCTACTTGAATTATTTGTAAAAAAATAAACATGTTTTAATCATTGTTTATTTTTAAACTAGCTACTACATGCGACTTTGCTTACGTTCATCATTATCCCCCTTTTGTTTGTCTCTGCCTACCTCTTCGGGGAAACAGGCGTGATTGTATATTTGTATTTTTTTTTAATTAACCGTTTCAATTCTAAAGCTACTGCCTCCGTTTAGCCAAAATATTACTAATCAAAATAATAGATAATAATAAAATGTGTTTATTGCTTCAAGTACAAGTAAGTGCACGCAGAGTATATTTTAAAAAGTAGCTTAATAAATTTGTACACAGAAAGCAATTGGAAGTAACTAAAATTGTGCTGGCAAGATCTGGTCCTTTACAGCGCTGGTTTTCAGACACACCCATTTCTCTGAAGGTGTTATAACAGATAAATACATGACATTAAAGACTTTAAAGTCCAAAATACAAAGTAAACTTTCTAAAAAATAAAAATAATATACATAAACATTACAAATAAATCACTTTTATCTTAAATGAACCTTCAATACGAAAACAATAACTCTTAAATGCCATAGAGCAATTCTTATGGACAAATCAGCTAAATCTCGTTTCATACAATTACGAAGAGCATTTCTCATGAGATACGTGCTATTGTCTAAGACATCCATCGTGACAAATATCTCGAGACATTATGATCGAGCATTTTTGCAATAGGTCAGATGTCCTACTATTGTCTTGGGTAGCAAACTGATTGTCGTAAGCATATGACTATGTGAATCGACAGTTTTTTTTATGTGAGTTGTGAGCTGATACTGTTTTCGGCTCGTTATCATCATGACCTAATCGTATATGACGATAAATATAGCGGGTGCCGTGTGGTACCGGCTTAGAATGTGCCGTCTGATACCGGCGTAGAATGTGCCGTGTAATACCGGCCTAGAATGTGCCGTGTAATACCGGCCTAGAATATGCCGTGTAATACCGGCCTAAAATGTGCCGTGTGGTACAGGCCTAGAATGTGCCGAGTGATACCGGCCTAGAATGTGCCGTGTGATACCGGCCTAGAATGTGCCGTGTGATACCGGCCTAGAATGTGCAGTGTGGTACCGGCCTGGAATGTGCCGTGTGGTACCGGCCTAGAACTTGCCGTGAGCACCGGTTTAGAATGTGACGTGTGGTACCGGCCTAGAATGTGCCGTGTGGTACCAGCCTAGAATGTGCCGTCTGATACCGGTCTAGAATGTGTCGTGTGGTACCGGCCTAGAATAGAGCCACCCCCACTCATCTCACGAGGAGCCGTAAAAGTCGAAGTAGATAAATTCTATCGGATAAGAGCAACAGCGTCATCCTGCGTACTGGCTTGAACTGCAATCACCAACTAATAGGCTAATGTTCAGCAGTGGAGGTTATACGGCTGATATAATAAAATAAAAAATGCAATCCACAGTGTAAACTCAGCCTAAAATAATTCGCGTTCAACGAACGTTGATTTATTCTGGATTCCTCCCATTAATTAAGCTGACTGTCCGGGGTATGTCTGGTCGGTTCGATTCCCGACCGAGGTATTTACTGTAATATGCCGCAGTCTTGTCAGAAGGTTGGCAAGGAATTAATTAATTACAGGGACAGGGCGCGGAAAGTGATTTATGCAGGTATAATTTTATTCATTTTGTTTGTTTAGCGATTCTCTTTACTGCAGGTTCTTTGATGTTTTTTATTACTAAAAAACTAACATACAGTATACACAGTACAGTCAGCCTGAAAATTAGTTGAGAATTTTAAGTCAAATTTATCTTCTAACTTGAATTATAGATTATCAACAAGAAATAGTTGATATTTTGAGTACCTTGTCACTCTAATTTGAATTCTAATTCATGAACAGTTGCATGTTGATGAATTAGAATTTGATAATCTATCAACAAGAAATAGTTGATATTTTGAGTACCTTGTCACTCTAATTTGAATTCTAACTCATTAACAAGCAACTATTGTAACTAAATAAATTTGTTACACATTCAACACAAAAACCGAGCAAATCATGCACACAAATATTTCTCCTGTTCAGAAATCAAACCCACGATCTTTAAAGAAAAGGTGCATGATTTAGGTACAATCAGTCTGAGAAGTGATTGCTCCGAATGTGCTTTCGTTGTTTTATATAATGTAGAATTTAGGTACAATTGTTGTCACTAGTTGATAAGTATGTATACTTAATTCAAATATCTATGAACTTCATATCGAACACACCAGACAAATCTTTGTGATTTATTGTGTGTTTAAAAACCTTAAAAATTAAAAAAAAAAGTAGTTAATCATTGAGGTACGTTGTCATTATAACTTTACTCTAATTTATTTTCTTTAAAACTTACGTAGATACAGTCAGCCTTAAAAGTTGCTGGTTATTTTAAAATCATGTAATTTTATCTAGAAGTCTCATTTATTAAAATTACACATTTATAACAAAGCAAAGCAGACCGAGACAATCACCCATAATCATGCACATAAATGTATGTCCTATCAAAGAATTAAACACACGACTACTGAACTTCAAACTTCAAAAATTTTATTAGTTAGTACGTGAAAACTTCAAAATAACATTTATGAAACAATCGAAATATGATCACACTGAAGTGATCACGAAGCTTAGATGCAAAATGTTAAGTATAAGTGAATCTAAGTGCCAGTTCCAGAAGAGGCAAAAAACTCACAGGCTATGCTCTTTTAAATTACGTGTTGTCAACAACAAACAATAAGTATAACATACCATGCAGATGCTTTGCCCTAAATACTTAAGCAAGCTTGTTACCTCTGACAATGTGATAACTTGAAGTTAGTTAAGTGAACTTAGCGGTGCTCTGTGACGCATATAACTTAACTCGGTCAAGTTGCAATACGTGATCGAAATGCGGACTAAATTTGAGTGTCCGCGCGTGAAAATTAGATCTTATTTTATTGGAATTAGGAGTGAAATCGATTGGGTAGATGTTGTTTTATTTCATGTTTTAAGTACTTAGCGTTGTGGAATAATAATGCTTAAGGATTTTATGGTATTATAAGTGTTGACTGTACCTGCTAAAATTGTAAAATGGTGGTTGAAAAGAAGCGCTCTTAGCTCCGCGGTAATAAGTGGTTGGAATCGATCATGAAGTAAAGCAGAGTCTACAGAGGTGATTCCTTGGATCACTATCGTATCCTAGCATTATCCCGCTTGCCCTTAGCTTAAGCTTAGGGCCCAGGGTCTAACTAGATAAATATATAAATAAATAAATAAATATTTTCTGACAATTACACCAATTATTTAGTTCCAAAGATAAGTATCATTACGAACTTGTGATAAGGATACTAAATAACGGATAAACATACATACATACTATTTTATTTTTGTAAATACATACTTTAGTATACATAGGAAAACACCCAGACCCGAACAAATATTCATGCATACAAAGATTTGTCCTGCGTGGGAATTGAACCCACGACTTTAGGAGCGAAGAGCGGGTATACTCGCCATCACGCCTTATCGGTTATAAGTGAATAATACTTATATTTCTAACTAAAAGATTTTTGACGTGACAACGTCTTATAATTCGATAGAGCCGGCTGCACGCACGAAAAAACATGACTCATGCGGCGTTACCTCGCTCTGAGGCGTTCCATGTAATTCCATGCTTGAAGTGCAAGCGAGAGCGCGGAACGAGCGACAAAGAAGCAAAATCGGCCTTTGCGTTCGGCAGCGTTCGACAGCCGTCTCTCTCCTACTTGAGTGAGCGATGCGTCTGCGTGGACAGCTGAAATATGCTACCTTTCCGTCAGTATTTTCTTAAGACGTTGTCACGTTCAACTATCGTCAGTAAACCGATTTTACAGACAATCAATTCTTTTTTCTAGAGCGATTTCAACTTTCATTTCACTCTCCTGTAAGACATGTTGTAGACATGTCCTTATATACGAAGGGACCGTCGCGTTATTCTTATTATCCATATCAGTAATATTATTAATCAAAACACAAAATCTGCTATTACCTTGGAAATCGTATGTAATCAACAAAAATACGGTCAAGTATCAGAAATGGGAACTTTCTCGCAATGTATTGATAAAACCTTATCTTTCGATAGCACAATTCCAAATATCTCTTGACACGATTCTGCGTAATAATGTTTAATAGATACTTATAATTTACGACATGTTATATTACTTAAGATTGTGCGATTAATTATGTTGTTTTAACATATTTTTGTTTGATTTACTTATTATTGGGTTAAGTGTTATCAAAGTTAAAAAAAAATATTTATTTCAGGTAAATCTATACAGTTAAGTTGCCGAGGCTCCCAAAAAGTAGTCAAATGCCACTTGTGTAGGGAACGCCTCGCTCTTTCTACGTAAACATGACAGTTTTAATTTACATAAATATATCATATGAATAAGTCCAGACTTATAATTTTTTTTTGTTATTAGTTATTAATAGTCTACCTAAGTTCGCACATCATAAATAATAACACAGTCCTTAAATGCCCCATTAAATGATTTTGAAAACCTTACTTACGGAACCCTATTTTTTTTTAGCCTTTGTTACTCAATGATAATGTAGCTTTCTAATGAAAAAAGAATTATTAAAATCGGTCCAGTAATTTTTGAGTTTATTCGTTACATACAAAAATTCAAATCTTTCCTCTTTATAATATTATATTATAGTGTAGATTTAATTACTTGACAAAATACAGATTCCATAATAGTTTTGCTTGCATATATCTTACCAATTTAAGTAACGCTACTGCGTCAAGTGATATAGTCATCCTAGCAATATCCCGGTTGCCCTAGACTTAAGCTTAGGGCCCGGGGTCTGCTCACTGGTTCAACCAGATTTGACATTGAATTTCAGTTATTACGTGAAGCGACTGCCGTCTGACGTCCGCAACCTAGAGGGTAATATCATTCTATGGTTAAACCAGCTGTCAGTCTGTTTTTGATGGCATTGATTTCCAAATAACGACTGCCATACATGTTCATCACAGCCGGGACTAACGGCTTAACGTGCTTTCCGAAGCACGGAGCAAGCGATAATTACGAACATAACTTCGTAAAATCATTGATTGGTCACCAGGGTCTGAACCCGAGACCATCTGAATTTAATATTTTTGGAGAAACATCTATCGGAATGGCAGCTGCTACCGGCGCTTAAGCATTCAAAGGCCTTCATCGGGGAGACAGGGAGCAGCTGGTGTAAGGCCCTCTGCGAAGGTAGTAGGAATCAAGCCAGACTGATAATTGGGGCTCTAACAGGCATTATGCCACAAACAAAATGCTCCACAGGATGCGACTAGTGCAATCACCGCTATGTCGTAGATGTGGTGACGAAGAGGAGTCTATGGAACACCTGCTGTGTACCTGTGACTCGTTGGCTGCCGAATGAGTCTCCTGGGGGTGGCCTACCCACAACCAAGGGACTATGGGCTCCAATCTGCAAAGACTGTCATAAAGATGATGGTAACAATATTTGGAGATTTGGAGTGATAGGCAAGGGGATGCACAAAAGATCAGACATAAGGGTCAAAGTTAAGATAAGATAAGATATAAGAATCTGAATTTAAAGGTCTCGCCACTAGGCTATCGCCGCTTAGTCAAGTGATATGGTGCTGCTAGACCTCTTATGTATGAGGATGAACTTCCTGCTGACTATATGCTGTAATTTCACAATGATTTCGATTTATTTTAAGACATTTACAACTAATTTCCATTAAAAACCAATAACATTAGCATTTATTTGTATTGGCATTTTTGTATTACTCACTAATGTATTCGGAATATTTGAGGTCAAGATCCTTCGTGATTTCCTATAGCAAATGATGATTTTATCGTGACGTCATATTTGTATCACGATCATCATTGCGGCTTACAAGAAATCTGCATGATAGAATCATACTTAAAGGTCAGTTTTAGTACTTGGAAAACGTTTAATATGCTCCTGACCTGCACGCAGATTATCCAGAGTCAATATTTTTTTTCTCCGATTTTCCTTTAAATCAATCAATAAATATTCTCTTACAATCACACCTATTATTTAGCTCCATGATAAGTATCATTAAGAACTTGTGTTATGGATACTAAATAACTAAAATAACGGATAAACATACCTATATACTTTTTTTTTTGAAATACATACTTAATATACATAGAAAACACCCAGACCAGAACAAATATACGTGTTCAAGCATACAAAGATTTGTCCTGTGTGGGAATCGAACCCACGACCTCAGGAGTGGAGTGCAGGTATACTGACCTCCACGCCATATCGGTTGTCAATCAATCAATCAAAATCGTTTATTGCGAACACAGGTTACAGAATAGGTGTTACAGTACAGGTTTACAATACAGGGCGTACAATAGTTGCGATTTAATATAACACGAAATCAGATTTTATGGATTTTAAAAGTAACACTAAAAGTCGGACTTTGTCAAAAGTTTATAGTGATAAGTCGTTTAAATATTCTTTGACATTATAATAGCATTTTTCTATTAAGAGTTCACGTAATTTCAATATTAAAAGATTTGGCTGGTTTCTGTCTCTAAGTGCGATCTCCAACCCGTCTGCCCAGCGTGGTGATTATGGGCGAATACCCCCAATAGAATGTAATCTATTGTGGAGGCCAATGGTCAGCAGTGAATGATTCTAAATTATCTTGGAACTAAATAACAGGTGTAATTTTAACCACTCAATCAGAACCGCTGTAAAGAATAAACGAAACTCATCTCATACCAACCCGCTGCCCTACAAAACTGTGTGTAAACTTGAGCTGATATTCACAAGAGTGAATAAATTAAGCAATGAGCACTAGAAAGTATTACATACTTTGTATACTTAAACTTGTCACTTCAAGTATGATACTTTATAATACTAATATTATGCAAAAGAAAAAAATATGTTTGTCTGTTTGAATTTTATTTTTACTTGTCTTAGTGACCACGTGCTGCCTGATAGAAAGCAGTACTACGTACCGTACTGTGTGTGTGTAAAATATAATGTTTGTTTGTTTGTCTGCAACTCCACAGCTGACTGGTCGACGGAGAGCTCGCATTGAGTAAGCTCCGAAACTATTGGATTGATTTTCGTAATTCATTCAATAACACAAAGCTACGCACTTTGTTGAAAACGTAGGTTATATTATTAAGGCGATGGAAAGACGATCGATGCAAGCGGCACAAGATCAATCAACGTGGAATATTGTTGGGAAGGCCTATGTTCAGCAGGCATTAAATGCTGCAATGAAGATGACCTTTACTGAGGACTTAAGGGGTTTAGGGGAGGGCATTTCATTTATCATCTTTATCACCACCCATTCTCATGTACTTTGATCTATATATTATTAATATATCTCGTTACGACACTGGCTAAATGTGCAAAACGCACGAAGCCATTATTTATAAGAATAAAAAGGGTCATGTGGTCATCCTCGCGCAAGGGTCATGCAAATTTTCTCTATATCGTTCTAATTTTATAATATGTACTGCCAAACCAAGTACGACCAATTGGGATTCCTATGAAAACTCCAATAATGTAATTCAACGTGCAAAATCTACATATACATGTAAAAAAGTATCGTCGAAATGTATGTAAGGATTACATCTAATAAAAATGTTTATTTTACGAGATCGCTTAAGGGACCAGGTTTGTATGAAAAAAATTAAAGAAAGTTTACAAAAAAAATTCTAACGAACCTATACCATTTTCTTCATAAAATCTTTTTATTGTATCCATGGCGTTTGACATAGCTGTCAGTCGTTTGACAGTTAGCGCAATTGACAGAATAAATTTCGCTAAGATGAAACAGCGGTCTATCGGGTCAGTTAGGATGAAATAAACACGCACGTTAGAAATAAACATCATGGGACCGTCTGTGTACAATAAATTGCCACGGGCCGTGTTGGCGGCTCCTAGCCTGCCCGCCTTCGAAGGGAGGTGAAAAAAAATATCTTCTTGAGCAAACGTTCCATGACATAAATGACTTTATGAAGTAATGACATTTTGTTTTATTTTAATTTTCATAATTATTGACCGATTTTTTTTATTAATTGCATTTATATTTCTTGATTCATTTGTTATTGACATTTTTTATTTTGACATTATTAATTCCTCATGATATTTCAATTTAATTAAATTTTAATAATTCTAATAATTATGTATGTTTTTTTTTCTGTGACGTGTAATGTTGTATTACCAAGAAATGAGTATGTGAGTATTAAATATCTACCGAAGCAAAGCAAGGCCGGGCCACTAGTTTGTATTCTCAATAACGGTTACACATTTAGCTAAATTTACATACTAGGCTGTTTACTGTACTACTGTTTTGTTGCGTATTGGTGTAAATTAACTCTTTTACAAGCTCATAATTTGCAATAAATATTCATGAGAATTGTTCGAGCATAGCTAACTTAAGCATATATGTGTCGCAGGCTGATTGTAGAATTGCCGATTTTACAAAACAACTAGGCAATTTGTGGAAGTCTGTGAAATATTTTATTTATATAGCATTCAATGTAGCGCACGTAGCTCCGCGGAACTTGGTGGTCGGAAACGATCACCGAAGTAAAGCAGCGTTTTTAAAGTCAATCCTAGGATTGGTGACCGTTTAGTGGCATGTGATATCGAGCGCTTCCATGCTTCAGAAGGCACGTTAAGCTTTTGATCCCGGATATCACATAATGTGGTAGTCGTTACATACATACATAAAATCACGTCTGCTTCCCCGAAGGGGTAGGCAGAGGCATATTATACACCCACACTTCGCTAGTTATATTGTTGGTCCCACCTAAGGAGCCCGAGCTCCTAACCTGCAAGTGGTGCACCTGCCGATTAACGAACGAGGCTCTGGCGAACATAACTGTGCCCGGTAAGCGGCAATAGGCTCGCCACCAACTATGTGAGACCAACTGTATAATTGGCGAAGTGCGGGCGTAAATTTGCCACTGCCTACCTCTTCGGGAAAACAGGCGTGAATGTATGTACGTAAAAAAAATTATTAACGTCTGTCGGCATTTAGTTTTTAAGCGTAAACATAGCCGCTGTAATAACATCTAGTTGTCTATTGGTAATAAAATTAATTGACAATTCAGTAGAGCCAAAATATGTTATAATGTTATTTTAATTAACTTTGGCAGGTTCATTAACACTACAACCTGCTTTATGTAACCTCATCTTACCGATATTTTAAATGTGAAAGTTTGTATCTCTGATAGCCAATCATGATTTAATTGCTAATAATAATAATTGCTCCCTCCGCCAATCCGCACTGGGTCAGCGTGGTGGAGTATGACCCAATATCCTCACACCTTGATATGTGAGAGCACGAGCCTCAGTAGTGGGACGTTAATGGGCTGAGATGATGATGAATAATTGCTTAGACATTTCACACAGTGCCATTTAACCCCTGGGCGCTTTTCATTTCATCCATTCACTTCGTTCTAAAACCAACAAAATGACATTTTCTAAACAATAGCGTAATTTTACCGTTAAATTAATTTGTCAAAGTTTCTAATTGAATTGCTTAGCTTTGATAAATCGACATTCGATTAATTAACGTTAAGTAGTTTTACAAGCGTATTATTTTAATTATTCGATAACTAAATCGGCCTTATTATCGATCGGTATTACGTTTTAAGTCTATAAGATGGTATAGAGTTCGAAACCCGGCAATACGTTACCGGCCTGAACCCGTTAGTAATACAAAAGATTATAAATAATAAATAAATATTTCTGACACTTACACCAATTATTTAGTTCCAAGATAAGTATCATTAAGAACTTGTGTTATAGATACTAAATAACGGATAAACATACAAACAATAATAAAAAAAAACAATCTAAATATTATTACATTGAAATCACGAAGCTTAGATTCACTTATATGCAACAAAACAATTTCAAAACAAAAAGTAATTAAGTGTAAGTGAATCTAAGTGTCAGTTCCGAGCCACCAATTATTTAGTTCCAACATAAGTATCATTAAGATCTTGTGTTAGGAATACTAAATAGCGGATAAACATGCATAAATACTTTTTTTTTGTAAATTCATAGGTACTTAATATACATAGAAAAACACCCAGACCAGAACAAATATTAGAATAGAATAGCATAGAATATTTTTTATTGACTAAGCAACACACACAATATCATACAATGGGAACAAAATACAATATAACAACACAAATAACATTAAACAAATAGTAAAATATGAAATATGTGTGCAACCTGTCAAAAGGGCGATACATCAGCGTAATGCTGCTGCATCTGCTGATACAGCAGCGCTGGTGTTCCTGTAGCGCCCCTTTGAGGTACAGTGGCTTTAATTCGAAAAAAGTAAAATAACCAAAAAATAGAAAACAAAAAAAATCTATTAAAATATTAGGTCGGGGAAAAAGTCTTTTCGCATAACGTAGGTATAAACTTATTATAAAATTTTTTTGACTGTACTATTTGTGTCTGTCTGGTTTTGGTAACATTAAAAAGGTTCCATTATAAAGAAAAGAAAAAAATAAAAAAAAGTTGTTTCCCGCTATTTTTCATTTGTTTTTCTCTCCGTAAAAATGAGTGAATCTAGTGAAGAAATTCGATACATTTTAAAATTTTATTATAAAAAAGGCAAAAATGCAACTCAAGCAGTGAAAAAAATTTGTGATGTTTATGGACCTGATGCAGTGTCAGTAAGAGTAGCACAAATTTGGTTCAAACGTTTTCAGTCCGGAAATTTTGATGTTAAAAATGCACCTCGCTCTGGTCGCCCTGTTACGAATAAAATGGACGCCATTTTTGAAAGAGTGGAGCAAGATCGGCATATTAGTAGTTACGATGTAGCTGAAGAACTGGGAATTGACCACAAAACAGTTTTGACCCATTTGAAGAAAGCTGGTTATACAAAAAAGCTCGATATTTGGGTGCCACACGAGCTCACTCAAAGAAACTTAATGAACCGTGTAATCATTTGCGATTCATTATTGAGACGTAATGAAACCGAGCCGTTTTTGAAGAGATTGATAACTGGCGATGAAAAGTGGATCACGTACGACAAGAACGTGCGAAAAAGGTCGTGGTCGAAAGTTGGCCAGGCTTCACAGACTGTGGCCAAACCTGGCCTAACACGAAATAAGGTGATGCTGTGTGTATGGTGGGATTGGAAGGGCATTGTTTATTATGAGCTTTTACCGCCCGGCAAAACCATCGATTCTGATCTTTACTGCCAGCAACTGATGAGATTAAAGGAAGCAGTCGAGAGAAAACGGCCGGAATTGATCAACAGGAAGGGTGTGGTCTTTCATCACGATAACGCTAGACCACACACATCTTTAGCCACTCAGCAAAAATGAAGAGAGTTCGACTGGGAGGTCCTAGTGCATCCACCATATAGCCCTGACCTTGCGCCTTCAGATTTTCACCTGTTTCGGTCTCTGCAGAATTCTTTAGGTTCTGTAAGGTTGACCTCAAGAGAGGACTGCCAAAACTATTTGTCCCGTTTTTTTGATCAGAAGTCCCAAAGTTTCTACAGTAACGGGATAATGTCTCTGCCCACAAAATGGCAGAAAGTTATTCAACAAAACGGTGCATATATATTGTAAATAAATGTAAATAAACTTTGAAAAAAATGTCTTGACTTTTCATACAAAAATACGAAAAGACTTTTTCCCCAACCTATTATTCATATTTATACACACAAAGATTTGTCCTGTGTGGGAATCGAACCCACGACCTGAGGTGCGAAGTGCGGGTACCTACACTCGCCTCCACGCCATATCCGTGGTCAAATTGTCTTCTATAAGTAGGTATATTACATAATTGCTTACTAAAGTTCAAATGTCAATAATAATTTGAACCAGTGACAACTAAAAGTAGCCGATCTTGACCAATAAAAAAATTTATAACTTGTGTTAAGTAATTGAAGGTTTTTTCTGTTAATAAGCATTGCAAATAAGCAAATGAGCATTCAGCTTAAAAGGTTTAATCAAGCATTTGAGTTGAAAGGCTTGCGGAAATTGTAATTAACATGAATAACTTTTCCTTTGATACGATTTCTACATTATGAAGCTTTTAAGAAGCGCTCGTAGGCCGTAGCTCTGCGGTGCTCGGTGCTCGGAAATGATCACCGAAGTACAGCAGAGTTTACAAAGGTTAGTCCTTGGATAGGTGACCGTTTGTGTGGCATTTGATATCGAGCGCTTCCGTGCTTTGGAAGGCACGCTAAAACGTTGGTCCCAGTTATCACTACATGTGGTAGTCGTTAAGCCATGTTAGAAGCCTAAAGGGCGGCTTGAAAAATTCTAACAGCAGGACGCCATACACCTGCCTTCGCCAATCCGCACTGGGTCAGCGTGGTGGAGTATGACCCAATTTCCTCACACCTTGATATGTGAGAGGAGGCTAGTGCTCAGTAGTGGGACGTTAATGGGCTGAGATGATTAAGCTTTTAAGTTAACACATAATTACGCCATTCCCGAAGTTATAGGCAGAAGCATATTAAACGCGCCACATTTCGGCAATTAAGTTTTTGGTCCCACGTAATATGTGGCGAGCCTATTACCGCATAGGTACCTATCAGTCTTATGAGTACAGTGCTGAATATTGGTCTCCCTAATAGTTTACATTCTAATGGGGGTATTTGCCCATAATCATATTTTTTTATTTTCTTTAAATTTTGTGACTGCAAAACACAAGTTTTTTTTTGTAAACTATATTTCTAGTTTAAGTACATTTGTAACTGTCGGGAGAATGAACCAAACTTGACGATTTTCTTGCCCGTTCTTTTACAATCGAGCTCCTGCCCGCAGTGAATGGGCGCGTTAAATTTTAAGGATGACCTACATAAGAGCTTTTGGAACCAAACTTGAATTAATGGTTTTGACTTTGCTGAACATTGGCCTCTCCACTTACATATTTATTGGGGGTATTAGCAAGAAATCACAACGCTGGGCAGGCGGGTTGGTAATTGCAGTTTAAGTCAGTACGCAGGATGACGCTGCTGCCCATCATCCGGGAGCATTACTCTATGTCGACTCTCCGTGAGAGGGATAGCACTATTCTATGCCCTTACCACATGGCATGGCAACTCTGCTTGGTTTAAGGTATTACTGAGATGCAGCTGCTAAGCAAGTCACCTCTCACGCGTACGCTTCACACCCTCAATAACTTAGCTGAGCAGTTAGATATATTTCTAATCTCTGGGCGAATTCATGAAATTCACGTTCTTTTATATGTGTTATAGTGTATAAAAAATTTAATAATCATATAATCTTGTCTATTATATTGGGCCAATAACCTGTAAAAATAGATTTAAGTTTGGAAATAAATAGAAATAAATAATGAAAAGAAAACCACAATCATTATAATAATTCAACGGTCTCATAGACATAGTTCCCATGAATTCTCACTATTGCTGAAGCATTCCAAATAATCAGTAATATTATTTCAAGTTCTCATAACAGATCTCTTACTTACACTCAAATGCATAATTTATTGTAATAATACTGAAATGCTCTAGCATATTTAAATTACTGCACTTAGGCGTTCAATTTGCCATAGTTAAGATCTGTATTATCATTATAGTTCACTAGTAAGCGCTCCCTACTTCGTTCGTGTAACAGGACTCTTCCATTTTTATGTGACTACTTAAGATGGCCTGGTATGGTATTATAAATGCAGCTTCACGCCCCGTTGTAAAGACCCCGGAATAAAGAAGCTGGGAAAGACATCATTTATCTATTTAATCTTTATTGCACACGTAAAAGTATTACAAAAGGCGAACTTAATGCCATAAAGCAATCTCTGCCAGTTAACCTTAGGGTTAGCAGAAAACTTTAAAGACGTTGCGGTAGTTAATAAATCTAACTTGAATTTTTAGAAATGTTACGGGTTTTAAGAACTGGTTTTTTTATCCTGCAACTAGCAAACCTCATCTGATACTAAGTGATACACCTGCCCTTAATCAGTATTCACATATACTTCCATCTAAGGAACAACTTGATTGGCACGGCACTGTGCACGTCACCCCAAGACATTACTAGTTAAGTCTCATATGCACAATCAATGTACAGGCTTTCAAACCGGAACACGGTATTGAAATACGAAAAGAAAATAATATAGGTATCTGTTCGTAGTATGAATATGTGACGTTATATTTTTATTTTGTATTTTACTGATGGAAAATCATTAAATAACAGCGTCCTCCTCCTTCTTAGTAGAGCGGAAGGGTGTGTTAAACTTTTACTGACTTAACACCAGCCATTTCCCCTCTTAAGCCCGCTTTTTTCCAGGTTTGCGGTAACTCTCGAACAATCTCACAATACCGGCGAGCATATGTTGCTTCGAGTTGAATTGCAAAAAAGTCCCACTACGTTAATCAGACAATATGTTACACCAAAACTTCGTTACTTCCACAATACGTTACTTTGACACTCTGTTACTCTGAGAATATGTTACTTTGACACAATGTTACTTTGACACTCTGTTACTCTACGTTACTTTGACACTTCGTTACTCTGACAATACGTTACTCTGACACTTTGTTACTCTGACACTTAGTTTACCTGACACTTTAAGTCAACACTGCGTTCCTCTTATATTACGTTATTACGACACAACGTTACACTAATATCATGTTTTCTCGACTCTGCATTACTCTAACACTATGAAACTCCGATACTAGAATAAAATTAATAGTTAAGGTTAGTAGTTTTTTTTGTTTAACTTAATTAACTTTTACTTATTTATTAACTTTTTCCTTTAAAGTCAATTTGGTAACTGTAATTTTATTTCTTTATTCACAAACAACTTCTATTATAAAACACTTTGTAACTAAATTAATTTCACTGTTTGTAGAAGACTGATATCTAACTTAATAAAACCTGGCCTATATCTTAAAGCACCAGGTCTCTATTCATATTCCAGGTCTCTCATTCGTATACATATTATATTAAATAACGTGCTTATATTTGAAATTATTTAAATAATATAATAATAACGTCTTGTAATAAAAATATAGGTGCTAGTTCACATTTAGAGAGGACCACAAACTTTTTTAATTTTATTTAAAAACAAGAATAATAGCTAAAAGTTCAAGTCCAACTAGTAAAAAATAAAAATAAAAGCCGAAAGTCGTTTTGCGCATTTGCGGTCATCTATGAATAACATTTATTTACCCTTGATGATATTGCACAAAAAATTTAAAAAAATTTTTTGAACAGTATAATAATATTCAAAATAAAATAAATTGCATTTGTCACGATGACTCCCATCGTTATCCCATTATTAATCCCGTTAAGTCGCTCAAAAACTATTATTATTTTAAATATGATATTAAGTTTTTAATATATAAGAACCTCATAAATATAATTAAAAATAGCTACGAAACCACTAGATTAAGCTTGCAATTTTCTTGATTAGAAATTAATAATTAAGTCTTTGAACACCAAATAACAGACAAAATCTTACATATAAAATTCTCGTGTCACAGTTTTCGTTCCCATACTCCTCCGAAACGGCTTGACCGATTCTCATGAAATTTTGTGAGCGTATTGAGTAAGTTTGAGAATCGGCCAAGATCTATTTTTCATCCCCCTAAATGTTGGGGGTAGTCCACCCAAAAATAAAAAATTACATACAAAAATATACACAATCCTTAATTTTCACCCTTATACGATCAACCCTTATTTTTTAATAGCCATTTTAGTAAATTAAAAGGCAAAACAACGTTTGCTGGGTCAGCTAGTAATATATATTTTCGAATGTGTCTTGGGACACATGGCGTTCGTAGCTTTATATTTTAGGATTATTAATATGTAAATAACGCAAGTTTTATAATAATTATATTGTTAATATTAGGACCATTTCATATGTTAAATTATAATAATTAAATTATATAATATACAAAAATTTTAAAAAAAAATTTTTCGTAACACTTTTATGGTGTACAAGATAAAAGTGACAGATTGATTACGAAAGTAGGATAAGGTCAATATTTTAATGACTAATATGATTTTGCGTATTGACGATCGCTATCTAAAAGTTATCTTTGTTGACAAAAACGACAACGTGACGTTATAGTGAGTTATCGATATTTTTATAGCAAATTTGTCTATCCGGTTTATATCTGATATATTTTTAATTTTAATGAGAGAGGCAAGCCAAACAATAAATAATTAAGAAATGATAAATTCATTTTTATTAGTTTCAAAGAAAACAAATAATATGAACGTTCATAAAAATGATGGAAAACAATCCTGTATTTTTTTCTCTTGGGACATACATAATTAATTATAGACTTTTGATACATAATTATAAAATTGATAACGACATATTAGTTGTGTTAGACCACAAAACGATCTATGAACTTTATATAAGAAAATATGCATGAAACAAGAAATGATCATTGATTAATAATAACTATGACATTTATGATACAAATACTAACTTGCCTACTTATATTTCTTCATTGTTTTGTTCGATTGGTTAACGGGTTCGTTCATCCTTTTTTTCATGACTACTCTTTATATCATTAATTAGACTATTCTTTTTATCATTAATATAGGTAGGTATTTTTTAGATCCTTTAAATGTCATTCATTACTCTACAACAGATATTTATTCAACACAAAATTTTACGAAACGAAACAATTTTTTTGATTGCGAGCTCAAAAAAAATTGTTTCGTTTCGTAAAATTTTATTTGATTTAGTCTATCAATAATTTTAATTGATTTAATCTATCAATGATGAAATGGAAAACAATGTGGGCATTTCATCATTTATGTCATATACCTTTAGAAAATGAATAAATACATCTTTGATGACTAAAACAGGCCAAACACTAGCAAATTGTTAAATTCAATGTTAACTATGATGCCATGCCAATGCTATGGAACATTGATTTGTAAAATCACAATATCATTCAAGGTTACTTTCTCAAACCCACTTTTTCTTTTAACGCCAAAAAGTTTCACTTAAACGTCGGTGTCATCAATTATATTAATAAACAATAATGTGCCATTACTTTTGACAACGATTATATTAAATGCACAGACTATATGATGGCAAAAGAAAAAGTAGTTAAGAGCAAAACTAGTATTGAAGCGTTTGCTAAAAATAAATCTTGACGATACCTTGTCTATACATGAAATAAAAACTATAAACCTTTAATGATCACGTCTCGAGTGCTCGACATGTAATTTCCTAATAAAACTGCCTCTCCTTTACAGTGTTCCTTTTCTATAATGACTATTATCGTATCGACGTATTACATGTAATTTCAAACGGGGCGTTCGTTATCAAGTTAAAAATGTGTTGCACTAAAGATTGCGAAAACCTGTCTGTTAGAAGTAATCTGACAAGTCTCTTGAATCATGCCAGTAGAAAGTCAAGTTGCTCCCCCTGTCGCGATATAATTTACAATTTCAAGTTTCCAGCATGAAGTTTTGCAAACAAAAAGTTTTATAGCATTGTAACGGAAGTCAGTGTGGATAGATAGTGTAAAAATAAACTTACCGTATAACCTAAAAGTTTGGAGCACAGTTCAAAAACCTTTACAGGAGCACAACATGAAACTTGATCGCACGCAATCACTTTTATTGTTTACACTTACAAAAGTGTTACAATTAACACGCAAGAAGACTTTATTATTTATCGTCACAGAAGAGTTTTACACCAACGGTTCTTTTTACAAGTTGGTCCGTAAAAAAAGTTGTGTCTCGCTTCGTTTACGAGTAACGTGCGCTTGGTCCCAGCGCAAGCCTCTGACTGAGTTCTCACTGCTTGAGTCGGCTCGCGAGTCGGTTTGACCTTCGTGCTTCGTATAATGAATGCGACTAAGTGAAGTTAGGTCTTGGTGCAGGTCGCTTTGGGCAAAAGTTGGACCTTTTTCTCTCTTTCAATCAACTTCACTCTGTGCAGGATGCTTTCCTGGAAAGCCTGTCTATTAGATAGATTGCGCTATTACTTTATCGGCGCCTTGAACATAGTTGCTACGTTTGAAAAGTCTATTATTATGATTAATAAAACAAGGCTATGTTTTTCAACTATTACTTATAATACAATAGATGTACCTCAAGGAGTAGTTTTAGGTCTTTTATATATTAGATATTATTTGAAATGGGTTCCTGTGTACGTATAATATATTTGTATAGATAAAATTAATTCGCAATCATTCTTTTATAAATAAAACATTTAAATTGAATAACAAGCTTGTGGCATTTACATTGTGATTTTTTGAATAATAATCTATCATTGCATGTTAATAAATTTACATAGAAATAAACAGTAGTGCTTCGCTAAAATTAACTTAATCAAATCTCAAAATGTATAAAAGTGAATAACTTTTATTCGCTCTATTTAAATACAGTGAGATACTATAGCAGTATTCTTGCTATCTCTTATAAATGCATGTCTAAAGTTTCTAGAGAACTTTGTCGAAATATTTGAAAGGAAAATTATGTTTTCATAATGTCTTGTAATGCCGTAGTCATGACTTAATGAAAATAAAAGTAATGCAAGAGAGATTTGATTGGCTATTAAGATATGCAAATGAGGTTTTGAAAGCGAAATGCGATTATTTTAACTGCAACAATCGTTTTTAAGCGTTTCATGTCAGTTTTTAAGATGAAGGAGGTGTACAGGGATCCTACCAAGACCTAAGGAGCCCAAGTCAACCTCACTTACAAGTGGTCCACCTTTTTTTTTTTTTTTTGTTTTACGTCGGTAACAAAATGCGTTTACGCACTACCTTCCGGCCAAAGGGGGACCGAAAGGGGGTGTGGGACTCACCACCGGCAGACGCGACTGCCAGCAGTAATACCCACTAAAAATCTTCCGACGACGCCCGCCGCTTGTTGAGAAAGAGGCGGGGGCCAGTACCTGGGTTGCAGCTTCTGACACCCCGCCTGCGGCCAACGTCCCCCGGACCAAAACCGAGAGGACCTCCTCAGAGAGGCGCAGTGGATGCGCCCCTCCTACCTCCTTGTGCGACCATAGCGTGTGTGGCCGACATCTCGGAGGGTCTGTCGTTAGACAGCAAGGGCCCCCTGCCCCCACTGCCTAAGACCCTCCTGGCGCTGCTTGGCGGGCCCCTTCTGGCCCGCTCGCTGCGCCCTCCACAGGTCCCTCTTAGTTTTTCCCCCGGTAGTCAGTACTAAGGGCACCCAGAGACGTCGGTCTCTGGGTGTTACCTTTTCCCTGGCGCCTCCTGCGCCCTACCGGGAGGTACTCAGCCCCCCCACCACGACAAGGTGGAGACCAGTCGGGGAGGACAAGTGGTGCACCTGCCGATCAACGGACGAGGCTCTGGCGAAAATAACAGTGCCCGATAAGCGGTAATAGGCTCGCCACCTATTGTGGCGAACCTACGTGGGACCAACTATATTATTGGCGAAGGTGGGCGTATTATACGCCTCTGCCTACCCCTTCGAGGAAACAGACTTTGTTTTGAATCACGAATTTGTTTGAATCCTTATTAAATTAAGCGTTTGTAAGTTGTTTATATTAGCAAGCTGAAGTAGCAGTGAGCCGGTCATAATGCCTTAGAACTGATCACCGGGAGGATCACAAGAGGGACCTGTGGAGGGCGCAGTGGGCGGGCCAGGAGGGCCCGCTTAGCAGCGCCAGGAGGGTCTAGGCAGTGGGGGCAGGGGGCCCCTGCTGTCTAACCATGGACCCTCCGGGAAGTCGGCCACACACGCTATGGTCGCAAGGGGAGGTAGGAGGGGCGCGTCCACTGCGACTCTCTGAGGAGGTCCTCCCGGTTTTGGTCCGGGGGTCGTTGGCCGCAGGCGGGGTGTCAGAAGCTGCAACCCAGGTACTGGCCCTCGCCTCTTTCTCAACAAGCGGCGGGCGTCGTCGGAAGATTTTTAGTGGGTATTACTTGGCGGTCGTGTCTGCCGGTGGTGAGTCCCACACCCCCTTTCGGTCCCCCTTTGGCCGGAAGGCAGTGCGTAAATGCATTTTGTTACCGACGTAAAAAAAAGAAAAAGACCTCGGTACGTAGCAGGCTCAAAAGAAGGAATATGGATGGTTTTTAGTCAGTAAAATTCTGACACACCCTCCTGTTCCACCCACAGCGGGGGAAGGCCATTTTATGATATTCCATCCAAAAAAAAGGTCTAGTAGTTTATAACTATCATTCATCTCAGTTATATGGCGTCCTCTGCCAAACAAAGGCCTCCGCAATAGATTTCCACATTAAGCAGACCTGTCGCCTGCATCCATCGGCCTTCCGCCGCCTTGACCAAAGTCCATCTAGTGGGAGGCCGTTTGCAACCTTAGCACCCCATCAGTCGTCGTTACTTCTTGCTGTGTGTCCCGCCCGCTGCCACTTATAGCGGGAGGCTGTCAATTAATGACCTTCCATCCCAAAAAAAGGACGCCACTTAGCCGCTTCCACCAATACGCTCTAGATCGCACAGTGGAGAGTGAAGTGAGTGAGCGGAGAGTCGCTGCCTCACACTACATACTGCTTATTTTAAGATTCATTAAAATTTTCGTATACCTACATTTTTTGAAAAATTATATTTTAGTATGTGTATTTTGTAATTTTTTATAAGTACTTCATATGGGACTGGCTCTCATAGATCACGAATTCCAGTCGCTCCCAACCCGTTCCAGTACGTTAATATGCAAAAAAGTAAAGATAATGAATAGGGTTAGGGTCCTTTTGTTTAAATTTTTGGTAACTTTTTCTTTTCTGATTGTATGCGCGTAAAGTTATGGCAAAATCGATGGTCTTGATAATTGCTAACACGGGTAAGAACTGTTGTACCACTACCGAGAATCGAACCTGCACACCGATGAATCAGTGTCGTCGCACGGCAGATTGGTTTTAATTGGGGAGTAAATCAAGCATAATGGTCGTTATTATGAAATCGATAGAAGTGTTAAAGCTTAAGCCAAAGTTAACTGATTCAAATTTTTGTACGAATATTTAAAAATTATTTTTAAGCTTTTTTGTACGTCAGATAAAATTAATACAAAAAAAAACATACAGTTCATATGAACGTATGTCAATTTATAGACTACGTTCTGTCAAAATATGACAAAACGTGACCGAAAATTGTGACGATTAATATTTACCTATATGAAGAATGTAATATAATTTCAGAATACCTAATCAATCAAAACGCAGTATAAATATTTTTTGACACATCATCAAATGACAGCCTGCCATAATTAGAGTACACACATACGTCAGACTTTTATTGAGTAAAAAACCATACATCTAAAAAGCAACCTTTTTGAGCCCTTTATGTTCCTATCGGAGCTTTGCCAAGTAGCCAGAGAATCATTACTTTATAAGTATGACATTTATAAGAGCACTATTGAGTCAAAATTGAATAAATGAATTTTAGAATTTTGAATTCAGCGTTGGCAGAAGTCTATAACGAATTTTGCGCTTTGAAGGTACCGTGACTTCAACTTATGTATAACAACGAAAAAATTAAAGGGAATACATATGCAAATGCAATTTGTTTTAAAAATCTAATAAAAATGAACAGTGCGCATTAGAACTTTCTCAATAAAAAGGATTTGTATTTTAATGAATAAGTGAAGAAAAACTTATTTTATCATCAAACATTTTGTGAGGGATACAATCAATAATCACTACCTCAGGATTCGATCAATAGACAACGTCCTATTCTAGCGATTCCCGACTAAACCCCTGCCTGCTCCCAGATAGCATGTTGAAAAAAGGCACCAATATATAACGTGCCGTCGCTCAGTAATTAAATTACGACCGACCGAATATCTTATTCGATCGTTTGTTTTTTATGTCCGATTAATCGATAGCAATTATTGATTTAACAATTACCGTATCGATTTTTCAATCGCTCGCTCCGTTTGAGGTTTGTTTACGAGCTCGGGGTTTGAGAGAAGCTATTTTATACAAAAATATGTGCTTATAAAGGACTGAAATGGCTCTACAATTATAGATACAGCCTTAATACATCATGAACATCGTAACTTTATTAGAGGATTGGATAGATTTTTGGATTTAACACGGAAAATAATGATCATTTCTGTATATGGTCGAAAAAACTCGCAATTTTTTACGCACAGAAACTTAAATCGACACCAAATTAAAAAAAAACATTATAGTCTAAGATCCGGCTGCAAAAATAACGCTCATCACAGGTATAATTAAATTCAAATTCCAATATTGTATTTATGAATATGAGTATACACTTTGAAGAAGGTGTCTATCAAAAAGTGGCTGCCAATACTTTGTGCGGTTTGCACATTTAGCCAGTGTCAAGTAAGAGGCCTAATGGACGGCTTGAAAAATTCTAACAGCAGGACGCCATACACTTGCCTTCGCCAATACGCACTGGGTCAGCGTGGTGGAGTATGACCCAATACCCTCACACCTTGATATGTGTGAGGAGGCTCGTGCTCAGTAGTGGGACGTTAATGGACTGTGATGATGATAATGATGATGATTCATCATCACCTCAGCCATAATTATGCCATCCACTGCTGAATATAGGCCTTCTCTATTATTTTCTATGTCAATCGATTCCGAGCTGCCTGCATACCTCGGTCTTCCGCCGTTTAAGCGCCCATCGAGTGGAAGGCCGTCTTCTACTACGTTTGCCGGTTCGCGTTCGCCATTGAAGAACCTTCAAACCTTATCAGTCGATGGTTCTGCGAGCTATATACCTTGCCTACAGCCACTTCAGCCTGCAAATACGTCCTGCTATGCCAGTTCACTTAACTAAATATTTAATGAAAATAGTAGAAATGAGCAGGCCAGTCCCCACTGGCGGCACCCGTTCACGAGTATGACGCATGAACCACCCATTGTTTTACTTAATCAACTTCTCGCGTCGATTTCCTCAGTGCTGAGTTAGTGGTATTGATGTGCTGTGTGGTGCCGGCCTAGAACAGTGCCACCCCCTCTCGTCTCACGGGGAGTCGTAAGAGTCGACGAAGAGAAATTCTACTGGATGATGGGCAGCAGCGTCATCCTGCGTACTGGCTTAATCCATTGGGGAGGTAAAACTTGAAAATAGTTTACTGCGGCACTCTCCGCCACCTGTTTCTGTCTGCTTCCAAGTTGCGAGTATGGTGCACAGAAATATTGAGAGTGATGTAGATCTGTATAGGGTGTATAGGGATCTTTTTTTTTTTTTGATTTACGTCGGTAATAAAATGCATTTACGCACTGTCTCCCGGCCAAAATAAAAATCTAATGTATATGAAAAGAACGAAGGTACTGCAGCAAACTTTATAAAGTTAATAGATCCTTACACTGCCAAAATCATTACATCATCATTTTAAAACAACATCCTGTTATGAATTCGACATGCAGCATCTATTTGCAATTTTCTACGATCGATTTTCAATTGTTTTGGAGTCTAGCAAAAAAATTGACTATATTTTTTTTTATCAGCAGCTTATTAAGTTGATTGCTGCAAAAAGTATTATATCATTTTACAAGTTGGATGTAAGATTTTTCCTGTTTGTTTATTGGCAATGTTCCACGTGTGGAGAAGACGGTTACCTATTGAAACTCATAACGTTTTTGGCCATAAAATGAAAACACATAATGTTAATTATCATAATCGTCACTTGTCATACCGCTATAAAGCATAACGCTATAACGCATAACATCATATCGCCGAATTTTGAAAAGCAGAATTATCAAAAGGCATAATTTTGATAAGCATAGGTAATAAAAGGCATATTTTTTGTTGGACATAATTATACTTATTATTATTTATAAAAAAATAATAATAGTCAGGTGGGCAAATTGTATATGACTAGTATAAGGAAATACTTTTCAATGGTAAGAAAAAGAAATAACCTCAACCTAACCCAAAAAGAGAAGTAAGCTGCGTTTTAAAGTATGCTTTATACAAACATAGATTTATATGATTATGGCTTTTATAATTATGCCTTTCAACAATTCTGCATTATTATGGTTATGCGTAGTAATATGTTATGCCAAAGAATATTATGCTATTGGATTTTTATGCCATATGATGTATGCCTATAGGTAACGGAGAGTTCTAAAGACAAGGATGAGTATTTTTTCGACTATTACACCAATTATTTAGTTCCCTGATAATTAAGTTCAAGAACTTGAGTTATGGATACTAATTACGGATAAACATATTTATACAAAAACTTTTTTTTTGCTACTTAATAAACGTAGGAAAACACAGACACACCAGATTAAATATAAAAAAATATGCACATAAAGATTGGGTCTGGGAATCGAACCCACGACCTCAGGAGCGGAGTGCGAATATACACGCCACCACGCCATGTCAGTCGTCGAAATTAGAAAACATTAAACACATCGTAAACATCAAAAAGTAAAAAAGACTTCCTGACCTAGTTAATAGATTTGATACAGACACACTGCATAGTTAATTCATAATTATCTTCAAATCATACGCATTCATAATTCAAAAAGATTTTTATTATTATTTTGAATTCCCTCTCTCGCTTCCTTTATGTTAATGAAAACCTTTTTGTGCAGTAGAGGTATCAAATTTCTTTCCGAAAACTTTTATGAAACAAAATTACGATTAAGAATGGCGATTTGGAAATGCGTATTATCTTTGCATACCATCAGTATGTAAATATAGTGTGTGCTTGGATTTTGAATTGTAGTCTGAGAAAATAAGGTCTAGTTCAGCTTTGTTGCAGTTTTATTTTTGTAGTAGACTTCGAGATTTTTTTTTATGAGATGTCTGAAACTAAGAAAAGGTTAATGAGTTTGTTTTTGATTTTGCTAGCAGCAAAGTCATTATCGCAGTTGTGCTAGCGATAATTAAGAATATAACTTCGATAAGCCCAGCATTTGAATCCGAGACTTTCTGCATTGTCGTCTTGCTTGCTTGTTCGGTATACTTCACAAATTCTGTCAAAGAACCCATTTGCTTTTATTTCTTTATTATTGTTCGGCTCTTGTCTTTTATTGTTGTTTAAAAAATATATCTAATTTAAATTTTGTTAAGTGTCTGAATGTTTGACGAATCAAATGATCATAAAGACTATAAAATATATTTTTATTTTATTTATAATTTTATTTTTACTATCCATAGGTACCTCGGTGATTTGCACATCGGCTGACTGGAGGAATTGGCTAGTTGTGCCCCGTGGCTTTTACTTTTTCTTTTCATGTTTAATTTAGTTTATATAGAAAAATTGAGTTTATCACTTTTTATTGTTAGTTTTTCACAAAACCTAAACCTATATGTTTTTTTTAAGTTTATTGCAACAGTTCTATGCTCATTGGCTAGTATTGGTATTGTAATTAAGTCGACAGCACTGATGCCCGGTAAAACTTGTAATAGTTTTTTTTTCTTTTCGTGCGTCTAGCACATCTAGCCATTGTCAAGTAAGTGATATATTAATAATATATAATTCAAAGTAAATGAGAATGAGTGATCTTATCTTATCTTATAGCGGGGGCCACAGACTAACCGTGGCGCACTTTGACCCTTATGCCGGATCTTTTGTGCATCCCCTTGCCTATCACTCCAAATCTCCAAATATTGTTACCATCATCTTTATGACAGTCTTTGCAGATTGGAGCCCATAGTCCCTTGGTTGTGGGTAGGCCACCCCCAGGAGACTCATTCGGCAAGCAGCCAACGAGTCACAGGTACACAGCAGGTGTTCCATAGACTCCTCTTCGTCCCCACATTTACGACATAGCGGTGATTGCACTAGTCGCATCCTGTGGAGCATTTTGTTTGTGGCATAATGCCCTGTTAGAGCCCCAATTATCAGTCTGGCTTGATTCCTGCTACCTTCGCAGAGGGCCTTACACCAGCTGCTCCCTGTCAACCCGATGAAGGCCTTTGAATGCTTAAGCGCCGGTAGCAGCTGCCATTCCGATAGATGTTTCTCCACCGTATACTTTTTTAGCGTCGTGGCTATTGTACTCATAGAGAGTGCAATGCATGGCTCCGGTCCCGTGAAAATTGATTCCGAGCCCTGTCTGGCAAGCCTGTCAGCGTGTTCATTCCCCTTAAATCCGGCGTGGCCTGGTATCCACATGAGGGTTACCCTGTTTGTCCGGCCCAGTCTGTTAAGGGTTTGAGCAGCTTCTAGTACCAGCCTTGAGTCTACTCGCACTGAGGCGATAGCCTTGAGTGCAGCTTGACTGTCGCTGAGTATGTAAATCACTCGGTCCCTGATGTTCAGGTCGAGGATCTTCATAGCACATATGATTATTGCATATGTTTCAGCCTGAAAAACCGTAGCATATTCGCCTAAGCTTTGGCTAATTTCATGGTTTTTGGAATAAACACCCGCGCCCGTACCAGATTCCATTTTGGAACCATCAGTATACCAGACAAGGCTGTTTACATCAGGAGTAGGTGGCCCTTGCTCCCATTCATCCCTAGTGGGGACCTTTGTTTTGAATTTATTTTTGAACATGAATACAGGACATTGTTTATCTGTCCCCATACTCATGAGCCTTTTGAGGCTGGAATTAGCCTCACATCTTGTATGTTTACCCTGGTTACTAGACGGATCCCACAGACCAGCCACTTTCAATCTGTGGATTGCCTTCCAGGCCTCCGCCTCTATAACAGTATGCAGCGGCGGTAGGTCCAGTAGGATCTCCATCGCTGCCGTTGGTGTAGATCTGAATGCCCCAGTAATGGCCATACATGCCACCCTTTGAACCTTACTGAGCTCATTTCTACAAATAAATAGCCTCGCTCGAGGCCACCATACAATGCACCCATAGGTCACTATAGGCCGCACCAGTACTGTGTAAATCCACCTTAGGATTCTTGGTTTTAGCCCCCAAGTTTTCTCGTAAGTAAAACGACACAATCCAAAGCTCCTAAGAGCCTTTTTAAGGGTCTGTTCTACATGTGACTTCCAAGTTAGTTCCTTATCTAGGATTACACCTAGATATTTAACTTCTGTAGTCCAAGGCAGCTGTGTACCACAGAGAGTCAGCGTTTTCAACGCTGACAGGTTTCTCATTTTAGTGAATGTAATCACGGTCGTCTTCCCTGGGTTTACAGAGAGGTGGTTGTCGTCGCACCATTCCTCAAGCTGACCCAGGGCTCTTTGCATCAGTTGTGTGAATGAGTGATGATAAAGATGATAAATGGTAAATGAGATATCTTCCCCTAAGCCCCTTGAGTCCTCAGTAAAGATGTGGGACTATACTGAGATCTCACTTGGACTCCTTGAGAGAATATGAAAAGTAATGTTGCACTGCTTTGTTTGATTTACCAACACTTATGTATATTCACAAACACTTATCGGTTAATAATCCACTGTTATTAAACATTAATGTTAGAAATATCACAAATTTTAGAAAATAAAACAAAACTGCAGACATGACGCTTCACTTTCCCGCCAAGAAGTCCTTGAAAAAGTTTATGTTGGCATCTTATTGCATAAAATGATATATACTTTTTAAATGAAAAAAATTAAATAAATGAAAGTCTTAAGCTATCGCTACACTTTGCTTGCCTTGCACTAATTTTTCTTTAGTGGTTTATGCTTTCCTGTTGAAGTCCAGGCTTGTGGCTTATTGGTAGTGATAATAGTATAAAAAATTCATAAAAGAAGAGAAAAATAAGGAGAGAGTAAAAATATATTTAAAACTATGTTACATGATTGCTATTTAAGTGAGTCCTCGTCGGTTTAAGTCTCCCTACTTATCATCTTACCTGTATTATGTATATTTATGTATATATAGTGTACGTTATTAGTATTTTCTTAAGTGTGTTGATTTATGTAAGTTTACTAATATTTTTTTTTTTACTTTATAGCACCGCCTTTAACCCTCTCTGCTAACCCTATGGTTAACTGGTAGAGAATGCCTTCGGCATTAAGTTCGCCTTTGTATTACTTTTTTGTGTGCAATAAAGATTAAATAAATAAATAATAAATAAATTCATAAAAAACTTTAGAGCTCCGATAGAGCACTTAAGAGTGTCGAGATAAAACAGAAGCTTGAGTGGAGAAGAGTTGAGAAGAGATCCCGCCAAGTTTTTCTCCAGACAGTATATGTAGATATGTCTACGTTTACTTCATTATGTAAGAAATCTATGTATGTGTTACTTATTGTTTCTGTAATGTTCATGCAGTGAGTGCTTAGCAGCCATATTGTTTTTTTAAATAGTTAAGCCTAAATTGTCTTTTAAGTAAAATGTGAAATTTCTTTAGACAATAAAATTCTTTGAACCGATCTACGTGCTGGTAGTAAAAGCCAGAAGCCCAACAAAAGCTTATAAAAATTCTATCTGCCGCAAAAAACATAACTCACAAAAGGGCACATTTTCCCTTTACAAGACAATCGTTGCATGCGCATCTTCACCTGACTTAATACATGCATCAGACAGGAAGCTATAAAAATATACCGGTCTCGCTCACTCACATACGGGAGAGGGGCAACGCGTCTCTCTCGCATGCCGTCGTGGAAAGGATGCGGGCATACGCTTCGTTTTTTAAAATTTGAATAAATTTACACTTTTAAAGGAGGTTTTCGAGTTGAGGTCGATGTTCTGTCCGCCGTCTCGCCAGTCAGCTGGGCATGTGATATTATTACGAAATGGGATAATAACATTCGCTATTTATAAGTCTATGCTGCTGTGTGATTATTTCGATCTTCGTTTGTGTTTTGTTTTAAAAAATACAAAATATCTCATTACCTAGAAATAAAAAACAAATGAAATGTTTTGCATTTTATGCAGGGTATTAATTTATTTTAAATATTGTCTTGATAGTTTAATGTATTTGCCAGTATCTAGTCGTTTTCACATTGAACACAGGAATAAAATTTTATGCAACGTTTTCGTTAATTTGTCACAGTCAAGTTAAGGGTCTCACCACATAACCAGGATCAAGTGATTGACCTGCTTTCTGAAGCACGGAAGCACACATTAATACATCACGCCTGTTTCTCTGTAGGCAGAGATCACATCCTTCCACTTGCTACGATTTCGGCACACACTTTTAGCTTCATTCACACTTATTAATCTTCTCATAAAAGCCCGTCGGCTTAGAGTAATTTTGACATGCCCTTTATCAAAAAATTTCTGAATTTGGTCATGGAAGGTCTTACGTGGTCTTAGGCTTATTATACTCCCACATTTTGCTAATATATTTTTGGTCCCGCGTAATAGGTGGCGAGCCTATTGCCAACATTATTAGTGGGTATTACTGCTCGCGGTCGTGTCTGCCGGTGGTGAGTCCCACACACCCCTCTCGGTCCCCCTTTGGCCGGGAGGCAGTGCGTAAATGCATTTTGCGTACTAATAAAAAAAATTAAAAAAACATTACACATCCAGGGAATACAAAATAAGCTTAAATTCTGTGATCGTTCCGACCAATAAATAAAGAAATATTTAATAACAATTACACTTATTATTTTGTTCCAAGATAAGTATCATTAAGAACTTGTGTTATGGATACTAAATATTAATATACTTACATACTTTTTTTTGTAAATATGTTCGTAATATACATAGGAACACCCAGATCAGAACATATTATATTCACATTCATGCACAAAAATATTTGTCCTATGTGGGAAACGAACCCACGATCTCTATGTGATGCTATATCGATGGTCAAAGATATATAAATATTATCTTAAAATAACTCAGAAATTTCTAATCCATAAACATTCCAACTATCAAATCGATCGAAATCTAAATGAAGCAAGCCTAGAGCGAACACATACCTCTAAAATCTGCAATTCGTATTAGCAGATCGCCTTACACTGCTATCGATAGCCCCATAATGGTCAGCTGCTGAATAAAAGGTATTCATGAAGCCCTTTCTTTGTTTCTAAGATGGCTATTCCGTAACAGTGACAATAACTTATTTTAATGTGTTGTATCTTATATCACGACGGACTGATGATCTGGTCAAGGCGGCGGGAGGCCGATGTATGCAGGCGACTCAGGATCGCTCAATGTGCAAATCTCCTATGTTCAGCAGTCGACGTCATATGGCTGAAATGATGATCTTGTATAAAAATTAATCCTTGAAATGAATCTACGCGCATAACTTTCGAACGTCTGCGTTCTCATTGTATAATTCTTTTTTATTTTATTCGTTATGGTCAGGACAAAGTTAGTATCATCATCATCATTCCAGCTCTTAAACGTCCCACTACTGAGCAAGAGCCTCCTATGAGCACAATTGACTGAATTAATTTTAAATAAAACAGAACAACGGCCTGTCGGGTCAGCTAGTTTTATTAGATATATATTGCGTGTGAGATGCTTGTATTTGTATCATCACAGGAATCACTTTCACAATATCGACTCATTTAAATCTGTTACACGCCCCATGCTGTAATATTTTAGGAAAACAACGCTTCCTTTAGTTTATATCACAATCCAAGAGCCGAACATATCCTTTGTAACTTTATGTACGTTTTAAAGAAATTTGGTTTAATCGTTTCTAGATTACAAAAGTGACGTCCAGCAAGAGCAGTATAGCAATTTGAGTAAGATAAGACGACATTGAAATACTTAATCACATATACCTAAACCGTGTTTTAATATGGTAATGAATATTGCTGCAATAATATATGTTTCTAAATGCTACAAGAATAAAGTAAACAGAAAAATACATCACATTATTATTAAATGTACCAACATATTTACAGTGGTAAATTAGCCATCTCTAACCGTTGACACATTTGTAAAGCCAAATAATGCAATAAAATTATTACTTTTCTGGTTAATTTGCAATTTCGATATATTGAATTTTGCTGTCAATTTTTTACAAGAAAGTTATAGTTACGAATCGACGTTGCCACAGTGATGGAGCTAACGCTTTTAATCTACAGAATATCTTCTTTCGAGAATACTATGCAAACAATTCTTAGAAACTAAAAGCTTGGCGAAAAGTGAAAGGCCGTAGAGCTGAGAATAAATTAGAAGTGACACTTAATTTCCTTTGTTTTAGAACTATTTCTGAGTTATTACTTCCAATATGTGTTTAACATGTGGACTTTTTTGGGTGTTAAGGTTTTGTAATGACAACCGGGAACCAGCAAACGTAAAAGAAGGTTGCACTTAATTCCCTGCCGGCGTATATGCTTCGCAGCTCCTAAATTCCCGAGCCTCGTAAGACATGCGTTGGGTCTGTCTGAATGTCTGACTGCATCGACTGTTTATCAAAATGACGACTTACAATTTAAAAATATTTACTAAAGTTTATTTCGCTACAACTCTTAATTTTGATTGTGGTTCCGTACCGGATGGTCGTTTCTATAATAGCATATCTTAAGTATAATCAGCGGAGGTAAGCAATATTATTTTAGCTCGTATAATCTCGAGTCTCTTAAGCAGGGACTGAGTAAGTGTGCTGGTTCTTTCTGAAACACTGACTGCATTAACTGATTGTCAAACTTTAAAATAAAACCTTTATAGTGTAGTGGGATACTCACGTTTCGTTTTCCGGCGGGAGTGTGTGGGTGTGCTGGTTTTGTCGGAACCACTGACTGCACTGACTGACTGCACCGACTGATTGTCAAAATGACGACTCTCAATAAAATAAAAACTTCATAGGGGCTTACTCACGTTTCGTTTTCTATTTTTTTAGAGTAGAATAGTATGACTTTATATTGGTTCATAACACACAAGTAATGAAAATAAATACAAAATTACAAAATATTTATGAACTCGGCATGTGCCAAGTATTAAAAAACCAATACTTGATGATTTTTTTGCTAGATATACAACTGCTTTGTGGCTTATGCCGCCTACGCATTAGAAATGGCGTGTCTATTAATTTCTATAGCGTATGGTTTAAAATAGTGTTATCTCGGCACCGCGCGCTAATTGGAGGTAAAGAGCGGCGTTAGATGTTAAAAAAAAACTCAAGAGCTTTTCGTTCTCAAACAATCTGTTAAGACACACTTAGCAGACGGTCTTACATGGCACTAAGAAATATCGAATGGGTTTTGCGAGTGACTCAGTGATACAACATTGTTGCATAGTAGTCATCTTAGAGTTTCTTGAACTAAGAGAGGAGGAGAGGAAGAAGTGAGCTTGCAAATCAAATCAATTATTGAATTTGAAATTTTGAATTTGAAATTCAAAGTTCAAATTCAAAATTCAAATTCAAAATTTAAATTCAAAATTCAAATTCAAAATTCAAAATTCAAAATTCAAATTCAAAATTCAAATTCAAAATTCAAATTTAAAATTCAAAGTCAAAACTTAAAAATCTAGCGCGCCCATTCACTGCGGGCGGGAGTTTGATCGGGCAAGAAAATCGTCATCGTGGTTGAACCAATTGTGAGAATTTAAGAAAGCACTGACTTCCTAAATAACAACTGCCATAAATGTTCATGACGGCCGGGACCAATACCTTAACGTGCTTTCCGAGGCATGGAGAAAGTTATAATTACGCACATAAGTTCGAAAAGTCAATAGGTGCGTCACTTAACTTAATTTCGCCACCACGGTTTGAACCCTAGACCCCCTGAATCAGAAGTCTTTAGGTCTCGCCACTGGGCCACCGTCGTTCTCATATTTTTCTACCATTTCTCGTATAGAATTACGAAAGCTCAACCTATGGGGCTCAGTTTAAAATTATTTATCGTAACTTAAAGTTATTTATGACATTATTCCACTTAAATCCAAGTTTATTCCCCTACAACTCTTAAGAGGAGCATAGATTTTGATTGTGGTTCTATACCATCCTCGTTTCCATTATAGCAAATATTAAGTACAGTCAGCAACAAAAAATATCGTTCTATATTATTATCACTTATATTAATAATTTACTAGATGTACTAATAATAATAATAAGTATAATAATAAATATTTCTGACACTTACACCAATTATTTAGTTCCAAGATAAGTATCGTTAAGAACTTGTGTTGTGGATACTAAATAACGGATAAACATACATAAATACTTTTTTTTTTTTGTAAATATATACTTAATATACATAGGAAAACACCCAGACCAAAACAAATATTCATATACACACAAATATTTGTCCTGTGTGGGAATCGAACCCACGACCTCAGGAGTGGAGTGCGGGTATACTCGCCACCACGCCATATCGGTCGTCAAACTTTTACGTCGTACTTTTAATAAAAGTTTTTTATAATAGGTTGGGGAAAAAGTCTTTTCGTATTTTTGTATGAAAAGTCAAGACATTTTTTTCAAAGTTTATTTACATTTATTTACAATATATATGTACCGTTTTGTTGAATAACTTTCTGCCATTTTGTGGGCAGAGACATTATCCCGTTACTGTAGAAACTTTGGGACTTCTGATCAAAAAAACGGGACAAATAGTTTTGGCAGTCCTCTCTTGAGGTCAACCTTACAGAACCTAAAGAATTCTGCAGAGACCGAAACAGGTGAAAATCTGAAGGCGCAAGGTCAGGGCTATATGGTGGATGCACTAGGACCTCCCAGTCGAACTCTCTTAATTTTTGCTGAGTGGCTAAAGATGTGTGTGGTCTAGCGTTATCGTGATGAAAGACCACACCCTTCCTGTTGATCAATTCCGGCCGTTTTCTCTCGACTGCTTCCTTTAATCTCATCAGTTGCTGGCAGTAAAGATCAGAATCGATGGTTTTGCCGGGCGGTAAAAGCTCATAATAAACAATGCCCTTCGAATCCCACCATACACACAGCATCACCTTATTTCGTGTTAGGCCAGGTTTGGCCACAGTCTGTGAAGCCTGGCCAACTTTCGACCACGACCTTTTTCGCACGTTCTTGTCGTACGTGATCCACTTTTCATCGCCAGTTATCAATCTTTTCAAAAACGGCTCGGTTTCATTACGTCTCAATAATGAATCGCAAATGAGTACACGGTTCATTAAGTTTCTTTGAGTGAGCTCGTGTGGCACCCAAATATCGAGCTTTTTTGTTTAACCAGCTTTCTTCAAATGGGTCAAAACTGTTTTGTAGTCAATTCCCAGTTCTTCAGCTACATCGTAACTACTAATATGCCGATCTTGCTCCACTCTTTCAAAAATGGCGTCCATTTTATTCGTAACAGGGCGACCAGAGCGAGGTGCATCTTTAACATCAAAATTTCCGGACTGAAAACGTTTGAACCAAATTTGTGCTACTCTTACTGACACTGCATCAGGTCCACAAACATCACAAATTTTTTTCACTGCTTGAGTTGCATTTTTGCCTTTTTTATAATAAAATTTTAAAATGTATCGAATTTCTTCATTAGATTCACTCATTTTAACGGAGAGAAAAACAAATGAAAAATAGCGGGAAACAACTTTTTTTTATTTTTTTCTTTTCTTTATAATGGAACCTTTTTAATGTTACCAAAACCAGCCAGACACAAATAGTACAGTCAAAAAAAATTATCTACGTTATGCGAAAAGACTTTTTCCCCGACCTAATATATATTTACTTAACAATGCACATAAGGAACATAAGTTAAGACAGAAATTATGAAAGATGTGTATAACGGCAGAGAAAGTTTTAGTTTAAATAGCTGCTAGTTTTTTGGTTGTAAATGAATTATAATCATTCATAACTCTCAGGACATCTTAAAGCAGTAAGCAGCAAACCTACTGGCAAGACTAAAGAAAGTATTACAATAGGGTCTCGTCTTCAAAACCTGATTTTTCGAAAGTAATCTGCGTAATCGCTTGCTCTGTGTCTCAGAAAGCACGTTAAGCTGGTCCTCCCTAATGAACATCTATGGCAGTCGCTATTAGGAATTGAGTTCCTTCTAACAACGTCACAGCTGCTTTAACCAAAGATCTATCGCCGCTCTAAAGATAAAGATTAACTAAATATAAAGAAGAATTGTAAATATAAAGATTATGGTGCTATCTATCTATATTTATGAAAGTAATAGAAATAAGAAAAAGCAATATACCTAATAAATAAATATTTCTGACATTTACACTAATTATTTAGTTCCAAGATAAGTACTACTAAGAACTTATAACGATACTAAACAACGAAAAAAAAAAAACATGTATACATACTTTTTTGCTTTTGTAAATACATAATTAATATACATTGGAAAAAACCCAGACCTGGGGGCCTACCGCCGAGTTCGATGGCAATCGATTATAAGGCAAAATGGATTTCGAATTGATTCTGTCGTACCGCCGAACTCATGGAAATCGAAACAAAATGGCGTTCTCCATTTACCTATTGGTCTGTCACGGACTGAAGGTCATGAATGAGAGGTGGCTGTCGGCAGATTCCCCGGTACGGATTAATGAACGTAAACAAAGTTTGATATAGATGGATTACCGGTAATCCATCGAATTCGGCGGTAGGCCCCCAGAACAAACATTCATGCTTATACACACAAAGATTGGTCCTGTTTGGGAATCGAAATCACGACCTCAGGAGTAAAGTGTGGGTGTACTTGCCACCACGCCATATCGATCGACATACAAATAATACTTTATTTAAGTCTGTTCTGTGTCTAAGCGTCTCTACGGATGGACTGTTCCAACCTTCACTTGTAGACTTTTGGTAATTATTTTAAACGAGACATATAAACAAATTTTAATAATTATTTGTTCTAAAGTTGTGATGGAATACTTAACCGTCAAAATATAATATTGATGTGTTCTTATAAATAATATGTATAGTTAGATTCAAATTTCATTTATTTATTTAACAATTTATGTACACACAAAACATATATTAGATAAAAATGGAATTTTACAAGAAAATTACAATGAAGCTGCTTATTCCAAAAGGAATCTCTTCCAGCAGTCCGAAATAAGAAAAAAGCATTGAACAGTGGACGACATTGTGTAAACAAAACACTAGAAAATAAAAAAAAGAACAAAAAAACATTCAACATTATTTTAAAAATATTTTAATTTTATGATGATGATTGTTTCAACCCCGCCCCACCCCTTTTTTTCTTCTTAAAGTTGCGTACCCAGCAGCGACTATAACATTGGTTTTAAAATTATGTGACAGCTATTATGGTGTTGTAATAAATATTTATAACTTGAAGCTTAATTACAGTATGTATTTGAAAGATGTTTTAAGTATATTCTGAAATTAGACCCTACAATATGTGTCCGACTGTACACGAGCAGTGTAATAACTTGGCCTTTGTCCATTGACTTCGATATCAATATAGTAGCCAGCGAGTTCCGCACTGACGTACAGTCATAAACTATTAAGTATTATTGTTGTGCAGCCACCCCGTATTAAGTTAAGCTTAAGGCTACGCATACCGCTTGGGCTTTCTTGCATATACAATCATACATACATTCACGCCTGTTTTCCCGAAGGGTTAGACAGAGGCATATTACACGCCCACACTTCGCCAAATATATAGTTGGTCCCACGTAAAACGTGGCGAGCCTATTGCCTATTGCCTCTTACCGGGCAATGATATGTTCACCTGGGCCTCGTTCGTTGATCGGCAGGTGAACCACTTGCAGGTGAGGTTGGCTTGGGCTCCTTTGGTCTTGATAGGATTCCTTTACACCCTTTCTTGCATATAGTGGATAAACAGCGTTTGCTAGAGGTACAGCAAAACTAGCTATTTAATTAAAAGACGATAAGGCACTTATGATGTCCATTTCACTTCATTAAATCAGCTTTAGTAGGTCCACTGCTAAAATCTAGCCTCCTCAATAGATTCCTTCTGTTGGGGATATTTGCCCATAGTCAGCGCTCTCGGCAGGCGGGTTGGTGATCGCAGTACCAGATTGTACGCAGGATGCCGCTGCCGCCCATCATCTGGTAGAATTTCTATTCGACGATTGTTATCACTCCCCATGAGACAAGAGGGGTTACCACTACTCTAGACCTACTACATCTTCTACTCCCCCTATTTCTACTCCATATCTCTAGCATTGATGTATTTTTTTAAAATTTTATTTGTTTTGATAAATCTAATGATCTTCTTGATCTCAAAGACAATATAGTATATATTAATATATTTTATACATATGTGTAGAAATACTACTGGTATGCGCCACCTTAACTCCCCCGCTCGTCTCATGGTAGTTATTTTTTAATCGCTCTATTCATAGAGTTGAGAGACGACGTATTGAAATTTGTCTTTGACAGGTGGACGAAGAATTATATAAAATAAATATTCTACCTTCATGTACTTAATTTTATTAAAAATAATTTAAAATTCTTTTTTTTTATTTCTTATTGATATGGACTCGATTAAAGTATTTGTCAATGTCATGTATGTTGATACATACATTCACGCCTGTTGCCCCGAAAGGGTAGGCAGAGGCAAAGTATACGCCCACACTTTGCTATTTACATTGTCGATCCAACGTAACAGATGGCGAGCCTATTGCCGCTTGCTGGGATCTGTGATGTTCGCCAAGGCCTCGTCTGCACCATTGCAGGTGAGGTTGGCTTGGGCTTGGGCTTTAGGATTCCTATTTATAACTGTATATTAATAAGTAATGTAATGTAATACTGTAATGTAATACTTTAATGTAATACTATAATGTAATTAGTTATAGTTATTTTCATATGCATTCTATATTGTGCAGCGGTTTCATAATTTAGGTATAGACAGGTAAAGTTTCTCATACTCAAGTCAAAGTCAAAGTCATTTTTTCAAGTTTGATCCTACGAAAGTCAAACTTAAAACCTAACGCGTCAAGTATTGGAGACTTTTCTAGAAACTTCTATAGTCAAGTAAACTTTGTCATACTCAAATCAAAAATTAAAATGATTTTATTCAAGTTTGATCCTACGAAAGTCAAACTTAAAACCTAACGCGTCAAGTAGTGGAGACTTTTCTAGAAACTTCTATAGTCAAGTAAAGTTTCTCATACTCAAGTCAATGTCAAAATCATTTATTAAAGTTTGATCCTACGTAAGTTAAACTTAAAACCTAACGTGTCAAGTAGTGGATACTTTTCTAGTAACTTCTATAGTCAAGTAAAGTTGGCCATACTCAAGTCAAAGTCAAAATCATTTAGTCAAGTTCGATCCTATAAAAGGCAAACTTAAAACCTAACGCGTTAAGTAGTGGAGAGTTTTCTAGACCTTTCTATAGCCAAGTAAAGTTTGTCATGCTCAAGTCAAAGTCAAAAATATCATTTATTCAAGTTTGATCCTATGAAAGTCAAACTTAAAAAAGTGTTAATAACTTGACAGTCATGCTCCTGTTATAGCACATCCTGCACATTCGTTAGGCATTTTTTGGATAAACATACAGCTTTGCTCAAATATAAATTAAAAAAGTAAAACTAAATATGTATATAAACATTTTAGTTATATCTTTTGTAACATTTTATTAATAATTATTATTACTTTAGCTTATAATGTCATTTGCTTGGATTTTTTTATATTGTACAAAATATATTTGAATTAACTGTACTGTATTTATAATTTTTATTTGTTGTTTTCTTTTCTGTGCGTGGGTATAATTAACCTGAATAAAGAACTTAATATTATTATTATAGCAAGCTTTTATATACTGCAGTGTCCACATCTATCAAACGGGCCGTGCTTGAGCTACTTTGTGGTAAAAAAGTCTATGTCTAAATACCAGCGTGTTTAAGTACAAAACCACAAACGTTTAATTTTTAAGCCCAGCTGGCCGTCTTTCATTTCTGAACTCAGCTGTCCCGTATTTCGGCGCCTGTCTTTCTATTTTCACTGCAGGACGGAAACGGGACAGCCTAGCGTGTTTACTAAAATACTAAACAATCAGCTTGTCCAAAAGGAAAACAATGGGTTTCGATCGTAAATTGTAATTAAAAATTACTATTACGAATGCGCATTTATGATATTACCTTGAATTGCACTGAGTCAAAAACAAATTATGTCATAAATATTTGTTTATAATTTTAATGCTATACTTTTTTGAAGCGCTCGTAGCTCTGCGGTGCTCGGTGGTCGGAAACGATCACCGAAGTACAGCAGAGTTTACAGAGGTCAGTCCCTGGATGGGTGACCGTTTGTGTAGCATTTGATATCGAGCGCTTACGTGCTTCGAAAGGCACGTTAAGCCGTTGGTCCCGGTTATCACTAAATGTGGTAGTCGTTAAGCCATGTAAGAGGCCAAATGGGCGGCTTGAAAAATTCTAACAGCAGGACGCCATTCACCTGCCTCCGCCAATCCGCACTAGGTCAGCGTGGTGGAGTATGACCCAATACCCTCACATCTTGATATGTGAGAGGAGGCTCGTGGTCAGTAGTGGGACGTTAATGGGCTGTGATGATGATGATGACTTTTTTTTTTACAACACGATGGCGTAAGCATCCTGCGTACTGGCTTCAACTACAGGGTGTCCTCGCTTGAAGTTAGCACGCAGGATGACGCTGCTGCCCATCATCTGGTAGGATTTCTCTTTGTCGAACCTTACATAAGATGAGGGGGGTGGAACTGTTCTAGGCAGATATCACACGACACAATATAATGTAAACTATTAAGGAGCTATTAATGTTCAGCAGTGGGCTTTATATGGCTGAAATGATGACGAATTTTCTAACTAGACCAAACAATGTATATATTTATTTATGTGAATATTTATTGCTATTCCAGTTCGATTAGTGTGAATTCGATTTATAAGGCTATATATCATAATAATTATTGTTAATTAGAGCACTCTATTCAGCTATCCTACTTGAATACTTCTTATAATGTCCTGTCCATCTCAAGGTTGCCTGGAAGAAATTGCTGTGAGCAATAAGGCCGCCCATTGTACAGTTAATTTTAATGTAATTTTTGTTTCAATTGCTGTATTTCTCTTTATTTTGGTGTACAATAAAGTGTTTATTCATTCATTCATTCATTCAATGTCTTTCGAACATTCCTTCTTATCAGCTGATTAGAAGACCAAGGCACATTAAGTCACATTGTGCAACAAACAAATCAGTCAATAAGCAAATAATCTAACAATAATTTAAACTTATCACGAACTTAATAATCCACTAACTAGCATTACCAGTTTCAGTGTTATTAAATATAGATCCATCATAGCACTCTACTCTGTAATCTACGGAACTGGTCTGCTCGTAGGGTTGTCGCAGACCTAATTAGGCTATTTAATACAAAATTAATCCGACTATTAAGAACTTAGTTTTGAGGAAACCTAATTTTGTTCACATTCGATTGTTGCACACGATAAGTATAAGTACTTATAAGGTTAAAATATGTATATAAACATGCATATAAACATTAGGCTATTTAATACAAAATTAATCCGACTATTAAGAACTTAGTTTTGAGGAAACCTAATTTTGTTCACATTCGATTGTTGCACACGATAAGTATAAGTACTTATAAGGTTAAAATATGTATATAAACATGCATATAAACATTAGGCTATTTAATACAAAATTAATCCGACTATTAAGAACTTAGTTTTGAGGAAACCTAATTTTGTTCACATTCGATTGTTGCACACGATAAGTATAAGTACTTATAAGGTTAAAATATGTATATAAACATGCATATAAACATAAGGCTATTTAATACAAAATTAATCCGACTATTAATAACTTAGTTTTGAGGAAACCTAATTTTGTTCACATTTGATTGTTGCACACGATAAGTATAAGTACTTATAAGGATATTCAAACTTTCAGTTCAAAAATAATTGTGTGCGCGAGTGGAAGCTGAAGAACTCTGACATAGCTAATAAATAACATAATATAAACTTTTTTATTTTACAATTTAATATTAAGATAGTAGAAACAACATATAAAAAACACTAATACGGGGATAACCAATGTCGAAATAAATATATTCCAATAGTTTTATTCCATAAATATTACATATAAGTTTTTCGATACGTAGCTTTGAATTTGAAATTACACATGACTCTCTGATCTTAGTCTCTTTGTGATCACGCGTCATTCTAAGACTAAGACTATTCTAAGACTTGACGCGGGTATAGGTTATCATGTCATGGTTCCTGCACTGCAAACATTCTTGCACCCCATGTGTGACCTAGGTTGCCGTAAAGGCGACTGGGGCAATGGAACTCTAGGGAAGGGTTAGCCAAATTCCACCATAACACACGTTTCACCCAGAGATCTCGCTATGTTAATATTGCTAAAAAGTTTTGTCTTCTTTTCTTTTAAACTCGTGACTGCAGAACACAAGTTTTTGTTGTTTAAATATTAAATACTAGCTTTTGCCTATGACTTCGTTTGCGTGGAATAGTGACTTCCGGCAGGTTTTTGGTTTTACCCACATAGTTCCCGATCTCGCGGGATTTGTGAGAAGTGACCGCTCCCGAGGGATTTTCGGGATAAAAACTATCCTATGTCCTTTCTCGAGTTCCAAACTATGTCTGTACCAAATTTCATTTAAATCGGTTCGGTAGTTTAGGCGTGAAGAAAAGACAGACAGACAGACAGAGTTACTTTCGCATTTATAATATTATATATTATATATATCATATTATATTATATATATTAGTTTGGATTTTTTATTGTAACTGGGGGGAGAATAAACCAACCTTGACGATTTTCTTGCCCGTTCTTTTACTCTTAGGCTCCCGCCCGCAGTGAATGGGCGCTTTAGTTTATAAGTATGACATTCATAAAAGCTCTATTGAGCCAAAGTTCAATAGATGCTTGTAAATTTTTTTTTAAAGTCAGCTAAAAATGTAAAGAAATCGCATAGTACAATATCGTCGTTGTTCTGGGAAAACCCAGTAAAAAACTTTTTTCATAAAATGAGTTAACACAAATAATCAACTCAGTTTTTCATGTTCTTCGTCTGCGAAATATAATAGCATGATATTGAAACACAAAAACTTAAGTTAACATGTTTTTTAATAAAAATATTTTTATCTGAACTATCATTTTCCTATAACTCAAATTAGGTAACCATCTATTTACAGGGTTTTCCCAGAACAACGACGATATGTGACAACCCTATGTCAAGCCCACTCGTCAAGTGTTGCAAGTTAAGCGACAAATTGCCAACGGCTTACTGAAACAAGTATGCCTTTTTTAAATGATTACCACATTTATTTTAATCTCCTTTTATGAATATCGCCGTTGAAAAACGCTTCAGGGTACCGTCGGAGTACAGAGACTTTCTAGCTTTGTAGCAAAATATACTTATTGGTTAACTGACAATATACTCCATTGTATTATATCTCATAGCTCTGCGGTATTTGGTCTAACTACTTTATTACTTTCACTTTCACTTTGGCTGATGCACCTTACTTACACTGAAACAGAAGAAATTCTCCCCTCTAAAAAGTAATATGCTGTAACCTTTATTTTGTTACCGTTACTATTTTTGTATATATATTTACAGAAATGGTTATACATTATTAGCAAACAATACACACACACACACACGCACACTAACACACACTCACTTGCAGTTTTACTCACTTACTCGCTCACACACACCCATTCATTTCCTTTTACGTGTTTTTTTTTTAAATTATTATTTTATATTGAATGTCTGATGTATTATTTTTTTTGATGTTACTTGATCTTTTTATGTAACATAATTATGTAATTATTTATTAATAAATGAACCGGAGCTACAAAGACGGAAATTATTGTACAATTAATATTTGTAACTCACTTATGGTTATTGCGACACAGGCCTGCGAGCCTAGTGTAATAGCCACTGTAATTCATTTCCTTTGTATATGCTATATTGGTAAATAAACGATTATTATTATTATTACTTTCCATATTTATGTATTAATATTGTACATTAAACATATAACGTAATATAATTTAACGTTTCAAAGGACAAGTACTATCACCGAAGTAAGGATGTTCAGAGAGGTCATTCTTAGGATATGTGACCAATTGTGTGGAATTGAAATCGAGCGCTGCTGTGCTTTGGAAAGTGAAAGTGAAAGTTGATTAGATGAATACAGTGACAGCACTAGTTTTAGACTTGGTCTAACTTTAGATCTCATTTTTTAATAAGCCCCCGATAGTCTGCAATTCAGAGGACCACGGTTGAAAACTCTGGTCATGAAAGCAAGCATGAAAGCAAGCACTAGTTTCAAACCTGGGGGCCTACCGCCGAATTCGATGGATTACCGGTAATCCATCTAGATCAAACTTTGTTTTGCGTTCATTAATCCGTACCGGGGAATCTGCCGACAGCCACCTCTCATTCATGACCTTCAGTCCGTGACAGACCAATAGGTAAATGGAGAACGCCATTTTGTTTCGATTTCCATGAGTTCGGCGGTACGACAGAATCAATTTGAAATCCATTTTGCCTTATAATCGATTGCCATCGAACTCGGCGGTAGGCCCCCAGGTCTAACTTTAGACATTGTTTTGAAATAAACCCCTATGTGTGAATCCGGATTGTAACAAGTGGAAGCATATAATAGAAATTTCAAAGTAATGTGCGTAATTATCGCCTCGGAAAGTATGTTAAGCCGTAGTCTCAACTGTCGTAATCATCTATGGCAGTTAGAATTAATAGAACACCATAGAATGATATTTTCCTCTATTTTGCGGAGATCAGACAACAGTCGCTTTGGGTAATAACTGAAATTCAACCAAAATCTAGTTTAGCTTAAATATAGTCTAGGGAAACCGGGATAGTGCTTAGATGATGACAAAATATTTATGATATCAGCCTTATGTAGTCCACTGTTGAACATTAGCCTCCCGAATAGATAAATAAATATTTTTGACAGTTATTTAGTTCCACGATAAGTATCATTAAGAACTTGTGTTATGGATACTAAATAACGGATAAACATACAAAATACATACTTAATATATATAGAAAAACATCAAGATCTGAAAAAATATTCATGTTTATGCACACAAAGATTTGTTCTGTATGGGAATCGAACCCACGACCTCAGGAGTGAAGTGCGGGTATACTCGCCGCCACGCCTTATCGTTCATCGAACTACCCACAAACTACGAGCGCATCCATAAAACAAGTACTTTTCTTAATTATGACCCGTCATAACGAAATAGCTCGGCTTCCATTAAAACGAGGCGTATAAAAAACGAATAAAACCGAGTAAATGACGCATAAATGGGTGACACGCCTGTAAGCAGACCGAGCCCATAAAACGGAAAAATCTGACCCAATTAACATAGCGTCGTTTCAGCGTTGGTCGTGAAGACATCGTTGTTCTGAGGCTCCTATCTTACCTGAAGATGCCCTGTGTAAGGGCGAAATACGTGTCGTGTTGAATAGTTTCTCGATTTTTCGGGAAATTATAGTAGCGCGGGAATTGTTACAAAGATATTTTTAATCCATCACTTGCTTAATATAGTGTTGTTAGGTAAATTGGAATTTTACCTTTTATGGGTAAACAGACATAATTAAATTTGCTTCTAGAATACGAAACAATAACTCGTAAAATATACGCAGTATGGTAGCGGCAGCTTAAAGATCTCTCTGTTAAAAGTAAACTACGGTACAACTAAAATACGAGTTTTGTCACATCATTATTTCATATAGGTAAGGTATTGACATGAAACGCAGAAATTATCGTGCAAAAGTCAACGACATTGTCTAATTTACTTAGGTGTTTAAATAATAAACAATATTTTTAATTTTATTGTCAACAAAAATGATGTCATGTTAATAGTTGTTTCTTCAAAACCACCAAGAGAAGTCGCTACTTGTACTTAGAATCGCGCTATCGTTTCCATTTTATTTTACTATAAGACAGTGACTTATTTGTTTACAGGTATGTTCTTTCAAAGTGTGTGTTAATAATAAATAAAGTGAAGCAAAAGTATCAGTATATGTGATTTGTGAATCCTGAACTTAATGAAAATATACAGACATAAATCGAAAATTTTATCTGAAATCCATGTAATAAGTTACAGTCATCGTACAAAACATAAATAGATTTAACTAAAATAAAATAGCATCGTTATCCTAGCATTATCCCGGTTGCCCTAGACTTAAGCTTAGGGTCCAGGGTCTGCTCACTGGCTTAAGCAGATATGACTGAAATGCAGTTACATGGAGCGATTGCAGTCTGACCTCCGCAATCTAGAGGGCAACATCATTATATGTTTAAACCAGCTGTCAGGATGTTGGAAGGCACTGACTTCCTAATAACGACTGCCATAAATGTTCATGACAGCCGCGACCAACGGCTTAACGTGCTCTCCGAGACACGGAGCAAGCGATAATTAAGCATATAACTTCGAAAAGTCATAGGTGCGCCACCAGGGTTTGAACGTAAGACCCTCTGAGTTGGAAGGCAACGGGTCTCGCCACTGGGCTATGTAACTAACGTACCGACCGATATGGCGTGGAGGTAGGTTCGATTCCCACACAGGACAAATCTTTGTGTGCATGAACATGAATATTTGTTCTGGTCTGGGTGTTTTCCTATATATGTTAAGTATATATATTATTTACAAAAAAAAAGTATTTAAGTATGTTTATCCGTTCTTTAGTATCCATAACACAAGTTCTTAATGATACTTATCTTGGAACTAAATAATTGGTGTGATTGTAATGAAATATTTATTTATTTATTTACTATCCTTTTTGAGTTGTTGACAGGTTGCAGACCACCCCATGGGCGTGAGATAATTGTATGTTTGTGTGTAAACATACTTATCACTATGAGACATCAGTCTTGTCGTGATAAATAGAATACCAAGAGAAATTCCTACCTCAACCCAAAACTTATGCAAGATTTGAACCCCCGCATTCCTGATTTCACAGCCAACACTACACAAGAAGACGATCGTTAACTTTGGCCATAAACTACTGAACAAATATAGACTTTGTTGCGTGCTTATAATGCCTTAGGCATTTATTTTTAGTTCCTGGCTCAATTTCAGCGATTATGAACTGCCATGTTGAAAACTTAATTAATGATCGCAAATTACCTACTGCGTCTTCCTTAAATATGATAAATCGAACGAACTTCTTTCATTATCATCCTGGCACTATCCCGGTTCTACCCAGGGTCTGCTCACTGGTCTAGATTATCACTATGTGTGATTGTCGTTAAGCCAAGGTAAAAAGTTTCCTATAGGACTGTTTTATAGGCCAAAATTATCATACATACATACAGTCACGCCTGTTTCCCCAAAGGGGTAGGCAGATGCATATTATACGCCCACACTTCGCCAATTACATTGTTGGTCCCACGTAATAGGTGGCGAGCCTATTACCTTTTACCGGGTACTGTTATGTTCGCCAGAGCCTCGTCCGTTGATCGGCAGGTGCACCACTTGTCCCCCCCGACTGGTCTCCACCTTGTCGTGGTGGGGGGGCTGAGTACCTCCCGGTAGGGCGCAGGAGGCGCTAGGGAAAAGGTAACACCCAGAGACCGACGACTCTGGGTGCCCTTAGTACTGACTACCGGGGGGGAAACTAAGAGGGACCTATGGAGGGCGCTGCGGGTAGGCCAGGAGGGCCTTCCAGCAGCGCCAGGAGGGTCTAGGCAGCGGGGGCAGGGGGCCCCTGCTGTCTAACCATGGACCCTCCGGGAAGTCGGCCACACACGCTATGGTCGCAGGGGGAGGTAGGAGGGGCGCGTCCACTGCGCCTCTCTGAGGAGGTCCTCCCGGTTTTGGTCCGGGGGACGTTGGCCGCAGGCGGGGTGTCAGAAGCTGCAACCCAGGTACTGGCCCCCGCCTCTTTCTCAACAAGCGGCGGGCGTCGTCGGAAGATTTTTAGTGGGTATTGCTGCCGGCGGTCGTGTCTGCCGGTGGTGAGTCCCACACCCCCTTTCGGTCCCCCTTTGGCCGGAAGACAGTGCGTAAATGCATTTTGTTACCGACGTAAAACAAAAAAAAAAGGTGCGTCACTTGCAGGTGAGGTTGGCTTGGGCTCGTTAGGTCTTGGTAGGATCCCTATACACCTAAATTATCACCATGTGTGAGTGTCATTATGCCAAGTTAAAAAGTTTCCTATAGGACTGTTTTATAGGCCTAAATTAACACTATGTGTGATTGTCGTTAAGCCGAGTTAAAACGTTTTGTATAAGACTGTTTTCAAGATCTACTTAACTTTTGATCTAATAGCATCTGTGTGAAATGCCCAGTAATATTATACCTACATACTACCAAGACTTAGGGTGCTCCTTCAGTTCACTGGTGCTTTGCTGCGATGCTGTGGATGCATTTGATACTAACCAATCATGTTCAGTGGTCCTTATAGCATAGCACTGCCTGGCTCGTCTTGCCTGTATTATGTATATGTAGTGTATTTTATTAGTATTTTCATAGTTGTGTTCATTTATGTAAGTTTATTAATATATTTTTTTTAGTTCATACCACCGCCTTTAACCCTCTCTGCTAACCCTATGGTTAATTGATAGAGAATACCTTCGGCATTAAGTTCGCCTTAGTGTTACTTTTTTGTGTGCAATAAAGATTAAATAAATACAAAAATAAGCACTGTTAGGAAGTGATTTGTTGTGTAATAAATATTAAATACATGAATATGCACTTTTAGGAACTAATTAAACTAAGGCAAGCAGAGATATTAAGCTTCTCCTTGTTACATTTCAGATACACTAGTGCTGTCACTTTTATTTGTTAAAATAAAGACAGAGACAACACTAGTTTTAAACCAGGTCTAACTTTAGATAATATTGTTTTGTACTAAGCCCCTATTAGTTTTTTCGCTCATTAATCTTCTCATACACTGCTTTTCTCCAAAAGCTTTTTCTGGGTATGTTCAGAAACTGGTTTAACTATGATAATATATAAATCCTTTAGTGCATTTAATATTACAATTTAAGTCATAGTAATACAAAACAATTGGAAAGGTGAACTTATCCCTAAAGCATGTGGAGTAAAAAGAAAAAATGCAATATTACATCAAAAAAAAATTATATTAATAAATTACATAGAAAATAATCACAATACTTACATACTTATGTAAATAAATATATATGTTAAAAAACCTACATATATACAAAACACATAAAACATTATTATCTTAGCCGTTTTTTGTCCTTACCGTATTCAAATCTAAAAATAAAACTAGAAATAATAATTTCACCCACAACCAGACGTCACAACTTCCTAATATCTGTTTGTCACGACATAGCCTAATTATAACAGTATGCCAACAAAGTTTTACATTTGAAACTTGTTCAGTGAGCTTGGTGCAAATTGAAGTTGAACTTTAAATGACTATAGGTGTCAGCTCAAAAAGATCGATAGTATGATTAACAAGGAAGTGTGTGCGTGTTTTATAGCCAAATAAATAATAGCAATTACGAAGTAAATCTTTCATTAATTTCTTTTCATTTTGACGACCGATATGGCGTGGAGGTCGGTATACCTACACTTCACTCTAGAGGTCATGGGTTCGATTCCCACACAGGACAAAATATTTGTGTGCATGAACATGAATATTTGTTCTGGTCTGGGTGTTTTCCTATGTATATTAAGTATGTATTTACAAAAAAAAAGAAGTGTTTAAGTATATTTATCCGTTGTTTAGTATCCATAACACAAGTTTTTAATGAAACTTATCTTGGGACTAAATAATTGGTGTAACTGTCAGAAAATATTTATTTATTATTATTTTATTTTTTACTGTTTTCAGTATGATGTTGTTTGCCTTTTTGTTTATTGTTGTTTATATTTTATTTTTTTCTCCTTATACGTTTAGTTTTAGAAACATTTTGTAAATAATTATAAATATAAGATGTACGTTCCGCACTGCACCCAAAATGGCCCAGCTGAAAACCAGCGCTAGAACATTGGACTAGCATATGCTGAGTTGGGTCATTTTGGTGCATCATATAAACATTTGTAAATGGTTTTTAGTTTTAATTTTTAATTGCATTGTGCACCAATAAACATTTTTTATTATTATTTCTCTTCGTCGACTCTTACGACTCTTGAGGACATGAGATGGGAACAGGTGGTGCCACCTAGCCTTCTAGGCCGATACCACAGGGCAACACGACACGGCAGTGTAATCGTGCAGCGACTTAAATCACGAAACACGGATTTTTAAGTAATTAATTTTGTCTTCACTAATAACTAGCTACAAGTCTCTACATGAATTAAGTAAATCACAAACCCATCATGATAATCATCATTACCCCTACATGCAGTCCACTGCTCAAATAAGTTTCCTAAATTCTATAATCCCGGGTCTTCGGGGCATGAAACGGCATTTTTGCAGGCAGTTCAATTCAATCAATTATTCTGAACAGTATAGGTACATAGTGTGGAACAATTTTATTATATAAATTACATGCGAATACAAATGTCAAATTGGTGAGGTTATCAAAAATATATATAGAATGATTATTTGATTTAATCAACAATAATTAGAAATTAACAATATAAAAGTCACATATAATAAAAAAAAATTAAACATTGCCATCATCAATAAATTCATTCATGTTATAAAAACCGTTTTCTAAAAGATTTTATTCTTGAGTTCAAAGTCAAAGTCAAAAATACTTTATTTCATAAACTATTACATAGTACTTGAAAACGTCAAAATTATAAAAAAATAACAAAAACAAATAAAATATAACTATACTAAAATCACGAAGCTTAGATTCACTTGCAACCAAATAATTAAAAAAAACAAAAAACATTTAAGTGCAAGCGAATCTAAGTGCCAGTTCCGAGCCACCGCTCTGTAAGAAGAACTGGCAAGAAACTCACAGGCTATGCTCTTTTAAATTATCGATTGGTTAGTAACAATCTTCATTTGTCTGTGACGCTATACAATGCAACATAATATAACAATATTCATGCTTTAAGTCATTCATATTAGAATAGCCTGTATGAAACGGCGGTTTAATCCCAAGCATTTTTATCAGCCATATAGTCTTTAATAGAATAATATCCCTTTGAAGACAGCTTGCGTTTTATTGTTAATTTAAATTTATTTAGGCTTAATTGCGGTAGTAGCTTAATTGTGTAGTTGAAGTTACTCTTATAGAAAATATTTTTTAACTCGTTAGGTAATCTTTGAAATATGTGTATTGACTGATGGTAAAAATACATTGCTCGATTGAATTAACCCTGGGTATAAATTTATGTTTTTTTTTAATGTGACACATCATAATAAATACATACTGCCTGATGTTAAGCAGTCAATGCATTCCAAAATAAACGAAAGCGCTTTATACCGTGAAATAAACACGGCACAAAGCGCACCCACTCATGACGGCCTGCTAAAACGCCGTTTCACGCCCCGCTTAAAAGACCCGGGATAATAGGAAATAGGAAACACATGAGCCGGCAGCGAATTCCAGAGCTAAGCGGTCTTGCTCAGAAATACTTTACAAATTTCTTAGTTCGTTTTTTAATTTCTCCTTGTACTTTCTCTTATCTTTCTTTCTTATTGAGTTTCATACTTACAGCCATGAATGGGTGTGCTTTTTACCGTCCTAATTCCATCCACGGTATGAAGCTCTTTCATTTGTTTTGAAATGCATCGACTGCTTGCCATAAGGCAGGATGAAGTCATTAGGCGTGACACATCAAAAATATTTTTATGTAAGTATTAAAAATTCATAGAAAAAAAGACTAATCACTTTGCTAACTAAAATACCAGCTAATTTCTTTTGCGGCTCATTTTTCAGCGCTGACCTTCGTAATGACATTCACATTCAATGTCGCAGTTTTCGCCGCTCCTTTGACGCGTATATGTTTTAGTATTGTAAGAATTCCGGATTAGTATAAAAATTCTAGTTTTTATTCATCTACATAAGGTGAAGAGCGAATTTGATACATGAAGTATATGCTTTATTTTATAATAATAGGCAAAGAAAGTATCTGCTCTAGTTTTGAACATACATAAATACATTCACGCCTGTTTCCCCGGAGGAGTAGGCAGAGGCATATTATACGCCCACACTTCGCCAATTATTTAGTTAGTCCCACGTAATAGGAGCCTATTGCCGCTTACCGGGCACTATTCGCCAGAGCCTCGTCCGGTGATCGGCAGGTGCACCACTTGCAGGTGAGGTTGGCTTGGGCTCCTTAGATCTTGGTAGGATCCTTGGCGAAGTGTGGGCGTATAATATGCCTCTGCCTATCCCTTCAGGAAAAAAAGTCGTAAAAGTATGTATGTATGAAATGGATAATTTTGGATTGGATAAGTTTGGCTTGGTATAGATGTTTCCTATATTTACAAAATATTATGGGTGTATGGGATCTTACTAAGATCTTGGGAACCCATGCCGAATGTATCATCTGTGTATACCATGTTTGTGCAAATAAAAAGTTGTTATTATTATTATTACCTCACCTGCAAGTGGTGCTCCTGCCGAGAATTTATGATGTCTGTCATGACACAGAATGTTGTAATTGGGTTAGGTTGGTTGGGTATCTACGAAAGACCAGTTGTCGAGGCATCACTTAGATGCTCCGGCAATGCTGAATAAGATACCTTTTCATAATCATTTATACATGTAGGTATCTTCTGTCTTATTTTATTGTTTATACATGGTTATGAGTATACGTTTTTCTTTCTTTCTTTCTAATTAGAACTGGTCTGAGAAATTATCCATATTCTGTGCAGACTATCAGCACTCGAACCAAGAAATTTGGTAAGTGGTTCCTGATTAAGACCATTAAGCTTTAGAATACGCTGCCGGCTCATGTGTTTCTTAGTTCCTAAAATCCCGGGTATTTTAAGCGGGGCGTAAAACGTCATTTTAGCAGGCCGTCATGAGTGGGTGCGCTTTGTAACGTGCTTACTTCACGGTATGAAGCTCCTTACCATCAAACAGTCTATCAATCTAGTCATTAAAACGTGTCACAATATAAAAAAAATTATAGAGTTTAGAGATGTTATAAAAATACGAATTTTCATACCTATAGCTACTTAAATCTACACCGCTGTTAAATTATAGTTAGCACTGCGCCCATATATACGTAGTCACGCGATAAGTCTGAACAAACACCATTATCATTTCCCATAATAATTACCTGAATTTCGCAACCCAAGGTAAGCTTTTCTTGTCTATATTTAAATTTGCTTGACAATGGAAATTAGATTTGAAGTCAAGGTAACATACATTATATCGCACTTTTAGATTTGATGAGACCTTTATCAAAAATTCTAGTTTTTGGGAATCGGCGAATGAAGATTGACCACTTTGACCAGATATTGTGTATAATTAGAAAATGTTTGTATATGATTGAAAATTAAAAATTTTGTGTATAATTTGAGACTTTGAACTATAATATACTGATATAAATAAATAAAAATAAATAAATATTTTCTAACAATTACACCAATCATTTAGTTCCAAGATAAGTATCGTTAAGAACTTGTGTTATGGATACTAAATAACGGATAAACATACATAAATACTTTTTTTTTTTGTAAATAAATACTTAATATACATAGGGAAACACCCAGATCAGAACAAATATTTAAGTTCATGCACACAAATATTTGTCCTGTGTGGGAATAAAACCCATGACCTCTGGAGTGAAGTGCAGATATACTGACCTCCACGCCATATCGGTCGTCAAAATTATTTAAATTTAATTTAAATCTTAAGATTTTTCTCTATAGTATTCAAACGAATTTATATCTCCCAGTTTTAGATTGTATAGGTGGCCTAGATGGCTAGGTGCATCGGCGATGTTTGCGGAGGCCAGAGTCCGTTGAAATTTCCCCGTTAATTCGCAAAAAGACGGGGCTCACTTCTAAGTAGAATGAGATCTAGTTCCAACAGAATCCTGGACATGTTAATAAGTAAGTTTGATGCAACAATAATTAGGCCGGGTTTTAATTTTGTTAGTATTTAGTTTTAAAATTCAAAAAATTCTAAATATAAAATCATTTATTCAAGTTTGGCTCAATAGAGCTCTTATGAAGGTCAACATTTAACGCGCCCATTCACTGCGGGCGGGAGCTTGATCGTATAAGAATGGGCAAGAAAATCGTCAAGTTTGATTTTTTTCCCGTTTATTATTATTATTGTTTTTACTAACACTTGTCTTTAAGTTGTGTCAACTAATAACAATTGGATCATTGCTTTTAAATAAATAAATTTAAATAATTTATTGATTCAGGCGTTACTTTGCGGAAATCCATTGTAAGCAAGTGGACTGCACTCTCGTTTCAGCGTTGGTCGTGAAGATATTGTAGTTCTGAGGCTCCTATCTTACCTGAAGATGCCCTGTGTAAGGGCGAAACAAGTGTCATGTTGAATAGTTTCTCGATTTTTCGAGAAATTATAGTAGCACGGGAATTGTTACAAAGATATTTTTAATCCATCACTTGCTTAAATGAATTTATTATTTATATACCTTTATAACTCTGAAGGTGCGTGTGTGACGTCTGGTACCAGCCTACGTGCACCACCCTTTCTTTCGTGGGGAGTCGTAAAAGTTGACATAGAGAAATTCTACCGGATGATGGGCAGCAGCGTCATCTAGCGTAATGGGTAGAACTGCGATCAGCAAACCGCCTGCTCATCTTGTTGCATGAGTAAATATATGTGAACTCGTATAATATGCGCTGCTGCCAATCATTTTCTTCGTCGCTCTTATGAATCCACATGAGATGCAATTTTCTTGGCTTACACATAATCTTAGGACTTCTCTTCGTCGACTCTTACGACTCCCCATAAGATTCTATTGGGTGGTTTACATATATCCTATATTGCACATTCAACAATAAGAAGAGACACATATCACATTAAAAAAAACAAGAACGAATGTGAGATTATCCTTAAGTGAGATCTCTTTCATCCAATTTCAACTAAGGATTAAGAAACTTGCATTTAAGAAGCAATGATTACATTGGAAAAAAAACAATGAGTGTCTAAAATATAAAAAGTGTTGTGGAGGTCTATGTTTAGAAGCGCTCGTAGTTCTGCGGTGTTCGGTGGTCGGAAGCGATCACCGAAGTAAAGCAGAGATTTGACGTTTGTAAGTACTTAAAATAAAAAAAAATTACTTAAACTTTTAAAATAATTTTTTTGAAAAAAATTTTTTTTTCACACAGATATCCCAACAGTAAATTTATATTAAAAATTGTTTCTCACAGCCACAAAAACCTGGTGCTATTAATCTTGCAGCGAACATAAAAGGTTCTCCAAATTGTCCGGAGGCAGGAGGAATGTAGGTCGGAGACGAATCCTTTATGGGTTGGCAGGAGCATAAAAGTGTTAAGCATGGCTTACATGGAGCTGGCTTCTTTATCATATTTTTTGATTTATATGAGGAATACCTATTATTTTTTATGTGACACGTCATAATGACTACATCCTGCCTGATGGTAAGCAGTCGATAAAGTCAAAAAATTATGGCTCTTCATACCGTGAAATAAGCACGGTATAAAGCGCGCCTCATGGCGGTAAAATGCCGCTTTATGCCCCGTAAGGATCCTGCGGACCGTTGATCATAGGAAATTGATCTATCTATTTATTATTGGAATATAATAAACTGAACCTCTAAAAAATACTTTTTTGATCATCAAAATTACTGAGTGAGCATCTAATGAGGTGATTAGGTGCTCAATCAGTAATTTTGATGCACAAAAAGGTTAGGTTAGGTTGGCAATTTATTAATTTTGAAGACACGTTAAATAACACCCTTTATTATTTAGAGGAAGAGGATGACTGAAAAAGAGATGGATAGAGTGTGTAAAATACAAATCCGCAATGGTCTGAAGAAGAAGATCCTGGGCCGCGGCGGAGTGGTTACGGTTCGCCTGGAGAAAGCTGAGCTGGAGAGCCATAAATTAGTGGGTCTCCATATCAACCTCCCCCGGCCGATCCGTGGCGGCGGTAGGGCCCGATGGCAGCACGCCGTTGCCGGGGCCCTTCTTTTTGGCCTTGGGGGACCGGGCGCAAGCCTTACCCCCAGGGCGATGGTCGGCCACCCTCCCAGCCTCCTAACAGAGGGGGCAGTGGGAGGGAGGCAGAGCAGTCTCGGGCTCGGTGCCCTGGTCGAGCGCAGCGGAAGCAGTTATCGCTGCGGTCGACCGAAGACTTACACTGGGCCCCAAGATGGCCACCCGTTTCGCCACCGCCACGGGGCAGGAGACCACAATGGTGCCCAGCCCCGCAGAGGTAGCCCTTCCGATAGCCCCCGGCCTCACGAGGTGGGGAGCGCAGCCGCCGACTGCCGCCACCGCCGCCACCACCTCCTCCCTGGAGACAGAGTCGTCCAGACCCGCGATGCGAACATCTGCCCGCATCACCGGCCTGGAGACCCTGACGTCCTCCGGCAAATAGATCGCCCGGAGACGCTCCGCTAGCCGATCGGCCTTCTCCTCCCGGGCCTCTCCCGCGACGAGCCACCATGGCACTAAGGCACTTTTTCCCTACCTCGACAGCGTGGCTGAAACCGCCGTGGAAAGTCCCCTTCAACGAAGAGGACCTTTTCGTCATCTCGTTGATGGCGGTCAGGCATTTTGATAGCCTGTCCGCCAGTGTGTGCGACGAAACGTCGTCCACCGAGTCCCAGCCCGCTGTCATGGCCCGAAAGTCTGTGGCACAATCTGATCTGGGCGCGCGCGAGGGGCCCGGCATCGACTCCCGATCCCTTCTCTCGCGCTCAACCTCCAGCCTATCCTGCGCCCGGCCAACACTCAGCGCTCTCCTGGCCTCACTGAGTCCGACCGTAAGGCCGTAGGAAGAAACGCGGCCACGGGATCGGCCGCGCTTCGATCTTTTGTGTGATGGTCGGCAGCGAGAGAGCCACTCCACCCAGGGCCGCGGCTAACGTCGCCCGCGGCCCCGCCCACGCAGGACACGCCACCAAAGTGTGCTGCGCGGTGTCTTCCGCGCAGTCACAGTGGTGGCAACACCGGGTCGAATCCCCCCTGGCGACGTCACACAGATACTTCCCAAAGCACGCGTGCCCGGAAAGTACCTGTGTGAGCCGGAAAGTCATCGACCCAATGTAACCCAACCTTAACTCAAATCCTTTTAACCGCCTATTTTTATTTTTTATAAAGCTGGTCGCGCATTTCGCGGAAAGGGCACAGCAAAGAACAAACCCAGAGGTTTTGAAGGTTCCCTCAAATTAACTGACCTGTCAACCAGTCAACGTATTAGCTTTGATGTTAATTTGAAATGGTTGTTGGCGATTTCATGGTCTTTGTGTGCGTTAATTGGTTTTTAGAGCTCTTAGCCTATTATTGTCTGGATTTCACTACTGGACACGGACCCTATCTTACTAAACCAAGGTCGAGTTTCTAGTGATAATGCATTGCGTATTAGTGGAGGCATGTGTGTGGTGTTATTATTGTAAAAAAGGCCAATACGCCTATTATGCTTAAAGCGGAGGTGAGAATACCTGCATTTCACCCCAGAGTTAGTGGATTCGATTCCCATACAGGACAAATCTTTGTGTGCATGAACATGAACATGAACATTCATCACTCCACCTATTAGACTATTTCAGTGACTTACAGCTTACAACTGACTAAGGTCGTTATTTGAGTACCTTTTTTTTCTTTTCTTTTACGGATGGAAAATCATCGAACAGTTTCCCGCTGTAAGTGGAGCGGAAGGGTGTGTCAGACTTTTACTGACACCAAATGTTCCTGACTTACATACATACATACTTTCACGCTTGTTTACCTGAAGGGGTAGGCACAAGCGTATTATACGCCCACACTTCGCCAATTATATTTGTTATGGCGTTACAGGTGGCGAGCCTATTGCCGCTTACCGGGCACTGTTATGTTCGCCAGAGCCTCGTCCGTTGATCGGCAGGTGCACCACTTGCAAGTGAGGTTGGCTTTGGCTCCTTAGGTCTTTGTAGGATCCCTATATATATTTATATAAATGTTCCTTCTTGAGCCTATATCCTGCGCGAACTCTTCCAAACAGTCCTGCATTTCTGAGTACCTACGGAAAACTTATAACCGTTTATAAACAACGCAATTAATAACGCTGCCTGAGACACTGCGACCACGACAAAGCCGTTTGTGCGGACCCTATTTGGATTTGACCCTAAACTTAACACTTGCTTACATTGCACAGTGGTTCAGATTGTATAGGATCTGTGGACTTAACTTATGCCATAATGATCATATTTGATGGTAAAAAATCTATACATATATATATATAATTTTACATTATAGGGTGTGTCAGACTTTTACGTTACATACATACATTCACGCCTGTTTCCCCAAAGGGGTAGGCAGAGGCATATTATACGCCCACACTTCGCCAGTTTGTCCCACGTAATAGGTGGCGAGCTTATTGCCGCTTACCGGGTACGGTTGTGTTCGCCAGATCCTTGTCCGTTGATCGGCAGGTGCACCACTTGACTGAGGTTGACTGAGGCTCCTTAGGTCTTGGTAGGGATCCTCCTTATACACCCCAAAAAAGTATACAGTCCAAATATATTAGGGCGTTTCATGGCGCTACTGGTTTTCAAGATGTTTAATTTTAAATGTTGAACGGCTTACGTGCAATCGCATTTTTACAAACTTTTCGTGCTATTAACCTTGTTATAAATTTAACGTAAAAATAGTTGACATTTTTATTTGACATTTAACTCTTTAACTTTCTCTGAGACTTGCACTAACCTTTTACACTATAGCACCTGTCTTTGAGCAAACCATGTTTTAAATGTCAAATGCTATGTTATATGGGCTATTGTTATTTTATTATGTGTCGTGATGACATTTTTAGCATTTATTTCAAAGTTTGAGCGACTTAGGTTTTATTCCTATCAAAACATCATGGTAAAAATTAGAATCTATTAATCTACTCTGCACTGCAATGTTCACCACAGACATCAATTAAAATTAATATATTTGCAATATGTAGAAAAAAAGGGTTAAAATGTGTTCTTTTTTTTTAAATCTTGTGATTGCACAATACAATTGTTGTAATATTAAGTACATTTTCATTTAACGGGCCTTAAAACTAGCCTCCACGATTTTCTTGCCCTTTCTTTTACAATCAAGCATACGACCTCAGTAAGTGGGCGCGTTATTTATTTGAGATCTATTAAGCAAAAAAGAATAAGCGATTTGACTTTGACTTTTACTTATCCATTGGACCAATCAATGTAAAATATAGATAAGTAGTTTTGAATCCTACTTAGTTTAAGTGTCAACTTTTTGAAATATTTTTTTTCTTATAAGTTATTTTTAATTTGTAATTAGTACCTAGTTTAAAATTTGCATTTTTATTAGTTGTAATAGTAGAAGTTTTGTACCTTTACTGTTCTGTCCATTTAATATTGCCTGGAAGAAATTGCTTTAAGCGATAAGGCCGCCCATTGTAAATATCTGGTTAATTATCTTTGTTCTTTGTGTGTAATCCTTATCATGGTGTGCAATAAAGAGTAAATAATTATTAATATTAATTATGAACCTTTTCACTTTATAGTAATTATATTATATTACATAATTGTTTAAAAAAGTATCGGACGTTATTAGAGTTTTATTCAATAAATGTCATCAACGCATAATTATAAAAATGCTTCTTAGAATTAACTAGTGAATTAATGATTTTTTAAATCCTTATGTTCATTATCCCCATCGCACCCACTGTGCACATTTCAACCATTGTACCGCTAATATTGCATAAATTTAGCACGCAGTAAATATGGGCCCAGGAACACATAAATTCTGCTCGTTTTTCATAACCACTAACGGAATTGTCTTTGCAGTTAAACATACTTACCCTAATTATAAATGCAATTGTCTGTCTGTAATCTTTTCTTGCTTAAACTGCTAGATTGATTTATATGACATTTGGTAAATATATAGCTTTCTATTATAGTTTAACCAAAGAGTGATGTTTCCCTCTAGGTTGCGGAGGTCAGACGGCTGTCGCTTCGTGCAGTGATACTGAAAACTTATAAATCTGCCGAATCTGGTTTAAGTCTGGTTGACTGTTTGGCGAGCTGACTTTGGGATAATGATGATGCTAGCTTCATTTATATTGGATTTCATCGACCGCTTACCATCAGGCAAGATAAATGAATAATAAATAAATAAATATCTCTTACAATTACACCAATTATTTAGCTCCAAGATAAGTATCATGAAGAACTTGTGTTATGGATACTAAATAACCCCCCCCCGACTGGTCTCCACCTTGCCGTGGTGGGGGGGCTGAGTATCTCCCGGAGGCCGGGAAAAGGTAACACCCAGAGACCGACGACTCTGGGTGCCCTTAGTACTGACTACCGGGGGAGAAACTAAGAGGGACCTGTGGAGGGTGCAGCGGGCGGGCCAGGAGGGCCCATCAAGCAGCGCCAGGAGGGTCTTAGGCAGTGGGGGCAGGGGGCCCCTGCTTTCTAACCATATACCCTCCGAGAAGTCGGCCACACACGCTATGGTCGCACAAGGAGGTAGGAGGGGCGCGTCCACTGCGCCTCTCTTAGGAGGTCCTCCCGGTTTTAGTCCGGGGGACGTTGGCAGCAGGCGGGGTGACGCTGCAACCCAGGTACTGGCCCTCGCCTTTTCTCAACAAGCGGCGGGCGTCGTCGGAATATTTTTAGTGGGTATTACTGCTGGCAGTCGCGTCTGCCGGTGGTGAGTCCCACACCCCCTTTCGGTCCCCCTTTGGCCGGAAGGTAGTGCGTAAACGCATTTTGTTACCGACGGAAAACGAATAAAAAATGGATACTAAATAACGGATAAACATACATACATACTTTTTTTTTGTAAATACATACTTAAGATACATAGGTGAACACCTAGACCAGAACAAATATTCATGTTCAAGCACACAAAGATTTGTCCTGTGTGGCAATCGAACCCACGACCTCTCGAGTGAAGTGCAGGTATACTGACCCAAACGCCATATCGGTCGTCAAAGTCATTATGATATTTTACTTAAAAAAAAAGCTTTCGGTCAGTTTTTAGATCCCGGAAATTGTCACTTGCCATTGGCTTTAGTTACTTATCACTGTATGTGGTAGTAGTTAAGCAATTTATCTGACCTTCCAATAATATTTTAAGACCAATATTAACCTAATCGGTACAGCCATTCTCGAGTCTTAGCAAGACTAACGCAACTAATTTTTATATAAATTTAAGGAAAATAGGTAGTTGGATTTGCCCATGCTGGTAGGGCTCCAATAAGCTCTCACAGTTATCAGATAGCTTTAGATCGAGTTTCTTCCCACTTCCCACCATAAACTGGCCAAATTGCTAACCCAAATTCAATAGCCGGTAGTCCAATCCTTAAGGCGGGGATAGACGCCGATGACCTTGCGAATCGAACTTAGAACATGAATATTGTGAATGTTATAATATATTGCATTGTATAGCTTCACAGACAAATGAAGATTGTAACTAACCAATTGATAATTTAAAAGAGCATAGCCTGTACGTTTCTTGCTAGTTCTTCTTACAGAGCGGTGGCTCAGAACTGACACTTAGATTCCCTTACACTTAAATATTTTTTGCTTTTTTAATTGTTTGGTTGCATGTGAATCTAAGCTTCGTGATTTCAGTATAATTATATTTTGATTGTTTTTTTTTATATTTGTTATAAATTTTGACGATTTCAAGTACTATGTAGTTTATGAAATAAAAAGTTTTGAAGTTATCAAATTATACTACATAATTATAGTGAGAACCGAGTCCAACGACTTTATGTGCCTTCCGAAGCACGAAAACACAGGCAAAGTCGCAGGCAAAAGCAAACACAAAATAAATACCACATTTCAATAGTACAAAATCAGATATCCCCATTCCTATTCCCATGCCATCATTAACACCTTATTCGCTTTACAGTTTCTGATAGAATTCACCGCAAATTATAGAATGGTGCTCGTTATCTCGAAGCCTAGGCAATAGGGAAGCCGGCCTTAAGGGGTGGAGTGGTGTGTATTGGCTATAATTGGGCTTCTTTAAATGTAGTCTTTTATGAAAAGTAACTGAAAATTTTTGACGTCAATTTTCATCGTTTTATATATGACACTTTGACGTTTTGCATCATTATCATCCTTCTGAGTCCACTGCTGAACATTGGCCTCCCAAATAGATTACATTCTATTCGGTGTAATAACCATAATCACAATTTATTCAGAATATCACTTAACCAATTTATAAACAGTGTACTATCGCAACTTAAAGATAATGAACAAGTAATAATTAATTTTTAAGTAACTCAAAATGTTTTTTTTTTTTAATATTTGTATATGTACTTCGACTAATCGTTAAATAGTACTTTGTGTATAAAGTTGTTGGTTACATAATAAGTAAGTTTATACCTTAAGTCATTCATATTAGAATAGCCTGTATGAAATGGCAGTTTAATCCCAAGCATTTTTATCAGCCATATAGTATTTGATAGAATAGTATCAAATGAACATATTCAAGCCAATTCAAACAAAACCAAAGTTGAATCTATTAGTAAAGACAGCCTTGTGATAAGTATACCAATTCAATTCATAATTGACTTTAATCACAAGGTATTAAGGTGGGTATAAAATTCTAAGTGTAACGCTTGACCTGACAAATGATGTCGCTTGTTCCATTTTTGTATCGACAAAGTTATGCCATGTAGAATACTATCGTTTGTTCTTTCAACTGTTTCTAACGATAGCAAAATGGCTTGACAACGGTTAGTGTGAACTCAGGCACAAAAAGTTTAGTATATTTTTTTATTTAAACAGGGAAGTCATATTGCCACGTGCAGTGAACTAAAAGAAAACCGTTAATTATTTTCTGTTAGCTCTGCCCGTTACAGAGCAAAGAGGACTAACTTCTGAAAACTCTGTATAACTGCAATGAATTTTTCCGAGAATCTTGTGTAGTATAGCCAATTGTCGTCCGATGATGAAGATTTCACTCCTGCAAAAAGCGGTCCTCTACAAACCGTATTCATCTGGTACTGAGATGTGGATAAAGATTTCGGGCGGGAGTTTGGCGCCAAAACGGAAAAATACACATCACGACAATATTTTGTTTTTAGAATCTTGTGTATATTCTCGTTTTATTGTGTATTCTTTGACAATGTACACACATGTAGAAAAGTGATAAATTGCAGTGAACTGTGATTTTCCGTGTCGATTCCAAAACTCCTTAGAAGCCTTTAGTAAAGACTGTACTGTTTTACTCGACTATGGCGCACTAACTTTGACTGTACTAAATGACGAAAATGTTGCATTAATGTATATACATTGAATAATTATATAATAGTATATAATTTTTTTCTGACAATTACACCAATTATTTAGTTCCAAGATAAGTATCATTAAGAACTTGTGTTATGGATACTAAACAAAGGATAAACATACTTACATACTTTTTTTTTGTAAAAACATACTTAATATACATAGGAAAACACCCAGCCCAGAACAAATATTCATGTTCATGCACACAAAGATTTGTCCTGTGTGGGATTTGAACCCACGACCTCTGGAGTGAATTGTAGATATACTGACCTCCACGCCCCATATTGGTCGGTCGTCATATTACTTGACAATGGCAAATACTCTAAACGAATGAGTTCATAACTAAGAGAAAAATAAATATTTCAGGTTAGATATATAGTTTAGAGATATTGTGAGACAAGGCGGTCAAGCTAAAATTGATATACATACATACATTCACGCTTGTTTCCCGAAGGGGTAGGCAGAGGCATATTATACGCCCACACTTCGCCAATTATTTAGTTGGTCCCACGGGTACTAAGTGACGAGCCTATTGCCGTTTACCGGGCACCGGAGCCTCGTCCGTGGATCGGCAGGTGCACCACTTGCAGGTGAGGTTGGCTTGGGCTCCTTAGATCTTGGTAAGATCCTTATACACCCATAAAAAAGATATCGCCATTTAATATGCAGTGCTTATTTGCATGTATTAAATGCGCCACAAAGTATCTAGACAGGTATAGCGAACCTAGATCTTTCATTCGGATTTAAATTGTCAATTGACAAATGTTATTACGGTGTAAGTGACACTTTAATGACATTTTCATAAAGTTGTTATTATTTACGACATAAAACTGTATTGTTCTTAATATTTTTGTATTTCATTTCTTTAAGTATTTAGATATATTGTTAAATTTAAATTATATAATTTATTATTATTTATTTATTATATATTATATAATTTGATAAAAAATAAAGATAGCTATTTATATAAATATTTCTGATAGATTGTTAATTTTAAATTATTGCATGACAAATATGACTGGCAGTTTATGGTAAAACTAAATGTATTTACATAAGGTTATGTACATACATTTAGAGAGGTTTGTGTCACCCATTTTACAAAAGTAAAATGTTTTGGTGTAATTTGATCTACGACCGCTTAAACCGACTCCAAAGACCGACTCCAAAGAAACATCGGGCCACCAGTACCAGTGTAAGCTAATCAGAAATAGTTGCTAGAACTATGCAGTGGCAACTATAGTTGCCTCGTGACTGTCACGCTACGTTTCACTGGCGTGCCGTGCACTTTGGAGTTCCATACTTTGTTATTACTTTGCATTTAAGAATTTTAGATCGGATACGTATAGCTTTAAAGTACATAATCTCATGAACATTACTTCATTTTCGGAGGACATTAACCTTGCAACAACTATGAGAGATCTCAAATCTACAAATGTAGCATCACATCTCTAGTTAAAACGTAGCAAATGTTGAGAGATGGCTAACCCTTCGCCTGACCCGACATTTACACGAGACGAGATCATATTCCCTTAGTCATCATATCCTAGCATTATCCCGGTTGCCCTATACTTAAGCGTAGGGCCCAGGGTCTGCTCACTTTTTTTTTTGATTTACGTCGGTAACAAAATTCATTTACGCACTGTCTCCCGGCCAAAGGGGGAGACCGGGAGGGGGTATGGGGCTCACTGCGGCAGACGCGACCACCGCAGTCCTACCCACTAAAAATCTTCCGAAGACACCCACCGCTGACCCGGTCAGGCCGGCGGGGGGCCAGCTCCAGGGGATTTATAGTTTTTGGCACCCCGCCCGCAGCCAACGTCCCCTGGATCAGAACCGGGAGGACCTCCTCAGAGAGGCACAGTGTTTCGCGCCCCTCCTACCTCCTTGTGCGGCCATGATGTGACTGGCCGACTTCTGAGGGGTCTATAGCTAGACGGAAGGGGCCCCCTGCCCCCGCCGCCTAAGACCCCCAGGCGCGGCCAAACGGGCCCTCCTGGCCCGTCCGCTGCGCCAACGGCGTAGCCGGAGAGAGAGCGGATCCCGCTTCCTCTCCCGCTCCGCGGCCACCTTCTGCGACATCAACACTTCGCAGAAGGAGGCCATCGCCTCCCATGAGGGTCTGCTCACTGGTTTAACCAGATTTGACTGAATTTCAGTTATTACGTGGAGCGATTGCCGTCTGACCTTCGCAAACCGGAGGGAAACATCATTCAATGGTTAAACCAGCTTAATCTGAGTGTTCTGTATGTACTGACTTCCCAATAACGACTGCCATATATGATCATGACAGCCGGGGACAACGGCTTAACGTGCTTTCCGACGTACGGAGCAAGCGGTAAGTACGCACATAACTTCGAAAAGTCATTCAGTCACCAGGGTTCAAAGAGACCCTCAGAATTTGAAGACACTGAGTCTCACCACTGGGCTATTGCCGCCCTATATCCTATTCCTTTAGTCGTTTCCTACAAAACGTTTCGGCTAGGTGTGGGGTGGTGTTGCGGGACGGTTCGAAAGGGTTATCGCAGAACATAGCAAGCTCCCCCCCCGACTGGTCTCCACCTTGTCGTGGTGGGGGGGCTGAGTACCTCCCGGTAGGGCGCAGGAGGCGCCAGGGAAAAGGTAACACCCAGAGATTGGCGACTCTGGGTGCCCTTAGTACTGACTACCGGGGGGGAAACTAAGAGGGACCTGTGGAGGGCGCAGCGGGCGGGCCAGGAGGGCCTGTCAAGCAGCGCCAGGAGGGTCTTAGGCAGCGGGGGCAGGGGGGCCCTGCTGTCTAACCATGGACCCTTCGAGAAGTCGGCCACACACGCTATGGTCGCACAAGGAGGTAGGAGGGGCGCGTCCACTGCGTCTCTCTGAGGAGGTCCTCCCGGTTTTGGTCCGGGGGACGTTGGCCGCGGGCGGGGTGTCAGAGCTGCAACCCAGGTACTGGCGCCCCGCCTCTTTCTCAACAAGCGGCGGGCGTCGTCGGAAGCATTTTTGTGGGTATTACTGCTGGCGGTCGTGTTTGCCGGTGGTGAGTCCCACACACCTCTTTCGGTCCCTCTTTGGCCGGGAGACAGTGCGTCAATGCATTTTGTTACCGACGTAAATCAAAAAAAAAGGCTCAAGTAGGAATATGGATGGTGTTTTGTCAGTAGAAGTCTGACTCACTCCTGCTTCACTCACAGAGGGAGAGGGTCAGTTCATGATCTTCCATCAAAAAAAATTGGTATAGTTCTAAAAATTCTATGCAATTACCGCTAGCACACGGCCTAACATTTAATACACATACATAGTTTCAAAGTATCGGTTCCATGTGACGCCGCGCACCTGCCTACGAAAATATGCAATGAGTCCGCATGGTGAACACACACATACAATCACGTCTGTTTCCCAGAAGGGGTAGGCAGAGGCATACCACACGCCCACATTGCGTCAATTATACTGCTGGACCCACGTAAAAGGTGGGCCTATTGTCGCTTACCGGGAACTTGTATGTTCGGCAGAGCCTCATCCGTAAATCGGTATTTGCAGGTGGGGTTGGCTAAGGCTCCTAAGGTATTGATAGGATCCCTAACACACCCAAAGGTTTTTTACAAAGATCTTTAACCAAATTTAATCCCGTACCTACAAATTTATACACAACTTCTAGGGTTGGCTGGTAGAGATCTCTTCTAGAGATAAGTCCACCTTTGTACTTTTAGTTTTTTAATACCTTTTGTGATATATTTATGTTTTATGTGCAATAAAGGATTATTATTAAGGTTACAAGGGCGTGGGATTAGGTATGTATCCATTTATCATTAACCCATCCACAAAATTCCATTACCTCCCCCCATAAACAATGTGTACTGCCCGTTACACTGATAACTTTGACCCATTAACCCCCAATACCATGATTAACAACTACCGTGTGAAGATCAAGGGTACAAACTATAAAGCATAGTTAACTGAGGTCAGCAGTATACGTCTTATTACATACATAAATAAAATAAAAAAATTAAATAAATCAATATTTTCTGACAATTCCACCAATTATTTAGTTCCAAGATAAGTATCATTAAAAACTTGTGTTATGGATACTAAACAACGGATAAACATGCTTAAATACTTTTTTTTTTGTAAAAACATTCTTAATATACATAAGATAACACCCAGACTAGAACAAACATTCATGTTCATGCACACAAAGATTTGTCCTGTGAGGGAATCGAACCCACGACCTCTGGAGTGAAGTGCAGGTATACTGACCTCCACGCCATATCGGTCGTCAAAAGTCGGTCGTATATATTCACACCTGTAGGCAGAGGCACATTAAACGCCCACACTTCGCCAATTGTAATGTTAGTCCTACGTAATAGGTGGCGAGCCTATTGCCGCTCATTAGGAACTTTTATGTTCGCCAGAGCCTCGTCTGTTTATCGGTAAGTGCACCACTTGCAGGTGAGATTGGCTTTAGCTCCTTAGGTCTTGGTTGGATCTCTATACACTCTTTAAATTGGATTTAAATTATAAAGAATTGACATTTTCGACAATGTATCAACTGGTTGATCTTATTTACATTATAGAGACGGATTTACACTAGTTATAGTGTAAAGATTATATAGATAGTCAACATTTTTGAGTAGGATTTTGAGAGAATCTGATGATGATTATGTAGTATACCTTTTGTTTTAAGTAGGAAATTTTATGAGAGATATAAGACAATGTCAGCTTGTCTTAAATGCTGAAATGTCGTACCATCTCGCGAAGGATAATAAGAACCATTTAATGTACTAGTTTAAGAAATTGAAGCTTATTTTTTTATAGCATATTAATATTTTTAGTACAATTAAATAAATTATAGCGCTATCTGTATGAATATTGTTTATAAATAAATAAATAATAAATAAATATTTTCTGACAATTACACAAATTATTTAGTTCCAAGATAAGTATCATTAAGAACTTGTGTTATGAATACTAAACAACGGATAAACATACTTAAATACTTTTTTTTTTTTGTAAATACATACTTAATATACATAGGAAAACACCCAGATCAGAACAAATATTCATGCACACAAAGATTTGTCCTGTGCGGGAATCGAACCCACGACCTCTGGAGTGAAGTGTAGGTATACTGACCTCCACACCATATCGGTCGTCCGTCGTGGGTTCGTCCGTTTATAATAATAAGTTACCTGTTACTTCGGTTTATTTTTAACTGGCATTACTTTTTAACATCAATATAGAGATCGTATAATGAACTTGAAAAGTGTTATACAATCAAGATCATTGTAATAAATTAAACAAAAATATTATGAAACAGAATCGAAACTCCTAAAAATTAAATATATAAAGCACAAAAGTTAAAAAAACAAAAAAGTATTTAAAAATACATTATGCTTTCATAAGTTGACTATGCTAATAGGGTCAGCAAAATAGCGTCAGGCCGAATAGGCAGGAGTCGTGGCACGGTCAGCAGATAACGCCGGGTCGGATATGGCGGCGCGTAATGAGCCCCGCAGACCTTGTGTGGAATATATTGTGCGGTTACAGGCGGCCGTGGAGGCGCTTTGTTTGCTATTCAAATAAATATAAATAATATAACAAATAATTTTTTGACAATTACACTAATTTTTTAGTTCCTAGATAAGTATCATTAAGAACTTGTATTATGAATACTAAGTAACGTTATTTTTTTTGTAAATCCATACTTTATATACATAGGACAACACTCAGACCAGAACAAACATTCATGTTTATGCACACAAAGATTTGTCCTGTTTGGGAATCGAACCCACGACCTCAGGAGCGGAGTGCGGGTATACTTGCCATCTCGTCATATCGGTCGTCAAATATGTAACCCTATAGGGTGCATAGGGATCCTCCTAAGAACTCTAGATCCCAAGCCAACCTCACCTACAAGTCGTGAACCTATCGATCAACGGACGAGGCTCTGGCGAACATAACAGTGCCCGGTAAGCGGCAATAGACTCGCCACCTATTGCGTGGGATCAACTATATAATTAGCGAAGTGTGGGCGTATAATATACTTCTGATTACCCTCTCGGGGAAACAGGCCTATGGAAAGAGTTTTATTTGTTTGTAAGCCGAGGCAGATTTGGCAGACCAGCAGGCTTACTCTCCAAACTTATTTCAACCCCATTACAAGACCAATACGATTCCAATCTGGGCTGACTTGACTTCGTAGGTTATTGGCAAATACGTGCCAATAATTCAATAACCAAGGATGCCGAAGACCCTGCGAAGTGGAGGAGAAGATGAAGGAAATCGGATCCCTGGCCCGTAAGGCGGCAATTTGGATAACGCAAAGTTGAAGGAGGTATCACACACATACATGCACGCCTGTTTCCCTAAAGGAGTAGACAGATGCATATTATACGCCCACATTTCGCCAATTATCATTTTGGTCCCACAAAGGTAATGGTAAAAAGGTATCATAATATCAAGTTATTCTTAAAAATAATTTCATCAACTCAAAACGACTCCACAGTTTTTGCTGTCCTCTTGACACAGGGCCTGGTCATTGAACCCCAATATTGGAACAAGCCTAACAGTTAACTTGAGCCCTTCTCTGCTAATCTTTGCATCTGGCTATAATTTTATGGGATTCTATAGGAAGAAATTCATCATCATCACCGCCTATTAATGTCCCACTATTGAGCACGAGCCTCCTCTCACAGACCAGGGTTAGACGGTATTGGGTGAATCCAGTGCGGAAAGGTGGAGGCAGTTGTGTTGCGTCCTCCTGCTGTTAGAATTTTTCAAGTCGCCCAATTAGGCCTCTAGCAGGGCTTAACGGCTAACACATATATAGATATTATAAAACTAAAAACAGCACTGTTTTTAACATAAATGACAGATGCAACTCAAACGCTGCGCCAAAATGGAAAACATTGAGCCAATCTAACAACAAAAAAAAAAATTGAATTTGGAACCATAAACAACACATTTATTCCCGATACTTTGTTGACTGAGTAGTATAATGCTCACCGGGATCAACGGCTTAACGTACCTTCGCAAAATTCTTTCGTTTGTTTTATAAAGAATTCAGCAGGACTGTATCTCTTAAGATCCTATCGTAGGTAACGAAATGCATTTACGCAAAGTCTCCCGTCCAAAGGGGGATCGAGAGGGGTGTGTGGGACTCACCACCTACAAACGCCACTGTCAGCAGTAATACCCACTAAAAATCTTGACCCCGCTGCCTAAGCCCCTGTTTAAGTATGCTTGAGTATGCTGCCCCCTCCATAGGTCCCTCTTAACTTCCCCCCTGTAGTTAGTACTAAGGGCACCCAGAGTCGACGACCGATATGGCGTGGTGGCGAGTATACCCGCATTCCATTCCTGAGGTCGTGGGTTCGATTCCCACACAGGACAAATATTTGTGTCTATAAATATGAATATTTGCTCTGGTCTGGGTTTCTATGTATATTAAGTATGTATTTACAAAAAAAAAAAAAAAAAAAGTATTTATGTATGTTTATCCGTTATTTAGTATCCATAACACAAGTTCTTAATGATACTTATCTTGGAACTAAATAATTGGTGTAAGTGTCAGAAATATTAAAAAAAAAAAAAAAAAAAGTGTCGCCAACCTCTGGGCGTTACTTTTTCCCGGCCTCCGGGAGGTAGTCAGCCCCCTCACCACGCCAAGGTGTTGGAAGGAGAGGAATCCTACGATGACCTTTTTTTTTATTTACGTCGGGGCGGTAGTTAGTACTAAGGGCACCCAGAGTCACCAACCTCTGGGTGTTACTTTTTCCCGGCCTCCGGGGGATAGTCAGCCCCCTCACCACGCCAAGGTGTTGAGAGGGATCCTATGATGACCTTTTTTTTTATTTACGTCGGGATCAAAACTTATTAGTAGTTAAAAAGTCGGCACGAGCCCGTTTCATTTCAATACAAAACGTCATACTTGCGTTATCTATTGTTTTATCTATATCTGTGGGTGCATAATTATGTCAAACATTAAAGTTCCCAGTAGGACTTCTTGGCGGGAAAGTGAAGCGTCAAGTCTGCAGTTTTGTTTTATTTTCTAAAATTTGTGATATTTCTAACATTAATGTGTAATAACGGTGGATTATTAACCGTTAAATGTTTGTGAACATACATGAGTGTTGGTAAATCAAACTAAACAGTGCAACATCACTTTTCAAATTTTCTCTCAAAGAGTCCATGTGAGATCTCAGTATAGTCCCACATCTTTACTGAGGACTCAAGGGGCTTAGGGGAGGGTATCTCATTTACCATTTATCATTTTTATCATCACTCATTCTCATTTACTATGAATTATATATTATTAATATAACACTTACTTGACACTGGCTAAATGTGCTAGACGCACGAAGCCATTATTTAAAATAAAGAAAGAAAGTTTCCAGTAAGCGGTAAAAGGCTCGCCCCCTATTACGTGGGACCAAAAATATACTTGCGAAATTATATGCCCGTCCCTTTCAGAGAAACAGGCGTGGTGGCATTTAGATACCCTGTTAATGCAGTACGGCTGCCTGTTTCCTTGAATATCCACAGTGACTTTTAGATTACAAATGTAGCTATTACTCATTAATGTTCGAAATATCACAAATTTTTGAAAATAAAACAGAACTGCAGACAGGGCGCTTTATTTTCCCGCTAAAAAGTCACTTAGTGATTATTATTCTTGATATGTGAATTTATTTATAAATTATTTTTATTAAATAAGTACTTCTTCAAACTAAGAGTATGTTTTTAGTATGTTTTTTCGCTGTCTGACACTGCAAAATTTTATTGCAGTGTTTTATTTTTATGTTATTGTTTTATTATAATAATATAAAATAAGTAGATCAGTTAAGTTAGTTTAGATGTAGTATTATGATAATAAGTATCCACTGATTAATGTGGTTAAAAAATACATTTCATTGTTAAAATAATACTAATTAAATTATCTCGTCGATTAATAAAAATTAAATTGTTGCAGTAAAAAAAACTTGATAAAACCTAGCTGTTATATTTATCTGAAATAAAAAAATATACATCATATTTCTCATATTCGTGATTCATGCAATTCGCGCCATCTACCGAAAGCTAACTGAACAACTAAAAAAGGTAAAAGCTCCTTGCTGGAGCTTTGTTGAGTTAAAGCTATGCTTTATGCTCCTCACTTGTTAGTACAAGAAATGTTCCACAGGTGTCACTGATAACTTTTTAATAGCTATTGCGAACTAACCAAAATAATATTATATAAAAGCAGTGCATTCCCAGGAAAACAGTTAATCTTTCTAGAACCAACTTTAGAAAACGCAGTACGGGAAATAAAAATCTCACTGCAGTGGCAATTCAACAAAAAAAGCCGTTAATTTCAGTAATAATGTAGCACATAACATTGTTGAGATTAGACTTTATATCAGTAATCGTGAACGACTATACATTTTTCCAACGCCAATAAAATAATTTGATGGGAAAACATACATAATGTATTGTATAAAAAAATCAACTATAATATGACGGTGATACCAGTACACAAAAAAATTATGACATGCCTAGGCCTATCATCAACAGACTAATTTAACAATCGGACAACGACATAAATATATACATAGATATATAATAGGTATTCATTCGTCATTAAATAAATTTGAAAAAAAAATACTTTAATGTCTTTAAGATAGACAAGACCATTTTGATTCGACAATTTTTTACAAACAAAATGGAAATACAATAAAAAAATAAACCACAATGAAAGAGATATATACGGTATTTGTTGATTTTTGTAACAAATGTAAAAATTTACTTATTAAATATGAAAATATCATACCACCAAATACTTATACACACCTACTTACTTAACAAATATTTGCGCGTCTGTTTGCAGGCAGAATACTAACGACATACTAAAATGACAATACCTACCTATAAAATTGTATTCTTGCAAATAAATGATTGATCGGTTGGTAACATAAACAAGAAAAAAGAGAAAAATAAAAGCAAAACGGATTCTTTGTCAGAATTTGTCAGCGTTTGTCTGTTAATCTGTTTGTTGTGGTATAAGAAACTCCAAAAAATCTTCTATAAAACATAAACAAAAGTAACATGAAATTTATGTAGGCAAAGAATTGAGATCGCAATCCAGCAACATAAACCGTATTTTAATATTGGCAGGACAATAAAAGGCTTTTTACACCCCTCTGCAGGTGCTCGCTGTACAAGCCGTAAAAGCGTTCGTAATTTCCATTTCGTAAAGGATTACTTTAACTGTAAAATGTTTAATTTCAAGGCATTTAGAATTGCGTAAATATCTATCTATATTGTTTTGTTCATTATTTTCCACAGGTATATAGGATCCTTTTTTTATTTACGTTGGTAACAAAATGCGTTTACGCACTGTCAAAGGGGAACCGAGAGAGGTGTGTGGGACTCACCACCGGCAGACAGGGGCCCCCTGCCCCCGCTGCCTAAGACCCTCCAGGCGCTGCTTGACGGGCCCTCCTGGCCCGCCCGCTGCACCCTCCACAGGTCTCTCTTAGTTTCCCTTCCGGTAGACAGTACTAAGGGCACCCAGAGTCGCCAATCCCTGGGTGTTACCTTTTCCCTAGCGCCCTCTGCGCCCTACCGGGAGGTACTCAGCCCCCCCTCATTTTCCACAGGTATATAAGGATCCTACCAAGACCTAAGGAGCCCAAGCCAATCTCACCTGCAAATGGTGCACCTGCCGATCAACGGACGAGGATCTGGCGAATATAACAGTGCCCGATGAGCGGTAATAAGCTCGCCACCTATTAAGTGGGACTTTACAATTGGCGAAGTGTGGGCGTAAAATGTGCCTCTGCCTACCCCTTATTATATGTATGTATGTATTATTTTCCACTCCATAGACTATTCAGAGCGGATCTGATACGTAGTCCCGAATTTATTTTCTTCGCTCGCAGTGACTTGGCGCGTTAGTTTTTAAGTTGAGGTTTATAAGAGCTTTATTTAGTTAAACTAGAATAAAAGATTATAATAGCGATTTTCGAGACAGCGGCTTCTCGCAAGAGCATACCACTTAAATTTCACCATCACCTTTTTCATCATCACCATCGCCGCAACGGCGGCATTCGGAACTAACTAAATTGATCAGTATTCTTATGTACATTTACCAGGTTTTCATAAACAAATTGACCCGCCACTGTCAAAATACCAATTTCTTTAAACTTTTCCCTTAGTAAATGTCCACACGGGAGATTATGAATTGCTCGAATAGCCATCTTCTGCAGCACAATGATAGTTTGAGTATCTGCGGCACAAACCCCCAGAAGAATACCATACGACACAAAACTATGGAAATAGCTATGATAAACTAGCCTAGCTGTTACAACGTCTGTTAATTGGCGAATTTTCTTTACCGCGAATGCTGCAGAGCTAAGTCTACTCGACAATTTACCAATATGTGGGCCCCACTGTAGCTTAGAGTCTAAAGTTACACCTAAAAACTTTGTGGTATCCACAAGGGTCAACTCATCCTCCTTTACCATATTAGTAGTGTTTACCTGTCTGACGTTAGGCGTCACGAATTTAATACATTTCGTTTTAGACCCATTTAATGACAAATTGTTGACGTCAAACCAGTGCACTACCTTTGAGATCGCATTGTTTACATCGTCTAAATTCTAATTTCGTTTTAACTTAAACAATATTAGCATAGCAAACAATACTATCTCGTGGTACTACTATTTCTTTTAAAAATACATATACAAAGAGTATATAGGCTTCAAAGAAAATAAAACAGAAATTACTTACCGTATTTTAAGCAAATTAAAACCCAAAAAGTAATAAAATAGGTTAGCGGAGTGCCCTCTTCGTTTTGATTAACTGCGAAGGTTAAGTATCTCAGACGATTTAATTAAACAATAAACAATCTTTCATCTTGTACTGTTTCATAAATTTTTATGGTTTTTTTAAAGCTTGTACAGTCGCCGTCAAAAATATCGAAGCAGACACGGTGACCAAATACATCTAATTTAAAATTTCAATATGTTCGATATTCAGTACTACATTATTCATAAGTCATCATCATTCTATTCATTAACTTCTTAGCATACAACTAACCAATAATATCTGACCCCTCATCACGTCAAGTGTATCTACGCAGATAAACATTCATGATTGCAAATGGTTACCGAAGTAAAGCAGAGTTCGCAGGAGTCAGTTCTTGAATAGTTCACCCTAAGGTGGCATTTGATATCGACTGCTTTCAAGTTTTTGGTAGTACTAATATATAATTTTTAAGGTTTTCAAAACAAATAGTGTTCCTTGTGTTATCTGTTGTAAACCTGTGTTCTGATCTCGGTGAGGAAAAGGAGGCCCGTGCTCGGTAGTAACACTTTCACGAGGCAGACAAGATGTCCAGCAGTGGCCTTAATGTGGCTGAAATGACAAGGATACCTTACAGTACCAAAAACCATGTTATCATGCCAACGAGAAGATATTTAAGAATCTAATACTTCTCTTACGGAAACCAGTTTGTCAATAAATAATTTATTGATACTTTTTATTGCAGAAATAGTTTTTTCGCAATGGTTGTAAAAGTTGAGACTAGTGGCAGATGCCCGAATGCGAGTATTTCTTCGTAAAACCCTTTTTATTGGTCAGTCAGCTTACTATAAGTCTTACGGTCCAAGTGTTAAAATTAAAGCGACGATTAATATTAGAAAAATAGACAAAACAAATGTAATCAATAAGGCGAGGAGGTTGACATATCCATCCTTCGTTCTAAAGATCTTGTATTCGATTTTTCGTCCTTCTTTACGCGAAGATAATTAAATTTCTGGATACTAGTTTTACCTTTTATTTTGATACCCTTCATACATATATACATAATATCATGCCTGTTTCCCCGAAGGGATACGCTGAGGCATATTATACGCCCACATTGTGCCAACAGTTAGTGTTCTAACCAAACTAGACTTAGTAAGGGCGTAGTGCGTATCTGTGGTACCGAATACATTTCGACGTTTCATGCTCACCTATTTAAGTAAGTACATGTCTATTGAGTGCCTAATGAATGTGTAGTTCATTGCAGCAATTATCGACAAGACAATGTTGGAGCTGGCCCGTACTCTGCGCACTAAAGGACTACCTCCTGTGCCTGATACCAAACACCAACGATGACCTTATAAGGGCGTCGAGTGCAACTGAAGTCCCGAATAGCGAAGGGATCATAAAACTTTAACGCATTGTTGGTTATTTTTTCTCTGTGAAGTCAGAAGACTACAGAGCATAATATTTCGTAGACTTATTAAACCTTTTCTATGTTTCAATATTACGTAACTTTTTCGTAATTTCCAGGAGCAAAACTCAGCTTTTATGAATTTTTAACCCGATTTTTCTTCGTTAAAGCTCTAGCTCGCTATCTAGTTCTCTTGCTCGGGCGAGAGCCCGCAGTGTATGGGCGCATTAGTTTTTAAATCGACGTTCCTATGTAGCTTGAATAAGCCAAACTTGATAAAAATATTAGCTGTGACTTTGACGTTTCATAATCAACAGCACGCTCCCTCCTGTGCCCGATACCAAACACCAGATGTGACAAAGAATCTAACCAAATTTAACTTTAGAGCAGCTAATTAGCTAATTACAAGTAAAAAAACAGAAATGCTCCCATGCCAAAGACCAAACACCAAAAGTGACCTTGTAAGGGCGTAGAGCGTGTCTGTAGTCCCGAAGAGCGAGGGGTCATAAAACACAATGCGCCACTAAAACGCAGATTCGGGGAACGCGCCGCGTATCGTCGTTTGCCTTTTATTCATTCTCGAGTGACACTTGGTTTGGAAGCAAAGCTGGTGTGTGTCATTTTATTGCAAGGACGTGGAGATCGCATCTCCGCAAGAGTAACTAAAAAGATGAAAGTGAAAGTGAAAGTCAAAATTATTTATTTAATTTTGACTTTCACTTTCACTTGAGATCTAAAGTTAGACCAGGTTTAAAACTAGTGCTGTCACTGTCTATGTTCTATGTTAGTGGTGGTAGTTTCCGCATTTGGTCTCTGTTATGGACCATTGTGCGTGAGCCTTTGCGGCCACATTTGCTCACTCCAGCCAGCCCACCCCTCTCCAGAAGCAGATCAGGTTTCCAAATCCATGCAAAACTTCCCCAATGGAACTAGGCGACCCTAGGGTAACCTTCGGTATATCAGCCACGCCTGTGCATTCCAGGAGCACGTGTGCGACCGTTTCCTCAGCCACCATACACGCTCTGCACAAGGGGCTGTCTGTGACTCCTATAGTGTGTAAATGTTTGTTCAGTGAGCAGTGCCCGGTGATGGTCCCCGCCACCAGGCGCAGGCTAATTCTGTCCAGTCGTAAAAGTCGCCTTCGCTGTCACTGTCTTCGCCTTATCAAATGAAAGTGACAGCATTCGTTTTAAACCTGGTCTAGCTATATATTGTTTTGTAATAAGGCCCTAAAAGTTTTATGAATGTCAACTTGAAACTAACGCGCCCATTCACTGCGGGCGCTGGAACGTAGAAGAAATAGGCAAGAAACTTGTCGAGCTTGGGGTTATCTCCCGCCAGTTACAAGAAAATTCACTTAATAGTACAACAATTTGACAAGTCTACAAAAACCTATGTTCTGCAGTCACAAGATTTAAAATAACTAACCTATAAATTATTCCAAAGTACCCGTCAACAGATTCATAAGTACCTTTATTTTTTATAAAAAAAACTTATTGTAGAACTTTTCTTGATTAATGACCGCGACGTTAATAAAAATCAGGGGAAAAAAAAGTTGGAATATTCGAAAGAAAATTAGGTTACGCGGAAGGGAAGGTGCTTTCGTTCATTATTCAAGTATTATGTTATAATGAGATTTTCTTTTCCAACGTAAAAGTGAGTTGTACCGTTTTACGCTGATTCCGTAATAAAAACGTTAAAAAAGTTTCGACTTTTAAATGAGATGCTTACGTGTCTTTTTTCGTGTTGATTTTTGTTTTATGTAAAGATCAGTGCGTGGCAGGGAGAAACTGTATTTGTAACGTAAGTAACTTAAATTATTTTTGTTTTATAAACTGTTAGAACTTGAAAATCTTAATATATATATATATAAAAAAAATATCGAAATATGATCACACTGAAATCACGAAGCTTAGATTCACTTACATGCAAATATTAGGTCGGGGAAAAAGTCTTTTCGCATAACGTAGGTATAAACTTATTATAAAATTTATTTGACTGTACTATTTGTGTCTGGCTGGTTTTGGTAACATTAAAAAGGTTCCATTATAAAGAAAAGAAAAAAATAAAAAAAAGTTGTTTCCCGCTATTTTTCATTTGTTTTTCTCTCCGTAAAAATGAGTGAATCTAATAAAGAAATTCGATACATTTTAAAATTTTATTATAAAAAAGGCAAAAATGCAACTCAAGCAGTGAAAAAAATTTGTGATGTTTATGGACCTGATGCAGTGTCAGTAAGAGTAGCACAAATTTGGTTCAAACGTTTTGAGTCCGGAAATTTTGATGTTAAAGATGCACCTCGCTCTGGTCGCCCTGTTACGAATAAAATGGACGCCATTTTTGAAAGATTGGAGCAAGATCGGCATATTAGTAGTTACGATGTAGCTGAAGAACTGGGAATTGACCACAAAACAGTTTTGACCCATTTGAAGAAAGCTGGTTATACAAAAAAGCTCGATATTTGAGTGCCACACGAGCTCACTCAAAGAAACTTAATGAACCGTGTACTCATTTGCGATTCATTATTGAGACGTAATGAAACCGAGCCGTTTTTGAAGAAATTGATAACTGGCGATGAAAAGTGGATCACGTACGACAAGAACGTGCGAAAAAGGTCGTGGTCGAAAGTTGGCCAGGCTTCACAGACTGTGGCCAAACCTGGCCTAACACGAAATAAGGTGATGCTGTGTGTATGGTGGGATTGGAAGGGCATTGTTTATTATGAGCTTTTACCGCCCGGCAAAACCATCGATTCTGATCTTTACTGCCAGCAACTGATGAGATTAAAGGAAGCAGTCGAGAGAAAACGGCCGGAATTGATCAACAGGAAGGGTGTGGTCTTTCATCACGATAACGCTAGACCACACACATCTTTAGCCACTCAGCAAAAATTAAGAGAGTTCGACTGGGAGGTCCTAGTGCATCCACCATATAGCCCTGACCTTGCGCCTTCAGATTTTTACCTGTTTCGGTCTCTGCAGAATTCTTTAGGTTCTGTAAGGTTGACCTCAAGAGAGGACTGCCAAAACTATTTGTCCCGTTGTTTTGATCAGAAGTCCCAAAGTTTCTACAGTAACGGGATAATGTCTCTGCCCACAAAATGGCAGAAAGTTATTCAACAAAACGGTACATATATATTGTAAATAAATTTAAATAAACTTTGAAAAAAATGTCTTGACTTTTCATACAAAAATACGAAAAGACTTTTTCCCCAACCTATTAGATAAAAATTAGGTATAAGTGAATCTAAGTGCCAGTTCTGAGCCCCTGCCCTTGTTATTTTGATTTAGGTAATTAATATATTTTTATGTCTAGTGTTTATCTTGGGTGTGTCTTTCACTTTAGGGAATTCTTTAAAATTTTATCGGTGTCAATGTGAGTACCTACGTTAAATTCTATAAAATAAGGTCTCCAACTTTGCATATTGTCAATTTGTGCTATACTTATGCATTTCTATTGCAATAGAAATAAGTTTGTTACTTTAATTATATTTGTAACTGACGGGAGAAAAAACCAAACATGACGATTTTCTTGCCCGTTCTTTTACGATCAAACTCCCGCCCGCAGTGAATGGGCGCGTTAGTTTATAAGTATGACATTCATAAGAGCTCTATTGAGCCAAACTTGAATAAATGACTTATGAATTGAATGTATGTATGTATTTGAAGAGATAACTTTTTCGGCAACGTACACAAGACTAAGTGTAAGTGTGTGAATTGTGATATTCCGGGTAGATTCCAAAACTCCATAGAAACCTCTTGTAAAGACTCCACTACTTTACAGGGCATGACTTGACTTAACTCGACATTGACCGACTTTATTTGACTTGGACTATTACTGTGACTGAATGACGAAAATGATAACTTATAAGATAAGATAATAATTAATTTGAATTACAAACACACACATGCAGAAATATACAATATAGACACAACAATCTTTGCAAAGAACATCAAACAGCGGTAACAGAGTCAATTCATAATCCACTATCAACTATAAAATCAATTCCAAAACCAAACCTAGGCAGAGTCAATTCATAATCCACTATCAACTATAAAATCAGCTTCAATTTCAAAACCAAACCTAGGCAGACCCATAAAGACAAACAAATAAACAAAACTACTCTCCGACGCACAGACGACCATTACCTAGCCTTATTAGTCGAAGTCTTTTAACTTAAATCGCTCAGCAGGAACTTAAATAGCTTATTTATTTATTTAACAATTTATGCACATAGATAGAAGTTATGAAAGACATATACATAGGCTCTGCTTATCCCTAAAAGGAATTTCTTCCAGCAGACCGAAAAAAGGAAAAAAACATATACAAAGTAGACACGTGCACAAAATACGTAACAAAAAAGACTAAAATAAAACAAACAACAATAAAAAACTAAAATCAAACAAATATACAGCTTAAAGAACTTAAATAGCTGAAAAGACTTGCGACTCATTGCTTGAGGAGTCGAGAGTCGTAAGCCAATTTACTACCCATTTGCATGACAAATTAAACCCTAAATTATGGTGTATACCTAACCGTAAACCTAACCTAAGTGGTAATTTATATTAATGATATTTACTCATAATAAAACATTTGCATACATGTTTTATCATAAATACAATCAGCTTAATTATATTTAACCTGACTTTTGGTTTTCCAAAAAGGTTTCTTAAACCAATGTTTATTCAAAATGCTTGATTTATTTAATTACTTGATACAGGCAAATACTCTAAATGAGTGAGTCTATATTACAGAAATACATACATACATACATACATACATAATGTCACGCTTTTTTTCCGTAGGGGTAGGCAGAGATCACATCCTTCCACTTGCTACGATTCTGACACACACTCTTAGCCTCATTCACTCTTATGAACCTTCTCATGCACGCCCGTCGGTTTTGGGTACTTTTGACCGGCTCATATTTAATGTGTCATCAAAATTAATAAATTACCAACCTAACCTAACCTTTTTGTACATCAAAAAATTCTGACGGAGCACCTAATCCCATATTAGATGCTAGATCAGTATTTTTGATGATCAAAAAAGTATTTTTTAGAGGTTCAGTTTATTATATTCCCTTTTTGACCTGCCCTTTCTCCAAAATCTTTTGGATTTGGTACGTGGTCTTCCCCTCCCAAAACTTCCATTCACTAGTAAATTGTAATCAAACAAACATAAATAATACAATATAGGTAGTACGGATACGTTCTAAAAGATGAAAATAAAAAATATCACGACAGTTTAATGGCGTTAGTAAACACAATACAATGTAAACTTTAACGGTAAGTGGTCAGTTTCATTTAGCAATAAACTGTTAACTATTAAAGTAACAGGTAGTACCGTTAAACTAACTATATATTTATTAACAACAGACGGACAGTCTATTTTTAGGTTTATTAATGTATTCACAAAACGATACAAACAAAATTGTCACTCCTATGGACGAACGAAAAACGAAATCTCCGTTTTAGCCTTTTTTTATCATTTTTTTGGCCCATGAACAAAAAACGCAATTTTCGTTTTTTTATCAAAAATTTGAACGGAAAATTTATCAGAAATATGAATCGTAACTGAGTGTTGTTTGTAGATTCTTGGAGAATATGCGACCTGGTTGCAATTCATTATAGATTAAAAAAAGTAGTTTGTCAGTGCAATTAATTTGAAGATTCTTGACCAATTACAGTTGGTATATAATTTCCTAGCTGTAAGACTTGTGGAGTATTTTTATTTTTTAAATATTTATGTCATCATATTAGGTCGGGGAAAAAGTCTTTTCGCATAACGTAGGTATAAACTTATTATAAAATTTTTTTGACTGTACTATTTGTATCTGGCTGGTTTTGGTAACATTAAAAAGGTTCCATTATAAAGAAAAGAAAAAAATAAAAAAAAGTTGTTTCCCGCTATTTTTCATTTGTTTTTCTCTCCGTAAAAATGAGTGAATCTAATGAAGAAATTCGATACATTTTAAAATTTTATTATAAAAAAGGCAAAAATGCAACTCAAGCAGTGAAAAAAATTTGTGATGTTTATGGACCTGATGCAGTGTCAGTAAGAGTAGCACAAATTTGGTTCAAACGTTTTCAGTCCGGAAATTTTGATGTTAAAGATGCACCTCGCTCTGGTCGCCCTGTTACGAATAAAATGGACGCCATTTTTGAAAGAGTGGAGCAAGATCGGCATATTAGTAGTTACGATGTAGCTGAAGAACTGGGAATTGACCACAAAACAGTTTTGACCCATTTGAAGAAAGCTGGTTATACAAAAAAGCTCGATATTTGGGTGCCACACGAGCTCACTCAAAGAAACTTAATGAACCGTGTATTCATTTGCGATTCATTATTGAGACGTAATGAAACCGAGCCGTTTTTGAAGAGATTGATAACTGGCGATGAAAAGTGGATCACGTACGACAAGAACGTGCGAAAAAGGTCGTGGTCGAAAGTTGGCCAGGCTTCACAGACTGTGGCCAAACCTGGCCTAACACGAAATAAGGTGATGCTGTGTGTATGGTGGGATTGGAAGGGCATTGTTTATTATGAGCTTTTACCGCCCGGCAAAACCATCGATTCTGATCTTTACTGCCAGCAACTGTAAGATTAAAGGAAGCAGTCGAGAGAAAACGGCCGGAATTGATCAACAGGAAGGGTGTGGTCTTTCATCACGATAACGCTAGACCACACACATCTTTACCCACTCAGCAAAAATTAAGAGAGTTCGACTGGGAGGTCCTAGTGCATCCACCATATAGCCCTGACCTTGCGCCTTCAGATTTTCACCTGTTTCGGTCTCTGCAGAATTCTTTAGGTTCTGTAAGGTTGACCTCAAGAGAGGACTGCCAAAACTATTTGTCCCGTTTTTTTGATCAGAAGTCCCAAAGTTTCTACAGTAACGGGATAGTGTCTCTGCCCACAAAATGGCAGAAAGTTATTCAACAAAACGGTACATATATATTGTAAATAAATGTAAATAAACTTTGAAAAAAATGTCTTGACTTTTCATACAAAAATACGAAAAGACTTTTTCCCCAACCTATTATTATCTTCTTTTTTAAAAGAAAGTACCCCATATCGACTACTATAGTCTAAGTAAAGACCCCCATATAGTCCTAAGAAAAGACTAAAAAGTAATTTTCTTCTAATCTTAACTTCTAAGAATTTGTTCAATAACACTATTATTATTGATATAATTGTCTCTTTTAAGGCGAAGACATTTTCATACTGTGTTCTTAGTATAATATTACTCTCAATCACATAAAAACACACGCTAACACTAAGTCACACACACACACACACACACACACACACACACACACACACACACACACACACACACACACACACACACACACACACACACAACACATTTGCGCTGGGAGAGGTGTCCCATATAATATAAAATATGTATAGAATAGAAAAGAGCGGCGTCTCCAAACACAGGCTTTTTAGCTTAAATGGAGACTCCATCCACTTAGTATTTAAGTTCAACCATGTAAACGAAAATAAATATTTTATTTTTTTTATTTATTTATTACTACATTAAACTAACTCAAAAGGTTTTGTCATTCTGAGTCTTCTCACTAGGTCCGTGTGGTTGAGAAGTTCAAGTCTATCATAAGCTTCTGCATATTTTTTAATTCCGCTAAGCTCCACATCCACTTTAGGGTCCCGATGAAGATCGTCGGTTCTTATGTACCAAGGTGCATCAACAATACCTCTCAGTACTACAATCTTATCTTGGAACTATATATGATGTAATTACTGATTTATTATTTATCGATGCAGTCCAAAAAAGTATGATCGCTTAATTTTAAATAATAAATAAATAAATATTTTCTGACAATTACACCAATTATTTAGTTCCAAGAAAAGTATCATTAAGAACTTGTGTTATGGATACTAAAAACGGAAAAACTTACTTAAATACTTTTTTTTTGTACATACATACTTAATAAAAATACATAGAAAACCAACCAGACCAGAACAAATATTCATATTTATACACACAAATATTTGTCCTGTGTGGGAATCGGACCCACGACCTCAGGAGTGGAATGCGGGTATACTCGCCACCACGCCATATCGGTCGTCAAAATTTTAATTTAATTTTGTTTTATTTCATTATAAAACCTTTGAGATATTATGTAAAAACATATACGACATGTATTTAAATGTATATGAAGAAATGCCTTACATACTAACAATACTTAAACTCTTATTTAACCTCGCAACTCGGGTGATAGTATTCACTGTTTGTTTTTACTGCAGCGTGTAAATTGGCTGTTAACTCTCGCCTTATGCCGTCTACAGCTTCTATCGCTCTGTGTGGTACACCGCACCTCTATTGCTCCCTACTTTGTAGCACTAATTAGGGGTCCGTTCGCAATTTTTACCCTTATTTGAAGGCATTGCATTGTATTAATAAACATAATTGAGCTTAATTTTTAAAAGGCTTTATAAAGAGTATAAAAAAACAGTGCTGGTTTTCATTGAAAATTTTAATTATTGCTTTATTCAATTTTGTAGCCAAGAATAAACAAATTTTAATAATAGTTTGATATCTTGTTGCATTGATGGAACCATCCACAAACTGCATTCAACCAACACCTTGTGCAGATATGCAGCCCCATATCATAAGAGACGCTGGAAACTTAAATTCGTGTAATGCTATCAGTATGAAAATATTTATGTTTATTTCTAACGACTTTTTTTTTTCATCACCTTCCAATTAGGACTCGTCACTTTATAATATGATACTATGTCACTGATCAGAAGTCTAATTTAAGTGATCACGCGCAAACTTCAATTTTTTTTGTAAGGTAGTCAATAATGGTGTCTCCTTAGCCGTGTAAAATCCGTAGCACATTATTTTGCAAGTGTGAACTGAGACATCTATGTTAATCAAGTCTCTCCATTACACCGTGAGTTCTCCAGCTGGAGCACGACGATTTTTTTATATAATTTTCTGAAGGAATCGGTTTTCTACTTCACCGGTGATACGAGGTCGGCCAAGTTTCTCCAAGCAAGAAGTGTTTCCATTATTTTTATAGTGCTGAATGAAAGATTGCGTTGTAGATCTGGGCAGTGTTAAGTCTTTCCAGATTTGCTAACTTGATTTGTCCTCCTCAATTCGAGAAACTATTCGCTTTCGAAGGTCTTCACCCACTGATTTGCCACGACCCATTTTTTCTTGGAATCTGGCTTGTTAAAATGACTCTGAAATACCTCCAAATATAAATTTTGAAAAAAAAATGAAACAAGAGACAAAAAGTATGTTACTCAATGATAGACAAACTCTTTTGCATCGATTACCAACTAGCTGAACTATTTCGCCTACCATTTACCCGACTTAATAGCAGAATATCTCCTTATTTAAAAGACTGAAATAGTTCATTCCTTTAACATTAAAAAGTGAAAAAGTAACTGACCATGCGATTGTAGAATAGTTTCACTGTTTACGTAGGTAGACAACAATAACAAAGTTTGAAAAAATCTTTATTCACGTTTTTCGTACTTGACGAACTATTTTGCATCTCGTATAGATATAGTAAAATCAAAAAGTTTTTATTCCAAAACATAAAAAACCGAACCGAAACTCTTTAAAAAGCGAAGCGCAACATTCTTGCCAAAACCCTGTATTCACTGCTTGTGCACTTTTTATTGCAGCGTGTAAATTGGCAGTTAATGGCTGTCTTGCGCCGTTCACCACACTTCTATTGCTTGGAGCACAGTGGAAATAAATAGGTATAATGTCTACATTCTGATGGCAGCGAAAACCCAGTAGACTGAAAGACTGTAATTCAAAATCCAGTCGCGTTCCTATGACCTATCGAAGTAATAAGAGTAATTATCGCTTGCTTCATGCCTCAGAGAGCACTCTAAGCTGTTGGTCCCGGCTGTCATAAATATTTATGGCAGTAATTATTAGGAAGTTGGTTTATTTATAGAACGACGTTTCCTTCTGGTTTGCGGAGGTCAGACGGCATTTTCTTCGTGTTAAGGGTGTACGAGGGATAGAGATCCTACAAAGGCCTAAGGAGCCCAAGCCAACCTCACCTGCAAGTGGTGCACCTGCCGATCAACGGACGAGGCTCTGGCGAACATAACAGTGCCCGGTAAGCGGCAATAGGCTCTATCGTGGGACCAACTATATAATTGGGAAGTGTGGGCGTATAATGTGCTTCTGATTACGATATATGCGAGTATATATGTGAGCGCGCCTAAATGACTGCGTCGTCGCACCCACACTCTGACAGAATTTATCGCTGCTAAATGTACGATGCCGTGCGTAGCCCACACATACGTACTGTTATGAGTCTCTGGAATTATGTGTTTTAAATATAGAACTACAGAACGATGATTGTATGAGATCACAGGCCTATAGTTTCTGAAGGCTTTATCCATAAATATGCTTCCATACGCGCCGTGGAAGATCAGTAAGAAGCACAGCTTCACTACCAAGACGATTGCCGTAGGCAAGGAGTATTAATGAGACTCGATAACGATTTATATGAACTCGCCACCTACTACATGAGACAACAATGTTATTTGTGAAACATTGACTTATAATATAAATCTGCCTATTACTTAGGGGAATCAGGCGTACGTATTCATGTTCTCAATGGCGGATAGTTGTTGATAGTTGCTCCCACCTAATAGGAGGCGAGCCTATTGCCGCTTACCGGGCTCTGTTATTTCCTATCCCCATCGACAGGGTAGGGAGTACCTCCAGGAGACCGGGAAAAGGTAACACCCAGAGATAACTCTCGTTTCAGCGTTGGTCGTGAAGACATCGTGGTTCTGAGGCTCCTATCTTACCTGAAGATGCCCTATGTAAGGGCGAAACACGTGTCGTGTTGAATAGTTTCTCGATTTTTCGGGAAATTATAGTAGCGCGGGAATTGTTACAAAGATATTTTTAATCCATCACTTGCTTACAATGGATTTCCGCAAAGTAACGCCTGAATCAATAAATTACCCAGAGATTGGCGACTCTGGTTGCCTTAGTTCTACCGGGAGGAGTCAAGCAGCGCTAGGAGGTTCTTAGGCAGTGAGGCAGGGGGCCCCTGCTGTCTTACCTTGGACTCTCCGAGAAGTTCGCCACACACGCTATGGTCGCACAAGGATGTAGGAGCGGCGCGTCCACTACGCCTGGCTGAGGAGGTCCTCCCGGTTTTGGTCCGGGGGACGTTGGTCGCTGGCGGGGTGTCAGAGCTGCAACCCAGGTACTGGCCCCCGCCTTTTTCTCAACAAGCGGCGGGCGTCGTCGGAAGATTTTTAGTGGGTATTACTGCTGGCAGTCGCGTCTGCCGGTGGTGAGTCCCACACCCCCTTTGGGTCCCCCTTTGGCCGGAAGGCAGTGTGTAAACGCATTTTGTTACCGACGTAAAACAATAAAAAAATCGTAGAATTCCTACACACTTTTTCCCTCTTCGCCTTTGCACGCCCTGCTTCAGACTTGGGATTATAGGAACTAGGAATCACATGAGCCGCCAGGGAATTTCAGAGTTTAGTGGTCTTAATCAGAAAAGACTTACCAAATTTTTGGATTGAAATATGTTATTAACTTCGGGCGTAAATACGATTGATAATAAGTATATATAAGTATAATAAGTATATATATGTGGGATTCGGAATATTTAAAAAGGTTTTTTTTTTTTAAATTTATTCTGGTGTTTGTGCCAGAATAAATTTAAAAAAAAAACCTTTTATCATTACAAAAAAAAGTACATTAAATAATATTAAACACCGTTTATTAAAACACTTCTTAATACAATCGTCTTCCGCCTTACCTCGTGGTGCGCGTTGCAAGAACTCACTCCGTTTTTCCACCAACCGTTCCTCATTCACCTTTCACTCATCGTTCACATCCGTTTCGGTCACTGTGTTCCATTTCATGCATCACACTTACATTCCTACATATATACGTACGACATATTTTGCCGAATGAATGAACTATAAGCGACCGCCCTGTGTAGGCCATATCGCGCGCTCGTTCTTCGAGTTGTCCTACTGATTTCTGTCCACTATGTTTGCAGCTTTGTAGCGCAAATTAGTGTACTCTTTGCTATTTTGCCAGTTTCTTCTCCGTTTGCACGTAAGCCTTCCAGCGGATGGCAAAGGAAGTGCTTTTCCAATTAGCTTTCAGACGAGACACGTTTGGTATTTAGGACAGACGGGAGATTAATGAACTTTGTGAATATTACAGTTTTGTGCTTGGAATTAAATTGACTTGGGTGTATAGGGATCCTGCTTACATCTAGGCTCGCCTCCTATTACGTGGGACCAGAAAATATTAGTGGCACAATGTGGGCGTATTTATTACGCCTCTGCCTATCCCTTCGGAGAGACAGGCGTGATTATTAATATCCTATGTATATATGTATTTGTTCAGTAATATATATATATATATATAAATAGGATTGGATAATAGTATATATATATATATATATATTATCCTATTCAAATACCATTACTGAACAAATACATATTATTATATACATAGGATATTAATAATAACGCCTGTCTCTCCGAAGGGATAGGCAGAGGCCTAATAAATACGCCCACATTGTGCCAATAATATTTTCTGGTCCCACGTAATAGGAGGCGAGCCTAGATGTAAGCAGGATCCCTATACACCCAAGTCAATTTAATTCCAAGCACAAAACTGTAATATTCACAATATATATATGCTATATCCTGATGATAATTATCTTGGAACTAAGTAAATGGTGTAATTGTAAAAGATAAATTAGGTAAGCTAGGGTATGCATTTTTCATTTATAGCTGTTACTTGGAAAAAATCTCAATCCGTCAATACTCTCCAAAAGTTTAAAATTAAAATTAGGCCCTCATTTTCCGCCTGACGCAGGTTCTAACCGGGCATGGCTGTTTCGGTAGGTTCCTGCACAGAATCAGGCGGGAGGAAACTTCCGGGTGTCACCATTGTGAGGATCGGCCGGAGGACACGGTGGAGCACACCACCGCGGTCTGTGCCGCTTGTGCGGAGCACCGGCGTGTCCTCGTAGCGGCCATCGGCGGCGGCGACCTCTCGCGTTCGGCCCTGGTGCATACAATAGTCCGGAGCGAGAGGAAATGGGGGGCTGTTGCTTCCTTTTCCAAGCAGTCATGCTAGCAAAGGAGGCGGCGGAATGAGAGAGGCAGAGTGCCTCTCGTCACGGATCCAGCCGCCACGGTGGACGCCCGAGACGTCGGGAGCTGCGAGACGACTCCCGGCCACCGTAGGCGCTGGCTTGAGGGCGGTGGGTAATGGGTAACTTGCCGCCTGTCCGCCTACTAAAGGCAACAGGCTGCGTAGACGGCGCGTTTGTGTTCCACGCGCGCCTCAAAGAGATGTCAGCACACTGAGTGTCCCCCTGGGAGGGGGCCAAGCCTGCCAGGGTTGCGGGACTGTTCGAAAGGGTTACCGCGGCCTTGGTGTTACAGGCTCAAGAATAATATAATAAATAATAAATGTTTATTCCTTTTTCTACAAACTTGTGTTCACTATTTACAACTTCTGCCAAACTGCATAGCAGTTTGTTGGCAGATGTAGGCTCATGCTTATTTACTGACATATTACAAAGTTTAAAACATACATTCTAAACAAATTAAATTAATCACCAAATACACTAAAAACATAAAACAATAAATTAATAGTTCATTAATATTTAATTACTATTACCTGAGAGATAATAAATAATTTCTAAAAGTATGTAATAAAAATTCAATTTAATTCATATAACATAAAATAAAAAATAAAAAATTAATAAGATAAAATTAATTCGTACAATAATCATAATAAATAAATTGAAAATGAGATTAAAAAATCATAAACATTATGAGAGAACAAAAAATAAAATTAATAAAAATCTCAAATTTAAAAGTTAATTAAAAGTCAATTTTAAAAGTTTACAAATGCAATAGTTAAATATGTTGTGCATTCTACATAATTCATGAGATAAGAAATCAAATATCATCAATTTATAAATACATTTCAAAATCACAAATACATTACATAAACAATCAATTAATAATAGTATCAATAAGAAAAACTTCATTCAATTTAATATAAGTCCTGAATTAGAGTTTTCGTAGAGAAGGAACATTGATGGTTTTTTAGGCAGTAAAAGTCTGACACACCCTTCCGCTTCACCCACAGCGGAAGATGGTCATTTGATGAATCTCCATCCGAAAAAAAAAAGAAAAGGTGTTTAAATATCATGAACATGGAACCTGTCGGACACAATAACATTTAGGAGAGAATACATATTTATTATAAGACGGATAGCTGATTGTATTTAAATTACACACAGCCACGCCTGTTTCTCCGAAGGGGTAGGCAGAGGCTTACTGTATGCCCACATTCCGCGAAATAGGTTGCTGGTCCCACGTAATTGGTGGCGAGCCTATTGCCGCTTCTCGGGAGCTTGTATGTTCGCCAGAGTCTCGTCTGTTGATCAGCAGGTGCAAAAAATTCTTGACTTTCAGTGCAAAGTTCTTGGTAGGACCCATATACACCCTATATATAATATGACAATATTCAAAATTAAATGCTTTCTGCATAATATTAATTTTTTTTTTGATTCAAGCGTTGTTTTGCGGAAATGCTTTGTAAGTGATGGATTAAGCCCATCTACGCGTGTGAATGAGATCGCACCTTCGTTTCAGCGTTGGTCGTGAAGACATCGTTGTTCTGAGGCTCCTATCTTACCTGAAGATGCCCTGTGTAAGGGCAAAACACGTGTCGTGTTGAATTATTTCTCGATTTTTCGGGAATTTATAGTTGCGCGGGATTTGTTACAACGATATTTTAATCCACCACTTGACTGTGTATCATCTATATATATAAAAGAAAGTCGTGTTAGTTACACCACTTATAACTCAAGAACGGCAAAACAGATTTGGGTGAAAATTGGTAGGGAGGTAGCTCAGAGCCAGGAGACGGACATAGGATACTTTATATCCCGTTCGACAGCGTTCCCGTGTGACTTGAATTGAAACGTCAGTGTCAGTTTGTGATATCAGTCACGTGGTATAACAAAAAAGAATCAGACTTGGAATAACAAAACGCAAATGACAGCTATGTAATGACGTATGGATGACAATTTGATATTTGTAAGAAATCAATATTCAAACTATTTCTGACTTCTTGGCGGGAATGTGAAGCGTCATGTCTGCAGTTTTGTTTTATTTTCTAAAATTTGCGATATTTCTAACATTAATGTGTAATAACGGTGGATTATTAACCGTTAAGTGTTTGTGAACGTACATGAGTGTTGGTAAATGAAACAGAACAGTGCAAATTCTCTCAAGGAGTCCATGTGAGATCTCATTATAGTCCCACATCTTTACTGAGGACTCAAGGGGCTTATGGGAGGGTATCTCATTTACCATTTATCATCTTTATCATCAAACATTCTCATATACTATATATCGTATCGATAATTCGTATCTCTTTTACTATTGATATATCACTTACTTGACACTGGCTAAATGTGCGCGACGCACGACGCCATTATTTAAAAGAAAGAAAGAAACTATTTCCATTAAATAAATAATTAACAATTATAATGTAATGATAGTGCCATAGCCCATTCGTATAAACAGTGAAGTGAACTATAAAACTCGGTATGGTTCAAAATATGAGTTTTTAAATAATTTTTTAGGTGAAGTGAAGTTTAATTAATAATGCCGCGAGCAAGGCGATCGAATCTTTGCCGACAAAGCCGTAATGCAAGAAGAATACGAAATACTGCAAATGAAAGGACTGAAGAAGAACAAGAAATTGCACGTGAACAGCGCCGCGATAGTATGGCTCGACGTAGTGCTTCTCAATAAATAATAATTAAACAAAAAATGTCGTGTATTACAAGGTACTTAAGTGAAGAGCAACCTATGTACTAAATAATATATAATATATACAGAAATAATAATGAATGATAAATGTATTTAATTTGTTTGTATTTTTTCAAATAAAAAAAAAACACAACCTGCTTATTTATTGCCATTAAGGCGGAACAAAGTTCGCCGGGTCAGCTAGTTACATATAAATATTATGTGCGTACAACAGCAAGGCTATAGTTGCATACATTTTTAAAGCAAAACTCTTAGAAGCACGTTTCAAGGCTCACCTTGAAGAATCTAAGGTGAAAACAGCTTATTTTCTAACTGCAAACCGCATTACGGTTGCAATACGTAATTAAGCTATCGGACGGTTAGATCGCAAGCTTCAATGGCGGCGATTGGATCCAAAGAAGTTCTGAGGTAACAGTTTTGTATGGAGCAGGGCCTTTATTAAAAAAGAAAAGTCCTCAGCTGTTGTCGTATGCATCTATTGGTTCCTTCCAAAATATTTTCTAGGCCGTTCCAGCTCATTGTTGAATCGACCAATTACAGACAAAAAAAAAATATGTGGCGAGCCGGTAACTTTGAAATATTTGTTTATCTGTTCGTTAGTATCACAACAACACAAGTTCTTAATGATAGTAATCTTGGAACTAAATAGTTGGTGTAATTGCCAATAATTTTTTATTTATTTATTTAACTTGCAATGACAGTTTGTAGATAGTACAAACTGACATTGTATATCTTGCCAGTAGACAGTAGACAGACACTTGACAGTAGTATATCTTGCTACTAATCTTTAACCGGGTAACCGAGCAAAATTGGACCATTTTACGTGATACTTTTAAGTAACTATGCAACAAGCAGTTGAATAAATACGAAGATGTAAATCGAAATTCTAACAAAACTTTTAATATCTTTGAAATTAAACCCTTTTTAAATCCTGATGTAAATTCAAGCCTGATTAAACCATACCATATCACACGTCAACCTCACAGGCATACACTCGAAAACTCTGTGACATACTGACAGACAAACGGATATTACGAAACTGAACCCGTCCTTTAGGCCGCAGACTTGAAATCAGCGGGCCAAAAGACGAGCAGCGGTGCGACTGCAAACGCGACACTGGCGCGGTGCGTTGAAATGTGGGTTTAATTTTATGTGGAACTGGGCTAGACGGAAGTGGTGCGTAGGAATGTTTCAATTTCCGATCGCCTCAGGTCGCAGACTCAGAGTTAGCGTGCTGCGGGACAGGCGGCGAATGTGACACGTGCGTGTTGCGCTGAAATAGATAGATTTGTAAAGAGTTGGCTTAAAAGGTACCGGTACGCAGGAATGGCCAAGAAAGAAGCGGTGCACAAGAGCGTTAAATAGTGCAGATCAGATAGGTCTGGGCGTTTATAAAATGTCGCCTTCTTAAGATCAATTATCGACAGATTGAGTTCATTTAACCCTTACAAAACAGGATCAGACAATAGAAAGTTTTTTTTTGAGTGTACAGAAAAATATTTTGTATCTAAAGCTAGTGTGCCACGGCTGACTCATGATCTGACCAATTTTTGCGATCAGGCAACGACTTAACGATTAATATGAAAACGATATCGATGGCAGCAGTAAGCTTTTGTTTGGCTGTCAAGTGAAGTCTGGAGTTTGCGTTAATGGTTGATGATTTTGTTATTAATACATGTTGACCTTGTATAATTACAACATTTTATCGCTGCTTAAACATTTTATTCACAAATGAGTGTGAATGAAGCTAAAAGTGTGTGCCAAGATCGTAGCAAGTGGAAGGATGTGACCTCTGCCTGATATTAAGGGGCGTGATATTATGTACCTATGTATCATTAGGCCGTTAATGCAATTGGTGATGTACTAGACTCGATTGAACTATAAATGCTTTACCTCTACTTTCTTTCATTCATCAGTATCTATAAAAATATAGCGAAGATAAATATTGGTTCGCTAAAAAAGGCTTGAGTCCTTAAAAAACTTCGAGATCGATCGAGCGCTCAAAAGTGATCAAGCTTTCAAAAGGACTCTCAAGTCGTCGGGCGCTATTCAAACGAGGCAAGCCTTATAAATGACACCGAGCTTTAGGCAAAAGGACATGGACGCCTCGAGTCTTCTATTTACATCAATAAGTGCAGTTAGGCTGCGGACCTCAAGACCGCGCCTGCCTCGCATCGCTCCCTGCCGCGCTGCCACCCCGCTTCCCGCAGATTTCAAGCCCGCGGCCTTAGAGCCTGCAAAGGAAATAAGATGATTGACAAACGGCAGGCTACAGCCGCCATTTTGGCGAATAGGCAAAATTGAGTTGACCCGTTTACTGTGTTTTGATATAAACTATTTTCGAGGTGAAACTTTTTAAATGGTAATTTTTTTAAAAAGATCGATAGCGCTTGACGCTGCGGTCTAGTTGTAGGGGATCGTTTGTCGAAGTTGCGCAGCGTTAATAGAGATTTGGAGCAGGAAGAACTGCTGGCAGTCGCGGCTGGCCGGGAGGCAGTGCATAAAGGCATTTTGTTACCGAAGTAAATCGAAAAAAAAAGGGGGCAGGAAAAATTTTGGAATGGAGACCCTCTGAGAGGAAACGTAGCGTGTAACGTCCACCTGCAAGATGAACGGACGACATGCTAAAGGTAAGTCACCTGCAATCGGTTACTTTGGAAACAAATGGAGATGTCTATGTTCAGCTTTGGGTTGCTGCTGATGATGAATAGAGATATAGTAATAATAATAATACATATTTCTGACACTTACACCAATTATTTAGTTCCAAGATAAGTACCATTAAGATCTTGTATTATGGATACCAAATAACGGATAAATATACAAAGGCAAACACCCATACCAGAATAAATACTCATATTTATACACACAAATATTTATCCTGCGTGGGAATCGAACCAACGACCTCAGGAGTGGAGTGCGGGTAAACTATCCACCACGCCATATCGGTCGTCAAAATGAATGGTGGTCAAACCGTAAAAAAATCTACGGTTTCAATTTGCAGCACTGGTTGCGACGCAATGTCGCCGTTGTAAGTGATTACTGGGACTTCTTGGCGGGAAAGTGAAGCGTCATGTCTGCAGTTTTGTTTTCTATTCTAAAATTTGTGTTATTTTGGACATAAATGTGTAATAACGGTGGATTTATCATATCATATGGGAAATATCGTATCTCATACAAATATCGTATATCATACAAAAGGGAAATATCGTTCTATGTTTACATCTGATATCAGGATATTAGAAAGCACTGACTTCATAACAACGACTGACATAGATATTCATGGCAGCCGAGACCACCGGCTTGTGGTGCTGCTCTACGAAGATTTTCTTTTATATATAAACATACATATATTGACGCCATTTTGTCTAAAACGGTAGGCAGAGGTATATAATAAGCCCACATTTCGCCATTCATATTTTTGGTCCCGGGTAATAAATAGGTGGCGAGCCTATTGCCGTTTACCGGGAACTTTTATGTTCGCCAGTGCGTCGTCCGTTGATTGGCGTGCACCACTTGAAGGTGAGGTTGGCATGGGATCCAAAATTGTAAATGGATCCAAGTATATACTCTTTATTTCTTTGTTATCACTATGTGTATTAGTCTATAAGCCAAGTTGCTCTATTCCCATGATACACAATTACTAATGTGTATTATTAATTAGGAGGTTAAAATAATTTCTACTTGAGCAAACATTCTATGACATTAATGACTTTATGAAGTAATGAAATTTTGTTTTATTTTAATTTTCATAATTATTGACCGTTTATTTTTATTAATTGCATTTATATTTCTTAATTCATTTGTTATTGACATTTTTTATTTTGATATTATTAATTCCTCATGATATTGTAATTTAATTTAATTCTAATAATTATGTTTTCTTTTCTGTGACGTGTAATGTTGTATTACCAATAAATTAGTGTTTGAGTATTTGTACTATGGTGACAGAAAGTTGAAAACACGTGTACTTACCATATTTATTAAATAGTCTGCCAGTGGACAGTATCTTTATTTATTTATTTATTAAGGACAACCAACAAAACATTACTTACTTCTATTTAGTCACACTTCAACGGGATACATTCTATAGTCATGCCTTAATTACAGGCTGCCACGACATGCAAAATATGAAACAGTTTACAAAATTACAATTAATCTTAAACTTATAGTAAAAAATAATAGGTTGGGGAAAAAGTCTTTTCGTATTTTTGTATGAAAAGTCAAGACATTTTTTTCAAAGTTTATTTACATTTATTTACAATATATATGTACCGTTTTGTTGAATAACTTTCTGCCATTTTGTGGGCAGAGACATTATCCTGTTACTGTAGAAACTTTGGGACTTCTGATCAAAAAAACGGGACAAATAGTTTTGGCAGTCCTCTCTTGAGGTCAACCTTACAGAACCTAAAGAATTCTGCAGAGACCGAAACAGGTGAAAATCTGAAGGCGCAAGGTCAGGGCTATAAGGTGGATGCACTAGGACCTCCCAGTCGAACTCTCTTAATTTTTGCTGAGTGGCTAAAGATGTGTGTGGTCTAGCGTTATCGTGATGAAAGACCACACCCTTCCTGTTGATCAATTCCGGCCGTTTTCTCTCGACTGCTTCCTTTAATCTCATCAGTTGCTGGCAGTAAAGATCAAAATCGATGGTTTTGCCGGGCGGTAAAAGCTCATAACAAACAATGCCCTTCCAATCCCACCATACACACAGCATCACCTTATTTCGTGTTAGGCCAGGTTTGGCCACAGTCTGTGAAGCCTGGCCAACTTTCGACCACGACCTTTTTCGCACGTTCTTGTCGTACGTGATCCACTTTTCATCGCCAGTTATCAATCTCTTCAAAAACGGCTCGGTTTCATTACGTCTCAATAATGAATCGCAAATGAGTACACGGTTCATTAAGTTTCTTTGAGTGAGCTCGTGTGGCACCCAAATATCGAGCTTTTTTGTATAACCAGCTTTCTTCAAATGGGTCAAAACTGTTTTGTGGTCAATTCCCAGTTCTTCAGCTACATCGTAACTACTAATATGCCGATCTTGCTCCACTCTTTCAAAAATGGCGTCCATTTTATTCGTAACAGGGCGACCAGAGCGAGGTGCATCTTTAACATCAAAATTTCCGGACTGAAAACGTTTGAATCAAATTTGTGCTACTCTTACTGACACTGCATCAGGTCCATAAACATCACAAATTTTTTTCACTGCTTGAGTTGCATTTTTGCCTTTTTTATAATAAAATTTTAAAATGTATCGAATTTCTTCATTAGATTCACTCATTTTTACGGAGAGAAAAACAAATGAAAAATAGCGGGAAACAACTTTTTTTTATTTTTTTCTTTTCTTTATAATGGAACCTTTCTAATGTTACCAAAACCAGCCAGACACAAATAGTACAGTCAAAAAAAATTTATAATAAGTTTATACCTACGTTATGCGAAAAGACTTTTTCCCCGACCTAATATATATATATACAGTTATAATATAAAATGTTCTGCCACCACAACTGGATAGATAGTAAGCCTAAATAATCCAATACTATTTAGATTCATCGTAAGTGTGAGCTAGCTAACGTAATTTTATAAATGTATTTACTATCTCACAACTACATAAATTTATAAACGAAAAATGTACGGAGAATCAGACCACGCAGTTAAGCCGTACTCACGGTTTTGTGGGACTATGTTATAAATAAGTTGTTATAACCTGTACTTACTGATTAAATAAATAAAAATTTGGCCTTCATCGACAACATCGCCCAGTCATAGACTTATCCACCCCATTCTCGAACATAACTTTCCTGAGTCGTCCTATTCCTCTAAACAAACAAGTATCCATTTTTATATATCGTGAAAATAATGTCATAAATAAAATAAAATACGCAAGTGATAGATTTAAAATATCTTTGTAACAATTCCGGCGCAACTATAATTTTTCGAAAAAATTTCAAAATTTACTCTCGTTTCAGCGTTGCTTGTGAAGACATCGTTGTTCTGAGGCTCCTATCTTACCTGAAGATGCCCTTTTTAAGGGCGAAATACAAGCCTTATTGAATTGTTTCTCGATTTTCGGGAAATTATAGTTGTGCGGGAGTTGTTACAAAGATATTTTTAGTCCATCACTTACTTATAATGGATATCCGCAAAGTAACGCCTGAATTAAAAAATAAAATAAAATAAAACAACGAAGTCCTATTCCATACTCTTTTCAGTTTTTCCCAATAGCCACTACCTGAAAGAGCTCTCACAATCTTGATCTAAGAAATATTTAAATTGCGAAACGAAAAACCTTTCAGCTGAAAACTTTAAACGCCAATGTTTTTAGACTTTGTATTTAACCGACTGCAGGGCAGGGCAACTTTTCTATTAGCATAAATAGCTTCTTGAGAGCCTTATTTTGGGCCTTTATTTATTTAGCAAGCCCTTGCTTCGCTGCAGTAGTTATTTATTAAATACTAGCAGCGCCCTGCGGTTTTACCCGCGTGGTCCTCGTTCCCGTGGAAATATCGGGATAAAGAGTGTCCTATATGTTAGTCCAGGATTGCAGCTATTAACGTACAAAGTTTCATCACAATCGCTCCAGTAGTTTTTGCGTGAAAGAGTAACAAACATCCATCCACACATACAAACTTTCAGGTTAATAATATTAGTAGGATTAGTAGGATTTCGAGTCTAGGGTAACATTATTGAAACTTTTGCTGAAATCCCGATTTTACTATAAACAAATATATCCCATGTCACTCATGACGATAGTACATTCTTCGTAAGTAACATTGAATAATTGAAAAAGAAATAGAAATCAGTGCAGTACTTTCGGAGTATATTCAATAAATACAAAGAAACCAAAGATAAACTCTTTTCATAAAAGTAAAGTTGTCACGAAGCCATTACGCAAAACAATGCAATAAATGTGAATAAGTACGTACGAATTTATTAAAAAATAATGTGACGCAACATTTCCATTACAAATGTTCCAAAAGTGGGTAACAAACAAACAAACAGACATTTTTCACGGCTTATCTGCCAGTTTACGAGTTCTCCCCGCCGCAGGACAAATTACTTGCGGTCTGGTCACACAGCTGCCGGGGCGGTTAAAGTAACGCTGGAAGATAACGCGTAGTTTGAATCAATCAGCCAATCGCTGTCAACGTGGCTTTACCCAAAGAGCATCAACCAACTCGGTCTAAGCAGCACAATAATAAAAATGGGTGATATGTGCCACCAGCTTGGGATTGGAATTAGTAAAGTACAAAGCTCGACCAATTAATACATGATCTCAAGACGTAGTTGGCTCATTTTGTTTGAATCTAACAAAAAATTCATAAATTTTTCATTATCTAAGTTTTTGGTTCATTTGTGATATGTCCTCCCGCTGGTGCAGTTAAAGTTATTGTACAAGTCTACATCTCGCATCTTGTACAATGGGCATAGCGTCTGCATCAGCAGCTGAAGCAGCGATGCAATCCTGAACCACAGTCGTCCTGCACCATCTGCAATACACGCCGACATCATCAGCCCGGCGTGTCTCTTTTCCGAGTCGGCAGTATGTACAAGTCTACATCTTGTACATTGGACTTGGCGTCAGCGTGCTCAGCGGCGAGTCGGCCCAGTTGCAACATCCACGTGCAGTGTCGGCACTTTACACAGACGTTGCACATCTTTATATCTTTATATGTGTACACAACATGTAATTAATATATAAACAATACAGTTATATGCAATAAATTAGATTTCAACCGTCCGTGTTGGGTCTCATTCCTCTCTCTGCATCTCCTACTGTCGGCCGGGGCTACACCCTGGTACAGCAGTCCTTTCGCCTCCGCTGGTGGCCAGGGCGACCCCTTGGTACAGCACTCCTTTCCCCTCCGCTGGTGGCCAGGGCGACCCCTTGGTACAGCACTCCTTTCCCCTGCGCTGGTGGCCAGGGTACCCCCTGGTACAGCATCTCATCCCTCCGTCCTATTACTGTACGAGTGGCGAGCGGCGGCTTACAACCGCAAGCGGACCACCGTACAGTTATTAAAAATTAAAAAATGTTGTTGGGTATCAAAAGAATTCGTAGAATTCAGTAACTCTTAATCCATTCAAAATTGCATAAATAAAGTAATATAGTTATGAATAAGTTTTTTTAAGTTCTCATCAAAACAACATAAAATATTAAGAAATAACATCACAAAGTTTTCAATGACACAAATGATTTCTAAGAAATACATGAATTATTAAGTACAAAGATAAGTAACATTTAAAACTTTTTTTACGGATATAAAATAACGTATTAAAATACTTAAAACATATAGAAAACACCAAGACCAGATCAAATATTCATGTTCATGCACACAAAGAATTTTCCTGTGTGGGAGTCGAACCTCAGAAGCAGAGTGCTGGTATACTGACTTTCACGCCATATTGGTTGTCGAGATATACAGAATGAATGCGAATAGCAGTAAGTACTCTTTATTTATTTAATCTTTACTGAACACAAAGGCGAACTTGATGCCTAATGCAATCTCTACTAGGCAACCTAAAGGTAACCAGGTTGGGCGAGCCTTCTCAAACTACAAACAAATACTGATTAATAAACTTACATAAATCAACACACTTATGAAAATACTAATTAAATGCACTACATACATAAATAAGGCCCGGTAGCGGCAATAAGCTCGCGTGGGACCAAGAAAATGCCTGGCGAAATGTAAACTTTTAATATACCTCTGCCTATCCCTTCGGAGAAAACGGGCGTGATATAATATATGTGTGTATATATAAATATACATAATACAGGCAACATGATAGTAGGGAGACTTAAATATTTCTTCTTAAAGAGTCTTTAATCAGTAGATATTTGATATGTTTTTGTCTTAACTCTGGAGTCTGCCCCAATACCCTGTCACCGTAGGAACCTCGTGCTTACTAGCAAAACTAAAATAGGCTGAGTTGGTAAAGTAAATTGTATCTAAAATTTCGTACGCCTACTAATGAGTCAGGCTCGCAGTGTGGCGAACCATTACAGCCCGAAAATGGGTAAAAACATAAAATGAAACTTCTATCATAAACAAAAAAGGGGGTATAATTTTAGAATACGTAATGGGTTGCCTATTGGTTTTGAACTACAATTGAATAGTAATAACTATTACAGCAAGTAATTTTTTTAAAACTGATAACGGAGTCGCTTTAGCATGTTGTTGTTGACAATAAATTTAAATAATATAGTTTTTTTTTAATAAATAATTTAAAAAATATTAAAAAGTTTAGAGATCATTCAAAAACTAATAATGTTATGTCTTGACGACCGATATGGCGTTGAGGTCAGTATACCTGCACTTCACTCCAGAGGTCGTGGGTTCGATTCCCACACAGGACAAATCTTTGTGTGCATGAACACGAATATTTGTTCTGGTCTGGGTGTTTTCCTATGTATATTAAGTATATATTTACAAAAAAAAAAGTATTTAAGTATGTTTATCCGTTGTTTAGTATCCATAACACAAGTTCTTATTGATACTCATCTTGGAACTAAATACGCAAGTGGTGTATAATATTTGACGCCTAAACTTCTGTGGATTATCTCCAAAAATGTCGATGTAATTTTTTATAAAGCTCATGCCGCTGTAGTCTGTGAATGGTGGAACTGACGGACAATCCCCTCCCCCTTTAAAAAATACGACAACATTAGAATTATTAAAATTTACTGTTACTAAATAAACTTAACTACTTGTATTTGTAAACAAATGGTAGTTCATTATTAAACGTAAAATTATACACAAGGTTTCAGCGCTTTAGTTTTAATATTCAACGTAAAATTATACATTAAGTTTAGGCGCGTTGATTTGTAATTATACGTTTATAAGAACTTATTAACCCAACTTTGATTAAATAAAATTATCTTACACGATATAAACTTCATCTTTCGGTTATTATCTTCATTTTATAAATTGATTGAGCCAATATATAATTTTGACTTTATTAAACGTATGTAAGATGTTACATCAATGGAAATTTGATATGCATTTAGAAGGCTTTCAGCAAAATAGACTTCGTCGGAGTGGGTTTTCTATGAGCGTGGGTCTGGACGAAATATCCTTTCAAGGAATAGATATTTCGATCAATGTACACTTTGCAATACGAGGTAACTGCAATAGAATAAACCTAGCTTTCGATAAAGTGGCGTATGTGTGGTATATTTTTATTGCATTTGTATACCGTCAGCCTTATTTTTCAAACTGCTTATCGTCGCTGTAGAACAAATACCTCGTATGTAAAAAAATCTTTCTTTCTTTTTTTTTTGTAAAAATCGTTAACTTTTTTTTATTATACGATATAACTAATTTAAACTTAATTATACTTCAGTAACCATTCTTTTCAAGTCTAATTCAGTGTCTTTTGAAAATCTCGTAACTTCATAGATACTCATAAGAACAGAAAACCACTTATGTAATTTCTCTGGCATAATCCAGTTGGGTAATGCATTGTTAAGTAGCATAAATAAGTCTTTTCTATCATTTAAAATATGAGAGAAAAGCACATAAAAACATTTCAAACTTAGACGAAATTAACCGTTCTTTTTCGATTTCTGTAAAGTTTGGATTTCTGGACATACGAGGTTATCATTCTACAGCGATGTTATATCCTTTTGAGCAAACTTATAGTTAAGGCACTAAATGAATATACGTGTTATTCCAATTTGCTTATAACTTATATTAATAATTAACTTATATTAATTTATGGGACTTGAGAGATATTCCAGTCGATAGATCTCGATTCCAGTGCGAAATGTTACACTAGATAGTATTTAAAGCAAAAATTTTGTATTTTTTGGAATTACGCAGTTTGAAAATTAGATTGACAATATGTTAAATTATTTTCTATTTCATTAGACCGACAGTCTACAGGACTGGTGAGAGGAGAGAAGTATTAAGGAGTCCTTTTTTTTTTGTTTTACGTCGGTAACAAAATTCGCTTACGCACTACCTTCCGGCCAAAGGGGGACCGAAAGGGGGTGTGGGACTCACCACCAGCAGACGCGACTGCCAGCAATACCCACTAAAAACCTTCCGACAACGCCCGCCGCTTGTTGAGAAAGAGGCGGGGGCCAGTACCTGGGTTGCAGCGTCTGACACCCCGCCTGCGGCCAACGTCCCCCGGACCAAAACCGGGAGGACCTCCTCAGAGAGGCGCAGTGGACGCGCCCCTCCTACCTCCTTGTGCGACCATAGCGTGTGTGGCCGACTTCTCGGAGGGTCTATAGTTAGACAGCAGGGGCCCCCTGCCCCCACTACCTAAGACCCTCCTAGCGCTACTTGACGGGCCCTCCTGGCCCGCCCGCTGCGCCCTCCACAGGTCCCTCTTAGTTTCTCCCCCGGTAGTTAGTACTAAGGGCACCCAGAGTCGTCGGTCCCTGGGTGTTACCTTTTCCCTGGCGCCTCCTGCACCCTACCGGGAGGTACTCAGCCCCCCCACCACTACAAGGTGGAGACCAGTCGGGGGGTAAGTATTAAGGAGTCCTACACTAACCCTTTAACAGGCAGAGCACGTTGAAAATATTCATTGATTAACCTTAAGTTAACCGCATAAGGTTCAAGTCTAGTTTTAGAGTGGTAGACCACTTTCCATCAGGTAGGCGGCGTGAATGAACCCCACCTTGTTGTACAAAAATATTTTGCTCAGGTATAATGTTGTATTCTAACAGAGAGAGATTTAGAAATTGATCTAATGGTTTTCAAGTTTACTGATTATTTATTTAAAATGGTGAAATTAATTCCGTAGGCATTTTCGGCCAACAATCGTACATAAACTAAAATGAATAAAAGACAAAGTACACTTATCACAAACTACTAAAGAAATAATTATGAATAAAACCAAAATACGACAGCAAGGATCCAACGATAGCTCTTCTAAATAAAGCTTGAAAATTAATTGCTTGAACACAGGCTTGCTTTGCACAAGTCTTATTCGTTACAAACAGCAAGAAATGAAGATTTTCAGAAAGGCAAATGAAGCTGCTGGTCCCAGAAATTTTTATATGTAATAGTCGTTAAATCATAATTAGAGGCCTTGAGTGGCTTAAAAATTTTTAAACACCTGCCTCCGCCTATTCACACTTGGTCTGCTCTGTTCTTTGTCCGCGTAGTGAAGTCATCAGCCCCTCTCACCATGGTTCATGGAAGAGGCCCGTTTTCTATAGTGGAACGTTGATGAGCTAAAATCAACGAAGATGATGCCTCCCTTTGTTTCCTGGCAGAAATGGTGATAATTTCTCTCGTTTGTTGGTTTCTTGTCTTCAAGCACACGCCGCCTTACAACTTAACGCTAATATAATCATATCAACCTTATTACTATAATTGAACTATTATAATTGAAGCGCTCGTAGCCTTGCGGTGCTAGGTGGTCGGAAATGATCACCGAAGTACAGCAGAGTTTACAGAGGTCAGTCCTTGGATGGGTGACCGTTTGTGTGGCATTTAATATCGAGCGCTTCCGTGCTTCGGAGGCACGTTAAGCCGTTGGTCCCGGTTATCGCTAAATGTGGTAGTCGTTAAGCCATGTTAGAAGCCTATTGGGTGGCTTAAAAAATTCTAACAGCAGGACGCCATACACCTGCCTCCGCCAATCCGCACTGGGTCAGCGTGGTGGAATATGACCTAATACCCTCACACCTTAATATGTGAGAGGAGGCCCGTGCTCAGTAGTGGGACGTAAATGGGCTGAGATGATGAACCTTATTAACTACACTGCTGAACATTAGCCTCCCATTACATTCTATCGGGGGTATTTGCCCATAATCACCACGCTGGGCAGGTGGTGATCGCAGTTGAAGCCAGTGCGCAGGATGACGCTGCTGTCTATCATCCGATTGGATTTCTCTTCGCCGACTTTAGAACTCCACGTGAGATGACAAGGGGTGGCATTATTCTTAGCCGGTATCACACGGCACACAATAATGATATTGCTAAAAACAAAACAAGACCTTGACGGATATTTTCGACCCCTCACACAAAACATTACTTTGGGCACATACACGTCCCATTTTTTCCTTTTTCGCAGACAATCGCATGAAGCAGCCACAAGGATAATGCCTTGACTGATTCGCGCATTACTCTTCATTTTCTACTTTGTGGCCGCGACTTTTGTTTACAGAAAATCCGTACTAAAGTGGGGTATTATGGTAATAATATTATTATTTATAAAATGTCCCTTTGATGCCCCTTTTTGCATTAATGGAGCGAGAAGTGGGGCAGGGTTGATTTTGTGTTTGTGCGAGATGCGATTAATGCGACCGGTCTTTTGGAATAAATTTATGTGAGTGTGAGTAGATATTATAATGGTGAGGGAATATTATTTATTTTCATATTGTTGGTTATGTGCAACCGTATTCTTTGTATAAAGGCATGATCCTTTATATAAAGAAACATATTTAATATGTTAAAACAAACCATTGCTCGTTTCAAGCTACTAGATAAGTTAGAATAATTTCAATCAGGCTCCGTGTGGTTTTTAGTTCAGTTTATGTTTTAAGAATATTAAGGTTTTAGGAGGTTTATGCCTACGCGATTAATTAGTAAGAAGCTATAAGCACCAATGTTAATGTTTATTATTGTGCCGTTAGATGCAGATTTAATAACAGTTTTCATAAAACCAGGGCTAAGTGTTGGTTTGTAGTACCTTAACGGTCATAGTTTCTAGTAGTTTGCCCGTTCCAAAACAATTATATCTACAATATAAATCGATATTTGGAAAAGGCCAGTACCGTAAGAGTCGTTGGGCTGAATAAATGAGGCTACTGAAGTGGTGCTCCAAGATTGAATTGACGTTCAGAAGTGCTTTGAATAAATATTCGTTTTTTATTATAATATTGACTTCATTCTAAATATCAAATTTAATGTTTCATATTAATTTTAAATGTGACATGCATGTAAGTGGAATTATGACGAATTTTTGCTATTAATTATAAAGCCCGCGATAGAGCCTTGAGCGTGGAGACCGAATCCAGAAATTCCGTAACGAAAAAAACCTAACACCCCCCCCTCCGACCGGCACAGCGGTGATACTTTTTAGTTTTTCCATCTATCGCTATATAGCAGATCTTTTAATGACTTTTTGAAATATCACGCTTGTCTCTCTAGTTCAGCAACCCGCCTTTAGGTGGCATTGGTTGTATCGGCGTTACTGTTTTTTTATGTATAGGTAATACACATTAATGCCGCGCAGAGAAAGTATATATTATATCTATATAAATAAAAATAAATGATTATAATTGCATTAGTTGATAAAAAATGCTATGCAATAGCTTTACCGCGGCAGTCTCCGAGTGCCACACGTCTTTTTTTATTAATTATAAATGTATTGATTATGTGTTTTTCTTAGCCTCACTTTCGTCTATGGAATGCTATGCCATTTATTACAAATTTTATCATTCATAATTTGCCTTGCGGGTGCGACTACAACCAAAGAATTCTAGTACCCCAGTTTTACTCGAGGGTGTCTTAGAAGGTAGCTAAAGGTTCTCACCTAGATGTGGACAAAAGGTAACCTTTCACTATTTGACATACATACATACATTCACGCCTGTTTTCCCGAAAGGCAGAAGCAAACTATATAGTCCCACGTAATAGGTGGAGAGCCATTTGCCGCTTACCGGGCACTGTTATGTTTGCCAGAGCCTCGTCCGTTGGTCAGCAGTTGCACCACTTGCAGGTGAGGTTGGCTTGGGCTCCACAGGTCTACTCGCTGCCAACCATCATGCAAATGATGGTCGACAGCGGGATGGTGTGGGAAATGGTGATGTCGCAGAGGGAGCGGGATGCGCTCTCTCTCCGGCTACGCCGTTGGCGCAGCGGGCTGGCCAGGAGAGCTCGTCCAGCGCTAGGGGGGTCTTAGGCGGTGGGGACAGGAGGCCCATACCGTCTAACTAAAGACCCCTCGCGAAGTCGACTACATTCGCCAGTGGTCGAATAAGGAGGTCCACCCGATTCTGATCCGGGGAACGTTGGGGTGTCAGAAGCTTTATACTTTGACACTGGTCCCCCGCCCCTTTTTCAGCAGCGGTGGGCGTCGTCATAAGATTTTTAGTGGGAAGGACTGCTGGTGGATGCGTCTGCCGCAGTGAGCCCCCCACTCCCCACTCGGTCCCCTTTTGGCTAGGAGGCAGTGCGTAAAGGCATTTTGTTGCGGACGTATATAAAAAAAAAAAGGCTCCACAGGTCTTGGTAGGATCCCTATACACACTATTTGACACGTTACGTATATACATCTGTCGTCTAATTTCGGAAAATGCCTGCACGACGAAGAAGAAGAGAGAGAAGATATACATCTGTGTGCTCAAAGCGAACTTTGCTATAACTTAAAAGATCTATAATATACACCTTCTATTGTATATTATACAATAGATAACGCAAATGCATGTCATTCGCGTGACTGAACCCCGACTATTTGTCGAGGTAGGCCGCCGATACTTACCGTCAAGGTAAGCGGCAATAGGCTTGCCACCTACTACGTGGGACCGACAATGTAATTGGCGATGTGTGGGCATATCTTATGCCTCTGCCTACCCCTTTGGGGAAATAGGTGAAATGTTTGTATGTATGTAAAACAAATAAAGTCCATTTATAAGGATAAATCAACCAAATTGCAAGTAATAGCAGTAATACTTTAGAAGCAATATATTTATCCCTGAGGTCTTGACGACTATTTCTTCGATATTTGCTTTGTCAGCGCTACAGACCATTCAATGGCATGGTCTATAGATTTTATATCGTCGCAGACTTACGTGGATACTATAGTTCTAGATATGACACTTAATTTTTCATTAGTACCTGTTTAAAATCATTATCTTAGCCCAATGATGACCCACTAAACATATTTTTTTATAGAGATTTCTCCTGCGTGGCGTCCATTTGTATCGATTTAACTTATTTCTTTCTCTTTCTATTTTATCATTTTGTGCTGTTCCTCTTTATACACCTTCTTACTATCATTTCGATGTAATCCATCAGGATCGTCCTGCTCTTTTCCACACCCATAAATTTCACCAGAGTTTCGTTTTCCAGTTTTAAGTCACAGGCCTGCTCCAGTTCCAGTCTTTACTTTCAAGGTCTCACTGTCTCCTTTAAACTTATATAAGTACGAAAAAGAAAAGTGCGATGAAAGCCTGGAAAAACTGAATGTCGTGGGAAACACAAAAGGCAAACGATCGCGTGGTCGTGCACCAACCAGATGGAACTCATCGTCCTCCAAATTCTACGCGGTCGTGAAAGACGCGCTGGATCAAAACCGGTGGAAGCAGATTATCCGCTCCAGATGTCACTCCGATGCTAACCACGATCCTCAGACATGAGGGACCGACTATAGAGAGAGAGAAGTACGAAAAAAAGGGCCCGTGCCCCGTCATGCCCTGAACTTGGAGGTGGTTAAAATGACCCACTGAGCACGGGCCTCCACTTACAGACGAATCAGAGGAGGCGTATTGCTCAGCAGTGGGTTGTTAATGAGCTGAGATACTAATGGCGAAAAAAGTAAGTTTAATGAATATTAAATAGATAACATATTATGATATGCCGTGATAGCTCTATGTCTTGGTGGTCCAGAGCGTGTAAATAAATTCTTGTACATCAATAAAAAAATCACGCCTGTTTTCACTAAGGGGTAGGTATTGGCTTATTATATGCCCACACTTCGCCAATTGTATTGCTGTTCCCTCGTAATAGGTTGCGAGCCTATTTCTGCTTACTGGGGTTTATTTTTCTTGTCTAGTGGGAATTAAGGCAAACGTAAACGCAAAACTCGCCACCATTTAACACGTTGACAAAGGCAAAACGTATCAAATGAATGAAATACGCTTAAAGTTAAATTTAGTGAAGCTACACAGATCCCTTTTAAATAGATTTGGCAAGATTCTGCCCACCCCAAATGGGATATATGAGCGTGGGATTTCAAGAATAAAATTATAAAGGAAATTGACGCTTTTAGTAATATTTTATTAATCCTACCAACATCTGCGTCCGTAGGCTCCAACGAACTTTACAATAGAGCACTCTGCTACTGTACTAGTAAAGTCGGAGTCGGCGCGCATCGGAAATCATTTATAACACGGACAATAACCGAGACAGCTTTATTGTATTGGGTTTAACTTTATTACACCAGTCCACGTAATACTGTTAATCCCAATTCAATAAATACATAGCAAATTCTTAGACCACGATAAAAGTCAGCCCCATAGTCGTCTTATATCGGCCCCACATAGGGCGCCAAAATCAAGTTGGTCGAGTGCTAGCTGACTTTACACGAAATAACCCAAAGTTGGATGGTCTTAAAAAGGAAGGAAATAATAGAATCGACCCACTGTTTTTGCTGTAGTAGGTTAAATTGTGATATATAACCTTGATATAATACCTTGTTTTTGATTCTGTCATCATCAGCATATCAGCCTTACAATATCCACTGCTGAACATTAACCTCCCCGAGAGATTACATTGTATTCGGGGATGTGCCCATAATCACCACGCAGAGCAGGCGGGTTACGTAGTACGCAGGATGACGCTGCTTTGAGTCTGTATATCCACGATATTGTTTAGGTTTGTTAGACCGGGGTCACTATACAAAAACCTTCAAAATGTGATTTAGCTTCCTACCACCACCATCTCATAACATGCATCAGGCCTGTTTCCCCGAAGGGGCGAAGGGGTATACTATGGTCCCACATTTCGCCAATTATAGAGTACCCCGTAAAAAGTGGCGAGCCTATTGCCGCTTACCGGCACTGTATGTTTGGCAGAGCCTCGTCCGTTGGAGGTGAGGTTGGCTTGGGCTCCTTAGTTCTTGGTAGGATCCCCACACACCCATAATCCATACCATCTAATAGCAATGCTAACAAATAAGAACTAAATCTGTCTGCTATACAAACACTTTAAACAAAGTCAGTTCAAATAGCTGCAAGTTTTTAATTTGAGATATCATTAAAAAGTTAAATATTGAACATTACTTATTTAATTGTACGTACGCTAAGTAAAGTCTGAAAAGTTTTAATTACGTTCACGAAAACTTTTTAGTTGATTCTTCAATTAATTCTTGCTTACGTTACCTGAACTGCTACTTAAATTACCCTATTATGCTCATTACAGCCCGGTGACTTATCACTAACTTATATCAGTAGGGGCAATTCTATCTGTCGGGATATACTATCATCACATCCTGGCATTATCCCAGTTGCCCTAAGCATAGTGCACAGGGTCTGCTCTTGGTGGAGGCGATGGCCTCCTTCTGCGAAGTGGTGATGTCGCAGAAGGAGGCCGCGGAGCGGGAGAGGGAACGGGATCCGCTCTCTCTCCGGCTACGCCGTTGGCGCAGCGGGCGGGCCAGGAGGGCCCGTCCATCCGCGTTTGGGGGGTCTTAGGCGGCAGGGGCAGGGGGCCCCTTCCGTCTAGCTATAGTCCCTCCCAGAAGTCGGCCAGTTACGCCATGGCCGCACAAGGAGGTAGGGGGGGACGTTAGCCGCGGGCGGGGTGCCAGAAGCTACAAACCCAGGCACTGGCCCCCTGCCCCCTTTTTCAACAGCGGTGGGCGTTGTCGGAAGTTTTTTAGTGGGTAGGACTGCGGTGGTCGTGTCTGAAGCAGTGAGCCCCACACTCCCCTCTCGGTCCCCCCATTGGCCGGGAGACAGTGCGTAAACAGCATTTTTTTACCGACGATAAAAAAAAAAAAAAAAAAAAGGGTCTGCTCGTGGATCTAACCAAAATTTAGACGAGTTTCAATTATTACAGGGAGCGACTCTTGCCTGACCTCCACAACCCAGAGAGAAACATCATTCCATGGTTAATATAACGATAATATGGTATAATTTAGCTGTCAGGATATAAGCAGGCGCTGACTTCCTATTAACGACTGCCATAGATGTTCACGACAGCCAGCGACTTAACGTGCTTTCCGAGGCACATTGCATGCGATAATTATGCACATAACTTCCAAAAGACATAGGTGCGCGATCAGGATTTGATTCCGACACCCTCTGAATTTGAAGTCTATCGTACTCGCCACTGGCCTTTATCATCAAAAGCCCAAAATCGTTGTGTGAGAGGTATGTATGAACTGATATGTACTAAAACTAACCTAATTACAATATTTTTTTGAAGTACCTACAGAGTTGCTTGTATAAATGATTTATTAAAAATACACAACCTAGAATCGTCAATTAAAAGCGATGTTAGGGGGCTAAAATGGATGGCTTTAAAAATTCTAACAGCAGGACGCCATACACCTGCCTCCGCCAATCCGCACTGGGTCAGCGTGGTAAAGTATGACCCAATACACTCCATGAGTAACTATTCAACCATTGAATAGTTTCTCGATTTTCTCGAAGATATTTTTAATCCATCACTTGCTTACAATGGATTTCCGCAAAGTAACGCCTGAATAAATAAATTATTTTAATGAGTCGGCAACGCGCTATCTGCAACTGTTGCAAGTGTTCATAGTCGTTGGTGTTCCTATTGGTATTGAAAAAAACATTTATAACACGAGAAAACAGTAACACAGTGAGAAAATTCCAAAATAATTCCTCACTCCCACCATTATTTGAAATCCATTTGAAGTTTACTTTTTTTCCGGACTTTTTCATATCGGATTTCGTTAAAAGACAAATAAGTAAGAGGTTCCATCAATCAAGGATTCCCCCAAGTGAAATATCATCGCGTCTTTTTGTTGGACGGAGATAAAACTCGATATAACCGATGGTGGAAACTTCCGTTATTTGGATGCGGCGTTTCAGTAAATGGCAGATATGTGTCTTCACCACCTGAGCAGTAAGATTGCTCAGTGGAGGTATTATGTTTGCGCAGATATCATTTTGGGCCCCGATAGAAAACTTTTAATATAAAAATACATACGTCCCCGAAGGAGTAGGCAGAGGCATACTATCCGCCCACACTTCGCCATTTATATTGTTGGTCCCACGTAATAGGTGGCGAGCCTATTGCCGCTTACCGGGCACTGTTTTGTTCGCCAGACCTTCGTCCGTTGATCGGCAGGTGCACCACTTGCAGGTGAGGTTGGCTTAAGCTCCTCAGATCTTGGTAGGAGCCCTATACACTCTAATATAAACATAAGCAAAATAAAATGATTGTCATCACACTTATGTCTAAAGCTTGTAAGTAGATACAATAAATTTGCCTCACCTGTGTTAGTAAAAAGAATACAGGAATTGTGACATGTGTAAAGATAACCTAAAACTGACACGCCTTTTTACTGCGGGAAAAAGCATGAGCTAAGAAGAGTCGGATACTCGTCCAGATAGGGAATAAATATAAATAATAATTAATACCTACACTATAAACCAGCAGTATATACCTATACTCTACACGTTTACTTTATACTACATACCTATATTATATTTTACACTACATACAAAGCTAGTACATATACTGGCAACATATTAAACTTAGTTTAAGTGGCGACTCAACCTTAGCAAATAAACCGCTGTGCGGTTTCCGTTGAGGTTATATGAATGTACCCGTTTGTTTTTGTAATTTTTTTATATTATACAATAAAAAAAATTAAAAAAAAACTTTCGAGTAAAAGTAAAGTTGACAAGAGTCAGTTTTTAAAAGGATCACTGTTTGTGAGACATTGGTATCAACAAATGTAGCAGAGTTTATGGCGGGGATTAAGCTGCCGTTTCATAGAGGCTATTCTAATATGACTGACTTAGAATATGAATATTGTTAATGTTATATTAAATTGCATTGTATAGCTTAACAGACAATTAAAAGAACATAGCCTGTTCTGCAAGTTCTTCTTACAGAGCGGTGGTTTGGAACTGACACTGAGATTCACTTACCTACACTTTTTTTTGCTTTTTAATTTGTTTTGTTGCCTATAAGTGAATCTAAGCTTCGTGATTTCAGTGTAATCTTATTGCGGTTGTTTTTTATATTTAATTTTGTAGAACGCATTCATCCGGTGTCAGTCACTTCATATTTTTTTATCTTATGTTACTTGCGATAGCAACATAGCCAGTTGTTCTTATTAAACTAAAAAATATTTAAAATTCCTTAACATTTTTCTACCCATCCGACCGCCTAATTTGATGAATGTCAGCTATTTCATCTAGATCAAAATTATCTGCATTTCAACAATCCGCACCGGGGAATCTGCCGAAAGCCATAGATTTTTCATGACCTTCAATCCGTGAATAAATGATTGTGTTTTGCGTTTCGATGACACCTTTTTACGTACATATAAATAATTTTTAAAATGTATCATAAAAATAAAAACACAGATAGTACCTTTCAAATATCACGTCGATTTCTTGGTGGGAAAGTGATGCGTTATGTCCGCTGTTTTGTTCTATTTTCTAAAATTTGTGCTATTTTGAACATTAATGTGTATTGACGGTGGATTTTTTAACCGTAAAGTGTTTGTGAACGTGCATTAGTGTTGGTAAATGAAACAAAACAGTGCAACATGACTTTTCAAATTCTCTCAAGAAGTTCACGTGAGATCTCAGTATCTTATATCATCTTTACTGAGGACTCAACGGGTTTAGGGTGAGGGCATCTTATTCTCATACTCATTCTCATTTACTATGATTTATATATTATGGCTAAATGTGCTAAACTTACAAAGCCATTATTAAAAAAAAAATCACGTCAATCCTTCAAAATTTGTGTCTAAATGGAGAATGCCTTCTTGTATTAAGTTCCATGTGTCCGGCGGTACGACAGAATCAATTCGAAATCCATTTTGCCTAATAATGTATTACCAGCAAATTAGGCCATGTCTATGATACCAGGACCCAACAAATATTTATTATTTCAGAATTAACATGTATGGGATAAAATAATGCTATTAACGCCGTCCTATGTGGGTGCACTTGTTACCTAGTATTTCTACAGTCTAAAGCGCTCTTACTTTCCTGGACTGCATCGACTTCTTACCATCAGGCAGGATGTGGTCATTATGACGTATCAGATAAAAAAAGGCGTTACTGATTGCTAAAAATAATACTTACTTTTCTTAAAAGTCAATTCTCAGTGCTGACTTTTATTGATCTACGTAGGTACATAATTTTTATCATATTTGAGTACGATACCTTCTCCAACAGTATCTTAATAACAGTGATCTCTATTGAAGACAGTCTCAAGATATCGGTGTGTATTCAGCTCTTAAATGCCGACTTGGACGAGTCTCTAACGCCAATCGAAATTATATCTCTAGATTATGCTTTCCGCTTCTCGCTGTTGTATTTTTCGTTTTTTGTTTAGTTAATACATTTTATCAGTGGTTTAGGGGTATATTTGTTTGCGTGGAATTAGAATGTTTCTTATTATTTATTTATAAATAAATAAAATAATAATAATAAATATTTTTTGACAATGACACCAATTATTTAGTTCCAAGATAAGTATCATTACGAACTTTTGTTATGAATACTAAACAACGGATAAACATACTTATATACTTTTTTTTTTATAAATACATACTTAATATACATAGGAAAACAGCCAGACCAGAACAAATATTCATGTTCATGCACACAAAGATTTGTCCTGTGTGGGAATCGAACCCATGACCTGAGGAGTGAAGTGTAGGTATACTGACCTCCACCCCATATCGGTCGTCAAATTTAAATGTGGCGACACAGTAAGTCCAAGCGATAAAATAAAATAATGAAACGCACAGTTGAAAAAATTCTCAATCGCGTAAATGGAATTTCTCAAGCTCGTTGATATATATATACCGTTATGTATAATCAGCTGGCCCTTCATCTCGTCTTATCTTTAGTGGGGACCAATTATCGCTCCTTACACATTTAGTACAGTAATTATAAATAACATAGCTTAACGAAGAAGACTTATGATAGACGAGTGAATAGAAGTATTGGAAGAGGAAGACCACGTAAGACATTCTTATAACAAAATAAAATAAATATTTCTGACACTTAAACCAATTATTTACTTCCAAGATATATATCATAAAGAACTTGTGTTATGGATACTAAATAACGGATAAACATACATAATTTTTTTTTGTTATAAATACATACTTAATATACATAGAAAAATACCCAGACCAGAACAAATATTCATATTTATACACACAAATATTTGTCCTGTGTGGGAATCGAACCCACGACCTCAGAGTGTAGTGCGGGTATACTCGCCTCCACGCCATATCGGTCGTCAAAAAATCCAGAGGTTTGAAGAAAAGGATTAATATGAGAAGGTTACTGAGTGTGAATGAAGCTATAAGTGTGTGCCAAGATCGTGTTTCAGCTATGCCTACACCTACGGGAAAAAGGCGTGACATTATGCATGTATGTATAAAAAAGAACATATAATTATAAGCCTTGGAAACTGCTTGACTGTAATAGCAATTTTGATAACAAGGACCAACGGCTTAACGTGCCTTACAAAGCACGGATGCTCTCAAAATCAAATGCTTTACATAAATAAATAAATATTTCTGACACACCAATTATTTAGTTCCAAGATAAGTATCATTAAGAACTTGTGTTATGGATACTAAATAACGGATAAACATATATAAATACTTTTTTATTGTAAATACATACTTAATATACATAGAAAAATACCCAGACCAGAACAAATATTCATATTTATAACACACAAAGAATTGTTCTGTGTGAGAATCGAACCCACGACCTCTGGAGTGAAGTGCAGGTATACTGACCTCCACCCCATATCGGTCGTCGAAACAGTACATACGGTCAGTAATCCAAAGTCTGAGATCTATGAACTCTGATTTACGTCAGATAACATTTGCCACCGCCTAGCTTAACTTATCTACATATCTATGTATATAAAAGAAAGACATATTAGTTACACTCTTTGTGAGGTATGGGAAATATGAACAGAAATTTAGCCAGAGCACACAGAAAGTGACCGTCGCGATCGCGGTATGGAAGCTCCTCGAAAGCAGGGGCGTGCGCTCGCCTGCATACTAATGTCAAACTACCCCTAATATAATGAATTCGCGGACGGCATCTACCCGTGTTTATTTTTATTCAATTAATATAAAAAATAGAAAATTAAGGAAACATACTCAACTACTATAGGTAGAAACACAAAATTATAGGTAGGTGTGTGTGCGTCACCTACACTCTTTATAACTTAAGAACAGCTGTACCAATTTGGCTGAAAATTGGTGGAAAAGTAGCTTAGAACCAGGAGACAAATATAGAATTATTATATATCGTACTGCTATATTAAAACTGTTTCAACTCAATAAAGTCGAATTTAGATTTAACCTATTTTTCTGATTCTCCATTCAATTACCTATATGAAAATGTTAATTTCTCACAATGCCATTTTTTGAGTTGATACAGTTTTAATATTGCAGTGTGATATATATTTTCGACTTTTTATTCCGTTCTCGTGAATAAAACTTGGTACAACAAAACGCAATTGACATAAAATAACAAAACGCAAACGGGAAGTTCATCAACAGATCGCTGAAGGGACTTCTTGGCGGGAAAGTGAAGCGTCATGTCTGCGGTTTTGTTTATTTTCTAAATTTTGTGATATTTCTAACATTAATGTGTAATAACGGTAATTACCCGTTAAGTGTTTGTGAACATACATGAGTGTTGGTAAATCAAACAAAACAGTGCAACATCACTTTTAAAATTTTCTTTCAAGGACCGCTAGTATTCCATAAAAACTTAAGCCACTAAGCACTATATAGAATTGTCTACAAACCCAATACATCACTCCCTTAATAACCTTTTAGCCACGCCGTTAAATGCCGTGTCGATCAGTATTCTATCGGAAAAAAACGGCGAATGTGTGTGGAAGCTAAATGGGAAACTCTTAAGTTCGGTTCGGTCAACCGAAAAGAAGGTTTCTGAAATACGTGGTTAGTTTATTGCACGTTAAGTGTGCGGAAAAGTAAAGCTAATTTATCATGAATACTCCTACATTATTTATCCTTATAATTCGCATGTATCCTGAGACAATTGTTTTCTATTTGTCTCCTACCAATTGAATTACGAAGCGCTCGTAGCTCTGCGGTGCTCGGTAGTCGGAAACGATCATCGAAGTACAGCAGAGTTTACAGAGGTCAGTCCTTCGTTGGGTGACCGTTTGTGTGGCATTTAATATCGAGCGCTTCCGTGCTTCGGAAGGCACGTTAAGCCGTTGGTCCCGGCTATCACTAAATGTGGTAGTCGTTAAGCCATGTTAGAGGCCTAATGGGCGGCTTGATAATTTCTAACAGCAGGACGCCATACACCTGCCTCCGCCAATCCGCACTGGGTCCGCGTGGTGGAGTATGACCCAATACCCTCGCACCTTGGTATGTGAGAGGAGGCTCGTGCTCAGTAGTGGGACGTTAATGGGCTGAAATGATGAATTGAATTACAGCTGGTAGCGGTTGGAGAAAAAGTGTTGAAGATCGAGCTCAGTAGCATGCCATTGAAAGAAAGAAAGAAAGATATTTATTCAATACAAGTTGCAAGAGAAAAAAAAACATAAATAAGTTCAAAATAATAAAAACACAAATTAATAACAATATGAACTCAAGTGAAAGAAGTACTCAACTTGTATTAAAATGGTGCTCACTCAGCAAATTGTCGAACATCACAGAGATGTCGCGACACTGATTTTCTGTGGGCCCATTGGATAAGCCTATGCCTAGCAGTGTATGAAGATGATAGACTGACAAGTCTAATTTTCAATTTGCATAAATCTAAAAAAAAACAATTTTAAAGTCAATTTTAATGCTCTATAGTGTAAAATATAGTGTAAAAAATCGAGATCTATCGATTGGAACTCTCTCAAGTCGCAGAAATTAATATGTAATTAGCTATGAATGAATTGCAATAAATCTATATTCAATTAGTGCCTTCACTATGAAAACTAAACTGTTTTCACATTCTCCTAAAAAGTTTTCTCAAAAAGACATAAGCATTAGATATTGACATTGAATCAGATTTTTGGGTTGGCACTGTTCTGTTTATTCAAAACATCGATTTAAATATTATATGCATTGTTCTCATCATCATCATCTCAGCCATCTGTAGTCCACTGCTGAACATAGCCCTCCCCAATAGATTTCCACATTGAGCTATCCTGAGTCGCTTGTATCCATCGGTTTCCCGTCGCCTTGACCTGATCATCGGTCCATTGAGTAGGAAGCCGTCCTCTACTATGTTTAACGGTTTGCGGTCGCCATGAATAACCTTAACGCCCCATCGGTCGTCGGTTCTTCGAGCTATGTGCGCCGCCCATTGCCACTTCAGCATGCAAACTCGCCTCGCTATGTCGGTCACTCCAGTCCTCCTACGGATTTCCTCATTTCTGATTCGATCTCGTAGGGACACGCTGCATTACTCTACTTTAATATTAGTTCATTGCTAAATAAAATGTATGTAAAGGTAAAGGGAGGATGATACCAAGATCCTAAAAGAACTTAAGCCAATCTCACCTGCAAGTGGTGCAACTGTCATTTTAGGATTGAGTCCTCCGTAGGAGCCCACATTTAATAAAGCACTATATAAATGTAATAGTTGATACTAGAAACTGGCTTTCTGTTATATCGAAAGGCATCAACATTACTGTATCTGTTTTATTTTAATGTTTTCTAAATGAGTTAACAAGAACAGCGCTTCATAAGTTGTGTTATTGTGTTTAGCTTTTTCTGATGCATTAGATTGTTTCATACCTGTAATAATTGATATAAGCTTAGGGAAATTAATTACTTCAAAATTGATTAAGTAATTTCCCTAAGCTTATATCAATTAAGCTGAATTTAGTTTTAAAACTTTAATTATTGAATTTAAAATCTATTCAATAATTAAAGTTTTAAGACTATATGTAAGTTTATTTTTCCCCAAAATATAGGTACAATGTAAAATAATCCATTCCCGTCCGTAAAATACTTGGCAAGAAATATCAAAATAGCTCGTTAAGTCCTCAATGACAACGAAACTGCCCAAAACTGGAGTCGCGTCATTAATAGTCGATTACTTGACCCCGAATCGGAGGCACAGTTTTTACTTGCTCCCTTGACCCTTAACGACTGGCTGAATAGTGAGATTCGATTTTAGTGATGTTACTATTTTGGAGGATATCGATAACTTTAAACAAACATTTTCTTTACTGTAATGTCACGCATAATTATATTTTGTCTTTTATGATAGAGCTTTTAAGTTTTCATATGGTTTCATAGTACCAAAACGCCAACATTAAACTTACCTCTGTCGTAAATTAAGACCAAAAAGATCTGGACGGTGTATTGAGACTAAAACTAAATAGTTCATAGCCAGAGGTCTGCCAGAATCGATAAATATTTAAGCTAGGTACCTAATGTTAAAACGCAAAAATTAAGATCACCGAAATAAGGTTCTCTAGGTAACCTAATGGACGCCTTAGGTTACCTAGAGTATACCTACCTTATTTACTGTAGTAAAAATAAAATAAAAAAAAATTAAATAAAGCCAAGCTTAAATAAATGAATTTAAATTTTGTTATATTTTATTTTACTAACAAAAAAAATATATATCGACTATAATTTAACGATACTACCAGCGCATCACTAAATCCGCCTCTGCTATAAATCCAGACCAAAAAGACCTAGACTGAGTATTGAGTGTGAAACTAAATAGTTCATAGTCAGAGGTCAGCCAGAATCGGTGAGTGATTAGGGTTGACCAAAAGTTACTTGACCTATTGGAAATAATAGATGCCCTTCTATGATAGGGTTCAGAAATTATAGAGGACGTAGTTTTTAGTTTGGTACTTAAAGCGAGCATGCGATCATAAAAAACCCTTTTAACTTTGACATTTCTTTATTTATTTATTAAGAAACCCAACAGCTGTTATTATAAATAATACATTATAAATCGTTTCATATTGTAAGCTAGCTAATTACAGATTTCCCTTTTTTTTTACGTCGGTAACAAAATGCATTTACGCACTGTCTCCCGGCCAAAGGGGGACCGAGAGGGGTGTGTAGGACTCACCACCGGCAGTCACGACTGCCAATAGTAATACCCACTAAAAATCTTCCGACGACGCCCGCCGCTTGTTGAGAAAGAGGCGGGGGGCCAGTACCTGGATAGCAGCTCTGGCACCCCGCCCGCGGCCAACGTCCCCCGGACCAAAACCGGGAGAACCTCCTCAGAGAGACGCAGTGGACGCGCCCCTCTTACCACTTTGTGCGACCATAGCGTGTGTGGCCGACTTCTCGGAGGGTCCATGGTTAGACAGCAGGGGCCCCCTGCCCCCGCTGCCTATGACCCTCCTGTCTCTGCTTGACGGGCCCTCCTGGCCCGCCCGCTGCGCCCTCCACAGGTCCCTCTTAGTTTCCCCTCCGGTAGTCAGTACTAAGGGCACCCAGAGTCGCCAATTTTTGGGTGTTACCTTTTCCCTTGCGCCTCCTGCGCCCTACCGGGAGGTACTCAGCCCCCCACCACATCAAGGTGGAGACCAGTCGGGGGGGATTATAGGTTTCCCTAAGTTAACCAATATTATCAACCTATATCTAAGATTTAAAAGAGTTATAATGCATAAAAAAAGTTACATATAAAATCCACTGAAATTTTGAACGTTCATTCCTTTTCAAACTTCACTCTTCTTTAAAATATATTGTATATCTAGGGGCCTACCGCCGAGTTCGATGGCAATCTATTGTAAGGCAAAATGGATTTCGAATTGATTCTGTCGTACCGCCGAACTCATGGAAATCGAAACAAAATGGCGTTCTCCATTTACCTACTGGTCTGTCACGGACTGAAGGTCATGAATGAGAGGTGGCTGTCGGCAGATTCCCCGGTACGGATTAATGAACGTAAACAAAGTTTGATCTAGATGGATTACCGGTAATCCATCGAATTCGGCGGTAGGCCCCCAGTAGCTGAGAGGTAAAGAATAATAAGTCAACTTTTTTATTATTTGTTACTGTTTATGACGTAGTATATGTTGTTTAAAAACTCAATATAATTATAACCAAACTAGAATGTTCTATTCTGACTTTGACAATATTATGGAAGTTTTTGAAAAATATGTTATAAAATTGTGCAGTTTTAAAATTTCACGAGAGCACCTAAAGCTGTTCTTGCCATTACCAAACCAATGTTTATTCATAACTTTGAGACGTAAAATTATGCGCATGTAAAACGCCTGTATATACGAATCCTGTATGAACGCGGCATAGTTTTTAAATTATTTTGAATTCAAAATTTTAATTATGCTAAACAGTAAGACCGGCTGCTGTATTGCGATGTTGAGTCAAAGTTTAGTGAGAATATTGCGAATATAAGCTGTATAATAAATATCATTTACTAGAGGGAAACTCGCGTTTATCATTCATCGTTAATTTAATTATTACGAATACTTACAGCTACACACTTAAAGTTAGACCCGGTTTAATACTAGTGCTGTCGCTTTCATTTGATAAGATTAAGAAAGTGACAGCACTTGTTTTAAACCTGGTCTAACATTAGACCTCGTTTTGTAATAAGACCCATATATTTTAAATAAACAATACACATACAACGCTTAAAACAATTAGCAATTACCGACATTCACACCATTTTTAACTTATTTTTCCTAACTTAAATTAATTATAATTAATAAAGAGTGTGTAAGGATCCTACCACCATCCAAGGAGCCCAAGTAAACCTCACCTGCAACTGGTACAACACCTGCTAATCAACAGACGAGGCTCTGGCGCACATAACAGATCCCGGCAAGCGGCAATAGGCTCGCCACCTATTACGAGGGACCAATAATGTAATTGGGGATATAATGTGCCTCAGCCTACCCCTCTGGGAAAACAGGCGTAAATGTATGTATGTATGTAAATTGATTAAAATATTAGTTACTACCTATAAACAATGTCTCCCAATGATATGTCATGTCTGTTGTTATGATGTGTAGAATGTAACTCAAATTCAACGAAAGCGATCTCTTTCACACCCTGCGTAAATCATTATCGAGTGAAAGGGATGGGTATAACGAAGTTTCATTTTCGTTGAATTAGAGCATACCCACAGATATTAATGAACTAGAAATAAGCAAGTGATGGATTAACAATATCTTTGTAACAATTCCCGCGCTACTAGTAGCGAAGTCCTAAGACCTGGCTATGCTAAGGTTTTCATAATACGAGGGCTGCACTAAAAATATCGGGAATGGAATATATCCACTGTTCCTGTCATATTAAAATCTGTTTAATTGAAAACTACTAGGTTATAAATATCGAATACCATTTATTAATTTAAAAAAAGAATCTCAGTCTTGTCACAAGGTCTTGTCAAACTTGTTTAGTCGATGAGAAAATGAAATTGACCCGAAAAAATTCAAGAGCGATGATTATAATGACTTTAGAAGTGGCTTAACACACGTATTAAGCGGTTTATTGAGCTATTAAAAAAAATAACCACAATTTATCGCTGGTTTGCTGAATTTCAACGTGGACGTGTCTACCTCAGTGATGATCCCCGTCAAGGTCGTCCAACCTTCCGTCGGTCGGCTCGAAAATGCTGTCGCAGTCCCTACTGTGGCGGAATCAGGTCGACCGGCTTCTGCCCGAGTACGAGCCCTCGACGTCTTAAAGTAGTACTTCCCGGGTGGCTTGCATCATCATGACAAAGTTAACTATTTCTAGTTCAAAATAATTTATTGATTCAGGCGTTACTTTGCGGAAATCCATTGTAAGCAAGTGATGGATTAAAAATATCTTTGTAACAATTCCCGCGCTACTAGTAGTAGCGTAGTCTTAGGACTAGTGTAGATATACAAGTATCCTCAAAGGTCCAATTTATATATATAAACTACTACAGTTTACCCAAATTGCTTCCAGTAAATAGGGAAAATCTTAATGGCTGCCCTAATTGATCTCGGACGATGCAATCTCCGTCGAGAATTCAAAATGTCTCTCCCGTTGTAATTCAGGAGATTAAATTGTGGTTCCCGCCGGAATTTAGTGTGGCTACCTATATATTTATTGTTTGGCTGGAAATTAATGAGACAGATAAAAGAGTAGAGGCTTAGAGTATTGCGACAGTCTTTTTTTTTTTTTTCTTAGACCATTAACGTCGCACTACTGAGCTAGAAACTCTTCCTATAAACTAAGGAACGTTTAAAGAAAATATTAATTATTATTTTATAAAAATCTAAAAAATTTTAGTAAAAATCCAAGTCATAAATTAATTTATTTATGACTTGGATTTTTACTGTTAAGTATTTACTTAACCTGTCATTTTTAAAATTATATTGTAACACTCGCGCGCCTTTAATGTTCTGCTAACCCTAAGGTTGACTGGTAGAGAATGCCTAATGGCATTAAGCTCGCCTTTTGTACATTGTATTATTATGTGTGTGCAACAAAGATTGAAATAAATAAATAACAGTTGTATACTCATTGGCTACTATTGTAATTGTAATTAATTCGACAATACTAATGCCTGGTAAAACTTGAAAGAGTTTATGTTGGCATCTTTTTTTTTTTAATAATGACTTCGTGCGGTTTGCACACTTAGCCAGTGTCAAGTACGAGATATACATTCAGTCAACAAAGTATCGGGAATGAATGTATTTTTTTTTTGTTTTAAATAATGGATTCGTGCGTTTAGCACATTTAGCCAAGTAAGATATATATTAATAACATATACATTATAGTAAATGAGAATGAGTGGTGATTAAGATGATAAATGGTAAATAAGATGCCCTCCCCCTAAACCTCTTGAGTCCTCAGTAAGATGTGGGACTTTACGTATTGAGATCTCACATGGACTTCTTGAGAGAATTTGAAATGATAAGTTGCACTATTTTGTTTCATTTACCAACACTCATTTACGTTCACAAACGGTTAATAATCCACCGTTATTACATGTTAATGTTCGAAAAATCACAAATTTTACAAAATAAATCAAAACTGCAGACTTGACGCTTTACTTTCCCGCAAAGTAGTTCAAATATTTATTTTCGTTGGCATCTAACTGCACAAAATTATATGTACTTTTTAATAGACCCAGTGCGGATTGGCGGAAGCAGGTGAGTGGCGTTTAATTTTTTTCTAACATCTTCTGCTGCGGTTGTCATGCTGTTATTTTTTTAAAGCCCCATAGGTAGTCTATAATTCTTAACGACTACCACATAATTACAGTGAAAACTAAGATCATAATCGATTAGCAGATTGTTTACTTTAAGTATTTATTTTGTAATAGTAGATCTTACTTAGCAATGTTTCTTTCGTGCCAATAGATGGCGTTGATCGAAGTTAAATCGCGTCATCGATTGGCAATGTCGATTTAGTTAGGTCGCGTTAAATAACTGTCATTAGTTACGTTAACATATATTAAATGCTCACCACTTAAATTATATGAAGATGTCAAGTGACAGTAAATTTATATAAATTCCCGTGAAATATTAAAGGGTGCTCTGTAAGTTGGGGCTTTGGGAAGCCGGGGCGTGACGTCATTACCTGGCACGTGGCCTCCACATTTACTGTAAGGAACCGCTGTAGTACGAGTATTGTACTTTACTAGCAGTTTAAGACTTTACATTGTATGGAGTAGGAATGGTGACTAATTGCAGTATTAGTTCACAAGATTGTTGAAAGTGAAAACTTATATCAATAATATTTAAACCTAACTCTGTTAACCTTTATGCAAAATAATAATAAATTAAGAGGCTTATTTCAAAACAAAATATAATGTTAAACCAGGATTAAAACTAGTGCTGTCACTTTTATTTGATAAAATGAAGACAGTGTCAGTACTAGTTGTAAGCCTAGTGTAACTTTAAATCTGTTTAAAATTGTTATGCTATAAGGCTCTGTGTGTTTAATTTTTCCGTATTTTTAATTCTTACGTTAAACGTACTGCCTAAATTTTTCATAACATTGATATATGATCAAAACTTGGTCAAAATTTGGTCAAGCTACACGGTCAAGTTTAAGCAGCGTGTATTGCTTTAAAAACAGAAATTCCTTCGTGTTAAGTTCTAGATAGATTGAGGCGAGTATACCTGCAATCTGCTCCTGAAGTCGGGGGTTCGATTTCCATATAGGACAAATCTTTGTGTGCATAATCATGAATTGTCTGGTGTCTTCCTATGTATATTAAGTATGTATTTAAACAAAAGTATTTATGTATGTTTATACGCTATTTATTATCCATAACACTAGTTCTTAATAATACTTATATTGAAACTAAAAATATTTGTATCTTATTATACAGCAAATTTCTGTGATCACAAAGATCAGATATTGCATGTCAAAGTATAATAAGACAATGCTGCAGACAAAGCCATGTAGATTCAAAATGGTTTGTCATTTTAGCTCTAGAATATTTTAAGTATATTTGTATATTTATTCTTAGTTTAAAAACGACAAAATAATCAAAGTAATAATATAAAACAATAAATTATACTAACACAAAACCAAATCTGTTTCGGGTATTAGACCCGACGGAATAAGGAGATCATTTTAGAGGCTAGAACTGCAGTTAAATTGAGAGCGTCAACGTGTTATCTCGTTGACGCTATGACGCTCAATAACGGCTAACGAGAGTATGTATCGGTTGTGCATATCGGTATGTGAGATGCAATCCAGTTGTTAGGAAGGGTTTACATGGATACTGGTAGACTATATATATATAATATTATTTATTTATTTTATCACCATAGTTATACATTTTTATTAAAAATAGGTAAGCTTTTCACAAGTGCTTGTTGGAAGTAGCACTTGTAAAGAATTCTACCTTCATAAATATCATCTAGTTAATAAGAAAAAATCTCTTATTAATTACAAATTATTTTCAAGTTTGTTTGCCCTGTTTGTTTGGGTGTCTTGTTAACGTCACTAATCCTGTTAAAGTGCAAAATCTACTTAAAGCATCGTTCTGTCCCTCTCATTTTCAAACAAATGACGAAATCGCAATGAGATTTTAAATCAAAATTAGACTAAATCAGATTAAGAACTGTGTTGCAGGCCGGCCTTAAAGTATACTAATTGTTTAGTTACAATAGTTAAAACAAGTGATGGATTCAAAATATATTTGTAACAATTCCCGCGCGTGATCGAGAAATTATAGTAGCGCGGGAATTGTTACAAAGATATTTTTTATCCATCTCTTGCATACAATGGAATTCTGCAAAGTAACGCCTGAATCAATAATTTATTTATAGTTAAAACAGTTAATTCTGCTAAACAAATTCGTCTAATCCTAAATGATAGTAAAATAACATGAAATCATTAATACCTCACGTCAAAGAGAAACTTTGAGCAAAACTGCAACTTCCTAACTGTTCAAACGTTAAATGGTAAAGTCAAAATCAAATCCATAGAACAACGTAAGTACAACTATTTAACAATCGTTAGCTTAATACAAGTTGGTATGCAAATCTCTGAATACTAATTAGGGAACCAATTTCAACTATTATTGGGAAACCTTAAAGTTTTAGTCGGAATCGGTGGTTTTGGAAAATTACAACTTAATAAAAACTTAGGGAATCTTTGATGATAATAGAAAAGTGCGATAAAGCGAAGCGCTCGTAGTTCTGCGGAACTCAGTGATCGGAAACGATCACAGGAATACAGCAGAGTCAGTCCTTGGATAGGTGACCGTTTGTGTGGCATTTGATATCGAGCGCTCCCGTGCTTCGGAAGGCACGCTAAGCCGTTGGTCCCGGTTATCACTAAATGTGGTAGTCGTTAAGCCATGTTAGAGGCCCAATGGGCGGCTTGATAAATTCTAACAGCAGGACGCCATACACCTGCCTCCGCCAATCCGCACTGGGTCAGCGTGGTGAAGTATGACCTAATTCCCTCACACCTTGATATGTGAGAGGAGGCTCGTGCTCAGTAGTGGGACGTTAATGGGCTGGAATAATGAATAGAAAAGTACTTTTATCTTACTTGATAAGGTAGATACATACAATCACGCCTCTTGCCCCAAAGGGGTAGGCAGAGGCATATTATACACCCGCAATTAGCCGAATTTATTGTTCTACCTATTGCCATAATAGATCAATTAAATCAACACAACTTAACTACTTAAATAAAATATAATTTGTACCAGTATATTAAACTACCTTAACTTAAAACTATAAATAAATGATGCCAAGAACACTGGCAACATTTTCTCTTATTGCCGCTTATCGGGATTTTTATGTTTGCCAGAGCCTCGTCTCGCCACCTATTGTGGGACCTACAATATGGCTGGCGAAATATTCACCTTTAATTTATTTTCACAATTCGTTATATAATAGACTACGAAATAGAATTTAAACTTAAATATGTTATTAGACCAATAATTAACAAAAAAATATGAAACGAAACCCTTCAAGTTACCCGTTTTGCCCCTATGGGGGGCCTTAAGCAGGTAAGGTATTTGAGCAAAGCAAATGTGGTCGTATAATATGCCTCTGCCTACCGGGGCAACAGGCGTGATATTATGAAAGAGTGAAGAAAATAAATCGTTATATGAGTTTCCTCACATCGCTATGTAATCCAACCCTAACAATATATTCAAATGAGCCCGACACTGGCCACAGTGCACATTTGAATGTAATCCACCAGATAGTGCCTTGTCGTACTACCAGGCTGCTTTTGGGGTATAGTATATTCAGCTACATATTGTTGGTGTTCATTATTACTTAATAAGTATAATTATGTCAATGTTCACTTTTTGCCCTGTTGTTAGGTTTTGTTTAAATGTTTCCACTTCATGTTGCTATAGTTGTCCGAGATGAGTTTCTTGAGGCCTTCTTCTCAATCTCGTTGCCTTTTGGAAGCCTTTTCTTTTAACTTTTCGTCTGACTGACGAATAATCCCCTCCCTCCTTTAGAATCACGACAGGCTGACTGACAGATACATACTGACAAATCTTGAGAAAACCACAACAGACAGATAAACTGACAAATTCTGACAAAGAACCCATTTGCTTTTACTCCTTTATTATGGCACCGCTCATATTTCATTTATTGTTGTTAAAAAAATGTATGGAATTTCCATTTTGTGTAAACGTTTGACGAATCTAAATGATCATGTTGATCTTAAAGACAATAAAGTATATTGTATTTTATTTTTTATTTTGTTGTTATGTTGTTTGTATCTGTTTCCTTCGTTAGTATATACATATAATTGTATTTAATTGTATAAGTTGTATAATTTTTATTTTCTTAATATTCTATATTTTTTGTATTACAATGCACATACTAGCCAGTTTAATCTTAAGTTTTTTTTCCTTTCGCAGGCCAGCTGGAAGATATTTCTTTTTGGAATAAGCTATGCCCTGTACCCAATGTTTCTTAGTTTTTCTGTTTGTATATTTCTGTGTGTGAACTAAATAAATAAATATATATCTCCTAATTAACTAAAACCCTGTAAGACATAAACATAATCACAACCCTTCGTAATTAATAAAGAGGTAATGCATTGCAAACTATTTTTATCACTAGTTGAACAAAATAATCAAATTCTAATTTTTGAACAGTTTTTTTTTCTGGTGTAAAATTAGGATCTCAACACAAAGAGATATTGATACTTTATCGACGTTATGACCAATAAGGTTAACATAGTAGAGAGCGACATATACAATTACAGAACGAAATAATACCATTTTAAGTCGGTTAAAATAACAGACCGCATAGGTAAAAATAAAAAACAAACGAAAGTCATAGCCTGAAGGTAGTGTAAAATAAAAAAGTAAAGATTAATCTCTTCCCTCGTTAAGTGGTCTTGAACGTAAACTTTGATTCAAACTTTTATGTATAAAGTATCACAAATGGATTTGGACTTTTCTCCGACAGTGCTGCGACATAATGAAGGTTTGAAATGAGTTTGTAAAACCCTCGCAACGAAATCTCTCGAAAAATGGATAAATAATATAACAAGTCACGTGTTCTGCACACGGTACATTTTATTTTACATTTTACACACATTTTGCCAATTATATTTTTGGGAACTATTGCGTCCGTTGATCGGCAGGTGCACCACTTGCATGTGAGGTTGGCTTTGGTTCCTCAGATCTTTGTAGGATCCCTAATGCGCCCTATGCAAAGTATGTCACTTTTTTATTTAAATTATACACAAAATTTAACCAAACTGAAATAAAACGCAACGCAATGGCACTCCGCGTACAAAGAACAGTTTCTTTTTACAGATGATAATAAAATAAAACCCTGCGTAATCCCTTGTTCTATGAGATGGAAAATTGGGAAAGTTTTTCCGTCTGTCAAAATACACTGAAGATACGCAATTTGAGTTAATCTGAGAGTACGGTACAGACACAGAGCAGGAGAGTAAGTTAAACGGGATGGAAATATGCTTTGCATTTATAGTCTTTAATCAATCAATCAATCAAAATCGTTTATTGTTAACACAGGTTCGGTGTTATAGTAAAGGTTTAGATCTAGCTGTGGTCTGCCTCATGCGCGTACAATGGGATGCGATTTCAAATCCCACGAAATTAGATTTAAGATCAACAAGATCATTTAGAATCGTCCAATTTTAACAAACAAAATGGAAATTGAAAAAAAAAATGTTTACAACAATACATAAAATAAGAAAAAGAGAGAGATATAAAAGCAAAATGAATTCTTTGTCAAAATGTGTCAAGGTATGTCAGTTAATCTGTCTGTTGTGGTTTTTTCTCTAGATTTGTCAGTCGGTCGATGACTCTAACGGAGGGATTTGTCAGTCAGTCTGTCGTGATTCTAAAGGGGGGGAGGGGATTGTCCGGGCGAAGAGGTTTGAAGGGTAGAAAACTTAGCGACTGACTTGACTAGAAGATTTATTGACTATTGAAGATTTTCGGTCCACAGCAATTAAGAATTTTTGGTTTAATGCCTCGCTGAAAAGTGGTATTCTTATCTTAGTAATATTATAAATGCTGTAGTTTGTGAGTACCTCTTATTTAATATATTATATTAAGATAAAAATAAAAACGATAACTGTCCTCTCTTCAACAATGCTGTGTCTGTCAAGGAAAATGCCAGGTGTGACAACTTAGCAGTGGCTAAGTCGCATGTAGAAATTGTAATGTAACAAAAAACACCTGAAGATACAAATATTATGTTGTTACGAATGAATGAATTTTGAAGAAATTTAAGACCAAAATATCTTTATTAGTTTATATCCTGAAATTTTTTTGTCCTGGTATACCCACGAGAGCGGGGACCATGCAGGTAATACTAATTTATCATTCTTTAAAAGTGGCTAGGCGCTAGACTTGATTTTAATACTTATTGATTTTAATTCGACTCAGTTTTCGAGCTCCAATTCATCAATGCGTTCTGAAGACTAAACAATGAGTCGTGATCACTACGAAACAGGTAAGACGCGTTTCTGTGATGAGGCATAAATTTTTCTTCTGGGTTGGGAACCGATTCTAAAGACTGCATGTGTGGTTATAAGTACTTACAACGTAAGTGATTTATATTATGACTTCTTTCACCATTATTAGGGTGTACAGGGATCCTACCAAGACCTAAGGAGTCCAAGCCAACCTCACCTGCGAGTGGTGTACCTGCCGATCAACGGAAGAGGCTCTGGTGAACTTAACAGTGCCCGACAAGAGGCAATAGGCTCGCCACCCATTACGTGGGACCAACTATATAATTGGCGAAGTGTATGTATATATATATGTATTCTAGCACTATCCCGGTTGCCATAGACTTATATAAGCTTACATAAGCTTAAGACCCAGGGTCTGTTTTCTGGTCTGACCAGATTTTGTCTAAATTTCTGTTATTACATGGGCGACTGCCGTCTGACCTCTGCAACCCAGAGGGCAATGTTATTCTATGGTTAACTAGCTATCAGGATCTAAGAAGGCACTGAGTTCCTAATAATGACTACACAAGATTTTTATGACAGTCGGGACCACCGGCTTAACATGCCTTCCGAGGCACAGAGCAAGCGATAATAGTGTGACTTCTGCATATACTTTATACTGTGATTCACGGACGGATCAGGGAGGAAACATTTGTCGATAATGCCCAATTGTTGAAGTTAAATTAGAGGTTCTATTCATGTCTGTAATTGAAATACATTCTCCCCTAACTTGCTCACAGATGCTTTCAAGAAAAAACAAAGATTACAATTTTCTATGGCATTTTTATAAATTAATATCCATGTTGCTTGCACATATCTTTGTAACAATTCCCGCGCTACTATAATTTAAACGAATTTACGAACGGATTTATTTGAAACGAGAGTACTCTCGTTACGTTGGTCGTGAAGACATCGTTGTTCTGAGGCTCCTATCTTACCTAAAGATGCCCTTTGTAAGGGCGAAACACGTGTCGTGTTGAATAGTTTTCTCGATTTTTCGGGAAATTGTAGTAGCGCGGGAATTGTTACAAAGATATTTTAAATCCATCACTTGCTTACAATGGATTTCCGCAAAGTAACGCCTGAAACAATAAATTATCCATGTGCAATTTACACACCGCCAAAGAATTTAATTTTTATAAATTCACTCAGATCTTATTTAAAGACTTATTTACACAGATAATAAAAAAAATTAAAATTGGAATAGATAACAAAAAAGGTTACAACTACTTCACTAAAATCCGTTCCAACATTTCCACGACACAATAAAAGCCCGATTGTTTTCCAAGAATAACTCCGAGGACTTTGTGAAAATCTTCAAATGCTCAACGTTCGTTGGAAGTGGCGAGCTGCGATAGTCGCACCTTTCCAGACCGCTGAACCAATAATTCGTATATTTTAACGTTCACAGTTCCCACTTCAATAGTCAACTTCTGTGGACTCGTCACTGCAAATTTCACAATTTCCACTTAGTGGCCTGAAAATGTGCTAGTTTGAAGACATTTTTGATGTTAACTGTGGGCAGTGTATGGAAGAACTCACGTCTAGAAATAGATAAATGCCACACAAGTGATCACCATCCGAAGTGAGTACAAGCTCGCGCTTCCAGAGCTACGTATGTGAAACGCTTGACATATTCTTGCAATAATTTATTTATATAATGATTCATGTATACATATGAAATTCTATGATACAAAAAAATAATAAACGAATGAACAATTAATTAAATTTATAAATAAATATTTCTGACACATACACCAATTATTTCGTTCCAAGATAAGTATCATTAAGAACTTGTGTTAAGGATGCTAAATACCAGATAAACATACATAAATACTTTTTTTTTGTTCATACATACTTAAAAAATGATATAGGAAAAAATCAATAGAAATTATAATAAACAATAGATAATAATAAATAATACATAGGAAACAATATATTAAAAAAAAAACAATCAGATTAACCATAAAGTACATTATTATGTTTCTGCCTACCCCATCGGAGATCTGACGTGGTTTTATGTATGTAGATTTGTATGTATGAAGAGTCATGTCCGGAGAGAGGTCATACTCCACCACGCGGGTCCAGAACAGATGGGCTGATACTGAGAGAGATAAAATCTGAGATAAACCTAACAATTTTATCTGAAAATCTAAAGTCAAGATTACGCGTTTAATTTAAGCAGTGCAGCAGAGTTAATGGCAGCCATAAATCAAGAGATTTGTGCGCAGTCTCTGAAAAAGTAGCGTGATTACAGACCGGCTAATGAGACTTCCCCTTACTGCAACACTAAAGGGACGAGGAGCTTAGAGAACTAGAATTGGTTTGCAGTAATTAAGTTCGAGAAGGATTCTTAGCTCCGCAGTTGTAAATGCAAACGATCACCGAAATAAAGAAGAGTCTACAAAGGTCAGTCGTTGGATTGGTGACAGTTTGTGGCAAATCCGTGCTTTGAAAGGCACGTTAAGCAGTTGGTCCAGGTTGAGCTATGTTTTATTTATTTATTTATTCATTCATAAAACTTACAACTATCTATACAGGCAGCAAACCTAATACGAACTTTTGACTACAAACTTTTACATAATTCTTATCTACTAATCACTAAACTACTACCTTATTATCTACTGCAGAAGCAATATGCTGCTTTTGCGAATTCATGTTATATGACTTGGTGCCAGAAACTACAAATGCCCTGGTGCTGGCCCCCCGCCCCTTTTTCAACAGCGGTGGGCGTCGTCGGTAAATTTTAAGTGGGTTGGGAATGCGGCTGTTGTATCTGCGGCAAAGAGTCCCACACCCTCTCCCGGTCTCTCCCTTTGGCCGGGAGAGAGTGCGTAAATGCATTTTGTTATCGACGTAAATCAAAAATAAAATGTTAAATAACTTGAAATTTTTTTACAGCAGGACGCCACACACCTGCATCCACCAATACGCACTGGGTCCGCGTGGTAAATCATGACCCACCACCATCACACCATGCCCCGTGAGAGAAGCCCCTACTCCACCTGCCCGCCATTTGAATAAATAAATATTTTCTGACAAGTACACCAATTATTGAGTTCCAAGATAAGTATCATTAAGAACTTGTGTTATGGATATGTAATATGCATAGGAAAATACCCAGACCAGAACAAATATTCATGTTCATGCACAAAAAGATTTGTCCTGCGCGGGAATCGAACCAACGACCTTAAGAGCGGAGAGAATACCCTCGCCACCACGCTATATCGGTCGGCATATAGACCAATAAATAATAAAAACTTAAAGTCTCATCCAGGCAGGCTTATTCCTTGATATCCTACGGCTTAGAACGAGCTAGTTCATAGAGAGAATCTATAGTAATTTCCGTATATGTACGCATGTCGGGTTTTCACAGTGAAAGCTATTTAATAAGTATGTTAATATCATGTGTAAGGGGCAGGTGCTGGTGTATAGGGCTCCTACCAAGATCTGAGAAGCCCAAGCCAACCTCACCTGCAAGTGGTGCATCTGCCGATCAACGGACAAGGCTCTGGTGAACATAAAAGTGCCCGAAAAGCGGCAATAGGCTCGCCACCAATTACGTGGAAACAACAATATAAATGGCAAAGTGTATGTAAGTATATCTCTGCCTACCTTTTAAGAGAAACAGGCGTGATGTCATGTATGTATGTATGTTCATATCATCACCATAATTATGTTAGACTTGACTTGATGTGATTCTAGAATTGAGCTTAGGACCCAGAGTCGGTCACTGGTCTGTTTTGGCTTAGTTTTAGTTTTGATATGAAGCAACTGCCGCCTGACCCCCGCAACCCAGAGGGAATCATTATACTATGGTTAAACCAGCTATCAGATTTTTAGAAGGCACTGACTGTCTAATAACGACTGCCATAGATGTTCATGACAGCCGGGACCAACGGCTTCCCGAGGCACGGAGCAAGCGACTATTACGCACATAACTTCGAAAAGGCAAGGGTTGGGCTTTGAGTTGAGACCCTCTGATTTTGAAAGCTATGCAAATACGGTACTAGAATTAATAAGCAGTTTTATTTAAAAATTTAAGTAGCATAGATATTAATGAATAAATGAAAGAAAGCAGTAATAAATGAATAATTGAATTAATGAACGAACGAATGATCGAATAAACAATTTATTGTACGCTAAATTTAAACACATGTTAATAAATAAATTGGAAATTGTATTTTTTATGGTTATGTAAAGAGGGCTGCAAAACACAAGTTTGTTGTGCTCTCAGCGTGTTTGTCATTTACGTCATCTTTGGTCTTTGCAGTTGCTTAAACTTTTCCAAAGGTAAATAAATAATAAATAAATAATCACTTTTGGAATTTCGTCATTATAAACCCTGCCTCTCAAATACATACACACATACATAAATCATATCACGCCTCTTGCCCGTAGGGGTAGGCAGAGATCACATCCTTTCAGTTGTTACGATCTTGGCACACATTCTTAGCTTCATTTACACTCGCCCTTCACGCACCATCACATACACGCCTGTCGGCTTAGGATACCGTTGATTTGCCCTTTCTCCATGTTTTACAATTTTCTTGCAGTATATCTGTATGTTTCTCTATTATCTAGCTCTGCTAAGCTTAGGGCTAGACGGAGCTGTGCGAATATGTATTTAAGCATCTGTTAGGGGCTTCTTACAAACGAGCTCTAGAGTAAACCAGGTTTAAAAACTAGTGCTGTCACTTTCATTTGATAAGATGAAAACAGTGACAGCACTAGTAACTTTAAATCTCTTTTTATATATAGCCCCTTAGAGTTTTAATTTAATTAGTAACATACTGACGATTTTTTAACTAGCAATGTTTTGAGTAGCACACTTTGCTTGCTCAGATTTACAGGAGCCATATAGACCAATAAATAATAAAAACTTAAGGTCTCATCCAGGCAGGCTTATTCCTTGATATCCTACGGCTTAGAACGAGCTAGTTAATAGAGTGAATCTATAGTTATTTCCGTATATGTACGCATGTCGGGTTTTCACAGTGAAAGCTATTTAATAAGTATGTTAATATCATGTGTAAGGGGCAGGTGCTGGTGTATAGGGCTCCTACCAAGATCTGAGAAGCCCAAGCCAACCTCACCTGCAAGTGGTGCACCTGCCAATCAACGGACGAGGCGAACATAAAAGTGCCCGGAAAGCGGCAATAGGCTCGCCACCTATTACGTGGGACCAACAATATAAATGGCGAAGTTTGGGCGTATAGTATGCCTCTGCTTACCCCTTAGGGGAAAAGGCGTGATACTATGTATGTATGTTAATATCATCACCATAATTATGCTAGACTTGACTTGATGTGATTCTAGACTTGTGCTTAGGACCCAGAGTCGGTCACTGGTCTGTTTTGGCTTAGTTTTAGTTGTTATATGAAGCAACTGCCGTCTGACCTCCGCAACCCAGAGGGAATCATTATACTATGGTTAAACCAGCTATCAGATTTTTAGAAGGCACTGACTTTCTAATAACGACTGCCATAGATGTTCATGACAGCCGGGACCAACAGCTTCCTGAGGCACGGAGCAAGCGATTATTACGCACGTAACTTCGAAAAGTCATAGGTGGTCGATCAGTGTTGGACTTTGTAACCCTCTGATTTTGAAAGCTATGCTATGTATAGCTCCACGGAGAATCAGACACCGCAGTCAAACCATACTTACAATATTGTGGGACATCGTTATAAATAAATTGTTTTAACCTGTACTTATTGAATAAATAACTAATAATAATGTATGTAATATGGTACTAGAATTTATAAGCAGTCTTATTTATAAACTTAAGTCACATAGATATTAATGAATAAATTAGTGAATGAAAGTATGAATTAATGAACGAACAAATGATCGAATGAATGAATGAACAATCGAATGAACACTTTATTGTACGCTAAATTTAAACACATGTAACACATATATATATATAAAGAGGGCTGCCCAACACAACTTTGTTCATTGTAAATCTTACAACTAAGCGTTTTTTTCATTTACGTTATCTTTTACAGCATATCTAATATCCTTTCTTGGTGAGCTAGTGGTCTTTGCAGTTGTTTAAACATTTCCAAATATAAATCCAGAATCACTTGTAGAATTTTGTTATTATGTACCCTGCCCCTTAAATACGTACACACACATAGATAATGTCACGCCTCTTTGCCGTAGGGGTAGGCAGAGATCACATCCTTCCACTTGCTACGATTTTGGCACACACTCTTAGCTTCATTCACACTTCACACCCGTCGGCTTAGGATACATTTGACCTGCCCTTTCTCCATGATTTACAATTTTTTTGCAATATTTCTGCATGTTTCTCTATTGTCTAGCTCTGCTAAGTTTAGGGATAGACGGAGCTCTGTGAATATGTATTTAAGCATCTGTTAGGGGCTTCTTACAAACGAGTTTTAGAGTAAACCAGGTTTAAAAACTAGTGTTACTTTCATTTGATAAGATGAAGACAGTGACATCACTAGTTTTAAGCCTGGTTTAACTTTAAATCTCGTTTTGTAATAAGTCTCTTAAAGTTTTAATTTAATTAGTAACATACTGACGATTTCTTCACTAGTAAAGTATTGAGTAGTACACTTTGCTTGCTCAGATTTACAGGAGCTACTAATACCTACAATTATGTTCTATAATCTAACACTTGTTGTTGGCAACTTTATCACCAAATTATACTTAGCGTATCTTAGGGCACTAATCCTGACTAGCGCTAAATGTAGTCAAAACATTGTTCTGTCCATAATTTAATGATTCAGGCGTTACTTTGCGGAAATCCATTGTAAGCAAGTGATGGATTAAAAATCACTCTCGTTTCAGCGTTGGTCGTGAAGACATCGTTGTTCTGAGGCTCCTATCTTACCTGAAGATGCCCTATGTAAGGGCGAAACACGTGTCGTGTTGAATAGTTTCTCGATTTTTCGGGAAATTATAGGAGCGCGGAAATTGTTACAAAGATATTTTTAATCCATCTCTGTACCACTCAATTTCAAACAAAGTTGAGAATACTATCTACTAGCAAAATTTTACCAATTCAATTATAAAGTTCCCAAAGATATTTTAAAATGTATATACATGTCATTAGTGGACTCAATCTTGAGATATGCTCTTGACAGTTATGGATCCACTTGTAAAACAAATTTGCTAAAACTAGAATCACTACAAATACGTTTCTTAAAATTATTAGTAAGTAAAAAAACCAAAGATAAAAGTAAAAGCGACTACAATAGATAGATTATTCAAAATATGTAATATTCTACCACTTAGATTACAGTATAAATATTTGCTAGCAGTTAACAACCATAACATTCGACAACACTACTCATACTCGCTCAATGACCGCCGGTAAACTCAATGTACCCAGAGTATATAATAATTATGGTGACAGGACTATATAAAACGGCTTCAATACCTTTTAAATAGAAGCCATTAGAATGGAAACAAACAAAAATAAGTACAAAGCAAATTTAAAAAAACACTATATTGGTGTAAGTAAAAAAAAATAATTAATTTATTTATAAAATTAGTTGTAATTTGTATAAAAGAGACTGTAACCCACAGACAGTTACCAAAAAAATAAAAATAACACAGCAAAAATTTCATAAGCCTACAAAAAGTGTTCTGCAGTCATAAGATTATAGGGAAAAAAGTATTGATAGCAAAATTAACATCAACATCATCATCATCACCGCCAGCAGGCCAATTGGCGCGGTGCTGCGCGCGCGCACGCAGCTGCTGAGCAAATCGCCTCTCACGCGTACGCTTCACACCCTCAATAACGGGTATCCCTAGTTACACCAAAAGAAAATTGACAAATTATCACTTCCCAAATATTGTTTTGTAAAATTTCATTTGCCAAATTATTACTTGGCAAATAAACTCTTCACAAATAATTGTATCGTAAACGTAATGCTTTCCAAGTGAACGTTTCGACAATAACTCAGTTAGTATTACATATTTTACGCAAAATAAAATAAGCCAAATAATTCGTCTCAAAACTTTTCAAATAACCATTTCTATTTGCATCTTTACTATTAATACTAATCTACAAATATTGGCTATACATAAATCAACAGTAGTATTTTCTGGCCCTTCGCCGGCCGCTACCGCGGCACGCTCGCTTCGCTCGCTCGGCTCGCGCGCTTTGTGGTCACTGTTCTAACCTAACCTAACCAATATGTATCTAAGCCTCACTCATCATCATCACGTTAATTTAAAATTATGAACACATATTAAACAAACATTCCTTATACTATTTTATTTTTAGTATATATTTAGTATTAATATCTTAGTTTGTGATTATTTAAAATAATAAACGTTAAACTTTATGTCCAAACAAATCATTTGATTAAATGTTATTTGTCTAAAGTTTGTTTGCCGTAATAAATTACTTGTTAAAAAACCTAATGCCATAATGTCATTATCCGTAGTAATATACTGCCGAGAAAAAATTTGACCAAATAAAAATTTGCGTACTAAAATAATTCGCAACGTTGCATTGGTGTAAAAAAAGTTTGCTAAAATTTGTTTGGATTATAAATTTTTGTCAAAATAGTTTTGGAAAAACGGCAGGATCCCCTCAATAACACAGCTGAGCAGTTAGATATTTATTTCAATGTTCTCTGGGCGAATTAACATAACGCTCTTTTATATGTGTTATAGTGTATAAAAATGTATTATTCATATTATCTTCTCTATTGTATGGGGCCAATAACCTGTAAAAATTAGTTTGGAAATAAATAAAAATTTCTGAACAAAATGAATATAATTACGAAGATTTTAGGGAACGTAACGACTTGACGCATGACACCACTACCGCAGAGACATTTAAGTGAGCATAACAAACTCAAGTTCGGTGTGAACGAGAAAATCAAAAAATTAAAAATTATTTATTCAAGTTTGGCTAAATTAAGCTCTTATGAATGTCATACTTATGAACAGACGCACACGTATAAACTAGCGCAGAAGTTCAGTAAATATATAAAAGCAATCAACTGCTTAAGGTGGGAAACAAAGCGAGATCGCTAAAACTGGGCTATTTTAATTGAATAATTCTTTGTCATGTGGGGAAATAATATGAAAAAATTGACGTAAATCTTTATCATATTACGACCGATATGGCGTGGAGGTCAGTATACCTACACTTCACTCCAGAGGTCGTGGGTTCGATTCCCACACAGGACAAATATTTGTGTGCATAAACATAAATATTTGTTCTGGTCTGGGTGTTTTCCTATATATATTAAGTATATATTTACAAAAAAAAAGTATGTAAGTATGTTTATCCGTTATTTAGTATCCATAACGCAAGTTCTTAATGATACTTATCTTGGAACTAAATAATTGGTGTAATTGTTATAAAATGTTTATTTATTTTTTTATTTTATATTACGAGTACATATGAGAACATCAGCGGCCTAGAAAACGTTTGGTTACATTACCTTTAAGAAAGATACTTACAACAATAAAACAGACGCCAGTGAAGACAGCCGACAGAAATTGAACCCATAAATTCATTAAAGTAAAGAAACACATATATACATACATTTACGCCTGTTTTCCCGGATGGGTAGGGCAGAGGCATATTATACGCTCACACTTCGCCAATTATATAGTTGGTCCCACGTAATAGGTGGCGAGCCTATTGCCGCTTGTCGGGCACTGTCATGTTCGCCAGAGCCTCGTCCGTTGATCGGCAGGAGCACCACTTGCAGGTAAGGTTAGCTTGGACTCCTTAGGTCATGGTAGGAGCTCTACACACCCGTAAAGAATTGACTTTGAAACAAATATATTAAAAGAAGTCCAGTATATGAACGGGCATCTAATATGAATATCTTTCAGTGCCTCCTGCTTTGCTTTCTCGAAAAATTAAATCAAAAAGCTAAATATGTGTATAGGGTATATATCATACTAAGATCTGAGGAACCCTTATATGGAAGTGGTGCAACTGCCAATCAACGGACGAGGCTCTGGCATACACAGAAGTTCTCCATAAGCGGCGTTATGCTCGCCACCTAGGACCAACAATATAATTGTCGAAAGGTGTTCATACAATGTGCCTCTGCCTACCCCTTCTATGTATGTGTTTAATATTAATAACATATAAAACTGCGTGTGTGTATGGTTGCGTTTGAGATATAATCTTAAAACTTAATTTCATTTTCTAATAAGGTTTTTAGTTAAATTATATAATTTAATAGGCTATTTCTAGAAATGTGGGTATCTGTACTTTTACAGTACTGGGACGTTATTGGGCTGAACAAATGATAATATATATTTATTGAAGGAACTAGTTGTTTCCCGTAGCATTTATTTATTTATTTATTGTTTATTTAGTACACACACTGAGAAACTAAGAAACATTGGCTACACAGCTTATTCAAAAAGAAATATCATCCTGCTGGCCCGCGAAATGAAATAAATACTTAACATTATGTGCATTGTAATTCAATAAATAAAGGAAAATAAACAATTATACATTAGAAAAGAAAAAAATAACTTATTTTTTTTACTTTGTTTTTCTTTTTTGATTTCGTTTATTTAGATTTTTTTCATTTATCACTTTTTATTGTTAGGTTTTTACTAAGCCTGTACATATTTTATTTTCATTTTTAAGTTTATTGCAACAGATTATTGGTATTGTAATTGAGTCGACAACACTGATACCCGGTAAAACATAAAATTATTTTTCATATATTTTTTATAATAAATAAATAAATGTAGATATATACAGAATCCGTTTCTATACTATATTGTCTGGCCGTCTAGCAATCTCTATACGGTCGAATAATCATTTATTGGCTTCGTTTTACTGCCCCTATTTCGCAAAACCAAACATATTCGTATAATTCTTGATTCTCGAACAACTTTTTAAAATGTACTTTATTATTATTATTTCAGCCGTTTGAAGACCACTGCTGAACATAGGCCTGCCCAATAGTCTTCCACGCTTGTCGATGTTGTGCCGCCTGCATCCAGCGGCTTCCGGCCGCCTTGACCAGATAACTGATATATTATACGATTCCAAACGCTAAATATATCTTCCTTTTGTGATTGCTTTTATTTCAACTGCTGTGTCACCTGTACTGCCAAGCCTTGTCTTGAACTGCCCTTTTTTCTGTCTGTAAACAATTCTTTTACGGCATATACCCAGCCCGCTGGAGGATCGGTTAGGATATGTGGGACTCGTGCAGCGGCTTGCAAGACCGCGGCAGTCCACCCCACTAAAAGATCAGACGAATCCGGCTTGTCGAAAAAGGGCGAGACCGTGGTAACTCATCCGGTCACGTCCTCGCCCATAGTCAACATTCGCCCCAGAGATAATATGGGGCGAACCCCCTCAAAGGGCTCACCCCTTGGCGTCATGTAATCCTATCAACGGGGCACTAAAATCAATGCGCCAAGCTTTACAGAAAGTTGCGTTGTCTTGAACTGCTCTGCTATTCTATATTGTACAGAGTGTTTGGCGCCCAGCAATATCCCATGAAGCTGCACAGTACGAAGCTAGACAGCAGAAGTCACCAATCTTGATAAAGTCACACAAAATTATAAATAATGATAGTTATAAATACCCTACTCTGCTCTGGCTGTGGTGCTTTGGCTCTAACATAATAGTTAAGTGGTAAGCATAACCGAAAAACGGCAATAGGCTCGCCACCTATTACCTGGGACCACCAACTAAATTGGCGAAATGTGGGCCTATAAAATGCCTCTGCCTACACTGACAGGCGTGATTGTATGTATGTAGTGATTAGCAGAGATTATGGAAAGAGTTTTTAGGAAATGTCAGAAAATGATTAATCTGTTGGTTGATTACGACGTCAGAACCTCCTCATGTTATGACAGCTGTTTTTACCATATCAAGTCTTAGAACAGAACAATATCTAAAATTAAACCAAGTTTATCACTAGGGGAAGACCACGTAAGACCTTCCATGACCAAATACAAAAAATGTTAGAGAAAGGGCAGGTCAAAAGTACCCTAAACCGACGGGCGTGTATGAGGAGGTTAATGAGTGTGAATGAAGCTAAAAGTGTGTGCCAAGATCGTAGCAAGTGGAAGGATGTGATCTCTGCCTACCCCTACGGGAAAGAGGCGTGACATTATGTATGTATGTATGTATGTTTATCACTAGTGCTGTCACTTTCATTTGATAAAATGAAGACAGTAACAGCACGAGTTTTAAACCTTGTTTACCTTTAGATCTTGTTTCTTTATAAGCCCCAAAATTGACTTCTTGGAGGAAAAGTGAAACGTCATGTCTGAAGTTTTGTTTTATTTTCTAAAATGTGTGATATTTCGAACATTAATAATATTAAATTAAATAATAACGGTGGATTATTAACCGTTTAGTGTTTGTGAAAGTACATGAGTGTTGGTAAATGAATCAAAACCGTGCAACATCACTTCTGATATTATCACAAGAAGTCCATATGAAATATCAGTATAGTCCCACATCTTTACTGAGGACTCAAGGGGTTTAGGGAGAGGGCATCTCATTTACCATTTATCATCATTATCACCACTCATTCTCATTTACTATGATTTATTTATTATTAATATATTTCTTACTTGACACTGGCTAAATGTGCTAAACGCACGAAGCCATTATTTACTACAAAAAAAAATTGCCCTAATTTTTTTCCCTCTGGGTCGTTGAGGTCAGGAAGGCAGAAGCTCCGTGTAATAACTGATATTCATTCAAAATCTGGTAAGACCAGGGGGCCTACCGCCGAATTCGCTGGATTACCGGTAATCCATCTAGATCAAACTTTGTTTACGTTCATTAATCTGTACCGGGGAATCTGCCGACAGCCACCTCTCATTCATGACCTTCAGTCCGTGACAGACCAATAGGTAAATGGAGAACGCCATTTTGTTTCGATTTCCATGAGTTCGGCGGTACGACAGAATCAATTCGAAATCCATTTTGCCCTATAATCGATTGCCATCGAACTCGGCGGTAGGCCCCCAGTGAGCAGACCCTGGGCCCTAAGCTTAAGTTTAGGACACGACCGGAATCATGCTAAAATTATGATGACATAAAAAATACAGTGTTATTTGTATATAATAAAGTACTGTAATCAATTATATAATGGCGGACTATAGTGAATTTATTCAAATATATTTTTTGTCCCCGAAGCGGTAAAATGGGGCAACGACAGCATTTATTAAAGCTCTAGAATTTAAGACAACACGGATCTAATGATATATCCTCCTTGGAGGCTTCTGTGGTGCTACTATTGGTACGATAGTGATATTTATAATACTATCATTGAGTTAGTTTATCTTACTTTTCTGAAATGAAATACTTCTTTTATATTTAGATTTCTGACAATTTATAGTAAAATATAATGGGATCCGACCGAGCCCTTTTCTTTTTTTAGCTCTTCGCTCTCGGGAGTTCCCGGGCGGGTCCCGCTGCCTCTCCCGCTCCGCGGCCTCTTTCTGCGACATCAACACTTTGCAGAAGGAGGCCATCGCCTCCCACGCCGTCCCCCAGCCCAAGCCAACCTCACTTGCAAGTGGTGCACCTTTTTTTTGTTGTTTTACGTCGGTAACAAAATGCATTTACGCACTGCCTTCCGGCCAAAGGGGGACCGAAAGGGGTGTGGGGCTCACCACTGGCAGACGCGACTGCCAGCAGTAATACCCACTATAAATCTTCCGACGACGCCCGCCGCTTGTTGAGAAAAAGGAGAGAGCCAGTACCTGTAATGCAGCGTCTGACACCCCGCCTGTGGCCAACGTACCCCGTACCAAAACCAGGGGTACCTCCTCAGAGAGGCGCAGAGGACGCTCCCCTCCTACCTCCCCATGCGACCATAGACTGAGTGGCCGACTTTTCGGAGGGTCTATGGTTAGACAGCAGGAGCCCCCTGCCTCCGCTGCCTAAGACCCTCCCGGCGCTGCTTGATGGGCTCTCCTGGCCCGCCCACTGCGCCCTCCAACGGTCCCTCTTCGTTTCCTCCCGGTGAAGTCAGTACTTAGGGCACCCAGAGTCGCCGACCTCTGGGTGTTAGCACCACGCCAAGGTGGAGACCTGTTCGGTCGTCGGATGATTTTTAGTGGGTATTACTGCTGGCAGTCGCATCTGCTGGTGGTGAGTCCCACACCCCAAGATTAAGTAGGTCCCATTTACATAGTATTTGATCTTGATTAAAACTGCCTAATTATGTGGCCCATCTATACAATCGAGTAACCGGATCTAAACCTGTATTGTAACACCTAACCTGTAACCAGTGTTCGCAATAAACGATTTTGATTGATTGATTTGTATTGAGGAAAACAAATATTAATTCAAGATAATAGTAGTGCCGTATAAAAACCTAACACTCAAGCACTTCCACATTTTGAGCTTTATTCTTACAGCCTGATGACTTAGAACTTGAATATTGTTAATGTTATATTCAATTCAAGTGTTGTATAGCTTCACAGACATATGAAGATTGTAAACACAGCACCTAATCAATTGATCGTTTAAAAGAGTATAGCCTATGATTTTCTTGCCAGTTCTTTTTACAGAGCTGTGGCTCGGAACTGGCACTTAAATTCACTTATACTTTGCATCAAGTGAATCTAAGCTTCGTGATACCAGTGTAGTCATATGTCGATTGTTTTTATATTTTTGTTTCATTTGGTGTTTTCAAGTACTATGTAACAGTTTATAGAATAAATAAATTTGAAGTCTTACTAAAGTCACCTACCAAAGTTATGAGTTAAGCCATTGATACAATCGAGTATCCGTAGTAGCGCTCCCAGCCGTTCATCCCATGATATACTGCACCACATAAAACTTCCCACAGCGGCTTCTCTGTCAGAAGCAAGCACGCAATTTATCCTTTTTCCCTGTTATTTGAGGGGAGAAAAAAATATTCGGCATCTGATTCTTTATTTCTAGCTTATTCTTTAAAGTATGAGAACGCTTTGGGAAGCTTCCTTGCAGATGGAAATTGTTCAATTGTCTGTGAAGTTTGTTTTTTACCTTCTTTGTTTATTGTTCCTTTGACGTCATCGGTATTGGGATTTGTGTCTATTGTGTGGCTATTGATTTGTATCTCGAAATAAAATAATTAAATATATCTCTAAATTATTTAAAGTATCATTAAGAGCTTGTGTTATTGCAAATATATAATCTATGGAAGATAGAACAAATATTCGTGATCATGCGCACAAAGAGCTGTCATTTGTGGGAATCGAACCCACGACCTGACGAACGGAGTGCGATAGGTTCCTCTACGCCATTTCGGTCATCGAAATAATTTGGTAGCTGACGTTACCTTTTTTTATCAAAGTATAATTTAACCTTATATTATGATTAGCGATTACTTGGATTTCAGACATACTACACCTTGCTTAATGGTAAGCCGTAGAGAATATCGAAATGCATATCTTTGGATACGTCATTTTTAAAAGAGCATAGCCTGTGAGTTTCTTGCCAGTTTTTCTTACAGAGCGGTGGCTCGGAACTGGCACTTAGTTTCATTTACACTTAAATATTTTTTGTAGCATGTAAGTAAACCTAAGCTCCGTGATTTCAGTGTTACCATATTTAAATGTTTTTTATATATAATGTTGCGTTGTCAAGTACAATTTTTATAAAATAAAAATATTTGTAACTTGAATTAACGTCTGTAGTCTATTGGCGAAGTATGAACATGGTGCTTATTGTTTACACAGTCGCACACACATAGACAACTGCACACAAATAGAGCTGAAGTTTGGAAACATTAGAGACTGTCTTTTCTATGACGCTCTGTGTTTAATCTTTTACTATCAGAAGTGCATGATACACATTACAATCAAACGACTACTAAATGGAATTAATTGAACAAATTCTATCGACACCTAAATCTTTATAGATCTTCTCCGAATAGATTCGTTTTTAATCTATTAGGCTTATTTATTTAAACTTTATAGAACAAATTAAAGAAAAATTGCAAAAGGCGAACTTAATGTTACAAGACATTCTCTACCAGTTACCTGTACTACCAGTACCTAAAGGTTAGCAAAAAAGTAATGGCGGTACGAACAAGAAAACATAAAAACTTACATTGAAATAAATTGCTGTTCTGACTTGACTTCAAGTAAACATTATAATTATGTATTATCGTAAAACGAGTACTTACAAAATGGAATTAAATCAAACCAATAACAATGACCTCTTATTCCTTATAAACACGATTGTACGGACATGTTTAAGGAAACACATGCACAGTAGAAATATACACAGTTCCGAACAAGCGGTTGAGAATCAATGTGAGTCCCCCTGGTGTCGTATTGGCAGTTCCATCACACACGCCACTTGGCGCGGCATTGGCTAATTCATAAAGCAAGTATTGTCGTCACTCGCGTCACTCGATGCCGTGACAGAGTGGTTCAATGTGCCGCTGCCGTCACACCGAATAGTATCACTATAAATACAAACCTTAATATGCACCTGCAAGTGGTGCACCTGCCGATCAACTGACGAGGCTCTGGCAAACATAACAGTGCCCGGTAAGCGGCAATAGGCTCGTGGGACCAACTATATAATTGGCTAAGTGTGGGCGTATAATATTTATTTATTTTATTTATTTATTTATTTATTTATTTATTTATTCATCCATAAAACTTACAACTATCTTTACAGGCACCAAACCTAATACGATAGAGTAGCTGAGCTTACAATACCTAAATATATGAATAAAGACTTTCACATAATTCTTATCTACTAATTACTAAACTACTACATTAACATGTACTGCAAAAGCAATATGCTGCTTTTGCGAATTCGTTCAGTGAACATGCAAATAAATCTATCTGGTCGGACAGTGACAGTGCATTGAGTACCCGCAGCGCCCGCACGAGCGGGGCGCGCTGCAGCAGGTTTGTGCGCGCGCTGGGTACCGCCAGCAGGGTCGGCCGCCGGCGGCGTCCTACGTACTCATTCGGTACGCAAAGCTGAACCGTCTCTAAAATACGCGGATTGTGGACTTTACCGCGTAAAACACTAAATATGTAGGTGGCAAGCGCAACCTCCCGTCTCACCTCGAGTCTATAATATCCCACCATACCTAAAATAAACAGACTAGGGTACAGCAGAGGGTAGCCTGGGTACACGTCATATTGTTTCTTGTATAAAAACCTAAGAAATTTATTTTGTATTCGTTCGATCATTATTTTATACTTTTCCTCGTGTGGAGACCAAACGACAGCATTGCACTCCAAGTGGCTTTTTACGAGTGCTTCGTACAGTGATTTCAAGGCACCTACATTAGTGAATTTGTTAGCATGCCGCAATACCACCCCCAAATGTCGGTATGCTTTCTTGCATACGTCTATGATGTGCTGACGAAAAAGCAAGTTGCAATTAAAGCGTACGCCCAGATCTCTCACCTCCGTAATGCGCTTTAATGGTGAACCGTCCATTATATATTTGTACTGGCTTGGGCTGCGCGCTCTACTGAAAGATAGCACGGAACACTTAGCCACATTAAAGTACAACCTATTCTCTTGGCTCCACATGAGTACCCTATAGATGTCCTGTTGTAATGTGTCATGATCTGAGTTTTGTTTTATAATCGAAACTAATTTTAGGTCATCTGCATATAATAACGGGTTACAATTAACTACTACACCCGGGAGGTCATTGACTGTCAAAATAAACAATAGGGGCCCCAGATTACTACCCTGACTGACCCCTGACCTTGTAGGGTAGGGGTCCGAAAAGCATCCGCCACAGTCGACATACTGACATCTATCACGCAGATAAGAGGCAAAGAATGAGAGCGTGTGTGGGGTGCACCCCATACCGGCCATTTTGGATAAAAGTATGTCATTGTCGACTGTGTCAAATGCCTTTCGGAAATCAAAGTAGGCGACATCAACCTGTAGCCCTGCATCCACTGCCGGTACCAGATGCGACATCAGCTCAAGCAAGTTACCCGTTGTCCCCCGCCCAGGACGGAATCCGTGCTGAGCGTCGGACAACTCAGCACTAATCTGCGGGTAAAGACAACCATGAATGGCCGACTCAAATACCTTGGCTGGTGTACACAGAACTGCCACGGGTCTATAATCAGTTGGAGCTGGCCCTCCACCTCCTTTCGGCACCGGTACAACTCGGGTTAACTTCCATCGGTCGGGATACGACGCAGTGTTAATACACACATTAAATAAATGTAAGAAAGGCTTCACAAAAACCCTCTCACAATCCCTAAAAATGTATCCCCTGTAGCCCTATCTCAGCCTTAACTTTCGCCCTACATTGTGAGAACGCCTCATAGTCCTCGTTAGACTTGCTACGCTTAAACCTTTTATGCAGTACATATTTAAGTTTTATGTCAGTAATAATTTCTTTAGTATACCACACTGGGTATGTATACATACGAGTGTTTTCTAACTTTGATTTTTTTATTGGTACATATGTATTAAAAATTGCATATATTGTATCGTAAAATGTGTTTAATATAGCCTCTAGATCATTTAATTTGCATAACTCGCTCCAGTCTATTTCACCTAATGCTTGATATAAGGTATGAAAGTTAGCCTTATTAAAGTTCCATTGTGCTCGGTTTATAACGTCATGATTAAATGGCGACGCCGACGCGCTCCCAGTAGTATCAAGTAAGGCGGCGGCGACTGGCGGCGGCGCCGGGCGCTCGAGCTCCACGCACACGTGCAGTGGCGGATGGTACTTGTCTACGGGCTGCAGTCCCTCGTCAGCCTCGCTCACCGTGGCCTTGACGCCGGCGGCGCCGCACGCACCCAACACAAGATCTAACTGTCTCCCATCACAGTTCTGTACATCATTATACTGAACGAACTCGCAAAAGGTCATAAAATACTCAAAATAATTTATAATATTATTGTTACATGAACACAAATTAAAATCCCCTATAACTAACAACTTATTTTTATATTTTACACTTATATTTTCTAAAATTTTAAATAGTATCATGTACTCATTCTCATCACACTTCGGAGGAATATACAATACTGCCTACCCCTTCGGGGAAACAGGCGTGAAAGTATGTATGTAATATCAAAGACTGGACAATAGTCGTGACATCCTGAAACTAGGTCCGAGTCTACTAGAGAAAATGTTTGGGATCACTATTCGCCTATGAGTGCAATGAAAGAGCTGAGTTTGAAAGCTCTGAGTATACAAATACAAAAAAAATACAAAATATTTTATTTCATCAAACGGTTTCTGTTTACAATTAATAGTATTTGGAGACTCCTTTTAAGTTAAACTCCTTTTAAGTTTTAAGACAAGCTAAAAGTGTGTGCCAACATCGTAGCAAGTGGAAGGATGTGATCTCTGCCTACCCCTACGGCAAAGAGGCGTGACATTATGTATGTATGAATGCCTGTAGTAGGAGCCTCCGCTCTTCCATAGCCAACAATATATATCTTATCTTTAGCTTTACGTTTAGATACTTTTTAATTTTAATACATTTTATTTTACATACAATTTAATATTTATAACGATACTGTGTATGTATCTCCTTTATTGAAATCTTGGAAGTTTTTTTATAAGACTCTGCCTGTACATAAATAAACAATAAACATTTAGAACACAAGCACATTTCTCCAGTACCGCACGAGAAGAGGTTGAGAATCAATGTGAGCTCCCCTGGTTTCGCTTTGACTGTTCCATCACACACGCCACTTTGTGCGGCATTGCCTAATTCATAAAGCAAGTGTTGCCGTCGCTCGCGTCACTCGATACCGTGACAGCGTGGTTTAATGGGCTGCAGTCACACCGAACGGGTGTCGCTATAAATAACTGCTATTTTCTTCTATTTTCTGCTATTTTCATAGCATTATGTCATATGGTATGTTATTGTGGGGATCTGCTGCGGACATACATAATATATTTGTACTACAAAAGCGCGCCATAAGAGCTATCTATAATCTTAAGTCCAGAGATTCTCTTAGAGAGATGTTTAAAAGAATTAACATATTAACGGTTGCATCTCAGTATATATTTGATAATATAATGTATGTTCGCAAAAACATTAATACATTTGATAAAAATTCAAAAGTACATAACTTTAATACTAGGAATAGAAATAAGCTCTCTCTGCCAAATTGTCGACTTCACAAAACTAAAAATTCATTTTTGGGTAATAGTATCAGATTTTTTAATAAAATTCCGCAGGAAATAATTGATCTACCATTGGCAACTTTTAAAAATGTAGTTAAAAAGCAGTTTCTTCAAAAGGGGTATTATGCTGTTAATGATTACTTATCGGATAAACAAGCTTGGGCTTAACATTTTCAACTTGTATGTGTATATTAGAATAAAAAGTCAACCAGATCATTGTCGTGACCATCCCTTATTGTACAGGCTCAGCTCAGTTTCACAATACATACTTACTTGACTGTGATGGAAGGTTCCCTTAATGCTACTTTATTGGTTACAGCTTCGGGGGACCCTTTCAGTATCATCAAATTTACACTGTGTGTGTCATGTAACAAAAATAATTTAAAAGAGCATAGCCTGTGAGTTTCTTGTCAGTTCTTCTCACAGAGCGGAGGCTCGGAACTGGCACTTAGACTCACTTACACCTAATTTTTATTTATTTGCATGTAAGTGAATCTAAGCTTCGTGATTTCAAGGTTGATATAATTTTTTTTTTTTCATGTATATTTTGTTTTGACGTTTTCAAGTGCTATGTAATAGTTTATGAAATAAAGAACTTTTTACTTTACTTTAAATACTATATTTAACTGTCAACTGTTGGGTAATAGTCATGACATCTTGAGCCGAGGTCCGGGTCAATTAGAGAACGCCCTAAGTATGTAGCTTTGTTTAACTATATTCTACTGAAAATTTACAATGATCATCCTAGCATCATTCCGGTTAGATCCTAATCTTACGCCAAGGAACCAGGTCACTGATCTTACCAGATGTGGCTGGAATTATATTTCTTACGGGGAGTGACTGTCGTCTAACCTCCGCAACCCAGAGGAAAACATCATTCTACAGCTTTCTGAGACATGGAGCAAATGCTAATTACGAAAAATCATGTATTTGGCCACCCACCAAAACCATTGACAAATATTGAATTTGAGACCCATAGCATAGGGTCTCACCATTGAGCTGTCGCTGCCTCCATCAGCAATTATTATTAGGTGTATTTCTTTGTGCCAACCATATGGTTGGAGCTGATAGATAATTAGCTGTTGGCTGTGGAACCACCATACAAGCGTCGCTTCACACTGTCAACTGGCTTGACAGAAATCGTACCTTTTTTTAATGTGACACGTCATAATGACTACAGTCTGCCTGATGGTAAGCAGTCGATGCAGTCCAATAAAAAATGAAAGTGCTTCATATCGTGAAATAAGCACGGTACAAAGCGCATCCACTCATGACGTCCTGCTAAAATGCCGTTTCACGCCACGCTTAAAAGACCCGGGATCATCAGAAATAGGAAACACATGAGCCGGCAGCGAATTCCAGAGCTTAGTGGTCTTGCTCAGAAACGACTTCCCAAATTTCTTGGTTTCGAGTGTTGATAGACTGCACATGATGGTTTCTAAGACCAGCACGTGTTGTTCGGGAGAGGAAAATAGAGGGCGGAATGAGATCAAAAATCTCTTCAGAACACTCGCCATTTTGAATTACATACTTATCAATTATATGCTTATTAATTATAAATATTAATCAAGCATTCTACAATTACTATACCTAACCATCAATGGTTAAGTAAAATCGGGCGGCGGGTCTTGAGAGCGCGTCTTACCTGAAGTATACAAGTTATATAACACACACGCCACTTGGCGCGGCATTGCCTTATTCATAAAGCATAGTTTATTGTAAGGGTGATTTATGGGGTATACCTTAATACTTGCGGTGTAAACGGTGCCTGCCAAAGCGCCATGTTGACGCGAGTGGGCTAACTTAACACGTTCAGCATGCAATTCCCTTTGGATCTACACTATGTCCGACTGCGCCAATATTTATGATTCCAGACCAAAATGCCATAAGGAAAAAGAAAAACGAAGATAATAATTAAGACAAAAAAATATCGGTAAGTAAAGATACTAAACCTAAGTAGTTTCTTTTCTTTTACTTTGATCTGTAACTAAATTTAATCCCGTACTTAACCTAACTTAAAACTGCTAGGGTTGGCTGGTAGAGATCTCTCCTACAGAGAAGTCCACCTTTGTACTTACGTTTTTAAATACTATTTTCGTAATGTTATTATGTTTTTATGTGCAATAAAGGACATTATTAAAGTCTAAGCAATTTTTAAAAAAAAATCACTTAACTAATCTGTTATCCCGTGCAGTGTGGTACCTAGAAAAGTGCCTCCCCGTCTTATTTTACGGGGAGTCGTAAGAGTCGATAAGAGAATCCTACCAGATGATGGGCAGCAGCGTCATCCTGCGTACTGGCTTAAACTGCGATCACCCACCCGCCTGCCTTGGCGTAGTAGTTATGAGCAGATACACCCAATAAAATGTAATTTACTCGTAATAATAAAAACTAACACGCCCATTCACTTCGGAATCAAACAATAAACACAACTAAACGTATGTGTATTTTAGAAAAATTATAATATATTTATGTTGACATCTATATATAAGTCAGGCAGAACAGTGACCTCATGGTTTAATCCATCGGACAGGTTTTCCTTAAGAGGATAATTATTAAAATAACACGAATTGCTGAGGATTTAAGATATCTTTTTCAATTGTGTTGTCATCTTTGATGTGATGTATGCTTCATTCAATGTCGCAGGGAATAATACAATATACTAGTGTGTTTATAAAACGCCTAAACATTCAAACTAGCGGCCGCCCGCGGTTTTGCCTGCGTAATCTACATATTGTATTGTATTGTATTGTATTATAACTGCATATCTATATTGTATTCCCATTAGAAATAAGCTCACCTTTGTACATGTTTATTTGTTACTGAGTTTTTTATGAATGTTTATGGGAATAATGCGCGGCCCCCAACGCGATGTACCGATGATCTGGTCAGGGCGGCGGGGAGCCGGTGGATGCAGGCGGCAAAGAATCGATCTAGGTGGAAAATTATTGGGGAGGCCTATGTTCAGCAGTGGACTTCAGATATGTGAAATGATGATGTGCAATAAAGGATATTATATATACTATATTTGACACTTGTTTTAAATAAGACCATTGTATATGGATAACAACCGAAATGGCGTGGAGGCGAGTATACCTGCACTCCGCTCCTCAGGTCGTGGGTTCGATTTCACACAGGACAAATCTTTGTGTGCATAAAACATGAATATTTTTTTCTGATCGATGTTTTTTCTTATGTATATTAAGTATCTAATTACAAAAAAATAAAGTACTTATTTATTATCCTTAGCACAAGTTCTTAATGATACGTATCTTGGAACTAAATAATTGGTGTATAGGGATCCTACCAAGATCTAAGGAGCCTAAGCCAACCTCACCTGCAAGTGGTGCTCCTGCCGATCAACGGACGAGGCTCTGGCGAATACAACAGAGCCCGGAAAGCGGCAATAGGCTCGCCACCTTTTACGTGGGACCAACTATATAATTGGCGAAGTATAAGCGTATGAAATGCCTCTGCGGACACAGGCGTGAATGTATGTACCTATGTATATAATTGGTGTAATTGTCAGACAATATTATTTATAATAATTTCAGTTCATAGCAGAATATATGCGCCTTCGTAGTAGCACTGACAATCGTTTATGTTTGCCTAAGTGTAGTTTGTCCCTTCAAAAGAATGCGCACTTTATGGCAGTAAAGGTATACAATCATAATCCTGAAAGTTTAAAAAATCTCAATTTGGTCTTATTCAAGAGAAAACTTCATGAATGATTGCTAGACAAATGCTTCTACTCTATTAATGAATTTTATGACTGGAATAATAATAGAATAGTTAGGTAGACTGTTTCACATTATATACTTGCTTTCAATTTTATTCTTGGACCTATATTTGTAAAATATTTGCACGCTACTTTGGCAAAAATGTGAGACGCCCATATACATTAATGTAATAACAACTATTGTACCATGTTTTATGCAAATAAATGATTATTATTATGTTTGTCTTTTTCCGATCTCGGGCCAATGGTGACCCGGACATTTGGAAGGCATGCGTGGGGCCGAAGCCAACACGTAGAGGCCCCTTAGACAATTTTAATCTAATGGTTATGTGACACCAACCGGCGATGATAGTATATATTATTATGTATACTTCCACTCTGCGAGCATGTAGCTCTTGCGACTCCACCCTGGACAGCCAGTGAAGGCAAGCCAGGGGCGAGGGTCCTGCTAGCCTCTTGGGGCCCCCTCCGGCGAACCGGAGACAAGACCGCAGTCCGACCCTCTGGAGCACTCGGAATTACGCCCGTGGTGTCGCCACTCACCAACAACTCGCCACAAGCTGCCCTGCGGGCTTATTATTATTATTATTCATTAAATTTGTTCTCGAATATTTCAAAATAATTTTTCTTCCGTAAAACTGAGCTTAGGTTCATTTTAAACAAGATCAGAAATAGAAGATAAGGAATATAAATTGTCAACGGGACACTGCCACCATGAAATCAGAACTAACGTTAGCTAGAATCATTGGCCTATTTTCAGAGAAATCGAGATTTATCTCAACCATTGTGCCTGTTGGATGTAAAAGGAAAATATGTCCCTGTTTCTGTAGCGAAGCAATAAATATAATCAGCGAGAACTTTGTATTTTAGGGATTTACTGTAAAGCTTTTTAGGAGCTATTTATAGGGATGTCTGATCTCATTGTTCGAATTTATTTGTTTGAGAAAAAATATTAAGTTTTACTCTTAGACAAATTTTAGGATTACAAAGGATTTTTTTATCAGATACACTTTAATATTAATATTAATTTCGGACCTAATTATTTTGTGATTTCAAATTGTTATGCACTAAAATTAAATTTTTCTTAATGATATAGATAGATACTCTTTATAGACCAAAACAACTTAAAAACTACACATTACAATGAATATAAAAAAATGGTTGCCTGTAAAGTCGTTTTTACGGGCGAAGATTTTACGTGACAACGTCTTTTTCTCGGTAGAATATTTATTGATATGAATATAATTAAATTGCACAATAGGAACAAGGAATTGAATGAAAATAAGAATTGCACAAATTTTAACTATAGAAATATATTTTGTTTACTAAAACATTGTACACTAGTGCTGCGCGCGCGGCAGACCGATCATAGTTGAGTGGGAGAGAGACGCAAGGCATTCGCCGGGCCTCTCTCTCGTTCGGTGACTCATCGTAACGTTACCGAGCGTTACACTTTTTCATAAGTGACTCCCAGCCGCAACCTAATTTAAGACGTTGTCACGTCAAAAAAATGAAAAAGCCAATCTAGGCGATCTTATCGCAAAAAGCGATCTCTTCCAAACAACCCGACGCAAATGAGAGAACAGAAAAGCAGTAGGCAGAGCACATACATTTTAAAAAGAATAAGCACTTAAACTATTTGTTAAATATGAATAACATACACAAATAAATAAAAAAAAGATAACATAAATAAAATAATTATACAAACAACTAATCAGACATATTTAAAAAGTAAGACTTTATTCTTTCCTAAAAATAGTTTAATGCCTGTATGAAATGTATAATTCTTAGTTAACAACAATACAAAAAAACAGTTATATTTGCTTTAAAACCATAGTTCATCATAAGGCCTTAAATTTAAGTATCTACCTACCTAATGTTTTATCTTACCAGACATGCACAAAGTATGATACTTAATTTTGCAGGGCAATGTAGATCTGCGGGACTGTCTGAAAGGGTTACCGCGGCCTCGGTACTTAGCAGGCTCAAGAAGGAACATGGATGGTTTTTAGTCAGTAAAAGTCTGACACACCCTCCCGCTCCACCCACAGCGGGAGAAGGTCATTAGACGATCTTCCATCCGAAAAAAGGGAAATGTAGATCGTTGCATTATAAATAAATAAATATTCTCTTACAATCGCACCAATTCTTTAGTTCCAATATAAGTATCACTAAGAACTTGTGTTTTGGATACTAAAGAACGGATAAACATACTTAAATACTTTTTTTTTGTAAATACATACTTAATATACATAGGAAAACACCCAGACCGGAAGAATTATTCATGTTCATTTACACAAAGATTTGTCCTCTGTGGGAATCGAACACACGACCTCTGGAGTGAAGTGCAGGTATACTGACCTCCACGCCAAATCGGTCGTCAAAATTATAATTCTTCTATTTGAGTGAAAGATTAATTAGAAGTGAAGCCAAAGTAATGGTTGTGACCCGTGCCTAATATGGTTTTCTCAACGTGACAAAGATTGCGGAGACAAGACGTTGATCAGACCTGAAATATATTTGGGCTCATTTATCTCCAACAGTGGCGATTAAGAACGAAAGAAATTAGGATTACTTTTGTGGAGTTCGATGAATTCAAGCAAATATTTTCATTTTTATGTTGAGATTTCCAAAGTGGCTTGTTGTTTGAGGTAGTATTATTAGAGAGTATTGGGTGTATAAGGATTCTACCAACATCTAAGGAGCCAAAGTAAACCTCACCTGCAAGTGGTGCACCTGGTGATCAACAGACGAGGCTCTGGCGAACGTAACGAATCCCGGCAAGCGGCAACAGGCTCGCCACCTATTATGTGGGACTAACAATGTAATTGGCGAAGTGTGGGCGTGTAGTGTGCCTCTTTCCCCTTCGGGGAAGCAGGCGTGAATGTATGTATGTATGTTGATCATTTAAAGACACTCTACTGAGCACGGGTCCCTTCCATTTCATCTTGGTGAAAAGTGTTCAAATTATACTTGACCAAGCTGACCCAATACGAATTAACGGAGGCGATGTTGCGTGTTGCTGTTAGAATTCAAACCTTCCAATAGATTACCACTTATATAACTGCACAATTTCCTTAAATTTACGAAATTGAGGTAATATTTGGATATATTTATTTAATAACACGTCAACGTTTAAAATGCTCCCCTGAAAAAATTATAAATTTAGAGATTGTCCACTTTTAGTGCGAAGAGATATTGTGGGATTGGCGTTGTAAAATGACCTTACTCTTATTTTCTTTGGTCTGTAAGAGGATGCCCAAACCCAAAGGAGAGACGTTAATAGACTTTAATGATTTCCAACACCAACATAATCGTTTCAACCAATCAAGATCTTAAAATTTCAATGCTGTCGTGAGTATTCCACTAATTTAAACTTAAATAATTTAAATTAGTGGAATTAATTTAGGTTTGAATTTTGAAATGATTATAGTAATAAATAAATAATCAATAAATTTTGGGGTGTATAAGAATCCTACCAAGATCTTTGGAGTCCAAGCCAACCTCACCTGCAAGTAGTGCACTGACGAGGCTCTGGCAAACCTGTAAGTTCCCGGCATGCAGCAATAGGCTTGCCACCTATTACGTGGGACCAACAATAAAATTGGCAAATTGTGGGCTTATAATATGATTATGTGTATGTATGTATGTTGAAATAATAAATTTGTTTTTTTTTGTACAATAAAAATGTTTTTAGATATTTTATCAAAATGGCAAAATTTGTAAAGCTACTGCGACATTAAAACAGCTTCATTGCAGCCTGTTTCTGTTCAATAGTAAACAGACCTTAAGACTTAACAGTACTCTCAAACTAATAACTCAAAAACAATAATACAATATTAATTTATTAGCTACAGTTGCTTTTAAAATGTTTTCTATTATGTGGAAAGTGATATTAGTGTCTTTCTATTTCGTATTGGAGATTTTAAGTCAAAGAGACAAAAATTGGGCAATCGTTGGCAATCCTTTAGCATTTTTCAGACCTTGCAATGGCAGTGAGGATGTAACAGTGGTTTTTGAACCCAATCTCCCTCCGGGTGAAGAAAACCAATATATATTGCAAATTCGAGAAACGTTCTCACCTAACTTTCAAGTGGAATTAAAGTTTGATTCGGATGTATCCATTACTCTGGTATGTGTTTTTTAAAAATGTTTTTAAGGTGACGTTTGAAAGCGAGATTCTACTATTCCAAAAGTGTCATAGAAAGCGACTAAGGGAACAGAATGACATAATAGGTTGGGGAAAAAGTCTTTTCGTATTTTTGTATGAAAAGTCAAGACATTTTTTTCAAAGTTTATTTACATTTATTTACAATATATATGTACCGTTTTGTTGAATAACTTTCTGCCATTTTGTGGGCAGAGACATTATCCCGTTACTGTAGAAACTTTGGGACTTCTGATCAAAAAAACGGGACAAATAGTTTTGGCAGTCCTCTCTTGAGGTCAACCTTACAGAACCTAAAGAATTCTGCAGAGACCGAAACAGGTGAAAATCTGAAGGCGCAAGGTCAGGGCTATATGGTGGATGCACTAGGACCTCCCAGTCGAACTCTCTTAATTTTTGCTGAGTGGCTAAAGATGTGTGTGGTCTAGCGTTATCGTGATGAAAGAAAGGGTGGTAAAAGCTCATAATAAACAATGCCTTTCCAATCCCACCATACACACAGCATCACCTTATTTCGTGTTAGGCCAGGTTTGGCCACAGTCTGTGAAGCCTGGCCAACTTTCGACCACGACCTTTTTCGCACGTTCTTGTCGTACGTGATCCACTTTTCATCGCCAGTTATCAATCTCTTCAAAAACGGCTCGGTTTCATTACGTCTCAATAATGAATCGCAAATGAGTACACGGTTCATTAAGTTTCTTTGAGTGAGCTCGTGTGGCACCCAAATATCGAGCTTTTTTGTATAACCAGCTTTCTTCAAATGGGTCAAAACTGTTTTGTGGTCAATTCCCAGTTCTTCAGCTACATCGTAACTACTAATATGCCGATCTTGCTCCACTCTTTCAAAAATGGCTTCCATTTTATTCGTAACAGGGCGACCAGAGCGAGGTGCATCTTTGAGCGACTGAAAACGTTTGAACCAAATTGGTGCTACTCTTACTGACACTGCATCAGGTCCATAAACATCACAAATTTTTTTCACTGCTTGAGTTGCATTTTTGCCTTTTTTATAATAAAATTTTAAAATGTATCGAATTTCTTCATTAGATTCACTCATTTTTACGGAGAGAAAAACAAATGAAAAATAGCGGGAAACAACTTTTTTTTATTTTTTTCTTTTCTTTATAATGGAACCTCTTTAATGTTACCAAAACCAGCCAGACACAAATAGTACAGTCAAAAAAAAATTATAATAAGTTTATACCTACGTTATGCGAAAAGACTTTTTCCCCGACCTAATATTATAATGTTTTTTCTTTTTCTTTTAAATAATGACTTCGTGCGTCTACCACATCTAGCCAGTGTCAAGTGAGACATACTAATAATATAAAATTCATAGTAAATGAGAATGAGTGATGATAAAGATGATAAATGGTAAATGAGATACCCTCCCCTAAGCCTCTTGAGTACTCAGTAAAGATGTGTGACTATACTGAGATCTCACATGGACTCCTTGAGAGAATATGAAAAGTCATGCACTGCTTTGTTTGATTTATCAACACTCATGTATATTCACAAACACTTAACGGTTAATAATCCACCGTTATTACACATTAATGTTAGAAATATCACAATTTTTTTAAAATAAAACAAAACTGCAGACATGACGCATCACTTTCCCGCCAAGAAGTCCGTCATCTAATGTCAATGAGGGCGAAGGGCTAGTCACCTCTCACCATTTTACACATGTCATTGGGAGTGGGCGAATCGGCAATAGGCTCGCCACCTATTATGTGGAACTGGCAAAATGTGGCCACTATATATGACTCTGCCTACCCCCTTCAGGGAAACAGGCGTGATTATATGTATGTATGTTTAAATAGTTATAGAAGCAAGGTCTCTGTCTCCCCAAATTAATATAAATGGGCTGGAGATCATGTTCATGTTCTTTTCTTGATATTGATTACGTTTTACGTACTCTCAGACTAGCTCATCTGCTATCAGACAATCAATCAATCAAAATCGTTTATTGCGAACACAGGTTACGGGATAGGTATTACAGTACAGGTTTAGATCTAGCTGTGGTCTGCCTCGAAAGGATAAAAATAAATTAGCAAGTTTACAGAGCGAGTGAGCCTAATGCAGAAGTCAGAGCACATACAAATTGTTAATATATTTTGGTTATAAAGTTTATCATTATTCCTTTTATATCCTAGCATTATCCCGGTTGCCCTAGACTTAAGCTTAGAGCCCAGGGTCTGCTCACTGGTTTAACCAGATTTCAGTTATTACGTGGAGCATCTGCCGTCTGACCTCCGCAACCCAGAGGGAAACATCATTCTATAATTAAACCAGCTGTCAGTCTGTTATTAGGCACTGTCTTCCTAATAACGACTGCCATAGATGTTCATGACAGCCGGGACAAACAGCTTAACGTTTCCGAGGCACGGAGCAAGCGATAATTACGCACATAATTTCGAAAAGTCATAGGTAATTTAAAGGCAAGTGGTCTCGCTACTGGGCCATTGCCGCTGTAACTTAGCTTATTATTATTCATTTATTTATTATTATTATTAAACAAACATACTTTTGGACTTATAACAGTTTTAATAAATGGTTATTATGATGGATTAATCAATACTGAAGTCTTCAAAGACCTAATACGCATACGGAAAACTTGAAAAGAAATAAAAATCATTCATCACGATTCTGTTGTGGTCAGCTCCATTTAAATGATATACCACATAATTTTCCTTATTTTTAAATTTCTAACATAACTTCTTTGATATTAACCGACCAGAGAAAAAAGGTTATATTTTTTATTTGCAAGGTGACTCTTTATAATGACAATTAAACATATTTAAAACATTTAATTATAAAAAAATAATCCCTTAATATTATTGAGGGTGATTGTAATGACGAGTCTCAAATTTATTAAAAAAATATTACATACAAGGAAATATTAACCCTTAAGGAATTAATTATAATTAAATTCTAAATTGGCAGTTGAAAATAAATAAAATGCACACTGAACTTTACTGCAACGTTCGTGTTCCACGCGCGCCTCAAAGAGATGTCAGTACACTGATAGGGCCCCTGGAGAGGGGGCCAAGTCTGTCGGGGTTGCGGGACTGTTCGAAAGGGTTACCGCGACCTTGGTGTTACAGGCTCAAGAAGGAACATGGATGGTTTTTAGTCAGTAAAAGTCTGACACCCCCTTCCGCTTCACCCACAGCGGAAGATGGTCATTTGATGAATTTCAATCCGAAAAAAAAAATACCCTAAGATTCGCTACCAACTTTACTTCCACCATGTGGTCTAATATAGCTACAGCCTATATAACAGAAATCTCTGTACATGCCATTGATGAGTACTCACATTTGATTTCAGTCTGACAATTCCACATCTCGGATCTCGGCAAACCCTAGCGACCAATCTTTCCATTTAAAATTCTTCAAGCAGTCCAAAATATTGAGTATCAACGTAAAAGGACCTCCGTTTGGTGCCGTGCCCTATGTGAAGAGTATTGTAGTTAACACTGTGCAGTATTGCGAGCATCCTACAACGGTAAGTTGATCATAATTATTACCTATTTCTTTTATTTTATGTGAAACGTCATTATTTGTAAAAAAGACTCAGACTTGAAAAAAAGACTGGCCATATTTTCACACGACTCACGACTGACTTAGTCTGTTAGCCACAACTAGTTAGTTAAAGAAATGGCTATTCCTTCAGGCTTGATTAGTTAATTATTTCTGATGATGATGACATGATTCTTTTGTTTTATGTGATACGTCATTATCACCTAGTTATGAAAGAGAGAAAGAGAGAGCAGACTTCCCAAAAAGGAGGAGGTTCTTATATCGGCCGGTATTTTTCTTTTGTTCTTTTTTTTTTATTTCTCACGACTGTCTTTTGTCTTTTAGCCACAACCTTTAGTTATAAGACTAGCCTTATTAGTTAATACGACCACACCCTGTCTAAAAGTAAGCCGTCGATGCAGTCTAGAAAAATAATAGCGCTTCTTAATAAGCACACCCACTTTTAGCAGCCTACCTAAATGCACCCTCGCCTCCTCACACTCTAAAATACCCGGAACGAAGTTAGGGTGACTGTATTGAAGAATCTGGAAAGACCCTTTACCTAACCAATTGATAGCTTAAAAGAGCATAATAGCCTGTGAGTTTCTTGCCAGTTCTTCTCACAGAGCGGTGGCTCGGAACTGGCACTTAGATTTACTTTCACTTAAATATTATTTGTTGTTTTTTAATTGTTTCTTTGCATGTAAGTGAATCTAAGCTTCGTGATTTTACTGTAGTCATATTTATTTTATTTAACATATTTAATTTTGACGTTTTCAAGTGCTATGTAATAGTTTATGAAATAAATACATGAATTTTGACCTTTCATGACCAAATCTAGAAGATTTCGGACAGAAGACTGGACAGAGGTACCTTACACTGACGAAAGTATATCAGAAGGCTAAGATGTGATCTCTGTCTGCCCCTATGGAAAAAAGGCGTAACAACATGTATAGATAGTTCAATCCACGATGACGCATGGCAACGCTCTTAACACCAATCTATAGAGTTCAATATTGCTCAATTCATGCGTCATGGTGGATTGAAGTATCTATATCTATGTGTGTATAGTATTGCTGGTGTTTTCAGATGGATTTAAAACAGTTTTCTATTAAATTCCAGGGATATTTGGACCATTTTATACTTGGTTACAAAGGTACAGCTGAGCTCAGCACAGCAGTCCAGGATGAGACGTGTGGTAGACGTAAGATCCAGCATACAGAGCTGATTGTTAACGGAGTTCCAACAAAACCTGGAGATTGGCCTTGGCACGCAGCGGTATACAGACTTGAAAGGTCTCGCATTGATTATATCTGCGGTGGGACTTTGCTGTCCAAGTATTTTGTGTTAACAGGTAATCATTGTTGTTGTTTTATTTTAGTTTGTTTTGTTACGTATTTTGTGCACGTGACTACTTTGGATATGTTTTTTCCTTTTTTCGGTCTGCTGGAAGAAATTTCTTTTAGAGATAAGCAGTACCGTTGTACATGTCTTTTATAACTTCTATCTTTTTGTATGTTCCTTATGTGCATAAATTGTTAAATAAATTAACTAATAATTATGCTAACATATTTTTACTATCACCTTATTATTTATTTATGCCGGTGTTACTTTGCAGTAATCCATTGTAAGCAAGTGATAAATTAAAAATGTTTTTGAGACAAGTCCCGCGTACATACATTTTTCAGAAAAATCCTGAAACGAGACAGATTGCATCGTTTCAGCGCTGGTCGTAATTGATGTTCTGAGGCTGTCTGATATTCAACCTAAAGATGTCCTGTGTATGGGCACATCAATTGTCGTGTTTAATTCTTTTCCCTTTTTTCGGGACTTTATAGTTGCGCGGTAAATGTCACAAAGATTCACCTCTCATATATACACCAATCTGTAATTAATATAATGTAGAAAAAGAACATTGCGCATTTAAGGAACATTGATGTACTGTATTGACCACCAAGTTATTCTCTAGTTGCTCTTAGGTAAGGCCTCCTATCAAACCAGGGCTTTCAGAAGCGAGAGCCGTTCTTTTACGATCAAGCTCCCGCCCGCAGTGAATGGGCGCGCTAGTTTTTAAGTTTTGACCTTCAAAGGAGCTGTTTTGAGCCAAAATTGAATAAATGATTTTGATTTTGAATTTGAGGTCAACTCATATTCATGTAGCGAATATTGTGCAAACAGGTGTACAGGAATTCTCCCAAGAGGTGTACAGGGATCCTACCAAGACCTAAGGAGCCCAAGCCAACCTCACCTGCAAGTGGTGCACCTGCCCATCAAAGGACGAGGCCCTGGCAAACATAACAGTGCCCGGTAAGCGGCAATAGGCTCGCCACCTATTACGAGGGACCTACTATATAATTGGCAAAGTGTGGGCGTATAAAATGCCTCTGCCTACCCCTTCGGGGAAACAGGCGTGAATATATGTATGTATGTGTATTGTGCAAATTGGTAATGACAGATGTGGCTCATATGTCTATTGTAATTTTGACTTTTTATTTCTTTCCCTTAGCTGCTCACTGCGTGGCTTCTGTAGGAGTCACTGTTTTGCCAGAAACGAGAAATGTTATTCTGGGAAAATATAACTTAGTTGGAGGAGATATAGCACCACAGGAAAGAGAGGTATGATTGTTATACAACTAACCAAACGTTGAAAAAAATCTTTAAGACAACACCCAGACCTAAACAATTACTGATATGGCGTGAAGGCTCGATTGCGACATAGTACAAATTTTTGTGTTCATAACCATGAATATTTGTTCTAGTCTGGGTGTTTTCCTATGCAAATTAAGTATATATTTAAAAAAAATTATATGTGTGTTTACCCGTATTTAGTATCCTTTATACAAGTTCTTTTTTTTGATACTTATTACTTATTTATTGATACTTATCTTGAAAATGAATACTGGGTGTAATGGTCATAAATATTAATTTATGTCTTTAAAAAATAAAATATTGATGTTTATGAACACCAATAATTGTCCTATATGGGAATCGAACCCACAAACTCAGTAGCGGAGTGGAAATACACTGGACGCCATAATTATCTTTTATTACAATGTCTTTAGTTTTCTGATCCTTGATAAAATGCCATTATTACAGGTGCACAAAATCATAGCACACAATGATTTCAAGTACCCGAAATTGGACAATGATATAGCCTTAATGAAGCTGAAAACTGAAGTGATTTTTAGTGATTACGTCCAACCAGCGTGTATGTGGTACGCAGATGCTTACAAGAAAGTGCCTCAAGGCACGCTATTCGGAACGGTAAATATTTTTGAAAAAAGCTGAGTTGAGTTTCTTGAGGCATTCTTCTCAATCTCGTTGCTTTTTTGGAAGCCTCGTTAGAGTCACCGACAGACTAACTGACTGATGGACAATCCCCTCCTCTTTAGAATCACGACAGGCTGACTGATAGATCCCCCCGATAAGAGCCACCAACAGACTGACAAATCTTGAGAAAAACCTTGATAAATTCTGACAAAGAACCCATTTGCATTTATTTCTTTATTATGGTACCACTCTTCTCTTTCATTGTTGTTGAAAAAATATATCGAATTTCAATTTTGTGTGTGAATGTTTGACGAATCCAATTGATCATGTTGATCTTAAAAACAATAATAATAGATTTAATCTTTTTATTTTAAAAAATCATCTCAAAACAAACGTGTTTTTCATAAAGCAAAAATATATAAAATTTCTTTTCAATATTTCTCCTTAGGTAGTGGGCTGGGGCTTTGATCAAAGCGACTCGCTATCTTCAACGCTACAACAAGTCACAATACCAAAGTTACCAGAAATAACTTGCATCAAAAGCAACCCGCTGTTTTTCACAAGACTGTTGAACGACAAGAAATTCTGTGCTGGTTTTAATAATGGTGAGTTTTCTTTGTATTTTTTTCTGATTATTACTAAAAGAATGTAGTTCGGTGGTAGACAAAAGCATCTTGTTATTTCTGTCTTTATTTTGTTCGTAAAGTTTTTGATTTATTTATATTTCTTAACACAAATTTTTGTAGACTTTTTTTAATATATACAATCAAGCCTATTTCGGTAGGCAGAGGCATATTATACGCCCAAATTATGCCAATTATATTGTTGGTCCCTCGTAATTGGTGGCGAGCCTATTGCCGTTTATGCTTGCTCTTGCATTATGACATACGTATGTAGAAGTTAGTAGTATAGTTTAGAAGAACGACTACCACATAAAGTGATCACCGCTGTCTAAGGACGCTTGTGTCAGGACTGTTCGAAAGGGTTACCGCGGCACGGAACATAGCAGTCTTACTTAAAACCTATTTTAAATCGTAATCGAGAATAGACGAAATACATACGAAAAAACATTAAAACTCTTCTCCTGTAAAATTACAAAATAAGCTGTGGCGAATTTGTTGCACTGAAGGTTTTAGTAATACGATGATATTCCACCCGAAACAAATAAAAATGCGTATGGACGCTACCATAACTGATTCGGTTTGAGGTCACAATTTGTTATTAAATGGGGCTAAAACGAAATTCTTGACGCCTAACGTCATACCACCAAGTTTTTAGGGGTTACTTTAAACTCTAAGCTACAGTGGGGCCTACATATTGGTGAATTGTCGAGTAGACTTAGCTCTGCAGCATTCACGGTGAAGAAAATTCGCCAATTGACAGACATTGCAACAGATATTCAAACTATCTTTGTGCTGCAGAAGAGGGCTATTCGAGCAATTTATAATCTCCCGTGTGGACATTCACTGAGGTAAAAGATTAAAAAAATTGATAATTTGACAGTGGCGGGTCAATTTGTTTATGAAAACCTGGTATATGTATATAAAATTACTGATCAATTTTGTAAGAAAAGCTGTATACATAACCTAAACACAAGGAATAAACAAAAACTAGTTGTACCTGCTACTAGGCTCCAATAGATAAACAAATCATTTAAAGGTCAATGTGTGCGATTCTACAATAAAATCCCAAGCAATATACAGCAGTTAAGCCTTAATAAATTTAAATTACAAAAAAATGCAATGTCTTCAAAGGGATACTATTCTATCAAAGCCTATATGGCAAATAAAAATGTTTGGGATTAAACTGCCGTTTCATACTGGCTATTCTCATATGAATCACTTAGAATATGAATATTGTTAATGTTATATTATATTGCATTGTATAGCTTCATAGACAAATGAAGACGGTAATTCAAGTACCAAACCTAGTTTCTTGTCAGTTTTTCTTACAGAACGGTGGCTCGGAACTGGCACTTATATTCACTTACACTTAAATATTTTTGTTATTAAAATGTTTTGTTGCATCTAAGTGAATCTAAGCTTCGTGATTTCAGTGTAATAATATTTCGATTATTTTTTAAAATATTTATATTTAATTTAGACGTTTTCAAGTACTATGTATAAAATTTTTGAAATAAATTATATTTGATTTTGAATTTTTGATATGAACATTTAATTACATTGCAACACTTGTTCTCAGGAACATCCGCATGTAATGGCGACAGTGGAGGTGGTTTCCAAGTCTTCGTGCCGGACACTTCAGGGAACGCATCGCCGGGCGCCCCAGGAGCCTGGTACATCAGGGGTATCGTCTCCCTAAGCGTGTCAAGACGAGATGCAGCCATTTGTGACCCTACACAATACGCCATATTTACTGACGTTGCGAAATATCAATCTTGGATACGAGAGCACATGACATAAAAAATGTACAGCAATATCGAAATGATAAAAAAATTTGATATAAAGAAATACACATTCATAAAAAAAATTACGACCGATTTTTTGCCACAGCGCCACGAATATACCATCACTCCGGGTATCCCTAGTTACACCAAAAGAAAATTGACAAATTATCACTTCCCAAATATTGTTTTGTAAAATTTCATTTGCCAAATTATTACTTGGCAAATAAACTCTTCACAAATAATTGTATCGTAAACGTAATGCTTTCCAAGTGAACGTTTCGACAATAACTCAGTTAGTATTACATATTTTACGCAAAATAAAATAAGCCAAATAATTCGTCTCGAAACTTTTCAAATAACCATTTCTATTTGCATCTTTACTATTAATACTAATCTACAAATATTGGCCATACATAAATCAACAGTAGTATTTTCTAGCGCTTCGCTTCGCTCGCTCGGCTCGCGCGCTTTGTGGTCACTGTTCTAACCTAACCTAACCAATATGTATCTAAGCCTCACTCATCATCATTACGTTAATTTAAAATTATGAACACATATTAAACAAACATTCCTTATACTATTTTATTTTTAGTATATATTTAGTATTAATATCTTAGTTTGTGATTATTTAAAATAATAAACGTAAAACTTTATGTCCAAACAAATCATTTGATTAAATGTTATTTGTCTAAAGTTTGTTTGCCGTAATAAATTACTTGTTAAAAAACCTAATGCCATAATGTCATTATCCGTAGTAATATACTGCCGAGTAAAAATTTGACCAAATGAAAATTTGCGTACTAAAATAATTCGCAACGTTGCATTGGTGTAAAAAAAGTTTGCTAAAATTTGTTTGGATTATAAATTTTTGTCAAAATAGTTTTGGCAAAACGACAGGATCCCCCTCACTCCGCTCCAAGATCGTGGTTTCGATTACCACACAAGACAAATCTTTGTGACAAATGTACATGAATATTTGTTCTGTTTTGGGTGTTTTCCTATGTAAATCAGGAATGTATTTACAAAATATAAATATTTGGTATCCATAACACAAGTTCTTAATGATACTTAGCTTGGAGCTAAACAATTGGAGTAATAGTAAGAAAATTTTATTTTGATTCTTAATGAATGTTAGGAAGCAAGAAGGGAAATTAAACCCTATAAAATAAGAGAACTGAATTTTCATTTTCATAATCTTTGGTTAAGTAATGTTTGTCTGTGTTATCTGTAAGTATCTACAAATTTTATTTTATTTTAATTTAGAATTTTAATTTTTTCAATTATTGTGTTGTTTTTTTTCTGTTATTTTAAATTATATTCTTTGTTTTTTTATGTTGCTACAAAATATTTGGTGCATGTTGTGACACCTTAAAATGATGTACATTTCACTTTATATGTAAGAAATAATGTAACAGCTACTGGTTGTACATAATTAAATAAGATTTTTTTGTTATTATGTCATGTACGTTGCGAAATAAAAATCTTGGGTACAGCTAAATATGAGTTGAAAAAACAATCAAATAAAAAAATATTAATAGTGCACAGATCTCTAGATGAAAGTAAAAAGTAAAAGTAAAAGTTAAACTATTATATAGCACTTGAAAACGTCAAATCAAAATATAAATAAAAAAAAACAAACACTACTTCAATGAAATTAAATCACGAAGCTTAGATTCACTCACATCCAAATAATAAAAATTAAGTGTAAGTGAATCTAATTGCCAGTTCTGAGCCACCGCTCTGTGAGAAGAACTGACAAGAAACTCACCGGCTATGCTCTTTTAAATTATCAATCAAATATAATTTAAATTAACAATACATAACACACACAGTGAATATTTGAAATGAATCTTGTCAAATGACGTAGGGTGGCCAAGTAGTGTGACAAGTTCATTGAATTAAATAACTGCTATACTTTTAATAGATTTTCAAACAATAATTATCTTTAAGGTCCTTGAAAGGCGACCAAGAATCAGCAAACGTAGTAGAGAGTGGCCCCTAACCGGATGGACCGATTTGGCCAGGGCGGCGGGGACCCGGTGAATGCAGGCGGCACAGGATTGATCAACTTGGAATGCAATTGGGGAGATCTAGCTGTGGACGTCATATGGCTGAGATGATGATGATGATGATATGGTTATAACGCTCAATAAAACAAATAATTTGGTACAAAACTATTCTTTATTTATATTGAGTTATGTTTTCTGTACAGTCATACAATATGCTACTAGCTAACAAGATATAGGTAAAAAAAGGAATATATAATCTTAAACATAGTTGGACAGTCAAAACTTAAATATAATTATTTAGTTGAAAGAAGTAAAATTATATTAATAGACATACCTACCCGTTATTTCATTTATGATTGAATACCAAAAAAAAACAAAAGAAGTGTGTAAAATAACATATGAAATGTGTTTTACATATTCATTTGTTTTGTTATGGAATGTCTCTTTTGAAGTTTTCAATTGTTTATAAAAAATATACGGCACAATATCTGTAAGTATGACATTCATAAGAGCTCTATGGAGCCTAACTTGAATATATGACTTTTGATATTGATTTTGTCGAAAGCGGCGAAAAGTGGATGCAGGCAAGATTGATCGACATGAAAATCTATTGAAGAGGAATTTGCGTAGAAGTGGCGTTGCTTTGCTTGAGGCTCATATTATTATGATGATGAAGATAGGGAAAAAGGAGAGAATATTTGCGTTCTGCAAACGACAGGTAATGGTTGGCGTTCTTTGTGAAAGTCCATTGTTGAGCAGTGACTTGTAATTAGCTCATTGATTGATTAAACTTAAACTATATTTATAAAGTGTTGAGCAGATACAAATTGAGCAATCTTATCATTTTATAAAGTAGAAGGTAAAAAAATATTAGTAAAATATACAAGTAAGCGATTTGTATAAAAATTAGAAACACATCTTTGCTGTAAATGAGTATTTGAATGAAGTGAGCAGATCAATAATGAAGGATAGGGGGAGCGATGACTTATGAGTAGCTAGCAAGATCTGGTTAAAGATTTGAGAATAACCACAGACTTGTGATATGCCGCCATGGACTGCTAGCGGGTTGTTGATGATGATCAAAATGAGCAAAAGTTAAATAAGATAGCCACAGATCAGTGGTGTGCAGTGACCGGCTGTTGACTCGTAATAGGTTGAGGTTGATGTAACAGTCCATGAATTACGCTTTAAAGACCTCAATCAACAACAAAGTAATGGTAAAGCGATGATCTGCGAAATACTGCCAAGAAATGGGACGAGTGGCCTCAGTTTCTTATAACGTGCACATGCAATGGTAAGGTTTTGGGTGTTGTTGATGAAACAATACTGATATGATAATAAAGACAGGTATATCTGAACTAAGAATATACTGCAACGACCTAAATATCGTGCCCGGTAACGTGTACAATCCAGCAGTGAAAAGTCAGAGGATAATGATGATAAATGACATTTTAAATTCAGACCTATAAATACTCTTTAAAGACTTAGATGTGAGTGGAAACAGTTGACACAGATATAGTAGAAATGCCCGGCTTCACTTGGTTGCCGTTGCTGTCTTCTTGTTCCAATTTTGGCTTCCTTTTCGGACCGAGTAGGAACTTCTGAAGTTGGCATGCTGGAGCTTCCACGAAGAGGTATAGTGGCAGAGAGCACATATAAGTTGTGCAAACTATGCCGGCGTAGAGCATTATCTGGTGGAAAAAAGAAAAGGAAATATTAAATAGATTTCCCAAGCGAAGTTATTGAACAAGTCGTGGTTCTTTTACTTCTTGACTGACGAACCATAGGTCCACATATAGGTCAAACGACTTCTGCAGAAAGAACATATTTACCCGCAGCATTGGTTGGAAAATGTTTTATTAGCTAGCAAGCTCAGTGAGCTTATCTATGATGTCTCATTAAATAAAAGAACTTATTTTAAATTACGTAGAGGTTTTAAGTAGACGAAGTATCTGTGGAATCAGCAACCACAACCTATAATAGATATATTAGTAGATATAATAGACATTAGAGACCACACTTATGGCAGCAATTTGGTGCTACGTCATGGTATTTATTCATTTATAGATCAACCATAGGTTTTGCTACCATCAGAGATAGATTGCATGACTTCCAACTTGATTAACATGAAAAACCGCGATTGCTATAATTACAATTCTTCTGTATGTATACGGCTCGTACCAACATCTTAGAAGCCCAAGCCAACGTCACCTGCAAGTGGTGCACCTGCCGATCAACAGACGAGGCTCTGGCGAAACTGATACGTTTCACAATAATCGGCAATAGGCTTGCCACCTATTAGGTGGGACCAGCAATGTAATTGGCTAAATGTGGGCGTAGAATAGGCCTCTGCCTATCCTTTTAGGGAAACAGGCGTCATTGTATCTATGTATGAACAATTCTTCTATATTTTAAGGTCTTTAAATTTTAGATTCAGTCGATATATGTGCAGTAAATATTTTTCTACAACTTGACGTTGATAAAAAATAATCAAAATTACCGCAGTATAATCGGTGGCGTAGAAAGATCTTCTCATCTGGCCTCCATAAGTCCTCAAGACAGTTGCGTGCAGCAACATAGCGCAGTACGACATCCTGCCGAGGGGCTGCAGAGGACCCCATTCCACAGATCCTACGTAGATTTCTGAAAAATACAAATTCAACAGACTCCGTTTATTTTAATTCGCGCGGTTAAGTACAATCCTTACATATGGAGTTCCTTGAAGTGTTATCTGAGTAAAAGGGTTCTAAACAAGTGATGGATTAAATTTTCTTAAATTGTTTTTTTTTCATATTAGATTTCAGAAGAGAGAATTCAGAAGAGGCCTTGCTGGGGGACGTTAGTGGTTATGTAGTGATGAAATGACTAGCTTTTGTAAGCATCCTTGTAAGCATATTTGCTCTAAAGTTTAGGTAGCCGATTTCTTCCATACAATAACTTTCTTTGAACTAAATTTCGCTTTCTTCTTTATCATTTGGGTTACCAGAGGCAAGAATGTGGTGTTCAATTATTTGAATTTCTTAAACATCCCAATTTAGCTTATTCCTTTATGGCTAGGTACTACGTATAAGCTGACATACCCAATATCAACATGAAATTATATATCTCCAATGTATGAAATCGTTAGATATCTAAATACCTATTCAAAGATTCTGTTCGGTAGATGTTTTGGAAGCGCTCGTAGCTCTGCGGTGCTCGGTAGTCGGAAATGATCACCAAAGTACAGCAGAGTTTATAGAGGTCAGTCCTTGGATGGGTGACCGTTTGTGTGGCATTTGATATCGAGCGCTTCCGTGCTTCGAAAGGCACGTTAAGCCATTGGTCCCGGCTATCACACTCTATCTATATACACTAAATGTGGTAGTCGTTAAGCTATGTTAGAGGCCTAATGGGCGGATTGATAAATTCTAACAGTAGGACGCCATACACCTGCCTCCGCCAATCCGCACTGGGTCAGCGTGGTGGAGTATGACCCAATACCCTCACACCTTGATATGTGAGAGGAGGCTCGTGCTCAGTAGTGGGACGTTAATAGGCTGAGATGATGATGATTCAGAGATTGACCGCTGCGAAAACATCTACACTTAGATGATTTTTCCTAATCTTGCACTCCATCTAGAAAAATACTGGTTGTTACTTACTATTGCACCGATAGAAGTACCCAACGATGAAAACACAAATAGCCAGGGCGAAGAAGTTTTGGTTCAAAGCGTTGAAGACCGCGGCTTCAAATGCAGATGCTTCTCTGTGATGCAGATCCCATCCCATCAGAACTGCTACAGCTGCCACAGGTATCGATATAACGAATAGGATCTTCAGAAGCTGTAAACAATATATTTGTATCATCGTCTCAGTCTAAAGATTCACTAAACACGAGGAGGCTCTTGCTCCAGAACTCATGAACGATTGGCAGAGGTATATTTGCGGCGTCCAGCTTTTAAAACTTTCCTAGCCGGCCAACTTCTTATCTAATTCTCTTTTTTTATGTAATCATCTTTTCAAAAATGCTGCTTACGCACTGCCTCCCGTCCAATAGGCCGAGACCGAGAGGGGAGTGTGGGGCTCACTGCGGCAGACGTGACCACCGCATTCCTACCCACTTAAATACTTCCGACGACGCCCACCGCTGTTGAAAAAGAGGCGAGGGGTCTGTGCCTGGGTTTGTGGCTCCTGGCACCCCAACCGCGTTCAATGTCTTCCGGATAAGAACCGGGCCTCCTCAGAGAGGCGCAATGTGAAGCGACCTCCCTACCTCCTTGTGCGGCCATGGCGTAACTTGCCGACTTCTGGGAGGGTCTGTGGCAAGACGGAGGGGGCCCTTGCCCCCGCCTAAGACCCTCCGGAACTTCTTATCTACTACCACATATAGTGACAACCGAGACCAACGGCTTAACGTGCCTTCTAATGCGTTCGATATAAAATGCCACATAAACGGTCACCCAACCTAGGACTGACCTGTGTGTAGAGCATACACCTCTTTATTTTGGTATCTACTAGTTCTGCGGAGCTAAGTGCGCTTATTAATCTGTGAGTAGGCAGTTGACGGTTTTGACGCAGGAACTGAGAAAGTGTCTTGAGTTGAGATGGTGTTCCATGTCTTGGGAAGGTTAAATTGGCATACTTTGGGGTATGTCTACAAAGAAATACATATGCGTTTTGTTATGCTATGATCATCCAAACCTAGCCTTAATATGAAGCATCTCTAAAGGCAACCATATTAGAGAACGGCCTCCTTTCGAATGATCTGAAGATCTGGTCAAGGCGGCGTGTAGTCGGTGGATGAAGGCAGTTCGAGATATGGAAATCAATTGGAGAACTCAAGTTCAGCAAGCTTCTAATGGCTGAGATGAGGAGAGTCATAAAATTATTATAACTTAGCTTCTGAGCGTGTTTAGGCCTGCGTATCACCAAGCGTAATATGTAATCAGAAAATAAACATTTGCAATATTATGAAGTTGATATAATTTGAGGCCGAATTTATTTAACATTAACTTCTTTTTATCTAGGTGATCCCGTGCTGACAAAACAAAAGACGGCTGCTTATACTCGTAATAAATAATATTTTAAAACATACCAAAAAGTCCCCATCAAAATCACAATATAATTTAGAGTATTTTACTTAAGAAAATTTACTATAAACAAAATAGGTAATATGTACAACCGCACAAAAAGCATATTAAAAACGTTCAAGTATCTTAATGAGAGTATTTTACTTAAGAAAATATATACTAAAAAATAAAAATAAAACGTGAGTAAGAACATTTTCTATAACCTAAACAAGATTTTGTTAAGTTTATTTTAATAAATAATGTAGACTTCATTTTACACTAGCAATATCTTAGAAATAAGTTATTGCTCTTGTAGAAAACCTAATTTTTATTAAAGCAACATGAATTATTGGTTAAAGTTTTTAAAACTAGATTTTATTAATTTATGTAGATGAGAGTGTATATTTATCCTATTAGTATATAGTTATCCTACTAACATCTAAAGAGACCAAGCCAACCTCACCTGCAAGTGGCGCACCTGCTGATCAACAGACGAGGCTCTGGCAAACTTGAAAGATCCGGGGAAGCGGTAATAGGCTCGACACCTAATACGTGGGACCGAGAATGTAATAGGCGAAGTGTGGGCATATATTATGCCTCTGCCTGGATGGCGTGAGTGTATGTATATATGTACTTTATTTAGACGATGCCCAAGGCTTTTAATATGTTATCTTCTTTTGAAAAATACAAATACAATTCACAAGAATTTTATTTTGTGTTAAAATAATGAAATAGTGCCGTTTCGTTATGTGAAATTATATATTGCTCGATGACACTGGACAAGATTAATATGTTCCCATATACACTTGCCTGCAGAACAAAGTACTGCACTTTTTTATTTTCTAAACTAAATTCGAAATAATATTTCTAAATCACATACTAGCATTATCTCGGTTTCCCGAAACTTAAGCCCAGGTCCCAGGGTCTGCTCACTAGTCTAATCAAAATACCGGCCTCCGTGACCCTCAAAAACGAAGGTGAGTTGGGTCATACTCCATTACGCTGACGACCTCAGGAGCGGAACGTTGGTATACTGACCTCCACGCCACATCGGTCGTTTTTGGGTCGTTCTTTTTAAAGCGAACCAATTTCTTTAGGTCTGCTTTTACATAAATTGTTAAAATAAGAAATTGGAGCGCTTCCTGCACATTCTAATCTCTCAATAATGCTTATTGCTTGCGTTATATTTCTCAGAAGGCAACAAAATCTTGTTAAAATTTCCTGTCGTCTATCGGCGTTAGAAGCACTCGCTGCTTCTCGAGTCTAATCTTCATATCCTAGCATTATCCCGGTTGCCCCAGACTTAAGCCCAGGGCCCAGGGTCTGCTCAGGTCTAACCAGATTTGGCTGAAATTCAGTTATTACATGGAGCGACTGCCATCTGACCTCCACAACCCAAAAGGGAACATCATTCTATGGTTAAACCAGTTTTCAGAATATTAGAAGGCACTGACTTCCAACTACCGACGACCGATATGGCGTGAAGGTCAGCATACTTACACCTCATTCCACAGGTTGCGGGTTCGATTCCCACACAGGACAAATCTTTGAGTACATGAACATGAATAATTTTGTTCTGGTCTGAGTGTTTTTCTAAGTATATTAAGTTTGTATTTACAAAAAAAAGTAATTAAGTATGTTTATCCGTTGTTTAGTATCCATAACACAAGTTCTTAATGATACTTATTTTGGAACTAAATAATTGGTGTAATTGTCAGGAATTAATTATTTATTAATAACGTCTGCTATAGGTTGTTTTGAACAACAGCCGGGACCAATGGCTTAACGTGCGTTCCGAGGCACAGCGCAAGCGATAATTACGCACATAACTTAGAAAAGTTATAAATGCGCCACCAGGGTTTGAATCCGAAGCCCTCTGATTTTTCGCCACTGGGCTATCGCCTCTCCAAACTCGTAATAACGTGGTGCTACAATCATTTCCATCCTACATTTATGTCTCCTATAACAATAAATGTTGTTTCACGGAAGAGTGTTTCTTCTCTAAGCCACGTGAGGTGACACGCTATCTCAACGGGTCGTCAGTCTATTGAATTAATTAGTAATTAGTGTACTGAATCAGAGATCCTGCTTTCGCACATGATTGAGCAAACTAATTGAGTAATGGCTTCGGGGTGCGATTTGTGAGATAGGTTTATGCCCGTAGGGTACTTGTATATATATTAGGTCGGGGAAAAAGTCTTTTCGCATAACGTAGGTATAAACTTATTATAAAATTTTTTTGACTGTACTATTTGTGTCTGGCTGATTTTGGTAACATTAAAAAGGTTCCATTATAAAGAAAAGAAAAAAATAAATAAAAGTTGTTTCCCGCTATTTTTCATTTGTTTTTCTCTCCGTAAAAATGAGTGAATCTAATGAAGAAATTCGATAAATTTTAAAATTTTATTATAAAAAAGGCAAAAATGCAACTCAAGCAGTGAAAAAAATTTGTGATGTTTATGGACCTGATGCAGTGTCAGTAAGAGTAGCACAAATTTGGTTCAAAACGTTTTCAGTCCGGAAATTTTGATGTTAAAGATGCACCTCGCTCTGGTCGCCCTGTTACGAATAAAATGGACGCCATTTTTGAAAGAGTGAAGCAAGATCGGCATATTAGTAGTTACGATGCAGCTGAAGAACTGGGAATTGACCACAAAACAGTTTTGACCCATTTGAAGAAAGCTGGTTTTACAAAAAAGCTCGATATTTGGGTGCCACACGAGCTCACTCAAAGAAACTTAATGAACCGTGTACTCATTTGCGATTCATTATTGAGACGTAATGAAACCGAGCCGTTTTTGAAGAGATTGATAACTGGCGATGAAAAGTGGATCACGTACGACAAGAACGTGCGAAAAAGGTCGTGGTCGAAAGTTGGCCAGGCTTCACAGACTGTGGCCAAACCTTTTTTTTTTTTTTTTTGTTTTACGTCGGTAACAAAATGCATTTACGCACTGCCTTCCGGCCGAAGGGGGACCGAAAGGGGGTGTGGGACTCACCACCGGCAGACACGACCGCCGGCAGCAATACCGACTAAAAATCTTCCGACGACGCCCGCCGCTTGTTGAGAAAGAGGCGGGGGCCAGTACCTGGGTTGCAGCTTCTGACACCCCGCCTGCGGCCAACGTCCCCCGGACCAAAACCGGGAGGACCTCCTCAGAGAGGCGCAGTGGACGCGCCCCTCCTACCTCCCCCTGCGACCATAGCGTGTGTGGCCGACTTCCCGGAGGGTCCATGGTTAGACAGCAGGGGCCCCCTGCCCCCGCTGCCTAGACCCTCCTGGCGCTGCTGAGCGGGCCCTCCTGGCCTACCCGCAGCGCCCTCCATAGGTCCCTCTTAGTTTCCCCCCCGGTAGTCAGTACTAAGGGCACCCAGAGTCGTCGGTCTCTGGGTGTTACCTTTTCCCTAGCGCCTCCTGCGCCCTACCGGGAGGTACTCAGCCCCCCCACCACGACAAGGTGGAGACCAGTCGGGGGGGTAGACTGTGGCCAAACCTGGCCTAACACGAAATAAGGTGATGCTGTGTGTATGGTGGGATTGGAAGGGCATTGTTTATTATGAGCTTTTACCGCCCGGCAAAACCATCGATTCTGATCTTTACTGCCAGCAACTGATGAGATTAAAGGAAGCAGTCGAGAGAAAACGGCCGGAATTGATCAACAGGAAGGGTGTGGTCTTTCATCACGATAACGCTAGACCACACACATCTTTAGCCACTCAGCAAAAATTAAGAGAGTTCGACTGGGAGGTCCTAGTGCATCCACCATATAGCCCTGACCTTGCGCCTTCAGATTTTCACCTGTTTCGGTCTCTGCAGAATTCTTTAGGTTCTGTAAGGTTGACCTCAAGAGAGGACTGCCAAAACTATTTGTCCCGTTTTTTTGATCACAAGTCCCAAAGTTTCTACAGTAACGGGATAATGTCTCTGCCCACAAAATGGCAGAAAGTTATTCAACAAAACGGTACATATATATTGTAAATAAATGTAAATAAACTTTGAAAAAAATGTCTTGACTTTTCATACAAAAATACGAAAAGACTTTTTCCCCAACCTATTATATCTATTATAAAATAAAATTATATATCACTGCTATACTACTATTATATTGCATTGTATAGCTTCACAGACAAATGAAGATTGTAATTCAAGTATCAAACCAATGGATATATTTAAAAGAGCGTAGCCTGTGAGTTTCTTGCCAGTTCTTCTTACAGAGCGGTGGCTCGGAACTGGCACTTAGATTCACTTACACTTAATTATTTTTTGTTTTTAAATTGTTTTGTTGCAAGTAAGTGAATCTAAGCTTCGTGATTTAGTGTAATAATATTTAGATAATTTTTTTAAAAATATTTTAATCATGACGTTTCCAAGTACTATGTATAATAGATTATGAAATAAATATTTTTTTTATTTTTTACTTTTACTGCTTGCATAGGTTTGAACCCTGGACCCCCTGAATTAGAAGTTAATGGGTCTCGCCAATGGGCTCTCGTCGCTTTAAACGCCTAATTAACTTTATATTTTAAATTTTATATTTTAAATCCTACCTAAACCTAAAGAAGTTAGAGTTTTAAAATAAAAACGCTATATAGTTAATTAATACCAGCATTCTTTGAAACTTTAAAGTTTATATATGGAACACTCGGGTTTTTTTATTTCAAATGTATATTTTGTAAATTTATTGTGTGCTTAAGAAGCTGTTAAAATATAAAACTGTAAAAAGATATTAGTTGTATGTGTATGTATATAGTGTACATACATACATACATAATGTCACGTCTCTTTCCCGTAGGGGTAGGCAGAGATCACACCCTTCCACTTGCTACGATCTTGGCACACACTTTTAGCTTCATTCACACGTATTAACCTCCTCAAACACGCCCATCGGTTTAGGGTACTTTTGACCTGCCCTTTCTCTAAAATTTTCTGAATTTGGTCATGGAAGGTCTTACGTGGTCTTTCCCTCTCAACACTTCCAATCACTTGTCCCTTATAAATCATTTTCGTTAGTGTAGAGTCAGCAGCTTATAGTTGGTAACATCTAAAGCGCCAGAAAGCCGCTAACTGTCAGTGGGTAATTTATAATATTTAACTCTATTGTATCATAACAGCGTTTAAATTCCAAAAATTACTCACTGTCCGCTAGCGACTTTCTAGCTTTATAGCACGGCATCATAAAGATCGACACACGCCTCAAATGTCAAGGGCGTGTTCTGATATTTATGGCGCAAACTGTACATAAGAAAATAATAAAAAATTACTGACAATTACACCAATTATATAGTTCCAAGATAAGTAATGAACTTGTGTTATGGATACTAAATAACGGATAAACATACATAAATACTTTTTCTGTGAATATATACTTAATATGGAAACACCTAGACCAGATCAAATATTCATGTTCATGCGCACAAAGATTTGTCATGAGTAGGAATCGATCCCACGACCTTAGGAACGGAGAGCGGGTATTCCCGCCATCCGGTCAAAAAAACAAAAATTAATTACCATAGATTCCCCCAGATTCCATTTCTCCTGCTGTGCTCTGTGGTAGAAATATGCTGTCAGCACTCCCAAATGATAACCAGCCCAGTTACCCTGGGCTGAGACGTAGGCATGGAAGAAAGTGTCATTGAATCCAAAAATATCTCGAATGGATCTGAAAGAACAGAAACACAGTAAATGAAAATCGAAAAACCAACCAAGTGACTCTAATATTGTGTTCTCTTCTTCTTTTAAATAATGGCTTCGTGCGGTTAGCACATTTAGCCAGTGTCAAGTTAAAGATATATTAATATCATGTAAATTATAGTTAATGAGAATGAGTGGTGATAAAGATGATAAATGGTAAATGAGATCCTCTCCACTTAAGTCCCTTGAGTCCTCAGTAAAGATGTGGGACTATACAGAGATCTCACATGGACTTCTTGAGAGAATTTGAAAAGTTATGTTGCACTGTTTTATTTCATTTACCAACACTCATGTACGTTCACAAACACTTAACGGTTAATAATCCACCGTTATTAGACATTAATGTTAGAAATACCACAAATTTTAGAAAATAAAACAAAACTGCAGACATGACGCTTCACTTTCCCGCCAAGAAGTCCAATGTTATGTTTATCTGAGTTATATTTAGTTTGTTTTTTAAAATTTCGTTCTGACGTTTTCAAGTGCCGTTAGGAGCTCAAGTCAATCTCTCCTGCAAGTGGTGGACCTGCCGATTAACTGACGAGGCTCTGGCGAACATTAAAGTTCTCGGTAAGTGGCAATAGGATTGCCACCTATAACGTGGGACCAAAAATATAATTGGTGAAATGCGGGCATATAATATACCTATGCCTACCCCTTTAGGAAAACAGGCGTGATTTTATGTATGTAACACATAAAAAAATCAAATTTACAAAAGGCGAACTTAATTTTATAAAAAGCATTAAACAGCTCTTATTTTCATATTCCGAACAGACACTTTATTTAATTTGTTTGTGTAATCGCTATATAAAACTGTCGAGGTTCCTAGTTCCTACTAAGACCCATAAAATAGCAATTACTGCTATAAATATACAATAGATAAAGCATGTACAAAAGTCGCGTGTCAAAACCCCGACCAATCGTCGGGGTTAACCGCCGCGTTAATACAGTCGGCGCATTAACGATTTCACGTATGTAATATTAACCAACAGCAGCATTAGTGTCGATAAATCAGTTTGGATTTCCCGTCACTAAACATTGGCAGTAACGTCACAGTAGGTGTTAAAAAGTTGTGGCGTAGAGACGCTCAGAAGCAGGCTTTGGGGCAGCTTTTCCTGAGCGCCAAGTTTCGTGCCGAAGGTTCGAGGCGCCGTATCTTCGAGGCGGTCGGGCCGACTCGGGCCCATCTTAGAGCAATGGGTCGGCCGTCGGTGGGGGTCGATGACCTTCCGACTCACGCAGGTACTTTCCGGGCACGGGTGCTTCGGGAAATATCTTTGTGACGTCACCGGAGGGGAGTCGACCCGGTGTTGCCACCATTGTGACTGCGCGGTTACCGCGGCCACGGGAAGTTACCGCGTCCTCGGGACGTAGCAGGCTCAAGAAGGAACATGGATGGTTTTTAGTCAGTAAAAATCAGACACACCCTACCGCTCCACCCACAGCGGGAGAATGTCATTAGATGATTTTCCATCCGAAAAACAAAACAAAAATGTTAAAAAGTCGGCATGCTTGAATTCCATACAAATCGTGATACTTACGTTATCTCAAATCAATCAAAATAGTTTATTGCGAACACAGGTTACAGGATAGGTGTTACAGTACAGGTTTAGATCTAGCTGCGGTCTGCCTCTTGGGCGTACAATAGTTGCGATTTCATATAACACGAAATCAGATTTTATGGATTTTAAAAGTAATACTAACAAGTCGGACTTTGTCAAAAGTTTATAGTGATAAGTCGTTTAAATATTCTTTGACATTATAATAGCATTTTTCTATCAATAGTTCACGTAATTTCAACTTAAAGAGATTTTGGGAAGGCAGCAGACGAATTTGCTTAGGAATTTTGTTATAGATATGAGTAGCACTTCCAATGATCGATTTTTTTAATAAGGCAGTATTGTGTGGAATGGCACTTAATTTATCTTTATGACGATATATCTATTGTATATCTATATGTATATGTGGTAATAACCGTTACCAACAGCTTAACCTTCTTTCGGAAGCACGGAAGCGCTCGTTAAAAGGGCACAAATAAAACGGTCACCAAATAAAACTGTCATCCAAGGTCTGGTCTGTGTTGCGGGATTGTTCGCAAGGGTTACCGCGGCCTTGGTGTTACAGGCTCAAGAAGGAACATGGATGGTTTTTAGTCAGTAAAAGTCTGACACACCGCTTCCCCCACAGCGGAAGACAGTCATTTGATGATTTTCCATCCGAAAAAAAAAAAGCTTTGGTCTTGTGAACTCATTGGTGATTTGGTGGTACAATCTATATCTGCGATAACGCAAGAAGAAGACGGTTACTTACTCTGGGAATAAGCTGACTCTGATGGGCAGAAGATTCATAAAGTAGCTCTGGAGGAATGGAATGATGAGACTGATGGCCATGACGGAAGACAACAGAGGCACCCCACTCTTGGGCCATCTCCAAATGATGAGCATCACTACCAGCGTGATAAGGAAGAGCTGCGTATCGGTTCCGAGGTACCTGCAAGGGAAAATAGATGTTATGATTATGGTAAATACCCATAGCACAAGATCTTCGTCGGTCTAGAATTCAGTGGTTCCCAAACTTATTTTGTCTACTGCCCACTTTGAGAATAAATATTTTTTTAAGAGGCCTCCTAGCTTAATAAAATTACAAATCACCCCCCAGGCCTCTACACAACGCCCCCATTGTCTTTCTGGGTCTCTTACCGCCCCCTTTGAGAGATGCAGCGCCCACAAGGGGGCGTTATCGCCCACTTTGGGAAAGACTGGTCTAGATGAAGTTGTCAGAAATGTCGCTCAAGTTAAAAGTGTACTTCACTGGGGCCTTACCGCCGAATTCAGTGAATTTCACCTATCTAAATTTTCTGAAGTTTATCAATCCGTACCGGGGAATCTGCCGAAAGCCATATATTATTTATAACCTTGGCAGACTACTGAAGCGACTTATTAATTAAATGATTATTATTAGCGTTTCGATGACACATTTTTACCTAAATATTAATAATTTGTAATATAATTTAATAAACCCAAATAGAGACTGTCAAATATTACGTCAATCCTTCAATTTTTTTTGTCTAAATGGAGAACGCCATCTTTTATCGAGTCCCATGTGTTTGGCGGTACGACAGAATCAATTCGAAATCGATTACCAGCAATAATCGATTACCAGCAAGTTTGGCTCAAAAAGACGTTTTTTGGGACATCACAAAGGAAGATCATCTTCTAAAGAATACTTGTCCTACTTGTAAGCGCATTAAATTGATACTGATTTATTAATTAGTAATTCTGCTTGTGTTTTGAACGTTTGATTAACATTGATTCGGTCTAAGAAATAAAAAGACTGTATAAATACGTAACTCAAACCTGACCTGTCTATTAATGGGTCGATGTTCCTTTAAGCATACGACATGGAATACAATAGTGTAGTTGCGGAAGTATAGTAATGTTGAACTCTAGTGCGTGTAGGTGTACAATCAAAATTTAATAATAAATTACTACAGAGCTCGTTTGATGTCATTGTCTTGTTTTTTCTTTTTTTTAAATAATGGCTTCGTGTGTTTAACATATTAAGCGAGTGTGTATGGGGATCCTGCCTAGACCTAAGGAGCTTAAACAGGCGTATTTTTATGTACCTTATCTAAGTGACCAGCTATCTCTTTTAATCCAAAAGGGGCCAACATGGTGGACCAGGTTTTTGATCCTCAGTTTCTAGGAAGAAGCAACCCAATAGGCCCAACCAGCGCTGCTGAATTATTAGATGCAGCAGCATTACGCAATTGTATCGACCTTTTAACAGGTAACATTACTTATAAGAAAAAAAATAATCTTGACGATTTTCTTGCCCGTTCTTTTACGATCAAGCTCCCGCCCGCAGTTAATGGGCGCGCGAGTTTAAGTTTTGACCTTTAAGAGCTCTTTTGAGCCAAACTTGTAATAAATGATATTGACTTTGACATGTTGTAAAGTTATTTGTTTTATTGAAATATTTTTGTTTTGTTTTTGTGTTTGTGCTATTGTTTGATTAAATTTTTTGTGTAATGTTATTTTGACATAATAAATCCTTCTTATTCTTATTCAATAGTTAATAAGTAATAATAAACATTACACCAAATTTTTAGTTCGAAAATAAGTATTATTAAGAATTTGTGTAATGTATAATAAATAACAAATAAACATACTTTATTGTTGTTAATACATACTTAATATTCATAGGATATATTATAATATTCATGTTTATGCACACAAAGATTAGTCCTGTGTGGGAATCAAACCCACGCCCTCAGGAGCGGTGAGCCACGCCATATCGGCCGTTAATATCCTGTGAAGACCATTACTTATAATCTCGATCTTAATATTAACAAACCACCCAAATTGTCATTGCTTACCTAATTACGAAAATAATTTAAAATTACAACATAACCTTGTACAATTTTTTTTGTGACTAATTTTGTCTTTTTAATTGCACAGATTATTTAAATCTAAGTGCTTGTAAGAGGACGATTAAAATCTTTATTTTATTACATAAGATATGTTGACACTCTTAGCGCATTTTGTGGAAAGAGTATTATCTATATATATATATATATATATATTTATATAGTAAGATCTTGACGAGAAGTGTAATGAATATTAATTAATGTTACCGTTTGGAGCCGGCCAAAAAGAAAATGATTGAGTGCGTTATGGTACGCTGCCGTTTGGTACCGCACCATAATGTAGAATAGTGCTACCCCTTCTTATCTCACGGGGAGTCGTAAGAGTCGACGATGACAAATCTTGACAAAAACCACAACAGACAGATAAACTGACAAACCTTGACAAATTCTGACAAAGAACCCATTTGCTTTTACTTCTTTATTATGGTACCGCTCATATTTCTTTCATTGTTGTTAAAAAATATATGGAATTTCCATTTTGTGTAAATGTTTGATGAATCTAAATGATCATGTTGATCTTAAAGACAATAAAGTATATTTTATTTTATTTTATTTTGAAGCGACATCCTATCGGATGATGGGCAGCAGCGTCATCCTGCGTACTAGCTTGAACTGAGATCACCAACCCGCCCAGCGTGGTGATTTTGGGCAAATACTCCCAACAGAGTATAATCTATTGGGAATGTTAATATTTAACAGTGGACTCATGAGATTGTTATCATGAGACCATTATGACATTCGCATTTGCAAAAATGTCGGCCTGTTTAAGAGAGCTGTAAGATGTCATTTTCTACAAGACTGTTGAATCAAATCAAGTATAGCTTTTATCATACGTGGTAGGTTAATTTTAAGTGTAAGCATATAATATTGTTTTTTTTGTTCCTTTTATTTAATTTGTTTTTTTTTTACACATGTCTACTGTTGAATGGATTTTTCTTATTTCGGACTGCTGGAAGAGAAACTCTAATGGAATAAGCAGCTTTATTGTACATTGTTGTTTAGTTTTTTTAATATATATTGTGTGTATGCATAAATTGTTAAATAAATAAATGATGATGAAAAGATTTTCTATTTGAACAAGATTAAATATTGCCGACTATTGTTATCGAGCAGGTGGCTTTTCGTGTAGTTCTCTTTCATAAGTAGGTAGGTAGAGTAGATGTCTTGTTTTTTGTGTAGATTCCATAAGAAATAAAGCTTAAGGCTGCCTGTCCACTGACGCGGAGAGAGGCAGCAGAGTGGAGAAACGGTGAAATATTATCCAAAAGGAATCGCGGACAGGAGAGGAGCTAAGATTTTATGAAATCTCATTGGTTAGTATTCGTCCTTTTCTCCGCTTCGCATCCTCGCTCCGCTTCAGTGGACAGGCAGCCTTAAAGTACTATTAAATCAAATCATAAACATATTACAGTTGTGACAAAATATTCAGGGCGATTTTTGGCGCCCCATAGGGACAATAGGGACAATGCAACATTTATAGATTGCATAAGAGACATAGCTTAAGAGACTGTCAAATCAAATCGTTTATTGTAAGTCACATGTATTACAGTTGTGACAAAATATTCAAGGCGATTTTTGGCGCCCCGTAGGGAAACTGCAACATTTATAGATTCCATACTAGACAAAGCTTATAACTACTATCAAATAAAATCATTTATTGCAAGTCACACGTATTACAGTTGTGACAAAATTTTCAGGGCATTTGTGACGCGTCGTAAGGACACTGCATCATTAATTGAGTAACTAGCTAGACGTCAGATTCCAATGCCATAAAAAACAGATACAATTTTGTTACGAATCAAAAAGACAACCCGTTAATTACGAATAAGAAGGATGCGATATATACTGATCGGAGACGCGTGAACGATTGCATTCTGTATACGAAAAGCGCAATTTTTGTCTCCAACACCCGGAAAATTGCACGTTGATGCAACTTCAATTGTGTGTCGCATTTTAGTCGCGATTTTTGGGGAGACAGTTCAATTATACTAACAGAAAACACAGATAGATGATGCAATTGTAAAAGGTACAATGTACAACATACAATTCATAATTCATAATTCATTTATTCATTGTTTCATGCGGTTATAAAGATGTTTACATAAAATTATAAAATACACATAATAGCATAAATTTATATAATTGTCAACATTAAATTTTATAAGTCGGCCGAACACAAAAGATGTCAATTAGTTATTACGTTAATCATATGTTAAGAAGTTTTAAAAATTATGTCAACACCGAAGTAAATAAAAAAATAAATAAAAATCGTAACAAAGTAAGTCAAGACAAGTTCCATATGAAAATCAGTATTGTTCAGGTTATTCATTGAAAAACTCTTGCAATGAGTAATAACATTTTGATATTAAAAACTTTTAATTTTTCTATTAATTTCTATTTCCCCAAAGGCACAATTATACGCCCACTTTTCTTCAACTATATTGTTGGTCCCACATAAGGTGGCGAGCCTATTGCCGCTTACGGGGAACTTTTATATTTGCCAGAGCCTCGTCCGTTGATCGGCAGGTGCACTTGCAGGTGAGGTTGGCTTGGGCTCCTTAGATTTTGATTAGCTTCCTATACACCTGAATTTTACAGCTTTTATATAATTTTATAGAAAATTTTTAAAGGTTGATAAGTTTAGCTGGGCACCATACTCATCATCCTGCTGCTCTGCACCCAGTATATCTGGGGTCGCTGCAGAATCTCTTTTTTTAAAACCAGGTAACATTTATAAATCTTTTCATTCATACGTCAGATGATCAACGTCGCTTCTGATTATGTCTTTATGTACTTTAGTAACAGGTTCTACTTTTATAACAGTTATCTCTTAATATTTGTGTCCAATCCCTTCTAGTCACTATCATCTCATCATATATCTTCATATATGTCTTCATATATCATCGTTCTTATTTCCGTTGCATGCATTCTATTTTTGAAAGTAAGATCGGTTGTATTGACCTCGTTTCCAAGTCGTTCGTCAAATAATTATAGAAACATGTAAAAATAAACATCATTTTTCTCAATACCTCACTTCAACTACTCAACTCAACTTCCATTTGAATACTCAAGGTATTCAAATGGAAGTATTGTTGAGAAAACAAACGTTTTGCAACCACTGGTTTTAAGACAAACAGTCTTAATGATTCGCGAAAATCAAGATGCAGGTAGAACTTACACAACCGAACAAACTAACCGCCAAGGTTTGTTAAGAAAACACGATTTATATTTGATGATTGTTTCGTCATTACTTTTGCGTGATGTGTAATTTAAGCGTTTCATTTTTCCTCGAGAGCATGGTTTCTTATTTTGTTGGTGATCTTACTAATGATATAAATGCGACAGATTGTAGTTTATAAAACAACTGTAGGTGTGTTAAAAGGAGACTGTTCCAGCCTTTTTAATGTAGACATCGTTGTTTTGAGTTTGTCAATTATTCTTACCAAACGATGCCCGGTGTGGAAAGATGTGTCGTGTTGATTTGTGTCAAGATTTTTCGGGACACTTCGATTGCTCGAGAATTGTCACAATTTTTTTTACACTAATTTACATAAAATAATTTAGAAAAATATAAAAAAAGTATAAAGGTAGCCGAGTCACCGATACCATTTCAGTCATTTAGACTACATTCTGGCTGATGATAAGAATACGATGCAGTCCAAAAATGTGAGATCCTCCATCGCCATCACGTTTGACGGCCTGCATGAATAAGAATAAGAATAGAATGAAATTGGAATTATATTATTAATTTGGTCCCCACAATTACGTACTTATATTTATTCATGTAGTTACAAAGGCATAATAATGCCACCAGAAAACAAAGAACACAAAAAAACCCTAACTAGAATACGTAGACCAGTAAAAGGTCCCCTTCTCAGCTCGAAGCTATGGTTATGAATATAGCGCTGTTATTCCGAAGGAGCCTAAGTGCACTGTCACGGTCACAAACAAAAACAAACATTATGGAATGGCATGAAAGGCATTTCACACGCCACATAAAATACTCAGGACTAGAGAGGAAGTGTAACGGCTACAAACGGTATTATTAACCTTTTAACAGGCAGAGACCATTGAAAATATTCATTGATTTTCCACCTTAAGTTAACGGCATAAGGTTCAATTTATGCCGGTAAAGGGTCAAACTTACCATGCCTGCGGAAGACACAAATTCTCGAAGGGGAACAAGTTGGGCGACAATATAACCAGTTGCCACCAGTTCTTTCTGCACAGGTCCCTTTCACGCTTGACCACAGCGTCCCACATAGGCCCGGAGCCCAGGTGTGGTACCCAGGTCATCGCTAGTGCCATCACCACCAGAACTGCTGGCATCAACCTGGAAAAAAAATGTTATTTTTACATTATAACAAATTGGTAGTCAAGTTTGACTCAATAAAGCTTTTATGAACGTCAATTTACAAACTAATGCACCTATTCACTCCAAACAAGAGCATGATTAAAAAAGAACATACATACATTCACGCCTGTTTTTTTTTTCCTTGAAATCATTTATTCATTTTAAAACATATAGTAAACACATTACATATATTTCTCGCTTCCCAAAGCTTGTGGGCGAGATACGCTCGTTCACATTTTCATCTTCAAATAAATTAATCTAGTTTTCTCTAAAGGATAGGCAGATGTATATATGCCTACATCTCGCTAATTGCATTATTGGTCTCAAATAGTAGATGGCGAGCCCATTGCCGCTTACCGGTAACTTTTATTATTACTATAGCCTAGTCTGTTGATCGGCAGATGCACCACTTGCAATATCACAAAAGTTAGAAAATAAAACAAAACAGCAGACACGACGTTCCCGCCAAGAAGTCCCTGCTTAACAGTCAGCCATACGAAACATAATCTTCTGTTTAATTTTCGAGATTTTAAGGGTTTACATATTAGAAGTTATTAGCCATGGACTTAAGCCTGGTGCGTAAATAGAATTGTCGCACTAATTACCTTCAACCAGATGTCATAATCGCGAAGGTAATTTACTTGTATCATTAATCATTCCATTTTAATAAACTTTAGTATTGCGTTGCTGTGGCAAAGGTGCTTAATATGTTTTTAATCTCACAAGTCGAACCAGGACTTCTAAGCTAAACACTTTAGTACTATGTCGCTTCTAATATTCTATGTTATACTAGCATTTTTGCTATGTCATTTGTAGCGTTATATTGAAGTCCCGCTGAATACTATGCCGTGTGGGATCGGCCTAATTCCATCCCCTCCTACCTAACGGGGAAAATAAAATACTATAAATAATTTAAAAAAATTAGGGTGTATAGGGGCCCTAACGAGACTTAACCTGCAAGTGGTACACCTGCCGATCCACGGACGAGGCTCTGGCAAACAAACATATCAGTGCCCAGTAAGCGGCATTAGGCTCGCCACCTATTACGTGGGACCAATTACATAATTGGCGAAGAGTAGGCGTATCATATTCCTCTGCCTACCCCTTCGGGTTGTTAAATAATTAATTTGAATATTTAAAAAAAAAAAATTGGAAAATAAAAGACTATCGTCTGTCTTTTCTAGTGTTGGCGCCAAAACTCCCAAGCATCATAGTTTATAAACTAAATTAAAAAAACCTTACCTCAACCATCGGTTCACCAAAGCCATAGGAACCGTCTTCAAGCTGAACTTGTGAGTCTCGGAGTAAGTGAACATCTTATAAGCCATCAGGAATCCGCCCATCACGAAGAAGATCTGGACGATAACACGGGCATTGAAGAGTAGTGCCTTGAAGAAGTCGTCGTATGACTGCAAAGACGAAGGTTGAGGTTAAATGTAATTGTAATTATTATATCATCATCACAGCCCATTAACGTCCCACTACCACTGAGCACGAGCCTCCTCTCACATCAAGGTGTGAGGGTATTGGATCTTACTCCACCACGCTGGCCTAGTGCGGATTGGCGGAGGCAGGTGTATGGCGTCCTGCTGTTAGAATTTTTCAAGCCGCCCATTAGGCCTCTAACATGGCTTAACGACTACCACATTTAGTGATAACCGGGACCAACAGCTTAACGTGACTTCCGAAGCACGGAAGCGCTCGATATCAAATGCAACACAAACGGTCACCCATCCAAGGACTGACCTCTGTAAAGTCTGCTGTACTTCGGTGATCGTTTCCGACCACCGAGCACCGCAGAGCTACGAGCGCTTATTATATAATTATTTGCTATTAACCGACGACCGATGGGGTGTTAAGGTTCTTGAATGGCGACCACGAATCAGCAAACGTAGTAGAGGGCGGCCTCCCACGCAATAGACTGATGATCTGGTCAAGGCGGCGGGGAGCCGATGGATGCAGGCGGCACAGGATCGATTAACGTGGAAAGCAATTGGGGAGGCCTTTGTTTAGCAGTGGACTTCAAATGGCTGAGATGATGATGATGATGAGAAACCCGCTCCTGCTTGTATGGGTGGCAAAACATATGCATACGTATAACCCTTTAACGGGCAGGATATTTTGAAGATTTTCATTGCTTTTCTACCTTAAATCAACTTCATAAGGTTCAATTTATGGTGAGAATATGTTCACCACTGCCTTACAAAGGGTTAATTAATTGAAATTCTAATATCAAATTATTTTGTTTTATGCCATAATTTCCTTGCTTGAGACGTGGGGACTGGTACGCAGCCTAACAGATGAGAAGTTGTTAGGTATTGCAGCCAATAGATGACTGAAACACCAGGGCCTGCTAGCGCGTTATTATAATCCGTTTCACGCTCTTCACGGTAACATTACCAGAGAGCTCACTTTTGTGGAGTGATCTCCGATGTTACGCCGCAAATGATTTCTCCGTATCTAAGATAAATAAGAATATAATATACAATATTATATTTAAATAATATACAATATATAGAATATATAACTATAAGATAGAATATTGTATTAATTATAATAATTGATATGCTATCGCATTAGGTTAAGACACCTGTAATGGTAGCATAAGATTATAAATAAATAAAGTTTCTAAGTTCATGTTTGTAAGTTTAACACGTAGTATATGCTTGTCATCAACGCACAGGCAGACAGTCAAACGCGGTGGGGGACTCTGTTATGCAATATGTAAAGGGTGATAGTGATTTAATAGGTACACACAACAATTTTAAAAAACAAATATTTAAAAAAATTGGTACAGGGCACAGCTTATACTAAAGTGAAATAAGTATTCCAGATAGCTCATAAAATTTCTAGGAAATATTTATTTCTATACAACGCATTCGTTTTTTGAAATTTTATATATAGAAGTAAATATGATCAATTTACTTTCCTGGACATCTCACTCAGAGCTTCAAGCCCCAAGCTCGACATAAATTTAAGTTTAAGCATAACCATAGACAACGGTTAATAATTTGGGTATATATAATATTGTCATTTTTAGCTTAAATAAAGAAAATAATATGTTTCTCTGCCTCTCAGCCGTTGAAATATTCGTACGTAAATAAATTTATTTTATAATTATTTTTCGTCACACATGTCAGCTTTATAAAATCCACTACTGAAAAATAACATTTATTCACTTAACAACCAATAAAATTCAACATTAATTTATTTAAGCATAAAATTGGACATTTACTTATTATTTGTTTGTTACCAAAATTAGCATAGCAACGTCAACTGTCAACACAAATGGTGACACTTTGCAACGCATACTATTTAATGCCATAATTTCGAAAGACAAATATCATATGGCATAAAGATCCAAAAGCATAATATCTTTTTTCATAACATATTACTACGCATAACCATAATAATGCAGACTTGTTGAAAGGCATAATTATAAAAGCTATAATCATATAAATCTATATTTTCATTTGCCATATTATAAAACATTCTTTGAAACGCAACTTAGGTACTTCTCTTTTTGGGTTAGGTTGGGGTTATTTTTCATTATTCATTATTACTGTCCAAAAGCGGCGTCACTGACCAAAGATTTCCCAACAGCATACTAGATAGTGTTGTGGTCGGACGGCACCCCAAGTGCACCAATTATTTAGCACTTTGCTTAGAATTATACGTTTAATAGCTAGTTACCTACTTAAATTTCGAAGGCACAGTGAACGACCGCTTACACAACGACTAGGAAATTTGTAAAAGCATATATATATTAAGCGCTCGTAGCTCTGCGGTGCTCGGTGGTCGGAAACGATCACCGAAGTACAGTAGAGTTTACAGAGGTCAGTCCTTGAATGGGTGACTGTTTGTGTGGCATTTGATATCGTGCTTCGGAAGGCACGTTAAGCCGTTGGTCCCGGTTATCACTAAATGTGGTAGTCGTTTAGTCATGTTAGAGGCCTAATGGGCGGCTTAATAAATTCTAACAGCAGGACGCCATACACCTGCCTCCGCCAATCCGCACTGGGTCCGCGTGGTGGAGTATGACCCAATACCCTCGCACCTATAGTATGTGAGAGGAGGCTCGTGCTCAGTAGTGGGACGTTTATGGGCTGAGATGATGATATATATATATGTAAACAAAGTGCGTGACACTTCATTTAGTCTACGGTAAACTTGTTTTAATCTGTGGAGCTATCTGTCATGTGTACATGATGATAGACAGTTAGAAAACAATTATTGTAATATTTAATTATTAGTGTTATTTGATAAATAAGAACTGGTGAAACATTAGCTTTAAATGTTGTTTCTCTTTCCAGGTAAGTTTAGGATTAATTAATGTTAAAGCATATTTTGTAAAAGTGTTTTCATTGTAAAACCTAACAAAATAAAATTATCTCTTTCCAGAGCAACTCAATTTTAGTTTTATTGTTCATCAAAAGTTATTATAAAATAACACATTATATATATTTGTATTATTATGATAAAAATATAAAAGATATAAAGTGACTCTTTATTTTATATGATGTGACACCTGTGCCAGAAAGAGCCACTCTTCCAAAACATGCAAGAATTAACTAACACAAACATTAGTATTAAAATGATTAAAAATTAAATTGATGAAAAATTAAAAAAAAACTAGTTCCCCGAATCAGAACCTCCTTCCGGTTCTGATTCGGGGAACTAGTTTTTTTTCCTCAGACCATCCTAATTTTGAAGGTTGACGACCTAATTTAAAACTGCTTAATAAACATACTATATGAAGCCTTATACCAGAAGCGGCGATAGCCCATTGGCGAGACCCCTTGCCTTTAAATTTAGAGGGTCTCAGGTTCAAAACCTGGTAGGCCACCAATGACTTTTCGAAGTTACGTGCGTAAATATCGCTTGCTCCGTGCCATGGAAAGCACGTTAAGCCGTTGGTCCCGGCTGTCCTGAACCTCTATGGTAGTCGTTATTAGGAAGTCAGTGCATTCGACCAGACGTACAGCTGGTTTAATCATATAATAATGATCCCCTCTAGGTTGCCGAGGTCAGACGGCGGTCGCTCCACGTAATAACTGAAACTCAGTCAAATCTGGTTGAACCAGTAAGCAGACCTTGGACCCTAAGCTTAAGTCTAGGGCAACCGGGATAATGCTAGGATATAAATTAAAATACCATATTTGAACATAAAACTGTTAGAGTCATTTTTTTAAATGATTTATAAAAATGTAGTGAATTGTCCCTCAGTTCATTTAAATAGGTACTTTTAAAATGATCTACTATACAATGGTGGATGATATGGTACCAAGACAGCGCCTTATATCTTAAACGATACACACATTACGGTTTGAAAAATTTACACACATACACGCACACACACACACCACACACACACCACACACACACACACACACACACACCACACACACACACACACCACACACACACACACCTTTTTGTATAAATGTTCGTATTTCACTGTCAATTGGTAATGTGTTGATATTAAAATCCGCGAGGGCGAGGCCTGGTGATCTAAGACACAGACAGACTTTGCCTAATTTAGACTCCAGCCTCCCGCATTTCACTAAATATTGTTTGTACCTAAATTGTGTTCATTGTGTACCTATTATTGTATGTAGAGGACATTAAAAAATAATTTATTTAATGATTTTCCAACCGAAAAAAAAGGACGCCACGTATCTGCCTCCGCCAATCCGCACTGGGTCAGCGTAGTGGAGTATGGTCCAATACCCTCGCTCCTTGGCATGTGAGAGGAGGCTCGTGCTCAATAGTGGGACGTTAATGGACTGAGATGATGACATTACATGGAATGCTCTAGAGATATATAAATATTAGACTATAATCACTTATACACAGCATAATGGCTCTAACAGCTGGTTAAGTGAAGAATGAGGTTATGTGCGAGAGGTGAATGGCCATTCAGTATATAAATATGTAAAATCGAACGGCTACTTTATAACATACAGATAAAGAATAGTCAAATTTTATTTATAATCCTATCTCAAATTTAAGAAATACTTTAACTTTAACTAATTGACAGCCTATCCATGTGATTATTGTAATACATAAATATTTTTCTGAACAATTACACCAATTATTTAGTTCCAAGATAAGTATCATTAAGAACTTGCGTTATTTATGCATACTAAATAAAGGATATATATACGACAATTTTTTTTTGAATGTTTATAGGCCAGGGTGTACCTGGCTAGAAAAAATAAACATGTTTATGCACACAAAGATTTGTCTTATGGGAGTGCTAGTATTGTTATTAAAGTAAATTTACGTATAAAATTTTGGAATGTGAAAAACTTATAATTGTTACGTTTATAGATTTATTTAAATTAAATGTAAATAAATACGATATAGTACGATCAATATAACGTTAGTATCGCGAATGGAAATAAATAAGCATTTACGAAATATCCATAAACAATACATACCACATAAACAGGTATACATACATTAAAACATAAAATGTATGCTTTATAGATAATTCTTCTCTCCACAATCACTTTTACATGGCAAAATGCTTGTAACAGCTGGTTAAATGAATATTGAGGCAATGTGCGAGGGGTGAATGACCGGCTAGTGAAGTGGTATTTACGAAATATCTCATACTGGTGCTTAATTCTACTAAAGGTTCTCGCGATTTCTGTCGTTGATAGCGATTTGACTGTTGGATCTTTTAAATTGAATTACAAAAAGTATCTTCTAGCAGTTAACGGTGCCGAATATGTAAAAGGTTTATTTTAGTAAATGTTATATACCTACACCGTAATTGTTAGTTTATCAGATATAAGCCCATTAAAAAAAAATGTTTTTATAATGTGAAATATGCTTCATGTGGTTGTGATATATTAATGAATAAAAGGTAGTAGAATTAGAACCCTAATGGCAAATACTTAGTACTACTTTTTTAATGAACCGATACTTGCGTGATTCGAAACGGAAATTTTTAGCGACAAACATTTTCATATACTCTCTAGTAGCTAGTTTATGATAAAAGAAAGTTACTTATCAGTCTTAACATAGGCTAGATTCTAGTTGATATAAGATACTTCTTTTCAAAAAAGAAATTATTTTGTATAGGTTTTATAGAAACATACTCTCTTCTTTCTTTTTCCAACCTGTATTCACCCATTGTTGGATTATATTCAGCAATGGATTATTTCCAGGGGGCCTACCGCCGAGTTCGATGGCAATCGATTATAAGGCAAAATGGATTTCGAATTGATTCTGTCGTACCGCCGAACTCATGGAAATCGAAACAAAATAGCGTTCTCCATTTACCTATTGGTCTGTCACGGACTGAAGGTCATGAATGAGAGGTGGCTGTCGGCAGATTTCCCGGTACGGATTAATGAACGTAAACAAAGTTTGGTCTAGATGGATTACCGGTAATTCATCGAATTCGGCGGTAGGCCCCCAGCAATGGATTATATACAGCAATGGATTATTTCCAGCAATGGATTATATCCAGCAATGGATTATATCCAGCAATGGATTATATCCAGCAATGGATTATATACAGCAATGGGTGAATACGGTCCTATAGGTTTTTTTCAATGTGGCACCACTTATATTATATAGTCCTCTACCTCTCTTAATCATCGTATAAACCTTTTCAACTCGTTTTACGATTAAATAAGAAGTAATAAGTAACCAATTCAATTCATTCATTCTCAATTGATTTATTTTTCACAACTTTGTCATTTGGGGGAAAAAAAAACCAGCTGAATAATTTGTATTTTTTTCTGTTATTATTCAATTAGCAACACTTCCTTACTTCAAGGTGTTTTCTTCAGGGCCCCCGAGCATGTAATAGTAATACATTCTTATTTATGACCACATAAAATCCATAGTGTTAGTACCTATGTGCTTTACACTACATTCGTAATATATAGGTGTATAGGGATCCTACCAAGATCTGATGAGCCCAAGCCAACCTCACCCGCAAGTGGGGCACCTGCCGATCAACGGACGAAGCTATGGCGAACATAAAAGTACCCGGTAAGCGGCAATAGGCTCGCCACCTATTACGTGGGACCCACTATTAAATTGGCAAAGTGTGGGCGTATAATATGCCTCTGCCTACCCGTTCGGGGAAATCGGAGTGAATGTATAGTAAAATAATTGATGTCATTGTAAGAGAATTATTATTATAACTATGTGATCATCATTTCAACATATTTATTAGTGAAATCACCTCCGCCTCTCACTTATAATGATGTGTTTTTTCAACTCTTCTCTAGTCACAGATTTTTATTTTATGCCAACTCTTGAACGGCATATAACAACATGTTACCGTGCATATTTCGGCAATACGCAATTGCCTAGCAAGAGATATTTTTTTCAAACAATTTTTGTAAATTACTACTTGTAATCATTGTGAAAATATTCATTTTGGAAAAAGTGTTTACAAAAAAATATGTCTCTGGCTAGGTTTTGGTTTTGTACTCGACTGTACCATCAGGCAGAATGTGGACATTTCTCTCTTGAAAATCCATCATATCTGATGATAACAAAATAGAGTTTGGAGAACGACAAGTCCTTCTCTTGATCGGTCCATCTTTTTAAAAACTGACCTCGTGTTATTAATTTTTTATGAAGTAATTAAGTTGTATCATTAATAATTATAGTACTATAAAAGTGACAGTAATGTTCATTCCTGTATCATATAAATTATAAATATTTCGTGACAATTACACCAATTATTTTGTTTTAAAGATAAGTATCATTAAGAACTTGTGTTATGGATACTAAACAACGGATAAACATACTCACATACTTTTTTTTTGTAAAAACATACTTAATATATATACATAGGAAAACACATAGACCAGAACTCAGAGATTTGTCCTGTGTGGGAATCGAATCACGACCTCTGAAGTGAAGTGTAGGCATGCTGACCTCTACGCCATATCGGTCGTCAAATAATTATAAAGTTCACAATATCCACTTGCAAAACTTATTAAAAACAAATACTACTTTTAGGATCGAGGTTAAAAAAGAAGCTTACAATTTTTAATACGTTTTTGAAATAAAATGGCTTAAATAAATTTAGCCATTCTCTTGCATATCTGTTAAAGATATTGCATAAAAACTTTTTATTGTGTCTCTGTATCCTAGCTTGAATTAAAAATAACAAACCTTCTTTTTTTAAATTAAAACAATGGTTTTCCACAACGAAATTTATGCTCTAATTTTCATATCAAATACCGAATGCAATAAATATTTATTGTGCGGTTGGTATTTCCGTTCAAGATATCCGAAAGCAACATTGGGACAGTCTTATTTATAACCCACTTACTCAATGCAATATAGAAAAGATTCTTATATTCTTTGTACAAGCGTAAGAAGGCTTTTTGTTTTGTTCTTATTTCGCTTAGGAAATGTAGGTCAGACAAAGTTGCGAAAAATGTAGCTCAATTTTTTTTTTTAAATTATATCTTATTTTGGACGTTATCGAAATTGTTTTATGGAGATTGTGACGTTCTACAGTCATGATATAATTAAAATAATAAATAAATATCCCCTTACAATCACACCAAATATTTAACTCCAAAATAAGTATCATTAAGAACTTGTGTTATGGATAATACATACACGCCTGTTTCCCCGAAGGGGTAGGCAGAGGCATACTATACGCCCACACTTCGCCAATTATATAGTTGTTCCCACGTAATAGGTGGCGAGCCTATTGCCGCTTACTGGGCACTTTGATGTTCGCCAGAGCCTCGTCCGTTAATCGGCAGGTGCACTACTTGCAGGTAAGGCTGGCTTGGGCTCCTTAGGTCTTGGTAGGATCCCTATACACGTCATGGATACTAAAGAACGGATAAACATACTTTTTAACATACTACCCTCCACATTACATAAAAAAATTAAATATTAATAACATAAAGAGTATTCTAATCGTGTTTTTCCTAGAAAACAACTTATTATTGTAAAATTATATTTATTTGCGATTTACACTTAAGTTTTAGGAGTAGCGACTATTTTAGCAATATTGTTTGTTTTATACTTTAGTTTTAGTTATGTAGTCGACTCGAGTTGCGTCATTAAAAACTTTAGTGGTTTAAGTATGCGACTCTTTAACCAGCTATGTAGGTAATATTTAGTAATATGATGACAAATAAAAAAAACTTATATACATAGAAAACACCCAGATAAGAACAAATATTCATGTTCAATTCATAAATAATTTAATCTGTGTGGGAATCGAACCCACGGTCTCTAGTGCGGAGTTCGGTCTTCAAACGGTTTATAATAACATATTTTTTTATATATTACGTCATACAAAAAATTTGGAACCTGTTCTAAACTATATGTGTAACTATAATAATATGTTCTTAGTGTAAATAATAGTGCTTATATTTGTCCAAAAGATGGCAGTGTAAATTATTAGATCGCGCAAGCGTTGATTGTTTTCCGGACCCATATAAGTCCGCCAGTTCATCTATTGCTTACTATTAAATACAGGTTAAAACTTAAATCCTTTTTGGCATTATATTTAAAACCAAGGTTTGTTCAGAACCTTTTCAGGGAGAACATCATAAGCGCCATTTATCCCAGTGACCTACACTTAAGCTTAGGGCCATTGACTGGTCACTGGTCTGGTCAGATAAAATAGAACTAATTACTAAAGTACCCAGGTGTGTTATATAATATGGTGACAATTGAAAAAACGAACGGCCTTACCATTTCTAATTTTGTTGTTATTTTGCAAAGAAAATGTAGGTCAGCTTGAGTTACGCAAAACGTAACTCAGAAGCTGTGTTATCTAAATTATATCTAACAAGAGACTAGAAATGTTTCGTTTTTTTTCTTTTAAATAATAGCTTCGTGCGGTTTGCACATTTAGCTAGTGTCAAGTAAGAGATATATTAATAACATATAAATTATAGTAAATGTGAATGAGTGGTGATAATTATGATAAATGTTAAATGAAATGCCCTCCCACGAAACATATTGAGTCCTCAGTAAAGGACTATACTGAGATCTCACAAGGACTTCTTGAGAGAATTTGAAAAGTGTTGTTGCATTGTTTTGTTTTATTTACCAACACTCTTATACGTTTACATACACTTAACGGTTAATAATCCACCGTATAGTTATTACACATTAATGTCGGAAGTATCAAAATTTTTTGAAAAGAAAACGAAACTACAGACATGACGCTTTACTTTCCGCCAAGAAGTTTAACGTTTTCTTAATTATTTATTTTTATATACATATAATAAGGACTTATATTGCGTGAAGATTAGTAGTAGTAAAGAAAAGTAAGCCTGTACCTGCACTCCACTCCTAAGGTCGTGAGGTTTCGATCCTAACACATGAGTCAGGACAAATCTTTGTGAGCATAGACATGAATATTTCATTTTGGATGGATTTCAAATCAAAACATTTATTGCATCACCACTTTGCGTTATACTTAGATGGAACAAAAAAATGTTTACATGTGACGCCCTGCGAGGGCATAGCAACTAAGAACATTCCTACCTAACATAAATATGGAACATATAATTCTATTGGTATTTAATTATCTTTAAAATTGATAAAAACTCTTGCATATAATAAAAACTTTTCAAGTATACATTCTGTGATTTGAGTGTTTGCTGTAAAGTAAAGTATAAGTAAAAAGTTCTTTATTTCATAAATTATTACAGAGCACTAGAAAAAGTTAAAAAGGAATATATAATTTTTAAAACCACCAAAGAAAACTACACTGAAATCACGAAGCTTAGATTAACTTACATGCAAAAAAAATTAAGTGGAAGTGAATCTAAGTGCCAGTTCCGATCCACAGCTCTCATACAAAAACGGACAACAAACTCACAGGCTAATGCTCTTTTAAATTATCAATCAATTATAATTATACAGAACAAACATAGTATATATTTAAAAACGTGTAGGTATAATAAGTAAAAAACTATATTTATATGTGTTTCTCCGTCATTTTAAATCAATAATACGAGTTCATAATAAAACTTATCTTGAAACTAAATTATTAGTGTACCTGTCAGAGAGTAAAGACATAATATTTTTATCTACATCCATACAATCATTGTTTCCCCGAAGGGGTAGGCAGAGGCATATCAGACGTCCACACTTTGCCGAATATATGGTCCCACTTCATAGGTGGCTTGCCTATTGCCGCTTACCGGGAACTATTATATTGCCAGAGCCTCGTCCGTTGATCGGCATGTGCACCACTTGCAGGTGAGGTTGCCTTGGACTCCAAAATTAAATTAATTAAATACGTCATCGCCATCTTGGAGCGACGGCCATTTTGAAGTTATTCCAATATTATCGAGTATTGCTTATTGCATTGTCACCAGAACTATAAGGCGAATGCACATTGTATCTTAATCAGAAATTCACCGGGAAGTAGGTCAAATTTTACGTGTTAGATTTGATTACACAGACACTGAGATAGTTGTAACTAGGTAACTTGCTTGTAAAAATAATAAAGAGTATTTATTTTAGTGTCATACTTGTGTCAGTTACATATTTGTTGATATAAACAGTAGTAGTAGTAAATAATGTATTTATATATTTATTGAGAAAACCAACAGCGTATACAGTAAAACAATTAATATAAGTACTTAAAGCTAGTATGGCCAATAACAGGTTTCCCTAATATAACAAAAAATGTGAGTGGTAAGCAAAGACACTATTATAAGTAATTACAACAGTTAAATTAAGTTAAGTTAATTCCAACAGTTTGCCCATTTCGGACAAACAATAATTTGTGCTAATTAAAAAACTTTTACAATGAATTACCTGAGACAAATATAAAGCCAAGTTACATTACACATCTCAAAATCCAAATTGAAGATAACATTTAATTGGTCGAATTACAATATCGAAATTTCATGATGTCAGAATAGAGTTTAAGAAATAATACATACATAACATACATAAGATCACGCCTGTTTCCCTAAAGAGGTAGGCAGAGGCATATTTAACGCCCACATTTTGCCAATTATATTGAAAAAAAAAAGTCTGAAATTGTCTTCATAGTTTTTATAGCAACCAAGTTCCTTCATACAAGAAGAGAAAATTCTAAATATCTTTTTTACTTATTTTTTTTATAGCTTTATATATAAGTATATAACAAATCAACAAAATACTAATTCGAAGCTTATATATTATTCTTTTAATATAAGTTTTTAAACATTTTTAATTACACTTTGTCAATAAATAATAACTTAACTTAAATAAGAACTAAACAATTGGTATAATTGTTAGGGATTATTTAATTTAACTGCTACTTCATTTGAAATACCAAGATTTCCGATATTAATTGTTGTTATTGGTGGCACGCTCTCGCCTTACTTCAGTAGCTTTTTTTAAAATTAAGTTCCAGAGCCTATTCAATGCAAAAAAAAAATTTAACGTCTGAAAAATGCATTTCCGGTTCAATGTCGGGGGTCCGAACAACGGTTATATGGGGCTCCTGCAAGAACTTTTCAGCCTACCTACTAATAAACTGCCGACGCCCGTCACTAGTTGACAAAAAGGCGGGACCATGGTCTCTCATCAGCCCATGGCCTCGCCAGCGGCATTGACCGCTCCTGTGAGTTCAATGCAAACAAATAAACAAAGAGGACTCTCCTGTCACAAGTGATCTACCCACCTAAAAGGAGAATCCAAACTCTGTGTACTGCCGTCCTTAAGCTAGAAAGCCGCTAACTGTCAGAGGGTAATTTCTGAAAAATAAACTCTATTGTTTTGTAGCAGCGCTTAAATTCCAAAAATTACACACTGAACGTTAGCCGCATTTTAGCTAATGGACGGCATATAGAGTTGTATTCTGGCTGCTGAAATACAGTTATATAACTAGTTTGGAAGCCAGGGTTTTTGTAAGAAAATTGTGTACTATAAGTGGAATAAAATAAGTATTATTTTAATTGTTGTTTTCTTTATTTTACATTCTCGATATAATATATTTTTTTAATATTAGATCGGTTTTCAATGAAAAAAACGGGCTTAAGTCAAGTGGAGTTCATTTAGGGGAACAATAGTAATGCAAGAACTTACGTACGATCCGTTTGATATAGCGGCCTTTTGTATGGTGATGTAAATGTTGGGTGGTAACATAATTTGTCGTAAATAGTGAAGGAGATATTTAGTTATGACGCCAGTTATACTAGAGAGCACCAGTGGCACAATATATACTTTATTCATTTTCCAAATTCTCCTCACTTCTTCTTTCAATTCTGTATATGTATGTATTTTTACGTTTATTGTTATTTGTAATTATTATTATTACACGCAATAAACATTTTTTCATTCGAATATTTCCTTTTTACAATTTTAGTACGAACATAAAAGGGCATAGTGACGAATCCAATCGACTAGCGACTGTGTGGTTAAAACGGTGTCACTGACACTTGTTAGGTCACGATGCTGTGTGCGACTGTACTTTCAAGGTCTAGAGCGTTGTACACCAGTATAACGGCCTTTAGACCAGTTTCAATGTTTATACCACAAAGTGGCTCTCAAGCGTAGGGCCCACAAGATGAAAAGTGGTCAAAGAAGGAAGATTTTATCCAACATTAACGCCTCCGCTCCGACTCGTCAAAAGTAATAATTTTAATATAGACTTGAAGAGTTTCTTGCACAACGGTATAAGATTAAGGGTTAAAAGTTTTTCGGGAATGGTAGGTAACTATATTTTATTTATTTCTGTCACTAGTAGTTATATTTGATAGTTATCAATTTATACATCGTCCTCATCGAACATCGTCAAAACACTTGTGTCGACGATGTTCTATGCGGGAAACAAACCCGCTTACGTCGTCGTCGAACAAATATTTACGTGCATAAGCTATTTAAGGTCTGGTCTGGTACTTAATAGAAAATATCTGGACTAATTTGGGACTAGATAGTTAGTCCGAGGATTTCTTACATCAAGTTTTATTTGAAACAAAATGTATATTTGTGATTGAAAAGTAGTTTCAATATCTAAATTCATCAAAATGTCGCTTATACACTGTACATATTTCTAACATTTAGTAATCACTGATTGCAACAATCTACTTTAAACCTTAATCTCCATCAATTAAGTTAATATTACCACTCAAGGGCTTAGGTGTCACAACAACTACTGCTTTACGATTTTGAGCCTTATTCTTAAAATAGTAAGTGATATTTTATTAGCGTTACACAACTTTACGTATTAGACCGTCTCGCCCTAAAAACCGGTCGATCGAGACGCAAGCGCATGTTTGGCCACAAAGTAAGCGATTTATACAATGTGTATAACATTGAAAAGAAAATGTGAATCGTTCATTGTGATATATGAAAGCAATTATATAAATGTATCGATGTGGAACATAATTGGTTTATATTGATTTTGACGTAATATTTATTTTATTGTTTTACAATTTAGCCCCAAGCTGAGTTAAGCTTGTATTATTGATATAAACAACATATCTAAATATTTATTTTTAATACATACAAGTACGTAAGTAAGACACAAGTCCAAGTCGGTGTCAGTTACTATAATACATCACTGAAAATATTTGAAAAATGTGTGGAAAGCAAAAGCAAAAATATTTTTTAATTTCTCAGTAACATTTTTCGAAGGCAGATTTTAGTTTTAATCTTCTTTTTATGTCATTTGTGTCTAAAAGTGTGCTAGTTTTATTGTAGTGTGCTAGCTATTAGCTAGGTATCCTAATAAACTGGCAAAACTTGATAGTATGTTTGCATTGAATATGCTTATGCAAACTCTGAACTTACTGTAGTGATATAAATACATATGCACTTAGCATATGAAGACTTATTTGTTAAAATGTTATGGCAAATGGTGTAACATAGGAACACAAAGATATAAGTATTTAGTGTGTTTGTCCCTGTAGGCGGAAATAGTCTCGCCACCTATTGCGTGGGACCTACTATATACATGGCAAAATATGGGCGTATTACATGCCTCTGTCTACTCCTTCGGGGATACAGGGGTGATTGTATTACTTATTAGAAGTATTTTGGCCTGAATATAGTGGCATAAAACAATACTCAATAATTTATTGCGTTCCAACAATGTGTTTTACAAGATGGTAGTTTAGGTATAAAAGTATCAATTGTGGATCCTGTCGGGAACAGCATAGTATAGGAGAGAGGAGGAAGGACGCAGTTTAATTACTAGTAAGTAAATTCTAGTTGTTTATTAAATAATTCGTAAATGTTTGCTCATTTTTGACTACGAGTAGTTATTAGTTGTTATTCGCGAGCACGCGAGGGCGCGCCAGTAGTATACTTATACTCGCCCATTTTATGGCCTTTTGAGACGTTTCGTAAACATGAATTGCATTTTATTACGGTAGTAACAAAATAAATGCCTGCAATATTGTAAGTGAAAATCAATTTGTCATTTATCAAATCAAAGTGTAATACAAGTAAGGTGTTATAAAAGGATCAAATCCACACGGGCCTGCATTATTAAGTGGCACACTTTCAAAATATTAATGTATACTAATATTATAAAGCTGAAGAGTTTGTTTGTTTGTTTGAACGCGCTTATCTCAGGAACTACTGGTTCGAATTGAAAAATTCTTTTTGTGTTGAATAGACCATTTATTGAGGAAGGGAAAGAGGAAGGAACGCATTTTCCGTTGCGTGCGCTGCAAATACGGTTCAAGATACCAAAAATATATGTATAGCAAAATTTTTCTTCTTGAAATGATCTAAAAAATGTCCACGACAGTATATGTCTATCTTTTAAGATTAATTCACTAGAACCGTTTTTATGGTACTTACAATTTTAAAATAACACCGATATAAAATTCACCCGCGCCGCATGATGTGCAAAACATGACGCTGCAAGGAAGAGAGGTAACAGCAATAATTTATGAAGTTGAGGAGCTCATTCTTAAAAATAAATGGTGCCCAAAGTAACTATTTCACGCGGACGTAGTCGCGGGCACAGCTAGTACTCGTAACTATATAAGTGTACAACATTTACTTCAGAAATAAAAAGGAATTGGAGAAGTATTGTGAATAGGTTATGTGATGGTTGATGTTATTTCCTACAAAACGTTTTAAATATCCAAACGTTTTTCCAGACGAAGGAGGCGTAATACGATTTAATCCCGAACCTCTTTAAATTTCAAGTCTATGTCTAGTCTAGTCTATTAGTAGAAGGCTTATTTTGTCGTGGTCATAAACTGGCGAATTAACTTACGAATAACGACATATTATCCACATTACCTACAACGAATCGTATTTCGCAACTTATGAAATTGCCATACCTACACGGGGCGGATTTCCGAATTATAACATTAATATGCAGATAATGTATGTTTCAATCGCATGTGGAATTGTGGATATAGCAGGTAATTATGCAATGAAAATAATTGCCATTATGAATGGTTTTTAACTCGAATTTCATTACTGAATAAAACTCAGTACAATATTTTTTTACTGTTGTTTATTTGTTTATTTATATAACTTTATCGTTCCATTACCAATTGTACGTATATGTATTTATTTATTTTTATTTCTTGAATTGCTTATATTAATATTATATAAGCAATTCAAGAAATTATTGTTGGTATTTTCTAATACTTAACATTTGGCTTAACTATGGGCGTAGCTACGATGGGGCAGGGTGGGGCGCTTGCCTTTAAGATACCTTAACACACCTCAAAAATAAATTATATAGGAACTAACTACAATAATATACATAATATTGGTAAGAAAGTTCACACTCGATAGTCGACCCATTTGAAAAAAAATACCGGTGTAAGACTGCGGGTAGTTTGCTAATTACATATTATCTTATGCTGCTACCCTCCCCTAAGCCTATGAATGGCAACGTCCATGGGCTTAGCTAAAATTTTATGGCGAAGTTGTTCAGATATCATTTTATTATTAACTTTTACAAAAGTTCATTCTTGTACTTTTGTACATACATACATTGCATTGCATGCATATTATACGCCCACACTTCGCTAATTATATAGTCGGTCACTGTTATGTTCGCCAAAGATTTGTCCTGTGTGGGAATCGAACCCAAGACCTTAGGAGCGCAGTGCGGGTATACTCGCCACCACGGCATATCGGCAATCAACTTTTTGGAGGTGAAGCTACCATCCGGCAATTATAAATTATAATTATTGAATAATTATCCTATTTAAAATATTGCTCACTGTGAAAATCTAATTGATGGTCTATGTTTAGCAGTGGCCGTCATGTGGCTAAGATGTAAATTTTAACCAAATTATGAAATTAATTTTTATCTCTATACTTAAATGAAGATACGGGCAACGACTTGTATTATGAAATATCTTACTTTTATCGTTTGAAAAATGTCTTCATGAATTTTTTTAAACACTTTTCAGACTTTTTTCTAGCTAAATTTTCTCGTTTAATTTTAAACAAATAAAGTTTGAAATTTTTGATTAAAATATACCAAAACTATTTCGTACATAATCTTACCAGTATTATTATTGCTACAAATTTAATAGCAAAATTCACCTCGGCATATTAAAGAGAATATTCAATTTTAAAAAGGTTCAATATAGATTCGCTTTTAAAAGTTTTCTTAGGTATTTCCATATTGAAAAGACAACAGAGAATATTTTAAAACCAGACTAATGCGGTCGATATTGTTTCAATTTCAAATATTTCGCATTCTAATTAAAAGAGGCGCAGTAAAGTGAATATTTTGCAACATTTGGTAATTAAACTTCAATATCGCAGATATAAATATATATAAAGGATGCATAAGTTCAAAGTTCTTTATTGCATTCACGTTGTACATATACAGGTGTTGACAAAGATATAAGGTAACAAACATGACCCTGCAAGGGCACAGCAGGTACATATTATTATATATATTACAAGTAACTTATTATTAAATAAAATATAAATATTTTAACTAATTCTTAAAAATTTACGTAAAGATAATATTTGTTGAAAAATATACCTACCTAATTAACTATTATCTAAAGATCCTACCAAGAGCTTCTTAAGCTCAAGCAAACCTCACCTGCAAGTGGTGCATCTATCGATCTACGGACGAGGCTCTGACGAACATAAAAGTTCCCAGTAAGCGGCATCAGGCTCGCCACCTATTACTTGGGACCATTTATATAATTGGCAAATGCGATGCGCAGCTGCACACTGTGTACCTAAAAACTTAATTATTGCTTGCTCCGTGCCTCGGAAAGCATGTTAAGCCGTTGGTCCAGGCTGTCATGAACATGTAAGTAAATCTTAGTGCCAGTTCCGAGCCACCGCTCTGTGAGAAGAACTGACAAGAAACTCACAGAATATGCTCTTTTAAATTATCAATTAAATATAAGAATATAACACGCACACATTGAATATTTGAAGATATTGAAATATATATTGTCCCCAGAAGCCGTAATGAATAAGAGAACAAATGCGACGCGCACAGATTTAAAACTTTTAGACGCAAAAAAAAAAAAAATTGTATGGAAGTAAAATCGGTCTAATTAGAATAACTTTACATATTAGAAACGCCTATCCTATGTCAGAGCAAAAAAAAGGATGTATTCGCAAAGTTTTTGCTTAGTGCTAGGCTATGAAGCATATTTATATTTATTTATTCATGTATTCATAATTTGTCAAATAATTATAAGTAGTTTAGAATTAATGATGTAACAGATGAACATATATCAGTACGCATGCATTCATAAAAAAACATTAGGCACATACACAGCTCCATTGTACGTACACACTGGTATAAAACCCATCTTTTTAATTGGCTGTGGTCAAGTTAAAATAAAACAACAATAGTCTGTGAAACAACTGCGTTAAATGTCAACAATCCGACGAGAAATCGAGAACCGGTTAAAATCCAGAGCAAATTTAGTTATAAATAATTTTAAAATATCAGAGGACTGCCGTGACGTCCTATGAGGTAAAAAATCAAGGAAATACAAACTTCAAAAGGGTTGTTACAAGGCCGGTAAACAACAATCGCAATTTGGTAGCGTCATGGGCAATGAAGGCATAAGATAGTCACTTATACTATAAACTTCAATCTTCAACTTCAAATATTTTTATTTCATAAACATGGTACTTAAAAACGTCAAAATTAAATATGAATAATAATCTCACACTGAAGTTACGAAGCTTAGATTCACTTACATGCAACAGAACAATTAAAAAACTGAAAACATTTAAGAGTCAATGAATTTTAAGTGCCATTTTCGAGCCACCGCTCTGTAAGAAGAACAGCTTTTACTTTTTAAACTATCAATTGGTTAAGTATTTAAATTACAATCTTCATTTGTCTGTGATGCTATATAATGCAATAGAATATAACATTAACAATATTCATGTTTGAAGTCAATCAGATTAGAAAAGCCTCTAAGAAACAGCAATTTAATCCCGAGCATTTCTATCTGCCCATAGTCTTTGATAGCATAGTATTTCTTTTAATACAGTTTGCGTTTTTTTAATAATTTAAACATATTTAGGCTTGATTGTTGTATATTACTTTGGTTTTTATTTTAGAATCGCACACATATTAAAACTTTAACATTACTAGAAAACTGCCACATAGAGCTATAGATTTTTTTTAAAATTATAATCTTTAATTAAAAAAAGGTAGATGTCGCACTAGGGCCTGATAACGAAGGCGACCGAAGGAGAATTTGGCGTAACGCTAGCGTAATCGTTTGCTATAAGGATCCTCGACCTGAATATTATCGGGACCGAGTTATTTACATACTCAGCGACAGTCAAGCTACACTCAAAGCCTCAGTGCGAGTAGACTTAAGGCTGGTGCTAGAAGCTGCTTAAACCCTTAACAGACAGGGCCGGAAAAACAGGATAACCCTCATGTGGATACCAGGCCATGCCGGATTTAACGGGAATGAGCACGCTGACGATTTTGCAAGACAGGGCTCGGAATCGATATTCACGGGACTGGACCCTTGCATTGCACTCTCCATGAGTACAATAGCCACGACGCTAAAAAAGCATTTAGTAGAGAAACAACTATCGGAATGGCAACTGTTACCGGCGCTTAAGCATTCAAAGGCCTTCATCGGGAAGTCAGGGAGCAGCTGGTGTAAGGCCCTCTGCGAAGGTAGCAGGAAACAAGCCAGACTGATATTTGGGGCTCTAACAGGGCATTATGCCACAAACAAAATGCTCCACAGGATGCGACTAGTGCAATCACCGCTATGTCGTAGATGTGGTGACGAAGAGGAGTCTATGGAACACCTGCTTTGTACCTGTGACTTGCTGGCTGCTTGCCGAATAGATCTCCTTGGGGTGGCCTACCCACAGCAAAGAGACTATGGTCTCCAATCTACAAAGACTGTCATTAAGATGATGGCAATAATATTTGGAGATTTGGAGTGAAAGGCAAGGAGATGCACAAAAGATCCGACATAAGGGTCAAAGTGCGCCACGAACAGTGAGTGGCCCCCGCGATAAGATAAGATAAGATAACGTAATCGTATAGTATCTGTCGCATTGTTGTTACCATGGATATGTTTTAAGTAAATATGTTTCTATTGTAGTGGAAATAAATATCATTAAGATACTGCTAAGTATAAATATACGTCATCTTTAAGTAAAACATAAGCAGCCTTACTAATAAAAAATGCTTAAAAAATAAGTTAACGATTGAATAGTTACCCGGTGAATAAACCTTGAGTAAAGCTATACACGTATTACACAAATATCAATAAACATTGCATTAGCTCTGATTAAAAGTCTGCTTAACATGGTTTAAACATCGCATATGCAATATTATTGCGTTAAAGTAAATTAGGTAACAGTATACAGAAAAAAATATCAAAAACCAATATAAAAATCAGAAATGTATACCTATTATACACTAGCACAATAGATAAACTAGGGTGCGTGAGCGAATAAGCCCATTGATGGAATGTGTAAAATACGCGAGCAGAAGGCTTCGCTTTTGTACACAGTACAAGATTAATCGGTGGGATATAGGCATGTATCACCCAATCCTAGCAAAACCGACAACAAAGATGGCTAGAGATATGTTTTATTTGTTTAGTACATAGAATTGTTATGATGGGACTGGCATGGTCGAATAACGACAAAAGTCCCCAAATATTTTAAGATTAAAAAAAAAACTTTTATTCTACACTAAACAGACATATACAACCGATCCGACCGGTCGCTCCGGTTGAGCCTACTCACGCCGCGCGAGCTTTATCATATAGTCTTTAAAGTTATTCCATCTAAGCCGTCAAAGGATATTTATGGTATATTAATGAAAATGTTTCGTGAGGCAATGCCTGCTCTTGCGCACATCATGTGTGAATTATACAATAGGTGTATTAGAGAGGGCTATTTCCCTAGTTCAAAAAAAATCAGTGCAGTCTCACCATTATTTAAGGAGAAGGGTAAACGATGTGAGATCGATGGATACAGGCCAGTCTCGATTATTCCGGTAATCCGATAAAACAAGTAGCCAAAGCCTTCAAGAACGGCTTGAGTAGGCGTCTGACCGAGTTTCTTTTATCCACCGGTGCCCTTTCTAGTCGACAGCACGCCTATCGTGCAGGTCGCTCGACTACAACGTTAACCCGTGAAGTCCAAAATAACGTTTTGGCTGCTAGTGAATCTAAGTAGCAGGTTGCTCTGATAAGCTGTGACTTATCTAAGGCTTTCGATGTGACTGACCATCGAGTGCTCGCGGCAAAGTTAAGTCACTTCGGTATTGCTGACAAAGCATACCACCTGCTGGTTGACCTCATGAGCGATCGTTTACAAGTAGTGGTCGGTGGAGGAGGCAGAGAGATGATCTGATCCGTTTATGTCGACGATGGCCGTAGCACTGGGGTCGTCCGTTTTAAATATCCTTTTCTCCCTCATGCTTAACGATTTTCCCGAGTGGTTTACAGCAGCGAACATATTTATGTACGCCGATGATGTCGCGGCGTTGGTTACTGCGTCTACCCATTAGTTACTCGAGAGGAAGTTGAACCTTGTAGCTGGTCAACTGGCCACTTGGTTTCAGTTAAATGGTCTCGCATTAAACTTAGGTAAGACGCATCTCATCCAGTTCTCATTGGCCGGCTATTCTATAAAACCTATTTCAATAGTGGTTGGTGGTACCAAGATGCAGGAAGTACCAAACTTGAATTTATTATTTGACATGTCAAAAAAGTTTTTGTTGGTAGCTCGATGGCTTGCAACACCTGTATAGCGAATGTAGATATACACTTGCGTTTGACTTTATTAAAACGGATCCTACCAATATCCAACGAGCCCAAGCCAACCTGACCTGCAAGTGGTGCACCTGCCGATTAACAGACGAGGCTCTGGCAAACATAAAAGTTCCCTGTAAACGGCAAAAGGCTCGGGACCTATTACTTGGTATAATATGCCTCTGGAAACTAGGCATGATATTTTTATGTATGTAAGTAACACATAATTGAGGCTAGTAAATGCCTGCGTATTTGCATGCGTTGCATATTGTATAATTTCCACAAATGCATTCTGTTTCTCTCTTTCTCCTTTTCGCTTCCGATTCGTAGCGTGACCAAAAATGTGTACATAACCATTGTCTTAAATATATTTCACACCATAAAAACGTGATGGTTTTAAAAACGTAATGGTTGTTTCGAGAAAAATAGGGCACTTCAAGTCAGATAAATAAAATATAATAAAAAGTACTTACATTCTCAATAAACTCAGGATTTTCAGTATAACCGTAGCCGATGAAGATCATCGAATGTAGTCCGAGTATCATGACCATGGTGTAGAATCTGAGGACAATATGATGAATATAATAACAATATCCTCAGCTGCTGCGTGCATGCTGTATCTGCTGCATGCATCCTGTATCTGCTGCATGCATACTGTATCTGCTGCATGCATGCAGCTGTATCCCTAGGGGCCTAGGTAATACCTGCGCCAGGGATTTGCGTTATACTGCTATTTTTGTCCGTAGTTTATTCATATGTACTTAAACTTACTTTACTTCAGTAAGTAATAATATTATATTTTTTAACAGTTCTTCAAAATAGACACTTTGTATGACAAGCGGTATTATTCATTATTTTTATATATCATTATGTATATACATATATATAATCTTAGCTGTGAGGAGTTTACAGTATCTGCTGAACGTAGGTCTCCCATTTAACTTCTACGACGAGAGATTTCGTGCTGCCTGCATGCACAGACTACCCGCCGTCTTGACCAGATCATAGGTTGGGTCCATAGTATCTGTTGAACGTAGGCCTCCCATTTAACTTACACGACGAGAGATTTCGTGCTGCCTGCATGCACCGACTATACGTCATCGTGGCCACATCATCGATCCATCGAAGGCCGTCCTTTCCTACGTTTGCATATAGTTATATATAAACGTGTTAATGCAACAGTGTGTAAAGGGTTTCTTTCAAGATCTGAGGAGCCCAAGCCAACCTCACTTGCGAGTGGTGCACCTGCCGATCAACGGACGAGGCTCTGGCTAACATAAAAATTCCCGGTAGGCGGTAGGCTCGCCACCTATTACGTGGGACCTACAATGTAACTGGCAAAGTGTGGACGCATAAAATACCTCTGCGTGCCCTTCAGGAAAACAGGTGTGATATTATGTATGTACTTATGTAGTGAAACAGCAAAAAGAAATTACCTCATTGCCTGGAAGCCTTTGAAAATACCACCATCAGCACTTCCACCATGCTTGAGAGCCTTCCAATTCTTCTGCAGGCAGAAAGCAAGGAAGTATCCGCTGACTAAATAAAAAAAAAATGATCACATTATCATAATAAATTTGTATACGGTTCTTCTTGGTGAGAAAGTGAAGAGTCATGGTAGCAGTTTTATTTTATTGACGTGACAACGTCTTATAATTCGATAGAGCCGGCTGCACGCACAAAAAAACATGACTCATGCGGCGTTACCTCGCTCTGAGGCGTTCCATGTAAGGCTTGAAGTGCAAGCGAGAGCGCGGAACGAGCGACAAAGAAGCACAATCGGCCTTTGCGTTCGACATCCGTCTCTCTCCTACTTGAGTGAACGATGCGTCTGCGTGGACAGCTGCTGCTTTATTAAACAAATGAAATTGAAATTGTCTTTTGAAAAGTGCTACCATTCCATCAGTATTTTCATAAGACGTTGTTACGTTCAACTATCGTCAGTAAACCGACTTTACAGACAACCAATTCAAAAATATATATATATTTCGTACATTAATGTATAATAGGTGGATTATTTGTGAACGATCATTAATGTTGGTAAATGAAACAAAACAGTGCACCATCACTTTTCAAATTATCTCAAGAAGTCCATGTGATATCTCAGTATAGTCCCACATCTTTACTGAGGACTCAACGGGTTAAGTGGAGGGCATCTCATTTAAAATTTATCACCACTCATTCTCATTGACTATGAATTAACTATTGTTAATATATTTATAACTTGACACTGGGTAAAAGTGCTTAATGCACAAAGCCATTATTTAAAAGAAAAAAAACTGGACACTCCCTTAGAGACAATCGCTTTTAGCTTTGTGATAAGCAGAGTTAACAAAGATCAGTCTTTAATAGGTAACCGTTTGTGTGGAATCTTATTGTGATAACTCCCACTCTTCGGATGGCTCGTAGTCTCTACCTCCGGTTATCACGACACGTATATGGCATGGAGGTCAGTATACCTAAACTTCACTCCAAAGGTCGTGGGTTCGATTTCCACTTAGGACAAATCTTTGAGTGCATGAACATGAATATTTGTTCTGGTCTGGGTGTTTTCTGATGTATATTAAGTATGTATTTACAAAAAAAGTATTTAAGTATGTTTATCCGTTGTTTCGTATCCATAACACAAGTTCTTAATTAATGATACTTATCTTGGAACTAAATAATTGGTGTAATTGTCAGAAAATCTTTATTTATATGCGATACGATACTATTAACAATGTCGCCCTTAAAACACGCAGACCAGAACAAATATTCACTTTTAGGCATATGAAGAATTTTCCTATGTTGAATTCGAACCCACGACCTCAGTGGAGTAAGGGTACACTCGCCACCAAGCCATATCGGTCGTCGTAACATTAATCAAGATTAAAAAAATATTGCACATTTATAAAAAAACAAGAATAAATTGCATGAGCATGTGTATATGTTTGCATTCTTAGGCCTTATTTATCTTATTTATAGTACACGGCGTATTTTAAACGCGCCGACGACGCGCGTTTCAGAAACGCGCGTCTTCGGCGCCGTGGACGCTGCTTGTTGTGTTTACATTGATTGATCTTTTTAAAAGAAGTACTAAAGCCAACGTAAGCAGTATTGTCTCAACCGAGGCCATTGTGCAACTGAAGAAGAGGAGTCTCTGAGCAAAACGCATAAGCGCAGTAGAGGCGCGTTTCACGATCGCCCCGTGTGCTTAGGTTACTAGGTTGCGTTCGAATTGCGTTTGAAGCGCGTATACGCGCGTCATCTGCGCGTCGTCGGCGCGTTTAAAATACACCGTGTACTATGGGCCTTATGTACGTGTGTCTATCGGTTAAGGATTAGAGCCTCCGTTTGATCATAATCAACAGAAGACAGAATCTCTACCACTTTTAATCACGCTTGTCGCTTCTCTCACGGAGATATGACTGAGACAGCAGCTCTTAGTGACAGCGTCGTTAACCGGAACAAAAGGCATAAGGCAACCTTAGTGTGAATAAAGGGTTACGTTCTGTTTTGTTGTGAAGCGCTTGTAGCTCCGCGGTGCTCGGTGGTCGGAAACAATAACCGAAGTAAAGCAGAGTTTATAGAGGTCAGTCCTTGAATGGGTGACCGTTTATATGTCATTTGATATCGAGCGCTTCCATGGTTTGGAAGGCACGTTAAGCCGTTGGTCCCGGTTATCACTAAATGTGGTAGTCGTTAAGCCATGTTAGAGGCCTAATTGGGCGGCTTGAAAAATTCTAATAGCAGGACGCCATACACCTGCCTCCGCCAATCCGCACTGGGTCAGCGTGGTGGAGTATGACCCAATACCCTCACACCTTGGTATGTGAGAGGAGGCTCGTGCTCAGTAGTGGGAAGTTAATGGGCTGAGCTGATGATTGTTGTTAAAGAAGAACAAATATCAAAACCTAAAACATACATATATTCAGGGTTATTGGATACTATATACTTACGATTCTTGTCCTCCACTGGCCATAAGAAGTAATAAGCTGAACAGCCCAAGTTGACCAGCAGTATAAGCAGTAAGATGGCCCCAATAATATAGTCCAAAGCGTCAGGGGGTACGTAGTCCCCTTGCGTTTTGCAATACCTTAACGATAGTGATTCCACCTATAAAAAATTGTATGTTTTAGTTTTCACATGAGAGAGGTCATTATCATCATCATCTCAGCCATCTGACGTCCACTGCTGAACATAGGCCTCCCCAATAGATTTCCACATTGAGCGATCCTTAGTCGCCTGCATCCATCGGCTTCCCGTCGCATGGACCAGATCATCGTCCCATCGCGTGGGAGCCCGTCCTCTACTACGTTTGCCGGCTCATGGTCGCCATTGAAGAACCTTAACGCCCCATCGGTCGTCGGTTCTTCGAGCTATGTCGTTATGTATAGGGTTCATATAAAAGCACATACTTGCTCAGCGGGCAATGGAGAGAGTTATGCTCGAAGTGTCCTTATGTGGTAGAATCAGAAATGAGTAAATTCATAAGAGAACTGCAGAGGCTGACATAGCGATGTTAGTTTGTGAACTGAACTGGGCGGGGCACATAACTCGAAGTACCGACGACCGATGGGGCCTTAAGGTTCAGCTATGGCGAACAGGAATCGTATTAGAAAGCGGCCTGCCACCCGTAGGACCGATGATCTGGTCAAGGTGGAAAGCTGGTGAATGCAAGCGGCACAAGATCGTGGAAACAATTATGAAGGCCTATGCTGAACAGTGAACTTTGAAATGACGAGGAAGAGGTACAAGAGTACGCTGTTCTGCTATTTGGTAGGCTTCTTGATTTTACTGATCAAACTTTTTTAACGACCAATAAAGCTTCTGTCAATACAGTTTTTATTAATTTGATTCGTCATTACGTCTTCATCTCCCCTCCCAACACTTCCATTCCCATTCACTCATCCATCATAAATCAATTTCTTAATTCTACTTTCATTCATTCTTTCGACGTGACCAAACCATCTCAGCATACCTTTCTCGATTCTTATCAACTTATCACTATAAATCGCTTTATAACAAAATACCCTCGAACATTAAAAATGTAAGCTCGTTTAATGTATTCAATCGAAAACTCTCACAACATATTATTGATACTTACTCGAATCTTAACTATTAAATTGAATACATTGGATTGGCGAGCGTAATCTTTAAGTGACGACGATGTAATTAATAATTATTTGTATGTTAATTTAAGTTCTCATTCAAATGACTGTATATGTCTTTTTGAGAATAAATATCTTTAACCATTATAAGTATCATCTTTTACACCAGAATATACAAACCAATACCATCACCATATGACCAATATAGCTTCTCTCAATGCAGATTTTTTAATGTGACTCGTCATAACGTCTACATCTTGCCTGAAGGTCAATGCATCCTAATAAATAAGAGGGCTTCATACCGTGGTCTAAGAAGGGTAATAAATGCACCCACCCATGACGGTTTTTATGTTACCGCTTCAATGCTTGCTCAAAGATCCCGGACTATAGAAGCTGGGAAAAAACCACGCTTAGTAGTTAATTTATTGCCTTAAATTAAACTGATATTCAAAAAACACCAGTTTGCCAATATAAATGCATAATTTGAAGCTTAATTAGGAATTTTGAGTGCAAACAGGTTTAGGTTGGGAAATTATTTATTTTGATTGACCTCTCTCATTATATAGTCAGGAACCACGTCTTAGTACTAATCGTCATCACTGGCAACCGGCACTCTTGTACCTATACCAAAGTAATATACATAATTTACCTCATAAAAGAAATAAGAAATCTGAAAACTTTAAATTTCAAAAGTCATCAAGTTTGGCTCAATAGAGCTCTTATGAATGTCATACTTTTAAACTAACGCGCCCATTCACTGAGGGCGGGAGCTTGATCGTAAAATAACTTAAACAACGAAAATGGTGTCTTATCTCACCTGCAAGTTATATCTATCGTATATGGTCCTATTGAAGCAGTTCTTCAATAACAGAGCGGTGTTGTCGTCTGCCACAGCATGGGTGAGGTTCAAGCCGCAGTGCTTTGAGCCACACACGCCTCGGTGGAGCTTTGAGTGCATGTAATTTTTGTATGTCTGCCTGGAGAAGTTCTGCAAAGAGACATCAAAATTATCAAATTGCACTAGCCAGCGCTTGTAGCTCCGCGTTACTAGGCAAAAGGAAACGGACCTACCCGCAATCCGAGATTGAAACCAATCTTAGACGACGATGTCGGTTTGAATAGTATACATTTTTATTTTGTTATGTACCCTTTTTGACAAATTCAGTTTTTATTTTATTCAATTCAGTTTTTATCTGTCCTTTTTAGATTTTATTTTGTATTTTTCACTTATTTCAAGTTTTTTGTAGTTATTCAAAGTTATTATTTCTTTTTGTTTGCTCGAGCTTACATTTTAAAATCGGTAACTGTGGTCTGGACACTGGATGGTAGGGAAGAAACTTACCTTAATATACTGGTACAGCGGCGTCTCATCTTCCATCAGAACCATGTCTACTATGCAGTAGACGGCGCCAGGGTCCCTCAGACATAGGTCGAAGTCATCCAGCTCTGACAGAGCCGGCATTGAGTAGTAATCAAATATTTGCGTCTCATCTGTTGTACAAAAAGAAATTTATTTTTATTTAAATTAGTTAAGAATGAAATGCATAGAAGGTGGATGCAGTCGACTCAGGGTCGCTCAATAGTCCCCCCAGAACAGGCCTCCACCTTGTCGTGGTGGGCGGGCTGAGTACCTACCGGAGGTCGGGAAAAGGAAACACTCAGAAGTTGGCGATTATGGGTGCCCTTAGAACTGACTACCGGGGGGAAACTAAGAGGGACCTGCTGAGGGCGCAGCGGGCGGGCCAGAAAGGCCCATCAAGCAGCGCCAGGAGGGTCTTAGGCAGCGGGGGCAGGGGGCCCCTGCTGTCTAACCATAGACCCTCCGAGAAGTCGGCCACACACGCTATGGTCGCACGGGGAGGTAGGAGGGGCGCGTCCAATGCGCCTCTCTAAGGAGGTCCTCCCGGTTTTGGTTCGGGGGACGTTGGCCGCAGGCGGGGTGTCAGACGCTGCAACCCAGGTACTGGCCCCTTTTTTTTTTTTTTTTATTATCGTCTTTAAAAAAATGCTGCTTACGCACTGTCTCCCGGCCAAAAGGGGGAGACCGGGAGGGGGTGTGGGGCTCACTGCGGCCGACGCGACCACCGCAGTCCTACCCACTAAAAAACTTCAGACGACGCCCACCGCTGTTGAAAAGGGGCGAGGCACCAGTTCCCGGGTTTGTAGCTTCTGGTACCCCGCCCGCGGCCAACGTCCCCCGGAAGGTACTGGCCCCTGCCTTTTTTTCAACAAGCAGCGGGCGTCGTCGAAAGATTTTTAGTGGGTATTACTGCTGGCCCCCTTTCGGTCCCCATTTGGCCGGAAGGCAATGCGTAAATGCATTTTGTTATCGACGCAAAACAACGACGTTTTTTTTAAAAAGTAACTAATTTATAATATATTTTTTATTTCCTTTTTTTTGTATGTTTATAGTAATATTATCGTTCTATGTAGCCAACCTCACCTGTAAGTGGAGACTCCGGCGAACAAAACAGTTCCCGGTAAGCGGCAATAAGCTCGTCACTTATTATGTGGGAACTTTGTAATTGACGAAATGTCATTAAATATGCCTTTGCCTACCCTTTTGGGAAAACAGGCGTAATTTTAAGTATGTATGTAGTGATAAGAGGTTATTTTAATATTACAAAGAGATGTACCAAGTTTATTTGACTGTAAAGAATATAGAATAGATGTATATTATGCTTGTATTACTTCTTCACAACTAATACCCTCCATGTTCTAAAAGCCTATGTGGGAGGTGAGAATATTAATTATAAATGTTCTTATTACAAGACTAATAAATATTTAGAAACATGAAATTTTCCACGAAGTTTTAAAGAGTATCTCATGTAATAAAATGTAATTTTAACAGGCTAACTTCTTACTAGGATTTATTTTCTTATAATTTTGTTTTTTTAATTACACAGAAGGGTTAGAGCTCGTTTCTTGTTTTTTTATTTTTGTATAGGTTGTGGTAATTACATGTTTTTTTACATTATAAATAAAAAAATTATGCAGCTTTTCAAAAAGTAAGTTATACAATATTTAATACAATAATAGACTAAGTTCTGATGATGGTTTTGTATAAAGTCCACTGCTGAAAATGTTTTGTCTTCCTTTCTTTTAAATCTTATGCTGCAGAACACAATTGTTTTAATATTATGTATTTTAATTGTAACTGGCGGGAGACAAAACCAACCTTGACGATTTTTTTCCCGTTCTTTTACAATCAAGCTCCCGCCCGCAGTGAATGGGCGCGTTAGTTTATAAGTATGACATTCATAAGAGCTCTAATGAGCAAAACTTGAATGAATAAATTTTGATTTTAATTTTTTGATTTTGGTTTAGCCACCCCCAATGGATTACATCTGCCTATACTTATTTAGACACATCAAATTGTCCTTACATTCTAAAGGCAAACCGTCGTTATGTTACATGTATACCACTTATAATCTAGCCACTAATGGACATATTTAAAAGAGCAAAGCCTGTAAGTTTCTTGCCAGTTCTTCTTACAGAGCGGTGGCTCGGAACTGGCACTTAGATTCACTTACACTTAATTATTTTTTGTTTTTAAATTGTTTTGTTGCATGTAAGTGAATCTAAGCTTCGTGATTTAGTGTAATATTATTTCGATTGTTTTTTTTTTCATTTGTAATCATGACGTTTTCAAGTACTATGTATAATAGTTTATGAAATAAATAATTTTTTACTTTACTTTTACTTTAGCATCTACTCACAAAACTTAATTTAGTCACTAGATTCCATAGTGAAGAGCCCAGCAATTTCTAGCATCATGATATGAAAATTGTAGTAAAAAATCGTGTTAATATTATATTATATAACATGGCATAGTAAATGCATAAAAATTAATGAAAAGGAATTAATAGAGTGTATGGGTATCCTACGATGAACTAAGGATCTCAAGCTAATCTGATTCCAAAGGGTATTCTCATGTAATAAAATGTAATTTTAACAGGCTAACTTTTTACTAGGATTTATAAACACCACGATGAGAAAGAAGGTTGGTGATCGTAGTTCCAGCCGGTACGCAGGATAACTTAGCGGCCCATCATCCGGTAGGATTTCTCTCCGTCGACTATTAGGACTCTTCGGGAGGTTGGTGGGCTTTATAAATAAATAAATATTCTCTTACAATCACACCAATTATTTAGTTCCAAGATAAGTATCATTAAGAACTTGTGTTATGGATACTAAATAACGGATAAACATACATAAATAATTTTTTTTGTAAATATATACTTAAGATACATAGGAGAACACCCAGACCAGAACAAATATTCATGTTCATGCACACAAAGATTTGTCCTGTGTGGGAATCGAACCCACGACCTCTCTAGTAAAGTGCAGGTATACTGACCTCCACGCCATATCGGTCGTCATTTATAAAACTAATATGCTAATATGGTTATTATCATGACGATATCTTCACACGATCCACACAAACATAGCAAATATTAATTGTAATTATTGCTCAAAACAGTAACAGTACATCGTTCATACACTTTCGTAACATCGGGCCCTTGAAGGGCGTCGAGTGTAGAACCTTGACATTATTGTAGTTCATTTTAATTGACCGCAGTTAAATTGAATTTTTCACATGAGCTATGCATGTGTTTGAAATATAATGTTCAGTCCAATTACCATAATAATCTGTGTGTTACACAATTGTTTTTTTTTTGTTATTAGATGTTTTTTTCGTTTCCATGTGTATTCAATGAACAAGATGTTGTCTGGTTAATAAAGGTTCATTACATGTACAAGAATATTGTAAATGTAACTAGATTGCCTGACATTAAATATTTTACTTTTTTTTGTTGTTAAATGTTCTTTCTTTATTTCTTATACTATTTGTTACTTTATGTACTTATACTACACCACATAATCTATCTTTATAACAGTAATCCGGTTCCCCAGAGCCTGTTCCATTTTTTATTTTATTTTTGTTTTACGTTGGCAACATAATGCATTTACGCACTGCCTACCGGCCAAAGTGGGTCCGAAAGGGGGTGTGGGACTCACCAACGGCAGAAGCGACTGCCAGCAGTAATACCCACTGAAATACTTCCGACGACGCCAGCTGTTTGTTTAGAAAAAGGCCTTGGTTGCAGCGTCTGACACCCGCCGCACAATCAAATCTTAGCGTGTTCTCGGATACACCGATTTTGAAATATTTTTGCCAGAGCCTCCTCTATTGATCGGAAGGTGCACTTGCAGATCAGGTTAGCTTGAGATCCTTAGTTCATGATAGGATACCCATACACTCTTTTAAATCCTTTTCATTTATTTTTATTCATTTACTATGCCATGTTATATAATACCTATAATAAAATATTAAAACGATTTTCTTACTAAAATTTTTCATATCATGATGCTAGAAATTGCTGGGCTCTTCACTAAGGAATCTAGTGACTGAATATAGTTTTGTTAGTTGATGCTAGATTATTAGTGGTATACATGTAACAACGACGATGCCTAGTGGCAAGGCCGATAGACTTCTAATTCAGACTTTTCGAAGTTATGTGCGTAATTGCCGCTTGCTCCGTGCCTCGGAAAGCACATTATGCCTTTGATCTTGGCTGTCGTGAACATCTTTTTTTTTTAATTTTTAAAACATTATTATTTATGTTATTGGCCTCTCATTCAAACCACTATGGTTTATTTGTGAGTGGGAGTTCACAACTTGTATAAAGAAGTAAGATTATTTAAAAAAAAATTGATACATATATATAAGTAAATAGTTAGCTTTACAATATATAAGCTTAACAATTTATAATATGATATATATAAATAAATGGATAACTTCACAATATACCGATACAAAATTAGACGTCTGTGAAGGTTTTCAGAAGGAAAGCCTTTAAGGATCCCTGGTAGGGCTGATTTTCTATATAATTGGATAATTGGCCAGTATCCCTTCCGGATTTGTATTTATGGCAGTCGTTATTAGGAAGTCAGTGCCTTCTTATAGACTGACAGGTGGTATAACCATAGAAAAATGTTTTCCTTTGGGTTACGGAGGTCTGACGGCAGTCGCTCCACGTAATAACTGAAATTCAGTCAAATCTTATTGAACCGGTGACCAGACCCGGGACCCTAAGTCTAGGGCAACCGGGATGATGCTAGGATATGATGAAGTATTAGAAGAATTGTTATGAATATTATTTAAAATGTATTAAAAAGTATCTAAATGTAAAGCTTAAGATATAATAATAATAAAATAAATATTTTCTGACAATTACACCAATTATTTAGTTCCAAGATAAGTATCATTAAGAACTTGTGTTATGGATACTAATCAACGGATAAACATACTTAAATACTTTTTTTTTTTCGTGAATACATACTTAATATACATAGGAAAACACCCAGACCAGAACAAATATTTATGTTCATGCACACAAAGATTTGTCCTGTGTGGGAAACGAACCCACGACCTCTGGAGTAATGAAGATTGTTACTAACCAATCGATAATTTAAAAGAGCATAGCCTGTGAGTTTCTTGCCAGTTCTTCTTACAGAGCGGTGGCTCGGAACTGGCACTTAGATTCGCTTGCACTTAAATGTTTTTTGTTTTTTTAAATTATTTGGTTGCAAGTGAATCTAAGCTTCGTGATTTTAGTATAGTTATATTTTATTTGTTTTTGTTATTTTTTTATAATTTTGACGTTTTCAAGTACTATGTAATAGTTTATGAAATAAAGTATTTTTGACTTTGACTTTGACTTTGAAGTGTAGTTATACTGACCTCCACGCCATAACGGTCGTCAAAAAGATAAGACTTAGAAGATAAGATATTGCTGGCTATGGAAGAGCGGAGGCTTCTACTACAGACATTTTATGCTTAAAAGTAGTCTCCAAATACTATAAATTGTAAACAGAAGCCGTTGGACGAAATAAAATATTTTGTATTCGTTTTTTTTTTTTTTTATAAGAGCTGCTAAGGAAATAACCAAATTGATTGTCTACCCTGAACTTGACTTGTCTAATTCTAAATATCACATAATCAAGGATACATGGGCTAAATCCTGGTTTAATGGTTCTCATACTGTTTAGTTAATCTATTCTTTACTTATATTTTTGTATATTTTTTTTTCTCTGTATTTGTATGAATTATTGTATTTGTTTTTGTTAATACTTGCGCAATATTAGTTATTCATATGCGAAAACATGTAACTAGTGCATAGTATTTATTTATAATTTATTGTTAAGTTAAATTGCCGCTGTATGTTTTCCTAATAATTAAAAAAAAAAATATGTGTTACCTTTTCTCAGAACATTTATACAAAAAAAAAAAAACATTTTTATCATCATTCCCTAGACAAAGGTTCAAGGTCTGCTTAACTAGCTAGATTTGGCTGTATTTCAGTTATTACAAGGAGCGATTTCCGTCTGACCTCCGCAACCTACAAGGAAACTTCATTCTATGGTTAAAGCATCCTCTCTCTCTGTCCTGCCCTTATCCCAGTTCATCTGGGGTCGGGCCTCCTTGTGCGTCTGCGCCAGGAACTTCTGTCCTGGGTTGTCGTTGGTGTAAGCTTCTGGGCTTTTAAATCCCTCTCAATAATTGATAATAATCTCAATAATGGTTAAAGCATCCGATCCTGTGTATTTTGTATAGAAGTCCCACCAAGACCTAAGGAGCCCAAGGCAACCTCACTTGCAAAGTAGTGCACCTGCCGATTAACGGACGAGGCTCTGACGAACATAACAGTTCCCGGTAAGCGGCACTTGCCACTTGTAAGCGGCAATAGGCTCGCCAATTATTACGTGGGACCAACTATTTTATTGGCGAAGTGTGGGAGTATAATATGCCTCTGCATACCCTTTCGAGAAATCAGGCGTGAATATATATAATAATGTAATAATGTATGTAATAATGTTATTCTGCTTCTATTTTTGTATATTGCACCAGTGTTATATTTTTGACTGTGTGTTATTGTGTAAACTTAATCCAAATTTTTAATCAATGATAATTTGGCAGTGATGTACATAAAATTACGACATTTTTCTAAATTTATTTTTTTTAAATATTTTCTGACAATTACACCAATTATTTAGTTCCAAGATAAGTATCATTAAGAACTTGTGTTATGGATACTAAACAACGGATAAACATACTTAAATACTTTTTTTTTTCGTAAATACATACTTAATATACATAGGAAAACACCCAGACCACAACAAATATTCATTTTCATGCACACAAAAATTTGTCCTGTGTGGGAATCGAACCCACGACCTCTGGAGTGAAGTGTAGGTATACTGACCTCCACGCCATATCGGTCGTCTAATTTCGTCGTATAATTGGTAGGCAGAGGTATATAATACCTACATTTAATATGCCTCTGCCTAAAATTGTATAATTAGTCTCACGTATAGACTAACGACTATTGCCGCTACCATTATTATTCGCATAATAATATGCCTTATAAGACGTGAAAATATAGTACTAATTTAAAAAATAATAGCAACATTTATAACAGATCTATACTTGGTTAAATCCATTCACCATTCACTCTTAACATTCCGAGTAAATTAACCGAAACAAACTGACAAACCTACAAAACATAAATATTAAATCGTTAGTCACTCAAACATACGTAACCCCTAAACAACAATTTTTCGCACGGAAATCAACAAAACTACAGCAAACGTAGATTAAAGTAATATTTAGGCCGCAGGATCTGATTGCAATATACGATGGACCAACAAGTAAATGTTGCAATAACTAGTTAGTACATATACAGCATAGCGTGGAAGTTACTAACTGTTACTGGAACTACTATAAATACTGCTATTTACTCTAAAGTCAACGTTTAAGTAGGTATTTTGTCAAATTGTTTCAAGTGTTACGACACTATATTTCACGGCCTTGTGTTTTTGTGTGACTGCAGATGTTAGTTTCACTATACTTCTAAGGTCCGGTGTTCGAATCCCAAATAGCACAATTAACAGCACGCATTAAAACAAATTTGTGGCGTGAATTTACACATGTGTTACTTGTGATTTTTATGAAATAAAATTATTCACTTAAATCTTTTTGTGTGATTTTCTATTGACTGCATTTTCTAGCTTCTAATTTATTTTTTACATATTTGTATGGTTTTCAAATTAAAGGAAATGCTAGATTATGTTAGAATAAAAAAAAGTGGTTTAGCTAAAGAAATATTAATAGTTTTATAACTCTGGCCTACCAAAACCAATTTTATAACTTACAATAACTTTTCTTTATTGTATTATGTTTTTCATAACTTAAAATTCTTGCTAATGTTGTAGTTAACTTTTTCTTTTCTTTTAAACCTTTTTTTTATTTTAATTCTAAAATTTCGATAAAATTTAATTTTAAAATTATATTACTTTTAGTCTTGCCGGCCCGTGTAAATCAAAATTGTAGGTTATTCTCTGAAGAAAACGCTTATCTAAATATATACTAAGGCTATTAAATAAATAACTAAGCATGTAAACAGGTATAAACTGTGTCTTTAAGTCTCGGTATGATGAGCGAAATGTCCTATTGGGAATGTTCTTAAATGTCACTGTACTTATTATCGGAACTCGTGTCCACTAACATCAGGTAAAGGTCTCGTCGTCTCCTAACTAGTTTAATAAAAAGAAGATTTTTAAGTACTTCGAGGACTTCGAGCAATTTTTATTGTATGTATTATGAGTGCGTCGGTGTATGGAAATGGCTGGAAATTGCTCGACTTGAAAACTATTGAGTAGTAGTTGCGTATGGCTAGTCAGCATCGTTAGCCGTAACATTCCTTTTCTTAGCAAATTGTATGTGACAAGTAAATAGATACACACAAGAGTGATTCTATGAAGATTTCGTTTTGTTTATTCGGAACATGAGGAACTCTCTCGGGATAAGCTCCCTCCACAACCCAAGGGTATAAAGCACAAAATTTTATTTAAAATGAACCATAAGTTAAAATATGTGTCAAATTGGAGAAAAGAATGTACTCGTAGAGGTGAAATTAAGATAATTTTAAAGAGCAAGAAATTAAAGAGCAGTGTCTCCTGTGACAGGCTTTAATCAGCTTAAATAAGAAAGTGATGGATGAAAAATATCATTGTAACAATTCCCGCGCTACTAAAATTTTTAGAAAAATCGAGAAACTGTTCAACACGACACGTGTCTCGCCCTTACACAGGGCATCTTCAGGTAAAATAGGAGCCTCAGAACAACGATGTCTTCACGACCAATGCTAAACCGAGAGTATCTCGTGCTCTGTGTGAGGGCGAAACACGTGTCATGTTGAATAGTTTCTAGATTTTTGGGAAATTATAGTAGCGCGGGAATTGTTACAAATATATTTTTAATCCATCACTTTCTTACAATGCATTTCCGCAAAGTGACGCCTGAATTAATAAATTATTTCAGCTTAAATATAAAAAAATACGTATAACATCTAATGTCATTTAGTCTTGTAGTAATAAACTTTGTTACTTTTCGTTTTTTATTTTACAAAGCAGGAGATCGAGTGGAGAATATTAGGGCCAGCAAATACTCAGGTTCAATTATTCGTTATTATGAGAAAGAGGACTTAATAGAAACTTCTTTCTTCACATTATTAATGAGACTCTTTGTACATCGACAATCTTATAAGAAAAAATTAACCAAACTTATGTAGGAAATTAGGATGGAAAATCTACTTTTTACTAATATTATTTCCCATCTACTACATACATGTGTAAGTATAAGATTTAGGGTGTTTGTATCTCAGCCAATATTCAACGACTGAACAAAATTATACAACATTATTAAATAACCATTGAGACATTTATAGGTCATTAAACTAGTTTATTTTTGTGTGCACAATGGTCACGTCCCCGAAACCCCGAACCTCGTAGCAGTTAATGGCGCCTCATTCGAAATAGTACAGGAGTATGTATACCTTGCACAATTTCGAAACACACGAGTATTACTTACACAACTCGGACAGCGCGATATCGAAAAGGAAAAACTCGCTTGAGCTGAGCGGCATTCAAGAAGCTGCTTTATACGCTTAAGTTTCTGATCCCACAATCCCTTAACATCAGAGTCTCAAACGAGTGCGTCCTACACGATAAACTACCTACCTCTTAGGGTTTCTCTGGTGTTGCGGGACTGTTAAAAAGAGTTACCAGGCCTCGGTACGTAGCAGGCTCAAAAGAAGGAACATGGATGGTTTTTAGTCAGAAGAAGTCTGACACACCCTCCCGCTCCACCCACTGGGGAAGGCCATTTGATGATTTCTAACCAAAAAAAAAGGTTTCGCTGGCGTATAAAATTCGTAATGAAATTAATCGCCACAAAACAAAAGTTATCCACTTCGCGCATAGAATCCGTACGATAAAGTGGAAGTGGGCCGGTCATATCTCCAGACGAACTGATGGGTGATGGAGCCGACAAGTGTTCGAGTGGAGAGCGCGTTTGGGCAAACATAGTGTAAGACTGGCTAGTGGTGAGTGGAGAGTTTGGGCAAACATAGTGTAAGACTGGCTAGTGGTGAGTGGAGAGTTTGGGCAAACATAATGTAAGACTGGCTAGTGGTGAGTGGAGAGTTTGGGCAAACATAGTGTAAGACTGGCTAGTGGTGAGTGGAGAGTTTGGGCAAACATAGTGTAAGACTGGCTAGTGGTGAGTGGAGAGTTTGGGAAAACATAATGTAAGACTGGCTAGTGGTGAGTGGAGAGTTTGGGCAAACATAGTGTAAGACTGGCTAGTGGTGAGTGGAGAGTTTGGGCAAACATAGTGTAAGACTGGCTAGTGGTGAGTGGAGAGTTTGGGCAAACATAGTGTAAGACTGGCTAGTGGTGAGTGGAGAGTTTGGGCAAACATAATGTAAGACTGGCTAGTGGTGAGTGGAGAGTTTGGGCAAACATAGTGTAAGACTGGCTAGTGGTGAGTGGAGAGTTTGGGCAAACATAATGTAAGACTGGCTAGTGGTGAGTGGAGAGTTTGGGCAAACATAGTGTAAGACTGGCTAGTGTTGGCTGGAGCGGGTAGCGGACTGTTCTGCAGCGGACCGGGATTGTTGGCGCTCTTTGGGGAAGCCTTACCTTCAGCACTACGGGTACTGGCCCCCGCCTTTTTCTCAACAAGCGGCGGGCGTCGTCGAGAGATTTTTAGTGGGCAGTCGCGTCTGCCAGTGGTGAGTCCCACACCCTCTTTCGGTCCCCCTTTGGCCGGAAGGCAGTGCGTAAATGCATTTTGTAACCGACGTAAAACAAAAAAAAAAGCCGTACCTTCAGCAGTGGACGTCAATTGGCTGATTGATTTGATTGATTTAAAAAACTTATTTCCTACAGTTAAACGTTCAACCTGACTTAAACCTGAATTGGATTTTGTTGCACTGATCTCACTTTAAATCAATATATGAAAAATTGGTTCATTAATAAATTAAAAAAAATACAGAGAACCGATATGTTAGTACGCAGAGACAGGGCGGAAGTCAGTCATGAATTGTAAAACAAAAGTCTTTACGAAAGTAATTATAGTTTACAAAATAATTATATCCTTACTAGTTTAAAATTTAATTAATTAATAATTTTTGTCCAGTCATTTCGATTATATTGTCTTTATAACAAATCATAAAATGATATCTACTTATTTTTTTTTACTAGAACTACCATTATCAAATATTTATTGAATATTTTATGATTGATAAGTGACTATAAACTCTATATATTCTTATTACATCCACTTTAATTTATTAATAAAGAAATAGATTATTACAAGTTTTAAAAAAGCATAAACTAATCCAAAATAATTTCATCCGTCGCCCTAACAAACAAGCGTAACCCAAAAAACTACTAAAAAAAATTATAAACAAAAGAAAAACTTTCGCTTACCGCTTGTGGAGTTTTCGCTAAACGCGACACCAAAACAAAGCACTAGGCACAACCACCGCATTTTGCACGTTCAAACTAATGTACCGCACTTTACTGTACTGAGTTAACGACGGTCAGTAGTGTGTTGCAAGCTCCAACTAGAGGGGTTTGCACACGACTAAATGCAGTTCGGAGTTAGTGGCCCCTTCTATTAAGATTGCCAATAGTTGTAAGAAGCTGTAAGGTGTATGTAATAAGGGATGCGTTCTTCAAGGTTGGCATTTGTGGAATAATACAGTTTATTGCGCTTAAGATTTAGACTTCATTTATATCTATTTCTTTTTTTTTCCGTACAAGATGACAAAGAACAGTCTCACAAACACAAATTAAAACAAGCCCAACTTTATCGATTTCACATTATTTACTAGTGGACGGGACAGGTTACTCGTCAGACTTACGCCCGTAATTAAATTATTTTTAAGATAGATAGATATACTCTTTATTGGCCAAGAAACTTAAAACCTACAGATTATAATATAAAAAATAAAAAAATAATAATGCTAATCTAGGCGGTCTTATCGCTAAAAGCGATCTCTTCCAGACAACCCGACGCAAAGGAGAGAACAGGATAGCAGTAGGCAGAGCACATTAATTTTAAAAATAATAAACACAAAACTATTTGTTAAATATGAATAAAATACACAAATATATAAAATATATATATACATATATTATTTAAAAAACTGATACAAACAACTAATCAGATATATTCAAAAAGTAAGACTTCACCCGCTCCTTAAAAGAGTTTAATGTCTGAGCCTGTCTAATAGAAACAGGTAAGGAATTCCAGAGACGGATAGCCTGAAGGGTAAAGGACTCATGATATTTTTTGGACACATCTGCAGGTACATTAAGGCATAGGTTATCAGAAGAACGCAGATTACAGGAATGAGTAGAGGATACATATGTAAAACGAGATTTAAGGTATGAAGGAGTGCACGGATGGAAAAGAACGGAGTACAACATGGAAAGGATATGAAGGTCTCTACGCCGACATACTGGTAACCATTTAAGATTATATAATGTACAATATAGTTCTGGCAATAAACCTATTCCGACTCGAAACTGCCCTTCAGCCAAATCGAAACTTTTATCAAGTAAAGAGTCTCAATAACCAATCCCTTGATTGAAACCATAAAAATTGAAAAAAAGGAAATTTCTAAAGATCTAGGGAATTGGTTACTCAATAGATTTAATACATTATGCTTATGCGGAAGTACATTTACACTTTACAATTTATTACATTAATAAAAGATGACATTGTTTGTATATTTTGAAGCAAATTTTCATGAAGTATCTCTTCGTGACAATCGATAGCTCGTGAGGACTGACACAGGACAAATCTTTGTGTTTTTTCGGTTTTAAACGAAAAACTTTTTTTTTTCTTTAAATTCCCACTGTTCCCACAGTACGATGATCAAGTGCAGATTGTCGGAGGCAGGTGGTAGAATTTTTTGATCCTCGTGATAGGGCCCCTTTTTTTTAATTTATGTCGGTAACAAAATGCATTTACGCACTGTATCCTGGTCAAAGGGGGACCGAGAGAGGTGTGTGGGACTCACCACCGGCAAACACGACCGCCAGCAGTAATACCCACTAAAAATCTTTCGACGACGCCCGCCGTTTATTGAGAAAGAGGCGGGGGGCCAGTAACTGGGTTGCAGCTCTTGCAGGAGGACCTCCTCAGAGATACGCAGTGGACGCGCTCCTCCTACCTCTTTGTGCGACCATAGCGTGTGTGACCGACTTCTTGGAGGGTCCATGGTTAGACGGCAGGGGCCCCCTGCCCCCACTGCCTAAGACCCTCCTGGTGCTGCTTGTAGGGCCCCCCTGGCCCGCCCGCTGCACCCTCCACAGGTCCCTCTTAGTTTCCCCCCCGGTAGTCAGTACTAAGGGCACCCAGAGTCGCCAATATATGGGTGTTACCTTTTCCCTAGCGCCTTCTGCGCTCACCGGGAGGTACTCAGCCCCCCCACCACGATAAGGTGAAGACCAGTCGGGGGGGGGGGGGCTAACTAGGCTTAACGACAACCACTTATATCCGGGACCAATGGCTTAACGTGCCTGCCGAATCAGGAAAGACCTCTATATTAGAAGCCACCAAACAAGGCTTATTATAGTGTAAAAGAGTTTATGAACGAGAAGGCTGCCTGGAAGTGACAAGTATTGCTCCTTTCTTTCCTTACGATATTAGATTGGTTATGATCTTTAGAAATTAGATGTTGGTAGGTTTAAGAACAACAGCGGTTGACATAATATTTTAATTTCTTTGATTGTATAAGATTTTAAGACATAATTTGAAAAAAGCCGAGATGAACTTGTTGAGGCATTATATGGATGTATGTATGAATGGATAGATTATGTATCAATATAAATGCGTAAGGACTATAGAAGCAGGGAAATAGAATTCCAAAATCAAATGGTCTTTCGGAGTAACGATTTACCGAATTCGGGAGAGCAAAAGAGAGATTAAATCAGAGGTTCTTAACCATTCATTCGTGAATCCCAGGAAAATAAGCTTTTCACAGAACAGCCACCTCATTACCCTCTTGAAATACCAGTTTTACCCCCGTTGAGTAATTACCTCCAAGTAAGGAAACAAGGGATTAGAAAGAATACTTTTTAGAGCATTCTCCATAAAAGCTTCGGTAGAAGACAATGGGAGAAGCTATCTTCGAAGTCGCTTAAAATACCAACTTACCTATAGTTCCGCTCGTAAAGACGTGGGTTCGATTCCCAAACTATGTATACTTATTTTGGAACTAAATAATATAATATAAAGTACGATACTATGTTATCATACGTGGTAGGTTAGTTTAAGTTGTAGCATACATATTGTTTATTTTTGTTCCTTTTATTTCAATTGTTTTTTTTACACATGTTGTCTATTATTGAATGTTTTTTCCTTATTTCGGACTGCTGGAAGAGATTCTTTTCGGAATAAGCAGCTCCATTGTTGTATAATTTTTGTTTCCTTTATATGTTTTGTGTGTACATAAATTGTTGAATAAATAATTGGTGTAATATTCAGAACATATCTATTATTTGTTTATTTGTTTTTAACATATTTATGCTTCATCTTAACCTTCAGTTTAAGCATAAACGACAAATGCTTCTTGATGATTATAGTGAATTTGCGTCAAGTGCAACTAAAGGTCAATCACTATTTACATGTTTCGCCTGTATATTAATTAACATCTTATGTCAAGTATTCAATACTTTATGCAATATGTGCAGCAATATACAGGAAATGAAATAAATACATATCTTTTTTTTTCATTTAAATAAAGGCTTTGTGCGTTTAGCACATTTAGCCAGTGTCAAGTAAGAGATATATTTATAACATATAAATCATAGTAAATGAGGATAAGTGGTGATAAAAATTATGAATAGTAAATGAGATGCGCTTCCCCTAAACCCGTTGAGTCCTCAGTAAAGATGTGGGACTATACTGAGATCTCACATGGACTTCTTGAGAGAATTTGAAAAGTTATGTTGCACTGTTTTGTTTCATTTACCAACACTCATTTACGCTCACAAATACTTAATAATCCACCGTTATTACACATTAATTTTCGAAACATCATAAATCTTAGAAAATAAAACAAAACTGCAGACAGGACGTTTCACTTTCCCGCCAAGAAGTCATACATCCTATCCTATTTGTCATGTTAGTAGGGAAGAAAGTTTTTTTTTCCGTATGTAAAAAATATATTTACTTATAGCCAGCTGGCTGGCGGACGGTTTGGTTGTGTGGGACTCTTCGCGGTCGCGTCTGCCGCGGTGAGCCCCACACTCCCCTCTTGGCCCTCCTTTTTCGGGAGGAAAGGATTTTGATACCGACGTAAAATAAGGCGTGCACCCTTGCCATAAAATCAGAATAATCCGGTTGACGAAGAAGGGCAAGACCGTGGTAGGTAACTCATCAGGTCACGTCCTCGCCCGCAGTCAACATCTGCCCCAGAGATATTAAACAGGGGCGTACCTTAAGTTATGTTCAAATGTAAATTTGCACGCTAATTAAGGTATAATGTACAGGGATCCTTAAAACTTTGTAACACCTGATGATTTGTACTTATATTCCTTGCAAATAAATAAATCTATTCTATTCTATTCTCCGCAGTGAGATGGATTCACCTACTCCTTCCTACACACGGCGCACTGAAACCAATACGCAAAGCTCCACGAAAAGTCTCTTCATTAGACAGAAAGTGCCCCCGCACGCCTGGTTTCTTCAGGAGGGAAGAAATACCTGAGTAATTATCTAGATATTTTTCCCCATGAGCGGCTGCATCTGAAAACTAGATTATTTATCATTGTATGTACTTAGAATTCTTTACGAACTTTTTTTTTATCGTCGGTCCAAAAATGCTGTTTTCGCACTGTCTTCTAGCCAATGTGGAGAGGGAAGGGAGTGTTGGGCTCACTGCGGCAGACGTGACCACCGAAGTCCTACCCACTAAAAAACTTCCGACGACGCCCACCGCTGTTGAAAAAGGGGCGGGGGGCCAGTGCCTGGGTTTGTAGCTTCTGGCACCCCGCCTGCGGCCATCGTCCTCCGGGTCAGAATTGGGAGGATCTCCTCAGAGAAGCGCAGTATGTTACGCCCCCCCTACCTCCTTGTGCGATTCATTACGTCATCATCTTCATCTCAGCCAATTAACGTCCCACTACTGAGCATGAGCCTCCTCTCACATGTGGTGTGAGGGTATTGAGTCATACTCAACCACGCTGACCCAGTGCAGATTGGCGGAGGCAGGTGTATAGCGTCCTGCTGTTAGAATTTTTCAAGCCGCTCAGGCCTTTGACATGGCTTAACGACTACCACATTTAGTGATAACCGGGACCAACGGCTTAGCGTGCCTTCCGAAGCACGGAAGCGCTTGATATCAAATGCCACACAAACGGTCACCCATCCAAGGACTGACCTCTGTAAACTCTGCTGTGCTTCGCTACCTACCATTTATCAAATGTACAAATTAAACTCACAACCTTAGAAGCAGTGTGCAAATATACTGACCACCAAGTCGTATCGCTTATCACTTCGAGATGATGAGAGGTGATGAGAGGGCAAATACAATCAATGATTTACAAATGAATATCTTTGATCACCTTACAATATTATCTAGCCCCAAAGTAAGCTAAGACAATTATTTGTTTTCAAGCTGACAAATATAAATCCTTTGTGGGAATTGAAGCCGCGTCTTTCCAAGCAGTGTTGAAGTACTCTGACCTCCACGCCTATTAGATTGCCAATTAAGAAAATAAGACAAGAAAATACTTTAAAAAATTTAGAGTAAACACACAATTGCTTAAGTGTAGATTCTATAATATTGTTTGACTTTTGCAACGGTATTCGTAACACGTGACGTCACTGTACTCAATCAGGCGAGACGGACTTGCGCAGTAATTACGAAAAATTGTGTATATGACTGCTGTTCAATGCCGTGTGGCAGTCTTCTAAGGATTCTATCACCCCTTGTGTAGCTCCAGAGTGTGGTAGAAGACGAATAAGGGAATTCGGATCTCGTCTAGTGTTTATGTGAACGCAGGGCTAGCCACCTCTCACTATTTGTCATGCTTCAGGTAGCTCTGTGATAAAAGCAAATTTTGCTACAACTCTATTTCAAATATCCTTTTTAGAGATCTTTTTTAAACAGTCGCAACAACTTCTTTTTAGACACCTTTTTTACATAATTGAAACAATTTTTTTTAAATATCTTATTTAGAAATCTTTTTTAAATGAAACTATGCATCAACTCTTTTTCAAATAATTTTAGATTTTTTTTAAATATGTAGTTGCAACAACTCTTTTTAAGTAACTTTTTAAAAAAGATCTCTTTTTTTAGTGATCTTTTTTAAATAGTTGCATTAAGGTTTCTGCTGTTTCTTTTATTGGTATTTAAGGGCGTGAGATAATGTATGAGTAAGAAGATAAGGAGGAGAAGACTGCCTAAATGGCAGCGTGAATTAAATAATGATCGATCACGCGAAGCTAAGCGTTTGCCAGGAATGTAGCTTGTGGAACGATGTAATCTCTACCTACCTCTGTGGGAATAAAGTAGCAATAAGAATCTGCATTAGGAGTCGAATGTAGTACCGTGGTGCGAGGGGAAATGATTAGCAAAGATGAGCAGAGTTGGTTCCGGTTATCACATAGTGTGATTGTCACTAAGCCATGTTAGATTCAGGCCTAATTAGGATTCAGATCGACTGCGATACAGTGCGAATCGGTGGAATTTTTATTGTTTAAGCCTTCCAAAGTATAAATTGTTATCTTAGTCAATTCCAAACAATTAAATAAAACCTTTTTTTTCTTAAAACGCAATATTTTTTTACGTTTGAATAATAATTAATAATTTTAAAAAAAAATTTAACATTTTTGTAACAACTTGTAACAACTTGTAACAACTTGTAACAACTTGTAACAACTTGCAACAACTTGTAACAACTTGTAACAATTTGTAACAATTTTTGTAACAAATTTGTTACAATTTTTGTAATAATTTTGTAACCACTTTGTTACCAACTTGTAACATTTTTTTACCTCTATAGAAGGGGTTGAAAACACTAGTCTTTGAGTACAGTTCAAACAAAAGGTTAGTGTAAAGGCAATGGCAGCCGTAAGCCGCAGTCTCCGAACTTGACACTAGTACGCAACTCCACGCCGACAATGCGGTAGCTACATGCCGATTGCTTTTAGAGGGGCGGCTCAAGTCAAAAGAGATTTAAGAAAGTACGTTTAGCCCATTAACGTCCTACTATAGAGCACGAGCCTTGTCTGACAAACCTTGGTGTATGGCTGTAGGTCACTTTCCACCATCATTGCCCTTTTTGACTAGATGGAGGCAGGTGTTTTTAGTTCAGTTTCTAGCATTTTCAAGACCCCCAAAATATTTAACTCATGCAATAATTTATGATCTTAGTCATATTACTACGATTTTAAATTATCTATTAAAAAAGTTGTAACAAAAACTATAATGTATGTAAAATAATCCATTTAATAAAGAGTTTTTATTTCATAAAACATATGTTATAGTGTATGTTTACAATAACAAGTACAATAATATTTTTTTTTAATTTTCTGACCAAATTTTGACCTCTATTTCTTACATACTACACTTTTCTTTGTGAACAGTCAAAACAAATGGTTATTGTCAAAGCGATGGCAGTCGTAAGCCGCAGTTTTCGAACTAGCGTGTACGCTTGACGCTAGTAGCTACATGCTGATTGCTTTCTGAGGGGCGGCTCAAGTCATAAAAGATCCGAAAACATACGTACAGACATCACCTCAACTCAACCCATTGAATTGAATTGAACACAGGTGAACGAACCAAAATAAGAAGGATTTAGGTCCAAAACTACCATGATGACCTAGTGTGTGACACTAAGGGCCTCCGCTTGCTAACTTTAAGAGCCTGAAAAATACTCGTCAGTTAAATGACAGACAAGTTTTTTAAAATTAAAAATGACAGATCAACAATCTGTTGAAGCTATCTGTGCTATAAAATTCAGTTACGAGATTTCTCCCGAAGAAACAATCACATGTAATTATTATTATTATTAGCCTATCTTCGATCACTGCTCGACATAGGCCTCTCCAATGGTACGTTACTGAGTTTGATCTTCAACTCTTTTTCTCCTACCGCTGCCAGACGCTTTACTTACGTCGTCACAAGTTTTATACAACCAATTCTAAAAATCTTATACAACTATTTTGGCATATGAGCGTATTGCTTCGTTAGTTGTTGTCTCAGTATTTAAATGAACTACGCATTTAACAAACAATTTATTTTAACTTTTTTAGTACTAACCGTAAAATAACTTTAGAATTCACAAATTTAGTCTATTAAAATCCCACTACTGAGCACGGGCCTCCTCTCATTGTGTGTGTAATTGACTAATTTTAATTAGTGTTTTCCCTCTTAGGGCTGCTGGAAAGAACTAAAACTAGAACTAGAACATAAAATTATTATAGTGAGAGAAATTAAGGCCAATCTCCACCATTAATGTTGGTGGAGGCAAGTATGTGGTGCTCTAGTGATTGAACCTTTCAACCCACCTAATAGGGCCTCTAACTTGGCTTAACAACTACTACGTATAGCCATGACCATGGTATTTAGCCTATTCTTTATTAGCAACAACCGGCGGCCACTGAAGCCTCCCGCCACAACAATCTCGCTTAAACAATAGTTCTTCCATTGGCTAATATAAACCGACAAACCGCTAGCGGCTCCCCGAGTCTGGACACAAACTATTTATTTCATTAAAGCAATAAAAAATACTTTGACAATAATAAATACATAATTTTTATTAATTTTAGAAAAAGATGAAATTATGAAAATAGTTTTACAATATTTTTAAAAATTATAGTTCAAAAATAATATTAACAATACTTTGTCTCTTATGACTTACGCCAAACGCAGTTTTCTTTCAAGGTCGAGAGCAAGAGTAAACTAGACCGATGGAAAGTTTCAATGGTACGGGGCCGCGATGAGAGGCGGGCTTACCAATAACTATTTACTATTGTTGTTATACTCTTTCATGTTATTTTAGTTTGAAGGGTTAACTCGAAGCCTTGATTATTAAGTGGTCTACGCGAAATGAAGATATTTATCATCATTCAAGGTCTGTTCACAGATTTGGCTGAGTTGCAGTTATAACACGGAGTAACTGCCGTCTAACCTCCGCAATCCAGAGGGAAACATAATTTTATGGTTAAGCCAGATGTTAGAAAATAGGAACTGGCCCCCCGCTCCTTTTCAACAGCGGTGGGCGTCGTCGGAAGATTTTAAGTGGGTAGGACTGCTGATGGTCGCTTCTTGAAATTTTTAGAGACTGTTTAAATAAACACATGTCTAAAAGTTAAAAGTACGTTTTGTAATAACACTGTTCATGTTTTACTTTTTTGAAAACAAATCAAATCTTTTTTATTTTGTTATTGTTGTTTATATTCTATTTATTCCATATTTATATTGACGGAACATGAGAAGAATGGGGTAAATGCATGCCCGCCGCGAGTGACGCTGCGACGGTTGCCGCGTATTTTGTTACACGCTTAAGTATACGCCGCGATCGCAGCGGCGGGCATTGCCGCTCTTACCGTCTCCTCAGCCATCTGACGTCCACTGCTGAACATAGGCGTTCCCAATAGATTTCCACATTGAGCGATCCTGAGTCGCCTGCATCTATCGGCTTCCCGCCGCCTTGACCAGATCATCGGTCCATCGAGTGGGAGGCCGTTCTCTACTACGTTTGCCGGTTCGCGGTTGCAATTAAAGAACCTTAACGCCCCATCGGTCGTCGGTTCTTCGAGCTATATGCCCCGCCCATTGCCACTTCAGCCTGCAAACTCGACTCGCTATGTCGGTCACGCCAGCCCTACTACGGATTACCGTCTCGCATCTCAATAAACAATATCGTATGTTGCTATTTATTTGTGTTTACACGTGCGATGATAAGTTTCGCTTCACTCCCCGACTCACCGCTAATAGAAAAATCGTCAGACACGCCGCGAGACGCCACGCCGCTTGCGACACGCGACGCTCCGCGTGTCCATAAATGAGGCCAAACACAAGTTAATACTTTAAGAATTAAGTCCTTTGAAAGTAGCTGAGTATTATAATACTTATCTCAAAATATACAAGTTTTATTAAAGTATACTTCATCGTAAAAGACTAAAACTTACTAACTTCTCGCCGAGTAAAAATAACTTTAATACAAGGAAAAAGTTGAAGTATACACTGTTTCTTGTTAAACGTTACACTGCGAGCGTTGTGACGGCGATGGACTAGCGTGATACTACTGCTGGTCTATAACTCAAGACTTCATCATAATCAACTGATCTTATCTTTTAAGAAATACTCATGAGAAACTAGTTCACAAAACATTAGAAGAAAATATTTATATTTATTTACACCTACATACATACATTCACGCCTGTTTCCCCGAAGGGGTAGGCAGAGACATATTATACGCCCACACTTCGCCAGTTACATAGTTGGTCCCACGTAATAGGTGGCGAGCCTATTGCCGCTTATCGGGCACTGTTTTGTTCACCAGAGCCTCGTTCGTTGATCGGCAGGTGCACCACTTGTAGGTGTGGTTGGCTTGGGCTTCTTAGGTCTTGGTAGGAACTCTATACACCATGCAATGTTGCATGCATGCATGTTATGTTGCGGGATTGTTCGAAAGGGTTACCGCGGCCTTGGTATTACAGGCTCAAGAAGGAACATGGATGGTTTTTAGTCAGTAAAAGTCTGACACACCCTTCCGCTTCACCCACAGCGGAAGACAGACATTTGATAATTTTCCATCCTAAAAAAAAATGCATGTTGTTCTGCTATGTCTAAGATGGCCTGGCATCTGCCTAGATGGTCGGAAATGATCACCGAAATAAAGCAGACCTCACGACCGATATGGCGTTTCGCCACTGCCGAATATACCCGCTCTTGAGGTCGTTGGTTCGAATCATACCCAAGACAAATCTTTATGTGCATAATACATGAATATTTGTACTGGTCTGTAGGTTTTCCTATATATAATATGTATGTATCTATAAAACAATAGTATTAATATATGATAAAAGTTCTTAATGATACTTATCTTAGAACTAAATAACTGGTGTAATTGTCAGAAAATATTAAGTTATTTACATAACAGAGGTCGGTATTTTAAGAAGAAACTTTTGTGTACCGCACGCTTAGGATGGCACGTTGATGTTTTGATTACGTTTATCACCATATTACCAAAAACAAAATGTTAGTTCTTGAGCCAAGTTGAAGCCCTAAAAGCTGCTTAAAAAGTTCTAAAAGTAGGATGCTTCACACCTGTCTTTTTTAAAATGCACTGAGTTTGTCTGTGTATGTACTCCACGTATTATTATTACCTTACTTAGGTTCGTGGGAGAAGGTACGTGCTTAGTGGATCGTTAATAGTTGCAGATAGGCCTACTACCGTCTCAGTACCGCCAGCATTATGACGATCCCATTGTAAGGATAGGTACCAGTACCTACGTCATGTAACTACGACTTCGCCAATCTTAAGAAGTTTTAATTCCACTTTTTCTGCGTTGAGATCTTATCATGTGCCCGTTTAAGTCCTGAACTTTGAAGCAGTGATGCGCCATAGTTCAATTTTATCCGATCAAATATCCGATAGTTATTTTATCTGTTGAAATATCCGTTCCAATAGGGATATTATTATCGACCTGCTTTGTTCTTGTGCATTGATGAAATATGAAAAAGTGATTTCACTAAACCACAGCTATTTATTGTGTTTAGGTTTTTAATAAAAAATGAAAAACGTTAGATCAGAGGAAGCACTTATATTCGATTAGATTAACTAGACTTCAGATAATTTTATTGAATTCGCTGTGTTAGTAATTAAAATACATCTATTTAAATGGATCGACGAAATGTATGTACCTACGCGCAAAGCTTTCGAACGACTGCATCAAATTAGATAATTCCTATTTTATTGTGTTCATTATTTTCGGGACATAGTTTGTATAGTAGTTACAAATAAAGAAGATGAGCGGATAAAATCTAAGTTAAATTAACGACATGTAAAGTTTTAACATTATAAATTTTTCATTGGGACCATTGCGTCATCGTGGCAATATTGAAATAATCAAAACTAGTGTCAATTCGAGTTTTTATGCGTAAATATAGCGTATTTTAGACATAACTCCTTCGGCAATGTAGGAAAGTGATATATTGCAGTAAATTGTGATCTTCCGTGTTGATTTTAAAACAACCTAGAAGCAGTAAAGTCTCCACTGTTATAGTGGGGTATGAATCAGACTTGACTCATATATCACGGAATTTACTTGACTTTGACTGTACCGAATATCGAAAATGATGCATGTATGATGCACTTGATAAATTATATTATTTGACTCTGACAAATACTCTTAACGAGTAAGTCAATTTTTAAGAGTAATAAAGTGTGCTTAAAACGACAATCAGAAAATATTAGAATAATAATTCAGCGCGTCCATCGGAGTCAATAGCTTAGCGGTAAGAGCAGTAGACCGGTTATCCAAAGGTCACAAGTTCGATCACTACCCCGGTTGTCGCGCTATTTTTTGTATTAAAAAAATCATTCCATAAATCTATTTCTTTTCATAACGTTTACCCGCAAACATTAAGAAAGAAAAAACGAATATCCGTTTATATAAATTTAAACCAACGGATACTACAATCACAGTATCCATAACCTCTGATTCGTCCTCCCTACGAACACTCTAGTTCGAAATTTCTTAAGTCGCTTTAAGGCTCTCCATCGAATCCTTTAGTCCTGCATTATCCCGGGATTCAAAAGTATTAAGAGTTAGATGTAAATGAGATACGGTTGCTTCCAGACTGTTCTTGTGACTCTCCTTATCTGATTCCCAGTTCTTTGATAGGTTTTTACGGAATTGTCTTTTTTTCATTTCACAAGTGTAGATGAAAAAAATAAAGATTTTGTCGAGACTGCTTGGAATTACTACAAAAGGATCAAGACCCTTTAAATTACAAAATCAAAGACATTATTTTGTGTTACTTAGAAGTTTTTGTTGTTGCTTGCGAATATGTATTGTAATTTTGTCTAAATTTTTTAAAATTATACTTCTAGTTAGTAGTTATAAAAAACGATGTTTTCAACAATCTCTTATTGTTAAGTTTGATATATTCTCATCTCAATTACTTTTAACTGAAATCTCAATTAGCTTAAATAAAAAATATCATAAAACAACAGGTGTCCATAAAAATATATCACATGCTATGCGCCCAATCTCAACAAAAAAATATCATCATCATCATCATTTCAGCCATCTGAAGTCCACTGCTGAACATAGGCCTCCCCAATTGCTTTCGATCGATTCTTTGCCGCCTGCATCCACCGGCTCCCCGCCGCCTTGACCAGATCATCGGTCCATCGCGTATAAAAAATATAAAACAATATAATATTTCTAAAGTCATATTTTTTTGTAATTACAATGATCAACTCTGAATAAGGATTTTTGTGCCAGTTTAATAAAAATTATGTACATTTATGTAGTTATGCGTATTGTAATGTAATATTATATTTCGAATGTTAGCTATATAAGTTCAATTACTTTATTTTATTTTATTTACTGAAAGGAAAACAAGGAGCTACTCTATACACAAAAATAGCACATATAAGCCAGTGAGGTTTTCATAGTAAGTTTACACATTTACTTACACTTTTTGAGTACCTGCAAAAACTGAGCTAAATATAAAAGCAAAGAGGAATTTACAAGTCGATTAAAAACGCTTGATGACAGTTACAAATTATCGACAGTTTAGATAAAAAATATCAACACCATTAGGTTATACTTGTATATAATATTACTTCAGCAATTACGAGCTCTTGCAGTTATGTTTAATTTTTGCTGTGCCCTTGCAAGGTCCATGTTTTGGCCTTTGTAAAAAATATAAGATTACATATAATAAGAAAAAGAAATGTAAGTAAACAATTTTTAATATGTTTTCAAAGTCAAAGTCAAAATTATTTAATCAAGTTTTGCTAAATAGAGTTCTTATGAAAGTTATAAAACAAAAACCTATAACTAGCGCGCCCATTCACTGCAGGCGAAAGCTTGATCGTAAAAGAACTTGCAAGATAATCGTCATGGTAAGTGTGTTCTGCAGTCAGAAGATTTAAAATAAAAGAAGAAAATAACTCTTTGTAAACCTAATAGACTTGAGGCTATAGGGATAAGAGGTAATGCTCTCTCCCTCTCTGACAGTTATCTCTGAGATAGGGAACAGCAAGTTAAAGTAGCCAACTCACATAATTAGGAGCAAAATATTGCTTTCGGTGTCCCACAGGGATCGGTACTTGGCCTGACGCTGTTTCTGTTATATATTAGCGAATTTTGGCTTAGTGCATTTTGCATATTTATTCAGTGTCAAGTAAGAGTCATATCTCATACAGTAAATAAGAATGAGTAGTGATAAAGATGACAAATAGTAAATGACATGCCCTCCCCCCAAACCCATTGAATTCTCAGTAAACATGTGGGGACTATTCCGAGATCTCACATGGTCTTCTTGTGTGAATTTGAAAAGTGATGTTGTACTGTTTTGTTTCACAAACACTTTTGTACGTTCACAAACACTTAACATTTAATACTCCACAATTATTACGTATTAATGTTCGAAATATCACAAATTTGAGAAAATAATACAAAACTGCAGACATGACGCTTCACTTTCCCGCCAAGAAGTCCCCTCTGTAATCTTCGAAACAGTGGTGGTAAAATCTTCTACGTGGATGAAACGGCCATTGGAAACTTAGGAAGCCGTATGGAATAAATAGTAGAAAAGATTTTTAGTGACAATAAAGACTTTTTCATTTAACGTTTAATTATAACCTAAAATATCAACCACGCAAGCGCTAACACGCAATTTGATTCTATAATACACATAAGTTCACTACGGGCATAAACCTATCTCACGAATCGCACCCCGAAGCAATTACTCAATTAGTTTGCTCAATCATGTGCGAAAGCAGGATCTCTGATTCAGTACACTAATTACTAATTAATTCAATAGACTGACGACCCGTTGAGATAGCGTGTCACCTCACGTGGGTTAGAGAAGAAACACTCTTCCGTGAAACAACATTTATTGTTATAGGTGACATAAATTTAGGATGGAAATGATTTTAGCACCGCGTTATTAGGAGTTTTGGAGCGGCGATAGCCCAGTGGCAAAGACCCATCTTTAAAAGCAGAGGGTCTCGGATTCAAAACCTGGTAGCGCACCTATGGCTTTTCGAAGTAATGTGCGTAATTATCGGTTGCTCCGTGCCTCGTAAAGCACGTTTAGCCGTTTGTCCGGGCTGTCATAAACATCTATGGCCTTCCTTATTGGGAAGTCAATGCCTTCTAGCATCCTGACAGCTGGTTTAACCATAGATGATTTCCCCTTGAGTTCCAGTCCCATGTCATAACTATAATTCAGCCATACCTGGTTAACCCAGTGAGCAGACCCTGGCCCCTGGGCATGAGTCTAGGCCCCAAGATCTGCTTACCAGAACTTGGCTGCGGGCGGGGTGCCAGAAACTGGAACCCAGGCATTAGCTACCGCACCTTTCTTTCAACAGGGGGCGGGCGTCGCTGGAACAGTTTAGTGAGTATTACTGCTGAAGGCTCGTGTTCAGTAGTGGGATGTTAATGGGCTGAGATGATGATGATAAACCAAAAAGTATGTATAAGTATGTTTTACACTACACATCGTATAAGCTATGTTAGTTTGAAGCTAGAAGCGCCGTGTAAGATTTCATACGTAATATTTTCGATAAAAAGAAGAATAAATAGGATATGTTTCAAAGCTCAAAGAAAGATAAATAAACGTGTAAAATAAGACAGATATGTTAAACGACTCTCATTAAAATAAAATACCGCCAAATATGCTGAAAATACCATCTGGTACTAAATTAACATACGAATTGTGAGAACGTAGGTATTCGAAATCCTTTACAAAAAAGCTGAACGTTTTCACTTTGTGCTTGCGTTTAAAAGAGGTGGTCTTTGAATATTATTATTAGCACAAGGGTTTTCCTGAAGCTAAAAGGTAAAGAGCTTTTCATTTAAAAGATAAATTCTGCTCTATTTAGTTAACTGAACTCATAAATTGCGGAAGCTGTGAGTACAAACAACTTTTAATAGAGCGCCTAGTTTTTTTATGCAGCAACAAGTTGCTGCGGAGTATGATTGCTAACGAAAAATGCACAGGTAACTGCGTTCCAGTGTTTTTGCGTCCGTTCGTTTTGTATTAATGAGTGTCCGGTTAACAATGTTTTCTTAATTATGTAAATAGATGTTTCAATTACATGGAATTGCAGAAATTAAGTTGGTTTGGGTACTGAAATGAGATATTTCATTTAATATTTAAAAGAATTGTGACAGTATAGCATAATTTATGATTTCTTTACATATTGTGAAGTATAATTAGTATTTTTAATTCGGTGCGATAAAGTGTATCAACTGCGTGTGTGAAAAGTGTGAGAAACCTTTTTCAGAGATAGTAATAAAAAAAATTGTAGGTAGGTAATAAGTGTAGGCAAACCATTTTGGACTGAATCGTAACTATGGACTTCAGTGCTATCGAGCGGTTTTCGACATCCCTTAATTAGATTAATGCTTCTACCACAAACAAGCATACACATTCACAAACACACACATTTCATGCACACAAACACACACACGTAAATATATACGCACGCAAAACTATATCCTTATTTGATGGCGGATTAAATTGCTTGGGATTAAACTGCCGTTTCTTCCAGGCTATAAAAATATAAATGAAGTAAACATGAATGCAATATTCTACTGCACTAAATAGCGTCAGAGACAAATGAAGATTATTCTTTGAGTTCCTTACCAATTGATAATTCAAAAGAGCCTTAGAGTTTCTTGCCAGTTCTTTTTACCGAGAGGTGGCTCTCACACTTATTATTGTTTTGTTGCATGTAAGTAAATAGCTTCGTGATTTCAGTATTATCATATTTCGATTTTTTTTAAATTTAAATTTGACATTATCAAGTACTATGAAGTTTTAAGTTTCGTTAATAGAAATACTCAAAACAAAATGTACAAATATTATGTGTAAACGTAAAATATTTGACAAATTCTGACAAAGAATAAATAAATAAATAAAAATAAAAATAAATAAAATATTTATTTTCGTTTACATGGTTGAACTTAAATACTAAGTGGATGGAGTCTCCATTTAAGCTGAAAAGCCTGTGTTTGGAGACGCCGCTCTTTTCTATTCTATACATATTTTATATTATATGGGACACCTCTCCCAGCGCAAATGTGTTGTGTGTGTGTGTGTGTGTGTGTGTGTGTGTGTGTGTGTGTGTGTGTATGTGTGTGTGTGTGTGTGTATATGTGTGTGTGTGTGTGACTTAGTGTTAGCGTGTGTTTTTATGTGATTGAGAGTATATGTGTATGTATGTGAGCTATAATAGGTCTCGGTTTAGTATCGATTCTATTTCCTCGTATGTTTTGAACTTAACCCATTCCTCCAGAACTTTTTTGGCAGTCACATAATTGACGCTATATATATTTAATTCCTTATTAATTTTATTAAATAAAAAAGTAGAACGAAAGGTAAATTGTCTACCGGCAAACGCAGTCTTAAAAGATTTCGGACAAGCTACTTTTTTCCGGCGCCTTGTCAGAAGCTGAGGAACGTAGGGTAGGGATTTGTGTTTTTTTAAAGTTGTTAGGATTATATACCATTTCCTAACTGAAAGCAGACCACTAATGCAGTACAAGTCAACTGTAGAGAAACGTCTTTTTTTGAAATACATGACCTTTATTAATGAACGTTGAGCTCTTTCTAAATTTAAAAAATAAGATTTTGCAGCGCCTCCCCAAACTGAAATGCAGTATGTAATAATAGATTGCGCAAGAGAGATGTATATTTGGTTGAGGAGGTGGTTGGGTGAGTCTTTTTTTTCAAGACTATTCGGTATTACATATCTAAGAGTTTTAAAGATCCAGATAAGTTTTCTAGTCCTGCCTATAACATGGTCTATATGAGCATACCACGATAACCTTTGGTCCACAATAACTCCAAGATATTTAGTTTGTGGAACCATTTGGATAATTGGGCAGTTGCAGGTGTTTCTACTAATATCTGCATTGCACATATGTATTCTTAAGCCAAACTCTTTTCCCGGCTGCGCATTATTATTTATACCGAAGCAAATATATTTAGTTTTTAAGGCATTCAATGTAAGAAGACTATGTTGCAACCAGAGCGCGATTCGAGCCAGTGTGATTTCTGCGTTAGACCTAACAGCTTCCCAGGTATCACCAGCGATCAACACTGCAGTGTCATCGGCATAAGACAGCACTTTAGCATTGGGGATATTCATATCACACAGGTCGTTGATATAAACGAGGAATAATGTTGGTCCTAGGACGCTACCTTGTGGTACACCACATGACACATCCGTTTCTTTACTAATATACCCTGGTAGTTTCACACTTTGCTTTCATCCAAGAATCCATCTTGCTTTTAGTTTTTGATTATGGAACCGCTACTATAGCTTTCATTGTTGTTAAAAAATATATGTTTTCATTTTGTTTTTTAAAATGAATCCTGTTTGTCGTCTTGTACGGAAAAATATAAAAAAAACTGACATAAATCTACATTGTATAACATGAATCATCATTTCAGCTCATTAACGTCCCAATACTGAGCACGAGCCTCCTCTCACATACCAAGGTGTGAGGGTATTGGGTCATACTCCACCACGCTGACCCAGTGCGGATTGGCGGAGGCAGGTGTATGGCGTCCTGCTGTTAGAATTTATCAAGCTGCCCATGAGGCCTCTAACAAGGCTTAACGACTACCACATTTAGTGATAACCGGGACTAACGGCTTAACGTGTCTTCCGAAGCACGGAAGCGCTCGATATCAAATAAGTAATAATAATAATAATAATATCCATTTATTTCCATCACAATGACTTACATGCTAATACAATTTATTTATGATATTACAAAGTATATTCGAAAGCCAATGTGATCGAGCGGAACCCCGTACTAGCATACCCTGTGTTACAGGATTCCGGCCCCCATCTACTGCAATGCCACACAAACGGTCACCCATCCAAGGACTGACCTCTGTAAACTCTGCTATACTTTGGTGATCGTTTCCGACCCCCGAGCACCGCAGAGCTACGAGCGGTTCATAACATGAATACGTGTGGGTAAAAATAATAAAACCGTATTACATAAGTAAAGTTACTTTTCGGCCATTCTAAGCTATTAATCGCAAGTGATTTTTAAAGACTCCAGGTTATAACTAAAAAAATAAATTCCAAATTCAAATTGATTTATTCAAATTTGGCTTAAGAGAGCCCTTATGAACGTCAACACTTAAAAACTTACTAACTACTTCATATTATACAGTAATGTTTTAGAAGAATGATAGGACTACAAAAGTTGTGTGTGCAGTTATTAGATTACAAATAATATAAACTTTTTTCAGTTAGCTGAATAATTAAGTACAAATAAAGATAGCAGACCAGTCCCCATAAGCAGCACTCGTTCACGAGTATGTAGAATGAATCAGCCATTGTTTCACTCAACCATATTTTAGGGAACGTAACGACCCGACGCTTAACGCCGCCACCCCATAGACATTTAGATTAGACTAGATTAAATACCAAAGAGATCGTTTGGTTGTTTTTTCCAATTTCTTTGTTTATTATTTTTATGAATTTTTATATGCATTCGATGCAAATCAATATGCAAATCTATCTGAAATTCCATCTGCCGCGGGGAGATAAAAATGTGATTATCTAATACATACACGAGTATATATTTACTTAGTGTAAAAAAAGGTCCCAACCTGCCTCAGTTATATGGGTCAGATTTCCCGAGGTGCCAATTGAGAACTTTGTGGCTACCAGGCACCCTCCCACCCCAGGGAGCACTTAAATGAGAAAGGTATTTGTAAAGCATTTGAATTTATTTCAGTTTATTGACGGAGAGTTTATTTTTTTAATGGGTGATGGAACAAATTTTAGAGATAAAATAATTACATCATGGCGTGTAGCTCTTTTTTCTGAACTACGCTTCTGAGGGCATGGGTTTTATTCCCACTCAGGATAAATCGTGGCAATGAACATAAATATTTATTCTGGCCTGGGTGATTTATACATACATACAAATCGTGTGCATGAACAGGAATATTTATTCTGGCCTGGGTGTTACATACATACATACACGCACGCCTGTTTCTCCGAAGGGGTAGTAAACTAAATAGTTACATGGATAAGAAAAGTCAATGTGTGCGATTCTACAATAAAATCCCAAGCAACATACAGCAATTGAGCCTAAATAAATTTAAATTAACAATAAAACACAAGCTGTCTTCAAAGGGATACTATTCTATTAAAGACTATATGGCAGATAAAAATGCTTGGGATTAAGCTGCCGTTTCATACAGGCTATTCTAATATGAATAACTTGAAAATATAAATATTGTTAAGGTACATAACCTTAACTTATTGCATTGTATAGCTTCACAGACAAATGAAGATTGTATTTCTAGTACCAAACTAATGGACATATTTAAAAGAGCAAAGCCTGTGAGTTTCTTGCCAGTTCTTCTTACAGAGCGGTGGCTCGGAACTGGCACTTAGATTCACTTACACTTAATTATTTTTGTTTTTAAATTGTTTTGTTGCATGTAAGTGAATCTAAGCTTCGTGATTTAGTGTAATATTATTTCGATTGTTTTTTTTTTCATTTGTAATCATGACGTTTTGCAAGTACTATGTATAATAGTTTATGAAATAAATAATTTTACGATTTACTTCAAGAGCCACTTGCTTTCAGTAAACTTAAAAAATGTACATACATACATTCATGCCTGTTTCCCCGAAGGGATAGGCAGAGGCATATTATACGCTCACACTTTGCAAATCATATAGTTGGGCCCACGTAATAGGTGGCGAGCCTATTGCCACTTACCGGGTACTGTTATGTTCGCCAGAGCCTCGTACGTTGATCGGCAGGTGCACCACTTGCAGGTGAGTATGACTTGGGCTCCTTAGGTCTTGACAGGATCCCTATACACCTAAGTACATGTATATTAAGAGTGTATAAAATAATGCAGTTTATCCTAATGATACACTTGTTCGTTTTCGTACCGATATCTTAATTAGTGCGTGGATTTTTATTTTTAATAAGTAATGTATCTACATTTTGAAGCGGCGATCACCCAGTGGTGAGATTCATGTTCATGCACGCATTGATTTGTCATGTGCGGGAATTGAACCTACGACTTCAGGAGCGGAGTGCGGGTATACTAACCTCGCAATGTTGGTCTTTACAGGTCGTTTTTTCCACTCCACTCGGTTACAATCATATTCAATTAACTAGCTCCTTAATATAAAACAATCAACATCAAAAATAGCATCTATCTGAATCCACTTTGAAGAAATAATTACAAAACAAGCGAAATACGAACCAATTAAAACATGTAATTTTCTTAAATTAATAAGGCAATAAATTAACCCGACAAATTGGAAATTAACACATCCAAAAAGGTTAGTAGTCTCGCAATTCTAAAACACGATACCCTCAAAGATTTAAGCCCAACGAAATAAATTTAAGGTGTTCCTGAGGGAAATACATCAAACGCTCCACATTTATTTTGGTCCGAATATAAATTTATTTACGGAAAACGACCCTGTAGGGTTTTGAGAATAAGGGTGAACATTTTGTGCACAGCTATAGAGTAGTAATTAAATAAGCATTGAATTATCGGCCAGTAATTTATCCTTGTATTGGGTTGAACAGCTGTTACAAACGATAGTTAATCAGGTTGTGTGAATTGATGAAGAATTTCTTTGGAGGCATTTATATTATCTTGCGGTTGGATTGGTTCTTTCTTTTAGCTTGTTATTTCATTCAAAGTCAGAGTCAATTACTTCTTTATTGAAGTTCGGATTATTATATATGTTATCCATTTCAAAGAGTATATTATTACTAAAATGAAAAAAATAATATACTTTATTGTCTTTATGATCAACAGGATAATTTAGATTCGTCAAATTTTTGTACACAAAATGTAAATTCCTTTTTTTTTCTTAACAACAATGAAAGTGATATGAGCGGTACCATAATCAAGAAATAAAAGCAAATGGATTCTTTGTCAGAACTTGTCAAGGTTTCTCAGTTTATCTGTCTGTTGTGGTTTTTTTCTCAATATTTGTCAGTCCTTTGGTTACTCTTATAGGGGGGATCTGTCAGTCAGCCTGTCGTGGTTCTAAAGGGGGAGGGGATTGTCCGCAGTCTGTCGTTGACTCTAATACTTGTATAGACTCAGAAGTTCAACGGATATGAGATCTCGTTTTGAGTCAATGTGGGCGAAGGGCTAGCCACCTTCTACCATTTGACATTTGTATAGACTCAATAGTTCAACGGATATGAGACTTCGTGTTATGTCAATGTGGGCGAAGGGCTAGCCACCTTCTACCATTTGACATTTGTATAGACTCAGAAGTTCAACGGATATGAGGTCTCGTCTTGTGTCAATGTGGGGGAAAGGCTAGCCACCTTCTACCATTTGACATTTGTATAGACTCAGAAGTTCAACGGATATGAGACTTCGTGTTGTGTCAATGTGGGCGAAGGGCTAGCCACCTTCTACCATTTGACATGTATAGACTCAGAAGTTCAACGGATATGAGACTTCGTGTTGTGTCAATGTGGGCGAAGGGCTAGCCACCTTCTACCATTTGACATTTGTATAGACTCAGAAGTTCAACGGATATGAGATCTCGTCTTGTGTTAATGTGGGGGAAAGGCTAGCCACCTTCTACCATTTGACATTTGTATAGACTCAATAGTTCAACGGATATGAGACTTCGTGTTGTGTCAATGTGGGCGAAGGGCTAGCCACCTTCTACCATTTCACATTTGTATAGACTCAATAGTTCAACGGATATGAGACTTCGTGTTGTGTCAATGTGGGCGAAGGGCTAGCCACCTTCTACCATTTGACATTTGTATAGACTCAATAGTTCAACGGATATGAGACTTCGTGTTGTGTCAATGTGGGCGAAGGGCTAGCCACCTTCTACCATTTGACATTTGTATAGACTCAGAAGTTCAACGGATATGAGATCTCGTCTTGTGTTAATGTGGGGGAAAGGCTAGCCACCTTCTACCATTTGACATTTGTATAGACTCAATAGTTCAACGGATATGAGACTTCGTGTTGTGTCAATGTGGGCGAAGGGCTAGCCACCTTCTACCATTTGACATTTGTATAGACTCAATAGTTCAACGGATATGAGACTTCGTGTTGTGTCAATGTGGGCGAAGGGCTAGCCACCTTCTACCATTTCACATTTGTATAGACTCAATAGTTCAACGGATATGAGATCTCGTCTTGTGTTAATGTGGGGGAAAGGCTAGCCACCTTCTACCATTTGACATTTGTATAGACTCAATAGTTCAACGGATATGAGACTTCGTGTTGTGTCAATGTGGGCGAAGGGCTAGCCACCTTCTACCATTTCACATTTGTATAGACTCAATAGTTCAACGGATATGAGATCTCGTCTTGTGTTAATGTGGGGGAAAGGCTAGCCACCTTCTACCATTTGACATTTGTATAGACTCAATAGTTCAACGGATATGAGACTTCGTGTTGTGTCAATGTGGGCGAAGGGCTAGCCACCTTCTACCATTTGACATTTGTATAGACTCAATAGTTCAACGGATATGAGACTTCGTGTTGTGTCAATGTGGGCGAAGGGCTAGCCACCTTCTACCATTTCACATTTGTATAGACTCAATAGTTCAACGGATATGAGACTTCGTGTTGTGTCAATGTGGGCGAAGGGCTAGCCACCTTCTACCATTTGACATTTGTATAGACTCAATAGTTCAACGGATATGAGACTTCGTGTTGTGTCAATGTGGGCGAAGGGCTAGCCACCTTCTACCATTTCACATTTGTATAGACTCAGAAGTTCAATAGATATGAGATCTCGTCTTGTGTCAATGTGGGGGAAAGGCTAGCCACCTTCTACAATTTGACATTTGTATAGACTCAGAAGTTCAACGGATATTAAGGTCTCGTCTTGTGTCAATGTTGGGCGAAGGGCTAGCCACCTTCTACCATTTGACATTTGTATAGACTCAGAAGTTCAACGGATATGAGATCTCGTCTTATGTCAATGTGGGGGAAAGGCTAGCCACCTTCTACCATTTGACATTTGTATAGACTCAATAGTTCAACGGATATGAGACTTCGTGTTATGTCAATGTGGGCGAAGGGCTAGCCACCTTCTACCATTTGACATTTGTATAGACTCAGAAGTTCAACGGATATGAGGTCTCGTCTTGTGTCAATGTGGGGGAAAGGCTAGCCACCTTCTACCATTTGACATTTGTATAGACTCAATAGTTCAACGGATATGAGACTTCGTGTTATGTCAATGTGGGCGAAGGGCTAGCCACCTTCTACCATTTGACATTTGTATAGACTCAGAAGTTCAACGGATATGAGATCTCGTACTGAGTCAATATGGACGAAGGGCAACCTTTTACCATTTGACATGTTTTCTCTAAACAACTGTGTGCAAAAAGCAAACTGTTCAACAATTATGTAGATCCCTTTCAAATAGTTTTAGCATAGTATCTGCTCACCATAAATGGGATGAATGAGCTTGAAATTAAAATGTAGGTATATATTAGACCCAGACGTCTATGTGACCTAGTTGAAAGTCTTTATCATGACAATGTTGAGGTCAAATGATTTGGTGATTTTTTTACATTAATTATTTAACATATTATACACACAAAATATAGATAGGAAAAAAGGGAAATTTACAACATTGTACAATTTAGCTGTTTATTCCAAGGGAAATCTCTTGCAGCAGTCCGAAATAAGGAAAAAACATTAAACGGTAGACGACATGTGTAAACAAAACAAATGGAATAAAAAAAGAACGAAACATGCAAACACTTAAAATTAACCTACCACGTATTTATTCTATTATAGCTTTTATTATTCACTAAATAAATGATTTGATTTGATTTAATAGTCTTGAAATTACATCTCAATCACATTTTATGCTTGTTCTCCATGTAGGATGAACGAGCTGCCATATTTTGAGCTTACCTGTCCTCGTGCCTCAACCAAAGTAGGCTCAAACGGTTTATTCTCGGAACACAATCTGCTACTGCAACCAAATTAAAGCTTACCGGTTCTACTAAGTCAGACAGAAGAAGTTATAACTCCAAAATACTCCTGTTTGTTAGTAGGCAAACAAGATTAGGATATTTTACATTAGATTTTGTACGTGGAAGTTACTACTCCTAGTAATACTTGGAGCGACACCGTACAAGCTATGAACGAAACAACATGAATAAAGTCCTGAATCGCGCATACGAAATTCCTTATCGTGTTTCGCCGCGAGTTATCACTTATTTCGGCGTTAGTCGTGAAGACATCGTTGTTCGGAGGGCTCCTATCTTACCTGAAGATGTCCTGTGTATGGTCGAACCACGTGACGTGTCGAAATGTTTCTCGATTTTTCGGGAAATTATTGTTGCGCGGGAATTGTGACAAAGATATTTTTAATCTATCTCTTGCTTACAATGGATTTCCGCAAAGTAACGCCTGAATCAATAAATTATATAAATACAACACCCAACCATCATCGGTTGAGCCGCAGCCCCGGGCACATCTATCCGGCCAGTGGAAGATCTTCCCTTTGGTGGGGAGTATCATCCACTCCCAATACACTAAATATATGGCGAAAGTTTAAAAAAAACATTTGTTGCTTCCCATGACATAATTATGTTAATTTACATTATAAGGTTAAAAGTTTTTTAAACATTAAAATTCAGCCACCCCTGTTCTCTGACATGTACTGATGGGAAATGTGTGCTATATATAAATGGGCGTTTGTTTCTTTAAACAAATTGGGGTAAAAAATTAACCTCATAGACTCATTTGTGAACTTGATTTACACTTAAGTATTAATTCAACTTTTAAGAAATGAGGCCATTGAGATGTTTCTCAGCCACTAAAATGTAATAAAACGTACTTTCACATTTTTATTTTACTTTTATGTTATCTGGGTTTTACATAATTTTCAAAAATTATTGGTTTGTGTTATTATTGTGAATTGTGGGTGTGTTGATCTGTTAACCTACATGGTAATATTGAATATATAAATAAAAGTCCAAAGCTCAACAGAAACCTTCCCAATATCTTCATGAAATTTTCTATCTTCATTGTTAAAAAAGCAACGTTAGATAAGAATTATCTTACGTGTTTTCCCTTGTGTTCGGTGTAAAGCCATTTTAGGGATATTAACCCTTAACCGGAATAGCTAAATTATTCCACATTGCTGGAATCATTGGTCCAATGGACCAATTATTTACCTATACAGGATCTAACTAAATTATAACAAGTTTTAAGTATATATACCTACATCAATTTATATTCATTTTAAATCTTGAGAATTTTTTTTTTACTTTACGTACAAATTTCGAAAAGTCTTATCTTTATTGCGCAGTAGGTATCGGTAAATCTTTAGTAATGTCCTTTGGGGTAGTTGTACTGTCACCAACTCTCCACATCGTGCCGGAATTCAATTTCGATTCAGCAACCTTTACATGCCTCAATTCAATGAGGATATAAAAAACCCGTGAGAGCATAAAATGCGTTTATAAATTAGGAGGAAATATTTATGCTTACAATACTTAAATTACTTACGATACATAAATCTGTAAATTTTTCTAGAAATATTTTCTCGATGGCATAGTATTGTTATAAAAACTTATATCGAAATATGTCGTATGTATTAACAAATAAAAAATAATTATGTATAAACATACATAATTATGTTTATTCGTTATTTAGTATCGACCATAACACAAGTTCTTAATGATTCTTATCTATCTTGGAACTATATAAATAGTGTAATTGTCAGAAATTATTATTTTATTTAAATTATATTGAAGTAAGACAAATACCATACCAAACTTTTTAAAAAAAATTATACTTAGTGGCATAATGAGTGAGTGATACAAAAATATTTTCATAAAAAAACTCCTCTATGGCATAGGTATTGCAATAAAAACTTATATTGTCATACCAAGAACCTAATTGGTCCCACTTTTATTAAATTCAGGAAGCTGAATGTCATAAAATTAAGGTTATGTTACGAATAAATTGCGATATAAAATCTGATATGACGCTACTTTGTGACAGAAACGAAGACATTTTGAATGGAGCACAATTTTATTGGTTTTTTTTATATTTTTCATTTTATTTGGGTGTATAGGATATCTACCAAGATCTTGTACCCACTACCTCATGAGCGGAGTTCAAATAACCTAGGTAATAAATAAATAATTACTACGAGTAACACTTACACCAATTAATTAGTTTCAAGATAAGTATAATTAAGATCATGTTTTATGGATACTAAATAACGGATAAAAATTCATAATTTCATTTTATTTTACAATATATTCTTAATATAATAATATATAGGGAACCAGAACAAATATTAATGTTCACGCACACAAATATTTGTCCTGAGTGGGACCGAACCCACGACCTTGGATTGGAGCGCGGGTAACTTGCTACCACGCCATATCGGTCGTCAAAAGTAACGTAAAGTAAACGTAATGAACTTAAAATACGAACATTGGTCCGCCTAATAGATTAAGTGCAGATATAACAAAGCACATCGAGAACACACGGTGTGTGTGGAAAGTTGAAGACCTCAGGATCCCAAGCCAACCTCACCTGCAAGTGATGCACCTGCCGATCAACGGACGAGGCTCTGGCGAACACAACAGTGCCCTAATACGTGGGACCAATAACATAATTAGCGAATTATGTTGTTATGTCTTTGCCTACCCGTTCGGGCAATCAGACGTGATAGTATGTATGTATGTATGTATGGATGTATGGATGTATGGATGTATGGATGTATGGATGTATGGATGTATGGATGTATGGATGTATGGATGTATGGATGTATGGATGTATGGATGTATGGATGTATGGATGTATGGATGTATGGATGTATGGATGTATGGATGTATGGATGTATGGATGTATGGATGTATGGATGTATGGATGTATGGATGTATGGATGTATGGATGTATGGATGTATGGATGTATGGATGTATGGATGTATGGATGTATGGATGTATGGATGTATGGATGTATGGATGTATGGATGTATGGATGTATGGATGTATGGATGTATGGATGTATGGATGTATGGATGTATGGATGTATGGATGTATGGATGTATGGATGTATGGATGTATGGATGTATGGATGTATGGATGTATGGATGTATGGATGTATGGATGTATGGATGTATGGATGTATGGATGTATGGATGTATGGATGTATGGATGTATGGATGTATGGATGTATGGATGTATGGATGTATGGATGTATGGATGTATGGATGTATGGATGTATGGATGTATGGATGTATGGATGTATGGATGTATGGATGTATGGATGTATGGATGTATGGATGTATGGATGTATGGATGTATGGATGTATGGATGTATGGATGTATGGATGTATGGATGTATGGATGTATGGATGTATGGATGTATGGATGTATGGATGTATGGATGTATGGATGTATGGATGTATGGATGTATGGATGTATGGATGTATGGATGTATGGATGTATGGATGTATGGATGTATGGATGTATGGATGTATGGATGTATGGATGTATGGATGTATGGATGTATGGATGTATGGATGTATGGATGTATGGATGTATGGATGTATGGATGTATGGATGTATGGATGTATGGATGTATGGATGTATGGATGTATGGATGTATGGATGTATGGATGTATGGATGTATGGATGTATGGATGTATGGATGTATGGATGTATGGATGTATGGATGTATGGATGTATGGATGTATGGATGTATGGATGTATGGATGTATGGATGTATGGATGTATGGATGTATGGATGTATGGATGTATGGATGTATGGATGTATGGATGTATGGATGTATGGATGTATGGATGTATGGATGTATGGATGTATGGATGTATGGATGTATGGATGTATGGATGTATGGATGTATGGATGTATGGATGTATGGATGTATGGATGTATGGATGTATGGATGTGTGGATGTGTGGATGTGTGGATGTATGGATGTATGACTGTATGTATGTACATATGTATGGATGTATGTAACAAAGAACATAGATGAAACTAAAAGTGTGTAATTTATTGATTCAAGCGATACTTTGCGGAAATCCATTGTGCTTACAACTTTGTGACAAATCCCGCGTAACAAAGTGTCCGTAGTAAGGAAAGGCACGTGTCTTGTTTCATGAATTTTGCGGAGTTTACAATGGCGCGGGAATTGTCACAAAGTTATTTAAATACATCACTTCAATCAGAGTGTGAGTCAATATTGCCAACTGTGATCGTAGTATAAGGAATTGAGCCATGTCTATACCCTTTTTTTTATTTACGTCGGTAACAAAATGGATTTACTCACTGTTTCCCGGCCAAAGAGGGACCACAGGGGCCCCCTGCCCCCCTGCCTAAGACCCTCCTGGCACGCCCGCTGCGCCCTCCAAAGGTCCCTCTTAGTTTCCCCCCCGGTAGTCAGTACTAAGGGCACTCAGAGTCGCCGAGCTCTGGGTGTTACCTCTTCCCCACCACGACAAGGTGGAGACCAGTCGGGGGAGCCCTGTCTACCCCTACGAGAATAAGGCGTAATGATATTATGTATATATTAAGTACAAGTCTTGTAGTAAAATTATGATAATTATTTTCATTCCTCAACTGAAACTGAAATACAACAGAGGTGAAATAAAAAAGCAAAAGAAATAAAATCTAGACCTTTACAATTCAAGAATACCTTAAAAAGATCGTTGAAAAAACATAACAAAAGATAGCATTAACATTTTCAGTGAAACGTTAAATCAAAACCTTATGAAAAAGATTTAATTGAATTTTTAAAATTCTACAGGGAACATTAACTGTAGATGTTTAACCTTGGAAAGAGTATTCTAATAATCATTATCACTTTTAAAACAGTTTTTAAAAGAAACTCTTGAAAAGCATTCGTACTTACTATTTTACAACCGTTCCGTAACACAAGTTCTTAGTTACTTACTAAGGTATCTTGGAACTGAATAATAGGTGTGATTATAAGAGAATATTTATTTATTATTTATTTAAAGTATCAAGTATTTCGTAAATTTTGTAGATGTAAGTCATACTTTTTCTTAAATAGAAACAAGCAAAAAACAGACAGTTTCTGTTTTCCTGAGACTATGGAAATTTGTACGATGACTAATAATGAATAAACAATCGAGGATAATCTAAATCATGTAACGAGAACAGAAAAGAAGCAGTATGATTATTACTGGTTGGAGAGATAAAGCACGATTAAAGAAAATATAGATTGAGTGCGTGAAATCAAATGATCTGTAAAGGAGTGAAGCGCTCGAAGTTCTGCGGTGCTCGGTGGTCGGAAACGATTCAGAGGTGACCGTTTGTGTGGCATTTGATATCGAGCGCTTCCGTGCTTCGATAGACACATTAAGCCGTTGGTCGCGGTTATCATTAAATGTGATAGTCGTTAAGCCATAGACGCCTAATGGACGGCTTAAAAAAATCTAATGTAGAACCCAGAATAACCTGCCGTTTTCATGCTAGGCTGTAATGTTGCTTTTGATGCAAAGATTTCGTCACAAAAATATATACATACATAAGTTTTTGTAAACTTACAAAACTTGCAAATTTCATTATATAGGAATTTTACTTACACAGTCACACACACACGCACTCACACACTCCCTAACACACATACGAGTATATCTTGGTAACATTGGTATCCTATTTTTCTTAATTACTCAATATATTCTGTAACATCATGGGAAAGAGCACGTCTTCCCGGACACAAATACTGCATTACTTACTGGGAAGACTTAACACGTGTAATTGATTTTATATTGAGCAACAAAAACTGGAGTGACCGAACGAGGAGAGTTTGCAAGCTGAAGTGGCAATGGGCGGGGCTCATAGCACGAACAACCGACGACCGATGAGGCGTTAAGGTTCTTCAATGGCGACCGCGAACCGGCAAACGTAGTAGAGGGCAGGGAAGCTGTCTTTTATGCGATGGACTGATAATCTGGTCAAGGCAGCGGGAAGCCGATGGATGCAGGCGACTCAGGATCGCTTAATGTGGAAATCTATTAGGAAGACCTATGTTCAGCAGTGGACGTCTAATGGCTAAGATGATGATTTATAAAAACTATTTTTAGTTTTCAAGTGCGTAAAGTATAGTATAAGTATAGGTGTAGGGATCCTACCAAGACCCAAGGAGCCGAAGCCAACCTCACCTGCAAGTGGTGCACCTGCCGATCAACGGACGAGGCTCTGTCGAACATAACAGTGCCCGGTAAGCGGCAACAGGCTCGCCACCTATTACGTGGGACCAACTAAACAATTGGAGAAGTGTGGGCGTGTTAATATGCCTCTGCCTACCCTTTCGGGGAAATAGGCGTGTATGTATGTATAAAAGAAGTGGATAAGTTTACGACGAATACCAGGAGTGAATGAAATGAAAATATATGAACTCTTGGTAGAAGTATTATTTGGTCATGGGGAACGAAAATGCCTGCACAGGTGAATATACAATCCAGAATAACCTCCCGTTCTCAGGCTAGGCTGTGTTGTTGTTGTTGTTTTGAATACATTACCGGGCCCGAGAGAGGTAAATGGCAAAATAATGGACAAGAAACGGTCGAATACGGGCTGGGAGATTCATTTCGACGTTGTTTAGAAAACGATCGCAATTACGTATACATTCAAAGGGAGTCTCTATTAATATATCGCACCCCCGGTGTTACAACGTCACTTTTGCAATTTTGTCAAAATAAATCAAATTATGAGAATAATTACGAATATACCAAGCAGTAAGATGTTTCGTTTTACTGTGAAATGAAGTCTGAAATAAAGGCTTAAATAATACTAGTTCATCATCATCATCTCAGCCCATTAACGTCCCACTACTGAGCACGAGCCTCCTCTCACATATCAAGGTGTGAGGGTATTGGGTCATACTCCACCACGCTGACCCAGTGCGGATTGGCGGAGGCAGGTGTATGGCGTCCTGCTGTGAAATTATCAAGCCGCCCATTAGGCCTCTAAAATGGCCTAACGACTACCACATTTAGTGATAACCGGGACCAACGGCTTAACGTGCCTTCCGAAGCACGGAAGCGCTCGATATTAAATGCCACACAAACGGTCACCCATCCAAGGACTGACCTCTGTAAACTCTGCTGTACTTCAGTGATCGTTTCCGACCACCGAGCACCGCAGAGCTACGAGCGCTTCTATCGCGAGAGCGACATTACTAGTTAATGTTTTAAATTAAGAAGAACTATGTTTTATAACAGGATATTTAATTTGGAAACGATTCTCCTGCAAGATTAAATTATTTGCAGAAGTGACGGTGTAGCACAGGGGGTGCGATATGTTCTTTGTTAGTGGTGGTTATATCTGCACATAGACCATTTTGTGGACCAATGTTCCTCTTTTAGGTTCATTACATTTAGGTTACGACCGATATGGCGAGTATACCCGCACTTCGCTCCTGCGATCGTGCGTTCGCTTCCCATATAGGACAAATCTTTGTGTGCATAAACATAAGTATTTGTATTGGTCTGGGTTTTTTCCTTTATGTATCGCACTGTTTATACTATAGGACCCTAATTAGAAAAATCATGATTTTTGGGAAAATGCGTTTAAAGATATTTTACTTTCACAAAATCGATCATAACTACATAATTTTTTTTTAAATGTACCCTTATAGTAGGAAATCTGCGATATATTAAATTGTGTATTTAAGTATGTTCATCATTTATTTAGTATCCATAACACCAATACTTAATGATACTTATCTTTGATGTAGTTATCAGAAAATATTTATTTACTTATTATTTAATAATTGGTATATAGGGATCCTACAGGGTGCATAGGGATCATACAAAGACCTGAGAAGCCCAAGCCAACCTCACCTGTAAGTGGTGCAACTGCCGATCAACGGACGAGGCTCTGGCAAACATAGCAGTACCCGGTAAATAAATATTTTTTTACGTTACTGAGGTAACATAAAATTGAATTAAAATTGTAATAATGACACTCCCTTAACTTAAACGCTTTAATTTCAAGCTTTCAAATTACATTTGGTTATTGTTTAAATGTTGTATACTTTTACTTAAAACAACGTTTGAATGAAGTTGCGGTTGAGTCGATTTGATTGTTTCTGAGTGTATTTAAACAAATGATAAACAAATAAATATTTATTTGCTAACAATTCCAAGATATATATCATTAAGAACTTGTGTTATGGATACTAAGTAACGGATAAACATATAATATATTAATACTTTTTTCTTAAACACCATATTATTAATATATATGAGAACACCTAGACCAGAACAGATTTGTCCTGTGTGGGAATCTGCTCGGGTTAAGAGGTCGTTTTCTAGAAAACCGTGGAGCGAGACATGGAATTGTCAAAATAAAAATTCTGACAATTACACCAATTATTTAGTTCCAAGAAAAGTATCATTAAGAACTTGTGTTATGGATACTAAACAACGGATAAACATACTTACACACTTTTTTTTTGTAAATATATACTTAATTATGTATATTATGGGAAGACCCCTAGACCAGAACCAATATTCATGTTCATGCACGAAAAGATTTGTCCTGTGTGGGAATCGAACCCACGATCTCTTCAGTGAAGTGCAGGTATACTGATCTCCACGCCACTAACTTAAGTATTTTTTTGAATAACATACACATATATACAATCAAGCCTGTTCTTCTGAAAGCTAGTTATAGGCATATTATCCGCCCACATTTCCCCAACGTTTTATTGGTCTTACGTAGGTGGCAAGCCTCAATAGGCTTACCGGGAACTGTTCAATTGCCAGTGCCTGATCGGCAGTTGCACCACTAGCAGGTGAGATTGGATTGGGTTCCTAAGTTCTTGGATACCTATAGGTACACCCATGATGTAATAAATTTGTTTACTTTATTTTATAAAATTATCAAAATTTTTAGCGTCCTTCCAAGGTAAACACGCCTTTATTTGCTGCCTCCGCCTTTATTTCAGGTTCAGAGGCAACATTTTCTGTTTTGAATACATTATCTCCGGAACGAGTAGCGTTAATGAAATAATAATTGCGCATTTCGCTAATGTTTCGTCCAAAATATTATCTCTTCATAGTTGGGGTCTAAGTGGAATGTTTTGATCATCATTTCAGCCATATAAAGTCCACTTCTTCTGTGGGTGTATAGGGATCCTACCAAGACCTAAGAAGCCCAAGCCAACCTTACCTGCAAGTGGTGCACCTGCCGATCAACGGACGAGGCTCTGGCGCACAACAGTGCCCGGTAAGCGGCTATGGGCTCGCCACCTATTATGTGGGACCAACTATATAATGGGCGAAGTGTGGCCATATAAAATGACTCTGCCTACCCCTTCAGGGAAACAGGCGTGAATGTATGTATGTATGTAAGTCCACTTCTAAACATTGGCCTCCCCAATAGATTTAGGTAATTATATTGTGACACCACGCTGGGCAGGCGGGTCCAAGTCAGTACGCAGGATGACGCTGCTGCCCATCATCCGGTAGGATTTCTCTTCGTCGACTGTTACGACTCCCCGTGAGATGAAAAGGCGTGGCACTACTCTAGGCCGGTATCACATGGCACAATTAATGAAATGTTTTATTGATTTTTAAGAATGTTGAATACCGTAAAGTGTATATGTCGGAGAATGAAACGATTATTTATTTATTCGAGTGGCAACACTACAATAAATGTCGTTAACTTCATGTCAATGTCAACGTTGACAGTTCTTCTTTCTTTCTTTCTTTTAAAAATGGCTTCGTGCGTCTAGCACATTTAGCCAGTGTCAAGTAAGTGATATATTAATGATATATGAGAATGAGTCGTGATAAAGATGATAAATCGAAGATGAAATACCCTCCCCTAAACCCCTTGAGTCCTCAGTAAAGATGTGAGAGAAAATTTGAAAAGTGATGTTGCACTGTTTTGTTTGATTTACCAACACTCATATATGTTCACAAACACTTAACGGTTAATAATCCACAGTTAATGTTAGAAATATCACAAATTTTAGAAAATAAAACAAAACTGCAAACAGGACGCTTCACTTTCCCGCCAAGATGTCAACGTTGACAGTTTGTTATAAAGTTGTCTATGTGTCAGTTCAATCAGTCAGTAGTGTGTACGTCAATCGAGCACTTCACTTGCTCCCGAGGTGTCGCCTGCGCCGGTTGTGCGCACTGATCGTATGAAATATCAAGAAGGCGGACGAAGATCACCAACACGTAGATTTATATACATTCCAATCTGCGACATATACTTACAGCCGGACTGGAGCGTAGACAATGCTCTTAGCTTCACGGTACCATACAAATATGCAATCACACAAAAGCATAATTTCACGCCCATATTATATCCGATTGGAGTGGGCAGAAACCTTTCTACAAATAATAAAAAGGATCTATATAGAAGTGGAAAAGCTCGCTTTTTGTACAAATATTTCTGTATTATTACAAAGGTTGCCTGAAAGTTATGAAATGAAATACAATTTATTCGCCTTTGAAAAGGTACACTAAATATAATGAGTTCTGTCTGTTCTGTCTATTCAGCCATTAACTAATAGCACGCAAATAGGTTTCACAATAAAATTATAAGTATGTAAAAGATAGGTCATATTAATTAATATGTTAATAATTCACAAACCATATAAAAAGTCTGGTCCGTAAGCCAACGTGATCGTTCTTAGCGATAAGGTTGCCTGTGTTCTTTTGCATTGTTATTGTAAATGTTGTTGTGTTTTTGGGTGCATAGGCTTCAGACATCCTAAAAGCCCAAGTAAAACTCACTTGCAGTGGTGCACCTGCCAATCAACGGACGAGGCTCTGGCGAACATAAACGTTCCCAGTAACCGGAAAAAGGTTCGCATTCTATTACGTAGGACCAATAACATAATCAGCGAAATGGTATATAATAGGTTGGGGAAAAAGTCTTTTCGTATTTTTGTATGAAAAGTCAAGACATTTTTTTCAAAGTTTATTTACATTTATTTACAATATATATGTACCGTTTTGTTGAATAACTTTCTGCCATTTTGTGGGCAGAGACATTATCCCGTTACTGTAGAAACTTTGGGACTTCTGATCAAAAAAACGGGACAAATAGTTTTGGCAGTCCTCTCTTGAGGTCAACCTTACAGAACCTAAAGAATTCTGCAGAGACCGAAACAGGTGAAAATCTGAAGGCGCAAGGTCAGGGCTATATGGTGGATGCACTAGGACCTCCCAGTCGAACTCTCTTAATATTTGCTGAGTGGCTAAAGATGTGTGTGGTCTAGCGTTATCGTGATGAAAGACCACACCCTTCCTGTTGATCAATTCCGGCCGTTTTCTCTCGACTGCTTCCTTTAATCTCATCAGTTGCTGGCAGTAAAGATCAGAATCGATGGTTTTGCCGGGCGGTAAAAGCTCATAACAAACAATGCCCTTCCAATCCCACCATACACACAGCATCACCTTATTTCGTGTTAGGCCAGGTTAGGCCACAGTCTGTGAAGCCTGGCCAACTTTCGACCACGACCTTTTTCGCACGTTCTTGTCGTACGTGATCCACTTTTTATCGCCAGTTATCAATCTCTTCAAAAACGGCTCGGTTTCATTACGTCTCAATAATGAATCGCAAATGAGTACACGGTTCATTAAGTTTCTTTGAGTGAGCTCGTGTGGCACCCAAATATCGAGCTTTTTTGTATAACCAGCTTTCTTCAAATGGGTCAAAACTGTTTTGTGGTCAATTCCCAGTTCTTCAGCTACATCGTAACTACTAATATGCCGATCTTGCTCCACTCTTTCAAAAATGGCGTCCATTTTATTCGTAACAGGGCGACCAGAGCGAGGTGCATCTTTAACATCAAAATTTCCGGACTGAAAACGTTTGAACCAAATTTGTGCTACTCTTACTGACACTGCATCAGGTCCATAAACATCACAAATTTTTTTCACTGCTTGAGTTGCATTTTTGCCTTTTTTATAATAAGATTTTAAAATGTATCGAATTTCTTCATTAGATTCACTCATTTTAACGGAGAGAAAAACAAATGAAAAATAGCAGGAAACAACTTTTTTTTATTTTTTTCTTTTCTTTATAATGGAACCTTTTTAATGTTACCAAAACCAGCCAGACACAAATAGTACAGTCAAAAAAAAATTATAATAAGTTTAAACCTACGTTATGCGAAAAGACTTTTTCCCCGACCTAATATATATATATATATCAGTCGTCCGTTACGCTAGATCGCTTTTATACGCTGATGATTTAAAAATTTTCATGGAAATTAAATCCATTGAGGACTGCTTGTTGCTCCATAGGAAATCGACGCCGTTAACGATTGAAGTGTCACTAATAAAATGGAATTTAACTGTGCCAAGTGCTATGGAATGACTGTCGGACGCATGTTTCACCCTATTGAATTTCAGTACATATTAGGCTAAAATTTAATAACAAAATCTACAGCCATAAAAGATCTAGGGGTAACATTCGATCGAAAACTAACTTTTCATGACCACATAACCGCTGTCGCAAAGGAGTACCAACCAACCAACGTTTGGGTTTTGTATTGCGAAACTCACGAGACTTTAGGACTGACGGAGTAGTGAAACTGATCTTTAGTGCGCTGGTCCGAACAAAACTTGAAGCCAGTGCAAGTGTGTGGCAGCCACATGAAAGCAAATATATACTGCTTTTGGAAAAGGTTCAGAAGGCATTCCTTAGGTTTTTGTATAAACGTAGATACGGTTACTACCCTTATATGTATCCTACCAAGTTTCTCCTTGGCCAATTAGAATACAATTCTTTAGAGGTAAGAAAAGCCTGTGATCAAATCATCACTATAATTAAAATTTTACGTGGCAGAATAGACTCTCCTGATCTTCATGGTGAGCTGTGTCGACTTTATGCACCCGATAATTAATATAGGAGCAGGAAACATAAACTGTTTGCATGGCCAACCTGCCGAACCGTTGCCCGCTCAAAATCACCCATTCCGCGGACACTCAACGCACTTAATGCCATCCTGGATGCAGCACCCGACTGTGATTTGTTTGCGGATGGATGGCCTGAGATTTTGTCAGTGTGTCTGAGGTATTGTGAGAGAATGGGATAAAAGATTTTTTTATGTGTGAGATTTTTATATTATATTTAACTTTTACTGTTTTTGATGATTAGTGTAATTGGTGTATTCCGTTCTGATTAAATTAAGCACCACGCTGGTTAGACGGGATTTTGATCGCAGTTCAAGCCAGTACGCAGGATGACTCTGCTGCCCATCATCGTTGACTCTTACGACTCCCCGTGAGATGTGGGGGGGGGGGGGGGGTCGCACTTGTCTAGGCCGGTAGCACACGGCATTAGATTACATTACATTTGGGTATTATCCAATAAGCGTGGTGATACGCTTGGCAGGCGGGTTGGTGATCGCAGTTCAGGCCAGTACGCAGGATGACGCTGCTGCCCATAATCCGCTAGGGTTACTTCTCGTTAACTCGTACGGCACCACAATCTGCTTTGTATTTACGTGTGTGTAAAATTAATGTTTATAGATACGCGACAATAAAGCGGCACTAACAGATTTCCCGAGCAATGTAACATCTGTCTCTTCGATCGCTCGCTTCGCTTGTTCTTCATTAGGGTTGGTGCTCGTAAGGAAATATTTTCTATGTAGACACATTTTGATATTACATACATACATAAATTCACGCTTATTTCCCCGAAGGAGTAGGCAGAGGCATATAATATGCCCGCACTTCGCCAATTACATAGTTGGACCCACGTAATAGATGGCGAGCCTATTGCCGCTCAAATCTCGCTCGGAACTTTAATATTCGCCAGAGCCTCGTCCGTTGATCAACAGGTGCACCACTTGCAAATGAAGTTGGCTTGGGCTTTTTTGATATTATCCTCTAAAATTCTATGTATGAGGACTTACAATATAAATAATTATGAGACATGGCGCTGATATCAGTAACATTTGACCGTGGAACGGAATACTATTGCAATAAAAAATAGTGAAGAATTATTTTACAATTATGGAATTGTTTTTTAAATCTAACAAGATTTGTTATCGCATATTTTTTTTAAATTTGTCGCTTTGCCTAAAATAAGTTAAAACCGTGGTAAAAACTTGCAAATTTCGTTCCTGTCATCAAACACTCTACTATCCGAACTGTAATTTCTAGTAACAGAGATTCATAAATAATGCGCTTTCGTCTTCTGTTATCAATTTCAACTTAACTTTCTTACAAGCGCTTCATATTTCAGCATGGTTTTCATCATATCAGGCTTACAAAGTCCACTGCTGAATATTGGCCTCCCCAATAGATTATATTTTTTGGGGTACGGCAGAAGGGTTGGTGATCGCAGTTCCAGCTAGTACGCAGGACGACGCTGCTGCCCATCCGGTAGGACTTATCTTTGTCGGTTGTTACGACTCCTTGTGAGTGGAAGTGGCACTATTATAGACCTGCATGGTATATACATATGAGTAAAATTTATATTTATAGATACCAGACAATAAAGCGCCACAAGCGGATTTCCGAAGCAATGTAACATTTTATTTTATTGACGTGACAACGTCTTAAATTAGGTTGCGGCTGGGAGTCACTTATGAAAAAGTGTAACGCTCGGTAACGTTACGATGAGTCACCGAACGAGAGAGAGGCCCGGCGAATGCCTTGCGTCTCTCTCCCACTCAACTATGATCGGTCTGCCGCGCGCGCAGCACTAGTGTACAATGTTTTAGTAAACAAAATATATTTCTATAGTTAAAATTTGTGCAATTCTTATTTTCATTCAATTCCTTGTTCCTATTGTGCAATTTAATTATATTCATATCAATAAATATTCTACCGAGAAAAAGACGTTGTCACGTAAAATCTTCGCCCGTAAAAACGACTTTACAGGCAACCATTTTTTTTATTTATTTTATTTTATTTTACAATTTTGGGAAAACTTACGGCTAATTACAATATTATCTTAAATTTACGTTTATAACAAGGCCAATTACAAGTTTCCACTTATAATTATTTCTATAACAAAGTGAACTTATATGGAGGACTAAACCCCGCTAATTGCAAAGCATTAACAAGTGCAAACTAAACAAATACCTACTACATCCGAAACTCATAATGCAACGTATGTACATGCATATTTAAAAAAAATATTAAACACTGCGATGACAATAAATAAACTTATTAAACTAAATTATTGATATAAATAAACACTAATATTTTAAGTTTCAAAAAAGTTTCTACTTAGAATAACTTTGAGTGAAGCTATACTCGTATGGTGTAAATCTAAGTCGACAGCCCGACATTCTTGGTTAAATGTACGGCATGCCCTTACTATATATGAATTTCCCCTATAATTAGTTCTCACAGCCGGGGTTGAAAGAAGGTCATGCCTTCTCAGAAAAGCAGAAGGCACACGCAGTCCAATCTCAGCAAGCAAATCAGATACGCAAATTGAACCATTCATTATCTTAAATAAGAATGTTAAGTCTGCTATTTTTCTCCTTATTTGTAGCGGCAAAATATGAAACCTTTTACAACGACTAATGTAATTAGGCTGATACGAATTGGCACGATACTGAACATATCTTAAAAATTTACGTTGAATGCCCTCAATACGATCAATGTAAATGTTATAGTGGGGGTTCCAAATTTGTGAAGCATATTCAAGATGACTACGGACGAATGCACAGTAAAGAATTTTCATTGTTTTAATGTTTTTAAAGTCAGATGACATTCTACAAATGAAACCTAACGCTGTCTCTTCGGTCGCTCGCTTCGCTCGTTCTCCACTAGGGTTGGTGCTTGTTCACCTCCGCGGTCTGCCCCGCTTGGGCGGGGCACCGGCGAGTCCTCATAGCGGCAATCGGTAGCGGCGACCTTTCGCGTTGGTAGAGACCATGGTCCGGAGCCCTTCCGCTTCACTCACAGCGGAAGACAATCATTTGATGACTTTCCATCCAAAAAAAAAAACCGGCCAAGTGCGTGTCGGGCCACGCGCAATATAGGGTTCCGTAGTCACCCTTTGCCATAATGTCGCTATATGAACAGGTTCAGCTATTCCCCGATAGATATCACTACTACGGTATGAATGAAATTTTAATACATTTAATACAAAAATTTATTTGATTGTCGTCCATTACTCGAAAACCAGTAAAGCCTACTTAGCCGTGATAGTTTTCCTTTTAACTTCATTATATATACTACTATTGTGAATTTTTTCAGCCACTCTGAAAGTACCGTTTACCTGGTGGGGGGGGCGGATACTGAACTCTATAAATTTTTTCCACTTTAAAGCTTAATGTTTCGAAAACGGATCCCTAAATCGAAAAATGGTTTTAAGAAACTCGTATTACTTTTGAAAGACCTTTCTAACGATACCCAACATGATAAGATAGACTCGAGAAAAAAAAATCATTCCTACTTTACGTGTAGGGGAGGTACGTTACAAAACAATATTTTTAAAAATGTTATTCTACAGGTTTGTCGACGTGATTAATATGTATACCCACACCAATTTTCAGCTGTCTAATGTTAATAGTCTCTGCGCTAACCCGCGGACGGACGGACGGACGGACGGACGGACGGACATGGCGAAACTATAAGGGTTCCTTGTTTACTACGGAACCCTAAAAAAGGGTTGGTGCTTGTAAGAAAATATTTGCTACAGACATATTTTTATTCAAACCTTTGGATAACAAGAATTCCACTGCCGAACATAGGCCATCTTAATTATTTTTCATATCAAGCGATATTAAGACGTCTGCATCCACCAACTACACGAAGCCTTGACCAGACAATCGACCAATGTGGTGGGAGGCCGTTCTCTGCTACGTTTGCCAGTACGCCATTGGCCAACACCAAAACTATGTCTGGCTATGTCAGTCACTCCAGTTCTCTTACGTGTTTTCTATGTAATGAATCTATTACAAAGGGATACTGCAAGCATATCTCTACTCATTGCATGATGAGTGACACTCAGCTCTTTTATAAGGCCTATTAGTAAGACCGTTTACGTCGCATTGCTATATGTCATCACGGGCAACACACACTGGTTGAAGAGATTTCTTGAGAACTCATTATATCTGCACTCAGCAACTAAAGTCCATCTAAAGTCCAAGCAACTAAGGTCATCCGAAGGTCGTGGGTTCCCTACAACAGTATGAATAGTGCAGCATCCAACTAAGGTTATCGGAAGGTCGTAGGTTCCTTACAACAGTATGAATAGTGCAACATCCTGCTTTGTCGAAAAGGCCTCGCACTCGGTGGCTTATTGTGGCGATGCTGCCTCACTAATTAACTTTTGCAACGTTTGACAGAAACGATGACAACGCGCGACTGTATCGATGCAAACGCTATCACATTTCTGCATTGATCCTGAATTAAATTTCCATTGCTACTTCAGCCAGCACGACAGGATCGCGGTACACAGGCAAATCTATGTGAAGGTACACAGTTAGCCATAGCATTGTGATGGTATCGATGCGAAAGCATTTGCAATTCAAACCTTTCTGTGTTAATGTTAAATCACGTCAGCATCGCAACTGGAGAAAGAAAAAACGCAAGCAGTGACAGCAAACCAACAATTTTGATGAGAATGCTCGATAGCATCGCTACAAAAAGCCGTGGAAGTGGCCTCTGAGAGCCCTCGCTACTAATACGAGTTGGTTGCATTCGCAACGCGATACAACATCGCAACTTTATCCCTGCAAAGGCGCACCGTGTCAGACAACATCGGAGAGAGAACGGAGGGAGGATGGCGCGTGACTGGAGAATCGAGCATTAGCCCAACACAGACAAATCGAGAAACATCAAAACTAAAATTCACTTTTTCATAGTGAAGGTCATGAAGTCACTTAAAATAAATAAAATAAAATATACTTAATTGTATTTCAGATCAACATTATCATTTAGATTTGTCAAACATACACACACACACAAAATTGAAATTCGATATATATTTTTAACAACAATGAAAGAGATATAAGCGGTACAATAATAAAGAAATAAAACCAAATGGGTTCTTTGTCAGAATTTGTCAAGGTTTGTCAGTTTATTCGTCTGTTGTGGTTTTTCTTAAGATTTGTCAGTCTGTCGGTGACTCTTATCGTGGGGATCTGTCAGTCAGCCTGGAGGGAGGGGATTGTCTGTCAGTCAGTCAGTCTGTCGGTGACTCTAACGAGGCTTCCAAAAGGCAACGAGATTGAGAACGATGCCTCAAGAAACTCATCTCGGCTTTTTACGATCGCCACTTCATTAGAGCTAGATCAGGCTAGGATAAGAAGTTGGCAAGAAACCCGGCAAGCACCAGAATTGCGACAGCATTTCGTTTCTATCGCGACTGAATCGTATTTATGTAAACGAGGGCCCGTACTGCAATATCATCGCGGCTGTATAGATGCGTACTGCAATATCATAGCTATTGCATCGCTAAAAATACTCCTAAAAGCAGCAGCAAAAAGCAGACCTAGCCTCTAAGACGCGAAGAGCCAACCCTAAGCCCAACCGACTATACCACATAACAATCCCTATTTGACATTAACGAGCAAACTTCAGCCATTAGATGAGATTGCGTCGGCTCAAGCACTCACTCCACGGATTCCGAACGAAAAAGGGGACAACGCAACGACGAGCCGTGTAATTTTATTTTGGTATTTGCTTACTATTCACACGTCGTGTAGTTTAATTGTTGCGTATGACGTTTATACATACAATTTGCTATAACGCTGTGACGCCACCGTGCAGGCGATGCGTCTTGAATGGCGTTAGGTATCACGCCATAATCTCGTAGGGGCAGGCAGATATATCATAGCTACAAACCCAGGCACTGGTGCCTCGCCCCTTTTCAACAGCGGTGGGCGTCGTCTGAAGTTTTTTTGTGGGTAGGACTGCGGTGGTCGCGTCTGCCGCAGTGAGCCCCACACCTTCTCCCGGTCTCCCCCTTTTGGCCGGGAGACAGTGCGTAAGCAGCATTTTTTTACAGAAATAAAAAAATAATAAAAAGGCAGATATGCCATTTTTTCACTTGCTTTGCCAGTGTTCTCATGCACTCCCGCCGACAAGGGTGCCTTAGGATAGCTTTGTCGTCAACTCCTTTGGTCATTACAATTTTACACATTTAGTAAATGGTCCACGCATACAATTTGCTATATAACGTTGAGACACTATCGTACAAGTGATGCGTCAATCCAGAATTATTTGGCATATATTAATTATACATACATATATGACGCTATTAGGGGTAGGCAGAAACCTCGACATGTGACATGAATTGCTCCTTTCTTTCTTAAGATAAGATGAGATATGTATAATCTTTAGATATTAGATTTTGTTAGTTTTAAGAACAACGGTAATCTTAAAATTTTACCTCTTTGATTGTATCAGATCTTAAGACATAATTTGAAAAAAGCCGAGATGATTTTCTTGAGGCCCTCTTCTCAATCTCGTTGCCTTTTGGAAGCCTCGTTAGAGTCACCGACAGACTGACTGACTGACGGACGATCCCCTCCCTCCTTTAAAATCACGACAGGCTAATTGACATATACCCCCGATAGGAGTCACCGACAGACTGACAAATCTTGAGAAAACCACAACAGACAGATAAACTGACAAATTCTGACAAAGAACCCATTTGCGTTTACTCCTTTATTATGGTACCGCTCATATTTCTTTCATTGTTGTTAAAAAATATATGGAATTTCCATTTTGTATAAATGTTTGACGAAGCTAAATGGTCATGTTGATCTTATAGACAATACAGTATATTTTAATTTTATTTTATTTTCCTCGCAAAAACTAAAAATTGATTTCTATTTCGTTGTAGCAAAGTTTAATTTACTGATATCTTTAGAATGACGTGCCGTATGGTAAGAGAAGACTTCACTTCGTTTACTGTTCTATTCCTTACAAACTATTCGCTGTACGCTATGCTTCTTCTTCTTGCCCGTTCTTTTACGATCAAGCTCCCGCCTTCAATGAATAATTCGGCTAGTAACTCGTCATGGTGGTGCAAAAATTACTTAATATTAAACACAGTGGGGCTTATTTCCAAGGGCTGTGGGACTGTCCGAAAGGGTTACCGCGGCCTCTGGTAGCAGGCACAACAAGGAACATGGATGGTTTTCAGTCGGTAAAAATCTGACACACCCTCACGCTTCACCCACAGCGGGAAAAGGTCATTAGATGATTTTCCTTCCGAAAAAAAGGGGGCTTATTACCAAACAAGATCTTAAGTCAGACAAGGTTTTAAACTAATCCCCCCGGACAGATATCCATAGTGAGCAAAAACGAGCAAAAAAATCACGATTGTTGTATAGAAGCCCCTAAAAAATATTTATTTCAGCATGTATTTGAAGTATTTGTTGATAGTAATATAGCGGCATCAGATATACATTATCTGTAAAAATTGCAACTATCCGACTGTCACGGTTCATGAGTCCAGGCTGGTCACAGACGGACGGCTGAGCACTCGCTCAGTAATAGTAATCCCGTTTTTTACCCTTTGGGTACAGAACCCTAAATAAAAATACCACTTTAGGAAATAAGACTTTTTTTTACAAAAAAGCAATCAACTCTTCCGTGGTCGCTGGAGTTAAAGTCTGAGTTTCCTCGTAAAAATTTCGTCTCATAAACACAGCATGTAAATGCCAAAAAATCTATTTAAAATCAGTCAGAAACGTAATAATCTTTTCAAAGCCATACAAAGCACCCAACTTAGGTCCTTATTGCTTCAAACCAGTAAAATGAATAATATATTCCCTCAAAACGCCCCCATTTCGTTGTTTCAACTCTCTTGAATATTTAAATAAATACTTAAAAGCTTTCGCTTAATTATCCGATAATGATTTGAGTCTTTTGTGGCCATAATGTTGCGCGTTTTCACGTTGCGGTTACTGGTAATGGAACATTAAGGTTAAATAAACATTTGGAATTTTTGGCTAATAAGTAGGTAAGTATAGAAAGCGGTCTTTGGTTCCCCAAAAACAGGGAGCAAAGTGAGTAATTTACCAAAGAGATTTTTTTTTCTTTAAAAAATGGCTTCGTGCGGTTTGCACATTTAGCCAGTGTCAAGTAAGAGATATATTCAAAACATATAAATTATAGTAAGTGAGAATGAGTGGTGATAAAGATGATAAATGGTACATGAGATGCCCTCCCCCTATACCCCTTGAGTCCTCAGTAAAGATGTGGGACTATGATCTCACATGAACTTCTTGAGAGAATTTGAAAAGTTATGTTGCACTGTTTTGTTTTATTTACCAATACTCATGTACGTTCACAAACACTTAACGGTTAATAATCCACCGTTATTACACAATTACGCTCAAAATATCACAAACTTTAGAAAATAAAACAAAACTACCATGACGCTTCACTTTCCCGCCAAGAACTCCCCAAAAAGAGTTACTTTTCCGCCCACGCCCGAAGTTGTGCGAGTCAGGTGGAAACTGCCTCTGCTTTTTTTATTTCTGCGTTCCAGAAAACAACAATCCTACAAGGAACTATCCTCCACGGTGGGAGGAGGGAAATAATGCCCCCGCATACCACACACCCGATTTGTGTGATTATTTCTGACGTCAACCGACTAAACCTCTCCCTGTAATAGCCTTCTTCGACATCTGAAGCGATCGGCACCTGGGCCACATTCTTGGCCAGTACCCACGGCCCCACAGTTGGAAGACTTCTTTTATTTATAGTATTAAATTCTAGAAGTTTATCTAAGTTGTTGCATACATAATATCACACCTGTTTTCTTCTTCTTCGTCTTGCTGGAATGCAGGGTGGTGGCTGATTGCCGGGCGAGGTTCCTGAAGACACCAGGCAGCCTTCCGGAAGCCTTCAGCGACGTTAAGGCGCTGATAGGATTCCTGGAGGAACTGGGATGGCTGGAGTAATCCAGCTCTCACCCTCCTACGCAAAATGGACGCATGAGACGTCTGATTGCGGAAAAAGCCTGCACAACGAAGAAGAAGAAGATCACACCTATTTCCCCGAAGGGGTAGGCAGAGACACACTTTACGCTCACACTTCGCCATTTATATTGTTGGTCCCACGTAATAGCTAGAAAATACCTAAAGTGACTTACTGAACTGTGGGATTTTATATTAGCTAACTTTCGAAGTCAAAACAAATGCTCTTGTCCCAAAGACGTCCATTCTGAATAGTTTTCCCTCTTGATACGCAACAAATTCGTGATGGGGTTGAATTTTTATGACTTAATAAACGTCAGCTTGACAACACAGAGACTTTATTGTTTTCCCAGGGTCCCGTAGATGAATGGCAAAACCATTTTTCGTATTATATGGATGTGATTTGGACATTACTGGTGCGTTTGTAAAAAAGTTTTAAGATTTTTTTTAAGAGCCTATTTGTAATCTCTTGGTGAAACATCGTCAGCGAGTTTATTCCAAAGAAAGGAAGAAAGTCTCTTCTAGGACATACTCACTTCTGTCATTTGACGGCCGATACGGCTTGGAGGTCATAATACCTGCACTCCGCTTCTGTGGTCGTGGGTTCGATTCCCACATAGTACAAATCTTTGCGTGCATGAACATGAATATTTGTTTATTATTATATTGTATTGAAACTAAACAATTGGTGTAATTGTTAGAAATTATTTATTGTCATTATTATTATTATTACATGCATATCTTGAAGGCAAATTGTAGAATGCTTTGTTTAACAAAAATACAAATATGGTGAATTTTTTAATAACAAGTGGCTCCTTGGCTGATCGTGAATCTAAAATGTGGGTTTGTTACCTTAGGTTACCTTGCTCAATAATACAAACCCCTTTCATACACCCATCATTTGCCTTGTCGTTTTTAAATGCTGCATTACTTCGATTATTCTAGCATGGATAAACTAAATTGATTTATGATGGACAAGTGATTGGAAGTGTTGGAAGGGGAAGACGACATAAGACCTTCATGACCAAATTCAAAAAATTTTAGAGAAAGAGCAGGCCAAAAGTACCCTAAACCGACGGGAGTGTATGAGGAGATTAATGAGTGTGAATGAAGCTAAAAGTATGTGCCAAGATCGTAGCAAGTGGAAGGATGTGATGCCTACCCCTACGGGAAAGAGGCGTGACATGTATGTATGGATTACTTCAATTTGCCTTAAACAGATACATAATATTTATAGTATTTTTTTCATACCACGGAACCCGTGGCTTATTCCCGTCTTACGCTTGTCAGATTTATATAGTTGGGCGGCTTGGGCTCCCTTTTTGTCCCATTAAATGTAGGGTACCAAAAGGGTTTAGGAATAGAAAATCTCTGCTGTGTAACAAATAAATGTGCAGAGTTGCGAATTAGATTCAAATCACATTTTGTTCTTACATTACACTAATGTGAAGGTTCTTTTGTGTGTAGTTGTTAACTTCACAGATAACATATCTTGGTTTTTTTTTCGGATGGAAAATCTATAAATTACCTTCTCCTGCTGTGGGTGGAGCAGGAGGGTGTGTCAGACTTTTACTGACTAAGACCCACCTATGTTTCTTCTTCATCATATTCTAGCATTATCCCGGTTGCCCTAGATTTAAGCTTAGGGCTCAGGGTCTGCTAAATTGCTGCTAATCTGAGAGACTACCGTCAGACCGATGCCACCCAGAGGGAATTGATTCACAATCATGCGAATTATGAGGGAGACGGCGTGGGAGGCTATGGCCTCCTGGTGATGTCGCAGAAGGAGGCCGCGTAACGGGAAGAGGAGAGAGATCCGCACTCTCTACCGCTCTCTTCCGGAGGCGGGGGCAAAAATCCCCTTCTGCCTAACTATAGCCCTCCGCGAAGTCAGCCACATACGCCATGGTCGCATAAGGTAGGGAGAGTTCGTTACACTGCGCCTCCCAGAGAAGTTCCTTCCGGTTCTGATCTGGAGAGACGTTGGCCTCTTGCGGGGTGTCAAAAGCTATTCACCTAGGAACTAGCCTCCTGCTCCTACTTTAACAGCCGTGGCGTCGTCAGGAGATTTTAAGAGAGTAGGATTGCTGGCGGTGGCGTCTGCCGCAGTGGGCCCCACATTCCCCTCTCGGTGCCCTTTTGGCCGGAAGGTAGCGCGTAAAGGAAATTTGTTACCGACGTAAATCAACAAAAAAGGCGGGTTGGTGATCGCTGGCCAGCACGCAAGATGACTCTGCTGTCCATCTTCCGGTACCACACTGAAATACTACTTCTATGAATACGGCTAATACTTCACTAATATAGTAAAATACCTATTCGCATTACATAATAATTATGGAGAGAAAAACATATTTTGGATTCAAAACTGCCTAGTTATTAATATATTGTAATATTTCGACGTGCATATAAGCAAATAATTTCACTGCGAAATAACCCTGATCATAAATACAAATTTAAGTTCCGCAATCCGTGCATTAAAAATGAAAAAGAAATTACTGTAAATCAGATCTCGACTTTAATATTTTGCCCTACGCACTTAACCCTTTTTATAAGAGCTTAACGAATGGTTTGGTACGAACTGCCTCGTATTTATTATGAAAAAAACTATGGTAGAAACTATAGTACCTACCTATGTATGTACACATACAATGATTCATATTATTTTTAAATATGTATATACTTAAAATCTTGCCGGTTTTCCCGAAGGGGTATGCAGAGGCATATTATCGCCCACATTCAGCCAATTATATAGTTGATCTACTGACATTATTTGGCGAAGTGTGGGCGTGTAGTATGCCTTTGCCTAGGGGGCACCCTTCGGGAAACAGGCGTGACATTGTGTATTTATGTGTAATAGATAAACGCTTTACACAGTCACAATAAAATATATGAATATGACAAAGTAGACTTGTTTGTAGATGGCTTAGCTAAATTAATATCTTTTATGCATATATTCCTTGACAATAGTAGTTCAATTTAATTTGACATATTATTCTGTTGTCGACTTAGATTTTTAAGTTATTTTATTTTTTATGATATAATTAATATGATTCTTTTATTTCTAATTCTGACACTTGAGGTCACATTGTGTTTTTCTTTTTATTGTTTTTTTTTTTATGAACAATGATTAATTTATTCGATTTTGGACATTAAGGTTATTATTAAGTATTTCATTTGTAATTTTTTGACATATTTGTGTAATTTTTTTTATCTTTTAAGGCATGTTAACGTTTGAACACTATCTGTAAGTTGACATGTACTTGTGAATAAATAAATAAATAAAAAAGACAAAATAGTAGTCCAAGTCGACAAAGACGTAGATAAAAAAGAGTTACAATTCACATAGTTTAATTGTATGTATCATAAAAAGGAAATGAAGTAATAATGTTACGGCGAATAGTCAATCCATAAATTCCTTCAAAAACCAATATCGAGAGAGCTGCAGCGAGTCCGCCCCAAAGCTGGCTTAGAGCTCGATTGTCCCAAGTTTGTGCTTACTCGATAGTTATCCGGCGATTGTATCGAATAGCTCGGTTTGGAGCGATTTAATGGGCTAGTCACACAGCGGGCCGAAAACTTTCCTGTAATAACGCTTCTCTGATTTTATCATTTGGCTGAACTTCACGGAATGTGCCAAGCTTAAGAAATTTTAATTGAATTTTGAATCATTTCAGTTGTATGAAGTCCACTAGTGAGTATAGACTTCACCAATAGTTTTTCACGTTGAACGATATTGTGTCGCCCGCTTCCACTGTATTTTTTGCCACCTTCATTCGATAATCTGCATCGGTAAATCGGATTATCGCCTCAATCCTTCAAAACAATATTTAAAAATGTACAGAAACGGTGTCGAATCAGAACACTGTCGGACACCACAGAATGTCACGACGCTGATCTTCCATAGAGACCTAGGCGTGTAGTGTTACAATGCGCAGATTTTTACGTTTTATGCAAGCCTTGCAACGGCTTGCATGCGCTTTTTACAGAGCATACTCCACGGATTGAAGCACTGTCTTTTTTGAACGGCATTGACTGCTTACTAGCACGCCGGTTGTGGTCATTATGACAAATGCTAGCAAAACTTTAAAATTGGATATAGGTTTATGATTTCACAGGTCATTTTTTAATTATGATTTTAATTTTATTTAATCTCTAGTCTCGCTTTTAAGGAAAAACGTGGATTTGTATTTATTTGAACAATATTATATTTATTTGAAGGCGGCTGGTCGCTCCGGTCAGGTTTGGCAGTAGCACTTTATGTGTTGAGGAACCATGGCGATTGAGTTCATGGTTTAAAAATAATTGAAAAGGAGGCGCAGCCAACGCGCCGTTATATCATACTTTATACATCAGTGGACACATAACTCGAAGTATTGACGACTGATGAAGTGTTAACTTGAGACTCGATGAACCAAAATTACATTTATTGTAGCTAGGACGATAATAATTAGTATATGTACCATAATATCAGGCTATCGCCAGGATACCGTTCTGCCAACCGCTCTCAGTATGACATATCCTTTAGTTGTCCAACTCCGATAACAAAATGATTTCAAACGATACGTTGCTTGCTTTTTAACTGATGGAGATGAAATGGCAGATAGAGCTATACAAAGAGCAACTGTTTTAAAATACGTGCCATATAAATATACACCTCAGGCCTTACAACCAAAGTTCGAAACAGTTACTGCGGCCCGGAACATAGCAGGCTCAAATAGGAAAGTAGATGGTTTTTAGTCAGTAGAAGTCTGACATGACCTTCTGCTCCACCCACAGCGGGAGACAGTCATTTAATGATTTTCCAACAATAAAAAATAATAATCTAAAGGCCTCTTAACCAATGTATATAATATTGAAATACCCCACGATTTCTACCGTCGCTAAAAGCACCGCACTGTCATTTTATAGTAGAAGTACGGACCTTACTTTGGCAGATGATAATTATATTAAGAACGCTTATTTCAGCAACGATTTTCTCGTGGCTAACATGACTATAATCAGTAGGAGTAGTAATAATAAAACAGCAAGAATTTATGCAATTGATAACGGACTACCGTCACGCTAACGTCCCGCCAACCGCTCTCAGTATGACTGATCCTTTAGTTGTCCAACTCCGATTACGGAATCGTTCCCAACGATACGTTGCTTGCTTTTCAACTGATAATGGCCGAGGGAGCTATAGAAATGACTGTAGACAAAGGAATTAATCGTGCCAACGTTCTAGTTCAAAACCTAGGAAAAAGCTATTCGCCAAACCTTTGGCCAATGTATTGTTTCAGTTGGAGCCAATGTAAAATCAGCTAGAGTTGAAGTGTAACACTCAAATGTTTTTTGGATCAAATATTTTAAAATATATAGTATTATGTATTACCATCATCATCCTAGCAGTTATCACGCTTGTGATTAGGTTTTCAGAATCAGAATCAGTTTTATTGCCAAATGTGGGTACAATATCAGATGGTACAGTCAAAATGTTATAAAAGTTCCATTCACATTTTTATCCCTTTGGGATATGCAACTATTGTAACAATTAGAGAAATACATTAATTACATAATACATTATTATTGTGATTTTAAATACAATATGAATTTTTAATAGATTTTATCAGTTAATAAGTAAAAATGTCTAATTAAAAAGAAAAATATGTATGTATGTCAATGTAAAAAAAAATACTATGTCAATGTAGAAAATAGTATTTCAAAAACTTCTGTCTTTTAAAAAACGTTTTACGCTTGTCTTAAGCAGTCTGCTCACTGATCTGACCTGAATTTGGATTTTATAACGAGATCCTTCTGCACTGCACTCTGTTGTTCTCGCGACTCGGCTATTGCTGTATATCTTTATATAAAATCTTGCAAACAGGCAAACATACATTCACGCCTGTTTCCCCAGTTACGCCAGTCCCACGTAATAGATGGCGAGCCTATTGCCGCTTGCCGGGATCTGTTAAGTTTGCCAGAGCCTGTCAAAAGTTGCACCACTTGCAGGTGAGGTTGGCTTATGCTCCTTAAACGCTAGTAGGATCCCTATACACTCTCTATAGACCACTGATCAAGTATTTCAATTATTTACATATTATTTTTTATGTATCTTAACATAGGTATGTAATAATTTGACGAATTATAATTATTATCAATCGTAATGTTTATATGCATGAAATTGTTAATAAATTGCATGATGATAATGGTTCTGATATTGAGGAGGCTCAGAATTATGAAATTGAAGGTAAATAATAATTTAAAAAAAATTACCACCTATGATAATATGATATGGTGTCTGTATGACTTTTTTTTTAATTGAAAAAAATGACAATTTTCATTTATTTTTAATAAATATACATAAATAATATAATTTGTTTTTTATTTATTATCCATAAAAATACAATTGTAGATTTTATATGCACCAAAATAATTATTCATTTACTCGTTACTTTTGTATGACGTTAACAATTATGCAGAAAATCGCCCGCGTACCGTATCAAGCGGCGGTCAAAACGCTCCGCTGTTAAAGTGATAATTTCACGGTGATTTACTTATTCCGCTCTTTACTCCGAATCTATAAATAAACTACTAAACTAAACAGTTCAGGTTATATCAAATATAAACATCATCATTATCTTCATCAACATCATCTTAATCATCATCACTTTCTTCCACTCAGACGTTACATCATTATTTCTTTTTTGTTCCGAATGCAACTTGAATGCAAACAGGGACCACGGGGTACTTTTATTGAAAAAGGAATGGTGACTAATTTGGGAAAATGTACCTTTATAATATGTAATTTATAATTTTTGAATAAAAATTATTCTAATGAATCATGACAATCATGAGAATTTATGAAATGCTTAGTAGTATTTCATACAAAGTGTTTTCATTGATATCTTTCTTATGTCTTGCTACTTTATTTTACATTTCTCCACTGCTGGACTTAAGCCTCTCCAATAGCACGCCACAGAACTCGATCTTCAACTATTCGCTCCAACCGCTGCCAGCCGTTCTGAGTATGTCGTCGCTCCACCTAGCCGGATGTCCGACCATGTAAGTTTAAACATGTTCTGATGGAAATATTAAAATTAATATAATACGACACCTACTTAGTTAAACTCTCGCACACATACATTCGCTCTAATTTAATTTAAAAGAGCATAGCCTGTGAGTTTCTTGCCAGTTCTTCTTACAGAGCGGTGGCTCGGAACTGGCACTTAGATTCACTTACACTTAAATATTTTTTGTTTTTTGTAAATTGTTTGGTTGCAAGTGAATCTAAGCTTTGTGATTTTAGTATAATTATATTTTATTTGTTTTTGTTAATTTTTTATAATTTTGACGTTTTCAAGTACTATGTAATAGTTTATGAAATAAAAAGTATTTTGACTTTGACTTTGACTTTGCTCAAACACACATCGCACCTTACTCTTTTCTTTGTCCTATATAACGTTAGTCTGATATCTAAAATGTAAATAAGGCATTATTTATATGTCGCATGCTTAAAGGAACATAGAACTATTAATAGATAGATAGAGTTACGTACTTATACTTCTTCTGGTTCTTACTGAGATCGAAATAATGTTGATCAAACGTTCAAAACACAAGCAGAATTACTAACTAATAAATCAGTATCAATTTAATGCGCTTACAAGTAGGACAAGTATTCTTTAGATCTTCTTTTGTAATTTCCCAAATATAGTTTTTTTTGAGTTATGTCTATATTTCATTGAGCATGCGATCTGTTTTATGGATATATCTTATTTTTTGATTGTTTCAAAAGACCTGTGGATATTATAAATAAATAATACCCAAAATTAACATTCATTAGTAGTATTTTTATGTAGAGAATGCCTTGCAGCATTAAGTTCGCCTTTTGTACATTTTAATTTTAATTTGTGCCATAAAGTTTAAATAAATAAATATTACCCCTACTCACCTTTCACTCACCCAATATACCTACCAACTACGAATATACTAAGTAGCGTGAGTAGTCAAAATTATCGTGGTTTAGTTAAACTTGCCAGGAAACTCTGACATGAAATTAACGCGGTGACGGCGACAAATTAACAGAACGAGGGGACGAGGAAGTTACAAAGGCCTTTTGTCGTGAATAAAACTACGGATAACACGAAATAATGAACGTAAGTTTTGTTATGGTTCTAGAATATAATTGTAAGACCTTCAGGGCTTTGTGTGTGCACCGCTTTAGCCCAGTAGTAAAATCTATAGACGGTGTATTTAGAGGGTGTCTGGATTAAACTCTAGCGTACTTATTACATTTCAAAGTTATGTGCGTAATTATAGCTTGCTCAGTGCCTTGGAAAGAACATCTATAACAGTGGATATTAATAAATTTGCCTATAAATTATGCCGCGAAGGTCAGGCGGCAGTCGCTGTATATAATAACTGAAATTCAACCAAATCTGGTTAGGCCAGTAAACACATGAACGCGAAACATATATTTCTTTAGTCGCCTTCTATGACTCCTTCGGGCAATGGTGGTACGATTAATTCTTTAAACGTGCTGCTACACAGGATACATCAATAATTTGATCTTAAATCATTTCCGTTGAAGTAGGCAGACACTAAATTCTTTGGGAAGCCTTGTCAAGCCGCTGACGGCTTTCCTGGACGAACTGGGATAGCTGAAGTAATCCAGCTGGCACTATTCAACGTAAAATAGACGCTCCCTTTATTGGCGAGGCCTTCAGCGATGTCGAGGCGCTGACGTGTTTTCTGGAGGAACCGCATTAGACCTCAACTTGTGGAAATTGCCTACACGAAGAAGAAAAACGAACACAAATATTTACGTCGTTCGTTTCCGCAACATTTCACCTCACAAACTACTTTTACGTCCAAAAACTGAATTCGGACAAATTCTAATCTGACGCGAATTTAGAGTCGATTTACTGAGACGAAATCTGTAATGGTTAGCTAACATTTTTCTTTTTATTTATTTCAGTATAGTATATACACCAACAAGTTTACATGCATACTTTACATTAAGTAAAGGTATATATTCCGGACTCACATGAGAACGAAATACAGGCGTTCACAACATTGTCGATACTCATTAATGTACACAAACAAAATATATGACAAAATTAATTAAAACTAATGAGATGAGAGGAATATTTTAATAATGTAATTCAACGGAATTGATTACATTTTATACAAAAAAAAAACTAAAAAACTTTGATTGTTAATTACTTACATATTTTAACGTACTAATAACATAGAGGAATTTAATTGATTTGATTTGATTTGATAGAGGAAGGTTGCTGCTAACTGCTCTAACCAAATTTGGCATAATTTCAATAATTAAATGAGACGGCCGTCTGCTCTTCGCAGCCCCAGATACTGTATAGATGTTGAATAGCCGGGATCAACGTCTCAAGGTGCTCTCTGAAATACGGAACAAGTGAAAATAACTTTAAAAAAGTCAAAGGACCAGAGGGTCTGGACCCGAGACCCTCTCAACTGCATGTAGTCTATGGTTCTTACCGTCAATCGATACTAGACTCGATAACAGGCGCAGTATAACTGATCAGACATTCTTATGAAAGCTTCTAACGAAACTCATTTTTTGAATATCATTACTAAAAAGTGTACTTTTAGTGTCTTACGTTACGTGTGCCGTGTGGTACTGGCCTGAAGTAGTACCACCCTCTCATCTCACGGGGAGTCGTAAGAGTCGACGAAGAGAAATCCTACCGGATGATGGGCAGCAGCGTCATCCTGCGTACTCGCTGGAACTCTGATCACCAAGCCGCCTGCTCAGCGTGGTGATTATGGGCAGATATCCCCAATAGAATGTTCAGCAGTAGACTTTATAATGCTGATATAATATTTACTACAAAGCTCTTAATAAAACACACTTAACGTCACGGGTAGATTGATTTGAAAAATAGAAATGTCTCTATTTGATTTACAAAGTTACAGATCTGAATCTACCGTCACTAAAATATAAATTTGTATCACACGCTCTAAATCTTTTTGAGGCATTTAAGTCACTAACGTAACATAAAAAATAAATGTACATTTCTTATAAAGAACTCATCAACATCGTAGAAAAACCATATTTCTCACTTTTTTTTCGTGTACCGTCGACAAAAAAGGGTGCCAACTCATAAATATTAAACAACATTAATACAGTCACGCTTAACGCCGTAATATACATTTGTAATACTTAATTTCTTATTCATGCGTAGGAAATAACAGGAAATCTTATATTTCATATTTTTTCCAAGCGTTCCGTACACCGCTGAATTAGGTGGTAGAAACGATCAACCATATTAAAATAAAGAAAAGTAAAATGTTCTTTACTTCATAAACTATTACATAGCACTTGAAAACGTCAAAACAAAATATAAATTATAAAAAACTAAATATAACAACACTGAAATCACGAAGCTTCGATTCACTTACATGCAAATAAATAAAAATTTGGTGTAAGTGAATCTAAGTGCCAGTTCCGAGCCCCCGCTCTGTGAGAAGAACTGATAAGAAACTCCCAGGCTATATATAAGGCCATGATAAGCATAGTTTAGAGACGTCAGTTCTGTCATGGGTGACCGTTTGTATTCTATTTAATGTGATATGTCATAGTGACCAAATAAAAGCAGTCGATGCAGTCAAAAAATAAGAGGAATAATCATTAGAGGAAGCATTTTGTGGCATTAAACTAAACTAAATACTACTTCAAATATTTTAAATCCCGCTTCCACACATCTCAAACAATTTATCATTCACATATACCTACAGTATATTCTTATTGTTTTTTTTTTATTTGATATTTTTAAGCTATTTCTTTCTTTTTTTTGAAATGTTATTAGTTTTTTTTCTCTCTCATTGTATTGTTATACTTAGTAGATTTTACAACTTCAGTTGTGGTACTTGGTATAGTGTCAATTATTGTGCTAATGTCTCGATATCAGCCTGTGAAACAGAGCGATTCGAGGTTTTTGGGAGCCTGATGACCTGTAAAACAGGTATGTACTCATACCTATCTCCGGCATCAGTCTCACACATACAAACTGTTACTTTGTAATAATTATAATCATCTACATACTGCTAATGTTTTTTACAGAGACGCTTTGACGTAACTTTTGGCCCCGGTTATTAATGTATTTTAATTATTTCATTTTAGGAAAACTTACAGCAATTTTTTATTGTGTAAAAACGATTACAGAAGGCTAATTATAAGTATGTTACTAAGTAAGTAAGGTGTATAGGGCTCCTACCAAGATCTGAGGAGCCCAAGCCAACCTCACCTGCAAGTGGTGCACCTGCCGATCAACGGACGAGGCTCTGGCGAACATAACAGTGCCTGCCATCTATTACGTGGGACTAACAATATAAATAGCGAAGTGTGGGCGTATAGTATACCTCTGCCTACCCCTTCGGGGAAACAGGCGTGATATTATGTATGTAAGTATCAACATATCATAATCTCAGCCATATAAAGTGGAATGTTGGCTTCCCCAATAGTTTATTATATTTATGATCACCACCACAGACCACAGTTTCTGCCAGGACGACGCTGCTATGAATCCACACGTATGAACATGACATTTGTTAAGGCATTATTAGGCGATTAGGGAAAATTTAACAGCAGGACGCACACACCTGTTGCGGGACTGTTCAAAAGGGTTACCGCGGCCTTGGTGTTACAGGTTTAAGTAGGAATATGTATGGTATTTAGTCTGTAAAAGTCTTACACACCCTTCCGCTTCACCCACAGCGGAAGACGGTAATTTGATGTTTTTCCATACAAAAAAATAAAAAAGAACGCACACTCCTGCCTCCCCCAATCCACTCTGGGATTGCGTGGTGGAGTAAGACCTGATTCCAACTTCGCTTGATTTGTGAAAGGAGGCCATTCTGGGTCGTTATTAGACTTAAAAGATAATGAGCCTAATGCTAATTGATATATTTTAAATCACACTGTTAGTAATTGAAGGGTTTAATTCGAGAAGGGTTTAAATATTAAATCAGCCATTTTGAGAAATTGGCCTTTTAATATTGGTGTACTTTATATTGATTTGGACTAACAAAAAAGTGCTAAAAAAAAAGAGTAAACTTCAAGTCTTTAAAAAATACTTTTATTATAATCTGAAATAAAAAAATAGTTTCAAAATACACATATTAGCGTATTATCATGCATTTTTTACTTAAATCAACAGTTCTTATCAATATATTTCCCGAGTGTAAAAACGGTTTATTTTAGAAAAAACCGTTCTTACACTCAGAATATTTCATCGATTTGGTATTTGCTATTTTGGCAACTGGACAATAACCTGTTTTTGTGTTTAATAAATTTCACAATTTCAGTCCTGTTTTCTTATGAAATAAATAAAAAATCAAATCCAATTAAAATTATAACTTTTTTACCTATCTATGCACTAACTAACGTACTTGTGAATTTAATATGGCCTCATAAAAGAATCTTTTTTCCATGGGAATAAACTTAAGTTGTTTTCTAATATCTTGTTTTTTTTCCTCCGAAATCTCACCTCGCCATCCGGTCAGTCTTTGGATTTCTACACTATCAGGGCTTACCGTAGCTCCTTTTCTCGTTAAGTCAACCATTAAAAATGGCGTGTTAGGATCATAACTCTTTTTGTACATATAGCTTCCAAAGCGATCTACTCTTATCCATTTTACCTCATCTCTGAATTCTACTTTATGTCCCAATGTATTTTTCAATCTGTTTATCAGCTTCAATTTTTTCTGAACAGCCTCAATGTCATACAGATGTTCTTGCATATCTACCACAACAGAATTCTTCGATGTATTTTTTTTTATTATGCATCTATATTCATCGGGTGTGTAGATTTTTTCATGTTTTCTCAACGCTTTTTCAATCCGTCCAAAATCCCGATCAGAATCCATGTAGGTATGTCCCACAACTGGGAATTTGTGTTCAATAACGTCAAAATATTTTTTAAGGATCATATACTGATACTGGCATATTAAATTAAAATTTTTATTCTGCCCCGAACAAGAATCCGACCATATAATCAAGTGTTTAATTGCGTTATTTACACTTGTAGTTTTTAAAAACATAGCCAAATAATGTAAAGCGCATGATACTTCAAAGCTTCAAAGGCATTTTAGGTAATGGCATTGTCTGCTGAATGTCAACAGTGCAGTAAAGTTTTCCATCCTCTGCTTTGCACTGATTTTTATCAACTTTCATCAACTCATACGCTTCTTTGTACGTCTCTTTGTGTATTTGCAAATCCCCCTTATGATCTTGATTTTCGCACCTTGAGCAAACGTCGCTCCTTGGTAAGCCAAAAGACAAGTTGAATTCACTACAAAATATATTCCTGTATGTGCATTCCTTTATGTGATACATGCTGTCTTTACCGTTTTTTTCGCATTTCTGGATGTATAGTCGATGCATTTCTCTAATATTTAATAAAGGTGAGAGGAACAGCTTATTTGGGTTTTCATTTCGAGAGTAATGAGACTCTTCAGCAGGAAAACTTTTTATATGTGTCAGTACATATTCTTTGACGTCTGCCTTTACTTTTCTGGGTCTGTTATCATGTTTTCCTCTCATATCTTTTTTAGGAAGTATCTGCCCAGATATGTGCTTTTCTTGAATTACTTGAACTTTTCTCAACGTTATTTGAAAAAGTCTCATAAAGGCTCTCTTGCAAATAGTTTGTTCAACATTACTGCTATTTTTTACGTGGTATGTAAAGGTTTGTCGTCGTGTCTTTTGTGCTACAACTAAACGTCGTTTTACTGGCATTGGTTGTATGCTTTTAAATAATATTGCATTCTTTGCATCAATGGGCAGTGAATAATATTCATCTAATAATCGCTGACGCTCTTCTTCACAAAAATAGGATGAACAATCCAACCTACACTTATTTGTGCACAGAGTACCGTGACAATTGTTTTTTCAGCAATAAATTTTCCTTTTGCTGTTACATATTTCTTGCCCGAAGCTCTAGCATTCTTAATTTTTTCATATTTCCACTCACTTTTGTTCAATTTTCTTTTTCTTGAAGTCTTTTTCTCTATTCTGGACATTTGCTCACTTTGATAATCTTCGACAGTCACCGGTACTTCGCTTTCAGCATCAGCCGGCATTAACATTTCGCATCTTTCATTTGCTTCTGAGTCGTTTTGTAGTTCAACGACTTCTCGACTCATATTAACATTTCCTTCAATTCGGTAATCAATATACTATTAATTTATGTCACCATAATGGTTTTTTTCAGATATTACTTCTACTAAATTTGCTTTCTCATTTACAGTGTAACTAGATTCTTCATATGTACCAATAAGTTCACTTAGTTGTATCAACTCTGGAGATGCTATTTCAATATTTATTTCGGCAAGCTCAATTCTTGTATTTTCAACAGGTGGTATTTTATTACTCTGTTCTGAGACATGTAAAGACTGGTTATTCTGTGGCCATTCATACGGTAGTGGTTCATCGTTAAAATAACTGTGTGGTAAAGACACTGAAAAAAAAATTACCTAAATAAGTTACTTAAGAGGACTAACAGACGTAGGTATACTCTTTTATCCCTCACTCTCATAGTTTGATGGGTCAGTAATCCGACACGATCGGAGGGAGATCAGGTGCAGGACCAACAGCTTTACCTAAGTGCTTTTTCAGGCAAGGGGGATCACATCACCAACTTCCAAACTCCAGGCTGGCAGTTTTTTCCGACCTCGAAATCGTGTCCATGACTAACGCCATGAAGTCGTGTTTGTGACCACGAAACCAACGGGGAAGGCATTCAAATTATACCCTATATTTTAATTATGAATTAAAATATTCGAACTTTAGCCACTGACATGTCCAAGCCGCGCGGTCAAGGCCTAGAAGTACGTCCGACGACTGGATGACCGTTAACGGTCGCGCACGAACCGTACCATTCTTGACTAAAACAGTATATGCTCGAAAACTACACTAGCTATATCAAAACAAAAAATACCTACAGATAGAATAAAGTCTAACGCATAAAGTAAATATATTAATTTAAAATTTTGATACCATTGTTTTCAGTTGTTGTTGTTTTCATTGAAAAAAATGTGAAAAATGAAAAGTGGTAATTTTTTGGATATTTTCAATTTAATTTAGTTGTCCCGCAATTTGATTTGAATCTAGATATCCTTTAATTTAATTTTAAATTAAACTAGATCAAATTACCTTTTTTTTGATACTAATATGCACAAATTTCGCGTAAAAAATAATTATGAAATAAAATAAACAAATTTACCCGAATTTTTATTAAAAATTTTGTTCCGTGCGATTTTAGAGCGAAAACCACATAACAAGTTCCCAGTTATTTGAAACATGAGTGCCAAACTACTTGCCTCTGAACTAGGAAATATTGAAAATTAATATCTGCTGGATTGGATTTGGGAAGGCAATTCAAAATGATCCGCCAAAAATAATTTAGGTTATGTTACTTACTTTCTTCGTCAGTAAAACCATTATTTCGATTGTTGCACAATCCAACTAGTTCACGAACACGTTTTAATTGGTTTCTTGACATATTTTAATTAAGTTTAATACAATGATAACAGCTTTTACATTAAAACAATATTATTCACAGTAAAAAACCGGGAAGTGCACTCAAAATCAATCATTACGCATGACCAACGTTGTTGAATATAGTTTACTAAACAAAATAACAACGAGCGCGCGACTGTCGCATTCACTCTACACGAAATATAATATAACCTGTCTCTTTTCCTCCTGGGTATGACCGCGCACAGATATAGCGCGAGCGGCACGGATCACTTATTTTATCATCTGCTTAGTACAAAAAGGGTTTATTATCGCTTATAACCAGAAGTTTGCATACTTTACAATTATAAAGTTAATGTAAGAATGATTGAAATTACCTTAATCCAGTCTTCAAAAACTTTACTTAGGTCATTTAATATCTTTATTTACATAAAAACGGTTTTTAATTCGATAATCCATTTCTATATTTGAACAAAACAGGATTATGTATAATTTATGGATTTGACGAATAATAAATCTTTTTTGCATTAGAAATCTTAACATTTATGACAGTTAAACCGTTTTTAAACTGAATATCTCGAGATTTAAGCCGATATTTGCTATTTTGTGAATGCCATAATGTAGATATTTTTTTACTGAATCTAACGGTACCCATAACTTATTTTGTGAAAAAATGACAGTTAAACCCTTCTCGAATTAAACCCTTCAATTAGTAGTTATAATGACTTATTTCGAGTAAGTATTAATTTCTATTTATCTAAAAAATATATCTCTATTCTACTTCATTAATGAAATGTAAAATATTAATTAACTATGCCATGAATCTCATTAAAATTTGTTATTCATATTAATGAGGTAAAAATTCAGGCATTTTTATAGAAGGTCAATGTACGACCTTTTCTGGGATATACTCATTATATTTTTATTACCTATGACTCTAATTTTGCTTGCAGTTTTACTTGCGTCCTAAGTGATACAAAGATACAAAGGTTGCCTTGAAGAAATTGCTGTTAGCAATAAGGCCGCCCATATTACCATATATTTGTTTATGTGATTTTATTACTTTTATTTTTTATTTTTGGTATACAATAAAGTGTTCATTCATTCATTCATTCATTCATTCATTCATTAAAAGATCAGCTCTTTTACAGGTGACCGCGTGTGTGTGATGTAATGTCGAACGTTTTAATGTTAAAGAAAGCACGTTAAGATAGTGGTCCCGATTATTATGTAGTAGTCTAGAAGCCATGTTAGAGGCATTATCTGACTTGATAAATTCTGGAGTATAGGGTCCTACAAAGAACTGTGAACGCCAATCCAACCTTACCTGCAAGTGGTGCACATTTTTTTCTTTTTTTGATTTACGTCGGTAACAAAATGCATTTACGCACTGTCTCCCGGCCAAAGGGGGAGACCGGGAGGGTGTGTGGGGCTCACTGCGGCAGACGCGACCACCGCAGTCCTACCCACTAAAAATCTTCCGACGACGCCCGCCGCTGTTGAAAAAGGGGCGAGGCGCCAGTGCCTAGGTTGTAGTTTCTGGCACCCCGCCCGCGGCCAACGACCCCCGGATCAGAACCGGGAGGTCCTCCTCAGAGAGGCGCAGTGGACGCGCCCCTCCTACCTCCTAGTTTCTCCCCCGGTAGTCACTAAGGGGTACTAAGGGCACCCAGAGTCGTCGGTCTCTGGGTGTTACCTTTTCCCCGGCGCCTCCTGCGCCCTACCGGGAGGTACTCAGCCCCCCCACCACGGCAAGGTGGAGACCAGTCGGGGGGGACAAGTGGTGCACCTGCCGATCAACAGACGAGGTTCTGTTGTACATACAATTTCCCGGTAATTTGCAATAGAGTCGCCGCCTATTACGTAGGACTAACAATATTATTGAAGAATTTTCGCATATATATGCCTCTGCCTACCCCTTCGGGGGAACAGGCGTGATTGTATGTAACTATAAAATCATGATCTGTGGAATCCAAGCCAATCACACCTGCAAGTGAGGCTTGAACCTTGGTCTTTGGAGTAACCTGCTGATTAACGGACGATTCTCTGGCAAACATAAAAGTTACTGGTAAGCGGAAATAGGCTCGCCACTTATTGCGTGGGACCAATAACACAAATTACCAAGTGTGGGCGTATATTATGCGTATACATAAGATCCGACATAAGGGTCAAAGTGCACCACGGACAGTCTGTGGCTCCGCGATAAGATAAAATATTATGCCTGCCAATTCTTTCGGGGAAACAGGCGAGTTTGTATATATAAATAAATAATAAATAAATATTTCTGACACTTACCAATTATTTAGTTCCGAGATAAGTATCATTAAGAACTTGTGTTATGGATACTAATTAACGGATAAACATACATACTTTTTTTTTGTTTGTAAATTCATACTTCATATACATAGAAAAACACCCAAATCAGAACAAATATTCATATTTATAACACACAAAGATTTGTTCTGTGTGAGAATCGAACCCACAACCTAAGGAGTGGAGTGCGGGTATACTCGCCACTACGCCATATCGGTCGTCAAATATTATGCATGCCGATCCCATCGGGGAAATAGGCGAGATTGTATGTATACACTATAATCTATCGTGTCCCTTCGTCCAGCATACTCACCATGGAATCCTGATATTTCATGAATGTCAAAAAACTGTTCTGAAATAGTGCTAAATAGTGCCCAAAGGAAAAAAATAGTGCTCTTGTACTTGCGAAGTTATAGCCATAGTTCGATGAGTATGCTGGACGAAGGTTTCGCCCAGCATACTCACCTCCGTCCGGAGAATCTGTATACGCTTCAAACATAATTCATACTTCAAAAAATAGTTCCCAAATAGTGCCAAACGGTGCCCAAAAAGAAAAAACAGTGCTCGAATAACTTCGGAGTTATAGGCTTCGTTCAGTGAGTATGCTGGGCGTAGGTTCTACGCCCAGCATACTCACCTCAGTGCGCGAATATCGAACGAGCTATAGGTACAATTTACGTCTCAAAAAATTGTGCTTGAAATAGTGCCCAATATCAGTCCAATTTTTGCTTGACTTTTGACTTAGAAAACCATTAAATTTTAATGTAAACTTCTACATACTAACGTAAAATGGGGTACAGTCGTCGACACATGTTTTTGGACAAAAATATTAAACTTTCTAATTGTAGACTTCATGTTATTGGAAATAATTATGGTATTTTCTCACATGTCAAAAACTTTCGATTAAATGCATTATTATATATTTTATAAATAATAATAAATGAATGAAACTTTAAGCGTAAATGAAGTCTATTACTTCATTGCATTGTGTGTTTGTCTGAATAAAAACAGTCATTTGCAGCCAATAAAATTAATATCTTGAAAAATTGTAAAAAGGAAATTATACAGTTTCTTTTTGTATATATGTTGCAGGCAAAACTTATAACCAGTCAAAACTAGTACTGTGACATAGTTATACAAATTATTAAAACTCTTTCCAATAGTTTCATCAATGAAAGGTTTAGCAATAAAAAACATTTTTAATTACTTACGTTATTTATTACTATTTAAAGGGCCAAAGTAATCAGAATTCTAGTTAACTAGTTCACAGCTTTAGTTAACATTCATAATATAATCAATGTAAATAGAAAAAAATTTAGTTTTAATATTGTATATAATATACATATAAAAAAATGTTTAGCCAAATATTGGTAAAACTTTCTAAAATATAACACGTAGGTACTTGTACTTTGTTTTACTGCTACAACGTTTTAATCACAATAAAATTATCTTACAAATAAGTATAAATTGAGCAATCACAGTTTATAATCACGTTTTTTTTATTAATATTAAATACCCTATAGTAATTACAAATTAACAATCACAGTTTATAATCACATTTCTGTAAGTTATTAATAAAATAACTTTTACAAGAACAAAAAAATAACAAACAAACAATAACAAAATAGGAACTAACAAGTTAGGACCGATCTTCATCTTACATTCGCGTATAAATAATGCAGTGTGGTACAGTATATTGGGAATTACTACAAACTTTTTTACTAAGGTCATCATAGCAGTTCCAAGTTCTCTTTAGCACTCGATAGCACTTTGACTTGTAATGCCCCATGCGTCCTGATTCACCATTTGTAAAATCTATTACCGACAGAATTTTAAAGGTGTCACCGTTTATTATGATCTCTTTAGGAATTTCATCAATTTCTATTTCAATTGAAGTATTAATTTCAATAAATACGAAGTCTAGTACTTCATATTTGTATGCGTTTTTACCGTTACATAATTGAGTCGTATAAAATCAAAGTCGGCAAAGTAGGGTTGACCTAAATTTTGGTAGTTGATCAAAAACAGTTATTTTTCATTTTAATCCATAGTCATTAATGACAAATGTTTGTTCATATTACTGTAACATGTACTAAGCCAGAGACAGTCAAAAATATGTGTGAAAGTTAACCAATAAGATTTAAAATCACATTTAATTTACTAGATTGCCGACTTTGGTTTTGAATTTATAAAGATTGCCGTATTTGAACCCAAACTACGGTAAGATGGCCGTCTTTGATCCTGATAGATTTCATCTTCTATGTAATTAACAGAATCCGCCATTTTGAAACGCCATTTCTACAAGACCTCTGATTGGTTGACAGCGAAAGATTGCCGATTATGGTTTCAAAGACCAGTCGATGTCCGTCTTTGATCCCAAAATCAGTTTTCTAACGCGATTTTGAAAGATTTATGGCCGTATATGATTTTCAAGCGACTAAAGAATTGGTAAACATTTGAATTTTCAGTGTTGCCATATATTTATCTCATTTTCACCCAGCAACCTACATTGCCGACTTTGATTTTATACGACTCAATTGGTATTTACATTTCCTTTCAGTATCATTTACTAATAGAGCTTCATTAAGGGCTCCAATACCTTGAGTCGTCAATATGTTTACATTTATTGGAATCCAACTACATTTTGTGCCAGAACCTTTATTGATTTCACAGTTCTGGTTTGTACAATTTAAGTATCTATTAGCACTATAAAAACCATAACTTTGTATGTTATCTATTATAAAAGTTACATTACACTCACAATTTTTGCAACTACTAAAATCGGATTCCACAGTATCATATATTTTAGCCAATACCTTAGAACGAGTAGTGTAAATATCTTTTGGTTTTCTAGCCTTCTTAGTGATTTTCTTTAGATTGTCATACGTGATCAAACTTCTGGTCAGTTGTGAAAGATCGTTTTTTTTATCATTGATATATTTTCTAATATTAGGTCTATCTAAATATGCAATTGAAAAACTTTGGACCACGGAATCAAAAGCACACGTATTAATAAACGTGAATCTGTATGTTCCTGAAGTAGAAACACTGCCGTTTTGTAAAATATGTAATTTTGTACGACGATTGATTCGTTTTTTATTTTTCTTCTGTTTAGACACCAGTTCCCGCCAGTCTTCAATATAATTTGGTTCGCTCCTAAAAATTGAGTTTTCATAAAATGATTCATCATTGACGAGAGTATTTATTTGTGGTGTGTTATGGTCACTTATTTCATTTTTTTCATCGACAATATTTTCAGTTCCTTCTTGAACATCAATCAAGTCACTTTTGGCTAAGCGTATGGAACCGGTTATCAAAGGCTCGTGTTTAATAATAAACTCATCTACGCGGTACTTATTTGAATTTGTTTTAAAAAATAACTTTTTTACGTCTTTCATATAACTTTCTACATTTGAACTGGTTGGAGTACAATAATTACTGTTAAAATAAGTCATCATTATATTTCCCCATAGTGGAAGTTTTTTAAGAATCCTAATCAAAGTGTCCTTTATTTCCGGCAAGTAATAAATATTTTCGATTTCAGTTTCTTGATCACACAATTGTTTAATTAAATCTTCTTTCTCCTCAAGATCTTTATACATTTTCAGAAGCGGGTTTTCTTCTTTATCTAATCCCTCCCATAAAGAATGTTTAATTGGAACGTGATTTTCCGAATCTACATTTTGTATTTCACATTCCTGCAAATTAGTTTTGATCCGGTTTTTTAATTCTAAAATCGCCGTTTCACACCGTGTTAAATTTCCATTTCTACTGCCGCGGTGTTTATTATTTGCTATAATATAAACATTTTCTATAATTTTCTTTACCTCTCCGTATGAAACACATTTTTTAATCAGAATCATACAATCAACAAAAAAATTTGTTACTCTAGTGTCTATATTTTTGAAAATACTTTGATTGTACAATGTTTTTATGAAATGCGAAGTATCAAGGCGAACATAACAGGTTGGAATTTTTTTGGTTCTATTTTCTAAAATATTAAAACATGTATTTAAGTAGTCAGAGGTGGATTTATAACCACAAAATACTTTTACCACCGCACCTACTAAAGCTGCGGAATCATCAGTTACTACTTCATTTGGAGGTTTTCCATTAGCCAACCAAGATTGTAACCAGCTAGCAATAGTATCTAAAGAGTGACTTTCTGATATACACTGTGAAATTGGCACGCTACTTTTAACGGTTGTATCTGTCATCATAACATACAAAAATATAGGACTTTGCGACTCTTGAGATAGTTGTGTGTGTTCATTGACGACAGGCCGAAGATTTTTATTAAATATAGAACCTGTTGCGTCTATAGAAACTCTAATATAATTAAACTCTTTTTGGCATTTTTTATAATAATTCTTTTGATCGTCCGTCCAGTAAAATGTATAAAATGGAAAAGCAGAAACATATCTAACACATTTATCAAAAGGTGGTGAAACACACATACAAGTAAGTGACAATATTGGGTTGGGATGGAAAACATCAACTTTTTTATTTTCATGTTTAATTCGATGTAGTGTTTGTAATTTTGGCAATACTGGTGGTTCCTTGTCATTTTTCTTCATTAAAGTTGAGGCTAATTTATATCTTATAGAAGCTGCTGCTTCGTGTTGTAATTTTTCACCTAATTCCCTTATTTGGTAATACCGTAATCGGTTTTTTTTACTGGTGTTATGAGAGTACTTTTTATTTTCATTAATTATGCAACATTCTAGTTTAATTAAATTTTCCGTTTCTAAGTTAGTTGTTATAATTATTTTTGCGTGACATTGATTACAATATCCTGTGCATTTGATTTCGTAATTGTCTTTCACAATATTATTTTTAAAACACCAAGTGCATAAAGATCTTATTTCTTTCCATAGATGCATTTGAATTACATTAGTCCATTGGTTTGGTTTTAATTTACGTCTGACATTATACAGACTACCAGGGGCGATTTTGCTATTTCGGTGATAAAAATACCTTTGAGGCTTAATACTATCCCAAGTTATTGTATCCATATAAAATGTATGCGTACTGGTGTTCTCCGAAACACTATTAATGCTTTCGTTTGATGACGATGTAGACTTTTGATTTATCAAATTAGAATCATTATTACGAATTATTTCTTTTTTATCAACACCAAAAAAGTATTCGTAATTTCGTTTTATGCTTAATATGATTGATTTAATACTCATTTTGTAATTTAACCGTGTTTGAATTTGTTTATAAATTGAGTCATTTGCGGAAGGAATATTTTTAAAAAAGTCATCTTTGAATTCTGAAATTACTAATTTTTGCGTTTCTAATGAAACCTTTGGTTTAGGCCCTCGTTTTCCTTGCTGATCCATGTTGTTAGATTCACAAGAATTATCACAAATTATTATGCCATTTGTTTTCAATATTAACATAATATGAAATAACAACAACTAACTAACATATAAATCAACATCAATAACATTATGAACACTTGTGTACTTATACTACCTATATTACCTGAAAATACCAACTATAGATGTAAAAAACATAACGGGCCCCACCGCTCACGCAGTACGAGTCAGAAAAAGTTGTCTTCTAACGTGGTAAACATTGTGTCTTCAAGATAATCTGAAAATAACACGTATTTAAATAATTTAATATAGGTATGACAGGCTCCAGCCTTCCTCTAAAGGTACTTAAGCACTTACGTGTTTTCCATTATTTTAGCGTGATTTCTATTATAAATAGCGAAGGGGCAAAACACGAGGCTGAAGACGATTTCCCGAAGTCACAACTCCCATAGAAAATGTGATGAATAGGTTGACGACACTTAAAAGTTTAAGTGCATTCGCCGGATGACAATCGGTAATAGTCTTCACTTCACGTCATATTATCTAAAAAATACATCTGTGTTAATTCTATAGTTACGTTTATACTTACTACCGACGCTCGCGCTGACTGATTCTACCTATTTCGATATTGAAATGTAACTAACGTGAACTTAAGACGAGAACAGGTCCTGACGGGTAACGAGGACAAGCTTGTAATAAAAAAATTGAAGAAAAGTAAATTATATCCTAGCAAATAAGACAGTGTTTCATTTCCAGTAGAATTGGAGGATAAAACCAGGCCTCCGCAGAAGTAGGTATATAAATAGGTATTTGAGATCCAATTAGATAAACAAACAAGTTACATTACGTTATTATGTGTGTACCTACCTACATCAAACCTTTAAAAAAGTAACTAAGTAGGTACCCATTTTTAAAACTTCTTAAGCATGTCCTTAATTTTAAGTGTACAGTGTCATATTCAACGAAAAAATGAACGTGTTTTTGTAAAAAACAACTCGCTTGCTACCTAGTTTTACAGTGCAATTAATGAATGAGTGTAAAATCAATTTAGTTAAATGCCACTATTATAAATTGAAATATACTTACTGATTTGGGTGCAGCTCCTATATTGATTACGTACTAGATACACAATTTTATATAGGTAAATAATGACATCACCAACACATTGTTTGGTTTTGCAACCCACTATGTAGTCAAACTCAAAAGCCGGCGTTATTATAATGATGTGCGACGAAGTAAACAAACAAAGAAACTGAGAAGCGCTTGTTCGCACAGTGGGTCGAAACTGCTATATGAGGGACATAGGATTTTTTTTTACACATTCGATTAAAAAAAAATACCAATCGATAGATGTCGTCATTTTGACGAATAATTATTATGACAATTTTTTCCTAAAACGAATAGTTTCCCTGAAAAAAAAAAAAAATATTTTTTTTGTATGGAGTGACATTAAAAATGTTGAATTGTGGCCGAGTCTTCACAGGTCTTGCGTCGAAACTGCTTAAGTCTTGTTTTTTGGCTTATTAGCTATAATTTTACATTGTCAGCGCGTACCCATACTTGCCCGTTCAAAAGTTACAAGCATCAGAAATTTCAATAAAATCATTACTTTATTAATTTTATCATGTCAGTATTTAAACAAAATAATGTGTTAGATAAATACTCTATGAATAAAGGATGTAATTAACTACGAAATACTAGTTTATAAATGAGAAAAACTTATAAGTTAAGAATTATAAAAATATATATATTAACGAATGAAATCAAAAATTGTACTTAACTTGAAGTGAATTCCAACAATTGAAATTAGCAACAAAATTAGTTCCACGAAAGAGCGCCTTTATCCAAAATTCTTCGTTATTTTTTTAAAGAATTAATATTATTAATTATATTGCATGTTTCTCCGAAGTTATTATCTTCGTTTAAGAAATGTAATTAGAAAACATTGGTAAAATGTTTTCTAATTACATTTCTTAAACGATTAGGTAATCATATCGGCTGCATTATTGGTAATTGTCTAATTGTCTCCAAGAATTATCTTTTCTATTTGCTAATAACTTTAAACGTGAAGTAATTAAATAATTACCCTAATAGTACATATTAATAATAAGGATAGAATGAAGTTATTCCAACCTATATAAATAGGGGTATCATTTAAATCAATTCATACGCATTTTTACTACTACCAAGATAACTTGCCGTGTAACTAAATAATTTTGTGACCAGTATGGAAGGCTTAGTTAATAATTTGGATTTATTCATGGTGTTACGAGAACAGTTAGGTTCTTTGACGGACAGTAACAAGTTTTGTGAATATCTCAAGCAGGTTCTGAACATTAACTGGAATGAAGAAACAAGTGCCAAACTTAGGAAATATTGTGCGAAGTATTGTTCAAATGTTTCGAGTAGATGGGTCAAATCGAATAGGACTCTTAGTAATTTTTTGAAGAGAAATGGAGATTGGTTGGAATCTGCCATAAATTGGCCTAAATTTATCTCCCAAACAGAAAATATTCAACCCGCTGATGTCAGTGAAGACGTAGAAGCTTTGGTACCATCTTCGCCAATAGCTTCAACGTCATCATCACAATTTACACCAAGAAAGCCCTTTGAAGAGTTGTCTAACAAACAAAAAAGAAGACGCGTAGAGCACTTGAGCAACTCAGTGTCTCCACAAGAGTTACAGTGTGCTGCCATGAAAAATCTAGAAAGTAGCGGGAATTCTGAAGTAAGTAAAATAATGGAACATTTACTTAACCATCCTGAAGATGTTGATATGGTGAAGACTTGCATAAGTCACAAAAAAGATAAATGTTTATATACTCCCGAAAAAGCCCTAGCTCTCTTGATATCCCTTAACTTATCAAAGTGGCAATATATTAACCTACGAGATTCTGCAATTGAACAGGGTGCAACTTGTATGTATTCCTCCTACTATAAACTTAAACAAGCTAAATTAAATTGTTACCCTGCAAAAAAGGATATTGCCATAACGGAAGATGGAGCATCTATTAAACTGCAGGCTTTGCTTGACTTGACAATCTCCAGATTACTCGACGGAATGGACTTTGATTTATCTTCTACAGCTAATTTAAAGCTCATATGTAAATGGGGTTTCGATGGAGCATCAAGTCAAAGTAATTATAAGCAGAAGGCTAGCAGTTCGGATTTTGACGATTCCAGTGTTTTTATGGTCAGCTTAGTACCTATAAGGTTGCTGGGTGACGAAGATATTTTATGGGAAAATGATCGCCCATCTTCAACGTTTTACTGCCGCCCGATACAGTTCAAGTTCATGAAGGAGTGTGAAAGTACAGTCCAACGTGAAAAAGAAGCCATAGAAATGCAGATAGAAGGACTACAAACGTTCTCAATACACGAAGTGACTGTAAAATATGAGCTATTGATGACAATGATCGACGGGAAGATTACTTCGTACTTATCGGAAACTTCGACAGCTGTGTGTGACATCTGTAAGGCGAAACCATCAGAGATGAACAAGCTAGACTACAGTAGACCGGATAATGAAGATATGTACAAATATGGGCTGTCTTCATTACATGCGTGGATTCGGTGCATGGAATGTTTACTTCATATAGGTAACTAATATTAAGTAATTGATTAACTATTTCGTGTTATTTATTTAACATTGAACTTTTGAATACTAATAAGTGATATCTTTATTTCAGCTTACCGGATGGACTTTAAAAAATGGAGCTCAAGGGGTGAAGATAAAGAAAAGTTGGCGGAAAGAAAAAGGCAAATACAACAAGCTTTCAAAGATGAAAACGGCCTGCTGGTGGACGTTGTGAAACAAGGCGCAGGAACTACAAATGACGGAAACACTGCTCGAAGATTTTTTAGTGATGCAACAACATCTGCTCGCATCACAGGAATTGATGAAGAGCTAATCAAAAGATTCCACATAATTTTGCAGACAGTGGCCTCGGGTGAGCAAGTGGACCAAAATAAATTCTCCCAATTTTGCAAGGAAACTGCCTCTTTGTATGTACAGTTATATCCTTGGTACTACATGCCTTCTAGCGTACATAAGTTGCTAATGCATGGTACGGATATAATTAAATATTTTGGACTTATACCAATCGGAAAACTTTCTGCAGAAGCATCAGAAGCTCGAAATAAAGATTTTCGGAGATATAGAGAGGACCACTCTAGAAAAGTCAGTAGGACAGCGACAGATAAATTGAGATATATTGCATAATCTTCTTTTGTCGTCTGATCCCAAACTGACCTTTCTGAGGCCAAGTATGACCAAACAACGTAGAATGGTACTCTCACCAAGAGCAGTCGAGCTTCTGGTGTCACTTCCGACAGAAACCGAAATTGAATTTATAGATTTAAATACATTACAAGATAGTGATAGTGATTAGTGTATTTATAGTTTTTGTTCTTTAAAATTTATAATATATTTCTTGTTTTTAATTGTAATTATTTTTAATATTTTCCTTAGTTTTAAAAATATTTATTATACTTTTTTAGATTAATACAGTTTTTAAATTGTTATTATTACTTAATTAATAGTATTTAAATTATATTTTCTGTAAATTTTCTGTGAAATTGCTAATAAAGAAGTACTTTATACTTACATTTTATGCTTTTTATTGAACCTCACAACTCTTGAACGGGCAAGTATGGGTACGCGCTGACAATGTAAAATTATAGCTAATAAGCCAAAAAACAAGACTTAAGCAGTTTCGACGCAAGACCTGTGAAGACTCGGCCACAATTCAACATTTTTAATGTCACTCCATACAAAAAAAATATTATTTTTTTTTTTCAGGGAAACTATTCGTTTTAGGAAAAAATTGTCGTAATAATTATTCGTCAAAATGACGACATCTATCGATTGGTATTTTTTTTTAATCGAATGTGTAAAAAAAAATCCTATGTCCCTCATATAGCAGTTTCGACCCACTGTGGTTCGTTTCGATTGCTTTGTGACACAAAATGGACCCTTATCACCTTCAAAATACAGATCAGTCTTGTCTAATAATCGTAAGATGTTAGGGCAGCGCCATCTAGTATTTAAACATAAACATATTCATTTGCGTCGCGGGCGCCGCGCGTCGTAAGCCCCATACCTATTGACCGTACGTGCATCCATTACTGCCACACTATATTGAACTTTATCACATGAGGAATACAGGTCAATTCCGTAAACGTTGTGGTACCGTCCTTGATCCGGAAAATGATTATTTTGAATAATTTTGTCAGTTGTAATGTAAGCATTAATAACAGCAACTTTATTTTTCATGCATAATTTACTTCCTTTGATATCTTAATCCTTCAAGCGCCGTGATCTAGACAAAATATATAAAATTATTGTTCCTAGCTACCGGGGTCCCATGCGACGCGCGAAGGCTTAATCATATTATTATAAAGTATTATTAAAATAATGTGTAATTAATAATATTGCGATTCTAAAGTAAATACTCCCTTACATAGACAATTAATAATTTACACAAGACAAAAATTGTTAGAAAGAAAGTTAATAATATTGTATTCGACTGTACTCAATGTAATGTATGTAGAAGTTTACAATCAAATTTAATGGTTTTCTAGGTCAAAAGTCAAGCAAAAATTGGACTGATATTGGGCACTATTTCAAGCACAATTTTTTGAGACGTAAATTGTACCTATAGCTCGTTCGATATTCGCGCACTGAGGTGAGTATGCTGGGCGTAGAACCTACGCCCAGCATACTCACTGAACGAAGCCTATAACTCCGAAGTTATTCGAGCACTGTTTTTTCTTTTTGGGCACCGTTTGGCACTATTTGGGAACTATTTTTTGAAGTATGAATTATGTTTGAAGCGTATACAGATTCTCCGGACGGAGGTGAGTATGCTGGGCGAAACCTTCGTCCAGCATACTCATCGAACTATGGCTATAACTTCGCAAGTACAAGAGCACTATTTTTTTCCTTTGGGCACTATTTAGCACTATTTCAGAACAGTTTTTTGACACTCATGAAATATCAGGATTCCATGGTGAGTATGCTGGACGAAGGGACACAATCTATCAGCTCTCCAAGCGATAGATGTCCACTCTTTAACAACGGGTTTCAAATCTTTTGAACGTAAAAATACAGTTTAGATATATGAGGGGTAATAGTATAGTAGGGGTATACCGACTTAGTTGTTTAGTTTATTGATATTCTTTATGATAGTTGAGAAGCAAACGCCACCTACTTTGGAATTCAGGAACTTTGCGGCGTACACTTCGTCGTCAAACTTGCAGATATAAAGTTTTGCTGGAAATATTCTGTAGGTGTTTATTATCAGGCTTTTCTTATTACCCAGTGATTTTTTAAATATATCATTTATTTATTTAGTACACACACAGAAATATATATATAAAAATACAAAAAACTAAGAAACATTGGGTACAGGGCAAATAGAAATATTATATTATAATACTATATAAGACTTATTCCAAATAGAAATATCTTTCAGCTATATTCTTAGTTTTACTTGATATTTTCCAGTGAACTCCATACTTCCTAGTGTTCCTAGTGACTTTTGTTATTTACCTGTTACTTCAGTCACTTCTTAGGGTTACCGCACACGGACCACCGGCCACAACCACAAAACGACGCCACCGGAATATTTCTTGCAGTTTTCATACATTTAGATTTGTAGCGTGTGGCGGCCGCCGGCGTCAACCGTGTGTGGCGAGCCTATATAAAATGTATGAAAACTGCAGAACATATGCCGGTGGCGTCGTTTTGTGGTTGTGGCCGGTGGCCTGTGTGCGGTAACCCTTACTGCTATTTGTCACTTTCAAATGTCGTTTGTTATTTAATTATGACATTTCAAATTTCCAGTGATCTTTGTCTCTTACCAATGACTTATATAATTTTGTAACAAACTCTGTTTTTATCCTGTGACATTTATTCCTTTTCAATAGCTATTGTTACTTTCCAAGTATCCTTTTGTATTACTCTGTGACTTTATTACTTCCCAACGACCTTTATTCTATCCCAGAGAGGTTAAGCTTAATAATTTCCCAGTGACTATTGTTACTTTCCAGCTACTTTTATTACTTCCCAGTCAATCTACTCGAATCATATTGTTGACTACGTACTTAGTAATTATTAATAAAACATCATACTACACTGGACAGCAAATAAACCGGGCCACCCGCTACCTTGGAACTCTGATTCAATTTTTTCAAAAAGTATAAAACTTACAACTATCAAAGTTATGCCTACAAAAAAGGCTTTTCATGATGGTTAAAATGATCACTTCCTTGTAGACTCACCCTGGTCACATCAGTAAAGAGTACATTGCCCCACTGCTCTAACGTCCAATCCCTATGCTCTCGAGCAAATTCAAGTCGTGGTCTACGGTGGGCTACCGTTAATTTTGGGCCTGTAGCTGCTCTCTTTGGAGTCACATTTCGTTCAGCAACTCTCCTTCTAACGGTATCTGAACTTATGACCACTTGGCGTTCGTCACGCAGACTTCGTTGGACTTGAACTGCGTTTAGGCGACGATTTCGCAAAACTGTAAGTTGGATATTACGATCAACTGCTGCTGATGTAGCCCTAAGTCTGCCTGTACCTGGTCAGCGATCGAATGCTCCAGTCTCTAAGTATCAACTGTACACCCGTTGTACCGAAGATCTGCTGATTCGAAGCCTCCGAGCGACTTCACGTTGCGAAACGCCTGCTTGAAGTAGTGCTACAGCTTGAGCTGCTTCTTGGGGTGTCGTATCCATTATTGACCGAAGAAAATAGCAAAAATACACGCATCTGGAGCAAATAATGGATGGCAACTAAAGAAATCATAAGAAAAATCCGACTATCCTCATTTAGAAAAAAATAATGCTAATCGCAAATTCTAGTCAAAACAGAGCAAATCGTTGATATTGCGTTTGTTGCTTGATTACAATGTGAATTAAGGGGACTTTGGATAAATTTGTGGTCATTTCTCAAGAAACATGAATCGCACTTTTTTCAGGTGTAAGTTTGATAGTTGTGAGGTTAATACTTTTTAAAAAAATCGAATCAGAGTTCCAAGGTAGCGGGTGGCCCGGTTTATTTGCTGTCCAGTGTATATTGAATATCTACGTAGGGATACTATATGCCACCAATCGCAGCCGCTTGTGTTTTAATGTGCTTATAAACAAAATAAATATTTTCGAAAGTCATATACAATATATATTTTGAAAAGACAATAATAACATGAATAACTTTTTAACTACGTTTATTATTTCCCAGTGAATTTTGAATCTTTCCAATGGCCTTTGTACCTTTCTTATTTCTCAGTTACCTAAGTTAGTTACCAGTGATATTTCTTATACCCCAGTGTGCTTTGTCACTTCTCAATGACTGTTGTCACTTCCTACCAACCATTGTTATTTCCCAGTGACCTTAGATAGTTCCCAGTGACTTTTCTTACTCCCCAGTGACCTTTGTCCTTCATAATTTCTTGCGACTAATCTTACTTACCAACGACCTTACTTACTTCCCAGTGATCTTTCTTGTTTCCTAGCGACCTTTGTCGCGCCGAATTATAACAAACTTTTTAGTATGGAACCTCATCCAGTATTAAATATCTTCGTGTGAATCGCGATATGCCACCACCGGCCGCTGCCTGCATTCTAATGTGCTTATAAATATGACTTCGTTTCCACGGTAGTCATATTATGCACTATATATTTTTAAAGTACGTGATAAAATTCAGAAATGGTATACCGTGCAATAGATTAGATCTAGGTGATAATTTATTATGAACTGAAAGGAAATTGTTAAGTAATGGAAATTTTAAAGATTGTTTTTTAATTTAATAGGATTATTACGCTGTTTTTAGTTATTATTAAACTAAGGGATAACTTAGGTATCCTTATTGCTTGGAGGTCAATATACCTGCTCCGCTCTTCAGTTCGTAGGAGCGATTCCTAAACAGTATCATACTATCTAGCGGACGCCGGCGCCATCGTACGCGTGACCTACAGAAACACGTCCCTCTTAAATCACTCTACATAAATACATACACGCCTGTTTTCCCGAAGGGGTAGGCATTATACGCCCGCACTTCGCCAAATATATAGATGGTCCCACGTAATAGCCTATTGCCGCTTACCGGACACAGTAATGTTCGCCAGAGCCTCGTCCGTTGATCGTCAGGTGCACCACTTGCAGGCGAGGTTGACTTAGGCTCCTTAGGTCTTGGTAGGGTCAAAAATGGGAAAATAAATGGGATGTATATAAATAACTACTCACACACACGCACACACACACATTTACGCACATCACTAATACCATCAGTCTATACTATAGTAACTAATATTTTCTGCCTATTGTCTCTCTAGTCTCAGTTTTAATAATAATTTTTATGTTAAGTAAGAGTGTTCTTTTGTCACATGCTTTTAAAAGCATAAAAGTATTAAATATTTGAGTTCTGTAATTTTCTTTTTATGTAATGAAATATTTTTTTTATTTTTTATAAATACCGTCTTATTAAAATGATTGATAGAATTAAATTAAAACTGCCATTAATTTGTATAAAATATATTAGAAAAGCAAAAAAGATGTTTTATTTAGGAGAATCGTTTGATAAAAAATTAACGAACTTAATTGAATCTGTTCCATTTTTCGAAATAACACATAAATAAATGTGGGTAGTTGGATAAAATTATCCGATTTCCGAGGAACCCCTTATATTGAACAATTACTTCTCAAGGTTCTCCAGGAGATGTCATAAATCAGTTTCTACAACAGATTCCCTAATCGTTTTAGTTTGCAGGATAAGATAACAGCAGTGAAATTAATTAATGTTAATTCTTGCTACAATACAAACGGAACGGATTGTCGTTGACACGTTTTGTTTAGTATTTAGTTAAGTTACTGAGCTATTTTTCAATCCTTGGACAAAAAACTCCTCATCTAGTAGATGTTAGCTGATGGTAGTTTAAAGAACAAGTGGGCGGTAATCTTAATAATATATTCATTAAATGTTGTGTTAGATTTTAAGACATAACTTGAAACGAGTCTCAATGAGTTTCTTGAGGCAATCTCGTTGCCGTCTGGAAATCTCGTTAAAGTAACCGATTGATTGATTGACGGACAATCCCTATTCTCTATAGAAACACAACAGCCCGACTGACAAATCCCGCCGTGAGAGTCGCTGACAGACTGACAATTCTTGACAAAAAATCAAAACAGACAGATTAACTGACAAAACTTGACAAAATATGCATTTTGCTTTTTCTTAATTATGGTACTGCCAACACCTTTTTTATATTTGCTAAAAATAATATTGTATTTTCATTGTAATTGTTGAAATTCGGCGAATCTAAATTATCTTGTTGATCTCAAAGACAACAAAGTATATTTAATTTTAAGCTACAAAGTCGTACCAAAACTAGACCTAAGATATTCAGTTGTGGGTCCCAGTTTGTGACTCGAATAACTCTTTCATACAAAGAGCTCAGAATAAGATCCTGAAACAAATATCAGATTCCCTTTGGTTCATAAAAAAACATTAAGTTCACGTACAGATTTAATATGACTACAGTGAAAACAGGCAAACGCAACAACACATTTAAGTACACAAATATCTTTAAATGTTTAGAATATAAAATTATATAATGTATCAATGATTGTTAAATATTTGCAACGCCGATAATTTCAAATTATTGCAAATCTCAAAATTTCGTTCTCAAGAGACATGATTGCCTAGTTCGGGGACTACCAGTGAATCAATGTTGCCAAACATTTTGTGAAACATTTATTGCCAAAATGTTGATGTTGCCAAACATTTTGTGAAACATTTATTGCCAAAATGTTGTTGTACTACATTTGGCAATAAATGTTTTATATTTTATTTTGTATAATTATATCTGTGACCGCTACTCTGGGCGTCATAATAGATACGTATGCAAAACGACGCGCAAGTGGAAAGTGCATTACGAAGCCTTACACTGAATGTATACATAACATATGAGGCTTATGCGCTAACGGAGCTTCGTGTCTGAGGGCGTGTTGCAGTTGGAGTGGACACAAGCTGGAGCTTAAATTTTACATACTTTCCGTAGACGACTAACCTCTTTATGCAAAAACTTTTTTTTAGTTTACTGGCAATTACCCACTGCCATAGTAATAAAGAAAAAAGTAAACGATGACGTTACACTGTAATCTATTGAAAACAACAATTGAAAATCGACTTCTTGGCGGGAAAGTGATGCGTCATCATTGCAATTTTGTTTTATTTTCTAAAATCCTATTAATATTATAAACGTGAAAGTTTTTATGTGTGGATGGATGTTTGTTACTCTTTCACGCAAAAACTACTGGAGCTATTGTGATGAAACTTTGTACGTGTATAGCTGCAGTCCTGGACTAACATATAGAACACTCTTTATCCCAATATTTCCACGGGAACGGAGACCACGCGGGTAAAACCACAGGGCGCTGCTAGTTTTAAATATTTCGAACATTAATGTAATGTAATATTATGTAAATCATAGTGAATGAGTGGTGATAAATGGTAAAGGAGATGCTCTCCCCCTAAACCCCTTAAGTTCTCAGAAAAGATGTGGGACTATACTGAGATTTCACATGGACTTCTTGAGAGAATTTGAAATGATACATTGTTTTATTTTTATTTACCAACTCACATGTACGTTCACAAACACTTAACGGGTAATAATCTACCGTTATTACACACAAATGTTCGAAATATAACAAATTTTAGAGAGTAAAACAAAACTGCAGACATGACGCTTCACTTTCCTGCCAAGAAGTCCAAAACTCAATTAGAATACTTAGTAATCCAAAAAAATAAAAAAGTATACAAATACTCTGCAGCGATAAACAAATGAAGACACGGGGGTTCGCAATCTTTTGTTTAAAAATAAAAAAAGTAATTTTAAAACAAAAAAACAAGGTGTAATTAGGCAATTCTAATTGCTTAAGAAAATAAAAAAGCTTTTACGAAGATTTTATCAGAAAAGTTAGAAAGCTGAGGGCTTTTTATTGTGTCGGGTTGGTTAAATATTTGATTTGTTCCTAAAGTTTACCGAAAAAAAAATATAAAGGACCGGTAAACTTGCATTCAATGTATTATAAACAAAATAAAATATCTTATTACAACTCTCTGGTACGAATAGCTCGAACTTATAACAAAATGTTAATGACATACATAAAGATTATGATATTTTTTTACCAAAACTGAATCAATTTAGAAAAACAGCCAATTAAATCCTTGGGAAATGCTTCCTCTGCCCAGGTACTCGGATCCCTCCGTTAATTTTATTGTATCAGTTTGTCATTTTTTTTTTGTATACTTAATTTTTTGTTTTATTCAATATGCGTTCCTAATCAAAAACAAAATCCCACCAGTACAAAATTTACTTCATAATTCACCCAGTAATGATTTAGGAGAACGTTTGGACTACAAAAGTTGTGTTGTGCAGTTATTAGATTAAGAAATAATAATAATAATAACTTTTTTTAGTTAGCTGAATTTATAATTACAAATAAAAATAGTAGACAAGAGCAGACAAGTCCCTACAAGCAGCACTCGTTCGACACGAGTATGACGCATGACCCAGCCATCGTTTCACTTACGCATATTTTAGGGAACGTAACGACCCAACGAATGACGCCGCCACCCCAGAGAAGATAAAAAGATTTATACAAATGAAAAATAACAATAATATTATAAAAGACTACTAAATTATGTCTTATGATAGATATAATTTACAGCCATACCGTCTTATCATCTATATAATCTTGCGTACAATAGTATACTTCTTAAATATCAAATTTTAATTTGTGTAAGGACAAATCCGAAGCACGTCTCTTGTTGAACAGTTTCACGATTTTTCGGGAAATTGTAGTAGCGCGGGAATTGTTACAAAGATATTTTTAATCCATCACTTGCTTACAATGGATTTCCGCAAAGTAACGCCTGAATCAATAAATTATTTAATATATACTGCGTTTTTTTGTGGTAGTATTTCTTACCTTGCTCCATAAAGACTTCCGGATTTTTTGAAGTCTCAGAAACGGATTAAACAGTTTATTTTTATTTCTTGTGTCAAAGCTGTGACGTTCGAGGCGTTTACAATAATTATTTATGTATTTTCGTACAAACAAAATACAGTCTAAGATAAACTGCGAGGCAGTAGTTAAAATACCAATTTCCTGAAACAACTCTCTAAGGGATGATTTAGACCGTAGTTTATATATAAAACGTATAGCTCGTTTCTGTAAAATTTAAAAAATCTCAATATCAGCGGCAGATCCCCACAAAAAATACCGAAGGATATCAAACTGTAAAAAAATCTAAAATAAACAATTTAGCAGTTCCGACATCCGTTATCACAAGATTTTTCGAATCGCCTATGCGGCAGAACTCAGTTTACTAGATAGGCTTTCGATATGTGGGCCCCATTGAAGGTTTTTATCTAGTGTTACACCTAGGAGGCGCTCGTAGCTTTGCGGTGCTCGGTTGACGGACACGATCACCGAAGTACAGCAGAGCTTACAGAGGTCAGTCCTTGGATGGGTGACCATTTGTGTGGCATTTGATATCGAGCACTTCCGTGCTTCGGAAGGCACTTTAAGCCGTTAGTCGGGACCAAGTTATCACTAAATGTGGTAGTCGTTAAGCCATGTTAGAGGCCAAATGGGCGGCTTGATAAATTCTAACAGCAGGACGCCATACACCTGCACCTGTCTCCGCCAATCCGCACTGGGTCAGCGTGGTGGAGTATGACCCAATATCCTCACACCTTGATATGTGAGAGGAGGCTCGTGCTCAGTAGTGGGACGTAAAGGGCTGAGATGATGACACCTAGAAATAAGGTTGAATTGACCATTTAATTCTATATTGGTTTTAACATCTTTTACATTAGGAAGTGAAAAATTAACACATTTAGTTGTTTTAGCATTCAGCTGAAGATTAGTGACAGTAAACCAGTGAAGCAACTCCAAAAGTGCGATATTTACATCGTCATAGTTATTTTTGTTTCTGTTAGTTTTAAATATTATTGATGTATCATCCATCCCTTCCGTCCCTTCATCGACGCACTTGTTAAATAATTCAGCTAGCTAAGGAGCAATAGAACCGAAAATAGTCTTAATAACTTTTACAGAAATATCCCACAGATCGCCAGTATTCTTCAACTTAATAGCTCTAAAAGTTTCAATTATGTCTAATTCATGCATATGATGGAACTTAAATGTGGAACTATAATCAGGCAAGTATTTCTTAAGCACAGCTAAGGCAGTAGACGGTGAAGATTTCAGCTCAGAAGTGGTCAGTGTAGGAAGCTTTGCAAAGTAGTCATCAAATATGTTTGCAATTGGTTTATTATCATTAACGATTCCTTGATCCTTCTTAAGAGCGTTGTAATAATCACGTGGCTTACACTTTCTAGACTCGCGAGTTATAGCGTTTCAAGTTACTTTAATTTTGTTACTGGATGTTTATATCTTAAACTCAAAATAGTTCATTATAATAAGTTATTGTGTACGTAAACTTTAAGTAATGTAATTTCAAACAGGAGCTCAAAAAGAACTTCCCCCCAGTATTATTAATAAAACTTTATACACTCAACATTTTGCAATATACAAAAATAACAGACAATTATATTAACTGAATAGCTTTTACTTGGTCAGTAAAAATAATCTAAACGATATTAATAAACCAAGTCTTATCATTCTGTTGCGGGATTGTTCGAAAGGGTTACCGCGGCCTTGGTGTTACAGGCTCAAGAAGGAACACGGATGGTTTTTAGTCAGTAGAAGTCTGACACACCCTCCCGCTCCACCCACAGCAGGAGAAGGTCATTTGATGATTTTCCATCCCAAAAAAAAAAAAAAAGTCTTATCATTCTGTTCCTAAAATAGAGACGTTTTTTCAAACTGGATATTTTGCGAGTTAATAGTAAATTTTAAACAATTCTGACACTCTGCTTAATCAAGCATTCACAAAAATAATTAAAATCAAGTGAAATATTGTTGATTGGTACAGTCAGCGTTAAATAGTTGAGAGCACCCTAAGCGCATATATCTCACCATTACGCACCATATATCGCACCATAACGCTCATGACAATAGAGACGTATGTATATATTTTTTTAGGTTTATATATTCATATTAATTTATGTTAAATGAAGTATTGGTAAACCGCTCGTAGCTCTGCGGTGTTCGGTACTCGGAAACGATCACCGAAGTACAGCAGAGTTTATAGAGGTCAGTCCTTGGATGGGTGACCGTTTGTGTGGCATTTGTTATTGAGCGCTTCCTTGCTTCGGAAGGCACGTTAAGCCGTTGGTCCCGGTTATCACTAAATGTGGTAGTCGTTAAGCCATGTTAGAGGCCTAATGGGCTTGATAATTTCACAGCAGGACGCCATACACCTGCACCTGCCTCTGCCAATCCGCACTGGGTCCGCGTGGTGGAGTATGACCCGATGCCCTCGCACCTTGATATGTGAGAGGAGGCTCGTGCTCAGTAGTGGGACGTTAATGGGCTGAAATGATGATGTATCGTAAGTTTGTAAGACTGCCAACAGCTGGCGCTGTACTTAGTTGAATCGCGCAAGTAATGTCGCGCTCCGTAGACGTATCATTGCGACAGGTATGTGAAGAATCGTTCGGCGCCACCGCGCCGCCGGCTGTTTCCCGGCCTCACCCAACCAGGAAGAAGAGGAGGCGCTGCCACGTGAGGTACTCGCACCGTCATCCCCTCCTACCCTCCCGGACCCCCGCCCCTAGCCCACCTCCCACAATAACTCTCATCCTTAACTTGCCTAAGTCACCGCCTGCTCGCTGACGGCTTGCTGGGCCTCCTTTCGGGATCTCACCCGGTGTGCCTGTCGCGCTGAGGGCGGTGCCGTAAGTCTCCCCGGTGAGAGTATCCCTTTCGTCGAGATCGACGGCCGCTTACGCGGCGACCAGCGCCTCAGGGTTGATGCCCTGTGTGAAGAAACCCGGGGAATGAGCCCACGGCTCGAAGCCCGAACACCCGCCGTCTGGCAGAAGATCCTGGAATCGTCTTCGAGCAGTTATTATGGCGCGAGAAGAAAACAATTATTTTAAGGGTAAAAAATTAAAAAATCGATTTTTTTGTTGTTTCATTTATTATTTTTCCATATTTTATATTTTTTACTCTTTTCACCTAATCTAGGATAGTTCCTTATATACTGGCACGATTCATAATGAATTTTGTATCAATCTTAAGGTAATAGTTCAACCTTTATAATAATATAATTCATAAGATTATTAAAAAATTATTTTATACAAAAAATCGCGCAATTTCAAATATTCCAATCTTTTGCTCGCGAGTGTATAAGGATTCCTGCCAGTCTTGTAAGTACAAGATTTCATTAACTTATATAACAATAAAATTGTTCTCTAACTCAACTCTTCTCGATGTAAGAAGGCATCGCTCTTCCATGTAACGCCATCATCAATCAAGCCGAGTTTTAACTGAATTTGCTTCATCTCGACAACATATTCTAAATTCACCTCGTGCGCTCCATTTTGAGATTTGAATTTCGCACACGCGTCAGCCCTGCGAAATTCACGCATATTAGGGTTTTCAATATCATGTTTTTTAAAAATAAGAATGCATCATTGTTAGTGTGAAAAGGAGCGCAAACAAATTAGTTATGTTTTTAGGCGCGTTTGGCGCCACTGTAGTTGTATATGTCACTGTTTTTTTTGTTTTACCGTTCGTTATTTGTTCATGTTGTAGAATCGTAATAAATCTCTAATTATAATTAAATAGCTTTAATTACATAATAAATAAATATAAATAATATTCTTTTACAATCACACCAATTATTTAGCTCCATGATAAGTATCATTAAGAACTTGTGTTACGGATACTAAATAACGGATAAACATACTAATATACTTTTTTTTGTAAATACATACTTAATATACATAGAAAACACCCAGAGCAGAGCAAATAAACGTGTTCAAGCACACAAAGATTTGTCCAATAAGAATGCATCATGCATATATCAGATAATTTTGGATATTTTCTGCACAAGTATTGTTTCGGATAGAACTGAGTTAAGCAGCAGGTTCTTTGGGTACATAAGATTACAGTACTTAACGTCATACTAACCAATAATGCTTAATAATTACTAAATAATAATGTGCCTGTAATGGTTTTGAGAGGTTTTCAAAGCGCTAGAGTGATGCCCTCTGGTTTTGCTTTGTCTACAGACTGCGGTGATCCCTTTCCATCAGGGAGCTATTATTCCAGGTAAGCAGAAACTACATAGTTAGTATTCTAATCGTTAATTATTATTATTCATTAATTTTAGTAGTTAGTCGTGGCTAACCGTTCTTGCTGTGTAATGACAAATTTAATTGGTACTCTCGTTTCAACGTTGGTCGTGAAGACATCTTTGTTCTGAGGCTCCTATCTTACCTGAAGATGCCCTGTGTAAGGGCGAAACACGTGTCGTGTTGAATAGTTTCTCGATTTTTCGGGAAATTATAGTAGCGCGGGAATTGTTACAAAGATATTTTTAATCCATCACTTGCTTACAATGGATTTCCGCAAAGTAACGCCTGAATCAATAAATAAATTAAATTAGATACCTTTTATATATATACAGTCCCAAAGAAAAAAAAACTCTCTGATCTTCTTATATTTTACAACTCTAATTCAACATTTTCAGCATTTTACAGTGTTACTTTACTTTTTTATTTGTCAGCATTAAAATTTCCATTATTTATTACAGAAATAAGTATATTTAGACATGGTTTATTTATGTTTTATTATACAAAGGTTACTTTTCATAATCAGACATGCAATAAACAATTTCATTTAATAGAAAAAAGTCTCTAATAGCAGCACTATGAAAGTCTATCTTGGCTAAAGCAGGTAGTTGTAGTTAAATGTTATACGCCCACATTTCGCTAGTTATTTTGTTGGTCCCACTAGTAGGTGGCGAACCTATTGCCGCTTACCGGAGACTTTTATATTCGCCAGAGCCTCGTCCGTTGATCTACATGTGCACCACTTGTAGGTTAAGTTTGGTTTGGGCTTGTTATATCTTAGTAGGAACCCATATATATAGTACAACTGATACTATATTTAGGCATAGGTCGCCTATGTATATATATTATATTTTATGCCGAATTTTTAAAGGAATAACCAACTTCCATTAATTTAAATTATACATATGGATTGTGTTACATAATTTGAAGTGAATAATCAAATAGAAAAAAAGTATCTTATGGCAACCCTATGCAAGTACCTCTTGGCAAGGGCGGGTTCCGGCAACAGTTCGTTTCTACGTGACTATGAGCACGCTGCCATTTGTCATCTCCGGCCTGACAACCCTATCTTTGCTTTCAAGGTATTTCGAGCTTACCCCGACGTTATTAGAATCATATTAATTTGGTACATATTTTGTTGATCTTTTTCTTTATGACGTTTGACGTGGATATTACGATTTTAATTTGAGCTCTGAACCTATTCGCAAAAAGACACATCAAAGCATGAGTATTTACTATGAAGCATATTTAGATCACGTACATCAATGTTGGAAAGTGATACATACACATATACATATATACATACGTACATTTACGACTGTTTCCCCGAATGGGTAGGCAGATGCATATTATATGCCCACTCTTCGCCAATTATTTTGTGGTATATTAAAGTGAATTTCGATTTTCTGCATTGATTTCATACACTTTAGAAGCCCTTCCCATAGTCTTACCAAAACCCTTAACAAAAGTTTCGGAGCCTGCAGTTGTTTTAACTGAACTCTAATGTTTTCTTAGAGATTTTTTCGAAGTTTATTTTTGGTCCTATAACTTAATCATATACTTAATAATAGTGTATAGGGATTATATCAAGCAAGACCTAAATAGCCCAACCTGCCGATCAACAGACGAAGCTCTGGCAATCATAACAGTTCCTGGCAAGCGGCAATAGGCTCGCCACCTATAATATGCCTCTGGCTAAACCTTCGGGGAAACAGGCGTAAATGTATGTATGTAACTTAATCATTGTGCTGAAGAAGTTATTTCAAGAGGAAATGTTAACATACATTTGCTAAATCTGTTTTATGAACATGATTATTATGAACCATCTTTTGATTACATGTCTATAAAGATGACGACCGATATGGCGTGGTGGTGATTATACCGGCACTCCGCTCCTAAGGTCGTGGATTCGATTCCCACATAGGACAAATCTTTGTGTGTTTTACGAATATTAATTCTGGTCTGGGTGTTTTTCTTAGTATATGTAACCTTAAACCTAAGTACAAAGTATTTTTGTATATCATTCTGTTATTTAATATCCTTAACACAAGAGTTTTATTTATTTGTTTGTTTGTATTAGTTACACGGGTCTGGCCTTATTAAAATAACTATCTCAATAAGTAATTTTACATGCTATCTGCCTAGTTAGTTCTTAACGATTCTTGTCTTGAAATCAAATAATTTGTGTAATGGTCTGAAAATATTTATTTATTTATTTCGTCTGTATACCATATAATATCGATTGGATTTTTTTATTTTTATAAAAATATCCTTTCTTAAAATTTTTTGTTTGACATTGGTCACAAAGTCTATGTATGGAATTCTCTTTATCTCGCGAGTTGACTTCTTACTTTTGTCCCCGGTCTTCTAAGCGTGGCGTAAAACATATATGCAGGTCTCTATTTTTGGGTTACTGTGCTGATTTCACTATATCTACATCCATCAGAACTGCACAGACTGACTACTAGTATATATATGGTACTTACAATCAGGCAGGATGTTGCAATTATCAGTCCTTCTACAACTGCCCCCTTTGGGCTAAGAAGACACGGCGTGCATACCGGGCATTGCGTGTCCAGCATAATGACATTTTCAGGATGTTGTTCACACTACCGCGGCACTGCAATGCGTCCGCAATATTTGCCGAAGCCTACGTAGACTGTTTCTGCAGCATTATTCGTAGGCCTGCGCCTGCATTGCACTGCTGCTTTGCTGCTGGGCAGCTGGCGCGCAAATGCGAATACTGTCCTGAGAGTGCTGTCTGACCGGTGGGACTGCTAGAGCGGTGGCTAGACCTGCAATCTGTTGTAAAGCCTAGCAGATTTTATTTTATTGTTTTTACCAACTAACCTATTGTGATACTCTTTGCTGCTGGTCCGCTGGCGCGCCAATGCGAATACTATCCTGAGAGTCTGAGTGCTGGTGGGACTGCTAGAGCGGTGGCTAGGCCTGCAATCCGTTGTAAAGCCTAGCAGATTATATTTTATAATTTTTACCAACTTATCTATTGTTATACTCTTTGCTGCTGGGCCGCTGGCGCGCCAATGCGAATACTATCCTAAGAGTGCTATCTGACCGGTGGGACTGCTAGAGCGGTGGCTAGGCCTGCAATCCGTTGTAAAGCTTAGCAGATTTTATTTTTATGTTTTTATCAACTTATCTTTTGTGATACTATTTCCTGATGGGCCGCTGGCGCGCCAATGCGAATACTATCCTAAGAGTGCTGTCTGACCGGTGGGACTGCTAGAGCGGTGGCTAGGCCTACAATCCGTTGTAAAGCCTAGCAAATTTTATTTTATTATGTTTACCAATTTATCTATTGTGATACTCTTTCCTGATGAGCCGCTGGCGCGCCAATGCGAATACTATCCTGAGAGTGCTGTCTGACCGGTGGGACTCACCTCTGCTAGAGCGGTGGCTAAGCCTGCAATCCTTTGTAAAGCCTAGCAGATTTTATTTTATTATTTTTACCAACTTACCTATTGTGATACTCATTGCTGCTGGGCTGCTGGGCCGCTGGCGCCCCAATGCGAATACCATCCTGAGAGTGCTGTCTGAGCGGTGGGACTCACCACTGCTAGAGCGGTGGCTAGTCCTGCAATCCGTTGTAAAGCCAAGACGGTTTTTTTTAAATTATTTTTACTAACTTACCTTGCCATACTAACATTAGCAAATAATAATAATTGACACTAACACTATGGGCTCAGCTTGAAATAAAATAATAATTATCATGTCGAGTGGCATCAGATTTGTATAGACTACTAACATTAAAGACAGGATGTAGTCATTACGACTAGACACAAAAAGCTGTAATTTATTTATTAATATTAGGCCCATTTATTGTCCTATAAACCTAATCTAGACTAAGCCCTAGATACAGCTAGGTGCCATCGAGTATTAGAAGTTCGGTCGTAAACCATTTATGTTACTCTGAATACCGGCTTGATTGCGGTATATAATCCGAACGACTAGTTATGTGGGTGACGAAGTTCCCGATGAAATAGTTACATGCATTGATGGTTTATTGTAGGAAATTATTGGACAAAATGTTGTGTGAAACTGGGATTAAGTCGTGCTATAAATTATACCAGGTTAGCTTTCGGGCTTAACTTAACTTAGCTGTGTGAAGTGTAAGTGAATCTAAGTGCCAGTACCGAGCCACCGCTCTGTGAGAAGAACTGACAAGAAACTCACAGGCTATGCTCTTTTAAACTTAATGAATGATTTGTAATGTAGAATTTAAGGATAATAATTTCAACTATTTTATAATGTTTTTTGCAATACCCTTGCAGGGTTCATGTTTTAGAACCACTATTTATATGTAACATTAAGATCTTTATGTACTACATGACGCAAATAAAGAACTATGAACTATGAAATATAATTTAAATTAACAATACGATATTGAAGATATTGAAAAGGTCCCCAGAAGCCGTACCCAATAAAGTAGCACTAAGGGAACCTTCCATCAAAAGACGTGAACCTCTAAACAGATTGTCAAAAATGACATATGAAATAAACGAGAACATTAACATTATGACATATTTAGATGGTTTGAGAACAATCTTACAATACTTTCATAGTTTTATGCGAACAGACGGACAGACGTGACCGGGGCTGTGGCCGTTAATCTACTCTACTAATTACTATAAAAAATAAGATAATATTGGAACCACATTGGTAATAATATAATAATAGGAATATTTTAATTTAAATAATTAACAATCAAAATTGTGCGAAAAATAAAGACGAAGAAATATAGAGACGAAGAAACTACGTATATGTACATGAGACTCCGGTTTCCCCTAAGGGTTAGGCAAAGGCATATTATACGTCCTCACTTCGCCAGTTATATTGTTAGTCCCACGTATTAGGTGGCGAGCCTATTGCCGCTTACCGGGCATTATTATGTTCGCCAGAGCCTCGTCCGTTCAACGGCAGATGCACCACTTTCAGGTGAGGATGGCTTAGGCTTCTTAGGTATTTGTAGGATCCCTATACGCCCTGCTGCACTTGACATAAAATAATAAGCAACATTATTGTTACTATATCGCATCCCCGGTGCTACAACGTCACTTAAGCAATTTTATCAAAATAAATCTGATTATGAGAAAAATTTCGAATATACCAAACTGTAAGATGTTTCGTTTTACTGTGAAATGAAATCTGAAATAAAGGCTTAAATGTTACTAGATATTTTTTTTACATTAAGAAGAACTATGTTTTATAATATGATATTTAATTTGGAAACGCTTCTCCTGGAAGATTAAATTGTTTGCAGAAGTGACGGTTTAGCACCGGGGGGGTGCGAATAGAGAATTATTATGAGAACGAACTTATTAAAAAAATACATGCTAAGTCACGTGCGTAAGTAAGTTAAATATAAACAAATTAATTCAAAGACACCAATGAGTCTCCATCAGCCGCGAAGATTACTGAACTCCCGGAATGTGTCGGTTGATCACGCGCGTCTTTTGTTGATGCGACAGTCAATCGACAACAGCTATTCTGAGTAAGTTATAAACTCATTTTTAAAAAAAAAAAAAATATATCTCTCTTGCATCATGTGTCATCTTTGACGACCGATATGGATGGCATGAAGGCGAGTATACCAGCACTCCGCTTCTGAGGTCGTGGTTTCGATTCCCACATAGGACAATTCTTTGTGGGTACAAACATGAGTACTTGTTCTGGTTTGGGTTTTTCCTACGTATAATAAATATATTTTGACAAAAAAAATAATAACAAGTGTAATTGTCAGTTTTTTTTTGGTTTATACACACACCCCTTTTGTGATTTGTCTATACGTCGGTTCTTGGTAATATCTTTAATTTAATTTTAATTAGCTTATAAGTGTAGGCACTACTTTATGGAAGAGCGCTGTTTTCTGGAATACAGATACTTATTAATCTTGTCAAGAATCAGATGTCCTTTATATTAATTGTACCTTAGATTTTAGCTATATTTGCATATGTCTTAATCTCTAGTTTTTGTGGGATTAAATGTTTATTGTTTATTTTTATTATCTTAGCCGTCTATACTACAAAAATGGATATACCATATGAAGTTTACTGCTGAACATAATAATAACAAAAAAGATCTTTATTTATGTCAAAAATACCTAAGCACAGGTTTTTTTATACATAAAATAAAGTTAATTTAAATATATTTTGTTCGATATAAAAAAAATAATTTCCGACCAAATTTAATTTTAAATAATAATAATTAATGATCGAAAATACAATCTGAAATTTTAATAAAAAACACTTTGCTGTATTTTTAGTAGGTAATTTATATTTGAGCATAGCTACATGTTTATCTAAAGAATGTGCTGTCCATTCACCTAGCAATCATCAGATGAACAATGTTCGAGCTGGCTTATCCTCTGTGCACAAGAGATGCAGTTTGCGCATAGTGGCGAAAACGCAGCCAGTGTGCGCCTCGGCAAACATGCCCGACGCACTGCAAGTATCAGTGCAGCCCCATCACTATCCTAAAAACATTAGTAAAAGCAAACTCTTTGAGCATTTTTGACTTCTTGGCGGGAAAGTGACGCATCATGTATACAATTTTGTTTTATTTTCTAAAATTTGTGATATTTTGAACATTAATGTGTAATGACGGTGGATTATTAACCGTTAAGTGTTTGTGAACGAACATGAGTGTTGGTAAATTCATTAAAGCAGTGTAATTTCACTTTTCAAATTTTCTTAAGAAGTCCATGTGAGATCTCAGTATAGTCCCACATCTATACTGAGAACTCAAGGGGTTTAGGGGGAGGGAATCTCATTTACCATTTATCATCTTTATCACCACTCCATTTACTATGATTTATATGTTTTTAATATATCTCTTACTTAACACTGACTAAATGTGCGAAGCACTCGAAACCATTATTTAAAATTAAAATAAAACTCTTTGAGCCCAAGTTTTGCCGGACCAGGGCGGGTGAGCGTGATTTACAATACACATTGCTCCAATATTAATCTATTCAGAATGTCACTTAACCAATATAGAAACAGTACAATTGCAACTAAAAGATGATTAATGATGGATGGATGATATGGACAATTATTAATTAATTTTAAAGTAACTCAAAAATAAAAATAATAAAGTATGATTTCTTTTTATTTTTGTAAACGTACTTAGACTAATCGTTACATATTACTTTGTGAATAACGTTGTTGGTTACATAATAAGTAAGTGTAAAAGATCGACCAACGTGGATATCTTGTTGAGGTATATAGCTTGATCTAGTTGATTCTAAAATTTATTAGGAAATCCGTAGAGATGCATTCAAAATCACTCAATATAGAAATCTATTAAGGAGGCCTATGTCCAGTTCACAATTTTTTTTATTTATTTGGTACAACAAACAATAACATAATATTTGCTTAGCACTGTAGTAGTAATACTGCAGTATACAGTATACCATAAGATTTATAACTATTAATAACGATTTCTTTTGAAGGTTATAACAGCGAGTGCGGCCTCCTCCTCCTCAGAGAGACGTAGTTGACGCGCCCCTACTGCCTCCTTGTGCGACCATAGCGTGTGTGGCCGACTTCTCAGAGGGTCCATGGTTAGACAGCAGGGGGCCCGTGCCCCCGCTACCTTAGACCCTCCTGGCCCACCCGCTGCGCCCTCCACAGGTCCCTCTTAGTTTCCCCCCCGGTAGTCAGTACTAAGGACACCCAGAGTCGCCAATCTCCGTGTGCCGTGTGATAAAGGCACCTTTAAAAACTCTCACGGGATGGTATCCTTATTTTTGCCCCTTTAAATAGTTGTAGCAGGTTTTTGGGGTAGGTATATGAAAGTCCTACTAAGATCTTAGAATTCTAAGCTAACCTCACCTGCAAGTGGTGCACCTGCCGATCATCGGACGAGGCTATGACAATCACAAATGTCCCCGATAAGTCCGCGCACCTATTACGTGGGACCCACATTATAACTGGCGATGTGTGGGCGTTTAATATGCCTCTGCCTACCCTTTCGGGTAAAAAAGGTTTGATTGTATGGATTTATAATAAAAATGTATGTAGCAAGGTTTCTACCCACCCTAAACGGGACTTATAGACATGATGAGGTTATCTATATGCAGACTGAAATGTCTGTTCTCAATCAGCTTTGTAGACACGCTACATGAATATTCAGGCAGGAGCACACGTCCCGGTATCTTATTAACATACACAAAGCTTAGGCTTCTGTTTTCAAACTTTTGAAATTTGACGTTTTTGTTTTGAGTTTTATTTAAATGTTAAATAATAGCTTCCTTGCTTGTGCGTTTAGCACAATTAGCCAATGTCAAGTAATATATATATATATATATATATATATATATATATATATCAATAATATACAAATAACAGCAAATGAAAATGAGCGGTGATAAAGATGACAAATGGTAAATGAAATACCTCCCTTAAACCCGTTGAGTTCTCAGTAAATATGTGGGACTATACTTAGATCTCACCTGGACTTCTTGAGAAAATTTAATTTAAATTTTACATTTTGCTACATACATACATTCATGCCTGTTTCCCCTAAGAGGTAGGCAGAGGCATACTATACTACTATACGCCCACACTTCGTCAATATAGTTGGTCCCACGTAGTAGGTGGCGAGCCAATACGCATTTTCACATTTCCAACATTTTCTAAAACTAGGAAATAAATCGTGTGTTTTGTGTAAAATGGTTGTGACTTATATGACAAAACGCAATCTTGATTTATTAAATTGCTTTTCAATAACAAAAAAACCAAACGAGTAAATATATATTATTATCTAAGACATAAATATCTACTTCAGCAAAGTTGGACTTAAGCACTTGGACTGTTTTTAATATACTACCGGTTACTGTACGTCATATTAAGGCCAAATATATTTCTATTAAGGCGATGTTTCACTTCAAGAGAAGAACCCATTGAAATTAAAATTAGTTAGGTAAAAACACTCCGGCATTTCCCGAAACTTTGGACATAAAACACTTTGTAAGTATTCGGGTGTACGGTCGGAGCGCTCTCGGTAACTTTTCAATTAATCTTATCTTAGCCGAACCGCGGTACAAATGAATCTAGCTGTAAGTATTTACTGTCATCTTGCGGTGTGGTTACTTATTTATTTATTTAAATTATCAATAACACAATATACAAATCTCTCTACAGTGGGTCCCTCATGTCTGAGGGTCATGGTTAGCATCGGAGTAACATCTGGAGCGGATGATTTGCTTCCACCGGTTCCGATTCAGCGCGTCTTTTACGACCGCGTAGAATTTGGAGGACTATGAGTCTTTCACTTGATCGTTCCATCTGGTTGGTGCACGACCACGCGATCGTTTGCCTTCTGTGTTTCCAACGACAATCAGTTTTTCCAGGCTTTCATCGCCTCTGCGCGCTATGTGGCCAAAGTATGAAAGAATACGTTATTGGTCGACAAATACACAATACATAATATTAAATAAAAACCTTCTCAAAGATTTAAATGTAATGATTTAATAATTAATAATTTTTCGTCGAAAATAAAAAAATAACTATAATAATTGATAGCGATAGACAACTCAATTATTTTTTCAAGTGAAGCGTCTCAATAAAAAATCCTTGAATTGATACGTTTATAGAGTTTAAAGCTAATGATTTAGCAGATAATAATTTTTTTGACAAAAATTAAAATAAATCTCTAATCAACTAATTACGGATGAAACTGCCGATAGAAGACTCAATCGAAGCGTCTCAATCCTTGACTTGGTACTTTCGTAACTACTTAAACGTAGATAGGCGTCTCAGATTGGTTTTAATCTCGGATTTCATATAGGATAATCATTTCGAGCGTAAATGATAGCGGCGTTTAGCTGAATGTCATTATAATTTATTATCATCTTTAACCTATCTTCGTTCACAGCTGAACATACTTCAAGAATAGAGCGCGATCTTCAGCTCTTCGCCCCCAACTGCTGCTAGCCGTTTAGCGTATATTGTCGCTCCAACTAGCTGGAGGGCATCCCACAGTATGCTTGATGAGCCGTGGTTTCCACTGTAGGTCAAGTCTACCCCGGCAGTTACCGGTCCTACGGCAGGGGTCCCTATCGGATCGCCTAATTTTTTGTACGCCTAATTTGTAATGGCACCCAAACGAAAAGCCTAAAATTTTTTCGCCTAATTTCACTCTTCAGAATCGTGTTTGCCCTAATTTCACTTCGCCTAACTTTTTATCGCCACATTTACCAAATGCGTCATTTGGCAGAACAATTCGTAATCCCTAAAGTTTACAATTCCTAAATATTAATTCGCACAAAATAAAAAACCATAAAGTACAAAACGCCTATTCATTTTTATGCAAACATGCAGCATGCAAGCAGGCATGCATCATGCATGCAGACATGCAACATGCGTGCAGTCATGCAGACTGTAAGCGTGCAAGCAGGCATGCAGCATGCAGCATGCATAGTTTCCGTCACGGCTTCGGCGCTGCGGGACTCCGGCGGTCCCACGCGAGCTTTTCGTCGCAGATGGTTTTCCCACCCACCTGCTCCTTAGCTCGCGGGCCGCCTCGCCCCTCCGCGCCTACGCGGGCTTATATTGCACTCCAGGGTAGGGCAGACAAGACTACGTGGAGTCGGGTTTGCAGCGATTCGCTTCTGTCAATTTATTTTCTCAATCAAATTCTATGCTTATTCCAATACATTATTGGCACATTTCATTTTAGATATGCTAAAATTAGACCTTTTATAAATTTGCGAAATAATCGTTATGCCAAAATAAACTTATGCCAATATAGTTTAGGCTATTTTACATTAGACATTCTAAAATTAGGCCTTTCAATTCTTAGGCCAAACTATAATGGTGGCAAAACTATTTTTAGGCGAAACAATAATTGTACGTTTTAAGTTTAGGCCAAAACAGTTTGGCCAAACCATATTAGGACAAACAATTTTAGGCGAACCAAAGGGCACCCCTACGGCAGATAAGACCGGCCAACTGCCATTTCAATTTGCTAATTGTTTGGGCTACGTCGGTAGCAGTTGTTTTTTGTCGGACAACATCTTTTTAATTTGGGTGTTTAACCAGGGAGCGCTCTTGGTTACTTCTCAATTCATCTTACTTTACTGCAACGAGGAACAAAATGAATTTAGTGGGAAGCATTGCCTCATCACCTATAATTTACCGGTTTGGTTACGTATTTATTTATTAAAATGCTGAACAACTCACTACTATATGCATCATATCCTAGCATTATCCCGGTTGCCCTAGAATTAAGCTTAGGGCCCAGGGTCTGCTCACATTTTTTTATCGTCTGTAAAAAAATGCTGCTTACGCACTGTCTCCCGGCCAAAGGGGGAGACCGGGAGGGGGTGTGGGGCTCACTGCGGCAGACGCGACCACCGCAGTCCTACCCACTAAAAAACTTCCGACGACGCCCACTGCTGTTGAAACAGGGGCGGGGGCCAGTGTCAAGGTTTATAGATTCAGACACCTCGCCCGCGGCCAACGTCCCCCGGATAAGAACCGGGAGGACCTCCTCAGAGAGGTTCAACCAGATTTAACTGAATTTCAGTTATTACGTGGAGCGACTGCCGTCTGACCTCCGCAACATCATTCTATGGTTAAACCAGCAACTCAGTAATATATTCACTCATAGGATAACGGTCTGTTCCTGGGTAGGCAGAGATCACATCCATTCATCATCATCATCATCACAGCCCAATAACGTCCCACTACTGAGCACGAGCGTCCTCTCACATATCAAGGTGTGAGTGTATTGGGTCATACTCCACCACGCTGACCCAGTGCGGATAGGCGGAGGCAGGTGTGTGGCGTCCTGCTGTTAGAATTTTTCAAGACGCTCATTAGGCCTCTAACATGGCTTAACGACTACCACATTTAGTGATAACCGGGACCAACGGCTTAACTTGCCTTCCGAAGCACGGAAGCGCTCGATATCAAATGCCACACAAACGGTCACCCATCCAAGGACTGACCTCTGTAAACTCTGTTGTACTTCGGCGATCGTTTCCGACCACCGAGCACCGCAGAGCTACGAGCGCTTCTACGAGCACATCCATTCACTTGCTACGATTAGGTCCTGATTTTATCTGCCCTTACACTCATTGACTTTCTAACAGCGGCGATAGGCCAGTGGCGAGACTCATAAGGTCTATGTACAAAACAAGATCTAAAGTAAATCCAGGTTTATTTATTGAAAAAAGATTCACCATCAACATTTAATTTTACATTGTTAAGTAATAACACACAAAGAAACGTTAAAAAATATGCCTCCACAGGTATAAACAACACTATAGAATTTATGTCGACAATAAGAATAAAAAATAATAAAAACAAACACTATAGATCTCTCGTTTCAGCGTTGCTCGTGAAGACATCGTTGTTCTGAGGCTCCTATCTGAAGATGCCCTGTGTAAGGGCGAAACACGTGTCGTGTTGAATAGTTACTCGATTTTTCGGGAAATTATAGTAGCGCGGGAATTATTACAAAGAACAGCTTTAGCTGAACTAAATGAAGACCTATGTCGTATAAGTGGGTGGGCTGTGGCGCATGGCCTTGCTTTAAACGTTAGCAAATCTCAGGCTATCATAATTGGTAGCAGGCACTTCACTTCCTCTACATGCTACACTACTACATACTGCAGCAACTGCCCTCTGTGTCTTTGAACGGCACTTTAATACCGTACTCTAGTGAGGTCAAAAACTTGGGCATCTACTTAGATACCACCCTGTCCTGGAGAACGCAAGTTAATGAAATAAGACGTAAAGTGTATTTCACTTTACATTCTCTCAAATGTTTGCAAGGATACTTACCCCAGGCTACTAAGATTTTGCTTGTACAGACACTTGTTTTTCCTATCATAGATTATGCTGATGCGTGCTTTCTGGATGCTACCGAGGAGCTTCTTGGTAGACTTGAGCGTTTGCAAAATGCGTGTATTCGTTTCGTGTTTGGCTTAAGAAAGTACGATCACGTGTCTTCCTTTCGCAAGACGCTTAATTGGCTTCCTATACGTCGTCGTAGGGATTCCCGTATCCTGTGTTTGTTGTTTAATTCCTTATTTCACCCATCTTACCCTTCCTACCTTCGGGAACGATTCTCCTATATTCGTCCTCCCGACGGTCTGTGTCGGTCAAATGTCCTCTTTCTTCTTAAATTCCCCTCGCACAGTTCCGACTTCTTCTCCTATTCCTTTTCTGTTCATGCAGTTAGACTGTGGAATGCGTTGCCTCCTAATATTCGCACTTGCAAAAATGTGGGCCTGTTTAAGAGAGCTGTAAGATGTCATTTTTTACATGACTGATGAATAATATCAAGTCATTGAGTTTTTAATCAGTAAATTATATAAAGCATTAAGTACGATATACGTGGTAGGTTAATTTAATTATTATACATATTGTTTATTTTGTTTCCTTTTATTTCAATTGTTTTTTACACATGTCGTCTACTATTAAATGTTTTTTCCTTATTGCGGACTGCTGGAAGAGATTCCTTTTGGAATAAGCAGCTCCATTGTACATTGTTATATAATTTTTTTTTTTCCTTTATATGTTTTGTTTGTACATAAATTGTTAAATAAATAAAGATATTTTCAATCCATCACTTGCTTACAAAGGATTTCCGCAAAGTAACGCCTGAATCAATAAATTATTTAAACACTACACAAAATCCGAAACAATAATAAAAAAAAGAATATTAATAACATACATTTACATAATAATTACCACTAATGTTCTTAAACAAATAATTTCAAACATTTATAACTAGTGCTGTCACTGTCTTCATTATGTCAAATGAAAGTGACAGCACCAGTTTTAAACCCGGTTTAACTTCAGATCCTGTTTTATAATAAGGTCTTAATAATCATACTAATCGCTTGCTCCGTGCCTCGGAAAGAACCTTAAGCCGTTGGTCCCGGCTGTCATGTACATTTATGGCAGTCTTTATTTAAATGTCAGTGCCTTTTAATACCCTCAAAGCTACCTAAACCTTAGAATGACGTGCTCCTAGATTGCAGAGGTCAAAAGACTTTTGAGCAGACTATGAGCCTCTAGCTTAAGTTAAGGGCAACCAGGTTAATGCTAGAATACGAAAACACTTATAAACTTTCTATATCCTACTAATATTATAACAGCGAAAGTAACTCTGTCCGTCTTTCTGTCTGTCTTTTCTTCACGCCTAAACTACTGAACCGATTTGTCTGCAGTTTGGAACACTAAAAAGAACATAGGATAGTTTTTATCTCGGAAATCTCGCGAGATAGGGAAATGTGGGTAAAACCAAAAATCTGCCGAAAGTCACTATTTCACGCTAAAGAAGTCGCGGGCAAAAGCTAGTACATAAATAATCTATATACATAGATAATTTCAAGCCCACAAAGATCTTCAGATGAAACGTGTCGCCTCTTGTCAATGTGGGCAAGGTGCTGGCCACCTCTCACCCTTTTTCACATTTCATTCACATATAGATGTGTTATAAGTGAACTTAGTTATAACATAACATAGATACCTTATAAATAATTCTAGCAAAATTTGTGCCCACCCCAAACTATTGGCGCGAGATTATATATTTAGGTATCTAGTTTAAAATTAAAACTTCCTACAATCACTATTCAAGCAAATAAGAAACCTAAGGCTTGGGTCCAACGGTCCAAAGTCGTCGTGATTACGCATCATACCTTCAAACTACACTAACAGGCAGTAGGCCTCTCTCACAGAACGTATTACTGCTACGGAAATAGTTAAGGTGAAGGCAGTAGGTTAATTTAAAATAATTTTATTTTAAACTGAAATATCGTTGACGCATTATCTAACTGAAAAATATACATACACATACATTATATCGTGCCTGTTGCCCCATACATAGGTATAGACAGAGACATATTATATGCTCATAAATTGCCACTTAAATGGTTGATCCCACGTAAAAGGTGGCGAACCTATTGCCGCTTATCGGGAACTTATATGTTCGCCAGAGCCTTGTCCGTTGATCGATAGGTGCACCACATACAGGTGAGGTTTTAGGTGGGGTTAGTCTTGGTCTTGGTCTTGATAGGATCCCTACTGACTGGTCACCACCTTATCGTGGAAGCCGCTAGGAAAAAGGTAACACCTAGAGACCGGCGATCAGGGTGCCCATAGTATTGTCTGCCAAGGGGAAACTAAGAGGAATCTGTGTGGAGCGCAGCGGGCGGGCCAAGAGGGCTCGTCCAGCAGCGCCGGACGGTCTTAGGAGGCCAGGGCAGGCTTTGGTCTAACCATGGATCCTCCGGGAAGTCGTCCAACGTGCGTGACCATAACATAGTTGGAGGGGTGCGTCCATTGCGCCTCTCTGAGGATGTTCCCCTGGTTTTGGTCCGGGGGACGTTGGCCGCAGGAAGGGTGTCAGACGGCCAAGGTACTGGCCCCCGCCTTTTTCTCAACAAGCGGCGGGCGACGTCTTAAGATTTTTAGTGGGTATTACTGCTGGCAGTCGCGCATCCCCATACACCATATATTTTTCACCATTTATTTTTACCTTTTGTTCCGTGTGATACCGGCCTAAAATAGCCACCCTCTCTCATTAAGATGAGAGATGGGAGTCGTAGGAGTCGACGAATAGAATTTGCTTTCGATGAGCATCCTGCTTATTGGCTTGAACTGCGATCACAAACCGAAATAGTATGTAATCTATTCGGGATGCCAATGTTTAGTAGTTTATTGGGCTGTTATGATGAGATCATGATATGGTTTCAAGCCAATTGCTGCTCTTCGAGATCTTATGTGTTCGCCAGAGCCGTTAATCGGCAGAAACCTTAGATCTTAGAACGATCCCAATACACCATAAATGTTTTATAAAACCTTTTTAAAAGCACCCGCTGTCCTAACTTCAATGTGAACACGACGCGCCCTGCGTCGTCGTAGAGAATAATTAAAACTTGGCTCCTAGCCAACCCGTTGTGGCAGTAAGTCCGCCATTCGTAAGGAAACTTTTAAAATATCAAAAGTACGTAGGATAATTTGTGTAAAAAAAATTACATGAAGTGGTCGCTTGAAAACTGAATGGAAACCTCAATGGATGGCTTCAAACTTTGTTGGTTTCGATCCAAAAATGTTTTATTTGTGTTGTGCTCAAGATTGTGCCGAATGGTACCGGTCTAGAATAATGATGATGGGCAGCCAGCATCATCCTGCGTACTGGCTTGAGCTGCGATCACCAACCCGCCTGCGCAGGATAGTCATTTTGGGCACATACCCCCCATGTAAAGTAATCTATAGGGGAGGCTAATGTTCAGCAGTGGACTGATAAGACTGATGGTTGCACAATTGCACATTTTGTCTCCTTCACAGCCTTGCTCTAGTGGCACTCCCAGATTTAAATATGCTTTGGAATTAATCCAAGCTTGAATAAATGTTTTTAAGGTGTTACGCTAACAATGAAGTCGTGCTCGTATTGCAATATTATAATAATGTCGTGCAAAAGCGACATTTCAGGAAAGGTTAGTTGCGAGAAAATTGAGGTGTTTTAAAGTTAGATTGGAAGTAAAACTAAGATATGAAAGACTTTATTAATGGTTTATTAATGTTTTAAATAATAAATCCCTGTTTAAATTAGTTAATTGGATGCTTATATCACTAAGTCTTGAAATGCAAAGAAACCGACAAACCATAGACTTTCTATTCTATACGATGCTATGAATTGTATCAAAAAGAGCGTAGAGATACAAGTAGGTATCCAAATAAACTGACTCTGCCAATCATGTCTACTGCATCTTATGCGAAGAACAGCTATGTCATGTCTATTAAAGTCTATAATAGGCTCGACAATAACCTTAAGCTGATGCCATTGAATAAATTCAAAGTGCATTTAAAAAATGGCTCGTTGATGAGTGTTTTTATTCACTGAGTGAATATTTTGAACAGTAAATTTATGTTTGTTATTAGAATCCTCTAATTATATTTTTGCATACCAGTTTCTGATGAAATATGCGGACTGTATAAAATTTTAAGACCACTTATGTACCATATTTCATGTGAAATAAATCTTTGTCTTTGTCTTTGAACATCAGCTTTACGATTTTTTTAAATTACCCTTTTGGGCTTATGAGAAGAATAGGTAATAAAGAAAATGATCTGTCTTTGATATATTTTCCTTTATTTTTATAGTTAATTTAGTTTAAATACTTCCTACCCAGACCGTGTGCGGTTTTGTGTTAGGGTATTATGGGAATGGTATATGGCACATTTTAGCTAAAATATTGCTAAGAGTTTTGTCTTTCTTTCTTTTAAATCTTGTGACTGCAGAACACAATTGTTTTAATATTATGTATTTTAATTGTTACTGGCTGGAGAAAAAACCAACATTGACGATTTTCTTGCCCGTTCTTTTACGATCAAGCTCCCGCCCGCAGTGAATGGGCGCGTTAGTTTATAAGTATGACATTCATAAGAGCTCTTTTGAGCCAAACTTGAATAAATGAATTTTGATTTTGATTTAGCGTGCCTGAAATATCTACACAAAAATATCAACCTTCTCTCAAACTATAAAGGGGTCCTCCTTGCATACACTTACTGTACCTATATACTTGTTTTAAAAATAAAAAATATTAATCAGGTAAATGTCATCCACTCCTAGTAATAGGCCTACTCGAAACAATAGGTCGTCTATAAGGCCGATATAAAATCAGTATATTCCCTTATAAAAAAATACTTTAATGAAAAATAAGGAAAAAAATCCTTGCCAAGATTACAATTAGTGAAGATTAGTGGCAGATACGCCTGCTACAGATCAAATACCGTTTCAACCAACCTTATTTCTTTGGAATAAGGGTCAATTCTGAACTGATCTACTGTACACAGCCAGAACTGATGGGCCCTCAAGATCGTTTAATGAGAATGTCGTTAGGAGAGTACGTGACCCGATTTCCATAGCTTTTGTGGCTGTCCTTCGGGAAATAGTTGAGTGCAGAAGGTCCGTCAGCTCCTTAATAGATCCATTTCAATACAAGTTGAGTTCTTCTTTCACTGAAGTTCTTAATATTCTATTCTTGACTTGTGTTAGCTATATTTTGTATCGTATTAATATTTTTCTTTCTTTCTTCCCAATACTTAGTATATTTTTTTAAATTTTGATTAATTTTTTGCTCATCTAATTTTGAGTTTTTTTTTGGTAATTTTACTAATGATATTGTAATGATAATAATATTATTTTAATTTCAACAATAATTATCTAAAGTGAGTTGAAATGGAGATGGACAGAAAAAAGACAGACATGACAAGAAAAAGCAGAATGAAATGGACTAAAATCTTAACTGAGTGGCAACCACGCGAGGGCAAAAGGAAAAGAGGCAGGCAGGCAAAAAGATGGATGGACGATATAAGAAAGATTGGAGAGGCTACCTGGACAAGGATAGCTAGAGACAGAGAGGAGTGGAAAAGGCTGGAAGAGGCCTATGTGTCACAAGATACGCTGATTCTAGATAGTAATCTAGAATAAGCGATGTGTTCATGTCTATATATTATAGTAGGTTAGATAATTGATGTTTAGGGAAGTTTCAGCAATAAAGGCTTAATAATAATCCGTTGTTTAGTATCCCTAACACAAGTTGTTAATGATACATATCTTGGAACTAAATAATTGGTGTAATTGTCACAAAATATTTAGTTATTATTTATAAATGATGAAGATAGCCAGGAACATAATTTAGAATAGTCCTGGACTAAAATTTAAAACCGAGACTCTGCATTGCAGTCTATTAGTCTCGGCTATCGGTTGCTCTTGACCACTTCAGTACCACGGGATATTTATTTTACGACCACTTGTATAATGGTATACGAGGAACTGCTCAAAACCTCCAGATGCCAGTAACCTCTTTTTACATTCTCACTGATCGCTATCGCCAAGGAATTCATCAGCACACAGTTTTTCAAGTTTGTCTCAATAAAGCTCTTGTGAAAGTCAACTTAAAACTAACGCGCTTAGAAACTTTAAAACGACAGAAGTGCACATGGCAACTTTTTAAATTCTCTGACTAGTAGCCATGGGTTGTAAAATTAGCTCCCAGGCTTTTCTCAAAAACATTACAGCATTAGGTTGTTCAAAAAAAGCTCTAATAAGTTGGCAACTCCATGCTGATTCATTTTATTATATTAGGGTGTACAGGGATCCTGCCATCAACTTTGAAGCCCAAGCCAACCTCACCTGCAGGTGATGCACCTGATAATTAACGATTGATACAAACATAGAAGTATCCGGTAAGCGGCAATAGGCTCGCCACCTATTAGGTGGGACCAGCAACACAGTTGGCAAAGTCTGGCGTATAATATGCCTCTGCCTACCCCTTTGGGGAAACAGGCGTGATTTTATGTATGTCCAGGGTAGGTCGGGTCGCATGCTTGATAACTCTGGTGTTTTAAAAAATAATTCCAACAAATACAACATATATTTGATAATGAGACTTACATAAAACACGACGATGAAAAAGAAACATAATATAATAAAATTTAAATGATTGCTTTCCTGACATTCAGAATACAAAATGTAATTCATTTAGCATTAGTTATGTTGACTGAGGTAGAATTTATTTAAGTGATATGACTTGTAATAGGACAATATTTATATAAATATTTCCCCAACATTTCCACGCCGACGGTGGCAGAATATGCCGATCATTATAATTATTTATAACACCATAATGTATACAATATTATTGGAAATAAATGAATTGAATTGATTTTTTTATAAACTTACAACATTCTATACTTCCGACATTCTCCACTCTTCTATTTCGTCGTCTGTGGCTCTACATTCCGGTTAGTAGAAGACGGAACCTTTGTTCATTTGCTTCAGCATAAATTCCTGTTTTTCTCATAGCTTGAACGAAAGAGGTTAATTATTTGCTTTTTAATTGTGTTATTAATTTAAAATAAAAATATAGTTTTCACCAACTGATTAATAACCCCGAGCCGGGACGGGAAAAGTCTCAGTCTGCAGTTTTTTTTTCATTTTCTAATAATTACGTGTAATAACGGTTTATTATTAACCGTTAAGTGTTTATGAACGTACATGAGTGATGGTAAATGAAACAAAACAGTGCAACATAACTTTTTAAATTTTTCCAAGAAGTCCATGTGAGATCTCAGTGTAGTCCCAAAACCTTACTGAGGACACAAGGGGTATAGAGGGAGGGCATCTCATTTACCATTTACCATCTTTATCACCACTCATTCTAATTTACTATGAATTATATTATATTGTGATATTTTTTCTATATTTAACTTTAATAATACTACACTTTTCAAAGTTATAATTGTGGCTTGCTTCGTGCCTCGGAAAGCACATTAAGCCGTTGGTCCTGGCTGTCATGAACATCTATGGCAGTCGTTATTAGGAAGTCAGTGCCTTCTAACATCCTGGCAGCTGGTTTAACTATAGAATGATAGGATGTGATGAGTAGCTAAAATGAGCACAATATAGTTACAGTGTAAATGCCTTGCGTTGAGCTTTGAGATTCTTTTGCAGAATGAGGAGTCGGGATAAGACTAAGATCACTAAAAAGTTGCTAAATGATATATTGCTTTGTAGTTGCAAAACTGAACGAGCTTGGCCACTGTTTGAGTTTATACAAATGAAAAAGAGTTAATTTTATATCTAATGTAATAGTGTCAGTATAGTATTGGTCAGTATAGTAAGTGTTAATCGGTTAGCAAGTGATGGATTTAAAATATCTTTTTGACAATTCCCGCGCTATTATAAGTTCCCATAAATTCGAGAAACTGTTACTATGTAACACGACACTCAGTACTCTCGTTTCAGCGTTGGTCGTGAAGACTTCGTTGTTTTTAGGCTCCTATCTTACCTGAAGATGCCCTGTGTAACGAAACACGTGTCGTGTTGAATAGTTTCTCGATTTATTCGGGAAATTATATTAGCGCCGGAATTGTTACAAAGATAATATGTTAAATACATCTCTTGCTTACAATGGATTTCCGCATAGTAACACCTGAATCAATAAATTATCTAATTGGTTAATCTAACTAGATTACTACACGTATCGTGTCGTCCTTTTGTGTCTACAGCATTGTCTAGTATTACAATAATATCGATTTCTATTATAAGACGTCATCATTGACACAAATTTGATATGTTCAGTACAGGTATTTTACAACAGCTGCCTTTGCCGTATTCTCAGTGGCTACTGGCCCGAAATCTTTAAAAAGTTCATATACAGATAGATTGAACAGAAAATCAAAAATTTCGTATACCTCTGCTATTATTAAATGGATTAAGCTGCAAATCAAGAACGTAGAGACAGATCTAGGGAGACAGATTTTGTTTATCTTTTTCCTTTATCATAATTTCTCTGCTGTCGCGAATTGGACTGGCCCTAAACTCTGAAATCTTCGTATAACATCTGCTGTAAACAGATACATAGATTGAACTGCATGTCACGAACGTGGAGACAGATCTAGATAGACAGGTTTGGTTCATCTGCTTCCTTTGCCATATTCTCTTTTCCACTAGCCCAAGAATATATCTGACAGTATCAGTTCGGCCAAAATTAGATGTTTTGAGCAGCGAAACAAGCACAACAAGTGATGCTAACTGGCTATTTATTTTAAATGCAATCAAATCCGTCATTTCGATTGTTATTGACTGGAAAAAACCTGATTGGCTCTGGAAATTGATGTTCAAATAGGTGTTTGTAATGTTTAATGCATACTCATATTTTTTTATATCGACGATCAGATAATATGAGCTAAAGATGTGGGCGGACTTATAATGAAACGATTTGTTTCATATACTTACAACAATATTATTTCCATTGTATACACACTACTGTGGTTTCTAGACTGGAACAAAAGCTCTAAACATAAGCAAACATGTTCCTTAGAGTTGGGATGTGGACACAATCATGCGCGTCGTTGCGATAACACGCTGTGTCGACCTTCAACGCGCACCAGGATCTTAATTCTACTTTCTTTAAAGTAGCATGTCTATATTAGTTTTTAATTTGTTATCTTGTATTGTATCCTTAATTACTAATTATTTTTATGATAGCACTATTATTTAAAACTATTACTATAAAAATAAATATAAAAATATATTTTTCAATTTAAGTAATTTTAGTTAGGTGTGTCTGCAATTTTCACATAATTTCTGCTGCTGTTAAAGCTGCCGTTTATCGTTTAGTTGTGTGTAGTTTCAAGTTTTCCTCAGCAATAGACTACTGCTTCTATATATTAACACAATTTTACTTCCTCATACGTTGTGCTACCCGTGTGGAGTTACCAGGCGTCCCCGGGTGGCGGATAGGGGAAGCCACTCCGGCGTGGGTGGTCCCGGCTTCATGCCGGCGTAGACCAAAACTGGTGGTTTTGGGCGCACCCCTGGTTGAGTCTCGGAGCAGCCGGAAAGCGGCCATGTGGAGGGAGCCGCGACTCGGTCTCGCGGCTCTCGGGGAGGAGATCTCCCGGGAGGTTCCGTCTCGCCCTTCTGTTTTAACAGTCGGGTGGGATGGGGTCGCGCGGTGGGTCCAGCGGTTGCAGTTTTGTGATCGCCGGGTGGGACTTGCCTATTGGCTAAGGTCGCCCTTCGAGTAGCCTGTTACCCCCAGGGTTGAGGCCAGGGGTCTTGCCTTGAGCGGCTGGACCGAGAGAAACGCGAACCTTAATAATACATTTGCGAAAAAGCCCGCAGCGGCGTCGCTTGTTCGGTGCTGCAGCGGCCCCTGCCGCAGCCAGCCTCACGGAGAGGTTCGGTGGGCGCGGCGAGAGAACGCATTCATGGCTGGTGGGCGCATGAGGAGGCAAACCTCAATTAATAATGCAAAAGTCCGCAGCAAAGGTAAATCTTCGCAGCCGTCCGCTCTGTCCAACCGCGCGGGAAGGTGTTCCTTTGTTTTAACCCAGTGAGCCTCCCCGTGGCCTCTGGGTATACATACGTAGTTTTCAAAGGTTTAAAAAAAAAGGCTTCAAAGAAAGCAATCACAATGCTTTGGTTAGTAGACTAAAGGTCCAGGTACTTTCTTCCTTCTAGGGAATTAACTTGCGTATGCTACACTTGTGTAGATTTTTATATTATTTGTATATGGTTGTATATGTCGGTAACGCTTTAGTAGTGTGACACTTCGTAGACCCTGTCCCTGCCCTTTAATGTGTGACGTCATTCATGGATTGCTCCATATTTGCTTACCGCTTTGGAATATTGTATTTAAATAAAATTTTCTTTTAAATGATTGTAAATAATTCAGTTGACAAACACATACATGTATGTGGTTAAATATTGACATTTGTTTATAGAAGTCATATTCATTTTTTTCCAATTTTTGTTTTCGTTTATTATTTCACCATGTATATTGCAATGTTTCATAATTAAATTATTGTTGACATTCGCATTGTAATTTATTTTTTGGCTTTATTATTCTTTCAATTTTATAATTTGGTATAAAAAAGTTTTGACAATTTTAATAACGATTTTTAATTTCGTCTGTTATTGACCATTGTATATTCAGATATCTGTTTCAACCTTTCCATATTTCGTTACATTCACATGAAGCCTTTGGACCTGGATATTGAGTGAAAATCGTACACCAAAGTTAAAGGTTCCATTTGATGATTAGAAAAGTTCTAAAAGCAGGACGCCACTTACTGGCTTTTGCCAATACACTACACTACACTAGGTACGCGTGGTCGCGTTCGTTTGATCTAAATCCCTCCCACCTTTGTTTGTAAAAGGAGTAGGTACTAGTAAAGGTAGTGGGACGCTAATGGGCTTATTTTGGGAAGTAGATCTTACAGTATTACCAAGTTTCCGAGAAAACGTTTTTAAAACGAATCAGTTAGATTTTAGCAACTAAGCAAAGTGTCTGAACTGTCCTATAAACTTAGCTGGGAACATTTTGAATTCTAAGTCACTGCATTTTGTAAGTAAGCACATTGACAGATCTTACAGTATTACCAAGGTTCCGAGTCAACTCTAAGATGTTATCAAAACGAATCAGTATTTTTTTTGCAATTAAGCAAAGTGTCTAAATTGTCCCATAAACTTAGCTGGGAACATTTTCGAATCTAAAGCACTGCATGTCGTGTTTGTAATTAAGCACATCGGCGATGTTTTGCCACTGGTAGAATAAACTTTATTTAATCCAGTAAAGTGCTAAAAAATATCTGTTACTTTTAAACATAAATTTAATTTTGACAGGCTGTTGTATATTGTCTGTGCTAATGTCGGTGATTTCGTTGGTGGCAATCTTACGGCGCTGATTGCGATGTGTTTTTCTTGTTAATCGCGATAACGGACTGTCTTTGACTTTTTCTCTTCGCTTATTTACTGTAATACGAGTCGTTATACAGAATGGCGCTGATTTACTTGGATTGAGTTACATTTACTGTTTTTATCTTATTTATATATGTATTTGGTTTAATAAAAATGTTTGTTTCAATTCTGTAAGTTGGTAAATGGGTTAATTTCTTAACATGAAAACAAAGATCATATGCTTCTTTTTGAATTTCATTTTCACCTCCATCTGCAATATTCATATTTATATATTTTTTCTATTCATGGTTAAAATCTCATGAATAAGAAAAATTAGATTTATAAGAGGTCTTTCTCAAGTCTAATAAGATTTCTGATTGCATGGAGGGTGACATGATTGAGAGGGAAATGGATGATTCAATGACAAAATAATTGAGGTGAATGGTATGCAAAGCCATATTGCTCAAAGAGAAAATATCTACTAAAATCTACGAAAACTGATTAGAGGGGGTGCCCTCTAATCACACGGGGAGTCGTTGTACATGAATAGGTGACCATTACTTATACAATGTTATTTTGAATGCTTCCACGCTGATGGCACGTTAAGCTATGTGTCCTGGTCATCACTACATTTGGTATACGTTTGGCGGCTTGAAACATGCTAATAGAAGCCACACCTGCCTCCGCCAATCCGCACTAGGTCTGCTTGGTGGAGTCGGATCGGAATTCTCTCACTTTGATTTGTGAGAGAAGGATCCATGCTTTGTAGTTGGACATTTTTGAGCTGTGATATGCTGTCCCAATAATTCTTCATAATTTTTTTTTCTTTAGTTTTCACTTAGGTGTGCGAAAAATGAAACAAAGATTGAATGATATTCTAGCATTATCCCTGTTGTCACATACTAAGCTTAAGGCCCAGAGCCTGTTCAATCAGATTTGGCTGAATTAAAAAAAAATGAAATAAAGATATGAAAATTTAAGCAAGTGATGGATTAAAAATATCTTTGTAACAATTCCCGCGCTACTATAATTTCTCGAAAAATCAAGAAACTATTCAACACGACACGTGTTTCGCCCTTATACAGGGCATCTTCAGGTAAGATAGGAGCTTCAGAACAAAGATGTCTTCCCGACCAACGCTGAAACGAGAGAGAGTTTCTCGATGTTTCGGGAAATTATAGTAGCGCGGGAATTGATATAAAGATATTTTTAATCCATCACTTGCTTACAATGGATTTCCGCAAAGTAACGCTTGAATCAATAAATTATATGAAACTTTATTAAAATTATTGAAATTTTACGTTATTTTAAACTTATGAATTTAACTTTCGTTCATCTAAATTCCCCCATTATATTCTGTTCATTCTATAAATTTAAAGTCAAACTCAAGTTAAAATTGACCGGGAACAGCTCAAACCCATTTTCGAGTTTCTTACGTTGAAAACAGTGAGGTGTTAATTTAAAAGTTAAGCGGAATTAGCTTACAACGTTGCGAGAGTGTTGATTGTGTTAGGGAAGTTCGCTACGTACTGAAAAGTAAGGAATTGTCAGTAAAGTATAGAGTTATGAATTTACTGCGCTCGTTAAGACATTAAAGCAGTGTTTATTTGGCGCGTATTTTTTTGTGTGTTATTTTCTGGGTAGGTGATCGAATTAAACTTGCATACCAATCGACGAGTTCAAGTAGTGGAAAGCGATAACCAAAAAGAAGCATCGATCCATAAAGTCAGGCTGATGACGCCGCTTACTTCTCGTCGTCGTACAGGAGCCACTTCGCCGTCAGAAGAGTACAGGAGACCCTGGATGCCCTGCCAGCATGACTTGAGAAGTGGCGGCTTACGGTGAACGCCCCGAAAACCCAGGCAGTGGTGACACGCCACTCGCATCATTACCCACCACTACTCCACTTGCAAGGACGCGACGTGAAATGGTCCAATCCGGAATAACCTCTTTTTATTATGTTATAAAACAATGTTTAAATTTAGATTAGATTAGTTTAAATTTAGGAGAATGCTGTGTACAATTCTAAAGGCCTACATATATGTAATTTTGTTGTTGTGTTATGATTTTGTATATGTTTGTATGTTTAGCTATTTATTAAATATTATAATAAATTAATTAATATACATAGGAAAACACCCACACCAGAACAAATATGCACACAAAAAAAATTGTCCCGTGTGGGAATCGAACCCACGACCTTAGAAGCGGAGTGTGGTACTCGCTGCCAGGCCATATCGGTCGTCAACTGTAACAATTAATTAAATTGGACTCAGTAAAACCTCATATTTAATTTTAAATTTCATCTTTACCTGTAACTGAAAATAAAGTCTCATAACTTTTTCATGTCAGTAGGTATTGATTAATCGGGTTGCAAGGTTAAGTAAACATTCAAAATCTTATTATATAACGAGATATAAAGTTGAACCAGGTTTAAAGCTAGAAAAATTTCAGTTCATTTTATCAAATTTATCAAATGAACTGAAATTAAAAATTAAGATCTTGTTTTGTAATAAGCCCTTAACAATTTGATTTCGCAAGATACCAGCACTGCCTATTTTGAGGCCTATTACAGAGGTGTAAATGGTATGAAATCAATCTACCTATGCACATTATAAGTTTTGACGTGACATCATCATCATCATCAGCCTATACTAGTCCACTGCTGGACATAGGCCTCCCCCAAATCGCGCCATTTTCCCCTGTCTTCGGCTTGCCGCATCCAGCATCTGCCAGCGACCGCTCGCAAATCGTCACCCCACCTGGCGAGTGGACGTCCTACACTACGTTTGCCAAGTCGCGGTCTCCACTCAAGAACTCGTTTACCCCATCGGTTGTCGGTCCTTCGACAGATATGGCCAGCCCACTGCCACTTCAGCTTGCTAATCCTGTATGCTATGTCGGTGACTTTGGTCCTCTGTCGGATAACATCATTTCTGATTTTATCTCTCAGAGAGACTCCGAGCATAGCACGCTCCATAGCTCGCTGAGCGACCTTGAACTGGCGAATCAGTCTTACTGTGAGTGTCCACGTTTCGGCACCGTAGGTCATAACAGGTAGGACGCACTGATTGAAAACTTTCGTTTTCAAACATTGTGGTATAGGTGACGAGAAGACTCGACGGAGTTTCCCAAACGCTGCCCAGCCAAGTTGGATCCTCCTTTTGGCTTCCTTCTCAAAGTTGTTTTTGCCTAATTGCAGAATCTGCCCGAGGTAGGTGTATTCGGAAACAACTTCAAGTAGGTGGCCATTCACGACAATAGGTCTCGGAACAATGCGGGCATTGATCATGACTTTGGTTTTATCCAAATTCATGCCGAGACCCATCCGTCGCGAGGCTGATGCCAGGCTGTTCAGCATCTGTTGCAGCTCCTCCAACGTTTCCGCCATCAAGACTATATCGTCAGCGAATCGTAAGTGCGAGATGTATTCACCGTTTATGTTCATGCCCTTACCTTTAAAGTCCAGCGTCTTGAATAGGTCCTCCAGCGCGCTTGTGAACAGTTTCGGGGATATTACATCCCCCTGTCTCACCCCTCTGCGCAACTGGATAGACTTAGACTGCTGGTTCTGTACTTGGACATTCATAGTGGCGGATTCATAAAGACATCTCAGCACTTCGATATAGCGACAGTCTACTTGGCACCGCTGCAAGGATTCCAGAATCGACCAGATCTCAACAGAGTCAAAGGCCTTCTCATAGTCCACAAATGCCAGACACAGAGGCTGACTATACTCCTCGGTCTTCTGTATAATCTGCCTTACTGTGTGTATGTGGTCTATGGTGCCATATCCTCTGCGAAATCCGGCCTGTTCCGGTGGCTGAAACTCGTCGAGTCTTCTTGCTAGACGATTCGTTATAACTCTAGAGAACAGCTTATAGACATGGCTCAGGAGTGAGATGGGTCTATAATTCTTAAGAAGGGTTTTATCGCCCTTCTTAAAAAAGAGAACCACGACACTTCCGCTCCACGCCTTTGGAGTTCTCCCACAGTGAAGGACAGAGCTGAAGAGGTTCTGCAGCTCCAGAAGTATTGGAGCTCCTCCAGCCTTCAGAAGCTCTGAAGTAATTCCATCCTCACCAGGGGCTTTTCCATTTTTTAGTTGTCTCAGAGCCAGTACGATCTCGTCTTGGTCAATGTCTGGCAGTTCGTCGGTGTAGTGGCGTATCAGGGTGGCTCGAGAATCTTGGTTTTCACGCTGAGGACAAAGAGCATGTGCGGCGTATAACCGGCCGTAGAAATCCTCAATCTCGGCAAAGACCTCCGACCTCGTCAAGGCGGTTCTACCCTCGTGCGTCGTCAGCTTCGTCAGATGGCTCCTTCCAAGCTGCTGAGTGAATACTTTGGACCCTCGGTTTCGCTCTATCGCCTCTTCAATGAGGCGAGTATTAAAGCTCCGAAGGTCTCGCCGTACCATCTTCGCAATGCGCTTGTTTAGGTCTGACCTTTCTGACGAAGTGAGCTGGGTAGTTTCTCGCCTTGCTGTCATCAGTCTTAGGGTCTCTTCCGAGAGAAAGTTCCGAGAGAACGTTGACGTGACAACGTCTTATAAATTGGTTTGCCGGGTGACACTTCAAGAAACTGCGTTACGCTCCGCTCACGTTATGCGATTACAATGAGAGCGAGTGAGAGGCACGCGTCCCTTCCACTCGGGCATGGTTAGCCTGCCTAAGAGCGAGAGAGACAGACATAAAAAGTGAAAGGCACGCGTCCCTTCCACTCGAGCACAGTTAGCCCGCCTAAGAGCGAGAGATACTTTGTATAAATTAATGTTTTAAATATAATTCTTTGTATAAATAAATGTTTTAAATTGTTACTATTATTTCATCCTTCTTCCTACTATACGAATGAATATTCACATTAAAATTATTTTACCACTGAAAGTCGTTGTCACGTAAAACTTTCGCCCGTATACCGACTTTACAGGCAACCAATTTTTTTATTTGTGTGTGTATGTACGTGTTCTGTACCAAATATTGTGCAATTAAAAAAATATATAAAAAATATTGTCTTACAATAAATAAATAGAAAAACACAAAGAGCAATTTAAAAAGACACCCAAATCCAAAATGAAAAAGCTTGGCGCTGATCACAAGTCGCAAACCTAACCCTTGTCAGTGTAAACCGCTGCTTTTCTAATCCGGATATCGGTCGGCGATTGAGCGGTTCCCGTTGGGATTCGCCTAAGGCTTATGCACATCGAGCACGGTTGAAATGCGTAAAGAAGTATTTATCGTGCACAAAAAACTTCTTAGTACCCGCTACCCAAGTTGATGAAAAATTGTGGTGATAAACGCGTATATAATCGAAGACAATGATTAAAATCGAAGACAATGATCCCTTTGGAAAAAGCTAGCTTTCACACCAGTTATCAGTCACTGATGTAACAGAAAACCATTTGTATATCCTTTGGCTTTCAAAGAATGTTTAGGAGTTTAAATAAACTTAAATTAATTGATCAAGGATTGAAATTAAGTTGTATATTTATATTACTTGCGTTGATAATGTCACTGACTTCATAAGCTAAAATAATCTTATACATTGCTGAAGCAGAGATAATCGGTTATTCAGCTGAACGTAACTTTAGAAGCAATATTGACGACCGATATGGCGTGGAGGTCAGTATACCTGCACTTCACTCCAGAGGTCGTCGGTTCGATTCCCACACAGGACAAATCTTTGTGTGCATGAACATGAATATTTGTTCTGGTCTGGGTGTTTTCCTATGTATATTAAGTATGTATTTACAAAAAAAAAAAAAGTATTTAAGTATGTTTATCCGTTCTTTAGTATCCATAACACAAGTTCTTAGTGATACTTATCTTGGAACTGAAGAATTGGTGTGATTGTAAGAGAATATTATTATTATTATTATTAATATTGAAACAAAGAAGCAGTGACATTTTGAAAAACTGCGTGACAAACCTAAGTGACAAGTCGTCATTTCAAATTGATTTCCGTCATTGTTATTTGTTGAATTAACGAGACGCAGTAATGATTTTGGTCACATATTTGCCTGTTTTCCCGAAGGGGTAGACAGAGATGTATTATTCGCTCACACTTCGCCAATTGTCAAGTTATTCCCAAGGTGGAGAGCCTTTTGCCGCTTATCAGGAACTTTTATATTTGCCAGAGCCTCGTCCGCTGATCGGCAAGTGCACCACTTGCAGGCGAGATTAGCTTGGGCTCCTAAGTTTTTGTTAGGTTTACTATACACCCAAAATTGTACAATTTTACAGTCATCTTGATACACTGCTTCCAGTTTGTCTGGAATCCAAATTACATCGACTCATCTATTCTATTTCCTTCCCCTTATTATCTCCTGTGCATGCAATTATATCGGATTCGATTTTATAAATTCACTGTTAAATATTTTTTCAGTAATCATTGACCGGTTGGTGGTGTCTCTATTTTTAAGTCGACCCACACAAGCAGCAGCAGCTTAGCAGTAAGGTATTCTGTAATTCCTAGTTTGCATTGAAATTTTACTGCGAAGATATTTCAACAATCGTCATTCGGTCGGTGATTTTAATTTTCAAGTCAAATATTTGTAACTATACCGTGCCGCTACCAACCAGTTTTTGGTGTGACATAATCCTTATTCACGCCCAGCTTCGAAGGGTTACTGCCAAATTTGTTTCGCCACTCCCTAATGAGATAAGAAATGTACAGAATTAGGACGGCGTGAACGTTTTAGATTGTTATTACATCAACCATGTGATGTTATTTAATTTTAATCTATTGTGCACAAAAATTATACAACGAAAATAAAGGATTTTTAATATGTTTAGTGGTTGACGGCTGTCGGAAGAAAGGAAACAAAATTAAAATAAATATTTTTCTGACAATATCATTAAGAACTTACACAAGTTGGATACTAAATAACGAATAAACATATATAAATTCTATAATTATAAATATATAATAGGTTGGGGAAAAAGTCTTTTCGTATTTTTGTATGAAAAGTCAAGACATTTTTTTCAAAGTTTATTTACATTTATTTACAATATATTTGTACCGTTTTGTTGAATAACTTTCTGCCATTTTGTGGGCAGAGACATTATCCCGTTACTGTAGAAACTTTGGGACTTCTGATCAAAAAAACGGGACAAATAGTTTTGGCAGTCCTCTCTTGAGGTCAACCTTACAGAACCTAAAGAATTCTGCAGAGACCGAAACAGGTGAAAATCTGAAGGCGCAAGGTCAGGGCTATATGGTGGATGCACTAGGACCTCCCAGTCGAACTCTCTTAATTTTTGCTGAGTGGCTAAAGATGTGTGTGGTCTAGCGTTATCGTGATGAAAGACCACACCCTTCCTGTTGATCAATTCCGGCCGTTTTCTCTCGACTGCTTCCTTTAATCTCATCAGTTGCTGGCAGTAAAGATCAGAATCGATGGTTTTGCCGGGCGGTAAAAGTTCATAATAAACAATGCCCTTCCAATCCCACCATACACACAGCATCACCTTATTTCGTGTTAGGCCAGGTTTGGCTACAGTCTGTGAAGCCTGGCCAACTTTCGACCACGACCTTTTTCGCACGTTCTTGTCGTACGTGATCCACTTTTTATCGCCAGTTATCAATCTCTTCAAAAACGGCTCGGTTTCATTACGTCTCAATAATGAATCGCAAATGAGTACACGGTTCATTAAGTTTCTTTGAGTGAGCTCGTGTGGCACTCAAATATCGAGCTTTTTTGTATAACCAGCTTTCTTCAAATGGGTCAAAACTGTTTTGTGGTCAATTCCCAGTTCTTCAGCTACATCGTAACTACTAATATGCCGATCTTGCTCCACTCTTTCAAAAATGGCGTCCATTTTATTCGTAACAGGGCGACCAGAGCGAGGTTCATCTTTAACATCAAAATTTCCGGACTGAAAACGTTTGAACCAAATTTGTGCTACTCTTACTGACACTGCATCAGGTCCAGAAACATCACAAATTTTTTTCACTGCTTGAGTTGCATTTTTGCCTTTTTTATAATAAAATTTTAAAATATATCGAATTTCTTCATTAGATTCACTCATTTTAACGGAGAGAAAAACAAATGAAAAATAGCGGGAAACAACTTTTTTTTATTTTTTTCTTTTCTTTATAATGGAACCTTTTTAATGTTACCAAAACCAGCCAGACACAAATAGTACAGTCAAAAAAAATTTATAATAAGTTTATACCTACGTTATGCGAAAAGACTTTTTCCCTGACCTACTACTTAAACATAGGAAAGCATCAAGACCAGAACAAATATTCATGTCTATGCACACTAAGAATTGTCCTGTGTAGGAACCCACGACCTCAAGAGCTATTTTCTCAAAGGTGCAGGCAGAGGCATATAATACGCCCGCATTCGCCAATTATCTTGTTGGTCCCTCGTTGAGCTTTTATTGTCGCCAGAGGCTCGTCCTGTGATCGGCATGTGCACCACTTGCAGGTGATGTTGGTTTGGGCTCCTAAGATGTTGATGGGATCCCTCAACACCCGATTACCAATGTACAACGGCGATATAAATTGGCACCACAGGCACACTCAGCTAATACTTAAGCAAATAATTTGGCAAAATGCTAGCAGTACTCTAGCTACAACCGAAATAAATGTGAAATAATAAGTTTAAGTCCGAATGAGCAATTTTATATGGAAACTGTATTTTATTGGTACATTAGTGAACAGTTCTATAACACGTGTTGGGTACATTGAACTGACAAATTCTATTCTATTCTATTCTATTTCTTTTTCGTTCAAATTTCGCTTCGTGCGCTTTTGCACTTTTAGCCAGTGTCAAGTAAGAGATATATTAATAACATATACATTATAGTAGATGAGAATGAGTTGTGATAAAGATGATAAATGGTAAATGAGATGCCCTCCTCCTAAACTCCTTGATATGTGGGACTATACTGAGATATGACATGGAGTTCTTGAGAGAATTTGAAAAATGATGTTGCACATTTTGCTTTCATTTACCAACACTCATGTATGTTCACAAACACTTAACGGTTAATAATCCAGCGTTATTACACATTAATGTTCGAAAAAATCACATATTTTAGAAAATAAAACAAAACAGACATGACGCTTTATTTTCCCGCCAAGAAGCCAATATTTAATTTACAATAATAAGGTTTTACTTTACTTTTAAAGTGCAACGCGCACTTGTATAATATATGACGACCTATTGGACGCAGAGGCATTATACCTAAACTTTACTCATACATTTTCAGACATATAGATCACTAATAACTAACAGATACACTAATGTATGGAAGCGAATGTTGGTTATGGCGGCAGAAACATGAAAGTAAGATTAACGAGTACAGATGAGAGCACTCAGAAGTATTCGAGGTGTGAAATTGAGTGATAGGATTAGGAATGAAGTGATAATGGTCGAACTGATGTAAAAGAAGTTATAGTGACAAGAACTGAGAAGGTATGCTTAGATGGTTTGGTCATGTTGAGAGGATGAATTAAAGTAGACTAACGAAAGTGATTTAAGATGGATCACTTGTGATTGGAAGTGTTGGGAGGGGAAGACCATCTAAGACCTAAGAAAATTTTGGAGAAAAGGCAGGTCAAAAGTACCATACACTGACGGGCGTGTATGAGGAATTTAATGAGTATGAATTAAGCTAAAAGTGTGTGCCAAAATCGTAGCAAGTGGAAGGATGTGATCTCTGCCTACCGCTACGGGAAAAAGGCGTGACATTATGTATGTAGTCATCGTCACATAGTTCACAGCTGAACATAAGCCTCTTTAATAGATTTTCACATTGAGTGATCCTAAATCGCCTGCATCTACCGGCTTCCCGCCGCCTCGACTATACCATCGTGACATGTAGACAATATGCAAGAACATAAATGAACTGCATCTCCGGTTTATAAAAGAAAGCCCGTGTTTTGTTGTAGGCTAATAAGCGTAAATGATGATGATGATGAAGAGTTTGGGGCTAGCTTGATCTGTCTGAGATGCCCAAGGAATGAAAGAGATGACATCAATGATTAAGTTTGAGAAAAGTTTACATATTCAGATAATAAAAAATTAACGCGCTTGTGTCCTTAAGTTTGGATAAAACTATTTTTCGAAGCAGGTTTTACACAACAGGTTTAGGTAAAAAAAGTTTGATAACCATATTTTCAAGTATTGTAAATATCTGTTTCTTATTCTGAATATCTGTTTCTCATCCTTACCTTCAGCTAGAAACAAATCACATTGAACTCTAAGAAAGTTTAATAACATACTATTCACCAACTCGGATCGAAACAAACAAAATATCAATAGCAATTTGCTGTAATTCAGATGGCTCTATAACAACAAATCATAACTTAATGAAGAAATTCATAAGCAAAATTCATACTTAGAAAATGCTTTTCAGATAAATAAATGTTATACCAGTTAAACCATTATTGTCAACAAAGATCCGCTAAACGCAATTATAACTTCCGAATTTGTGGATGAATTGACAAGAGGAAGCGACAGAATTATTATGTATTGCATAATTGAGATTATTAATTTGCTTTTAGTATACATTTAAGCGGCATAAAAAAGTAACGTTACTTTTTAATATCAAAACGATTAACATGATTGATGGTGATTTAGAATAGGCTTTCTTTTATTTTTGGGTTTATTTATTTATTAAAATGATTACCAACATAACAAACATTAATTATACAAAGAAGTGATGGATTTTTAAACTACTCCAATCTGCCAGCATATTTAAGTAAACTCTTACCTAGATTGCACGAATATGTTAAGTGCTACAAAAAACTTTTTCATATGTTTTCTAGCCTTTTTGTGTAGACATTGTATGGATACCAAGTTACACTGCAGTACTCCAAGCCACTACGAACGAAAGAGTTGTATAAAATGATCTTAGTTTTCGTAGACTTAAAGTCTCTACAGTTACGCAGACCGAATCCGATATTCTTAAAACCCCTGGCGCAAATGTTATCAAAGTGAACATTATACCGGAGGCTGCCATCCAAACAAACTCCAAGGTCTCTTACGGAATCGACAGGTACTAAAGCATCGTCAATAATTTTCTTAATCAACGTTTTTCTCGAAAAACGCATAAAGCAACACTTAGATACATTTAAAACCATATGGTTTCTCTCGCACCACTCCACAAGGCTATTTATATCTTTCGGTAATAGGATAGCATCTGAAAGAGTATCTACAACACTGAAAGGGTTAAAGGTGTAAATAAATAATTAAGTAAGCGATAAGCAGCCAGTTCAGCCGAGCTATTATTTGCAATAGTATTCGAAAGATATTTTTTTTGCTATACATAATTTTAAAGCAATAAGCCAGCTATTCTTTTGCAATGGTTTTATAATATAATTTATAATTGGTATAATTTTCCCTCTAAAATATTATTTCAACATAAACAGCATAAACATGCAGATCGTTTGTATCCGTCATCGCATCTCAAATATAACGTTTCGTCGCATTTGGTCCCTCTGTACGAAAACCCTTCTTTTTCTCAAATCGTAGAAATATCAGTAAATTATAAACGTCTTACACAAAACGTTCTTTAACTTGCTAATCTATGTAAGGATGTCATCTTGCAAGCCAATCTGAAACCAATAAAATTAATAATGAGACAGACAGAATAAATAAAGTTAGATACTGCCTATATATCAGTGTCATCATCTCAGAGAAATCCTGATTGGTTTTGTAGCTGTAAGTGTATGCATAATGACGAAGGCATTTTTTTTAATTTTTTTTATTACTTTTTCTTCTACGCCACTCGACCTCAAAAGGGCGGTGCAGGAACACCAGCGCTGCTGTATTATTAGATGCAGCAGCATTATGCTGATGTATCGCCCTTTTGACAGGTAACATTACCATTAGTTGTTGTAATTATTATTGATATATTTGTTTAAATATTTTTGTTTTGTTTTTGTGTAACGTTTTTTTGTAACTGTTTAAACTATTTGTTATGTAATGTTATTTTGTCAATAAAAAATATTCTTATTCTTATTCTAACACAGATTTGAGCCAGTAATAGGTGGCGGAACATGCGCTTCGTACTTATCTGAGCGTTCTCTGTCGCAAATAGATCGACCACTTAGTAAATTTGTGGAATCCAGCTGTAAAATTGCTTTCAATTTAAATCCGCAAAGAATCACGAGAGCTGTACCGAATCAATTTGGAGATTTGCAGCAGTTTATACGAACATTATGCAAATTTGTAAGTCGCTTAACGTTGAAAGTTGAATCATACATCGTAAAGGCTTGCCTTGTATGTATGTGTAGAATCTACACTGTAGATCGAGTTTCTTGACCGCTTGTCCAACGATGAAGCTTCCGCCTGAAGTGAATGGACGCGTAAGTTTTTAAGAAGACTTTGATAAGAGCTTTATTTGATAGAGCCAAACTTCCATAAAATAAAACGAATAATTCTTCTGCTAACAATAATGTCTCCAACCTATACAATCTATACAAAATTATGGTTATTCGTGTTCTAGCAGTCAGTGTAAGACGGAGGCATTTAGCGTGTAAATTATAAGTTAGAGTTTAAAATCTAAGCGTAGGTTTGCTATTGTAATAGGTGGCAGAATACGTATCCCGTACGGATCTGGGCGTTTTCTCTCGCAAATGGATTGATCACCTAGCAAATTTGTGTAATCCGGTTGTGAGATTGCTTTCATTACGAACATTTCATCATACATTTAAGGGCTGTATTCTTTACTGTTCGTGTTAGATCCGGGCAAATTTCGTAACAAATAATAATAATAATAAATATTTCTGACACTTACACCAATTATTTAGTTCCAAGATAAGTATCATTAAGAACTTGTGTTATGGATAGGTACTAAATAACGGATAAACATACTTAAATACTTTTTTTTTGTAAATACATACTTAATATACACAGAAAAATACCCAGACCAGGACAAATAATCATATTTATACACGCAAATATTTGTCCTGTGTAGGAATCAAACCGACGACCTCAGAAGTGGAATGCGGGTATACTCGCCACCACGCCATATCGGTCGTCAGACAGTAATATTTTAAACTCTCCTATGATTAATTTAAATTGTGGATAAGATTTGAAGATTACTTTCGTTATTATCATCATCATCACAGCCCATTAACGTCCCACTACTGAGCACGAGCCTCCTCTCACATATCAAGGTGTGAGGGTATTGGGTCATACTCCACCACGCTGACCCAGTGCGGATTGGCGGAGACAAGTGTGTGGCGTCCTGCTGTTAGAATTTTTCAAGCGTTTAGGCCTCTAACATGGCTTAACGACTACCACATTTAGTGATAACCGGGACCAACGGCTTAACCCATCCAAGGACTGACCTCTGTAAACTCTGCTGTACTTCGGCGATCGTTTCCGACCACCGAGCACCGCAGAGCTACAAGCGCTTCGTTCGGTCGTTATTAACCCGCTACCAAATTGTGATTAATTATTTGGCGATGACCCGTCTTGTCAACGAATCTATGTGCTGCGGAAGTATTTTAGCGCTATGCAAATTTGTTGGTCGCATTACGATAGAAATCAACCATACGTTTAAAAGGTTTTATTTCCGTTAATCTATATCTATTTGATGTTCATTTAGTTTTTTTATAGCAATGGTCTTCTAGGTAGGGAAGTTGGTATAATAGGTTGGGGAAAAAGTCTTTTCGTATTTTTGTATGAAAAGTCAAGACATTTTTTTCAAAGTTTATTTACATTTATTTACAATATATATGTACCGTTTTGTTGAATAACTTTCTGCCATTTTGTGGGCAGAGACATTATCCCGTTACTGTAGAAACTTTGGGACTTCTGATCAAAAAAACGGGACAAATAGTTTTGGCAGTCCTCTCTTGAGGTCAACCTTACAGAACCTAAAGAATTCTGCAGAGACCGAAACAGGTGAAAATCTGAAGGGGCAAGGTCAGGGCTATATGGTGGATGCACTAGGACCTTCCAGTCGAACTCTCTTAATTTTTGCTGAGTGGCTAAAGATGTGTGTGGTCTAGCGTTATCGTGATGAAAGACCACACCCTTCCTGTTGATCAATTCCGGCCGTTTTCTCTCGACTGCTTCCTTTAATCTCATCAGTTGCTGGCAGTAAAGATCAGAATCGATGGTTTTGCCGGGCGGTAAAAGCTCATAATAAACAATGCCCTTCCAATCCCACCATACACACAGCATCACCTTATTTCGTGTTAGGCCAGGTTTGGCCACAGTCTGTGAAGCCTGGCCAACTTTCGACCACGACCTTTTTCGCACGTTCTTGTCGTACGTGATCCACTTTTCATCGCCAGTTATCAATCTCTTCAAAAACGGCTCGGTTTCATTACGTCTCAATAATGAATCGCAAATGAGTACACGGTTCATTAAGTTTCTTTGAGTGAGCTCGTGTGGCACCCAAATATCGAGCTTTTTGTATAACTAGCTTTCTTCAAATAGGTCAAAACTGTTTTGTGGTCAATTCCCAGTTCTTCAGCTACATCGTAACTACTAATATGCCGATCTTGCTCCACTCTTTCAAAAATGGCGTCCATTTTATTCGTAACAGGGCGACCAGAGCGAGGTGCATCTTTAACATCAAAATTTCCGGACTGAAAACGTTTGAACCAAATTTGTGCTACTCTTACTGACACTGCATCAGGTCCATAAACATCACAAATTTTTTTCACTGCTTGAGTTGCATTTTTGCCTTTTTTATAATAAAATTTTAAAATGTATCGAATTTCTTCATTAGATTCACTCATTTTTACGGAGAGAAAAACAAATGAAAAATAGCGGGAAACAACTTTTTTTTATTTTTTTCTTTTCTTTATCATGGAACCTTTTTAATGTTACCAAAACCAGCCAGACACAAATAGTACAGTCAAAAAAATTTTATAATAAGTTTATACCTACGTTATGCGAAAAGACTTTTTCCCCGACCTAATATATTTTTAATCCATAAAGCATGTTATTACCTAATGGCTAACGTTCCTCCAGGTAGACATTTCACGGTATGTGTAAAATGGTAAACGCTGAAACCAACCAAACTAGCGCGTTGCCAACTCATATAAACCGTTTCATGCTGTTTTTAAAGAGCCAATTGTTGTAATCTTTAGGGATGACCTTGCCAGGGAGTTCTGTCCAGAGGCAATTTTTTTTGTATTTTATGCATGTTTAATAACATGCGTTGTTCTTAGTGATTTGAGATGAACTAGGAGGTATTAAAAAATTTAGGATTCCGACCCGATACCCAGATACACAGAATCTATTGAAAAATGTAAAAGATTCATATAGCAATCGAAAGCAAAACGTCTATTCGTTTAAAAGAAGCCGGAAAAAAGAAGTTCTTATTACTTGCACCACAGCTCAAATAAACCTTAATTTAGAATCCTGTGGCTACCGCATAAGAGATAATGGTTTGTGCTTTTTGTTTATCTTAAAACATTTTATTATGGCCACTAAGAAATTCAGAGAAATATTATTTATATTATTCACCTCGTTACTAATACTGAAATGATTACGCATTTAAATTTCACTGTTTGTGGCGAAATACCTTTTTAGTTGTGTGGATTATATTCTTGTTTATTTATATTTTTGATATAGTTTTTACTTAACTAATCATCATCATCTCAGCCCAATTACGTTCCCACTTCTGAGCACGAGCCTCCTCTCACATACGAAAGTGCGAGGCACAATTTTATAATCTTACATTAATACATATTATACACGCAGTGCCATCTATTATCGCTTAGGGAAGAATTCCGCGCAATATTATATAATCAATACTCTTAGTTAATTGTTACTCTTTGGTCATTGTTTTTTCCGTTTCCGCAACTTGTTGTTTTGTCGACCACTTTTGTAAGACAATGTAAGAGAAATGTATCTCGTAATAAATATTAAAAGATACATTAATGATAATATTATTTAACCAACTGTCTTAACAACATACTGAATGAATTTGTTTTCCAAAAAAGGCACCGCTAAAAAGCGTGATCATATCGCTCTGACGCAGGGAACCTTTTCTTTCAAGCGTTTCAAAGCTTATTTTTCCCATTAACTGTTTACACAGTAGAAATGAATCAGTAGGCCTACTGGAGCTCCGAGCGAACGGAAACCCTACACGTAGGGCTGTGGGGCTATAGGTGTTAGCGCCCTAATTGGGACTCGAAATGAGTTGACTGTAATTCTTTATTAGGTATATCATTTGCGTATTACTATTGCCCATAGGGGTGATTGATTATAATATGATGGTGATGGTTGAAGCGGAAGGTTGTATCAGACTTTAAGTGACTAAAATCAGTCATGTTCCTTTATGAGCCTGCCCGGCACATTGGCCGCTAGTTTTTAGCTGAATTTTGGATATTACATGGAGCGACTGCCGTTTGGCTTTTGCAACCCAGAGGGAAACATCATTTTATGATTTAAGCTGTCAGGCTGTTAGGAGGCACTGACTTTCTAAAAACTACTGCCATAGAGGTTCATGACAGCCAGGACCAAGCGTTTAACGTGCTTTTCGAGGTCAATAGCAAGCGATAATTACGCACATAACGTAAAGTCATAGACGCTACCAAGGTTTGAACCCAACACTCCCTGAATAAGAAGGCAATGGGTCTCGCCTCTGGGCTATCGCCGCTCGCTTTTGATTATATTATAATTGTATATCTAATATTGTGAAATATTATTTTACAAAAGTAACAAATATTGTCAGTGATTGCGTGCGACGACGCATACGTTTGAGCATGCACGTATAAGCCGTGTTCGCCGATGCGTATCAAAGTAAAAGTCATTTATTCTAATTTGTCTTATTAATGACAGCTAAAAAACTAACGCGTCTATTTACTGCGGGCGGGAGCATGAACGTAGAAAAAATAGCCATGAAACTCCTTGAGCTTGATTTGTTATCCCGACAAATACATAAATGTATAAAGATATGGTACTGATTAATTTTCACTATGCCGTAGCGTCCAAAGACAATTTTCCGCCATTCGACCGACCGCTCCAACGCTTTCCGATATACGGATTACTGGAATTTGGCGGTTGACATTAACAAGGGTCAAATGTACCGACGCCTCGGTCCAGCGGCCTTGTAAATGACCTATTAGAGCTTCTGGCATCCTGGTACAACAGCTTGGAAGAATGTAGCCTATTTCACTAGTAGTTAGATATTTTAAGCATCGATAACTGAGTGTATTTTAGAACATTGCAAATTTTGCACAATATTATTAAAAAGTTATTTATTTCATAAACTATTTCATAGCACTTGAAAACATCAAAACAAAATATAAATAAAATATAAACTAAATATTATTACAATGAAATCACGAAACTTAGATGAAGGGACTTACACGCAAAAATTAAGTGTAAGTCATTCTAAGTGCTAGTTCCGAGCTACCGCTCTGTGAGAATAACTGACAAAAAACTCACAGGCTTATGCACTTTTAAATTATCAATCAAATATCAGAACACAAAACACACACAGTGAATATTTGAAGATATTGAAAACGTAACCAATAAAGTAGCACTAAGGGAACCTTTCATCACAGTCAAGTAAGTATGTAATGTGAAACTGATATCATTCTGCATATATGTCGCAGTCAAATTGCAGAATTTGTCGTTTTACAAATAGACTAGGCAGATTGTGGTAACATATGTAAGTAAGCCTTGTGATCCGAAAGCCATCCCATGTAGGATTTCATCAAAAGTTGCATTTTATACTTTATAAAGAAATATGTTACTCATACTTTTACAATTTTGTGTCTTAAGTCTTAAATCTACAAATGACACGTATTAAATAGTGAAAAGCGGCTAGGCAGCTGGCAGTATTAATTTTTTACCGCGTTAGTTTTTAAGTATAACTTACAAAAAACTCTATTCAGCATAACTTGACTTAATTACATACATACGTACATTCACGCCTGTGTTGCCAAAAAGGTAGGCAGAGGCATATTTTGCGCCTACACTTCGCCAATTATATAGTTGGTCCCACGTAATAGGTGGCGAGCCTATTGCCGCTTGTCGAGCACTGTGATGTTCGCCAGAGCGTCGTCCGTTGATCGGCAGGTGTACGTCTTGCAGGTGAGGTTGGCTTGGGCTCCTTAGGTCTTGATAGGATCCCTGTACACCTTAATGATTTTGACCATAAATTGTTACTAACAGTATGGACAAAAATGTAACTCCCTTTTTATGTAACATCTTCTTCGTCTTGTCACTCATTGAAATAACAATAACTGTACACCAGTAAATGTGGAAAGACCCAGACTGGAAAACCCAGATCGATGTGTGCATATATATCGCAGTCGCATGGTTATATTTTGATTTAGGACATTGTTGTTGTGAACTATTTAATCTATAAGTAAAATTGTAAAAAAAGGACCTAGTATGCTTCCTCTCTCCTAAGTTTGCCGTGCCCTACAGGGTCCATAATTGTAACTTGTGTAGATGTAAGACCCTATGTATAACATTATGGAGTGCAATAAACATTGAATTGAATTTATGTTATGAGAGGGCTGCACTGAAAATTTTGGGAATCAAGGCAGCGATACAAAATAATCTATAAAAATTTATTTATTGCTTTTCAAAGTATTCTCTGCAACATTCGACACATTTTTCCATACGATGGAACCAATCAAAGTTTAATATGACAGGAACAGTGGAAATATTCCATTCCCGATACTTTTAGTGCAGCCCTGGTATAGCCAAGGCCATGCGAACCTTCCATCCTTCACACTAACCCATTTAGTGGCGGATACATCATGATCGATCATTCCTTTGGCAAATGGCTGCGGTTTATCTGTAGTTTTTGTGGTTCTATGGTCAGTAAAAAGTAATTCTTAAAAATATTCTTGGACATCCAACTTAGCGCCTGTAGCCATAAACTTAGTAGATTACGGATAATGGGTACTAGTCAACTGTAAACATACATTATTAATTTTGCTTGTAAATGTATACTTCAGTACACAGGAAACACCAAGTAAAAAACACATTAATGTTATGTGACATACAATCACGCTCGTAGCTCCGCGGTGCTCGGTCGTCGGGAACGATCACCGAAGTAAAGCAGAGTTTACAGATGTCAGTCCTTGGATGGGTAACAGTTTGTGTGGCATTTGATATCAAGCGCTTCCGTGCTATGGCACGTTAAGGCGTTGGTCTCGGTTATCACTAAATGTGGTAGTCGTTAAAACATGTAAGAGGCCTAATTGTACGGTTTGAAAAATTCTTACAGCACGAGGCCATACACACCTGCCTTCACTAATCCGCACTGGGCTTGCGTGGTGGAATATGACCTAATACCCTCGCACCTACGGTTCAAATATTTAGAAATAAGTAAAAAATATTAACATAACGTTAAAAATTAAATAATTTTCTTAGACATCCCACCGCGATTTTGGTGCTCAATTCGAGCAGAATTGTTGATTTTATTTGATGTTTAAGTTGCCGTTATTTGTGACATAAAATATATTTTTAGAAGATATCAAATAATAGTCTTTATTAAACTAAGCAGAATTTGTACCATAGATTACTATAACAGTTTTTCTTATTGTAGAATAACCTACCTAACCTACCTAACGTCCTCTTACATTTAATCAATTTCAACTCAGATTTATTGCCAATTATCATAAAGACAGCAAAGTTACTTTCTGTCAAAATGTTCTGAAATAGTTCCGGTAAGCGGCATTAAGCTCGCTACCTATTACGTGGGACCAACAATATAACTGGCGAAATGTGGGTGTATAACATGCCTTTAATAAGAATGTTTTCCCGAAGGAGTAGGTCCTTTGGGAAAACATGCTATGAAATATAAATGTATGTATGTATGTATTCTGAATAAAAAGTTACACGAAAACAAAAGCTTTCTGTCTTTCTCAAAATCCCGGAACTTCGAAAACAAAATCGAATTCAACTTTGAACGCGTGTAAACTTTTCCTTATTATCTGAGAAACGTGACTGCCTTTACGAATCTGTACTTGGTTTGCAAGGTTTTATTGCATAGCCCCCAATCTTTCTAACTTTTACTAGGCTTAGATATCCTTTTAACTTAATTTTTTGGATATATTATACAGTTTACTAAATGTGGTAGTCGTTATGCTATGTTAGAGGCCTAATGGGCGGCTTGAAAAATTCTAACAGCAGGACGCCATACACCTGCCTTCACCAATCCGCACTGGGTCCGCATGGTGGAGTAAGACCCAATACCCTCGCACCTTGGTATGTGAGAGGAGGCTCGTGCTCAGTCGACGTTAATGGACTGAGATGATAATGATACAAATCACGTTAAGGAAATGAAATCTAGTGTCAATATGAATGAAAGTGTAGCCACCTCTCACAATTTGACACATATCATCTATATAAATCTGTGCTAAAGGTGAATTTTTCTACAACTATGTTATCTAAAAATCATTCTCTTACAACCCTACAAATCATTCGTAATTTCCCGAAGAAATCAAACCATTTCTGTTCTTCTTTTGTTCAATGTGGGACGTCTTCATTTCTGCATCCTGCCTGATGGTAAGCAGTCGATGCAGTTCAATATAAGTGAAGGCGTTTTATACCGTTACACAAAGCGCACCTATTCATGACAACCAGCCAAATTGCCTTTTTACACTCCGCTTTAAATACCCGGGAGTTTAGGAACAAGGAAACACATGAGTCGGCAAATATTTCAGAGCTTAACAGTCTTACTCAGGAACGACTTACCAAATTTCTTAGTTTGAGTGCTGATCGTCTGACAGTCTTACAGGAACGATTATCAAATTTCTTAGTTTGAGTACTGATCGTCTGATAGTCTTACAGGAACGATTACCAAATTTCTTAGTTTGAGTGCTGATCGTCTGATAGTCTTACAGGAACGATTACCAAATTTCTTAGTTTGAGTGCTGATCGTCTGATAGTCTTACAGGAACGATTACCAAATTTCTTAGTTTGAGTGCTGATCGTCTGATAGTCTTACAGGAACGATTACCAAATTTCTTAGTTTGAGTGCTGATCGTCTGATAGTCTTACAGGAACAATTACCAAATTTCTTAGTTGAGTGCTGATCGTCTGATAGTCTTACATGAACGATTTCTAAATTTATGGGTTCAAGTGCTGATCGTCTGCCTAGTATGTGGATGGTGCCTCAGACCATCACGTGTTGTGCGCCAGAGGAAAGGAGAGGGCTGGACGAGATTTGTTATTTGACGTCATTAATACGTCTTTCAAACCACTTCCGTTGTTGACTCAGCAACGTTATTCGAGCAACATCACGGTTTTCACCTAACGGGATCTTGTCCCTCAAGTTTACTTGGTCATAGATCATTTATTTACATACATACATTAATTCACGCCTGTTTCCGCGAAGGGGTAGGCAGAGGCATATTCTACGCCCACACTTCGCCATTTATATAGTTGGTCCCAAGTTATAGTGTAGAGCCTGTTGTGGCTAACCGGGCACTGCTATGTTCGCCAGAGTCTCGTCCGGTGATCGGCAGGTGCATCACTTGCAGGTGAAGTTTGGTTGGGCTCCTTTGGTCTTGGTGGGAACCCTATATATCTATATCATTTATTTCTAACAAAGAATAAGTTTGAGCCTACCTTTCACCACTTTTTATTAAGAAAATAAATTATAAATATATCATTACGCGTATGTATCATGCTACATAAATTATTAACACGTTCAAAGCGGCAGGATTTTTTTACTCCTTCAGTTCCTGCGGTTCCAGGTGTAGCATACTCGGAGAAAAATTATCAATATGGCGATACAGGGCGTACTACACCTTGTATCGCTTCAAAAACTGAATTACTGATTTTGGCTTCATATCAAATCATGTATGTTTTTTTTGCATTGCATATCATGAATATTGTATTAATTGGCATGAATCTAAAGGCGTAAGTATACAGCCTGATTAGTTTAGAATCTGAATAATAAAACTGGGGACTGAAGAGTATGACCTTATGACGTATGAGGCTTATGACCTTAGGGTTCCATTACTATGATGATATAATGGCTTTACTTGTAATTTGAAACTAAATGTCTTCGTAATCTAAGGCGTTACTTAATACCAGCATTCACTTCTACAAAACTTATCAAGTCAACATAACTAAGATTAATGGGGAAAGTTCTTAATAATATAAATAATAAATTTAGACTGTCTAAGATGTCTGTTTCTCAGTTTCTTAATCTTTCACTCGAAAGACGTGGAAATGTTACTAATAGATTTCATTCATTTAAACTTCTCATCATTTAAAACTCATTAGACATTAAAAGTATTCTTTTTAAGTCTTTCACTTACTTTGTATAATGTAGAATTTATGATTATGATAGATTTGATTATATTAAATTGTATTATTTACGACCGATATGGCGTGGTGGCGAGTATACCCGCACTCCACTCCTGAGGTCATGGGTTCGATTCCCACACGGAACAAATATTTTTGTGTATAAACATGACTATTTGTTCTGGTCTGGGTGTTTTCCTATGTATATTAAGTATGTATTTACAAATAAAAAAAAAAGTATTTATGTATGTTTATCCGTTATTTAGTATCCATAACACAAGTTCTTAATGATACTTATCTTGGAACTAAATAATTGGTGTAAGTGTCAGAAATATTTATTATTATTATTATTATTTATTATTATTAATTTTTTTAAATGTTTTCTTAGTTTTTAGTTTTTAAGTTAATACAATATTGTACGCCCATGAGATAAAACACGGCAAGAAATTTTTGTATGTACCTACTCATCATAACAACCTGTGTTTTGACAATAAAATGATTTGATTGATTGATTGATTGATTGATTGATTGATTGACTTCGACCCTGGCGACTATCATTAGCATTTAATTGTTACAGTTTCACAATCGCCAATTTTAGATTATTTTGTTCGTTGTTGCTTGCCATAACAAAATATTTTTTTGTTATTTTTTAATGTACTGGGTATGTTTATGGTAGAATCAAAAATCAGGGATTCATAATAGAACAGGGGTAATAAAAGAAAGCAAAACTATTGCAACAGTATCTGATATGAAAATGGCTCATATTTAATGTGTCATAAAAGTAATAAATTACCAACCTAACCTTACCTTTTTGTACATCAAAAAATTCTGATGGAGCACCTAATCCCCTATTAGATGCTAGATCAGTATTTTTGATGATCAAAAAAGTATTTTTTAGAGGTTCAGTTTATTATATTCCTATGAAAATAATTATTATTAATTCAAAGATAATAATAGACGTTTTAATTACAATCTTAAAGAGTTCCCTACAATATTTTATCTCTAATATCCACAGACAATATTTTATGCCAAGTCAACATTACTGAATTTTCGCTCCATTAATTTGGAAACGAAATAATTTTGGGCCCGAATAATTTAGATTAAAGTGCTCAGCTTAGTTTCAGAATTTACTCATTGGCACCTATCCAAACGATAAGCGATACTAAAAAGTTATATCTGCCGGAATTCAACTTACAGGTTTAAACCTTATCTGCCAGAAAATTAGATGCATATCAGTGTATTCAGTTTTGAGATTTAAAGTTGCTTCGAGTCAAGTTGGTGGACCAATTCATATTTTAAGGTGTACAAGTATATTCGTTATTCAAAACACACTCCGCATGTTGTAAACATGAACATTTTGATCCAGTTTTTGGAAACCATATTGGTCGAGATTCTGCGAAGAGTAACAAACAATAGTTTAACGTGTATATTTGGCAGTGGGCAAGGCACATAGTACGAAGAACTGGCGGCACAATTATTTCTACTAGGAACCCATTAATAGGAGGCATCGAATACTTGCAAAGTTAGTATATCCCAAAGAGCTGAAACAAGAAACTGTAGCTTTGCATATATATGAAAGATTCCTCGAACAAGGAATCGGAAAATAATGGACACACATAAGGTGTATCGGTACCACTACGAATCTACGGAGCCGGTAAAGAGATAGATAAAAAAAAATCCTTCGTTCCCATAACAAATTATAAGTAACTAGTAGTCTTCTTAACAAGAAGTTTAGTCTCTACACTAATTGAAGCCGTACATTTTAGTTTAAAATGTGTAACTTTCTCTATAGAGACACTCATCATCACATAAAAAAAGGTTGAAGATTCTGACAATTACACCAATTAATTAGTTCCAAGATAAGTATCATTAGCAACTTGTGTTATGGATACTAAACGGATAAACATACATCATCATCTCAGACATCCGACGTCCACTGCTGAACATAGGCCTCCCCAATAGATTTCCACATTGAGCGATCCTGAGTCGCCTGCATCCATACATAAATACTTTTAATTATTTTGTAAATACATACTTATTGTACATAGGAAAACTCCTAGACAAGAAAAAACATTCATGTTTATGCACGCAAAGATTTGTCCGGGAATCGAACCCATGACCTCAGCGGAGTGCGGGTATACTTGCCATCACGCCATATCAGTTGTCCAAATTGCTGTAAAGGGTTTTTAAATATTGCGATAAAATTACTCAATTTTATTTACAACGCGATTGCTAGAACACGTAAAAGAACTTTACAGGCCAACAATTTATTAAATATAGAACTCGGATAACGACATTAGGGGAACAAAATATTGGACATCAAAGAAAATGCAATCTTTCGTGTATGCCAAAGTTTCTGACATCTAATTAGTGACGAACAGGCTACAGTCCCCTTACCACAAGCCGTAATTGCGATGCTATTGAGGTTATTAGAGTAAGATGGCTCTATACACTACGTATAGCGAGGTCTCAGTCCATCAACAAAGTTTACATCTCAATGACAGCTCGAGGTGTTCCTGTTCACTGATGTATAGCTTTATACTGATTATCGTACAATAAATTACTGTTAGACAAGCCAAGAACTCAAAGGGAAACGATATAAGTAAAGTCAAGCATTGCCTATAGAGCTCGGTCCTTGGATCGAAAAAGTTATATTGCAATAGGACACTGCGGAATCAAGCGAGCGAGATCTAAATTTTCTTTGAATCGTCTGATTTTAATCAAATAACCTCTCTTAAGATTTCGCTAACATTTTTCTACCTATCGCGTCGGAAGGGCCCCTAGTGGTGGATACGGATGCTCCTACCGCCCAATGTGAGTGAGATCCAAGTTTTATTTGACTCTTTTGATCACAATTAAATCAGCTCCCTTAAGATTTCGCTAGCTTGTGTCCGGCCATCGGGAGGATAAGGATGCTCTTATCGCCCAATGCTGAGGCTCACCTGGGTAGTCGATGCCACAGTACTTCAGCTCCTGTTTAAGGAAGCCCTAGACACAAAGAAGAGCTCATTTCGTAGCCAAGGTGGGCGAAACTATATTATCACAGTCACCTTTCTGTGGCGATCTCTGTGGCGTATAATTGGTGAGGCTTGAGTCTAGCAGTGGGTAAATGTAAAGATGATTTAGCTAGTCCTGGGGGTTAAAGTCAATTAAACTCTTACTGTGAATGGAATTATCTCGTGTGTTTTAGAGCTTGAAATGGCCCTGCAGTGATTAAGGAATGGTATTGCTGGTGAGCTAGTGAACGGTATCTGCTGCGATTATGAGAAGAACTTGGCTGTTCCCACTCACTTCACAATGTCATATCAGCTTTATAAAGGCCACTGCAGATCATTGGCCTGTTAGGGGGGTATTTCCCCATAATTACCACGCCGGTCAGCGGGTTGGTGATCGCAGTTTAAGCCAGTACGCAGCATGACGTTGCTGCCTACCATTCGGTAGAATTTATTTTCATCAACTCTTACGTCTCCCTGTGTGATGAGAGGGGATGGCACTATCCCCGGCCGGCACCGCGCGGCACTTGTCTTGTTCATAAAATGTAAATAAAGTTAGCAGATATAACTACACCGAATAACATTGAAAAGAAAAAAAGTACAATGTTCAAATTAAAAAACAGGACGCATAGCTGAGACTTCAGTGGTTAAACTTTAAATGGCGCTTGCTCATGGTCTCAAGAAGAACCATTAATTACTTTATAGTTAGATCGACTTTAAATTACTTGGAATGAAAACTTGAAGCTAGACGAGGTTTTTTTGCCGTATTTGACTTTAACGTCAGCTATAATAATTCTACTATTTGTTTTCAAAGACACATCGTTTCAGCCAATCAGAAACAAGTATTGGCCAATAGAAACTCGTGAATTAAAAAAAATATATTTTTTAAAATTATTTTTTTATTTTAGCTATTTTTTTTGTAAAAAGTTAATATTTCTACATTAAATAGAACTGTAATTTAGTATACACAAACAGTAAATTCATATTATTAAAGTATATTATTATTTTATATACATAATTATATACAAAATAATGCATTTTTTTCTCTCTCCTGAAATGTTGCTATTTTTTACTTCTGTGGTGTTAGAACTTCAACGGCGAAAAGGCAAATAAGAAATGGTTGCTGGGCCGCGAGAATCCAATTACAACCCCAAATTATTTTAAACTTTAGTTATTTTATTATGCCAAAACATTTAATATTTTAATAGAAACAAGATATAGGATATAATTTTTTATCAACATAATTAACATTACGTACATACAGACATATATAATATCACGTCTGTTTCCCTTTAGGCAGAGGCATAAGAAACGCCCACACTTCGCCATTTATTTTGTTGGTCCCACGTAATAAGTGGCGAGCCTATTGCCGCTTTCCGGCAACTTTTATGTTCGTCAGAGCCTCGTCCGTTGATCGGAAGGTGCACCACTTGCAGGTAAGGTTGGTTTGGGCTTCTCAGATCTTAGCAGGAGCCCTATTCACCTACCTATACACCTATTAACATTAAGTATATTAATCACATAAAACAAGCAGCATAGCTGCAAAACATAATGTCGTCATTATCTTAATAATCTATAGAAGAAAGCACGCCACAATACTATTAGTACTTCAAATAACAGAGCACACAACTACTCATCAAAACTCGGATTTAATATTCATTGAATTTCCTATAGCTTGAGAAGCACCGCAATGTTGATTTTATTACTGCTTTCTCAAACCTTATACTAAATGCTCGGATGCCTGTATTAATTTGAAGAAGGAGAAGGAGTTCTGAGAAGCTTTTCGATTTTATCCCGCCTTCTCCTTTCCTTTCCTTTCCCGAACAACACGTGCTGGTCTTAGAAACAATACTCGTATTGTACAGACTATCAGCACTCGAACCAAGAAATTTGGGAGGTCGTTTCTGAGCAAGACTACTAAGCTCTGGAATTCGCTGCCGGCTCATGTGATTCCTATTTCCTATGATCCCGGGTCTTTTAAGCGGGGCGTGAAACAGCATTATAGCAGGCCGTCATGAGTGCATGCGCTTTATACCGTTCTTATTTCACATTATAAAGCGCGTTCATTTTTTTATTACACTGTATCGACTGCTTACCATCAGACAGGATGTAGTCATTGTGACTTGTCACATTATAAAAAAAAAGAAAACCCAAATCAACCATTGCTTGGTCCTATTCTCAAGTCAATGAAATTTTGTAGGATAATATTGCCTGAAAAATCATTAATGGGACATGTCTTTTTGCTCTTGCATTTATTAGTCTCAGCATTTCCATTTTCAGATTATATTGACTTAGGTTTTTAAGACGCGATTGGGATTGGGAAATGAATAGATAGAAAATTACATTCTAATGCACATTTTAACCAACTGTCCCCTAATCTATAAAACCTCTAAAACAGCATATAGCGAACGGATTTGGATCAATTCGGTTTCACCAATGTTTAAGAGTCACTATTACATTTTAGGGTATTTGCTCATAATCACCACTCTGGGCAGGCAGGTTGGTGATCGCAGTTCCATCTAGTATGCAGTATGACGCTGCACATCATCCAGTAACATTTCTCTTCGTCGACTTTTACGACTTCCCATGAGATGAAGGGTGGTGACGCTATTACGATCATACTACACCGAACTTAGAACGTACATTTTATTGCAGTTATTAGACCTTCACATTCATCGCTCCCGTCTTTATGTATCTTTCAAGAAAACTATCTGATTGACTGTTTGACTGAATTGATTAAAATAAGATTTAATAATATTAATATATTTTTATATAATTATAGCCCAAATACATAAATTGGGTCGGTAATGCAGTTCCTTTAAGTGCTAGTTACCTAAACGAAGTAAACTTAATTACTTGTCTCAGGAATCGAATTTAGATGGCTCTTGCTTTTCTAAATCAACTAAAATCATTGATAAAGAATTTGTAAACTCACCTAAATGGTATTCCAAACTGCTGTATTGCAGTTTCACTCCCAGAATTCAACTTGATCAAGTAGTAAGTACTAAACGAAACGGAACAAAATGCACTTTTAAACTTTCTTGTGGCGAATTCAGTGAAAATATTTACATTTAAAGCATTGTTTGGTTTCGTGAACAACTTTCTGTTGGAACTGATACAGGGAGACAACTTATTAAGTTTGAATGACCTTCTGATTTTAATTTGTAACGAATCTTTGAAAAATATGCAGTCATCATGCTTCTGAGTGACGAGTGAATAGAAGTGTTGTGAGAGGAAGACTACGTAAGCCCTTCCATTACAAATCCACAAGGTTTTGGAGAAAGGCAGGTCAAAAGTACCTTAAACCGACGGGCGTGTATGAGAAGATTAATGAGTGTGAATGAAGTGTTTTCCTAGATCGTAGCAAGTAGTAGGATGTGATCTCTGCCTACTCCTAAAGGAAAGAGGTCTGATATTATGTATTAGGTCGGGGAAAAAGTCTTTTCGCATAACGTAGGTATAAACTTATTATAAAATTTTTTTGACAGTACTATTTGTGTCTGGCTGGTTTTGGTAACATAAAAAGGTTCCATTATAAAGAAAAGAAAAAAATAAAAAAAAGTTGATTCCCGCTATTTTTCATTTGTTTTTCTCTCCGTTAAAATGAGTGAATCTAATGAAGAAATTCGATACATTTTAAAATTTTATTATAAAAAAGGCAAAAATGCAACTCAAGCAGTGAAAAAAATTTGTGATGTTTATGGACCTGATGCAGTGTCAGTAAGAGTAGCACAAATTTGGTTCAAACGTTTTCAGTCCGGAAATTTTGATGTTAAAGATGCACCTCGCTCTGGTCGCCCTGTTACGAATAAAATGGACGCCATTTTTGAAAGAGTGGAGCAAGATCGGCATATTAGTAGTTACGATGTAGCTGAAGAACTGGGAATTGACCACAAAACAGTTTTGACCCATTTGAAGAAAGCTGGTTATACAAAAAAGCTCGATATTTGGGTGCCACACGAGCTCACTCAAAGAAACTTAATGAACCGTGTACTCATTTGCGATTCATTATTGAGACGTAATGAAACCGAGCCGTTTTTGAAGAGATTGATAACTGGCGATGAAAAGTGGATCACGTACGACAAGAACGTGCGAAAAAGATCGTGGTCGAAAGTTGGCCAGGCTTCACAGACTGTGGCCAAACCTGGCCTAACACGAAATAAGGTGATGCTGTGTGTATGGTGGGATTGGAAGGGCATTGTTTATTATGAGCTTTTACCGCCCGGCAAAACCATCGATTCTGATCTTTACTGCCAGCAACTGATGAGATTAAAGGAAGCAGTCGAGAGAAAACGGCCGGAATTGATCAACAGGAAGGGTGTGGTCTTTCATCACGATAACGCTAGACCACACACATCTTTAGCCACTCAGCAAAAATTAAGAGAGTTCGACTGGGAGGTCCTAGTGCATCCACCATATAGCCCTGACCTTGCGCCTTCAGATTTTCACCTGTTTCGGTCTCTGCAGAATTCTTTAGGTTCTGTAAGGTTGACCTCAAGAGAGGACTGCCAAAACTATTTGTCCCGTTTTTTTGATCAGAAGTCCTAAAGTTTCTACAGTAACGGGATAATGTCTTTGCCCACAAAATGGCAGAAAGTTATTCAACAAAACGGTACATATATATTGTAAATAAATGTAAATAAACTTTGAAAAAAATGTCTTGACTTTTCATACAAAAATACGAAAAGACTTTTTCCCCAACCTATTATGTTTCATGTTTCTTTGTCTTGGTGATTGATTGATGATATGTGAAGAAAAGAGTAATGAGTATGAATGTTACCTAATGGAGAGGAATAGCACAACCAAAAGTTTGACTAACGATATGGCGTAGTGGTGAATACTCCGCTCATTAGGTCGTGGATTCGATTCCCACTCAGGACTAATCTTTGTAAGCACGAACATGCATATTTGCTCTGGTCTGTATATATATATATTATTAGCATTTCAGAGTTTCTTTTTTAATTTTGTTTTTAGTTTTGTTTTTAATTTTTTTAGTAACATTTTTTTTGGACAACATTTATCCCGTACAACTATTTAGTTATTATTGTTTGTATTTGCAACCAATTCAATTAATATTTTCTTTTTAACTCATCTTTCACGAAATTTAATCCCACGCAATTTATTCTACAACTTCTAGGGTTGACTATTAAATATATATTCTGGAGATACTTTTGTACTTTTAGTTTCTTTAAATTATTTATAACTTTATATTTTAATATAGATTACATAAAAAGGTTCATGTAGGTACTTTTTTCAGATTGAAAATATAATAAACAGTTTTAAAAGAAGTGAGTCTTTTTTTTTAAAACAACAATTCAAGCTTTCAATTCTACTTAAAAGAAATAATTTAATTCTATTTGACAATATCACTTGACTAATAAATCTGTCAAGAGACAGCACAAGAAAGAGAAAGATGAATAAAGGTTTTACTTCATATATATGCATTAAAATTTACAACTTATGCAATAATTGTTATAAAATTAAAGATAAAGAATGTTGCCGAAGGTAGGAATAGAAAGAAAGAAGGAAAAAAAAATTTATTCAATACAAGTTGCAAGAAAAAAAATAACATAAAATAAGTACAAAATAATAAAAACACAAAACAATAACAATAAGAACTCAAGTGAAAGAAGTACTCAACTTGTATTGAAATGGTGCTTACTCAGCAAATTGTCGAACATCACAGAGATGTCGCGACGCTGATCTTCCGTGGGCATAATATTGAGGACATGATGACGTTCGTGTGTCCTAGACTGGAAGAGCCTCAATCAGGACAGGGTCGGGAAGACTTTGCACTTGAATCATATGAATTTAATATTAAAAGTAATAATCTCTAATTTTTAACTAGATACTTTTGCACGAACAATACAATTTATATAAGTGGCTAGCAATTAAATTACTGATTGAATTAATCCTTGTCAATCAGATGTCGTACACACCTGTTTAATGCAATGATTGTATGCTGTTACTGCAAAGTGATGTGTATGTGTAAGAAAATAGTTTATTTAATACTACCATTATTTACATAAGTCAATACTATAACACAAATTATTATATGATTCAGATACACACAAAATAGGATACCTTAATTTCGAAATCTTGCAATGGTTAAATTAGCTTTATATTTCATTTCAACTCCAAACTATTGGTTCATACCGACCATTTCCCTTATTGAAATGAGGAACTTTTTTTACATATCATTTTACGGATATGCCGAGTTTTTGACAAGTCGAACAGGCGTCGTTTATTTTTCTTTGGTCTCATTTGTTTCGATTATTTTCCTGTCTCAAGTAATTTGATAAATCAAGTCATAAGCGTTTTTGTCATTTAGTTATTCAATTAAATACTCGTTATATTTTTGCATTTACCTTTCGTTCGTAAACATTATCAGTTTCATGTTTTGTCATTTCTCTAATACAAGTAATAAACCTTGGTAAAAACGAGAAGTTAGAATGTACATAAATTTTTCTCAGCTGCAACTAATCTGTTAAATCAGCTGAGAATGTAAATTTATTTCTTTAATTTTTTTTAATTATTTTAAGATGCAGGACGCCACACACTTTCTTCTACCAGTGTGCACTGTGTTCGCGTGGTGGAGTCTGGCCACAATACCTATCACATTCGAATGTGAGAGGAGACTCGTACGCGGTAGTGGGATGTTAATAGGCTAGAATGGTGCATAGTGTTGTAGCGTTCAACTTTTAGTAATAAAATACAATACAATTTTCCAACTGGTCGATGGTAAGCACGGAAAACGATCCAGCGCCGCGGGGCCATAGTGACCCCTCGGCATATGCTGAGTATTAGCCTTTTCGGTGCCACATGTGTATATTAATTTTTATTTATGTATTTTTGTAAACCAATGTATCATGTGTCACAGAATAAATTATTTTCTTTCTTTTTTTCTTCTTTCTAATGATTTTCCAACTGGGCCATGAGAATGATAACCTTCTTACTAAATATGGGCCCTCGGAACCACCAAGCGCGTTCATACGCTCATAAAGACCTGAAATCATAAAGAGTATCTTTAAAAACAACAGAAGCTTTGCATATACAACCTATGCAATTATTGTAATAAAATTAAAGATACAGAATGTTGCCGGAGGTCGGCCATGGGCATAATATAGAGGACACTTCGACAGACGATATTGTCATTTGCGTCCAAGACAGGAAGAGACTTTTTGCCTTGCAGTTGATTCATATAGATTAATAAAAAAATCACTCTGATGTTTTGTTTACTTTACATGCGCACTACAATTAACATAAGTGGCTAGTAAATAAATTAATGTTTCAATTAATCCTCGATAATCAGAAGTCGTACACACATATTTTATGCAATGATTGTATGCTATTACTGTATAGTGATGTGTATGTGTAAGAAAATTGTTTATTTAAAAGAACCTTATTTTGCTGAAATCAAAACTACCATTACTAATACATGAATAATAATAATAATAATAAATATTTTTGACACTTACATCAATTATTTAGTTCCAAGATAAGTATCATTAAGAACTTGTGTTATGGATACTAAATAACGGATAAACATACAAAAACACTTTTTTTTTGTAAATACATACTTAATATACATAGAAAAGCACCCAGACCAGAACAAATATTCTTATTTATACACACAAATATTTGTCCTGTGTGGGAATCGAACCCACGACCTCAGGAGAGGAATGCGGGTATACTCGCCACCACACCATATCGGTCGTCAAATTAATGAATTATTGTACATTTCGGGTACACACAAAACGGAAATCAACATTTCGAAATTATTTCAATCATATTGATAAATACCAAATAACGATCATTTTAATTTTAATATGAAATTCTGAAACTCTTTAGAATGTATTTTAGTTTACTCAGCTGTGATTGAAATCTTTATATTTTGTTATCTATCTATTTCAGCATGTCATAACTATGAGTGACTTCCATATTATGTCTTCTTAAATATGATTACCGAGCGGAACAGCATCAATCTATTATGAACGCTAATAACCTGTACATTATTCCTTTTGATACAACTCATTACTTCCTAAATTGTGCTCCTTCTCTCCTTGACCTTGTGATTGTATCTTCCTTGTCCCATGTGTCAAAGCATGGCCAGTTCTCAGCTGACTCCTTTTCTTACCATGACTTAGTTTATTTATCTTATAAAATAAGACCTCCTGAAAATAAACCTTGTGTCCTTCTCCAGCGTAAATTTAGTAGTTTCAATATAGACGATTTATGAATAGATGCTCTTATGATTGAATGGTCTGTGATTGACAACGCCAATAGTATGGATCGGGAAGTACAGATATTTAATGAGCCGATAATACAGCTGTACGACACGCATGCTCTTATCAGGCTTGTTACAAAGAAACATCTTCCTGCTCTTTCGTTGAACGATGATATCAGAGCGATCATGTACAAAAAGGTATCCAATGACGAAAATAGGAATAAATAACATGTCATCCGCAAATATTTTAATACTATCTGTTGCGATGCTCAGAAACGTTATATTTTCAGTGCTGTGGAAGACGGTAACCTAACGGTAAAGTAAAAAATTCTTTTGCATGTATTCGCATGAACAATACGCTGCCAGATGATGTGGCTAATTTATCTATAAATAAATTTAAAGATTACATAAAGAGTAAATGGTGCCAGAAGGCTTATTATAGTGTGAAAGATTTTATGACCGACAAGTCAGCCTGGAAGTGACATGAATTGCTCCTTTCTCTATTGATATTAGGATATCTCATCTTATCAATAAGATATCTTTAGATATTAGATTTTGTTAGTTTTAAGAAAAGCGCTAATCTTATTATTTGAACAGATATAATTTGAAAAAAGCCGAGATGAGTTTCTTGACTTATTCTTCTCAATCTCGTTGCCTTTTAGAAGCATCGTTAGAGTCACTGACAGACTGACTAACTGACGGACAATCCCCTACCTCCTTTAGAATCACGACAGGCTGACTGACAGATACCCCCGATAAAAGTCTCCGACAGACTGACAAATCTTGAAAAAACCTTGACAAATTCTGACAAAGCACTCATTTGGGTTTACTTCTTTATTATGGCACCGCTCATATTTCTTTCATTATTGTTAAAAAAATAAATCGTATTTCCATTTTGTTTGTAAATGTTTGACGAATCTAAAAGATCATGTTGATCTTAAAGACAATAAAGTATACATATTTTTTTTGCTATATATAATCATTGAATAAAACTAATTAGAGAATAAAGTTTGATAATAAAAATCAACACAAATAGCTTTTCTAGTCGTGGAAAGGACATCACTACTTACACCCATTAATGTGCACTAATGCACCCATTACTGACGTCTTTAAGAACACCTTAATAGTGATTGTTCGTATAGTTTTCACAAACCTTGAACATAATGCGTTTTCAGTTAAAATTTCCGAAAAAACTCGAAGACCCAGACAGACCTTTACTTGGTCCGAATGTCAGGCTGATGAAGATTTGGGGAATGTTTCTGCCGGGAAAATCTCTGAGACTATATGCTTATTACACGTTGCATATTATATTGCTAATGTTTCCATTTACAGCATTTGCTGAAATTTGGTTTCTTCAAGATGATATTAACCTTGTTATTGATAATTTGAAAATGTCATTGATGTCTTGTGTGACCACATTAAAATTCGTTACGTTTGTATGCTGGCAGAAACATTGGGTCGAAATTGAGAAATATATGACGCGAGCAGATAAAGCATACAGGACAACGGTCGATGCGAAGAAGATTAAGATAATTGATTATTATACGAAATGCTGCCGAGTGACTTCCTACGGCTATTGGATTTTTTCAATTCTTACTCTGTCATATATGTTTGGAGTTCCATTAAAGAAATTTTTTTTTTCATCAACTTATAGAATGAATGTCAGAAATGGAAATGACACCTATTTGTTAATCATAAGTTCGTGGTCACCGATGGATAGGAATACACCCTCAGGATATTTAGTTTTATCATTCTATCAGATCTTCTCAGTTTTCTCTTCAGTAGGTTACGCATTATTATATGATACCTTTTGCTTTTGTTCTATGATATTCTTTAGAGCTGAATTAGAATTGTTAAGGATTGACTGTGCTGATATTTGTGGAACTTCAACATTGCCTGTTCCTGATGAAATCGCACTTAAAAGGTTGAAGGAATGCCATGGACGACACGTGGAGCTAGTTAAGTAAGTATTTTATGATTATTTATATATTTTACCAGCATTACTAATAAAGATAAGCTCAAGTGTATCCGTAATACAGGTGATGCAAGCTATCGGGTTACCAATAACAACATTTCTGACAAATCGATTGTATACGTCTGCTTTAGAGTAGAAGAAAAATTACACAGGGCTTATTCACTCACGAACCGTAAATGTATGACAGGTGGAAATTATTGTTCGTATCTTGGTTTTTGATATTTTTTGCTTTATACGGCTTATCAAATTTACTTAGATTTGCAATAGAGAACTCAAGTTACGAGCAATCGAAAAATCTATAAAAGTATCTCGTCAATTATAACGAATCAAAATTCAATTTTCCAAAGACAATGTACAAAAAAGTAGTAAGTAGATAGTTGACATATGTATCAAAAACATATCTTTTACATTTTTCTTTATTTTTTGGTTTGTAACTTTATTCGCCATTGCTTAAATATAAATTATAAAATTTATATGTCAACTAAAGCACTGAAAAATGGATAAAATATTTGGACGTACACATCGGAAGTAACAATTATTGCCAGCCCGGCAGCTTATAAACAAAACAAGGAATGATGACGTTCGTTTTGAAGTCTCCAATACTAGGTCCAGGTGACTGTTCAACAATAATTTTATAAATTACTATGTAATATATCCAAAATAATAATAAATAAAAATATATCGAATTTTTTGCATTCTTTGATGTAGTGTTATCATTTAAATAGCATTATTTGCAGTTCCATGAACACATCAACCAATATGGTTTCTAAACATAACGCAAAAACATTGCCAATGATATGTTTAAACCATATAAAGCAGACGTTTATCTATTCAGAGCTAATACAATTTTTATTGGTAGGGTCTTTGTGGAATGCGGTTTCAGCATTTTTAATTAGCAAGGCTGTACATGTTTCATAAATATGTAGTTAAATATGTGATTAAATTTGATGTTATGAAGTATGTGATGATTTTAAATAAGAATAAAATTAATGGCAAGTTTTTTTTTTTATATTAACCTTAGTTATCAACAACGCTTTCAGAAATAGATCCTGCGAATGGTTTTTTCATTGTCCACAATTTTTGAAGAGACTCTTTCAACTGGGGCATTTGTTCCATGGTATACCATAAATGTATTTATAAAAAATACAAAACAATTGTCGTCAAAGTTTTTTAGCACGATAGTGTTTAAAAACTTCCACCCAACGAGTTTCTATAGAGACATTTAAATTATTACATTCGGTTATTTTTTGGGAAGTGACGTAGCTTGATAGTAATGTGAATTTGTCAAATACTTTTGTATCTTTTTAACAGTAAATAATTTTCCGTTTTCAAACAAAACATCCAGTGCAATTTTGATGTCTTCAATGCAAATACTTTTCTTAAATCCAATATGATATCTGGAATATTTCAATTTCTTTAGTAAGACAGCAAGTTGACCACGACTTGTTTTAAAAAATTCTGTTGCCATATTTTTCACAAACTATTCAGAACTATAAGTGTTATTATCTTCTCGTTTTACAATTTAACTACGAACAGTCATTGGTAGGAATTCGTTTTCTAAGCCGAGTTCCGAGTTGTCTTTGAGATGATTGATTTCATTTGCAGCCTCAATTTCAGATACACTGACTTTCGACCTTCAATACGGCATGGTGATAACTTGCTGACTGAGCGTGTAAAAAATGAACCATTGAAAAGTTTTTGAACAATTTGGTTCATTTTTCAATGCACAAGAAATGGACATTTAACGGCTAGTACATTGCAAACATTAGAAAGACTACTTATCTCAGAAACCGATCAATGAACTTGCTTGGATACAGTAAAACCAGGTGATTCTTGGTGGTGATGTTCTTTTTCAGCTTCAGCGCAATATTCCTTTAGAGTTTCAACTTGCACCGTGTAAATATTTTTTTTATCATATTATAACCCAATACCCTCCACCACTGTTAGTGAAAAGAGGTTCGTGCTAAGTATTGGGGCGTTAACAAGCTGATATGATAAATGCCTGTATCACTATACTATGACTCTATATTTTATTAACGGCTAGTAAATTTCTGAAACTTGCACCAAGACAGGCAGAAGCTCGCCTTACCTGGTTTTACATCTATTCAGCTTCAACGCAAAACTCCTGTAGAGTTTCTACTCGAACCGTGTAAATTTAAAATAAATAATATATTTTTACAATATTGCAGCAGCAGATTTTATTGCATTTTGAATTATATGGGCTCCACATCCAATATTTATTATCGGTTTTTTCAGAGATGATTATAATTCTGCTAATCATAGCTACACCCCAAAATTGACATTAGCATTGTCGCCACGAATTGTCTCAACTTTTTTTGTCAAATTATTATCTGTCCATACTTGTTGTAATTAATCGAAAATGATGTCACAAGTTTCACTTGATTGGTCTTGTATGTCTAAAATTTTTACTTGCACACCTTCGTAATTTTAAAAAAGTGCACTGCAAATGGATAATTATATTTTTTTTCTTATTAACGTGGTTTGAGGCGTCACGTAACGCATGTATGGGGTGAAGCGATGATCAAGCGTGGCGAATCTTAGGCCCTAAGCTGAACTATTTCGCCAAAGATTATATTAATGACATGATGTCCTTGAACAGCATTCATTGTTATGCGGATGACAGTACGGTACATGAGCGGTACTTGCGACATCCTGCGGCAAAGCAAGCCAATATACTGGTGCAAGACCTGGCTGCCAAAGTGAACCGGACTCTCGATCGTATCACTCAGTGGGGATCTGACAACCTGGTGCTAAAATGCCACCAAAACCAAAGTATGAGCATTCTCGTCGAAAATTACTTTCTTTCTTACTCCTTCCGAGAGGAAGGAGCGTTCTGAAGAGATTCAGAACGCTCCGTGGCCCATTTCGGCGGATCTCAGCATACTCGGCATGGACATCGGCCAGGACCTCCGCATTGCTACATCGAAGGTGTTATTTTAACAGCCTCCCGTAAGTTAGGTATGCTGAATAAGGTGAATTTTTACTCTCTAGCAGCGCTGTTTATTGTACAAGATTTAAGTGTGATCGAGTGTAGAGTATTACTCCCATCTTTGGGACAGTTCTGCAAAGTACCTCCTCGACACACTTGACAGACTACAACGGCGAACGATTCGCAATATAGGGGATGCTGAGGTAACAGCCTCACTCGAGGATCTACAGCTGCGTAGAGACATTGCATCTTTCAGTGTCTTCTACCGGAACTACTATGGCGAGTGTTCAGAGGAGCTTTTCGATCTAATCCCGCCCTCTCCTTTCCTCTCCCGAACAACAAGTACTGGTCTTAGAAAGCACTCGAACCAAAAAATTTGGAATCCGTTTCTGAGCAAGACCACTAAGCTCTGAAATTCGCTGCCGGCTCATGTGTTTCCTATTTCCTATGATCCCGGTTCTTTTCAGCGGGGCGTGAAACGGCATTTTAGCAGGCCGTCATGAGTAGATGCGTTTTGAGCCGTAACTATTTCACAGTATACAGCGGTTTCATTAAAAAAAAATACTGTGCTTATCTTGTAATGTCAAGCCACTACTAGAGTTTACTAAGTCATGTCTTCTAACTATTTTATATGTACTGTATTTCATATTTTACAAATAACTATCATTAATAATACAATACCTGCACATTTTTTATTATGTTACAACGCAAAATTGTCCCGCTCATCAAAATAATGTACAGGTTAATTATGACCCAATATCTACCCTCTCACTATTGTTAGTGAGAGGAGGTTCGTGCTGAGTAGTGGGACGTTAACGAGCTGATATGATAAATGCCTGTTTTATTAAACTATGACTCTCTATATTTTGTTGTACTGTTTGTTGCAGGTATTTTCATCTGCTAGACTCCTGTATGTCGCCTCTAATGCTGTTTTACATGATGATATGCTCCGTCATCCTCTGTTGTACTACTATCCGACTGATGGTATATATATTTATATTAACTATGCATACATACAAACGCGCGTGTATCCCCGAAGGGATAGGCAGATTCGCCCAGATGTCGCCGATTATATTTTTGGTCCAATATAATAGGTGGCGAAATCATTTCCGCTCACCGGGATGTTTGACAGAGCCTCGTCAGTTGATCGACAAGTACATCATTTGCAAGTGAGATTGGACTGAGCTCCTTAGATTTCGTAAGATCCCTTATCAACTTCGCATCGCTTAATATAGGCCTATCTGCAGCAGTGGACGTTATCATGATACGATAATGTACATACAGAATACACCCAATCACCCAGGTTGATTTACTTCGAAAGCGAGATTTCTACGAGCAGTGAAACTTGACGATTGTTTCAACATTAAGGGATTGCATTTTCCATCTTTGATTATTAATGTAAATTGTTTTGGTTTTAGGCAAACCTGAGCGACACGGAAAAATTCATGCTAATAATTTATCTCATATTTGGAATAGCTCAGCTTTTTCTGTATTGCTGGTACAGCAACAATGTTCACTATGCGGTATGTATCCCTATCTGAAGTAACTTATTGACATTTATACCACCTTATCAGCCACAGTATTACTTTCTCAGCGAATTTATAATCTATCCTTAATTGGCCGTTTTTTTTTTATCGTCGGTTTACAAATGCTGTTTATGAAATGTCTCCCGACCAATACGAGGACCGCGAGTTGAGGGTAAGGTTCACTGCTACTGCTGGATTAGAACCGGGAGAACCTTCTCAGAGAGGCGCAGTGTGTCGCGCCCCCCCTACATCCTTATGCGGCCATGGCGTAACTGGCCGATTATTGGGAGAGTCTATCTGCGGCGATTGCCGCCACTTCCTTCGAGATTGTGGAGCAGGCCAGATAGAGTTCCCGCCGTGCTCACCAACCTCGGTCCTAGGTGCCAAAGGTGAACTTCGAAGTCCCATCTGCTATCGAGAAGGACGCCGAAATACTTCAGCGTGTTCCCGACAGAGATGGGAGTATCCGACAGGTCCCGTAAGCGGCCGATCGCGTCAATCGTATCCTAACGGATAAATCTGATCTGACCTCCTCCAGGGGCTCGACGAGGCGGTTGGCGATGACACGCTTCAGGAGCTTACTCCCCTCGTCGAGCAGCACGAATGGACGATAACCAGTAGGGTCATCGGCCGGACTTCCCTCATTGAGAAGGAATACCAAGCGGCCTCTAACCAGCGCCGCGGAAAAACTCATGCAGACATGCAAAGAGGGGGGTCACGCGGGGCAGAAAAGGCGTATCCTTCCCGCTCAACACCAGGTCCCACGCCCTTGTCGGAATGCCGTCGGGACCCGGGGCCGTGTTCTTACCCTTCAGGCGTAGCTACATCCTCCTCGGGCTCATTTTCCGAGTTCTAGACAGCTGAAGACCGGAGGGGTCCACGCGCGGAGCTTTTGCCGTACTATCTTATACGGCCTGCCCAATGGATCTTTTTTTTATGTCAGTATTAAAATGCCTTAACGCACTGCCTCCTGGCCAAAGGGGGACCGTGAGGGGAGTGTGGGGCTCACTACGGCATACGCGACTGCCGGCAGTCGTAGTACCCACTAAAAATCTTCGGACGACGCCCACCGCTGTTGATAAAGGGTCGGGGGGTTAATGACTAAGTATTAAGCTTCTGACACCCTGCTCGCGGCTAACGTCTTCCGGTCTTACCGAAGCACCCGTGCACGAGAAGCACCTGCGTTAGCCGGAAGGACATCGACCCCCACCAACTGCTGACCTATCTTTAAATGATGGGCCCGCCGGACAAGCCGGATACACTCATATCTGAGTGAGGTTTCCTTATCCGCGCCACGATGAGAGTCTGGCCTCTTCATGGACACGAGGCCCCATGGATCCTTTTTTTTTTTTGTTTTACGTCGGTAACAAAATGCATTTACGCACTGCCTTCCGGCCAAAGGGGGACCGAGAGAGGTGTGTGGGACTCACCACCTGCAGACGCGACTGCCAGCAGTAATACCCACTAAAAATCTTCCGACGACGCCCGCCGCTTGTTGAGAAAAAGGCGGGGGCCAGTACCTGGGTTGCAGCGTCTGACACCCCGCCTGCGGCCAACGTCCCCCGGACCAATACCGGGAGGACCTCCTCAGAGAGGCGCAGTGGGCGCGCCCCTCCTACCTCCTTTTGCGACCATAGCGTGTGTGGCCGACTTCTCGGAGGGTCTATGGTTAGACAGCAGGGGCCCCCTGCCCCCACTGCCTAAGACCCTCCTGGCGCTGCTTGACAGGCCCTCCTGGCCCGCCCGCTGCGCCCTCCACAGGTCCCTCTTAGTTTCTCCCCCGGTAGTCAGTACTAAGGGCACCCAGAGTCGTCGGTCTCTGGGTGTTACCTTTTCCCTAGCGCCTCCTGCGCCCTACCGGGAGGTACTCAGCCCCCCCACCACGACAAGGTGGAGACCAGTCGGGGGAGATCTCCATGGACCCGCCTCAACGGCCCTTAGCAGTACATCCCACGCTGCGGCTTTGGACAGGCCGATGGCCCCGCAAAGTGCTCTCACCACCTCTTTGTACGCGGCGTAGAGCCGGTTTACCTCGGCTTCGTCACGGATTCTCCTTCCGATGCCGCTCCACAGCGACGCAGCTCGGTGATCTCTGGCCACCACCAGTAGACCAGGGTTCAGCGCGGGGGGGTCGTGAACACGGGGCATGGCGACGTCGCAAATTCGCGTTCCGGCCTCGCACACTCTTTGCAGTCTCCCCTTACACATCCATCAGCGGTGGCTTCCGTAACCACGCTTGACCAGGGCTGCCTCCCGTTGCAAAGACCTGTCGAAGCGTTTGGTCGCTCATCGTGGGCCGTCCAATCGCGGCTCCCCAACACCTTGCAGCGCTGGCACCGATGCGGAGACAATGAATCCTATGTAACGGTGATCAGACAATTTCTTCACATCCCCCAGCACCCTTCAATCGTGCATATGATGCGCGAGAGTAGGCATCGCAAACGAGACGTCGATAACAGTCTCTCGTTGCGACGCACGGACGTGTTCACCGAACCGCGATTGAGGATAGACTCTCCTCACCCATTCTACCAAGGCTCTCTCCCTCCCGTCAGTCGTCCGTTTAGCAGCCACCGCGAGATCGACTTGACCTAAAGATCGAGGTCTCGAGCCGGAGAGCCATTAATTATTGAGTCTCTTTATCAACCTTCTTCGGCCGATCCGCGGCGACGGTGTGCAGTAACGCCTCTGCTAGGGTTCTTCTTTTTTGCCTGGGGGAACAGGGCGCAAGCCTTACCCCAGGGCGATGATAAGCCACCCTCCGAGCAGCCTTATAGAGGAGGCATTGAGAGGGGCCGAGCAGTCACGGTCGAGAGTGCTGCCACTGCCGAAACGACCTCCTCCTGCTCGTAAATAGCGCGGAGGCGCAATGCGAACCAATCGGCTTTATCTTCCCGGGTCTCCCATCTTTATTTGGCGCTGCTGTATGCCTTCTGAAGAAGTTTGTTTATTTCTGAGGTTATCTATTTGGTTACCCCATTGCAACGACTGAGTTTAATCGAATTCATAGTTTGTCATAACAAAGCGGTCTCCGATCTAATGCATACGTTTTGAAAGTGATTGCAAAGATCCATCTATTTTAACACGTTGGTGTTGTTTTTCTAGAAGTTCAAATGATGGTTTCAGAGTATGGACTTGAGATACGGACCGTATGAAAGCATGTGGTGGACCCGAGAAACAGCCTTTAGAAAAAAGATTGTTCTTCTTATGGCCCAGCTTGAAACTCCAATTCTGTTTACTGCAGGACCATTTTACAATCTCACAGTTGACACATTTATAAATGTAAGTTAAATTTCAGTTTTTTGCTCATAAGAACAATAATTATTGTGTATAATATGTATCAAAATGAAATCAAATTAGAATTACAATATATTTTTGAGAACTTAAAAACAATTAAACAAAATTAAGACATGTGTGGCTGAAACCATTGAATCTATGATTAATTTTATGAGAGCTTCCACGAAAACGGCTCAGCACCAAGGCTATATAATAACATATAAACGTATATCACGCCAGTTTCTTCGAAGTAGCCGACAGAAGCATATATTACGCCCACATTTCACCAATAATGTTTTTGGTCCCAAGTTATTGATGGCGATCCTATTGCCTGTATAAATATGTTTGAAGATTACTTCTATGTTTGTCAGAGCCTCTTCTGTCGATCGGCAGGTGCACTATTTGCAGGTGGGGTTGACTTGAGTTCCTAAGGTCTTGGTATTTGACATCGGAAAAAGTTGTTTAAGTCTGACAGTTTCCTACTTACTAACTATTTATTATGGAGGATCGTCTCAAGTCTAAACAAAAAAGTTTTCAGGTGGGAAAATCTGGACAGATTGGACGCCGCATTGATGAATTCATCACGTGATGCAAAATTACGCAAAACTTGAAAATTTGTTTTTAAGGTTCATAAAAGTCTGCCTAATTTTGCTATTACAACACCAATACAATCGACAGAATATCTGATACCTATGTGTTCTTTCTCACAAGGAGACCAATCATATTAAAAATAATACATTTATTTTGTTTATTAAGAAATGCTCAATAGCCAATTTTATTTTACAGATTCTGAAAGGCACATATAGCTACTACACGCTGCTCAGTGGCACTCAAATGTAAGGCTTGAACTAAAATAAGCATTCAGCAGTTGACAAATGTGTATAACGTTATAATAAATCTTTCGCTTGTTATCTAATAGCTGTTAGGAACTAGGTCTTGATTACATTTTCTATCTCACATTCTGGCCTTTGTATAAAAATGTTTCAACCAAAATTAAGCAATTAAATGTTTCGATTAAAATAGTTTTTTATTGCTTGCTAGCGGAACAACATAAATAAATATTCTTGCACTGTCGCTTTTACCCTTATTGTTAGCAGAGCATATTTAACAACTAGACAGCAGATGAACGAGTTACCTGAATTAAAATATAAAATCTAAAAGCCAATCTAGGCGGTCTTATCGCTAAAAACCCGACGAAAAAGAGAGAACAGGACAGGAGAGCAGGCAGAGCACACAAACTTTAAAAAGAATACACTCTAAAATAATGTTTATTTTTATCATAAAACATTTTCCATCTACAGTCTTCTTCTATATGTCTAATATAATTTAGAACCTAATTATAAATAATTTACAGCAAAAATATATAATACCTAAACTTAAATAAACTACCTTAACTTAAAACTATAAGTAGAAGATGTCTGCCAACTGGGCCCATGGGTACGGTGCCAAGAACGCTGGCAACATTTCCTCTTTGGATTGCCAGGCTAATATGTTGGCAGAAGTAGCTGCCAGCCTTCTTGTCACCGGAGGCATCAATAAGGCGAGTACTTAAATGCCTGACAAGCTGCTTTGCCTCCGGCCCCCATGGACCAATTGTCTCCACCGCAAACGGAACAAATAAATAATTAGTTCCCAGATTCGCGTACTTGTTCCGTTTGCGACTTTCAGCACTTACCGCAGCAGCCCCGACACAAAAGGATGTCGAGCGTACATGCGAGGGAGCCACGATATCTGCACAGGTCGCATCCCACACCAGCGGCCTGCCAAGCTTCCACGGTCCGATAGTCATACCGTCAGGTCTTATGCCATCGCTGCGAGAGATACCAGCTGGCTCTAAGATAGCAGGTGAGCACGGTGGCAAAAGCACTGCGGATGATGCTGTTGAGTGAGGAGTGCCGTAACATTCAACCAGCACTACGGGCGCACGTGAGGCCGTGGTGGCCAAGCTCGTCAACGTCCTCCCCACAAACACAACGGTGAGGGTGGATTACCCTGGCGCCAAGGCGGAGGCAAACCGCTAGAGTGAGAGACAGCCCGTCCAACAAGGTACCGACATTAGCAGATAGTAATGCTTGGAGCCACTGACCTGACTCTCTTTCGGAGACGGCATTGAGACGAGCAATATCTGCTGTGTTACGTGAAGTAAGTAAAAGTCCATCAAAAATTCGTTAACAAAAAGGCTCGTCCCAGTGCGGCTGAGACTGTGGCAATAAAGGGGGTCAGAATTAAGAAAAGTGGACTGCCAAGCGTGCTATGAGCAGAAGACAAAAATGCCGGCAGTGCCACGCTGGTCAAATTTCTTACACCTAGGCCCCCGAAGCGTACAGGAAGGGAAGCCTGTAACCAAACGCGGTCAATTCATGGGACAATTTAGAATTTTTTGATAGTAAAAATAAAAATCGCCAGAGTTGAGAGCATCGGAGAAAGTATGTAAATTTTGGAACGAAAAGACAATAGCGAATTACGAAAAATGCCATGTGAGAGTTAATTTGGAAGAGACGGTCTGAACTACTGAACTGAATTGAATTTTTTTATGACATCGTTTTTAAAAGCCGGAATTGCAGCATCGAGAATCGGAGCGCCTAATAAAAACAATGATTCGTCGGTCAAAATTTTGATTTCGGGAGCCAGAAGATTGAAATCAGAAATTATTTGAGCTCTACGGTCCGGGCCCACGGTGTTAGAAATGAACAGTTCACACTTTAAGAAATTTAATTCTAAACCAATAGCGCCGAACTGATTTCCTGAGAACTAAACTTGAATTTCCTTCTAGAATAAAAAAAAAAAAACTATTTGTTAAATATGAATAAATACACAAAGAAATATATATTATATGTAATATAATACTATATTATATTATATATATACTATATTAATATAATTATACTATACAATATTATGTCAAACCCAGTACAGTATAACAAGGAAAGTAATTGGATTAGGGAGGTAGAAGTATCTTCTGCCGGAGTAAGTACAAAGAGCATGGATTATATCACTGAAGACCAAGTAAAAGTAGCAGTTAAAAAATTATTAAATTGGAAAACAACAGGAATAGACAAAATTCAAAATTATTATCTGAAATATTTAACTAGTGTTCACAAATACTTAGCTTTAGTTTTTACAAATATAGTTTCAGGTATAGAATTATGGAAGAGTGGTTAACAACAGGTCAAGTTATATTAATACCTAAAAACGAAAATACGGAGGATCCGAAAAATTGGAGACCTATCGCTTGTTTACCAAGTCTTTATAAATTATTAACTTCTGTTTTAGCCAACTTGTTGTATAGCCATTGCCAAGATAACAAAATTCTTGCAGCAGAACAACGAGGCTGTCGCCGTGAAGCCAGGGGACGTAAAGATCACCTTATGGTCAACAAGGCTATATTAGAGGACGCACACCATTCCCAGAAAAATCTAAGCATGGCATGGATAGACTATCAGAAAGCATTCGATAGTGTGTCACACCAATGGCTTCTGAGAGTGTTGGATATCTATAAGTGCCCACCTGTTGTTAAGCACTTCCTCCAGATGGCAATGCCGTCATACAAATACAAATACAAATACAAAATATTTATTCACAAAATACAGGTTTGGTTGATACAGGTGGACCCACCTCCCTTTAAGTTAAATAATAACTTGTACCGGGAACGAGCCGCTCTTCATTAAGAATAACTACACAACTGTATTTAAAGTTCTTTAAAGAAATACAATTTTTAACAATTTTTGTAAGTAAATTTAAAGGAATTAATCTTATTTTAATTTTTAAAAACTTAAATAAAGATAGATACAAGAATATATATACATAATACACATACATAAATGTAATACAGGTTCAACCAACTCACAAACAACGTCGTCAGTAAATTATATTAGATTTAGTTTTTTTTAGATAAGTATCTCTTTATATTTTGTCATTATTTTGTTACTTTTTGTCGATTTTTTTTTTTTTTTTTAATTTTTATTATTTCTGCTAACTATGCTTTTTTTTTTGTAATCAAAAAAATACTTTATAATTTTCATTTATGTAACTCGTCTTAACAAGTCCTCGGTTTCGTCATAATTCAGATTTTTCAGCCATATCGTAACAGTACATTTACACTTGACCAGTGACATCGAATATATGTTTAAAATTCTATTTATTTTATTGTAAAGAAACGCTGATTGATTTTGAAACTGAGTTGTTGCAAAAGTCGTTCTAACCTTGGAAAGAGCAACGACAGAATAGGGGTTGCGTTTTTTAATAATATTGGGATCTGGGGTTATAGATTTATGTTTCCTTAAAACACTATTAAGTATATAAAGTTTTCTAACAGTTAAAACTTCTGATTCTTCGTATAATTTAGTTGTACGAAATCTAGTCTTTTTAAACAAGGCTATTTTAAGTAAGGAACGTTGTGCTCTTTCCAAAGTTAAAAGACAAGTTTTATGAGCACCTCCCCAGACGGGCAAGCAATAACATAAAATAGATTGAGCTAGGGTTTTATATATATAAATAAGAAGGTCTTTATCAGCAATATATCTGAGATATTTAAAGAGCCAAATCAATTTCCTGATACGAGATGTAACAGCCTCAATTTGGTTATGCCAAGATAAGTGTTGGTCAATTTGAACACCCAAATATCTAGTACAGGAAACTTGTTCAATATTATGACAGTGACAGTTATCATTATCCAGTACGGTGCCATGACATGAATGAGCAGTTAATTTAAAACTAGAATCTGGTTGAGCGGACTTCACAAGAGAAAAGGTAATATAATTTGTTTTTTTTATATTTAAAGTTAACAGATTACTTCTAAGCCATTTAACTACATAATTAAATCCAGTTTGCGCATTGTCGTACACTTCCTCCCAGCTGTCACCATGAAAAAGAAGTGCCGTGTCGTCGGCATAAGAAAATACTTTACCATTATATAATTGTAGCTCTGTAAGTTCATTTATATAAATTAGAAACAAGGTAGGTCCGAGGACACTACCTTGCGGAACGCCAAACGGTTTTGTGAAGTCCTCTGAACTAAGAATACTGTCATTAAGCATTACTTGTTGGATTCTATTTGACAAATAATCGCGAATAAGGTTCAAGAAAATACCTCTAATTCCGACTCTTTCAAGTTTGTCTATAAGGGTGGGGATCGATAAAGTGTCGAATGCCTTCTGTAAGTCTAAGAATACACAAAGGGTTTTCTTCTTTTTATCCAAGTTGTCTATAATACCATTTGTAAGCGCTATCACTGCATCCTCAGTACTTTTACCTTCACGGAAACCAAATTGTCCGTATTTATGCAAAAAGGAACCACCCCGCAAGGTAAATGACTCGGGGTGGTTCCTTTTTGCATAAATACGGACAATTGTGATTCAGAAATTACGTTGTATTTCTTTAGATAACTAATTAGACGTCGATTTATCAGTTTTTCAATTATTTTAGACATGACTGTAAGTACCGAGATTGGCCTGTAGTTATTTATATCACTTTTATCCCCACCCTTATAGACAGGGTGAATGATCGAACGTTTAAGTATGGAAGGGAACACACCTTTGTTAAAACAGAGACAACTTAGGTGGCAGATGATTGGTGCCAATTCCTGTTTAGCTAATTTAAAGAATCTAGTAGGGATTTCATCCCACCCTGCGGCAGAATCTGTCTTTAGGTTTGTAATAATTGACTCAACTTCTGTCGGGTCTGGGTTTATAATACCAATTGAGTTGATTTGCGCGTTAGTTGTTTTATGGATTGTTGAAAGTTCCAAATTGTGATCTTGTTCAATTTTCTCAGCCAAATTTTTCCCAATATTTGTAAAATGTTTGTTAATTAGATCAGCAGATTCGTTTCTAGTGTTAGCAATGTTAGATAGTTCTGAATTTTTATTTTTTACTTTATTTAAATTCGTTATAGTTTTTATTGAGTTCCATAGTTGTTTGTTGTTGTTTTTTGTTTTATGTAATAAGTCCCGTTCATATTGTCTTTTTAATTTTTTTAGTAGGTTATTAAAATAGTTTCGGTAACGTCTATATGTTAGTTTAAGTATTTCATTATGTTCGTCCAATTTTAACTGTTTTTGTAGTCTATTTCTATTTTGAATGCATTTTAAAATTCCTGGTGTTACCCACGGCTTTATAATTCATTTATTTTTGGATACTCTTTTGATTTTAGTGTTTGATGTGATTGACAAGGTGATACAATTTGTTAGTCTTTCAGCCATTGTTTTTGGGTCATCAGAATTAAGTAGTTCGCCAAGGTTCTGCTCACGTAACGTTTCGATCGCATCTTCGTAATTAATATTCTTAATTATATTTCTTTTAATTACTATTTTATCTGTAGAATATATATTTACAAGTGATGTTAAGTGGTCAGTTATTGTAGTATCCAGTATAGCCATTACAATTTTTAATTTACTTGGATCTAGGTTTATTATAGTGTGATCTACGCAACAATTAATTCTTGTATTTCTTCTGTGCCCCGGTAACAACCCATGCCGCGATAACATTTCGAGGTAGTTAGTACAATGGGTATCTACATGGCCTTCTAAGATATTTATGTTTATGTCACCGGATATTATGACGTTCTTATTTAAATAAGCTGAGTTAAGATGATTATCCAGTGACGATATAAAATTAGATGTATTTGCATTGGATGGAGATCTATAAATGCCAAGAATAGTACAGTTCTTAAGACGAACTTCTAAACAAGTGGCTTCCAGAAGAAAAATTTCCCCAACTTTATGTTCAAGAAAATTATTTATATAGATAACTACACCGTCATTTTGTGTTACTTTGTTAGTAGAATAATACGAAGAATAACCAGGTCTGATAGGAATCGGCGTGTCTGGACTAAGCCAGCATTCTGTTAAAATAATTATGTCTACATTTTGTGGGATTGTTGATAGGTTAATATTAAAATCATCGTAATTTTTATTTATGCTTCGAATATTTTGCGATACGATGGAATAAAGGGGATTGGACTTCGGTAAATAACTATGTAGACGTTCTATGGAACAAGCAAAGCTAGTGGTATTATTTATATTGTCCAACTCATGGAAAAATATGTTTTTATCAGCCATTAGAAAAGTAAAAGAAAGTTTCAAGTTGTAACTCACTGTGACACATTACATAAGCAAATCTAGAGTACTGTTTTGGGTCAATTGAGCCTTTTAATAGTGATACATTATCTTTTTTCCATATTGGGAATTTGTGATATAGGCATGTATTTATATAGCATAGCATTTTAAGGAATTGGTAGTTCACAGAAATATTAGTAGGTTGGTTACCTTGTGTGGATTTTATAGCATATCTGTCTATTGTTACGTATGCAACGTCATAAAAAATAACGGACATGCATTTTTTTATATAATAATAAATATATAACAATGTATATTTTATATGCGTTAGAAAAATTTGGATTTGTATAATATAGTAGTAATAAACTTTAAAACAAGTAATAAATTTTAACGCTTTAAAAAAAACGGTTAGTCATTCATTGATTAATTTCTGAATTTGTGCTTCATTTCTTATCATGATTATGGGACAGTTTTCTTCCTTCCTGACGTAGACTCTTCCGTACGAAGTCCAACAGAATTTGTAGTCCTTGACTCTCTTTAAGTCGCGTGCCAGGAAAAAAAGCCTGGATGCCAAGGGTGTGAGATTTTCGGCTATGAAAATTGGAACGTCTGGGTTTTTTGTAATGCCCAAATGCTTCGCACACAATTTATCACATTTATTTTTTATATTATGGGATTTGGCATTTTTTAGAATATTATCTTTGCATAATGTAGAATTGAATTCCACTATGACAGTCTTTTTTTCTGCAGGTCCCTTTGTCTTGAAGATATCTTTTATATCGTCTTTTTTTAAATCTATTTTTAAGGTTTTAGAAAGTTGTTCAACCATAGTTACCAGACCGTCTTTGGATTCTTTTGATTCTACAGGTACGTTTTTAATTTCTATCGTACTTTTCCGGCTTGTTCTCAATGTGTCTTCCAAGCGTTCTTCAATGACTGCAATGTATTCATTTTTCTTCTTAATTTCTGTTTCTAATTGCAGGATCTTATTTTTAAACTCGATATTTTGTTCTGCCAAAAACGACATTGAATTTTCTATTGTGGAATTTGTACTTTTGATCTCAGCTAATATAGGAAACAACTTTTCTAACTGTTTATTTTGCTTTTCAGACCAGCTTTCAAATAATTGCTTCATTTCTTCTCGAAAATCATTAAACTCACAGCTGTTGACGTAATCTATCCTTTTTCTTTTCTGTCTCGTGGAAACTTGAGGTTCCGGTAAACTGTCTTCTAATAAACTGAGGTTCGGCTCCGACATAGTTTTATCCATTGTTTACAAAAATATTTATATTTCTCCGTACGCGCCCAGTAGATAAACACTGGCTGTCGACAGACCGTAGCACAGGTAGGCGCACAAGCAGACGTAGAAAAAAAAGACGCCCCACCTTGCAGCTCAACTCGTAGCTTTACGTTCGTAACGGCTCGTAGCGATGGACACACGAGACGAAAAATAGCTATTGTCTCTTTCCAGCGGAGGTGAGGTGAGGTCCCCGCTGTTGCTGGTTTTTTCTGTTGCTGCACTGGCTGCACTACGCACGAATTATTTCTTTATTAATTTTGATTATGCACTGTCAATGTAATTACGCACTAAGTAGATCAATTTTAGATTTAAAATCGCTCAGCACTTGCTTAAAATTTGCGTGACGCGTCTGCTCACAGTGGAGTATTCGGACGAAGATGGTCATGGAATGTCATGGAACATCACCATGACAGCCCGCGGCTCACAGGTTCAATTACTACCGACCCGATTTATATTAGACGCGGTATATTTCAACGACTCCCTTTCACCTCTGTTATTTTGCTTAGCCATTAACTCGTACACGAATAATAAAAATAATCTTAAGGTATTGCTGGATAGTGTAGAAGTATTTACGAGTGACATAGGAATGAGATTCGGATTGGAAAAATGCAACTTAATTCATTTAAATTCTGGACAAAGAATCAGCAATGTATCTGGAGAAGGGCACATACTGTTAAGCGGGGATACATTTAAACAATTAGGAATAGAAAATACTTATAAATATTTAGGAATTCATGAATCGGAAAAAATAGATCATAGTGCAGTTAGTTAGTTAGATCAAATATGTAAGAAATATTTTAGACGGGTTAGGAAATTATTAAACACGAATCTCAGTTCGCGGTATTTAGTCAAGAGCATAAATACGTATGAGATTCCAGTATTACTTTATTCGTTTGGCATAGTAAATTACAAAATTTGTGATCTTAGGAAAATAGACGTTAAGACTAGAAAGATGTTAGCAATCAAGAAGGTACAGCAGCAAAAAGCTGACGTAGGAAGGTTATACCTACCGTTGCCACAGGGTGGAAGGGGCTTAATAAACGTAGAGAACATGTGTGAAACACAAATAATCAAATATAAGCAATATCCAGAAATAGAGAATGATCATCTTATTGAGCTATGAGATTTATCATAACAACACGACACCCAAAGGAATAAATATTCAATTAGCCAGGAAACATAATAGAATACATGCAGTATTTAAGGGAACTTAGTTTAGTACAGGGAAACAAACACACAGATGTAGAAATTAAAGATGCGGTTGTTAAATTACAAAATAAAAAATGGAGGGAAAAACAGTTACATGGCCAATTTCCTAAAAAGGTTTTGGACCAAGCTAATGTTAATAAAGAACTTTCGTTTAAATGGCTCAAGAAACAACAAATATCTCCAAGCATAGAATCATCCATATTTGCCATACAGGATTTCTCGATGCATCACGCAATTCGTGGTAAGGAAAAAATTTCTGAGATTGTACACCTCGCGATTGTGGAGTGTCTTAGCATTACAAATCCCCGACCACCAAATTTTCGCGGGATGTACATTCTCATTACCGACGAACGCGGGTGTCGCATGCGATGTGCCGTTAACAGTTGGCGAACCCTGCAATCAATGGCGTCTAGTTCAGTCTGAGTCCACCTTAGTATGCCAAAGGTATAAATGAGCAAGGGTATAACCCAACCATTGAAGGCACGTACCTTCTTACCACCAGACAAAAGACTATTAAGTACTTTTGTAAGACGACCAAAGAGACGTTCCTTCACTGATTGCTTTATGTCCCCATATGTCAGCAAGAACACTACTAGGCAAAAGGTGAAAGTCTTTCAGAATCACATTCGATTATCTCTAATTTCTATCTTTGTTACATCTGTCATCACACATAAGCGAGGACCAGAGCAATCATTAATTTTTCTTATCTCGCACATCTGCACATTGCACATTTCTGAACAAAAATGTTTTTCGTCTAATTTTTTATGAAGTACAACCCGGTTTAACACAAATATTACCTATTTCTCTCGCAAATGCGCGTGGCGCCAATTGTGATAGAAAATCAGTGTTAATAAATAAATTTGATTTGACATAACAAAAATGTTTAAAGTTCACACACTATTTCATAGTTCATATCTTCCGCAGCTCATCAAAACTTACATATCTGAACTCAGAACTGTACTTAGACTATCTACGTATTTCCACAACTTTCGGTTGCGCAGGCCAATCGTTTGGAGAAATAGTAGACTCCCGTCCCGAGCCAGTTTAGCTTGAACTTGTGTCGTCATATTCATGACACGTTCATTCATTTCGTTTCGCTCTTCTGAAGTCATAATTAAACGGGATAGAGCATCAACTGGTGCAATTTTTCCAATGTCATTCTAATATTTGACCAATCTGCTAGAAGGATCTCGATTCAAACTAAATAGACTAGGGGGCTATTGTCGATTTGAATTTTGAACTTGCGACCGTATAAATAAGGACGAAAATGCTTAACAGCCCATACAATTGCCAATAATTCTTTATATTAGTTTTATTTTTCAAATTTATGAATTTAGTTCAATATTACGATATAGATAAGCAGATCAAGTCCAACACACCCACAATTCACAATCATACACAAACCAATAATTTTTGGAAATAAAGTAAAACACAGATAACAAAAAAGTAAAATAAAAATGTCAATGTTAGCAAATTACATAAATTCATGTCAACAATTGAAATAACAATGTCCAAATTTTAAATAAGTCAGGGTCACATTAAGAATAATAATAAAATAAGAATTAATATGTCACTTACATACTAAAATACTTATAAGCCACTTTTGCAAGTTTCCCTATTCCGTCAAAAAATAAATCTAAATCATCGTATTGAGCGATCATACTCCCGATTAAGCGCAGCGCGCGAACAGTAGGAGCCTTTAAGGCGTGCACAACAGTAGACGCGGCCGGATAATGCGACACGTCATAATGAATGCATCCTGCCTGATGGTAAGTCATGAAATTGTATAGGTTGACATGCGTGCAATGATATTTTAAGTAGAACCAAAAATTCGAATAAAAGTTCCGACTTTAAAGAAATAATTTAAATTTGATCTGACAATATCACTTGACTAATAAATCTGTCAAAAGATAGCACAAGAAAGAAAAATACAGCACAAAATAGGGAAGTATACAACCTATGCAATAATTGCTATAAAATAAAAGATGCAGACAGGTGCCCGAGGTGGGAAATAGGAATAATTTTCGTACTAGACTGAAAGAGCCTCGATCAGTCATGCCTAGCAGTTGAAAAATATAGATTTATAACAAAAAACTTCGATTAATTTGATTACTTTGCATGACCACTACAATGTATGTAAGTGGCATGTAAATACATTACTAATTAAATTACTCAGATGTCGTACACACCTGTTTCATGCAATTATTGTATGCTGTTACTGTAAAGTGATGTGTACGTGTAAGAAAATAGTTTATTTAAAAGTACCTGAATTTGCTTAGATCCAAACTACCATTACTAATACATGAAATATTGTACATTCCTGGTACACACAAAACGGGATATCAACATCACTTGTTGGGTGAGCTTGAATTTTACTAACAGTATAGCGGATCTCCAATCTATGGGTACAGTTCTATCATGTACCTTATTAAAAAAAAAATTGTTTTTACGGGTGATTTCACGTTTAAGTCGAATTTCATCTGCAAAACTCTAGGTTGATCAAATCTATTATAACCACTGTGTAACACCGTCGTCTACGAAAATTCACGTATTGCAGTTCTTGTAAAGTTTTACAAAAAAATTTGCTAAGTGGACACGTACAATTTCGTAGTAATCGGACTCTATTTTAACTTCAGACAAATTTACAAAAACTATTTTAATCATACTGATTAATACCAAATAACGATCATTTTAATTTTCATCCGATATTTTAAAACTCTTTTCAGTTTACTCAGCTGTGATTAAAATTTTTATATTTTGATATCAATACAAACTTGTAGTTGACCTTGCTCCCTTATTTCAGCATGTCATAATTATAGATGTCTTTCATACACGTCTTCTTAAATGTTATGACCGAGCGGAACAGCATCAATCTATTATTAACGCCTATAACATGCACATTCTTCCTTCTGATGCAACTCATTACTTCCTTGATTGTGCTCCCTCTCTCCTTGACCTTGTGATCGTTTCTTCCTTGCCCCATGTGTTAAAGCATGGCCAGTTCTCAGCAGACTCCTTTTCTTACCATGACTTAGTTTATTTATCCTATAAAATAAGAACTCCTAATAATAAATCACATGTCCTTCTCCAGCGTAGTTTAAATATAGACGATTTACGAAAAGATGCTCTAATGATTGACTGGTCTGTGATTAACAACGTCTATAGCATGAATTGGAATGTACAGATTTTCAATGAGCTGATATAACAGCTGTATTCTCGGATCAGGCCTTTCAAAGTGATGCATCTTACGGCTCCTTGATTAAACGATGATATCACGGCGATCATTATATAGAAAAAAGGGTACATGTACAGAAATATATCCAACGACGTCACTCATCCGCAACTATTGCAATAATATATGTGGGGACGCTCAGAAGCAACATATTTATTGCTTATTTATAGTGTAGGTCAGAGCACCATTACTGCTATTGCTTCTAGTGCTGTTGGGTCTGATGGTATTATTCGTGCCATGGTGTGCCTAACAGACTTACTCTTTATTCTGCTTCCGTGCCCTCTATTTGGAAGGAAGCACATATAGTATCCCTTTCAAAACAAATATTCCTTTCATTTGTGATTATCGACCCATATATAGCAGCAGACTACCCAGATTCAGATCAGCTGGACAAACTTAATCGCTTGCAAAACATTTTTGGTTTGCGTAAGTTCTATTATTTATGTTTGAGTATCGCAATAAGCTTAAATGGTTACAAGTACGTCGGCGAAGAGATCTTTATATTATTTCCATGTTATACTCTGTTCTTATCAATCCTTGCACTCCTTCCTACCTTAAATCTCGTTTTACATATGTATCCTCTACTAATTCTTATAATCTGTATTTTTTCTGATAACCTACGCCTTGATGTCCCCGCACAGATATTACACTCTTTTAGAAAAGGGTAAAGTCATCCTTTTTCAGTATGTCTGATTAGAGTTTATTCTTTTTTAAGGTAATGCGACTACTGTTTTCTTGTTTCTCCTTTGCGTTGGGTTGTATGGAAGAAATTTTAGCTTTTAGCTATAAGACCGCCTAGATTGTAATTTTCATTTATATCAATATTCATTGTAATTGTATGGGAGAGGTAGCTGGCAACCCAGGCTGTTAACATTGCGCTTCATACGATTTTTCTATTTATTAAGAAATAGTGACTAAACTACAGTTTTGCTTATTTAAAAGCATAGTGCGTCGTTGGATTGTTGCGCAAAATAGTTATCCAGATCTTTGGCTGAAAACTAGACAACAACGCAAAGTTAAGTGAGAATTATATACCCACATTTCAGCATTATTGCAATCTGTCACAATAAAATATTGTAGTACCCTCAAATAATTACAAATCACCTGTCTAACTCAAATAACAATTGTCAGTTTGATTGTGACACCTCTGTAGTGTTGCCACAAGTAAATTACTTCTGCTATTTTGGGGAAAATTACCGGAAATCAGAATAAATATATAGTGATAGTAAATAGCAATAAGATAAGAAAAACAGTCAGTCAAATTAAATATTTATAATCATGAGCTGCTCAGGATGCCTCAAAAAAATTGATTATGAAAAAGGGATACTTTGTTCATCTCAGAAATGCGGCAAGCTGTTTCACACTGATTGCGCAGCCGCAACTCAACTGACCCGAGACCAAGAAAAGAAGTGGATTTGTCCAGAATGTAGCGCGAGTGCTAAGAAGGGCGGGGATAATACATTCACCCCAATCAGGTCTTCGGAAAATGTTACACAACGCAAGAAAACCTACATCTCACCTGGATTCAAATATGAAACTATTCCAGCGGAACAAGGTGGTAAGGGAACCCTCATTGAGGAGATACGGCAACTCCGGCAGGACATGGCAAAGCTACAATAAGACTTTAGCTATAGGTTCGATGATCTCTCGACTAAGATTCTTAATTACGATGTCAGGATATAGAAATTGGAAGCTATAGAAGAGGACAACAATCTACTGAAATTGCAAGTGCTACAGTTGCAGGAGCAATTAGATAAACAGTCACAGGAAGCCTTGCGTTCTGACCAGGAAATATTTGGGGGAAAGGAGACTCCAAACGAAAACCCTTACCACCTGGTGTTAACTGTGGCAGCGAAGATAGGGGTAGACCTCGATGATGGCGATCTGAACTATACATCCCGCGTGGGTCCTCGGCACAAGGACAATCTTAAAGACAAGGAACGATATCCAAGACCACTCGTGGTATCCCTTACCCGCAAAACTAAACGAGATGAGTTTTTAAAGCAAGCAAAACTTACCTACCTTCTCAGATAATGTAAATATTTCGACCTACCTTAATACACTTTCCGAACAGGGCTTAATATCCTTCATTAACGTGCCTACTCATCACAAATCGTGTATCGACCATATGTTTGTCCCTGCCCGCGTTATGGCAGAATCTATTGTATGTCAGACGAACCTGCCTGACCACTTAGCAATCATGGTCGGAATAAAAACACCAACAAAGAAACCTCTAAGAAGATCACGAATAAAAATCGACTACACTGGTCCCGCTTCAGAATTAGCTGATATACAGTGGGGCAATGTAATTGGGAATGTCGATGTTGAGAAAGACGTGGAAAAATTTTTCAGCGTTACTCTCCAGTTCTATTGCTAAGCACTCAAAAAATGTTACTATTAGTCATTCAAAATTTAACATACAGCCTTGGATGACTCCCGGCCTTATACGCTGCTCCAAACATAGAGATAAACTTCACGCCGGATTTAGAAAATTTCCTATTGACAAAACTAAAAGACTAGTCTACACGAGATATCGAAATTTTTACATCACGCTGCTCAGAAGGATTTAGTCGGAATATGAAAGCTATGACAAAAATAAGCTAAAAAAGCTTTAGGAGTCAATTAACCACATTTCTCACCGGCTTTCTACATCCAATAGAAATTGTGCTCAGGAGCTGCTGGAATCAAATAATTGCTCTCCGGCAGATTCTCTTGAGTTATGTAACTCCTATTTCACATCAGTGGGCGGAGATCTGGCATGTGGTATTCTGACACGAATGAATGAGACTCAGGATTCCCTCGCTGCTAGAATCAAGACGGCAAATTCTCCCATTACTTCTTTCTTTATGACGCCAACAGACGAACTGGATGTTAAAAGTCTTATACACTAACTAGACACTAACAGCTCCCCTGGTCGTGACGGCGTTAGCTGCAGAATCCTGAAAGCGATCAGACCAGCAATAGCATGTCCTCTCTCAGACAATTTTAACTGCAGTATCGCCTCTGAAATTTTCCCCAAAAACTGGAAAGAGGCTGTTGTCATTCCCATATTTAAGGGTGGGGAGCGGAATGATCCTTGTAACTACCGTCCCATATCGCTTTTGAGTTGCATCTCAAAACTACTTGAGCGTATTGTTAACAGAAGACTTTTAGATTTTTTGGATTGTAACACCCTGATATCCGATAGACAATTCGGCTTCCGCACAGGCAAATCAACCGAATGCGCTGTAACCCTTTTGACCGATATCATCTCCTCTCACCTAGATAAAGGGCGAAGCTGTGTCGAGGTTTTTCTGGACCTTGGCATTCGACACAGTTTCAGTACCGATTCTCCTGAGGAAGCTGGAAGCTTTAGGAGTTCGAGGAACTACACTTATCTGGTTCTCCAGCTACTTAACGGACAGAAGTCAATGTACTAGGATAGGAAATGCTGTGAGCGAAATGAGATCGATTTCGTTTGGCGTACCACAGTATTCTCGGTCCATCTCTGTTTATTATATATATAAATGATATTCTCTCTCTAGCTATACAGAATTCTGACATTCTGTGTTATGCTGACGACACTGCTCTCATTTTTCACGATGCTTCTTGGAAATTGGTCAGCCAGAGGGCTGAAGACGGAATGCAGCTGATCCTGTAATGGTTAAATCGTAATCTTCTGACCCTAAACACGACGAAAACAATATTTATCTGTTTCCATAAAACGAAGGCCTCAGCTCCCTTGAAACTGGATCGAATCAAAGCCCATAGTTGTCCTGCCCAGATCCCTTCCTCCCTCTGTAGCTGTAATGGTATAGGAAGAACGGATTTAATAAAGTATTTGGGAGTAACACTCGATGAGAGACTTACATTTAGGAAACATGTAGCGATAATGTCTGGCAGAGTAAGAAAACTAATACACGTCATGAGAAACCTTAAAGATGTGACTGATGGTGGAACGCTCAAAATGGTATATTATGCCCTTTGCCAATCTATTATAACTTATTGCTTTCTCGCCTGGGGCGGTACGTCAAAAAGTATTTTAATTGCTTTAGAGAGAGCTCAAAGAGGAGTACTCAAAACAGCCCTCTCTAAACCGTTTCGTTTTTCTACTACTACTCTTTACGAAGAAGCCGGGGTTCTTAGCGTAAGGAAGTTATATATTGCGAAAGCTGTTATTTATGTACATATATCTGTTCTCGCATCACGCGATTACCAGTCTATGCTTACAAGTAAAGTTTTTAAGATCCCGGTTGTTCCGTCCAAAACCACATTTTCACATCGCTTTAGATCACATCTCTTTCCACACATTTACAATCATCTTGTCAACTCTTTTAAACTTAGACACAGAAGCATACACGAAACAAAAACCTTATTACCTAAAATGCTTCTAGAGTTTAGTTATGAGGAGGTAGAAAATTTGTTAAAGGTGAAAAGATAAGGCAATACTCATAATCACAGATCTACACGGACTCGCATATACCCACACTCTCACACACACAACCACACACACAACCACATACACACAAATTCTTGCCACAGAACAAGCACACACCACTTTGCTGTCTATTTTTATTTTTATTTATTTTCTCTAGTTTTATATAAATGTATTCATAGTGTAGCAAATAGATTTAAGAAAAATTATAAACTTTCAATTTCAAAATGGCTCTCCACAGGACGGATCTGCCTAGTGTGGGGGCTAGGTTAAATATATGTTTGTGTAATGTCTTTTGGAAATAAATATTATTATTTATTATAATTTTAAATATAATTTTGTCAATTCAGAATATATCTAAGCACCAATCTATTTATAGAAGATTGTAAGGTTGTTCTCTATTTAATTTTCCCTTTTATTTATTTTTTCATATATTATTTTACCGCAAAGTTGATGTTTTTACTTTGTACTACTATTTATTTAATAAATAAAAATAATAATAGAATAATGTTTGGTATTTTTAATCAACACAAATAGCTTTCCTAGTTGTAGAAAGGACATCACTACTTACACCCATTAAAGCACCCATTACTGACGTCTTTAGGAATACCTTAACGCTGATCGTCCGCACAGTTCTTACAAACCTCGAACATAATGCGTTTTCAGTTTCAATTTCTGAATAAACTCGAAGACCCAGACAGACCTTTACTTGGTCCGAATGTCAGGCTGATGAAGATTTGGGGAATGTTTCTGCCAAGCAAATCTTTGAGGCTGTATGCTTATAATATTTTGCATATTATATTGGTAATTTATCCATTTACTGCGTTTGCTGAAATTTGGTTTTTAAAAGATGATAATAATCTTATAATTGATAATTTGAAAATGTCATTGATGTCTTGTGTGTCCACATTAAAATTTGTAACGTTCATATGTTGGCAGAAACATTGGGTCGAAATTGAGAATTATATTACGCGAGCAGATAAAGCATACAGGACTACGTTCGATGCGAAGAAGATTAAGATAATTGATTATTTTACGACATACTGCCGAGTGATTACCTACGGCTATTGGATTTTAACAGTGCTGATTACCATATATTTGATTGGACTTCCATTAAAGAAATTTATTTTTTCATCAAATTATATAATGAATGTCAGAAATGGAAATGACACCTATATGTTTATCATGAGTTCATGGTCACCGCTGGATAAGAATACACTCTCAGGATTTTTACTTTTAACATTCTATCAGACCATCGTAGTTTTCTTTGTAGTAGGTTATGCAATATTATATGATACCTTTATCTTTTGTTTAATGATATTCTTTAGGGTTGAATTAGAATTGTTAAGAATTGACTGTGCTGAGATATTTGGTACTTCAACATTACCTGTTCCTGATGAAATCGCACTTAAAAGGCTGAAGGAATGCCATGGACGACACGTGGAGCTAGTTAAGTAAGTATTTAGTGATTATATATTTTTTTTTATTTGGTTAAGAAATATGTAGTTTGAGATGTGATCCTAGTGTGCGACGATAGCAAAGGGATATTTTCATTATAATATAAGTATATACTCTAGCATAGGTGCAGCAGGTATATCATTAACATGCTATTTAATTTATTTTTACTTCTGGTAGTAGGTTTTGTAAACGCAATGTATTTATAATAAAAAATACAAAACGATTAACGTCGAAGTTAGTTGGCACGAAATTGTTTAAAAACTTCCACCAAACGAGTTTCTGTAGACATTTAAATTATAACATTCGGTTATATTTTAGTACATGACGTAGCTTGAAAGTAATGTAAATTCTTTAAATACTTTTGTATCTTTTTATTGGTAAATAATTATCCCTTTTTAAACAAAACATCCAGTGCAATTTGACTATTTTCTAATGCAGATACTTTTCTCAAATCTAATGAAAAATCTTCATTTCTTTAGCAAGAATGCTAAGTTGACTGTTTCAGATAATTACGACTTGTTTCAAAAAATTCTGTTGCCTTATTTTTCACAATGTACTATTCATAATAAATGATAATTGCCATTATCTTCTCGTTTCACAATTGAACTACGAACAGTCATTGGAAGAAATTCTTTAAACGGTTTCTGAGCCGAGTTGTCTTTGAGATGATTGATTTCATTTGCAAGATTAATTTCAGATTCAGTCTGACCTTCGACCAATTAAATTCAATACGACTTGGTGAAAGCTTGCTAACTGAGCGCGTAAAAAATGAAGCCATATTTTTGAGGCAAGATCTTTAAAAAAGTTTTTAACAATTTCGGACATTTTTCTATGCTCAAAATAATTGTAGTCTTTTAACGACTAGTACATTGCAAACATTTACGTTGCATTACAAAGACTACTTAGCTCAAAAACCGATCAACGAAACTTGCTTGGATACAGTAAAACCAGATGATTCGCGTTCATCACCAAATGGTGATGTTCTATTTCAGCTTCAGAGCAATACTCCTTTAGAGTTTCAACTTGAACCGTGGAAATATATTTTTTATCATTTATAACCGAATACTCTTTCACCACTGTTAGTGAAAGGAGGTTCGTGCAAAGTAGTGGGACGTTAATAATAAACTATGACTCTCTATATTTTGTTTTACTATTTGTTGCAGGTATTTTCGTCTGCTAGACTCCTGTATGTCGCCTCTAATGCTGTTTTACATGTTGGTATGCTCCGTGATCCTCTGTTGTTCTACTATCCGACTGATGGTATATATATTTTTATTAAGTTTGCATACATACGTACAAACTCGCCTGTATCCCCGAAGGGATAGGCAGATTCGCCCAGATGTCGCCGATTATATTGTTGGTCCCATGTAATAGGTGGCGAACTTATTTCCGCTCACCGGGAACTTGTATGTTTGCCAGAGCCTCGCCAGTTGATCGACAAGTACATCATTGGCAAGTGAGGGTGGCTTGAGCTCCTTAGATCTAGCAGGATTCCTTAACAATTTACGCTTATGTGCAGCGGTGGTCGTCATCAGGCTGAGACGATAATGTTCATACCAGATACATCCAATCCCCAGGTGGTTGATTCACTTCGTAAGCAAGATTTCTAAGAACGGTGAAATTTGAATTATTTCCGATTGCATTATTCTACCTGTAATCATTAATGTTAGGTGTTTTGGTTTCAGGCAAACACAAGCGGCTCGGAAAAAATCATGATGATAAATTATCTACTATTTGGAATATCTGAGCTTTTTATGTTTTGCTGGTACAGCAACAATGTTTACTTTGCAGTATGTATCTCTATCTGAAGTACCTTGTTGACATTTATACCATCTTATCAGCTACATTCTTTTTTTCTCAGCGAATTAATGATCTATCCTTATTTGGCCCTGCTCTATGCCTTCTGAAGAAGTTTGTTGATGTCTAAGTTTATCTTGTGTATCCCATTGCAGCGACTGAGTTTAATTGAATTTACAGTTTGTCGTGACAGGACGGTCTCAGTTAAAATGCATAGGTTTTGAAAAGTGATTGCAAAGATCCATCTACGTCAACACGTTGCTGTTGTTTTTCTAGAAGTTCAATTGATGGTTTCAGAGTATGGACTTGAGAAACGGGCCGTATGAAAGCATCTGGTGGTCCCGAGGTACACACTTTAGAAAGATGATTGTAATTCTTATGGCTCAGCTTGAAACTCCAATTCTGTTTACTGCAGGACCGTTATACAATCTCACAGTTGAAACATTTATAAATGTAAGTAAATTTAAGTTTTCTGCTTATTACAACAATAATTTAACAATAAATATATTTTCGAGAAATTTAAAGTAATTATGTTCAAATGTCATCAAAATTAAGACATGTGTAAGTAGCTGAAACCATTAAATCTATGGTTATGTTATTAGAGTTTCCAAGAAAACGGCTCAGCATCAAGGCTACATATAAACATACAATCACGCCTGTTTATTAAAAGTAGTCGGCAGATGCATATATTACGCCCACATTTCGCCAATAATGTTTTTGGTCCCAAGTTATTGATGGCGAGCCTATTGCCTGTCTATTATAAATATATTTACAGATTACTTCTATGTTTATTAGAGCCTTTTCTTTCGATCGGTACGTTCACCATTTGCAGGTGGGGTTGACTTGGGTTCCTAAGGTCTTCCCCCTCGAACAGGTCTCCATCTTGGCGTGGTGTGGGGGGCTGAGTACCTCGCGGAGGCCAGGAAAAGGTAACACCCAGAGACCGACGACTCTGGGTGCCCTTTGTACTGACTACCGGGGGCAAACTAAAAGCTGACCTGTGGAGGGCGCTGCTGAGCGGGCCCTCCTGGCCCGCCCGCTGCAGGAGGTTCTAGGCAGGGAGGGCAGGAGGTCCCTGCTGTCTAACCATAGACCCTCCGGGAAGTCGGCGACACACGCTATGGTCGCACGGGGAGGTAGGAGGGGCGCGTCAACTGCGTCTCTCTGAGAAGGTCCTCCCGGTTTTGGTCCGGGGGACGTTGGCCGCGGGCGGTGTGTCAGAGCTGCAACCCAGGTACTGGCACCCTGCCCCTTTCTCAACAAGCGGCGGGCGTCGTCGGAAGATTTTTAGTGGGTATTACTGCTGGCGGTCGTGTCTGCCGGTGGTGAATCCCACACACCTCTCTCGGTCCCCCTTTGGCCGGGAGACAGTGCGTAAATGCATTTCGTTGCCGACGTAAATAAAAAGAAAAGGGTTCCTAAGGTCTTAATATTTGACATTGGATAACGTTGTTTTATTCTGAAAGTTTAACACTTACTAACTACTTTTTAGGGACGATCGTCTCAAGTCACAAAAAAGATTTTAGGTGGGAAAATCTGGTCAGATGGGACGCCGCATTGATTTAAAATTCGACATTAATGTGATGCAAAATTAACGCAAAATTTTGAAATTTGTTTTTAAGTCTTATAATAGTATGCCCAATGTTGCTATTACAACACCAGTAAAAGCTACAGAATATCTGAAACCAATGTGTTCTTTCTCTCAAAGAGACCACTTAATAATCAATCACATAAAAAATAATACATTTGTTAATTAATAAATGCTCAATTGCCAATTTATTTTATTTTACAGATTCTGAAAGGCACATATAGCTACTACACGCTGCTCAGTGGCACTCAAATGTAAGGCTTGATCTTAAATAAGCATTCAGCAGTTGACAAATGTGTATAACGTTATAATAAATCTTTCGCTTGTTATCTAATAGTTGTTTGGAACACTGTCTTGATTACATTTTCTAGTGCACATCTTTGTATAAAAACGTTTAAACTAAAATTAAGCAATTAAATGTTTCGATTAAAATGTTTTTTATTGCTTGCTAGCGAAACAACATAAATAATTATTTTTGCACTGTCACTTTTACCCCTATTGTTAGCAGAGCATATTAAACAACTAGACAGCAGATAAACGAGATATCTTACATAATCTTTTTGTAAACAGATGACCTAAACACATAGCAAATATCCAGACCAACACAAAATATTTGTATGTGTTTATCCGAACATTTGTCCTATGTGGGGATAGACCTTATGAGAATTGCCACATCGGTCGTAAACTTGCGTATGTCAATGTGAGACTGCCTGCGTATGCTTAAGCTGAATGTCCAGTCCTCTGCTTACCCACTTTCTAAATGCCTATACCTTATATCTATTGTATTGTAAGGTGGGTGACTTAATGAGTATTGAAACGTCGAATTCCGAGTGTTAGATAGATAAAAAGATAGATATACTCTTTATTGACCAAGAAACTTAAAAACAACAGATTACAATATTGAAAACGTGACGTCGATAACAGTCCCTCGTTGCGACGCACGGACTTGTTCACTGAACAGCGATTGAGGATAGACTCTCCACACACATTCTATCAAGGCTCGCCCCCTCCCGTCAGTCGTCCGATTAGCAGCCACCGCGAGATCGACTTGCCACTCCGCTATGACCTAAAGATCGAGGTCTTGAGCCGGAGAGCTATTAATTATTGAGTCTCTTTATCAACTTTCTTCGGCCGATACGCGGCGACGGTGTGCAGTACCGCCTCTGCTAGGGCACTTCGTTTTTGCCTGGGGGGACAGGGCGCAAGCCTTACCCCAGGGCGATGATAGCCATCCTCCCAGCAGCCTCATATGCCTCAGTATGCCTAATTTTGCTATTACAACACCAATACAAGCGACAGAATATCTGATACCTATGTGTTCTTTCTCACAAAGAGACCATTAAATAATCAATCATATGAAAAATAGTTCGTTCGTTAATTAGGAAATGCTCAATAGCCAATTTTATTTTACAGATTCTGAAAGGCACATATAGCTACTACACGCTGCTCAGTGGCACTCAAATGTAAGGCTTAATCTAAAATAGGCATTGAACAGTTGACAAATGAGTATAAGAGAAAAAATATAAAATTTAAAGCCAATTTTGGCGGTCTTATCGCTAAAACCGATCTCTTCCAGACAACCCGACGCAAAGGAGAGAACAGGAGAGTAGTACACAAACTTTAACACTAAAACTATTTGTTAATTAATATAAATAAATATACAAATACATATTGTATTATATATATATATTTATATATAGTATATATATATACTATATATATAATATTTAAAAAACTGAGCCGAGTAATGTTAATTTAAGAAAGTCATTCTATTTGTTAATTAATATAAATAAATATTAGGTCGGGGAAAAAGTCTTTTCGCATAACGTAGGTATAAACTTATTATAATTTTTTTTTGACTGTACTATTTGTGTCTGGCTGGTTTTGGTAACATTAAAAAGGTTCCATTATAAAGAAAAGAAAAAAATAAAAAAAAGTTGTTTCCCGCTATTTTTCATTTGTTTTTCTCTCCGTAAAAATGAGTGAATCTAATGAAGAAATTCGATACATTTTAAAATTTTATTATAAAAAAGGCAAAAATGCAACTCAAGCAGTGAAAAAAATTTGTAATGTTTATGGACCTGATGCAGTGTCAGTAAGAGTAGCACAAATTTGGTTCAAACGTTTTCAGTCCGGAAATTTTGATGTTAAAGATGCACCTCGCTCTGGTCGCCCTGTTACGAATAAAATGGACGCCATTTTTGAAAGAGTGGAGCAAGATCGGCATATTAGTAGTTACGATGTAGCTGAAGAACTGGGAATTGACCACAAAACAGTTTTGACCCATTTGAAGAAAGCTGGTTATACAAAAAAGCTCGATATTTGGGTGCCACACGAGCTCACTCAAAGAAACTTAATGAACCGTGTACTCATTTGCGATTCATTATTGAGACGTAATGAAACCGATCCGTTTTTGAAGAGATTGATAACTGGCGTTGAAAAGTGGATCACGTACGACAAGAACGTGCGAAAAAGGTCGTGGTCGAAAGTTGGCCAGGCTTCACAGACTGTGGCCAAACCTGGCCTAACACGAAATAAGGTGATGCTGTGTGTATGGTGGGATTGGAAGGGCATTGTTTATTATGAGCTTTTACCGCCCGGCAAAACCATCGATTCTGATCTTTACTGCCAGCAACTGATGAGATTAAAGGAAGCAGTCGAGAGAAAACGGCCGGAATTGATCAACAGGAAGGGTGTGGTCTTTCATCACAATAACGCTAGACCACACACATCTTTAGCCACTCAGCAAAAATTAAGAGAGTTCGACTGGGAGGTCCTAGTGCATCCACCATATAGCCCTGACCTTGCGCCTTCAGATTTTCACCTGTTTCGGTCTCTGCAGAATTCTTTAGGTTCTGTAAGGTTGACCTCAAGAGAGGACTGCCAAAACTATTTGTCCCGTTTTTTTGATCAGAAGTCCCAAAGTTTCTACAGTAACGGGATAATGTCTCTGCCCACAAAATGGCAGAAAGTTATTCAACAAAACGGTACATATATATTGTAAATAAATGTAAATAAACTTTGAAAAAAATGTCTTGACTTTTCATACAAAAATACGAAAAAACTTTTTCCCCAACCTATTATACAAATACATATTGTATTATATATATATTTATATATAGTATATATACTATATATATAATATTTAAAAAACTGAGCCGAGTAATGTTAATTTAAGAAAGTCATTCAATATAAATATACCATAGTAGGCAAATACATGTGCTTATATCTCATCTCCTTCGTAGGGAGAAATAAAATAAACCATTAGTCTTTATATTTTAAACTACATTTAAACTCTTTGGGAGAGCTTTGAAAATTGGGTAGGGGATTTAAAACATCATTTCAATTTCATTTCAATTCAGAATTGATGGTAAATTGCACTTTTTGCCGAAACTATTTCAAATGGGGTAAACTTGATAAAACTGTGAACTGATGTGTTATATGAGAAGCACCAAAATGGAAGCCAAGTGCTCTAATAATCAGGGTTATGGGGAATCTGAATCAGCATTAAATCTATCCTTAATATTAGTGCTCCTCAGTTGGCCGTTATTGTTTATAAATGTATTGATGATGGTCATTTCCATGTTTAATGAACTACAGTCAAGTCATTTCTCTTTTTAAAGCTAGTGAGAAGTCAGCTCTTAGTAAAATATTAAAAAAAGATATGTTTAATCAATTACTTTGTCATTTCTCTCTGAAATCCTTATTTCACTCTCAGCAGTATGGTTTTACTAAGAGTAAATCCACTACAGATGCTGGTGTTGCCCTAATGAATCATATTTTTGACGCCTGGGAGGACAGGCAGGATGCGATTGGTGTATTTTGTGATCTTTCGTAGACATTCGATTGCATTGACCATCCTACTTTCTTAGCTAAATTGACATATTATTGTGTTAATAATCATTCTTTACAACAACAACAGAACTCAAAAAGTAGTTATTTATAGAATCGAGGGCCATTGCTTATGGAAGTTCCACAGGGTTCAATTTTAGGGCCATTATTTTTTCTAATTTGTATTAACGATCTACCTTTCTATACTAGAGACCTGTGCGGAACAGTTTTGTTTGCTAACGACACGTCTCTGATATTTAAAGTGAACTGAGGCAAGAATCATTCTGACGTTATCAATAATGCTCTTGCGAAGGTTTACATTGGTTCACGGTTAACAATCTATCTCTTAACGCAAGTAAAACTAAATGTGCTAAGTTCTCATTGACAAATGTAACACAAGGCTCGACTAACTTGAAAATGAATGGTATGAATATTGAGTTAGTAAATGACACAAAGTTCTGAGGCATCAAGATTGATTTTTAATTGCAATGTAACCCCCATATAAATCTAAGTTTCGTGATTGCAGTTTTGTAATATATAGTTTTTTTATTTATATTTTGTTTTGACGTTTGCAAGTGCTTTGTAATAGTTTCTGAAATAAAGAAGTATTCACTTTTTTATACTCTCGTGATGATATGCTCGTAGAGTACAACTGCAGAATTTCTAAAAGTTTACATACCTCGCTTATTATTGATGACAAGAATTCAGATCCTCTATCCGTTGCTATCGCGTGGGGTATCCCACACCTTAAAATAAAACTGTTAACGAATTTATCGCTACTACTACTGATGCAAATACACATAATCGATACGATTCTATATACTTAAATCATTCACATTGGATGATGAGTATGTAGGAGTAACCACTATAATCCTTATCTAATGGTCCTACTAAATCTAAATATACTTTCACTAATGCTGAATTCGCAGAAATAGTTATAGTTAAAGTTTTTTTTACATGATGTGACGAGTGTTTATGTTTTTGACATCGTTCCTATTTTTATAATAATGCTTTTATATCGCTTTCTGGTCCTGGCCAAAAATAATATTTCTTTCAAATCAAATGAAATCAAAATATTTTTTTTGTGAAACATGGGTTATACTAGTGTTATTTGTTTACATATCGCACGTCCGCTCAAATAACGTCATAACTCGATAAAATGTTAAATGACTTTTATTGTACCATTCGTATCAGAATATCACATACTTAATGCTCAAAAAACGTCAAAGACGTAGTTCAATTACTTGTCCCTATATGGCACTTGTGACGTTATATTGTTTACCGAAAGTTGAGCCGCGGCGAACATAAACAGTGTCATGTGAAGACTTGCGCGAGGTGTTCTTACGGGCGTTGTTCAGTAAAAGTGAATTATGTCGAATTAAGACAGTTTTTGTAAACGAGGTAAGTAACATTTATTTTCTATTGTTGCCACTAAACTGATGCTTGTCGAGTTATGCCAGTATCCATGATTGAAACAAATCAATTTACATATTTGTTGATCACTAATACTGACCTGTACTAATGTATGACAGTATATGTGATCGGGATGATGGAACAATACGTTTTATTAGATAATAAAGACTGAATTATGTAGAATTTTGACTTTATTCATAAATGAATCGACTGAAAATAAAACTATGTGTCGGCAAGAAAACTGATTTGTGTTCAATTATGCTAGTGTTTTTGACTATGATTATTAATAAAGTGATCGATTCCTTAATTTAAAATTATCGTATACCTAGTAATTCCCTGAGGCCATTTATTGTTTTTTTTTATTTTACAACTTTAAAAAATGTTTAGGTAGGTATTTTATTGTTTTTAACTAATTGTCTTGTTCATCTTGTTCTCAGGTGGTATTTAGTTTGATGGTGTGATGATGTATAATTCACTTGTAGCTATGTCAAGATACAGAAAAATATTGTCATTATGTCTGGAACCCAATGACCAACATAACACAGTAACTGATGACTTGTCTATTGTGGCAGAAGATACACAATCAAAAGATGTAGAAGAAAAGTGTGAATGATGATGATTACCAAAGACACACCAAATATTTTAAAGTACCTACAAAACGTTGAAAATTCTTGATTCTTGATTTGATTTTATTTTTAATGCTATTTTATTAATTATAGAGGTCTACTACCCTCGTTTTAATTAAACTGTTGATTGTTTTAAAGTACATAGATTATTTAATTTGCATAAAAAGTTGTTTATTTTTCAGTTATAAGTTTGAAAATTTAGTTGTCTTTACATAATAACGCATTTCAAAGTCTGATATGTGTATACTACACGTTATATTTAGGAATTTACTGTATTTCGTAACAAGTTAAATATACTTGTGTCGTTATAATAAACAAATTATAGTAAAACTTTGTTTTTTTCGTACATATAGTGTCACAACCCAGACTTTTTTCATTTTTTTTTTAGAATTTTCAGATTACCAATAATATGAATTTATAGAGCTTAAAAAAATATTATAACTCGCTGAAGAACGCTTTCTTCTAAAATTGTTCCTTTTTTAATTATGATCCAAAAAGAAAACAAATTAAGTTGGGTAAACTTTAAATGCCTTTCCTGAAAAAATTCGTTTTTGGAGTTGTGACGTTATTTGAGCGGAGGTGCGATATAATGGTTTGTTCAAGCCACATTTTGCCTCATGGGCGTACAATATTATACAACACAAAAGAAAAACAAGTGATGTACAATAATATAAACTTTCAAAATAAAAATTGGTTAGTACTTTTTTGATAATATATCGGAACATATTGTTATACATCCGTCTTATGTCAGCAAGAACACTACTAGGCAAAAGGTGAAAGTCTTTCAGAATCACCTTTCGATTATCTCTAATTTCTATCTTTGTTACATCTGTCATCACACATAAGCGAGGACCAGAGCAATCATTAATTTTTCTTATCTCGCACATTAATTTCTGAATAAAAATGTTTTTCGTCTAATTTTTTATGAAGTACAACCCCGATAACCTAGTTTAATACAAATATTACCTAGTTCTCTCGCAAATGCGCGTGGCGACAATTGTGTTTTGACTTAACTTAAAAAATTTGATTTGACTTAACAAAAATGTTTAGAGTTCACACAATATTTCATAGTTCATATCTTCCGCAGCTCATCAAAACTAACATATCTGAACTCAGAACTGTACTTAGACTATCTACATATTTCCACAACTTTTGGTTGCGCAGGCCAATCGTTTGGAGAAATAGTAGACTCCCGTCCCGAGCCAGTTTAGCTTGAGCTTGTGTCGTCATAGTCATGACACGTTCATTCATTTCGTTTCGCTCTTCTGAAGTCATAATTAAACGCGATAGAGCATCAACTGGTGCAATTTTTCCAATGTCATTCTAATATTTGACCAATCTGCTAGAAGGATCTCGCATTCAAACTAAATAGACTAGGGGGCTATTGCCGATTTTAATTTTGAACTTGCGACCGTATAAATAAGGACAAAAATGCTTAACAGCCCATACAATTGCCAATAATTCTTTATTTAGTTTTATTTTTCAAATTTATGAATTTAGTTCTATATTACGATTAAGATAAGCAGATCAAGTCTAACACACCCACAATTCACAATCATACACAAACCAATAATTTTTGGAAATAAAGTAAAACACAGATAACAAAAAAGTAAAATAAAAATGTCAATGTTAGCAAATTACATAAATTCATGTCAACAATTTAAATAACAATGTCCAAATTTTAAATAAGTCAGGGTCACATTAAGAATAATAATAAAATAAGAATTATAATGTCACTTACATATTAAAATACTTATAAGCCACTTTTGCAAGTTTCCCTATTCCGTCAAAAAAATAAATATAAATCATCGTATTGAGCGATCATACTCCCGATTAAGTGCAGCGCGCGAACAGTAGGAGCCTTTAGGGTCGGTACATATCTGACGGAAAATGCGTCGAACGTATCGTAGCTATGTGCGCGACGCACTAACGTATCATCGGTTGAATGTGCAAGGTCTTATGTTTATCTATACATTTCTCTGTCCTGGCGTTACGCGACCGATAATATGCGACGCATGTTCCGTCAGATATGAACCGACCCTTACGGCGTGCACAGACAGTAGACGCGGCCGGATAATGCGACACGTCATAATGAATGCATCCTGCCTGATGGTAAGTCATGAAATTGTATAGGTTGACATGCGAGCAATGATTTTTTAAGTAGAACCAAAAATTCGAATAAAAGTTCCGACTTTAAAGAAATAATTTAAATTTGATCTGACAATATCACTTGACTAATAAATCTGTCAAAAGACAGCACAAGAAAGAAAAATACAGCACAAAATAGATAAGTATACAACCTATGCAATAACTGTTATAAAATAAAAGATGCAGACAGGTGCCGGAGGTGGAAAATAGGAATAATATGGAGCTACAATGACAGACGATGTTGTCTTTTTCAAACTAGACTGGAAGAGACTCGATCAGGATAGGCCCTCCCGGGCCTTGCCTTGCAGTTTAAAAATATAGATTTATAACAAAAAACTTCGATAGTTTAATTACTTTTCATGAGCACTACAATGTATGTAAGTGGCTTGTAAATACATTACTAATTAAATTAATCAGATGTCGTACACACCTGTTTCATGCAATTATTGTATGCTGTTACTGTAAAGTGATGTGTACGTGTAAGAAAATAGTTTATTTAAAAGTACCTTATTTTGCTTAGATCCAAACTACCATTACTAATACATGAAATATTGTACGTTCCGGGTACACACAAAACGGTATATCAACATCACTTGTTGGGTGAGCTTGAAATTTTACTGACAGTATCGCGGATCTCCAATCTATGGGTACAGTTCTATCATGTACCTAATAAAAAAAAAAATGTTTTTATGGGTGATTTTACGTTTAAGTCGAATATCATCTGCAAAACTCTAGGTTTATCAAATCTATTATAACCACTGTGTAACACCGTCGTCTACGGAAATTCACGTATTGCAAGTTCTTGTAAAGTTTTACAAAAAAATTTGCTAAGTGGACACGTACAATTTCGTAGTCTATTTCGGACTCTATTTTCACTTCAGACAAATTTACAAAAACTATTTTAATCATACTGATTAATACCAATTAACGATCATTTTAATTTTCATCCGATATTTTAAAACTCTTTTCAGTTTACTCAGCTGTGATTAAAATTTTTATATTTTGATATCAATACAAACTTGTAGTTGATCTTGCTCCCTTATTTCAGCATGTCATAATTATAGATGTCTTTCATACACGTCTTCTTAAATGTTATGACCGAGCGGAACAGCATCAATCTATTATTAACGCCTATAACATGCACATTCTTCCTTCTGATGCAACTCATTACTTCCTTGATTGTGCTCCCTCTCTCCTTGACCTTGTGATCGTTTCTTCCTTGCCCCATGTGTTAAAGCATGGCCAGTTCTCAGCAGACTCCTTTTCTTACCATGACTTAGTTTATTTATCCTATAAAATAAGAACTGCTAATAATAAATCACATGTCCTTCTCCAGCGTAGTTTAAATATAGACGATTTACGAAAAGATGCTCTAATGATTGACTGGTCTGTGATTAACAACGTCTATAGCATGAATCGGAATGTACAGATTTTCAATGAGCTGATATAACAGCTGTATTCTCGGATCAGGCCTTTCAAAGTGATGCATCTTACGGCTCCTTGATTAAACGATGATATCACGGCGATCATTATATAGAAAAAAGGGTACATGTACAGAAATATATCCAACGACGTCACTCATCCGCAACTATTGCAATAATATATGTGGGGACGCTCAGAAGCAACATATTTATTGCTTATTTATAGTGTAGATCAGAGCACCATTACTGTTATTGCTTCTAGAGCTGTTGGGTCTGATGGTATTATTCGTGCCATGGTGTGCCTAACTCTTTATTCTGCTTCCGTGCCCTCTATTTGGAAGGAAGCACATATAGTATCCCTTTCAAAAACAAACATTCCTTTCATTTGTGATTATCGACCCATATATAGCAGCAGACTACCCAGATTCAGATCAGCTGGACAAACTTAATCGCTTGCAAAACATTTTTGGTTTGCGTAAGTTCTATTATTTATGTCTGAGTATCGCGATAAGCTTAAATGGTTACAAGAGATCTTTATATTATTTCCATGTTATACTCCGATCTTATCAATCTTTGCACTTCTTCCTACCTTAAATCTCGTTTTACATATGTATCTTCTACTAATTCTTATAATCTGTATTTTTTCTGATAACCTACGCCTTGATGTCCCCGCACAGATATTACACTCTTTTAGAAAAGGGTAAAGTCATCCTTTTTTATTTATCCTTGATTAGAGTTTATTCTTTTTTAAGGTAATGCGACTACTGTTTTCTTGTTTCTCCTTTGCGTTGGGTTGTCTGGAAGAAATTTTAGCTTTTAGCTATAACCGCCTAGATTGTAATTTTCATTTATATCAATATTCATTGTAATTGTATGGTAGAGGTAGCTGGCAACCCAGGCTGTTAACATTGCGCTTCATACAATATTTTTCTATTTATTAAGAAATAGTGACTAAACTACAGTTTTGCTTATTTAAAAGCATAGTGCGTCGTTGGATTGTTCCGCAAAATAGTTATCCAGACGCATCTTTGGCTGAAAACTAGACAACAACGCAAAGTTAAGTGAGAATTATTTACCCACATTTCAGCATTATTGCAATCTGTCACAATAAAATATTGTAGTACCCTCAAATAATTACAATTCACCTGTCTAACTCAATTAACAATTGTCAGTTTTATTGTGACACCTCTGTAGTGTTGCCACAAGTAAATTACTTCTGCTATTTTGAGGAAAATTACCGGAAATCAGAATAAATATATAGTGATAGTAAATAGCAATAAGATAAAAAAAACAGTCAGTCATATTAAATATTTATAATCATGAGCTGCTCAGGATGCCTCAAAAAAATTGATTATGAAAAAGGGATACTTTGTTCATCTCAACTTCACGCCGAATTTAGAAAATTTCCTATTGACAAAACTAAAAGACTAATCTACACGAGATATCGAAGCTGCTCAGAAGGATTTAGTCGGAATATGAAAGCTATGACCTAAATAAAAACAAAAATAAGCTAAAAATGCTTTGGGAGTCAATTAACCACATTTCTCACCGGCTTTCTACATCCAATAGAAATTGTGCTCAGGAGTTGCTGGAATCAAATAATTGCTCTCCAGCAGATTCTCTTGAGAATATAGATAGAACTCCTATTTCACATCAGTGGGCGGAGATCTGGCATGTGATATTCTGACACGAATGAATGAATGACGAACTGGATGTTAAAAGTCTTATACACTAACTAGACACTAACAGCTCCCCTGGTCGTGACGGCGTTAGCTGCAGAATCCTGAAAGCGATCAGCCCAGCAATAGCATGTCCTCTCTCAGACAATTTTAACTGCAGTATCGCCTCTGAAATTTTCCCCATAAACTGGAAAGAGGCTGTTGTCATTCCCATATTTAAGGGTGGGGAGCGGAATGATCCTTGTAACTACCGTCCCATATCGCTTTTGAGCTGCATCTCAAAACTACTTGAGCGTATTGTTAACAGAAGACTTTTAGATTTTTTGGATTCTAACACCCTGATATCCGATAGACAATTCGGCTTCCGCACAGGCAAATCAACCGAATGCGCTGTAACCCTTTTGACCGATATCATCTCCTCTCACCTAGATAAAGGGCGAAGCTGTGTCGAGGTTTTTCTGGACCTAGCCAAGGCATTCGACACAGTTTCAGTACCGATTCTCCTGAGGAAGCTGGAAGCTTTAGGAGTTCGAGGAACTACACTTATCTGGTTCTCCAGCTACTTAACGGACAGAAGTCAATGTACTAGGATAGGAAATGCTGTGAGCGAAATGAGATCGATTTCGTTTGGCGTACCACAGGGCAGTATTCTCGGTCCATCTCTGTTTATTATATATATAAATGATATTCTCTCTCTAGCTATACAGAATTCTGACATTCTGTGTTATGCTGACGACACTGCTCTCATTTTTCACGATGCTTCTTGGAAATTGGTCAGCCAGAGGGCTGAAGACGGAATGCAGCTAAACCTGTAATGGTTAAATCTTAATCTTCTGACCCTAAACACGACGAAAACAATATTTATCTGTTTCCATAAAACGAAGGCCTCAGCTCCCTTGAAACTGGATCGAATCAAAGCCCATAGTTGTCCTGCCCAGATCCCTTCCTCCCTCTGTAGCTGTAATGGTATAGGAAGAACGGATTTAATAAAGTATTTGGGAGTAACACTCGATGAGAGACTTACATTTAGGAAACATGTAGAGATAATGTCTGGCAGAGTAAGAAAACTAATACACGTCATGAGAAACCTTAAAGATGTGACTGATGGTGGAACGCTCAAAATGGTATATTTTGCCCTATGCCAATCTATTATAACTTATTGCTTTCTCGCCTGGGGCGGTACGTCACAAAGTATTTTAATTGCTTTAGAGAGAGCTCAAAAAGGAGTACTCAAAACAGCCCTCTCTAAACCGTTTCGTTTTTCTACTACTACTCTTTACGAAGAAGCCGGGGTTCTTAGCGTAAGGAAGTTATATATTGCGAAAGCTGTTATTTATGTACATATATCTGTTCTCGCATCACGCGATTACCAGTCTATGCTTACAAGTAAAGTTTTTAAGATCCCGGTTGTTCCGTCCAAAACCACATTTTCACATCGCTTTAGATCACATCTCTTTCCACACATTTACAATCATCTTGTCAACTCTTTTAAACTTAGACACAGAAGCATACACGAAACAAAAACCTTATTACCTAAAATGCTTCTAGAGTTTAGTTATGAGGAGGTAGAAAATTTGTTAAAGGTGAAAAGATAAGGCAATACTCATAATCACAGATCTACACGGACTCGCATATACCCACACTCTCACACACACAACCACACACACAACCTTATACACAACCACACACAAATTCTTGCCACAGAACAAGCACACACCACTTTGCTGTCTATTTTTATTTTTATTTATTTTCTCTAGTTTTATATAAATGTATTCATAGTGTAGCAAATAGATTTAAGAAAAATTATAAACTTTAAATTTCAATATGGCCCTCCACAGGACGGATCTGCCTAGTGTGGGGGCTAGGTTAAATATATGTTTGTGTAATGTCTTTTGGAAATAAATATTATTATTTATTATAATTTTAAATATAATTTTGTCAATTCAGAATATATCTAAGCACCAATCTATTTATAGAAGATTGTAAGGTTGTTCTCTATTTAATTTTCCCTTTTATTTATTTTATCAAATATTATTTTACCGCAAAGTTAATGTTTTTACTTTGTACTACTATTTATTTAATAAATAAAAATAATTATAGAATTATGTTTGGTATTTTTAATCAACACAAATAGCTTTCCTAGTTGTAGAAAGGACATCACTACTTACACCCATTAAAGCACCCATTACTGACGTCTTTAGGAATACCTTAACGCTGATCGTCCGCACAGTTCTTACAAACCTCGAACATAATGCGTTTTCAGTTTAAATTTCTGAATAAACTCGAAGACCCAGACAGACCTTTACTTGGTCCGAATGTCAGGCTGATGAAGATTTGGGGAATGTTTCTGCCAAGCAAATCTTTGAGGCTGTATGCTTATAATATTTTGCATATTATATTGGTAATTTATCCATTTACTGCGTTTGCTGAAATTTGGTTTTTAAAAGATGATAATAATCTTATAATTGATAATTTGAAAATGTCATTGATGTCTTGTGTGTCCACATTAAAATTTGTAACGTTCATATGTTGGCAGAAACATTGGGTCGAAATTGAGAATTATATTACGCGAGCAGATAAAGCATACAGGACTACGTTCGATGCGAAGAAGATTAAGATAATTGATTATTTTACGACATACTGCCGAGTGATTACCTACGGCTATTGGATTTTAACAGTGCTGATTACCATATATTTGATTGGACTTCCATTAAAGAAATTTATTTTTTCATCAAATTATAGAATGAATGTCAGAAATGGAAATGACACCTATATGTTTATCATGAGTTCATGGTCACCGCTGGATAAGAATACACTCTCAGGATTTTTACTTTTAACATTCTATCAAACCATCGTAGTTTTCTTTGTAGTAGGTTATGCAATATTATATGATACCTTTATCTTTTGTTTAATGATATTCTTTAGGGTTGAATTAGAATTGTTAAGAATTGACTGTGCTGAGATATTTGGTACTTCAACATTACCTGTTCCTGATGAAATCGCACTTAAAAGGCTGAAGGAATGCCATGGACGACACGTGGAGCTAGTTAAGTAAGTATTTAGTGATTATATTTTTTTTTTTTATTTGGTTAAGAAATATGTAGTTTGAGATGTGATCCTAGTGTGCGACGATAGCAAAGGGATATTTTCATTATAATATAAGTATGTACTCTAGCATAGGTGCAGCAGGTCTATCATTAACATGCTGTTTAATTTATTTTTACTTCAGGTAGTAGGTTTTGTAAACGCAATGTATTTATAATAAAAAATACAAAACAATTAACGTCGAAGTTAGTTGGCACGAAATTGTTTAAAAACTTCCACCAAACGAGTTTCTGTAGACATTTAAATTATAACATTCGGTTATATTTTAGTAAATGACGTAGCTTGAAAGTAAGGTAAATTCTTTAAATACTTTTGTATCTTTTTATTGGTAAATAATTATCCCTTTTTAAACAAAACATACAGTGCAATTTGACTATCTTCTAATGCAGATACTTTTCTCAAATCTAATGAAAAATCTTCATTTCTTTAGCAAGAATGCTAAGTTGACTGTTTCAGATAAGTACGACTTGTTTCAAAAAATTCTGTTGCCTTATTTTTCATAATGTACTATTCATAATTAATGATAAGTGCCATTATCTTCTCGTTTCACAATTGAACTACGAACAGTCATTGGAAGAAATTCTTTAAACGGTTTCTGAGCCGAGTTGTCTTTGAGATGATTGATTTCATTTGCAAGATTAATTTCAGATTCAGTCTGACCTTCGACCAATTAAATTCAATACGACTTGGTGAAAGCTTGCTAACTGAGCGCGTAAAAAATGAAGCCATATTTTTGAGGCAAGATCTTTAAAAAAGTTTTTAACAATTTCGGACATTTTTCTATGCTCAAAATAATTGTGGTCTTTTATCGACTAGTACATTGCAAACATTTACGTTGCATTACAAAGACTATTTAGCACAGAAACCGATCAACGAAACTTGCTTGGATACAGTAAAACCAGATGATTCGCGTTCATCACCAAATGGTGATGTTCTATTTCAGCTTCAGAGAAATACTCCTTTAGAGTTTCAACTTGAACCGTGGAAATATATTTTTTATCATTTATAACCGAATACTCTTTCACCACTGTTAGTGAAAGGAGGTTCGTGCAAAGTAGTGGGACGTTAATAATAAACTATGACTCTCTATATTTTGTTTTACTATTTGTTGCAGGTATTTTCGTCTGCTAGACTCCTGTATGTCGCCTCTAATGCTGTTTTATATGTTGGTATGCTCCGTGATCCTCTGTTGTTCTACTATCCGACTGATGGTATATATATTTTTATTAACTTTGCATACATACGTACAAACTCGCCTGTATCCCCGAAGGGATAGGCAGATTCGCCCAGATGTCGCCGATTATATTGTTGGTCCCATGTAATAGGTGGCGAACTTATTTCCGCTCACCGGGAACTTGTATGTTTGCCAGAGCCTCGTCAGTTGATCGACAAGTACATCATTGGCAAGTGAGGGTGGCTTGAGCTCCTTAGATCTAGCAGGATTCCTTAACAATTTACGCTTATGTGCAGCGGTGGTCGTCATCAGGCTGAGACGATAATGTTCATACCAGATACATCCAATCCCCAGGTGGTTGATTCACTTCGTAAGCAAGATTTCTAAGAACGGTGAAATTTGAATTATTTCCGATTGCATTATTCTACCTGTAATCATTAATGTTAGGTGTTTTGGTTTCAGGCAAACACAAGCGGCTCGGAAAAAATCATGATGATAAATTATCTACTATTTGGAATATCTGAGCTTTTTATGTTTTGCTGGTACAGCAACAATGTTTACTTTGCAGTATGTATCTCTATCTGAAGTACCTTGTTGACATTTATACCATCTTATCAGCTACATTCTTTTTTTCTCAGCGAATTAATGATCTATCCTTATTTGGCCCTGCTCTATGCCTTCTGAAGAAGTTTGTTGATGTCTAAGTTTATCTTGTGTATCCCATTGCAGCGACTGAGTTTAATTGAATTTACAGTTTGTCGTGACAGGACGGTCTCAGTTAAAATGCATAGGTTTTGAAAAGTGATTGCAAAGATCCATCTACGTCAACACGTTGCTGTTGTTTTTCTAGAAGTTCAATTGATGGTTTCAGAGTATGGACTTGAGAAACGGGCCGTATGAAAGCATCTGGTGGTCCCGAGGTACACACTTTAGAAAGATGATTGTTATTCTTATGGCTCAGCTTGAAACTCCAATTCTGTTTACTGCAGGACCGTTATACAATCTCACAGTTGAAACATTTATAAATGTAAGTAAATTTAAGTTTTCTGCTTATTAGAACAATAATTTAACAATAAATATATTTTCGAGAAATTTAAAGTAATTATGTTCAAATGTCATCAAAATTAAGACATGTGTAAGTAGCTGAAACCATTAAATCTATGGTTATGTTATTAGAGTTTCCAAGAAAACGGCTCAGCATCAAGGCTACATATAAACATACAATCACGCCTGTTTATTAAAAGTAGTCGGCAGATGCATATATTACGCCCACATTTCGCCAATAATGTTTTTGGTCCCAAGTTATTGATGGCGAGCCTATTGCCTGTCTATTATAAATATATTTACAGATTACTTCTATGTTTATCAGAGCCTTTTCTTTCGATCGGTACGTTCACCATTTGCAGGTGGGGTTGACTTGGGATCCTAAGGTCTTCCCCCCCGAACAGGTCTCCATCTTGGCGTGGTGTGGGGGGCTGAGTACCTCGCGGAGGCCAGGAAAAGGTAACACCCAGAGACCGACGACTCTGGGTGCCCTTTGTACTGACTACCGGGGGGAAACTAAAAGCTGACCTGTGGAGGGCGCTGCTGAGCGGGCCCTCCTGGCCCGCCCGCTGCAGGAGGTTCTAGGCAGGGAGGGCAGGAGGTCCCTGCTGTCTAACCATAGACCCTCCGGGAAGTCGGCGACACACGCTATGGTCGCACGGGGAGGTAGGAGGGGCGCGTCAACTGCGTCTCTCTGAGAAGGTCCTCCCGGTTTTGGTCCGGGGGACGTTGGCCGTGGGCGGTGTGTCAGAGCTGCAACCCAGGTACTGGCACCCTGCCCCTTTCTCAACAAGCGGCGGGCGTCGTCGGAAGATTTTTAGTGGGTATTACTGCTGGCGGTCGTGTCTGCCGGTGGTGAATCCCACACACCTCTCTCGGTCCCCCTTTGGCCGGGAGACAGTGCGTAAATGCATTTCGTTGCCGACGTAAATAAAAAGAAAAGGGTTCCTAAGGTCTTAATATTTGACATTGGATAACGTTGTTTAATTCTGAAAGTTTAACACTTACTAACTACTTTTTATGGACGATCGTCTCAAGTCACAAAAAAGATTTTAGGTGGGAAAATCTGGTCAGATGGGACGCCGCATTGATTTAAAATTCGACATTAATGTGATGCAAAATTAACGCAAAATTTTGAAATTTGTTTTTAAGTCTTATAATAGTATGCCCAATGTTGCTATTACAACACCAGTAAAAGCTACAGAATATCTGAAACCAATGTGTTCTTTCTCTCAAAGAGACCACTTAATAATCAATCACATAAAAAATAATACATTTGTTAATTAATAAATGCTCAATTGCCAATTTATTTTATTTTACAGATTCTGAAAGGCACATATAGCTACTACACGCTGCTCAGTGGCACTCAAATGTAAGGCTTGATCTTAAATAAGCATTCAGCAGTTGACAAATGTGTATAACGTTATAATAAATCTTTCGCTTGTTATCTAATAGTTGTTTGGAACACTGTCTTGATTACATTTTCTAGTGCACATCTTTGTATAAAAACGTTTAAACTAAAATTAAGCAATTAAATGTTTCGATTAAAATGTTTTTTATTGCTTGCTAGCGAAACAACATAAATAATTATTCTTGCACTGTCACTTTTACCCCTATTGTTAGCAGAGCATATTAAACAACTAGACAGCAGATGAACGAGATATCTTAAATAATCTTTTTGTAAACAGATGACCTAAACACATAGCAAATATCCAGACCAACACAAAATATTTGTATGTGTTTATCCGAACATTTGTCCTATGTGGGGATAGACCTTATGAGAATTGCCACATCGGTCGTAAACTTGCGTATGTCAATGTGAGACTGCCTGCGTATGCTTAAGCTGAATGTCCAGTCCTCTGCTTACCCACTTTCTAAATGCCTATACCTTATATCTATTGTATTGTAAGGTGGGTGACTTAATGAGTATTGAAACGTCGAATTCCGAGTGTTAGATAGATAAATAGATAGATATACTCTTTATTGACCAAGAAACTTAAAAACAACAGATTACAATATTAAAAACGTGACGTCGATAACAGTCCCTCGTTGCGACGCACGGACTTGTTCACCGAACAGCGATTGAGGATAGACTCTCCACACCCATTCTATCAAGGCTCGCCCCCTCCCGTCAGTCGTCCGATTAGCAGCCACCGCGAGATCGACTTGCCACTCCGCTATGACCTAAAGATCGAGGTCTTGAGCCGGAGAGCTATTCATTATTGAGTCTCTTTATCAACCTACTTCGGCCGATACGCGGCGACGGTGTGCAGTAACGCCTCTGCTAGGGCCCTTCGTTTTTGCCTGGGGGGACAGGGCGCAAGCCTTCCCCAGGGCGATGATAGCCATCCTCCCAGCAGCCTCATATGCCTCAGTATGCCTAATTTTGCTATTACAGCACCAATACAAGCGACAGAATATCTGATACCTATGTGTTATTTTTCACAAAGAGACCATTAAATAATCAATCATATGAAAAATAGTTCGTTTGTTAATTAGGAAATGCTCAATAGCCAATTTTATTTTACAGATTCTGAAAGGCACATATAGCTACTACACGCTGCTCAGTGGCACTCAAATGTAAGGCTTAATCTAAAATAGGCTTTGAACAGTTGACAAATGAGTATAAGAGAAAAAATATAAAATTAAGCTAAAACCGATCTCTTCCAGACAACCCGACGCAAAGGAGAGAACAGGAGAGCAGTACACAAACTTTTAAAAGAATTAACACCAAAACTATTTGTTAATTAATATGAATAAATATACAAATACATATTATATTATATTATATATATACTATATATAAATATATAATATATTATCCGACTATTATAAACTGAGCCGAGTAATGTTTATTTAAGAAAGTTATTCAATATAAATATACCACAGTAGGCAAATATATGTGCTTATATCTCATCTCCTTCGCAGGGAGAAATAAAATAAACCATTAGTCTTTATATTTTAAACTATATTTAAACTCTTTGGGAGAGCTTCCAAAATTGGGTAGAGGATTTAAAACATAATTTCACAGATTTGATGGTAAATTGCACTTTTTGCCGAAACTATTTCAAATGGGGTAAACTTGGTAGAACTGTGAACTGATGTGTTATATGAGAAGCACCAAAATGGAAGCCAAGTGCTCTAATAATCAGGGTTATGGGGAATCTGAACAAGCATTATTAAATCTATCCTTAATATTTGTGCTCCTCAGTTGGCCGTTATTGTTAATAAATGTATTGATGATAGTCATTTCCATGTTTAATGAACTACAGTCAAGTCATTCCTCTTTTTAAAGCTAGTGAGAAGTCAGCTCTTAGTAAAATATTTAAAAAGATAGTTTAATCAATTACTTTGTCATTTCTCTCTGAAATCCTTATTTCATTCTCAGCAGTATGGTTTTACTAAGAGTAAATCCACTACAGATGCTGGTGTAGCCATAATGAGGCATATTTTTGACGCCTGGGAGGACAGGCAGGATGCGATTGGTGTATTTTGTGAACTTTCGTAGACATTCGATTGCATTGACCATCCTACTTTCGTAGCTAAATTGACATATTATTGTGTTAATAATCATTCTTTACAACAACAACAGAACTCAAAAAGTAGTTATTTATAGAATCGAGCGCCATTGCTTATGGAAGTTCCACAGGGTTCAATTTTAGGGCCATTATTTTTTCTAATTTATATTAACGATCTACCTTTCTATACTAGAGACCTGTGCGGAACAGTTTTGTTTGCTAACGACACGTCTCTGATATTTAAAGTGAACTGAGGCAAGAATCATTCTGACGTTATCAATAATGCTCTTGCGAAGGTTTACATTGGTTCACGGTTAACAATCTATCTCTTAACGCAAGTAAAACTAAATGTGCTAAGTTCTCATTGACAAAAGTAACACAAGGCTCGACTAACTTGAAAATGAATGGTATGAATATTGAGTTAGTAAATGACACAAAGTTCTGAGGCATCAAGATTGATTTTTAATTGCAATGTAACCCCCATATAAATCTAAGTTTCGTGATTTCAGTTTTGTAATATATAGTTTTTTTATTTATATTTTGTTTTGACGTTTGCAAGTGCTTTGTAATAAATTCTGAAATAAAGAAGTATTCAGTTTTTTATACTCCCGTGATGATATGCTCGTAGAGTACAGCTGCAGAATTTCTAAAAGTTTACATACCTCGCTTATAATTGATGACAAGAATTCAGATCCTCTATCCGTTGCTATCGCGTGGGGTATCCCACACCTTAAAATAAAACTGTTAACGAATTTATCGCTACTACTACTGATGCAAATACACATAATCGATACGATTCTATATGTAGGAGTAACCACTATAATCCTTATCTAATGGTCCTACTAAATCTAAATATACTTTCACTAATGCTGAATTCGCAGAAATAGTTATAGTTAAAGTTTTTTTTACATGATGTGACGAGTGTTTTTGTTTTTGACATCGTTCCTATTTTTATAATAATGCTTTTATATCGCTTTCTGGTCCTGGCCAAAAATAATATTTCTTTCAAATCAAATGAAATCAAAATATTTTTATTGTGAAACATGGGTTACACTAGTGTTATTTGTTTACATATAATGGTTTGTTCAAGCCACATTTTGCCTCATGGGCGTACAATTTTATACAACACAAAAGAAAAACAAGTGATGTACAATAATATAAACTTTCAAAATAAAAATTGGTTAGTACTTTTTTGATAATATATCGGAACATATTGTTATACATCCATCTTATGTCAGCAAGAACACTACTAGGCAAAAGGTGAAAGTCTTTCAGAATCACCTTTCGATCATCTCTTATTTCTATCTTTATTACATCTGTCAACACACATAAGCGAGGACCAGAGCAATCATTAATTTTTCTTATCACGCACATTAATTTCTGAGCAAAAATGTTTTTCGTCAATTTTTTTATGAAGTACAACCCCGTTTAACCTAGTTTAATACAAATATTACCTAGTTCTCTCGCAAATGCGCGTGGCGTCAATTGTGATAGAATATCTGTGCTAATAAATAAATTTGATTTGACTTAACAAAAATGTTTAGAGTTCACACACTATTTCATAGTTCATATAGTTCATAGTTCTTCACATAGTTCTTTTACGATCAAGTTCCCGCCCGCAGTGAATGGGCGCGTTAGTTTGTAAGTATGACATTCATAAGAGCTCTATTGAGCCAAACTTGAATAAATGAATTTTTTATTATTTTTTTTTTAATTTAATTTAATTTTTAATATCTTCCGCAGCTCATCAAAACTAACATATCTGAACTCAGAACTGTACTTAGACTATCTACATATTTCCACAACTTTTGGTTGCGCAGGCCAATCGTTTGGAGAAATAGTAGACTCCCGTCCCGAGCCAGTTTAGCTTGAGCTTGTGTCGTCATAGTCATGACACGTTCATTCATTTCGTTTCGCTCTTCTGAAGTCATAATTAAATGCGATAGAGCATCAACTGGTTCAATTTTTCCAATGTCATTCTAATATTTGACTAATCTGCTAGAAGGATCTCGATTCAAACTAAATAGACTAGGGGGCTATTGTCGATTATGAATTTTGAACTTGCGACCGTATAAATAAGGACGAAAATGCTTCTGTGGGGTTGTGCCGCAGACATTCAAACAATCTTTGTGCTGCAGAAGAGGGCTATTCGAGCAATTTATAATCTCCCGTGTGGACATTTACTAAGGGAAAAGTTTAAAGAAATTGGTATTTTAACAGTGGCCGGTCAATTCATTTATGATAACCTGGTTTATGTACATAAGAATACTGATCAATTTAGTAAGAAAAGCTGTGTACATAACCTAAACACAAGAAATAAGCATAAATTAGTTGTACCTGCCACTAGGCTCCAAAAGATAAACAAATCTTTTAAAGGTCAATGTGTGCGATTCTACAATAAAATCCCAAGCAACATACAGCAATTGAGCCTAAATAAATTTAAATTAACAATAAAACACAAGCTGTCTTCAAAGGGATACTATTCTATTAAAGACTATATGGCAGATAAAAATGCTTGGGATTAAACTGCCGTTTCATACAGGCTATTCTAATATGAATGACTTGAAAACATAAATATTGTTAAGGTTATGTTATATTGCATTGTATAGCTTCACAGACAAATGAAGATTGTAATTCTAGTACCAAACTAATGGACATATTTAAAAGAGCATAGCCTGTGAGTTTCTTGCCAGTTCTTCTTACAGAGCGGTGGCTCGGAACTGGCACTTAGATCCACTTACACTTAATTATTTTTTGTTTTCAAATTGTTTTTTTGCATGTAAGTGAATCTAAGCTTCGTGATTTAGTGTAATATTATTTCGTTTGTATTTTTTTTTTATTTGTAATCATGACGTTTTCAAGTACTATGTATAATAGTTTATGAAATAAATATTTTTTTTACTTTACTTTTTACTTTTAACAGCCCATACAATTGCCAATAATTCTTTATATTAGTTTTATTTTTCAAATTTATGAATTTAGTTCAATATTACGATATAGATAAGCAGATCAAGTCCGACACACCCACAATTCACAATCATACACAAACCAATAATTTTTGGAAATAAAGTAAAACACAGATAACAACAAGTAAAATAAAAATGTCAATGTTAGCAAATTACATAAATTCATGTCAACAATTTAAATAACAATGTCCAAATTATAAATAAGTCAGGGTCACATTAAGAATAATAATAAAATAAGAATTAATATGTTACTTATATACTAAAATAGTTATAAGCCACTTTTGCAAGTTTCCCTATTCCGTCAAAAAAATAAATCTAAATCATCGTATTGAGCGATCATACTCCCGATTAAGCGCAGCGCGCGAACAGTAGGAGCCTTTACGGCGTGTACAGACAGTAGACGCGGCCGGATAATGCGACACGTCATAATGAATGCATCCTGCCTGATGGTAAGTCATGAAATTGTATAGGTTGACATGCGTGCAATGATTTTTTAAGTAGAACCAAAAATTCGAATGAAAGTTCCGATTTTAAAGAAATAATTTAAATTTGATCTGACAATATCACTTGACTAATAAATCTGTTAAAAGATAGCATAAGAAAAAAAAATACAGCACAAAATAGATAAGTATACAACCTATGCAATAACTGTTATAAAATAAAATATGCAGACAGGTGCCGAAGGTGGAAAATAGGAATAATATGGAGCTACAATGACAGACGATGTTGTCTTTTTCAAACTAGACTGGAAGAGACTCGATCAGGATAGGCCCTCCAGGGCCTTGCCTTGCAGTTTAAAAATAAAGATTTATAACAAAAAACTTCGATAGTTTAATTACTTTTCATGAGCACTACAATGTATGTAAGTGGCTTGTAAATACATTACTAATTAAATTAATCAGATGTCGTACACACCTGTTTCATGCAATTATTGTATGCTGTTACTGTAAAGTGATGTGTACGTGTAAGAAAATAGTTTATTTAAAAGTACCTTATTTTGCTTAGATCCAAACTACCATTACTAATACATGAAATATTGTACGTTCCGGGTACACACAAAACGGGATATCAACATCACTTGTTGGGTGAGCTTGAAATTTTACTGACAGTATCGCGGATCTCCAATCTATGGGTACAGTTCTATCATGTACCTAATAAAAAAAAAAATTGTTTTTATGGGTGATTTTACGTTTAAGTCGAATATCATCTGCAAAACTCTAGGTTTATCAAATCTATTATAACCACTGTGTAACACCGTCGTCTACGGAAATTCACGTATTGCAGTTCTTGTAAAGTTTTACAAAAAAATTTGCTAAGTGGACACGTACAATTTCGTAGTCTATTTCGGACTCTATTTTCACTTCAGACAAATTTACAAAAACTATTTTAATCATACTGATTAATACCAAATAACGATCATTTTAATTTTCATCCGATATTTTAAAACTCTTTTCAGTTTACTCAGCTGTGATTAAAATTTTTATATTTTGATATCAATACAAACTTGTAGTTGATCTTGCTCCCTTATTTCAGCATGTCATAATTATAGATGTCTTTCATACACGTCTTCTTAAATGTTATGACCGAGCGGAACAGCATCAATCTATTATTAACGCCTATAACATGCACATTCTTCCTTCTGATGCAACTCATTACTTCCTTGATTGTGCTCCCTCTCTCCTTGACCTTGTGATCGTTTCTTCCTTGCCCCATGTGTTAAAGCATGGCCAGTTCTCAGCAGACTCCTTTTCTTACCATGACTTAGTTTATTTATCCTATAAAATAAGAACTCCTAATAATAAATCACATGTCCTTCTCCAGCGTAGTTTAAATATAGACGATTTACGAAAAGATGCTCTAATGATTGACTGGTCTGTGATTAACAACGTCTATAGCATGAATCGGAATGTACAGATTTTCAATGAGCTGATATAACAGCTGTATTCTCGGATCAGGCCTTTCAAAGTGATGCATCTTACGGCTCCTTGATTAAACGATGATATCACGGCGATCATTATATAGAAAAAAGGGTACATGTACAGAAATATATCCAACGACGTCACTCATCCGCAACTATTGCAATAATATATGTGGGGACGCTCAGAAGCAACATATTTATTGCTTATTTATAGTGTAGGTCAGAGCACCATTACTGTTATTGCTTCTAGAGCTGTTGGGTCTGATGGTATTATTCGTGCCATGGTGTGCCTAACTCTTTATTCTGCTTCCGTGCCCTCTATTTGGAAGGAAGCACATATAGTATCCCTTTCAAAAACAAACATTCCTTTCATTTGTGATTATCGACCCATATATAGCAGCAGACTACCCAGATTCAGATCAGCTGGACAAACTTAATCGCTTGCAAAACATTTTTGGTTTGCGTAAGTTCTATTATTTATGTCTGAGTATCGTGATAAGCTTAAATGGTTACAGGTTATGGATCTTTATATTATTTCCATGTTATACTCCGATCTTATCAATCCTTGCACTTCTTCCTACCTTAAATCTCGTTTTACATATGTATCTTCTACTAATTCTTATAATCTGTATTTTTTCTGATAACCTACGCCTTGATGGGACATCAACACGCACAGATATTACAATCTTTTAGAAAAGGGTAAAGTCATCCTTTTTTATTCATCCTTGATTAGAGTTTATTCTTTTTTAAGGTAATGCGACTACTGTTTTCTTGTTTCTCCTTTGCGTTGGGTTGTCTGGAAGAAATTTTAGCTTTTAGCTATAAGACCGCCTAGATTGTAATTTTCATTTATATCAATATTCATTGTAATTGTATGGTAGAGGTAGCTGGCAACCCAGGCTGTTAACATTGCGCTTCATACAATATTTTTCTATTTATTAAGAAATAGTGACTAAACTACAGTTTTGCTTATTTAAAAGCATAGTGCGTCGTTGGATTGTTCCGCAAAATAGTTATCCAGACGCATCTTTGGCTGAAAACTAGACAACAACGCAAAGTTAAGTGAGAATTATTTACCCACATTTCAGCATTATTGCAATCTGTCACAATAAAATATTGTAGTACCCTCAAATAATTACAATTCACCTGTCTAACTCAATTAACAATTGTCAGTTTTATTGTGACATCTCTGTAGTGTTGCCACAAGTAAATTACTTCTGCTATTTTGAGGAAAATTACCGGAAATCAGAATAAATATATAGTGATAGTAAATAGCAATAAGATAAGAAAAACAGTCAGTCATATTAAATATTTATAATCATGAGCTGCTCAGGATGCCTCAAAAAAATTGATTATGAAAAAGGGATACTTTGTTCATCTCAACTTCACGCCGAATTTAGAAAATTTCCTATTGACAAAACTAAAAGACTAATCTACACGAGATATCGAAGCTGCTCAGAAGGATTTAGTCGGAATATGAAAGCTATGACCTAAATAAAAACAAAAATAAGCTAAAAAAGCTTTGGGAGTCAATTAACCACATTTCTCACCGGCTTTCTACATCCAATAGAAATTGTGCTCAGGAGTTGCTGGAATCAAATAATTGCTCTCCAGCAGATTCTCTTGAGAATATAGATAGAACTCCTATTTCACATTAGTGGGCGGAGATCTGGCATGTGATATTCTGACACGAATGAATGAATGACGAACTGGATGTTAAAAGTCTTATACACTAACTAGACACTAACAGCTCCCCTGGTCGTGACGGCGTTAGCTGCAGAATCCTGAAAGCGATCAGCCCAGCAATAGCATGTCCTCTCTCAGACAATTTTAACTGCAGTATCGCCTCTGAAATTTTCCCCAAAAACTGGAAAGAGGCTGTTGTCATTCCCATATTTAAGGGTGGGGAGCGGAATGATCCTTGTAACTACCGTCCCATATCGCTTTTGAGTTGCATCTCAAAACTACTTGAGCGTATTGTTAACAGAAGACTTTTAGATTTTTTGGATTCTAACACCCTGATATCCGATAGCTTCCGCACAGGCAAATCAACCGAATGCGCTATAACCCTTTTGACCGATATCATCTCCTCTCACCTAGATAAAGGGCGAAGCTGTGTCGAGGTTTTTCTGGACCTAGCCAAGGCATTCGACACAGTTTCAGTACCGATTCTCCTGAGGAAGCTGGAAGCTTTAGGAGTTCGAGGAACTACACTTATCTGGTTCTCCAGCTACTTAACGGACAGAAGTCAATGTACTAGGATAGGAAATGCTGTGAGCGAAATGAGATCGATTTCGTTTGGCGTACCACAGGGCAGTATTCTCGGTTCATCTCTGTTTATTATATATATAAATGATATTCTCTCTCTAGCTATACAGAATTCTGACATACTGTGTTATGCTGACGACACTGCTCTCATTTTTCACGATGCTTCTTGGAAATTGGTCAGCCAGAGGGCTGAAGACGGAATGCAGCTGATCCTGTAATGGTTAAATCTTAATCTTCTGACCCTAAACACGACGAAAACAATATTTATCTGTTTCCATAAAACGAAGGCCTCAGCTCCCTTGAAACTGGATCGAATCAAAGCCCATAGTTGTCCTGCCCAGATTTTGTGCCCAGTATTTGGGAGTAACACTCGATGAGAGACTTACATTTAGGAAACATGTAGAGATAATGTCTGGCAGAGTAAGAAAACTAATACACGTCATGAGAAACCTTAAAGATGTGACTGATGGTGGAACGCTCAAAATGGTATATTTTGCCCTATGCCAATCTATTATAACTTATTGCTTTCTCGCCTGGGGCGGTACGTCACAAAGTATTTTAATTGCTTTAGAGAGAGCTCAAAAAGGAGTACTCAAAACAGCCCTCTCTAAACCGTTTCGTTTTTCTACTACTACTCTTTACGAAGAAGCCGGGGTTCTTAGCGTAAGGAAGTTATATATTGCGAAAGCTGTTATTTATGTACATATATCTGTTCTCGCATCACGCGATTACCAGTCTATGCTTACAAGTAAAGTTTTTAAGATCCCGGTTGTTCCGTCCAAAACCACATTTTCACATCGCTTTAGATCACATCTCTTTCCACACATTTACAATCATCTTGTCAACTCTTTTAAACTTAGACACAGAAGCATACACGAAACAAAAACCTTATTACCTAAAATGCTTCTAGAGTTTAGTTATGAGGAGGTAGAAAATTTGTTAAAGGTGAAAAGATAAGGCAATACTCATAATCACAGATCTACACGGACTCGCATATACCCACACTCTCACACACACAACCACACACACAACCACATACACAACCACATACACAACCACACACAAATTCTTGCCACAGAACAAGCACACACCACTTTGCTGTCTATTATTATTTTTATTTATTTTCTCTAGTTTTATATAAATGTATTCATAGTGTAGCAAATAGATTTAAGAAAAATTATAAAATTTAAATTTCAATATGGCCCTCTACAGGACGGATCTGCCTAGTGTGGGGGCTAGGTTAAATATATGTTTGTGTAATGTCTTTTGGAAATAAATATTATTATTTATTATAATTTTAAATATAATTTTGTCAATTCAGAATATATCTAAGCACCAATCTATTTATAGAAGATTGTAAGGTTGTTCTCTATTTAATTTTCCCTTTTATTTATTTTATCAAATATTATTTTACCGCAAAGTTAATGTTTTTACTTTGTACTACTATTTATTTAATAAATAAAAATAATTATAGAATTATGTTTGGTATTTTTAATCAACACAAATAGCTTTCCTAGTTGTAGAAAGGACATCACTACTTACACCCATTAAAGCACCCATTACTGACGTCTTTAGGAATACCTTAACGCTGATCGTCCGCACAGTTCTTACAAACCTCGAACATAATGCGTTTTCAGTTAAAATTTCTGAATAAACTCGAAGACCCAGACAGACCTTTACTTGGTCCGAATGTCAGGCTGATGAAGATTTGGGGAATGTTTCTGCCAAGCAAATCTTTGAGGCTGTATGCTTATAATATTTTGCAGATTATATTGGTAATTTATCCATTTACTGCGTTTGCTGAAATTTGGTTTTTAAAAGATGATAATAATCTTATAATTGATAATTTGAAAATGTCATTGATGTCTTGTGTGTCCATATTAAAATTTGTAACGTTCATATGTTGGCAGAAACATTGGGTCGAAATTGAGAATTATATTACGCGAGCAGATAAAGCATACAGGACTACGTTCGATGCGAAGAAGATTAAGATAATTGATTATTTTACGACATACTGCCGAGTGATTACCTACGGCTATTGGATTTTAACAGTGCTGGTTACCATATATTTGATTGGAGTTCCAATAAAGAAATTTATTTTTTCGTCAAATTATAGAATTAATGTCAGAAATGGAAATGACACCTACTTGTTTGTCATGAGTTCATGGTCACCGCTGGATAAGAATACACTCTCAGGATTTTTACTTTTAACATTCTATCAGACCATCGTAGTTTTCTTTGCAGTAGGTTATCTAATATTATATGATACCTTTATCTTTTGTTTAATGATATTCTTTAGGGTTGAATTAGAATTGTTAAGAATTGACTGTGCTGATATATTTGGTACTTCAACATTACCTGTTCCTGATGAAATCGCATTTAAAAGGTTGAAGGAATGCCATGGACGACACGTGGAGCTAGTTAAGTAAGTATTTAGTGATTATATTTTTATTTTATTTGGTTAAGAAATATGTAGTGTCCTAGTGTGCGACGATAGCAAAGGGATATTTTCATTATAATATAAGTATGTACTCTAGCATAGGTGCAGCAGGTCTATCATTAACATGCTGTTTAATTTATTTTTACTTCAGGTAGTAGGTTTTGTAAACGCAATGTATTTATAATAAAAAATACAAAACGATTAACGTCGAAGTTAGTTGGCACGACATTGTTTAAAAACTTCCACCAAACGAGTTTCTGTAGACATTTAAATTATAACATTCGGTTATATTTTAGTAAAAGACGTAGCTTGAAAGTAATGTAAATTCTTTAAATACTTTTGTATCTTTTTACCAGTAAATAATTATCCCTTTTCAAACAAAACATCCAGTGCAATTTGACTATCTTCTAATGCAGATACTTTTCTCAAATCTAATGAAAAATCTTCATTTCTTTAGCAAGAATGCAAAGTTGACTGTTTCATATAAGTACGACTTGTTTTAAAAAATTCTGTTGCCTTATTTTTCACAATGTACTATTCATAATTAATGATCAGTGCCATTATCTTCTCGTTTTACAATTGAACTACGAACAGTCATTGGAAGAAATTCTTTAAACGGTTTCTGAGCCGAGTTGTCTTTGAGATGATTGATTTCATTTGCAAGATTAATTTCAGATTCAGTCTGACCTTCGACCAATTAAATTCAATACGACTTGGTGAAAGCTTGCTAACTGAGCGCGTAAAAAATGAAGCCATATTTTTGAGGCAAGATCTTTAAAAAAGTTTTTAACAATTTGGGACATTTTTCTATGCTCAAAATAATTGTAGTCTTTTAACGACTAGTACATTGCAAACATTTTCGTTGCATTACAAAGACTACTTAGCTCAGAAACCGATCAACGAAACTTGCTTGGATACAGTAAAACCAGATGATTCGCGTTCATCACCAAATGGTGATGTTCTATTTCAGCTTCAGCGCAATACTCCTTTAGAGTTTTAACTTGAACCGTGGAAATATATTTTTTATCATTTATAACCGAATACTCTTTCACCACTGTTAGTGAAAGGAGGTTCGTGCAAAGTAGTGGGACGTTAATAATAAACTATGACTCTCAATATTTTGTTTTACTATTTGTTGCAGATATTTTCGTCTGCTAGACTCCTGTATGTCGCCTCTAATGCTGTTTTACATGTTGGTATGCTCCGTGATCCTCTGTTGTTCTACTATCCGATTGATGGTATATATATTTTTATTAACTTTGCATACATACGTACAAACTCGCCTGTATCCCCGAAGGGATAGGCAGATTCGCCCAGATGTCGCCGATTATATTGTTGGTCCCATGTAATAGGTGGCGAACTTATTTCCGCTCACCGGGAACTTGTATGTTTGCCAGAGCCTCGTCAGTTGATCCGCAAGTATATCATTTGCAAGTGAGGGTGGCTTGAGCTTCTTAGATCTAGTAGGATTCCTTACCAATTACGCATCGCTTTACGTAGAAATCGTTAGGGTAGGCTTATGTGCAGCGGTGGTCGTCATCAGGCTGAGACGATAATGTTCATACCAGATACATCCAATCCCCAGGTGGTTGATTTACTTCGTAAGCAAGATTCCTAAGAACGGTAAAATTTTACGATTATTTCCAATTGTCATTATGCTTTGATTGATGGGATTGCATTATTCTACCTGTAATCATTAATGTTAGGTGTTTTGATTTCAGGCAAACACAAGCGGCTCGGAAAAATCATGATGATAAATTATCTACTGTTTGGAATAGTTCAGCTTTTTATGTTTTGCTGGTACAGCAACAATGTTGTTGAAATTTATACCACCATAACAGCCACATTCTTTTTTTTCTCAGCGAATTAATGATCTATCCTTATTTGGCCCTGCTCTATGCCTTCTGAAGAAGTTTGTTGATATCTAAGTTTATCTTGTGTATCCCATTGCAACGACTGAGTTTAATTGAATTTACAGTTTGTCGTGACAGGACGGTCTCAGTTAAAATGCATAGGTTTTGAAAAGTGATTGCAAAGATCCATCTACGTCAACACGTTGCTGTTGTTTTTCTAGAAGTTCAATTGATGGTTTCAGAGTATGGACTTGAGAAACGGGCCGTATGAAAGCATCTGGTGGTCCCGAGGTACACACTTTAGAAAGATGATTGTTATTCTTATGGCTCAGTTTGAAACTCCAATTCTGTTTACTGCAGGACCGTTATACAATCTCACAGTTGAAACATTTATAAATGTAAGTAAATTCAAGTTTTTTGCTCATAAGAACAATAATTGTTGCGTAAAATATGAATCATAATGAAATGAAACTAGAATTTCAATTTATTTTCGAGAAATTTAAAATAATTATGTTCAAATGTCATCAAAATTAAGACATGTGTAAGTAGCTGAAACCATTGAATCTATGATTATGTTATTAGAGTTTCCAAGAAAACGGCTCAGCATCAAGTCTACATACAAACATACAATCACGCCTGTTTATTAAAAGTAGTCGGCAGATGCATATATTACGCCAGCATTTCGCCAATAATGTTTTTGGTCCATGTTTACAGATTACTTCTATGTTTATCAGAGCCTCTTCTTTCGATCGGAAGGTTCACCATTTGCAGGTGGGGTTGACTTGGGTTCCTAAGGTTCCTTGGGTATTTGACATTGGAAAACGTTGTTTAATTCTGAAAGTTTAACACTTACTTTTTTTAATGGACGATCGTCTCAAGTCTAAACAAAAAAGATTTAAGGTGGGAAAATCTGGTCAGATCAGACGCCGCATTGATTTAGAATTCGTCATTAATGTGATGCAACATTAACGCAAAATTTAGAAATTTGTCTTTAAGTCTCATAATAGTATGCCCAATGTTGCTATTACAACACCAGTAAAAGCGACAGAATATCTGAAACCTATGTGTTCTTCCTCTCATAATAATAACTTAATAATCAATCACATAAAAAATAATACATTTGTTAAGAAATAAATGCTCAATTGCCAATTTATTTTATTTTACAGATTCTGAAATGCGCATATAGCTACTACACGCTGCTCAGTGGCACTCAAATGTAAGGCTTGATCTAAAATAAGCATTCAGCAGTTGACAAATGTGTATAACGTTATAATAAATCTTTCACTTGTTATCTAATAGCTGTTAGGAACACTGTCTTGATTACATTTTCTATTGCACAATCTGGCCTTTGTATAAAAATGTTTTAACCAAAATTAAGCAATTAAATGTTTCGATTAATATGTTTTTTATTGCTTGCTAGCGGAACAACATAAATAAATATTCTTGCACAGTCGCTTCTAGCCCTATTGTTAGCAGAGCATGTATAACAACTAGACAGCAGATGAACGAGATATCTTAATTAATTCTTTTTGTAAACAGATGACTGATCACATAGCAAATATGCAGGCCAACACAAAATATTTGTACGTGTTTATCCAAACATTTGTCTAATGTGGGGATAGACCTTATAAGAAGAATGCTCCGCTACGCCATATCGGTCGTAAATTTGCGTATGTCAATGTGAGACTGCATATGCTTAAGCTAGATGTCTAGTCCTCTCCTTACCCACTTCCTAATGCCTATATCTTATTTCTATTGTATTGTAAGGTGGGTGACTTAATGAGTATTAAAACGACGATTGCCGAGTGATGTTTATTAAAGAAAGTTATTATAATAATGTTTATTTTAATAATGTTTATTTTTCTCAACACAAACAATTGGTACATTAGCAGTATGTAGATGATTATAATTATTACAAAGTAACAGTTTGTTTGTGTGAGACTGATGCCTGAGATAGGTATGAGTGCATACCTGTTTTACAGGTCATCAGGCTCCCAAAAACCTCGGATCGCTTTGTTTAACAGGGTGATATCGAGACATTAGCACAATAATTGACACTATACTAAGTACCACAACTGAAGTTGTAGAATCTACTAAGTATAACAATACAATGAGAGAAAAAAAAAAACTAACAATAACATTACAAAAAAAAAAAAAAAGAGAAAGAAATGTCTTAAAAATATCAAATAAAAAAAAAAAAATAAAAAAAAAATATTTATAAAAAAAAAAATTACTATTACAATAAGAATATATTGTAGGTATTTGTGAATGATAACTTGTTTGAGATGTGTGGAAGCGGAATTTAAAATATTTGGAGTAGTGTCTAGTTGCAAATTTATGTATTTGTAAACAGAAAATGTGTGTGTTAGATGAACATTAAGCCTGTATGCAAAAATATTTTTCTGTTTCGTTATATGATTTATTCAAAAGCAAAGTTCGGACATTAGCTTTACATTCAAAGTTTGAAAATCTGTACAAAGGGAGTTCAGCATTTATTTTATTATATAGGAACGGACCTAAGAAATATGAGAACTTTTTAGTAAATGAGTAAGAAGTAGAGGGAATGTCACAAACCCTGTCCTTGCGCCGCTTGGTTATTATCTTATAAGGAGTTTTTCGATGTTGAAAACAAAATTAATATCAACCATATAAAGTTGACGCACTGTTAAAACTTTACATAATTTATAAAGTTCATCTGTAGGGAACATAATGTTACGAAATGTAGCCACTTTAAAGATCGCTCGTTGTGCAACTTCGAGGGGCTTTAATATTGTTTTGGGCACACCACCCCAACAAGAAATACAGTATGTCAATATGGAACGGCACAAAGCGTAGTATACATTTTGCAGAATTATTGGGTTTGCAACATACCTTAAAGTTTTAAATACGTAAATTAATTTACGCATTCTATTTGTGAGAAGATTGATGTGACTCTTGAAGTTGAGAAATTTGTCAAGAGTTATACCCAAATACTTGATGGTATCAACAGAGGAGAGAGATGGGCATGGACAAGAATTGAGTGACCAGTTAGAGCATGAATGTACTTTTAGGGAAGGAATTACAAAAGGTTGTGAACTAGAGCCAATAGAGAAGGTGATAAATTTAGTCTTTGAGGTATTTAATGTTAGCATATGATTGAGTAGCCAAGAAATGAATTTAAATATACGTGACTACATGTGCTTATATCTCATCTTCTTTGCAGGTAGAATTAAAATAAACCATTAGTCTTATTTTTTGTTTTTGTAAAACTATATTTATACTTTTTGTGACAGCTTTCAAAATTTGATCTACAACTTCATTTCACAGATTCCATGGTAAATTGCACTTTTTACCGAAAACTATTTCGAATGGGGTAAACTCGGTGGAACTGTGATCTGAGGAGTTGTTTGAGAATCACCAAAATGGAAGCCCATTGCTCCAATTGAAAAAATGAAAATGAAAAATGTATTTATTGTATCATTATAAACTAGGATTACAAGTTTACAAATGTAGAAATATAAAATTACATCACATCAATACAACATCAAAATTGCCAATATCTATATTGGCACTTTTAGTGTTATGTATCCAACACTGCAAATCAGCAATGAGTACGCGTGGTGGAGTATGACCCAATAACCTCTCTTATTGGTTTGTGAGAGGAGGCCCGTGTACAGTAGTGGGTAGCTAATGGGCTAATATTATGATGTAGCAAATGCCTTTACAGAAAACCGATCATTTTAAATCAAAAATAAATCATGTCTTAGCATAACATACATACTATCACGCCTGTTTCCCCGAAGCTGTACGCAGAGGCATATTATACGCCCACATTATGCCAATTATACAGTTGATCCCACGTAATAGGTGGCAAGCCTATTGCCGTTTACCGGGAACTTGTATGTTCGCCAGCGCCTCGTCTGTTGTTCAGCAGGTGCACCACTTGCAGGTGAGGTTGGCTTGGGCTCCTCATCTTCTTAGGATTCTCTTTCGGATCTTGTTAGGATTCCTATGATGTATAATCACTTTAAAAATTAAATTTAATAAAATGAGTTTTTTTCGAAGGTTGTGACACCACTACTCATTAATTACGCATTCCATTACACCTCTTATAAATCACTGTAACGGTAACTTCTTTACAGTTTACACGAACCTTTAACAAAATGCGTTTGCCATTCAAGTTTCTGAATAAACTTGAAGACCCAGACAGACCTTTACTTGGTCTGAATGTGAGGCTAATGAAGTTTTGGGGAATGGTTCTTCCAAAAGGAGCTTTGAGGCGACATATTAATTAATGTATGTATTCATTAATTATACTTTTTACACTTACAGCCTTACTAATAAAGGTAAGCTCAGGTGTATATATCCGTTATACAGGTGATGCAAGCCATCGGGCTACCAATAAAAACATTTTTGACAAATCGGTTGTATATGTCTGTTTTAGAGTAGAAGAAAAATTACACAGGGCTTATTCACTCACGGACCGTAGTTTATCTATTGTGTAAGTGTATGACAGGTGTCCATTTTTGGTTCGTATCTTGGTTTTCAATATTTTTTGCTTTATACAGTTTATCAAATTTACTTAGATTTGAAATAGAGGACTTAAGTTACGAGCAATCGAAAAATATATGAAAGTTTCTTGTCAATTATAACGAATCAAAATTTTATATTATATTTTCCAAAGACAATGTACAAAATAGTAGTAGATAGTTGACTTATCAAAAAAAATATCTTTTATATTTTTCTTTATTTTTGGTGTGTAACTTCATTCGCCATTACTTAAATATAAATTATAAAATTTCTATGAAAACTAAAAGACTGAAAAATCAATAAAATAATTGGACGTACACATCGGAAGTGACAATTATTGACAGCCAGGCAGTTCATAAACAAAAACATGGAAGGATGACGTTCGTTTTGAAGTCTCTAATACTAGGTTCAGGTGAACGATCAACAATAATTTTATAAATTACTATGTAATATATCCAAAACAATAATAAATAATAATATAAATAATTATTTGCGTACTTGATGTAGTTTTATCATTAAAAAAGCATTATTTGCTGTTCCATGAACACATCAAACAATATGGTTTCTAAACGTAACGCAAAAATATTGCCACTGCTATGTTCAAACCATGTAAAGCAGACGTTTAACTATTCAGAGCTAATACCATGTTTATTGGTAGGGTCTTTGTGTAATTCGTGTATAACTTTACTCAAAGTTTAATCATAGGGTAACTATTCACTCGTTAAGTAGCGGTTTAAGCATTTTTTATTAGTAAGGCTGTTACAGAATATGCAGAACATTGGTTTGTAAGATGTGATCTAAATCTCATAATTGATAATTTGAAAATCGTATTGACGTCTAATGTGACAGCATTAAAGATAATTACGTTCCTATTCTGGCACAGACATTGGGTAGCCGTCACGAAATAAATAACACGAGCAGATAAAGCATACAAAGCAACTACCATCGCTTAAAAGAAAAAGATCATTACTTATTATACTACATACTGTAGACAGATCACATACATTTACTGGTGCTTATCAACCCTTATATGGTTTTAATTCCTATGCAGAAAATGATCTTAGTGACGTCTGAATACGGATACTGTGTGAATACGGATGTTTATAAATTGCTCGAATAGTCCTCTTCTGCAGCACAAAGATCGTTTGAATATTTGCGGTGCAACCCCACAGAAGAATATCATACGACATAACACTATAGAAATAGCTATGATAAATTAGGCTAGCTGTTACAACGTCTGTTCATTGGCAATTTTTTTCTGACCGCGAATGCTGCAGAGCTGAATCTAGTCGACAATTCACCAATATGTAGGCCCTACTGTAGCTTTGGCTCTTACGGAACTTGGTGGTATTCACCATGGTCATCTCATCCTTCTTCCCCATATAGTAGGGTTTACCTGTCTGACGTCAGGCTTTACGAATTTAATACATTAGTTTTAGCCCCATTAAATAACAAATTGTTGACGTCAAACCAGTGCACTACCTTTAAGAACGCATTAATTACATCGTCTTAATTCTGATTTCGTTTTAACTTAATAATAATGATATATCATTAGCAAACAAAACTATCTCGTGGTTTTCTTTTACAAAATGTGGCAAATCAATAATATAAATCAAAAACAAAAACGGACCGAGTATCGAGCCCTTCGGAACCCCCATTTTAACAACAGAACCCTGAGATTGCTTTCCATTTACCTTAATTATCCCTTTGAATCCTATTACTTTAATATGAAATAAAAAGATCCAATGCGGAGTTTCTTATTCCGTAATATTCTAATGTTTGTAGCAATGCTTTATGAGGAACACAGTCAAAAGCTTTGAACAGGTCGCAAAAAATACCTAAAGCGTACAAAGAATCTTCCCAATCATCAAATATATGTTTCAAAAGCTCAACACCTGCATCGGTTGTAGAGCGACCCTTAGCAAATCCAATTTGTTTCGAATGGGTTAATCCATTTTTATTACAAAATCTTAACAATTGGTAGTAAACAAGTATTTCAAAAAATTTACTACATGTAGACAGCACTGAGATTGGTCGAAAATTTGTTAAGTCCGCTGTACTGCCCTATTTATATAGTGAAATAATAATAATAATAATAATTTCTTTATTCCACATATAGTTCACAACTTTCTTACAAAAACCCTGGCTTCCAAACTAGTTATATAACTGTATTTCAGCAGCCAGTTTCTTCCCAAAATAAATTTTTTACAACATTTCAATGCTTACATGGTAAAAGAGTGCATGTTTGTGTGTGTGTCGTGTGTGTTGTGTGTGTTTGTGTGTGTGCGTTGTGTTTCGTGCGTGCATGCGTGATAGAGAGAAAATTTTTATCTGAGGTTCATAAGAATGGCTGTAGCAATTTCTTAACTTCATCATAATTCAGCGGTAAAAGGTATTGATAAATTTCAATCTTTAGGACCGCCTGGCTTAAATTTATCATATTAATACAAACGAGGAATCAAATGGTCATAGTGTCTACGTGCAAAACTGCTTCTAGCATGATAACTTTTAGAAAAATTATAACGGCGGCGCCGGTTCAAGGTATCGGAGGAGGGAAGTGTTGATTCGTGAAATCGTCTCATTGAGTGCAATATAAAAAGTTTTCGAACACTGAGAATTTTGCTGTTAGAGTACAACGAGGCAGTAGGAAATCGAAATGGCAACTTCAAGAGCACCTTCAATATAGCTCTTTGGGCCCGTCCTAATGTTATCAAGTAAGTTTTTGCAGCACCACCCCACGATACAATGCAATAATTGATAACACTCTCTCCTAAGGCTTTATAAACTTTAAGAAGCAAATCAGAGGAAACTACCTGTCTAAGACATTTAAAAGGATAAATTAGTTTTCTAACACGCCCTGCAACAAGAAATAAATGTGTGTCCCATTTTAGGTGACTGTCAATTTCCACACCTAAGTATCTAGCTGTGTTTACATGGCCAAGAGGTACGCAGCCATGATTTTGTACACAGTATTTTGGATAGTCTGCGATTGTCCGGTTGTAAGGGGAAACATGTAAAGATATACTAAAGTTCTCATCTGGGCTACCAATTTCAGGAAATGAGTTTACTCTCTTTCATTAGATCTGGAAATATACCGCAATCTACACATTTATTAAATATTAGAGCTAAACTGTGCGCCACCTAAACAATGATTGGCTTTTTAACACTAAGAGTGTTGAATGTCTTAATTATTTCCATAGGTGTTATATGATTAAACATAAAATCTATTGTACATATCGCCGCTTCTCATGAATAGTGTACAATCTCAAAGTTAGCTAACTTTACAGGAGAGCCTTTTGAAAATTGAACCGTTAATAAAAGCGTTATTTATAAAGTTCGACAGTCGCTCTTATTTACTAAAAATAGTTCAATCCTTTAGGTCATAAAATAACTTTGTTTAAGTAAGTATTAAAAGAGCGAAGTCAAGAAAAAAAAAATTCAAAATTAAGTTGTTTTGACTTTAGCTACTTTTTGTTTATAATGTTTATAATTTAGATATTCGATAGTTTTGTTGAAATATTAAAGTAGAATAAATGGTGTTTTTTCAATGAAAGAATTATTCATTATAACAATTTTTATTGGAATATCACAGTATCATGATAACGGACTGTTTCAGTCGGGGTTTATAAAATAAAATTAAAAAAAATTATCCTATCAAACTCCTCATCAAAATCTTATTTAACCAAACTTGAAAAGAATCAAAACCATAAAAAACTATCAAAACTATAATTCCTATCTTTTACTTTTTAATTAATATAAATTCTTTACTTTCTTTATCTTTTTACTTTTACTTTTTAATTAATATAAATTCTTTACTTTCTCTTTTTTATCTTTCTCTTTTTCTAGACGAGACATTTCTTTTTCTTTTAGGTGATTATCGTACTTTTCTTTAATTTCTTCTTTTTCATTGTCATTTGCATTAATATAAGCAGTACAATCTTCACACACATCTTTTTTTGGAATAAAAAATGAAATATTAAACTCATTATTAAATATTTTGTTAAACATCACGTAGTTTATGTATCCCTCTCCTTTCTCTTCGCATAATGTAACATAGTCCCTATAAATGTCAGAGAGATTTCTGCCACCATCAATGTATTCTCTCGTTGAATCAGCACGTATATAATGGCTTTCTACTCGCGGAATTGACCTAATGAAGTTTCTGGCACTATTTTTTATGCGATCATCAACATGACGGTGGTTTTCATGTTTTCCTCTTTTGTCATCCAGTATGTATGGCACCGGGTTTTGGGTTTCAAATACTCTATTGCGTACTGTTTTTATTATTGATATAGAGACATCAAGGGTGTTCAAGAAAAACTTTTGACAGACACGAATTTTGCTGTGTTCACTATCAGTAAAAAAAAATGCTAAATTATTTTTTCTTGGCCTGTCACTAGATTTATATTTGTATCTTGGCTTTATTTATTCTATGCAATGTGCTATGAAGTTACGTTTGTGTAGTGCGTCAGGTAAAAGATAGTATGCATCAAAAATATCTTTCCGTTGTTCTTCAGAAAATTTTGACACACATTTCTGTCTACATTTTTCGTCACAAGGTGGTTTAATTGACCTTTCTCTTACAACCTTTCCTTTTGTTGAAAAGCTCTTGCCAGCATGTCTCAGCCGTTTTAAGACATTTGTTCTCCATTTAATAGGATTAGGTTTTCGCTTGCGTGATTTTTTTATAGGTGAATTTATTTGATCTGCTTGTAATGGCCCAATTTGGAGTGTCTCTGATTGAAATGGCCCTACCTCAGAATCACTTGGAGAATTTTCAACTGGAATGCTGTAGTTTGGATCTGCTACACTGTCATCTGACGAAAAATCCTTCGCACTAGATGAGCTTGTCGAAGACGAACTATTTGCAGAAGTACTTGAATCGGAGTCACTGTCAGATGAAGAAGAGTCTAAAACAAAAACAAGCAATTAGTTTGAGTAAATGGCAACTTACTATCGTATGTAACAAAAATACAAGCATGAAACTGTCACTTAAGGGGTGAATTGTTAAAGAAAATATTATTATTCTGTTAAAACTTGGCTAAATCAAAGTATTTATACTACCTGGTATAGGTGCTTTTATCTAAGCATTCTGATTGGAAGAGCTCTGACCATCATTTAATTTTGTTAAAAGTATATTCGGTTGAGCTATGGCAGGCTCTTCAGAACTGAGTGAATTATGCATGTCAGATATTGTAGATTGTTGCTTTGAATTAATAGCATTGTCAGGAACATCAAAATCATAATTCCGCAAATCTGAAAGAAACAAACATAATAACTAATAATGCTTTATAAGGAAAAAGCAAACTTAACAATGTATTTAAAAACAATTACATAAAGTAATAAAAAACTACCTGACATTTCACCTGTCCCACTTTTATTGTCAGTTTCTGTTAAATCATTAGAAATGATCATCGATTCATGTTCAATGGTGGGCGTATTATTACTTTCTTTCGAACCCTTTTTCCTTTCGCAAACTGTCTTTTAGGTTTTGTAAAAAGAGGATTCTTTTTGCCATTTTTTACGTGCAATTTCATTTATTTCTCTAAGAAAAAAAAAGGAATAATGCCTTAATAAACGAGTTACCATCCAAACATATATCGCAAGTAAGGTTATACAAATAATATTGAAAACACAAAGAGCCACCTAGTAATTAACTTTTTCAAATCTAAACGACTTTTAGACACCAATGTGTCTAAAAGTCGTTTTTAAACATTGGTTTATGAAGGTAAAATACGATAAAAACGTGAATAATTCAAATTTCCCGCCATTGGCGCAACGATCCACCATAAACACACACACAATTACTCAGTAGGAAATTAGAATTTGTTAAAAATCCAATAATCATCGCAATAAAAAGAGCTAAATAAATAATTATAAAGTATTTAAGAAACATTACGCTTTTATTGTTTCTAACCTAAAAGTTGAAAAGAAAGCAATTGTAAAATTAAACATTTTATTTTGCCAATTTTGTCATTAAAACTATACAATCAAAAATTTAAACTTTAATTATTACTTGATGTACCGTTACAAACAAACAATCAAGAAATAATACGGTTATGATAAATAAGTTTACGTTTCAAGGGAAATAAATTACTCGACAAAACTGTTCAATTTTGAGATTATATAGTATTTTAGAGAAGAATTTGTTAAGTATTTAGTCATCCTTTTGTCAAAAACAATATAAATTTGATTTAATACAATATTACAGAGAAATCGAACTTACCTTTACGTCGTTTTTTCGTTTTTGTGCACTTTTGACGAGAAACACTAAGTGTATGCAGCGAAATTTTTGACACAACTAAAGATTGTAACGTTTTTGTGCGAAAGGGACGCAAAATCGCGCCAATTTAAAACTGAACATTAGCTCCCCTGGCGGCAATTTTGGACAGTAGCCTTTTTGTTCCTTTTTCAAGAGAAAGAGCAGGTGATTCTTGGTATTTCTGTATATTTAACTTGATTTCACATTTTTTTTGAGTTTGTACACTTTTCATGAGAAGCGGCGATATATTGATCGTGATAATAACTACGCTCTTAAGGAGGATCAGGGAGTCGTTAATGATAATACAGCAATTGCAAACATATGTGATGAATACTTTGCTAAGATTCCTGCACTGACCACTTTTGAGCTGAAATCTTCACCGTCCACTGCCTTAGCTGTGCTTGAGAAATCCTTGCCTAATTATAGTTCCACATTTAAGTTCCATCATATTCATCAATTAGACATAATTAAAACTTTTGGATCTATTAAGTTAAAGAATACTGGCGATCTGTGGGATATGTCTGTTAAAGTTATTACGACTATCTTGGATTCTATTGCTCCTTATCTAGCAGAATTATATAACAAGTGCGTCGATGAAGGGACTTTCCCCGATCTTATGAAACTTAGTAAAGTCATACCTCTGTTTAAGACTGGCTCAAAGGAAGATAAAAGTAACTATAGACCAATTTCAATTTTACCAACATTAAGTAGAGTTTTTGAAAAAAATATCTTAGATCAGTTATCTGCATACTTTTATTTAAATGAACTTTTGCACAGTCAACAATATGGTTTCATAAAGGGTCGATCTACAGCTGATGCTGGTGCTGCGTTACTACAGCATATTTATGATGCCTGGGAGAGGTCGCAAAACGCCATAGGAGTGTTTTGTGACTTATCGAAGGCTTTTGACTGCGTTGACCACAGTACCCTTATTCTAAAGCTTAATTTCTATGGCGTGTAATTTGGCTCAGAAGTTGATAGTTTCATATCTTTAATCTAGATTTCAAAAAGTAGATATTAATGGCGCTAAATTATCTGGTTTGTGTATACAGATGGGAGTTCCTCAAGGCTCGATCTTAGACCCATTTTTGTTTCTGGTATATATAAATGATCTTCCTTTCTTTATTAGTAGAAAGTGTGAAATGGTGTTATTTGCAGATGACACATCAATAATATTTAAATCTAACAGTTATAAAAATAATTATGACGATGTAAATAGCGCACTTTCAGAGTTGCTTCACTGGTTTACTGTTAATAATCTTCAGTTGAATGCTAAAAAAACTAAATGTGTTAATTTTTCACTACCCAATGTAAGAGATGTTGAAACCAATATAGAATTGAATGGTAAGAGGTTGGAAATGGTCGATTCAACCTTATTTCTAGGTGTTACACTAGATAAACACCTTCAATGGGGCCCACATATCGAAAGCCTTTCTGGTAAACTGAGTTCTGCCGCATATGCGATTCGAAAAATTCGTGAGATAACGGTTGTCGAAACTGCTAGAATTGTTTATTTTAGCTATTTTCACAGTTTGATGTCCTACGGTATTTTATTGTGGGGATCTGCCGCTGAAATTGAGACTATTTTCATTTTACAGAAACGAGCTATACGTTTTATTTATAAACTACGGTCTAGATCATCCCTTAGAGAGTTGTTTCGGGAAATTGGTATTCTAACTACTGCCTCGCAGTTTATCTTTAACTGTATTTTGTTTGTGCTGAAAATATAAATAATTATTCTGAGCGCTGTGAACGTCACAGCTTTAACACACGAAATAAAAATAAACTGTTAAATCCATTTCTAAGACTCCAAAAAATTCGGAAGTCTTTTATGGGGCAGGGTATGAAATACTACAACAAAATTCCGCATGATATATTGGATTTGCCCTTAAACAAATTTAAAGTAGCTGTTAAAGAAACATTGATTAAGAAAGCATACTATTGTTCGCAAGATTATATAAGTGATAAGACGGCATGGCTGTAAATTGTATCTATCATAGAACAAACAATTTTGTGGTCTGCGGCTGTTTGATTTTTTTAAAATTATTGTTATTTCTCATTTGTACAAATCTTTTTATTTTGTGGCTTGAGTATGTCATGCACACTTAAATGTCTCTGGGGTGGCGGCGTTATGCGTCGAGTCGTTACATTCCCTAAAATATGGTTGAGTGAAACGATGGCTGGTTCATTCGTCATACTCGTGAACGAGTGCTGCTTGTGGGGACTGGTCTGCTCTTGTCTACTATTTTTATTTGTTATTAAAGATTTAGCTAACTGAGAGGGGTTAATATTGTTTTTGATCTGATAGCTGCACACACAATTTTTGTTGTCCTATCATTCTCCTAAATGATGTTTTTGATTAGGAACGCATAGTATTGTTCAAATGATTATATAGATATTAAGACTGAATTGCTGTAAATGATATCTTTCATAAGATCAAAAATATTTGTGGTTTGCAGCACATTTAATTAATATAATGTTATTTTTGTTAAAATTTGTTTATCCTGTAGCTTGAGTATGTCATGCTCACTCAAATGTCTTTGCGGTGGTGGCGTTATGCGTCGGGTCGTTGCGTTCCCTAAAATATGGTTGAGCGAAACGATGGCTGGTTCATGCGTCATACTCGTGAACGGGTGCCACCAGTGAGGACTGGTCTGCTCATGTTTACTCTGTTTATTCGTACTCATACTCGTATAACTTAAAATAAAAAGTTATTTTCTTCTTTTATTTTAAATCATGTGACTGCAGAACACATGTTTTTGTAGATTTGTCAAATTGTTTTACTACTAAGTACATATTCTTGTAATGTTTTCTTGTCCTGCTGTTAGAATTTATCAAGCCGCCCATTAGGCCTCTAACATGGCTTAACGACTACCACATTTAGTGAAAACCGGGACCAACGGCTTAACGTGCCTTCCGAAGCACGGAAACGCTCGATATCAAATGCCACACAAACGGTCACCCATCCAAGGACTGACCTCTGTAAACTCTGCTGTACTTCGGTGATCGTTTCCGACCACCGAGCACCGCAGACTTTCTAAAATCTCACAATCCCGCAATATTCCAAACATAAATCTACGAATTAAAACTTGACTTACAGCAAAGTAAACATCGTTGCTATGCCAGCAGTATAAAAAGAGCTGTAATATTCCAAACATGAAATAAGTAACAGCCATGAACCGCTCAACAGGCGTTGTGTCCGACTGAAACCAATATAATTTTTTTAGATATTATTTACTTTCCTATATATATAATAGGTTGGGGAAAAAGTCTTTTCGTATTTTTGTATGAAAAGTCAAGACATTTTTTTCAAAGTTTATTTACATTTATTTACAATATATATGTACCGTTTTGTTGAATAACTTTCTGCCATTTTGTGGGCAGAGACATTATCCCGTAACTGTAGAAACTTTGGGACTTCTGATCAAAAAAACGGGACAAATAGTTTTGGCAGTCCTCTCTTGAGGTCAACCTTACAGAACCTAAAGAATTCTGCAGAGACCGAAACAGGTGAAAATCTGAAGGCGCAAGGTCAGGGCTATATGGTGGATGCACTAGGACCTCCCAGTCGAACTCTCTTAATTTTTGCTGAGTGGCTAAAGATGTGTGTGGTCTAGCGTTATCGTGATGAAAGACCACACCCTTCCTGTTGATCAATTCCGGCCGTTTTCTCTCGACTGCTTCCTTTAATCTCATCAGTTGCTGGCAGTAAAGATCAGAATCGATGGTTTTGCCGGGCGGTAAAAGCTCATAATAAACAATGCCCTTCCAATCCCACCATACACACAGCATCACCTTATTTCGTGTTAGGCCAGGTTTGGCCACAGTCTGTGAAGCCTGGCCAACTTTCGACCACGACCTTTTTCGCACGTTCTTGTCGTACGTGATCCACTTTTCATCGCCAGTTATCAATCTCTTCAAAAACGGCTCGGTTTCATTACGTCTCAATAATGAATCGCAAATGAGTACACGGTTCATTAAGTTTCTTTGAGTGAGCTCGTGTGGCACCCAAATATCGAGCTTTTTTGTATAACCAGCTTTCTTCAAATGGGTCAAAACTGTTTTGTGGTCAATTCCCAGTTCTTCAGCTACATCGTAACTACTAATATGCCGATCTTGCTCCACTCTTTCAAAAATGGCGTCCATTTTATTCGTAACAGGGCGACCAGAGCGAGGTGCATCTTTAACATCAAAATTTCCGGACTGAAAACGTTTGAACCAAATTTGTGCTACTCTTACTGACACTGCATCAGGTCCATAAACATCACAATTTTTTTTCACTGCTTGAGTTGCAATTTTGCCTTTTCTATAATAAAATTTTAAAATGTATCGAATTTCTTTATTAGATTCACTCATTTTTACGGAGAGAAAAACAAATGAAAAATAGCGGGAAACAACTTTTTTTTATTTTTTTCTTTTCTTTATAATGGAACCTTTTTAATGTTACCAAAACCAGCCAGACACAAATAGTACAGTCAAAAAAAATTTATAATAAGTTTATACCTACGTTATGCGAAAAGACTTTTTCCCCGACCTAATATATATATAGATAAGTGTTTTTGGGCTTAAAACAGTACTTAAAAGAATTTATCGGTTAATTAAAAAAAATGAAACTTAAAAGGTTTACTTATTGGATTATGAAGTCCTCAATTTTCAGTCTTCTTTTCTGAAATTGACTTATCTGAAAATATCACAAGAAAAAGCGGCAGAAATTATGTATCTGATGTTGTCACTTATCGGGTTTGAGCACGGAAACCTCGATATATATATATATATATATATATATGGCAATTTTTACGTAGAAAGAGATATGCAGGACCACTGCTTTAACATAAAAGTGAGTCATCATTATTTTCGCCACTAGAAGTCTGTTGCACAACATCAATTAATCAGCCAGTCGCTTACTGCTTAACGTAGACCTCGTAGGCTATGTCGGTAACTAAAAGCATTAACCCAGTGCCTCCCGACCAAATGAGAACCGAGAGGGTCTCACCACCGGCAGACACGACCGCCAGCAATAATATGCACTACAAATTTTCCGACGACGCCCGCCGCTTGTTGATATAAAGAGGCGGAAGTTACAGTACCGCAGCAAACGTCCCCAGGACAAAACCAGGAGGATCTTCTTAGAGAGGCGCAGAGACTGGTGATCGCTTGAAGCTATAAAGGTTTTGTGTACAGAAATGACAGCTCTCGCAACATAAAACTTCCTTACGCTAAGAACCCCAGCCTCTTTGTAAACAGTAGTGGTAGGAATATGCGGTTCAAAAAGGGCTGATTTTAGTTTTCCTCTTTAAACTCTCTCTTATGCAATTAAAATTCTTTGAGACGTGCCGCCCAAGGCGAGAATGCGGTATCTTATGATAGATTGGCATAGTGCAAAATATACCATTTTGAATGTTCCATCATTAGTCACATCTTTAAGGTTTCTCATGACGTGAATTAGTTTTCTAACTCTGCCAGACATATTCTCTACATGTTTCGTAAATGTAAGTCTCTCATCGAGTGTAACTCCTACATATTTTATTATATACGTTCTTTTTATACCATCTCAGGTATAGTGGGACGAAAGAATCTGGGCAGGACAGCTATGGGCTTTGATTCGATTTAGTGTCAAGGGAGCTGGGGCTATCGTCTTATGAAAGCAGATACATTTTATTTAAGTCGTGTCATAAGGTAATGACTTAGCCATTGCAGATTAGCTACATACCGTGTTCAGCCCTTTAGCCACCTAATTAATAAGAAGCATAGTTAAAAATAAGAGCAGTGAAGTCAGCATAACACAGAATGTCAGAATTCTGTATGGCGAGAGAGAGAATATCATTTATGTATATAATAAACAGAGATGGAACGAGAACACTCCCCTGTTGTACGCCAAACGAGATCGGTCTCATTTCGCTCACGGCACATTCTATCCTAGTACACTGACTTCTGTCCGTTTTTAGCTGCAAAACCAGCTAAGTGTAGTGCCTCGAACACCTAGAGCTTCCAGCTTTCTCAGGAGGATCGATACTGATACTGTGTCTAATGCTTTGGCTAGGTCCAAAAAGACCCCGGCACAGTTTTGCCCTTTATATAGGTAAAAGGAGATGATATCGGTCAAAATGGTTACAGCGTTATGGTCGGTTGATTTGCCTGTCTGGCAGCCGAATTGTCTATCGGATATCAGGATGTTAGACTCCAAAAAATCTACAGTTCTTCGATTAACAATACGCTCAAGCAGTTTTGATATGCTACTCAAAAGCGAAATGGGACGGTAGTTACAAGGACTATTTCACTCCCCACTTTTATATATGGGTATGAAAACAGCTTCTTTCCTGTTTTTGGATAAAACTCCAGTGTCCATACTGCATTTAGAAATGTTTGAAAGAAGACGTGCTATTGTTAGGCTGATTGCTTTCTGCCCTACGATAATTCTGCTGCTAACGCCAGCTAACATCAGGGGAGCTAAAAGTGCCTAGTTGGTGTAAAAGTCTTTTAACATCCAGTTCATCTGTTGTTATACGTTAAAATGATACGGATCGATTTGTGAGATACAGAAGTTCGGCGTCCATCTTTCTCAAACTTGAATGAGGATATTTAGTCACTATTTCCTTTGATTAATGAAATTCCATTGGCGATGCAAAATTTAAGACAAACTCTTTGTTCGATTCTTTTGTAAATTATAAAATTCACAATACACACTGATATTATAAAACTAAAAACAGCACTGTTTTTAATATAAATTACAGATGCAACTCAATATCCGCGCCAAAATGGATAACAATTGTGCCAATCTAACAACAACAAAAAAAAATTGAAACCATAAACAAAACATTCATTCCCGATACTTTCTTGACAGAGCGCATACTTCAAAAAGGCTCATAATATTTAAAAGGACAAGATGGTAATGAATTGTATAAAAAAATTAGAATCTTACCGTAAGTCGAATAACAGTAGAGCAAAGCATGACGGAGCAGATAATAATGTAGATCAGCAAGAGAGGTGACAAACAAGAGTCTAAGATACGAAAGTACCTGCAACAAGAAGGAATTACACATGAAAGCATGTTAATTGGAGACGAACAAGCCATTCGTCGCTTGATAAAGTTATACACATTGACTACTTAAATGTATACAACTTTGACAGCTAATATGGCGTGGAGGCAAGCACTCCGTTCCATAGGCCCTAGTTTCAAATTTTGAGAAATCTTTGTGTGCATAATCATGGATATATCTTGGTCTGGGTGTTTCCTATGCATTTTTTGTAAAAAAAAAAGTATGAGAGTAGTATTCTTCGTTATTTAATATCCATAACACAAATTCTAAATGGGTCTTTTCAAGAAACAAAATAATTGGTGTGATTGGTGTACTTTCTAATTATTTGTTCAAAGAAATAAAGTGAGAGAAATCCATAAATGGAAAATCAAATTTTAACATTTCATATTCTTATTTAGGTTGGAAGCATTAACGGAGTCGCAATTTATTGTAACAGTTTTACCAAAAAAAACCATTACCTAATTTGTCGATTAGTCAAAACTACAAACTAGAAGGTAAACATAATATGGTTTGTAGAGGACTCAATGATACATGCAAAGTTGCTTACGAGACCTAAAGATGCCTTATATGTCCCAACACATGTAAATATGTTTAAAGAAGTTAAATTTTAATTTAACTAACACCATTAGTGATGACAATAAATGCAATTTAAAATTTTCGTGTCATGTATTAAGTGAGAATATTAACATTTAAAGCATCTTTATGTCTTGTAAGCAACTTCAAATTTCATTAGTTGAGTATTATTCTAATGAGAATTGGATTTCCTAAACAGATACTAAAATTTTTGTTCGGCATTTATCTTTGCCTTTATAAGAGAACTAGATTTTTTATGAAAAATCTTTCTGTACATCAGAAATAAATTTTATCACAAAAAAAGCACAGCTATATGTTTTCCTATAAACCAAGAAGAGACATAGTTAGAATGAGATAAGTGTTGACACATTATATCTTTACACACACAGGGATTATGGAGAATCACGTTACAACTTTATTTAATTATCATCAATTTCAACATTTTTCTGTTAATTTTGTGGGTTATTGTGCGTGATAGTAATAAATATTTAAATGTCACTTTTAAACTTCACGCCATACACCGTAGGCTTCCATATAAAACCAAAAATAGAAACACTTACTTAACAAGATCCATGTGTCTTCTATGGCATTCTTTCAATCTTCTAAGGGCAACTTCATCTGATACTGGTGACATCAAAGTACCAAATAAACCAGCACAGTCAATTCTCAATAATTCAATTTCAGCTCTAAAGAATACCATTAAACTAAAGGCACAAGTGTCGAAAAGTGCAGACGCACCTCCACTGTGTATAAATGCAAAGCCCTGGAAGGAGGTTGTTAACAAGTATCCTAAAAGAGTATTTTTATCAAATGGTACCCATGAACTTATAATTTCTATATACGTTCCATTTCCGTATTTGACACTATTTCGATAAGATGACGATGTTAATAATATCATAATTACAACTGAAAATATGAGAAACATAAAGAAAAAAACGAGAAAACTATAGGTGTAGGTAATCTTTCTACAGTATTTTGTAAATTTGCATATAATACGCTTCTTTTCATCGTCTTCGGTTTCTCTGTACGCTTTATCAGCTCTTGTTGCATAATCAATAACACCCCGCCACCGTTTCTTCCAGAATAGAAACGATAGCATTTTTAAACTCGATAGAAGAGACACCAATGTGTGATTCAAATTGTTTATCACATGCTCAATATCGTGTCTTACCAACCAAAGTTCAACAAATGCAATAAATAATATTGTTATATTTAAGCAATGCATAAACAAAAAGACATTTCTTTTAAAATAATTTTTAGGCAATATTAACCCCCAGAACTTTAAAAACTTGAGATTAGGACCAAGTAATGGTTGGTTTGGGTCTTCAAGTTTGTTCAGAATTCCGTGCATTTTATTAGAGGTATTGAGAAAGTAATAAAAAAGTAGTGTAGTTGCAGTATATCTGAAGCCTGTAATATCTGATATCTGTAATTGTAATAAATACTTAATTCGAGTTTTAATGAGTAGTGATGTCCATAACTATCAGAAGATCTAATAAATTCGTTTATAGGGCTAGTTTTATTAGTAAGATTCCGTAAGCGTAATAGCTTTAAAGAGAAATGGCTCTTAGCTTCGTGTGTTTAGTGTTGTGATATTTTATTTTTACATTTTCATCCTTCATACTCGCTTGAACTGCGATCACCAACCCACCGATATCCTAGCATTATTTCGGTTGGCCTAGACTTAAGCTTAGGCCCCCCCGACTGGTCTCCACCTTGTTGTGGTGGGGGGCTGAGTAACACCCGATAGGGCGCAGAGGGCGCTAGGGAAATGGTATCACCCAGGGATTGGCGACTCTGGGTGCCCTTAGTACTGACTATAGGGGGAAAAACTAAGAGAAACCTGTGGAGGCCGCAGCGGAGGGTCACAGGTCAGGAGGGCTGATAAAGCGGCGCTCCTCCTGATTTCTTGTGCGACTATAACGTGTGTGGCCGACTTCTCGGAGGGTATATGGTTAGACAGCAGGGGGCCCCCACCCCCGCTGCCTAAGACCTTCCTGGCGCAGCTTGGCGAGCCCTCCTGGCCTATCCGCTGCGCCCTCCATATTCACGCCTGTTTTTCCTAAGGAGTACATCAAGAACTGTTATTTTCGCCAGAGCCTCGTCTGGTAATAGGTAGGCAGGTGCACCACTTGCAGGTGAAGTTGGCTCGGGCTCCTAAGATCTTGATAGGAACCCTATGCACCCTATATGCAATTTTAATACTTAAATAATATTTAATAAAAACAGTTTTTATTATTCTCTAACCGCACTCTCAATCGGCTGCGCTAAGTAATAATATGTTATTATGTCATAATCATACAATTTTTAATATTAATAAAATATATTCCTGCATTATATTATAAATTGTAACAGATTAAAGGTTTAATTCTTTACAGCATTGAGTAATTCAAACATTAAAGATAATTGAACAGAAAATCGTACTTTTTTTTTCTAACGTTACAAATATAATGTCTTTTACCAGATGATAGTTTTTTTTTGTGATTGAGGACTACTTTTTTACTATCGTTATTATAGAAAGGTAGGTAGGAAGTTTTTTTCCTTTTAAGCAACTATTAACTATTACTATAGACAGGACATAGAGATCAAAACTGTAATCCACAACTTATTACCAAGTGGTAACAAGTCGCTCAGTATGATTTTATTCGCCCTCTAGTGTAGTCGTGTTTGAGCGTTAACAGATTTGACAAATTCTATAGAAAATATGCCAAATTGCGTATTGCGATATTGCAAATCCCGTTATGATAAAACGGCTGAACGTGATTACAGTTTATTTTCGTGAGGATTTTTTATATGTACTCAATAATAAGACTTTATAATAATTTCCAATAAATTATTCTAGAACATTACCTATGCCCTTTGCCGACCTCTAGCGGTGAAAAGCAAAGAGAGGGCGCTGTTCCTAACGTAAACATTAGCTCCGCATTGTAAATTAGTAACAAAAATATAAATACTGAGTAATTTTTGATAAAAACCGTGAAAAGCTATAGTTGAATGCCTAACAAGTGTGTGAAAGTGTTATCTTTAAAAAGTACTACAAATTATCGAAATTATTAACCAATTTAAATGTGGAACTGTGACCCCAAAAATCAACACTAACTTACCCTCAAAACTTTGTAGAATAATATTTTTCTTCAATAATATAGTAAAAAAGTGTTAAAAACTGTTGAAAAAAACTCTAAGCATAAAATAAATAAAAAGCAAAAAGTGAAAAATAAAAAAAGTGAATATTTGAAAGTGTACACAAAATGCTTATACAATAGTGCTGAAATAAACCTATCATAATAATATAAAACTTAAATAACGCCATCTCCCGGAACACCGAAGTACTACTATAACTGGCAAAGTACTACTATAATCGATTGGTATCCACATAGAGTTAACAATTACCAAAAGATGGCGCTACTGTGTGCAGGATGTCGACAACAGATTTCAAGTAAGGACTTTCTTACGTGTTCATTGTGTAAGGAATGCTACGATCTCGAATGTTCTAATATGTCTTCACAAACATTTCTAACAATGATGACAATAGAAAACAAAAAATGCTGGAAATGCCAAACATGTCGCAGTAAAATGCCAAAATCTGATAACACCAACACTCCCATACGTGTTCACCAGTCAGAAAATGCATTCATCACCTCACCAGAAGCTTCATCAACAAATAATATAACACTAAGGAGAAAAACAACGGCAAAAAATACCACTATAAGCTTTGATGATGACAAAAGCATCGTTGATGATACACTATATTCGGAAACTACCCCAAAAATGTTCGACAAATCGGGGAACTCAGCACAGACACCCCCTAACTCTCTAAACTTTGAACACCTAGAAAAACTATTGGATGAAAAATTCGAAAATAGCAAAAAAGAGATATTAGTAGGAATAAAAAACTTAATTAACAAAGAAGTGACAAAAACCATTCAGAACCTGAAAACTGAAATGATGCAAAATATAAAAAACATTATGCAGGAACAGGAAAATACTGCAAAAAATATTAAAAATGTTTATGAGCAAATAAAAAGCCTAGAAACTGAAAATAAAAAGTTAAAATCCGAAATAGCATACATAAAAAATATTACTATGCCCGAACCAAATAAATCTAAGATGTCGATGGAAAACGAAACCTCTCAAAGAGCCCCAGATTCACATGATAAAAAGTTTGTTCTCTTCGGCTTACATGAATATCACCATGAATCAGAAACTGACCTGCATGACCGGATCATAGCAATATTTTTTGATCTGTTTAATATTAATCTCATTGGCTATATAGAAGATATATCAAGAACTGGAAGAAACAGTAATAAAAGACCTGTTGTTGTGGAATTGTTAAGTAAAAGAATGACTCGTTACCTACTACAAAATAGCCGACTACTTCGTAACACTGGATTAGCGATAGCGGAATTTCTTGACAAAGAGTCTATTCGTGAAAGAAAAATTCTCAAGCAAAACCTAATCGAGGCAAGACAAAAAGGTTACCACGCAGTGATACAAAACCATAAGCTAATAATAAATGGAAGAGAATATAACAAAATCAAAGACGATAGAAATATCTCCAACGACACGTCTCAGGATACCGGATGCTCTCCTTGGCACACTATCCAGAACAATAAAGACAATAAAATAAATCGGACATTTCGTGGCCAAACCCAACCCACATATAAAGGACAAACCCAGAACAATATATTCCGCTAGAAAAAATAGTCAACGTAGTCAATTTGAAATCCTTTACCAGAACGTATGTAGCATAAAAAACAAAACACATCTACTCCAATCAATCATAGAAGACAGACAAACTATCCAGGCACTATGCATCACTGAAACGTGGATTACGCAAGCTCAAGTAGATTCACTGCTCTTGGATGGATTTACTGTGGCATCTTCGTACTGCAGACAAAACTACGCAGGAGGAGGCGTATGTATATTATTACATGAAAATATTCAATTCTTAAAACGTAAAGATATAGATGATATGACGGTCGAGTTCATATTTGAAACATGTGCAATAGAAATAGTCAAACAAAATCTTATAATTGTAGTGGTTTACTGGCCTCAAAAAAATAGGAATCCAGATATTTTTTATAGTTCACTCGAAAGACTCTTAAACATATTATTGTTAAAAGACAGCAAAAAAGACATAATAATAGGAGGAGACTTTAATATTAATTTTTTAGACAAATCCCAAACAACTTTATCTCTATTAAACCTAATGAAAAGCTTCAACTTCCATCAACAAGTTAAAGAACCAACCAGAATAACAAAGACATGTGCCACCTGTATTGATTTAATCTTTACTAACTTTAACGTGAGGGACACCAAAATAACTGTTTATGATTATGGAATTTCAGACCATAAAGGTATACTACTTAGTAAATATAATATGCTATCCATTGATAGGAAAGTTTGGTATATAAATAAAAGAATATTTAACAAAAAAAATACACTAAATTTTAAAACAGAACTAGGAAAAATCGACTGGGAAATAATTATGAATAAAAACAATAACGTAAACACTAAATACGAAGAATTCCACTATATTATAAATAATATATTAAATAAATGTTTTCCTAAAACGCAAATAAAATTAAAAAATAAACGTAAAACCACATGGTTAACATCCGGACTAAAATCATCCTGCAAACAAAAACGTCTACTTAAAATATTTATGACACTTAACGACAACCCTATTCTAAAAAGCTATTACAAAAAATATGAGAACATACTAAAAAAATGCGTAAATAAATCAAAAAGACTACACTATATACAAAAAATTAAAAAAAGTGATAACGTGTCAAAAACAATGTGGCAAATCATAAAAGAACGTACAAATAAATCAACGAAAAATATAAGAAATAATATTAAACTAAAAGTTCAAAATGAAGTTACAGATGAGCCTAATATAATAGCAAACACATTTAATGACTTCTTTGTGAAGGTCGGAGGTACACCTGGTAACCAGCCAGGGCGCCCAGTCCTAACGCGCTCGGAGAACTCCTTATACTTGGCACCAGTTGACCCACTTGAAATCTTCTCCATAATAACAAACCTTAAGAATAAACAGAGTTTCGGTCACGATGAGCTTCCTCCCACACTAATAAAAAAATGTGCCGAACACCTCGTGCTGCCACTGGTGTATCTGATAAATCAATCATTCTCAGAAGGTGTCTTTCCGGACCTACTTAAAATATCAATCATAAAACCTTTACACAAGAAAGGCGACATAACTGACTGCACAAATTACCGTCCAATTGCCCTTCTGCCAACTTTTTCAAAAATAATAGAAACCGCAATTTCAAAACGCCTTTATTCATTTTGCGAGAAATTTAACATCTTTGATGATAACCAAAACGGTTTCAGAAAGAACAGATCTACCACCTATGCAGTATACCGATACATCCAACAAGCTCTCAATTACATAAATGACAGAAAATATGCTATAGGTATTCTGCTTGATATGAGCAAAGCTTATGACAGGGTTTCGTACAGCATTTTGCTTAATAAACTGGAAGGCATTGGAGTTCGAGGTGTTGCCTATGATTGGTTCTCCTCTTATCTCAGCTCTCGCACACAATATGTTGAAATTGAATACCAAAATACAAAAACCGGTGAAATATCACATATCCGTTCAAAAAAGAATGATATAAAGAGCTCCATCCCACAGGGCAGTGTGCTAGGTTGTATATTATTCTTGTTATACATTAACGACCTCCCAAAAATCATAGATTCAACAAGTATCCTATTTGCTGACGATATATCGATAATATTTCCCTGTGAAAACATAATAGATTTAAACTTTAATATTAATAAAACCCTTTCCGAAGTTGTAGCGTGGCTCGTAGACCATAACCTTTAAATTAACTTTAGCAAAACCAAGATTATGCAGTTTAAACCATATCAAAAACGTCCAATAGTAATAAACTACACCCATCATAACACAAAAATAGAATGCGTCGACTCTTTTAAACTATTAGGCCTACACATAGACACTAACCTAAATTGGAAATGCCACATCCATAACATAAGCGGGAGGCTGTCCAGGTTCACATATGCTTTACTCCAACTAAAAAAATCTACAGACCTAAAATCAGCAATTGTTGCTTACTATGCATATGCACACTCCTGGCTTGTGTATGGAATAATACTATGGGGTAATAGCACAAACGCAGATGTTCTGTTCAAATTGCAGAAGAAATGTATAAGAATCCTCGCAAACATCGACGGAATGGATAGCTGCAGGCCACATTTCATTGAACTTGGCATACTAACATTACCATCTATGTACATCTTTGAAATCTGTCTTTTTGTCATAAAACATATTCATCTATTTCCTTTAAATAAAGACTCTCACATTTACATTACTCACAACCTCGTAACTTAAGAAATAAAAATGCACTCGCTCTACCGACATCTAAGCTATCTATATTTCATTCTGGGCCCTATGTAATGTGTATCAAGATATATAATAAAATACCACAACAACTAAAAGAAACCTCCAGCTTCAATATATTCAAGAATAAATTGAAAAAATACTTGACCCAAAAATGTTATTACAATATAAAAGAGTTTTTCGAGGACAGAACTAAACTGTAACACAGTGTAAAATATAAATAAATAAAAAATAATTCAATTATTAAATGTTAAAGTAAATAGTATAAATATATCGAAAAATTATAATAGAGGTATATATGAGTATAATAATATATAAATAGATAAATAATATAATATAAGATTAATTAAATAGTATGTAAGTAATTTTATATTAAAATTGTGTTGCTGCGCCCTAACAGGGTATCATGTATGTACCTTTACTTTTTATAACATTCTATGTCTACTCATGATCGCAATAAATATTTGAAGTTTGAAGTTTGAAGTTTGAAAAGCACCATTTTAAGGATCTCGCCGCAATTGTCGATGCGGAAGTAGATGATTAAGTGATGTAAAGTTATGTCGTTTTATGTATCGATTAATGTAATAGATAATATTTTTAAATCGTAAGTATAAGTTTAATATGAGTAGTAATTAGTACTTTTTTTTGAGAGTAGGTGTAGAAACAGTCAACACACTTGAAATTTACTAAAGAGAAATTTAATTATTTAAAATTCATATTTTGTTATTAGTGGACATTCGACATGACATAAAGTGATAGTACAATATCTCTCTCTATAAATACATTTGCACTGATTCACAAAAAAATATGGACGAAAGGACTACACTTTTTATTCACGGATGGAAGAGTTTAAAAAGCAGTTGCGGGAGCAGTCTGCACCTTCACCTTCTCTAGCCCCACTGACACTGAAAACTCTAAAACTTCAAGAATTTCATATTGCAAGCCTTGGCAACATTTAAGCTTCAGCTGAATATTTTGATGGCAGGGTTGGATCGTCTAGAGTGCCATTCATGCAGAAAGGTTCTATCATTTTATGGAGTACCAGAAGAGCAAGACGACAATCTTCCAAGCAGAGTAAGCAGGCTTATTTGTGATCAGATAAAAGTAGCATCTATTCAAAATTCATCCTTTTGAGGCTTGTGATCGCCTTGGAATGAAAAGATGTCCCCAGACCTATTCTGATTCGGTTTGTGGATGCTGGTTTTCGTTCTAGAGTTTGGAACAACAAAACTTCATTAAAGGGGACTAGGATTTCTGTTTCCGAGTTCCTAACCAAGGCTAGACAAGAAGTATTTGTCGATACGTCGAATCCTAAACGGAAAATCCCTATTGCAGAGCGATATCTACCGTGGGGTAGGTAAAACTTATTCTAATTGTTTTTAATATGCTGTTTTGCTTTTCAACGTTAGATGGCGCTACTTCCGCGCCAGCTCAAAGTTTTTGTATGTAGTCTCTAATAGCCGCTCTATTACTATATTAAATCTCTTTGCTTTTAAGTAATGTCTTCTTGCGTGATGCACAATTAACCAGTGTCAAGTATATTTTGTATATAAATCATATAATATTTTTATACCTAAACATGTTAGACAGGTAATGTTATAGTATTTGACTTACATGATATAAGGCATTAGGAAGGAACTGGTACCTATAGTACAGGCTTGGCCTAGTTTAGGTACTAGCATATGTGTACCACATACAGGTCAACTAATAATGTATGTAAATGTAGTAGTGAATGTAGATTTAATATTGAAAAAAATCAAAAACTTAATTGTATATTGATGATGTACGGAAGAGCGAGACCCTCTAACACAGGTATCTTTATACTTAAAAGAAGGTTGTTGTAGGTTGTTAAGCACCAGCAGTCCCAGACACAATAGAAAATCTGTATTTTGTCGGTCACTTGCCTTTAAAAGATTTTAAAATGATTTTATCAATTAAGAAAACAGACTTATAACGAATAGCGATGGAGCAAGCTCTTGAAGCTTGAAAGCCGTCAACGGACATAAATACAATTGTGTACAGGAATTTCAGTATTACATAGTGCTATGAGTACATTGTTCAAAATAACATATAAAGACTTCTTCTGATGTGTAACATTAAGCGGTTCATTAGTGAGAATCAAAAGAAGTAATGAAAACTTACAGTCAGGTCGCGCGGGCGTGTTTTGCAAAAAATTAACTCGATTTACTCGGCGGTACCGAGGTCCTGTCAAATATCACGTCAATCCTTCAAATTTTTTGTTTGTTAGGCGGTAGGCAATACAGCAAAATTCTGGTCCATTACTTGGCCTGGAATCGTGAAGTTTATGGTCCTTCGAACCTGATAATGATACATTCGCGAAGTGAAATGTGTTAGTAGTGATCGAATGAGCAAGTGTAGTAAGTAAACGAGAAAACATGTAAGTTATTTAATTTATAATCTGTCAGAGACTTATAAAATTCAATGATTAACTACAGACTTAGAAAAATTTGTTGTCATTTGTGGACTTTAAAAAATCGCAAAAATTATAAAAGCATAGGCCTGAATACTTAGCAAATTTCAAAGTGAAAAAAGACTTATATAATTTTCGTCTAATAAAACACTTGTAAAATTTTAGGGTCAAACATTGGAAACAGTACAAGAACTATACTGTCTTGTGGTTTTATTGGGGATGCTCACTGTCTAAATAGTCTGTCATTGACTCAAACTTTTTTGTGCGCTTAAGTATTATTCAAAATTGGAAGGGCTAACTAAACTCAAAATGAAAGCTCAAGAAAAAATAAATAAGAACTACAGTGATTTCAAGAAATCAAAATATCGTGATACTCTGAATTACCTGACGGAGGGATTATAAATTTTAGATAATAATTGAATAGTCTTCGAAAACTTTCATCGTAACATTTTTTGACTAGGCTTACATCAGCATAAATTAAACATTTTTGTTTTAAGCTTATTGACAAATTATTATTATTAACTTATTTGTCCTCCAATAGAGATGTATTAGAATATTGGCGAATATAACAAACACATAGAGCTGTAAGCCCTATTTTGTTAAACTCAAAATACTTACTCTTGTTTCTATGTATATCTTTGAATTTGTAAGCTAATTCGTGGGAACAAACATTTATATCAGCCATCCCAGGATTACCATTCCCATGCTCGCAATGCCAAAAATAGAAAAGAACTAACTTTACCACTTACGAATTTGCATATTGTTTGATATGTCAATAAGAATATATTACAATTTAAACTGATTCCCTTTCAAGCCAGATACCTTTCATTTGAAAGGAATTTTACAGAGCCCCAATAATTGAACAGCATGCTCTGTAATTAATCAGGCCTGAGACCCCTGATCCAGTTATGTTCGCAGTGTATAACAATCTCTTGCAGTCTGCCTAAACTAATGCCGTAGTTAACATTCTTGAGCAGGTGATATTGAACCGTTTGCAAAATGTGATAAAATTTAGTCTTGTTTTACTTGAGCCTCAACATTGTGCACCATTGTGCCAGAAAATATTGGTAAACTTATTTCTGGTAGATTTATTGCATTAATACTAGCTTAACTGCAATCTCCATCTACATTATGTGTTACAGGTGTGACAGCTTGCAACGACTCCATACAACTCTTAAGTACGCATTTATAATTCTTCAACATCATCAAAAATATTCTGCTAAATGTTATTTCTCTCGTGATCTTTGTCTAGAACTTGCTCTATAATATTTTTCTTTTAAGCTTATTGACAAATTATATAATGTATAATACTAATAAATAACATACTTCCCAATTATTATAAATAATTTTATTTTTGTAATTATAATACTTTGGTTATCATAATAATCCAAAGTACAGACTGCTCTCTATTTTTCAACGATTTTGATACAAAATACCTCTTACCCCTATTCCATTTAAAATAAATAAATAATAATAAATATTTTCTAACAATTACACTAGTCATTTAGTTCCAAGTTAAGTATTATTAAAAACTTGTGTTATGAATACTAAATAACGGATAAACATATATAAATATTATTTTTTTGTAAATTTATACTTAAAATACATAGACAAACGCCCAGACCAGGACAAATATATATGTTCATTCATACAAATATTTGTCATGTGTGGTAATCAAACCCACAACCTTGGAGCGGAGAGCGAATATACTCGCTACCACGCCATATCGGTCGGTATATAGTTTCGAAAGAAATATCTGGTGTCAAACTCTTTTTTTTTTCTGATTTACGTCGGTAACAAAATGTATTTACGCATTGTCTCCCGGCCAAAGGGGGAGACCGGGAGGGGTGGGGGCTCACTGCAGCAGACGCGACCACCGCAGTCCTACCCACAAAAAATTTTCCGACGACGCCCGCCGCTATTGAAAAAGACGCTATTGAGAAAGCCGACCCGCCTGCTGCGCCAATGGCGTCCGCTCCGCTGCCTCCTTTTGGACATTACCACTTCGCAGAAGAAGGCCATCGACTTCCATGCCGTCTCGCTGACGACCATTATCGCACGATTCGGCAGCGAGAGAGCCACTCCAACCAGGGCCGCGGTCGACGTTGGCTGGGCACTTCACCAACGTGTGCTGTGCAGTGTCAACTGCGCAGTCACAGTGGTGGCAGCACCGGGTTGGTGTCAAACTCTGTCATAAGCCTTACTCATATCTAGCATTATTCCAATTGCGTATTTACGTTCGTTATTTATGTGTAATATTTCATGAATGTACTTATTAAGAGCTATTATCGTTGATCGACCCATTCGAAAACCATTTTGGCCATCGTCAAACACAACCCTGTTGCCATGATAGACTCTATAATTTTGGAGAAGGGTGATGAAAGGGAACTAGTCAAAATATTTGGGGTTCGCTTGCATTTTTTAGGAATGGGCTTGATAATAGCAGGATAAAAGCAATAAAACTATCCAGGAATGACGTAACTAAATGCAGAAGACCGGTCATAGGCAGCAGCATCACAGGTGCGAAGTTACGTCCTGCGATCGCCAACCCGCCTGCACAGCGTGGCGATAATGTGCTTTACCTTTAATGACATACACAATTAGGCATCTCCATAACCATTTCCCGTCTTTTCTACTCTCTCTTATTTACTATAATTTGAAAGAAAGAAAGAAAGAAAATAAATTTATTCAGTACAAATAAACATAGAAATTAAGTACACAAAAAAGCAACGATTAAATTTACACAAGCAAAATACAACATTAAACCATGTACTGAAACGGTGTCCACTCAGCACACTGTCGGACACCATAGGATGTCACGACGCTGATCTTCCGTGAACACCTAGGCATGAAGTGTTGTTACTACGCGCAGTATTTGTGAAATGCATCTATTTAAATAATTAAAAATAAATTATCATAAATATAATTATAAAGTAGTTTGTGTAAAGAATGGAATATTATTATAAAAAGTTTAAATAAAAGTATTGAGTATACATACGAATATAATAAGAAAGAAGAAGAACGAATAGTAGTGAAATGCAGATAACTTAACCAAATCGAAGTAAGATAGTGATAAACTACGAATGACACAACACAGGTATAATTAATCTTTTTGCGAAATCAGTAAATATTGTTTGTATTTAAATTTAAAAGTTTTAATTGAAGCACTATTTATTATTGGCGGGGGGATGTTATTCCAGCATTTCGTAGCAGAGTAACGGAAACTGCCACGAAATGCTGCTGTGTTGTGTCTAGGCACCACGAGAATAGGAGCAAATCTTGCTTCACGTCGAGAAAAATTTAACTTCTCAAACAGATACACCGGTTTTTGAGCCTTTACTACACCAAACAGCAAACACGCAAAATGCAGAGATCGTCTCGACTGCATGTTAAGTAAATTTTTTTGGTTTAGATAAGGAGTCACATGGGCGCGACGTGGTATCGAAAAACAAAATCGAGCACATGCGTTTTGCAATCGCTGCATAAGTCTTTTAGTATACCCATACAGACAATTGCCTATAACTGTATCGGCGTAATTTAATTTGGAAAGTACCAAAGTCTCGCAAATATTGATTCTAAGCTCCTCGCTTATATAATTTCTAATTTGGTATAAGACCTTCAGTCTATAAAAGCAGTTTCTTACGGTTTCTAAGACATAATTATGGAAAGAAAGATTGCTATCGAAAACTACACCAAGGTTTCGAGCCTCAGTTACTTGTTCAAGTAGGGTATCTGCTATCTTGACTATGGGGTTAATTATTGACAACTTGTTGACTTGTGCCTTAGAGCCTAAAATCAAATATTCGGATTTATTGGGGTTCAGTGCCAAACTGTTTCTATGTGCCCACTCGGCAATTCGTGTGAGATCTTTATTTAGGTCCTCAATTGCAACTACAGTATTGCCAGGTTTAAAAGATATGTATAGTTGGGGGTCGTCTGCATATAAATGATAACTACATTTTTGTATGTTACTAGCCAGATCTGCAGTGTACATAATAAAAAGGATTGGTCCTAATATGGATCCTTGTGGAACCCCCCGATTCTCAGATGCAGTTTCTGAAATTAATATAGTTCCTGTACCATTGTCAAACTCAACACGCTGTAATCTGCCTTTTAGATAAGAGGAGAACCAATTTACAGTTTTTGTGTCGAAGCCATAATATAACATTTTGGACAGAAGGAGAATGTGGTTAATTGTATCAAACGCGCGTGAAAAACCTAATAGACTCAATATAGAGACGCAACCAGAGTCTTGCTTACTCAAGATATCGTCTACTACATCCAACAACGCTGTAGACGTGCTATGATTACCCCGAAATCCCGATTGTTTAGAAGGTAATATGTTTTGATCGTTTAAGTATGTGGTTAGCTGTTGACAAACAACTTTCTCTATTATTTTGGACATATTATATACGGTAATATACTGATAGGCCTGAGATCTTTTAACTGAGCTGGGTTAGTATTTTTTGGAATGGGTTTAATTAAAGCAACTTTCCATAGGTCTTGAAATATTCCTGAAGACAAAGATTTATTTACTATAGATGTTATTACCTGTAGCGTACGCGGCAAAGTAAGCAAAATCATATCACGATTTATATCATCACTGCCTTTGGCATTGCTTTTTATGTCTATTATTATTTTTGCAATAGTAGATTCATCGACTAATTTCAGGCTAAAAGTTGAGGAACAGTGACGATTTTGCTCAAAGAATGTTAAATAAGAAATGGGGATATCGTCAGTACCGGGCACATCAATAAAGTATTTATTTAAGACATTTGGTTCAAGTAAATGAGGAGGTATATTGTTAAACGTTTGTTTATTTTTAAAATCGGCAACATTATTTTTTATATTTTTCCATAACTGCTTAGGTTTATTTTTAAGTTGGTTGATGTTGTGGCAAAAATATGCAGCTTTTTCTGTTACTAAAGATTTTGTTGCAAATGATTTTAATTCTTTATAATACTTCTTATCTGATTCTGCACCAGAGATACGTGCCTTCCTATAGGCTTCATCCCGAAGTTTTAAAATGTGTTTTATCGTAGGTGTTATCCAAGGATAACATTTATTTTTTATAACTGATTTTATCATGGGAGAGAAAATATCAAAAATATGTAGTATATAAAAATTTAATTCAATTACAGATTGGTTTACGTCATCGAAATTAAGACTTTCCCAAGGAATGGTGCAAACGAATGTATTAAATTCGCTTAAATTAATATGATTCAAAGGCCTGTAATATATATACCTTGGGGAATATATAGGTTTCTTGATATTTAATTCAAAGGAAACGAAGGCATGTGCACACAGATCCGGAATATAATCTACGAAAACATGAGGTATATTGGTAGAGCTACAAACTAGGTCAATTAATGTTTCTGATTGCGCTGTAAAATGTGTAGGTTCTTTGACAAATTGTTCAAGGTTGCTGTATTGCATGAAAGCCAATATTTTTTTAGTATTTGGTATATCAGGATTAAGAATATTAATTTTAAAGTCCCCTAGTAAAATAATTTGGTCATAAGCTGATAAGGCCGCCAGTTTCGGTTAAAACGTCAATGAAAGTATCGACATTAAACCATGGTGGTCGGTATGCAGTTCCAATAGCAATTTTAAAGCCATTAAGTGATAAAATTAACCACATTTGTTCAACTGATGATGGTTGTGGTAAAACAAACTGTCACGCATAAATATCATTACGAATGAAGAAACCTACACCTCCCCCACGAGCACGGACACCGGGCGTTCTCGGAATATGACGTAGTCTATAGCCAGGTGGGGTTGGCGCACGCTTGTCTTCACCCTCACGAAACCATGTTTCATTAATGGCCAATATATCTACGGATGTTCGTTCTCAATACTCAATACTCAATACTTTATTGCGTTCCAACAATGTGTTACAGGATGGTAGTTTAGGTACAAAAGTATCAATTGTGGACCCTGTCGGGCACAGCATAGTGTAGGAGAGAGGAGGAAGGACGCTGTTTAATTACTGTTTAATTAGTTAAATCTATTTTTTTATTAAATAATTCATAGACATTTGCTCATTTTTGACTACGAGTAGTTATTATTTGTTATTCTCATTAAATTTCTTAGTAATAAAATGTTAGGTACCTATACTTAGTTATATTTGTTTTTATTTAAACTTTATTGTTATTTCATATTATTTTTTCGGTTAAATATTCTTTTATTTTTATACTATTCGATTCAATATGTGAGTAATACTGTTTTTCTATAATGCACGTTTGGGACAAATTTTAATTATTAATTAAATTATTGTTCATATGTATTATTATTATTAATATAATAGTATTATATTATTATTACTAATTATCGATCAATCAATATATATTATTGTTTAAATTATTATGTCATTGTATGTAATATTATACATATATTAAATATTTTTGTGTTAAATTTATTATTATTATTATTCTTATTTGTTTATTATTTTATCATTAAAATATTCGCCTATACTGTAATAAGCTTTGCTTATTAGTAAGTGTTTTAGTTTGTTAATAAAAACATTAAATTTATTTTCGTTTCTAATACTTTCTGGTAATTTGTTATATACTTTTATTGACATGATTAGGGTACTGGAAGAATGCATTTTAAGTCTGGAGGATGGTAGATTAAGTTTATTTTTGTATCGAAGTGTTAAGTTGGTTTGGATATCTTCTCTTTTACTGTAAAGTTCCGGATGTTCACGTACGAATTTGCACAGTTCAAATATGTAAAGGCTGGGTAATGTAAGTATTTTGAGTTGTTTGAAGTAAGGTTTACAACTATCTTCTTGTTTAATATTAGTTAAAATTCTTACTAACTTTTTTTGTAGGATGAATAGTGTGGGTGCATCTGTACTGTTACCCCATAAGATGACACCGTACTTCAGCCATGCATATGCATATGAATAATATGTAACTAACGCTGTGTTTTGGTCTGTAGTTTTTTTTATTTGGCGTAAAGCATATGAAAACTTTGAGAGTTTGGCTTTTACTTTTTCTACGTGTGGTTTCCAATCTATATGCGAGTCTATATTGACTCCCAATAAAGTAGTTTTATTAACAACTTCTATAATGTTTTCTTTATAGTGCACATTTATATGTATAGGTGATTTTTGTCGAGGGTGAAATGGTATTATTTTTGTTTTATTATAATTTATTTCTAGATTGTGTGCTGTCATCCAATTTGTTGTATCGTCTAGTAGTGATTGTATTTTTACATTTGGGTTAGAGTTACTGTCGATTGAGGTAATAATGGATATGTCATCTGCAAATAAAACACATGGTTCTTTTATAAAGTTCGGAAGGTCGTTAATATATACTAAGAATAGAAAACATCCCAATACACTCCCTTGAGGTATTGAGGCTTTTATAGTTTTTTTATTGGATCTTGTTAATTTAATTTCGTGTGTATTATAGTTGTACGATTCTATTTCGACTTGTTGTTCTCTGTGGTTTAAATAAGATTCGAACCATTCATGACATTTTCCGCGGATTCCTATGTTGTATAATTTTTTTAATAAAATATCATATTGTACTCTATCATAAGCCTTCGTCATATCTAAAAATAATCCCAATGCGTACTTTTTATTGTTCACTATATTTAGAGCTTCCTGTATAAATTTATAAGCGGCTAGTATAGTGGACCGATTTTTTCTAAATCCGTTTTGCGCGTCGTTAAATATATTATATTTCTCACAGTAACTATTGACTCTATTGTACATGGCTTTTTCTATTATTTTAGAGGCTGTTGGTAGTAATGCGATCGGTCGGTAATTATTAGGGTCTAGTTTCGAGTTTTTCTTATGGATTGGTTTTATTATTGAAATCACCTCCTATAATTACGTTTAATTTTGAATATTTTGTATCAATATATTTTAAAATATTTTCTAATTGCTAAAAAAATACTTCTTCCTCTCTTCTATTCCAATACATGGTTATTATTAATAAATTTTCTTCTGGTAGTTTAACTGCACATAATTCTAGAATGTATTCTATTGACATATCCGTTATATCGCTTTGGTGGTTGAAGGTTATTTGTTCCTTAAGCAATATACAGATGCCACCGCCTGTGCGTGAGTGGCGGCAGTATGATGATGCTATTTTGTATCCTGTAAATTGCATTAGGTCAAGCTTATTTTCCGTGAGCCAGGTCTCAGAAATACCTAGTACTGTAAATGAGGGATTTTGATTAATAAATACTTCTAATTGATCTTGTTTACTATAAAGACTTTGAATATTCTGGAATAATATTTTAAAATGTTGGCTGTTGTTTACGAAATGTTTAATTCATGTGTGCTTTTATTTATTAATGTATCTTCTTTTTGAGTCAGAATATAATTTATTTTATTTTCTTCCTTTAAATTAGTAAACTTTCCATCTATATAGAGTTGGTTATGTCTTATTATGGCATGTTGGCCATTTTTTCTAGCTAAAATCATTCTTTCTCTTAATTGAGCTCTTTCCTTTCTTGCATTTGAATCTAGAAATTCAGATATGTAGAGTCCACTTCCTTGAAAAAATTGGCTGTTATTTATAATATATGATGTCATTCTCTTGCTGATAAGCTCTATGGATACTGGTCTATTTTTTGTACCTTTTTTACCCATTCTACGTATATCTTCTATGTATCCAGATAGGTCTAAATTAGTAAATTCCCGAAATATTTCAATTAATCTGTCATGTAATATATGTTCAGGCTCTTTATGATACTCTGTTAGGCCATGAATCACAATTTTTTTCCTGTTTAGTTCCTGTGAGAAATGTAATGGCCTAGAGTGCGATACGAGTGGCGATGCTAGGAGTTTTATTTCTTTTTTTAAATTTTCATTTTCTGTTTGTAACTGTGATATAGTTTTGTTAATGTTATCAATTTCTAATTTACGTTGGCTATTTTCGGTAATTAGTTCTTTCGTTTTGTGATTAAATTCTTGATGTAACTTAGTAACAGCTTTCTTAATCTCTGTATGGATTGTATTTTGTATCTCCTGGATAATGAATATGTTATTTTCCTTTAAGCGTGTTGTAATTAGCTCACTAAGACTTTCCATAGTTATTTGTGAGCCGGACAATGTTTTATTGCCATTATCAGTATTTTCATTTGATTGTATTAATGTATCTCCTACAAAGCTTAGCTCAGAGTCTGTGGTATCGTTTAAGTATTGATTTTTACTCTTGAGGTGACATTATTTATGTCAGTTGGTGATGTTATAATGTTAGTATTGACGCATTCCATCGAGGATCTTATTGGGGTGTATGTATTTCCGGTTTTTGGAATTTTACTTAAACACATTTGGCATTTCCACGTCTTTTTATGTTCTAGGGTCATTGCTTTCATATAATGTTCTTTTGAAACGGCAGCACATTGCAAGTCATATTTGCATTTGCATAAAAAACAAGTAAGATTCTCTTTAATTGGTATTTTTTGGAAACATCCTGCGCATTGAGATGTAGGTGGCGCCATCTCTTATTATAGCTTGATCAATATTATCGATCTATTAATAATAGTGACACCTAGTGTCAATTTTTGGAAACAACTATCGATGTGGTTCTGTAAGTGTATTTGCCCGCTGTTAGTTCCAGTGTTTTTCGATAGATGGCGGTGTAGTGATTGAGAATGACTTGTATTTTTTTAGTTAAAATTATGTGTATTATTTATAATTATTTTAAAATTCTGTACCTTTTGAGTTTATTTTTTCTGTCTTCAAGTGTGTTTTGTGTCGTCACTGATTAGCAATCCTTTTTTCGTTCTATGTATTTATCTTAGAACTTTTGAATAAAATTTCCGGTTTTTTCTAGTCACTTTTTGATTATAAGCTTAGTGTTTCTGCTTATAACACAGGTACTCCAATGTCACTTATTCATTGTCACTTTAACTTTAAATTTAATACCTACTAGATCTTAATAATTCACTTTACTACTTTTCTAAGATTAAAATATACGGAGCAGCTCTTAATGTACGCACAGTAGCGCCCTCTCCCTTCTAAAGCCGCTATGAACTCATCGTGCTTAGTACCAAGTGACCCTGCATTAAATAAACCGAGTTTTATTCGGTTACGCTGAATAAATAAATAAACATAAGCACATGCAATATAAACAAGTTTCGAATTAGGAAAATATTTTAGGTATAGTATTATGTGTCGCCTATTCAAAAACCGGCTAATCTTTATTTAGATATTATTAATATATATCTTACTTGTCACTGGCTAAATGTGATAAACGTACGAAGCCATGTGTACGAGTAAGCTCGAACATTCTTATGCATTATTTTATTTTGTTTAATTGACATAAAACTTGACGCCCGATACATGAGTAACCGTGTGACTGGGAACTAAATTATTAAGTTAGCGTAATAAACGCACTCGGCAGCTACACATGTTTTTCATTTTAACACCTTTAGTTGTCTGACACCGGGACGCCCCATCTATTTAGTGTGACACCGGGACGACCCAAACACCATAATAAAAAAAACATATCATGACTTGTAACCCGTCAACTCCCAACTAAGGCAAAGGGAGATTATAGTTTTATAGAGAGTACTACTTGTACGATAACAGTCTTGGTTTCTAAGAACACTATCGATTGACTAACAACTGTTAATCATGGGAAGTGAAGCATACTGTATGCCAACTATCTTATTCTTGGATTTAACTTTGAAATTCATAACAACTTCTTACAATGTCGCCATCAAATTACAGGTTGTGTTGAGACCTACTTGATTTTGCCGTTTAGTATTGATATATTGGTCTCATAATTATCTACGTTGAATGAAAATTGTGTTATTTACTTACCGTTTTTTACTATTTTAGACGTCCGATATGGCGTGGAGGCAAGTGTACCCGCAGTCCGCTTCGGAGGTTGTGGATTCAATTTCCATATAGAAAAAATTATATCGCCATTATATGAGGGTGGTGCTGTCCAAGGCTTCGGGGCCCCTATATGGACGAGCTCCATCGCGAGTCGCCATCGACAGATCCTGCAGCAGTCGCAGAGGGTCATGGCGACTCGTGTGGTCTGTGGGTATCGTACTATATATCGCATATCCCATGAGGTGGCTTGCGTGCTCGCTGGGTCTCTACCGTGGGACCTCGACGCTGGGGTTCACTCGGCAGTGTTCTGGCGGTGCGCGCAATCCCGAAGTCAGGATCTGCGCCCGGCACCGGGCACTGTGGTGCGGTGGCGTCAAGAAGCCCACACGCAAGCTCTGGGCGCATGGCATGACAAAATTGCTGTCGGTTGCGGTGCCGTATCTTCGAGGCTGTTGGGCCCGCCGACTCATTGAGGGATAAGTTTAAAGAGATAGGCATAATGACTGTATATTCACAGTACATTTATGAAAACTTACTGCATACTCATAAAATTAAAAGTAAGTTGAGTAAAAATAGTGATAGACTATAAGAATAAACTGGCTATGCCCAAGTATAGGCTCCATAAAGTTACAAATTCTTTTGCGGGGAACAGTATTCGCATGTACAATACGCTGCCAGATGATGTGACAAATTTATCTATAACTAAATTTAAAAATAAAGAGTAAATTGTGCCAGAAGGCTTATTATAGTGTGAAAGATTTTATGAACGACAAGTCTGCCTGGATGTGAATTGCTCATTTCTTTCTTAAGACTAGATGAGATATGATCTTTAAATATTAGATTTTATTAGTTTTAAGAACAGCGGTAATCTTAATAATTTATTTATTTAATTGTTTTAGATCTTAAGACATTCTTTGAAAAAAGCCGAGATGAGTTTCTTGAGGCCTTCTTCTCGATCTCGTTGCCTTTTGGAAGCCTCGTTAGTGTCACCGACAGACTGTCTGACTGACGAACAATCCCCTCCCTCCTTTAGAATTACGACAGGCTGACTGACAGATACAGACCGACAAATTTTGAGAAAATCACAACAGATAGATAAACTGACAAATTCTGACAAAGAACCCATTTGCTTTTACTCCTTTATTATGGTACCGCTCATATTTCTTTCATTGCTGTTAAAAAAATATATGGAATTTCCATTTTGTGTAAATGTTTGACGAATCTAAATGATCATGTTGATCTTAAAGACAACAAAGTATATTTTATTTTATTTTAAAATGTTGGAATCCTAAAATCGTAGTATGATCCTAATACACCCAATTAATATCACAATCACTAGTATATAGTATTATTTCTTTAAATTATGAATAAAAAACTTTAATGGGACTTGTTGGCTGGAAAATGAAGCTTCATGTCTGAAGTTTTGTTTTATTTTCTAAAATTTGTGATATTTTGAACATTAATGTGCGATAACGGTGGATTATCAACCGTTAAGTGTTTCTGAACGTACATGAGTGTTGGTCAATCAGAAGATTTGTGTCCTTATTAATGTCAATCAGTTTAAAGAAGTCCACTGCTTAACAAAGGCGTTTCTCGTATACTTCCCATGTGACAGATTGCAGGTGGGCTGCATCAAACGTGGTCTTGGGAACTTTATAGGGTTGTCCGTCCATTTTGCAGGTGGAAGTCTCTCGCTACGTTTTCTGCTAAAGGGTCTTCACTCAACTCACAACACCGTAATGCAGTACCATATTTTATAAGTACAGTTTTGGAAAGCTTGTCTGTATTATTTTATAAGGATTTTTTATAAAATGAAACAAATTAGATTTTATGACAAATTTACTAATTGCTAGAAATCAATCTCTACTACAATGTTTGTGATTTGTTTATTTTTATCAGTAACAATGCTATATTTAGTTATGAGACGATTTTTTTACTAGATCCCTTAAACTAATCCAAAGGATGACCTTTGGTTCGATTGCTATTAGGGCGACTGCGGAGGTGTTTATTTTTGCTATTAAAAATTTTGTTTTTGAACGAAATAATGTGCACTTGATAATAATAATGATGGTTGTTGGGCTCAAAATAGTTCTTATTTTATTGTTGTCTATGTTATTTGAGAGCTGTTGAGAATCGTATAGTAACTGTATGCCCCTTTTAAAATCTGAAATCGAAGACACATTCATTAGCTTGCTTTGAACTATTTTTCTAATTTAAATGTCTATTTGTTCCAAAATAGATAGATAGATAGAAATACTCTTTACTGGCCAAGAAACTTAAAAACTACAGATTACAATATTGGAAAAAAAATTTTTTAAGCCAATCTAGGCAGTCTTCTCGCTAAAAGCGTCTCTCTTCCAGACAACCCGACGCAAAAGACGCACACAAACTTTAAAAAGATCAAAATAATCCTGTGTAATAAAATATAAAGATAATTTTATTTGTCAAAAACAGTACATAAAGGTGTTACATAAATATATTAGCATCTTGCATTCTACCATTACTGGTGTACAAATATTGGTCTTATAAACTAGCAAAGTGAAATGAATGACATTATTAAAATACTACCTACATTACAAATATATCATATCCTTTCAATATTTATCGTCACCAACAATCGTCATCTTTGCTTATTAACTACCCACCCAAACCCAAGGATTCGCATTATAATACATACATACATACACGCCTGTTTGCCTGAAGGGGTTGGCAGAGACACATTATACGCTTTAACTTCGCCTATTATATGGTCCGTCCCACGATGGACGACAGATGGCGAACCTATTGCCGCTTACCGGGCACTGTTATGTTCGCCAGAGCCTCGTCCGTTGATCTACAGGTGCACCACTTGCAGGTGAGGTTGGCTTTGGCTCCTTAGGTCGTGGTAAGATCCCTGTACACCAATAATTTGGTGTTTATTATGGATTAATAATAGGAAATTCGTTTCTATTAACCTAGTACCGTAGAGCTTTCAGTACTGGAAAATCGAAAGGAAATAATATTCTTACCACAATAAATGTAGGAACGTTGAGATTAGTAAATGGACCAGCGGTAAAGACAATGGTCTTACTGAACTGAGCCATGAGCATGGCAATATTCCTCTTGAAATGTACTCCTCGGAACCACCAGACGCTTTCATACGGCCCTACACATAGATCCATACTCTGAAATGATAAAAATAATAATGAATATAGCTGACAAGGGGTCAAACCGGAGTCGCACACCAGAATATCGAAAAAACTTTGTTGCCGTTAGAACAATTATAATTTGAAATAAAGTGTTATTTAGACATAAATACATAAAAAAGAAGAACAATTATAGGAAACAGTTCTCACAAATGCAAAATATTATGCCTAAAATGGCTCCAATCGGCATGTGCTGCAATGGAGTACCACAATTGTCTCCATACATCATACATCGTTTTTTGAGTGTGAAATTGAGTGATAGGATTAGGAATGAAGTGATAAAGGCCGATACTGGTGTTAAAAAAAATATAGTGACAACAATTGAGAAAGGTATGCTTAGATGGTTTGGTCATGTTGAGAGGATGAATAAAAGTAGACTAACGAAAGTGATTTATGATGGACAAGTGATTGGAATTGTTAAAAGGGGAAGACCACATAAAAACTTACATGAACAAATTCAGAAAGTTTTGAAGAAAGGGCAGGTCAAAAGTACCCTAAACCGACGGGCGTGTATGAGAAGGTTATTGAGTGCAAATGAAGCTAAAAGTGTGTGCTAGTGGAAAGAGGTGATCTCTGCCTACCCCTAAGGGGAATACGTGGGTCAGAGTTAAGATTAAGGTTGGGGCGTTAAGGTTTTCAATGGCAACCGCGAACCGGCAAACGGATTAGAGGACGCGATGGACCGATGATCTGGTCAAGGCGACTGTAAGCCGATGGTTGCAAGTGGCTCAGATCGCTCAATGTGGAAATCTATTGCGGAAGCCTATGTTCAAAGGTGGACGTCATATGGCGAAGATGATGATGATGATGATGTACAATTTCTTATAACTTTGAACTAAGATCTCATCAATGTTAATCACACAATCAAAAAACAAACAGCATGATATAAGAAAAGATATTATTTTTTGTGTCAACAATTACGATAAGTCCTCATAACAACATCATCTAGTGGGATATAATAAATTGTCTTTTTGGGTTAAGCCAATATTCCATCAAGCCAGCGATAAGTTGCGATTAGTTCACCAACTGCAAAAAAAAGTTAATAATTGTCCAAAAGCAAGTGATGGATTAAAAATATCTGTAACAATTCCCGCGCTACTATAATTTTCCGAAAAATCGATAAACTCACACGACCAACGCTGAAACGAGAGAAAGTTGGTCGTGAAGACATCGTTGTTCTGAGGCTTCTATCTTACCTGAAGATGTCCTGTGTAAGGGCGATACACTTGTCGTGTTGAATAGTTTCTCGATTTTGCGCGAGAATTGTTAAAAATATATTTTTAATCCATCACTTGCTTACAATAGATTTCCGCGAAGTAACGCCTGAATCAATAAATTATTTAATTGTCCAAAAACCATGAAGGTTTTGATTTCTTTGTGAAATGGTGGAGAAGACTTTGAAAAAGACCGGAGACATGTAAGTTAATAACAAATACTACTCGTATAAGTTTACTTCAATTTGACACCTCAAACAGCTACCCAACAGTTATGACATAGAGAACAAGACTGACAGACTTCTTGGCGGGAAAGTGAAGAGTCATGTCTACAGTTTTGTTTTATTTTCTAAAACTTGTGATATTTCTAACATTAATGTTTAACAACGGTGGATTATTAACCGTTAAGTGTTTGTGAACGTATATGAGTGTTGGTAAATGAAATAAAACAGTGCAACATAACTTTTAAATTCTCTCAAGAAGTCCATGTAAGATCTTAGTATAGTCCCACATCTTTACTGAGGACTCAAGGGGCTTAGGGGAAGGGGATCTCATTTAGCATTTGTCATCTTTATCAACACTTATTCTCATTTACTATTATTTATATTGTATTAATATATCTCCAACTTGACACTGACTGAATGTGCAAACCGCTCGAAGCCACTATTTAAAAGAAGAAGAAGAACAAGACTGACAAGATATCTGCCGTGCTAGACGCACGAAGCCATAATTTAAAAGAAAGCAAAATTCTTTTTCGTGGCACAGAATAAATAAAAACACAACTCAAGGATTTATGTCTTGTCACAAGGATATTTTTATCCGTTCCTTGCATATTTATTTTGTTTAGAATTATTTTTTTAATTTGTTAAAGCGATCGTACATTTCACTTATATTTAATAAAGTCCACAGCGATATTTTCCTGGAATTGCTTTAATACAAATTTAAGTTGTCGAATGTTTTAGCTGAGATTCACAATAATTTTAGTATGTATGCTGAAGTGTAGATAATATGCTGGAACTCATATTGACTGCTAAAAGGTATTAAAATAGTTTCACTTAACAACTTTAGTGAAATTGCGATGCAGAGAAGCGTTAAACATAAGACTATTTTATTGATGTTAACTAGCAAATTTTAATTAACTATACACATATCGCACCTTTAGTAAAAAGACGATATAACTTATTACCTTTTCTGAGAAATTAACATGTTTGCTGAGCATACTTCAAAAAAATTGTATTTCAAATATTTGAAAGGTTAATTTAATTGTAAAGACTTTAATAGAAAGTTTTATAAATTATCTATCAGATTATGTTACCCGATTTGTGTTATTACAATTGGAAATTATAAAAAAAAGCGTTTTAAAATTAAGTTACTAGGTATTTTACTTTATTATAAAACATTATTTGCTTAAAAATTTTGTAATTGCAATGATTGATGATGATATTATAATATATATTAATTTTTGGGAAATTGTAACTTTAAGACTTAAAAAAAAAAACTTTATTGTCTTTTAGATCAACATGATCATTTCAAAAGGCAACGAGATTGAGAAGAATGCCTCAAGACACTCATCGCGGCTTTTTTTAAAATAAATTAAAGAAATAAAATGTTAGGATTAGCGCTGTTCTTAAAACTAACAAAATCTGATATCTAAAGATCATATATATCTCATCTTAAGAAAGAAAAGTGCAATTCATGTCATTTCCTGACTGAATATCATTTATTCCGTACCTATTACAAGTATCATTTAACCGTTTTCTCAGTATAGTCCCACATCTTTAATGAGGCCTCAAGGGGTTTAGGGGAGGGCATCTCATTTTTCATTTATCATCTTAATCACCACTAATTCTCATTTACTATAATTTATATGTTATTAAATATATCTCTTACTTGACACTGGCTAAACGTGCTAAACGCTCGAAGCTATTATAAAAAAAAAGAATCACGAATCTGTCTTTGTTTATTAGCATGTAAAATGTCACTTACCGCAAAATAAACATCATTGCTATGCCAGCAATACATAAAAAGCTGCGATATTCCAAACAACAAAAACACCGTTACCATAATTCGCTCCATGGTACTTGTGTCAGACTGAAACGAATGGAAAATTTCAAATATAGCACTGAAATCTAAATAGATATATATACATACATACAATCACTCCTTTTTCCCAAAAGGAATAGGCAGAGGCATATTATACGCCCACATTTCGCCAATTACATTGTTGGTCCACGTAATAGGTGGCGAGTCTATTGCCGCTTATCAGGAACTGTTACGTTCGCCAGAGCCTCGTCTGTTGATCGGCAGGTGCACCACTTGCAGGTGAGGTTGGCTTGGGCTCCTTAGATGTTAGTACGATCCATATACACCCTAAGTATATATAAAAATGAATTAATAATCTCCGTAAATAACTCACAGCTCCAGCTCGTAAATACTGGTCTTCAACGAATATATATACGAATATTCAATCATATCCGCAATTACATTAAGGATATAGAAAAATCAAAAATTCTAATAAATAATCTAAAATCTTACCTTCTACAAAAGGTTTATTAGGCAATAAATAATGTGTAATATTTCAATTCATTCAGTATTAAGTTTAAATATGATATTTAAGTTGTTCAAATATTATGTACAACAGCGCTCTCTTTCCCACTATTCTGCAGTGCCTCTATGTGGTGTCATATGTATTAAGTGCCTTAGTCTTATTAATATAATACCTTTAAAATACCATTTAAAAAGTAACTGAATAAATGTCATATTGACTAACAGAATCTCAGCTCCATACATAGGCCTACTCTCACAAACATGAGGCTTCCGGTCATACCTTATTATCACACAGACCTTTTGACTTGTGTATTGGCGGAGGTAGGTGTAAAATAGCTAAATTTTACACGTCGCTTCGACTAAGCATAAAACATGGCTTAGTAACTACCACGTAATAGTGGGAACTGGCAGAACAAGATTATCATCATCTCATAAGACATCCACTGCTTAGCATAGGGCTCCTCAAGAGATTTTCACATTGAGCGATCCTAAGTCGCCGGCATAAGAATAATAATTGAAGTGATTAAAAATACCGTAATTTGAATAGCTGTGGCACAAAGCATAAACGAGCATACAAACACGTAGAACAGCATAATAGGTGACAAGCAAGAGTCTAGAAGGCGAGAGTACCTGCAACAAATTTTAATCAGTCTATTTTTACATACATCGATGAAATTTCTGGATTGAACGGGGAAGGTGGTGGTGGTTTTTTTAATTATTGTAATTTTGTTTTTATTGTTTTATATGTATGTGTGTCTTTCGTTGTAATAAAAAGTTTATCTATCTATCTATTTAACATTAGACTCAATCCAATTATCAAGATTTAATTAAGCAGCTTTTATTGCAGTTTGGTGGAAGAAGTGTGGCATTCTGCAGTTAAATTTTTCCGAGCTGCTCGCGCTCAAGCATTTACTTGAGTCAATAAGAAGAAATCTGCGCACAAAACGAATTTCATAAGTAGTCACTAAAATAATATGGCATCGTTCAGTTGTGAACAAGAACATAATAATCTCTAAAATCTCAATTATAGGAATTACTATAAAGGAAAATACCTAACTTGTAATTGAGTGCGAAGCTGAAACAACAAGCGATATCAAATCGCATATTGTCTTAGTCCGAAGATAAAGATCTCCCATTGTCCTAAATGCCACGTGAGAATACCAAAATTAACAACCAAAAAGTCAATCTAACTTCAGCAGTTAACTCTCAGATAAATTCTACCCGCAAGTTGTTTACGAGTTTGTCTGTGAAACTAAAGGATGCGGTGGAATTACTTTAAATGTTTTCACTTTATATGCCATGATAAAGTATCAAGTGCTGTTAATAGCAATTGGTTCAGTGATATTGAATCAAATAGAATTTGTGAAAGTCTTACCTTTAGATGACATTGCAGAATATTTTATATATTTTTACAATTTCTGTGATTTATACACATGATTATAGACATAATATCACACCTGTTTCCCCTAAGGGGTAGACAGAGGCATACTGTACGCCCACATTTCGCACGTTATATAGTTGGTCCCACGTAATAGTAGGCGAACCTCTTGCCGTTTACCGGGAACTGTTATGTTCGCCAGACCCTCGTCCTTTGTTAAGCAAGCACCACTTAAAGGTGAGGTTAGCATGGGCAGATCTTGGAAGGATTCCTATACACAATAGAGATGAAAGTTCAAAAGTATGAAGTGGGAGTAAAAGTGATAGGATCATAAATGATAATGAAAAATTGTGGTGTAAAAGAAGAAGTAGTGATCAGGATTGAGACACCTACTTATCGGTTACAGTACTCACTAATAGAAGAAAAAAAATATCTATCATCAAGAATGCACGCGAGCCGCTACTCTCAATCTATCAGCTGAGACAATATGAGTTATATCTAAGCTGGGCCGAGAACAGATACAAAGTTCCTTGATACATTAATACCCTTTGAATAACAAAATGCATTAAAAATATTAAAATTTTTCTCCCTCAGTTTGAAACAAATTATAATCTTTTGGAATTTTTTTGTTTGTTTTATATGTAATTTTGTTTTAATGTCGTTTGTTATTTTCTGCTTATGACTTAGCCTTATCAAAATGTAAAGCACTTAAATTAAATCAATGAATGATTTTTATATATATTTTTTTCTAAATATATTTTTTTAGGGATGAATAGAAGTAGATTAACGAAAATGATTTATGGTGGACGAGTGAATATAAATTTGGGGAGGGGAAGACCATGTCAGACTGTCATTGGCCAAATCAGTCAGTCATTGCATCTGCATTATACATAAGATTAACCAGTATATCATCATCATCATTAGCTTGACGTTTACTGCTGAAAATAGAACCTGTATATTCAAAGGTCATTATTGCATTTTTGGTAGATAGAACCAACAGACGGAATAAAATTTTTGATCCCGACCCAGTTTTTAGTCCCTGATGGAGTTTGTTGGTCAGTGTTTGTGCTTGATAATAATGAGAATATTATCTATTTACTTATAGGATATTATTTTTATAACACTAAATTTTATTATACTATTTATTTTATTTGCACTACTTTGCAACTACCTCTTATATATTTTATTGATTTTAATAGTTTATATGTTTACCAGTCAGATTGTTTGTTATATTAGGAAAACCTAATATTGGTCATATTAGCTTTAAGTTCTCATGTCAATTGTGTTGCTGTATACGCTGATGGTTTTCTCAATAAATAAATAAATAAGCACCATGTGCAGTAAATGACTAAAGACTAAAAGAAAACTACTCACGTCAGAAGATCCACTTGCCTCCTATGACATTCTTTTAATCGGTTCAAAGCAACATCATCTGACACTGGTGATATCAGAGTACCAAAAATATTAGAACAATCAATCTTCAACAGTTCTATTTCGGCTCTAAAGAATACCATTAATGAAATCACATTGGAATCAAAGGACGTTATCCATCCAGCTCCATATACACATGCACAGGACTGATACAATGATGCAGTTAAATATCCTGCAAGCGTAGTCTTATCCAATGGTACCCATGAACTGGCTGTTTCTATGTACTTATTAGTTCCATTCTTGACACTCATTCGATATGATGCTGATGAGACCATCTCCTTTAAAGGGATTGTAACAATGACAAAGACAGTGACGTATGTAAGGAACCAATAGATGTAAGTGGTCAATCGACAGTATGTAGTAAAGCCATTAATAATTTTGTTTTTTTTAGCATCAATTGTGGCTCTGTTAGCTAGATCTGCCCTCGTTGCATAGTCAATGACAATCAGCCAATGTTTTTGCCAGTATAGGAACGTAAGTCCCTTAAAAGCACACAGTGTGGCAGACATTGTTATTTTAAAATTGTTGAGTACAAGACTAATGTTGCCCCTTACAAACCAAATATCAATATATTCAGTTGCTATAAAAACGATAAGTATGATATGCAGAAGAAAGTAAATATATCTCATTAACGATTTTTCTGGTAACAGCAACCCCCAAAACTTTAATGCCTTGACATTTGGACCCAGCAATGGTCTGACTGGATCTTCAAGTTTCTTTAAAAATTCGAACATTACGAACGAAGTTTGGTAAAGCAGTGAAGAAATCAGAGAAGCGGTACTAGTAAGGTGCCTAATAAGGTAATTTTTTATTCATACTAATTAGTAGTGATGTCTACAAATAGTTTTAAATGTCGTAACTATAAACTATCTTTTACTCTGTTACTTTAATATATCTATATTAGTTTCAATCGAATATAATTTGTGTTAGTCAATCTGCACTGAAGCGGTTTTATTTTTTAATCAGGCTGTTCCTACCAAGACCTAAGGAGCCCAAGCCAATCGCATCTGCCGATCAACGGTTGAGGCTCTGGCGAACATTACATTTCCCGGTAAATGGCATTAGGCTCGTCACCTATTACGTGGGACCAGTTATATAATTGGCGAAGTGGGGGCGTATAATAGGCCTCTGCCTACCCCTTTGGGGAAACAGTCGTGAATGTATGCATGTATGATGTCTACAAGTAGTTCTAAATATCGTAACATTTTGAGATATATTGGTTTTAAAAGCTGTGCTTCAATCACTCATAGGAACACAGATGTGATTATCATACGACTCTTGTGATGTTTCAGATTATGGTCAAAAATGTATAGCTCTAATACCAAAAAATTCTACTATTTTAAGTACGCAGAAAATCATATCGTAATGCGCAGAAACATATGTAGTCATTAGCTGTAGCTACAGGTAAATCTTTTTTTTTTGTTGATTTACGTCGGTAACAAATGCATTTACGCACTGTCTCCCGGCCAAAGGGGGACCGAGAGAGGTGTGTGGGACTCACCACCGGTAGACACGACCGCCAGCAGTAATACCCACTAAAAATCTTCCGACGACGCCCGCCGCTTGTTGAGAAAGAGGCGGGGGGTATACCTAATTGTACAACAAATGAAAAAATAAAGAATTATGATTATTAAGATTATTGGGGCGACAAATACTTTCCTACTATTTTTAGAAGAGATACAGAATATTGTAATGTTAAAAAACATAATTTGTATTCATAAGCTGCAGCATTAGGCGCATCTGTTCAGTACCCGACTCAAGATAACTAGAATAGCCAGGGTATTAAGGTGGCGAACAATATGTTAAAGAGGTAAGACTGCATACGCTGTAACACAAATTATATGTAACTAGCACTTAATCTCCAAGAATTAGCGCCTTGACAGTAAACCTTACTCCAGTTTATGGAGGAAAAAACTTGTAGCCACGGGGACTTTTATCATATTAATATGGCGCGGAGATCAGTATACCTGCACTTGAATCGAGAGGTCGTGGGTTCGATTTCCACACAGGACAAATCATTGTGTGCATGAACATGAATATTTGTTCTGGTCTGGGTGTTCTCCTATGTATCTTAAGTATGTATTTACAAAAAAAAAGTGTTTACGTATGTTTATCCGTTATTTAGTATCCGTAACACAAGTTCTTAATGATACTTATCTTGGAACTAAATAATTGGTGTGATTGTAAGAGAATATTTATTATTATTATTAATAATGAATGAATGAATGAACTTTTTACTGTATCCCAAAATAAAGAGAAATACAGCAATGGAAAAATTAATTAATAATACTATTTATTAGCACTTTTAGTTTAGAATTTTTATATAAACACCAACTTCTGCACTAGGTTTAAAAGCCTGTATCGCATCCGTTGAGATGAGTGAGCATAATTACCAGTTCGTATATTTTAAAACGCTTGCTCCGGTTCGTTTAACTATAACTATGAAAAATAATATAAGATAATACAATACAATTCAAAAAGATATTCAACATTTGGCCAAAACCGATCTGTTACTAATCTCATAACACGTTAACGTTTATCAAAAACACCCAGTTTCTATTAAGACTTTTCGAAAAAGTTCTCATTGTTTACTTAGAGGTGACGTCATAATTGGCATTTGGAAATATGACCAACTTTTCGATTGTTTTTATCACATTTTTTATTTAAGAATCTTTTGATAAATATACGGAATAGGCTTAATAATGATTAAAACCACTCTTTATAATATTTCAATATAATTTTGCGCGAAAATAGTTTAAAATACGCATTAAGAGTTACCATCCCTATTTCGGTAATTAGTATGTGACAATTACCCAATGTGTAGTAATTTGTCGAGGTGTCATTAAAATTGGTATTTGTTATGTAATTATCTAATAAGTACTTTATTTGTCGCTCAAAGTCCTTAATTAAATCGTAACAAGTAATGGGACAGGAGTTGTTAATCTCAGACTCATTATTATTCAAATTTAAGGTATTTGCTTTAGTAATCACCGTAAACTGATAAATAATTCAGGGTTAGGATCAGGCCTAACTTTCTGCGTTATGGAATGAGCTTCCTGGGGAGATTTTCTAAAGAGTTTTTGTTTTAATGTGACACGTCATAAGGAAAGAATCCTGCTTGATGGTAAGCAGTCGGTGTAGTACAAATAATTATTACCTGTTTTAGAACCCGAAGTACAGATCTAACTACAGCAACAATAAAAATGGTCATAATGAAGACTAATCATCAGTCGGTTTTGTGGCCTTTAATCACCACTTTGGGCAGGCAGGTTTGTGATCGCAGTTCCTTGCACACTTCACCACCACGGTCTGTCCTGCTTGGGCGGAGCACCGGCGTGTCCTCGTAGCGGCAATTGGTGGCGGCGCCCTCTCGCGATCGGCCCTGTTGGAGGAGTTGTTCGGACCATGGCCGAAGCGAGAGGGAATAGGGTGCTGTTGCCTCCTTTTGCGAAGCAGTCATGCTAGCAAAGGAGGCGGCAGAACGAGAAAGGCAGAGTGCCTCTCGTCCCAGCCGCCGCGGTGGGCGCCCGAGACGACGGGAGGCACGAGGTGACTCCCAGCCACCGTAGGCGCTGGCTTGTGGGCGGTGAGTAATGGGTAACTCGCCGCCCGTCCGCCTTCTATAGGCGACCGGCCGCGTCGACGGCGCGTTCGTGTTCCACGCGCGCCTCAAAAAGATGTCAGCACAGTGAGGGCCCCCAGGGAGGGGTCAAGCCTGCCGGGGCTGCGGGACTGTCCGAAAGGGTTACCGCGGCCTCTGGACGTAGCTGGCACAAGAGAGACATATTCATGTTCCTTCTTGTGCCAGCTACGTTTATAATCAGTAAAAGTCTGACACAGACAGCGGGAGAAGGTCATTAGATGATTTTCCATCCAAAAAAAAAAGAAAGTTCCTTGCACACTTAAGACCTTAAAAATGACGGTATATGTTTGACAAATGACAATTAAAATGTGTGGTTTGGGTACTACTTAATACTCAATGTCTTTATTGTACTCCATATGTTTCGAAGATGTTATTTATAATATCACAGATACTATATGGACCCTGTAAGGTATGGCAACTTAGAAGAGACGAGGATGCTAGTTTTTAATATTTAGATTAGTTTAGATTTAGATTATTGTGTTCGGTTCATTATGTATTGATATTTATATGGAAAATTAAATTAATTCTATATCATATAAAAGATTTACTAAATCATTAAAAATTAAATAATGTAACTAATGACCTCATCAGTACAACAAGACAATTGTTACTTCAGTCCGTAATAAGGCGTGATCACATTTCAAATATAAAGAGAGAATAGAAAAGTTAAAACGGCAAAAGGACGTACAGCTGAAGACGCCACCGTGCCGAGTAATTGAACTTTAAGTAGCGCTTGCTCATGTTTCGTTCTAGAGAAGAACGCTTAATTACTTTCTAGTTAGATCGAGTTTAAATTACTTGAAATAAATAGGTTAGAAACGAGATTGGTATTCTTTTGCTGTCTGTTGGTTTTATCTACTAATATTGTAGAGATAAAGTGTTAGTTTGTTTGTTTGAACGCGCCTATCTCAGGAACTACTGGTTTGAAATTAAAAACTAGTCTTGTTTTATATAGTTGATTTACTGAGAATGGCTTTAGGCTATGTTACATCACTCTACATCCAATGAAAGCGGAGCATCACTGAAAAATGTTTCTAAAACGGGAAAATATACTTATTCACATTGTTTTTCTAGGTATAATACATAATTTAATTTTAAGTAGCGCTTGGTCATGATTCGTTCTAGGGAAGAACGCTTAACTACAATCTAGTAAGGTCGAGTTTCAATTATATAAGACTTCTAAGTTAGAACCGATACGTTGTTCTTTTGCTATCTGTTGGTTTTCCTCCTCCTCCTTGCGTCGTGTTCCTCAATGCTGAGGGTCGTGACCACCCTTCTGAAACACCCTTTCTCTAATGATGTTCTTCCATCTGATCCTGTCATCGGCGGTGTGGAGGGCAAAGTGAACTGTAGAACCGAGAGTGGTGCGGATCTGGTCGGACCAACGTAATGGACTGCGCCCACGAGGCCTTTTCCCCTCTACTTTTCCGGTCACAATTAGTTTCTCGAGGTTGTCACCGTCTTTCCTTGCAATGTGACCGAAATACTCCAGGATTTAACGGAGGCACTCGGATGACAGCCGCGAGGAGATTTTAAGTTCTCGTAATATGGAGACGTTGGTCCGAAATGCTGTCCAAGGAATGCGGAGCATCCTTCTCCAGCACCACATCTCGAAAGCGTCAATGCGTTTGCGGTCTGCAGCTTTTAGTGTCCATGTCTCCGCGCCATATGAAAAGATCGAAAAAACCAAGGTCCGTGCCAACTTAGTCTTGGTTTTCATAGAAATGTTCCGATCTTTCCAGACCTTTCCAAGCTGGGACATAGCGCTCTTAGCCATGCCAATCCTCCTGCGTACTTCTATCTCGCAAGAACCATCGCTACTAATGTTGGAACCCAGGTATATAAAGTTGTTCACTATTTCTAGGTTTAATGCACCAGTGAGTTCCAACTTTCCACTTCTATCAACCACCATGACCTTTGTCTTGGACCTATTTATAGTGAGACCCAATTCCTCGCTAATCCGCTCCATTCGATCCAAAAGTGCAACCATTTCCGACTCATTTGCTGCCAGAAGAGTAGTGTCATCGGCGTAACGCAGGTTGGTGATTTTTACGCCACCAACTGTGGTTTTACTGTTGGTTTTATTTTACTATAAATTATTAACTTTTAAGTTCGCTAGAGCCTCGTCCGTTGATCTGCAGTTGCAGCACTTGCAGTTAAGGTTGGCTTGAGCTCGTAAGGTGTTGGTCCTATCCCTATCCCTCTCGACTGGTCTCCACTTTGCCGTGGTGGGAGGCTGAGTACCTTCTGATAAGGCGGAGGAGCCGCCGTGGAAATGTAACACCCAGAGATCGGCAAACAGCGTCAGGACGGTCTTAGCGGCGGGGGCATGTGGCCTCTGCTGTCTAACTATAGACGCTCCTAGTAGTAGAGGTAGAAGGGGCGCATCCACTGCGCCTCACTGATGAGGTCCTCCCGGTGCTGAAAAATCATTTTATGAAAAATTTGGGTCACAGCTTAAACTTTAACATAATAATTTTTTTTTTTTTTTTTTTTTTTTTTTATTTGGCTTATAAAACTGGGTACAATTAGTTACATACATTTGTGTGAGTTTAATTTATAACACGTACTTTAAATTGCCCCTACTAGTTATAAGCACAGCATGCAATAATTATATTCTAATATTCGACAATTACTTATACTAAATCTGCAGTAAGTTACAATTGAAAAAAACATAAACCTTTAATAATTATATAACCTGTTTAGAAATTATGCCATTAATACATTTTTTTGCGGAGGCCAGAGAACCGTTAAAGATATCATAATTAAAGCGCATTGAGTTATAAAAAGAGCACATTCGATACAGAGGAGAGTGAGAACCGAGACGACTCCTGCATGTGGGAAGTGTGAATGTCTTTCTATTATTTTCTATTATTTACTGTTAACCCTCTTAAAACGATTATTGGTTTTCAGTATAAATGTAATAGTTCTTTTAGCCACAGTTTTATTTCTACAAAGACACTATTTTTGTTGTCTACAATGATCAGATTATATTTTTGTTATTGCGTATAAGCACATGCGGTGTTATTATAAAAAATACTTAAAACACTCCTTAGACATGCGTTTAGCTAAATAGAGTCTAAAAATTAATCAATGTTTCAGGTATGTTTAACGTTCTCTATAACAAAACACTGCTTAGCAAGCGTTTAGTGAAAACCGCTTCTAAGCGATTCTTTCATTCATTCATTCATTTGGCTTTCATTCATTCTTTCACATTCATTCTAAGAAAAATGCGTATCGAAGCATAAAATGGAACGTCACAGAGGGCCTACTACGATTCAACGAAAACGAAATTTCGCTATACCTATCTCTTTCACTCTTTAGGTATAGCATTATAGAGTGAAAGGGACGGGAGCAACGAAGTTTCGTTTTCGTTGAATTAGAGTAGGCCCTCAGTTGTCAGCTGCCATCCTTTAAAATAAAATTTCAAAGTTTCAAGGTTAAACGCGTCTTAAACAAGCGCAAGCTCCTGTTTAAATTTAAACTATGTCTAAGGACTATTTAGCATTAGGCAATAACTAAACAAGGTTTTGTATTAGAGTTTTATTTAAACGCGTGTTTTATTTAAACATGTGCTTAATTTTTTTGTACTGACACCTGATTTTTGAAAATATTGGACACTACAAAACTCTAAACGAATAAGTCCTTATTATCAAAGAATAAAAATGCTTTCAGAAAAAATTCTTCGTCGAGGCTTATTTCAAAGAGAATACAAATTTGTCTTCAGTTTTAAATTCTTAAAGTAAATGTAGCATAAAAACGGATTTGTCTTAAAAATAATCCAGGTTTTTGCTTCAATCAAAATAGAAAGTCCGATAATCCAGATGAATATTGCCAAACAAAGGCGACAAGTCTCTAAATCTTGGCCTCTGTGCTAAGTGCACACTAATAGCGATAGAGATATAAAGCTGTAATCTGTTTTTGTCCTATATGGCGCCAGAATGAATAAGTCAAAGTAACTGCACTCTGTTTCAAAGATAGTTGGTTAGATTTCCACCAAGGACATATTTGGTTGTGTTACAGATGAATAATTAAATTTTTACTAGTTGTTGTCTTTTGTATAATTTATTACTTGAAAATTAGTATTTATTTAATTTTTACATAAAGAGGGGAGAGATTTTTAAGTAGTACATAGTAGACATGAGCAGACCAGTCCCCACTGGCGGCACCCGTTCACGAGTACGATGCATGAACCAGCCATCGTTTCGCTCAACCATATTTTAGGGAACATAACGACCCGACGCTTGAGACATTTAAGTGAGCATGACATACAGGATAAAGGATAAAATAATTTTAACTACAGGATAAAATCATTTTAACAAAAATAACATTATATTGATTAAATGTGCTGCAAACCACAAATATTTTTGGTCGTATGAAAGATATCATTTACAGCAATTCAGTCTTATTGTATGTATATGTTTATTTTAGCATATCTCTACTGGACGCACATCTTTATTCTCGACTTTCGACGATAGCAGCTAATCCCGAGAAAGCATCGTTTCTTACAAACAAGATTACTTACAAAAATCTCGGAAAATGAAGCATTCTGTACAATACAAGTCGGACTTCCCTCTTAAGCTAAGTAAATGTTGAGAACTATTAAAGTAATTAATGGCGACGACCGAAGCGGCTTTTGTGTTAACGAACGTTTTTTTAAAGATAATGTCACAAGAACATTACTGCAAATTAATACTTAATTGATACTTGGAGATGAAACTATTATTACTTATTTCGAAAACATTATCTATAAGTACGGTAGATAATAAAAATGAGAAGTGAATTTTACCATATGCAATGAGTATATTACATAGGTAGCTTTTAGCAGTGTTAGATAGATAGATAGATAGAAAATTCTTTATTGTACACCAAATTAAAAATAAAACAAAAAAACAGTTGCAAAAGAAAAGTAATACAATTGGCGGCCTTATCGCTATAATTAAATGAAAACCGGGGGTGAAGAAAATAATAAAAACTTTTACTTTACTTTACTTTACTTTAAATAAACGTACATACATAAATACGTACATGATATAGGAACACTGTGCAGCAGGACATTACTTCTCTAAAAGGAAAAGCTTTTTTATTACAATTTTAAACACATTTAGTGATTGCGCTTGTCTTATAGTAACTGGGAGAGAATTCCAGAGACGAGCAGCTTGTACAGTAAAAGATGAATCGTAAAAAGAAGTGACATGTGACGGAATCTCAAGGCTCAGACTCTCTGATGACCGCAAAGAACGCGAATGTGAGCAGTGAAGGAAGTTAAAGTTATCTTTAAGATAGTGAGGGTAAGTAGGATTGTGCAAAATGTTAAAAAGAAGAGATAGAATGTGAGTATTCCGGCGAAGACGAATAGGAAGCCACTTGAGTACAGAACGGTAATGAGATACATGGTCATATTTGCGCAAACCAAATATGAATCTTATACAAAAATTTTGAAGACGCTCAAGTTTATTTAGCTGGTCCTCCGTGAGATCAAGAAAGCAGGCGTCGGCGTAATCAAGAACGGGAAGTAGCAGAGACTGCGCTAACGCTAATTTAGTGGTAGTTGGTAAAAAGTTACGTAGTCTTCTCAATGATGCAGCGGAAGCGTATAACTTACGGCTGACAGCCTGAAGTTGCGGACCCCAACAAAGAGTATCGTCCATAATTACCCCCAAATTTTTGACCGTCTTTGAATATGGTATATCGACACCACTAAAATTAACTTTTGGAAGTGAATTAAAATCAACCCTTGACAGCAATCGGGAGCTACCTACTATAATTACTTGAGTTTTTATAGGATTAATCTTAAGGCCAAAAGCTTGGCTCCATTTTGCGATGCGACACAGGTTGTTATTCGTAGCATTTACAGCCTCAGCCAACTTCGGAAGCGGTGCTTGACTGTAAATCTGAAGATCGTCTGCATAAAGGTGGTAGGAACAGGAAAGGTTATGAGAAATAGAATTAATAAAAATTGCAAAAAGAAGAGGGGATAACACGCCTCCCTGCGGAACGCCTGCTGTAGTGACACACCATGAAGAGAAGTTCTCATCAAGGCGGACTCGTTGCTTGCGTCCGTATAGGTAACAGTGAAACCAATCAATTACCGTCGGAGATATGTTGAGAGTACGCAGCACTGCAAGGAGCACATCAAAATCGACCGTGTTGAATGCATTGCTGAAGTCCAATAATGTTAGCACAGTAAGGTGTCCATTTTCCATTCCAAGACGAATATCGTCAGTAATTTTGACTAATGTAGTGACAGTGCTATGACCGGGACGGAAACCAGATTGGAGAGGATTAAAAAGACAATGACGGGAAAGGTACTTACTTACTTGCTGATGAACAAGACGCTCCAGGACTTTTGATAAGAATGGAAGAATGGATATGGGGCGATATTCATTAGGAGTTTGAGGATTGGAGACTTTGGGTAAAGGAATAATTTGGGCGTATTTCCAACAAGAAGGAAACATTGCATTGGAAATTGAGCTGTTGAAAAGAAAAGTAAGGATAGGAAGGATGATGCTAAGGATAGGCACTAACATATTGCGACTGATACCATCGATACCAACTGCATTAGAGGTGATCGACATAACGCACTTCTCAACATCACAATCCGATAATTGCTCAAGAAGAAACGGAGAATAGTCTGGGATTGGTTGAGCAGATAGATGGATTAAAGTATTGGTCTTATCAGCGTCATTCATATAAGACGAAGAAGAAAAATGAATATTAAGAAGATCAATATTAATACTATTAGAAATTGTGCTCTCCTTAGACTTACCAATCCCAAGTGACCTTAGAAATTTCCACACTTTCGATGTGTCTTCATTTTCTACTGATTTATGGATATGGCGACGAAATGCATCCCTACACACCACATTGCAGCGATTTCGGACTTTGGTATACATATCTTTGTTATGTGCACTGGGTCGACATTTATATTTATTTTTGGCAGCAGCCTTTTTATGCATCAACGATTTTATGTCATCAGTAAGCCACGGTGCTGGCAAATGTTTCAGTTTTATAGGTCTGATAGGCGCATGTTTATCGTATAACTGAATAATTAATTTATTAAAGACTTCCACCTGTTCATCCACAGTCTGAGCGTCAAACACTGGAGACCAATCGATGTTCCGCGCATCATTAAGAAACCTCGCGTGATCCATACCACTAAAGTTGCGCTGAAGAATTATTTTCGGTTTGGCTTTAGGAGGACGAATTTTATAGGACAAATAAATAAGGTCATGATAAGAAAAGGCGTCGGCTGCGCATTGACCGTAACTTGCAACATGCTGTGGAGAAGACAATATTATTAAATCAAGAAGAGATGGTGTAGAATTTGGAAAATGATGAGTAGCACTAAGAGGAAGAATATGCATGTTATTGGAATTGACTATTGCTTGAAGAGAGGAAGTTCGATGATCGTTTTTAAGGAGACAAGTGTTAAAATCACCCATAATTATTGAGTGCTCATAAGAGGGAATAAAGTCATCTAACAGTTTTTCGAAGGATGTAAAGTAGTCAACGCGCAGCGACGGACTGTAAAAAACTCCAAGCAGAAGCTTGGTTTTGGAGAGGATAATCTCTACCAACAGATGCTCACCTGCGTTGCGAGACGGTGGCTGTGATGAGGTGCTAATGACAGTGTAAGGAATGTGTGCTCTTAAATAAATAGCTACCCCCCCACCAACAGAGCCAGTGCGATCATTACGTATTAGACAAAATCCAGGCAAAGCATAAGAGGAGGAGGGCAAGCACTGTTTCAACCAAGATTCTGAAACAAGAATAGCATGAATATTTTTATTGTTCAACGACGCCAGCATATCAGAGTAGTGAGCCGGAATACTTTGCGCATTAATATGTATAACATTGAAATTTTTCGGAACACCAGAAAACTGAGATTCAAGAGTATCAGAAAGCGAAGGAATACTAACAAAGCTATTGTCACTGCTGCTGCAACGATCTGATGACAGTGACACATACAATTCGTCGTCGCTGCTTACCAAATCAGACATAATTGATGTTATTAAATCCTAAAATGATTACTGTGCCTTTCTATTGTTTATTCTTTTAAATAATGGCTTCGTGCGTTTAGCACATTTAGCCAGTGTCAAGTAAGAGGTATATTATTAATTTATAAATCATTGTTAATGAGAATGAGTGGTGATAAAGATGATAATTGGTAAATGAGATGCCCTCCCCCTAAACCCGTTAATTTCTCAGTAAAGATGTGGGTCTATACTGAGATCTCACATGGATGTTGCACTGTTTTGTTTCATTTGCTAACACTCATGTATGTTCACAAACACTTGACGGTTAATAATCCACCGTTACTACACATTAATGTTAGACATATCACAAATTTTAGAAAATAAAACAAAACTTAAGACATGAAGCTTCACTTTCCCGCCAAGAAGTCCCGCCTTTTTTCTTTTTCTTTTAAATAATGGCTTCGTGCATCTAGCACATTTAGCCAGTGTCAAGTAAGTAATTTTTAAATGATTTATAGTAAATGAGAATGAATGATGATAAAGATGATAAATCGAAGATGAAATACCCTTCCCTAAACCCCTTGAGTCCTCAGTAAAGATGTGGGACTATATTGAGATCTCACATGGACTCCTTGAGAGAATATGAAAAGTGATTTTGCACTGCTTTGTTTGATTTACCAACACTCATATATATTCACAAACACTTAACGGTTAATAGTCCACCGTTATTACACATTAATGTTAAAAATATCACAAATTTTAGAAAATAAAACAAAACTGCAAACATGAGGCTTCACTTTCCCGCTAAGAAGTCCCGCCTATATATTTATAAAGTATGTTTTCTTTATATTTTTTAAATAAGTTAGTGTAAATAACAACAGATTACAACTGCTGAAAAATTCCTGAATATATTGTCATTTTCAGTCCACACCATGGTACGAGGGTAGCACGTGAATCTTTTGTAAGGAAATATAAACATATTGTCAGTTCAGTATTACATTGATTGTCGCTGAAATCCTGAAGTCATGCTCACACATAGATGCATGCATCATCTGTCTATTTTTATCCACTGCAAGAAGCAGGTCTGCCCAGTGGCACGCCACTAATCGCAATTACCAGCTCTTCGCTTTCATAAGCAGAAGCATCACGTATAGGAAACACATCTTTCAAAACATTGCCGCAGAAGTTCTTTATGTCATTATAACTTTACCTTTAGTCGTGGTCCTAACTTTTTGTTCACTGAGAAGGTAAACTGTACAGTGACCGATTTCAGAAAGTAACGCTTGAATCACTTAAGACTTAAATTGTAATAAATTACTTGGGCGTTGTCAGTTCATGAAATAATAATAATCATTTATTGGTGCATCATTAAAAGTTGTGAAAAGGAACTCATTATAAGTATCTCATTTTAAATATCTCGGACACTACCTTTGCGAGGACCTTAAAGATCAGATGGACATTGAGCGTGAGCGCAGGGCTCTAGCGGCTAGGGGTAATATGTTGGCCCACAGTTTGCTCACTGCAGTTATGAAGCAAAGATAACGCTCTTTAAGGCATACTGCCAAAACTTTTACACAGCGGCTTTGTGCACCAACTATACTAAGAAGGCCTGGTATACCTTAAAAGTGCAGTACAATAACTGTTTCAGGATTCTGATGGGACTCCCTAGGTGGCCGCTATGCGGCAGTGCATCGGCGATGTTTGCAGAGGCCAGAGTCGATGATTTTTGACCGATAATTCGCAAAAAGACGGGCTTACTTCTAAGCAGAATGAGATCTAGTCCCAACAGAATCCTGAACATGTTAGTGAACAAGTTTGATGCACCAATTTTTAGGCACTTTGTGTCTGTATTAGTGCTTCAAAAGCCACTGTTATTTTTGTAGATTTTTTTTAAAAATTATTATTATATTTGCTAATACTAGTCTTTAAGTTGTGTAAATTATTAACAATTGGATCATTGTTGTCAAATAAATGAATTTAAATATTATTATTATATTCCACCACTGCTGGACACAGATCGGTCTAACGGCACAACATGTGGCTGGATCTTCAGTTCTTCGCCTCCATAAGCAGAAACATTAAAAAGAGGAGTTACCTTTCCCGAAACTTTGCCGCAGAAGCACTTTATGTCATTATTAGTTAGAGTTTTCCCCTCGTAACTGTTCTCACTGACGTAATTAAGTTTCTGCCACTGCTGAAATTCGCAGTTTTCAATTAAGTATTTCGGCTTATTTGAGTTATGTCCTGATAATTAGTTCCAGTCTTGGAACTGTCTGAGTTTGTATTTTGTTCTTTGAGGTTGCCTCGTTTATTTGTGTTATGATAGCAGTTTTCGCTAAATCTTTTAATCTATCATGCTATTAGTTCCTGTCCTCATACATTTTTGACGACCGATATGGTGTGGTGGTGAGTATACCCGCATTCCACTCCTGAGGTGGTGGGTTCGATTCCCACACACGACAAATATTTGTGTGTATAAATATGAATATTTGTTCTGGTATGGGTGTTTTTCTATGTATATTAAGTATGTATTTACAAAAAAAAAAGTATTTATGTATGTTTATCCGTTATTTATTATCCATAACACAAGTTCTTAATGATACTTATCTTGGAACTAAATAATTGGTGGAAGTGTAAGAAATATTTATTATTATTATTTCATTAGTGTATAATGGCTCCTGTTCTTTATTTAGGTAAATCACCAATTCTAAACTCAATGTCACTAAATTTAAATAACTAGGTATCATATGTACAAGTACTTTTCTATTCTCTTAGTCTTAAGTGATCTTTATAATAAGTCTTGTATTTGATTTAACACGTCTTTTATCCTGTTTTGCTTATTACACACAAATTTGAATTGCTATCTAGATTACATACCTTAGTTCTTAAGATTTTTATTTGTAAAATTGTATAAATAAATAAATAGAACTTTTATTTTTGATCGGTAACAAAATGCCTTTTTGCTCCCGGCCAAGGGGAGAGAGAAGAGTGTTCACTGCGGCAGACGCGACTGCCAGCAGTCCTACCACTAAAAATCTTCCGACAACGCCCATCGCTGTTTAAAGGGGGCAGGGGGCCAGTGCCAAGGTTGAAAGCTTCTGACACCCCGTCCTCGGCCCGGTTCTAATCTGAGGGAAGACCAAACCGGAAGGTTCCTCAGAGAGGCACAGTTTAGTAAATATACAAATAGTGACTATCGTTTAACATTTTTTCATTATATTAATTAATCAGTCCATTGTCAATGCTATAATAATATTATTTTTTTCTTTTTAGACAACAGTAATCCATTTTGTTAGTAACAATAGTGTTGTTAAGAGTGTTAGTAATTAAAAGGCTGTCTGTAAAACGCATTCATCCGTTACCAATAACTTTTTTCAAGTTCACAAAATCAAAGACCTGTCAGCTCCCTTGTTTAACAGCCCGCAGTAACGATCGTCAGACCTTTTTTGTTAAACTTAAACTCATCTCAGCCCATTAACATCCCACTACGTAGCAGGAGCCTCCTCTCACTTACCGAGGTGCGAAGGTAAGTATTGGGTCATACTCTACCACTCGGACCCAGTGCGGATTGGCGGAGGCAGGTGTGTGGCTTAACGATTATCACATTTAGTGATAACCGGTACCAACGGCTTAACGTGCCTTCCGAAGCGCGGAAGCGCTTGATATCTAATGGTCATAAATAGTCCTCCATCCAAAGAGTGACCTCTGTAAACTCTGCTTTACTTCGGTAATCGTTTCTGATCATATCACCGCGGAGCTACGAGAGCTTCACTAAATTTTGAATTACTACTCATTTCATCGTCTCAGCCCATTGACGTCCCAATACTGAGCACGAGCCTCCTCTCACATATCAAGGTGTGAGGGTATTGGGTCATACTAAACCACGCTGACCCAGTGCGGATTGGCGGAGACAGGTGTATGGCGTCCTGCTGTTAGAATTTATCAAGCCGCCCATTAGGTCTCTAACATGGCTTAACGACTACCACATTTAGTAATAACCGGGACCAACGGCTTAACGTGCCTTCCGAAGCACGGAAGCGCTCGATATCAAAATGCCACACAACCGGTCACCCATCCAAGGACTGACCTCTGTAAAATCTGCTGTACTTCGGTGATAGTTTCCGACCACCTAGCACCGCAGAGCTACGAGCGCTTCACTTCACTACTCATTTACTTCAAGTAAAATATTGAGCAAGGTGCTGATGAAAGCAATTTTAGATATTCAGAAAATACACGGCATAAAGTGTTTCAAATCTACGAAAACAGCTTAAACTTTTTGCTATTAAACTTTTACCATTAAGAGTACGCGTGCAACTAAAGCGCAAATTGTTGGATAGACACGGCTTTAATATTTGTTACTTCATTAAGAACTTATAAGGAAGTGATAGCCTTCAAAATTATCAATTATACACAATGAGGCACAGACAAATTCTTAAGGCCTATTTTTTAGTATAAGACTTAAATACAAATAATTGTAGAATTATTTTTAAAAAATCCGACTTTTTCAAAGTTGTTTTGCTGGACTTGCTTGATATTTGCTTTTTTTAAATGTACTTTATCAAGGAGTGATAGCAATAAATATGAGTTACACCCTTAGAATAGTAACATTATATACCTAAAATTAGTTTATACTGTTGTAAATTTATTTTTTGGCTTATGCATTTACTGATAGATTTATTTAGCATTTATAACCAGCATGAACAGTCTTTATAGCGAAATGCAACTTCAATTGACAAATAATTCTACAGTTTTAAGTGGTTTCAGTGTGAAAGCATAATTCGGTACCTGTTAACCCAAGTTGCCTGCTATTTAAAGGATTGTATACAAGAATGACGATTATATTCATTATTACATAAATAGTTATCATGGGTTAATACCTGAACTGATAGTTCCTGTATCTTATCTACACAATTTTGTTCCAAACGAGGTCTCCACTATGAAATGCGAAAAGAAATTGTTATCCTTCACAACTTTTTCCATAACACTTTTCTTTTTTCTCTTTCACCACAAGTACAAGAAAAAATAAATGTTATTATTTTACTAAAATAAAACCTGTACCTCTTCAGTTTTTATTGCGATTGTAAAATAGTAATTTCGAGTCAATAACATTTAAGATATTGGAACAAGTAAATTTTATAGACCAGTAACGATAGCATCGCGCCACTTCTGATAAAATCTTCACGATTTTATTGACCGAATCTTCGGTAGGCTGAAACCGTAGACATAAAGACCATGGAACTGAACTATGCATTTCTACTATAACTACTATTTTAAATTAAATTAAATTTAGTTGCATTTCAAATGTATCACAGATGACAAATAATATAAATAAATCATTATGCCGTAACTTTGTCGTTGGGTACAACGGTACGAGAACCCAATGCCTGTGCGTAAGAGCGCGTTCCCACTATGTCGTGACGACAGCAGATGATCGTGTAGTTTAATGTGTCATGGTATATATCTTTAAATAGAGGTGTTAACGTATACATAGAGCGCCACGATTTACTTTCGTCTACGACTTTTTTGCGGTGACGACAGATTGTCATGGCAGTGAGAAAGGCTAGCACGACAGTCGTAAAACGATAATAATACGTTAAGACTAAATAGTGATGCCAAAACAAGTATCTATCGTGGCCACGATAAAATTTCGTCTGGTTGTTTCTAATTTGTAAACGACAAAGCGACTGCCGTGAAAATGTCGCCATCCAATGAGAACGATTAATAAGTAATATTTTACTAACACGTCGGTAGACGTTTTTATACTTTTTGCCCCTTCCGTCTAGCTATAGACACTCCCAGAAGTCGGCCAGTTACGCCATGGCCGCATAAAGAGGTAGGGGGGGCGCGACACACTGCGCTTCTCTGTGGAGGTCCTCCCGGTTCTGATCCTGGGGACGTTGGCCGCGGGCGGGGTGCCAGAATCTACAAGCGCAGGCACTGGCCCCCTGCCCCTTTTTCAACAGCGGTGGGCGTCGTCGGAAGTTTTTTAGTGGGTAGGACTGCGGTGGTCGCGTCTGCCGCAGTGAGCCCCACACTACCCTTTCGATCCTCCTATTGGCCGGGAGGCAGTGCGTAAACAGCATTTTTAACGGATGATAAAAAAAAAAAGGATATAACTTCATGTGTTTATATTAAAGATCCAATTTAACAGCTTGACGCCGTATCTGCCTCCCCAATCAACGCTGAATCCACGTAGTGGAGGATCACCTAAAGCCCTTTCGACTTTAGTTTGTGGATTATAATCTACGTTAAAATTATTAATGGAATGTACTGCACTCAGAACGTAAAAGGTTTAGCTAAGCACGAATATTTTTGCCCAGTTTTCTAAAATTTGCATTTATTAACCAACGGATTAATATATGCGGGAGTGCAGACTTGTGCTGGTTACACACTAGCTAGACGATTCCCGGGATAAATACAAATAAAAGATCGTATAGCAGAATTTTTACTGCGTGTCTTTTGCATCTTTAGGTTTAACAGACGCTGTTATTTGTGCGAACATAACAGTGCCCGGTAAGCGGCAACAGACTCACCACCTATTGCGTGGAACCAACTGTATAATTGGCGAAGTGTGGGCATATAATAAGCCTCTGCCTACCCTTTCGGGGAAACAGGAGTGAATGTATATATGTTATTTATCAATTCAATGATCATAACAGCTTTTTTAAGCCCGATTTGAATAAATTACTTTGATTTTGAAACAACAGTTGTGTACAGCTGTGGTTTCGCTGGTAAATTAATAAATATTCTCCTACAATCACACCAATTATTTAGTAGGTACTAAGATAAGTATCACTAAGAACTTGTGATATGAATATTAAAGAACGGATAAACATACTTAAATACCTTTTTTCTGTAAATACATATTTGATATACATAGGAAAACCCCCAGATCAGAACCAATATTCATGTTCATGCACGTAAAGATTTTTGCTATGTGGGAATCGAACCCACGACCTCTGGAGTGAATTGCAGGTATACTGACCTCCACGCCATATCGGCTCGTCCACTTTTTTCTTACTTTGCTCTAAATAATACCGTTATTACTTAAAGTAAAATGAAGACCTAAAGACTATTTCGAGGGATTAGACGCACCGAATCGCTCGACATCACATGGCACCCTTACAGATACATATTATCGAATGACTGACAATTCACTAATTCTTCATTCATTTCATTGATTCACTCATTGACTGTATGACACATTTCTACACCTGTGTTCGTTGCCGAAGGAGTTATGTCTAAAAAATCACTATATTTCCACATAAAAACACGAATGTACACTAGGTTTGGAAAATAAAATATTGCTGAGAAGTGTCTTTTGCCGCGTTGACTGTGTAAAAGTCCACATCTTGTACATTGGACTTGGCGTCAGCGTGGTCAGCGGCGATTTGGCCCAGTTGCAACATCTACGTGCAGCGTCGACCCTTTATACAGACGTAACACTTCTTTATTCCTTTATATGTGTGCATAACATGTAATTCATATATAAACCTTACAATTATCTGCAATAAATAGATTTCAACCGTCCGTGTTGATGAGACCCATCATTCCTCTTTCTACATCTCCTACTGTCAGCCGGGGCTACATCCCGGTACAGTTCCTTCCCTTCTTGCTGGTGGCTAGGGCACCCCCTGGTACAACACTCCCTTCCCTTCCCATCCGCTGGTGGCCAGGGCGACTCCTTGGTACAGCACTCCTTTCCCCTCCGCTGGTGGACAGGATGCCCCCTGGTACAGCATCTCATCCCTCCTTCCTCTTACTGTGCGAGTGGTGAGCGGCAGCTGACAACCGCATGCAGACTACCGTACAGACTGACTTTAGTGAATATTTCCTATCGCCCAATCTCGCGACTACTAGTGTTTGTATGATATAAAATGCACTTGCTAACTTACAGAACACTCCAAGACGCCATCAAGTTAATTCCTAAAAAAGTAAACATTAGCAAAATATGACACGAGGGCATAAGCATAAAAGAACAATAATTTGAAATCAAACTTTTGCAATATATTTTTGGGGCGATGCTTATTCCATTTTCTTTATGTCTATGGTTGATAGGGAAAGAAAGTGATAAAACGTCTGCAAAGATATCCTCTAAATGAGCCAAGAAAACGGGAGTGACAAATTGGCGAAAGGGCTGAAATTACAGCAGTTTGTCCTTGTAAAAATATCTAAGGATTCTTTTTTTTTTTAATTCCATGTATTTGTTGATGGGGATTTAGCAGATATTGGAATATATGCACTTCACTTTTATGTGCTAAGTTATTTGTGCATAAAGAACATGAATGTTTGCCTTCGAAAATAACAACCCATGGCAATCGTGCTTGTTAATATTATAAAATCAGCGAAACAACAAAAAGGATTTCTTAATTGTACAGGCAGATGGTACATTTTACCTTCAAGCTATTTTATTATTCGTTTAGCAAACATGTCTTCCTATGACACCCTGCTGTTTAATTATGCAATTAGTATTGATTAGGAAAAATTAAAAAGCTTGATGATAAATGCCTCACAACGAGTCCCCTAACCTAGATCTGAACTTTGTGCACTACCCTTATTTTCAGTGATATACCATAGGGTTTACTCTCGATAAAATAAAAAATTCGTTATGTAATTTTGAATGAATTTCATATCATGCAACAGGTGTCAACCCTATGAAGAATAGGAATGATTTTTTCAATTTGTCAAGAGTAAACGCTCTGTATGTGGTCGTAGCGTACGAGACCTCGTCAGTATAGGCACACACATCGCCGTTTTTTGGCTGAGTATACCTATTTTGAACGGTTATTATGACACAAACCTCCTGGTCTATTCTATGGTGATATTTTCCAAACAAGTCCCGCGGAGCTCGCAAGGAATGCTTCAGTCGATTATGAATAAAGAAATTTTAAATTAAAACCGCTTTCTAACAATGATATGGAACAATTGAATGCAAAATAACGTTCAAAGCAAAGTAAAAGCTCTCATTCCAGTGCTCAACCAAATAGGTGAGCACTGCTGATCCTTCACACAAAAACCTTCCAAATGCCAAACAAACACTACAACATTTCGAAAATCCAGAAAAATAGCAAGAAAACTTCTGTACATTTTACCTTCCGGCTATTTTGTGATTCGTTTTGCTCCACCTTTTGTTGGATTGGACACCGGATGTATTCGGAACATGACGTAGACACGGAGGAACAAAGCACGGAACTAAAATGAAATACCTCTTTAAAATTAAATGAACTTTGGTTCATTGTAGACTTGTTTTAACGCAATGTTCCGACAAAACTTTCTGTTTATAAAACGATTAAGGTTTATACTTTTGTTTAAAAAGAAAATACTTCTATGTGGTGATTTTATTACATATTTTTACTAATGCTATTGCATTGTATGGTGTTTTTGTTGTAGATTTTTATCATGTAGTAATGTTCAGTTGGATTTTTTTATTCAGAATATGATTGTATACTTCAAAGGCTCATAAATCTACACATAGGAGCAAGAAAATGTATTTTTTTGTTATTCTTTCTAAGAATATTAAGTTTTTCATAATTCATAAAAAATCTGATCAATGTAGTGTAAGGTAGTAGTGTGAGGTTTAAGAAAACATCTATTCCTTTATTTTTAAGAGACTTTAGTCCCGTGTTTTTTTTTACGTATCTACGTCATGTTCTCAATAAATGCTAATAAGAAACAAATAAAGATACATTTATTAACAGCCGATATAAGTACACTTCATTTCTTGACAAAGCCAACCTCACCTGCAAGTGGTGCACCTGCCGATAAACGCACGAGGCTCTGGCGAACATAACAGTCCCCGGTAAGCGCAAATTGGCTCGCCATCTTTTACGTGGGACCAACATTATAATTGGCGAAAACTATATAACTGGAGAACTGTGGGCGTATAATATACCTCTGCCTACCCCTTCGGGAAAACAGGCGCGATATTATGTTATTATGAAAAATTTGAAAGCAAATACAATTGTATGGCCATACAAAGTTCGCTAGATCAGCTACTTAATAATTGTAAGCTAGTTAACGTAGTTTTATTAACGTGTTGGCTTTCCTACAACTGAAAAATATAAATATATATGTAAGCGAAAAATGTTCGGAGTATCAGACCCCGCAGTTAAACCGTACTTGGGACTATGTTATAAATAAGTTGTTATAACCTGTACTTACTAAACAATTAATAATAATAAATATCATTCAAATATGTGTGTATCTCATACGCACACGTTTGTACACACATGCAGGAACTGTTTTCATGCACGCAACGATTTTTCATCTACCATTTCACAGAAGAGTTGTTTTCACTGGACATAAATCAACCTAAACAATGGGAACTGGTCAACCCTGGTTATTGTTCACAGTGCAATTTGAATAGTAGACGTTTTATAGTTTAAGCTGTTTAAAAGTACTTTATATTTGTATAAGTTCTTGTTGTTTCAAAGTAATTTGTACTGGCGTTATTTTAATATTATAATTGTCCATGTCCAGTGCTAACTGTTTTTGTTTTAAGTGGTACTGGGGGCCAACCGCCGAGTTCGATGGCAATCGATTATATGGCAAAATGGATTTTGAATTGATTCTGTCGTACCGCCGAACTCATGGAAATCGAAACAAAATGGCGTTCACCATTTACCTATTGGTCTGTCACGGACTGAAGGTCATGAATGAGAGGTGGCTGTCGGCAGATTCCTCGGTACGGATTAATGAACGCAAAACAAAGTTAGATCTAAATGGATTACCGGTAATCCATCGAATTCGGCGGTAGGCCCCCTGGTATGACTAACCTCGTAGATACAGTAAATGAAGTCTGTAGCAAGATCATAGTGCAATTTTCTAAAATATTTTTTTTATACTTTTTGGTGAATTATTTAGGTCGCTGTCTCTTACCTAGTCGGTCTCCTACCTAAGAGACTGACGTATACAACCTTTTCTAGTTCGAGGTCGCTTTTAGAGGACCTTGACTACAAACTAAAACAATATAGATAAAATAAGGAACGGTGAGGTCGTTCCTTGTTTCATGGAACTGTTATTTCAACTTGCAATTGCCTCTTGCTTTATGGGTCGAATAAAATGAATAATCATCATCTGAGCTCATTAACGTTCCACTATTGAGCGCTAGCCTCCTATCACATACCAAGGTGCGAGGCTGTTGGGTCATACTTCACCACGCTAACCCAGTGAAGACTGTCGGAGGCAGGTGTATGGCATCCAGTGTTTTTCAAGGCGCCCAATAAGGCCTTAAACATTTACGATTCACGACTACCAGATTTAGTGATAACCGGGACCAACGGCTTAGCGTGCCTTCCAAAGCACGGAAACGCTCGATATCAAATGCCTTACAAACAGTCACCCATCCAAGGACTGACCTCTGTAAACTCTGCTTTACTTCGGTCATCGTTACCGACCACCGAGCACTGCGGAGCTACGAGCGCTTTATGAAATGAATAAATTTAAAATAAAATGAATGAAATTATGTATAATATGTTTCCATTTATAAACTTCGACGACCGATATGGCGTGGTGGTAAGTATACCCGCACTTCGCTTCTGAGGTCGTGGGTTCGAATCCAACACAGGAATATTGAGTTTATGAGCATGATTATTTATAAAGTATATATTTGCAAAAAATATATATTTATATATGTTTATTTCTTTTTGATATCCACAATACATCTTCTAAATAATAAATAATAAATATTTTCTAACAATTACACCAATTATTTAGTTCCAAGATAAGTATCATTAAGAACTTGAATCGGACAAAGATACATAAATAACCTTTTGTTTTGTAAACATATACTTAATATATATATACTTAATACGCACACAAATATTTGTCTTGTGTGGGAATCGAACCTACGACCTTGGAGCGAAAAGCGGGTGTACTCGCCTCCACGCCATATCGGTCGTCCGATACTTACCTTGATACTAAAATACTGAGAGTGATTGTCAGAAAATATTTATTTATTTATTTTTACAAAGACTTCGAATGAGAAAAGGAAAACAATACATAGGACACATACAGGTTGCGAAGAACCATACTGTTCTTAATTCACTATGTCCAGGGATCACGTTCACACGCCAACGATTTGTTAAAGCATTGATATTGTTCGTTAAAATCATTCATGTATTCAAAATTTCAAAAAATGCATTAGTTATTTCTTTTGTTCCTATTTATTATTTTTTAGGTGGTTAGCTGGCATAGATTGCATTTAGAAGTAAGTCATCTTTGGTATTTTCCCTATTTAACATGGTGTATTTAGTTTATTTATGAATATGTTTCTTTTTAGGAATGTATTCGCAATTGGGACCAATTACATAGACGGGCCGCGCCACCAGAAATTTTAATTTTTAAATTAAGGCTTTTACCAGTACCGGATAGATTATTATATACATATCTATATATTATTAAAGTCCTTTTCACCTTGGATGATTTCTGTGACACTTCATCGTGTTCCGAACTACGCGTTTTTTCTTTAAAAAACAAAAATAATTTTACTCTTTATTATTTTTATTTTAAGGTGACGTTATTACGAAAAATGTAAAAATTTAATACCTTAAACTTTTAAAACAAAAAACAGTCTCGCTTAGTTTAATTTAATGAAATATAAAATAAAAAAGTACATAAAGAAAATACCTATGCAATTCTTGGCCGTGGAACGGAACGTAGAAAGAACATATAGCTGAGAAATCACATAATCGGCGGTCATCTTGTGATCGCTCGAAAATGCAGAGATTATATTAGAGGACTGGGAGCGGTAGGTCAGAATAGACAGGTGGAAAGACGAACTAATCATTATTTTTGGCGATATCGACTCTTTAAGCGATTCTGATAGTGATTTTTCAGAAAGTGACCAAAGAATTAAGTTTTTTTTAAATTCTGTTGTATTTTACCTTAATAAAACTGTGCAAAATATACCGTTTATGTATGTATGCACAATAAACTTTCAATATAATACTTATACACCAACAATATTTAAGTTTTGGTTTATTTATCGATCGATTTAATTTCCTTATAAATTATTATCGATTATCGGAAATATTAGATACGATTTCATTAAAGGACAACTCTACAAGTGTCAAAAATCGGTCTGTCATAGAACTCATCTTAGGTGAAAAGGATTACAGGTGTAAAGAGGTCCTATCACTACCTAAGCAACCTCACCTGCAAGTAGTGTACCTGCTGATCAACATACGAGGCTCAGGCGAACATAAAAGTTCCTGGTAGGCGGCAATAGGCTCGCCACCTATAACGTTGGACCAACAATGTCATTTGCCTCTGCCTATCCCTTTGAGAAAACAGCTTTATTGAGAGTTCAAGCCGCCTAATGAGGCTTCTCAAGTAGCTTTGTCTTAATTCCAGTACGCTACACACCTTCTGGAATATGAGTTGAACTTTAAGTATTATTTGTTTTTATATATACTCTCGTTTCAGCGTTGGTCGTGAAGACATCGTTGTTCTGAGGCTCCTATCTTACCTGAAGATGCCCTGTGTAAGGGCGAAACACGTGTCGTGTTGAATAGTTTCTCGATTTTTCGGGAAATTATAGTAGCGCGGGAGTTGTTACAAAGATATTTTTAATCCATCACTTGCTTACAATGGATTTCCGCAAAGTAACGCCTGAATCAATAAATTATTTTATATACCTCGTTTTTGACCCCGGCGTTATTAATCTAGCCATGGGCTTAAGCCAAGTGGTCAAGATTATTTGATGCTGCTAAAGAATCAATAGTATTGATAAGCGATATCCGTACTAGTTCAGTCTTTAAGAAAATATTATTTATTTAATTATGACTGCTTTTTGTAAAGTTGCAAATTTCATCATATCCTAGCATTGTCCCGGCCATATACTTAAACTTAGGGCCCAGGGTCTCCTCACTGGTCCAACCAGATTTGGCTGCATTTCATTTATTACATGAAGCGACTGTTGTCTGACCTCCGCAACCCAGAGAGATCATTTTATAGTTAAACCAGCTGTCAGGATGTTAGAATGTACTGACTGCAATAGATGTTCATGACAGCCGGGACCAACGGCTTCACGTGCTTCCCGAGGCACGGATCAAGCGATAAGTACGCACATAACTACGAAATTTCATAAATTGCAAATGGGTAATGTGGTAAATCTAAAGTGGTGATGAATTGATGAAGTTTGCGAGACTTGGGAGTAACCCCGGTTATAGATAGGACTAAAGGGCTTTGATGTGCCACATATGCTTTATATCATTTTGTTATTCAACATATTTTTTAGGTTAATATTTAATATTTTTTATTATTAATCCCTCTCACCTTCGCGAGAGGTGGCCTTGCCAGTAGTCAGGCGTTAACATGCCGAGATAATGATAATGACATTTCTCAATAATAAAAAGTATAAAGGGCCAAATAAAAACCATCTTTATAACATAGCATTAAGCAATAAAAATCATAACATTGTTAATCAAAATTCAGAACCCATAGTCGTGTAATAAAACCGTACATGAGCAAGTATGGCGTCATATGATAACGGTCGGTCGTTTCATGAATAAGTAATGCCCAAATAAAAATGCAAAATTATTAATTTGTTCGCAAAAGGAGTATGGGAGTATTTCATATAGGATATTTTATTTGTGGAGGATTAGCGATAGCCGTTGTTAAGTACTGATAAAGTACAGTATTAATAATAAATCTTTATAGCAACAAAGAGTTTTAAAAGTATAGTGAGAGTCTTGATCCTCAAACTAGCGTAAGCTGTATGTCGTCAACCAGGTTCTTCTAAAATATGTATATATAAATTAGGATGTTAAAATCTATCAGAAAATAAACTAAATAATTAATTTTGTTTTATATTCGTCAAAATGTTTCCCGTGCGAGGGAACTGATCTATATTGGTCGCCAACTTTTACTTATTGGTCTTATGACAACGCGCAGTGAAGCAAATCGCGCAGTGAAGCAAAACGCGCAGTGAAGCAAAATGCGCAGTGAAGCAAAACGCGCAGTGAAGCAAAACGCGCGTGTCGATATGTTTTCGGTAAATGCTTACTAAAATTAAAATGAAGTATTCTTTTTTAGCACGATCCATATGTTGACTGTTTCAATATTCTGCTAATGAGGTAACAAATTATTAATAAAAGTGAAAGCTATCCCTTGAACGTTTTCAAATTGATTTAAAACGCATACTTCGTAATTATTTTTTTAAATCTATCTATGGCGCGTTGAAGCATGCGTGCTAAAATCATGTTTTATGATTTTGCGTGCAGACAGATAGTGCACCGAGTTTAGGAAATATGTGTGCGCACGAGCGAATGTGTGGGTGCGTGCGTTATATACAGATCTTGTTACATACATTGTAATAAAGATCTTTTTAAAATAGCTTTGGCAAGATTGTTGCCCAGCGCAAATAAAAAATATTTCGTTAAGTTACTATAATTAATACATAATTAGTTTTCATACCTATACAAGCTGTCAGTCAGCTAGTGGAATTACATAAAAGAGTAGAGTTATAACATGAATATTACGGGAATTGGAACCATAAACGATCGCTAAATAAGGGTGTATAAGGCTCCCAGCAACATGTGAGAAACCCAAGCCAACCTCACCTGCAAGTGGGACCAACAATATAATTGGCGAAATCTGAGGTATAATATGCCCCTGCCTACCCCTTCGGGGGAACAGGCGTGCATGTATGTTTTTTCCTATTATTTTATGTGTTAGAAGATTGAGAGATTGGTTTTCTCGGCAATCTAAAACAAACAACGATTTGTGTAAAAATAGATTTCTACGTGCTGACGTGATTGCAGGTGATTTGTCCGCGGGATCCTAATATGTTGGCAAATATTAAAATGGATATTGTAGCTATGACTGAAATTTAAAGGATAAGGGATGGTATATTTATCAAGTAATGGACATAATTTAAAAAAAAAAAACAATCTTCTTAATCTCGTTAGGGTCTCTGAAAGACTGGACAATGGGCTAGTGATGACCCTTGAATGGCGAGTGTCCATAGGCGGTTTTAATTTCCATCAGGTCGGCCTGGCATATGCTTTAGTGCAACTTGTGGTATAAAAAACTAGCTTAGCATAAATCCTTCATCGATCTCCTTACTATCTCAAAATTAAAATATTTTCTTTACAAATATATCTTTTCTAGGCTGCAAAATAAACTTTAATTTCTCATAGATAAAGTGCATAGATCCAAAATACTAATGGTCGGGTTAACTCTCTACCTACAACTAAATATACCGGGAAAAAACAAGTTCCAATTAAAGAGTGGCAGCGACGACATATCGCTCAATTAATTCAGATTTACGATACACGCTGTTTGCTAGGAATGCCTACAAAGCGTGCTAGGCAACGCTTTTAAAGCAACAATTCTGAATAAGATAATATGTTATGGTCACCACAGCCCATTATTGATTCAGTAAATTTGACGTAGGTACTAGGTATGTCGTGTAGTTCAGTATACTAGCACTCCGCGCCTGAGGTCGTGGGTTTCAATGAATGAACATGAATATTTGTTCTGGTCTGGGTGTTTTCTATATATATTGAGTAAGTATTCTTTCCTGTATGGTGGTTTGAAATAAATATATTATTTTCTTTACTTCAAGTCTTTTAACCGGATCCCTTTCTCTTTTTTTAGCTGCAATTTTTTTTCAATTCAAGAGATAAGCCCACCTTTGTATTTGCTTAATTTGTATATGTGATTCTTTGTTTTGTTAAATGTGCAATAAAGGATTTATGTATGTTTATCTGTTTCTTAGAATCCATAACACAAGTCCTTAGTTGAATTTCTATAAATTATTTCATTAACATCTTAGAATAGTTATTTATTTATTTTATAAGCACGGACTTTCTCTCACGACTCAAGGTGAGAGAGAATTGGGTCATAGTTCACCACCAGTGCGAATTATCGGAGTCAGGTGTGTGGCATCCTGCTGTTGGAATTAGTTCAGCAGCCCAATGAGGCTGAAATGGCTCAACGACAATATAATTATTGACTACCGGGACCAGCGGTTGAGCGTGCCCTCCGAATCATAGGAAGCGCTCGATATTGAATTTCACACAAATGATCACACTGTATAGTGGTCTCCGACGCCAAACTTAGAAGAAGATTTCAACCGTTTTTATCTATTACTTTCTGTATTTATATACTTATTGGAGTGACCTTCAGAACGTGCTTCTATATAAAACCAAGCGTATATTTGGAATATATCCAAAAAACAGTGTATTTTGACTACCGATATGGCGTGGGTGTCAGTATACCTAAACTTCACTCCAGAGGTCGTGGGTTTGATTCCCACACAGGACAATTAATCTTTGTGTGCATGAACACGAATATTTTGTTCTGGTCTGGGTGTTTCCTTATATATGTTAAATAATTATTTATAAAAAAAAGTATTTAACTATGTTTATCCGTTGTAACATAAATTCTTAATGATACTTATCTTGGAACTAAATAATTGGTGTAATGGTCAGAAAATATTCATTTATTCATTCATATTCATTTCAAACAAGAAAGACATGCAGTGTTATTATTTTTATGTTAACCATCCTCTTTGCCTGTATGTCACATGCTGTGTATATCGCCTCGCTAACGAGATACGCTCGCTCTCACATTTAAACCAATATTGTCGATATTCTACAGTATTTGTTTTGTATGAAGGCTTTTGGAGTAAGGTTCAAATTTTGAGCCTACTTCAAAAAAATTAATGTTCTATGTTTGTCTGCATTTTTTATTTATTTATTTATTCATTCATAAAACTAACAACTATCTTTACAGGCACCAAACCTAATACGATAGAGTAGCTGAGCTTACAATACCTAAATATATGACTAAAGACTTTCACATAATTCTTATCTACTAATTACTAAACTACTACATTAACATCTACTGCAAAAGCAATATGCTGCTTTTGCAAATTCGTTCAGTGAACATGCAAATAAATCTATCTGGTCGGACAGTGACAGTGCATTGAGTACCCGCAGAGCCCGCACGAGCGGGGCGCGCTGCAGCAGGTTGGTGCGCGCACTGGGTAACGCCAGCAGGGTCGGCCGCCGGCGGCGTCCTACGTACTCATTCGGTACGCAAAGCTGAACCGTCTCTAAAATACGCGGATTGTGGACTTTACCGCGTAAAACACAAAATACGTAGGTGGCAAGCGCAACCTCCCGTCTCACCTCGAGTCTATAATATCCCACCATACCTAAAATAAACAGACTAGGGTACAGCAGAGGGTAGCCTGGGTACACGCCATATTGTTTCTTGTATAAAAACCTAAGAAATTTATTTCGATCATTATTTTATACTTTTCCTCGTGTGGAGACCAAACGACAGCATTGCACTCCAAGTGGCTTTTTACGAGTGCTTCGTACAGTGATTTCAAGGCACCTACATTAGTGAATTTGTTAGCCTGCCGCAATACCACCCCCAAATGTCGGTATGCTTTCTTGCATACGTCTATGATGTGCTGACGAAAAAGCAAGTTGCAATTAAAGCGTACGCCCAGATCTCTCACCTCCGTGATGCGCTTTAATGGTGAACCGTCCATTACATATTTGTACTGGCTTGGGCTGCGCGCTCTACTGAAAGATAGCACGGAACACTTAGCCACATTAAAGTACAACCTATTCTCTTGGCTCCACATGAGTACCCTATTGATGTCCTGTTGTAATGTGTCATGATCTGAGTTTTGTTTTATAATCGAAACTAATTTTAGGTCATCTGCATATAATAACGGTTTACAATTAACTACTACACCCGGGAGGTCATTGACTGTCAAAATAAACAATAGGGGCCCCAGATTACTACCCTGACTGACCCCCGACCTTGTAGGGTAGGGGTCCGAAAAGCATCCGCCACAGTCGACATACTGACATCTATCACGCAGATAAGAGGCAAAGAATGAGAGCGTGTGTGGGGTGCACCCCACACCGGCCATTTTGGATAAAAGTATGTCATTGTCGACTGTGTCAAATGCCTTTCGGAAATCAAAGTAGGCGACATCAACCTGTAGCCCTGCATCCACTGCCGGTACCAGATGCGACATCAGATCAAGCAAGTTACCCGTTGTCCCCCGCCCAGGACGGAATCGGTGCTGAGCGTCGGACAACTGAGCACTAATCTGCGGGTAGAGACAACAATGAATGGCCGACTCAAATACCTTGGTTGGTGTACACAGAACTGCCACGGGTCTATAATCAGTTGGAGCTGGCCCTCCACCTCCTTTCGGCACCGGTACACCTCGGGTTAACTTCCATCGGTCGGGATACGACGCAGTGTTAATACACACATTAAATGAATGTAATAAAGGCTTCACAAAAACCCTCTCACAATCCCTAAAAATGTATGGTGGGATGCCGTCCGGCCCCACCGAGCGCTTCGGCAGCAACCGGGCGAGCGCACGGCGCACGTCGCGTGGCGCGAGGGGCGTTAATGCAATGCGCGCACCCGGCGCACCCGCCGCTCGCCCACTGGCAGCCGCCACACTCAGCGTCGCCGGCTCCGGTGTATATACAGACTCAAAGTAGCGGGCAAACTCCACAGCACTCTCTGATTCGGTTAATACCCTGCCCTCTTTAATGATTCTGCGGTTGCTAGAGTGTCCTGTCTTTGCCCTAATAAAATTCCAAAACGCTTTCGGTTCTCTCGCAAGTTGGTATTGAATGCGATCTCTATACTCGTCATGAGCACGCCCTATCTCAGCTTTAACTCTCGCCCTACATTGTGAGAACGCCTCATAGTCCTCGTTAGACTTGCTACGCTTAAACCTTTTATGCAGTACATACTTAAGTTTTATGTCAATAATAATTTCTTTAGTATACCACACTGGGTATGTATACCTACGAGTGTTGTCTAACTTTGATTTTTTTATTGGTACATATGTATTAAAAATTGCATATATTGTATCGTAAAATGTGTTTAATATAGCCTCTAGATCATTTAATTTGCATAACTCGCTCCAGTCTATTTCACCTAATGCTTGATATAAGGTATGAAAGTTAGCCTTATTAAAGTTCCATTGTGCTCGGTTTATAACGTCATGATCAAATGGTGACGCCGACGCGCTCCCAGTAGTATCATGTATGTGTTAAAGGCAGATTGAATTAATGAAGCACTATACTAGACTATATGGCAAATTGTGAATGAATGAAAAACGTTTTTGTTGATATGGCTATTATGAGATCGTTGTTCTGGGAAAACCCAGATATATTTTTTTTTTCATAAAATGAGTTAACACAAATAATCGACTCAGTTTTCCATGATCTTCGTCTGCGAAATACAGTAGCATGATATTAAAACACAACAACTTAAATTAATATGTTTTTTAATAAAAATATTTTTATCTGAAATATCATTTGCCTATAACTCAAATTAGGTAACCATCTATTTACAGGGTTTTCCTAGAACAACGACGATATATGCATTTAAATATTGTTATAAATTTAAATATTGTCTTCTAAAACTTTCGCAACTTTCAAATTTATGGAAAATCTATTCAAAAAACAAAACAAAAAGTAATTTAAGTTGATTTCTTAGAAAGACATTTATCTAGCTCTAGCATTGAATTCTGATCATAAGTTATTTAATACAGTTAGGGAGCGTGTCTTCAAAATGCTCTAACTACATATAATTTCACATAACCATATGGAGAATACTAAGAATTTCTGTCTGCAGGTAATTGTGGCATTCTCCGAACTAAAATGTCACTTTATGAACTTTGTTAACTCTCTTGTTAATTGTGAAAACGAAGTTGGAGTAACAGAAACTAGTTCATTGTTAGAACTTCATAAGGAAGCCTGTTAATTTAACTGTAGTTCTTGAAAGTCGAGTGCTGTTGCATACATTAGCATTTTTAACAATTCTATTACCATTAGGGTAAATATTTAATTATCCATGTCATGGAAGTTAGGTGGCTTTTTTCTTTAAAAGCCTTTAATGTTTTTGTAATTGGGTATATTTTATAATCATACATTAATACATATTGTACACGCAGTGCCATCTATTATCGCGTAGGGAAGAATTCCGAGCAATATTATATAATCTGTACTCTTAGTTTATTTTTAATCTATGGTCATAGTTTTTTTTTCTTTTCCGAAACTTGTTGTTTTTCGACCACTTTTGCAAGACAATGTAAGAGGAACGTGTCTCGTAATAAATAATAAAAGAGAAAATGATATATTATTATTATTTAATTCAACCATCTTAATAAATGTTTCATTAATTAAGACATTATGAAGGCCGCTGCTGAACATCGGCCTCCCTAATAATTTGGTTCACTCTGGCCAGGCCGGTTTGTGAACGCAGATTCCATCAGTACGCAAGATGACGCTGCTGCCCATCATCTGGTAAGATTTCTCTTCGTCGACTCTTACGACTCCCCGTGTGAAGAGAAGTAAGTACCTATTTAATTATGCGTACAATGTAAGTAACTTTCTTTTTTTTAAAACCTTTATGCATGATGTGTTCTCCTGTAACTGAAGGAGCACAGGTCTTCTGACGATTTTGTATGGTATTGCATGTGCTGTGTATCCTTTGTTGGAGTTCCTGAATAAATAAATATGGTTCTGGACAATTGAACTAGTTTGGGTCACCCTTGCAGGGTAGGTTCAGTATAAGTGATCTACTTTATAAGTAGAATTGATTTTAGAGATTTTTTCATGCGAAAGCTCAAAGCTGCTCAGCATGCAATAATGAGAGCTATGCTCTGAATGTCCATATATAATAGAATTTGGAATGAGAAAATCCGTAGAAGAAAGTAAAATAACCGAAGTAGCAAAACGGATTTGAAAACTTAAGTATTAGTGGGCGGGGTACATAGGTTTAAAAACCGACGACTATGGTTCGGAAATGACCATCTTCAAAGTAAGACCAACCCGTTGTGGAATTCTTTACCGGCTTATATGTTCCCAGCTGCATTCCGCTCCCAAAGCCGTCGATTCGAATCACACAGAACAAATATTTGTGTGCATAAACATATTCAGGTGGTCTAATATATATGTTTTTCCGTTGTTTAGTCCGTTGTTTAGTAATTTTTATGTTCCCTGGTATCTTAAGCTGGGCTTGATAAATTGATAAATAAATGCAAGACGTCATGAATTATTGTCAGATATTTATCCCACAAAATGGCGCGCTATATTTTTTTGAACTGCATTGGCTTATATCATCTGTAAAAATTTTGATGTAATTTTTTTTTAAACAGACTTACATGCTAGAAATTTTTATCTCTATGGAAAAATCTTTAAGCTATTTTTGCCTTTAAAGTCAAAAGCTCAAAGATAGTACCAAATTTACTGCAAGCGTTCGAATTTGAATATCCTTTATTCAGTATGTCTTGAATTTGAATAGCACAGTGTAGGCCCAACCAGTAATTTACATTTGTATATCGAGAATCGCGGATTTCGCCTATTTGTTGACTCCTTATTTTAGTTATTTCTCGTCCCCTGAAAGTCTAGGCATATCTCTTGTGATGTTCTTTGCAGGCAGGAGTATAGAGTCTACTGATACAGAATGAGCCTTGCTAAGGGTAAGGCTTGCCTTGCTAGCAATTTTCTGACATCCCGGTAGTAAAATAGTTGCACTAGTTTGCTAGGTGTTTAATTTTATTTTATTTCTACTTAATGGTGTATAGGGATCCTAACAGGGTGTATAGGAATCCTACCAAGACTTAAAGAGCCTAAACCAACCTCACCTGCAAGTGGTGCACCTGCCTATCACCGGACGAGGCACTGGCGAACATAAAAGTTTGGCCACCTACAAGGGGGGGCCGAAAATATTATGGGCGTGATTGTATGTATATGCTTTTAGCCAAGAAGAAATATATCTAATAATGAGAAGTGACCCACATGCAGTTGGTCGCTAGTTTCTGGAATATTTTCACTGCCTTTATTTACACTGTGTAATCGAACTGCATGTGATTTTCACATTTTAGAAGGAAAAGAGACTGGAAATTCAGCTACATTGTAACATTTCAAGTTTGCGTGGTGTAACTCTGAAATAAACGGAAACTTTTCCTTGCTATTTGGATTTTATACTTCACTAGGTTTCGCCAGAATTAGATTCTTCGTATGCTTTCTTGTAGGAAGCAACAAATTAAAGCGCATTTTTTTTCGAAATAAGTTTTCTATACTTTTTCCAAACTTAAATTACTACTTACTAGTTTGAGTAGTATTTTCTTAAGTTAGTTGATTTATGTAAGTTTATTTATATTTTTTATTTAGGTCATAGTACCGCCTTTAATCCTCTCTGCTTTAACTAACCTTATGGTTAACTGGTAGAGGATGCCTTTGGCATTAAGTTCGCCTTTGTACTTTCATTTTGTGTGCAATAAAGATAAAATTAATACTGACTCACATAAAGCTCTTATAAATTTCATCCTAAATCATCATATCAGCCTTTTGAGACCACTTCAGAAAACTGGCCTCCCCAATTGATTACATTGTATTGAGGATATTTGCCCATAATCACCACACACGGAATCGAGCCCATAACCTCAGAGGCGGACTGCGAGTATAGTTGTTACCACGCCATATCGGTCGTCAAAAATCGTAAAACATTGTATGTTAATAACACAATTTTCATACTACACAGATGATTATTAGACCAATATATCAATACTACAGGGCAAAATCAAGTAGGTCTCAACACAACCTGTAATTTGATGGCGACATTGTAAGAAGTTGTTATGAATTTTAAAGTTAAATCCAAGAATAAGATAGTTGGCATTCAGTATGCTTCACTTCCTATGATTAACAGTTGTTAGACAATCGATAGTGTTCTTAGAAACTAAGACTGTTATCGTAAAAGTACTACTTATTGGGCCCTTTGTCCTAGTTGGGAGTTGACGGGTTACAAGTTATGATGTGAATTTATTACTTTTAAATAATGGCTTCGTGCGTTTAGCACATTTGGCTAGTGACAAGTACGAGATATATTAATAATACATAATTTATAGTTAATAAGATTAAGTGGTGATAAAGACGGTCAATGGTAATGAGATGCCCTCCCCCTAAACCCCTAAAATTCTTAGTAAAGATGTGGGACTATACAGAGTTCTTACATGGACTTACTGAGAGAATTTAAAAAGTGATGTTGCACTGTTTTGTTTTATTTACCAACACTCAGGTATGTTCACAGACACTTATCGATTAATAATCCACCGTTAGCACACATTAACGTTCAAAATATCACAAACTTTTTAGAACATAAAACAAAACTGCATATATGACGCTTCATTTTCCCGCCATGAAGTCTATATGGAGTTGAATGTACGTACATATTATATACAATTACACCTTTTTCCCCGAAGGGGCATATTATACGCACATACTTCGCAAGTTATGATGTTGGTCCCACGTAATAGGTGGCGAGCCTATTACCGCTTACCACTGTTATTTTTGCCAGGGCCTCGTCATTTGATCGGCAGGTGCACCACTCGTACCCCCCGACTGGTCTCCACCTTGTTGTGGCGGGGGGCTGAGTACCTCCCGGTAGGGCGTAGAGGACGCTAGGGAAAAGGCAACACCCAGAGATTGGCGACTCTGGGTGCCCTTAGTACTGTCTACCGGGGAAGAAACTAAGAGGGACCTGTGGATGGCGCAGCGAGCGGGCCAGGAGGGCCCGTCAAGCAGTGCCAGGAGGGTTTTAGGCAACGGGGGCAGGGGTCCTCTGCTGTCTAGCCATGGACCCTCCGAGAAGTCGTCCAGACACGCTATGGTCACACAAGGAGGTAGGAGGGGTGCGTCCACTGCGTCTCTCTAAAGAGGTCCTCCCGGTTTTGGTCCGGAGAACGTTGGCCGCGGGCGGGTGTCAGAGCTGCAACCCAGGTACTGGCTCCCCGCCTCTTTCTAAACAAGCGGCGGGCGTCGTCAGAAGATTTTTAGTGGGTATTACTGCTGGCGGTCGTGTCTGCCGGTGGTGAGTCCCACACACCTCTCTCGGTCCCCCTTTGGCCGGGAGACATCGCGTAAACGCATTTTGTTACCGACGTTAACAAAAAAAAAAACAAGGTGCACCACTCGCTAGTGAGTTTGGCTAGTGCTCTATAAGTCTTGGTAGGAGTTGAATATAAGATATTATTATTATGTTTCTAGAACATAAAAAAAATTTAGTGTAAAAAGTCTCGACATTCGTTATAACAAATTTAATACGATGTGTGTATAAGACATGCGTATTCATCTCCAGGCAAAACTTAGGACATAGGTCTTACTGAAAGCGTTTCGTTTTAAATGAAAACCACTTTCTGTCCATCTATATGGCGTGTATAGGGACACTTCTAAGATCTGAGGAGCTCAAGCCAACCTCGCAAGTGGTGCATCAGTCAAACAACGAATGAGACACTGGCGTACATACAAGTTTCCAATACGCGGCAATACTATTTAATTGGCGAAATGTTATGCCCCTGCCTACGCCTTCGGAGAAACAGGCGTGATATTAAATATGTAGTTTTTATCTATCTAAAGTTAAAAGAGGTCTATCTTTTCGCCGGCAAAAAGTCAATCGTCTTGGAACTATCCGTTTGAAGGCTAAGGACCCAGGGTATGCACACTGATTTGCCAGACTTAGCAAATTTTCAATAGTTTCACGAAGCAACTACCGTCTGACCTCCGCAACCTAGAGGGAAATATTAATTTATATGTATTGGTGGAAACTTTATTGATATATGTATTATATTCTAAGATAAGCATAGATAAGTAATAATACATTGTATGTTTCCCAAATAATAAATAAAAAAAATAAAAAATAAAAACATCATTCTATAGTTTAACCAGCTGTAAGTAAGAAGGCACAGAACTAACTCGCAAAAAGTATATTAGAAAATCAAACTTACTTCCCCCATATTGAAAAAAAATCGATGTTAATATTATTCGCCGCGTTAAAAAAATATATATAATCCAATATCTGAATTCGTCTGAAAGACCCCGCTATCATTTGGGCCCGAACGCAGAGATATCTACGCTAAAACGATCATAAAATGTCTACAAAATATCCTTTTGGGACGAGAATATTCTTGCATTTGGCAACCCTAGTTAGTTATCGATGTTCAGAGGAAAATCGACTCTCCGTCTTTAGTATAAGAATTAGTGTAAGATTTTATAAACGCATAATGTTATTGGTAAATTCGAAGATATAATCTGAAATCGATATTAGGGTTGACAGGGAATCTATTTATATATTAATTTATAAAGTATATTACATTATATATTTTTTATTGCGCTCTTATTGGTATTGTGTATGTATGTGATTATTTTTATACAGATAAGTAGGTAATTGCTGTACGATTAAATATATAAGTAAAAGTCTATTCAGTAATTTTTTTGAAGGCTTATTTAGTCTCCTTATCTTATTTTATTTGACGTGGAGGTCAGTATATAGAGGTTCCTCCAGAGTCGTGGGTTCGATTACCACACAGGACAAATCTTTGTGTGCATGAACATGAATATTTGTTCTGGTCTGGGTATTTTCCTATATAAATTAAGTACTTATCACAAGCGTTCGTAGCTCTGCGGTGCTTGGGAGTCGGAAACGATCACCAAAGTACAGCAGAGTTTACAGAGGTCAGTCCTTGGATGGGTGACCGTTTGTGTGGCATTTGATATCGAGCGCTTCCGTGCTTCGGGAGGCACGTTAAGCCATTGGTCCCGGTTATCACTAAATGTGGTAGTAGTTAAGCCATGTTAGAGGCCTCATGAGCGGCTTGATAAATTCTAACAGCAGGACGCCATACACCTGCCTCCGCCAATCCGCACTGGGTCAGCGTGGTGGAGTATGACCCAATACCCTCACACCTTGATATGCGAGAGGAGGCTCGTGCTCAGTAGTGGGACGTTAATGGGCTGAAATGAATGAATGATGATGACTTATCACAAAAATCTGTTCTTTAGTATCCATAACACAAGTTCTTAGTGATACTTATCTTGGAACTAAATAATTGGTGTGATTGTAAGAGAATATATTAATAAGAGAATATATTAATCTGAGGCGAATTTTGTAGTCCACATGAAGTGTCAACAGAGAATTATAGCTTATCATATTCTAGCATTACCTCGAGCTTAGAGCCCAGGTCACTGGTCTAACCATATTTTGGCTGAATTTCAGTTATTACGTGGAGTGACTGCCGTTGGACCTCCGCAACCCAGAGGGAAACCTCATTCTATGGTTGAACCAGCTGTCAGGATGTTAGAAGGCAATGAACTCTTAATACATACTTCCTACGATTGGCATAGATGTTCATGACAGCCGGGACTGACATCTTGGCGTGCTTTCCGAGGCATGGCAAGCGATAATTCTAAGTACATAATTTCGAAAAGTCATAGGTACATAACTCGACTGTAGCCGCTCCTATCAGAAAATCTGACAATGGTGTTATTTTGTAGATTTTCGAGAAAACTCAAATTTCTCAAGTTTGGTAATTTTTTTGCTTTTTGAGGAACCTTTTACCAGAATTAAAAGAAAGGCAAAGATATAAAATTAAGGCAGAAAGACAGAAATCTTACTTTGACTATAATCTGGGAAGAAGTGGTCTTACTATACTGGGGATGTAACTGGGAGTAAATAAGCACGGCCAGAATTGATTATGTACAATGGTCCACTGCCTCACCGCTATCACCGAACATAGAAAACATTGTTTGGCGAAGATAGTAATTATAAGAACAAAATGTACTTTTTAAATTGTACTTTTTGTAAATAAATAAAAATAAATAAATAAGGTCTTAAAACCGTATAAGTGCTTGACTTGGAAAGCTAAATGAATTATTTGGTTTATAATATAACTTTGTGTGATAGACAGGAGTACTTTATGAGGCCAATATGCATAGTTCAGAAAAATAATAGTCTAATACCCGCACTCTACCTAATAGGGTTGGATTGGGTAAAAAAGCTTCGTTTTCTTGTGTAATTAGATTCAATAACATATGAAGTTATATCAACAACGATTACTTACCTGCTTCTACCTGGCAACTCTATTGCGCAGAGGGGAGAGTAAGCAACCTTAATATTTTCAATACTATTTTATTTCAATAGTTAGGGTATATTCTGTCATCGAAACTTCGACTTTTGTACATAATTTATCTAGGAACTCCAAAATTTAAATAAATATTAAATTGTTTAACATAATCATTACCAGTTTAGCTAGACAACCTGTTTTCAAAGTATTCATGTAGACATAATTATTCTTGCATATAATCTGTACCTTCAAGCGGGCGCGTGGTTATTTGTAACGGGAGCGGGCGCGCGTAACCGAAAAGACCTATGGGATTAACAGGAGAAATAAAGCACAAATTTTTCAATATTTATTGATTTATTTGTACACAGATTTATTATCATTGTCTTTAAAACGTAATTTGTCAAAAAAAGTAATGAAATTCATAAAAAAGAAACATCTATTAGATTAAATAACATAACTCAAACATTATAGAAATCAAAACAAAAATTAGGAACACAAAAACCCCTTTTATTTATCTAAGACTATTTTATACACCTAGTCTACTAATAAAAATATAATTATTCCTCAGCAGATCGAGGTTCCACTGCAATGATGTGGTCGGAAGTTTCAAAGCCATGGTCGCTGAGATCTGATTCACTCTCTTCTTCGTCTTCTCTTAGTAAATCCTTGATTGCACTTTGTGGTAACCGTCCACGACTCATTTTATATCTAAACTTCATGTGATAATATTGAATAATAGCCGAAGAACTATTACGAACATGAACAGCGTAGCGCGTAACCTTTTCAACTACAGGCGCGTGTAGTCTTTTTGACGACTGCACCGGGACTAAAACAATTGCGATTTGTGAAGTGGGGGCAAGCGCGACGGTTTATTATTTTTTATACTCCAAATGACATAGCGACAGGCTACTAGAAATGAGAAATAAATGTGATGGGTAGTAAGAGTAATATGAACGAAAATGTACTAAGCGCGGTCGATTCGACTACGCGCGCCCGCTTGAAGGTTAACATAATCAATGAGGGTATATATTTCTTAATTCGGATTGAAGACTATTAAGGAAAATGGGGCATAAGTATAGTCTTCTTCTTCTTCTTCAAGTACTGCTGAGAATCACGATCTTATATCATACATATGTCTCAACTTTGTGGTGCCGTGTATCCTCATTGTCAACCACATAAGTGGTGATCACAGAATTGTGCCACCCCCTCTCTACTCATGGTGTCGTAAGAGTCGACGAAGAGAAATACTAAAGCAAGGTAGGCAGCAGCGTCATCCTGCGTACGGGCTTGAACTACGATCACCAATCCTTCTTTTTTGTTTTACGTCGGTAACAAAATGCATTTACGTACTGCCTTCCGGCCAAAGGAGGTGTGGGACTCACCACCGGCAGACGCGACTGCCAGCCGACCATCATGAGAAAGATGGTTGACAGCGAGACGGCATGGGAGGCGATGGCCTCCTTCTGCGAAGTGGTGATGTCGCAGAAGGAGGCCGCGGAGCGGGAGAGGGAGCGGGACCCGCTCTCTCTCCGGCTACGCCGTTGGCGCAGCGGGCGGGCCAGGAGGGTCCGTCCGGCCGCGCCCGGGGGGTCTTAGGCGGCGGGGGCAGGGGGCCCCTTGCGTCTATCTATAGACCCCCCCAGAAGTCGGCCAGTCACGTTATGGCCGCACAAGGAGGTAGGAGGGACGCGACACACTGCGCCTCTCTGAGGAGGTCCTCCCGGTTCTGATCCGGGGGACGTTGGCCGCGGGCGGGGTGCCAGAAACTACAAATCCCCTGGTGCTGGCCCCCGCCTCTTTTTCAACAGCGGTGGGCGTCGTCGGAAGATTTTTAGTGGGTAGGACTGCGGTGGTCACGTCTGCCGCAGTGAGGCCCACACCCCCTCCCGGTCTCCCCTTTGTTGCATTTTGTTACCAACGTAAATCAAAAAAAAAAGGTGCTTGAGGGGCAACCCTCCCGGCGCTTCTTGACGGGCCCTTCTGGCCAGCCCGCTGCGCCCTCCACAGGTCCCTCTTGGTTTCCCCCGGTGATACCTTTTCCCGGCCTCCGGGTGATACTCAGCCCCCCCACCACGCCAACGTGGAAACCTGTCCGGGGGGGATGATCACCAACCCTGCCGAGCATGGTGCTTAAGGGTTAATGCCTCCAATATATTATAATCTATTGGGGAGACCTATGTTAAGCAGTGGACTTTATAACGCTGATGTGCTGATAATAGTGCGAATATATCTTATTTTAATTTTAATTTTCTATTAGTAACATTTAACTTGGACAACATTTATCCCGTACAACTATTTAGAGATCTCTTCTAGAGATAAGTCTACTTTTGTACATGTTATTTAATATACCTCATGTATTACTTAAATTATTATTTTGTGCAATAAAGTATTATTATTATTTTGTTTTCTTTATTTTTCATTCTCGAAATAATATTTAAAAAACATTAGATCGGTTTCTAATGAAAACCACGGGCTGAAGCCAAGTGGAGTTCATTTGGGAAAATAATAGTGGCACTATCGTCCTGCAAAAACTTACGTTCGATCCGGCATGTGTTTAATATTGCGGCCTTTTGCATGGTGATGTAAATGTTGGGTGGTAACTTAATTTGTCGTAAATAGTGAAAGAAATGTTTAGGTATGACGCCAGTACTAGAGAGCACCAGTGGTACAATGTATACTCTATTCATTTTCCAAATTCTCCTCACTTCTTCTTTCAGTTCTGTATATTTATGTATTTTTTATTATTATTATTATCATTAATATATTGACGTTAAATAAATGAGTCCTTGAGTACATCTGTCATTTGCACAACAAAAGTAATGTTCCTCCAGAAACCGCTCAATAAGTCTAGACTAATTTAGCCCTTTGTCAATCTGAACATTTTGCCATAATAGACACGTAAATAAAAGGCCTTATTCACACATAACAAGCAACTATTATTAAAATTAGACCCTAAGAAAACATTCGACGCAATTATGTTTAAATCATATACCCATCTGCGTTAGAATGGAGTCACGTATAATAATAAAACTGGTCAACACCGTGTTGTATACGCTTGCTGGCTGGGTTCCGTAGCAGACCGAGAATCTTATTAATTTTTAAAGTAGCTTTATTTGTGTATTTTGCAATTACGAAATAATTCAACTTACATAGGTCGCCATAAAAATATACCTCTGCCTACCACTTGGGGGAAACAGGCGTGATATTAGGTATGTTGCAGGCAAATTTTATAATGCGTCGTTTTACAAAACGACTTGGCAAAAGTGAAGGATGGTATTTTTTTTTAAATTGTACTGAAAGCAGTGGCTCCCGAAGAAAATCTTGAGTTTGTTTGATTACCTTGCAAAATAATACAATACTCTCTCAAGTTAGGTATTATAAGTTGTATTGTATGCTTTAAAAACAAATAAGATTCCCATACTAATAAAATTCAAATCGTTTATTTACTTATTTGAAAGAAAGAAAAGAAAGAAAGAAAAAGTGTTTATTTAAATATTTAAATCATGACAACAAATACTTAACATCTGCCAAACTGTAAAACAGTTTGTTGGCAGTTGTAGCTCCCAAAAAAACAGTCACATTATACTTATACAATGTATATAAACTTCTTTACTATTAAACAAATTTCGAAAATAATAAGTATACATCATCCATCATTAACTATATATATCACTACGTAAACTATCAAGAAATAGCTTTGTTATTTTAAACCTAAACGATTTTATTGATAATTTAATTTATTTTATTTTATTTGTTTATTCAATTTGTTTATTCATGCACAATTTATCTTGTCATAGAATCCTTGTTACAGCATTTTTAAAAAGTAGTGCTGAATAAAACTAAACTTAACTTGTGTCAACTTCCATTCAACTGTGATCTTCTAAAAAATCGAGAAACACCTCTTCACTACCCATGTTTATCCATACATAGGGCACTTTTAGGTAAGATATAAGACTGCCTTAGAACATCGACAAACGCTGAAACGAGAGGATTCAATAAATTATTTAAAAAGTATTTATTGTGTAGTAGCAAAAATCGTGTATACGGTTATGAATTTTAAAAATATTTGTGTGATTTAGAATGCTTTTCTTGGACTGGATGTTTCCAATGTACAATAACAGTTTTTATGCCAATTGTAGCAAAAGGAAACTTTCTGGTGTGTGGTTTGGGCAATGAGATCTCCAACTAGGTTTTCCTAAAAGATTGAGTATTGCAAGCACTTATAGGCTTTATGCCACCTCAGGCATAAGGCTATTTTTAAAGTTTACCAAAAAAAAGTTTCTATTTAGTATCTATAGTATAGGATTTGGTTTAACCATTAAATGATGTTTTCCTTTGGGTTGTGGAGGTCAGATGGCAGTCGCACCATTTAATAACTAAAATGAAGCCAAATCTGGTAAGACCAGTGAGTAGACCCTGAGGGGCTAAAGTCTTTTTTTTTTTATTTACGTCGGTAACAAAATGCATTTACGCACTGTCTCCCGGCCAAAGGGGGACCGAGAGAGGTGTGTGGGACTCACCACCGGCAGACACGACCGCCAACAGTAATATCCACGAAAAATCTTCCAACGACGCCCGCCGCTTGTTGAGAAAGAGGCGGGGGGCTAGTACCTGGGTTGACGTCCCCCGGACCAAAACCGGGATGACCTCCTCAGAAAGACGCAGTGGACGCGCCTCTCCTACCTCCTTGCGCAAACATAGCGTGTGTGGCCGATTTCTCGGAGGGTCTATGGCTAGACAGCAGGGGCCTCCTGCTCCCGCTGCCTAAGACCCTTCTGGCGATGCTTGACAGGCCCTTCTGGCCTGCCCGCTGCGCCCTCAACAGGTCCCTCTTAGTTTTTCCTCCGATAGTCAGTATTAAGGGCACACAGAGTCGCCAATCTCTGAGTGTGACCTTTTCCTTAGCGCCCTCTGCGCCCTACCGGGAGGTAAGCAGCCCCCCGCACCACGACTAGGTGGAGACCAATCGGGGGGGTTGGGCTTAAGTCTAGGGCAACCAGGGGGCCTACCGCCGAGTTCGATGGCAATCGATTATAAGGCAAAATGGATTTCGAATTGATTCTGTCGTACCGCCGAACTCTTGGAAATCGAAACAAAAAGGCGTTCTCCATTTACCTATTGGTCTGTCATGGCTGTCGGCAGATTCCCCGGTACGGATTAATGAACGCAAAACAAAGTTTGATCTAGATGGATTACCGGTAATCCATCGAATTCGGCGGTAGGCCCCCAGGATTGTGCTAGGATATGGGGAAGGTCTGCCTTAATTTATGTTTAGAATCGCTGTGTTAAATTTTAAGTTTTTCATAAAACTTTTTTTAATCACATGAAATTGAAAATTATAATTATTCCATTAAGGAACTCCAATCAAAGTAGGTACTGTCTCGCGACCTACATTCCAGCTCACACGTATTTGCTCCGAATGAATAATTAAGTTGTTTTACATGCTAAACATAATCCTTTTCTGTTGCCACAGGACATAAGAGTCTTGTTTGCTCTGTGGATGCTGGACAAATAAACAGAGACCCCTCGGGAAAGAGGCTTGTCATCTGGCATTTTGAGGGTAGTGTTTTTAAAATATTCCTAGTGAAGAGAGTTTGTTTGATAACAGTTGTTGAAGCATTGAAAGAGAATTTTCCTTGAATGGACTGTCTATGTTTATTGTCACATAACGAATGATTCTGTATTAATAGAGATCAGTTACTATAGTTTATGCTATATGTAATTACGAATGGTTTCGTGCTTCGTAATGTTGACATAAGTGGGTCTTATAAAAACTTTGGACCCCAAGTCAACCTCATCTGCAAGTGGTGCACCTGCCGATCAACGGACGAGGCCCTGGCGAACATACAAAACTCCGATAATCGGCTATAGGCTTGCCACCTATTACGTGGGACCATAATTATAATTATTGATATAATTGGCGAAATGTGGGATTATGATTATGCCTCTGCCTTCCTCAACGGAGATTGTATGTATCAGGCGTTATTGTATGTATTGTATATATGTAATGTTAACATAGAGAAGCACTTGTTAAGTTAAGTATTTGAAGTGAATATTGCTTCCATGCTTTGGCACAAAGTATATCATAGATTTCAATCTAGAGTACTTTTTGAAAGGCGTTTTTTGCGTGAACCGCTCGTGCTCACGGTCCTTGAATCAGTGACCGTTTTATATCAAGCGCTTGTCCGTCAGACATTACGATGTCTTATTCTTTTAAGCGGGGCGTGAAACGGCATTTTAGCAGGCCGTCATGAGTGAATGCGCTTTATAGCGTGCTTATTTCACGTTATAAAGCGCTTTCATTTTCTTATTGGACTGCATCGACTGCTTGAAAAAAAAAAAGGTTCGTAATAGGCTCGCCACCTATTACGTGGGATCAACAATATAACTAGCGAAATGTATGCGTATAATATGCCTCTGCCTACCCCTTCGGGAAAACAGGCGTGATATTACGTATGTATGTCTTAGAAGTATGACTAAAAAGTGAAAGCTGACACTGAATGGCAAAGTTTACTATTATTTAAAATTGTCAAATGAATCTTTTTTAGGAGACATGATGAGTAAGCTGATTCGGATGCTAGACTTTCGTCACCGTCTAGACTGGAAGCAAAAATTACATTCTAGGTTGACTGGACTCCACCGGACAACGGCGATCGTAAAGACTTTTTGTAAATGTTAAAGTACTATAAAAAACTCAGACGTTGGTACTAAAAAGTACATTCACATTGATATTTACGAGCCGATGACCTCCCTTGATGCTTTTTTCCTAGTTACTTAAGAAATTACTGGTATTCGAAAACAATCAAAGTTTTCATCTTAGAATTACGGCTATTAAAGTAATAAAGCATTTACAGCGCTAAAAGCTGAAAACAGCTTTACATCGCCCAAATGAGGTGTAAGTGCGTTAAAACTAATAACATAAGTGCTTGACAATGCATTTATATTGCAACAAAAAAAAGGTGAAAAATCTATATTGCGCGTACTGTCTGATGATATAGTCGATGCAGTTAAGAATTGAGAGCGCTTCGTACGTAGTACATACACGGTGCAAGCTCCATCGCGATCCCTTTGTGTAGTGCCACTCAAAATGACTTAAATATTTACATATATATATAAATCACGGATGTTTCCCCAAAGGGATAGGCAGAGGCCTCCCACATTTAGCCAGTTATATTGTTAGTCCCACGTAATAAGTGGTGAGCCTGTTGCCGCTTACCGGGAAATGTTCTGCTCGCCAGAGCCTCGTCCGTTAATCGGCAGGTGAGGTTGGCTTGGGCTCCACAGGTTTTGGTAGGAGCCCTATACACCCACCATAAAAAAATATATTATACAGAATAATTATAATAGCGTCCCCAAAATGTCACCAAAGCTAAACTAATGAAGCGTTTATAGCGCTAAAAGCTGTAAACACAGCGTTACATCGCCTAAATGAGGTTTAAGTGCGTTCAAACTATCCTCCGCTTGGATAGAAAGCCTGTTTTAGTAAATTTATGCCTCCACACGACTGTACACTTAAAACTAGAACGTGGTAAGCGGCAGTGAGGAATTAAATGGCCTTTTAAGCCATTTTGTGGATGTTGCAGTGTTAATACATTTGAAATTACATGTTGTTTACAGATGTACATAAATAAATACATATATTTCTGAACTTTTAAGCAACCTTCACATAACTATAATTTACAACATTAAATTCCAAAAAAGTTCTAATTAAATGTAAATATTTTTAATTATTGCAAGCTGCATTTGTTTTTAATTTGACTTGAGAATTAAACTTTTAGTAGAAGTTTATTTAATCTCAATTGCTGCGACACAGGCCTGCGAGTCTAGAGCAGAAGTATCTTTATGTTTAAATATAAATTGTAAACTTAAAGTGCCAATAAAGATTATTATTACCATATAGATTTCTATTTAAGGTCGACCAATATCGTATTTTTTTTGAGCTTGTATTTATTGAATGATATACGGGCTGAAGCCAATTTGTGTATTAAGTTCTGTGATTAGGTTTCTTGTTGGGATATTGGGTTAAGGATTCGCCGCATTATGGAACACGTGACAATAATTATTGTCTTTTGCAAGGGTGAGTGTTCTGTCATAGAGAATCTCATTGTTCTAATGTTTTAAGGGATGTAAGTTTTTTGGGATTGTGCCTGTTGATGAAATAATAATTGTAGTATCAATTATTATTCCATCAACAGGCAAGGCGTCAAGCGTCGGGTCGTTTCGTTCCCGAAAATATGGTGGAGCGAAATGACGGCTGGTTCATGCCTCATACTCGTGAAAGGGTGCCGCCAGTGGGGACTGGTCTGCTTATGTCTGCTATGTTTATTCATAAATTATGTTCGTATAGCTAAAAAAAGTTATTTTCTTCTTTTATTTTAAATATTGTGACTGCAAAACACAGTTTATTGTAGAATTATAAGATTGTTTTACTTTCATTTTCTTGTAACTAGCCGAAGAAAAAACTAACCTTGACGATTTTCTGGTCCATTCTTTTACGATCAAGCTCCCGCCCGCAGTAATTGGGCGCGTTTGTTTTTAAGTTGACCTTCATAAGAGCTTCATTTAGTCAAACTTAAATAAATAATTTTGACTTTGAATCATTAATGATTATTATTATTAGTATTAAAATATTATTATTGGCAAATAGGTTGTACTTTTAGAAATGAGATTTTTTGGCTTAATTGAAAAAAAAAAATATATCACTAATAACTGTTTTTTGTTCCCAAAAAGTGAATTAAGATGAAAAAATCACATGCCTGATTTCTGCTTATCACAGTTGTGCAATTCGGTTTTAAATCAAGTTGGTACTAGTTTTGGCTTGAACTCTTGGCAAGCATTTTGTGATTGGGCATTTTATTTCGATTTGCAAGGTATGCTTTAAATTATGAATACCCTACTTACGCATAGATTTTCGGCTTCTTTTTCGTTAATTTATGAGCCAGTTGGCACCCTTTTTTTTTTTTATTATCGTCTGTAAAAAAATGCTGTTTACGCACTGTCTCCCGGCCAAGAGGGGGATACCGGGAGGGGGTGTGGGGCTCACTGCGGCCGACACGACCACCGCAGTCCTACCCACTAAAAAACTTCAGACGACGCCCACCGCTGTTGAAAAGGGGCGAGGCACCAGTGCCCGGGTTTGTAGCTTCTGGAACCCCGCCCGCAGCCAGTTGGCACCCACTTCTAACCTCGCCAAGCATTATATGATAACCCCTTATTCATTTATATTTTTAAGTGACATTATACACATAGCATTATGTTTAATTCACTAATAATGCTGTGTAATCTAATATTGAAAACGTTTTGAAACTCTTTTTGTTTGTTTAATGTGTAAATTCGATCCTAAACAAAAGAATGAAGTTAAAATTCAATAAAACAATAGCATCAAGAGTACGCTTTAGGTTTGCACTTATGAAAAAGACAGCACTTCCAGTAAACACTTCTGCTGTAAACAATAGCCAGCTGGAAAATGAAAAACTCGCGGGCTATGCAGCAGCGAGTGGGTGACCCAAATACCAGGAGGTGTTTTAAACAGCTATTTGTTCTAAGGAACTGTTAAATTCCATTTGTTTTTTGGATAAGGCGAATCTGCTTTCATTATTGTGTGCACTTTATTTGGTAATAATTTATGATTAAGTGAAAAGAATTGTATTTTAAAATGTTTATATTGAACAAACTCCTAAATACTGAACCGATTTAAAAAAAATACTTCATCATTATAATGCTAGATTATCCCTGGCTAACATAGACTATATTATTTAATTTAATTATGTACAACCAGTAGCTGTTACATTATTTCTTACATCTAAATATCAAAATACACTATATAAAAGTTAAATGTACAGCATTTTAAGGTGTCACAACATGCACCAAATGTTATGTAGTGAACCAAAAAAAAGAAAGAAAATAATTTAAAATAATAGAGAAAAAAATACCTAAAACTTGCAAAAATCACAATTCTAAACTAAATCAAAATAAAATAAGTAATTATAGATTACACACACAAACATTACTTAACCAAAAATTATGAAAATCAAAATTCAGTTCTCTTAAGAATCTCTAATACATTTTTTTTAAATACAGGTAATGTATCTTTGAAGATATCCACTTCCTCACTAATACTGTTATAAGTTTTTGCAAGTCCAGATATTAATTAAATTGAAAAAAAAATCTTACAATTACACCAATTATTTAGTTCCAGATTAAGTATCATTTAGAACTTGTGTTATAGATACTAAATAACGGACAAACATATATACATTTTTTTTATAAATAAATATTTATATATATAACAATTTATGCACATAAGGAACATACACAAAGACAGAAGTTATGAAAGACATGTACAACGGCACTGCTTATCCCTAAAAGGAATTTCTTCCAGCAGACCGAAAAAAGGAAAAACATATACAAAGTAGACACGAGCTTCACGCTTAATATGCACACATGCATACAAATATATGTCCTTTGTGGGAACCGAACCCACGACCTCAGCGAGGTAAACTCGCCACCACACCATATCGGCCCTCATTGTCTATGAAAACTCCAGTAATGTACCCAAGGTGCAGCATATGTAATAAATACCAAAGTGTGGTATTTATTACATATGTGGAGTGTCGCAACACTCTTACACCCTGGTTTGTGGGAGGAAGTCCGCGCTTCAGAGAAAAATTCCACTGCCGAACTTGGCCCATAACCATCACGCTAGGCAGGCGGGTTAATGATAGCAGTTCCATTTTTTTAAATGATTTACGTCGGTAACCAATGTCTTTACGCACTGCCTCCTAGCCAATGGGGAACCGAGAGAGAAGTGTGAGGCTCCCTGCGGCAGACGCGACCGCCAGTAGTCCTACCCACTAAAAATCTTCCGACGACGCCCACCGCTGTTGAAAAAGTGGTCAGTCAGGTCAGCTTCTGACACCCCGCCTGCGGCAACGTCCCCCGGATCAGCATCGGGAGTATTTCCTGGCGCAGAGTGACGTGCCCCCCTAACTCCTTATGCGACCATCGGCGTATGTGGCCGACTTCGCGGGGGGTATAGTTAGACGGTACGGCCCTCAGCCCCCGCCGCCTATGATCCCCCTGGCGCTGCGTAACAGGCCCTCCTGTCCCTCCTGGCCCGTCTGCTGCGCTAACGGCGTAACCGGAGACAGTGCGAATCCCGTTCCCTCTGCCTCCTTTTGCAACTTTCCCACTTTACAGAAGTAGGCCATCGCCTCCCACGTTGATCGCAGTTCCAGCCAGTACGCAAGATGACGCTGCTGTCCATTATCCGAGATAAAGCGGGAGATAGTTATTTAATGATTTTCCATCCGAAAAAATCCAACCGCTGCTTTTCATTTTTCTTTCGTCTTATCTTGCGACCCGTGGGATAGACACGGCGGCACTATTCTGGACCGATACCATACAGCAGCATACCGTGCTGTATACTCTGCTGGTGCGGTCCCACTACTGAGTAGGTGAGTTAACGGACTGGAATTATAATATTAGCTTTAAGTATCCCTACGAACTACATTTCACTTAGACCTTTACAGAATGTTTAAGGAACGATTTTCGTGCCAGGTATAAAAATCCTTGGGGTAGCTGATGAAACCCCAAGTATGTTTCGCGACCCTTTTGAGCTTAGTGGTATGACTAACCATTCATCATAACAACTTTATTAGGTCTACTGCTGAACATTAGCCTCCCCAATAGATTACACTCTATTGGGTTTATTTGCCCAAAAGCTCCACGTTGGGCAGACAGACGGGTTGATGATAGCAGTTCAAGCCTACTGGCTTAAAGAAGAATGATGCTGCGGCTCATCCCGTGACTAATAATTACTTACACGATATTTTTCGTCATATCATATTGTAGCCAAGCGCTACTATGTGATTGGATACGATCACCGAAGTAAACCAGAGTTAATAAGAAATAAATAAATGTTTCTGACGCTTACACCAATTATTTAGTTCAAATATAAGTATCATTAAGAATACATAAATACTTACTTTTTTTTATTTGTAAACACATACTTAATATACATAGGTAAACACCCAGTCCAGAACAAATATTCATATTTATACACAGAAATATTTGTCCTGTGTGGGAATCGAACCCACGACCTCAGGAGTGGTGTGCGGGTATAATCGCCACCACGCCATATCGGTCGTCATAAGAAAGAGAAACATTCATTGACAACAAAAACAAACAAATAATGTACATTAAATGTATTCTATAGGGTATGAAGGGACCCTAGGACCAATCAAGACCTAAGGAGCCCAAGCCATCCTTACCTGAAATTGGTGCACCTGCCGATCAACGGACGAGGCTCTGGCGAACATAACAGTGCCTGGTAAGCGGTAATGGGCTCGCCACCTATTACGTGGGACCAACTATATAATTGGCGAAGTGTAGGCGTTTAATATGCCCCTGCCTACCCCTTAGAGGAAACAGGCGTGACTGTATATATTTTATAATAAGTCTCTTTACTGACATTGCTTCTATCAGCTCTTCTCATTGTAAACTTTTTGCTAAAAGTTAGAGCTTAATAAAGGAAGTAATTCCTTGAAAGCATCAAGACAGCAAACGTACGCAATTAATGTTGCAAGGCTCTTTAGACTGCTAACTCTACTCTTTATCACAACTTAATGGTACATAGTTAAACATAAACCGTATGCTAGTACTCTTGGGTTTCAGATGGCGCCACCCATCTAGTAAACATCTAGCTCCGTATTATTTTTACGTAAAAATAAAGTAATTGATATTTTAAAGTCAATTAGCATTTCAAAAGGAAGCTCGTTTCATATTTCACCAGTTGTATAAATTTTTTCGCACAAAGTAAAAGTGAAATAAATAACAAAAGAGGCAAAATCTGTTCTATCATAAAGTGAAAATAAAAATGTGTACAAACCAAAAAGCAGTGATCCAGTGTATTTATAGAAGTGCTCATCCGTGAATATCAGTGAACATCACTTAAAACATCAAATATATTGTTTCAAATTCAACAAAATCAATAATTGAAGAAAAGTGCCAAATCATTATATTCACAACGACAAAACACTGTCGATAAAACAGTTCATCGATCTATAGATCAGCTGTGTCGGTAAAACAGTTCTTGAAGTCAAACAGAAACAGTGATCCGTAGGAAAAAGTGTACCATCTATTCGTCATTCAACTTAACCACTCGATAGCCTCGTGCAGCGACCGTTCTGAATGAAAGCGACGCCGCCCAGACATCTACGGTTCAAACCTTAGTCTCGTTCATCATTTTTTATGAATTAAATATTTATATTTATTATAAGATATTATTTGCCAATAATAACCAGAAATAAATATGGCAAAGTTGTGTTCAAAATGCAGTAAACAAATTACCGACAGACAAATGCTAACTTGTATGAACTGTAGCAAAGCATTTCACATCGATTGTGCTAACGTATCAGAAAAATTATTCTACCTAATGAAAGAAAAAGAAACATGGAATTGTATAGTATGTAAAAAAGGAACAAACAATATAAATTATGGACCGTCGACTTCTACGAGTACAACATCAACATTGACAACTGATAATGAACACGACAACTTCGTTACGCAGCGAGCCAAATACACTGTGAACATCTCAACAGACAACTCGTTCGCATCACTTTCGTCTGAGGATTCTGAAAATGAAGATCATGAATTAACGTTTAGTCAGAATGAAAATTTAGACCAATTAAGAAATAAAATACTTAACTTAGAGACAAAACTTAAAGTGGCTGAAAATGACATCAAAAAGTTATTACTTGAGAATAGCACACTAAAAAGACAAGTTATCAATAATGGACATGAATCGAATAACATTATATGTACAAAATGCAAAACGGTACAAAAACACATTGAAGAGGAGACAAATAACGAATACTTGGACATTTCTAAATTGAATTCATTGGAGCTCACAAATACAAAAGAAAAAAAAAATTTTGAAAAAATCGACCCCGAAATTGAAGTGAATGGTAGAATACAGTCTACATTGAATTCAACGATATACAAAAACCGTGTTTCACTGGCAGACTCTAAAAAAATCGAAAATTCGTTACCAAAGGACCCGTTGAGAAACGTTCTTATTTTAGGAAACCAAAAATGCAGAGGAATTCGAGAATTATTGCAAAACTTATCTGGAAACCAATACCAAGTGACGGCGGTAATCAAACTTAATGCACCATTAAATGAAATTTTGAAATCATGTCAAACCTTATGTAAAGATTTCTCCAAAGATGACTATGTCATTATTTTTGCGGGATCAGATGACTGCGATCCCCTAAGTTTTCGATCGTATTTGTATTATTATCTGTCATTGCTCTCAAATACAAATGTCTTGGTGGGTGAAGTTTTTGAGAACAGATTTGTAAATGTTCAAAAATTAAACTCTATTTTGAGATTTGTTTGTACAAGATTTTATCACACTACTTTTGTACCATTATTCAGTGACGACACTAGACAAAATCGTAAGTTATGCATAAGCAGATTATTGTTAAGGGAAATAATACATCTCGATTATAAAACCAAATATGCGGCATATGTGAAAAGGGAGGCTAAGAGTAGACATAGTAAGCTTCAGTTTAATAACTCTAAAATAAATAGCGGTTTGGTGCAGAAACAAATAACAAATTACTTTAAAAAATTAATCGACGGAAATGTTGATTATTGTAAAAATAAAAAGACAATTAAAACATTTCAAAGTACTATACCAGAACTATTCAAACGAACAGGGCAAGAAAACATCAAATTAGGAAAACATACTATAGAAGAAAATAACTGCAATAGTCAAATGAATGAAACATCTCGGTTTTTTCTTGAATAATGACGAAAATTTAAATAATTACAAGTTAAATATATTACACTTAAATGTACAAAGTTTAAAAGCTAAAGTAGACCAATTAGAAATTTTGACAAGCGAAAGAGATATTCATGTATTTTGCTGCAGTGAGACTTTTTTAAGGGAAAACGAAATAGACTCACTCAGAGTAGAAGGTTTCACTAGGGCAGCACATTTTTGTAGGAAGCGTAAAAGACGTGGAGGTGTTGCAATTTACGTTAAAAATTCGGTTAATTTTCAGGAATTGCAGTACATATCAGACATGTCTATAGAAACCCATTTCGAATGTTGTGGAATATTGTTAAATGGAATAGATCATCTTGTTATTTGTGTATATAGGACCCCAAATAGTTGTTTGGATACTTTTATGGTCAATATGGAGCTTTTATTGCGGAAAATAATGGCAAGAACTAGAAACAACTATAAAAAAGTGTTTATTGCAGGTGATTTTAACATCAATATCCTTGAGGCCAATAACAAGAGTAAGCAATTTTTAAATATGTTCAGAAGCTTTAAACTACTTCCTTCAATTAAGGTCCCCACTAGGATAACATGTCACTCAGAAACATGTATTGATAATATATATACGAATAGCAAGAAATATACTGCGGAGGTTTTGGACATTGGGTTGTCGGATCACACATGTCAAATAATAACGGTCTCCACGAACGTGTGTTTTAACCAACCGTATTGGTATACATATAAAAGAAACCCTGAAGAGTATAAGGAAGTATTTTGTAAGTATATATCACAGATAAAATTTAATGAAGTCTACAGTCAAACTAATGCCAATGACGCGTATAACGAATTTATAAGAGTATTTAGCCTAATTTATGAACTGTGTGTACCTCTGGAAAAACAAAAAATAACATTGAGACAGACAAAAAAATGGAAAACAAAAGGGATTATAACTGCAAGCAAAAACAAAAGATCCATGCACATAGAAACAAGAAAATCTAAGTGTAACTTTGTAAAAAGGAAATATAAAAAATATTGTAAAATTCTTAAAGCAGTTACAAAGCAGTCTAAAAAAATGAATAATATAAATTATATACAACGAAGCTCAAATAAAAATCAAGCCAGTTGGCAAGTTATAAAACGTAGTACAAATCAAACTAATATTATTAAGCAAACAATTGACATTATTAAAAAAGATGACACGCTACTTAGCAATCCTACTGACATGGTCGAATTAATTAATAATTATTTTATAAATCTTATTGACCCAATTAAAAATTCAAATGACATTTCATATACACCATTGACTCCATCAAATCTAAATAGCATCTTTTTATCTCCGGTAGATACACATGAAATTGAAAAAATTGTCAAAGGTTTCAACAGTAAAAAAAGTACGGGTTTTGATGGTATTCCAATGTCAATAATAAAGGCAAGTATTAAGTATATAACAGAACCGCTTGCTTATATCATTAATCTTAGCCTAGAGACAGGAGTGTTCCCTGAAGAGTTAAAAAAAGGCCTGGTTAAACCTTTGCACAAAAAGGGTTCAAAAACTTACCTACCATCTATAAGCTCCTTACATCTATTCTGACCAAAAAACTTAATATGCACATTGTGTCAAATAAAATTTTGGCCCCTACTCAGAATGGATGTAAGGTTGGGTCCCGCGGTACTAAGGAACTTCTCCTCATTGACATGGCCATTTGCAATCAGGTCAGGAAAAGACGAGGTAACCTTTCGGCTGCTTGGATTGATTATAAAAAGGCTTATGATTCAGTGCCTCATGCGTGGTTGGAGAGGGTCTTAAAACTGTATAAAGTAGATACAAAACTAAGATCTTTCCTTAAATCCTGCATGAGACAGTGGACCACAGTCCTTTGCCATCCGGGCACCCGAGGGGAGCTCTCGGCTTCTCAGGACCAGATTAAAATTGAGCGAGGTATTTTTCAAGGTGACAGTCTGAGCCCTTTATGGTTCTGCCTGGCTCTGAATCCTCTTAGCACCTTGCTAACGAATTCCGGATCAGGCTATCGCCTTCGAAGAGGGGGTGAGGTTATCTCTCACTTGCTGTACATGGATGACTTAAAACTTTTCGCGACCAAAAATTCAGACCTAGTGTCATTGGTGAATATCACTCAGATATTCAGCAACGACATCGGCATGGAATTTGGTATCGACAAGTGTGCGGTCATGCAAGTACAACGAGGGAACGTTGTGAATTCATCAAATTTACAACTTACTAGTGAGATTTCTCTCAGATCTCTCTCTGAAGGTGAAACCTATAAATATCTTGATATGTCAGAATCGTTGGGTTTAAATTATGGGGACATAAAACAATCAGTGAAGGAACGTTTCTTTGGTCGTCTTACAAAAGTACTTAATAGTCTTTTGTCTGGTGGTAACAAGGTACGTGCCTTCAATGGTTGGGTTATGCCCTTGCTTATTTATACCTTTGGCATACTAAGGTGGACTCAGACTGAACTAGACGCCATTGATTGCAGGGTTCGCCAACTGTTAACGGCACATCGCATGCGACACCCGCGTTCGTCGGTAATGAGAATGTACATCCCGCGAAAATTTGGTGGTCGGGGATTTTTAAATGCTAAAACACTCCACAATCGCGAGGTGTACAATCTCAGAAATTTTTTCCTTACCACGAATTGCGTGATGCATCGAGATGTTGTGGCAGTTGACAAACACCTTACCCCACTCAATTTAGCTAATGAGAACTGGCGTAAACCGCTTACGTTAAGCATTCAGGATCGCAAGGAGATATGGAAAAGCAAGGAGCTCCATGGGCGATTCTACAAGGCCCTTACAGGCCCAGATGTAGATATCTCCGCTTCGGTGAACTGGCTACGTTTTGGGGACCTCTTTGGGGAAACTGAAGGGTTTGTCTGTGCAATTATGGACGAAGTTATCAAGACGAACAATTACCGAAAGTATATACTGAGAGATGGAACTATTGACATATGTCGGGCATGTCATCGACCCGGAGAATCTCTCAGGCATGTGGTTTCGGGTTGTTCGCATCTTGCTAACGGCGAGTATTTGCACAGACATAACCTTGTAGCCAGGATCATCCATCAGCAACTTGCTCTTCGATATGGCCTTGTCGGACCTGAAGTGCCATACTATAGATATGAACCGGTGCCAGTTCTTGAAAATGGTCATGCATTGCTCTACTGGGATCGATCCATCATCACTGACAGAACTATTCTCGCCAATAAGCCTGATATTGTTTTGGTGGATCGATCAGAGCGCCGGGCAATTGTTGTTGACATCACAGTCCCACATGACGAAAATCTCGTGAAAGCAGAAAAGGAAAAATTAAGTAAATATCTGGACTTGGCCCACGAGATTTCTGCCATGTGGGATGTGGACTCAGCGACGATTGTTCCGATAGTGGTTACGGTCAACGGGTTGATAGCGAAGAGCTTCGACCAATATCTTAAGAAGCTCAAGCTAGGTAGCTGGGTTAAGGGTCAGATACAAAAGGCAGTGCTTCTCGATACGGCGCGCATTGTCAGGAGGTTTCTCTCTCTGCAGCCCTAGCCGCCAGTCGTTTGGGTGTTACCTCGCGACCGGCGGTCTCCGTTTTTTATATTTTTTACAGTATTGTATTTTTTTTCTTTTTTGTTATATAATAATTGTAAAAAATATAAATTATGTGTAAATTAAATAAATATATGTGAATAATAATAATAATTCTTTATTCAGTACCTGATATTACATTTCTGGATTGTGATTGGGGATTTCTTTTAAGTAAATAAATACTTGTAGTAGAAAATCCCCGCTCTCCGTACAATTGATTGTCATTTACAAAAATGGTACATATTAAAAAAATCAATTCTCACAAATATTTATAATATACTTAAGGATATAATTTAAAACTATGAAAAATCTAATCACAATAATTAACAAACAAAAATGAAACTTTAAACCCATGCGAAATAATATTTTAATAAAAAAATAATAGACGAAATGTATGTGTGTGTGTGTGTGTGTGTGTGTGTGTGTGTGTGTGCAAGTGAGCGTGGTGCGTATGTGAATCTGTGTGTGTGTGTATGTGAATATTGATAACATTAATTTATTAATAAAATCATGCACGTATTCATTTTTAGAAAGATTTGCTATAGGTACATTTTCTATCACATATTAACTTGTTTGTAATTCTAAAAGGAAAGTTCGTTACAAAACTTGGGAAGTTAATTGTTAATAATTTTATCGAAAACTACCACTAGATAAAGTGTAGACGGTAGACTCATAAATATTTTTATCCATATACCGCACAATTAAGTAAGAAACGCAAGCCCGTTCGGCTTGTTACTGTGCAAGTTTGTAAGTATTAAGTTATAAGGTGGTGGTCCAAGTCAGAAGCGATTTGCTCTTTTTTATCTAAATCAATATTAAGATATGTTTGAATCAATTTAATGTTGTAGATTATTTATGTAGGCTTGCACAAATGATTTATATAATTAATATGGAATTAATAGTACGACAGCAGGTGTGTATCATGTCTTTTTTTCATTATTATTAGATTATTAATTAAGATTATGGTCGATAAATGGATAGACAATTTCACAGGACAAATATGAAATATACACTGGCTATATTTGAAATACTGAAGAAAATTTGGACAGAAGTCGACAAGAAAAATCTGTGTATTGCCTTATTTTTAGATCTGTCAAAGGCATTTGACTGTGTAGTGCATAAAATACTGCTGTCTCAATTGGAACATATTGGAATTCGTGGAAACGCCTTGAAATTATTAGAATCCTATCTTACAAATCGATGTCAAGCTACAATTTTGGATGCATTTGATAAAAATGACAAAACATTAAAAAAATATCAATCTGACTTTCAATATATAGGACTAGGTGTCCCTCAGGGCAGCGTCCTGGGCCCTTTGTTATTTTAAATTTATGTCAATGAATTTCCATTAGTAGTGCAACATTTATGTGTCATGTTCGCCGACGACGCAACAATATTTATATCTAAGGATAAATTGACTGAAACTGAGTTTAGTAATTTGATTCTGAGTACTTTAAATTTAGTTACAAAATGGTTATCATCTTTGAATCTTCATGTTAATTTAGAGAAAACAAAAATTTTGCAATTCAGAAATTATAAGAAAGTAGCACAAGATTTAGAAATCGTAATGAATGACAAGAGGATTCAACAAGTTACTGAAACAAACTTTTTAGGCATTATTATAGACCCCCATTTAAACTGGAAGGCACATATTGATAAAATTAATAAAAGCATTTCAAGTAAATGTTATCTGTTGTCAGTTCTGTCAAATGTGACCTCTACTGAAGTTACAAAAAATGCATATTATGGTTATGTATATCCCCTTTTGACATATGGCGTAATATTTTGGGGAAATTCTGTTAACGTTACTTCTACATTTATATTGCAAAAAAAGTGTTTACGAATTATTTATAAAATTGACCACATGGAATCTGTAAGACCTATCTTTAGACAGTATAAATATCTCACATTGACATGTATATATATTCTCGAAATATGTGTGTTTGTAAAAAATCATAATGAATGTTTTTGTAAAAAGAGTTCCAACAAGGTTAATATACGTTCACAATATGAAAATGACATAAGGCCTGTTTTAGCTTCTAGTTATATTTTTGACAAGAGCACTTTGATTGCTGGAATTAAAATTTTTAATAAATTACCGCAATACTTAAAAAATTTGTCTAATTATAATTTTAAAAATCGACTAAAGGAATGGCTATTGGATAAGTGTTTTTATAACTTAAATGAATATTTTGACCGTGTTAGTGATTAATTCATCAATATTGTACGTCCGAAATGGGCAACTGTTGTTTCTTACCTTACCCTTGTAACACCTATTGTACACAGTTTGACAATAAAGTATTATCTTATCTTATCTTATCTTATCTGACCTATTTCCAGAACCTCTACACAGGTTATATAATTTTATTCAACTGTAAAAATGTACGGGTAATGTGCAGATGAGATTTTTAATGTACTGTTAATGAAATTGTTTCATTGCTCACTTCACTTCTGTTCCCCCAGTAAAGATTTATATTTTAGGGTTTCATTCGTGTTGCAGATTAAATGAGGAACATGGATGGTTTTTAGAAAGTAAAAGTCTGAGACACCCTGCCGCTTCACCCACAGCGGGCAGCTGCAGGTACCCAGGTTGGGCTCCGAAGATGTTCCCTCCGACTGATCTCCACCTTGGCGTGGTGGGGGGCTGAATATCTCCGGATAGGGCGGAGGCCGTAAGAGGTTACACTCAGTGGTTGGCGATACTGGGTGCCTTTAGTACTAACTATCGGGAGGGAAACCAAGAGAGACCTGTGGAGGGCGCAGCGGGCGGCTTAGGAGGGCCCGTCAAGTAGAGCCAGGAGTGTCTAAGACAGCGGGGGCAGGGGGCATCTGCTGTCTAACCATATATCGTCCGACACACACTATGGTCGCTAAGGAGATGGGATGGGCGCGTCCGCTGTGCCTCTTTGAGGAGGTTCTCCCGGTTTTGGCCTGGGGGACGTTGGCTGCGGGCGGGGTGTCAGACGTTGCCACGAGACGTGTAACAAGCGGCGGGCGTCGTCGGAAGTTTTTAGTGAGGAATACTGCTGGCGGTCGTGCCTGCTGGTGTTGAGTCCCACACACTCCTCTCGTCCCCTTTGGCCGGGATCAATTATATCTCTGTACGTTTATTTTATAAAGAATAACTAAATAAATAAAAAGATAAACAATTTAACACATTATTGTACACTCAACATAAAAATTAAGCAAATGAATAGTACAAAGGGCGGCCTTATTGCTTACATATATCCTAATGGTAAATTAAGGGTTAAGGAACAATCGTGTGTCTGTCTGTTCGTTCTTCATACGAATCTACTTATTTCAAAACATACTATTCCAATTATAATGTTAAGTTAAATTTGCACCGAAGAGAGCGGCCTAGAATAGTGCCATCCTCTATTCTCTCACGGGTAGTCGCATGAGTCGACGGTGAGAAATCCTACCGGAGGCTTGAACTGAGATCACCAACCCGCCTGGCCAGCGTGCTGATTAAGGGCAAGTAACCCGAATAGAATGTGATCTATTGCGGAAGCTAATGTTCAGCAGTGGACTTTATAAGACTTGATAAACCAACCTTGGTATTAAATAAAAAGGTTAGGAAGGATTTATAACCTGTATGGAATCGAAAGCAATATATAAATACAACTGGCGGACCTTTATGGGTCCGGAAAACAATAAACGCTTGCGCGATCTAATAATATACACTGCCATCTTTTGGGCAAACATAAGCACTATTATTTACACAAAGAACATGTAGTTACACATACAGTTTTGAACACATGATAATGTTAAATTTTGATGAACCACCACATATTAACTTAGAGACAGGCCAAAATTTTAAGAATATTATTTTGGTACGCATATGTACCGTATATGCATTCAAATGCATTTAGTAAAAAGCGGTTAATGTAGTATTAAATTAGATAGTTAGAATACCAACAGACACACAAATTTCATTTATCTGTTCAGATATGTAATCATGCGACGGATTAATTAAATCGTGGGAGTCAGACTAGTACAGTTATTAGTATTTTAGTGTCTGGCTGTCCTTGTGACCAGCATATTTGTACGAATCTGACCAAATCTACATACGAAATTTGGGTCCCACTGATGACCCAGTTAGGGAGCTGGGTTATTCTCGGAGAATTGAAATTATGAGATTATTTTGAGTTTAAGTTATTTAGTTATACAACTTTTATCTTATTCAAAAATAGATACTTCGAGCATCTTCGACGATTAACAATGTCGTAAGTGAAAAGTCTTTTCTTTTAACAATATCATAAGTGTTAAATCGTTACTTTTTACTTACGACATTATTTAAAGTAACAGCTTTTCATTTACGACATTGTTAATTGCTACCGTCGATATAAAAGGCTGACTTGATGCATCAAGACATTATTTACCAATTAAACCACGTTCGCTGGTAGAGTTAGCTCAAAAATATGAGGCAGTACAAACAAAAAACCTATGAACTTATATAGAATTCATCATCATATCCTAGCATTATCCCGGTTGCCCTAGACTTAAGCATAGGGCCCAGGGTCTGCTCACTGGTTCAACTAGATTTGACTGAATTACAGTTATTACATGGAGCGACTGCCGTCTGACCTCCGCAACCCAGTGGGAAACATAATTTTATGGTTAAACCAGCTGTCAGTCTGTTAGAAGGCACTGACTTCCTAATAACGACAGCCGTAGATGTTCATGACAGCCGGGACCAACGGCTCAATGTGCTTTTCGAGGCACAGAGCAAACGATAATTAAATACATAACTTGGAAAAGTAATAGGTGCGCAACCAGGGTTTGAACCCTAGACTCTCTGAATTAGAAGACTTTCGGTCTCGCCACTGGGCTGTCATCGCACCTATCGATACTTAAACGCTTAAACTAGGTGAAAAGCCGAAAGCTCGGAGTTTATTAAATCCTAAGCAAGCAAGGAGTATAGTTGGCCATCAGCCAAGTATTTGCCAATTCACCTTTTTAAAACGAAACAAATGCTTTATAACCATCTGATAGTCCCGTTCGGTTAATGTGTATGAATTCTGTTTCCAATTTTTTAATTTATAAAACAGATAATGTTAATACAAGAAATAAAAATAATAATAATAATAAAAATATTTATTGGTGCACCATACAATTAAAAATTAAAACTAAAACAATTAATAAATGTTTATATGATGCACCGAAATGACCCAACTCAGCTGGGCTATTTTGGGTGCAGTGCGGAACGTACATCTTATAAAATATTTCTAAAACTTAAATTATAAGGATCAAAAAATAATGATAAAAAAATATGAAAAAATTTAAATAGAAAATTTGTAGTGAAAGCTCTGCGACTAATTACTATGGACTTGATTAAAAAGTAGAATATTTTTATATTTAAATTAAAAGCTTGAAATACTGCTTAAATAAATAAGCTTTCTCTGCCATATCGTCGACTTCACAAAACAAAGAATTCATTTTTGGGTAATTGTATCAGGTTTTTTTAATAAAATTCCACAGGAATTAATTGATCTTCCATTGCCAACTTTTAGAACTGTTGTTAAAAAGCAATTTCTTCAAAAGGGGTATTACTCTGTAAATGATTACTTGTCAGATAAACAAGCTTGGGTTTAACATTTTCAACTTGTATTTGTGTAAATTAGAATAAAAAAATCAACCAGATCATTGTCGGGACCATCCTCTTTTGTACAAGGCTCAGCTCGATTTCACATTACATACTTACTGGTCTGTGATGGAAGATTCCCTTAGTGCTACTTTATTGGATACGGCTTCTGGGGACCATTTCAATATCTTCAAATATTCTCTGTGTGTGTTTTGCATTGTTGTATTTGATTGATTGAGCGGGAAGCGCTCGTAGCTCTGCGGTGCTTGTTGGTCGGAAACGATCATCAAAATACAGCAGAGTTTACAGAGGTCAGTCCTTGGATGCATGACCGTTTGTGTGGCATTTGATATCGAGCGCTTTCGTGCTTCGTAAGGCCGTTGGTCTCGGTAATCACTAAATGTGTTTAAGCCATGTTAGAGGCCTAATGGGCGGCTTGTAAAGTTCTAACAGCATGATGCCATACACCTGCCTCCTCCAATACGCACTGGGTCAGCGTGGTGGAGTATGACCTATTAACCTCGCACTTTGGTATGTGAAAAGAGGCTCGTGCTTAGTACTGGGACGTTAATGGGCTGTGATGATTGATTGATAATTTAAAAGAGCATAGCCTGTGAGTTTCTTGTCAGTTCTTCTCACAAAGCGGTGGCTCAGAACCGGCACTTGAATTCATTTACACAATTTTTTTTTAATGTAAGTGAATCTAAGCTTCGTAATTTTTATTGTAGTAATAATTAGCTTTTTTTAAATTTATATTTTGTTTTGAAGTTTTCATGTGCTTTATAATAGTTTATAAAATAAAAAACTATTTTTACTTTCATTACAAATAAAAAAAATAAGTAAGGTAGCACAAAAATTGGTTGGTAGCCATAAATTTAATACATACATACAATCGCGCCTTTTTCCCAGAAGGGGTAGGCAGAAACATATTAGACGCCCACACTTCGTCAGTTATAATGTTGGTCCCACGCAAAAGGTGGCGAGCCTATTGTGATTGCCAGAGCCTCGCCCACACTTCGCCAATTATATAGTTGGTACCACGTCCACTATACATGTTATGTTCGCCAGAGCCTCGTCCGTTGATCGGCAGGTGCACTACGGCAGGTAGGATCCCTATACACCATAATGGTAGGATACACCATATTAATGGATTATCAATTTTTTTAATAAAAAGAGATCGCTGCACCATTTGAGAATAACCCGAAACTCTGCTCCAATTTGGATTATTGAATTGCAGCTAAGTGCATAATTCAAATTTGTTTAGGATGTTAAGGGTAGGGGTCATTCCAACACCTGAAGCCCAAGCCAACGTTTTCTGCGCGTGGTGAACCTGCCGATCGACGGACGAGGCTCTGGCCGACATAAAAGTTATAACAGTTACGGTAAGCGGCAATAGGCTCACCACCTATTACGTGGGAACAACAAAATAAGTGGCGAAATGTGGATATATGCTGACTTTCTTGGTAATTTACATCTTATGAATGACTAAGAATAGACTCTCCATACAAATTTTGATTTCCTTTTTTATTCTTTACAACCATTTAAATGCATTGAAAAGTAGCCTATGTATTTTCTCAGGGTCTAGAATATTTGTGTACCGAATTTGATTGAAATTGCATCAGTAGGTTTGGTGTGAAAGCGAGACAGACGGACAGAGGTACTTTCACATTTATAACATAAGTGTGGATAATAATAAATTATAATTTATGTGTCATAACAAAAATTTGCCAAAAAAATAATAAATATTGTAGGTTGTACATAAAAATAGTAACCCAGCTTCAAATACGTCCTTTGATGCTCAATCTGACTTGTTGATCAGTTTGTCATAGGTATTCCAAATATATCTCACACATTGGAGAGCAAAATCCTTGTGTCAGTATCGTTCGGGTCTATAGGGATCCTACCAAAACCTAAGAAGCCCAAGCCAACCTCACCTGCAAGTGGTGTACCTGACGATCAACGGACGAGGCTGGCGCACATAACAGTGCCCGGTTAACGGCAATAGACTCGCCACTTATTACGTGTAACCAACAATTTAATTGGCGAATTGTGGGTATATAATATGCCTCTGCTTACCCCTTCGGGGAAACGGGCGTGAATATATGTATGTATGTTCGGTATATAACTTTAAAACTGTGTGCCAACGCAAAAAAGACACATACAATGCAGCAGAATTTCATTTTCCAAAACTAGAGTACGTTCGAGTTTTTATGAGTATAGTGGACTTTTAGGTCCAACTTTTTCGGCAACGTAAACAAGTAAATAAAAAATAAATTAAAAAAAAGACATTTATTGACACACAAAACAAAAACTAGATACATTAAATAAAAAAATTGTGTTAAGTGGTGGTTACCTTTTAAAAATAAGCTTATAAGTTTACAGGTTCTTAAAAAAATATATATCCATATTATACATTTTTTTATACTATTCTAATACGACACGAAACACACATATACCTATACACATACACATATACATACTCAACATATTCAACATACACACATACAACATAAACAACCAGACCTGTGTAGTATAGGAAAGTGGCATATTACAGTGAATTGTGATTTTTTAATGTTGACTCCAAACCTCGTAGAGACGCCTCTAGTAAAGTCTGCACTACTTTACTGATAAGACTCGACTAGACTATGATGGACTTTTTGTGTCTTTGACTGTATCCAAATGACGAAAATGCTGAATTACTTGACACTGACAAACACTACAAACAAGTGAGTCCATTTCGAAGAAAAAAAACCGTGCAGTTTTTTTATGAAACCAACTTTGTGTATGTAGTCACAAGGCCTGTACTCACAGGCCGTTAATGGACTGGGTTGATGATGGTAGGCTTCTGTAACACCACAAAGAGTTGTTCCAACAATATTGCTTCACTTTTATAATCATTATTAACATGGCCTTACTGTTCAAAATGCTCAGAATGCTCAAAAAGTATCGGACCTTGTAATAAATTCTCCATAATTTTCTCAGAAAATTCCTTAGTTGTCTCAAAAATATTGCTTATCTTCGGAAATCATTACCAACATCGTCATACAGTTAAAAATGCTCAAAAAGTGTCGACCTTGAAAGAAGCTCTCCATAATTTCCTTAGTAACGTGTTCCTATTCCACCCAAAGTTTCCGTATTTCATTCCTTCTCTTTGTAACTATATTTCAGAAGCGAGATAAAACGCGAAAGTACTCAAAACAACGGATACAAACTTCACAGTTTGCAGAAGCATGTTTTCTTCTACCCAATTTATATTTCGTAAAGTTTGGGAGCAAAATAAAGGTCAAAAGAGAGTCGGCTCTGAATTATATTCGTTGTAACTGTTCTTGTGTGCCAGATTTCACAGAAGATTTGCAGTCTTGTTTTTCTGGTCCGAACATTTTAGGTAACGAGTTGATGGTCCACTAAATTAAAGTCGCTAAGCGTAATGTAAAAAACGGTTTGCTTGATATTTTATTGAGGGATTGAATCAAGAAAGAGGTGCGTGTGAGGAAAGGTGTCACTTGATTTGTAATATCTGCCGTTGTTAACCGTTTTGTGGAGCGTGTAAGAGATATGGTCTCCAGGTCACCTCTTGAAAAGCGTAGTGTGAAATCTCGTTCCACCCAACTGGAGTAGCCAGCAGTGCCAAATGGCTGGAAGCGGTTGGAAGCGAGATGCTAGAGCTAAAACATTATTATCTGTCGCTTTATGTCTCTTTCCTGTTTTTTGTGGAATCCAACAAATTTTCCAAAAATACATAGATTGTGAATGATATTTACTCCATAATCATAACGTATCGTGTTCTTAAAAAAATGTTTTTATTTGTGGTAATAATAGTAGCAAAGAAATCTATAAAACTAAGTTTCTGCTCTTATATATTTCATGCTCTTATACAGTTCAGACGAGACGAAAACTTACAAGAACCGTGTTTAAGATATTTAAATATAGAGTACAAATATAACCTTTCTCGTGTTTTTAAATAATGAAAAGAAACAGTTGAGAATAAAGATATTCTATTTTCAAACAGAAATATTTTATTATGTCGAATAATTTCAAATCATGTATGAAGCAAAAACTTTTTGTAGATTTAAATATTATTTCTATGTTTATTAGAAAATTGTTTTTAAATTATCATGGAATTAGTTAATGTAGTACGCAGATTTGTAAAATAGTGATGGGAGAAGATGAGATGGATTGCAAATTAGAATAATTAAAATAATGTGATCAAGAAAAGGATTTATAACTTTATGATGAAATACCGAGGAAAAAGGTTGATGAAGATAATGCTCCATCAATTCCAGATAAATTGGGAACAGGTCAGGAACATTATGATCGCTCCTAATAAAGAATGCAACCTCTTTTCAAATTTCTCAGCTAAACTTAAGAATGTTCATGTTGCCCTCATATGTTTTTTATAAAATACGGAAAGTCTCGACAAAGTTTATACAGGGCGTTATTATGAAAACGCATACCCAAGGCACTAATATTCAAAGAGAAACTAAAACTAGTGGTCTCGGGAACTTTGAATTCTTGGGAAGTTCCACAGCCTGCTCAGAATCACTAAGAAAGTGTTTCTTGAAGTTTCAGAACTGTTCTCTGGTTGCCAGACGCAAATTCAATTTATATTCAAATATTTTAGAAAGTGAAGGTAATTTCGTATGAGTCAGTGTAGAAAGTGCCATTCGGTTTAAGGTGACTTGGATTAGATGTTTATTTTGAATGATGAATGTCTAGACAAAAAGCAATATGTCCAGTTTATTAGAAAAGTTTAAGTTTTTCGTGTGTTGGTGATTTCGATTTACTTGTATCCTGTGTTGACCTGCACTAATTTTAATATTTGTGTTTTTAAAAAGGATTCTGTGTCATGTGGTTGTGTGTATTTGCAAATAGTTTTGACATCTTACATCTTGCCTGGGGATGTAGTAGAAAGCTACTAAGGGAATGAGATTTCGTCTTTCTTACCCAGACCTTCAAAATAGTAACAAGGAAAACTCTGTAGTGTATCTGTATGAATAGCTGGAATGGGTTGAGCTTTCGTGGTAATTATTGGGTGGTAGTTATATTAAAGCAAGCTACGCGGGACTTTAAAGGTTCCTTCAAATTTGCTGAATTCAAAATTTTGAACGACTTGCCGTTTACCACTGCGTTAGTTAGAAACGCCAACTACAGTAACGTTACGTTTCAACAAGTTGCTTTTACGTAGAAAATTGAAAGGGGAAGGTGAGATATCGGGCTGAAACGATATTCTTCTGTCAATTTTTGTTTTAGTGTTTTTAGTTGTTTTGATCTGTATTTATTCTATTGTTTTAGTGGAATTGTTTATGTGGTCACAGCTAGAATTTTAGTTTTTATTATGTTATTTTTTTATATGAATGGAAATTACTGGGCATTGCTATTATATTCAGGCTATTGTATTCAATTTGTTTCATTGGTTTGTTCAGTAATATCTTATTGTATTTATTTTATTATTCATAAATGAATTAAAGCGGGAGCTTGGAACTGGCACTTAGATTTTTTTTTTTTTACCTATACAAAATACTGTCCTTTTTTAAAAGGAGGTATCTTATATCTACTACAATCTAGCCTATCTAAAGACTAATTAGTAATTTTCTTTTATCATAAACTATATTACTATATTAAACTATATTTGAAAACTAAGAATTTGTCCAATAACACTATTCTTATTGTTTCTATTAAGGCACTTAGATGCTGAATTTTTATTTATTTGCATGTAAATGAATCTAAGCTTCGTGATTTCAGTGTAATAATACTTCGATTGTTTTTTATATTTGTATTTAATTTGGTTGTTTTCAAGTTCTATGTAATAGTTTATGACATAAATGGTATTTGATTTTGAGTGTTCATGTAGGCCATGGGCTAGCCGCCTCTCACCATGTGACATATTTCATCTCAAAATATCTATATTAAAACTGAACTTTGCTTCAACTATTTAGGAATTCTTCTTAAATATTTGTAGCAAACTTGTTGTCAGCTCCATGAATATACGGGCGTTAGTACTAAAGTGTAGGTTCATAAGTATTATAGAATTATAAATGTAAACTTTATTTAATTCAAACACTAATAATCGGATCGAAAACGATCAGTGAAGAAGCTTAGTTCACAGAGGTCAGTTCATTGATGGTTTCAACCGTGTGTGTGGCATTGAATGCCCTTGCCCTTGATCACGCTTATCACTGTAAGTAATATCCGTGTTAGAAGCCTAACTGAGCGGCGTGATCTAACAATAAGACGCATTCCTGTCTCCGCCAATCCGTACAGGGTCCGCGTGGTGGAGTATGACCCATAACCTTCTCAATTAGGTTTGTAAGTGGGGGTCCGTGCTTAATAGGGGGACGTTAAAGGGCTCAAATGATGAAGATGATAATGACACATGAATTATATAAAAAACAAACTAAAACAAATAGTCATCTCCATGCACACAAAGATAACAACGATGCAAATGATAATCTAGTAACTAAAATATAGTAATAAGAATATTTTTTATTGACAAAATAACATTACATAAACAAATTAGATCAAACAGTTACAAAAAAAAACGTAGACAGAAAAAAACAAAAATATTAAAAAAAAAATTACAATAATAAAAACAACAACATAGGTAATGTTACCTGTCAAAAGGGCGATACATCAGCATAATGCTGCTGCATCTAATAATACAGCAGCGCTGGTGTTCCTGCAATCAGTCCGTTCTACAATTAAAATTAAATATACAGATAATGACATTGAATTACGCAGTTTACTTACCCAAATACCATCAGGCTGTCAGCTCTAATTCCTAAACAGATTACACTAAATACAGGAGCACTTAACTCACTCGAGATCGTATCTAGAGGTGTGGAGTTGGAACATGTCTTCATATATCATTCTGTAGCGGGAAGTTTCCAGAATGTTTAGGTATCGTATTAGATACAATGGAATCTAGCGGAGCGTGCTACATTTTGTTTTCAAGTTGCGGTGTTTTTTCTTTAAGTACTAAATTGTTTATTTTCATACTGACTTAGCATGCAGAAATATTATGATCTTATGTTGATTACATTAAATTATAATGTGGAAATGTATTATTTTCTAGTAAAAGCGATAGTTATATTTAGTGTAAAAAGTAGTACAAAAGTGTTTATATAGAATGTGAATCCGTATGAGGCAAGTTCCTGGCGCAATTAGATATCGCACCAAAAACAACATTAGAGGACTCCCTCATTTTACTTAAAATACACCGATAATATTGAATTACGCAGTTTACTTACCTAAATATCATCTGGCTGTCAGCTCTTATAGATAAACAGATTACACTAAATACAGGAGCACTTAACTCACTCGAGATCGTATCTAGAGGTGTGGAGTTGGAACATGTCTTCATATATCATTCCGTGTGCGGGAAGTTTCCAGAATGTTTAGGTATCATATTAGATACAATGGAATCTAGCGAGGCGTGCTATAGGTTGGATTCAAATTGCAGTGGTAGTTTTTTGTGATCGAAGTACATAAAGAGTGTTATATGCGACTCTGCATATAATTTTAGTATTTAAATCATAAATCTTTATTGCATCAAGTCAACAAGTAGGTACCTAAGTAATACAATGAATACAGATACCCCGTAGGGGCACTGAAAATTGAGAGGGTACTTAAACATATTACAAAACTACGTACTTAATTATTCTATTAACTAACAAACACACTAAAATCAACAAAGTTTGTCGTCAAAATATTCGTGAAGTGTGTAATAAAATTTCGCAATCAGTAAGTCTTTTAATTGTTTAGTAAATGGTTTTATGTTTTCTTATTTTTTTGGGGACTCAATGGACATTTGTAGAGGGCCGGATGATACAAGTTTTAAACAAGATGAAAGAGCTATTAATTGTTTTCTACGTTTGGATCTTACTGTGTATTTTGACGGTACTTCTTCACGTTTAGTATAAAATTATAGAGTCAGCTTTAAAAATGGACACATGCTGAACTAGATTGTTAAGTGCAGTAGTGATATATTTATATTATATTTTTGTGTACAATTTTTAAAAATTTTTGTTTGATACTGTGTCTCACATCTGCCGCAAAAAAATACTTTAAGTTTTAGTGATTCAAGTAATAAAATAGAGAATTTTACATAATATCACTTCGTTTCTAAAGGTATTTAAGAATCCTTCCAAGATGTGAGAAGTCCAAGCCAACCTCACCTCCAAGTGGTGCACCACCCGATTAACGGACAAGGCTCTGGCGTACAAAACATTTCCAGGTAGACTCGCCACCTATTACGTGGGAAAATCACCATCATAATTGGCGAAATGTGGGCGTATAATATGCCTAATAATACTAATATGTTTTTATGTAATATCATCATTCGGTATGCGGGAAGTTTCCAGAATGTTTAGGTATCGTATTATATACAATAGAGTCTATTGTAGTGTGCTACAGGTTTGTTTTAAATTACGGTGTTTCTTTTTAGCGATTGAAGTATTTAAAGAGTGTTTTTTTAATAAGACTCTGCAAGCCAGAATGTTTAGTTTTTAATTGTGATATTTTTAGCGTTAGCTCAACAACGGACACAATGCTGACGATTTTGACGACCGATATGGTGTGGAGGTCAGTATACCTGCACTCCACTCCAGAGGTCGTGGGTTCGATTCCCACACAGGACAAATCTTTGTGTGCATGAACATAAATATTTGTTCTGGTCTGGGTGTTTTCCTATGTGTATTAAGTATGTATTTACAAAAAAAAAAGTATTTAAGTATGTTTATCCGTTATTTAGTATCCATAACACAAGTTCTTAGTGATACTTATCTTGGAACTAAATAATTGGTGTGATTGTAAGAGAATATTTATTTAAAAAAAAAAAATGCTGAATTAGATCTCTTTTGGTGCAGCTGTGGTCCACACAGAATATTTTGTTTTTTTAATAGTTTTAAGTTTTTTATAGGTTCTATATACGTTCAGTATAGGTCACGCCTGCAAAATAATAATATATTGAGTTTTAGTGATTCAAGGAGTAAAAATTGATTATATTATTATTTGACTCCGCCTGTTGCTGCAGGACGTTTCCAAAAATTAAGATATATTATTAGATACTATATTATCTATTAGTGCGTTCGTTTACTTAGCTTTGAATTGCGGTATTTTCTTTTAGTGATACAAGTAAGTAAGAGTGTTTTTTCAAGTGGCTTATTATAATACCGATAAGCAGTTATGAAAAAACCAGAAAATGCTGTGAGATAAGCACAGTAAAGAGCGCTCATAAGCGGCCTTTTAAATGCGGACTTAGAAGCCTGTAGTATCTACAGGCGTTGGACATTTGCCAGACGATAATTCTTAGCAAGTATGAATGAAGAGGGTTTTTAAATTATTGTACAGGCTCAGCTGTTTCACAATAAATATTTACTTGACTGTGATGGAAGGTTCCCTTAGTGCTACTTTATTGGTTACAGCTTCGGGGGACCCTTTCAGTATCATCAAATTTACACTGTGTGTGTTTTGTAATAAAAATAATTTTAAATATATAGATAAATTTAAAAGAGCATAGCCTGTGAGTTTCTTGCCAGTTCTTCTCACAGAGCGGGGGCTCGGAACTGGCACTTAGATTCACTTACACCTATTTATTTGCATGTAAGTGAATCTAAGCTTCGTGATTTCAGGGTTGATATTAAAAAAAAATTTTTTTCATGTATATTTTGTTTTGACGTTTTCAAGTGCTATGTAATAGTTTATGAAATAAAGAACTTTTTACTTTACTTTACTTTTACTAAAGAAACTATATCTTTTCGGATGAATGTTGTATCATTGTGTAGAAACTTTCGACTCAGAACAAGGCAAGGGCAAAGGGTTTTCAGGGCGATATGGCGAGCTCTGTGACGCGAACGTAGCTCCGTTGTGCTCGGTGGTCGGAAACGATCACCAAGTTAAGCAGAGGTTACAGAGTTCAGTCATCGGATGGGTGACCGTTTGAGTGGCACGATGTCTTCACGACCAACGCTGAAACGAGGGTCATTTTCTCTCGTTTCAGCGTTGGTGTCTCTTGTTTCACTTAGTATATCTTCACTTCGTCGTGGGCTTACGAGTGACATTATAGATAAGTACAAGTTAGGTCTAGTCAGCTATTATGTTTAATTATTAAAATAATTTTCATGTAAAAAATGTTTGCACAGCGATATTGGGGATCCAAATCTTAGTCTCACTTCTAACAGAAGACAAAAAGTTTCTTATAGTGTTATATAAAAACTAATCTGCGATTTAAAATTATTTCTAAATTTTAATAAGAAAAACAGAATTGCTTTCACTTGGTTTTACAAAATAAAACCTTAACCTACTGGGCTCCTTATTGGTTTTTAATCAAAGTTTCGAACACAATAGTATAAGTAATACCGGTTTTTATAAGATAAAAGAACTTTACTAACAGCATCAATATTACTAGGGATTACCAACAAATCAAGAAAAATGTCGTCAAAACTAAATTTAAATATCGAAAAAATTCGAAATGCTATTATAAATCTTTTAACGAATCCACAGGCTGTTTTGAAGTGGTCTCGTAATGCTATTAAAATCTCTTACAAATAGACGGTTGACCTTGTAACCAACAGCATACAGCTTCATTTGTAAGAATTTTTAACGCCGCCTAATATATCACTATGAACTTTGTTATTCTGTAATTGTTCAACAATTTTTTACTTTCCCAGAACGAAATGAATCGCGGATCTTTTTTTTGATATTTCAGAATTAAGATAACATCTTCAATAAATCTTTTACTTACCTAGTTCGTTCGTACGTTCAAGAAAAATTTCGTTATAATTAATTTTTGTTATCGCAAATCTTCTTAAGCAAAAATAAATCTCTTCACAAATCCTCAGGCGGTTATGAAATAATCTAGTAACGCCATTAAAATCCTTACTTCATCGATAACACAGTGATCCAATATAGATCGGAGCTCAATATCGTCCTTCACTCTCATTCCAGGAGATTGAACATCTTTGGACATGTTACCGTTATTAATGTAAGTTATAATGGATAAAGTACAGATTTAAGTATATATCTTTTACTGGCCAAACCTGATTTAAGAACAAACTAGTATAGCCTAGTCCAAACTAATAATTAATAATTAGTTAAGTGGGCTGCAACTATTGTCATATAATGTTTTTTAATTTTACGAAAAAAAACCTAACCCAAAAAGAAATACCTACTTAAACTTCTCTTTTTAGGTTAGGTTAAGGTTATCTTTTTTTCTTACCATTAAAAAACATTTTATTATAATAGTTGCAGCCAACCGAACTAATTATTATTAGTTTAAATGAGAAATATAAGTATCTCTTTTTGGGTTAGGTTAAGTTTATTTTTACGACGCGGCGGGCGTCGTCGGAAGATTTTTAGTGGGTATTACTGCTGGCAGTTGCATCTGCCGGTGGTGAGTCCCACACCCCCTTTCGGTCTCCTTTTGGCCGGAAGGTAGTGCGTAAACGTATTTTGTTACCGACGTAAAACAAAAAAAAAGGCTATACTGGTTTATCCTTAAATCGGGTTTGGCCGGTAACAGATATATGCCTAAATCTGTACTTTATCCATAATAACTTACATATAATAACGTAACGATAAGCATATTATATGACCGCATTCCTACAATGCTATTTTGGTCCCACTTAGTAGCTGACGAGCCTATCGCCGTTTATCAGGAACTGTTCTGTTTGCCAGAGCCTCGTCCGTTGATCATCAGGTGCCACGGTCACTTGCATGTGGGGGTTGGTATTGACTCTTAAGATCTTCGGAGAATTCCCATACACCGATACACATTAATCGTAAACAAAGTATTCCAATATAGATCGAGGCTCAATATCGGAATTTTTTACCCTCTCTCGAGAAGATTAAGCACCCTTAATTAGAGGAATAAGATTGTTGTCATCGAAACGAAAAATTCAAAGCATTTCCAGGTTTTTTATGTTTCCTTATATACATGTAGTACCGTGTGGTACCGGCTCAGGATAGTGCCAGCCTCTCTTATCTAGGGGAGTCGTAAAAGTCGACTGACTGAAATTCAGCTAAATCAGGTTGGTCCAGTGAGCAAGTCTAGTGCACAATCAGAATAAACGCTACGACATTATTAATACTCGTAGTGTAGTAGCGTAAGACATAAAACATTATTGAATAACTTCTAAAATCTCTACCAGGTAATTGAGCTAATGTAAATATCGGAATTGTTATTAGTAGGCCTTAGGGTATGCAGTGCTTATTTGCGTGTATGTTGGGCACGCTATTGATATTTAATGTCATTTGTAAAGCAGTGTGCTACTACCGGATTTAAGAAACCGTAGACATAAGTATTTAACTTATTTTTTTCAGTTCGATTACTTCACTCCTTTCAAAAAGTAGTGTCTTAAAAGTCCTACGAATACTTAAGTGATCATAATATATGGATAATATCTATTTCAGAAATAATCTGTATCTATAGGGCTCAGTAAACTGTAGATAGGCTTCTTGGCGGGAAATGACGCTTCACTTTCCCGCCAAGAAGCCGATCTACAGTCTGCAGTTTTGTTTTATCTTCTAAAATATGTGATATTTCGAGCATTAATGTGTACATAATAACGGTGGATTATTATCCGTAAATTGTTTGTGAACGTACATAATGGTAAATAAAACAAAACAGTGCATCATCTCTTTTTCTTTAATTCTATCAAGATGTGCGTTTTCTGTGTAGTCCCATATCTTTACTGCATCTCATTTACCATTTGTCATCTTTATCACCACTCTTTCTCATTTACGATGTATATTTAAACGACTTATCACTATAAACTTTTGACAAAGTCCGGCTTGTTAGTATTACTTTTAAAATCCATAAAATCTGATTTCGTGTTATATGAAATCGCAACTATTGTACGCCCAAGAGGCAGACCACAGCTAGATCTAAACCTGTACTATAACACCTATCCTGTAAGTTACAGGATATAATATCGCCTCTTTACATTAACAACGTGATATCTCATCAAACACGATTTTTTTTAAATTTAATATTTAAAACCGCGATGTCAAGTTTTATTTTCTATAAAAACGCGGCATTTTTAAAGTGAATATTTGCAGAGTTACGAGAGAAATAGGCGACACGATCGTGGCAAATACGAGTTGTCACGTTGTCTCTTTCGGTGTTGCGCTCGACTTCGACAACGCGACGAGACAGTTGGTCACACACGCGCGACCTGTGAAGTGCTCCCGCTTTTCTCGAAAAATATGGCATCACGAGTATACCACGAGTTAAGTGCAAAGGTATGTTTCTAGTTGTTATTTACTTTAACATTTATAAAGTGATATTGTAATTAAACTCGTTTTAGTTGTAAAATTCGTGTCTTTCGAGAATGAGATAGTTAATATTGTCACATTATTGAAGAAAAAGTCACAAGTTTTCTGTGTGGTATATTTTATTGTAACGTTGTAGTTGCTAAATAGTTTTTAAACACTGTAGGTTATTTTATTTTTTATCATTATTTTTGAAAACGTTTTAGTTTGGGCTCATAATAATGCTAAAATGTTACGTTATACATGCTGAAATAAAATACAATTGACGAATTGGTTTTTCAGATGGGATCGCGATCTATTAAGTTCAGCTAGCTACAAGTGTGAAAAATAATTGAAGTGTACAAACAGTACAACTATATGACTCTCAGATAAATATTTCAACACAAGATGAAAACGAAACTGTTAAAATCTTGATTTTGCAAACACCAACAGATGGTATTTTTTACTTGTAATTAATTAAACCTATTGATAATTAATTCATTTAGTTATACGCCTATAATTTCATTATTTCAATCCTCTTTGCAGACCAAGATTAAGGTAATATATTAAGGTAAGTTATTTAAACGTAGAGTGGTGTAGAATTTGTTTGATCAATTTGTAGCAAGCAGCCTCGAATTTTGTGAGAATACTTAATCTTTACTTCTAAAATTCAAGAAACTGATTGCATTTTTTACGTTTTAGACAGCGACAACTCGGTAAAGGATCCTAAGTATGAAGATTAACATAAACGTGCTGATTCTTCTTCTGATACTGACGTGGAACAAGATGTCACTACCATTTGTATATCTAGTATGGTATCAGTTAACACGGGAAACTAAAAAGAACCGCATTCGTGTACAAACTAATCTGCTATGGTATCCAACGATCTCGGCGTGACAGAAAACAGCAATTATTCTGCGATTGAAAAAGTAAATAACGAGAATAGGGCAAGGTCAGTAGCAAATAATTCTAGTTCAATTAAAACTAGTAAAAAAAGGAAGAAAATAAAGGAAACTGAAAAGTCAATGTAGCTAAACGACTGAGATATAGTGGGAAACCTTATCAATAAACCAAATCAAAAAAAAAAAACCAAGTCGTGAATTGAAAACATCTTGTAATGATAAATGTAAATGCTTCCCTAAATTCACTGAGGGGCAAAACAAGACCATTTTAAAAGACTACTGGAGCTAAGGTGCAATAGAAAAACAATGGACGTTTATTGCAAAGAAAGAAACGCGAGCAATTTCATGTTAATTAAATGTGAAAGCATTAATTTAGATTTGCAAAAAGCTGATCTTCAGAAACCTGGACTAGTCGACAGAAAATAAGCTGACCTCATGGTTTGGCAAATAAAAATCTCATTCCTAGATATCACATGTCATTTTACAAATCATTGTAATAAGACTAAGAATTTTTTGAAGAGTTTTTTTGTAATAAGTTTCATTATGGAGTTAAGAGAAAATTGTGATTTTATGTTTATAAAGGTGATACCAATGTTCCTATTTTCTAATACTATAAAAGGTGCCATAATTGTGTAGAAGTCGTTGATTACTATTAGAGAACTAAGTCCATAGTTTTTTAAATATTTTATTTGTATAAAAGTTTTTTTTTAGCTATCTTATAGTTTTAATTAAAGCGAGTACTTCGTTCTATGTGATTAATTGTGATCTCTTGTTTATTATTGTGTTAAAAGTCATTTAATAATATTAGCGGACCATAAGTACAGTACAGTAAGGTTTTTATTTTTATTTAATAAAGGTACATTTTTAAATATCTTTTTTATTTTCAATTAAAACTAGTACTTAGTACTATGTGATTTATTGTGATCTCTTGATGATGGATATGCCTTAAAATAATTTAATGGTGTAAAATAAGTACCAAAACCATTGTTTTCGTAAATTTGTGTTTGAAACAATACAATAATTTGATTTTGATAGTGTGTTTTATTCAACTTAGCACACAGCTTTACACTAATATTTAACACCTTCAATGTGATATATAAATATGTTACAAGCATTTTGTCACTTATTTTCATTAAAAACGTGACATGTGTTCCTACGTTTTTTCAAACCAGTTTTTTTACTTATTTCATTTTGTACTGAAGTTTATTATATTTACTTTTGAATAGAGCATTAATAACTGTAACAATTTAATTGTCTTCCTATAGTAAATTTATCAATATTTTAAAAGTTATCAAAACTTGAATGTTTAAAATTGCTCTCATGTAAAGTTGTGGTTTTTCAAATACCACGTTATTCTTGTAAAGAGGCGATATATGTTCGCAATAAACTATTTTGATTTGATATATTTATGTATATCTTTTACTTGACACTGGCTAAATGTGCTAACCGCACGCCATTATTTACAAAATAATAAAACTACAGATCACTTAAGTCAAGTTTGCTTACCTACTAGTATCAAGAACATTTTCTTTCAATTATATTCCTGTCTCCGGTTACGTAATAATAATATCATCTTTACGACCACTTTTATTTACAAACCCCTCTTTTGCGATCGTAAAATATTATATTGACTATCACCATTTCAAAGCAATGAACCGTAAACGAGGAAAAAGTTACGTTATATTGTTTTTTGTGTCGCTTATACTCACATTTCTTCGTTATGTGTAGCCGTTGAGAGTTTTCATGTGACTTGAATACAGCCTCCATCGCTTGCTCCGTGCCTCTAATAAATGGTTAATAAAAGTTTTGGGACTATAATGAGATCTCACGTGGAATTCCTGTGAGAATTTAAAAAGTGATTGCACTGTTTTGTTTTATAATTATACCAACTCTCATTTCACGGTTTTCATTCAAACGGATTAATTCAACGGTTCTCATTTTCATTCAACGCTACAAACACTCAACGGTCAATAATTCATCGTTATTAAATATTAATATAACAAATTTCAGAAAATGAAAACAAAACTTTTCACGATTCTTCACTTTTCAAAGGAACGAAGATTCCTCTTCGTCTGAAAAGAGGTTTGTTCAACCTCAACATATATGTGTTGTTCCTGCAAACAAATAGTTTTATGTAGAAATTGAACCCTTGACAATTTAAAAACCGGCTCGGAGAATACAAAATTCTATGCTGTGCTTGTCATTTTATTTACATCCTAAAACTCATGATAGTAGTGAGCGTCCATCATATAAACATCTCCTTTAGTAAAGCTAGATGTATTGCTGTGGATTGTGATAAATATGCAGTTTTCTGGAAAGCACAATCCTCTGCCCCTACTATTGGAAAGAAATAAAGAAAAATATTTATTCAATACAAGTAGCAAAAAAATAAACTTAAGTAAAAAATATAGTTTGCACAAATCAAGAATATAATAAATAAAATAAAAATTTGTTTATATTGCCATAAAGTTCAAAACAGAGGTTACAGTGGCCCCACACTAGGCAAGCCTGTTCTATGGGTACCCGACGGGCACTCACAGGACGACAATATAAATAAACAAAAGAAGTAAAAATCTAAAAATCTTAAGTCTAAAGTATGAACACAATATTCATATTTGGAATGTTAAAATTTTGATATAAGAACTTAAGTGAAAGAAGAACTCAACTTGTATGGTGCCCACTCAGCTTATTGTCGGACATCACAGAGATGTCACTAAGCTGATCTTCCGTGGACACCTTTTCAGACGGTAATATTTCCGTAAAATATATCAATATATTTTATCAAGATATATTTGTTGAAATATGTTAATACAATAAAGTTATTCAGAAAAAGAAAAAAAAGATGTGTATATAAAGAAAAAGTAAATGTGTAGATATATTAAGTTTGTTAAATTATATAAATCATAATTAAGATAAAGACACAACACAGAGTTGTTACAACATTTTGTGGTAGTATACTGAAAAAAATAACGAAATGCTGCTCTATTGTGTGTTTAAAATAATAATTTATCTGATTGAAATGTTTTTTTTTTTTATTTCAACATTACACAACATTAAAAACAAAGAAATAAAACAATACACAGGACACGTAAAGGTTGCATGATATCGAAAAAGACCCCTGCTCAGTATTTGCAGTGAGTCTGTGAACAAACCCACTGCACTGATTTTCAGCAGGGGCCAGTCATGATATTGCTTTTGCCATCAATTCTCGACTGAACCAGACCCTGTTAGTGAACAACTAGGAAATAGGACCAGGACTTAGGTTCTAATTTATGGATTAAAAGAAGACTTGAGCAAAATCGAGAACGCGTGTTAGGGGCGATCACAAATTTAGCATTTGGCACCGTCGCATGCATCCCTATTTGCCTACGTGACGAACATACTGAGCGATGAATATTGCACTATTTCAAAATAATCTACCTACTGCATTTGGATGAGACACTTCGGATTTACTTTGAGAAACAAAACGAAAATGCTTTGAATCCACTTTATACTCATCTGTGTGTCCTTTTTTGTTTTAAAGGAAGTAAGATTAAAATTCCCAAAAGCATTACAACCCTGAATACGACGTTATTTAAAAAAGCTTTTTAAAAAATTATTGGCTCTAGATGTTACTAGAATTTTAATTAAAATCTTGCAGACAAATCTCATAAAGTGTTATGTATATGATTATTATGTATATTGCTTAAATGAATGAAAATGTATTGCTTAAATTTGTATTGTATTTGTTCAATTTTTTTTTTTTAATCTTTTTTAATTGTTGACATGATTTTGATATAATTTACTAACTTACAGCATATAACATATACATACATACATTCAAGCCTGTTCCCCCGAAGGGGTAGACAAAGGCATATTATATGCCCACACTTCGCCAATTATATAGTTGGTCCCACGTTATAAGTGGCGGGCCTATTGCCGCTATCGGGCACTGAATTGTTCGCCAGAGCCTCTTCCGTTGATCGGCAGATGCACCACTTGCAAGTGGGGTTGGCTTGGACTCCTTAGGTCTTCGTAGGCTTTAGGCGGCGAGGGCAGGGGGCCCCTTCCATTCAGCTATAGACTCTCCCAGAAGTCGGCCAGTTACGCCATGACCGCACAAGGAGGGAGGGGGGGGCGCATCAAATCGCGCCTCTCTGAAGAGGTCCTCCCGGTTCTGATCCGGGGGACGTTGGCCGCGGGAAGGGTGCCAGAAGCTACAAACCCAGGCACTGGCTCCTCGCCCCATTTTTCCGTCGTCGTCGGAAGCTTTTTTAATGGGTAGGACTGCGGTGGTCACGTCTGCCGCAGTGAGGCCCACACTTCCCCTTCGGTCCCACACACGCTATGGTCGCACAGGGAGGTAGGAGGGGCGCATCCACTGCGCCTCTCTGAGGAGGTTCTCCCGGTTTTGGTCCGGGGGCCGTTGGTCGCAGGCGGGGTGTAAGACGATGCAACCCAGGTACTGGCCCCCGTCTCTTTCTCAACAAGCAGCGGGCGTCGTCGGAAGATTTTTAGTGGGTATTACTGCTGGCAGTCGCGTCTGCCGTTGGTCTGTACGACACTCCTTATCGGTCCCCCTTTGGTCCCAACAAAATGTCTGTCTTTCAGTCCGTGATTGCATTCTGTTACCGACGTAAAACAAAAAAAAAACTTGGTAGCTTCCATATACATACTATACAACGTATTGTTATATTTTATTGTCATATTTTTACACCAGTTATAGTAAAATATGTTGAAAAAATATTCTTAATATCTTCACATCCTATGTTTAATTATTACCAACGCATGCTTAGACAACTAAATGAATCATAATGTTTAAGAATTTCTTTGCATTCTGTTTAGTAAGTACATTAGCTGACCCGAAAAACGTTCTGGCATTCTATATCTGTACTAATGTTATAATGCTAAAGTGTGTTGAGTTGAATACGATAATGTCAGGGACTAAACGGTTCCCCCTGGCTGGTCTCCACCTTGTTGTGGGGGGGGGGGCTGAGTACCTCCCGGTAAGGCGCAGAAGGCGCTAGGGAAAGGTAACACCCAGAGATTGGCGACTCTGGGTGCCCTTAGTACTGACTATCGGGGGGAAAACTAAGAGGGACCTATGGAGGGCACAGCGGGCGGGCCAGGAGGGCCCGTTTAGCACCGCCAGGAGGGTCTTAGGCAGCGGGGGCAGGGGGCCCCTGGAGACATTGGCCGTGGGCGGGGTGTCAGAGCTGCAACCCAGGTACTGGCCCCCGCCTCTTTCTCAACAAGCGGCGGGCGTCGTCGGAAGCTTTTTAGTGGGTATTACTGCTGGCGGTCGGGCTGCCGGTGGTGAGTCCCACGCACCTCTCTCGGTCCCCCTTTGGCCGGGAGACAGTGCGTACATACATTTTGTTACCGGCGTTAATAAAAAAAAGGGGGACAAAAAGGTTGGAACAGAGAAAATTAATCAACTGTCTTCGGATTTACTTTGGAAAACAAAAGAAAAATGCTGGGAAACTTTTAACTCGGAAGTCTTTTATGGGGCAAGGTATGAAATACTTCAACAAATTCCGCAGGATATATTGGATTTGCCCTTACACAAATTTGAATTAGCCATTAAAAAAAATTTTGGTATTAAGAAAGCATACTAATGTACGCAAAATTATATAGATGATAAGACGGCATGGCTGTAAATTATATCTATCATAAGGACAAACAATTTTATAATCTGCAGCTATTTCATTTTTATAATATTATTCATAATTTTCATTTGTATGAATCCTTTAATTTTGTGGCTTGAGTATGTCATGTACACTTAAATGTCTCTGGAGTGGCGACGTCATGCGTCGTAGTACATTTAAAAACATCGTTTTGTGACATTAATTTCTGTAACACATATTTTAAAGGTTATTTTTAAACAATTCTGCAGCTGCTATATGCATTTAGTAAAAAGCGGTTATTTTAACATCACAAACAGACACATTAACTATAATCATCCACATGATTAAATACATCCACATGTCAGAACACCAGCGCAATAATTGTACACCCAACACGCCTCCCTAATTAAAGGAAAGGACGAAATTGATTAGGCGGGGCAGATTCCGCAATGAACCACGTTATCTTTTGCTCAGGAACTCGTGTATAGTGTCACGTAATGGGGAATGGTGGCCACGCTTCGCAAGTAATAATATTATGTTTTGCCTATTTTTATTTTATTTTATATTATTTAGGAACAAACGGTATTTCATAAACTTTTACATAGTACTTCAAAAAGTAAAAAAAATATCTTATATAAAACGATCGAAATATAAGGAATATCGCTGAAATCACAAAGCTTAGATTCACTTATAAGTGCATATATGCAACAAAACAATTAAAAAAAAAGGTAAGTGTCAGTGAATCTATGTGCCAGTTCCGAGCAACTGATCTGTAAGAAACTCACTGGCTATGCTTTTTTGAACTTGTCCATTGGTTTGGTACTTAAATTACATTCTTCATTTGTCTGTGAAGCTATACAATGCAATATAATATAACATTAACAATATTTATGTTTTACGTCGTTTATATTAGAATAGCCTATATGAAACGGCAGTTTAATCCCAAGCATTTTTATCTGTCATATAGTTTTTGATAGAATAGTATCTCTTTGAAGACAGCCTGCGTTTAATTGTTTATTTAAATTTATTTAGGCTTATTTGCTGTATATTACTGGAGGTTTTATATTAGAGCCTAGTGGCAGGTACAACTAATTTATGCTTATTCCTTGTAATTAGGTTATGTATACAGCTTTTCTTACTAATTTCATCAATATTCTTAAGTACATATACCAGGTTTTCATAAACAAATTGACCCGCCACTGTCAAATTACCAATTTCTTTAAACTTTTCCCTTAGTGAATGTTCACACGGGAGATTATAAAGTGCTCGAATAGCGCTCTTCTGCAGCACAAAGATAGTTTGAATACCTGCGGCACAACCCCACAGAAGAAAACCATACGACATAACATATATGGAAATAGCTATGATAAACTAGCCTAGCTGTTACAACGTCTGTTACTTGGCGAATCATCCTTACTACAAATGCTGCAGAGTTGAGTCTAATTGACAATTCACCAATATGTAGGCCCCGCTGTAGCTTAGAGTCTAAAGTAATCCCTAAAAACTTGGTAGTATCCACAAGGGCCAACTCATCCTCCTTTACCATAATAGTAGTGTTTACCTGTCTGACGTTAGGCGTACACGAATGTCATACAATTCGATTTAGCCCCATTTAATAACAAATTGTTGACGTCTGTTGAAATTGTGAGCCCTGCGGAACCCCCATTTTAGCGCAAGCCCACCTCACCTGCAAGTGGTGTGCCTGCCGATCAACGGACTTGACTCTGGCGAACAGTGCTCGGTAAGCGGCAATAGGCTCGCCACCTATTAATGGAACATACTATATAGTTTGCGAAGTGTGGGCGTATAATATGCCTCTGCCTACCCCTTCGGGGAAGCAAGCGTTTGTATGTATTATTTTAATATAAGCCTTGGGGTATCTATCCTGAATCCATCTTACATTGGTTTGCTCAGTAGTAGGCCGTTAGTGGCCTGAGATGATGATAATCTTCTCTTTTTTTTTTTATTGAAATGTTATTGTTAGTTTTTTTTTTCTCTCATTGTATTGTTATACTTAGTAGATTCTACAACTTCAGTTGTGGTACTTAGTATAGTGTCAATTATTGTGCTAATGTCTCGATATCACCCTGTTAAACAAAGCGATCCGAGGTTTTTGGGAGCCTGATGACCTGTAAAACCGGTATGTACTCATACCTATCTCAGGCATCAGTCTCACACAAACAAACTGTTACTTTGTAATAATTATAATCATCTACATACTGCTAATGTACCAATTGTTTGTGTTGAGAAAAATAAACATTATTATTATTATCATAACTAGCGATGCCTTTTGAAACACGTCTTATTGTAATTTTAAGTAAACATATTTCAGACAAAGTCCAAATTTTGTTTTAGTAACAAAATCATTAAATCTGTATAAGTCTTATTTATTGAATCATATTTAAAAAGTAAATTTTCTTTATTTAAGTTTATACGGTGCTTAGATGGTTCATGGTTATGTTGAGAGTATCTATGAATGAAAGTAGACTAACGAAAGTGATTTATGATGGACAAGTGAATGGAAGTGTGGGGAAGGGAAGACCACGTTAGACCTACCATGACCAAATCCAGATAATTTAGGAGAAAGGGCACGTCAAAAGTATCCTATATCGACGGGAAGGTTAATGAGTGTAAACGAAGCTAAAAGTGTAGCCAAGATCGTAGCAAGTGGAAAGATGTGATATATGTATACGATGTCTTCCGAAGCACAAATCGTTGTAATTTTTTTTTTTAAAAGAAAGTCTCCTGTATCCCAGTCCCAGTGAGCATGGTCCCAGTACCCGTTGATTACCGCCAAGAGGGACGCGTATCACATTACTGCGCACCCGATACGTTGCGCGTGGAGCGACGAATTACCGCGCGTACTTACTGCGCTCATTATCGTCAAGCTCAACTCGATAAGCTTGTTACTAGCTTTTCACCTCGGTTTCGCACGCTTGTCTTACACTTTTTCACACATTCATAATCTCACGCTCATACCTATATTCGTTTATCCATATATCATTTGGGGTGGAAAGAAATCTAGTAACAACTACTCTCGTCAAATCGACTCAACCGCTAACTACATCCAATCCAAACAGTGTATGAATATTAGTGAAATGCTGATAACTTAACCAAATACCAAAGTAATGTGATAAACTATGAATGACACAACACAGGTATAATTAATCTTTTTGATAATTCAGTAAATATTGTTTTTATTTAAAAGTTTTAATTGAAGCACTATTTATTATTAGAGGGGGGATGTTATTCCAGCATTTCGTAGCAGAGTAACGGAAATTGCCACTAAATTGCTGTACTGTGTCTAGGGACCACGAGACAACGAGCAAATCTAGCTTCACGTCAAGAAAAATTTAACTTCTGAAACGGATATATCGGCTTTTAATTCCTTATTACACCAAACAGCATGCACGTAAAATGCAGAGATTGTCTCGACTGCATGTTCAGTAAATTTCCTTGGTTTAGATAAAAAGTCACATGGGCGCGACGTGGTATTGAAAACAAAATCGAGCACATGCGTATTGCAACCGCAATATAAGTACTTAAATACATAAAATTTTCCTATAACTGTATCAGCATATATAATTTAGAAAGAACCAAGGTCTTGCATTGGTTTAGATAAAAAGTCACATGGGCGCGACGTGGTATCGAAAAACAAAATCGAGCACACGCGTTTTGCAATCGCAATATAAGTCTTTTAGTATATCCATACATACAATTTGCCTATAACTGTATCAGCATAATTATATTTAGAAAGAACCAAGGTCTCGCAAATATTGATTCTAAGCTCCTCGCTTAGCTAATTTATAATTTGATATAAGACCTTCAGTCTATACAAGCAGTTACTAACAGTTTCTAAGACATTATTATAGAAAGAAAGGTAGTTGTCAAAAACTACACCAAGGTTTCGAGCCTATCGAGTAAGTGAGTGTGTCTCAAGTATATTCACAATAAATATGAGTTAATGCTAATTTCTGTCATCAGGAATATTTCCAGATCCATGGAAGACTTATTCACTATAGATGTTATTACCTGTAGATACATACATTCACGCCTGTTTCCTCGAAAGGGTAGCCAGAGGCATATTATACGCTCACACTTCGCCAATTATAAAGTTGGTCCCATTTAATAGGTGGAGAGCCTATTGCCGCTTACCGGAATCTGTTATGTTCGCCAGAGCCTCGTTCGTTGATCGGCAGGTGCACCACTTGTAGGTGAGGTTCGCTTGGCCTTCTTAGGACTTTGTAGGATCCCGCGGTCGACGCTTGCCACGGCCCTGGGTGGAGTCGCCATCTCGCTGCCGACTATCATGCGAATGATGGTCGACAGCGAGACGGCGTGGGAGGCGATGGCCTTCTTCTGCGGAGTGGTGATGTCGCAGAAGGAGGCCGCGGAGTAGGAGTGGGAGCGGGATCCGCTCTCTCTCCGGCTACGCCGTTGGCACAGCGGGCGGGCCAGGAGGGCCCGGCCGCGCCCGCGGGCTCTTAGCCGGCGGGGGTAGGGGGCCCCTTCCGTCTAGCCATACCCCTCCCCAAAAGTCGGCCAGTCACGTCATGGCCGCACAAGGAGGTAGGGGGGGCGCTACACACTGCGCCTCTCTGAGGAGGTCACCCCAGTTCATATCCGGGGGACGTTGACCGCGGGCGGGGTGCCAAAAACTACAAATCCCCTGGTACTGGCCCCCCGCCCCTTTCTCAACAGCGGCAGGCGTCGTCGGAAGATTTTTAGTGGGTAAGAATGCGGCGGTCGCGTCTGCCGCAATTAGTCCCACAATATATATATAGACATTAATATTTATCCTGTGTGGGAATCGAACCCACGACCTCAGGAATGGAGTGCGTGTATACTTGCTACCAAACCACCACCGTATATTATTATTATTATCCAGATTAATTTCATTTTATCAAGTTATATGCTTAAATGCTGCGTTTTCGTCATTCAGTCATAGTCGAGTCAAATCAAAGTCGTACACCAGTAAAGTAATGGAAAATTCACAGGAGGTGCCATGGGGTTTTGGAATGGACAAGAAAATCACAATTCATTGCAATATGCCATTTTCTTAGACTTGTGTGCGTTGTCAAAAAAGTTGTGACTAATATGTACTCGTATATTAAGTATGTATGTACGAAAAATAAATAAGATGTTTGTTTATATTCATTTTTACGGCTTCTAGTTATTGTTCATGAAATTAAAGTTTTTGAAGTTTGATATTATTATATAATATTTTTCTTGATTTTGGCCGCGATTGAGAACAGCGCCATTTAATGGTACCGTGCCGTAACTAATTGTATTCACGTTGCGAAGCTTATTCTTAACTTTATACTACATTTCTACAATAATGATGATAATTACGTTGTTAATAACAAAGAAGTCATCTATTATAAAGAGAACTACCATCTGGTAATATAATAGGTGCCTTTGTAAGTATAACTTTCTGTTCAATTATCTTGGATTTTTTATTAACTGAATGCTGTACTGCATTATACAACGAATATGTTACAATTTATTATATAATGCTGGAAAATATGATATTAATATTAAAAAAAACGATATCGTATGTGCCAAAGCTAAATCCAAACATATTAGTGATTAAATTCATTATGATGTAGACAAAGTTAATTCCAGCTAAAAAAATATTAACACAGAAAACGGCAAAGTAAAATCAAATTAAAATAATTTGAAACTTAACATAAGCGATAAAATAAGCTTAAATTCCCGTAGATTTCACCAGAGCCTTGGGCTCTTCTAACCCCATTGTAGAATCTTTATTAAAAGCCAACGTTCCTTGTTGTGATGTTTTATTTATATTTAGTAAAATCAATATACACACTATCATAAAATCTTTTAAATCTTTAAATATTAAGAAAACAGCTGACGTTTGGGGCATTTCTGTACACCTAGTTAACATATTAATCGAAATAGTAGCTCCTTAATTGGTAATTATTTTTATAAGTGCATTGATAGTGGTGTGTTTCCGGATCTAATGGAATTAAGTAAATTAACTCCTCTTTATAACTTAGATCCGTCAAACTTCCGACCTATTTAAGTATTGCCCACATTTAGTAAAATTTTTGAAAAAAATATGCTCAACCAAATGCAAACCCACTTTGTCAAAAATAAGTTATTGCACACTAAACAGGTGGACGGTTTTTCGGGGTATAACACTAGACTCTAGGTTGCAATGGGGGTCTTATCGGGAAAGTTTTGGGCAGACTGAGTTCTGCAGCGTATGCCGTAAATAAGATCCGACAACTAACAAACATTAAAACAGCTCATCTAGTCTACTTCAACTACTTCCACAGTGTTATGACAAATGGCATACTGCTGTGGGGTAATGCTGCAGATATGGAATGTACTTTTGTGCTGCAGAAAAGGGCTATCTTATTTATTTATTTATTTATAATCTTATGCTACCATTACAGGTGTCTTAACTTAATGCGATAGCATAGCAATTTTTATAATAAATACAATATTCTATCTTTTTAATTATCAATCTACAATATTATTTAAATATAATATAAAATAACATAAACTAGCCTACCTGATATATAACTTTAGTATTACATCCTATATTTACAAAATAAGTTATAAATCTTGTTTATGGTACCGCTCTTTTCTCTTTCATTGCTGTTAAAATAAAAAAAATATGGAATTCCCATTTTTGTAAAATAAATTGACGAATCGGAATGGTCCTGTTGATCTTAAAGACAATAAAGTATATTTTATTTTATTATTTAATTTATAATAATTTTGTCATGATATAATGTAACGATTGACACAGTAGCTTATTATTTATTATAACTTAGCGCAACCGATAGAAAGTGTGTGGTAAGAGCATAATAGTTTATTGATATGTTTTAAATATTAAAACTGAACATAGGGTGCGTAGGGGTCCTGCAATGTGGCACTTGCAGATTAACAGGCGAAGCTCTGGAGAATTTAACAGTTTCTGGTATGTGGCAATAGGCTCGCCTCCTATTATTTGGGACCAAAAATATAATTGGTGAATGTAGGCGCATATTGCCATTTCTTACTCCTTCGGGAAAACAGGCGTGATTGTAAGTATGTATTAAAAACTCGAAGTACATCAATACCTACTTAGAGGTACACAATATAGGTTTACAGAGCTCAGTCTTTGAGTGACCGTATGTGCCGCATATGATATCGAGTAATTCCAATCTACGAAAGAGCATGTTAAGCCGTTGGGCCCAGTTATCACTATGCATAATGATCTGTCAGTATGATTGAAATGAGGCCATATTTACGGGCTTGGAAAATTTTGACAACAGAATTGGCCCGCCTTAGACAATCCGCACTTCGCTATTCGCAAAAGTTATAACTTGAGTTTGTTTACTTTTCTAGACTTATGTAAGAGGATGTCCACAATCAATTGTAAGGACGTTCATCATATCACTATGAGTCCACTGCTGAACATTGGCCATCCCAATGGTTTACATTTTAGTGGGTATATGTGCCTATTGTAGGGAGCGGATGACGTGCTCCCGACTAAAGGGAAGATCTTCCACCGGGCGGATGGATGTGCCCGGGGGCCGCGGCCCAACCGATGATGGTTGGGTGCTGCATATATAGTTACGAGCTTGAGGAATTTCGTTTGCGCGATTCAGTATTTTCATTCATCTTTTACGTTCCGTTCATCGCTTGTACGGTGTCGCTACACCTATAATCACCACGCTGGGCAGGCGGGTTGGTGATCACAGTTCAAGATAGTAAGCAGGATAACGTTACTGCCCATCATGTGGCAGCTTTATCTTCCTCGACTTTTTTGACTCCCCTTTAGATGAGAAAGGTGGCACTATTCTAGGCCGGTACCATAAGGCACGTTTAGGACTTTAATGTTAATAAAAATAAAACTCGCCCCATACACGAACTTCTAAAATATAAGATCTACTGGTATTTATGGACATCACTACTCATTATAACTCGCATTAAGTATTTATTACAATTCCGATGGCTTTAGACATACTGCAACGCTGATTTATTTAATGCCTTCTGAAAACCTTTAACAAAATGCACGGATTTCTGAGTAAGCTTGAAGACCCAAACCAACCATTACTTGGTCCCAATCTTAAGTTATTAAAATTCTGGGGGGTGATATGGCCTAAAAAATCATTGAAGAGAAATGTCTTTATTTTTTTGTATTGTTTAAACATAATATTTTTATTTACTGAGATTGTTGAACTTTGGTTGGTTAGACGCGATATTGAGCATGTGATGACCAATTTGAGTCACACATTGGTGTCTCTTGTATCAAGCTTAAAAATGCTATCGTTTCAATTCTGGAAGCAACGTTGGCGAAATGTGATTAATTATGCAACAAGAGCTGATAAATCATTCAGAAAAACCGAAGACGTTGAAAGGAAAAAAATCATATGCAAATTTACTAAATACTGTCGAAAGATTACCTACACCTATAGTTTTCTCATTTTTATCTCTTTAATTCTCATATATTCAAGTATAATGATAAAATTATTAATATCATCATCTTATCGAAATGATGTCAAATATGGAAATGGAACGTATACACAAATTGTAAGTTCATGGGTACCATTTGATAAAAATACTCTTTTAGGATACTTGTTAACATCGACTTTCCAGACCTTTGCACTCTTTTACGGTGGAGGTGCGTCTGCATTTTACGATAGTTGTGCCTTTTGTATAATGGTATTCCTTAAAACTGAAATAGAAATACTGAGAAGTGATTGTGCTTGTTTATTTGGTACATTGACATCACCAGTATCAGATGAAGTTGCTCTTAGAAGAATAAAAGAATGTCATAGAAGACACATGGATATTCTTAAGTAAGTACTTGTGTTTGGTTTCATATGGAAGCATATTAGAATTAGAATATTTATTTGCTAAAATAGTGTTACATAGAATCATAACCAAAGACCAAAACACTTGTTCATTGTTATGCACACAATAATTAACACCAGGATAATGGAGCGGAGGGCAGATATACTGACCTCCACGCCAGTCACATGTCAGTCGTTGTATATCACTTTATTTATTAAAAGAACGCCTTGTTCGTATCCAATTAATATACTTGTTATATACTTGTTACAATTATCATGTGTATTTCCTTCTTGTTGCAGGTACTATCGTATCTTAGACTCTTGTGTGTCACCTCTCATGCTGATCTATATTATTATCTGCTCCATCTTGCTGTGCTCCACTGTTATTAGACTTACGGTAAGATTCTCATATTTTTAAAGACTCATGACCACCTTTTTTAACATTATGGGCCTTTTAAAAGTTTTTATTGAGACATAGATAGACACTGTTTGCAATAAAGAACTGTGTATTGTACACCAAAATAACTATTGAACAAAAAAAGCGATATACTAGTTGGTCTCATCGCTTAGTTTGATTTTTTCCGGGGCAAGTGGTATGCTCCCCACTAAAGGAAAGCTGCTCGGAGGCCTTCTTCGGAGGAAGCTTCGAGCTTGAGGAATTTAGTTTGCGCGATGTATAATTTCATTCATCTGTATGTATCATTTATCGATTGTGAGGAGTCGCCACACGGGCAACCTATCGATGGAAAGTGAAAAATAAATACAGGGTGTAAAACATAACTCTTAATGAGGTGCATAGGGTCAGGATAATTTAAAATTTAAAAAAATATGTGTTTGGAACGCTACTGCGCTTTTTCTAGCTTCCAGCCTGTCGAAGCAGCTGCGGAACATATTATCCTTAAATTACAAGCTGTAGTGAAAATAAAGCAAAGAAAAGCTGCCTAGCATAGTATGACTTAAATACAACTCTCAAGCTATGAGTTTTTAAGATTTTTCAATAATGACAATCGGCAAAAGTAGTAGGGAAAATATTTGTGAAGAAGGGGCTTCATCTGATGAATTATTTTTTTAAAATGACGCGCCAAAAGAAGTGGACCTGGCTAAGCCGCAACGTGATCAAGAATGAAATTCACGTCATTATGTCTAATAAGCGTCAGATATTCAGGGATGAGTCTGTGATTAGCAGGTTTCATATCGGTAGCGATTAATACCTTGTAAGAGGCTCCTTGAATGTAAATGTGAGGTTGGAACTGGTTCACTTAGTGACATCGATTCTCAGATCAACACTGTCCAAGATCGAAGTTGGAAGTTGGAACCGATTCGCGTCAGTGGAAACCTTAGCGGACATAAGCAATGCCAGTGACAGTCTAGTGGATAGCGTTCGTGGGGAGGTGCACGCATACTTTCGACCAAAAAGCAAGGACGCTTCAACTTGCGTCCTTGCTCTTTGGTCTGCTCTTTGGTTGGATCACAAGCGATACTCTGGATCTGAAGGCGCTCACTCCAAGACCAGAGACTAGCCCCTCGCCCTTTTCTAACAACAATTGGAATGTCCATTTATATAGATATAAAATCATAATAAACTTTCTCTGCGCGGCATTAATGTGTATTACCTATAATAACATAAAAAAGACGTGTGGATTGCGGGGCGAAGAAAGGGATTACGTATGCGCAGTAAAGGCGGGTTGCTGAACTAAAGAAACAAGCGTGATATTTCAAACAAAAAGTTCTGCTATTTATCGATAGATGGAAATAGTGGAAAGTGTTTGGTTTCTTTTCGTTCCGGAATTTCTGGATTCGGTCTCCACGCTCAAGGCCCACGATAGAAGCAAAAGCTTAAAAAAAAGAAAGTCTACCTATGATGAGCAGTGAGCGACAGGCTGATTGATTGCCTTTGTGCAGCAAACTTCTTGTGGCGGTTATGATGATGATCCACTTTTATTTTGCAATAAATGTCCTGCATATCATTCTTTTTCTACATTAAATTTCCCCTTTAGGAAAGTAAATATTTCTGCATTGGTTTCAGTCGGACGCCACAACGCCTGCTGAGCAGTTCATGGCTGTTATATATTTTTTATTTGGAATACTACAGCTCTTTTTATACTGTTGGCATAGCAACGATGTTTACTTTGCTGTAAGTCAGGTTTAAATTCGTAGATATAATATATTTCTGGGGTCGCAGGGTTTTGGGATTGTTCGAAAGAGTTACCGAAGCGATGGACAATATAATAAATAGGCTGAAGAAGGAACATGAATGGTTCCGATAGATCTGCTTAATATTGTTAAAATTTATTAATAGCAGAACTTCATTGACAGTGTATGTATTTATGGGGCCATTTTGCCAAATGTCTGAACTGAGTTACCCTCATATTGGGCAATATCATCAATCCCTTACAAGTGATAATTTTTTTGATTGCTGTTACGAGTTGTGACTATTTTTTCCAATAAGTACGTATTGGTTTCAATATAAATTACTAAAGGATTACTCAGTCCAGATGCACATCAGTCGGTGCAGTGTATAAAAACCTTAGTTCAAATGCTAAAAGTCTACATATTATAATGTTCTTAAGATATCTTTTCGTTCGAGTGCTAATAGTCCGTCTCCATAATATTGAGAGGGTGGTTTCTTATACTACTGGAGAAGGCTTTTTAAAGTATTACATATTGTATCATTTCAGAGCATGGACTTATTCATGGGACCATATGAAAGTATCTGGTATTTCCGTAAGCTCTATTTAAGGAAGAATATTTTGATACTGTCCGGTCAGCTAAATCATGATATTATTTTCACGGCAGGACCAGTTACACAACTCACATTTTCTACTTTTCAATCTGTAAGTATTCTACTTTTCTTGCTGTAAGTGTATAGGGCACCTACCAAGATCTAAGAAGAACCTCACCTGCAAGTGGTGCACCTGCCGATCAACGGGCGAGGCTCTGGCAAACATTGCAGTTCCCACCAATTACGTGGGACCAAGCATATTATTGGTGAAATATGGCCGTACAATTTGCTTCTTCCACACCTTCGAGGAATGTGTATCTGGACTGTGTGATCCTTTTCTAGATTTTATCGAAACCAATAAAACAAAATTGTCACAATTCAGAACTGTAATAAAAAAATTGAAGATATTTCTAATAGGTGGATCACTTAGTTAAGATATTTGCTAGAATGGCCATAAGCTGAAACTAAGCATATACTTACCCAGTTTGAACTGATTGATCCATATAGTCGCATAAAGGTAACCTTTGTATATTGGTTACATAAACTAAAATAATAATTGTACAACTCTGTGATTAAAATTTGATATATAATGATTTGTTCAGGGCATTTCGTTCAAGAGGTTTTAGTATGTATTTAATAATTAAACATTAATACAGTAGCGTGACCACAGAATATACAGAGATGACGGCTCTGATGTCAGCAATAAGGCCGTGACCTTATTGAGTAGTATTTTCCTCGTACAAATTTACACAAAACTCTGTTACCTAAGTGAAAAGCCAAGAAAATTTAAAAATATATAATTATGTTTATATTGAAATCAATTCATGTAAGATTACTGGTTACCTTTATGCGTGAGACAGACCGTTACTTATTAGTAATTTATTTATTTCAGACTTTAAAAGGGGCTTATAGTTACTACACGCTTCTAAAGTAACACTGAAAGACACAACATCAAATTAATCCTGATTTCAAGCACGCGGAAAAAAGAAAGAACCTAATTTTAAATTGCTAGCTGATAGTAATTGAAATATTATGAAAAATAAAATTATTCATAAAAAATCAAAGTTTTTTAAACGTTGTTTAAAACGTTAAAACTTAGACGTTACAAAAACAAAAATACTAACTTTCATTCGTGAGATAAATCATAATGCTTAACCAAGAAACATAATGTAAAAAATATAATTAAATGGGTTTTGTAACTATTAAAGCATGCGATTACAAGCTACAAAAAATTGAAAAAGTTTAAAATTATTTTGAAATTAGACGATAGGTCATGAATTGTTTATTTATATACGTTACAAGACGATAATGATACGCCATAGTTAAAACAAGGAGTTTCACCGGGAAGCCTCTTGGATCCACTTATGTTCTGATTACGCATAAATAACTCACTAGAATTATAATTTTTGAAACACGGAAAAGTAATTTTTAAAGATTTATCTTAAACCTTTTTATGCACGGCAAACGAGTTCTTTTTTAAAGCAGTTTTAATTATATTTCATTGTTGTCACGAATAGTCAATAAAATTTAAAATCTTTATATTCAATTTTATATAGTGAGTTTGAGTAAGTATATACCTACATACTAATATATTATTATATTTATATAGTCACGGATTTTACGTCATTTATATCACTAATAATTATACTTAATATGTTATTTATCACGCTCATCTTTCGTCTTAAGCAATTAGTTTAATTCAAGCAATAAACAGTTTTAAAAACAATAATGTTATTTTATTGTACATTTAACTGTACAGTCATTCTTTTGGTTACTCTATTCGAAAAATTCAAAGTACTTAATTTATAATTTTCTGCAATTTTTGAATTGAATACTTATAATTTACTGCCTTGCGGGCCCAACGTCCGCTTTCCCACATTTTCTCCTCCACTTCACACATTCTTCGCAATCTTTAATCGATACGTTATTGGCACGCATGTCATCCCTTACGACGTCAAGCCAGCGTTTCCTGGGCCATCCCAATCTACCTCAGCCGGGCGGAGGTGCCATAGCCAGACATGAGTTCCCCAGGTAGTTTGACGGTTTTCGTAAAACGTGGCTGCATCAGCGTAGGCGACATTCTTTCTATTTATCTGCTATGTCACGAACATGAAGGCTGCGGCGAATGCGCGAGTTCTTGACGCGGTCCTTTCGCGTAACTCCGCACATCCAGCACAGCATTATCATTTCAGTGACACGCAGATCTTGCTTGCGTCGCTCAAGCACAGGTGACGCTTCACTGCCACACAAAAGAACAGGCCTAATGATAGATTTATAGACCTGCCCCTTCAACTTAACCGGCCTTTTGGGGTCACAAATGACACCAGACACCTCACGCCATAAAGCTACCAAGAGCGAAGCTCAGATCCCAGGGATTTATAAACCTCCGACTGCTCGACCATGTTTCCATCTATGAAGACGGATGTACGATCTGTCATGTTTCAAGCCAGGTATTCGGCCAGCGCCACATTAAGTTGCAGGCCGCTGTTCTCAAGTGACTCCTTCCACTTGTTGACGCGGCGCACCAACCGGCCCTTGTCCGCATATGCTAGCGCGATGTCATCGGCGTACATGAGTATCCACGGGGGTTGCTCATGCGCATCTCGGATGCTTTTAGACAATGCGTCCAGTATAACGCTGACTAGTAACGGGCAGAGGACGGCAGCCTGGTGGACTCCAATGGTTACTGGGAGGGGCTTCGTGTCCCCAACAGTGGTTTAAACCACAGATTGGGGATCTATTTAATAATTTCTTTAAATGATCACCATCATAATGAACATTTAAAATACAACAAAATATTACCACAGCAGTATTTAGCTTAACGAAGACAGCATGCAATTAAAAGATTATAAACGAAGAAAAAAAACACTAAAATTCGTAAAGTTACTGTGTAAATGTTTTATATACACAATACGACAATACCATACAAGAGCAAATTAAATTATATCATCTCGGTACATGTCTGCAATAATGTCAATATAAGCTTATCGCACCCCTTTGGACCGCAGCGCGAGATACACAGTCAAAGGCATTCTGCTTGTCCAAAAACAGGAAATGCAGATGCTTATTCTTCGTCTTCGTATGGAATAATACAGCTCTAGCAATAAGCCATACTGACATTTCGAGACAGTTCACTCCTGTGTATTCCGACTTCCTGAAAATATTTATACTTCCATTCACATAAATTAGTTTTAATTTAATAGTTGCCTGTTTTATTTCCGAATAATAATATAAAATATGTACAAAATATAAGGAGCTGTAAAATTGTGCTTATGTACACGCCAGCCCTCTGTCAAAATTATTGTCAATAATGATATTTTTTTATTCCGCGCATTTTAATGAACACATGTAGGGATGAAAATGTCAAGCAGTTCAAGCAGTTGCTATGCGGTAAACTTCTTAAGCCCACGAACAAGATAATAAGGAAGAAAACATCGGGAGAAGATTTTACGTACTGTTGCAACATCTATTTGGTTTAAATGTGTACATGATAGGTTATAAATTGCGCGAAAAGCTCTCTTCTGCAGCACAAACATAGTTTGAATATCTGCTGCACAGCCCCACAGAAGAATATACCATAACCACATAAAACTATGGAAATCATCATACATCATCATCAGAATATCATACACAAGCCAAACTGTTTCAACGTCTATTAATTTGCGAATTTGCTTTACCGCGAATGCTGCAGAGTTGAGTATAATTAACAATTCACCAATATGTGGGCCTCACTGCAGCTGAGAGTCTAATGTAACACCCAAAAGTTTGGTGTTTGCCACAAAACTCAACTTATTTATCTTTATTTTAATAGTAGTGTTCACATAAATAATAACATAAATTTTACTCCCGTATATTCCTTTTGAGTGGGCAGAAACCAGAAAACGATAGCCCGTTGGCAAGACCCATATACTTCTAATACAGAGAGTTTGGGGTAAAACCCTGGTCCACCTATGACCTTTCGAGATAATGTGAGTGATTCTTGCTTGCTTTGTTCCTTGGAATATACGCCAAGTTGCTGGTTCCGGCTGTCATGCACATCTAATACAAATACAAATAGTTTTATAGTTCAAAAAAATACTATACATTAAGATATAATTTGATCACTAGCCTTCACACTAGGATACCCTGTGTCGTGAAGTCTAGTCTCTTTCATGTAGGCACAATGGGTAGGTAATTCTTTGCGTGTCTGATGAGATTCTGAGAGTGAGGAATAGTAAATGCTGAGGTTAGTGAATGTATGTGTGTGTATGGTTAAACGTGTGTGTGTGTAAATATATTTATGTGTGCGTGTATGTATGTAGGGGTGTGTGTGCGTGTATGTATGTAGGGGTGTGTGTGTTGTATATTAACATTTTATGACAATACCATCTATGGCAGTCGTTATTTAGGAAGTCAGTTCAATTCTGGTTAGACCATGAGCAGACCCCTGGGCACTGGGCGTAGGTCTGAGGTACCGGGATAATGCTAGGATATAAGATGAGGGTCGGCAGAATCCTATAGGCATATATAAAGCTAAATTTAAGATTACGTCTAATTTAAAGTTGATACACTTATTGGTATCAAGCTGTTCAGGCGAAGTTTTCAGCGATATATTATTACATTCATGTGGTAAGCAATAGAGGTTATCATTGTTTTTCCTTTATAAAAACATGAATACTGCTAGGGTACCGCAATATATGCATTAATGATTATGTAAAAGAAAATATATAGCCATAATAATACAAATTACACTAAACTCACATTAAAGGCATCACATTAAATAATTGTACTACTTTTTTTCAAAAATATGTCTATGTTCGGTTTTCGAAACGGTCACCCATCCAAGGACTGACCTCTGTGAACTCTTCCTTACTTCAATAATCGTTTCCGACTACCTAACATGAGCGCTTTAAATTTTTCGAAGTCATGTGCGTAATTTTACGACCGTTATGGCGTGGAGGTCAGTATACCTACACTTCACTCCAAAGGTCGTGGGTTCGATTCCCACACAGGACTAATCTTTGTGTACATGAACATGAATATTTGTTCTGGTCTGGGTGATTTTCTATGTATATTAAGTATGTAAATACAAAACGTACAATCCGTGCTTTAGTATCCATAACACAAGTTTTTAATGATACTTATCTTGGAACTAAATAATTAGTGTGGTTGTAAGAGAATATTCATTATTAATTTATTTAGATATTATTTAATTACCGCTCGCCCTATGCTTAAGTCTGGAACGCCTGGGGCAATCCTAGGATATGAGTCAGCGTAGTAGTGAAACTTCTGGATTTCATAAGTATATGTCATCTGCGAATCTATTTGCAATTACCACTTTCCGATAGGTAAAATACCAACCCAACAAAAAGTTAGTAATTCAGTCCTAACATGCAAAAAAGAATAAAAATAAATACCAATATCCCAACCAAGAAGAGCATTGCTATTAAAAATAAAATGGACATCAGATATTTATAGGTTAAACGGATAAAAAACCTTTCAAACGTATGATTGCCTTCTACCGTAAAGCGACCAACGAATTTGCATGTCGATTGAAAAAATATCCGCTACACTCCAAATTGATTTGTTGACAGGACCGTCTAACAAATTTTCTGGATTTTGTAGCGAGGTTGTAATTAAAGTAATCTTTAATCTAAGGAGCTTTTCGATCTCATCCCGCCCTCTCCTTTCCTCTCCCGAACAACACGTGCTGGTCTTAGAAACCATCCTCATACTGTGCAGACTATCAGCTCTCGAACCAAAAAATATGGGAAGTCGTTTCTGAGCAAGACCACTAAGCTCTGGAATTCGCTGCCGGCTCATGTGTTTCTTATTTCCTATGATACAGGGTCTTTTAAGCGAGGCGTGAAACGGCATTTTAGCAGGCCGTCATTAGTGGATGCGCTTTGTATCGTGCTTATTTTACGGTATGAAGCGCTTTCATTTTTTTATTGGACTGCATCGACTGCTTACCATCAGGCAGAATGTAGTCGTTATGACGTGTCACATTAAAAAAAAAACTAAAATTCACAAATTTAATGAATCATTAAAAATGTGTTAAGTGTTTAGTCATTGGCCCGGATCTAACATGAACAATGTCTCGAATCATCAAATGACCGCCTCCCGTTGTGGGTGAAGCGGGAGGGTGTGTCAGACTTTTACTTACTAAAAACCATCCATGTTCCTTCTTGAGTCTGCAAAACAAAGGCTAACCTTTCCGAACGGTGCCGCAGTAACCCTTTCGAACGGTGCCTTTCCGGTCCCCCGGATCAGAACCGGGAAGACATCCTCAGAGAGACGCAGTGTGTCGCGCCCCTCCTACCTCCTTGTGCGGCCATGACGTGACTGGCTGACTTCTGGGGGGGTCTATAGCTAGACGGAAGGGGCCTCCTGGCCCGCCCGATGCCGCAGTAACCCTTTCTAACGGTGCCGCAACCCCGGCACGCTTGGCCACCACGAAGGGGACCCTCAGTGTGCTGACATCTCTTTGCGGCATGCGTGGAACAGAAATTTATTATGACATGTTTGTAATGAAAGCAATCTTAAAACTGAATTCCTCGAATTCACTGGGTAGTCAATCTATTTGTGACACAAAACGCCCAGAGGCGCATCATTATTTGTAAACATTCAGTTGCATTATCAATCAGAAAGTTTGTTGAATGATATGTAACTGATAAACAAATAAGCAAATAAAATAAGCAGGACAAAAATAAACATCCTCCCCGACTGGTCTCCACCTTGTCGTGGTGGGGGGGCTGAGTACCTCCGGGGAGGCGCCAGGGAAAAGGTAACACCCAGAGACCGACGACTCTGGGTGCCCTTAGTACTGACTACCGGGGGAGAAACTAAGAGGGACCTGTGGAGGGCGCAGCGGGCGGGCCAGGAGGGCCCGTCAGGCAGTGGGGGCAGGGGGCCCTTGCTGTCTAACGACAGATCCTGCGAGAAGTCGGCCACCCACGCTATGGTCGCACAAGGAGGTAGGAGGGGCGCATCCACTGCGCCTCTCTGAGGAGGTCCTCCCGGTTTTGGTCCGGGGGACGTTGGCCGCAGGCGGGGTGTCAGAAGCTGCAACCCAGGTACTGGCCCCCGCCTCTTTCTCAACAAGCAGTGGGCGTCGTCGTCGGAAGATTTTTAGTGGGTATTACTGCTGGCAGTCGCGTCTGCCGGTGGTGAGTCCCACACCCCCTTTCGGTCCCCCTTTGGCCGGAACGTAGTGCGTAAACGCATTTTGTTACCGACGTAAAACAAAAAAAAAAAACATAATCATAATCAGAATTCTTTATTGTTTAATTTGGTGTACAATTAGGTCTTAAAAATAACATTTTGTCCTCAAATGAACCCTGCAAGGATATCACAAAACAAAATAGGAACACATTTTAAAAACTATAGGTACATTTGGTACGCTGCACGATGACCACTGATCCTACTTTTAACTACATATTGTGAGGTGGTAATCCAGGCAATCCAGCAAGTTCGAAAACTCAGTGGGATAATTACATCATCCTCGTTCATAACGGTGTCGACTGATTTGATGGAAACCAACTGTTTTGGAAGAAAATTCTGAATTCTGCATTAAGATTCTCGACATCTTTATTTTTTGCCGCCAATTGTGCTCGTTCACCCAGCCAATTATGGTCATAGAACTTATGCGCTATATCTAGAAAAACACGCTGAATAAGATCTTCTTTTGAATCTGTAATGTGACAGAAATATGTCTGTAATGTGATGAATCCGATCGAGGTGTCCACTGCAGCTTTATTATTTTCAATGTCTTACAACTGCTTCGCAAACACATGTGCAGTTTCATCTTGATGCAATAATACTCGCCTGTTAGTTGTAAGTGGAGTGTCTTTACGTACTGCCACAAATTCGATGATTTTAGGCATGAATTTTGATTATCAGCAACAGTTGATCGAGGAATAAATCGAAAATCACCTGACAATAGAAGCATGGCCCCACTAAAAATATAATAATAATCTTTATTGCACAAAAATAATTTTAAATATTACATGAGGTATATAAAACATGAGTTACATGAATAACATGAGGTATATATACTGGTTGTCACGAAGATCTTTCAACGTTCTGTCCAGTGACCTCTTGCGGGCCATTGTGCATTTATTCCGAACAATTTGCGCTATTTTTGGCTATGTTGCAAACTGGTGTTTCTGTGATTTGCATGTTTAATGGTAATTTCTATGCTAAATGTACAGTTCGCGCTTCTAGCAGAGTCGCAGCTATTCCAGATGAAGCCAATGCTAGAGCAACGTCAATTCGCGATCTGATACTTGCCAAAGGCAATAATTTTTTTAAAAAAACCGGTCTCTCCGGGAGCATCGAGGAAATCAATTACTAAATATCGTAACATTCGTAACACAATATCGTACACTTTTTTCTGAAATGCGACAGAATGGATTGCGTATTAGTTGACTATGATTACGTTCAGAAATTTAATTTGTGACATAACTTTAAATTGATCAATATTGTTAATTAGTTGGTTGTCAAAGATAATTTAATTTCATTCTTAGTACATAAATAATGGTCAGCTTCGAGAAACTTAAGTTAAGCTAACTTCAATTGTTAATTTAATTTGTCAGATTAATGATAAATCTTAAATTTCTGAACGCAATCATAATGTGACATTAAATTTGACAACCAAATATTTACTAAGATAAAACGCGAATTCGAACCTTATATAGCGGTAATAAATTACAAATATAAAAAGGGCTGTTTTGAGGGTTTTCTCGGTTAATATTCTGATTTTACTCACATTTAAGACCTTATCTAGACCTCCACAAACATTTCAAGACCAAGATAAGATAATTCGTTCAGCCGTCCTCAAGATTTAGCGAGACTAACGAACAGCAGTTCATTTTTATTTATATACATAGATAGTATATGATTATGAGTGGTGATAAAGATAATAAGTAAGATGCCCTCCCCTAAGCCCCTTAAGTCCTCAGTTAAGATGTGAGACTACACTAAAACCTCGCATGGACTTATTGAGAGAATTTGAAAAATGATGTTGCACTCTTTTGGTTCAATTACCAACACTCATGTACGTTCACAAACACTTAACGGTTAATAATCCATCGTTATTACACATTGATGTTCGAAATATAACAACTTTGAAAACGAAACGAAACTGCAGATATGACGCTTCAGTTTCCCCCATGATGTCCTTGAGTCAGCCATGTTATAAGAGCACCAAAAAAGTATTAATCAGTTCATCATGGCTAGTAAAAACCAACAAAAGACGATCGTTGGCTTCTTGGCGGAAAAGTCAGCAGTTTTGTATATTTTTCTAAAATTTGTTTATTTGAACAGCGTCATCTAATGGTACGGTGCCGTAACTAATTGTCCACACGTTGCAAAGCTAATACTTAACTTCATACTACCTGTCTACAATTATAATGATAATAACGTTGTAAATATCAAAGAAGTCATCTATTATAAAGAGAACTACCATCTGGTAACATAATAGGTGTCTTAGTAAGTATAATTTTCTGTTCAATTATCTTTTATGTTTTAATTACTGAATGCTGAACTGCATTATACCGATAGAGTGAGGTAAGAGAATAATAAAAATTGAGTTTTTTTTTTAATGTAAAAAAAATTAAAACTGTATATAGGGTGCATAGGGATCCCGTGGACCACTCCACCTGCAAATTAACAGACGAGACTCTGGCAAAAATAATAGTCCCTACCAGGGACTATTAGTGGCAATAAGCTCGCCTCATAATTACACTTCATAGTCACGCTTTTTAAGTCATTTTGCTAATCATTTTATACCGCGAGTCTTTGGGTGAGATATACGCAGAAAGCTTACAACGCTTTACGCGTGCAATAGAATAATGCCTTCAGGATGCTATTGGGGCTGCCGTGGAGTTGCAGCGCATCTGGAATGTTTGCAGAGGCAAGAACCAATGACTTTTATGCCATTATGCGCAAAAAAGTATTGTCTATGATGAACAGGACCTGCGCAATAGTATCTTGAGAGCTGTGAGTGGCAAGTGCGACTGACCAATCAGCTACCATTGGACGACTGTGCTAGTTGGATGATTATATTATGTATATTATATTATATTACTTAACTTTTACTTTTAACGATTTTAATGTATTAAATGTATTTGATTTGATTTTATTTCATTTATCTGTTTCAACCGTATTTATGTTTTTGTTATGCTATGGAAATCATTATTTTGAAATAAATGATTATTAATATTATTATTATGTGGGACCAAAAATTTAAATGGCGAGATGTGGGCGTATACTGCCACTGCCTGTTCCTTTGGGGAAACAGGCGTGATTATAAGTATGGATTAAAAACTCGTAGTAGATACTGCAATACCTACTAAGAGGTACATACTATACGTTTACAGAGCTTAGTCCTTGAGTGATCGTTTGTGTCGCAAACGATATCGAGTAGTTCTTCTTCAACTTACCGTTATTCCGGTTACTGGCCGGGGTCCGTTTTCCTAACTCTTTTACTCCACTTCGCACGGTCTTCGGCATCCTTGGTCTATACGTTATTGGCGCGTTTGTTATCTCTTACGACGTCAAGCCAGCATTACCCTGGCCTGCCCCATCATCTGTTCTTGACGCGGTCCCTCCGATACGCGATATCGAGTAGTTCCATGCTGCGAAAGAGCATGTTAAGCCGTTGGGCCCAGTTAACACTATGCATAATGATCGATAAATTTGATTAAAATGAGGCCATATTAACAGGCTTGAAAAATTTTAACAGAAGAATCTGCCTGCCTTAGACAGTCCGCACTGGGTCCGTATAAAAGGTTATAAATTGAGGTTGTACACTTTCCCAGACTTATGAGAAAGGATGCCCACAATCAATTGTAAATACGTTCATTACATCATTATAAGCCCACTGCTGAACATTGGCCTTCCCAATAGATAACATTATATTCGGTGTATGTGCTCATAATCACTATGCTGGGCAGGCGGGTTGGTGATCGCAGTTCAAGCCAGTAAGCAGGATGACGTTGCTGCCCATCATCTGGCAGCTTTCTCTTCGTCGACTCTTATGAAACCCGTGAGATTAGAGGGGGCACTATTCTAGGCCAGTACCACACGGCACGATTGGGATGTAAATAAGCTTAAATGATGACTACTGAACTATGAATTTTATTTGCAAATGTAATAGATAATTTTTTTAGTCAACTATTAAAAACGTTATAATATAATAAAAAAACGGAATATAACTAAAGTGAAATTCCGAAAATTCGATCACTTATATGCAAAAAATTGTGTGTAAGTGAATCTAAATGTCAGTTCCGAGCCACCGCTCTGTGAGAAGAACTGACAAAAATCTCACAGGCTACGTATGCTTTTAATAAACATCACTCAATTGTACTAAACCTAAAATAAGAAGAACGTGGTTTAGAGAAGCACCTTCATATTGTGCAGAATCGACCTTAGAAATATAATACGCCATTTCTCTTTAATACCATTACGCTGTGGAATTATGAAAATAAAACTCACCTCATATAAGAACTTCTTTAATATAAGGTCTACTGATATTTATGGACATCACTACTCATTAAAACTGAAATTAAGTATTTATTACAATTCCGATGGCTTCAGACATACTGCAACGCTGATTCTTTTCAATACCTTCTCAAAACGTCTTACGAAATGCTCGGATTTCTGAATAAACTTGAAGACCCAAACCAACCATTACTTGGTCCCAATCTTAAGTTTTTAAAATTCTGGGGGATGATATGGCCTAAAAAATCTTTGAGGAGAAATGTCTATTTGTTTATGTATTGTTTAAATATAATATTTTTATCTTCTCAATTTGTTGAACTTTGGATGATAAGAGACGATACTGAGCATGTGATGAACAATTTGAATCACACATTGGTGTCTCTTATATCGAGTTTAAAAATGCTATCGTATCAACTCTTTAAAAAACGTTGGCGAAGTGTTATTGATTATGTAACAAAAGCTGATAAAGCATATAGAGAAACCGAAGATGTTGAAAAGAAAAGTATCATATGCAAATGTACTAAATACTGTCGAAAGATTACCTACACCTATAGTTTTCTTATTTTTTTCTTTATATCTCTCATATTTTCAAGTATAATGATAAAATTATTAATATCGTCATCCTATCGACATAATGTCAAATACGGAAATGGAACGTACATAGAAATTATAAGTTCATGGGTACCATTTGATAAAAATACTCTTGTAGGATACTTGTCAACATCTACTTTCCAGTCCTTTGCACTTTTATACGGTGGAGGTTCGTCTGCATTTTACGACACTTGTGCCTTTTGTTTACTGGTGTTCTATAAAACTGAAATAGAATTATTACGAATTGACTGTGCTAATATATTTGGCACATTGATATCACCAGTATCAGATAAAGTATCTCTTAAAAGATTGAAAGAATGTCATAGAAGACACATGGATCTCGTTAAGTAAGTATTTGTCTTGAAGTTTAAAAGTAACATTGTAAGTATTTATTTCTATCACGCACAGTATCCCATTTCATAAACAAAAAAAAATTAAAATTTATGATAAATAAAAAAAGACTTTACGTGATCACTGTGTAAATAAAAAATATAATTTTCTGCGCTGGTCTCGTTCTAATTCCGTGTCTTCTTAGTTTATAGGTTAAATTATAGCTGGACTTATTTTGTTATATAATTTATTAATGTGGAATAATTTATTGAATCAGGCATTCCTTAGCGAAAATCTATTGTAAGCAAGTGATGAATTAAAAATATATGTATAATAGTTCCAGCGCAACTATAGTTTTCCGAGAAACCGAAAAAAAATTTAACACTTGATTTTTTAGGCAATTATAGTTGCGCGGGAATTATTACAAAGATTAATAAATTTCTTTGAATAAACGTAGTAGAGGATGGCCTCCCACGCGATGTACCGATGATCTGGTCAAGGCGGCGGGAAGCCGATGGATGCAGGCGACTCAGGATCGCTCAATGTGGAAATCTATTGGGGAGGCCTATGTTACGAGTGGACGAAATTATGAAATATATTTGAAATTAATTGGCTGAAATGATGATGATAAATTGAAACAAGGACTATGGAGCGAAGTGCAGATATACTGACCTTCACGCCAGTCACAAGTCAGTAGTCTTCGTTTTAATCTTTATTATCAGATAAACGCCACATCCGTTTCCTATTAATATACTTGCTTGTGTATTTTTATCTTGTTGCAGGTACTTTCGTATCTTAGACTCTTGTTTGTCACCTGTCTTGCTGATCTATATTATTATCTGCTCCATCTTGCTTTGCTCCTCTATTATTCGACTTACGGTGAGGTTCTCTTTTTCTATACAATTCATTATTACCATGTTTTTTTTAAGTATTTTGGGCCCTTTTCACTTGAAACAGACTTTGGACAGTGTCTGCGAAACAATATAGACACTGCCTACAATACAGAACTGTATATTGTAAACCAAAATAACTATTGAACAAATTTGTATTTGTATTGTAACTATTTATATTTGAGCAGTGAGAGAAATGCTAATTGATTAATGTTGTTCAGCAGAAATCTAGTGGCCGATATGATGATGAGATTTCTCTTTTTTTTATGAAATTTCCCTAAGAGCACAGTAAATTACATCTTAAATTTTTATATTGGTTTCAGTCGGATACAACGCCTGTTGAGCGGTTCATGGCTGTTACATATTTTTTAATTGGAACAACAAAGCTCTTTTTATTCTGCTGGCATAGCAACGATGTTTACTTCGCTGTAAGTCAAGTTTGAATTCGTAGATATGATATTATCTGGGGTTGCGGGTTCGCTCGAAAGAGTAACCGCGGCAATAGAAAATATAATAAATAGGCTGAAGAAGGAACATGGATGGTTCCGATAGTTTTGTTATCATGATATCAGAACTTCATAGACTGTGAAGTATTTGTGTTGCCATTTAGCCAAATGTCATAACTTTGTATTGAGCAATATTTTCAATCCCTTACGTGACAATTTTATTAATCACTGTTATGAGTTGTAACAATTTTTTTCCAATATTACGTATTGGATTTGATAAAAATTTAAAAAGCAACACTCAGTCCAGATGCACATCAGTTGGTGCAGTCCAAAAAAGTCTTAATTCAAATGCTAAAAGTCTACATAGTATGATATGAGAAATTTCGTTCCCATTAACGTGTCAAGCGCAAATACTAAGTACAGACGTAACGCATATCTACTGCGTGCCGGCCGTCAATTGAATAAGCTAACTCCGGATATCGAACTATTTAGTGCGACCACTAATTCAGTACGGCGATTTTTGGCTGAGCAATTTTTTAATAACATTTAAAATTTAAAAAAATTGCATAAGTGTGTGAGCAGTGTTACTTTTGTTTAAGTCTTTAATAAGTGGAAATTTGTAATTAGCGTTAAGTTGTTTTATACTGTGTATTATAAATATAATAAGCTGTAAATTTTCCTAAAATAATTAAAATAAATAATATGTTCCTAAGACTATATCTCTTGGTTCGAGTGCTGATATTATGATAGTCCTCACGGTATGAGGGTGGGTCCTTGGACTAATGGATAGGGCTTTTTAAAATAGTACATATTGTATCATTTCAGAGCATGGACCTAAGCATGGGACCATATGAAAGCAACTGGTGGTCCCGTAAGCCATATTTAAGGAAGAATATTTTGATACTGTCCTGTCAGCTAAATCATGATATTATTTTCACGGCAGGACCAGTTACACAACTCACATTTTCTACTTTTCAATCTGTAAGTATTCTACTTTTCTTGCTCTAAGTGTATGGGGAACCTACCAAGATCTTAGAAGAAGCTTACCTGCAAGTGGTGCACCTGCCGATCAACGGACGAGGCCCTGGCAAATATTACCTACAGTTCCCGGTGAGCGGCAATAGACTCGCCACCTATTACGTATGTAGATAGGTTTCACATGTGGTATTACGTTATTACATTGTGGTATTACATGGTGGTATTACGTATGTAGATAGGTTTCACAGGAATGTGCATTAGTACTGCGTAAGCGTTTTTTTATTTTAATCAAAATCAATAAATAATTTTAGGAAAAAATGGTCAATATTCATAACAATAATCAAAAAATTAAAGATATTGTCCAATAATTGGATTACTTAGTTCAGACATTTGCCAGAATGGTCATAAGCTGAATCTCAGCATTATTATTTGAACATCCTAGAAATATTGTAATAAAGTAACCTATGTAATAAATTATATTTATCTTAAAAGTGAGACACCGCGCGGGTTTCGCTCAGGTATTTAGTATCAAGTACCGCGGCTAGAGGGACCTGGGCGATATTCGCTGCCGCTGTGGGTAGAGGTACATACCGCGCAGGTTTCGCTCGGGTATTTGGTATCAAGTAGTAGGTATAGATGTTTTTTCTTACGAACTAATAATTTTATTATTTTGTGCATCAACGATGAACTTGCTAACGCTACGTCCAGTTACGCACACAAGAGCGCGTGTCGATACGCGTTACAACTACAAGTATGACGCGTTCGTGAGATAAAACATATTTTCTAAAGTTTAGATAACCAACTCTCGATTTTTCGACAGTGGCGTCATCTAGCTGTAATCCGCAAAACCGCAAAAAATTTAAAATACAATTTACAACTGCAAAAAGACAACTCGAGCGTGGATTTGACACCGACCTTTTATGATACTACGATCTGAAATTTAGCTACTTTCCTCTTACATAAGTATTCGAATTAAGCTATTATTTGCTAAATATTATTATTGAGCGAACAGGCCAATGAAAATTTAATGGACACGTTCGTTTATAATTTTTTTCTTTTATTAATGTGATGTTACGTTTATTTAAAATGATAAATTATTATGCACATTATTTAAAATTTTCTAGTAATGAAAACAAATTTGCTGTAATAAAACCATGTAGATGAAATATAATAGGTTGGGGAAAAAGTCTTTTCGTATTTTTGTATGAAAAGTCAAGACATTTTTTTCAAAGTTTATTTACATTTATTTACAATATATATGTACCGTTTTGTTGAATAACTTTCTGCCATTTTGTGGGCAGAGACATTATCCCGTTACTGTAGAAACTTTGGGACTTCTGATCAAAAAAACGGGACAAATAGTTTTGGCAGTCCTCTCTTGAGGTCAACCTTACAGAACCTAAAGAATTCTGCAGAGACCGAAACAGGTGAAAATCTGAAGGCGCAAGGTCAGGGCTATATGGTGGATGCACTAGGACCTCCCAGTCGAACTCTCTTAATTTTTGCTGAGTGGCTAAAGATGTGTGTGGTCTAGCGTTATCGTGATGAAAGACCACACCCTTCCTGTTGATCAATTCCGGCCGTTTTCTCTCGACTGCTTCCTTTAATCTCATCAGTTGCTGGCAGTAAAGATCAGAATCGATGGTTTTGCCGGGCGGTAAAAGCTCATAATAAACAATGCCCTTCCAATCCCACCATACACACAGCATCACCTTATTTCGTGTTAGGCCAGGTTTGGCCACAGTCTGTGAAGCCTGGCCAACTTTCGACCACGACCTTTTTCGCACGTTCTTGTCGTACGTGATCCACTTTTCATCGCCAGTTATCAATCTCTTCAAAAACGGCTCGGTTTCATTACGTCTCAATAATGAATCGCAAATGAGTACACGGTTCATTAAGATTCTTTGAGTGAGCTCGTGTGGCACCCAAATATCGAGCTTTTTTGTATAACCAGCTTTCTTCAAATGGGTCAAAACTGTTTTGTGGTTAATTCCCAGTTCTTCAGCTACATCGTAACTACTAATATGCCGCTCTTGCTCCACTCTTTCAAAAATGGCGTCCATTTTATTCGTAACAGGGCGACCAGAGCGAGGTGCATCTTTAACATCAAAATTTCCGGACTGAAAACGTTTGAACCAAATTTGTGCTACTCTTACTGACACTGCATCAGGTCCATAAACATCACAAATTTTTTTCACTGCTTGAGTTGCATTTTTGCTTTTTTTATAATAAAATTTTAAAATGTATCGAATTTCTTCATTAGATTCACTCATTTTAACGGAGAGAAAAACAAATGAAAAATAGCGGGAAACAACTTTTTTTTATTTTTTTCTTTTCTTTATAATGGAACCTTTTTAATGTTACCAAAACCAGCCAGACACAAATAGTACAGTCAAAAAAAAATTATAATAAGTTTATACCTACGTTATGCGAAAAGACTTTTTCCCCGACCTAATATTTAATTAAGAAATATGAACGTACTTTTTTCTCTATGAAGTAATGAGGAAAGCGGATAGATGGCGCTGTCGACGCAAAATTTAACTACCGCGCTTTTTTCTACCCACAAGGATAGCGAAATCCGTTTTGGTGTGGACAGTAATATTACCGCATACCCACTGGGTTTTCTCTGCCGCAGACAGTGGCGAATACCATTTAAGTCTGAACAGGCCTTTATAAATCTTTTAGAAAAATTTGTGACCACACAAAATACAGAGATTATCGCTCTGATGTCATCAATATGGACGTGACCTTATTGAGTAGTATATTTTTTTTACACGCACAAATTTACTGCTGACACTTGCAGACCAAAATTTAAAACAATTGTTACTGAAGTGAATCCTAGAAAATTCACAATTATTTAAGTTTGTGTTTAAATGTGCCTATGTGGTCCTATATAAAATTGTACTGGTTCTGATTACCTTTATGCGTAAGACAGAACGTTACTAATTTTAATAAATTTGTTTCAGACTTTAAAAGGGGCGTATAGTTACTACACGCTTCTCAAATAATACTAGAAGACACAACATAAATTTTATCTGTTTTCAAGCACGTGAAACTAAAGAATATCCTAATTTTAAATGGTCAGATGATAACAATTGTAATATTTAGAAGAAGAATTTTATCCAAAAAAAAAAAATATCTTTCGCGCGACGTTACAACATAGAAGGTACAAAAATAAGAATAGTAACTTAAATTCATGAAATAAAAAGTCTAATGGCTTAACCGAAAAACATAATATTGGAAAAATAATAAAATTTGTTTTATGCAATTAATCTGTTATCACTAAATGTGATAGTCGTTAAGACATGTTAGAGGCCTAATGAGCGGCTTGATAAATTCTAACAGCAGGACGCCATACACCTGCCTCCGCCAATCCGCACTGGGTCAGCGTGGTGGATGATGACCCAATATCCTCAAACCTTGATATGTGAAAAGAGGCTCGTGCTCAGTAGTGGGAGGTTAATGGGCTGAGATGATGATTATGAATTAATTCCCAACAGTTATCCAACATCATATAAAAGTATAAAACAAAATACAGATACTCCAATCGTAACACACCCTTTGCCACAAGTAGCAATTGAGGAAGATATTTTATTAGTTGTGATAGTATCTTTATGTCAATAGTAAAGCATTCGATTTGGTAGGCATAAAATAATTAGAAAAAAAAATTATTATGACATTAGACGAAAGGTAATTCATATTTAAAACAATACTTATTTCGAATTAATTGAAAATATATTTCATTTGGGAGATGAGTTTTATCGGGAAGCCTCTTGGATCCACTTTTATTCTGATTACACATAGAATATTCACTAGAAATATAATTTTCGAAACACAAAATAGTATTGTGTAAAGATATAACTTTAAGCCGTTCTATGCACGACGAACGATTTCCTTATAAGGCAGTTTTAATAATATTTCGTTTTTCCACAAATACAAATAGTCAATAAAATTTAAATTGTCTTTATTCAATTTTATATGGTAAGTTTGAGTAAGTATATACTTACACAATTATGTATCACTGATTTAACTTAATTTGTTATTCATCACGCTCACGTTTTGCCTTAATTATGTAATAAAATTTTAGTATAATTAAAACAATAAACACCAAAGAAAACAACAGTGTTATTTCATTGTATATTGAATCACACATACATACTTTTACCCACACTATTGAAGCAATTTAAACTAAAGTATTTTAAAATTTCTGTAATTTTTGAATTGAGTTGAATACAATATTTACATATAACTTAATCTATTTTAGAACACTACGTTCTAAGCTATATTTTTGATCAAGTATTCGGTAATTAATAATATGAGGTAAAATTTATGCGCAAAATATTAAACACAAAAAATATGCTTTTTATCTTGCTTACCCAACATTGGCATTGTCCATATAAGAAATTTCCTTTATTTCACAAATTGGTTATAGTGAGCACACAATTTTGTAACGATCCTAAGGGCTTCGAAGTAACCGTCTATTCGGACATAAAGATAGTGATGATGACCATGAATTTGATTTAGCTGTTATTCCACTTGATCTAAGTGCATTAACTGACGACGAAGAAAGTGCTAATGATAGTAAAGGAAGTCAATCATAGTCACGTGATACACGCCGGGTGTAATTAGGTAGTTGCCGCCGACGAAAGGATATGAAAAGGAAAGTGATGCTGAACAGCTATAATACGGTCGCAACAATGCTCTTCCTAATATTCGTAAACAGTTCAGAGACCACCTGCTGCAATAGAAAGCATTATGGCGTAAGTAAAAAAACTAACATACATCAAACCTTTTCAGATTTTGTAAAAAATCTTAAAGTAGTTCTTAAATTCAGTGTCTTTTATACCAATAAAAATAAGAGACATTCGTTTGAACTGAACTTTTTGGACAACAAACAGTTATTTGCTGTTTTATTAAGGTTTAAGTTACAGGGAATCTTTGCCTCGTGAATTACTAGAACATAATTAATATTCACGCTAATAGTAGCGTAAAAGAACTCGACTATCTTCTTGAGCATTTGAAGGTGTACGTCACGATGGTACGTGATTATTTTCTTTGAAAATGGAAAAGCAATTGCATTGTGTTAAAATAATACTTTATTTTCAGAAAACATGGTACACTTCCATCAGGGTCGTCACGTTTCCTATAATATGGTTGAGCGAAACAATGGCTGGTTCATACGTCATACTCGTGAAAGGGTAACGCCAGTGGGTACGGTGGTGGTACTGGTCTGCTCATTTCTACAATTTTTGCCTGTAAATATGTTAATCTTGCAAAGGAGAGAGAGCGTCATATTTTATTTTGTTTCGTTATATTTTGTGACTGCAAAACAAAATTTTTTTTAGTCGACTATGTATTTAATTTAGGTACAGTTGTAACTGGCGGGAGAAAAAACCTACTTTAACGATTTTCTTGCCCGTTCCTTTAAGATCAAGCTCACGCCCGCGGTGAATGGGCGCGTTAAATTTTAAGTTTGACATTCATAAGAACTCTTTTGAGCCAAACTTGAATAAATGATTTTGACTTTGTCATATAATCGACAGACAAGGAAATAAATAATAAACTGTTAGGAAAAATATACACGTGAGGTGAACACAATATATTTCTCCATAAGTGAGTAGTATAAGATAGGCATAAAATGGTTTTCATCTTCGTTTACTGCTAAAAATAGGCCTCTCCTATGGCACGCTAGTCGATCCTCAGCTTTTCGCTTCCAACCTCTGTTAGCCGTTTTCAGTATATCGTCGCTTCATTTAACCGGAGGGCGTTCTACACAATGGTTACCGAGCCGTGGTATCCACTGTAGGATACATCTACCCCAGCGTTTATCGGTCCCATAGCAGATATAACCGGCCCACTGCCACTTCAGCTCACTAATCCTTTGAGTCGGTTGCCGTTTATTCTTTGTCGGATCACCTCATTCCTGATCTAATCCTTTAAATCTGATTCTATTGGACTGTAAAATATTTTATATACTACTGCAGCATTATATCATGCTACATATTTATACCTTAGAAAAACTAAATGTAATAACGATAACGATAACGATAATTCTACGATTTATACTATCGAAAATCAAAAATGAGTACATAGATTTAGCACAAATTTAAAACCAATGTTATGGACCCTGTGTTATGTCTTGTATAAGAGTGACGAACCTCAATTAAGTTCAAAAAAATGTTATCAAAAAATGTATATTCATAAAATTTAATTTCAATTTAACGATACCAAAATCATTTAGATCGTTTACAATATTTTATGGAAAATTAAAGTTTTCCACAAACGCGTCTTGAAATTTTAATGGTTTCTATGTAAATTATACCCAAAAGATACGGCTACACAGTAGCCATGATGAAATATTAAATTACTCGGTTAGCAGATTCTGGGTTAATTTAATCGTCAAGTTTATTTTGAAACAACAGTTATTCCGTGACTATAATTTAACATTCTAATTGAGTTAATAATTTAACGTTGTTATATTCGAGTTTATTGATTATCTTAACATTATGGTGAAAACGATATTAAGTTGTAATTAAAAAAAGGTTTTTTATTAAACTAGCGGCCGCCTGGGAATTTATCCGTGTGTTCTACATAAATATACATTTAATAACATATATATTATTTGAAATAGCAAAAAATTATACTATGTGCCTTAAATCTAAGTCAGTTACCAAATACACATAATTACATGAATTTGGCTAAATTGAATAAAATTTAAAAGTGCAGTGTGTGACAACAGGCATAATAATTAATAAAAAATAGACATTGCCAATGACCAAATTTGTCGTTTTCAAGTACTAAGTAATAGTTTATGGTATAAAAATATTTGAATTGAATTGCAGTTTCTTTACAAATAATTTAAAAGTTCCAACCTATAGCTTTTATCTATCCTAATCCCTAAGTCGTAAAAGTACTCTTTACCTTAATTCATTTTGAAATAATATAAATAGATCGACTTATACGAGTGCATAATACTCCGCATTGAAGCACGCACACCGGCTCTAGCGGCACCTTAGCTACAAAATATTTTTGCGTATAAATATCACGGATACGATGTATCTGTCGATAAGAAAGGTAAAGCATATATGTTTTTGGTAAACAAATTAATACAGTATTGCTATATATCCAGAATTTAAAGTTAGAAGAAGATTTTTTCAGAAAGGAGTGCATATGATGCCCTGCCTCGAAAGCATTTATAATTTACGGTGCGAAGGATTTTTTTGTGTACCAACTCAAATTGGTATGTTTATAAACATTCTCAAAATATTTATTCCAGAATACTGTGGTGTGTTCCGATTTCGACCTGACCAAAGACTTGTACAGTGCCAAGACCTTTTTAAAAGTTTTGACAGCAGCGCATTACAAATCCATATAATTGATAGGCTTTATCAATGTAATTAATATGAGAGTCGAAATGTAACTTACAGTCAAAAGAAACACCAAAAAAACAAATTATACCTCTTACAGTTCTGTGCGGCTAGGGCACATAGTAAAGGCTAACATTTTTTTTTGTTGTAAATGTTATTTACTTATATTTGGAAATGCTTTACTGTTATTTGTTATTTTCACGAAAGGTCCCAATGCTTCAATTACCGAGGTTTATTTTAAGGTCATTTTCGTACAACTGATATCATTGATGAAGATAAGAGTAAAAGGCTCAAAATTGAGCCCTGAGGTACTCCGTAACTGTGATTTCAACAGAAGACGTATAAACATATAAAACCACCTTCTGTGACCTATACGTGACATAAGAGGTAAACAAAGGCCATAAATATGCTCTGGTATCATTGTAAACAATTTTCTTCTGATATTTTCAAAGTGATTTACTTTGTCAAAAGCTTTACAGAAGTCCGTGTAAACGGAATCAGTTTGGCGTACCCGCTGATTCTCAAAATTAAATGTTGAGAAAAATACAAGGCTATTTAAAGTGGAACGATCCTTCACAAAGCCATTTTGTTTCGGTATTATCACACTGGCAATGATATACAGCATTATGAACTAAACGCTTTAAAATTTTTGCCACTATAGAGAGAAAATATATGAGACGATAGTTCAAGTCATCATTTTTTGAACCACTTTTATAGGCAGGGGTGACGGTAGCTGTATTCCATTTCTAAAGCTCTATCCTTTCACGAATACTTCGGTTAAACAAAAAGGGCAATCGAAGTAGCTCTGTGTTTGCAAAAATAATACTGAATATTTGGATTTATATAATATCTAGACCAGGACCCTTATTGACATCTAAGGACATCAAAACTATAAAAAAAAAATCTGTAGAAACGAGTGTCCAAGAACGGCAGGCAGTCATTTTTAAAAGGTATTGAGTTATCAGATTTCAGTGTAGGATTTCCCGTCTAAACTGAGCAAGACCCCAGTTCCTGGGCTTATGTCTAGGCCTATGGATAATCCCTAGGATATGATTCATAATGTGAAACAAGCGCACCCACTCATGACAGCCTGCATTTCGCCAATTCACGCATGGCTTAAAAACCCGGCGAAGACAGTTCCACATAAGTTAACACCAGTTCTAATATTTTCTAATTTGCGAATGCTCAGTCTTATGCATGCTCACTTTCAAAGATTTCTTTTTATTAAATGTAATCAACGATGTACACAACAGTTTACACACACATCTACGCACGCCTACATATACACACATACCCATGAATTTCTAGTGCTCATTAACGCGTTGTTCTCTGGCAGTCAGTCTATTAATTATTACTTCTTTATTGTAAAGTTCTGTTCCTCAATATTTAGAAATTTCATAAAATGAACGACTTCTCAACAGATCTTGACGAAACACTGACGATAGACTGCCACTTTCTTGAGAGCATCGAATCTAGCGCTGAATTTTTTCTTGATAAGCACAACTTTAGGTCACTCACTCTTAATATTCGCAGCATACAGCACAACTTCAACGCCTTACTGGTTACACTTAAACGGTTCAAAATCGAGTTCGACCTTATTGTTTTAACGGAATGTTGGCTGAATAAAAACACAATAGTTCCCCAAATACCAGGTTTCAATGCTTTTCATACAACTAAATATATAAATAAGAGTGGCGGAGTGGTCTCCTATGTAAAGGAATCGTGGTCAGTCCAAGTAAACGAGTCAACTTGTGAGGACTGCAATTGTTTAGAAATTCACTTTAACACTGATTTTATTGCCCTTGCAATATATCGCTCCCCTTCATTCCTGAACCCGAACAACTTTTTTGTGTCATTGGACTGTACCTTGGCTAAGCTTCGCACCAGAAAAGACATAATTATTACAGGTGACATTAACCTCGATTTATGTGCTCAGCCACTCAGTGACCATTGCAGTAACTACCTGTCATTACTAACAGAACATCAATTACTACCAGCTATATCCAAACCAACTAGAGGAGACGCCTGTCTTGATCACTTCTTCGTAAAGGACCCAAGAAATGCTTTAGGCTTAGTTTGCGCTTCTGACCTGACGGATCACTATATTTGCATTTTAGCACTGTCTATGTGGCAACCAAAACTAGCAACAAAACGTACTCGACTCAGGACCAACTACAACGCTGTACTTGAAGACCTTAAAGAAGCTCTTTGGAATGCTGTTGTCGACAGCCATGACGCTAATGAAGCAGCAACTATTTTTAATAATGTAATTGAAACTGCCATCAACAACAACACAAAAGAAGTCGGAGTCAGCCGTTCCAAGTTTACTCTGAAGCCCTGGATTACACCAGGGCTTATAAGATGTCAAAAACAGAGGGACCGACTTCACTTCGAATCCAAAAAACACCCCTTGAACTCAGTTTCTCAAATAACATATAAAAGATATCGAAACTTTCTTAATGACCTCCTGCGCAAACTTAAATCAGATTACGAAAACCAGATGCTAATAAGTAACAAAAACAACCCAAAAAAACTCTGGCACACAATCAAAGACATCTGCAACCTAAATAAAACACGCGAACAACCAGTAAGCTTACTGAAAACTAAAGTGGACGAGATCTCCTCCTTGAATCACTGCAATGAATACTTTGCGAGTGTTGGGAGAGTCTTGGCTAATGAAACATTGGAGAGGCTCTCAACCACACAAGAGTCTCTAGCAGCTGCAACCAGAGTACCATCAGCAATGTTAAACTCATTCTTTATGGCCCCAACAGATGAAGATGAAGTAAATAAACTAATTTGTGACCTGAAACCAGACAGCTCTCCTGGAAGAGATAAGTGCACGCCTACACTGCTAAAACAAATAAAGAGCTTGATACTGAAGCCTTTGACTCACATATTCAACCTGAGCCTGTCCTCTGGAGTCTTTCCCGATGTTTGGAAAACTGCAATAATTACTCCTATACACAAAGGCGGAGACAAAGGTAATCCTAGCAACTATCGTCCCATTTCTCTTCTAACTTTATTCTCAAAGCTCTTAGAAAAGGTCGTAAATCGAAGATTGGTGGCCTACTTGGAGAAAGGCTCACTTCTTCCGGACAGGCAATATGGTTTCAGGCGCGGAAGGTCCACTGAGGATGCGGTTTTGTTAGTTTCTGATATTATTTCTTCTGCTCTGGACAAAAGTAGATGCTGTATTGGGGTATTTTTGGATCTGGCTAAGGCCTTTGATACAGTGTCTGTGCCTATTCTCGCAGAAAAGTTAAATTATTTTGGAATTAGAGGTATAGCGCTGAAGTGGTTCCAAAGCTACTTGACAAATCGAAAGCAATGTGTTCGGGTGGGCACTGGTTTGAGTGATGAGCTATCGATACAATTTGGTGTACCACAGGGCAGTATCCTCGGTCCAACACTCTTCCTCATCTATATGAGCGACTTACTGGAATCTGGGATAACCAACGCGGATACTATTTGCTATGCGGACGATACAGTAATTGTTTTTCAGGGCTCTACTTGGGAAGAAACTTATAATGCGGCTGAAATTGGTTTAGTACGCGTAACTGAGTGGCTGAGAAGAAATCTGCTTACGCTAAATGTCGACAAGACTAAGTACCTGGCCTTCCATAAGACACGTGCTTCTCAGCCTCCGTCATCCGCTAATCTTCGTTTGCATGACTGTGAACTAAGAAAATATCCCAATCTGTCCTGCGACTGCCACACAATGGAGCGTGCTACAAATATAAAATACTTAGGAGTTATAATTGACCAAAATATGAATTACAAAAGTCATGTCACGAATCTTGCCGGTAGAATCCGAAAGACAGGTTATATAATTAAATCGCTAAGACACTCAGGGCCTTTGAGAACTCTTACTTTAGTATATAAAGCCATTTGTCAATCCCTTCTTATATACTGCATAAGGGTCTGGGGCGGTACAGCTAAAACAACCATGATAGGACTTGAGAGAGCCCAAAGGTCAGTTTTAAAGATTATGCTACGCAAGCCGTTCAGGTACTCAACCGACCAACTTTTCAGAGACAGCAAAGTCTTGCGAGTTAGACAATTGTTTATAGCGAGAGGAATAACTTATACGCATGGCTTGGCTCTTTCTTCCCCGGACTATGAAAAGCGAGTCGCGCAACGAGTTTACAAAATTCCTGAACCACTGGCTCGTACCACCTTTGCTAGACGGCAACCTTTATATCTGTTACCACGTCTTTATAACACGATATGTCGCAAGATAGACCTTAAGGGGCTGAAGGCCAACAAGGTAGGTAAGGCGTTGGAATCTTGGCTAATGGGCCTGAATTACAATGAAATTGAAAACCTGCTGGGAAACTAACTCATGCTGCTTTTAAAACACGTGTTTATCCCCGCATAAAGAAACATAGACTCACGCTTACACAGGTGCACACCCTCACACATATACACACAAACTCACACTTACATACACACATACACATTTTTTATGTTCTTTTTTAGTTAGGTAATTCACAACATAATTTTTTTTATTTTGTAATTTTCATTGTTTTAATTTCAAGTGTTTTTGTAGTTATGTATATCAAAATTATTATTTATTTTTGTTTGCTCGAGCTTTATTTTTACAATTGGTAACTGTGTTCTGGTCTCTGCGATACAAGCTTAGCTTAGTGCAGAGCTCGCTAGATATAAGTTTTATGTATGTAAGCGTTATGGTAAATAAATGATTTATTATTATTATTATTATTATTTTAGCAGACCGTCGTGAGTGGGTGCGCTTTGTACCGTAGTTATTTAACGGCATGAAGCGCTTTCATTTTTTTTGGACTGCATCGACTGTTTTCCATTAGGCAGGATGTCAATATGACGTGTTATATTTAAAAAAAAACCCCAGGACAATAAAAGCTAGCAAACATGCGTCAGGAGAGAATTCAAATGCATTCGGCTCCTATAGAAGAACGACTTACAATTTTTTTTCTTTTACAGACGCTTTAAAAGGAAAACCTTTTGAAGGTATAAATTTCAATCGAAACAAAAGGCGACACTTAACCTAAGTAAAATTACATGAACTCTTAAAAGGTTTAAAAAGTTAAGTAGCAAATAAACATTACGGGGGGCCTGTAATTGCTCTTGAAACTTTTTAATTTTTTTTCCTTCTTCCTTCATTGTCATTAGAAAAGCTTTGCTCTCACAAAAGTTTGTAAAGAAATGGCGTAGCAAATAGTCTGGCCTATTTTACTTTTGATGGTCGAGTTGGGGAAGTACTGATTTACTGAAAGAAGTTTAGAGTCACCCTTATTTTTTTAGGCTTAGACATTTTATTTAAACCTTTATAAGTCTGTTTCTTTTGGGTAATAAGGGGTTTGAAATGATGAATAGATAGAGTTTAAAACGATTAGATGAGGTAAGAAAATTACGTTTTTATTTTTCTGACAGTTTGAACTTGCATATTATTTGCATAGTAATGATTGCGTGTTGTTTCATAGACTCACATGATTGCCTACAAGGCCGATAGCAGACTCAAGAAACACTCATATGGTTTAGGTTACAAGCTTATTTAAGTCAGCCTTTTACTGAGTGAATCCGGCGTCGCATGCTGACTCAAGTCTTATGACAGCGTATAAAGTCCCGAGCTGCCTCAAGTCTGCTTCACATGGTGGCAGTCGAGCTCTCATGTTATAACGACTGAGTGCGCAGTCTGACTCATATCAGACTCACAGCACTGTCCGACTTCACGAGCTGACTTAAGTGAGCTTCATATGTCCTATTATTATGCAACGCGAACGTTGGTAAATTGCGTCCAGCTGTTACTCTACTCTACAACCCGTCTAAGACGATATCAGACTTGGCTGACGAAGTACACATAATGATAATTTAGACCAACGGAAACGCTGAAACTCTTGATAAAATATGCCACACAAGCATTCAAGGTGTGCGTGTGAACTGAGTGATCTTTTCAAAAAACTCATCCAACCACAACCAAATTATAAGAGGATTTAGGAAATAATTGTGAAAACTTCATAGTAAAATCAAAAAATTGTGAAACCTAAACAAAGAAAGTTAGAACTAATTAACTGGATCACTCAATCTGGACACCTGAAGAATAAGCCATAATGCATATCTAAGAATATACAATCTATGTGTTTATGATTTGCATTTGAAATAATTGTGAAAAATTGTGCCACGTTTTCGATTTAGAACGGATTTTAAGGATCACTCAGAATGCACTATGTTCAGTTGAGTGATCTTTTAAAACACCACCTTATACTACAAACGTATGAAACAATGTCATGTTTATTATAAATTAAACTTCTGGGAAAATTTGTGAAACAAAGATCGTGATTGACATCTTACTGATTTAAGAGAAAATGTAAATCTTATTTTTTTCGATCGTCCGAACTGAGTGATCCTTATCTTGAACTTTATTTAATAAACCGAAACTTATAGATAGAAGGTAGTGACATCAGAAATTGTGAAAAATGTTGCTCTAAAATCTAACGAACTGATCGTCCCCGTAAGTGGTATATTTTAGAAGATATCTAATTTTTTACAATTCTGAAGGAAAACGTTTTGTAGGGTGACCATATCGGTTTATTTGAGTACCAAGAGTTTTCCGAGTTTTGTTTTAAACACGTGTTTAGAGTGTATTTACTACATAATTTCGACATATACTTAAATTTTTTAAGTGACAAGTTTGAGCAAAGTTAGGTATGTATTGTCACACTATTAGGTTTATCATACTAAAGAATTCCACACACAATAAAAAATCAGAACTTTTTAAGTTATCAAAGAAAGTAACTTTTTATTATGTTAACTTTTTTCTAACAACATTCATAGTTACATATAACACACAGAATGTAACCTAATCGATAAATCCGTAGGACAAAGTATGTAAAATAACGTTAGCAAAGTTAAAAAAAATTAATTAGATAACTGGTCGTAATGATCACATTATCCTTTATTTTTGAATGGGAAATTATAAAATGGCCGTCTTTCGTTGTGGTTAAAACGGAAAGGTGTCGGATTTTCTTGATATTATTTCAGATGTGCCTTGAATCATATTTTATTATTGTATCATTATGTTATGTATCATATTGTACCGTTATGTACTATAAAGTATATACTCATCTTCTAATCTTAGCATTGTCCCGATTAGGGTAATCCTAGTAAGCCTAGGATTCAGGATCTGCTCACTAGTTTAACCTTAGTTTATTTAGAATTGGCAAAATTTCAGTTATTACGTGGAGCGACTGCCGTCTGACCTCCGCAACCCAGAGGGAAACATCATTCTATGGTTAAACCAAAAAATAACAATGATCGGCATATTCTGCCACCATCGGCGTGAAAATGTTGGATGTACATTCCGATTTATATTTATTACCTACAGTCAATTCATTAATTAATAAATCAAATTTTACATAAGTCCTCAATAACAACTAATACTAAATAAATTACATATTTTTTTCCAATAATTATTTAGTAGTATAAAAACATTCCTTAAGTAATAATTTAAATAACATTTGTTTAAATTTATTTACATTCAAATCTTTTAATTCAGTAGGCAATGAAAGAATCAGCAATGCAGTAAGTTTCCCTGGTGTTGGAAGCGTTTATAAACTGTGGTGACTACCTTTCATAAGGTGGGCCGCACGCTAAATGCCATCTTGTATTACATATTAAAAAGGTTCTTATTCATTTAAGATACTAAAATTTCTATACGAATACCTTTCAAGCTTTAATAAAATTATAAAAGAAAACTCGCATCAATCACTACCATCTATACAAACTTTTTCGAGAGTCAGAACTTAAGGTAATCGGTCAATTTTGTTGAGTCCATTGTCTATGTTCCATATCTATTAGAGATCAAAAATCTACATGATTGACGATGCTCCGGATTTTGGTAATGCTTGAACGTTAAGTGACTTATCGGTAACGAATATAAACAAATATAAGTATTTGACAATTATTTAGTTCAAGATAAGTTTGAGTAAAAACTTTTGTCATGGGTACTAAATAACGGATAAACATAGATAAAGACTTTTTTTTGTAAAAACATACTTAATATACAAAGGAAAACATTCAGACCAGAAAAAATATTCATGTTTATGCAAACAAAGATTTGACTTCGACTTCAGGAGCGAAATAAGGGTATACACGCCTCCACGCCACATCAGTCGTTAGCATTGTTACGTAGCCTCAGTTGAAAGTGTGAAATTTAGAAGGTGGGCTTAAACCCAGATCACGCAGTTGTATTCTGATTCATAACAAAATTTGTGTTAACATTTTCGGTATATAGAAGATCCGACTAAGAACATAGGATCGCTTTATATTTTATTTATCGTCGGTAAAAAAAATGCTGTTTACGCACTACCTCCCGGTCAATAGGGGTACCGAGACGGGAGTGTGGGGCTCACTGCAACAGACGCGACCACCGTAGTCCTACCCACTAAAAAACTTCCGACGACGCCCACCGCCAGTGCCTGGATTTAAGCTTTTATCACCCCGCTCGCGACAAAACGTCTCCTGGATCAGAACCGGGAGGACCTGCTCAGAGAAGCGCGATGTGAAGCGCCCCCCCCCCTACCTCTTTGTGAGGCCATGGCATAACTGGCCGACTTCTGGGACGTTCTATATGGCTTGTGGCACCCTGTCCTCACCGCCTTAGACCCCCTCCCCCCGAGCGCTGCTGGACGGGCCCTCTTAGCCCGCCCGCTGCGCCAACGGAGTAGCCGCTCCCTCTCCCGCTCCGCGGCTTCCTTCGGTGGAATCACCACTTCGCAGAAGGAGGCCATTGCCTCCCAAAGACCTTAGGATCCCAAGCCAACCTGACTTTTGTTCTAAGACGTTTGCGAAATTGTTCACAGAAGTAACCATTAGGATTAAAATATGTTCATAGTTTTTTTTTTATTACGTTCTACGTTTTATTTTGATTTACAAATTATTATAACCTTTTAGTCACATATTTGACTGAAAATAACTTGTAACTAATCTTAATAATGTGAAGTGAGAACAATTGCTTCTTTTAATCAGCTTAAGTCGTGTGCCTATCCTAGCACGAGATATATGTACCTAAAGCCACGCGCCAAAGCTAGTATGGAATGAATTATCATTTATATAGGTCAGTCGGAGGCAGGTGTTGTTACAATCTTGGACGCCGCCCAATGGGGTCTGTATATGCAACTACATTTCCGCCTACACGATTCCCTCAAAGGGCACAGGTGACATCTCTAATACGGCATTCATAGCCACTTAAAGGTACATTTAGCAAAATATCAAAGCTCTTAAACAAAATACAATAAAATATATGTGTATGATATACTTATCACTAATTAGTTTTCCATAACAAATTTCAGTTAAAAAAAATTACAATCAAAATGAGTTGTATGATGACAAAAAGGCACAATTGCCATCTTACCCTTAAAATATGTGTTAGGCAAATCAAAGCTTTCAATTACATACATGTTTGTTTGATATGGCGATTCCTTTGTGTGTCTTTTTCGCATAAAAATGTAACTAATATCTTTTTTACATACATACATAAATTTTATTCACGGCTGTTTCTCCGTAGGCGTAGGCAGAGGGGTAATATACGTCCACATTATGCGAATTGCTTTATTTTTCCATGTAATAGGTGGCGAGCCTATTGCAGCTTACCAGGAATTTTAATACTCGCCAGTGCCTCGTCCGTTGTTCAGCAGGTGCACCATTTGCAGGTGAGTTGGCTTGGGCTCCTGTGATCTTGGTAGATCTCATATACACCTTACCTATATCATTTTCAAAACATTTAATAAGGCTTAGTTTTCTAAAGACTAACACGGATACCAGTGCCATCGTATTCGCATCATTTATAGTCCCATCTTTCGCCTGAAAGGTATAGTTTGCAATAGAAATATTGGTTCTGGAGTTTAAACACTGGTCGCACACCTATACTTTAAGCTTGCTCCCTGCCTCGTAAGGCAAGTCGACCTGATGGTCTTGGCTGTCTGGAACATCTATAGCGTCGTTATAAGAAAGACAGTGCCTTCTAATATCCTGACAGCTGGTTAAACCATAAAATTATGTCTCCCTCTGGGTTGCGGAGGTCAGATGGCAGTTGCTCCATGCTTCCTTTATGTATTTACTAATATTATATTACTGTAAATGAATGATAATTTATATAAACACCTTCTGACCCTATAAATCTGTATTTATAAAATTTAAGTAATTCCTGTTTAAAAAATAAAATAAAGGTGAAACCATCTTTTTAAACTGCCGCCATTCCACCGCAATATTCACAGAACTCAAATCACAAAACTGACATCTCCCTGACAGTTACGTCATTAATAAAAATCAATCCGCGAAAACCGAGAATGCCGCATCCGCGTTTCGTATACACACAGAGTAATGATAACAGAATGTTTGTTTGCTGATTTATTCATTACATTTAATTTAGCGTGCAAGGATGCACGCACAAATAAAATAAAAAAAAAGTGTTTGTTAGTCTGTTTGACATATTTTGGTAAATGTGTTTAACGAAAATGATTTTTTTAAATATATTTTTATAAAAAAATTTGTAACTGCACAACACGTCTTTTATAGTCCTACTATTTTCCTAAATCATTACTGTGTGTAATATTTAGAAATTTTGTACTGGTGGGAATTGGTATTGATTATGAATGCATAGCATTGTCCGAATGATTATATAGATGTTACGACGGAATTTCTGTAAATTATATTTTATATACGATAAAAAATATTTGTGGCTTGCAGCACATTTTATCAATGTAATTTGTAATTTTTTTTTTATTCTGTAGTTTGAGTATGTCATGCCCACTTGAATGTTTTTGAGGTGGTAGCGTCATGCCGTTGTCCATGGTCGTAACGTTCCTTAAAATATAACTGGTTCATGCGTCATACTCGTGAACGGGTGCCGCCAGTGGGGTCTAGTCTGCTCATGTCTACTATGTTTATTCGTAATAATCGTTTAAGTAAAAAAATAGTTATTTCCATTTTTTATTTTCAATCTTGTAGCTGCAGAACACAGGCTTTTGTAGACTTGTCAAATTATTTTACATATTATAAGTACATTTTCTTGTAACTGGCGGGAGAAAAAATTAACATTGACGATTTTCTTGCCCGTTCTTTTACGATCAAGCTCCCGCCCGCAGTTAATGGGCGCGCTAGTTTAAGTTTTTACTTTCATAAGAGCTCCTTTGAGCTAGATATTAACTTTGTTCTCCTAAATTTTCTAAAAATTTGCTAATCTCTGTTTAAGATCGTTTGTTATGTACGATGTCTAATCATGTATCTATATGTATAAAAACTCATCACGTGCTGAACTTTGAAACTACTATTATATTGTACGCAGAATTATGCAGTAAACTCGCTGTTCTATATTCTGTATGTTCACAAATTGTACGAACCCTCCTATATTCTCTCTTCTAGAGTTATTATCCTTTTAGAGCTGAAATCTCGTTAAACATCCGTCATATTCTGGGCAGAGTCGAGCCGGTACACTCGGGTACAAATGTTTAATAAGGATATTAATTAACCCTTCGTACAGCTTTTTAAAGTGTAACGTTTAACAGAAAGACGAAAATAAATTGTTACAGATTAGTTGGTAACGAAATATAGAAGTACGATTGATGCAGTAGAGATGAGAAAATAGAATAGAATAGAATACTTTATTTGCACTTGATTGAGTTACATTACAATTCTTGTACAATAAAATAAAGCTCCTCTCATTCAGCCTACAATAGTGGCATGCAAATTATAATTAAATAACACACCAATTTTTAAAGAAAACTATACTTATAAATCGTTAAAACGTCAAAATTGGGAATTAGCAACTAGACATAATTAAAATTTAATTAATTAGCCCTCAGAAGTTTTCTAGGTGTGAAATTGAGTGATAGAATTAGAAATGAAGTGATAAGGGGCGAAGCTGGTGGAAAAGAAAATATAGTGACAGGAATTGAGAAAGGTATGCATGCTAATATGGTTTGGTCATGATGAGAGGATGAATGAACGTAGACTAACGAAAGTGATTTATTTAGTGGTTGGTTGTTGCTTGTATTTTTTCATGTGTGCAGTGTTTGAATTTTAATCAAACTCTAAGAAAATTTTCTGTCGCATACCCTTGCGCTGTGGAATGAGATCCCTGGCGAGGTTTTTGCCATGAGATTACAGCATAGGGCTCTTCATAAAGGTCGTGTGTATAGGGATCCTATCAAGACCTAAGAAACCCAAGCCAACCTCACCTGCAAGTGTTGCACCTGCCGATCAACGGACAAGGCTCTGGCGAACATAACAGTGCCCTGTAAACGGCAATAGGCTCGCCACCTATTACGTGGGACCAACTATATATTTGGCGAAGTGTGGGCGTATAATATGCCTCTGCCTCCTCTTCGGGGATACAGGCGTGGATGTATGTATGTATGTAAAAAGATCGTGAAATCGTTTTTACATAGTCTGCAACGAGTTAGTGCTGAGGACGCCAAGGGCGTTGCAAGCGTTCATTTGCTGTGGTGAGTACTATCCATCAGGGCGGGCACGCCTAATATTAATGAGATATTTAAAATGTGAAATTGTATCACATTAATAATATTTAATAAAAAAGGCCATAAACGGTCACAAATCCAAGAACTGGTCTCTGCGAGCTTCCTTCACTTCGATTATTTATTTCCGACCACGTACTGCGAAGGTATGAGCACTTCAAGTACAAATCAAGTTTTATCTTACTATCTACATGTTAGGATTTAAATTCGTCTATGTTGGACTCGTTGGGAGCAGATCGGTCAATCTCACGACCGTATGAGGTAATGAACTAACCCCGAACTACATTTGGACAGGTTTATGTTCTGACTTCCAATCCATTGGCTGCGGCTCTGATGGCTAATTGAGATTTACGTTACAGCAAGCCTATCGGATAATTCAATAGGCTCCTAGATCTCTATGGTTTGGTTATTTGCATCAGAATACTGTGAACTATTGCAAAATCCGTCTCGTTTCAAGGCGATCCGTTTAGAGAAAATCTTTCTTTTTAAACATTTATCAACGACGGTAACTAAATTGCTTTACGCACTGCCTCCCGGCCAAAGGGGGACCGAGAGGGGAGTGTGGGGCTCACTGCGGCAGACGCGACAACCAGCACGCTAGCAGTCCTGACCACAAAAAATTTCCGACGAAACGCACAGCTGTTAAAAAGGGGTGGGTGGCCAAGGCTTAAAGCTTCTGACACCCTGCCGCGGCCAACGTCCCCTGTATCAGAACCGGGAGTACCTCCTCAGAGAGGCTGCCATTCCTACCTCCTTATGCGACCACTGGCGTATGTGGTCGACTTCGCGGGAGGTCTATAGTTAGACGGTAAGGGCCCCCTGTCCCCACCGCCTAAGACCCTTCTGTCGCTGGAAGGGCTCTCCTGGCCCGCCCGCTGCGCCAACGGCGTAGCCGGAGAGAGGGATCTCGCTCCCTCTCCCGCGTTTTGTGAAAATCAGCCTTAACTAACAGACAACGCATGGCAATCAATACTCCAGTAATAGCTTTAAACAAAAATCGGCAAATATTCATATCAAAATTTAAAAGCGATTGATTGGAGTGATAACATACAAAAATACTAACAGAAAATTATTGTAGTTATTTGAAAAAGCTGAGCGAGAATTATTTTTATATAGAGTTTTAAATGTGCACCGATGATGCGTAAAGCGATCTATCAGTTGATTTATGATAAAAATGCAGTTCATATTTACTGGCAGTCACCATTGACGGCAGTTGAACTGATAAAATGATCATGATAAAATTTTGGTTGTGTACGAATTTTTTCTGTTTCAAATGTATTATCTGTGTATACCATGTTTGTGCAAATAATAAGTTATTATTATTATAACAATTACACCAAATATTTAGTAGTCCCAAGATAAGTATCATTTAGAACTTTTGTTATGGATACTAAATGACGGATAAACATACCTAATTACTTTTTTTTTTGTAAATAATAGGTTGGGGAAAAAGTCTTTTCGTATTTTTGTATGAAAAGTCAAGACATTTTTTTCAAAGTTTATTTACATTTATTTACAATATATATGTACCGTTTTGTTGAATAACTTTCTGCCATTTTGTGGGCAGAGACATTATCCCGTTACTGTAGAAACTTTGGGACTTCTGATCAAAAAAACGGGACAAATAGTTTTGGCAGTCCTCTCTTGAGGTCAACCTTACAGAACCTAAAGAATTCTGCAGAGACCAAAACAGGTGAAAATCTGAAGGCGCAAGGTCAGGGCTATATGGTGGATGCACTAGGACCTCCCAGTCGAACTCTCTTAATTTTTGCTGAGTGGCTAAAGATGTGTGTGGTCTAGCGTTATCGTGATGAAAGACCACACCCTTCCTGTTGACCAATTCCGGCCGTTTTCTCTCGACTGCTTCCTTTAATCTCATCAGTTGCTGGCAGTAAAGATCAGAATCGATGGTTTTGCCGGGCGGTAAAAGCTCATAATAAACAATGCCCTTCCAATCCCACCATACACACAGCATCACCTTATTTCGTGTTAGGCCAGGTTTGGCCACAGTCTGTGAAGCCTGGCCAACTTTCGACCACGACCTTTTTCGCACGTTCTTGTCGTACGTGATCCACTTTTCATCGCCAATTATCAATCTCTTCAAAAACGGCTCGGTTTCATTACGTCTCAATAATGAATCGCAAATGAGTACACGGTTCATTAAGTTTCTTTGAGTGAGCTCGTGTGGCACCCAAATATCGAGCTTTTTTGTGTAACCAGCTTTCTTCAAATGGGTCAAAACTGTTTTGTGGTCAATTCCCAGTTCTTCAGCTACATCGTAACTACTAATATGCCGATCTTGCTCCACTCTTTCAAAAATGGCGTCCATTTTATTCGTAACATGGCGACCAGAGCGAGGTGCATCTTTAACATCAAAATTTCCGGACTGAAAACGTTTGAACCAAATTTGTGCTACTCTTACTGACACTGCATCAGGTCCATAAACATCACAAATTTTTTTCACTGCTTGAGTTGCATTTTTGCCTTTTTTATAATAAAATTTTAAAATGTATCGAATTTCTTCATTAGATTCACTCATTTTTACGGAGAGAAAAACAAATGAAAAATAGCGGGAAACAACTTTTTTTTATTTTTTTCTTTTCTTTATAATGGAACCTTTTTAATGTTACCAAAACCAGCCAGACACAAATAGTACAGTCAAAAAATTTTATAATAAGTTTATACCTACGTTATGCGAAAAGACTTTTCCCCGACCTAATACATACTTAAAACAATTTAAATAATTTATAAATTCGGAAGTCCTTTGCGGAATTTCATTGTAAAAATAACTAGCCCCTCGGCATATGCTGAGTATAAGCCTTTTCGGTGCCACATGTGTATATTAATTTTTATTTTTGTAAACTAATGTATCATGTATCACAGAATAAATTATTTTCTTTCTTTCTAATATACATAGAAAACACCCAGACCAGAACAAATATTCATGTTCATTCACACAAAGATTTGTCCTGTGTGGGAATCGAACCCTCGACCTCAGAGAAGGGCTGGTATACTCACCTCCACGCCATATCGATTGTTATATAAATCGCGAGACAAATCCCTTCGTGTAAGTAAGGCTTGCAATAGCCAACCATCTTCAAAAAAAATTGTGTTGGGTAGATAGGCTAGTTTTTAATTATAACTTCCATAAGAGCTCTATTGAGCCATACTTGAATAAATTATTTTGACTTTAACTTTAAACGAACGAAAATCACTTTTAATATTCCGACGTCTTGTTTCTCATTCGAGGTTAAGTATTCATTATTTTGTCTACTTTACTAAGATTCAAATAATTCTTTAATAGAAGGATCTCATAAAATATTAAATTTATAAGTAAAATTTTTCGACTTAGAGTTCAAAGAAAAAGAATGAATGCTCTTCATTAGTGGAAGTTCTGCGTGATTTTCCGTAAGAAAAATTTCATGAGAAAAAGAACGCACCTACGTATAAGACATTTCTTATTTAGATAAAAACTTTTGTTGGTTCCTAACGGAATAGACATTTGAAATTTTCTTCTATATTCTTAGACTTTTAATCTACGTGACGCTAAGGGTACTTTAGTCGTGGATTCGAATGCAAAAAGAGAACACAAATGTGTAAGAATATGTAAATCTTTATTAAGTAGTATGTACATACATACATAATGTTATGCCTCTTTCCCGTAGGGGTAGGCAGAAGTCACATCCTTCCACTTGCTACGATCTTGGCATACATTTTTAGCTTTATTCTCAGTCATTAACCTTCTTACACACGCCCGTCGGCTTAGGGTACTTTTGATCTGCCTTTTCTTCAAAACCTTCTGGATTTATGGAAGGTCTTCTCCTCCTAAAGTCGGAACATTTCCATTCACTTGTCTATCAAAAGTCATATTTGTTAGTCTATTTTCATTCATTCTCTTAACGTGACCAAACCATCTATGAATATCTTTATTAATTCTTGTCACTATATTATCTTTCACATCAGCATCAGCCCTTATCACTCCATGTCTAATAGTATCACTTGATTTTACACCTAGCATACCTCTGAGTGATCTATACTTCATTAATCTTAGTTTAATATTTTTTCTGCCATATCAAGCATTTGCTGCCATACGTTAGTGTAGATGGATACCAACACACCTCTATCAACTGCCAGACGTGCCTTTTCAGAAACTTTTTGACTGCTTATATTAGCATTCACTCTTTAATTGATGTCGCTTTCACAACTTCCATCTCTCGTTAATTTCGATCCCAAATACACAAACTTATTCACTGGTTCTACTTTCTCATTTCCGATCAAAAGTTCACAATCTGTCACTTGTTCTTCTCTTTTAAGAACTATAACATTCATTTTACTCTCGTTTACTTTCAATACTTTCGCTAAAGAATTCTGAACTATCGTCACCATCTCCTGCAACTCTTCAGCCGACGACGCAAGCAAAACTTGGTCATCAGCATACAAAGGGTATTTTATGAGCGACTCGTTCCTTTTTAATTGTGCAAATATAGATTTAACAGCCTCACGCAGGGGACATACCTGACTAATTGTGTGTGTGCAAGTGAATCTAAGCTTCGTGATTTCATTGTAGTAGTATTTAGGTTTTTTTTATATTTACATTTTGTGCTATATAATAGTTTATGACATAAAGAAATTTTTACTTTTACTTTTTACTTTTAATACCTTTACAGATATAAAATCAGTCCGTGCACGTCTAATTGATCTTTCTCTCTTTTCAAGCCAAATCAGCCAGGATAATGCTACTGCCCGTCATCCGAAAGGACTTCTCTTCATCAACACCTACGACTCATAGTGGAATGAGAGGCGGTGGCACTATGCTAAGCTGGTACCACACGGAAAAGCTTGATTATAATATTAAATAACACACAAACGGTCATCCATCCAAGGATTGACCTCTATCAAGTCTGCTTTACTTCAGTGATCGTTTCCGATCACATATAGATTTTTAGTATAGACATTAGTAAATATATACTTGTAAAATATAATTATGAAATACCCATATCATAATTTTACGTTTAGAAAATTGGGATATACGAAAAAAAATCTTTGGCAAGATTCGAGAATAAATATATAATACGCTAATATTGTTTCTTTCAATCAAATCAATTATTTGGTCCCAAGATTGAGAACTTTAGGAAATTGTGTTATACTAAAGATCGTACAAATATACATAAATAGTTTTTCTTTTATAAAAACATACTTAAAACAATTTAAATAATTTTTAAATTCGGAAGTCCTATGCGAAATGTCATTGTAAAAATATCTTTGTAACAATTCCCGCGCAACTATAATTTTCCGAAAGCGAGTAACAACAACTCAACGAGTGTTTCGCCCTTACACAGGGTATCTTCTGTTAAGGTAGGATCCTCTGAACAACCAACGCTGAAATGAGAGTATGACTTTGTTGTATATCCATTTTTAATCCATCTCTTGCTAATACTTAAAACACATAGGAAATACCCAGACCAGAACGAATATTCATGTTCATGTACACAAATATTTGTCCTGTGTGGAAATCCAACCAACGAACTCATGAGCGGAGTGCAGGTATACTGACCTGCTGCGGTACTGTTCAAAAGGGTTACTTCGTTACGTAGCAGGCTCAAGAAGGAACATGCAAGAATTTTAGTCATTAAAGTCTGACATGTCCGGCTCCACTCACAGCGGGAGAAGGTCATTAGACGATTTTCCATTAAAAAAAATACTGACCTCCACGCCGTATCCATCGTCTTTGCTGGAGAATGTCGGTCTAGAGTATGATCGAGAACCTTAGAACCAAATAGAGCGAGCGATAGAGGAAGAAGAGAGCTCATATTCCTCATGTTAATCATGATAATTGGATTCAAGATAACTTTAATCCAACTAAGAGTGTCACAAAAATACTGAAAATAGCGTATTTATATTCCGTTTTCCACGCATGCGTGGTAAGGGTGCGTGGGGTGGGGACCTTAGAATCGGTCCCGACTTTGATAAGGTCGGTCGCGTGTCGCGCAAAGTCGGTGTGGCAGTTCGTAAAAAAATATGAAGTGATAAGCTAACAGTTCTAAGTGAGAGTGTTCAAGGAGTTTAGTGTTACTGTGTATGTGATGTGGATAGTGTTTTAAAAGGTGAGTTTAGTGTTTTTTTTAGTTTTAGTGTACTTTTAAAATTTAAATGTTTTGACATAAGTTAAGTTGGAAAAACTTTATATAACTTAAGATGATATTATATCCGTTTCTATACACAAGTACAACTTAGAGGTTGTCTTTTTCAATTCAAAAGTAGTTGTTTTTGAACCATAAAACACTTTAGAACTTTACTTAATGTATTTTTTTAAATTAGCGTGACGTTGTGGGTTAGGCAGTCGTTTGGATTAATAATAATATATTTTACATAATTATAATTTCTAAGACACCTCACATAGCGACATCTACCCCCAAAGCACAACTTATACTAATAGATTTTCATTACTGAATAAACATATTTATATATATTTTATGTATTTTATAAAGCAATAAAACTTTTTTTAGTCAGGCAGAAGATATTATCCTGCTTAGTTTAAGGAATTAAAGTTATAATACATAACTGAATGTGTTTATATAAGATTAGGGATACTTATTATAAGTAATCGCAGTCGAAGGACCAAATATTACTACAGTGTCTGGTAACCGTTATAAAAACCGTTTTTTATGGAGGTTTATACATATATACATAATATTACGCCTGTTTTCCCAAGGGGTTAGGCATAGGTATATTATACGCCCACATTTCGCCAATTATATTGTTGGTCCCACATAATAGGTGGAGAGTCTATTGCGTCTTACCGGGAACTTTTATGTTCCTCCATGTTATAACCTCGGCTGTTGTTCGATAGGTGGACAACTTGCAGGTCAGGTAAGCTTGGGCTCTTTGGAACTTGTTAGGATCCCTATACCTTATATAAGAATTGGTTACTATGAGCTAGGCAACATAACTGTTAATATGTAATATCATTTTGTTCCAATAATATTGATTATTTTATATTTTAATTGAAAACTTTATTTGAAATTTATCTGGCAATCCGCACTGGGTCCGCGTGGTGAAGTATGACCCAATAACCTCTTGTCTTGGTTTTTAAAAGAATACGCGTGCTCAGTAGTTGAACTTTAATGCGCTGAGATAAATTCCCACCCATTCAAAAACTGACCTCTACCGCCTACTTAGACTCGCGGCCTGTTAAGCCGTTGGTCCTGGCTGTCATGAACAGCTATGGCAGTCGTTGTTTAGCAAGACAGTGACTTCTAAAATTCTGACAACTGGTTTAAACATAGAATGATGTTTCCCTTTGGGTTGTGGAGGTCAGATAGCAGTCGCTCCATGTCATAACTGAAGTTGAGCCTAATCTGGTTAGACCTGAGCAGACCCTGGGCCCTGGGCGTAAGTTTGGGGCAACCGGGATAACGCTAGGATATGAAGATTAGACTCGAGAAGCAGCGAGTGCTTCTATACGCCAATAGACGACAGGAAATTTTAACAAGATTTTGTTGCCTTCTGTGAAATATCGCACAAGCAATAAGCATTATTAAGAGATTAGAATGTACAGGAAGCGCTTCAATTTTTTAATTTAACAATTTATGTAAAAACAGACTTAAATGCATTGATGCGCTTTAAAAAGAACGACCTAAAAACGACCGATGTAGCGTGGAGGTCAGTATACCAACGTTCCGCTCCTGAGGTCGTCAGCGTGATGGATTATGACCCAACTCACCTTCGTTTTTGAGGGTCACGGAGGCCCGTGCCACTACTGAGAAAATTAAACAAACGGCCAAGTGCGAGTCGGGCACGCGCACGAAGGGTTCAGTTCCGTTATATACAAAATACAAAAGTCTATTTCAGTAACTTAGTCTACTACGGTGCGCTCTTAGCTCTGCGGTGCTCGGTGGTCGATAACGATTACCGAACTACAGTAGAGTTTACAGAGGTCAGTCCTTGGATGGGTGACAGTTTGTGTGGCATTTGATATCGAGCGCTTCCGTGCTTCGGAAGGCACGTTAAGCCGTTGGTCCCGGTTATCACTAAACGTGGTTGTCGTGAAGCCATATTAGAGGCCTAATGGGCGGCTTGAAAAATTCTAACAGCAGGACGCCATACACCTGCCTCCGCTAAACCACACTGGGTCTGCGTGGTGGAGTATGACCCAATACCCTCGCATCTTGATATGTGAGAGGAGGCTCGTGCTCAGTAGTGGGACGTTAATAGGCTGTCATGATGATGATGAGTCTACTACAGGCATAAGTGGTTGATGCTCCCTTTTAAGCTAAATTGCTTGTGATGGGAAGCACCGCTCATCCATAGCATGGTTAAAAAATAAACTAACCACCTGAACAGTCATAAATTAACGGCAGTTAATATAATCTAAGAAAATTACAAAATAAACCATTAAAAATCAAATCGTATCGTATCGTATACACAAAAATTAAAAAAGGAATAAAAAAAACAAATAAAAGTATTTAAAAAACCAATGGTACTGCTTTCTATTTGTTGTTATATCTAATGCTCAATTCTAAATTGTATCCATAAAGGGTTATGGTAACTTAGGAGAAATTTGAGCATTCTGAAAAGGAATCCATTTTGTTTTCATTTCTCTCTCTGTGTTGAATATGGTACCGCACATTACTGTTGAATTTTTTTGTTATTTCCATTTTTTTTTATTTTAAATGGATTCTTTTATTTTTTAAGTCCATCTTTCTTTCTACGTCTTAAAAAAGTCTTCCAATTACAGATTGGTATTATACAACATTTTCGCGTCATTCTTCGTACTGGTTTAAACTACGATCACGTAACGTAGTGATTATGACCATATTATGTATTCTATTAGAGATGTTTAAATTAAGCAGTGGACTGTATAAGGCCAATATACATTCACGCCCGTTTCCTCAAAGAAGTAAGCAGAGCCATATTATGAAAAAAAAAAATGTTTTTATTGCTTTTTATTATACGTCCAGATTTCGCCAAATATATAGTTGATCCCACGTAATAGATGGCGGGCCTATTGCCGCTTACCGGACACTGTTATGTTCGCCAAAGCCTCGTCCGTTAATCGACAAGTGCACTTGCAGGTGAAGTTGGCATGGGCTTCTTAAATCTTGGTATTTTAATGTGATGAAAACTGCCATATATAAATCAAAACAAGTAAATAAATAAATAAAACAAAAACTTTATTGTCTTTAAGATCAACATGATCATTTAGATTCGTCAAACATTCACACACAAAATGGAAATTCGATAAAATATTTTTTAACAGCAATGAAAGAGATATGAGCGATACCTAAAAAAATAAATTCTTTGTCAGAATTTGTCAAGGTTTGTCAGTTTATCTGTCTGTTGTGGTTTTTCTCAAGATTTGTCAGTCTGTCGGTGACTGTTATCGGGGGTATCTGTCAGTCAACCTGTCGTGATTCTAAAGGAGGGAGGGGATTCTCCGTCAGTCAGTCAGTCTGTCGGTGACTCTAACGAGGCTTCTAAAAGGCAACGAGATTGAGAAGAATGCCTCAAGAAACTCATCTCGGCTTTTTTCAAATTATGTCATGGGATCTAATACAATTGACGAATTTTAAGTTATTCATAAAAGTACGAGTATGCAACTTAGTATTCCAATTCCTAGCCAAATTCCAGCTAAGCTGGATTACTCGCATAACCAATGCGTACGGCATTGATTCTTGACGAATCCATGCAAATAATGTCTAGAGGGAGATTCTGTCCAATCAAATTTGGGACGGAACTGTTCTGTTCAACGAATGATATGGAGTTAGGAACCCTGTGGACCTTCATACCTGTAATCTTCAATGAAAGGGTTTTAGGATACAATTTACGAGGATAACACAAGTATATTAGTGATTAAAGGCTCGAGGCGTCCAAGCTCTTTTGCCCAGAGCTCAGTGTCGTTTACAGGGCTCGCCTCGTTTGTATGGCGCCCAAAGACTCTGGAGTCTTTTGCAGAGCTCGACCCTTTTTGAAAGTTCGAGGCCTTTTGAGCGCTCGATCAATCTTAAATCATTTTAAGGGCTCGATTTTTTTAGCGCATTCGTCTCTTTCTGCGCTCTAGTTTTAATGGATACTGTTGAATGAAAATAAGTAGAGTCTTGTATATATATATGATAATAATAATTCTTTATTCAAACTAAATACAATCAGAACAACAAACATATACAATTAGATAATTTACAATAACATTTTATATCTCTGCGCCTGAACTAGATAACTTAATATCTGTGCTTCAGGCAGCAGCGCATATATAATCTCACGCTCCTAAATCCTATTTGTGATCGACAAAAATCTATCTGCAATAGGAATATTTATATATATATATATATATATATATATATATATATATATATATATATAGTTGCAGCTAGCCATTCGCACACACATGAGATTGCGTTCCCTTACTCGTCTTCTGCAACACCCTGGGGAAAGACTTACTGTGGCAGAATTATTTAGCTAATATGGCTCTAGTCTTATGTATATTGGACGTCGAATCTTGGTCGAAGTGTCTTCTTTAAATAAAACACTTATGCCAAGAAAATATATGACGCAAATATTTGAACACAAAATTAAATCTGTTGATCGGAAAGTGCACGCATCACTTGCAGGTGAGGTTGGCTTGGGCTTCTTGTAATCTTACTAAAAAATATAAAACACAAAAGTTACTACGCCTCATATATATTATATTTATTTATCTAATTATAAATAATTAAATAGTTCGTTTTTCTATAATATCATTTTACTACAATAAAAATCACATGTAACATCAATTTGAAATTGAAAACTGAAAAAAATATCCAGGTTCCACGACTATTAATGAGGTTAGAGATCTCCATTAATAACGATCCCTGTTTTTTTATTGGCCAGCGCTTTATTCATAATCTCATGGATTTTGTCATACTTAGTCTGCTCCCAATATTTCTATTCACTCGTCCACAATAAATCACTTTGGTTAATCTACTTCAATTAAACCTTTAAACAAATTATTGGTATCAAACTGAGCATTGTTATTGTCATTATTGCGGTTTCGTAAAAGGTTTTCGCCTTAATTTTCTTTAACATAATGAATAATGGAAGGGTGATGCTTATGTAATGGTGAGTGACAAGTCTGTCCATAATAATCACAGGGCGAATCGAAGCCTTAAGGGTAATCCGAATGCGTAGCGCTTGTCACCTCCATGCATAATCTATTTAATCGACCCAGCAGTTTTGCTACCTTAGCAATACTGTGTAAGGATAGAATTTTCCCTAGCAGGTTTTCTACCTACGCTCTATATTAGGACTAATGATTCTTTATTAGTTTTTCTATCTGAGAAATAACAAGTTGCATGTGACAACAGAAGTCTGTATATTATTAAGTATGTAAGACTTCCTCGCAATTGCCATATCTAACCAAGTCTTTGTTCTAGAAGGATAAAATTGTCTCTAGCAGTTTCGTTGCTTAAGTAATACTGTTTTCTATATAGGGGTAGATAAAAGTTTCCTTAGCAGATTTGCTACCTTAGCAAAATTAAGTTCTTAAAAAGGATGTATCTTTTCTTATCCTATTACGGGGGCCACAGGTTGTTCGTAGCGCACTTTGACTCTTAGGTCGGATCTTTTGTGCATCCCCTTGCTTTTCACTTTATATCTCCAAATATTGTTTTCATCATCTTAATAACAGTCTTTGCAGATTGGCTGTGGGTAGGCCATAGTCATAGGTACACAGCAGATGTTCCATAGACTCCTATTCGTTTCCACATCTACAACATAACGGTGATTTCACTAAAGCCTCCATGGAGCCCCATAGAGTTAAATTCCCATTATCTATCTGGCTTGTTTCCTATCTACTCGTTTACTACCTTCGCAAAAATCCTTACACCAGCTGCTTCCTATCTCCCCGATGAAGGCCTTTGAATGCTTAAGTGCTGGTAGCAGCTGCCATTACCATAGGTGTTTCTCTATAATATGCTTTTTTAGCGTCGTGGCTAATGTACTCATGGAGAGTGCAATGCATGGCTCTGGTCCCGTGAATATAAAAGGATATAAGTCTTCCAAGCAGTTTTATACTTAAACAACAAAGTGTTATATATAATGATAGGGTAAACTAGGATGTTAGTGATCCTAGCGGTTTTGTTACCTTTGCAAATAACCAATTCCTATTGTGGGTGTGTCAGACAGTTACTGACTAAAACCCAGGCATATTCCTTCTAAGACTGATACGTTCCGGGGTTGCGGGATCCATTACTAACTTTCCCGTAACAATATATTCTATGTAAGCTCCAGCACAGGGTTAACCCGCCACTCTAAAGCAACACTAAACTTTTCTTGTTTGTTTATCAAACATATTCCAATCGCCTTTTTTACTTCGTCGAGTAATTTTTGTCAACTAAACTGTCCTATGTCCTTTTCAAATTATTAACTACTTTCGTTTTAAAACTTGTTTTATTATCATGACCAATAACCGTAATAAAATCTTAAGCTTAAATGACTCTATGTGGCAAGAAATCTCAGTTTAGTCGCTTTTAATAGATACCTAATATATTCTTAGCATTTCTATTTCGAATATCAGATCATCAACTAATTGTATCAAAATGTTGTATCTATAATCTAATTCAGCATTGACGTCTTCATGAATTTCTCCGAAATGTTTATTTGTAGGCTAAATAAGCCAGTTTTTTCTGGCTTCAGTGATTGCACGTCCGGAAAAGGTTTTCGTAATTACACTTTAAAAAGGGACAATGATTTCGGGGCCAGGCTATAAATTGTAGCATTCGTAGCTAGTAATTTGGGTTAATGCGTACACGTCCGATTTTCCAATACGTTTATCCAATTTTTGATTTGCTTTTAATTTCGAATTCGATTAACGGCTGTCAATTGTTTATTTTTGAAAGTTAAAATGACTTTGAATTCGGTACTTAACTTTACTTTTTTCGGTTTTAAATATATTTATAACATCATGGGTTATTTTCGTCGTGAAGCATAACACAATGTGATTCATCTAAAAAAAGAGATTATTTATTAATTACAGATATGTGTAAACTTATACATATATATTATGTATATATAAGTTTACACATATCTGTATATATCTGTGTATATATAACCTAACCTAACCTAAAAAAAGAGAATCGACAATTAAATGTTCATGCTTTACTCTTCTTTTTAATGAAACTTAGAATCCCCCTTTGCACTTTCAAATTATAACTAATTCACAACAAAATGTGTTTAAACGAAATTATTTAACAAATAAGTCTAATCTGCCTAGTTACTATCGGCTTTGACACTTTTTAATTCCCTTACTCCTGGCTCCCTCTTACGGTTAAACACTAAACTAATACATCAAATGTCAATGACCTTTCATATTTGTTTTTTATTTTTATTGATGGAAACTGCAGAGTTGGCAGATTCCGTTTTAGGATTGTTATGTTTTTGATTGTGTAGCCTTCATTTCTATGATGGCTTTGATATAAAAGACTAGGTGATTTCAAAATAATGTTATTAAATATATCAGGCAAGTGATATAATAGAGGTCAATTATCACGTTTTAAACTCTGGAGGTCTTTGATTCAGTGTAGTTTTTTGTTTGTGTTTTTTTATATTTTCTTTGTACTTGTATAGCAGAATACGATGTTAAAGATTTTTAACCATGTCTATTTATATCAGACGCAACTTCATGGACATCTCTAGAGACATCGTCGCATCTCCGTGTTCTGCCTTTGATTGTAAAACGAGTTTCATTGTACGAGTATCTCCGCGATCCTTTTGTGCATTTTACGATGTCATTTATTCCTGACAAAACAAGACTACTTATTTTGAATTGATAAAGAATAATAAAAAAATTACGTTTTAAAATAAAATTGAAAAAAAATTCTAGCGAGAAGTGGGTGCTCTTGTTAACGTGTTTATTCAACTTGATGAAGTGTTCCATTTTTTGGACTGCATCAGCTGCTTGCAGTATGTGATTATTGTAACGACTCACATTAAAATATTACTAAATTATATACAAAAGCTTAAAATTTCATTTACATTATAAATGGGATTTCTAACCAAATTCCACGCCATTGTAAGCGAGTGATGGATTAAAAAATATATGTGTAACAATTCCCGCGCAACTATAACTTCCCGAAAAATCGAGAAACAATTCAACACTACACGTTTTTCGCCATTTTAATAATTGTATTTATATCCATCACTTTCTTACAATAAATTTCCGCAAAGTAACGTCTGAATCAATAAATTCTTTCACATCATTTCTTATTATGGGCAGTTTGAGATAACTCCAATTTCATAGTATGAAACACATAATGTTTTTGAAATATGAAATGAAATGACATAAAATTTATTTAGAAATAAAAACACATAAATTTACAAATAGTATGCCTTAAAAGGACTCCACTCAGCATGTGCTGCAGTGGAGGACCACAACAGCGCTGGTCTTCCGTGGAGACCTTATAACTTTCGTGTGCAACAGCCACACAAAAGGCAGAAACTTAACAATAAAACAAAATATTTAATACCACAAAATACAATTAAATGTTTGTATGTAGAAAACGAATAGCGTTACTTTACTGACCATAGACGCCCCCAAAACTTACCCTATCCCTTATCCCTTAAGTAATATACAGAATGTAAAAAGACCCAAATCAAAGCCGAGAGTTATGTATTATGCCGAGCATTATAATTACCGCATTCTATAACAGTATGCTTCGAAAAGTTAGTACTGTTCAAATATTCACTCCCCCCGACTGGTCTCCACCTTGTCGTAGTGGGGGGCTGAGTACCTCCCAATAGGGCGCAGGAGGCGCTAGGGAAAAGGTAACACGCAGAGATTGGCGACTCTAGGTGCCCTTAGTACTAGCTACCGGGGGGTAAACTAAGAGGGACCTATGGAGGGCGCAGCAGGCGGGCCAGGGGGGCCCGTCAAGCAGCGCCAGGAGGGTCTGAGGCAGCGGGGGAAGGGGTAACCATGGGCCCTCCGAGAAGTCGGTCACACACGCTATGGTCGCACAAAGAGGTAGGAGGGGCGCGTCCACTGCGTCTCTTTGAGGAGGTCCTCCCGGTTTTGGTCCGGGGGTCGTTGGCCACGGGCGGGATGTCAGCGCTGTAACCCAGGTACTGGCCCCCCGCCTCTTTCTCAACAAGCGACAGGCGTCGTCGGAAGATTTTTAGTGGGTATTACTGCTGGCGGTCGTGTCTGCTTGTGGTGAGTCCCACACACCTCTCTCGGTCCCCCTTTGGCCGGGAGACAGTGCATAAATGCATTTCATTACCGACGTAAATTAAAAAAAAAAAAGGTGAAATCTTCACTGTTTGCAATTATTTTGACACAAGATAATATGTATTGGTTTTGTCACTTCTTATGCGTGAGCATGTTTACTTGTACAATTACGTACTTAGCGTAGATCAAGGGTATTTTATAACCCAGACCATAACAAATATTTATAATCACGCAAAGATAAATCTTAGGGCCAGATTTTGCTGCTCTAACTAAAACTCAGCCGAATCCAAAGCCAAAGCCAAACCAAATTCGGCCGAATTTCTGTTATTATATGGAGCGACTACTGCTTGACCTTTGCAACCCAGAAAGTAACATCATTCTATGGTTCTAATCATGATCCTAAGTTTCCAACAAAACAAATCTCAACGCGCCAATGGTAATTAATCACCAGTAACTATATCCCATGTTTTACACAAGCAAGTTAATTGTAAACTTATCGATCCACGCTTGACTCTACTTAATTAGAATACGAGGAGGTTTGTTTAATTTAGAAACACATCTGTACGCTGAATTGTGTAAATAGAAGTAACATCAGTTATAGAATCAATTAAATCCCATTAAGATGAATTGATAGATAGAAATTTAGCCTTATAAGTTACTGTAAAGCATCTAGCTGAATAATTAATTCTCATCATCAGCCGAAAATTATCCCGGTGGTGTACTGGACTTACTGTAGAGCACAAGGTCTTATCATTGAATTTGGTAATATTACATGGAGCGACAGCCGACTGAATCTTGCAACCCAGGGGAAAACATCATTCATGTTTAACCAGCTGTCCGAACATTTAAAGACATTGATTTCTTAATAACTATTGTCATAGATGTTCATGACAGCCGGGACCAACGGCTGAACATGCTTTCCGAGGCACGGAAATAGCGATAACCATTTGCCAGTAACCATACACCGTTGGGATTCAAACAAGCAAAATAATTGTAAAGTTGACAATACATACGTGATTGTACTGAATTAGAGCTTATTTAATTTAAATTCAGACCTATAGGCGTAATTGTGTATACAGGAGTGACATCAGCGCTGGAATCAATGACATCGTATTGAGAAGAATTTATGGGTGAAGTAGGCTATAGAAATGTAGCGTTATCGGATATTACAAAGCTTACTCTCACTATCTTAAAGATAACTTTATATTCCTTAACTCCTCACATTCGCGTTCATTGCGGTCTTCAGAGAGCCTGAGTCTTGAAATTCCTTTACACGTCCCTTTTTTTTACGAAATTTGACGACCGATATACCGATATACCGATATGGCGTGGAGGTAAGCCTGCACTCCACTCAAAAGGTCGTGGGTTCGATTCCCACACAAGACAAATCTCTGTGTGCATGAACATGAATATTTGTTCTGTTCTGTGTATTTTTCTATGTATATTAAGTATGTATTTACAAAAAAAAAGTATTTAAGTATGTTTATCCGTTCTTTAGTATCCATAACACAAGTTCTTAATGATACTTATCTTGGAACTAAATAATTGGTGTGATTATAAGAGAATATTTATTTATTTTATTTATTATTATTCTTTTACTGTCCAAGCTGCTTGTCTCTGGAATTTTCTCTTAGTTACCATTACACCAGCGCAATCACTAAACTCAAAAATGGAGTAAAAAAGCTTTTCCTTTCACAGAAATAATGTCTTGTTGCTCAATATTATGGAATATTGACGTCATGTACGTATTTATGTATCTAGGTCTATTTCATTTTATTTAAGTAATAGTAATTATTTGTGTTGGTCTATTACATTATGGATGTGTTATTCGGTTTTACACCCCCGGTTATCTTTTAATTTTAATCATTCACCAATCTAAGGTTGCCTGGAAGAAATCGCTGTAAGCGATAAGGCCAAATGTATCGCTTTTTTTGCAAATGTTTTCTTGTTTTATTGAGTATTTTCCTGTATATGTCTCATATATATTTACAAAAAAAAAAACTTTGTATTTGCTTAAGTTTATCCGTTATTTAGTATCCATAACACAAGATCTTAATGATACTAATCTTTGAAGTAAATCATTGTTGTATTTGTCAGAAAATATTCATTTATTTAAGCTTGGCTTTATTCCGAAATACTTGTAAACGTCACTTAACTCTATAAGCGCCACTTTATAATAGCTCTTGGAGAAGAAGTAGGCGAACGTATGTTCGAACATAGGACTATAAATTCAACCTTTATTTCGATTTCAAAAACAAGTCACTTTCGCATAATCCCAGTGAAATCTAAACCGGCATTAATTCCTAAAAAGTCACCGCCAAATGTCATAGTTGTCACTTTTGAATATTTATGTTTTTGGGCTAAAGTTTTAGCAGCAGAGTGGTTATTTCACTCTGAGGATTTAGGTCATTTCAAAGAAATTAAATTTGTCCGTTTTCCAACCCACACAAATTGGATTTGCCCATTCCAGACTGTTTGACATGTAAACAAAACCTGAAACTAGGAATTTGGTCTTCATATTAAGTCGGCACTACCAATTCGATTGTGCTACTAACATTTATAGAAAAATAACATGAGGTGTAATAGTACATCAAATTTGAAATCGTTTTTGCAGACTAAATGTAGATATAAAGATATTAACATAGAAACAGCCTTCATATTTTGTCTCCCTTTTCGGACACAGCAATTAAAAAATAGAGCACTCCTAATTTGCTAATACAATAACAATAATTGTGTCACAGTTTTAAATTCTTAACCGTAAACAAGTATAAATATTTTGTAAGAAGATTAATTTCGTCTGACCTTTTGTTTTGTTTCGTTTTAAGTAAAGACTTGTGTGAACTTTTAATATCAGAAAAGTATCCACGGCAAACAACACTGTTCAACTCATATTTTTCTTTTATAAAGGTATATAATTTTGGTATTTTAAATTTAGTTACAGAAGAACACAACTTGGGCAATTAGGACTCTGTAGTCCTCTAATTAAAATTCTTAATGCTTTGTGTGTATGGGATTAAGATTTTTTTGATAGTAATATTAAATTTGTCTCGCTCTATTCATTTTATTCGAATGGCCTGCACGCACAGTCATGAGTCGGAACTGCAATCCCGCAAATACGCTGATCCCGCAGATTAAAAGTTGGTGCAATGTATTAGGAAAAATTGTTTTATAATTATTTTGTGTTCCAAATTTTTATCTTTTTAAGAATATATATGAAATGAGATCATAAAAGTTGTCACCAACTAGCAGATTTTTGAAGACTATTGATTGACTATTATTCCCTTCTAATTACGCGAAATGTTAGGTGTATGTATGTGCTTAGCAAGAGTTTTAAAGGTTTTGATAACCTCCTTCTATTTATTTCTAAATATTTTTTTTTAATAAAAGAAATTAGAAATACGAACAGTTTTTTTTTAAGATGTGGCACGAAGTATTAGACTGCGCGGGGTCGGCGCTTTTGTAAGATTTCATTGCTAAGCCATAAGCTTCTGTTAGCTTTAAAAAGCTGTACAAAAATTGTTTTTTGACTTCGAATGATTCGATTGATCTTCTTAATTTAAAAATAATAATAGACCTAAACTAGAACCTTGAGGAACTCCACAACAGTTTTCAGTTATTTCTATAAGTCAGATCAAAACTAGTTATTTGACGGCCAAATGACAATGTATTGCAACATCAAAAGCAATATTGGATTCAAACGGGTCAACTTCAATTATCTAATACGATATGAGATACCTACGTTAATTATTCAATAGTATTAGCTCATAGACAATCTATTCAGAAGCTCTGTTTACATTTAACTAACAAATAGACACTGTCGCTATTGCTGATATTGGATTATTATGTCGCATTGTCACACTGATTATTCTGAAACTATTCGATATTATTATTCAACAGAAATTTGCATAATTTTACATCGATATGAAATTTAAATAATTCAAGTCTATTTTCATATTATGAATGTAAAACGTTTAGTGTACTTATGATTTCGTATTTAGATTAATGAATACTTAAAAATATTTCAGTATTGTAGAAAAGGTTAATAGATATTTTCTTCTTTTTAAAGTTACGTCTGTTATAAAACACAAACAGCTCTATGAATAGCCAAATATATGCATCCTTATAATCGTTAATTTAACCAAACGCTTTAATCCGTTCTTACGAATTTTCTGGGACAGCCTGTACCTTTTTTTATATAAATAAACTTTTTGCATTACAAGTTCAAGTCAGTAGGAATTTATGGATTATTACCTCTAGAATGAACTTTAAAACATTAGATCAGACCTTATCAAAATAAAGTACCTACACAAATATGTAATTGTTTTATTTTCTAACATTCATGAATTTAATTACAGTGTCTCATAAACACATACAGAGCCAAAGCTGACAAACTGACTACAAGCAGGCGCGGTCACAGTTATTATCAGTAATATAATATAATGATATCGCGTAAATAAGAAAACGCAATTTTTATTACATGACATTACATCTCCTACGACATGACAGGACAGGATATCTACAAATGAAAAAAATATCCACGTCTGTAATGTATCAGCAAGGTTTGAATTTAATGCCTGCTGTCTCAAAACTAATAACGCAACTATCAATTAGCTGATTAAACAGCCCTAAGGTCCCTATCAAAACACTAATTAAGCCACGGTTAAAACTTATTTCATTAGAATGTTATATTCAGATTCAGCTCCAGTATATATTAATTTAATCCATGATTAGTAATTACAATGCTCCCGTTTAATGACTTGTGTTGATGCTGTCACCCACACAACTTTAACCGCTGAAACCTGTATTACAGAGGTTAAATTGGGTAGCCATTGCTTGAATATGCGAGAAAGAGACGGCAGATGATATACAATAAAACAAATCGAAATAATTTTGTTTTTTTATTTAAATGCCTCATTTTATTGAAAGAGTTTCAGTCGAATTGGAGCTGAGTTCGCAGAAGTTACTTCTAGGTTAAGGCTCCCCATAACGACGACCGATATGGCTTAGTGGCGAGAATACCTGCTCAAAGTATTTACAAAAAAAAAAAAAGTATTTATATATGTTTATCCCTTATATAGTTTCTATATAACAAGTTTTTAATGATAAACTTATCTTGGAACTAAATAATTGGTGTAATTGTCAGAAAATATTTATTTATAAACCAAGGTACCAGTATATCAAGTTATTCATCGTCATGCGAACCCAAAGCATTTTCGCGGGTTGAAGATTTTGAAGTAATTCAAGAAAGAGAATTTATTCATAATCACATAGGTGTAGGACTGTGACTCTGAGGTAGAAAATGTTCTATCACAATTCTTGAAAAGACTATAGCATTAGATTTTGATTCAAAAGACAATAACGACGTCTATTGAAAACGATTCCTACTCCTTATCAACAGTAATCAAGATAAATTTTCCTTTAGCTCCAGCAACTTATTTCAGTTCTGTGGTTTAATTTACCACAGAATTCATTGGTCCAAATTCAGGCAAAATGCAATTAATTCAGACACAGAATGAGATAAGCCGAATTTGGTTAGATTTGAATTACCATGAAATGGTATTTTAAATCGAAATAGGAGTTTTTGGATTATATTTTAACCATTATGAGGTTGAGGCTTTGGTGAATAAAGCGTATCTAACGAATATTGATGGACAAGGCAAAGTGGTGGAACTGCGCGGTATTTACTTCAATGTGTTTCGTCATAAAATCTTATTTAGCCTTTCAGAAATCAAAACATAAAAAGCAGCATATGGAGCTGTATAAAATGATAACGCAGGATCTTTTGCGTTCCAATAAGTCGGTCTTTTGTTATTAATGCTTATCGTTATAATAACCACATCCTGCCTGTTGTGTCCATGTGTCAAAACCTGTTCCTGTGTGTCGATCAATTTTACATGAAATACTTAGCAACCACAGTATACTATGTACAGCAGACGGAAAAGGTCAAGCTTAATTATTTAAGACTCCACACCTCAGTTCTCCAGTTTATTATGTACCGGCTACAAACCAATTTTTTACAACTTTTATTTATTTTAATATCAGTATTTTGGACAATTATAGGAGTTGCGGTAGGTCAAGAAAAATAATCAGTTAGCGAGGAGTTAACAGGATTTTTAAAGGAAAATCACAGACATTAGTGTGTAAGTTTCTTTTAAAAACTAGTTATTTTGTTCTTCTTCTTAATAATAATTAAAATGTTTATTGGTGCATTATGTAGTTTAAAGTTAAAACATGAAACAATACACAAATATTTATATGATGCACCAAAATGACCCATCTCAGCATAAGCTAGTCCAATGTTCTAGCGCTTGTTTTCAGCTGGGCCATTTTTTCATTGTTTTGTTTTACAGACATAAATAAAGTACTTACCTCCAGGCCCTATTATACTTATTAGTCGTTAAATAAGTGGGTAATATCTATCAATTTCATTGCTCTCGCAAATTTATGATCTTTTTCGTCCAAAACACAATCTACTTCGCTTTTTTCATCGTTATTAATAGAACTTTGAAGCGAAGGGTTTGAGGCTATCGACATAATCCCTCACGTCGCACTAATCAACCGAAAGTAGGTCCCATGTCTTGCAGAGTAAGAGTGTAATAAAAAATATTGTACAGCAAATTTTCCGCAACGCAGTATTCATAATTTATTGAGAACGCTTTTCGTTCAGAAACAGTTTCCATATTTTTTTTTCATAAATTTTGAATTCATTAAAGAGTCTATAGCAGAGACAGTGTGTATGTCTCACTGACAATCCGGGGCTAAAAACTATTAAATAAGTGAAGCAGCACGTACAGAAATCATTTCCTTGGTCCACTACACAGACTATTGGGAGAAGCGTCGTCCTGCTATTAGAGTTTTTGCCTCATAAATCTTCTAGAGAGACTTAACAACCCCCACAAATATTATTATCTGAGACCAACATATTAATTATGCGCCTTCCGAAGCACAGGAGCGTTTGTTGAAAAATGCCACAACAACGGTCTATCATTCAAGAACTATCTCTATAAACGTTGCCTTACTCGATGATAGTCTTTATCCAACCGCGAAGATAGAAGCTCTCGTTTCATCATCACCATCATATCTATATAAAATAGCCTTCTAAGTAGATTACGTTCTGTTGTGGACAATTGCCCATAATCACCAAGCTGGGCAGGTGGATTCGTGATCGCAGTTCTAGATACTACGCCAAGTATGACTCAAAGTTCTTTTTTATTTGACATGTAATCATTAACTCTCATAATACTCTCTTTGAAAATTGTACTCAATGCTTTTAAAGAGAATTTTCCTTTTTACTCATGTGATTTATGTAAGTACATACAGAGTCTTGTTAGTCGCGCCTTTATTTGTAAGGTAAGTAACAGTTACCTAATTATTAAAAAATAAAATATCCTTTTCTTATTTTGCGAGAACGATGAGAGTATTTCTCCTTTATACGTTTTTTAGGGTTCCTTAACGGAGCAGAAAAGGAACCTTTAAAGTATTTATCACTTAATTTTACTATACTTTTATAAGGAACAGCAAAAGGTCGTACAATATATTGAGATGAGTTTCTTGAGACATTCTTCTCAATATGGTTGCCTTTTGTAAGCCTTGTTAGAGTCACGGTAAGACAGACTTACTGATGGATAATCCCCCCTTTAGAATCACGACAGGCTGACTGAAAAACCCCTCCGATAAGACTTGCCGAGAGACTGACAAAATCTGAGAAAATACCACAACATACAGATTAACGAAAAACATTGACAAATTGTGGCGAAGAATCCATTTTGCATTTATTTTTTGACTATGGTACTGCTCATGTCTTTTTTATTGTTGATAAAGAAATTATTGAGTTTCTATTTTGTTTGTAAAAAATTGAAGAATCTATATGTTGATCCTATAGATAACAAAGTATATTTTACTTTGTACAAATATAAAACAACCTTTTTGATAATTCTCCAACCAACATCTTTGTACATAGCTATAACATTTGGTGTATTATCCGTCTGTATGTACATCAAGACCCTTTTTTTCGTAAAAGCATAAAGATATCAAATAATATCTGATTGCTGTGAGACACAAAAATCGTTAAGCTGTTAGTCCCAGCTTTCATGAACATCAATGGCAATCGTTTTTAGAAAGTCAATGTCTTCTAATATCCTCACAGCTGGTTTTACCATACAATGATATTTCCCTCTAGGTTGCGATAATCAGATGGCAGTCTCTTCAAATAATATCTGTACTTCAACCTTCGATCATATATACAATAGATGTAGTGTCTCATACAAAATTAAACGCAAATAGTGTCCCCGAGTCGATACATACATATCTATAATTCAACTACCATAGCTACATTAATCAGTCCTATAATAATTATGGATTTGTTTAAATATACACCTTACGTTCAACCGAAAGGGTTGTATATCATTTTGTGGGTGCATCTTACGTATTACGTTATAGCCTAAGTTAAAATTATTCAGAAATGAAACAAAATATTTTAATAAACATTTAATGTAAATAAATACCTTAAACTCTGAACACTTAAGTCCAAATTCTTTGAACTAATTTGAAGTTACATCATTTTGGAACTACGCTTACTACACTCTCTTCACTACGGAACAAAATATGTATGGAGTCTAGGTCATATCTATATTTTTTAAACAACTTAAATGTTTTTAACTTTTACACACATTTTGAAATTGTTTTATGTTTACACACAATGAATATTTTAATTTGAAATATACTTATATATGAATGTAATAGATTCGGGTGGGAATCGAACCAGGACTACCGATGTGGCGGTCTAGTAATGAAGGTATCGTTCGCCACTGGACGCCAGAATTATTACATAGTGTAAAAAAATAATTAAATTGATGATGTTATTTTTTCTGTCTTTATCTGTCTGTAAAAGTATATATTTGTTACAATTTACCTTAAAATTTGGTACGGCTGTCTTTTTTATATTTCTAAATCCTTTCTCCGTTATACACATATCATCTTTATAAAAATGGTGCGAACAAAATTAAATGACGCTTGAGTCATTTGGTTTAAAAAATTCATCATCTCTGTCACACGCTATAATGACCCTCCATTTTTCTCTTTGTATCACATTTTTTGGAATACTAAAATAACAAAAAAAAATAATCAGTCAGAACAAAAAAGAAAAGTAATAGTGAGAATGAAATCTCTATTGATTATATTCCACTATAACTTTGTAATAAAATAACGCCAGCGGCTCCATGTGTTTTCGTACCGACCCTGTTCTAAATTTGATGTTTTGTTAAGCTTTGACTATAAAGGACAGAAAGAGATAGCAGCGTAGTTAGCAGGAGGTGGCAAATTAACAAAAAAATGGAAAATAGGTAAATAAAAAGCAAAGTTTATTAAAAATATTGTATATTATTAAAGTTTATAGAGATACTTAGTGAAAATATGACACACCATCTTTCTTTTTCACTTTTAAGGTGTAGTTTTTGCAATTCTTCACGGAGCATCTCGGCATCGTCCACTTACGCGGTCAGTTGACGACTGAGAGTGAAACAAGGCATATTTCTGATTTATGCCTTGTTTTCGTGGTGCCGTTTTTTGAGCAGCAATCGTGTATCTATTGTTTATATGATCGAAGACTTCAACTTAATCTTAAGACCTACCTTGTCGACCGATATGGTGAAGATCTACGTACACCTGTACTCCACTCTTGAGGTAGTGGGTTTCATTCCCACACAAAACAAATCTTTTTGTACATGAACATGAATATTTGTACTGGTTGGGTGTTTCCTATGTATATTAAGTATGTATTTGTAAAACAAACAAAAAAAAGTCTGCTTATCCGTTATTTAGTATATATAGCACAAGTTAACGATACTTATCTTGAAACTAAATAATAGGTGTGATTATAAGAGAATTATTATTACATACATACATTTATGCCTGTAGGCAGAGGCATATTAAACACTTCGCCAATGGCGAGCCTATTGCTGCTAACCGGGCACTGTTATGTTCGCCAAAGCCTCGTCCGTTGATTGGTGGGACCACTTGCAGGTGAGGTTGGCTTGGGCTCCACGGGTCTTGGTAGATCCCTATACACCCTATACATTATTACATTGTTAATAAATCTAGTTAGTCTAGTAAGCAGACTCTGGGCCCCAAGGTTAAGACTAGGGAACGACCGGGACAATTCTATCATTATAAAATGAATGAATGAATTAATGAATGAATGAATGAATGAATGAATGAATGAATGAATGAATGAACACTTTATTGTACACCAAAATAAAGAGAAATACAGCAATTGAAAAAATTACATTAAAATTAATTGTACAATGGGCGGCCTTATTGCTCACAGCATTTTCTTCCAGGCAACCTTGGGATGGACAGGACATGATAAGAAGTATACACGTAGGGTAGCGCAATAGATTATACTTTTACTTACAAAATCTTTTACAAAAGTTTCCTTATAATAGCTTCTATATTCAATTAACGTCAATTGGCAATTTGCCTGGAATATAGATATTTATTTATCTAGTCCAGAAACAGATGTCCTTTATAATTGATATAACCTTACATTTAAGCTGTATTTGTGTATGTTTAATACATATTTCTTAAGTTATTGTGGAAATAAATATATTATTATTATTATCATCGATAAAAACAATTTTGTTCGGAACCCACAGCGCGCGAGTTCGACTCGCTCTGGACCAGTATTTTATTGCCTATTGCCAATTTGTTGACGGGCCCAAGAGCGTTGTTCCCTGAAATTGTATTTCCGAAGTTGTCATTTAATTTTCTACGTTTTATGTTGTGTCAAAGTCGATGTAGTGGGAATATAGATAGTGAGTGAAAGATAGATAGAAAATTACCTTTGAATTTCTTTGCGTTAATAGATTCAAACTGACCATACTTATATACATCTACGCCTGTTTCCCCGAAGGGATGGGCAGAGGCATTTTATACACACTTCGCCAATTGTGTTGTTGGTCCCACGTAATAGGTGGCGAGCCTATTACCGCTTATCGAACACTGTTATGTTCGCCAGAGACTTGTCCGTTAATCGGCAGGTGCACTTGCAGGCAAGGTTGGCCTGTACTCTTTAAGTCTACACCCTTTTAGCTAAAATTCGACAAAATTGTATTAAACCACTAGCAGACTCTGGCTCAGCTTAAATCTAGAGTAAACAAAAAAGTGCTTGGATTTGGAAATGACTAGCTTTTAAATAAATCACGAATGCGTAAAATTTTAGCAGAAAATAGAATCATAAAACTTACATACTTTCAACTGTCAAGAATTGTTCGAAAAATAAATTTTTGACCAAATATATCGCTTGTAAAATTTGCGATTTTATAGAGTTACGGTAGGTACATTTGTAAGTTAGTTTTTTAGACCATATAACTAGAATTCGTTTACTAAGATAATATATAAGTACTGTTAAAATGGACTTCTTGAAATTGTAAGCAATACCTTAACCAATCCTTATGCTTTAGTAATTAAGTAAATACAGAATATTTTATCAATAATATAATATTTTATCAAGTACAAATTAATTTAAGGTTATTTTTGAAATTTAAATTTCTCCGTAATTTTTTTTAAATTACTAAATACCAAATTTACTTCATATTGTACCAAACCCAACTAGTGTAAATACAAATATATTCTAAGCATCCTCAGTGAATACTATGATATGAAATAAAAATGCGATGTTTGGAAAAACAAGGGTAAGGATCTCGTTAGACAAACAGGCGTCTGTCCTCCCCTCCCTCCCTTCACTCGTCACCCTTTGATGTAAGTAACCGTTCCCTTATAGTATTGTATAACTTTGTGTCACTTTAGTTGACAGACATAAATGTTGAATTGCTTTTTACCTCAGGTTTTGAGAGAAGGCTTTATTAGCTTGGCTTATTTAGCTAATTAGTAGGATTAGATTTTGAATTATGGTTCTAACCGTTAATAACCCTTTTTTTTTTTTTTACGTCGGTAACAAAATGCATTTACGCACTGCCTTCCGACCAAAGGGGGACCGAAAGGGGGTGTGGGACTCACCACCGGCAGACACGACCGCCAAGTAATACCCACTAAAAATCTTCCGACGACGCCCGCCGCTTGTTGAGAAAGAGGCGAGGGCCAGTACCTGGGTTGCAGCTTCTGACACCCCGCCTGCGGCCAACGTCCCCCGGACCAAAACCGGGAGGACCTCCTCAGAGAGGCGCAGTGGACGCGCCGCTCCTACCTCCCCTTGCGACCATAGCGTGTGTGGCCGACTTCCCGGAGGGTCCATGGTTAGACAGCAGGGGCCCCCTGCCCCCATTGTCTAAACCCTCCTGGCGCTGCTGAGCGGGCCCTCCTGGCCCGCCCACTGCGCCCTCCACAGGTCCCTCTTAGTTTCCCCCCCGGTAGTCAGTACTAAGGGCACCCAGAGTCGTCGGTCTCTGGGTGTTGCCTTTTCCCTAGCGCCTCCTGCGCCTCTCCTGGGCCTCTTTACAAACTAAGAATGAGTAAACTGAAAAAGAAAGGATTCAAGTTATACTTCACCCCTCAGGCCATGCTGGATTTGAGGGGAATGAGCACGCTGACAAGCTTGCCACACAGGGTTTGGAATCGATATTAACGGGACCGGAGCCATGCATTGCACTCTCCATGAGTACAATAGCCACGACGCTAAAAAAGCATAAAGTGGAAAAACAACTATCGGAATGGCAGCTGCTGCCGGCGCTTAAGCATTCAAAGGCCTTCATCGGGGAGACAGGGAGTAGTTGGTGTTAGGCCCCATGCGAATTTAGCAGGAAACAAACCAGACTGATAATTGGGTCTCTAACAGGGCATTATGCCACAAACAAAATGCTCCACAGGATGCGACTAGTGCAATCACCGCTATGTCGTAGATGTGGTGACAAAGAGAAGTCTATGGAACATCTGCTGTGTACCTGTGACTCGTTGGCTGCTTGCCGAATGGGTCTCCTGGGGGTGGCCTCACTCAACCAAGAGACTAGGGGCTCCAATCTGCAAAGACTGTCATAAAGATGATAGTAACAATATTTGGGGTGAACGGCAAGGAGATGCACAAAAGATCCGACATAAGGGTCAAAGTCCGCCACGGACAGTCTGTGGCCCCCGCGATAAGATAAGATAAGATAAGAGGGTAAATACATACTTACTTAATATATATAGGAAACAACCAGATCAGAACAAATATTCATATATATATGTTTACACACAAATATTTGTCCGGTGAAGGAATCGAACCCCTCGACGACCTCAGGACTGGAGTGCGGGTATACTCGCCACCACGCCATATCGGTCGTCATGGTATGTTTTTTTATACTTATTCGCCCATATGCTGACAAATCTATAAGTTCCGTCACAGGTACCCGTTGAATGAAGTATAGAAAATTGTATTCTACACTGAAATATGTGAAAACTGCTTCAGTTTGTTAATCGATTGCCACTACCTATTACCGCGGAGCTACCAGCAATTTAGTCCCTTACATCTTTGAGCTGAGTATTTGCACAACAACGGGCTGAAATGATATAGGTCAAAACAGTGCTAATAATGTCCTACTTAGTTTGCCAATGGTTGAGTAGGAACTAAGCCCTATGCACATTAGTTTATAAGAGCAAAAGATCCCAGAAGTAAAACGCTCCCAAGTCGAAGATAATTCAAGGCGACTAATAAAGTATTGTTGAGTTTCCCTGGTCGAGTATGCCCTTTTTTAGATAGAAAATCATCTAATTACCTTTCCGGTGAAGCGGGAGGGTCTGTCAGACTTTTACTGACTAAAAACCATCCCTGTTCCTTCTTGAGCCTGCTACGTCTCGCGGCCGCGGTAACCCTTTCGTACAGTCCCGCAGCCTGGTCGAATATGCCCTGAAGATTTATCATTGAAGACCAGAGTCCACTAGTAAACCGTTCGTTTATTACCAAGATGAAGATGACTCAAAACAGTGTATGCATGTCCGAATATGACCTGAATTATTCAGAATTGAGGTAAAGGACCTTAATTAATAAAAGTATCCGATTCTAGTAAAACAGTTATTGTTGAGATGGGGATAATTAAAGACACAGCTAATAAACTCCCAAAAACGCTTCCATAAACTAAAACGCTGTGTGTGTAGCAAAACGCCAATCAATAACAGAGGAGCAACTTGGAAGTTATCACTTAACCTGAGTTGCTAATGCAATCCCGAACTTATCCCTACCAGACTCAGGGGGATTGAATCACGAGTACGTGATAAAACAAAGCAAAAATAACTCGTAATATATTGTAATAAGGTTGGTGATGACATCGTCAATGTTTGAGGACATAGTGTAATGGAAGACAGAATGAATTCGCAAGCAACTCGAGTTAAGCATTTTTAGAATTGGTCATCGCTAAATTAGATTATTCCTAGACTGATGATGACAATGATTGACATAAAAAAAAAACCAAATATTATCTTAAAATCATACCAATTCTCTAGTTCCAAGATAAGTATCATTAAGAACTTGTGTTATAACAGTGTACTAAAGAACAGATAAACTACAGACTAGAACAAATATTGTCCAAGATCGGTAACGGTCATGGAAGGTAGTCGGCTTCTATATAGCTCAATCTGTGATTTATTACCCAAAGAGAACCTTCACAAATAAGGGGTAAGAAACAAAGCAGACACACACAGAGACAAAAATTTAATAAGACACAAATAACCATTCGTATTAGAACTGAATAAATTTAGGTTCCCCATCTATATTACATAACGCGCAATGCTTCGGATGACATGCTAAAACTATGACCCCGGTTATCATTGTTTGTTGTAGTGAACTTTGCGGTGATAGATCAGTCGAGTCACGATCAAAAATTATTAGCAATATTAAGTGAAGATTTAGAGTAAGCGTAAAAGTAGTATTCAATTTTGATTTGTCATATGGTGCATTTTAATAAGAATAAAGTCTATATCTGAAAAAAATATAAGTCTACACTCATAAAAGTTACTTATAAACTTTTTTGTATACTACGATGAGATCGTTGATTATTTTAAGGGGAGGTGCATACTATTTAGGTCAACCTGTTTTAAAACGTGAGATCAGATGTTATCAAACAGTTGGACTTGTTATGGTGCATACATCTAGTCAAAAAGTGAAAGAAGTCAATTTGAATATCATCAATCATTCGTTGCAAACTGGCATAATAAAGTAACATCAAACTGCAAGATAGATAGTTAGTTCTCCAAACACATTTTTCTGTCGCTCATTCACTATGCGCTTACGAATTATCCGAGAAAATATATTTTCAGAGCAATAACTGAGGGAGGGCGAAGTTAGCGCCGACACAGCCGAAGACACATAGATTCACACAGAGATTCGGTAATGGCTACAAATGTTCCTGGCAGTCTGTTCTTTTCAACGAGTTTTAGCCCGAGCAAAATGGCTGTTTCGTTTTATTGCGTATTGAATTTACATGCAAAAGTACTGGTAAAAGTTTCGGCGACTAATTTTCGTGTAGAACTTTGTTACCTACATTTTTACGCAATTTATGTGTTAACGTTATGTGAAGACGTAAAGTAAATAATCTGTTTGTTTTTCTGCAAAAAGTAACCATACGATGAACTCGTACGTGTATAGGACTTGGTAAACATAAGCTTTGCGATTGCACATCGAATTTTAAAGAGATGACAAAAAATAGTTATAAGCAAATAGTCATTAAATAATTGTTACACATAGTTATAGCAAAAGAAACACATAATGTTACACATAGTTAGTGAAGGCAGGTGTATGGCGTCCTGCTGTTAGAATTTTTCAAGCCGCCCATTTAGGCCTCTAACATAGCTTTACGACTACTACATTTAATGATAACCGGGACCAACGGCTTAACGTTCCATCCGAAGCACGGAAGCGCTCGATATCAAATGCCACACAAACGGTCACCCATTCAAGCACCGCGGGACTATGAACACTTCACACAATGTACACATTATGGTTTAGCAATAAATATTTTGTATTTGTATATCGGATTGAAGGTGGGCTCCCAGCCTATACGCAACAACTATTTAAACAGGCTTTATGTATAATATAGTTGTAGTATAGTTCTCTTTGTGCACAGAAATCTCTAGTTGAAACATGTCAAAAGCTGGCTACTCTTTTCCCACGTTGACAGTTGACAGGATCCCATTGCCTTTTTTTTTCTTTTAAATAATGGCTTCGTGCGTCTAGCACATCTAGCCAGTGTCAAGTAAGTGATATATTAATAATATATAATTCATAGTAAATGAAAATGAGTGATGATAAAGATGATAAATGATAAATGAGATACCCTCCCCTAAGCCCCTTGAGTCCTTAGTAAAGATGTGGGACTATACTGAGATCTCACATGGACTCCTTGAGGAGAATTTGAAAAGTGATGTTGCACTGCTTTGTTTGATTTACCAACACTCATGTATATTCACAAACACTTAACGGTTAATAATCCAACGTTATTACACTTTAATGTTAGAAATATCACAAGTTTTAGAAAATAAAACAAAACTGCAGACATGACGCTTCACTTTCCCGCCAAGAAGTTCATTGCCTTATTATTTAGTTTATTTGAAAAGTAATATAAACTCGTTAGTAATTTTATTTTAAATGTACGAAACTTATTTTAATTAATTTAATGTCTTCTAATATTCTGTGCACTAAAAACGCTATATGTTTTTTTATTGAAATCTAACTGAATTATTGTTTATTCACAGCCCCAATACCCTAGCTTCAAGATGTTACCGTTAATAAAACCCAATACTACCTCACTTTAGGGAAAACGTATTCCTACTTTGTATTATAAATAATTTACTTGGTTGTTAGGGAAAGGCCCTTAGGGGTTGTTTGGGAATTTTCCGAACGGCTAGTAAGAACAGGAGTTACACAAAATGTTCTTGACTTTTAGATGAAATGGTAAGATATTCCGGGAAAATGCTATTGTAAAAGTTTTTGCTAGATAAAGTGTGCTTGGATTTTTTATAATGGTCTGTTATAAAAAAGGTCGAGAAAAGAGGAAAATGTTGGTGCTAGAAGACTCAGAGATTACCGAGCTGATTATATTATTATTAAAATTAAATTAAATTGCCTAATTTAATTGATATGCTAATGTGACTAAATTTACTATCTTTTCTTTATTTATATAAATCTACTGTATGTGAGTATGTCATTAAAATCCTCCTAAACCGCTGAAGCGAATGAAATGTTTTTTTTTGAATTGGCTCAACAGATGACGCTGCAGTCGGTATCTAGGTTATTTATCCACAACGCAACTAAACGGCTGAATTGATTTGTTTTTTTGGTTAAAAATTCTAACCGTTTGAAATATCATGCAAGATAACGGTTGTCGGGTCCGCTAGTTTTTATAAAAATAAAAATGGATCACCGAAATGTATAAACGCGCTTAACTTTCCAATGAATGCATCTACTTTGATAATTCTATTCTTGTTGTGATCTTTATTGTCGAGAAAAGGTGTGCGTAGTTAATATTAAGAAACATACACACACGCCCGCCTCCCCAAAGGGGTAGGTAGAGGCATAATAAACACCAACATGTCGCCAATTACATAGTCAGTAGCACGTAATAGGTGGTGAGCCTTTTGCCGCTTACCGGGCACTGTTATGTTCGCCGGAGCCTTGTCCGTTGATCGACAGGTGCACCACTTGCAGGTTGGACAGGGATGTATAAATACCCTCCCCGACTGGTCTCCACCTTGTTGTGGTGCGGGCTGAGTACCTCCCGGTAGGGCGCAGGAGGCGCCAGGGAAAAGGTAACACCCAGAGACCGACGACTCTGGGTGCCATTAGTACTGACTACCGGGGGACCTGTGGAGGGCTCGCGGGCGGGCCAGGAGGGCCCGTCAAGCAGCGCCAGGAGGGTCTTAGGCAGTGAGGGCAGGGGGCCCTTGCTGTCTAAAGACAGACCCTCCGAAAAGTCGGCCACACACGCTATGGTCGCACAAGGAGGTAGGAGGGGCGCATCCACTGCGCCTCTCTGAGGAGGTCCTCCCGGTTTTGGTCCGGGGGACGTTGGCCGCAGGCGGGGTGTCAGAAGCTGCAATCCAGGTACTGGCCCCCGCCTCTTTCTCAACAAGCGGCGGGCGTCGTCGGAAGATTTTTAGTGGGTATTACTGCTGGCAGTCGCGTCTCCCGGTGGTGAGTCCCACACCCCATTTCGGTCCCCCTTTGGCCGGAAGGTAGAGCGTAAACGCATTTTGTTACCGACGTAAAAGAAAAAAAAAGAAAAAAGGGATGTATAGATACACCCTATTGAATTAATGTTCTGGTCTGGGTGATTCATATGTATGTGGAAATATTACATTTCCGATACTTTTAGTACAGCTCTCGTAAGACAAGGCAACGGACTGGCGGGTTAGATAGTTTTCTTTATAATATATAATTTACATAGCAGACAATACGAATTAGAATATTATAAATAATGGTGCTAGCAGAGTCAAGTGTAGACATCAGGGGGCCTACCGCCGAATTCGATGAATTACCGGTAATCCATCTAGATCAAACTTTGTCTTGCGTTCATTAATCCGTACCGGGGAATCTGCCGACAGCCACCTCTCATTTACGACCTTCAGTCCGTGACAGACCAATAGGTAAATGGAGAACGCCATTTTGTTTCGATTTCCATGAGTTCGGCGGTACGACAGAATCAATTCTAAATCCATTTTGCCTTATAAGTTATTGCCATCGAACTCGGCGGTAGGCCCCCAGACTACCGACTAGATAGTCTGAGAATGAAATTGCATAATGTTGTTAATGCTATTTAGAATAATTTTAACGTTTATTACAAACTTTTAAACATTTTCTGTGATGACATTGACACAATAACTAAGGAAGACGAACTAAACGTATTGGTATTAGGAATTATTCTGATAATGTGCATACTGTCGGGCCTCGAACCAAGATGAATTGTTGCTCATTTCTTTGTTGTACTATTCGGTTTTACAAAATTACCTTAAAACGACTTGAGTCAATGGGGAGTTAATAAGCGTAAATGCAGCTAAAAGTATATGCTTGGATAGCGTAGCATGTGGCAGAATATTATCTTAACGTTAGGTAACAGAGGTACGGAGGTGCCTATGGGAATGACGTCTGATAAAGAAATAATTATTTTCTTAGAATAATTTAGTTCTAAAATAATTATTATTAAGAACTTGTGTTATAGATACTGAATAACAGATAAATATACATATATACGTTTTTTGCACATACACACTTATTATACATAGGAAACACCCAGACCAGAACAATATTCCTGTTTCTGCATCTGTAAACCTCTTTTATAAAAATTGCATTAATGTCATTACCATGCTAATAGCTTTTTGAATGTGCAGTTTTTATTAAATCTAATGTAGACTTATTAAAATTGAAAACGTTTGATCATCATAAAGATATATTAAGTGCCATTCCACACAATACTGCCGTATTGAAAAAATCGATCATTTTAAGTGCTACTAATATCTATAACAAAATTCCTAGGCAAATACGTCAGCTGCGTTCCCAAAAATTTCTTTAAGTTGAAATTACGTGAACTTTTGATCGAAAAATGCTATTATAATTTCAAAGAACATTTAAACGACTTATCACTATAAATTTTTGACAAAGTCCGACTTCTTAGTATTACTTTTAAAATCCATAAAATATAATTTTGTGTTAAATGAAATCGCAACTATTATATATCAACTATATCGCACATGAGGCAGACCACAGCTAGATCTAAACCTGTACTGTCACAACTATCCTGTAACCTGTGTTCGCAATTAACTGTTTGATTGATTGATTGATGCACACAAAGATGTGTCGTGTGTAGGAATCGAAGCCACGACCTCAGGAGTAGAGTGCGGTTAAACTAGCCTACACGCCATAATATATCAAATGTATATAAAATGCCAAAGAAATGTATGTATATATCATAGAATTTACTTGACGGCATTACTACATGACGACCGATATGGCGTGGAGGTCAGTATTCCTGCACTTCACTCCAGAGGTCGTGGGTTCGATTCTCACACGGAACAAAACTTTGTGTGTTATAAATATGAATATTTGTTCTGGTCTGGGTATTTTTCTATGAATATTAAGTATGTATTTACAAAAAAAAAGTATTTATGTATGTTTATCCGTTATTTAGTATCCATAACACAAGTTCTTAATGATACATACTTATCTTGGAACTAAATAATTTTTGTAAGTGTCAGAAATATGTATTTATTTATTTATTTATATTTACTTCAAAATACTAAACACATTGGTTGTTCAGGGGTAACGGTTTCCAGACTCTTTTAAAATTCTCTCGTTTCCTATCACCCAGCAAACGACTGTTTGTCTATTTCGTCAGGAAGTATGTTCAAATTTTTCTAAGTTTCTCGTGAAATTGATGTCAAAACATTTCACTTCTCTTTATCGAATTCAACAATCCGTCAACCAACCAGGAAAAAGCGGTCAAAAGTTTGTTATAAATCACCTTAGTTGTGATACCGAATGGCGTTGGTAGTGTTGGGAAAGTATGAAGACTCCTAAATTTATTTATTGTTTTAATCATTATTGCACACATTATTATTACAAAGGCGAAATTAATGTTATTAGATATTTTCTGCCAGCAACCTTAGGGTTAGCAGAAAACTTTAAAGGTGGTGCGGTATTTAATAAACATTTTACTAGTTGCAATTTGTATAAATACTTTTATAGACAAAGTGAAAACAACTTTTATTTTGCACACTATAAACTTAATATCAAAATAATTTGTCGTATCATCATTACCATGATGACGATATTGACAAATCTTTGTGCGCATGAACATGAATATTCGTTATGGTCTGGGTGTTTTCCTTTGTAAATTAATGTATTTACAAAAAATATATACATTTATGTATGTTTGTCCGTTATTGAGTATCCATAAAACAAGATCTTAATGATACTTATGTTGGAACTAAATAGTTGGTGTAATTAACAGAAAATATTTGTTATGTTAAATGATATTTTTATTCCAGCAATTTGAAGTTAACTGCTGATTAAAGGATTTCCTAACAGTTTTCCATGTGAATTATTCGCATTAGAAGTAAAAGAGATCTTCCCGTTAGTGCTTTTATTCATCCTACTCCTTTTTTACATCTATACTGTTCCTCGTTCTCATGTTTTTATAAATCTTGTGTTATTCTTCTCTACGTATGCATAGAATAAGAATTCATTCGTCATGTTATTCATATTGAAGTTCAAATGCTTTGTCGAAAACTAAAACGAATAGTATTGTTTTAATCGAAAATATTTTTTCAGAGCACTAACTGTGAAAGGGCAAAGCTAGAGCCGAAATTTGTTTTTATTTGCGTATATTTTTAGCATTCTTCCATATATTGAGATTTATTTAGATCAAAGACATTTTAAGTCCCATTTTTTACAAAAGCTTTTGTCAAAACCAAAAGTAATTGCAATTAAATAAACAATTAAAGTAAAATTAAGAGTGTCTATTTTGAACTCAAAATTCAAATTTAAATTGAAGAATCTAGAGTATGGTTGATAGGCATTTATTATTTATAGAAGATAAAAATCTGTTTCGAAATTAAACACGCCCTATTAATTTGAGTCTTATAGACCTTAAGAGTTCACAAACCACCTTAATTTATTCCGTGTTTGCATTGCATTTAAATGCGATTCTGGCTTTAACACCGTTTAAATAAACGCAGCGAACTAAATTTAAAAATATTTGGAAGATAGTTACCGCCTAATAATAATACATAGACAGTTTCGAGCACTTATATCATTTTAAAATTATTACCAATGCCAAAAAAGCTAAGATTTAAAATATGTACCCGAAAAAATATTAAATAACCTTGAGTAGGTACAACTACGTTAGAAGTTGTTCTGGCAAATACATATTTTTAAAACTAAGGCGTTATGCCATACAATTGTAAATTATAAAAGGAACACGTTTTTTATAATATGTGATAAACTGGGACTATAAAGAAGTTTGTACATAAAAATATACCCTGAGAATACTTTAATAATATTATTTAACGATTACAAGAGAATCAACAGATAAAAGGAACAAGAACACTTTAAGAGAATTTATAAAAGCTTCGTTTATTTATTTAGGACAAAGTAAATGTCGGCACTCAATGTTTAATATGACTTATGTAATTATTTGATAATGATTGTATGTTACAAAAATAAAGAATAATATAAAAAGTTTGTCGCAGTAATTCCCATCACTAACTGGTTGGTGAAATGATTGATAGTTAATACTTTGGGAACAGCAACTGTCGAAGCCAAATATTGGAGGTCAACACACGTTGTGATACTGTATTGTTCGATTAAACTACCGAAAATGTTTTGGCAATCTGTACTATGAAGTTTAAATTGAAATCCGCATTGAAATTGTTGCATAATAATATTGTTTACGTGTTGCTCGCAAAGTTGCAATTTCGGTTTAATTATTATCTATTTCATGTCAACTTAAAACAAACACGCCTATTAACAGTGAGCAGGAGCTTAAAATAAGAATAACTGGGAAAGAAATTCGTCAAATGTATATGACACAGTTCTTAAAATGTTTTTAAAAAGTTTAATACTTACTTCTTCATTTGTGCCTCAATCCCAGGGAATAGATTACTGAATTGTGTATCGTCTCATCTAACTGACTGTAATGATAACTACTGCAGTAGTAGGACCTGAGTCCACTCATGTGTCCGCCCATTATTTAAAGTGAGGGGGATTTAAGTCATAGTCCTCTGCTTGACCTAGTGTGGGTTGCTGAAGGCTTATACGAGTAAAATTCTACTCAAAAGCCTATTATAATGAGAATAATATGTATTTCTCTAACATAAAACTCATAGTTCAATAACTTAAAAATATTAGCATACATAGTACATAGCTTTTATGAACATCAAAATTTTATTATCACATCTGTAAGACTTTTTTATTGTACAATCCGACAACATAATACATTTACTTGTCGGCTCTGTGACATATTATTATGTTTTCACCTTCGAGTTTCCTTTCCAAAGGCTGACAATGGATTATGTTCATACCGAATTGAGGCCCCGATGACCTTTCCTCACCTCGAGGGATATTGAATAACCTTATATTTGTTAGATAAATGGCTATAGTATTGTGGTGAGTGATGGTCTTCAGACACTGCTGTAGAAAGTATTATGTCGTCAATATAAAAAAAAACTACACATTGGAATATTTGACTGTAATAATTTACTATTACATGCTACTGAAGTTCGATCAACAATTGTATAATTAATCGGCACCTTACATTAGAAGCCAAATTAAAATAGAATTAAAATTGTAACTTTTACACAGAATTTTAAATATAATGTTAATGTCAGAAAGTCTTACAAAGTATTGAATATTTCTTAATAGAATTGATAAATTACCGTGTTACCGTAACTTGAATAATATTACTTCATCCTCTTGAATACTTTGAATAAAGTATCCATTTGATAACCAAATACCTTAACAAAATTGTTTGGTCAATTAAACACCTTAATAATAGAATCATTTCGGAATCAGCCACTTTGAATGAATATCCAAGTGAACTTCTCAACATTGTAAGGACCTGCGAAATTAATTCATTAAAGTTTTAAAGGTATTCTTGGTTACAATTTTCCAAGTAGGAGAAAGGGGTTTTATTATCAATAGCTTTAAGGACGCAGTATTACTACGTCGTAACGTTTTACATAATTAAAATACCATCCTTATTGAAATCTATTCGGTAGGCTTATGTTCAGCAATAGATGTCGTTTGCCCAAAAATTATGGTAAATTCTATACTTAGCAAAGAGAAGGTGAAGTAATTTATTAAAAAAAATATATATGGCACGTGAACACACTGATAAAGTAACTAAAATGCTCTCACAATAACTTTAACGACAAACTAGATAGTTAGTATATGTTATTATTTTAAAAAATAACTATTAGAAATAACAGAATATTTGTTAAATATTCTGCTATTTATATTAAGATGAAGTTTTTAAATTAAATGCAAAAACTTTGTTGGTATAAGTTTTAGCTGTAGGAACTTGAACTTTAAGCTTTTTTATGCCACATTAGCTTTGCAAACAAATGTACTTCTTATATTATACTGTTATCAAATACTTAACGTTTCACTAAGAGTAAATCCACTACAGATGCTGGTGTAGCCCTAATGAAGCATATATTTGACGCCTGGGAGGACAGGCAGGATGCGATTGGAGTATTTTGTGATCTTTCGAAGGCATTCGATTGCGTTGACCATCCTACTTTGTTAGCTAAATTGACATATTATGGTGTTAATAGTAATTCTTTAAAATTAATTAAATCTTACTTGAGTGACAGAACTCAAAAAGTAGTTATTAATAGAGTCGAGTCTTCTGGCGCGCCATTGCTTATGGGAGTTCCACAAGGTTCGATTTTAGGCCCTTTATTGTTTCTAATTTATATTAACGATCTACCTTTCTATACTAGAGATCTGTGCGAAACAGTTTTGTTTGCTGACGATACATCTCTGATATTTAAAGTGAACAGAGGCAAGGATCATTCTGACGTGATAAATAATGCTCTTGCGAAGGTTTTACATTGGTTTACGGTTAACAATCTATCTCTTAACGCAAGTAAAACTAAATGTATAAAGTTCTCATTGCCTAATGTTACAAAAGTCTCAACTAACTTGAAAATGAATGGCAAGAATATCGAGTTATTAAATGACACAAAGTTCTTGGGCATCAATATTGATTTTAAATTGCAGTGGAACCCCCATGTAATGGATTTGTCCGGAAGGCTTAGCTCAGCATGCTATGCCATCAAAAAGATAAGACTTATAACAGACGAAGAAACAGCTAGATTAGTTTATTTTAGCTATTTTCATAGCATTATGTCATATGGTATGTTATTGTGGGGATCTGCTGCGGACATACATAATATATTTGTACTACAAAAGCGCGCCATAAGAGCTATCTATAATCTTAAGTCCAGAGATTCTCTTAGAGAGATGTTTAAAAGAATTAACATATTAACGGTTGCATCTCAGTATATATTTGATAATATAATGTATGTTCGCAAAAACATTAATACATTTGATAAAAATTCAAAAGTACATAATTTTAATACTAGGAATAGAAATAAGCTCTCTCTGCCAAATTGTCGACTTCACAAAACAAAAAATTCATTTTTGGGTAATAGTATCAGATTTTTTAATAAAATTCCGCAGGAAATAATTGATCTACCATTGGCAACTTTTAAAACTGTAGTTAAAAAGCAGTTTCTTCAAAAGGGGTATTATGCTGTTAATGATTATTTATCGGATAAACAAGCTTGGGCTTAACATTTTCAACTTGTATGTGTATATAAGATTAAAAAGTCAACCAGATCATTGTCGTGACCATCCCTTATTGTACAGGCTCAGCTCAGTTTCACAATACATACTTACTTGACTGTGATGGAAGGTTCCCTTAGTGCTACTTTATTGGTTACAGCTTCGGGGGACCCTTTCAGTATCATCAAATATACACTGTGTGTGTCATGTAATAAAAATAATTTAAAAGAGCATAGCCTGTGAGTTTCTTGTCAGTTCTTCTCACAGAGCGGAGGCTCGGAACTGGCACTTAGATTCACTTACACCTAATTTTTATTTATTTGCATGTAAGTGAATCTAAGCTTCGTGATTTCAGGGTTGATATAAATTTTTTTTTTTCATGTATATTTTGTTTTGACGTTTTCAAGTGCTATGTAATAGTTTATGAAATAAAGAACTTTTTACTTATACTTTTACTTTTACTTAACGCTCCCGTAAATGTTTAAAAAAAATGTTTTTTTCGTCAGTTGTTTTTTATCATAATACGCGACATAGCCACTAAATACAAGTAAAAGTGCAGGCAACTTTAACAGGAAATTTATATCCGATTTTCCAATTTCACGTTGATGCAGGAAAAATAAACAGCACTTAACACCCAGGGAGCAACAGGGAAGCAATTTCTGGTTGCGGCTTGGTTTAGGCTACTCATTTATTTTTATGCTAATGTTAACTTTGCTACTTCTAAGGGACCTCTGATACTTTTGGCTTAAGCCCGGATCTGTATAATAAAGGAATTTAGTATCGGGTGAACGCGTTTTCGCTACATCTATAAAGTAAAGTAAAGTAAAAGTAAAGTAAAAGTAAAGTAAAAAAATTATTTATTTCATAAACTATTATACATAGTACTTGAAAACGTCATGATTACAAATGAAAAAAAAATACAATCGAAATAATATTACACTAAATCACGAAGCTTAGATTCACTTACATGCAAAAAAACAATTTAAAAACAAAAAATAATTAAGTGTAAGTGAATCTAAGTGCCAGTTCCGAGCCACCGCTCTGTAAGAAGAACTGGCAAGAAACTCACAGGCTATGCTCTTTTAAATATGTCCATTAGTTTGGTACTAGAATTACAATCTTCATTTGTCTGTGAAGCTATACAATGCAATATAACATAACCTTAACAATATTTATTTTTTCAAGTCATTCATATTAGAATAGCCTGTATGAAACGGCAGCTTAATCCCAAGCATTTTTATCTGCCATATAGTCTTTAATAGAATAGTATCCCTTTGAAGACAGCTTGTTTTTTATGGTTAATTTAAATTTATTTAGGCTCAATTGCTGTATGTTGCTTGGGATTTTATTGTAGAATCGTACACATTGACCTTTAAAAGATTTGTTTATCTTTTGGAGCCTAGTGGCAGGTATAAATATGTATTAGTATAGTAGTCATCTTAGCTGTTTTCCTGTCAAAGGGTTTCAAAGGTGAAATGGAACCTTAGCAGATAATAAGATAGGTCTTTACTGGTTGTCCATTTTACCGCAAGGTTCTGACGCTTTATGCAATAATATAATTATACTAGTTTAAAGGGAGTATTCAGTGGAAGTATTAGACTCGTAGTATCGGACTGAAAGATGTTTAAAAAATTCCAAGTAAAGCTTTCAATACAGAGGTATATAGCAAGGGCATAGCATAGGGTCCTACCAAGAGCTTTGGACCCCAAGCTAACCTCATCTGCAAGTGGTGCACCTCACAAGGCTCTGGTGAATATACATGTTCCCGATAAGCGGCAATATGCTGGCCTCCTATTACGTGGTACCAGCAATATACTTATCGAAATGTGGGCATAAATGTGCCTCTGCCTACTCCTTCGGGGAAACAGGCGTGATTTATATATGTATGATTACGTTCTTAAAGTTTCTAGTCAATTATAACGAATCATAATTCAATATTATATTTTCCAAAGACAATGTACAAAAAAGTAGTAGATAGTTGACTTATCAATAAAATATCTTTTACATTTTTCTTAAATTTTTGGTTCATAACTTTATTCGCCATTGTTTAAATATAAATTATAAAATTTATATGTAACATTAAGCTCTTGAAAATCAATAAAATAATTGCACTTACACATCGGAAGTAACAATTAGTAAAACAGGGGAGGATGACGTTCGTTTTGAATTCGTCAATACTAGGTTCAGGTGAACGTTCATCAATATTTTTATGTAAAACAATAATAAATAATAATAATTAACGAATTATTTGCGTTCTTGACGTAGTATTATAATTTAAATAGCATTATTTGCAGTTCCATGAACATATCACACAATATGGTTTCTAAACGTAACGCAAAAATATTGCCAATGCGATGTTTAAACCATGTAAAGCAGACGTTTAACTATTCATAGCTAATACAATGTTTATTAGTAAGGTCTTTGTGTAATTCGTGTACAACTTTACTAAAGGTTTATTCACTGGGGAACTATTCAATCGTTAAGTAGCTGTTTAAGCATTTTTTTATTAGTAAGGCAATATTTATTTTAGTATATTGTTACAAAAACAATTATGTAATCAAGTATTTGTCGATCAGTTGCGAATGTGACACATCTAGGTAAAAACGAGTATTGTTATTATTATTTATAGAAATTGACCTTACAAGCGAAATAATTTCACACAATCAATCAATCAAATACTTTTTATTTCATAAACTATTACATAGTACTTGAAAACGTCAAAATTATAAAAAAATAACCAAAACAAATAATATATAATTATACTAAAATCACGAAGCTTAGATTCACCTGCACCCAAACAATTTAAAAAAAACAAAAAATATTTAAGTGTAGGTGAATCTAAGTGCCAGTTCCGAGCCACCGCTCTGTAAGAAGAACTGGCAAAAAAACTTACAGGCTCTCTTTTAAATTATCGATTGGTTAGTTACAATCTTCATTTGTCTGTGACGCTATACAATGCAATATAATATAACATTATCAATATTGATGTTTTAAGTTCACAGAATCTTTATTGAGACAAATGTACACAAATTAGAGTTTTCATGACAATAACTTTTTCCTAATAAAATTACCAAGTAATTAAATAATAAATAAATCTTTTCTGACAATTACACCAATTATTTAGTTCCAAGATAAGTATCATTAAGAACTTGTGTTATAAATACTAAACAACGGATAAACATACTTAAATACTTTTTTTTCTAAATACATACTTAATCTACATAGGAAAACACCCAGACCAGAACAAATATTCATGTTCATGCACACAAAGATTTGTCCTGTGTGGGAATCGAACCCACTACCTCTGGAGTGAAGTGTAGGTATACTGACCTCCACGCCATATCAGTCGTCATAGTAATTAATACATCACATTTAATATAACCAAAACAAACTTCATAATTATATAACCCATTTGACAAGTGACAAATAGTTTTCAAAAGATTCCTCTCGGGCTTTATAAATTTGGAATCCATTTTGTTTCTATGTTCTAGAATGATACTTCAAAGAGAGCTCTAAGAGAATTGTTTTTAATTAGTTTTTTTCTAGAATGATCTATCAAGAAAGATTTCTATAGCAATACATTTTTACTGTTCGTTCATTGGAAGAGACAATAACATGTTTATTATGTTTATACGTCTAAAATATAATTTATTCAATCAACAAAAAACTTTTATAGCATTGTCATTTTGCTTGGCTAACAAATTATTATATTAAGTAGTTGCTATAGTTACAATGTTTTACCATTTGTCTTGATGAATAATGTTTTTTATTGACTGGAGACCATAATCCTTATATAAAGATGTGTTATAACATATTTAAAAACATTGCAATCGTATAAACCATCTCTTTTTACACTATCACCAATTATATAAATTGATGTAGGCGCTGTATGATACCGGCCTAGAATAGTGCCTTATCATCTTACGGGGAGTCGTAAGAGTCGACGAAGAGAAATTCTACCGGATGAGGAGCAGCAGCGTCACCCTGCATACTGATACTTGAACCGCAATCACAGACCCTGTGATGCTCAGCGGGGTAATTATTTATAAATACAATAAAATAATACGTTATATTATGTATGTACCCCTAATAAAATTTAATCTCTTGGCGAGGCCAATGTTTGGCAATAGACTCACGGGGAACTTAGAAGGCTGATATGCTGAATGTGTAAAGGCTGAAAGTGTAATAAATAACATATAACGATGACAAATACCAAGAATAAGTACATACTTTATGTTAAGTCTATAAAAGAGAAATGTCTAGCTATTACTGTGGAATTAAATCACGAATAGAATAAAGCACAAATCGGCTTACAAAGCAATACTAACCAACCAATAAACAGCAGAGAGATCATTCAAGACTTATTTTGTATCAATGTAATGTACAGGTACAGGAAACCATATTTTAATGGTTTACGTCAGTAACAATATACATTTACGCATAGCCTTCCGGCCAAAGGGGGACCGACCAACGTCCCCCGGACCACCCGGTTTGGTCCAGGAGCACCTCCTCAGAGAGGCGCAGTGGACGCGCCCCTCCTATCTCCCCGTGCGGGCCCCCCTGGCCCGCCCGCAGCGCCCTCTACAGGTTCCTCTTAGTTCCCCCCCCCCCCCCCGTAGTCAGTACTAAAGGCACCCGTGTCAATCTCTGGGTGTTACCTCTTTCCGGCCTCCGGGAGGTACTCATCCCCCCCCCCCACCACGGCAAGGTGGAGACCTATCCGGGGGGATTAGGTTTCCTACCTAGATTTAAGGAGTCCAATCCAACCTCACCTAGAAGTGGTGCACCTGGCGATCAATGGACGAGGCTCTGGCGAACAAAAAAATCTTTCTTTTGAAATTATATTTTTGAATTTAAAACAATATGATGCTTCACTTTCCCGCCAAGAAGACACGTTTGTGTTTGTATGTTTTCGATAAGCTTTTCTCGTCTTTTTATTTTTAATTTAATTTACACACATATACTTTATTACATATAAAGCATTTTTTTGAAATCAAGTTCTCTATATGTAGCTCTTATGAACGTCAGTTTAAAAATTAACGCTATTTGAAAAAAATAGTAATATTACAAAACTTGAAAAAATTATTTATCAAATAGATAAATATGAAAACTGCAACGACTGTTACTATATTAGCTATTGCCATTTGAAAGGTAGAGAATTTAACGAAATACTATGACGATTTCGATTTCTATTGTAATACAATCAGCCCCAGGTGAACTGTAACACTTTCGACGTTTATACTCACTTTATTGCCTTGTAATAAAAGTCAATTTCGCAACTGACAATTAATAGCTGTCACGAAGCTGTCTGTAGTATGTACAGTCGCTGACATAACGGTTACAGCAGTGCAATCGCAAATAGTTCAGAGACATTGGAATTCAAAAAGAATTTTCTTTGAGCTCTGAAGAAATTCGTTTGCATATTTGTTAAGTAATGTGTGTGTTTTCTTATGTGAACGGCAATTAGTGGCTAGACCATAGATCGTGGTAGAAAAATCATATTTTTCTAAAATTAAATGTTTCATTTTTAATTGTGTTATTGTTCTTTAATTACTGTGTACGAAAAGAGCGACTAAGTATAAAGTGCTGTTTCTGATATTATGGTATGCAATAAAGATTTGATATTTGAGTCTTAAAAACAATTTCTTTAAATTTGATGGTGTATTTTTTTGAAGCCATTAAATTTAACTATGTTTATGTTAAATAAATATAACGATCTATATATCACATCAAAGCAACATACACAACAGCTACAGGTAATACGCAATGTCCTTCCCAAGCTCAGAAAGGACGCGTCTTTTTTAATACATTTCAATAAATCTTCTGCGGACAGAAAGCTGGGGTCTACATAATAACGGATGACAAATAGCATATTGCTCCCAAAAAAAGGCTCCGAGATATATATCGGCAAATAGGATTGTTCGCAACTCTTCCATGATAGAGAAAGGGTAGGGACGAGTTTATGTTGTAATGTTACAGTGGAAAATATGAGGGATAATTATGGGGAAGTCACATTATTTCGCAAAAGTGCTTCCTGAATTCTGAATACATTTTGGTATGGAAGCGGAGGTCCTTGCTCAGTTATCGTCATCATATCAGCCTTATAGACTTAATTGCTGAACGTAAGCCCCTCAATTGATTTAATTCTCTTAGCGTTGCCCATAATGGACCAGACTGGGCAGGCGGGTGTATATAGTTCTAGCCTGTACGCAGGCCGACGCTGCTGCCCATCATCTGGTAGGATTTCTCTTCATTGATTCTTACGACTCTGTTATTTTTACTTTTACTGTTCGAAGCTGGCACCACACGACAAATAGCATTACGCTCAGTAGTAAATGTTAATAGGATATGGAGTAGCTAAAGGATGAGCCAGTAGCACATCAAAACTAGGTGGTTGGAAACGTCGGAAAGATAGTACAGTTTATAGATGTCAGGAGACTTGGTGCCCAGCTACGAGCTGATAAAAAAGCTCAAAGTCGTTCAACGTGCAATGGAGAGAGCTATGCTTGGAGTGTCCCTACGTGCTTAAACCATAGATGAGAACATCCATGGGAAAACTGGAGTGACTGACATAGCTAGGTATTTTTGCAAGCTGAAGTGGCAGTGGGCACAAATCTCGAAGAACCGATGACGTATAGGTGATTAAGGTTCTTCAATGGCGGCGGCGACCAGCAAATGCAATAGAGTACGGCCTCCGATTTGAATTGACGATCTGGTCTAGGCGACACAAGATCGGTCGGCGTGGACGTAAATTGGGAAGGCAGGAGTAATATCAGCAGAGAAATTCATATGATTGAAATTAAGAAAGAGGTCGGGCCTCAGATATGATTTAAGATATGTAATCTTAAAAATGGATTTTTACATCAAGAGCTTTTTCGCTACGGAATGAATGTAAAGCCTTCGAACCCGACTGGTTAAAATCGAATTAAGTGCTGCCTATTTTGATTCGTTCTCGTTTCAAGTGATAAATTATACCTTGGCGCAAGTAAGGGTTGTAACAATGAATACGTTGCAAGTCATTAAAATATCTAATCGATCGATTTTATGCTTAGCTACTACATAATATTGTTTCACTCCTAAGCTCTTACATCTTCACTTTGGCGAAGTCAGGTGAGTCCTTAGGTCTATCTGGTTTCGCAAGTCATTTCCAAGGCAGTCCACATCTCTAGTATTTTTATTGCTTTACCGTTATAATTCGATACTGAAATTTTAGTATTCACATGTTTTCATAAAGCTTATTCAGTAAACTGACCCGTACAAAACATCTTTTGTTTTTAAAAAGCGTACCTGATGTTGAGTAACGGAGAATGCCCGTACAAGGAAAAAACAGATAGGTGCCCATAGAAACCACTTGATGGTGACTGCATTCCTAATGGACCAACTTTAACTGTTGTAGGACGACGAAAATACGATACTAATAAGGTCGCTGGGCAGTTGCTTGTTATGCTCAAAGTAAAACTTATTAAAACCAACCTCACAAAAAATAGACTTGTTCTTTCCTGCATGAGACAGTTTGACAGAAATTTTACCCATTCTTTATTAAGTTCGCGTTAGCCTGATGTTTTAAATCGATATCACAGTCAAATGAAGTCAGTAAAGTATGAAGTATGAAGTCTTTCTAAAACCTACAACAATCGTCGTATTATATAAATGCAAACGTCTATGAAACATGACGAAATCATTTACTATTTCTTGTGACTTATCAGTTAAAACGTTTTTTAAATTATTTATTTAGTAAATATACAGAGATATATACTAAAGATAAAATTAACAGGTATACCAAGACCTTTTTTTTTTTTTTTTTTGATTTACGTCGGTAACAAAATGCATTTACGATCATCCTCGACGACGCCCGCCGCTTGTTGAGAAAGAGGCGGGGCGCCAGTACCTGGGTTGCAGCTCTGACACCCCGCCCGCGGCCAACGTCCCCCGGACCAAAACCGGGAGGACCTCCTCAGAGAGACGCAGTGGACGCGCCCCTTCTACCTCCCTGTGCGACCATAGCGTGTGTGGCCGACTTCTCGGAGGGTCCATGGTTAGACAGCAGGGGCCCCCTGCCCCGCTGCCTAAGACCCACCCGGCGCTGCTTGACGGGCCCTCCTGGCCCGCCCGCTGCGCCCTCCACAGGTCCCTCTTAGTTTCCCCCCCGGTAGTCAGTATTAAGGGCACCCAGAGTCGCCAATCTCTGGGTGTTACCTTTTCCCTTGCGCCTCCTGCGCCCTACCGGGAGGTACTCAGCCCCCCCACCACGACAAGGTGGAGACCAGTCGGGGGGGAGGTATACCAAGACCTAAGGAGCCCAAGACAACCTCACCTGCAAGTGGTGTACCTGCCGATCAACGGACGAGGCTCTGGCAAACATAACAGTGCTCAGTCAGCGGCAATAGTCTAGTTATCTATTACGTGGGACCAACTATAAAATTGGTGAAGTGTGGGCGTATAATATGCCTATGACAACATCAACAGGCATGAATGTATGCATGTAAAGCAGAGTTCATAGAAGTAAAATCCTTGCCTCGATGACAGTTTGCGTGGATTTCTTCTTCCATCGAAAGCCTTCGCATCTTGCATCTTGGTTTGTGAATAGGGCCCTCTCCTAGTCGCGGGTCCTTAAATATGGTAAAGCTTAAGTTCGTACAAGTGCTAGGTTCCTTGAGTTTAAGATAATCCACACGTTATGTTCGTCTTTGTTCATGGTTTTTGTTACAATAATTTTGTAAAAACAATAAAATGTGAATTTGTACATGTTCTACTGCTTCAGTTACACTATGGTGAAACCAAAGGCCATCACTTTGATTTTACGAGCTTAACCCAAAAACATGAGTTACAAAATAAATGAGTTATTACAGCGAACAAAATAAGGTTGAATGTGAACATTTTTTTCACAGGAAATTTCGTTTTTTAAAGCTTAGAATGAAAATTAATTCTGGGGGTTAAAGGTCATAATGCGAAAAGGATATAGCCAGTCTGTTAAAATAAATACGCGAAAAGGGTACACATTAAGTAATGAAAAATATATGCTCTTTTAATATTACTTGCATATTTGTTAACGACCAAAAATTGCGGGAGTGTATGAGAAGGTTTATTAAGCATGAATTAGTCTAATATAACGCTGTTTCTTCGAAGGGATAGGCAGAGGCATATTATATTAGAATGTGGGCATTCTGCCAGTAGTATTCTTGGTCCAACGTTAAAGCCTCGTTAATTGTTTGGCAGGTGCACCGCTTGCAGGTGAGTTCGGACTTGGTAGGATCCCTATAGACCCTAGTGTTTCTAATGTTATCAGATATCTTATTATTTATATCACCTAATATAATCTATAAGATGGCTAGTTGGTCTTGAAATGAGATTTTCTCTTCGTCAAAAAAAATTTAATATCAATCCTGAAATCACGAAGCTTAGATTCACTTACATGCAAATAAATAAAAATTAGGTATAAGTGAATCTGAGTGCCAGTTCCGAGCCCCCGCTCTGTGAGAAGAACTGACAAAAAACTCACAGGCTATGCTCAGCTCAGCCTAAACAAGCAAAGCCGCAGACAGCAGCTTAGTTTGCAAACATATTAAACACGTTTAGGTCTCCTAAATCAAGTCCCACTTCTGATTTCATTTATAATCGTAGTAATTACAAACTAGAACTTTCCAGAATTAAATTGCAGCAACGTTTTATCTCTAGGGGCGTCTGACACAGTTTTCCAACAAACAGCCAGTTTAAAATGTAATATCCCCGGTACTGGCTACAAATGAATTTCGAGCTCTTTCGAGTGGTCGGGTTTTAAGCGAATCTAATTGCTAAGTGAGAAGTATTACATTTGGGAAAACATTTTCGGAGTAAGGGTCCTCGACATGTTGCTATTTTTAATTTAAATATAACGGTTTCAAATTTAATGCCCTTGCTAGAGGACAAATTTTTGTCCCCTTTTTTTCTTTTACCACAAGGTTTACGCACACGAGTATTTGGCCACCTGATGGAAACTCGTTACCGCAACTTATGTAAGACTTTAAAATTTGCAAGCTATTTTAAAAGACTGTAATGTAGATAGAAATATTTATTTATTTATTCGGGTCCTATTCCCACACAGGACTTATCATTTTGTGCATGAATATGAATATTTGTTCTGGTCTGGGTGTTGTCCTATATATATTAAGTATATAGTATAGTTAGTATCCATAACACAAGTTCATAATGATACTTATCTTGGAACTAAATAATTGGTGTAATTGTCAGAAAATATTGAATATTTTATTTGAGATCCTTACAACAAACTCTTGGTTTTATATCATGAAGCTATGCACTGTAATATTTCGTATTCCATTTTGTCATCTAGTTCTCAAAACTGGCATAAGCAAAAAAAATGCAAGTAATATGGGCACAATAATATTTAACGCGTTACCTGAAGAAATTAATACGTTAACTGAACCTATATTAAAACGAAAACTACGTAATTATTTGATAGAGGGCTGTTTCTATTCAATTAAGGAATACTTTCAGGCTAACCATGTCAATCTTTAGTGTTTGGAGTGTAGAAATGATACATTTATTTAATAATAATCTGACAGTGACATTTTCAAATCAAAGCAAAGAGATCTATTTCATTTTAGTTTTAAAATCGTCGTCTATTCACGTTAATTCTCCGCTTTCGGACCATGGAATTGAAAATATGAGTCGGATTTCAACTTAATCGCCCTAGCAGATTTAGAGAGCGTTATATCATATCTGTACTTAGAAGGATATCTCGCAGGTACGAGTGACGCTGTAAGGATTTCTCGTTTTGATTCAGATATTAAGAACCCTGAAATACATTAATCAGCAGTTTAAAACACATAACACGTAACAGTTATAAAATAAACAAGTTCAACGAACCTAAAGCAGAGTACAAAGAAAACAAACAGCTTTCAACAGAAAAATTTGAACCAAACAATTTAAGCCAAGAAAATTTTACAGGCAGTTAAATCTCAAACCAGCGGACACGAGCTCTCTCAAGCATATATGAAATGCGCTGATGTTGATACAACCATAGCATTTGCATAAGAAACCATTTGGAAAATGCACAGCAATATGGCGAAATATTATCAAGTTTTTCGCTTGATGAAATACGAATTTCTTATTTTTCTGTTTTGTTTTGTTTAAAATAACGTAGATATGATCTGACAGACGGAAAATTGTGGATTGGCAGTTTTGATGACTGAAGACATCATCGGTAAATCGAGGTGGAGCGAGCATAAAATGTCAAAAGCCTAGAGGGCGTCGACTTTCTCAGGTATCGCTGGGGTGATGTGGCTCATAAGAACTTGCGAGAGCTTCATGCAGAAACTAGATGGAGGACACAGGATGGAGTAAAATAGAAAATCTTGTTTTTAGAGGCTAAAACTTGTTTTGGGCTTAGAGTTGCTGACATTTTATCAAAAATAATTTACTTATTTTGAAATAAATGGTTTTTGATACTACTGTCAATACAACTTGGTTTCTTAGTGACTTGGACTTTTGCTTTTGGTCAACTGAGGGAAATATATGATTCAATGCCGACTTGTCAACAGTCTTTTTATCTTAGTATTGTCCTGGTTGCTCAGTCTTGATCCCAGGGCTCAGCAACCAACCCAGAGGGAAACAACATTCTATTTCATAGATGTTCATAACAGCCGGGACCAACGTGCTTTCCGAGGCACGAAGCAAGCGATAATTACGCACATAGCTTCGAAATGTCATAGGTTGGCGCACCAGGATTTATATCCTTGGGAATTTAAGTCTACGGGTCTCGCCACTGGTCTATCGCAACTTCACAGATCTATCAACAGTAAACAAACGTCTACAGTTATCACCAAAATATTAAAATTTGGCTGATCTCGATAAACTGTGACATTTAGAGACAATCTTGATCGCTGTTACCTCGTAAAGTGTTGTGATATTAGTATATGTGTGGCCTTCCAATAGCAGTCGAATTGCAAGCCATAGTATTTTTCGATTCATCCCAAAACGCCAACCATTCGATCCGCCTTGTGGCAGTAAAATTTTAGTGCATATAATATAAGAGATCCGAAATTAGGATCCTATAGCACACATTCAAATATTAAATTAGACCTAAACTTTTAACTGCATATGACTAAGATGATGTAGATGACACGCGAATAAAGGCACTTTATATTTGCGTGCAAGAACTTCCACATTTTTTTTATATTTGTAGGAAGCATAATTATACTTTGAAATTAATATTTTTATGGAGCTTACGACGAACTCGGCAATTTAGGTCTCCTGGGAAATTTCATAAAAAGTAATGGACTCCGTTCTTCGGCTTTTTAGATCAGTAAGTATAAAGTGTCTTTACATAAAGTGCTGGTAGCTTCGCGGTACAGGGTGGTCGAAATCGATCACCGAAGTAAAGCAAAGTTTAAATAAGTCAGTCTTTACATTGGTGATCACTTTTGTGGCATTGATTATCGAGTGCTTCGGATCGCAATTAAAGACGCTCTGGTCCCGGTTATCACACTATAAGTGGGAGTCGTTAAGCCGTTAATATATCCACAAGTCCAAGTCGTCTACAATTTATCCACAAGACTAAGTTATCTACGCATCTATTTCAAGGACTGACCTTAAAATAAAATTAGATTTTTGTAATTCTAATCACAGAAAAAGAGAAAATAGAAGCAATAACTACTACTTTAACTATTGATCAACGCACAAGTGTCCCCTGACCACACCAACCTAGTGTGGATTGGCGGACCCAGGTGTATGGCGTCTTAGAATTATTAAGCAAGGCACGTTAGTGCCTTTTTAATCCCGGAAGAGCTCGATATGATATTGGTTTTCTTATGCTCAGCACATGCTTAGCAGGTCTCATTTTACATTTTGTATACTTTTTATTTACATTTATTGTAAGTTATGGACCGAGAACCGCAAGAACAGTAATCATTCCAAGGCCTAAACTCTGTGAACTAAGATTAATTTCAGTAATATTTTTTCGACTACCTACAACCGCAAAGCACCGAGCGCTTTATAATTACGAAACTGCAATAAGTCTAGTTCCTTCTAAAACATACGGATTCCGCTCCCAAAGTCCCCGCTCATTCATAAATCAACATCAACTTTATAAAATATCCGCCATCTCGCTAATGCTCTTCCGTTGTGTCCCGAACTTTCTAGAAAGTAGTCATTTCTCCGCCTGTCACCGGAAAGAGTGGAGAGGTAATTATTAATCACTTTCGAGTTTTGTTTCGTAAAGATTTTTGAAAAAGAATTTACTTGTGTTATATATCTTAAATAAGTGAAATATAGATTGCATCTATTGAGCCTGCAATAGTTTTTCTTTTCCCGATTGAAATTTGCTTAAAACTTTTTTTTAACTTTTATTTTTTATGTGAAGCCATTTGCAGAATATCAGTGTTCTGACAATATTTGTAACAACATTATGCTGTGTCTTTTTGATACTGTTTTAAATTTAAGATGTTGTCAGTTTGAAGTAAAATTTTACAATAGGTAGTTATATTATATGAACGCTCTTATTATCAATATTCTTATTATCAATGATATATAGGCGCGCGAGTTTTTAAGCTTTGGCCCTCATAAGAGCTCTTTTAAACCAAACTTGAATAAATGATTTGGAATTTTGTCTTGAATATAGACACATGAAATTAATACGCAATTAGGATTGAGCATTTGCGTCTAAATAGTATGTATGTAACGATGTAGTAACGAGGCCTCACATCCATTCTGATAGGCATTCTGATAGGTCTCCTCAATGTGGATGTACATACACATTGTTCGTTGTAGGCGTGCCTGTCAATTTTACTACCATATCCCTGACTTCCAAATTTCATTAATTTGAAATTCTTATTTAGGTATCGTATTTTTTTCTCATGAACTTAATAAGAACCTCTTATTTTTAACGTCTTAAACAGATACTTACATTGTATTTATTGGCAATAACTTATTGATGTTACGTTTTACGCGAAATTTACTCAATCTCCAATTTTAGAAACTGCTCATAACGATATGTATTTCGTTAAGCTTCTCATATCAGGTAAGAATAGTTGACAACCTTAGAAGAACGAAATAAACACCTTTGTCCATCAATTATGTTGTGCCCGACAGGGACCATACTTGATACCATATTATTTATGTCACCATATATTGTAACATTATGAAATGCAATGCAGTTATTGAGAATTGATTTTTCTTTATCAGAAATGGTCAACGATAAGGCATAGGTCATTAGGCTGAAACAAAAAATCCTTAACAACCAAAAAGCAGCTCTGTCTAAACTGGATAAAATTTTAAGTGGGTTGATATCTATCAGGTTTTTTTTCAGCTTTGTGAAAATGTTATACAAAGAAACGTAGATGTTTCTATTGAGTTTATTACAAGGATACTTGGGCTCGTCGCCAGCCGCAAACACACTGCGAACAGAAACAGTTAATGTCTCAATAAAATTGGTGTGTTATGTAAGAGGAAAATTGAGGAGATGATAGTTTGGGATAACAATGAGTTCTATTGTACGATATGGCTGGAGCCATCGATTTTGTTTGCTTAGCTATGTCTGAGTTGTCTAAGATTCTGATGTGTCACATTTGTAAAAAAAATAAAAAGAATACGATATATGGATGCGATATACGTTATATGGATGTAGAAAATTTATGTTTTCTTTGGCATCATATTTTTTTTATATCTACATTTTTACTTTAATTAAACTTATTCTTGATTGCTCCACTACTTACTTGTGTTATCACATTAAAATTACTTTTAATACTGATAAAATATAGACCACGGTCGGTTTTTTAATAATACCTTCATAATTTTGCGGTTACTTAACCAGACAACGGATAACTATACTATACCCTATCGCGTAATATTTCTAAGACCTTATACTTTCCTCTAAAATTGCTACGTGAACACAACACTCAATGAGCTTGAAATAAACGAATGTATGTAGGTAAGCTGGTATGTCGGCAGGCTGATTGCAGAATGTGCAGTTTTACAAAACGACTAGGCATTTTGTGAAAGTATAAAAAATTACCTCATTTATACATCATAGCTTAAAATTTCTGAAAACGTACGGCATGAAGATGTCTTATGCAGATTGTCAATTGTGCAGAAACAATTTTTATTCATATATCATTGGTACAGTGCAACTTATTATGAGACCTAACTTGTGGGGAATGTGGGGCTTTTGGATAGTTGCAAAAAACTAGCTAATACGCTCACGTATGGAAGCCATTTACTTTTAGTGATATCAAAAATTGTCACCGGACTTTAACAAGTGTTCTAGTCGTGTTATAAAACGACGCATCCTACAATCATGTCGGCGGATATGGTGTTGTGACGCTACCGGACAAATGATGAACGACACGTACGATTGATTGAAGCACTAAATCGCGCAAACAGAATTCCCCTGGCTCGTCGGTATATATACACCACCCTACCATCATCGGTTTAACCTACCGCGGCCCCCAGGCACATCCACATCTTTCCTTCAGTGAGAAACACGCTCTACTTCCTTCAGTGTGGAGGTCAATATCCTCCTCTGAGTGTGTTCGATTCCGACACTGGATAAATTAAAGTGTGCATGAAAATTGATACTTGTTCTGGTTTGGGTGTTACCTGTAGACTATATAATATACTCAGAAAGGGTGTATGGGGTTCTAACCAAGATGTGAGGAGCCCAAGCAAACCTCATCTGAAGTGGTGCACCTGCCGCTCAACGGACGAAAAGTTCCCGGTAAGCGGCTCGTTACCCAAATACGTGGGAACGACTTTATAATTGGCGAAATGTGGGCGTATAATATGCTTTTGCCTACCCCTTCGGGGTAACAGGCGTGATTATATAAATGTATGTAAAGAAAAAAAAATTCAATGTTTATTCGTTATTTAGTAGCCATAACACAAATTATTATTGATATATATCTTGGAACTAAAAAAAATGTTTTATTAATAAGTACATTTTTGTGTAACTGGCGGGAGAATAAACTAACCTTGATGATTTTTTTGCCCGTTCTTTTACGATCAAGCTCCCGCCCGCAGTGAATTGGCGCGCTGGTTTTTAAGTTTTCACCTTCTAATTGAACCTAAAATTATTTTAAATTTCTCTATAATGGAAGCGCCAAATGTAACATGTAGGAGTTACAGCCTATCTTCACTAAACTCAAATAAAGTCAGAAGCTAATATTAATTATTGAATATATGCAGAGCATGTGGCCCGCCTACAATAGTAAGCCTTGCTTTAACTCAAACACATTTCAAGACTCGTATGTGAGTTTGGAGATTGTTCAAGTGTAACTTCAACTTAATGTTATAATGTTACCTTCATTCGCGTACCATTGCATTGCAATGCTTCAAATCCTTTGTAAAATTAAACCTTCCTTTACTCGCGTCAAATGGAGTTATACACGTAGTATATATACCAATAGTTAATAATATGTTAATGATGACATTATATGATATTTGTATGCCAATTTGTGAGACATGGATGGGTGAATTGTTCCACTTTGCCCCACTGATTGGGGTGAAGTAGACCGATTCAAAATATGCAGTGAAAATGCACCGATATCTGATTTAGTAGGACAAATTTTACAACTTTATAATAAGGTGGATTCTGCCCCCCCCCCCCCCCCCCAGAGTGGGAATTATACAATTTGTGCTTAGGTTTAGTATTCTTGTAATATGAATTGTAATATGACTTGTAATGGCGACCGATATGGCGTGGAGGTCAGTATACCTACACTTCACTCCAGAGGTCGTGGGTTCGATTCTCACACAGGACAAATCTTTGTGTGCATGAACATGAATATTTGTTCTGGTCTGGGTGTTTCCCTATATATATTAAGTATGTATTTATAAGAAAAAAGTATGTATATAAAAATATGTTTATCCGTTCTTTACTATCTATAACACAAGTTCTTACTAATACTTATCTTGGAACTAAATAATTGGTGTGATTGTTAGAGAATATTTATTTATTTAATATTTGTCTACTTGGGCCGTCTGTGTGCAATAAATTGCCTCGAGCCGTGTTCGCGGCTCCTAGCCTGCCCGCCTTTAAAGGAAGGTTAAAAAATATCATCTTGAGCAAACTTTCTATAACATTAATGACTTTATGAAGTAATGAATTATTAAGATCTATAATTTTAATCGAATTGTGTTATATGTAATACATTTTTTATTTTGACATTTTCGATTCCTAATAATATTTTAATTTAAATTAAATTTAATAGTTTTTATAATTATGTAGGTTTTCTTTTCTGTGACGTGTAATGTTGTATTACCAATAAATGGGTATTTGAGGGAGTTACCGGTAACATTAGATGTGGTATATAGGTAGCGTGTTACATCATACTAAAAATGATCTTAGGACAAGTATTATTTATTTTTTTTAATCACAGATCAATAACCAGGTAAAAACTATAATAGTTTTACAGTATATCAAAATATATATTGGGTGAAATGTCTGAAAACTAATAATAATTTATTTCTATTTCAGGAACCTACATAAGAAAAACTTTATCAAAATGGCGGATCATCTGTTCAGTGATTAAAGGAGAGGTATGTCATAATTATTTATAAAAAAGCGTATGTAAGCTATTTATATTTATTTTGTTACTTTCAAAACCAACACCAATCTATATTAAAATGATTGTTAAAGTTTAAGTATTCATATAGATGTTTAATTTTGCAGAGATTTATAAGTGGTTTACATGAGCCGGTAACCTTTCATGCTAAATCAATTAAGATGAAATTAATGTTTGTGGATAGTTTAAAAGACTGTGATATTTTATTTTATTTATAAGCGTGAACTCTTGATATTTTTAACTGTAGAATAACGCATGAAAGAACTCCTTATTAAACACCAAAAATTGTACAATTTGCCGTGTGGTCCCGGTGTAGAATAGTGCCAGCCCCTCTAATCTCATGGGAAGTTGTAAGAGTCGATGAAAAGATATATTTTCTTAGGCCTGGTGATCTAAGACACAGGCAGACTTTTGCATTATTTAGACTCCAGCCTCCCGCATTTCACTAAATATTGTTTGTACCTAAATTGTGTCCATTGTGTATTAGTGCATGTGGAGGAAATTAAATAATAATTATTATTATGTTTGTCTTTTTCCGATCTCGGGCCAATGGTGACCCGGACATTTGGAAGGCATGCGTGGGGCCGAAGCCAACACGTAGAGGCCCCTTAAACAATTTTAATCTAATGGTTATGTGACACCAACCGGCGATTATCCCTATGTGCACTATAGAAATATTATTATTATTATATTATCGGATGATGGCAGCAGTGTCACTCTGCGTACTGGTTAGAACAGGGATCACCAAAGCCTGCCCAAAGTGGTGGTTTTGGGAAAATAACCCCGACAGAAAGTATTGGGGAGGCCAATGTTCAGCAGTGGACTTAATGTGGCTTTAATAATGACACAGTATAAATAAATAAATATTTCTGACACTTACAGCAATTATTTAGTTCCAACATAAGTATCATCAAGAACTTGTGTTATGGATTATAAATAACGGATAAACATACATAAATACTTTTTTTTTGTACATACATACTCAACATGGGAAAAACACCCAGACCAGGGGGCCTACCGCCGAATTCGATGGATTACCGGTAATCCATCTAGATCAAACTTTGTTTACGCTCATTAATCCGTACCGGGGAACCTGCTGACAGCCACCTCTCATTCATGACCTTCAGTCCGTGACAGACCAATAGGTAAATGGTGAACGCCATTTTGTTTCGATTTCCATGAGTTCGGCGGTACGACAGAATCAATTCGAAATCCATTTTGCCTTATAATCGATTGCCATCGAACTCGGCGGTAGGCTCCCAGTACAAATATACATGATTATGCATACAAAGATTTGTCCTGGGGAATCGAACCCATATCGGTCGACAAAATAAGTCATTAACACACATTGTACAATTTAAAATTAAAAAAAAACTATATATTTTTTTTAATTTGAAATCTTGGAATAAATGCATTCATAATTACATTGCAAGTTAAATAATATCTTTAAATAATATAAGGGACACAAAGAAGACGTATGTGCGTGGAAAGGAAACTGAAATATATATCAACTGAATAGAAGTGATCCGTCAAGCCCTTCTTTTTAGACCAACCAACAAAAATCTGTTGTCGTTGGCAAGACTTCGAACAAGACGGATGGGTTTGTTTTTCTCATTTCACTCTGATATGTCTGGTTTGAAGGTATCGAATCGTGGATTGTATTAAAACAAATAATGTTAGTGGTTTTGGACATTGAACGGCTCATGTGGCCTAGAAGTATGACTAAAATAATAATATCACGCCGGTTTCCCCGAAGGAGTAGACGGAAGAGGCATATTCAATTGTATTAGATCTTAAGACATAATTTTAATAAAGCCGAGATGAGTTTCTTAACGCATTCTTCTCAATCTCGTTGTAAGTAAAGTAAAGTAAAAAAAATATTTATTTCATAAACTATTATACATAGTACTTGAAAACGTCATGATTACAAATGAAAAAAAAATACAATCGAAATAATATTACACTAAATCACGAAGCTTAGATTCACTTACATGCAAAAACACAATTTAAAAACAAAAAATAATTAAGTGTAAGTGAATCTAAGTGCCAGTTCCGAGCCACCGCTCTGTAAGAAGAACTGGCAAGAAACTCACAGGCTATGCTCTTTTAAATATGTCCATTTGGAACCTTGGTTGCCTTTTGGAAGCCTCGTTAGAGCCACCGATAGACTGACTGACTGACGGACAATCCCCTCCCTCCTTTAGAATCACGACAGGCTGACTGACAGACCCCCCCGATAAGAGTCACCGACAGACTGACAAATCTTGAGAAAAACCGCAACAGACAGATAAACTGACAAACCTTTACAAATTCTGACAAAGAACCCATTTGTTTTTATTTATTTATTTTGGTACCGCTCATATCTCTTTTAATATTGTTAATAACGTATATCGAATCTAAATGATCATATTGATCTTAAAGACAATAAAGTATTTTTTATTTTATGCTCCCACACTTTGCCAATAATATTATTGGTCCCACGTAATAGGTGGCGAGCCTATTGCCGCTTACCGGGCACTGTTATGTTTGCCAGAGCCCCGTTCGTTGTTCAGCAGGAGCACTACTTGCCAGTGAGGTTGGATTGGGCTCCTCAGATCTTAGTAGTATCACTATACACACACCTTACCAAAAAAATAATAAATGTACGTATTCGTCATTAAAAAATTATGCAACAAATAATAAATGTCACAATATTATAAATTAATATTCTCTTACACTGCAGTTATTTAGTTCCAAGATAAGTATCACTAGGAACTTGTGTTATGGATACGAAAGAACGGATAAACATACTTAAATACCTTCTTATTTTTTTTGTAAATATATACTTAATATACATAGGACAACACCCAGACCAGAAAAAGTATTCCTGTTCATGCACACAAAGATTCGTCCTGTGTAGGAATCGAACCCACAACCTCTAGAGTGAAGTGCAGATATACTGACCTACACGACATATCGGTCGTCAAAAAATACATTATTTCAATCAATTCATAAATTCATTTAACTTATAATCACATTTATCAACCATAAAGAACTACCTACTAACACATTACCTTAAGCTCACAGCGACAGGGTAAAGAAATAAAAACCTTCCATAGAAATGCAACGTAATACCTTCATAACCTTCTAAAAAACAGAACCCTACATTGTAATTTTCACCAGCTCAGCAAACACGCCTTAACATTCCTTCCAGGAAACATCATATATGAAACTCGCTCCCCGAATCTCGAAATGAGCGTTAAAATGCCTTTTTATGCTGTGCGTATCAAATTTTACTGAGTGGAGCAAGACGAAGGTATATTACTCGTAATAAAAAAATGAATCGGAGCAGTCTAAACATTGGGGGAAAGGCTTAGATAAGGATCGTACTAAAAACGCGGGATGTTATTTGATCTGTAGGATAATTAGCTGTGATATAATATGTTTTAGGAGGTTTATTATTAATCCTTTATTGCACATAAAAACATAATCACATTAAGCAAGTGATGGATTAAAAATATCTTTGTAACAATTCCCGCGCTATTATAATTTCCCGACGAACAACAATGTCTTCACGACCAACGTTGAAACAGCGTTTCAGCGTTGGTCTTTATCTTACCTGAAGATGCCCTGTATAAGGGCAAAACACGTGTCGTGTTGAATAGTTTCTCGATTTTTCGGGAAATTATAGTAGCGCGGGAATTGTTACAAAGATATTTTTAATCAATCACTTGCTTACAATGAATTTCCACAAAGTAACGCCTGAATCAATAAATTATTATAATCACATTACAAAAATAGTATTTAAAAAGAAAAGTAAAAAGTCCGACTTATCTCTAGGAGAGATCTCTACCAACCAACCCTAGCAGATGTAAATTAGGTTAGGTACGGGATTAAATTTAGTGACAGATCCAGGTAAAATCCATATATACTTTTAAACATACATATAAATCTTATAATTAACAGAGTAATAAAAAAAATATAATAATGTTTTGTTAGGTTTGGATAAACATTCCATATATATAAATAAATATTTTTTGACAATCACACCAGTTATTTAGTTCCAAGATAGGTCTCATTAAGAACTTGTGTAATGGATACTAATAACGGATTCCTAATTGCTTTCAAGGATAAGCAGTGTATGTTCTTTATGTGCTCAAATAGTTAGTAAAATAAATAGTTGTGATTATAAGAGTATTATTATAAATTTTCTTCACTCGTGTGTTAACTCTTATATCTTGTATTGAGTGTAAATTTATCTTCAACATTATTGCTTTCACTGCCTACATATGAAGGCATCCATATAATAATATGGATTCTCTATTACTCAGAAGCCTAAGAAATATATGTATAGCCTCTCAATAAGGCAGAGTTGATCGTACTGTTACAGTTTCATAAAATTGAAATCATATTTTGTTCTTGACTCTGAATAATAAAGATTTTATTTTATTGCATTATACAGCGCCACAGACAAATGAAGATAGTAATCTAAATACCTCACCAATTGATAATTTAAAAGAGCATTGCCTGTGAGTGTCTTGCCAGTTCTTCTTACAGAGCGGTGGCTCGGAACTATAAAATATATATAATATTATGAATTATTAATTGGTTAGGTAATTAAATTACAATCTTCAATGCAAACAAACCATTAATCTTTCCTGTTTATAATTATGTAATAAAATAATAATCATTTATTCTAGGCTTTACAGTCCACATTGTTTAGTCTACATTTAACAACAATTATTTAAAAAACTAATATTAATAGGTATGTAATCTCTTTTGCGAGCGGTGATAGCCCAGTGGCTTTAAAATTCAATGGGTCTCGAGTTCAAACCCCAGTGACGTATGAATTTTCGAAGCTATGTGCGAACGCTTGCTCCGTGCCTCGGAAAGCACGTTAAACCGTTGGTCCCGGCTGTCATGAACATCTATGGCAGTCGCTGTTAGAAAGTCAGTGCCTTCTAATATTCTGACAACTGGTTTAACCATAGAATGATGTTTCCCTTTGGGTTGAGGAGTTCAGATGGCAGTCGCTCCGTGTAATAACTGAAGTTCAGCCAAATCTGGTTAGACCAGTGAGCAGACCCTGGACCCTGGGGACATGATGAGAATATGATATGATACAATTCGGTCAATATAACGATCGGCCAACGACATCTTACAAACTTTCGAATAGAAAACACTTGAGACGAACTAGATCATACATACATTCACGCCTGTTTCCCCGAAGGGGTAGGCAGAGGCATATTATACGTCCACATTTCGCAAATTATAGAGTTGGTCCCACGTAATATGTGCTGGTTTAAACAACGATCACGTAGCGTAGTGATTATGACCATATGTATCTATTAAGGAGGCTTAAGTTTAGCAGTGGACTGTATTAGGCAGATATACATACATGCATTCACGCCTGTTTCCCCAAATAAGTAGGTAGAGACATATTATACGTCCACACTTCGCCAAACATGTAGTTGGTCCCACGTAATATTTGGCGAGCCTATTGCCGGTTACCGGGCACTGTTATGTTCGCCAGAGCCTCGTTCGTTGATCGGCAGGTGCACCACTTGCAGGTGAGGTTGGCTTGGGCTCCTTAGGTCTTGGTATGATCCCTATAGACAGGTTTTTAGATATAATCGAGTCAAAGGATACTTCATCATCTTCAGCCTACATTCGTCCACTTCTAGACATAGGCCTCTCTAAAAGTACGCCACTGAATTATTTATCTATCTTTCAGGAAATTATAGCTGCGCTGGAATAGTCACAAAGTTCTTTTTTAAACCATCACTTGTAAATATAAAAGAATGATGACCAAGCTTGCCATGAGGGCTGTATCGTTTGTGGTACAATAAAAAAAAGGGCATCGTTCGAGCTACAAACGTTCATGCCTGTAGCGTTTGGCTCGTTTCCGATGTTGCTTCGCCAATTTTTGTCGAACACAAAGAAATTCGAGCATAATATCACGCTTGCTATACATTGGGTTAGTTATCGGTGTAACTTCACACCTGACCATTTTGGGAACATTCACAGAAAGACTTTCTCATTAATAACAGTTTAATAATGTCCCTTTAAACTGTGCTGTGAAGTACCGACTTAGGACAGTGACGCCTCTTTTCTCACGGGGAGTCGTTAGTGTTCACGAAGGGAAATCTTATAGGGTGATGGGCCAGCAGCGACATTATACGTGCTGGCTGGAACTGCGATCACCAAACCCGGCTGCTCAGCGTGATTATCGGCAAATGCGTCAATATAATGTAATCTATTGGGGAGGTTAATGTTCAGTAGACCTTACATGGCTGATATGATAATGAAGAAAATTCTTTTTTGCCTGTTGGTTGTCTTTTCAGATATAACTTTTACAGGTGTCACACATCTTTAACGAGTCCTATGTTCTCTGTATGTTTTCATTAGTCTGTAAAAAATATTTTTTCTATGTTTTCTATATTAATAACTTTTTTTGTACTTTTATTTATATTCTAGGTAAAATTTGTAGATTAAATATTCGTTTTTGTACAAGAATACAATGTTGATTTCCCTTTGATCATGCTTTGATAGCTGAACTGTATTTATGCAGAATTGTTATAGACCTGTAATTTCTGATGGAGGTATATTTTATTGCTTTGTTTCACAACCAATTTGGAGTTGGGGTCAGCGTACCCGATTTCAACTTCAAAGGTCACGTGTATATCGTTTACACATTTCGCATGCATGTCTTTTATATATTTACAAAAATTTATATACATACATACATACAAATTCACGCCTATTTCCCCGCAGAGGTAGACAGAAGCATATTATACGCCCATACTTCGCCAATTATACAGTTGGTTCTAGTAATAGGTGGCGAGACTATTGCCGCTTACCGGGCACTGTTATGTTCGCCAGAGCCTCGTCCGTTGATCGGCAGGTGCACCACTTGCAGGTGAGGTTGGCTGAGGCTCCTTAGGTCTTCTCCCCCGACTAGTCTCCACCTTGTCGTGGTGGGGAGGCTGAGTGCCTCCCGGTAGGGCGCAGAGGGCGCGGGCAGAGAAAAGGTAACACCCAGAAATTGGCGACTCTGGTTACCCTTAGTACTGACTACCGGGGGAGAACGAAGAGAGACCTGTGAAGGGCGCAGCGGGCGGGCCAGGAGGGCCCGTCAAGCAGCGCCAGGAGGGTCTTAGGCAGCGGGGGCAGAGGGCCCTGCTGTTTAACCATGGACCCTCCGAGAAGTCGGCCACACACGCTATGATCGCACAAGGTGGTAGGAGGGGCGCGTCCATTGCGTCTCTCTGGGGAATTCCTCCCGGTTTTGGTCCGGGGGATGTTAGCCGCGGGCGGGACGTCAGAACTGCAACCCAGATACTGGCCCCCCGCTTCTTTCGCAACAAGCGGCGGGCTTCGTCGGAAGATTTTTAGTGGGTATTACTGCTAAAGGTCGTGCCTGCCGGTGGTGAGTCCCACACACCACTCTCGGTCGCCCTTTGGCCGGAAGACAGTGTGTAAATGCATTATGTTGCCGACGTAAATAAAAAAAAAGTCTTGGCCGGTTCCCTTTACACCCACCTTAAAAATGTACGTTTATTGTCCAGTAGCCAAAGTATAAGCATTTATTAGTTTTGTATTAGATGACGCTGTATATCATCGAGTTCCTCTTTTATAATCTGAATATTTTAAATTCTACATACATTATCACTACGCTAGGCAGGCGGGTTGGTGATCGCAGTTTCAGCCAATACGCAAGATGACTCTGCTGCCTATCATTCGGTTCTTAGAGGATATATAGATTTGTCGGCTCTTACAACTTCCCATTAGGTGAGAGGGGGTGGCACTATTCTAGGCCGCAGAGCCTCCCACCTGGAAATGAATTGCCATGGTCGACCTGGAAGTTGTACGCAGGACGAGCTCATGAATGCTGCAGATAATGCATCACTAATTTAACTTAAAATCGGAACGCAAAAAAGAAAAATAGAAGTAGCGCAAAAAGTTTTGAGCCCAATAGTGTTCTTATATCGAAATTTCTAGAATGCCCTTCGAGAAATCACTCTTTGTAACAATTTGGCTCTGCAAGTCAAAGAAATAAATTATTATTATCACGTTATTAACTTAATATGTTATAAATAAAATCTCGATGTTCATAAGTGCTCCATCTGAGACCTAATTGAAAAAACTTTTTTTCATTTGCATCAATTTGAAAACGCTTTGGTGCGGACGAAGTCTCGAGCTTTTAGATCTTGAAATTAGAATCTTATATTTTTTTCTTTATAAGTTCTAGGGTTGCAAAGAAAACTTTAAGGTTCGGTTTAACTGGAATTTCGGTTGCCGACATATTTGTTACCTTTTGATCGCTGTAGCCGTCATAAAGTAATGAAAAATTGTCATCATCCGGTAGGATTTCTTCTCGTCGACTCTTACGAGAGATGAGGCACTATTCTTGACGATAACTTATTATGTGCAGACAAAACAAAAACAGATAAAGAACAATCATCATGGTCTGGGTATTCTTCTATGTATATTAAGTATGTATTTACAAAAAAAAAGTATTTATGTATGTTTATCCGTTATTTAGTATCCATAACACAAGTTCTTAATGATACTTATCTTGTAACTAAATAATTGGTGTAAGTGTCAGAAATATGTATATATGTATGTATGTATGTATCTCAGCCCATAAACGTCCCACTGCTGAGCACGAGCCTCCTCTCACATACCAAGGTGAGAGGGTATTGGGTCATACTCCACCACGCGGACCCAGTGCGGATTGGCGGAGGCAGGTGTATGGCGTCCTGCTGTTAGAATTTATCAAGCCGCCCATTAGGCCTCTAACATGGCTTAACGACTACCACATTTAGTGATAACCGGGACCAACGGCTTAACGTGCCTTCCGAAGCACGGAAGCGCTCGATATCAAATGCAACACAAACGGTCACCCATCTGTGGACTGACCTCTGTAAACTCTGCTGTACTTCGGTGATCGTTTCCGACCACCGAGAACCGCAGAGCTACGAGCGCTTCATAAAGAACAATATGACGCGTAAAAGTCTGATATCTGAAAAGACAACTAATAGGCAAGATATTAATATCAACTAGTACATAATAAACAGGCTCCTATTGTTAAATCAGCTATTGTACGCCAATATGTAATCAAACCCCATCCCAGACTAATATATTATCTAGGTTGCTAATATTATGTTACATACAGAGGTGTGTCTATGATGTCACTATCAAAGCTTAGCACATCAAATTTTATGGCGTGTATTGAAGGATGATTTGCATATTCTATGTGCTAAGAATCTGGTCAAGGATGTGATTTCATAATATAATTGTCATTTCTTTTCGATTCGGCAGAAAAACGGTCAGCTCAAAAAAGTTTTAGTTTTCTGTTCGTTAGTTCAAAAATGTTTTAATACTTTAAATTTATCACCGTAATAACCTTGCATTATCCCGGTTGTCTTAAACCGTAATGCTGTCAGGGTCGCCATGTAGGGAGGTTATGTTCGATATCAATGAAACGATGGCTTAAATCCGACTGAATTTATTAAATGAGTAACACAGTAATAATTATATATTAAATTTATTAAGGTCATTCACCTAATACATATCCACCACAGTAAGCTTAGGGCCTAGGGTCTAATCAGATGTGACTGAATTTCAGTTATGACAGCGACAGCGACTATAGTTAAAACAGCTATCAGGATATTCAAGATGCGCGACTAACATTTGAATAGCCAAAAAATGCGGTCTATTGGTCTAGCCAATATTTGGACTCATTGCAAGTGGTTCTCGTCTTTTCGTTCTTCCCTTTAGTGTCTTCATCCAGTGAAATATTTTAAATCTTAAATTTGTATAGGCAAATTGAGCATAACACAATTTACAATGGTCCCCAAACTAGACACTCCGTATCTTGAGAAACTCCTTTAACAACCCGAATTATCAATTACCTACTGAAATTATTGTTTAATTTAAACTAGAAATAAAAATAGGAGTGCTAAAGGATCCTATCAACATCTTAGGAGCCCAAGCCACTCCTGCAAGTGGTGCATCTGCCGATCAACGCACGAAGCTCTGGCGAACACAAAAGTTCCCGGCAAGTGGCAATAGGCTCGCCACTTATTATATAGGACCATTAATATAATTGGCGAAATGTGGACGTATAATTTGCCTCTGCATACCCCTTTGGGAAACAAGGCGTGATTGTATGTATGTATTTATTAACTAGATGTTAAAGAAGTAAAAAAAACGAAGATACTTTTAAATATACACTATCTTGATTAATTGCACGCATTTCTCGTATCACGTACGTATCGTTAGTATCTTCATACATACATACATAATGTTCAGATCACATCCTTCCACTTGCTACGATCTTGGCACACACTTTTAGCTTCATTCACACTAATTAACCTCCTCATACACGCCCGTCGGTTTAGGGTACTCTTGACCTGCACTTTCTCTAAAAAAATTTGTATTTGGTCATGGAAGGTCTTACGTGGTCTTCATCGAGTAAAATAAAAAAAATACAAAATAACTTTACGAAGAACTATGAAGAGAGACACTCGTCACAAGAATTGTCCCGCTTTGTTGATATAAAATTCATATACCTTTCTCCTTCACAAAGTTGTCACCGACGCTCAAAAGGAGCCAAATCGACACGGCGACGATGCAGTCAATGTTTCAAAACTTGGGGAAGACATAATAAGAAATCTTATATTCTCTTCAGTATACTGAAAATACTACTGTAATATAGCCTTTGTCACCCACAAAGAATGTAATAATACTATATTGCACAAAAGTAGGTACAGTACAAGAGACAAAAAACAAAAAATTTTATGTGCAAAGGCGTATTAAGAATAATACAATTTACAGAGGTCCTCAAACTAGGCACTCCGTAGCTTGGGAAACCAATGTCCTGTTTACTCCTTTTATAACCTGAATTATAAATTACCTACTAAAATTTTGGTTAAATTTAAATTAGAAATGAATAGTTAAAGCCTAATTAGTAAGCAGATGCTAAAAACGTAAAATTCAAATTGGAAACGAATATATTTTTTAATTTACACTGTTATGAATAACATTACACATTTCACATACGTATCGTATCTTTAGCGAGTAAAATAAACTAAAAACAAAATAACTTTACAAAGATGTATGAAGAGACACTCGTCACAAGAATTGTCCCGCTTTTGCCAATATTAAATTTGGATACCTATCCCAATGACAAATTTGTCACCGACTCTAAAAAGGGGCCAAATCAAGACGGCGACAAGACCGTCAAAGCTTTGAAACTTTTGGAAGAAATAATAAAGACATCTTATTTTCTCTTTGGTATAACGAGTCTAAAAACAGACAGGTATACAATTTTCTATATAAATATCTATGAAGCTCTGGAGTCTTTTTCTGCAGGGTTATTTTAGTTAAAGGACTGTTATTTCTATATCTCTTTGAATTCGTTTTATATAAGAAATACTAGGTAAGAGATCAACGGTTCTACTTTTTACTTTTTAATCGTTGTCGCTAGGTAAACGAGAATCGTACAAATTCAAATAGGGCTACATAATGTTAACATAAATTTATCTAACACTTATTATTGATGATATTTTGTGTGTAAGATTCACAGATGGTTCCAAAACTTTATAAAGAGTATATTATTTTAAAGAAAAAGGTTTGCTTAATATAACTGCATTCAATTTATCTTACTTACCTTCTGATATAATCTTTAAAATATTACATGCATACGTACAGGAGGCAGAGAAAAAAAATGTCTTCAAGGTCAACAGGATCATTTAGATTCGTCAAACTTTTGTACACAATATAGAAATTCCATATTTTTTTTTCTTAACAACAATGAAAGAGATTTAAGCGGTACCATAATCAAGAAATAATAGCAAATAGATTCTTTGTCAGAATTTGTCAGTTTATCTGTCTGTTGTGTTTTTTTCTCAAAATTTGTCAGTCTGTCGGTGACTCTTATAGTGGGGATCTGTCAGTGAGCCTGTCCAATATCTAAAGATCGTCTAATATTCTAAAAGAGAAAGGAGCAATTTATGTCACTTTCAAGCAACTCGAAGAGTTAAATTTGCCACATCATCTGGTAGCGTATTGTACATGCAAATACTATTCCCCGCAAAAGAATTTGCAACTTTATGGAGTTTATTCTTATTTCTTAAGTTAAAATTATGTCTATCACTATTTTTACATAACTAGGAGGCATATTATATGCCTACGTTTTGCCAATTATATTATTGGTCCTATGTAATAGGTGGCAAGCCTATTAGGCGGCAATAGTTTCTCATGTTCGCCAGAGCCTCGTTCGTTGTTCAGCAGGTGCACCACATGCAGGAGAGGTTAATGGTGGGCTCCTCAGATATTAATAAAATTCCTAGCTGTTCTTAATTAATGCCTACAATATTTACATTTACGTCCGTTTGTTCTATCGATAGTTCGACGTGAGAGCCAGCAAAATACGTAATATTTCTCGTATATCAGCGATGCGGCGGAAACTTCGAGAAAATAACTCGTTAGCATCACACAACCTCGTGCGCTGTCAAAACTTACCTACCCATTGTCTCTGCTTACACAGAAACTTTTACAGATAAGCGTGGGGATGTCGAAACAAAACGCATCTCTGCTTGTGTCGTAGACAGAGTAAAGTACAGTCGAGCTGATAGAACAATAATAATTACTGGAGTGAGAAGGAGCGAATGTTTTTTGTATATGTATGAGCAAGTCTCCATTAGCGTATAGCTCACCGCTGCCATCGGTTATCGGTGGCATACAAACATATCGGTAGTGGGAGTAATCAGTTTCGATTTAATTTCTTTAAGTTATTAGGAATAAGTGAATTAAAAATATTTCAAACAAAATTATTTATACGTTTATAATCTTTTTAGTAACAGTAATAAAGTATTAATATTTTTGAAGAAGAAAGATCAAGAAGAAAGATGAAGAAATATCACAAAATCTGGAATTGGTCTACAATTTTTAAAGTTTTCAAGATTTACAACAATTTACTTTATAGAAATAGTTTATTATTTACTATTACATAATTAAGAGATTTTTTATTAATATATTTATTATTCAGTAAAATGAAAATTTATTTTGATTTATATTAGATTATTTTAATTGCATGACATTTATATTATTGTTCATATATTTTTTTCTCTCATATTTAATTTTATTTTAATTTAAAATTTATTTTAATTCAATTTGTTGATAAAAATAATAAATTATTTATTTTGCTGTGCCCTATACGGGTCTATGTTTACCACCGTTTTTAAAACATCTGTATACACAACATAGTTTTGCAATAAATACTTTGACTATGACTTTAATAATAATTGTTTGATGGCATAATCAATAATTAAAATAAAAAGGGATATAAATCTTAGGTTATGTTATTTTCTTTAACCACCGAAACGTTGTCGTAAAAGTTTATTGAATTAGTTCGTATCTTATTTCATATGACTCAAAAAGAAATTGTTACAATATACTTATAGGTTATGGTCCCTCGATTTAATGGTTTCCACTAAAAATCAGCGTCAAAGCAATGGTTTTATTATGCTTAGCAAATGCTGAGTGTACGTTTAGTGGTCCCATTTGACATTTTTGTGCAGACATTAGTAATCTTGAATCATTTTTAATTGTTTGTCCTTAACCATAATATAAAATTGATTTATCTTTTTGTCATTTGTGAAGCCTAATATTACGGATTATGATAGTAAAATCACGTCAACAGAACAGTTTCTGACTAAATTTAAAGCTATTAACAACGGCAAACACCCCCAATGTATTATACTATAACTTAAGCTGGGTCTTAAAGGCCACCACGTTAGTACTTACACGTTTACCAAAGAGCTTCAAGTAATGTGTCTTCGTCTAAGTTAATAGCTTGCCTAACTTCTTACATTAGTTAGACATTATGTGATATTGCTGATATAGTACAACAATAATATATACTAATCTTACATCTGTTTTTTTTTACTTAAGATTTGTCTTATTATGGTTTGTTTGTCTTTTTCTTAGATTAGCTTAACGTGTTTGACATATTAGTCTTAAGTTGTTATGTTGAAGGTTATGTTTAAAATACTTTGTTTTCTTTTTTTAATTGATTGTTATATTACTTTTTCTTCTACGCCACTCTACCTCGAAAGGGCGGTACAGGAACACCAGCGCTGCTGCATTATTAAAAGCAGCAGCATTACGCTGATGTATTGCCCTTTTGACAGGTACATTAACAAAACCTATGTTTTTTTTCTTTTCTTTTAAATAATGGCTTCGTGCGGTATGCACATTTAGCCAGTGTGAAGTAAGAGATATATTAATAACATATAAATTACAGTAAATGAGAATGATTGGTGATAATGATGATAAATGGTAAATGAGATGCCCTGAGTCCTCAGTATAGATGTGGGATTATACTGAGATCTTACATAGACTTCTTGAGAGAATTTGAAAAGTACCTATATTGTTGTTTTGTTATCTGTGCACGTTTATTTGTAACTGTTTGATCTAATTGTTCGTGTAGTGTTTTTTGTCAATAAAAAATATACTCATTCTTATTTTTATAGTTATGCAATGATAACCGAGAATTAATAAACGTAATAGGGGACGGCCTCCCAAAGCCAGTGGATGCAGACGGCTTAAGATTGGTTGACCTGGAAATCTATAGGGGAGGCCTTTGTTCAGCAGTGGACATCTCATGGCAAAGATGATACTATTGCTCCTAATAGGTATTAAATTGACACAGCTGATTTAATGTCCAGTAGAATCTTTTCTGCGAAATAAAGCAAGAGGTAGAATAAAAAATTCGAAACAATCCTACTCAAAATATCGAAATTGAAAGAGCTTTAAGAACACTCCGTGAGTGGCACACAAAACCTCTGGAAAAACTCCAAAACCGGCGCTGCGTTCCACACAACATCAAAGTCTACAAAAACACACAAACCCTTACATCAAAGTAAAAAAAGACGGAAGGGAGTTTATTAAGCACACTGTAAACTCCCCAACAAAATTATCAACCAAACAAACAAATGCATATATATTATAATAACAATATGAATAATAAGCGCGGGATGTTCCCAGTTTAAGTCCTTTGGGAAAATTGTGTCGACCAAAGTGCTTTTATTAAGAAAAACAAAACAAGCTCTTCGTGTATGGTGTTGACGCCATTTTGGGTTTCGTATATTTATGGCAGTTTGTTTTTGGGAAATAATCTCTGTTTATTAATTTTGCACACACTGGTGTTATGTAAACATGGGCACGAAAAAGGTTGGATGGTTTTGAATTTATGACATATTAAGTATATGACGGAACAAACAAATCAATCCTGGGGATTAACATTGCGTTCTTTAAACGGGATGTAAAATTGATTTTATTTTTTCATGTAACAATGAATGCAGTGTGTAAATACTTTTCGAGGGTCTCGATTTCTGTTATATAATATAGCTGCAAAACTCAACGTAGGTACTTATACATAATTTAAATATCAAACAACTTTGGTTATAACCATTTCAAATTATATTACATTACTTTGGGATATTTTAAGCAAGGCGTGAAATGACATTTTTGCAGCTTCTCATGAGTGGGTTCTGTAAAGCGCTTCTTTACGATATTCATTTTTTTGGCTGCATTGACTGCACCATCAGGCAAGTGTCATTATGAGGTGTCAGATCAAATTTAAAAAAAATAGTACACTATAGGCTAATGAAAGATCTTAGATGGTTTTCGGTCAGTAACAGTCTTTTTTTTTTTGAGGAAAATCTTTCTTTACTACATATCTTTTAATCTCTGGTAGACAATTTACTATTTTACGTCTCATTTTATTTTTTAAATATTTTTTTATTTATTTTTATTATTAGGAAAACATACAGCGACAATTTAACTAAACAATAAATTATAAATAAATACTATGCACTAGTTACATGTTTTCGCATATGAATAACTAATATTACGCATGTATTAACAAATACAAATACAATAATTCATACAAATACAGAGAAATAAAAAATATATATAAAAATATAAGTAAAGAATGGATTAACTAAACAGTATGAGAACCATTAAACCAGGATTTAGCCAATGTATGTATTACTTATATTGCTGCACGATGTCATTATTTATAAGAATGCCATGTGTGGAAAAGGTTGTGACAGAATAGCAGGGGTCGTGGTTTTTCTGCGACTTCTGAGTCAAAAGCTGCTTTGTCTGATATTAAGCATATTGTTAAAAAAATGTGCCTACAATGTAACCATTATTATGTTGAATAATTGAAGACAAGTATATTGATTTTATTATTATTATTATTATTTCAGTCCAATCTGTACCAGTGAGCAGACTCTAGGCTCTCAACGCAAGTCTAGGGTATAACCGTGATAACGCTAGGATTATGAGAATCTTTCTTTTTTCTTAGTAATGGCTTAGTGCGTTTAGCTCATTTGACTCATGGTTTTATTAAATAATAAATAAATAATAAATAAACATTTTTGACACTTACACCAATTATTTAGTTCCAAGATAAGTATCATTAAGAACTTGTGTTATGGAAACTAAATAACGGATAAACATACATAAATACATTTTTTTTTTGTAAATACATACTTAATATACATAGGAAAACACCCAGACCAGAACAAATATTCATGTTCATGCACACAAAGATTTATCCTCCTGTGTAGGAATCGAACCCACGACCTTAGGAGCGGAGAGCGGGTATTCTCGCCACCACGCCATATCGGTCGTCTAAATAGTTCATAGTTCTTTATTTGCATCATGTTGTACATAAAGATCTTAATGTTACATATAAATAATGGTTCTAAAACATGAATCCTGCAAGGGTATTGCAAAAAACATTATAAAATAGTTGAAATTATTATCATTAAATCCTACATTACAAATTAGCATTAACATTACACACAATATGAAAAACAAAATTACAATAAAAATATAGTTACAATTAAAATCAAATCACATTAAATACAATAATTATACAAAAATAAAAGTTACTATGTCAATTAGGTAAATATTCACGTAAGTCATAAAAACATTTTTCTACTAGGAAGTCTTTGAGCCTTTTATAAAATAAACAGTCTTCCTTTACGTTTTTTATATCATGTGGCACCTTGTTGTATATTCTTATTGACATATGATATGATATAATATGTGAATACATATGTAGTCGCCGGTCGCTTGCTTGTTCAGTACACTAATCATAGATACGTACCTCGGTGATTTGCACATCGACTGACTGAGTTGGCTAGTTGTGCCCCGTGGCACCCGTGGGTTTTACTTAGTCTTGAAATACTTGATTTCGTGTATTTTGAAATTTTTTATTTATTACTTTTTATTGTTAGTTTTTTACGAAACCTGCAACTATAAAAATGGAAGAATTTTATACTCATCGGCTAGTATTGGTATTGTAATTAAGTCAACAGCACTGATGTCCGGTAAAACTTGAAAGAGTTTAAGTTGGCATCTTACTTCATAAAATTATATATACTTTTTATATAAAATAAATAAATAAATAATTAAAAAAATTGGTTGCCTGTAAAGTCGGTATACGGGCGAAAGTTTTACGTGACAACGACTTTGAGTGGTAAAATAATTTTAATGTGAATATTCATTCGTATAGTAGGAAGAAGGATGAAATGACGCGTGCCTCTCACTCGCTCTTATTGTGAGCGCATAACGTGAGCGGAGCGTATCGCAGCGGAGCGTATCGCAGTTTCTTGAAGTGTCACCCGGCAAACCAATTTATAAGACGTTGTCACGTCAAAAACCTTCTTAAAGTGTGCTTGTAGTATTAATATATTTTATCAAACATAACCCTACCACCATCGAGTCTCGCCTAATTGACACATAGAACATTCTGGATAACGCCCTATATCGATTGCCACTCAATCCGTCCGATGGGCTCTTCATATGTGATAATGGCTCGTTCGAAGCCATTCTAATAACAGTTTAGAGAGTGGTTTATAATATATTTATTAAATTTTTTTATCCAAATTTATATACAGGTGTTACATTCCTAATATGATAAACATTAATTATATAAAATTATATCATCATCACCATCATCACAGCCCATTAAGGTCCCACTACTGAGCACGAGCCTCCTCTCACATATCAAGGTGTGAGGGTATTGGGTCATACTCCACCACGCTGACCCAGTGCGGATTGGCGGGGGCAGGTGTGTGGCGTCCTGCTGTTAGAATTTTTCAAGCCGCTCATTAGGCCTCTAACATGGCTTAACGACTACAACATTTTGTGATAACCGGGACCAACGGCTTAACGTGCCTTCCGAAGCACGGAAGCGCTCGATATCAAATGCCACACAAACGGTCACCCATCCAAGGACTGACCTCTGTAAACTCTGCTGTACTTCGGTGATCGTTTCCGACCACCGAGCACCGCAGAGCTATGAGCGTTTCGTAAAATTATATAAATAAATAAATATTGTCTGACAATTACACCAATTATTTAGTTTCAAGATAAGTATCATTAAGAACTTGTGTTATGGATACTAAACAACACATAAACATATTTAAATACTTTTTTTTTGTAAATACTTACTTAATATACATAGGAAACACCCAGACCAGAACAAATATACATGTTCATGCACACAAAGATTTATCCTGTGTGGGAGTCGAACCCACGACCTCTGGAGTGAAGTGTAGGTATACCGACCTCCACGCCATATCGGTCGTTAAAACTTCTTATAGAACTAACTAATTATATTAATAACTAGTGACAATAACTAGTAACATATAAAGCAGCCCTTGTGAGCTTAAAGTATAATATAATCAGATTTAAGTTCAAATTCATATTCATTTATTCAAGTTTGGCTCAAAAGAGCTCTTATGAACGTCAAAACTTAAAAACTAGCGCGCCCATTCACTGCGGGCGGGAGCTTGATCGTAACGTATCGTACGAATAAACATAGTAGACATGAGCAGACCAGTCTCCACTGGCGGCACCCGTTCACGAGTATGACGCATGAACCAGCCATCGTTTCGCTCAACCTCTCATAAATAAAATAAGGAAATCTCTAGGCGAACTAGAGTGACCAAGGAGAATTTGCATGCTAAAGTGACAGTGGACGAAGCACATTGTTTGAAGAACCGACGACTGATAGGGAGTTAAAGTTCACCAATAGCAAGTGATGGATTAAAAATATCTTTGAAACAATTCCCGCGCTACTATATTTTCCCGAAAAATCGAGAAACTATTCAATACGACACGTGTTTATAGGAGCCTCAGAACAACAATGGCTTCACGACCAACACTAAAACGTGAAATCTCTCTCTTACCTGAAGATGCCCTGTGTAAGGGCGAAACACGTGTCGTGTTGGATAGTTTTTCGATTATTCGGGAAATTATAGTAGCGCGGGATTAGTTACAAAATCCATCACTTGCTTACAATAGATTTCCGCAAAGTAAAGCCTGAATCAATAAATTATTTCACCAATAGCGACCGAGAACCGAGCAAGCGTAGCAGAAAAAACCCTCCTACGTGCCTGGCCCATTATCTAATCAAGGTGGCAGGAGAAAGAACAGTGGAGAATTTGACATGGAAACAGTTGTCGTTTAGCTGTGGACTACTAATAACTTTAATGATAATGATACCAAACCAACCGACCTTATTATAGTATTAACTTGTATCACAGAAGTTGTATCAAAACGCACCCCCGGTGCTACAACGTCACTTCTGCAAACATTTAATCTTCCAGGAGAAGCGTTTCCAAATTAAATATCCTGTTATAAAACATAGTTCTTCTTAATTTAAGAAATTGACTAGTAATATTTAAGCCTTTATTTCAGACTTCATTTCACAGTAAAACGAAACATCTTACAGTTTGGTATATTCGTAATTTTTCTCATAATTAGATTTATTTTGACAAAATTGCATAAGTGACGTTGTAGCACCGGGGATGCGACACCTCCGGTGCGAAACAGTCACTTCTGCAAATAATGTTATCTTCCAGGAGAAGCATTGCAAAATTAAATATTCTGTTATAAAATATAGCTCTTCTTAATTTACGAAAATAACTAGTTATATTTAAGCCTCTTTTTCAGACTTCATTTCAAAGTAAAACGAAACATCTTACAATTTGGTACATTAGCATTTTTTCTCATAATCCCATCAATTTCGACAAAATTTGCATAAGTGACGTTGTAGCACCGTAGGTGCTAAAGATCAATATATAAACCAACATCCAGTCTCGCCTAATTGACACATAGAACATTCCGGATAACGCCCTATATCGATTGCCACTCAATCCGTCCGATGGGCTCTTCATACGTTATAATTGCTCATTCGAAGCCATTCTAATAACAGTTTAGAGAGTGGTAAACAATCATGATGCCCACTAATGTGATCAAATGTATTTGGCAGCTATTTCGTCTTTTGTTTACAGGATGACGTAAGTAATCATTTTTTGGGGGCAGTAAATACGCTTTGCTAGTTTTGTTTAGTCTGGTCGGATTCACGCGCAGTTGCAGCTTGAATTTTTTAAGCGTTACTACAATAACATAGCAAAATACACTAGACTATATATTCGAATGTGGTGGTCACATTCGGATCGCGCTTAGCTGGGTTTGATACTATTAGAGCCTGTTTAGACTGCATTCTATTAAGGGTATTTGCCCATAATCACCACGCAGGCGGTTTGGTCATGGCAGTTTAAGTCAATACGCAAGAAGACGCTGCTGCGCATCATCCGGTAGGATTTCTCTTCCTCGAGTCAAAGAGATCATCGAGAGAAAAATCAAACTGCAAAACTAGAAATAAATCGATTATTGCTTTGATTTTCCTTGATTTAATTCCTTAACTATCTATTTTACTAAACACCTGCTCTGTATGACAGCTCTATAGCAAGTGACGAGTATCACTATCAAGTATGTCTGTACCATAGCAACATTACTGTCAATAGACTAAGGAATTGACTAATAAATCACAGGTATGATACTAGTGCCAGAATATTACAGTTACCAGTTACTCGTCACTGGTAGTTAAATGTTAATCATAATAATAAATTACAATATTTTATGCTTATTTATAAGACAACCTTATAATAGTAAGATTACAAATTTGTCAATGAATTGATTCATGAAAGATACTCGTATTTGATCATGGAAAGTCTGTCACGACATCCCCCCCGCAACTTTTCAATCACTAGTTCATCATCATTTTAAGATATTTTGTTCTAAGTAGATTTCGTCAATTTACTTCTATTCATGATATACAAAAACTAGCAAAATAAACATCGTAAATACAAACAACTTAAATGTGTTAAAGTTAAAGTAAAAGAGGTGTACCTATAGTAGATATAAATATTCAATTCAATGACTTGTCAACTGCTTTTAACTGCTTTTGTTTTGATTCAAACTGCTTTAAAAGCAGATCATGGCTGTATGGCTTCTAATTTAAGATACGGGATCCGACTGTAGGGAATTTCAGTGGGGATACAAAGAGCATTCATCGCCCTGCAGAACGTTATTCAGTTAAGTTTGCTTAAACTTCCTTCAATGTACATCTACGAAGCCTGTACTTTTGCGAAACAGAATCTCGATTTATTTACAAGGAAAAAAGACATGTGTAATTTTAATATCAGATATCCAAACAAGTTATTGTACCGCACATGAAGACGAATATCTATAAAAGAAATTGTTGTTGTATGGTGATACAATTGTACAATTACCTACCGTCGGGAATTTGTAACTTGCATTAAAATATGTTTAAAAGACATTTGTTTAAATGGTTGGTCCACAAATGTTACTATTCTGTCTCAGAATATTTGAATGATTGTAATTAAACATTTGTAATTGATATACTTCAATTAATAATGATTAGTTTTACTTGCATTTAATTGTATCTTGACATGTTTATTTTTATGTTTTGGTGTTATCTTTTATGACCTTCGGGCATGTTTGCAGACGCAAATGTTGATTGTTTTCAAACAATCATGCGCAGAAAGACTGCTTCGTTATTGCAGCGAATGCGTGGTGGCAGCAATGAAATTATGAATATGATAGAAGCCAGAAAGGAATGCGAGGTCTTTGGTCGGTTCCTGGATCTTCATGTAAAAAAGCGCGGGCATCGGGGAATGGGCTGACAACCTTAATTTCGTACTTTTATTTTTACTTTTTCTCTTGTATGTATTACTAACTTAGTTTGTAAGTCAAATTGTTACTAACAACATGGACAACTGTTAGTCTGAAATTAAAGATTTTTTTTTATGACAACTATTGAATTTAATACTTTTATTACATAATATATCCATATTTCTTTTTATTATTGTAAATTTATATTTTTACCTGTAAACTGATCTGTAATTATTTTTTTATGAAACTTTTTCAAGCCAGAAATGGTAAATGTGCTGTTCTTTATTACATTCTTTTTAACACCTGTATGATACCTACATTTGTGCAAGTAAATGATTTGATTTGATTTGACTGTGGATGAATGTATACACGGCAAGATTGTCATTTAGATTTTGGGTTGATTTACAAAGCCAAGCTCATTACTAGGCTGTAGTAATCAAATCGTCGATTGATTTGGTCAGAGCTTCATTCCGTTCAAAGCAACAAACTGAAACAAGGTTATTAGCCAATAAGAACCGCCCACTAACTAGGGGACAAAGGGGCACTGGACAGTCGGACATGTTGGACGGAACAATGCAGGCAAACTAGGCAATGCACTAATTATAGGATATTGAGTGCTAGTTTAGAAACAAACCTTTAAGGTCTTTTTGTGACTAAAAATATCCTTTTTAATTTTATTTTTAACTTTAAATGCTTGTGAACTACTCAAACTAACTCACACAGAGTTAGTTATTGTAATGAAGCCAAAACAGTAATAATAATAATAATAGTAATTTTGAATACCTGTAGAATAGTGCGGAAATTCTTACAGGCTGAACTAGAACGGGAATCGCTCCACAATACTTTAAATTCCTTAGCAGCACCAAATAATCTTGACCACTTGGCTTAGGCCCGTGGCTAGATTAATAACGCCGGAGTCAAAACCGAGATATATAAATATATAAAAACAAATAATAATAATAATAATATTTTCTGGCAATTACACCAATTATTTAGTTCCAAGATAAGTATCATTTAGAACTTGTGTTATGGATACTAAATAACAGATAAACATACATAAATACTTTATTTTGCAAATACTTATTTAATATAATTATATAGAAAAACACCCAGGCCAGAACATTTTATGTTCATGCACACAAATATTTGTCCTGCGTGGGAATCGAACCCTTAGGAGCGGAGAGCGGGTATTCTCGCCACCACGCCATATCAATCGTCCGTGTAACTAAAACATAAAAAAAAATTAAAAAAAATACATAAAAAATTTGTTTTTTAAAATATTTTCTATTGTACTTTTTTCAGTTAAGTATTCAAATAGTGTTTAACATATAGTATGGCTGGTTCCACCTAACAGGTCGTGAACCTATTGCCGCTTACCGGGATCTGTTACGCTCGCCTTGTCTGTTGATCAGCAGGTGCACCAATCCCAGGTGAAGTTGTCTTGGACTCCTTAGATGTTGGCAGGATCCCCACTAGGATGTTGATCCTCGTACACCCTAAGGTTAATAGTAACTTCAAGCCTTATTCGATGGTCACAAAACCTTCAAGTAATATATACATAATACATGTAGTAAATAAATTCGAAAAACAATTTCCCACACAAAAAAACAGAACTTTAAAAACACATGCCTAAAACAACCGACGTCAGCAAATATTAGTCCCTACGCGCGTTCGGTAGTATTTGGCTCCAAAAACCATCTAATTCAACCTTTTTTATCGATTTTACAGTAAGACTAACACTACAACGTTAACTCCTACAATTTTGAGTGTTAACCAATAATATTTTTGCTATTGAACCCAGTGTGCATTTACAAAGAATGAAAGAAAAATAAATTATAAAGAGCAATCACAAAAATGCTTCAAAACCTGTAGCTATTTTTTTGTGTGATCTAGGAAGCTCTAGTAGATACTGTGGCGTAAAAAGTAAACAATTTATGGTAAAGGGGTATTGTTTGTCTTATAGTCGCGTGTATGAGAAGGTTAATTTATTCCCACACAGGACAAATATTTGTGTGTATAAATATGAATATGTGTTCTGGTCTGGGTGTTTTTCTATAAATATTATGTATGCAAAAAAATATAAATTCGTAAAAAAAGTATTTATGTATGTTTATCCGTTAGTTAGTATCCATAACACAAGTTCTTAATGATACTTATCTGGACTAAATAATTGGTGTAAGTGTCAGAATGTTATTATTATCATATGTTTTTTTATTTGTTTTTGTTGGTTTATTTTTGTATTCTAATTGTTGTTTTGTTATTTTTTTGTGCTGTAACTGTATAAAGTTGTATATGGGCCCTATATAGGCTGAAATAAATGATTATTATTATTATTAAGAATGTGTGTCATTATCGTAGCAAGTGGAATGATGTGATCTCTGCCTGGAAAGAGGCTTGACATTATGACATGTATGTATAGTTTTTTTTAAAGCTGACGTTCTATACAATCTAAGTCCTCCATATTTCCCGCTAAATCGACAAAATACGGTCTATCATAACTACAAGATGAGCTTTTATTTTTATATGTGACACGTCATAATGACTTCACACTTTAGGTCCGGGGGACGTTGGCCGCAGGCGGGGTGTCAAAAGCTGCAACCCAGGTACTGGCCCCCGCCTCTTTCTCAACAAGCGGCGGGCGTCGTCGGAAGATTTTTAATGGGTATTACTGACAGTCGTGTCTGCCGGTGGTGTCCCACACCCCCTTTCGTTCCCGCTTTGGCCGGAAGGCAGTGCGTAAATGCATTTTGTTACCGACGTAAAAAAAAAAAAAGGTTTAAAACTAGTCCCCCTTGACCTTGTCGTGGAGGGGGGGCTGAGTACCTCCCGGTAGGGCGCAGGAGGCGCTAAGGAAAAGATAACACCTAGAGATTAGCGACTCTGTGTGCCCTTAGTATTGACTACCGGGAGGGAAACTAAGAGGGACCTGTGGAGGATGCAGCGAGCGGGCCAGGAGGGCCCGTCAAGCAGCGCCAGGAGGGTCTTAGGCAGCGGGGGCAGGAGGACCCTACTGTCTAACCATGGACCCTCCGAGAAGTCGGCCACACACGCTATGGTCGCAGAAGGAGGTAGGAGGGGCGCGTCCATTGCGTCTCTCTTAGGAGGTCCTCCCGGTTTTAGTCCGGGGGACGTTGGCCGCAGGCGGGGTGTCAGACGCTGCAACCCAGGTACTGGCCCCCGCCTGTTTCTCAACAAGCGGCGGGCGTCGTCGGAAGATTTTTAGTGGGTATTACTGCTGGCGGTCGTGTCTGCCGGTGGTGAGTCCCACACACCTCTCTCGGTCCCCCTTTGGGCGGGTGACAGTGCGTAAATGCATTTTGTTACCGAAATAAATTTAAAAAAAAAGGTTTAATACTAGTGCTGTCACTTTCTTCATCTTATCGAATTAAATTAAATTCATTTTCAAAATCATTTATTCAAGTTTGGCTCAAAAGAGCTCTAATGAAGGTCAAAACTTAAAAACTAGCATGCCCATCACTGCGGGCGGGAGCTTGATCGTAAAAAAACGAGCAAGAAAATTGTCAAGGTTAGTTTTTTCTCTCGCTTTTTAACCTGGTCTTAGTTTAGACATCGTTTTGTAATAAGAGCTTTCATGTTCTAGAATCGTGTTGAATGTAGATTTTCTTTGTTACAGGTGGTGGAACCGAAGCAATGACGGTGGAGGGGCATCGATGCATCTGCGTCGTTGTGCTCCTCATACACACGGTCACGGGAGCTGGCGAAGGTATATCCCCTTACCTTTTTAATCATTAGACCATAGGCCATCATCTCATTTTGTCGACCGATATAGCTTGGAGGCGAGTTTACCTGCATTTCGCTCCTGAGGTCGTGGGTTCGATTACAACTCTGGACCAATCTTCGTCAGAGCCTAATTTGTATACCTAAAGCTTTTTATTTTATGCCAAAACGCAGAAGTACAATTTAATTAAATTAATTTATTTTCAAGAATATGGTATAGATAATGGTGATATTAATAAAAATACAATGATCAGCATATTCTGCCACAGCCAGTATTGTCATTTCACAATTTCAACTATTTATAATAACATGTCATATCAATGAATTAGTACAATTCAATTACACATAATGTCAACATAATTAATACTAAAATCTTTTTATGTTTTAATAATTTAGATGGTTTATGTTTTTATAATTCATAGTGGCTCGCGACTTGTCTAAAACTCGTATAAAAATAGGTTTTGTTTCGATGATCGAGTTCACAGGCCTCGCGAGAAAAACCGCAGGCAAAACAAATATCATACTATATACAGCGGCATTTACCAAGCTTCGCTTACAAGCCGCGCTTATCCAATATGGAATGGATTCCCGTGGGGAGAGTCAATGCTAACTCAAGAACCCGTTGCTTTGTCAGCTACTCTTGGAGACCTCTCGCAATATTGCTATATGTGTAAGGGAGAGGGAAATTACGCCAGTTGTGAATTACATTCGTAGGGAACAGATTATGGAGGAAATCTTATCTTAAAATTTGCTGTTGGTGCTAGTTAAATCGATTGTTTTAATAGGTATAGATAACAGGTACATGTTATTATATTATATAACTACGCCTGTTTTCCCGACTACCTTCATAGAGGTATATTATATCGACGACCGATATGGCGTGGAGGTCAGTATACCTACACTTCACTCCAGAGGTCGTGGGTTCGATTCTCACACAGGAAAAATCTTTGCGTGCATGAAAGTGAATATTTGTTCTGGTCTGGGTGTTTTCCTATGTATATTAAGTATGTATTTACAAAAAAAAAAGTATTTAAGTATGTTTATCCGTTGTTTAGTATCCATAACACAAGTTCTTAATAATACTTATCTTGGAACTAAATAATTGGTGTAATTGTCAGAAAATTGCCCACATTTGGCCAAATATATCGTCGGTCCCACGTAATAGGTGGCGAGCCTATTACCGCTTACCCGGTACTTTCATTTTCTGGGTTTCTGGTACTGGGTTGATCGGCGGGTGCACCACTTGCAGGCTATTTTAAACAGTTATATCCACCCCAAATGAAATATATTTGAGTTTATGCATACATGTAGGTAGAAGTATTTAAATATCGTACAAAATATCGTCGCTTTCTTCTCTGTACGCATAGAGCGCGAGCTTATCTCATATCTTAGCTTACACCTTACACGGCGTGAATGTATCCATGTAAGTATACAGGATGTAATAAAAATTCTTCATATCATTATAATATCACAAGAGACATTACCAAACTTTTTTGTTGAGACGATTTTTATATTTTGGTGTAAAATAAAAATTGTGTAAGCTTTTCAACGCGGCTCTATGTGTGTGTTTCAAATAAAACTCAAGATATGACGCTAAAAACTTTCTATAAATAAAAAAGGTTCTCTGACCATCAATATCTTTTAGGCTATTGATTTTCAAGGTAGGTTTAAGAGGTTAAGAGAAAAATAATCTAAATGCTTGGCAGAAATCTATGACAGGTTTGTGGGCCTATTCGAAAGGCCTTATTATATAGCAGGCTCAAAAAGGAACATAGACATCTTTAAGTCTGTTCAAAACTGTATGTAAATATTAGTTCATAAGTATATCAAAAGATGTCATTGAACGTATTTAGATCGCGCAAGCGTTATTTGTTTTCCGGACCCATATAAGTCCGGCAGTTGTTTTCTAATTTGCTTTCGATTCAATACAAGTTAAATCCTTCCTGGCCTTTTTATTTAATACCAAGGTTTGTTCAAAGTCAGTAAAGGTCTTATTACAAAACGATATCTTAAGTTAGACCAGGTTTATAACTAGTGCCCCCCCGACTGGTCTTCACCTTGTCGTGGTGGGGGGGCTGAGTACCTCCCGGTAGGGCGCAGGAGGCGCTAGGGAAAAGGCAACACCCAGAGACCGACGACTCTGGGTGCCCTTAGTACTGACTACCGGGGGGGAAACTAAGAGGGACCTGTGGAGGGCGCAGTGGGCGGGCCAGGAGGGCCCGCTCAGCAGCGCCAGGAGGGTCTAGGCAGTGGGGGCAGGGGGCCCCTGCTTTCTAACCATGGACCCTCCGGGAAGTCGGCCACACACGCTATGGTCGCAAGGGGAGGTAGGAGGGGCGCGTCCACTGCGCCTCTCTGAGGAGGTCCTCCTAGTTTTGGTCCGGGGGACGTTGGCCGCAGGCGGGGCGTCAGAGCTGAAACCCAGGTACTGGCCCCCCGCCTCTTTCTCAACAAGCGGCGGGCGTCGTCGGAAGATTTTTAGTGGGTATTACTGCTGGCGGTCGTGTCTGCCAGTGGTGAGTCCCACACACCTCTCTCGGTCCCCCTTTGGCCGGGAGACAGTGCGTAAATGCATTTTGTTACCGACGTAAATAAAAAAAAAAGGTTTATAACTAGTGCCATCACTTTCATGTAATAAGATGAAGACAGTGAAAGCACTAGTCTTAAACCGGGTCTAAGTTTAGATCTTGTTTTGTAATAAGCTCCTTAAAGTCTAACACACTTCCGTTTGACCCACAGCGGAAAGTCATTAACATTTGATAAATTCACCAACATACGAAAAAAAAAGTTAATATTCCATAGAAAAACAATATCCTGATGCCGGGCAAAATGCGCAGCACCTAGCTTCGAACAAGGACTTTTTTCACACTGTATATTTCGGCATTAATCGATACAGGAAAAAGCTATAGCGATAATACTTCTCCTAAGCTTTATCGCCATACTCCCATACCCTCAAGATAGGGTAGGAAGTAATGGGTCCAAAAATGTTTAACAGAATTCACATGAGTGTTTACAGGAGACGATTTCGGTGGCACGTTCGATTTAAACGGATTCAGGGCGAGGTATGTAGGTCGATGAGAGTGAAATCAGGTTGTCGCGGTGATGGCAGATCATAATAATAGTAAAGTCTGGGAGAAAGTTAGTTACATTTATAACATTTTTAGAGCACATAAGGTTGAAGCGAAATCGATGTATATTACTTCAGGTTTTATATGTTTAAAATATAGATAGATTATTGCAACGAAAGACACACATGCAAATAAAACAACAAAAACATAAGCAAGTGATGGATTAAAAACATCTTTGTAACTATTCCCGCGCTACTATAATTTCCCGAAAAATCGAGAAACTATTCAACAGGACACGTGTTCGACGACGTGGATTTCCGCAAAGTAACGCCTGAATCAATAAATTATTTAACAAAAACATAATTAAAAATAAAGAATGATAATAACAATAAAAGTAAAACATTTGCATAGTGTGCATGTGTGCAGCGCTATAAAATGGATACGGCTTAGTGGGTTTTTTGCTGTGTGAGAGGAAAACGCTTTTGCCAAAACGATACTACGAGACGTGGCCAAAATAGCTTATTGCAGAGTTCTTTGTAAGAATACTACACTTTATTTTTGATTTTTTTATTTTATATTTAATCCCTTAATTTCATTTAAGTTGAAAATCCAAAACTCTAGATAAAATCTACATTACGACAAACATCCCGGTTACCGAACGAAGAAAGTTACCATCAAAACTTTGTAAGATAGCTTCTTCGTTTTCATAGTATCTAAAATAGAATCTAGGATAAAAGTTTCGGAGACATTGGAAGTCGGTGGAGGAAGTTATGTGTGTCGTTGTTTTGGTCTTGCTAGGTAAACTTAGGAAGTACTAGTGCATCCACGCCACGACATAGTTTCGAGGCAAGTAAATTATCAACAGTTCATTGCTAAATTGTCACTCGGTATGCTTCCCGTCTTTTGATATTTCCTTTACGGTTGTGGGACTAAAATAGCTATTACATACATACATATTATCACGCCTGTTGTGTGAAAGCGATATCGATAGAAGAGTGAATGCTGAAAAGAAGTATCCGAAAAGGCACGTCTGGTAGTTCATAGAGGTGTGTTGGTAACTACACTAATATTGTATGGAAACGAATGTTTATTATGGCAGATGAAAAATGAGAGTAAGATTAATACAGTAGAGATGAGAGCACTCAGAAGTATCTAGGTGTGAAATTAAGTGATAGGATTAGGAATGAAGTGATAAGAGTCGAAGCTGGTGTAAAAGAAGATATAGTGACAAGAGTTGAGAAAGGTATGCTTAGATGGTTTGATCATGTTGAGAGGATGAATGAAAGTAGACTAAAGAAAGTGATTTATGATGGAAAAGTTTGTTGATATTGATTGGCAGGTGCACCACTTGCAGTAAGGGGTTGGCTTGGGCTCCTAAGATCTTGGTAGAAGCCTTATATACATTAAATTAGGATTACAATTGTGCTACATTTTAATTTTATTCCACACTTATTGAAATAAATCCAGCGATAGCAAAGGGGTGAGACAAATCTACTACAATGCTCTAGTTCAAATTCCTGGTACTATATTCTTAAAGAAAAGTCCTCAGAGTAACTCCTACTTTACTTATAATGACTTTTAAAAGTAATGCGGATAGTTGTCACTTGTTCCGTGTTTCGGAAAACACGTTAAGCCGGAGGTTCCAGCTGTCACGGTTAGATAATCAAGACTGCCATAGGTATGGCAGTTTTTATAAGGAAGTCAGTGTCTTTTAATATCTTCAAACAACAGTTTGTTAGGATGTTAGAAGGCGTTGACTTCCTAATAACGACTGCCATAGATATTCATGACAGCTGGGACCAACGCCTTAGTGTGCTTTGCGAATCGAGGGGCAAGCAATACACCACCATACAACACCAGGATTTAAACCCGAGATCCTCTGTTTTTGAAAGCTATGGATCTCGACTCGAGGATCATAAAACACATTAAATTCCGCCTTTGTATTCCAAGGCGTAAAACAGCTAGACAGGAAAGATATAAAATTTTTATGACTCAAGATTACCTGATACAACGATAATTACGCTGATTAATATGCGAATATTGATCAACGTGATCCTCTTATGTCCCCGGAAAAATCCAATCATGCTCGTTAAGGGGCTGAAAAAGAACTTTAATTATGAAAAAATATTCCACCGTCTTGCTACTTTAAATATAAATTCAAAAAGGGGATCAACTCCCCGCCAAGTCTCATTGACAATGCCTTGTCAATTAGTCGGAAAAGAGAAAATGTATTCTACAATTTCGTGTTAATTTGTGTATCTTTTAAAAAAAATACGATATCTTTATTTATTCTGTCCTTGCTCAGTTGCATAATATTGACCATTAAGTTTCTAAATAACACTGAACATACTATCGCAATCAAAATCGCTTGAAAATTTTATATTTTCTTTAGAAAATCGAGATTTATTTATAAATATTGAGATATTTTCATAAAAATCAAGAACTGTTTTATAAAAATTGAAATATTTTTAGATTTTTTTTGGAATATAAATAAATACTCAAAACTACTCGTGTCTTGCCACCTTTAGATACCAATATTAGACAATCTGTAATCAACATAAGTAATCTAAAGAAAATGGGTGTATTCTGATACGCTTAATTAGACTTTCTGTATTTATTTTCTTCATTTTATATACGATTTGACGACCGATATGGCGTGGAGGTCAGCATACCTACACTTCACTCCAGAGGTCGTGGGTTCGATTCCCACACATGACAAATCTTTGTGTATATGAACATGAATATTTGTTCTGGTCTCGGTGTTTTCCTATGTATATTAAGTATGTATTTACAAAAAAAAGTATTTAAGTATGTTTATCCGTTGTTTAGTATCCATAACACAAGTTCTTAATGATACTTATCTTGGAACTAAATAATTGGTGTAATTGTCAGGATTTTTTTTTGTATGTAAATATAATAATATGGCGTATAGGGTGTATAGGGCTCCTACCAATGACTTAGGAGTCAAGCCAACCTCACCTGAAAGTGGTGCACCTCCTGATCTACGGACGAGGCTCTGGCGAATATAAATACTCCCGGCAAGCAGCAATAGAATCGCTATCAATTACGTGGAATCAACAACATAGCTGGCGAAATGTAGGCATATAATGTGCCTCTGGGTACCCCTTTGGGAAAAGGCGTGACTGTGTGTATGTATAAATCCAGTACAAATCAATATAAATACAGTATTCAAACTTTAAATAAAATATTTCACGATCAATTAAATCTAGCTGTAACTCATTTTTACATTATATAAAAAATATATTTGTATTGTGTAAAGACCAAAATCAACAAAACTGATTAAAAGCATCGTTTCTACAGACACTGCGTAAACACTTTTATACGGACCTTGTTGATTACTCTTTCACCTACAATCTAATTAATTGTTTAAGCCAATATTTGACAATCTCGAAGCAAAGACGCTCACCCAGCAAATTCTGAAACGCTGGAATGAACAAAACCCGCATATATCAATATATTAAATAAAATAAAATTCGTTTATTTCGGACCAGAATCCATAGTGTTAGTAACAATAAATCTTAAAAACTGTTAGTATTACAATTTTATAATGAAGTACGTACATATCCTGTTATATGTAATTGTGGCATCCTTGGTTATGTGAACGCGTGTCCAGTGCTGCATAATAGCACTGTCCACATCAAGCCTGTTGGCCACAGTCTTCAGGAGGCTGTTGGAACTGCCACGGACCCGCTGCTACAGCGACGCTTTTCTCGTTCTGATGATAGCTGAAAAGCTATCAACCTTAGCCGAGGCCAGCATCCCTGAGGCGCTACAGTGGCGTCGCAACCCCAACAGCGCCCTGAAGGCATTCTTATATTAGGTACGCAGGGTCCTGTATACTCATTGAATCACTGGTTATTAAAAGAATCACTGATTACAATCACCTACAAAAAGGTACAACGACATCTACCGAATGGTCTTTTCTTAAAAAGTAGTGAAGAAGGTTGACAGCTTCGCCGGTGGGACTATAGCAGACTAATTATTAACGTAGGTGACGATAATAATAATGATGTGGTTACGGTCAACGGGTTGATGGCGAAGAGCTTCGACCAATATCTTGAAGCTCACGATAGGCTTATTTTATTTTATGATTTACGTCGATAACAAAATGCATTAACGCACTGTCTCCCGGCCAAAGGGGGAGACCGGGAGGGGGTGTGGGACTCTATGCGGCAGACGCGACTGCCGTATTCCTACCCACTAAAAAACTTCCGATGACGCCCACCGCTGTTGAAAAAGGGGCGAGGGGCTAGTACCAGGGGATTTGTAGTTTTTGGCACCCCGCCCGCGACCAACGTCCCCCGGATCAGAACCGGGAGGACCTCCTCAGAGAGGTGCGGTGTGTCGCGACCCCCCTACCTCCTTGTGCGGCCATGGCGTGACTGGCCGACTTTTGGGGGGTCTATAGCTAGACGGAAGGGGCGCCCTGCCCCCGCCGGCTAAGACCCCCCGTCACGCTAGGTAGCTGGGTCAAGGGTCAGATACAAAAGGCAGTGCTTCTCGATACGGCGCGCATTGTCAGGAGACTTCTCTCTCTGCAGCGCTAGCTTCCAGTTGTTTGGCTTTTACCTCGCGGCGGATGGGGTCCGCAATTTATATTTTTTACAGTACGGTATTTTTTTTTATTGTGTTAACGTAAATGATGTGTAAATGAAATAAATATATGTGAATAATAATAATCATTATTATTGTCGTATAGTTAGAAAATAAAATTGTTTGTAAGCGTTGGATTCCCGATGTAAATAATAGAAAATTATATAATTCTTTTTAATACTAAGGCAGTGACCATAGATATCTTAAATATAATAATAATATTTATTTCCAAAAGACATTACACAAACATATATTTAACCTAGCCCCCACACTAGGCAAAGCCTGTCCTGTAGAGGGCCATATAGAAATTGAAAGTTTATATTTTTTTCTTAAATCTATTGGCTACACTATTATACATTTATATTGAACTATAGATAATAAATAAATATAGACAGCTATAAGGTGTGCACTTGTGTATGCTGTAGTTCTGAGGCAAGAATATATGTGTGGTTGTGTGTGTGAGAGTGTGTGTATATAGTCCGTGTAAATCTGTGATTATGAGTATTGGCTTATCTTTTCACATTTAACAAATTTTCTACCTCCTCATAACTAAACTTTTGAAGCATTCTAGGTAAGAAGGTTTTTGTTTCGTGTATGGTTCTGTGTCTAAGTTTAAAGAGTTGACAATCTTAGATATCTTAGTATTTAGATTTCTAAGGGACTGACTCATGCTGAAATATATCCGTTTTGTCCCAAAGTCCCAAAATCCCAAGAAATTGCTATGCATTTCGATATAATTTTTCCATTGCTTTATTTTTTACTTTATATGGAGGAATACAGCAATACATTTTTCATTAACTCATTCATCTCTTCTTGGTTTTAACGTTGTACCCGTAGCTTGTTTTTAAATTGCTGAATAAATAGATCTTTCTTTCTTGTTTTAAATGTAATTAATTTTGTATAATTCCGGCAATACCGCAAACAAAAGCCAGTACATTGTTATAAGCTAACCACAATTTCTTGGTAACGTTGAAATTCCATTGAATATCAGAAAACAAATTACTGGAGCCATCAAGAGTGGAACAATCTATTGTTAGGAGAAAACAGCAAGGGCTTAATTAATTATTTATTGCTGAATATTTCCTTGAAAGTATCTTGAGTGTTTACGCAGTAACAGTGTTAAAGATGAAATAATTTAAAAGAAAAATAACGTATGTAAAAATAATGCGGGTGTGAGACTCTATGCGGCAGACGCGACTGCCGCATTCCTACCCACTAAAAACTTCCGACGACGCCCACCGCTGTTGAAAAAGGGGCGAAGGGCCGGTACCAAGGGATTTATAGTTTTTGGCGCTGGTAGTCTGCAGTCTGCAGAGCAGTCCCGCATATTGCCCACAAAACACTTTTCTTGAGCTTTGAATGCCCTAATTATGTCAGTAGGTACTGTTTGCCCATATGATGAGTTCGTATCGCAGTATAGACTCGACCCATGCAAATTAGGCTGTATGTGAAGTATTTCTAGTTGCTGTTTTGGTCAATTTATCGACGCTGGTCTTCCGTGGATACTTTAAAAAAAAATACATGAAATTATATTATTTATATCAGATTTAAAATCATTGCTGTGGCATTAGAATATAACTACATGAATGAAGTGCGTTAGAAATGACAGAGGTGCGTATTTCAGAAGAAAATTTGTGCGCGATCCCTTTTTCCAACTGGGTAGGTTCAACTTAGAAAAAGAGGTCAATCGTCGAATTCAGCTCGGTTGAGCTGCGTTCGGGAAACGTAATATATTCGTGTTCAAAATATCTCAGTGTGTTAAGTCAAATGTCTTTGAATAGTGTGTGTTGCCAGTGCCGTGGTGCCTTACTAAGGGTTTTATGAAAAGTTCAAGATCCCCAGCATACAATGGAGACCTATGCTCATAGTGTTCATAATATATAGAATGAAAATTTGGATCTCCGTAAAAGAACTGGAATAACGATATGGGAATGCACATTTGCAGGCTGAAATGAAATTGGACAGGGCTCGAAGTATCGACTACGAATGAGGCGTTAAAGTTCTTCTATGAAAACTGTAAGCCGGCAAGGGTAGTACAGAATGGCCTCCCTCCTAATAGACCTATGATCTGTTCAAGACGGCGGGAAGCCAGCCAATCGAATCAAAATTGAACAACATGGAAAACAATCAGCAGTTACTTTCGGTGGCTGAGATGATAATGAACAGTTTTTATTGTGAAATCAGCTCTCTGCCAATTTTTTGTAATTACAGCACGAGATTCTACAAAAAAGGCACTACTGGGTCTTCAGCAAAAGATTTAACTCTTCGTGGAGTCGGGCTTCAAGCGGAGGCTCCTTTTCCGGGTATTCGTCGCTGCTGACGATGCCAGCAGGGTCTTCTAAACACCTTTTCCTTCTTCTTCCTGCCGTGCCCGTAAGGAAGAGGGAGGAGTCAACTCTTCGTCGGAAGGATCTTATTTATTTATTTATTGACTATCATTTTATTAATATTTATATATAAAAAAGACGTGAGTCTGTTACAAAAAGTCGGCATCTTGCTAGTAATTTACAAAGTATTGCAATCGGTTATTCCCGTGTGATGGTCTGTATGCTAGGGGGCAATCTGGTGAAATAGAAATAAAGTGTAAGCCAGAATCTTAGAAAGTGGCAGAATGTGATTTCTACCTGGCACCACGAGAAACAAAGAGTAATAATATTGGATCTTATCAGCCCATTAACGTCCTACTATTGAGCACGAGCCTCTCACATACCTTGGTGTGTGTTTTATCGCACCTTGGTGCGAAGGTATTGAGTTATACTCCACAACGCTGACCCAGTGCGGATTGGCGGAGACAGGTGAATGAAGTCCTGCTGTTATTCACTTTCAATGCCTCATTAGGCCTCTAACATGGTGAACCGACTATCTCATTTTAATGATAGCTAGGACCAACGGCTAAACATCCCTTCCGAAGCACGGAACCTCTCGATATCAAATGCCATACAAACGGTCACCCATCCAAGGACTGATCTCTATAAACTCTGCTTTACTTCGGTTATCGTTACTGACCACCAAGCACCGCTCGTAGCGGTTCAATAATATTGTATGGAACATAAATAAACAGAAGGAAATTGGTATATTCTGATACGTTTAATTTAAACTTTTTGTATTTATTTTCCTCGTGCAATATAAATACACTATTCATACTACAAATAAAACATTTCAAGCTCAATTAAAAATCTAACTGTTTACGTTGTACCTATAAGAAATATATTTGTATTGTATAAAAACAAAACTGATTAAAAGCAACGTTTCCACAGACACTGCGTAAACACTTTTAAACGGACCTTGTTAATTACTCTTTCACCTCCAATCTATTTAATTGTTTGTTCAATTCATTTGGTTTTGTTAATAAAGCCTCAATACATTTTATTAATGGTTGAGTCATATTTCAAACGTTTATCGAGAAAAGTGTAAGGGGAAATGGTGGGTTATTGTTCTGTGATACTTTTGTTCAGGTCTCACTTAATTGTTATTATGAAAGCTTGCAGAATACAGCAATATTAGGTAAGAAATGAAGATTGAAATAAAGCAGCGTTTACGAAATACCGTGTGGTATACAACATGTAACAGAATAAGGGTTACACCAAGAAAGTAGTTTGTTATAAATCGGCTACTCAATCGATTAAAAATATTTAAAAAATAGGTAATTTTAAAAAAAAAATTGTTTTTTTTATTTTTTGTTTTTTTTTTGCGGCTCTTTTCGGTGCTAAGCGATGTGTGCGTGCGTGTCTCTCTGTGTGTGTAGGTCGGTAGGCTAAATCGCTAATATGCCCATACGATTTGCCCTCGATGAGTATAACTAGTAACTTAAATAAACCATATTTAATTAAATAAAAGTAAAATTATTTTGCATGTTTTTTAATTATAATTAAATATTCTAATTGGGGTGTCTGAGGGTGTGCGTTAATTCTGTGCCATGTTGTATACCGGCCTTGAATAGTGCCACCCCTTCTGATCTCACGGGGAGTCGTAAGAGTCGACGAAAAGAAATCCTAGCGCATGATGGGCAGCAGTGTCATTCTGCGTACTGGCTGGATTTGCGGTCACCAACTCGCTTGCCCAGCATGGTGATTATAAGCAAATACTTTTAGTATTTGTAATAGAATTTAATCTATCAGGGTGGTCAATGTTCGGCAACAGACTTCATAAGGCTGATATGCTATAAATTAATTTCCTACAATCACACCACTTATTTAGTTCCAAGATAAGTATCATTAAGAACTTGTGTTATCGATACTAAAGAAAGGATAAACATATATCCCCCCCGACTGTTCTCCACCTTGTCTTGGTGAGGGGGCTAAATACCTCCTGGTAGGGCGCAGAGGGCGCTAGGAAAATGGTAACACCCAGAGATTGGCGACTCTGGGTGCCCTTAGTACTGAATACCGGGGGGGAAATTAAGAAGGACCTGTGGAGGGCGCAGCGGGCGGGCCAGGAAAACCCGTCAAGCAGCGCCAGGAGGGTCTTAGGCAGCGGGGCAGGGGGCCCCTGCCACATTCACGCCTGTATCCCCGAAGGGGTAGGTAGATGCATATTATACGCCCACACTTCGCGAATTATATAAAGTTAGTCCCACGTAATAGGTGGCGAGCCTATTGCCGCTATTGTTCGCCAGAGCGTCGTCCGTTGATCGGCAGGTGCACCACTTACAGGTGGGCCCATCTTAGAGGGATGGGTCGGCCGTCGGTGGGGGTCGATGTCCTTCCGGCTCACGCAGGTACTTTCCGGGCACGGGTGCTTTGGGAAGTATCTGTGTGACGTCGCCGGGGGGGAGTCGACCCGGTGTTGCCACCACTGTGACTGTGCGGAAGACACTGCGCAGCACACTTTGGTGGCGTGCCCTGCGTGGGCGGGGCCGCGGTCGACGTTAGCCGCGGCCCTGGGTGGAGTGGCTCTCTCGCTGCCGACCATCATGCAAAAGATGGTCGACAGCGAGACGGCGTGGGAGGCGATGGCCTCCTTCTGCGAAGTGGTGATGTCGCAGAAGGAGGCCGCGGAGCGGGAGAGGGAGCGGGATCCGCTCTCTCTCCGGCTACGCCGTTGGCGCAGCGGGCGGGCCAGGAGGGCCCGTCAGGCAGCGCCCGGGGGGTCTTAGGCGGCGGGGGCAGGGGGCCCCTTCCGTCTCGCCATAGACCCCCCCTGAAGTCGGCCAGTTACGCCATGGCCGCACATAGAGGTAGGGGGGGCGCTGCAAATTGCGCCTTCCTGAGGAGGTCTCCCCGGTTCTGATCCGGGGGACGTTGGCCGCGGGGCGGGGTACCAGAAGCTACAAACCCGGGCACTGGTGCCTCGCCCCTTTTCAACAGCGGTGGGCGTCGTCTGAAGTTTTTTAGTGGGTAGGACTGCGGTGGTCGCGTCGGCCGCAGTGAGCCCCACACCCCCTCCCGGTCTCCCCCTTTTGGCCGGGAGACAGTGCGTAAGCAGCATTTTTTTACAGACGATAATAAAAAAAAAAAAAAAAAAAAAAAAAAAAGGTGCACCACTTACAGGTGAGGTAAGCTTGGACTCCTGAGGTCGTAGTAGGATCCCTATACACTACACCTATATATATTTTGTAAACACATACTTAATAAACATAGGAAAATATCCAAACCAGAAGAATTATTCATGTTCATACACACAAAGATTTGTCCTGTGTGGGAATCGAAACCACGACCTCAGGAGAGAAGCGCAGGTATACTGTCCTCCACGCCATAACGGTCATATCGATATTAAACGGACAGTTATTTAAATTGTTTGTCTAATAGTTATAAATGAGTAGAGCCATTCAAAACACACTTTTGTTGTACAAGGCACATTTATTAAATAAGTTGTATAATTTTAACTCAATTTTGTACAATATAGTTTTAAATATACAAAAACCTAACCTTTTGGTAAAATGTTACATTTTTTAATAAAAATTGTATTTTGTTGTTTCGGTGCACGGAAAAAAAAGATTTCCTATTTAAATTTCCATGTACCAATGTAAATTGTAAATATAAAACTATTCAAAGATAGTTTCAGTTCCGGTTCGTGATATTTTTTAGTGAAAGCAATTTGTGTGTGACTGTAAAATAAAATAAGAAAAACTGTCTAACGAAAAACTAAAGTGCTGGTATACTGACCTCCACGCCATATCGGTCGACAAATTTAATAAAATGATTACGGAGTTTATTCAGGAGGGGTAAAAAGAAGTTGTCGTATCGTTGTCATGACTTAAAAACTCTGTAACGTGGCTTTAAAAGTTAAAATGCATGACACTAGCGTGGAAAATAGCAACTAGTGTCTATTTCACTATTATTTCAGAAAAGAGCGGCTGTAGGTATTTTAAATTTATACATATCTACATACTAAAGCCACGCCTCTTTCCCGTAGGCGTAGGCAGATATAACATCCTTCAACTCGAAAAGATCTTTAAACACTTAGCTTCATTCACACTCATTAACCTTCTCAGACACGCCCGTCGGTTTAGGATTCTTTTGACCTGCCCTTTCTCCAAAACCGTCTTCCCCTCCCAACACTTTCATTCACTCGTCCGTCATAAATCACTTTCGCTAGTCTACTTTTATTCTTTATTTATCTCTCTAATATTTACTAAAAGGGGAATATTCTCTTACTGCTGCAACACAGGCCCGCGAGTCTAGTGCAGAAGCCATATATCCTTGACACTTTTTTTTCTGCTACAATGATTATTATTATTTATGTGGACAAATAAATAAAATAAATAAATATTTTCTAACAATTACACCAATTATTTAGTTCCAAGATAAGTATCATTAGTAACTTGTGTTATGGATACTAAACAACGGAAAAACATACTTACATACATTTTTTTTGTAAATACAAACTTAATATACATAGGAAATCACCCAGACCAGAACAAATGTTCATGCACACAAAGATTTGTCCTGTGTGGGAATCGAACCCACGACCTCTGGAGTGAAGTGTAGGTATACTGAGCTCCACGCCATATCGGTCGTCAGAAATGAAACAAGAAAATATAATTATAACCAAAATAATCTCCAGTCAGCTATATTTTCATGGTATAATATGTAGCCATCACCAGGGTCCTGGTTACTGAGAAAACCATAATCATTAACCATTGAGAGCAAGTTCACCATTCAAACTAATATTATAAATGCGAAAGTAACTCTGTCTGTCTTTTCTTCACGCCTAAACTACTGGATTTGTGTGAAATTTGGGACAGACATAATTTGGAACTCGAGAAAGGACATGCTCAAAAATTCCAAAAACTTCTCAAAAATCCCGCGAAATCAAGAACTATGTGGGCAAAACTAAAAATCTGTCGGAAGCTAGTTGAACATAAAGCCATTTAATATAACAATAAATTTTTAATAGAATACACAGTCTTTGAAGGGGGTAAAACAGAAAATAAGAGTAAGCGCTCAAAGCACTGGCTCATGTCTGCTACCTTCCTAATATCTGTCACTGACTAGTAGGTTATGCTAAGATGACCCATAAGGAGACGATTCTGCTCTTCTCCATACATATTGTACACTAACTATACTAATATCTCAAAAGAAGAGCAACATACTATCGATGATCTCTAGTAGACCCGAACCTCTACTCAGAAAGTGTCTATAGAGGAATTGAACCAACTTATTTTTTTCACAGGTCCATCACCGACTCCGCAAACGTCCCCCACGACGACTGAAAGAGCAGACCAGAACGAGCTCACTGTCTCCTTCCCTCCTTTAGAAGACATATTCGGCAACACTCCAGAAAAGCACTTTGGCACTGAGAACAATACGCTCGTGACGTCACAAACTGGCTCCACAGCACTAATTCCTTGTGTCATTAGGAATATTGGGGATGGCATTGTGAGTATGACTTTTTACATACTAATAACTGATAATTTGAAGACAGCAGAATTGTTTTTCAACCATAAAAAGTCAACTGCTGAACATTGGCCAAAAAAAAGAAAAACGTTTATTCATAACCATGTATTTACAAAAAAATTAAAATAAAAAAATTCTACATTTCTACATGATTATGAAAAGGTCTATTTTATTAAGGTATATAATAGGTTGGGGAAAAAGTCTTTTCGTATTTTTGTATGAAAAGTCAAGACATTTTTTTCAAAGTTTATTTACATTTATTTACAATATATATGTACCGTTTTGTTGAATAACTTTCTGCCATTTTGTGGGCAGAGACATTATCCCGTTACTGTAGAAACTTTGGGACTTCTGATCAAAAAAACGGGACAAATAGTTTTGGCAGTCCTCTTTTGAGGTCAACCTTACAGAACCTAAAGAATTCTGCAGAGACCGAAACAGGTGAAAATCTGAAGGCGCAAGGTCAGGGCTATATGGTGGATGCACTAGGACCTCCCAGTCGAACTCTCTTAATTTTTGCTGAGTGGCTAAAGATGTGTGTGGTCTAGCGTTATCGTGATGAAAGACCACACCCTTCCTGTTGATCAATTCCGGCCGTTTTCTCTCGACTGCTTCCTTTAATCTCATCAGTTGCTGGCAGTAAAGATCAGAATCGATGGTTTTGCCGGGCGGTAAAAGCTCATAATAAACAATGCCCTTCCAATCCCACCATACACACAGCATCACCTTATTTCGTGTTAGGCCAGGTTTGGCCACAGTCTGTGAAGCCTGGCCAACTTTCGACCACGACCTTTTTCGCACGTTCTTGTCGTACGTGATCCACTTTTCATCGCCAGTTATCAATCTCTTCAAAAACGGCTCGGTTTCATTACGTCTCAATAATGAATCGCAAATGAGTACACGGTTCATTAAGTTTCTTTGAGTGAGCTCGTGTGGCACCCAAATATCGAGCTTTTTTGTATAACCAGCTTTCTTCAAATGGGTCAAAACTGTTTTTTGGTCAATTCCCAGTTCTTCAGCTACATCGTAACTACTAATATGCCGATCAGGGCGACCAGAGCGAGGTGCATCTTTAACATCAAAATTTCCGGACTGAAAACGTTTGAACCAAATTTGTGCTACTCTTACTGACACTGCATCAGGTCCATAAACATCACAAATTTTTTTCACTGCTTGAGTTGCATTTTTGCCTTTTTTATAATAAAATTTTAAAATGTATCGAATTTCTTCATTAGATTCACTCATTTTTACGGAGAGAAAAACAAATGAAAAATAGCGGGAAACAACTTTTTTTTATTTTTTTCTTTTCTTTATAATGGAACCTTTTTAATGTTACCAAAACCAGCCAGACACAAATAGTACAGTCAAAAAAATTTTATAATAAGTTTATACCTACGTTATGCGAAAAGACTTTTTCCCCGACCTAATATAAGCAAAATCGGCTGCGTCCAAACTAAACATAGAACACTATTTCAAAAAGAAGAAAACAAATGAAGTTCACTACATCTACATACAAGCCATAAAAAACTTTTTACTCAAAATTCGTTTCGTCAACCAAAGCAATTCCGCAGAAAGATTAGCCTAATTTGAAAGAGGAAATTATTTTGCGCTGTCTAAAATATGATGTGGACATTTTGTACATTTTCCACTGGAGATGAAACGTGGCGAAATAACTGTGACGTGTATTTTTTCGTCGGTTTTTTTTTTCAATACACCGTACACCACATCTTTTAGAGATCCGTATTCTATTTCTATTTTTTTTACTAATAGATGATCCGTATGACCCAGTTTGGAATAGTGCCACCCCCACTCATCTCATGGGCGTAAGAGTCTAATAGTATCGTATGATAAGCAGCAGCGTCATCCTTTTTTTTTTTTTTTTTCGGATGGAAAATCATCAAATGACCGTCTTCCGCTGTGGGTGAAGCGGAAGGGTGTGCCAGACTTTTACTGACTAAAAACCATCCATGTTCCTTCTTGAGCCTGTTCTTGAGCCAAGGCCGCGGTAACTCTTTCGAACAGTCCCGCAACCCCGGCAGACTTGGTCCCCTCCTTAGGGGCCCCTCAGTGTGCTGACATCTCTTTGAGGCGCGCGTGGAACACGAACGCGCCGTCGACGCGGCCTGTCGCCTATAGTTGGTATGTATGTATAGGCGGAAGGGCGGCGAGTTACCCATTACCCACCGCCCACAAGCCAGCGCCTACGGTGGCCGGGAGTCGTCTCTCGGCTCCCGACGTCTCGGGCGTCCCCCGCGGCGGCTGGATCCGTGACGAGAGGCACTCTGCCTCTCTCGTTCCGCCGCCTCCTTTGCTAGCATGACTGCTTCGCAAAAGGAGGCAACAGCATCCCATTCCCTCTCGCTCCGGACCATGGTCTCCACCAGGGCCGAACGCGAGAGGTCGCCGCCGCCGATAGCCGCTACGAGGACACGTTGATGCGCCGCCCAAGCGGGGCAGACCGCGGTGGTATGCTCCACCGTGTCCTCCGGCCGATCCTCACAATGGTAGCAGCGTCATCCTGCGTTCTGACTGGAACTGCGATCACCAACCCGATAGTGTGATGATAATGGGAAAATATCTTTATACATATAATGTAAACTTTTGGAGAGGCTAATGTCCAGCAAAGATTTATGTAATTGATGAATAGAAGAGAACTGGCGACTGTTGGGATAGGAACGTTCTGAAACAGACTATTTGATATAATTCAAATTCAATGCAAAACGAAAGGGCGTCGCAGGATTACATTGGGTGCAATCCACCTGAAATCGTTCACATTAAAGTCTTATGGGCGAGGCCACAGATATATCATCGTCATCATATCCTAGCATTATCCCGTTTGCCCTAGACTTAAGCTTAGGGCCCAGGGTCCGCTTACTGGTTCAACCAGATTTGACTGAATTTCAGTCATTACGTGAAGCGACTGCCGTCTGACCTCCGCAACCCAGAGGGAAACATCATTCTATGGTTAAACCAGCGGTCAGTCTGTTAGAAGGCACTGACATCCTAATAACGACTGCCTTAGATGTTTATGATAGCCGGGACCAACGACTTAACGTGCTTTCCGAGGCACGGAGCAAGCGATATTATAATCACGCACATAACTTCAAAAAGTCATGGATTCACCACCAGGTTTGAACCCGAGGCCCTCTGAATTTAAAGGCAAGGGGTCTCGCCACTGGGCTATCGCCGCTCATATATATACATACATAATATATACCATAGATAACGTGCTGACTTTTGAACACCAAATGTGTAAAAAAATTAAATACTAACTGAACACTGAAATCACGAAGTTTAGATTCACTTACATACATACCCAGGATCCCTATACACCCACACACTATATATTATATCTAATATTTTAATGTGTTTTTGAATACACTACAGAATCGTTAAAGTAATAAATTATAAAATAAATAATAAAAACCTACGGAACCATAAAATACACAACACAAACTTTCATATTTTATTTGTACTTCTGCTAAAACCTGGTTTGCAAGCCATATTATATTTTCATGTAGAACGTATGATAATTTATATGAAATGTGATTTTTTTTCATACCCGAGCAACTCTCGGTAATGGCTGTTAACTGGTGGATGAATAGGCTGAATTCACCAAAATTACGAGCGTTTATCCACATAATTAATTATTTAAACGTGTTTTGAAAGCTATTCGGATTCGTTCGCTGAACTCTCGACTTGCGCACTGGTGAATTCAGATGATCTTTTCAACTTGAATTGCAATTTACTTTTTTTAATTTTGTTCGTTCTTGTGTGCCTAGTATACTGAATATAGCGATGAGATTTGAATGTTAGCTTCTTTTTTAAAAAGTAAGTAGACCTGCAAGTGGTGCACCTGCCGATCAACGGACGAGGCTCTGGCGAACATAAAGTTCCACCAAGCTGCAATAGGCTCGCCACCTATTACGTGTGACCAACAATAAATTTGGCGAAATGTGGGCATACACTATTTATGTATGTATGTGCCCTGTAACATCTTGAAAGCTGGTTTGACCATAGTATGACGTTTCCCTCTGGGTTGCGGAGACCAGACGGCAGTTGCTCTATGTAATAACTGAATTTCAACCAAATCTGGTTAACTCAGTTAGTAGACCCGGGGCCCTAAGCTTCAGCCTGGGGTAACCGGTATAATGCTAGGATATGATGAGGGGGAAATGCCAAGATACAACAGTCTTAGTAATTTAGTCCCAGTTTTTACCCTTTGGGTATGAACCTTTAAAACCAGCGGGCTTATCGTATCAACAACATAGCTTTTTGGCTGCCTACTTTATCGTTACCTCAGCCCCTTAACGTCCCACTATTAAGCACAGGCCTCCAGTCACAACCAAGGTAAAGAAGATTGACGTCATACGTGCACCATGCTGGCCCAGTGCAGATGGTCGAAGGCAGGTGTATAGGGCTCCCCTATTGATTTGATTTTATTCAAACCGCTTAATAAGGCCTTCATGGTTTACCATATAACTTGTAAAATAATAAATGAGACCAATATCTTAAAAACCTTCCGAAGCACGGAAGCGCTTGATGTTAAATGCCACACAAACGGTCACCCATCCAAGGACTGACCTTTATAAACTCAGTTTACAATAAGTAAGTAGATTATATTAGATTTTAAGACATAATTTAAAAAAAGCCGAGATGTGTTTCTAGAAAATTCTTCTCAATGTCGTTGCCTTTTTGGAAGCCTCGTTAGAGTCACCGACAGACTGACTGACTGACGGACAATCCTCTCCCCCTTCAGAATCACGACAGGCTGACTGACAGATCCCTCCTATAAGAGTAACCGACAGACTGATAAATCTTGAAAAAAAAAGCACAACAGATAGATAATCTGACAAACCTTGACAAATTCTGGCAAAGAATCTATTTGCTTTTATTTCCTGATTATAGTACCGCTCATATCTCTTTCAATGTTGTTAAGAAGAAAAATTATGGAATTTTCATTTTGTAAAAATTTGACGAATCTAAATGATCCTGTTGATCTTAAAGACAATAAAGTACATTTTATTTTATTCTTATTTTCTGATTTACTTTGCCTATTCCCGCGGAGCTACAGGTTTCGAATTTCTTTATACAAAACATAAATTTAGACAACAAAAAAGTACGCACATAGGGTGCCAGAAATATATTGTAACGATCCGTCTAAAGCACCTTTGTTCATCGATATTGTTCCACCAATTTTGTCAGCAATCTTTATGGCACAGCCCTATTACCACCCAGGCCATAAATACAAACGGCGAGTCGTGGAACACAACATTTACTAACTATAGATGTGCGTAGGGTTGCCAAATTGTTTTGTCGTAATTGTTATGGATATGTCGTAGGCTGATATTGGAATAAAATATTGGCAAAGTTTAAAAAAAAGAATTTTTGCTTAAAGAAAGACATAATATTTTTATATATTGTTATAAATATTGTAAAATTATTGTTTTAAATTTCAGTGTTTATTCAAGTCTTTATGTTTAAATATAGTTTATTTTTAGACATCAATTCATCAGCTACGTACACGAGTGAACACGTAAAGTCCATAAACGCCTCTAGCAAAGTCTCATTGCGTTCAAATTTAGAGGGCCTTAGGTTCAAACCTTGTGAAATGTAAGCGCGTTACGCAGTTTATTGCTTTTCCATATAATATATCATATTTTCTTCTGGTTCGTTCACACCTAATCGACAATATGTTTCATACAGGCTATTCTAATATGAATGACTTAAAGCATGAATATTGTTATATTATGTTGCATTGTATAGCGTCACAGACAAATGAAGATTGTAACTAACCAATCGATAATTTAAAAAAAGCATAGCCTGTGAGTTTCTTGCCAGTTCTTCTTGCAGAGCGGTGGCTCGGAACTGGCACTTAGATTCACTTACACTTAAATATTTTTGTTTTTTTAAATTGTTTGGTTGCAAGTGAATCTAAGCTTCGTGATTTTAGTATAATTATATTTTATTTGTTTTTGTTATTTTTTTTATAATTTTGACGTTTTCAAGTACTATATAATAGTTTATGAAATAAAAAGTATTTTGACTTCTATGCTCACTGGTTTAACCAGATTTGGTTAAATTTCGGTTATTATATGGAGCGACTACCGTCTGACCTACGCAACCCAGGGGAAGCATCAGTTTAACCAGCTGTCAGGATATTAGAAGGCACTGACTTCCTAATAACGACTGCTTTAGATGGTTATGACAACCGGGAACAACGGCTTGACGTGCTTTCCGAGGCACGGTACAAGCTATAATTACGCACATAACATAAAGTCAAGGTGCGCCACCAGGGTTTGAACCGGACACCCTCTGAATTTAAAGCTATCGCCGCTTTATTGCATACCATATTTTGATTTGTACTAAAGTATTTTATTCATACTTTGACCTTTCCAAATTATAAAAGAATCCGTCACATCATAAATATAATTTTTTTTTTTTTTTTGTTATATTCACCAATTATTTAGTTCCAAGATAAGTAGCATTAAGAACTTGTGTTATGGATACTAAGTAACGGATAAACATACATAAATACTTTATATACATAGGAGAACACCCAGACCAGAACAAATATTCATGTTTATGCACACAAAGATTTGTCCTGTGTGGGAATCGAAACCACGACCTCTGGAGTAAAGAGCTGGTATACTGACCTCCACGCCATATAGGTCGTCAAATTAAATAAAATTATTACGTAGTTTTTTCAAGAGGGGTGCAAAAAAAGTTGTCGTCATGACTTAAAAACTTCAAAAGTTAAAATGCATGACACGTAACGTGAAAAATTGCAACTAATCATATATGCGGAACCTAAAAAAGTAATTTCTCTAAAACCCAGTGGCCAAAGTCTCTCACCTCCGTCCATTTGCAAGGCACAGCAACACCGACCCATAACCATGGATATAACCATTATATCAGAACAACAGCCTCATTATTCATAATTTAATAATGTAATTTAACCTCCGTAGTAAGTAAACAAGTCATTATTTACATGGTTTAATAAAGGCCCCTTCGTCTGGGTCCAAGGGTCCAAGAGCGATTTTTATACACATAATTTTATGTTAATTAACTGGCGGAATTCTGTTTTCATTAAGGGGGCTTTGCTGAAATGTAAATGGTAGAATGATTATGGCGTTTTGTTATTTTGGGTTGATTGTTTTTTTTTTGAACAAATACTTGTTATTAATGTTTTTAGGTTACTAAGTTGTTGGGTGTGTTTTATGTACGCGAATTCTTTTTAGGTCTTGTGCTAGCTTCGAGTAGTATTTAGATAACTGTGCACAGTCTTTATCTACTGATAAGCCACTCATGTGCATGTTTTGGTAGCTTAAGTATATGTAAAGTATCAGTAACTTACCGCGATTTAAATTAGTAAAAGTGGACTATAGCGTGCAGATTAGTATACCTGCACTCCGCTTCTGTGGGTTCGATTCCCACACAGGACAAATTTTTGTGTGCAAGAACACGAATGTTTGTTCTGGTTTAAGTATCACTTATGTATATTAAATTTGTATTAACAAAAAAAAAATGTTTGGTATAATTGTAACAGAATATTTATTCATCCTATTTAAAGTTACTGAAACAGTTATGAATCTTAGTAACCTAATTACTTACATCATAAAACCAAAAATTATAAATATAAGTCTAAATTAATTTATTGGTTCAGGCGTTACTTTGCGGAAATCTGTTGTAAGCAAATGATGGATTAAAAATATATTTGTAACAAATCCTGCGCAATAAAGATAAGATAAGGGGCCTGAGAATATCGTTGTTCTGAGGCTCCTATCTTTAGCCCTGTGTAAGGGCGAAACACGCGTAGTGTTTAATTTTTTCTCTATTTTTCGGGAAATTATAGTTGCGCGGGAATCGCTACAAAGATATTTTTAATTCATCACTTGCTTAAAAGATGATTTCCAACTGTGGGCCCATGAGAATGGTGCCAAGAATGCTGATAACATTTCCTCTTTAGTTATTTATTTATGTTAATTAATTCGTTTATTGCGTGTCACATTACAAAAGACAGTCATACAAGGTAGGTCTACATGACTATCTCCTTAAATAAAAACTAACGAGTCGCTCAATGAAAATGGGTGAATGGGTAGAATGGAAATGAAAGTGGGTGCGCTTGTAGAGTGCTTGTTTTACGGTATGAAGCGCCTTCATTTTTGGACTGCATCGACTGCTTACCATCAGGCAGGATGACGTCCTGCCGGGGTTGCGGGACTGTTCGCAAGGGTTACCGCGGCCTCGGTACGTAGCAAGCTCAAAAAACAAGGAACATGGATGGTTTTTAGTCAGTAGAAGTCTGACACACCCTCCCGCTCCACCCACAGCGAGAGAAGATCATTTGTTGATTTTCCATTCCAAAAAAAAAAGGCGGATGACGTGATGACGAGTCACATTAAAAAAAAAATTGCATCCATCTTTTACATAAATCCCCTTTAGTAACGCTGGCTAACTGCTTTGTAAAAAAAATGGAAACTAAAATTATTTTACGTGCTATATTTTATAACCAATTTTTCGATGGAGTTTAGTTTTTCGTTAGACAGTTTTTCTTATTTCATTTTACAGTCACACACAAATTGCTTTCACTAAAAAATATCACGAACCGGAACTGAAACTATCTTTGAATAGTTTTATATTTACAATTTACATTGTAACATGGAAATTTTAATAGGATTTTTTTTCTTTCGTGCACCAAAACAATAAAATATAATTTTTATTAAAAAACGTAACATTTCACCAGAAGGCTAGGTTTTTGTTTATTTAAAACTATATTGAAATAAATTGTGTTAAAATTATACAACTTATTTAATAAATGTGCCTTGTACAACAAAAGTGTGTTTTGAATGGCTCCACGCATTTATAACTATTTATTTGACAAACAATTAAAATAACTGTACGGTTAAGGTTGATATGACCAATATGGCGTGGAGGACAGTATACCTGCACTTCTCTCCAGAGTTCGTGGGTTCGATTCCCACAAAGGACAAATCATCCGTTCTTTAGTATCCATAGCACAAGGTCGTAAGAGAACATTTTTTATTATTTAATAAATAAATGTTCTCTCATACCAAAAAAATGCATACTACACGCTTGACAATTATTCACATGATAAATTGTAATTGTAGAACATCATTTGTGTTATACGTTGAATCTTTTATTTTTTTTATATTTTCTTGAATAAATTTGATATAATTTGAAATTTGACATTATTTAGTGCTCTGTCACTTTTATGTTTAGATACTTTTGTTTTTTTTTATTAATACTTGGACACTGATTGATCGATACCATCGATGTGCAAAAACACAATCAGTATCCAAATGTATTAGTATCATATTCTAGCAAATAAACACTTATTTTATTATTGTAATAAACATAAATAAATATACAGAAAAACATGAAAACTATAAATAAAAAATGTCTTCCAACTGTTTACTTTACATTTCCTTAATTTCCTGTATATTTATTTTGGTAATCATTTACAAATTGTTTGGTGTGCCGTTACTTAATAAGAGCTCTATTGAGCCACACTTGAATAAATGATTTTAACTTGACTTAACTTTTATAAGCGTTATTTAATTCTGTCCACAATCAATATAGTATAGTTTATTTTGATTTGTTTTGAGTAAATTTATATCATTTTAAAATATTACAATGACTTTAAGAGGTAAATTTTAACAATCTTGTTTTGTTACAAATTTGGGGGGAGTAAATTAATATGTATATATTACATATACTTAACAGTATATGTTATATAGTAAGCATTAGGTAGACTTATTAAGGTAAAGGAAATTAATATACAAGAAAATATACATAACACACAAGACTTGCGAGCAAAACCGCAGGAAGACGACAGTCTACTAAGTATAGATAAAGCTGCATTTAGAAGACTTGCATCTAAAGTTCATTCATCCCTTAATTAGTTTATAAAGCCTTATTAAACGAAACACAGGCAACCGTAATAAGCTAGTTTACTAAAATACTACGTATGTGTTTTGTTTGGGTAATTTTAAAGATTATTTTGCAATATCCTATTCTACTAATATTATAAACGTAAAAGTTTGTATGTGTGGATGTATGTTTGTTACTCTTTCACGCAAAAACTACTGGAGCGATTGTGATGAAACTTTGTACATGTATAGCTGCAGTCCTGGACTAACATATAGGACACTCTTTATCCCGATATTTCCACGGGAACGGGGACCACGCGGGTAAAACCGCAGGGCGCTGCTAGTTTCATATAATTTTTGCCGCTTACCGGGAGCTTCTATGTTTGCCCGAGCCTCATCTGTTGATCGGCAGGTGCACCATTTTCTACCTCATCTAAAGCGGTTATTTTATTTGGTCAAACAGACACACCAAGTTCATTTTTCTGTATAGATGTAAAGGCAATACTATGTATTGAGATTTTAAAAATAAATACGAAACTTAAACCAGCAAAATTGCAAAGCCTGTACCCACTCATCGTAGTAGACTGGGTTAAAGAGCTTTTCAATGTACCGTTTATAGGGGTTGCTGAATTAATTATAGGACTAAAGAACTTCCTCTTTACTGCCAGTTACTCTCTACACACTACACTCGCTTGCCTTTTAAAATGAAATGAACTTTATTGTCTGGGTATTAATTATCTTTATAACTTTAATCAGACACTTTTTATTTCATTAACATAGTACATGAAAACGTCAAAATCTATATCTACACTGAAATCACGAAGCTTAGCATTTACATGCACCAAAAAAATAGGTGTAAGTGAGAATCTATCTAGTTCAGTTCATTGGTGTATAGGGAACCTACTCACATCTAAGCCCAAGCCAACCTCACCTGCAAGTGGTGCACCTGCTGATCAACAGACCGGGCTCTGACGAACTGAACACATCCCGGCAAGCGGCAATAGGCTCGCTACCTATTACTTGGGACCGAATGTAATTGGCGAAGTGTGGGCGTATAATATGTTCTACCGACCCCTTCGGGGAAATAGGCGTGATTGTATGTATGTATTAGGTTTATTGTTAAAGGTCATAAGCCTCGAAATTAGCAGTGAAGTATTAGCTTTTGTCATTTCAATACTGTTTGCGATGCGACGCGACACTTCTATATATTTTATATAAAAGGGACGCGTAAAAGACTTTGACCCGCGCCGCGTCTTACGTCTTTTCTGTGTGTCCAGCGCCTAAGGTTGACTGGTAAAGATTGTCTTTGGCATTAAGTCCGCCCAAGGATGACTTTTTTGTGTACAATAGACTATTAACTTTTTCTTACGGCCAAGAATAGCGCCACCCCTCTCATCTCACGGGGATTCGTAAAAGACAACGAAGAGAAATCCTATCGGATGATGTGCAGCAGCGCCATCTTGCGTACTCGCTTGAACTGCGATCACCAACCCGTCTGCTCATCTTGTTTAATTTTATTCTACAATAAAATTCCAAGCAATATGCAGCAATTAAGCCTTAATAAATTTAAATTAACAATTAAACTCAAGCTATCTTCAAAGGGATACTATTCCATCAAAGACTATGGCAGATAAAAATGCTTGGGATTAAACTGCCGTTTTATACAGGCTATTCTAATAAGAATTACTTAGAACATAATATTGTTAATGTTACATTAAATTGCAGTTATATTAAGCGGCAATAGGCTCGCCACCTTTTACGTGGGACTTGTTCTACACAAATTTGGGAGGTCGTTTCTGAGCAAGACCACTAAGCTCTGGAATTCGCTGCCGGCTCATGTGTTTCTTATTTCCTATGATCCCGGGTCTTTTAAGCGGGGCGTGAAACGGCATTTTAACAGGCCGTCATGAATGGATGCGCTTTATACCGTGCTTATTTCACGTTATGAAGCGCTTTCATTTTTTTTATTGGACTGTATCGACTGTAATCGTAGTCATTATGACGTGTCAAATAAAAAAAAAATTGTCATATAGAAGCAAAGGCAGCAATGTCCACAGAGTAAAAATGTTGGTAAACAGATTGTTAAAATTATTAATTAGATTAGTTTAAATTAAACACACTTATTTGTCAGTACAAAAAAGTACGCATCATTATGCAGTAATTTAAGTTACTATTAGTACTTTTACTTTCATTTTTCATATGAAATACTATAAGAAATAAAATAAAATGTTTAGGATAATGCTGTATGTGCATCTATATGATTCAAATATTGTGGCCATTTTTCTTATGCGATAGAACTTTAGAAAAAATTACTCATCAATGTCTGTAAGACAAATTCACTTAAGAATTCTCTGCCGGCGCATTTGTTACCCAGCTTCGATAGTCCTGGCTGTGTTTATCAAGCGGGGCGTGAAATTGATGAGAAGCTTATGCAGGTCGCCAAAAGTACCGTTTAGCACCGTAGTTTTTCAACGGTACGAAGCGCTTTTCTTTGGTGCTAATACCTCCAATGTAATCTATTGGGGGGGCTAATGTTCAGCAGTGGACATTATACGGCTGATATGGGCGCTTGCGTCGTTTCCGCAGCCTACCAGTCGCTTGCCGTCATCGCTCTCGGTCCGCGCATATCATTTTAGGCATAGTGCTCTAGTATCGTGAGAAGTAATAAGCAAAATTACCACGTATATAAGTTACTTCAAAATTACGCACCCCCGGTGCTACAACGTCACATGTGCAATTTTGTCAAAATAAATCTGATTATGAGAAAAATTACGAATATACCAAACTATAAGATGTTTCGTTTAACTGTGAAATTAAGTCTGAAATAAAGGCTAAAAATATTACTAGTTAATTTCTCAAATTAAGAAGAACTATGTTTTATAACTGGATATTTAAGTTAGAAACACTTCTCCTGGAAGATTAAATTGCGTATGTTATGGTATGAAATGTGTTTTGGTTCTAAAATATGCTAAGTAAGTACACTGTCCAGGTAGAATGTTCCCATTTTTTTTATATACCTACTCGAGAATTTGTTCTTACCCATATCTAGTGTAAATTTCTCATATAAGAGACTGTATGGTTTTTAATGTGAAAATAAATATTTCTTTATTATTTCAACAAAGAATCATTAACCAAGACAGTTAATTAGCTCCCCCGTGATTACCTCAGTGTGCAGCCTTAGAAGATGTGCAATAATGTGTTCCTTGCTTTGAGAAGGTTGTTAATTTAGATCTAAAGGATATATTCTCTTAATTGTATGTGAACACAGTAATTCTGAGATACTAAAGGGAATTTATCCCCTCATATGTGAAACACCGGCTCCCGGTATAAACATATCTTCGCCTAATCGGTTGACGTACCGGGAGCCGGTATGGCAAACTGTGTTCTCATATTCGCTCTAAAAAACTTCATTGTATATACCCTATCCTTTCTAACACGTTACAAATGCATAAAGAAGAAACAGGCTGACTAGTAAAGCCAAAATCTCGGCCAACTTTAGCGGAAAAAATTTAAACAAATGTCAAATGAGAAAATCCAGTTACAGTAAGAGTCTATCTCAAAAATTTGACCATACCGGCTCCCGGCACAACAGATAACGGAAAGTGGGCTAATGTCATTCAACATAAGAGAGGATATGCAGCAATTAGAAGTAAAAGGATAAATTATACGTTTAATGAGGATAGCTTGAATAATGGTAATTTTTTAATAGGTAAGTATATTTCATTCATCATCATCATCTCAGCCATCTGACGTCCACTGCTGAACATAGGCCTCCCCAATAGATTTCCACATTGAGCGATTCTGAGTCGCCTGCATCTATCGGCTTCCCGCCGCCTTGACCAGATTATATATATTAAGTATCATATTCCTAATGAAATATATATATATATAAATATTTCATTAGGAATATGATATTTATTTGACTTTGGAAAAGTCAAGGATTGCCGGAGTTAAGATGAGGCTATAGTTAGTGCATGGTAATCATTATATCCCCCCCGACTGGTCTCCTCCTTGATGTGGTGGCGGCCTGAGTACCCGGTAGAGCAGAGGCTCCTCTGCTCTACCTGCTGAGGAAAATACCTAGAGACCGGCGACTCTGGGTGCCCTGAGTACCGACTACCGGGTAGGGAAAACTAAGAGGGACCTGAACAGGGCGCAGCGGGAGGGCCAGGGGGGCCCGCCAAGAAGTGCCAGGAGGGTCTTAGGCAGGGGCCCCCTCTGTCTAACCATATTATACCCTTCGAAAATTCGGCTTCTTAAAGAGGTCCTCCTGGTTCGGGCCAGGGGGACGGTGGCCGAGGGCGGGATGTCAGACGCTGAAACCCAGGCCCCCCACCCCTTTCAGCCAACAAGCAGCGGGCGTTGTCGTATGATTTTTAGTGGGTATTACTGTTGGCGACCGCGTCTGAGTGTCGTGAGACCCACTCCCACTGTCGGTCCCCCTTTGCCCGAAAGACAGTGCGTAAATGTTATATTTTCAACGTGGTAAATATGATCAGTTTTAGTTCAACCAAGTTAGAGACCTGATTTTCTTTATTAATTGAATCACAAAACAAGTTGCAACTTATGCTAACAAATTAAATAAATTTATAAACTAAGTAGCACCTCAGACTATTTGTTCATACATAAAAACCATATTTCAGACGGGTAGATTAATTATTTCTTTTAAAAATAATTTAATTAAAAGTTATAGTATACATACATACATACATACATACATACATAATGTCACGCCTCTTTCCCGTAGGGGTAGGCAGAGATCACATCCTTCCATTGCTACGATCTTGGCACACACTTTTAGCTTCATTCACACTCATTAACCTTCTCATACACGCCCGTCGGTTTAGGGTACTTTTGACCTGCCCTTTCTCTAACATTTTTTGTATTTGGTCATGGAAGGTCTTACGTGGTCTTCCCCTCCCAACACTTCCATCCACTTGTCCATCATAAATCACTTTCGTTAATCTACTTTCATTCATCCTCTCAACATGACCAAACCATCTAAGCATACCTTTCTCAATTCTTGTCACTATATCATCTTTTACACCAGCTTCAACCCTTATCACTTCATTCCTTATCCTATCACTCAATTTCACACCAAGAATATTTCTGAGAGCAGCTCTCATCTCTACTGCATTAATCTTGCTCTCATGTTTCTTCTGCCATAACCAACATTCGTTCCATACATTAGTGTAGATACCAACACACCTCTATGAACTGCCAGACGTGCCTTTTCAGACCTTCAGACAGTGCCTTAGTATGTATATAAAAAAATAAAAAAGGATAAAAAAATAATAAAAAAAGGATAAAAAAGGATAAAAAAGGATAAAAAAGGAGGTATACAATGTATTGGGTGGATTAAAAAAGTCAACTAGCAGGATGCCTCATATCGGACTCCACTAATGTATATTCGAACCGCGTGGTGGAGTATAACTTCAATAACTCAGAGGATCTTCTTTAACAGATTTAGAAGGAAATATTTGATATGAATATTGCTTGAGACACTGGGAAGCACATAGGACATTAATTGTTAATATTGAAAGGTTGAGAAGAGTGTGGGGCCTAAAAGTCAGAAATAACTGCCACCTGGGCTACAAATATATTTCTATTATAATGGTTACATTATAGAAAACACACACATATACATGCCTGTTTCAGAGGTATATTAAACGCCCACACCTCCCCAAACATGGATATTTTTGGTCTTAATTTATTAAGTGGCAAGCCTATAGGCGCTTACCGGGAACTTTATGTTGGTCAGAGCCTCGTCCGTTGATCAGCATTCCGTGCACCACTTGCAGGTGAAGTTCCCTTGGATTTTTAGGTCTTGGTAGAATCACTATACATCCAAAAAGAATCATAGTTTTTTTTTTATTTATTGTAAAATAATACCTATTTGGCATGAATCTGTTACTTCTCTTAAGACCACACTAGAAGCCTAACGCACTAACGCGTAAATGTCTAATGTACGCTCTCTTTGTTACAGGTGTCATGGATCAGAAGAAAGGACTACCATCTCCTTACAGTTGGCCTTACCACATATAGCTCAGATCAAAGGTTTCAAGCTATACATCTCCAACATTCAGAGGTAATTGTAACATCATCATCACATCTCAGCCCATTAACGTTCCACTATTGAGCACCAGCCTCCTCTCACTTACCAAGGTGCGAGGGTATTAGGTCATACTCCACCACGCAGACCCATTGCGGATTGGCGTAGGCAGGTGTATGGCGTCCTGCTGTTTGAAGTTTTCAAACCGCCCAATTAGGCCTCTAACATGGCTTAACGACTACCACATTTAGTGATAACCGGGACCAACGGCTTAACGTGCCTTCCGAAGCATGAAAACGCTCGATATTAAATGCCACACAAACGGTCACCCCAGTCCAAGGACTGATCTCTGTAAACTCTGCTTTATTCGGTTATCGTTTCCGACCATCGAGCATCGCGGAGCTATGAGCGCTTCACTAAACGACGAATTGTAACAACTACTTCTTATTTCTTGGTCTTTTCTTACTAACCAACGTGGGTTGGATTCAGATCATGTACAGTACGTGCGGCTTGGTTTCATAAAGGCCGGTGGGTGAAGTACTGATACAAGAAAAAGAACATCACATATTATTATTATAATGATAGGAAGGACAGTCGGCTTGACATGACTTTATAAGCCAAAGGGCTGAGTGGTGGCGGCTTATTCAAAGAATAAAACCAACCCGTCTCTTCCCTTGGGTGTCGTAACAGGCGACAAAGGGACTAAAGACTACACATACATCCAACAGCTAAGAGCGGCGACGGGATCACCAACTATCACGCTAAGCACATGTGCAGTTGTTATTTCGTAAAAAGTGTACGGTGACAGTGGACTGCTATTGTGGTCCTTTTTACCTAGTCTCTGACTATCCCTAATAGTGAGTGTATATATGTGAAAGCCAAAGGGATAACCTATCCGACAGATCGGGGCACAATCGGTAACTGTGACAGGACATATTAACATCCTTCACCGTCCTTACTACCTAGTTTCTGACTACCCCTTCGGGTATAATAGTAAAGAGTGTATGTATGTAAAAGCTAAAGGGATAAACTATCCGAGGACAGATCTGGGCACAATCGGTAACTGTGACAGGACATATTAACGTCCTTCATCGGACAAGCTCGGACCTCTCATCACAAACCAAGGTGTGACAGATTCGAGTCATTCTTTGCCACGCGGAACAGACGTTATATTTTTTACTACATAACTGGAAGTGATGGCTAAACGTGCCTTATGCAAGTTCTTCCATTTCAATTAAATTTTGAAAGATATGAAGTATCTACTGATTACTGTAGAAAGTAGTAAGTAAAAAGCAAAAGAACAAAGCAAACTTAAAAAAACACTATATTGGTGTATGTGCAAAATTGTAATTTATTTATAAGTATAAATTAAGTTGAAATTAGAATAAAACAGACTGTGACCCACAGACAAACCAGACAAACCAGTTTGTGGGATATGTTTTTATGTAACTTGCATTATTTCAAGGAAATTAACGTTTTATCTATCTATCTACTGTAAACTATGCTATACTTCACTAAATACTGTGCAGGTTGCTTCACTTGTCTGCATACTGTAGTCAAAAAGTCAAAGTCAAAATACTTTTTATTTCATAAACTATTACATAGTACTTGAAAACGTCAAAATTATAAAAAAATAACAAAAACAAATAAAATATAATTATACTAAAATCACGAAGCTTAGATTCACTTGCAACCAAACAATTAAAAAAAAACAAAAAATATTTAAGTGTAAGTGAATCTAAGTGCCAGTTCCGAGCCACCGCTCTGTAAGAAGAACTGGCAAGAAACTCACAGGCTATGCTCTTTTAAATTATCGATTGGTAATATACATAAATGTTACTATTTATAATAGGAAAAACCACATATAGAGCCGTCCCTTCTTAAAACTGTACCGTAATATCACATTTTTATTTTTGTTCCAGGATTGGACATTAAAAGTCCGCTTTGTACAGAAACGAGACGCTGGCATCTATGAGTGCCAAGTGTCTTCACATCCCCCTACCAGTATATTCCTAAGGCTCGAAGTCGTAGGTAAGTTACGTTTACTATAGCTTGACTGCTAACACTGAACCGCTACGGCATACGAAACAATAAAAACGGCAATGGATGACGAAGTCACATAAAGTTAGGGGGATTATATCCAAGCAACGAAACTAGGCCTTGGGACCAGTTCTTCATTCCTTTCCGATTTTATAATTGGCAACCGAGCCCACGTTCGTTCAGTTATTGGAAACTTGCACTACTGAATAATTTCTAGAGATTTATTTGTCCCAACCAGGCACCTTATGATTGTCAACGCCACGCGCCTTAGCCAATAAGAAGAACGGAATATCACATTATTTCTTTCAACCAATGGGATGACTCCATAAAACTCATTAGCAATAGAAACGATAGCAGACATAGGTCTTTACGGTCAGGCACCTCTGCGCTCTCATCATCATCTGGACCCATTAACTTTCCACTACTGAGCTCGGACCTTCTCTCAGAAACCTAAGTGGTAGGGACCCAGGCCATAGAACAACACGTGAAGCCAGTACGGATTAGCAAGGACAGGTGTGTGGCGTTTTGCTGTTAAAATTCTTCTAGCCGCTCAAGAAGGCCTAACATAGCGTTTTATTATTTTATCAGCCTAAGAAAGTTCACTGCTGAATAGTGGCCTCCCTAAATAGATAACATTCTATTTACCCACAATCACCACGGTGGGCAGGCGAATTGGTAATTGCAGTTCAAGCTGGTATGCAGGATGACGCTGCTGCCCTTCATCCGGTAAAATTTCTCTTCGACGACTCTTACGACTTCCCGTGCGATGATGCTAACATATACAGCTATCATTACGACTACCAATAGTGATCGATACCAACGAGTCTTCCGGAGCACAGAAGCGTTCAACATGAAATGCCACACAAACGGTCACCCATCCAAGGAGTAACCTCAGTAAACTATGTATTACTTCGTGGATCGTTTCCATCCTGAGACTCATATCCTAGCATTAGCCCGGTTGCCCTGGACTAAAGCTTAGGGCCCAGGGTCTGTTCACTGGTTTACCCATATTAGGCTGAATTTCAGTTATTATGGAGCGACCGCCGTCTGACTGCAATCCAGAGAGAAACAGCATTCAATGGTTAAATCAGATTCCATCCTAGGACTACGGAACTATAAGCGGAGCGGATGATCTTCCACCGGGCGGATGGATGTGCCCGGGGGCCGCGGCCCAACCGACGAACGTTGAGTGTTGTATATATAGTTACGAGCTTGAGGAATTACGTTTGCGCGATTCAGTATTTTCATTCAACTTTTACGTTCCGTTCATCGCTTGTACGGTGCTACAACTTTAACGAAATAATCTTTCAAAATAATGCTTTTCCACATGTTTTTCACCTAATAACTGCCCTAAAATTTACTGTTCATTCAATGAGTCACAATTATTTAATTAATATTATCATTATTATTGGCTCATTAGCATAATTATCTTCCGATGTAATGCAATTAATTTCAAACAACAGAAAATAAGCGGTTGTGATCAGTATTACGGTTCAAATTGTCATTTGTTATAGATAATTTTAATTTGTATGTTTAATATCATTGTTACGGATAATAATAGTTAGTGGTCACTAAAAATATTTTTTAAAACCCAGGCTTAACAAGCGATTAAGTTTATTTGCTTAAATTTTAATCACAGTCATTTGCAGTATATTTATGGGATTTTTTTTAAAATGTGACACGTCATAATTACTACACCCTGCCTGATGGTAACCAGTCGATGCAGTCCAAATAAAAATGAAAGCGCTTTATAACGTGCAATAAGCACGATATAAAGCGCATCCACTCATGACGGCCTGCTAAAATTTCGTTTCACGCTCCGCTTAAAAGACCCGGGATCATAGGAAATAGGAACCACATGAGCCGGCAGCGAATTCCAGAGCTTAGTGGTCTTGCTCAGAAACAACTTTCCAAATTTCTTGGTTCGAGTGCTGATAGTCTGCACAGAATGAGGATGGTTTCTAAGACCAGCACGTGTTGTTCGGGAGAGGAAAGGAGAGGGCGGAATGAGATCGAAAAGCTCCAGCATAGACCTTTCCAAAAGTTTTTCATGTTTATCGATCGTAAGCAGTCTGCATCAATCGGCTTTCCACCAACTTGACCAGTTCATTGGCCATTGGAAGGACTTTATAGTCAGTCTTTGCCGAGCTGATCTATAGATGAGCTGTAGTATACTATTTGTTATAGAGTACGATCGTGTTTTGAGAAGTCGTGAAAGTGATAATCCAGGTTATCATTAAATATGTTCATTAGGCCAAGTAAAAGGGTCTTTATGGAGGCATGGAAAGTTCTAACACCAAGAGTAAATTATCAATTTTAATAATTTTGATGTTTATTATTCTTTTTCTTTTTATATACTCCAAGCTTTCTTATTTAGTTTAAGACATTTTGTAAATATTTATAATACTTTAAGTCTCGCACTGCACCCAAAATGGCGCAACTGAAAACTAGCACTGGGAAATTGTCCCAGCAAATGCTGAAAGGGGTCATTTTGGTGCATCATATAATAAATTTTATAATTATTGTAAAAAGTTCCTATTCACAAATTTTATGATGCACCAATAAATGATTATAATTACTATTAATATAACAATTTATCAAAAGAAATGCTTTGAAGCGAAGAGAAGCCAAATTTCTTGTGTTACAAAAATCATCCCTGAGTTATCACAAATTGGTTCATAACTCTCGGTGCTAGAATATAAATGGACTTAATCTTTGGATTTTGCGCAAGAGAATTTATGTCCTAAGCGTTTGCGTATGGGACCAATTTGCTTAATTTGAATTTGGATTCTTACTTGGGTAAGGATATAAGGGACTAAGAAGTATTTTATTTGGGGCATGATGCAGTTTTAAAATTGCCGGCGCAGCGCTTGTGATATTTTTCGTGTTGCAAGTATAATACTTTGCTTTTGCTTATATAAGTAAAAGGGGGTAAAGGGATCCTGCCACCTAGTTTGGAGGCCAAGCCAACCTCACCTGCAAATGGTGCACCTTCCAATTAAACGACGAGGTTCTGGCAAAAATTGAAGTTTCCAGTAAGCGGCAATAGGCTCGCCATCTATTACGTGGGACCAGAAACATAATTGGCGAAATGTGGGCGTATAATATTCACCAGATTATCCCTTCGGGAAAACAGGCGTGATTTTATGTATGCATGTATGCAAGTATAATTATGTACAATGGTAGTACTACTACCAAAAAAACCAACCAGTGACATATTTCTTGCCGGTTCTTTTACGATCAAGCTCCCGCCCGCAGTGAATGGGCGCGTTAGTTTATAAATATGACATTCATAAGTGCTCTATTGAGCCAAACTTGAGATGTTGATTTCAGTATGGCGTGGAGGCGGGTATATCTGCACTCCGCTCCTGATGTCGTGGGTTACATTCCCACGCAGGACATATATTTGTATGCATGAACATGAATATTTGTTCTGGTCTGGGTGTTTTCCTATATATATTAAGAATATATTTAAGAGAGCGGGTATTCTCGCCACCACGCCATATCGGTCGTCAAATAATATGTGTTTATTTATTATTACGAACTCATGTTTTGACAAATTAACACGTAGGAACCCCATAAACAACTCGTAGAAAGACTTTAGTCAATATCAACAGCTTCACACAAGATGTTAATAGCTTTTTTTTACATGTAAATGAAAAATATGGTCCGTAGCTGTATACTATGGTAGGCGTAGATTAAAACCGATATACAATTAATAGTGTAGAAAAAACTATGAAATAAGCGATTCAAGCATTTTACCGCTGGCTTACAAAAATTAACCTTTTGTTTTAAATTTTAAAAAAAAAATAGTAACCATAACCTTAATCATTATTATTTATAGGAAAACCGACCTTGTAAGACCAATTTATTATCTTCAATTTTTTGGAAGACCAACAGCTGAAATATACAAATAACTATAAAAAACGTAAAGCCAATAAACAACGGCACGTTCAACAAGCAAATCAGCGGCAGAATATTGTAACTTTTTTCGTTTAACCTTAGAAATTCAAACTAAATACTTGACTAAAGCAATTTTTAAATCCAAGGAATTAAGCAAAAGCTATTTAAATTTTTTCAAATGCACCCTCTCGATAGGACTAAAGGAAATTGCCACTTACAAGCTCCTCCTTTTGCCATGTAGTTAATTGTCACTTCCCACCATCCGCAATCCTTTGTTTGGTCTGTCGACTCTCCTAGTTCCGCTGGCCAATCCAATTTGCTTGCTATCACCCCATTTTTGTCTCCACTCTAATTCAGCATATGAATTGAGTTAAAGTCTGCTTTAGTAAATCTCGAAAATTTTATTCGACATGTACAGATGAGAAAATTATAGCCCAATTATAACTCTCACTACATTAAAGTATAGGTGTATAAGGTTCCTACCAAGATCTTACGAGCCCAAGCCAACCTCACCTGCAAGTGGTGCACCTGCCGATCAACGGACGAGGCTTTGGCAAAAACTAAAGTTTTCAGCGGCAAGAGGCTGGCTACCATTACGTGGGGCCAATAATATAACTGGCGAATATGCCCCTGCTTACCCCTTCGGGGAAACACGGAAGATCAGCGTCGTGGCATCCTATGGTGTCCGACAGTGTGCTGAGTGGACACCGTTTCAGTACATGGTTTAATGTTATACTTTGCTAATGTAAATTTAATCGTTGCTTTTTTGTGTATTAATTTCTATGTTTATGTTTCCATGTTTATTTGTACTGAATAAATTTATTTTCTTTCTTTCTTTTCTTCTTTCTAATATTATGTATGTATGTATATATGTGCATTTACAAATAAAGCGATGCCATCAGGTCTTGTCGCAGCATAAAAACAATTAATGCTAGATTGTCGGATGTAACTTTAGTATTTGTCAAAATCTGTGTCATTGCATAATGCGATCCGACCCTCGAGAACATCGCATCTTGTCGCATTTTGGGGGGCTTAATGCTAGATAGTCGGAAGATATGAATATCCGCCGCTAGGACGGTAGGAGTAAAATTTTTAAAAAATTACCCTGTTTTATGTACTTAAAAAATGTGTTTGTATGGCGCTTGCTAGTATTATATTGTGATCTTAGTTTAGTAAGTAAAATTTTGTTTCTCAATAAGTGAGTACCTATTGTAATTCTAATAAAAAATAATAAAGTTCTGTAACCATATATGGAAAAAGCGAAGGCCTTCTAATAGACAAACCCGCATTTCCAACGAACTGGAGATCCATCTGTAAGATACAGATGGATCTCTATCTCATTTATGGTACTATGCCCTGCTTTTTTGTAGCTACGTTAACAAAATTAAAATCTATGAACCCACTTGATTGGAATAAAAGAAGTTTCCACTTACATGCTCCCCCCTTTGCCATGTAGATAATTGTCAGTTTCTTAAATCCCCAATTCTTTGTTTGGTCTGTAGTCTCTCTTACTTTCGCTAGCCGAAGCAATTAGCTTGCTACTCTATTTTTTTCTCCATGAGTCATGAGTGGATGCGCTTCATACCGTGCTTATTTCACGTTATAAAGCGCTTTTATTTTCTTATTGGACTGCATCGACTGCTTATCATCAGGCAGGATGTAGTCATTATGACGTGTCACATTAAAATAAAAACAATTCAGCATTTGAATTGGGTTAAAGTCTGGTTTAGTAAAACTCCAAATAAATCATTCGACAATGTACAAATTATTGGTAATTGCCATTAGGGGTCGCAGTCCATCAAAAATAACGGTGTCATTAATGCTAGATTATCGGACGATATCAAAAAGAAGGCCAGACCTTCGTTTAAAAGATAAATCTTCATGTTCCACCTAAAAAAAAAATTGGTTGCCTGTAAAGTCGGTATACGGGCGAAAGTTTTACGTGACAACGACTTTGAGTGGTAAAATAATTTTAATGTGAATATTCATTCGAATAGTAGGAAGAAGGATGAAATAATAGTAACAATTTAAAACATTTATTTATACAAAGAATTATATTTATGTCTGTCTCTCTCGCTCTTAGGCGGGCTAACCATGCCCGAGTGGAAGGGACGCGTGCCTCTCACTCGCTCTCATTGTGAGCGCATAACGTGAGCGGAGCGTAACGCAGTTTCTTGAAGTGTCACCCGGCAAACCAATTTATAAGACGGTGTCACGTCAAAATTGTCGATACCATTTTAAAATGCTGGCATATCCCTAATCATATCTTGCGCAGCGTAATGCTAGATTGTCGAACGGTATTAAAAAGACGGCCAGACCTTCGTCCAGCAGATATAATTATTATTGCATCTAGAATGATGCTGTTTAGAAGTTTATGCCAATGTAAAAATAAAAAGAATAACTATGAACCCACTTGATAGGAATAGAGATAATTGCCTCTTATATGCTTCTCCTTTTACCATGCAGTTAATAGCCACATCACACCATCCATTGTTTCGTTTCGCGAATCTCCAGTTCCTCTTCCCATTCTTTCGCAAGTCATGTCCAAGACTTAATGCAAGATGTACAGACATTAAATTTGGTAATAGTGTAAATCTTAGTCATTGCATTGTGTGATCAGATCCCTAACCATATCTTGTTGCAGCGTTGGATAATATAAAAATGAAGACACGGCCAACTTCTTACATATACCACACCATCACTCCCCGATCGGCCGAATGCACATCGGCCTTAATGCTTTCCTGTGTCAGTACCCTGACTGTGACATATTCGTAGACAGCTGGGAATCAATCCAGGCAAAATTGTCGTCTTTTTGTGAATATTTATGTCCTCTTTAATTATATTTTTTAACTATATATGCATGTAAAATTACTCACTGAGTTAGTTATTGTAATTATTAGTGTATTATTGTAATTGGTCAGTACCCTGACTGTGACATATTCGTAGATAGCTGGGAATCAATCCAGGCAAAATTGTCGTCTTTTTGTGAATATTATGTCCTCTTTAATTATATTTCTAACTATATATGCATGTAAAATTACTCACTGAGTTAGTTATGGTAATTGGGCCAGACCCGTGTATATAATACAAATCTATCTATATATATCTATATCAGCCCGTTTTGCGCCCGTCTTCGGACATGGGCCTCCTCCCCAGCTCTTGAATTTGGGGAGGGGGGGTAGCCAATAATCACCACGCCAGCAACGGCGGATTGGTGATCGCAGTGCTGAAACCGGTCTTGATGGATTCCATCGCCGCTAACAGGTACTCATTTTCTTCAGCCATACTCCTCTGTTTGAGGTCTGCCTGGATGAACGCTGGCAGGCTGCTGCCCTCTGCCAGGGCGATGCACTTATTTAATGGCGGTGCAAGCTCGCCATGTCGTAAGATATTTAGCGGGTAGTGTGGTATTTCTTGGAGATATCTGTGCCGCGAGATATCCCACCACACCCTGGTACCTTACCGCTTCGGTCCGGGACTGCTTATTTGGTAAACCTTATTCACAGCTATCCTGCATATCTGCAGGACGTTCCACTATCCGCCACCTGTGGACCCGGTAGGTAGCCGAAAGCTAGCCCCCACTTAATATCCCCCATATAATACAAATAAATAAATAAAAAAAATAAAAAAATATAGCTTCATCTAGAAAAAACTGGATATCCATCTGTTTACAGTTCACGCAAATGTAAAAACAAAAGACGAATAATGAACCCACTCGGTAGGAACAGAGGAAATTGCCTGTTATACGCTCCTCCTTTTGCCATGTAGATAATTGTCACATCCCACCATCCGCAATCCTTTGGTTTGCCGACTTTCCTAGTTGTGCTATCCAATTTGCTTGACCCCAATTCTTCTGTACACTTATTCTGCATTTGAATTGTATGAATTATCTAAGTCTGCTTTTGTTTTGCGTGAGTAAATGCATTAAATTATAATAATCTAAACAAAAAAAGGCAGCACAACATAATCTTAACAAAAAAAAGCAGGACATCCATCCATTCTAGGACAGAACTCTGTATGAACTTTACTTCACTGATCCATTCTTATCACATAGTACTACGAAGCTACGAGCACTTCTATAAATTTCAGATACTCTTAAACAAAGTTAATATGTACAAAATTAACAAAGAGCTACCAGTAATTAACTTCCACAAAATAAACCTTTTCCTTAATATCTGAAACCCTCTTTAACATTCTTAAAGACCGTTCTAAAACATACTTCGTTCGAAGTATTTCTCCTTTGGATATAGTCTTTTAATTAAATATTATAATTATTCCTTGAGCTTAAATGCTAATCGAGCACAAATCTTATAATCAAATGTTTATTATATTTCAGAGGAGCTTTTAGCCGTATTATTTTCAACTAGTCTACCAAGTAGTCGTGGGTTCAATTCCTATATAAGAAAAATACTTTTATAAGCATAAACAAGAATATTTGATCTGGATCGGGTAACATACATTACAATCACGCCTGTTTCTCCGAAGGGGTAGGCAGAGACATAATATACGTCCACACTTCGCCAACTGTGTTGTTGGTCCCACGCAATAGGCGCGGGCGGGGTGTCAGAGCTGCAACCCAGGTACTGACACCCCGCCTCTTTCTCAACAAGCGGCGGGCGTCGTCGGAAGATTTTTAGTGGGTATTACTGCTGGCGGTCGTGTCTGCGGTGGTGAGCCCCACACACCTCTCTCGGTCCCCCTTTGGCCGGGAGACAGTGCGTAAATGCATTTTGTTACCGACGTAAATCAAAAAAAAAAAAAAGGGTTCTAGAGATGATGATTACTGCTGGCGGTCGTGTCTGCCGGTGGTGAGTCCCACACACCTCTCTCGGTCCCCCTTTGGCCGGGAGACAGTGCGTGAATGCATTTTGTTTCTCTTGCGAGTAATATTTATTAATTTCAAGTATGTATTGTAAAAAACTATTAGAGTAAGTTTAAAAGTTGTATTACACTATAATATTACAAGGGTTGCGGGATTGTTTGAAAGGGTTACCGTGGCCTCGGAACCTATCGGTCAGAAAAGGAACATGGATGGTTTAGACACACCCTTTCGCTCTATTCACAGCGGGAGACGGTTACTTGAACCGAAAAAAGTATACATATTATTATTACAAGCACTAATTATTACTATTAGTCCTATGGTGCCCAACAGTGTGCTGAGTGGACACCGTTTCAGTACATGGTTTAATGTTGTATTTTGCTTGTGTAAATTTAATCGTTGCTTTTTCTGTATACTTACTATGGTTTATTTGTACTGAATAAATTTTTTGTCTTTCTTTCTTTCTTTCCTCTTAATTATTTATTGGCTGAGTTAACAGTCTCTGTAAATTTAAAAGAAAGAATGAAATACATGTATGCAGCACATAACATAAAAAGTTCTTCTTGGCGGGAAAGTGAAGCGACATGTCTGCAGTTTTGTTTTATTTTTTAGAATTTATAGGTGGATTATTAAGTGTTTGTGAACGTACATGAGTTTAAATTCTCTAAAGAAGTCCATGTGAGATCTCAGTAAAGTCCTATACCTTCACTGGGGACCCAAGAGTTTTAAGCCTGTCTACATACATACACACATACATAATGTCACGCCTCTTTCCCGTAGGGGTAGGCAGAGATCACATCCTTCCACTAGCTGCGATCTTGGCACACACTTTTAGCTTCATTCACACTCATTAACCTCCTCATACGCGCCGGTCGGTTTAGGGTACTTTTGACCTGCCCTTTCTCTAACATTTTTTGTATTTGGTCATGGAAGGTCTTACGTGGTCTTCCCCTCCCAACACTTCCATCCACTTGTCCATCATAAATCACTTTCATTAATCTACTTTCATTCATCCTCTCAACATGACCAAACCATCTAAGCATACCTTTCTCAATTCTTGTCACTATATCTTCTTTTACACCAGCTTTAACCCTTATCACTTCATTCCTAATCCTATCACTCAATTTCACACCAAGGATATTTCTGAGTGCTCTCATCTCTACTGCATTAATCTTACTCTCATGTTTCTTCTGCCATAACCAACATTCGCTTCCATACATTAGTGTAGATACCAACACACCTCTATGAACTGCCAGACGTGCCTTTTCAGACACTTTCTGGCTGCTTACAAAAGCGTGAAGTGCCCCATTCAACATGTTTCGAGCATTCACTCTTCTATCGATATCGCTTTCACACTTTCCATCTATAGCCTGTCTATGATCGTATAACTAAAAAAGAGTTATTTTATTTTAAATCTTGTGACTGCAGAACACAGGTTTTTGTAGGCTTGTCAAATTGTTTATCTACTAAGTTCATTTTCTTGTAACTGGCAGGAGATAAAATTTACTTTGACGGTTTTCTTGCCCCTTCTTTAACGATCAAGCTTCCGCCCGCAGTGAATGGGCGAGCATATTTTTAAGTTTTGACCTTCATAAGAGTTGTAATGAGCCAAACTTGAATATATGATTTTGAATTTGACTTTAAGGGGGAGGGACTTGCATTGATCTTCTTTATCACCACCCATTCTTATTTACTGTGAATTAAATATAATTAATATATTCACAAACTGGTCACTGGCTACATGTGCTAAACGCACGAAGCCATAACTTGAAAGAGTAAGATAAAAAAAAAAGAAGTGCTCAACGCAAATATTTTATAACATACAAGTTCTGAAATAAAATGGTACCTACTCAGCTATAAGTCTAACATTCAATAATTTAATAATAATATTATACAATGTTGGATAGTTAAAGAAAACTTTAAAATCATTATAACAAATCGCAAAATAACTTCTGTAAACTCCATTTTAATTAACCTGCTTGCGAGTTAGGATAACTGAATAACAGAAGCTACATTCAATGATAGCGAGGATAAACTTTAACTGTTCAGTTATCCTGATGATTATAGTTAATTTTTAAACTACGTAAAAACAAATCTTGTATAACACTTATAGGAGCTTATTACATAACAAGATCTAAAGTTAATCTTAGGTTTAAAAAAAAAAAAAAGAAAAAAAACTTTATTTTTTTTCCTCAAATTTAGATTAAAATGGTTATAGTGTTGTGCTCACCTATAAGAGACATGTATATTAGATTATAGTTTTTAAACTTAATTTTGTATTTACAATGTGATATATATATATATATATGTTGTTGGTGTGCCTTAATATATAAATAGGTTCAAAACGAATGCTGTCACTTTTATTTGATAAAATGAAGACAGTGACAGCACTAGAGGTCGGTCCAAAAATGTAACTGGACAGTTCAATTATTGGACCAATTTTGAAAAATTCGTTCACATACATTTAAAATTATGCTTGAATCACTACATACTCGTAGTATAAAACAAAGTCGTTTGCCTCAGTCTGCCCCTGTATATTTATTTATTTAAACTTTATCGCACAAATTAAAATTAAAATGTACAAAAGGCGAACTTAATGCTGCAAGGCATTCTCTACCAGTTAACCTTTGGGTTAGCAGAAAAGTATATGCTATCTTTAAAACTATGCAACGGATTTTAATGCGGATTTTTTCTTTATTGTACAACCAAAAAAGTCATAAACTCGGTGAAACTCTTTGGAATGTGACGACATACTTTTTTAAATAAGATACAAGTAAAATACCCAGAAATCGTGAAACATTTCGACAAACATTTTGGCGGGAAAGTTAAGCGTCATGTCTGCAGTTTTGTTAAGCTATTGTATAGCTTCTATCGCTGGCTTTGAGCGTGGAGACTGAATCCAGAAATTTCGTAACGAAATAAAAACCTAACACCCCCCACTCCCACCGGCACAGCGGTGATAATTTTTAGTTTTTCCATCTATCGATAAATAGCAGACCTTTTATTGAATTTCTGAAATATCACGCTTATCTCTTTAGTGCAGCAACCCGCCTTTAGGCGGCATTGGTTGTATCGGCGTTACTTAGTTTTTCCATCTATCGATAAATAGCAGAACTTTTAATGACTTTTTGAAATATCACGCTTGTCTCTTTAGTTCAGCAACCCGCCTTTTTTTATCGGTCACCACGCTCAAAGTGTAGCGCTTAAATTAATATCAAAGAAAAAAAATACTGCATAAATAAATAATTATAATTGCATAAGTTGATAAAAAATGCTATGCAAATAGCTTTACCGCGGCAGTCCGAGTGCAACACGTCTTTTTGATTTTAAAATTTGTTATATTTTGAACATGAATGTGTAATAACAGTGGATTAGTAACCGTTAAGTGTTTATGAATGTACATGAGTTTTGGTAAATAAAACAAAACAGTTTAACATCACTTTTCAAATTCTCTCAAGAAGTCCTTGTGAGATCTCAGTATAGTCCCACATCTTTACTGAGGACTCAAGGGGTTAAGGGAGAAGGCGTCTCATTTACCATTTATCAACTTTATCACCACTTATTCTCATGTACTATGAATTATATGTATATATATATATAAACCCGGACGAAGCCATTCTTTATTAAAAAAAACGACAGTGCGTTTAAGGGTCGCGGCTATAGGCAATGACCTAAATAAAAATATACTAAAATATTAAGGTCACCTTTTCCTGTAACTGTTTATAATGGCACGAAGGTTGATTAAATTTACTCCTCTTTTTAAGTATTTATACCACAAGAGACACATATTTGTGTACATGAAAATTATTATATAACTTGCTCTGGGTGATGCCTATGTATATTCTTGTATGTATTTACAGAAAAAGGTATTATGTATATTTTTCCCCATTGCTTAGTGCCCATAGCACAAGCTCTGCTTTGTAATATATATTACAAAACGATAAATGAAATGGAAGCGCTATATACGGTGTTTATTTACAAGGTAGATGTTGTGTGTAATTGGTTGAATCCCCAAATATTTCTGTTTACAATAAAGATCTCAGAAGCCCAAGCCAACCTCACCTCTAATTGGTGCATGATTAACAGAAGAGACTCTGGCGAACTTAACAAATGCCGGCAAGCGACAACAGACTAGCCACCGATTACGTGAGACCAACAATATAATTGGCGAAGTGTGGGCGTATAATATGCCTCTGCCTACAACTTTGGTTTAACAGGCATGAATGTATGTATGTATTTACAGGTTGTGTTCTTATATCTTGTGACTGTGGAAGAAAAGATTTTATAGACTTATCAAATCTATATTGTGTCTTAATATTAAATAAATTTTATGTAACTGGTGAGAGAAAGAGTCAGCTTGACGAGCTTCTTGCCCAATTCTTTTACGACCGATATGGCGTGGTGGCGAGTAGCACTCCGCTCCTAAGGTCGTGGGTTTGATTCCCACACAGGATAAATATTTGTGTGCATAATATATTAACATACATACATACATACATTCACGCCATTTTCCCCGAAGGTGAAGGCAGAGGCATATTATACGCCAACACTTTGCCAATTATATAGTTAGTCCCACGTAATAGGTGGCGAGCCTATTGCAGCTTACCGGGCACTGTTATATTCGCCAGAGACTCATCCGTTGATCAGCAGGTGCACCACTTGCAGGTGAGGTTGGCTTGGGGTCCTTAGGTCTTGGTAGGATCCATATACACCACATGCACATGCATATATAAATATTTGTAAATTATATCTTTCATAAGATCAAAAACATTTGTGGTTGAAAGCACATTTTATCAATATAATGTTATTTTGTTAAAATTATTTTATCCTCTAGTTTGAGTATGTCATCATCATCATCATCACAGCCCATTAACGTCCCACTACTGAGCACGAGCCTCCTCACACAAATCAAGGTGTGAGGGTATTGGGTCATACTCCACCACGCTGACCCAGTGCGGATTGGCGGAGGCAGGTGTATGGCGTCCTGCTGTTAGAATTTTTTAAGCCGCCCATGAGGCCTCTAACATGGCTTAACGACTACCACATTTATTGATAACCGGGACCAACGGCTTAACGTGCCTTCCGAAGCACGGAAGCGCTCGATATCAAATGCCACACAAACGGTCACCCATCCAAGGACTGACCTCTGTAAACGCTGCTGTACTTTGGTGATCGTTTCCAACCACCGAACACCGCAGAGCTACGAGCGCTTCATATTATTCATCATATTAGAGTATGTCATGCTCACTTAAATATCTTTGCGGTGGTGGCGTCATGCGTCCGGTCGTTACGTTCCCTAATAGGGTTGAGCAAAACGATGGCTGGTTCATGCGTCATACTCGGATGCTGCCAGTGGGAACTGGACTGGTCTGCTCATGTCTACTATGTTTATTCGTAATTATGCTCATATAACTAAAAAAAGAGCAAGATTTTGAGTTTTATTCAAAATAACTATCCCTCCGTTCCCTCTCCCCCTTCCCTTCAGTGAAAAAGTTCTTTAGAATAAAGCCAAGCTGCAATTAATTAAATGTTATTAGAATCGGCTCTTACTAAAAGATACAGGCTTAACAAATAAACTGTAGTTGGTTAGTTTATATGCATATCGAACAAAAAGTCCAAACACTCCGTATTCATTTTGATATTCCAATCCCGACGAATATAATTTAGGTTTCCATACAAACAAACAGTACATACACGGAGCCAGAAGGTATTTCTAAAAAGTTCTGTTGGGTTTTGCGAATCATTTGCATTTTGTTATGTTTGAAACTGAAACGGTGGTTTTGTAACAGTTACTATGTGACTATCATATTTTACTGTCCTTGAGTGTCATGTCATGGACGAGCGACGATAGCCAAGGAGCGAGACCTAGCCTTTAAACTCAGAGAGACCCCGGTGACGCACATATGACTTTTCGAAGTTATGTGCGTTTTATCGCTCACTCCGTTCCTCGGATAGTACGTTAAGCTATTGGTCCCGACTATCAAGAACATCTATGGCAGTCATTATTAGAATGTCAGTGCTATCTAAGATCCTGACAGCTGGTTCCATCATTGAATAATGTTTGCGTTGCGGAGGTCAGACGGCAGTCGCTCCATGTAATAACTGAAATTCAGCCAAATCTGGTTAAACCAGTAAGCAGATCCTGACCCCCCCCCCCCCCCCCCGACCTTGTCGTGGTGGGGGGGCTGAGTACCTACCGGTAGGGCGCAGAGGGCGCTAGGGAAAAGGTAACACCCAGAGATTGGCGACTCTGGGTGCCCTTAGTACTGACTACCGGGGGGGAAACTAAGAGGGACCTGTGGAGGGCGCAGCGGGCGGGCAAGGAGGGCCCGTCAAGCAGCGCCAGGAGGGCCTTAGGCAGCAGCTCCTGCTGTCTAACCATGGACCCTCCGAGAAGTCGGCCACACACGCTATGGTCGCACAGGGAGGTGGGAGGGGTGCGTCCACTGCGTCTCTCTGAGGAGGTCCTCCCGGTTTTGGTCCGGGGGACGTTGGCCGTGGGCGAGCTGTCAGAGCTGCAACCCAAGTACTGGCCCCCGCCTCTTTCTCAACAAGCGGCGGGCGTCGTAGGAAGATTTTAGTGGGTATTACTGCTGGCGGTCGTGTCTGCCGGTAGTGAGTCCCACACACCTCTTTTGGTCCCCCTTTGGCCGGGAGTAAGTGTGTAAATGCATTTTGTTACCGACGTAAATCAAAAAAAAAGTTAGCAGATCCTGAGCCCTAAGTTAAAGTCTATGGCATCCGGGGTAATGCTAGTATGTGATGAGTGTCATGTAATGTTAATTGGGCTATACGCGTGATTTATCTTCAGGTGGGTTGTGAGGTTTCGTTCTGGATTCGTCTTCTTGTCTCTTGTCCTTGTAGTACTGAAAGGAATGGCTTTTAATACATTTTTAGTGAAATGGTGATTCTGTATTGATAAAACTGACGGGCCATAAATGGCAAAATTTTTTGATTGAAGAAATACACAAAGTTAAATTTCTATTTTTGTTCACAGAGGCTCGAGCACAAATTTCAGGTCCCACGGAGAAGTATCTCAAGCCTGGGTCCACGCTGCGGCTGCAGTGTTCCGTGGTGCAGACTACAGAGGCCCCGGCCTTCGTATTTTGGTAAGGAGTTTTATTTTTATATGTCACATTCTGCCTTACGGTAAGCAGTCAATGCATTTCAGAACAGTAGTAGCAACAAGCGCACATTATAATGAAATACACTGTGTGACACCATAGTATGCATTTGAGTTAAGTCAATAATTAACAATTCTAATTCATTGTGTCCTAGCCTGAAAGCAAGAGGCAGCCGTTAATGGGCTTAGATGATGAATCCCCAGCTCCTATAAACTTCAAACCTAAAATTACTTAGATGACCAGTCTAAATGAAAAAGGAAGGACAAGGAAGGAAAAACGTTAAACAGTGAAGAAAATTGTTTTGGAAAATCGTCGAATCACTATCAGAGAAGTTGCTGAGGATGTTAATACACATGTTTCACCGTATGGCACTGACATCATTTTATTTGTTTTGAAACACTTCATTTTATTTTTTACACAAAATTCGATGCAAATTATTTGATTTGCCGAGCACGCAAAACACTTATAACCTTTAAGCCACTCACAACCAACTAAAAATGCAATATACTTGAAACTTGATTACGTTGCCCGCGAAATTTAAAAGTCACCTTACTTTTTGAACACTAGCCAGTGAAACTGGAAAGACGTAATAGTAATTCTAGTATGTAAAGATGTACGTATACTAAACTACAGAATGCACCAAGATTAACCTCATATTTTATTGCTTGCACTTATACTAGATATATTGCTTTCCATATCGCAAGTGGGTAGTTCTGCAAAATAAAGCATTCTGTGCAAGTTAACCCTAGAATTCTTGCTCTAGCGACCAACCCGCGAATTCGTAAATAAAAAAAAAATTTTTTTTTTATTTACGTAAACTTAGCCACATTTACATTAAGCTAAAACTATACCCTACATATATACATACATACATTCACGCCTTTTTCCCCAAAGAGGCAGGCAGACATTTATATTTCGTAGTTGGCAATGTCCTACTATAGAATTATTACGATATCCGTTGAAGCGGCCACAGCCCAGTAGCGAGACACATTGTCTTCAAATTCAGATGGTCTCCGGTTCAAACCTTATGACTTTTCGATGTTGTGTGCGTAGTTATCGCTTGCTCCGTGCCAAGTGGCAGGCGTTATTAGGAAGTCAGTGCCTTCTAACATATTGACAGCTGGCTTACGGAGGTTGCGGAGGTCAGACAGCAGTCGCTCCATGAAATAACTGAAATTCAGCCAAATCAATAAACCAGTGAGCTGACCCTGGCAATGGAATAATGATATGATACGATAGGAGAATAATTACGATGTCCATTATTGTGCTATGTCACCCTAAGCTCAAAGTTATCATTATGGAAAAGTAGATGACAGATATTATTGTATTAGGTAATTGCTCAACGATATTATAGATTTGGTTAGCAGACATATTGTAATCCTCCTACGCTGTCTCCGGTTTGTCTGTGGGCGGCGCCGTATCTTTTTCCTTCCATAATTACCTCTGTTATATTTTGTCTTCGACTACCTTCTCCGTAAGGAAACTCAATCGATAAAGTTTAACTTTGTTACTCTTTCGATCCTATAATTGAATTCTTTTAGCAATTCGACAGATATGGATTTAGGTCAGTATACTTGCACTTCTCTCCAGATGTCGTGGGTTCAATTCTCACATAGGACAAATCTTTGTGTGCATGAACATGAATATTTGTTCTAGTCTGAGTGATTCCTATATATGTTTATTATGTAATTATAAGGAAAGGGTATTTTAGTATGTTTATCCGTTCCTTAGTATCCACAAGTTTTTAATGATACTTATTTTGGAACTAAATTCATAAATTCATATTCATTTATTATTATTTATTTATTATTATTTATTTATTCAGTAAGTACAGGTTATAAGAACTTATTTATAACATAGTCCCACAAAACCGTGAGTACGGTTTAACTGCGGGGTCTGATTCTCCGTACATTTATCGTCTATATATATTTAATTTTAAATATATAATTAATTTTTAGTTCTGACAAAGCCAATACATTAACAAAAAATTATATTAAATCTAAATAGTATTGTTTTAGTTTTCTCTTAAATTTAGACTTACTATCTATAAAGGTAATGTCCTCTGGCAGACTATTTAATAAATATGGCACGTTTTTTCAACGTTCTGTCACCATAGTAGTAGTAATTTATTCAAGTTTGGCTCAAAAGAGCTCTTATGAACGTCAAAACTTAAAAACTAGCGCGCCCATTCACTGCGGGCGGGAGCTTGATCGTAAAAGAACGGGCAAGAAAATCGTCAAGGTTAGTTTTTTCTCCCGCCAGTTACAAGAATATGTACTTAGTAGTAAACTAAATAATTGGTGTGAGTGTATGGGAATTTTAATTTAGTATATATTTTTCGGACGTCGTCTCCCACCCGGACGTGACCAAGAGCATTCATTTTTGTTACCACATGTGTCGAGAGACACATGCTCTTTACCACTCTCCTATAAATTTCTTTAGGTTACAAAATATTATAAACAAAAAACCTATTTCACAAAATAAATTGAATACTGAATAATTAATTTACAAACAATGTTACTTCTTTTTCTACGATAGGAGTTCATTGTTTTATTAACTACATACATACATTCACGCCTGTTCCCCCGAAGGGGTAGGCAGAGGCATATTATACGCCCACACTTCTTCAATTATATAGTTGGTCCCACGTAATAGGTGGCAAGCCTATTGCCGCTTGCCGGGCACTGTTATGTTCGTCAGAGCCTCGTCCGTTGATCGGCAGATGCACCACTTGCAGGTGAGATTGGCTTGGGCTCATTAGGTCTTGGTTGGATCTCTATACACCATACTATAATTAGTTTGATAAACTAATTATTTCGTAACAAGAGTTGTGATATAATTAGCAACATAATTGATTGACGTTAATAATGTTATGCTACGAAAGTGATACTTTCAATTGATTTTAAATTGGATAGTGTAGTAGATTAATCATTAGTAAAATTATTGAAGTCCAGGTTTATTTATAAGGGCCTTATGGCAACGCACAGTGAAGTAAAACGCGCGTATTTTTTATTGCTTTCCTGTGTAGCACCTTGACTGTGACATATTCGTAGATAGCTGAGAATGAATCTTATATTTAACGTCCGTTAACAGCTTTAGAAAGCAAGATAAGACCTAACTCTTCCGTCTGAAATCCGCACTGAGTCTGCGTAGTATGGCCTAAAATCTCTCTCACCTCTATTTGTGAAGTGGTGGAAAGCTACAAGATGATAATTAAACACCCAATTAACTGCATAACTTACGTTAACCGCTTTATCTCCAAAATTCAAATGCACTTCTACAGTCCTCAAGGAAACTAAATCATACAAGTGGTAAGACAATGTAACCGCAAGATGCGTAGTGTTAAATTTTAATGGTTAGTTGGCCGTACGCTGTCCCCGCAGAATCGGTTTACTTCGCCCAAGAGATACGAAGTTATATTGCTGGATATCTAACTTTGAAGTTTGCCGTCGTTGATAAAGTTTGCGAGACTGTGAAATGTTGGACACTGTTCGCGTCTTGCTTAGATTCAACGAAATTTATATAATTAGTGAAGATTGTTCTGCTTGTTTTTTATTGTTATACTATTGGGAAAGCTTTTGGTCATTACATTTTTTATAATTTATTTATTTAGTACATACTTACCTGTTTACCCGAAGGTATAGGCAGAGGCGTATTTTACGCACACACTTCGCCAGTTATTCTGTTGGTCCTAAGTGGCGAGCCTATTGCCGCTTACCGGGAACTTTTGTGATTGCCAGAGCCTCGTTCGTTGATCGGCAGGTGCAACTAGTGTTGCAAAGGACTCGAGTCTTTTAGTCTTATTCGATAGACTCGACTCAATTTTCTAAGACTCAGTGAACTAACTGAACTCGGAGTCTTGAGTCGAGCCGAGTCTGAGTCCTATCATGAAGACTCGAGCGCCATTATTGAACTCGAAACCTTAAATCGAACTCGAGAGACTCGAGTCATATAAAGAGCTTGAGTCTTAAAAGAGCTCGAGTCTTAAAAGAGCTCGAGTCTTCTTCAAACTGGTCTTCGAAATGCTGACAGTGATTTATTTAGAATAAATGTCTATACTTATATAATAAAGCTGAAGAGTTTATTTGTTTGGTAGTTTTGTTTAATTAATGTTTTCTTTTGTAATAATTTTCATGATCATATTTAATTAAACTGATTTTTCATGTTAATTAAAACTTTAATTCTTTCATTTATTTTTCGACATCTCCTTCTGGTTACACATGATTATATCTCACAAAAATACCCTTTTATTGGCTGCTTTAAAAATAATGACTCAAAGCGGAAAAGAACTCGAGCGCGACTCGGCGCGTAAAAAGGACTCGAGCGCTAAAGAAGACTCGAGTCTCGAGTCTCGCGTTCAAGAGCTCATATAGACTTGAGTTCTTTATTCTTAAGAGTCTTATTGTTATGAGTCGAGTCGTGTAATGCCGAGTCGAGCTCTAAATTTAGGACTCAAAGACTCGAGTTCTTTACAACACTAGGCGCAACACTTGTAGGTGAGGTTGGCTTAGGTTCCTCATATTTTCCCCCCCAACTGGTCTCCACCTTGTCGTGGTGGGGGGGCTGAGTACCTCCCGGAGGCCGGGAAAAGGTAACAGAATAAAAATGAGAATAAAAACATATACCTACATCAAAAAAAAAAAAACTTACAATATAGTAATATGAAGTGCAAACATTTAAACAAAGAACAAAAATCTAACAACAGGACAAAAAGTAATTTATTTTGGACAGTGACGAAAAGCCAAATAAGAACAGAGGGTCTGATTTTGTGTGTATCTGAACAGCGCGAAATAATTCAATCTCAATTAAACGAGATTTTTAAGCAACTGCTGTTAAATTGTAGCTGTCATTTTAGAACTTTGTCGCTCTTACTATAATGCTTTATAGTCTTTAGTTGCAACCTTGTAATTTCAATGCAATAATTAGTGCAACATAGTACTAAAGTGATAAGCTACTTGTAAGGTTTTCCGTTCAGCCCGGCTATCCTTACTTATTAGCAATATATGTACCCAATTATTACTTGCTAGATTCTTATAAGTTTCTAGATTTTTATTTTATTATCATTAAGACAATGATTGGTTTCCAGCTTTTTAACGGGCCTTTGCAGATACATTATCAGTCATCTAAAGGTAGTGAAGTGCCATAAGGTTGGAGTTAAACTGAGAATAAAAATTTCAGGTCTTTGCTTGAATAAATATTGATCTGTAAAGTTTCATAATACTCTAGATTGGCGAAATTTTATCTGTGGTGTGCAGTTGTTTTATTTCTTCAAGCTACCCAATACATAAAACATCGTCAGTCCAATTTTCAAACTGCAAAAAATGCAAAAAATTTCGAAGTCTATCGATTGGAATCTTTCAAGCCCTATAAATTAACATTTAGTTAGTAACGATCGTATTGGAATAACAAAGTTGGTCTCAGCTGTCACAAACATCTATGGTAGCCGTTTTTAAGAAGTATTTGCTCTCTCACATCCTGACAACTGGTTTAACCACAGAATGATGTTTCTTTGGGTTGTGGAGGTCAGACGGCAGTTGCTCCATGTAATTACTGAAGTTCAGACAAATCTGTTTAAACCATGGGCCCTAAGCTTAAGTCTAGGGCAATCGAGATAATTCTAGGATATAATGAGGGGGGAATTCTAGGATACAATTATTATTCTTCTGTTTTTCTGCATTAGTCATAATCGACCTAACTCGATCATATTACTCTTCACACATTCAATTCACCCTAATTCCCACTACCCGATGATTATGTCGTATTATTTTTTGTTACAATTTTTATATATAATATGTACTTCAGATAACTGCAAATTCGAAGTATTTTAACCGTTTATCAAGATAATAGACAAATTCTTTATGATGCTTATATTTTTTGCATTCATTATTTCATGAGGTTTGACGGTTTGAATGGAGCCCTGTTAATAAAAAGGTTTCATTCGAAACTTTCAAACTGACAACGATTGATGAAGAAAATAGGAATGTTCGAGAGCCACTACATCTCAGGAGGGAATTTCAATTTGGCGGGAAGTCTTCGAGAAGTGTCAGGAGAACTATTGGGATAAGCCGCATCCCGGATTGGGTGAAACGGGAGCGTTTTTATTAAATTCGCTTATTTGGCCGTGAAAGAGGCCCGTTCTGTATATTTTATGCGTCGTGCCGTGAGGGAAATCGATGTCAGAATCAGATGAAATATGACAATGTTTTGGGGAGAATTTCGGATATCTGCGCCTGGTTTGACGTAATGATGTAGGAAGACAAACGATTTTAGAATGTTCGTTTGTGGTTTTATATCGTAATACATGTGATTTATTAGGTTGTATGTATGTATTCATAAAAATATGTATCAATGCTTTACTATCATCATAAGCTCATAGATACCAGCTGCTGAACATAGGCCTCCCCCATAAGATTCCAATACGATCGATGCTTATAAAATAACAAATTGTCAATACTTAATACTTTATTGCGTTCCACAATGGTTCTATAAGGTGGTGAATATTACAATTTGGTACGTTTGTGGACCCTGTCGGGCACAGCATATTGTAAAAGAGAGGAGGAAGGGCGCTGTATAATTCTTATTATTATTAAATTACTATTATTAAATTACCGTTCTTAAATTACTGTTATTAATTATATTATGCCTATGTTCAGCAGCTGGTATCTATGAGCTGATGATGATAGTAAAGCATTGATACATATTAAATTATTATTTATTTATTGAGTATGTAGGTATAAAATGATGTCATTACTCATTACTACTAAATAACACACTTACAGTGTATATAACACGATATTGGTATTTATGATATCTGCATGAAGCGCTCAGAGCAGTCTTTTCTATTTTAAAACAAAATAAAATCCGCTGCAAATTTTGTTTTCATTCCTTTATTGGCTGTATGACTAGTGAGTACTTTTCGATACTGACAATTATATTTACATTTTACAAACAACATTGTTTGTCGAACAATATTATATGTTATATAATATTTGTCTGCTTTATGGCTCTGGCAGCAGAATACGACAGTAATTTATTTATTTACTTTTATTTTTATTTCAATTGTAAACATCGCTTGAAAGATTTAAAGAGGTATAGAAATAATTTAATTTTTGATATAATTATTACTGTATAATAAACCGAATACAAAAATCTAAATTTAAACTAATCTCAATATAAAAAGCTAGCATCCTCCTCTCTTCAAGTTGCCATACCCTACAGGGTCCATATTGTATCTGTGATATTATAAATAACATCTTTGTGACATATGGAGTGCAATAAAGACATTGAGTTTTGAGTATTTACACAGTATTACAAGCACTGTTAACTATCTTTATGAGAAAACTACTAGGCCAGATGACCAAAACATAATGCCAAAAACCTAAGCCCCAAAAAGTAATCTTCAAATCTAATTTCCGTTACCCAAATTTTCTTACATCTAAATTGAACGAGAAGCTTCCGGCCATTGAATTATATAATCTGAAAATTTGTTTGCATCAAGTCTCAAAGGAGGTTCCACTAGACGCGACCACAGAGTACACAATTTGAACAGCCAGGATTTAGTTCCTGTAGCACATCTGCACACAATCTATGACTGCTGTAAGTAATTGCTTAAAGTTTGCTAAGGGTCGGTTAGTCTGTGTTACCTCTGCTATGAATCTTAAAGTAGATCGCCTATTCAACTATTGAAAATCGTTTTTTGTAGGTTCTAACTTTGTCATCTGTCATTATTATTGAAATGGTACTGTCTAGAATGAAAAAAGAATTCGAAATGTCTATTCAATTGTTTTTTTAGCTTTTATTATTAATAGTAGGAGAAAATTAAAAACAAAGTGTTTATAAGCAGATCAATTGACTTCTTAGCGGGAAAGTGAAGCGTCATGTCTGCAGATTTGTTTTATTTTCTAAAATTTGTGATATTTCGAACGTTCATGTGTAATAACGGTGGATTATTAACCGTTAAGTGTTTGTGAACATACATGATTGTTGGTAAATCAAATAAAATTGTGCAATATCACTTCAAATTCTCTCAAGAAGTCCATGTGAGATCTCAGTTTAGTCCCACAACTTTACTGAAGACTCAAGGGGTTTAGGGGGGAGGACAAAGAGGACATCTCATTTACATATACAATAAACACATCATAAATTATGTAGATTACTTACTCGAATTAACAAATAAAGATACATTATATGTACAATTTTAGAATGTCCGGTACTTGATGTTACGTTTACAAACAAAGGTATAATGAACTTAGTGGTGTAACAAAACATGTATGGATAATGTACACTGGGTGAATCAACCAACAAAACTTACTCCAACCACCCTCATTAAAATTTGTGTCAACTTATAATCTGCACTATACTAATAGTCGAGGAGGTGAAGATTTTACCTGTACTCATTCTACAAGAATGGTTTTTTTTCTTTTAGGCGCGATGTTCATTTCGAACGTCCCATCATTCTAATTAATACATAGAGATAGGTTTTTCGATTTCGTTCTTTTAATCTAATAACATTGGTGGTTCGGATGTTTTGCAGTGACCTTTTGCTAGTTTATTCTAACCTGTTTCGATTTGATTCTTGAAGTCCCAGTCAATGTCACCTTTACGTTTTACTAAAGACCCGATGCAAAAAAGGTCGGTGAAAACTAGAATATTCCAATAATTTACTTCTATAATCTGAACGCTGAGTTTATTTGCATCAAATCTCAAAGGTCGCTCTACTGCCGTGCGATCTAGATCCGACCACAGAACACAACTTAAACAGCCAGGATTTAGTTTCTGTGAATCATCTGCATACAATCTACAACTGCTGTAAGTAATTGCTTTAAGTTTTCTATTGGTTGGTTAGTCTGTGTTACATCTTGTGAGAATCTTAAAGTAGATCAGAAATGCACTGTTGCATGAGTTACATTTATATTGCGAAATATTTTTAGCACTACTTTCTCGTATTAACAACAAATGCTACTGAATTAGAACAGTGTTCGAAGATGAAATTAAAGAAAATTAATCAATTCAAACAAAATAAAAAATATTAACCATTGGAATTTCACAAAATACAAAAAATATGAAAATCATATGGATGTTTCTAATGATATTGCAGAAATAATGGGTTCCTGTGTAAGGCGAAAAACAGTAGATCACGCAGACAAAACTGCGGACAGCAAAGAGTTTTTTTTTAATAAAAAAATACATACTAACTTTTTGGTTTTGAAGACGATGGCCGGTTCATGCGTCATACTCGTGATGGGTAACGCCAGGTCTGCTTATGTCAACTAAGTTTATTCGTAGTTATGTTTATCTGACTAGAAAATATTTATGTATTAGTGAATCTAAGTTCCAGTTCCGAGCCACCGCTCTGTAAGAAGAACTGGCACAAAACTCACATGCTATTCTTTTTTAAAATTAAAAATATTTTTGTTTAATAATAATTTCATTGTAAAGTAATATAATAATAGTAAGTAATATTAGTAAGCACTGTTAAAACTTATTGAACTCGATTAATTCTGTCAATGTCAATATAGCCGATCTACCTACTCAATTTCTTAATGCCTTTAGACTATAAGGAAACGGAGATATTACACAAAGGCAAGAAATAACTTGCATTATCCACACACACTCACATATGAACGCGGGCACAAACACACATGCGCGTGCGTACAAACACATTCACATGTTTGGAATTTTTGTAGAATTCTATAACGACAAGTATTATAACAATTTAAGAGTTTTGTCACTTATCACAGGCATTTTTTGCTTTAAAGTGGACTTCGGACTGCTCACAAAATATAAAACAAAGTTATTAAAATAAATTGAAGCGTTATATTTTAAGTTTGACCTTCATAAGAGCTCATTTGAGCCAAACTTGAATAATGATTTACAATTTTGAAATCATTATTATTATTAATTATATTTTTTGTAATTTTAGCCTAAAGGCAATTCGCCTCTTACTTAGGCGAAAAAATTAAGTTGCACCATTTTCTGCCTTAGCAATAAGAGACTGTCGTTTGTTAGCGGAATTGTCTTTATGCCAAATAGGGTAACGACCACCCTCCTGTTTAAATTTGTCGCCACCATTATTTGTTTTGTTCAAGCTATAAAAAATATACTAATATGCCTCTGCCTACCCCTTCGGGAAAACAGGCGAGATTATATGTATTACAACAGTTACATAAAAAGGGTGTAAAACATTTTTAAACGCTTATCAATGGTTCGACTCATACTTGAAAAATAGAGAACAGTTTGTAAATTTGGATTATTATTGACGACCGATTTGGCGTGGTGGCGAGTATACCCACACTTCACTCCTGAGGTCGTGGGTTCGATTCCCACACAGGACAAATATTTCTGTGTATAAATATGAATATTAGTTCTGGTCTGGTTGTTTTCCTATGTATATTAAGTACCTACGTATTTATAAAAAAAAGTTAAGTATTAAAGTAGTAAGTAAATAAGTATTTATGTATTTTTATCCGTTATTTAGTATCCATAACACAAGTTCTATAAGATACTTATCTTGGAACTAAATAATTGGTGTAAGTGTCAAAAATATTTATTTATTATGATAACCAAAGAAATATATACACAAAAAAAATCAGAAAGAGGAATTTCAATTTATATTTAAACTGTTTATGAAAGTGCTTATACGAAAATTTTAAAATTTATTCTGATAATGTAACGGTTATATTTCCGTGTCAAAATAGCGCTGAATTACAAGACAAACTCAATTCAAGTCTTAGTGAAATAATAAATTTGTTAGGTGACAATAATTTGGAGATAAATGTTTACAAAACAAAGGGTAATGCAATTTAAGCATAAACCAAACACAAAGCATAAACTATTTTTTTAATCAATATCGTAATATGGACTATACCTCTTCATGTGCACTAGAAATGGGAGTAGAAATAGACAAAAAAAAAATTTTACTCAAACCTCATGTTAAAAAAATATCATCCTATTTTTCTAAATTTTCCTACGCCCTCTATAAAAAAATGCACGGATCTAAAGACAGCTAAGAGCGCATATTACGCATACGCTAGTGCCTGGCTTACCTACGGCAATATCTTGAGGGGAAACAGTATTAATGTAAATAACTTATTTGTCCACCCAAAAACGATGTTATATTGGATATAACAAACATGGAGAGTTGTAGACCCTATTTTGTTAAACTTAAATGCTTAAATAAAATAAATAAAAATTCATTTATTCAAGTTTGGCTCAATAGAGCTCTTATGAATGTCATACTTATAAACTAACGCGCCCATTCACTGCGGGCGGGAGCTTGATCGTAAAAGAACTTACTCTTGTTTCTATGTATATCTTTGAATTTTGTAAGCTGGTTCGTGGGAACAAACATTTATATCAGCAATCCCAGGATTACCAATCCCATACACGAAACGTCAGAAATAGAAAAGAAATAACTTTACCATTTACGAATTTGCATATTGTTAGATCGGGAACATATCATATGTCAATAAGAATTTTATAACAAGGTGCGAGACGATATCAGAAACGTACAGGAAGACTGTTTATTTTATAAAAGGCTCAAAGACTTTCTAGTAGAAAAATGGTTTCATGACATACGTGACTTAGTAATGTTTAATTATTATATTTAATGTGATTTAATTTAAGTTGTAACTTTGTTCTACTAATGCCGCTTTCCGGGCACTGTTATCTTCGCCAAAGCCTTGTCCTTTGATCGGCAGGTGCACCACTTGCAGGTGAGGTTGGCTTGGGGTTTTAAGATATTGGTAGAATACCCATGCATCTACATTCATAAAAAACCCATTTAAGACTTTAAGTCTCGGTTTCTCAAATTATTTATTCCGACGTTTCGCATATTTTACAATCGAGTTGTGGTTGGCGCAGCATTTTTTCCCTATCATGCACTCCCTTTTTTCGCCATTGACTCACACACACTTTTATGTCCATGTCATGATAAACGGCTTCTAGCATTTCTTGAGTTCCAAGTACTACTTTTTTGATCTATCCTCAAACATATTCATTTTTTATTTTATCCCCTCTAGGCACTTCATATATACATTTAAACATTCTCATCTTCGTTGCATGCAATCTCTTTCATTCGTTTTCTTAAAGATTCCATCCCAGTATACTGCTCTTAACAATTCCACAACCTTAATACAACACCTTCAGACCGTAGTGCCCAGTCATGGGCACGTATATCTGAGTTACATAAATTTGAACACTTTTAGTGTTGTGCCTTTAAAATAGATTTGAAATGGACTCTATTGGTAATTAAGTCAACCAACCACTACAGAACAAAAGCGAGTTACCTCTCATACTATCAAGACCTTTATTAAAAGAAAATTTACAAGTACTATAATGTACTGTACTACACTACTGCAGTGTAGTACAGTACATTATAGTACTTGTAAATTTTCTCTCGATAACTCTGATGAGTGGGATGAGCGTCTTACTAAGATTGGTTTCAATTTCAGATTACGTATAGGTAATTTATTACTGGTGTAAAGGATGAAATACCTCACATACTAACAAGACCTTTACGAATCGGACTTGAAAATTTGCTCTCGACAACTCTCAAGAGTGGGTTACAGAGACACTCTCAGGATCTGCAAACTTGGAGCAATTACTTACGGCTGTTGCAGAGATTGTGTACAGTTGTGCTGCGGGAACTAAGGTTGAAGCTGTTCAAGTTTCTTGTGCTTTACTTGTAGCCTTATCTGTTCATTTATTTAATAGGGTGGAACAGCAGAGATTGGTGTAAAATGATGAAAAGCTACCAAAGCGAAAGCGTGCCATTAGTGCCAAATGAATCATAAATATAATTTGACGCCCAGATATCCCATTTGAAGTTGACTGAAATATATCTACGACTTTTTAAAAGGGATTTCTATATAGTTGTAGCAAATTTCACATATCGCAGCCCTAGATAAAACCATCACTAACTCAAAAAAATACTTAATCTGAATTAGAGGCATTTTCGGATTCCTGGATTCCAAAAATGCCATTAACTCAAATTTTTTTTGGAGTTAGTGACGTTTTCATCTAGGGGTGTGATATATATTTTTTATTGAACAAAAAACAATAACAACTTTAAACACAGAGATCACTAGGTGAAGCTAGTGCCACGTTTTCCAAATTTACCTTCTTAATTTCTGTCACTATAACTTCGTTCATATCACAGTCAGTTACTTAGTTAGAGGGCCCTCTTGAGGGATCTCTTTCTGCGTAAGAACATTGCTTTTCTGAGTGTAATCTATCGAAGTATATATTAGTGGGTGCGCTTAGTACTGTGCTTTTTACCTTTTAAATAATGGCTTCGTGCATTAAGCAAATTTAGCCAGTGTCAAGTAAGAGAAATATAAATTATAGTAAATGAGAATGAGTGCTGATAAAGATGGTAAATAATATGCTCTTTCCTAAACCATCTTACGTCCTCAGTAAAGATGTGGGACTATACTGAGATCTCACATGTACCTCTTGAGAGAATTTGAAAAATGATGTTTCATTGTTTTATTTCATTTACCAACACACATGTATGTTCACAAACACTTAACGGTTAATAATCCACCGTTATTACACATTAATGTTCGAAATATCACAAATTTAAAAGATAATAGAAAACAATCGCAAACATGACGCTTCACTTTCCCGCCAAGAAGTCCATACTGCATCGACTGTTTAACTTGAGGCAGAATATGTATTCTAAAACAAGTCATTTAAAAAATATTACAAAAATAATTTTGCTTTTGTACAAAGTAATTTGAATGAAATGAAGGTACTTAGAGGTAAGATAAAACATTTTTCTATCTCGATCTTATTCCCCTCTTTTTATAGGCTGACTTATGAGGAATGCAATTTAAAAGCCTCTCAACTCTCAAAGCGCTTTACAAAATGCTGCGACCATCGCGTAATCTCATCAAATCATAAATTTCTTAGACGCCGTGCTTCGTAGTACAGCTATAGTACTATAAGTATGCTCAGGGTTAACCTTACAGCCGTGGTTAAAGTATTTTTTTTAAAATTAGGAATAGGTTTATATTTATTAACTTTTATAAAAACATCAACTTTTAATTTCACCTTCTTTATAAATGTTGTGAATCCCCACTCACAAAAAACCATAGTGGTTTAAGTGAGTGGCTTATAACATAAATTATAATGTTAAAATATATTATACAATAAATTTAAAATGTATATTTTTTATTTATTTATTTAAACTTTATCGCACAAATTAAAATTAAAATGTACAAAAGGCGAACTTAATGCTGCAAGGCATTCTCTACCAGTTAACCTTTGGGTTAGCAGAAAAGTATGAGGCAGTACGAATAAGAAAACATATAAACTTACATAGAATTAAATATGTGTTATTAATAAACTACATATACCTATACACAAAATTAATAGGAATTATAATATGTAGACTCAATCGGATGATAACTCCTCAAGAAAGTATTTCTTGAGCAACCCTTTAAAAGTAGGCTTGCTTTCTGCCAACCTTATATCAGTAGGGAGAGAGTTCCAAAGTTGAATAGCTTTTATGCAGAAAGAGTTCGACATAAAACCTGAACTGTGTTGTGGAGTGGCAAGGAGAAAGTTGTCACACGAGCGAAGCTGCCTAGAATGAGTAGAAGAAAGAGTTCTGAATTTGGAGCGTAAATATTCAGGTAACTCAGGATTACGTAAAATGGAAAAAAGGGTAGTTAGGAGCCTTACTTGGCGACGCTGAGGAATAGATAACCAGTTAAGTTGAAAACGATAGGGAGAAATGTGGTCATACTTACGGACTCCGAAAATAAAGCGAATACTACTATTTTGCAAACGGTCCAATTTTAGCAAAAGGTCTTTGTTTAAATCAGGAAAGCATACATCGGCATAATCAATAATTGGGATAATTAAGGCCTGCACTAACAAAACTTTAGTGCTGAAAGGAAGAAAATATTTAAACCTATGAAGGGCACGCAAAGCACCAGTAATTTTCCGACTGACCTCTGTAATATGAGTAGACCAGCTAAGAGTAGAGTCAATGTGAAGGCCAAGATCCCGAACACTGGAACTAAATGGTATGCTAATGTCATTGAGCACCAAAAGCGGAACCGTAGCCAAATCTAACTTACAGAGCTTTCGAGAACTACCAATGATAATTGCTTGACATTTTGAAGGGTTTACCAATAAGCCAAATCTTTTGGACCAATTAGAAATTGTCGTCAAATCATCGTTTAGGAGAGCAATTGCAGTATTGATATTAGCAATGTCACATTCACAGTACAATTGCAGGTCATCAGCATATAGATGGTGAGAGCAACCAAGGTAGGAAACCAAAGTATTTATAAAAAGAGAAAAAAGGAGAGGAGATAAAATTCCACCTTGGGGGACACCACTTTTTATATCACAGCAACTGGAAAATAGCTTATTGTCTTTAACAATCTGCTGTCGACCACGAAGATAGTCCTTGAACCAATCTAGGGATATCCTCGAGAAATTTAATTTGGATAGGATAGCAATGAGCAGGTCATGGTCAACCGTATATATATATATTATTAGCATGTAAGAGATTCGCTTTATATTTTATTCTTATACTTTTTTTATTAGTAACACTTTTCTTGGATAATATCATCCCGTACAACTATGTAGTTTACAACTGCTTCTTTTTGTTTTGATTTTGTTTTACGTCGGTAATAAATTTACGCATTGCTTTCCGGCCAAAGGGAGACCGAAAGGGGGTGTCGTACTCACCACCTGCAGACACGACTGCCAGCCATAATACCCCCAAAAATCATTCGACGACGCCTGCTGCTTGTTGAGAAAGAGGCGGGGGCCAGTACCTGGGTTGCAGCTGCCAGTACTTGGGTTGCATCTGCCAGTACCTGGGTTGCAGCTTCAGACACCCCGCCAACGTCACCCAGACCAAAACCGGTTGGACCTCCTCAGAGAGGCGTAGTGGACGCGCCCCTCCTAGTCCCCTGTGCGACCAAATAACCTAGATACTGACAGCAGCGCCATCTGCCGGTCTAATTTGTTAATCTCAACGATTTAGGGCGCCACTTATCGGCATTTGTACATCCTAATCGAGCCTTATCAGGATACTTATAATTTTTCTAAATATTCTCTCCTTCCTCAGGTATCACAACAGTAGAATGATCAACTACGATGCGGAGAGAGGCATCAACGTCACCACAAACCCTACGGAGAGGCTCTCCGATCTCCTGATTCCTGCCGCTAGCGTGTCGCACGCTGGGAACTATACTTGCGTGCCGAACAACGCTGTACCGGCTAGCATTTATGTCCACATATTTAATGGTAAGCTTTAATATAATTCAGAGCAGCGATAGCTATTGCTCTAAAGGTCTTATTACAAAACAAAATCTAAAGGGAATATAATAAACTAAACCTCTAAAAAAAGCTTTTTTCATCATCAAAAATACTGAGTGAGCATCTAATGAGGTGATTAGGTGCTCAATCAGTATTTTTGATGTACAAAAAGGTTAGGTTAGGTTGGCAATTTATTAATTTTGAAGACACGTTAAATATGATCCAATCTAAAGTTAGACAAGGTTTAAAACTAGTGCTGTTAATTTCATTTGATAAGATAAAGACAGTGACAGTACTAGTTTTTAACTTGGTCTAACTTTAGATCTCATTTTGTAATAAGCCCCTTAATTTTTGAGTCTTAATTGGCACTTGAAATAAGTGGACTGTATTTCTTTTGTAAGTATTTAATGTTGGTATAACGATGAAGACAGTGACAGCACTTGTTTTAAACCTGGATTAACTTTATATCTCGCTTTGTAGTAAGCCCTAAATGTTTGAGCCCTAATTGGCACTTGAAATAAGTGGACTGTACTTCTTTTGTTAGTATATAATGTTGATATAACGATGAAGACAGTGACAGCACTAGTATGTAACTTGGTCTAACTTAAGATCTCATTTCGTAATAAGCCCCTTAATGTTTGAGCCTTAATTGGCACTTGAAATAAGTGGACTGTATTTCTTTTGTAAGTATTTAATGTTGGTATAACGATGAAGACAGTAACAGCACTTGTTTTAAACCTGGATTAACTTTATATCTCGCTTTGTAGTAAGCCCTAAATGTTTGAGCCCTAATTGGCATTTGAAATAAGTGGACTATATTTCTTTTGTAAATACTTACAAAAGAAATGTTGATACAACAATACTACAACTAAAATTATTCCTAATGACGTGTCGTGACCGTTGCTCACAGTGATGGAAAATATAGACTAGCAAATTCAGAAGGTTTTGGGTTGAACTCTGGTTAGCACCTATGGCTTTTTGAAGTTAAATGCGTAATTATCGCTTGCTCTGTGCCTCGGAAAGCACGTTAAGTCGTTGGTCCCCACTGTCACGTACATCTTTAGGAGTCGTTATTAGGAAACTTCAAACTTCAAATACTTTTTATTTCATAAACTATTACATAGTACTTGAAAACGTCAAAATTATAAAACAATAACAAAAACAAATAAAATATAATTATACTAAAATCACGAAGCTTAGATTCACTTGCAACCAAACAATTTAAAAAAACAAAAAATATTTAAGTGTAAGCGAATCTAAGTGCCAGTTCCGAGCCACCGCTCTGTAAGAAGAACTGGCAAGAAACTCATAGGCTATGCTCTTTTAAATTATCGATTGGTTAGTTACAATCTTCATTTGTCTGTGACGCTATACAATGCAACATAATATAACAATATTCATGTTTTAAGTCATTCATATTAGAATAGCCTGTATGAAACGGCAGTTTAATCCCAAGCATTTTTATCAGCCATATCAGGAAGTCAGTGCCTTCTATTATTTTGATAGCTAGTTTAACCATAAATAATGTTTCCCTTTTGATTGCGAAGGTCACGTCAGTAGCTCAATGTTATAACTGAAATTTAGTCAGAATCTGGTTATTCTTATGTGGCCATGTGATCATCAGCATTGTCCCGTTTGTTCTTAACTTACGCTTAGGGTTTAGAGTTTGCTTTCTGATTTAACCAAATTTCAATCGCGCTTGAATACTTTGAGTTGAAGTTTTCGCTTGCAACTTTGTGAGTCGCCCATTTGTTTTTGTCACGTTTGAATCGTCAGATTATTTAAATACACGCTGTTGTGCATGTATGTAAATTTAACTTAGCTTTTATTAATCTGATGCGCGAAATTTTCTGAAGATTGACTACTAATCTCGTTGGTGGCCCACAGCGACCGCCCCTATGAAGAGATAATTTTTGGTAAGGGTATTTTACAGAATGCAAGGTTTCTCCCCATATGACTATGTTTTCCGTGAATTTTCACCCAATTTTCATTTATTCACTTTTAAAAAGTAGAAACAAAGAGTTTATAACAAGAAGAGTAAATGAATGTATAACATATTGGGTGAATAGGGCTCCATCCAATATTTCAGGAGACAAGCCAACCTCACCTGCATGTAGTGCACTTTCCGATCAACGGACAAAACCATGGCGAACATAAACGTTCCTGGTAAGCTGCAATAGGCTCGCCACGACATAATTAGCGAGTAGTGGGCAAATAATATGCCTATGCATATAGTTCGGGGAAAAAGACGTGTTTATATGTATGTATTTATATTTTCACATTTGATTTTTAATTAAACATAAATAAGCGATGATCTTTCTGTATTGTGTTACTATTATAAAGATTTATAGCGAACTTTTGTGTGAGAAAATGCTTTTGCAAGTCATGGCTGCTATATACAATGATAATCGTCTATTTACCATTATAGATATAACAAAGAAAATAAAAGATTTTTTTAAATAATGGCTTCGTGCCGTTTGCACATTAAGCCAATGTCAAGTAAAATGTATATTTCATAGTAAATGAGATTCGTCAAATTATTACAAACAAAATGGAAATACAATAATATTTTTTAACAACAATGAAAGAGGGCGGTACCAAAATTAAGAAAGAAAGAGAAATAAAAGCAAAATGAACTCATTACTGAATTGACTATTGTTGAAATTACTACTTAAGATATTTAATAATTAATGGTAATAGCGGAATTAATCAAACCGGCTATTTTTAAGATAAGCCAGAGTTATAAAGAAAAAAAATTGAACAAGGAACAGTTATGAAGACAGAAAAATTCGACCTTTTTTGTTTTATTTAGCGTATTTTAATATTTATTAAAGTCAAAATCATTCATTCAAGTTTGGCTCAATAGAACTCTTATGAAGGCCAAAACTAAAAAACTAGCGCGCATTCACTGCGGGCAGGAGCTTGGTCGTAAAATAACGGGCAAGAAAATCGTTAAGGAAATTCTCAAAAAATATATATATTTCATAAACAACTTCTATGAAATATATTACATGTGTCAAGGAACCACGAATCATCTAAAAGCAATGACTTACATTACACAATATTGTATTGGAGTGCCACAAGTATTGCCCTTTCATATCAATATTTCATCGAACGCCCCTTGGGAATCTATTTTATTCTCAGTTCAATGGGACGCAAATTTCTAAGGTTTCTTAGAAGCATTTTATAAACGTAAGAACGAAAGAAAGGTTTCGCATTTTAGCGGCGAGATAGATTCATATATCTCTAATGGATTGATCATTGGACTTAACATCAAAAGGTTCGAGATCAATCTTAAAATATCATTCTGCTGAATATACGGAATGTATTCGTTGAGGAACGGTTTTTATAAGAAATTTTCATAGATCTAGTCGGACATGAATGGGCCGAGATGATTTACAAAGGCATTAGACTAGAGATTTATAAATACATACATACATAATGTCATGCCTCTTTCCCGGAGGGGTAGGCAGAGATCACATCCTTCCACTTGCTACGATCTTGGCACATACTTTTAGCTTTATTCACACTCATTAACCTCCTCATACACGCCCGTCGGTTTAGATCGGTTTAGGTCGCCCGTTGTACTTTAGACCTGCCCTTTCTCTAATTTTTTTTGTATTTGGTCATGGAAGGTCTGACGTGGTCTTTCCCTCCCAACACTTCCAGCCGCTTGTTCATCATAAATCACTTTAGTTAATCTACTTACTTACTAGATTTATAAATATCTTTACTGAATAGATTTTAAATAACACCACTCTAAGTATAAATGTAATAATAGACAGAACTGTGTTGCTGAATGGCTGCCAAGGAGTTTAGGAAACTAGGATCCTGGAGGATGGGAAGGAATGGCAATCTCGGAATACAATTAATTATATTATTTGTTTTACATAAAAAAGAAAATACACACTTATCAGGAACTAACTAACTAATTTTAGTCACTTTCTATCCTAAGGTTGCCTGGAAGAAATCGCTGTAAGCGATGAGGCCGCCAATTGTATCAATTTTCTTATGCAATTTGTTTTAATTTGGTGTACAATAAGAATTTTCTATCTATCTAATAGTTAAACGTCATTATCATCATCATCAGCCTAAAGACGTCCACACCTGAACATAAGCCTCCCTCATTAGCTTCCAATGAAACCGATTGCAGGCCTCCTGCAGCCAACGTGATCCTGGCAGCCTTATCAGGTCGGTCGTCTATGGTGCCGGTGGACACCCACGCTACGTTTAATACCAATTAAAAGGTCTCCTTTCCAGAACTATTCTTGACAAATCGTGACCATCTCCTATTGTACAACAAAAAATGTTTGAAATTATTTATTTAAGAACATTACGAGGGTTCCGTGCTCAAATCCGATAAGTGACAAAATTTGCGTTTTTGGGCTTAAAGCAGTATTTAAAAGAATTTATCGGTTAATTAAAAAAAATTTAACTTAAAAGGTTCACTTATTGGATTATGAAGTCCTCAGTTTTCAGTCTTCTTTTCTGAAATCGACTTATTTGATAATATCACAAGAAAAAGCGGCAGAAATTATGTATGTACTTATCGGGTTTGAGCACGGAACCCTCGATTAGTGGTAATTATTATGTAAATGTATGTTATTAATATTGTTTTTTCAAGTATTAAGAAACAGTAATTTTTGACTTGGTCTTTGACAATACAGAACGTTTGTATTGTAAGTTTGTGCATCGAAAACATAGCCGATAGTTAGTCGCATTGCATCTGAGCAATATATATTATATTTAAGAATCTACCTGGCTTACTTTACGAAAATCATAATTATTTCACATTGCCCAAATATTTGAAATATGGAAATGGGAGAGCCATTTTTATTCCTATAGCTTCACTATCTAAAAACTAATCTTGGAATTGAAACTTGGCAACGTACATTTGCTATTCATCGCTATCCAAAATTTGAAATGTGTATTTAGCAGTGAGTACTTAGCTTAATTTCATCTAATTAACTGTTTGTATTACTATAAAATAATAAATAAATATTCCCTTACAATCAGACCAATTATTTAGTTCCAAGATAATTATCACTTAGAACTTGTGTTATGGATACTAAACAACGGATAAACATACTTAAATACTTTTTTTTTGTAGATACATACTTAATATACATTGGAAAACACCCAGACCAGAACAAATATTCATGTTCATGCACACAAAGATTTGTCCTGTGTGGGAATCGAACCCACGACCTCTGGAGTAAAGTGCAGGTATACTGACCTCCACGCCATATCGGTCGTCAAACTTTGTCGTTTGTGTTTTACGATTAGTATTTTTTCCAAGTATATACTTACTTGATTGGAGTATTTGCCATTGTCAAGTAATTTGATACTCAAAGTTATGTGCAACAACAATAAGTTCTTTATTCACGTATTACACCTATGCACTGAAAAGGAAACAACAAATAAAAATTATAAATACAATACAGTTAAGTTAAAATAAAAAAATCAATAAAAATTCCAACCAAGTTACATTTCAAATAATCTAAAATAATAATAATAATTATAAAAATAGAATAGAAGAATAGAAGCGCTCGTAGCTCTGCGGTGCTAGGAGTTCGGAAACGATCACCGAAGTACAGCAAAGTTTACAGAGACGGTCCTTGTATGGGTGACCGTTTGTGTGGCATTTGATATCGAGCGCTTCCGTGCTTCGGAAGGCACGTTAAGCCGTTGCTTGGTCCCGGTTATCACTAAATGTGGTAGCCATGTTGGAGGCCTAATGGGCGGCTTGATAAATTCTAACAGCAGGACGCCATATACCTGCCTCCGTTAATCCGCATTGGGTCAGCGTGGTGGAGTATGACCCAATACCCTCGCACTTTGATATGTGTGAGGAGGCTCGTGCTCAGTAGTGGGACGTTAATGGGCTGAGATGATGATGATGATTAAAGTTTTACAAAAGAATATACTGTAATTTTAATGTGTAGCGTTTTTTGTCATTTAGTCACAGCTAAAGTCCGATTCAGTGAGTCCTATCCCAGTAATGTAGTAAAGATAACTTAGTTTTGGAATCTCCTTTAATGGCATTCGTGGCAATCTTTTTCGCTGGTTCCGCTCTTATGTGACAAATAGAACTCAAAAGGTTGTCATTAATGGTTTTTCTTCTGAAACAAGAACTGTTACTTCTGGCATGCCCCAGGGCTCAATTCTCGGTCCTCTATTGTTTATATTATTTATAAATGACATAAATGTTTGCTACCATCATTGTGAATTTCTTTTATATGCTGATGATTAGAATGTATTGTATACAATCAGAATATACTGTAGGTATTTATGAATGATAAATTGTTTGAGATGTGTGGAAGCGGGATTTTAAATATTTGGAGTAGTGTTTAGTTGCAAGTTTATGTGTTTGTAAGCAGCAAATGTGTGTGTTAGATGAACATTAAGCCTGTAGCAACAATATTTTTCTGTTTCGTCATATGATTTATTCAAAAGCAAAGATCGGACAATAGCTTTACATTCAAAGTTTGAAAATCTGTACAAAGGGAGTTCAGCATTTATTTTATTATATAGGAACGGACCTAAGAAATATGAAAACTTTTTAGTAAATGAGTAAGTAGTTGAGGGAATGTCACAAACCTTGTCTTTGCGCCGCTTGGTTATTATCTTATAAGGAGTTTTTCGATGTTGAAGACAAATAATATCAACTATATAAAGTTGACGCACTGATAAAATTTTACATAATTTATAAAGTTCATCTGTAGGGTATAACGTTACGAAATGTAGCCACTTTTAAGATCGCACGTTGTACAACTTCGAAGGGTTTTAATATTGTTTTGGGCACACCAACCCAACAAGAAATACAGTATAGCAATATGGAACGCCCCAAAGCGTAGTACACGTTTTGCAGAATGATTGGGTTTGCAACATACCTTAAAGTTTTAAATACGTAAATTAATTTACGCATTCTATTTGTGAGAAGATTGATGTGACTCTTGAAGTTGAGAAATTTGTCAAGAGTTATATCCAAATACTTGATGTTATCAACAGAGGAAAGAGAAGGGCATGGACAAGAATTGAGTGACCAGTTAGAGCATGAATGTACTTTCAGGGAAGGAATTACAAAAGGTTGTGAACTAGAGCTAATAGAGAAGGTGATAAATTTAGTCTTAGAGGTATTTAATGTTAGCATATGATTGAGTAGCCAAGAAATGATCGTGTTAAGCCCCGTTTGAGAATTTATTATCACGAAAACATTCGCAATAAATAAAAAAATCCCACCTACAGACAAGAGCTTTCTATTACAACTCCAGTCACACGAGCCATTCAAACTTCCACTGTGATATTTCACCCATGAAATATACAAATTCAACCGCGGAAATTTAAAACCAACTAGCAGAACAAAAAGACTGCGTAGAATGAATCGCTTTCGGCATAGTAAAGTAACAGTCTCAGTATAGTTCTTATTCGTATAGATACTTATTTAAATCGAATTATGCAAAGGGCAATTTTGTTTTAAATTAAATAATTGTTATAAATAATGTATTTATTTGGATAAGGATTAATATCATATTTATAAAAACACCTTCGCAAATAATGCATAATTTTAGAACAAATTTGGTTAGCATAAAAGTTTTAGTGAGCTAACCTTAAAAGATAGACATATGCTGTCGCGGACTTTTTTTAGAACTTTAAAGGGGGAAAAATTCTGTCATATATGATTTTTGCGAAACTTTAACCGTTTACGCAGCGCACGCAGCGTAAGCTCTCTCAATAGGAAATATCCCCCGATTTTGAAACATTCTTCATTAGTGCTCCGCTCCTTTTGGTCTTAGCGTGATAATATATATCTTATAGCCTTCCTCGATAAAAGGGCTATCTAACACTATAAGAATTTTTCCAATAGGACTAGTAGTTCCTGAGATTAGCGCGTTCAAGCAAACAATCAAACAAACAAACTCTTCAGCTTTATAATATTAGTATAGATAATAAACTATTGAGGATACTAACGTTCGACAGTGGACTTTAAATGGCTAAAATAATGATATACAAGTTATACTGCTTGTTATTTCACTACGCCACTAGTTCCGAAATCGCGTACAAAGTGGCGATCGTGAATTTTTCGTATCGCTTTGAAACGATTTCTTCTTTTTTCGCTGCCATCAAGTGTGGATGCTATATTGCAGTGTTTCGACGAATTTCATTATTTTTTTGTGGCTGGCGATCGCTGTTGGAGATAAGTTAAAGCTATTTATTTAAAAAGTTCCTTTTTATCTGCTTTTGCATCTCATATGTTTTCTAGCTTCATTCTTTATAAATAAATAAATATTTTATAACAATTACAGCAACTATTTGTTCTAAGATAAATATCTTTAAGAACTTGTGTTATGGATACTTAATAACGGTTAACCTTCATGAATACTTATTTTTTGTAAATACATAGGAAAACACCCAGATCAGAACAAATATTTATGTTTATGCTCACAAAGACTGGTCCTGTGTGGGAATCGAACCCACGACCTTAGGAGCGAAGTGCAGATATACTCGCCATCACGCCATATCAATCGTTAGACTCAGTATTTATTACTTGTCTACGAACAGATTCCAGCATCACCTTAGCCCACTAACCTAAAATACTGAGCACTGGCATCCTCTTAGAAACCAAGGATTAGCGAAGGCAGCAGTAGGTAGTAGATACATTGAAAAATTTCTGCCGCGTAAACATAGGCTGTGAATCGAGCTCCTTGGGAAGATATTTCAAAGACATTTCTGTATATGTTTCTTCAAACAATCGTTAGTCGTAGTAGTTATTAATTCAAGTTAAATATCCTATTGGTGAGGTGCAAAGGGATCCGACCACCGTCTTAGGAGCCTTTTTTTTATTTTTTTTATTATTGTCTGTAAAAAAATGCTGCTTACGCACTGTCTCCCGGCCAAAAGGGGGAGACCGAAAGTGGGGGTGGGGCTCACTGCGGCCGACGTGACCACCGCAGTCCTACCCACTAAAAAACTTCAGACGACGCCCACCGCTGTTGAAAAGGGGCGAGGCACCAGTGCCCGGGTTTGTAGCTTCTGGTACCCCGCCCGCGGCCAACGTCCCCCGGATCAGAACCGGGGAGACCTCCTCAGGAAGGCGCAATTTGCAGCGCCCCCCCCCCCCTACCTCTATGTGCGGCCATGGCGTAACTGGCCGACTTCGGGGGGGGTCTATGGCGAGACGGAAGGGGCCCCCTGCCCCCGCCGCCTAAGACCCCCCGGGCGCTGCCTGACGGGCCCTCCTGGCCCGCCCGCTGCGTCAACGGCGTAGCCAGAGAGAGAGCGGATCCCGCTCCCTCTCCCGCTCCGCGGCCTCCTTCTGCGACATCACCGCTTCGCAGAAGGAGGCCATCGCCTCCCATGCCGTCTCGCTGTCGACCATCTTTTGCATGATGGTCGGCAGCAAGAGAGCCACTCCACCCAGGGCCGCAGCCAACGTCGACCGCGGCCCCGCCCACGCAGGACACGCCACCAAAGTGTGCTGCGCATCATCCATCGCGCAGTCACAGTGGTCACCGGGTCGACTCCCCCCCGGCGACGTCACACAGATACTTCCCAAAGCACCCGTGCCCGGAAAGTACCTGTGTGAGCCGGAAAGTCATCGACCCCCACCGACGGCCGACCCATCGCTCTAAGATGGGCCCGACCGCCTCGAGGATACGGCGCCTCGATCCTTCGGCACGTAGTTCGGCGCTCCTGTGTAGCTGCCGCCGCCATGCGCCCAGAGCCTGTGTCTGAGCGTCTCTACGCCACCGCACCACAGTGTCCGGTGTGGGGCGGAGACCCCGGCTCCGGGATTGCGCGCCACGCCAGTATATCGCCGACAGAACCTCGGCGTCGAGGTCCCATGACAGGGACCCGGCGAGCGCGCATGCCACCTCATGAGAGATGGTGCGATACCCCCTAACGACACGGGTCGCCATGACCCTCTGTGACTGCTGCAGGATCTGTCGATGGCCACCCGATATGGAGCTCGCCCAAATTGGGACTCCATACAGGGCTATGGACCGCACCACTCCCGTGTAAAGGCGGCAACAACTGCCGCCACTCCCTCCGAGATTGGGGAGCAGGCGAGATAGGGCTCCCGCCGTGCTCACCAACCTCGGGCCTAGATGCCGAAGGTGCGCTTTGAAGTCCCATCTGCTGTCGAGAAGGACGCCGAGATACTTCAGCGTGTTCCCGACAGGGATGGGAGTTCTTCCTACCACGATACTGGGGCCTGGAGGCGGCCGCCTCCGGGGACCATGGAAAATAATGGCCCCGGATTTATGCAGTGCCACCTCGAGCCCCAGCCGCCGTATCCTCTCGACCACCGCCGCGACGCCGACAGTGGCCAACACTCTCGCATCCTGGGGGTCAGAACCCCGGGATGTTACGAGGGTGTCGTCGGCGTAACAGATCACGTCCACGACGTGCAAGTTCACACATCGCAGAACGTAATCATATCGGATGTTCCACAGGAGTGGTCCCAGGACAGACCCCTGTGGAACACCGCACACCATACGCCGACGACAGCCCCCTCCGCCCATCGACCGTCTTAGGAGCCTAAGCCAACCTCATCTGCAAGTGGTGCACCTTAAGCTCATTAAAGCTCTTATGAATCATCATCATAATCTAGCAATATCCCGGTAACGAAATGCATTTACGCACTGTCTCCCGGCCAAAGGGGGACCGAGAGAGGTGTGTGGGGCTCACCACCGGCAGACACGACCGCCAGCAGTAATACCCACTAACAATCTTCCGACGACGCCCGCCGCTTGTTGAGAAAGAGGCGGGGTGCCAGTATCTGGGTTGCAGCTCTGACACCCCACCCGCGGCCAACGTCCCCCGGACCAAAACCGGGAGGACCTCCTCAGAGAGACGCAGTGGACGCGTCCCTCCTACCTCCTTGTGCGACCATAGCGTGTGTGGCCGACTTCTCGAAGGGTCCATGGCTAGACAGCAGGGCCCCCCTGCCCCCGCTGCCTAAAACCCTCCTGGCGCTGCTTGACGGGCCCTCCTGGCCCGCCCGCTGCGCCCTCCACAGGTCCCTCTTAGTTTCCCCCCCGGCTAAGGGCACCCAGAGTCGCCAATCTCTGGGTGTTACCTTTTCCCTGGCGCCTCCTGCGCCCCACCGGGAGGTACTCAGCCCCCCCCCACCACGACAAGGTGGAGACCAGTCGGGGACGCCGTCTTAGGAGCCTTTTTTTTTTTGTTTTACGTCGGTAACAAACTGCATTTACGCACTGCCTTCCGGCCAAAGGGGGACCGAAAGGGGGTGTGGGACTCACCACCGGCAGACACGACCGCCGGCAGCAATACCCACTAAAAATCTTCCGACGACGCCCGCCGCTTGTTGAGAAAGAGGCGGGGGCCAGTACCTGGGTTGCAGCTTCTGACACCCCGCCTGCGGCCAACGTCCCCCGGACCAAAACCGGGAGGACCTCCTCAGAGAGGCGCAGTGGACGCGCCCCTCCTACCTCCCCCTGCGACCATAGCGTGTGTGGCCGACTTCCCGGAGGGTCCATGGTTAGACAGCAGGGGCCCCCTGCCCCCGCTGCCTAGACCCTCCTGGCGCTGCTGAGCGGGCCCTCCTGGCCTACCCGCAGCGCCCTCCATAGGTCCCTCTTAGTTTCCCCCCCGGTAGTCAGTACTAAGGGCACCCAGAGTCGTCGGTCTCTGGGTGTTACCTTTTCCCTAGCGCCTCCTGCGCCCTACCGGGAGGTACTCAGCCCCCCCACCACGACAAGGTGGAGACCAGTCGGGGGGGGCCGTCTTAGGAGCCTAAGCCAACCTCATCTGCAAGTGGTGCACCTTAAGCTCAGTAAAGCTCTTATCAATCATCACCATTTCACATCACGGGGACATCTGACACAAGTTACAAATTAAAAATTACAATTACAAATTATTTATTGCTAAACCATAATGTGTACATAAGTGTTATACAATTTTAGAACCAATTTTTATGGAAGTATTCGTTTACTTAAAAGAAACCCCCAATCATAACACAGAAATTGAAAAAACAGATATTGAATACATAATTTGTATTTGTATTTGTTATATCCTAGCTTTATCCCAGTTGCCCCAGATTTAAGCTTAGGGCCCAGGGTCTGCTCACTGGTTCAACAAGATTTGACTGAATTTCAGTTAATACGTGGAGCAACTGCCGTCTGACCTCCGCAACCCAGAGGGAAACGTCATTCTATAGTTAAGCCAGCTGTCAGTCTGTTAGAAGGCACTGACTACCTAATAACGACTGCCATAGATGTGCATGACAGCCGGGACGGCTTAACGTGCTTTCCGAGGCACGGAGCAAGCGATAATTACGCACATAACATCGAAAAGTCATAGACGCCACCAGGGTTTGAACCCGAGACCCTCTGAATTTAAAGGCCATTGTGCTATCGTTAAGCTCTTATGAATGTCAACTTAAAAAACTTAAGCTCTCATTCACTGCGGGCAGCAGCTTCATATGGTTTTTTTTGAATTTTAATCTTATCTATTGTGGAAAAAGAATGTGCAACCTCCTATCTCACCTGCAAGTATTGCACCTGTCGATCAAAGGACAAGACTCGGGCGAACATAAAAGTTCCCGGTAAGCGGCAAGAGACTTGCCACTTATAACGTGGTCCCAACTATATAATATTCGATAGATGGGCATATGATATGCTTCTGCTTATCTCTTCGCGGAAACCGGCGTGGTGTATGTATGTATATGTAGATACACCATTGGACGGCTTGAGAAGTTGAAGACTTGAATCTCTTTCACCTTGGCTTGAGAGTGCTCATGCTCAGTAGGTAATTAAACTTTAATGGGCTGAGATAATGATGACGAATGAAGAAAACAGTCGAGTACAATAAAATCTTGTTCTATGCAACGGGACCTTAAAAAGATTGAGACAAAAAACAGTCCCAATTATATGAACAAAAGTCGAAAATGAGAGAATGTAAATCAAACTCTCGGCGCGTGAAATTAGATTGATTTCTCTATAGCTGAGTCACGATTACAATTTCTTTGTTGGTTGGCATAGTAGAAACGGATAAGTACGATATCTTCATTCGTTCGCACCGAATACGGTTTGTATGCGAGCACGCTCCACATACACTGACATAATTTGTCGGTGCTAAAGGTGGGCGGGCGATCGCTCCACCGCATTTTTGACGATTGAATAAAGTATAAGCGATAGCCCTACGTAGGGTACCAGGTGTGGGTGACCTTCCTACATTTATTATAATTCAAAACATAAATGACCTTTTATTAACAAAAATATTTACACTTACACATAATCTTCCATTTTACACATAATGGGCGCGCTAGTTTTTATGTTTTGATTTTCAAAAGAGATCTACTCTGCCAAACTTGAATAAATGATTTTGACTTTTTTAGGCTACAATCGCTCGCTCGCGGTTCGATTTGGTACACTTATTTATTTTAACTATGACGGGGATGTTCGTAAGACCAACTTTCTCGAGCCGTTGAGCCAGTGAAATAAATTACTTGAAAAATATTCAGTTTTAGAGATGCTCCGTTTGGGTTATAGGGTGAAGTGTGTTATTTTTATTTTTAGGTAATGCGCCTTTTATTATTTTTAAGGTGGTATGTTTTGGGGCACTTTTTAACATAAAGTTTGGACCTATTTATCTTTACAATCTATTTTGATACATTGCCGCTTGCCGGGAACTGTACTGTTTGCCAGAGTCTCGTCCGTTGATCGACAGATGCACCACTTGCAGGTGAGGTTGGCTTGGGCTCCTCAGATGTTGGTAGGGTCTATATACACCATTGACATTTAAATACATAAGTCATATTATTTCAATCATGTTGTAATCAACAAATAAGTTAATCTGACTTATAGGTTCAATATGCAATACCTTTGAGGTTTATACACGTTCTTTAATTGTATTAGATCTTAAGACATAATTTGAAAAAAGCCGAGATGAGTTTCTTGAGGCCTTCTTCTCAATCTCGTTGCATTTTGGAAGCCTCGTTAGAGTCACTGATAGACTGTCTGACTGACGAACAATCCCCTCCCTCCTTTAGAATCACGACAGGCTGACCGACAGATACAGACTGACAAATCTTGAGAAAACCACAACAGACAGATAAACTGACAAATTCTGACAAAGAACCCATTTGCTTTTACTCCTTTATTATGGTACCGCTCATATTTCTTACATTGTTGTTAAAAAAATATATGAAATTTCCATTTTGTGTAAATGTTTGACGAATCTAAATGATCATGTTGACCTTAAAGACAATAAAGTATATATTTTTCTTACACGTCGTTAAATTGTGAAACACCTACAATTGAACTGATTGACTTAGTATTCAAATAAAGATTAATTTGATTGGATTTGATCCAACAACGAAGTTTAGCAATGATAACTGTCCTAACAGATAGTTAAACGGAAAAACAGATATGTAAAAAAATAGTAATAAATCATACAATAATGTCGTAAATTACAATTCGAGTGTTTACAAATATTACCGGGAATTTAGATTGAGTCGTGTTTATTTCGAGTTCACACATCTATATTTGTTTATTAAATATTACAATGTAGGCAAACAGATCAGGTCTAACACACACTATAGGACAAACACTAATGACGGCCTGAGTATATACGAGTCGCTTAACTTCAAACTCGGATAAATCCAATTTTGGACTTTTTTATGATTTTGGCGCCAAATGAAAGGGTAAAAAGAAAGCCTTTAATCAAACTAATCAGAAGTGTATAAATCTGCATGTTTAACGTGAAAAAGACCGTTAAAATAGTGGCATTATACATTATACAGTCACGCCTTTTTTCCCGAAGGTGTAGGCAGAGGCATATAATGTTGTTGATCCCACGTTATAGGTAGCGAGCCTATTGCCGCTTACCGGGAGCTTTCATATTCGTCTCTCGTCCGTTGATCAGCAGGTGCACACTTGCAGGTGAAGTTGGCTTGACTTCTGAGTTATTGGTTTAAACCCCGCTTTAAAGAGGCTCTCTAGGAGCTGGAAAATACATGCACCGGCAGAGAATTCCAAAGACTAATGGTCTTGCAGAGTAAGACCGAAAAAGAGAGAGAGAGAGGCTAATAGTATACACAGTATGAGGGAAATTCAATAACTACTCAGGTTCAAATTCTCTTTAAGATGTCTAACGACTTAAATTTATTTGTAGTAAAATAGAACAAGTGATAACGATGTAAGCAGAATAATAACCTTTATGTCCTTTGCCCACAGGTGAAAATCCAGCGGCAATGCAGTCCTCATCCCCCGGCTTCGTTCGCTTCAATCTTAACAACGTTTTATTACCAACCCTCGTCACAATACACGTCATACGGTGACAATGCTAGCCAAAAACGCCTCTCATTTACATAGTTTTAAGGGCGATTCTTGCGTGGAATGATCCGTCAGATTAATACGTAATGTCGTAGTTAGGCGGCAATTATGAAATGAGCTTCTATGTATCCATTAAGACCATTAAACGCTGGGTTTAGCTTTTACGTCGAAGTTTTGGTGTTTATTTGTATCGATGATCGGAATATGTAGAGTGTAATCTATGTTGATATAAAAATGACAATTATTAATTAAGCTACGTTACAAAGTGTTTTTGTTTTGGCCTGCTTGAAATTCCTTGTTCACAGGTTCACAAAGTTAAGGAGTAGTGTAAAGATTAGTTCTTATTTAGATTTGTTCTATTTTTTTATACATACATACAAACACTTTTTATAGGCAAACTATACGCCCACACTTCGCCAATTATATAGTTGGTCTCACGTAATAGATGGCGAGACTATTGCCGCTTACCGGTCTCTATTATTTTCGCCAGAGCCTCGTCCGTTGATCGGCAGGTGCACTATTTGCAGGTGAGGTTGGCTTGGGCTCCTTAGATCTTGGTAAGATCCCTTTACACCCACCACATCACTTTTTTATACACTATCGAAATAAAAATGATTGAGTTTTCAAGCAATTGCATAGCATCTATCGCGAGCCTTGAGCGTGGAGACCGAATCCAGAAATTCCGTTACGAAAATAACCTAACACCCCCCACTCCAACCGGCACAGCGATGATACTTTTTAGATTTTCTATCTATCGATAAATACCAGATCTTTTATGACTTTTTTACTTTTTAGTTAAGCAACCTGCCTTTCGGTGGCATTTGTTGTATCGGATGGCTAAAATTTGTATTCTTATCGATCACCACGCTCAAAGTGTAACTTGAATTAATATCTGACTTGTTGCTTGTATTTTGACAGTCCAATATGCTGCCACAGGTATAGCATGGGCGAAATCACCCATCAGGGCATTCCGCGAACATGCTTCAGGTCAGGGCACAGACATGCGGTTATCCTATTTGTCATATTATTTTACAAAATGTAGAAGTATCCTACAACACTTAGGAGCCAAAACCAATCTCACCTGCAAGTGGTGCACCTGCCGATCAACAGACGAGGCTCTGGTGAGCATAAAGATCCCGGTGAGCGGCAATAGGCTTGCCACCTATTATGTGGGCCCAATAATATAATTTGCGAAGCGTGGGCGTATATTATGCCTCTGCCTACCTCTTCAGGAAAATTTGCAGTGATTGTATATATGTACGAGTATGTATATTATTTTACAAACGTACAGTGCAGCACTTCATAAAATTTATTTTGTAACGATTTAATTTAGCGTATAATAAGCCTAATAAATATTATTGTATGTCATTATACATTTTTTTGGAACTTAAGAATTAATAAAAAAAAATTAAGCAAATGCTTAATTTTAATATCATTCCACGCAAGAAAACAAAATATAATTGTGTAAAAAACTGATTTTAATATTAATTAATGAAAATAAACATAAAACTGTCCCTATTTAAATGAAAAAGAAGAAAGCGAATGGAGATTGAGCGAGAGTAGATTATTGTTTTTGTATGTAATTAATTATAAAAAATAATTTTAATTTAATCGTTGTAATTTGTAAATAAAGTAGTAATTTTATTTTGTTATCTCTAAGAGAAAAAAACATTTTATTTTATATAAATCTAGTTGCAATTTAATATTATTAAATTTTTTGTTTTGGTCTGGGTGTTTCCCTATGTATATTAAGTATTTATTTACAAAAAAATGTTTTTATTTATGTTTATCTGTTATTTAGTATCCACAACACAAGTTCTTAATGATTCCTTGGAACTAAATAATAGGTGTAATTGTTGTAAAATGTTTGTTTTTTTATTATCTGATGTAAGTTATGATTTGAGCACTATTTATTTCTTTTCACCTGTTAGGTCTGTCTAATCAGGCCAGGATAATGATGTTTAGTTGTTGAATTTGTCAGAACTGTAAAATAAAAAATAAAATAAAAAGTGTTGTTTTTTAAGATTTTTTCGTCATTTTCAAGGCCTGTTTCACAATTTTTTTTAATTAATTATTTACAATTTGATATAATTAAGTTTCCAGTCGCATTTACATGACAGAGGGTCCATATAAAACTGTCATGTGACGACAGATATGCCGTGGAGGTCAATATCCGCTTCTGAGGTCGTCGTTTCGATTCCTGCGCGGTACAAATCTTTTTTGTCATGAACATGAATGTTTGTTCTGGTGTTTTATATATATATCGCACCTACAGTGCTACAACGTCACTTATGCAATTTTGTCGAAATTGATCTGATTATGAGAAAAATGCTTATGTACCAAATTGTAAGATGTTTCGTTTTACTTTGAAATGAAGTCTAAAATAGAGGCTTGAATGTAACTTGTTAATTTTTTAAATAAAGAAGAGCTATATTTTATAACAGGACATTTAATTTAAAAACGCTTCTCCTGGAAGATTATATTATTTGCAGAAGTGACTGTTTCGCACCGGAGGTGTGATATATTAAGTATGCATTTAAAAAAAAAAGTGTTTAGATATGTTAAACCGTTATTTAGTATCCACAACACAAGTGCTTACTTATCTTGGAACTAAATAATTGGCGTGTTTGTTAGAGAATTATTGTTATAAATACGTAAAGTACCCAGTAGTTATAATCAAACATTGTGAAACAGATTCATACACTCCATTTTTCCTGAGAATAGTATAATAAAAAAACATTATTTTAGTTAATTGAACTCTAGTTAAAGTACCTTATTAAATGTAATTAATTGAACTTGTAAGATTGATGTTGGATATGTTTATTATTAAAATTATTATTGTAAAATATTTTATAAAACATCGTTATAAATAATCGTGTAAATATTTATAAAACTGAAATAATAATGTAGTCATCGCTCTTGTGAAACCCAGATCGCAGTATAACTATATGGATTTACAGTTGTTCCATGACTATTCACAAAAATCTCATTTTAAAGGTCAATGTGCAATACTTTTTATTACATATTTAATTAGGGATGTAAAAAAACTATACCGAGGACGACCGATATGGCGTTGAGGTCAATATACCTGCACTTCACTCCAGAGGTCGTGGGTTCGATTCCCACACAAGACAAATCTTTGTGTGCATGAATATGAATATTTGTTCCGGTCTGTGTGTTTTCCTATGTATATTAAGTATGTATTTACAAAAAAAAAAAAAAAAGTATTTAAGTATGTTTATCCGTTGTATAGTATCCATAACACAAGTTCTTAATGATACTTATCTTGGAACTAAATAATTGGTGTAATTGTCTGAAAATATTTATTTTATTTATATCACTTACGGCTTGTGAGTTTATGGAATCATAATATCTCATAAAACATTTATTTTCATTGTTTCCCCTAATTTTTTTGCCATGACTTGGAAATACTAATATTTTCATATATTTATTCATACACTTTGGAAAACTTACAGCAGTTGAATAAAACATTTTGGCATAAGACAAGTTACTTATGACGAAAATGATGTGTAAAAGAAACAATAACCAAAGTCAAATTGACGCAACTAGTTTAATTAATAAGATTGAAAGTATACTATCACTCACACATAATAGTTTCCGGATCTAAGTAAGCCATTATAGCGACAGAAAACCAAAATGGGTATTCAATAAAATACTTCTTCTATGAACTTTCAGTGACCACGAATCTTATCTATAACTAGAGAAATCATTGAACCACTGTAAAACAAAGATTAGAACTGTGAAAATGCCACCTACTCGTAATTAAGTGGTCTTTGATAACTTGTAAATATTAATTAGGCCGAACCACATTTAAAATATACATAACTGTTCATTTTTAAGTTTGTTTTATTTATTCGTTACCTGGGGACGACCACGAATCAGCAACGTAGTAGAGGGCGACCCCCAACGCGATGACCGATGATCTGGTCAGGGCGGCGGGGAGTCGGTGGTTGCAGGCGGCAAAGGATCGATCTACGTGGAAAGCAATTATGGAGGCCTATGTTCGGCAATGGACTTCAAATGGCTGAAATGATGATGATGATGGGTACGACATCGGTAGATAAGGAAATCATAACATGGATATGCCTAAATGATTAAGTGGAATATGATCCAATATCCAGTATCATTGGAGAGAGACACAGCGACGATAGTGGCGCACCTATGACTTTTGGAAGTTATGTGCGTAATTATCGCTTGCTCTGTGCCTCGGAAAGCACGTTTCACCGTTGTTCTCGCTGTCATGAACATCTATGCCAGTCGCTATTAGGAAGTCAGTGCCCTCTAATATTCTGACAACTGGTTAAAGCATAGAATGATGTTTCCCTTTGGGTTGTGGAGGTCAGATGGCAGTCGCTCAATGCAATGACTGAAGTTCAGCCAAATCTGGTTAAACCAGTGAGCAAAAACCATGTTTTAATTTATTCTGCATTCCTTTACAGAAAAAGTCAAATTCTTACAAAGATTTCATAGCAAACATTACGTAATTTTGTACTAGAAACAGCTATCTATTCCTAGCACTGCTTATGACGTAATGCAACCAAATACTTTCATTTTTATGACAGACTTTTGAAACCGATTTGTTGACAAATTTGTAAATATCCAAGCTGCCCTTAATCAGTGTTATTTTTTTTACATTACCATTGGACTTGGAATGTTTGATGTCGGATATCTTAGCGATCGCAAATAATTCATCATTTTTCTAAATCTACCTCTTCGGTCGAAAAATCGGTACAAAGTCAAGCTATCCTAGAAAAAAATATAGGCAAAAGACTAAAAGGACCGGAGCAAAAATTAAAGGCAAAATACTGGAAGGACCGAAAGGACTGAAAGGACAGGATCAACTGTCAAAAGACTGGAAGGACCGGATAAACTGGTAAGGCAAAATACTGGAAGGACTCGAAGGACAAGAGCAACTGGTAAGGGCATTCCGAATAAAAATATAGGCAAAAGATAAACTGGTAGAACCGCTTAGTTGTACTACATTCTACATAATCACCTCGCCAACCCTTCTGGATGTGACTTGTTTACGAATGAATTGTTTCTTATAATTCAGAGTGCCTATGCGTTATAATAAAAGAGTTTTTTATACCTACGTTCTTTAATTTGTGTGATTGGCACGAGTAGTTATTTCAGCTGTCGCTAAAATGAAATAAATTAAAAAAATACAAATTTATACGGCCGTTCCATACTCATACATAATCGAAAACCCCAAAATACCCAAATACCGCTTTATTTGATAAATTCTTTACCGTAATATCAAATATTTAATTTCAGTTTCACCCCCGGCTATGCGTTCGTGACCTTTCATGAACCGATAACACAATAACCACGCATTTCTATAAGAAAAAATGTAGCATGTGCCCTTGTTTAGGGATCATGGGCTCACCAAAATTTCGAATGATTATACAGGGTTACAGGTTAAGTCGACCTATTCGCGTTGAGGGCGTGTAGTTTACATCGTTTCTGACTGACTTGCCTATGAATCACCCTATTCTAAATCTAACCGTTTTCGAGATATTTTAATTTAACTGCTTTTTATAAAAAAAACCCAATTTCCGGCTATCAGCTAAGATATTTTCAAATGTGTAAGTCTTATTGTTACAATTGTTTGTTTTTTACATGTAAAATAAGATGCTTCGAGAGCTCAATAAGCAATATTTTACATAAAATTTAGTCATATTTTGTTGAAAATTTAATAAATTTAGTGTCTTGTACTCATATATTGTTTTTTTTTTTTTTTTTTGTTTCCTTTTTAGCATATGAAACTAAGAATTTTCTACAACCCTGTATAGATAATAAGACGGAATTGCTGTACATAATATATTTCATGAGACCAAAAATATTTGTGGTTTGCAGCACATATCATCAATATAATGTTATTTTGTTAAAATTCTTTTATCCTGTAGCTTGAGTATGTCATGCTCACTTAAATGTCTTTGTTGCGGTGGTGGCGTCATGCGTCAGGTCGTTACGTTCCCTGAAATATGGTTGAGCGAAATGATGGCTGGTTATTTTCTTCTTTTATTTTAAATCTTGTGACTGCAGAACACTAGTGTTTCTATACTTGTCAAATTGTTTTAATACATAACATACACATCAGTACATTTCCTTGTATCTGGTGGGAGAAAGAACTAACCTTAACGATTTTCTTGCCTATTCTTTTACGATCAAGCTCCCGCCTGGAGTAAATGGGCGCGCTAGTTTTTAAGTATTAACCTTCATAAGAGCTCTTTTGAGCCAAACTTGAAATAATGATTTTGGTTTTTTTTTAAATTTTGCATACATTCACGCTTGGTGCCCCGAAGGTGTAGGGAAAGGCATATTATACGCCCATTATTCGCCAATTATATAGTTGGTCCCACGTAATAGGTGGCGAGCCTATTGCCGCTTACTGGGCACTGTTATGTTTGCCAGAGCCTCGTCCGTTGATCGGCAGGTGCACCACTTGCAGGTGACGTTGGATTGGGCTCCTTAGATCTTGGTAGGATCTCCGTACCTTATTCGTTAGTAATAAATGTTATAGTTATTATTAGTATTACTAGTAGTAAATTTATGCTATTCTAGGTGGTCGACAATGACCACCAATAAAAAGCAGAGTTCAGTCTTTAAATGGACTGAGATCGACAAGCTAATGTTAGTAATTTATACTAAAATGTGCCACTTTAAGCCTGTTGCTGTTTATCTTGGGATCAATTTTATTGAGTTCGTCAATAAAGTTTAAGCCAGCCAACCATTATCCAAACACAGTTGACACTCTATTGTTTCCTGTCTCTCGGAAATTGTCTGCCACTTCACAGATTAATAACCAGATCAATAAGCGCTCTCGGCTCCGTGATAACAGGTGACTAAAAAGGGTCACTGATGTTAAGCTAAGTTTACGAAGGTGAGTCTTGGATGCATTACCGTATCATCATCACACCTCTTTTTTTTCGTTTTACATCGGTAACAAAATGCAGTTGCGCACTGCCTTCCGGCCGTTAAGTAGTTAAAAAGCAGTTTCTTCAAAAGGAGTATTATGCTGTTAATGATTACTTATCGGATAGACAAGAGTGGGCTTAACATTTTCAACTTGTATTTGTGTAAATTAATACAAAAAGTCAACCAGATCATTGTCGTGACCATCCCCTATTGTACAAATTCAGCTCAGTTTCACATTACTAGACTGTGATGAAGGGTTCCCTTAGTGCTACTTTATTGGTTACGGCATCCGGGGACCCTTTCAATATCTTCAAATATTCACTGTGTGTGTTTTGTACTGTTGTATTTGATTGATAATTTAAAAGAGCATAGCCTGTGAGTTTCTTGTCAAATCTTCTCATAGAGCGGGGGCTCGGAATTGGCGCTTAAATTCACTTACATCTAATTTTTATTCATTAGCATGTAAGTGAATCTAAGCTTCGTGATTTCAGTGTAGTAAGATTTAGTTTTTCTTTATTTATATTTTTTTTGACGTTTTCACTATAATAGTTTATGAAATAAAGAACTTTTTTCTTTTAAGTTTAATATTTATAATCGTTTATTTCAGACCATATTCATTACACTACAATAAAAAAATACAATAAAATTAAATAAATAAAATTACAAATAAGCTCACACCGGACGCGTATATACACGACTTCATAGCGTCATGTGCATTCGCATCGAGCGCGCGAGCATCGGTGAGTCTCAACGTTTAGCCAACGCACCCAGGATGCCGTTCGAACTTGCTCTCAGCCTCTTGAGCATGGACGCGCATCGCTTACGCATTATGGCGAGGAATCCGTCAACGCGTCTCTCGGCAACCATTAGAAAGGCACTGCAATGAGGCGTCAAACCAAACAGCACCCTGAATGCGTTATTGTACGTTACGTACGTTATGATAATAATTCCTTATTCAAGACCATGGGGCCAATTTTTTTCATCATCATCATCACAGCCTATTAACGTCCCACAACTGAGCACGAGCCTCCTCTCACATATCAAGGTGTGAGGGTATTGGGCCATACTCCACCACGCTGACCCAGTGCGGATTGGTGGAGGCAGGTGCATGGCGTCCTGCTGTTAGAATTTATCAAGCCGCCCATTAGGCTTCTAACATGGCTTAACGACAACCACATTTAGTGATAACCGGGACCAACGGCTTAACGTGCCTTCCGAAGCACGGAAGCGCTCGATATCAAATGCCACACAAACGGTCACCCATCCAAGGAATGACCTCTGTAAACTCTGCTGTACTTCGGTAATCGTTTCCGATCACTGCGTTCTGCAGAGCTACGAGCGCTTCTTTTTTTTTGTGAGCGCAATTTTTTTGTGAGAAACAATATTATAAGATAAATTAATGTTAGTAGGAAAATTATATAATGCAATGTGTTTTCTATATGCAAGTCAATGCTACTCAATCCTACTTGAAACCGCGCTGCAGTGACCTACATATACACAGTCCAGCCTGCTAGCTATCAGACCCAGGATGCTGTTGACGCTGGCACGAACCTTGCGCACCAGTGATGCGCATCTTTTACGCATAGTGGCATAAAAGCAATCTATGTGATGCTCCGCGAGCATGCCTGATGCACTACAGAATCTTGGCAACCCCATGAGCACCCTAAATGCATTATTATAAACTATGATCAGTATAATGTAAGACTTTATTGAATATTCTAGTATGAATGACTTAAAGCATGAATATTGTTATATTATGTTGCATTGTATAGCGTCATAGACAAATGAAGATTGTGACTAACCAATCGATAATTTAAAAGAGCATAGCCTGTGAGTTTCTTGCCAGTTCTTCTTACAGAGCGGTGGCTCGGAACGGGCACTTATATTCACTTACACTTATTTATTTTATTTTTTTAATTGTTTGGTTGCAATTGAATCTAAGCTTCGTGATTTTAGTATAATTATACTTTTTTTTTTTGTTATATTTTTATAATTTTGACGTTTTCTAGTACTATGTACCTAATAGTTTATGAAATAAAAAGTATTTTGACTTTTGACTTAGAATATTCAACATGACAAAGATTTAACTAGCCGGAGTGGAATTTATCTATTTTCTCGTCACCTCGTCTCGGCCAAGATGGTTTTGTTCATTTTAAACTCATTGTCTGCCAAGATTTATTGCTGTTTTCTGTGAATTAATGGCGCTGTTGGTTAACTGTTAGAGCCTGTTTACACTGGCAATCTGCACGGCGATTTCTCAGCGATTTCAATTTGTTTGGCGATTTATCAGCAAAGCGATATCGAGGCGTTCACTATTTCTTGAGCTCTGACCAAAGGGGTGTTATGATTTTACTGTGGCTGTTTTCTTGTTTATCTCTGTGTCGTTTTTGTGGCATCGAAGCTCCTAAACTAATAAACAGGATAAGATACGATTTTCTTTAAATATAATACAAAAAGTGTACTTACTTACTTAAAATAAGGGTGGATAGGGCTCCTACCGATCTGAGAAGCCCAAGCCAACCTCACCTGCAAGTGGTCCACCTGCCGATCAACGGACGAGGCTCTGGCGAACATAAAAGTGCCCGGAAAGCAGCAATAGGCTCGCCACCTATAAAGTGGGACCAAGAATATAAATGGCGAAGTGTGGGCGTATACTATGCCTCTGCCTACCCTTTCGGGGAAACAGGCGTGATATTATGAATGTATGTATTAAGTATAAAGTTTAAAAAAAATACAATGTAATTATAATGGTGTTGTAATATCTAAAGACAAATAAAACTATTAATGAATAGAACTGCTGGCGGTCGTGTCAATCGCAGTGTGCCATACTCTGCCCTCTCGGTCCCGCTTTGGCCGGGAGGCAGTGCATTAATGCATTTTATTGCCGACGGAAATAAAGGAAGGTATTATCCCTATGCACCAGATACGTTGGTTCTGGTTATCATATTGAAGTCATTCGGCGGCTCGGCAATGGATAATTTGCAGCGATATTAACTCTTCTACCACATAAATGCTACACATATCATTTATATCATATTTGTGCGATTCTACAATAAAACCCCTAGCAATATATTTATAGCAATTACATAAACCTTAATAAATTCAAATTAACAAAATAAAGGACGCTGTCTTCAAAGGGATCCTATGTTTTTTAATTGTTTTGTTGCATGTAAGTGAATCTAAGCGTCGTGATTTCAGTGTAATCATTTTTCGAATGTTTTATAAAAAAGATTTTTAAGTACTATAATTTATGAAATATTTTTTGTATTAAAATATATTTTGCGAAAACGCAATCTCGCCTCACCGCGCAATTACTGAGAAATCGCCGGATAACTCGCTAGTGTGAACACAGCCTTAAAAAGTTGGTTTCGTTTCTGGAAAATGTCAAGTCACTGCCGTTTGTTATGTTGATATTTGTTTTAATGACATTCTGCAGCTTTGCAACGTTAGGTCTGAATAGATCACCGAAGTTATTTTAGGTCAATTCTTGTTACATTTAGTCTTATTCGTACTTATAACAGTACTGGCTGACATAATTCTATTTTCCTGTGTTACTTACATACATTTACACGCAGAGGCATATTAATACGCCCACACTTCGCCAATTATATAGTTGGTCCCACGTTATAGGTGGCGAGCCTATTGCCGCTTATCGGGCACTGTTTTGTTCACCAGAGCCTAGTTCGTTGTAGGCAGATGCACCACTTGCAGGTGAGGTTGGCTTGGGCTCCTTAGGTCTTGTTAGGATCCATACGCAACCCTGTGTTACTTAGTCAAAAAAATATATTCTATTCTATCGCCATTTTAATATTTTTATGTACTCATTATAACAACCTTTGCTTTGACAATAAAAGAATTTGATTTTATTTGTCGCCAAAGAATCAGTGTTTATTGTACGGATGAAGCAAAAGGGTGTGTCAGACTTTTACTGACAAAAAACTATACATTTTCCTTCTTAAGCCCTATGTTGCATGTGGTGTTCTCCTTAATTGTTTGTTTTACTTAGATAATTTTAATCATATTTGTGTAATTATTTTTAAGTTATAATGTAAACAGATACTGGTGATCCTAAATAATATAAATAAACAAAAAAATAAAATGTTGGGGGGCGCTGCCCCTGTAACTCTTTTTGTAATTGTAATTTCTTTATTGGTTATAAACATGATACAATTTGATTTATAGTATCTCTAATCCAATACAAGGTTTATATAGATACTAGGTTAGTTCTCCATAACTTAATACTACAATAATCTGAAATTACATAAAATAAAACACTCCATAATTAACAGTAAAATATACAAACAATAGACATGCACCGCTCAAGTCGGCTCAAGCTCCCATTAGTGCCCATAGAAAAAAATAATACAAAATGAATTAGTGTCATTCAATTATAAACGTTATGTCTAACCACATAGCTCGGTGAAGCGGGATTCACAATTGCAGTTGTCAACCGGTTATTGCTTTTGTGCTCATGTCGACAAATCACGGATTAAATTATCGCATTATACCGTCAGGATTACCGATCGCCACTGCAACACGTCGATGATTGACTCGCGGTGTTGTGCTCCATCATGTCTTCCAGCCGATCCTTACAGTGGTGACCCCCTGACGTTTCCTCCCGCCTGAATCCGTGCAAGAACCTACCAAAGCTACCATTCCCGGTCAGGACCTGCATCAGGTAGTAGATGAGGGCGCCATGGCGATACTGCAGACACTTCTCAATTACTTAGCTTACTTGGGTAAGGGAATTACTGGGACTTATCACCACTCTCATAGCTAGCCCTAATATATAGATATAACATTTAGAAAGACACCTTGAGTAATTAATTGACACTAGGTTGAAGTCTCGCCAAAATACTTCGACCGTTTACTCGTAAGACATGCTTACCGCAATGATGTAACTGGATTTTAAGCAATATTTTTACTCAAAAATCATAGTTATTTATTGCATTGCTAAGTTCCAATGAAGGACTTTAACGTTTCAGCTCCTTATATTGATCAACGGTAAACCTTTATCTGGGCCCAGCGAACTCATAAAAAAATTCCTATCACGCATACGATTTTCGCCGCATAAATGTCAACCGGTGAGCCGAAAAGTATAGCCGAATGACGGGTTAGGGATTTGAATTTTTATAGGGACCGCACGCAGAAGGGTTCGAAGGTCAATAAATTATACGCAAAGCCGTTTTATTATTTCGCTATCGGTAGCTACCTTTTTTACTGATTTGCGTCATGTTTTATTATTTTGCTATCGGTACATACAAACATCCATACATACATTCACGACTGTTTCCCCAAAGGGGCAAAGGCATATGATTCGCATACACTTCGCCAATTATATAGTTGGTCCCACGTAATAGGTGGCGAGCCTATTGCCGCTTTCCTTGCTACCTTTTTACTGATATGCGTCATGTTTTTAAAAGGTAATAGTTAGCGTCGTTCTGAGCGTTAATAGCCCAGTGGTGAGTCCAATAAAAAATGAAAGCGCTTCCTACCGTGAAATAAGCACGATACAAAGCGCATCCACTTATGACGGCCGGATAAAATGCCGTTTCACCCCCCGCTTAAAAGAACCGGGATCATAGGAAATAGGAAACACATGAGCCGGCTGCGAATTCGAGAGCTTAGTGGTCTTGCTCAGAAATGACTTCCCAAATTTCTTGGTTCGAGTGCTGATAGTGTTAATATTGCTAAAAAGAGTGATGTCTTCTTTTCTTTTAAATTTTGTGACTGCAGAACACAATTGTTTTAATATTATGTATTTTATTGTAATTGGCGGGAGAAAAAACCAACCTTGACGATTTTCTTATCCGTTCTTTTACGATCAAGCTCCCGCCCGCAGTGAATGGGCGCGTTAGTTTATTAGTATGACATTCATAAGAGCTCTATTGAGCCAAACTTAAATAAATAAATTTTGAATTTTATTTATTATCGAAGGTAATTAATTATGCGGAGAGTCGTACTATTATATTGCTATTGGTGGCGTGGTATCTTTTGTACTGATTAGCGTCATGTCGTTACAAGGTTAAAGTTAGCGAAAAGGTGTATGGGGACACTAGTATAAGGATCCTGTAAAGACTATTGGTGGCGTGGTACCTTTTGTACTGATTAGCGTCATGTCGTTACAAGGTTAAAGTCAGCGGTAAGGTGTATAGGGACACTAGTATAAGTTTTCTGTAAAGACCTTGGGAATCCAAGCAAATCTCCCCTGCAAATGTTATCTATCAACGGCCGAGGCTCTGGCAAATGTTACGGTTTCCTCCAATAGGTTCGCCACTTATTACGTGGGATATAAAATATAGCGAATAATAAACCTCTGCAGAACATACTACCAGATACTTTTACTACCTAATAACGCAATTGCAGGTAACTTTTGACGACCGATATGGCGTGGAAGTCAGTATACCAACACTTAACTCCAGAGGTCGTGGGTTCGATTCCCACACAGGACAAATCTTTGTGTGCATGAACATGAATATTTATTCTGGTCAGGGTGTCTTTCTATGTATATTAAGTATGTATTTACAAAAAAAAATTATTTAAGTATGTTTATCCGTTGTTTAGTATCCATAACACAAGTTCTTAAAGATACTTATCTTGTTATTTATATTTATTTATTTATGTAGCTTTGAGACGCATGTTAAGTACAGTAAGTCTTGTACGAACTACATTTCTTTTAAACGACCACTATTTTACATAACAGTAAGCTTTGTTATATTTTTCCTGAACATAAACTAAGCCCAAGCACAGAAAAATATATACAACCAGATACTTTTATTACCTAATATCGCTATCGCAGATAACTTATGTAGCATTGAGACGCATGTCGAGTATAGTATTGTACAAACTACATTTCTTTTAAACGACCACTATTTTACATAACAGAAAGCTTTGTCATATTTTGCCTGAACATAAACTAAATCCAAGTACAGAACAAATTGAAGTTTTTGTCACACAGAGGCAGTTGCGCGTCAGTGAACCAATCTGGGGCTATCTGAAAGTCCGCGACTAATTTGGTAACAGAGGAGCTGTTATTGATTGGTCCGTTTGGTAAACTCGTCACGTCCTTACCCTGGGAGGTGGGTGACATAGTATAGGCTTGTGGTTAGGAGGGAATTTTTTTATAAAATTTACTAAAGGTATATTATGGTTCATCTTCATTATCATTTCGGCCATTTGAAATCCACTGGGCAAATGGAACTCCTGAATTGTTTTCCAGGTTTATCGATCATGTGCCGCTTGAATCCAACGGCTTCTCGCAGTTTTGATTAGAAGGTCAATATTATGATGACATAATAATAACCTACTAAATACACCGACTTAGGCCGACTTATAAAATTTAATATGATGACAATAATATAAAATTATGCTATTATGTGTTTTTGCTTTTATTGTAGTGCCCTTCCACGGTTCGTGTGTCGAATAATTTTATGCAAACATCTTAATAGCCACATGAAACAATGAATAAATTCGCGTGCACGTGGGCATACTTAGTGGGTAGTTTATCTTTTTACAGAAATTCTAGATAATAAGACCATCAGCGCCAAAACTCGCTCCTGAAAACCATGATTGAAAAGCTAGTTGAAAGTTAAACAACCGAGATTGGTCAACTGCTGTCCCAGGATAAAGCTAGACCTCATTTAATTAATTTAAAATATTTTCTACGCTTTTATAGATTCTTAGTTTTAGTGATGTAGTTTATTTGGAACGCAATATAAACACTGAATAACCCGTGTACAGAAGCTAGTTAGTAGATAGCATACGGAAAAACAACAAGTAAATAAAAAGGTGTATAACGCCTACTTCATTAATTGGAAAATTCCATTTATTTCCAACTTGAAAAATGGAAATGGAATAATCAAATGGAATACTCGCTTAATTACGTCGACGCTTTTTAAGCTTGGCCACACTGTGGCTTACGAGCGAATGGCTTCAAATAGTCATTAATTTTATTTGCGCATTAAATTGATTGCTGTGTTAATTATTAATACCTTTACACAAGCCACTTTACCCTTCTTTTTTTTTTACGTCGGTAACAAAATGCGTTTACGCACTACCTTCCGGCCAAAGGGGGACCGAAAGGGGGTGTGGGACTCACCACCAGCAGACGCGACTGCCAGCAGTAATACCAACTAAAAATCTTCTGACGACGCCCGCCGCTTGTTGAGAAAGAGGCGGGGGCCAGTACCTGGGTTGCAGCGTATGACACCCTGCCTGCGGCCAACGTCCCCCGGACCAAAACCGGGAGGATCTCCTCAGAGAGGCGCAGTGGGCGCGCCCCTACTACCTCCTTGTGCGACCATAGCGTGTGTGGCTGACTTCTCGGAGGGTCTATAGTTAGACCCCCTGCCCCCACTGCCTAAGACCCTCCTGGCGCTACTTGACGGGCTTTCCTGGCCCGCCCGCTGCGCCCTCCACAGGTCCCTCTTAGTTTCTCCCCCGGTAGTCAGTACTAAGGGCACCCAGAGTCGTCGGTCTCTGGGTGTTACCTTTTCCCTGGCACCTCCACTCCACTCTTACTAATTATAACATGTTACTGGACTGGAGAAACTACCACATCAAAACTATAAATTTTTTTTTTTTTTTTGTGACTGCAAAACACAAGTTGTTTTTTTTCGAAGATTATGTTCTTAATTTAAGTACATTTGTAACTGGCGGGAGAAAAAACCTATCTTGACGATTTTCTTGCCCGTTCTTTTACGATCAAGCTCCCGCCCGCAGTAAATGAGCGCATTAAATTTTAAGCTTGACTATCATAAGAGCTCTATTGAGCCTAACTTAAATAAATGACTTTGACTGGTTACATATTATTATAACTAAATACAGTTTAACTATTGTCGATATAACTACGGTCCACCCACATATGTTCATACTGTATATTGGTTGACTCAAGTACTGATTAACTTAAATAATTTTGATTAGACTATAATTAAAAGAACTATCGAACGATTGATGTAATGGTTATGTCAACTATGGGATGTTTCAACTACGTTTGAAAAACCTAATGGACGACTCACCTACAGCACAGTTCTGCGCACGTTTTTTCAAATATAAATTTACATTTTTTATTTAAGGAGTCCAGCCAGCTGTTGGGATTCACTATGTTCACTATAAAAGGAGGAGAATAACGTGACCAAAGTATTTTCTGGTGGTCACGATATAACCTAACCGCTCGTCGCTTCGCTCCTCGCTACCTAATTTTTTTGCCAAAAATACCCACGAAAACAGGTGAGCGAGCGAAGCGAGCGAACAAGGTGGATTCTATACAGAAACGACATGGGTGGTTATAGGTTGAGAAGGCTGTGAGCTGTGAGCTCCCGTCACAGCCTTTTCGTTAGTTGCTATAGTGACCATAAACTGCACGCGAGCGAAGCAAGCGTGTAATACCCAGAAGGGTGTTATATAAATCAACAATAAGTGAATCGTCCATTACTTCAATCAACCTTAGATAAATCAACTGTAGGTATATCAACTGTAGGTGAACCGTCCATTAGGAATTTCATCCATTATTTATTATAAACTTATGTGAATCGATCATTAGATATTTTAAACGTTATTTATTTCAACCGTAGTTATTTCGACAATAGTCGATACAACTTTAGTTATTATGATACGTAACCCTTTGACTACATAGACGACGAGTATATGACTCACCTTTGATTTGCCGACGATATTATGGTCATAGCGAAATTGCTTTTGGATTTGGGCACAATGCTCGAAGACCTCGACAGAGCTACCCTACGGGTAGGTCTTTAAAATGAACTTAGATAAGATAAAAATTATGTCAATGTGACATCAGCACAGAACTGACTTGCTCTTAGTCTTAGGACTGATCGCAAATACACACAGAAAAGAAAAGTGGAGCTGAAGGGGCAGTAAGATGAAGTGGAAGTAAGGGTAGGCAGAAGCATATTAAACGCCCACACTTCGCCAGTTATAATGCTAGTCCTACGAAATAGGTGGCGAGCCTATTGCCGCTTATCGGGAACATTTGTGATTGCCAAAGCCTTGTCCGTTGTTCGGCAGCTGCATCACTTGCAGGTGAGGTTGGCTTGGGATCCTCAGATCTTTGTATACAATTTGTATATTTGTCCAGAATTAAAATGGATTTGGTCCAAACGTACGGAATTTATGGGCTTGTACTTGAAATAAAATGCTTGCATGATTAGTGATGAACTATAGACCCAGGCAAAGCTGCGGTTAAAAGCTAGTGCAGAAAATACATAGCAAAACGCCACTCATTTTTATAAACACTTCTTTTTCGACGTTGCGACAGAAAAATAATAATATTTTGATATAATGAGACATGTGTACGAAAATCATGATTGATAGCGAACTGTCGCCCAAAACCGTAGTGGGAACATAATGACTCTTTTCTGGAGCAAATATTTTACATAAACAGATATTGCTAAGAGAAACAGATATAACAAGATCCCACAATGCTGCTAAAAATGTTAACAAACGTTAGTTGACATTTACTTTATTGATCACACTGTTAATATAATGGTTTTCATAATCATCATCTTCATCTCAGCACATTAACGTCTCTCTACTGAGTATGAGCCTCCTCTCACATACCAAGGTGCGAGGGTATTGGGTCATACTCCACCACGCTGACCCAGTGCGGATTGGAGGAGGCAGAGGTGTGCGGCACACCCAGAGACCGACGACTCTGGGTGCCCTTAGTACTGACTACCGGGGGAGAAACTAAGAGGGACCTGTGGAGGGCGCAGCGGGCGGGCCAGGAGGGCCCGCTCAGCAGCGCCAGGAGGGGTCTAGGCAGTGGGGGCAGGGGGCCCCTGCTGTCTAACCATAGACCCTCCGGGAAGTCGGCCACACACGCTATGGTCGCACAGGGAGATAGGAGGGGCGCGTCCACTGCGCCTCTCTGAGGAGGTCCTCCTGGTTTTGTTCCGGGGGACGTTGGCCGCAGGCGGGGTGTCAGAAGCTGCAACCCAGGTACTGGCCCTTGCCTCTTTCTCAACAAGCGGCGGGCGTCGTCGGAAGATTTTTAGTGGGTATTACCGCTGGCAGTCGAGTCTGCCGGTGGTGAGTCCCACACCCCCTTTCGGTCCCCCTTTAGCCGGAAGGCAGTGCGTAAATGCATTTTGTTACCGACGTAAAACAAAAAAAAAAGGCAGAGGTGTGCGGCGTATAAAATTGTATGAAAATAATATAAAACTTTAAAGGAAGAAGTCATTTATAAACTATGTCCTATAAAGTTTCACATATAATGCTTCGGAAGGCACGTTAAGCTAACGGCTTTTTATCCGGCCGGTTATCACTAAATGTGGTAGTACACCATGGACCTGCCTCCGCCAATCCGCACTGGGTCAGCGTGGTGGAGTATGACCCAATACACTCGCACCTTGGTATGTGAGAGGAGGCTCGTGCTCATTAGTGAAACGTTAATGGGCTGAGATGATTGATTGATTTCACATTGCTTCATAATTTTTTAATAATTTACTCTATAAATTTTGACATCAATTAAATAACGAATGAAATATGTTTTTCTTCATTTATTTACTTTTTCAATATACTTTTGACATACTTACTATTTACGCACCATTGTTGAGATAGAATGTGCAAGATCATGTAATTTTATTAAAACCACTATGTTACCATATTTTCATTATTTTATTAATTTTTTTGAGCAAGTGATGGATTAAAAATATCTTTGTAACAATTCCCGCGCTACTATAATTTCCCGAAAAATCGAGAAACTATTCAACACGACACGTGTTTCGCCCTTACACTGGGCATCTTCAGGTAAGATAGGAGCCTCAGAACACGATGTCTTCACGACTAACGCTAAAACGAGAGATTCCGCAAAGTAACGCCTGAATCAATATCAATCTATATATTCTGACTGTTATACCAATCATTTTGTTCCAAGATAAGTATCTTTAAGAACTTCTGTTATGGATACTAATAAACGAATAAAAACATACATAAATATTTTATTTTTGTTAATACATACTGAATATACATAGAAAGAAACCCAAAACAGAATAAATATTCATGTTTATGCACACAAAGATTTGTCCTGTGTGGGAATCAACCCACGACCTCAGGAGCGAAGTGCGGTAATACTCATCTCCACGCCATATCGAACTTCGTTAATAAATTATTTATCATATCTCATAGTTACACGAAATATTTTCTTTTCAATCAAAAAAAAAACAAGTAAAATGTTCTTGATTTTATAAACTACTAGCGGTCCCCCGCGGCTTCGCCCGCGTGGAGTGTAATCTGTTGTTTTGGGATAGATAACTAAAGCAATTATTGTATAGCTTTTCTATAAACAACAAGTAACAAAATAAACTGATGGTCGGAAACCCCGACCCGTGATAGGGCGCCGTGCAGCAGAAATCGCAATAATTTAATTTCGCCATAACTTCAAAACCAAACGTCCAAATTTGATTATTCCAAGACCAAGTATTGTCTACATAAACCGTACTTAGTGATAAAGTAATTTATTTTAAGAAGGATTAATAACATAAATAAAATAAATGCGTTTAAATATACTCCAAAAAAAATCAAGATTTTTAAATTAAAAAATGGTTGTTGTGGCTCACCCGACATAGATAGGTATAGTGTGTCGCCGACTTTTTAGAAGATATTTATAAGATCTACAATTAATTACTACATTTTGTGGTTCTATGTTTTGTAGTTTAAGCAGCGTACGCAAAATGAGTAACTGTTCTGGTTGGTTTTTGACACTTTGTATCCGAAAAACCCAAATATCTTACAGAACCCTATTTTTTTTCAAATTAAAATTTAGCCTATGTTACTGAACTGCAAACACTGCAAAAACTGCAGACATGACGCTTCACATTCCCGCCAAGAAGTTTGAATATTGATTTCTTACAAATATCAAATTGTTATCCATACGTCATTACATAGCTGTCATTATACGTCAATAACATACCTGTCATTTACGTTTTGTTATTTCAAGTCTGATTCTTTTTTGTTATACCACGTTTTATAGTGATTGACGTTTCATGTCAAGTCACACGGGAACGCTGTCGAACGGGATAAAAAGTATCTTATGTCCGTCTCCTGGCTCTAAGCTACCTCCCTACCAATTTTCACCCAAATCTGTACTGCCGTTCTTGAGTTATAAGTGGTGTAACTAACACGACTTTCTTTTATATATATAGACTAGCTGACCCGGCGAACTTTGTTCCGCCTTAATGGCAATAAATAAGCATATTGTTTTTTTTTTAAATACAAAAAAATTTAATAGGTACCTACATTAATCATTCATTATTATTTCAGTATTTTAGTACATAGGTTGCTCTTCACTTAAGTACCTTGTGATACACGACATTTTTTGTTTTATTACTATTTATTGAGATGCACGAAGTCGAGCCATACTATCGCGGCGCTGTTCATGTACAATTTCTTGTTCTTCTTCAGTCCTTTCATTTGCAGTATTTTGTATTCTTCTTGCATTACGGCTTTGTCGGGGAAGATCGTCTTGTTCGCGGCATTATTAATTGAACTTCACTTCACTTCAATTCACCAAAAAAAATATTTCAAAACTCATATTTTCAACCGTACCGAGTTTTATAGTTCACTTCACTGTTTATACAAATGGGCAATGGCACTATCATTACATTATATAGGTTAATTATTTATTTAATAGAAATAGTTTCTTTCTTTCTTTTAAATGATGGCGTCGTGCGTCCAGCACATTTAGCCACTGTCAAGTAAGTGATATATCAATAGTAAATGAGATAAATCGAATTATATGAGAATGTTTGATGATAAAGATGATAAATAGTAAATGAGTCCCTTGAGTCCTCAGTAAAGATGTGGGACTATATTGAGATCTCACATGGACTCCTTGAGATAATTTGAAAAGTGATGTTGCACTGTTCTGTTTCATTTACCAACACTCATGTACATGTGAACGTACGTTCACAAACACTTAACGGTTAATAATCCACCGTTATTACACATTAATGTTAGAAATATCACAAATTTTAGAAAATAAAACAAAACTGCAAACGCTTCACATTCCCGCCAAGAAGTCAGAAATAGTTTGAATATTGATTTCTTATAAATATCAAATTGTCACCCATACGTCATTACATAGCTGTCATTATACGTCAATTACATAGCTGTCATTTGCGTTTTGTTATTCTAAGTCTGATTCTTTTTTGTTATACCACTTTTTATATTCACTGACTTTTCATGTCAAGTCACACGGGAACGCTGTCGAATGGGATAAAAAGTATCTTATGTCCGTCTCCTGGCTCTAAGCTACCTCCCTACCAATTTTCACCCAAATCTATTCTGCCGTTCTTGAGTTATAAGTAGTGTAACTAACACGACTTTCTTTTATATATATAGATTACTTAGCACTTGAAGACATTAATAGAAATAGAAATAAAATAGAAACTACACATGACTACACTGAAAGCTTAAATTCACTTACATGCAAATAAAATAAAAATTAAATATAGTGAATCTAAGTGCCAGTTCCGAGCCACAGCTCTGTGAGAATGACTGACAAGAAACTCACAGACTATGCTCTTTTAAATTATGAATCAATAAAAACATTCATATTATATTATATCATCGCAGTGTATCATGAATCTGAACAACCACTTAACCCGCAAATGATTCCCGGACTGGTCCCACGGGTAGGCCGGACGTCGTCGGTTACCTGTACCAATCTCCGGACATAGTGTAGTAAGGGTAGGCAGACTTTTATTGATTTGAAAAATGTTCCTATTTCTGTGGATTTTACTTTTACTATTTGTAGAGATTTGTAAATGGATATAGGATTAAGCATGTAAACCAGCTGGAAATTAGACTGTAAATCTACCTAAGAGAAAATAAATACATATGTACAATAATCCTCTCTTATTGGAAGCAGTGGATGCAGACCAACTTGGAGCGCTCTATATCGTCAAAGAAGCATGAGAAGAAGCTCATATACTCATGACGGCATGCATACATTATCATCAGAACTCTTATCATCATCATTTCAGCCATATAAAGTCCACTGCTGAACATTGGCCTCCGCAGTAATTTGTTATACTGGGGGTATTCGCCCAGGCGGGTGGTGATCGCAGTTCAAACCAGTACGCAGGATGACGCTGCTGCCCATCATCCGGTAGGATTTCACTTACGACACCCCGTGAGATGACTGGTGGGATTATTCTAGGCCGTTACCACACTACATGTGGGACTATACAGACATTGACTGTTTTGAGAGAATTTGAAAAGTGATGTTGAACTGTTTTGTTTCATTTGCCTTCTTGTACGATCACAGACACTTAACGGTAAAACTTGCACTATTATTACACACTAATGTTCTAAATATCACAAACTTTAGAAAATTTAACAAATCTGCATACATACAAGTGCCCGGTAAGCGGCAATAGGCTCGCCACCTCTTACGTGGGACCAACTATATAACTGGCGAAGTGTGGGCGTATTATTATGCCTACCCCTTCAGGGAAACAGGCGTGAATGTATGTATGTTGGAAATATCACATTTTTTTTAAAATAAAGCTAAACTGCAGCATTATGCTTCACTTTCCCATCAAGAAGTCGAAAACGGCATTAATTGTATTGTTTATTCCTGTTTTTGTCTTCACTGTGTCTCAGACCGTACTACTTGTAATGTTTGCGTATCGAAATAAGGTTATACGTCTTCCCTTTGACGGACTAATGGACAAAGTGCTTCTAAATTGATGAAGATTTTATATGAAACTAACTCAGGTAAAAAAATAATTTAAAAAACTTGTTTAAATTATTTGAACTAGATTGTTCATACTTATACTGTTTTTGTTTCTTTATCATAAAAAACAAGAATTTTATGTAAGTCATTAATACTTGTTGCGGGCCATGAAACTTTAAACTCGATAGTTTCTTTTGTTGCTATGCTTTTTTTGTATATTCTGATTACACATTATAACTTCATTTTTCTACTTCTTCTTCTATTGATGACTCCATAAAGGCACAGACTCTCAATGAAATATCGCGATTGCCATCATTAGAGTCAACTTCTTTCAATTTATCTGCAGTGACTGAGGACGAGTTGAGAAGGGTGGTGGTGTCTATAAAATCTAATGCTGTTGGCTATGATAATATCAGTAGAACCATGATTATGGAAATTTTAGACCCGGTCCTTCCTGCTTTATCCCACATCATTAATTTCTCCTTAAGCTCAGGATTTTTTCCGACTTGCTGGCGTAAAGCTTATGTCCGTCCTCTTCCCAAAGTACCCAATCCATCTGCCTTAAATAATTATAGACCTATATCCATATTACCTTTTCTTTCTAAAATTCTTGAAGCCACTGTACTTAAACAATTATCAACATTTGTTTACAAAAACTCGCTTCTCTCCTCATTCCAGTCTGGCTTTCGTCCCGGCCATAGCACAAGCACAGCTTTGCTGAAAGTCACAGAGGACTTTAGAGATAGCATGGAACACGGTAAGATTACTGTGTTGGTTCTGATTGACTTCTCCAATGCTTTTAATACGGTTGACCATGACCTGCTCATTGCTATCCTATCCAAATTAAATTTCTCGAGGATATCCCTAGATTGGTTCAAGGACTATCTTCGTGGTCGACAGCAGATTGTTAAAGACAATAAGCTATTTTCCAGTTGCTGTGATATAAAAAGTGGTGTCCCCCAAGGTGGAATTTTATCTCCTCTCCTTTTTTCTCTTTTTATAAATACTTTGGTTTCCTACCTTGGTTGCTCTCACCATCTATATGCTGATGACCTGCAATTGTACTGTGAATGTGACATTGCTAATATAAATACTGCAATTGCTCTCCTAAACGATGATTTGACGACAATTTCTAATTGGTCCAAAAGATTTGGCTTATTGGTAAACCCTTCAAAATGTCAAGCAATTATCATTGGTAGTTCTCGAAAGCTCTGTAAGTTAGATTTGGCTACGGTTCCGCTTTTGGTGCTCAATGACATTAGCATACCATTTAGTTCCAGTGTTCGGGATCTTGGCCTTCACATTGACTCTACTCTTAGCTGGTCTACTCATATTACAGAGGTCAGTCGGAAAATTACTGGTGCTTTGCGTGCCCTTCATAGGTTTAAATATTTTCTTCCTTTCAGCACTAAAGTTTTGTTAGTGCAGGCCTTAATTATCCCAATTATTGATTATGCCGATGTATGCTTTCCTGATTTAAACAAAGACCTTTTGCTAAAATTAGACCGTTTGCAAAATAGTAGTATTCGCTTTATTTTCGGAGTCCGTAAGTATGACCACATTTCTCCCTATCGTTTTCAACTTAACTGGTTATCTATTCCTCAGCGTCGCCAAGTAAGGCTCCTAACTACCCTTTTTTCCATTTTACGTAATCCTGAGTTACCTGAATATTTACGCTCCAAATTCAGAACTCTTTCTTCTACTCATTCTAGGCAGCTTCGCTCGTGTGACAACTTTCTCCTTGCCACTCCACAACACAGTTCAGGTTTTATGTCGAACTCTTTCTGCATAAAAGCTATTCAACTTTGGAACTCTCTCCCTACTGATATAAGGTTGGCAGAAAGCAAGCCTACTTTTAAAGGGTTGGTCAAGAAATACTTTCTTGAGGAGTTATCATCCGATTGAGTCTACATATTATAATTACTATTAATTTTGTGTATAGGTATATGTAGTTTATTAATAACACATATTTAATTCTATGTAAGTTTATATGTTTTCTTATTCGTACTGCCTCATACTTTTCTGCTAACCCAAAGGTTAACTGGTAGAGAATGCCTTGCAGCATTAAGTTCGCCTTTTGTACATTTTAATTTTAATTTGTGCGATAAAGTTTAAATAAATAAATAAATATAAAATTTATTTATTATTAAGCTATTGCATAGCTTCTATCGCGGGCCTTGAGCGTGGAGACCGAATCCAGAAATTCCGAAACGAAAAAAACCCCTACTCCGACCGGCACAGCGGTGATACTTTTTAGTTTTTCCATTTTCTGGTTGTATCGGCGTTACTTAGTTTTTCCATCTATCGATAAATAGCAGAACTTTTAATGACTTTTTGAAATATCACGCTTGTCTCTTTAGTTCAGCAACCCGCCTTTAGGTCGGGTACATGAGCCGCCGTACATGAGTGTTGGTATTTAAAACAAAACAGTGCAACATCACTTTTCAAATTCTCTCAAGAAGTCCATGTGAGATCTAAAATGATAAATGAGTATGAGTAGTGATAATCATGTTGATATCTATCCTATATATCCTAACATTACACATAAAAAGTTAACGAAACTTCATAGGGTCTTCCCATTCTTCTCAAACTATTTACAGTGGACCCCCGCTAATCCGGCCACTGTCTGATCCGACGCCCCCTGCAATCCGAAACACCTCTCACTGTGAATGTTACCGGCCAAACCCGATTTTGGAACAAACTAATAAAAATAGATACTTATACTTCTCTTTTTGAGTTAGGTTGAGGTTATTTTTTAGTCTTATCATTAAAAAACATTTTATTATAATAGTTGCAGCTCACCTAAATTAGTTTGGACTAAGTCATAGGTACTAGTTTGTCCTAAAATCGGGTTTGGCCGGTAACATTATATACAAGCATGATTTTTGTACATGATTGAACAGGTAGCAAATTGCACGCGCCAGTTCCGATGAAATTTTATTATTTTGATTCGCAATTTTTCTAATTACTTAAAACGTACTTTAACGTGCCTAAAAACTTCCAAACTATACGGGGTCTTAGGCACTCTTCTATAATCCGATAAATTAAATGCTCCCTACAAAACGTTTGTCGGAATATATTTTTCCCTCGGGTATTACTGAATAAATTTAAATTAAATTGGCACAAAATTAGATCATAAATTAGATATTAAAAAATATTATCAGCTAATTTACTTCACATTATATAACTTATTGGGCCATGTGCTATCGGCCTTAAATAGTGCCACCCCCTCTCATCTCACGGGGAGTCGTAAAAGTCGACGAATTGAAATTTGACCGAATAATGGGCAGCAGGGTCCTCCAAGCTTGAACTGCGATCACCAACCTGCCTGCCCGGCGTGGTGATTATGAGCAAATACCTCCAATATGAAGACAGTGGACTCTATAAAGCTGATATGGTGTTGTTGGGGGTATGGTAAAAGAGTAAAGGCCTACTCTCTTAAACCATAGCGAGAGAGAATCCGATTTAATGAGAATTGGCCGAGGCAGCTATGTGGCTCCTGCTGTTTAATGTTAGCTGGAATCTTAAGACTACCAAGCACAAAACTTGACCTTTGTCATATCCTAAAATTCGTAACAAAAAAAATATATTTGAAAAGTGTTCTAGCTATATGTATATTTTCTTTTTGTTAGTTTTATAAAGCTATATTTGTTAATTTTATGTAGATATCTTTATTCAATTATCATCATCACAGCCCCTTAACGTCCCACTACTGAGCACGAGCCTCCTCTCACATACCAAGGTGCGAGGGTATTGGGTCATACTCCACCACGCTGACCCAGTGCGAATTAGCGGAGGCAGGTGTGTGGCGTCCTGCTGTTAGAATTTTTCAAGCCGCCCATTAGGCCTCTAACATGGCTTAACGACTACCACATTTTAGTGATAACTGGGACCAACGGCTTAACCCATATAGCCCAGCCGTGCCCAAACGAGGACGCCTTAACAAATACCCTCAATTTATTAGTATTTTACTGTTTGTGTTTTTTTATTGCAAATACGTAATAAGTGTGAATTTGTCAACCGATTATTACACTAAAAAGTAAACAAAATTAGTTTAGAGTGATTTTACCGTGCGTTTTGTGGAGGTGTTTCAAGGATCAGGGATAACCAAGAGTAAGTAATTTTTATTTGTTACTTTTTCATTTAAGACTGCTTGTTTTTTTTTTATAAATAACATGAATATAGTGTAAACTTTTTATTAGAAATAAATCATAATGAATAATTGAGTATTGATAAAAGGAGAAGTGATTTTACAACGGTGTCCCCATTTGAGGTCGGTGGGCACATCAGAGGTAAATTATTCGTGTTTTTGTTACCAGGTAATTTTTGCATCAAAAATGGCTAAACGAACATTTAGCAGTGTCAATGAGTACTGCGGGCTTCAAAAAGCATTAGATGCTATGATACTTGAAGAAGATGACGCATTGGTAGATTTAGTTACTCTTCCTCCAGAGCCCAGTGTATTGACGGACGAAGAAGAAGGCGATGAAGATAATATACATAGCAATACAGTTCCACGAGACATATCAGGAATCATCGAAGTATTTATGAATCGAGATGAAGAAGAATGGGATAGTGGTGATGACAAAACGCTTGCCGAAACTAAGAGGCGCAGAACTAATACTCAGGCACCCTGCGGGCGCAAGACCGAGCCAACCTATGACCCTTTCGTTTCTATTTCTAACGACGATAATGTACAAGAACGTCAGAACAAGTTGATGAATGAACTAAAGAACCAAATCCCTTACAATCTTCAAGTCTATTTTGGACGGCATCCGGAAAATCGATACATACGGGGCAAGCCAGTGCGTTTTGGATACAAAAATTGGTTGGTAAAAGTTCAGGCGGGCACTGCTACGCCTTCGATTTGTACTACGGAAAATCTCCAGGTGCCAATCCTACAGAGCCTTGTAGGGCACAGGAGTAGTGAAGCAATTGCTCGATAAACTCGGCACCAGCCCAAGAGACCATGTCGTCTAAAAACCGTGCTGATTTTGACAATCGTTTCGACAAAGTCAATCAAATTCTGTTTGTTCGTTGGCTGGCCAATAGTGTCTGCACTATGGGTTCAATCTACGACAACGTGTTGCCTCTCGGAAAAGTGAAACGCTAGACCGCTGTGGAAACATTGACATTGGTATCCCGCATGTTTTCCAAAATTACAATAAGGGGATGGGCGTTGTTGATCAAGCGGACCAGTCCATTTCACTATACCACACTGCTATCCGAGAAAAATAATTGTGGTGTGGCCTGTTTACGTACATATTGGATATCGCAGTCGCAAATGCATGGCGTCTCCACAATCTGACCAATGATACGAAGCTAGACACGCTTCAATTTCGGCGTTACATTGCTATTTGAGACAAACAGAGGGCGAAATCATGCATCCGACAGCTTCTGAGTGCCAAGTTTGCAGCATGATGGAAGAGGTCACTTTCCGCAAAAACTTTCCCAACAACCGCGATGTGTCACATGTCATAATAAAGCACGTTGGCAATGCAAAGAGTGCGTAAAGTCATTATGTATTGAAAGAGGATGCTTCGAAAAATTTCACTCCTAATGACCCACTGTCCCCATTTGAGGACGGCTTTATTTTTCCACGAAAAAAAAATTTTTTAAAAGTTTTTTTTGTGTTTTTTTTATAATAGTTATTGTTTTAACCAATTGATAAAGATTTTTCATAATTTACACTGCTGGGTTTCATTTGGGTCCAAATGGGTTAATGTGCCTTCCGAAGCACGGAAGCGCTCGATATCAAATGCCACACAAACGGTCACCCATCCAAGGACTGACTTCTGTAAACTCTGCTGTACTTTGGTGATCGTTTCCGACCACCGAGCACCGCAGCGCTACGAGCGCTTTATTTAATAGTTGTAAGAATTTACCTACGGAAGATTAGCGGCGTGACATTCATTGAACAGTGCACTATTCAGGCCGCATAAAGATCCTAAGTGCACTTAGGCCCCTTCGGAATACCAGCGCTATGGTTTCATAACCACAGCTTCGAGCTGAGAAGGGGACCTTTTTACTGGTCTACGTATTTTATTTTAGGATTTTCTTCTTTTTTTTTCTTGTTGTTTCGTTTTCTGTTGGCATTACTATGCCTTTAAATGTAAAAATCTAATTGTGTGGACCAAATAAATAACTTTATTCTATTCTATCCTGTCTTATCGCCGACCTCATATAAAGTTGTATCGGGGTTACCACTCTAGGGACCGAGTGATACTCCCTGCCAATGGGAAGTTCTTCCACTTGACGAATGGATGTGCCTAGGACCCGCGGCCCAACCGATGATGGCTGGGTGTTGTATATATAGCCACGAGCCTGAGGAATTCTGTTTGCGCGATTCAGGATTTAATTCATCTGTCATACACGTTTCATTCATCGCTTGTACGGTGCAAAAATAGGCAGATTAAATTCCAAACAAACTGTCACCCATCCAAAGACCGATCTCCGCTCAACTTCCGTGATCTTTTCCGCCCACTCAATCTGGCGGCTACAAATTTTATCATAATCGAATTCCACGGCAACAAATAAAATATTTTTCCTCAACCCTTAATTTGTTTTCGTCATACAGGACCTGAGTACCCCAAACCGACTTATTCGCTGACGACAAATTTCAATTAAGTCTGCCTGGAGGATGAGTCTCTAATGTTCTCATAATCCCGACCCTAAGACGGGATAAGTGACATACTTACGCTGACCCCCGAAAAGGTCTTGGGGTAAATACCACGAGGAAGTGAAAAACACACAATTGAAATTCTGGGGCCTTTGTAATTACGAAAACTCGGCGTTAACTTGTCACTAAAGCTAAATAGTTAAAGTTTCAGGATAATCTTATGATACTAGTATCTGCCTGCGACTTCGAACACACACCCTCAGAAACTATTAAAGACTCATAAATATAAATATTCTCTTACAATCACACCAATTCTTTAGTTCCAAGATAAGTATCACTAAGAACTTGTGTTGTGGATACTAAAGAACGTATAAACATACTTAAATACTTTTTTTTTTTTTGTAAATACATATTTAATATAAATAGAAAACACTCAGACCAGAACAAATATACGTGTTTAAGCACACAAAGATTTGTCCTGTGTGGGAATCGAACCCACGACCTCTGGAGTGAAGTGCAGGTATACTGACCTCCACGCCAAATCGGTCATAAAAAATTGCCTATATTTTAATTTTTCTATAGAGCGGCGGTAGCCCAGAGGTGAGATCCGTAGCCTTCAAATTCAGAGGATCTCGAGTTCAAACCCTGGCACCTATGACTTTTCGAAGTAATGTGGGTAGTTATCGCTTGCTCCGTGCCTCGGAAAGCACATTAAGCCGTTGGTCCCGGCTGTCATTAGCATCTATGACAGTCGTGATTAGGGAGGCAGTGCTTTCTAACACCCTGACAGCTGTATGGAATGATGTTTCCCTGTGGGTTGCAAAGATCAGACGGCAATCGCTCCATGTAAAAATGTAATAACTGAAATTCAGTCATATTTGGTTAAATCAGTGGGCCCTAAGCTTAAGTCTAGGGCAACTGGGATAATGCTAGGATATGATTTGCTTTACCTAAAATTACAAAACAATCTTGAAGTACCTAACGGTTTTTTGTGGCTACTAGCCACTTAAAGCAAGATGTACCCCCTCGATCACATTTACATGTGGTTGGTACGATGCCTTATGGAAGTAAATAAAACTGGAATAGAACAGCCTGTTGTTTTTATTCGGGGAAATGTTCTCTGTGTATCAACAAATCTTACATCCTTGGTTTTTTATCAGATTCTAAGTGGAAACTGCGAATTAAAACCACGAAGTAGATCATCAAATTCATAAAATATTTATTTGCTACAAGTGAGCAAATAAAGGAAAATAACCTTAAATCTATGAAATAAAAAACCACTAAGGTGACCCAGCTGCAACCAAAGAGTTCTGGTTTAGCATGTGTCAGTGTTTTAAGTTGCCGCTGGTTTTCAACTAGACCCCGGACTTCTTGGCGGGAAAGTGAAGCGTCATGTGTAATAACGGTTGATTATTAACCGTTAATTGTTTGTGAACATACATGCGTGTTGGTATATCAAACAAAACAGTGCAACATCACTTTTCAAATTTTCTCTCAAGGAGTCCATGTGAGATCTCAGTATAGCCCCACGTCTTTACTGAGGACTAAAGGGGCTTAGGGGAGGGTATCTTATTTACTATTTATCATTTTTATCACTACTCATTCTCACGTACTATGCTTTATGTATAAATTACTTGACACTGGCTAAATTAGCTAGACGCACGAAGCCATTATTTAAAAGAAAGAAAGAACTAGACCCCATTTGTTTTAATTGAAACCTGGCTTGCAATTATAGAAACCTGTCACTGTCAAAAAGTGAACTGCTACTACAATACGCTGGGGATGATGTTAGGATAATGCTTAGAATTATTTTATGGAAACCATTACCTCTTTAGATCAAGAGAGTTCACGTGTATTAGTACGAACTGTTCAATGGTCGATGAACAATTTCACAAAGTGAAAACAAGCATGATACATAAAAATACAGGCTATAGGGACTGTTTCTTTTAATCTCAAACACAATAGTAGCCATCTTCAAGCTATTTTAAATCAGATTTTACGAATTTCTGTGTCGAAAGCATAAACATTGCTTTCAAAAAGAATAAATTTAAGATAACAATCGCACTCTCGAAATAGATTGTATAGGTCCCATTGTTCCATTGGCCCCTTTGTAGCTTAGAAAAGTAAACTGGAGAAAGAATAATCAACAATAAGCTTTGAATTCGCATTTATATAATGACGTCCATTACGGAGGTCAGTACTTGCACTACGCTCTGAAAATCGTGGTTTCGACATACAAAACACGCCTTTTTTTTGATATAAATAAATAATAATTAATTTCTAACAATTACACCAATTATTTAGTTCCAAGATAAGTATCATTAAGAACTTGTGTTATGGATACTAAACAACGGATAAACATACATAAATACTTTTTTTTTTGTAAATAAATACTTAATATTCATATTCATGCAAACAAATATTTGTCCTGTGTAGAAATCGAACCCACGACCTTGGAGCGGAGAGCGGGTGGGTATACTCGCCACCACGCCATATCGGTCGTCAAATATTGTTTCCTGTCTGATAAAAGTTACTATTAACTTCGCTAAAAAAAAACAAACAGTCACAAAAAACGCTTTTAAGGTCATGGTTTCGAAACACCACACAGGAAATGTTATATGAACATTTGTTAATTATCAGTATATAGATAAATATTATCGCCTGTTTACCCAAAGGGGTAGGCCGAGGCATATTAGACGCCGACAGTCCGCCAATTATATTGTCGGTCCCGCGTAATAGGTGGCGAGCCTATTGCCGCTTACCAGGAACTTTTATATCCGCCAGAGTCTCGTTCGATACTCGGCAGGTGCACCACTTGCAAATGAGGTTGGCTCGGAGGGATCCCGATACAAACGTATGTTAAAATGTGCTTAATGGTAAAAAATTATAAAATAATATTTATTTTAAAAAAATAATGTTACCAATAGATAACAGCATCAAAAAATACATACAGGTAGGTGTCAGTTTATAATATCGGCCTTATAAAGTCCACTGCTGATCATGACCAAATCCAGAAAGTTTTGGAGAAAGGGCAGGCCAAAAGTACCCTAACGCGACGGGCGTGTATGAGAAGGTTAATGAGTATAAATGAAGCTAAGTGTGTGCCAAGATCGTAGCAAGCGGAAGGATGTGATCACTGCCTACCCCTACGGGAAAGAGGCGTGACTTTATATATTTGAATGTTTGACGAATCTAAATTATCATGTTGAACTTAAAGACAATAAAGTATATTTTATTAAATTTCTTTATTTTATGTATGTATGTATGCTGAACATTGGCCTTCCCAATAAATTATATTCTATTGGGGGTATTTGCCCATAATCACCACGCTGGGCAGGCCGATTGGTGATCTCAGTTGAAGTCAGTAATCTATAGTAAAAAGTTCTTTATTTCATAATTTATATAGCACTTGAAAACGTCAAAACGAAATGTAAATTAAAAAAAATTCATGAAGCTTAGATTCACTTACATGCTATGCTCTTTTAAATTATTAATCAAATACAACAATACGGAACACAGTGAATATTAGAAGATATTGAAAGGGTCCCCCAGATGCCGTAACCAATAAAGTAGCACAAAGGGAACCCTTCATCACAGTCGAGTAATGTGAAACTGAGCTGAATTTGTACAATAGAGGATGGTCATGACAATGATCTGGTTGACATTTTATTCTAATTTACACAAATACAAGTTGTAAAAGTTAAGCCCAAGCTTGTTTATCCGATAAGTAATCATTAACAGCATAATACGCAGGATGACACTGCCATCATCTGGTAGGATTTCTCTTCGTCAACTATAAGGACTTCCCAAGAGACGTGATGGAGTGGCAGTTTTCTAGGCCTGTACCACCACCATGTGTCAGTTATTTCACACATAGACTTACATCAATAAACATTTCTTATGACATTAATAAACTAATGATGTTAGTCACAATGTTAAAGAATTGCATAAGCTTTTATTACAAAATATTTTAAACATTTAAAAAAACTTAATTATTATATCTTTGGGACACAAAATAAAATACAAATCAGCTAAATAAATTAGGTTTATTTATAAGTAATATAAATTATACAGAAAATCCACCTATTCTACCCTTATTAACTCTAATAATTTTTCCTTGCATTTCCCTCGGTATACCATGTCGTTCAGTCAAATGTCTCCTGACTGTTGAGGGCTTGGCATAAATAACATCACATTTATGACAAACGTACATATACATTCTTTCATGTATATGGTTAACGTGGGCCTTCATTTCGCTTGGAATAAAGAACTTCCTCGGACAGTGAGGGCACTGCACTGTCTTTTCTGTGTGATAAATAAGATGCTTTTTCCATTGAGCCTGTCGCCTGAAAGCTAAGCCGCACTTGTCACAAGTGTATGGTTTCTCTCCGGTATGTAAACGCTCGTGTTCAGTTAAAATGAACTTCTTGGGAGCTTTAAAGTTACAGAACTTGCATTGTAAATGAGGTCCGATACCATGTAATGTTACTTGGTGGAGTTGTAGGTCAGATAATACAGGAAAGCCTTTACCACAGTGTTCGCAAATTAGATTACAGCCTGTATGCCTCTGCATGTGATAGCGATATGTGCTACGATTTGCCAAATTCTTTTTACAAATGTTACAGGTAAAATCCTCATCTGTGGTCGAACTCTTTCGTGAGCTGATGCGCCGTTTTCTTTTTAACTTTAAACTTTTACGTGCTACTAACCTCTTTTGTGAGCTAAACTTCTTGTTATCAACTTTTATTCTTTGAAGTTTTTTTTGCAAACTGGTAGTGTTATCAATACAAGTGTATTGAGTAATATTCTTCTCCATTGTATCTAATATCTCATCTGCTGAGTAGTCAATATCTGAATCTGTATCATTACATGTCATATCATATTCTTCATTATGAGAAATACAACTATCTTCGTCACTATTCACATTTATGTAAAGCACAGGGCCAGTTTTTGAACTAGAATCATGTTGGGATGTTGCACTGAGTGATTCTTTAGGAAAATGATGAGAGAACATGATATTTTGAACAATAATCTCTTCTATGCCTGCTTGACAATCAATTGAACTGTTGTACGTTTCAAACCATTCATTCAGTTGTCTATGACTTTTTTCACATTTTAACTTAAAATGTATTGCAAATTTAAGTAACTTTAAGCAGTTGAAGCACATTGATGAAGGTAAATTATCATCAGAAGAAAGAGATATATTTGCAAAACTTAGGACGGCTTTTCCAAAACAACTAAGGCCATCTTCACTGTTAATGTCGGTTAATAAAACCATGTCATCGCTGTTTTTGTAAGATAAACATACACGGCAGATATTTTTATACATTTCTACGTATGTTTTCATTGTTTTTTTACACAAACATTACAATTTCTGAATTCGTAAACTGTTATCTTTTTTGACATTTGGTTTACAAATTTGGCAGAAATCTGACTATTTTGTTTAGGGGGTTCAAAACGCTAAGGACTATTCTGTACAGCCTAATTTCTTATTTCAATTTTCAAACTCCATAAACATTACGAAATATTTACACAAATGAACATATTGTTATTAATAATATAGGCGACGCAAGGCACTCTTCATACAAGCTTAGAACTTAGAACTAAAAAAGAAGATTAAAGCTCCGAAGACGCAACAAAATTATATTTTATTTCACTAGTAGAATGCTTTTAGAAGGAAAACTGCTTTGAAGTCCCATTCTCAGATCGTAAATGCATTTATACCGACGCTATAGAACAAAAAATGCCTATGTTCAGCACCGGACCGCAGTTGGCTGATTGATTGATAATGTGTGCAATATAATATAATGCGTAGGTGACTGTTGAACATTTATGTGCCGCAGATTTTGTATCGTGCCTAATCCAAAATATGAAGCGCCTCATTTTATTAGACTGCATCGGCTGCTTACCACTTTGCAGGATGTTGTCATTATTACGTGTGACATAACAAAATTAGATTTCATACTGCGAACATGTTATTGATTTCATCTGTGTTATTACAAAAAAATACTGCTTAGACATGTGTTTATATAAACAGTGTTCAACACGTAGTCATTATTTTAAGTTAAGTTTAACTATAAGCGATCAATATACAAATATCGTAGTTTTTTTTACACACTTGTTCATCATCTGTTCATCTTTTTGTAATAACACTGCTGAAATAGACTTATCAAATTCAATAGACGGTGAAAAAGTTATGTCATAAGGTTTTCTTTTTCTTTTGAATAATGGCTTCGTGCGTCTAGCACATTTAGCCAGCCAGTATCAAGTTATCAAGTAAGTGATTATATTAATCACTACATAGTATAAAACAAAGTTGCTTTCTCTGTCCCTATGTCCCTTTGTATGCTTAAATCTTTGAAACTACGCAACGGATTTTGATGCGTTTTTTTTCAATAGATAGAGTAATTCTTAAGTAGGGTTTATATGTATTATACATGCGCAATATAGTAGTGAAACATTGTCAATTTTTGAGATTTCTAATGTCATGTCGTAAATTAACTCACTTTTTTGCGCTTATATTGCAAACGCTGGACAAACATTGCGAGATTGATCAAAATGATGTACTACAGTATTGTACAACTTACAGAAGTCTAGTTACAAAAAAGTCCGCGATGGTATGTCTATGTCTCAAGAATAACTCACAATAACCACTTTTATCTTTTACTTTTTACTAACATTAATGGCTTATTTACGAAGCAATTTTAAGTATGTATAACATTAATTATTATCCAAATAAACATGTTAGTAAGCTTGGATATTAAACATAGATTAAATTTGTCTTTTACATCATGTCATTTCGATCTATATTAAAGGTAACTATTCATACTAGCATGCCACCCGTGCGAAGCTGGGGCGGGTCGCTAGTAGGTAATATATAATTCATAGTATCTAAATGAGAATGAGTGATGATAAATGGTAAATGAGATACCCTTCCCTAAGCCCCTTGAGTCCTCAGTAAAGATGAGGGACTATACTGAGATCTCACATGGACACCTTGAGAGAATTAGAAAAGTGATGTTGTACTGCTTTGTTTGATTTACCAACACTCATGTATATTCAGAAACACTTAACGGTTAATAATTCACCGTTATTACACATTAATGTTAGAAATATCACAGATTTTAGAAAATAAAACAAAACTGTAGACATCACGCTTCACTTTCCCGCCAAGAGGTCGTCTGTTGAGGTTGTAGGGACGCCCATCGTGCCCACAACAGTGGATTCACGCTAGGAGCGAGGACAAACAAATCATTAATACCTACTTTGCATGCATTAAGTAAACTGAAGTGAGATTCTTTCGCTCCTAAATTTAAGTAAAGTTTACATCGTTCATGGTCCTTAAAAAAAACATTTTCTTTGTTGAAATTTGACGAATGTAAATAATATGGACTCGTTGGTTTTAAAGAAAATTGGGGGTCCACTGTAAAATATATTTTATTTATTTCTTTATTTTATTTATTTTATTCATTTTGTTTACTTAATGTATTTTATTTAAATTATTGATTAATTTATTTTATTTCATTTGGTGCTTCGAAGTGAAGATTAACTCAGATAAATAATTAAAAAGTCTAATTCTATGCCACACATTGTTAAGTTTAATGATAAAGACCTTTAGTATGCAAGTTAAGATAGCATCCTAAGTTTAGTGTTCTGAACATTCAAGCACACTTCAGAATGTGAAATAAAATTATACGTTTATTGTCTTTATGAAGTTTATACGAACTGGTCCTGATTCTACTAATAAAAGTAACTTTTATAGAAAGTCATTATGTAATTAATTTTCGTTGAATTATCTAGTTTACTCCATTCCTTATTCTATTTTACAAAATGTTACTTACTTTCAGAGTCCTTTCTTCATAATCATCAATCTTTATAATCAATCTTCATAATCATCTTCATAACCATTGGATAAATAATAATAATTATTATCTCTTTCATGTCATCTCAGCTCATTAACGTCCCTCTACTGAGCACGAGCCTCTTCTCATATATCAAGGTGCGAGGGTATTGGATCATGCTCCACTACGCTGACCCAGTGCGGATTGGCGAAAGCAGGTGTCCTGCTGTTAGAATTTTTCAAGCCGCCTAATTAAGCCTTTAATATGGCTTCACGACTTTCACATTTAGTGATAACCGGGACCCACTTCTTGACGTGACTTCCAAAGCACCGAAGCGCTCGATATCAAATGCCACACAAACGTCCACCCATTCAAGGACTGACTTCTGTAAACTCTGCTTACGGAGCTACGAGCTTTTCTTCCCTACTATCTACTTATTTATTGTATACATATCTCGTTCCTTACGTTTATTTATATTTTTATATCTATGTCTATGCCTTATACTTCTCTGATAACCCAAAGGTTAACTGGTAGATAGGTCCTTGTCAGTGCCGTACCTAGGGCGGTGCCAGCAGTGCCCAGGCACAGGGCGCAGACCTTGGAGGGGAGCAGAAATGACCAGACTAGTATCTAGTTTTATGTCATGCATGGTGGCTAGTAGGTACATTTTGTTTTATTGCGAACATGGTGTAGACGCACCCTACTGTACGTGGCCTGTATTTTCAGAGCCTGGTTACAGCATTTTTCAAGGGCGCAGTTTTGAAAGCTCGCACCGGGTGCATAAAAGTTACGGCACTGGTCTTTGTACCCTGTGTGTGTGGTGGTCCTTATGTGATTTTGTAAGCTTGTCTATGTGCAATAAAGTTTAATTCACTACATAATATAAAACAAAGGCGCTTTCCTCTGTCTGTCGCTATGTATGCTTAGATTCTTAAAACAATGCAACGGATTTTTATACGGTTTTTAAAAATATACAGAGTGGTTCCAGAGAAAGGTTTAAATGTAGGTCACGCGGAAGAAGTCACGTGCTGCTGCTAGTATAATCTCAATAAAATACCATTAATAAGTTTATAAGGATCATTTCCTTGCTGTCTGAAAAATTCTTATTTTTGAGTTTTTTGTTGAGTTGACTTGTTTAAATTGCTTGTTATTCTTTCTGAGTCTGTTTCAAGAAATAATTTCTTTTATGAATGAGCTTTACTGTTATATATATTTATTATTTTATGTGTGTACGTACATGAATTTTATAGATATTAATTATTTTATGTGTGTACGTACATGAACTGTAAATAAACTAAGCAAGTTTAATAACAACAAGTAACATAATTTGGTACATTTTAATGTTCATTTTATTATCATTATCTTTATTGCTTATTTTAAAAACAGTATATATGACAGAGGGAGGTAATGGCTTTCTTCTAAAAGGTAATAATAATGCAGAAGGATCCGGGTACGCCGATGGCGCAGTGGGTGGGCCAGGTTTTCGTAACGCAGCGCCAGGATGGTCTTAGGCGGTGGGGGTCCTGGCTGTCTAACTATAGAGTCATGGTCACACACGGAGGTAGGGGAGGCGCGTCCAAGTCTCTCGGTTCTGGCCCGAGGGGACGTTGGCCGTGGGCGACATGAAAACGGGACATGAAACTACCCGGTCAGCGGCAAAAGGCTCGCCACCATTTACGTGGGACCCTTTTTTTTTTTTTTTGATTTACGTCGGTAACAAAATGCATTTACGCACTGTCTCCCGGCCAAAGGGGGACCGAGAGAGGTGTGTGGGACTCACCACCGGCAGACACGACCGCCAGCAGTAATACCCACTAAAAATCTTCCGACGACGCCCGCCGCTTGTTGAGAAAGAGGCGAGGCGCCAGTACCTGGGTTGCAGCTCTGACACCCCGCCCGCGGCCAACGTCCCCCGGACCAAAACCGGGAGGACCTCCTCAGAGAGACGCAGTGGATGCGCCCCTCCTACCTCCTTGTGCGACCATAGCGTGTGTAGACGACTTCTCGGAGGGTCTATAGTTAGACAGCAGGGGCCCCCTGCCCCCGCTGCCTAAGACCCTCCTGGCGCTGCTTGACGGGCCCTCCTGGCCCGCCCGCTGCGCCCTCCACAGGTCTCTCTTAGTTTCCCCCCCGGTAGTCAGTACTAAGGGCAGCCAGAGTCGCCAATCTCTGGGTGTTACCATTTCCCTAGCGCCTCCTGCGCCCTATCGGGAGGTACTCAGCCCCCCCACCACGACAAGGTGGAGACCAGTCGGAGGGGTTTACGTGGGACCAACAATATATCTAGCGGAGTGTGGGCGTATAATATGCCTCTGCCTACCCCTACTGGGAAACAGGCGTGATTGTATGTATGTATGTCCAGTAAAGTCTTGCGAGTTGGCGCCAAAATTATTTGAATAAAGTGGTCATCACTATTACTAACATCATTTCATAAGTTTGTAGCTTAAGACTTTTAATATGTATTATTTTGACATAATTTATTTATTTAACAATTTATGCACATACGGAACAAACACAAAGATAGAAGCTATGAAAGACATGTACCTACAATGTACAATTTTTGTAAAACACAAATTATAATTTTGTTTACACTTGCATCAGTAGGTATACCATACAAATAGGTTCAATTTATGGAAAAACTAATTCTATGTTAGTACTAGACTGCAACCTAGTTATAGAACTAAAAGTGGAGTACTAAGTTTAAATTATTTCCTACTTCCCAGCAAAACAGAGTACCTACCACAAAGTTCAACAAGATAACTGCTTTAATAAAAAGCAGTTAACTAGTTAGTGGGTTATTTATAACTCTTGCAGTTAGTGTTGGAAATAGGATGTGTAAATCAACAACTTAAACTGTTCAACGTTTAAGAAACTGTGTTAAAATTCATTTTGGTATCTGGGGCTGTTTTAACTGAGTTAATGATATTACAATACGCGGCGGTAAATATTTTACATCAATCTCTGAAAAAAGAGGTAGTTTTTCAGATCCATATCTCAGTTGTTTACTTAACTAGTTCTCAATTCTAAATCTAATGAAAGATACAATCATTAATAAAGGTTGTCTCAGTAAGGCTCAGCACAGACATAGAGGAATACTCCTCGCGCGGTCTCGGGCATTTAGTTAATGTATGGCGTATGGTTTCGAGAACGCGCGATGTTTTGTCAGGTTCAAGCATATAATATTATGCACTTTATTGTGCTAACTTTAAATTTTATTTTTGAGTGCTTTATCAAAATCCTCTTCGCTGCGCTCATCCCTGTCTGCTCTGAGCCTAAGAGTGCACTTTTTCATTTTAAAATAAAAACAAGTTTTTTTATGACAGAGTTTCAGCAAAACCTGCCACACCGCATATGGAACAATCGGCTAATTGCAGCACTGCTTTCCAGAACACATTATCTCAATTCTGATTTTAACTGGCTACTAAGATCGTGCGATTTAACGCCGTAATTTTTTTTTAGGGTTTAGAGAAATCACCGGTATAAGTGAATACACCCGAAACAATTCATAAGCTGGTGGATTATTAACCGTTAAAAGTGTTTGTGAGCGTAGATGAAACAAAATAATGCAACATCACTTTTCAAATTCTCTCAAGAAGTCCATGTAAGATCTCAGTATAGTCCTACTGAGGACGCAAGGAGTTTAGGAATAAGATCATTTCATTTACCATTTTTATCACCACTCATTCTCATTTACTATGTGTACAAGTTTATATCTTGTACATTGAACTCGGAGACTGCCGCGGTAAAGCTATTGCAAAGCATTTTTTATCAACTTATGCAATTATAATTATTTACTTACTTTATTTATGCAGTAGTTTTTTCTGTGATATTAATTCAAGTTACGCTTTGAGCGTGGTGACTGATAAGAAAACTAATTTTAGCCTCCCAATACAACCAATGCCACCTAAATGCTAAAGAGGCAAGCGTGATATTTCAAAAAGTCATTAAAAGTTCTGCTATTTATCGATAGATGGAAACACTAAAAAGTATCACCGCTGTGCCGGTCGGAGTGGGGGGTGTTAGGTTTTTTTTTCGTTACCGAATTTCTGGATTCGGTCTCCATGCTCAAGGCCCGCGATAAAACTATGCAATAGCTTAAAAACCGCAAAGCAACTACCAAAAAGTATGAATGAGTTGGTACACTCCGAATATTAAAGTCTATGCCTTTCCTTTGTTTGTAAGCACGGAACAGAAAAAACTAGTGGAAATGGTAAGTGACAAAATTAATATGAAGACCGTTGTCGCCAAACTCACACAAATAAACCATTGACCGTATATTACACTACAGATAAACAATGAGCGTAATTGGTCATTTTTATTTTAGTCAAAATTAGCTTAAGTCAATAAAATTGTTCTACACCGGAAAATATACATTCATCCACTATAATAAGATTTAATTTGCTTAAAAGAAAAATACTTAAAACATTTTTTAAACTGAATTCAAACTACCTATGATTGTTGAGAAAGTATCGCTAGATGGTGTTGTTGTTTGTTGAAGCAATTATAACCCTTATCATATCGTAATAAGGTTGTCATTACCGCCACAGACGTAGATTCTACTGCTAGTCTGCCAGTGCAGGGTGTCGCTTTGATTGTTGCAGTAGAAAGCGATATCGATAGATACGTTCGATAAAAACATGAAGTTTTTGAGAAATTTGTAATAACTTTTATTATACCTACATCGAAAATAGAATAGAATGAAAAACACGTTTATTTAAAATTCATTTTTTTGTCCTTGAAATAAAACATATTTATTTAAAAACTGACGTTTTAAAAGTTTTATTTTTAATTTTAATAAATGATGTATGCGAACATTTATATATTTTTCGACAATTGCTTTCATCAAATCAGTGACATGATTGGACACAGGAAATATATATATATATATCGATATATCGTAATACATTATTTTCATTTATCGATAATATCAGTATTTCACCTGACTACATCATTATGTAGCGAAGAACATTCGACATGGACTTGCCTAATACAGTTAAGCCAAAATGGACTTTATTTAAATACATTAAGGTTTATTTTAGCTAGTCGTTCAATTAAATAACGTGTAAACTGAAATTACATAATTTTCTTAGAATACAATTAAAATATTACTTACCGATGGTACGAAACACCTCCATTTATAAGATTTTTTCTCCTACTATCATTTTTGCACTCTAAAATGGAACAATACGGCATATTTTTTAAAATCAAGGGAACGCAACGACTACCAACTCGACGTGATGTCAGAACACAACTGCGGCTTGACTCAATGAAGTAAGCGTAACAGCGCCTACTTGTGACACGCGCGATACGCCTACTTTGCACTTCCACTAGTTTTTTCTGTTCCGTGTTTGTAAGCATGAACCGTCTGAAACTTGCTTCAAGTGTAACAATACCTAAAACAGCTGTGCTCTATTTCAGAATTTAAAGGTGAGTATAGATCACATAATTATCTAGAGATTTTCCACGTAACGTAACGTTCGCACCAACAGTAAAGGTCAAAGGTCAAAAGGTCAAAAATACTTTATTTCATAAACTATTACATAGTACTTGAAAACGTCAAAATTATAAAAAAATAACAAAAACAAATAAAATATAACTATACTAAAATCACGAAGCTTAGATTCACTTGCAACCAAATAATTTAAAAAAACAAAAAACATTTAAGTGCAAGCGAATCTAAGTGCCAGTTCCGAGCCACCGCTCTGTAAGAAGAACTGGCAAGAAACTCACAGGCTATGCTCTTTTAAATTATCGATTGGTTAGTAACAATCTTCATTTGTCTGTGACGCTATACAATGCAACATAATATAACAATATTCATGCTTTAAGTCATTCATATTAGAATAGCCTGTATGAAACGGCGGTTTAATCCCAAGCATTTTTATCAGCCATATAGTCTTTAATAGAATAATATCCCTTTGAAGACAGCTTGCGTTTTATTGTTAATTTAAATTTATTTAGGCTTAATTGCTGTATATTGCTTGGGATCTTATTATAGAATCGCACACATTATTATCATGCAATTGCGCGAATAAAAAAATCTCAAACTGTCAAGTTTTATCGCTAAATTATCACCGCTGTAAGGCTTTACTTAACTAGTCTGTTAATAATGAATTCTTATTGTAATTATAAGGTTTTATGCTTTAATTGTAGCTGACAATACTAATTTCAATCACAGAAAAATTATTATTAATTATTGATACAAAATTATTTTCATAAATAAGCTATATTTTTACAGCGTTAACCCTTTATGTTCTTTAATTCTTTTATAGCATGTCTCATTTCTGTACCCGCCTTAAGACCGCGAGATTCAAGTCAAAATGAGAATGAACGAACATTTATTTACACAATCGCAACCGAGTTACACAAAAGACAGCACATATTGCATAACATTGCTTACTTTAAACTTCAAGTGAAACTTATTGCGCTGATAGTCCAGGACCTAGGAACGGAAAAGATTAATCGTTTGTTCGCGTTGCTGTAAACGGCAGAAAACTCAGTAAAGTTTATGTCAGATAATCTTAGGTTGCTCTTACCTTAATTACCGTGAAACGTTTACAAGCTGAGATAATGATGTTAAATCATAAATTTTAACTTATGAAAAATAAATAAATGTTAAGCATGAGTTTTAGATGAACTGCTACCGCCATCTTGCGAAGATTTCCTTATCTGCTTTGACATATCTGTAATATCCGAAAGTTTTTCATTGACAAAAAGATGTTTTGAAGAATTTGGAGTTAGAAATGGTCTACTGGTTATGAGTTGTAGGTACCTGTTTTGTGGTAGGCGTATAGAATTTATCATCTTTTTTAATTAGCTGCGAAGTATCTGTTTTAAAAGTATCTACTATATCCCTATATATAGAAATCTGTTTTTTAATCTTAGTCAGAAAATCCTCCTAAATTGTCAATGCCCTTGCATTTTATTTTCCATCTATGCATCATGTAAGCATGGCATGCTATAAATGATTTGATTTGAACCCTTTGCAAGGTTACAATATGTTTTATAGAGGTGAGTTAAATTGAGTCAACATATTAAATACAAAAGGGTAGAAATAAAAGTAAGAAATGAAGAATCTTAGCCATCAGCTCTACATCTACAATTGTGCTAAGAGAAATCGCAGACAACTCTGAAACTGAACAGAGTCGTTTAATTAAATCTTCGGACTCACTAGTTTGTGCACTGATTAAGTCACGACCCGCTCTGTCTTCCCTTACTTTTGTAAAGATTTTTGCTGTTTTTTGTTACAACATTTCAAAGGGACCGAGTTATTTGCCGTTTCCAGGACGCTTCGAGAGCAAATAGTTGACGGTGGAAAATATTGTGGCATGTCTTGCGTTGTTTTGTTTTTTCGGTTTCTCTTTTGGAGTTGTTTATACATAATGGAGTCGGCCCTTTTGCGGTGCGTTTAAGTGGAAAAAGACACTGACTTCCTCATGACGACGTGCTTTCCGAGGCATGGAGCTAGTGTTCATTACACATATAACTTTGAAAAAGTCATAGTAGCCCAATTGGTTGAACTGAGACCCTTGGAATTTATAGACTGACAGTTTTATTACAAAAAAAAGCTATTACAATACCATGTGTATTGATTGCCTAAAGTAAAACAATTCTTAGACATAGTTTAAATTTAAACACGTGCTGGCGCTTGTTTAGGACGCGTTTAACCTTAAACCGTTGAAATTTTTGTGTATCGCTGCTGCTGTTTATTCAAATGGAATATCTGTAATCATGGATTTAAGCCTTATCGACTATTTTATCGAAACGGTTTAGATTATTTGCATCATACTTGTCGTGATCCTCCTCCATATTAAAAAATAATAAATTGTTCCCATTGTTTTTGAATATATTCAATGAATTTACATATATTATTTATCTATATTTTAAAGGATCACAGCTGACAACTATGACAGCAATTAATTCCCAAGCATTTGTCGGGGATGGGGGACGGTCTGCTCAGTGTTCTAACCAGATTTTTCTGAAATTCAATTATTACATGGAGCGACTGCCCTCTGGCTTCTACAGCTCAAAGGGAAAGAAAATTCTATGGTTAAGACAGCTCTCAGAATACTAGAAGGCACTGATTTCCTAATAACGACTGCCATAGATGTTCCTGACAGACGGACCTACCGCTTAACGTGGTTTTCGAGGCACAGAGCAAGCGATAACAACGCACATAACTTAGAAAAGTTTGCGGTAAGCGGCAATAGACTCACCACCTATTACGTGGAACAATATAACTGGCGAAATGTGGGCGTATAATATGCCTTTGCCTACCCCTATGGGAAAACAGGCGTGACATAACGTGTGTATGTATGAGACAAGTTAACAAGACTAACTTCAGAAACATTTACCTGTGACCAACAAAGCACATTCTTGATCGAAAGCAATTTATTCAACACTATTTGCTATAAGCTATCCGTTTCTAGCGTAACGCTTCAAAGGACAGCATGGTTTACGTGAATCGGTTTTGAGAGAAAGCTTAGTCCATGTTTACTGGGAATATTCCGCAGAATATTCGAAATTCTTGAATATTGGAAAATTGAGCATTTTTACGAATATGGAGAGGAATCTTTTATAAATTGTTATATCGGCGGTTAGATTTTTCGTATCGTTGCAAAACTAGACGAGGTAATCGGAATTCAAGCTGTATTTACTCTGGACAGTCCTTTGTTGGATCAGTTGTGTGATATAAAACGTTTTGTGCTTTGGATGTCAGTTAAGATCCCAAAGATTCTATGTACCTATGTACACACAGGGTCGTCAGCGCCTCCTCACATCCTGACAGCTGGTTTAACTATATAATTATGGTTTCGTCTAGATTGCTGAGCTTAGACGGCAGTCGCTCCATGTCATAACTCCATCAAATTCAGCCAAATCTAGTTCAATCCGGTGAGCAGAATCTGGGTACTTACTTTTTTTTATAAATTTGTTTTACGTCGGTAACAAAATGCATTTACGCACTGCCTTCCGGCCAATGAGAGACCAAAAGGGGGCGTGGAACTCACCTCCGGCAGACGCGACTGCTAGCATTAATACCCAATAAAAATCTTAACGCCCGTCGCTTGTTGAAAAAAACATGAGGGCCAGTGCCTGACTTGCAGCTCTGACACTCGCTTGCAGCCAACGTCACCCGGACCAAAAACAAGAGGACCTCCTCAGAGAGGTGCAGTGGACGCGCCTCTCTTACCTCTTTGTGCGACAATAGCGTGTGTAGCCGACTTCCCGTGAACCCAGACAGCACGGGCCTCCTGCTCCTGTCGCCTAAGACCCTCCAGGGCCTAAGGGCCCTCTGCGCCCTCCACAGGTCTCTCTTGGTTTTCCTCTCGGTAGTTAATACGTGGGGTACTCAGTGTCGCCAACCTCTGGCTGTTACTATTACCCGGTTTCCGCCGTACCGGGAGGTACTCAGCCCTCTCTACCACGCTAAGGCGACCTGTCCGGGGAGGACTAAACTTAAGTCTAAGGCAACTGGGATGTTTCAAGGATATGACAATTTGAATTTTGAACTGCCGAACACATGCCTCTAAATAGTCTTCGGCGATTCTTTGAGCTAAAAAAATAATTATAAGGAAAAAATATATTACAGTTTTCTAGCCAACACAAGACGTTTCTTTATTCACCGCCAATCCATACAGCTTAGAATATTAAATAATTTCCTTCGCACCGAACAAATCTTTTCCCTTTGGGATGTAATCTGCGCAAAGAACATTACTTTAATAAATGTTTAATGTCCTTAGTCTTTTCTGGCCAATATTTACTTGGAAAAGCTTTTTATGATTTTAGGATTTGTAAATGAAAGAACGTCGATAATCCGCCACTAATTTTATTATTTAATGCTGGTGGCTCCGCGGGACAAGGTGGTTAGAATTATACGGGACAGTCCTTAGATCTAGTCGTGAATTTGTGCAAGACGCTTATGTGCGTCACAATCGCGGGTGTGTTTCTCAGATTGGCCTCAACATATTGCCGTTATTTTGTACCTTCAGTGTACTTTTATGTACCTCTAATGAAAATTTGTATACCTACGTTTATACAATGATATTCCGAATATTAGGTACACCCGCCATTTTGATGTCAGAAGTGGGTGTACTTGTTAACCCATATACAGAACTTAATAACTGTGTAAGTAGATTTGGTTAATCCAGTACATACAAACATACATTTACGCCTGTTTCCCCGAAGGGGTAGGTAGAGGCATGTTATATACCGACACTTCGCCAATTATATTGTTGGTCCCACGTAATAGGTGGCGAGCCTATTGCCGCTTATCAGGTACGGTTATGTTCGCCAGAGCCTAAAACTCTTGTGTACCTTCCGAAACAAGTAATGAAGCGAATAAAATATGATTTACATGTAAAGAAAAAAAAGCATTCACCTGCCTCCGATAATTCGTACAAAACGCCTGAGTCCAGTTTTGGGACTATACTTAATTATTTTTAAAACACAGTTTGTATTATTGTATCACTGTTCAGTTTTGAGACAATAAACTGCATTTATAGATATTTAAATAATTACACGGTATGTGGCTCCATTAAGAGAGGAAACATTTGAGCATTTGATAAACCGATTAATATAATGGTTTTTCTTTTATTTCTGACACTCTGTTATGTAGCAAAAAATCCTTATGATAAAGCCTGTCGATCGGTATGATAAAATTGCAGGGTATATTTTTCTCGCGTGGCGGGTTCGATTCCCGTTTCAACGGTGTAATTATTTAAAAATCTATGAATGCAGTTTAAATTGTGTTTGAAATTAAAATAATGTCTTCTTTTACCAAAATTTTCCATTTACAATATTTAAGATACTTTCCTCCATGTGGCATAGCCGTGGGACGCCCTGTATAATTAAAGACATGCTTATGGGTAGGGGTGTTGTATGTAAGGTACCTCATACAATCATGGCCTCTAAAAATAAGTAAATCACCTTGCATGTCATTCATATGTTTTCTTTACATACTAATGTCTCAATATTGAAATCGAGTCCCCAGTCACAAATTAACCCCACTGAACCTGTGACACGAAACTCACACACATATCTCAGAACAAAAAATGCAATGTACGCCGAACTGTCTGTGAAGTCGCTCACTTAACTCGTAAAATAAGGGGCGTGTACTTAATTAAATTCCACACCTTTGAACATTGATCATGGAATTTTATGTGTGAAAAAGATTTAATGTACTGAAAACAGTGTAATGAAAAAAGTTAGCTCACTATACATTATAGGTACTAGATTTGAGCTGCATGTTTGCCTGAGTAAACGTTATAGTTCATAAAGATCTAAGCCCATTAACGGGCAGAACATGTTGAAATTTTTCATTGGTTTTTTACCTTAACTCAACTCCATAACGTTCAATATATAATAATAATATTAAATAATAAATATTTTGAAAGAAAGAAAGAAAGAAAATATATTTATTTGGTACACAAACAATTCACAATTACCAACTAAACTTATATACTATCTGGACTACTAAATTTGATTATCTAAACTAAACTTATATATTTTCTGACAAATTACACCAATTATTTAGTTCCAAGATAAGTATCATTAAGAACTTGTGTTATGGATACTAAACAACGGATAAACATACTTAAATACTTTTTTTTTCGTAAATACATACTTAATATACATAGGAAAACACCCAGACCAGAACAAATATTCATGTTCATGCACACAAAGATTTGTCCTGTGTGGGAATCGAACCCACGACCTCTGGAGTGAAGTGTAGGTATATTGACCTCCACGCCATATCGGTCGTCCATATGGTAGGAATATATTTACCACTACCTTGAAAAGGGTTGAAAACCATTACTGGTAAATTATAATATTTTGTGTGTTTAATTATTTATTTTGTTCAGTTTATTTTTTATACGGTGTCACACTAAACAGATGGGGCGTCCCGGTGTCAAACAACTACGGGTGTTAAAATTAAAAACGTGTGGAGCTGCCGAGTGCGTTTATTACACTAACTTAATAATTCAATTCCCAGTCACACGATTACTCATGTAACGGGCGTCAAGGTTTATGTCAATTAACCAAAATAAAATAATGTATAACAATGTTCGAGCTGACTCGTACATATTGCCCACGAGAATGAATGACGAAAAGAACTATAAACAAAATTAAAGTACAAGTAAATTACACATACAAGTCCAAAAAATTACACAGTAAATAAAGTTCAAGTCAAGTTCGTAAAGTTGTAACTTAAAGCAAGTGATGGATTAAAAATATCTTTGTAACAATTCCCGCGCTACTATAATTTCCCGAAAAATCGAGAAACTATTCAACACGACACGTGTTTCGCACAGGGCATCTTCAGGTAAGATAGGAGCCTCAGAACAACGATGTCTTCACGACCAACGCTGACTCATACATATTCATATTCATATTCATATATTCATTTATTCAAGTTTGGCTCAAAAGAGCTCTTATGAACGTCAAAACTTAAAAACTAGCGCGCTGTTATACGGGATTCGGCGATTAGGTTTTTAAAAAAGAAACTAATTATAACACAGTTAATTATATTAGTTAGAAACAGTGGAAATAGTAAAATGCAGAGGAAATAGTAAAATACAGAGGATTTGGTAGATTAGTACCGACCCGTACCGAGATTTAGACAGACTAACTGGAGCGCCGTCTTGCACTCGTATATATGCTATTGCATAGTGATGACTTAGTAAATAAGGGGTGATAGTCAGCCCTTTAGCGTGTATGGGTAGGGTATAACAACCCCCCGCGGAAGACTGAACTTCAGGGTTTAAAACCCGGAGTTCGGAAAATTATACGACCTCTCTTAGTCGTGGTTGCGGTAAAGGTGAATTTTCACCTTGAACGTTATTTACGTCATCTTCGCTAAGGGTCGGTCTTACAGGAGAAATTACTTTAGTCTTATATCTAAAAATCTGGTATAACTTAAAACCAATAAAAAGTATAACAATAAAAGAAATAAAAGAGGTAAATGCAAAATAATGTGTCCCGTACTTTTCTAAGACAGGTTTTTCTTCAATAATTTTATCTAAATTCGCAAACAATTTATCATTCTGTTTATTTGTTGTTAAATCATCTAAATCAATGTTCTGAAGTAAAACAGGGGACTTACTTAAGTAATTCGACTTATTATCTAGTTTACAACAGGAGTCATTTATAATACTAAAATCTAGGCTAGGTACAGGTATGCTTATATTGATAACACTGTTCGACGATATGAGTCTTATGTTCTTTGTGTACACTATACATTGTTCAGGGGTGTGTAAAATACCGGTTCCGGACACTATGATTTCACGTAATTCAGAGTTATTACAATCAATAGATATCTTATTCGGACTTGATTGCACGAAAATCCACCGATTGTTCATTAATGGTTTCCAAATGTCTAGTTCACCGAAGATTGTTTTTGTAATACACTGAACGGGAATAGCATTGATTGTTTTTGTTAACAGTTCACTTTCACACGTAGGGCTGCCACTTGTTAATAACACCGCAGGTATTCGACACAGATAGAACTCAGAGTTTACCGTTTTACATATACTTAAACTATCTAAATTGAAGAAACTAATCTTATCGTTAGAAATAGCAACATAAGAACTAGAAGGTAAAATCAAACTAAAAGTAGTAAGGTTAACTAACTTATGTGGTATGGGTAATGCTAAGTTATGGTACAAATTAAAATCATTTAAAGTGACAAGTGGAATTTGCAATACAAACACAAGCTTATTTCTATAATAATAACATGCTACATTGGATATACTTAAAATAGAATGAATATTATCTAAAGATAATTCGAGGGGAACCCTAGAATCTCTTGGAAGGTGCCTATCGTTATCAACGAGTTCGCGGTATAGCTGCGACGGAGTCAGTATGCGTGGGTGTAGTATGTTTTGGCTAGACAGAATGATAGCGTTGATCAAGTCTTCGAGTTGGAATGACAAAGTAAGTAACGAGCTTTCGAGGTTGGTAAATATGGAGTGAACTTTTGTTTCAGTAACTAAATTATTAGTAATATTTATTAAATTATTAGATTGATGAACTAGTTTATTAACAGCGATATTGAGGGATTCTTCGTTGACTTTTAATTTATTTATAGTTTGTTTATATGAGTCTAATGTGGAAGTAGTAATTATAATATTTTCTTTTACGAGTTGTGCTAACTTCTTTTCGTCATTTTGGACAGATTCTATAGCGGAATCGTATTTTAATGCGTCATCCTCATCCAAAGTACCAATGATTTGTTTAAATGCAGTACCTATTCCACCAAACCAGGCTGAACGTTTACTGCGCCTTGAAATTAAATGAGAGATAGAGTCATGATAACGTTTAATATCGTAATAACGGACTGACAATGGGGATAGTATATTTTCACATTGATCACTATTCGATTGTTGACACACGAATCTAACATTGCTTAGGACTTCATTAAGATTGGCAAGGTGTGTGTCTATAAAAGAAATATCTACATAGGTAATTAAATTTAATTGACCCTTTATTATCTTAAGTCTACCTATCCTATCGAAGTATATGCCGGAACTAGAAGGAAGAGGCTCGACATAATCCGGATGCGCTTCGACTGAGGCGCTGAAAATAGAACAATTTAAAGTTAATAACTAAATTAAGGTACTTGAACTAATATCTATGGGTTTGTGCTTACAATATTTGCTGGCTTAAATTGGTCAAAATGGTGAGTCACATGACGTCGGTTGATAATAAGAGTGGCGGTGTGATTACCATGAACTTTGATAATTTTATACGGCCCTTTCCAAATAGGAGACAGAGCCTTCCTGAGCCTTAAATGATTTTTGAGGTAAACATGGTCACCGATTTTGTAACGTGGGGGAGCTTTGGCACGAGAGTCATAGTAGGACTTAGAATTTTCTTTAGATTTGAGTATATTTTCGTGAGCTTTTCCACGTGTGTACTTAAATTTGTGCTGAAGCATTTGAATGTAGTCAGAGTATGTAGTACCTGGTCCACATTCATATACGGAGTTTGGAATGTAAGGTTTGTGCCCAAAAACTAACTCGTAAGGAGTGAATTTCGTTGTTGAATGTACAGTCGTATTGTAGGTTAATATAGCAGTATATACGTAAGTTGGCCAATTGTCTTGATTTTCGTTAGTAAATGATTTTAAATATTCTTTAAGGGTCGAGTGGCTACGTTCTAACGCACCTTGAGTTTGAGGATGATAAGGGGATGACCATAGCTGTTTAATCTTAAGGAATTGGCATGTAGTTTTAAAAAGATCAGATGTGAAATTAGTTCCTTGGTCAGTTAATATTGATTTGGGGATACCAAAGAGGGATATGAAGTGGATGAGACAATCACTGGTCTCTTCAGCCGTTGTACTGCGTAAAGGGTAAGCTACAGAGTATTTTGTAAGGTCGTCTTGTAAAGTTAGTATGTATTTGAGTTTAGCACTACCAGACTCGGGCAGGGGACCAACAATATCTAATGCTACTCGCTGAAATGGGGACGTAGATGTAGTAGTAATTTCCATCGGAGCTCTGTTTATTTTCCTTAAGGCTTTATTTTCTTGGCATGCTTTGCATTTCCTAACATAGTCTTCTATATCGCTTCTCATGCCTTTCCAATAAAACTGTTCTTGTATTCTATTATACATCCTAGTTGATCCTAAATGTCCAGCTATTGGGATGTCGTGATTATCGCGGAGAATTTTAGGCCTTTCGCTTAAGGTCGGGTAAATGATTTTATTTAAGTAAACATGTATGGAAATGTTGGTGTCATGGAAAAGGTAAGTAATGATATTATAAATTTTGGTATATGAATGTTGGTCAAATGGATTTTTAAAGTCTGATATAGCTACATATGTGATTTCATTAATTTTCAGAATTTCATTTCGAGTTTGTTTTAGGGTATTGTAGATTTCAGGGTATGAAGATTCGTCAAAATAGTGAACCTTTGTAAAAATTAGGAAAATTATTTTATCTTTATAATTAAATTTGATATAGGAATATAATTCTTTTTCACATTCAAGTATTTCGTTCTTATTTTCAGCATTTGATAGTATTTCAGCGACATAGGGATTTGATTCGTCTAAATCTATGGATGTAGGAATTATTATCAATTTATGAGGAGATTTTACGAGAGTTTCGGCATGTTCATTTAGTATAGTGTTTGAGGTAAATTGTTTGTCATTAATTGATTTTAAAAATTTAGAATAGTCATCATTATTTAAGATTGGGTTAGTTTCTGAATTTGAGTCTGAATGTGAAGGGATTTCCAGATTTTCGAAATCAAGGTTAAGGTCAGTACTTTTAGGGCTTGTGTCAAAAGGTCCTAGGTTTGTAGCATCTGGTTCAGAAATGGGTGGTTGGTCTGACATAGGAGAACGATTTGGTATTGTAGATGGATTGACAATTGGAGTTTGAAGTATCTCTTCATGATCAAAAGAAAATGGGATAGGAGAAGGTAATTCTAGGAGTGGATCGTCTAACGGATTGTCAAAATTGTCATCTATATTTGGTAATAATGTGCTAGGAGAAGTTTCAGGGTTTGCTTCAATTGGATTAACTGGAAATCGGGACAGAGCATCGGCATTAGTATTGTTTTTTCCTTTTTTGTGCACAATATTGTATTCAAATTCTTCTAACTTAAGACGCCATCTAACTAGTCTCGATCCGGGATCTTTACAATCGAACAACCATTTCAGAGGTTTGTGGTCAGTGACTATTGTAAACAAGTGCCCATAAAGATAGGGGCGAAAAGCTTTAGTGCCATACACAATGGCTAGGCATTCTTTTTCCGTGACACTATAGTTGCATTCAGCTTTGTTTAATGTACGGGAGGCATATGCAATAGGGCGATCTTTGCCAATTTGGTCTTGAGATAGAATTGCTGATATAGCATAGTTGGAAGCATCACATGTGAGAACGAAGGGTTTAGAGAAGTCAGGGTATGCTAAAATAGGTGTAGTGATAAGTTTATTTCGTAAATTCTCAAAAGCGAGTTGTTGTTCATTTTTCCAATTGAAAATGGTATCTTTCTTAAGGAGTGAAGTCAATGGTTTAGCGAGTTTCGAGAAGTCAGGGATAAAACGTCTGTAGTAAGATACAAGTCCAAGGAAAGATTTAATGTCTTTTGCAGTTTTGGGTATAGGAAATTCAATGACGGCCTTAATTTTTTCTGGATTTGGTTTTACTCCATCAGCGTTAATAATGTGACCGAGATATGCAACTTCTTTGCATAAAAATTCACACTTGTCAGGTTGGAGTTTTAGGTTATAATCTCGTAATCTATCAAAAACAGCGGATAAGTTTTTAACGTGGGATTGCAAATCTGGGGAATAAACGACTATATCATCAAGATATACGAAGCATCGCGAGCCCTGAAGGCCGGATAGACATGTGTTCATTAATTTTTGGAATGTGGAAGGCGCATTTTTAAGACCAAATGGCATCCTAGTAAATTGAAAATGACCTTGCGGTATAGAAAAGGCAGTTTTAGGTGCATCTTCTGCGGAAACTTTTATTTGATGGAACCCTGATGCTAAATCCAGGGTTGTAAAATATTGACTCTTACCTAACTGATCTAATATTTCAGTTATTTGTGGGATCGGGTATGTCTCGCCAATGGTTACGTCGTTGAGTTTTCTGTAGTCAATTACGACTCTCCATTTTCGTTGTCCTGAGGCATCCAATTTTTTAGGTACAACCCAAATGGGTGAAGACCAAGGTGAATTTGAAGGTATAACTATGTTTTGATCTATCATCTTATTGATTTGGTTTTCAACTTCTTTTTTATGACATTCTGGGAATCTATAGGACTTAGTTTGTATAGGAATATCAGTGTTTGTTTTAATTTTGTGTTCGATAGCTGAAGTGTATGAAAGTTGATCATCTGGGAGGTAGAATATGTCGGAATAATTTGTGCATATGTCTAAAAGGGTTTTTTCTTCTTCGTCATTGAGATGGGAAGTTCTAAGTTGTTTTAAGACGTCACTCGTTCTTCTAGAAGTGTTAGAGTTTGTACTTTTTGGAAGAGTCATGCAAGATTCAAGAGGTTCTAGTTTTAGTTGAAGGTTCGGGTGGATTATTGCAGGTTTATCAGAAGTGTTAACGACTGTTATATTGACACGTTTATTTTCTTTTACCTTTACGAGGCAATTTGCGACCAATAAAGACTCGGAGATATGTTGATCTAAAATGACACCCTCCATAATATCTGGGTTACTTACTGTGCATTCTATTATAGTTTCTGTACGAGAGTCAATAGTATATACTGGTTCTGAGAATTTTAAATTGATATTATCATTATTAATAGAAAGAACTTTTCGGCTGTAGTCAATTTGACAGTTGGCACTTTTCATGAGATCGTTACCAATAATACCATCGTGACAAAGATTAATGTTTTCTATAACATGAAATTCATGACTAAACGGTTCTTTTGATGATAAGGATATCTGCATTTGAAAGCTACCTAGGGTTGGCGTTGTTGCATCGCCAGGGTCTATTCCCTTGAGTGCTATTATTTGATTATTTAGATTTGGTATTATTGACATGGAACTCAATTTCAGTAAGCTTATGGAGGAGCCGGTGTCAACCAAGAAAGATAATGGCTTTTTGGCCACGGAGGTTTGGATCGTGACGTGAGGTAAGTACCTTTTTTCTGAGTTATTATTTATTTTAAAGATTTTATTTTCTTTTTCTGATTTCAGGTTTTGCAGGGAATGGGAGGCTATGGCAGAAGAAGAAATTGTAGCAGATTCATTTGGATTTGGAATAACGTTAAAAGATTTAGAATTTAAATGTTTGTTGGATTCAGTGTGAAATCTTTTAGATTTGTTTAAGTTGGTAGATTTAGTAATTTCTTGACTCATTGATTTTGTAGATTTAGTAAAATTAGTAGATTTAGTATATTCTTGATTCAGTGATTTATTAGAATTAGTAGATTTAGTAGAATTAGTAGATTTAGTAGAATTAGTAGATTTAGTAGAATTAGTAGATTTAGCTTGATTCAGTGATTTATTAGAATTAGTAGATTTAGCTTGATTCAGTGGTTTATTAGAATTAGTAGATTTAGCTTGATTCAGTGATTTATTAGAATTAGTAGATTTAGTACGAGATCCAACTATAGTGCTATAAAGTTGGGGCTGGTTACCCTGATTGTCAGCATCTACATTGGTTGATACAGTGGATACAGTGCGAATTGTAGTACCGACTTTGCAATGATTAGGGAAATTTCCCGCGCGATACTTATCGGGAAATTTTACTCGTTTAAATTGCTGTAATCGACTTCGTCTACTCCTTGATCGTTTACCTGGTCAACAGCAAAGACTCTGCGTGGTGAGGCTGGAATAAAATTTGATTGTGGGTTGGTTTGGCCCTTATTAGAGGATGATGCATTAAATGTAGTTCTGTTGTTGTTGAATTGCCGCTTTCGGCAGTTCTCTATTGTATGCCCTATATTCTTGCAGTAACGGCAGACCACATCATTTGTATTGAAGTTCCTAAGGTGGTTTGGACGCTGAGACTGAAAATGGTTAAGTCGTGGTGGAAAATCACGACGAGGTGAGGATCTAAATCTCTCAGTATTACTAAATTGTGGCTGTGGTCTCTTGTTGAGGCTCGAAAGTATCTTCTCCTCAGCTACAGCGAAGTTTACTGCTGCATTTAAGGAGTCAGGGTCGCGACATCTTACAATTTGTGATAGCCGTGGATGGAGTCCTATTGTAAAGGTATGGAGGGCTAGGTCCTCCATTGCTGCTATGCGACCTGTTAACTCCGTTTTACGTTTTGTTGGGATCGAGATATTTATCTCTGTTAATAGTTTGGCAAGGCACGTTTCTATTTTTAGAGCGAATTGATTGGCGGACTCGTTAGAGGTTTGCCTGCACTCTTGCAGTTCAGAAAGTAAATGTGCATAATGTTTCCGTTCACCAAACTGTTGTTTTAAAAATTCTAAAAACTGTTCGAGACTTTCAAAATCCTTAATGCTACAAATGGTTTCGGCTCTGCCCTCGAGTTGACTTAGAATGTATTTAAATAGTAGGGGTTTGAGAGCTTTGCTTGCTAGGCTATTTGCATTTTGACAATTATTAATAAAAGGGTTAAGCTTTTCGCGTGACCCGTCAAAAGGTTTTATAAACTTGAGTAATATGTTAAATTCAATTTTGTCATCGGCCTCGCCACGAACAGGCAAGGTCTTAGAAGTACTAGCGTTTTCTTCTTTAGTAGTCATGATGGAATTGGTATACTAAAATTAACAATATCTAGAAGCCGTCTCTATAGTTAGTGCGCACTGAGCCCTTTCGACACACAACAATTACATGGACTTATCAGTAGTCCACGGATGTAACATAAACAAGATGTACAATGTAACGCTTATAAATAAAATTAATTAATCTACTCTGAGTTCTATTCGCACACTTTTAATGTTTTTTGGTATTATCACTTACAGGAATGTTGTCACGAAGAACACAGGTATCAACATAGTAATAAATACTGTGATATCAGGATACACGGAAAGTGTCCGTGGATGATCAGGAACAGTGGTAATCCAGGAATCGCACTTTAGTAGTATGAACTTTCCGCACTTTTCACTTTTCACATGAACACACAAAGAAATCCGTAGTAGAGTCTATCGGAGACGTATTCGGGTAGATGGGGATAATCGTATCCCACCGCTGCCACCAAATGTTATACGGGATTCGGCGATTAGGTTTTTAAAAAAGAAACTAATTATAACACAGTTAATTATATTAGTTAGAAACAGTGGAAATAGTAAAATGCAGAGGAAATAGTAAAATACAGAGGATTTGGTAGATTAGTACCGACCCGTACCGAGATTTAGACAGACTAACTGGAGCGCCGTCTTGCACTCGTATATATGCTATTGCATAGTGATGACTTAGTAAATAAGGGGTGATAGTCAGCCCTTTAGCGTGTATGGGTAGGGTATAACAGCGCCCTTTCACTGCGGGCGGGAGCTTGATCGTAAAAGAACGGGCAAGAAAATCGTCAAGGTTAGTTTTTTCTCCCGCCAGTTACAAGAATATGTACTTAGTAGTAAAACAATTTGACAAATTTACAAAAACATGTGTTCTGCAGTCACATGATTTAAAATAAAAGAAGAAAATAACTTTTTATTTTAAGTTATACGAGTATGAGTACGAATAAACATAGTAGACATGAGCAGACCAGTCCTCACTGGTGGCACCCGTTCACGAGTATGACGCATGAACCAGCCATCGTTTCGCTCAACCATATTTTAGGGAACGCAACGACCCGACGCATGACGCCACCACCGCAAAGACATTTGAGTGAGCATGACATACTCAAGCTACAGGATAAACAAATTTTAACAAAAATAACATTATATTAATTAAATGTGCTGCAAACCACAAATATTTTAGGTCTTATGAAAGATATCATTTACAGCAATTCAGTCTTAATATCTATATAATCATTTGAACAATACTATGCGTTCCTAATCAAAAACATCATTTAGGAGAATGATAGGACAACAAAAATTGTGTGTGCAGCTATCAGATTAAAAATAATATTAACTTTTCTCAGTTAGCTAAATCTTTAATTACAAATAAAAATAGTAGACAAGAGCAGACCAGTCCCCACAAGCAGCACTCGTTCACGAGTATGACGAATGAACCAGCCATCGTTTACAATTTGAGTTTCAATTCATGACATGTCTTTATCTAATTATTTATTTTACATACATACAATAACCCCTTTTCCCCGAAGGGGTAGGCTTTAACATATTAGGATCACATTTCGCCAATTGTTTTGTTGGTCCCACGTAATAGTGGCGAGCCATTTGCCGCTTACCGGGACTTTCTATGTGTGCCAGAGCTTCGTCCGTTATTCGGCAGGTGAGATTGGTTTTAAAGTACTAAGACAGTGGTAGGATTCAATTATTTATTTTACCTGTAACAAAGCAATAATCAAAATCCTTAAAGCAACTTAATATTCAGGTACTCCATGCTACACACAGACATGTAAAATCAAAAATGGATGGTATTTTTTTATGTGCTCCGGAGATATACAGCGCGCCGTCATCGGCCGACATCTTTTGAAGGTGCCCCTAGAGAGGACCAGGCTGTGTGTGCGCTGACGCATTCTCTGCGCACCCTCAACTCTTTATCAAAATAACTGGAGCTATTTCTCTGTTCTCTGAATTCGCTAGAATAGCGCTTAATTTTTTGCGGTATTGTGTGTAGCTTTTCTGTTTTATTATTACATATTATTATAATAAAAGATATAAGTTCGATTATGTAAACAAATAAAAAAAAAGTTACTTACGTTTCACCGTGCAATGGAGTTTGGATTATACCTACGGATAAACGGATCTGCTATAAATGGTAGTTGTTGGAGCGGTCCTGATCCTGACTGTCCTCAGCCTCCGTCGGCACATGACCGGGGCTTTACAGGCGCGGCGAGCGAACAGGATCGTTCCAACGCCCTCTCTCCTAACCACCTCTATGGGCAACGGTCGCAACCCGTTGCTAGAAATAAGTTACCAGTACAAGAATTATATACCTAAACAAGAGTTCTAACAGCAGGGCGCTAGTTTAGGACCCCTAGTACAAGCTCTGCTTAGGTTAGGGCTAGAAGCGTTGTGTTAAATATCCAAGAATATAAAGTAAAAGTTAAAAGTTCTTTATTTCATAAACTATAACACTTAAACTATAAAACTACAAATAAACTATAAAACATAGCACTTGATAACGTCAAAACAAATAAAGATTTAAAAAAAACAAAGTATTACTACCCTGAAATCACGAAGCTTGTATGGGTGCTTGCGTGTGTGCGTGCGTGTGTGAATGTGTGTCGGTACGCGCTTTCATTGTGATGAATGTTGGATAAAGTGTTTTATAAATTCACTCACACTTCCATACTCTTATCTTTGTACTGTACAACTTTCATCTGCTCTTTTTTAAGCAATTTCGATGAAATGTGAAACTGTCGTTAGAATAATTATTTTGTATTTTTTTTAATGTTTCAGAAAACATGTGGATTTTGTAAATAAAAAAAATAAATTGTACAATATCATGCTTTGCATTCTCGATAGCCGTGTGTACTCACTGGGTTATAGAAGGAGTTTCTCACGGTGAACCTTTAGGTGTAACCCTAAAAACTAACCCGGCAAGTGATAGTGTAATCCTCTTTAGGTTGCTAAGGTCGGGACCGGATTATTAAACATACATGGGTCATTATGTAATGAAGTAAGTTAACTAAGACAGGCAAAACACGCTTTGGCAAATATCACAGACATAAACATACTATAGGTACGCTAGTGCATGTACTTCGCGTGTCCGAGCCCCGACCAATCGTCGGGGCCGCCGCTACTTGCAGTCTTCTTCTTCTTCTTTTAAATAATGGCTTCGTGCGGTTTGCACATTTAGCCAGTGTCAAGTTAAGAGATATATTATTATCTTAAAAATTATAGTAAATGAGAATGAGTGGTGATAAAGATGATAAATGGTAGATGAGATCCCCTCCCCCTAAGCCCCTTGAGTCCTCAGTAAAGATGTGGGACTATACTGAGATCTCACATGGACTTCTTGAGAGAATTTGAAAAGTTATGTTGCACTGTTTTATTTGATTTACCAACACTCATGTACGTTCACAAATACTTAACGGTTAATAATCCACCGTTATTAAACATTAATGTTAGAAATATCACAAATTTTAGAAAATAAAACAAAACTGCAGACATGACGCTTCACTTTCCCGCCAAGAAGTCCTACTTGCAGTCAGCGCGCATCTGTTTTTATTTTTTAAATACTATATATATAAACAATTCCATGTATGACATATTTATATCATCAGCGGCATCAGCGTCGAGGAATCAGTTAAGATTTTCCGTCACTAAATATCGGCAGTAACGTCAAAGTAGGTGTTAAACAGTCGGCATGCTTGAATTTCGTACAAGTCGTGATACTTGCTTTATCTATATTGTATATCTTTGTCTTTGGCAGATAGGGTGATCCTATAAAATACTGTTTCGTCTGCGCGAGCTTTGTATATTTTATTTGTAAAAAGTTGTCTAGAAGGTATGTTTTCTTATGTATACTGCCTCATACTTTTCTGCTAACCCAAAGGTTAACTGGTAGAGAGACTGGCTCTGGCGAGCACAAATGTTCCCGAAAAGCGGCAGAAGGTTCGCCACCTATTACGTGGGACCAACAATATAATTGGCGAAATGTGGGCATACAATATGCCACTGCCTAACCCTTCAGGGAAACAGGCGTGACATTATATAATAGGTTGGGGAAAAAGTCTTTTCGTATTTTTGTATGAAAAGTCAAGACATTTTTTTCAAAGTTTATTTACATTTATTTACAATATAAATGTACCGTTTTGTTGAATAACTTTCTGCCATTTTGTGGGCAGAGACATTATCCCGTTACTGTAGAAACTTTGGGACTTCTGATCAAAAAAACGGGACAAATAGTTTTGGCAGTCCTCTCTTGAGGTCAACCTTACAGAACCTAAAGAATTCTGCAGAGACCGAAACAGGTGAAAATCTGAAGGCGCAAGGTCAGGGCTATATGGTGGATGCACTAGGACCTCCCAGTCGAACTCTCTTAATTTTTGCTGAGTGGCTAAAGATGTGTGTGGTCTAGCGTTATCGTGATGAAAGACCACACCCTTCCTGTTGATCAATTCCGGCCGTTTTCTCTCGACTGCTTCCTTTAATCTCATCAGTTGCTGGCAGTAAAGATCAGAATCGATGGTTTTGCCGGGCGGTAAAAGCTCATAATAAACAATGCCCTTCCAATCCCACCATACACACAGCATCACCTTATTTCGTGTTAGGCCAGGTTTGGCCACAGTCTGTGAAGCCTGGCCAACTTTCGACCACGACCTTTTTCGCACGTTCTTGTCGTACGTGATCCACTTTTCATCGCCAGTTATCAATCTCTTCAAAAACGGCTCGGTTTCATTACGTCTCAATAATGAATCGCAAATGAGTACACGGTTCATTAAGTTTCTTTGAGTGAGCTCGTGTGGCACCCAAATATCGAGCTTTTTTGTATAACCAGCTTTCTTCAAATGGGTCAAAACTGTTTTGTGGTCAATTCCCAGTTCTTCAGCTACATCGTAACTACTAATATGCCGATCTTGCTCCACTCTTTCAAAAATGGCGTCCATTTTATTCGTAACAGGGCGACCAGAGCGAGGTGCATCTTTAACATCAAAATTTCCGGACTGAAAACGTTTGAACCAAATTTGTGCTACTCTTACTGACACTGCATCAGGTCCATAAACATCACAAATTTTTTTCACTGCTTGAGTTGCATTTTTGCCTTTTTTATAATAAAATTTTAAAATGTATCGGATTTCTTCATTAGATTCACTCATTTTTACGGAGAGAAAAACAAATGAAAAATAGCGGGAAACAACTTTTTTTTATTTTTTTCTTTTCTTTATAATGGAACCTTTTTAATGTTACCAAAACCAGCCAGACACAAATAGTACAGTCAAAAAAATTTTATAATAAGTTTATACCTACGTTATGCGAAAAGACTTTTTCCCCGACCTAATATTTATATCATCAGCGGCATCAGCGTCGATTAATCAGTTAAGATTTTCCGTCACTAAATATCGGCAGTAACGTCAAAGTAGGTGTTAAACAGTCGGCATGCTTGAATTTCGTACAAGTCGTGATACTTGCTTTATCTATATTGTATATCTTTGTCTTTGGCAGATAGGGTGATCTTATAAGATACTGTTTCGTCTGCGCGAGCTTTATATATTTTATTTGTAAAAAGTTGTCTAGAAGGTATGTTTTCTTATGTATACTGCCTCATACTTTTCTGCTAACCCAAAGGTTAACTGGTAGAGAGACTGGCTCTGGCGAGCACAAATGTTCCCGAAAAGCGGCAGAAGGTTCGCCACCTATTACGTGGGACCAACAATATAATTGGCGAAATGTGGGCATACAATATGCCACTGCCTAACCCTTCAGGGAAACAGGCGTGACATTATATATACATAGGAAAAAAGGACAACATAAAAACACACAAAGTGACAGCCTTTATCGTCAAAGGCTTTACGAAGCCATCATTGCGGCAAATAACCTCTAAATGTTAGCAAAACTTCGGACGAAATGGCAAAGTACCTTCCAACTGCAGTTAAGCGGGGAATTGTGCGCCTTATCTTAATTATTTTGTACCATTCCGCTATCTGACCTTTATGGTTACTGATAGTAGATTTTCACATTTGCGTGTCTACTGTCAAAGTTAATTGTCATTATACTAAAGCAACGCATAATAAGATTGTACTGTCTGTCAATTAATCTTTCACTGCTGCGAAATGAACTTAAGTAAGTAAGTGTAAGTATTTTCTAACAATCAAACCAATTATTTCGTAATAACGGATAAACATACATAAATACTATTTTTTTACTTAATATACACCCAGACCACAACAAATATTCATGTTCATGCACACAAATATTTGTCCTGTGTGGGACAAATATTCACGCCGTATCGGTCGTCAAACGCCATGCCAGATCCGAGCCACTGCTCTGTGAGAAGAACTGACAAGAAACTCACAAGCTATGCTCATTTTAATTATCAATCAAATATAACAATACGGAACACACTGTGAAGCCGTAACCAATAAAGTAGCACTAAGGGAACCTTCCATCACAGTCAAGAAAGTATGCAATGTGAAATTGAGTTGAATTTGTGTTATAAAATCAACTGCCGAATTCTGGGACATCGTCGCACTAAAGTACTATGTCAACGAAAATAAATTCTTGGATAAGTTAGTTTCATGCCAACTTCTATAAATTCTTGTTCATAACTTAAGAAGCAACGATACTATAATTGTTTTCTTTAGAAGCAACGATACTATAATTGCTTTGGTTAACGTGAATCGGGCTGCTGGTACTAGCATATTTGAATCTTAACGACAGCCGGCAACCGCCAATCGTTGACTTGCAAATGGCGACCTTATGTTGTACGAAACGGAAAGAAACTCCACAGGTTCACAAGTTGGTCTACTTTTATTTAATTATATTTGAAAAGTACAAACATGCTATGGGTATAATATTAAAAAATCCTTAACGGAAACGGTCCCTAACGGTTTATTTTTTGCTAAGGTTGAGTCTCCATTTAACTATCCGCTGTCTATGTTATATAGTGTAGATATATAGCGCAGGTATGCAGTGTATGTATATAGTGTTGGTGTGTATTGTAGATATATAGGGTATGTATGTAATAAAACTGAGATAATGTCCTTTTAATATATATTTATATGCTTTTACATTGCTTTTATTTAGCTTCTCCATAAGCTCGGCAGGTTGCTTAATAAATGTATGTTTGTGCTGCAGAAAAGGGCTGTTCGTACTATCGTAAAGGGTGTTAATACTTTAGGGTATGCTATCTATGGTATGAGATCTCGTGACTCACTGAGGGATAGGTTTAAGGAGATGTGTAGTCACAGTAAATTTATAAAAACTTACTACATACTCATAAAAATAAAAGTAAGTTATGTAAAAGTAGTTATAGACATAATTTTAACTTTAGAAATGAAAATAAACAGGCTTTGATCAAGTAAAGGATCCATAAAGTTACAAATCCTTTTTGCGGGGAATAGTATTTGCATGTACAATACGCTGCCAGAAGATGTGGCAAATTTGACTATAAATAAATTTAAAAACTACGTAAAGAGTAAATTGTGCCAGAAGGCTTATTATAGTGTGAAAGATTTTATGAACGACAAGGCTGCCTGGAAGTGACATGAATTGCTCCTTTCTTTCTTATGATATAAGAAGATAAATGATCCTGTCAGATGGCAGTTCAGTAGTTTTATGCATATAAAAAATATGTTATGTAATAGGGTGTATAGGGTTCCAACCAAGATCTAAGGAGCCCAAGCCAACCTCACATGCAAGTGGTGCATCTGCCGATCAACTGACAAGACTCTGGCGAACATAAAAGCGCCCGACAAGCGCCGATAGGCTCGTCACCTATTACGTGGGACCAACAATATAACTGGCTAACTGTGGGAATAGACAATGCCTCTGCTTACCCCTTCGGGGGAACAGGCGTGACATTATGTATGTATGTATGTAAAATATTTTATCACAAACGACTCCTGTGCATTTATGTCTGTGCGTCATACGAAATACGATCACACTCCACTAAAAACACAAAAGTAAGTTTCTCCAAGGACCGCTCGTTAAAACTATTAAGCCGGAAGAAAGCTTGGCAAAGAATTCTTTCTTTAATGTCAGTAATCAGGCTATTGTGTCTGTTAAATAACCAAGACGCAATAGACTAGAAACTCGCATCGAGTCGTCTGTTATTATACTAAATCACTTATATTTTGTGCTAGTTGATATTTTGATTAATATGCAAAAGTGTATTTATTTATATGTGCCGTGTGGCCTACACCTCTAAAAAATTGTCAACCTCTTCCATCTCACGGGGTGTCGTAAGTGTCGAAAAAGAGAAACCCTACCAGCTGATGGGCAGCAGCGTCATCCTGCGTCCTGGCTTGAACTGCGATCACCAACCTTTCTGCCCACCGTGGTGATTATGGGCAAATATCCTTAATAGAAAGTAATCTGTTGCGGAGGCCAATTTTCAGCAGTGGACTTGTAATGCTGATAATTTGACAACCGATATGGTGTGGAGGTCAGTGTACCTACACTTCACTTTAGAGGTCGTGGGTTCGATTCCCACACAGTACAAATCTTTGTGTGCATGAACATGAATATTTGTTCTGGTCTGGGTGTATTTCTATATATATTAAGTATGTTTTTACAAAAAAAAGTATTTAAGTATGTTTATCCGTTGTTTAGTATCCATAACACAAGTTCTTAATGATACTTATCTTGGAACTAAATAATTGGTTTAATTGTCAGAAAATATTATTATAATATTATAATTGTGATAAAGTTTTTTTTTGATGTATCGTGATTATACTTAGCTTGGGCTAATAGATCCCATTAGAGAAGGGAAAAAACTTTACTACAGTTATTTAAATTAGTCTTAATAATTGTACAACAGTAAAACGTGTACAAAGTGTAAAGATGTCATGAAGACATATCAATTGGTGAATATAAATAAACATACGTTCATACATACATTCACGCCTGTTTCCCGGAAGGGGTAGGCAGAGGCATATTATACGCCCTGATTATATTCACGCGATTTATATAATTGGTCCCACGTAATAGGCGGCGAGCCTATTGCCGCTTGCTATTTTGTTTGTATATTTATTTATTTAACAATTTATGCAGATAAGGAACATACACAAAGATAAAAGTTATGAAAGACATGTACAACGGCACTGCTTATCCCTAAAAGACATTTCTTCCAGCAGACCGAAAAAAGGAAAAAACATATACAAAGTAGACACGTGCACAAAATACGTCACGAAACAAACTCAAATAAAACAACAATAAAAACTAAAATCAAACAATAACATACTAAAATTAAGCAATTAGACAAAAATTTACAGCTAGCAGGCAGCAAGGAAGTGTATAATTTGTGTTTTAAGACAGAAGTCTTCGATCAGCGTGTGTTGCCATCGAAAACATATGGCACTGAGTCGTGGTGCCTGACTATGGCCACCCCGTTCGTCCGAATGCACATCGGCCTTAATGCTTACCTGTGTCAGTACCATGACTGTGGTATATTAGTAGATAGCTGGGAACCAATCCAGGCAAAATTAATAATAAATAAATAATATTCTCTTACAATCACACCAATTCTTCAGATCCAAGATAAGTATCACTAAGAACTTGTGTTATGGATACTAAAGAACGGATAAACATACTTAAATACTTTTTTTTTTGTAAATACATACTTAATATACATAGGAAAACACCCAGACCAGAACAAATATTCATGTTCATGCACACAAAGATTTGTCCTGTGTGGGAATCGAACCCACGACCTCTGGAGTGAAGTGCAGGTATACTGACCTCCACGCCATATCGGTCTTTTTATGCTTGTAAATTTACTCACTGAGTTAGTTATTGTAATTGGGTCAGACCTGTGTAACGAATAAAAATAAATAAATAAGAAAGCTCAATGTCGCTCAGCGTGCAATAGCTCTCCATGCTATGCTCGGAGTTCACCCACCTGCCTCCATAAAAGTGCACTGGGTCCATAGTGGAATAATTGGAGAGGACACAGAGCGACGACAGCCCAGTGGCGAGACCAATAGACTATTAATTCAGAAGGTCTAGGGTTCAAACCCTGGTGCAACTATGACTTTTCAAAGTTATGTGCGTAATATCGCTTGCTTTGTGTCTCGAAAGGCACATTAAGACGTTGGTCCCAGTTGTCATGAACATCTACAAGCCGTCGTTATTAGGTGCCTTCTAGTTTATTCATAAAATGATGTTTCCCTCCGGGTAGTGAAGGTCAGATGGTATTCGCTTCATGTAATAACTGAAATTCAGCCAAATCTTAGACCAGTGAGCAGACCCTGCACCCTGGGCTTAAGTCTGGGGCAACCGGGATAATGCTAAGATACGATGATCCACTCACCTCGGTTCTAGAGAGGAGGTCAATGTTCAATATTGGGATGGTAATGCGCTGAAATTTGTTCAGAGAATATAAACCTTTTTAACAAAAGGCTTAAAACTTTTCTAATAAATAAATGTTATTAACTTACAAGATTTTATTGACGATAAATATAGTTAAAATGCAATGTCCTAATAATGTAAGTTATGAATAATAATAATAATGCCGAACGGTAAGAAAATTCATTAATTCATTCAAAGACAATGATCCCTTAGATACTTAAAATAAAAGCCCTTCAATAATTACTTGGCTCTGGCCCGTAATTATTGTATTAATCACCAGTAAATTAAATAAGCTGAGAAAAAAAATAGAATGAAAATATTAATAATAGTAATTACTAATAGTAATAATATATTGTATAATGTTAAATAAGCATAAAAATAATAATAACTACTAATAATACAATGTTAAAAAGATAAAAAAAATATAACGCGTTAAGTTCGTATAATAACTTGTAGCAAAGCCCTTTTGAATTGCTGTGCCCTCCCAGGGCGTCACATGTATAACGTAGTTTCTGTACCACCTCGTTTTTATAATGTGATATGCCATAAATGATTCGATTTTAATGAGATTGATAATAATTAAGGAAGAGGTCAAGAAAAAAAAATATTATTCTATTTCAATTATAATTTAAGTAAATTTAAGTAAGTTTACAAATTGTTTAGTTATTCGCATTCTACATCGTATTCAGTGGTACCCACAGTAAGCAAAGCTTGTATCTTGAGAAACCAATTTCCTTTGGATTACAGAGTTTTATTTGTAATATTATTCGAGATAAAAAAGTATGACACTTTTATAAAGAAACAAAAATAAATTGCAAGAGCACGTGTAAATATATACGCTCGTATCTATCGGTTTGGGATTAGAGCCTTCGTTTGATCGTCGTCAAGAGAAAACAAGATCTGTACTGCGTTTAATCTCGAGTCTCTCACGGAGATTTAATTAAGACAGCAGCTCTTTGTGACAGCGTTGTAAACACCGAGACTTGACAATAATAAGGGAATATTTTGGCAAAACTAGTTCATCCGTAAGTTGCAAATTCGGCTCCCACCCCCTGTAAGAATCGGCCTTACACCAGATCGATGGACGGACAGACAAGCATTTGCTATGTGCAACTGTCTAACAGGCATCAGATTCAGTTCCATATATAAGACATTGGTGGGATATCTGTAAGGTTTTCCTAACATCACTTTACGAACTGCGCGCTGTGTTCTTTTAAGTTCTATCATTAGGGTTCCTACATAACGCCAAACCACTATGCCGTATGCTATAATCGATTGGCAGACAGCAAAGTAAGCGGTCTTCCAGCAGTTAATATTTGCCGAAGTTCCACAGGGTTCAATCCTAGGCCCATTTTTATTTCTAGTATATATTAATGATCTCCCCCGCCTCATAAAAGACGATCACGAGATTTTTTTATTTGCAGATGATAAGTCTCGGGGCTGGTCTCGACTGCACCCATGCAGAAGCGTATGCTCCTGTATGGGGGTGGTCCAGACTGCCAGGCACTTCTTCTCCTGCAACCGAGCGGGTGGGCAGGTTGCGGATAGCCCATCTCCGGCCGCGGGACCGACTCACTTTTTTCTGTTAAGGGTCGATCGCGGGGCCGGGGTGCCAGTGTGATTGGCTCCGGACAAGAGAAGTTCCCGAAGGTTACATTCCAGGCCTAGGGTAACCCAAAACCCCACTCCCATGTTCCAATCTCCAAACAGCACTCCCTCCACTTCATCATGCACACATCCTACTCCCATCCCTTCTTTCCGAGAGGAAGGGTAACCTCGCTTCCAAAAAAGCCCACCTCATCTTACAATGCAGAAAGGACAAAAAGATTATTGTCCCCAGGTGGGTTCCGGCCAAGCCGGGGAATCCCACACCGATTCGTCGGTCAGCTCCCATCGTAATCTGGGGGGGAGCACCCAACTGCATTTACAGGCTGCTTCTGCGCCTAACACAAACACCCAAACGGCTGCGACTCACGCGCCTACTACACAGACTAGTGAACCTTCCACGAGCGGCTGGCAACAAAAACTCGTTCGGAAGAGCTTTACCCGAAATCCCGACAACGACACTGACGAAGCTCGTCTTTCTAGCCTTGGACATGAACTTCAAACGCTGGTTACCCAGCGCGCGAGGTTCGAGGACAGGCTGAAAGACATAGCAAAGGACAGCGGATCTACAAGTGCTGCCTCTCTCTCTGCCGATGAAGTACGCTTGCTGAAAAGAAAGCGCGGAAAAGTTATGGCCAGAGAGAGGGAACTCAAGGGCCGAATGCGCAAAATCCGCGAGGACAGAGCGCAGACGGACGCGAGTGAGGGAGTACGCGACCAGCTGCCGGTACGCGAGGGGTCAACCCAACGCGAAAAGCAGCCGGACGCGGAAACGCACGACCAAGGACGAGTACGCGAGGGGGAAACCCAGCGCGCAAAGTCATTGATTGTGTCAGCTACTGGTGGAACTGCTGACTTGACTGACCAACCAAAACAGCACAAACCGAAACCTAGGAAGAGGGGAAGGCGACCTGGGGCTTCGCACAGGACGATCTCGGCACAAAACACCTTGCCAAGCACCTCTTCGTCTCGGACTGAGCCTTACGGCTGTAGGACGACGAAGAGGGAGCGCCCTGACGACACGGCCTCGCCGAGAACACTACAGGGAGACTCGAAACGTGCGAAGGTCCACACCGCCCAAGGGGGACGGAAAACCTACGCACGGGCTACGCTGGATATCCCGGCGCGGCTCGCCGTAGCTATCTGCTTCTCCCCTCCTTCTAGGGATCTGACAACTGACGAAGGAGAATTCATTAAGACTGACCTTGAGAACAGGCTCATGGACTCCGACCCTGCAACACCACTCCCGTCCTTCCGCGGTTTCCCACGGATAGCGGAGGGCACCGTGCAGATGTGGTGCGAGGATGACGACTCCCTGACCTGGCTTACCCTCAACGTACCCAACATTCGACTCCCTGACTCTGACCTGACGCTGACGGTCATGAGGCAGTCCGACATACCCACCCGAGTCCGAGCTGCGCTCTTCGTCCCCAGATACAATGGGGACATAGCGCGGCTCCAAGGTGTTCTGAAACGACAGAACCCCTGGTATGACTTGGATGGGTGGTCCCTATATAGGGCGACCTCGGTCGGTGGTAATAACCCTGGGACTTATCTCACCCTGGGCTTGCCGCCGATTGAGGCTGAAAAGGTCTTGGGGCGGGAGCGGCGTCTATCGTACCTACTTGGGTCGATATACGCGCGCTTCTACCCCAAGGCTGAACCCTCGGACGCCCCTACCGGAAGCCAGACTACCATAACTGCCCCGACACTGACACAGACTGACGACATCGCTAAGTTGGAGGAAGAGATGTCCAAAGCCGCTATGGCCGACGCCGAGACCGATGTCCCACCACCTGAGCCGTCTGGGTGGAGCGAGCAACGGCTACTAGCCTCATCCCCGAATTGCGACCGGCGCGAAATGGATTTAGGAGGTGAACTGTCCAATGGATCTGTTTCCTCCTAACTCCAACCAACCGCCGCCGCCGCCAACGCCCATCTCCAGACCAGCTTTGAGTATTGTGCAAGCAAACATACAGCACAGCCAGGCTGCAACGGCCAGCCTGCGCAGGGCGCTGGAGACGAAACCCAGAACTATAGCACTGATCCAAGAACCATGGATTAGACAAAACAAGATATGTGGCCTCAATAACATCGGAGGTAAAGTAATCTATAACACACATAACACAGACAAACCACGAACTTGTGCATACATACCAAAAGATATCCCGATTACACTACTCACCCAATTCTGTTCCAGAGATCTGACAGCTTTCAGACTCCAAACCGATGGTGAGTCCCCAGATATAGTATTAGCCTCGGCCTACATGCCGAGTGATGACGAGAACTGCCCACCAAAAGAGATGTCGGACCTGGTGCGACACTGCGAGTGCGCAAACCTGGACCTGATCATCTGCACCGACTCAAATGCTCACCACCCGCTCTGGGGGAGCGACACACCAAATCACAGAGGAGAGGTACTATGCACATATCTATTTACTACTAACCTCAACATTGTTAACCGAGGCTCGGAACCAACCTGGGTCACGGCCAGAGGACAGACAATTATTGATCTAACACTAGCCACAGAAAACGCAACAAATTTTATATCAAACTGGCACGTATCCAGCGAACCTTCTTGCTCCGACCATAGGAGAATTCGCTTTACGCTCTCAGTCAACACACAAGAACCCACACCGAGACGTAACCCGCGCCGGACAGATGTCCCGGGTTACAAACATCTCCTAGCCACACTACTATCAAAGCATGATATACACAAAACCCCGACAGATCCAACACAACTAGAACACACTGTAACGGAACTTTCCGAACACATCACAAATGCCTATCATGCGTGCTGTAAGCTTAGGGTCCCACCTGCCGGAGGTAAGGGTAACCAATGGTGGAATGCGGAACTTGGTAAGCTCAGAGACGCACTAAGGAAACAATTCAATAAAGCCAAGAATTCCAGACTACCAGAAGACTGGGAAACCTATAAACAAACACAGTATACATTTAAGAAACAAACCAGAAGCGCCAGAAGAACATCCTGGCGAAGGTTTTGCGAATCAATAGAATCTAACAACGAAGCAGCACGAGTGAGGAAAATCCTATCGACAGATCAGGATCGTACCCTCGGAGCGCTGAAAAAGTCAGACAACACATACACACAATCAGACCAGGAAACCAGTAAAGTCCTACTTGAAACTCACTTCCCAGAATGCACCCTCGTTGAGGACAGAATATGGGCAGATGAACCAAAACGGACTATATCTGATGATGACTGGCTGATAGCCCGCAACATTGTAACGGAGGAAAAGATTAAATGGGCAATTATAACTTTTCAACCGTACAAGTCAGCAGGCCTAGATGGTATCTTTCCAGCCCTACTACAGTGGGGAATCGACTCCATAACCCCGTGGTTGGTAATGATCTATCGAGCCTGCATAGCAAACATGTACGTACCACTCGCGTGGCGAGAAGTGAAAGTTATATTTATCCCGAAACCCGGAAAACCAGACTACACACAACCAAAAGCATACAGACCTATAAGCCTAACATCCTTCCTACTTGAAACCCTAGAAAGGCTTTGTGACCGTCACATCCGAGACGGACCCCTTCGAGGAATATCGCTTCACAAACAACAGCACGCCTACTCAATCGGAAAGTCAACAGAATCTGCCCTGCACAATGTGGTTTCAAAAATCGAATGTGCTGTAGACCACAAGGGTTCGGCTCTGGCTGCTTTCATTGACATAGAAGGAGCCTTCGATAAAACCATGTTCTATAGCATCAGCAAGGCTTTAGAACATTTCGGAGTAGATCCCACCCTGAAAGGCTGGATTGCCAATATGCTCAGATTAAGAGCCGTACAAGCTTCAATCAACACCACAACAAGAGCCATAGTGGCGAAGGGCTGCCCCCAGGGAGGCGTGCTCTCGCCACTACTATGGAACCTTGTCGTAGACAGCCTTATCAAGCGCCTAAATGACAAAGGCTACTATACAGTGGGCTACGCTGACGACATAACCATTATAATAAATGGCACACTTGAAAACACACTATGCAACCTTATGCGCCAAGCCCTGAAAATAGTTGAGGACTGGTGCCGAGAGTACCAACTAACAGTAAACCCAACAAAAACGGAACTCATACTATTCACAAAAAAGAGGAAGCTAGTTGAATTACATCTACCAAAATTCTTCAACACAACCTTAAGCCTATCATCAGAAACCAAGTACCTAGGTGTATACCTAGACAAACAGATGAATTGGGCAAAACACACCAACTATACCACTAAGAAAGCCAGTATATCCCTATGGCAGTGCAAACGTCTACTTGGCAAGAACTGGGGCATAAGCCCGAAAATTATGCACTGGCTATACACAATAGTAATCCGACCAATAGTCACATATGGCTCGCTGGTCTGGTGGCCTAGAACCAACCTTAGTATAACCCAAAAAGAACTAGAAAAACTACAACGCCTGGCCTGCGTGTCAATCACCAGCAGTATGAAAACCGCCCCCACTGCGGCCCTGCAGGCAATGCTGGGGCTGCCACCCCTACACCTCACCGTACGAGAGGAGGCAGCCACAGCAGCTTTCAGACTACATACAGCTGGTACACTAAAGAAAGATTCCCGGGTCAGACACATACGAATATTAGATGATGCTGTTAAAGAACAACCAATGTTGATGGCACCAAATGACAGAACCCAGAAAACGCACACTTTTAAAAAACACTATACCGTGCAACTCACTGAAGAGGCGCACGACTACTCTGGCCTAAAGGAGCTGAGAATATACACAGATGGATCAAAAATAGGCACGGGCACCGGTGCCGGCGTATTCTCAAATGATCTCAACTTTACCATATCCAAATCACTAGGAAAACACAACACAGTCTACCAGGCAGAATGTGTGGGCATAACCCAAGCCGCGCATGCTGTAATAGCTAGACAGGTTAAAAATACTCACATCCGTATAATATCCGACAGCGCGTCTGTCCTTCAATCCTTAAACAAAAATTACACGACTTCCAGATTGATACTAGAATGTCACAATGCACTAGAACAGGCATCGATACGATATCGTAACAAAATTACACTACAGTGGATCAAAGGACACAGTGGATCAATGGGTAACGATGCAGCTGACGAACTGGCAAGGAGAGGCTCCATCGCGACGGTCTACGGACCTGAACCCATTGTTCCCATTCCCTTTAAACAAATACGCAATTGGCTACATAGCATAACACACACACAATCCCAAGAGTGGTGGTCCTCCACTCCAGGTTGCAGGCAGTCCAAGGAGGCCATGCCGTCATTGGACGCAAGGCTGACTAGGCGACTTTTGCGACTGGACAGAAATAGCCTGCGCCTGGTGACGGGGACCATCACTGGGCACTGCTTACTGAACAAACATTTACACACTATAGGAGTCACAGACAGCCCCTTGTGCAGAGCGTGTATGGTGGCCGAGGAAACGGTCGCACACGTGCTCCTGGAATGCACAGGCGTGGCTGACACACGAAAGGTAACCCTAGGTTCGCCGAGTTCCATTGGAGAAGCTTTGCGCGGACTTGGAAACCTGATCTGCTTCTGGAGAGAGGTGGGCTGGCTGGAGTGAGCAACTATGGCCGCAAAGGCTCACGCACAATGGTCCATAACAGGGACTAAGTGCGGAAACCATCACCACTAACATAGAACATAGAACATACGTCTTTAATATTTAAAGTTAAACGTGGCCAACTCGAACTTGAATACGTAAATAATACGCTCTCTAGAATAGTCCACTGGTTTAGTGCTAATAATTTATTATTAAATCAAAATAAAACTAAATGTGTCAGGTTCACCTTATCTAATGTGCGGCTTGTTCAAACCAGTGTTAGGGTTAGAGACGATGATATATAATTAGTTAATGAGACTGTTTTTTCTGAATATAACACTAGACTCTAGGTTGCAATGGGGGTCTCACATCGGGAAAGTTTCGGTTCTCACATTGGGGAAGAAAAAAAACCCATGACTTTCCTCACTCTTTTCGCTAGCAAATGGATATGTAAGTGAAAGGTTATTTTTTCTTCCAGCATTATTCCCCAAATATCTGATACTATATTTCCGCTGTAGTTATAGCAATACAAATTTTGGCTACAACTTTTTCTCGCACCCTACGATATGATAATCAATTTTGATAGCAATACATCCATAATGTTTCTAGTTTTGAGTTGGCACCTTAATCTAAAAGTTTAGATTGCGGCACTAAAAATGCTTGTAATTTTTGAGGAATTCTACTACAAATTCAAAGAGCGGACCAACAATTATTCCTTAAATACTAAGTACTAAATAACTAAATAAAGTTATTTAAGATACAGAAAATGGCACCTAAATCTAAACACACATATATATTGGGCTACAATTCAAAAAATATGCTACAAAATGATACTCAAATTACGCATTAATTGAATTATTGTTTTCATGAAATCATTACGCGTTAAAAAAAAAATGAGGTACTACTTATAAAGCGTTGTAATTTTTTTGGTTTCGGCACTAACAACTTCAAATTTTAGCTACAACTTTATGTCGCACCGTATAAAATAATATCTAATTTTGATAGAAATACATCCATGATTCTGTACATCTAGTTCAATCAAAACGTTTAGGTTGCAGGCCGAAGTGTCTCAGTTGCAGGCCATTACGTCTCCCGTGCATCTATGCACTTATGACGAGGCTCATGAAAAATGGTGCTTTTTCAACTGTCGAATTTCAGTGAATGTGTTTTAATAACACAACAGTTTTAGGCTTATTGGCATAAGTTTTACACCTGCGTCTTGTGGATCGATTATACTCAAAGGGCTTTCAGGGCTTTACGCGTACAGTATAATAATGCTTTTATATGCTTTTACATGCATTTTTGTATAGCTTCACAGACAAATGAAGATTGTAACTAACCAATTCATAATTTAAAAGAGTATGCTCTTTTAAGTTTCTTGCTAGTTTTTCTTACAGAGCGGTGGCTCGGAACTGGCACTTAAATTCACTTACACTTAAATATTTTTTGTTCTTTTATTGTTTTGTTGCATGTCATGTTGTGTTGCATTGATTTCAGTGTAATTATATTTTGATTGTTTTTTTATATTTATATTTAATTTTGATGTTTTCAAGTACTATGCAATAGTTTATGAAATAAAAAGATTTGAAGTTTTTTAAAATGCTATTAGGGCTCCCACTACTCCGTAGCGCATCTGAGATGTTCGCGGAAGCAGAAATAGATTCTTTTGGGATATATTGTTCGCAAACTTATAGCCTCTCTGATGAGTGACATTGCAAACGGAATCCGGGGTAGCATAGAAGGAACAGTAGACAGTCTGATATTAAGACATTGAGTAATTTGTATTTTTTTTTGTAATTTGCAATTTCTTTATTGTTTATAAATATGATACAAATTGGTAAATAGTATCTCTGATCCTATACAAGGTTTATCTAGATACTAGGTTAGTTCTCAATAATTATAATTTAATATATAATTATATAAAATAAAAACACTTGAAATCAACTATAACTATATTAATTTAATTTTTATACGAAATGTTTCTTTAAATATTTTTTTAAGTACGATTCGGTTATTTTATTTTTTAAATCTAATGGCAAATTATTTATAAGGTATATAGCATACATTTTAAGCACATTTTTACGAACACAAATACACTATGTTCCTCAAAAAATGGTTATATTTATATTAAGGCACACAGCAAGAGGGCTTTTCTTACGACGCCATTGGTGTAAGCTTCATTAAGAACGTACGCACTCAGAGGGTAATTAGAAATTTGTATTTACTATATTAATCACTTTATGTTGTACAATCGCCGTTAACTTTAACGGAACATTGGGCCAATTCTACTAAAATATATTATTTTAAGGGTCTCGTTATAATGATCATAATCTGCCTGATGGTAAGCAGTTTATGGGAAATGAGAGAACTCCATAAGCACAACAACAAGTGCACTCCTTCGTAACGGCCTGCATAAGTAAATAAATACATACATGCATTCACGCAGGTTTCCCGAAGGGGTAGGCAGAGGCATATTAATACGCCCACACTTCGCCAACTATATAGTTGGTCCCATGTAATAGGTGGCGAGCCTATTGCCGCTTATCGGGCACTGTTATGTTCGCCAGAGCCTCGTTCGTTGATCGGCAGTTGCACCACTTGCAAATGAGGTTGGCTTGGGCTCCTTAGGTCTTGTTAGGATCCCTATGCAAGTAAATAAATAAAAAAGGTAATTCAGACAGTTACTATGTATTTGTCATAATCACTTAAATGTCTCTGCGGTGGTGGTGTCTCGCGTATATAAAATATGCCTATAATATGGTAGAGGGAAACAATGGCTGGTTCATGCGTCATACTCGTGAACGGGTGCCGCCAGAACTGGTCTGCTCATGTCTACTAAGATTATTACTTTTTAGTCTTGTGACTGCAGAACACAACTTAAGAGACTTGTCGAATTGTTATAATATTTAGCACATTTTCTTAATACTGGCGGGAGAAAATATTAACCTGAACGGTTTTCTTGGCCGTTGACCCCATGCGACCAGTTAATACACTATTTTTGACTGAGAGTAAGTGCCTAATAGACTCCGAATGTTTAACCCCCTGGCTAAAGTCACAATTGAACACATTCACACAGTGTGAACTGATGCACAATAAATTATCTATGTAGTACACGACAGGTTTTTGGATAGCTAAATTGATAACTAATTCAAAACAGTTATATATCTACGGAGCGCGACATTGCTTGCGCGATTCAACTTAGTATAGTGTCATCTGGTTGACAAGTAAATACTTCATTTAACACCGAATACTTCTATTTTAAAATTTATCTCGAATTTTAAGCGACATTAAAACTTATTTTATATTTTCAGTAACATGTTGTCAGAGTTATGTATGGGGCATTTCACGTGAAGCGGACAGGGATAAAAAAGTGAGGTTCTGAAAATCGACCATTTTCGGTCCACATGTACTTCTAGCAGGTATGAATGGGTACACAAAATATTTTTTTTGCATAGTGTATATTTACCAAGTTATAGGTTTCTAAAGAATTGTTGTGATTTTAATTACTATTTTTCTTAAATAATTTTTCGAGAACCACAAATTTATAAAAAAATATTTTTTATAGCGGCATATATTAATAATATACTGTTCTTTTTGACAATAAAATAAAATTTAAAAAAAAATATTTACTTCCTGTTCAAAACCGGAAGTGAACTATTTAAACCAGAATTATAGTCACTTCGACCAATTTTATTTTCTTTTTTTTTCATTCAAATTATAGCTTAAAGGATATTAAAAGTGCACTAGAAAATTTGAAGTGTGATCTCTATTAGAATAGAAGTTACATTAAATAATATACTCCCGCGTCGCAAGAGTGGTCATAATAGGTTGGGGAAAAAGTCTTTTCGTATTTTTGTATGAAAAGTCAAGACATTTTTTTCAAAGTTTATTTACATTTATTTACAATATATATGTACCGTTTTATTGAATAACTTTCTGCCATTTTGTGGGCAGAGACATTATCCCGTTACTGTAGAAACTTTGGGACTTCTGATCAAAAAAACGGGACAAATAGTTTTGGCAGTCCTCTCTTGAGGTCAACCTTACAGAACCTAAAGAATTCTGCAGAGACCGAAACAGGTGAAAATCTGAAGGCGCAAGGTCAGGGCTATATGGTGGATGCACTAGGACCTCCCAGTCGAACTCTCTTAATTTTTGCTGAGTGGCTAAAGATGTGTGTGGTCTAGCGTTATCGTGATGAAAGACCACACCCTTCCTGTTGATCAATTCCGGCCGTTTTCTCTCGACTGCTTCCTTTAATCTCATCAGTTGCTGGCAGTAAAGATCAGAATCAATGGTTTTGCCGGGCGGTAAAAGCTCATAATAAACAATGCCCTTCCAATCCCACCATACACACAGCATCACCTTATTTCGTGTTAGGCCAGGTTTGGCCACAGTCTGTGAAGCCTGGCCAACTTTCGACCACGACCTTTTTCGCACGTTCTTGTCGTACGTGATCCACTTTTCATCGCCAGACATTGCCGATCTTACAGCTGGAACTTTCATCTTGTAAGGATTGCCTGCGCAAGATTATGTGTCCCACCCCAACACTGTCGTGTCATTTAATGACTACTAAGAGTCTTAGTCAAATGAACGCTGTAATTCTTGTCCGGGCTTAAGTGCAATTCGAGAGCATTTAAAAATCATATGTGGTAATTAAGATTGGCAATGTCTCCTCCATTCAACATCAATTTAACGTTTTGATGGTAAGTACAAACGCATACTATATGTGTTTCGGAGTCGCCTGCGAGGATACATTGTTTAGGTCTTAGTGTAAAAAACTTTGTCAAGCCGACCTTGATGTTCGGATATTAATCTTTAAACTTCTGATAAAGTTCGTCAATGTTACAAAGCAGGAACCCCGGTTTGCCTCTACAATCACCATTCCAGAAACCAGAAAGTTTCACAGATTTATTCCAACAACCAGACGCATTCTTGTAAAGAGGACCAGTTCTGCCATAGAGTCCCATTGTAAAATTGTGAAAATTACAAAATAAACTAGTTCTTGTGTTGTTAAAATGTTGTTTTATTATGTTTTAATTATTTTATCACAGTAATTTATACAAGCTATGTTGTTTGACGCACACTAGCTGATCTAACCAAGCGCTACATATGACCACTCTTGCGACGCGGGAGTATATTATTTAATGTAACTTCTAAACTAATAGAGATTACACTTCAAATTTTCTAGTGCACTTTTAATATCCTTTAAGCTATAATTTATAAGAAAAAAAAAGAAAATAAAATTGGTCGAGGTGACTATAATTCTGGTTTAAATAGTTCACTTCCGGTTTTGAACAGGAAGTAAATATTTTTTTTTAAATTTTATTTTATTGTCAAAAAGAACAGTATATTATTAATATATGCCGCTATAAAAAATATTTTTTTATAAATTTGTGGTATTTGAAAAATTACTTAAGAAAAATAGTAATTAAAATCACAACAATTCTTTAGAAACCTATAACTTGGTAAATATACACTATGCAAAAAAAATATTTTGTGTAACTATTCATACCTGCTAGAAGTACATGTGGACCGAAAATGGTCGATTTTCAGAACCTCACTTTTATTTCCCTGTCCGCTTCACGTGAAATGCCCCGTTATTTTTTATTATGTTGATAATAAATCATTTAATATTTTTGATAGTAAATGTATCGTTATATAAATTATTGATAACAATATTTTCTAAATTGTATGGGGTCAGTAGTGACCCCATGCGACTATTTGTGTGATTTTCTTTATGCCACTAACTAAGGGTAAAATAGGTAATCAAATATGTTAACCTGCTGTTTAGTATCCACAACACAAGTTCTTAATGATACTTATGTGTGACTGAAGGGGTATTATAATTAAAATTGTTATACGAAATAGAACCTCACTATATGAATACTTTTTGAGGTGTTGTTGGTGGTACTTTACTTATAATCCGACATCTTTGCGATTCGCGTATACGTAATTAAGTTTCGCTCTGAATTTCGCGTTATTGAAATTAATTGATGTAAGTATAATTTTGAATAAGTTTACTTAAATCTTGTAGATTTGACTTTCGGAAACGATCAACAGAGCTAAGTATGGTTCATATAGGACAGTCTTTGAATCGAGCGTGAACCCCTCCGGTCTCCAGCAGCCTCGAACCGGTGGTACTCGGCAGGGTGGTTAAGGCACTGTTCCCTGACAGAGGAACTGACTTGGTGCCTCCCACCATGGTGGCGCCAAAAATCACCAGTGACTCGGACGGAGGATATGCCCGAGGTCTTCCAGGAGGAAGTAGGTTTGGTCGTGCTACGCCTGAGGGGCAAGAGCACGATCCTAGGTCCCGACAGCACTCCGAATATCGCAAACGATCTACAAAGTTAAGTACGGTTTATACAGGACAGTCTTTGAATGGGTGACCGGTATTATGACATTTTATAGCTTTTATAGCAATCGCTGCTATGATTCCGAACTTTAAGATTTTAGTCCCGGTTTTCACTAATTATGTGGTAACAGTAAGCCATATTAGGCGCTGGACACACAAAAGATATAGAAAAGAAAGGCTTACAAGAAGCCACCTAGATTTATAAAATATAGCAGCAGAACGCCACAAACCTGCCTCCTATAATCTGCAATGGTAGAATTTGACCTGAATCCCTCACACTATGATTCGTCCGTGCTCAATAGTGCTATGTTAATAGGTTGCAATCATAAACAGAGCTGGACAATTTAGTCTACGTCAAATACAGTGAAATTTAATTAAAATCAAAACCTTTTAACGTATTTCAGACTTATGTAAATCATTTTACGGCTCCCTGAAGACACTTTGACGGATTTAGTAGAACATTAGAAATGGCTAAAAAATATATGGCCCCCGCCAGTGGGAACTGGTCTGCTCATTTCTACTATTTTCATCCTTAATTATGTTCATTTCGTGTTCATCTAAGAAGTGAGAGATATATATATATATATATTTTCTTAAAATTTTGTGACTGCATAACAGTGTTTTTTTTTGGAAACTATGTTTTTAGTTTCAGTACGTTTGTAACTGGCGGGAGAAAAAAACAAACTTGACGATTTTCTTCCCGTTCTTTTACGATCAAGCTCCCGCCTGCAGTAAATGGGCGCGTTAAATTTTAAGCTTGACCTTCATAAGAGCTTTTTTGAGACGAACTTGAATAAATAATTTTGTATTTTGCTGGTGTAACTTGCCAGCTTAGCACAAAAGGTGATCGAACCAGGAATATCAAAAACTCTATGAGCCCCATGCAAAGAACTTTACGGATCCTGGAGATACTTTTACAGAGCCCCTTGATATTAACAATTTCTGGTGTAGTAGGCGGGCAAGTCGCTTAGCACAGGTTCATCAAGTAGAACATTAGATATTGTTAGTGTACCCTGCACGCTTAGCACAAAAGGTCATCGAACCAGGAATATCAAAAACTCTATGAGCCCCATGCAAAGAACTTTAAGGATCCCTGGAGACACTTTCACGGAGCCCCTAGATATTAATAATTTTTTGGGAACTTGCCTGCTTAGCACAATAAATAATCGAACCAGGAATATCAAAAACTCTATGAGCCCCATGCAAAGAACTTTATGGATCCCTGGAGACACTTTCACAGAGCCCCGAGATATTAATAATTTTTTGGGAACTTGCCTGCTTGGCACAAAAGGTAATCGAACCAGAAATATCAAAAACCCACTCATCATCATAATCCACAATCTGTCTGTAATTAAGCGACTATATATCAAACAGCTTCACATTCATCATCACAGCCCATTAACGTCCCACTACTGAGCACGAGCCTCCTCTCACATACCAAGGTGCGAGGGTATTGGGTCATACTCCACCACGCTGACCCAGTGCGGATTGGCGGAGGCAGGTGTGTGGCGTCCTGCTGTTATAAATTTTCAAGCCGCCCATTAGGCCTCTAACATGGCTTAACGACTACCACATTTAGTGATAACCGGGACCAACGGCTTAACGTGCCTTCCGAAGCACGGAAGCGCTCGATATCAAATGCCACACAAACGGTCACCCATCCAATGACCTCTGTAAACTCTGCTGTACTTCGGCGATCGTTTCCGACTACCGAGCACCGCAGAGCTACGAGCGCTTCTTCACATTAATAAATCCAAAAGCATTTCTAAAGAAAGTATCTCGTAAAGTTTCAACCGCAAACAATTCATTTCAGTGACACAAAATGTCCAATATCTGTGACAATTCCTGCGCAACTATAATTTCCCGAAAAATCGATAAACAATTAACCACGACAAGAGTTTTGTTCCAACACAGGGCATTTACAGGTAAGATATCAGCTTCAGAACATCGATGTCTTCACGACCAACACTGAAACGTTACGCTCATATGTTCCATTTGGGGTGGGCAGAGGCGGTTACTATAAAAACATATGTCATATCATAACCTAGCATTATCCTCCTTGGTACCCCAGCCTCAAGCTTTAGCCCCAGGGTCTGCTCACTTTTTTATTTTTTTTTTTATTATCGTCTGTAAGAAAATGCTGCTTACGCACTGTCACCGGGAGGGGGTGTGGGGCTCACTGCGGCCGACGCGACCACCGCAGTCCTACCCACTAAAAACTTCAGACGACGCCCACCGCTGTTGAAAAGGGGCGAGGCACCAGTGCCCGGGTTTGTAGCTTCTGCTCACTGGTCTAACCATATTTGGCTAAATTTCAGTTATTACATGTAGCGACTGCTGTCTGAACTCCGCAAACCAAAGAGAAATATCATTCTAAGGTTAAACCAGCTGTCAGGATGTTAGAGGGCACTGACTTCCTAATAACGACTGCCATAGATGTTCATGACATTTACAAGCGTAATAACTCCTAAGAAATGACTCCACAGACATAAATATACGTTAGACAACGCAATGCATGTACTTCGCGTGTTCGTACCCCGACCTGTAACCGTAACTGGCGGGAGAAAAAACTAACCTTGACGATTTTCTTGCTTGTTCTTTTACGATCAAGCTCCCGCCCGTAGGGAATGGGCGCGCTAGTTTTTAAGTTTTGACGTTCATAAGAGCTCTTTTGAGCCAAACTTGAATAAATGAATATGAATTTGAATTTGACCAATCGTCGAGGTTGGTCGCCGCAATTTAGAATTCCTGCGAGTTGGTGGTTGTTTTTTAAATACTGTAACATGACCACTCAACGTAAAAAATATTTATCATCAGTATCGATGAATCAGATTTGATTTCCCGTCACAAAATATCGGCAGTGATGTCACATTAGGTGTATAAAAGTCGGCACGATTGATTTTAATACAAATCGTTATCAATTGTATATCTAAATCTGTAACTGACTCCATGAATGCTCAAGTATCAAATCAATCAATTTTTTTAAATATATGAATATAATAATATAATAATATAATAATTTAATTAAAATATATGAAATACACATCTGCCAATACTAAAATAGAAACTCCAGTCATTATTCAAGTTCCGTCACACTAGGGTAGCAAAATTACAATGCAAATTTAACAATGGCGGTATTTCCGCGATAGCTAATAAATCAAGCCCTTATATTTAACAGAGGAACCGACTTGCAAGTAATTAAGTCGACTTGATAAATCAATTGCAAACGGAAGGTAGCTGTTGTAATGCTTGTGATGAATACTGTGCAGAAGGGAAATTAATCGTACACAGTTCCCGGCCTAATACTTAATCTATTATTGCGGGAAGAGGAAATTTAAAACCGATATGGATTAGCTTAAATCAGATAGGTTTGCCAAAAACAAGCCACATGACTTTAGTGATCTTTCAAATTTAAAAAAAAAACCCACCGTAAAAGGACAATTACCGTTTAATTATGAACATCAAAATTGAATTTAGTGTGTTGTGTAGAGTTGATTTATGTTGTTATGGTTTCCCCCCCGAACAGGTATCCACCTTGACGTGGTGGGAGGGCTGAGTACCTCCCGGAGACCGCGGGCGGGCCAGGGCCGCTCAGCAGCGCCAGGAGGGTCTAGGCAGTGGGGGCAGGGGGCCCCTGCTGTCTAACCATGGACCCTCCGGGAAGTCGGCCACATACGCTATGGTTGCACGGGGAGGTAGGAGGGTCGCGTCCACGGCGCCTCTCTGAGGAGATCCTCCCGGTTTTGGTCCGGGGGACGTTGGCCGCAGGCGGGGTGTCAGAAGCTGCAATACAGGTACTGGCCCCCGCCTCTTTCTCAACAAGCGGTGGGCGTCGTCGGTAGATTTTTTTTGGGTATTACCGCTGGCAGTCGCGTCTGCGGTGGTGAGTGCAACACCACCTCTCGGTCCCCCTTTTGCCGGAAAGCAGTGCGTAAATGCACAGTAAAGCAAGTTATTACACCTACTCGCATGAGTTACACTGTAATCTGTCGTACACCATGAACCGCAGTACATCTTACATAAATACATTTTGATTGGAGAGCCAAAAGTCATCTATTTTTAAACTGCCTTTCGGCCAAAGGGGGACCGAAAGGGGGGGGTGGGACTCACCACTGACAGACACGACTGCCAGCAGAAATACCCACTAAAAAACTTCCGGTGACGCCCGCCGCTTGTTAAAAAAAGGGCGGGGGCCAGTACCTGGGTTGCAGCGTATGACACCCCGCCTGAGGCCAACGTCCCCCGGACCAAAATCAGGAGGACTCCTCATTCAGGCGCAGTGGACGCGCCTTTCCTACCTCCCCGTGCGACCATAGCGTGCGTGGCCGACTTCTCGGAGGGTCCATGGTTAGACAGAAGGGGCCCCCTGCCCCCACCGCCTAGGACCCTCCCGGCGCTGCTGGGCGGGCCTTTCAGGCACGCCCGCTGCACTCTCCACAGGTCCTTCTTAGTTTTCCCCCCGATAGTCAGTACGAAGGGCACCCAGAGTCGGTAATCTCTGAGTGTTACCTTTTCCCTAGCGGCTTCTCCGCCTTACCGGGAGGTACTCAGCCCCCCCACCACTAAAAGGTGGAAACATGTCGGGGGAAAGCCAACCTCACCTGCCGATCAACGGAGGAGGCTCTGGCGTTACAGTTCCCGGTGAGTGGCAATAGGATCTCCACAATCCCCAATAGGAAACAGGCGTACAGAAAACTTACATAATTATGTACAGAAAAGAACAAAAAAAACCGTAAAAATAATTCTTGTACGTGTGATGTAACGATATTATTTGTCTGCAAAGTTATTTCATCTCTATATCTTGGTTTTAAGATAGAAATCTCTAAGGAAGTCCATTGACATTTACCAAAGTTTGCTTAATAGGTGTTTGATTTGCCTCGGTCGTTTCATACTTGTTTAGTATGATATTTGGCTCGGAGTTGCTGAAATTTGCTTGTCGTTTTATCTGACAGTTGTGATCAAGGTTGCCAGTTAGTTTAACGAGTAGTTTAATGGTCTGAAGCGAAGAGAGATGAAATTGTTTGTAAACTATTAATTGAAGACCTGTGTGATTTTGGAGCGCGTATTTAAGTGAAGTAACAGCTGTATTTTAATTTTAAAGTAACGAATTGAATTTTTTTAATTGCTTATAGTGCTAGCAAATAGATATTTAGGTTCCTATAAATCTTAGAACATGCGAATTAAATTTCTCGAGTTCTAGGCCGCAAAAAGCAGTAAATGCAGGCGCTATAATCTTCCTGGCAGACAGGTCCTCCTTGCGCCCCCCTCAGAGGTCCCTCTTAGTTTCCCCCTCGGTATTCTCCAATCTCTAGGTGTTACCTTTTCCCTAGCGGTAGGTTTTCAGGCTCCCCACCACGGCAAAGTGGAGACCAGTCGGGGGAGACGTCAATCCAGCCTTTCCTAGGCCTGCCTAATCTATCTCGACCGAGTGGAGGTGCCATGGCCAGACATTTGTTCACCGTGTAGTTTGCCGGTTTTTGTTAAACGTGGCAGTATCATCGTAGGTGACATTTTTACAATTTACTTTCAATGCCACGGACATGATGGCTGCCACGGATGCGCGAGTTCTTGACGCAGTCCTTTCGCGTAACTCCTCACATCCAGAGCAGCATTTTCCTTTCCCTAACACGCAGATCGTGTTTGTGTCGCTCAAGCACAGGCCATGTTTCACTGCCATACAAAAAACCTAATCATGAATTCACATAATAAATAATGCCACAGAAATGCGTGTACTGGCGTCGCAATCAATTCCACCAGACGCGCGAAGTGCAGATGTCAGGTACTTAAACTGGTCCGTTTGCTCGACCATGTTTCCTTCTATGCAGACGGGAGTGGGATCTGTCGTGTTGCAGGCCAGGTCTTCGCCACAATAAGTTGCAGACTCGTCACACCAACCGGCCCTGAGGAGCCACGGGGGCTGCTCATGCGCATCTGGGATGCTTTCGGAGAGTGCGTCCAGTATCACTCTGAACAGGAACGGGCTAAGGACGGAACCCTGGTGGACTCCAACGGTAACTAAGAAGGGTTTCGTGTCACCAACAGCGGTCTGCAGAATAATGGCATTAAAAAGAGCCGTGACTCTCACTGTCAATGAGGAAAACTGTCCACGAAGGTAATTCTTTTGTAACTGTACATCAATAAATAAATAAAACATACTTTATTGTCTTTAAGATCATCATGAGCATTGAGATTCGTCAAACATTTAAACACAAAATGCAAATTCGATATACTTTTTTAACGTTAGTTAGTGGCGTGTTAGTTTATAAGTATGACATTCATAAGAGCTCTATTGAGCCAAACTTGAATAAATGCATTTTTATTTTTTTAATTAATTTTAACAACAATGAAAGAGATATGAGTGGTACCATAATAAAGAAATAAAAAAAAATGGGTTCTTTGTCAGTCAGCCTGTCGTGATTCTATAATAATAATAATAATCATTTGTTTCAGAATAATAATTTCCATAGCATAACAAAAACATAATTACGGTTGAAACGGATACATACAATAAAATCAAATCAAATACATTAAATTAAATCAAATCATATAGGTACATTAAATTAAATCAAATCAAATACATTAAAAATAAATTAAATACAGTAAAATCGTTAAAAGTAAAGTAATATAATAGGCTCATCCAACCAGCACAGTCGTCCAATGGTGGCGGATAGGACACTCGCACTTGCCACTCACATCTCTCAAGATACTATTGCGGCTGCCGCAGGTCCTGTTCATCATAGACAATACTTTTTTGCGCATAATGGCATAAAAGTCATTGGTTCTTGCCTCTGCAAACATTCCAGATGCGCTGCAACGCAACGGCAGCCCCAACAGCATCTATAGGAGGGAGGGGATTGTTAAGTTATTTAAGGGCAATTATTAAGTTTATTAAGCTGTTTACTTAGTAAATGACAGATGTACTTCTTTTTTACCACACACTTATTTTAAGCACATGGGTTAATACTTCTAGCTAGGGGCTTGAAGTACCGTGTAAAATGTACAAGATTTTTTTAATTAAAACATGTGAACTAAATAAGTAAATTGTGTTTATATACCAGCCTTTGTTACAAAATCTCCATTATAACGTAAAATCAGAGCGTTGTGTGCAAAAAGTTAATCCAGAATCGTTTGTTGTTGGGGAATTCTCGAAAGTAAATTTGGTTAATGAAGCACGGCCCGGGTGTTAAGGGGGAGCATCAAATCCTTACTAGTAATTCATCATATCAGCCTTATAGCGGCGATAGATTAGTGGCGAGACCCCTTGCCTTTAAATTCTGAGGGTCTCGGGTTCAAACCCTGGTGGCACACCTATGACTTTTCGAAGTTACGTGCGTAATTATCGCTTGCTTCGTGCCTCGGAAAGCACGTTAAGCTGTTGGTCCCGGCTGTCATGAACATCTATGGCAGACGTTATTAGGAAGTCAGTGCCTACTAGCAGACTGACAGCTGGTTTAACTATAGAATGATGTTTCCCTCAGGGTCGCGGAGGTCAGACGGCAGTCGCTCCACGTAATAACTGAAATTCAGTCAAACTCTGGTTAAATTTGTGAGCAGACCCTGAGCCTTAAGCCTAAGTCTAGGGCCGCCGGGATAGTGATAGGATATGGTGATGAGCCTTATAAGACCACTTCATAACATTAACCTCCCCAATAGAATGTAATCTATGTTATTTGCCCATAATCACCGCGCTGTGCAGGCGGGTTGGTGAACGCAGTTCAAGCCAGTACGCAGGATGACGCTGCTGCTCATCATCCGGTAGTATTTCTCTTTGTCGGCTCTTACGACTCCCTGTGGAATAAAAGGGGGTGGCACTATTTTAGGCCGGTACCACACGACACGGCAAAGGCAAGGATATCATGACTTTATTAGATTATATTGTTTCCTGTCTCCGCCTAGACTTTCCGTTATTAATCTCTGGGGTGAATGGTTTGAATAAAATGCCTTATATATATATATATATATATATATATATATATATATATATATATATATATATATATAAAATAACGCTCGCTTCTCCGAAGGGTAAGGCAGGGGCATATTATAAGCCTACCTTTTGCCGGTTCTATTGTTGGTCTCACATAATAAGTGGAGAGCTTTATGCCGCTTACCAGAAACTTTTATGTTTGCCAGAGCCTCGTCTGTTTATCGGCAGGTGCACCACTTGAAGGTGCGGTTGGCTTGGCCTTCTTAGTTCTTGGTAGAATATGGGAATATATTAGTGCGTATTAAAATAAAATAAAGTCGTATTATCAGATGCAGGTGTGTGCGCCGTGCTGTTATAATTTATCAAGTCGCCTTTAAAGGGTCTCCAAGATGTATTGATAAAAGGAACCAACAACTTTCTCTCTAAAAGGCTTAAGGCTTGTACGGAAGACCAGCGCCGCGGCATATGCTGAGTATGAGCCTTTTCGGTGCCACATGTGTATATTAATTTTTATTTTTGTATTTTTGTAAACCAATGTATCATGTGTCACAGAATAAATTATTTTCTTTATTTCTTCTTTCTTTCTAAAAGAAGCGGTGTGCGGATATACTCGCCTCCGTCGGTGTAGTAACATTGCGTTTTTTTTATATATAATTCATTTTGACGTTTTCAAGTGCCATAGATAAAAAAACTAATTTTTACTTTACTTTTACAACACACTGCCCCTTAACTCTTGCTTATAATTGCAAAGTTAATGTTTAAAGGCATGTATATGACATGTTTAAAGTACAACAACTATGATGGATTATGAGTCGCACTCCCTCGGCAGAAGTCAGAGCCAAAAGATGGATGATAGGAAAAAGCTAGGAACCAGCGAAGTATATTATTAATAAGCAGCTTCGTGAAACGGAACGTAATATCTAAAGATGTATAATTGAGATTTACATAAGTGAGGATATTTAATTGCCTTAAAGATACTTGGACTGTATTCAGAATAGTTATATTGCTGTAAATAATAATAATAAACAACCAAATGACCTTGATAGATAATTTAAAAAAATCAAATATAAATTATATTCTGAACTAATAGAGAAATGTTATAACACTATTAACGACTATTTAAAGGTATTACATTATATTATGTAATATTTTCACAATAATGAATTAATTTATATTATTTCAAATTGGTAGTTGTTTGTTCATTAGTAATGGTAGAATGTAAAATGCTAATATATTTATGTATCACCTTAATGTACTGTATTTTGACAAATAAACTGAATTTCTCTTTAAATATTCTTTTGTTTGTCCTGGCTAATGTCTGCAGCTGGACCGATTTTGACGGGATTTTTATTGGCAGATAGCTGTTAGATAGCTGTGTATCACAAATGACAACTTTAACTACTTTCCATTTACGAAATTTGTAACAGTACTTACCCATAAGTCAAGCTGACGAAGTTGCGAGAAGTCGTTATAATATTTATTTAACAAGAAACATTATGATCTACCTTTGTTCCTAATCCTCCTGGTCATAAAAGGTCTTACGAGGTCCTCCTCTCTCAACATTGCCATTCATCATCATCATCATCATCATCTCAGCCATCCGACGTCCACTGCTGAACATAGGCCTCCATAGATTGCCACATTGAGCGATCCTGAGTCGCCTGCATCCATCGGCTTCCCGCCGCCCTGACCAGATCATCGGTCCATCGCGTGGGAGGCCGTCCTCTACAACATTGCCATACACTCAGCAGTAATATTCAATAATATATCCTAGCATTATACAGGTTGCCCTAGACTTGCGCTTAGGGCTCAGGGTCTGCTAACTGGTTTAACTGGTTTTAATAGTACATTAAGGTGATACATAAATATATTAGCATTTTACATTCTACCATGTAACTAACCAATCGATAATTTAAAAGAGCATAGCCTGTGAGTTTCTTGCCAGTTCTTCTTACAGAGCGGTGGCTCAGAACTGGCACTTAGATTTACTTACACTTGGTTACAATTACTTGGTTGCAAGTGAATCTAAGCTTCGTGATTTAAGTAGAATTATATTTTAATTGTTTTTTTTATTTTTTTATAATTTTGACGTTTTCAAGTACTATGTAATAGTTTATGAAATAAAAAGTTTTTTGTTTTTATTTTTTATTTTAAACAGATTGAGCTGAATTTCATTCATAACATGAAGCGACAGCCGTCTGACCCCAGAGGGAAACGGTATCGTATGATTAAACCAGCTGTCAGGATGACAGAAGGCACTGACTTTCTAATAACGATTGCCTGTTCATGACAGCCGGGACCAACGGCCTGATGAGTTTTCCGAGGCACAAAGCAAGCGATATTTCGCACATTACTTCGAAAAGTCATAGGTGTGCACTAGGTTTTGAACCAGGGTGGCCAGATCCTCTGAATTTGTAGGTAATGGGTCTCGCTTCTGGGCTATCGTCGCTCAAATAGCGTTAGCTTATCTACTTCCATATTCACAACATGACCAAATCATCTAAGCATACATTGAACAATCCTTATCACTATAATAATATGGTCTTTTGCTCCACAATCTGCCGTTACTACTTCATTTAGGGTAGGGTGTGTAGGGGTCCTACTAAGACCTAAGGAGCCAAAGCCAACCTCACCTGCAAGTGGAGCACCTGCCGATCAACGGACGAGGCTCTGGGGAACATAACAGTGCCCGGTAAGCGGCAATAGGCACGCCATCTAGGTATTACGTGGGACGAACTATATAATTGGCGAAATGTGGGCGTATAATATGCCTCTGCGTACCCCTTCGGGGAAACAAGCGTGAATGTATGATGTACTACTTCATTTAAAACTGAACACCAAAATTAACCATAAACTTAAAAGAGGACTATATGGAACACTGCTGCGTACCTGTGACTTGCTGTGTTCTTGACGAATGAGTCTCGTTTGGGTAGCCTTTCCACAGCCAAAAGACTAAAGTCACCAATCTACCAAGGCAATCTTAAAGATTATGACCACAATAAATGAAGTTATGGAGTGAAAGGCAAGGGGATGCCCAACATTCCGACTGAGGGTGTCAAAGTGCTGTGGCCACCGTGATAAGATAATATGATAACCATAAACTTTATTATATGTAATTCTGACTCTATATAATTAAACATAAATTTTATTCAAATATTAAACTACCCAGACATCTAAAATTTAAATTGAAAACAGAAATCTCCACGATTCGAGCTGACTACAGTGTTTTAAACCCTCCAGGGAAATTGTTGTAACGTTTCATTTCCTAGATTTTTAATAAAAATCCAAAGCCCACTTTTTACAGGTACAGTCTGAAACGCTCGCAATATAAAACGGCGATAGCCTGGGGCGAGAACTTAAAATTCAGAGGGTCTCGGGTTCAAACCCTGGTGGCAACAATGACTTTACAAAGTTATGAGCATCCGTGCCTCGGGAAGCACGTTAAGCCGTTGGTCCCAGCTGCCATTAACATCTATCTCCATATAATAACTTTAATTCAGCCAAATCTGGTTAAGCAGACCCTCCCCCCAACTGGTCTCCACCTTGTCGTAGTGCTGAAGCTGAGTACCTCTCATTAGGGCAGACAAGCTGCTAGGGAAAAAGTCACAACCAGAAACCGACGACTCTAGGTGCCCTTAGTACTAACTATCGGGAGGGAAACTAAGGGGGATCCCCTGCTTCTATCTCAACGAGTGGCGTCACAGAAATTGTATATATTTTTGTATCTCTAAAACTTGGACCGGTTTCAAAAGAAGTTTCGCTGACAGATAGCTGAAGTTATAATTTGTAACTTCGGAAACTATTGAATTAAAAAAAAGTTGATACTTGTAGGTCACGCACATCAGACTGAGTCGCGGACAGCCGCTGATTTTATATATATCTATGCAAGCAAACTGAGCCTTTGCCTCTAGTATTAAAATAAAATAGAACTAAAATATTTTTTCCCTTAATCCGGCCCTGTGTGACAGTGAGAAACAACTTAGAGCCTTATTATCAGTGTCTCGAGATTAATCCCCTTTTTCGGGAAACAAAGACGGTGTAAACGATACGGGCACAGGTGACAGGTGTGGGAGTTGCTAGTGAGGGGCACATTATATCGAGTATCAATATAATGCTCGTATATGGGTTTTGGCAAAAACGCGGAAAAGGACACAGCGCTGCAGTATTTAATTTTTCAAAACTAGTGTCTCTTCGAGTTTTTATGTATAAATTTGATGGATTTTAAGACATAACTTCTGTGGCAACATACACAAGTGTAAGAAATTGGCATATTGCAATAAATTGTGATTTCCGTCCATACTTTAAAACTCTATAGAACCTTTAGTAATGTATACACTACTCTTTTAGGGTATGACTTTGATTTGTCTGACTATAACGGACTTCACTTGACTTTAACTAAAAGTCGCTGCGTTAAAGCAAATAACTTGATTTATCAAGTCACTTAACACTGGCAAATACTGCAAACAAGTGAGTCCATATAAAAGAAAAAATAACCTCTTGTTGTTTATTTACCCTTTTAATTTTAAAACCATATAAAATAATGCTTATTCATGTCAGAAAAAACGTACGGCGCCACAAGAGCTTCCTTCGCGAAATCTGGGATTACAGCATAGAACTTTTCAAAAATGGCGGGAAATGGTTTCTAATGAGTCGGCAACGTCAAGTGGGCCGCATGCTTGAGTGCCACCATTTAATATAAAAAAAATTATCGCCTGACTAAACCCTAATTGACTTGGAAAATCACTCACTTCAGTAATAGTCTAGTCCTTAATAGCGCGCAAATATTTGTGAAATCAAAAGTTTCTATTTTGGCTATGTTTTGATTCCATTTACATCTTTGTAGTTTTAAACTACCACTACGTACTTATATAATGTATGTGCCGTAGCGCGCATACATTATATAAGTACGTATTAATAGTTCTGACGACCGATATGGCGTGGTGGCGAGTATACCCGCTCTCTACTCTTGAGGTCGTGGGTTCGATTCCTACACAGGACAAATATTTGTGAGTATAAATATGAATATTTGTTCTGGTCTGGGTGTTTTCCTATGTATATTAAGTATATATTTACAAAAAAAAAGTATTTTATGTATGTTTATCCGTTTTTTAGTTTCCATAACACAAGTTCTTAATGATACTTATCTTGGAACTAAATAATTGGTGTAAGTATCAGAAATATTTATATTTTATTTATTTATTAGTTCTCCCTGCAACCAACAATGTGAACTGTACTGTGAAAAAGTTAAAACCTTGCTGTTCTTATCGTCATTGTAAAAAAAACACAAAACTATCGATAAGCCAAGGATATCGATACAACGCTTGCAGCAACAACACTAGAAATCTAGATACTTAAGTATGCGGGCAAGAATGCCCAAACCCATTTGTTACACGTCGAGCTCAGTTTACAGATAAGATTTACTTTTTTACCCAAATTCTGTACTGTGATGAAATTGAAAAATACATTTCGCAGCTTTCCTATCATAGGGGTACATCTCAAAAATAAAATTTATTTCGTTATGATCGATTTTGTGAAAATATAGAAGCTGAAAAATGTTTAAACGCGTTTTCCCAAAGTCATGATATTTCGAATTGGGCCCACTTTTGGGTACACCTCTCGACACCCTGAAGCCGAGGATATTGATGTTGCGCTTCTGCCGTTCCACTGCGGCTATTTTGGAGTGCCCATTTAATCCCTTGGCTAGTCACCGCCTGCCATTTACAATCATTTGAGACTGACGATGACAGCAGGTGTCCGGTAGTCTCCTCTATCCATAGTTCAATTTACCCAGTCTTTCAGCTTTTCAACCCAATATCCCGGCCATGGTAGAAAAATTATTGACGAGGTCTATGTAAGTCTGTGGAAATAAAATTGCTGATAATGATAAAACTTAGATAGAAAATGTAATTAGTCTAATCCTGTACTGTAATTCTCACTCCAGAAATATAGGTACTGATCTTAGGAATCACCATCATACTGTGCAGACTATCAGCACTTAAACTAAAAAATGTATAACATAGGTACTAAATTTTATTTGTTGTTAAATGTAATGCTACATTCTGAATTGTATCCATAGCGGGTTTGAACTAAAGAGGGCGTATATCTAAATATTCTGTGAATATTTCAAGCGTTTACCTGTTTCCGTTATCAATGATAAGCGAAAACGAGCAAAAAAACCACACTTGTGGTATGGGAGCCCCCTAAGATATTTATTTTATTCCATTTTTAATATTCTTTGTAATTATGGCAAAACATAATCTGTAAAAATGTCAACTATCAAGGTTTATGAAATACAGACAGACAGACGGACGAAAGGACAGTGGAGTCTTAATAGAAAGTTTACATTTTTTGCTATTTGAATACGGAACCCTAAACCTACCCTTTTTAAATTTTTCCTAATTTTTAAGTTTTTATGTAAGTCATCATTTTTTTTAATGTGATGTCGCTATGCATTAAGTTACCACATATTGTTATAGAAGAGCGGACTCTCCTTTTTTTTTTTTCAAAACGTCAGAAAAATGCATTTACGCATACCCAACCGGTCGGGGGTCCGGACAGCGGTTATATGGGGCTCCTGCAGGAACTTTTCAGTCTACCCACTAAAAAACTGACGACGCCCGTCACTAGTTGGCAAAAAGGCAAGACCATGGTCTCTCATCAGCCCATAGCCTCGCCAGTGGCAACGACCGCTCCTGTGATGGGAAGGTAGCGGACCTCCTCAGAGGCCACCCACTAATTAAACCCACTCCTACCTCTCAGGCGTAACACTACCGAAGCGCATTGAATTTCTTGGAGGATCCCATATTAGGTGGCAGGTGCCTCCGCATCCACCCCCTGAGACTCTCTCGACGGGACATGCTGGACGGCAGCGGCTGGCGGACATGCTCCACGAGCCCTCCTGCCCCGAAAACGACGGATCCGGAGAGACTGCGGATCTCTCTCTCTTTCTCGCTCTGCGGCCTCCTTTAGCGACATGACTTCTTCGCAAAAGGAGGCTATTGCCTCCCAAGCGCCTTCGCTGTCAACCATCTTTTTCATAACGGTTGGCAGCGAAAGATCCTCACTGCTCAGAGCCGTTACCAGGGCTGTTCGTTGTCCCACCCACGCAGGGCAGACCACCATTGCATGATGTGCGGTGTCTTCCTCGCAGTTACAATGGTGGCACCCTTGGGTCAATTCCGCTCCAGCTATGTTGCACAGATACCTCCCGAAGCACCCGTGCCCCGAGAGTACCTGTGTCAGCCGAAACGACATCGACCCCCACCTCCGGCAGACCCATTTTCCTATTATGGGCCCAATTCCCTCAAGAATCCGGCGTCGTGACCTTGCAATGTCCGAGCTTGGTCCCGGTTCAAGCCGCCGCCGCCACTCGCCCAGAGCCTCAGTCTGGGCTGCAGAGCGGACTCTCCTGACACAAGTGATCTACTCACTTGAAAGTGAATCCAAACTCTGTCTATAGAAACATACTTTGTGTACGCATAACATTTTTCATTTGCATTTTTCATTTTCATTTTTCTGATTTCATTTTTCTGATTTAATTTTTCTGATTTCATTTTTCTGATTTCATTTTAATTTTTCATTTTAATTTTTCATTTTAATTTTTAATTTTCATTTTTCATTTTATGTTCACCCTTTCTTTGCACGATCCTTTTGATCATATCTCGCTCTCATCTTTCCTTTCCCAAACTACACGTGCTGGTCTTCAAAGTTATCACAATACTGTGCTATTGGATAGTGGACTACCAGCACAGCATACTAAAAAATATGAATTTTCTTTGCTAGACCAACTATAACTATGGTTTTATTGGTGTTTTCGGTTTTATTTTGTCGTGCTTGCTACACTGGTTATTGGTATTGTAGTCGTATTGTATTGTATTGTAGTCATATATGTTAACTTATTAACCTGGACGCATTAACAATTGTGTACTTATTTTTTATTATACGATTAAGCAAGTTGTGTTTGCCTGTAAATCTGTTGTACAATTATATTATAACCATAACATTGTTAAATTTAAGCAATTATTATTGTAACATCAGTTGACAAATCTAATAAATAAATAAATAAAATAATCTTTAATTCTCTTTAAGCGCTTTAAGGTTAACTTAAAATGAGAATACAGTTTTTGATCATGCTCTTATCATTCATGTTTTTTAATTATGAAATTGCCAATTTGAATTCTCGTTGGTTAAATACTCTATTCTGAGAATGACATATAAGTGTCAGATAGTAGAACACCGATCTCACCTTTCTTGAAATTACACTTGGGTTTGAATTAATTAGTATCTACCATTCAATCATTCCTCTATTATTCAAATACGTTACGATTAAAGATCTGTCGTTCTAAATAGTGGAACAAATATAGTATGAACGACTGATCTTGAAACTAAATCATTATGTCCTGGCAGTATCCCTGTTGCCCTAGACTTAAGCTTAGGGCCCAGGGTCTGCTCACTTTTTTTTATTTTTTTATTATCGTCTGTAAAAAAATGCTGCTTACGCACTGTCTCCCGGCCAAAAGGGGGAGACCGGGAGGGGTGTGGGGCTCACTGCGGCCGACGCGACCACCGCAGTCCTACCCACTAAAAAACTTCAGACGACGCCCAACGCTGTTGAAAAGGGGCGAGGCACCAGTGCCCGGGTTTGTAGCTTCTGGAACCCCGCCCGCGGCCAACGTCCCCCGGATCAGAACCGGGGAGACCTCCTCAGGAAGGCGCAATGTGCAGCGCCCCCCCTACCTCTATGTGCGGCCATGGCGTAACTGGCCGACTTCGGGGGGGGTCTATGGCAAGACGGAAGGGGCCCCCTGCCCCCGCCGCCTAAGACCCCCCGGGCGCTGCCTGACGGGCCCTCCTGGCCCGCCCGCTGCGCCAACGGCGTAGCCGGAGAGAGAGCGGATCCCGCTCCCTCTCCCGCTCCGCGGCCTCCTTCTGCGACATCACCACTTCGCAGAAGGAGGCCATCGCCTCCCACGCCGTCTCGCTGTCGACCATCTTTTGCATGATGGTCGGCAGCGAGAGAGCCACTCCACCCAGGGCCGCGGCTAACGTCGACCGCGGCCCCGCCCACGCAGGGCACGCCACCAAAGTGTGCTGCGCATCATCCATCGCGCAGTCACAGTGGTGGCAACACCGGGGCGACGTCACACAGATACTTCCCAAAGCACCCGTGCCCGGAAAGTACCTGTGTGAGCCGGAAAGTCATCGACCCCCACCGACGGCCGACCCATCGCTCTAAGATGGGCCCGACCGCCTCGAGGATACGGCGCCTCGATCCTTCGGCACGTAGTTCGGCGCTCCTGTGTAGCTGCCGCCGCCATGCGCCCAGAGCCTGTGTCTGAGCGTCTCTACGCCACCGCACCACAGTGTCCGGTGTGGGGCGGAGACCCTGGCTCCGGGGGGGTCTGCTCACTGGTTTAACCAGACTTGACTGAATTTTAGATATCTTGAAACTAAATAATTGGTGTGATCAAAAAATATTTATTTATTTAACAATAAGCTTGTATCACATACTATATCAGGCTGCAGGCTGAAGTGGCAATGGGCGGGGCACATAGCTCGAAGAACCGACGACCGGTCATGGTTCTGCAATGGCGACCGCGAACCGGTAAACGTGGTAGAGGACGGCCTCCCACGCGATGGACCGATGATCTGGTCAAGGCGGCGGGAAGCCGATGGATGCAGGCGACTCAGGATCGCTCTATATGGAAATCTATTGGGGAGGCCTATGTTCAGCAGTGGACGTCAGATGGCTGAGATAATGATGATGATGATGACTTACTATATGTTTTAAAATGACAAGGTACTAAAATGATCAGCTCTCTCTTAGATCTTAATAAAGCAACCTTTGTCTATAGCTAATTACTTCTTCCCAACCCGTCGTAATCCAATTAGAAAATTAACGCGAAGCATTGTGGAGGTACCTACGTGTAATTTACGATTCACTGTTCAGTAGTACAGTTTTAAATATAACTTTTATATCACATTTTTGGTATTCAGACTCTTTCTACTTGACAGAAGCTACTAATTGATAAGTGACCATTATTATTTATTTCACCATCTATTAATAATAATAATATACGACCGATATACTACTACACCTCACTCTAGAGGTCGTGGGTTCGATTCCCACCTTGTTTGTGTGCATGAATATGAATATTTGTTCTGGTACTGACCTCCACGCCATATCGGTCGTCAAAGATAGGTTTATTGCACTAAATAAATACACATACAATATATTAACATAAAACAATAAAAGAAAAAAAATAAAAAACCTACAATAACTAATTAGTTATTTGTAGGTGTGCTGTACAGCATATTCATATTCGCATATTATATAGGTACCTCGCGAATGCATGTCCTACCAAATACTAGCAACCATTGCTTTTTACCGCAATAATCCATGTGAATTGGCCTTTTATTTATGACTCATCTGAGTCATACACTCAAAATAAACTAGACTAGAGGAAGTAAGTGATGGATTAAAAATATCTTTGTAACAATTCCCGCGCTACTATAATTTCCCGGTAGTCAGAAACAACGAAAACGAGTGTTTACTCTCGTTTCAGCGTTGGTAGTGAAGACATCTTTGTTCTGAGGCTCTTACCAGAAGATGCCCTGTGTAAGGGCGAAACACGTGTCGTGTTGAATAGTTTCTCGATTTTTCGGGAAATTATAATAGCGCGGGAATTGTTACAAAGATATTTTTAATTCATCACTTACTTACAATGGATTTCCGCAAAGTAACGCCTGAATCAATAAATTATTAAGACTAGAGGAAGTAAAAATAACATTTATTTAGGTATATCTATAGATAGCAACATGTCTCAAGGGACACATTCAATATAAGTTTGCAAAAGTTATATAAATTCTCGTTTGAAGTTTTCTAAATTGACCAAAATATCGTATCGAAGCACAGTTTTGGCTGCATGTCATGGTTTCGTAGCCTCAGCATTGCGCTATGAGATCATGTTCTGGGGCAATTCTAGCAATATGCGTGTACTATTAAGAGCCCAAAAACGTTGTGTTAGAGCTATATGTGGACTTCAACCAACTGATAGCAGTCAGCCATATTTTAGAGACCTAAAATTATCAACGTTGCCATAATTGTACATGTATTGTAAAAATCAGGGTTCAAATCTACTAAATCAAACCAATGTTACAATAAAAACTATTGAAAATTTATTTGGACTGTATATTTGTTTATTTTTTTTTATTTTAAATAATGGCTTCGTGCGTCTAGCACATTTAGCCAGTGTCAAGTAAGTGATATATTAATAATATGTAATTCATAGTAAATGAGAATGAGTGGTGATAAAGATGATAAATGGTAAATGAGATACCCTTTCCTAAGCCCCTTGAGTCCTCAGTAAAGATGTGGGACTATACTGAGATCTCACATGGACTCCTTGAGATAATTTGAAAAGTGATGTTGCACTGTTTTGTTTCATTTACCAACACTCATGTATGTTCACAAACACTTAACGGTTAATAATCCACCGTTATTACACATTAATGTTAGAAAAATCACAAATTTTAGAAAATAAAACAAAACTGCAGACATGACTCTTCACTTTCCCGCCAAGAAGTCGCGACTGTATATTTGATCAGCCATGTAATTTTTTTTTAAATATTGGCTTCGTGCTTTTAGTAGCCAGTGTCAAGTAAGAGATATATTAAAAAATTTGCATGCCATATGTAACAGGCAGTATATAGTGAAACAAAATGTATGTAAAAAAGCATTGATGATGCAGCAGATAAAATAATTAATTTTTTTTATTTAGGCTACTGTTTAGAAGTGGACTTTATAAAGCTGAAATAATTATTGAACATCAAAGGGCAAGGTCCTTTTAAGCCAGGATCCAACTCATCTCTCAACTACAATAAAAAACTTTTAAATCATACTTTATACTGTAATCTAGAGGCTTGCAGTAGCTCATAGCGTAGGTTAATACCTGAATCCAAGTTTACCTTTCAGCTAATCCTAGTTCGCTGGATTTTAAACGGTCGGCTTGAAGGAGACCACAGTGTACTCAAATATTCAGTAGTCTTATTAGGCTGAGGTACAAGATATTGATCTGTATTTGTATTTTAGTAAGGAATCCGCTGATCAATGAAAATGTTCATATTAATGAAGTGCATACAATTTCCTATATTAATCCTTATTAAGTATAAAAGGGTGCGTCCACATCTGGCGAAAATGCGCTTTTTATATTCGTGCGCCGCATATGAGCATGAGTTGCGCTAGAAAAGGAGCATCATATTATTTTAGTGACTGCATGCGTGCACCATGTACGAATTCGTGCAGTAATTAATTATATTTTTTAAAAATAATACCAATCAATAGCAATATCGGATCCATAGTTACCCAAAAATTGGAAAGGCAGTGCCGTAACTAGCCTTTTAAGCACCCGGTGCGAGCAATCAAAACTGCGCCCTTGAAAAAAGCTCTGACCATGCTCTGAAAATACAGGCCAGGTACAGTAGGGTGCGTCTACACCATGTTCGCAATAAAACAAAATGTACCTACTAGCCACCATGCATGACATAAAACTAGATACTAGTCTGGTCATTTCTGTGCCCCTCCAGGGTCTGCGCCCTGTTCCCGGGCACTACTGGCACCAACTTAAAAACCCTGGCCACCGCATCCTATGGACGGTTGTAACACCAGGTTACGTGTTACTTACGTGGTCTTCCCCTCCCAACACTTTCATTCACTTGTCCATCATAAATCACTTTCGTTAGTCTACGTTCATTTATCCTCTCAACATGACCAAACCATCTAAGCATAGCTTTCTCAATTCTTATCACAGTACCTTATTTTACATCAATTTCGGCCCTTATCACTTCATTCCTAATCTTATCACTCAATTTCACACTTAAAATACTTCTGAGTGCTCTTATTTTTTAAATTGTTATAAAAGCGGCACATAAGGACGATAAAATTTCGAATATACCGTGTGTTCCCTACACTGTGGCTATGTAGACAGTAAGGCTTAAGAACAATGGCCGGGCTAGTTTAACTTTTGTATTTAACCCATCTAAGCCTTACTTCGTACCATCAGTATCTTGGAAATAAGTATGAACGGTGTTCCTTATACCCATATTGAAACAAGATTCTTTACATATTACGAATATTAAAGTTTCTCTTTGAGATTATGTTACTTGCTATTATTACACTCCAATACCTATGAAATTGCTATATACTATACTAGCATCCGCTCGCGACTTCGTCTGCTATTATAGGTTGTTTTTGTTAAATCGCGTTCCCGTGGAAAATATTAATAAGAGTTTAAGATATTCTTCCCTTATACCTCCCTATACACCCAATTGCAATTATAATATAGTTATTTACTAATTTCTAATATTTAATTTTTATATATTTATTTCTAATGTTGAAAAGATTATATATGGACATCAAATTTCATGAGAAATTGATTTTCAGAAGTTTCGACTCGAGATATAGCTGGCCATAAGTGGAACATTCTTTTGGTAGGTAGATCCATGTTAGTTTAGCCTTAAGACTTATTAGTCAAATATGTTGCTATCGGAAATTGGGGCGGTTTAAAAGGGAATGGCAGGTCAGTAGGGATCATCGATATCCTTGGTATGTAAGCTAGTGGACCTGCTACTGAGCCGGTGTCAATGATCGCTACAATGTGATTGTCCCTCAGTGCCTTAATTAGCAGGCTCGTCCCATTGCACATGCTCAGGGGGCTTCCCGAAGTTTGAGCAGTGTTTGTGGGAAATCACTATCTGTGATGCCATGAAGATGAGCTCTCACCTCACCTACCCCTATATTACGTGTATATTTTAAGTTGTATATATGGAGATACGACCGATATGGCGTGGAGGTCAGTATACCTGCACTTCACTCCAGAGGTCGTGAGTTCGATTCCCACACAGGACAAATCTTCGTGTGCATGAACATGAACATTTGTTCTGGTCTGGGTTTTTTTATGTTTATAAAGTATGTATTTACAAATAAAGTATTTAAGTATATTTATCCGTCATATAGTATCCATAACACAAGTTCTTAATGATACTTATCTTGGGACTAAATAATTGGTGTAATTGTTAGAAATTATATATTTAACCTAAGAAGAATTAAGGTTAATCACCACGCAGACCCTAGTGCGGCGGATTGACGGAGTATTTTTAAGTAAACGCAACAAATATCCTCAAATCTGAAAAATACAGTCACCAACATTAAGTTTTTAGTGATGTCCAACTTATAAATTCTAAGTATCGATAGAAATTTAATCTTGAACTTAAGTCATTATCATATCCTAGCGTTATTCTAGTTTTTTTTTAATTTATTTTTACATTATACACAATCATAATTTAAATACAATAATTACGATGCAAAAACAAGAAAAAGGTTTTGTTCAGTTCATCGGAAATTCATTAGCATGATATCATAGCTATAAAATACATATGCAATAAAAAATATTAACAATTTTGTTGCCTCGGACTTAAGCTGAGGGCTCAGGGTCTGCTTACTGGTTCAACCAGATTTTATTGAATTTCAGTTATTACGTGGAGCGACTGCCGTCTGACCTCCGCAACCCAGAGGGAAATATTATTCTATTTTTAAACCAGCTGTTAATCTACTAGATGGCACTGACTAGCTAATAACGACTTTCATAGATGTTCATGACAACCGGGACCAACGGCTTAACGTGCTTTCCGAGGCACGGAGCAAGCGATAATTACGAACATAAATTTAAAAAGTCATAGGTGCGCCACCAGGCTTTCAACCCGAGAACCTCTGAATTTAAAGGCAAGTGGTTGCCTTTTTACACATTTACATATATTATATAACCAAAGCAATGTTGCATTAAATTAAAAAGCATCAGACGTTTAATCGCAAGGTAGACGGACGATCTTACAGTTTATGCTGACGTTAATGATCTTGTGCTGAAGCGCTCGTAGCTTGGCAATACAAGGTGACATGAGAGGACAAATTTAGGCTGAGTTCAGTTCTTGAATGGGTGACCATTTGTGTGGCATTCAATATACTATAAATATATATTTTCTGACAACCATACCAATTATTTAGTTCCAATATATATATCAATAAGAACCTGTGTTATGGACTAAATAGCGGATAAACATATATTAATCCCTTTCTTTTGATAAATACATACTTAATATACATAGAAAACTCCCAGACCAGAACAAAAATTAATGCACACAAATATTTGTCCTGCGTGGAAATCGAACCCACGACCTCAACAGCGGAGTGCGGGTAAACTTGCCTCCACGCCATATCGGTCGTCGAAATATAGAGCGATTTGTGCTTCGGAAGGCCAAGGAAAATTTTGGTAGGCCATTTATTTTGGGTTGTTTGCCTAGTAAGAGTAAGCATGACATCTAATTACGGGCCAATGGTTTATCCACGAGGGACACCAATGTTCGTGCTGAGTAAAGGCAAAAGAGAAGAAAAACGGACCCTAGGCTCGTAAGGTTACAACCAGATAATGCTTAGATGATAAATTCTTGGCTTCGTGATTTGACTATCGATAGTACGCCGCCGTATAACATCACTAGTTTACAGTTTCTATTTGAAATTTAAACACGTTCCTCGAAACATTTCATGGACAGTTTTACACATTGCCGAAACATTTTGGCGGTAAAAAAGTGTCCGATGGGCGGCAAAAGTTTTAATTGGTCTTCAAATTAATGCCAAACGAAGGAACGGTGTGAACGTGTACGGGCGCTTTTCGTGTTTCGCTGCGTCATTTAAAATGGCGGACATTCGCACATCATCACATTAGCCACCAGAATTCTACGCTTGCCGGTTCGCATTCGCCATTGGAAAAAGATACACACCATCGATTGCTGATTCTTTGAGCTATATGCCCGGCCTTCTGCCACTTCAGCCTGTAATGTAGATCCTCGGACAAAGTCACAGCAATTCCCCATTATCACTTCGTATCACTTCAACTCGCTCCTTGGAATAATCAAAAAAAAAGCTCAATAAAAAGGCTTTTCAGCCTTGGAAGTTCATACACAAATATAATTCTACTGTATCCAGTCTACCAAGTACACATCCAAAACCTCCGGCTTTTGAAATATTAAAAATTTTAAATAAATAATACAAGTATTTTTTTGCAATTACTGCATTTATTTCACAACATATATCTAATGTTTGGAAAGTTCTTATTAAGTTTAGAATTAGGGTTAACACAAAAAATACACTACACTTGTGTGCCAAATTAATAATTAATTAAGCTACGGTACCGCCCACAATACGGTCCCGTATGTACACCACCCTTACAGATTTAACATAGCTGTAGCAATGAAGTTGACATTTTTATTTATTACAGCGCTCAACTTAGCCGGGATTTTTTAGATTACAGCCATAACTTTGGCTAAAACAGCTAAAGTTAATTTGTTTCGTACTGAAAATTTCGCACTGGAACAAAATCATGAGCTCGTGGTAAAGTAAAGTAAAAGTAAAAAAATTATTTATTTCATAAACTATTATACATAGTACTTGAAAACGTCATGATCACAAATGAAAAAAAAAAACAATCGAAATAATATTACACTAAATCACGAAGCTTAGATTCACTTACATGCAACAAAACAATTTAAAAATAAAAAATAATTAAGTGTAAGTGAATCTAAGTGCCAGTTCCGAGCCACCGCTCTGTAAGAAGAACTGGCAAGAAACTCACAGGCTATGCTCTTTTAAATATGTCCATTAGTTTGGTACTAGAATTACAATCTTCATTTGTCTGTGAAGCTATACAATGCAATATAACATAACCTTAACAATATTTATGTTTTCAAGTCATTCATATTAGAATAGCCTGTATGAAACGGCAGTTTAATCCCAAGCATTTTTATCTGCCATATAGTCTTTAATAGAATAATATCCCTTTGAAGACAGCTTGTGTTTTATTGTTAATTTAAATTTATTTAGGCTCAATTGCTGTATGTTGCTTGGGATTTTATTGTAGAATCGCACACATTGACCTTTAAAAGATTTGTTTATCTTTTGGAGCCTAGTGGCAGGTACAACTAATTTATGCTTATTCCTTGTGTTTAGGTTATGTGGGAATTGTTAATAAATTAAGGATAAATATTTAGTGCATTTAGCATGATGGCAATTTAAATAGGATACGAGGATAATATTACAAGTCTGTAAAAAGCGTGCGTACTTTTTTGTATGAAATCGCGGTCAAGTTTTAACTAGTCCTCACATTAGGTCCTGTCAGCGTGCAATTGGACATTTATGCGTGTGTGCATGCTTGACTGCTTGCTTGCATGCTTGCGTGTAAGCTTCCGTGTATGCGTACGTGCTTGCATGCCTGTATGCATTAGTACTTGTCTAAATTTATTCAAAATGTGGCTTAATGGGGCTCTTGTGAAAGCCAACATTAAAAACTAACGCACCCATCTACCACATAGGTGGCAAGCCTATTGCCGCTTATCGGAAACTTTCATATTTGCCAGAGCCTTGTCCGTTGATCGGCAGGGGCACCACTTGCAGGTGAGGTTAGCTTGGTCTTCTGAGATCTTGGAAGGATCCCTATTCTTAGTAGGATACTTATCTATGTAGATTTTTTTGTTTTTATTTGAATGCAAATTGTACACCGATTGGTCAATAGTACGTACCTATTATTATTTTAGGGGTTTACCCATTAGCAATAATAAAGTTAATAAGGTGTTATAAACACTGTATTTTATTTGATTACTTTACATACATTTATCACGCCTGTTTCTCCGAAGGAGTAGGCAGAGGCATATTTATACGCCCATATTTCGCCAATAACCTGGTTGGTCCCATGTAATAGGTGGCGCCAGGTGGGGTGACGATTTGCGAGCGGTCGCTGGCAGATGCTGGATGCGGCAAGCCGAAGACAGGGGAAAATGGCGCGATTTGGGGGAGGCCTATGTCCAGCAGTGGACTAGTATAGGCTGATGATGATGATGATGAATAGGTGGCGAGCCCATTGCCGCTTATCGGGATCTGTTACGTTCGCCAAAGCATCGTCTAATGATTAGCAGGTGCACCACTCGCAGGTGAGGTTGACTTAGGCACTGGCCCCCTGCCCCTTTTTCAACAGCGGTGGGCGTCGTCGGAAGTTTTTTAGCGGGTAGGACTGCGGTGGTCGCGTCTGCCGCAGTGAGCCCCATACTCCCCTCCCGGTCCCCCCATTGGCCGGGAGACAGTGCGTAAACAGCATTTATTACCGACGATAAAAAAAAAAAAAAAAAAGGTGAGGTTGGCTTGGACTCCTTAGATATTGGTGGGATCACTATCTTTACACCCTAATAGTTTACATGATACACTTATACCTCACATTAACCCTGATTATATCTATGTCATTACGCGTAGCCCAACGACGAGGATATAAATACAGTGTAAACTCTTTGTAACGTAACTCAAGGGACCGATCTTTTTTTATCGTTATAGAGAGTTATTGTTATATGGAGTGAAGAAAGAAAAACAACCAAATTAACTATAATCTTTAATATGTTTTTGATAAAATTTATACATATAGTCAGTTAACTTTGCCTGACGCTTTATGCCATGTTAACAGTTTCAAAGTTGGTTTACAACTGATAATAGGTACGATACGTAGATGTTTAGTTCGAGACCATCATTTTCAAGCAAACCAAGCACGTGTTCAAGGCAATTAACAATAACAAAAGCAAGACGGCTGTTCACGACCTCAGCAGTTTCGGGGCCTTAAAGGTTTTGTCAGTGTCTTTTGTAACTGGTTAAGATAACATAAACAATAACACCGATAATGACGGTTTTTTGTGTCTAAATATAAACACATTTTTTTGTAATAGAGAATGGCTGCTGCGCTATAAAGAGTGTGTCAATGTATGGGTTTTAAGGTAAACCAACCAAATTGTGATCTTTTCTATGTTATAGAGAGTTTATCGTTATAAAGAATGATGTTATAAAGAGTTTACACTGTAATCAATAATCAAATAATTTATTTGCGATAACATAGGTACATTAGTATTTATATAGGTAGATAACATTATGTTTAGTAGTTTCACTATGTTCTGCTTTCAATGGCGTGCAAATGTTTAGTAGGAAAAATATAAAATGAAATTAACATTATTACTAGATACATTATTCAAACAACAAAAAATAAACAATATTTTAATTAAAATTATTATGTTATATAGTCAATTTCAAAATTACAATTTTAAGATAATTTATATAATGTCAAGTTATAATATACATGGTGGTCAGGTACACATTCAATTAAATTATTATTGCTAGAATTATTTATACTAGATGTCCTTATCACTAAGAAATTCAGCGACCGTATAGTAGGCTTTTTTTATTAGATATTTGCATGGTGTCTTTATTAAAAAATGTTGTAGATTGTATACCGAAGTAAAGCAGAGTTTACAGAGGACAGTCCTTAGATGGGTGACCGTTTGTGTGGCATTTGATATTGTGCGATTCTATGCTTGGGAAGGCACGTTAAGCCGTTGGTCCGGGTTATCACTAAATTTGATAGTCGTTAAGCCATGTTAGAGACCTAATGGGCGGTTTGAAAAATTATAACAGCAGGACGCCAATCCGCACTGGGTCAGCGTGGTGGAGTATGACCCAATACCTTCGCATCTTGGTATGTGAGAGGAGGCTCGTGCTCAGTAGTTTACATGGAGAAATATATGTGATAAATAGTTTTACAAAATAACACGTCACAGTGCTATGATTTACAAACAAGACAGATATAAGATGACGTAGAACTGAAAAAGTCAGATTGCTCTTTTACAAACGCAGGCGTTTGCCTATCTATATATCTTTTGACGACTGATATGGCGTAGTGGCGAGTATACCCGCATTCCACTCCTGAGGTAGTGGGTTCGATTCCCACACAGGACAAATATTTGTGTGTATAAATATGAATATTTGTTCTGGTCTGGGTGTTTTTCTATTAAGTATGTATTTATAAAAAAAAAAAAGTATTTATGTATGTTTATTCGTTATTTAGTCCATAACACAAGTTCTTAATGATACTTATCTTGGAACAAAATAATTGGTGTAAGTTTCAGAAATATTTATTTATTTATTATTTATATTGGTAGTTATAAGAATAAGAAGCTGTAAACTTTACATTGCATTTCTTTAATTGTATAAGATTTTAACACATAATTTAAAAAAAGACGAGATAAGTTTCTCAGGCATTCTTCTCAAAATCGTTGCCTTTTTAAAAGCCTCGGCAGAGTCATCGACAGACTGACTGACTGATCATCACCTCCCATTTAGAATCACGACAAGCTGACTGACAGATCCCCCCTATAAGAGTAACCAACAGACTGACAAATCTTGAGAAAAAAACCACAACAGACAGAAAAACTAACAAACCTTGAAAAATTCTGACAAAGAATCCATTTTCTTTTTTTCCTTGATTATGGTAACGTTTACATCTCATTAATTGTTGTTAAAATAAAAGTTATGAAATTTTAATTTTATGTTAAAAAATTTGACGAATCTAAATGATGCTGTTGACCTTAAAGACAATATAGTTTTTTTCTTAGTGACAATTCCCGTGCAACTATAATTTACCGAAAATCAAGAAACCATTCAGCACGACACGTGTTTCGCCCTTACAAAGGGCATCTTCAGGTAAGATATCAGCCTCAGAACAACGATGTGACTCTCGTTTCAGCGTTGGTCGTGAAGACACCAATTAAAGATGCGCGGGAATTATCACAAATATATTTTTACAAATACAAATACAAATTATTTATTGCTAAACCATAATGTGTACATAGGTGTTATACAATTTTGGAACCAATTTTATGGACCCTGTCGGATACGCAACTTTAAGACTGAAGAGAGGGGAGTTGCAATCAATAATCATCAAAATACTTAAAACAAATAAATATTAACATTAATAAAACTTGTTAAAACAAAAACTTACATCATTCAACTTTTTTAATTCCACTAACTATCTCCAAAAATCACAAACATATTAATTTCGGCGGTTAAATATTCCGTAACGTCATAATAACATCCATTAATCAAAATTCGTTTTAATTGTTTTATAAATGCTACATCATTTTGCTCTTTTTGTAGAGAATGTGGTAAATTGTTGTAGATTTTTACAGACATACTGCAGGTGCTTGAAGAGCTTAGTTTGAGACGTGTGGCTGGTATAACTAGCTTGTTTTTGCGTCTAAGTGAATATTTGGATGGTACATCTTCACGATTCAAGTAAAAATCTTTATATTTTCGAACGAATTTGCATATCTCCAAAATATACAGGCAAGGTAGGGTTAGGATTTTATACTTTGTGAAATATTGTTTACAGCTCTCAGTTTGTTGCATATTCGCAATTATTCGAATTATTTTTTCTGTGAGGTGAACAGTGTTTAGTTTTAATTCATCACTTGATAAAATTAAATAAATAAAATATGGTTGGGGCTGCAAGAAGCAGTGTTCTCTATCATCTCCAATCTCAAATCCGGAGAAATCTTTGCGCTGCGTCATATCAGCTAACGGAGTCCCTGAGCTCATGGCCCTTATTCCTTGAGGGTCCAAGTCTCAAGCGAAAGACATTAAACAAAATTTTATACTTTTATCTAGATAGAGATACTATATAGATTTTATAAAAAAAAGAAAAATAAATGCACAAATAGACATGGCAATCTTTTTTATACGACAACAAAAAATCGCTTATATAATGAGGCTATATCACCAAGAACCCATGCGCCATAAGTATTGTCCACCATCTAGCGATCTTCCCGAAGCCAGGGGCCACCCAAATAAATATACAAAAAAAAATATATTTTAACAATAACGGGAGGGTCAGGGCTGTGGGTACAATTGAAAGGTGTGTCCGACCTTTATTGACTAAAAACCATCTCTATTCATTCTTAAGCCTGCTATTACCCAGGGCCGTGGTAACTCTTTCGAACAGTCCCGTAACAGGGTTAGACATGTCTTGCAGGAAAACCAAGGCTCGGTAAGCATAATGTAGGACGTCTTACAGGTAGGTGCGGCGGCATATGCAAATCGGCTGGAAGGCAAAGAGCTAGGCATCGAGCTCTTTGGCGTGCCATTGGAGAGGGTGGCCAACAGTGGGTGAAAACAGGCAGTATTATCTGCTTACTCGTGTAGCGTAATTTACACCATTTTAAAAATTCCCCATCTATTTACTTACAGATGACTTAAAAATTGTCAGGTATACGAAGTTAAGACAATCTCAATTTCTTATTTATGATACCTTTTTTATTTCATTCATATATACTTATTTGTATACTTGATATGCAGATTGTATCATCATAATTTTAGCCATCAAAAGTCCACAGCTGAAGATAGGCTTTCCCAATTGCTTTCCACGTTGATCGATCCTGCGCCGCCTGCATCCACCGGCTCCCCGCCGCCCTGACCAGATAATCGGTCCAACGGGTGGGGAGCCGCCCTTTACTACGTTGACGTTTACGCTGATTCGCGGTCGCCATGCAAGAACTTTAACGCCCCATCGGTCGTTGGTTTTTCGAGCTATGTAGCAACTTTTAATTTTCTACAATCTAACGTGTAAATTATCGTTCTGGAGTTTTAATTTTGATACCCTTATCCTATACTACATAAATTTATGTGTCTGCACTTTATATTTATTTATTTATATATTATATATAGCACTAACAATTTTATTCATATTACACATTAATAACATTTTTTTTTCAATGGGCTTACATCTGATATACTTAACAATTACGGTGTACATAACATTGTCTACAATAAAGTATAACGTATTTTTGAAATGCCTTTTGCACTAAAAAAATACTTATGTAAACTATTCCAAACAACTATGAACTATGTTAAGAGCAAGCAAAAGATTATTATAATCGAAACATTTAAAATTAGGCCATGCATATTTTTCGTCGCAAGTCTTTTAAATTCGTTCTCAGCTCGTCACTTGAACCGTCACCTTATCTGCCTACAAATATGATTTATTGTCGGGTGGTCCTACTCCGTCCAATTTACTGAAAACCGGGCCGTAATAAAATATGCGCCCAAGACACAAATTTTGACACCCGGCGATCTGACAGACTGAAATCGTAACTAGAATAACCTTAATAGTAAAATTTATTTAAAAAAAGAAAGTAAAAGTTTATTTGTAACCGTGTACAAGACTTCTTGGCGGGAAAGTAAAGCGTCATGTCTGCAGTTTTGTTTTATTTTCTATAATTTGTGATATTCCTAACATTAATGTGTAATAACGGTGGATTATTAACCGTTAAGTGTTTGTAAATATACATGAGTGTTGGTAAATCAAATAAAATGGTGCAACATCACTTTTCAAATTTTCTCTCAAGGAGTCCACGTGAGATCTCAGTATAGTCCCACATCTTTACTGAGGACTCAAGGGGCTTAGGGGGGGGTATCTCATTTATCATTTTTATCACCACTCATTCTCATTTACTATAAATTATATATTATTATTATATTACTTACTTGACACTGGCTAAATGTGCTAGACGCACGAAGCCATAATTTATAAGAAAGAAAAAAAAGAACCGTGTACAAAAATTAAAAGAAAAAATAATACACATACAAATACATTCACGCCTGTTTCCTCGAAGGGGTAGGCAGAGGCATATTATACGCCCTCACTTCTCCAATTATATTGTTGGTCCCATAATAGGTAATAGGTGGCGAGCCGATTGCCGCTTACCGGGCACTGTTATGTTCGCCAGAGCCTCGTCCGTTGAACGGCAGGTGCACCACTTGCAGATGAGGTTGGTTCAGTTAAATTCACTGTTTAAATTGCACTCTATAATGTTGTACATAGGGTATTACATCTACACAAGTTACAATTATGGACCCTGTTGGGCACGGCAAACTTAGGAGGAAGCATACTAGGTCCTTTCTTTACAATTTTTTGGTTACTTAATTTTATAGGTGAGTATTCATTTTTTTGAAATTAGGTAATTATTAGGTATTTTTACTACTATCAGAATTGTATAGTTTATTTATTATTTTAATAATTATTGTGCATATAATTTGAATGTCCCTTTTTAATAAATAAATAATAAATATTTGCTGACAATTACAACAATTATTTAGTTCCAAGATAAATATCATTAAAAACTTGTGTTATGTATACTAAACAACGGATAAACATACTTCCTAAATACTTTTTTGTTTGTAAATACAGACTTAATATACATAGGAAACCCAGCCCGGAACAAATATTCATATTCATGCACACACAAATTTGTCCTCTGTGGGTTTCGAACCCACGACCTCTGGCGTGAAGTGTAGGTGTGACCTCCACGCCATATCGGTCGTCTATATGTATTATAACTTTTTTTTTTAAATTTATTATATTTTGGTTTGGGCTCCTTCGGTCTTGGCAGGATCCCTATACACCGTTACCAATTATACTAAAATAATATGAAACTCAAGACACCCACATTTATATATGAATATGAAAAGGGTATCTACTCAGCATGTGCCGTAGCATTTAAATGATGCCTCGACGCTGGTCTTCGTAGATACGGGAACTAAAATAATATGCTAAACAAAAATATTACAATATAAAAAGAGGACACTGCTGAGAAATACTAATTACAGATTAAAACTAGTATTCAAATTACTAGAATAATATAACCACGCATAATATGTGTTTCATTTGTTTTGCATTAAAATAAAATATGTAGGCTATGTCCCCAGTAGGCAAACTGTTAGCGGCCGACTGAGTTTGCGGCGTACCGATTTAGTACGCACTTCCATATATTTGAAATGGAGTGTCCACAGTCTGCTAGTTTTGCGCTCACTATACGCAGTTTGCGTCGTCGGTCTCTCAGTCTTGCAACTCAGTCGGCCGCTAACAGTTTGCCTACTGGGGACACGGCCTTAGTCATTTAAATAAGTAATATATACATTCATATTCATAAATTCATATTCATTTATTCAAGTTTGGCTCAAAAGAGCTCTTATGAACGTCAAAACTTAAAAACTAGCGCGAATTAACTATAAGAATCGACACTTAACACACTCGTTGCACATCTTTATACCTTTATATGTGTAGGTACATAATATGTAATGCATATATAAACTTTACAATTATCAGCAATAATTTTTTTTCCAATTAGATACTTTATAAATATAGAAAAACCCAGACCAGAAATAATCAAAATATTTTATTTATATAATCAAATCAAATCAAATACTTTTTATTTCATAAACTATTACATAGTACTTGAAAACGTCAAAATTATAAAAAGATAACAAAAGCAAATAAAATATAATTATACTAAAATCACGAAGCTTAGATTCACTTGCAACCAAACAATTTAATAAAACAAAACATATTTAAGTGTAAGTGAATCTAAGTGCCAGTTCCGAGCCACCGCTCTGTAAGAAAAACTGGCAAGAAACCCACAGGCTATGTTCTTTTAAATTATCGATTGATTAGTTAGTTTATCTTCATTTGTCTGTGACACTATACAATGCAATATAATATAACATTAACAATATTCATGTTTTAAGTCATTTATATTAGAATAGCCTGTATGAAACGGCAGTTTAATCCCAAGCACCTTTATCATATATATCATATAATATTAGATTAGATTTAGATAATAGTATTTATGTTTATGTATTCGCAGATTTATTATGTATGGGAATCGAATCCATGACCTCAGGAGCGAAGTATAAGTCTATGAACCTCCGGGCTAGATCGGTATTCCGACATTTATGAGCGCCTCAGAGCCAAAATTGAATACGCTTCATTCAATAAATATTTTAATTTAGTAATTAAATTCAGTGAATTTCAAATAACAGACAATACGGTTGGAATAATTGAAAAGATGGATATTTTCATCCATTTCGCATTTTACCGAAATTTTAATTCCCTTCAACTGTTTATGAAAATGTTGAACGGCCAAACCGTTTTCCTTATAAACGAAAAGTTAATTAAAAGCTAGAGGTTATGAATGCCTACTGTAGTCTCTTTAAGTCTCTGAAAATTAAAAAAAAAAATTAAAACCTATTTTTTCTTGTTGTTAAATTAGGTATTATAGTACATCATCATCGTCATCATATCAGCCACATAAAGTCCACTGCTGAGCTTTGGCCTCTCCAATAGATTCAAATATTCAAATTATTTATTTTCTTTACAAAGGTTTACATTATAATATCGCGGGCTTCAAGCCAGAGGGGCGAATTAGCTATACTTTTCAGGAATAGCAAAAAACTTAATAACTTTTTTTCTAATGCTTAGTAATTAGTATTTTTTAAGGTATTTTATTTATAATTTAAAAAAAATGAGGTTGTTTATATCGATAAAATTCCAAAAGATTGACGTAATAAAAAGAAATGCTTTTTTTTTCATACGCCCCTCTGGCTTGAAGCCCGCGACATAGTGATCAAAGCCGCCTAGGAAGCAAACAATGCCTGTGACAAGCGACTTCGCTCTTCCATAACAGTATTTCATTTATTATAGAGTTTATCAAGTATATCAAATATCAAATACTTTTTATTTCATAAACTATTATATAGTACTTGAAAACGTCTAAATTATAAAACAAAAACAAATAAAATATAATTATACTAAAATCACGAAGCTTAGATTCACTTGCAACCAAACAATTTAAAAAAACAAAAAATATTTAAGTGTAAGTGAATCTAAGTGCCAGTTCCGAGCCCCCGCTCTGTAAGAAGAACTGGCAAGAAACTCACAGGCTATGCTCTTTTAAATTATCGATTGGTTAGTTACAATCTTCATTTGTCTGTGACGCTATACAATGCAACATAATATTATAACATTAATAATTAAAATTATACACATAAAATATAATGGTTGTAAATTTAATTGTAATTGAATATAATTTTACAGCAGGTTACAAAAATGTGTCTTATAAACATAAATTCTGCATATTTAAAGTGAAAGGAAAACCATGTTGGATGCGTGTGATTGTGTGTGTGTCTGATAGATTATATTCTATTGGGGGTGTTTGCCCATAATCACCACGCTGGGCGGGTTGGTGGTGGCACTTCCAGCCAGTACGCAGGATGACGTCACAGCCCATCATCGACTCATGAGAGACGACTCACTATGAAAGGGGTTCGAACTATTCTAGGCCGGTTACACACGATATCAAACGGCTGTTATACAAATACAAAATATTTATTTCTTTAACTTAATCTAAATTTACATTTCTTTGGTTCGAGGCCCCCTTTTAAGTATGAAGATACCTGTGTTAGAGGGTCTCGCTCTTCCGTACATCATCAATATACAATTTTTTTTTTAATATTAAATCTACATTTTCAGAAGATATGAGAGAATTATATAACTGCTTATATAACGGCTGTTACTAATTAACTACTACTAAAATCCTTTTACTTAGTGTCTCATAGGAAATGCTAAAGGGAGACGTAGTATTGGTATTGACATTATGTGGAGATCTATGAGGATGTTATATGGTGTACAGTCAGCTGCAACAAAATGTTAACACCTTTGTTCTTAAGTCAAAGTAACAAGATCTAAATTTCAATGCACGGGTATACATAAATAAATATTTCTGACACTTACACCATTTATTTAGTTCCAAGATAAGTATCATTAAGAACTTGTGTTATAGATACTAAATAACGGATAAACATACATAAATACTTTTTTTTTTGTAAATACATACTTAATATACATAGAAAAATACCCAGACCAGAACAAACATTCATATTTATGCACAAATATTTGTCCTGTGTGGGAATCGAACCCACGACCTCAGGAGTGGAATGCGGGTATACTCGCTGCCACGCCATATCGGTCGTCATATCTATCTTTGCACTTGACTGTACCGGTAGTAGCTTGATTAAGGGTGGTGTGTATAGAACATATTAAGAATTCAGACTCTGCGACAATAACACGCATTACTTCACTTTTCATATACGCGGCATTAAGCAATGCTAGTTACGTAGATTTGCACTATCCCTTACGATATAGGCATGTAAATTAAAAAATATTTACGTAATACTTAATTCTGTCGATCTCTCTATTATCTTCAATAAATATAAAATATAAAAAATCTTATAAACTCAAATCAAACTGTGATTGTTCTATTTTATTTAATCTTAAGTTAAAAAATTTCATATGTTATACATAAGTAAGTGTAATTCTGCTGTAACTCACTACTTTTACTACTTTAACTTTTCATTTAATTGTATTTTGTGGTTTAATTATTTTGTTTTATTCTTGAGTTTCTGCCATTTGTGTGGCTGTTGCACACGAAAGTTATAAGGTCTCCACGGAAGACTAGCGCTGTTGTGGTCCTCCACTGCAGCACATGCTGAGGTGAGTCCTTTTTAGGCATACTATATGTAAACTTATGTGTAAAAATTGTTTACTGATTTGAATTCTGTTTTTTGTTTATGTGTATTTATGTCTAAATAAATTTTATTTCATTTCATTTCATAGATTATGAGCTTATCTACCTATAAAGAATATATTGTACAAAATCCTTTACCATCCTCAGCTTCCCTATTACTTACTTGTTCGTTTCAATGTTCTACCTTCTACATCCCGCCCAAAACGGTCCTGTGTAACTAAGACCCTTGTTTATCCTTCCACCAACACTAAGTTTTTCCATAACTCTTTCTCAGCCCGTGCTGTACGAATGTGGAAGAGTCTTCCTTCTTAGATCCGTGAGAGTCCATCAGTTGAATCATTCAAAAGTAAGCTGAGAAATCACTACTGGTCTGTTTTGGCACATTTTATAAATATTATAATATTTAATTTTTATTACATTATTAATCATAATATTGATATATATCGCACCTACGGTGCTGCAACGTCACTTATGCAATTTTGTCGAAATTGATGTGATTATGAGAAAAAATGCTAATGTACCAAATTGTAAGATGTTTCGTTTTACTTTGAAATTAAGTCTGAAAAAGAGGCTTAAATATAACTAGTTAATTTCTTAAATTAAGAAGAGCTATATTTTATACCAGGATATTTAATTTTGAAACGCTTCTCCTGGAAGATTACATTATTTGCATATTACATTAAGTGACTGGAGGTGCGATATGTGAGTAAGTAAATTAACAAAGATCTTTAACCAAAATTATTCCCGTTAACAAATTAATTCACAACTCCTAGGGTTGGCTGGTAGAGATCTTAAATAATTTGTTGATTCAGGCGTTACTTTGCGGAAATTCATTGTAAGCAAGTGATGGATTAAAAATATCTTTGTAACAATTCCCAATTTTTGACTCTCGTTTCAGCGTTGGTCGTGAAGACATCGTTGTTCTGAGGCTCCTATATTACCTGAAGATGCCCTGTGTAAGGGCGAAACACGTGTCGTGTTGAATAGTTCCTCAATTTTTAGGGAAATTATAATAGCGCGGGAATTGTTACAAAGATATTTTTAATCCATCACTTGCTTGGTAGAGATCTGTTTTAGAGATAAGTCCACCTTTGTACTTTTAGTTTTTGAATACCTTCTGTAATTTATTTATGTTTTATGTGCAATAAAGGATTATTAATATATTGTATCTCCAAGAGCAGAAGCCACATGTGCTAAGTATTGAATGATGTTATTATTACGAAGATACTACGGCATACTGGGGGCTTGATTGAACTAGGGCGGCGTGGACACAAGAGATTAATTGTGAGCCGGCTTGTTTACCGATCGCCGTTGGGGCGCTTGCTGACTTGCGATTATAATGTAGTTAAAATCTCGCTGCAGACTTGGTCATACATCATAATCGGAGTAGGGATGTGCGCTAGTTGCGCGCGCGCAAGGTCACTATCGATAGTATAATCATTAAGGTTATAACGTAAACATACTGCATTTATTAAGTATGCAGGGTAACTAATGTGTTTTTACGAGACTTCCTCCTTGTAAGAACACATTAATATCGATTAGTTAATTCTATAAACAGAAGGTAAGGTAAAAACTAATATGATTGCACGTTCTTATCACTCATCGATTGCAAAAATGCACAGGACTACGTGTGGGCGTGGCCTGCCCATAAGGCCCGTGAGTGGGAAAGAGAGAGAAACACTCGAATGATTTATGATTGAGTCTGTAGCGAGATTTTAACTATAGTATAATGATTGTTACTAAAGATTTATTGAGTTAATGAAGTTTATTGCGACATTGATTGTTTATGGTATAAAACCTTTGTGTGACTGTTGCACACTAATAGTATTAGGTCTCCACGGAAGACCAGTGCTTTTGTGGTCCTCCACTGCAGCACATGCTGAGTGGAGTACTTTTTAGGCATATTATAATATACATACTAATTTGCGAAAATTGTTTACTGTAATATTATCTGTTCTTATGTTTTATGTGTTTATGTCGAAATTTATATCACTTCAAATGTAGTTAAAGAAAAAAAGTTTTATAATAATGTGCAGGGACTAGTGTATGTCACAACAAAAGACAGCTGGTTTAACCATAGAATGATATTTCCTTCTGTTTGCTTTCAGACGGCAGTCGCACTATATCATAACTGAAATTCAGCCAAATCTGGTAAGGTTAAGTTAAGCATTGTTTACACCTGTACAAATGTAGTTAAAGCCAATGAGTTCTATAATAATGTGCAGGTACTTGTGTATGTCACAACAGCAGACAGCTGGTTTAACTATAGAATGATGTTTCACTCTGGGTTGCTGTCAGATAGTGATGTGTCGTAAGTCTGTAGACGCCCTTACAATATATTTTGAACAAATATTGTCTCATGCTGCCCAGTATACTATCATGCATAAGATTGACATTGCAATATTGACATTAGAGGCATATTACATAGAAACATTGTTGTAAAATATAATTTATTTTAGTGAATGTATGAATTTTTTAATTATAATTATATTTTCTGACGTTTCACACAGGAATATAACTTAATATATTTAAATCAAGTGTAATAAATGGATTTTTTAATTTTAATTAAACCTTCAGACGTTTCACACAGGGTCATCAAATCCTAAACTTAGCCGAGATAAAACACAACCACAAACATACTCACAAATTTTTCTTTAATATAATAGTCAAAAAGTTCTTTATTATATAGTACTTGAAAACGTCAAAATGAAACTTAAAAAAACTAAATATAACTACACTGAAATCACGAAGCTTAGATTCACTCGCAAATATAAAAAATATAAGAAATGAAAAACATTTAAGTGTAAGTGAATCTAAGTGCCAGTTTCGAGCCACCGCTCTGTAAAAAGTACTAGCAGAAAACTCACAGGCTATGTGTGTGTTTTTTTTAAATTTATTAATTGGTTTGGTACTTTAATCTTCATTTGTATGTAAAGCTATACAAGGCAATATTAATATAACATTAACAATATTCATGGTTTTAAGTAATTCATATTAGAATGAAGTATTAAATTATAGGTTAGAGTTTGGCTTCAGACAAGATGTACCTACTAACTTTTCCCACGCACTTGTACTTAAATATTATCAATATTTTCTGATTTCGCTAAAAGATTAATTATACCTGTGTTGTGTCATTCTAGCATATCACAGTCTTACTTCAATTTGGTTAAGATATCTGTATTTCACTACTTTTCGTTCTTCTCATAATATTCATATATATACTCAATACTTCAGTTATTCCATTCTTTACACAAACTACTTTATATGCTTACTTATAATTTATTTTTAATTATTGAAATAGGTGCATTTTACAAATACTGCACGTAGTAACACATCATGCCTAGGTGTCGATGGAAGATCAGCACCGTGACATTCTATGGTGTCCGACAGTGTGCTGAGTGGACACCGTTTCAGTACATGTTTTAATGTTGTATTTTGCTTGTGTAAATTTGTTCGTTTCTTTGTCTGTGTACTTACATGTTTATTTGTACTGACTTCTTTCTTTCTTTTATTTCTTTCTTTCTAAAAGACCTGATTGTCGCACTCAACAGCCATTAATAGGGTGTCATATCAATGGAGTTAACATCAATAATTTGAGCTTTTTTGATCACATGGTTCTGCTAAATGCGTCAGTGTGTGGTCTCTAAAATCTATTGCATGTATGTGAAACATACGCATTAGAACATCGGGTGATTTAAAATGTTAATAAAAGCCTGTGTCTATTTTTTGGGGCCAGAGCTAAGAAATGAGATGCTATACTCAATGAGCTCAACGGTTCACTTTTGAGTGTGGTGGTGAATCGATTAAAATACCGGGGTCATGCTTAGTTCCTTTTTTTTCAACAAAAATCTTTAACCAAATTTTATCCCATACCTACAAATTTATACACAACTTCTAGGGTTGGCTGGTAGAGATCTCTTCTCGAGATAAATCCACCTTTGTACTTTAAGTTTTTAAATGTCTTTTGTAATCTATTTATGTTTTATGTGTAATAAAGGATAATTAATGATTGCTTATGACCTCAGGGATGACATTGATGTAAAAAGGGAACGGAGAGGTCTTTCGATATTGTTTAGTATTATAGCTCGTAACTCTGAGGTACCATTAAAGCATTTCGTAGAACATTTTGCAAACGCAGCCTTTGAGAATACTTTACTAAAAAGTCGTGTGGAGCTCTTCGTATCCAATACAATAACGCTTTTAAAGTGCTGATGGGCATACCGGTTATTGTAGTGCCTCGCACATGTTTGCAGTAGCGAATATGGATTATTTTTACACTATAATATGAAAACGCGTGCAACTCTTTCTAGACCATAGAGTGCGGAACAGCGCTAGTAGCATTTTAAAAATGCTAACACTGGGTATGGCAGCCCATACCGAATCACTGTTGGGAATTGCATGCACCGTGTAAAGAATGTATTTATTAATATAGATATAAGTTTTTTTTTTTAATATCTTCGATATTATCGGCACTCTTTAAACTTCCACGGGCATCAAGAGGTAAAGTCGATCTGCCTAGCAGATCCAATCTTGGACAAAACGCACCCATAACTCCATTATAGGTGAGTTTAATGGAGTCGATAAAACGAAGAACCTCGATTTGTTTATGGGTGACATTCGCGAATTTAAGAGGTCTCTTCTCACTTGACCGCAATTTGTACAATTGACATTTTTATCTTATTTTATTCATGACATCTTTAGTTTAGCTTTCTTAATAATGTAATTTAATCTCTTTTAGTATGTCATTGTTTTATTGTGTTTTACATTTTTATCCTATTTTATACACGACATGTTTAATTTAGCTTTTTTAATAAAGTGATTCAATTTGTTATAGTATGGTATTGTTTTATTGCGTTTTTAAACTATAACTTTAGTTAAGTATTTTCGTTTGTATATTTTTAATTGCACGCTGTGTTCGCCTATTATTATAATGACATCGAGCTAAATACTGCTATAACTTAGTATTTTTTGGTATTACCAATTTTTGTTACGTTTGTGGTTACTTTAATACATAAATAAAATAACATATGAGTCTGTGAAACTTGAAACAAAAATACTATTATTATGTATGTATTTTTCAAAAATCTCAAGCCAATGGTGACCCGAACATTTAGAAGGTATGCGTGGGGCCGAAGCCACCACATTGAGGCCTCTTAAACAATTTTAATCTAAAGGTTATGTGACATCATTGTAGTGGTCATTACTATGAAAAAAAATCTAATGTTATTAATTGATGTGAGTTTATTGAGGCATTCTTCTCAGTCTTGTGGCCTTTTGGAAGCCTCGTTACAGTCGCCGACAGACTGACTGACGGACAATCACCTCCAACCTTTAGAATCACGACAGTCTGACTGACAAATCCCCCCAATAAAAGTCACTGACAGAAAGACAAATCTTGAGAAAAAACCACAACAGACAGATTAACTGACAAACCTTGGCACATTTTGACAAAGAATCCATTTTGCTTTCTCATGGTTTATTTCTTGATCATGGTACCGCTCATGTTCAAGATTTCTTGATCTGTCAAATCGAATCCTGTTGATCTTAATGATATACATGCTTATTATCACGCCTATTACCCTAAAGGGATAGACAGAGGCATATTAAACGCTCACACTTCTCCAATTATGTTTTTGGTCCCACGTAATATGTGGCGAGCCTATTGCCGCGTACCGTAAGTACGTATGTTTCGCCAGAGCCTCGTCCGATGATCGGCAGGCGCACCACTTGCGGATGAGGTTAGCTCGGGTTCCTTAGTTCTTTGTAGGATGCGGGCGGGGTGCCAGAAACTACAAATCCCCTGGTGCTGGCCTCCCGCCACTTTCAGCGGCGGGCGTCGTCGAAAGATTTTTAGTGGTTAGGCATGTGGCATAGAGTTCCACACCCCCTCCTCCTTTCTTCCCCCTTTGGCCGGGAGACAGTGCGTAAACGCATTTTGTTACCGACGTAAATCAAGGGATCCTTAGTTTTTTGTAAAAACCAATCTTCAATCTTTAAAACAGTGAATAATATTATTGAGAGGCTTTAAGTCTTGAAGTCAGGGAAGACTTCAAAAGACTTACTTAACATAAGGCAGGACGTGATTAGTCATTATTTATTATTATTTTTAATTTTAGATACAGTATCGCATTGGGTACTTACCTGTAATGATAGTTGTACAAATCTATATAATAAATAAATAAATAAATAAATAAAATTATGATTCCATAGTCAAAAAAATCTCCTCAAAACCGAACCAGATTAAAAATTACAATACAATTTCTTAGCCTTCCAATCACAACTCATACCCACTTAGAGAGCGAGAAAGCCTAGTTTTTCCATATATATGGAAATTCGTGGGAACGGTCCCCAAGGCAACATATTGTAACTTCCAAAAGCCATTGAGAAAAAACGAGAACATTCCTGTATACTTATTTTCTTTGTATGTACGTACTTATTTACCCATTTTCAATGTTTTGTTAATGTTAGGACAGGAGCTCACTGAATGCGAGAATAATTTCAATACCCAATACTTTATTGCGTTCCACAAATATATGGCCATAAATGTCTTGAATATAATATAATATAATGATTGTTAAATATTTGCAACGCTGATAAATTCAAATTAATGCAAAGCTCAAATTCTAGTCCTCAAGAGACAGTATTACCTAGTTTGGGGACTACCAGTGAATCAATGTTGTACCACTTTTTGGCAATAAATGTTTTATTATATAAGGTGGTGAATATTACATTTTGGTACATTTGTGGACCCTGTCGGTTAGTGTAGGAGAGAGGAGGAAGGGCGCCCTATAATTCAATGAAAAAGAAAATTTATCTTCAAGGAGTATTCTCTTGATAAAGTGTCAATAAGAAAATTTAATTCAGCTATGACCCGCTACTTTAACTTTTCATTTTATTGTTTTTGTGGTTTTCAATAATTTATTTAATTATAGAAAAACCTTTGTGTGGCTGTTGCACACTAACATTATTAGGTCTCCACGGAAGACCAGCGCTGTTGTGATCCTCCACTGCAGCACATGCTGAGTGGAGTCGTTTTTAGGCATATTATATAAAAATATATTTTCTGACGATTACACCAATTACTTAGTTCCAAGATAAGTATCATTAGGAACTTGTGTTATGGATAATAAATAATGGATACTAAACAATTTTGAAGTTTAAGAAAGTCACCGTGCGGTGGTTGGATATTGTGAAATTTTTGTATGTGGACTTTTAACGCCTATATTAAGCGAAAGCACCTTGTACGGCCCTGCTATAACGTGGCATTTTTAGCAAGTCTAGCTTCAGATATCGTCGCTAGCGCACTCTAAATGCGACTGAGAGCGATAAACAGGTGAAACGGTTTTATTCAGTGTAATAGTCAGTACTCAGAGTGTAATAGACTTATTTTTATGTTTCTTTAGTCGCACATCTAGTTCTTAAAAGACGTAAATACCATTTTGTCAATTAGACAGTAAAACGGATGTCAATTTGACAGTAAAACGATTGTCAATTTGACAGTAAAACGGTTGTCAATTTAACAGTAAAATGGTTGTCAATTTGACAGTAAAACGGTTGTCAATTTGACAGTAAAACGGTTGTCAATTTGACAGTAAAACGGCTTAAAGGTATTTTTGTCATAAATACGATAACATACTTGATTTAGTATTTGGTTCTCTCTATAAGACAGTTGTCGAATTACAAATAAAATCTTTACGCACGCAATGCATCTACATAAAAGGAAATTGTGGCATAGTTAACTCAATTTAGCAGTTTTTACATTTACGCCCTTTAAGAACTGGATATGCGTAGTGTCTATGAGAAATTAAAAAATACTTTGGCATGCTTTTAACTTCCCAGTCTTTTAATTATTGTTTCACCTAGTGAAACATGGAATAATTTACATAGTTTATAATTTCATATTTATATTAAATAGGTAAGTGCAAAAGGCACTTCAAAAACACTTAACACTTTCAAACATTTTATACTTTATTTTAGTCAATGTTATTTTCACCGTAATTGTTAAATATATTAGATGTAAGCCAAAAATACGTTATTAATGTGCAATATGCTTAATATGGTTGTGCTAAATCTATAAATAAATAAAATCGTTTAGAATTAGCCTTTATCTATATATATAAAAATCAATTGCTGTTCGTTAGTCTCGCTAAAACTCGAGAACGGCTGGTCCGATTTGGCTAATTTTGGTCTTGAATTATTTGTGGAAGTCCAGAGAAGGTTTGTACGTAGAGAAAATAAACAAAAATTCTTGAATAAGTGTAAAATCCACATATTTCTATACTCCCATATACAAACAATTTGTACTAATACTTAAAAGCCAATTTGAACCTTATCAAACAAATTTAATGTCAAAAGTGACGTTAGTTATATCAAAAAAAATTTATGTCATCATATGTCATTTCATTTTATCAGCGATAATTATTGCTTTGTTGTGTTTATATTTTCCAAAATATTATTGAGTTGTTGAGTGAAGGTAAAATGCCATGAGCAAGACGACAAAACAAAGGCCGGCGATTGCATGGCGATCAAGAATACGTCGTGCTGTTTTGGATGAAATGCTGCGTGCTGCTTTTAATTACAACAGTCAGATTGATTATAGTATATACGGATACATTGGAATGATGGACGCAATATGTCCACATTGTGATGCGGCTAACTTTCGTGAATTGGATGAACGTTGTGCAATTGTTTCAAATACAAGACCATCCAAGGTTTTTCCATCAGCATAACGCATTAGTTCAATTGTTCAAAATTGCTCTCGATCGTATGCCAAAATTATTGAACAAATATAAAGATTATATGGCAGAAGACATTTTAATTCATATGCGTCATCATGAAAGAAATCCCGATTTGTTGATTACCATGGAAATGTACAACGAAGCTTTAATAATAATTGAAGATATGTGTCTAAAGATTTTAAATAAAGCATTTGCACAATTGGGTATGACCGCACCAAATCGTGAGATACATGATTTTTTTGATCGTGAATCGCAATATGAGCAGGAGTTCAATTCTAATGCAAAACTTTCGTTGTATCATTGATTTTAGCGACTATTCGATCGGAACAGACAATTGCATTGCATCTTCGGGAATTGCTGCTACATTATTAGAAGGTGGTCGGACCGCACACTGCATTAAAATTGCCTTCGAATGTACAGGTGATTAAAACTCCAACATGCAATATTTCGAGAAAATCTGCTATGGCAAAAGTTCTGCGATTAACGTCAATTATTTTATGGGATGAGTGCACAATGGCGAATAAAAAATCAATAGAAGCATTTAATCGAACAATGCAAGATTTACGCGGTAATCAACAGCTTTTTGGTGGTGCTCTGATATTGCTGTCAGGGGACTTTCGTCAAACATTGCATGTCATTTCTCGATCAACTCCTGCTGATGAAATAAACGCCTGTTTGAAGTCATCAGTTCTTTCGAGATATGTATGAAAATTTACAATGAACATTAATATGCGCATTCACCTACATAATGATACAACTGCCCATGAGTTTTCAAAACAATTGTTAGAAATTGGTGATGGCAAAATGTTTTTCACATGGCCAACTTTATGTTGCCTGTTCCAGAACCCCCAACTGTTTATTTATTCATGCTCAAAATAGGAAAACAAAAATATTGTTTATCCAAATGTTTTAGACTAACCCATATAAACCCACCATAGTAAGAGTACCCAATTCTTTTTTATTTTTTACTCTTTGCTGATAAATATAATATATAAACAATAAATCATTTGGGTCATTTGGAATTTTAAATAGCTAGCAATTTACAATATTTTTTTGTTTGAATAAATGAACTTAATAATCATTTTTTTTTATTACTATGCCTTATACGTAGCGAAGCACGTTCCGGGCCGCTAGTGTTACATAAATATCCTAGCATTATAATAATAATAAAAATATTTTTATTCAGGTAAGGTTTGTAAAGGTGTAGAGGCGCTAGGGAAAAGGTAACACCCAGAGATTGGCGACTCTAGGTGCCCTTAGTACTGACTACCGGGGTGGAAACTAAGAGGGACCTGTGGAGGGCGCAGCGGGCGGGCCAGGAGGGCCCGTCAAGCAGTGCCAGGAGGGTCTTAGGCAGCGGGGGCAGGGGGCCCCTGCTGTCTAACTATGGACCCTCCGAGAAGTCGGATACACACGCTATGGTCGCACAAGGAGGTAGGAAGGGCGCGTCCACTGCGTCTCTCTGAGGAGGTCCTCCCGGTTTTGGTCCGGGGGACGTTGGCCGCGGGCGGGTTGTCAGAGCTGCAACCCAGGTACTGGCCCCCCGCCTCTTTCTCAACAAGCGGCGGGCGTCGTCGGAAGATTTTTAGTGGGTATTACTGCTGGCGGTCGTGTCTGCCGGAGGTGAGTCCCACACACCTCTCTCGATCCCCCTTTGGTCGGGACACAGTGCGTAAATGCTTTAAAAAAAAAAGGGTCTGCTCTCTGGTTAATCCAGTTTTGGCTGAATTACAGTTATTATTACATGGAGCGACTGCCGTCTGACCTCCACAACCCAGAGGGAAACATCATTCTACAAATTATAATAGTGAATCAGCCTCAATGTTGTCAATAGGGCTCCTACCAAGATCTGAGGAGCCCAAGCCAACCTTACCTGCATAGCGAACCATCTTCTGTCAAAACATTAAGAAATAACTCACAAACACGTGTGTACAAGTAATTTCTATGGAAAATTTATAGGATATTGATAAAAAACTTTTTGATCCTAGCAATATCCAAGGAGCTCAAGCCAACCTCATCTGCAAGTGCTGCACCCACCGATCAACGGACGAGGCTCTGGCGATCATGAAAGCTCCCGAAAAACGGAAATAGCAAAGTTAATGAGTGTGAATAAAGCTAAGAGTGTGTGCCAAGATCGTAGCAAGTGGAAGGAAGTGATCTCTGCCTACTTATAGTTATAGTTCACATTTGCAATGTATTTATAAGTATAAGTAGACATAAGACAGTTGTATGTAATAGTTTTTAATTTGTAAGTTGTTTTATTGTAATAAGAAACGTCGACAATGCCACTTCGACTATAATTTTTATTTTTTGTGTTCATTATTGCTTTTTGTAATTTTATTTTAGGTTACCGCAGAATATCAGCGTCGTGGGTCACACTGCGACACATGCTGAGCGGTGACCTTTTTGGTACAGTCCAGTTAGTATATGAGTTTAGTTGGTAATTGTGAATTGTTTGTGTACCAAATAAATATATTTTCTTTCTTTCTTTCTTTCTTTCTTTCTTTCTTTCTTTCTTTCTTTCTTTCTTTCTTTCTTTCTTTCTTTCTTTCTTTACTCATATGGGACGGAGGCGTGACATTATATATGTAGGTACTATTATTTTAAAGTAAAAATAGTCCATATTTATGACGGTTTTACAGCCATTTCTTTATAAGGCATCAAAAAGCGAAGTCCACCTAAACGTACGGACGTGAAAGTTAAATTTTATTTGGAAGTTAGCGAAGTATATTTGAGTTTCCGAAGTTTTGCACAGCTGTGGGCTTCGAGCTGTGATAAGGGAACGACTCGCCATGTCAACTTGCTTCAACAAACAACTTTTTTCTGTTCATTTTATGAGCAGAGAAAATAAATATGCCTTCTTTATGTTTTCTACGAATTTATTATTAAGTAATCGTTCTATCTGGAGCAGCGATTGTCCAATAACGACCGATGTGGCGTGGAGGTCAGTATACCTACACTTCACTCCAGAGGTCGTAGGTTCGACTCCCTCACCGGACAAATATTTGTGTGCATGAACATGAATATTTGTTCTGGTCTGTGTGTTTTCCTATGTTTACATAGGTAATTAGTATTAAATATGTATTTACAAAAAAAAGTATGTATGTATGTTTATCCGTTATTTAGTATTCACAAAACAAGTTCTTAATGATACTTAAGTTAGAACTAAATAATTGGTGTAATTGTCAGAAAATATTTATTATTTTATTTTTATTTAATAATGAGACTGAGAAACAGTAAACATCTTTTTTTATTTCATAAACTCATCATCATCATCTCAGCCCATTTACGTCCCACTACTGAGCACGGGCCTCCTCACACATATCAAGGTGTGAGGGTATTGGGTCATACTCCACTACGCTGACCCAGTGCGGATTGGCGGAGGCAGGTGTATGGCGTCCTGCTGTTAGAACTTTTCAAGCCACCCAATAGGCTTCTAACATGGCTTAACGACTACCACATTTAGCGATAACCGGGACCAACGGCTTAACGTGCCTTCCGAAGCACGTCAAAATGACAATCGAAATATGATTACACTAAAATCAAGAAGCTATCACTTACATGCAATAAAACAATTAAAGACCAAAAAATATTCAAGTGTAAGTGAAACTAAGTGCTAGTTCCGAGCCACCGCTCTGTAAAAAGAACTGGCGAGAAACTCACAAGCTATGCTACTCACGCCCTTTTAAATTATCAGACTGCGATACAGAGGGTCTCGAGTTCAAATCCTGGTCGCGCATCAATGTCTTTGAAGTTATTAGTGTATTTATTTAGCTTGCTCTGTGCCTCGGAAAGCACGTTAAGTCATTAACATCTATTGCAGGAGTTTTTAGGAAGTCAGTGCCTTCTGATGTTCTGACAGCTGGTTTAATCATAGCATGGCATTTCCCTCTGACTTGCAGTTGCTGAGTGAGGTCAGACGGCATTCGCTCCATGTCATAAAGTGAAATTCTCCCATAAATCTAGTTAAACCAGTGAACAGAAGACCAAGGGCCTTAAGCCTAAGTCTAGGACAACCGAAATAATGCTAGGATATGACGATTCCGAATAGCATAGAAGGAATGAGATCACACCTACTTGTATATGAGTATCGAAAGAAATTGTATGTATTTACTGACACGCATATTCTTTACAGAAAACACTTTTATCATAAATTGTCGCCGACATGACGCGTTTGCTATCTTTGATTTCGCACACTACTAGTTCCATTTATTGTTAGTACAGTCAGCATAAAAAAATTTTTTTTTATTTCTTGAGAATTTCTTTTTATTCGGAAAGAAAAAAGTATAACTTCCATGACGAAGTAGCCACGTTTGTTTTCCCGAAGGGGTAGGCAGAGGCATATTATACGGTCGAATTTCGTTGATTTTACATTTGGTCCCACCTAAAAGTTTTCAAGCCTATTGCCGCTTATCAGAAGTTGGCAACTCTGGGTGCCCTTAGTACAGACTACCGAGAGTAAAACTAAGAGGGACCTATGGAGGTCGCAGCGGGAAGGCTAGGAGGGCCCGCCATGCTGCCCCAGGAGGGTCTTAGGCAGCGGGGACAGGGGGTCCCTGTTGTCTAACCATGGATGGACCCACCGAGAAGTCGGCCACACACGCTATGGTCGCACAAGAAGGTAGGAGAGCGCGTCTACTGCGCCTCTCTGAGGAGGTCCTCCCGGTTTCGATCCGGTGGAAGTAGGCCGCATGCGGGGTGTCAGACGCTGCAACCCAGGCACTGGCCCCCGCCTTTTTCTCAACAAACAGCGGGCGTCGTCGGAAGATTTTTAGTGGGTTTTATTGCTGGCAGTCGCGTCTACCGGTGGTGAGTCCCACACCCCCTTTCAGTCCCCCTTTTTCCGGAAGGCAGTGCGTAAGCGCATTTTGTAGTTTGTGAGGTTGGCTTGAGCTCCTTAGATGTTGATATGATCCCTATACTTCTAAGATGAATGTCTTAATAAGTTTTTTATTAACATCTTATAAATTTACTAGTACACACATGTTTGTGAGTTATTTCTTAATGTTTTGACAGGAGATCGTTCGTTATTATGTCTTGTATCTATGGTTAATAGTAATAGCTAGTCATCAAGTTTAGTAATTTTGACTTTCATAAAAACGGGTCCGCAACTTTAAAAATGAAGAGTGGGGGTTTTCATAATTTACTGTCGAAACACAATTAAAAAATTGTAATAAAAATAAAACTTATGAAAGCAAAAAACTTACTTCATTTAAACTGTCCAAATCTTATAATTTATTATTAAGAATAACAAATCTTGAATTATTATCGTTATTAATAAATTAACTATGGATATGGATAATTTATTTATATAACACAGTATTATAAAAGGCATTATCTCTTTCTTTTCCTACTTTTTTCATCAGCCCTTAGCAACTTCCGCAATAAATCATACACAATCCTCTCCGTAAACAGATCCTGTACACAGTCTTTCGAAAACAGAAGGTTCAATTTAAGACGCTTGGTTGTTGAGGTAGATTTTTGTAGGAATTCTACAAAGACTGTGTTACTAGTGTTGACGTCTGTCGTATATCAAAATCTCATCTTAATTTATTTAAGAAAAGTAAAGATAAAGTAATAAATTTGATATTACGTCGCTCCTCTGTAAGGTTCTGTCATTTTGGAATAAACTGCCAGTGCATGGGTTTCCTAGTTTCCATAATCACTGGCATTTTAAAAAGGGCGGGAAATACATTATTGCTAGACGTAATAAAGAGGTGCGCTTCTTATCATTATTTTTTCACGGTGTGAAGTGCTTTTTGGAATGCATTGACTGCTTATAATCAGGCAAGCTTTCTAGAAGCTCGGCTCTTGAAGTTGTCGATGTATACCTTCGTCTTCGACTAGTGTCTCTTGACAGTAATGACTAACGTGGTGCCTTACTGTGGGATTTAAATAATAGCTCAGAATCGCCTAGCGTGCAGTGAAAAGAGCAATACTCGGATCGGAAATGAGTAAATCCGTAGAAGTACTAGAGTGACCGTCATAGCGACATAGGCGAATTACCAAGTTACAGCTACGAAGAACCGACCACCGATAGGCCGTTAAAATTTTTCGAAGGCAACAGCGAACCGGAAAACATTGTAAAAGACGGCCTCCCACCGAATGTACCGATGATCTGGTCGAAACGGTGGATGCAGGCGGCTCGAAGTCGCCATACGTGGAAATCAATGGGAATGAGCCAAAATCAGTAGACTTTTCACTGCGGAAGAAAAAACCAACCAATAGTTTAGCTTATTGAGCTCTTGTGAAAGTCAACTTTACAACTCAATAAGCTAAACATGAATAAATGATTTTGACTTGGCTGAGATAATAATAATGGATGCTATTTCCGAGCTACATTTATATGTAAACTAAGTTTCTAAATAAACTCTCTGTTCTCGCTTGCCTACATCCTGGAGACGAGAGGTTTAGCCGTATCCCGGCTTAGGCCTGGGACTAACGCGAAGGCCGAACTTTCAACATTACTGTACGATACGTTGTATATTCCCTTTTGCTTTGTCTTTACATTTACATTGACAATATTGGCTGGCAGAAGGTTGCCTTGGATTTGGGTGATTCGATATTTCAGATTATAATTATAATATCATGTCGTTGCTACTTTTAAGAATTCTACTATGCCATGTCTTGGATCAAGGGCGTCGTAAAAGCAGACTAAGGAAGCGAAATGTCGTCGTGTGTCCATGAATGTGTACGATGTGTTAAACCGTCTTGCTGATACCGTCGATCTGAAACTGTTTTCGGAACAGGCTGGGTTCCAACCTGGAAAATCATGCTGTAACCTAAATCTTATTTAGCACATTGAGGATTAGAAACTGGCAATATATTCATCGACCTGTCTGCGGCTTACGACACTGTCAATAGTAGGCGTCTGCTGTGTAAGGTTGGTGAGTTTACCGGAGATTGCAAATTTGTTGAGGTACTTGGTGAACTCTTCCAGAACCGTCGCCTCCAGGTACACCTTGGGTCTGATAAACATCGTTGCCAGCCCTTAAACGCCCAAAAGAATGGCCTTTTTTTTTTTTTTTGATTTACGTCGGTAACAAAATGCATTTACGCACTGTCTCCCGGCCAAAAGGGGGAGACCGGGAGGGGGTGTGGGGCTCACTGCGGCAGACGCGACCGCCGCAGTCCTACCCACTAAAAACCTACCGACGACGCCCACCGCTGTTGAAGAAGGGGCGGGGGGCCAGCACCAGGGGATTTGTAGTTTCTGGCACCCCGCCCGCGGCCAACGTCCCCCGGATCAGAACCGGAAGGACCTCCTCAGAGAGGCGCAGTGTGTCGCGCCCCTCCTACCTCTTTTTGCGGCCATGACGTGACTGGCCGACTTCTGGGGGGTCTATAGCTAGACGGAAGGGGCCCCCTGCCCCCGCCGCCTAAGACCCCCAGGCGCGGCCGGGCGGGCCCTCCTTGCCCGCCCGCTGCGCCAACGGCGTAGCCGGAGAGAGAGCGGGTCCCGCTCCCTCTCCCGCTCCGCGGCCTCCTTCTGCGACATCACCACTTCGCAGAAGGAGGCCATCGCCTCCCATGCCGTCTCGCTGTCGACCATCTTTTGCATGATGGTCGGCAGCGAGAGAGCCACTCCACCCAGGGCCGCGGCCAACGTCGACCGCGGCCCCGCCCACGCAGGGCACGCCACCAAAGTGTGCTGCGCGGTGTCTTCCGCGCAGTCACAATGGTGGCAACACCGGGTCGACTCCCCCCCGGCGACGTCACACAGATACTTCCCGAAGCACCCGTGCCCGGAAAGTACCTGCGTGAGCCGGAAGGTCATCGACCCCCACCGACGGCCGACCCATCGCTCCAAGATGGGCCCGACCGCCTCGAGGATACGGCGCCTCGATCCTTCGGCACGAAACTCGGCGCTCCGAAAAAGCTGCCGCCGCCATGCACCCAGAGCCTGCCTCTGAGCGTCTCAAGGTAGTGTCCTGGTTCCGTTACATTTCAATATCTACACCAACGACCGACCATAGAGCTCTAAAACGACCCGCTTCCCGTACGCTTATGACTTAGCGTTGGCATCCCATAGATCCTTTGAGGAGATAGAGGCAAACCTCAATAAACTACTTGAGAACCTGAGTAGCGATTACCAGACTAACGCTCTAAAACCAAACCCCTCAAAAACGCAATCGTGTGCCTTTTATCTGCGTAATAGAGAAGTGAGTGAGCTCTTAACATCCAGTGGCAAGGTATTTCTATTTACCGTTGTAAATACATGAACTATACGTGTGTGATATAAGTGTAACACTGACAGGTCGCCAACTTTTAAGAAAACTGCGAGATCATTAAACAGACAGAAAGTCACCTTTTGCGCGAGTGTGCGCAGATGTGCTGCGAACGACTGGTCCGGCACTAAGCTATACCGCGAGCGTATTCTCACGCTTCGTGTGGGGCCGTTCCGCTCACGCCGGATTGGTAGATGATACTGAACCAAAAGTGCCGCATTATTACCGACTGCTTCAAGCTAACACCTCATCCACTGTTCGGCATTGCCTCGCCATATATTCGCAGAAGCGTGGCTTGCACTGTCGAGAGAGCCAAACCTGAATCAGACCAACAACACCTCATGCACAACTAAACCCCCGTGTCACGGGATTGCAAGGGATTTCACAAGGTCGTTGCTCCTGCAACTATTGAGGCCTCTGAAACCAGACGTGATTTTTGGCGGGAAAGGAGCTCGCTCTCCATTTTTCTCGTGCTCGGAAAGTTTGCCTCCTATTCGGCATGTTTGGAGCTCTCTGAATAGACTCCGAACCCAAGTCGGCCGTAGCAAAGATAATCGGTCTAGGTGGGGCTTCCCAGACGAGACATACCTAAGGTGTGAATGAGGAGCAACCCTACAGACTATGGCTTACCAACCCCATGTCCACTGTGACCTGAAGCATGCTCGCGGGAGGAACTGATGGCCGCTTCCGTCCGTGCTATTACTGTGGCAGCACATTGGACTTACCAAATAAAGGACAATTTAATCAATTGACTTGTCATCGACTCTAATGAAGAAGACAAGTGTGATTTTTGAAAAAGACTTTTAGAAGAACCCCATTGCTGTTATCTCTCGTGGAAAAATTCACTATTAGTTTTTTGGAAACAGACTTTCTATTTTTAAACATTTAGAGTAACTGTTTTCTTTTACATTTTATTAGGTGGCAGTGATACGTTCTCGGTGGAATTATCGTGCGCTGGGAATTCCACATTAATGTCACATTTCGAATAATGTCTCTTTTAATTTGAATTGATTAACAAAATCAGAATTTAATAAAGCAATCGAATAAATAACAGATGCGGAGGTTTAATGGTAAACTGAAATGTTTGTTTACACAATTGTATTTGTTATATTATGTTTCCGATATAATATACTGTTTATGATTATACTACACTGCTAATGATTACTATAGTGAAAAAAACGCTTAGTTATAAATAAAATTTACAATGTTGAAGTTGTGTTTTGCGGCCCTCTTTACATAAACTCAATCTAGTACTTTGAAGTGGTATATTATTTTTTAATTATAAATATGACAGCTTGTAAACGATTTAACGATTTATTTCAAATTGTTTTGATGGCTGCAGAGTATAACTGATACCATATGCTATACTACTTTACAGTAAAAGGATTCGTGATTTGCAGTACCATTCGTTCTTTAAATATTAGTGATATTTTTATTTTAGTAAAATTTCCTTTATCCTGTAGCTTGTGTATTGCCATGCTCACTTAAATGTTTCTGCGGTGGTGGCGCCAATTTTGAATTTTATATATAAAGAAAACTATTTCACTCATATACCTACGAGCTTGATAGATATTGTGTATATAATAGAAACGTATAATAAAAACAAAATAGATAAAAATGTTTTAATACTTTAAAATAAAACTCTTAATAACTGTTGTATGAATATAAACTAGTAAAATTTCAAATAAATCAGAACTTGTTCTGACTTGCTTACTTAGTGAGGTCACTTATTTGATTGTTTGCATCGGTATAAGAGAGCAGAGGGCGACTAGCAGAGACACCAAGAAAAAGAGGAGGCGCTGCTGCGTGATGTACTCTCACCGTCATATAGGTTCCCCCGCCCCTAGTCTGCCTCGCACAGTAAACTCTCATCCTTAAATTGTCTTCTTCACCGCCTGCTAGCTGACGGCTTGCTGGGCCTCCCTTCGGGGTCTCACCCCGTGTGCCTGTCGCGCTGAGGGTCCTGTGTGAAGATACCCGGGAAATGAGCCCAATGGCTCGAAGCCCAAAGCCTGCCATCTGGTAGAAGATTCCGGTCCAGCAAAGACACAGTTGCCACCTGACTCGAAAAGGGTTTACAACTAGGTACTAGTTAAGGTATAATATAATTCTATATGTTTCCCCGAAGTGGTAGGCAGAGGCCTTAAAGACTATTGCCGTTTACCTGGCACTGTTATATTCGCTAGAGCCTCGTCAGTTGATCGGCAGGTGCAACACTTGCGGGCGAGGTTGGCTTGTGCTCCTTAGGTCTTGGTAGGAACCCTATATATTCTATTATTATTTTTTTGTTTATTATATTATCAATCTATAAGTTACAAATAAATAAAACATAAGTGTCTCTTTGTGTAATCTTTTATTTGTTGATTTATTACAAAACTAAACGCATCACTAAAGCAAAACGTGGAACCGTTTCACGCCCTTTACAGTCCTGATGGCCTTGTGCGAAGGCGCATTATTGTGGTGCAAAACCCAAGAATTTCTTTCCACACATCTGGCCTTTTTTGTCGATTTTTTTCTCTTAAACGCCGCATAACGCTCAAATAATATTCTTTATTTACCGTTTGACCTTCTGGCAAGAATTCCGAGTGCACAATATCGCGATAGTCAAAGAGAACAGTCAAAATGACTTTGACTTTTGATCGACTTTGACGTGGTTTTTTCGGTTTTGGTTCAGTTGGAAGGCGTCATTCCGAAGCTTGTTGACTCGTTTGCATGCTAAACTCGTAAACCCACGTCTCGTCACCAGTAACAACGTGTTTCATGAATGTTGGGTATTGACTCATTCTAGCATGTCCTCAGCTACTCTCATGCGATTTAATTTTTGAAGAAAATTTAGGTCTTTTGGGACTAGCCGGGCGGCAACGCGTTTCATGCCCAAATTATTAATTTAAATGGTACGGACCGACTCGTAAGATACAGATAGTTCAGCAGCCATCTCTCTCAAACTTGAATGAGGATTTTTAGTCACCATTTTCTTCACTTTTAATAGTCTAATCAAAATAGATCTAGCTATTTTGGCGATTAGTCACCATAAACATATCGACAGAAAAAATTAAAGTCGTGTTATTTTATAAGATTCATACCAACATGAAAAGTTTTTATTTCAACATTACATACAAACAAACCGACAGTAAAACTTTTTATATTTTTATAGTTAAGAATCGCGTAAGCAGGCAAAGAACAATAAAGTACCTACCTTCCTTTACCTATATTTTTATAACAAGCAAAAACGAAATCCGTAAGTAATTATAAAACTTTCCGTTTGTCCCTTTGCAAAGCGAGCGGTGCCGGTTCTCAATGTGACAAGGTACGTCTAGATTGGAGTGGTCGTTACCGCACCCTCGGCCGGGAATGGAACCCGCCACGCCTCGTTACTAACCTACTCGACACCTGGGGAAGACGCTTTGTGTATTCCTTAGCTGTTATCTATTGTTGATCTCGTTGTCTGGTAGTTTTAGAGTCATTTTCATAAAAAAGCTAGCGCTCTAGTTAAAATATGGTTTACAATAAGATAGTGGGTTTTGAGACCCATTATCGTTCCGTAAACAATATCGTCGTTGTTCTGGGAAAACCCAATAACTTTTTTCATAAAATGAGTTAACACAAATAATCGACAGTTTTTTATGCTCTTCGTCTGCAAAATACAACAGCATGATATTGAAAGACAAAAAACTTAAATTAATATGTTTTTTAATAAAAATATTTTTATCTGATCATTTACGACCGATATGGCGTGGAGGTCAGTATACCTGCACTTCACTCGAGAGGTCGTGGGTTCGATTCCCACACGGGACAAATCTTTGTGTGCATGAACATGAATATTTGTTCTGATCTGGGTGTTCTCCTATGTATCTTAAGTATGTATTTACAAGAAAAAGGAAATATGTATGTTTATCCGTTATTTAGTATCCATACCCAAAAGTTCTTAATGAGACTTATCTTGGAACTAAATAATTGGTGTGATTGTAAGAGATTATTTATTTATTTATTTGTAAGTCTTTAAAAAATGTTTAAGTATGTGTAAAGATATGTGTATGTGTAAAAATATTTACTCTAAATCTAGCTTTTAGTAAAAAAAACATAACCTATGTATAAAATAGCAATAGCCACCAAAACACTCCTAATTATAAAAGTTGGGCAACACGTCAATACAAGCCGCCCCACCGCTGAAATCTTGAGGAAAACATTATAAATTAAGTTTGAGTTAGAAAAAAATTCGATGGAACAAGAACTTTTTGGTGCCAGTCAAAAGTTATGGGAAACAGGTCAACACCGCGTTGGACGTTCAAATCTAAATCTACGGGAGTCTTGCACTACGGTCACTAATCCTAAGTACTGCTAAATCAATTTAAAATATCGTTCTGTCAATTTAATTCAATTCATTTATTTCCAAGAATATGGTATTGTGAACATACATGAGTGTTGGTAAATCAAATAAAACAGTGCAACATCACTTTTCAAATTTTCTCTCAAGGAGTCCATGTAAGATCTCAGTATAGTCCCACATCTTTACTGAGGACTCAAAGGGCTTGTGGGAGGGTATCTCATTTAACATTTATCATTTTTATCACCACTTATCATCTTTATCACCACTCATTCCCATTTACTATGAATTATATATTATTAATATATCACTTACTTGACACTGGCTAAATGTGCTAGACGCACGAAGCCATTATTTAAAATAAAAAAGAATATGGTATACATTATATAGTGTTTTAAATAATTACAATGATCGGTATATTCTGCCACCGTCGGCGTGGAAATATTGGGTGTACATTTTGGTTTACATTACTGTCAGTTAATTAAAAAATCAAATTTTATATGAGTCCTCATAACAACTAACACTAAATAAATCACATCGTAGAGTACAGTAGATTAAATCTACATCTCAACTTCAAACAAATGACAGAAATGCAATTACATTATAAATCAAATTGAGCTTAAGTGAAATAAAGAACTGTTGTACAAGCTGGCCTCAGAAAAGTATTTTTATTGGGATAAGTATTTATTAGGACTTTTTGGCGGGAAAGTGACGCGTCATGTCTGCAGTTTTGTTTTATTTTGTAATATTTGTGATATATCAAACGGTAATGTGTAATAACGGTGAATTAGTAACCGTTAAGTATTTGTGAACGTATATGAGTGTTGGTAAATGAAACAGAACAGTGCAACATCACTTTTCAAATTCTCTCAAGAAGTCCATGTGAAATCTAAGTATAGTCCCACATCTTTATGGAGGACTGAAGGGGTTTAGGAGGGCATCTCATTTACCACTTATCATTTTTATCACCACTCATTGTCATTTGCTATGATTTATATATTATTAAATATCTCTTACTTGACACTGGACAAATGTGCTAAACGCACGAAGCCATTATTTAAAAGAAAAAAGTATGTAGGTATTGTTTCTGACGACTTATTTCACGTCGAGGTCAGTATATCTGCACTTCGCTTTTCAGGTCTTGGGTGGTTCAGGGGGCCTACCGCCGAGTTCGATGGCAATCGATTATAAGGCAAAATGAATTTCGGATAGATTCTGTCGTACCGCCGAACTCATAGAAATCGCAACAAAATGGCGTTCTCCATTTACCTATTGGTCTGTGACGGACTGAAGGTCATGAATGAGAGGTGGCTGTCGGCAGATTCCCCGGTACGGATTAATGAACGTAAACAAAGTTTGATCTAGATAGATTACCGGTAATCCATCGACTTCGGCGGTAGGCCCCCAGAACGGATAAAAATACTTACCTACTTTCTTCTTATGAATTAATTATTAACATAGAAAACACCTAGACAGCAACAGATATGTATGTTCATACACACAAAGAATGTCCTGTGTGGTAATCGAGCCCACGACCTCGAGACGAAGTGCAGATATATTGACCTTCGCGCCATATCGGTTGGCATAATATGTATATTTAAATCTTTGAAAGCCAATCGATCCACACGCAACAGGTTTTTCATTGTAACTTATTGATGGCGTTTAAAATGTAAAGTATGTACAAAACAACAAGGATTTTTTAAGCAGTGTTTGAAGCTACACAGAATCACTGTCGACTTCCAATGGTGGAGGCAACAGTACCCACCGCCTTCAAATTCAGAGGGACTCGGTTTCAAACCCTGGGGTCCTCACCTATGGCTTTTCGAAGTTATGCGCGTAATTATCGCTTGCTCCGTGCTCCGTGCTTAGGTTGTTGGTCCCGGCTGTCATGAACATCTATGACAGTAGAGAAAATAAATAAAAAAATAAATATTAGGAACCTTCTGCCTTCTCCTTGCTGTTTATATTTTTATGTAGTTTATTTATGGGCGGCTTGATGAACTCTAACCGCAGGACGCCATACACCTGCCTCCGCCAATCCGCACTGGGTCAGCGTGGTGGAGTGTGACCCAATACCCGCACACCTTAATATATGAGAGGAGGCTCGTGCTCAGTAGTGGGACGTTAATGGGCTGTGATGATGATGTTGATTTATGTATGTTTACTAACTATTTATAACTAACTATTTCAAGTTTTCTGGTAACCCTAAGGTTAACTGGCAGCGAATGCCTTATGGCATTAAGTTCGCCTTTTGTAATACTTTTAAGTGTGCAATAAAGAGTAAATAAATATATAACATTCTGACAGCTGGTTTAACCATAGAATGATGGTTCTCCCTGGGTTGCGGTCAGATGGCAGACGCTCCATGTAGGAACTGAAATTCAGCCAAATCTGGTTAAATTAGAGAGCATACCCTTGGCCCTAAGCTTAAGTCTTTTGCAACCGGGATAATGCTAGGATATAATAACTGTTGACTTTCCCAAATAAACATTATTTTATGTAAAACAAAATAATACGCATGTAACAGTACCTACTTGTGGTATATGAAGTACAAACTTGGACCCCTTAATTGGATACTTGAGAGTCGGAAGTCACAGGGGACAGAGTATATACTTAAATATTCTGAGGACTTACCCTCCGCCCCGGTACAGAACTTGGAATTATTTTATTAAGTTCATTCTATATCACGAACTATATACTAACTATATATATGTATATATATATGTAGCGCTCGTAGCTCTGCGGTGCTCGGTGGTCGAAAACGATCACCAAAGTACAGCAGAGTTTACAGAGGTCAGTCCTTGGATGGGTGACCGTTTGTATGGCATTTGATATAGAGCGCTTCCGTGCTTCGGAAGGCACGTTAAGCCGTTGGTGCCGGTTATCACTAAATGTGGTAGTCGTTAAGCCATGTTAGAGGCCTAATGGGCGGCTTGAAAAATTCTAACAGCAGGACGCCATACACCTGTCTCCGCCAATTCGCACTGGGTCCGCGTGGTGGAGTATGACCCAATACCCTCATACCTTGATATGTGAGAGGAAGCTCGTGCTCAGTAGTGGGACGTTAATGGGCTGAGATGATGATATCACGAACTAGCGGCCGCCCGCTACTTCGCTTGACCTACATGTAATACTTCCTCTTTAATTACTCATTAAGAAGGGCTTTGTCTCGCCACTGGGCTATCGCAGCTCGGTTAGTGGCTTCTTAGTCCTCCTCAGGATCTCGCCGATCCTCTTCAGGGCTTTAATAGTTTGCGGTCTGGAAACGGCATAGAAGAGTGCCACCCCCTCTCATCTCACGGGGAGTCATAATAGTCGACGAAGAGAGATCCTATCGGATAGGATGCAGGCAGCAGCGTCATTTTGCGTACTGACTTAAACTGCGATCACCAATCCTGCCAAGTGTTGTGATCTAGATATAATCCTGTTATTTATCGAGAAGGCCTATCGCATGCTTAATGGAATAGTGGCTTAACTCAAAAAAGACGATTTTTGGGACATCACAAAAAAAGATCTGACTGATCTGAAAGATCTGAAGAAGACGGCACCTGGGGAGGCACCGACGCGGCGCGCACTAAGCGGAATGCTAGGTGGCGTATATTAGAAGGCGGGAAGCCTTAGCTGAATGGGTAGCCATAAGTTGCCTCTTACAACACCCTAGCTTTGGGTTGGTTCTATTCTTGAGCCGGAAACTACACGGCTGACGAGGCTACAGACGAGACGTGACGTTAACCTAGCTTGACTGACGGCCCCGCTGTTAACACTTTGTTAGAGAGTGAGAGCGTTTTAGAAGGGTTGGTTAAAACCCTCTTCGGCCTATTCCTAAGACACTACCGGCGGGCATATCATAGTTGATAGCCTCCCTAATTAGTGAGTATGAGTGAGAAGCAGCATTTTTAAAATACTTCTCGGAGATACCTTTAAAATGCTGCTGAATTGTGTTTAATTCTGGGTCTCTATGTAGGTCCGTATCAAGCGTTTGTAGCTCTCCTATAGAATTTTCTAAGGCTGATATGATGAATTTTCTATTTATACTATTTATACTCTATTTATTCTTCTCACAGAGCGGGGGCTCGGAACTGGCACTTAGATTCACTTACACCTAATTTTTATTTATTTGCATGTAAGTGAATCTAAGCTTCGTGATTTCAGGGTTAATATTAAATTTTTTTTTCATGTATATTTTGTTTTGACGTTTTCAAGTGCTATGAAATAAAGAACTTTTTACTTTTACTTTTTACTTTTATATTGGCTAAAGCTGTACGGGATAGAGTGAAGCTATGTAATAGCCATGTTCATTTAAGTTCTTGTTTAAATAAAATTACTGCTGGTCCCCGCCTTGACTTGTTGACTCAAAACTTTTAGTTTGCCGTCTTTACGGTAGTGTAGTGGACACTTTTCAGTCAGACGTACTTTCCGTAAAATGCCTGTGTTTTTAAAGATTTGGTCAAAATACGTTATTTAGGTACCTGATACATAAATGATATCACTGCCTCATTGCATCATTGCCTCCGCCAATCCGCACTGGGTCAGCGTGGTGGAGTATGACCCAATACCCTCGCACCTTGGTATGTGAGACTCAGTAGTGGGACGTTAATGGGCTGAGATGATGATGATGATGTTGATATCACGACTGTTTTCCCGCAGGAGTATGCAGAGGCACTTTGTATGCCCACATTTCGCCAAAGGTATTGTTGGTCCCACGTAATAGTTGGCAAGCCTATTGCCGCTTGTCGGCAACTTTTCTGTTCGCCAGAGTTTCGTCCGTTGTTCGCAGGTTGGCTTGGGCTCCTCAGATCCTGGTAGGATCCCTATATACTCTATTTCGGAACCTAATACATATTTATTTGAAGTGAAAGCTAAAATACTCAAACATTATTCAAGTTTGACTTACCAAAGCCCTTATTAACGGCTGTACTTCGGGGCAACAGATATAGGGTAATATTTTTTACATTAAGTTATGTACATTAAGTTACATGTACTCAGTGTACTAATTTCTATTGTTTTTTTTGCGGAACCCAGCTCCAATTCAAATGTAAATTTTAATTAAAATAGTTGAGGATTTGTAATTGACTTAAAGATATTTTACTATACGTAGAGTAGAATAACATTGCTGTAAATCTTCCTAAAATAAATAACGTAAACTTGAAAATGGATGCGTCCATTAGTTAATGGAAAATTAACTCCGTTTGACATGTAAAAACTAAAGCATTTTAATCGAAGGTATATTATAACAGGCACAAAAAGTAGGTGGTTCCATTATTCTAGCATTATTCGGGTTAGAAAGAAAGAAAGAAAGAAAGAAAGAAAGAAAGAAAGAAAGAAAGAAAGAAAGAAAATAAATTTATTCAGTACAAATAACATAGAAATTAAGTACACAAAAAAGCAACGATTAAATTTACACGAGCAAAATACAACATTAAACCATATACTGAAACGGTGTCCTATGCTTACGTTTATGACCCAGGATCACTGGTTTACTCAGATTGACTGAGCTCAGATCAAAGATCAAACTATGGCCCATGTTGTAAACGATTGCCTGCTGTACTCTTTTCCCGGTGGTCTTGAAGAACTTCATTTTCTGACTCCAGCTGCTGAGAAGTGGCTACGCCAACTGACGCTGTAAATTTCAATTAGGATTCAGGCAGCTCAGCGCCATACGATATGATGATGACTGAATTCAGCTATTATGCGGAGCGATTGCCGTCTCACCTCCTCATCCATCAGACATCATTATAAGCTTAAACCAGCTGTTAAGATATCTCAGCGGGACCTCAACGCCGCGGTTCTTTCCTCAGTGTTCTGGCGAGGCACGTAGTCCTGGAGCCAGGGTCTCGGCCTCAGGTGTTACAGGTTCAAAAAGGAACATGGATGGTTTTTAGTCAGTAAAAGTCTGACAGGGTGTGTCAGACTTTTACCGTCTTCCGCTCCACCGACGCGGAAGACGGTCATTTAATGATTTTCCATCCAAAAAAAAAATAAAGGGTCTCGGCTCCGCACCGAACACTGTGGTGCGGTGGCGTAGAGACGCCCAGGCTTTATAAGGCCGAAGGTGTTACAGGATCAAAGCGCTTTATCCTCGAGGCGGTCGGGCAATTCGTTATAAAAAAAAAGGTTAGGATATCAGAAGGCACTAAATTCGTAATAACGTTTGCCATCGAAGTTCTAGACAGCCGGGAGACCTTGCTTAACCAGCTTTTTAGGCAACGGAGCTGCCGATAACAAGATGTGGCATATTACTGATATCAAAACCTATGTTAAAAAACTTTGATTATGTAACCCTATACAAACTGGGCATTTAACTAAACCCCCAATCTACAAACTGTGCAGTAACATCAATATTAGCTTTAACTTTGAAAGGCCGGAGGACCGTCCAATCGAAGATAGTTTACCATTTAACTACTACAAGCCAATCGGAGTTTATTTATTTAACTGTACACGATACTCAGCGTTTATCTTTGTATACTTTGTTAACTAATAGTGGAAAAAGTTTAAAGTAAACACCTTCTACCAAAGCCCGTGTTTGTGAAAGAGTTTTCTATTTGTACACAGTTGCGAGCTTTTTATACAAGCAAATAAGCATTGCTTACTCTCGAAAAATCTAGGATTAATTACAATGCCGGTTTTCTTGTTATAAAATAAATTATCACAAAATTTTATTGTTGTGACCACTGCCATCTGTTGGTATTATATAGAACTATTTTTTTTAGCAAGCAAAGAACCGATTCACCAGCGCTTTGCGTTAATATTTGCTGTGGCCATAAGCACTGTCAGCTTATATTCATTCATAACTTCTCAGCGATATTGTCGTGAATGCAGAATATGTGTGTTTGTGTGCGTGAAATGAATGAGTGGATTTGTGTTTTGTAATACTTTTGAGTTATAAAGTCGTCAAAGATAAGTATTATTATTGCCTGTAAAGAGTATTCTTATTTTAGGCAGGTATATGGTCGGTAAATTATTGCAGTCTTAAAGATTTTTTTCGGGTGCTATTGGCGTGTTTTTTGAGTGCAAGTGATTTACTTAATTGTAATTTTCAAATAAGTCAGTTTTTCGTATGGATTGTGGAAAATTATAGCTAGATCGGTGTTGGTAATTGTGCTTGATTAAAATAAGCGCAAGGGCTATTTCTTTAGTTTTGGTGCGGTGTCTTTTAATTTGGTCATGGAAGGTCTTACGTGGTCTTCCCCTCCCAACAAATACAAAAAATGTTAGAGAAAGGGCAGGTCAAAAGTATCCTAAACCGATGGGCGTGTATGAGGAGGTTAATGAGTGTGAATGAAGCTAAAAGTGTGTGCCAAGATCGTAGCAAGTGGAAGGATGTGATCTCTGCCTACCCTTACGGGAAAGAAGCGTGACATTATGTATGTATGTATGTCTTTTAATTAAAAAATGGTAATAGTTGCAAGAATTTCTTCTTCTTAGTCTATCTGCATTTCACTATTAATCGTTCTTCTTCTTTCTCATTCTTTTTATAACATAACTAGCAGTGCCCTGCGGTTTTACCCGCGTAGTCCCCGTTCCCGTGGAAATATCGGGATAAAGAGTGTCCTATATGTTATACACGTACAATACAGTTTCATCACAATCGCTCCAGTAGTTTTTGCGTAAAAGAGTAACAAACATCCATCCACACATACAAACTTTCACGTTTATAATATTATATATATAGTAGGATTAATATTTTTATTTTATATGCATATTATATTATTCCATTCTTGACACTTACCTTTTATACTTATTGTACGGCGCTCCGCATGCGGTTGTAAGCCGCCGCTCGCCACTCGCACAGTAAAAGGAAGGAGGGATAAGATGCTATACCAGGGGGTACCCTGGCCACCAGCGGAGGGATAAGGAGTGCTGTAACAGGGGGTCGCCCTGGCCACCAGCGGAAGGGAAAGGGGTGCTGCACCAAGGGGTCGCTCTGGCCACCAGCAGAAAGGTAAAAAACTGGATGTTGTTGGATGATGTGTGAAAGTTATTACATACTAAAATTACAACCAGAATTTAATGTATACAGACATTTATTGCTTCCCTTTATATAATTTACATTATACGTTTAAAAAAAAGTTTCTACATACTAAAAATACAACCAGAATTTAATTTAATTTAATTACGAAGGTCCTGAGAGCAAAAGGTGATGGCTCAGCTTGTGCTGTCCAGCGTATACACACTACACGGCGCTGGTTTTCAGCCCCCTGTTCCCTGAGATGTATTTATGGGAAATATGTGCTAGGGGGCCACGCTTAGTTCACAACTCTACTTATCAAATAAACGAGTTTGCATTAGGCTGTGTCCCCAGTAGGCAAACTGTTAGCGGCCGACTGATTTAGTACGCCCTTTCATATATTTGTATGTATGTCCTTACAAAAAAAAAGATTTATCTATGTTAATCCGTTATTTAGTATCCATAACATAAGTTCTTAATGATATTTTTACTTTTGACAACCGATATGGCGTGGAGGTCAGTATACCTACACTTCACTCCAGAGGTCGTGGGTTCGATTCCCACACAGGACAAATCTTTGTGTGCATGACCATGAATATTTGTTTGGGTCTGGGTGTTTTCCTATGTATATTAAGTAAGTATTTACAAAAAAAAAAGTATGTAAGTATGTTTATCCGTTGTTTAGTATCCATAACACAAGTTTTTAATGATACTTATCTTGGAACTAAATAATTGGGGTTAGTGTCAGAAATATTTATTTATTTAAAAGTAATTAATATTGATTTTACGTAATCAGCACTACTTCGGTGACATCATCATCATATCAGCCACTGCTGAACATTGACCTTCTAAATAGAAAACAATCTGTTCGGGGTATTTGTCCATAATCACTTCGCTGAGCATGTGGGTTGGTGATCGCAGTTCAAACCATTACTCCATAAGACGCTGCTGCCCATCATCCGTTGATGTGTATAGTCATGAGGGTACATTTCTCATCGTTGCTACGATATTAATACCCCTATACCAATATGTGGGAAATTAATATCGTAGGGATTAATTAGTAACTTGCGGCGATCCAAGACACTCATAATTAATCCGTCTAGCGATCTGACCCGGCTCTGAGTGACTTTGGATAACCTTTCGCAATAATGTGTAAAATAAAGGGGCCTCATACAGAGTTACATTCTTAGGGCAGCTTGAACAATAGCTCTTGATTTGATTGAAGCTAAATTTCATTGCATTTATAAAATAAATAAATATTTTCTGACAATTACACCAATTATTTAGTTCCAAAATAAGTATCATTAAGAACTTGTGTTATGGATACTAAACAACGGATAAAAATACATACTTAATATACATACGAAAACACCCAGACCAGAACAAATATTCATGTTCATGCACACAAAGATTTGTCCTGTGTGGGAATCGAACCCACGACCTCTGGAGTGAAGAAATTTATTCATTTGTTTAAAGTTGAGAGGGGCAGAATAATTGAATGAATGAATGAAAATTTTATTGTACATCAAATTGAAGAGAAGTAAAGCAATGTAGAAATTACATTAAAATTAAATTGTACAATGGGCGGCCTTATCCTCACTTTCCACCTTTCACCCTCAGAAACTTAGATGTCCTCTACGACACGGCGGGTTGTAAAATTTTCGGGAAGTGCCGCAACCCCAAATATCAAATATATTTATTCCATAAACTAGTAGGTACATAGCTCTTGAAAACATCAAAATTAAATAAAAAAACAATCGAAATATGATAACAATAAAATCACGACGCTAAGATTAAAATCACTCAATCAATCACTCACTAAGACTTACATGCAACAAAACATATGAAAAAATATTTAAGTGTAAGTGAATCTAAGTGTCAGTTCCGAGCCACCGCTCTATAAGAAGAACTGGCAAGAAACTCACAGGCTATGCTCTTTTAAATTACCAATTGGTTACGTATTTAGATAACAATCTTCATTTTTCTGTGATCTATACATGTTTTATGTCATTCATATTAGAATAGCCTGCAAGAAACGGCAGTTTAATCCCAAGCATTTTTATCTGCTATATAATCTTTGAGAGAATAGTATCCCTTTGAAGACAGCTTCCGTTTTATTGTTAATTTAAATGTATGTAAGCTTAATTGGTTGGGATTATGTTGTAGAATCGCAAACGTTGACTTCTTAATAATTTGTTTATTTTTTGGTGGGTCGTAGCAGGTACAACTAATTTTGCTCATTCCTTTGCACATGGCTTCGTAGTCATCATTACAACTCAAATAATAAAAATAGGACAGGTAAACCAGGAAAAATTACAAAAACCCCAGAAAACTCATCCTCAGAAGCATGTGCACTTAAAACTTGCCTCAAAGCCGAAAGCTGTAAAGTTGACAATAAACAAACTAGTTTCAAGTGGATCATCCCAACTCCTCTCGAATAACGTGAAGTTACAAACAAAATTAAAACTTACTCGTACTGGTTTTTGTTTGCTCAAAGTCTGCAGCAAGCTTAGCCTTCTAGACGAGAGTCAGTTTTGCCTTGGCTTATTGTAATGCGATGTACACCGGTAGTAAAAGTTAAGACAGTTATTTAGGTAATTTTTTCGACTTTTCAAAATAACATAACATTTTATTTAATCCAACCAAACTACATAATAGTTTAATGGCGAATATAACACCTTTGAAGCGCTCGTAGTTCTGCGATGCTAGGTGGTCGGAAACGATCACCGAAGTAAAGCAGAGTTTACAGAGGTCAGTCCTTGGATCCGTTGCCGTTGGTCCCGATTATCACTAAATGTGGTAGTCGTTAAGCCATGTTAGAGGCCTAATGGGCGGCTTGATCAATTCTAACAGCAGGACGCCATACACCTGCCTCCGCCAATCCGCACTGGGTCAGCGTGGTGGAGTATGACCCAATACCCTCAAATCTTGATATGTGTGAGGAGGCTCGTGCTCAGTAGTGGGACGTTAATGGACTGTGATGATGATGATAATGATAACACCTTTTTAAATACATATTATATAACTAATAAAATCACAAACATAATAATTAATCCTTCACAAGCGGTTAGGAACAGCCAGAATCAAAAACATCAATAATGTTTTTTTTAACCTGTTTTTATATACTGCTGTGCTGCAGCAAACAACTTCACTTGGTATGTGGTTAAATAATTTAGGTATAAGATATTTTCTAGTCCTCTTGCCATAATAATTGCGGGCAATAGTTTCAACGAACAATCTACGAGTCGTTTGTCGCAGCACAACACTATTCGAATTTATAGTTTTGTGCTCCGTTTTATTATAATTTTCTACTGCCATTAAGTATTTAATTTTCTGACTTATCGGTAGCACATTACATTTTTTAAATAACAAATTATAATCATTTCTACATCCCTTTTTCACATAAAGTGCTGAATCGTTTTCGTTCTATTTTATTACACATACATACATACAATCACGCCTATTTCCCCAAAGGAGTAGGCAGAGGAATATTATACGCCCCCAGTTTGTCTCTTTTTATGTTGGTCCCAGTTAATAGGTGGCGAGCCTATTGCCGGTTACCAGGATATTTAAATTTCGCCGCTCGCGAAAGCCTCGTCCGCTGATCAGCAGGTGCACCACTTGCAGGTGAGGTTAGCTTGGACTCCTAAGATGTTGACAGGATCCTTATACACCCTTATATCCTTTTATCCAGCTTGAGTATATCACGCTCACTTATATGTTTCCGCGGTGGTAGCGTCATGCGTCGGATCGTTGCGCTCCCTAAAATATGGTTGAGCGTAACGCGTTTGCTCATGTCTACTATGTTTATCCGTAATTATGTTAATATTGGTAAAAAAAGAGTTCTGTCTCCCTTTTTTTTTCAAATCTTGTGACTGCAGAACACAATTGTTTTAATATTATGTATTTTAATTGTAACTGGCGGGAGAAAAAACCAACCTTGACGATTTTCTTGCCCGTTCTTTTACGATCAAGCTCCCGCCCGCAGTGAATGGGCGCGTTAGTTTATAAGTATGACATTCATAAGAGCTCTATTGAGCCAAATTTGAATAAATGAATTTTTAATTTAATTTATACCAGCCTTATAAAGTCCACTGCTCAAAATTATCCGCCCCAATAGATTACATTCTACTGGGGATATTTTTCAGATCTAGCAAGTACGCAGGATGACGCTGCTGCCCATCGATCCGGTAGGATTTCTCTACATCGACTTCCCATGAGCTTAGAGGGGCCACCCCCTATTCTAGACCGGTACCAGGCAGCACAACTACTTAATACCTTTTGTCACGACAAATTAGGAAAAATTATATACTTATCAAAGCTTAATGATTATTAATATCTTAGCTACCCTACGTCTGAATATAGGCTACCCGATTTAAGATTTTATTGAATAAATAAATAACGAATTCTATACGCCAGCAGACCTCTGAGCATCGCTGTTTATAATCAATAAGCTTAATAATATTCCCAAGCAGATGGTTGGAAGATTCCGCTCCGAGGAGCCAATACTCTGGAATTATTACTGTCCGATCTTCGTAAATTTCTTTTACCGCATAAACAACCCCGGCGATCTGTAAGTTACTTATCCGATAGCTACTGGCATTCTGAATCAGCTGGTACGTTTGTTCGTTGTTATTTTTACGTAATTTATTATGAAATGTAAAAATTTGGGATTTATGTAATGAATGATTGATTAAATAAATAATTTGATGAATGAATAAATGAATGAGGGAGTAAATAAATAACAAATTGAATGAGTAAATAAATGATGCGATGAACTAATGAATGCCAATGTAGGATAATTCCGCTCCATGGAACGAATACTCTAGAATTATTACTGTCCGTCCTCAATATATTTTTTTTATCGCAGATTTAAACCAGGCTAGCAGTAATCAGTTGGATTGTTGATTTTTAAGCTAAATGTATGTTAGTACTATTTTTTTTTTAATAATATGATACATAAATAAATGTATAAAGTATGGAATAAATAGTTTATTATAAGATTGACTGAACAAACGTGAGTTAAACAATAGAAGATTAAAAGTAAAAGAGCTTAATTGAGCCTGGTTTATTCTAAAGGTTGAAAATGATTAATTCAGCCTGTTTTCTTTAAGATGAACTTGTGAAAATCGCTTGTACTTAGCAACAGGAAATCATTAAAATGAGAGCTAGCTACGGAAAGTTGGCCAAAAACTCATGAAGACTTTGCTTTCCGCCATTGTATGAACCCGTTTTTAGGTTTAAAGCTCGACGGTTTGCTTCCCACACACGACAAATGTTTGATGAATAAATATAGATATTTGTCTTAAAGTTTTCTACATAAATACATATAATACATTCACGCCTGTTTTCCGATCGAGTAGGCAGAGGCATATTAGAAAGTTGGTCCTACGTAATAGATGGCGAGCCTATTGCCGCTTACCGGGCACTGTTATATTCGCCAGAGCCTCGTCCGTTTATCGGCAGTTGCACCACTTGCAGGTGAGGTTGGCTTGGGCTCCTCAGGTTTTCTACGTATTATATATGGGTAAAATAATTAAGTACTTTGTTTGTTTACCCAAATCATGCGTACAAATAGTTTTGGGTTAAAAGCGAAATGTGAGATGTTCAATATTATTTATTTTATGCAGAAAATGTAACGTTTATGTATTTTAAATGACTTGTGAGCGACGCAAACAAAGTCCCATGCTAGATCTAGTTCTTAATAAATATAGTCTTCTGAATCCATCTTGTTTGCTCGTTCATATAATCTATAGACCAGGGGACAGGAATGCAGTTTTAAAAAATTTAAAAGATATTATATTAAATATAATAATTTATTTTGATACCAGTTCTCTAATGTCCCATGTACATGCAAAATCTAATAGAATAAATACAGCCGCCTACGACCTCGTCCGCGTGGCTTGTATATAATCCTTCCTCTTGAATCATCTATTAAAAAAATCGTTGTGTAGTTTTAAAGATCTAAGCATACCTAGGGACAGACAGACAGACAGACAGAAGAAACCGATTTTGTTGTATACTATGTAGTGATGTCGAATTATAATATGTAATTTAAACGCATTAGTAAAATAACAACTTAACGTAACAATAATTAAGTCAAGGTGATATTTTGAAAATCGTTGCAAAATCCGACTGCTGGCTGAAATAACTTCGAACCACAAAAAACAGCAAGTTTAGTTATTTTAATAGTGTAGTATTTTATATCATCAATTTGTATTTTTACGTAAATAGTAAAAATACAAATTAAATACGAAATTACGTTAAGTAAATCGGTAAACAAAAATTGTTTACGCACTGCTTTCTTGCCAATAAGGGGACCGAGAGGGGAGCGTGGGGCTCACTGCGCCATAATCAATAAGCTATACGTGACCACGGCAGTCCTACCCAATAAAAAACTTCCAACGACGCCTACCGCTGTTGAAAAGCTACCGCTTCTGGCACCCTGCCCGCGGCCAACGTCACCCGGATCAGAACCGGGAGGGCCTCCTTAGAGAGGCGCAATGTGAAGCAACTCCCCCCTACAACCTTGTGCGGCCATGGCGTAACTGGCCGAGTTCTGGGTGGGTCTATGTGGCTAGATGGAAGGGCTGCTGGACAGTCCCTCCTAGCCCACCCGCTGCGCCAGTAGCGTAGCCGGAGAGAGAGCCGACCCCGCTCCCTCTCGCGCCCCGCAGCCTTCTTCTGCGACATCACCACTTGGCAAAGCGTCCCACGCCGTCTCGCTGTCGACCATCTTTTGCATGATTGCATATGCTAACCACACCTGCAAATAGTGCCCCTGCCGATAAGCAGAAGAGGCTCTGACAATTCAAAATATTCCGCCAATAGGCTCGCCACCAATTCAGTGGGATCAACCACATCTTGCCTAATTATTACATAGTACTTTAAAACGTCAAAATTAAATATAAAAAGCAATCGATATATGATTACAAAATCACAAATCTTAAATTAATTTACATGCAACAAAAAATAAATGTATGAGTAAGTGAATCAAAGTGCCAGTTCCGTGCCACCGCTCTGTAAGAAGAACTATCAAAAAACTCACAGGCTATTTTAAATTATCAATTGGTCAGGTTTGTAGATTTTTACGTCTGAATTATATTTATAAGGCAGTTTTTTGAAAAACTTTGCATAGTTCAACTACTGGCTTAAATTACTTCCGACCGCAAAAACAGAAAGTGTGAAAAGCATTACATGTTTAATTTAAACGCTGAAATAAAACTTCTGAATGCAGCTAGTGAGAAAGTAGAAATAATTATACTTCAGTAAACACCTTATAGAAAAATACAAAAAATAAACTTACTAGCATATCAAAGCAATAACTATACATAATTATGTTGCAAGTTGCTAGGTGGTTGTGGTGAATCCTTGGATAGGTGACCGTTTGTGTGGCGTTATCACGGGTGATTATTAGAATATAGGTTATTTTTATATCTAATTTCATTTCACCGATTTTTATTTACTTTTTTCAATTAATCGCTGTTCAAAATACGTTTATTCAAAAAAATCTCCTAAAGTTGTTTTGATTACCAGAAAAACGGTATATCGTACTGACATTTCATAAAAGTATAAAGTTATGGATAAAACTCTTCGTAAAACATGTTACAATACGCATATGAACTCAAAATATTTTTTCATATAATACCTTTTTATCGCAGTAGCCGTTGACGATAAAATGTGTTGCGGTAAGTTCTAAATTAAGTAGAAAAAAAAACCGCAAACTGGGTTAGTTAATAATACTTTATTCAATAGATTACATTTGAGTATCGTACTTTCAATGTACATTATTTATTGAAGTCGAAATTGATGTTTCAATTATTTTGCAAACTGAAACTTACGTTGAAACAAAAACATTATTTCGATAAATTATACACATGAAAATAAATAACGGTGAACTGTGTTTGTAGATAATTATTATTCGGGCCTTAAATAATATAGCCTAATTTACGAATTGTAAAATATTGTTCAAAAAGTTCTGCGAACCGTTTATGCGTAATTAAAATAGTTGAAAGGAATTGCGATAAAAGGATGGATTTCCTATTGTCACTATATGTGGTAGACGTTAAGACTTAACACCGCTTTTGGAAAAAGTTCAGAAGGCATTCCTTAGGTTTTTGTATTAGCGAAGATACAGTTACTACCCTTATCTGTTTCCTACCAAGTTTCTCCTTGGCCAATTAGAATACAATTCTTTAGAGGTGAGAAGAGCCTGTGATCAAATCATCACTATAATAAAATTTTACGTGATAGAATAGACTCTCCTGATCTTCATGGTGTCGACTTTGTACACTTGATAATTATTATAGGAGCAGGAAACATAAACTGTTTGCTGTGCCAACCTGCCGAACCGTAGCCCGCTCAAAATCACCCATTCCGCGGACACTCAACGCACTTAATGCCATCCTGGATGCAGCACCCGACTGTGATTTGTTTGCGGATGGATGGCCTGAAATTTTGTCAGTGTGTCTGAGGTATTGTGAGAGAATGTGATAAAAGAAGTTTTTATGTGTGAGATTTTATATTATATTAAACTTTTACTGTTTTTGATAAAGTGTAATTGGTCTGAATAAATAAATAAATTACATTAAATAATTATTAGAAAATTCTGACAGCAGGATACTACGTGCTGACTTCCGCCAATACGCACTGTTTTCGCATGTTGGAGTATGACCTAATACCTTCTCACCTTGTTCCGTAAGTTAAGTAGGACGTTAATGGGATGAAATTAAATTATATAATATAACTTAGCCTAATGTAGCATAGTTTAGTGTAGCGCCTAGTGTGGTTGTCACCGAAATGTGTAAATAGATGTAAATAGGTGGTATTGAAACCAATTTTATTAAAATTATAACAATCCTACTAATACCATAAATTTGAAAGTTTGTGAGTATGTTTGTAGGTTTAGTTTGTTACTCTTTTACGCAAAAACTACTGAACGGATTTCAATGAAGTTTAGCACGCAGGTAGTTTATAATCTGGGTTAAAACGTAGGATACTTTTTATCCTGTTACTCCCATAGCTGACACCACAAGGCGCTTCTAGTGATTATTCATTCCACTTCTTTCATATTGACATTGGTACGCACTGCGTTTGGCAAAATATGTAGATAATAATAAATAAATATCCTCTTACAATCACACCAATTATTTGGCTCCATGATAAGTATCATTAGGAACTTGTGTTACGGATACTAAAGAACGGATAAACATATTTATTTACTTTTTTTTGTAAATAAATACTTAAAATACATAGAAAACACCCAGACCAGAACAAAAATACGTGTTCAAGCACACAAAGATTTGTCCTGTGTGGGAATCAAACCCACGTCCTCAGGAGTGGAGTACAGGTAAACTGACCTCCACGCCATATCTATTCCATATATATTCTAATATTCATTATAGCAATCACATGTTCCTTTTTTTATGTGAATAAATTTGTTTCAATTAATTTCATTATGTACCGCAGATATACATTTCTTACAACAAAAAATAAACATGGTCTCTTATACTATAAAATTGGTCAAGTATCAAGAAACCATATCACGTTAGGGCGGCTGCCGGTTGTATTGGATTTGGGTCACGTCCCCTCTTTGTGTTTACTTCGTACGGTGTCTCTTATTATTGTTAGGGCTCCGCGCTCTCTTTGGTTCTTCGTGCCCTTATTTAGCTAATTATTTATTGGTACTGTCAGCTACATATAATTGGTAACATTCAAAGCCCCATAAAGATCGACACACCTATCTGGGGGCCTACTATGATCTTCGGTACGAAACTTCGGAGACAAACGAACAGAAAACGAAGTTTCACTTGTGACCCTATTCTGATTTTATTATATTTATTTTGTTTCTTATGTATTCTAATTAAATTTCTTTTTATTGCTTACAACTCTGTTTTGCATTCTAAAGCTTAGAGTATGATGTGAACAATGTTACTGGTTATACAATTATTGAATACATTTGAATCATATGCTGTACACTAGCTTTAAGTGTTGTTAGTAATATATATTGCGCCGTTGGTCCCGGCTGTCATGAACATCTATGGCAGTCGTTATTAGGAAGTCAGTGCCTTCTAACAGACTGACAGCTGGTTTAACCATAGAATGATGTTTCCCTCTGGGTTGCGGGGGTCAGACGGCAGTCGCTCTATGTAATAACTGAAATTTAGTCAAATCTGGTTGAACCAGTTAGCAGACCCTTTTTTTTTTTTTTTTACGTCGGTAACAAAATTTTTTACGCAAATTTACGCACTGCTGGGTGTGGGAATCACCACCGGCAGACACGACCGCCAGCAGTAATACCCACTAACAATCTTCCGACGACGCCCGCCGCTTGTTGAGAAAGAGGCGGGGCGCCAGTACCTGGGTTGCAGCTCTGACACCCCGCCCGCGGCCAACGTCCCCCGGACCAAAACCGGGAGGACCTCCTCAGAGAGACGCAGTGGACGCGCCCCTCCTACCTCCTTGTGCGACCATAGCGTGTTGTGTGACCGACTTCTCGGAGGGTCCATGGTTAGACAGCAGGGGCCCCTGCCCCCGCTGCCTAAGACCCTCCTGGCGCTGCCTGACGGGCCCTACTGGCCCGCCCGCTGCGCCCTCCACAGATCCCTCTTAGTTTCCCCCCCGGTAGTCAGTACTAAGGGCACCCAGAGTCGCCAATCTCTGGGTGTTACCTTTTCGCTGGCGCCTCCTGATCCCTACCGGGAGGTACTCAGCCCCCCACCACAACAAGGTGGAGACCAGTCGGGGGGGCAGTTAGCAGACCCTGGGCCCTAAGCTAAAGTCTAGGGAAACCGGGATATAGCTAGGATATAATGATACATGAGGAATATATGTCGGGTACATGCTGTTTGTTTTTAATAGATATTTTAAAAAAACGCTTTGTTTTTTGCATACAATGTTCGTATCGGCATCCGAAACTTCGCAAATGAATGTGCGAAATAATGAGCTGTTATCAAGAGCGTTAGGTGTTCCCATATTTTTAACGCTGGCTGTACACTTAATATGAGACCGCGAGAAAATGTAGACACTAATACTAAGACTTTATTTCAAGTTTCGAACCTAAATGAACTTAACCAACATTTTTCTGGTTTCCCTGTGAAGTTGTCTGATGCTGTGAAGTCCTCCACTCTCTCTTTAATTCACGCCTCTTCGCGACCCAACTGTGAATTATTTACCTTCCGTGCTATTGCTGAGGGGGAAGTTAGAAAGAGTATTCTTGCCATCTCTTCCAAAGCCATGGGTAGTGACGGGATATGTCGTGATATGCTTTTACCATTAGTGGATGACATTGTGCCGATTCTCACACATATTCTTAACTTTTCTTTGACGACTAATGTATTTCCTAGTATGTGGAAGCTTGCTCATGTCACTCCCATTCCAAAAATCTCTAATCCTAAATCATGTTCTCACTTCCGACCTATTTCTATCCTGCCTCTCCTTTCCAAAGTTTTAGAAAGTGCTGTTCATAACCAAATTTTTTCATATTTGTCACGAAACCAACTTATTAGTCCCTGCCAGTCCGGATTCCGTCATGGCCATAGCACTGTAACATCACTTCTAAATGTCACTGATGATATTCGCCAGGCTAAAGACAGAAAGATGCTTACCGTTTTAGTATTATTGGACTTTAGCAGCGCTTTCAACTCCGTCAATTTCGATATTCTCCTAGCAATCCTCACCTCTCTTAACATCTCCTCTTCGGTGGTAGCATGGATTTCTGGGTACTTACATGACCGCTATCAACGCGTTAGGTGCCACGACGCCTTCTCTGAATGGGTTTCCTTATCTGCTGGCGTCCCTCAAGGAGGAGTTTTATCCCCTCTTCTGTTTTCAGTATTTATTAACGCGGTGACCAAAGTTATTTCAGGGAATTACCACTTGTATGCTGATGATTTACAAATTTACAGCCACTTTGATGTAACAAATACTCACTCTGCCATTGAAGCAATCAATGCTGATCTTCGAGCTGTAAAGATGTGGGCAGACTCTTTTGGGCTTGTTGTTAACCCTTCCAAGTCGCAGGCGATGGTGATAGGCAGTACTAGAATCCGTAGCAAACTTTCATGTTACTCTTTGCCTAAGGTGGTTTACGGTACATCGCATATTGAGTTCGCTGCTCAGGCTAAGAATCTTGGTCTTACACTTGACTGTGACCTTTCCTGGGGTGCACATATTAATGAAGTTAGTCGCCGTATGCACTTCTCCTATCATTCTCTCAGGCGACTGCAATATTTCCTGCCATTCAAAACGAAAATTATGTTGGCTCAAACTCTGCTGCTGCCTGTTCTGGACTATGCTGACGTTTGTTACCTGGACGCTACAGAGGTACTACTTAACAAATTGGAACGACTCCAGAACCTGGCAATTCGATTTATTTTTGGGCTTAGAAAATTTGATCATGTCTCGGAATACCGCGCTAAGCTAAAATGGCTCCCCATTCGGCTTCGCAGAGATATGCATATCCTTTGTCTCGTTTATAAAATTCTGAATTTTCCTCAACTCCCCCTTTATTTACGATCTCGGTTTACATACCTGTCTTCCACATCCCGTCCCAAGCGCTCCTGTGTTACTAAAACACTTGAGTATCCTTCCTTTAATACTAAATTCTTCCGAAATTCATTCACTGCCCGTGGTGCACAGTTGTGGAATAAGTTGCCAAGTGATGTCCGGGACAGTCCGTCAATTGTGTCTTTTTAAACAAACTGAAAGAAGCACTTGCTATCGAGCTAGTCATTATGATTTTTGTTTATTTTATATTTTTCTTTGTATTTATTTATGTATATAAGTAGGTTTATATATCTGATATGTATCTTATATCATATTTTTGTATATGTGTATGTGTAATATTATCATATTGTAGTCTGTTATTAATGCCCGCTAACTATCTCTCCCACTTCAGTTAAGGTTGACTGGAAGAGATTTCTTTTAGAAATAAGTCCACCTTTGTACATCGTCTTTTTCACATAAGGCTTTTTTGTTATTGTTTGTTTTTGTGCAATAAAGAATATATATAAACGGCTTGTTAGCTGAACCTAACGACGATTGTATACAGGCTGTCCCAGAAACGAGTGTCAAGCGAAAGTCCAAAGATAGAGCACTTTTTGGGTACCCGAGTCATCCCCATGTAAATTTCGCAATTTCTCTCAATTTTCGAGACATAATTTTTCTATATAAGCTAAAAAGCTATAAAGATATAAACTATAAAAGTATATTAATTTATGTAATTCAATATTTTTAATGTTGCGAAAGAATCTGCAATGGTTGTCCTTTTATAATTAAAATTGTTTGCTAGCAGCTATGCTAGTAGCTATACCAACTATGATAAAAATAATGAAAATGTTAGGATTCAGTGAAAAATTTACTTTAAAAATTTTGCTCAGTTAATAAAACAAAATTTGAACTTTAAATAAAAACCTTAAACAGGTTGATTTATGACTCCAAAGTAATTGTATAAAGTCTTCCCCTAATCTGTTACGTCGTGAGTGTTTTAAATGTAATACAGGAAGTGTAGGTAGTAAAGTACGTCGACTCCTCACGTTGATCATCAAGCGTTTCTGTCAAGTGTCGTAATATTCTGAGCGCTGCGGCGAAATCGAATTTACCCCCATCAGTCATAGTGTAAGAATGACAGCATAAACATGCAAGCTGTGTTTGAAACAAAGTCAAAAGTCAAAGTCAAAAGTCAAAGTCAAAGTCAAATTGCAATTACGGTTAAAACAGTGATCATAAAAAAGAACCAGTACCTTATATGAACCCTGTCAGGGTATTGCAAAAAATATTAACAAAGTAGTTATAATATTGTCATAAATTATAAAAAAAAAAATATATCAGTAGACAATATTTTTTCTCTTTAAATAATAAGTAAAAACAAAAAAAATATCATTTTTATTTCCTTCTATCCCGGCCTGATATGCAGTCATTGCTGTCCAAAAAATGTGAGCGTATCTATCGTGAAATTAAGCTAATATTTCCGTAACTAATCACTGTTTTGTATAAAAATGTTAAACTATAAACAAAATAAATGTAATTATATGTTTTAAATTGTTTTACTTGTCTCATTGCACTGCGCCCCGTCGCCTCAGAATGACAAATTGTCGCCGACATGACGCGTCTGTGTTATCTTTGATTTTGCACACTACTTGCTCCATTTATTGTTTGTCACTGTACAGTCAGCTTACTAATATTTTTTTAAATTTAAATTAGAAAGAAAAGAAACTTATGTTTATAGAAAAAGAATTTAAGTAGGTTTATCAATTAAATGTAAAATTCGATAAAACTTAATAAAAATAATTTTTTATTCCCTTTCTGCGAACTGTGCTTAGTTTGGGTCTAGGTGGCGTTGTGTTAAAAGTCCAGGAATATTTATTTATGATACAAAATACAAACTAAACATACTTTATATCTAAAACATTTTAACAAATAATTGTGCTTTGACATTTTACTTACATTGTGCTTTCATATTTAAAACATTTCAACAAATAACTGTGCTATCAATTTATTATTTATTTTACTTTAATTAAAACGGTGTACAAAACCAATTACAGTAATAAAAGGTAACAATCAATTTTAAAAATACAATTCAACACTTACAAAACTAAACTCAGCAACAATAATTCAATTAATTAGATTAAATTTAAACAAATTAATTAGATAATATGAAAATAAAATGATATGACATTTTACTTACATTATGCCGATGTAACTACTATAATATGAGAGCATTTTCATATATGTACATAGCTACACGCCTTGTTCCCATAGGGGTAGGCAGAGACACATCCTTCCTCTTTCTACGACCCTGGCACATTACTCATTAGCCTTCTTCAGTCGGTTTAGGGTCGGTACTTTTGTACCAGGCCTTTCTCCAAAATGTTTCTTGTGTATTTGGTATTTGAAAATCTTACGCCGTTTTCCCTTATTTATGCACTTACATACAAAACAGTTTATGTAAGTAGGCTTAACCTCATAATAAAACTGATGTAGACTAAAACATTTAAAAATTCCCCCACCATGGGGGCCCCACAGTGTGCTGACATCTCTTTAAGGCGCGCGTGGAACACGAACGCGCCATCAACGCGGCTTGTCGTCTATGGAAGACGGACGGGCGGTGAGTTACCCATTACTCACCGCCCACAAGCCAAGAGTCGTCTCGCGGCTCCCGACGTCTCGGGCGTCCACCGCGGCGGAGAGGCCTATATCTACCATTGCCAACTTTTAAAACTTTGGTTAAAAAGCAATTTCTTCAAAAGGGGTATTATAATGCAAATAATTACGTGTTAAATAAACAAGTTTGGGATTCACATTTTCAACTTGTATTTGTATAAATTAGAATAAAAAGTCAACCAGATCATTGTTGTGACCATCCCCTATTCAACAAATTCAGCTCAGTTTCACATTACATACTTACTTCACTATGATGGAAGGTGCCCTTAGTGCTACTTTATTTATTTATTTATTTAATACACACACGGAAATACACAAACAGAAAAACTAAGAAACATTGGGTACAGGGCACAGCTTATTTCAAAAAGAAATATCTTCCCGCTTGCCCGCGAAAGGAAAATAAACTTAAGATTAAACTAGCTTTTTTCCCCCAATTTTTTATTGTATTACAATGCTATGTGCATTCAACACAACATCATACAACAAATATAGGGGAAAAAAAAAACAATTATACATTAGAAAAGAAAAAAATATATACAAAGTATATAATATACTAACGAAAGAAACAGAACTTTATTTATTACACCTTGTGTAATAAAATGTGTGTATTCTTTATTGTTATATTTAATTAATAATGTAAAACAACAGTGAGTTTCTTGCCAGTTCTTCTCACAGAGCGGTGGGTCGGAACTGGCACTTAGATTTACTTACGCTTAAATGTTTTTAATTTATTTTTGCATGTAAGTAAATCTATGCTTCGTGATTTCAGTGTAATCATATTTGATGTTGACGTTTTCAAGTACTATATAATAGTTTATAAAATAAAAGTTTTTCAATTGACATGTCATCGGATCAGGCGGCAGACCATCAGTCACATTGAAAGTCTATGGGAGAGGACTATGTCTATGATAGAACCCCGGTAACCTTCAATATGTGTAATTTGAAAGAAAACAAAAACAACGTGCTGAAACAAATTAAATAAAAGTAATTAACAATTAAAAAAATATATATATTTTATGTCCAAATTGTAATCAATTCTGTTGAATTTATCTACACTAATATATTATCATAAAGAGGAAAGATTTGTATTTTTCCTAATGTATAAACAATTATACATTAGGAAATAAAAAAATATGTACAAAGTACGAAAGAAACAGAACTTTCTTCTTCTTTATTGATTACGGCTTCTAGGAAACCTTTCAATATATTTAAATATTCACTGGGTGTGTTCTATATTGTTTTATTTAATTGATAATGTAAAACAGCAGTGAGTTTCTTGCCAGTTCTTCTCACAGAGCGGTGGGTCGGAACTGGCACTTAGATTTACTTACGCTTAAATGTTTTTGTATTTAATTTATTTTTGCATGTAAGTAAATCTATGCTTCGTGATTTCAGTGTAATCATATTGTTATTTATATATGATGATGACGTTTTCAAGTACTATATAATAGTTTAGGAAATAAAAGTTTTTTAATTGAAATGCTATCGGATCACGTTGAATGCAGGTGGCAGATCAGTGGAAGTCTATGGAAGAGGACTATGTCTATAATAGAACCCCGGTAACCTTCATATATATTGTTTATATATTTATTTATTTAAATCCTAATGACATTACTATTACAGAAATCTAATCCTAAGGCAATAATGTAAATAATAAAAATAAAATAAAAAATTTACTTAACTATCTTATCCTAATAACAACTACTTATAACATAATACCCTTTTTTTTTTTTCGTCGGTAAAAAAAATCTGTTTACGCACTGTCTCCCGGCCAATGGGGGGACCAGGAGGGGAGTGTGGGGCTCACTGCGGCAGACGCGACCACCACAGTCCTACCCACTAAAAAACTTCCGACGACGCCCACCGCTGTTGAAAAAGGGGCAGGGGGCCAGTGCCTGGGTTTGTAGCTTCTGGCACCGCGCCCGCGGCCAACGTCCCCCGGATCAGAACCAGGAGGACCTCCTCAGAGAAGCGCAGTGTGTCGCGCCCCTCCTACCTCTTTGTGCGGCCATGGCGTAACTGGCTGACTTCTGGGAGGGTCTATAGCTAGACGGAAGGGGCCCCCTGCCCCAGCCACCTAAGACCTTCCAGGCGCGGCTGGACGGGCCCTCCTTGCCCGCACGCTGCGCCAACGGCGTAGCCGGAGAGAGAGCGGATTCCGCTCCCTCTCCCGCTATGCGGCCTCCTTGTGACATCACCACTTCGCAGAAGGAGGCCATCGCCTCCCACGCCGTCTCGCTGTCGACCATTATTCGCATGATGGTCGGCAGCGAGAGAGCGACTCCACCCAGAGCCGCGGTAAGCGTCGCCCGCGGCCCCGCCCACCCGTGCCCGGAAAGCACCTGCGTGAGCCGGAAGGACATCGACCCCCACCGACGGCCGACCCATCGCTCCAAGATGGGCCCGACCGCCTCGAGGATACGGCGCCTCGAACCTTCGGCACCCTCGGCACTCCTCAAGAGCTGCCGCCGTCAAGCGCCCAAAACCTGCGTCTGAGCGTCTCTACGCCACCGCACCACAGTGTCCGGTGCGGGGCGGAGACCCTGGCTCCGGGATTGCGCGCCACGCCAGAACACCGCCGAGAGAACCTCGGCGTCGAGGTCCCACGGAATAGACCCAGCGAGCGCGCATGTCACCTCATGGGAGATGGTGCGATACCCCCTAGCAACACGAGTCGCCATAAAATACCCTACAGATGACCCTTGTGAATTCACTCAAAGAACACGAAAACAAATCTATCTATCCTGCTACTGCATTGAGTACACCCAGTGCTCGTGTGAACGGCGCCAGGTTAACAAGTAGGTATAAATATATATATTTTATGTAAAAATTGTAATCAATACCGATGAATTTAATTTTATATAATTTCCTAACATCTCATTTATTTTAATTCATTCATACATACATAACGACCGATATGGCGTGGTGGCGAGTATACCCGCATTCCACTCCTGAGGTCGTGGGTTCGATTCCCACACAGGACAAATATTTGTGTGTAAAAATATGTATTTTCGTTCTGGTCTGGGTGTTTTTCTATGTATATTAAGTATGTATTTCCAAAGAAAAAAAAAGTGTTTATGTATGTTTATCCGTTGTTTAGTATCCATAACACAAGTTCTTATTGATACTTATCTTGGAACTAAATAGTTGGTGTAAAAGTCAGAAATATTTATTTATTTAATATCACGCCTGTCTCCCCGAAGGGGTAGTAATTCAATTGGTAATTCATTCTATTATTTTTATTTTGTGTACATGTGTGCTCTGTATCGACAATGTTGTGTACGCCTGTTATTGGTTCCCATGTGTGTCCGAAACCTATTCCTTTACTAAATGTTAAAGTATGCATTTGGACTTGTTGGAGTACCTATATAAATAAAAAAATAAATATGTCGGCGTAGCAATTTGAAAATATGTGCACAATTAATGTTAAAACGGCAGAGTGGACTATTTTGGACCGAATGATGATTATGATGATGTCGGAGTAACATATGGTCGGACCTCAGTTTTGGACTCAAAGTACTGCACTAAAACTGATGATTTATCGATATGACACTATCTGAGGACAACACTAGCACTGATCCTTAAACAAAATTAGGTATGTCCCTCGCTACCCTAGTTGCTGGGATAAAATAATGATATACGGTTATGAGAATAAAAGGCTGCGGTTAAGAGAATAGCGATTTTTTATTTCCTAATTCCATACTTATATTAATGTCATGTAATTAACTACTACCATAGAAATCTAAATAATAAGACTCGAGAAGTGGTTTATGCCGCCTCAAACTATCGAATTTTACTATAAATTTTACATTAAAGTACACACATGACTATTAAAGAATACACATTAAAAACTCACATTAATGTACACAGATTAAAACACGCACATTAACGTACACAGATTAAAATACGCACATTAAAGTACACATATTAAAATACGCACATTAAAGTACACAGATTAAAATACGCACATTAAAGTACACACAAGCATACATATTGTCGCGCTTGTTTCGCATAACGTACGCCCACATTTCGCCATTCATATTTAATGGTTCTTCTTAGGAAATAGGTGGAGAGTTTTTTGCCGCTTACCAAAAACTATTATGTGTGCAAGAGCCTCGTTCGTTGTTCTGCAGGGTCATTACTTGCAGATGAGGTTGGCTTGGGCTCCTTAGCCAGTTATATTACCATTGTTTTATAAGGCTATCCATCCTATCTATAATGTAGGGTGAATAATCATAATAAGCATATCTATTGATTAAGAGTTGAAAAATATATTTATTGAAATACCGCAATATATTAAAATCGCTCGCTTATAAAACGACCAAAGCTTTTCCGATATCAGTAACGGACGCCAGACACGACCAAAGATATTTCACACAAGACCAATTTTCCGGTCTGCGTGAGAGAGAAAAATTAAAAATTAAAATGTTTATGTTACTTGGGAAAACATATTGTATTGATTTTAAGAGTAGTTTGTTTGTTTTTATACATTGTCGTTTTTCTGGGAAAACCCCGTAAATAAATGGTTACCTAGTTATAGGCAAATGATAGTTCAGATAAAAAAAAAAATATTAAGAAACATATTAACTTAAGTTTTTGTGTTTCGATTTCATGCTATTGTATTTCGCAGACGAAGATCATGAAAAACTGAGTTGATTATTAGTGTTTACTCATTTTGTGAAAAAAAGTTATTTACTGGGTTTTCTCAGAACAACGACGACATGTTTTCGGAGTAATTAAATAAAACTAGCTGAACCCAACATAATTAGGGAGATAAAAGCATCTCGTCTTCGCTGGCTGGGATATGTGGAGAGGATGGGTGAGGATCGTACGGCCCCCCCTTCCCGGATAAAAACTGTCGTGGTGAGGGGGGGGGGGCTGAGTACCTCCAGCTGGGGCGGAGGCCGGAAAAGACTCTCGCGGATCTCGACATCAGGAGCAGGGGACCCCTGCTGCTAACCATGGACTCTCTGGGTCCAACCCATGTAGGAGGTAGGAGGGGCGCGTTTGAGGTGATCCTCCCGGTTTTGGTCCGAGGGATGTTGGCCGCAAGCAAGGTCTCAGACGCTTTAACCCAGCTCCTGGCCTCCGTCTCTTTCTACCGACGTAAAACAAAAAAGGATCCCTATACACAATTTTTGTAAAAATTATAAAACATGAAATTTATAGCAAAAGCATCACATACTTTCTTACTCTTGCACGGCACACTATCTGATATAGATTTTATAGGAAATATAAAATACTGCACACCGAGTTTTTCTCAACAAATTAGAGAGTCTCGTCCGCACAGTCTATTTATCACTGATTGCTCGGATACGAATGCAGGTAAACGCGTACCTCTCTCACGTATCTTTCTTTCAATGACAACTCAAAGGGCATTGACATATTTGCACTCTCTCCACATAAGTATAAGCGGGAGATATTGCAAGCACTGGCACCAGTAGAATATAGCACATAGATAGATAGATAGAAAATTCTTTGTTGTACACCAAATTAAAAATAAAACAAGACAACAATTGCAAAAGAAAAGCGATACAATTGGCGGCCTTATCGCCCACACATAACCACCACATAATGTTTTTTACTCGCTTTGTCTATTTTTAAATGTATACATAAATCTAATCCTATCAACCTTTTGTATTTCAGGATAAAATATTATTGAATTTATTATTAAATTAAGCAATATGTCTTTAATTGATTAAGTTAAGTTTCGTTTTATCTGTTTAAGATTCTGTCGTGGATAACGTCGCTGGTTACGCAAGGAACCAAATTTAGTTTTAGTCGTTTTAATATTATACATTATGTAACTGTTTGTTGTCCTAAATATAATAAAATACTATTCAATTGTATAACCACAACCTGCACTTCATAAAACTGTTTAAAATAAAATATATTTCAAATATATGTTCAGAGGAGGGGATTGTCCGTCAGTCTGTCAGTTAGTGACTCAAACGAGCCTTCTAAAAGGCAACGAGGTTTAGAAGAATGCCGCAAGAAACGAGTCTTGGCTTTTTTCAAACTAAGTCTTAAAGTCTAATACAATAGAATATAGAACATTTATAAATATACATACATATTAGGTCGGGGAAAAAGTCTTTTCGCATAACGTAGGTATAAACTTATTATAAATTTTTTTTGACTGTACTATTTGTGTCTGGCTGGTTTTGGTAACATTAAAAAGGTTCCATTATAAAGAAAAGAAAAAAATAAAAAAATTGTTTCCCGCTATTTTTCATTTGTTTTTCTCTCCGTTAAAATGAGTGAATCTAATGAAGAAATTCGATACATTTTAAAATTTTATTATAAAAAAGGCAAAAATGCAACTCAAGCAGTGAAAAAAATTTGTGATGTTTATGGACCTGATGCAGTGTCAGTAAGAGTAGCACAAATTTGGTTCAAACGTTTTCAGTCCGGAAATTTTGATGTTAAAGATGCACCTCGCTCTGGTCGCCCTGTTACGAATAAAATGGACGCCATTTTTGAAAGAGTGGAGCAAGTTCGGCATATAAGTAGTTACGATGTAGCTGAAGAACTGGGAATTGACCACAAAGCATTGACAAAAAAGCTCGATATTTGGGTGCCACACGAGCTCACTCAAAGAAACTTAATGAACCGTGTACTCATTTGCGATTCATTATTGAGACGTAATGAAACCGAGCCGTTTTTGAAGAGATTGATAACTGGCGATGAAAAGTGGATCACGTACGACAAGAACGTGCGAAAAAGGTCGTGGTCGAAAGTTGGCCAGGCTTCACAGACTGTGGCCAAACCTGGCCTAACACGAAATAAGGTGATGCTGTGTGTATGGTGGGATTGGAAGGGCATTGTTTATTATGAGCTTTTACCGCCCGGCAAAACCATCGATTCTGATCTTTACTGCCAGCAACTGATGAGATTAAAGGAAGCAGTCGAGAGAAAACGGCCGGAATTGATCAACAGGAAGGGTGTGGTCTTTCATCACGATAACGCTAGACCACACACATCTTTAGCCACTCAGCAAAAATTAAGAGAGTTCGACTGGGAGGTCCTAGTGCATCCACCATATAGCCCTGACCTTGCGCCTTCAGATTTTCACCTGTTTCGGTCTCTGCAGAATTCTTTAGGTTCTGTAAGGTTGACCTCAAGAGAGGACTGCCAAAACTATTTGTCCCGTTTTTTTGATCAGAAGTCCCAAAGTTTCTACAGTAACGGGATAATGTCTCTGCCCACAAAATGGCAGAAAGTTATTCAACAAAACGGTAGATATATATTGTAAATAAATGTAAATAAACTTTGAAAAAAATGTCTTGACTTTTCATACAAAAATACGAAAAGACTTTTTCCCCAACCTATTATATACATAATGTAACGCCTCTTTCCCGTAGGGGTAAGCAGAGATCACATCCTTCCACTTGCTACGATATTGGCATACACTTTTAGCTTCATTCACACTCATTAACCTTCTCATACACGCCCGTCGATTAAAGGAACTTTTAACCTGCCCTTTCTCCAAAATTTTATACATATAGACTATTTCAACTTAAAAGAAACTGCAATTTCGTGTCAAATATTTTAATATTGCTTTTTCAATCAGGAAATATGATATAAACTGTAATATCAATTCAATTCGAATGAGAAATGATACCCCTTTATATATATTTTCAATTCCAATCAATTGAAAACGTTTCATACAGCACAATATAAATGTTTATTGAAAGAAAAAAAAAGTTTTTGACTATTACACCAATTAATTTTGTTAATTCTAATTCCAAGATAAGTATCATTTGGAACTTGTGTTACGTATACTAAATAACGGATACATAAGTACGTATTGTTTATAAATACATACTAATATACCATATTAATATTGATTGAAAAGATTGATTAGCTTTTTACGAAATAATTTTATAATCAGAATTTTTTTGTAAGTACATACTTATATACAATATTAATATTGATTGAAAATATTGATTAGTTCTTTACGAAATAATTTAGTAATCAGCTTTGTGTAATTAGAGTTTGCTAATCCCCATTAAAGAAGCGAATGTATATCCTACCAAGATCTGTGAAGCTCTAACAAACTCCACCTGCGAGAAGTACATCTGCCAATAACGAACGAGGCTCTGGCAAACGTAAAAGTTCCCGGTATTCGACAATAGGCTTGCTACTTATTACATGTGACCAACAATATAACTGGCGAAATATAATCCGTTTGAAGAAACAGGCTTTATATTATGTATGTAAAGCGAAATAAAGAGATTCATAATGGCCAGGGATCGGATAAGGTTTTGTTTTATACCACTAGGTGGCACTCAAGTATGCGACCCACTGCCTATGGACAACTCCAGGTGCATCACTAGCCGTTGCCGATCTATTTATTAAAAACCATTTCACGCCCTTCTCGAATTCTTCATGCTGTAATCTCTGAGCTTATCCCACTACACAAGCGTACGCGGCAGAAACTTACCGTAAAGCCGCAACCGTAAATTCGTAACCGTAAATCCGTACCGTAAATCCGTAACCGTAAATCCGTAAACGTAAATCCGTAACCGTACAACCGTAACCGAAACTGAACCAAAAGCGTAACCGTAACTGTAAAACCTATCGTACGCGCCCACATCTCTTAGGTGCGAGGATGTACTATCTGCAGATGGCGAGCGGTGCGATAAGATGTTTAAGTATCGAATGACTTCATGTTTACTCATCATCATCAGCCCATGAACGTCCACTGCTGATCATATGCCTCCAAAATCTTCCAATGCAACTGATTGCAGGTGACTGTATCCATCCAGAGATCTCCTAAGAACGTTTTCAGGTCATCCGTCATCATGACCACTAGCCCTATGACACTGCTGAATATAGGCCTCCTTCAAGATCTTCCAATGCGACCGATTGCTGGCAAATTGCATCCATAGTGATCCTACGAACTTTATAAGGCCGACCGTCATCATGACTATTAGCCCAAGGACACTGCTGAATATAGGCCTCCTTCATGATCTTCCAATGCCACCGATTGCAGGCAGACTGCATCTATAGTGATCCCTCGCAAAGTTTTCTATGGATAGCTTCTCATGATTTTGGGGTCTTATAGACCAACAGTAGTTTGTTCTTTGCGCTATGAGCTCTGCCCACTGCCACTTTAGCTTGGAAATTCTTGTCGGTTACTTTAGTTCTTCTATGCATCTACTCAACCATACATTGATGATCGTCGAACTTGTTTAGGCCTTTCCTTTGCCCGCTGCGCTGTTGAGTGAAACTTGTACTTTGTTATGGACAACGGATTGAAATAGATACTATTTTTAATTCTAATTTATAGATCACCATACTTGATAATTGAAGCCTACAAATATTAATTGTTTATTATAAGGGTACATCGTCAATAATAAATATGTCGTCCTATATATTACCGTGTACGTCAGGGTCTATAAAGGTGCTGTTTTTGCACTTAATGTAAACTTAAATGGGTGCTGAGGAATCCTACCAAGATCTTGACATCCCAAGTCAACCTCACCTGCAAATGGTGCACCTGCCGGCTAACGGACGAGGCTCTGGCAATCGCATAAGTTCCCGATAAGCGGTAATGGGCTCGCCACCTATGACGTGGGGTCAAAATATTATTGGCGAAGTGTGGGCGTTTTATGCCTCTGCATCCCCTTCGGGCAATCAGGCGTGATTGTATCTATGTATGTAAACACAAGACTTTGAGATCGTTTCGTTCGCTTTATAGAAGTCATTTATTATGTTCCCAGAAGGGTATTTAGTTAAGTTTATTCAGCTGTCTCGTTTGCTCTAATGTTTTCTTGTTTATTTGATTTTTTGTTATAGTCGTATTATTATATATTTTTAACAAATTGTACGTTTAAGTGGTGTTTTGCCGTTTTATGTATGCAATTTTTTTTATGTTGAAATGTTTAACTTTTGTGCGCATAGTTTTAAGTTTGTCCTATTTACGTAGTATTTATGGGCTTGTACGTTAGACCAGCGCCGCGGGGCCATAGTGACCCCTCGGCATATGCTGAGTATAAGCCTTTTCGGTGCCACATGTGTTTATTAATTTTTATTTTTGTATTTTTGGCCACATTTGTAGTCAAAATAATTTTATGAAACACACCTCTAACATATCAAATAAAACAAATTACAAAATACCTAAAACATTAGCCACCTATTATCATCATTATGACCCAAATGAATAAAGCCCATCTTAATTATATCAAATTATTCTGGTCTGGGTGTACTGTCAGTCAAGTCGCGCTGTACGCAGCGCCGACCCTGCGAACATCCGAGGAATTAAGGTTAATGCATGATTAGGGTTGTCAACTAGACTGGCATGTCATAGAAATTAAATTGATTTTTGTTTTGGAAAGTAATTTTAAAAGTATTTATTTTATTGTACATTATTATATTTCAGCATTATCCCGATTGCCCTAGACTTAAGCTTAGGGAATTTATTGATTCAGGCGTTACTTTGCGGAAATCCATTGTAAGCAAGTGATGGATTAAAAATATCTTTGTAACAATTCCCGCGCTACTATAATTTCCCGAAAAATCGAGAAACTGAGTCGAGAACGAACGAAAAAGAGAGTCGAGTTCACTCTCGTTCAGCGTTGGTCGTGAAGACATCGTTGTTTTGAGGCTCCTATCTTACCTGAAGATGCCCTGTGTAAGGGCGAAACACGTGTCGTGTTGAATAGTTTCTCGATTTTTCGGGAAATTATAGTAGCGCGGGAATTGTTACAAAGATATTTTTAATCCATCACTTGCTTAAGCTTAGGGCCCAGGGTCTGCTTACTGGTTCAACCTGATTTGACTGAATTTCAGTTATTACGAGGAGCGACTGCAGTCTGTACTCCGCAACCCAGAGGGAAACATCGTTCTATGATTAAACCACCTGTCAGTCTATTAAAAGGCACTGACTTCTTAATAACGACTGCCATAGATGTTTATGACAGCCGGGACCAATGACTTAACGTGCTTTTCTAGGCACGGAGCAAGCGATAATTACGCGCATAACTTCAAAAAGTCATAGGTGGCTGATTTGAACCCGAGGCCATATGAATTTGAAGGATGGGGTCTTGCCACTGGGCTATCGCCGCTCGTATTTATTTTATTGTACACGATAGAGGTAAAATCGTATGAAAAGCGTTATTTAATTTAGGTACCGATGGATCATTTATGAAGCCAACATGTGAGTGGTAGCACCCTTACGGCCACATGCTAAACAAAAATTTTAATATTATTTATAGGTACTATACGATAAGTGAGATCCCCGCGGCAATAAAAACTACTCAGAAGGCAGAAGAAGAAGGCGCAATTTTAAGAGGGCAAAGCGCGTCTCATTCGCGGTGCCCGCATGAGCTAGTCTCATAACCCCCGTCAAAGAAAAAGCATATATGAAATGATATAATGCCACGCCTACCAGCTCCACGTATCAGGAAAAACGACCTTAAAACTATCGCGTTCATTTGTTTTGGTAAAGAACGTGAAGTTTATTCTATCAATGTGAAAAAGAGATGTAGCCTGCGTTGTGCACTCACCGTAAGCTTGGTATGACTGATTATGTTATATTATATTGTATTGTATAGCTTCACAGACAAATAAAGATTGTAATTCGAGTACCAAACCAATGGATATATTTAAAAGAGCATAGCCTGTGAGTTTCTTGCCAGTTCTTCTTATAGAGCGGTGGCTCGGAACTGGCACTTAGATTCACTTACACTTAATTATTTTTTGTTTTCAAATTGTTTTGTTGCATGTAAGTGAATCTAAGCTTCGTGATTTAGTGTAATAATATTTCGATTGTCTTTTTTTCATTTTTAATTATGACGTTTTCAAATATCTACTATGTATACCTAATAGTTTATGAAATAAATAATTTTTACTTTTTTTTTATTTATATTTGCGGCATATAATTTTGGTTTAATAACAGTTTATCATTGGTTACAGGCATCATACAACATCTATTCAGCATCAAGGAATACGTGTATAAAGTGTTAGGTGCATAGGGATCTTACCAGGACCTTAGAATCCCAAAAGAGGTTTCTCTTGCAAGTAGTGCACTTGCCTCTGATAAACATAACTGTGTCCGGTAAGCGGCAATAGCCACCTGTTATGAGGGACCAAAAATATTATTAGCAAAATGTGCGCATATAAGTACTATGCCTTCGGAGAAACAGGCGTGATTGGTTGTCCTACACACATGTATATTATATTTATTTTAGTTACCTAAAACTAGACTTCTCGCAAAAAGCTAATCATAAGTTCAAATATTGATAGCGAGTATTATATAAAGAAATTGTACTGTATTGTATAATAAACATTAACATTGTTTTCTCTGTTTCATTGTAAGAAGCTTGCATACATAGTTTAAAAGTGTTAATGTAAAAAAATTATTAAAATAAATAATATGTTCTTTAATAATTTACTATAGTACTGACATCTAGCGGCAATTTGCTAAACCGCATACTTAGCAACGTAAAAGTATAAATTGTTCTACGGCATCTTACATCCCCTTTGCCCTTCAGTAACTTCTAATATCAAATGTATAAATGTTTATTAAACACTTTTAAAATGGATTATTTCCATAAACTAATAGTATAACTTCCAACCACTTTTTATACCGAAAAATAATAAAGTACTTATAATAATAATAATAATTAGTTAGTTTAGTTTCAAGATAAGTATTTATAAGAACTTGTGTTATGGATACTAAATAACGGATAAGCATACATAAATACTGTTTTTTTAGTAAATACATACTTTATATACATAGGAAAACACCCAGACCAGAACAAACATTCATGTTTATGCACACAAAGATTTGTCCTGCGTGGGAATCGAACCCACGCCCTTAGGAGCGGAGAGTGGATATTCTCGCCACCACGCCATATCGGTCGTCAACTTATAAATCACGCGAATGAAGTAAAGTGCTACCACTAGTATCATATTAAAAAGCGTTAATAAATATTCATACAGAACCCTGTCTTATAAATAGTAAAATAAAATTAATTTGACATCCCTAACATAACAAGTGTTTAATTAAAACGGACGTGAAAAAATTCGGTTATCGCAAAATAACGTTTTACTGAAATGAAACAGCTGAGTTCACAATTTCCTTAAAAAAACCGGCATGATAGAATTATTACTAATAATCAAAGTTACACGGAAAGGCGGCTTAAGATCGATCAACATGAAAAATAATTTGGTAGGTCTATGATCAGAGGTAAACTTTTAATGGCTTAGGTGATCACCATTATACCCCCGGCTAGTCTCCACCTTGTCGAGGTAGGCTGAGTACCTCCCGGTAGGGCGGAGAGGGCGCTAGGGAAAAGGTAACACTAAGAGATTGGCGACTCTAACCATGGACACTCCGAGAAGTCGGCCACACACGCTATGGTCGCACAAGGAAATAGTAGGGGCGCGTCCACTGCGTCTCTCTGAGGAGGTCCTCCCGGTTTTGGTCCGGGGGACGTTGGCCGCAGGCGGGGTGTCAGAGCTGCAACCCAGGTACTGGCCCCCCGCCTCTTTCTCAACAAGCGGCAGGCGTCGTCGGAAGATTTTTAGTGGGTATTACTGCTGGCGGTCGGGTCTGTCGGTGGTGAGTCCCACGCACCTCTCTCGGTCCCCTTTTGGCCGGGAGACAGTGCGTAAATGATCGATTTTTTTTTAAATAAAAAAAAAGTCTTGGTAGGATCTCTATACACCCTAATAAAATTAAAGCTTTTTATTACATGTAGAAGTAACTCGGTACTTAAAATATTAATTATACCTTTCTATCTGTTGTAGCTGTGTGACTGGCTAGTATCCAAAAAGGCTTGACCAATTTTGACGAAACTTTCATTGGCAGATATCCTAAATTATTATATAAGATTATGGCCTTATTTTGGCTACTATTACCCCCAAAAAATAACATGTTCATTCATATTGAGCAACTAAATTTACATATTACGCTTTGCAATACGTCTTCATTATTATAGCCATTGGAAGAACACTAATATAGGCTTCCCCAATTGCTATCCACATTGATCGATCTTCGGAGGCCTCCCTCTGCTATGTAGATAATAAGAAACGATACTATTAATTACATAATATAAAAAAATATATCTTGTAAGTTGATCGACCTTCCTAGTCTAGACATGATAAGACACGCGTATAGATAATAACTGCTTTTAATGAGACGAGACTCAAGGTCACGGAGACTATTATGTGGGCGGAAGGTCCTAATAAAAGATATGTCAAAGTGTGTTCACCACGCTCGCTTTACTCAATCCACAGTGCCTTATTTCTATGAAATCTGGTAAAAATAAATCAACTAACCAATAAATATGCGCTAACTTAGCAATGATTACGAACCAAGAACAAGGATTATTATAAACTTGTGTATGGATATTAAATAACGTTTAGACATACATATATTTTCTGTACATATATACATACATAATATCACGCCTGTTTGCCCGAAGGGGTAGGCAAAGAATATTATATGACTGTTTTTTTTTTGTTTTATTATTTTAATAAAATTTATTAAATAAAAAAAATGGCTTAACGTGCTTTCCGAGGCACTTAGGCGATAAATACGCACATAACTTCAAAAAGTCCTAAAAAGGTTTGAACCCGAGACCCTCTGAATTTGAAGGCTATAGATCTCGTTACTGGGTTGTCAATGCTTTTAGAATCTACGAATATCCATGTTCTTTCACCCATACAATTGTCCTGTGCAGAAAACGAATTCACGACCCCAGGAGGTCAGCCATCCACGCCTCATCAGACGGCAAGAAAATTAAAGAAGGAAATATAACATGTTTTCAATTAAAAGTGACAACACTACTTGGCACAGGTTTCCTATTTTGAACCATGGTCAGGCTCCGCGGCCTCCTGCCGCAACATCACCATTTCGTAGCTGTCCCGGGGCCACGGTAACCCTCAGTTCCGCAACAGTTTAAAAAATCCTAGTGTAAGACTTAGAATAATAACACCTAGAACGATAGTTCCCTCCAAAGCGGGCTTTCAAAAGCGAGGCAAGAGAAAAATCTATGTGTTCGTATGATACTTGTATTTACGCTAGATGAAACGCACACAGTAAAAAAAAACATGTTGTCATTTTATTGAATTTTCCCTAAAAGTAGGGAAGTTGAAACTTTTACACTTTAGCTTAGCTATTTATTGCATTTAGTTTATGCGGAAAACCACCTACTTTATAATTTCATTAAAAATTTATATATAACTATTTATCCTGCCTGGGGTGAACAATTTTTCACTAATTATTTATTTAAGATATTTAGAGCTATGAAACTCTTAAATTGTTATAGTTAGTCAATTGTTTTATGTAGATACACCAGAATCGAATAAAACTATTACACCTTTTAAGATGTGATTTATGGCGTATCAATTGAAATCAATCACTCAATGAAAAAATAATGGTTTTTATTGTATCGTAATATTATTAAGGAAATTATTCCACGCGAACAAAGTCGCGGGCGGAAGGTAGTAGCAGATAATTGTCAAATAACATTATGTGCAATTTAATTATTGTCTAATTGAGACATGTTTCACTTACAACAAAATGTAGGAGATTTTTTCCCCTTAATGGCAATATTTTCACTAACTGTCACGTAACAAATATTGAAATTATTTTTTTCATTTTAATAAATGTTTTACTTAATAATTTAATTTCAAACGCATAATTTACCCGTGTAATGTTATGTTAATATGTTTCTTGTGCTTTTCCGACGTATTGTGATATCCGTTCATAGCGCAAACCGTCATTTTTAATAAAAATATCAGGCGTAGTTTTCAATACGACACGACCTTGAGCACTGACGGGCCGCGTAACGAACTTAGCCAATATGGCTAGGTTTGAGTTGCCTCACTTTGACGACGCGTACTGGGCTTTTAGGTGTAATTATTCTAAGGTATAAGACTTTTCATAGGCAATTTAATATCAATGAATGAAACAAAAAGCAATCACCCATCAAAGAAATGACCTCTGCGAACTTTGCTTAACGTTTTTGACTTATCGAAGCTGAGACCTCTTTAGCGTAAATCCAATACTCCAGCGAATTATAAGTTCTTAAGCTCAAAAAGTCTTAGCACCAGTGTATGTCTGAGCAAATTCCTTTCCTCGTTTAGGTATTAACTCGGAGCACGAACTAGATCTAGAAAATTTTCTTTCTAATAAACTAAAGTCATGCTGGGCTCATAAATTTCGAGAATATACGGTACGATGAGATAACAAGGGGTAAAATATAACGCTGCCCCTCTTTTATAGACGTATCTGGTTCATTTAATGGAGTACGCTTAGGTACACCACTGCACTGTCATATAAATATAATTATGCTGTTGTCAAATACTAACCTCTTACTTAATGGGCTATGAGGATTCGAGATGTATGGGGATCTTTATTCTTTTTCCATCAGTCACAAATTCATTTAAGCACTGCCTTCCGGAAATAAGCGGGAAAGAGAGGGGTGTGTGGGACTTCTCACCGAAGAGCTAATTCCAATACAAGACCTGCTTAGTGATAGTCACAGTATATGGGTTCCTTAGAACAGCAAGTGTCTTTCGGGAGAGGAAAGGAGAGGGCGAGATGCAGACGCCTCGAGATCAATGTTACCCAATGATGGGGAGCAGAGTCATCCTGCGTACTGGCTTGAACTGCGAACACCAACTCAGCCCAGCGTGTTGAATATGGGTAAATATCCCCAGTATAATGTGCTAGGAAGGCCAATGGTCAGCTGTGGACTTCTTGTGACTAAGATAATGCTGAAAGTATATTCCTTGTAAAATTGCGGAATTTTCTGAAAAGAACCTATATAACAGCTCGTTAAAAGAAAGAAAGGTAGAGTAAAATTGCGGAATTTTCTGAAAAGAACCTATATAACAGCTCGTTAAAAGAAAGAAAGGTAGAGTAGAAAAGCTCGGAAAGACTTTTAAAGTTGGCGAGCATAATGAGATTTTCATTACACTCTCGTTAATTAACACGTTCATGTGTTTATTCATCATGTCTTTATTTAAGTTGTTCCGCTAGTAAGCAATAAAAAACATTTTAATCGAATCATATAATTGCTTAATTTTGGTTAAAAACATTTTTATAAAAAGGACAGAAGGTGCAAAAGAAAATGTAATCAAGACAGTGTTCCTAACAGCTATTAGATAACAAGCGAAAGATTTATTATATCGTTATACACATTTGTCAACTGCTGAATGCTTATTTAAGATCAAGCCTTACATTTAAGTGCCACTGAGCAGCGTGTAGTAGCTATATGTGCCTTTCAGAATCTTTAAAATAAAATTTGCGATTGAGCATTTCTTAATTAACAAATGTATTCTTTTTCATCTGATTGATTATTGAATGGTCTTTTTATCAGAAAGAACACAAAAGTATCAGATATTCTGTCGCTTGTATTGGTGTTGTAATAGCAAAATTAGGCATACTATTATGAAACTTAAAAACAAATTTTCAAGTTTTGCGTTATTTTGCGCCCCCCCACCACGCCAAGGTGGAGACCTGTTTGGGGGGGTAGCGCGGACCACTTATTTTTTTTTTAATTATGGTCTGTAAAAAAATGCTGCTTACGCAATGTCTCCCGGCCAAAAGGGGGAGACCGGGAGGGGGTGTGGGGCTCACTGCGGCAGACGCGACCACCGCAGTCCTACCCACTAAAAAACTTCAGACGACGCCCACCGCTGTTGAAATGGGGCGAGGCATCAGTGCCTGGGGAGCGCAAACCACCTGGTTTTACTGTTTTCAAGCACATTTCAAGCAAATTCGTTAATCGGTTCCTGAGCAGAGTAGTCTTTGTAATGCAACGTAAATGTTTATAATGTACAAGCCGTTAAAAGACTATTTCATAGCATTGAAAAATGTCCCAAATTGTTAAAAAACCTTTCTGTAGATCCCACCTCAAAAGTATGGCTTCATTTTTTACACGCTCAGTCAGCAAGTTATCACCATGCCGTATTGAAGGTCGAAGGTCAGACTGAATCTGAAATTGAAGCTGAACGAATTTCTTCCAATGACTGTTCGTAGTTTAATTGTGAAACGAGAAGATAATGGCACTTATAATATTGAATAGTATGTGAAAAATATGGCAACAGAATTTTTCGAAACAGTCAACTTTGCATTCTTACTAAAGAAATAGAGATATTTCGTTGAATTTAAGAAAAGTATCTGCTTTAGAAGATATTCAAATTGCACTGGATGTTTTATTTGAAAAGGGATATATTCACGGTTAAAAAGATACAAAAGTATTTGACGAATTTATATTACTTTAATTGGATACATTTATGTACATGTCTTTAGAACCAATTTTCTATTTAATAATCGCCGTGATATCATCGTTCAGCCAAGGAGCCGTAAGATTCATCACTTTGACAGGCCTGATCCGAGAATGCGTCTCGTACAGCTGTATTATCTTCTATTATCTTCTATTTTTGAGAAAATATGAAAAGTGATGTTGCACTGCTTTGTTTGATTTACCAACACTTATGTATATTCACAAACACTTAACGGTTAATAATCCACCGTTATTACACATTAATGTTAGACATATCACAAATTTTAGAAAATAAAACAAAACTGCAACATGAGTGTTGGTAAATCAAACAAAACAGTGCAACATCACTTTTCAAATTCTCTTAAAGAGTCCATGTGAGATCTCAGTATGGTCTCACATCTTTACTGAGGACTCAAGGGGCTTAGGGGAGGGTATCTCATTTACCATTTATCATCTTTATCACCACTCATTCTCATTCACTATATATTATAGATTATTAATATAGCACTCACTTGACACTGGCTAAATGTGCTAGACGCACGAAGCCATTATTTAAGAGAAGAAGAGACCTGTCATCTTATGTCATAAAGAGTACTGCAATCTAGTGGTTTGGCTTCGTTTTAAATAACTTACCTACAAAAAAACTAGTCTGGTCAAAGCAAACTAGATGCAAATAAATTGGCAATGGTGATAGGGTTGTCTGCCAACTAATTATCCTGTTTTAAATGAAAAGAGTGTTTGGCACGGCTCATGGATTATTAAGAAGTTAAATGTATGAGGGAATAGGCCAAGCCACCTTCTCGGAACTCAAATATAACTAGTGAAATGTAGGCATACAAAATGCCTCTGGCTACCTCTTCAGGAAAACAGGCGTATGTATATTACAAAGTAAAAATCATAGCACTTGAAAACGGAAAAACAAAACATAAATAAAAAAAAAAACAATATCAAAATCTTTTTATTTCATAAACTATTACATAGCACTTGAAAACGTCAAAACAAAATATATAAAATATAAATATATATATTAATACCCTGAAATCACGAAGCTTAGAATTACTTACATGCAAAATACTAAAAATTAAGTGTAAGTGAATCTAAGTGCCGAGCCACCGCTCTGTGAATAGAACTAACAAGAAACTCACAGGCTATGCTCTTTTAAATTATCAATCAAATATAACAAAGCTGAACACACACAGTGAATATTTGAAGATATTGAAAGGGTCCCCCAGATGACGTAACCAATAAAGTAGCACTGAGGGAACCTTCTATCACAGTCAATGTTATGTGAAACTGAGCTGAGCCTGTACAATAAGGGATGGTCACGGCAATGATCTGGTTGACTTTTTATTCAAATTTACACAAATACAAGATGAAAATGTTTAACCCAAGATTGTTTATCTGTTAAGTTATCATTTACAGCATAATACCCCTTTTGAAGAAATTGCTTTGTAACTATAGTTTAGAAAATTGGCAATGATAGATCAATTATTATAAAATATGATACCTTACCCAAATATGATTTTTTTGTTTTGTAAAGTTCACAATTTATATTATCGAATCAATATGTATGTATGTAAATGATAAAATTAAGTAATGGCGTTTTTAATGCCACAAGATTTGGTCGGTCACTATCTCTGAAGTACGGCATCGTAGATCATTTATAGTTCGTTCCGTGGATAAGTAAAAGAGACAGAAGATCACCATCTTAGCCATTAAAAGTCCAATGCTGAACATAGACCTTCCCAATGGCTTCCCACATTGATTGATTTTTATCTGCATGCATCAATCAGTATCCCACCGGCTTGATCAATTCAGCGGATGGGAGGTTATCCACTACTATGGTTTCCAGTTCGCAGTCGTCATTAGAGAACCTTGACGCCACATCAGTCGTTAGTTCTTTGAGATATGTGCCATGTCAACTGCCACATAAGCCTGCAAAATCTGCAAATACCTCTGGCCATGTCGCTCGCTCCAGTTCTTCTAAGGATTTCCTCATTCAGGAGTCTATTATATAGGGACACTCCGAGCATAGGTGTCTCCATTGCACGCTGAGCTTCCTTATGAGGCCCATAGTTAGACACTAAATCTCAGTATCGCATTATCACTGCGACTAAACATGCGCTCAAATAATTATTAGATAATATAAATCTATATATATAAAAATCAATTGCTGTTCGTTAGTCTCGCTAAAACTCGAGAACGGCTGGACCGATTTGGCTAATTTTGGTCTTGAATTATTTGTGGAAGTCCAGAGAAGGTTTGTACGTAGAGAAAATAAAAAAAAAATCTTGAAAAAGTGTAAAATTAACATATTTCTATACTCCTATATACAAAAAATTTTTACTAATACTTAAAAGCCAATTTGAACCTTATCAAACAAATTTAATGTCAAAAGTGACGTTAGTTATATCAAAAAAATTTAATGTCATCATATGTCATTTCATTTTATCAGCGATAATTATTGCTTTGTTGTGTTTATATTTTCAAAAATATTGTGGTTTTTGATTTGTGTTTATATTTTCCAAAATATTATTGAGTTGTTGAGTGAAGGTAAAATGCCATGAGCAAGACGACAAAACATAGGCCGGCGATCGCACGGCGATCAAGAATACGTCGTGCTGTTTTGGATGAAATGCTGCGTGCTGCTTTTAATTACAACAGTCAGATTGATTATAGTATATACGGATACATTGGAATGATGGACGCAATATGTCCACATTGTGATGCGGCTAACTTTCGTGAATTGGATGAACGTTGTGCAATTGTTTCAAAGACAAGACCATCCAAGGTTTTTCCATCAGCATAACGCATTAGTTCAATTGTTCAAAATTGCTCTCGATCGTATGCCAAAATTATTGAACAAATTATATGGCAGAAGACATTTTAATTCGTATGCGTCATCATGAAAGAAATCCCGATTTGTTGATTACCTTGGAAATGTACAACGAAGCTTTAATAATAATTGAAGATATGTGTCTAAAGATTTTAAATAAAGCATTAGCACAATTGGGTATGACCGCACCAAATCGTGAGATACGTGATTTTTTTGATCGTGAATTGCAATATGAGCAGGAGTTCAATTCTAATGCAAAACTTTCGTTGTATCATTGATTTTAGCGACTAATCGATCGGAACAGAAAATTGAATTGCATCTTCGGGAATTGCTGCTACATTATTAGAAGGTGGTCGGACCGCACACTGCATTAAAATTGCCTTTGAATGTACAGGTGATTGAAACTCCAACATGCAATATTTCGAGAAATTCTGCTATTGCAAAAGTTCTGCGATTAACGTCAATTATTTTATGGGATGAGTGCACAATGGCGAATAAAAAATCAATAGAAGCATTTAATCGAACAATGCAAGATTTACGCGGTAATCAACAGCTTTTTGGTGGTGCTCTGATATTGCTGTCAGGGGACTTTCGTCAAACATTGCCTGTCATTTCTCGATCAACTCCTGCTGATAAAATATTGTTTATCCAAATGTTTTAGACTAACCCATATAAACCCACCATAGTAAGAGTACCCAATTCTTTTTTATTTTTTGCTCTTTGCTGATAAATATAATATATAAACAATATATCATTTGGGTCATTTGGAATTTTCAATAGCTAGCAATTTAAAATATTTTTGTGTTTGAATAAATGAACTTAATAATCATTTTTTTTATTACTATGCCTTATACGTAGCGAAGCACGTACCGGGCCGCTAGTAAATAAATAAATAAGAATAAATATTCTCTTACAATCACACCAATTATTTAGTTCCAAGATAAGTATCACTAAGAACTTGTGTTATGGATACTAAAAAACGAATAAAAATATCTAAATATATTTTTTTGTACATACATACTTAATTTACATAGAAAAACACTCAGACCAGAACAAACATTCATGTTCATGCACACAAAGATTTGTCCTGTGTGGGAATCGAACCCACGGCCTCTGGAGTGAAGTGCAGGTATACTGACCTCCACGCCATATCGGACGTCAAAGTATTATTAATAACAATTAAAAATAAAACTTACAATCACACTAATTTTTTAGTTTAGTGATTGACTTGTATTATGGATACTAAATAATGGACATATATAAATACTTTTGCAAATACATACTTAATGCACACATACACATAGTTCAGAAGATTTTTTGGGATATAAACCCACTACCTCAGGAGCGGATGGCAGGCATACTGACCTCCAATGTCATATTGGTCATCGAAATAAACTGCAACTAAAAAAAAATCCATGAAATTGTTTTATGTAAGCATCTTTATCTGTTAATGAATATGTCAGTTGTAAGAATTTGAGATATCCACGGAAGCAACAGTGACATTCATCTTATTTATTTAATTTTTATTCCACATACATAAAAATACAATGTACAAAAGCAGAACTTCATGCCATTAGGCATTCTTTAACAGTCAACCCCAAGGTTGACTAGACTAGTAGAGTTAGCAGAGACATTAAATGTATCTGAGTTAAAAAACCTATGTTCTACTTTGTGAAACGCACTCATTTTAGTATATTTATTTTAAAAAGCATAAGTATTCTATAGTTGTACATTCCAGCCTCGCTCTACGCATGAGTAATTCCATAAGCTCGCAAAAGCATAAACTGTGAAATGAAACTTTAAAATGCAAACATTGAAATGAAAATGTGTTCCTTTAATGGAACTACTACCTTTAGTCTATTTACATTATTTAATATTCCAACTCACGAGTTTCCTGACACAATTGAAACTATATCATTTATCCTGTCTTCCGGCAGACATTCCATTAATTAAGTTTTATACTATATATATTTAGGCGGGATTACTATTGAGGACCTCGTTAGTTGTGTTCTCACTGGAAAATTAAAAGAAACAATTTACATTGTGACTTCAGCAATCTGTTTATGAATATTTTTAGTTTGCATGTTCTCCTTTTATGAACGTAAAGGTAAAAAGGTACTGTGAGCCATACTCCACCACGCCGACCTAGTGCGGATTGCCGGAGGCAGATGCCGATATATATAATCCTGTTGTAAGATTTCCCAAGCTTAGCCACACTTAGGCCTCTAACGTGGCTTAACGGCCACCACATTTAGTGGTAACCAGGACAAACAGCTTAACATGTCCTCCGAAGAACGAATGTCCTTGATATTAAGTGACAAACGGTCACTTAACCAAAGACTGACTTCTGTATGTTTTCGAGCACCTAACGGAGCTGTGAGCGCTAAAATCTGTTAAGAAAGAAAGAAAGAAAATAATTTATTCTGTGACACATGATACATTTGTTTACAAAAATAAAAATTAATATACACATGTGTCACCAAAAAGGCTTATACTCAGCATATGCCGAGGGGTCACTATGGCCCATCTAATTATATTCTCATAGTCCAGGATCACGCTGCATGAAGGCCGATTGCTATCGGTCACATTAAAAGCCTCTGGCCATGGGGAACGATTATGTTCAGCAGTGGGCGTCTTTGAACTGGTGATGATGATGATGTCGTCATGGCTATGAAAATAGTTAGACACCCATCAATGCAGCTTCGCTCGTGTGACAACTTTCTCCTTCTCCACAACTCCACAACACAATTCAGGTTTTATGTCGAACTCTTTCTGCATAAAAGCTATTCAGCTTTGAAACTCCCTCCCCATTGATATAAGGTTGGCAGAAAGCAAGCCTAAAAAAAACTCTTTTTTAAGAAGTTATCATCTGATTGAGACTACATATCATAATTAATATTATTTTTGTGTATATGTTGTTTATTAATAACACATATTTAATTCATGTAAGTTTATATGTTTTCTTATTCGTACTGCCTCATACTTTTCTGCTAACCCAAAGGTTAACTGGTAGAGAATGCCTTGCAGCATTAAGTTCACCTTTTTTACATTTGAATTTTAATTTGTGCAATAAAGTTTAAATAAATAAATGCCGTATAACACACATATACCATTAACTAAAATGACAGTACCTAAGTAACACAGAACAAGCGACTCATGTTCCTACATATTTGCACAGCACTGCAATAAAACTCGTTCCTGTAATAAGAATGTGACTGCCTACTCCCCTCTTCCCTCCCGTTAAGTAGCTCCCCCGCGATACCACTTAGTAGGGACCATTTACATCATACGACTTACCTGTTTCATTGATAAAATTACTCTTTATTTATACAAAAATACCATTGTAAGCAAGACCAACGCTGAAACGAGAGTCAAGAGGTCGTGAAGACATCGTTGTTCTGAGGCTCCTATCTTACCTGAAGATGCCCTGTGTAAGGGCGAAACACGTGTCGTGTTGAATCGTTTCTCGATTTTTCAGGAAATTAAAATAGCGCGGGAATTGTTACAAAGATATTTATGATCCATCACTTGCTTACAATGGATTTCCGCAAAGTAACGCCTGAATCAATAAATTATTCAAAATACCATGTTTCCTGATCGTCTTTTTTGCATCGGGTTGTCTGGTAAAAACTTTAGCGACAAGACTGCCAAGATTGGCAATTTACTATACTTTGTTATGTTATAATTTCACATTACAGGGCCCATTGAGGAGTTCACTCTGCCTGTGACACAATATCACTAACACATTTTATATGCTTATATAATAGTTCAAGGACTGATTGGAGATAGGGATTTTTTTATTTTATAGCGAAATACATTAGATAACTTAAGTATTTTAATGCTAGCCGCTTGACAGTTAGTTGGCAATGTACGCTTCTAACTCCTGAACACAAACTTTAAATAAAATGTTTTTGTTTTATTTCATTATACTTTATTGGGACTAAAAATAGGTGCATTGTGTTACATTACATTTATGCGAAAAATACCCTATGCTAAAAGTATAACAAACTCCAATATCCACAAATTAAACTTTAATTAAAATAGTATAATTTGGCATATCTCTTCCGACAGCTTATATTCTACATACTGACTCAAAAAGTACAGAAAAGGCTTAACTACACAACTCAAGAATTAAACCAGTATTCACATCAACCTCTCCTACTGGTCTCCACTTATCGGGGCTGAGTACCTCCCGAAAGGGCGCAGAGTGCGCTAGGGAAAAGGTAACACCTAGAGATGGTAGAGATGGGCGACTCTGAGTGCTCTTAGTACTGACTGCCGGGTGGAAAAAAAGAGGGACCTGTGGAGGACGCAGCGAGCGGGCCTGGAGGGCACGTCCAGCAGCGGCAGGAGGGTCTTAGGCAGCGGGGGCAGGGGACCCTTGCCTAACCAATAGACTCTCCGAGTAGTCGGCCAAACACGCTATGGTCGCACAAGGAGGTAGGAGGAGCGCGTCCGTTGCGCCTCTCTGAGGAGGTCATCCCGGTTTTGTAAATGCATTTTGTTACCGACGTAAAACAAATAAAAGACATGAACCGGGTGCGGTGTCGCTATGCAAATGGTCGGTGACTTACTCGCTCAGCACAATGATATAGACTTGTTTGCTGACCACTGTGGTCAACTCTGTCGCAAAGAGCGGTTGCATTATAATCGTAAATTGTTATTTTCACATCCTTCCTTATATTTTTTATAATGTACAAATTTTAATTGATATGAATTGTGTGTGTTTTAAAATAGCGGACTTATTTGACAATTAGAATAGTCCTAAAAATTATTAGCATGAAATTGGTATATGTATTTTGTATCCCTGAATTTGTATCTCTGCGTTTTATCTGTTTTTGTGTTTATCTAATCATGGTTAGAGTATGGACATGTTACCCTATTGGGTATTAAGACTGTTAGTAGACATTTAGTTTGATTATAAATAAAAAACATTAAAATATGGGAAAAAACTCGTTAGAGCATTATAATATTCGCCGAAGCTCGAGTCTTGATTTAAAGTGAAGTGCCAATCCATTGATGGACCGATAATTTGGGCAAGGATCTCAATGTGGAAATCTATTGGGGAGGCCTATGTTCAGCAGTGGACGTCGTATGGCCGAGTTGATGATAACAATACATTGTAATTCAAAATACTCTTTATATGTAATACAATTAAATTTAAATTCCCTATGACCATACAGCTCCCGCAACCTGGTGCACCACTTATAAATGAGGTCAACTCGATAATTTCTTCAATAGGGTAGCCCACTGTCCACTGAAATGCTCTTTAATAGCATTACAATCATAGGAACAATGGCTTCGTGCCTTTCGCACATTTAGCCAGTGTCAAGTGAGAGATATATTAATTATACATAAATCATAGTAAATGAGAATGAGTGGTGATAGAGATGATAAATGACAAATGAGATGCCTTTGAATCGTTAGCAAAGATGTGGGACTATACTGAGATCTCACATGGACTTCTTGAGAGAATTTAAAAAGTTATGTTGCACTACTTTGTTTGATTTACCAAAACTCATGTATGTTCACAAACACTTAACGGTTAATAATCCACCGTTATTATACATTAATGTTCGAAATATCACATATTTTAGAAAATCAAACAAATCTGCAGACATAACGCTTCACTTTCCCGACAAAAAGTCCTAGAAATAATTATTTCATTAGCTTAATAACTCCTCTAGATACGACTATTTTTAATTACATTTTCAGACTTCCCCAAAGGCGCTTCATTCAAACGGTCTTCACCTTGTGACGTCACATGTTGCTATTTTGTATTCTGCGTGTCTACCTTACAATACTGCAAATGAGCGCGATGTAATAATTACTTAACAGCAAATATAGTACTTAATATTCTGTAATGAACAATCGACTTAAAGTTCCTGCAGCACAGATTAGGCAAAAAGTTTACAACTTGACGTTTATTAATGCTTTTTTAAGGCAAAAAATATAAAACTAATTAAAAAAAAACTTAAATATAGCTATTTAGTCAAAACAGGCTTGACGTAATATAATCGTTTAGAGTCACGATTGTCGTGACCCAACGAAGGTAGGCCAGTCGTGTCGTAAGGTGTAAAGTGTCACTCGCATACACCTAAGCAAATATATCGTTTCCCTAAGTAATTGCTTCTTTCGGAAATTCATTGTAGTTTTCCGCGAGATTGTAACACTGTATTCTTAGGGTGTTCAACATGGAACCGCTTTTAACGGTTCTGTGATTTATATCGCTATATGTGACAGTGCATTTGTAATGACAATTTTTTATCAAATATAAAATAAAATATTTACAAAAATTTTACATTTTAAACACAAGGCAGCAGACACAGGACGCATAGAGATCCTACGAAGATCTTAGGAACCCAACCTCATTTGCAAGTGGTGCACCAGGTGGCGGAACTGTCAATTCTAGTCAATTCATTTATTGCCATCTAAATGACCTATCATACATCTAGATGACCCAAGACACAGGATTTACCTAGTTTGGGCACAAGTCTCCCATATAATATCAAAATTTAAAAAACTTTGGCAAAATTGTACACCTCTTATTTTAAGTTGTTTTGTAATACGTTTAAGTAGCTTCAAATTGTTTTTGCTTTGTATGGAAGAAAATAAATAAATATTATCATATTATTAAGTGTACATAAAGTCTTAAGAATTGAATGTGATACAACTAAATTACCTTTATAGGTGCTGCAATATCTTATATTACTACTGCCATGGAAGTTCATGAAAGCCGGGACCAACTGCTTAACGTGCTTACCGAGACACGGAACAAGCGATAATTATACCTATTTCTTTTACTCTCTACGTATATCATTATCGAGTGCAAGGAATGGGTGTAACGAAGTTTAGTTTTCGTTGAATTAGTGTAGGCCATCAGGACTTAAGCCCGAGACCCTCTGATATGCAGTCTATCGCTCTGATGATGATGATGAAACAGTACAATAAAACGCCTTACTCATAAAAAATTTCGTACATTACCAAGAAAATTACAAGCAAATGATGGATTAAAAATATATGTGGAACAATTCCCGCGCCACTACAAATTCCCGAAAAATCGAGAACCAATTCAACACAACGTGTTTCGCTCTTACACAGGGCATCTTCAGGTAAGATAGGAGCCTCAGAACAACGATGTCTTCACGCCCAACACTGTAACGTGAGTTCTCTGTCCTGTTTTCAATCCATCACTCGCATACAATGGATTTCCGCAAAGTTAAATTCCTGAATCAATAAGTTAAATAAGAAAATTACACTATAATTTCGAGAAGCTGCTGGAATGAACACAATATGTCCTCCTGTTATATTTCATGCATTTGCTTACACGCAAAACGTTTTAGACGTAGCTTTAATCTTCTCTAAAACCATTAGGGAAAACCGGAAGGCTTCCTGTTTACGCAATCTTAATTTAATGTGCTAATTTAGTAACGAGATGAGAAATATGTATGTAAACTATTATTTTTTTTATAGGTATACTACGACTATACTTTGACGCTTAGGTTGATGTAATCTCGTTTTGGTTATGGGGTAGATTCCCCCACAGGAAAATTAATTTTGTGCATAAACTAATTATCCTCTCAACTAGGTCTTCACAAACCTAGGTAATAAAGCTTTTGAACTAATTCTTCACAAACCTAAGTAAAACCAATGTACCATGCTTAAGCCATTTCAAACTGACTATTACGTAATATGATAACGATGACAAGTATGAAAGCGCACATAATTAAATGAACACAGACTTAGCTTGTACACATTAAATGCCACAAAAACGACCCACCATCCAAAGGCTGACCTCTGTTTGTGCTATTGTAATTATAAAAGTGTTGACAGTTTTTTTTTTCTATTTTGTTTTACGTCGGTAACAGAATACATTTACGCACTGCCTTCCGGCAAAAGGGGTACCGAAAGGGGGTGTGGGACTCACCACCGGCAGACACAGTCGTGTCGTACGACTGCCAGCAGTAATACCCACTAAAATCTTCCGACGACGCGACGCCCGCCGCTTGTTGAGAAAGAAGCGGGGGCCAGTATCTGGGTTGCAGCTTCTGACACCCCGCCTGTGGCCAACGTCCCCTGGATCAATACCGGGAGGACCTCCTCAGAGAGGCGCAGTGGACGAGCCCCTCCTACCTCCCCGTGCGACCATAGCGTGTGTGGCCGACTTCCCGGAGGGTCTATAGTTATACAGCAGGGGCACCCTGCCCCCGCTGCCTAAGACCCTCCTGGCGCAGCTTGGCTGGCCCTACTGGCCTACCCGCTGCGCCCTGCATAGGTCCCTCTTAGTTTTCCGCCCGTTAGTCAGTACTAAGGGCACCCAGAGTCGCCACAGTCAACCTCACCTGCAAGTGGTGCACCTGCCGATCAAAGGACGAGGCTCTGGCTAACATAACAGTGCCCGGCAATAAGCGGCCACCTATAACGTGAGACCAACTATATAATTGGCGAAGTGTGGTCGCATAATTATGCCTACCCCTTCGGGGAAACAGGCGTGAATGTATGTCATTATTAATGTAAATATAAAATAATGCATGCAATCAAAATAAATATCACCGAACTCACAGCTTGACGTAATGTATAAAACCCCAGCTCTGTGATACTTTAAATTTAGCGGTTACACTAAATCCGTGACCGCAGGGTGCTACGTTGACTACGAAATTCGGGGACGGTCATTCGTTCCGCTCGCCGTGAGTGAACGAGTGAACGAATGGTCTGTGTCCGAATGGGTTCAAATTAATCGTTGACACTGGTCACATTGATTGCATGGGGGCTTAATTCTGCTGTTTTTTTGCTTTTTTGTTTTGTAACTTGATAAATAGATTGAACTGGGGATTTTATTTGTTTTTATGTGTAATCCTTGTTATGGTGTACAATAAAGAGTAAATTATTATTATTTATTATTATAGATCTAGAACAGTGCCACCCTCTCGCATCTCACGGGGAACGTAAAAGTTAAAGCAGCTTTATCCTGCATACTGGCTTAAATTGCGAACACCAATCCTAGCGAGTTGATTTTGGAAAATATCCTTATACTCTTGAAATCTAATTCTATTTTATTGTAGATTTTTGATTGTCCCCAAGGAATAAACAGTAATTAAGCCTAAATAAATTTAAATTAACAATTAAACGGAAGATGTCTTCAAAGGGATACTATTCTATTAAAGACTATTATTATGGCAGATAAAATATAACTTCTCAAGTATAACGATGTAGAAAAATTATTGTTAATAAACATTTAGTATTGGTAAACACAAATACACACACACACACACAAACACACACACCACATGCACGCACATACATTTTGTAATAAAATTTGTATTAGTATTAACTAGTAAAGACTGTTAGAAAAAAACCTTTCAAATTATGTAAAATGAAAGAGCGGGGCCTCCTAACACAGATATATTATATATACTTAAAAGGGGTGTATCTGATCTGATGTCAAAATGAAATAAACGATTTTATTTAATTTTATTTCTTTTCAGCTTCACAGACAAATGAAGATTGTAATCAAAGTAAATAACCAATTGATAATTAAAAAGAAGCCTGTGAGTTTCTTGCTAGTTTTTCTTACAGAGCGGTGGCTCGGAACTGGCATTTTTTTATATGTTTTGTTGCATGTAAGTGAGTCTAATCTTCGTTATTTCAATGTAATCATATTAAGATTTTTTATATATTTATATATAATTTTGACCTTTTCAGGTACTATGTAATAGTAAAATAAATATTTTTTATTAACTTTGAACTTTATTATGTCACACCGCGCACAGAACAAAAGAGTTTTTAGAGCAAGAAAACATAGAATTATTAAACCATCCGACTTAAGCTCTAATGATTTATATACATTCCCTAAAATAAAGAATAAATTGCGTGTTCAGAGATTTTCATCACCTAAAGAAGCTGTGGACGCCTACAAATCGGCCATTTTGGAGCCCCCTACTTCCGAATGGAATGGTTGCTTCAACGATTGATTCAAAAAATTGTGTTATGGATACTAAATTTCGCGGAGAAGACTTCGAAAAGCATTAAATACATTTTTAAATAGTAATGTTGAGTCACTTCCTTGATTCCCGCAATTTTCAGAACCACCCTCATATGTAATAAACTTTGAACTCTAGGAATTAGTTTGTCTCTAGAATTATCCGTGCTAATTTCAGTCGCCAAATTAATAGATATTAGGAATTTCAATAGAGAAGATTGTGTGCCATTGACAGTCCAATACTAAACCAACCAGTTCAAGATCTCAAGACGTAACTAGTTCAAGTTAAACGATTATATGCAACGCCTTATCCTTCAGATATCACTGTCGGATCTTTCCGTTGCAATTATAGGAAATATTTATTGAACAAACAGAAATGTCTATAAATATGTATGTGCTCGTCATCGGTTGTGCTGTCCTCTCACTTGTGCTACTCAGGATCCCTGCAAGCTTATGTCTTATTTGTATGCTACTGTAACTGTATGTATGTATTGTGTTTTACAATGTAAGGAATGAATGTGTCATAGCAGTGCTCTCACAAACGATATCTACGGAAGACCAGCGTCGAGGCGTTTTCGTGACACCTCGGCTTTATGCTGATACCTTTTCTGTGACACTCTTCAAATAGTAACTTACATATAATGTATCTGTTTTCTTTTGAAATGAAATGAAATAAAATGAAATAAAATGAAATGAAATGAAATAAAATTTTATTTAGACATAAATACACATAAACAAAAAACAGTATTCAAATCAATAAACAATTTTTACACAGTTTACATATAGTATGCCTAAAAAGGACTCCACTCAGCATGTGCTGCAGTGGAGGGCCACAACAGCGCTGGTCTTCCGTGGAGACCTTATAACTTACGTGTGCAACAGCCACACAAAAGGCAGAAACTTAACAATATAACAAAATATTCAAACCACAAAATACAATTAAATGAAAAGTTAAAGTAGTAAAAGTAATAAAAGTAGTGAGTTACATCAGAATCAAAATTTTTTGATGTTGTCACAGAATAATTTTTTTTTCTTTCAGATATGTACTGGCCTTCACTGTAACAATTATAACATTAGCATGGATAAGAAACCGAAATTTTAGGCACAAATAACGTTGTGATTCAGATTTCCTCCGTCTCTGTAATGATTGAGGAACATTTCGCAGCACTCCACGCGTGTTTGGTTTGTTGATTGACTCAATAAATTCAGAGCTCATTTATCAAGCTTTTTTACTTTTCCAATTTGATTCAAGTGAATTAAAATTTGTTTAACGCTTAAGTCTGCCGCTAATACCTTTGTGGTTTTTTTTTTTATAGATTCTCTTTAATAATTGCTTTCAATACTTTATAATCATAACGTTTTATTGTATTATTTGGTGTACAATTGTCTTAAAAATAACATTTTGTCCTCAAATGAACCCTGCAATGGTATCACAATTTAAAGAAGGTACACAATTCTTCCCTATATTATATATAGACATTAAAAACATAAAAAATTAAACAATCATAAAAAACTAATCAACTATACATAAATTCATATTGTGCGAATATGTTTTTACTAATCATATAAAATGTATTTACCTATTCAATTATATTATGTTTAAGAATGTAGGTTTTCGTCCAGACTGTAGTAAGCATTTTGCAATAGATGTTCGTTTAAATTGATATAAAATTTAGAATTATTAGAATAGAGAATTTAGAATCTTTAGAATCTTTAGTAATGCATTCAATATTGTCAACTGTATTCGGTGTTTCACGGAATGTAACTAATCTATTCATATTTTTTTACAAAACAAAACCATATCTCTGACCCAGTTTAATAATATTTATTTATTATTTTATTTATTTTTTAGTGTTGATTAAGGCGTGGCGTCGCGGCCAACTAGATTGACGGTAGTCTTTTGTCTTAACGGAACTCTTATATAAAAAATAAGATAAGCGTTTTTTAGTATAGTATTCATTATTTTTCTTTCATTACTATAGCGGAAGCTAGAATATGTCGCTAGAATATAAAAATATGACAAGCTGCTCTATGTTTAAAAATCATATATCGTCATTCTAGTTGTCTGCGACGCCACGCTTTAACAGTTTTGATTAATAAAATGTCCAATATTCTTAAAATATTCAAAGAGACTATGAAGTTAAGGTATTCTTTAATCAGATAAAAGCTATCCAAATGATATTTTTGACGACCGATATGGCGTGAAAGCGAGTATACCCGCACTCTCGTCCTGAGGTCGTTCGTTCGATTTCCACACAGTAAAAATCTTTGTGAGAGTAAACATAAATGTTTGTTTTGGTCTGAGTATAAATCTATGTATATTAACTATGAATTTCCAAAAAAGTATTGATGTATGTTTATCCCTTATTTAGTATCAATAACACAATTTCTAAATGATATTTATCTTGGAACTAAAATAATTGATGCAATTATAAGTTTTCTTTTTTATTAATGCCTGCCCTGTCTAAATTGGTCGAGGTGTTAAGGAAATAAGCCACTGATAAGCAAGTGATGGATTAAAAATATCTTTGTACCAATTCCCGCGCTACTATAATTTCCCGAAAAATCGAAAAACTATTCTACACGACACGTGTTTCGCCCTTACACAGGGCATTTTCAGGTAAGATAGGAGCCTCAGAACAACGATGTCTTCACGATTAACGCTAAAACGAGAGGGGAATTGTTACAAAGATATTTTTAATACATCACTTGCTTACAATGGATTTCCGCAAAGTAACGCCTGAATCAATGAAATAAGCCACAGCAAACGAATGGACAAACATTTTTTCAGTTATTTTTAGTTATAAGTACAGTACTATGGATACTTTCACAGTTTTAACAAATGTAAAAAACATTATAAACACAAACATTTAAACACAATACATAAACAAATAAATCCTGCACAACGAAAACCTCGCATCGACATCTTACGATCCCAAGCTAATCTCACCTGTCGATCAACGGACGAGGCTCTGGCAATAAATATTCCAGATAAGCGACAATAGGCTCGCCACCTATTACGTAGGACCAACATTATAACTGGCGAAATGTGGGTGTTTAATATGCCTCTGCCTACGAAAAGGCATGATTGTATGTATGTATGTTTGACAGAGCAAATCACAAAGCTCTCTTCGCTAAACAACGTTTGTTCAATGACCCTTGTATTCTAAAATGTGTTTTTTTTATAGTCAAAGTGACAGTAGAATCAGCTCTCTTGACAGCGTACTCGAATGTTAGGCGGTGATTCGGTAATTCAAAAGAGATATTTGATTTAAGCAATAGCTTTTACTGAGTCATTTATTAAAAGCTGTATGTAAAGCGAAACGCTTTTTAATTTCGATTTCACGAAATAGAAAAGTGCGTGTCTAGACGGTCAGTATTTAATAGGGCAGAGCAGGTCGTTGTTTCTGTTGGTTTTTTATAATAACTTAAACCCCTATGTCAAAGTTGAAATCATTTATTCAAGTACGGCTCAATAAAGCTCTTTTGAATATCAACTTAACCTAACGCGCCCACTCACTGCGGGCGGTCTTGAACGTTATAGACTTTACAGTTAGGTACATGAAAGAGCTAATTTTTGAGGTACAGTAAAGAGTTGAAAAGTATTGTGTTCTACAGTAACAAGATAAAAGAAGTTTTTAATATAAAGTAGGAAAATATTTAGTACCTAAACAAGTTAAATAAACTACCTTAACTTAAAACTATAAATAGAAGATGTCTTCCAACTGTGGGCAAATGGGTACGGTGCCAAGAACGCTGAGAACATTTACTCTTTGGATTACCAGGCTAATACGCTGGCAGAAGTAGCTGCCAGCCTTCTTGTCACCGGAGGCATCAATAAGGCGAGTACTTAAATGCCTGACAAGCTGCTTTGCCTCCGGTCCCCATGGTCTCCACCGCAAACGGAACAAATAAATAATTAATGGGAACATAGATTATATTAAGGGTAAAAAAGAACTAACCAACACTAAGTAATTCCGTAACTCATTTTTAGCCCGTGCTGTGCGAATGTGGAACAGTTTTTCCTCTCTGATTCGTGAGAGTCCATCACTTCAGTCGTTCAAAAGTAAACTGAGGAATCACAACTTGTCAAATTTGGCACATAATTAGCACATTTTTTTAAATGTTTCATTCGTTCTTTTGTTATAATGTTAGCATAAGTTGTATATTTTTAATATATTATAAGCATGTGAGAGATTTGATTCTATTTAGCATTTTTTTTTTGTATTTAGTAACACTTTTGTTTGACAACATTTATCCCGTACAACTATTTAGTTTACAACTGCTAGGGTTGGCTGGTAGAGATCTCTTCTAGAGATAAGCCCACGTCTGTACATATTGTTTTATGTACCTCATGTAATACTTAAAATTATTTTGTCCATACACGATTATTACCGTTTATCTTCATCTTTCTGCACCGCTTCCAATCTTGCTAGCAATGATCTAGATGTCCATCTAATTTACTCAATAGCATCTTTAAAACAGAATGTATATGTTTTTTCATCCTCCTGCCATGCTTCCAGTTCTGTGAATGATCTTGGATCAGCGCAGCATATCATTTCCTTCCTCGTTCATCATTCTTTTAGGTGATATGTAATTAACTTATCGACTTCATTTTAGTTCAAACATCACATCTTAATTTGAACACACAATCCATTTATTTTTTTGGTTCTTCTCATATCAAATTGATTGTTCTTTGTTATCTTATATATGTATTTTAAAATACTTCTAACAACTTAACACAATGTTATTTCATTAATTTTAACTTCGAAACGTCTAAGCGTGCCGTTGGGTTACCAAAGGTTCTATAAATTAGATTGTAAATTCACATACTTAATTAGGAAGGTTCTGTTAAGCGTCTAATTAAATTTAGCGGGTAGACCATTTCAAAGGTTAGATAGAAACGTTTAATTTAGTTTTTAATATACTTATCTACATCATGTAAGTTCTCATAGTAGTAAGTAATTAAGTTAGACCTTTTGAAACTCAATTTGTAAATTTTTTAAATGTTTTCTGACATCTGATGGAGGTTTTATTAAGGTTTAATTCTGTTAGAAGCGAAGGTATGAATTCAAAAATATAGTAACATATATTTTTTTAATATTATGAACCCTTAAACGTTATAATCGTAGATATTGGATAAACGCGACTTCTTTCGAGATCTACAGGTACTTTTCTAAAAACGCATTACCGCGGTTAAAACCTTACTGTCCTTGAAAATTAAATAGAAATAAAATAAACGAAAAATGTATTTATTGTATACTCAATTGTAACACAAGCGCTCGTAGCTCCGCGGTGCTCGGTGGTCGGAAACGATCACCGAAGTAAAGCAGAGTTTACAAAGGTCAGTCCTGGGATGGGTGATTGTTCAACGCTGCAATGTAAATATCTTAGTACAAATAAAATAGATTGTTTGACAGAATTTGTCAAGATTTATAGGACCGACATGGCGTGGAGGTCAGTATACCTGCACTTCACTCAAGAGGTCGTGGGTTCGATTCCCACACAGGACAAATCTTTTTGTGCACGAACATGAATATTTTGTTCAGGTCTGGGTGGTTTCCTATGTATATTAAGTATGATTATACAAAAAAAAGTATTTAAGTATGTTTATACGTTGTTAAGTATCCATAACACAAGTTCTTATTACACTTACTTGGAACTAAATAATTGGTGTGATTGTAAGAGAATACTTTACAATCACACCAATTATTTATTATATATGTATATTTATTATATTTATTATTTATTTATTATTTTGTATATTTATTTATTTATAGTTTTTAGTTTTTATTTTTAATAATTATGTTACCCTGTTTTAGATTAAGTATATTATATTAAATACAACTTCATTTCTTAAAAGGTAAAAAAAAAAAAAAAAAAATTATATATTATTTATGTGTCAGTTAATCTGTCTGTTGTGGTTTTTTCTTAAGGTGTGCCAGTCTATTGGTGACTCTTACGTGGGGGATTTGTCAGTCAGCCTGCCGTGGAAGGAGGAAGGGTATCCTCTTCAGATAGCCAGTGACGTTAAGGCCTTGTCCCCAGTAGGCAAACTGTTAGCGGCCGACTGAGTTGCAAGACTGGGAGACCGATGCTGCAAACTGCGTATAGTGAGCGCAAAACTAGCAGACTGTGGACACTTCATTTTAAATATATGGAAGGGCGTACTAAATCGGTACGCCGCAAACTCAGTCGGCCTACTGGGGACACAGCCTTACGAGTTTTCCAAAAGGCAACGACATTGAGAAGAATACCTCAAGAAACTCATCTCCTTTCTCCTATTCACACTCACTTCTCACCTTTCGCATTTATAATATTAGTAGGTAAGGTAGATAAGGATTAGGTAGGGACCTTAAAACTTAAAATTTCACTTCCAATGTATCGGGTTTCGCGAAGTCACGTTATGATGAAGGAAAAAATGGCCGCTAAGAAAAAAGTTGCCATTGCTCGCCTTTTAAACGGCGGCGTATCAAAGCGGACCCATCTTTATGAAAGCCCAACTTTCCTCACACACGACCCAACTTTTGTGATGAAACGTAGCTGGGAACCTAATCTGTACATGAGTAGATGCAGAAGGACTAATTGACTAGAAAATTATTTAAGGATAAAATTATTCAATTACCTTATCATTAAAATCATCATACCTAGCATTATCCCGGTTGCCCTAGACTTAAGCTTAGGGCCCAGGGTCTGCTCACTTTTTTTTTTTTTTTACGTCGGTAACAAAATGCATTTACGCACTGCCTTCCGGCCAAAGGGGGACCGAAAGGGGGTGTGGGACTCACCACCGGCAGACACGACCGCCAAGTAATACCCACTAAAAATCTTCCGACGACGCCCGCCGCTTGTTGAGAAAGAGGCGAGGGCCAGTACCTGGGTTGCAGCTTCTGACACCCCGCCTGCGGCCAACGTCCCCCGGAGCAAAACCGGGAGGACCTCCTCAGAGAGGCGCAATGGACGCGCCCCTCCTACCTCCCCTTGCGACCATAGCGTGTGTGGCCGACTTCCCGGAGGGTCCATGGTTAGACAGCAGGGGCCCCCTGCCCCCACTGCCTAGACCCTCCTGGCGCTGCTGAGCGGGCCCTCCTGGCCCGCCCACTGCGCCCTCCACAGGTCCCTCTTAGTTTCCCCCCCGGTAGTCAGTACTAAGGGCACCCAGAGTCGTCGGTCTCTGGGTGTTGCCTTTTCCCTAGCGCCTCCTGCGCCCTACCAGGAGGTACTCAGCCCCCCCACCACGACAAGGTGGAGACCAGTCGGGGGGGTAGGGTCTGCTCACTGGTTCAACCAGATTTGACTGAATTTTAGTTATTACGTGGAGCGGCTGCCGTCTGACCTCCACAACCCAGAGGGAAACATCATTCTGTGGTTAAACCAGCTGTCAGTCTGTTAGAAGGCACTAACTTCCTAATAACGACTTTCATAGATGTTCATGACAGCCGGGACCAACAGCTTAACGTGCTTTCCGAGGCACGGAGCAAGCGATAATTATGCACATAACTTCGAAAAGTCATAGGTGCGCCACCAGGGTTTGAACCCGAGACTCTCTGAATTTAAAGGCAAGGTGTGTCGCTACTGGGTTATCGCCGTAGACCTTATCTTTAAAAAAATAGTACTAATGTTGTGTTTATTTATTTCTTATTTTTATTTATTTATTTAGTACACAAACAATATGAGTACAGGTTTGTTTTCATAAAGATATTGTAATATTTTTTTCTATAAACATACATACAATCACGCCGTTATCCCTAAGGGGTAGGGCAGAGGCATATTAAACGCCCACACTTCGCCAGTTATAGTTTTTTTGTCTATAAATATTAGTAGTTTGGTATTGATCGATCTGTCACTTGCATCTATCGGCTTCCCGCCTCCTGACTAGATAATCTGTTCATCGGGACGGTGAACGGTCATCGGATCATCTGTTGCTTGGCAGTCGCCATTGAATAACATACAAATATGTTTCATCAGGTAGGCCACCTTAGGGAAAGTGGTCACCACATTCTTAAGTTCATCCAGTAGTATAAAATGTATAAGGATCTTACCAGATCTTAGGAGCTCAAGCCAACCTCACCTGGAAGTGGTGCACCTGTCGAACAACGGACGAGGCTCTGGGCGCGAACATCTAAGTTCCCTATAAACGGCAATAAGCTCGCCACCTGTTTCGTGGGATCGATAATATAATTAGCGAAAAGTAGGCGTATGTAGACAGGCGTGATTATATCATATAAGACGCCAGACAGACCAAGTAATAATAACCTCTAAATTCTGGATAATAAAACGAAAGTACGTTTTATTACAAACCTAATACATTCGAACGTTAATTATATTTAATTTACATTAGAACGTTAAATTTACTTAATTAATAATAAGAACATTATATTATATTATATTATATATATATTATACAAACAAATAATAATAGCGCGAATCAGAAACTGATCACAATAGTACAGCGTCATCTATTGACAAGGTTGTGTCAACAGACATTCAAACTGTAACGAACACTTAAATCAAATGCAAAGATAACCTCCTGATTCCATACATTTGGCCACATAATCGACCCACCGGTGCCTGTAGCCCAGGATCTCCCCGTGTCATTTCCTGTGATTAACGACGCTGTCCGATTCCTTTATATTCCTTTGAAAGTATTATAAGATTCATGAGTTCAGGTATTTCGACGTCTTAGTTGAGTATGAGCTGAGTTATAGCTTTTGTATGTACACTTTATCTCATAACCAGGTAAAGGATTAGGTAGTCTGTATTTATCTGAACTTCTTATCATCATTCTAGGAGTTATCCCGGCTGTGCTTAGATTTTCGTTCAGGGCCTAGGTCAGCGCACTTTCTTTTTTTTTGTGTTACGTCGGTAACATAATGCATTTACACACTGCCTTCCGGCTAAAGGGGGACCGGAAGGGGGTGTGGAACTCACCACCGGCAGACGCGACCGCCAGCAGAAATACCCACTAAAAATCTTTCGACGACGCCCGCCGCTTGTTGAGAAAAAGGCGGGGCCAGTACTTGGTTTAAACGTCTGACACCGTCTGCGGCCAACATCCCCCGGACCAAAACCGGGAGAACATCCTCAAAGAGTGTGTGGCCGACTTCCCGGAGGGTCCATGGTTAGACAGCAGATGCCCCCTGCCCCCACTGCCTAAGAACCTCCAGGCGCTGCTTGACGGGCCCTCCTGGCACGCCTGCTGCGCCCTCCACAGGTCCCTCTTAGTATCCCCCCGGTAGTCAGTACTAAGGGCACCCAGAGTCACCAATCGCTGCGTGTTACCTTTTCCCTGGCGGTTTCTCCGCCCTACCGGGAGGTACTCAGTTCCCCCACCGTGGTCGTGACAAGGTGGGGACCAGTCGGGGAAGAGGTTGCCAAGCACTTGCCTTGGACACTAGTTAGTCATGGAGACGTTTGACCTGAATCCCACTTACTTTGGTATACTGAATCCTGTATCAAAACAATAATTGACTGAAAGAATAACAAGTGATGTATCAAAAATGTCTTTGTAACACGTTCCGCTCAACTACAATTTCCCGAAAAATCGAGAAACAAATAATACGACACGTGTTTCGCTCTTACACAGAGCACCTTCAGGTAAGATAGAAGCCTCAGAACAACGATGTATTCACGACCAACACTGACACGAGAGAAACGCTCGTTTTAAAAGAATAACACTACACAGGTCAAACAATTAAAATATGCCAGTACGGAATTAAACGCTTTCAAACGACAAATTAAAGATGACTACACAAAAACAGTTAAATCAAAACGAAAATGCTTTAAAGACTGCTATTCGTAATTACTTTACTTCAGTGACAGGTGACACCCATTTAAAAAATGCAAATAAATAAATTATATTTCTGACACTTACACCAATTATTTAGGTTCCAAGATAGGTATCATTAAGAACTTGTGTTATGGATAATACTTTTTTTATTGTAAAATCATACTTAATATAGAAAAACACCCAGACCAGAACAAATATTCATATTTATACACACAAATATTTGTCCTGTGTGAGAATCGAACCCACGACCTCAGGAGTGGAATGCGGGTATACTCGCCACCACACCATATCGGTCGTCAAAACAACAATGCAAAGAATTATAAGAAAACATATTCGAAATAGAAATGTAAGAAAGTTACGTTAAAAGGTTTTTAAGCTAGTATATCTACATTAATAAACGAATACGAAACAATAATAACATCATTATTTGCAAGAACACTGTAATAAAATAATTATCGATAAATTATTTTTATACACACATCACTGCGCCCCTTACACTTACAGTCCTATTTTATAAGGCCAGATGTTTAAATTGAGAAGATTTGGGAAAAACATTCTTCTAAATTTTTTTTCCACCACTTAAAAAGAAGCTTATCAATTAGAAGGCGTTAACATAAAAAAAACATACATTCACGCCTGTTTCCCCGAAGGAGTAGGCAGAGACATATTATACGCCCACACTTCGCCAATTATATAGCTGGTCCCACGTAAAGGTGGCGAGCCTATTGCCGCTTATCGGGGATGTTTTGTTCGCCAGAGCCTCGTCCGTTGATCGACAGGTGCACCACTTGCAGGTGAGGTTGGCTTGGGCTCCTTAGGTCTTGTGAAGATCCCTACGCACCCTAATCAGTAATAATATTCGTGTTTAAGGGCCCCTCAAAGTACACACCCTACAGAAAGCGTTTGCTCGTTATTTAATGTTCTCTAACTAATTGTTTGAGTTGCTGTTCCGAGCGTTTTATAATTATTTGGAAGCTCATTTTGAAATTGTTGTGTTGATATAATTCGCAGAAAGGCAAATTGTTTTATAAGAAGGGAATTGTAGGGTGGTTTTTGAGCACCTTTAAAATGGTGATTTTTGTATATCTGTAATAGAATAGGACTGTATGTAATAGTGCTTACGTAGTGACGACCGATATGGCGTGGAGGTCAGTATACCTGCACTTCACTCCAGAGGTAGTAGGTTCTATTCCCATACAGGACAAATCTTTGTGTGCATGAACATGAATATTTGTTCTTGTCTGGGTATTCTCCTATGTATCTTAAGTATGTATTTACAAAAAAAAAAGTATTTAAGTATGTTTATACGTTGTTTAGTATCCATAACACAAGTTCTTAATGATACTTATCTTAGAACTAAATAATTGGTGTAATTGTCAGTAAATATTTATTTATTAATTATGTAATAACTAAAATGCAGCCAATTCTGGTGAGACTCGTGAGCAGACCCTGGGTTCTAAGCTTATGCTGGCATTACTTTTATAAACCTGTATGACTTTAAATCCGCCATGTTTTGCCATGAGTGGGTACATGAATATTTGTTCTGGTCTGGGTGTTTGTGTAGGTATATTAAGTATGTATTCACAAAAAAAAATGTTTGTATTTTTATCCATTATTTTGTATCTATAACAAAAGTTCTTAAAAATACTTGTCCTGAAGCTAAATAATGAGTGTAAATGTCAGAAAATAATTACTTAGTAATACTTACTTTCTTAGTGTAAATGTCAGAAGTTACTTTACTTTATAAGGCACAAAATAACGAATTTCGTGGTTTTAAACGTCGTTGTTTTAAAGTGGTATATTTTTTATACCTCAAGATTCTTGCTTACAGTAGGTAGTAATGCGCAAAGAAACACCATTACCAATAAATTAACTAAAGTCAGGGTAATATCAAGTTATCAACGAAAAGAACACATCATACTAAAGCTAGTTCAGTCACAATCACTCATACAATAATATTGTACCTACTCTGTGACCAACCAACCAACTCAAACCAACCATCAGAGACTAAGTATAGTAGGGAGACTTCTTGGCGGGAAAGTGAAGCGTCTTGTCTGCAGTTTTGTTTTATTTTCTTAAAATATTTCGGACATTAATGTGTGATAACGGTGGATTATTAACCGTTAAGTATTTGTGAACGTACATGAGTGTAAATGAAACAAAACAGTGCAACATCACTTTTACAGTTATCTCAAGAATTCCATGTGAGATTTCAGTATAGTCCCAGATCGTTACTGAGGACTTAAGGGGCTTAGGGCCCCCCCGGGCACCTCATTTGCTATTTATCATCTTTATCCCCACTCATTCTCATTTACTATGATTTATATATTATTAATATATCTATTACTTGACACTTGCTAAATGTGCTGGCTAAAAGTAAAGTTGTTATTCGAATAAAGGCTAGCCACCCCTACACCATCTCTATATGCCACGTTTCATATAGAGATCTCTTTGAGACTCCGTGCTAAATTTTGCTTTTACCTTGTAGATCCTTTTTAAAGTGATCTAGCGAAAGAAAAAACAAATCTTGACGATTTTCTTGCCTGTGCTTTTACGATCAAGCTCCCACCCGCATTGAACGCATCCATTCAATACATCTAGTTTTTAAGTTTTGTAATTTTGTCTTTTATTAGAGCTCGTTTGAGGCAAACTCGAATAAATTATTTTGATTTTGAAACAGTGTTAAATGAAAATGAAAATTAAATTAAAAAATGAAAATGGAAATATAAATGAAAATGAAATGAAAAATTATTTATTACAACATCACACTAGATAATAATAAAAAAAAACAAGTCAAGGTACTGCCAATCCCAAATGAGAAATAGGTATAATACACTGGGACACTGGCGCCAGGTGTTTGTCTAATACAAACACCTGGCCAGTGTCCAATGATGCCAGCTTGTCACAAATGGAATCGAGCCGCCATTTCGTTGACGTCACCGGAAGTACATTCAGTGGTCAGTGACAGACTAAGAGATAAGACTATCTAACTCATAGAACGATAAAGCTGGCCATTCACGGACCTACAGGCTACAACCCAGGTTTAAGAAGTGAGGACTGTAAAATGTGAAGTCATTTGGCATAAGCAAGTGATGGATTAAAAATATCTATGTAACAGTTTCCGCGCTACTATAACTTCCCGAAAAGTCGAGAAACTATTCAACACGACACGTGTTTCGCCCTTACACAGGGCATCTTCAGGTAAGATAGGAGCCTCAGAACAACGATGTTTTCACGAGCAACACTGACATTATAGTAGCGCGGGAATTGTCACAAAGATATTTTTAACTTGCAAAGATGTGAATGAAATGGTGAGCGAGTTTTATGTGATTTTAGGACAACTGATCTCAAAATATGTACCTGTTAAAAAAGCTTCCAAATCGCATTATCCAACATGGTTTAGTAATTCCTTGATCAAACTTTTGCAAGAGAAGGATAAAGTACGTCGAAAATTTCGAAAATACGGCAACCCTCGTGACCAGATTGAATTTCAAGTACTCCGTAATCGCTGCCATAAACTTCTTAATACTTGTTACGATACATATAAAACCACTATAGAGGCAAATGTAACAACTAATCCTAGAGCATTTTGGAGTTACATTAAAAATAAGCGTGGAGGGCGGTGTACTTTACCATCCAAAATGCACAATGACGGCATATTTGCGCAGGGCGGTCACGATATCGCAAACTTATTTGCTGATCAATTTCGTTCTGTATATTCTGACTATGTTTCTAATCCCTCTTCAATAGATATCACAACGGTTTCCAATAACAAATATTTATCCACACTACAAATTACAGAACTTAATATTCAACGCGCAATAAACAAACTCGACGGATTGAAGGGTGCCGGGCCTGATCAGATTCCACCAATATTTGTTAAAAAGTGCGGTCGATCACTTACACTTCCACTTTCTATAATATATAATCGTTCCATTGCTGAGGGAACATTTCCCAATGAATGGAAAAGAGCTCTTATTGTGCCTGTGTTTAAAAAAGGAAATCTAGCTAATGTAAAAAATTACAGACCGATATCCATACTCTCGTGCTTTCCTAAATTATTTGAATCTGTTTTGTATCCTACAGTAACGACTTTGGTAGATAATCATATTTCTGACCATCAACATGGATTTAGAAGCGGTCGGTCTGTTGTTACAAATTTAGGGGCCTTCGTTTCTGAAATATCTCTAGAAGTGGACGCGGGATCACAGGTGGATGCTATATACACGGACTTCAGTAATGCTTTTGATAAGGTTAATCACGATATTCTTGTACAGAAGTTGCGCAAACTTGGCATAGGAGGTACACTTTTGAGCTGGTTTAAATCATATCTACTCGGTAGATCTCAAAGAGTAGTTGTAAATGGATTTGAGTCACAAAAATATTATGCCGTTTCAGGCGTACCCCAAGGTTCTCATTTGGGGCCTGTGCTGTTTTTAATATTTGTTAATGACATTACAACTCGTATAAAGCACTGTAAACTTTCTCTATTTGCCGATGACCTAAAGATCTACCGCACAATCAAAACAGATAATGATTCTAGGCTAGTTCAAGACGATCTCAACCATATTCTACAATGGTGCAAAGAAAATGGCATGATCCTTAATGCCAATAAGTGCTTCCACATTAAGTATACTCGCAAAAAGAAGCCACTTGTTACAAAGTATGAGCTTGGCGGAGCATATTTATCAGAGGTCGACGAAATTCGTGATCTAGGCGTTATTATTGATACAAGGATAACTTTTACAGCGCACATTGACAAAATAGTAACTAAGGCTGCACAGATGCTCGGTTTTGTTAGACGAAACACATTAGGATTTAAGAAACTGGAAACCAAAATATTACTTTATAATGCTCTTGTCCGCAGCAATCTGGAGTATGCGAGTGTTATTTGGTCACCATACTATGTTATCCATTCTCAGAGGATAGAAGGCATTCAGCGAGCCTTTACCAGAAATCTTGCCTTTTCCTGTGCCGGCTTTTCTCATAGGAATCCATACTGCCAACGTTTGGCAAAGTTTAACATGACCACTCTTTCTAATCGTAGATGTATTGCTGATCTTTGTTTTCTCCACAAGTTAATTAATAATCAAGTGCAATGCAGCAACCTGTTGGATAAAGTATCTTTGGCTGTTCCTTACTCATATCCTAGACATAGAGTTGATAAAATATTCCATGTCAAATTTTCGAGAACTAATTTAGGTCGTCAGTCGCCAATGAATCGAATACTAGACCAATACAATAGTATTCAAACTCGCAATCCTGACATTGACATCTTTGGTCATTCATTTGTGTTATTTAAAAACAACTTGCATATGTTATTTTGTGACAGTTTAAGTCCCCTCTCTAGTACTAGGTAATTTTATTTTAATAATAAATAATTATATTATATAATAATTTAAAAATAATAACAATAACCTTTTATTCCTATATATTCTATTAATTTAATATATATATATATATTTGTAATAATACTCCTACTACACTATAGTGAACGCTATGTACACCGTTATTGTCATTCATATCAGATATAATACTTTATAAAAATTGTTAAATTTAATGTAATAATATGTATGATGTGGTTGTACTATTTAAATAAATAAAAAAAAAAAAAAAAAAATAAATAAAATAATCCATCACTTGCTTACAATGGATTTCCGCAAAGTAACGCCTGAATCGATATATCATTTGACATAGTAATTACTACCTATTTTATTATACAGCAATACATAGGGTATTGAACTAAAGTCCTCGACATATGCCTTTTTGAAGTTATGTGCGTAATTGTCGCTTGCTCCGTGCCTGGGGAAGCTCGTTACGCCTTTGGTCCCGGCTGTCGTGAACATCTTAGGACGCCGTAATTAGGTAGTGTATTCTAACATCTTGAAAGCTGGTTTAACCATAAAATGTTTTTCTTTGAGTTGCGGTGGTCAGACAGCAGTCGTTTTATGCAATGGCTAAAATTACAATTTTGGTTAGGACAAAGCAGAGCAGAATGTGAAGATAATAATTAGGTAAAATTTCTACCTCAGCTTTAAAAATTTAAATTTAAATTTTACACTAAATATTCTCTTACCAATTATTTAGTTCCAAGATAAGAATCAATAAGAACTTGTGGTATAGATACTAAATAACGAATAAACTTACTTACATATTTTTTTTTAGAAATACATACTTAATATACATAGGACAACACCCAGACCAGAACAAATATTCGTATTCATGCACACAATGATTTGTCCTTTGTGGGAATCGAAGCCACGACCTCTGGAGTGAAGTGCAATACACCTGTGCTCTCCACGCCATATCAGTCGTCAAAATACTTACGGTAAACTTTTCCTAAACCTCAGTTTAGGACCGTCTTGAGCCTCAGTGTTGGGCCCGTGAATGGTCAGCTTAATTTAAATGAGACGCGCCGAAGTTTCAATGGTAACAGTTAGGTTGGACATGGTACTCGGACAAATTTAAGATAACACAAGTCTATTCAAACTATTTAGTCGATTTAATAGTAGGAAGATTGCGTTTTAATATCGGATATTTAATATGTAATATGACGCCTATAGGCAGAGTCTAAGTCTACCTAGTCTAGACTATATTGTTGGTGTCACGTTGGTGGCTAGCCTGCTTGCTAGCTGGCTTGGACTCCTCAGATCTTGATGGGATCCCTATTTACCCAAATACACTGTTAGAGCGGTAACGTTCCCGACTGTCCGTCGGCCTTCCTCGGCCTCCGTCGTTATACCTTCGGGGCTTCGCAGGCGCGGCAAGGGCAAAGCTTGTTCAAAAAGTCTCTCTCTGCTAACCACCGCTTCGGGCAACGATCCGACGTTAAGAATAAGTTCAGTACCTACATAAGAAATACAGTCTACTCGTTTTAAGCCACAATTAGGACCCAAACAACAGACTATACTTTAAGATTACACACAAGTGCTATAATCTCAATATGTCTGCGTCTGCGCAAGGAGTATGTAATGCTTGCGTCTCGGGTAGGCCCAAGCCAGGAGCAGGGCAGAAGGGTGCCGAAGCCCTATCCTTTACTCTTCTAAACTATTCGTGTTTGTCGTGCTTGCAAGCTGCTATCAAGTGGATAGCCGCTCTATAACGTTGTTGTAATTGTATGTAGCTTCTTAATTTTTTTTGACCGCATCGACTGCTCACCATTATGCAAGATGTAGGCATTACGATGGGTTGCATTAAAAAAACCTTATCGTCGATCATTCGTCACCGACTTATTCACCCTTTTATTGATAGTTCTCTTCCTCTTCATCCGGTAAACTTTAAAAACCCCAATTATTTTGAAGGTCGAAAAAATAAGCTATATTACTTTCTTCCATTTTTATGCAATCATTACCATCATTATCTCAGTCATATGAACTGTTGAACATAGGCCTCCTCAAATATTTCTTTATTGAGCGATCCTGAGTCGCCTGCATCCATCGGCTTCCCGCCGCCTTGACCAGATCACCGGTTCATCGCGTAGGAGACCGTTCTCTACTACTTTTGACGATTCTGCGAACACCAACCCACCTGCTCAGCGTGGTGATTATAGGCAAATACTCCCTAATGTAATAAACGATTGCGGATGCCAATGTTCAGTAGTGGACTTAATATGGCTGAAATGATGAAGGAAAAACCCTGTGTGTGTCATCTGAGTCTCCCTGTCATCACGAAGTGCTTCGGCAAGAAGCCATGCTTGAAGAAAGTAATTTCTCGAATTTTAAATGTGTGTCAGCAATGTTGATATATATTTCTTATAATTAATTAATAAAATAATAAATAAACTATATTTTGATTTAGAACATTGATGTTGTGAACTATTTAATTTTTATGTAAAATTGCAATAAAGGACCTAGTATGCTTCCTCTCTCCTAAGTTTGCCGTGCCCAACAGGGTCCATAATTGTAACTTGTATAGATGTAAGACCTTATGTAAAACATTATGGAGTGCAATAAACATGGAATTGAATTGAATATGTTATTATATGTTTGAGAAAAACTTACAGCAAATATGTAGGGGCTAATGACATAACAAAAAGATAAACCAGATGTAAAACTAGTCACTGTCACTTTTATTTCATAAAATTATGACAGTACTGACAGCGCTTTTATTTGATAAAACGAAGACCGTGACAGCTCTAGTTTTAAACCTGGTTCAACTTTACATCTTGTTTTGTCATAAGCCCCTTATAATTTAAGACTTATAAATTACCGTATTAAGGGCATTCAGAAGTATCTACATTTACAAATATATCTCACATACATGAAATTGATTATATGCTAACTTCAGCAGATAAGTAGCTTCTCTTGGGAGAACGTGGAACAATGTTTCGTCTCCGTCTTTATCTAAATGCCGCTCGCTTAGCTCATCCGGAGCCGGTTCATTCCGGATCATTCCGGTTCATTAATATGCCATTCAACTAATCCAACTCACGACACGTCACTACAACTGGTACGAACCAGTATAGTAGAAATAAATAAATGCTAGATCTCTATAGACTTTATTTTTAATTTTTAAAAATAAGTAAGTACAAATTAAGTACAAATATTTCATAGATGACTTAAAAGTACTAACTAAACCTAACTTAAAATTAAACACAGTTTGTATGTGAACGCGTGAAAAAATATCCGTTGCCAACTCGTCACACATGACATAGGCTGATATAATTTATCGCTGCTAAAGTTGCGCCAGTCGTGTCCGAAGTAATATCGCTGGCGCCCAATACGCTTCGCCGGCGCTTGAATGTGCATATTCAACGATAAAAAAACACGTCATAATGACTACACCCTGCCTGATGGTAAGCAGTCGATGCAGTCCAAATAAAAAAAAATCAAAGCGCTTTATAACGAGAAATAAGCACGGTACAAAGCGCATCCACTCATTATGACCTGCTAAAATGCCGTTTCACGCCCCGCTTAAAAGTCCCGGGATCATAGGAAATAGGCAACACATGATCCGGCAGCGAATTCCAGAGCTTAGTGGTCTTGCTCAGAAACAACTTCCTAATTTTCTTGGGTCGAGTGCTGATAGTCTGCACAGTATGAGGATGGTTTCTAAGACCAGCACGTGTTGTTCGGGAGAGGAAAGGAGAGGGCGGGATGAGATCGAAAAGCTCCTCAGAACACTCGCCATAGTAGTTCGCCATGCGACAACTCTATGTTTTTAAGGTATTATCCCTCGCTTGGTGCTGGAGTTAGCCTGCTTATTTGTTTACACTATGATACCAGTTATAAGTGGTTTAGGGGTTTAGTGAAACGGGGCGCGGTTTTCATTTGCTCGGGTTACACATTTGAATCGGTTATTATCAAGGACCTCTATGTATGTATAAACAAGGTCCAAATATAAATTTTGTTTCAAAATGGCTGCCGTCACAAGTTATGTTATAGATAATTAACTATTTTCAAGAAAATACATCGTGGTTGTTTAAAACTATTCTTTCTTCATCATATCCTAGTATCACCCTGGTTGCCTCAGACTTCACCAACCCCACAGTGGGCCCGCCATAGGTCATAGGGCTGAAATTTCATTGATCGCATTATGACGTCATTCGTCGTTATCTAATACATATTCATATTCATATATTCATATTCATTTATTTGCCATAAATAGGGTTACATATTGTGGATCTTATTATAACTATTTGAGCTCTGTCTATTTAGCTACATTATTACATAGCATGCAAACTTAAATCCTAAAAAAAGGTTACATTGATTGTTCCTACTTCATAAAATTATTTATTTAATTAATTTTAATATCATAATTTTTACATTTCTTATAACTATTGTTAGGACTAGATTAGCTATATTTATTTCATATTTAAAAAATCATTTATAGAGTAAAAGCTCTTTTCCATCAACCATTGCCTTAAAACCGTTTTATACCTGTTATATGGCAGGAGTTTTATTTCATTTGGAATGTTATTGAATACTCTGATAGCCATCGCATAACCATTATTATTAAATTTACAACTTCTCGGTGCAGTATTTAAAATAAGCTTGTTTGGATTTCGCAAGCTTCTGTTAGTGTTATCCTTTGCCTGCTGATAGAGGTACTGATTTTGCTTTACAAATTTTCCCATTTCCAATATATAAATACAAGGTAGAGGCAAAATATTCAGCGATTTAAAATAAGGCCTGCAGCAAACTTAAAAGGATTCAAGCGGCAAGAAATACGAACTATCCTTTTCAATAGCCTGGTTCGCAGCAGGCTTGAGTTTGCGTCAATAGCATGGAGCCCTGTGTATGCTAACTCGTCTCAACGGATAGAAAGTATTCAACGGGCGTTCACGAGGCACCTGGCATACATGTCCCCCGGAATACATCACAAAGTTCCATACAACATGCGTTTATCTTTCTTTGGCATGACATCGCTTAAAAACCGCCGCACAATCATAGATTTATTATTCCTTTATAAGCTTATCCATAACAAAGTTTTATGCCCTGACCTACTTGCCAGTATCGGCTTCACTGTCCCCCGTAGATGCCCTCGAAAACCACTCACAAAATCTTTTACATTACCACCGCATAGAACCAATCTTGGCCTTCACTCTTCTTTAGCAAGAATTTGCAACTCCTACAACAGCTTGAATGCAAAGTCACCCGACCTTGATATCTTTTCTGTCTCGCAAAAAGTGTTCAAGGACACCCTGTTGAAGCTGCTCAATGACCCCTAGTGATTATATAAAAAATTTCATATTTTCCTGAAATATATTGATTGTTAGTCATAAGTTTAAAAAATATAAGTAGAAATAAGTAAATAATAATGATGTGAATACTTGTAATGGCTTGCATATATGTCCTTTCATTTTAAGTGTTGCATGTAAAATATATATGTTTAGCTGTAAGTGTTCCTAATAAATAAATAAATAAATAAATAAATAAATAAATAAAATGGTCATGCATAACCTTTTCATAAATTTTCGAAAATATAGATACTAATGTCACAGGTCTGTAGTTATCTACTTTTGTATTGTCGCCTTTTTTATATATAACCCTTCGATAACCCTTCTAACCCCAGGTATAAAATAAATTACAATAACATACATGGCATATAAAATTTTGTGCATCCAAAGTGTCAACACTTCATTAGTGCTTAATTGCGTTATCTTTTTGCCGAAATTCTTATTGTTTTAAAAATTTTATATTCGCGGAAATTGAATGTTTGTCATATTGTGGTGAAATAGATATTCAAAAAGAAGGTATGTGCAACATTTTTAATTTTATTATGTCTACTTTATTTGTCGCAGTGGGGGGGCCGAGTACCTCCCGGTAGGGACCTATGGAGGGCGTAGCGGGCGTGCCAGGAGGGTCTTAGGCAGCGGGGGCAAAGGGCCTTCCGAGAAGTCGGCCACACACGCTTTGGTTGCTCACGGAGGTCAGAGGGGCGCGTCCACTGCGCCTCTCTCAGAAGGTACTTACAGTTTTGGTCCGGGGGACGTTGGCCGCAGGCGGGGTGTCAGACGCTGCAACCCAGCTACTGGTCTCCGCCTTTATTCATCAAGCGGCGGGCGTCGTCGGAAGATTTTTAGTGGGAAATAAACCAAATATTTATCTATGTTTATCCGTTATTTAGTATCCATAACACAAGTTCTTAGTGATACTTATCATGTAACTAAATAACTGGTGTAAATAAAAAATATATATTCTAAAGTGAATTAACAATTTCAATACAACCAAAGACCGAGCACTCTGCGCTCAAGTACTTCGTTAAATACTGAGCATAAATACTCTCTCTATAGTGTCAGACATAAAGGCCTTGTAATCCCCGTTGCTAAATAAAACCAGGGAACGGCAGATTATTCCAAAAACAGCTAACAATGTGACAAGGGTCCCGGCGCTTGTTCCCATAGTTTGAACGTGAAATACAGCGGAATAAACAATAGCTTGGGCACATTCAGATGTAAATGAGGTAAGGGCGTAGATTAATAAGGGTAGCTAAGTTTGCTGCCTCAGAAGGTCAGGTATTTATATATTTTTGTTGCAATATTCATTCATAGGGGGTCATTTATTCATGTGTTGGTGCCTACACTAATGTATGGAAGCGAATGTTGGTTAAAAATTCAAAAAAATATTAAATTTTATTTCACATAGTTATTATATATATTATAATTATTATTACCTTAATATACAATAATTATGTACCTCATTGTAAGTGAACTTGTTGTTTTTTATGAGAATAAATGTCTGTAAACCTAAACCTATAGTACTTGAAAACGTCATAATTACATCTTAAAAAAACAACAACTATGGCAGACGGCAACGGTTATGGCAGGAGTAATATGAACCCGTTCGACTGGTCTCCACCTTGTCGTGGTGGGGGGGCTGAGTACCTCCCGGTAAGGCGCAGGAAGCGCTAAGGAAAAGGTAACACCCAGAGATGGCGACTCTGGGTGCCCTTAGTACTGACTACCGGGGGAGAAACTAAGAGGGACCTGTAGAGGGCGCAGCGGGTGGGCCAGGAGGGCCCGTCAAGCAGCGCCACGAGGGTCCTAGGCAGCGGGGCAGGGGGCCCCGGCTGTCTAACCATGGACCCTCCGAGAAGTCGGTCACACACGCTATGGTCGCACAAGGAGGTGGGAGGGGCGCGTCCACTGCGTCTCTCTGAGGAGGTCCTCCCGGTTTTGGTCCGGGGGACGTTGGCCGCGGGCGGGGTGTCAGAGCTGCAACCCAGGTACTGGCCCCCCGCCTCTTTCTCAACAAGCGGCGGGCGTCGTCGGAAGATTTTTAGTGGGTATTACAGCTGGCGGTCGCGTCTGCCGCTGGTGAGTCCCACACACCTCCCTTGGTCCCCTTTTGGCCGGGAGACAGTGCGTAAATGCATTTTGTTACCGACGTAAATCAAAAAAAAAAAGGAGTAACATGAAAGTAAGATTAATGCAGTAGAGGTGAGAGCACTCAGAAGTATTCTAGGTGTGAGATTGAGTGATAAGATTAGGAATGAAGTGATAATTGTCGAAGCTGGTGTAAAAAAGATATTGTAGTGACAAGAATTGAGAAAGGTATGCTTAGGTGGTTCGGTCATATTGAGTGGGTGCATGAAAGTAGACTATTGAAAGTAATTTATGATGAACAAGTGATTGTCGTTAAGCCATGTTAGAGGCCTAATGGGCGGCTTGATAAATTCTAACAGCAGGACGTCATACACCTGCCTCCGCCAATCCGCACTGGGTCCGCGTGGTGGAGTATGACCCAATACCCTCGCACCTTGGTATGTGAGAGGAGGCTCGTGCTCAGTAGTGGGATGTTTATGGGCTGAGATGATGAAGACCACGTAAGACCTTCCATGACCAAATTTAGAAAATTTTGGGAAAACCCTAAACCGACGGGCGTGTATGAGAAGGTTAATGAGTGTGAATTAAGCTAAAAGTGTGTGCCAAGATCGTAGCAAGTGGAAGGATGTGATCTCAGCCTACCCCTACGGGAAAGAGGCGTGACATTATGTATGTATGTATATTCATACCATATGTCTGTAGAATTCTCTGTCGGGGCATGTGCTTTCCAAATCCTATAGACCAGGGTCTTTTCAGCAGAGCGTGATGCGACATATTTACAGGCCGTCATGAGTAGGTGCTTGTTCAACGGTACTTGCACTAAATTTATATAATTTTGTATATGGACTTAACTTAGTCTGAAATAAATGATTATTAGTATTATTATTATGAGCCAACCTTCTGCACCTATTTATGCTGCAAGTAAGCTTTCAAATACTGTTTTGCTTTTAAAAGCATACGAATGTGCCCGGTTTTTATAATGGAGTAAAGAATGAAGTTTGGAACTGCGAAACTTTCGAAAGGATTTTCGTATTGAAGTATTGAAAATTTCAAATTGACAATCCTTCAATAACTGATAACTTTTTAGAGTAAAAGATACAGTTCGGAATTTTCGTTTTATTTCCTAAAAAAGGTTTTGTTTAAAGTTTGTTTGTTGTATAATATGGAGGGTAGAGGTAAGTCACGGTAAATGGGCGGATTTTACGTTTATAGTCACACTGTATCGTGATGGTACAGTGCGATTATCTTTAGCCTAAATAACTAAATTCTACAAGTGTGTTAAAAAAAGTGCTATGTGTATAAGCTGAGCTTGTGTGTGTCTGCGTGTATGTGTGATTAAGTGAGTGTGTGTCTAACGGCAATGGTCAAGTATTAGATTTCTTACAAAAGATGTATCTTTTAGTTTTAGCGTAGATTAGTGTTGCGCTTAAAGTCGCATATAACCTTATGTCAAATTTAGTTGTACAGTTCCTGGGAGGACGCTTAAAAGCTGTTGTATGTAACATAAATTAAATAATTAAATATTTTATAAGATAAGTATAATTAAGAACTTGTGTTATGGATACTAAATAACAGTTAAACATAATATAAATAACTTTTTTTCGTAAATTAATACTTAATATACACAGTACTTTATAAATAACTACCGATAAAGTCAATCTCTTCACTAAATATTTCCACACTATACACAAAGATATGTCTTGTGTGGAAATTGAACCCAACACCACTAACTTCGACGCTTTTCGCCAGAATCTTCTGTTGATATGCCAAACTTTCTTCGTAGCTCTTTTAAAATAAGGTCTTTTAAATAAGCGCAATTTTCTACGTCAAACAGCAACTTAAAGGCTACCCAAATAGCGCACTTTTCTTCACCAAGCTATCAAATTTATTTCATATTCTCTCTTGCCATTTTAACGCCATTTTATAGGGACTTAGAACTGTTATTTACAGCCAACAGCTGGTTAGTTTTGCTACTATTCTCCGCTTGTTCTCCTTACATCTACCTTCCATATTGTATTCGCTTTGTTTGTATAGTTAAGAGAGTAACACAACAATACTTAAATACGAACAACAAACTTTCATACTAATAATGTATGTTCTGTGCTTGTTCAAAAAGAAAAGCGCTTTTTTAAAATTCATAGTTTCTCGTGAGTAGTTTAAGTTTGCAATTTAGTAAAAATGGTAAAATTCAGACATTATGGACAGCGCAATGCCAATCAAAATTGAATATATATAAACCAATATATATAAACCACAACAGACAGATAAACTGACAAATCTCGACAAATTCTGACAAAGAACGCATTTGCTTTTATGTGGTACCGCTCATATCTCTTTCATTGTTGTTAAATAAATATGTCGAGTTTCCATTTTGTGTGTGAATGTTTGAGGAATCTAAATGATCATGTTGATCTTAAAGACAATTAAGTATATTTTTATAGATGTAACAAAATTCGTTTTAAACAGATATCCGTGATGAAACGTGTTAAATGGTGAGAAATGGCTCATCGCCCACACTTCATTAATAAGGTTCCAGATTTATAGGTCAAAACAAAACTAGTATCAAAGTTATAAATTTCGACGTGTTGTCGCCATTCAAACCTTTGTCAATGTCACTCAAACGGGACAACATAAGGTACGGATATCCAATATCCCATATCCGATATCCGATAACCGCTAGACATATTGAACAGAAACAAGTTGATTTATAAGGAATTTAATACGAATCACTTTCTGTTTGTTTCGTTTTAACCATTTCGTATTTTTCGTGAAATAAACCTTGCCGGAGATATATTGGAAAATTCGGAATTGATTTGTCAATGTTTCGCTAATTCCAGGGATAAGATTTCGGGTCTATTACGTTCGGGTAATTAAATAATCCTACTGTGTTATTTTAATATAAGGACTTACTCGATTATAATAATAATCCTTTATTGCACATAAAATATAAATAGTTTACAAAAGGTATTCAAAAACTTAAAGTACAAAGTCTCTAGAAGAGATCTCTACCAGCCAACCCTAGAAGTTGTGTATAAATTTGTAGGTACAGGATTAAATTTGGTTAAAAATCTTTGTTAAAAAGGAAATTAATAAAAAAACTTATAAATACCATAACATACTTACATACATATATATCAATACTATACATACATAAATATCAATATTATGATTAATAATATATAATATATTAGGTCGGGGAAAAAGTCTTTTCGCATAACGTAGGTATCAACTTATTATAAAATTTTTTTGACTGTACTATTTGTGTCTGGCTGGTTTTGGTAACATTAAAAAGGTTCCATTATAAAGAAAAGAAAAAAAATAAAAAAAAGTTGTTTCCCGCTATTTTTCATTTGTTTTTCTCTCCGTAAAAATGAGTGAATCTAATGAAGAAATTCGATACATTTTAAAATTTTATTATAAAAAAGGCAAAAATGCAACTCAAGCAGTGAAAAAAATTTGTGATGTTTATGGACCTGATGCAGTGTCAGTAAGAGTAGCACAAATTTGGTTCAAACGTTTTCAGTCCGGAAATTTTAATGTTAAAGATGCACCTCGCTCTGGTCGCCCTGTTACGAATAAAATGGACGCCATTTTTGAAAGAGTGGAGCAAGATCGGCATATTAGTAGTTACGATGTAGCTGAAGAACTGGGAATTGACCACAAAACAGTTTTGACCCATTTGAAGAAAGCTGGTTATACAAAAAAGCTCGATATTTGGGTGCCACACGAGCTCACTCAAAGAAACTTAATGAACCGTGTACTCATTTGCGATTCATTATTGAGACGTAATGAAACCGAGCCGTTTTTGAAGAGATTGATAACTGGCGATGAAAAGTGGATCACGTACGACAAGAACGTGCGAAAAAGGTCGTGGTCGAAAGTTGGCCAGGCTTCACAGACTGTGGCCAAACCTTTTTTTTTTGTTTTATGTCGGTAACAAAATGCGTTTACGCACTACCTTCCTGCCAAAGGGGGACCGAAAGGGGGTGTGGGACTCACCACCGGCAAACGCGACTGCCAGCAGTAATACCCACTAAAAATCTTCCGACGACGCCCGCCGCTTGTTGAGAAAAAGACGGGGGCCAGTACCTGGGTTGCAGCTTCTGACACCCCGCTTGCGGCCAACGTCCCCCGGACTAAAACCGGGAGGACCTCCTCAGAGAGGCGCAGTGGACGCGCCCCTCCTACCTCCCCGTGCGACCATAGCGTGTGTGGCCGACTTCCCGGAGGGTCCATGGTTAGACAGCAGGGGCCCCCTGCCCCCACTGCCTAGACCCTCCTGGCGCTGCTAAGCGGGCCCTCCTGGCCCGCCCGCTGCGCCCTCCACAGGTCCCTCTTAGTTTCCCCCCCGGTAGTCAGTACTAAGGGCACCCAGAGTCGTCGGTCTCTGGGTGTTACCTTTTCCCTGGCGCCTCCTGCGCCCTACCGGGAGGTACTCAGCCCCCCCACCACGACAAGGTGGAGACCAGTCGGGGGGGACTGTGGCCAAAACCTGGCCTAACACGAAATAAGGTGATGCTGTGTGTATAGTGGGATTGGAAGGGCATTGTTTATTATGAGCTTTTACCGCCCGGCAAAACCATCGATTCTGATCTTTACTGCCAGCAACTGATGAGATTAAAGGAAGCAGTCGAGAGAAAACGGCCGGAATTGATCAACAGGAAGGGTGTGGTCTTTCATCACGATAACGCTAGACCACACACATCTTTAGCCACTCAGCAAAAATTAAGAGAGTTCGACTGGGAGGTCCTAGTGCATCCACCATATAGCCCTGACCTTGCGCCTTCAGATTTTCACCTGTTTCGGTCTCTGCAGAATTCTTTAGGTTCTGTAAGGTTGACCTCAAGAGAGGACTGCCAAAACTATTTGTCCCGTTTTTTTGATCAGAAGTCCCAAAGTTTCTACAGTAACGGGATAATGTCTCTGCCCACAAAATGGCAGAAAGTAATTCAACAAAACGGTACATATATATTGTAAATAAACTTTGAAAAAAATGTCTTGACTTTTCATACAAAAATACGAAAAGACTTTTTCCCCAACCTATTATTATGATTATATGCGAGTGTCAAGCATAAAAATTCAACATGACGCATTCAAAGTCAAATAAACAAAAGGGTGTGGTGAATGTAAATTTGGTTATAATTTGACAAAGAAAGTTTTGGCGCCAACGCGGTAATAGACAGATCGCGGCTGTATTTTATTTTCCAAAACTACATACATACATTCACGCATGTTTCCCCGAAGGGGTAGGCAGAGACATATTATACGCCGACAATTCGCCAATTATATAGTCTCATGTAATAGGTGGCGAGTCTATTGCTGCTTCGGGAACTTTTATGTTCGCCAAGGCCTCGTCTGTTGATCTGCAGGTGTACCACTTGCAGGTGAGGTTGCCGGCTCCGTATGTCTTCGTAGGGACCTCCGGTTCTTGACGTGGTGGGGGGGCTGAGTACTTCCTGGTAGGGCGAAGGGGCCGCCAGGAAAACAGGACTACCGAGGGTGAAACTAAGAGGGACCTGTAGAGGGGCCTGTTCCGAGAAGTCGGCCACACACGCTATGGTCGCACACGGAGTTAGAGGGGGCACGTCCACTGCGCTCCTCTGAGGAGGTCCTCCCGCTTTCGGTACGGAGGATGTTGGCAGCTGGCGGGGTTTCAGACGCTGCCAAGTCCTGCAACGGGCCCCCTGCCTCTTTCTTAATAAGTGGCAGGCGTCTTTGGAAGATTATTAGTGGATATTACTGCTGGCAATTGCTTCGGCCGATAGTGAGTCCCACACCCCCCTTTCGTTCCCTTTTGGCCGGAATGCAAAGCTTGAATCCATTTTGTTACCGTAAAAGTAGAAATAGGATTAGATATAATAGAGAACGTATTAACAGACACCATGCTTACTTTAATACGTTTATTTAGGCCTTACAGCTTCTAAATGAGCTGTTAAATTAATCAATGAACTACTAATAGCAGTAATTGAGTGGACGTAGGCATTACGGTACCCAATACTGTCATAAATCACTCGAATAATCGCTTAATAGGCGATTTGTAATCGATTATGCTGGTCTACTGTCAATCGTAGTTTAGTGTTATTGTATCGCGATCAGCGCACAATTTTACGCTAAGGAGATGTTTTTTTATATAAGAAGTTTTGTAGAGGGGTTACAATGGCTTAGAGCCTGTGTTTATTTATAGGATGTAAAATTGGTACTTCAAGGGGGTTATGAACTGGTTGGAATGACACCCCTCCCCCTCTCTAGGTTGTTGTCTGAAACGAGGTTAGCTCATAACTCTAAGCAACTACTCTATGATTTGTTATAATAGTAGAGACATGAGCTTTTTATTTTTATTTTTTATTTAATGTACATGTAAATCTTATGCTATCAACGTTAATATATCTCAGGATATAATATTATTGTATTTATTATTATGGTATTTTAAATAATGCAATATCGTCGGGGATAGTGCTAATCCGCGTAACTAGCCTTGGATGAATCCGCATAACTGAAAAATGTTGATAATGAAAGTTAATAAATAATAAATAAATAAATAAAATAAATATTTTCTGACAATTACACCAATTATTTAGTTCCAAGATAAGTATCATTAAGAACTTGTGTTATGGATACTAAACAACGGATAAACATACTTAAATACCTTTTTTTTTGTAAATACATACTTAATATACATAGGAAAACACCCAGACCAGAACAAATATTTATGTCCATGCACACAAAGATTTGTCCTGTGTGGGAATCGAACCCACGCCCTCTGGAGTGAAGTGTAGGTATACTGACCTCCACACCATATCGGTCGTCACAGTTAATGGGCGTAACTGTCACAGAGCCCAAATTATGTACTTTCAGAAAAAACTTTTTAAAACAATAGATAGAACATATAATGAATTATATAATGTGTAAAAATGAGCCCAATATTAGTTGAAATAAAACTTATTAGTTTAGTTAGTTTTTAACCTTCCCATGTAAAACTAGATCTATTGCAGATACGCGGACTTTACGTATGGTAGTTTCGCGGATTTGCACTATCCCCGACAATATGTCTATAATTCATAAAGTTAAGTTTCGTTACATATGTTTTACATTCTGTCGTGGATAACGTCGCTGATTACGCAATGAACCACATTTAGTTTCAACCTTTTTAATATTATACATTATGTAACTGTTTGTTGTCCTAAATATAATAAAATAATTAAAATGAGCTACATATAAATAATGTTGTTGTGTGACTCATTAGATAAATTTGAAACACATCGACATTCGTGTTATGTCTATAATTTATAGTTAAATAGCTTTAAAAACAAAGACGCTTTCCGCTGTCTGCCTTATTATCCCCTCTCACGCCTCATTATGGTCTAGATTTAATCTCTATCTTATATCTAGACCAAACTAAACTAGACAAGTCTAAGTAAACATTCTTTCTCCCACATATTGGGTGCGGGAGTCTTTTTCTGTCTCGGATGGAACCTGTAGGTACTATTTCCCTTTGTAGCATTGTGCGCTCATTACACGCCCCGTCCGATCTGCCATCACACTGGGGCCGTATTGTTAGTTGGGCTTTTTATTTCGTAAATATGTTTTCATAAGTCAAAGTTCAATTGTCAGACGACCGATATGGCGTGGTGGCGAGTATACCCGCTACAAGGTCGTGGGTTCGATTCCCACACAGGACAAATATTTGTGTGCATGAACATGAATATTTGTTCTAGTCTGGGCGTGTCCCTATGTATAATAAGTATTCATTTACAAAAAAAATGTATTTATGTATGTATATCCGTTATTTAGTATCCATGACACAAGTTCTTAATGATACTTATCTTGGAACTAAATGATTGGTGTAATTGTTAGAAAATATTTATTTATATATTTATTTTAATTGTAACATGAACTGCCCAATGTATTAAGGTATTTGTGAGTCAAACCATGGGAGGAATTTATAACAACACTAGTTGAATTATTGATGACTGCTAGGGTTGGCTGGTAGAGATCTCTTCTAGAGATAAGTCCACCTTTGTTCATGTTATTTTATATAAAGGATTATTATTATGATTCTTTACGCTTTTCAGTACATACATACATAGTGTCACGCCTGTTTCCCGAAGGGGACACATGACATATATACAAATTTTGGCTGGGAGGAGCTCAAGCCAACCTTACCTGCAAGTGGTGCACTACGATCAACGGACGAGGCTCTGGCGAACATAAAGTTCCGGATAAGCGGCAATAGGCTTGCTACCTCTTACATGGGACCAACAATATAACTAACGAAATGTGGGTGTATAATATGCCTCTGCCTACCCCTTCTGGGAAACAAGCGTGATATTATGTATGTATGTAATTGAAGTAAACTTAAATCTTTTATGAGGAAGAAACTCTTTAATATAAAATATTTAATCCAAGGTTGGGTTTATAAAGCTTTTATGAATATCAACTTTAAAACTAATGCACTGTAAGCTTGAATTAGGCAAAAACTCGCCACGGCTAATGTAATTTTCACCAGTTGTAATAAAAAAACTTAATTATTGTTATTTCCATATTTAATAGGTAATCCCGATACCCGATGGACCGATGATCTAGTCAAGGCGGCAGGAAGCCGTTGGATGCAGGCGGCACAAGATCGATCAACGTGGAAAATAATTGGGGGCTTATGTTCAGCGGTGGAGTTCACATGGGTGAAATGATTATGACCACACATGTCATGACCTACATAAATAAAATCATCTCAGAGGGTATAAAGAGATATATCACAGAAATATTATACGCCCACATTGGGAAAGGTGGCGAGTGTATGAATGATACTTATCTTGGAACTAAATAATTAGTGTAATTGTTAGAAATTATTTAATAACTTGTGTTATTGATAATAAATAACGAATAAACAATGAATATGCTTCTTTTTTTGTAAATACACACTTAATATACATAGATACATATAAAGTAAATCCTATATTTTGCATTTGTTAATAAATTTCACAAAACAGAAGTATTTTTGTACAAAAGTCGTTCCCTGTCTACGAATATTCTCTCATAGCCATGCAAGGAATGCCAGTAAATGGAACAAAGCATTTTTCATTGCGGACGACCTTCAGCAAATGAAATTTGCTGCCGTAAGAGATAAGTTATACGTCCTTACAATACGTGTACAACGTTTATATTTTCTAATAGATGGCGCTGAACCTAATTGTAACGATTTTATTTGGCGTTGAAAGCATTGTTTTTCGATGATATAAGGAGTAAGGTATAGTAAAGTGTGACTTATCTCGTTTAAACATATATAATAATACCTATATGAATAGACGTGTAATATAGTGTTTTTTAATGTACAGTACATATTGCAATTGATTTTAAACATAATTTACTATGATAAAAAATGAGCTGAGTTATTTGAGACGTTCTTCTCAGTCTTGTTGTTGTTGCCTTTTGGAGGTCTCGTTAGAATCACAAGCTGACTGGTATATTTTTTCGTTAAAGTCACCGACAGACTGACAAATCTTGAGGAAAATAAATCCACAGCAGACAGATTAACTGACAAAGAATCCATTAGGCTGTGTGTACGTTTAAAAAGCGCTAGATATAAAATACCACACAAACGGTCACCCATTCCAGGTATTCTTTTTTTTTTTTTTTTTTTTTTTAATAATAATATGCTTTATTGAAACTTAAAACCTTATATATACATTTTAAACCCACCAAACTGCTTTACAGTTTGTCGGCGGGATTAGCACTCTTTATTAAAAAGGTATATAATGTTAACAATTTATAATAACATAACAGTAATCAGGAACTTTTCTTATCCTTAGCAAATAATTACTTAAACTTAAAAACAATAATAATAATAAAACAAAGTAAATATGGGTATAAACTGTAGAACTTCTTATTGCAAAGCTTGGGTTGTATAGGTACATAATACTGTGCTTTTAAATGTCTTTTTTAATCTTACTTCACTAATTTTCTTGTCTAAATCCCTCAGCCAGTCATATTTATTAAATATTGTTGGGGTCAAATACCGGTTTGTCCTTTCACCGTAGTAGTTATTTACACGTTGTTTAGTAAATTTGCCATCTCTTACGCTTTTAGTGTTATATTTATTTTGTTCATAAGTTTTAAATTCGTCACTGAAGTATTGTTCTAGAACAACCAGGTATTCAACTTTACTGTGCACAGGTAGAATATTACATATCGAAAACAATTTATCATAATTATCTTTACATCGAAGTTTAGTATTTGAATCCACTAGATATTTCATGAAGCGGATTTGTAGTGCTTTGATATTGTCTAGATATGATTTAAACGTACGGCCATAGGTGTTTAAACCATAGCTTAGCAGTGACTCGGCCAGGGCAAAGTAAACGACACGCAACGTCTTCTTACTTAATGTGTTATTCAGAGTATAAAACTTGCTCAGCACCGATCTTAGTCTGTTACACACTGAGTCCACATGTGCCCTCCAGTTAATGTGAGAGTCTACCCACACGCCTAAATATTTAAATTTAATTACCGTTTCCAAGCTTGAGCAACAACAGTTAATATTATTCACATGCATACAATCGTACGTGTGTCCTATGATATTTATATTTGATTTATTTGTTTTTTTTGCTTTTATATTATGCGGTGAATATATATGCATTACTTTAGTTTTGTTTATATTAAGTATTATCCCGTTATCGTGGGCCCATTTAATAATATTGTTGAAGTCGGCTTGCAATACCTCCCTGACCTCCTGTATTTGCCTCGATGAATATACTAAACACATGTCATCTGCGTACATGTAGACCCGGCATCTTTTGACTACGTTACTGACACTGTTGACATGCATAACATAACCAACCGGTCCAAATACCGAGCCGGTGGGTACACCCAGGCTCACCAGAGCTTCATTCCCAGTCACACCCGCAATGCAAGTCTGCATCGATCTACCACTTAAGTAGTTTCGAAACCATTTATTGGTTGGTCCTCTAATCCCACACTCTTCCATTGAATGGAGCAGAACCTCGTGATCCAGGGTATCAAAAGCCTTTTTGTAGTCAATATACAACACCATAGCCTGATGACCCTGGTCCAGACTTTTGTTTAAGTCCTCCGAAAACTGAGATAAAGCTGTTGCGGTGCTAAGTCCGCTCCTAAAACCGTGTTGTGCGTCGGATAAGATGTTATTTTGTTCCAAGAAGTCGCTGACTTGTCCCACTACAACCTTTTCAACAATTTTATTGATTACAGACAAAATGGCAATCGGTCTGTAATTACCATAATCCGAATGCACACCTTGTTTAAAAACGGGCCGTATTATTGCTTTTTTAAGGTATTGCGGATATTCCCCAATGGATAAAGACTTGTTGACAAAATATGCCAGAACCGGTGAAATACTTTTTTTAATATTCTTTATATCCGTCACTCGAATAGAATCTATCCCCGGGGCCTTATCACTGCTCAGCTGATCTATTATTTTGCACACAGTATAACTAGTAACGGGCTTGTAACGAAATGACACGTCACTGACTTTCACATATTCTTTTCTATTTAATAATTTTATGCTACAATTATGCTTAATATTAATAATTTCTTTAGTAAAAGTATCCGTAAACTTAGTACATATATTATACAGCGAGTCCTTATTTCCTAAATACCTTTTAATAATATCATCAATGCTTGTTTTTTTACTACCAATCCAACTATTTATAACTTCCCAAATTTTTCTAGGATTCCCGTTACAATTCCTTATTTCCTCCTGTCTGTATTTATTTTTTTCCTTAAGTATTAACTTATTAACTTTATTTCTCAGTCTTGTGTACTCTAGTCTTTTTGTATTATTATCAGGTGATACCTTCCACTCTTTGAATAGTTTATCTCTACGCAACATCATATTTTTAAGAGTATTTTCTATCCATGGTTGTGAAAGTCGTTTTTTAGTCTTTTGTTTAGCTATAAATTTACTATTATTATATATATCTCTAAAAACAGATTCCAACTTATTGTATACGCCTACCGGACATTCAATAGATAGTAACTGTGACCAATCGTACTCTTTAATCTTTTTACATACTAACTTATTATTAATAACATACCTAGTATTCAAATCTTCGTTGATATTATATTGTTGTCGCGCGCTTATTGGTAACGACAAGCCCACTATATTATGATCTGAGATAGTGCACTCAATCACAAACGAAGCGCACTCGCGCAACTGTCTCACTCGCGCCCACACGTGATCAATGCACGACGTCTCTGTCACACCCGCGACGATCGCCACTCGCGTCACCTCGGTGGCCGGTATTACGCACTGTAGGCCTAGTTCACACAAGCGATCTTTATACTCGGACACTTGACGGCTGTCTCTTCCTCCTGATAAATTTATGTTTACATCTCCTAATAATATAATTTCTTCGCTAGTGGGTATATTCTTAATTATCTTCTCAATTTCAGAAATAAATAATAATTTGTTAGTTTTGGGCGGTCTGTATACTGCAATTATATTGAGGATAGATTGGCTCGTAGTCAATTTACCGTGTAGGATTTCAACGGATTTGGTTTGTTTCTTTTCTTCTGCTTGAAAAATGTGGTGCTCTCTAACATATAATAGTATACCTCCTCCTCTTGCATTCTCTCTTGTATTCGAAAATAAGTAATAATCTTTTATTTTATACATTGACAATTCTTCTTCCTTCACATTGACTTCAGTTAATATAAGAAGGTCAAAATCGTAAACACTATTCTCTAATAAAATTTGTAACTCGTCGAAGTGTTTCCTCAGTGAACGAATATTCAAATGTGCCGTATGTAAATAAAATGCTTGACCAGACAAACTTTTTCTCCATGCAATAATATTTTCAAACCTCTTAAACTCACAATCCAATGAAACTATTGCATCGTATCGATCCACTTTTATTTATTATTGCGATTCCGCTGGTGCGTACATCGCCCTAAGTTGGCGCGACTAATCCGTCGTTTCTAGGAAACGACTTATGTCACTTTCGCTGCGAATCGATGATATCTTTTCGTGATCAATGCACGACGTCTCTGTCACACCCGCGACGATCGCCACTCGCGTCACCTCGGTGGCCGGTATTACGCACTGTAGGCCTAGTTCACACAAGCGATCTTTATACTCGGACACTTGACGGCTGTCTCTTCCTCCTGATAAATTTATGTTTACATCTCCTAATAATATAATTTCTTCGCTAGTGGGTATATTCTTAATTATCTTCTCAATTTCAGAAATAAATAATAATTTGTTAGTTTTGGGCGGTCTGTATACTGCAATTATATTGAGGATAGATTGGCTCGTAGTCAATTTACCGTGTAGGATTTCAACGGATTTGGTTTGTTTCTTTTCTTCTGCTTGAAAAATGTGGTGCTCTCTAACATATAATAGTATACCTCCTCCTCTTGCATTCTCTCTTGTATTCGAAAATAAGTAATAATCTTTTATTTTATACATTGACAATTCTTCTTCCTTCACATTGACTTCAGTTAATATAAGAAGGTCAAAATCGTAAACACTATTCTCTAATAAAATTTGTAACTCGTCGAAGTGTTTCCTCAGTGAACGAATATTCAAATGTGCCGTATGTAAATAAAATGCTTGACCAGACAAACTTTTTCTCCATGCAATAATATTTTCAAACCTCTTAAACTCACAATCCAATGAAACTATTGCATCGTATCGATCCACTTTTATTTATTATTGCGATTCCGCTGGTGCGTACATCGCCCTAAGTTGGCGCGACTAATCCGTCGTTTCTAGGAAACGACTTATGTCACTTTCGCTGCGAATCGATGATATCTTTTCGTGATCAATGCACGACGTCTCTGTCACACCCGCGACGATCGCCACTCGCGTCACCTCGGTGGCCGGTATTACGCACTGTAGGCCTAGTTCACACAAGCGATCTTTATACTCGGACACTTGACGGCTGTCTCTTCCTCCTGATAAATTTATGTTTACATCTCCTAATAATATAATTTCTTCGCTAGTGGGTATATTCTTAATTATCTTCTCAATTTCAGAAATAAATAATAATTTGTTAGTTTTGGGCGGTCTGTATACTGCAATTATATTGAGGATAGATTGGCTCGTAGTCAATTTACCGTGTAGGATTTCAACGGATTTGGTTTGTTTCTTTTCTTCTGCTTGAAAAATGTGGTGCTCTCTAACATATAATAGTATACCTCCTCCTCTTGCATTCTCTCTTGTATTCGAAAATAAGTAATAATCTTTTATTTTATACATTGACAATTCTTCTTCCTTCACATTGACTTCAGTTAATATAAGAAGGTCAAAATCGTAAACACTATTCTCTAATAAAATTTGTAACTCGTCGAAGTGTTTCCTCAGTGAACGAATATTCAAATGTGCCGTATGTAAATAAAATGCTTGACCAGACAAACTTTTTCTCCATGCAATAATATTTTCAAACCTCTTAAACTCACAATCCAATGAAACTATTGCATCGTATCGATCCACTTTTATTTATTATTGCGATTCCGCTGGTGCGTACATCGCCCTAAGTTGGCGCGACTAATCCGTCGTTTCTAGGAAACGACTTATGTCACTTTCGCTGCGAATCGATGATATCTTTTTTTGTTCATCACGTAAACTCTGTTTTTTTTTTCAGTGTTTTCGACCACCGTATGCGATGCTAGCAATGCCGAGAGCCGAATGTTTCCGCCTGGGTCGCGTAGATCAGACAGCCGTCACTTCATGTAAGAACTGAAATTTAGCCACATATGGTAAGACCAGTATCTAAGCAATTTAAGTTATTCTTTCTGCGCTTGCTATAATAAGATATTAAAACATGTGTATGGGAGGGGTCTTACCAAGATCTTAGGATCCCGTTCTTTTTTTGTTTTACGTCGGTAACAAAATGCATTTATGCATTTACAAAGGGGGACCGAAAGAGGGTGTGGGACTCACCACCAACAGACGCGACTACCAGCAGTAATACTCAATAAAAATCTTCCGACGCTGAGGCCCTGGGCAGACCCTAGGCAACCTGGATAATGCTAGGATATGATAATGATAAGTATCACGGATTAAGCACGAGTTCATTTTGTAGATACGAAAAAGAAAATCGCTTACCTAAGACGGCTAACTCTGTCACTCTCTAGGTATATCATTATTGAGTGAAAGGGATGGGCTTAACAAAGTTTTTATTGAATTAGAGTAGGACTTCTGGTCATGAGAAAACATTTTTATTTTTGATTACACAGAGAAAGACGGATAAAGGAAAATATTATTCTCGATACTAACTGCCAATTCGATTACAATCGCTCGTTACAAGTCCCTCCGATGAGTTCATTCAATATCGCGCAGCGGATCAGTACGTGAGGAAAATACCGTAACGAACGAGACATCAGAACTGAGCTAGGAACGTACTCTGCTACGTTTCAAAGTCAAAGTCATTTCTTTTCAATTCAATTTGGCCTCATTATAACTTAAAGTCAGGGTCTTAGGTCAATATACCTTTTTTTTTTTTTCTTTTTTTTTCTTTTTTTTTTGGGATGGAAAATCATCAAATGACCTTCTCCCGCTGTGGCTGGAGCGGGAGGGTGTGTCAGACTTCTACTGACTAAAAACCATCCATGTTCCTTCTTGAGCCTGTAACACCAAGGCCGCGATAACCCTTTCGGACAATCCCGCAACCCCGGCAGGTCAATATACCTGCACTTCACTCGAGAGGTCGTGGGTTCGATTCCCACACAGGACAAATCTTTGTGTGCATGAACATGAATATTTGTTCTGGTCTGGGTGTTCTCCTATGTATCTTAAGTATGTATATACAAAAAAAAAAAAAAGTATTTAAGTATGTTTATCCGTTATTTAGTATCCCACACAAATTGGAATCTTCTTAATGATACTTATCTTGGAACTAAATAATTGGTGTGATTGTAAGAGAATATTTATTATTTTATTATTATTTAAATACTAACGCGCTCATTCACTGCGGGCGGGAGCTTGATCGTAAAAGAATGAACAAGAAAATCTTTAAGGAAAATGAACTTAATGATAAATATTATATTTGAGTATTAACGCAGATAAAACACATTGGCCATTGCCTTTTCTATCACTAGTGTAAATTCATGTTTATATGTCGTATGCTTAATGGCATATAGACATAACTCAAAAAATACTATTTTTTGGACATCACAAAAGAATACTTGTCCTACTTGTAAACGCATTAAATTATATACTTATATATATAGCGCAGATACTGATTTAATAATTAGTAATTCTGCTTGTGTTTTAAACATTTGATTAACATTGATTCGATCTCAGTAAGAAATAGAAAGACTGTATAAGTACGTAACGGAAACCTAACCCTAATTTAATGGGTAGACGTTCCTTTAAGCATGCGATGTGTATAGACTGTGGATTCTAAGCCAACCTGCACACATGTTTAAAAGTAGCTTAATGTCGTGACACCTGATTTTCAGTGTTGAAAATTGTTCTAGAAAATAATAAAATAAAATTTCTTGGTATAGTTTTAGACAACAAATGCAACTGGGAAAAACATAATAGGTTGGGGAAAAAGTCTTTTCGTATTTTTGTATGAAAAGTCAAGACATTTTTTTCAAAGTTTATTTACATTTATTTACAATTTATATGTACCGTTTTGTTGAATAACTTTCTGCCATTTTGTGGGCAGAGACATTATCCCGTTACTGTAGAAACTTTGGGACTTCTGATCAAAAAAACGGGACAAATAGTTTTGGCAGTCCTCTCTTGTGGTCAACCTTACAGAACCTAAAGAATTCTGCAGAGACCGAAACAGGTGAAAATCTGAAGGCGCAAGGTCAGGGCTATATGGTGGATGCACTAGGACCTCCCAGTCGAACTCTCTTAATTTTTGCTGAGTGGCTAAAGATGTGTGTGGTCTAGCGTTATCGTGATGAAAGACCACACCCTTCCTGTTGATCAATTCCGGCCGTTTTCTCTCGACTGCTTCCTTTAATCTCATCAGTTGCTGGCAGTAAAGATCAGAATCGATGGTTTTGCCGGGCGGTAAAAGCTCATAACAAACAATGCCCTTCCAATCCCACCATACACACAGCATCACCTTATTTCGTGTTAGGCCAGGTTTGGCCACAGTCTGTGAAGCCTGGCCAACTTTCGACCACGACCTTTTTCGCACGTTCTTGTCGTACGTGATCCACTTTTCATCGCCAGTTATCAATCTCTTCAAAAACGGCTCGGTTTCATTACGTCTCAATAATGAATCGCAAATGAGTACACGGTTCATTAAGTTTCTTTGAGTGAGCTCGTGTGGCACCCAAATATCGAGCTTTTTTGTATAACCAGCTTTCTTCAAATGGGTCAAAACTGTTTTGTGGTCAATTCCCAGTTCTTCAGCTGCATCGTAACTACTAATATGCCGATCTTGCTCCACTCTTTCAAAAATGGCGTCCATTTTATTCGTAACAGGGCGACCAGAGCGAGGTGCATCTTTAACATCAAAATTTCCAGACTGAAAACGTTTGAACCAAATTTGTGCTACTCTTACTGACACTGCATCAGGTCCATAAACATCACAAATTTTTTTCACTGCTTGAGTTGCATTTTTGCCTTTTTTATAATAAAATTTTAAAATGTATCGAATTTCTTCATTAGATTCACTCATTTTTACGGAGAGAAAAACAAATGAAAAATAGCGGGAAACAACTTTTTTTTATTTTTTCCTTTTGTTCATAATGGAACCTTTTTAATGTTACCAAAACCAGCCAGACACAAATAGTACAGTCAAAAAAATTTTATAATAAGTTTATACCTACGTTATGCGAAAAGACTTTTTCCCCGACCTAATATAAACGGGATTTGTAATATAATGCACTCATTTACTTACGCTTTATGGCGACTAGTTAAAGTTAGCAATTTAGCATCTGCTATACAAGCGTATCATGGCTATATGGGATCGTTACTTAGATATGGAATTAATATTTGGGGTAATTCTTGTCATATAAAGCGAGCATTTATTTCCCAAAAAGCCTGTATAAGATCAATCTGTAATGTTGACATCATGACGTCCTGTAGGCCTTTGTTAAAAAACCTTAAAATATTAACAAGATTTGTGTTTTTGTTCGGTCACATCCCGAATTGTATCAAAAAGAGCGTAGAGATACAAGTAGGTATCCAAATAAACTGACTCTGCCAATCATGTCTACTGCATCTTATGCAAAGAACAGCTGTCATGTCTATTAAAGTCTATAATAGGCTCGACAATAACCTTAAGCTGATGCCATTGAACAAATTCAAAATTCATTTAAAAAAATGGCTTTTTGATAAGTCTTTTTATTCACTTAGTGAATATTTTGAATAATAAATTTATGATTGTTATATTAGAATCCTCTAATTATATTTTTGCGTACCAGTTACTGGTGAAATATGCGGACTGTATTAAATTTTAAGACCACTCATGAACCATTTTTTATGTAAAATAAAAAGTTTTTGTCTTTGTCTATCCCATAACTCCACAAAAGCCTTGAGTTAAGTCTCCACTTCTTTACTGGGGCAGGACTTTAACTTCACAATGACGGACTTCATATTTAAGTCCTCTCAATATGTTCATTAAATATTGCGCCAGTGGTTTAGTACGTGAGTGAAATATCGTAGTGAATAAGACTTCAGAACAAATCAACGAACCTACTCCTCTATGTTTGATTTTTGATGCAATAAAGGGCACATTTGGCTTTGTGTCCTATTTTACAACTAGTCTAAATTTAAGTTTTTATACGTAGAATCATGGATATTCAGACAACATACGTTTTCGACGTTCTGTTATACGACTTATTTAAAACTGGTTTTAAAAAAAAGAACTTTATTGTATCAAGGTTACTTTTATTTGAATTTTGGCAATATACAATTTTAAACCATTTAAGGCAAGTGTCACGGATGGAGGATCGAATCGAACTGAGCGCTAAGTTAATGTCATTTATTCTCAAGAATCAAAAGTGCTGGCTAAGTACAGGAAGACAATTGTTAGGCGTTTTTATATACAGAATATATATATATATATATATACAACCCCCCTCAGTTAGAAATAGACTTACCACAAAAAGGTTAAGTTTATGTTAGGGATGTACGGATTTTGGGTGCAGATATAACAGGAAGGTCTACAGCCACTTCTGATAGCTCTTCGGGTTTTTCTTTTTCAATATTTTCTTTACTTTTAATGAAACAGCTGTGACATTTACCTGATTTTACAAATTTATATAACAAAGTTAAAATAGCAGATATAATTATTAATAACATTACAATTACAACAAACTTACACTTGTGACAAAGTGGCATATAAAAGAATAACGCTTTTCTGCTTTAATTCCAAAAACTTCATAGACGCCTGTAGTAAAGTCGACTATGACAGACTTTACTGCCAGTCCGAATAAGGTCAATCAATATCGTGCAGCCGATCAGTACGTGAAATATCGCAATGAATGATTCATCAGAACTGAGTAAGGAATTGATTTCCTGAGTTGGTCTCAAAACTCCATAAAAGCATCTAGTAAAAGGCTTCCCATTAGGACAGAACAAATAGATACTGTGCAGACTATCAGCACTAAAACCAAGAAATTGGGGGAGTCGTTTCTGAGTAAGACCACTAAGCTCTGGAATTCGTTGCCGGCTTATGTTTTTTTTTATGAGACCCGTCATAATGACTACATCCTGCCTGATGGTAAGCAGTCGATGCAGTCCAAATAAAAAAAATCAAAGCGCTTTATAAAATAAGCACGGTTTAAAGCGCATCCACTCATGCCGGCCTGCTAAAATGCCGTTTCACGCCCCGCTTTAAAGACCCGGGATCATAGGAAACACATGAGCTGGCAGCGAGTTCCAGAGCTTAGTGGTCTTGCTCGGAAAAGTGTTTCCTAGTTCCGGATCTTTTAAGCGGGGCGTGCAACGGCATTTTAGCAGACCGTCATGAGTGGATGCGCATTGCACCGTGCTTATTTCACGGTATGAAGCGGTTTAACTTTTTTGGACTACTTCGACTTCTTACCATCAGGCAGGGTGGAGTCATTATCCCCCCCGACTGGTCTCCACCTTGTCGTGGTGGGGGGGCTGAGTACCTCCCGGTAGGGCGCAGGAGGCACTAGGGATAAGGCAACACCCAGAGACCGACGACTCTGGGTGCCCTTAGTACTGACTACCGGGGGGAAAACTAAGAGGGACCTGTGGAGGGCGCAGTGGGCGGGCCAGGAGGGCCCGCTCTGAGGAGGTCCTCCCGGTTTTGGTCGGGGCGACGTTGGCCGCAGGCGGGGTGTCAGAAGCTGCAACCCAGGTACTGGCCCTCGCCTCTTTCTCAACAAGCGGCGGGCGTCGTCGGAAGATTTTTAGTGGGTATTACTTGGCGGTCGTGTCTGCCGGTGGTGATTCCCACACCCCCTTTCGGTCCCCCTTTGACCGGAAGGCAGTGCGTAAATGCATTTTGTTACCGACGTAAAAAAAAAAAAAAAAAGGGTGGAGTCATTATGGTACGAATGAATGGTCATTATGGTATGAAAGAAGTTGCATAATTGTGACTTTGAGTTAACTCTAATAGACTTTACTTGACTATGAAGAAATTACGAAAGCGCAGCAAAGTTCCTCATTTTTATTAGATTTTATATGTAGAGAATTTTAATTTTATTAAAATATATTATTGGCGACGCACTATACTCCTGACTCCGGACCTCCGGGTGTTTTCCTATATATATTAAGTATTAATTTACAAAAAAAATACCTATATATGTTTATCCGTTATTTAGTATCTATAACACAAGTTCTTAATAATACTTATCTTAGAAGTAAATACTTACAGGAAATGTCAGAAAATATTAACTAATTTATATTCAAATTACTTGATTTGTCAAATTATTTCACACTGGCTTATTCTTTATTAGATTGAGTCAATATAGAAAAAGAAAGAAAGTCCTCAATGATGAACTCATTGATCCAAATATCCCACCAGTGGCTCAGCACGTACGTGACAAAAATATCATAATGAATTAGACAGCGAAATGTACTAGGAACCTACTCTACTACGTTGTAATATTGGTTATTGCCATCTCCTGCTACTTCTGAGTAGCAACTTATTATTTTATTTTGTGGGCCAATATTCCAGTAGCTGAATAAATGTAATCAGACAGATAAGTTATATAATAACCTACCAAAAGTCACCAGTCAAGTGGAAATTACATTTTAGCGCGCTGTTTAGTTATATACTAATAATAATAATAACAAAACATTTATTTCCAAAAAGTAGTACAACAATGATTCACTAATAGTCCCCAAAATAGGTGATACTGTCTCTTGAGGACTAGAATTTGAGATTTGCATTAATTTGAAATTATCAGCGTTGCAAATATTTAACAATCATTATATTATATTATAAAACAGGTTCGTTAAATTTAGACACTTAAAAATAAATTAATATAACAGGAATCATTTATTGGCTGGATACACATCACACATTACACAACTCATAATAAATAAACATGAAGAGGAAAAATATAAAGACAATAGCTTAGCTATAAGAGATCTATTTTAAAATTCGACTATTTCAGACACTTTCTCGTGTGCAGAATTAGAGAAAACTTATCTCTCTAAAACTATAAAGACGGAAAATTCCAGACACAGCAATATCTTCCTATTACAGTCTTGTTGAAGTTGAGAAACGTATATACGTGCTACGGCACTGCTACGACACCTTTCTCTCGCTACGAGGTGCTACGACGCGACATAGTGCTTTATACATAGGTACTCTTGTAGCATCGTTATTAATTTTAAAAAGATTTCTCAATCTCCAGTTAAATTTAATTTTAGAATAAATAAATATGTGACATTTTATTTGTGAATAATTTATTCCACTGATTTAAATAAATAAATAAAATGACGACCGATGTGGCGTGGTGGCGAGAATATCCGCTCTCCGCTCCTAAGATCGTGGGTTCGATTCCCACGCAGGACAAATCTTTGTGTGCATAGATAAGAATATTTGTTCTGGTCTGGGTGTTTTCCTATATATATTAAGTATTAAGTATGCATTTACAAAAAGAAAGTATTTATGTATGAGCACTGCGTGTACTCAATGCAGTAGCAGGAGAAATAGATTTGTTTTCGTGTTCTTTGAGTGAATTCACAAGGGTCATCTGTAGGGTATTATGCTATAGGTAGTTAGTTGTTATTGGGATAAGATAGTTAAGCTAAGTTAATTTGATATTTTATTTTTATTATTTACATTATTGCCTTAGGATTAAGTTTCTGTAATAGTAATGTAATTAGGATTTAAATAAATAACATAAATGTTTATCCGTTATTTAGTATCCATAACACAAGTTCTTAATAATACTTATCTTGGATCTAAATAATTGTTGTAATTGTCAGAAAATATTTGAATATTTAATTATTTATTTAAATAATAAATGCATCTACCCATCAATTACGAAGGGGCCACAAAAAAATCCAGCCAAAAACGTTACGTCCAGTTTCCATGAAAGTTATGACAAATTATGCAAAGCGGCCCCTCAAATCAAGAATGGAGGCTGAATCTTATAAATTGTAATGTAGTAAATGAATAAAAAGTAATGTAAATCAATATAGCCGTTATATATACAGTTCCCGTAGATCTAACACAGCTAGTGTTTTTATTTTGAGTATACAAAGAAATAAAATATCCTATTACATAATATTTAAAAATACTAAAATTCATTCAACATATGAAAGAAACAACATTAGACCAGAGGAATATTTAGATACACTTAAACAAAAAAAAAATTACAGTAAAGGCTCAAATATTAAACAGATTTAAGAAGTTGCTACATAGGTAAATAGATAACAAGTTTTTAGTACAAATGAAAAAAGGTTTTATAGATCTCTTAATAGTAATCACCGATTAATAGTTCGTAGATTATAGTAATTAATAGTTATAATGGCATCAAGATTTTGATATTTCTTGACCAAAACTGAACCAATTCAGAAAAACTGCCAAAGATACTCCATGAGGGAAATGCTTCCTTCGCCCAGGTACTTGAATCCCTCCGAAGTCAAATTGTATCAGAATGTCATCTTTTTTTTATACATATTTTATTTTTCTTAAAAGAAATTGTTAATCTACCCGTTTGAAATATGGTTTTTAAGTACGTACACATAGAATGAGGTGTAACTTGGTTTATAAATTTCTTTTTTTATTTTCTTATTTTTATTTTATTTTTCTTACAAATAATTAAAGTAAAGTAAAAAGTTCTTTATTTCATAAAAATTACATAGCACTTGAAAACGTCAAAACAAAATGAATATATAAAAAAAACAAAATATAACTACACTGAAATCACGAAGTTTAGATTCACTTACATGCAAATAAATAAAAATTAGGTGTAAGTGAATCTAAGTGCCAGTTTCGATTGTTAACCTACCTGTCTGAAATATGGCTTTTATGTACGAACACATAGTCTGAGGTGTAACTTGGTTTATATATTTATTAATTTTTTTTGTGTATGCGTACTTTTTTATTATTTTATTTTTCTTACTCATAATTGTTAACCTACCCGTCTGAAATATGGCTTTTATGTACGAATAGGGGATCACGGGAACGTGTTAACAATCGTCCGTGCCCCCTCGCGCGCGGCCGGCGGGCAGGAGAGCCTGGTCTGAGGTGTTACTTGTTTTACAAATTTATTTAATTTATTGTTTACTTTGTTAGCAGAAGTTGCAATTTGTTTTGTGTTTGACTAAATAAATAAAAAAAGTTCCGTATTGTAGCGGAATCTTAAATAATTCTACCAACCCATGGCGGGCCCGAAGGTGTCGTAGACGGCGACTGAAGGTTTCTGACCTCATCTAATGTCATATGAGGTAACAGCTATAGTCCGGCAATCTCATGCGCGACCTTCCCGCAGGGTGACAGACGGTGGCGGGGACGAGGTAAACAAGATGTCAGCGGGTAGCGGGGAAAGGGGAAGTTCTCTTGGTGTGTAGCCGTGTGCTAGAATGACACGCTACCTCGTCCCCGCCACTGTCTGTCACCTCGCGGGACGGTGGTGCACGAAGGTGCCGGACTATATCCGTTATCATTTATACGACGACAGATATGGCGTGGTGGCTAGTATACCCGCGCTCCACTCCAGAGTGGATTCGATTCCTACACAACACAAACTTATGTGTGTATAAATATAAATATTTGTTCTGGTCTGGGTGTTTTCCTTAGATATTAAGTATGTATTTTCAAAAAAAAAAGTTTTTATGTATGTTAATCCGTTATTTAGTATCCCTAACACAAGTTCTTAATGATACTTATCTTGGAACTAAATAATTGGTGTAAGTGTCAAAAATATTTATTTATTATTAATTATTTATTCAATCTCAATTCACCATCATCCTGACATTATCTCGGTTGTACCTTAATCTAAATCTTCAGGACCCAGGGTCTGCTCACTGGTCTAACCACAATTTGACTTGAGTTAATTGAGTTAACTCAATTTGAATTTCAGTTATTTATTTCATCCAAATTGCACACTTTAAGGTATTTTAAAAGACAATGGAAAAAGGCGACTATAGCCCAGTGACGAGACCTGAAGTCTTCTCATTCAGAGGGACTAGGGTTCAAACCCTGATGGCGCACCTATTACTTTTCTTAAGATCCGGGAGGCGTGGAGTGCCGTTGGTCCCAGCTGTCATGAACATCTATGGCAGTCTGGTGCTTAAAGAGAAATGAGCGACCAGCTGTATTTGCTCAACTGTGTTATTGCAATTATTTGCCATCTTAGTGAAGTTAGCTGATTTGTGATATGCGACTGCCTGGGTAATTGCTCCGATTGCGCTTTCGTTGTTTTATATAATGTAGAATTTAGGAATTTTGGTACAATTGTTGTGACTAGTTTATAAGTATACTTCATTTAACTAACTATCAACTACATTTCGAAGACACCAGCGAATCTTTGTGATTTATTGTGTGTTTAAAAACCATATGAAAATGTTATTATGTTTAATAAATAAATAAAATTTAAAAAAAGTCGTTATGAGGAAGTCAGTGTCTTGTAACATCCTGACAACTGGAATAACACACATGTAAAACATACATACAAATAAAAACATATACAACATGGCACAGAATTAACGCACACCCTCAGACACCCCAATTAGAATATTTAATTATAATTAAAAAACATGCAAAATAATTTTACTTTTATTTAATTAAATATGGTTTATTTAAGTTACTAGTTATACTCATCGAGGGCAAATCGTATGGGCATATTAGCGCTTTAGCCTACCGACCTACACACACAGAGAGACACGCACGCACACATCGCTTAGCACCGAAAAGTGCCGCAAAAAAAAAAAATTACCTATTTTTTTAAATATTTTTAATCGATTGAGTAGCCGATTTATAACAAACTACTTTATTGGTGTAACCCTTATTCTGTTACATGTTGTATATAAAATATTATATATACTAGTATACTGTATAAATGTATTGATACAGTATACTAGTATATATAATAATTATTTCTGCGATATCTTTGAGTCCGAACTCGTAGAATAATTAACTCAATATTGTTTTAGTTTAATAATAAATTACCTGGAAACGTTAAGACCATCAGTCAAATTGGGTTAGTTAGGATATTTACGACTTCACTGTGACCGTTTGCAACTTAATAAAATTCTTTTTTCATGGATGTATAAGGCTCCTACCAACACCTAAGGAGCCCAAGCCAACCTCACCTTTTTTTTGTTTTACGTCGATAACAAAGTGCATTAACGCATTAACCCATTGCCTTCCGACCAAAGGGGGACCGAAAGGGGCTGTGGAACTCATTACAGGCAGATACGACTGCCAGCAGTAATACCCACTTAAAATCTTCCGACGACGCCCGCCGCTTGTTGAGAAAGAGGCGGGGGCCAGTACCTGGGTTGCAGCTTCTGACACCCCGCCAGCGGCCAGCGTCCCCCGGACCAAAAGTTTTTAAGCTATTGCGTATCTTCTATCGCTGGTCTTGAGCGTGGAGACCGAATCCAGAAATTCCGAAACGGAAAAAACCTAGCACCCCCCACTCCGACCGGTACAGCGGTGATACTTTTTAGTTTTTCCATCTATCGATCGATTTTGAAGTATCACGCTTGTCTCTTTAGTTCAGAAACCCGCCTTTAGGTGGCATTGGTTATATCGGCGTTACTGCGCATGCGTAATCCCCTTCTTCGCCCTGCAATCTGGTGACTCATTGACTTCGCTAAGTACTTACAAATTTGTTTTCTTATCGGTCACTACGCCCAAAGTGTAACTTGAATTAACATCAAAAAAAAAAAATAATGCATAAATAAAAAATAAAAAAATTATAATTGCATAAGTTGATAAAAAATGCTATGCAATAGCTTTACCGCGGCAGTCCCGAGTGCCACATGTCTTCTTTTGTATTATTTTTATTCAAGATTTTTAATTTTTGCACGTAAATTACGCACAAAAGTCGTGCAAAATCTCCTCAATCGCCCTGAACGATAGCATGCACAAAGTCATTGGCGTCGAACTATGTCGTAAGTATGACTGACAACTATGACAAATCAGTATAACAACATACAAAAAAAGTGATAGTAAAAAAATAATTAAAAACTTTGTAAAAAAATATTAGGTACAAATAAGCTTTATTAAAAAATTACTTCCACCTAGCAACGATGCTGTTGCAACAGTCACGGCGTAAAGCGCTTCGGGGCAGCTGGGCTACTTTTATTATACGTATTCTTTTATTCGTGAACGAAAGGTGAAGGTATATGATGAATGAGGCCCTATTTGTACTGTTCCAGTGTTTCCACATAATAAAGACGTGGAAATGAGGAAAAGCGGATACGTATCCCAAGGTGGTCTCGATATGTAATACTTATGATGAAAGATGTTATCAGATATGATAATTTCTTACTATATCAAAAAGAGACTTTCATTATGTCAATGATTATACACATAATATTTTCTGACAATTATTGTTTTATGGACACATAATAACGGATAAACTGTATATATGTACTGTTATATGATAGTATAATGAATATATAAATATACGTATATGTTAGTGTGTGTGATAAACACGGTGGTCTAAAACTGTCGTGTTCATTGCAACGCCCCAACGGGGTCATGTTTTTTGGACTATGTTATTTAAATGTACACCATGTATGTGTACCAACATGTGGACAACATGGACGACCGATATGGCACGGTGGCGAGTATACCCGCTCTCCGCTCTAAGGTCGTGGGTTCGATTCCCACACAGGACAAATATTTGTGTGCATGAACATGAATATTTGTTCTGGTCTGGGTGTTTCCCTATGTATATTAAGTATTTATTTACAAAAAAAAAAGTATTTATGTATGTTTATCCGTTATTTAGTATCCATAACACAAGTTCTTAATGATACTTATCTTGGAACTAAATGATTGGTATGGAATGGTATCGCATTTACCATTTATCATCACTCATTTTCATTTACTATAAATTATATATTATTAATATATCACTTACTTGACACTGGCTAAATGTGCTAGACGCACGAAGCCATTATTTAAAAGAAAAAAAGATATATTCAAAAAGTAAGACTTCACTCTCTCCTTAAAAGAGTTTAATGTCTATTGGAAACAGATAAGGAATTCCAGAGACGGAATAATATAGAAGGATAACTTGGTAAAAGATAATTTTAAAATATCCCGAGCCTCGCTCTGTCCACGATTCCACGGTCAAAGTGGGTAGAATAGAAATATTGTGGAAAGAAACGAGTCTTTCAAGAGCCGTCGAGAGCTCTCCACTCAAGTAGACTCGCCAAGGGGCAGTGCGCCCGAGACTGACGCATCTTCAAATAATTAGACCCTTGAATACAGTGCTTTATGAAACTGTCTTAATTGTGTTTGATCCATAATTCATGTTATTACTAACTTCCCGCTGCGGCTTCACTCGCCTGTTTAAAGGGCTTATTTACAACCAACAAAAAAAAAATTATTTTATGTGACAAGTCATAATGACTACATCCTGCCTGATGGTAAGCAGTCGATGCAGTCCAATAAAAAAATGAAAGCGCTTCATAATGTGAAATAAGCACGGTATAAAGCGCATCTACAACAGCGCTGCTCGGGTGTGAAAAACCGCCTCACCTTATTGAGTATACCCAACTTACGGGAGGCAGTTAAAATAACACCCTCGATGTAGCATTTTGGATTTAGGTCCTGGTCGATGTCCATACCGAGAATACTGAGATCCGTCGAAATAGGCAACGAAGCGTTCTGAAGAGAGGGAGGGATAAGGAAGGTATTTGATTTAAGTGATTGATCTGTTTGCATATAATTTTATGACCGACTAGTGGTAGCCCGCGACTCCGCCCGCGTGGATGCCGGTTACCGCTACAAAATTCCTACCCAGGGGGCCTACCGCCGAGTTCGATGGCAATCGATTATAAGGCAAAATGGATTTCGAATTGATTCTGTCGTACCGCCGAACTATACCGTGGAAATCGAAACAAAATGGCGTTCTCCATTTACCTATTGGTCTGTCACGGACTGAAGGTCATGAATGAGAGGTGGCTGTCGGCAGATTCCCCGGTACGGATTAATGAACGCAAAACAAAGTTTGATCTAGATGGATTACCGGTGATCCATCGAATTCGGCGGTAGGCCGCCAGGAAAGACACGGTCAGAAAAATGATTCCCAGGTCACAGACACCGATACTAACATCGACGACGCAGTCATTATCAGCAGGCTGCATAGATTGTCTTTATGTGGATGTTAAAGTTGTTAATGATGGAAATATTTAAATGTAGTTAATACTAAGTTTTCACTCCTACCGGCAGTCCTAAGTGCAACCCGTTGTTTTGGGATAGATAACTAAAGCGATTGCTGTAGAGCTTCTCTATAAACAACATTTGACGTTAAATTATTTTCGGGTAACAAAATAAACTGATGGTCGGGAGCCCCGACCCGTGATAGGGCGCCGTGCAGCAGAAATCGTAATAATTTAATTTTGCCATACTTCAAAACCAAATGTCCTAATTCGATTATTCAAGACCAAATATTATCTACATAAACTGCACTTAGTGATGATTGTTTTAATAAGGATTAATAGCATAATTAGAATATTAAATGTAGAATAGAAATTTAAATGTAGTCCAAAAAAAAATTAAAAATTTTAAATAAAAAAATGGTTGTTGTGCCTCACTCGACATAGATAGGTATAGTATGTCGCGGACTTTTTAATAGATATGTATAATACCTACAATTAATTCGCACATTTTGTGGTTCTATCTTTTAAAGATTAGGCAGCGTACGCAAAATGAGTAGCTGTTCTGTTTGATTTTTTACACTTTGTGTCCGAAAAACCCAAAAATCTTACGGAACCCTATTTTTTCCAAATTAAAATTTAGCTTATGTTACTCAATGATAATGTAGCTTTCTAATGCAAAAAGAATTATTAAAATCATTCCAGTACTTTTTGAGTTTATTCGTTACATACAAAAATACTAATCTTTCCTCTATATAATACTACCTGACCCGGCGAACTTTGTTCCGCCTTAAAGGCAATAAATAAGCAGATTGTGTTTTTTTTTTATTGGAAAAAATACAAAAAAAATAAATACCTACATTAATCATTCATTATTATTTCTGTATTTTAGAACATAGGTTGCTCTTCACTTAAGTACCTCGTGATACACGACATTATTTTTTTAAAATTATTTATTGAGAGGCACGAACTCGAGCCATATCGCGGCGCTGTTCACGTGCAATTTCTTGTTCTTTTTCAGTCCTTTCATTTCAAGTATTTAGTATTCTTCTTGCATTACGGCTTTGTCGGGAAAGATTCGATCGTCTTGCTCGCGGCATTATTAATTAAACTTCACTTCACTTCAATTCACCTTAAAAAATATTTCAAAACTCAAATTTTCAACCATACCTACCGAGTTTTATAGTTCACTTCACTGTTTATACGAATGGGCAATGGCACTATCATTACATTATAATTGTTAATTATATATGTAATAGAAATAGTTTATTTCTTTCTTTTAAATAATGGCGTCGTGCGTCCAGCACATTTAGCCAGTTTCAAGTAAGTGATATATCAATCATCTTTTACTAAAAAATTAAAAGTGATGTTGCACTGTTATGTTTCATTTACCAACACTCATGTACGTTCACAATCACTTAACGGTTAATAATCCACCGTTATTACATAATAATGTTAGAAATATCACAAATTTGAGAAAATAAAACAGACATGACGCTTCACATTCCCGCCAAGAAGTCCGACAGCTATGTTACTGACGTATAATGACAGCTATGTAACGTATGGATGACAATTTGATATTTGTAAGAACCACATCTTTACTGAGGACTCAAGGGGCTTAGGGGAGGGTATCTCATTTACCATTTATTATCTTTATCACCACTCATTCTCATTTACTATGAATTATATATTATTAATATATCACTTACTTGACACTGGCTAAATGTGCTAGACGCACGAAGCCATAATTTAAAAGAAAGAAAAGAACATAGCTGTCATTTGCGTTTTGTTATTCCAAGTCTGATTCTTTTTTGTTTTACAACGTTTTATATCGACTGGCGTTTCATGTCAAGTCATACGGGAACGCTGTCGAACGGGATAAAAAGTATCTTATGTCCATCTCCTGGCTCTAAGCTACCTCCCTACCAATTTTCACCCAAATCTGTTTTGCCGTTCTTGAGTTATAAGTGGTGTAACTAACGCGACTTTCTTTTATATATATATAGATTAGTGTAGATATGACATGGATTCAGTTATCACGTAGTGCGACTGTCGTCTGACATCCGCAAACCAGAGAGAAACATCATTCTATGGTTAAACCAACTGTCCATTAAAAACACACAGACGTACTAACATAATATCCAAACAAAACTAAACTTCGGGTTCGGAAGGCGGAATTTCTTTGCAACCAGTAAATGCACTTTCGAATTTTATTCCCGAGGCTCGGTTTTAAATATTGCGTGGAATGCATTTCCAGGAAGACCACTGCAGGAATCGCTCGTCTGAGTCCCGGCCACCTTTAATCGCCGTCCGAGCGAATGCATTTTATCACAAAACTCCATTTCTGTGATGCGGTCCACGAGTGTGCCTGTTAGGGATGCGACGGATGTTATCGAGAGATTTAGGTATTAGAGATTATTTTTAATGTTTTGTTCGTGACACACAAACCTATCACATTTTCTTTTAAATAATGGATTCGGGCGTTTAGCACATTTAACAAAACAAGATATAGATATTTTAATAATATTTAATACGTAGTAAATAATATTGAAGGGTATTAAAGATGGTTAATGAGATTTCCTCCCCTAACCCCCTTGAGTTCTCAGTAATGATGTGGGACTATACTGAGATCTCACATAGACTTCTTGAGAGAATTTGAAAAGTGATGTTGCAGTGCTTTGTTTTCTTACACTAATTTACGTTTACAAATACTTAAGGGTTAATATTCCACCGTTATTACAAATTAATATTCAAAATATCACAAATTTTAGAAGATTAAACAAAACTGCAGACATGTCGCTTTACTTTCCCGCCAAGAAGTTCCCTTTTGATGGTTAAGATTTTACTCATAATTTTTTTTATCCTTTAAAATAGGTTGAGACATTTTAGAGCCAAAGATTGATAGAAGTTATTTATTTGTTACAAAAAAATGAAATGTATAATTACAGGATGGTCTATATAGTACATATTATAGAAATAAGTAAGTTCGTATTGTGATCCTACAAAGACTTAAGGAGCCAAAGCCAACCTCACATGCAGGTGGTGCACCTGCCGATCAACGGACGAGGCTCTGGCGAACATACAAGTTCACGGCAACAGGCTCGCCGGGACGGGACCAGCAATATTATTGATGAAATGTGGGGAATATAATATGCCTCTATCTACCCCTTTCGGGAAACAGGTGTGCATGTGTGTATGTTGTAAGCTTGTTACGAACAATATTTAAGGAGATACTGATGTGTCATAATTATATCTCACGGAATTTTAACATATTTCACGCCAATTCAACTGGCATGATTATTTTAATTCTAAATCTGTTCACTGTTTATACTAATCGCGTTATTAAGGTACACAATATGTACCATTCTGTATTTATTATTCCATTAAATCATGAAATGGTTCTAAACCTCAACTTATTTATATAATTAAACGCGTTTTAAAATTTTAATCACAGTCACAATAATCCCGTAAATGAAATCAAGTTAAAAAAAATACGATACGATACGATTTTCTTGCCCGTTCTTTTACGATCAAACGTGAGTGGGCGCGCTAGTTTTTAAAGAATGACATTCATAAGAGCTTTGAATAAATGATTTCTAAATTATTCAGAAAAATTCTCCAAATGAATTATAAGCCAGGGCACAAAATTTAGAAGTACCTCATTCACAAAATAAACTTGTTCATAAGGTAAGTGTCGATAAAAGCCCACGTTTCAATTTCCAAGGTAGCGTGTAGAAATATTTATGTGGGACACACGCGGCCCTACTTTGTTTCCTTTCAATCTCAAACGTTAAGCTCTTAAATAGAAAGCTAGGGACCACCTTTAATCGTCGTCCGAGCGTGTGCTATTCATTCATCGTAAAAGTTCTCTATTCGGACATCTGGAAACTAGGGATGTGTCTTTTGATATCGATAATTTTATTAAATTAATAAATTATTTTACTTGGCTAAATATTTTAATTTCAATTGTTGAAAATTTTAGTAGTCAATATTTGATTACTATATTGTATATTTTATGACAACCTACAAAAACTAAATTATTGGCCCGGCTAATTGCTTATAGTAATTTTTTTAAAGACACCAGCAGCGGAAAGGACAAGAAAAGGGTATTTATTATGTTAAAAGCATGAATTAATTTCAGTTCTATCCTGTATATCTATATCTACTTTTTACTTTTACATAAAAACATTGTGAGCCAGTACTCAGGATGACACTGCAGCCCGTCATCCGGTAGTCGTCCGTCGACTCTTAGGACTCCCCGTGAAAGAGATGAGACCCCCTCTGCCGCTGGTCTAGGCCAGTATCACATGTTATTAACTCAAATAGTAGAAAAAATTATGAAGCTAAATTAATTATCATCATCTTTGAATCCTATAACTCATCAATGTAGCAAGGAAGCCGCATGAAACATTATAAATCTATAGCGCAAATACAACAATACATCTTAAAAGAAAAGTACTATACAAAAAGAGGTCATTATCTAAATTTGCGTTGAAAGTACAAGTATTATGTAATAATAGCTACTATACAAACTCTTTGAGGCTATGAAAACACAATTGAAATTTAAAAAATGAATTCGACCAACAAGGTAATTATAAGAAAGAGGTTTTTCTCAAAATTTTTCCTATATTGTTTGGTTTGAATTTAGTAAAATGTTATTACTGAGAAATGTAGGTGGTTACAAGAAAAGATTGACCTTATAAAGGTACATTGTATATACGTATCCGGCGAGTTGTAACATTGGAAATTGGAGGCCTTTGTTAAGCAGTGGACGTAACTGAGTATAGCTTAAGCTCAGATACAATTCACGCCTACATTTTGCATTTATTAGGAGGTGATCCTTTTGCCGCTTATCGAGAACTTTTATGTTTGCTAGATCCTCGTCTATTGATCGGTAGGTGCACCAATTGTAGGTGAGGTTCGATCGGGTTCCTAAGGTCTTGGTAGGATCCCTATACACCAGGTACTGGCTCCCCGCCTCTTTCTCAACAAGCGGCGGTCGTCGTAGGAAGATTTTTAGTGGGTATAGTAATACCCACTAAAAATCTTCCGACAACAGTAGCTGGTGGTCGTGTATGCCGGTGGTGAGTCCCACACACCTCTCTCGGTCCCCCTTTGGTCGGGAAACAGTGCGTAAATGCATTTTGTTACCGACAGTAATCAAAAAAAAAAGATCCCTATACACAGGTGTAAAATAAACGGTTTTCTTACAATTTTTCAGCCCCACAACATTCTTAAAGTCGATATTTTAACTTGAAAAAATCAACCGAACCAGGGTAACCTAATATTCATTATTGACCTGATCCCTAATAGTAGTAATAGTTCCCTATATTGCCGACCCTGTAAAAGCCGTTCCAGACCTTTTTCCTCTCCCCCCCCGGGTCACAAACCTTCAAGACGTGTTTGTAGTGCACTCCAACAAAATAATTGGTATTAAGTAGTGCATTCAAGTTATACCTGCAGAAAATAGAAGATCCTGTTCTTCAGAGCATCTCGTACGTACCTACTTTGTGAAAACAACATTCGCACTCACATTGCACAACAATAATTTTGTATTATTTTTGGAACATACAAATTTTTAGAGCAAATAGAGAACACTGACTGCAGACATTTCTCAAAATTATAATAATTTACATACCTACCCTACCCGTCGTGTTTGACAATCTCCTATCAATCTTTAGCAGCAAATTTACTTACAATCAAAATTGATAATAAACTGGCTCTTGGCACCCTATATAACATTACATTTATCTTGTTAGAAAAGTATGTGTAATTTGTCAATAATACTATAGACAGTAAACGGGCCCGCCGCTAATCAAATTGTTGAACTTATTATTTGAAAGATAATAAATTGGTAATAATATAATGGACAAGTCACTCTCCGAATCGAATTTAAATGACTCAGAAAATGTTACCCCCCCTAATTACATCGCACAACGTCTGAAAAGGAAGCGTGAAGGATATGAACTGGAAGAACTGAAGAACGACATGATTGAAATGGTGAAATCTATGTTACTGACACAAGAAAATGAGCTTAAAAAGATAACTCCTACAATCATGGAAATAAAAAAGACAAACTCCAAAATAGAAGATGCAGTGTCGTTCCTCTCTGCTCAGAATGATGAGTTCAAAAAGAAATTAGAGCAAATGGACATCCAATCTAAAAAAGATAGAGAGTACATTCATATTCTTGAAGATAAAATAGAAGACTTACAGCGAAGAGGTCGAAAGTCAAATATAGAATTAAAAAATGTTCCAAAGAAAGAGAAAGAGAGTAAGGAGGACTTGATAAACATGGCGTTATGTTTGACCAAAACAATTAATAGTGGAATTTTGAAGACAGATATAAAAGATATTTACAGAGTAAAGTCCAGGAAGAGAGAAGTAACGAATACCCCAATTGTATTAGAACTGTCATCGACTATATTAAAGACTGATATCCTAAAAAGTTGTAAAACATTTAATATAAAGCAGAAAGTAAAGTTATGTGCCAAACATTTAGGACTAAAATACCAAGAGGATACCCCTATTTACGTCTCAGAGCAGCTGACTACAAAAGGGGCAAGACTATTCTTTCTTGCAAGAGATCTTGCTAAGACCAAGAGCTACAAATACTGCTGGACAGCTTATGGAAATATTTATATTAAAAAACAGGATGATTCACCTACATATGTTGTCAAGAGTGAAACTCAGATACAACAGCTTATGCAAGAGAAATGACTAAGATCACGAAGTTTGTATTGTAAGCAACATTTATTACTTATTATATTCAGTTACTTATTTAAATACTCTAATTTAGGTTTAGTTCGTACAAATACTACACACACACATAATACATGTTTTAAAAAAAATCACTATTTTTATATTCAATACATACATACTCTCACATACAATATTTTATCGACAGTACAATACTGGCATTACAACATCAATAATCATTCAATAATGCTCAAAATATTAATATATTCGACTTTTAACTGGCCCCAATATTATAACCAATATGTAAAAAATAACATAAGCCTAACAGTACATATTTGTTTAAATAAAAATGTAAATTACATTAGTATGAAATTGTTATATATTTTCAGACACTATCTATCCATTTATGAATAATACACAAAATATCTTACAGGAATTAGACAATTTAGAAATTGCTCAGAGTATGGCCTTGCCGATAAAAGATTTCCATAAACAATTTCGCATTCATCACTCAGATTTGACTATTATAGCACAAAATATACGAAGTATTAACAGTAATTTTGATGACTTGCATATTACACTGACACAATTTAAGTTTGATTTAGATTTAATTATTTTAAGTGAATGTTGGCTGGACTTGGACAAACCAATTCCAAACATACGTAATTATTTGTCCTTTTCAACGCGTCATCATCTTAATCGGGCCGATGGTGTAGTAACATATGTCAGAGACACTCATTTTGTCAAGGCAAAAGAAATATTATTAACACACGCATCATGTATACAGATTAATCTGCCTACCCTCGTTGTTTTGTGCATCTATCGCTCTCCTTCAAACAGTAACGCTGAACAATTCATAAATTCCTTGGAAAGTCACTTACTACTACTTAACACGCGCAAAAATATATTGATAACAGGCGATATTAACATAAATATTAGAAATAAGAGTGATGAGTCAAATATTGAACGTTTAAATCGTCTTAGCTATCTGAACATGTTAGCTATGCACGGACTTTTGCCCGGTCATGTATTGCCGACAAGGGGGGATAACTGCTTAGATCATTTCATCTTGAAAATTAATAAAGATAGACATGTAGCATCTATAGGCGTGTTGCACACTACAATTACGGACCATTTTATGATTTTCTTAAAGTTAAGTTGGGTCAAAAAACAATATTCATGTCAGAAAATCAAATCATTGATAGACTTCGAAGGAGCTCTGGCAACAATTAGGGAGAAACACTCTGTGGAACAAATGAGGTCAATTACGGATCCTGCCACGTTAACTGAACTTTTGATTGAAAACCTTAAGAACTGCCAACTGCAAAATACCCGTATAACTCTAATCCCGCGAAACAACCGGACAATTAAACCATGGATTACGGTGGGCATACTTCGTTGTATCGATAACCGGAATAACATGCAAAAGCAATTACGTTCCGACCCAAATAATGTTATTCTACGAATAACATATAGAAGATACCGTAATTATATAAATGGTCTTATTAAAAAACTTAAAAGGAAATATGATTATGAACAGATATTAAAAGCGAATAATAATCCAAAAAAAACTTGGGCCGCAATTAACGAAATCACTAACAGGAAACCTAATAAAACCCAAAACTTAGAACTTTTACAAATCAAATCATGTCCTCGCGATTCAATAAACTATGTGAACAACTACTTCACTAGTATAGGCAAAACTCTTGCGGAAGAGATAATTCGTAAAAACTCATTTTCAAATAATAACACCTTTACTTTAAGCAATTTTGCTTCGGCTTCGTCTTTTGTTTTGCTTGGGACTGACCCAACTGAGGTGTATACTGTATTGATGAGCCTTAAGACTGACAGTGCTCCTGGATGGGACAACATCTCGACCAAATTCTTGAAAGTCGCCCACGAGTTTGTAGTGCCTGTTATTTCTCATCTCGCTAACTTGTGCTTTGAACAAGGAATCTTTCCAACGGCATTAAAGCAAGCTATCATAACTCCAGTGTACAAGGGTGGTGATCGCGACGATGCGAGCAATTACAGACCAATCTCTGTATTGCCGGCTATATCGAAAATTATAGAAAAGCTCATAAACAAACGACTATTAGGTTACATTAATAAATTCGGTATATTATCACGCGCACAATACGGATTCCGACATGGCTTATCAACAGAGGACGCAGTGATGGCATTAACTTCGCATATCGTGGAAAGGGTTGATGCGAGAGACAAGTGCCTTACTGTGTTCCTTGATCTCCAAAAAGCATTCGACACCGTCTCGGTTCCCATCCTTCTGCGAAGTCTTGAAAGCATAGGTATAAGAGGCGTTCCCCTTGCGTTATTGGCTGACTATCTCCGTGATCGAAAACAAGCTGTGAGAGTAAGCAGCCAAGTCAGTGACGCTTTGAGACTCAGCTATGGAGTACCCCAGGGCAGTGTGTTGGGACCGACGTTATTTCTGGTCTACATAAATAACCTCTGTGAGATGAACTTGGAGAATGGTCGTGTGTTTTCCTACGCAGATGACACGGCTATTACCTTTTCTGGGAAATCGTGGGAATCAGCTTTCCGTTCAGCTGAAAAGGGTCTTGCCCGGGTCTCGCAGTGGTTGAACGATCATCTCCTTACGTTTAACGCTTCAAAAACCCAATACATTGCCTTCAGCAAGTATAATAGTAGTCAACCAGGATCAGAACTGAGCCTCCGAATACATAGTTGTGGTAATCTAGATGATACTAATTGCTCTTGTTATCAAATCACAAAAGTAACAGACCTCAAGTACTTAGGTGTTATTGTAGATCAACGATTATCGTGGCATCAGCACATAGAAATGGTCATAGCACGGACAAGAAAGCTTATTTGGATTTTTAAGACCTTGAGACATGTCACTCCGGTGTCTCTATTAAAACGAGTATATATTTCATTGACGCAATCGGTCCTAATCTATATCATTACTGTTTGGGGTGGTGCTACAAAAATGAAAATGTTAGAGTTAGAGCGTGCACAAAGAACACTGTTAAAGGTTATGCATTTCAAACCGCGTAGATTCCCCACTGAGGAACTATACCAGCGATGCGGCCTCCTTACAGTAAGGAAGTTATATATCCTCCACTCTGTACTCAAACAACACAAAATCATACCTTATGATCCACACCCTCCTAAGAAAAGAAGAAGACTCCGTGTGGCGCCGGTAGTCTCGACAAAATCTACTTTCGCGAAAAGACACTTCGCTTATCGGTCAGCACTGTTATATGATGAAGTTAACAAATACCTTAATATTAATAAATTAACGAACTATAAATGCAAAGAGTCGCTGATAGAATGGCTTAAACTCAAGACTTATGATGATATTGAAAATCTCTTTTAAACCTATGAGCATTAATGCCTCAACATACACACACAACCACCCACACACGTACGCACACATACACACACACCCTCAAACATACACACACACCCACACTCACACACACACACACACACACACATTGTAGTACTTTTAGTTAGCTCCTATGTACATTTTATATTATATTCTTTTGTTTATATAATGAAGTTCATTGTTACCGGTTAGTGAAGAGCGAAGTTCATCTAGCACAGGCATATATTTGCTTAAAAGGTGACTTCATCAACTTTTGTTTGTTAAAATACTTCTGTGTTTATGAAATAAATAAATTTATTATTATTATTATTATTATTTTGAAGAGCCTTATGCTATAATCACTCAGAATAACCTAGCTGAAGTTCAACCAAAAATCTGGTAACTATTGGGGAACCCTGGGTCTTTAGCGTGAGTCTAGGCACAACTAACATAAATGATATGATGAAGACTGTCCCTGTTGAAGGGCGTTGCAGGACACCAGCGCTGCTATATAGATGCAGAAGCATTACTCTGATGTATCGCCCTTTTGACAGGTAACATTACTTTTTTTATAGTGACTCCGTGCTTTTAGCACATTTAGCCAGTGTCAAGTAAAAGATACATACACATAAATCATAGGAAATGAGAATGTGTATGATAAAGATGACAAATGAGATGCCCTTCCCTAAAACCCTTGAGTCCTCAGTAAAGTTGTGGGACTATATTGAGATCTCATATGTACTTCTTGAGAGAATTTGAAAAATGATGTTGCACTATTTAGTTCCATTAACCAATACTCATGTATGTTCACAAACACTTAACGGTTAATAATCCACCGTTATTATACATTATTGTTCCAAATATCACAAAATTTTGAAGAAAAAAAACAAAACTGCAGACGTGACGCTTTACTTTCCCTCCAACAAGTCTTTAACATTACTTATGTTGTAACATTATATTTTTTTAGTTTTGTGTATGTGGTATTGTTTCATTTAATTTTCTGCCTAATGTTATTTAACTACATTAAAAATATTCTTATTTTCACTATTATAGTCACAAAACACATGCATCTTAATCTTAATTCTTATCTCAGATGGATCCCAAGACTGCAATAATTCTAATGAATAATGTTTTCCCAACATATTTGGCAACGATATTAAATCACAATTGGAAGGCTTCAAATAGATGGAATACAAAATTTTGACGTTAGATTGATGGTAAATAGCTCGATTATTACAGACTAATGGCTGTGGTCAGTCCCTCATTGATAGTAGTAATGTGATAACGCTGTCGACTTATATATCGATAAAATTATGCATGAGTTATATAAAAAAAATCTATAACGAATACATACATTTGTACATTCACGCCTGTTTCCCAGAAGGGGTAGGCAGAGGCATATTATACGCCCATAATTCGCCAATTATATAGATGCTCCCACGTAATAGGTAGCGAGCTTATTGCCGCTTATCGGGAACGATCATGTTAGCCAGAGCCTCGTCCGTTGATCGGCAGTTGCACTACTTGCAGGTGAGGTTGGCTTGAGCTTAGGATGTTGGTAGAATCCCTGACACGTATAAGTATTTATAAGCGCCTCATTGCAAGCTTAACGCGTTTTTTTTGCGCGCAAATTCAATCCGACCAACTCAAGAAACAAAAATATTTTTGATTGACTTACCCTGTCAGGTACATATTAAGTTTTAAGAGTAAAAATTTAAATCATAAATAATATTTATTTAAATTATTTATTGATTCAGGCGTTACTTTGCGGAAATCCATTGTAAGCAAGTGATGGATTAAAAATATCTTTGTAACAATTCCCGCGCTACTATAATTTCCCGAAAAATCGAAAAACTATTCAACACGACACGTGTTTCGCCCTTACACAGGGCATCTTCAGGTAAGATAGGAGCCTCAGAACAACGATGTCTTCACGACTCTCGTTTCAGCATATTTATTTGCTAATACAGGTAATACAGGGGTGTACACAACATATATAAAATTAGCGCTATTCTATATTTAGCCTCATGGCATACAAATATACAATAAACAATGGTCATGCTTTATCATAACTGATTAATCATTACATTACATTACACGGACATTTAAAATTATAACGTTTTCTTATATTTATTATTCATAAAATCTGCTAGAGATAAATTACACATTTTTATCAATCAAAAAATCCTTGATATTGTAATAAGCTTTTTTTGAGTAATAATTCTTGTAATTTGCGTCGAAATATGTTAAAGCTATTTATTTGTGGAATCTCAAATGGTATTTTATTATATGTTTGTGAAGCCACACAAAGTACACTCTTTTTTATTAGCCATGCCTTGTTTGGGGGTATACACAGTTTATTATTATGTCTAGTGCTATTAAAGGTCTTATATAAGTTCAGATCCTCACAAATAAAACTATGTCATAAATATACATACTTGGTAATGTCCAAAGCTTTAAAGATATAAAATACGGCTTACAACTGTCGGTTTGTTTTAATTTACAAATCGCTCGAATACATTTTTTCTGAGCTTTAAATGCAGAGTCTTTTTCAACAGAGTTACCCCAAAGTATTAATCTGTAACGAAGAGCCGATGCTACATACACGTGATGTACAAGTACACTGCTTCTAAATACACATGACATATTTTGTTTTTCAAGATAGTTTCTTATTTTTAGTAATCGGTTTCTCGCTCAATTGTTATCTACTCAAGCGCCCGGCTTAGTTTTTAAATCAACGCCCATAAGAGCCACATTGATTGAGCAGAAAAAAATAAGCTACTTTGGCATAATTTACATTCTGTTTGAAACTTGATACAATAGTTATGATTGAAGGAATGAATGACATTTATTTCTCAAATACGGTACATTATTGAGAAGACATAGTTCATATAAGTGCATCGCAATTTACCAGATAGTAGCTCAGAAATATTAGTAACTTAATTATTTAAGTATAATTGACATAAATCTACACAACTACACCATAAACAGTCATTTAAAGTTACTTTGTGTTGTTTTCTGTCATATATATTTTTTGTTTTATTGACATAATTGATGCACCTGTACGCTGTTAATGAGAGCTTTAATTATTCAGATGATTATCTTAAAAGGCTTTAGAGAATTTAAAAGATTATTGTGAGATTAACTTTATTTTTTTATCGATGTCGATAAATTTTATACCATCCAAGCACTAGCCAAACACAGGCCGTGCATAACAGTTCAGTCGAGCATATGATCTGCGGCGGTCTCCACTTGTCGGGTACATCTCTATTATATCGATCCTCGACACCACATCCGCAAGACATGTTCCATTATCGATTATGTAATCGATACTATGATTCGAATCCTTCTGTTATATGTAATACAATAGGATCAAGTAGTATTTCTAATATACATACATACATTTACGCAGAGGCATATAATACGCCCACAGTTCGCCAATTATATAGTTGGTCCCACGTAATAGGTGGCTAGCCTGTTGCCGCTTGCCGGGCACTGTTATGTTCGCCAGAGCCTCGTCCGTTGATCGGCAGGTGCGCCACCTGCAGGTTGGCTTGGGCTCCTAGAGTCTTGGTAGGATCCCTATACACCCATATATATTTCTATTTGGTGTAAAAATCGGAAAAACATCTTCATTAGATGAGCCCATTCATTTTCCACTACGTCACCCATTCCAGCAAGGGTTTGCAAGCTGAAGTGGCAGTGGGAGGGACACATAGCATGAAGAACCGACGACCAGGGCGTTAAGGTTCTTCAATGGCGACCGAGAACCGGTAGACTAGCTAGAAAAGGACGGCCTCCTATGCGATGAACTTATGATCTGACCAAGGCGGTGTATGCAGGCCACTCAGGATCGCTAAATATGGCAATATATTCGGAAGGATGTTCAGCAGTGGTCGTCACATGGCTGAGATAATGATGATGATGTTACTCATGCCTAAAGTGCCGTGTAGTAGTGCCACCCCCTTTCATCTCACGGAGAGTCGAAAGAGACTACGAAGAGAAATGTTACCGTATGATAGGCAGTATTTTTTGTTTTATGTCGGTAAAAAAATGCATTTACGAACTGCCTTCCGGCCAAAGGGGGACCGAAAGGGGATGTGGGACTCATCACCGGCAGACGCGACTGCCAGCAGTAATACCCACTAAAAATCTTCCGATGACGCCCGCCGCTTGTTGAGAAAAAGGCGGGGGCCAGTACCTGTGTTGCAGCGTCTGACACCCCGCCTGCGGCCAACGTCACCCGGACCAAAACCGGGAAGATCTCCTCAGAGGGGCGCAGTGGACGCGCTCGTCCTGCCTCCATGTGCGGCCATAGCGTGTGTGGCCGACTTCTCGGAGGGTCCATGGTTAGACAGCAGGGGACCCCTGCCCCCACTGCCTAAGACCCTCCTGGCGCTGCTTAACGGGCCCACCTGGCCTGCCCGCTGCACCCTCCACAGGTCCCTCTTAGTTTCCCCCCCGGTAGTCAGTTCTGGTCTGGGTGTCTTCTATGTATATTAAATATGTATTTACAAAAAATAAGTATGTTTATCCGTTATTTAGTATCCATAACACAAATTCTTGATAATACTTATCTTGGAGCTAAATAATTGGTGTGAGATTGTAAGAGGATATTTATTTATTTATTTAACTGTGCAATGTCCCTATCGTAGCTCATTTACGTCCCAATACTAAGCACAGACCTCATCTCAAGAGTCAAGGTAAGATGGGTTCAGGCTCCACCATTGAGGACCTGAACGTACAAGCAAAGAGAGGTGTGTGGCGTTCTGCTGTTAGAATTTTTCATAGACTCAAATACGACTCTCTTACAAAGAAAACAGAAATGTCAAAAACAGTTATCAGTTATCATTCAATAATGATTATTACGTTAACTGCAGCGGTAATGTCTTTACAGTTAAATTAAACTTTATAATTCCAAAATAAAATGCAATTTATTAAACACAAAAATAATTATGTTTCCAACAATTTTACACTGCACTGAAATATTTTTAAGTACAGACGAATCTCTTACAAATTAACCAATTTTGTTGAAAGACAGTTATTACTAAATTAATTATGATTATTACGTTAACTGCAGCATTAATGTCTTTACAGTTGAAGTATTTTTTATAATCCCAAAATGAAATGCAATATATTTAACACAAAAATAATTATTATTCCAACAATTTTACACTGCACTGACATACTTTAAAGTACAGAAAAGTTTTTCTAAGATTTCATATTTAACCCCCGTACTCTCTCTCATACTATGCAAAGTACGTACGTGTAGAATATTTATTAACCGTATGAATATATATTACGAACTCTCTAGTTTTACGATATTTCAGTGCTGCACTCTAAGTAATATACTGTCACGGTGACTAATATTTTGCCGTGAAACCTGTTCCGGAGAAAATATTGACATACTTTGTTTTAACTCATTACTTTGTATTGTTGAATGAAATGAAATGAAATAGATTTATTTGTTTTGATTTTGCGTGCTGACATAAAGGTCTTATACAGGTTAGTTGTATCGTCAAAATCTACTAATATTTATGTGTGCAAATGTTAAAATATATTTTGATTGAATTTAAAGATAAAATTATTCAATAAATTAAAATGTCACTGTCCGATTATTATTACATAAAATGATCATTTCTACATTCTAAAAACTAAAGATTAACATGGTTAGCCTGAAAGTAGTCCTTACGCTCCAGTGACTTTTCTAAGTTTTATATCTTTTATAACTAGTTCCGTGCTTCGGAAAGCACGCTAAGCCGTTGGTCCCGGCTGTCATGAACATCTATGACAGTCGTTATCAGGAAGTTAGTGCCTTCTGACAACCTGACAGCTGGTTTAACCATAGAATGATGTTTCCCTTTGGGTTGCGGAGGTCAGACGAGACGGCAGTCTCTCCATGTAATAACTGAAGTTCAGCCAATACTGGTTAAGCCAGTTCGGAGACTGGGTCCTAAGCTTTTTGCGGGTTGGTGATTCCTGTTCTAGCCAGTGCGCAGGATCGCTGCTACCCATCAGGCGGTAGGATATCTCGTCGTCGAATCTTACGACTCCCCGTGAAATGAGAGGAGGGGCACTATGCTCGGGGGGTTTTAGGCGGCGGGGGCAGGGGGCCCCTTCCGTCTAGCTATAGACCCCCCCAAAGGTCGGCCAGTCACGTCATGGCCGCACAAGGAGGTAGGAGGGGCGCGACACACTGCGCCTATCTGAGGAGGTCCTCTCGGTTCTGATCCGGGGGACGTTAGAAACTACAACCTAGACACTGGCGCCTCGCCCCTTTTTCAACAGCGGCGGGCGTCGTCGGAAGATTTTTAGTGGGTAGGACTGCGGTGGTCGCGTCTGCCGCAGTGAGCCCCACACCCCCTCCCGGTCTCTCCCTTTGGCCGGGAGACAGTGCGTAAATGCATTATGTCACCGACGTAAATCAAAAAAAAAAAAGAAAGGGGGGCACTATGCTAGGCCGGTACCAGACGGACGGCATACTATTACTGGTTACAGGTCGCTCCATATCGGTTTTCCATAGGTATTCACGCAATCAGGATAGATTTTAGGTCTTTCATATCGCAATTTCTAAATCTACATAGTGCCTAGGTCAAAGTGAAAAGCCTAGTCTTGATTGCACAAACGTGCACCTATGGTACCTATGACCAACAATAGAATATCCTGGTCAGACAGAAATATGCCATATTACCTTAAAGTTAGGACCTTAAAGTGTGCAATTCTATGTCTGCCAGTTGCATAAGTTTTACATTTGATGTGTTGGTCATCTTACCTGCATACTCTCGAGAAATACGTTTGAAAATTCAAGTAAATGTCTGTCTGTATGAGGGTTGCCACTTGAGTCAATAAGATAATATGCATTATTTCTTATTTTTTGTTAAATTTCCTTTATCAACGAGCTTCAGTATGTCCGTATGTTTAATTTGTTCACAAATGATTGTATTGTCTGGGAATTGAACTTATGACCTTAAAATACAGGCAGTTAGCCGCCAGTTTATATTGACCTCCATGCGTTAGTAGGTTTATAATGTGTACGTGTATAATGTGTATGTTTTTTTAGAATGTCTAATTGCTTAAAAAAATATAAATGTTATGTTATGTTATAAGTGGGCGTTAGTCTAGAAATTCGTAAATTTATATCAAATACTCACTACTTTTACTACTTTAACTTTTAATTGAATTGTATTTTGTGGTTTCAATTTGTTTTTCTTGTTAAGTTAGTTAGTTCTGCCTTTTGTGTGACTGTTGCACACGAAAGTTACTAGGTCTCCACGGAAGACCAGCGCTGTTGTGATCCTCCTTTGCAGAATATGCTGAGTGGAGTCCTTTTTAGGCATATTATATGTAAACTTATATGTAAAAATTGTTTACTGTTTTGATTTCTGTTATTTGTTTATATGTTTTTATGTCTAAAGACCTCGACAGAGCTTCCCGAAGGGTAGGTCTTAAAATGAACATGGATAAGACGAAAATCATGTCAAATATTCATGTTGTGCCTACCCCAGTAATAGTGGGAAGCTCGGCCCTCGAAGTTGTCGACGAGTACGTATACCTGGGACAAAAAGTCCAATTAGGTAAGTCCAACTTCGAGAAAGAGGTTAATCGCCGAATCCAGCTCGGTTGGGCTGCGTTCGGGAAACTACGCAAAATCTTCTCGTCCAAAGTACATCAGTGTCTTAAGACGAAAGTCTTCGACCAGTGTGTGTTGCCAGCGATGACGTATGGGACTGAGACGTGGTGCCTGACTATGGGCCTCACAAGGAAGCTCAAAATCGTTTAGCGTGCAATGGAGAGAGCTATGCTCGGAGTGTGTGTGTGTACGTGATAGAATCAGAAAAGAGGAAATCCGTAGGAGAACTAGAGTGACCGACATAGCGAAGCGCGTTTGCAAGCTGAAGTGGCAGCGGGCGGGGCACATAGCTCGAAGAACCGACGACCGATGCGGCGTTAAGTTTCTTGAATGGCGACCACTAATCAGCAAACGTAATAGAGGGCGGCCCCCAACGCGATGGACCGATGATCTGGTCAGGGTGGCGGGGAGCCAAAATGCAGGCGGCAAAAAATCGATCGACGTGGAAAGCAATTGGGGAGGCCTATGTTCAGCAGTGGACTTCAAATGGCTGAAATGATGATGATGATGATGTCTAAATAAAATTTTATTTAATTTCATTTCAAATATAGAAGAAAGTTAAAGCGGCGATAGCCCTGTAGCGAGACCCATAGTCTTCAAATTCAAAGGATCGCGGGTGCAAGCACTGTTGGTTGCGCTTCTTTGCCTTTTTCAAGTTATGTGCGTAATTATCGCTCGCTCTGTGCCTCGAAAAGCACGTTAAGCCGTTGGTCTCGGCTGTCATGGACATCTATGGCAGTCGTTAATAAGAAGTCAGCAACCAATAAATTAGGTTTATCTCTGGATTGCGGCAAGAAAACGGCTGACACTGCTCATAAATAACACAACATGCGGTTTATGTTCCGTCTCCCATCCAAAAATTTACCTCTCTAAGCTCTGCTTTATTTCCTTAATCGTTTTCGGCCACTTACGATCGTCTTAATTCTATGATTGTATTATAAATCAGAAATCCATTGTTGACAACCCTATAGAGCCATACGTTAAGGGAGTGTGGTCAGAACCACACAGAGCTAGTTAAGTGCAAGTCCTCACTGCTCACTCATAAATAACGGAACATTCAGTTCATGTTTCGCAGTAAGATTTATGTAAAACAATGTCTGAAAAATATTTATATTTTAGCAGTTTCGGCTTCCGTTGCCGACATTCCGTTTCTAGTTGGTACTTTTATTTTGAATGAAATATCAAATATAAGAATACAAAAATGTCGACAGATTTGGAATATTATTATGTCACGTTATACGTGGAAGCCTCGTTACTTAATAAGCTAGATATTCACGATAGTAGTCTCCACCAATCCGCATGGTAGCGACCGCACCTGAATTCCAGTTTGTGAGAGGAGCTCAGTCATCACCATCTTCCTAGCGGTTATCAGAGTTGTGCACTAGATTTACGCCAAGGATCCAAGATCTGCTGACTAGTCAAGCCAGGGTCCCGCCTAATTCGATGAATTTCAGCTATTTCATCTAGATGTAAATTTTCTGAGGTTCATCAATCCGTACCGGGGAATCTGCCGAAAGCCATACATTATCATAACATTAGGAGACTAGTGAAACGACTAATAAATTAAATGATTATTATTTGCGTTTCGATGACACATTTTTACGTGAATATAAATGACTTGTAATTATACTTCTTCTTTTTTAAATTAATGGCAATATATCATCAAGGGTAGTGACGACAATTCAGCCAGACTCGTATGATGACTTCACATGTGAATAAAAATAATGAAACAAAAGAAAAGCTTTGCTAAATGTTAAAAGAGAATTAAAGTAAAGTTAAAAATTACAGATTGATATCATTATGCCTAATAAATTTCATAACTTCCAAGATTTGTAATATGATAAAAAAAACACTGAGACTGTCAAATGTTACGTCAATCCTTAAAATTTGTATCTAAATGGAGAACGTCATCTTGAATCAAATTCCATGTGTTCGGCGGTACGACAGAATCAATTCGAAATCCATTTAGCCTAATAATCGATTACCAGCAAGTTAAACTGGTAGGGCCCCTGATTTGGCTGAATTTCAGTTAAATCAATATTCTTTCGGAGCTGGTGTAAGTAAGGAGCTCATATAATTTTCGGGGCATTGGTTTTAGAATGTGTGATTCTTCTGTACATATAATTGTTTGCTCAAATCGAATGTCTCTATTCTTACAACCTTCTTTCATTTAGATTCGTGAAACATTTACACATAAAATGGAAATTTGATATATTTTTTTAAAGAAAGATTTATAATCTAGGGCACAATTTTAGGATTACACTTTTACAGGCAACTTCCAAAATAAGACATGTAATATTCATAGCCAAGCACACGAATATGAATATGATATTCTTATTTTAGACCCAGCCTTATTTACTGTTAACAATGCTTTCTTGCTTCGAAGTAACAATGTTATAATAATATGTCAATTGTCAGATGGCAAATAAGTGACGTTTGTGATGTTTGTTTGGTAGTCTATGGTATTGGCGCTTCTTGCACAATTTTAACGTTCCGTTTCGCACAATAATTGTATTATATGCAGATAACTTTGATTGCATACTTAATTTATTGTACACTATTTATTTGTGTTGTGGATTGACCGTGACAGTGCAGTTTCATAACCACAGCTTCGAGCTGAGAAGGGGACCTTTTTAATGGTCTACGTATTTTATTTTAAAATGTTCTTTTTTTTTGTTGTTTTGTTTTCTGTTGGCATTACTAAATGTAAGAACCTAATTGTGTGGACCAAATAAATAATTTATTCTTCTTATTCTTTTTATTCTTATATTAAGTGCATGTGTATTTCCGAAGTTACGGCATTGCCTAATTTAACCTCCCAAATACCAGAATCTCATCAGCCCAACTAAATGAATTACCAATTTTTCCAAACAACAAGCGGCGTGGCTTGAAGCTACCCTATGAAAGCTGATTAACTACTCCTCTTATTCATTAATCCATTAGCTTCAGCTGGTTGTATGATACCTATAAAACTCCACAAACACGCCACATATTCATAACCAAGGACACAAATATGCTATAGCGATTTTCGTATTCACATACCTAAATAAATAATATATAAATAAATATTTCAGACACTTACACCAATTATTTAGTTCCAAGATAAGTACCATAAAGAACTTGTGTTATGAATACTAAATAACGGATAAACATACATAAATACTTTTTTTTTGTAAATACTTACTTAATATACATAGAAAAACACCCACACCAGAAGAAATATCCATATTTATATAAATTAACAGGAATCTCCAAAAATAAGCGAAATATTCATATTCATGCCCTCCAATATGATATTAATAGTATGTGTATTGTCGAAGTTAAAGAATTGCACAATTGAACCTCGCAAATACCAAAATCTTATCCGGCAACTTAATAAATTACCAATTTTTCCAAACAACAAGCGTCTTGGCGTGAAGTTATCCTATTACAGCTGATTAATTCATCCTTTCATTCATTCATTAATCCGTTGCCTTGAGTTTGTTAACTGTATTGCAGCTATGTGTATGTCGTATCATTAATATAATTAAGAATTTATTATTATTATTTATTATACAACAAAAACACAATATATACGTTGCTATGGAAACAAATATGATAATAAGTGCATGTGTATTTCCGAAGTTTAAGAATTGCTCAATTTAACCCTACAGAATTATCTACAACTAATCTCATCAACCAAATAAATGAATGACCAATTTTTCCGAACAACAAGCGATGTGGCGTGAGGTCATCCCTTTTTATTTATTTATTAAACCGTTGCCTTGAAGTGGTTGTTTGATACCTTTAAAACTCCTACCAAGGTCTTTTTTTGTTTTTTTTTTTGTTGAACTTTGGTAACGAAATTCATTTACGCACTGCCTTCCTGCGTGTGGCGCGGTGTGGGACTCACCACCGGCAGACACGACTGCCAGCAGTAATACCCACTAAAAATATTACGACGACGCCCGCCGCTTGTTGAGAAAAAGGCGGAGGCCAGTACCTGGGTTGCAGCTCTGACACCCCGCCTGCGGCCAACGTCCCCCGGACCAAAACCGGGAGGACCACCTCAGAGAGGCGAAGTGGATGTACCCCTCCTATCTCACCGTGCGATCATAGAGTGTGTGGCCGACTTCCCGGAAAGTCTCAGCCCTTACCACGCCAAGGTGGAGACTACCGAGGGGGATACTACCAAGACCTAAGGAGCCCAAGCCAACCTCACCTGCAAGTGGTGCACCTGTCGATCAACGGACGAAGCTCTGGCGAACATAAAAGTTACCGGTAATCGGCAATAGGATCGCCATCTATTACGTGGGACCAACTAACTGGCGAAATGGGGGCGTATAAAATGCCTATACCCTCCCCTTCGGGGACACAGGATTAAATATATGTATGTGGAAATCCAAAGTTAAAGAATTGCTCAATTTAACCCTACAAAATCAAGAATCTCATCAGCAAAATAAATGAATGACCAATTTTTCCGAACAACAACCGCCGTGGCGTGAGGTTTTTCCTATTAAAGCTGATTCATTAATCCCCGATTCATTGAGTAGCCTTGCATGTCCAATCAGAGCTCCCATCCAATTTGCTCGAGCCCCCACGATGGGGTTAAGCTCAAAAACTGTCTCACGCGACCTCACGTTTACGTTACATCAATATTCCTTTCGGAGCTGGTGTAAGTAAGGAGCTTAGGGTATTGGATTTGAGGAATATCAATCGACATACATTTTAACACAATTCGAGTTTTAATATAATAATTTATTGCCAAAAATACATGGATATGTTAATACAAACTTACATGAATTACAGTTAATCTTAAGTATATTTCGAGTTTGTAGGGCACAGCCGGCACAGGGCATTATGCCACAAACAAAATGCTCCACCGGATGCGACTAGTGCAATCACCGCTATGTCGTAGATGTGGTGACGAAGAGGAGTCTATGGAACACCTGCTGTGTACCTGTGACTAGTTGGGTGTTTGCCGGATGGGTCTCCTGGGGGTGGCCTACCCACAGCCAAGAGACTATGGGCTCCAATTTGCAAAGACTGTCCTAGAGATGATGGCAACAATATTTGGAGATTTGGAGTGAAAGGCAAGGGGATACACAAAAGATCCGACATAAGGGTCAAAGTGCGCCACGGACAGTCTGTGGCCACGGTTGTTACAACACGCAAATATTTTTTGGTTTAGTAATTGTTTCGTTGCATGTGAATCTAAGCTCCGTGATTTTAGTGTAATCATATCTTGATTCATTTGTATATTGAATTTAGACGTTTTCAAGTGCTATGTAACAGTTTATGAAATAAATATATTTGAAGTTTGAATAGCTTGAAACATTCAAGCTGCTGATCATCGTATACCTGTTCATTATTTCAGCCATAAAAAGTCCAAACGTTATCCTACTCAATAATTAACTATATTGTGGACACTCTGGGCAGGGGGGCTACTGATCGCAGGACAAGCCAGCCGTTACCATCTACGTCGACTCTTACAACTCCCCGTGAGATGAGAGGGGGTGGCACTATTTAAGGTACTAAATGATATATATTCAATACTTTTTTGCGACATAAATATGCATCAGCAATAGCTCAAAATGTTCGGGCTGAAAAGCATTGCATAACAGTTCAATACCTAATAATTACATTTACGGGGTTGGCCATCGTCTACTGTATGACGACTGATTTGGCGTGGAGGTCAGTATACCTGCACTTCACTCCAGAGGTCGTAGGTTCGATTCCCACACATGACAAATCTTTGTGTGCATAAACATGAATATTTGTTCTGGTCTGGGTGTTTCCTATGTATATTAAGTATGTATTTACAAAAAAAAAGTATTTAAGTATGTTTATCCGTTCTTTAGTATCCATAACACAAGTTCTTAGTGATACTTATCTTGGAACTAAATGAATTGCTGTGATTGTAAGAGAATATTTATTTATTATTATTATTTATTGTACAAAAGAAAACCAATAACAAAAAAAAGCCTTACGTTAAAAAGACTAAGCACAAAAGTGGACTTATTTCTAAAATAAATCTCTTCTAGTCAACCTTAACTGAAGTGGGAGAGATAGTTAGCAGGCATTAATATGACACTAGAATATGATAAAACTAATACCAGTAATTCTAACCATGAACAGTACCTTTCCCCAATTTACAAGACAACATCCTATAACTTGCAGACAGAAATGCGGGCCATCAAATTAATATTCATGAAACAATTAATTTGTACCCACAGCGTTGCGTTTGTGGACGCGTGTATTTATTTCCATTAGGCCAATGTTGTCCACGCCATTAAGTTTTGATTGTTGGTTATGGGTCTTTTTCCATATTTTAAGCGGGCGTGAAACGGCATTTTAGCAGGCCGTCTCATTTAGCACTTGAATATCACCACTCGAAACCAGAAATTTGGAAAGTCGTTTCTGAACAAGACCACTAAGCTCTGGAATTCGCTGCCGGCTCATGTGTTTCCTATTTCCTATGATCCAGGGTCCTTTAAGCGGGGCGTGAGACGACATTTTAGCAGGTCGTCATGAGTGGATGCGCTTTGTACTGTGCTTATTTTACGATATGAAGCGCTTTCATAATTTTTTTTGGCCTGCATCGACTGCTTACCATCAGGCAGGATGAAATTATTATGACGTGTCACATAAAAAAATGTGTTTTGAGGTTTAATCAAATCATTTAGAGCATAGAAAACGACGAAAAACGCTTTGACGACCGATATGGCGTGGAGGTCAGTATACCTGCACTTCACTCGAGAGGTTGTGGGTTCGATTCCCACACAGGACAAATCTTTGTGTGCATGAACATGAATATTTGTTCTGGTCTGGGTGTTTTCCTATGTATATTAAGTATGTATTTACAAAAAAAAGTATTTAAATATGTTTATCCGTTGTTTAGTATCCATACCACAAGTTCTTAATGATACTTATCTTGGAACTAAACAAGTGGTGTGTAATTGTCCGAAAATATTTATTTTCTTTATTTTTAGAAAATTATTAATTAGTTGAAATGCAGGACGACATCTGTCGGGACTAATTAATAATTTTCTAAGCTCTCAGTTGTATTATAGATAAATAACCTAGATACCGATTGCAGCACCATCTGCCGGTCTGATTTGTGAATCTAAATCATCCAGGCCCCCACTTGAATGCATTCACAAAATAACATTCACATACAGCCAGCCGTTTAGTTGCAATTTAGATAAATAACCTAGATACCGACTGCAGCGCCATCTGCCGGGCTGATTTATGAATCTAAGCCAGAGAGCCACACAAACACGTACTTAAAAAATCATTAAAATCAGTCCAGACGTTTAGGAGTTCAGTGACAATCACACGTACTATAGAATTATACATATAAAGAAAAATTAACACTTTTTAAAAACGCTCGTAGCTCCGCGGTGGTCGGTGGTCGGAAAAGATCACCGAAGGAAAGCAGAGTTTACAGAGGTCAGTCCTTGGATGGGTGACCGTTTGTGTGGCATTTCATATCGAGCGCTTCCGTGCTTCGGAAGGCACGCTAAGCCGTTGGTCCCGGTGATCATCAAATGTGGTAGTGTTAGAGGCCTGATTGGGAGGCCTAAAAATTACCAACAGCAGGACGCCATGGATCTGCCTCCGACAATCCGCACTGGGTCAGGACCCATTACCCTCGCACCTTGGTATATGAAAGGAGGCTCGTGCACCTGCAAGTACCTACACCTGCGAATATAAAAATTCCTGGTAAACGGCAATAGACTCGCCACCTATAACGTGAGATAAAAATATAATTGGCGAAGTGTGGGCATATTATATGCCTCTGCCTACCTTTTCGGGGAGAAAGGTTTTAATTATATGTATGTAATATAAAAGAAACATGCACATACATTTTTGTCAATTGTGAGAATTTATTTGTCAATCTTTTACGCTAAAAACTGATCTATCACCATCGGGATAGTCAAAAATACTTTTGACGTGACAACGTCTTATAAATTGGTTTGCCGGGTGACACTTCAAGAAACTGTGTTACGCTCCGCTCACGTTATGCGGTCACAATGAGAGCGAGTGAGAGGCACGCGTCCCTTCCACTCGGGCATGGTTAGCCCGCCTAAGAGCGAGAGAGACAGACATAAATATAATTCTTTGTATAAATAAATGTTTTAAATTGTTACTATTATTTCATCCTTCTTCCTACTATACGAATGAATATTCACATTAAAATTATTTTACCACTCAAAGTCGTTGTCACGTAAAACTTTCGCCCGTATACCGACTTTACAGGCAACCAATTTTTTACCCTCTTTTTAATTTCAAGAGTTGTGATTAAAGTAAAGTAAGAAAGAACATCCTTATTCCTCATCGACAATTGTAAAAGACCAATAATCAAATCCCGCGGTCGTTCCCAGTTCCCCATTCCCCATTTCCCTTTCAAGCGAAGTCTGTTTCCCGGATCTCGATGCCGGAAATGATTTCCGCAAAGGGTGATCGTTTTTCCACCGAGACATCCTCATTGATTTTCTACTATATTTCTCATACTATCCATGATTATAGGTGCTGGGAACTCTGCTAGACTTGACGTCGGATACAATTGTGAAAGTAAAGCAGCGATCACTTGGTTTGGTGACCGTTTGTGTGATATTTTATATCGACCGCTTCTACAAGATAATGCTCGTAAGAAACGATTACCAAGTTATATCACAATCGTTTCAGTTGTTTTTGCATGAAGGAGTAACTGACAATACATCCATTTACACACACTTTTTTTTTCTTTTAATAATGGCTTCGTGCGGTTTGCACCTTTAGGCAGTGTCAAGTAAGTTAATAGTTCCTTATTCGCGTCATGTAAAAGATATATTAATAACATATAAATTATAGTTAATGAGAATGAGTGGTGATAAAGATTTCAAATGGTAAATGAGATGCTCTCCCCCTAAACCCCTTGAGTCCTCAGTAAAGATGTGGGACTATACTGAGATCTCACATGGATTTCTTCAGAGAATTTGAAAAGTGAATTTGCACTGTTTTGTTTCATTTATCAACACTCATGTACGTTCACAAACACGTAACGGTTAATAATCCACCGTTATTACACGTTAACGTTCAAATTATCACAAATTTTAAAAAATAAAACAAAACTACAGACATGACGCTTCACTTTTTTGCCAAGAAGTCCCTCTCACACACCTTTAAATATATAATTAATCATTTGTTTTTAATTTTTTTTTTGTGAAATATGGAATTATTGTTATAATTGTTTTGACATATATGTTACACTTTTAAAATGTGCAAATTAATGAATTTATCTATTTTTGAATACTGGTGTGTAGGGATCCTACCATGACCTGGAAGCCCAAGCCAATCTCACCTGCAAGTGGTGCACCTGCCGATCAACTGACGAGGCTCTGGCGAACATAACAGTGCCCGTTTAGCGGCTATAGGCTTTACAAATTACAGCTAGATATTAAATCTCATATCATCAGTCAACCATTCCTCTCCCCTGTAAATAATGCTTAACTTTATGATCTTATATGACCTTTCACTAAACTAAGAGCACATCATTCATACTACCCACAATTGGCTGCAAACGCACGATAGTAAATATAAATATTATTTTCACTGGCCATGCATAAATCACGGTCAGTAATAACGATACGTTAAATAATTCCACCGCTCGTTTATTTCATTTTCAAAGCCACTCAATAGAGCATATCCATTGGATACAACAAAGCTACTGCAGTTGACAGGGTTGGCATAGAAATATTATAAATAAATAAATATTCTCTTACAATCACGACGACCGATATGGCGTGGAGGTCAATATACCTGCACTTCACTCGAGAGGTCGTGGGTTCGATTCCCACACAGGACAAATCTTTGTGTGCATGAACATGAATATTTGTTCTGGTCTGGGTGTTCTCCTATGTATCTTAAGTATATAGGAGAACACCCAGACCAAAACAAATATTCATGTTCATGCACGCAAAGATTTGTCATGTGTGGGAATCGAACCCACGACCTCTGGAGTGAAGTGCAGGTATACTGACCTCCACGCCAAATCGGTCGTCAATTATGTGTCAATTAATTTAATTGAAAAAGTTTGTATACTTTAAAATATTACATTATAATGCTATATATATAGTTAAAAAAACCAAGAACAAAGTTTGTTAGTGTATAGGGACCCTAACTAAGACCTAAGGAGCCCAAGCCAACCTCACCTGCAAGTGGTGCACCTGCCGATCAACGGACGAGGCTCTGGCGAACATAACAGTTCCCGGTAAGCAGCAATAAGCTCGCCATCTATTACTGGGACCACCTATGTAATTGGTGAAGTATAGGCGTATAATTGCTTCTGCCTACCCCTTCGGGGAAACAGACATGACTGTATGCATGCACGCATACATGGAAGTTTTTACAAAAACAAACTCGTCCCATCCCATTCAGGATACCGGGAACGAATTGCTTTTTTCTAAAATAAATTTTATCTGAAAAAATGTTTTTAGCCGTATCCGTGTGTATTCTATACTAATAACTTTTTCACATAAATCGAACCCGTTCTGCCTGTATCCACCCACTGCCTGTCTCATTGCCTAAACCATCAATCTATCGGGTGTTTCTCTACGTTTGCTTTGAAGATCATCCAGAGATCCAGATTGAAGCCAATACAGGTATCCATACATCCCACACATACAGCCCAAGCTAACCTCTCCTGCAAGTGTTGCACCTGCCGATCAACGGACAAGGCTCTGACAATATAATAATTTCCAGTAAGCGGCAATAGGCTCGCCTCCTCTTACGTGAGACCAACGATACATTTGACGAAGGAGGGCGTATGCTATGCCTCTGCCTTCCCCTTCGGGAAAAAGGCGTGATTGTATGTATGTATGTAATCGGTCGTCGATTCTTCGAGCTATGTGCCTTCCCGAATGCCAGGTCTTCTACGAATTCCCTCATTTCTATTCCGATATCAGACATCATTTCTCAATTCCGTACCTTATTGTTGGCCACACATAGTTACTAAAATATATGCAGTACAACTCTCGTTTCTCTTTACTGGCAGCCCTGAGAGGCAGGGTTGGCCACGCCATAAATCGCCAGCGGTCGAACAATACTCATTTACATGCAAAAACCGATTGCCCGTGGAACGCGTGCCTTTCTTCTTACTAAATAGTGAATTGTTTACTTTTAAATATGGAAATATTATTAGTTATGTGTCATCATCATCACAACCCATCACGTCCTACTAATGAGCACGAGCCTCCTCTCACATATTAAGGTGTGAGGGTATTGGGTCATACTCCACCACACTGGCGGAGGCAGGTGTATGGCGTCTTGCTGTTAGAAGATATCAAGCCGCCGATTAGGCCTCTAACATGGCTTTACGACTACCACCTTTAGTGATAACCGGGACCAACGGCTTAGCGTGCCTTCCGAAGCACGGAAGCGCTCGATATCAAATGCCACACAAACGGTCACCCATTCGAGGACTAACCTCTGTAAACTCTGCTGTACTTTGGTGAACGTTTCTGACCGCCGAGCATCGCAGAGCTACGAGCGTTTCATTATTTATTAACATAACATTGTGTATAATTTTTTTTATTATTATTATTAGTGTGACCGCTTATAGGATCGTCTTTACTAGCGAAATATCACTGTTCAAGGTCAAATAACTACCCAAAGCTAAATTGCCTGAACATCAAAAGTCAGCCTAGAAGAAGGATTTCGCTAAAAGGCCGCTAGACTGTAATATGGCAGTTGAACGGTCACTCAGCTATAGGTAATGAGACCCCTAATGGAAGCAAGGTGACTCGTTGCAAATGTTGGTGGATTTCATGAATATTTTTGCAGACATAACAAATTATGTATTATGTTACCGGCCAAACTCGATTTAAGGACAAACTAGTACGGCCTAGTCCAAACTAATTTACGTGGGCTGCATAAAATCTTTTTTAATGGTAAAAAAAAAAATACCTCAACCTAACCCAATAAGAGATACTTCTCTTTTTGGGTTAGTTTGAGGTTATTTTTTTTCTTAGGCCATACCAGTTTGTCCTAAAATCGGGTTTGGCCGGTAACATATACATATCATAGGTACAAGTATAATGTTCATTATGCATGCCTTGAAGTACAGAATGTGTTATTACAATCTAGTGCGGATATGAACTCGTTGATGTGCCGTTATATCTAAAAATCCTACTGCAACCGGTATTCTGCATCTTCTAAGTTATCCGGATTCGTCCAGGAACCAAAAAAATGGCGATCATAAAAGTTCCTGGTAAGCAATACGCTTTCCATTACCTGGGACCATCAATAAAACTGGCGAAATGTGGGCGTATTATATGCCTCTGCCTCCCCCTTCGGGGAAACGGGCGTAATTATATATATACATGTATGTAATAGTGCAAGAGTGCAGTACCTCCCTTATTTTCTGGTGTAGATTCTCAAAAACCAGTGCTATGAAGCTTTTCTTTGATGCGGGTTTTTTATGTTTGAAAGATGGCTTGTTCGAGATGGTTCTTAGCTTTATGAAGATCTGTTTGGGCATTTCAAGGCTATCAACTCTGTTATTAGCTTTGTTATGGGATTTAAAACGCTTCAAAAATTCACACGTGCTGTTGCACTACCAAATTAGGAACTGTGAAAAATTTTGAAGGAATTAAATCATAACAATTTTTTTATTAAATCCCGATTCAAAACCAACTTTGAGAAATTAAAAAAAACCTTTTCGGCTTCTTAATGAACTTTTTTTATTGAGCAGTACCTCTGTTCTGGGTATTACAAAATATTTAATAGTTTCTTTTAATAAATAAACAATACCACATACATAATTGTTGACCTATTAAATACGGTACAAAATCCCACAACTCCTGAACCGCGTAGCCAACACAAGGCGCCCCATTTCATTTAGATATGGTATGTGGGTTCAAGTATATTACATTCCCCCGTCTCCGCCTTACATTTGTCTGAAGCTTATTTCCTGCCACCCTCCCTACACCCTAACACTTGGTATTAAAATTCAAATTCCAACGGCGAGGAAGCAGACAAGACGAATTCCTTACTTGAGAGTAGATTCTTGTATTTTATTACGTTTTGTATATACCATTTGTCTATTTGTTTTTAATATATGTAAATGTGTGTAGGGTGTATAGGGATCCTACCAAGACCTAAAGAGCCCTTTTTTTTGCATTTGCATTTACGCACCAAAATGCATTTACGCACTGTCTCCCGGCCAAAGGAGGAGACCGGGAGGGGTTGTGGCGCTCACTGCGGCAGACGCGACCACCGCAGTCCTACCCACTAAAAATCTTCCGACGACGCCCGACGCTGTTGAAAAAGGGGCGAGGCGCCAGTGCCTAGGTTGTAGTTTCTGACACCCCGCCCGCCAAGACCTAAGGAGCCCAAGCCAACCTCACCTGCAAGTGGTGCACCTGCCGAACATAACAGTGCCCGGTAAGCGGCTATAGGCTCGCCGGACCATCAATAAAACTGGCGAAGTTTGGCCGTATAATATGCCTCTCCCTAACCCTTCGGGGAAACAGGCGTGAATGTATATATGTTTCAAGGATAGCCCAGTGCTGAGACTAAAAGACTGCTAATCAAAAGATCTCAGGTTCAAACGCTGGTCGCGATCTTTTTACTTTTCGAAGTTGTAAGCGTAATTATTGTGTCTAAACAGTTTGAGCCGTTGGTCTCAGCTGTCATAAACATCTATGGCAGTCGATATTATAAAGTCTGTCCCTTCTTATATTCTGACAGGTGGTTTTACCTCAAAATTATGTTTCCCTCTGGGTTGCTGAGGTCAGATGGCATTTGCTCCGTGTATTAACTGAAGTTTGATCAAATCTGATTACACCAGTTTCGCAGTGAGTAGACGTACATACATTCACGCCTGTTTTCCCGAAGTGGTAGGCAGAGGCATACTATACGGCCACACTTCGCCAATTTTTAAAAAGGTTTGGGTGTTTTACATGTATTTCAAAAAATATTAGCATGTATTTAAAAAAAAATATATTTATCCGTTATTAAGTATGCTTTACACGAGTTAGGTGTAACGTAACGTGTGTACGGCTCCTACCAAGTTCTGAGGAGTCTATCTAAGCCAACCTCATCTGCAAGTGGTGCGCCTGCCGATCAACGGACGAGGCTCTGGCGAACATAACAGTGCCCGGTAAGCGGCTATAGGCTCGCCACCTATCACGTGGGACCAACAATATAAAAGGCGAAATGTGGACATACAGTGCGGGCCTCTGCCTACCCCTTCGGGGAAACAGGCGTGATGTTATGTACGTATGTTAACACGAGTTATTCACGATGCTTATCTTGCAACTCAAAAATTGGCGTTTTGTGAGAAATAATTTATTTATATATTTGATGCTAGGTTGATGTTGAGGAATATATGTCATGTACACATACTCATGTAAGTTCGGAAGGTTTGGTCAGATATAATCCCCCATTTCAGCATTCCTATTGTTGGTTCCGCTGGCCGTGAACTCTTATGCTGGCAGAGCCACCGACCGTTAATCGGCCGGTGCACCGCTAGCTGGTAAAATTGGCTTGGGTTCCTAATCCCTTAGCCCAGACGGAGGCTCACACAGATGCTTTCCGGGCACAGGTGCTTCAAAAAGTATCTGTGTGACGTCGCCGGGGGGAAATCGACCCGGTGCTGCCCCCACTGCCACCCAGAGCAGGGCCGCGGGCGAAGCTTACCGCGGCCCTAGGTGGAGTGGCTCTCTCGCTGCCGACCATCATGCGAATGTTGGTTTGCTTAGGAGGCTTTGGCCTCCTTCTGCGAAGTGGTGATGTCTCAGAAGGAGGCCGTGGAGCGGGAGAGGGAGCGGAAACTTAGGTGGCGGGGTTAGGGGGCCCTTACCGTTTAACTATAGACCCCCCGCGAATTCGGCCCAAAAGCCGGTGGGAAAGCTTGAAACTGTGGCACTGCCCCCCCCCCCTTTTTTCAACAGCGGTGGGCGTCTTCGAAAGAAATTTAGTGGGTAGGACTGCTGGCGGTCGCGTCCGAAATATTATAGAATTATTATTATGCTACATAGTGAAATTTTACATACTTTTCACATTGATGTGATAATGATGATCTTGGAACTATTTAACAGGTGTGATTGTAAGAAAGTTCATATTATTCATAGAAGTTAAATTTCACATCATTAAAGCACAAATTCAGACGCTGCACATGCCACATAAAACCATTGGTAAGTATATTATAAAGATTACTTTTGCACATAACCAGCAAAGACGAACCCAGCCTTCTCATAGAAAGTTAGACCGATCCATAATATAGTTGAAATGGAAGGTTCTTATCTGTAAACCAAGGCACAGTTTCTTGTTATCTGTCCCTAACTTACAGGCTTACTTAGTTTGAATACTAATTTGACTTAGACCAAACTAGGTCTCGGGATTTGTGCGAATTTTGCACTGGTTCTTGTGCTTTTACTTTTTACACAATTTGCTAGCAGTTACTGTTACAATAAACGTGATGTCCAACATCGAGACATATGATGTATGGCTCTCCATTTAGAGGCAAAGGAGGGGCGAGGAGACGGTGCGAAGACGAGTGACCGCGGCGACCGATCGGCCCCCGCTACTACACACTCGACCACAGGATCTCAAGGCGACCATATGTCAATCTTTGCTATTTTAATTTACTTTCTATAATATATCATTTAATCTCTATAGCTTCACATCTCATTAAATCTGTATAGCTTCACAGACAAATGAAGATTGTAATTCAAGTACCAAACCAATGGATATATTTAAAAGAGCATAGCCTGTGAGTTTCTTGCCAGTTCTTCTTACAGAGCGGTGGCTCGGAACTGGCACTTAGATTCACTTAATTATTTTTTGTTTTTAATTTGTTTTGTTGCATGTAAGTGAATCTAAGCTTCGTGATTTAGTGTAATAATATTTAGATTTTTTTAAATATTTTAATTATGACGTTTTCAAGTGCTATGTATTATTAGTGCTAGTATAAATAATTTTTTACTTTACTTAAATCATACAGTCCACTTTCATTTATATATCGAGGCGTAAACACGTGTGCTTATATTATTTATCCAATTTCTTTCAATTGGAGCCCCACTCTGCAAGTGGTGCACCTGCCGATCAACGGACGAGGCTCTGGCGAATATAAAAGATTTCGGTAATTTCTTAAAACCTATTACGTGGGACCCACAATATTAACGGCGAAATGTGGACGTCAATAATCCTCTGCCTACCCCTTCGGGAAACAGGCGTGTTATTATCTACTTTTGTGTGTACAATAATACAACAAATTGTTTTACTACTTAGTACATATTCTTGTAACTGGCGGGAGAAAAAACTAACCTTGACGATTTTCTTGCCCGTTCTTTTACGATCAAGCTCCCGCCCGCAGTGAATGGGCGCGCTAGTTTTTAAGTTTTGACGTTCATAAGAGCTCTTTTGAGCCAAACTTGAATAAATGAATATGAATTTGAATTTGAATACTGTGCTTGCGGCTTCACTAGCGTTAATTTGAGAAAACATCCTTACAAAAATATGTATCATTAACAGTTTAAGCAGAGCACGAAACGGATGATTAATAGTACCTGTTTTTGCAACATGTTTCAAGACTGACATGTAATGTGAACATGACTAAATCCGGAATGTTTTTACAGAAAAGGCAGGTCAAATGTATCCTATACCGACGGGCCTGTATAAAAAGGTTATTGAGTGAATAATAATAATAATGCTTTATTGTTCAGAAAAAATACAAAGTTAAAACATATGTCACTGGTCTCCACACTAGGATTCCCTGTGTCGTGGAGGCCAGTCTCCTTCATCCATGAATAATGAAGCGTAGGGTATGTTAGGATCGTAGTAAGTGGAAGGATGTGGTGCCTGTCTACCCCTACGGGAAAAAGGCGTGTCATTATGTATGTATATACATTATACGACATTGAAATCATATGGAGGTGCCTATATCACACGACAACGGCAATATTACATATTGTAAATAAAATGAAATAAATTTATTGACATAAAATAGAGTAAAATTTAGTTGTTTTGTTATATAATAGAACATCTATTTTGCCAAAGGCAGAGCGTGTGAATGTTAATATAAAATAAGTGGAATTAAAAAGCCATTGTAATAATCATTTCTTTATTTATTTATTACATTAAGGGCGACTAACAAAACATACACCAAAAATGGACATAACAAATACAGTTAATACTTAAAAGCTAAGTGCTGTTTTACTTACAAGTCACCACGGCATGCATTGACACAAAAATAAGAAGATACATACAAACAATTTTACCTATAAAAACAACAAAGCTATACTCGTATGACATGACCGATTGACATCATTATAAAATAAAATTGATGTCAAGATAACGAATAATATCAAATTATATAATTTAAATTTTGGTGTTAAAACATTCTGCGAGTGAATTAAAACATTTAGTTTTTAGTCATAACTGTAGTTTTATTTTGAATATGAGTAAACTAAGCTCTCTCATTGAGTTTGGTAACTTATTAAATATCTTAACACAGTTCTCTGATCCTATATTTACATGCAAAATGTTCATTAGTAGATTCCTAATAAAAGATTTATTCTGTGGTATATGACCAAGAAAGCAAAAGAATCTACGGGAGTGTGCTGTACAGTGAAGCTCTACAGAACACACTAAATCCCTTCTTTTGCTGGTGTGGTTTGAGATGCAAGGAGTTATGAACCTCTATGGCGTTAATTAGTAGATAGTCGGCGCCTTCTAACATCCCGACAGCTGGTTTAACTATATAAATTTAGTTCCCTCTAGGTGCAGCCCTAAGCTTAAGTCTGGGGCAACCGGGATAATGCTAGGATAATTCCATTGGACCAGTCGAGAATACATTTAAGGCAGTCAAACATTTAGGGTAGAACCAGTTGGAATTGAGTTCAAGCTTCGGTTCCTTAAAGGTAGATAGATAGATAGATAGATAAACTATTAATTGCAACGAAAGACACACATGCATATAAAACAACAAAAACAAAATTACAATTATATATTTATTTTTTAAATGTATAGATAAATCTAATTCTATCATAAATAGTAATAAATAGTTAGGGTACAATATTATTTAGAGAATAAAATATTATTTTATTTATTATTAGATTAAGCAATATGTGTATAATTGATTAAGTTAAGTTTTGTTTCATATGTTTAACATTCTGTCGTGGATAACGTCGCTGGTTACGCAATGAACCAAATTTAGTTTTAGCTTTTTTAACATTATATATTGTGTAACTGTTTGTTGTCCTAAATATAATAAAATAAAAATATATAAAATTTAAAATAACAATAAAAAGTAAAACATTTGCATAATAGCAGAATCAGCTGCAGCTTAATTTGCTAGTAATCCTTGATGTGTGACTGTTACATATATTTATATTACAACCAATTTCGATTTTCAGTGACTAAACCTCAACTAGTTAAACAAAACACAAACTTTGCAAATAAAGCACTAAAATCGAGACAAAGTTAACAACTAACACACAGTAAGCTGAACGCAGCTCGAACGTTAAATCACGTCCCGGAAACGGATGTGGTTCTCTAATAAATATGGCCGCCGCGGACGACGATATATGCCGTTGGGTGCTCCACGTTCCGCACGTTTTGCAGATACAAGAAGCGTTGTAAAAACTATGTAACAAAGTGCTCCAAGTATTAGATATTACCTACTTACGAACGAACTAAACAAGTGCTATATTAAAACATTTTTTTGTTATTTATTGTTGAAGTTTCATAAGCACGTGGTTTTAGATAATGTTCACATTTAGTAATCAAATATTTTAGTTTTATCATTTTTGCTTCTGTTACTTAATCTTCCTGTAGAATAACCTACTTACGATAACCTACTACATTACGTACAAAAGCTACATATATATTTGGCAGCCGATAGGGAAATGAAAACGTAAAAAAATAGAAAACTCAATACGGACGTTATATCACGTCCCGGAACACACAGACATCGCATCAATTCACTTGCTACTATTCCAGCACTTACTTTTAATTCCACTTACACTTATTTTCTTGAAGTACTTTTGAACTCAAAACGATTGAGATTCTCTAATAAATATGGCCGCCGCGGCCGACGCTATATGCCGTTGGGAGCTCCACGTTCCGTACGTTTTGCTGATACAAGGAGCGTTGTAAAAGCTTTGTAACAAAGTGCTGCATGCAGTCCGATATAGACATTACTTATAGTTTTCTTAGTAGTAGTTTCTAGTATATCCCATTTTATTTAAGCAGAAACCTGTGGTACGTCTACCCTCAAGGGATTTTTATGGTTGTAGCAATATTGGACAACCCCTATGGCGTGAAGGTTAGTATACCTGCACACCGCTCCTTAGGTCGTGGGTTTGATTTCCAGGACAAATCTTTGTGTGCTAGAACATTAATATTTGTTCTGGTCTGGGTGTGTCCTATGTATATTAAGTATGTATTTATAAAAATAAAATGTATATAAGTATGTTTATCCGTATGCATTTAGAACACAAGTTCTTCTCCACCTATCTTGGAGCTAAATAATTGGTGTGATTGTAAGAAAGAAAGAATGAAAAAGAATTTATTCTGTGACAACATCAAAAGAAAACAGATACATTATATTTAAGTAACAATTTGAAGAATGTCACAGAAAAGAGGATATTTATTATTATTATATATTACACGAGATCACATTTTCCCTTAGTCATAAATCTATGTCTTCTCCAAAGACACCTGGTAGAAGGTCTTTGGAGAAGACATAGATTTATGATATCCATCATCATCATATCAGCCTTAGTATCAGCCCATTAACTTGGACTCGGAAGGACCAAGGTGAGAGGAATTTATGTCATAGTCCACCAGGCTGACACAGTGCAGTTGGGCGGAGACAGGTGAGTCATCATCATCATCATCACAGCCCATTAACGTCCCACTACTGAGCACGAGCCTCCTCTCACATATCATGGTGTGAGGGTATTGGGTCATACTCCACCATGCTGACCCAGTGCGGATTGGCGGAGGCAGGTGTGTGGCCTCCTGCTGTTAGAATTTTTCAAGCCGCCCATTAGGCCTCTAACATGGCTTAACGACTACCACATTTAGTGATAACCGGGACCAACGGCTTAACGTGCCTTCCGAAGCACGGAAGCGCTCGATATCAAATGCCACACAAACGGTCACCCATCCAAGGACTGACCTCTGTAAACTCTGCTGTACTTCGGCGATCGTTTCCGACCACCGAGCACCGCAGAGCTACGAGCGCTTCAGGTGAGTGCCGAGGTGCTATTATAGTTTTTCAGGCCAATTTTGCTATTTTCGCAAATTTGCACTGGGTCTGCGTGGCAAAGTAAGATTATCCCTCACCTTCCAATTAAGTATGTATGACCTTCCGTCCCTCCCATATCCTAGCATTATCCCGGTTGCCCTAGACTTAAGCTTAGGGCCCAGGGTCTGGTCACTGGTGTAACTAAATTTGGCTGAATTTCAGTTATTACGAGGAGCGACTGCCGTCTGACCTCCGCAACCCAGAGGGAAACATTATTCTATGGTTAGACCAGCTGTCAGGATGTTAGCCGGCACTGACTTCCTAATGACGACAGTCATAAATGTTCATAACAGCCGCACCAACGGCTTAACGTGCTTTTAAAGAAACCACTATCCACTCAGATAAGTTGTTCAAAATATTTGTCTTGTATATGTCCATACTTATAGAAAATATGTAACCGTCTCTAAGACAATAATAATTATTTATTAAGAAATATACTTGGATAATATCCAACGGCCATTTACTTTGACACAGTACTTTCTAAAGTAACATTATTACAATATAGTGGCGACATTATCTGATCGTAAGTTTTAAGCTTAGAAATGTAGACTTTGATCACAGTATAACAGACATACAGTACTCCAACTAGGTAAAAAAATATTTTTATCTTCTGAAAATATATTTACGACGCATCATCACTGTCATCTTCGTTCACTGCTGGTTAAAAGCTACTCCAAAGGCATGTCACAAATCTCGGTCTTTGTCAGAGCTCATCGTCTCCAACCACTGCCATCCGTATTGCGTATGTCGTCGCTCCACCTAGCTGGAGAGCGTCCTGCACTACGCTTACCGAGACCCAGTCTCCATTGTAGGATAAGCCTTTCTTTTTTATTATTACCGTCGGTAAAAAAATGCTGTTTACGCCATTAAAGCCAGACAACCCGACGCAATGGAGAGAACAGAAAAGCAGTAGGCAGAAGTCTTAAGTATGTATTTATGTATGTTTATCCGTTCTTTAGTATCCATAACACAAGTTCTTAATGATACTTATCTTGGAACTAAATAATTGGTGTGATTGTAAGAGAATAGATATTTATTTATTTATTTTATTTTATTTATGTAGATACCCTACATTTATGTTGATAAATAATAATTGCCTAAATATATAGTTGCCTCATAGTTATAGGTACCTCTGTTTAAATATACTCTGTGCCACACCATAATGGCGGTACAGACATGTGTTTTTCAGCGAACACAATATGTACACGTCCTTTTGAATTTATATATTGCCCTTATAAACATGGTTTTATGAGGCATGAAGCGTTGTGTGCTTTTAGATAATAAAATATAACGACATCGGTTCTCGAACATTCTTTTTTTATTGGTTTGAGCGGCTATTCAGGTTCGACCAGATATAGAAGACCAACAGTTTGGAATTAATTTTATTTATTACACACAAAACTAACTCACACATTAAATAACATTAGATAATATTAGATAATATGTTTGTTTAAAAGCGGACTTCTTCTAACACAAGTTTTTTTTTTTTTTGAGATTACGTATAAATCTTATTAAAATAATATTGGGGTAGATTTGAAACGAAAATACTCTCATATATATGTTTTTCGGTTATCACTAAATGTGGAAGTCGTTAAGCCAAGTTAGAGGCCTAGTGGGCAGCTTGAAAAATTCTAACAGAAGGACGCCACACACCTGCCTCCGCCAATCCGCACTGGGTCAGCGTGGTGGAGTATGACCCAATACCCTCACACCTTGTTATGTGAGAGGAGGCTCGTGCTCAGTAGTGGGACGTTAATGGGCTGTGATGATGATATGTTTTTCGTGTTAAAGATAAAACTTACTAAAATAACATTGAGGTAGATTGAAACGAAAACTCTCTTTTGTGTAAGTTTTAAAGATATAAGAAAATCTTATTTTATCCGGATCATCAGCGGTACCGACAAGTGTGCGGAGTTAGGCCCGGCCTTCTCCGTCAATCTATCTATCAATCAAATCGTTTATTTGCTATGAAATCATGGTAGTTATATACAAATGGTCTTGAGCTAAGATAGCTGTATCGCCATGTTTTGTCACAAGAGACATGCAAGTAGATATAATATAAGCAATGGACGCTGCTGCCCATTATCCGGTATAATGTATCTTCTTCGAATCGTACGAGTCCTCATCAGATGAGAGGGACACAATTCTTAAATAATCAAGGCCGGTACCTCACGGCACATATATACATATACCTATACGGATGGATGGCCTGCGATTTTGTCAGTGTGTCTGAGGTATTGTGAGAGAATGGGATAAAAGAAGTTTTTATGTGTGAGATTTTAATATTATATTTAACTTTTACTGTTTTTGATAATTAGTGTAATTGGTGTATTCCGTTCTGATTTAATAAATAAATTTAAAAAAACAAATTTATTTACACAACAACACTATAATAATTTACAATAAATTGTGTATGTTTTTTGAGATTAATAATCTGAAAAAAGTACTTCGTAACTAAACCTTTCTGGGTTATATTTGAAGTAAAGCCTCTCACGACTTAAAGATAGAAATCTTATTTTAATCCGGAATATTCCCGGCAACATCAGCGCACCGACAAGTGTGCGGACTGCGGAGTTGGCCGGAGTTCTCCGTATATTCACAATTGTAGATGTAACTAGAGGCTCACGACCAAATGCTCATTTAAAGCTGCCGGAGTGGCGCCACTAGGGTTGTCACTCACTTTTATCGATAGAAACTGATTACAATGAGCTTTTGTTTGTATATGCGAAGTTTTATAGTGTTCATATTATAAATTTTAATGTTTGTTACCCAATCACGGACTAACAACAGAATTGGGATTTTCTTGTAAATGAATTAAAATTGACCATACTATTGAACATACATACATACATTGAAGCGCTCGTAGCTCTCCGGTGCTCGGTGGTCGGAAACGATCACGAAAGTACAGCAGAGTTTATAGAGGTCAGTCCTTGGCCCAGACAGACTTGGCTCAGATTGACCGTTTGTGTGGCATTTCATATCAAGCGCTTCCGTGCTTCGAAAGGCACGTTAAGCCGTTGGTCCCGTTTATCACTAAATGTGGTAGTTGTTAAGCCATGTTAGGGGCCTAATGGGATAATAATAAGAATTCTAACAGCAGGACGCCATATACCTGTCTTCGCCAATCCGCACTGGGTCAGCGTGGTGGAGTATGACCCAATACCCTCACCTTGATATGTGAGAGGAGGCTCGTGCTCAGGGACGTTAATGGACTGTAATGATGATGATGATACTACTATAAATTCATTCTGTGTACTGGTGTGACCAAGTAACTTAAATTCATGTACTGGTTTCAGGTGTGCATCGCAAGGAATCAGTTGGAGACTCGTCGAGTATACATGAGCGCTAACACTATATTTAATATACATGGCACAAGCAAGGTACATTCAACAGTTATAGACAAAGTCATACAGCACCATGTTATCAGCGTGTATGCAATTTCATTTGTCGATACTCGTGACTTGAAAAGGAAATTAGAATCATGGTCTCTTTACATACTCCGTAACTCACTCGCTTCTTTCTCGTGGCAACTGCCAGAAAATAGAAAAACTATTTTTTGATGACGTCGGTTTTCGGATTTAAAAGGTAAGTGAGAAACATGCGCTCTTTATCTACTCTATATTTAACTACTTGTTTAAATATCAGTGAGTTTAAGAGTTATAAATAAGAATCAAATTCAAACAAATGGATTTAATTTGATTCACTACCTACTCTATAACTTTTTTTTAGATATAATTAATACATAATTAGTAATTACTAATACTAATAGTAATAATAATACTATCAATAAAGCTTAATTTTGCAATTTCATCATAAAATACAAACACTGAATAATAAATAATATCACACCAATTTTTAGTTCCAAGATAAGTATCATTAAGAACTTGTGCTATTGATACTAAATAACGTATAAACATTCATACATACCTTTTTTTAAACACATACTTAATATTCATAGAATCCTATTTTAGTTTTCCTTGTGGTAATATTTTAAATTATTATATAACTCTCTCACAGTAAGGATCTATCTCGATCCGATCTCTCCTTACGATATTCTTAGACACAATTCGTAATATCGATATTAGCTTACTACAAATGCAGCACATCCCTACTCGGGCACCGGAGCGCGTAATCAGGTGACTGCTGCCCCGCGTCCGAATAACGAAAGCGACCGAATTGATCCAGCTCTCCAGCAAGCAGGGTGCGGGCTCTCCGAGAGCGGCATATGTGTTGCAGGCATGGTGGTAAATATGCCTCAACGAAAAACAGCTAGGTGAATTGTTGTGAATTATTGTGTTGAATTAAATTTAAATACAAAAAGTAAAGCGAATAAACCGCCACCTATTACGTGGGACCAACTATATAATTGGCGAAGTGTGGGCATAAAATATGCTTCTGCCTACCCCTTCGGAGAAACAGGCGTGAATGTATCTATGTATGTATGTTATTCCTTATTTAGTATACATAACACAAGTTCTTAATGATACTTATCTTGGAACTAAGTAATTGTCATAAAATATTTATCATACTATTCACAGCATCCTCGGAAAGCACTTCAAGCCGTTGGTCCCAGCTGTCATGAACATCTATTGCAGTCGTTATTAGAAATTCAGTGCCTACTAATATCGTGACAGCTGGTTTAACTATAGAATGATATTACCCTTTGGGTTGCAGAGGTCAGACGGCAGTCTCTCCATGTAATACTGTTTCGTGTTACTGTTTTGGCAAAAGCTGAAAATCAGTGTTTTGCTCTCCCAGAGCAAAAGAAACCCACTGAGCCGTAGCCATTCTGCAGCATTGCGACACACATGCACACTATGCGAATGCTTTACTTTTAGTTTTTTTGTGGTTACACATTTTGACGTGACAACGTCTTAAATTAGGTTGCGGCTGGGAGTCACTTATGAAAAAGTGTAACGCTCGGTAACGTTACGATGAGTCACCGAACGAGAGAGAGGCCCGGCGAATGCCTTGCGTCTCTCTCCCACTCAACTATGATCGGTCTGCCGCGCGCGCAGCACTAGTGTACAATGTTTTAGTAAACAAAATATATTTCTATAGTTAAAATTTGTGCAATTCTTATTTTCATTCAATTCCTTGTTCCTATTGTGCAATTTAATTATATTCATATCAATAAATATTCTACCGAGAAAAAGACGTTGTCACGTAAAATCTTCGCCCGTAAAAACGACTTTACAGGCAACCATTTTTATTTATTATTGTAATTTTGTTTTTGTTATATGTATATGTATGTGTGTCTTTCGTTGCAATAATAAGTTTACCTATCTATCGAATAACTGTGACAGCCAGATCCGGTTAAACTAGTAAGCGAACCCCAAGCTTAGGGCAACCGGGATAATGATCTATATACTATTCACAGCTTCAATAGTAAGTTCTGCTTACAGTTACTTGTTGCAAAAAGTTCGCCCACGATAAGTAAAAGATTTCTCTAGACATTTAAAAAAATAGCATATTCTACAATCTGTCTGCTACATTTACTGCTTTGATTTCTGAACACAAAATTTCTTATGCCTGTTCGTACTGTCGGTAATTCTATGATGAAAACTGTCTGTATTTCTGTTTGTTTATTCGTTCTAATATTGACATATTTCTCTAGGGTTCCGTAACCAAATGTTACGGTCTTTAAGGGAGTACTCCAATCTGTTTTAAAAGTAAAGTAAAAAGTTCTTTATTTCATAAACTATTACATAGCACTTGAAAACGTCAAAACAAAATATACATGAAAAACAAAATATTTATATCAACCCTGAAATCACGAAGCTTAGATTCACTTACATGCAAATAAATAAAAATTAGGTGTAAGTGAATCTAAGTGCCAGTTCCGAGCCTCCACTCTGTGAGAAGAACTGACAAGAAACTCACAGGCTATGCTCTTTTTAATTATTTTTATTACATGACACACACAGTGTAAGTTTGATGATACTGAAAGGGTCCCCCGAAGCTGTAACCAATAAAGTAGCACCAAGGGAACCTTCCATCACAGTCAACTAAGTATGTATTGTGAAACTGAGCTGAGCCTGTACAATAAGGGATGGTCACAATGATCTGGTTGACTTTTTATTCTAATATACACATACAAGTTGAAAATGTTAAGCCCAAGCTTGTTTATCCGATTTTATATTCTTGGATATCCCACACAGCGCTTCTAGCCCTAAACTGGCAGATATAGATATACAGTAGATAAGGCAAGTATCTCGATTTGTATTGAAATTACGCGTGCCGACTTTTTAACCCCTTTTTTTATTATCGTCGGTAAAATAATGCTGTTTACGCTCTGCCTCCCGGCCTATGGGGGACCGAGAGAGGAGTGTAGGGCTCACCGCGGCAGACGCGACCACTGCAGTCCTACCCACTAAAAAACTTCCGACGACGCCCACCGCTGTTGAAAAGGGGCGAGGCACCAGTGCCTAGGTCTATAGTTTTTAGCACCCCGCCCGCGGCCTACGTCCCCCGGATCAGAACCGGGAGGACCTCCTCAGAGAGACGCGATGTGAAGAGCCCCCCCTACCTCGTTGTGCGGCCATTTTTTTTTATATGTCGTATATTTATTACGTCGGTAACAAAATGCATTTACGCACTGTCTCCCGGCCAAAGGGGGACCGAGAGAGGTGTGTGGGACTCACCACCGGCAGACACGACCGCCAGCAGTAATACCCACTAAAAATCTTTCGACGACGCCGGCCGCTTGTTGAGAAAGAGGCGGGGGGCCAGTACCTGGGTTGCATCTCTGACACCCCGCCCGCGGCCAACGTCCCCCGGACCAAAACCGGGAGGACCTCCTCAGAGAGACGCAGTGGACGCGCCTCTCCTACCTCCTTCTGCGACCATAGCGTGTGTGGCCGACTTCTCGGAGGGTCTATGGTGAGACATCAGGGGTCCCCTGCCCCCGCCGCCTAATACCCTTCTGGCGCTGCTTGACGGGCCCTCCTGGCCCGCCCGGTGCGCCCTTCACAGGTCCCTCTTAGTTTCCCCCCCGGTAGACAGTACTAAGGGCACCCAGAGACGCCGATCTCTGGGTGTCACCTTTTCCCTAGCGCCTTCTGCGCCCAACCGGGAGGTACTCAGCCCCTCCACCACGACAAGGTGGATACCATTGGCGACCTCCTTGTGCGGCCATGACGTAACTGGCCGACTTATGGGGGGACTATAGCAAAACGCAAGGGGCCCCCTCCCCCGCCGCCTAAGATCCCCGGGAACTTTTTAATCCCTTCTGTGATGTCACTGCCGACATTTAGTGACGTTAAACCGATGTATCGACACTGATGCCGCTGTTGATAAATATTTGTTTATTTTACAATATCGCATGCTGAAAGGAGCATCGACCCATTAATAGATTTCGAACCAATGTTAATCAAACGTGCAAAACAGCAAGCAGAATTACTAATTAATAAGTCAGTATCAATTTAATGCGCTTACAAAATAAAATAAAATATACTTTATTGTCTTTAAGATCAACATGATCATTTTGATTCGTCAAACATTCAGACTCAACATTGAATTTCAATATATTTTTAACAACAATGATGTGAACAAAGTGATCGCGATGTGGATGCTTGCTCAGCACCTTGAAGAGTGCTTAGCATACCGATGGGTGTAGCTGGTTTTAGCAATGGAGTAGATGGTCTGCTCTCCCCTTTTAGCTGATAATTTTGAATAGCTGTTCTAATGTTTGAGAACCTATCCCTATGAGTTTCATAGAGATTTGATGTAAAGTAATGATGAGTCTTAGTACCGTATCCACACAGCTTGACATGATTAGATTGAAATTCATTCCAGGAACTATCTAACGTTTCTAAACGACGCTTTATGTAATCCTGGGTCTTTCTATCGGAGCTATCCTTTTTGAAATTTATATAAACTTGTTCAACAGCAGCAGTGATCTGCTCTTGTGTAAGTAATAAGTCTTCCATCGACATTTCGGAAATTTTAAAAAGTAATGATAAACCTTACTTGATACTGATGATTGCGATACCTCCTTTGACCGTGAAAATCCTTGTTGGCTCCTGATCCTTCAGCTTCTGATGATTTGTAAATTATAACCGTATTAACTTCGGTGCTAGTTTACCTCACTTGCAACACAGAGTCACGTTTTTGATTCTACGTATTTTCACTGAGTCACACGCGAGGTCCTTATTCGAAGGACCAAAAAAAGGGATGTACGGTCCGCACACCCTTTTTACTGATAATGATAAAAGGAAAGTCTTGATAATGATGATAAAATTATATTAAACTGATAATTACTACGAGCTAGGTAAATGTAATGAGTGAGAACGCGCGGCGTGATTGATGTGGCGTAACGAACTGATTCAAACAATTAACACAATAAATGTGAATAATGGAAATGAGCTGATGGGACAAAACTGTACGGGCTTACGGCTCGTACAAAAGATATGAGCTATACAATAATAAAGAAATAAAAGCAAATGGGTTCTTTGTCAGAATTTGTCAAGATTTGTCAGTTTATTCGTCTGTTGTGGTTTTTCTCAAGATTTGTCAGTCTGTCTGTGACTCTTATCGGAGGATCTGTCAGTCAGCCTGTCGTGATGCTAAAGGAGGGAGGGGATTTTCCGTCAGTCAGGACAAGTACAAGTAGGACAAGTATTCTTTAGAAGAACTTCTTTTATGATGTGCCAAAAATCGTCTTTTTCGATTTAAGTCACTATTCCATTAAGCATACTTCTTACTTTCTTCTTACAGAGCGGTGGCTCGGAACTGGCACTTAGATTCACTTACACTTAAATATTTTTTGTTTTTTTAAATTGTTTGGTTGCAAGTGAATCTAAGCTTCGTGATTTTAGTATAATTATATTTTATTTGTTTTTGTTATTTTTTTATAATTTTGACGTTTGCAAGTACTATGTAATAGTTTATGAAATAAAAAGTATTTGATTGATTGATTGATATGTAAAAAAATAACAACAGACGCGCACGGATTAAAAGCAGTGGCGTGGCTCGACGTTTAGACGGGGAGGACGAATGATTACTTTTTGATGATGATGATGATGTGACAATTGCGAAAGAGCATTAAAGATTTTCAGTATTGAGCTCATAGTTCTTTTTGTGCATCATGCTGCACATAAAGATCTTAATGTTACATCTAGTTCAGAAAAGACGTAAATGACAAAAATCCAAAATTGAGTTAACTATAATAATAATAATCCTTTATGGCACAAAAATAATTTTAAGTATTACATTAGGTATATAAAATAACATCTACAAAGGTGGACTTATCTCTAGAAGAGATCTCTACCAGCCAACCCTAGCAGTTGTAAACTAAATAGTTGTACGGGATAAAGGTTGTCCAAGAAAAGTGTTCCTAATATTTTTTTTTAATAAAAACAACTATGCGACAAGTGTCCTTTTATGTAGACGCATCTCCATACTGAAAGATCTATTTTGTAATCTGACAACTATCCGATAGAGGGCGCCAAACACCAAACCGCGTATGTTCTCGTAGTTATGATAAAAAAAAGTCTTAAACCCTTCTACTGTTAAATTGACTAGATGTGCGAATGGTTCTGAAGCATGAAACCTGCAAGGGTATCGCAAAAAACATTATAAAATAGTTACAAATATTATCAATAAATCCTACACTACACACGATATGAAAAACAAAATTTACAATCAAAAAATAGTTACAATTAAAATCAAATACAATAATTATACTAATTAAGATCAATTTACCCAATCAATGACGAAAACAAATTACGTCGCGTTACATTAAATAAAATGAAGGGAACGGTCTCAATCGCCATCAGTAGATTTAAGCGAAAGAAAAGTGTCCGATTTCAGACTTCATTTAAACTTGAATTCGACCGATTGAGATCTCCTAAAGTTTATCTGCAAACGAAATTGACTTTCCAATTGTTCGCCGATCTGTTTTCACAACTGTTTCTTTGATAATATAGCATAGATTTCTTAAGAAAAATTATTACAAACTTAAAATACTTACTAAAACCTACCTAACCTACTGTCTAACCATAGACTCTCCGAGAAGTCGGCCACACACGCTATGGTCACACAAGGAGATAGGAGCGGCGCGTTCACTGCGTCTCTCTAAAAAGGTCCTCCCGGTTTTGGTCCAAGGGACATTGCGGCGGGCGGGGTGTCAGGGCTGCAACCCAGGTACACAACAAGCGGCGGTACTCTTTGCAGGATTTTCAGTGGATATTACTGCTGGCGGTCGTGTCTGCCGGTGGTGAGTCCCACACACCGCTCTCAGTCCCCCTTTGGCCGGGAGACAGTGCGTAAATGCATTTCGTTACCGACGTAAAACTAAAAATATAAAGTTTAGTAAGATCCCTTTACATAGGTATACAGGAGTATTGTGTTTTTGTCGTATATCTAAAGTGTAGAACTGTACGCGTATGGTTCTCAAATAGCTGCACCCGGCTGATGGAAGTAGAATTCTTGAGAGATAAGCAAAGGCGACCGGTATGCATATATAATAACACTTGTAGGCAACATACGATACACACATAATATATATAACATACGATATATACATACATTATTATACACTTACAATATATACTTATATAATATCATATATTATGCTTACTTTATTTATTCATATGATATATATATTTATAATAATATGTTATACTCACCATATTTAAAAATACACTTGAACGTTACACAATTTAATAATTGCACTTCAAGTATGCGCGAGCGCAGTCGCAGGACATCATAGTTTCGCCGACTGGCCGGCGGCCGCTGACGAGGCAGCTGACACTGCCAGCCCACCGTCGCAGCCGACGTCCCCCGCGACCGTGCCCCGCTGGCCTGGCCGGGAGCTCACTCACTATGACCGCGCGCCTTCGCCAGTCACGTTCAGCCTCTTAACGCAACCCTACATTCGCTTGACGCTTCTCGCTGCTTACGACTATTTGCCTATGCCTTCAAAATTCAGTTTTTATATAATTCTATTACGTGTGCTATCCCTCATTTCTGCTATACTTTCTTATCTAACTTCTGTGCTCTGTATCTCCTTCTCATTAAAGTGTACATGTGGAAATAAATATTGACTGTGCATACTTATATGGACTAAATTTATTATCGCCCATAATGCACATACACACTAATATGTAAATTAATTTATTCGGTAACAATTGTCCAAAAGTTCGCTGCATGTAATAACTGAAATTCAGCGAATTCTGGTGTCCTAAACAGGGCCGGCCCTAGGGTAGAGCAAAAGAAGCGGTCGCTCTAGGCACCAGACAGCAAAAGGGCGCCTAAATCGAAAAACAATGTCAAGCAATAGAAAATTTTGAGAAACGGCTTTGAAAGACGCGGCGAACGCAGTTTGCAAGGCGGGGTGATTGACTTTTGAAACAGTTTGTAATTATTTTTAACAATAAACTGAAGTCATGCCAGGTCAAAAGTACCCTAAACCGACAGGCGTGTATGAGGAGGTTAATGAGTGTGAATGAAGCTGAAAGTGTGTGCCAAGATCGTAGCAAGTGGAAGGATGTGATCTCTGCCTACCCCTACGGGAAAGAGGCGTGACATTACGTATTTATATATAAACTGAAGACTAATATTTGTTGTGAAAGCGTCGACCAACCAAAAGGCTGAATAACATTCTCGCTCTACCCTGAACCAGGGCTAGGGTCAGCGCTGGCCCTAAGCATAATTTTAGGGCAACAAGGATAATGCTATGACAAAATGATGAATAAACTGCGTAAAGCGTGCTCACAGTCACAGGTCGACCATACGTTTGGTCTGAACAATGCCAAACCATTGACCAAAATGCGATTGGATCATAAGTGTGATTGGCTCCCTATACGGACCTAAGACGGCATAATCACCAGCCGTATAAACCACCTACAAATAATTAAATAAAATAAAATAAAAAAATAAAATTGTGTTATTGTGTCTCAAAATTATTACAATACATGTAAAGTAAAGTAAGTAAACAAATTATTTATTTCATAAACTATTATACATAGTACTTGAAAACGTCATGATTACAAATGAAAAAAAGCAATCGAAATAATATTACACTAAATCACGAAGCTTAGATTCACTTACATGCAACAAAACAATTTAAAAACAAAAAATAATTAAGTGCCAGTTCCGAGCCACTGCTCTGAAGAAGAACTGGCAAGAAACTCACAGGCTATGCTCTTTTAAATATGTCCATTAGTTTGGTACTAGAATTACAATCTTCATTTGTATGTGAAGCTATACAATGCAATATAACATAACCTTAACAATATTTATGTTTTCAAGTCATTCATATTAGAATAGCCTGTATGAAACGGCAGTTTAATCCCAAACATTTTTATCTGCCATATAGTCTTTAATAGAATAGTATCCCTTTGAAGACATGTAAAATGAAACATCCCCATTAAGTTATCGAAGATACTTGTGTTGGGGCGGCTTCGCTCATTCCCTTATTTATATCTATATTGAGACAAGAACTCATGCTAATAACCAAACACTCAAGATAAGATAAAACTAAATATTTAGTAAAACAACTAGATCTACTTCTCATTCCTTCCCCTAGCTTGCCATTACTGTTTGACCTACTTCCTAGCTACGTAACAGGTCCCAAATATTAATTAATGGTATTGCAATGATGCGGAGTAAAGTTTTGATTCCCGGCTCGAAGGCGTGCGTACTCGAGTTTGTCAAGTTCAAAAGTTTAATATGATTTTGGACTTAATGGAGTACTTATGTGCTTAAATTGTTGAGTATACTTCTGTACCTTATAATTGTACATAATGCCTTAAATAATCGCTCAAAATAAATAGATACTTACTGATTTTAAAACTCTTTAAAGTCACATATTTTACAACATTTTCTTGCTTACTCCGTGCCTTGCAAACAACAATAGTAAATAGTGGTCTTTGCTGTCATGAATATCAATGGTACATACATGAGATATATATGCCTGAAAACCTTTTTGTAATTTTTGGATGGAAAATCATCAAATTACCGCAATCCCGCAAGGTGGAACTGAGGCGGTTCATTGTGTTCGTGGTGGCTCTCCGTTGGCGTTCTTAAAACAGTGACGTTCAACATTACTGCGCCGACCATCGACACGACGCGACGCTCCCCCACTGATCGATGTCCAATCTGATTTCAAGGTCATTTAAAAGGGGGCGCTACCATCGCGCCGTCATATACAGGGTGGAAATTTGTAATGCCACCTGAAGGGAAAGTACTCTTAATAATGAAGATAGAAAATTTTAATCAAAGAAAACATTCTTTAATTTTGAAAAGAAAGAAAACTGCATTCAAAGATTTTAAAAAATCTGTGAAAGTTACACCATGTACTTACATTGAATAACAAGTGCAAATTGCAATAATCTTTACTTTCTTTTTAAAAATAAAGCAATGTTTTCTTTTATCATAATTTTCTATCTACAGTATTAAGAGTACTTCCCCTTGAGGTGGCATTACATAATTTCAGTGTCCTGCTAATCATTAAATTTCCGACTTCTGGCTGAGCGAGTACCATTACAGTATTTGTATTTTATAAAATAATTATGTTCAGTACTTCTTATGTTAAGTGCTGAATAAATTTCATTATTTCTTTTAATCTATCTTTGTTTATTTAATTCTATTGCAGTCGTTAAGAAGCGCTCGTAGCTCTGCGATGCTAGGTGGTCGGAAACGATCACCGAAGTAAAGCAGAGTTTACAGAGGTCAGTCCTTGGATGGGTGACCGTTTGTGTGGCATTTGATATCGAGCGCTTCCGTGCTTCGGAAGGCACGTTAAGCCGTTGGTCCCGGTTATCACTAAATGTGGTAGTCGTTAAGCCATGTTAGAGGCCTAATGGGCGGCTTGAAAAATTCTAACAGCAGGACGCCATACACCTGCCTCCGCCAATCCGCACTGGGTCAGCGTGGTGGAGTATGACCCAATACCCTCACACCTTGATATGTGTGAGGAGGCTCGTGCTCAGTAGTGGGACGTTAATGGGCTGTGATGATGATGATGATTGCAGTCGTTATTGTGAAGGGACTGCTTTTGCCCCTAGCTATTTTGTAATGATTATTTCTGATAATGTATATGTTGTGGGGTGTAAATAAATCCTACCAAGACCTAAGGAGCACAAGCCAACCTCACCTGCAAGTGGTGCACCTGCCGATTAACGAACGAGGCTCTGGCGAACATAACAGTTCCCGGTAAGCGGCATTGGGCTCCTTGGGTCTTGGTAGGATCCCTGTACACCCATGTACACTTGTTTATTCATAATGAGTACATTTATAGTACTTTATCTATCATCATCATCATCTCAGCCACCTGACGTCTACTGATGAACATCCTCCTCTATAAATAATAATAATAAATAAATAAATATTTCTGACACTTACACCAATTATTTAGTTCCAAGATAAGTATCATGAAGAACTTGTGTTATGGATACTAATGACGGATAAACATACATAAATATATATTTTTTGTAAATACATACTTAATATACATAGGAAAACACCCAGACCAGGACAAATACTCATATTTATACACACAAATATTTGTCTTGTATGGGAATCGAACCCACGACCTCAGGAGTGGAGTGCGGGTATACTCGCGGTTACGCCACATCGGTCGTCAAAAGCCACATCGGTCCTCCCCTATAGATTTCCATATTGAGCAAACCTGAGTGGGGGCGCCGCCTTGACCAGATCTTCGGGTCATGGCGTAGGAGGGCTGAAGTGCCCGACATAGTGAAGCGAGTTTGCAAGCTAAAGTTACCGTGGGCGGGGCTCATAGCACGAAGAACTTTTAATTCAATTGTATTTTATGGTTTTAAATATTTTGTTTTATTGTTAAGTAAGCCTTTTGTGTGACTGTTGCACACGAAAGTTATTAGATCTCCACGGAAGAACAGCGCTGTTGTGGTCCTCCACTGAAGCTCATGCTGAGTGAAGTCCTTTTTAGGCATATTATATGTAAACTTATGTGTAAAAATTGTGTACTGTTTTGATTTCTGTTCTTTGTATATTTCTGTATTTATGTCTAAATAATTTTTTTTTTCATTTCATTTCAAAAACCGACGACTAATGTGGCGTTAATGGCGACCGTGAACCGGCAAATGTTATTTATAAAAATCGTATCTATTTTTAAATTTTCAAAGGAATTAATTATGACCCATTCTCCCCTCACAAGGAGTTGAAAAAGTCGATGAAGAGAAATCCTACCGGATTATGGACATCAGCGTCATCTTGCGTACTTGCTGAATCTGTGATTATCAAACCGCCTGCCTAGCGTGGTGATTATGGGCACATACCTCTAATAGAATGTAAGTAAGACCAAGTGGACTTTATTAGGCTGATAATAATATGATGAATTAATTATGAATGAAAGCACAAAACTCAGTGAACTAATTCTAACTGTTTTAGTTGAGTCTCTTAATCTCCTGAAGCGCCATTCTGAAAAGATTAATATCCTTTCAAGGAAAACAAAAACATTTGCTCGGGTCCCTCATAAAGTCACGCTTCATAATATTAGTATGTCTGTCCCTTACTAAACATCGTTGTTAGAAAGAGATGAAAAACGGGACAGGTTCAGTACATCACCTGGTAAGGCTTCAATAATTCAAGACTAGCAAAACGCAGTTATAAGCAGAGGCCGCCTGTTACACCGACGTGTTTGTAATTGTAAGTCGCGCCAAATTTTATTAGCATCCGTTTAGGTGTTTTTGGGTGAAAGAGTATCAAACATATATACTAACAAACTTTTGCATTTATAATGATAGTAGGATATCTAGATGAAACATGTATTGAGAGTAGAATTTTTTAGAACAGCCGCTACCACCTGGCATTTGCTAATTTTTTAATATATGGCAAATGCAAATGAAATAGGTAATTTAATAAGGGAATAGGCCTTCTACCACGATCTGAGAAGCCCAAGCCAACCTCACTTTCAAGTGGTGCACCTGCCGATCAACGGACGAGGCTCTGGCGAACACAAAAGTGCCCGATAAGCGGCAATAGGCTCGCCACCTATTACGTGGGACCAACTTTATATTTGGCGAAGTGAGGGCGTATGTTATGCCTCTGGGTAGGCAGATGCCTTCGGGAAAACAGGCGAGATATTATAAATAATAAATAAATAAATAAATATAAGAATAAGATAAGTATCATTAAGAACTTGTGTTATGGATACTAAACAACGGATAAACATACTTAAATACTTTGTATTTGTAAATACATACTTAATATACATAGGAAAACACCCAGACCAGAACAAATATTCATGTTTATGTACACAAAGATTTGTCCTGTGTGGGAATCGAACCCACGACCTCTGGAGTGAAGTATACTGACCTCCACGCCATATCGGTCGTATTATGTATGTATGTTTGTATGCAAATTAAATTCAAGGTCAATTTTTGTCGTTTTGATGCCAAGGTTAATAGACAAAAGTAAAACATAAGTTTTAAGGACAGGGTTGCGAGCGTTCATGACATACGGTACCGACTTGTTAGCCCATGGAGAAAGCTATAATTCAAACGAACTTGCGCTTTGGATGCCTGCAATCATCATATATCTTAGCATTGTCCCGGTTCCCCCATACTTCAGCTTAGGGCCCGTGTCTGCTCACTGGATAAACCAGATTTAGCTGAATTTCAGTTAGTACATGAAGCGACTGCCGTCTGACCCCCGCAACCTAGAGGGAAACCTTATTCTATGGTTAAACCAGTCAGAATGTTAGAAAGCACTGACTGACTGCCATTGATGTTCATGACAGCCGGGACCAACGGCTTAACGTGCTTTCCGAGGCACGGAGCAAGCGATAAATACGCACATTACTTCGAAAAGTCATAGGTGCGCCGGGGTTTGAACCCGAGACACTCTGAATTTGAAGGCCTCACTACTGGGCTATCGCCGCTGTTTAAATTGGATGCCTGCAATGGAGAGAGATATACTCGGAGTGTTAGGGATAAAAACAGAAATTAATAGGAGAATTGGAGTGTACGACATAGAACTTATATTACTAGCTCACTGAAGTGACAATAATAATTCCTGTACAACAGCTATCCAATATTAGTTGTGACGAAACGTTTCCTAAATCTAAATTACGCTCTCCACTCTACTGCACTACCCACAAAAATGGAATGCCGAATTTCATTTTTTGTGGGCAGTGCAGTGGAGACAGCTATACTAGCTTTTCTAGAGATTGACCAGAAATTTACAGGGAAATTGGAGTTATCAGCATATAATTTATATTACACGCATACTCAAGTGACTCATACTCATATGTAAGTAAATAGGTCATTAGTATTCATAATTGTTATAATTCTATGTTTGTTTCTTAAAAACTATGAGCTGTTTTGTAATTAATCTATTGCTACATAATCATAATCATAATTCTTTATTGTTTCATTTGGTGTACACTTAGGTCTTAAAAATAATATTTTGTCCTCAAATGAACCCTGCAAGGGTATCACAATTTAAAATAGGAATACATTTCTTCCTTATATTATTTATAGAAATTAAATACATTATAAATTAAACCGTGCCGTGCAAATACATTATAAATTAAATTATGCCGTGTGGCGCCGGCCTAGAATAGCGTCACCCCCTCTCATCTCATGGGGAGTCGTAAGAGTCGACGAAGAGAAATAGGACCGGATGATGGGCAGCAGCGCCATCCTGCGTACTGGCTGGAACTGCGATCACCAACCCGCCTGCCCAGCGTGGTGATTACGGGCAAATACCCCTAATAGAATGGCACATACACACAAACGGCCCCCAGTCCCCGGCGGCCCCGCTATTCCAGATTACGGTAGCGGTCTTGGTAACGGCGGGGCAGGGGGTGCAAAGAATCACCGGCAGAGATCCGGCTACCATCCTAAACGACTTCTGCACCTGGCAACCTACAACACACGCACACTGAGGACTGATGAGAAGATTGACGAGCTGGAAGAGGAAATAGAGCAGTTGCACTGGGACATTATCGGGTTATCTAAAGTCCGAAGACAGGGGGAGGATACGGTAATCCTCAAATCCGGCAATCTGCTCTACCACCGGGAAGGCGACCACCTGTCCCAAGGTGGTGTCGGTTTTATAGTCCGGAAGTCCATCCGTAACAACATCGTGTCTATAAAGAGTGTGTCGACTAGGGTAGCGTACCTAATACTCAGAATCACCAAACGGTATTCGCTGAAGGTAATTCAGGTCTACGCACCGACCTCGACACACCCTGATGAGGACGTAGAGTTATTGTATGACGACATTTCTGCCGCCATACATACCTCACCAACTCACTACACGGTTGTTATGGGGGATTTCAACGCAAGGCTAGGCCAGCGAAGTGGTGACGAGCAGAAAGTGGGGCAATTTGGAGTAGGGCGAAGGAACCAAAGGGGCCAGCGGCTAGCGGATTTCATGGAGAAGGAGGGACTTTTTATGATGAACTCCTTCTTCAAGAAACCTCCGCAGAGAAAATGGACCTGGATGAGCCCTGATGGTTTCACGAGGAATGAGATAGACTTTATCATGACCACTAAGCGGCAAATATTCAATGATGTCTCTGTAATCGCTAGGGTGAAAACCGGCAGCGATCACCGAATTGTAAGAGGCACATTGAATATAAATGTCAAGCTTGAAAGGTCCCGCCTGATGAAGTCTACGCTCCGACCCTCAGTTGCCCATATTCAAAACCCCGAGTACTTTCAGATCGAGCTTCAAAATCGCTTCGCAGGTCTAGAGGACTGCGTGTCCGTCGACGACTTAAGTAGCGGGCTAGTTGAGACTGTCCACGCGGTGGGGTCCAAATTTTACAAGACCAGACCCCGAAATAAAACCCAAAAATTATCGACTGAGACTCTTGATCTCATGGAAGCACGACGACATATGCGATTGCAGTCTTCAGCAGATGCATTCTCTTACCGGCGTATCAATAGACAGATCACGAAATCCTTGCGACTTGATATTCGCAGATTCAGTACTACGTGTATTGAAAATGCAATAGAGAGGAACAGGGGTTCGAAAGTGTTCGCACGAGATCTGTCTATTGGCCAGAGTCAGTTAACGCAGCTGAAGACCAACAAGGGCAATCTAGTCACGTCGAAACCTGAGATCATGAGGGAAATCGAAGGGTTTTATGGGCAGTTATATACTAGTACGCAGGATCCCGCTACTTGTTTGGCTAAAGATCCTAGAGCCAAACTAACCAGGCACTACACCCAAGACATCCCGGACGTCAGCCTATACGAGATTAGGATGGCCCTGAAACAGCTGAAGAACAACAAGGCACCGGGTGAAGACGGGATGACAGCAGAGCTTCTGAGAGCGGGTGGTACACCGGTACTAAAGGTACTTCAGAGGCTCTTTAACACCGTCATCCTCGAGGGACGTACGCCACAGGCGTGGGCCAGTGGCGTGATTGTACTTTTCTTCAAAAAAGGTGACAAATCTCTTTTGAAGAATTATAGGCCAATCACGCTACTGAGCCACGTCTATAAGTTGTTTTCACGGGTCATCACGAACCGTCTCGGTCATAGGTTTGACGACTTCCAACCTCCCGAACAAGCCGGTTTCCGAAAAGGCTTTTCAACCATGGACCACATACATACGCTGCGGCAGGTTATACAGAAGACCGAGGAGTATAACCAGCCACTTTGCTTAGCGTTTGTGGACTATGAAAAGGCCTTCGATTCGATCGAGACTTGGGCAGTGTTTCAGTCCCTGCAGCGATGCCGCATTGACCATCGGTATATTGAAGTGCTGAGAAGTTTATACAAAAACGCCACCATGTCCGTACGCGTACTAGACCAGCACACGAATCCTATCCTCCTGCGGAAGGGCGTGAGACAGGGAGATGTCATATCTCCGAAACTGTTCACTGCTGCCCTGGAGGATGTTTTCAAAATGCTGGACTGGGGAAACTACGGCATCAACATAAATGGCGAGTATATATCTCACCTTCGATTTGCCGACGATATAGTGGTCATAGCGGAGTCGCTTGTGGATCTGGGCACAATGCTCGAAGACCTCGACAGAGCTTCCCAAAGGGTAGGTCTCAAAATGAACATGGACAAGACGAAAATTATGTCGAATGTCCATGTTAAGCCTACCCCAATAATTATTGAAGGCTCGGCTCTCGAAGTTGTCGACGAATATGTATACCTGGGACAAAAAGTCCAAATGGGTAGGTCCAACTTCGAGAAAGAGGTCAATCGTCGAATCCAGCTCGGTTGGGCTGCGTTCGGGAAACTGCGCTATATCTTCTCGTCAAAAATACCTCAGTGTCTTAAGACAAAAGTCTTTAACCAGTGTGTGTTGCCAGTGATGACGTACGGTACTGAGACTTGGTGCCTGACTATGGGCCTCATTAGAAAGCTCAAAGTCGCTCAGCGTGCAATGGAGAGAGCTATGCTCGGAGTGTCCCTACGTGATCGAATCAGAAATGAGGAAATCCGTAGGAGGACTGGAGTGACCGACATAGCGAGGCGAGTTTGCAGGCTGAAGTGGCAATGGGCGGGGCACATAGCTCGAAGAACCGACGACCGATGGGGCGTCAAGGTTCTGCAATGGCGACCGCGAACCGGTAAACGTAGTAGAGGACGGCCTCCCACGCGATGGACCGATGATCTGGTCAAGGCGGCGGGAAGCCGATGGATGCAGGCGACTCAGGATCGCTCAATGTGGAAATCTATTGGGGAGGCCTATGTTCAGCAGTGGACGTCAGATGGCTGAGATGATGATGATGATGATGATAAATTAAACAACCATTAAAATCAATAAACTATATATACATTACACTACATTTATTATACAGTTGTTAACAGCAAGTGTTTCCCTCAAGTGACACTAATAAAACCACCTTTGTACACGATATTTTATATACCTCATGTAATACTTAAAATTATGTTGTGTAATAAAGGATTATTATTATAATAATTACTAATAATTTCTCAAAAACTGCTTTTAGTTGTAACAACTGTTCGCGAGCGAAGTTACGACCTTGATGGTGTAAATTCAGCCGAGTAAGTTTAAAAGCTGCCGGTAATCCGCGATTGGTGTGCTCCACCAAATTTATTAGACATCGTAGTAAGCTCATTCAATTAGCAAATTAAGCTTTTTAAGAGTCACTACTTCACTGTTTTATGTTCTTAATTACACTTATTTAAGCAATTATGTTTGTTTTGTTGGTTAAACAACTCATTCGGCAAGTTTCCTGTTGTTTAGTGTAACATTTATGGGTAGTACTTTTTTGGATAAAGGAAAAAATGGGTGGTTAGTTAACTGATTTTTAAAGGAATGAAAATGATTTATAGCATATTCAAGAAAATCGCAACATTTACAATTTAAAAAGCAGGTGAAAGGACTCTTTGTGAGTTATTAGGTTTTTCTATTGTTCTTTGTTTATGTATTTATATTTCTTCCTTGTTATTATAGTAGAATAGCTCAGAAGGGTCATGATTAAAAGACCAACCAAATCACACTAAGCCATTTCTTGAAGTGAGAAGCAGAGGTTGCTAGTACCTGGTGAGACATGCATTCCCGAGGTATATATGCGAACGTAAATATATAATACTTGCGCGATTCAAAAGTGTACAGCGACATCTATATTGCTAACTATAAATATAAAACGTCACTTACCAACCGTATGACATCTATGGTTTGATGTCTAATTAATTTTTAAATGTACTGTTTTTTTTAACTTTATTTGTTATATTGTAATATTAGGTCGGGGAAAAAGTCTTTTCGCATAACGTAGGTATAAACTTATTATAATTTTTTTTTGACTGTACTATTTCTGTCTGGCTGGTTTTGGTAACATTAAAAAGGTTCCATTATAAAGAAAAGAAAAAAATAAAAAAAAGTTGTTTCCCGCTATTTTTCATTTGTTTTTCTCTCCGTAAAAATGAGTGAATCTAATGAAGAAATTCGATACATTTTAAAATTTTATTATAAAAAAGGCAAAAATGCAACTCAAGCAGTGAAAAAATTTGTGATGTTTATGGACCTGATGCAGTGTCAGTAAGAGTAGCACAAATTTGGTTCAAACGTTTTCAGTCCGGAAATTTTGATGTTAAAGATGCACCTCGCTCTGGTCGCCCTGTTACGAATAAAATGGACGCCATTTTTGAAAGAGTGGAGCAAGATCGGCATATTAGTAGTTACGATGTAGCTGAAGAACTGGGAATTGACCACAAAACAGTTTTGACCCATTTGAAGAAAGCTGGTTATACAAAAAAGCTCGATATTTGGGTGCCACACGAGCTTACTCAAAGAAACTTAATGAACCGTGTACTCATTTGCGATTCATTATTGAGACGTAATAAAACCGAGCCGTTTTTGAAGAGATTGATAACTGGCGATGAAAAGTGGATCACGTACGACAAGAACGTGCGAAAAAGGTCGTGGTCGAAAGTTGGCCAGGCGTCACAGACTGTGGCCAAACCTGGCCTAACACGAAATAAGGTGATGCTGTGTGTATGGTGGGATTGGAAGGGCATTGTTTGTTATGAGCTTTTACCGCCCGGCAAAACCATCGATTCTGATCTTTACTGCCAGCAACTGATGAGATTAAAGGAAGCAGTCGAGAGAAAACGGCAGGAATTGATCAACAGGAAGGGTGTGGTCTTTCATCACGATAACGCTAGACCACACACATATTTAGCCACTCAGCAAAAATTAAGAGAGTTCGACTGGGAGGTCCTAGTGCATCCACCATATAGCCCTGACCTTGCGCCTTCAGATTTTCACCTGTTTCGGTCTCTGCAGAATTCTTTAGGTTCTGTAAGGTTGACCTCAAGAGAGGACTGCCAAAACTATTTGTCCCGTTTTTTGATTAGAAGTCCCAAAGTTTCTACAGTAACGGGATAATGTCTCTGCCCACAAAATGGCAGAAAGTTATTCAACAAAACGGTACATATATATTGTAAATAAATGTAAACAAACTTTGAAAAAAATGTCTTGACTTTTCATACAAAAATACGAAAAGACTTTTTCCCCAACCTATTACATACTTGCCAGCTTTATTTAATTTCGTTCCTTTCGAAGGCCAGCTGGAAGACATTTCTAGTTGGAATAAGCTGTACCCTATACCCATTTTTCTTAATTATAAGTATTTTTCTCTTGTTTTACTTCTGTGTGTGTACAAAAATAATAAATATGTTACATCGGAAACTTGCAAGAATGTAAATAACTCAAAAAAAAGGAATTAATTTTACTAAGATATTAAGTAGGTAGTTTTTTTTTTTTTTGATTTTATGTTGTCAACTATACTTTCCCACCTGCCATATTCTTTTGACATAATCAGAGACCTTGTGTATCCTGGGTTTTCCTATCTATCCATATTTATATGAACCTGCTGTTATGTTGTTAGTATATAATTATATGTATGTATACTCTGTCAAGAAAGTACCAGGCAAAAAATCAATAATACAGAAAATTTTTGTTCGATGATTTTGTCCATTATGAAATTCGCAACATATACTAGATATTTGAAAAACTAAAAACAGCACTGTTTTTAATATAAATGACAGACAAATGGAAAACAAGTGCCAATCTAAAACAAAAAAAAAACGAAAATTTAAATTTGGAACCATAAACAAAACATTCTTTCCCGATACTTTGTTGACTGAATGTACATAAATATAAGAAATTAATTTTCTATCTTTACATATTATATCCTACCAAGATCTAAGGAGCCCAAGCCAACCTCACCTGCAAGTGGTGCACCTGCCGATTAACGGACGCGGCTCTGGCGATCATAAAAGTTCCCAATAAGCGGCAATAGGCTCGCCACCTATTACGTGGGACCAACTATATAAGAGGCAAAATGTGGGCATATAATAAGCCCTATAAGGAACCGGCTAATCTATAAGTTTCGTGGAGCGTAACAACTAACTAGCAACAGTCAGATATTAGGTCTGTATTCCAGTAATTGTAGAATAGCGATAATAATTACTACATAGTATAAAATATGCTTAACTCTTTAAAACTACGCAACGGATTTTTAAAAGATAGAGTAATACAAGAGGAAGGCTTATATATATAAAACAATTACAATCACGCCTGCTTTCCCCGAAGGGGTAGGCAGAGGCATATTATACGCCCACACGTGGCGAGCCTATTGCCGCTTACCGAGAACCGTTATTTTTGCCAGAGCCTCGTCCGTTGATCGGCAGGTGAGGTTTGGTTGGGCTCCTCAGGTATAGGTAGGATCCCTATGCACATATTTATATGTATTTATATGTACATGCATAATATAGTAGAGACACTGATAATTTCAGAGGTTTCTAATATGATGTCGTAAATAAATACACATTTTAGTACTTACATTGCAAACGCTGGCTGAACTACTCGAAAGACATATAAAAATAATATATTACAGTATTGGACACCTTAAAAAGGTCTACAATAATCCGCGATGGTATTTGTCTATCTCTTAAGGATAAGCCTCAAAACCATTACATTTTGTATATATGTAATAACAGCATTGCACCCTTGTATATACTGTATATATGTGATAAAAGCAGAAATGATGTTATCCGACAGAGGACCAAAGTCACCGACATAGCATACAGGATTAGGAAGCTGAAGTGGCAGTGGGCTGGCCATATCTGTCGAAGGACCGACAACCGATGGGGTAAACGAGTTCTTGAGTGGAGACCGCGACTTGGCAAACGTAGTATAGGACATCCACTCGCCAGGTGGAGTGACGATTTGCGAGCGGTCGCTGGCAGATGCTGGATGCGGCCAGCAGAGGAAAATGGCGCGATTTGGGGGAGGCCTATGTCCAGCAGTGGACTAGTATAGGCTGATGATGATGATGATTGCACCCGTGTGAAGCTGAGGCGGGTTGCTAGTTATTAATAAATGAAAACCACGAGGATCCTTAAACGAAGAAAATGTTGGTACTTGTAAATAATCTACCACAAAAAACATTGTCTTCTCATTTATATGTCCCACGAACAACTATATGGCACGAAGGTTGCTACTGCTGTTTTCCGATTCTGTGGTCATTGGTTCGATACTCACTTAGGAGCAATTTTGCATTAACAAAAAAAAAACGCAATTTTTCAGTGAGAAAATATTATTATTATTTATTTCACAGGTTATTGCTTAACAGATTATTACTCAGATATGTCTTGAAAACTCTATTTTGTAAGTAATGTAATAAAATACATTTTTTCAAATTATATCTTTAAAAGAACATGAATCTAACCAAATTTTAGAAACTAATAGACATTCATTTAGCTTGACAAAATAAAATGGTTACGGGGCCCACTGAATAAAATCGAATATGTAAAGGTGCCAAAAAAATGTGCAGTAGGTTTTTAAAGAAAATACTGCAAGCTCTGATTCTGGGGATGGAAGCGCTTTGTTTTAGACGGAATTTATTTATGTAATCTCCACAGGAAAAGAAAATAAAGTGACAAGAATTGAGAAAGGTATGCTTAGATGGTTTGGTCATGTTTAGAGGATGAATGAAAGTAGACTAACGAAAGTGATTTATGATGGACAAGTGAATGGAAGTGTTGGGAGGGGAAGACCACGTAAGACCTTCCATGACCAAATCCAGAAAGTTTTGGGGAAAGGGAAGGTCAAAAGTACCTTAAACCGGGCGTGTATGAGAAGGTTAATGAGTGTAAATGAAGCTAAAAGTGTGTGCCAAGATCGTAGCAAGTGGAAGGATGTGATCTCTGCCTACCCCTACGGGAAAGAGGCGTGACATTATGTATGAAAAAACCTAGTTGCGCAGCGCCGCCATAAGGCAGTACTGCACTGCATGGGCTTTGGAGAAAACTACTCTTGTGAAATTCTAACGTTTAATTATAAATATGGAGCGGTGCACACATACAACAATTTTGATGTATTATTGTTGAATTTAAATAAAATGCATTCCAAAATTTGTTCGTAAAAGATGACAAATATTCATATATTCTATGGCGTTTATAATATTATGTAAGAACATTATCTTTTACACCCCCGCCGTAGAAACGCTTCTCTTATCACCCAAACCTCAACCGCTCTCTCAAAGTTCTCAACTCCTAAGTCTGGAATCTTTATTCGTAAGTTGACGAACATTTCCGAGGGATTTCGTCATTCTTATTCGTCACACGAGCGTGATTTAGACATAGGAAACTTATCGTTGAACAACTGATATGAGGAGAAGTCAGATTTATTTATGAAAGTGGCAGCTGGTTTTTGAGATAAAAATAGACATATATTGAGGCTGTTTTGTACCAAATTTCATCATAATCACTGTTTTGTTTGGTAACATTTAAACAAAATTAGTTTCGCATATAATATAGGCAGTATCTCTGCCAATACCAACTGGATCTGCGTGGTCAACCCTCTCACCTTGATTCATGGCAGGAGACCAATGTGACGTCAATGGGTTGAGACTATGAAGCAGTTTTTAGGTGATATCAAAATAGCTTCATAGCTGTCACGTTTAAACTGCGTTCTAACGGGTTCCTAAGGTGTTCTCGACTGGCCCAACATCCTATCGTAACTAGCTTATAATGTCGTGTAGTAGGTAAAATAATTCTGACATCTCATGCCTTAATAACATAGGGTATAAGATGATTTTTTTTATTAGAAGAAAATAAGAATAATAAGAATAAGAATAAGAATAAGAATATTTTTTATTGACAAAATAACATTATATAACAATTAGATTAAACAGTTACACAAAAACAAAACGAAAAAATTAAAAAAAATATATCAATAATAATAACAACAACTTATGGTAATGTTACCTGTCAAAAGAGCGATACATCAGCATAATGCTGCTGCATCTAATAATACAGCAGCGCTGGTGTTCCTGCACCGCCCTTTTGGGGTAGAGTGGCGTAGAAGAAAAAGTAATAAAAAAAAAACAATTCGTTTTAGGTGACCCAGGTGAAAATCTAAATCACCACCTTTGGATAGCCTGTCCACTGCTCTAACCACTGAGCTACCGGGACTCCAAAGAACACGATGGATTTTTCTAATAGGTTTTGATTTGCGTTCAAAGTCCGCGTTCTTACACTGTACAGCATTTTCAATTGGAAATCATAAAATATAGCCTAAGCTGTTGTAGAAAGCGACTAAGAAATGGAATTTCCTCTAGTAATGACCTCTCAGAATTAGCCACGTTCCATCTAGATATCTCTGAGCTAAAAGTAAACTTTGCTAGAACATTTTTTTTTTTAAAAACGTACATACATACATACATTCACGCTTATTTTTCCGAAGGGGTAGGCAGAGGCATATTATACGCCCACACTTCGCCAATATAGTTGGTCCCACGTAATAGTTAGTTCCATTCATTCTTTCACACTCCTTAATTTTGCTTAAGCATTGCTTAACACGGAGTGTGTTAGGAATATATAATACCTACTTCTAAACAATAAGCGTAACGGATCATAAAACGGAACGTCACAGTTGTCAGCTGTCATCCTTCAAAATTCAGATAAATAAAAATCTGTAAATTAATTGAATAAATTCAAAAATAATGGGAACAGTTTAATATAGAGGTTAATAAACGTTACAATTTTAAATGCAATTTAATTTAAATAGTCCCACCTCGATGGTCATTCGGATTAATTCGTGTGCATTTTATTTAAGTATCACGACAGGTATGCATATAATCTAAATCTTCCATATCGATAAGGCTTAAAACCATGGTTAAAGGTGTTTATTAGACTAAAAAGCAGCAGCGATACACAAAGATGTCAACGGCTTAAGGTAAAACGCGTCCTAAACAAGCGCCAGCCCGTGTTTAAATTTAAACTATGTCTAAGAAGTGTGTAACTTTAGGCAATCAATAGATACATTGTAAGTGTTGATACATCAAACAAAACAGTGTAACATAATTTTTAAAATTCTCTCAAGAAGTCTATGTGAGGTCTCAGTATAGTCCCACATCTTTACTGAGGATTGATGGGTTTAGGGGAGGGCATCTCATTTATCTTCTTTATCACCACTCATTCTTTTTTACTATGATTTACATATAGGTAATAACATATCTCTTACTTGACACTGGCTAAAAGTGCTAAACGGACAAAGGCATTATTTAAGAGAAAAAAAAATAACATTTTGTTTTTGGCGCCAATTCGGAAAAAGACACATCGCGGCAGAATTTTATTTTCCAAAACTTTTTGAAATTATAAAGCGAGTATAATATAATCGTAAGTAGATTTTTTAGTAATAGTAGTAGTAGTAGTAGTTAGTTTGACTTTGACTGTACTGAATAAAAAAAATTATGCAATTATGCAAATAATTTGATTAATAAATTTACTTGACTCTGGCAAATACTTTGAACAAGTGAGTACATATTTTGGAGGAAAAAAACACTTATATGTTAACTTTAATTCTAAATGGATTAAAAATTCCAAATTTAAGGTAACAAATATATATCTAATTCTTATAATTATATTTTTTAACTTATAAAATAGCACAACTATCACAAAAAATCGTGATATTCAGCATAATTATTATATAGTATTATTTTATCACTTCTTTTTGTAAATTTGTTACTTAATATTTGGCATTATTAAGTCTTTACTTATTTTGGTTATATTTATTATGAAGATTTTATATTTTTTCTTCTAAGTCACATCCGTCGACGTCGTTCTCAAATAAACTTTCTCTGTAACATCTTGTAACAATGGACTAATTTCTCGATCACTATAATTACTTTCAATCATATTGTTTTCTTCAATTGCTATGTTTCTAGAAACTTCTTTATCTAAGAAACTATTATCTTTGTAATTAACTAGTTTTCTTGATTTAGGATCGTGAACATTGAGTTTTTCTCTCATCATATCTATAATTTCATCAATATCCTCATCTGATGGCACAAATGTACCGTTTTCTTTAATAAATTCTTCTGCCGCTGTCAATCTCTCTCGAAGGAAATTGTTGGCAAATTTTTCGAAAATAACATCTTCATTTTCAATGTCATTATCGCAACAGCGTTTGAAGAATAAATGGACGACAGGACGGCCGTGTATATAGCTCAAGACGACCATTAATATCAATGTAACAAGCACACAGAACGTTAGAAAACGCCACCACATCATGCGTACACCATCTTGTTTATGATCTGTCACAAAAACACAGGTTAAAATGATCAAGTAAATACTTTTTACACGTAATCCTTTTCCCTTGATTTACAATTCTTTGTTCACAACCAAAGAGTTTCCGCTGATATGTTTCCTCATTCACTGCACTTCGTTTTTCCGTCACAAAGGAGATTCCTTATCAATTGATTAAATACTTTTCAATTAATTATTAACATAATTCTTTCTTTATCATACGAAAACGTTACTGGTATTTTTATTATTGTAAACTGTAAGCAATGCTTTTTGTTACAATTTTGTACGTTTACTAAGATTCGAAGATAAAGTAAAATAAATTACTTTTCTTTAGCGTGTGATCGCGCGTGTAGGTGTTATAGAACTGAGAACTCAGCAGGTATAATGATTGACTGATTGTTCTTATTACTCAGGGATTTAACAGACGTGCTACTGTTGCTTAATCGCTGTTTTGTTGGATCTAATTTATTCGAATGGACCTGAGTCCTCTCACCTTAGTATGTATGAGGATAATAGTTACAATAATCAATGTCTCTGTAAAATAACAACTGTATAATAAATACTAAAGCCATAATACATTTCTAATTTAATTGTTTTGTATATAACTACAATACTAATATTTAAAAACTACTTTTAAAGAGCCATTTTTGCTTTGCTGAATTTCGAACTATAACCATTATACGCCATTTTTAGAGCCCTACTCTTGGAAAAGCCTTATTATCACTACTCAAGGTTTATTACACTTACAGAAAGCTATTTTAATATGACGTGGCTATCCTACGCGTTTCTGTCATTTTAGATAGTGAGGATGAAATCCCTGCCGATTGTAAGCGGTACAATGATAAAAAGAGAACGCTTCTCAGAGCACACTCGGCGATAAGCCAGTACTCTAGAAAGAATATATAGTAGTGTCCTATGGAAAATTACTTTAATTAAGCAAGTCTCCTGTCTACAACCTCCGCAGTTGCAACAGTTGTGCGACTCTCCACTGATATGAAGCTGTTGATACATCCACCATATTTCACCCCAATATTTTTATCCATATACACTTACAAACAATTTGATGTTCAATTTAATATGCAAATAACTTAATTTATCAAAGTAGTTCCCTCAAAAAAATTGCAACTATAATAGAACGTTTTTATCGCGTTTTACGAAAACTTTGAAGAGCCCCATGCTATATAATATAATCTATTCGAAAACCTCTCCACGGAGCTAATTCCGCAACCCAGAAGAAAGTTTTCAAACAGTTTCACGGAACACACTAAATTATACTATAGTGTCCTATCGTAAAAGACATTAATTAAAAAAAGTCTCTCGTCTACAACTGGGAGGCCAGTTGCAAACAGTCGTGCGTCTCCCATTGGTATGCAGCAGGCGGTACATCCGCCATATTTCACCCCAAGATGTTTATCCATTGTACACTGTGCATATTAATATGATACCGACTCAAATTCGAGACGAGAACGTTAAGCCTTGTCCACACTTGAAACCAATCTGATGGATCCAAACTATCTCTCACAAAGACATATTAACAGACAGACAGTTTTCGCCATTATTTGGTTTACTGGTCTTGGTATGTGTGTATTCTACGCCAGAGGGTCATGGAAACTCGTGTCGTTAGGGGGTATCGCACCATCTCTCATGAGGTGGCATGACTACGCCGTTGGCGCAGCGGGTGGGACAGTAGGGCCCGTCCAGCAGTGCCCGGGGGGGTCTTGGGCAGCGGGGGCAGGCGGCCCCTTCAGTCTAGCCTTATAGACCCTCCCAGAAGTCGGCCAGTTACGTTATGGCCGCACAAGGAGGTAGAGGGGGTGCTTCACATCGCGCCTCTCTGAGCAGGTCCTCCCTTTTCTGATGCGGGGGACGTTAGCCGCGGGCGGGGTGCCAGAAGCTATAAATCCAAGCACTGGCCCCTCGCCCCTTTTTAACAGCGGTGGGCGTCGTCGGAAGTTTTTAGTGGGTAGGTCTGCCACAGTGAGCCCCACACTCCCCTCTCGGTCCCCCCATTGGTCGGGAGGCAGTGCGTAAATAGATCACAATATCGGGTCACGAACATGGAAAATATTTATATACATTTTTTTATAATCGCTGAGTTTAAATCCGTGGAATGTGTTTTATTTAAGGCAGTACTTAATTTTCAAAATCAGTACAGATTAATTAAAATCCTATTCTTTATATTCAGAGTGACCTTTTCCAAAATAACCAAACCACAAATGTGGACAAACCCTTAGAACACTATATCGGGTCACGTACGCGGAAAATATTTATATATTGCATTTGGTTAGTGGTATTCCAATTTAGCATTAATGTTCCTTTACAGCCCACATTGATAAAGAATGGCTTGGCATAATAGCGGTTCAGAAACTACATATTATGTCAGTAGTGTGTTGCCATATTGAATAGACAATATAACCACGCCCACTATTGAATCGATACTTTTTTTGTATTTTGTAATGCTTTTTGATATGGTTTTGAAGGAGGTTAAACCTCTTTTCAATTCAACAGTTACAGAAAATTTCTCTACACTTTCATCATCTCAAATACTAAGGGGAAGAGGTAATCAGATCACGACTTTGTATGTCCTGCTCTAAAAAAGTTTTAAGATTCTATATTAAAAGTTAAACCATTTATTTTCTTCAAGTTAGGCTCAATAAAGCTCTTAGGAACGTCAAATTAAAAAAATAACGCGCTCATTCATGAAGACAGGCAGTTGGGTACAGAGCTCGCCTTCGGCATCACCAGGTGTAAATTCTCACCCCTTAAAACCGGCAGAAGCGCGTATGCTACGTGCAATGTAGTTTTGTTTTGGCCAGAAAGATTTTATGCTGCGTTTACTTTAGATTGGTTATGTTTTCCAAGAAATCTAAGAGGTTATAGCTCCATGGCTCTTGAAAAAGAGCGTTTAAAGAGTAACGACGCGCTGGTATGCCTCTGGTAATGCAGGCGTCCATATATGGTGTTGACCACTATATTTTAAAGAGCCGCATGCTAATTGCACCTTCTATTATACATACATACATTCACGACTGTTACCCCGAAGGGGTAGGCTGAGGCATATTATACGCCCACACTTCGCCAATTATAAAGTTGGTCCCACGTAATAGGTGGCGAGCGTATTGCCGCTTATCGGGCACTGTTATGTTCGCCAAAGCCTCGTCCGTTGATCGGCAGGTGCGCCACTTGCAGGTGAGGTTGGTTTGGGCTCCTGAGGTCTTAGGGATCCTCCCTATACACCCTGTATGGTTTCACTAAGAGTAAATCCACTACAGATGCTGGTGTAGCCCTAATGAAGCATATATTTGACGCCTGGGAGGACAGGCAGGATGCGATTGGAGTATTTTGTGATCTTTCGAAGCCATTCGATTGCGTTGACTATCCTACTTTGTTAGCTAAATTGACATATTATGGTGTTAATAATAATTCTGTAAAATTAATTAATTCTTACTTGAGTGAGAGAAATCAAAAAGTAGTTATTAATAGAGTGGAGTCTTCTGGCACGCCATAGCTTATGGGAGTTCCACAAGGTTCGATTTAGGGCCCTTTATTGTTTCTTATTTATATCAACGATCTACCTTTCTATACTAAAGATCTGTGCGAAGCAGTTTTGTTTGCTGACGATACGTCTATGATATTTAAAGTGAACAAAGGCAAGGATCATTCTGACGTGATAAATAATGCTCTTGCGATGGTTTTACATTGGTTTACGGTTAACAATCTATCTCTAAACGCAAGTTAACTTAATGTGTAAAGTTCTCATTGCCTAATGTTACAAAAGTCTCAACTAACTTGAAAATGAATGGCAAGAATATCGAGTTATTAAATGACACAAAGTTCTTAGGCATCTATATAGATTTTAAATTGCAGTGGAACCCCCATATAATGGATTTGTCCGGAAGGCTTAGCTCAGCATGCTATGCCATCAAAAAGATAAGACTCATAACAGACGAAGAAACAGCTAGTATAGTTTATTTTAGCTATTTCATAGCACTATGTCATATGGTATGTTATTGTGGGGATCTGTTGCTATAATATATAATATATTTGTACTACAAAAGCGCGCCATTAGAGCTATCTATAATCTTAAGTACAGAGATTCTCTCAGAGAGATGTTTAAAAGAATTAACATATTAACGGTTGCATCACAGTATATATTCGATAATATAATGTATGTTCGCAAAAACATTACATTTGATAAAAATTCAAAAGTACATAATTTTAAGAGAGGCGCAGTGGACGCGCCACTCCTACCTCCTTGTGCGACCATAGCGTGTGTGGCCGACTTCTCAGAGGGTCTATGGTTAGACAGCAGAGGCCCCCTGCCTAAGACCGTCCTGGCCCGCCCGCTGCGCCCTCCATAGGCCCTTCTTAGTCTCCCCCCCGGTAGTCAATACTAAGGGCACCAAGAGTCACCAACCTCTGGGTGTTAGACTGGGTGGAGACCAGTCGGAGGGGATCCTACCAAGACTTAAGGAGCCCAAACCAAACTCACCTGCAAGTGGTGCACCTGCCGATCAACGGACGAGGCTCTGGCGAACATAACAGTTCCCAGTAAACGTCAATAGGCTCGCCCCCTATTGCAAAGGACCAAGTATATCATTGGCGAAGTGTGGGCGTACAGTACGCCTCTGCCAAACTTAACATCTATTATTATTCAAGCACAAAATAAAACTTACAATGCGTAATACATTGATCGTTTTACGACCGACAGGCACTGTGAGTCCGTTGCAGTTGAAACAATGGAGTAATGCTCTATATAAATCATCGTCGGATAAACTGTGTTGCAATAAAATACCGCATTCGAGATACGACGCGCATTAAATAAAATGTTACGTACCTTTTAACTACTTTTGAGGTAGTTTTAGGTAGTCTGTATAATTTGATTGAATTTCTTGAGACATTCTTCTCAATATCGTTGCCTTTTGGAAACCCCGTTAGAGTCACCGACAGACTGACTGAAGAACAATCCCCTCCCCCCTTTTGGAGGATCACGACAGGCTGACTGACAGATCCCCCGATAAGTCACCCGTCACCTACAGACTGTCAAAGCTTGAGAAAAAACCACAACAGACAGGTAAACTGACGAATGCGGACAAGGATTTGGCTTTCATTTCTTGATTATGGTAACGCTCATATCTCTTTCATTGTTGTTAAAAAAATACATTTTATGTGTAAACTTTGACGATCATGTTGATCTTAAAGACAATAAAGTTTATTTTATTTCATGTTCTGAATGTTGGTATAGATATATTGTGGCTCTTTGTTAGAGAAAAAGAAAATAAAGTAGCTTATATTTCTTTCTTTCTTACTTTTCAGCATCATCACTTTGCTATCACTTTACTACATGTTATAAACTTGGTGTTAAGTTGCTTAAAAAATACTTTCTTGAGAAGTTATCATCTGATTGAGTCTACATATCATAATTACTATTAATTTTGTGTATAGGTATATGTAGTTTATTAATAACACATACTTAATTCTATGTAAGTTTTTATGTTTTCTTATTCGTACTGCCTCATACTTTTCTGCTAACCCAAAGGTTAACTGGTAGAGAATGCCTTGCAGCATTTAGTTCGCCTTTTGTACATATTTATTTTAATTTATGCGATAAAGTTTAAATAAATAAATGAATATAAAACTAAAACCCTCGTCGCGTCTGTCTAAAAAATGAATGAATGAAAAAACACTTTATTGTACACTAAACATTAAAAAAACTAATCAAATTCACTTAAACAAATGTATGGTAAAATGGGCTTTATGCCATAGCCGTCTATATAGGCTGTATATATGTTCGCTATTTACTCTAAAAAAAACAAAATTGCGGAAGAAATTATGCCGTCTGAGAGCTTTTATTGAAATCGACCACAGACAAACCAGTCAAACGGTTTTGTGGGATATGTTTTTATATAACTGTTCTTGTATTATTTAAAGGAAATAAACGTTTTATCTATCTATCTATCTATCACTGCCTGATCCCTTAAATATATAACAATATACTTATGTTCGAATAAAAATTAAGAGGCTGAGATCCTTTTAATGAAGCACTGTAGTACGTCAACGAACAATATCAATACATTAATAGTTAAAACATTAATAAGAATATCAAATAGCTAGTTCAAATAACTGTGTAGATTACAATGAGACGAATTGATCAACGCATTATGTAATGCGTTAATCAATGCCATGATTGCTATTCAACCTTGAGGTTACAACAACAACCGCATACCTTATAATATTGCCATTTGTCTGTAGTTGTAACTAGTCATGCGGTTAGAAAATTGTTTTTTTAAAAGCTTATCATATATAATTTACGCCTATATGAATCAAATCAGCCTTATGAATCCATTGCTGAACATTGGCCTCCCCAATAAATTATATTCTAGTACGCAGTATGACACTATTCCCCCCCCCCCCCCGGACAGGTCTCCACATTGGCGTGGTGGGGGGCTGAGTACCTCCAAGGTAAAACCCAGAGATTGGCCAGTCTGGGTGCCCTTTGTACTGACTACCGGGGGGGAAAGTAAGAGGAACCTATGGAGGGCGCAGCGGGCGGGCCAGGAGGGCCCGTAAAGGAGCGCCAGGAGGGTCTTAGGCAGTGGGGGCTAGGGGCCCCTACTACCCCTTTCGGTCCCCCTTTGGCCGGAATGATAAAACATATAAGAAAAAAAGGATGACGCTATTGCCCGTTATCCGGCAGGTTTTCTCTTCGTCGACTCTTACGACTCCCCGTGAGACGAGAGGGGGTGGCTCTATTTTAGACCGGCACCACGCCTATATTGGGTAAGAAAAATCTTGGTATAACTATTAGCTGGGCCTTATAACAAGCTCAAGTTGCCCAGCTTGCTATGGAGAGAGTTAGGTTGGCTGTCAAAAGAAACGGAGCAAGGATGCGGAGCGGAGAAACGGACAAATATTAACCAATGAGATTTCATAATATCTTCGCTTCTTTTCAGTCCGCGATTCCTATTGGATAATATTCCTCCGTTTCTCCACTCTGGCGCCTATCTCCGCTTCAGTGGACAGGCAGCCTTATTCTTGGAGTGGAGTAAGGAATCAGAAATGTGGAAATCGCGCGACAGAGCGAGGCGGGTTTGCAAGCTAAATTGTGCTATTACGAAGAACCGACCACTGATGGGGCGTTAAGGTTCTCCAAACGTTATAGAGGACGGCCTTCTACCTGATGAACCGATGATGTTGCCAAGGCGGCGAGAAGCCGATAGATGCAGGCGGTATAAGGTTGATTAATTCGATAAATTCATTATTGGATTTCAAATGGCTCTAATGTAATTAATTCATTTTACTTCAGAAATAATAATCTCTTAATATAGAGCTGAAAATCCTTATACAAACAACTACAGTACAGGGATCCTATCATCATCTTTGGAGTCCAAGCTAACCTCATCTGCAAGTGATGCACCTGCTAATCAACGGATGGGGCTTTGGCAAACAGATCTCAGCGACCATAGGTTCGTCACTTATAATACGCCATAGGCATTAATAAAGGGAACAGGCGTGAAGGTATGTATGTATATACGACCATAAGATGTAGCAAAGTTATATTTGACTGTCTTATCCAGAGCAAGATACTTAGTCTTCAGTAATTAATAGAATACATTATTAGTAAAGGATTCTAACGAGGAGATTAAGCCGTCTTAGTTGTGAGAACAAAGGACAGCGGCCCTGTTTGTGTTGGATCAGTGCCCTTTTTGTGTACCCGAAGGAAAAGGGCATCTTACTTCATTCCGAATGACGAAAGATCTAACTTAATTTTGACGGCCGATATGGCGTGGTGGCGAGTATACCCGCACTTCACTCCTGAGGTCGTGGGTTCGATTCCCACACAGGACAAATATTTGTGTGTATAAATATGAATAAATGTTCTGGTCTGGGTGTTTCCTATGTATATTAAGTATCTATTTACAAAAAAAATGAAAGTATTTATGTATGTTTATCCGTTATTTAGTATCCATAAAACAAGTTCTTAATGATACTTATCTTGGAACTAAATAATTGGTGTAAGTGTCAGAAATATTTATTTATTATTTATTTATTTAATAAAAATAATAGTTCTCTTACAATCCACACAAATTAGTTACTTTCAAGATAAGTAGGTTTAAGAACTTGTGATATGGATACTAAATAACGGATAAACGTATTTTAGTACTTTTTTTTGTCAATACATACTTTGTATTCATAGATAACACCCAAAACAGAACAAACATTAATGTTCATGCACACAAAGTTTTGTCCTGTGTGGGAGTCGAACCCACGATCTCAGGAGAAGAGTGCAAATATACTGACCTCCACGCCATATCGGTGGTCAATGACTTATATTTATCTTTTAGTATCATCATTTTTCATCATTTCAGCCCATTAATGTCCCACTACTGAGCACGAGCCTCCTCTCACATATAAAGGTGTGAGGGTATTGGGTCATACTCCACCACGCTGACCCAGTGCGGATTGGCGGAGGCAGGTGTATGGCGTCCTGCTGTTAGAATTTATCAAGCCGCCCATTAGGCCTCTAACATGGCTTAACGACTATCACATTTAGTGATAACCGGGACCAACGGCTTAACGTGCCTTCCGAAGCACGGAAGCGCTCGATATCAAATGCCACACAAACGGTCACCCATCCAAAGATTGACCTCTGTAAACTCTGCTGTACTTCGGTGATCGTTTCCGACCACCGAGCACCGAGCACCGCAGAGCTACGAGCGCTTCAATCTTTTAGTATGGACTCACTCAAATATTTACATTGCCAGTTTTTCTTACAGAACGCTGGCTCGGCACTGGCACTTATAACTACTTACACCAACTTATTTTTATACAAGTGAATATAAATTTCGTGATTTTAGTGTAATCATGTTTCGATAGTTTTTGATATTCGACTTAGACGTTTTTAAGTACTATGTAATAGTTAATGAAATATTTTTTTCCTTGACGTTGAAGTTTACCAGTTCAAGTAATAGTGATATAGGCCAAAATAAGTCAAATCGTTTATTACGTGTCACATTACATACATACATACATAACATCACGCCTGTTTCCCGAGGGGGTAGGCAGTGGCATACTATACGCCCACACTTCGCCATTTCATATTGTTGGTCCCACGTAATAGGTGGCGAGCCTAATGCCGCATTCCGGGCACTTTTATGTTCGCCAGAGCCTCGTCCGTTTATCAGCAGGTGCACCACTTGCAGGTGAGGTTGGCTTGGGATCCTCATTTCTTGGTAGGAGCCCTACACACCTCACATTAGATAGTACATAAGATGGTAATACCAGGTAGGTCAGAAGGGTAATTGAATTGAACAGGTTCAGCATCGAAACGACTAGGAGCCTGAGCTATTGCGTGATATCGTCATCCTAGCGGAGAAATATCCGGTGAGCCTATAACGTACAAATTGTTGCGACGCAGGAACGCACCGTGTCGCTCGGATCTTAGTCATTCGGTCATGCGTCTTTCGAAATATGATATGAAACCCTAAATCTCTAAGGCAATCGCCTTTACGTAGTAAGTTGTTCATTAACCATTGAACCGTTCGTTTAAACACACTCTCTTTAACAAAACATGCAATAGTTGTTAAATTACAAGAAATTGTGACAGATTAAAATATACAATTGACTTTTCTTTCTGAATTTTAAATAATGGCTTCGTGCGTCTAGCACATTTAGCCAGTGTCAAGTAAGTGATATATTAATAATATATAATTGATAGTAAATGAGAATGGGTGGTGATAAAGATGATAAATGGTAAATGAGATACCCTCCCCTAAGCCTCTTGAGTCCTCAGTAAAGATGTGGGACTATACTGAGATCTCACATGGACTTCTTGAGAAAATTTGAAAAGTGATGTTGCACTGTTTTGTTTGATTTACCAACACTCATGTATGTTCACAAACACTTAACGGGTAATAATCCATCGTTATTACACATTAATGTTAGAAATATCACAAATTTTGGAAAATAAAACAAAACTGCAGACATGACGCTTCACTTTCCCGCCAATTCGAACATGGATGGATGGATGAAATATACAGTGGATTATTAACCGATAAGTGTTTGTAAACACTATATGAGTGTTGATAAATCATAACAAACATCACTTTTTAAGTCCCTCATGAAATCCATGTGAGATCTCTTTATAGTCCCACAGGTTTTAGGAGAGAGCATCTTATTCATCATCTTTATCACCACTCATTCTCATTTACTATGTATAAAAGATAATTAATATATCTACGCACGAAACCATTATTTAAATGAAAGGCGCGCTAGTTTTTAAAGTTTTGACCTTCATAAGAGCTCTTTTGAGCCAAACTTGAATAAACGATTTTGAATTTAGAATTTTGAAAAAAAAGTATCACGCAGAGCAATAGCTTAGTGGCAAAATATTGGACTGCAATGCAGAAGGACTACGGTTCATATCATGATCCTAAGTTATGTGACTGATTATCGCTAGCTCCGTGCCTCGTAAAGAATGCTAAACTCCGGCTGTCATGAACATCTATGGCAGTCGTTAATATATTATTTTTTATTTTGTTTATTTGGGAATACAAACAATTGTACATTAAATTAGAATACCTGTAAATGTGCTTACATAAATCTAATAGACGCAAATATACATTGCAAGACATATTATATTATATTTGTTTTGATGGCTGCAGAGTATAACTTAAACGATATGGTATAGTACTTTACAAATAAAGGATTTGTGATTTGCAGTGCCTTTTGTTCTTTTAATATTAGTGAAATTTTTATTTTAGTAAAATTCTCTCTAGGTATCCTGTAGCTTGAGTATGTCATGCTCACTTAAATGTTTCTGCGGTGGTGGCGTCATGACTGTGACCGTCACGTTCCCTAAAACATGGTCCCCGCCAGTGGGGACTGGTCTGCTCATTTCTACTATTTTATCCTTAGTTATGTTCATCTTGCTAAGCAGTGATTAATATATATTTTGTTTCTTTTCTTAAAATTTTGTGGCTGCAAAACACATTTCTTTTTTTTTATATAAACTATGTTTTTAGTTTAAGTACATTTGTAACTGGCGGGAGAAAAAACCAACCTTGACGATTTTCTTCCTACCAAGATCTGAGGAGCCCTTTTTATTTTTGATTTACGTCGTTAACAAAATGCATTTACGCACTGTCTCCCGGCCAAAGGGACCGAGAGAGGTGTGTGGGACTCACCACCGGCAGACACGACAGCCAGCAGTAATACCCACTAAAAATCTTCCGACGACGCCCGCCGCTTGTTGAGGAAGGGGCGGGCGCCAGTACCTGGGTTGCAGCTCTGACACCCCGCCCGCGGCCAACTTCCCCCGGACCAAAACCGGGATGACCTCCTCAGAGAAACGCAGTGGACGCGCCTCTCCTACCTCCTTCTGTGACCATAGCTGGTGGTGGATCTGAGGAGCCCAAGCCAACCTCACCTGCAATCGGCGCAGCTGCCAATCAACGGACGAGGTTCTGGCGAACATAAAAGTTCCCGGCAAGCGGCAATAGGCTCGCCACCTATTACGTGGGACCAATAATATATCTGGCGAATTGTAGGCTTATAATATGCGTCTGCCCTTCGGGAAAACAGGCGTGCATATCTGACTGCATGCATGTATGTATAATAATTTAAATATTCGACAACGAATTATTTTTTGAATGCTTACTTATGGAAACAAAAATGCTACCCCAGCATGAACATGAATATTTGTTCTGCTCTGGGAGTTTTCCTATGTATATTAAGTATGTTTTAAAAAAAAAGAAGTATGTGAGTATGTTTATCTTTTTTAGTATCCATAACACAAGTTCTTATTGATACTTATCTTAGAACTAATTAACTGGTGTGATTGTAAGAGACTATTTATTTACATACATAAAAAAAAAATATATCCATTAATCTTTAATAATCAAAACATCATTTATCCAGTCCCTGTACGGGGCCAGGGTCGTGTAGGTGGCCTCCTTGGTACAAGGCCCTAGGTCCTTTGGGTTCCCGGTTCGCAGCCCGTGCAAATAAATACGGTTCTTTGTAGACTGGCTCACGTGTACTCCGCCATAGCTTGGGCAGAGGGAGACGTCTGAAAATAAATACATACTGCTTAGTAATAAAGCAGGAATAGATATACGAACTCTTTGGTGACGTAAAAGGTGCCCAAGGAGATGAAATATCGTCTGATGTCAATGTTAGCAAGGGCTAACCATCTCTTAGGACTTCTTGGCGGGAGAGTGAAGCGTCATGTCATGATATTTCTAACATTAGTGTGTAATAACGGTGGATTATTAACCGTTTAGTATTTTGTGAATATACATGAGTGTTGATAAATCAAACAAAGCAGTGCAACATCACTTTTTAAATTCTCTTAAGAAGTCCATGTAAGATCTCAGTATAGTCCCACATCTTTACTGGGGACTCAAGGGGTTTAGGGGGAGGGCATCTCATTTACCATTTATCATCACTCATTCTCAAATCACGCTTTTTTTGTTATTGTTGATATATTAATCTATATATTAGGTCGGGGAAAAAGTCTTTTCGCATAACGTAGGTATAAACTTATTATAAAATTTTTTTGACTGTACTATTTGTGTCTGGCTGGTTTTGGTAACATTAAAAAGGTTCCATTATAAAGAAAAGAAAAAAATAAAAAAAAGTTGTTTCCCGCTATTTTTCATTTGTTTTTCTCTCCGTTAAAATGAGTGAATCTAATGAAGAAATTCGATACATTTTAAAATTTTATTATAAAAAAGGCAAAAATGCAACTCAAGCAGTGAAAAAAATTTGTGATGTTTATGGACCTGATGCAGTGTCAGTAAGAGTAGCACAAATTTGGTTCAAACGTTTTCAGTCCGGAAATTTTGATGTTAAAGATGCACCTCGCTCTGGTCGCCCTGTTACGAATAAAATGGACGCCATTTTTGAAAGAGTGGAGCAAGATCGGCATATTAGTAGTTACGATGTAGCTGAAGAACTGGGAATTGACCACAAAACAGTTTTGACTCATTTGAAGAAAGCTGGTTATACAAAAAAGCTCGATATTTGGGTGCCACACGAGCTCACTCAAAGAAACTTAATGAACCGTGTACTCATTTGCGATTCATTATTGAGACGTAATGAAACCGAGCCGTTTTTGAAGAGATTGATAACTGGCGATGAAAAGTGGATCACGTACGACAAGAACGTGCGAAAAAGGTCGTGGTCGAAAGTTGGCCAGGCTTCACAGACTGTGGCCAAACCTGGCCTAACACGAAATAAGGTGATGCTGCGTGTATGGTGGGATTGGAAGGGCATTGTTTATTATGAGCTTTTACCGCCCGGCAAAACCATCGATTCTGATCTTTACTGCCAGCAACTGATGAGATTAAAGGAAGCAGTCGAGAGAAAACGGCCGGAATTGATCAACAGGAAGGGTGTGGTCTTTCATCACGATAACGCTAGACCACACACATCTTTAGCCACTCAGCAAAAATTAAGAGAGTTCGACTGGGAGGTCCTAGTGCATCCACCATATAGCCCTGACCTTGCGCCTTCAGATTTTCACCTGTTTCGGTCTCTGCAGAATTCTTTAGGTTCTGTAAGGTTGACCTCAAGAGAGGACTGCCAAAACTATTTGTCCCGTTTTTTTGATCAGAAGTCCCAAAGTTTCTACAGTAACGGGATAATGTCTCTGCCCACAAAATGGCAGAAAGTTATTCAACAAAACGGTACATATATATTGTAAATAAATGTAAATAAACTTTGAAAAAAATGTCTTGACTTTTCATACAAAAATACGAAAAGACTTTTTCCCCAACCTATTATATAAAAATCAATTGCTGTTCGTTAGTCTCGCTAAAACTCGAGAACGGCTGGACCGATTTGGCTAATTTTGGTCTTGAATTATTTGTGGAAGTCCAGAGAAGGTTTGTACGTAGAGAAAATAAAAAATAAATCTTGAAAAAGTGTAAAATCAACATATTTCTATACTCCCATATACAAACAATTTGTACTAATACTTAAAAGCCAATTTGAACCTTATCAAACAAATTTAATGTCAAAAGTGACGTTAGTTATATCAAAAAAGTTAATGTCATCATATGTCATTTCATTTTATGAGCGATAATTATTGCTTTGTTGTGTTTATATTTTCAAAAATATTGTTGTTATTGATTTGTGTTTATATTTTCCAAAATATTATTGAGTTGTTGAGTGAAGGTAAAATGCCACGAGCAAGACGACAAAACATAGGCCGGCGATTGCACGGCGATCAAGAATACGTCGTGCTGTTTTGGATGAAATGCTGCGTGCTGCTTTTAATTACAACAGTCCGATTGATTATAGTATATACGGATACATTGGAATGGTGGACGCAATATGTCCACATTGTGATGCGGCTAACTTTCGTGAATTGGATGAACGTTGTGCAATTGTTTCAAATACAAGACCATCCAAGGTTTTTCCATAAGCATAACGCATTAGTTCAATTGTTCAAAATTGCTCTCGATCGTATGCCAAAATTATTGAACAAATATGAAAATTATAAGGCAGAAGACATTTTAATTCGTATGCGTCATCATGAAAGAAATCCCAATTTGTTGATTACCTTTGAAATGTACAACGAAGCTTTAATAATAATTGAAGATATGTGTCTAAAGATTTTAAATAAAGCATTAGCACAATTGGGTATGACCGCACCAAATCGTAAGATACATGATTTTTTTGATCGTGAATTGCAATATGAGCAGGAGTTCAATTCTAATGCAAAACTTTCGTTGTATCATTGATTTTAGCGACTATTCGATCGGAACAGAAAATTGCATTGCATCTTTGGGAATTGCTGCTACATTATTAGAAGGTGGTCGGACCTCACACTGCATTAAAATTGCCTTTGAATGTACAGGTGATTGAAACTAAAACATGCAATATTTCGAGAAATGGCAAAAGTTCTGCGATTAACGTCAATTATTTTAAAGGATGAGTGCACAATGGCGAATAAAAAATCAATAGAAGCATTTAATCGAACAATGCAAGATTTACGCGGTAATCAACAGCTTTTTGGTGGTGCTCTGATATTGCTGTCAGGGGACTTTCGTCAAACATTGCCTGTCATTTCTCGATCAACTCCTGCTGATGAAATAAACGCCTGTTTGAAGTCATCAGTTCTTTGGAGATATGTACGAAAATTTACAATGAACATTAATATGCGCATTCACCTACATAATGATGCAACTGCCCATGAGTTTTCAAAACAATTGTTAGAAATTGGTGATGGCAAAATGTTTTTCACATGGCCAACTTTATGTTGCCTGTTCCAGAACCCCTAACTGTTTATTTATTCATGCTCAAAATAGGAAAACAAAAATATTGTTTATCCAAATGTTTTAGACTAACCCATATAAACCCGGCATAGTAAGAGTACCCAATTCTTTTTTATTTTTTACTCTTTGCTGATAAATATAATATATAAACAATATATCATTTGGGTCATTTGGAATTTTAAATAGCTAGCAATTTACAATATTTTTTTGTTTGAATAAATGAACTTAATAATCATTTTTTTTATTACTATGCCTTATACGTAGCGAAGCACGTTCCGGGCCGATAGTTTAAAATATTTTTTGTGTGAATCATTTTTTTTATTACTATGCCTTATACGTAGCGAAGCACGTACCGGGCCGCTAGTAATATATAATTCATTGACGACCGATATAGCGTGGAGGTGAGTATATCTGCACTTGACTCGAGAGGTCATGGGTTCGATTCTCACACAGGACAAATCTTTGTGTGCATGAACATGAATATTGTTCTGGTCTGGGTGTTCTCCTATGTATCTTAAGTATGTATTTACAAAAAAAAATAAAGTATTTATGTAAATCGCAACTATTGTACGCCCATGAGGCAGACCACAGCTAGATCTAAACCTGTACTGTAACACCTATCCTGTAACCTGTGTTCGCAATAAACTATTTGATTGATTGATTTGATTTAGATTACAGCTTCTGTAGAATCCAAAGTCAGACGTATAGACAGACACACGACTCATCTAAGAAGTGTAACGAATGCTGTACCAAACGTACGGATCTCTAAAAAAGAGTTATCAACAATAACTTTATAACCGGCCAAAAAAGTCGAACTCTATATCATAATAATAAATTTATAAAAAGGTGAAAAACAACATATCCGGTCCTGCCGCCAAACGCGTTCATTCATTCATTCGTTCACTCAATCACGATTTACTAACGAACTGTGAAATGTTTATCCTGCAATATAAACACGGAATGTCAGCAAAGAATCCCCGACTGAGGTATTTCGGTGATAAAATACATGAACAGAGTTCTTATTTTCGTAAACACACATAAAGCTATTATTTTTGCTTTATATGATACTAGCTTTACCCGCGGTTTCATCTGCGTCCTCGAATAATGGTCAATCCAAAATAAAAAAATGTACGTACACGCATCTAAAGATTAATATTTTTCGCGTTTGCAACATTTTTCGTTGATAATTCAGCAACATCATATCAGCCTTATAAAGTCCACTGCTGAACATTAGCCTCCCCAATAGGTTACATTCTATTGGGGGTATCTGTCCATATGAAAAATTGTTATTCAATTAGTCGTAATTAGTTTATAAGAGACTGTGACCCACAGACAAACCAGTCAAACGGTTTTGTGGGATATATTTTTTATGTAACTTGCATTATTTGAAGGAAATAAACGTTCTATCCATCTATCTATTCACAACCCTGGGCAGGCGTGTTGGTGATCGCAGTTCCAGCCAGTACGCAGGATGACGCTGCTGCCCATCATCCGGTAGGATTTCTCTTCGTCGACTCTTACGACTCCCCGTGAGATGAGAGGGCTTGCACTATTTTGGGACGGTATCACACGACACGTCTTACATGTCACACACGCCTTATTCCCATAGGAACCTGTTGATTCTTCGCTCATAACCATTTGTCAGTTGGGTTGCTCAGACAAATCTAATGAGACCAGTTTGCAGAACGTTTTTTTTTTTATTTTTTGAAATGGAAAAATTTAAAATGACTGCATCCCGCTGTGAGTGGAGCGAGATGTGTCAGACTTCTACTGACTAAGTTTCTTATCGAGGCCGCGGTAACCCTTTCGAACATTCCCGCAACCCCGGCAGGCTTGGCCCCTTCCCTGGGGGCCCCTCAGTGTGCTGACATCTCTTTGAGGCGTGCGTGGAACAGGAACGCTCCATCGTCGCGGCCTGTCGCCTGTAGAAGACGGACGGGATTTACCCATTACTCGCCGCCCACAAGCCAGCGCCTCCGGTGGCTGAGAGTCGTCTCGCGGCTCCTGACGTCTTCCCAAGACCCTGGGCCCTAAGCTTAAATCCATGGCAATCTATCACTTTGTTAGAATGGATTTCCGCAAAGTAACGCCTAAGTTAATAAACTAGTAAAAATTCTACCATAAAAATAATATAAATAATCCATTACACATTTCCGCGCACGCAACGGAATAATAACATTGCCCGTTTTTTTAACATCTTCTATTTATATTCCGCTCCATTTGGCCGTAGATGTTACGTAGTCTGAACCATTCCTAAATTAATGGAATTTCCAGCACAAAATTCAGTTCAAATCAGAAGTTCCTGAGTTTAGGACGTTCAACCTTACCAACATACTTCAGCTTTACAATATCAAATATTACAGCGAAGAAAAAGGGAACCACTCATTCTCATTTACTATGTATAAAAAGATAATAAATATATCTACAACTTGACACTGGCGAAATGTGCTAAACGCACGAAACCATTATTTAAAAGAAAAAAGTTTCTCAATATTAACATATGTAAAGTTGCGTCTCGTCTTTTTTTTTCGGCCATTTTACTTCTAAGTTATTAATCGCAAGTATTTTTTAAAGACTTCAGATTATTATTAAATCAAATACCTAAGAGACCGTTTGGTTGTTTTTGCCAATTTCTTTATTTATTATTTTTGATGAATTTTTTATATGCAATCGATGCACGAAATCCATCTGGAATCCCCTCGGCTGCGGGCGCGGGGACACCTTGGTAGGCTTCTGAAAGTCAACCACATCCACCGTCCCCTTAATGGGTGATCGCTTTGCGAATGGTCTAACTTGTTTTGACAAGTGCATAATATTTTTTGAATGCTTACTATGGCAACAAAAATGCTACCCCAGCATGAACGTGAATATTTGTTCTGGCCTGGGTGTTTTCCTATGTATATTGAAAAATGTAAATATATTTATCCGTTCTTTAGTATCCATAACACAAGTTCTTATTGATACTTATCTTGGAACTAAATAATTGGTGTGATTGTAAGAGAATATTTATTTACATACATACAATATTATAAAAAAAAGAATTAAATATCCATTAATCTTTAATAATCAAAACATCATTTATCCAGTCCCTGTACGGGGCCAGGGTCGTGTAGGTGGCCTCCTTGGTACAAGGCCCTAGGTCCTTTGGGTTCCCGGTTCGCAGCCCGTGCAAATAAATACGGTTCTTTGTAGTCTGACTCACGTGTACTCCACCATAGCTTGGACAGAGGGAGACGTCTGAAAATAAATACATACTGTTTAGTAATAAAGCAGGACTAGATATACGAACTTTTTGGTGACGCAAAAGACGACCAAGGAGATGAAATATCGTCTGATGTCAATGTTAGCAAAGGCTAACCATCTCTTAGGACTTCTTGGCGGGAAAGTGAAGCGTCATGTCATGATATTTCTAACATTAGTGTGTAATAACGGTGGATTATTAACCGTTTAGTATTTTGTGAATATACATGAGTGTTGGTAAATCAAACAAAGCAGTGCAACATCACTTTCAGATTCTCTCAAGAAGTCCATGTAAGATCTCAGTATAGTCCCACATCTTTACTGAGGACTCAAGGGGTTTAGGGGGAGGGCATCTCATTTATAATTTTTATCACTACTCATCCTCATTTACTGTTATTTATTTGTTATTAATATATATTTTACTTGAAACTGGCTAAATGTGCAAACAGCACGAAGCCATTATTTAAAAGCAAAAAAAAAAACATCTCTTAGCTTGGCGGGAAAATGAAGCGTCATGTCTGCAGTTTTGTTTTATTTTCAAAATTTTTGATATTTCGAACATTTATGTGTAATAACGGTGGATTATTAACCGTTGGTAAATCAAACAAAGCAGTGCAACATCTTTATTCAAATTCTCTCAAGGAGTCCATGTGAGATCTCAGTATAGTTCCACATCTTTACTGAGGACTCAAGGGGCTTAGGAGAAGGTATCTCATTTACCGTTTATCATCACTCATTCTCATTTACTATGAATTATATATTATGTAACAATAACAAAAAAAGCCTTACGTGAAAAAGACGAAATACAAAGGTGGACTTATTTCTAAAAGAAATCTCTTTCAGTCAACCTTAACGTGTGGGAAAGTGTTTGAGAAGTGGGGGAGATAGTTAGCGGTTAATATGTAAGTGTAATAAAGGTTGGCACTCATTAAAAAATCGAGAACGCGGGAATCCATTTTATTTTCTAATTGGGGCTACAGGTAATAGCGCGCACTTTGACCCTTCACTTGATCTATTGTACAAAGCCTTGACTTTTACTCCATATCTGATCTCCAAATATCCTTGTTCAAGATGCAGATTTGCCAAACTTTTGACTAAATCCGACTTATTAGTATTACTTTTAAAATCCATAAAATCTGATTTCGTGTTATATGAAATCGCAACTATTGTACGCCCATGAGGCAGACCACAGCTAGATCTAAACCTGTACTGTAACACCTATCCTGTAACCTGTGTTCGCAATAAACTATTTGATTGATTGATTTGATTGAGATTACAGCTTCTGTAGAATCCAAAGTCAGACGTATAGACAGACACACGAGTCATCTAACAAGTGTAACGAATGCTGTACCAAACGTACGGATCTCTAAAAAAGAGTTATCTACAATAACTTTATAACCAGCCAAAAAAGTCGAACTCTATATCATAATAATAAATTTATAAAAAGGTGAAAAACAACATATCCGGTCCTGCCGTCAAACGCGTTCATTCATTCATTCGTTCACTCAATCACGATTTACTAACGAACTGTGAAATGTTTATCCTGCAATATAAACACGGAATGTCAGCAAAGAATCCCCGACTGAGTTATTTCGGTGATAAAATACATGAACAGAGTTCTTATTTTCGTAAACACACATAAAGCTATTATTTTTGCTTTATATGATAGCGGCCTAGCTTTACCCGCGGTTTCATCTGCGTCCACAAATTATGGGGACTCCAAAATAAAAAAATGTACGTACACGCATCTAAAGGATAATATTTTTCGCGTTTGCAACATTATTCGTTGATAATTCAACAGCATCATACCAGCCTTATAAAGTCCACTGCTGAACATTAGCCTCCCCAATAGGTTACATTCTATTGGGGGTATCTGTCCATATGAAAAATTATTACGGCGTGCGTGGAACAGGAACGCCTCATCGCCGCGGCCTGTCCCCTCTAGAAGACGGACGGGCGGCGATTTACCCATTACTCGCCGCCCACAAGCCAGCGCCTCCGGTGGCTGAGAGTCGTCTCGCGGCTCCTGACGTCTTCCCGAGACCCTGGGCCCTAAGCTTAAGTCCATGACAATCTATCATGTTAATAAACTAGGACAAATCCTACCATAACAATAGTATAAATAATCCATTAAACATTTCCGCGCACGCAACGGAATAATAACATTGCCCGTTTCTTTAACATCTTCTATTTATATTCCGCTCCAATTGGCCGTAGATGTTACGTAGTCGGAACCATTCCTAAATTAATGGACTTTCCAGCACAAAATTCAGTACAACTCAGAAGTTCCTGAGTTTAGGACGTTCAACCTTACCAACATACTTCAGCTTTACAATATCAAATATTACAGCGAAGAAAAAGAGAAGTTCGAAAACTATAAACAAACAAACTCTTTGGCTTTATAATATTAGTGCAGAAAAAAAAGTCGAAACAAAAAATGTCGGACGTTCTCACCGTCGCCATAAGTAGCACAAAACGTATTTTCTACTTTATTGTCCACTTCGCAGGCTCTAGTATTCTCTTTATCGAAATATATGAGCGTCAAGTCACCCGAAAGGCTCCATGCAGTGGTCTGAAACAAAAATATATTTCTTCTTTTAGCGCCTAATGAAAAGGACATTGCAAACATTTTCTGTGAGGCTAAATATGAAGTATTTTCGCTGTGAAGGTTTTGTAAGGAGTTGCGAGTAATTATTACGTTAAAAGATATAGTTTCAAATTTAAATTCAAAATCATTTATTCAAGTTTGGCTCAAAAGAGCTCTTAAGAAGGTCAAAACTTAAAAACTAGCGCGCCCATTCACTGCGGGCAGGAGCTTGATCGTAAAAGAACGGGCAAGAAAATCGTCAAGGTTAGTTTTTCTCCCGCCAGTTATAAAAAAATGTACTTAGTAGTATAACAATTTGACAAGTCTACAAAAACCTGCTTACATCTTCTGCAGTCACAAGATTTAAAATAAAAGAAGAAAATAACTCTTTTTTAAGTTATACGAGCATGATTACGAATAAACATAGTAGACATGAGCACCCGTTCACGAGTATGACGCATGAACCAGCCATCGTTTCGCTCAACCATATTTTAGGGAACGTAACGACCCGACGCATGAGGCCACCACCGCAAAGACAATATACTCAAGCTAGTTTTGTTTTATGAACATTTCAGAATACTTTATTTTTAACTCATTTTGCTAAAGTAATAAGCGCGTGCCGCTATTTACTTTATTCAAAATACTTGTTGTAATGTATAAGATGTACGTTCCGCACTGCACCCAAAATGGCCCAGCTAAAAACCAGCGCTAGAACATAGCATATGCTGAGTTGGGTCATTTTGGTGCATCATATAAACATTTGTAAATTGTTTTTAGTTTTTATTCTTAATTATATGATGCCAATAAACATATTTATTATTAAAATTCATTAGGTGTATTGTAAAATATATAGGGAAAGGTGTTAAGGGATCCACCAAGACCTGAGGAGCCCCATCCAACCTCACCTGCAAGTAGTGCTGCCGATTAACGTACGAGGCTCTGGCGAACATAACAGTGCCTGGTAAGCGGCAATAGGCTCGCTACCTATTACGTGGAACCTACTATATAATTGGCGAAGTGTGGGCGTATAATATGCCTCTGTCTACTCCTTCGGGGAAACAGTCGTGAATGTATGTATGTATGTAAAATATATAGCCCAAAGAGGGGGCAAACTGAACTAACAGTGGGCAAACTGAACTGACAGTGGGCAAACTGAACTGACAGTGGGCAAACTGAACTGACAGTGGGTAGCACGTAGAACTGACGGCCTTTGAAGTAAAAGAGTCTTAGAGTGGATACTCTTCGACAGAAAGCATTATGTAAGACGTCCCCCCGCAAGATGGACTGACGATATAATAAATCTCTCGTAAATTTTCGATCCCAAATACACAAACTCATTTACTTGATCTACTTTCTCACTTCCGATTAAAAATTTACAATGGCAAAGGCACGTCTTCCTTTTCGGATACTTTAGGATGTAAGAGAATATTTATTTATTTAATATGTCTCGCTGGAAATTTATGGATAAGACCACTGCTGAACATAGGCCTCCCCTTTAGCTTTTAATGCGGCAAATAGGCGGCCTCCAACGTGATCTTGCAACTCTTATCAGGTCATCCAGCCATCTTGCAGGTGAAATCAAATGGAACTTATTTGCCTCAACAGTCAGAAAAGGCCTATGCTCACCTCAAATTATATTTGCGATTCGTTTCGCTGTCAGATGATAATTAATTATCAATAAGACAGGATTCCGTTTCAGGCGTTAGAACGTAAAAAAAAGACAAAAAAAACCCTAAATAAAGCGATTTAAATCTTCAGACGTTACTAATCTCAAATTTCAACAAGCTCCTTTTAAATTTATGGGGATAAATAAGATATTTTTAGGGTAAAAAAGTTGCTAAGCCGTAAATTATCCAAATTCCTATCTCTAAACGCTTGGACAGGTCCCTTTTCTCACCTTGGTTTGTAAGAGGAGGCTTGTGATCAGTGGTGGTATAAAACTGGGCTCAGAGGATGCAATATATCGGCTAACTGGTAAATATCGATATTTAGAACCAGTAAGAAGCATGATATTTTTAAACTTGATTTTACTAAAAGTAATCTCGGAAAACATCCAGCAATGAAATAATACAAACGCAATGCAAATATCATTAAATGTTACGGAAATTGATATATTCACTCGCAGTCACACGAAGGTCAAAGTGATCTACTTAATTATTTAAAATCTACATAAAATTTATAAAGATAAGAACATCCTCACTAAAATTCTAAGGCATCATTCACCTGTTGCTATATTAACTACATATTACCTATTATTTATATTATGATTACAAATTCAAATTCAAATTCATATTCATTTATTCAAGTTTGGCTCAAAAGAGCTCTTATGAACGTTAAAACTTAAAAACTAGCGCGCCCATTCACGCGGGCGGGAGCTTGATCGTAAAAGAACGGGCAAGAAAATCGTCAAGGTTAGTTTTTTCTCCCGCCAGTTACAAGAATATGTACTTAGTCAACAATTTGACAAATCTACAAAAACATGTGTTCTGCAGTCACATGATTTAAAATAAAAGAAGAAAATAACTTTTTATTTTAAGTTATACGAGTATGAGTACGAATAAACATAGTAGACATCTGCTCATGTCTACTATGTTCAGTCCCCACTGGCGTATACAGTGTTAGTATCTATATTTTCAAAATATTGTTATGCCACTTTTGCATGCAGTGGCTTCCTATAAGTAAGACAGCATTTAGTTTTTTTTTTAATGCAAGTTTTATTGTATATTGTTATAATGTATGTTTTTTTGGTTGCCCATGTATAAATAAATAAAAAAAATCTCGACTTCGATTCTTCTTTGCGTTTCAATGGTATGTTCATTTAATATAAGTGTTGTCCATTGACAACCAACCTTTTTCTGCAGTAATCATGAGCTCGGACCGCTTACAGGTTTTAGGGCAGGTTATAAGGTTAAGCATGGTTTGGGGAGAGAAACCACACTCACACTGAACGTCAGAGTTATTGAAACCCAACCTGAATCGACTATTTTACATTGGCCGACCTGAGTACGAAGTCTGATCAAAGCGCCATTGTTTCAATAAAAGTTCAATAAAGAAATAACTTCCATCATACCATAGACTCAGCTGGTTCTCCAGGAGTTGTAGTCTCGTCCTCAAGACAAGCATGGGCTATGTCCTCATTGTAGGTGACAGGTTCCTCCAGAATCATCGCAGCCAGATCGTTGTGTGTTTCGTTGTTAGCAACAAAAGTGTAGTTCTCGTGTACTATAATTTTCTTTACCTGAAAGTATAAGTGAAGATATTGTGAATATTGTTATATGTCAAAAAATAATTAAGTTCTTCAATTTACAGAAAGGTTTAAAAAGCAATATAAAAACATCTACTTTTTTAGTTTGATATCGAGCGCTTCCGTGCTTCGGAAGACACGTTAAGCCCGGTTATCACAAAATGTGGTAGTCGTTAAGCCAAGTTAGAGGCCTAATTGGGCGGCTTGAAAAATTCTAACAGCTGGACGCCATACACCTGCCACCGCCAATCCGCACTGGGTCAGCGTGGTGGAGTAAGACCCAATACCCTCACACCTTCGTATGTGAGAGGAGGCTCGTGCTCAGTAGTGGGACGTTAATGGGCTGAGATGACATTATTAGTGCATTGGAAGAACCAAGTTAAGACCACCCTGTATAAGTAACAAATAAACTTCTTGTACTATTAGGCCGATACCCCATGGCAAAAACAACATCATTTCATAAATTTTGGGCAGAAAAGTTATAAATTGGAGATTTTTAGATAGGTTCCAACTGACGGTAGTTCTTCTACAACTGTGAAAAATATCAAATTACCCTCATTATATTTTCGCCTCCCCCGCTGATTTGCAGCGATGTTTTCCCCAAAATAACCAGGAACTTCTTGGGACTGTACGATTTTGCATACACACATCTTCCAGCTGGAAAAAAAAAATTTGAATAAACAAAAAATTGTCATGGATACCTTATAAAATATATATATAATAGATACCATAAAAAATAGTCGTTAATAACACACAACAAATTCGATTGCAGCGAATGCTTGAATTTGTAGCTATAATTTATTTAGTACACACAAAAATATACCAAATGGTCTAATAAACGACCGATATGGCGTGGAGGTCAGTATTCCCACACAGGACAAATCTTTGTGTGCATGAACATGAATATTTGTTCTGGTCTGGGTGTTTTCCTATGTATATTAAGTATGTATTTACAAAAAAATATATATATTGAAGTATGTTTATCCGTTGTTTAGTATTCATAACACAAGTTCTTAATGATACTTATCTTGGAACTAAATAATTGGTGAAATTGTCAGAATTATTTATATGTATTATATTTAAAGGATCCTATTAAGATCTGAGGAGCCCAAACCAACCTCATCTGCAAGTGTTGCACCTGCCAAACAACGGACGAGGCTCTGGTGAACGAAAAAGTTCTCGGCAATTGCCAATAGCCTATTACGTGGGAACAACAATATAGTTGACGAAATGTGGACGTATAAAATGCTTCTGCCTACCCTTCTGGGAAACAAGCTTGATATTATGTATGTTACCAGTTAAAACCACCCGTTCAGACAGCAGCGCGCCGTCACAGATGTAGTCAAACTGCTGGCTGGTCTGGTTCTTCAGGTAGATGGCGGCCACCCAGGAGAAAATGCCGCTGTTCACTATCATCTTACCGCCGTTGCAGCTTTCTACGGTCTGCTGGAAACAACAGCAGAAACAAGTTTAATCAGGTATCAGGTCTGGGCAGATGTCGGTGATTTTATAAAATTAAATCGCTATTAAGAAGACATTCAGGGTTCTAAAATGCGGTCAGACTGTCGGACAATTCTTGTAGGTATTAATAAACAGAACTTATCTCTAATAAAGGGTGTTTTTTTAAGCTAGATAGAACTTTAAATTGTAAAAAGTAACACAAAAAATTAAATTTTGATGAATCTTTTTTTTTAATTTGTTTCAGTATACTCTGACAAATCATCATGAATAGACTCACGCTTGAACAACGCTACGAAATTATCCAAATTTACTTTGAAAATCAGTCGTCGATTCGCGCAACTTATAGACGACTTCGTCATTTGTATGGCGTACATAATCGTCCATCTGAACAAGCCATTCGTCGAACTGTGGATAGATTTCGTACCACATACTCTCTATCTAGAGGATGCAATAACACCAGCACGTCGAAGGAATGTGCGTACTGAAGACAATATCGCCGCTGTAAACGAAAGTGTGGAAGAAGATCCAAATTTATCGATTCGTCGTCGGTCGCAGGAATTGGGGCTCTGTCCGTCCACTACGTGGAAAATTTTGCGCAAAGATCTCGGCCTACACCCGTATAAGATCCAGCTGGTGCAGGAATTGAAGCCACGAGACCATTATATGCGTCGTTTTTTCGCCGATTGGGCTCTAGAGCAGTTGACAACTGACCCGTTGTTTTATCGCAAAATTGTGTTCAGCGATGAGGCGCATTTTTGGCTTAACGGGTTTGTTAATAAGCAAAATTGCCGCATATGGAGTGAGACCAATCCACAACAGACCCTACAGACTCCATTACATCCAGAAAAATGCACCGTATGGTGCGGTTTTCACGCTGGTGGCATCATCGGACCTTATTTCTTCAAAAATGAGGCCGGAGCTCGCGTTACGGTCAATGGAGATCGTTACCGCACCATGATCAATGATTTTTTGTTTGAAAATATGGATGACATTGATCCGGAGGAGATGTGGTTTCAACAGGATGGCGCTACGTGCCATACGGCGAACGCAACCATCGACTTATTGAAATCAAAATTTGGCGATAAGTTGATTTCGAGAAATGAACCTGTCAATTGGCCTCCAAGGTCGTGCGATTTGACACCTCTCGATTATTTCCTGTGGGGCTACGTGAAGTCACTGGTTTATGCTGATAAACCAGCAACAATTGACGCCTTGGAGGCCAGCATTGTTCGTGTTATTCGTGACATACGGCCAGCAGTGCTCGAAAAAGTGACCCAAAATTGGACGTCCAGAATGCACTTCGTTAAGAACAGCCGCGGTGCCCATATGCCCGAAATCATTTTCAAATGTTAATGTTACGTATTGATCTTTTAAATAAAAAAAAAATTTGATTACAATTTAATTTTTTGTGTTATTTTTTACAATTTAAAGTTCTATCGGGCTTAAAAAAACATCCTTTATATATGAAAAACCGAGATACATTGAAGAGATAATTTTAATACCCTGCCCTTGTAGTAATTAATTAGAAAATAAGTTGAATGTAACGTTGGATAAAATACTCAACTGGTTTCAAACTCATAATTTAGAACTTATATATAGTTTATTGATTTTTATGGTTGTTTAATTTATAATGTATTTAATTGCTATATCTAATATAAGGAAGAAATGTGTTCCTATTTTAAACCCTTGCAGGGTTCATTTGAGGACAAAATATTATTTTTAAGACCTAAGTGTACACCAAATGAAACAATAAAGAATTATGATTATGATTATGATAACTTAATCTTAACAAATCTTTGTTAGGACTGGAACTAGACACGCATTTAAACTGGAAGAGTCATATACAAAAGCTTTTAAACAGAATGTCCTCCTTTATCTACGCACTACAACATCTTAAAAGAGTACCAGATTTTAAAACTGCACATACAGCATATTATGCTTATGCATATCTAGACATTGCTATGGTGTTATTATCTAAGGGAACTCCTATTATGTTGACAAACTTTTGATCCTCCAAAAAAAATGCATAAGGATATTAACCAACATTGATCAAAGGGAATCGTGTAGGCCACTCTTCATCAAGCACAAGATATTAACCATAAATTCTATCTACATTGGTAAATCTTGCAAATTTGTTAAAAAAAACATCCTATTTTATATTCGCCAGAGAAAATAATAAAAAGACACAACAGATATCAATATAAAATAAAAAATCCCTTTTCCTATTTAACATTTATAACATGACAATTAAAATATACAATCATATTCCTAATTCTATTAAAATTCAGAGAATGTAAACCTTTTCAACAATGGGCTTAAAACTTTTCTAATATATAATAAATGTTTTTACAGCTTTTAAAAAATTTTTAACATCAAAAATGATTCAAATGCAATTTCCTAATACTGTAAGTTATAAATAATAATAATAATTACTAATAATATGTTCTATAATGTTAAGTAAGTATAATAATAATTACAACTAATAATAATAAAATGTTACGCTAAGTTTGTATATAACCAGTAGTAAGCCCTCTTGAATTGCTGTGACCTCCCAGGGCGTCACATGTATACCGTAGTTTATGTACCACCTCGTTTTTGTAATGTGATATGCAATAAATGATTTGATTTGATTTGATTTGATATGATCAGCAGTGGACTTCAAATGGAATGACGATGATGATGACCCAAATAAATAATCATCATTATATCCTAGCCTTATCCCGGTTGCCCTAGACTTCAGCTTAGGGCCCGGGGTCTGCTCACTGGTTTAACCAGATTATAGCTGAATTTCCGTTATTACTGGAGCAACTGCCGTCTGACCTCCGCAACCCAGAGGAAAACATCATTCAATGGTTAAATTAGCTGTCAGGATATTAGAAGGCACTGACTTTCTAATAACGACTGCCATAGATGTTGAACGGACACCAAGACACGGGGCAAGTGATAATTACGCACATAAATTCGAAAAGTCATAAATTTCCCAGGGTTTGAACGATAGACCCTCTGAACTATAAGTCAATGGGTCTTGTTTATTGCACAAAAAAAGCCTTATGTGAAAAAGACGATGTACAAAGGTGGACTTATTTCTAAAAGAAATCTCTTCCAGTCAACCTTAACTGAAGTGGGAGAGATAGTTAGCGGGCATTAATAACACACAACAATATGATAATATTACACATTACAAAAATATGATATATGATACATATCAGATATATAAACCTACTTATATATATAAATAAATACAAAGAAAAATAAAAAAAACCAAAAATCATAATGACTAGCTCGATAGCAAGTGCTTCTTTAAGTTTGTCTTAAAAGACACAATTGACGAACTGTCCCGGACATCACTTGGCAACTTATTCCACAACTGTGCACCACGGGCAGCGAATGAATTTCGGAAGAATTTAGTATTAAAGGAAGGATACTCAAGTATTTTAGTAACACAGGAGCGCTTGGGACGGGATGTGGGAGACAGGTATGTAATCCTAATCGGAGACCTAGATAAATATACATATGAAAATGAATACGGCAGTATTATGAGTAAAGAAAATCAAAAACTTCTTATGTTAGTAAAACTTATTAAAATTTTATTGTTTCTGTTCAATTCCTCTGGCCTTCAAACGGAATCGCAAACAAAATACTATCATCTAAATATCAAAGTGCTCTCTGAATAATATCTCGACAAAACTTTTTTATAAAAACAAATGGCTGAGTATTACTCCATCTATAATAATAGACTCGCTTAATCTAGCAATAAAACCAGTCGAAAAGGCTATCCGACCGCTGTAAATGGCTCCATAATATAATATTTACGACCGTAAATAGCTATGGCAAATGAAATAAATTTAATTTTTGAATTTTATCATCCTATTGTGGGTGGTCGGTGTGAAATATAACGGGAGAGCGGTGTCGATAGTCGGGTGTCTATAGAAAGAAAGAAAGAAAGAAAGATTTGTTTATTAACTGCACAAGTAGGTACATAACAATTGTTGAGTTTCACAAAACTGAAATTGTGCAGTCAAAAGGTATTGCTTCAGCGTAATGCAACATTGTTATCGCTGCGCTGGTTTTTAAGCTACACCTCATGACGCAGTGGCATTAATAAAACTTAAACTAATAATAATTTTTGAAAAAAATTAAATTACACACAAAGTACTATATTCAATTTAAATCACAAAGACAAGAATACCGCCATATAGTTTCTTTTAAAATTAAATTACCCGCACGTCTTTGCTTCGTTTCGGTAGTTATTTATTAAGTAAATTAAGAAAGGGTGTATAGGGCTTCTACCAAGACCTAAGGAGCTCAAGCCAACCTCACCTGCAAATGGTGCCTGCCGATTAACGGACGAGGCTCTGGCGAACATAACAGTGCCCGGTAAGCAGCAATAGGCTCGCCACCTATTACGTGGGACCAACTATATAATTGGCAAAGTGTGGGCGTATAATATGCCTCTGCCTACCCCGTCGGGGAAACAGGCGTGAATGTATGTATGTATGTATTATTAAGTATTTATATCTTGGGTTATATTATTGAGGAGATCATGAATATTGTTAATGCAATTCAATTGCATTGTATAGCTTTACAGACAAATGAAGATTGTAATTACAGTACCTAACCAATTGATAATTTAAAAGAGTTTCTTGCTAGTTCTTTTTTATAGAGCGGTGGCTCGGAACTGGCACTTAGATTCTCTTACACTTAAATATTTTTTGTTTTTTTATTGTTTCTAACATAGCATGTAAGTGAATCTAAGCTTAGTGATTTCATTGTAATCATATTTCGATCGTTTTTATTTTATTTTATATTTATATTTAATTTTGACGTTTTTAATTTTTTCAAGTTTTATTTAAATTATTAAGTTTGAGGTTTTAGTCGGCATCTCCAATTTTTCTAGTTACATTGTGGGCTATGTTACTCAGATATACCTACAGCATACTAGTGGTGAAAGAGTTATGGAAATCCGTCCATTCGTCTTTGAATTAATTCGTAACAAACATATAAACAAAACATAAAACTTTTCATAGGAAAAACCAATTTTAATATTAGTAAAATAGTATAGAATAGATTACATTTTTCGCACTGGGTCCACGTGGTAGAGGACATGAACCCCTCTCGTCTTAGTTCCTGAGAAGTGGCCCTTGTTCAGTATGGCGATGTAAAATCTAAAGTAAGTAAAAAGTTCTTTATTTCATAAACTATTACATAGCATTTGAAAACGTCGAAATAAAATATGAATATAAATTTAACTAAATACAACTACACTGAAATCAAGAAGCTTAGATTCACTTAAAAATTAAGTGTAAGTGAATCTAATGCCAGTTCCGAGCCCCCGCTCTGTGAGAAGAACTGACAAGAAACTCACAGGCTATGCTCTTTAAATTATCAATCAAAAATAACAATACGGAACTGACACAGTGAATATTTGAAGATATTGAAAGGGTCCCCAGATGCCGTAACCAATAAAGTAGCACTAAGGGAACCTTTCATCACAGTCAAGTAATGTAAAACTAAGCTGAATTTGTACAATAGGGGATGGTCACGACAATGATCTGGTTGACTTTTTATTCTTAATTACACAAATACAAGTTGAAAATGTTAAGCCCTAGCTTGTTTATCCGATAAGTAATCATTATGGGCTGAGATGATGGCTGTGCTCCGATTTAAAAGGTGCTGAATAACTGACGAAGGCGCACTGCTGCATCATCATATAAGCCTTATGAAGTCCACTGCTGAACATTAGCCTCCCCAATAGATTACATTATATTAGCCCATAATCACCACGCTGGGCAGGCGGGTTGGTGATCGCAGTTGAAGCCAGTAGTCAGGATGACGCTGCTGCCCATCATGCGGTAGGATTTCTCTTCGTCGCCTCTTACGACTCCCCGTGAGATGAGACGGACTGGCACTATTCTGCTGCACTAGCCGTAATATAATTTTTCTTTTATCTTAGGGGCTATCCATAAATTACGTCTCACGTTAAGCGGGTGGGAAGGGGTTGACGAAGTGTGACATGGTGTGACAAGGGGATGGAAGGGATCCTAATTTCGTGACGTAACACTTCAAAATCCAGGTCCTATGAAAATTTTTGAACTGCTGTTTTGATATAATTATTTCGAAATATGTGACATCACACTAAGGAGGGGAGTGCCCCACAAGTGTGACCAGCTGTGACAAGGACGAAGGGGGGGTCAAGAAATTACGGAATTCTTGTGACATATTTTATGGATGACCCTTTAGCTGAGATATGTATTGCTTGAGAACACTTTTAATTAACAAAACAATAGTGTTTCGTGTAAATTAATACTATTATATTCACACATTCAAAAATTAACCTTCACGTTTCCACAAAATTCTTTAGAACAACGAAAAATTTCGTCAATGTCAATTAACATTTTAATGTCTTGTTTTGATTTTGCCACGGCAGTAGGTATGTTAAAACTATGCCTTTATTATCTTTCTTGACACCATCACTTATTTTTTTTTATTAACGGAAGCTATTCATGATGGCCGAGTGAAGGAAATATTGGGAGGAAAAGAGGACCGGAGGAGGAGGAGGATTTTTTTTTTTGTAATGGAAGTACAAAAAAAAAATCCAAAATTTATATTGCTTATCTACACTATAGAGGGAAGATTTGTATTTTTGTATGTAACGAATAAACTCAAAAAGTAGTAGACCGATTTTAATAATTTTTCATTAGAAATCTACATTATCACTGAGTAACATAGGCTAAATTTTAATTTGGAAAAAAAAGGGTTCCGTAAGATATGTGGGTTTTTCGGACACAAAGTGTAAAAAATCAACCAGAACAGTTACTCATTTTGCGTACGCTGCCTAAACTATAAAAGACAGAACCACAAAATGTACTAATTAATTGTAGATCCTATAAATATCTACTATAAAGTCCGCGACACACTATACCTAGAGTCGAGTGAGGCACAACAACCATTTTTTTATTTAAAAATCTTGAATTTTTTTTGGACTACATTTTAACGCATTTATTTTACTTATGCTATTAATCCTTATCAAAATAATATTTATACAAAATAATAATATTTCATCACTAAGTGCAGTTGGTGTAGATAATATTTAGTCTTGAAGTTATCAAAATTGCACGATTGGTTTTGAAGTTAAGGCGAAATTAAATTATTACGATTTCTGTTGCACGGCGCCCTGTCACTGGTCGGGGCTCCCGACCGCGATAACAAATCAGTTTATTTTGTTACCTGAAAATAATTTAACGTCAAATGTTGTTTATAGAGAAGCTCTACAATAATCGCTTTAGTTATCTATCCCAAAACTACAGGTTGCACTCCGGGACTGCCGGTAGGAGTGAACAATTAGTATTAATTACATTTAAATATTTTCATCATTAACAACTTTAACATCCACGTAAAGACAATCTATGCAGCCTGCGAAAAATGATTGCGTCGTCGATGTTAGTGTCGGTGTCTGTGAATTGACCTGGGAATCATTTTCAGTAACCGACATCCACGCGGGCGGTGCCGCGGGGGACCGCTAGTATTAAATAAATAAACAACTACCTGTTATAAATAGAGTCTGGTTCTCTATACTATGTGGCTTAGCGTCCCTTTTGAATACGAAACCACTCGATTTTATAGTTACCCTTTAAAGTACTGAACTCTGAATCCTTTAGTTCGGTGATCATTTCCAACCACTTTATATTATGCTCATAATATATATCGCACATGAGATATATATTTTGACAACCGATATGGCGTTGAGGTCAGTATACCTGCACTTCACTCCAGAGGTCGTGGGTTCGATTCCCACACAGGACAAATCTTTGTGTGCATGAACTTGAATATTTGTTCTGGTCTGGGTGTTTTCCTATGTATATTAAGTATGTATTTACAAAAAAAAAGTATGTAAGTATGTTTATCCGTTGTTTAGTATCCATAATGATACTTATCTTGGAACTAAATAACTGGTGTAATTGTCTGAAAATATTTATTTATTTATATTTATTTTATTTATTTATATGAGCATAATCATAATTTATGAGATATATATGAGCATAATCCTCACATTTAGATTAATATTTAGACCATTTTTTCAATGGGCCGTCCTGTGGGTATTGCAAACAAAGCCACCGGCTGTCGCTATATTCAAATAAACATTAATTCTATGTTCATTGTAGGTCCGTCTCTGATTTCCAATACAATTGGAGGGCCCCACAAAAGGGCAGGGGCCATGCAAATCATTCGTCAGAGATTCAATAGAAAATTGTTTTCGCGCGTTCCTGAAACGCCATTTTTTGCTCGTATTTTCGTAGAGGAATGATTGATTCGCAAGTCTGCTGGCCATGCAATTGACTGTCGGATACACGGGCCGATAGGACAAAAGTTTATTTTTCTCATTGATAATTAATATTTCAACGCGTTAGTTTTTAAGTTGCATTTATAAGAGATTGATTTCATACGGGAAGCGCTCGTAGCTCTGCGGTGCTCGGTGGTCGGAAACGATCGCCGAAGTACAGCAGAGTTTACAGAGGTCAGTCCTTGGATGGGTGACCGTTCGTGTGGCATTTGATATCGAGCGCTTCTGTGCTTCGGAAAGCACGTTAAGCCGTTGGTCCCGGTTATCACTAAATATGGTAGTCGTTAAGCAATGTTAGAGGCCGGCTTGAATAATTCTAACAGCAGGACGCCATACACCTGCCTTCGCCAATCCGCACTGGGTCAGCGTGGTGGAGTATGACCCAATACCCTCACACCTTGATATGTGAGAGGAGACTCGTGCTCAGTAGTGGGACGTTCATGGGCTGTTATGATGATGATATGATGATTTCATACAGGCTATTCTAATATGAATGATTTTGTAAGGGATGGGAAATATGAACACCGAAATTAAGCCGAAGCACACGGAAAGTGGCCGTCGCGATCGCGGTATGGAAGCTACTAAAAAGCAAAGGCGTGCGCTCGCCTGCATACTAATTTCAATCTACCCCTCATGTAATAAAGTCGCGGACGGCAACTACCTGTGTTTATTTTTATTGAATTAATATAAAAAATATAAAATTAAGCAACCATACTCATCTACTATAGGTAGAAACACAAAACTATAGGTAGGTGTGTGTGCGTCGCCTACAGACTTAAAACATGAATATTGTTAATGTTATATTATATTGCATTGTACTTATAGCTTCACCGACAAATGAAGATTGTAATTCGAGTACCAATCCAATGGATAAATAGCAAAGCTAATTATTTTTTGTTTTTTAAATTGTTTTGTTGCGTATAAGTGAATCTAAGCTTCGTGATTTCAGTGTAATAATATTTTGGTATTGTGTTGACTGCGTTTCTCATTGGTTCACATTATAATATTTATAATGATCACTGTAACTTCTAATTTTAATCAAATTTTATCACCTGTTTCTAATTGCGCATTAAGCTAAGACTTTTGTAAAAGAATGCACACAAAGATTTGTCCTGTGTGGGAATCGAACCCACGACCTCTGGAGTGAAGTGCAGGTATACTGACCTACAAGCCAGGTCGTCAAATTCAAACAAGTTATTCGCAGTATCCCAGTTTTATGCCGGTTGTGCCCTATTGAAGCTGAAGGGTCTGCTCACTGGTCTGACCAGATTTGGCTCCAGTTATTACACGGAGTGATTGCCGTCTGACCTTCGCAACCAATAAGGAAACATCATTTGAGGACCGACATGGCGTAGTGGCGAGAATACCTGCAGAAGGTCAAATCTTTGTGTGCATAAACATGAATATTTGTTCTGGGCTGGTGTATGTCTATGTATATTGAGTATGTATTTACAAAGAAAAAAAGTATTTATGTATGTTTATCTGTTATTTAGTATCCATAACACAAGTTCTTAATGATACGGCACATGCTAAGTAGATACCTTTTCATAATCGTGTCTCCAGTTTCATATTATTTTTTCTTTTAATTTTGTAAATGGTTACGAATAAACTGAATTGTAAACTCAGTGTGGGACACAGAGGAGCTATTAAGCCATATTTCATTTAAGATAGGTGGTAGCACAAGAGCCCAACAGATTTTCCCTTTACCAGCCTGCAGTAATAACGTTGTGTACAATGATCCTATATTCCGAATGTATAGGTCCTATAATGTCGTCGCTAAGGAGTTGGATATATTTTCAATGTCGCATGGATCATTTTTCAATTTTTTAAATTTATATAAAAGTAAATTGTAGTTATTTATTGTCAGTGGATTTTTATGTTTAAAATTTATATTTTTTAATAATTTATGTGTCTGTGTATTTTTTTGTTATTTTTTATACTTGATTGCATATGTATGTGTGTACTTAGAATAAGTGAATGCCGTATTCAGCTGTAATCGGAGTGCAGGTTTAATTATACAGTGTTTAGTTTATATAAGAATAATGATTCCTGATGTGTACTCTGTTGCTGTACCATAAATAAATAAACTAATGATACTTATCTTAGAACTAAAAATAACTGGTGTAATTGTCAGAAAATATTTATTATATGGTTAAACCAGCGGTTAGGATATTAGAAAGCACGGACCTCCGGTTTAACTGCCAAAGATGGTCATGACAGGACCGGACCAACGGCTTAACGTGCGTTCTGAAACACGTTATTCAGTATTTGTTCAGTATTACGAGTTATTATGATAAATGTGAAGTTATCATCTCAAGACATTAACGTCCTACTAAGTTCAGACCTTCAGGCCTCTTCAATTGCACTTTAATACTAAGACCATTGTATATAATATACTTTATATGGAAAAAACTAATTGATATTTATAAACTTTACAACACCCGAACCAAAAAGCAGGATAATGAAATCAAATCCCATTTGGTTCTTTGTTTGAATTGTGTTTTGAAATTATTTTGAAACAATTATTTACACGCTGGAGGTGAAAGAGCTCTGCGGTGCTCGGCAGATGAAAACGATTTCAAACGATTACCGAAGTTAAGCAAGTTTACTGAGGTCAGTCTTCAGATTGGTGACCGTTTGTGTGGCATTTGATATCGAGCGCTTCGGAAGGCACATTAAGTCTTTGGTCCCGGTTATCACAAAATATGGTAGTCGTTAAGCCATGTTAGAGGCCTAATTGAGTGGTTTGAAAAATTCTAACAGCAGGACGCCATACACCTGCCTCCGCCAATCCGCACTGGGTCAGCGTGGTGGAGTATGACCCAATCCCCTCGCACCTTGGTATGTGAGAGGAGCATCGTTCTCAGTAGTGGGACGTTAATGGGCTGAGATGATGATGATTAACAGGCTAAGATAATTATGGTAAATAAATATATAACACCCATAGGGGCATCTTAATTGGCTAGCGCGCTGAAGCTAGTAACTTAAAGTGTTATGCAAGTTAATTTACAAGAAAACCTATTAAATTTAACGCCCCATCAGAGTTGAACGATTAATCAATATCTTTGATGCATATATTGTGAAAGAACACTTCTTTTAACTGTTACAACCGTGTTAACATATTACTAATTGCATATTGCCGAAGCAACATTACATACACACGTAATATATAACATCAATAATTATTGTTATTTATATACAAATAAAATTTAAGTTTATGTTTGAGATGTCTACATAAGAGCTTTATACTTTGTTTTTGACGACCGATATGGCGTTGAGGTCAGTATACCTGCACTTCACTCCAGAGTTCGTGGGTTCGATTCCCACACAGGACAAATCTTTGTATGCATGAACTTGAATTTTGTTCTGGTCTGAGTGATTTCCTATGTATATTAAGTATGTATTTGCAAAAAAAAAAAAGTATTTAAGTATGTTTATCCGTTGTTTAGTATCCATAACACAAGTTCTTAATGATACTTATCTTGGAACTAAATAATTGGTGTAATTGTCTGAAAATATTTATTTATTTATACTAGCTGGTGCGTGCGTCGTCGTCTGCACAATATTATTACTTATTTCTCATAAATATAGGTTCTCCAAAATTTTGATGCCGTTTAAAAAACCTCAAATGCGCCAGGTCACAAGCGCTCTAACGGGTCATGGTAGCTTTAACATAAAATGTTTGCATAAATGTTAGAATAAAATATTTTTTAATAGTAAGAAAAAAAATAACCTCAACCTAACCCAAAAAGAGATTCTTATACTTCTCTTTTTGGGTTAGGTTGAGGTTATTATCTTTCTTATCATTAAAAACATTTTATTATAATAGTTGCACCCCACCTAAATTAGTTTGGACCAGGCCATACTAGTCTGTCCTAAAATCGGGTTTGGCCGGTAACAGGTATAACAAACAGTCCTCTGTGCAGAGCATGCATGGGGACTGAGGAGACAGCCGCACACGTCTTGCTGGAATGCAGGGTTGTGGCTGATTGCCGTAGAGGTTCCTGAGGATCACAGGCAGCCTTCCGGAAGCCTTCAGTTAAGGCGCTGATAAGATTCCTGATAAGATAAGACGCAAAATGGACGCATGGGACGTCTAATTGACATTTGATGACCGATATGGCATGGAGGTCAGTATACAAATATAAAATTAAATTAAATAATCCGCCACTCCGGCAGGCTCGGCCCCCTGCACTGGCGCTTCGCCCCTTTTTCAACAGCGGCGGGCGTCGTCGGAAGATTTTTAATGGGTAGGACTGCGGTGATCGCGTCTTTCGCAGTGAGCCCCACACCCCCTCCCGGTCTCCCCCTTTGGCCGGGAGACAGTGCGTAAATGCATTTTGTTACCGACGTAAAAAAAAAAAAAGGCTTGGCCCCCTCCCCGACCACCACCCAGAATTTAGAAATTTCGCTTTTAATTATTGCAGTCTTAAAAATAGTAAAAAAGAAACATTAAATACTTACAAGCGTCGTAATGTTTTGAATAAGCCTTGTCAGATCATTGTCAAAGCGATGGTTTATAGTTTGTTCTATAACATTTTCTATATCTTTCTCTCCTTGTGTTATCTGTTCATTCAAATCATACACAGGTGATATTGTAGGCACATATTCGACATACTGATTCGTAGTGTCCTTATATAATTCAACGTAATCTACTATAGGATAGTCTGTGCTGTTGTCGTCTGAAATATCATAGAATATATCTCTAAAATCATCGTCAAACACTATTTCATTATCTTTTGTACTTTCTGTACTGGCCTCTGTAAGATTAACTGAATCAATTTCACCTTGAAGTACATCTAATATGTTTACGCTACTTTCGTTGTCAATTTTTGTTTCTTCAATTTTCGGTATTTCTTTATTGATTAATTCAAATGTTCTGACGCGTATTTTTGGTTTCTGAATACCTTTCTTCTCAGTGTTTGTAAGTAGTATTATGCCACTCTCTCCTGTTCTTACTACGTCAATAGGATCAGAAACTGTGACGTTAACGTTTGTTAGGTTTCTGACGATAGTTTGATTATTGGTTTCCAGGTCAAACTTCGGAAGCAATACTGTACCAGTTTCTCCTGTGCGCAGTATGCCAGTGGAATCAGAAAATGTATCGTCAGTTTGTCCTATCTCGCCGTCGTTATTCACTTCCTCGATTTCTTTATAGACAACTGGACTTTCATCTGCCTCTGTAGTGTCGGCCTTTACATTAAACGCCTTGACGAATATTTCTGTATCATTGTATTTTTCTTTTACAGTAGGAAAATCTTCTAAAACATCGTCTACTGCCTTTTGAATTATGCTACTGATATCAGTAAATATACTCTCAGCCTCCTCACCCTTATCCTCGATAAAGTAAGTCACATTTTGTTTGAAATCGTCGATATTGTCTCGTATTTCGCTCGTTTGGTTTTTATTGAAAAACACATTGAGAAACGCGTCGAAACACTTACTATAATCATCACATTCACACGTAACGTCCGCAAGGAACAATGCACTAATGAAAAATAAATATCCGTAATACATTTTATGTATGTTGAGTTCACAAGCTTGCCGTCCGAGTTCTTCGTGAGCTCGGAAACAAATGCTCGTGAGACTATCAGATCTCAAAGCTAATTATGTGATGTAATCATTGTCTTATTTTGTAGTTCTTATAACGAGGGTTATAAAGTTTAATTCGTGTTATGTGTAACTGCTTTGGTGATTGACTTTGATGGATTGGTCAGGTTTTTGATGTTAGTTGCACGATTGCAGAGCGCTAAGGCTTTTGTAAGCTTTCGCGGATGACCTCGATGCTTTAAATACAATGTATGTGTAACTTTAAACTGTTTTTTTCTACTGTAGGTGGCTATAATTTATTTAAGTTAAGGTAGTTTATTTAAGTTGTTTAGGTATTATATATTTTTGCTGTAAATAAGAATATTTAAATTGTTTTTTTGACGTTTTCAAGTACTATGTAATAGTTTATGAAATGAAAAGATTTTGATTTTGAATATCTAAAGTTAAACCAGTATTTAAACTATTGCTGTCACTTTTATCTGATTAAATAAATACAGTGACAGCATTAGATTCAAACCTGGACTAAATCCTTCTTATCTTGAAGTTCAAGTCTTGTCAATTGAATTTATTTAAACATATTTACCCAAAGAGGTAGGCAGAGGCATATTGCACACCGACATTTCGCTAATTACTAATTAATTTTGTCCCCACGTAATAGCTTACGAGTCGCTGCTTGCCGGGAACTGTAATTCGCCAGAGCCTCGTCTGTTGATGGCAGGTGCACCACTTGCAGGTGAGGTTTGGCTTTAGTTTCTTGGGTCTTGGCAGCACAAATTACTTTATTATCCGAATCACTATGTAGATAATAATACATTTTATCACAATCTATTCGTGGTTTAAGTGTCGCCATGGACCATATAATTAAAAACTTAATGTATTTTATAGTTGATTGATTTTTATGGTTGTTTAATTTATAATGTATTTAATTTCTATATATAATATAAGGAAGAAATGTGTTCCTATTTTTAATTGTTTTACCCTTGCAGGGTTCATTTGAGGACTAAATATTATTTTTAAGATCTAATTGTACACCAAATGAAACATTAAAGAATTACGATTATGATTATGACCTACGTTATCTGCACATTTTAAGGCTTATGACAAAACCAGATCTAAATTAAGACCAGGTTTCTTCTTTATTTCTTTTAAATAAAGGCTTCGTGCGTCTAGCACATTTAGCGAGTGTCATGTAAGTGATATATTAAGAATATATAATTCATAGTAAATGAGAATGAGTGGTGATAAAAATGATAAATGGTAAATGAGATACCCTCCCCTAAGCCCCTTGAGTCCTCAGTAAAGATGTGGGACTATACTGAGATCTCACATGGACTACTGGAAAGAAAATTTGAAAAGTGATGTTGCACTGTTTTGTTTGATATCAACTCTCATGTATGTTCACAAACACTTAACGGTTAATAATCCACCGTTATTAGTTATTACACATTAATGTTAGAAATATCACAAATTTTAGAAAATAAAACAAAACTGCAGACATAACGCTTCACTTTCCCGCCAAGAAGTCCTAGACCAGGTTTAAAAATAGTGCTGTCACTTTCATTTTATAAGATGAAGACAGTGAGAGTTCTATTTTTAAACCTGATGTAACTTTAAACCTCGTTTTGTAATAAGCTCCTGTTTATCGATAATTTTATTCAAAACCGCTTTAGCGTGGAGGTCAGTCATACCTTCACTGCGCTCCTGAGTGCATCAACATGAATATCTATTTTTGTCTCGGCGTTTCCTATGTATAAATGTTAAGTATATCTTCATTAGTGACGACCTTATTATTTATATTATTTGACGACCGATATGGTGTGGTGGCGAGAATACCCGCTCTCCGCTCCTAAAGTCGTGGGTTCGATTCCCACACAGGACAAAAATTTGTGTGTATAAATATGAATATTTGTTCTGGTCTGGGTGTTTTCCTATGTGTATTAAGTATGTATTTACAAAAAAAAAAAGTATTTATGTATGTTTATCCGTTATTTAGTATCCATAACACAAGTTCTTAATGATACTTATCTTGGAACTAAATAATTGGTGTAAGTGTCAGAAATATTTATATTTATATTTATTTATCTTATTATTTATTTATTTATCCATGTATATCTATTAAGTATATCTTCATTAGTACGAGTATGTGTATCCGTTATTCAGTATTCTTAATGATAATTATTTTGGAACTAAATATTCGGAGATAAATATTTTATTTTTTCCAAACCTGTGATCTCACCTTCGTGTGGGACTTGTGAGAGGAGGTCGTGTTATAAAATATAGATAGGCCTCCACCGGTCTCCACCTTGACGTGGTAGGGGGGCTGAGTACCTTCCGGTAGGGCGGAGGAGTCGTCAGAGAAAAGGTAATGCCCAGTGACCGGTGACTCTGGGTGCCCTTCGTACTGAATATCGGGGACCCAAGAGGGACCTGTTGTGGACCCAGCAAGCGGGCCGATCAAGCAGCGCCAGGAGGTACTTAGGCAGCGGGGGCAGGGGGCCCCTGCTGTCATACAGGGGCCCCTCTCTGAGAAGTCAGCAACGCACGCTATGGTCGACAATAACGTACGTATCATGTACGTATTTTTGTATGTTGGTTTATTTTATTTAAATAATAGTATTTATTTCTGTTTTTGTTTATCAAAAAATAACTACGTATGTATATACATACATTTAAGTTATTTAATTTTAATCACTCTCCATCCTAAAGTTGCGTGGAAGAAATCACTGAAAGCGATAAGGCCGCCAATTGTATCGCTTTTCTTTTCCAATTGTTTTCTTGTTTTATCCTTAATTTGGTGTACAATAAAGATTTTTCTATATATCTATTACGAATAAACATACATAAATACTGTTTGTATTATAAATACATATAGGGAGCGAATGACACTCCCCACCAAAGGGAAGATGCGCGGCCCACCCGATGATGGTTAGGTGTTGTCTACTTACATACTTAATATACATAGGAAAACACCCAGACCAGAAAAAATAATCATGTTTTTGCACACAAAGAGTTGTCGTGTATGGGAATCGAACTCACGACCTCAATAGCTGACTGCAGGCATATTCGCCTCCTCGCAATATCGGTCGTCAAGTATGTAATTTCCATTTGTTAAACAACAGTCGTATTGTGGAGTTACGTTATTTATTTCCGACAATCTATTGGTAAATAAAACAGGTATTTTATTTGCACGAGTATCGGAAAACTATAAAACCGCAGAGTAAACTCGGTACACTCCATCTGTAGGAGATGAGATCCTGTTTATTTTTCCCTTTAAAGTAATAAGAAAGCGTACTTCAAGACTTACATATGAAAATTTTTAACATAGATACATACATTCACGCCTGTTTAGGCCCGGGCTAGGCAGAGGCACTATGCGTCCACACTTCGCCAATTATAAAGTTGGTCCCACGTATTAGATGGCGAGCCCAAAGCCGCTTGCAATGTACCCAGAGTATACAATAATTATGGTGACAGAACTATAAAAAAACGGCTTCCATACCTTATAAATAGTATACCTAAAGCCATTAGAATGGAAACAAACAAAAATAAGTACAAAACAAATTTAAAAAAACACTATATTAGTTTAAGTGAAAAATCGTAATTTATTTATTTATAAAATTAGTTGTAATGTATAAAATAGTATAAAAGAGACTGTGACCCACAGACAAACCAGTCAAACGGTTTTGTGGGATATGTTTGTATATAACTTGTATTATTTAAAGGAAATAAACGTTTTATCTATCTACTGGCAACTGTTACGTTCGCCAGAGCCTCGTCCGTTGATCGGCAGGTGCACCACTTGCAGATGAGGTTGGCTTGGGCTCCTCAGATCTTGGTAGGATCTCTATGCTATATAATAAGTTTTACGAGACCATTTTCATTAGTTTTGTAATCTATGTCTTCATCATATCCTAGCATACCAAGATAATTCCTGGTTGCCCTAGACTAAAGCTTAGGGCTTAGCGTCTGCTAACTGGTTTAACCAGATTTGGCTGAATTTCAGTTATTACATGGAGCTACTACCACCTGACCTTCACAACCAAGAAGGAAACATTATTCTAAGATTACATCAGCTTTCAGAATGTTAGAAAGCACTGACTTCCTAATAACAACAGCCATAGATGTTCATGAAAGCCGGAACCAACGGCTTAACGTGCTTTCCAAGGCACAGAGCAAATAATAATGACGCATATAACTTCGTAAAGTGATAGATGCGCCACCAGGGTTTGAACCCTAGACCATTTGAATTAGAAGTCCATGGGCCTCGCTACTGTAAGTGTATATCTAACATGAAACACGAAAGAAATTATCTAAACTTAACTAAAAATACATTTTTGAAAAGGTCCAGTTTAAATGAAATATGTAGTATGAAATATATTTCTAAAGTTATCTGTCTAAACTGTTGGTTAAAAATTAAATAAAGTGCAAAACATAAGTACATTTTATCATTTAAACTCACATTTTTAATAAAAGCTAGTTTTATAATAAAATATGAAATATTTTCAACGTTCGCAGAACATCGCAATTGCAAGTAACAATATTCTACTGACAGAAAAATAGCAGCAATATATTTCAATCTCGAGTATTTGCCTACACTGAAGCCTCAGAACGAGTTCTCTACAATATGTCAGCTTTGTGTTACTACTGTTACGAAAGTGTAATGTTCCTTTCTATTGCTAGAAAATTTATTGCTAAAATACTTTCAGTATTCGTATCATAGCATAAATAAATTTAAATTAACAATAAAACGCAAGCTGTCTTTAAAGGGATATCTACTATTCTATCAAAGACTACATGGCTGATAAAAATGCTTGGGATTAAACTGCCGTTTCATACAGGCTATTTTATTAAGAATGACTTAAAACATGAATATTGTTAATGTTATATTATATTGCATTGTATAGCTTCACAGACAAATGAAGATTGTAACTAACCAAATGATAATTTAAAAGAGCATAGCCTGTGAGTTTCTTGCTAGTTCTTACAAAGCTGTGGCTCGGAACTGGCTTAAATATTTTTTGTTTTTTTAATTGTGTGATTGCAAGTGAATCTAAGCTTTGTGATTTTAGTATAATTATATTTTGATCGTTTTTTTATATTTGTTAAAAATGTTGACGTTTCCAAGTACTATGTAATAGTTTATGAAATAAAAATTTTTGAAGTTTTTTCTCCTTTGCTGGTTTGTACATGTTAGTGGTTCATAATTTTTAATAAATAAAAATATGGGCCGTCTGCGGTTTTGTCCGCATGCTCCCCAGTAGTTTGATATTTTTGCATTAAGGTAGGGAGATATGTGAGGTCGCTAAACTTAGGCTTATTCAATTTGATTGCTCTTTGTCATTTTGTACGAAAAAATATGAAAAAATAAGACATAAATCACAACATATAACACATGAGAACGTGTGGATGAAAATAAAATAACCAGTTTTCATATTATTTCAATATTACATTATGTAAATTTGCGTCTCCCCTTTTTTTTCTGCCTTTTTACTTCAAAGCTATTAATCGCAAGTATTTTTAATGACTCTAGGTTATTAGTAGATTAAATATCGTAGAGACCGTTTGGTTGTTTATGCTAGTTTCAAATATTTTTTTTTGTTGATTTTTTATATACAATCCATTTGGAATCCCTTCTGCCGCGAGCGGGGAGACGCCTTGCTACGCTTTTAAAAGCGACATCAACCGTTTCATTTTAAATAAAAGCATAGATAGAGCTTAATTTCATCAGAAATACCTACCTGTGAAAGTTCCGCCAATATCCGTCCAGAAAAAGACAGACAATTTTTTTAAAGTGTTTTTTTATATGTACCTTCCGTGTTAGTTTCATGTAAATACATACACACAGACAATCACGCCTGTTTCCCCGAAGGGTAGGCAGGGGCATATTATACGCCTGCATGTCGCCACATGTTGTTTTTCCCACGTAATAGATGACGACCCTATTGCCGCTAACCGGGAACTTTTATGTTCGCCAGAGCCTCGTTCGTTGATCGGCAGGTGCACCACTTGCAGGTTAGGTTGGCTTGGGCTCCTCAGATGTTGCTGGGATCCCTATACACCCACAGTTTCATGTGCATGTCATAATAAGACTCATTTTGACATTACGAACAGAAACTTTAATTTTACATATCTATATAGAAATAATTTTGAAATAGTTGTAAACCTTGTAAAACATAACAATGTTGCATAGTTAAAGCTGCATTACGCTAAAGTAATGCTTTTCGACTGCACAATTCAGACTAGTGAAACCTTTACAATTGTGCAGTCAATTAATGTATCTTGCTATTCTTTCATTCTTAATAATAATAAATAAATAATAAATATTTTCTGTCAATTACACCAATTATTTGCTATCGCTTGCACCGTACGTCGGAAAGAAAGTTAAGCCGTTGGTCCCGGCTGTCATGAACATCAATGGCAGTCGTTATTAGAAAGTCAGTGCCTTCTAACATCATGACAGCTAGTTTAACCATAGAATGATGTTTCCCTCTGGGTTGCGGAGGTCAGACTGCAGTCGCACCATGTAATAACTGAAAATCAGTCAAATCTGGTTGAACCAGTGAGCAGACCCTGGGCCCTAAGCTTAAGTCAACCGGGATAATGCTAGGATATGAATAATAATAAGTTCTTCATTCAAGTAAATTATACCCATGCACAGAAAAGAAACCAAAAAAAATGCGAATACTTACAGTTAATTTTAAAACATGATATTGAAAATAAGCGAAATAATAATTAATAAAATGTTTCAAAAGAAAAAACATAAATTTAAAAAAATACTTTGTCTTACTTTTTTAATTTCTATTTCTGCAAAGCTACAAGTTTATACAAACAATGCTTACATTATTATCTGGCGCAATCAATTTAAAGTAATGTGTATAATCAATGATGTTTAATGTTTGTATATAATGTTGTATTATTGTTAGTTTTAACTCGTGCTATGTACAATAATTGTAGATAAAGACTTATTGTTGTATAGCCTCATTGTTGTCTAGCCTATTGTAATCTAGCCCAATTTTGATGTTATTTCACCTTATTTTAATAATTTTAACGATGATTATTTGTCCGTGGACCTAAATATAAATAAAAAAAAGTATATCGATATTTCATGTTCCCTTTTGAGCATAAAACCAGTAAAAAAGTAAAGCAATATAGCGATATCACACATAATTAGTTCTTCTAGAAACCACAATCAATGAAGTAGGTATTTTAACAATGTGACACACAAGACATAATTTCATATTACTTGGTGCATTACAACATGTTTTGTTTGTTGTAGGTTATTGAATATACCTGATTATTGCAATAAATTGGATTATTATTCTTAATAATGTGAAGCGCCCGAGCTCTGCGGTGCTCGGTGGTCGGAAACGATCACCAAAGTACAGCAAAGTTTACAGAGGTCAGTCCTTGGATGGGTGACCGTTTGAGTAGCATTTGATATCGAGCGCTTGCGTGCTTCGGAAGGCACGTTAAGCCGTTGGTCCCGGTTATCACTAAATGGTAGTCGTTAAGCCATGTTAGTTGAAAAATTCTAACAGCAGGACGCCATACACCTGCCTCCGCCAATCCGCTTTGGGTCCGCGTGGTGGAGTATGACCCAATACCCTCACACCTTGATATGTGTGAGGAGGCTCGTGCTCAGTAGTGGGACGTTAATGGGCTGTGATGATGATTATTCTTAAAATCAAAAAGAAAATCTTACCATCTTCGGATATTTCTCAGTATCCAAAACATTACTGAACACCTCAACATCGCTCGGGTTCCTTGTAGCCAAATTTGTTTCGTCCACGTTATCCTGCATCATTATCGTCGTATCATCGCTTTTGAATAAATAATCTATCACCACTCCTTTCTTTGGCAATTCCGAATAATCTATACCAATATTTTCCAACTCAACACTTCGACGAGATTTAGCTTTTGTAAAGTTAAAATCATCAAATGCAAACACATAGTCATCTGTACTAGTATCATATGTTTGAGTTGATACTTCGGTATAATCCTCATCTGTAGTAGGATATAACTCTGTGTGATATTCTATAACATTAATGATTGTTAAATTTAACTCGGTGACTGTCGGAATTCTTTTTATAGTTATATTTGCATTGATATAATTATACATATCAGGCCAATATCGTGCACTGTATAAAAACACCAATATTATTCCTAAGACCACAATTAATATCAATAGCACTATTATTTTTATGAAAATTTTGATCAAAGACAACTTTACATTCATCTTTGATTTTTTTGTTTTTAAAGGGTGTAGTTTAGTTGGAATTCGCAATGTTACTGACATCAACAACATGTTGATGTTGTATTGTGAAGGATCAATCAAACTCATAAAGAAAAAATATTTGATTGTTTGTTTGTTTGCATTTAATAAGCTCCAAAACCACAAGACAAATGTGCAAAACTCTTTCATTAATAGAATGCTTCATTCTTCGTGAGTGACATAGACGATATTTTTAAGCTATTTAAATTTGGGTTCCGTACGTAAACTGCAGTAATGGAACCTAAGGTGTAGAATATTTAAGAAATAGCTCCCATACGAAGTGAGGGCGTGTTACTAGTGTTAAATATTGTTAGAGGACATTAAAGATTCCTTTTTAGGAGCAGACTATTAGAACAATAGTCAATAATGCCAGGGATGTGCAAAGGACGTTGATAATTATCACAAAATGGCGTCCATGTTTTTTGACGATCAATATTGCGCAACAGTCGATATATTTGCACTCCGCTCGTAAGGTCATGGGTTCAATTCCCATGGAGGACATATATTTCTGTGCATTAACGTGATATTATTTTTCTGTTGTGGATATACGAAACTGTATTACGAATTCATAGTAAGTGTCGCTGTTTTTGACGACGATATGACGTGTCGGTCAGTATATCTGCACTCCGCTCCCAAATTCGTGGATTCATGTGTGGGAATCGAATCTACGTCCTCGGAAGCGGTATCTGCATTCCGCTTCTGAGGGCGTGGATACCTTTATGCCATCATCATCTCAGCCCATTAACGCCCCACTACTGACGAGCCTACTCTCACATACCAAGGTGCGAGGTTATTGGGTCATACTCCACCGGTGCGGGTTAGCGGAGCCAGGTGTATGGCGTCCTGCTGTTAGAATTTATCAAGCCGCCCATTAGGCCTCTAACATGGCATAACGACTACCACATTTAGTGCTAACAGGGACCAACGGCTTAGCGTGCCTGCCGAAGCACGAAAGCGCTCGATATCAAATGCCACACAAACGGTCACCCATCCAAGGACTGACCTCTGTAAACTCTGCTTTACTTCGGTGATCGTTTCCGAACACCGAGCATCGTGGAGCTACGAGCGCTTCTTTATGCCATATCGATAGAAAACCCCCGAAAAATCAAACATAAAAGATAAGTAACAAAAAATATATTTCATTTAAACTTAATAGGCAGTGCTTAGCAATAATATTAGCAACAAGGTACACATACAAACCAATCACACAGACAAACATACAACAATACAGATATAATACACAGGTACACATCGCGGAAGTAACAACGACTTATAATAATCTACAGGTTTCTTTACAACAAGGTAACTTAATCTAACACAATTCGCTTTCACTATCATAGTGTACATTACCCATAGAGCATTTTTTTTAAATCAGTAGTACAAAAATAACTAGTATCCATAAACACATAAATCAGCTACAAGTAAGAAATTAGTCTTAGAATTCAAGATCTCCTTAGAAAAACATTTCATCATCATCATCACAGCCCATTAACGTCCCACTACTGAGCACGAGCCTCCTCTCACATATCAAGGTGTGAGGGTATTGGGTCATACTCCACCACGCTGACCCAGTGCGGATTGGCGGAGGCAGGTGTGTGGCGTCCTGCCGCCCATTAGGCATCTAACATGGCTTAACGACTACCACATTTAGTGATAACCGGGACCAACGGCTTAACGTGCCTTCCGAAGCACGGAAGCGCTCGATATCAAATGCCACACAAACGGTCACCCATCCAAGGACTGACCTCTGTAAACTCTGCTGTACTTCGGCGATCGTTTCCGACCACCGAGCTCCGCAGAGCTACGAACATTTGCTAGAATTTAATTCTTTTTTCTTCTTCAAAAACTAATGTGCAAGTGACACCGTGGCTCCCTCGCATATATTATTATGCGCGACCTCGCGTCGTGTCGGGGCTGCTGCGGTAAGTGCTGAAAATCGCAAACGGAACAAATACGGAAACCTAGGGCCTAACTTTCTTTTTGTTCCGTTTGCGGTGGAGACATTGGGTCCATGGGGGCCGGAAGCAAAGCAGCTCGTGAAAGAGTTAAGTGCTCGCCTCATTGATGCTTCCGGTGACAAGAAGGCTGGCAGCTACTTCTGCCAGCGTATTAGCCTGGCAATCCAAAGAGGAAAAGTTGCCATCATTCTTGGCACCATACCCATGGGCCCACAGTTGGAAGACATCTTTTATTTATAGTTTTTAGTTTTTATTTTTAATAATTATGTAAGAATGTGCAAGTTTAAAATTAGTGGGTACTAATTAACATCCATGTTATAACTCAAATGCTGCCAAATCTAGTTAGACCAGTAAGCAGACCCTGGGCCCTAAGCTGAAGTCTGTGGAAACCGGGATATGATGAAGAGTAGAAACTAATATATATAAATGCTCTGGGTCGGTGTCAGGTGTGGAGTAATGACACAATACCTTCTGACCTTGGTTCTTGAGAGTAGTTCAGTGAGAGTAGGACGTTAATGGGTTGAGATGATGATGGTGATGAATATCTATGGGTTCTTTTGGTAAACACCAGCAATGGTGAAATTAAAACCTATTAAAGTGAAAGCGATTGTGAAAGTTATAAGTTATACAATATGATGATTGAAATCCGACATACGTTTCTCTGACATTACGCATAATTCTATATGAAATATAGGTAACTTTTACATCAACATAAAGAAAGAAAGAAAGAATAATATTTATAAACAACTCATGTACCATTTTCACAATTATATTATCATATGTGGATTAATATCTGCAGCGTTACAACTGTCGGACTATCGTATTATTGTCAGAATAACGTATTGTCGGAAAAACGTAATGTCGGAACAACGTAATGTCGGAATAACGGATGACGGAACAACGAATTATCGGAATAACGGATGACGGAACAACGTTCTGTCGGAATAAAGTATTGACAGAATAACGAAGTATCGAAATTTAGTTTAAAAACTCGACAAAGCCTTGACTTACAAAATTAAATAACATCATTATTATCACTACTTTTTTAGATCTTGTGCGATCCTTTCTTAGTATGAATAATAGTTTCGTAAACGGGTACTTTGAACGGTATAGGCTTCTCAACCGCTACAAAAGTATGTTTGACAACATGGAAAGGTACGTTTTTAAATGTTGGCACTTTCACTTCTTTTTCAACAGGGTATGGTACAGACTTTTCCACTGGAATAGTAATTTCTTTTATAATCGGAATGACAACAGCCTTGGGTACCGGCACATGAATAGGCACTGGATGGGGAACTGGTATGATGACGGGCTGGTTGATTTTGAATTCTACGTTCTTGGGGATAGGGACTACAACTTCTTTGTAATGTTTAATGGGTTCAGGGTTATCTTCTTCGATGTGTTGGTGGACGGCGTAGGGTTGAGCATGACCTCCATGACCTCCGAAGTTATGACCTCCTCCAAAGCTATGGCCTCCGCCGAAACTATGACCCTCAAAGCTGTGTTCTAAGCTCTGTGTATCACCTAATGAATGTCCTCCACTGTACTCTAGGCCGCCTATATGATCTGAGGCTTGTACCTGAAACAATAAAACATGCGTTAGAGATATTATTCAGCCACCAGCTCATACGGCTCCTATGAAGCTGTTTGCAGCATGCCTTAACCTCACTTGCAAGTGGTGCATCTGCCGGTCAACGGACGAGGCTCTGGCGAATATAAAAGTTCAAGCGGCAATAGGCTCGCCATCTAATTTGGACGTGGGACTTAATTTGGATAATGTCACGCCTCATTCCCGTAGGGGTAGGCAGAGATCACATCCTTCTACTTGCTACGATCTTGGCACACACTTTTAGCTTCATTCACACTCATTAACCTCCTCGTACACGCCCGTCGGATTGGTACTGTTTTAATTATGTTCATAATTTATTGTATTATATATAAATATGTATTTTTTTTAAATGAAAATAACATTTGTGTTGCCAGAATCTCGTCCGTTGATCGACAGGTGCACCACTTGCAGGTGAGGTTGGCTCGGGATCCTAAGATCTTGGTAGGATCCTCATACACCCTATGACATTATATTTGTTTAATTATTGTAGAATTCTTTTATCACGCATAAACCCTTGAGGTTAATGTGGTGATAAACATCTGTCTTTATCTATTAATCATGTGTTCCTGATAATTATAAAAAATATAAATTTATTGGCAAAATGTCAGCGTGTAATAAATTAATAATTTCTAACAATTACACCAATTATTTAGTTTCAAGATAAGTGTCATTGGGAACTTGTGTTATGGATAAACATACTTACATGTTGTTACTTTTTTTTGTTAATACATACTTAATATAAATAGGAAACACCCAGACCAGATCAATTATTCACATTCATGCATACAAAGATTTGTCCTGTGTGGAAATCGAATTCACGACCTCATGGGCGGAGTGCAGGTATACTGACCTCCACGCCATGTCGGTGGTCGAAATAATATGCCTCTGCCTACCCCTTCGGGGATACAGACGGAGTACGAATGTCTTAGAAGGGGACTGAGGGAATAGTATCTCGTTTGTGTCAATAATAATAATAATAATTTACTCTTTATTGTACACCATAACAAGGATTACACATAAAAACAAATAAAATTAAACAGGTATATACAATGGGCGGCAAAGAGCTCGCCACTTCTCACCATTTAATCTAACCGCCGCGGTAACCCTAGTGCAGTATTACCTGAATCATTTTCATCTTAGCTCGTGACTACTGTAAGATTTTTTTTACGATATGTTTTTTTTTGGATATTGGTTAGATCAGTAGTAATAAGATTGAGTTGAATATGTAAGAAGTACAAATTCAACTTAAACTTATAACCTACAAAAAGTATTTTGGGTAAGCGTAGACCGGTTTTTTGAATTTTGGTTATCCTTAGTTGTTTATGTGTAAATACATACATACATAATATCACGCCTATTTCCCCGAAGGGGTAGGCATACTATACGCCCATAGTTCGCCATTTATATAGTTAGCCCCACGTAATAGGTGGCGAGCCTATTGCCGCTTTCCGGGCACTTTTATGTTCGCCAGAGCCTGGTCCGTTGATCGGCAGGTGCACCACTTGCAGGTAAGGTTGGCTTGGGTTTCTCAGATCTTAGTATACACCCATTTATGTGTAAATAACAAATATTATTTATATATTTACATACAGTTCTGATTATTTGTATACTATTTATAAGTCTTATTTATGCAGCAATAAAAATAGCGTGCCCAATAAGCGTTTTTTTTTTTCATGTCAAATCTGTGTTATTTCTTGAGCCTTTTATATTCCGGAATTTTTCGAAAAATCTCGCTTTTCCCGCTAATGGTCTGAGATGTTGGTTAACTATAACAAAAAGTATTAGGAAACGTTAACAATGTATCGAATATCATCTCTGTCGCTAATGACATTTACTTGTTGTCTGTTTTGCGTCTCTCCGCCAGACAGTTCGCGCCAATTTAATGACAGCACCCGTAACGGTCCACAGATAAAAAAGCAGCGAACACCACAGAGAATACGCGCAAAAAGATTCTCTGGCAAGTCTATAGCAGTAACTTTATTTGTAAAGTTTTTTTAACTTTCATTATCTTATTTGATTTACGAAACGTTATTGAATAACTTTGATCACGTTTTGACCTACATTATTTAACGTTCTATTTTGGTCGTTATTACATAAGCATATCTTCATATCTAAGTTTCTTGTTCGGTAATAGTTTGATATCAAATGCTTTGTTAAAATGTAAAAGCGATTGAGCTAATGAAATGGATTGCTGTTTTCTAATGAAATTAAAATTAAAATCAATGTATATACTAAATATGTGTTATTATTTATATGCAAGCTTAGATGTCTCCAAAACGGTTATTCCACCAAGGACTGACTTTCCAGCTGTCATCGCTTTCCTTCTAAACCTGTTTTTTTCATTGGACCACCAATAAAAAAAAATTAACATAGAGCGGCGATAGCCCAATGATGAGACTCGTAGACTTAAAATTCAAAGGATCTGGGGTTCAAACCCTGGTGACATTACAAAGCGCCTATGACTTTTCGAAGTTATGTGGGTAGTTATCGCTTGGTCCTTGCCTTGGAAAGCACGTTAAGACGTCGGCCCGGCTGTCATGAACATCTATGACAGCCGTGATTTTAAAGGCAGTGCCTTCTTACATCCTTACAGCTGATTTATCTATAGAATTATGTTTCCCGCTGAGTTGCGAAGGTCAGACGGCAGTTGCTCCATGTAATAACTGAAGTTCAGTCAAAATCTGGTGAGGCCAGCAGATCCTGGGCCCTAAGCTTAAGTTCAGGGCAACCGGGATAATGCTAGGATATGATGAAAATTTGAATTAACATATAAATATATAATTGCGCTTTTTCCTTAATATTTTTATATTTGTAAGCATCTTTTTAACAATTATTAATGGCAGTTTCATTTCTTGTCTTAAATAACGCGATTGTCGCTGTTCGACGACAAACAAACATACTCTACGAACGCTAATATTTTGTTGGTAGATAAAAATATAAAATACATAATATAGCAGCTTGGAAGTTACATAAAATGAAGTTTCACATAACCAATATTCTTCTTACTAAAAGATTCCTTTAATACATTTAGACATATCTATGAACCATGGCGTAGGCGTATTCACCAATTCCGTAATGGAGTACCACGAGATGGATTAAGATACCTTTCTAAGGGTCCGTGTACACACAAGTACCTGTCTACTGCATCATCATATCAGCATTATAGCCACCCAAATAGATTACATTGTATCGTGGGTATTGGCCGATAATCAGCAAGCTGGGCAAGCGGGTTCGTGGTGTTGATATCGGTAAAAAACAAAGAATTTAAAATGTATAGGGATCCTACCAAGATCTGAGGAGTAAGTGATCCTTATACACCCTCTCCGACTGGTCTCCACCTGTCGTGGCGGGGGGGCTGAGTTCCTCCCGCTAGGGCGCAGAGGGCGCTAGGGAAAAGGTAACATCCAGAGATTGGCGACTCTCTGGGGGACCTGTGGAAAGCGCAGCGGGCGGTCTAGGAGGGCCCGTCAAGCAGCGCCATAAGGGTCTTAGGCAGCGGGGGCACTTTTTAACCCTGGACCCTCCGAGAAGTCGACCACACACGCTACGGTCGCACAAGGAGGTAGGAGGGGCGCGTCCACTGCGTCTCTCTAAGGAGGTCCTCCCGGTTTTGGTCCGGGGGATGTTGGCCGCGGGTGTCAGACGCTGCAACCCAGGTACTGGCCCCCGCATCTTTCTCAACAAACGGCGGGCGTCGTCGGAAGATTTTTAGTGGGTATTACTGCTGACAGTCGCGTCTACCGGTGGTGAGACCCACACCCCCTTTCGGTCCTCCTTTGGCCGGAAAGCAGTGCGTAAATTCATTTTGTTATCGACGTAAAACCAAAAAAAAAAAAAAGGATCCCTATACACCCTAATGAATCAGACCCTTAAATAAACAAACGAACATCACGAAAACCATTACAGAATATTCTCCGTTATTTTAAGGGAAAAAAGCAGTTTTAATAAATAAAGCCGCTTTGATGTTAATACGTTTCATAGACGGCTGAAACGTAGAAAATATTTATTGAAAAATGAAACATAAAGAATTGTTTGCAAGAGAATTCAGCTCTTGTAGAAAATAATTAGCAGTACCCAGTACTAAGTCCCAACCTAACCAAAGGAGAGATCTTCCTCCGGGCGGATAGATGTGCCCGGAGACAGCGGTCCAGCTAAAGATGGTTGGGTGTTGTATATATAGTAACGAGCTTGAGAAATTTTGTTTGCGCGATTCAGGTTTATACATGTTTTACGTTCCGTTCATCGCTTGTACGGTGTCGCCACAAGGTCATACACCTTCGCAAGGACCCAGTGCGGATTGGCGGAGGCAGGTACGTTCGGCAGTTAAATACCCTTTTTGCCGCTGTGAGTTGAGCGGGAGGTTGTGTCAGACTTTTACTGACAAACCATCCATATGCCTTCTTGAACGTGCTAAGTTCTGGGCCGCGGTAATTTAATGCAAGTCCTTAAAAACAATACGTCCTACTACAGCCCTCTCTGGTCAGAATAAGCCGTTAATATAATGAGGTAACGTGTGCTATATCTTGACAAATTCGTTGGTGACACTCCCATGGCCCGCGCGGTGGGACGTAATAATCGATTACCATTACACAAGGTACGATTTACGTTACGAATATATCTGAAGATATCTGCTTACTAATATCAAAATATTAAGGAAAGAGCGCAATTATATATTTATATGTTAATTCAAATTATTCTAGCATTATCCCGGTTGCCCTAAACTTAAACTTAGAGCCCAGGGTCTGCTGGTTTAACCAGATTTTGACTGAACTTCAGTTATTACATGGAGCAACTGCCGTCTGACCTTCGCAACCCAGCGGGAAATATAACTCTATAGTCATAGATGTTCTTATAGACAATCTAACTGTCATAGATGTTCATGACAACCGGGCCGACGTCTTAATGTGCTTTCCAAGGCAAGGACCAAGCGATAACTACCCACATAACTTCGAAAAGTCATAAGCGCTTCGAAATGTCACGAGGGTTTGAACCCGAGACCCTAAGAAATATCTTTAATTGCCTAAATTAATAGATTTCGTTTTTTATATAACTTACTTGTTAACTAACTTGGGAGTGTCAGGAACGAAATGTCGGGCTTAAGCAGGGACATGGATATATTTAATGCCAATTTTATTTATTTAATTTTAAGTATTTTCCCGTTTGTATATATTTATTAGATATTAAGCATTTTTATTATTATTAGTCCTTGTTAAGTTTTAATGATGATAATCTGTCCGTATACCTAAATATAAATAAATTAAAGCAATCTTTGGAACAGTCCCGCAACCCAGGCAACGATATAATTAGTTAGTCTGCTGGTAGAACTTTTGAAGTCGCCCAATGGTTCCTCAAAAATGACGTAATGATACAAATAATGACCACTTTAACGGTCACCCATCCAAGCAGTGACCTTGGTAAACCCAGTTTTACTTCGGTGATCACTTCCGACCTACCGCGGAGTTACGAGCACCTTCTGTTTCCGACTTATTGTTCTTTGTACGCGTCCTATGTATTGTTCTTTTTATCTGATTATCTTATGTATTACGTTCGTGTTGTGTGTATTTAATATACTTTTTATTAATCTAATTCATAATCATCGTATCAGAAAAAATTTAAAATCCTTTTTTCAACACTAAAACTAATCTCGACAAGCCCTCATAGCATGTTAATTAAAATATTTAATCATATACCAAGTGACATAAAAAATATACATAATCTTCCGCTTTAAACTAAAACTTTAAAGACATTCTTAATTAAAAAATGCTATTATAATATGCAAGAATTTTTATGATGATAAAATCAATTTTTTACAATACACATTGCTACAATATTGATCTCTTCAGAATGTCACTTAACCAATTGAAAAACAGTTTACTATCGCAACTTAAAGATGATGATATGGACAATTAATAATCAATTTTTAAGCAACTCAAAATGTTTTTTTTTATATATTTGTATATGTACTTAGACTAATCGTTAAATATTACTCTATGAATAACGTTGTTGGTTACATAATAAGTAAGTGTATACCTTAAGACTTATAACTAAGCAAATATTATGTAATTGTTTGTTGTTCCAAATAAATAAAAAATAAAATTAAAAAAATAATCTGTACAAATAAATATATTGTTATTAATTTATTGATTCAGGCGTTACTTTGCGGAAATCCATTGTAAGCAAGTGATGGATTAAAAATATGTTTATAACAATTCCCGCGCTACTATAATTTCCCGAAAAATCGAGAAGATTCAGAGAGTGCACTCTCGTTTCAGCGTTGGTCGTGTAGACATCGTTGTTCTGAGGCTCCTATCTTACCTGAAGATGCCCTGTGTAAGGGCGAAACACGTGTCGTGTTGAATAGTTTCTCGATTTTTCGGGAAAGTATAGTAGCGCGGGAATTGTTACAAAGATATTTTTAATCCATCACTTGCTTATATTGTTATTGTTTAATTTCTTAAATTTTTGTAATTCACCTAGGACGCAGGCACTTAATAAGCCATTTGTTATGTTGCTATGCCCTTACCTTATGCCTTTCCTTATGCCTTAGGGCGTCACATTGTATCTATCCGTATTTGTAAGAACCTACTTCCATGTGACATGCAATAAATGATTTGTATGAAATGCTTTTGTGTCATTATCATCCGCCGAGTGATCAATGTTGAAAACGATTAGTAGTTAAAAAAACCAAACTTGACCATTTTTTTTAAATTTTTATTTATTTATTTAATCTTTATAGTCCAAATATAAAAAAATAATTTACAAAAGGCGAACTTAGTGCTACAAGGCATTCTCTACCAGGTAACCTAGTTAAGTATTTTTTTTTTTGGATATCCTGATGTTATTTTAATATTTTATCGCCAAACTATATAATAGTTTAATAGCTAATACTCGTATAACACTTATTTTAAATACATGTATTATGTTATTAATAAAATCTCATATTATTAAACATAATTAATCTTTCACTACAGGATAGGAACGGCTAGAATGGCGACCGGGCGCGTTAGTTTTCAAGTTGACCTTCATGAGAGCTCTATTAAGGCAAACATACATACATACATTTACGCCTGTTTCCCCGAAGAAGTAGGCAGAGACATTACACGCCCACACTTCGCCAATTATATAGTTGGTCCCAGTAATAGGTGGCGAGCCTATTGCCGCTTACCAGGCGCTGTTATGTTCGCCAGAGACTCGTCCGTTGATCGGTGACCGAAGCTCAAGACATTAAGCTGGATGACGCTGCTGCACATCATCCAGTAGGATTTCTCTTGTCGACTCTTACTGCTCCCCGTGAGATGAGAGTGGGTGGCTCTATTCTTAGTCGGTACCAAACTGCGCCGAAATATCTTCTTATATAATAGTTGTACCTGCCACTAGGCTCCAAAAAATTAACAAATCTTTTAAAGGTCAATGTGTGCGATTCTATAATAAAATCCCAAGCAATATACAGCAATTGAGCCTAAATAAATTTAAATTAACAATAAAACGCAAGCTGTCTTTAAAGGGATACTATTCTATCAAAGAATATATGGCTGATAAAAATGCTTGGGATTAAACTGCCGTTTCATACAGGCTATTCTAATATTCAATGAATGACTTAAAACATGAATATTGTTATTGTTATATTATATTGCATTGTATAGCGTCACAGACAAATGAAGATTGTAACTAACCAATCGATAATTTAAAAGAGCATAGCCTGTGAGTTTCTTGCCAGTTCTTCTTACAGAGCGGTGGCTCGGAACTGGCACTTAGATTCACTTACACTTAAATATTTTTTGTTTTTTTTAATTGTTTGGGTGCAGGTGAATCTAAGCTTCGTGATTTTAGTATAAGTATATTTTATTTGTTTTGGTTATTTTTTTATAATTTTAACGTTTTCAAGTACTATGTAATAGTTTATGAAATAAAAAGTATTTTATTGATTGATTGATTGATATATCTCAAATAATATTACATTATTAAACAGAAAACACTATTGCCAAACAGACAAATACCGCTTACAAACGACCATATTAAAAATAAAAATGTTGAATGAACGCTTAAAATCTTTTTAAAAATTAGCGCACCAACTCCCCAAGTCTTGAAAAAACACCGAACTAAAAGAGGCTCCTTTGAAAGTCAGTTAAAATACCTTGCTAGCCAAAGTTCACAGCCAGCTGGCTCGTGAGGAACGTTCCACCGACCAGTCCCGTAATTAGATCACCCGATTGGCCGACGCACATGTGGCTGGCCACATTGTGAACGGGACTGGATATACAAGAAAGAGATATCAAAAATATTTTAATTTCCTTTTAAATAAAATGTTTTAAATTCACCTAATGGACTAGAAGCGCTCGTAGCTCTGCGGAGTTCGGTGATCGGAAACGATCACCAAAGTACAGCAGAGTTTACAGAGGTCAGTCCTTGGATGGGTGACCGTTTGTGTGGCATTTGATATCGAGCGCTTCCGTGCTTCGGAAGGCACGTTCAGCCGTTGGTCCCGGTTATCACTAATGTGATAGTCGTTAAGCCATGTTAGAGGCCTCATGGGCGGCTTGAAAAATTCTAACAGCAGGACGCTATACACCTGCCTCTGCCAATCCGCACTGGGTCAGCGTGGTGGAGTATGACCCAATACCCTCGCACCTTGATATGTGTGAGGAGGCTCGTGCTCAGTAGTGGGACGTTAATGGGCTGTGATGATGAATAGACTAAAATGTATTCTATCAAGACCTTAAGAACCGAAGTCAGCCTCATCTGCAAGTTGTGTTCCTGTCGTTCAAAGGACGAGGCTCTAGCAAACACTACAGTTACCCGGCTCGCCATTCCATGGGACCAAAAAATTTAATTGGCGAAATGTTGGCTTGTAATAGACCTCTACCTACCTCTTAGGAAAAACAGGCGTGATTGTATGTATGTAAGGTTAAGTCAATAGCTAAACTAATAATTGTGGAGTCTCGGTTGATTACCTACTTAAAACGTGGTGATCAAATAGTACAGCAAACCGCCATTTAAATCCGTGTTAATCAATCAGAATTAGTGCAGTCACAAGGATTAAGATAAGCAATGTCTTGTAGAGAGGCTGAACCTTGCCTAGTTTCTCGACAATTTTTTCTCGAAGCAAGATTCCACAATAGAAACAAGGCGCTTCTAGATTAAAATTACGTTTACAAGTGCTTCTTAAGAAAGCCAAACGTAAAGAATAGAATTAAAATAAATTTTTAAATAAACATGTTAGAGATAATACGACATACTCGTCTTTTGTATCAGTTTTTTTATTATCAAAATATTGTGTAAATTTTATGTGTAAAATAAAGAATGAAATATTATTTGAAAGTCGTCTAACTGTCGTCCATGTGCCATCGCGTCCCGCTTGCAATGTGTCTGTCGCTTAACTGTCTGCAAACACCAATCTGTAGCTAGGACGACTGAATGGCTTGCGATGTAAAATATTGAATCTTCTGAATTACGCTTACGTTTGGAAAATGTATTTCTCTCTTATATATTTCCGTATAAGAATTCTGACCTTTTTATATATAATTATATACATCATATCGCCATCATACGCCATCACCAGTAGGCAGAGGCTTATAAAACGCCCAAATTTCGCCAATTATATTGTTGGTCCCACGTAATTGGTGGCGAGTCTAATGCTGCTTATCGGGATTTTTTATGTTCGCCAGAGCCTCGTTCGATTGCGTTCAGCAGGGCTTTTTAATGGAAGCCTTCGTGGGTCGACTGGCGGGACCGATGTTCGCGCGTGCGGACGCGTCAGGCCACGAACAGATCCGAGGCCTGGCGCCGCTTCATGCGCGTCCACCGGAGGCCAGGGCCTACGCCCGCAGCCTCATCCCTCAGGATACCCAGTACTGACAAGACACCCGCGCCGCTGATCGCCAAGGGCTGGATCGCGGCGCCCCACCGGAATTGACACCGGACACAACATTGGCTAAACAGCCACCCCAACGACGCGTCCGTAGCTACGGACGCTGTACGACACTGCGGCCAGGGGGCCCAGCCCTGATTCCGCTACGTGTCCCCCCGTATAAGAAGAGGGCTCTTTAAGTCTTGGTAGAATCCCAATACACTTCTGAATCACCCGATATTAAATACTAAGCAGACGGTCACCCATCCACAGACTGACTTCTGTAAACTCGGCTTCACTTCAATAACCAACCACTTTTCATATCAAAGCTACGGCGTTAGTTACGCCTAATGATCCTTTAACTAAAATACCTGATCAGGTACCGTGTAAAAGAAAAATAAAGATTGCAAAATAGAGTAACGTAACGACGGACGCGAGAAAACCGCTTTTTTATTTTACTTTGTTGTGAACGTAGCCAGGTGGTCGACGAGAAACTAACTAACAGTTTACGTCAAAATATAATGCAATTTCCGTAAACGAGAGTGTTAAAGCCGTTACAGTGGCAAACGCCGAAAGCCTTTAGTTGCGCTAAGTTTAATATACGTCTTGAAATAGTTCGATAAAATAAATCAACGGTTATGTAACTATTACTATATAGTGTTTATTTGTTCAACCCTTAAATAGACATTTTTTTTAGGGTTGCATCAAATATATCTGCGAAAGGACATGCAATACTGCGTAAGAAAATAATATTTAATATTTTTTGCTTTCAAACGGAAACTATTTGTCACAATTAATAACAAATCAAAGGAAGGTCAGTTTTATGTGTGGTTTTTAGTATGTCGTTTAAAAACAACACCGCTCGTTTAAGTGTTAATTACTATTTGAGCATTCGCGACTTAACCGTTGTAAGTCCTACACAGCTCTTCGTTATTTAATTAAATTTACATGCATTCATGCATGCATGTTTAATTATACATGCATTCACCATTAGCCCATGTAAGTCTACTGTCGAACATAAGCCTCAGACATATACTTATCCTATTATATATTGCATACAGCATGCGTTGCGACCTTTATCAGGTACCCCGTTCATCTCGCGATTGTACTCAATAGTCAATATTATTACTGCATATCATAAATGTTACATCAAATAAAGGACTCTATGGGCGCTGTAATAGACACCGATTTCGAAAGGGAAGACCGTGGTCGTCTTACGCTACTTCTTATCTTTCCTTAACTTTACTGCACCATTTTTTTTTCGGATGGAAAATCATGAAATGACCTTCTTCCGCTGTGATGAAGCGGAAGGGTGTGTCAGACTTTTTCTGACTAAAAACCATTCAAGTTCCTTCTTGAGCCCGTAACACCAAGGCCGCGGTAACCCTTTCGAACTGTCCCGCAACCCCGGCAGGAACTTTACTGCACCAATGGGCGTTTTAAATGACGTTTGTGTACCCTGCAAATTCTATAAGCAATGTTTGCGCTTTAGTGTATGTGTAGATGTTAATATTTCTTATTCGATCTCTAAGAAAATTAACTGGTTGTAAATAGATCGTAAATTTTCTCTATAGTATTTATCTACACAAATTGATAGTATCTATTCCAAGGCCTTGATCTCTAGCAAATAAAAACGACCAAACTATGATCGAGTACTTAATAAAAGCTCATATACTATTTGTAATGTTCTTGGTACCACTATTAAAATGGATCTATATAGTTTTAATAAAGTTAACTTTTCGCAAACAGACCAAATGGCTAAAAACATGAGGCAAATGTTACTGTGTCTAAACTAGTCACGTAGTTGCAACTATTACGGCGTAACTCTTTTAAAAGGTGCTAAGAAAACAGTACGTACATTTCTAATTTTCTAGCTCCATACAAAGTTTTCAGAAAAATTAATTTCACTAAGAAAGTTAATTATTTTACGATCACACTTTCGTGATTTTTCCAAACATACAGCAATTCTAGTTCATCTTTATTAAGGCAGAATTCGAAATGTTTTCATTGGTTTTGAAGCTTAATTTAAATCCATAAGGTTCAAAATATGGTGGGAACATGTATCGTATTGCCCAAATTAAAAAATGTATTTTGTGCGGCATCTCTAAAAAATATTCTAGCACTACAAGTTCTAGTTCCTTAGGTGTCGCAAAGTTGCAAGATAAGGTGACTATCAGACTACAGGCCCATGTTGAAAAAAATATGGGTCATTTGAACAATCAGATGACATTGCTAGATCGATATAAGAGCATAACATAATAAGATAAGCACTATGACGTCACTTGTAAGCTGTCCAACTAAGTGCAGGTGAGAATTACTAGTAGAGAGTAATATACAAGTAGAGTGAGTACATTTTGGTCTCATATTTTTGGTGGTTCAAATGCCCATAATTTTTTCAACATGGGCCTGTAGTCTATAAGCCAATGGCTAGATAGCTTTGACACGTTTAATCTGGACATCTCTGTGCTCACAGTGAACGTTGCCACAACTATATAAATCCCTTTTAAATAATTGAAGCAAGGTCTTACACCTCATCATCATCATCTCAGCCCATTAACGTCCCACTACTGAGCACGAGCCTCCTCTCACATATCAAGGTGTGAGGGTATTGGGTCATACTCCACCATGCGGACCCAGTGCGGATTGGCGGAGGCAGGTGTATGACGTCCTGCTGTTAGAATTTATCAAGCCGCCTATTAGGCCTCTAACATGACTTAACGACTACCATTTTTAGTGATAACCAGGACCAACGGCTTAACGTGCCTTCCGAAGCTCGGAAGCGCTTGATATCAAATGCCACACAAACAGTCACCCATCCAAGGACTGACCTCTGTAAACTCTGCTGTACTTCGGTGATCGTTTCCGACCACCGAGCACCGCAGGGCTACGAGCGGTCTTACACCTAATAAGGTCAAATTACGTGAGATTCTATCTGTATATTAAAGTAAATAGATATTTCAAATCGGAATAGATTTTATTTTGTTCTCTCCTTTCCTGTACAAACTAAGTACAGTAAAGCGAAAAAATATATCAAGAAATACCTGCTGGTCTTGATTTTGTGACGCGTACAGATATTGGTTTTGTAGGCTGTACGGGGTCCATTGTTGTTGCTCTGCGACCGTCACTGCGACGACCAATGCGCTCAAAAGCTGTAAAAAAAAAACAAATATGAAAAAAAGAATATGACAATAGACACACTGCGCGCCAGCTTGGCGGGAAAGTGAAGCGTCATGTCCGCAGTTTTGTTTTATTTTCTAAAATTTGTGATATTTCGAACATCAATGTGCAATAACGGTGGATTATTAACCGTTAAGTGTTTGTGAACATACATAAGTGTTAGTAAATGAAACAAAACATCACTTTTAAAATTCTCTCAAAAAGTCCATGTGAGATCTCAGTATAGCCCCAAATCTTTACTGAGGACTCAAGAGATTTAGGGGAGGGCATCTCATTTACCATTTATCATCATTATTACCACTCATTCTCATTTACTATGATTTATATATCTCTTACTAGACACTGGCAAAATGTGCTAAACGCACGGAGCCATTATTTAAGATAAAACAAAAACAAACATTGCGCGCCAAAATACTTCAAAGTTGCGTCACTTGATTTTTGATGGCCGTGGTAATAGCGTCATGAATTTGTTCTTTGTAATTCTAAAACAATATCAATAAGTGCTTGTAGCTTCGCGATTATCGGAAACAACCACTGAAGTTGAGTTTGTACCCGTCCCATCCTTAAAACTGTCTTAAAAGTAAATAATTCTTTAATTCATAAACTATTACATAGCACTTGAAAACGTCAAATAGAAATATAACAAATTAAAAAAAATTGTAACCACATAAAATTCACGAAAAATCTATCCACTTAAATGAAAAAAAAAATAATTGTAAGTGAATTCAAATGCCAGTTCCGAGCCATAAGCTCTGTGAAAAAAACTGACAAGTAACTGAAAAAAAGTAGAAACACAGGCTATAAACTAGACCACAGAGTGAATATTTGAAGATATTAAAAAGATCTCCCAGAAGCCGTAACCAGTAAAGTAGCACTAAGGGAACCTTCCATCACAGTCAAGTAAGTATGTAATGTGAAACTGAGCTGAATTTGTTGAATAGGGGATGGTCACAACAATAATCTGGTTGACTTTTTATTTAAATTCACACAAATTCAAGTCGAAAATGTTAAACCCAAGCGTGGTTATAAAAAATGCTTTTTAACCACAGTTTTAATAGTTATATGCATATAGCCAGGGATAGTGCAGCTTTCGAATAGTATAAAATAAATATAGAAACAGTACAAATATTATAAGTTCAATATGCAATATCCTATAAGGGTAACTATGTTTTAAGTAACACTTGCAGTTTGTACACACTTAGTATGCAAATAAAGATTCGATTTAAATTAAATCCGTCTAGTAGTTTTTGCGTTTGTTCGCAACAAAAATATAAATATAAATCGTACTCCTTTCACAACTGATATAACGCAGAGATACCTGTTTCGAAGTATATAATCGGCACTGATATTTTATCTGTCGCCAGTCACTGTTAAAATACCAGTGATAATAGAGGAGAGTGAGGGTGATACCAAAATGCATTAACGAAGTAAATATTCGTAACTGATGAATTATGTGTCACCACTGTCACTGTTAAAATATCAGTGATAATGTGAAGGATGATGTATTTTATTTATCTTGAACTATATGTATATAATTTAACTGTATTGTATTTATAATTTTTATTTGTTATTTTATTTTCTGTGCATGGGTATAAAGAATTTATTTATTTATTTATTTAGTACACACACAGAAATATACATACAGAAATACTAAAAACTAAGAAACATTGGGTACAGGGCACAGCTTATTCCAGAAAGAAATATCTTCCAGCTGTAGCCTTATTATTATTATTATACGAAGTACAGTCAGCTATATATTAAGAGTTATTAACATCCAAAGCGAGAGCGTTAGGGCGTGCTCTGGCACATCTTGCGCTTGGGAAGATGTCAACTCTATAACGCTGACTTACAAACTCGGAACTAGTATTTTAACTATTACCAAGTGACTGTTAAAATATCAGTGATAATGGGTGCGAGTGCGGAAGATTTGCAGCTCTCCCGGTGCGGAACGGCTCTCAATTTTCACAACACATTAAACAAAGTGTCAAACGGTGCTTACTCCGCTAGCCAGATACGAGCCGATCAAACGAATATATTATAGAGACGAAAGGGGGAATTTTTCATTACGAATAAATACATTCACGCCTGTTTCTCCGAAGGCGAAACACATACACATAATACACATAAGACATGCCCACACCTCGCCAATTGCATTGTTGGTCCTACGTAATATATGGCGATCCTATTGCCGCTTACCGGAAACTGTTACGTTCGCCAGAGCCTCGTCCGTTGATCGGCAGGTGCACCACTTGCCCCCCCCGACTGGTCTCCACCTTGTCGTGGTGGGGGGGCTGAGTACCTCCCGGTAGGGCGCAGGAGGCGCTAGGGAAAAGGTAACACCCAGAGACCGACGACTCTGGGTGCCCTTAGTACTGACTACCGGGGGGGAAACTAAGAGGGACCTATGGAGGGCGCTGCGGGTAGGCCAGGAGGGCCCGCTCAGCAGCGCCAGGAGGGTCTAGGCAGCGGGGGCAGGGGGCCCCTGCTGTCTAACCATGGACCCTCCGGGAAGTCGGCCACACACGCTATGGTCGCAGGGGGAGGTAGGAGGGGCGCGTCCACTGCGCCTCTCTGAGGAGGTCCTCTCGGTTTTGGTCCGGGGGACGTTGGCCGCAGGCGGGGTGTCAGAAGCTGCAACCCAGGTACTGGCCCTCGCCTCTTTCTCAACAAGCGGCGGGCGTCGTCGGAAGATTTTTAGTGGGTATTGCTGCCGGCGGTCGTGTCTGCCGGTGGTGAGTCCCACACCCCCTTTCGGTCCCCCTTTGGCCGGAAGGCAGTGCGTAAATGCATTTTGTTACCGACGTAAAACAAAAAAAAAAAAAAAAGGTGCACCACTTGCAGGTAAGGTTGGCTTGGGCTCCTTAGATATTGGTAGGAACCCTAACCCTAGGATACAGACTTCGTTACGAATTATTCTTCAAATTAAAAATTACTTACGATTTTTTTTTAATTTAATTTTAGAATTGTACAATGTGTTACAATGTAATACATTAATTTAATTTATGTACTGCACTGATAAGTTGACAGAACTGATTCACATATAACGTCTCTATTGAACCCACACTCCATATACGTATAATGTGTGCCTTTATGGGATCACGATGACCGTACATTTTTGAACGCAGCGGACAGTTTTCACACTTTTTTAATCCTTTTTTTTATTTTTAACCGGTGACTAGCAAGTCACGTGTTACTAATCTGCCTGTTAGCACTGGGACACGGTTGTTAAAACAATGTTAAATCGAGAGCGATCGTTGGGTTTTTTTTGGTGTTATTTTATAATTGTAGCGAATGGATCAGCTTTTATTGTTCATCATATCAGTCTGTAATAATCCACTGCTGAGTATTGACCTCCCCAATTGATTACATTGGTATTTGCCCACAATCACCATGCTGGGCAGGGCAGGACACAATGATATCATTTAGTAAAATGGTTAGTAATGTTAGATATTATTGTGATTATTATAACTAATTTGTTACCTAATATTATATAGGTAACAAAATCGTTTTGAAAAAAAAGTTTTTTTTAAATTATTTTTTTGTTGATGAGTGTTGAGCTTTTTATGTACTTTTTGAGTTTTATTGTCGGAAGAATTTTGTGACGTAATACCATTTTAATTGAAGTTTAATTTGTGGACATTGTTGTTGGTTATATTTTTAGGATAGTGTATTTTTCGTATTATTGTAATTCTTTCTTTATTTTATTTATTTACAAAGACATATAATTAGATCACCGAATTAAAGCAGAGTTTACAGAAGTGAGTCCTTGGATGGGTGACCGTTTGTGTGGCATTTGATATCGAGCGCTTCCGTGCTTCGGCAGGCACGTTAAGCCGTTGGTCCCGGTTATCATTAAATGTGATAGTCGTTAAGCCATGTAAGAGGCCTAATTGAGCGGCTCGAAAAATTCTAACAGCAGGACGCCATACAACTGCCTCCGCCAATCCGCACTGAGGCAGCGTGGTGGAGTATGACCCAATGCCCTCGCACCTTGATATGTGAGAGAAGGCTCGTGCTCAGTAGTGGGACGTTAATGGGCTGAGATGATGATGATGAATTATAATTACGGAGGGCTTCTATGATAGCGTATTTATGAAGTATTTTCATAGCATAATATAAAAATAAATATTTCCTGTAATTACGTATAAATTTTTTTTATCCCAATCCCGGCTACATAGAATGCAGTGTGCCTACTATTTCTTTGCCGCTGTTGACGCTATTATGCTCCTAAATGATAGCGCGGAACAACTGAGAATAGTCTCTTGGAACGAGCGTAGATAGTCCGGGTAAAAATTGTCGATGCAACTCTGAATAAGCTCGGACAAAATAGTCTGTGAAGTTCATTTCGACAAATGTAGCAGTAGATTTACTACGGCGATTCTTTGATGTATTAATCATATCAGCCGTATATATTTATTATACTTTTACGATCTACAGCTGCGTAGAGACATTGCATGTCTCAGTGTCTTTTACCGGAACTACTACGGCGAGTGTTCTGAGGAGCTTTTCGATCTCATCCCGCCCTCTCCTTTCCTCTCCCGAACAACACGTGCTGGTCTTCGAAACCATCCTCATACTGTGCAGAATATCAGCACTCGAACCAAGAAATTTGGGAAGTCGTTTCTGAGCAAGACCACTAAGCTCTGGAATTCGTTGCCGGCTCATGTGTTTCCTATTTCCTATGATCCCGGGTCTTTTAAGCGGGGCGTGAAACGGCATTTTAGCAGACCGTCTTGAGTGGATGCGCTTTATACCGTGCTTATTTCACGTTATAAAGCGCTTTCATTTTCTTATTGGACTGCATCGACTGCTTATCATCAGGCAGGTGCCGTGTGGCGCCGGCCTAGAATAGCGTCACCCCCTCTCATCTCATGGGGAGTCGTTATAGTCGACGAAGAGAAATAGGACCGGATGATGGGCAGCAGCGCCATCCTGCGTACTGGCTGGAACTGCGATCACCAACCCGCCTGCCAAGCGTGGTGATTACGGGCAAATACCCCTAATTATTTTTTTTATTTATTTTATTTTATGTTTACATTATACACATACATTACACAAACACAATAATTACGATGTACAAAAAAAAACAGTAAGTTTTGTACAGTACATCGGATACTCATGATATCAGCTATAACATACATTACACCATTAATTAAAAATAATAACAATAATTACACAAAGTAAACATCAATTTGACATAACTATAATTCCGCAGCTACACTATTGTTATAAATGTGTGAAATGAGAATTACAAACCAGTAAAGTACGCTTTTAATTTAGGTTTAAGATTTTTTTCATCTATCTGGCTTTTAACTTGAGCAGGCAGTGAGTTTAATAAATAGGGCACAATGTAACATAATCTGCGCTTTCCATAAAAGTTGTTGCAATTTGGAGTGACAAGTTTCGTGGGATCAGTCACGCGAGTAACTCTGGTTTGAGTTGGTTTAATTTGGAGCTTGTCATTAAAATATTGTTCAGCCAGTAACGTATACCCAACCTTATTATGGATATGCATTAATTTGCAGTACTCAAATAGCTCCTGATATTTGTCTTTATATTGGTTTTTAATTTTGATTGGCACAATATTTTTTAGAATTCTTGTTTGAATATGGAATATTCTATCTAAATGCGTTTTGAAAGTTCTGCCATAACTACTTAAGCCGTAAGACACTATAGATTCACCCAAAGTCAAATACAAGAGTAGCCTAGCATGATAAGTTGTTTTATTTTTAATTAGTGTAAATTTCGCTAAAAGCGCTCTCAGCTTATCACAAACTTTGTCAACATGTTCTTCCCAATTGAGTCTACTATCGATTGTCAGGCCCAGGTATACGTGGCTATCGACCATTTCTATGGCAGGGCATGCACAGGGGCTAAATCCAGATATGTTATGCAAGCATTCGTGGTTATGTGCTACAAGTATATGTGACTGCAACTTTCCTATTCTATTTTGGCTTGAGCTAATATACACAAGTTTAGTTTTACTGGCATTTATCACTAGACCCACATCATGGGACCAACGACATAGAATGTCAAAATCTTTTTGTGCCTTTCCTAATGCAGTTTCAAAGTTTCGATCAGACGCTAAAATACAAATATAATAGAATGGCACATACACACAAACGGCCCCCTGTCCCCGGCGGCCCCGCTATTCCAGATTACGGTAGCGGTCTTGGTAACGGCGGGGCTGGGGGTGCAAAGAATCACCGGCAGAGATCCGGCTACCATCCTAAACGACTTCTGCACCTGGCAACCTACAACACACGCACACTGAGGACTGATGAGAAGATTGACGAGCTGGACGAGGAAATAGAGCAGTTGCACTGGGACATTATCGGGTTATCTGAGGTCCGAAGACAGGGGGAGGATACGGTAATCCTCAAGTCCGGCAATCTGCTCTACCACCGGGAGGGCGACCACCTGTCCCAAGGTGGTGTCGGTTTTATAGTCCGGAAGTCCATCCGTAACAACATCGTGTCTATAAAGAGTGTGTCGACTAGGGTAGCGTACCTAATACTCAGAATCACCAAACGGTATTCGCTGAAGGTAATTCAGGTCTACGCACCGACCTCGACACACCCTGATGAGGACGTAGAGTTATTGTATGACGACATTTCTGCCGCCATACATACTTCACCAACTCACTACACGGTTGTTATGGGGGATTTCAACGCAAGGCTAGGCCAGCGAAGTGGTGACGAGCAGAAAGTGGGGCAATTTGGAGTAGGGCGAAGGAACCAAAGGGGCCAGCGGCTAGCGGATTTCATGGAGAAGGAGGGACTTTTTATGATGAACTCCTTCTTCAAGAAACCTCCGCAGAGAAAATGGACCTGGATGAGCCCTGATGGTTTCACGAGGAATGAGATAGACTTTATCATGACCACTAAGCGGCAAATATTCAATGATGTCTCTGTAATCGCTAGGGTGAAAACCGGCAGCGATCACCGAATTGTAAGAGGCACATTAAATATAAATGTCAAGCTTGAAAGGTCCCGCCTGATGAAGTCTACGCTCCGACCCTCAGTTGCCCATATTCAAAACCCCAAATACTTTCAGATCGAGCTTCAAAATCGCTTCGCAGGTCTAGAGGACTGCGTGTCCGTCGACGACTTAAGTAGCGGGCTAGTTGAGACTGTCCACGCGGTGGGGTCCAAATTTTACAAGACCAGACCCCGAAATAAAACCCAAAAATTATCGACTGAGACTCTTGATCTCATGGAAGCACGACGACACATGCGATTGCAGTCTTCAGCAGATGCATTCTCTTACCGGCGTATCAATAGACAGATCACAAAATCCTTGCGACTTGATATTCGCAGATTCAGTACTACGTGTATTGAAAATGCAATAGAGAGGAACAGGGGTTCGAAAGTGTTCGCACGAGATCTGTCTATTGGCCAGAGTCAGTTAACGCAGCTGAAGACCAACAAGGGCAATCTAGTCACGTCGAAACCTGAGATCATGAGGGAAATCGAAGGGTTTTATGGGCAGTTAAATACTAGTACGCAGGATCCCGCTACTTGTTTGGCTAAAGATCCTAGAGCCAAACTAACCAGGCACTACACCGAAGACATCCCGGACGTCAGCCTATACGAGATTAGGATGGCCCTGAAACAGCTGAAGAACAACAAGGCACCGGGTGAAGACGGGATGACAGCAGAGCTTCTGAGAGCGGGTGGTACACCGGTACTAAAGGTACTTCAGAGGCTCTTTAACACCGTCATCCTCGAGGGACGTACGCCACAGGCGTGGGCCAGTGGCGTGGTTGTACTTTTCTTCAAAAAAGGTGACAAATCTCTTTTGAAGAATTATAGGCCAATCATGCTACTGAGCCACGTCTATAAGTTGTTTTCACGGGTCATCACGAACCGTCTCGGTCATAGGTTTGACGACTTCCAGCCTCCCGAACAAGCCGGTTTCCGAAAAGGCTTTTCAACCATGGACCACATCAGTGGCGGCGTAAGGCGTGGGCGACGTGGGCCACCGCCTACGGCCTCGCGGTACAAGGGGCCTCGCGCCTCAAAAAATTTTATGCATTGTTTAAAATACATGGTTCTAAGCGAGAATTAAATAAAAAAATATATAAATTAATTGTGTTGTAAAATATGTTTTTTTTTGTCTGGCAACATTTGTTTACGTAGCGTAACTATCGCGGGCAAATCCCTGCCGCCGCCGGCCAGTGCGGGGAATCCCTTGTTTTATTTGTTTACTTTCTTTACTAGGAAGCCAGCCAATCAAATCAAAGTACCACACGCACTATCACGCACGCAACGCAGTCGCTAGGCGCATAAATAATTACCTATTTTGATAAGATTAGTTTAATGTTTTAATAATGTTTAGTGAATAAATAGATAGTGTGAAGGTATATTGATTGCTCCTGTAAACAAAACCAAAATTAAAAAACAGTGACTTACAAATAAATGGTTTTGGTTTTCTTCGTTATGTGTGTAGTGTAAAACACCGGTATCTGTACTCGTCTAATTTACATCATAAGGTAAGAAATAATTAATTGGTAATAAATAAGTATCGCAGTTATTACTTAATATAAAATTATACGCCTTATAATATATCTTTTGGAGGAAACCAAAGCTTTAACGGTAAAAAACCTATCGACTTTTTGCGTTTTAAAAACTAGGAAATGCGTTGAAGACTAATTTAAATTTAAATTTTACATTATCTAAATAAAACTGCAAAAAAATGTTAATGCTATTGCTTTTGTGCACAGGTTATAGATACGATATTATCGATATGTCCGGCCGTGATAGAGATCTTGGAAGAAAATGGGAGTCTGGATCAGCAAAAAGAAAAAGAAAAGCTGAAAGAACTGCATCCAACCAGGTTCTCAGTTTAAATATGATGAAGTTTCTCAACCAAACTGCATCTGGCAGTACAGAACCATCTGAATCGATAGTTTCGACTTCTACACAACATACGTCCGAGATACCGGGAAATGCTCCAGATGCACTGAGTATCGAGAGCGAACGTCAGTTAGACGTAGAATTTGGATCATGCTCTAGCCAATCAAAATTTGACGCTGAAACTCTTGTGCCGTCATCAAGCCATCAAGAAGAACAGATTGACGTAGATTCCCCAATTCACAGCGACGATGCCAGTGCCATAGTTCAGCAAGTACTTGTTAATTTGGATCCGGGATTTTGGACGTTCCCCACAACGGATTCACAGCGTCGTGACATAGTTCAAAGGGGCCCCATACAACAATTAAATAGCGGTGATGAACATTATCCCAAAGGTGATGATCACAGACACTTTTCCAATTTCTATTTCTCGAGAAAACTAAATAATGGTGAAACTCAACATCGTCGCTGGTTAGTTTATTCCAATTACCAAAATAAAGTTTACTGTTTTCCATGCAGACTATTTGGCAATTCACAAACACAGGTGGTGCAAGGAGGGTGTTGTGACTGGAAACATTTAAGTAGCATTTTACACAGACATGAGAATACCAAAGAACATATGGCACATATGTTCCAATGGTTAACTTTAGAGAAAGGAATAAATCAAGGCAAAACAATAGACCAAGAAAACGAAAGGCTAATACGTGAATCTCAAAAACATTGGCACAACTTGTTAGAGAGATTAATAGACATAATTAATTTTTTGGCATCTCATAATCTTGCATTTAGAGGTCACAGAGAATCTCTAAAGACAGGTGACGTTATTAAGAATTCCGGTAATTTCATAGATTTAATTAAACTGATATCAAAATTTGATCCTACTTTATGAGAACACATGAAACGCATTAGTGACAAACAACTTTCACACCATTATTTAAGTCACGATATTCAAAATGAATTGATCACATTAATGTCAAAAACAGTTGTCGATGAAATTATTCGTAAGGTTAAAGAAGCAAAGTATTATTCTTTTTTGCTTGATTGCACTAGAGACTGTGGCAGAGTCGAACAAATGTCGGTTATCTTAAGATTTTGTGATACGACAACTGGCACAATAGTCGAACATTTTATCGGATTTCTAGCTGTTACTGAGACAACTGGAGAATATTTAGCCAATGCTATACTGGAACACCTAGAAAAAAACGACTTAAATATTCAAGACTGCCGTGGCCAAGGATACGACAATGGTGCAAATATGGTAGGTGTAAATAGTGGAGTTAAAACTAGAATATTGAATATTAACCCCAGGGCATTTTTCACACCTTGTGGCTGTCATAGTTGGAATCTACTGTTGGTAGATGCAGCGAACTCATCTACGGCGGCAAAAACTTTTTTTGGTTTCATACAAAAAATTTATTTGCTATTTTCAAGTTCAAGCAAACGCTGGGATTTAATAAAAGGCAAATTAAAACTTACTATGAGACCTTTATCAGACACAAGATGGGAAAGTAGAGTCGAAGCAATAAAGGCCGTATTATTGCAATTCGATGAAGTGGTTGAATGCATCGAAAGCTTAAAAAATCAAACGGAGCAATCAGACACTCTCAGTGATTGCGATTCCGTACTAAATGAAATGTTAAGTTTAGAATTTATCGTATCTTTACATGTGTGGTATGAGATATTATCGCGTGTTAATAGGATAAGTAAATTATGGCAATCAGTACAAATTCATTTAAGCATTGCTCTTGAACATTTACACACATTTTGTGACTGGATAAAAGAGTATCGGGAAACTGGATTCGAAAAAACCCTGTCTGATGTTCGGCAATTTACTGAGAGAAGCTGTTATGCCCTGCCAAAAGAGTTTAGGGATAAAAGAGTAGCCAAAAAGAAAAGGATGTTCGATTATGAAAGCAGCGATCAACCTATAGAGTCTCCTAAATTCCGGTATCAAACAGATTTTTTTTACGCCATGATTGATTCTATAATAACCAATATGGAATTAAGATTTACGTCTTTGAATCAACATTTTGAAGATTTCGGTTTTCTCTATGATTTAAGCAAGCTAAAAAATTTGCCAGAGGAGCAAGTATAACGAGTACACTGTAACGATTTACATAACGTCCTGCGTGTGGGTGAGAGCAGTGACTTCCAACCTTTCGAACTATATGAAGAATTAAATACAATGATCCCAAATTTACCCAACTTCATTAAAGACGTGAAACAGCGACTGTCATATATAACAGAAAATAGCTTAAAAGAAATTTACCCAAATATTTACATTGTCATCCGAATTTTATTAACAATTCCGGTAAGTACAGCCTCTGCTGAAAGGAGCTTTTCAAAATTAAAATTAATAAAAAAATATTTAAGAAATACAATGGGCCAGGAAAGACTTTCAGCATTGGCTGTATTATCAATTGAATCAGATATGGCATATAGGCTGAATTACGATAAAATCATTAAAGAATTTAGTAAAGTTAAAAGCAGGAAATTTCTGTTTCTTTAATAAAGAGATATAAATATTTTTATATATTTATATTCAATTTATTGGTATTGTTGTCATTTCCACCTTATTTACGATATGTAATTTTTCATGAATATTAATATAATTTGTATTTTTATGAATAAAAACTTGCAATGGTAATTTCTTTTTTTATAAAATCCGTCTTCAGGTCGCCACAGAACAGGGCCTCGCGAAATCTGTTTTGCCCACATCAAATTTAGGTCTTGCCCCGCCACTGGACCACATACATACGCTGCGGCAGGTTATACAGAAGACCGAGGAGTATAACCAGCCACTTTGCTTAGCGTTTGTGGACTATGAAAAGGCCTTCGATTCGATCGAGACTTGGGCAGTGTTTCAGTCCCTGCAGCGATGCCGCATCGACCATCGGTATATTGAAGTGTTGAGAAGTTTATACAAAAACGCCACCATGTCTGTACGCGTACTAGACCAGCACACGAATCCTATCCTCCTGCGGAAGGGCGTGAGACAGGGAGATGTCATATCTCCGAAACTGTTCACTGCTGCCCTGGAGGATGTTTTCAAAATGCTGGACTGGGGAAACTACGGCATCAACATAAATGGCGAGTATATGTCTCACCTTCGATTTGTCGACGATATAGTGGTCATAGCGGAGTCGCTTGTGGATCTGGGCACAATGCTCGAAGACCTCGACAGAGCTTCCCAAAGGGTAGGTCTAAAAATGAACATGGACAAGACGAAAATTATGTCTAATGTCCATGTTAAGCCTACCCCAATAATTATTGGAGGCTCGGCTCTCGAAGTTGTCGACGAATATGTATACCTGGGACAAAAAGTCCAAATGGGTAGGTCCAACTTCGAGAAAGAGGTCAATCGTCGAATCCAGCTCGGTTGGGCTGCGTTCGAGAAACTGCGCTATATCTTCTCGTCAAAAATACCTGTCTTAAGACGAAAGTCTTTAACCAGTGTGTGTTGCCAGTGATGACGTACGGTACTGAGACTTGGTGCCTGACTATGGGCCTCATTAGAAAGCTCAAAGTCGCTCAGCGTGCAATGGAGAGAGCTATGCTCGGAGTGTCCCTACGTGATCGAATCAGAAATGAGGAAATCCGTAGGAGGACTGGAGTGACCGACATAGCGAGGCGAGTTTGCAGGCTGAAGTGGCAATGGGCGGGGCACATAGCTCGAAGAACCGACGACCGATGGGGCGTCAAGGTTCTGCAATGGCGACCGCGAACCGGTAAACGTAGTAGAGGACGGCCTCCCACGCGATGGACCGATGATCTGGTCAAGGCGGCGGGAAGCCGATGGATGCAGGCGACTCAGGATCGCTCAATGTGGAAATCTATTGGGGAGGCCTATGTTCAGCAGTGGACGTCAGATGGCTGAGATGATGATGATGATGATGAATATTTAGTTTTTTTTTATTTATTTTTTATTTTGACGTTTTCAAGTGCTATGTAATAGTTTATGAAATAAAAAACTTTTCACTTTTACTTTTATAATTACCACGAGCAACGTATCATAAAGTTATTGAAATTGACGAACCTTCTAATAATAGTCAATATACTTTACACAAATTTAACAGGTAGCGGAGGAAATGATGAATTATTTTCAATTCTGAATCTGCCTTTGATGTCGATCATTTTGTATGGAATACTTGATACGGACCAATTTATTGTACTCGAAAGGTTCCTGTCGATTCGGTTTTCGCATCTAATTGAATTGTGTTCTTGTCTTTGGAATTGATGATAAAGTACGTATAAGTACTTTTTTATAATCACTGTGATATTTACCTGTGCTTGCGTTATGTTATTTGTGTTATGGCAGATAATTTATTGTTTTAATAATTTTACAGTAACATAATAAAGCTTATTCGTATATTTATAAGTTATCTATTCATATATTGGCCATAAGTTAAGTTAAGGAAAAATTTTGTGAATGCTTGAAATGCATATATATATATCAGTTTGTGTTGTTTATGTAAAATATGTATGTTTAGCTTGAAGTATGCCTAATATATATTTAAATATTATTCTTTTTGAAGATAATTCAATATATAATTGGGTATATAGGGATCCTATCAAGACCTAAGGAGCCCAAGCCATCCTCACCCCTATGCCTCTGCTTAGCCCTTCGGAAAAACAAGCGTAAATGTATTATTAATTTATTTATTCAATAAGTACATGTTATAACAACTTATTTATAACATAGTCTTACAAAACCGTGAGTACGGTAAAGTAAGTAAGTAAGTACGTGTTTTTTTGTGGGGAAAACAGGCGTGAATGTATGTACCTACATATTGACGTAGATTATAGCATTATTATAATACATTATTTATAGATTATTTATGTACATATATTATAATACATTTATTTCGTTAAATAATACCAATCTCTTTCTAACTGTATACGGAACACTGGTAGGTACTATATTTATTATAGGTTCATGAAAACTATTACTAGTGTCCTGTAGTTAAATCTGTGGCCGCCAGCTAATTGGCACACCCAACAATAACCACTGTCGACCAGTCGTTTCAGAATGTGTCTCGCCAAATTTAAATGTTAATCAAGGTTAATGAACAATTAAAATTTATTCAGGTTACGTACGTTAATTTGTATTTCAGTACTCGGGACGCACTAAAATATCATAAATAGTGTATGATCACTATGATCAGTAATAAATGTTTTGTTATTAAAAATAATTATTGCAATAATGCACTTTTTCGTACAGATATTCCAATTTTGATCTGATCGCGGGTAAAAACTATTATCAAATAATTTTTTTGTCATAATGATAGTGAGCGAGGACTCATAATAATGTATACTTCCACAAGTCATAATATAAGTATCTAACAAATAAATAAATGTTCCCTTAGGCTCACACCAATAGTTTAGTTCCAATATCTGTGTCATTAGGAATTGTGATATGGATTAGTTGCACTTTCTTCTATAGATAAACCAATTTTTATGCGATCGCGGGTAGAAATTGTTATCAAAACTCATAATGATAGTGGATCAAAATAGAAATTAGTAAAAAATAGTTTTAAAAAAACTGATCTTCTAGAAAATACTAACTGAGCAGCAAATACTTAATTGAAGCTTAAGTAGTATTTTTGATTTCAAGATTAGGTTACGTATTATATAAATATTTAATGGATTGTTTCCAATTTATATTGGAACATATCTTAGAACTAGATATTTGAAAGGATTGTAATATAATTTATTATGAGTAACAACATACCTAAAATCACTTTAAGTAAGGTCAACTGAAAACGGCTATTACAGACTTCATAAACCAGTAATGTGCCAGTAATAAAATTATCGATTAAATATTTTAATGGCCATTATTTGGTCGTTTAATGGTTAATAACTGTTGTAAATAACGGGAAGTTGGTAACAACGATGTATCAAGTGGTGGAGTAGCAGGACGGAGGCGGAAAAGGTTTATATTGGTATAGGAGATCCAAGGCTGAATATTGCAAGCGTTTCGCCGAGTTATCAAGTGGTCTAGATATTAAGTGTTCAAGTTATCTATACCAATATTAGCGGACAGGACATGGTCCTGCCATATAAAAGCTCAAATATAAACTAAAATCATATTTTTTTAAAAATGGAGGGCAGGAGGGTGTAAAATTGTTATTTGTAAAAATATTAGAAAGTGTGACGACAAAAATAGTGACACGTAATTTTGATATATCAGAAGATAAAAGTTAAAAGTAACTGTGTCGGACTTAAGTGTTTTGAAGACTAAACCAATTATGATGTACAAATAGATAGGGCACAGTGCCCTTAGCTACTACTACTACTACTTCTAGTAACAGTGCTGTATCAAGTGGTGGATTGGCAGGTCGGAGGCGGAAAAGGCTTATTTTGCATAGGAGATGCAAGGCTGAATATTTGAAGCGTTTGCGCTTAGTTACACTCTATACAAGTATCAGAAACCATAAGTTATATTACTAAAAACTATAGAGGTATTTTTTGTACTGAGTTTCTTGCCTGATTCATCTCTAATCAAGCTCTTGCCCACAGTGAGTGGCGTTAGTTGTAAAGCTGACGTAAATAAAAGGGGTATCCCTAGTTACACCAAAAGAAAATTGACAAATTATCACTTCCCAAATATTGTTTTGTAAAATTTCATTTGCCAAATTATTACTTGGCAAATAAACTCTTCACAAATAATTGTATCGTAAACGTAATGCTTTCCAAGTGAACGTTTCGACAATAACTCGCTCTTCCTCGCTTGCTAATAACTCAGTTAGTATTACATATTTTACGCAAAATAAAATAAGCCAAATAATTCGTCTCGAAACTTTTCAAATAACCATTTCTATTTGCATCTTTACTATTAATACTAATCTACAAATATTGGCCATACCTAAATCAACAGTAGTATTTTCTGGCGCTTCGCCGCCCGCTACCGCGGCACGCTCGCTTCGCTCGCTCGGCTCGCGCGCTTTGTGGTCACTGTTCTAACCTAACCTAACCAATATGTATCTAAGCCTCACTCAACATCATCACGTTAATTTAAAATTATGAACACATATTAAACAAACATTCCTTATACTATTTTATTTTTAGTATATATTTAGTATTCATATCTTAGTTTGTGATTATTTAACATAATAAACGTAAAACTTTATGTCCAAACAAATCATTTGATTAAATGTTATTTGTCTAAAGTTTGTTTGCCGTAATAAATTACTTGTTAAAAAACCTAATGCCATAATGTCATTATCCGTAGTAATATACTGCCGAGTAAAAATTTGACCAAATGAAAATTTGCGTACTAAAATAATTCGCAACGTTGCATTGGTGTAAAAAACGTTTGCTAAAATTTGTTTGGATTATAAATTTTTGTCAAAATAGTTTTGGCAAAACGGCAGGATCCCAAATAAAAGGTGTATAGGGATCCTACCAAGACCTAAGGAGCCCAAGCAAACCACACCTGCAAGTGGTGCACCTGCCGATCAACGGATGAGGCTCTGGCGAACATAACAGTGCCCGGTAAGCGGCAATATGCCTCTGCCTCCCCTTCGGGAAAACAGGCGTGAATGTATGTACCTACATATTGACGTAAATTATAGCATTATTTAGCAATAGTTATGAAAGAGCAATTACATTGGCTTAGTAGAAATAACGCACGGTACGGCGCGCAACGTGCTCCCGTGTGTCCGCGCTATCTAGCGCGAAGCTTAGCGCCGATTCAGCTCACTGTTATTTATTGCAATGATTAACGCACGCCGGGGTACCGCGTAAATAGCAACCGCTTTTATTTTTAAATAAATAAACTATTTATTTATCAACTTTTGACACCGTTCTTGTTTTTTATTATACAAAAGCATTTATAAAAGAAGTAGGTATGTGTAAAAAAATATCCGTATCTTTGATTTGCTTATTTTTTTAAATAGAAGCGCTGTGGTAGATGTTCTGATATATTAATATGTTATTTGACGAACGATATGGCGTTGTGGCGAGGTCGTGGGTTCGATTCCCACAATGGTCTAATGACAAATCTCTGGGTGTTTTCCTATGTATATTAAGTAAGTATTTCCAAAAAAAAGTATGTTTATCCGTTATTTAATATTCATAACACAAGTTCTTAATGATACATATATTGGAAGTAAGTAATTGGTCAAAAAATATTTATACCATTTATACTATATACCAGTTTTTTTAGTTTGTGCTGGCAACATACTACGTAAAGAGGTATAGATTATGTTGTTAATAAATAATTTATTTTTGTATTTTTATATATTTGGAACCGTAATTTGTCATACACTGACATATCCCTTTAATATTATGTTTGATTTTCATTATAAATGAATATTGTTTCAATTTTTGGTAGGACACGGCGCCTTACTCTGTCATATTATGAACCTACTAGGTAAATTTGGTGTTGACAAAAATACCAAATTACTGTTAATCATGTCAGCTCATTAACTTCCCAGAGGCTTTCTCTCCCAAACCAAGAGGTGAGAGGTATTTAGGTGGTAAAGGACTCAGGACGAAAACGCTTGATATTAAATACCATACAACCTTTGTAAGCACTGCTTTACTTCAAAAATCGTTTCCAACCCATAACCGCGTATCTACAAACGCTTCATATGAAACTTCATGATAAAATCACTGTTACCGAAAGTAAAAATCACAAGTATTACGCCACAAAAATATCACATGTCAATACTCGTACATATTTCCCTCCAACTTACTATAGTTAAGTAAATATAACACGAAAACTCACATAGGTTTGCACTGCACACATTTCGATGTTTACGTTCCGTTTCACGACCACGTTATGATGTCACAATAAAATTGTTCACAGTATTTATATAAAAGTGACAGGGCGTTCGAAATGTGAGTTTCGCGCTTTTTTCTATTTTTCGAACGCACTATTATCTAATAAAAGTTGACCTCTTTTGGAAATATTTCTTATTTGTATTTTAGTTCTATCTAATTTGGTCATGTTATATCATCTAGTGCTTTTACTAAGATTAGTTTGATATAGTGTTACGTTGTTCATTTCTTTTTTTTCTATTATCGCAATGCAATTGCTTTTAAGTATCATAATTTAGTAATTATCTTTTTATTTAGTGCATACATTAATGTGTTATCTCTTGTAAACGATTTGCGTTATATTCTTGAATAAAAATAGTAATTTTACTGGTAACTTATTATTGTTGTAAGATTTTGTTTGTGTAGAGAAATAAGTTAAGAAGAAAACCCATGCTTGCAAAAAATTGCACTAGATTTAAAATAAATTAGACATTTCATCATCACCATCATCATCTCAGCCACATGACGTCCACTGCGGAAAACAATGAGCTATTCTGTGTCGCCTGCATCCACCGGATTCCCGCCGCCATGACCAGATCATCGGTCCATCGCGTGGGAGGCTGTCTTCTACGTTTACCGTTTCTCGCTCGCCAATTGAAGAACCTTAACACCCCATCAGTCACTGGGATCAGGAATATATATATATACAGGGATAAGTCCGTGCGTAGGGATCCTACCCAGATCTGAGGTCAAGCCAACCTCACCTGCACGTGGTGCCCCTGCCGATGTACGGACGAGGCTCTGGCGCACATTACAGTTGTCAGTAAGCGGCAATAGGCGTGCCATATATAATGTGGGACTAATCATATCAACCTCTGCCTACCTTCGGAGAAACAGGCGTGATTGTATGTATATTATTCTAATCTCAATGGATTACCGTAAAGTTCCTTTAAGTTTTTTTTTTCCTTTTAAATAATCGCTTCGTGTGTTTTGCACATTTAGCCAGTGTCACAGTGGTAACAGATATATTAATAACATATAAATCATAGTAAATGAGAATGAGTGGTGATAAAGATGATAAATGGTAAATGAGATGCCCTCCCCTAAGCCCCTTGAGTCCTCATTAAAGATGTGGGACTATATTGAGATCTCACATGGACTTCTTGAGAGAATTTGAAAAGTTATGTTGCACTGTTCTGTTTCAATTACCAACACTCATGTACGTTCATAAACACTTAACGGTTAATAATGCACCGTTATTACACATTAATGTACAAATATCTATCACAAATTTTAGAAAATAAAACATAACTGCAGACATGACGCTTCACTTTACCGCCAAGAAGTCCCAAAGTAACGTTTGAATCAATCAAATCTTTCTTTTTCTTATAACAGTCAGTTAACAAATTCTGAAATCCCTTCCCAAAGATGCGGCATTTGTAAGCCATTTTTAATACCAGGGAACTGTCAAAGACAGCAATCCATTCTAGAAGCTAGCATCAATAACAGCCGCGCCATTGGCTTCAAAGTGCAAAATTATCAAGCCGTGTGGAATGCCAGAGGTTAAAGGTTAAAGCCATCTTCGAGATATTATTGTTCACTAGAAGTCTTCAAGTGCCTCTACGAGGTATAATAATAATAATAATTTACTCTTTATTGTACACCATGATGAAGATTACACATAAAAACAAAGAAAATTAAACAGGTAGGTATATACAATGGGCGGCCTTATCGCTTACAGCAACTTCTTCCAGGCAACCTTAAATGGACAGAAAAGTTAAGTAAACAGGCAAGTCGTGATGTACAAGAATAATTAAAACCAAAAAAATTAAACATAAATAAATTAGACTAACACGAAGATAAAAAACCAAAACTATTACCTACTACTAATAAAATAAAAACAAAAACAAGCTACAAATTTACAAATAAAATCTACATCTACACTAATATTATAAAGAGGTAGTATTTTTGTATGTAACGAATAAACTCAGAAAGTACTAAACCGATTTTAAAAATTCTTTCACCATTTGAAAGCTACATTATCCACGAGTAACATAGGCTAAATTATATTTTGAATAAAAATAGGGTTCCGTAAGACATTTGAAATTGTCGGACACAAGGTGTAAAAAATTTACCAGAAAAGTTACTCATTTTGCGTACGCTGCCTAAACTATAAAAGATAAAACCACAAAATGTACTAATTAAGTAATTGCAGATCTTATACATAACTACAAAAAAGTCTGCGACACACTATATCTCTATGTCGAGTGAGGCACAACCATTTTTTTATTAAAAAATCTTGCATTTTTTTGGACTACATTTAAACGTGTTTTACTCATGTTATTAATCCTTGTCAATAAAAAGTTTATGTAGATAATATTTGGTCCTGAAATGATTAAAATTTCACGTTTGGTTTTGAAGTTATGGCGAAATTAAAATATTACGATTTCTGCGTTGTGAAGTGGGCGTCCCCAAGGCGGGGGTGCGCGTGTTGGAGGGGAGGTCTCCCTACGCACCGGTCGAGCGCAAAGTCTAATAATTCGATTTTTTTAGATTTCGTTCTTAAAACTACACCTACGCAAAAGTTCTTCCCAGAGCTAAACAACAGTTCTTCTCAGAGCTAAACAACAGTTCTTCTCAGAGCTAAACAACAGTTCTTCTCAGAGCTAAACAACAGTTCCTTTCAGGTCTAACCAACAGTTAGTGTCGGTGTCTGTGAGTTGACCTGGGAATCATTTTGCTGACCGTGTCTTTCCTGGGTAGGCATTTTGCAGCGGTAATCGACATCCACGCGGGCGGAGCCGCGGGTGACCGCTAGTAAAATATAAACACAATTAAAAAAAATGAATTATTCGTTTTGTGCAGTCGACAATTTGGCAGAGAGAGCTAATTTTTGTTTCTAGTATGAAAACAATGTGTTTTTTAATGTTTATCAAAGGTTTAACGAACATACATTTTATTATCGAATATATATACTGTAAAGCAAAAGTTAATATGATAATGTTTTTAAACATCTCTCTGAGAGAATCTCTGGACTTAAGATTATAGATAGCCCTTATGGCGCGCTTTTGTAGTACGAATATTTTATGTATGTCCCGCAGCAGATCCCCACAATAACATACGATATGACATAATGCTATGAAAATAGCTAAAATAGACTAATCCAGCTGTTTCTTTGTCTGTTATAAGTCTTATCTTTTTGATGGCATAGCATGCTGAGCTAAGCCTTCCGGACAAATCCATTACATGGGGATTCCATTAAAATTAAGAATCTAGCTCGATGCCTAAGAACTTTGTGTCATTTAATAACTCAATTTTCATGCCATTATTTTCAAGTTAGTCGGATCTTGTGTAATATTTGGCAATAAGAACTTTACACATTCAGTTTAACTTGCGTTAAGAGATAGATTGTTTACCGTAAACCAAAGTAAAACCTTCATTACGTTAGAATGAATTTTGCCTCTATTTACTAAATCGTCAGCAAATAAAACTGTTTAAATAGGTAAATATGCTTAAGCACAAACAAGTGGGATGACACCCCCAATGTAGATATAGGATGCCATTTAGATATAGATATGTACCCTATTTTTTCATTGACGACCGATATAGCGTGGTGGCGAGAATACCCGCTCTCCGCTCCAAAGGTCGTGGGTTCGATTCCCACACAGGACAAATGTTTGTGTGCGTGAACATGAATATTTGTTCTGGTCTGGGTGTTTTCTTATGTATATTAAGTACGTATTTACATAAAAAAAAGTATTTAAGTATGTTTATCCGTTGTTTAGTATCCATAACACAAGTTCTTAATAATACTTATCTTGGAACTAAATAATTGGTGTGATTGTAAGAGAATATTTATTTATATTTACGTATTTTGAAACACTTAGACCAGAACTAATATTTATTTCATGCACACAAAAATTTGTTCTGTGTGTAAATCAAACCCATGATATCATGATATACAGGTATACGTATATATACTTATCATTTCGGCGGTCAATTAATGATTATGAAAGTCCCGTAACTATCTATTCTAATCTCTATTCTCTATATATAATTAAAAAAAGTCTGTCTGTCTGTTCGCGATAAACTTACAAACTACTGAATGATACAGTGTTTTTTGAGGAAGGTTGGATTATGTAATTTTTGAAGGTTTAATGTAAATTGATTGAAATATAACGATAACGATATTGTAAGGTGGCGGAAGAAACATTCGTTCGCCCACTTTTGATAAGTGTCATGGCGTCAGCAAATGTCAAACGAGATGTGTGAACAAAAATGGCGGAAGCCTGACTTTAAAGTAGATATTAGGTACCTATGTAATGTCTTTTTAGTTTCGCATAAAATCCCATTCGATAATATAGAATTTTTATGATAGAAAACGTAGAAATGATTTTATCTAAAGTTTCGTCGTGTCGGGGCACGTGTGGCGCCGACATTACGGCACAGCTGCAGCCCGGATACCAAATTTTATTATAAAAATTTCACGAAGCGATGCCGTGGAGCGATTTTTATTTTATTTAACATTTAAATTTTATTAAAAATTGTAATTCTGTCGTGCTTTTGACGCCAGAAGGTTGTTTGATAAGGAATTACTAGATTAGAGTATTTGCCAGTTTCAAGTAGTTTTATAAATTAAGTTATTTGCATAATGAACGCAACATAAAGAAGCGTTCTCGTCAAAATCGTCACATACAAATCATTCTGGGGTAGCTCAGAGAAGTACTGAGGAATTTACTAAAAAGTTTTGGAATGAACACGAAAAATTCATGATAAATTCCACTTTCATTTACTTGTCGACGTTGTCGAAGACGTTTTGTCTAAAAATCTACCAGTTTTAGACTGAACTCGAATTTACCTACACGAGTTTTAGAAAAGAAACAATGAAATTATTTTTTTGTCCCCATTGGCGCTAAAACCCTATCATAAGGTTTAGATGAAAGGAAAATAGTTTCTGACTGTTTAGTAAGGTGATCAATTCACCATCACCTTAGCCCATCTACGTTCTGATACTGAGCACGGAGCTCCTAAACAAAGGTAAACAAAGGTAACAGGAATTCAGTTGGCGATTCTGGGTGCCCTTAGTACTGATCACTGCACCGGGGTGAAACTAAGAGCGACCTGTGGAGGGCGCAGCGGGCGGGCCAGGAGAGCCCGTCAATCAGAGCCAGGTGGGTCTTAGGTTGATAATTCACGGTTATTACACATTCATGTTAGAAATATCAATTTTTTTTTAAATAAAATAAAACTGCAGACATGACGCTTCACTTTCCCGCCAAGAAGCCACTAACTAATTTCCTTTTTTTGCTAAAGTCTCTCAGTTATTACGAACCGTATAGACAATATCTTTCCAGATTACGATCGTGAGCGCTATTTTAACACCGATAGAATCGCAGCCGACACTTTTATCGCCAATAATGATCATAGATGCTAGTAAAATTCTATGTAGCCATTGCTTAGGAAGTTTGTGCAGATTTCTGAGTTAAAATTATACCAGACGGTACTTGAATTTTATTTTTTATTTATTCATTTATTTCGAGTTCTACACTCATATTGTGTTAGTAAATACATATATCTTAATCCTAGGTGTTAGTAATTACATGTAGCGCACAACATTTATTCAGGTAAACACAATCTACGCGATCCGCGATCATCTCTAGGAGACAGTTGGAGCTTGCCCTGACTCTGCGCACGAGGGACGCAGCGCGCTTCCGCATTGTAGCGTAGAAACAATCTACTCGCGCCTGTGCGAACATGCCCGACGCGCTACATCGCCAGGACAGCCCCATCAGCCTCCTGAATGCGTTATTATATTGTACACGGAGGGCCCCGTACGCCCTTTGTGTGTAACTTGCCCACAGACTACACATATAAAACGATGTACAGTAAGCTCTGAACAAAGTTATTTTCACCTGCTATTATTTTATTAGCCCGGACGGACAGAGCCCTCCGCTCCCTATCAATATCTGCATTATAGATAACTACAACTCATTCATTCATAATATCTGAAATTCAGCCAAAATGCGGTTAAACCAGTGAGCAGACCCTGGGCCCTAAGCTTAAGTTTAGGATAACCGGGATAATGGTAGAATATGTGATTCATTCATAATATCACGCCTGTTGCCCCAAAGGGGTAGGCAAAGGCATATTATACGCCAGTTATATAGTTGGTCCTACGTAATAGATGGCGATCCTATTGCCGATTACCGGTAACCTTTATGTTCACCAGAGCCTTGTCCGTTGATCCACAGGTGCACCACTTGCAGGTGAGGTTGGCTGTGGCTCCTAAGGTTTTGGTAGGATCCCTATACTAACGTTGTAGATATTATCGTGATGTATTATATGGAAAACCTTACAACAAATTATCACTTACACAACTTATTCTATTTTATATGGCACCGACATCTTGCAAAAGATTACTATATCTTTAATTACGCTATAAATCTTAGTTTATCTGTCTGTCGGACATAATAAGACCTAGGATACAAGATGGCCGGATGTCTGACCTAGCTCGGAGCGTTTACCGTTTTTCTAAGCCCTAATGGCCTTGGGGCTTACCAAGTAACTCGTTATCTGTTTCAACTACTGGTGTTCATTGCTGCTTTTGTTTGAAAGATAATGCTCGCTAACTAAACTAAAGGGTCGATGGGTCATGTACAACTTTGTAACTGAAAGCGTTGTTAATAGCATATTACGTGCTAGAAGAAAAAATGTTGTTTCCATCCCCCGTACTAAGACTTCCTTTGCACGCAGACAATTGGACAGACTTTCATCATATTTATATAATGAAATTAATAAAACAGTTACTATTTACGACAAAAGATTGCACAATGTAGGTATACCGTTACAATTTTTTTACTATCATTAGATTATGAAGAAACGGAGAAAATAATAAACAGTTGATGAAATACTGACACTTACCTACCTTACCTACACACACACGCGCGCACACAGATACACACAGACACACACACACATACACACACACACACATACACACATACACACACAGGTAATGACCTGTAGCTATGGAAGAGCGAGGTCATCTGGTACAGGCATTATTTGCTTAAACGATGACCTCGATCACTGTTCATTCAATGTAAAACTTTTTATAGCAAATAAATTATTATTATTATAATAGATTTTAAGTTACCATAGTAAAGGGCCGTCTGAGCTCTGTAAGTTACCAAGTAAATCGTAATCTGTCTCCAATGTCTTTTACTTGTGTCCATTGCTGATTTTTATAAGAGAGTATGTCTTGTTAGCTAACTAAATTAACCGGGTCTTTGGTCACTGTAAAATTCAGTAAATAAAGGAAATTTTGACAGGTTTTAAGGTATGATAATGAAGGGCAGTCTTAGCGGAGACTTACTGCTTTCCTGTTCTCTCCTTTGCGTCGGATTGTCCGAAAGAGATTTTAGCGATAAGACCGCCTAGATTGGCTTTTTCATTGTTTTTCAATATTCATTGTAATCTGTAGTTTTTATGTTTTTTTTGTCAATAAAGAGTATATCTATCTATTAAATTTTTGCTTACGCACGTTGGGGACCCCCATGGCCCGGGGGCCCCGTATTATTGATACAGCGGTAGCTATCTGGTCCCGCTAATGAGCACGGGGTTCCTCTCACAAACCAAGGAAACATTGATAAAATAAATACTTATTTTGTAGATACATACATTCACGCCTGTTTCCCCGAAGGGGTAGGCAGAGGCATAGTTGGTCCCACGTAATAGGTGGCGAGCCTATTGCCGCTTACCGGGCACTGTTTTGTTCGCCAGAGCCTCGTCCGTTGATCGGCAGGTGCACCACTTGCAGGTAAGGTTGGCTTGAGCTTCTTAGGTCTTGGTAGAATCCTGATACACCCGATTAAAGATTCATAGAACAAATATTTGTCCTAGATGGGAATAGAATACAAAACCTAAGAAGCGGAGTGCAGGTAGGTAACCTAACCTCCATTCCATATAGTTCGTGAGAGGTTCTTGTGAGATATATCAGTTTGGCACTAAATCTTCCAAACAGCATTCAATATAAAACAAAAAGATCTGAATGAAAGTCCCTAAGAATTCTGGTTACATAACGTTTACAATGAAAGTTTTCGTAGACAGAATCGGGGCCACCGCCCGTTTCATGTCATCTGATTGACAGTTCAACTGTAACTGCACATAAATTTGACAGTTGCAGAACTAAACACATGATATAATTTTTTATACCATTAGGTGAAAGTGTAAATAATCTTTACAATCTTCGAAAATCTTAATAATATATTTTTTTAATAGTATTTTAAGACATAAATCTCAACTGCTGCGATACAGGCTACCCTATTACAGAAGTTGCTGTCTATGTAGAAATTGTAAACTGAAAGTGCCATTAACGTTTAATATTATTTGAAAATAGCCAAAATGAGTATTTTGGAGGCATTCCTCTCAACTCGTTGCCTTTTGGAGCCTCGTTAAAGTCACCGACAGACTGACTGACTGATGGACAACCCCCTTTTTTTTTATTTACGTCGGTAACAAAATGCGTTTACGCACTACCTTCCGGCCAAAGAGGGACCGAAAGGGGGTGTGGGACTCACCAGCGGCAGACGCGACTGCCAGCAGTAATACCCACTAAAAATCTTTCGACGACGCCCGCCGCTTATTGAGAAAAAGGCGGGGGCCAGTACCTGGGTTGCAGCGTCTGTCACCCCGCCTGCGGCCACCATCCCCCGGACCAAAACCGGGAGGACCTCCTCAAAGAGGCGCAGTGGACGCGCCCCTCCTACCTCCTTGTGCGACCATAGCGTATGTGACCGACTTCTCGGAGGGTCTATGGTTAGACAGTAAGGGCCCCCACTGCCTAAGACCCTCCTGGCGCTGCTTGACGGGCCCTCATGGCCCGCCCGCTGCGCCCTTCACAGGTCCCTCTTTGTTTCTCCCCCGGTAGTCAGTACTAAGGGCACCCAGAGTCGGCAGGTACTTAGCCCCCCCACCACGACAAGGTGGAGACCAGTCGGGGGAGACGGACAACCCCCTCCCCTCTTTAGAATCACAGCAGGCTGACTGAAAAGTCCCCCCAATACGATTCACTCACAGACTGACAAATCTTGATAAAACACCACAACAGATAGATTAACTGACAAACCTTGACAAAGAATCCATTTTGCTTCTATTTATTGATAATGCTACCGCTCATATCTGTTTCATTGTTGTATAAATAAAATTGTACTTCCATTTTGTATGTAAAAATTTGACGAATCTAAATGAGCCTGTTGATCTTAAAGACAATAATAAAGTATAGTCATTTAAAAAAAATCTATTTTAATGGTCACCGCAGCTTGCCATCTCTTCAAAACCCATTAAACACATTATAACATTTTTTTCATGAGCCCTATGCTTGGAAAATCTCGATGGAAAGCTCATTCTATAGCCCAAGGGTACTTACAAGATGAGAGCAATACGCAGATTTAAAAAGTCACGAGAAATTTTAGCTTTAATTTATTGGGACTTCACGTTTAACTAACAAGTGGCACTGGCCGATATTGTTCGATGGTGTGCGAAGAGAAATATAGCATTTTTGTGCTGAAACTCATTACTCTCTTAAAACTTTTGAACTTGGGTCTATCATGTACTTTATTTTTTTTGTGACGTCAATTTGACAATATTTATGACGTCAGGGCCTAGTCTTTGTCTTGTGTAGGAATCGAATTTACCACCTCAGGTAACCTTTACGCCATATTAATTTATGAGATTTGTTTTTTTGACGTGACGTCTCATAAGTTGGTTTGCCGGGTGACACTTCAAGAAACTGCGTTACGCTCCGCTCACGTTATGCGGTCACAATGAGAGCGAGTGAGAGGCACGCGTCCCTTCCACTCGGGCATGGTTAGCCCGCCTAAGAGCGAGAGAGACAGACATAAATATAATTCTTTGTATAAATAAATGTTTTAAATTGTTACTATTATTTCATCCTTCTTCCTACTATACGAATGAATATTCACATTAAAATTATTTTACCTACCACTCAAAGTCGTTGTCACGTAAAACTTTCGCCCGTATACCGACTTTATATGCAACCAATTTTTTCTCCATATGACTCGTCATAGTGACCATCCTGCCTGATGGTAAGCAGTCGATGCAGTCCTGAAAAATATGAGCGCTCTATACTGTGTGACAAGCACGGTAACAAGAGCACCTAATCTTCTTCTAAAGATAAAAAGAAATCGCGAAATTTGTGTACGCACATAACTTACGATCTACTGCATCTAATTAGATAATTCTTTCTTTATTGTGTTGGTTTGTACGATTTACAACTAAGATAGTTGAGCGGGAAATTAGAAAATAAAAAATACTTAACCCTGCCTGGTCTTTACCAGGTAATGGTCAATATATGACCAAATTGAACCTTATGCGGTTACATTAAGATGGAAAAGCAATGAATATTTTCAACGTGCTCTGCCTGTTAAAGGGTTAATGACGCTATAACATTTTCTCATGTCTCTTCATTAATATTTGTTCTGCTCTGGGTGTGTACTAAGGATGTATTAAAAAAAGTATTTATGTATGTTTATCCGTTATTTAGTATCCAGAACACAAATTCTTATTAATACTTAACTTGGAACTAAATAATTGGTGTTATTGTTAGAAATTATTTAATTATTCAGTACAATTTTGACAATTCATTGTAACCATGGCGTTTGACTTAGCTGTCAGTCATTTGACAGTTAGCGCAATTGATAGACTTAATTTAAATACAGACTATGGACTTCTTGGCGGGACAGTAAAGCGTCATGTCTGCAGTTTTGATTTATTTTCTAAAATTTGTGATATTACGAACGTTAATGTGTAATAACGGTGGATTATTAACCGTTGTGTTTGTGAACGTACATGACTGTTGGTAAAAAAAAACAAAACAGTGCAAAATCACTTTTCAAATTCTCTCAAAAAGTCCATGTGATTTCTCAGTATAGTCCCATATCTATACTGAGGACTCAAGGGGAAGGGCATCTCATTTACCATTTATCATCTTTATCACCACTCATTCTCATTTACTCTGATTTATATGTTATTAATATACTTGACACTGGCTAAATGTGCTGAAAGCACGAAGCCATTATTTAAAAGTAAGAGAAAAAAAAACGACAGACTATCAGTGCAGCTAGTGGGAAATAAAGCAATACAAAATAAAACAATCACTATCACGAGTTCATTGAGTTTTAATCCTTATGACATAGGTAATAATGTACAAGTTAGCAACTAAACTAGAAGTGGGCTGTCAATCTATCAATGTCGAGGAGGTCGGCTGTAATTTCTTCCACCTTCGTGCCGATTTTCTTCGCAATCTGAAAGATAAAACAAGTTTGATTTATCTATTCACTATACACACAGAAACGTATAACAGAAAAAGTTATGACAACAAAAAAACTGGTAATTGGCACAGTTTGTTAAAAAAAAAAATTGGTAAACATCCAGCAGTTGTTTAGTCATGTAAAGTTTTTATGCCTCAAATAAAATAAGAAATAAAATAAAATATACTTTATTGTCTTTAAGATCAACATGATCATTTAGATTCGTCAAACATTTACACAAAATGGAAATTCCATATATTTAACAATGAAAGAAATATGAGCGATAACATAATAAAGGAGTAAAAGCAAATGGGTTCTTTGTCAGAATTTGTCAGTTTATCTGTCTGTTGTGGTTTTCTCAAGATTTGTCAGTCTGTATCTGTCAGTCAGCCTGTCGTAATTCTAAAGGAGGGAGGGGATTGTCCGTCAGACAGTCTGTCGGTGACTCTAACGAGGCTTCCAAAAGGTAATGAGATTGAAACTCATCTCAGCTTTTTTCAAATTTTATATGATCAGTAATTTCGCTAGCTATAGATCCATTTAAACCAGAACAATATCGTTTATCGGTAACTCCTAATCGGGATAATACTTGGCATTTACGAATAATAGACATACAAGCAGAAACTCAATAAAAAAAAGCATTTCGCGTTTGTATTATAATTATAGCTACTATGCTAGGCCGCAAAATTATGTAGTAGAAACGATCACTGTATTTAAGCATCGTTGAAGGTTTGACTAGGTGACCGCGAAATTGCGCGGCATATGTGTATTGTGCTTTAGAAGATATTTCAAAACCTGTCGCTTACAGCTGTATGTTTATAGTTATCCTTTCAAGATCTGAGGAGCCCAAGCCAACCTCACCTGCAAGTGGTGCATCTGCTCAACAACGGACGAGGCTCTAGCGAACATTAAAGTCCTCGATAAGCGGCAATACGCTCGCCACCTATTACGTGGGGCCTACTATATAATTGCAGCGCTCGTAGCTCTGCGGAGTTCGGTGATCGGAAACGATCACCATTGTACAGCAGAGTTTACAGAGGTCAGTCCTTGGATGGGTGACCGTTTGTGTGGCATTTGATATCGAGCGCTTCCGTGCTTCGGAAGGCACGTTAAGCCGTTGGTCCCGGTTATCACTAAATGTGGTAGTCGTTAAGCCATGTTAGAGGCCTCATGGGCGGCTTGAAAAATTCTAACAGCAGGACGCCATACACCTGCCTCCGCCAATCCGCACTGGGTCAGCGTGGTGGAGTATGACCCAATACCCTCACACCTTGATATGTGTGAGGAGGCTCGTGCTCAGTAGTGGGACGTTAATGGGCTGTGATGATGATGATGATGATGACTATATAATTGGCGAAATGTGGGCAAATAATATGCCTCTGCCTACCCCTTCGGGGAAACAGGCGTAATTATATGGTAAATGTGAAAATAGCAGTTTCATACTCACATCAGCCCTATCAGCATTGGGCAAGTTTTGGAAGAGTGCTATGAGGTCTCCGTCCAAGATACCTCGCGCGGGCCCACCGCCCACCGTGCGTCGTGGGCATTTGTATGTCCTGTGGAATAAAGCACATTTTTGTCTAATTCAGTACTCAATACTTTATTGTGTTCCACAATGTATAAGGTGGTAAATATTACAATTTGGTACATTTGTGGACCCTGTCGGGCACAGCATAGTGTAGGAGAGAGGAGGAAGGGCGCCGTATAATTCTTATTATTAATAAACTACTATTATTACATTACCGTTATTAAATTATTGTTATTAAAGTATTATTTATTTATTAAGTATTTATTAAATGATGTCAGTAGATATAAACAATATTATAACAGTTGGTATAGGTAAAAACATTAAATAGAAATGTAGCAACAATGTCACATTATACATTATTACAGTTACATGTAAAAGAGTTAATATATTAATAAATAAAATCAAATAATGTAAATATCAGTAGGTATTATTATTAGTCAGTATTAGTATTGAGAATAAGATATTTAGCGAAATGTCAAAGTAATTTATTGATTTAGGCGTTACTTTGCGGAAATCCATTGTAAGCAAGTAATGGATTAAAAATATCTTTGTAACAATTCCCGCAAACGCACTCTCGTTTCAGCGTTGATCGTGAAGACATCGTTGTTCTGAGGCTCCTATCTTACCTGAAGATGCCCTGTGTAAGGGCGAAACACGTTTCGTGTTGAATAGTTTCTCGATTTTTCGGGAAATTATAGTAGCGCGGGAATTGTGACAAAGATATTGACGTGACAACGTCTTATAAATTGGTTTGCCGGGTGACACTTCAAGAAACTGCGTTACGCTCCGCTCACGTTATGCGGTCACAATGAGAGCGAGTGAGAGGCACGCGTCCCTTCCACTCGGGCATGGTTAGCCCGCCTAAGAGCGAGAGAGACAGACATAAATATAATTCTTTGTATAAATAAATGTTTTAAATTGTTACTATTATTTAATCCTTCTTCCTACTATACGAATGAATATTCACATTAAAATTATGTTACCACTCAAAGTCGTTGTCACGTAAAACTTTCGCCCGTTTACTTTACAGGCAACCAATTTTTTTTAATCCATCACTTGCTTAAAATGTCAAAGTATTGTTTTTATATATTATTATTTTCATTTATACTGCACGCTGCAAAATTTTATTTTCGTTGCATGGAATATAGATGGTTTTTAGTTAGTAAAAGTATGATACACCCTTCCGCGCTACCCACAGCGGGAGATGGTCTTTTTATGGTTTTTCATCCTAAAAGCGTTTTGTTATTTCATATTACTTGCGTTTTGTTATACCACGTTTTATGTCACGTTTTACGGGAATGGGATGAATATCCTATATCTGTCCCCTGGTTCTGCACTGTGTAAATGTACTGCCTCCCGGCTAGTGGGGGGGTCGGGAGGGGAGTGTGGGGCTCACTGCGGCAGACGCGACCAACCGCAGTTCTAACTAAAGAACTTCCGACGACGCCCACCGCTGTTGAAAAGGGGCGAGGGGCCAGTGCCTGGGTTTGTAGATACTGGCACCCCGCCCGCGGCCAACGTTACCCGGATTAGAACCGGGAGGACCTCGTGAGGGAGGCGCGATGTGAAGCGTTTCCCCTACCTCCTTGTGCGGCCATGGCGTAACTGACCGACTTTTGGGAGGGTCTATATGGCTAGACGGAAGGGGCCCCCTGCCCCCGCCACCTAAGACCCCCCAGGCGCTGCTGGACGCTCTCTCCTGGCCCGCCCGCTTTGCAAACGGCGTAGCCGGGGAGAAAGGGGATTCCACTCCTTCTGCGATATCACCACTTCGCAGAAGGAGGCCATAAAGCCTCCCATGCCGTCTCACTGTCGACCATCTTTTGCATGATGGTCGGCAGCGAGAGAGCTACTCCACCCGGGCCGCGGCTAACGTCTACCATCCTACCAAGACCTAAGAAGCCCAAGCCAACCTCACCTGCAAGTGGGGCACCTGCCGATCAACGGACGAGTCTCTGGCGAACATAACAGTGCCCGGTGAGCCGCAATAGGCTCGCCACTTATTACGTGGGACCAACAATACAATTGGCTAAGTGTGGGCGTTATATATGCCTCTGCTTACCCTTTCGGGGAAACAGGCGTGACTGTATGTATGTTTATACATTATTTTACTGAAAATAGGATACATTACTTGACGACCGATATGGCGTGATGGCGAGTATACCCGCATTCCACTCCTGAGGTCGTGGGTTCGATTCCCACACAGGACAAATATTTGTGTGTAGAACTATGAATATTTGTTCTGGTCTGGGTGTTTTTTTATGTAAATTAAGAATGAATTTACAAAAAAAAAAGTATTTATATATGTTTATCCGTTATTTAATATCCATAACACAAGTTATTAATGATACTTATCTTGGAACTAAATAATTGGTGTAAGTGTGAGAAATATTTATTTAATAATTTACTAGCGACCCGCCCCAGCTTCGCACGGGTGGTATGCTAATATGAATAGTGACGTATAATATATAATTACAGAATGTCTCTATATGGGCCGCGAATACCTACCACCGCCGCAACCATAATTTTTCGATTTAGCGTAAGTTTATTCGTTTGATATCTTGTAAAGTACTGATCGAAATTACATGATGTAAAAGACAAATTTAATCTATGTTTAATGTCCAAGCTTACTAACATGTTTATTTAGATAAGAATTAATGTCATACATACTTAAAATGGCTTCGTTAATAAGCCATTATTTTTAGTAAAAAGTAAAAGATAAAATTGGTTATTGTGGGGTATTCTTGAGAGATAGACATATACCATCGCGGACTTTTTTGAAGAATTTTATAAGTTGTACAATATTGTAGTACATTATTTTGACTAATCTCGTAGGGTTTGGCCAGCGTTTGCAATATAAGCGCAAAAAAGTGAGTTGAATTACGACATCACATCACAAATCTCACAAATTGACAGTGTTCCACTACTATATTATGCATGTATTATACATATAAACCTTCCTCTTGAATCACTCTATCTATTGGAAAAAACCGCATCAAAATCCGTTGCGTAGTTTTAAAGATTTAAGCGCACATAGGGTTATAGGGACAGAAAAGGCGACTTTGTTTTATACTATGTAGTGATTATTTATTACCTGAACGACCGCGGGTTGAGTCCGGCGGCGTGGCGGCAGTAGTTATTGAGGACATTCTGCAACATCAATAGCCGCCGGTACATCTTCTCGCTCAGTGGGAACACGTAGCCCAAACCGCCGTCTAGAGTCGCTGTGGGGTCAAACAATAATATAATAATAATAATAATAATATTCTCTTACAATCACACCAATTCTTCAGTTCCAAGATAAGTATCACTAAGAACTTGTGTTATGGATACTAAAGAACGGATAAACATACTTAAATACTTTTTTTTGTAAATACATACTTAATATACATAGGAAAACACCCAGACCAGAACAAATATTCATGTTCATGCACACAAAGATTTGTCCTGTGTGGGAATCGAACCCACGACCTCTGGATTGAAGTGCAGGTATACTGACCTCCACGCCATATCGGTCGTCAATGTACTATGTAATAATGAACAGTTTATATAGTAACCGGCTGACTTTGCAAAACATTGTTCTGCCATTCTATAATGTATGTCTATACAATCAAGAATCAAGATTGAAAAATAAACGGTAGGAGGGTAAAAATGAACGACAGATAAATGAGGGGCAGGAAAGTGAAAAATAACTTACGACCAATTATTATACCTACCAAATATACAAATCTGTGCTTTTTACCCAATTTTCCTTAGCTGTAAGTTTGTTTCGGTTATTTTATTTTGTGTGTGTACACAATTTATAAATAAATAAATCTTCAAAAACTACCGAGCTATATCGGAGAACTACGACCACGCATAGAATCGCCAGTCTGTGTGGCATACTCATAAAATTAACCGAGCTTCGGGGTCATCCATAAATTGCGTCGCACGATTTCCATAATTTTTCGACCTTATAATAATTTATTCAAATAAAAATGTTTTTAACCCCTGAAAATGTGTTTACATTCTTTATCTCGTCTGGTTGGCCTTACTTTAGAGGCATCCATGGAGTTTTGTTGTCAATACAATCTCAACTTACATTAATATGCCACATTCCCGCACTTTCATACATTGCACAAGAAGTTATGTCTTAAAATCCACTATTTATTAACACATAAAAACTCGAATGTATTTAGATAGATAGATAAAACGTTTATTTCCTTTAATAATGCAAGTTACATAAAAACATATCCCACAAAACCGTGTGACTGTTTTGTCTGTGGGTCACAGTCTCTTGTATACTAATTACAATTTATTCTATACTAATTACAAAAGTTAATAAGAATAGAACAGACAAAAAAGATAAATTACATTTTTACACATATATAATATAGTGTTTTTTTCAAATATAAGGCTGAATGTAAGGTTAACTGGCAGAGAATGCCTTATGGCATTGAGTTCGTCTCTTTTTAATACTTTTTAGTATGCAATAAAGATTAAATAAATAAAAATGAAGCGCTTGTGGCTCTGCGGTGCTCGGTGGTCGGAAACGATCACCGAAGTACAGCAGAGTTTACAGAGGTCAGTCCTTGGATGGGTGACCGTTTGTGTGGCATTTGAAATCGAGCGCTTCCGTGCTTTGGAAGGCACGTTAAACCGTTGGTCCCGGTTATCACTAAATGTGGTAGTCGTTAAGCCATGTTAGGGCCTAATGGGCGGTTTGGTAAATTCTAACAGCAGGACGCCATACACCTGCCTCCGCCAATCCGCACTGGGTCAGCGTGGTGGAGTATGACCCAATACCCTCGCACCTTGGTATGTGAGAGGAGGCTCGTGCTCAGTAGTGGGACGTTTATGGGCTGAGATGATGAAATAAATATACCCTAGTTTCGGAAAATAAAATACTGATGCATAAAAATCTTGAGAATATTATCAAAGTGATGATGAAGTAAATACTGACTGTACATGGTGACGTGTCTGTTGGCGGCGAGGTCTGTGGCGGCCAGGCGGAACATGGCGTGCACCTGCTGCCCCAGGTGGAAGTCGCATTTCTTGATCAGCCGCTGACCTGCATATATAATAATATATATACTTTAAAAAATAATTATTTGCTACAGATTACACACATATAACATACATATATAATGTGGAGTGACCGAAATAGCGAGGCGAGTTTGCAGGCTGAAGTGGCAATGGGCGGGGCACATAGCTCGAAGAACCGACGACCGATGGGGCGTCAAGGTTCTGCAATGGCGACCGCGAACCGGTAAACGTAGTAGAGGACGGCCTCCCACGCGATGGACCGATGATCTGGTCAGGGCGGCGGGAAGCCGATGGATGCAGGCGATGATGATATAATGTGACGCCTCCTCCCGTAAAGGTAGGCAGAGATCACATCTATCCACTTGCTACGATCTTGGCACACACTTTTAGCTTCATTCACACTCAATAACCTCCTCATACAAGCCCGTCGTTTTAGGGTATTTTTGATTTGCCCTTTCTCCAAAATTTTCTCCTCCCAACACTTGCAATCACTTGTCCATCATAAATCACTTCCGTTAGTATGCTTTCATTCATCCTCTCAACATAACCACACCATCTAAGCATACCTTTCTCAATTCTTGTCACTATAAGATATAGTTTCTTTTACACCAGCTTCGACCCTACTTATAATAAAACTGAATAATAAAAAAAGGAATTTAAGAAATAATAAAAAAGAAAATAAAAAAAAATTACCGATAGGTTAGGGCCGACAATAAAACTATCATGTGAAATGTGCAAATCTATATATGTTTTAAATATGTACAGTTCTTTTTCACAGTAAGTACATTCAAATACAATATATACATAATTAATATTAAACGAAAAAACATTTAAACAAAATTACTTCCATTTATCGATGTTAAATAGTATGTTTTTAACGCGCTAGTTTTTAAGTTTTGACGTTCATAAGAGCTCTTTTGAGCCAAACTTGATTAAAAGAATATGAATTTGAATTTATGGCGTAAATGTTTGCACAGTCAGCGCCAAATGATTGGCACCCAAAGGACCATAAACAGGGTGTAGGAAGACCTTGACCAAAGACAATGGCAATACTGCGCGTATTTACACTTCATGCCTAGGTGTTCACGGAAGATCAGCGTCGTGACATCCTATGGTGTCCGACAGTGTGCTGAGTGGACACTGTTTCAGTACATGGTTTAATGTTGTATTTTGCTTGTGTAAATTTAATCGTTGCTTTTTTGTGTACTTAATTTCTATGTTTATTTGTACTGAATAAATTTATTTTCTTTCTTTCTCCTTTCTTTCTAAATATTGGAGTTAATGTAACTATTCTTATCTTCATAATTGATTCACTGTTGGTATTAAATCTAGAAAAAAGGACACATACATACATAACCTATTACGAAGAACCAAAAATAAAATTGACGAAATGTAGGCTTATAATATGCCTCTGCCTACCCCTTCAGGGAAACAGGCGTGATTGTATGTATGTACATAAATAATAATATTATTAATACTTTTTCTCAAAGGGGCAAGAAATCACATCCGAGTTTCTTGAGGCCTTCTTCTCAATCTTGTTGCCTTTTGAAAACCTCGTTAGAGTCACCGACATACTGACTGACGGACAATCCCCTCCCTCCTTTAAAATCACGACAGATAGACTGACAAATCTTGAGAAAACCACAACAGACAGATAAACTGACAAATTGTGACAAAGAACCCATTTGCTTTTACTCTGCTCTTATTTCTTTCATTGTTGTTAAAAAAAATATATGAAATTTCCAATTTGTGTAAATGTTTGACGAATCTAAATGATCATGTTGATCTTAAAGACAATAAAGTATATTTTATTTTATTTTTTATTTTTACTTGCGGCAAACCAGGCACATACTATTCAATATTCAAAAACCTTCTCATATACGTCGCCCGTTACTATTCAAAATCCCTTTCTCCAACCAAATTAGCATTAAAAGTTATAAGCGATCTTCCCCTCCCAACATTTCCATCACACAATTACACTACTGGCATAGTTTCAACAGGTCTCGTCTACTCATCTCATTATTTTTTATTCATTGTTTCCTGTCCATCCTAAGGTTGCCTGGAAGAAATTGCTGTCAGCAATAAGGCCGCCCATTGTACCATATATTTGTTTATGTGATTTTATTACTTTTTTTATTTTTTAGTGTACAATAAAGTGTTCATTTATTCATTCATTCATTCGTTCGTTCATTCATTAATTCATTCATCTTGCTTTAATGTCTTAATCTTCTGCTATACCAAATATTTGCTTCCATACATGCTTCGCCATCCCTCTATAAACTGCCATAACTTATTTTTTATTCGCAAAAAAAAGTATTTTAATGTTTATCTGGTATTTAGTATCCATAACACAAATTCTAAATAATAATGAATGAATGAACACTTTATTGTACAGCAAAATAAAGAGAAATACAGCAAATGAAAAAAAAATACATTAAAATTAATTAAATGGGTGGCCTTATTGCTCACAGCACTTTATTGCAGGCAACCTTGGGATGGACAGGACATTACTAATTATCTTGTTAATTAATACTTATCTTGGAGCTAAATAATAAGTATAATTGTAAGAGAATATTTATATACTATATAAATAAAACATGATTATGACTCAAATACGCAAACTAAAGGCTTATGTAAAGTGTTCCTTATGTACTGACCTCCGTAGCTCTCTCGCGCCTGCGGCTGGTACATGAAGAGTGCGAGGTTCCCCTCTGCCTCACTCACCAGGAAACCCAAGCTTGTATTGTCCACCATAAACTCCATATCGTATATCTGTAAATATTGACACATTTTTAAGAGAACTCACTTTTAATTAGCAAAAGTTGCTATAAACTGTGTGATATTTCGGACTGTAAATATTCATCATCATCGCAGCCATCCGACGTCCACTGCTGAACATAGGCCTCCCCAACAGATTTCCACATTGAGCGATCCTGAGTCGCCTGCATCCATCGGCTTCCCGCCGCCCTGACCAGATCATCGGTCCATCGCGTCCATCTGTAAATATTATTTTGATTTATTCCATACTTTTCAAATGGACTTGTCCATCCATTAGTAGGTACTTCTGTCGGTGACTTTCATAGGGGGGATCTGTCAGATTACATGATCATTCTCACAGAATAAACTTTATTCGAGCTAATAAGTCATTCCTTTGTAAGACCATTCAGCTTTGGAATTCTTTTATATTTTTGCACTGCTCACTGACTTACCTGAGCTGCTCGTAGATCTCTTGAGATGGGGGAGTGATTGCGATGCTGAACCATAGATGCAATTGCAGGCAACAGCTAGTTATTAAGGTGTCACTCAAAACTAACGTCTCGGTATCTTGATGCCGCGGCATAAGCTGAATAAACACTTTGTAGCAATATTTTTGTGCTTTTTTAAGCTATTGCATAGCTTCTATCGCGAGCTTAGAGCGTGGAGACCGAATCCAGAAATGCCGTAACGAAAAAACCTAACACCCCCCACTCCGACCGGCACAGCGGTGATACTTTTTAGTTTTTCCATCTATTCATAAATAGCAGAACTTTTAGTGACTTTTCGAAATATCACGCTTGTCTCTTTAGTTCAGCAACCCGCCTTTAGGTGGCATTGGTTGTATCAGCTTTTTTTATGTGTAGGTATTACACATTAATGCCGCGCAGAGAAGGTATATATGATATTATATCTATATAAATGTACATAAAAATAAATAATTATAATTGCATATTTTCTTTTAAATACCTGTGCTGCTCGCAAGTCTCTTGAGACGAGTGAGAGCGTGCGATGCTGAGCCTGGTACCGCAACAGAGACACTGATTTGTAAACATCAGCTACTAATATCAAATTCTTGACTGCCAGCATACGGTGCACGTAAATTTGCGTGTCTATGAAAGCCACGCCCACAAGGTCGTTGTCTTTGAGTTGCCATATGTAAATCTGAAAGTGATAAATAATTCCTGACAATTCGCACTGAGTCCGCGTGGTGGTGTATTTTAGTGACAAGGAAAACAACTCATAAAAGCTTACAATAAAATAGTCAGAAATATTGTGATAATAATAATGTTAATAGGTAAATAAATAATAATTTATGAAAATAAATAAAAATAATGCAATATGTATTGAAATGACGGAACAATTTAATATTTTGAATATTGTTATTCTAAGTAAGAATGAAGTGATAAGGGTTGAAGCTGGTGTCAAAGAAAATATAGTGACAAGAATTGAGAAAGGTATGCTTAGATGGTTTGGTCATGTTGAGAGGATGAATGAAAGTAGATTATTATGATGGACAAGTGATTGGAAGCGTTGGGAGGGGAAGACCACGTAAGACCTTCCATGACCAAATTCAAAAAAAATTTGAGAAAGGGCAGGTCAAAAGTAAAACCTAAACCGACGGGCGTGTATGAGGAGGTTAATGAGTGTGAATGAAGCTAAAAGTGTGTGCCAAGAATGTAGCAAGTGGAAGGATGTGATCTCTGCCTTCCCCTACAGGAAAGAGGCGTGATATTCGGTATGTATGTATTATTCTATATAATGACGAAATAATAATGACATTTTATAATGTAAACATGAATTATATCAAGTTTGCGGTGCTCTTTCCAGGGTGCATGTTACGGTACTGTAATAGTAGATTGTATCACGGGGCCTTAAAATAGTATATTTACGGCGAGGCCGCTTCATTAAATCCAGGGCGAAACGAAGGATTCTTTAGTATACGCATATTGATACGTCGGCTGAGTTGGAAATAATTTTGATGTCGAGTGATGCACTCTGCTTTTCATTCCCCCTATGAGGAAAATAAAGAGTTCAAATTTATTTTGCATCAGCTTTGCTCCATTTTGATATTTCAGGTGTTAACACTTCGTCGCTTTCACTATCAGATGAACTCTGTTTCTGTTCACTATCAGATGTCTTGGTGTTTTCTATGTATATTAAGTATGTATTTACAAAAAAAAAGTATATAAGTATGTTTATCCGTTCTTTAGTATCCATAACACAAGTTCTTACTGATACTGATTTTGGAAATAAATAATTGGTGTGATTGTAAGAAAATATTTATTTATTATTATTATTAAAACGAACCTTCTGTCCAACGGCTGATATCAGATATCCCAGCACTTGTGTAAGCGCAGTCACAGGTCCTTTCTGTTCCTTGGCGTAAAGTTCCTTGAACCTATTCTTCGTGAGGGGCTGACCCGGTTCCGGAACGACGTCTATGATGTCGTAGATTATTATCTGGTAAGTAAATAAATTGCATTTAAATACTAGAAATGTCGAAAATATATCTGTAGCTGAGAGGTAAAGAATACTAAGTCCACATTTTTTTTAATTTCTTACTGCTTACCCACGTACTATAAGTACATATTCAGATATCTAAAACCATGAAAATAACAATTAATAAAAAGTAAGTTAGTTACACATTATGATTTAGCAATAAATAATTTGTATTTGTATTTAGTTGGTTTTCATATCTGTAGTTGAGTAAATTTGTAACTGTTTACCGTGGTAACGTGGTATTGCTGTTTCCATACATACATACAAACATTCACGCCTTTTTCCCCGAAGGGGTAGACAGAGGCATATTATACGCTCATGCTTCGCCATTTATATGCTTGGTCCCACGAAATAGGTGGCCTATTGCCGCTTACCGGGAACTGTAATGTTTGTCTCGTCTGCTAATCGTCAGGTCCATCACATGCAGGGAAGATAGGCTTGTGCTTCTACAATCTTGGTAAACCCCATACCCCCCTCTCTGTCCCCCTTTGGCCGGGAGGCAGTGCATAAAGGAATTTTGTTATCGACGTAATTCAACCTTAAGCTGATGCCATTAAATAAATTCAAAGTTCATTTTAAAAAATGGCTTGTTGATGAATGTTTTTATTTACTGAGTGAATATTTTGAACAGTAAATTTATGATTGTTATATTAGAATCGTCTAATTATATTTTTGCATACCAGTTACTGGTGAAATATGCGGACTGTATTAATAAGACCACTTATGTACCATATTTCTTGTGAAATAAAAAGTCTTTGTCTTTCAAAAAAAATGGTAAGCCCAATACACTATACATATTAAATATTATAGACGTAGACGACCGATATGGCGTGGTGGCGAGAATACCCGCTCTCCGCTCCTAAGGTCGTGGGTTCGATTCCCACACAGGACAAATATTTGTGTGCATGAACATGAATATTTGTTCTGGTCTGGGTGTTTCCCTAAGTATATTAAGTATATATTTACAAAAAGAATAGTATTTATGTATGTTTATCCGTTATTTTGTATCCATAACACAAGTTCTTAATGATACTTATCTTGAAACTAAATAATTGGTGTAATTGTTAGAAAATATTTATTAATAGCCTGTGTTTGGAGACGCAGATCTATTGCGTATTTATGTCTGTGTATGCAAGCGCTCATAAGCTACGGAGATTATTTTCATTCGGGCGGACCGTATCGTATTTTCTATTGCCACATTGTGGTATAAAATATAAAGTTTATATTGTCTGCATTCTACTTGTGCGGTTTTTACAAAAAAAAAAGTAAAAGAATTATTTATTTTATAAACTAGTACTTGAAAACGTCATAATTAAAATATTAAAAAAACAATCGAACTATTATTACACTAAATCACGAAGCTTAGATTCACTTACATGCAACAAATCAATTTAAAAAGAAAAAATAATTAAGTGTAAGTGAATCTAAGTGCCAGTTCCGAGCCACCACTTTGTAAGGAGAACTGGCAAGAAACTCACAGGCTATGCTCTTTTTCACTATTAAGAAAAAGCGTTATTTGTATGGCACCACTTGTGTATAATAACTTACCGAATAATATTAAGGAACAGCCACTAACAAAATTTTAAAAGATTGTTACAAAATTACTTTTGCAAAAGCGTTATTACTCAGTACAAGAATTCTGAGATGATAAGTGCGTATAATTAATGTTCAAATGTAAATTTGCATGCCAATTAAGGTAGAATGTACAAGGATCCTTAAATGTTTGTAACACCTAACGATTTGTACCTACATTCCTTGCAAATAAATAAATCTATTCTATTCTATTCTAAAGTCCTTGGAACGGTCACCCCGTTTTTGCGGCATATGATATCAAGCTTACTTCTTCGGAAAGCACGCTTTGTCACCGCTTGGAGAATAAACTAACAAATGAAAAATTCCGCTCCCGTTCTGATGGATCGCTAGTGCATTTCCTGGGAACGTAAGGTAGCAACCAGGAGTAATAACTTCAAACTAACTTTTGCTACGGTCAGAAGCTTGAGTGGAGAAGAATCAAGTACAACTACAGCTCGTCAAGTTTCAGTTAATTAATCTTTCAAATAATTTATTGATTCAGGCATTACTTTGCGGAAATCCATTGTAAGCAAGAAGAGTAGAGTCAAATCTCTCTCTCGTTTCAGCGTTGGTCGTGAAGACATCGTTGTTCTGAGGCTCCTATCTTACCTGAAGATGCCCTGTGTAAGGGCGAAACACGTGTCGTGTTGAATAGTTTCTCGATTTTTCGGGAAATTATGGTAGCGCGGGAATTGTTACATAGATATTTTTAATCCATCACTTGCTTAATCTTTAATCTTTTAATAAACGTTTGTTCTTACCCTTCCTCTCGACGTAATATCTTCGCTATAATTGTAATTAGTTCCTATCGCGATATAACCGCGGAGACCAGATCTGAAATAAAACAATAATATACAATACGACGACCGATATGGCGTGGAGGCGAGTATACCCGCACTCCACTCCTGAGGTCGTGGGTTCGATTCCCACACAGGACAAATATTTGTGTGTATAAATATGAATATTTGTTCTGGTCTGGGTGTTTTCCTATGTATATTACCTATGTATGTTTATCCGTTATTTAGTATCCATAACACAAGTTCTTAATGATACTTTTCTTTGGACTAAATAATTGGTGTTAGTGTCAGAAATATTTATTTATATTTAATAATAATAATTTATTTCTATATAATAACTAGCTTCATTACATTAATTAGGTTAGTAATGCAATTAATTAAAGTTAAAGTAAACTAAAGTGTTATCTACCTAAACTAAGTAAACTTAATTACTTGTGTCTTAGGTATCCACAATAAATATGTGTTAGTGCTTATTTAACAAAATTCCTTACAAATAACAATGGAGTGTGCTTACGCAATTCAATTTAATTTTTGCAACATTTTACTAATTAATAATAATTTAATAAGCCTGCAAAATGTTAAGTTTAGCAATCACTAGTCTTTAGTTAACTTAGTACACATGAGCAGACCAGTCCCCATTGGCCGCACCCGTTCACAAGTATGAATCAGCCATCTAAATTCAAAATCTTTTTATTCCATGAACTATTACATAAAAACGTCAAAATTAAATATAAATATAAAAAACAATCGACATATGATTACACTGAAATCACGGAGCTTAGATTCACTCACATGCAACAAAACAATTAAAAATCTAAAAATATTTTAGGTGTAAGTGAATCTAAGTGCCAGTTCCGAGACACCGCTCTGTAAAAAGAACTGACAAGAAACTCACAGGCTATGCTCTTTTAAATTATCAATTGGTTAGTCATCGTTTCACTCAACCATATTTTAGGAAACGTAATGACCCGACGCATGGCGCCACCTCCGCAAAAACATTAAAGTTAGCATGACACACTCAAGCTACAATATAAAAGGATTTTAACAAAATAATTATCATACTAAGGAATTTAAATGTGCTGCTAACCACACAAATATTACCTGGTGCCCTCATAAGACAGGGCAACGTTCTTGAGACACGTGACGTGCTCCCACTCCTCGAGGTCAATGCGGGTGTTGGGGATGATCTCCCACGATACTGGCGAGAACAGCATCACTGAGAAACGCTCTTGGGACGGGTATGGGAACCTGAAGGAAGACAGAATTATAATACTAAATAAAATAAATGCATTTAATCGTGCGGTGGATAAAGCGTCTATAGCAGTGACGAGCGCTTATCGCGGCTTGGTAGCCTTTAAAATCAGAGGGAGACCTTCCAAAGAATTCTACCACCTCTTCCAGAAATCTAGCCGTCCAATTTAGAGGGTCTCGGGTTCAAAACCGATCAGGTTAAGAATGACCAATTCCCAAAATGTCCCCCGGAAGAAAACACGTCAATTTCTAAAATATTACGAGAAATGACAATAAATTATAAAAACTGAATAGCTTTCACATTATAACTGAATAGTAATTTATTGATTCAGGCGTTACTTTGCGGAAATCCATTGTAAGCAAGTGAAAGTTTGTCTGAAACGAGAGTTCAGCGTTGGTCGTGAAGACATCGTTGTTCGGAGGCTCCTATCTTACCTGAAGATGCCCTGTGTAAGGGCGAAACACGTGTCGTGTTGAATAGTTTCTCGATTTTCGGGAAATTATAGTAGCGCGGGAATTGTTACAAAGATATTTTTAATCCATCACTTGCTTATAACTGAATAGCATTTATCACAAAAAAAACCTACTGGGCTCCTTACAGATTTTTAGAACATGGGACATTTACAGTTTAGGTTCAAACTTTCAAAACCTGTGACTTTTCGAAGTTATGTGCGTAATTATCGTTTGCTCCGTGCCTCGGAAACATAAACTGTTTGCTGTGCCAACCTGCCGAACCGTAGCCCGCTCAAAATCACCCATTCCGCGGACACTCAACGCACTTAATGCCATCCTGGAAGCAGCACCCGACTGTGATTTGTTTGCGGATGCGGCCTGAGATTTTGTCAGTGTGTCTGAGGTATTGTGAGAGAATGGGATAAATGAAGTTAGATAGATATGTGTGAGATTTTAATATTATATTTAACTTTTACTGTTTTTGATAATTAGTGTAATTGGTGTATTCCGTTCTGATTAAATAAATAAACGCGAAAGTTCTGCTCACCTATCTCCTTTGTTCTCAGTAGATCGCTCCTTATCCTCCCCATTGAACTTGTAGTAAGTGTCTGAAGTACTGGCGGTAGAAGCCACGAGGCAGTAAGTCCTGGACTCTGCATGGAACGTGACAGCATGGGGCGTCATTCGTACGGGAACCTTCCTCACGGGCCAGGCCGCATCGTATGAGAGGTGCGGCGGGAGTGAACAGATACGCAGCTCTGACTGAAAACATATATTACTATTTTTTTTTACACGTTTTTTTTTTTTACAATCACACCAATTATTTAGTTCCAATATAAGTATCATTAAGAACTTGTGTTATGGATACTAAATAACGGATAAACATACATAAATACTTTCTTTTTTTTGTAAATGCATACTTAATATACAAAATAAAAAAATAAAATATACTTTATTGTCTTTAAGATCAACATGATCATTTAGATTCGTCAAACATTTACACAAAATGGAAATTCCATATATTTTTTTAACAGCAATGAAAGAAATATGAGCGGTAACATAATAAAGGAGTAAAAGCGATGGGTTCTTTGTCACAATTTGTCAGTTTATCTGTCTGTTGTGGTGATCTCAAGATTTGTCAGTCTGTATCTGTCAGTCTACAGGGAACAGGAAGCCTCTCGGATAGCAGCTATTATTAAATAGTGAAAATGCTACGTCGGGGGAGTAATACGGACACAGCGGTTGCACGCGCAGCTTTCCTTTAGCATTCAGAAGCAACCCACGTAAGCCAAGTTTTTTAAATGCATCGGCGATGTTTGCAGAGGTCAGAGTCGATGATTTTTGGGCGATAATTCGCAAAAAGACGGGCTCACTTTTAAGCAGAATGAGACCTAGTCCCAACAGAATCCTGAAAATGTTAGTTAATAGGTTTGATGCACCAATTATTAGGCACTTTATGTCTGTATTAGTGCATCAAAGAAAGAAAGAAAGAAAGAAAGAAAGAAAGAAAGAAAGAAAATAAATTTATTCAGTTCAAATAAACATAGAAATTAAGTACACAAAAAAGCATCAAAAGCCACGGTTATAATTTTGTTGAATTTTTGTTTTTTTTTTGTAATTATTATTATTGTTTTTACTAGTACTAGTCTTTAAGTTGTGTAAATTACTAACAATTGGACAATTGTTGTCGAATAAATAAATTTAATAATCATTAAAACAATGTCCTGGAAAATAAATGACAAACCTTGTCGTTGAAATACAGGAACCCCCTCGGACAATTGCTGTTATTGAACGGCGCGAAGGCTACGGCGGGGGAGTGAGACGGACATAGCGGATGCACGCGCAGCTCTCCTCTAGCCGTCAGCAACAGGACGCATGGCGACACGCCACAAACGAATATGCCGTTGTAGCCGCACACGTTACCTGAGGACCAAGAGGATTTCATAACAATTTATTTAAGTCGATGAAAGAATGCATGCAACGGAGAAAAAAATTTTCAAAGCAATTTGGGAGGCTTGGATTCAGCAGTGGATTTTAAGAAATGAGGTGATGGAGATTTGAACCCAAGACCCTCTGTATTGCAGTCTATTGGTCTCGCCACTGGCCTGTCTCTATGGTGTCAACTCCAACCAAAACCATAACCCAACCCCACTCGCCGATAGCGCCGTTGCCGCATGCTACCAATATATGAGGTGATAATGGTTTTAATCCAAGACCCTCTGCATTGCTGCTTGTTGGTATCGCCACTGGACTGTCCCTTGTCATCCTTTTGCATTACAGTCTATTGACCTTACCACGGGCTTATCTGTGTCGTCTCCAATCAACTAATACTCCAACCCCACTCACCAGAGGGTGCAGATACAAATACTGTACTAAAGAAACGATGGATATGAAATATAAGATAGAAACAACAGATATAACGAACAAAACGATAGATGCAAAAACAGAAACTGAAGTAATAGTAGTAGTAGTTAGCAGTCCAAAATGGAAAAGTAAGCATACCTCAGATGCAAACATTGGATATAAATATAAAAATTATAAAATAACTTCTCGTATTTATGTATATATAATTATAAACTAACGACACAATAGTAGTTCATATAAATATAGATAGATAGACAATAAGCCCAGGATACACGAGATCTCTGATCATGTCAGAGGACCATAGCAGGTGGGAACGTACAGTTCACGCCATAAATAAACCCCCCACTCACCAAAATACCGCAGTTGCAACACACTACTAATGACTGAGATGTAGATGGTTTAAATCCAAGACCCTCTGCATTGCAGTCTGTTGATGCCGCCACTGGACTATCCCTGTCGTCATCATCATCATCATCATCGTTTGAGTTTTATCCCGGTTGCGGCCTTACGGGCCCGGGGTCCCCTTTCCGTCCTTTATAACTTCCCTTTGCACGGACTTCGGCATATTTGTGCATTTCATCCCGTAAAGGTGCGTTTCCACTACATTCTACACTAACCTAGCTTCTCGCAGCGCAGCGATTCTATTGGATCTAAACAAACACATTCCTCGCAACGCATCCTCGCTCATCTCTGGTGGAATTGCACCCTAAGACATTAAGCTGGCTCTTCCTGCTCGTGTAAACTCCAATCTATCAACACTCCAACCCAAAACACTAGCTATGTGTCGTTATCGTTTTTTGAAATCACTAAACGAAAACGTTATCCGTTTGTAAATAGCGGTTTTTAAAACTATCTATTTTTGACAACTATCTATATCGTCGACGTCAGCGAACTGTGCCTATGTTGTGAAATACGTTGTTAGGTTTGAATGGTTAGCTACTGTCAATGTTTTCAATGAACTTTCCTTCGTACTTTACCGGGATTAGGACTGTCTATATTGTCTTCCTTTTTTATTCTAAGGGTCAGTTATTTCAAAATTTTCCCACAATAAGCTATTATTTACACGGGACATGTTTTTTGAAAACACCAAAGAATCGCAGTTGCCGCACGAAACTCCACAGCGCCTGTACATGCTATCCAATTGCTTCTATAGTGTCTCCAATCACACAGCCGAAACCCCATCCCCACTTACCAGAGTAGCGCACTTGCCGCACGCTTCTAATAACTATAATGATGATGATGACGACCGATATGGCGTGGAGGTCAGTATACTTACACTTCACTCCAGAGGTTGTGGGTTCGATTTCCACACAGGACAAATCGTTGTGTGCATGAACATGAATATTTGTTGTGGTCTGGGTGTTTTCCTATGTATATTAAGTATGTATTTACAAAAAAAAAAAAAAGTATTTAAGTATGTTTATACGTTGTTTAGTATCCATAACACAAGTTCTTAATGATACTTATCTTGGAACTAAATAATTGGTGTAATTGTCAGAAAATATTTATTATTATTATTTATTATTATAAACCTAAAACTTATTGCAGACAATTGGTTTCACCACTGGCCTTTTGCTACTTTGTCGTTCGCAACCAAATAAGCAATACCCCCAATGCCACTCACCAAAGTACCGCAGTTGCCGCACGCTTCTTGCGGCTGAGATGATGATGATGATTTGATCCAAAGACCATCTGCAGTATATTAGCAGCAACAAAACAACACTGCTCTCTCGCTATAACTGACCTAGCCACTGGCTTCTTGCTGCTATTGTGTCGTCTCCAACTACCACCCTACTCCCACTCACCAAAGTACCGCAGTTGCCGCACGCTGCTTGCGGCTGAGATGATGATAATTTGATCCCAAGACCGTCGGCAGTATAGGAACAAAGCAACACTGCTCTCTCGCTATAACTGACCTAGCCACTGTCTTCTCGCTGCTATTGTGTCGTCTCCAACTAACGCCCCACTACTACTCACCAAAAGTACCGCAGTTGCCGCACGCTGCTTGCGGCCGAGATGATGATGATTTGATCCAAAGACCATCTGCAGTATATCAGCAGGAACAAAGCAACACTGTTCTCTCGCTATAACTGACCTAGCCACTGGCTTCTTGCTGCTATTGTGTCGTCTCCAACTAACGCCCCACTCCCATTCACCAAAGTACCGCAGTTGCCGCACGCTGCTTGCGGCTGAGATCATGATGATTTGATCCAAAGACCATCTGCAGTATATCAGCAGGAACAAAGCAACACTGTTCTCTCGCTATAACTGACCTAGCCACTGGCTTCTTGCTGCTATTGTGTCGTCTCCAACTAACGCCCCACTCCCATTCACCAAAGTACCGCAGTTGCCGCACGCTTCTTACGGCTGAGATGATGATGATTTGATCCAAAGACCATCTGCAGTATATCAGCAGGAACAAAGCAACACTGCTCTCTCGCTATAACTGACCTAGCCACTGGCTTCTTGCTGCTATTGTGTCGTCTCCAACTAACACCCCACTCCTACTCACCAAAGTACCGCAGTTGCCGCACGCTTCTTACGGCTGAGATGATGATGATTTGATCCAAAGACCATCTGCAGTATATCAGCAGGAACAAAGCAACACTGCTCTCTCGCTATAACTGACCTAGCCACTGGCTTCTTGCTGCTATTGTGTCGTCTCCAACTAACACCCCACTCCTACTCACCAAAGTACCGCAGTTGCCGCACGCTTCTTACGGCTGAGATGATGATGATTTGATCCAAAGACCATCTGCAGTATATCAGCAGGAACAAAGCAACACTGCTCTCTCGCTATAACTGACCTAGCCACTGGCTTCTTGCTGCTATTGTGTCGTCTCCAACTAACACCCCACTCCTACTCACCAAAGTACCGCAGTTGCCGCACGCTTCTTACGGCTGAGATGATGATGATTTGATCCAAAGACCATCTGCAGTATATCAGCAGGAACAAAGCAACACTGCTCTCTCGCTATAACTGACCAAGCCACTGGCTTCTTGCTGCTATTGTGTCGTCTCCAACTACCACCAACGACGACCGATATTGCGTGGTGGCGAGTATACCCGCTCTCCGCTCCTAAGGTCGTGGGTTCGATTCCCACGCAGGACAAATCTTTGTGTGCATGAACATGAATATTTGTTCTGGTCTGGGTGTGGTTCTATGTATATTAAGTATTTATTTACAAAAAAAAAAAGTATGTATGTATGTTTATCCGTTATTTAGTATCCATAACACAAGTTCTTAATGATACTTATCTTGGAACTAAATAATTGGTGTAATTGTCAGAAAATATTTATTTATTTATTTATTTATTTATTTATTTATTTATTTATTTATTTATTTATTTATTTATTTATTTATTTATTTATTTATTTATTTATTTATTTATTTATTTATTTATTTATTTATTTATTTATTTATTTATTTATTTATTTATTTATTTATTTATTTATTTATTTATTTATTTATTTATTTATTTATTTATTTATTTATTTATTTATTTATTTATTTATTTATTTATTTATTTATTTATTTATTTATTTATTTATTTATTTATTTATTTATTTATTTATTTATTTATTTATTTATTTATTTATTTATTTATTTATTTATTTATTTATTTATTTATTTATTTATTTATTTATTTATTTATTTATTTATTTATTTATTTATTTACCACCCTACTCCCACTCACCAAAGTACCGCAGTTGCCGCACGCTGTCTCTGAGCGCCTGTAGTGGCCAGTGCTCGGCCGACGTGGGTACACTGCCGCGGTATCCGAACGGGAAGTTCACGCTCAAGCGGGAGAAGCGCATCTTCAGGTTCCCGAGAGGGTATTTGAAGGCCTGCCGACAATATTTGTGTCATTTATAATCAAATCAAAGTCGTACCACATTAAAGAAGCGGAGAGATTATAATTATGGAGTTTTGGAATCAACACAATTCATGACACTTTCCTACACTTGTTGGCGTTTTCGAAAAGAGTTGTGTCTAAAAGTCCCCCCAATTAAACACAAAAACTAATAATAAGTAACTAATCACACATAAACATTGCCTCAAATCTTTATCGCATTGGCGCCAAAACTGAGCGCTTTCTTTTAAACTACGTCGGAACGAGATTTGACATCGGTCAGTCTGGCGGAGGGTCGTGTCGATGGTCGGAGCAGCCATGTTGAATGTCACTGGTTTTACTCAATGGCCGATGGACCACTAACTGGACGAACCGCTTTTGTTCCACGCTTTTTTTAATGTGAGGCGTCATAATGACCACATCCTGCCTGATGGTAAGCAGTCGATGCAGTCTAGAAAAGTAAGAGCACGGAAAAAGCACGCTAACAAGCGCAAACTTACAAGGGACTGCAAACATGCCATTCAACGCCTCGCTTAAGGACTCGGGATTACAAGTTGGAAACACAAGCATTGGCAGAGAACTCCACACTCAAACTTGCGTTGCGCGGTGCGTGTTTTAAATATTTAATTTCAAAGGGGCAAGTTGTGAAAATGTTATTATACAAAGTACAATATTGCCACGATCAAACCACTGACCTGATATATTAGAAGTTGATCCGGGAACCTCATCAGTAGCAGGACGCGGGAAGCCTTATGTCCGAGGCCAACTGAAACATAAAAGGAAAGGTTATAAAGTTTGAATGTGACTCCTCATAATAGTTCCACCCCAGCTCATCTCACGGGGAGTCGTAAGAGATGATATTGAAATTGAGTTGTGTGGCCCTGTTCCACAAACGTTAAAATTATAAACAGCTACTGCGAAAACTGAATTTAGCAATAAATTATCAAAGTAACATAGCTCTCAAGATCTGCATCGACTGCTTACCATCAGTTTTGACGACCGATATGGCGTGGAGGTCAGCATACCTTCACTTCACTCCAGAGGTCGTGGTTTCGATTCCCACACAGGACAAATCTTTGTGTACATGAACATGAATATGTGTTCTGGTCTGGGTGTTTTCCTATGTATATTAAGTATGAATTTACAAAAAAAAGTATTTAAGTATGTTTATCCGTTGTTTAGTATCCATAACACAAGTTCTTAATGATACTTATCTTGGAAATAAATAATTGGTGTAATTGTCAGGAAATATTTATTATTATTTATTTAAGTCAGAGACAAAGACAAAGTCAAAGACAACGTCAGAAAAGGTTTATCATCAGCTTCATTAAGTCCACAGCTGAACATTAGCCTCCCCAATAGATTACATTCTATTGGGCGTATCTGCCCATAATCAGCACTTAGAGGAGCTTTCGGACGACTCCCCGTGTGATGAAAGGGGCCTATTCTAGGCCGGCACCACAGGGCATAATCGGTCTTCAATTACCTATCATCAATTCCTTGAGATTTTCGGAGTTAGTGTCGGCAGGCGGCGTCTCCTCTTCTTCTTCAGGGACCTCGCTCGTGTCCGGCATTGACTCCATACTGTCTGCTAGTATCTAAATATAAACATTTTATTTATTTTTATTTTTCATTATCCCAAATCCACTACGCTTAAAGATAAATTTTAAATGTTGTTTGAAAATGACGGATTTAATTTACGCAGGTTTAAAATATATTCTGCGGGACTGTCCGAAACTGCGGGACTGTCCGAAAGGGTTACCGCGGCCTCTGGACGTAGCAGGCACAAGAAGGAACATGGATGGTTTTAGTCAGTAAAAGTCTGACACACCCTCCCGCTCCACCCACAGCGGGAGAAGGTCATTAGATGAATTTTCCATCAGAAAAAAAAAAGTTTTAAAATATATTACGCGATAACTATCAGAGATAAGGACATATTAGGAATAGGTATTATATGAGGTAAGCACAATTCGGAAACACACTATACTTTCGACAGAAAAGATGGTTGGAAAATACCAGCTTGAGATTCGGTAAGTAAATCCCAATGCTGAACAATAATCGTTAGAGTCACCGACAGACTGTCTGACTGACGTACATCCCCTTCCACCTTTAGAATCACGACAGGCTGACTGACAGATCCCCCCGATAAGAGTCACAGACATACTGACAAATCTTGAGAAAAACCACAACAGACGAATAAACTGACAAACCTTGACAAATTCTGACAAAGAACCCATTTGCTTTTATTTCTCTATTATTGTACAGCTCATATCTTTTTCATTGTTGTTAAAATAATATATCGAATTTCAATTTTGTGTCTAAATATTTGACGAATCTAAATGATCATGATGATCTTAAAGACAATAAAGCATTTTTTTTTTTAATTCTTTTTTTATAATACATGTTTTAATGACGGTCTGGTTTAATAATATAACGCTATTACCCTAAAACGGAAAACGTATGCAGTTTATTTGTTGAGGCCGAGTCACTATCATCAAACAACTAAGTCTGTCATGTAGCTTACGTATTTTTTTTTCTTTTAAATAACGGCTTTAATTTAAATAATTTATTGATTCTTTGCGGAAATCCATTGTAAGCAAGTGATGGATTAAAAATATCTTTGTAACAATTCCCGCGCTACTATAATTTCCCGAAAAATCGAGAAACTATTCAACACGACACGTGTTTCGCCCGAAACGAACGAACAAACGAACAACGAACTCTCGTTTCAGCGTTGGTCGTGAAGACATCGTTGTTCTGAGGCTCCTATCTTACCTGAAGATTCCCTGTGTAAGGGCGAAACACGTGTCGTGTTGAATAGTTTCTCGATTTTTCGGGAAATTATAGTAGCGCGGGAATTGTTACGAAGATATTTTTAATCCATCACTGGCTTTAATTTAGCCAATGTCAAGTAAGAGATTAATTATTAACATATAAATCATTGTAAATGAGAATGAGAGGTGATAAATATGATAAATGGTAAATGAGATGACCTCTTCTCAGTCCCTTGAGTCCTCATTAAAGATGTGACTATACTGAGATCTCACATGGACTTCTTGAGAGAATTTGAAAAGTTATGTTGTTTACCAACCCCATGTACGTTCACAAACACTGAACGGTTAATAATCCACCGTTATTACACAATAATGTTCGAAAAATCCTGAATTTTAGAAAATAAAACAAAACTGCAGACATGACGCTTTACTTTCCCGCCAAGAAGTCTAGCTTATGTATCTAGTGTAGATACGTTTGAAGTAGTATAATGTAGGTATGTAGTAAGGGTAAAAGGCTACACCAGACTTGTCTTTGATTTTGCCTAAGTACCAGGAGCCACCAGGAGCCACCAGGAGCCACCAGGTATGCAGTATGTGGTGAGGGTTGAAAGCAACAATATGCAAGTGTCTCACGTTGTGTCCGCCGCAGGAGTCCCGTATGAGGCAGCAGAGCCTCATCTCGGGCAGGGCGTATATCTCGAGGTTGCCCCCCTGCCGCAGTACCAGGAGCCACCAGGCCGGCCGAGGTTCCGTGAGGCGTCGTCGCCACCAGCGGGACATTCGGCGGGGCACCCCACCGCTTTGAGATTGTTCTGCTAACATTATCTAACAAAAAAATAAAAAAAGTGCTTTATTTATTGCAATTATCTTACAGTTTTTAAAGTTACCTATCAATTATCCTTTAAGTAAGTATTATTGAAAGAATGCAAGAAATTACGTATAATCGGCGGCACGTACGTTGGGCAAATGGCGTTTGGCTGCGCAGGTACAATCGTAGACAAAAGAAAGAAAGGGACAGTTAAAGATTAAAATTTTAATTGGGATCTAACAATGTGTTACTGCGCATCCAAGGTAATTGTTCAACTTATGCGCCGCGGCTTAAACCTGACGTTATTACTTTACGCAGCGGATGCATTCCACAAAAATTATAGCGCTCCATACCCACACACACGGCGGCCTGCCGTTTCACGTCCCGTTTTAAAGACCCAGGACTATGAAAGCTGGGAACTATATGCGCCGGCAAAGAATTTCAAAGACGAGTGGTGTTATTTGTTTAAACTTTATGGCACAAATTAAAATTAAAATGTACAAAAGGCAAACTTAATGCTGCAAAGCATTCTCTGCCAGTTAACCCTTGGTTTTACCCAGGAACGAGTTATCAATTTCTTTAGTTCTTGTGTTGATAGAAATTTTTGTGAAATTATAGTAGCGCGGGAATTGTTACAAAGATATTTTTAATCCATCACTTGCTTACAATGGATTTCCGCAAAGTAACGCCTGAATTAATAAATTAATCATTATTGTACCAACAGTTGACACACATAACAAATAAAAATTTAAGAAAAGCACTCACGCTGGCCATAGAAGCAGGCGTCTGGTCGCCTCCATACAGAAGTTCGTCATCGTCGTTCAGTTCGTACACGGTGCCGGCTTTAAATCCTTCCGCTTTCACTTTCTTCGTCGCTTTACCGCTGAACTCGCCTTTTACCTGATTGCATAGGTTTATGAGTGTGAATGAAGCTAAAAGTGTGTGCCAAGATCGTAGCAAGTGGAAGGATGTGATCTCTGCCTACCGCTACGGGAAAGAGGCGTGACATTATGTATGTATGTATGCATACAAAATAGCTATAAAAAGTGTTAATTTTCGGGTGTTTTAAGTAGAAAGAGCATTATAAAGGCCTATGTCTAGCAAACGAATTTTAAATTACACTGTGTTAACAACTTAAAAAAACACCTTAAGTTTAAAGTGTATAGGGATCCTACCAAGACCTAAGGAGCCCAAGCCAACCTCAACTGCAAGTGGGGCACCTGCCGATCAACGGACGAGGCTCTGACAAATAGAACATAGGTATTTTACATTAAGGTGTTGCATACTAAATATGTGCGCTATGTTTTGTCGTTGAGACATACAAACATTAACAAAGAATATTAGACTAATTATAATTAACATAACAGTTTCCAGTAACCGGCAATAGGCTCGCCACCTATTACGTGGAACTAACTAAATAATTGGCGAAATTCGGACGTATACGCCGCCATGATGTATTCTATTTTCCTAGGGCTATTGCGTGTCTTGACAGTATTTTATATTATAACACGACTGTGTTTTTACACGACGAATGAAAACACTTCACAGGAGTATGGAACCATATTCAATTGAACATCAACATTATATTGAACAACAAAATTATATAAAATTTTTTGCTATAACAAAATAAAAGTAGAAATAAAGCAACAACTAGATCAAGAAAATTTCTTATTTTTACACTTAAATATTTATAAGTTTATTTTTAGCAACATCCGACGACCGATATGGCGTGGAGGTCAGCATATCTACAGTTCACTCCAGAGGTCGTGGGTTCGATTCCCACACAGGGCAAATCTTTGTGTGCATGAACATGAATATTTGTCCTGGTCTGGGTGTTTTCCTATGTATATAAGGTATGTATTTACAAAAAAAAAAAGTATTTAAGTATGTTTATCCGTTGTTTAGTATCCATAACACAAGTTTTTAATGATACTTATCTTGGAACTAAATAATTGGTGTAATTGTCAGAAAATATTAAAAAAAAAAAAAAGAAAAAAGAACATGAGTAAATAATTACAAGATATAAGATGTACGTTCCGCACTGCACCCAAAATGGCCCAGCTGAAAACCAGCGCTAGAACACTGGACTAGCATATGCTGAGTTGGGTCATTTTGGTGCATCATTTAAACATTTGTGTATTGTTTTTAGTTTTAATTGTATGGTGCACCAAAAAACATTTTTATTATTATTAACGTAAGTAGGAATCGAACGAACGACCTTAGTTAACCCCATGGGTGTACTTACTTGTGCGGGCGCTGTATCCGGAGGTTGCAACAGGCCACTAAGGTCTCTGTAGGGGACCGCTTTTAGCAGCGGGGGCTTCTGAGGAACAGCTTGGCGAGTCGGCGCCAAACGACCGGTTTGCTGAAAAAGTTCAACGAAATTTTAAACAAAAAGTCGTGTGGTAGAGGCACTTTCAAAGAGTTCTACTAACCAATATTTGTCCGTACCAAAGTGCAATAATGTTTTAGTTATTCATATTTAGGTACACGGACAGATTATCATCATTTAAAATTAAGTACGACTATTTAAAAGAAAAGAAAAAATAAGGCTAGACAATAATCCACAATTAGTGTACACAGCACGACTTATAAATTAACAGTAATAAAAAAAATGCTAATATCTAACATTTAAATACTAACGGGAAAAAATAACAAACAATATAATATAAACAATAACTACACCCGGAAAAAACTATATTAGGATTTATGAGAGGAGTATGCTTGGTCTGTGAAAACGTTTGATGTTTAAATTTATTGTAATGTTTCATGAAAAAATTATATAATAATTGTATAAGGTAGTTAGATTAAAAATAAGTTTATTTTAAATTTCTTATTTTGATTTCATTACATTATATACTGATAATTTTGAGCATAATACGTTATTTTGTTAATTTCATTAAATTTTTACTTTACTATATAAGCTTATATTGCTATGCCCTTGCAAGGTACATGTGCTGTACTAAATTAAATATTTCATAACATTGTATACCTACACCACATGTTAAGCAAAAACCGATTTGAATTTTGCCCGAGGGTATCGAAAATGGCGACAATGTGTCTAAAGGTGAGTATATAGACTACAACATTTACTTGTAACAGAACAACGAGCCGCTCTATAATATGTTCTGGAGTATCATCCTTTTACGAACTAAACGTCGAGCACGCTCGCCTCTTTGTTATATACCAACGAGCATATTGGTGTAACATTTCGTCGAGCGTATTGGTGTAACATTTCGTCGAGTGTATTGGTGTAACATTTCGGCGAGCGTAGTGGTGTCACATTTTGTCGAGTGTATTGGTGTAACATTTCGGCGAGCATATTGGTGTAACATTGCGTCGAGCCACGAGTGCGGGCGATGCGCGGTTTCGGGGAGACGCGGAGGGAGCGGGACGAAAGACGCACGCGGTCCGCATTTACCCGTAACATAACGCCGAGCATTCGCAGGAACGTTACATTACATGAAAATGCTTTAGAAACTGAGCTTTTGCCTGTATTGTACGATTCGTAAGAACGTTACATCACACAGAAATGCTCCAGAAAATGTTGTAGTCTATACCTGTAGATAGCGAATGTCGCCTTCTACGGTCTATTGGTCTTTCCTCTCAGCTATCGTTGCTTCCATTTATTCCAATTATAGGAAATATTTATTGAACCAGCAGAAATGTCTATGAATATGTATGTGCTCGTCATCGGTTGTGCTGTCCTCTCACTTTTGCTACTTAGGTTCCCTGAAAGCTTATGTCTTATTTGTATACTACTGTAACTGTATGTATGTATTGTGTTTTACAATGTAAGGAATGAATGTGCCATAGCAGTGCTCTTACAAACGGTATCTACGGAAGACCAGCGTCGAGGCGTTTTCGTGACACCTCGGCTTTATGCTGAGTGGATACCTTTTCTGTGACACTCTTTAAGTAGTTACTTAAATATAATGTATCTGTTTTCTTTTGACGTTGTCACAGAATAAATTCTTTTTTTTTTCTTTCTTTTCAATATGTTGTAGATATGTCTACATGTTACTGGGACACAACCGGGATAAAGCTATGATGATGATATTAGTACCTTTCCATCTTTAGAGCGGAATTCCCTCAGCGCGAGAACCAGCGCTCGTCCGCACGTAGACACGACGCACAAGTACGGGTCCGCGGTAGACGCGTACGCGGCGGTCCACTCTAGTTGGATAGACTGGATGCTTACACCGTCTGTAAGGACACACATGTATTTTTTTATTTATTTATTTAGTCATCATCATCACAAACCATTAACGTCCCACTACTAAGCACGAGCCTCCTCTCACATACCAAGGTGCTAGGGTATTGGGTCATACTCCACCACGCGGACCCAGTGCGGATTGGCGGAGGCAGGTGTATGCCGTCTTGCTGTTAGAATTTTTCAAGCCGCCCATTAGGCCTCTAACATGGCTTAACGACCACCACATTTAGTGATAACCGGGACCAGCGGCGTAACGTGCCTTCCGAAGCACGGAAGCGCTCGATATCAAATGCCACACAAACGGTCACCCATCCAAGGACTGACCTCTGTAAAATCTGCTGTACTTCGGTGATCGTTTCCGACCACCGAGCACCGCATAGCTACGAGCGCTTCTTTATTTCTTCTTTATTTAGTACACACACTGAAATATATATACAGAAATACTAAAAAACTAAGAAACATTGGGTACAGGGCACAGCTTATTCCAATTAGAAATATCTTCTAGCTGGCCCGCGATAGGAAAAACTTAAGATAAAACAGGATAGTCTGTGCGTTGTAATATACTAAACACAGAGAACAAAAAATACAAAATACATATACTAGCGAAGAACAAATTAACAACAACAATAGTAATATAAAGTGTAAACAAAGAACAAAAAGCAAGTGATGGATTAAAAATATCTTTGTAACAATTCCCGCGCTACTATAATTTGTCATTTGTAATTTATAACGAGAGTCTCTCGTTTCAGCGTTGGTCGTGAAGACATTGTTGTTCTGAGGCTCCTATCTTACCTGAAGATGCCCTGTGTAAGGGCGAAACACGTGTCGTGTTGAATAGTTTCTCGATTTTTCGGGAAATTATAGTAGCGCGGGAATTGTTACAAAGATATTTTTAATCCATCACTTGCTTACAATGGATTTCCGCAAAGTAACGCCTGAATCAATAAATTATTAAAGAACAAAAAACTAACAACTTTTAAAAGAAGCAACGCTGGGGCAATTCTGAACTTGCAAGGGCAGATCATTCCATAATCTGACTGCATGCACTGAGAAGGAATATGAAAAGAAATTAGACTTGTGAGGAGGGAATTTAAGGAGGTAACGAAGATATGTATATAAAAACCATACTTTTATATAAGGCATTACGAGCGTCAATTCACTGCGGTGACCACATTTGATCTAGTGAATAAATGCATGCATGAATGCCACTTAATGGTTTAAAAAATAGGAAGCACACTTACTGCTAAGCAACCTTATGGCTTCAGTGGTAACTTGCACCATAAACCGGTTGCTGCCGAGGTTGCCGGCGAAAACCGTCGGCGAACCGGTCAGGAAACCGGAACTGTCCACCTCGTTGATTTCTTCACCGGTTTGGAGGATCTGGTAGAGAAAGTAAAAAACGCTAGAGTATAGTTATATTGTTATTATTATTTAATCTTTATTACACACTTAAAAGTATTACAAAAGGCGAACTTAATGCCATAAGACATTCTCTGCCAGTTAACCTTAGGGTTAGCAGAAAACTTTAAAGTTATAAATAAATAAATATTTCTGTCACTTACACCAATTATTTAGTTCCAAGATAAGTATCATTAAGAACTTGTACAATGGATACTAAATAACGGATAAACATACATACATCCTTTTTTTTTGTAAACACATACTTAATATACATAGGAGAACACCCAGACCTGAACAAATATTCATAATTATACACAGAAATATCTTCCTGTGTGGGAATCGAACCCACGACCTCAGGAGTGGAATGTGGGTATACTCGCCACCCCGCCATATCGGTCGTTGTTCATGTTTAGTTCTTCGTACCTCTTTTCTTTGGAATTTGAAATTATTTTGTTCGTTGTCCAACTGATAAATACATATATCTTATCTTATCGAGGCTACAGGCGAGCCTGCAGCGCATTTTGACCCTTAAGTCGGATCTTTTGTGCATCCCCTTGCCTTACACTCCAAATCTTCAAATATTGCAGTCATAAAATAAATAAATATTTCTGACACTGAGTTTAAAGTTCATAGTTCCTTGGCTGTGGGTAAGCCACCCCCAAGAGACTCATTCGGCACCGGCAAGTCACAGGTACACAGCAGGTGTTCCATTGAATCTTCTTGAACTCCACATCTACGATATAACGGTTATTGCACCAGTCGCATCATGTGGAGTTCAAGAAGAAGATACATACATAATGTCACGCCTCTTTCCCGTAGGGGTAGGCAGAGATCACATCCTTCCACTTGCTACGATCTTGGCACACACTTTTAGCTTCATTCACACTCATTAACCTCCTCATACACGCCCGTCGGTTTAGGGTACTTTTAACCTGCCCTTTCTCCAAAACCTTCTGGATATTTAGACAGAAATCTTAATGTCTTCAATCTTGTTTAAAACTTGTATTATCCGGCCCTCTACAAATGTAACAATGGGCGTGGCGTGGGCGGGGCGAAAGATTTTGTATGACGATGTATGACGATGTATGACGATATATGACGATGTTTGATTTTGTATGACGATGTATGACGATGTAATGTTGGGATTAAACTGCCGTTTCATACAGGCTATTCTAATATGAATGACTTGAAAACATAAATATTGTTAAGGTTATGTTATATTGCATTGTATAGCTTCACAGACAAATGAAGATTGTAATTCTAGTACCAAACTAATGGACATATTTAAAAGAGCATAGCCTGTGAGTTTCTTGCCAGTTCTTCTTACAGAGCGGTGGCTCGGAACTGGCACTTAGATTCACTTACACTTAATTATTTTTTGTTTTTAAATTGTTTTGTTGCATGTAAGTGAATCTAAGCTTCGTGATTTAGTGTAATATTATTTCGATTGTTTTTTTTTTCATTTGTTAACATGACGTTTTCAAGTACTATGTATAATAGTTTATGAAATAAATATTTTTTTACTTTACTTTACTTTACTATGACAATATATGACGATGTATGACGATGTATGACAATATATGACGATGTATGACAATATATGACGATGTATGACAATATATGACGATGTATGACGATGTATGACAATATATGACGATGTATGACGATGTATGACAATATATGACGATGTATGACGATGTATGACAATATATGACGATGTATGACGATGTATGACAATATATGACGATGTATGACAATATATGACGATGTATGACGATGTATGACAATATATGACGATGTATGACGATGTATGACAATATATGACGATGTATGACGATGTATGACGATGTATGACGATGTATGACAATATATGACGATGTATGACAATATATGACGATGTATGACGATGTATGACAATATATGACGATGTATGACGATGTATGACAATATATGACGATGTATGACGATGTATGACAATATATGACGATGTATGACGATGTATGACGATGTATGACGATGTATGACAATATATGACAATATATGACGATGTATGACGATGTATGCCGATGTATGCCGACTCACCATGCTGGAGTCTTCGTGTGTGAGCACCATGTAGGCGTGTGTGCCGTCAGCGTCCCTGTGCGTGTCCCGCGGCCCTTCCTGCGGCGCCGCCTCGCCCAGCACTGTCCACATGTCGATGCAACCTACGGACAATACACATAACATCACGCCTGTTTCCCCGAAGGGGTAGGCAGAGGCATATTATACTTCCCATATTTTGCCAGTTATATAAATGGTTCCACGTAATAAATGGCGAGCCTATTGCCACTTTCAAGGAACTTTCAAACACCATTTGCAGGTGAGGTTGGCGCGGTAAAGCTATTGCATAGCACTTTTTATCAACTTATGCAATTTTTTTTTTTTAATTTACATTTATATAAATATAATAATAATAATATTTTCTGACAATTACACCAATTATTTAGTTCCAAAATAAGTATCATTAAGAACTTGTGTTATGGGTACTAAATTAAATAACGGATAAACATATATAAATACTTTTTTTTTGTAAATACATACTTAATATACATAGGAAAACACCCAGATATAATATCATATATACTTTCTCTGCGCGGCGTTAATGTGTATTACCTATACATAAAAAGAGACGTGTGGATTGTGGGGCGAAGAAGGGGATTACGCATGCGCAATAACGCCGATACAACCAATGCCACCTAAAGGCGAGTTGCTGAACTAAAGGAACAAGCGTGATATTTCAAAAAGTCATTAACGGTTCTGCTATTTATCGTTAGATGGAAAAACTAAAAGTATTACCACTGTGCCGGTCGGAGTGGGGGGTGTTAGGTTTTTTTCGTTACGGAATTTTTGAATTCGGTCTCCACGCTCAGGGCCCGCGATAGAAGCTATGCAATAGCTTAAAAAAAACACAAAAAAATAATAACAATTAAGAAGAACTAACCAGGCAGACTGAAGGCGGTAAGGAGATGCGGCCGCAGCGCTCTCTGCAACACAGCTAGGGCTCCATTCTTCCCGCGCCCGCAGCACGCTACCAGCTCCACGCCGTTGTCGGCACGAGATGTCTGCAGTTGCGGTTCGCCCATCGATATAGCGCCGATAGGGCATATGTTCAGCAGTGAGTCGCATACCTGAAAACAACAAACTTAATCGATACCTCCTACGTATAATATGTTAACTAGACTTCTTGGCGGGAAAGTGAAGTGTCATGTCTGCAGTTCTGTTCTATTTTCTAAAATTTGTGATATTTCTAACGTTAATGTGTCATAACGGTGGATTATTAACCGTTAAGTGTTTGTAAATATACATGAGTGTTGGTAAATCAAACAAAACAGTGCAACATCACTTTTAAAATTTTCTCTCAAGTAGTCCATGTCAGATCTCAGTATAGTCCCACATCTTTACTGAGGACTCAAGGGGCTTAGGGGAGGGTATCTCATTTACCATTTATCATCTTTATCATCTCTCATTCTCATTTACTATGAATTATATATTATTAATATATCACTTACTTGACACTGGCTAAATGTGCTAGACGCACGAAGCCATTATTTAAAATAAAGAAAGAAAATATGTTAACTAAGAAAATGGCATTTTTGCTTTTTTCCATAAAAATACCTTTTTTTTTTTTTAATAATCCGATAATATTATTAAAAAGAGGTATCGATATATCATGCAAGTAATACATATAAATACATACATACAATACAAATACAAAATATTTATTCGTAAAACAGTGTACATAAATAAATAAATATTTCTGACGCTTACACTAATTATTTAGTTCCAAGATAAGTATCATTAAGAACTTGTGTTATGGATACTAAATAACGGATAAACATACATAAATACTTTTTTTTGTAAATACATACTTAATATACATAGAAAAACACCCAGACCAGAACAAATATTCATATTTATAACACACAAAGATTTGTTCTGTGTGACTTCATAGATGATAGATGTTTTACAACTTTAGAACCAATTTTATGGACACTGTCTGTTACGCAAATTTAAGAGAGAAGAGAGGGAAGTTGCAATGCATAATTATCGAAAAACAAAAATAAATTAAAAAATTAACAAAAATAAAGACTAGTTAAAACAAAAAACTTACTTCATTTAACTTTTCAAATCTTACAATTTATTTTTAAGAATCACAAACCTATATTATATCTTGGCTGTTAAATATTTCGTAACATCATGATAACATTGACTTATTAAAATTTAAATAATTTATTGATTCAGGCGTTACTTTGCGGAAATCCATTGTAAGCAAGTGATAGATTAAAAATATCTTTGTAACAATTCCCGCGCTACTATAATTTCCCGAAAAAATCGAGAAACTATTCACGACCAACGCTGAAACGAGAGTTTCAGCGTTGGTCGTGAAGACATCGTTGTTCTGAGGCTCCTATCTTACCTGAAGAAGCCCTGTGTAAGGGCGAAACACGTGTCGTGTTGAATAGTTTCTCGATTTTTTCAGGAAACTATAGTAACGCGGGAATTGTTACAAAGATATTTTTAATCCATCACTTGCTTATTAAAATTTGTTTTAATTGTTTTATAAATCCTTCGCCATTAAGCACTGGGTCCGAGCGATCAACTAACTTTATGATAAGCCAGAGCAATACATGCATTCTTTTGATTGGCGGATTGGCAATGAGGGGTGTTCAATTCAATGGGACAAAGGGGGAGTATGACCCTATACCACCTTTATAAGGGGCCATGTTCAGTAGAGGGATGTGGAAGTCCTGATGTCAGAACTAATCTTATCCTAGCTTGTCCTAAGCGCTGATTTCTATCACATTAGTCCCCAGATTTCATGCGACGGTTCTCATAACAACCTATATATATATATTGTATACTATATTGTTTGATCCTAGATCCCCTCCGTATTTAAGGTCGAATTTCAAGTTTCTCAGTTGTACTCACACACGCGATCTTCGTTCGGCTAACAATTTGCTTCTCGCTTCTCCACAGCCCCATACAGGGTTTCTTGCAAATTCTTTTCATATTAAGGCTGCACAGTTATGGAATGGTCTTCCTATTGATTTTAGACTTGCACAGAGTAAAAATATCTTTAAAACTATGTTGCATGATTGCTATTTAAGTAAGCCCTCGTCGGCTTAATTCTTCCTACTATCATCTTGTCTGTATTATGTATATTTATGTATATGTAGTGTATTTGATTAGTATGTTGATTTATGTAAGTTTATTAATATTTTTAATTTGTAGCACCGCCTTTAACCCTCTCTGCTAACCCTATGGTTAACTGGTGAGAATGATAAGTTCGCCTTTTGTATCATTTTATTTGTGTGCAATAAAGATTAAACAAATAAATATATCAGTCGTAGTGGGAAATGCATAGTATGAACCAACCTGACTTACTTTACTTTTGTATACTTCTAGCTATCTTGATCGTGGACCCATAAAAAATTGGAATCGAAGAAGTTGTTTTAATTTTGATTTCAGTCGAATCCTTTAATAACAATCTTTATAAGTATTAGTGGAAAAAGCAGTATTATGGACTTCAAATTTTTTCAAAATTTTGAAAAAGTCTATGAGCTTTTCTGAATGTTTGTGTAACATACTTCAAATACATAGCTAGTATAGGTCGCGTCATGTAGAAAGAACGCTGGCGGTCAAGCTGCGCATTAGGCGATTTATCGGTCTATTTGGTGGTATGAGGTGCGGCGCGGGGCGGGCGGGTCACGCGCCGCATGCTAGACGGCGCGCGATTGGTTCGTCAGTCGACCCATACGGCGCGCGATTGGTTCGTCAGTCGACCCATGCGCAAACCACCCCCTCCACTTTCTTCCAGCGTTCTTTTTACATGACGCGACCTGTAAGTTTCGTGGAAGACCTGATATCATACCCATAACACTCTTGCTTGCCCATGAGATCCTTATCGCTTGGGAAGATGATTGTTTAGAGATTCAAAACCTATCTTTTGTCACATTCTTTATAAGTAAGAGAAGAAGACGCATAGTGTGAAGTTAGCCTCCTTTTCTTACAGCCAACTAATTTCTTTGGATCCTATCACATCTATATGTGGAAGATAGGAGATGTTCACAGTGAAACCTACCTTAATGCCTAATGCCTAAGGTCTTTAGGATATAATTTTACAAATTTTGGACAAAATCTCTGATAGTTAGAGAGTGCATATTCGGGCGGGAGCTTGATCGTAAAAGAACGGGCAAGAAAATCGTTAAGGTAGGTTTTTTCTCCCGCCAGTTACAACTATTTAGATATTTACAATATTTTACGATATTATAGTGACGATATTTGGGAAAACGCGTTTCAAGATTTTTGAGCATTTATATTTTCACAAAATCGATCATAACTAAATTAAAATTTGTTTTGAGATGTGCCCTATAGTAAGAAAGCTGTAATATGGCGGAATTAAATCTATGCAAACCTTTTCGTTCGGGAATACCCATTTATTCGTGAGATCTGAAACCAAGTTGCTTAAAGACGTTCAAGACGCAACTTACCTCAAAGACATAGCTAGTGAGTAGTCATGAAAGATGCCTAAGGTCTTTAGTATAGAATTTGAATTTTACAAAATTTGGACAAAATCTCTGATAGTTAATGTGTGCATATGGCGAAATTGATTCTATGCAAACCTTTTTCTTCGGAAATATGCAGTGACAGGGATAGTCCTTCAATTGCATCTTTTAACACAAACTTAAAGAAGCACTTGCTATTGAGCATTATGATTTTTGTTAATTTTTTTTCCTTGTATTTATTTATGTATATAAGTAGGTTTATATATCTGATATGTCTCTTATATCATATTTTTGTATATGTATATGTGAAAAGTTAACATATTGTAGTGTGATATTAATGCCCGCTAACTATTTCTCCCACTTCAGTTAAGGTTGACTGGAAGAGATTTCTTCTAGAAATAAGTCCACCTTTGTACTTCGTCTTTTTCCCGTAAGGCTTTTTTTTAATTGTTTTTTGTGCAATAAAGAATATATATATACAATTAATTTTAATGTAATTTTTCTATTGCTGTATTTCTCTTTATTTTGGTGTACAATAAAGTGTTCATTCGTTCATTCATTCATTCATTCTTTCATTCAAGTTGCTTGAAGATATTCAAGGCGCAACTTACCTCAAAGACATAGCTAGTGAGTTGCGTGGAAGTCCTGATATCGGAGCCGTAGACCTCGAGTTCGTCCTGGTCGCTGATCTCTATCACATTGGTAGCCACGCAGTCGTTCAGAGACTCCATGCGACGTTTCTTGGCGGCCGGGTCTTCCTTCTGTGGTTCTGCCGTTTTTGATGCTTGCTCTTTCTCTTTTTCTCTGTCTAATGTGATTATGAAAATATATTATTACTGTACCTAGTATCCAGTACCCTAAACCGACGGGCTTGTATGAGGAGGTTAATGAGTGTGAATGAAGATTAAAGTGTGTGCCAAGATCGTAGCAAGTGGAAGGATGTGATCTCTGCCTACCCCTACGGGAAAGAGGCATGACATTATGTATGTATGTATTATTACTATTCTGACTGTTTTACGATCAAGCTCCCGCCCGCAGTGAATGGGCGCGCTAGTTTTTAAGTTATGACCTTCATCAGAGCTCTTTTGAGCCAAACTAGAATTAACGATTTTGACTTGACTTTCTTTTTTTTAAGCAATCTAACCTACAACAAAAATTCTCGTATTTTTAATAGAGAAGATGCATAGAATAGTACCACAAATAACCCGTATTAAAGTTACATAGATGATGTCTTTTCAAAGTTATGTGCTTAATTATCACATGCTCCGTGCCTCGGTAAGCTCGTTAAGCCGTTAGTCTCGCTGTCATGAAAATCTATGCTAATCGATGGTTTAACCATAGAATGATGTTTCCCTCTGGGTTGCATTCGCTCCATATAATAACTAAATTTTAGTCAAAATTTGTTACACCAACAGAACCTGGGCCTTGAGCTTAAGTCTAGGACAACCGGGATAATTATAGGATATGATGATCAAAGTTTACATAGACATATAAATATAATCACGCAAGGGTCCGTGAGGGGTAGACAGAGACATTTTCTCCAATTTCGCCAATTATTATTGGCGAAATTCGCGTCTAGTAATAAATAAATATTTTCTGACAATTACACCAATTATTTATTAGCGCTCGTAACTCTGCGGTGCTCGGTGGTCGGAAACGATCGCCGAAGTACAGCAAAGTTTACAGAGGCCAGTCCTTGGATGGGTGACCGTTTGTGTGGCATTTGATATCGAGCGCTTCCGTGCTTCGGAAGGCACGTTAAGCCGTTGGTCCCGGTTCTAACTAAAATGTGGTAGTCGTTAAGCCATGTTAGAGGCCTAATGGGCGGCTTGAAAAATTCTAACAGCAGGACGCCACACACCTGCCTCCGCCAATCCGCACTGGGTCAGCGTGGAGGAGTATGACCCAATACCCTCACACCTTGATATGTGAGAGGAGGCTCGTGCTCAGTAGTGGGACGTGAATGGGCTGTGATGATGACACCAATTATTTAGTTCCAAGATAAGTATCACTAAGAACTTGTGTTATGGATACTAAACAACGGATAAACATACTGAAATGCTTTTTTTGTAAATACATAGTTAATATACATAGGAAAACACCCAGACCAGAACAAATATTCATGTTCATGCCCACAAAGATTTGTCCTGTGTGGGAATCGAACCCACGACCTCTGGAGTGAAGTGTAGGTATACTGACCTCCACGCTAAATCAGTCGTCATAATATATTTATAAATTATTTATTTACATATACATATAATCACGCATGGGTCCCTGAGGGGTAGACAAAGGCATTTTCTCCAATTTCGCCATTTATTATTGGCGAAATTCGCGTCTAGCAATAAATAAAAAAATATTTTCTGACAATTACACCAATTATTTAGTTCCAAGATAAGTATTATTAAGAACTTGTGTTATGGATACTAAACAACGTATAAACATACTTAAATGCTTTTTTTGTAAATACATACTTAATATACATAGGAAAACACCCAGACCAGAACAAATATTCATGTTTATGCACACAAAGATTTGTCCTGTGTGGGAATCGAACCCACGACCTCTGGAGTGAAGTGTAGGTATACTGACTTCCACACCAAATCGGTCGTCAAATAAGTATAAGTAATGTCCAAAGCTTAGATAACCAGTGCAAGATTATAAGACGCAGTAAGCTCGTTTTCGGCCAGAAGGAAGCTCGGAACCTTTCAAAACCAAACCCTTCGCCACATCGTTGAAGCACCTCGGTACAGAAGAGAGTATAGAATCCTTCGTACGTCAATTGGCGGGACCGATGTTCGCGCGTGCGGATGCGTCTGGCCACGACCACATTCGAGGCTTGGCGCCGCTTCACGCGCGACCACCGGATGTCAGGGTCTACGCCCGCAGCCTCATCCCTCAGGAGACCCAGGACTTGACCTGAAGCCTCACTGATAGGACTACAACGCGCCACTGATCGCCCTAGGGCTCGATCGCGGCACCCCCCCCGGACATGACACCCCGGATTTACAACGGCTGATTCACGGGCGCCGTTTGACACCGCGATCAGGGGGCCTACCGCCGAGTTCGATGGCAATCGATTATAAGGCAAAATGGAATTTCGAATTGATTCTGTCGTACCGCCGAACTCATGGAAATCGAAACAAAATGGCGTTCTCCATTTACCTAGTGGTCTATCACGGACTGAAGGTCATGAATGAGAGGTGGCTGTCGGCAGATTTCCCGGTACGGATTAATGAACGTAAACAAAGTTCGATCTAGATGGATTACCGGTAATCCATCGAATTCGGCGGTAGGCCCCGACATCGCGGCGTGACCCCCTCCAGGGGGATCACGTTTAATCGCAACGAGCAACAGAGCCTCGTTCGTTGGTCGGCAGGTACACATTTGCAGGTGAGGTTGGCGAGACCACTTCTTGACCACGAAAAACTGTTAATTATTTGATATGTTCGGGATAAAATAGTTTTATAAGTCGTTATTAAAATTTGCCCACCATAAATTGCTTTCGTTAATCTGCTTCCATTTACCCTCTCTACATGATCATAATATCTTATACCTTTCTCAATTCTCGTCACTAAATCATCTTTTATACCACAATCTGCCCTTCGCATCGTCACTTACTTTTTTCAAAATCAAAATTCAGTTATAAAAGTTTGGCTCAATAGAGCTCTTATGAATGTCATACTTATAAACTAACGCGCCCATTTACTGCAGGCGGGAACTCAATTAACTTTTTTTTTAATAAGCTTGGCTCAATAAATCTTTTATGGGCATTTTTAATCATCACTTGTTAGTAAGAAATAATTGTAATAAATTTACCTTGGACATATCGCATGCTTAATGAAATAGTGACTTAACTCAAAAAAGACGATTTTTGGGACATCACAAAAGAAGATCTTCTAATGAATACTTGTCCTACTTGTGAGCGCAATAAATTGATACTGATTTATTAATTAGTAATTCTGCTAGTGTTTTGAACGTTTGATTAACATTGATTTTATCTCAGTAAGAAATAGAAAGACTGTATAAGTACGTAACTCAAACTTGACCTATCTATTAATGTCGATGTTCCTTTAAGCATGCGATATTAAAAAAATATTACTTACCCGCTTCAGAAACAGTGAGATCAATAGTAGCTTCCAGAGGTTTGTCCACAGAGAACAGCATGCGATTCTCCCTCTCTGTCACTCGCAGTAGGAGAGAGTTACCCAGACGCGAACCGAGGAACAGGAAGTCCTCTTCTATTACACACATCTGTAAGTAAGTATGTTTATTATAATCTTGAAGTACCAGTTTGCAATAATTACAACAATGTGTACAACTTTTATAGTTCTTACAGTATATAATGGTTTAACATGTGATATGGAAAGCAACAGTATCACTACAAAGACATTTAAAAGTAAGCTTAAAAAGTACTTATTTCATGTTTTTTGTATAAACCTATTTAATAATATGTAATATCTAAAATATAAACCATTTAGATCACTGTGTATAGTTTCCCTTTTTTATTTTTATTTAATTAGATCGATAAGTTGTAAAATTGAAAAAGTTAAATCATCTTAGGTTAATTAACATTTTTATTAAGGGAGTTACATCTGCCAACAAACTGTTGTACAGTTTGGTAGACGTAGAATATTATGTAATCATTGTTAAGAAAACTGAATAAATACTTTAACTTTTTTTCTTTTTTTATATTTACACATTGAATGCCCAAATTTTCCCCAATAGATTGCAATAGAGTGCATAGAGTGCGTAAAACTGTTTTTAAATGATCGTCATAGCGTTATTTGTGTCCATCCATTAATAAACTATAAAGTTTTATTTCGTAAACTAATAACATAGTACTTGAAAACGTCAAAATTAAATATAAACATAACAAAAAATTATTACACTGAAATCACGAAACTTAGATTCACTTACATGCAACAAAACAATTAACATTAAGAAAAAATATTTACGTGTAAGTGAATCTAAGTGCCACTTTCGACCCACCGCTCTTCAAAAAGAACTAGCAAGAAACTTACAGGCTGTGCTCCTTTAAATTTATCTATTGGTTTGGTACTGAATTCCAATATTTATTTGTCTGTGACGCTATACAATGCAATATACTATAACATTTGACGACCGATATGGCGTGGAGGTCAGTATACCTACACTTTACTCCAGAGGTCGTGGGTTCGATTCCCACACAGGACAAATCTTTGTGTGCATGAACATGAATATTTGTTCTGGTCTGGGTGTTTTCCTATGTATATTAAGTATATATTTACAAAAAAAAAGTATTTAAGTATGTTTATCCGTTGTTTAGGATCCATACCACAAGTTCTTAATGATACTTATCTTGGAACTAAATAATTGGTGTAATTGTCAGAAAATATTTATATTTATTTATATTTTACATTAACAATATTCATGTTCTAAGTGATTGATATTAGAATAGCCTGTATGAAACGGCAGTTTAATCCCAAGCATTTTTATCTGCCATATAGTCTTTAATAGAATAGTATTGACCCTTTGAAGACAGCTACCGTTTTATTGTTAATTTAAATTTATTTAGTATTAATAAGTATAGTATGCGTCTATATGCTGCGACAGTTATCTACATTTTGATAATTTTAGGTGGGCTTGCTACAGAGGTATTTCCTTTCCTTCATGCGTCCGCGAATGTTGAAACCTTAGGAACGAAGCTGATTTTCTGTTTTAACTCCTCGAATTGACATTGCATTTGTTCCGCGAATTCTTTTGATCGTTGAAATTACGGATCTTAGATTGTGCCGATATGTACTTTTACTTTAATGACTGATATTGCACAGCTATTTGTGAAGCACTGCCCATTTTATTCCTGCTGATGTTGCTCATTTAAGGGTGTATAGGGATCCTACCAAGACCTAAGGAGCCGATGCCCTCACCGCGCCTGCATTTGACGTCTCTCGAGATTATAATATTATCGAGACATAAATATAAACACACTAATAACTAACTATTCTTGGCGGGAAAGTGAAGCGTCATGTCTGCAGTTTTGTTTTATTTTCTATAATTTTTGATATTTCTAACATGAATGTGTATAATAACGGTGGATTATTACCCGTTAAGTGTTTGTGAGCATACATGAGTGTTGGTAATGAAACAAAACAGTGCAACATCACTTTTTAAATTCTCTCAAGGAGTCCATGTGAGATCTCAGTATAGTCCCACATCTTTACTGAGGACTCAAGGGGCTTAGGGAAGGGTATCTCATCTACCATTTATCATCTTTATCATCACTCATTCTTATATACTATGAATTATCTCTTTTACTATTGATATACCAATTACTTGACACTGGCTAAATGTGCTGGACGCACGAAGCCATTATTTAAAAGAAATAACTAACTAACTACTAATAATTTTGTAATTTAATTTAATTTTAATAATTCTAATAATTATGTTTGTTTTTTTTTCTGTGACGTGTAATGTTGTATTACCAATAAATGAGTATTTAAGTATTTGAGTACTACAGGTTGCGATCTTAGAAGCATAATATAGGGCTTCTACCAAGAGCTGGGGAGCTCAAGCCAACCTCACCTGCAAGTGGTGCACCTGCTGATCAATGGACGAGGCTCTGGCGAACATAACAGTGCCCGGTAAGCGGCAATAGGCTCGCCACCTATTACGTGGGACCAAACATATTACAGGGAAACAGGCGTAATAGTATGTATGTATGTTGCACAAAATATGCAACTAAAGGGATCTAAATGCGCCGTTGGTTTTTTCTGTAAATACCATGAGATACTCACACAAGCGGTCAAGACGGAAGCGGCGGCACGGTCCAGATGGAAGCTGCGGACACTCCGCACCGAGTCAGACAGCAGAGTCAGCACGTATAGCTGGCCTCCCTTCAGAGATAATGCCAGCCGGCCCTCCCCCAAGGGTGCCACGCAAGCTCCGTCTAGCGTAATGCATACGCCTTCTTGTATTCCTAGGAACAAAAAGCATAACACCAGCATTAGCCCAGTGACCAGCCCAATATACCAATGACGACCGATATGGCGTGGTGGCGAGTATACCCGCAATCCTGAGGTCGTGGGTCACAGGACAAATCTTTGTGTGCATATATATATGAATATTTGTTCTGGCCTGGATTATAATACCCTATGTATATTACGTATGTATTAGGTCGGGGAAAAAGTCTTTTCGCATAACGTAGGTATAAACTTATTATAAAATTTTTTTGACTGTACTATTTGTGTCTGGCTGGTTTTGGTAACATTAAAAAGGTTCCATTATAAAGAAAAGAAAAAAATAAAATAAAGTTGTTTCCCGCTATTTTTCATTTGTTTTTCTCTCCGTAAAAATGAGTGAATCTAATGAAGAAATTCGATACATTTTAAAATTTTATTATAAAAAAGGCAAAAATGCAACTCAAGCAGTGAAAATAATTTGTGATGTTTATGGACCTGATGCAGTGTCAGTAAGAGTAGCACAAATTTGGTTCAAACGTTTTCAGTCCGGAAATTTTGATGTTAAAGATGCACCTCGCTCTGGTCGCCCTGTTACGAATAAAATGGAATGGATGATATTTTCATTATCTACCATGTAGACATTCACTAAGGGATAAATTTAAAGAAATTGGTATTTTGACAGTGGCGGGTCAGTTTGTTTATGAAAACCTAGTATATGTACACAAAAATTTTGATAAATTGAGTAAGAAAAGTGATATACATAACCTAAACACAAGAAATAAGCATAAACTAGTTGTACCTGCCACTAGGCTCCAAAAAATTAACAAATCTTTTAAAGGTCAATGTGTGCGATTCTATAATAAAATCCCAAGCAATATACAGCAATTAAGCCTAAATAAATTTAAATTAACAATAAAACGCAAGCTGTCTTCAAAGGGATATTATTCTATTAAAGACTATATGGCTGATAAAAATGCTTGGGATTAAACCGCCGTTTCATACAGGCTATTCTAATATGAATGACTTAAAGCATGAATATTGTTATATTATGTTGCATTGTATAGCGTCACAGACAAATGAAGATTGTTACTAACCAATCGATAATTTAAAAGAGCATAGCCTGTGAGTTTCTTGCCAGTTCTTCTTACAGAGCGGTGGCTCGGAACTGGCACTTAGATTCGCTTGCACTTAAATGTTTTTTGTTTTTTTAAATTATTTGGTTGCAAGTGAATCTAAGCTTCGTGATTTTAATATAGTTATATTTTATTTGTTTTTGTTATTTTTTTATAATTTTGACGTTTTCAAGTACTATGTAATAGTTTATGAAATAAAGTATTTTTGACTTTTGACTTTGACTTTTTTTTGAAACCGAGCCGTTTTTGAAGAGATTGATAACTGGCGATGAAAAGTGGATCACGTACGACAAGAACGTGCGAAAAAGGTCGTGGTCGAAAGTTGGCCAGGCTTCAGACTGTGGCCAAACCTGGCCTTACACGAAATAAGGTGATGCTGTGTGTATGGTGGGATTGGAAGGGCATTGTTTATTATGAGCTTTTACCGCCCGGCAAAACCATCGATTCTGATCTTTACTGCCAGCAACTGATGAGATTAAAGGAAGCAGTCGAGAGAAAACGGCCGGAATTGATCAACAGGAAGGGTGTGGTCTTTCATCACGATAACGCTAGACCACACACATCTTTAGCCACTCAGCAAAAATTAAGAGAGTTCGACTGGGAGGTCCTAGTGCATCCACCATATAGCCCTGACCTTGCGCCTTCAGATTTTCACCTGTTTCGGTCTCTGCAGAATTCTTTAGGTTCTGTAAGGTTGACCTCAAGAGAGGACTGCCAAAACTATTTGTCCCGTTTTTTTGATCAGAAGTCCCAAAGTTTCTACAGTAACGGGATAATGTCTCTGCCCACAAAATGGCAGAAAGTTATTCAACAAAACGGTACATATATATTGTAAATAAATGTAAATAAACTTTGAAAAAAATGTCTTGACTTTTCATACAAAAATACGAAAAGACTTTTTCCCCAACCTATTATTTACAAAAAAAGTGTTTATGTATGTTTTACCGTTACTTAGTATCCATACGCATGTTCTTAATGATACTTATCTTGGAACTAAATTATTGGTGTAATTGTTACAATATATTTATTTATTATTATTCATATATATTTATTTAATTTACACATAATTTATATTTTTTACAATTATTATATAACAAAAAAAAAAATACAATACTGTAAAAAATATAAAAAACGGAGACCGCCGGTCGCGAGGTAACACCCAAACGACTGGCGGCTAGGGCTGCAGAGAGAGAAACCTCCTGACAATGCGCGCCGTATCGAGAAGCACTGCCTTTTGTATCTGACCCTTAACCCAGCTACCTAGCTTGAGCTTCTTAAGATATTGGTCGAAGCTCTTCGCTATCAACCCGTTGACCGTAACCACTATCGGAACAATCGTCGCTGAGTCCACATCCCACATGGCAGAAATCTCGTGGGCCAAGTCCAGATATTTACTTAATTTTTCTATTTCTGCCTTCACGAGATTTTCGTCATGTGGAACTGTGATGTCAACAACAATTGCCCGGCGCTCTGATCGATCCACCAAAACAATATCAGGCTTATTGGCGAGAATAGTTCTGTCAGTGATGATGGATCGATCCCAGTAGAGCAATGCATGACCATTTTCAAGAACTGGCACCGGTTCATATCTATAGTATGGCACTTCAGGTCCGACAAGGCCATATCGAAGAGCAAGTTGCTGATGGATGATCCTGGCTACAAGGTTATGCCTGTGCAAATACTCGCCGTTAGCAAGATGCGAACAACCCGAAACCACATGCCTGAGAGATTCTCCGGGTCGATGACATGCCCGACATATGTCAATAGTTCCATCTCTCAGTATATACTTTCGGTAATTGTTCGTCTTGATAACTTCGTTCATAATTGCACAGACAAACCCTTCAGTTTCCCCAAAGAGGTCCCCAAAACGTAGCCAGTTCACCGAAGCGGAGAATCTACATCTGGGCCTGTAAGGGCCTTGTAGAATCGCCCATGGAGCTCCTTGCTTTTCCATATCTCCTTGCGATCCTGAATGCTTAACGTAAGCGGTTTACGCCAGTTCTCATTAGCTAAATTGAGTGGGGTAAGGTGTTTGTCAACTGCCACAACATCTCGATGCATCACGCAATTCGTGGTAAGGAAAAAATTTCTGAGATTGTACACCTCGCGATTGTGGAGTGTTTTAGCATTTAAAAATCCCCGACCACCAAATTTTCGCGGGATGTACATTCTCATTATCGACGAACGCGGGTGTCGCATGCGATGTGCCGTTAACAGTTGGCGAACCCTGCAATCAATGGCGTCTAGTTCAGTCTGAGTCCACCTTAGTATGCCAAAGGTATAAATGAGCAAGGGCATAACCCAACCATTGAAGGCACGTACCTTGTTACCACCAGACAAAAGACTATTAAGTACTTTTGTAAGACGACCAAAGAAACGTTCCTTCACTGATTGCTTTATGTCCCCATAATTTAAACCCAACGATTCTGACATACCAAGATATTTATAGGTTTCACCTTCAGAGAGAGATCTGAGAGAAAGTAAAAAAAAGATCTTGTAAATTTGATGAATTTTATTATTATTATTATTTTTGGAATATTTATTTTTTCTCAGAAATCTTACTTTCTGGTGTTTAACGAGACTCGCGGGCCTAAACCAAGTGAGAATCATTTATCAGGAATCTTCTTGAAGAAACTTTCTTACAGTTCGACAAGTGTTTAGGATAGCGGCTTTCTGCATAGTCATGTAGGTGTTTTGTGGTAGATTTAATATTTTCAATGATTGTAGGTGATATTTAGGTATAACTCCGGTACTGGAGAGCACCAGTGGCACGATGTATACTTTATTTAATTTCCAAATTCTGATAATTTCTTCTTTTAATTCTGTGTATTTATGAATTTTTTCGGTGATAGTTTTCTGTAAATTGTGGGTGTTTGGAACTGCTATATCAATAATGTATGCTATTTTATTATTTTTCTCTACTAATGTAATATCCGGTCTATTGTTGTGAATGGTTTTATCTGTTAATATTGCTCTGTCGAAGTACATTTTGTGACTGCTGCTATTATTAATATTATTATTATTATAGAATTGATTTCTAACTATTTTTTTATTTAACAAGCTCGTATACAGCTACGAGCGCTACACACTGCATCCTTTACCTGAAATCTCAGTTCTCGCCCCTGATTGTATAACTGCCTTTTCATAAACATTACTCTAGTTATAATTTGCGACCACCCAGTACCGCGAAAATGAATACAAAAAGCTTTTATATAATACTTACTTAAAGGGAAATTTGTAGAGTGTGCCGCCACGCTGTTTAAGGAAACACCATAAGGGGGCACTGACTGGTTCAAGTAAATCAGGGAGTTCACCGCCATTATCAAACAACCACCTGCAAAACAACGACTATTAAAGATATCAGAAACTCAGAAGTATTCTAGTTGTGAAATTGAGTGGTAGGGTTAGGAATGAAGTGATAAGGGTTAAAGCTGGTGTAAAAGTAGATATAGTGACAAGAATTGAGAAAGGTATGGTATTAACGACCGATATGGCGTGGTGGCGAGTATACCCGCATTCCACTCCAAAGGTCGTGGGTTCGATTCCCATACAGGACAAATCTTTGTGTGCATAAACATGAATATTTGTTTTGGTCTGGGTGTTTTCTATGTATATTAAGTACGTATTTACAAAAAAAAAGTATCCGTTATATAGTATCCATAACACAAGTTCTTAATGATACTTATCTTGGAACTAAATAATTGGTGTAATTGTTAGAAATTATTTATTTAGTTACCGAGTGGTTTCTGTATGGGGATAGCCTGAAGACAGTCGTAGGGCAGTCCCCCGGTGGCCCAGATGACGGGATGCACCCTCGCACTCATGTTCAGGCTCACACCAGCCATGGCACACGTGTCACTGCGCACCGCTGTACGTCTGTGCGATTAGAAATTCTATATCAATAAAAATGTATCGCCGAAGTGTATGAATGCGCATAGCTTCAAAACGACTGCACAAAAAAAAACATTTATTCAAGTTTGGCCCAAAAAAGCTCTTATGAACGTTAAAACTTAAAAACTAGCGCGCCCATTCACTGCGGGCAGGAGCTTGATCGTAAAAGAACGGGCAAGAAAATCGTCAAGGTAAGTTTTTTCTCCCGCCAGTTACAAGAAAATGTATTTAGTAGTAAAACAATTTGACAAGTCTACAAAAACCTGTGTTCTGCAGTCACAAGGTTTAAAATAAAAGAAGAAAAATAACTCTTTTTTTAAGTTATACGAGCATGATTACGAATAAACATAGTAGACCCAAATTGGATAATTTTTTATGTCTTTGCTATTGTCGGGACGAAGTTTGTGCTAGAGACAAATTTACAACATACAACTCGTACGAATTAACTGTGCACCTCGCACTGTGACGAATTTGGAGGGTACGTTAGCAAAAAAAAAGAGAATTATGTTAAAAAAAAAATTACAATTTTTTAATTGTGCATCAGATGCATGCAATGAAATTTTCCATGGCTTTTGCACAGAGATGTGTCTGTATCAGGGGGCCTACCGCCGAATTCGATGGATTACCGGTAATCCATCTAGATCAAACTTTGTTTACGTTCATTAATTCGTACCGGGGAATCTGCCGACAGCCACCTCTCATTCATGACCTTCAGTCCGTGACAGACCAATAGGTAAATGGAGAACGCCATTTTGTTTCGATTTCCATGAGTTCGGCGGTACGACAGAATCAATTCGAAATCCATTTTGCCTTATAATCGATTGCCATCGAACTCAGCGGTAGGCCCCCAGGGATGCTACGGAGCTTCGATTCCGGTTCCATTAAGTCGGAACTTACGATTATTATTACACCTTCGGTTCCGACTTCGGCTCCGACACTTATAAATCGAAGGTCTTAATCGGAGGTTGAAGCATAACATAGCGGCGGCGTCGGTTTGTGTGGAATCCCCCCGACTAAATTTGACTAAATAAAGTTTTATTTGTTTTTAAATAAAAATTCTCTCTCATGTCACCACTTCTGACCCTGCCTCCGACTCCGCCTTCGGTTCCGATAAAACTACCTCCGTTACATCCCTAGTCTGTATCTCACTGATGACGCGTTGGATTTCCGATTTGAACTCAGGAATTGTTTCGGGTTTATTCGCATAAGCCCGTGATTTCACATAACCCCAAAGAAAAAAATCAACAACCAACTATTACGTTGAACTAGCAGCGCCTTGGGGTTTCAACCGCGTGGTCCTCGTTCCTGTGGGAATACCGGGATAAAAAGTACCCCATGTGTTATTCCAGGATTGCAGTTCAGCAGGTTACATATACCAAGTTTCATCACAATCGGTCCAGTAGTACTTGCGTGAAGAAGTAACAAACATACATACAAACTTTCGCATTTATAATATTAAGCAGGGTAAAACACAATTATTAAGTGTAATAAGCTTTGTAGAAACATACATAGATACATACAATCACGCCTGTTTCCCCGAAGGGGTAGGCAGAGACCTATTACGAGTATACGCCCACACTTCACCAATTATATAGGTGCTCACACGTAAAAGGTGGCGAGCCTATTGCCGCTTTTTAGGGAACTTTTATATTCGCCAGAGCCTCGTCCGTTCAACGGCAGGCGCACCACTTGCAGATGAGGTTGGCTTAGGCTCCATAGGTCTTAGTACGATCCCTTTATACCCGCTTTGTAGCAAAGTCCGATGTATTAGGTAAAATCATTATTAACTACCTCCATACTATACTAACATTATTAATCAGGAATGTTTACCAAGTACCCTAAACTTCCATATATAACAATCTTAAAATACAATATTTTATACAACACAAGGTTGCTACCTCTACTGAAATCTCATGAAAATCATTTCCCTAATTACTATGACAATACCCACCTAAGCGGCCATCACCTCAAACTTTGCACTAGCTTATCTACCAACAACCCACATAAGCACTTCTTAGGCAACCGTGTAGTGAGACAGTGGAACGAGCTGCCGGCAGATGTAGTGTCAGCTCCCACTGTCAATTCATTCAAGAACAAGCTGGACAAACACATGCAACCGGTTAAGAGGAACTAGATGCAGATGAATTGGATACAGGCGCAATCAGTTTTCAAACTGCCTGCCTGATAATTAATAATAATAATAATAATCACTACATAGTATAAAACAAAGTCGCCTTTTCTGTCCCTATATCCCTATGTGTGCTTAAATCTTTAAAACTACGCAACGGATTTTGATGCAGTTTTTTCCAATAGATAGAGTGATTCAAGAGGAAGGTTTATATGTATAATACATGCATAATATAGTAGTGGAACACTGTCAATTTGTGAGATTTGTGATGTGATGTCGTAATTCAACTCACTTTTTTGCGCTTATATTGCAAACGCTGGCCAAACCCTACGAGATTAGTCAAAATAATGTACTACAATATTGTACAACTTGTAAAATTCTTCAAAAAAGTCCGCGATGGTATATGTCTATCTCTCAAGAATACCCCACAATAACCAATTTTATCTTTTACTTTTTACTAAAAATAATGGCTTATTAACGAAGCCATTTTAAGTATGTATGACATTAATTCTTATCTAAATAAACATGTTAGTAAGCTTGTACATTAAACATAGATTAAATTTGTCTTTTACATCATGTAATTTCGATCAGTACTTTACAAGATATCAAACGAATAAACTTACGCTAAATTGAAAAATTATGGTTGCGGCGGTGGTAGGTATTCGCGGCCTATATAGAGACATTCTGTAATTATGTATTATACGTCACTATTCATATTAGCATACCACCCGTGCGAAGCTGGGGCGGGTCGCTAGTTCCTTATAAAACTAATAAGTAATGTAGAAACTCACCCAGGAAATGTTCTGACCGGTTCATACAACAACAAAAGTGTTGGCTCATAATAACCGTGCAAAAACTGTATGTCCAATATGTTATCTATTTTCTCATCCAACTCCTTCAAAACTATGACATATGATGCTAACGTAGGGGCGCGCATCACAGGCTGAGGTGGTGCCTGAAATTATATTTAACATGTAAAAAACAATTTCGTAATAACCATCACTGTATAGCAGTGGTTTCATTACTCTTATGAACTAGGGGTGTCACTATTCAATTACACATTTACACCCCAAATGTGTAATTGCATACACCTCAAATGTGTAATTGAGTAGTGACACCCATAGGTTGTTGACTGAAATGCTGAATTAGTTTTTATACGTTAAACCAAGGAAATTCAACATTTCACACAACAACCAGTGCATTACCCCCTCGAAATACCACTTTTACCCCAGAGGAGGTAATTACCCTAAGGTTTGGAACCCTGACTGTAGAGTGAAGGGAAAAAGTTAGGGCCCTTACATTAAACCTTAATTTATTTCTTGCTGTTCTTTAGGCTTAGGGGGCTATCCATAAATGACGTCACATGTTAAGGGGGTGGTGGTGGTGGGGGGGAGGGGGTTGACGAAGTGTGACAAGGGGATGGAAGGGATTCAAAATTTCGTGACGTCACTTTTCAAAATCCAGGTCCTATGAAAATTTTGAAACTGCTGTTTTGATGTAATTATTTCTTGCTGTACAATTGCAAAATATGTGACATCACACTAAGGAGGAGGGAGCACCACAAGTGTGACCAGCTGTGACAAGGACGGAGAAGGAGTCAAAAAATTACGGAATTCGTGTGAGGTAATTTATGGATGACCCCTAGTAGACAAAAAACTTATTCGCACAATGTCTCCTGTTCTAAAAATCTATAAGGAGCCCATTAGGTTAAGTTTTTTTTTTATAACCAAGTGAAAGTAATTCAGTTTTAATAATTTACTTTTATTTCTCGTAATATTTTAGATTTAGACGTGTTTTCTTCCAGGGGACAATTTGCGAATAAGTCCTTTGTCTACTAAGACATTATTTACGATTTTATGATTCACATCCTTGGGAAAAACTTATGGGCATGAACTTTTAACTTCTGTATTTGTATTCGGCGACACGTTAGTCGAATAAAAATAGCGGCACAGGAACGATTGTAGACAAATGAAAAAAGGGGCAGAAAGGGACTAATCGCATTAGCGCTAGCGTTACAGCGTTGCTTTAGCAATTGTACCCCCCATGCCGCACTTCGATTGAGACCCGAAATTGTGTTACCAAGCAATCGTGGTCACTTTTAAAATTTTACCGATATTAATAATACCACTGGAACAGTTCATGAATTTGATTTTGGAAAAGACATAAAACAATTAAACAACCAATAAGATGTGGAGTAATTATACCCCCAATGACTTTAATTCAGGTACGACAAATATTTGAGGACATTAGTATAAATATTTTCTCAGTTTAGTTGCTTCACGTATAATTAAAATTTTTTTTTTTAAAAAATGTTTGAACTATGAAAATAAATAAATATTGTTATTACTTCTAGAAAGGTAGTTTATAACATTATTTAATATATAACGATTACCATTTCAAATTAGTTAAGATACTACTTAATAAGTACTCAAATTAGCACTAAGGCCCGTTAATTGAGCAATAAAGAACCTCATCATTAAAAATTTTCACCTGGAATTTTTTTGCTACACAGCTGTTTCAATAAATTTTATAATATTTTAAGATTATTTATAAAATCAGCCCAATCTTGTCAGTTAGCAGACTCTGGGTCTTAAGCTTAAGTCTAGGGACAGCGGAACAATGCTGAACATAATAATGATGAATGATTAGAGAATAAACACTTACATTTTTCTTTAAATCCATCAAAGGCTTTGCTTCCAAAGGGTCCCCTTCTTCTGATGTGATATCTTTCCTAAATGGGAGTACTGCCAGTTTCTTGCCATACAGCAACATAACTGCGCATCTACACTCCGGGTCTACTCGTATCCAGGGTATGTGAGGGTGGGTTGTCCAGCCTCCCTGAAAACAAATTATAGTATACTGGCAGTCTGCTTGTGGGAATGTAGGTTGTATTTGCACACTAAAATAACATAAGTTGACGATCAAAGACAGTTAAAAAAAATTATTATAAATAAATACAAAAATATGCTGGGAAAATATTTGTGTGCACGGTCTGGGTGTTTGCAATGTAAAATGTAACATGCATGTAATAACAAAAAAAATGTATGTATGCATGTTTGTCCATTGTGTGGTAACCATAATACAAGCTCTATATAACTTGAAACTTTAAGATCTTTGTAAGACGTCAAGCCAAGCCGTTGTGGGGCTTTTTTTTAGATAAGTGACTTCAAGTGATTAACTATATAAATATTTAGATATGAAATGCTTTCCGCGCTGACTTAATGCAGGTGTGATTATAGTAATATTACATAATAATAAATAAATATTTCTAACACTTACACCAATTATGTAGTACCAAGATAAGTTTCATTAAGAACTACTTATGGATACTAAATAATGGATAAACATACATGAATACTTTTTTTTTTTGTAAATACGTAATTAATAAACATAGGAAAACCCCCAGACCAGAACAAATATTCATATTTAAAAACAGAAATATTTGTCCTGTGTGGGAATCGAACCCACGACCTCAGGAGTGGAGTGGGGGTATACTCGCCACCATGCCATATCATGGGAATCTCCACTCAAGTAAACTTAATGTACTGCCATTGTTCAAACCTTTAAAAAATTATCTTCATATCATGCATTTCAAAGTAATGCATGCTTAGTGTAAGCAAATCATTAATCTGTGGGTTACTGGACTATGGATAGCGTAGCCTCTCCAAATGACAGCAAGAGGTCTCTGTCTACCAGCACTGGTGCACCGGACGGACTACAGATGCTCTAACTTCATAAGTAGTGTTAAAAGTGCTATTTAAATACAGTCATATCCTACTAATATTATAAACGTGAAAGTTTGTATGTGTGGATGGATGTTTGTTACTCTTTCACGCAAAAACTACTGGAGCGATTGTGATGAAACTTTGTATGTGTATAGCTGCAGTCCTGGACTAACATATAGGACACTCTTTATCCCAAAATTTCCACGGGAACGGGGACCACGCGGATACAACCGCAGGGCGCTGCTAGTAAGTGACATAATGTATAGTGTAGATGTGGAAGTTCAGTGGGGGAAGGCGGTGGATGCAAGCAACTACGGATTGCTCAGTGTGGAGTCTATTGGGGAGGCCTATATTCAGTAGTGTACATTATAATAATATGGCTGTGGTAATAATGATGATAATATGAAGGAAACGTAGGTAAGTGGCATATTATGTATTGTCAAAATTACACTATTAGAATGTTAGTGTTAGTGATTGCTTTATAACATTTGACATGCAATACCTTCATATCATCCTCTTCGAAGTAATGCATACTTAGTGTAATCAAATCATTAATCTGTGGGTCGTACTGGACTACAGATAGCTTAGCCTCCCTAAATGACAGCAAGAGGAGATCTCTACCAGCGCTGGCGCACCGGACAGCAGATACGGACATCACATTGCCCCACAAGCTGTATGAGGCGAGACACTCCAGCTTCATCTTTGGTGGTATTGGTTGGCCGGCTGAAAAATATATTACAATTATTCAAAATGAACAATGCTTTATTCAATTTGAGCTCCAACAGAGGACTTATGAATGTCATGATAACTTTTAAAATAATGCACATGTTTACAGGTGCATTATTTTAAAATTTATCCAATAACCACCTAAATATGGATTTTACTTCCATAATATTTATTGAAGTGGCAATAGCCCAGTTGCAAGAATCCTTGCCTTTAAATTTAGAGGGTCTTGGGTTCAAATCAATGACTTTTTTGAAGTTATGTACGTAATTATAGCCCACTTCGTGCCTCGGAATGCATCTTAAGCCGTTGGTCCCGGCTGTCATGAACATCTCTGGCAGTCGTTATTAGGAAGTCAGTGCCTACGATCAGACTGACAACTGGTTTAACTATTGAATGATGTTTCCCTCTGGGTTGCGGAGGTCAGACGGCAGTCGCTCCACGTAATAACTGAAATTCAGTCAAATCTGGTTGAACCAGTGAGCAGACCTTGGGCCCTAAGCTTCAGTCTAGGGCAACCGGGATAATGCTAGGATATGATGAGAATATCTATTGTAGCAGTCAGGAAAAATAAACTGGCCAGATTGGACAATTGTACTTATCACTACATGGCATAGAACAATGTAGCAATAATAATACTGCCGCCCATTAGCTAAAATGTGGCTAACGTTAAGTGGGTAATTTTTGGAATTTAAACGCTGCTGCTAAACAATAGAGTTTATATTACAGAAATTACCCTTTGACAGTTAGCAGCTCTCTAGCTTAAGGACAGCAGAATATAGATTTCCACTGTCTATCCCTATATATGCTTAGATCTTTGAAGCTATACAACTGATTTAGGAGTGATTTATTTTAATAGACAGAGAGATACAAGAGGAAAATTTATTACATATATGTAGGTCACGTGAAAATGTTGCAGGCAGCTGCTAGTATTAATGTGAAAAATAGAATCAGGTAATGGTTAAATATATGGACCCCAATAGGACAAGAAAATAAAATTTTAGTAAGAACTAAAACATCTAAAATTATTTTAATCTAGAAGCATGTATAAAACAGAAGTTATTGAACCTGTTGTACCATTCAGACAGATAACACAATGCATTTCTTTCTTATATATTTAATTTCTGAATATCATGACATTCCTGTGTTGTTGTATCTATCATAAATATTCATTTATTATATTATTTTCAAACAATTATGTACAGAATAGATAGAGTGTTGCATTAAACTGAAAATGCAGGACGGTATTATAAATTTACATAGTATAGCTATTATTTTAGAAAACCAATGCACTCTCTGACTTAGTGTAGGTATGTCTCTTTCTAAAAGTAAGATATAGTAAGGCCATAAAGCCTTGTGAGCTGTTTGAGCTTATAAGCTGGTTAAACAATCTGCAGAATAAAATTTGAACTTGTAAATCAGTTTCTTCTTACCGGCATTAATTTCCTTAGTGTACCCTTCGGGTAATAATCTGAATACTTTGAGTATATTCGCCCCAGCGGTGACCAAGCAAACTTCGTCATTGTTGAAGAAGTAGCAGCTTACAGCGTGCTCAATTCCGGTGGCCGGATGAGTTTGTCGGCAAATTGAAAACATTTTCACAACTTAGATACACTATTGTTTATAGGTTATGTTTACATACAATAACATCAACATAGATAGAGTGAAAGAAAACTTAAGAGGAATGTAACTTTAAGCATTCTAAGACAATTTACTCTAGCATTACATACATAAATATTTATCTTTATTTGGATTAAAGAATACCGAAAACCCAACACAAACAAAACGATACGTTATGACAATTTTGACAATGTCAAAATTGTCATAACGTATCTGACATTGGCGCTACGTTTAGAAATGCTTCATTCTATTGAGTTTCCATTACAACGAAGTGCATAAAATAATATGGTGCTAAATTGCATTTTAATGTTATCAAAAATATTCTTGATTTCAAAATCTTCAGTTGGACATGGACAGCTAGATTTACAAAACTATATGGAGCTTAATCCTACCAAAAATATATAGTGTTATAATAATATGACAGTAGATGCATTCTTTATGTTTAAGCAATTATGCACACGGGACTTCTTGGCGGGAAAGTGAAGCGTCATGTCTGCAGTTTTGTTTTATTTTCTAAAATTTGTGATATTTCTAACATTAATGTGTAATAACGGTGGATTATTAACCGTTAAGTGTTTGTGAATATACATGAGTGTTGGTAAATCAAACAAAACAGTGCAACATCACTTTTCAAATTTTCTCTCAAGGAGTCCATGTGAGATCTCAGTTTAGTCCCACATCTTTACTAAGGACTCAAGGGGTTTAGGGGAGGGTATTTCATCTTCGATTTATCATCTTGATCACCACTCATTCTCATTTACTATAAATTATATATAATTAATATATCACTTACTTGACACTGGCTAAATGTGCTAGACGCACGAAGCCATTATTTAAATGGAATAATAATAATGCACACTCTGCACCACATGAGGACGGTATAACTTATAAGCCGGACTTCTTGGCGGGAAATTAAAGCGCCATGTGTGCAGTTCTGTTTTATTTTCTAAAATTTGTGATATTTCTAACATTAATGTGTAATAACGGTGGATTATTAACCGTTAAGTGTTTGTGAACATTCATGAGTGTTGGTAAATCAAACAAAACAGTGCAACATCACTTTTCAAATTTTCTCTCAAGGAGTCCATGTGAGATCTCAGTATAGCCCCACATCTTTACTGAGGACTCAAGGGGTTTAGGGGAGGGTATTTCATCTTCGATTTATCATCTTGATCACCACTCATTCTCATTTACTATAAATTATATATAATTAATATATCACTTACTTGACACTGGCTAAATGTGCTAGACGCACGAAGCCATTATTTAAATGGAATAATAATAATGCACACTCTGCACCACATGAGGACGGTATAACTTATAAGCCGGACTTCTTGGCGGGAAATTAAAGCGCCATGTGTGCAGTTCTGTTTTATTTTCTAAAATTTGTGATATTTCTAACATTAATGTGTAATAACGGTGGATTATTAACCGTTAAGTGTTTGTGAACATTCATGAGTGTTGGTAAATCAAACAAAACAGTGCAACATCACTTTTCAAATTTTCTCTCAAGGAGTCCATGTGAGATCTCAGTATAGCCCCACATCTTTACTGAGGACTCAAGGGGTTTAGGGGAGGGTATTTCATCTTCGATTTATCATCTTTATCACCACTCATTCTCATTTACTATGTATGAATTATATATTATTAATATATCACTTACTTGACACTGGCTAAATGTGCTAGACGCACGAAGCCATTACTTAAAAGAAAGAAAAAAACTTATAAGCCTCAACGTTTTGGCGCCAACGCGGCAGTGTTTTATTTTCAAAAACTAATATTTATTCGAGTTTTTATGTGAAAATATGGTGGATTTTTAGACATAACTTCTATGGCAACGTACACAAGTTTAGGAACGTTGTATATTATCTTAAGTAATGGTTTTCCGTGTTGATTCAAGCTCCACAGAATCCACTAGTAAAATCTTCACTACTTAACTGGGGAAGGACTTTGACTTGTCATGGCTGCGACTAAATGACGAAAATGCTGCTGATTGTTGCAAATAACTTGTACTATCAAATTACTTTACACTGGCACTAATTGAGTGAGTCCATGCTAAAATAATAACATATAAAAGCTCAGCAAACAACAGGCAAAAGCAACAGGTTTCAAGACCCGAGTCTATAGGAGCAGGGGAACATATGCTCTGGAACATAACTCTAAAATCGAATCGTCCTATGACAGTAAGAATTATTAGTTTTGTTACCATCTACAAGTGCTGCTAGTTAACCCAGAGTAAAGGTGATTCCTACAACCAGTGTTAGGACGCATATCTAACGTAATATTTCTGCGCACCAGACTGTGACTAGGTGATCGGAAACGATCACCAAGTTAAAGCAGAGGTCAGTACTTAGATCGATGACCGTTTGTGAGACGTTTATTATCAAGCGCTTCTGTGCTTCGGATGGCACGTTATGGTATTGATCCCGGTTATTACTTTAAGTGGTACTCGATAATTCAATTTGAAAGCCTTATTGGGCAGCTTAAAAATTCTAAAAAAACATTCTGTTAATTAATTCCACAATGGCTCGTTACTGGGTTGAGATGAAAATGTCTGCATGAAGGTAGGTACTTATTCTTCTCAGTTCATTTCTTCTATTACTATCACTGCTGAACATTGGCCTCCCAATAGATTCGTTCTAATGGGAGGCCAATATCTTCCCATAGTCACCACGCTGGGCTGGCGGGTTGGTGATCGCCAGTATGACAGCTGCTGCCCATCTGGTAGGATATCTCATCGTCGACTCCCCATGAGATGATGTGGGTGACACTATTCTAGGACAGTACCAGTATAGTGAGTGAGTCAAGGGTCAATACTTGGTCCCCTCCTTTTCATTTTAATGATCAATGATTTGCCGTCAGTCGTCCGTTACGCTAAATCGCTTTTATACGCTGATGATCTCAAAATTTTCATGGAAATTAAATCCATTGAGGACTGCTTGTTGCTCCAAAGGGAAATCGACGCCGTTAACGATTGGAGTGTCACTAATAAAATTGAATTTAACTATGCCAAGTGCTATGGAATGACTTTCGGACGCATGTTTCATGCTATTGAATTTCAGTACAAATTAGGCCAAAATTTAATAACAAAATCTACAGCCATAAAAGATCTAGGGGTAACATCCGATCGAAAACTAACTTTTCATGACCACATAACCGCTGTCGCAAAAGAGCCGTACCAACGTTTGGGTTTTGTATTGCGAAACTCACGAGACTTTAGGACTGAGGGAGTGGTGAAACTGATCTTTAGTGCGCTGGTCCGAACAAAACTTGAAGCCAGTGCAAGTGTGTGGCATCCACATGAAAGCAAAAATACACTGCTTTTGGAAAAAGTTCAGAAGGCTTTCTTTAGGTTTTTGTTTAAGCGTAGATACGGTTACTACCCTTATATATATCCCACCAAGTTTCTCCTTGGCCAATTAGAATACAATTCTTTAGAGGTGAGAAGAGCCTGTGATCAAATCATCACTATAATTAAAATTTTACGTGGTAGAATAGAATCTCCTGATCTTCATGGTGAGCAGTGTCGACTTTATGCACCCGATAATTATTATAGGAGCAGGAAACATAAACTGTTTGCTGGGCCAACCTGCCGAACCGTAGCCCGCTCAAAATCACCCATTCCACGGACACTCAACGCACTTAACGCCATCCTGGATGCAGCACCCGACTGTGACTTGTTTGCGGATGGATGGCCTGAGATTTTGTCAGTGTGTCTGAGGTATTGTGAGAGAATGGGATAAAAGAAGTTTTTATGTGTGAGATTTTAATATTATATTTAAATTTTACTGTTTTTGATAATTAGTGTATTCCGTTCTGATTAAATAAATTAATTAATAGTATACAATATATAAACCCGTAAATTTCGACGCTTTGTCGTCATATCCTGTTTATGTGCAAGAGCCCTAAAATCTGATGTGATTTACGATCATCATACTGCTACCTAGCATCAGGTATCCCGGTTGCCCTAGACTTAAGCTTAGGGCCATAACTTTAGTCTGCTCACTGGTTAACCAGATTTTACTGAATTTCAGTTATTACGTGGAGCGACTACCGTCTGACCTCCGCAACCCAGAGGGGAACATCATTCCATGGTTGAACCAGCTGTCAGTCTGTCAGTAGGCACTGACTTCCTAATAACGGCTGCCATAGATGTTTATGACAGCCGGCACCAACGTGCTTTCCGAAGCACAGAGCAAGCGATAATTACGCACATAACTTCGAAAAGTCATAGGACCAGGGTTTGAACCCGAGACCCTCAGAATTTGAAGGCAAGGCGTCTCGCCACTTGGCTATCGCCGCTCATGATATGATTTACGATGTAGGTTATTATAGCCGGGAAAAAACTAGCACTTTAATCATGTTTTTTTAAAATGTGAATCGTCATAGTGACAGCGAACATCCTGTCTAATAAAAAGCAGTCGATGCAGCCTAGAAAAATAGAAGCGCTCCATACAGTGTAAAAAGCGAACCCACTCATGACTAGTGATAGTAAATTCGTGAAAACATTCTCTTATCGAGAACTTTGCTGTTATGATATCTAGAACATTCTCTGGGTATACATTTAAAATTAAACGTAATGTATTGATTTTTGCTAATAATAATAGCTTAGAGACTCTTATTTTTTTATAGGGATTTAGCTTCTTTTGTAAACAGTTAAATACATGCCAAAAATTATTGATATGATTTTAATTTGCACTATTTTCATATACAACACTTCATTACATTTTATTTTATAAAATAAATATTCAATCAGTTGTTTGGAGGTCATTATTTATTTTACAATTCATATAAATGTATAAGTTCTAATTGAAAGTGAGTTTACTGATTTATAAATAAAATATATGGAGGATCGAGGTAAGGAGAACCATTTCAGTATGTATGTATCTAGACACAATAGAAAACCTATGATTTGTCTCACAATAGATAACGCAAGTATCACATCACCATTTATATTGATACCAAGCATGCAGACTTCTTAAAACCTTTTGTAACGTCTCTGTCGATATTTAGTAACGGGAAATCTAAACTGATTCATCTACACTGATGCCGCAGATGATAAATCTTTACTAAAGTGAAGTCGTTAATGTTACAGTATTTAAAAATCTATTATCTGTGGTTTGTCTGTTATTAGGCGTTGACATTACTGGGTATTATATTATCTAGATACGTGCATGTCCCTTTAGACAAAACATGCGGATCTAGCTAACTTAATTTAAGATCATTTGTAAGTAATAAATATTTAGATATGATTTAAAAACTTTACCATAAATTGAATAGATCGAAAGGAAAATACGCTCCTGGAAAACACTGACACTCGCCTCACTTCTTCAAAATTCGAAATTCATTTTAATGTCTCTTGCTACACTAGCGCGATTTTTGTAACTGTCAATTACATTTTGCAGTCAGATATTGTACTGCCATATGAGATGATTCTCCCTTCCCTGCATAATAAAATGTATACTAAATTGATCTACATTCTAATATAAGTATGTAAATTAACGTCGGACATCTACATATCATTAAAATAAGGACGAGAAGTATGAGCAAATAACAAAAAAAAAAATTACCTAATATTCATCTTTTTACTAAGCAGTCTCAAACTGTACATAAAAAAGGTTTATGCCCGGTTCACATTATTCCAGTAGTATTTCAGTTCAGCCGCGTGGCGCCGGAGTAGAATAGCGTACCACCTCTCAACTCATGGGGAGTCGTAAGCGTAGACGGAAGAAATATTAACGGATAATGGTCATCCTGAGTATTGACTTGGAATTGCTTTTTTTACTTTATGGATAATTATCTAATCACCTTCCGCTGTGGGTGGAACGGGAGTTTGTATCAGTCTTTTACCGACTATAATCCATGTTCCTTCTTGCGCCTGCTACGTCCCGAGGCCGCGGTAACCCTTTCGAACAGTCAGGCAGGCCAACCCGCTGCCTAGCGAAGTGATTGTGGGCAACTAACCCAAAATGTATTTTCATATGGCTAAAATGGTGATGATGACTTCAGCCTGCGATGGAATGTAAATGGAATTATCTGAACAAGCACTACAATTCGCCCATTGTCCAGTAGAAATTCCTGCCCAAATATTTTGTTTCATTGTTAAGTTTCTGTCTTTTGTGTGGCTGTTGCACACGAACTTATAATGTCTCCGCGGAAGACCAGCGCTGTTGTGGTCCTCCACTGCAGCACATGCTGAGTGGAGTCCTTCTTAGGCATACTATATGTAAACTTATGTGTAAAAATTGTTTACTGTTCTGAATTCTGTTCTTTTTATATGTATTTATGTATAAATAAATAATAAATGGAGCACTACAAAGAACTGACTCACTGGAATAAAGAGAACCGATCTTTATGCTCTCTTCACATTATTCTAGTACAATACTAGAACTAGGTTCTATCGCTGGCCTGGAATAATGTGCACCGGACATTAATAATATTACTAATCTAAGGACGAGTCTCGACAGTATTTTGTAATCGATTATATTGTCAGTCTTGTCCTTTACATACATTTACAGTGCCCGGCACGAAAGTTGAACAAAAATGGCGGTTACACAGGGATTAAATATTGAATAAGGATGCAGTTCCATTGAGGCGGAGCGAGAATTCGGAGCGGAGAAACGGACAAATATTAACATAAAATCTTCGCTTTTCTCTTGACCGCGATCCCTATTGGATAATATTTCTCCGTTTCTCCGCTCCGCATTTTTGCTACGCCTCAATGGAACTGCACCCTAAGAGAAGAGAATGAGAATTACAGAAAGTTACTGTACGCATGCGCGAGAGAAGCAATGCGTCGCCACGTTGGTATTACTTTCACCAGAGCTTGAAGCCCGATAATGTTTTACTGCGCATCCAAGATCATTGTTCAACATATGCCCCGCGGATGAATCTACCGGTGCGACTAACTGTAATAAACAAAGCAAATATACAAGTCAGATAAACATTCTTCTAGTACAAGTTAAGAAAAAAATAACAATATTTTTTCTGAAAAACAGGGATTATTCCATAGCTTAAGATACATTTTCGAAAATGTAACAAGGTTTACCAGTTATTATTTCTAAATATAAACAATGTCGGAACTACAAACAAAATACTATAGAGGAGCCAATACAAGGACTTTATAACACAGAATGAAAGAACTATAAAACATTACAAACAATTGGACGTAGTTATGCAATATGAATCCAGCCACAAAACCTTCCTTTAGGGAAAACAGAAGTTTTAGTAAATTTGATAATATGAAAACTGTAGTTTGTTTTCGAATTTCTGTTAAATACTGGGTATTGTTATTTACTTCATATGTGGTATTGTTATAATAAGTTTGACATTTATGACAGTATCCCAAAAAGTCGATTTAGTGGGTTGGATCCATTTTGTATAACTACGTCCAATTAACACATTCAAAAACTCGTTTCATTATAAAAATCACGATATCCACATATTGCACGTCTAGAAATAATAAGTGCACTGCATGATATCGCAAACATATAAGATATTTATAGGCTCAATTCATGAAATCAATAAAAAATAATAGCATACCAAACTACTATAGATAACGATTCAGTCTTAACCATTTCAGCTAACATCACAAGACCTTAGTTCCCAATGTGACATTAATTTATTCAGTGCAGATGCACCAAATACCAAATCAGTCAATTTCAAATAAAAATTACCTATAACCATCCCACCAGAAGGTTGTGAAGAACCTAATGAGGATTTTTATGTAACTATCAATCACCAAATTTACGTAAGAGTTACAGTTACAAATAAACTTTTTAACTGTTGTTCGACCATATGTATTAGGATCTAGGGTCCCAACAAATGTAAGACATTGAAAGGAATGCAATTTCAACTTTTAATTGTGTTTCAGTCTATAAATTAAACAGCACACTTAAGCAGCATCTGAATAAAGCATTTTCTATCAATTAGATAAATAATGTCAGATTGGAAACATAGAAACCATTCCTTCCGTGACACTAATACAATGTCATTAATTCCCACTCCACTCAGCTGATCTGCACATATCTTCCAATAGCTTATCAAACTCCATTACTGAATTCTCATAAAGCTCCAAATCTTTGGACAAATCATCGTTCACCATTTCCACATCATCCTCTTTGACATTACCATTATTTTCCAAGTTCTGTATATTTTCTTCACAGAGCTTCAAATAAGGAGCATTGAAAAAGTCTTTATAAAATTCTGCTAATTCTGTTATAGGATGATTGTCAGCAAATGGAAAGCATAGCAGTCTCAATGGGGGTTCATTCTCGTTACGGAAACCAGAGAACTTTTTCGGTGGTGATTCAAAGGATGTGGGACTTTTAGATAGTATGTCATCATCCAAATGCTGCGTACTTTTTGACACCATATCTCTATCAGCTTCCATAATGGATTTAATACGCCCATTGATTTTTGGTACAGGAAACTTGGAGAAAAACTCCTCAAAAGTTTGTTGAACTAGATTTTCATCCACAAATGCAGCCAACCGTAACGGTTTATTCAAATCTACAGGCTTACAAGTTTTAAAATCTTTATCTTTCAGGTCCCTATTTTTCTTTGATTCAAAAATAATGTGTTTTGGACTTAGTTCAAAATGATCACTCTTAAGCAATAATGCTTTATTTTTCTCAGACCTATTAGGCGATATAGAGAAGTTTGTACGATATATGACAGAGAAACAGATACCACCAAGCGGTGTTTTTAGTAAACCAGCTTGGATTTTCTTCACATTTTCACCTAAAGATTTAATTTTTGGTTCCCCATTATATACTCTGTAAAATATAGTGAATAATTCTGAGCGTTGTTTGCGAGATAAATGATATGCAGGTGTAATCCTAGTGATGGTTATGAGAGATTTCAATAAAATCCCCATTCTAAAGTAAACTGTATTCATGGCTTTCAAGGAACTATCATTTTGGGTTTCATCAAGTTCCAAAGTCCACAACTCGAGTACCATTTCGTCACCGTCTTCAGTTTGTACGGATATTTCGACATGGAGTTGAGATCTAATTGTTTCCAACACTCTATCAGAAGGCAGAGCATTTTTTGTAGCTTGATTGACGTCTGGTGAATCAGGAATTTGTAGGTTAAACCAGTCTGAGTCGTTAGATAGCGGTTTGGTACAAGGTTCTATTTTAACACCTTTTCTAGATTCTACTATGACTTGTATACCTTTGTATGCTAGGAACTTAGTAAATTTCGTGAATTCATTTTTATCTGTGATGTTTGAGAATGCGGCATCCGGCGCCATGATTGTAAATAAATCTTTCACAACAATATTATATAATATAACAAGTTCAACAATTTGTTAGTAAAGTTAGTGATTAGTTTTAATCTTCGTCAGCGATGCAGTTCTCCACAAGGTTGCTCAAATTAGGGTTCTCCATTGCAGCAGCGATTCGTTCTTTGTCATTGATTTGTTTGTTAACTAAAACAATAAGAATTATATGTAAAATCAAGTAATAGTTAAAAGTTATATTGACATAGCTCTATTGGAGCCTAAATGGAATACTGCATTTTGCCTGTGAAATTGTATTTGCGTATAGGGTGTTTAGGGCTCCTACCAGGATCCGAGGATCTCAAGCTAATCTGTAAGTGATGCACCTGCCGATTAACGAACAGGGCTGTGGCGAACATAACAGTTCCGGTAAGCGGCAATAGGCTCGCCACCTATTACGTGGGACCAACAATATCATTGGCGATTTTTTAATATAATATTATGTTTCCGCTTACACCTTCGTGGAAAACTCATGATGTTATGTATATATAAATAAATAAAATCAAAAAATAGGTAGAAAATTTTAATACAAACCTGAAAAGAAACTATAGCAGTTTATTTGTTGATGCTGTAGGTATTGTAGAAAACAAACATTTAATTGTTCTTTATCAAGCCATTTGTAACCATTTAAAACAATCACCATGTTGTTGATAAGCAAAGTAAATGGTGTCAGTAAACAACCAATTGATAACAAATTTCAATTAAATGGCCTTTAGTCTTGATGCAGTAATCTTTAGTTCACAAGGCATTTCATTAAGTAGTGGGGGATAATAGATTTCTCCTTACCCAAAGGCAAGTTATGCCTGAGTATTTTTAAATTTTTTATTGTTTTTCAACCTTATCAGATGTGCGTTAAGTCCAAAATATGGTGGCAACTGTTTTGCCTTTAAGGTAATTGGATTAATAATTTAATCCTCTCACATACCAAGGTCCCTTGCACCTTTGGGTCATATTCCACCACGCTGACCCAGTGCGGATTGGTGGTGGCAGGTGAATGGCGTCCTGCTGTTATAATTTTTCAAGTCGTTCATTAGGCCTCTAACATGACTATCACATTTAGTGATAACCGGGACCACCAGCTTAATGTGCCTTTGCTCAATTAAGCGCTCGATATTAAATGCCACACAAACGGTCTCCCATCCAAGGACTGACCTCTGTAAACTCTTGCTGTACTTCAAGAATCATTTCTGACCACCCAGCACCGCAGAGCTACTAGAGCTCAATTTCGAGTATTAAATCTAGTTTGCCAAGTCCTTTCACTTACTATAGCTGCATTTATACAAAGACAATAACATAAAAAGTTTTACTATTTGGCACGCTATCATCACACACAAACAAAGACAAAACAAGACAAAGAGTAAACCATAATATTTTGACCATGATTTTCATTTATTGTCAGTATATTACTGTAAATAATATGATTACTTACATACATACATACAGCCTCTTTCAGGCAGAGATTACATTCTTCCACTTGCTACGATCTTGGCACACACTTTTAGCTTCATTCACACTCGTTAACCTCCTGAGTGCTTACAGTAATTAAATTGTTATTTTAAACAATATAAGCATGTTATTAAACCATTTAAAGATATACTTACTTTCCTCTTCTGTAGTATGTGCACCTTTTTTTATATAAATATCCAACTTAACAGGGTGGTGAAGGGACCTCTGTATCTTGATTCGTATACATAATCCAATAAGCGTCGCAAGCGAACAATGGGGTACTGTGGGGTTGTACTCCACTCTCACAACGGGCACCTTATCTGCCGTAGGTTCTTTCACAAAGATGCCCTCTTCATAAACCACCTTCAGGTCTTCCAAAGTACTAGGCTTTTCCGGGTCTCGAATGGTCCGCAAAAAGTCTAAAACACCACAACACTGGTTACAACCACAGAAAATGTCCAAAAAAACCCAACATCACACAAAAACAGTCAAAACAAACCGTAGATCGTTTCTTTTAGGTCGTTTTCATCTTTGTAACCCAATTCTTGCAATGTTGCACTTTTGTCCATATAAGCAGGCTTAGCGAGTTCCACGGGAGACTTCAATGTATTACTTATGGAGAGTTTTGATAGAAAAGATATCATATCGTTAAAATTAAACTTTGATCACAAATAAACCACTTGAAATGAAAAGTGCTAATAGTCGGCCATATTTGTTGTTTTGTCATTCGGTCTGACAACCCAAGGACACGTCAAACATTATTTAAACGTCTGAGTAGGTACAGTAAAAACTACACATACATCCTAGTTTTAAAAGGTGTGTTAGATCCTACCATAGAAGCGGCATTTTTCTTCATTCTTGTTCAGTATGCCTAATTTTAAAAGTATTTTTATAATATTAAATTTGCGCCATACAAATCAATATCTCCGCAGTTAACGCATCGCTCAGCCTCGCGTAAAAGAATAGCATCACTGTAGAAGGTGAATAGATACAATAGAGCATTAAACCAACCAAATAATGCGCCAAAACTTCTATTTACTTCACTTCGGCAAAAAGTTAGTTACACTGTTGCAATACCTCATCATATCCTTGCTTAGGTTGCCCTAAACTTAAGCATTTATTTAATATTTATTAGTTAGTTACTATTGCAACTGTTCTCTTACTCACTTACGAGCCGTAAGATTTAGTCCTTCGTATCCACTATTTCGAGGAAGACGATATTACTCAATAATCTATGGCTGAATTAACAAAAGGTGGCCTCTATTATTATAGTTAGGCTTAGAATAATTACACCTAGAAGCCCAGTACGCGTCGTCAAAGTGAGGCAACTCAAACCTAGCCATATTGGCTAAGTTCGTTACGCGGCCCGTCAGTGCTCAAGGTCGTGTCGTATATTGAAAACTACTCCTGATATTTTTATTAAAAATGACGGTTTCCGCTATGAACGGATATCACAATAGTCGGAAAAGCACAAGAAACATAACATTACATGAGTTTGAACTTAAATTATTAAGTAAAACATTCATTAAAATGAAAAAATTAATTTCAATATTTTTACGTGACAGTTAATGAAAATGTTGCCATTAAGGGGAAAAAATATCCTACATTTTGTTGTATGTGAAACACGTCTCAATTAGACAATAATTAAATTGACAATTATCTGCTACTACCTTCCGCCCGCGACTTTGTTCGCGTGGAATAATTTCTTTAATATACGAAAACACAAAAATCTTTATTTTTTTATTGCTTGATTGATTTCAATTGATATGGCATAAATCATGCCTTAAAAAGGTGGAATAGTTTTATTCGATTCTGGTCTATCTACATAAAACAGTTGACTAACTATAACAATTTAAGAGTTTCATAGCTCTATATATCTTAAATAAATAATTCGTGAAAAATTATTCACCCCAGGCAGGATAAATATATATACATTTTTAATGAACTTATAAAGTAAGTGGTTTTTCGCATAAACTAAATGCAATAAATAGCTAAGCTAGTGTAAAATTTTCAACTTCCCTACTTTTAGGGAAAATTGAATGAAATCACAACATGATTTTTTTCACTGTGTGCGTTTCGTCGAGCGTAAATACAAGTATCTACGCACACATAGAGTTTTTTCTTGCCTCGCTTTTGAAGGACCGCTTTGGAGGGAACTATCGTTCTAGGTGTTATTATTTTAAGTAGTTAGGCAATAAAACTTTGTTCATAATAAATTATTTTAATTGCGTTAGAAATCTTCATGTTTTTATGGGTGGTAAATAATAATTGTGGAGTGAAAAGATGTTTATTTAATTTGTAAATATAGGTACCCCTAATAAATCGGAACAGCAATAAGTTTTCTTACTACATAATTGCTTGCTATTTTGTTAGACATGCGCGTCTCTTTTAATTTCATGCCTTATCTATTTTGACTTTTTTTTAAAAATTACTCATTCTATCTATTAACGATACTAGTTGTATTCAGACTTTGGATTTATTAGTAGGACCCAGACATTTGTTAAAATTATTGATAATCATTTTAAGTATAACCAATTGATTATTACTAAGCGACGAATATATCTACTTCCTGTAAAACCTCGTGTCCATATAATTGTAATTCGGAGACAAGTTACATTTTGTTATTAAATATTGATTTGGGTAAATTAAGACGGCAATAGGCTCGCCACATATTAAGTGCGACTAAAAATATAATTGGCGAAATGTGGACATATAATACGAATGCCTATCGTAAGTGCCTAAGTGAATCTAAGCTTCGTGATTTCAGTGTAGTAAAAGTGCTATGTAATAGTTTATGAAACAAATAACTTTTTACTTTTATCCTTTCGGGGAAACCGGAACAGGGCGAGGCCCAAACAAATATACTTAAAATATAAATAAAAATTTTACGAATCAAGTGATCTTGTATATCTTCAAGACAATGAAGTATATTTTATATAGAAATTAAACAGCAGTTACTTATAACGTAGATTTATTTAGAACTTTCTGAAGGATTTCTTCGAGCCTTTGCCCTTGGAAACCTTGAGTACGTTGAAACGGATCGTCTTGGAGAGCGGCCGGCATTCACCAATGGTGACGATGTCCCCAAGTTCTACGTCCCTGGAAGAGAACAAATTAATCTACGCATTAGTTACAAGTCGAAACAAATTATATTCTTGTTCTAGAAGTTGGAAAATCAGATTTTGGGTTAGAACACGCTTATCGTCAAGTTGTGTTCGGAAGACCGTCGTGTGGGTATCATCATTTAAGTATTATATTATTATTAATTCGCTAACTCGGTAGCTATTTTTAATTTATAAAAAATGAGTATTGCTTTGTAAAGTCTAAGTCTAAGAAAAATAAACAATTTATGCATTGTCTCTATTTCAGGGGCTTGCACAATTCTGTTTAGTGCTAAATCTATTTACATCGTTCTCTCTCTCTCCACTCCAAACAAATGACAGAGAATCAAATTTAGCTTAATTATACTATTGTGCTTAAGTGTTAAAGTGGCATATTCATTAATTGATATTGAGTATCGCTTTGTATTATCACTAGACCCAAAGAAGTAGTAGCAAAAACTGGTGGTGGAGTTTTACCTTGATTCGTGAGTGCCCGTGCACATTACATTAATAAGGCCCCTCACCCTACTGCATCGCGATTGTATCAATACAAACGCGCGACCGCGTCCTACGACATCTGAGAGAACAGAGGGTCTGTCTATCACTATATTTCTGCGTGTCAGGTGTCTGGTTTTACAATGTAGAGCAATTCACAAAACGTCGAATATGACATTCTATAAGAACTTCTGAATTTAAGATCATAATTTTTGAGTATTTTGAATGTTGTTACATGTTGTCTACAAAGTAATCTCTGGTGACTAAATGGATGCATCCAATATTGACGCTGCTTCCGTTGCCTACGCTTCGGCTGCTTACGTAAAAGCCAACGCGATTTGCTGCCTCAACGGAGTCCATCTTGCAACTGTACTAATCCAACTATTTTTGTGTCGTAACTGCATCGCGACCGAATCGCGTTTTTATCGCGAACGAATCGCGTTTGCATCGCGACTGTATCTGGTCCCGTGGGCAAGGGAACACAGCTAGCGACCGTTTCGCGTCTGTGTAGATGCTATTCGCGTCAGCATCGCTACAGTCACCGTGGGCGAGGGGCCTAACTCAATAATGTGCCGCGTCGTGCCGGCCTAGAATAGATAGGTGCTACCCCCCCTCATCTCACGGGAGACGTAAGAGTCGACTAAGAGAAATGTTATCGGATGATGGGCAGCGTCACCTTGCGTACTGGCGTGAACTACTATCACCAACTCGCCGGCTAATCGTGATTATGTGAAAATATGCCCAATATAATGTAATCTATTAGGGAGGTCAATGTTCAGCAGAGGACTTTATAAGGCTGATATGTTGAATAGGCAGAGATGATATGATAAATAATGATTTATGAGATAATGTATAACAAAAAATTACCTGAAACAGGGCGACAGATGAACAGACATATTCCTATGCCTCTTCTCGAAACGGTTGTACTTGGGCAGGTAGTGCAGGTAGTCCCTTCTGATGACGATGGTCCTCTGCATCTTCATTTTCTGCACAACTCCGGTGAGGATACGTCCACGAATTGACACATTGCCAGTGAAAGGACATTTCTTGTCAATATAGGTGCCTTCAATTGCCTGGGTAAAGTGTAATTTAGTTAGTAAACAATTATTTACCAAATATATTTCAAAGGATGACCAAAAAAGTGAACGCTCAAGTGATTACACACAGAATTTTGATCAAAAAGCTACAGCTTAAATGGGCTGTGACTAACTATTTTCTAGCAAATTGATCTTTATAAATATTGTCAATAAATCAGAGTTTGGGTTAACACGATCTTCATCATATAGTTATCAGAAGACCGTCGTGTGGGTATCATCATTTTCACTGTCAATATTGTGTCAAATTGACAGCTGTTATAATAGGACATTTAACAATACATTCATGTTAATATAAGCAAGCAAGCACATGTGTTACATTTACAAGATTATATTGTTTAGGAGCATAATGATCAAACAATGCAATTTCAATCTAAAGATCAAAGAAAATGTCACGCCTCTTTCCCGTAGGGGTAGATCACATCCTTCCACTTGCTACGATCTTAACACACACTTTTAGCTTTATTCACACTCATTTACCTTCTTATAGACACTTGTCAGTTTAGGGTAATTTAGACCTGCCCCTTTTCCAAAAATTTCTGTATTTGGTCATGAAAGGTCTGAAGTGGTCTTCCCCTCCCAACACTTCCATTCTCTTGTCCATCATAAATCGCTTTCGTTAGTCTACTTTCATTCATACTCTCAACATGACCAAACCATCTAAGCATACCTTTCTCAATTCTTGTCACTATATTTTCTTTAACCCTTATCACTTCATTCCTGATCCTATCACTTAATTTCACACCTAGAAAACATCAGAGTGCTCTCATCTCTACTGCAATAATCTTACTTTCATGTTTCTTCTGCCTTAACCAGCATTCGCTTCCATACGTTAGTTAGGTAGAAATGTATAATAATGTATGTAGCAAATAATTTGTCAAAAGTGTAGATTTTTTTTTACTATTCATAAATAGAATCTTATTAAAATGCTGTGCGGTGAACACCACTTCCCAAGAATTCTTCACCCCACACATTCTATGGTCTTACTGTTGGTTGTAGAAGGCCATCCATCCCAAATGGACTAGACTGATTTTTTTTGTAAAACCCAAACCTGTTTTAGTAAATCATGCATATTAAATTCCCTCATGTTTCTTTTGACATCATACTCAGACAGATTATGTCTTAATGTTTTTTCACAATATAAAATCCTTAAAATTATGTTAGATATCAGCACAGGAAAACATTATTATTGTATTAACACGTTTGCTGTCCGTGCACTATATGTAGGGCATTGTGTAGTTAGCCATGGAGTCCGTGGACTATATATAGGGCATGCGGAAATTCAGTCTGTAATCATTTTAAAGAACCCTGGAGGTAGTAACGTTATAATATATATTATTAAAAAGCTAGTAGCATCACTTTTATCTATTCAACCTAAAAAATAGAGTGGATGTAGCGTGTCATTTGACCAAATCAACTTGGACAGCCAACGTGTTAATATGACAAAAAAATATAATAGGGTTAAATGCGCATGCAAAATACTTATAACTAAAACATTGACAAAATAAATGGGTTATTTTACATAATATTAAACATACTACAACATTGAATAAATGATTGAGAACTTAGCCAACACCATGTTAGTACGAACCGAGATGTATCATAATGAGTATGTGTTAATGTTGTGGACAATATTCTGACAATAATAACAATAGTAACTAAAATTAAGTTGCAAACTAAATCTGGCGTAGTCGGATTATGTTTGACCTTTTTTTAAATTTTTACTGTGTTTTTTTTCTATTTACAAACATTAGAGCATAACTAAAACAAAATTAACATTGGGAATTAAAATTAAGTTGTGAACTGAGTCTTGTCTGTATGGTTGTAATATGTCAGTAATTAAAAAATATATATTAGGTAGATTTGTATAATTCACATACATTTGAATATAATTAAACAAAGTTTTCACTGATAAACCTGTTAGGGAGTCAGTCCCCCTCCTAACAGCGGATTGAAGAGTGTTTATTGGAATATTTAATATTAAACGTCTAATTATTATTTTTGAGATGTGCAGAGTTGAATATTTCTGATGTATTTAACAATCTGAGTAATTATTTCTGAGTTTGCATACTCATTAATTTGGAAAGTTTTATAGTTGAACATTTTTCAATCATAGGAAATAATTCGTAAACTAATTTAAACTGTAACATACTTCTCTCATTTATTTAGCGTAAGCATGTTTCAAAGTAATATTTGTGATGATAATATAAATACTATGTTTTAACTAAGTTGAGAGAAAATATAGATGATAAAAAGTGCAGAATAATATCCACGCAACTGCTCCAATGTTAAACAAATAGCCCCAGTCCCAGTGATGTCCATCACCGACTTGAATAACTGAAAATAAACAGACCTCTCTCGGAGTCTTGAAACCGAGACCTATATTTTTGTGGTGCCTCATATCCTTCTTTTTGAGGCCCCCTTTACGGTTGAGGAACACCGTAAGCTGCTTCTGATACGCTTTCTCTGTCTATGGAAAACAAAAAGAAGGGCACTCGTTAAAATTACACTCCATGCTTTACCTCACGGGGAGTTTTGAACCCAAGGCCCACATCTTTGTGGTACCTCAAAGGTTTTCTGCTCCTCTTCACACCAATTCCTTTTTTACGGTTCAAGAACACCGTTGGTTGCTTTTGGAATGACCGTTCAGTCTGTAATTTCGGTAAAATTCATTAAAATAACAGAATCTGTATCGTTATAAATAGATGACAATATTTTTATAAAAAGATGAGAATACAATAAAATTGTCAGTATACATGGTAAATTACCAACACTACCATAACCTATAATAGCGCTACAAGAAGAGGTAATTTTAACCCATTTCGCACTTCAATTATAGCACAAGGTATATTTCGAAATCATTTAACAGTAATTTACTTTAATTCACCTGATAATCATATTTTAAAATTATAAATCACAAAGATGTGGTAGGACGAGACCCCACGTGCACAAGTTAAATTCAATATTTTCGTGAGTAAAACATCGTAATTCACTATCTGTTTTAAAAAACTGGGAAAGCACACGAATATTTCCATGTTGAACATTTAATTTAATTATTGGACAATCAATAAAATGTATTTTCTTGGAGAAATCCGGCACATACCTGGTCCGCCATTTTGCTTGATAACGAAAAGAAAACTAAAACTTGTGTCTATGTATAGACGGACTGGAAAATTGACACTTCTTACCAAATGACAAGAACCAATGGGATAATACAAAATTTGTTACGAAATGATTACTATTGGTGGATTCAATAGCAAAATTTGACAATGATCTACTTTACTCTATAGTATATAATAATGTTGTCCTTAATCAATTCTAAAGTCTTCTAATTATTTAAACTGATTGATAAACATGAGTAATTTAACGACGTATTCACAATCATTTTTCTTTTGACGTAAGTTCGATTATTATCTGAATTATATTTGAAATAAATTGACACATTTCTTCGTGTCATGCTTTGCAACTGATGCAAACACAAAAGCATAATAGTAACAGTCTTTTGGCTAACATTAGAATAGCGCAAACATAACTTCGCAGCTTCTTTGCTATATTTACAACACCCAACCATCTCCGGGCACATCGACGCACTCGGTGCAAGATATTCCCTTTATTCACCACCCGCTTCTTAAAGTCTCAATGAAAATTTATAGCATGAGGGGAATTTGTAACAAAACATGCTTCCTGGTCTACCACTCAACTAAACTGGCTTAATTGATATATAAGATGTTTGATTAGTTAAATATTCCCTAGTCCAATTAACCTGACGCTACAGACATTCCAATTTTAATGGCCCTTAATCAGATAAAAACAAATAATAATATACAAGTGGTGGACTCGCACGACTTTCAGATAATAATAAGTTGGTAGTGTCATCCTCGAATCGAAAGACATATTTGCCTATGGAGTTATTATCTTCTAATATTATGATAAATCATGACATTAAAAATTACATGCAAGTAGGTATATTAATGTAGTAATAATAATAAAAATTATAGTAATGTAGCATGAAAGCTCAACATTAGTAATTAATATAAAGTAAATACAAAGCGCGAATGTCAGTTTACAATAATGTCACGTGTTTAGATCGATCGATAAATCGCGTTTGACGAGTAAATGGTTTCTCACGCTTCTGTGCCATATTTTTGCGAACAGTCTCACTCAGCCATGGGTTGAACAGGTTCCAACCAGATTCCAATCACTCGAACTAGCCAATTATTGAATTCTCTTTTTCGAACGGGTACATTGGCAGTTTCAATATATATTTTTGAAAAGTAAATAAGTGCACAAATTAGGCACGTACAAACAACCAAAATATTTTTTATTATAACCACAAAATTTCCATTTAATAGGAATACTGCTAAATTTATGAATCTTGGATCTTAAATTATTAATTTATCTTGCGAATATATGGCAACTTCAGTAAGAAACTGTCAAACAATGCGAATTGTTATGAAAATATCTTACAATTTTATTTTCGCGAAAAAATTATTATTTGTAGTCTTGTAATCCTTATTTGAATTACTTTATTTATTTTCTTTAAAACTGTTTGCCTTACAGCCCTATCAAAATGCAGCCCTAGTTAAAATAAACCGCATTTTTTAAATTGAGGGATGAGGCAAATTCGAATCTTTTGTTTTGTTTGGAAAATAAGTTTTTTCCTTTAATTGGTGATGGAAGAAGTACGGCAACTAGTGCAGGAAGAAGGCAGAGAGGCGAGGAACCTGGTGGCTTTCCATGTGGCTGTCGACACGCCTGGTAGGTTTTATTTCTCCACATCTGTAATATCTGTTAGAAAATTTAGTTACGAGCGTAGGCGTGAAATTGTTCGATTTATTGAAATTAAAACCATTACATCTTCTATCTGAAGACTATATCTAGAGAATATCTATATAAAAATTTCTGGGAAACTACGTTTGCCAGATGTATTTCATAAAAATGTGTTACAACGTGTAGATCGCGCCTGGCTCGGTGACACTAGTAAACTATATGTTCAGGTTTATTAAACTCGCTAAACCAAAGCCCGGTTGGATAGCTTGAAAACATTGTAACTGCAGGACATCACACTACTGCCTTAACCATAGACTGGGTCCACATGGTGGACTATGACCTCACACCTCACCTTGATATGTAAGATGAGGCCTGGATTCGGTAGTGAGCAGTTAAGAGGCTTAGATGCTTTATATATGTTTAAGTTAATAAGTTTATGTACTCTGCCTTCTGCTTTCCTGTTCTATCCTTTGCATCGCTTTAAGCGATAAGCGTCTAGATTGGCTTTTTTTTTTCAATATTATAATCTGTACTTTTTAAATTTTTTGGTCAATAAAGAGTATATCTATCTATCTATATGTGTAAGATAGATGTAAGTTTGTAATGTTGAGATATTTTATGTTAAGAGACAAGGTATTAACTTGAGATTAGTGTAAACAGGCTATTAGCATATTGGAAACAATATAAAGTCTATGGGACTATAAGCAAAAAAAATAAGTATGAAGCATTCACTTGTTTTAATATTATAATATAATAAAATATTTATTTTTGACAGTATATTCTTCATGTTGTTGAAAAGATCATTTTCAAAAGTTTACCACTCAAATGTTATTAGTAATAATAAAATATACAAGTACTGTCAACCCAATAAAAACTAATTACTTTGAATTAACCAAGTTATTAGGTAATACTGTTTGTGGTCCACAAGTCCTATTAGAACTGCTTGTAAAAAAGCTGAAAGAGAAAACCTTGGGGTTGTTTCTCACCTATGTTCTGTAGGCTCGTAATTTGTGTCACTATGAATCCGGTATATGAATGGAGATTTTATAAAGGTTGCAGTATCTTGCTAGATGCAGGCTTCCGGCAACTAGTCATATTGAATATGCTTAGCAGTGGATAGCCTTGTGATATTGATACTGTCCCTTAATTTCAATGAAGCCTTATGTATGCCAAATTGACTACTTAAGGGTTAGAAAAGTAGTTTGAAAGTGTGGTCACGTGTTCATAGTTGTGTTGATTGGGAACCATACATTAAATATTCTTGTGCGACGTGCAATTATTTTGAGCACATAATCCAAATGGCTATTCCTAAACAATGCTACACTTTTTCCACTATTCCCATTATGAAACCATTCCCAGTGGCATTACCTCATATGAATGTCTAGGTTTGTTATACATAATCTATGGCGCATGGTCTTACGCGAAAAAATCGTTGTAACATGGTTTCTGTTCACCCTAAATAGGATATAAAATAAATATTTTTCTGACAATTACACCAATTATTTAGTTATAAGAAAAGTATTACTAAGAACTTGTTTCATAGATACTAAACATACACAAATATGTTTTTTTTTAAATTTGTATTTAATATACAGAAGAATACACCCAGACTAGAACAATTATTCATGTTTATGCACACAATGATTTGTCCTGTGTGGTAATTGAACCCACAACCTCAGAAGCGTATGGCCTCCATGCCATATCGGTCGTTAAATATATGGTTAAGATAATAAATCGGCGGGAGATTATATTCTTTAATGTCAGTGGATTCAACCAGCCCCAATGTCTTGAGTGATTCCTGCCATTCATTCTTCGATGGAGACTTTAATTCGAGGGTTCCGTGCTCAAACCCGATGTGTTTTTGGGCTTAAAACAGTACTTAAAAGAATTTATCAGTTAATTAAAAAAAATGAAACTTAAAAGGTTTGTTTTTATTGGATTATGAAGTCCACAGTTTTCAGTCTTCCTTTCTGAAATCGACTTATCTGATAATATCACAAGAAAAAGCGGCAGAAATTATGTATCTGATGTTGTCACTTATTGGGTTTGAGCACGGAACCCTCGAATTCCTCCTTGCTGACAAGTCGTATAACAGTACCTCGGTTATCAGCTATTTTATGGGATTGCAATTTTTACCTACAAAGCATACTCTTCTAGTGAGCTATTGACCTAGCTAAAGTGTGAGTCAGTACGAACAAGAAAACACCGACCTGACGACCGATATGGCGTAGGTGAGTATACCCGTAATCCCATCCTGAGGTCGTGGGTTCGATTCCCACACGGACAGATCTTAAACGTGAATATTTGTTCTGATCTAGGTGTATTTGTATGTATGTATATTAATTATATATTTACAAATTAAAAGTATTTATGTATGCTTATTCGTTATTAACTATCCTTAACACAAGTTCTTTATGATACTTATATTGGAACATAATAGGCAATTTTTAGAAAATATCTATTTATAAAACAAATATTTATTTATACAAGTTTCCTTAATTTTTTAGTTATTAATCGTTTGACTATTTACTTCAAAAAAACTAAACTCAACTTTAGTTAACTTTTAAGTTTGTGCTATCTTTTCATTGAAAACATTGCTCTATTGTTTCGAATCAGACTTTAAAACAATAGGCTATAAACAGACAGTAATAAAATAAACAGGTCACTCCTGATAAAAGTACAGTCAGCTCAAATGTACATGTTTGACTTTTTAGTACACATGAATACGAATTAAATAATGCTATATACATGAAAGCATGTAGCATGAAATACAATAAGAGAGAGTTAATAAAAAAAATTAAGCCGTAATCGATAGACTGCCTTTTAAATTTCCAATTTATACTCCACCACGCAGCCCCAGGGTGGATTGGTGGTGGCAGGTGTATAGCATATTTTTTTTTTTTTTGGTTTGTGAAATAATCAAATTACCGTCTCCCGCTGTGGGTGGTGCAGGACGGTGTGACAGACTTTTATTTGAATTAAAAACCATCCATATTCCTTCTTGAGTCTGCTATGTCCCGGGGCCGTGTTCAAACAGTCCCGTAACCCCGGCTTGGCTCCCTCCCCGGGGGGCCTTTAGTGTGCTATCATCTCTTTGAGGCGCGCGTGGAAAATGAAGGCGCGGTCGACATGCCTGTCGCATATGGAGGGCGGATGCGAGTAATGGGTAAGCGCCTACGGTGGCCGGGAGTCGTCACGACCGAACGCGAGAGGTCACCGCCGCTCCTCACTCCTCACGCACGCTACACACCTGTTAGTATTTTTCATATATACATACATTCACGCCTGTTTCCCCGATAGGGTAGGCAGAGGCATATTATACGCACACACTTCGCCAATTCTATAGTTGGTCTTACGTAATAGGTGGCGAGCCTACTACCTCTTACCGGGCAGTATTTTTCAATAGGATAATTAATGGATTTAAATAATGGATACAAGACAGAAGACTTCAAATAATAGGTCATCTAACTATATGCTTAACAACTATAATTAATAAACATATATGTAATGGCTTTCATGACCATGGAATTGGCTCTGTGGCAGCAAATATTCTGACAGTAAGTTTAATATAAAAAAAAAAATTGTTTCCTCTGGGTGGCAGAGTTCAGACAGGAGTAACTCGTGTAATAACTGAAATTAAGTCGAAATGTGGTTAGACCAGTGAGCAGACCCTGGGCCCTAAGCTTCTATAAGGCAGTCGGGATAATGCTAGGCAAGTGAAGTGGCAAATCTTTATTATTTTTTAATAATAAATAAGACTGCTTGTAAACGATTTATGTTTTGTAGTTTTAGCACATTTGTAACTGGCGGGAGAAAAAACCAATCTTAACGATTTTCTTGCTTGTTCTTTTACGGCGCATTAATTGAGCCTAAATTGAGTAAATAATTTTAAATTTTGAAAGTAGTAATTAACAATGTATGTAATATTTCTATCTATATTTGTAGTAGCCCGAATATCCCGCAAGCCGCCGCGATCTCTCGCGGGCGCGCCGCGTCGCGTGCCGCCCCGCCCCGCTCGTCGCTCCGCCTCTGCGGGCCGCGACAAGCGTTCCGAGCTGCGGGCGCGATACTGGGCGCTGCTGTTTGGGGACCTACAGCGAGCGGTATGTATCTCTTGAATAAGCTAGTCTCTTAATCTTGTTGTCCAGCAGTGAAGCGAGTAATTTATATGTAAATTCTATCCTTGCACATCTTTATTGGTTATGGATCAGATTGGCGAGGATGAGATAGACGAGAATTTAAATGTTTCTTGGTCTAATATTGAGAGATATTATTATTGTGAGAGTTAACATGGAGAGCTTATTAAAATTTATAAACATATAACATTATTATCGCGATAGCTCTCGCTTGTTATGTAAACAAATTAATCAGTTATAGGTTTATTAATCTATTTTTACTATTTCTCTGACATCCAATAGTGTATTTCTATACAACAGCCGAAGTAAAGCCTCGTTAGAGTCACCGACAGACTTGACTGACTGATAGACAATTCCCTCCCTCCCTTAGAATCACGACAGGCTGACTGACAAAACTCCCCGATAAGAGTCATAGACAGACTGACAAATCTTGAGAAAAACTACAACAGACGGATAAACTGACAAAGAACCCATTTGCGTTTATTTCTTTATTATTGTACCGCTCTTTCATTATTTCAATTTTGTGTGTGAATGTTTGACGAATCTAAATGATCATGGTGATCTTAAAGACAATAAAGTCTATTTTTATTTTATTTTAGGAATGATGTTGAGATACATAATAGGGTGCTGTTATTTATAAAATTCTATTCAATGTTTGTGTGGCTAAGCATCGTTAGGTTCTATAGTTCTAACTATTGTTCAATGTCGTAGAAGATTCGCTGACGACTTCATATAATTTATATTGTAATTTTACAGATTGGCGAGATTTACAACACTGTAGAAGCCCATGAGAATCTCAACGAGTGCCAAGAAGTTATCCTAGTTTTAGAGAATTACACTCGCGACTTTAAAGCTTTGGGCGAGTGGTTCAGGCTAAAATGGGAGTACGACAACACGCCACCGCCGCAGCGACCGCAGAGCCTCGCCTGGGAGATCAGGAAAACGGATTTCGTACGACCAGAGTCCCGGCGAGCACACTCCGTCAGAAGCTCACCATCTGTCTCAGGCAAAAACAGCCCTTGTCTCTCAGGACATAACACTCCAAGCGGCAAAAACAGCCCCAATCACACAGGCAAAGCTAGTCCAGGCAGCGGAAAAATCAGTCCAAGAATCAGTTCAGGCCACTCTAATACTAGTCCTAAAGCAAACATAGAATTTTTCAGCTCGAAAATTGCTTCTAACAAAATTACTGCTATACCGGAGGCTAAACTAGCTAAAGAAACGTCAAGGCTATCAGACATCACAGAAAAGGACATCAAAGAAACAGTTGTTGAAAATATTGAGAAACTAGAAACATCAAAAGAAGCAATAATAAAAACATCTACTGTTGAAATTGGAAAAGCTAAAGAATGTGCCCAAGATATTCCAAAACAGGTTGTGATTAAATCTATAAAACGTCTTAAAAATAAAGATGCAGCCAATTCTGCTGAAGTGAAAAAACCTGCAAGTGACGTTGTCAATTGTGCTCAATATATAACTGCCAAATTAAATGCATTAGAAACAGATTTCTTGACAAAGCATCTTTGTCAGAATAAAATTAAAAATGAAAATATGCTGAATGTTGATATGGAGGAACAAAAATCTAAGACGCATACTACTCCAATAGCTGATCTAAAACCTGTAAAATCAGATAGTGCCTCACTTGACGACAAGCTGGCTGTAAAAACCGACGAAAAAGAAAATAGCTCTCTAGAATCTTCAACGAAGTCTGAAGATAATTTTGCTGACATTTCTAATGAAAGTTCCAAATCTATTAATCAAAAACTAACGAATATAATACCGGAAGTTTCAGGTGAAATAACAGAAATCGAAGAATCTGAACCGCAGTTGAAATCTTCGTCAGAAGCAAACAAATCTAATAACGCTTCTACAGACGCAACAACTGTATGTGCAAAAGATTTGTCTAAAAAAGCTGATCTAAAAGATACTTATCAATCTACAGAAGACCTAAAAAAAGAAAATACAGATGCCAAAAAAGATAACACTGATGCTAAAAAAGATAATACTGACGCTAAAAAAGATAATACTGATGCTAAAAAAGATAATGCTGATGCTAAAAAAGATACAAAACTTTCTAATGATGTGAAACTACCAAACGTAAGACCGGCTTATTCTCAAGCTGCTGCTAAACCCAAGCTGGCACCTCCTCTTCTTAAACCAGAAACTAAAATGATGTCGAAAACTACTTTAGCTAGAAGCAAAACAGTAGTTGAAATTCGACATACAAGTGGACTGAAACCAGCTAGACAATTTCAGAAGAAAAATGTAGTAAGCAAATGTAGTTACCCATTTAATCTAACGACTGGTCGTTCTACTTTATTTGATACATCAACGCAAAACAAAAGCATTCCACTGAAAAAGACATCTAATAAATGCATACAAATGGGTTCTGGTGATGCCAAATCTAGTCAAATCAAAGTCGAAGTTAAGAAACGTGTGCCAAGACCGGCATCGCTGAAAATTATTGATAAAAATATGGTAAAAGAAAAGCACAACTGTACTTTAGAGAAGATTAACGATTGTGACGAGTATAGCAGTTCGGATACTATAGTCACACAAATAGACATCACTCGAATTGAATCTAGCGAAAGTCTTAAGACTTTAGTGCCGGATGAAATGGAAGACATAACAAATTCTATAGAAGTACTTAATGTAAATAAGAGTGATAATGAAGGGTGGTTAACAGTAAAGTCGAGGCGATTGAGCCGTGAATCTAAAAAGCAGTCTAAGTGCCATTGGGCGCAACGTTTTTATCAACCTTCAGCCACAACAAGCCTACCGACTCTTAATATGATTGAATCTCCCAAACAGGAAACTAAGCCAATTATAAATTCTCCAATAAATGCCAAACCTGATAGAGCAAAATCAGAGCAACCGGAAGTAAATGTGGTTTTGGAACCGGAAAAGCCAACTCCGGTTCCTGAGATATTAGTTCAAGAAACTAAAGCAAAAGATCTATCGATGATTCGTCAAAAATCAGATGTGACAGGTCTTAAAACAAGATCGTCCCGTTGTAAAGCTTTGAGAAAATCTGAGAAATACAAAGACGAAATAAAAGATAACGAAGAAGGATCAGAGTTAACGAAAAGTAGATTGCATTCGTCTCTAGAAAGCTTGACCACTGGATTGGCCAGATCTCAAGAGAGTACTGAAGATGCATTTGACTTTGACAAATGGAAAGATGAATTTAAATCAACATTTAAATATTTAGACGATGATGACCAAATAATTCTGGATCATGATGAGATCTTAGAGTCTGCTGATCCTACGGAAATATCTGAAATAGCAGAGATGACATCACAAATTGAGGAGAATGAGAAAAAGTTGGGTTGGGCGCTGGATTTTCAGTCTGAAGTGGATCAAAGAAAGTTGTGCGAAGAAGAGGATTTGCTGAACCGACAGATCTTAGAGCTGCAACAAGTTTCTGATATTGACTTGGACACTGAAACTGATGACACAGAGGTAACATGAATATTCTTTTAAAATTGATTCTGTAAAAGCTTATAATATTTTTTTCTATATTAGATTACTACTAAGAATATTTTATTTAAAAAAGTCTTATATTATTGACCAATTGAAGGGATTCTTTATTTAAATTGACAATTCCATACAATATGTGCTCTTTGTAATAATAGAATAAAAGGATTTAAAACTTCAACATTTTTGTCACCACAGACAGACGCAGAAATCCTTTGCGAAGAGGCGTCAGCTCAAATGGACAACAGCTTGGCTGTCCGATACAAGACTGCTCTAGCGGGCATGTCCTTTGCGGAGCGGGAACATACGCTCGGAGCGCTCGAAGCGCTTGTAGCGAGAGATCCGGGTAAGTACTTAGTTTTAATCAAAAGTATTCTTTTGCTTCCTAAACTTTTACTCAACATCGTAGCTCATTAATGGCGGGTAGTCTGCTGCAATGTTACATTATCGGAGGTCCACTCAATAGGAAATGAGGCATGATACATTGTCCATTATTGAGATGCCCATTACTAAAATTCCGATTACTTATATTCCTATCCTTGTAAGTATGGTTTAAGCCGCCAAATAAGGACTGTAACTTGATCTACCGACTACCTCGTATAAACAGGACTAACAGCTTGGCGTACGAACGACTATCTCGTATAAACAGGACTAACAGCTTGACGTGACTTCCGAAGCACGGAAGCGCTCGATATTAAATGCCACAAAAACGGTGACTGAAATCATCCGTGAACTGAAATTGCTCAAGGTTTCAGAGATAATTTCTATGTAATGGAGCTCCAGGGTTTAAAAAGTGTGATGATTAAGGTTTTATTGTGGAGCTCCAAGCGCTTCATTGAATGAGATCAACTCAAACGAAGTATTTTTTAAATTGTAGGTCGTGCTCAACAACTGCATGCGAAGCTGTCTCAAGGCATCAAGAGGCGAGGCAGTCTGCAGGACGCGCTCCGGGGGCTCCAGGACAAACAGGCGCGAGCAGAGCATCAGCGGACCACATACCGCGCCGAGAGGGCCAGGCGCATCCACCAGCTTCTAGCCAGGGTCGAGGAAGTCAAGGTCTGTATGAAAGGTAGACTTCGCAAGTTATAGTGCAGTTGCCGCATACACAGTCTTGAAGAAGTCAAAGTTTGTATCGTATTGCCAGCAACAGTTCACCACCACCACTCGGCATGCAAAGCCCTGAGAAAGTCAAGGTCTGTCGAATCCCAAGCAGGCCTTGTCCATCAGTGCACCATCATCCCTCCGCATAAGGTGGTCTGGCCTGCCTCATCTGATTATTCTTCTCTGCAACGGAATTTCGAAAAGGTCAATTTTGTGTATTATTTCCCGAAAGAAACAGGATTTGGAAGTAATAATAAATTCGAAAAATATAAGAACCATTTTTTTCTAAACTGGAACACTTTTAAGCCTAAAAGTCTTTTGTTTACTGGTTCAAAGCAAGAAGTCGTTAACAAATGTACTGAATCAGTTTCAGAATATAGACGTGGAATGCCTCAAGGATCTATCTTGGGGCTTATTTTATATTAAAAGTTCAGTTACATTACAAACGGTTGACTCTCTGTCAACATCAAATATGTCTAAGGTGGTAAGAATTAATAAAAATCTAGTTCTGTACACCTTAGTGGTGAAATGCTATTTTTTTAACTAAAAACTTAAAAAGACATAAAATGTGCTGGACAATTTAAAAATGTTGATTAAATATTCAATTGTGCGCTTATCTTTCAAAGGCCGTTGGGTTTGACTCCCAAACAAGATAAAAATCTGTCTACATTTACATTTGTTATTCTGGGTATCCTTATGTGTTATAAATATGTATTTACAGTCAAACAGCTTTTAAGTATGTCTCCTACACTGGGTGAAGTGGTAGAGGATATTATTATTATAATGCCGCAAGATAGTTTTTGCATGCATTCAATTATATCTTCTCAAAAAGTTGTCAATGTTTCCAGTTTTTAGCACCATGTGTATATCCTATCCTACTAATAATATTATAAACGTGAAAGTTTTTATGTGTGGATGGATGTACAAATAAAAATCATTTATTGCATGTCACATGGAAGTAGGTTGTAACAACAAATATGGATAGATACAATGTGACGCCCTGTAAGGGCATAGCAACATAACAAAGGACCTACTAAGTGCCTGCGTCCTAGGTGACTTACAAAAATTTAAGACATTAAAGAATAACAATATACTTATTTATATAGATTAATTGATTTTATCATCGAAAAATTCCTGCATATTATAATAGCATTTTTTAATTAAGAAAGTTGTTTGTTACTCTTTCACGCAAAAACGACTGGAGCGATTGTGATGAAACTTTGAGCGTGTATAGCTGCAGTCCTGGCCTAACGTATAGGACACTCTTTATCCCGATATTTCCACGGGAACGGGGACCACGCGGGTAAAACCGCAGGGCGCTGCTAGTACTATATAATGTAGCGCTGTAGGGGTGTTCGCGCGCTGCGGAGGAGTTAGGTTTTCCGCGCACCCTCCCCCCGCACGCGTATTAACGCCCCGCGCTGCTCTCCAGACCCACTACGGCAAAGCGACACCGTTTATGTCTACATATTATTAAATATTCATACATATTAATAAATAAAGATTGTTAATATCACTAATATAAATTTTAACCTCTTACTATTGTTTTTGTGCACAGGTTGCCAAAAATCAATTGATTGACGAGAAAAGACTAAGAATGGAAAAGAGGCTTCAGAAAGCTGCTGAGAATAGGGATCAACATTTAAAGGTAAGATTGATAGCAATTTGTTTGGTTGGAATAGGTATAAGTTTTTATGTAGATATATAAATCATAACATGGATAAGTCTTTACAAAAACGAACTGTGAGGTTATCTGTTCTAACAAAAGTCCTTTCGTATACATCATAAATTAACTCTTGCGGCAAATAATTGGGTCTTTAACATAACCCTATTATTATTAATTTTGTTAATCATATCCACGTTAAGATATCACAATAACTATGTTATGTGGTATTTAAAATCTACCTATTTTGGTCTCTAGTGATTATCCTCGTTTCTTATTCGTATCTTGTAAATACGTCTCGATTTATGCTGTGTGTTTCGTATCCTTTTGTTCTGACATAAAAATTAAATTATCGTTATCGAAATCTGATAAGAAAAATTAGTTAGGAGTGTAGTAATAAAATTTTCTTTTATTTTTGTTTATTTTATGGATTTAAATCGCAGTTCATTAAAGATCATTATACTAACGTTTTGAATAATTTAAAGGACCAAGGTCAGTAATACATGATCAATATCGTCTTTAGTGTGTGGGGATTGAGTTTTACGTAATAATAATTATATGTGCCAAGTGCTCATACTTGTCTATATACACATATGCATTTGCTACGATTATTCCTCCAGGACATAGTTCGCAAAGCCCACGACGAGGAGGAGAAGCTCCGCGAGATAGCCTTCATCAAGCAGCTGGAGGCCGAGCACCGCCGCCACGACTTCCTGGCGCAGTGCCGCGCCAGCACCGCGCGGCTGCGGCTTATGCGCCGCGACAGGATACAAAAACTTGTGAGTCTCTGTAGTAGAGCTACAGGTGGAGGACTAACTCGTGAGTTTCTGTAGTAGAGCTACAGGTGGAGGAATAACTTGTGAGTTTCTGTAGTAGAGCTACAGGTGGAGGACTAACTTGTGAGTTTCTGTAGTAGAGCTACAGGTGGAGGACCAACTCGTGAGTTTCAGTAGTAGAGCTACAGGTGCAGGACTAACTCGAGAGTTTCTGTAGTAGAGCTACAGGTGGAGGACCAACTCGTGAGTTTCTGTAGTAGAGCTACAGGTGGAGGACTTCATAGTATAGCTTAGCTAAAGTAGAACTAGAACACATAATCCGGCTGGAATGAGTTTCTCTAAATACTGCTACATAGCCTGGGTTACAGGTGCTTATATATATATATAATATATATTCTCTTATAATCACACCAATTATTTAGTTCCAAGATAAGTATCACGAAGAACTTGTGTTATGGATACTTAAGAACGGATAAAAATACTTATTTTTTGTAAATATATACTTAATACACGAATATTCATATTTATGCACACAAATATTTCTCCTGTGTGGGAATTGAACCCAAGACCTCTGGAGTGAAGTGCGATACTGACCTCCACGCCATATCGGTCATCATATAACCTGCAAAGACTGAAGGATAGCCAAAGTGATGAGATAGACGATCCACAAATTCGTAAGGTTCTATAGTAAGACTACAAGGGTGAAGACTTTAGAATAAAGAGTCTACGAACTGGTGATTTTCTGTAGCATATGAAGTGTCGTAGGAAGCGCTCGTAGCTCTGCGGTGCTCGGTGGTCGGAAACGATCACCGAAGTACAGCAGAGTTTACAGAGGTCAGTCCTTGGATGGGTGACCGTATGTGTGGCATTTGATATCGAGCGCTTCCGTGCTTCGGAAGGCACGTTAAGCCGTTGGTCCCGGTTATCACTAAATGTGGTAGTCGTTAAGCCATATTAGAGGCCTAATGGGCGGCTTGATAAATTCTAACAGCAGGACGCCATACACCTGCCTCCGCCAATCCTCACTGGGTCCGCGTGGTGGAGTATGACCCAATACCCTCGCACCTTGATATGTGAGAGGAGGCTCGTGCTCAGTAGTGGGACGTTAATGGGCTGTGATGATGATGATGAAGTGTCAAGTGATGAGAAGTAATAAGCGCTTTTTTTTAAAATTTATTTATTGAGATCACCAACAATTGTTACATCAATTCTTATCTACTACATTTAACAAAAGTTTTAGTTTTAAACTCATACAAAACCTTCCAAAGGTGTCAAAATTAATATCAACGAGGTCACTACACCCATAGATTGTTCTACACAATCTTGGGACCGGCGATTCCGAACCAAGAACCGTTCTGCGCAAATGCGGGCAAAACGGGGTGACTGGCTTTTGAGGCATTCAAGAAAGAGCACGAAACCTGAGTTGCGCAAGCAATTGGGGACAGTCAATTCGATTTCGGAGGACTTTGAACAAGAACTAAATCAAATCTATAAAATCTCTTTACTTAGATAGTGAGAGCATTCCAACAATTCCTTCGCTTTGCGAGATTCGCGGGCAAGACATGAGGTGGTAGATTTTTCCGAAGTGCTCATACCATATGTCTCATACATTTTTACCTATAGAAAAAATATCCATGCTCATTCTATTGTCTTTACAGGAACAAAAGGCAGCTCGCGAAGCCGCAGTGGGGGCGCGAAGACTTGCCCTTGAGGCAGCTCGAAGGAGGAGGGTTGAGGATATGCTGGAGAGGAGACGCCTTAGAGACCACCACCACTCCACACTGCGCGCTGAGAGGACCAGGCAACGACGCAGTGCGAACCGGCAGAAGGTAGGGCATAGGAAGGAATAGCTGCGTGCAATGGTGTCTTGTGGGGACTAATAGAAGATTGCAGGTGGAGTTGAAGATATGCTTTACGAGTATTGCAACCTTACTTCAAAGGGATCTTGGCCTATGTAGTTGTTGTAAAGTTTACTTTCAGCATATATACTCGCATTCCGCTCCTGAGGTCGTGAGTTCGATTCCCACACAGGACAAATCTTTGTGTGCATAAACATGGATATCTGTTCTGGTCTGGGTGTTATTATGCATATACATACATTCATTCACGCCTGTGTCCCCGAAGGGGTAGGCAGAGTCATATTATACGCCCACACTTCGCCAATTGTTACTGTTATGTTCGCCAGAGCCTCGTCCGTTGATCGGCAGGTGCACCACTTGCAGGTGAGGTTGGCTTCGGCTCCTTGGGTCTAGGTAGGATCCCTACACACTCATTCTGCATATCAAGTATAATATTTAAAAAAGCATTAATGTATGTTTATCCGTTACTTGTATCTTGACACAAGTTTTTAATGATACTTATCTTGGAACTAAATAATTGATAATATTTTTTTATATAAACTTGTAACAGGATGAGAAGCCCTTCGACCGCAATTAAAACTAGACGGGATTGGTTTCCTTGGTCGCCTTCTAGTGGGTGTACCTCGGGCAAGACATGGAGCGCCAGTTTTAATTCACGCAGTAAAATTTTATTTTTTAAATTTTGAATATGTCATTATTTTTTATCATCAACAGGCCGAGAGCGTAAAATCCCGCCTGTCAGCACTCGCGGCCGCGGCAGAGTTAGAAGCAGACGCCCTCCGCTCCCGGATACGGGACAAACAGGACGCGAGCCAACTGCGGCTGGAGTCACATCTCCAAGCTATACGGGAGAAGGCCACGGGACCCCGGCAGCCGGTCAGTATTTACTAGGGGAGCTGGTCGACAGGGAGCCACAAACAGGACGCGAGCCAACTGCGACTGGAGTCACATCTTCAAGCTATACAGGAGAAGGCCACGGGACCCCGGCAGCCGGTCAGTATTTACTAGGGGAGCTGGTCGACAGGGAGCCACAAACAGGATGCGAGCCAACTGCGGCTGGAGTCACATCTCCAAGCTATACGGGAGAAGGCCACGGGACCCCGGCAGCCGGTCAGTATTTACTAGGGGAGCTGGTCGACAGGGAGCCACAAACAGGACGCGAGCCAACTGCGGCTGGAGTCACATCTCCAAGCTATACGGGAGAAGGCCACGGGACCCCGGCAGCCGGTCAGTATGGACTAGGGGAGCTGGTCGATAGGGAGCCACAAACAGGACGCGAGCCAACTGCGGCTGGAGTCACATCTCCAAGCTATACGGGAGAAGGCCACGGGACCCCGGCAGCCGGTCAGTATGGACTAGGGGAGCTGGTCGATAGGGAGCCACAAACAGGACGCGAGACTGCGGCTGGAGTCATACCTCCAGACTATACGGGAGAAGGCCACAGGACCCCGGCAGCCGGTTAATATTTATTTATTCAAACTCTTTATTGCACATAAACCAAAAATATCAAAACATTACAAATAAAAAAGACATGTACAAAGGCGAACTTATCTCTGTAAGAGATCTCTTCCAGCCAACCTCGTGAGGAGTCAGATAGATAAAACAAGGATAGGTAAAATATATATGCAAAAAAAATAATTAAAACAACAAGTTTCGTATGAGTATACAATAGTAAATAATACACAAAACTTATAAGAAAGTATATACTTACTATTAAAACGCTCACCGCCATTTGTATCGTTTTCGATACACACTACTAAAACTTGTGTATGTTTTTCGATAGAAGATCACCATCCTAGTCTTTAGCTTGTGTTTCGTTAAAGCGAACGGTTTTTATAGATTTTATACTACAAAAATTTTGCTGTGGCCTAGGGGATTTCTCTGGTGTACTGGAGTTGGGATTGGCAATTTTTTAAATAAATTATTAAGAAAAAAGTATAAGGATTTTCTCTCCACATAGTAAAAGTTGGTAGTACTGGCTTAAAGAGCTTGGCGCTGAGCTAGATAAATAGCAACAACGTAATTAGCAACGTAAGTATGAACTAGCTTCCCGGTTGGGAGTCACATCAGGGAGATGCAGAATGCTTGCCAGAATTGGTATAACATTGGTCAAGTTTGATGGTACACAAAATCCAGGTGGTCATTATGGCGTAAAAGTGGCGATGCAAAAGATTCCAGCAAGTTCAGTTTGGAAACCTACGAGTTCTAGTAAGTCCGTCAGTATAAGATAGGAACAGGAACAAGAGGCTCCAGAATTTGGTTCGTAGAGTCTCGCAAAAGATCCTTATATCCCGGTCTGTATTAACTGCACATTGAAACCGTGAAAGCGTGACCACACAAGGAATTCAGACAGTTTTGAATCACACTGGAACCCAAAAGCCGGTCAATATTGACACCACACGGAAAGTGGGTCAGTATGGACGACTCATGCATCACGAGATGCAAGATGCTGGTAAGAGAAGATGTCGCGAATCAACTCAGTAATACAAAACTTAAAATCCAGAAGGTCTTTCACGAAGCAGGTTTGTACGGGGCCCAGTTAGTTTGTATTTTTACTTGAGATGGTGGTTGACGAGATGTAAAACTCATATTTTTTTAACCTATTACATAGTAGTTGAAAGCGTCAAAATTTTACGTGAAAAAAATCGAAATATGATGGGACTTTATAGTGGAATCGCACACATTTAAATGGTTTGTTTATCTTTTGGAGCCTAGTGGCAGGTACAACTAATTTATGCTTATTCCTTGTATTTAGGTTATGTTTATAGCTTTTTTTACTAAATTTATCAGTATACTTTAGTATATATACCAGGTTTTTCTAAACAAATTGACCTGCCACTGTCAAAATACCAATTTCTTCAAATTTTTCCATTAGTAAATGTCTACATGGTAGATTATAAAATGCTCGAATAGCCCGCTTCTGCAGCACAAAGATATTTTAAATGATATTGGATGCTGGGTAGTGTGGTGACGGTTGTGGATTAAACAACTATTAGTTTACAAATGAAGATTGTAACTAACCAATTGATAATTTAAAAGAGCATAGCCTGTGAGTTTCTTGCCAGTTCTTCTTACAGAGCGGTGGCTCGGAACTGGCACTTAGATTCACTTACACTTAAATATTTTTTGTTTTTTTAATTGTTTGGTTGCAAGTGAATCTAAGCTTCGTGATTTCAGTATAATTATATTTTGATTTTTTATAGTTTTTTTATATTTGTTATAAATTTTGACGTTTTCAAGTACTATACTAATAGTTTATGAAATAAAAAGTTTTAAAGTTTGAAGTTAGTTTCTGTTCTCACTTCAAACAAAAAACTAACATTTGTAAATATATTTTTAGACTACATCAGAAAGCCTGGACCAGACAAGTAAAGAAGAGAGAGAGTTGGCTGAACGAGCGGCGCTGTTAGAGCAAGAGAGACGCGAGCGAGAGAGACAGAGAGCTGTCAGGAAGAAGGCGAGGAAACTCAAGCAGAAACTACTTGCCACGTGAGTATCCAATCCGCATTACCTTGGTTTATGAGAGAAGGCCCGCGTATGGCCAATGAGAGAAGTATGGACTCACTCGATAACAGTATTGGCCAGTGTCAAGTAATTAGATAATTCAAGTTGTTGTTTTGATTCCCGCTTCTATCTAAACTATCATCTTCATATCCTAGCGTTATCCTGGTTGCCTTAGACATAAGCTTAGGGCCCAGGGTCTGCTCACTGGTTTAACCAGATTTTGACTGAATTTCAGTTATTACGTGGAGCGACTGCCGTCTGACGCAACCCAGAGGAAAACCGTCATTCTATGGTTAAACAATCAGTCTGTTAGAAGGCACTGACTTCCTAATAACGACTGCCGTAGATGTTCATAACAGCCGGGACCAACGGCTTAACGTGCTTTCCGAAGGCACGGAGCAAGCGATAATTACGCACTTAACTTCGAAAAGTCATAGGTGCGCCACCAGGGTTTGAACCTGAGACCCTCTGAATTTAAAGGCGCAGGGGTCTCGCCACTGCGCTATCGCTGCTGTAACTATATCAAGCTGTAAAACTACTTTCTTTTGTGCAAAATTTACTGACGACGACTTCACATTGATGGGTACTGTATATTATACACAACTAATTAAAAAAGTATATTTTACAGGAGCAAGGAATCAGTTGTAACCAACGAACATATCGCAAACAACCCTCTCGCCTCTTCGAGCAAAATATACAGAGTCCTTAACAGTTTAAACAATATCATTGTTCCCCTAATCGAGTCTGTAAAAGAAGACAAACAAACCGAAATCATATCTAACGGTATAGAAGTAGACGAGAACGAGAGAAATGCTAAAAGCGGCAAGAGCAAAATAGTCAATGGTGATACAGAGAATAATGTTGAGAAGAAGAAGAATAAAAGAAAGAAGAACTCCCCAGAAGCTTCAGCTAAAAATGTAAATAATAACTTGGAGAATAATAACAACACACAAACAGAAATAATAATTGAAGACGATAAAAATGGAGGCAATAAAATGAAGAATAAGAAAAATAAAAGTGATAATGATCGGCCTAAACTCAGTAAGACCAATTCTGTGTGCAGTTCTTTGAGTGATATGAGCAAGTGTAGCAGTAAATGCGAGAGGAGATGCAAAGTGGTTGTCGATACGCAGATTTTAGAAAGGCATTTGAATGAGTTGCATAGGATTTCGGAGCGGTTTGATAAGGTAAGTTTCCTTTTAAATTTCATTTACAAATTATTTTATGTAAATATTCCGATGACTTTTTGATACCAGGCGCTTGTCAACGATCAACGAAATTAAGCAGGGTTTATAGGAGGTGGGTGACCGTTTCAGGGGCATTTGATACAAACCCATTTTTTTCGTTGGATTTCTGGATCTTTTTATTTAATAATTAAGCAGAGTTTTTAGGCGATTTGATGGCATTTGTGATCGTTTTATTTTTTGTTTGATGTTTTGAATTATATCTTGGGATACAATCAATGGTCACCGTGTCTCGGTAAGCACATTGTAGAACGCCCTCTGGCCATGAGGATCGACGAGATATGCAAATTGGCGGCAGTTGGAGGCGAAGAGCTGAAGATCAAGCTTAGTGGGTTGCCATTGGAGAGGCTTATGTCCAGTAGTGGAATAATGTAGCCTCATGATGTGATGATGATACAATCCAAGCTCCATAAGATTAAGTGGTCGTATAACATAACTGGTCAGCAGAGTTTATAATGGTCATTGATGAATTGAACGCTGTGTGGCGTTTGATATAGAGCGCTTTACTTTTTTGTGTTATTTGTAAAACCTACCACATACCATACTGTGTATAGGGATCCTACCAAGACCTAAGGAGCCCAAGCCAACCTCCAAGCAAGTGGTGCGTCTACAGATCAACGGACGAGGCGGGAGCTGGTTTTTAATTATTCTTGGGAAATAGTCCAATGACTTTTTAATACAGGTGCTTGTCAACGATCAACGAAATTAAGCAGGGTTTATAGAAGTCATGGAGATGGGTGACCGTTTCAGGGACATTTGACAATGTATTTATGTATGTTTAACCGTTATTTAGTATTCATAACACAAGTTCTGAATGATACTTATCTTGGAACTAAATAATGGTATAAGTGTCAATAAATAAAATGAATTATTAATGCAAATGTTATTGTTGACAGAGCACAACAGAGCGATTCACGTTCCAAAAACTGCACGGCTTGAAGATGCTCAATCAGCTGTTGGCTCTGGTATCTGAGAGGGAGGATTTGGCGCCGCAATTCAATACCAAGTAAGTCTTCTAATAATATACTTTCTTCCCTCCATTTTTCTTTTAGAACTAAAATAATAGAACGCATAATGTCATTCATACTAATATTATAAATGCGAATGTAACTCTGTCTGTCTCGCTTTCACGCCAAACCTACTGAACCAATTTAAATGAAATTTAAAACCCAGATAGTCTAGAGCCTAAAAAAGAACAAAGGCTACTTTTTATGCGAAAAAAAGGTTGTAAGGGGTAGAAATACAGGATCAAATGTTGTGGGGAAGCATTCCTTTTGAAGCTCGAACGAACGATTCTCGTGAAATAATTTATATCTGATATCCTAAATATGAATAAATATCATAAGTTGATACAGTTCAAAATTCAAATTCAAAATTCATTTATTCAAGTTTGGCTCAATAGAGCTCTTATGAATGTCATAAACTAGCGCGCCCATTCACTGCGGGCGAAAGCTTGATCGTAAAAGAACGGGCAAGAAAATCGTCAAGGCTGGTTTTTTCTTTCGCCAGTTACAATAAAAATACATAATATTAAAACAATTGTGTTCTGCAGTCACAAGATTTAAAAGAAAAGAAGATAAACTCTGTTTAGCAATATTAACATAATTACGGATAAACATAGTAGACATGAGCAGACGCTGTACGCTCAACCATATTTTAGGGAGCGTAACGACCCGTCGCATGACGCCACTTACTACTTGCTAGTTACTTTACCAAGATGCGCGATATATAATAGAATTTTACGCGGACGAATTCGCATCAAAACATATGCTATATATCCTATTTAAGATAGACAGAAACAATGCTACAACTATTTAAAAGGGACCTATGTATGTCTTAGTGGAAAAGTTCACCTTTAGGACTGAGTTCAGTAGGTAAAGCATTTTAAAAAAATTGAGTTGGCTAGCCCTACCTACCCGCTGACATCTTGTTTACCTCGTCCCCCCCACCGTCTGTCACCCCGCGGGACGGTCGTGTACGAGATTTCCGGACTATAGTGTGCCCTACATTGACACAAAACGAGAATCAATTTCCTTAGTCGCCTTCTACGACACCCTCGTACAAGACATAGGGTGGCCGAAAGGTAGTGATGGTTTTAATGATGATGATGTTGAAGCGCTCGTAGCTCTGCGGTGCTCGGTGGTCGGAAACGATCACCGAAGTACAGCAGAGTTTACAGAGGTCAGTCCTTGGATGGGTGACCGTATGTGTGGCGTGATATCGAGCGCTTCCGTGCTTCGGAAGGCACGTTAAGCCGTTGGTCCCGGTTATCACTAAATGTGGTAGTTGTTAAGCCATGTTAGGACGCCATACACCTGCCTCCGCCAATCCGCACTGGGTCAGCGTGGTGGAGTGTCATACTAACCTCACACCTTGATATGTGAGAGGAGGCTCGTGCTCAGTAGTGGGACGTTATGTGTGTGATGATGATGTTGATTATGGTGGTGATGATGATGATGTAATCTCCCACAGGCTGGTAACAACGATAGTGCTGATAGCGGCGCGGGTGATAACGTCGTGCTCGATCTTCGCAAACTGCTTTGTGATGTCACCCGGCTGCGTTCACATTATACGAATGCTGAGCGACCAGTTGGTAAGTTTATTTAATATATAATATTAATTTGAATCGTCATATTCTGCTGCGTAGAGACATTGCAACTCTCAGTGTCTTCTACATACATAGAGGTCCTTGATAATAACCGATTCAAATGTGTAACGCGAGCAAATGGAAACCGCGCCCCGTTTCACTAATAAACCACTTATAACTATCATAGTGTAAACAAATACGTAAGCTAACTCCAGTGCCAAGCGAGTGATAATACCTTAAAAACATAGGGTTTGTAGCGTGGCGAACTACTATGGCGAGTGTTCTGAGGAGCTTTTCGATCTCATCCCGACCTCTCCTTTCCTCTCCCGGACAACACGTGCTGGTCTTAGAAACCATCCTCATACTGTGCAGACTATCAGCACTCGAACCAAAAAATTTGGGAGGTCGTTTCTGATCAAGACCACTAAGCTCTGAAATTCGCTGCCGGCTCATGTTTCCTATTTCCTATGATCCCGGGTCTTTTAAGCGGGGCGTGAAACGGCATTTTAGCAGGCCGTCATAAGTAGATGCGCGTTGGACCGTGCTTATTTCACGGTATGAAGCGCTTTAATTTTTTTTGGACTGCAGCGACTGGGATCCTGCCGTTTTGCCAAAACTATTTTGACAAAAATTTATAATCCAAACAAATTTTAGCAAACTTTTTTTACACCAATGCAACGTTGCGAATTATTTTAGTACGCAAATTTTCATTTGGTCAAATTTTTACTCGGCAGTATATTACTACGGATAATGACATTATGGCATTAGGTTTTTTAACAAGTAATTTATTACGGCAAACAAACTTTAGACAAATAACATTTAATCAAATGATTTGTTTGGACATAAAGTTTTACGTTTATTATTTTAAATAATCACAAACTAAGATATTAATACTAAATATATACTAAAAATAAAATAGTATAAGGAATGTTTGTTTAATATGTGTTCATAATTTTAAATTAACGTGATGATGATGAGTGAGGCTTAGATACATATTGGTTAGGTTAGGTTAGAACAGTGACCACAAAGCGCGCGAGCCGAGCGAGCGAAGCGAGCGTGCCGCGGTAGCGGCCGGCGAAGCACCAGAAAATACTACTGTTGATTTATGTATGGCCAATATTTGTAGATTAGTATTAATAGTAAAGATGCAAATAGAAATGGTTATTTGAAAAGTTTCGAGACGAATTATTTGGCTTATTTTATTTTGCATAAAATATGTAATACTAACTGAGTTATTGTCGAAACGTTCACTTGGAAAGCATTACGTTTACGATACAATTATTTGTGAAGAGTTTATTTGCCAAGTAATAATTTGGCAAATGAAATTTTACAAAACAATATTTGGGAAGTGATAATTTGTCAATTTTCTTTTGGTGTAACTAGGGATACCCGCATCGACTGCTTACCAGACGTGTCACATTAAAAAAATCATAAACAAGGTATATTTAAAAATAAATTTGGACATTGCTGTAAGCATCATTATTCCGTGGGATGTCGTTAAATTATTTAGATATAAGATTTTTTTTCTAGGTCTCGTGCCATAGTTGTTGCGGGCAATAGTTTCCACACACAAGTTTTAGTGCACAGCACGACTTTATTTGTACCTGTGTTATCTCGAAAAGTAATCACACAATTTTTTAAACATAATATCACATTATAAGTATAGTAGGCGGCACGAAAGTCTAGCGCTGACCGTTTATGCGCAGTAGTAGAAAATAAGGTATCGCAAGGGAGAGAAAGGGCGTGCGTAAGCGCTCATTAGCTCTCCAGTCGTACTCTCTCACTCACTCTATGCGCAGCTATCCCTTCCAAATTTTGTTCATCGCTAGACTTACGTGCCGCTTTTTTAAAGCTGTTGGTCTTCCAAATAATTGAATTGAGAGTACTAATAATTCTTGTTATTAATATCTAAATATATATGTAAAGGTATCAGTGAATTTAACGATCGTGTAATGTAACAACGTATACATCTAAACATAGCCGTAAAAATATTAATTACAATGTATAGTTCACTTTATTTTCACTTCTTTCACGTACAGCGCCATCTACTCTTTAAGTTAAGCTTTTACTTTCCAGCCATCGCGCCATCTATTTTCTCTAGTCGTAACTAACACCATTAAAACTATCACAATGTAATACGACATAATATATAGATGGCGCTACTTGTATATTTTTTTGTTTTTACTTTATGAAAAACGACAATTTATTAGTATTTTGTTTACTCCATCCGTATTTCAGTAGCTCAAACTGTCAATACGTCTCTATTTACACACACATTAACTAGTTAACACACACAATTTTTCATATCAATTACTATCTTAAATTAAATTTGTTGTTTCGCTTATGCATCAAAAACTCTGGCCATTTTTGTCGAATTTTGCCTCGAAGCACATTCAATTGTCTAAGGGGCCTCTACGTGTTGGCTTCGGCCCCACGCATGCCTTCCAAATGTCCGGGTCACCATTGGCCCGAGATCGGAAAAAGACAAACATAATACTAATAATAATTCTTTATTCAAGACCATGGGCCCAATTTTTGTTAGTAACAATATTTATCTTATATATTAATGTTAGTAGGGAATTTATATAATGTAATGAGTTTTTATATGCAAGTCAATGCTGCTCAATTTCACTTGAAACCGCGCAGCAACGTTATTCGCATTATAATTCACAAAAATGACCAATAGCAGTTTGTTTATAATAAATAACACTACACTAGCACTCAAAACATTAAATAAGTTATCGTACAATTATCATTTAAATGCATTATATTTCCTTTTGCTGTAAATTTTTTTTAAGTACATTTTTTTTTCTTTTAAATAATGGCTTCGTGCGTCTAGCACATCTAGCCAGTGTCAAGTAAGTGACATATTAATAATATATAATTCATAGTAAATGAGAATGAGACATGATATAAATGGTAAATGAGATACCCTCCCCTAAGCCCCTTGAGTCCTCAGTAAAGATGTGGGACTATACTGAGATCTCACATGGACTCCTTGAGAGAATATGAAAAGTGATGTCGCACTGCTTTGTTTGATTTACCAACACTTATGTATATTCACAAACACTTAACGGTTAATAATCCACCGTTATTACACATCAATGTTAGAAATACCACAAATTTTTGAAAATAAAACAAAACTGCAGACATGACGCTTCACTTTCCCGCCAAGAAGTCCTTTTAAGTATATGTTCACTATAAAAATTGTCATAGAGGCAAAGTCCCAAGCAGCCGCTTGTAAATAAATAATATGAGGCAGAATACACGCAACATCTATTTTTATTAACAAAAACTTGCATCCCTTAAGTAATAACACAAATCCCGTAGAAATATCAATCGGTTTTTATTGTCGCTTTAACCCTTCCAGAATGTTCGGTCAAGTTTTCTAATCATCGTAAAAAATGGAAGGGGGACTTATGCGTTTTGTCTGGTTGTGATACTCTGTGGTAACGATAGGTATATCTACATAAGTAAAAAAAAAGATGTGTTGCACTCGGAGACTGCCGCGGTAAAGCTATTGCATAGCATTTTTTATCAACTTATGCAATTATAATTATTTATTTATGCATGTTTTTTTTTCTTTGATATTAATTCAAGTTACACTGGATAAGTAAAACAAATTTTAGCCACCCGGTACAACCAATGCCACCTAAAGGCGGGTTGCTGAACTAAAGAGACAAGCGTGATATTTAAAAAGTCATTAAAAGTTCTGCTATTTATCGATATGTAGATGGAGAAACTAAAAAGTATTACCGCTGTGCCGGTCGGAGTGGGGGTGTTAGGTTTTTTTTCGTTACGGAATTTCTGGATTCGGTCTCCACGCTGAGGGCCCGCGATAGAAGCTATGCAATAGCTTAAAAATAAATAAAAACTTTATTGTCTGCAAGATCAACAGGATCATTTAGATTAGTTTAATTGTTACAAACAAACTGAAAATTCATATATTTTTTTAACAACAATGAAATACATTATAATAGGTACCATAATCACGAAATAAAAGCAAACGGATATACATATACATAGAAGCGCTCGTAGCTCTGCGGTGCTCGGTGGTCGGAAACGATCACCGAAGTACAGCAGAGTTTACAGAGGTCAGTCCGTATGTGGTAGTCTTTAAGCCATGTTAGAAGCCTAATGGGCGGCTTGAAAAATTCTAACAGCAGGACGCCACACACCTGCCTCCGCCAATCCGCACTGGGTAAGCGTGGTGGAGTATGACCCAATACCCTCACACATTGATATGTGAGAGGAGGCTCGTGCTCAGTAGTGGGACGTTAATGGGCTGTGATGATGATGATGATACATCGTGCTCTCCAGTACCGGAGTTATACCTAAATATCTTCTACAATCATTGAAAATATTAAATCTACCACAAAACACCTACATGACTATGCAGAAAGCCGCTATCCTAAACACATGTCGAACTGTAAGAAAGTTTCTTTAAGAAGATTCCTAATAAATGATTCTCACTTGGCTTAGGCCCGTGAGTCTCGTTAAAGAAATATTCCAAAATAATAATAATAATAAATTTTTATTTCAGAAATTCCATATTTCGTTAGTAACAATGTTAGTAATAAATTGACAAACAAATCAGCCAATAGTTCCCTAACTCGATTCCCCAATGACATTGCAACCCTTCCGTTCCGTAAATCGACATCTAACCGTAACTAAATTTGTGTAGTTTTAGTTTTTCAACTCTAGCAGAAAGAAGGGAGAACTAAAGCTGTTTATATAAACTCTTTGGTTTTGATTACTTTTTTTTTGTACAAGACAACGTGATATTCAAGTCCAATGAGTATAGAGATCCTACCAAGATGTGAGGAGGATCTGAAATTTAATTAAATTTTATAACGGTCACTCTGACTCAGACCGCGATGACGTGGCGGACGTTGGTGACGGAAGTGGGTAAGGGTATAAATACGCTCGAATACGCTCAGCTGCTCACTCTCGTTTCAGCGTTGGTCGTGAAGACATCGTTGTTCTGAGGCTCCTATCTTACCTGAAGATGCCCTGTGTAAGGGCGGAACACGTGTCGTGTTGAATAGTTTCTCGATTTTTCGGGAAATTATAGTAGCGCGGGAATTGTTACAAAGATATTTTTAATCCATCACTTGCTTACAGTGGATTTCCGCAAAGTAACGCCTGAATCAATAAATTATCGGTAAGTGGTCCATCATGAAGCGAGAGTTACAAAACTATACTTATTTTGTTACGGTTATATCTTTATATGCATTTACGACAGAAAATTCCCTGTGTGGAAATCAAACCTAAGACCGTAAAAGCAGCAATCAGTTTCAAAAGCGTTCTTTGGGTATAACATAGATTACATACACGCTCTATGAGGCTTCATGCTCAATTTTTTGAGGCATTCTTCTCAATCTCGTTGCCTTTGGAAGCCTCGTTAGAGTCACCGACAGACTGACTGACTGACGGACAGTCCCCTCCCCCTTTAGGCTGTGTCCCCAGTAGGCAAACTGTTAGCGGCCGACTGAGTTTGCGGCGTACCGATTTAGTACGCCCTTCCATATATTTGAAATGGAGTGTCCACAGTCTGCTAGTTTTGCGCTCACTATACGCAGTTTGCAGCGTCGGTCTCTCAGTCTTGCAACTCAGTCGGCCGCTAACAGTTTGCCTACTGGGGACACGGCCTTAGAATCACGACAGGCTGACTGATAGATCTCCCGATAATAGTCACCGACAGACTGAAGTCGTGAGAAAAAAACCACAACAGACAGATAAACTGACAAACCTTGACAAATTCTGACAAAGAATCTATCTATCTCTTTTATTGTTGTTAAAATAATATCGAATTTCCATTTTGTTTGTAAAAAATTGACGAATCTAAATGATCCTGTTGATCTTAAAGACAATAATGTAAATTTTTATTTGTATCGAATAGTTCGTAACACCGAAAGCCCATATACTCTCTTGACAATTGAGACGTGCGATGTTAGTGATGTGCCGGATCGTTAAAAATGTATATAATATTTAATAATATTAATAATAATAATATTTTCTGACAATTACACCAATTATTTAGTTCCAAGATAAGTATCATTAAGAACTTGTGTTATGGATACTAAACAACGGATAAACATACTTAAATACTTTTTTTTTTTGTAAATTATTACTTAATATACATAGAAAAACACCCAGACCAGAACAAATATTCATGTTCATGCACACAAAGATTTGTCCTGTGTGGGAATCGAACCCACGACCTCTGGAGTGATGTGACCTCCACGCCATATCGGTCGTCAAAGATCCGCGGATACGGATACGGATCTTTATTTTCTTATTCGATTGGTGTCGGCGCCCGATTGACATAAAAGTGATCATGATTTAATAACTTTCTATAATATTCCCGTAAATATATAAAAAATAAGATTTCAGTTTTAGTTTTTTCATTGTCATAAAAGGATGTTATAACTTGCTATAATATTGACTTCATTAAAATTATAAAAGAAATATTTAAGTTTTAGTTACTTAATTGCCATAAAAATGATTATAACTTTTATAATGAGAATTCTGATCTATCTATCTAAATGTTTGCACTATAAAGGTGCCAAATATTGGATTTTATAAATACTCAAAATTGAATTTTATAGTTTTTTTTAAGTCTTCCTGATTACCTGAAAAAGATCCAACGGACACAGATACGGATTTTTCTCTTCTTTCGTATATCCGCGGATACGGGTCCGGATACGGATATTTGGAACATCACTAGTCGATATTACACGGATGTTACCAAATAAATGTCGCTGACTGTATGTATGTCTATATGTGTATGTAAGTGCTTAGCCAGTGTGTATGTATGTACACGTAAGGCTGTAGGTATTTGCGTAGTGGAAGCGACAGACGACCGCGGGCGGTATGGGAGAATTTAATGCTGCAGGGTTGTCACTTATGTAAAATGTTTAAAAAAATTAAACTTATCTATTTTTTCATACTGGCTTATTTTATTACATTACAAATACCCAATGAGGTTATCAAATTAGGATTTTCTTGTAGAGGGATCTATGTTCTATGTTAGTGGTGGTGGTTTCCGCACTTAGTCCCTGTTATGGACCATTGTGCGTGAGCCTTTGCGGCCATAGTTGCTCACTCCAGCCAGCCCACCTCTCTCCAGAAGCAGATCAGGTTTCTAAATCCGTGCAAAACTTCTCCAATAGAACTCGGCGATCCTAGGGTTACCTTTCGTATGTCAGCCACGCCTGTGCATTCCAGGAGCACGTGTGCGACCGTTTCCTCAGCCACCATACACGCTCTGCACAAGGGGCTGTCTGTGACTCCTATAGTGTGTAAATGTTTGTTCAGTGAGCAGTGCCCAGTGATGTAGTAGAGGGATCTTCCATTACAAGTACGAAATTAAAAGAAACTATAATCAGCTCGGCGAACCTTGATCCCTATGACACTGACAGTTATTCCCACGACACAACCTTGTAGTAGCGTCACCGTTATATTATAATCGAATTGGCGGTGTCTAAAAATGATATTTATTAATTTTAGGCAGATATATGCAATTACAATAATATCCCGTTGGAATTATAATAATTATTAACACTTACAAGAAATTATCTCAATCAGACTTTACGTTGACGTCCTGCAAAAGTTACTCCGTTTGGAAGATATCGTTATAGTCGATAGGTAAGTAGGCAGTAAAGTTATACTCTTTCGCGGGAGAATATAATATGTCACTTGTAGGTTACATACTTAGCTGTCTTCAGTCTTGTATTACGGTACTATCGAGGAGGCATAGAACAAGTTTTCAGCTTGCCTCAAATACCTACCCCAAAATTTCTTCATCTCTCTTACTGTATTTATATACATGTGGCTCTATAAGGCGCATTGGATGTAACTAATTATACTGGCTGTGTATGTACTATGAAAGTGTATGTATGTGCTTAGCTAGTGTGTTTGTATGTACACATAAGGCTTTAGGTATTTGCGTAGTGGAGGCGACAGACGACCGCGGCGTTATGGGAGAACTTAATGCTGCAGGGTTGGCACCTTTGTAAGAAACATAATTGTCAGTTATTATTTCTATCAAAATGTCATGTTTTTTAAATCTATTTGTATACTAACACATTTAAGCTGCTGGCCTTCAATTTTTTTTTTTAAATATTTTAAATTTGGATATTTCCAAGTTTAAATTTTGTACTTAAAAAAGTACCTTATTTACTATCTTTTTACTTTATATTCGAGCTTGTTACCGTGATAATTTAAATCAAATCGTCTATTGCGTATCAGATTACATAGTACATAAGATGGTCATACAAGGTAGGTTCTACATGTGATGCCCACAGTATTAAGCGCTCTCTTTTTAAACACTAATGTGCTCGCTACTAGACTGCATGTGCTATAAAAAGTTAAACTTACCATCAGGAAGGATCTCATCCCACCCTCTCCTTTCCTCTCCCAACCAACACGTGCTGGCTGGTCTTAGAAACCATCCTCATACTGTGCAGACTATCAGCATTCGAAGCAAGAAATTTGGGAAGTCGTTTCTGAGCAAGACCACTAAGCTCTAGAATTCCTATGATCCCGGGTCTTTTAAGCGGGTCGTGAAACGTCATTTTAGCAGGCTGTCATGAGTGGATGCGCTTTGTACCGTTATTATTTCACGATATAAAGCGCTTACATTTTTTTGGACTGCATCGACTGCTTACTATCAGGCAGGATGTAGTCACTGTGACATGTCACATTAAAAAAAAATCTACTGTGACGAGGTGCTTAGCTTATCAAACTAGGTATTCGTTATCAAATATTAATTTATCTAAGTGTAAAAATTATGGACTTGATAAAAACCGTCGCAAATAATTTATTGATTCAGGCGTTACTTTGTGGAAATCCATTGTAAGCAAGTGATGGATTAAAAATATCTTTGTAACAATTCCCGCGCTACTATAATTTCCCGAAAAGTCGAGAAACTATTCAACACGACACGTGTTTCGCCCTTACACAGGGCATCTTCAGGTAAGAAAGGAGCCTCAGAACAACGATGTCTTCACGACCAACGCTGAAACGAGAGTGGAAATTACTACATAATTTAGCGACTTACTTATACTTATCAAGCTTGGTCCTCGTTTGTCAAATATTACATCTAAACCCCCAGATTCTTTAACATGTCTGAGTCGTTGTCTGCGAACTACAACCATGCGAGGCTATAACTTATTATTATTATTAAGTTACAGTAGACAGCCCTGCGTGCCTCGCCACCGCCCTAAAAGCGGCGCTAATGCATCTGCAGCGTTTGAACGATCGAGTTTACTTGACTACTAGTTTATTTATTAACCATAAAGCTTGGTTTAGTTTTCTGTGTAGGCTACTGTTTCCTGTTCTATCATTTGCTGAGGGTTGTTTAAAGGAGCTTTTGGCGATATGATCGCCTTGGTTGATAATTGTTTTTTTTTATAAATATACAATGAAATCCCTAGCAATATACAGCAATAAAGCCTAAATAAATTAACAATAAAACGCAAGCTGTCCTTAAAGGAATACTAATATAGCAAAGACTGTATAGTAGATAAAAATGCTTGGGATTAAACTGCCGTTTCATGCAGGCTATTCTAATATGAATTACTTAGAACATGAATATTGTTAATGCTATATTATATTGCATTGTATTGCTTCACAGACAAATGAAGATAGTAATTCAAGTACCAAACCAATGGATATATTTAAAAGAGCATAGCCTGTGAGTTTCTTGCCAGTTCTTCTTACAGAGCGGTGGCTCGGAACTGGCACTTAGATTCACTTTCACTTAAATATTTTTTTTTTTAAATTGTTTTGTTGTATATTTGAATCTAAGCTTCGTGATTTCAGTGTAATAATATTTCGATTGTTATTTCTCTTTGATTTTAAAGTTTTCAAGTACTATGTACTAGTTTATGAAATAAATTATACATGTTTTTTTATATATATTATTATGATCAGAAGAATTGTATCTATATCATCATCATCATCTCAGCCCATATACGTCCCACTACTGAGCACGGGCCTCCTCTCACATATCAAGGTGAGAGGGTATTGGGTCATACTCCACCACGCTGACCCAGTGCGGATTGGCGGAGGCAGGTGTATGGCGTCCTGCTGTTAGAACTTTTCAAGCCGCCCAATAGGCTTCTAACATGGCTTAACGACTACCACATTTAGCGATAACTGGGACCAACGGCTTAACGTGCCTTCCGAAGCACGGAAGCGCTCGATATTAAATGCCACACAAACGGTCACCCATCCAAGGACTGACCTCTGTAAACTCTGCTGTACTTCGGTGATCATTTCCGACCACCTAGCACCGCAAGGCTACGAGCGCTTCTGTATAGTTATCGGTATACCGGATCCTAATTCCAAAGATCGAATCAAACTCAGGACAAAATATATGTATGCATGAACATCGATATTTGTATTGGGAATGGATGTTTTCTATATATGTACACAAACAGTGTTTTAGTCCAGTACCCCTAGCGCAAGCTGATGATTTTGGACTATATGTGGCTGCGTTAAATGTCCAGAATTAAAATAAAAAGTCTCCTTACCAAAGAACCTACCTTACTTGGTTCGAGTGCTGATATTTGACGACCGATATGAGAGTCATACAGAGGTCGTGGGTTCGATTCCCACACAGGACAAATCTTTGTGTGCATTTGTTCTGGTCTGGGTGTTTTCTATCAAATATTAAGTATATATTTACAAAATAAAAAAAAAATTGTATGTTCATCCGTTATTGCGTATCCATAACACAAGTTCTTAATGATACTTATCATGGAACTAAATAATTGGTGGAAGTGTCAAAAATATTTATTTATTTATTTATATACCTGCACTATGTGAAAGCGGTTCCTTACCACTTGTCGACCGAGACACCTAGGGAAGAGGCGAAATTTGTGTTCTATTTTTGTTAAAAAAAAAATATTTTAATATAATCGTAAGGCACGTTACGTTTGCGCTTGTAGTGTGAATGTCATACATCGATTGGCGAGGTTTTGAACCCACTGTCATCTTGCACTGAACCGGACAATTAACAATGCGACATTCTAAAATTAGTAGCTTGTTGTGAAAAAATTATATTGAGTATTAACTTTATTTAATTTCATACCGCATATAGTTTGACTGAACCTGAGATCAAATTGGAAAGTTGTACCACAGAGTAATAATAGTGTACAATTAAGAGGTATAAACAATACTAATTACTAACAGTTATTTCAGTTATTAGAAGTCCACTGCTAAAGACTTCCCATTTGCTTTTTTATTTCGATCGATCTCGAGCCGCCTGCCTCTACCGGAATAAATGAATGAATGAATGAATGAATGAATGAATGAATGAATGAATGAATGAATGAATGAATGAATGAATGAATGAATGAATGAATGAATGAATGAATGAATGAATGAATGAATGAATGAATGAATGAATGAATGAATGAATGAATGAATGAATGAATGAATGAATGAATGAATGAATGAATGAATGAATGAATGAATGAATGAATGAATGAATGAATGAATGAATGAATGAATGAATGAAACACTTTATTGTACACTAAATATAAAAAAGTAATCAAATCACATAAACAAATATATGGTACAATGCGCGGCTTTATTGCTAACAACAATTTCTTCCAGGTAACCTGAGGGTTGACAGGAAACAATGAATAAAAAATAATGATATAGAGTAGATGATAGCCTCCATAACGTCAAATAAATACGATAATAATAGCACCCTCTCTTGATAGCCTGCATAGATCCTATGTAAGACCTATCGGTTTTGGAACTCTTTCAGTTCCCGGTTCCCAGTTTCTATAAACCTAGTCACAAGTAGGTGCGCTTATTACTGTGCCTGTCCTTCGATATGCTAAGGATCTATCGGATGATCAGTGCTGCTATATAATACATACATAATGTCACGCCTCTTTCCCGTAGCAGTAGGCAGAGATCACATCCTTTTTCTTGCTACGATCTTGGAACACACTCTTAGCTTCATTCATTCTTACTAACCTTCTCATACACGCCTGTCGGCTTAGGGTACTTTTGACCTATCTTCTCCAATATTTTGGTCTAAATAATACGAGCTTTGTAAAGTAGTGCAGCGATTTGGGCTAACCGTCCTAAAAAATTTTTTTTTTTCGATTACCTTAAAACCGACTTGTATACATGCCTAATGATTAATTATATATAATAATCATAATCACAGCCCATTAACGTCCCACTACTGAGAACGAGCCTCCTCTCACATATCAAGGTGTGAGGGTATTGGGTCATACTCCACCACGCTGACCCAGTGCGGATTGACGGAGGCAGGTGTATGGCGTCCTGTTGTTAGAGTTTTTCAAGCCGCCCATTAGGCCTCTAACATGGCTTAACGACTACCACATTTAGTGATAACCGGGACCAACGGCTTAACGTGCCTTCCGAAGCACGGAAGCGCTCGATATCAAATGCCACACATACGGTCACCCATCCAAGGATTGACCTCTGTAAACTCTGCTGTACTTCGGTGATCGTTTCCGACCACCGAGCACCGCAGAGCTACGAGCGCTTTATGATTTATTAATTCAACCATATTTGTTATATAGTTGAGGCAATGTCCACTTGTAGCACGTAGATCTCTAAATAAAACGTGTGCTTTGGTGATAGTGGCTCGGTGGCGAGCCCTACGTCCACCTGGAACTCCTATAGTTTTAGTTGGCGCCAAAGTTGCTTTCACAGTAAGTTGAATGATGTTTTTTTTGCTGCTGAAATTTTAAATGAATGAATGAATGAACACTTTATTGTACACTAAATATAAAAAAGTAATAAAATCACATAAACAAATATATGGTACAATGGGCGGCCTTATTGCTAACAGCAATTTCTTCCAGGGCAACCTTAGGATGGACAGGAAACAAAGAATAAAAAATAATGATATAGAATATTTTATTTTATATTCTTTATTTTAAATATATATGTGAAAACATATCTTTTACCAGTTTATTAAGACACATGTTAACTTAAGAATTTGTATGTATTTTGTTTCTCATGTATTCTGATTTCTTTCTCTTTTTTATTGCCTACGACGTTTTTGCATTCTAAAGCTTAGAATAATATGTGAACAATGTTACTGGTTATAAAATTATTTAATACATTTCAGTCATATGCTGTACACTAGCTTTAAGTGTTGTTAGTAATATATATTGTGTAACTGTAGTTTGTTCCTAATAAATATATTTAAAAAAAAAAACATTATCACCTGTATCATGTCTATGCTGTGTCAGTACCGACCTTCTCGGAAACATAAAAAGTGCTACCGTGCAGTAAAAAGTTGTGATAAACAATATAAAAACTGGAATACAATCGCGGAATCTTATTTAACGCACTGTTTCACTGCTGCGCACGAGTACGCTGCTTAGCACTGGTTTTTATACATACATAGATATCATAATATCACGCCTGTTTCCCCGAAGGGGTAGGCAGAGGTGTGTTACGCCTACATTTTCCAGTTATATTGTTGGTCCCACGTAATAGTTGGCGAGCCTATTGCCGTTTACCGGGAACTTCTATGTTCGCCAGAGCCTCGTCCGTTGATCGGCAGGTGCACCACTTGCAGGTGAGGTTAGCTTGGGCTCCTTAGATCTTGGTAGGAACCCTATTGGTTTTCATAGGTGGAGGGCCTTATTTAGTCCTGATGTTATACAGAGAAAGAAGGCTTTACGGGTTGCGTCTAACATATAAGGTTATATATCATCTATAGTTACAGTATCATCATTGTCCTAGCACTATCCCGGTTTTGTTCTTAACTTACGCTTAGGGCCAAGGGTCTGTTTACTAATATAACCAAATATGGCTATGTTTTAGTTATTACGTAGCGTCTGACGTCCAGTTTAATTGCCTAAATTTTGGAGTCATGAGCGTCAGAGTCGTCATGTTTTGTACCGTATTTAACTAACGTATTTTGTTTAAATAAATATTAAATAACTAGGTGAGAGCAGCCCGAGTGGAGCCAACGTTGCGTGCGTGGTATACGAGTATATGATATAGTCCCGGTTCCTTGAGTGGGTGCGTTTTTTTACCATAATTTTTCTCTGATATGGAGCGCTCTTATTTTTCTTTGGACTGCATCGACTGCTTATCGTCATCATGGATGTGCTCATTTTGACAGGTCACAAACAGGTTTTGACAGGTTTGTAAAACTTAAAAGAGTTTATGTTGGCATCTTACTGCATAAAATTACATATACTTTTTATATGAAATAAATAAATACATAAAAATTTAAAGAAAAAAGGTCGCATTATAAGGACGCAGCAATGAAACAGCGCCTTTATAACTGAATATTTTATTGTTTATAGCCGTTTGGATAGTAAAAGGAAGTATTACGACGTATAATTAGTCGGTAGTAATCTCGGTTCTCGCTAATTTTGAGGTCATTCTCAACAATATTAAGAAGACAATAAAATAAAATAAAATTTTAGTATTCGTAACATTGACCGCGGAAAGGGAATTTTGGATTTTGCTTTCGTATGTTTTGAAAGAAGCGCTTGTAGTTCTGCCATGGAGACGATTATCGAAGTTAAGCAGTGTTTTCAGAACTTACTCCTGCGTTAGGTGACCGTTTGTAAGGCTATTTATCAATAGAGCATTTCCGTAAAATTTCAAGGTACAGCTATACAGGTGTATAGAGATCCTACTAACCACTAAGGAGCCCAAGCCAACCTCACCTGCAAGTGGTGCACCTGCCGATCAACGGACGAGGCTCTGGCGAACGTAACAGTGCCCGATAAGCGGCAATATGCTCGCTACCTATTACGTGGGCCCAACTATATAATGTGGGCGTATAATATGTGTGTGCCTACCTCTAGGAGCGTGCGTGCGTGCGTGCGTGCGTGCGTGCGTGCGTGCGTGCGTGCGTGCGTGCGTACAGTACAAAGCGCATCCACTCATGACGGCCTGCTAAAATGCCGTTTCACGCCCCGCTTAAAAGACCCGGGATCATAGGAAATAGGAAACACATGAGCCGGCAGCGAATTCCAGAGCTTAGTGGTCTTGCTCAGAAACGACTTCCCAAATTTCTTGGTTCGAGTGCTGATAGTCTGCACAGTATGAGGATGGTTTCTAAGACCAGCACGTGTTGTTCGGAAGAGGAAAGGAGCGGGCGGGATGAGATCGAAAAGCTTCTAAATCTAAAGTACGCAACGGATTATGATGCGGTATCTTTTAGTTTGTAGAGGATTCAAGTGGAAAGTCTATACATAGGTCACGCGTACGAAGCCGCTTGTGTAGTAGGCGGCACGAAAGTCTAGCGCTGACCGTTGCTGCGCAGTAGCTGAAAATAAGGTATCGCAAGGGAGAGAAAGGGCGTGCGTAAGCGCTCATTGGCTCTCCAGTCGTACTCTCTCACTCACTCTATGCGCAGCTATCCCTTCCAAATTTTGTTCATCGCTAGACTTACGTGCCGCTACCTATAACAGTACAATAAAATAACTTAATACAGATCTCTCTCTTTTTTATATAAATTTTTTGGTTGCAAAATCCAGTTGACAAACTTTACAAGTTCACGCTCGTCGCCCAATAAAAATACCAAATATAGAAGATGGTTGTGCCGTCGGTAAAATCGCCTTACTTTATAGTGCGATATTAAGAACAGCTTATTAAAATTTACAAGCGTCGTGTGGCCACAGACTAAACGAATAATATTTGGATATGTGGATATTTTTAGAGTGACCATTATTTTTGGACCCCAAGCCAACCTCACCTGCAAGTGGTGCACCTGCCGATTAACGGACGGAGCTCTGGCTAACAGAGAAGTGCCCGGTCAGCGGCAATAGGCTCGTCACCTATTACGTGGGAACAACAACACGATTGGCGAAGTGTGGGCGTATAATATGCCTCTGCCTACCCCTTAGGGGAAACAGGCTTGATTTTATGTATGTATGTATGTATTTATTTATAGTGTCGTGTGATAGCGCCTCCTTTAAAGAAATATTATATCAAGTCAAATATTATTTCCAAAAGTGTCGTAGAAGACGGCTAAGGGAATTGTTTCTCGTCTACTGTCTGTGTCGGCGGTGGGGGGGCTGAGTACCTCCCGGTAGGGCGCAGGACGCGCTAGGGAAAAGGTAACACCCAGAGATTGGCGACTCTGGGTGCCCTTGGTACTGACTACCGAGGGGGAAACTAAGAGGGATCTGTGGAGGGCGCAGCGGGCGGGCCAGAAGGGCCCGCCAAGCAGCGCCAGGAGGGTCTTAGGCAGCGGGGGCAGGAGGCCCTTGCTATCTAATCATAGACCCTCCGAGAAGTCGGCCACACACGCTATGGTCGTACAAGGAGGTAGGAATTGGCCGCAGGCAAGGTGTCAGACGCTGCAACCCAGGTACTGGCTCCCGCCTTTTTCCCAACAAGCAGCGGGCGTCGTCGGAAGATTTTTAGTGGGTATCATTGCTGGCAGTCGCGTCTGCCGGTGGTGAGTCCCACACCCCCTTTCGGCCCCCTTTTTCCGGAAGGCAGTGCGTAAATGCATTTTGTTACAGACGTAACACAACAAAAAGGATTAGCTACCTCCCTTCTCGGTCCCCCCATTGGCCAGGAGGCAGTGCGTAATCAAATCAGCACTTTTTTTACTGACGATAATAAAACGGGCTAGCCACCTCTCACCAATTGACAGGTTTCATTCAGAGATCTCTCTGCTAAAAATGAACTTAGCACTTGATGAATAACTTTAAAGATATCTTTCTAGAGGATACCTGCCTACCTATTGCTGAGTATAGCTCTTCCATATTGCACCATTACCATTAGTTTTGAGCTTTTCCTTGCCAGGTCTGCCCCGCTGCTTTGGCAAATCGTCAGACCCGCTAGCTGACGGTCAACCAACACTCCGTTACGTTCTCAAGAGCCATTCTAAGTCCAGAACTCATCGTCACATGTAGCCCTCTTATTTCGGGACTTTTGCAAGGGTTACCGCGGCCTGGGTACGTAGCAGGCTCAAAAGAAGGAACATGGATGGTTTTTAGCCAGTAGAAGTCTGACACACCCTCCCGCTGCAACTACAGCTGGGGAAGGTCATTTGATGATTTTCCATTCAAAAAAAAAAAAGCCCTCTTATACTTCAACTACACAATATTTATTGCAAATCACAATACACTTAGATAGAATTTAATACCTTGTACCTATGTATTAAATTCTATCCAAGTTTAATGTGTTTTGCAATAAATGATTGTGAGCGTAGACAACTGCCATTTTTGTACAGTTTACGTGCCGCCGTATCTGTTTAGCCTGTGGTATGTATCCTGTCCGCCCGTGTTAATTGCACCTTATCTGTGTCGATATCTCAGTGGTTTTTTTGTCGTAAATCTAATTGTTTATGGCGGTTCGGAGCCAACATTGTGGAGATTACATCTCTGGTACTTTCCATCTTTTTAAGACATTTGTCTGTACTCTAATACATTGTAATAAGAGTTAATTTAGAGCTGATACCTTAAAATGTCAGAGTTTGCTCGTACGTGCCGACTGGTCGTTGCGGTTTTTTTTGCTGTGATTTGGTTTCGAAATGCGTTCGGTTTGAATGTCGGCGTGCTTTGGTCGTGTTGGGTGTGAGAGGCGAAATTGGAAGGCGGCTAGGATATATGTGGGGTTTGTGGATAGGTTCCGTAGTTGGGTGATACTATAAAGTCTTATGATTATATTTGTCCAATAATTATGAAAAGGCTTTATTCAATTTGGGTTTTGGGAGAGCTCTTACTACAGTCTACTAAAGTTACTTACCAATTGATAATTTAAAAGAGCATAGCCTGTAAGTTTCTTGCTAGTAAAAGCAGTGGCTCGGAACTGGCACTTAAATTTAGTTACACTTAAATATCTTTGTATTTTTTTGCATGTAAGTGAATCAAGCTTCGTGATCTAAGTGTAATCATATTTCGATTGATTTTTTTTATTTAATTTTGACGTTTTTTGCGGCAGGATCTTGAGTGGAGAAGTTAAGCTAAAAACTTGTTATATTTGACTTCCCGCCAATAAATCTTACCTGTCTAAGTATATGCAAGGCAAAATTTTTCCGATTTTTATTTGGATATTTTCGAGTTTTATCTAGTTAGATAAGCAAATAAAAGACTGATAACATTTACTAGTTAACTTTATAGGACGAAGTAAAAACTGTCTATTTTTGCATAATTAAGGCACTAAGGCACACCTTGATATGTGAGAGGAGGCTCGTGCTCAGTAGTGGGACGTTAATGGGCTGATGATGAAGGCACTAATTGAATATAGATGCGTCTAATATAGGTTATTCTAATTCGTTCATAACTAATTAAGTATTAATTTATGGGACTTGAAAGATATTCCAATCGATAGATCTCGAAATTTGACACTAGTTGACAATAAAATGGTAAATAGGGATCCTACCAAGACCTAAGGAGCCCAAGCCAACCTCACCTGAGCCCAAGCCAAGCTCAACCTAAACTGCCGATCAACGGACGAGGCTCTGGCGAAAATAACAGTGCCCGGTAAGCGGCAATAGGCTCGCCACCTATTACTTGGGACCAACTATATAATTGGCGAAATGTGGGCGTATAGTATGCATCTACCTGCCCCTTCGGGGAAACAGGCGCATGTATGTATGTTTAAACAGGCGTATGTATGTATTAATAAGTAGATATCCGTTTTTATAGAAAGTTAATCATAATCTTTGTGTGACTGTTGCACACAATGGCAAAGCTATTGTAGTCCTCGAAAGAAATAATAATAAGATTTATATGTATGTAAAATTTTAGGTAGGTTAAATATATTTTTGTAGTTTTTTTTCTTTTACTTGGATCTGTAATTAAATTTAATCCCGTACTTAACCTAATTTACAACTGCTAGGGTTGGCTGGTAGAGATCTCTCCATTAGTCCACCCTTGTACTTTTGTTTTTAAATACTATTTTTGTAATGTGATTATGTTTTTATGTGCAATAAATAATAAATAAATAAAATAAATATTCTCTTACAATCCCACCAATTATTTAGTTCCAAGATAAGTATCATTAAGAACTTGTGTTATGGATACTAAATAACGGATAAACATACATAAATACTTTTTTTTTGTAAATACATACTTAATATACATAGGAGAACACCCAGACCAGAGAAAATATTCATGTTCATGAACACAAAGATTTGTCCTGTGTCGAACCCACGACCTCTCGAGTGAAGTGCAGGTATACTGACCTCCACGCCATATCGGTCGCAATAAAGGATTAATATTAATCTTAGCCTATTTAGGTCTCACTACTGAGCACGAGCCTTCTCTCCTAAGGGGGTGAGAGGGACTCGAGTCATCTTCCACCAGCAATGAGGATTGGGGTCGAAAAAAACATTTTTTTCTTGTTTGACATGGACTTACTCGTTTGAAGTATTTGACAATTTCAAGTGATTTGATAATTCAAGTTATTTGCATGAATTCAGCATTATTTACCGTTTTTGTCATTAGGTCATAGTTAAAGTCTGTGGTTATTTTTGTAGATTTTGCAGCGGGAATATCCGACAAATATCGAAAAAGTGTTATAATTATTTCAAGGTAGCGTTTTTTTGCGGTTTTCCAGTTAATATAAAAAATAACAATAAAAAATCTTTTTTGCTTCATTTGGTACAAAGGATCTTAGACTTATAGATAGATAGATAGATAAAACGTTTATTTCCTTTAAATAATACAAGTTACATGAAAACATATCACACAAAACCGTTTGACTGGTTTGTCTGTGGGTCACAGTCTCTTTTAAACTCTATATTTTATACTTTATAAAGGTATCAATCAAATGAGCCCTGCAAAAGGGCATTACAGTAAAAAATTAAATTTAAAAATAAAAACCTAAAAATAGTGGCTGACAAACACAAGTATTCAATTTATACATTATATATAAATATTGTAGTATGTTATACAAATTGTTAGCAGTACTGAACTGAATTGCCCTTAGTACTGAATTGGTCTACGCGAGGTATTAATTCTCTACAAAATTGTTAGTTGAAAGTAGCAAGTAAGCTGGCTTGTAGTGAATGCGGCTCCGACCTAATGGTGCCGCCCGCGCCCATACGACCCCTCTCCATAACTATAGGTGATGCTTTCAGGTGTCGCCTTGTACAGGCGCCGACCTATCGTTATATGGCGGTAGGTACTTTTCAAAGTCAAATATAAAGTCAAATTCAAAGACAAAATCATTTATTCAATTTTGGCTTAATAGAGCTCTTATGAAGGTACAAACTAGCGATATACTGAATTTGTATTATTTCTATTATCAGAAACAGCTAGGTTGATTTTGACGATATATAATAATATGTCGCAGGCAATTTATATTATTGTAGAAAGCGACGTTTTACGAAACGACTAGACAAATTATAAAAGTATGGTCAATAATGTTTGATTTCTTAATCAAACTCACATATTAGTTTACTTATATGTGTTTCATTAGAGTTATTGATACATTGAATGTGATTTAATAATGAGTACCGCTGAAGAATTAATCCGTATTCTGGAAGGTGAAGAAGACCGTGGAGTCTCCAGTCCGCACAGGGTCCGCGTGGTGACGCATAACCTTGATCTTTTTACCTTGGTCTTTTTTACCTTGGTTTGTCGTTGGACATTATTTTCCTGAGATGATGAAACCTTTATGATATGAGTGTTAATGGCTAAAACAATAGTGCAGTTTCCATTACAAGTTGCCACGACATTTATATACTAAAAATTACAAGGTATAGCGAACTAAATACTAAAAAACACATTTTGTTAATCCCTATGTTGAGTTTAAGCTTAACAAGTATAATTGATTCCCTTTGACTTCTTGTAGGGAAAGTCATGTCTGTAGTGCTGTTTTATTTTCTAAAATTTGTGATATTTCGAACATTAATGTTTCATTTTCATTTCATTTCATTTTCAACAAAACAGTGCCAACATCACTTTACAAATTCTCTAAAGAAGTCCATGTGAGATCTTAGCATAGTCCCACATCATTACTGAGGATTCAAGGGGTGTAGGGGGAGGACATCTCATTTACCATTTTCACCACCACTGATTCTCATTTACTATAATTTGTATATTATTAATATATCTCTTACTTGCCTCTGGCTAAATGTGCAAAAAGCACAAGCCATTATTTAAAAGAAAAAAAAAAGATTCCCTTATAAAGGCTCTAATTGGTTTCACAGGAAAAAGACATGACCGACCCCAAAGAACTGGAGCTCGCCAAACAGCTCAGCGACTGCTTGTCCATCGCCCTGGACTCCGTGCTGTGTGTGACCAGGCTTCACGAGGAGAGGATGCTGCCCGATGACTTCACCGACCTTGGTCTCCTGCCGGGGATGAGGAGCAGGGCACATGCTCTCATCAGGTCAGTGGATATTGTTAAATATAGGGTCAATATAAAGCTTCGTAGGTTTAGTAAGATGAAGTGGGCAGTGACATATCTGCCATAGGACCAATAACCGCTGGGGCTCTCGAGGAGAGGGCCAAGCCTGCCGGGGTTGCGAGACTGTTACACTTACACATAATTATTTTACTTATATGTTTCTGCGGCGGTAGCGTCATGCGTCGGGTCGTTACGCTCCCTAAAAAATGGTTGAGCGTAACGCGTCTGCTCATGTCTACTATGTTTATCCGTAATTATGTTAATATTGCTAGAAAGAGTTTTGTCTGCCTTTCTTTTAATTCTTGTGACTGCAGAACAAAATTGTTTTATTATTATGTATTTTAATTGTAACTGGCGGGAGAAAAAACCAACCTTGACGATTTTCTTGCCCGTTATTTTACGATCAAGCTCCCGCCCGCAGTGAATGGGCGCGCTAGTTTATAAGTATGACATTCATAAGAGCTCTATTGAGCCAAACTTGAATAAATGTTTTTTTTAATAAATGATTTGATTTGTTAATAAGGGTTACTGCTGCCCGGGACATAGCAAGCTCGACAACGAACACTGATGGCTTTCAATCAGTGAAAGTCTGCATTTTAGCAGGCCGTTATGAATAGGTGCGCCTTGTACCTTTCTTATTTCACGATATGAAGCGCCCAACAGCTAGGTGCAGCGACGACATAATAAATAAATTGGAAAATAGTTTACACACTAGAAAAAACAGGTGTAAAGGGAACCTAACAACATCTAAGGAGCCCAGGCCAACCTCACCTGCAAGTGGTGCACCTGCTGATCAACAGACGAGGCTCTGGCGAACGTAACAGACTCCGGTTAGCGGCAATAGGCCACGTATTACGTGGTAACAACAATATATTCAATTCAATTAATGTATTCCCATCTACGTGTACCTAAGGTCTTAAGTGGCGTATAAGGTTCATATATTATAAAGTCTTAAAACACAGATATTTTAATACCTATTTAAACATTTGTGTGCTTAGGTGATAAAAAAAGATTTGTTAGAAAAAATCATATCCACGGCCACTATATTCACAGTACGGAAAAATAGACCAAAAATACATGCAAGAAGGTTATAAGTGGCGAAGCGTGCTCGTATAATATGCCTGATATGTTTCGGGGAAACAGGCTTGAAAGTATGTATATGTTACCGGCCAAACCCGATTTTAGGACAAACTAGTATAGCCTAGTCCAAACTACTTTAGATGGGCTGCATAAAATGTTTTTTAAAGGTAAGAAAAATCATTTTATTAGAATAGTTGCAGCCCACCTAAATTAGTTCGGACTAGGCCATTCTAGTTTGTCCTAAAATCGGGTTTGGCCGGTAACATATATATGTATAAAATAAAATAAATAAATAAATATTCTCTTACAATCACACCAATTATTTAGTTCCAAGATAAGTATCATTAAGAACTTGTGTTATGGATACTAAAGAACGGATAAACATACTTAAATACCTTTTTTTTTGTAAATATATACTTAATATACATAGGAAAACACCCAGACCAGAACAAATATTCATGTTCATGCACACAAAGATTTGTCCTGTGTGGGAATCGAACCCACGACCTCTGGAATGAAATGCAGGTATACTGACCTCCACGCCATATTGGTCGTCAAAATGTCAAATGTATGTATGTATTTTTTTTTCAAAATACAAAAAAAAAGCAATAAGTAAAAAATCTCAATAGTAACCAATCAAGTGGTCTTAGGAACCTTGGTATTCTATAAAAATTTATAGCTTTATTTGAAAAGTAAATACGATATGTCCCTGACAATTTGATATTGTTGTCAATACTGGAGCCAACATTGACTCGCAGTGCGCGTTTCTGGATACTGTACAAACACGGCACCCTTCGCCAAAATTGATCTCCAGCAGGCGTCATCGGAACTAGGGATGGGGGCGGCATTATTAAGAGAAACTCAAGTTTAAAAGTAAAAGTAAAAAGTTCTTTATTTCATAAACTATTACATAGCACTTGAAAACGTCAAAACAATATAAAAATTGAAAAAAAATATATATCAACCCTGAAATCACGAAGCTTAGATTCACTTACATGCAAATAAATAAAAATTAGGTGTAAGTGAATCTAAGTGCCAGTTCCGAGCCTCCGCTCTGTGAGAAGAACTGACAAGAAACTCACAGGCTATGCTCTTTTAAATTATTTTTGTTACATGACACACACAGTGTAAATTTGATGATACTGAAAGGGTCCCCCGAAGCTGTAACCAATAAAGTAGCACTAAGGGAACCTTCCATCACAGTCAAGTAATTATGTATTGTGAAACTGAGCTGAGCCTGTACAATAAGGGATGGTCACGACAATGATCTGGTTGACTTTTTATTCTAATATACACATACAAGTTGAAAATGTTAAGCCCAAGCTTGTTTATCCGATAAGTAATCATTAACAGCATAATACCCCTTTTGAAGAAACTGCTTTTTAACTACAGTTTTAAAAGTTGCCAATGGTAGATCAATTATTTCCTGCGGAATTTTATTAAAAAATCTGATACTATTACCCAAAAATGAATTTTTTGTTTTGTGAAGTCGACAATTTGGCAGAGAGAGCTTATTTCTATTCCTAGTATTAAAATTATGTACTTTTGAATTTTTATCAAATGTATTAATGTTTTTGCGAACATACATTATATTATCAAATATATACTGAGATGCAACCGTTAATATGTTAATTCTTTTAAACATCTCTCTAAGAGAATCTCTGGACTTAAGATTATAGATAGCTCTTATGGCGCGCTTTTGTAGTACAAATATATTATGTATGTCCGCAGCAGATCCCCACAATAACATACCATATGACATAATGCTATGAAAATAGCTAAAATAAACTAATCTAGCTGTTTCTTCGTCTGTTATGAGTCTTATCTTTTTGATGGCATAGCATGCTGAGCTAAGCCTTCCGGACAAATCCATTATATGGGGGTTCCACTGCAATTTAAAATCAATATTGATGCCTAAGAACTTTGTGTCATTTAATAACTCGATATTCTTGCCATTCATTTTCAAGTTAGTTGAGACTTTTGTAACATTAGGCAATGAGAACTTTATACATTTAGTTTTACTTGCGTTAAGAGATAGATTGTTAACCGTAAACCAATGTAAAACCTTCGCAAGAGCATTATTTATCACGTCAGAATGATCCTTGCCTCTGTTCACTTTAAATATCAGAGACGTATCGTCAGCAAACAAAACTGTTTCGCACAGATCTCTAGTATAGAAAGGTAGATCGTTAATATAAATTAGAAACAATAAAGGGCCTAAAATCGAACCTTGTGGAACTCCCATAAGCAATGGCGCGCCAGAAGACTCGACTCTATTAATAACTACTTTTTGAGTTCTGTCACTCAAGTAAGATTTAATTAATTTTAAAGAATTACTATTAACACCATAATATGTCAATTTAGCTAACAAAGTAGGATGGTCAACGCAATCGAATGCCTTCGAAAGATCACAAAATACTCCAATCGCATCCTGCCTGTCCTCCCAGGCGTCAAATATATGCTTCATTAGGGCTACACCAGCATCTGTAGTGGATTTACTCTTAGTGAAACCATACTGCTGAGAATGAAATAAGGAATTCAGAGAGAAATGACAAAGTAATTGGTTAAAAATAACTTTTTCAAATATTTTACTAAGAGCTGGGAGTACTGATATTGGTCTATAGTTAGTAGGATCAGACTTCTCACCAGCTTTAAAAAGAGGTATTACTTTACTGTATTTCATTAAACTTGGAAATGAACCATCATCAATACATTGATTAAAGATGACTGCCAACTGAGGAGCAATAATATTAATGATAGATTTAATAATGTTGGTTGAGATTCCCCATAAATCCTCAGTTAATTTTAAATTTATTGTATTAAAAGTATTAACTATTGTAGAGCCATCAATATGTCTAAAACTAAATAATTCACTACAAAGAGGTACATTGTCTTCAAGAAGAAAGACTGCACGCTGAGTAGAGGAGTCAAGTGCTTGAGTTGTCTCTAATGGTATATTCACAAAGAATTTCCGAAATGCGTTGGCCACCTCTTCTTCTTCTACAATATCTTTATCATCGACTTTAAGAGTTATCATGCTATGATTATTCTTGTATTTTCCAGATTCTTGGTTTATGACATTCCATGTAGCTTTAATTTTATTTTTGGAATTCATAATTTTATTTTTAAGATGCATTGACTTAGCAGTGGTGCAAACAAGTTTGAACAATTTTGAATAATTTCTAACATATTGAATAAAATTTGAATCTGTTGAAGTACTTTTTTCTCTATATAAATCAAAAAGTTTCTTCCTACTTTTATAAATTCCGGGAGTAGCCCAATCACAAAACTTCCTTTTGTTTGAAATTTCCACACTTTTCAGCTTAAAGTTATTCTTAAATTCTTGTTGTACAATTCCGAACAATTTATCATAATTTATAGCGGAATTGTTTTCTAACGTGGTAAGCTTTTCGTTGACATTGCTTTGAAATTTCAAAACCAGATTCTTTGTTATTGGTCTAATTAATATTTTTTTAGTTACATTTTGAAAATTATATTCAAAACTAATAATCTGTCCACTGTGGTCGGAAGTTACGCCATACTCAATTGATTTATGTATAATAGTAAAATTACAAAAAATATTGTCTAAGCATGTTGAAGACGTAGGCGTAATTCTAGTGGGTTCAAGAAAAGAATTAAGTAAATTAAAAGACTTGAACAAATTCAAAAACCTAACTGATATTGAGGAAGATTCCAAAATATTAACATTAAAGTCACCACATACTATAACTTTTTTATTACTTTTGCATAAGGTTGCTAAAACATCCTCCATTGCAGTTTCAAACTGTTGATAATTGCCACTAGGCGGTCTATAAACACAAAACAATAAAATGGTTAAGCTCTGTACAAGACAATTCTAAAACACGTTCAACTGAAGATGTTTCAACATCCCTACGAGCCCTATTGTTTAAACTATTATGTACTAAAATAAGTGATCCACCTCTTATAGATTGTTTCCTGTGAAATGCACTAGCTACTTTATAATTTTGTAGTCCCAGTAGAGACTCATTAACATTTAGCCAATGCTCAGTTATACACATTACATGGATATTTAATGACTCTAATAACAAACTTAATTCTAGATCTTTGCCTGAAATGCCTTGAACATTCTGATGAAATAAATTTAAGAGCGGCTTTTCATTGGTCAATCTATTGCAAGAGAACTCCTCTATTGTCTTATGAGTAAATTTAAATTATTTGGAATTGATTCCAAGTTTGAATTATTAATAATGTTCTGCTCAATAAAAGCAGGTTTCACAGCCAAGTTTTTGGCTAAGTTAAAAAAGTAATAATATAGCGTAGAAGCTAATCGTTTTTTAATATATTTAGGTATGTAATAATTACCATTTGTCAAATAGAAATTAATACCTAAGTTATTTATATCAATAACATGAAATTTGTTATTGTAATAAAATGTCAAACTATCAATTGATAGATTTAAATTATATCTAACATAATTTTCTTTTTGAGATAAGCTCTTACTAAAAGGAAAAGAAAAGATAACTATTTTATTACAAGTGACCATAGACAATTTTTCTATATAGTAGGCAACAGTTTTTTTTGTGACTGTACCCCTATTAGCTATACAAATAATGACATTGGTATCCCTTGAAAATTGACTATTGATTATCTTTTCCATAATTACTTTAAATGAAGCCCCTGGCATACAATTGTTTGTTATATGTGATCCGGACTTGTTATAAAATAACTGACCAATGTCCTTTCCAGCTTCATCAGAAAACATTACATACTTTTGTGTATAGGCATAGCTTGAATTGACATTATTTAATTTTATTTCCGTGCTATCAATTTTTTTTAAATCTATATTCGTTGGCTTAATATTAGTTACCGCTAAATCACTGAAGGTGCAAACATGTTCTTGAATTGTTTTTTGAGCAAAGTTATAATTTTCTGTAATACTATCAAGAGAGGCTTGCAAATGCAAAATGTCAGACTGTAATTGTTTAATATCCCTTTCATGACTAGTTCTACTTATGTTTAACTTCTTCGCATATATTTCAATAGTGTCTAACAGGTCTAATCTTTCTTTCTTCCAAGCGACATTTTTCTTAAAACAGTTACTGTTTTTAACCATTCTCTCAGTTTTTCTTATAAATTTATTAACATTAATTTAGAAATATTACGAGTCTGAGACTCAAGTTTCAAGATAATACGATTCGAATGTTGAGAATTTAAAAACACACGCTCTTTCATCCAAATAAACTGAAAGACAGTTTCATGAACTATGATAGTAGCTATACAATACTAAAGCGTAAAACAGGCTTAAAAGTTACCAAACCATATCAGCAGAATATGCGAAAAATAATAATTAAAAAAAAAACAGATAATTCATGTCTTTCATTATGTTAAAAATAAATAAGACAAAATAGTAACCACTTGTCACACGTTCTCAAAAAAGGTAAATGCCTTTTTGGAATAAAAACATATATTTTATTTTACATGCACAGAAAGAAAGAAAATTACTTATTTTTGACTTAAATAGGATAGGAATAAATTCGTAAAAGATTTATAAAGTTTATAGTCTTAAAAAGGAAGGAAAGGAAAGAAAAAGACTCAAATGTTTCCCAACACTAGCATAACGTCATCTGTATCAACAGCGGTGTTTTGTGTCGCGCTGTGTGGCCGTGTGTCTGTCTGTCTGTTTGTTTGTGCGAAACTGAGGAACGGTCGAGACATTTGAGTACAGTACTGTGGTGTGCATTTGACTGTGTAGGGCGCTTGTTTGTTGATATACTCAATGCTATTTACAAACAGTAACATGATGTTATTTACATAAAACATATCATTTCAGACTTTATCGTGCATAGTACATAAATACCATATGGCATAAGTGTGCATACATACATAATGTCACGCCTCATTCCCGTAGGGGTAGGCAGAGATCACATCCTTCCACTTGCTACGATCTTGGCACACACTTTTAGCTTCATTCACACTCATTAACCTCCTCATACACGCCCGTTGGTTTAGGGTACTCTTGACCTGCCCTTTCTCTAATTTTTTTTGTATTTGGTCATGGAAGGTCTTACGTGGTCTTCCCCTCCCATCACTTCCAACCACTTGTCCATCATAAATCACTTTCGTTAATCTACTTTCATTCATCCTCTCAATATGACCAAACCATCTAAGCATACCTTTCCTTTCTCAATTTTTCTTCACTATGTCTTCTTTTACACATAAATGTGCAGTCATCAAAAATACATAAATATAAATATTTTCTGACAATTACATCAATTATTTAGTACCAAGATAAGTATCATTAAGAACTTGTGTTATGTATACTAAATAACGGATAAACATACATACATGTATATTTTTTGTAAATAGGTATTTCATATACATATGAAACACTCAGACCAGAACAAAATATTCATGTTTGTGCACATAAAGATTCGTCCTGTGTGGGAATCGAAGCCACGGCCTTAGGAGCGGAGTGCGTGTATACTCGCCTCCACGCCATATCGATCGTCGAAATCACAAACGAGACAGCAATATATGTCTCCTAATACTAATCGTCGTCTTTATCAACAGAGGCGTCGTGTGTCGCGATGCGTGGTCATGCGTCGGTCTGTCTGTGACCTGTGTGTACGTGTGATATTGAGAAGTGATTGAGACATTTAAGTACTGCCATGCTGATGTGGCAGTGTAGGGTAAAAAAGCTTAAAAAAGATAGATAGATACATAGATATACTCTTTATTGGCCAAGAAACTTAAAAACTACAGATTACAATATTAAAAGAAAAAAAATTTTAAGCCAATCTAGGCGGTCTTATCGCTAAAAGCGATCTCTTCCAGACAACCCGACGCAAAGGAGAGAAAAGGAAAGCAGTAGGCAGAGCACATAAACTTTAAAAATAATAAACACAAAAACTATTTGTTAAATATGAATAAAATACATTAAATATATATTTACATATATTATTTAAAAAACTGATACAAACAACTAATCAGATATATTCAAAAAGTAAGACTTCACCCGCTCCTTAAAAGAGTTTAATGTCTGAGCCTGTCTAATGGAAACAGGTAAGGAATTCCAGAGACGGATAGCCTGAAGGGTAAAGGACTCATGATATGTCTTAAAAAGTATGTATAGAAAAGCTTAAATTACCTATTTGTATTTACCCATAATCAGCACACTGGCAGCCGGGTGAAGTTAGGCATGTTCGATCTGGGTAGGTACTTTGTATCGATACACTGTATCGCAATGAATCGTAATACACTGTATCAATCTAAATATCGATTCAATAGATCTGATACGATTTTTTTGAATCGTTCCAGTATCGAATCAAGTATTAAAAAAAATTAACAAGTTGTATTTTTAACCATTTCAGTTTGTTTAAGAACAAAATTGTTTAAATAGGCCAATATTTGTAAGGTACTGTATTTACGTAATTCAATTCAATTCAATTCATTTATTTCCAAGAATATGGTATACAATATGGTGTTACAAATAATTATATGATGATCGGCATATTCTGCCACCGTCGGCGTGGAAATGTTAGATTTACATTCTGGTTTATATTACAATTAAATAAATCACATTTTACATTAAGTCCTCATAACAACTAATACTATATAAATTACATCTTTTATTCTAAAAATTCTGTAGTCGTATAAAAACATTCCTTAATTAATAATTTAAATAATATTTGCTTAAATTTTTTTTTTTAATTTATCCTTATCTTACTTGTATCGATCCATTAACGGATCGAAAGCTATTGTATCGATACAAAAATCGAGTGGATCGCATTGCTTTGTATAGATCCACACAAGTATCGGATCGGATCGAACACCCCTAATCGTAGTTCCAACCGCCGAACTTGCTGGTAATCGATTATTAGGCAAAATCGATTTCGAATTGATTCTGTCATATCGCCGGACACATGGAACTCGATACAAGATGGCAGAACGCCACGCCAGCCAAGTAGACACAAGTTTGGAAGGATTAACGTAATATTTGACTGTCTCTGTGTTTTTTTAAAATTATATTACAAATTTTAACATATTGGTAAAAATGTGTCATCGAAACGCAAAAAATAATTATTTAATTAATTGGTCGCTTCAGTAGTCTGCCAAGGTCATGAATAATGTATGGCATTCGGCAGATTCCCCGGTACGGATTGATGAACCTCAGAAAATTTAGATCTAGATGAAATAGCTGAAATTCATCGGATTCGGCGGTAGGGCCCCTGTACGCCGATGACGCTGGTGCCAAGCACTATCGTCGACTTTTACGACTCCTCGTGAGATGAGAGGCGATGGCACGATTCTAGGCCGGCACCAAACGGCCCCACACACCAGCTATACTATTTATTTAATAACATTCTCCCTACCCCTCCGCCCCTCTTGAATTAGAGAGCGGGGTGTTGTGAGAGCCAGTGCATTAGAGAAATTAGATTATGAGCTCAAGCCTCCCTCGGAGTTCAGCTAGTATTAAGGTTGGTTGTTATGTGGTGGTGTACTGAAAAGCATACGAGCGTAGCTTAAAAGTACACCTATATATATTTTTTAATTATGTCTTTCTTAGTCCAGCTTGCACAAGCTGTTGTCAAAGGTTAAATAGTATTAAAACTACAACTTATAGCTTTATACATGTTGTGTATGGAAGTTGAGGGTACTTGCTAAACATTCTTAGTTAATAATGTTAGTGTAGTATGGAGGTAGTTCCACCATGGGGTGTTCAACTATGGGTTGACGAAAAAGATGACGAGACGACTGTGAAACGGACTGGCGTGGTGCTACAGGAGGATAAGGTCTCTCTGTCACCTTCTTGGCACCTTACGTAGGGCAGGAAACAGTGGGGTTTAGTCGGTAGTCCCGGCCACTATCACCTCGGCCGGGGAGCCCGACATAGCTTTGTGCTGTCCCTGCGGCGCAAAGTATGCGTAAAGGCTTTACCACTATAAAAAAAAAGTATGGAGGTAGTTCATAATGTTTTCACTTTTACTGTGGTTTTTGCTACAAAGCTCAAAACAAGTATTTACCTAATTACTGTGTTTTATTGAACATAACAATACAAATATGTGAAATTTATTAAATTTAATGCCATACTAAACGCGTGTATAGATAGTTCAATATGCATTAATTGAGCAATATTGAACTCTATAGATTGGTGTTAAGAGCGTAGCCATGCGTCCTCGTGGATTGAACTATCTATAGCTGTCTTGCAAGTGACCCCTTTGCATAGTAAACCAACGACATATTTAGAACTTTCAGTAAAATTTCGGAAAAAAACATACATACATACATTCGTACATAATATCACGCCTGGTTCCCCGAAGGGGTAGGCAGAGGCATATTATACGCCCACGCTTCACCAATTATAGATGGTCCCACATAATAGCTGGCGAGCCTATTGCCGCTTGCCGGGCACTGTTATGTTCGCCAGAGCCTCGCCCGTTAATCGGCAGGTGCACCACTTGCAGGTGAGGTTGGCTTGGGCTTCTTAGGTCTTGGTAGGATTCCTATACACCTTAAGTTATACTTCTTAAGGGTTATAAAAATATATCCTGGGACTAAATCTATCAGACTTCATTCATATCAGATTCATGAAAGCGATATTTTAAACGCCCGGGCCTATCATGATCGGACTGACGATCGGTCGACGATATTCTAAAAATATAATTTGTAATTAGCATCAAGTTGATATTAAGTAGTTGATGTGTATTGATAATACTGTGTATTGATAATACTGTGTATTGATGGTACTGTGTATTGATAGTACTGTGTATTGATAGTACTGTGTATTGATAGTACTGTGTATTGATAATACAGTGTATTGATAATACTGTGTATTGATAAAACTATGTATTGATAATACTGTGTATTGATAAAACTGTGTATTGACAATACTGTGTATATAAAAGCTGTAAGTTTTCCCAAAATAAATTATTTTAACCCTTATACACGACAATTCTTATATTCCATTGAGAGCACAACATTTATAAAGCATGACAGCAGGTACATTGTGCGTGCTCACAATGAGCCTATACAGACAGGTTTGACACTAAGGCCCTATCAAACATCATTTAGGGTGAGTATAGGGATTAATTAAAATGGAATACCTGACGGGAGGATGGGGTGGGATTTCTTATACTGAGTGGTAGATCTTTTTGTGGCTTGACTTGGCACTTGCTGGTCTACTGGTCTCAGACGTCTGCTTAATTTTTTTAAATTCTGTAATTATTTATTTATAAATGAACCGAAGCTACAAAGACGGAAATTATTATAAAATTAATATTTGTAACTCACTTATGGTTATAGCGACACAGGCCTGCGAGCCTAGTGTAATAACCACTGTAATTCATTTCCTTTATATATGCTATATTGGTAAATAAACGATTATTATTATTAAATACTCCCAATGGAGAAGCGCTCGTAGCTCTGCGGTGCTAGGTGGTCGGAAACGATCACCGAAGTACAGCAGAGTTTACAGAGGTCAGTCCTTGGATGGGTGACCGATTGCATGGCATTTGATATAGAGCGCTTCCGTGCTTCGGAAGGCACGTTAAGCCGTTGGTCCCGGTTATCACTTAATGTGGTAGTCGTTAAGACATAATAGAGGCCTAATGGCTTGAAAATTTCTAACAGCAGGACGCCATACACCTGCCTCCGCCAATCCGCACTGGGTCAGTGTGGTGGAGTATGACCCAATACCCTCACACCTTGATATGTGAGAGGAGGCTTGTGCTCAGTAGTGGGACGTTAATGGGCTGACATGAATAGAGTATGATCTATAGAAAAAGCCAATATTCAGCAATGGACTTTATAAAGCTGATATGATGATGATGGTGACTGGTCTCAGTCCTCTTCTGATAGAAGTAAAGAGAAATTGATCCGTCTCATGTATGCTAAAGTAAGAGGAATGTGGTGTCAACACACACAGCCTATAAACGTCTAACTTTTGTCTTTAGGCCCCCTCTAACATACTATGGTACGAGGGACTCCGGTCGTTCGACTCAAAGCTGATGTTAGATTTTTTAATCCACAGGATAAGACCTCTCAGTTAATAAACCATTAAATTGCGATCCTAAGGAACCCTTTGGGAGCGCTTAAAATTGAATACCCTACTATATCTCACCTATCCAAAAACTGACCTCTGTACTTCTGTGACTTCTGAGTACTTAATACCGAAGATCTGAGAGCAATGTGTTTATTTATTAATAAAAACGTTAATGTGTAAAAAACATTGAGCAATCAAAATGTCATATGGTCATAACAAGGCCCGACAGTTGCATAGGCGTACCGTACTCCTTTGTAATCGTCGTGTCGCATGACGTCACCGTAGCACAAACGCGCCAATTCAACACGGCGGCAGCGACAACAAAACTACCCCCGGTACAGTTTAATTAATCATGACAAACAATGCGTTGGATTGAATGGGATATCAATACGGTTGGAAATTTTTTTTTCGAAAGCTGTTTCATTACAAAATTTTTACTTTCGAATCGATTTTAGTCAAACACACATACATACATTATATCACACCTGTTTGGCATAATATCACACCGATGAGCACACGCACAGAGAGAGAGTTTCAAATCAAAGTATACTCAGAAAAAATGGCGTTAGCCTCACAGATCACGGGTCATTAACTATCTCCCTATTTAACAGACACGTTTACATCAAAATAGATAAAATAAAATAAAATATACTTTATTGTTTTTAAGATCAACATGATCATTTAGATTCGTCAAACATTTACACAAAATGGAAAATCCATATATTTTTTTAACAGCAATGAAAGAAATATGTGCGGTACCATAATAAAGGAGTAAAAGCAAATGGGATCTTTGTCAGAATTTGTCAGTTTATCTCTCTGATATTTTTATTAAATATAACAGACGACCGATACGACATTTTGATATTTTCGTTCTGAGTTTCACACACACACTATCTCTGCTGTTTCCCCGAAGGGGAAGGCAGGGGCATATTAAATACCCACATTTCGCAAGTTATATGGTTAGTCTCACGTAATTGGTGGCGAGCCTATTGCTGCTGACCGGGAAGTTTTATTTTGGCCAGAGCCTCGTCTGTTGACCGGCAGGTGCACCACTTGCAAGGTGGCTTGGGCTCGTCAGATCTTGGTTGGAGGCCTTTATACTACAAGCCAAAGTAGGTCATAAAGTAAATTTTGTTATAAAAAATGTTATAAAGTTAAGAGTCTGGATTTGATCTTAAAGATCAATCAAAGATTTCAAAATTTTTGTAATCGAAAGTAAATTTTGCTTTTCATACCAAAATTTTCATAATTTCCATTTAGGTGGCGAATCTGATAGTTTTAATTATAAAAGAACATGTTATGAAAATTTAGTCACAGAATAACAAAATCAAAAATATCATCTATTTATAAAATATTTTTAAGAAAATCAGGTCGCAAATTTCGAAAATTCAGTAAAAATTATAATTTTTAAATGGCGTAACATGTAGGGCGTGATTCAAATAGCCGATATTTGTTTCTGAGATACCCTGTATATGTAAACTTGCGGACGAAACCGTGGTACTAAAATACTAAAATATACAAACATAAATAATCCTATTGAAACTCATCAGGATTACCAAGTCACGCTGAATAATTTCAATCACAAAATGCGAGTGTAAAACTGAGTAAACACAGCTACTAATGTCGCAGCATATGCGGTAGGCGTCGACAGGCGATCAATCTAATGCAATGGGTCGCTATCGATAATCGCTGGTAATCCGCTTGTGCAGAAACCCACCCCTTATTGCTGTGTGGGTTCGTTTAAGTACATGTTTGAGTTTTATATTTCACTAGAAGACGCTTAAGGTACTAAGTACTACTTGAGGACACTACAAATGGTAATTATAGTAAAGTAAGTAAAAGTGCAGCGCTCGTAGCTCCGCGGTGCTCGGTGGTCGGAAACAATCACCGAAGTAAAGCAAAAGTAAAGTAAAAAATAAAAAATTTATTTATACAAATAATTATATTTGAGAATTATAACCATGCCCGAGTGGAAGGGCGCATAATGTGAGCGGAGCGTAACGCAGTTTCTTCAGTGTCACCCGGCAAACCAATTTATAAGACGTTGTCACGTCAATACATAGTACTTGAAAACGTCATAATTAAAAATGAAAAAGAACAATCGAAATATTATTACACTAAATCACGAAGCTTAGATTCACTTACATGCAACAAAACAATTTAAAAACAAAAAATAATTAAGTGTAAGTGAATCAAGTGTCAGTTTACAGTGGTCAGTTCTTGGATGGGTGACCGTTTGTGTGGCATTTGATATTGAGCGCTTCCGTGCTTCGGAAGGCACGTTAAGCTGTTGGTCCCGGTTATCACTAAATGTGATAGTCGTTAAGCCATGTTAGAGGCCTAAATGGGCGGCTTGATAAATTCTAACAGCAGGACGCCATACACCTGCCTCCGCCAATCCGCACTGGGTCAGCGTGGTGGAGTAAGACCCAGTACCCTCGCACGTTGGTATGTGAGAGGAGGCTCGTGCTCAGTAGTGGGACGTTAATGGGCTGAGATGATGAAGTAAAAGTAGAAAGTTTCTTATTTCATAACCTATTACAAAGCACTTGAAAACTTGAATTAAATGGTTGTTTAATTTATAATATAAGAAAGATATGTGTTCCCATTTTAAATTGTGATACCCTTGCAGGGTTCATTTGAGGACAAAATATTATTTTTAAGACCTAATTGTACACCACATGAAACAATAAAGAATTATGATTATGATCAAAACAAAATAAAAATAAAAAAATCTAAATGTTGCTACAATGAAATCACGAAGCTTAGATTCACTTACGTGCAAAAAATAAAATTAAGTGTAAGTGAATCTTAGTGCCAGTTCCGAGAGAAGAGACTTCTATGAGAAGAACTGACAAGAAACTCATAAGCTATGCTCTTTTATTAAGGATAGAACAAAAGAAATAAAAAAAGACTAGACCAACTTATATTCATTACTAAGTTTCAATCATCTTCATCCAGCCTACATTAGCCCACAGCTGTACATAGGCCTCTTCAATGGCACACCATCAAGCTTGATAGATTGCGTATGTCATCGCTTCACCTAGCTCGAGGGCTTCCTGCACGCTTACCGAGTCGTGGTCTCTGGAAGTGAAATTGAGGATATTATTATTAATGTAGTGATAAGTGTAAATTCTGATGAGAAAAAAAATCAAAATTCATTTATTCAAGTTTGGCTCAATAGAGCTCTTATGAATGTCATACTTATAAACTAGTGAATGGGTCACTGCGGCAAAGAAGAGGTAGTCAATAAATAAATAAATATTTCTGACACTTACACCGATTATTTAGTTCCAAGATAAGTATCATTAAGAACTTGTGTTATGGATACTAAACAACGGATAAACATACTTAAATACTTTTTTTTTTGTAAATTATATAATTTTTTTAGTAACAGTAGTACAATGATGTACACTGATGCCCGGTAAAACTTGAAAGAGTTTATGTTGGCATCTTACTGCATAAAATTATAAATACTTTTTATATGAAATAAATGAATAATGATAGAGAAAGGTATGCGTAAATGGTTCAATCATGTTAAGGGGATGAATGTGGAAGTAGATGACCGGAAGTAGATAAACGGAAGCGAGTTAATGAAAATAATAGAAGACCATGCGACGTCCGTGACCAAATTCATAAAGTTTTGAAGAAATTGCAGCACAAAAGAACTCTAAACCGACGGGACCGTGTGAATGCAGCTGAAAGTGTGCCAGGATTTCAGGATCGTAGCAAGTGGAAGGATGTGAACTCTGCCTATCCTTACGGGAATAACGCGTGACAATGTATATCAATGGAGTTTAACGATTGGAGAATGAATGTAGAAAAAATAATAAATACCCATGTGGACATCTCATACAGCTTGTACTTTGTGGTATATCAATAGTCAAAAACTTTGCAATAATGTCAAAATGTCGTTGCAACTTAAACCTTAAGGGGATTATTACAAAACAATATTTTAAGCGGGGCGTAAAACGGCTGGATGCGCTTTGTACCTAGCTAATTATACGGTATAAAGCGCTTTCATTTTTTTTTGGACTGCATTGACTGTTTACCATCAGGCAGAATGATTACGTGTCACATAAAAAAAAAAACTAAAGTTAAACCTGGTTTGAAAATAGTGCTGTCACTCTCTTCATTTTATCAAATGAAAGTTTAGTTTAAACCTGGTTTAACTTGAGATCTTGTTTTGTAATAAGACCTTAAGTTTTTAGCTATAAAGACATCTATATGAACACTCATGTTTAATGCAGTAAGTATCTAACTCGATAGAACTATCGATAGCTCCACAAAGCATATTTCAACTATATAATGGCATTACTCGATCGAGAAAGGGTGATATCGAGTATTTAATTCGATTCCCCCATTGTCACAAGGGCCCTTAGTACCGTAGCACCTCTCGATTGAACTGCGACGGTATGATTGCTACGTTTCAGTACAGATTGTTAATTGAATACTGAGAGTCTTTTTGTGAACCCTTCTCTTGTAATTATGGTGGTTTAATAGCCGCTGCTTGGGGAGTTGAGAAATCTCTGAAAGTGATAGCCGGGCTTATTTATAAATGTATTTGTTAAATTTTGTATTATCTAATTCTGGAATGAGTTTACATTGTAGCTACTTTTCTAGGTTTAGGCGTAGAATGTCAGGAACGCAAAATGACAGATTCGCGCAAATCCAGATTTGCGCAATGCCAGATTCGCCTGATGTTTTCTTCTTCACCTGTCGGTTTCATTGTGCTAATCGTGAATATATCAAAATGTATCAAACGTAAATCGTAACAAAATGCATTTACACACTGTTTCCCGGCTAAAGAGGGACCGAAAGGGGTGTGGGACTCACCACCGGCAGACACGACCGCCAGCAGTAATACCAACTAAAAATCTTCCGACGACGTCCGCCGCTTGTTGAGAAAGAGGCGGGGGGCCAGTACCTGGGTTTCATCTCTGACACCCCGCCCGCGGCAAACGTCCCCCGGACCAAAACCGGGAGGACCTTCTCAGAGAGACGCAGCGGACGCGCCCCTCCTACCTCCTTGTGTGACCATAGCGTGTGTGGCCGACTTCTCGGAGGGTCTATCGTTGGACAGCAGAGGCCCCCTGACGGGCCCTCCCCCCGGTAGTCAGTACTAAGGGCACCCAGAGTCGCCAATCTCTGGGTGATACCATTTCCCTAGCGCCCTCTGCGCCCTACCGGGACTAAGCCCCCCACCACAACAAGGTGGGGACAACACCCCCCAGTCGGGGGGGATGCTAATCGTGAACCTGACATTTTGCTAATATCTGTTATTTATGTATGTAGTTCTGTAGCCATATCATTTAGCATCTAAGCTAAGATTAGACGACGATATGGAGTGGTGGGGAGAATACCCGCACTCCGATCCTAGGTCGTGAGTTCGATTCCAACACAGGACAAATCTTTGTGTGAATTATGTGTATGAACATGAATATTTGTTCTTGTCCTGGTGTTTTCCTATGTATATTAAGCATATGTTTGTCCGTTATTTAGTATCCATAACACAAGTTCCTAACGATACTTATCTTGGAGCTAATTAATTGGTGTAAGTGTAAGAGAATATTTATTTATTATTTTTAATATTTTACAAGCACGACTCACTTTCTCAATACTTTGATTAATAGGTCTTTTAGAATTGAATGAAAGCCACCAACATTATTCACGACAATTGACTTTAGAGTTTGCGACCGTGTCTGACTTTCGCCAATTAATCGCTTTAATGGCGGCACGCCTTGTAATTAGTCGGCATGGCGCATCGCCCCGCCCACAGATTGGAAAATTAAAGACTGAGCTCTTAATAAGGGACAAAATGGGCGCCCGCTGCGTGGACACACCCGCCTGTTTGGGCACACTGTTAGCGGGTGGGGAAATAAAATCTCTTTAATGTAAAACATGGGTAACACTTTACGTCTTTATTCTTAGTGTTGATGGTCTTAACCAGCTAGTTACTGGTTCCATCCTTACACCTTGCATTGTGTTTTTCAGTGAATGAGGTGTTTTCAGCTAGTTGAAATAGGACCTGGAAACAGCTAAAAAAACCTTTTTGCTTACTTTTTAAAAAGTATCGGTTATCATTATACTCTCATTATCTTGGTTGTGCCCTAGACTTGCGCCATGGACCCAGGGTCTGCTGACTGGTGGCTGAATTACAGTCATTACATGGTACTGATGCCTGACCTTCGCAACCCAGAGGGAATCAATCATTTTACACTCATCATCTCAGCAATCTGACGTCCACTGCTGAACATAGGCCTCCCCAATAAATTTCCACATTAAGCGATCCTTAGTCGCCTGCATCCATCGGCTTCTCGCCGCCTTGACCAGATTATCGTTCCATCGCGTGGGAGGCCGTCCTCTACTACGTTTGCCGATTCGCGGTCGCCATTAAAGACCCCTGACGCCCCATCGGTCGTCGGTTCTCCGAGCTATGTTGCTCGTTACACTCGAAAGCAACCAAATTGGCTCCAACGCTAGCTCAACATCCAAACATTCTTTTAAGTAAAAGCATGCAATGAATATAATGTATATTTGCAATGTAAATATTGTATGTGTAAGTTTCAAATTACATATGGTTTTAATTAAATGTTGTATACTTTTACTTAAAACAATGTTTTAATGTAGAATTAGCTGTTGAGTCGATGTGGTTACTCGCAAGTATATGTTTTAACCATATTAAAAGGCACTGACTTCCTAATAACGGCTGACATATATGTACAAGACAGCCGAGACCACCGATCTGATTATGGTCTTGTGGTTTTTTTACATTGAGGGATATTTTAGAGCTACACGAGTATTATATAGTAGTAGTTTTATATTAATAAGGAACATCTATTGCAAAATGCTTACTACAGTCTGAACGAATACCTACATTCTTAAACATATAGTATATAATTGAAGCATAATATATTATAGCATAATATAAAAGCATAATATGAATGTAATATAGTTGATTGATTTTTATGTTTGTTTAATTTCTATATATAATATAAGGAAGAAATGTGTTCCTATTTTAAATTGTGATACTCTTGCAGGGTTCATTTGAGGACATAATATTATTTTTAAGACCTAATTGTACACTAAATGAAACAATAAAGAATTATGATTATTAGTAGAGAATATTATGCGCAATAAGAAAACATATTGAAATTGCGCATTAAAGTTTAGACTTCTTAGTATGTCTTTTTTTCACTCGGCCGTTGCATATATAGCTTTAAGTCGCTTACAGTGCAGCCCTACCCTTATTCCGTCCCTGGCAGTAGTAAAGCGAAGGACATTTTTAATTTATTAAAAAACGCCAAACTGGGGTTGCTATGATTATTTAATATTCGGAGCAAATATTTGTTTTTTATTAACGCGACTTGTCCCGTCCTGTCCTGTACATCTGGACAAGTGTCCTCGTTGGTGGATAGTGTTATGTTTTAATTATATCTAGTGGTAGCCCGTACACCGATATGGCGTGGAGGCGAGTATACCCGCACTACGCTCCTGAGGTCGTTGGTTCGATTCCAAGACAAATCTTCGTGTACACAAACATAAAAATTTGTTCTTATCTGGTTGGTTTTCCTATGTATATTAAGTGTGTATTTACAAAGAAAAAAGTACTTATGTATGTTTATCCGTTATTTGGTATCCATAGCACAAGTTCTTAATGATACTTATCTTTGAACGAAATAATCTATAAATAATGGTGTAATTGTCAGAAAATATTAATTTATTTGTAATATCAATCTTCTATTAATGTGGGGAGTTATGTAATATTGCTAAATTTAGGCTTTTTTTAAATTGGATGTTCTTTGTTATCTTTTACGGAATAAATCTTTATAAAAAAGATATAAATCTACATCATATAACACAAGAGAACGTGTGGTTGAAAATAAATAAACCCGTTTAGTTTCCCATTACTACAAATTTAAGTTGCGTCCCGTCTTATTTTTTTCAGCCATTTTCTTCTAAACTATTAATCGCAAGTACTTTTTAATGACTCCAGCTTATTAATAGATTAAATACCGAAGAGACCATTTGTTTTTTTTTTGCCAATTTCTTTACTTATTATTTTTGATGAATTTTTATATGCAATCGATGCACGAAATCCATCTGGAATCCCCTCTGCCTGCTCTTCGACAGTGGGCGCACGGATGCCCTGCTAGGCTTCTGAAAGTCAGCGACATCCACCGTCCCCTTAAAGCTGTGTCCCCAGTAGGCAAACTGTTAGCGGCCGACTGAGTTTGCGGCGTACCGATTAAGTACGCCCTTCCATATACTTGAAATGGAGTGTCCACAGTCTGCTAGTTTTGCGCTCACTATACGCAGTTTGCAGCGTCGGTCTCTCAGTCTTGCAACTCAGTCGGCCGCTAACAGTTTGCCTACTGGGGACACGGCCTTAGGGTCGTTTTCTCAATGTCCAAAAGTTTATACTACACTTGCGCGAGAGTGTTATAGAAGGCGACTAACGGAACGGTATCTCATTTAGAGTCAATGCGGCAATGGGCCTAGCCTAGCGTTCCTCACAAATTGTCACGTTTTGTCCAGAGATCTCGTGCTAAAAATATACTTTCCTGCAACTATAGAATAGTAAAGTAAAATAAAAAAATATTTATTTCATAAACTATTATACATGGTACTTGAAAACGTCATAATAAAAATTAAAAAAAAAATCTAAATATTATTACACTCAATCACGAAGCTTTGGTTCACTTATATGCAACAAAACTATTTAAAAACAAAAAATAATTAAGTTTAAGTGAATCTAAGTGCCAGTTCCGAGCCACCGCTCTGTAAGAAGAACTGGCAAGAAACTCACAGGTCACACATGCTCTTTTAAATATATCCATTGGTTTGGTACTTGAATTACAATCTTCATTTGTCTGTGAAGCTATACAATGCAATATAATATAACATTAACAATATTCATGTTTAAAGTCATTCATATGAGAATAGCCTGTATGAAACGGCAGTTTAATCCTAAGCATTTTTATATAGATCTTCTTTAATAAATCAAATGAAAAAAAAAGGTAGGCTCAAAAGAGCTCTTATGAAGGTCAAAGCTTAAAAACTAGCGCGCGCTAGTAATAATCCACTATCCACTCAAATGTGATATATGGGCGTAAGCCAACAAACTAAAAACTATATGGGTGTGTAGGGGTCCTACCAAGAACGTTGGACTCCAAGTCAACTTCACCTGCATGAGGTGCACCTGCCGATCAACGGACGAGGCTCTGGCGAACATACAAATTCCCGGTAAGCGGCAAGAGGCTCGCCACCTAATGCACCAACAATATAAAGCATATATATAGCTCATGTTATAAACACGGTTCATGACACGGTGGATATATTTTCATGCACTTTTAGTGAATTCGCCAGAACTGCGTTAAATATAATAAGTTATCAGTTACGTTAGATTTAGAACTTATTTTGTAAATATAGGATGTAATACTAAAGTTATATATCAGGTAGGCTAGTTTATGTTATATTATATTATATTTAAATAATATTGTAGATTAATAATTAAAAAGATAGAATATTGTATTTATTATAAACATTGCTATGCTATCGCATTAGGTTAAGACACCTGTAATGGTAGCATAAGATTATAAATAAATAAATAAATAAATAAATATTACTTGCAAAGTGAGGGCATATAATATGCCCCTGCCTACCCCTTCGGGGAAACAGGCGTGTGTGTGAAACTAAGAACGGATATATCGATATAAGGTTGGCAGAAAGCAAGACTACTTTTAAAGGGTTGCTCAAGAAATACTTTCTTGAGGAGTTATCATCCGATTGAGTCTATATATCATAATTACTATTAATTTTGTGTATAGGTATATGTAGTTTATTAATAACACATATTTAATTCTATGTAAGTTTATATGTTTTCTTATTCGTACTGCCTCATACTTTTCTGCTAACCAAAAGGTTAACTGGTAGAGAATGCCTTGCAGCATTAAAATCGCCTTTTGTACATTTTAATTTTAAATTGTGCGATAAAGTTTAAATAAATAAATATCAAAATGTTGTGTCGGTCGTCTGTTATATTCAATAAAAATATATATATTTTGATTCAAAGTCTGTCTGTTAACTAAATAGGGAGATAGTCAATGATCCGTGTCCTGTTAGGCTAACGCCATTTTTTTCGAGTATGTTTTGATTTCATTCTCGGTCACATATGGCACGATACTCTCTCTCTGTGCGTGTGCTCATCGGTAATTTCATTAGGCGTATAGAGTGGGTAATGAAGTAGAAATAGTTTGGATTAGTGCGTCTCATACAGCCGTACTACCCTCGTGATGTTTATTGAAAAATTAAATTAATCATCTATGCACTCTGAGTGGGCCAGTGTTGACATAAGTTAATATCTAATAAGAAAGATCCTTATTTGACGACCGATATGGCGTGGAGGTCAGTATACCTGCACTTCACTCGAGAGGTCGTGGGTTCGATTCCCACACAGGACAAATCTTTGAGTGCATGAACATGAATATTTGTTCTGGTCTGGGTGTTCTCCTATGTATCTTTAAGTATGTATTTACAAAAAAAAAATATATGTATGCATGTTTATCCATTATTTAGTATCCATAACACAAGTTCTTAATGCTACTTATCTTGGAACTAAATAATTGGTGTGATTGTAAGAGAATATTTATTTATTTTATTTATTTATTATTTATTTGGTACTAGCGACCCAGCACGGGTGGCATGCTAATATGAATAGTTACCTGTATTACATTACATCCCGTCCCAAGTGCACTTGAGTATCCTTCCTTTGTTCCTGCGGTGGTGGCGTCATGCGTCGGGTCGTTACGCTCCCTAAAATATGGTTGAGCGTAACGCGTCTGCTCATGTCTACTATGTTTATCCGTAATTATGTTAATTTTGCTAAAAATAGTTTTGTCTTCCTTTCTTCTAAATCTTGTGACTGCAGAACAAATTGTTTTAATATTATGTAAATTGTAACTGGCGGGAGAAAAAACCAACCTTGACTATTTTTTTGCCCGTTCTTTTACGATCAAGCTCCCGCCCGCAGTGAATGGGCGCGCTAGTTTATGAGTATGACATTCATAAGAGCTCTATTGAGCCAAACTTAAAAATATGATTTTTGATTTTGATTAAGCATACCTTTAACTAAGCATACCTTTCTCAATTCTTATCACTATATCTTCTTTTACACCAGCTTTAACCCTTATCTGTATGCTTAGATGGTTTGGTCATGTTGAGAGGATGAATGAAAGTAGATTAACGAAAGTGATTTATGATGGACAAGTGGATGGAAGTGTTGGGAGGGGAAGACCACGTAAGACCTTCCATGACCAAATACAAAAAATGTTAGAGAAAGGGCAGGTCAAAAGTACCCTAAACCGACGGGCGTGTACGAGGAGGTTAATGAGTGTGAATGAAGCTAAGAGTGTGTGCCAAGATCGTAGCAAGTGGAAGGATGTGATCTCTGCCTACCCCTACGGGAAAGAGGCGTGACATTATGTATGTATGTATGATTTTGATTTTCATACTAAATGCTTCCGTAATTCCTTTACTGCCCGTGGTGCATAGTTGTGGAATAAGTTGCCAAGTGATGTCCGGGACAGTCCCGCAATTGCGTCTTTTAAGAGAAACATAAAGAAGCACTTGCTATCGAGCTAGTCATTATTTCCTTGTATTTATTTATGTATATAATATATCATATTTTTGTGTATGTATATGTGTAATGTTATTATATTGTAGTGTGATATTAATGCCCGCTAACTATCTCTCCCACTTCAGTTAAGGTTGACTGGAAGAGATTTCTTTTAGAAATAAGTCCACCTATTTTACTTCGTCTTTTTCACGTAAGACTTTTTTTTGTGAAATAAAGTATATTTATATAAATAACAGAATGTCTCTATGCAGGCCGCCCGTACCTATCACAGCCACAACAATAATTTATCGATTTAGCGTAAGTTTATACGTGTAGTAAAAATATTTGACAAGTCTACACCAATTACACCAATTATTATTTAGTTCCAAGATAAATGTCATTGAGAACTTGTGTTATAGATCAGGGATGTTGCGGATGCTGATTTTTTCACATCCGCGGATGCGAATGCGGATGCGGAGTTTTGAAGGCTCACATGCGGATGCGGAGTTTTGAAGGCTCACATGCGGATGCGGATGTTTAAGATATTATGTAAATAAAGTCTGCCAATGAGGAATTAAAACAGTGATAACTTAATTATTAATATTTTTATTGTAATTTAGTAACGTGTCGAATCTTGTCACCAATTTCTTTGCTCCCATTGGACATTGTTACGTGCGACCGGCACGCGCCCCAATTGCCGGGCCTTGCCCAATTCCTTTTTGTCGCTACCTGCATGATATTCGCATCCGCATGAACATTCGCACTGATTAATGCGGATGCGGATGCAGATATTCGCAACATCCCTATTATAGATATTTACTAAATAACGGATAAACATATTTTAATACATTTTTTTGTAAATATATACTTAATATACATGGGAAACACCCAGACCAGAACAAATATCACATTCATGCACACAAAGATTTGTCCTGTGTGGGAATCGAACTCACGACCTCATGGGCGGAGTGCAGGTGTACTGACCTCCACGCCATATCGGTCGTCAAGGACGTATAAAGACGGTCAGCAATAATTGGACATTCAAAAGAAGTTGGCTTAGTAGACAAAGGACTTACGCGCAAAATGTCCCAAAAATGTGAAGAAAACAAGTCTATTTCTAAAATATTACGAGAAATAAAAGTATATTGTTAAAACTGAATTGCTTTCACTTGGTTATAAAAAAAAAAACCTTAACTTACTGGGCTCCTTATAGATTTTTAGAACAGGGGATATTTTGCGAAAGGGACATTTTGCGAAAGGGACATTTTGCGAAAGGGACATTTTGCGACTGAGCCAAGAAGTTAAGGTTCTTTTATAACCATGTAAAAGCTTAGTCACTTGTAATAATAAGTAACTTATTGTTTTCCTCTTTTAAGAATTGAAAGATAGAGTTGTTTTCTAAACTTGGTCATTTTAATAAATATATGGGCATTTTTTAATTGTACTTATATCTTTTAATTTAAATAACTTTAAAAACATAACAGCTATAATAAGACTACAAAATCATTCCCCTTTTATTTTTATACGCTCAACGCGCATACTGTCAAAGCTTTTCAAGTCAAAATAATTATATGACATAATAAAATAAAATCATACAATTTCCTACTAAAACACGGGGGCAGTTTCAAAGAGATGGCGCGGGGTGCTTTATTGAATGACTATCCGAAGGGGCAAATGCACGTCACAGACTCTGCAGAACAGCCAGCTTGGATAGAGAGATAATTGTTATGAATTGTTTATTCAGTAACCGATTTTTACATTTCTGAGGATTTCTTTCAAGTTAATAAATACTTGTAGTGGAAAATCTCTGCCTTTCTTAACATTCATTTCTTATTTAGATAAGAGATCGTTATTAAAAATATATAATTTACAAATAATATAGATAAATAATTATAACTTATTTTCTTAAGCTGGCCATTAAAGGTCACTGAGATTAAGGACTGCACTAAAATTGAGGTTTAAGATTTTTTTCCGTAAGTGTGTGTGTCTGTGTGCGGTTGTCGGTGTAAATATCGTTTATATTACGATATACAATCTGCTCCTGAGTAGAGGTGATAACTCCCAAGTCGAGTCAAGTATCTACAAGTCTTTGTGTAAACATTAATATTTGGCCAGATACGAAAGTTTTCTATGTACAGTAGGTTTAAACAAAAAAGAAATTGTATGAAGGTGTTACCATTATTAAATAATAATATTTATAACAAAAGCTCTTAATGAGTTTTTTATTGGCTAAATATATTTGTTGTGATTGTTAGAGATTTGATTTATTAATTCAACAATTTCATATTGTAGTGAAATAATGGAATTTGAAGGAAACGACTGGTGTGAAGTCCAAACGTTTAAAGACACTTATTATAACGAGACAGTCATATAAATATGGAGCGATATAAATTTAATTTATTAATTTACGGTATACGTAGAAACAATGTCATATTGTAGTGCAATGATGGAATTTGAGGGAAACGACTGGTGTGAAGTACAAACGTTTAATGACACATATAACGAGACAGTCATATAAATATAGAGCGATGCACATAACTACAGGTAGTAAACCAGCTCAATTGTATAGGTTGTGTGGGGTCGCATTCAATTTGTGTATTGTCAATGACGCGCGCTCGATTTGACGGCAGGTGACGCGTCGCCCCTTATGACGCGCGACGCAGCGACCGTGGGTGACCGCTTATTACTCATTTTGTCGGACATTACAATCATAGTTTATTACCAGTGGTCGGAGTAGGTATATTGATTTTAGATACTTGCGTCATGAATAGTCATGATATCATAACATGGACATGCATTTCTTCCGGAATGTACCGGAGTTTCCAAAAATTTGGTAAATAGAGTAATAAAATAAAAAACCATATGTAAGCAAACAAAATTGTTTATTGTTAATACAAATAATCATTATTACACTTTTATTAAAAACAATTATTTTTAATCCTCATCGGTTACAATTTCTACATTTTGATTTTCTGTCTCTATACAATTAAAATAAATCCGGAAACTCGGAGGCGTATCCATATTAACATATACGTTTGATGTCAGTGACCTTAATTCAATATACCTACTCCGACCACTGTTTATTACATATATTGCGCCCTTACAAATATTTTAAGTAACAATTAAAGATGTCATTAAGGCCTTTATATAGATGATAAGACAGCATGGCTGTAACTGTAAAATTTTTGTGGATCGCAGAACATTTTCGTAAATTTCATCTTTTTGTTATAACCATTTTTTATCATGCTGTTGAAGTATGTCAGATTGATGTCAAAAATACCAGTAATCTCGCCGTTTGTCCTATTTTAACCCGAAACTCATGGCGACAGCGCACATTAGATAAAGTACGGTGTGCCATTGACTCAAAGAGCACACATGACAGTATCATGGAGTACGGTCCGAGGGGTCTATTTAAATGTAATTAACAGAGCGCATTATTATTTATTATAAGGGCAAACGTTTGTTTGTTTATTTTGACGACCGATATGGCGTGGAGGTCAGTATATCTGCACTTCACTCCAGAGGTCGTGGGTTCGATTCCCACACAGGACAAATCTTTGTGTGTATTAATATGAATATTTGTTCTGGTCTGGGTGTTTTCCTATGTATATTAAGTATGTATTTACAAAAAAAAGTATATAAGTATGTTTATCCGTTCTTTAGTATCCATAACACAAGTTCTTAATGATACTTATCTTGGAACTAAATAATTGGCGTAATTATCAGAGAATATTTATTATTTATTTATTCCACAAAACATGTGAGATTAGGCACAGATGTAGTGCTTTTCAAGACTTAGTATCGGTTGCAGAGAATCTCGTGTTCAAATCCCTGACCCATGATGACTTATCAAAGTTATGAGCGTAATAAAATAAAATTTTTTTTTTTATTTCGTTAACTGGTACAATTATAAGCAAGTGATGGATTAAAAATATCTTTGTAACAATTCCCGCGCTACTATAATTTCCCGAAAAATCGAGAAACTATTCAACACGACACGTGTTTCGCCCTTACACAGGGCATCTTCAGGTAAGATAGGAGCCTCAGATTAACGATGTCTTCACGACCAACGCTGAAACTCTCGTTTCTTACAATGGATTTCCGCATAGTAACGCCTGAATCAATAAATTATGGTACAATTATACAATATTTTTAGGATGGAGGTATCCTTTTAAGTATGCATTATATCTGTGATAGGATACCCCCCTCTTCCATAGCAGAGGTTACACCGCAAAATGATTTAAATACTTACATATTATCTTTAATAACACAAGAGATTATGTACTAAGAGACTATCTACAAATTATCGCATGATTTGTGCCTCAGAAAATTAAGTCGTTGGTTACGGCTTTCATGAACATCTATAGCAGTCGTTATTAGGAAGTCAGTGCCTTTTGGTATCCTGACAGCTGGTTTAACTATACGAAGATGTTTTCCTCTTGGTTGTGGAGGTCAGACGGCTGTCGCTCCATGTCAAAACTAAAGTTTTGCCAAATCTGGTTAAACCAGTGAGCAGACCCTGGGCCGTAAGCTTAAGTCTAGGGCAACCGGGATAATGCTAAGACGATGATGGCGACCAATGATGTTACGACCACAAATGATAGTATCGTGGAGTACCATCCGAGAAGTCGATTGAAATGTAATCAACAGAGAGAGCGCATCATTATGTATAATATAAAGCAAACGATTGTTTGTTTGTACATAATTCTATCCCATTCCCAAGTCACAGATGTAGTGATTCTTAGGTGCTTATTACAAATGGAGATCTAAAGTTAGAGCAGGTTTAAAACTAGTCCCCCCCGACTGGTCTCCACCTTGTCGTGGTGGGGGGGCTGAGTACCTCCCGGTAGGCCGCAGGAGGCGCTAGAGAAAAGGTAACACCCAGAGATTGGCGACTCTGGGTGCCCTTAGTACTGACTACCGAGGGGGAAACTAAGAGGGATCTGTTGAGGGCGCAGCGGGCGGGCCAAGCAGCGCCAGGAGGGTCTTAGGCAGCGGGGGCAGTGCTGTTTAACCATAGACCCTCCGAGAAGTCGGCCACACACGCTATGGTCGCACGAGGAGGTAGGAGAGGCGCGTCCACTGCGCCTCTCTGAGGAGATCCTCCCGGTTTTGGTCCGGGGGACATTGGCCGCGGGCGGGCTGTCAGAGCTGCAACCCAGGTGCTGGCCCCCGCATCTTTCTCAACAAGCGGCGGGCGTTTGGAAGATTTTTAGTGGGTATTACTACTGGCGTCTCTCTCGGTCCCCCTTTGGCCGGGAGACAGTGCGTAAATGCATTTTGTTACCGACGTAAGTCTAAAAAAAAGGTTTACAACTAGTGCTATCACTTTCGTTTGATAAGATAAAAGACAGTGACAGCACTAGTTTTAAACCTGGTCTAACATTAGATCTCGTTTTTTAATAAGCCCCTTTGGGTTTAATTGCGGCAAGCGGCGAACTAACAGGCGAGGCGAGCAAACTGGGCTACCAGTTATAGAGACCAATAGACTACAATGCAGTTTTTCTCGGTATCAAATCCTGTCCTGTGAATTGTCAAAGTTATGGGCGTAACTATCGCTTGCTATGTGCCTCGGAAAGCACGTTAAGCCGTTAGTCGTTGATAGGATATCAGAATTTGAGTACCTCATCAACTGATAATTTAAAAGAGCATAGCCAGTGAGATTCTTGCCAGTTCTTCTTACAGAGCGGTGGCTCGGAACTGGCACTTATATTCACTTATGAATCTAAGCTTCCTGATTTTAGTGTAATAATATTTTGATTGTTTTCATATTTAACTTCGACTTTTTCAAGTGCTATGTAATAGTTTATGAAATAAATATGTTTAATAATTGAAATTGAAAGTGCCTTCTAATAACCTTCTTCTCCCTTGGTGTATTCGTGTATGTATGTTAACAGTTTGAGTCACACTATAAAAATACCAAATACCAGTGTTCCCATATTTTTTGCGTACCTATGGGAATCTTAACTCGGAAAGCAAAAGGTCTCCACGGAAGACCAGCGCTGTTGCGGTCCTCTACTGAAGCACATGCTAAATGGAGTCCTTTTTAGGCATATTATATGTAAACTTATGTGTAAAAATTGTGTACTGTTGATTTCTGATCTTTGTTTATATGTATTTATGTCTAAATAAAATTTTGTTTCATTTCAAAATAATGTTATCTTCCACAAACACACCAATCAATTCGTAAATGTGTCAAATTTCATCAAAGTCTATTATTTAATTTCTGGCACGTGCGTCACGGTATGAGACGGAACGCCTCTGTCCCCACGGGTCGTCGGTTCGATTCCCCAATCGTATCACACACACACGTGCCGATGCAAAAACTGTCACATTACCATTCCGGGTCGGTGGCTCTAATATTCGACACAAAATGGTCGAGTTTCGCGTGTGGGTAATTTGTCTGGGGCACGTGTCGTGTGATTGTGAAGGAGTTGCGTGCGAGCGATTTGGTAATTCAATTATATTAATTCAAAATAAAGAATTTTATGTACTTCGTTGAAATGTGGTATAGTTGTAAACAGAAAGAATTTAAAGTTGTTAACAGTATTATTTAAAATATTCTACTTACATACATATTGTCACGACTGATTCCCTTGACAGGATATATCGTAATAGAATCCAGTATTTAATCAAAAATCATGCGTATTCAGCGTATCTGAAAAATCTTGCTAATTTAAGTTAATGCGCGTAATTGTCGCTAAGCCAATTATGTACTTTCAGAAAAAAAAAATACAACAAAAGTTAGAACATATGACTAACCATATTATGTGTAAAAATGAGCCCAAAATTAGTTGAAGTCAGGAACTTATCAAGTTTTTTTTAATAAGTTTCTTATTTCTCCTGTAAAACTTGATCTATTAGTATCTGCATACGCGGACTTTACGTGTGATAGTTTCGCGGATTTGCACTATCCCCGATGTGGTAGAAAAAAAATCAAAAGTTTGTTTCCAAATTAAGAGTGAATACGTACATACATACATACATAATGTCACGCCTCTTTCCCGTAGCGGTAGGCAGAGATCACATCCTTCCACTTGCTACGATCTTGGCACACACTTTTAGCTTCATTCACACTCATTAACCTCCTCATACACGCCCGTCGGTTTAGGGTACTTTTGACCTGCGCTTTCTCTAACATTTTTGTATTTGGTGTCTTGTTGTAATAACAGCTTCAGGCTACTTTTAACTCATCATATCCTAGCATTATCCCGGTTGCCCCAGGCTCAAGCCCAGGCACCAGGGTCTGTTCACTGGTTTAACCAGGTATGGGTGAATTTCAGGTTACTTTAAACTCAAAAACATAGTACTAGTGCGCCATGGTCTCGCGGGTGAAATCGAGGATAGCCGCTGGTTTCAAACGTTGAAATAAAATAATAATAAGAAATACTTTCTAACAATTACACCAATTATTTAGGTTCCAAGATAAGTATTATTAAGAACTTGTGTTATGGATACCAAACAACGAATAAACATACTTACATCTTCTTTTTTTGTAAATACATACTTAGTTTAAATAGGAAAACACCCAGACCAGAATAAATATTTATGTTCATGACACAAAGATTTGTTCTGTGTGACCCACGACCTCTGGAGTGAAGTGTAGGTATACTGACCTCCACGCCATATCGGTCGTCATAATGGTAATATTAATGTTCATTATGTCAATTAACGGTCATAATGTTAATGTTGAATAAATAAATAAATAAACTAAACAAATAAGTGCTTGTAAATAACAATAACGAGTGGATTTTGAAACCACCAGCTGATTGCAAATTTTTGAGCGTTTAGCGTCGATCTATATGTATTTATTTTAAAATAAAACTCTAAAAAAAAAAAAGATTTTTCATCCAGATGCTAAGTACAGAAATCTTGACATGGACCACGCTGTCCCATGCGACTTTCATTGAACAAAAACATGACTATCTCAACAATAGCGTCAATCAAAAGTCACCTATCCCAGAAATACACGAAAATGCGAAACTACCATTTGGTCGTCATCAATAGCTTTCGCTGCAGTCTGCGATACACCACTTTCACCCCCGTATCACTTTCACACGTGACGGACAGACAGACAGACCCGCTCCCCAGAGGCTACAGGAGAACCACATTTGGGGCACACGACTAACGGCTATTTCGCAAATTAAATAATTATAAATAACTATAGCAGTTTTTACGACACGGTTATGAATCCGATGGGAATATTGGTGATTTTGGTTTTAGGTTCTTTTTTGTTTGAGGGTATTTTTTCTTTATTTTTTTTCAGCAGTGCTTGCACCCTTAACTCTATCGTGTTTTGAATATTAAAATAAATCACAAACATAGAGTTAATGAATGGGAGAAAAGTAAAGTCTAGTAATGCAGTGTTCGTATAAAATAAGCAAAAAAGCGTATTTCTAGTGCCGTGTAACTTTAGTGTTTTGTTAACTTTAGTTTTTGGGTAATACCACACAAAAGGTTAGTGCATTAGGCTTTTGATTCCGTTGAGATCTCAGGTGGCTGCAGTCAATCATATAAAAGAAGAACGTCAGGATTGAGGAACGAATCCTACTGGATTATGGGCAGCAGCGTCATTCTGCGTACTGGCTTGAACTGCCCAGCGTGATGATTATGGGCAGATAGATACCCCCAATAGAATGTAATCTACTGGGTAGGCCAATGTTCAGCAGTGGACTTAGGAATGCTGATCTGATGATGCTGATGTAATATCGGTAGTGACGTCACAGTAAGCGTTGAAAAGACGGCACGCTTTATTTCAATACAAATCGTGATACTTGCATAATTTATTGTTTGACTGCAACTGTGCGTTAAGCCTTATTAGAGATCCTCACTGATTGTGTATGACTTGTATCCCTCTACGAGAGGAAGCCCGTACGTTAATAGGCTCAGATGATGACCAAATGCAACTCCTTTAATCTAATAGAATTAGAATAGAATAGAATTTATTAATTTTTTAAACATAGGTATTATACATTAAGGTGTTGCATACTAAATATGTGCGCTATGTTTTGTCGTTGAGACATACAAACATTAACAAATAATATTAGACTAATAATGTATTATAATTAAAATTACAGTAAAGTCTTATCATCTAGGAACTCATCTACTTAGTAATAAAAAATTTCAAGTAGTATTTTAATGAAAGATTTTTTAAATTCATGCAAGGTCATGCTTTTTATTACATTAGGTATTTTGTTGTAAATTTGTGAAGCAGTGCCAAAGAAACTTTTTTTACTAAAGCAGTATTACATATTACATTACTAATCGGTTTTTATATTGTGTACGTGTTGGATATTTTCTAGTGGGGGAAAGTTTTTGAAATAGACTAATGTGGCAACCGGCGCTATAAGTTGATTAATCCAGTTATGTTATATTTAAGGATTTTTTTTGTATGCTCCACCGCGAACCATTATTTCCTGACCTCCTGTTAAGGTGCTTTAGTGCTGTTTCCCCGAAGTGTAGACAGGCATAAATAAAACGCTCAAACTTCGCGAATAATATTTTGGTCTCACGTTATAAGTGGCGAGCCTATTGCCGAATAATAACATATAATATTAATATAGTTATCCAAAATGAGTGACATAAGCACCCTATTCGCAGTGGTATTTCAATCAGTGCTCGTTGGGCGGTCAGTTTGCACAACGGAACAGCGGGGGCGCTAGTATAGCGGGAGTATTTATTTTTATTTTGCTTTTGTTGGCAAATATTCGTAGTTACGATTATAATTATTACGCATTTGTATAATTGTATATTCAAATTTTTTTATCAATATATTTAATAAAATTTAACGGTATGTTTGTGAGGTAAAAAAATATTTTAAATAATTTCTTAGTAAATCTGCTGGTTTCTTGTCAGTATGAACGGACTGCTTTCAATTTTATTTGGTTTCAAGCCACTCATTGAAATTAAATCATTTTTTTATTTGCATACAAGTAGAATACATACCAGGTCTTACGATAAAATAGTAAGTACTTAAAACGTAGTTACCCCAGACAGGGCATCGCAAGAATTCATTCGTTAGCCAGTAATACATTTAGAAAATTACATTAAAACAATTAACATACAATTTGAATGAATGAACATCTTATTGTACACCAAAATAAAGAGAAATATAGCAATTGAAAAAAAAATTACATTAAAATTAATTGTACAATGGGCGGCCTTATTGCTCACAGCAATTTCTTCCAGGCAACCTTGGGATGGACAGAACGTGATAAGAAGTATATACGTAGGGTAGCGCAATAGAGTGCTCCAATTAACAATATATAGCCTTATAAATAACTCTTAAAGATTTGAATTTGATTTAGTATTTGTTAATTTTAAAATATAATATTATCGAAATTTTATTACTTCATATTATTTAATTCAAAGTCATGTTCCCAATACACATAAGTTCTTATCACTAGTATTTTAAATACTTTTTTATCATATCAACCTTATAAGTCCACTGCTGAACATTAGCCTCCCTAATAGATTACATTCTATTGGGGGTATTTGCTAATAATCACCACGCTGGGCAGGCGAGTTGTTGATCACAGTTCCAGCCAGTACATGACATTCAAATACAAATATTTTTATTGGAACAGAAATTGGGTTTACAATAAATTAAATTAAACTACATTAGTCAAGGACTGTGTCGTAGTTACTAGCGCCCACCTCCAGAAGACGACACAGCGTTCCATATTATTGCATTAGATACAATACTCTAATTATAAAATAAGAAACATATAACACAAACACTAAATTTGCAACAAATCTTACAGATATTTATGTGTGAGTTTGTGTTTTGATGTTATGATTATGAGTGTGTTTGTGTGTGTGTTTGTGTGTGTGTTTGTGTGTGTGTTTGTGTGTGTGTTTGTGTGTGTGTTTGTGTGTGTGTTTGTGTGTGTGTTTGTGTGTGTTTGTGTTTGTGTGTGTTTGTGTGTGTGTGTGTGTGTTTGTGTTTGTGTGTGTGTGTGTGTTTGTGTGTGTGTGTGTGTGTGTGTGTGTGTGTGTGTGTGTGTGTTTTTGTGTGTGTGTTTTTGTGTGTGTGTTTGTGTGTGTGTGTGTGTGTGTGTGTGTCTGCGTGCGTGCGTGCGTGTGTGTGTCTGTGTGTGTATATGCGAGGAGTAAGCGTGATGTGATATATTAAATTTGTAACATATGGTGGTCTAGGCCAGTTATGTAGAGTGTGTAGAATGCCCTGTCTGTCAACTTTCTGTTCTTGAAATGAGTTCTACACTTGGTGCAATGTAAAGACTTCAATATTATAGGTAAGGTAATGACGACCGATATGGCGTGGTGACGAGTATACCCGCGCTCCACTCCTGAGGTCGTGGGTTCGATTCCCGCACAGGACAAATCTTTGAGTATAAATATGAATTTTTTTTCTGGTCTGGGTGTTTTCCTATGTGTATTAAGTATGTATTTACAAAAAAAAATGTATTTATGTATGTTTATCCGTTATTTAGTATCCATGACACAAGTTCTTAATGGTACTTATCTTGGCACTAAATAATTGGTGTAAGTGTCAGAAATATTTATTTATTTATTTTATTGAAGGTTCTGTAACCCGTATAGCACATACGTACAGCCAACAAGCCGTAATGTGGTAGTATTTCGAACCAATCTGGGTCCGTGTCGGTACAATGACGCCCCGCGGTGCCGCTCGCCGCACGCTGCGAGTACAGTAGGCGTGATTATAGAAGCGACTCAATAGGCCCCATTGTTGTACTTAAAGCGATAAATTATTGCTAACACTGATCCGCTGGGGATGATTGTGATTACTTCATTTAAAATTGGTTGGGTCGTTTATGGGTGATGCCAAACGAGCTTTTTTTGGCTGTGAGTCACGCTGCTTTAAAATTAATACTAAAATCCTTTTTGTACCTTGTGCCGAAGCAAAATGTGGTTGGAGTCTGTCTTACGTAATTAATATGATATATATTGATATGGCGTGGTGGCGAGTATACCTGCTCTTCGCTCCAAGGTCGTAGGTTTGATTCCCGCACAGGACAAATATTTGTGTGCATGAACATGAGTATTTGTTCTGGTCTGGGTGTTTCCCTATGTATATTAAGTATTTATTAAAAAAAATATATATTTATGTATGTTTATCCATTATTTAGTATCCATAACACAAGTTCTTAATGATACTTATCTTGAAACTAAATAATTGGTGTTAGTGTCAGAGACATTTATTATTATTATTAACACCTAATGTAAACTTATGCGGGCTTATTATAAAACGAGATCTAAAGTTAGACCAGGTTTAAAACTAGTCCTCCCCGACTGGTCTCCACCTTGTCGTGGTGGGGGGGCTGAGTACCTCCCGGTAGGGCGCAGGAGGCGCTAGGGAAAAGGTAACACCCAGAGATTGGCGACTCTGGGTGCCCTTAGTACTGACTACCGGGGGGGAAACTAAGAGGGACCTGTGGAGGGCGCGGCGGGCGGGCCAGGAGGGCCCGTCAAGCAGCGCCAGGAGGGTCTTAGGCAGTGGGGGCAGGGGGCCCTTGCTGTTTAACTACAGACCCTCCGAGAAGTCGGCCACACACGCTATGGTCGCACAAGGAGGTAGGAGGGGCGCATCCACTGCGCCTCTCTGAGGAGGTCCTCCCGGTTTTGGTCACAAGTTAAAAATAATTGAGAACGTGCTTTCCGAAGCTCGTAACCGTTCGATGTAAAATGATACTCAAACGACCAATGCACCATTGGTGGGTGGTTATTTGGCGTTCAAAGGCGTGTTAAAACTGTATTTTTTTTGTTAAAAATGTCTCTACATCCCAAATGAAGGAAGCAAATCGTCCACGTTATAAACTGAATGTCTCCCTCTGATTCACTCGGAGAATTAGACGTAGTTATCCAACCCACAAAAACGATTTTTTGAAATACTGTCTTAAATATCTAACTTATTAAAACAGTACTAGACAGGAAGTAGATAACAATACCCAGTAATTTACAGAAATTTGAAAACAAACTACAGTTTCATATTATGCTAAATCAAATTTACTAAAACTCTTGTTTTCCCAAAAGTACCTAAGTATTTGTGGTTGAATCCTTTTTGCATAACTACGTCCAATTAATGTACTCACTCGCTGCGCATTTTATTTGAAGGGAAGATTACTTTGAATCAGAACCCCGCTCGCGTCACCAATCGCACTGCAAATCACACCCCCAATTGGGCGCAAGTGGCTCAGGTCTCACGTCTCTGCCCCGGGGTTATACCGAGAGTATGCTGTACCACCTGTCGTTTCCCACGGCACTTAACGTCACTCTGACGCGCTTGTCTTGACCCGCCGTCGGTGTGGGGTGTAGAGAAATAAAGATTTTTTTAATGGTGAAACTTGTAATAATGCAATATCTGCAGAACATTGTACCTACATACATTGCTATGGGCAGAAACCTTGCTAAAACCTTTTAAAGGCACAGGGATTTCTAGATGACGTGCCAACTAGTAAGAGGAAGCCTTACATTTTTTTTTATATTGATTATATACTAACGCTGTTGCACTAACATAGTTTTAAGCTTATAATAATAGTCTGTTTTGTTTTGAATGCTGTAGATACCTATAATTGGTGTACATACCAGAACCTGTTCCATTGTAATTTCTTAATTTTAATCTTTTCTTTCTTTCTTCTTTATTTTAAATAATGGCTTCGTGCGTTTAGCACATTTAGCCAGTGTAAAGTAAGTGATATATTAATAATATAAAAATCATAGTAAATGAGAATGAGTGGTGATAAAGATGATAAATGGTAAATGAGATACCCTCCCTTAAGCCCCTTGAGTCCTCAGTAAAGATGTGGGACTATACTGAAATCTCACATGGACTCCTTAAGAGAAAATTTGAAAAGTGATGTTGCACTGTTTTGTTTGATTTACTAACACTCATGTATGTTCACAAACACTTAACGGTTAATAATCCACCGTTATTACACATTAATGTTAGAAATATCACAAATTTCAGAAAAGAAAACAAAACTGCAGACATGACGCTTCACTTTCCCGCCAAGAAGTCAAATTTTATTTTTAGGTATGTCTGCTGGTGGTATGTCTTTTAAATAAATAAAGTCAATGTCAAAATCATTTATTCAAGTTTGGCTCAAAAAAGCTCTGATGAAGTTCAAAACTCAAACTAGCGTGCCCATTCACTGCGGACGTTACACTACATTTTTATTTATTTATTTTACTTTAATTAAAACGGTGTACAAAACCAATTACAGTAATTAAAGATAACAATCAATTTAAAAAATACAATTCAACACTTATAAAACTAAAATCAGCAACAATAATTAAATTAATCAGATAAATTAAAAAAAAATTAATTAGATAATATTAAAATAAAATTGGACACTAGACCACTAGACCACATGGACGCTAGACCAGATCACAATTACTTAAGAGGCTTTTTTAAATTAGTTTTTATGGGGAAACTTGAGATAATGGTGTCGGCACATAGTTTCAGTACCTCACGCCCATAATATCCCATTTGTGGTGGGCAGAAACGTTGGTTAAACCATGTAAAAGCACAGAGATCTCAGATGAGGCTTGTGAAGTGGTGAGAGGTGGCTCTTAGCCTACATGAAAACTAGACAAGATCTATGACACCCTTGGACAACTGATGGCCTTACACAGGGCATCTTCAGCTAAGATAGGAGCGAAACACGTGTCGTGTTGGATAGTTTCTCGATTTTTCGGGAAATTAAAGTAGCGCGGGAATTTTTACAAAGATATTTTTAATCCATCACTTGCTTACAATGGATTTCCGCAAAGTAACGCCTGAATCAATAAACCCTTGGACAATTTGTGGTGATAGAATCTTATGGGTTTTCTGTGTGGCACCGGCCTAGAATAGTAGCACCTCTTCTCATGTCATGGGGAGTCGTAAGAGTCGACGAAGAGATATCCAACCAGGTGGGCAGCAGCGTCATCCTGCTTACTGGCTGAAACTGCGTACACCCGCCTGTCCAGCGCACAGCGTGGTGGTTATCAATACCCTTACAAGAATGTAATCTATTGGAAAGCCCAATGTTCAGCAGTGGACTTTATAAGGCTGATGATTAACTGTAAAATAGCGAAAACTTGTTTTGATAAATATATTTTTACCAAATGAAACTAAGAAAAATAATTTGTAATGTGATCCTAAAGTATCATAACGGCCATTGTCCAAACATTAGTAATGCATTCTTTCCAGTCTTTAATTTCTTATAATTAAATAGTTCTTTGTTTAGGTAAATTATACCTATACATAGAATAGAAAATCATTTACTAAGCCGCGATAGCCCAGTGGCGAGAGCCATGGCTTTCAAATTCAGAGGGTCTGGGGTACAAACCTACTTTTCGAAGTTATGTGCTTATTTGTCGCTTGCTCCGTGCCACGGAAAGCACGTTAAGCCGGCTGCCATGAACATCTATGGCAGTCGTTATTAGAAAGTCGCTCGCTCCATGTAATCATCCCAGCCATCTGAAGTCCACTGCTAAACATAGGCCTCCCCAATAGATTTCCAGATTGAGCGATCCTGAGTCGCCTGCATCCATCGGCTTCCCGCCGCCTTGACTAGGTCATCGGTCCATCACGTGGGAGGCCGTCCACTACGTTTGCCGGTTCGCGGTTGCCATTGCAGAACCTTAACGCCCCATCGGTCGTCGGTTCTTCGAGCTATGTGCCCCGCTCATTGCCACTTAAGCCTGCAAACTCGCTTCGCTATATCGGTCACTCCAGTTCACCTACGGATTTCCTCATTTCTGATTCGATCACGTAGGGACAGCCAGCCCAACCGAGCTGGATTCGACGATTGAGTTCTTTCTCGAAGTTGGACCTACCCATTTGGCCTTTTTGTCCCAGGTATACATACTCGTCGACAACTTCGAGAACAGTCTCTAACAATTATTGGAGTAGGCTTAACATGGACATTAGACTTAATTTTCGTCTTGTCCATGTTCACTTTGAGACCTACCCTTTAGGAAGCTCTGAACCTACATGTAATAAATGAAATTATTATTATTAATTCAGCCAAATCTGATTAGACCTGTGAGTAGACTGGCCCTAAGCTTAAGGGCAACCGGGATAATGCCAGGATATGATGATACAGTTTAAGCGGAAGATGAATGCTGCTAAAGCAGAAGCAAGCGGTACTCTACTAAGGGGTAGGTCCTCCCGCGTAAATGTTTCAGGGCTTATAAATAGCTGTTATAAGCCATTTAAATAATTACTAACCAAGTAATGCTAGGATATGATGATGACAGAAAAGATAATCATCCATTTTAAAATTGTAAATACAGTTGAGTTAATTTAAATAAAATAAAAATATGAGTAACATATCCTATGCAATATTTACATAGACGGTAGTGCACAGGGGCGGGCGGGGAGTAATCCGACTAAGTAATTCTGTCTCAGTAAGTAATGCGTTGATAAATGAAATTAAATCGCACAAACAACCCTGCCCCCGGCTCTACTATGGCGCATGGAAATGCTCCTAGGGATGTGTGTGTGTAGGTAAGAAACAATTGTCGATAACACTTTTTTTCGCATCCTAAAATTGTAAGGTGACTGAGACAGAAAACAGTAATTCCTTTGTTAGTTTACTTACATACAATTACGCTAGTTTTTAGAAGGGTTAGGCAGAGACATTATACGGCCAGAATTTGCCTATAATGTTGTTAGTTTCACGTAATAGATGTCGAGCCTATTGCCACTTAACGGGAACTTTAGACTCCCTCCTCAGTTTATCGGCCAAAGCACCTGCAGCCAGGCCCTGCCCAACCCGGCTCGTAAGATTTGTAAAACGCTCAGGAATACATACATACATAATGACACGCCTCTTTCCCGTAGGGGTAGGCAGAGATCACATCCTTTCACTTGCTACGATCTTGGCACACACTTTTAGCTTAATTTACACTCATTAACCTCCTCATACACGTCTGTCGGTTTAGGATACTTTTGACCTTCCCTTTCTCAAATTTTTTTTGAATTTGGTCATGGAAGGTCTTACGTGGTCTTCCCCTCCCAACACTTCAATCAGTTGTCCATCATAAATCACTTTCATTAATCTACTTTCATTCATCCTCTCAACATGACCAAACCATCTAAGCATACCTTTCTCAATTCTTGTCATAAGAATCTCTTGCGACTAATCTTCTTCTCTTTCCCTATATCGGGTCTTCAAAGATGGCGTGAAGATGATTGGGTCGCAAGCACGGACTTATTCCAAGATATTATTATGAAGTGCTATCTTTTTTTAAATGCATCTACTGCTTAACATCAAGTAGAAAGACCACATGTCAATGTGAAGAATGAAGATCATAAACAATAGATTTTTAATTCTGTCTAGCTAGAGAAACGTGGTTTAAAATTGTTATACTTATTATACAGTGCAAAAGATAGCGTATTCTAAAAAAGCGACAGTGAATGGAAATGTATCTTTATTACTGATTGTGCTAAATCTTACTAAATCAATGCAAAACAAAATCAGAAAAATATATCTTGTTATAATTTATGGAATTGTATTTACACTGCGCGTGAAATCAGTTACAAACTTTATTAAAAAAACCTTATAGAAAACAGTCCAAACAGACTCTGCGTCTGCAAACCTCCTTTACCAAACAATTTTTTTATCGTACCTAAAACCAAATCCATCGACTCCTCCCCGTCCCATCCCTCGAATAAAGTTAGCAAAAAGAGCATCGCAACTTCGACATGTGCGCGGCAATCTGTCGCTACAACGCCACCGCATTTCGAGCACATCTCCCATCCTGCTTACACCCACTATGTGCAGTATACTGCCACCTCTGTCCCACACCCCATACTCAACCCTCCACTAGAGATGTCGCGACTACTTAGCGATGGTCGAGCGATAATCGCCTGTTACGATATTGTTTGCGCATGTCCGATTCTGTGGACCGAGTGTCCAATTACTGTTGCTTTTTTGATTTCTCGTTTGATACTGGATCTCTCATCAGCTAATCCAAACAAGCCTCGAATTCGAAAAGTCGCATCTTTTAATGATTAACAAACTTTCGCATTCGAGTGGTTTCAATTTGAAAATCTCATATAAAATCTACTATTACAATTTAAAGGGTGTTATTTAACGTGTCTTCAAAATTAATAAATTGCCAACCTAACCTAACCTTTTTGCTGCCCTACTAAGCGCAAAAGCGGTATCTCAAAAAAATCCGTAAATTTGATTTTTATGGCATCGGATAACTCAGAAAAATACGCTTCTATTGAACTAAGTCTTATAGCGGTATGTTATTTATAAGGTATAAAAAAACATTAAGAAAGTTTTCTCTATCTCAGTTTTACCTTAAATTACTAAGGAGATTAGAGGTATATCAATTTAACGTAGGCAACCAGCCGTATAGTTGAATACCGCCAAATATACCTAATAATATATATAAATTACGTTTAATAAAAAAAAATAACAATCTGTAGATTAACGAAAAAACTAATTTTACATAATGTCAATTATCTCGAAACTAGCTTTCACTGAGATACCGCTTTTGTGCTTAGTAGGGCAGTTTGTGCATCAAAATTACTGAGTGAGCATCTAATGAGGTGATTAGATGCTCACTCAGTAATTTTGATGATCAAAAATGTATTTTTTAGAGGTTCAGTTTATTATATTCCCAATTTAAATATTGACACCCTGTAGGTCAGAATAATGTGAACTAAATTTATCGTGAGTACAATACTTAGATTATGCCTACATAAAGACGAACATTGTTGAAACCAATGCACACATATATTGATCCTATAAATCGAAATCGCTACCATACAAGCGGACTGCAGATATACTGACCTACAGGGCGTCAATATTGACCTTTCTATAGAAGCTGATGTGGCAAAACGATGACGCGATGTAACTACGCATAGTGACATCTAGCGGCAGTTTTACAAACTAATATTTTATAACTTTACTGCATTTTAAATATACGTAACGCCGTCTAGTAGCAATTAAGTAAACTAAAACAAATAAATAAATGTAATTAACTAGATTGAACACTTTTTACTGCATTTGTGAAAACGTATCAATCAAACAGGCAGGGCGTTACCTGGAAGTGGTGTCAAAAATTGAAGTTCTTATCTATTCCTGTACAAATTTCTCTAACAAAAATAACAACCAATCTATTAACATCACCCAAATAGCAATAAAGGGGTTGCAAATCGCGCCCTAAATAAAAAGGGGTGCATACCAATAAATTTGTTTAAATAGAATTTGCATTTTCCGTGCACACATTACTACATTATAAACGTATTTGACGTCTCAATGTGCCAAATATGGCCGAATGAGGCGCGTAGTCTCAACGCTCAATAGGCCAAATATGGCCAGCGCGCGCGGCACAAAGCATTTGATGTTTTATGGACAATTAAGGGTTACATTTTATGATGCCGACACCTGTCGTGTTTGCATATGATTTATTAGAAATGTAAATAAAATTTTATTACGGTTTAACGTAAGTCATATTAAACGCGATAAAATACACACACGTGATTCTTAAATGTACAAGCAAAGCTGGTATATGGAAAGTAATCCTTTTTTTTTCGGATGGAAAATCATCTAATGACCTTCTCCAGCTGTGAGTGGAGCGGGAGGGTGTGCCAGACTTTTACTGACTAAAAACTATCCATGTTCCTTCTTGTGCCTGCTAGGTCCAGAGGCCGCGGTAACCCTTTCGGAAAGTCCCGCAGATATGGAAAGTGATCCTAGGACTAAGATATCACGAAAGTTTTTAGCAGAATGGTCATGATCCGTTTCATACTCTTGTCGAAGAGCCCCATTGTCCAATTCTGTAATCTCAACAAGGTAGCCAAAGTAACTATTTTTGTATCGAAAGTTATGCCACTATTTTCCTGATTGTCCACCGTCTTTATGTATGTATTGCTGAACATTTCAGCCGCCCATTTAGAAACAGGTACTCGTCTTTACAGAGTCCTATAGCCTTATCCTACTAACTACTATTATAATATTATAAACGTGAAAGTTTATATGTGTGGATGGATGTTTGTTACTCTTTCACGCAAAAACTACTGGAGCGATTGTGATGAAACTTTGTACGTGTATAGCTGCAGTCCTGGACTAACATATAGGACACTCTTTATCCCGATATTTCCACGGGAACGGGGACCACGCGGGTAAAACCGCAGGGCGCTGCTAGTGCTGCTATAATCCCAGCCGGCCAAAATAACCATTTCACAAAGAATTTTTTTGTACAATTTTTCTAATAACCCACCTTTCACTAGCTACTATAAAAGTGTATGTAAAGTTGACGATTTTTGCTCCAAATATGTTAAAACGGACAAAGTTGTTAATGGACCGCCCGCCTCGTATATATCACGCCGCGAAAGAGCAGTTTATCTAACAGAAATTAAGAACGAAAGCATTTTAAACGCCGGGTGCATAGTACATTTTCTAGTGGAGCCGTTTCTTCCTGTGTTGCCATATATGGTATTTTTTTTAAATATAAAATAAATGTGCATAGTAGTTTTTATTACCAATAAGACGTTAGATTAAGAAAGAAAGCATGAGTGACGCAGGGTGCATGGCAATGTTTTACAGGCCTTCTTTGCCACTGCTGCACACATGCTATGGAAGGCAAACTTCTTAATTATGTGGATTATTTTTTAAAAAATTTTTTAAAAATATTTTTGTTCTATCTATCGTGTATTTTTATTTTTTTATTTGATTGTTATGTCTATATTGTATATTTCTGCATGTGTGTGTTTGTGATTCAAATAAATTATTATCTTATCTAATCTTATCTTATCTTATTTGTTTTGAAAATATATGCTTATTTTAAATGCAATGCATTGTTAATGAAAATTACATACTTACATACATAATATCACGCCTGTTTTCCCGTTGAGGTAGGCAGATAATAATGTGCCTCTGCCTACGGTAATGTATCGCCAGTTATATTGATGGTTACACGTAATAGATGGCTAACCTATTGCCGCTTACCGCGAACTTTTATTTTCGCCAGAGCCTCGTCCGTTGATCAGCAGGTGCTTTGGCTTCTCACATCTTGGTAGGAGATCTATACACCCTCTCGTGGTCATGCATACACATGTAATAATTTTGTGTGGTTTTTACTATGTTGCCAGATTAGAATTAGAAATCAAGCAGCGCCAGGAGGGTCTTAGGCAGTTAGGATGTGATGGGAAAACGTCAAAATTTATAACAAATATAAAAAAACAATCAAAATATAATTATACTGAAATCACGAAGCTTAGATTTCCTTGCAACCAAACAATTAAAAAAACAAAAAATATTTAAGTGTAAGTGAATCTAAGTGCCAGGTTCCGAGCCACCGCTCTGTAAGAAGAACTAGCAAGAAACTCACAAGCTATGCTCTTTTAAATTATCAATTGGTTAGTTACAATATTCATTTATCTGTGAAGCTATAAAACGCAATATAATATAACATTAACAATATTCTTTAAAGGATATTTAATTTTCAAGTCTGGCAACACATCCTTTACGCACGAGCGCGTATACCACGCTTCCATTAGGCATCCAATTTTAGACAGACATGAATCATCGGCGCCTACTCCACTCAACTAGTGAAATATTTATTTTCGTCTTGTTTTAATGCGTTGAGGTTGATTTACGTGATCGTCAACGACGCTTTCAATTAAACCGATTGATGTTGTGTCTTGCTGTTGGGTTTTAACTGTTTTTTTTTCTTGTCTAGTCGGTAGGTTTTCACTATGAAATATAATACAGTTCACACATGTAATCAGTTCAGTACATGTAATCCAATTCCCTACTAATATTATAATTTTCAAATACAGATTTTTATTACTCATTCACGCCAAAATTACTAAACGGATTTTAATGAAATTTGGCACACAGGCAACTTATAACTAGTTATAACCTGCATTAACACATAGGATATTTATTCTTCTGATATTAATTTACTCTGAGCGAGACGCTGCTATTGTAATATAATTACATTTAAGGAGATTAATTGTTATCGTTTGCCATACTTTGGAATAAATCCATTTACATTTAGGTATGACAATATACATCTCAAGCGTGTGCTGGCCATTTATGGGGTCTCAATCACCATATCCTAGCATTACCCCGGTTGCCCTAGATTTAAGCTACCTACCCAGGATGTGATTAATGGTTTACTGAGAGTTGGCTGAATTTCAGCTGTTACATCGAGAGACTGCCTTCTGATCTGTGTAACCTAGAGGGAAATATCATTCTATGGTAAAACTGGATGTCAGGATGTTAGAAGACACTGACTTCCTTATAACGATTGCCATAGATGTTCATGACAGCCGGGACCAACGGCTTTACGTGCTTGCCAAAATACGAAGCAAATGAAAATTACGCATATTATTATCATCATCATCAGCATGGTTTGAACCCGAGACCCTCTGTATGTACTGTTTACTGTTGTGTAAATTACTAACAATTGGACCATTGTTGTCAAATAAATGAATTTAATTATTATTATTATTATTTAAAAGCTATGCGTCACTGAGCTATTAAATAGAACATTTTAGCTTTTACTGGTATAGTTAGAACTGCATTACCTGAAGGCATGCGTCAAAAATTTATGTTTGCGATCTGTGATAGACAAAACCAATCCTTTTTCAAGTTGAACGTCTCAATAACCAATTCTTAAAATGAAACTTTAAGTACTATTGAAACCAGCCGTCCCTACCATCCGCATTCGGTGTCGAACTGACATCTAAGTAACTTTTGATCCTAAGATAAATTCTGACACTTAGGCACTTAACATTCCAGTATAAATAATTTTAGTAATAATAATTTAATTGAATATGTACCTGACCACCATGTATATTATAACTTGACATTATATAAATTATCTTAAAATTGTAATTTTAAAGTGAGTATATAACATATTAATTTTAATTAAAATATTGTTTATTTTTGTTGTTTGAATAATGTATCTAGTAATAATATTAATTTCATTTTATATTTTTCCTACTAAACATTTGCACGCCATTGAAAGCAGAACATAGTGAAACTACTAAACATAATGTTATCTACCTATATACTAATGTACCATTGTTATCGCAAATAAATTATTTGATTTGATTTTGATTTGAACTCTCGCCCTAAATTAATAACCTATCTGCAGTCCGAGATTGACACCAATCTTAGATAGACGCCTACATTGGTGTCAATAGTTCCCAAAGTTTCAATCTAGGGTTTGGTTATTGCGACGCATTGCTTAGAAAAAAGATAGATTTGTTTACGCTTTTTGTGAATAATAAAGTAAGTACTTACGAAAATAATATTTCTATAGTCAAGTTGAATACTTAAGCCTTTAGGATTTTTTTTTCTCTTTTACATAATGGCTTCGTGCAGTTACATTTAGCCAGTGTCCAGTAAGATATATATTAATACTATATAAATTATAGTAAATGAGAATGAGTGGTGATAAAGATGATAAATGAGATGCCCTCCCCTAAACCCCTTGAGTCCTCAGTAAAGATGTGAGACTATACTTAATTTTCTGTGTGTAACTTTATGTGTGGCGTGTAACCTGTGCTTATCACAAAGAAACGATCAACTCCCAAAATTACGAAGAACTACTAAAAAATCGTATTTTTAAAGTTCCTGTACCCTCGGTCCGTTCCACATTTGCCAAGCGTTTACCTCTCTACTCCCATCCATTCATCTACAATAAGGTAAACCAAAAATGTCCCTTAAAAGTCCTCACCTCTAACCAAGCCAAGCAGGCAATTAAAACCTGGCTGATGGACCTCACATACACTGAAACAGAACAAATTCTCCCCGCTAATAAGTAATATGCTGTAACCTTTCTAATATGTGTTACTATTTTTGTATATATGTTTACAGAAATGGTCATACATTATTAGCAAACAATACACACACACACACACACACACACACACACACACACACACACACACACACACACACACACACGTACACTAACCCACACTCACTTGCAGTCTTACTCACTTACTCGCTCACACACACCCATTCATTCCCTACTTACGTGTTTTTTTTTTTTTGAATTATTATTTTATATTGAATTTCTAATGTATTTTTTTTTTTGTTGTAACTTGATCTTTTTATTTAACATAATTATGTAATTACTTATTAATAAATGAACTGGAGCTACAAAGACGGAAATTATTGTACAATTAATATTTGTAACTCACTTATGGTTATTGCGACACAGGCCTGCGAGCCTAGTGTAATAACCACTGTAATTCATTTCCTTTGTATATGCTATATTGGTAAATAAACGATTATTATTATTATTATTATACTGTGATCTCACATGGACTTCTTGAGAGAATTAAAAAAAAATATGCTGCACTATTTTGTTCCATTTACCACCCCTCATGCACGTTCACAAACACTTAACGGTTAATAATCCACCGTTTTTACAAATTAATGTTCGAAATATCATAAATAAAACAAAACTACGGACAAGACGGTTCACTTTCCCGCCAAGAAGTCAAGGAAAATTTTTCAAGCAAGCATTATAGTTTTTTACTGGTACAGTTTGAAATGTACTGTACCAGTGTGTACCGTAAGGATTGACTAAATACCTTCGATAACACCCCAAAGTCATCTATAGTGGCGTTTATCGGAGAGCAGCCTGTATCTTCATACCGATGTATTGACCTTTACAATACTGCCTGGAGGTAGACACAGTGAAGTAACCCAAGTTTCAGCATGTATCTTACAAGGGGCACGCTTGGTAGCTATTTACATTATTAAGTTTTAGTTGGGATGCCCAATTTGTTATAGTAAATAAATAAATAAATAAATATTTCATTCACTTAACACCAATTATTTAGTTCCAATATAAGTATCATTAAGAACTTGTGTTATGGATACTAAATAACGGATAAACATACATAAATACTTTTTTTTTTGTAAATACATAGTTAATATACATAGAAAAACACCCAGACCAGAACAAATATTCATATTTATACACACAAATATTTGTCCTGTGTGGGAATCGAACCCACGACCTCAGGAGTGGAATGCGGGTATACTTGTCCCTACGGCATATCGGTCGTCATAGTAAAAAAATAAATAAGTTTATCTTGCTAAGGTATAATGCAGCATTCTAAGAATTATTGAAATCCGCTTAGTAGTTTAACTCAGGACTACTGAAAATAGGACTGTCCCAACAGGACCTCCTCAGAGAGGCGCAGTGGTCGCGCCCCTCCTATCTCCTTATGCTACCATAGCGTGTGTGGCCGACTTCCCGGAGGGTCCATGGTTAGACAGTAGGGGCCCCCTGCCCCCGCTGCCTAAGACCTTTGACGGGCCCTCCTGGCCCGCCCGCTGCGCCCTCCACGGGTCCCTCTTAGTCCCCCCTCCCCCCCGGTAGTCAGTACTAAGAGCACCAGAGTCGCCAACCTCTGGGTGTTACTAAGCCCCCCACCACGCCAAGACCTGTCCGGGGGGGTCCGCTACCAGCCACCAGTCTCAAGTCATCGGTCCAACTTGCCGCAGGTCGTCCCACACTACATTTTGCCAAACGCGGTCTCCATTGCAACACTTTATAAATATGTACATGAAGTTTTCTCTATGACATTTCAGAAAAACATATTTTAGGATCGTAACATTCGTAGTTCATTCATAACTATTACTTTTAAGGCAAAGCCTTGGAATGTTGGCTAATGGACCTAAATTACAATGAAATTGAAAACCTGCCGGAAAACGGAAAAAAAAACTCATGCTGCTCTTAAAATAAACACGTATCCCTGCATAAAATTACATAGACACACGCTTACACAAGTGCACACCTCACACACACCCTCACACACACCCTCACACACACCCTCACACACACACACTCACGTTTACACTTTTATTTTGTTACGTACCCTTTTGACAATTTCAGTTTTAATTTTATTGAATTCAATTTTTATCTGTTCTTTTTTAGTTAGGTAATTCACAGCATATTTGTTTTTTTTTGTATTATGTACTAATTAAATTTTAAATTTTTGTAGTTATATCAAATTATCATTTATTTTTGTTTGCTTTATTTATAAAATCGGTAACTGTGGTCTGGTCTGTGCGATACAAGCTTAGCCTAGTGCAGAGCTAGCTAGATATAAGTTTTATGTATGTAAGAATTATGGCAAATAAATTAATGATTATTGTTATTACTTTTTAGAACTATTTAACGAAATGAGGACGTCCTATGATCTCGATGTACCATATTTGTAGAGGCCCTTACACTGCGGCTTCTCACCAGATCTATGAGAAGTCATACTGTTCTCATTTCATTATGTTCTAGGTAAGAAATATTTAAGATTAGGTTATCTAAAGCCGTCACTGGGATACAAGGGGGTCCACAGTGTTATTTTATTTACAAACATTATTTTACATTACAAATCCACTCTTTTCCCAAGTATCAAGATATGTTTTTGACTACACAACCGTTGGGATTATTTTGTATATGTATGCACGTTATGCCCAAGTGACCAATCGGGCGCCGGTAATCCAAATTCCAAATTTGAATTCTTCACGTTCCATCGGGCGCCATGTTGTTTTATATTTTTTAAGCTGTATATATTTTTTTTTAATCGAACTCCAAAGTGGTTGTGTTAATTGGCTACTTGTAGAAATTTTAATCCGTTAGGGCTACTTTTGTATTTGGGAATTTTTATAATCTTATGAATATGCAGTGGCCATACTTAATTTATTTAAAAACAGTCTCAGATATTGCTTTTTATGACTTGTCTCATTCCGTAAATTGCATTGAAAAACTAAAACATAAGATAAATACACAATCGCTAAGTTAAAAGAAGGCAAAATGAAAAATATTTCTTCAATACAAGTTTAAACAACAAGTAAAATAATAACATGAAAGTACGATAAGTGCAAATTAACCATTTATAATACAATATAATATACATTTAATTTAATAGGTATAGAATTAATTTAATTTTCAATATAACTATTACTGTATAATAAACCGAATACAATAATCTAAATATAAAAAGCTAGCATCCTCCTCTCTTCTAAGTTGCCATACCCTTTTTTTTTTTTTTGGGATGGAAAATCATCAAATGACCTTCTCCCGCTGTGGGTGGAGCGGGAGGGTGTGTCAGACTTCTACTGACTAAAAACCATCCGTGTTCCTTCTTGAGCCTGTAACACCAAGGCCGCGGTAACCCTTTCGAACAATCCCGCAAAAGTTGCCATACCCTACAGGGTCCACATTGTATCTGTGATATTATAAATAACATCTTTGTAACATATGGAGTGCAATAAAGACATTGAGTATTGAGTACATAAATCTAGAATTACATAGTACTTACTTAACTTGTACAGAAATGGTGCTCACTCAGCATATTGTGGGACAGAGATGTCAGGAGTGTCAGGGCGCTGTTTTTCTGCAGACATAAAAAGGAATGATAGCTTACCCATCAAACTAAATTTTTTTTTAACTTATATCACAGTCTAGGAAATAACATGAACCTTAGACTAAATTTACAATAATTGCCTAAAAGTGTTTCCTGTTGAATTTGAACCAAACAAAAGTGAAAATACTAATTTTAGTATTTTGATGATTATTGATTGCAACTCCCTTCTCTTCAGTCTTAAAGTTGCGTACCCGACAGGGTCCATAAAATTGGTTCTAAAATTGTATAACACCTATGTACACATTATGGTTTAGCAATAAATAATTTGTATTTGTACTAATATTGACATCTGTGAAAGAGTGTGAAATATTTACTTGTATTATAACCTGTCTTCATCATAATGTTCCTCTTCAGAGCACACACTTTTATCTTGCTCATCCGTGGAAATTTTAATTGTCTTTGGCGGTTGTTCAGCGCTAGCGGTCAAGTATATGTCCTGTGTGCCGAGATGCTATTGGATCTGGCAGTCTATCACGTTTTCTTTTACACATTTCTTATCTTATATTCTCACGGGGGCCACAGACTGCACTTTGACCCTTATGTTGGATCATTTGTGCATCCCCTTGCCTTTCACTCCAAATCTCCAAATATGGTTGCCATCATCTTAATGACAGTCTTTGCAGACTGGAGCCCATTGTATCTTTGTCGTGGGTAGGCCACCCCCAGGAGACCCATTCGGCAGGCAGTCACCTCTTCGTCGCCACATCTACGACGTAGCGGTGATTGCACTAGTCGCATCCTGTGGAGCATTTTGTTTGTGGCATAATGCCCTGTTAGAGCCTGTCTTCTTTCCTACTACCTTCGCAAATGGCCTTACACCAGCTGCTTCCTGTCTCCCTGATAAAGGCCTATGAATGCTTAAGCGCTGGTAGCAGCTGCCATTCCGATAGGTGTTCAAATATTTAGTTGTAGTCGTTACTTTTTAAGTTAACTTTATTGAGCCAAACTGAAATAAATGAATTTGGCTTTTATATAAAGACTAAAAGAGGGTTAGCACTGCTCATTCTTCTTTATTTATGGTAAATCACAACGCCACAATGTCGTGGTGCCATTACACACCACCTACATACGACACCACGGCATAATGCTGATTAATAACTCTTTAAATAGTTACTTAAATATAATGTATCAGTTTTCATTTGATGTTGTCACAGAATAAATTCTTTTTCTTTCTTTCTTTTTTAATATATCTTTTCCTTGGCATAATTTTTACTTTAAATATTTTATTACTTTCCTAGCAAAAGTGTTTTCTGTGTATGAATGTCATTGTTTAAAAATGTTAAATGATTAAATATAAACTATCAGCACTCGAACCAAGACATTCGGGAGGTCGTTTCTGAGCAAGACCACTAAGCTCTGGAGTTCGCTGCCGGCTCATGTGTTTCCTATTTCCTATGATCCCGGGTCTTTTAAGCGGGGCGTGAAACGGCATTTTAGCAGGCCGTCATATATAGCAGGACGTCATAGATATATTAAGCGCTTTTATTTTTTTTATTGGACTGCATCGACTGCTTACCATCAGGCAGGATGTAGTCATTAGGACGTGTCACATTAAAAAAAAACACAGCTCCACAATGTCGTGGTGCCATTACACACCACCTACGTACGACACCCCGGCATAATGCTGAAGAATAACTCTTTAAATAGTTACTTAAATAATATAATGTATCAGTTTTCTTTAATGTTGTCACAGAATAAATTCTATTTCTTTCTTTCTTTCTTTCTTTCTTTCTTTCTTTCCTTCTTTCCTTCTTTCTTTCTTTCTTTCTTAATATACCTTTTCCTTGGCATAATTTTTACTTTCATTATTTAATTACTTTTCTAGCAAAAGTGTTTTCTCTGTATGAATGTCATTGATTAAAAATGTATCTTTCTTCAAGAATATTGTAAGCGAAATCTGGGTGTACAGAGTAACAACTGATTGGCTCGGTATATCGCGAGCTGGCGACCATTGGCAAATATTTACACAGAATATAATTGAATCAGCCCCCGAGGGGCGGATTAGGTGTTTTTTAATTTATTTCTGTTGTTCTATTATCTTATTTTCGTGTTTATAATAGGGGATTGCGGATGAGGCTTGTTTGTACAGAGGTTTTGTATTACGTGCTTCATATTGTAAAAAAAAACTAATAAGCTTCTTTGCGTAGCGATGGCAAGTTTAACTAGAGTAGTCCAGTGTATTCTGCAGCTTTTATGAGTTGGTCACAGCCCATTATCGTCCCACTACTGAGCACGAGCCTCCTCTCACATATCAAGGTGTGAGGGTATTGGGTCATACTCCACCACGCTGACCCAGTGCGGATTGGCGGAGGCAGGTGTATGGCGTCCTGCTGTTAGAATTTTTCAAGCCGCCCATTAGGCCTCTAACATGGCTTAACGACTACCACATTTAGTGATAACCGGGACCAACGGCTTAACGTGCCTTCCGAAGCACGGAAGCGCTCGATTTCAAATGCCACACAAACGGTCACCCATCCAAGGACTGACCTCTGTAAACTCTGCTGTACTTCGGTGATCGTTTCCGACCACCGAGCACCGCAGAGCTACGAGCGCTACTATGGGTACGAGATTACAATCATAGCACACACCCACAGTACGATCTAAGCTGCTGCATATTTACGTCGGTAACAAAATGCATTTTCGCACTGTCTCCCGGCCAAAGGGGGACCGAGAAAGGTGTGTGGGACTGTGGGAGTAATACCTACTAAAAATCTTGTCGCTGCTTAAGACCCTCCTGGCGCTGCTTGACGGGCCCTCCTGGCCCGCCCGCTGCGCCCTCTACAGGTCTCTTAGTTTCCCCCCAGTGGTCAGCACTAAGAGCCCCAGAGTCGCCAATCTCTGGGTGTTACCTTTTCCCGGCCTCCGGGAGGTACTCAGCCCCCCCACCACGACAAGGAGACCAGTCGGGGGGGGGGATACGACCTAAGCTACGAGGCCTACCTGAGCACTGACTGCCGTATAAAAATATACTGACAATACTCTTCTTTCAAATCTATGGCAAATTTCTAATTGTTGCACAAAATAAGCTTCGGTCAAGTTGAAAACAATTTCCTTCTCAACACCTTTTGAAGTTAATTGCGAAACAAAACATAATCCTTTGAAACCATAATTCGTTCCCTGGATTATGAAGCCCGCTTCCAAAGCCAGGATTGCGTCAACAACTCCAGGATGGTACCAAGAGTTGTTGACGCAACATTAGTGAACGCGGACGTCAACATGCCGTGTTTGTGTTGTATCTAGATTAGCGGACATGCGAGGGAAGGTCGAGTTTCGGCCTTTCGGATTTGCCTACCTCACCGTGGCCTTTGCGAGAAATCTCCTAGAAAGTTGTCAAAATGCGATAAAACTGCAAATTGCAAATCAGGTGTAGCAAGTGGAAAGCGAAAATTATTAATGGTACAAATAGATAGATAAAACGTTTATTTCCTTTAAATAATGCAAGTTACGTAAAAACATATCCCACAAAACCGTTTGACTCGTTTGTCTGTGGGTCACAGTCTCTTTTATACTAATTACAACTAATTTTATACTAATAATAAAATTTCAATTTTGCAAATACACCAATATAGTAATTTAAAAAAAAAATTGTACTTGTTTTTGTTTGTTTCCATTCTAACGGCTTCAGGTATCTATACTAAATATATAAAGGGAAATGAGCGTGAATGAAGTTAAAAGTGTGCCAGGATCGTAGCTAGTCTATAAGTGAAACTTTTGAATGAAAATGAAAAATGAAAAAACTTTTTATTTCATAAACTATTACATAGTACTTGAAAACGTCAAAATTATAAAAAAAAAACAATTAAAATATAATTATACTAAAATCACGAAGCTTAGATTCACTTGCAACCAAACAATTAAAAAAACAAAAAATATTTAAGTGTAAGTGAATCTAAGAGCCAGTTCCGAGCCACCGCTCTGTAAGAAGAACTGGCAAGAAACTCACAGGCTATGCTCTTTTAAATATATCCATTGGTTTGGTACTTGAATTACAATCTTCATTTGTCTGTGAAGCTATACAATGCAATATAATATAACATTAACAATATTCATGTTTTAAGTCATTCATATTAGAATAGCCTGTATGAAACGGCAGTTTAATCCCAAGCATTCATATAGTCTTTGATAATTTGATTTGTTAATGCTCTTAGATTGTATAGAACTGACTCACTAACACTCTGATGTGTATGTGTCCACGTCTAATTATATTATGCCTCGTCCATGAAATCCTACTGAGTATATAATGCGGCGTTCCTGGTTCAAGTCGGCTCTGCTATGTTTTTATGTCCATCTGCTGCTGGTTTACCTTCCTAAGGCCCTACTCTAATTCAGCGAAAACGAAACTTCGTTATACCCATCCCTTTCACTCGATAATGATATACCTAGAGAGTGAAAGAGACAGGTATAACGAAGTTTCGTTTTCGTTGAATTATAGTAGGCCCTCTGTTCCCAATGCAACAACATCGCTAAGATTAGTTCTATTGTTACAGCTACCTCTGTCTCAGTGGCGTGATCACCCATGCCGAAAGCGCTGGAGAAGCGCGCGAGAACATCCAGACTTTACTCACCGTCTCCGCGGACCTCTGCCACCCCTGCGACATCGATGTTGTGAGTATGCTCTTAAATTTAGTTAGTTAAAGCTACCCAGCAAACGTAGCAACTGTATTGATAAATTTAGTATTGCTGTCCCTTATCTGTTACCCCTTTTTTCCAACCATCATGTTCCTTCTTTTGAGCCTGCTATGTACCGAGGCCGCGGTAACCCTTGCGAACAGTCCCGCAACCCCGGCAGGCTTGGCCCCTATGGGGCCCCTCGGTGTGCTGACATCTCTTTGAGGCGCGCGTGGAACACGAACGCGCCATCGACGCGGCTTGTCGTCTACGGAAGACGGACGGGCGGCGAGTTACCCATTATTCGCCGCCCACAAGCCAGCGCCTACGGTGGCCGAGAGTCGTCTCGCGGCTCCCGACGTCTCGGGCGTCCACCGCGGCGGCTGGGACCGAGACGAGTGATATTCTCCCTCTCTCGCTCTGCCGCCTCCTTTGCCAGCATGACTGCTTCGCAAAAGGAGGCGACAGCCCCCCATTCTCTCTCGCTCCGGACCATGGCCTCCACCAAGGCCGAACGCGAGAGATCGCCGCCGCCGATCGCCGCTACAAGGACAAATCGGAGCTCTGCCCAAGCAGGGCAGACCGCGATGGTGTTCTCCACCGTATCCTCCGGCCGATCCTCACAATGGTGACACCCGGACGTTTCCTCCCGCTTCTGTGCAGGAACCTACCGAAGCAGCCATGCCCGGTTAGGACCTGCGTCAGGCGGTAGGTGAGCGCGCCGTGGCGCCTCTCTAGCCACTCCTCAAAGAGGGGACTTACCGCCACTGTCGTGGCGAGCCCTGCACGGGGTTGCAACAGTCGTTCTCTCCATGACGCCATGAGATCGCGCCGAAAGTCCATCCGCTGCGCGTCGAGCTGCCGTGGCAGCGGAGTTTCTCCCCGACATAGTATCTCCACGCGCCACTCATAGAGGCGCGTGAGAACTATCGCCTCAAGATCCCATGGCGGCAATCCGGCAAGGAGGCTCGCAGCCTCGCCGGAGATCGTGCGGTAACCCCGGATCAGCCTTATGGCCGCGTGGGGCGCGTTCAGATACTGAGCTACTCGTCGCTGCAAGGAACGCGCCCACACCGGGGCCCCGTAAAGGGCCATAGCCCTCACGACCCCCGCGTAAAGCTTCCGGCAGGAGGCGTTTGGACCCCTTAAGTTGGGCAGGAGCCGCTTGAGGGCAGCCCCGGTCCGTTCCAACTTAGGAGCGAAACGTCGGAAGTGCTCGACGAAGTTCCACCGGCTGTCGAGAACAAGTCCCAGGTACTTCATCGTGGACTCGACGCCGAAATATCTGTTACCCGTGGCGACGTGGATGTTGTGCATGACTTATGTCACCTCTGGAAAATGGCTTGAGTAGAGAAAAATTGGAGAAAAAAAAGGTGGAAAATGTTTTTTTTTTTAATATGATATAAATATATATTGTGACACGTCATAATGACTACTTCCTGCCTGATGGTAAGCAGTCGATGCAGTCGTCCAAAAAAAAAAATGTAAGCGCTTCAAATCGCGAAATAAACACGATACGAAGCGCATCCACTCATGACGGCCTGCTAATAATTATATATTTGAATAAAAAGACCTAAACTGAGTAAAAAGTACAGACAGTAAAACACGTTTTAAACAAAAAGGTGGAAAATGGTATCTCTATTTTTGTTTTAATTTTTTTTTATTTATTATTTGGGAAACATACAATGTATTATTACTTATCTATGCTTATCTTAGAATACAATTCATATATCAATAAAGTTTCCACCATTACATAACACACACAAGTAACTATTTTATATTTGGATCTATAAATAAATAAATATTCTCTTACAATCACACCAATTATTTAGTTCCAAGATAAGTATCATTAAGAACTTGTGTTATGGATACTAAATAACGGATAAACATACATATATACTTTTTTTTTTTGTTAATATATACTTAAGATACATAGGAGAACACCCAGACCAGAACAAATATTCATGTTCATGCACACAAAGATTTGTCCTGTGTGGGAATCGAACCCACGACCTCTCGAGTGAAGTGCAGGTATACTGACCTCCACGCCATATCTATATTTCGATAACAAGTCTATATTTGGATAAAATCGTAACATTTTTATAGGGTTCAGAGAGGAGTATGGCAACAGCATCGCTGCGGCGGTCGTTAGGCACTGGGGTCTGCGGGTCGCGTGCGGAGTTCTGCGGCCTGTTCGCTCGGGGCGCGCACATCGCAGCCGACGGGGGCCGCTTCGTGCGAGCCGCTAGGACTGCGCATCTTCTCCGGGCACTGGCTGAGCTGGACTATAATATTGTGCAGGTCAGTGTGATTTTATAACACTATAAGCAAAGGGTCTATATGTCCGTAAACCTCTTAAGTTCGAAAGAAAAGGCCCGTTTTCAGCCCACTTTTTTTTTAAAAATAATTCTGACTTTTACACCAATTATTTAGTTCCAAGATAAGTATCCTTAAGAAATTGTGTTATGGATACTAAATAACGGATTAACATACATAAATACTTCTCTTTTTTGTAAATAAATACTTAATATACCTACATAGGAAAACACCCAGACCAGAACAAATATTCATGTTTATGCACACAAAGATTTTTCCTGCGTGGGAATCGAACCCACGACCTTAGGAGCGGAGAGCGGGTATTCTCGCCACCACGACATATCGGTCGTCAAATTAAGTCGTCTTATTATATAGATATTGTAACTTATCAGTAAATCATCATCATTATAATCTTAGCCCATCAACGTCAGAGTGAATGGGAGGGTCTCACAAGCCAAGGTCGGGTGAAGAGAATGAGCCAGGTTCCTGTTGAAAATTCTATTAAATGTGTGGGAATTGAACCCACGACCTCAGGAGTTATTAACCAATGCTCACTTTTCACGTGCCCAGGGTGAGATGGACCGTAACATTGCCAAAAAGCTTTGCGGGACGCTCGCGATTCGAATCTCAAGGCGTTTATTGCAGTTCTGCCGAAGAGCCTTGCAGACGATACTTGGGCCCCCGAAAAATTATAAAATTTTCATCTTTCCAATAACCAAAATTCGTATGGCATATAAGCGTTGCTCCTGATGCGGTGAAATTCAGTTAGCTAAATTCTTAATTACAAATGAAAATAGTAGACAAGAGCAGACCAGTATGACACATGAACAAGCCATCGTTTCACTCAACCATTTTTTAGGGAACGTAACGACCCGACGCATAACGCCGCTACCCCAGAGACATTTAAGTGTGCATGACATACTCAAGCTACAAAATAAAAGATTTATACAAATGAGAAATAATAGTAATATTATAAGAATTAAATAGCTGCAGACCACAAAATTGTTTGTCCTATGATAGATATAAATTACTAGCAGCGCCCTGCGGTTTTACCCGCGTGGTCCCCGTTCCCGTGAAAATATCGGGATGAAGAGTGTCCTATATGTTAGTCCAGGACTACAGCTATACACGCACAAAGTTTCATCACAATCGCTCCAGTAGTTTTGGCGTGAAAGAGTAACAAACATCCATCCACACATACAAACTTTCACGTTTATAATATTAAGTAGGATAGCCATGCCGTCTTATCATAATAGGTTGGGGAAAAAGTCTTTTCGTATTTTTGTATGAAAAGTCAAGACATTTTTTTCAAAGTTTATTTACATTTATTTACAATATATATGTACCGTTTTGTTGAATAACTTTCTGCCATTTTGTGGGCAGAGACATTATCCCGTTACTGTAGAAACTTTGGGACTTCTGATCAAAAAAACGGGACAAATAGTTTTGGCAGTCCTCTCTTGAGGTCAACCTTACAGAACCTAAAGAATTCTGCAGAGACCGAAACAGGTGAAAATCTGAAGGCGCAAGGTCAGGGCTATATGGTGGATGCACTAGGACCTCCCAGTCGAACTCTCTTAATTTTTGCTGAGTGGCTAAAGATGTGTGTGGTCTAGCGTTATCGTGATGAAAGACCACACCCTTCCTGTTGATCAATTCCGGCCGTTTTCTCTCGACTGCTTCCTTTAATCTCATCAGTTGCTGGCAGTAAAGATCAGAATCGATGGTTTTGCCGGGCGGTAAAAGCTCATAATAAACAATGCCCTTCCAATCCCACCATACACACAGCATCACCTTATTTCGTGTTAGGCCAGGTTTGGCCACAGTCTGTGAAGCCTGGCCAACTTTCGACCACGACCTTTTTCGCACGTTCTTGTCGTACGTGATCCACTTTTCATCGCCAGTTATCAATCTCTTCAAAAACGGCTCGGTTTCATTACGTCTCAATAATGAATCGCAAATGAGTACACGGTTCATTAAGTTTCTTTGAGTGAGCTCGTGTGGCACCCAAATATCGAGCTTTTTTGTATAACCAGCTTTCTTCAAATGGGTCAAAACTGTTTTGTGGTCAATTACCAGTTCTTCAGCTACATCGTAACTACTAATATGCCGATCTTGCTCCACTCTTTCAAAAATGGCGTCCATTTTATTCGTAACAGGGCGACCAGAGCGAGGTGCATCTTTAACATCAAAATTTCCGGACTGAAAACGTTTGAACCAAATTTGTGCTACTCTTACTGACACTGCATCAGGTCCATAAACATCACAAATTTTTTTCACTGCTTGAGTTGCATTTTTGCCTTTTTTATAATAAAATTTTAAAATGTATCGAATTTCTTCATTAGATTCACTCATTTTTACGGAGAGAAAAACAAATGAAAAATAGCGGGAAACAACTTTTTTTTATTTTTTTCTTTTCTTTATAATGGAACCTTTTTAATGTTACCAAAACCAGCCAGACACAAATAGTACAGTCAAAAAAAATTTATAATAAGTTTATACCTACGTTATGCGAAAAGACTTTTTCCCCGACCTAATATATATAATCTTGCGTTCATCGTATCATCTATATAATTTTAGATTAACATCAAATATTTTAATTTGAATTACTACAGAATGTAGAGTTTAAACGTCAATTGTAATTAGAAATGGCACTTCATAAATTAACATAGACAAAATATAAATTAAACATAGTTTTATTTTATTTTTATTTAATCAGGCACAAACAGTAATTACAAAAAAAATACATTAAATAATTTTAAACATGTGAAGGACAACGAGTGCCGAGTAAAACATTGAAAAGAAAAGTACAAATTAAGAGCTAGGTTAACAACAAACACGTCTTTAGTTACAAACTAAAAATATGAAAAAATGTATACATTTATACATAGAGTAGCGCAATCAGAAATTTCTTCTATAATTAACACTGAGAAAATAAAAACAATCAAGTTCCCCCCAAGGTTTGTAAGTAACAACATATTCAGCTCTCGTCCTCGTGTGTGCCCAGGCTCCTTAATTAGCGGCGTCATTACGATACCTACTATTTGTTTAACGCAAACAGTACAAGCGAGGGTTTGTGGAGGTAACTCGATATTGGATGCGGTGTTTTTTGTATAACATACTGTGCAGACTGGGAAAATAAGTGCATTATAAAGATATAGTTGTAAGAATAGTAGAATTTTAAATAAGTGATGGATTAAAAATATCTTAGTAACAATTCCCGCGCTGCTATAATTTCCCGAAAAATCGAGAAACGAGAGTGACTCTCGTTTCAGCGTTGGTCGTGAAGACATCGTTGTTCTGAGGCTCCTATCTTACCTGAAGATGCCCTGTGTAAGGGCGAAACACGTGTCGTGTTGAATAGTTACTCGATTTTTCGGGAAATTATAGCAGAGCGGGAATTGTTACAAAGATATTTTTAATCCATCACTTGCTTACAATGGATTTCCGCAAAGTAACGCCTGAATCAATAAATTATTTAGAATCTGAGATTACCAATGTATACGTACAAAACTTTCAAAAGTGATTACATCGCAAACCTTGCTTTTTTTAAACTGTTATAAGACAAAAAAATCGTACATACAACTTATCGCTTTGCTTTCCCCTATAAACCTTTTTGACGTGACAACGTCTTAAATTAGGTTGCGGCTGGGAGTCACTTATGAAAAAGTGTAACGCTCGGTAACGTTACGATGAGTCACCGAACGAGAGAGAGGCCCGGCGAATGCCTTGCGTCTCTCTCCCACTCAACTATGATCGGTCTGCCGCGCGCGCAGCACTAGTGTACAATGTTTTAGTAAACAAAATATATTTCTATAGTTAAAATTTGTGCAATTCTTATTTTCATTCAATTCCTTGTTCCTATTGTGCAATTTAATTATATTCATATCAATAAATATTCTACCGAGAAAAAGACGTTGTCACGTAAAATCTTCGCCCGTAAAAACGACTTTACAGGCAACCATTTTTTTACAAGTTATTGTTCAACGAAGAATTACTTGTTCATGTTTTATTTCACAACTCTAGAATCTGTTGAGGAACAATTCTGCCGTTTGTTTATCTATAATGCACTTACCTTTTATATTATGATAAAACAAGTCGTTTCAAGTAGGTTGTGGTTTGTAAACATTGATAGATATTTTTAATATAAGTCTGCCAACTTGATATCCTTTGCAACCTCTAATGCTTCGTATATCTTCGTACTGTCTCCTGGGAATGGCGATCATTTGTCTTATCTATTTGTTCGTAAGTCTATGTAAACTCCATCAAAAGAGTTTGTAGCAATAAATTCCAAATACATATGTATAAAGGCACCAGTATAAATTGACCTGCCTTATGATACTAACTTTATACTAAAATAGACAAACTAACGCTGGCTACCTACATTTGTTATTACATATTCATTAATTATAAGGGAATCTATTATTGCTTTATTTATCTAAAGGATACTTTACTTAGTTAATGCTTATTTTATATTGAAGTGGCGTATCAGTTACAAAAGTAAATTTATATGATTTTGTTCGAAATAATACAAAAAGTTTTATCGTTAAATGTGCTTGAAGACAAAATATAATTAATCCCCTCTCTCTTGTACATCATAGGCACGCAGGCTCCCGCTCTTGTAGTGGCGTTTATAGATTGAAGTGACGTTTACAAGTGCTGCGGAATTAAGCCAAGTTAGAATAAATGAATTCGAATTTCGAATAAATAAATATAAATATGAAATGTAATGTTTTAGTTCCAAGATATCATCATAGATCATTAAGAACTTGTGTTATGGATACTAAAGAACGGATAAATATACTTAAATACCTTTTTTTTAAATACATACTTAATACACATAGGAAAACACCCAGACCAGATTTGTCCTGTGTGGGAATCGAACCCACTACCTCTGGAGTGAAGTGCAGGTATTATGATCTCCACGCCATATCGGTTCTCCGTCAAATATCAATATCATAATAATATGTACAACACATATTACAAGACAGAATAAACCTGTTAACAATAGTTAGTAGAAAGAAAGAAAGAAAGAAAGAAAGAAAGAAAGAAAAAAAAAAGAAAGAAAGAAAGAAAGAAAGAAAGAAAGAAAGAAAATATTTTTAATACAAGTTGCAAGAAAAAAAATAACAGAAAATAAGTACAAAATAATAAAAACACAAATCAATAACAATAAGAACCCAAATGTAAGAAGTACTCAACTTGTATTGAAAAGGTGCTCACTCAGCACAGAGATGTCGCGATAGTAAACAAAACCCTTCCAAAATCATCGATGAGCAAATTGACTAAAGTTAATCTTACTGGTCATAATTACACAGTCGCGTGTCGTTGCATTGACATTCAGTGAAGTGGGGATAGCGACGAGACCCTAATAACATCGCACTGCGTTGTCCATCGTGATAATTACGTGGATAAATGGCATAAATAGTTGTGAAGAACCCTTTTGGATTTTGATGAAGCCATTGATTCTGTTATACCTATCAAGTAATGTCAGTGGCTGTGATTAAATGATGATTTATTGCCTAAAAGAGACTGTTTTAAGTTATTTAAACTGCATTGACATCCAGTGAGGTGGGGAAAGGGATAAGTTCAAACGACATCGTTTATTGCGTTGATTAACGTGATAAATAAAATATATGGGTGTATTGACGCTTTAGATTTTGATGAAGCTATTGATTCTGTTATACCTATCAAGTGGCTGTAATTAAATACATATTTATAGCCTAGAACAAACTGTCTCAAGTTATTTGAACTGCATTGGTTTCAAGTGAAATGGGGTAAGGGATGAGTCCTAACGACATCGCTCACTGTTTTGTCCATTGTTGATAAATATGTGAATAAATAACATAAATGGGTGTGAAGGACTTTGGATTTTCATGAAGCCATTGATTCTGTTAATTATGATATACCTTTCAAGTAAAGTCAGTGGCTGTGATAAAATATATGTTTATTGTCTAGAACAGGATGCCTTAAGTTATTTTGAATACTTTTTATGCCATATTTGGTGCTTTTAATAGCTAATTTGTCATGCCTCGAGGAGTATCACAAGGATATTATTTCGGACCATTATTGGTTTTTTGATGACTTATTGCAAAGATTAAAGTATAAATTGTCGTTGGTTTTTATTATATAAAATGAAATAAAAATTATTGAACGTATCATTAGATCAGGATATCAAGGTGTACCAACTCATTATTAACAAAGAAATGAGGCTTTACATTTTTATGAATCACCGACTGGAATAACAAAAGATTTTCTAATATGCCTGTAACAGATTCTTACGATGGAAAGGGTTAGCCCGTAAACATATTACTATCAATAGAAAGTGGTGTGTGTTACCATAATTATTGGATTGTCAGGTCTAAGTCACCCCTGGGGCACGTGACGCGTCGATACATTTTCATTGCATTCAATACTCCCATGCTGTCAAATTCTGGGATTTTGGTAACCGTAATAATAATGGTTTGATATAATTCTATTGCTGATTAAATTGAGCTGATGTTAATTGATTTCTATTATTCTATTGGATTTATTTGATTGATAAATTTGATTGTGACAAGTTTTTAGGACTGCTGGTGTAAAAAGTGAAATATATTACATTATTATCAGAATCATAAATGTCTGATTTCTAGCCTCCTTTCTTATACCAATCTGAGATTGATTCTAGTTTTATCAAGACAATAGTATTCTTTTTATAAAGTGACTCGTACTACTACTCGTCAGACTATACATATCAGCGGCATATGCTGTATTCTGTAAGAACAAATAAATAAAATAAATACACATACCCTCAAGGTAAATAAGATATTAACAAAAATAAAATAAGAACGAGCTTAAACATCGATAGACAAAAGTACCGATCGCTACTCAAAAGTCAAAAAAATTCATCATCTTCATCATTTCAGCCATTTGAAGTCCACTGCTGAACATAGGCCTCCCCAATTGCTTTCCACGTAGATCGATTCTTTGCCGCCTGCATCCACCGGCTCCCCGCCGCCCTGACCAGGTCATCGGTCCATCGCGTTAAAATTATCAAAAAAAAATACTAAAATTAATTTAAACATTCTCAGCTTTAGTCTTATATTCAAAACTGACTGTGTTATAAGACAATAAATTAGAGATATTTATACACCACATTTCTTACTCACTTCGTATTTATCCTCAGTGAAATAATCAAAATAACAAAACCTAAAACAACGTCCCCTATTTTATATCAAGACTAGAATTAAACAATGGCGAATTTTGAAGAGCATTGCAAATAATCCTCCCTAACAATGAGCAGGACAAACAGACAGACTAACTGCCTTGTTCGGGAGTCTATAAACATTCTGTATCCGCTTGAGAATTGCAGGACCACGTGTCGTACGCCTCTCTTGGTTACTGAGTGTCTTGCAGTTAGGCGAGGGATCATTGCAGACAGATATATTATTGTTTTAGATTTTAATTAAATCGATCTCGACCTAATGCCTGTAATTATTAAACTATCTCTATCCAAAATTGGCTATCTACGATCTATCCTTTTTTTAATCGTCTCAATTTCAAATACATGTATTGGAACTTTTTTTAATTGAAACTTTATTAACTAATAAAATCAAAATAGCTGTCTATGTAACATTGGTTGAAATTTTGAATTGCGAATCGGATGATGATTTTGGGGCGTTAAGTGAAGATCGAGACGGAGCATGAAAAGAACTTTGTGAAGGAAGATACGTTCTCCCATCGATACAGATTGAAATAATAACAGCCAACAATGAAAAGGACAATATAGGCAGACTAACTGCCTTGTTCGGGAATCTATAGAAATTCTGTATCCGCTTGAGAATTGCAGTACCACGTGCTCTCTGTGAGGGGTTTGCAGTTAGACGATAGGTTATAATATAACAGACTTATAATACTATTACAAACTGAGCACGGACTGCCTGTCACGCAGATTTAGTGCGAATTTGCGCAGACTCTTTGGTAAAAAATGTGTAATGGTAAATCATTATTTTATGTTGTAGTAGAATCTGATATTCTGCAGAGCGGTGGCTCGGAACTGGCACTTAGATTCACTTATATACTTTATTATTTTTTGTTTTTAAATTGTTTTGTTGCATGTAAGTGAATCTAAGCTTGTATGCTAAATCACGAGTGTAGTAATATTTCGATTGTTTTTTTTATATTTTGACGTTTTCAAGTACTATGCAATAGTTTATGAATAAATAATTTTTGAATTTGAGTTGCCGTTGGTACAAATTGATTGACTGAAATTATTTTTGGATAATAATTTGAAATGGATCGAGCATTGAATATTGTACGCTCACCCCGACTCAAAGAGTAATCTCAGTAAATTACCGAAACATTAGTTCATCGTTATATAAAGCAAATAAAAGCTTTTATTTATTTCTAGAATTAAAATGATGTGTAAGCAAGTGATGGATTAAAAATATGTTTATAACAACTCCCGCGCTATTATAATTTCCCGAAAAATCGAGAAACTATTCAACACGACACGTGTTTCGCCCTTACACAGGGCATCTTCAGGTAAGATAGGAGCCTCAGAACAACGATGTCTTCACGACCAACGCTTACTCTCGTTTCAGCTTTTCAAAGATATTTCTAATCCACCACTTGCATACAATGGATTTCCGCAAAGTGATGCCTGAATCAATAAATTATTTAAAATTATGTGTATTTTAATATTTATGTAGTAAAACATAGTTCATGTATATGACTTAAACCAACATTGGATAATACCAAGGACAAACATACGTAAAGTTATACAGTGTGAAGTGGCAGTTTGGAGAGAATCAATTAAAATAAACGCACGTGCCAGAAATACGCTGCACTCTAGGGGTGGTGGAGTTTGTTTATGGTAATGTGACGTCACGGGGCTTATTCAAGAAATTTGTAGAAATGTTATGCTGCGTGTGAGGGTCAGCTTGGGCTCCAATTTCTGGCTATTGGCCTAATCAATGTGTATTTGTGATATGAATGAAAGATATCTTGAGCATGATCACTAGCAGGCAAGAATGTGTCACTGTTGCGCACTTGCAAGTTGGATTGAGCAACAGTGACTTAAATAAAAAAATAAATAAATTGCCTCGGGCCGTGTTGGCGGCTCCTAGCCTGCCCGCCTTCAAAGGGAGGTTAAAAAAATATATTTTTGAGCAAACGGTCTATGCCATTAATGAATTTATGAAGTAACGACATTTTGTTTTTCATAATTTTTGACCGTTTATTTTTATTAATTGCGTTTATATTTCTTGATTCATTTGTTATTGACATTTTTTTATTTTGACATTATTAATTCCTCATGATATTGTAATTTAAATGAAATATAATTAATATAATTAATGCTCAATGAAATATAGACATAACTCAAAAAAGACCATTTTTGAGAAATCACAAAAAAAGATCTTCTAAAGAATACTTGTCCTACTTGTAAGTGCATTAAATTGATACTGATTTATAAATTAGTAATTTCGGCTTTTGTTACAAACGTTTGATTAACATTGATTCAATCTCAGTAACGAATAGAAAGACTGTATAAGTACGTACTATCTATTAATGGGGCTATGTTTCTTTAAGCATGCGATATAATAAAATAAGAAATAGTCTTTTACATACATATAATTACAGTTGTTTCCCCAAAGGGGTAGGCAGAGGCATATTATACGCCCACTATTCGCCAATTATATTGTTGGTCCCACGTAATAGGTGGCGAGCCCATTGCCGCTTATCAGGGATTTAATGTTCGCCAAAAACTCGTCCGTTCATTTGCAGGTGCACCACTTTCAGGTGAGGTTGGCTTGGGCTCCTAATATGTTGGTAGGATCCTTATTTAATGTTTTATATCCTTCATTACCTAATTATTATAACAATGGATTAATAGCGGCGAGCGTCGACCAATTTCCTAGGATTTTATGCTTGGTAGCAGGGTCAAGGGCTCAGACACAAAAGACAGTGCTTCTCGATACGCGCATTGTCAGGATTCTCTCTCTGCAGCCCTAGCCGCTAGTCTTATCAGTTCTTCTTCGCGCCTTAATTTTTTTTTTTTAACTTACTGTATATGTAATTTTTTATAATTTTATTTATTTAGTACCTACACGCACAAAATATACAAACAGAAAAACTAAGAAACATTGGGTACAGGACTAGAGATGGGCGACGGGTAAATACCCAAAAGGTAAATACCCGGGTATTTTCCCAAAATGGGTAAATACCCGGTATTTATAGGGAAAATACCCAAATGATGGGTATTTTCGTTTTTACACTAAATGCCACAACTTTTATTAATTTTTACATTCTTATGAACAAATGCAATATAAACTATACCTTTATTATTTTGCGAGGTATGAAAAAACTGAGGTTTGATTAAAAAATCTGTAAATAATGAGAAAAAAGCGAGGAAATAAAACGAAGTCAATATAGTTTTAATATAATTATTCAACAAAAAAATGTACATTTTTTCGATATTAACTGTATCTATATTAAATCATTTCATCATGATTCATTTGTAGATTTTAGTTCCTCCGTGATTGCTTTTACCAACTCATTGTAAATGACTTCCAAATGTTTAGTTGAGTTTGCTTTTCTGGGTGCTAATTTGTAAGATGGTTGTATCTTATTAAAAAATGATATCTACAGCGGATGTTTGACGATTGAAAACGGAGAACCAGTTACAAAAATTGCCTTTGACAAAAGCTGATCCAGATAAAGTTTCTTTTCTGCAGATATCTGTGTTGCAGATGAATTTAAACTGTTTACCGTTAGACTGTTGTCGTGTTTCTCCATTGTAGCGTCTGGCAGAGGAATATTGGTAGCACTTTCCGCACTTATATGTCATGTCAGATATTTTTTTGAGTTTATTCTTGATATCAGTTGGACTTTTAAAACACTTTAAAAGATGGCTAGTCATCTTGTTGACATTGCCAAATTTATACACTTTATCACAGTGTTTACACTTAATCGTTTTACAGGTTGCTGAATGAAAATAGTTTTCCCATACATCATTTTTCTTCTGTCTGGGCATGATGTGTCCTAAAAAAAACATTGTAATCAAATCATTTTAAAAATATATTGTTGAGAAAAGTAAATGAAAAACGAGGGCCAAGAAGGCCTACAAAGAATTTTGTGGAACAACATAAAGAGAAAAGTGGGGTCATGTCGTATCAAGGGTTAAAAAGTAAAACCATGGACACAGCAGTGTGGCGCATATTCCGCCGACATGAGTCAATAGTTATAATAAGAGTAATTCAATAAAAGATTAAGACAGAATTCAAAATTTTCATGACTTAAACTTTAAATGTCTATAAAAAAATGTTTAATCACATGAATGCTTAGAACATGTTTTAATAGATTTTTTATATTACTTAGATTAGTTAAGAAAAAAAGTTCTTAATTATCATTAAAATTGGCCATTATTATCAATTAATGGTAAAAGTTTGGATTTTTTATAAAACATAACATAATAAGTATGTAAAACGACAACCATGGCTCAAATGGTTCTATTTAGAACCATTTGGTCTATACTACTTTCGCCTCCAAGCTTTGCATCCATTTTCAAGTCATCCTGTATATCTTCACACTATACACACACAAACACACACACACATCACAGCCCATTAACGTCCCACTACTGAGCACGAGCCTCCTCACACATATCAAGGTGTAAGGGTATTGGGTCATACTCCACCACGCTGACCCAGTGCGGATTGGCGGAGGCAGGTGTATGGCGCCCTGCTGTTAGAATTTTTCAAGCCGCCCATGAGGCCTCTAGCATGGCTTAACGACTACCACATTTGGTGATGACCGGGACCAACGGCTTAACGCGCCTTCCGAAGCACGGAAGCGCTCGATATCAAATGCCACACAAACGGTCACCCATTCAAGGACTGACCTCTGTAAACTCTGCTGTACTTTGGTGATCGTTTCCGACCACCGAACACCGCAGAGCTACGAGCGCTTCACATTTACACACTGTACACATTTTTAAGTAATATAAAATGTATATGTTATTAAATAATATAAATATAAAATGTATATAATATAAAATGTAAATGTATATGGGTGAAAAACATTTATAAAAGAAATAACATCTTTTTTTAATATTATAAACATTAAGTTTAAACTTACCTCTCAATCCTTTATTAATACTTTATTAGCACAACGTATCGTTGATATCGATGTCCGGAAGAGTAGCAGTAGTTGTCAATCCATTAAAAATCAATTAACCACTATCGGAAGTCCACAAAAAAAATCCTGGTCGTCACTATAGAGTACAACTAAAAGTAGTGCGCACTTTACGAAAAGAAAACAACATATGAGTAACTTCTCCATTCTGATAAGGAGGTGTACGGGGCAAGGTGGGGCGGGGTTGGTGGTTTGCTTTTGTTTGGTGGCAACTAGTCTGTATTGTTTGTCTTATTGTTATTAAAATGCGCTTTGCGCCGTTTACCCGCTTTGTTGTTGGCAAGGCGACGCTGGAAGCCGACAAAAGAAGTGCCGGAGCCCGCATAAGGAGCTATCGGCAGCTTCAAAGACTCGGCATGCGCTATACAGTCTCAGTACACGTTGATGAGTCAAACATTAAATCGTTTCAACACAAAAATTTTAGAATCTATAACTGCAAAAATAGTTGGAGAAGCTAATTTGAAAATACCCGAATATTTACCCAATCGGGTATATTCCCGGGTATTTTCCCGGGTATTTTCCCGGGTATTTACCCGAATTCGGGTATTTACCGGGTAAAATCCCATCTCTATACAGGACACAGCTTATTCCAAAAATAATTAATTAGAAGAATTTTATTATAAGTATTGTTAAATATGTAGATAGATAGATAGAAAATTCTTTATTGTACCTACACCAAATTAAAATAAAACAAGAAAACAATTGCATTAGAAAAGTTATACAATTGGCGGCCTTATCGCTTACAGCGATGTAAATAATGTGTTGCAAAATTAAGTGATTGTATATAATCATATTTTTTTTCACAATCTCTAAAATTATTTAGTTTCACTATTACTAACAATATTTATAAGATAGTTCAATATTTTTCCTCACAAAATGGGTCTAGAATCAAATTCTGTTAAACTTAATAATTATTAATATCATAATGTAGACACTATAGTACAATAGTTTTTAGCAGAGGCATGATGAAATTATATTGCGGTTTTTGTACAAACCGATTTGCAATATTTACTGCTGGGTAGTCGACGATAGTTCTGTAGTTCAATGCCACATTATGTAGTTAGCGAAAGTGCAGCTCGCGACCAACAAAGAAAGTGTAATGACATCTCAGGAGCAAAGAGAGTGTAGAGTGATCCATTAGCAGTATTGATTGTGCTCCCTCGGGATAGCCCATTAGAACTGGAAGAAGTGGGTAGGGTTCGCAACCATTTAAAAAAAAAATACAAATTTGCTCTTATGAAAATCAAAATTAAAAACTAGCGCGCCCGCTCGAAAGATGTCAAGGTTTTATTGCTTTACATATAAAAGCAGTATAATTAATTATTTTTGTTTGTGTTGTGTGTTATCGACCTAGAATAGTGCCAAACCCTTTCATCTCATGGGGAGTAGTGAAAGTCGACGAAGAGAAAACGGACCGAATGGTGGGCAGCAGTTTCATATTGCAAACTGGCTTGAACTGCGATCACCCGCCTGCCCAGCGTGCTTATTATGGGCAAATATAATCTATTGGGGAAGCCAATGTTCAGCAGTGGACTTTATAAGGCTGATATGATGATTTAGATAACATACATAAATATGAAAAATATATAATTAAAAGAAGAATACAAAGAAGAAGAAGAAAAAGAAGAAGAAAAAGAAGAAGAAAAAGAAGAAGAAGAAGAAGAAGAAGAAAAAGAAGAAGAAGAAAAAGAAGAAGAAGAAAAAGAAGAAGAAGAAAAAGAAGAAGAAATAAGAAAAATTTAAGCCCTGTGCCCTTTACAGCTGGCCCGCGGAACAAATTTGGCAAGTAGGTACTTGCGTTAAATTCAAAAATGAAAGAACAGCAATACCTGAATTCACAAAAAAATATAAAAGTCTTAAAGTCGTAGGTTAGATTCCCACCCAGAACAAATATTTGTGTGCATGGACAAAAATATTTTTGTGTTGATTGGTTTCCCTATGCATAATGAGTATGTTTTTACAAAAAAGTTTCTAATTATACTTATTTTGGAACTAAATAATTGGTATAATAATAATAATAATAAATAATAAATATTTCTGACACTTACACCAATTATTTAGTTACAAGATAAGTATCATTAAGAACTTGTGTTATGGATACTAAATAACGGATAAACATACATAAATACTTTTTTTGTACATAAATACTTAATATACATAGGAAAACACCCAGACCAGAACAAATATTCATGTTTATGTAAAAAAAAAATTGTCCTGCGTGGGAATCGAACCCACGACCTCAGGAGTGGAATGCGGGTATACTCGCCACCACGCCATATCGGTTGTCATATCGGTATGATTGTAAAAGAGTTATTTATTATTTAAATTTATTGTAATTATTATTTTTTATTCTTATTCTTATACAAACAGTTGGGAACCCTAGGCGTGGGGTGACATTTATGAAGTACCGAGATGTCAAATCCATTACTGACGTTCTGGATGAAAGTGTTTAGAAATATAATACTGCGAAACTGTCCTTATGTCTTAATATGCCATTGGGGTCCTCGTTTATCGCTATTAAATTTCCTTTACAGGAATTGTCGAACTATTTTCTTTTAATTAAAGTCATGTTTAATTACAGCTAAAAATATGTGTACACTTTAGAACAAAAAGGAATCGTAAAAGTTTAAATACATATATTATCATTATCATTAGCCCAACGACGTCCACTGCTAAACATAGGCCTCCCTCATTAGATTTCATTGTGACCGATTGAGATCAGTGAAACCCTGGGCCCTGGGCTTAAGTCTAGGGCAATCGGGATAATGCTAAGATATGCTGATGAGCCCAAAGACGTCCAATGCTAAGCACAGGCCTCTCGTGCGGTGTTGCGGGACTGTTCGTGTTGCGGGACTGTTCGTGTTGCGGGACTGTTCGAAAGGGTTACCGCGGCCTTGGTGTTACAGGCTCAAGAAGGAACATGGATGGTTTTTAGTCAGTAAAAGTCTGACACACCCTTCCGCTTCACCCACAGCGGAAGACGGTGATTTGATGATTTTCCATCCGAAAAAAAAAGGCCTCTCCTGTAAGCTTCCAATGTGACACACAATGATCTGACCGGAGTGGGAATCCAACCAACGACCTCTGTAGTGAAGAGCAGGTGTCGGGTCCCTATCGGATCGCCTAATTTTTTGTACGCCTAATTTGTAATGGAACCCAAACGAAAAGCCTAAAATTTTTTCGCCTAATTTCACTCTTCAGAATCGTGTTTGCCCTAATTTCACTTCGCCTAACTTTTTATCGCCACATTGTCATTTACCAAATGTGTCATTTGGCAGAACAATTCGTAATCCCTAAAGTTTACAATTCCTAAATATTAATTCGCACAAAATTAAAAATCATAAAGTACAAAACGCCTACTCATTTTTATGCAAACATGCAGTTGCATGCAGGCAATTTTTTTTAGGCGAAACAATAATAATTGTACGTTTTAAGTTTAGGCCAAAACGGTTTGGCCAAACCATATTAGGACAAACAATTTTAGGCGAACCAAAGGGCACCCGCAGGTGTCACTTGCACTGACCTCCACGCCATACGTCAAACATGGACATCGTGACGTTAAGACTTAAGTTCCGTAGGTGACAAACGAAAGCGGCTTGTCAACTGCTAATATACCAATATTACTTAAAATATTAACAAATTTGTTGATGTGACGATCTAGTGTAGACGATTTTGTTTGCCCTCTATAATATTAATCAACACACTCTGAGAACATGAAATGCATCTCAAAGTATTCCCTCCGTTAAACCAAATAAAGTAACGCGAGAGACAATACTCCCTCATCTATTAGAACTAAACCAAACAGCGCAGTACGGCGCACTCGGTATCGCGAAACCAAATACAGCGGTCTCTAGGGGTCCGACGGTCCCACTGGCTCGCAAACTTTGATGTCTGTATCCCGGTTATGGCATGAATAATTGGCGTCCCACGGGAGAGCCGTTGTTTGATGTGACGTAATAGATTATAAACAGAATTATATGTTTATTAGCCGCAGATGTGGGCCCCTTTCATAGATTTAATGTTCTGTTTTATTTGTGAAGGTTTGTTCCTATTTGATTATGCTGGATTTTTTTTAGCGTTTTCATTTTGTTTCTAAACCTTGAACTTTAATAACTGATTCTCCTCCAATAACCAATGGTTCTTCGTGCGTTTAGCACGTTTAGCTAGTTACAAATGTAGATATAAAAATAACACATAAATCATAGTAAATGAGAATGAGTTGTGATAAAGATGATAAATGGTAAATGAGATGCCCTCCCCCTAAAACCCTTGAGTCCTCAGTAAAGATGTGGGACTATACTGAGATCTCAAATGGACTACTTGAGAGAATTTGAAAAGTGTGGTTGCACTGTTTTGTTTTTTTTACCAACACTCATGTACGTTAACAAACACTTAACGATGAATAATCCACCGTTATTTATTACACATTATAATTTTTTAGAAACTTAAACAAAATTGCAAACATAACGGACGCTTCACTTTCCCGCCGAGAAGTCCCCATGGAAAGTTGTTTACACAATATCTGTTTTATTTTAAAATTATCCTGGACATCGTAACGTGATCAGATTCTTAGCGTAATAGAATGTCCGCAATCGAAATCTTGAGCAAAACAATGTTTCACATGAAAAGTTGTTATTAAAAACTCTGTATTTTTAAAAAAAAAAATAATGTGATTTTCCTGGACACATCGCTTCATCACTCACGTGACCAGATTTTTGACGTCATAGAACGTTCGTTACTGTAAACTTAAGCAAAACAAAATCTTCACACGAAAAGTTATTATCACAATATCTGGTGTCTTCTTTAAATCATTATAATCTGAGTTTACTGGTCATCTCGGTCCATAACTCACGTGAACTGATTATTGACGTCATAGAACGTCAGCAACAGCAGCAAAGTTGCAAAAATAAATTATCACATAGAAAGTTGGTATAACAATGTGTCGGGTGTCTTTTTGAAGTAGTCTGATTTTCCTGGACATCTCGATTCATCACTCACTTGACCAGATTCATAAAATCATAGAACGACCGCAACAGCAAAGTGGCAAAAATAAATCATCACAAGGAAGATGTTATCACAATCTCTGGTGTATTTTTGAAGTAATCTGATTTTCCTGGACTTCTCGGTTCATCGATCACGTGACTAAAGTCTTAACGTCCATCCGAAAACTGTAGTAAAACAAAATCTTCACATGGAAAGTTTTTATTACAATCTCTGGTTACTTTTCGTGTAATCTTATGTTTCGCAATTGAATTTCTTTCTCGACATTTCGGTTCATCACTCACGTGCTAAAGTCTTAACGTCCATCCGAAAACTGTAGCAAAACTAAATCCTTTCATGAAAAGTTTTTATTACAATCTCTGGTTACTTTTCGTGTAATCTTATGTTTCGCAATTGAATTTCTTTCTCGACATTTCGGTTCATCACTCACGTGACTAAAGTCTTAACGTCCATCCGAAAACTGTAGCAAAACTAAATCCTTTCATGAAAAGTTTTTATTACAATCTCTGGTTACTTTTCGTGTAATCTTATGTTTCGCAATTGAATTTCTTTCTCGACATTTCGGTTCATCACTCACGTGACTAAAGTCTTAACGTCCATCCGAAAACTGTAGCAAAACTAAATCTTTATATGAAAAGTTTTTATTACAATCTCTGGTTACTTTTCGTGTAATCTTATGTTTCGCAATTGAATTTCATTCTCGACATTTCGGTTCATCACTCACGTGACTAAAGTCTTAACGTCCATCCGAAACTGTAGCAAAACAAAATCTCCACATGAAAAGTTGCTAACGCAATCTTGGGTCTCGTGTGTTGGCCCCGTTTGTCGGCCAATTCGGACATCCGATCTCTCGGGGCGGATTTGTTCTGCGGCGTGGCTTGCGTGAGCCGCACTGATTTGTGGGTTCTGGATGGGGGAATTTCGTGTCTTGAACTTTCGTTAGTTTCGTGAGTAGCTTTGGGTAAAGAAATCTAACGTTTAATCTGAATTACCTCGTGGCGGTAAGTAGTTTTACAGATAACTGAAATTCATCCAAATCTGGTTTGAACAGATACTCTGGGCCCTAAGTTTAAGTCTAGGGCAACCGAAATAATGCTAGAACGATAGTTTACGAAATAATCAAAATATAGCAAGAATTTAATGGTAACTTCGTGGTAATATATATGACAAATGCCCTCCCCCAAACCCCTTGAGTCCTCAGTAGAGATGTGGGACTAAACTGAGATCTCTTATGGACCCATTGACAGATTTAAAAAGGAATGTTGCACTGTTCTGTTTCATTTATTATTACTCGCGTACGTTAACAAACACTTAACGGCTAATAATCTGGTGGATTATTTTGCACATTAATGTTCAAAAAATCACAAATTTAAGAAAATTAAACAAAACTTTCCTACTTTACTTTTCCAATGAGAAGTCTTAACAATTGTTATCGCTGGCTTTATTTATACCATACATACCAGCATAAGACGAAAACTCAGCATTTATGAAATTAACTTTATTTAATTAATTACTGAAGCGCTCGTAGCTCTGCGGTGCTAGGTGGTCGGAAACGATCACCGATGTACAGCAGAGTTTACAGATGTCAGTCCTTGGATGGGTGACCGTTTGTGTGGCATTTGATATCAAGCGCTTCGGAAGGCACGTTAAGCCGTTGGTCCCGGCTATCACTAAATGTGGTAGTCGTTAAGCCATGTTAGAGGCCTAATGGGCGGCTTGATAATTCTAACAGCAGGACGCCATACAACTGCCTCCGCCAATCCGCACTGGGTCAGCGTGGTGGAGTATGACCCAATACCCTCACACCTTGATATGTGAGAGGAGGCTCGTGCTCAGTAGTGGGACGTTAATGGGCTGAGATGATGAATTAATTACTTAACTTGCATTGCTGTGGTTGGGTAACGATGTTTTGTAGTGACACTATCTCTTGTCCTCAGGAATGTTTCGGTGAAGCTGGCTGGCCTTTAGAGTTTAGGGCTGCGGTGGCGCGCCTGCTGTCTCAACATGCCCCCAGTGACAAAGAGGCTCCCAGGACTACTGCGTTACGTAAGTCAATTGAGGGTTCTACTATACAGGATTTACAATTTGATCAATCATAACAAAAGACATTACTAATAATGATCGTTGGGGAACGAATTAATTATTTATGTTTAAAAAAAAACGCAAATAGGAGCATACAATGAATTGCACGCAACAGACTGCGTTTCTTTGTGATTCAATGGGGCTGACTTATTTTATAAGAAAAAGAACTCAAGAAAAACGCATAATATTTATTTTAATCAAAATAAAACCATGACTATAAGGCTACTGATTTCCCAGTTATTTCCAAGTATTCATTTAGGAATAAGAATATTCATCATGTGAATGAAGTTCTCTTGACCAAGGAGGTCCATAAAGACGGCGAAGTCCTTGTTGCTTATAAGCCTAAGGAAAATTCAACTGCTGTTTATAAATATTTTAATAATGATGAGGGGTATTTTACTTGTTGTATAATATACTAGCGACCCGCCTCAGCTTCGCACGGGTGGCATGCGAATATGAATAGTTACCTATATTACATAATTACAGAATGTCTCTATGTAGGCCGCCCGTACCAATCACTGCCGGAACCATAATTTATTGATTTAGCGTAAGTTTATAGGTTTAATATCTTCTAAAGTACTGATCGAAATTACATAATGTCAAAGACAAATTTAATCTATGTTTAATGTCCAAGCTTGCTCACATGTTTATTATGTTTTACATACTTAAAATGGCTTCGTAAATAAGCCATTATTTCTAGTAAAAAGTGGTTATTGTGGGTTATTCTTGAGACATAGACTTATACCATCGCGGACTTTTTTGTGGACTTTTGTAAGTTGTAATATACTGTAGTACCTACATCATTTTGACCAATCTCATAGGGTTTGGCCAGCGTTTGCAATATAAGCGCAAAAAAGTAAGTTGATTTACGACATCACATTAGAAATATCAAAAATTGACAGTGTTCCACTACTACATTATGCATGTTTTATACATATAAACATTCCTCCTTAATATATCTATTTATCTGAGAAAACCGCATTAAATTCCGATGCGTAGTTTTAAAGATTTAAGCATACATACACACATACAGACACCGGGAAGCGACTTTGTTTTATACTATGTAATGATTAAGGAAGTTATAATCCTAATCGATGCACTTTATTGACTGCAAATGCACAGTAGGCATTATTGGGAATGCTGAGGGTACCACCTTAGGAACCTTACCTCTCTCAGTGTCTTCAACCGGAACTGCTAGTGTGAAAGTTCTGAAGAACGATCTCATCCCGCCCTCCTTTTGACGTACTGTAAGTAGACCCTCAGACAATAAGCACTCGAAACAAGAAATATTAGAAGTCGTTCCTTTTTAAAAGACTATCTCTACAGCGGAGCATGAAATTTCCAGCTCTTACAGTCTAGGGTCTTTTAAGCAGGACTTGAAACTGCTTTGCAGGTCATCATGAGTGGGTGCGTTTGTTACCGTTCTTGCTAGACTTATACTTACTTTTCTCGAATGCATCGATTGCTTACTGCATCAGGGAAGATGTGGTCATCATGACCAGTTGCATACAGCAACTAACATTTAAATTCAACGGAAGAAAAGGGATGAACATTTGAAATTATTGGTCCCGGTTATCACTAAATGTGGTATTAAGCCATGTTAGAGGCCTAATGGACAGCAGGACGCCATACACCTGCCTCCGCCAATCCGCACTGGGTCAGCGTGGTGGAGTATGACCCAATACCCTCACACCTTGATATGTGAGAGGAGGCTCGTGCTCAGTAGTGGGACGTGGACTGTGATGATGACGATGATGATGATATATAATAGAGTCTTCTGCCTCTAGGTCTGAGCAACCAGCGGCTGGACCAGTCGCTATCGGAGACTATGGTGCTGGACCTCATCGTGCTGGTCGGCTTCGTCATCGTCAACAATCCTCAACTGCAGGTCAGTATTTGTGTCCATAGTTAATTTAATTGGTTTCCAAGTGTTTCTCATCATCCCAGTATTATTCCGATAGTGCCCTAGACTAAAGCTTAGGGCCCAGGGTCTGCTCACTGGTTAAACCAGATTTAGCAGAATTTTATCAAGCGATAAATACGCATATAACTTCGAAAAGTCATGGGCGCGCTTATGATCAGGGTATGATACTGAGACGCTATGGAATGCAGTTTTTGATGTCAAGTATATAAGAAATTTACGGGTTGAAACAGTTTTTACGATCAGGTTTCTTTTTTAACAGGAAACAATTTTCAAACAAACTTCGTGTCAATGAATCATAAAAGCAAATAAAAGCTCCAAACAGTATTTGTATCCATTTATTCTTTAACAGATATTATACTAGAGTCTCGTCCGCACAGCCTATTTATCACTGATTGCTCGAATATGAATGCAGGTAAACGCGTACCTCTCTCACGTATCGTCAATTCATTCATTCATTCATTCATTCATTGCACTCTCTCCAGATAAGTTTAAGCGGGAGATATTGCAAGCATTGGCACCAGTAGAATAAAGCACACAATGTTTTTTTACTGGCTTTATTTATGATAAATCTAATTCTATCATAAATATTATTGTTAGGGTAAAATATTATTTAGAGGATAAAATATTATTGTATTTATGTGTATAATTGATTAAGTTAAGTTTCGTTTCATATGTTTAACATAATGTCGTAGATAACGTCGCTGGTTACGCAATGAACCAAATTTAGTTTTAGCCTTTTTAATATTATATATTGTGTAACTGTTTGTTGTCCTAAATATAATAAAATAAAAATAAAATAGGTGTTTCTTGGTCTCAATTAATTATAAGCAATATACGGTTTATCACAACTTTGTTATTAAAAAAATATTATGTTAAATTAAATTATTATTATTATCACAATTATCCGCATGGATGCCGCAAATAAGCCCGATGATTAGCAGGCTCTATGTCAATAGTCTCAGTCGTAGGTCAGGGGGCCTACCGCCGAGTTCGATGGCAATCGATTATAAGGCAAAATGGATTTCGAATTGATTCTGTCGTACCGCCGAAATCATGGAAATCGAACAAAATGGCGTTCTCCATTTACCTATTGGTCTGTCACGGACTGAAGGTCATGAATGAGAGGTGGCTGTCGGCAGATTCCCCGATACGGATTCATGAACGTAAACAAAGTTTGATCTAGATGGATTACCGGTAATCCATCGAATTCGGCGGTAGGCCCCCTGTAGGGATGATCATTGATTGATGAAATGAAATGAAAAATTATTTATTTCAATATCACACAACATACACAACATAATAAAGAAATAATACAATATATAGGACACCTAAAGGTTGCATAAAATTGAAAAAGGCCCCTGCTCAGGGGGCCTACCGCCGAGTTCGATTGATTACCGGAAAAATATATATATATTGATATCTTTCCTAATTCTAAAAGATCCTTCAAACACCATGTACAGTCCACGCTAAAGGACAAAATTAAGTCTTTTTAGTTTCCGCAATTCCTTATAATTTTTTTATCATTCACAGTATTCTTAAAATTTTGTGAATGCAATACACAAGTTTGTTTTTTTTATAAACTATGTTTTTAGTTCGAGTATATTTGTAAATGGCGGGAGAAAAACGAGCTTGACGATTTTCTTGCCCGTTTTTTTACGATTTGGCTCGGAACTGGCACTTAGATTCACTTACACTTAAATATTTTTTGTTTTTTAAATTGTTTGGTTGCAAGTGAATCTAAGCTTCGTGATTTTAGTATAATTATATTTTATTTGTTTTTGTTATTGTTTTATAATTTTGAAGTTTTCAAGTACTATGCAATAGTTTATGAAATAAAAAGTATTTGATTGATTGATTGATTGAACAAGCTCCCGCCCGCAGTGAATGGGTGCGTTAAATTTTTAGTGTGACCTTCATAAGAGCTCTATTGAGCCAAACCTGAATAAATGATTTTGAATCAAACTATCACTGAGTAATTTTAAACTTTCAATTGCATACTAAATATGTGGTTATAAAAAAGCATCAGTTTATTGACACCAAACGGTCGGTTCGGCGAGTTAGTCCTGTCTGCTGGTCCGTTGTATTCCCATGCGGGCCGCACCTGTGGCGGACGCTCGTACCACCATTTTACAATTAGCTTCACAAATAACGAGTGTTCACGTTCGACGTGGCTCATTAGTATTCCTTGTCTTGGGGTGGATATCGTATGTTTATTAATAGTATTAATTTCCATGTCCTGCAATCGAAAGATGCATTATTTCTTACAAAAAGTGTTTTTTTACATTCATACACTTACATACATACATACACTTTTAAATAAATAAATAAATATTTCTGACACTTACACCAATTATTTAGTTCCAAGATAAGTATCATTAAGAACTTGTGTTATGTATACTAAATAACGGATAAACATACATAAATACATTTTTTTTTTGTAAATACATACTTAATATACATAGGAAAACACTCAGACCAGTACAAATATTCATGTTTATGGACACAAAGATTTGTCCTGTGTGGGAATCGAACCCACTACCTCATGAGTGCCATATCGGTCGTCATACGTCATACACTTACATACATACATACACTTACATACATTTACATAAATGCATACACTTACATACATACATACATAGCTTCCCAAAAGGGGTAGGCAGAGGTATACGCCCACACTGCGCCAATTATATAGTTGGTCCCACGTAATAGGTGGCGAGCCTGTTGCCGCTTACAGTGCACTGTTATGTTCGCCAGAGCCTCTTCCGTTGATCGGCAGGAGCACAAAGTTGGCTTAGGCTTTTTTGGGTGGTTATCAGTGCATATATCTGCACAGCGCTCCTGAGGTCCTGTATTCGATTACCAGGAAAATATCTTTGTTTGGTCTGGTATTATACTCATTAACGTTCTCATGGACACCGTTGGTTTCGGTTACTTTTAACCAGCTCTTTCTCCAAATCATTATTTTTTTGATAACCTTATCTCCTATTGCCAACCCATCGAACAGCTGCAATATCTCCAAACACTGTCCAGACAAACATATTTTCTCACGAACCAACCACAGGTGCATTTCCGTCTTCTAAACGACAAACGTGACCCTCATAATTGACTTTGTAGGTACATGTGTTGCTAGCTTGAATGAGCTTGAATTATTTAGTTTTACTTTTTTACGCCAATAATTGATAAGATGAGATGGAACAAACACATGATACCCCCTAAATTTGTGTTTCGTTGAAGTGTGCATTCGAGTGTGGGGTCCAATTTTTTATAGGGTAGTTATGGTCCTCAAAATGTCCAGGTGTCGTAACTTAACTTGTATAGTGTGAGTTAAAGAGCTGTAGATTTTTCTTACAATACAATATATCTACACTTATATTATAAAAAGGAAAGATTTGTATTTTTGTATGTAACGAATAAACTCAAAAAGTACTGGACCGATTTTAATAATTCTTTTTTTATTAGAAAGCTACATTATCACTGAGTAACATAGGCTATATTTAGTGCTAGATTACTATAGAAATCTTTAGAAATTCCTAATAAAACCAACCGAAGGTGTAAAAAATTAGCCATAAAATGTCTTTCATCGCATACGCTGCGAAGAGTATTAACGGTAGGACAAAAACATGTTTGACAATATTATAGAATATATCAATATCTACAAAAAACTTTGCGAGACCATTTGTCTAACTATTGTAGTTACGTCACTATAACTACTTTTTTACATTTAACAAATTGATAGAAATGTCGATCAAAATCAAACCGTGTCATCCATACCATTTGTAAATTTTGATCTAAATAAATAATGTAATATTCAAGACTGTCTCAATACCTAAAGATTACTTTTTGAATTATTGAAATCGGACATTCCATTCAAAAGATATCATAAAATTTGAATAAAAATACATGCACGCAGCGCATCGAGTAACTAACTCGACGAGAGAGGGGTAGTGCGGGAGAAGGGGTGGGGGGGGGGCACCATAATGAACTAGGGAGGCTTTAAGATAAGCATTTTTTCATAATTCATAATTCATAATTCATTTATTCATTGTTTCATGCGGTTATAAAGATGTTTACATAAAATTATCCGACACATGAACCCTGAAAGGGCACTACAATAATGGCAAATACACATAATAGCATAAATTTATATAATTGTCAACATTAAATTTTATAAGTCGGCCGAACACAAAAGATGTCAATTAGTTATTACGTTAATCATATGTTAAGAAGTTTTAAAAATTATGTCAACACCGAAGTAAATAAAAAAATAAATAAAAATCGTAACAAAGTAAGTCAAGACAAGTTCCATATGAAAATCAATATTGTTCAGGTTATTCATTGAAAAACTCTTGCAATGAGTAATAACATTTTGATATTAAAAAACTTTTAATTTTTCTATTAAATTGAGAGTCTTTGAGTTCGTTTCTTATATCAATTGGGATTCTATTAAATATTTTAATGGACATATAGTATGTGCCTGAGTTGCACATTTTTAGAGTGTAAGAAGGTAGTGCAAGTCTGTCTTTGTAACGCAAGCTGTAGTCACGAGAATATTGCGATTTTGCTTTTGGGTATAAAAAACTATATTTTCTAACAAATTTACATATTTCGAATATGTAGAGAGATGCAAGGGTTAATATATCTTGTTCTTTAAAGTGTGCTCTACAACTTTCCATATTATTTATATTAACCAAGATTCTAATACACTTTTTTTGCAAAATAAAAAGATCACTAACATCCGCGCTATTGCCCCACAAAATTATACCGTAACTTAACCAAGCGTGAGCGTAGGCGTAGTAAGCGGTAGTCGCGGTTTTTATGTCAGTTGTCTTTTTAAGTTCATATAGAGCATACGTGAATTTTGATAATTTGCTAGATATTTTATTAATATGAGCTTTCCATTTTATATTAGAGTCTACTTCTATGCCCAACAGAGAAAAAGAGTCGACACATTCAACAATATTACCGTCATATGAGAAATCAATCTGTAATGGAGCTTTTTGATGCGGTCTGAACTGTACTAATCTTGTTTTAGAAAAGTTTAATTGAAGATTGTGGTCATCTAGCCAAGCTAAGACAGCATGCAGTGTGCTTTTTAACTGACCATCTAAATCATCGCTTGTTTGGCAGGAAAAAATTAATGATACGTCATCAGCATACAATATAGCTTTACTCTTAATACTTTTTGGAAGGTCATTAATGTATATTAAGAATAAGATGCAACCAAGCACACTTCCCTGTGGAATTGAGCCCTGCGACACTGCCTTCTGGGAGCGCACATTTATATGAGTCGAATTTGATGTGTTATAATTATCAATTTCTACTAGCTGTTCACGGTTCTTTAAGTATGTAGAAAACCACCTATGAGCAACACCCCTAACCCCTACTCCATATAACTTATCAAGAAGGATCTTGTGTGAAACTCTATCGTAAGCTTTGCTCATGTCGAGCATTAAAGCTACCGCATATTTACGCTTATTCAATATATCCAATATTTCGCGAGTGAAAGAAAAAACAGCATAGGTTGTCGATCGGTTCTTACGAAAGCCGTATTGATTTTGGTCATATATATTATATTTCTCGCAAAATGAATTAAGGCGAGTAGCCATTATCATTTCAAAGACCTTTGCAAAGGTAGGCAACAGGGCTATAGGCCGAAATTGACTAGGGTCGTAGGCATTAGCTTTTTTTGGGATTGGTTTGATTATTGAAATCTTTAATAAGTCCGGAAAAATACCTTCGTCAAACGACTGATTGATGAGATCCGTTAGCGGCGTTACTAGCTCTTCTTGGCAGAATTTTATAAGAGTCGGTGGTAGTTCGTCGACTCCAAAACTAGTTTTATTTTTAAGTTGTTTGATTGTATTTTTAATTTCACTTTTATCAACTGGCCTCACAAACAATGTATTGGGAGTAAACGTAATAACAGGCCGGCCTTTGCACACCCTACCTTCATCGTTTGCTCCGACAGTTTTAAAAAAATTGTTTAAAGTTTCGGCAACTAAACAAGGCGTCTCTATATTTTTATTGTCATATTTAAGTGTTATGTTTTTTCTTATTTTTTTAATCGATTTATTAGTTCTCTCTCTTACTATTTGCCACATTAATTTTGTTTTATTAGTAGCTCTTTTCATTTTATTTATGTAGTATATCCTTTTTGAATGGATTACTGTTTTTTTAAGTGTTTTTTCATATTTTTTGTAATATTTATGTAATATGTTGTTGTTGTTGTTTCTTTCTAATTTAGTGATTCATGGTCGTTTTAATTAGCATGCTTATAACTTAAATATCAATCAATCAATCAATCAAATCGTTTATTGCGTTACATGTGGTTTAGGTATACATAGTTATAAAATATTTAATTTAGTACAGCACATGTACCCTGCAAGGGCATAGCAATATAAGCTTATAATTATAGTGAAGTAAAAATTTAATGAAATTAACAAAATAACGCATTATGCTAAAAATTATAATCAAAATAAGATATTTAAAACAAACTTATCATTAATACAACTACCCTATACCATCATTATATAAATTTTTCATGAAACATTACAGTAAATTTAAACATTATGGCACTTTGGTACAGACTAACTTATTAAATCATATTAAAACATACAAATTAAATTTAAAGTTGGAATTATCAGGTTAGACTTAAGAATAAATTTAAATATTATTGCACTTTGGTATATACCAATATCTGTACCTATTTATGTCTACCCGTGCGAAGCCGGGGCGGGCCGCTATGTAAATATAAAATAAATTTACCCGTAATAAAAATTTATCATATATACATAACATCACGCCTGTTTCCCCGAAGATAGGCAGAGGCATATGATACGCCCACGTTTCGCTAGTTATGTTCTTGGACTCACGTAATAGGTGGCCAGCCTTCCACTGATTATCAAATCAAATCAAAATATCTTTATTGTGAAACATGGGTTACACTGGTGTTATTGGTTTACATGTCATGGTTAGTTCAGCAGCAGAGGCTACAAACTCGAAATATACTTAAGGTTAACTGTAATTCATGTAAGTTTGTACTAACATATCCATGTATTTTTGGCAATAAAAAATTATTATTATTATTATTATTATATTATTATAGTTTAAGCCACGTTCTGCCTCATGGGCGTACAATATTATACAACACAATAGAAAAACAAGTGAGATACATTAATATAGATTTTAAAATTAAAATTAGTTCTTGATAATATATCGGAATTTAATAATGTTACCTTATCAAATTGTCATAGATAAATGTCATTATAAAACTCATTTAGATTGTAATAGCACTTTTCCACGAGCAGCTTGTTTGTTTTTGAAATTGTCAAGAGGACTTAATGTTCTGATTGCTTTGGGAATTCTAGTGGAGATGCGAGAAGCGCTGCCAAAAAAAGATTTTCTGAACAATACTGTCCTGCAATATCTAGGGCTAAGCTGACACCCCGCCCGCATGTCATCAGAACCAACTGTATGTGTTTGTGTCTATAGAAGACGGTGCTGTATCAATTGCCAGCTCAATTTCTCCATGTTCCGATCACAAATCATTTCATTTGACCTCTGTCTCTGCTGTGTCCGCTATGTCTTCAGAATCAACTGTATGTAGGTATGTCTTGGTGTCTATAGAAGACTTTTCTAGAAGGCTACTACTGTTACCGCACGTTACCCACCGTTCCAAGTATCATTTGAACTCTGTTTTTATATTTATTTATGTATAAAATAAAAAATATATACTTTATTGTCTTTAAGATCAACATGATCATTTAGATTCGTCAAACATTCACACACAAAATGGAAATTCGATATATTATCTGTCAGTCAGCCTGTCGTGATTCTATAGGAGGGAGGGGATTGTCCGTCAGTCAGTATGTCGGTGACTCTAACGAGGCTTCCAAAAAGGCAATGAGATTGAGAAGAATGCCTCAAGAGACTCATCTCGGCTTTTTTCAAATTATGATATAAATTATATTATATTTAGGCACACGGACAGATTATCATCATTAAAAATTAACTACGACAAATAAAAAGAAACAAGGCAATAATCCTCAATTAGTGTACACAGCATGACTTATAAAATTAACAATTAAATACTAACGGGAAAATAATGAAAATATAACAAACAATTTACTACATACGGAAAAAAAACAGTATCAAGAAAAAACTATATTAGGATTTATAATAGGAGGATGCTTGGTCTGTGAAAAAGTTCGATGTCAACTTTTTGTACTGCGCAAAATTGGGATCAAATATATCGATATCATTTCCACCACAGGTTACCTTATTATATAAACGGCACATTCTGACCAGAGGGCTGTAGTAGGACGTATTGTTTTTATAGACCCGCATTACGAAAGTATTAGTTTCGTCTGCTATGTCAACAGATCCCACTGTACCAAAATATCCTATGACTACAGGAGCCGGTAGCGTGCAATGGAGAGAGCTATGCTCGGAGTGTCCCTACGTGATAAAATCAGAAATGAGAGAACTAGAGTGACCGACATAGCGAAGCGCGTTTGCAAGCTGAAGTGGCAGTGGGCGGGGCACATAGCTCGAAGAACCGACAACCGATGGGGCGTTAAGGTTCTTCAATGGCGACCGCGAACCGGCAAACGTAGTAGAGGGCGGCCCCCCACGCGATGGACCGATGACCTGGTCAAGGCGGCGGGGAGCCGGTGAATGCAGGCGGCAAAGGATCGATCTACGTGGAAAGCAATTGGGGAGGCCTATGTACAGCAGTGGACTTCAAATGGCTGAAATTATGAATGATGATAAAAGCCGATACTATTCAGCACATTGACATTGGAGAGACGACGACAAAAGACTCATGCATTTGGCAACTAGTTCTCGTGTTTTTCTTGTCCCCTATGTCATTTAAACCAACTGTATCTTCGTTTATTTTGTCCTTAGGTAAGAGCAGAATAATTATTTCTTATATATGTCTATTTGTGTGTGTCTATTTAGGAGACGGTGCTAGAAGGCTGGAGTGTGGCGTCGCTGCTTTGCCAGTTGCCAGCTCACTGGCTGGTGTCCCGAGCGCACAGCCGCGCCCTGTTGCCAACTTTGGCAGCGCTGGCCACCCAGCCCGAAGCGGCGGCCGATATTCGAGAGCATCTTAACATGCAGGTGTGTTGACACAGTATCATTATGATCATTATAATGTCGAGAATGTATGTACCGGACTGCTTGAAGAGTTGATGTTGCCGTCCAGTATAGGGTTGCCAGTTCGAAGATATAATTAAAGTGTTGATTTTTTAAAATCGTATTTATATTAAAGTTAAAACACAGTGACTGTGCAGAACTGATACATACACATTCATTTACATGCAACAAAACAATTGAAAAAACAAAAAAAATATAAATTTATAAGTGATTCTAAGTGCCAGTTCCGAGCCACCGCCTCTATAAGAAGAACTGGCAAGAAACTCACAAGCTATGCTCTTTTAAATTATCAATTGGATAGGTACTCAAATTACAACCTTAATTTGTCTGTGACATTAACAATATTCACGTTCTAAGTCATTCATATTATAATAGCCTGTATGAAACGGCAGTATATTCCCAAGCATTTTTATCTGCCATAATAGTCTTTGATAGAATAGTATCCCTTTGAAGTCAGCTTGCGTTTTATTGTTAATTAAATTAAATGGATTTAGGCTTAATTGCTGTATATTGCTTGGGATTCTGTTGTAGAATCGCACACATATCTTAGTCCTACGAAAGCTTACCGATTAAATGTCTAATGTCTTCCATATAACTGACACTAAATGACTCCAGTAGATGCATTGCTGGTTCTACTATGGTCAGTTCCAATTAAATAATAACAAACTCTACCCAAAACTCAATTCTGTACAGCCACCACACTAATCTGACGTGCAGCTAGCCGTCTGTATAAATGAGGGCATTCGCAAGACCATTCTGCAAACTTGTTGAATGTATTTATTGACCAACGGCCAACCAACCTTTTTTTTTTTTTTTGATTTACGTCGGTAACAAAATGCATTTACGCACTGTCTCCCGGCCAAAAGGGGGAGACCGGGAGGGGGTGTGGGGCTCACTGCGGCAGACGCGACCGCCGCAGTCCTACCCACTAAAAATCTTCCGACGACGCCCACCGCTGTTGAAGAAGGGGCGGGGGGCCAGCACCAGGGGATTTGTAGTTTCTGGCACCCCGCCTGCGGCCAACGTCCCCCGGATCAGAACCGGGAGGACCTCCTCAGAGAGGCGCAGTGTGTCGCGCCCCTCCTACCTCTTTTTGCGGCCATGACGTGACTGGCCGACTTCTGGGGGGTCTATAGCTAGACGGAAGGGGCCCCCTGCCCCCGCCGCCTAAGACCCCCAGGCGCGGCCGGGCGGGCCCTCCTTGCCCGCCTGCTGCGCCAACGGCGTAGCCGGAGAGAGAGCGGGTCCCGCTCCCTCTCCCGCTCCGCGGCCTCCTTCTGCGACATCACCACTTCGCAGAAGGAGGCCATCGCCTCCCACGCCGTCTCGCTGTCGACCATCTTTTGCATGATGGTCGGCAGCGAGAGAGCCACTCCACCCAGGGCCGCGGCCAACGTCGACCGCGGCCCCGCCCACGCAGGGCACGCCACCAAAGTGTGCTGCGCGGTGTCTTCCGCGCAGTCACAATGGTGGCAACACCGGGTCGACTCCCCCCCGGCGACGTCACACAGATACTTCCCGAAGCACCCGTGCCCGGAAAGTACCTGCGTGAGCCGGAAGGTCATCGACCCAACGGCCAACCAACCTAGGCCAACATAGGCTTCCCTAATTGTTCTCTCGTCGAGTGATCTCGAGTTTTTTTTTATTTAAATAAAAAAAATTTTTTTAACGTGACATAACGTGTTATAATGACTACATCCTGCCTGATGGTAAGCAGTCGATGCAGTCCAAAAAAAAATTAAAGCGCTTCTTACCGTTCTTACCGAAATAAGCACGGTAAAAAGCGCATCCACTCATGACGGCCTGCTAAAATGCCGTTTCACGCCCCGCTTAAAAGACCAGGGGTCATAGGAAATAGGAAACACATGAGCCGGCAGCGAATTCCAGAGCTTAGTGGTCTTGCTCAGAAACGACTTCCCAAATTAAGCTGCCTGTATCCACCGACAATCCGCCGTCTTGAGAAGATGATTGGTCTTTTTGGTGTCGGTCTATCTGATGACCGTCCTCTTCTACGTTTTGTGTCTTCTATAAATTTTATATAATTAAATTTAAATAATTGATTGATTCAGGCGTTACTTTGCGGAAATCCATTGTAAGTAAGTGATGGATTAAAGATATATTTGTAATAATTCCCGCGCATCTATAATTTCTAGCAAAATCGAAAAACGACTCAACACGATACGTGTTTTGCCCTCACACAGGGCATCTTCAGGTAAGTGAAACGAGTTCTTTGATGCCCTGTGTAAGGGCGAAACACGTGTCGTGTAGAATTGTTTCTCGATTTTGCGGGAAATTATAGTTGCGCGGGAATTGTTATAAAGATATCTTGCTTACAATGGATTTCCCCAAAGTAACGCCTGAATCAATAAATTATTTAATTTCTATTATATTAAATTGTGTCGTGTTGAATTGTTTTTCGATTATTCGGGAAACTATAGATGCGCGGGAATTGTTACAAAGATATTTTTAATCCATCACTTGCTTATAAAAGAAATTGGTTATTTAATATAATAGAATAAGCTAGTTCCATTTTATTTAAGCTAGTACTTTAGCATTAACACTCAATCACTTGAGACACATTGCTATGTTCTAGTACTCCAATGCTAAAATAACAAACTAGTACACAACAAAATTGTTTTAACCTTTTGTAAGGCAGTGGTGAACATACTCCCATAAATTGATCCTTATGGAGTTGATTTAAGATCGAAAAGCAATGAAAACATGTTCTGCTTGTTAATAAAGGGTTATGTTATTTTGTGTCAATTCTAGAGAATTTTTTTTAGTACTAACTAAATGTCCTATAGGACTTCTTGGCGGGAAAGTGAAGCGTCATGTCTGCAGTTTTGTTTTATTTTCAAAAATTTGTGATATTTCTAAAATTAATGTGTAATAACGGTGGATTATTAACCGTTAAGTTTTTGTGAACATACATGAGTGTTGGTAAATCAAACAAAACAGTGCAACATCACTTTTCAAATTTTCTCTCAAGGAGTCCATGTGAGATCTCAGTAAGTCTCACATCTTTACTGAGGACTCAAGGGGCTTAGGGGAGGGTATCTCATGTACCATTTATCATCTTTATCACCACTCATTCTCATTTACTATGAATTATATATTATTAATATATCGCTTACTTGACACTGGCTAAATGTGCTAGACGTACGAAGCCATTATTTAAAATAAAAAAATGTCCTTTATAGTTGATCTCACATATATTCTTACCTAAAGTCTACACTAAATTACTGTTGGATACATAGTATCCGTGTTCTAATAAGGCCAGTACCAATTCGATAATAACAAACTACGATAATACAAATAAACTGCAGGCCAAACTCAATTCCGCACAGCCTCGTATAAACACAGTAATCTGACGTGCAGCTAGCCGGCGCTCTTTACAAATGAGGGCGCTCAAAGCGGGCCCACTTTCGAACGTGAATATTTGATGCGACAACCCAAGTTATGCACCTGAGTACGCTTCGTGAGAGGACTTTGAGTTACTTTGGCGTTGTTTTTGGAGGTTATACACCCTTAAAATGTCATCTTTTTGAATAAGTAAATATGGACAACTCCATTATCCACATCTTAGCTTATTAATGTCATATTACTAAGCTCAGGACTCCACCCAAACTTAGATAAACGGGATTTAGGTAGATTTCTTTTGTGAAATAATAAAGAAATAGATATTTTCTTACAGTCACACCAATTATTAGTTCCAAGATAAGTATCGTTAATAACTTGTGTTATATATCGATACTAAATAACGGATAAACATACATACATACTTTTTATGTAAATAAATACTTCAGATACATAGGAAAACACCCGTATCATAACAAATATTCATGTTCATGCAAAAAAGAATTCTTCTGAGTGGGAATCGTACCCACGACCTCAAAAGCGGAGTGCGGATATACTAGCCACCACGCCATATCAGTCGTCAATCATCTTCATCGCCTCTTCTTTTTCTTAAGCTACTAGAACTTCTTCAACGAGTACTTCTTTATCTGCAACATCTTCACCACCATATTTATTATCAGCCCCAGGATTTATTTTGTAGTACATACATAATGTTAATCAGTTTTATTATATTTTTGAAAACAGATGATAGACGAGTTCATGGCCAGCCCCGAAGCACAAAACGTGAAGCTAGTCCAGGTGATCAAGCAAGGGCGCGCGAAGAAAACTTGCAAGAAGTAGGTGGTTTACATCTGGGTCACATACTCTATACTCACTTACTTACCTACCGACATTGTGCAACTCTTCATACTAACTCTTTTCCTAATATTCATTAATTATTTGATAATAATCGGAATTGAGATTTTCTATACTGTTAATAATATTAAAAAATACATTCATAATTCCATCTATCAATTTAGGAGTTATGTAAAACTGTTAATTTGCTATGCTAGCTGATAATTATTCTTTTTACTAGTCAGTCCAAGCGCGTATTCATATTTGTGGTCACGATAGGCATGCCCACAACCCTTATAGATTTGTGACGTCACAAATTCATGCCCCATTGAAACCGATAAGGCAGATGATACTATATCTAATGCCTTAAAGAAAACCATTTTTTGAATAACTGCGATCACAACCTTTTTTTTAATCAATTCAAAATAATTTATTCAAGTTAGCTCTTATGGAAATCAACTTATAAACTAAAACTTGAGGGCTAGATGCGTGCCTGAGTCACAACGTGAACAGTTGAAAGCGAATTTGTCTATTTTGGGAAATTTTGATACAACCATTTCAAAGGGTTCTACATAGTTGTATCACAGATACCTCTAGATCAGTAGTTCCCAAACTTATTTTTCTCGTGGACCACTTTCAAAATGTTTCTGGACCCCCTGCTACATTTCTACCACATTCTTAAAGTCGCCAAAAAATGAAAAAGTGTCGCTTCTGAGTTCTGTCCCTATATTCCGATAGGTAAAATAAAAACGAAAAATGGTACATTTTATATCTCCAGTGGACCCCTGGGGGTCCACCTGGACCACTTTGGGAATCACTGCTCTAGATGAAACGTGTCTGATGGTGAGAGGTAGTCCTTGCTCCCATGGACACTAGATGAAATCCCATTTCCTTAGCCGCCTTTTTAGACGAAGATAGAATTATTCAAAGGTGCTGCATCCACACGGCAATTTACTTATGCACTTATTTATAGCGTGTAAATTGCATTTTAATTTCAATCAATAGTCTTTTTAAACGATTTGCACAATGTCAAGTCAATATGGTCTAAGAAGCCTCCTGTTTTGTCTCTTATATTAGTAACATTTAATGTTGTAATACCTTGACTGATTACACCTATCCCTTAGAATCTTGGCCGTTTCCAAAACGGTGAGTAGAAATAATAGAATTTTGATTAGGATAGATCTTTATCAGCAAATTTCAACTTTTGTGTACCTTTGTCTATATGAAACGAAATTACTTCTACAGTCAGGTTTTGTATGTATCAGTACCGATAAATATCACATAAATTATTTAATTCCAAGGTAAAAGTATCATGAACTTCAATTTTTTTAGTAATTTCATCTTCATTACCAGTCATTTAGGCCTGATTCACAATATTCAAGTTAGTAAACGTTTGGTATAAAATATGCTCCGTACAAAACTGTCATTGTAACTGCCGTGTATCTGTAATTCAAAAAATGTGAAGCTGAATCTTATTATTGTTAAGAGCTGTAAAACTTTCTTATTGTAAGGTCTACGTGCTATATTTACCGCAGTATATAGTAGTCGGCACGTAAGCTGAACAAAGATGTCGGCTGTTTGGGCAGCTAAAAACTTAGATGAAAGAAATAAAGTGACTAAACGCGTGCGCGCGAGGAAACTGCGTTGTTATACTTGCATCTCCCCATGCCTTACTTCGATTGGGACCCGCTTTTGTGTTATTGCGCATTGTTCAACTAATGCGCGTACTTTTCTTTGGTTACTTTCTTTTTCATATCCCAAATGTGCCAACGAGACTCCATCGTTAACTCTCAGCTGTATTTCCGTCCGCCTGTATGTATATCAGCATATTTGTCTCATAAATATAAATAGATAGAAAATTGTAATATTCTTAAAGTAGTTTTACAGCTCTCCATACTTCTGTATTGGTAAACACGATTACCAATGTGCAATAATAACCGCCAGATACTGCCGTTTCTTTAGACGGTACTGATATATACAATATACTAACAAAATAAAAAATTTATTCAGGACGATTTTCTTACAAGAAAACCCATCCCGCTCGCGGTAGCGTAAATAAGTTTTTTATGAATATTTCGGGATGGAAATTTCGTCTTAGTTTACATGCAAAATTTCAAAGCATAATAATTACAATACTGATTTCAAATTTAAATCAACTCGATATATATCTTCACAAACGTAGTTAGGAGTAGTATTTAATGAGTTAGTTCATATATTCAGTGGAGTCAAACTAAATCACTAAATTAAGTAGATGTGTTCGTCGTTGCCAATCCTTGAAGTTCCAACTACTGCGGTAAAGGAAATCACACTTTATTTATCAAACAATATATAATATCAGTGTAAATTTATAAAATAGATTCTATTTTATAAATTTACACTGATATTATTAAGCTTAAAGAGTTTGTTTGTATTGTTGAACGCGCAGAACTCTAGAACTACTAGTTCATAGTCAATGTCAGACTTATTATATTATTCAAGGCTCATAAATCTTTTAAGATCGCCCACTTAAAAACTAACGTGCCCAATCACTGCAGGCAGGAGCTTGAAGGAAATAAATAATATGGCTAGAAACTCTTCAAGTTTTAATCTAGCCAAAAACATATTATTGTGTGGAAAGTTCAATAATTGAGGAAGACATAAAGCTATGTCTTTCTAAATATAACATCATGCTACCACCACTAGAAGCGGAGCATCAATGAAAAAAATTGCAAAAACAGAAAATATTACTTTTTCGCTGTGTCCGCTGCACGAACTTGAACGGTTAATGGAATATGTTTTGGCAGGATCTTCTTGATTTATGCAGATAAAAGCGCGGGCGCTACTAGTCAGAAATAAATCTGAATCAAATTACAACTTAAATCATAAGTTGGGAATCTTTTTGGGTTTTTATACAGCATTGTGTAATTGTCTAAAGTCACAACGAAGAAATTTGCTTCAAAAATATGGTAAAGTGTGATTTTGTTTACCAATTAATTATAAATTAGATTTTAAATTTTCATTCCACAATTACCTATAAAGTTTGGTGTTATCATAACTTCGCCACATCTCTCTCTATACATACAGGGAAGTTTTCCAATAATCTTGAAAAATAGACCTATTTGATAAAAAATAGAAACAGTTGTTCTATAACTTTTTAAAAGATTTGTATTTCCTATAAAATCAGTTACAGTTTCACTAAAGCTGGTCAAATTATTTTTAGTAAAAATACATCATAAATTTAAAAATCGGCACAGTTAATATGAATCTTTTTCGGATTTGTTTTTATAATATGTACTCAATCGGTTAGAGTATCACAGTACCAGTATCAAATTGTTAGATAAATTAATTTAACATTATGCAGCGTTTTCACACGTAGTCAAAGTCAAGAGAGCTTTACTAGAGAGCTTTTTCTAACCACATAATCGTGAGTTTACATGTTTTAGAAATATTGATCAAAAATCTAGAAGATTTGACAAAAGTTTTAGAGCAACTGATAACAAAATTCTGGAATCAGATTGGTAAATTAATAATCACCTGTATAAACTATATTATCTTTGGTGTTAAAGTAGTGATACTTAATGTAGATGACAAAGTTGTACGTACTTTTTGATGTGTCTACCTATTTTTCTATGAAACTAGTACTTATTGTAATAAAAATTTAAACTACTATTTGGAATGTTATATAACTTATGTATTGTTTTTCAATTGTCAGATATCATCTATCCGCCCTACAAAATATAATACGATCTATTTGGAAATGTCATTGTCTGTTTACCGAGAAGTGTCTACAAATGTAAATTTATATTCGGTTGTCTTATAATTTATTGTATGGTTTATTTATAACTGACTATTGAAAATCAGCCCTTGATCGTCTAAAATATTAATACACTAATTTTGTGTAATACGTATTTGTTTATCTTATCCGTCGTCTTTATTCTATATGTAATGTAATTTATTCACATTAGTAAAATTGTATTTATCAAAATTACCTACTTTTGTAATATTTATTTACATACGGTTATTGTTATTATTAATTATTTTAAATTTATTTTGGTTGTGTCGAGTACTTTCGGAAACAATATCTTTATTTTTTTATTAGGAACGTAGAGGTATATATGGCTGACAATTATAATAAATTGTCAATAAATAAAATGAAACAGGTAATCTTGGAATTAAATTATTAATAGAAAAGATCTTGTGGTGCGTTATCAGTAAATCGTTGCGATTTATGTAGATATACTACTATATGTTCCGATTTACATGTCGTCAATGTACAATAAAAATATAAAAGATACGACACTTTACATAGGACTTCTTATCTATTGTAACAATATAGTTGGGAACACTCGTTATAAACGTTGGTAAGGAATGAATTGGCTCAACACATGTCTGGTACTTTATTTTGACACTTGAATGTGAAATAATCATTTGTTTACTAGATATCTCATACAGCTCTTATTATGAGTTGTCGACTACAGATAAACATACATAAATACGTTTTATTTGTATATGCATACATATAATAAGTAACACATTGACCCAGACAATTTCTTAAGTTTATGACCACAAATATTTTGTCTTCTGTAAGTGTACGTTTAAGACCATACGTGGCAATAAAAGACAAAATAAAATTAGCCAATCCATTTTTTAACAATATTTGTAAGATATAACATAAAACATGTAATGATTAAGAGGTATACTAAAAGGGTGCCTTGAGGTACAACAGTAAAATTCAAATTCCTTCATTTGAATATGGTAAATAAAGTAAAACTTAGAAACGCTGTGATAAAGGCGTGGTGGTGCGGTAATAATTGTTGACGTAATGAATTTATAATCATTATAATAGGAATGAGGTTACGGTGATGAACTTAATCAAAAGCTTATTGTCAGTCAGAGATTAGAATTTATTTTTCTTTAAAACTGATTATTTTTTTACTTTTTATTAATTTTGTGATAAATTTCTATTATTACTAAAACTGTGATTTGTTATATTTTATTATAATTATTTATTTTTCGCAGAAACGTAATATTACTTACTTAGTTGTATGTTTAGTTAGTGACACTTTAGTGGCACAGAACCGCGTGTTGTATTATACTGTCTGTGATTTCTTTCGTTTAGCGTCGATATATTTTCCTTGTGTATAACATTGTGTATTTTTGTGTAAGTGGCAAATAAATATTTGTGTAACATTATTATGTAGTTTTTGTTGTTTATAATCCTAAATAGTGAAATAAATGCTGTATAGATTAATTTATTGATTCAGGCGTTACTTTGCGGAAATCCATTGTAAGCAAGTGATGGATTAAAAATATCTTTGTAACAATTCCCGCGCTACTATAATTTCCCGAAAAATCGAGAAACTATTCAACACGACACGTGTTTCGCCCTTACACAGGGCATCTTCAGGTAAGATAGGAGCCTCAGAACAACGATGTCTTCACGACCAACGCCGAAACAGATTGTTACAAAGATTTTTTTAATCCATCACTTGCTGTATAGATTTATTTAATGTGAGTCGTGATAATAAATACACCCAGCTTGTTGATACGCTGTCGATGTAGATCAAAACAATGATAGCGGCCCGGTAGGTAATCAGGTGTGAAGTCAAATGTCCAGAAAGATCAAGATAGTTTTCGAGGAGAGCTTTTCTTTGACATATCAAAAAAGAACATTTTATATTCAGGTAATTGTTTTTGACCAAACCTTTGTATAAAAACCATAAAAACACAACAACTGCTTTGTTCGAATTGATATATTATCGCAAAGCAAACTCGGCTTGTCCTTACAATCACCCTTGAGGCTATGCAAATCAAGATACGTATACTAATTTCAATTGGAAAGTTGGTTTGAGTGTACCGCCAGTGTCGGACTTTTATCTTTCTTACAGTTAGTGACTTTAAAAGCTTAGAGTGGCGATAACCCAGTGGCGAGACCCCTTGCCTTTAAATTCAGAGGGTCTCGGGTTCAAATCCTGGTGGCGCACCTATGACTTTTCGAAGTTATGTGGTCAAATATCGCTTGCTCCGTGCCTCGGAAAGCACGTTAAGCCGTCAGTGCTGTGGCTGTCAGTGCCTTCCCTCTTGGTTGTGGAGGTCAGACGGCAGTCGCTCCACGTTATAACTGAAATTCAATCAAATCTGGTTGAACTAGTGAGCAGAAGCTTAAGTCTAGGGCAACCCGGATATTGCTAGGATATGATGATGAGTTAGTGATTTCGAAAGCTAATCCATTAATTAAAGGTATTGCTAAGCATAATAAGATCGTTTTGAGTAAACCTAAACGTTTGCTTGTAATTGAAATTTTGGTGACAGTAGTTTTTTATAGCATTATTAATGGAGACGCCTGTTTTTCAAACGGAAAATCATCAAATGACCGCCTGCCGCTGTGGTCGGAGCGAAAGTGTGTAAACCTTTTACTCAAAGCCATCTATATTCCTCTCGAGCCAGCCTTGTCCCGTCCCGTTTCCCTTTCTAGTAGTACCTTCAAATGGAGACGTCTGTCGACTCAATTTCCCTGCGCCTTGAATCCCTGTAAATTAAGTATCTATCTAATTAAAACATTCTATCTGTGGTCTAATAAACTGCGAAATATGTTTTATTTATAACGTATGAACGCGTAAACAGAAGAAAACAATAAAAAATATTTTCAATCGCACACTTTTAGTTCCATTACGTGTCTAAAAGCATGTTTGACATCGTCAAAGGCCGCGCTGTGTTTCATTCATAAATCGGTCTATTTTTAACGTTTATTAAAAGTGCCGCTGAATGGAGCGAGCGAGCTTTTGATCAGACAAATTTACGTCTCATCCTTAAGTGCTTCGAGAGTTATTGACATAGATTTAGAATAACAATTTGGGCAGTGCTAATGGTAGTTGGAAATAATATACGGATCTCTTGAGATTTGAGAGACCGCAGCGGTTTTATATTTCGTTTTGTCTTCATTTGCCCATCGGGAGTTTGCACAGATTAAACTTCGGCTTTTGTAAGTTGAATTTTTAGCGTGAAGTGCTCGGTGCTCTACTGGACTTGGTAGTCTGAAACAGTTACGGAAGTTAAGCAAAGTGTATTGTGTTGAATATATGAAAGAGTAATATTTTCCTTTCAGCAAGCAATGCTCTTTTACAGGAATGTCCAGTCGGTTAATGAGTGCCCTATCCCTGAACGTCCACTTACCTTGTCATTATCATCAAAGCAAAATTACGTTCACTGGTAAACATAAGCCTTTTTTTTTTGAATGGAAAATCGTCTACTGACCTCTCGCTGTGGGTGAACGGGGGCACGGGAGGGTGTGTCAGACTTCTATGACTAAAAACCATCCATGTTCCTTCTTTTGAGCCTGCTACGTACCGAGGCCGCGGTAACCCTTGCGAACAGTCCCGCAACTGCTAATCATAAGCCTCCTCATTCGATTTCCACATTGAGCGACCCTCATCCCCCTGCATTCACTGTCTTTTAGGCTTGGACCAGATCAACGGTTAATAGGGTAGGAGGTTGCACTGTACTACGTTTGCCGGTTCACTGTTGCCATTGACGGACCATCACAACCCATCGGTCTTGGGGTTTAGAAATATGTGGCCCGCTTACAACCACTTCAGCTTGCAATTCCGACTTGTTTAGTCGGGCACTCCAGTTCTTCTAGGGACACTCAGGGAAGCGTGGTATTAGCATGCCTAGATTTTAAATAATTTATTGATTCAGGCGTTACTTTGCGGAAATCCATTGTAATCAAGTGATGGATTAAAAATATCTTTGTAACTATTCCCGCGCTACTATAATTTCCCGAGAAACACGTGTCATGTTGAATAGTTTCTCGATTTTTCGGAAAATTATAGTAGCGCGGGAATTGTTACAAAGATATTTTTAATCCATCACTTGCTTGCCTAGATTTTTTTTTATTGTCGGTAAAAAATGCTGCTTACGCGCCGTCTCCCGACCAAAGGGGGGACCGGGAGAGGGGTGTGGGACTCACTGCGGCAGACGCAACCGCCGCAGTCCTACCTACCCACTTAAAAACTTACGACGACGACCACCGCTGTTGAAAAAGGGTTCTGGCACCCTGCCCGCGGCCAACGTCTCCCGGATCAGAACCGGGAGCTAGACGGAAAGGGCTCCTGCCCCCGCCGCCTAAGACCCCCCGGACGCTGCCGGACGGGCCCTGCTGGCTCGCCCGTTGCGCAAACGGGCCTAAGCTTGCTTCAACCGCTACCATCAAGATCATATTAATTAGAAACCATATCCTATCCTATCAGGCCTATAAAATTAATCACGACAAAAATGTTTGAATTCAACTTAGAACAGGATGTACCGTTTACCAAACGATGTTACGATACATTACTTTTTAAAAAATATTTATCTTAAACATTACCATAAATCTCCAAAATATTCCAAAGTCATCATTAATATGAGTTTTTGTATCCAATGAGGCGTGCAGAATATTGCACACAATTACGTCGGCGATTCTGAAGGGCCCTTCACATCGGAAACCATTTTCCATCCTATCGCTCTTGGCTATTATTCGACTTCTGGTGGTATCAAACGTAGAATGGACGTTGATATGCAAAAGACATGAAGCACAAATAAAATTATATGTCATAATTTTGTTTTTTTAAATTCTGAAATGCAAATGCAAGGCGTGAACCTGCAAAAGTCTGCTTTAGTTTAATAAATAAATTAGATTTTATATAATGATGCTTATGTTAAGATGGAATTGAAGTAACGCAATATCTTATTATTTTTAGTTTGTTTATATGTAGTCATTACCTCATCTTACCGGCATCCGCAGAATATCAGCGTCGTGACAATCTTTGTTGCGACATTATGCTGAGCGGAGGCCTTTTTGGTACTATTTTAGATCTAAGACGCTGGATTTTTTTATTTTTAATGTAATTTGTAATGTACCAAATAAACGTTTTTATTATTATTAAATGTGTTTTTTTTTGTTCGTATAACATAACTGCATGTAATTATGCAGTTTTTTTTAGATCGTCTTGATTTTTGTGCGCTTGATACCGGTACTGTGTATCACATTTTTTGCTTAGGATCAGACAGGACGTGGTCCTTTGATGTATCACTTTGAAAAAAAGCTATGTATTATAATAATAATAATGCTTCTGTGCTTCGGAAGGAGCAGTGATCTATCACTGTTATCACTATATTTCTTAAAAATTTATTTATTATATAATATTTACAATTTCATGTGGGCTAACAGATAAAATCCAAGGCGCCGGCAAGTCATACAGATAAATGATAATTAATAACAAAACTTAATCAACATACTTACATAAAATGTCAAGCCAATAAAAATAAAATGTTTTGATAAATTTTAAAATAAAAAGAAAAATGTCTCACAATTACATATTAAAATAACAACACAATAAGCTGGAATGTCAAAAGATGAAATTAAAAAAAAACATGTCAAACGAAAAAGTAATAAGAGTTAGAGTAACCAACAATAGTAAATTAAATCAATTATCATGAACAAGGAATTGTATTTTATAAAGCAAATGTGGTAGTCGTTATTAACCTATGAATGGCTTGAAGTTCAAGGAGCAAGATGCCACACACCTGCCTTCGCCAATCCGAACTGAGTCCGCGAGGTGGAGTGTGACTCAAGGAGATAATAACCTTGGTTCGCGACAGGAGGCTCGTGTTCTGTAGTTAGTGAGAGAATTAACTAAACTGTCTGTAATTTAACTATTTGGACATCATATTATATCTGCAACGGCGAGCGGTTCGCATTATAGGGGATGTTGAGGTAACAGCCTCACTCGAGTATCTACAGCTGCGTAGAGACATTGCATCTCTCAGTGTCTCTACCGGAACTACTATGGCGAGTGTTCTGAGGAGCTTTTCGATCTCATCCCGACCTCTCCTTTCCTCTCCTGAACAACACGTGCTGGTCTTAGAAACCATCCTCATACTGTGCAGACTATCAGCACTCGAACCAAGAAATTTAGGAGGTCGTTTCTGAGCAAGACCACTAAGTTCTGGAGTTCGCTGCCGGCTCATGTGTTTCCTATTTCCTATGATCCCGGGTCTTTTAAGCGGGGCGTGAAACAGCATTTTAGCAGGCCGTCATAAGTGGATGCGCTTTGTACCGTGCTTATTTCACGGTATGAAGCGCTTTCATTTTTTATTGGACTGCATCGACTGCTTACCATCTGGCAGGATGTAGTCATAATGACGAATCACATTAAACAAAAAAAACTGTTTGTGGAGAGCAATTAAGATATTGCGTATTGAAATTATTATTATTATAATTAAGTAAAATTAAGTCACAATTTATTTGTGTGGGATTGTTCTGTTTTGCATAACACCGTCCAAATCTCCTATCATCTAACTTTTCTTGCGCGTTCATGTGTGCCTAATGCAGTAATGTCGGAGACTTTTTCAATAACGTTTTTGGAATAATTTTCCATTGTGCAAAAGGTTTGAAAGAATCTATAGAATTTACAATTCAGGGAACAGTCGCCAGTCGGTTCATTAATATAGAAAATCGGTTGAATCGAGCAGGTAATAGGTGGCGAGCCTATTGCCGCTTACCGGGCACTGTTATGTACGCCAGAGCCTCGTCCGTTGATCGGCAGGTGCACCACTTGTAGGTGAGGTTGGCTTGGGCTCCTTAGGTCTAGGTGGGCCCTTTACACCCTACTTTTGACTTACTATTAGATATAAGAAAACCGCCTGTAAACTTTCTACTGACCTTAAGATATAAGAGATAACTGGCAGAGAATGCCTTATGGCATTAAGTTTGCCTTTTGATATACTTTTAAGAGTGCTAAAAAGATTAAATAAATTATAAAAAACCCAGACCAAGCCAAATATTCTTATACTTGCATAACATACATGCATGTATGCATTCTTATACATGCATGTATGTTTTTGTAACAACAGCCGTATAATTATTATTACCCCTACCCCTACAGACATCGTAATTACCCTTACATTCTCGTTCCGTGATTATCGCGGGTCCCATCTTTTATTTATTACTGAATCATCTAATTACTGGCTTTGTGTAGATGTGTATCAGTCACACATATGGCTGATCGACGGGGCAGATAACTGGCCAGTTTACGAAGACCTCTCATGAAAGTAAGATACTAAAGGTTGTAGTTCATTTTATGTTGGATTTTAATGATCAGATTGAAATATTGACGTATTTTAAAGATTTTTGTTGCCTCTTTTTTTTCTGTGGACATATGATCATTTTATTGATGAATGATCTTCAAATTAATACGTAATATGTAAGAAAAGAGAAAGTAGTAAATATATTAAATATCAATGTTTTTATTCACTAAGTGAATCAATCAATCAATCGCCGTCCACTGCTGAACAAAAAGTCCCCCAAAAAGTGCCAACCATCCCGTTTCTCTGCAGAATGCATCCATCTCTTACCAGCCACCTGTCTTAAGGCGTCGGTCCATCTTACCGCAAGTCTCCACCTTGTCGTGGTGGGGGGGCTGAGTACCTCCCGGTAGGGTGCAGAGGGCGCTAGGGAAAAGGTAACACCCAGAGATTGGCGACTCTGGGTGCCCTTATTACTGACTACCGGGGGGAAACTAAGAGAGACCTGTTGAGGGCGCAGCGGGCGGGCCAGGAGGGCCCGTTCAGCAAAAGTGTTGGTCGACCGCCGGCTAGATGGTCCTACGATATTGCCAAAGCAGCGGGGAAGAACTGGCAAAGGTCAAACATGGAGGAGGCCTATATCTAGAAATGGGTGAATACGGGTTGAACAAGTCGAGTCACACCAATTTTGTACGAGTATCAAAGCAAGATAAGTATCATCAAGCACTTGTGTTATGTTTAAAACTAAACAACAGGTAAACATAGATAGATAGATAAAACGATTATTTACTTTAAATAATACGTTATATAAAAACATATCTCACAAAACCGTTTGACATACTTAAATACTTTAACAGTCATTTTACACTTAGACTAGAACAAATAGTCATGTTCATACACACAAAGATTTGTCCTGTGTAAGATTCGAACCCACGACCTCAGGAGCGTAATGCAGATATACTAACCTCCACGCCATATCGCTCATCATAAAATCAATACCAACAACTAAACTCTAAACATCAAGCCATTAATTTTTAAACATTATATCATGTCCGGCTGTTTGGTCATAAAAATGAAAATATTTCGGTAGATAGCTTGTAATGGCGGATTGATTACGGTCGGTCAGGGCTCGGGGTGCTCCGAAGTCAACCGGGGATGCGCACACCCTCTGTAATTAACTAGATGGACGCGTGCGGCAGTCGCGATTGATTTGTTCACAGGGTGCTCTGAAAGTACATCTATATACCTATGTATAATAAATAATAATTTTCTGACATTTACACCAAATATTTAGTACTAAAATTTAGTTTTGACGAATTTAGTATACCCGCACTCCACTACTGAGGTCGTGGATTCGATTCCACACAGTACAAATATTTGTGTGTAGAAATATGAATATATGTTCTAGTCTGGGTGTTTTCTTATGTATATTAAGTATGTACTTACAAAAAAAAAGTATTTATGTATGTTTATCCGTTATTTAGTACCAATAACACAAGTTCTTAATGATACTTATCTTAGAACTAAATAATTGGTGTAAGTGTCAGAATGAATTTTTATTTAATTTATTTAAAATAAGTATCATTAAGGTCTTATGGATTATTTATGGATACTAAATAACGGATAAACGTATTTAAATACTTTAACGTACATTAATATTATTTTTAAATTAGGCTTAGGTTTAAAGACATTTTTTTATAAAAACAACAAGTTCACATAAAATGAGATACATAATTATGGTAAAACACTGTAATAATAATAATACCTTTGGGGATCCTATCAAGACCTGAGGAGCCCAAGCCAACCTCACCTGCAATTGGTGCACCTGCCGATCAACGGACGAGGCTCTGGCGAACATAACAGTGCCCGGTAAGCGGCCAGCGGTTTACGTGGGACCAACTTTATAATTGGTGAAGTGTGGGCGTATAATATGCCTTTGCCTACCCCTTCGGGGGCACAGGCGTGATACTAAGTGTGTATGTATTTGTTTATTCCAATCAAGAAAAACTCTATTATTATTATTTCTTTGATCAAATAATAATAATAGTCCACTTAGATTCACTTACACTTAAATATTTTTTGTTTTTTTAAATTGTTTGGTTGCAAGTGAATCTAAGCTTCGTGATTTTAGTACAATTATATTTTATTTGTTTTGTTATTTTTTTATAATTTTGACGTTTTCAAGTACTATGTAATAGTTTATGAATTAAAAAGTATTTTGACTTTTGTCTTTTGAATATAACAAACAAACTGACAGTATCAAACAAATAACAATACAAAAATGAATTAAAATTAAATATTTGACTGCCGTATCAGATGGTTTTTATCGAATGTCGAAGGTAAATATTAATGTTTCATGAATAAGTGATAGGTAGATCGAAGGTATTCTTATTCTATTGGATAAATCGCACATTCCCTATTTTTATTGTAATTTTAATCAGTACCGGCGGGAGCATAAAAGTTGACTAAATTCTTGCATTAACAATCTGCTGCCTGTACTGCATGCTCTTGTGGCGCCACAAACGGTGAATGACACATATTATGAATGAAGTCCTGAATCGCGCAAACGGAATTCCTCAACCTTGTCGCTTTATAACGACACCCAACCATCAACGGCCACGGCTTCGGGTACATTCATCCGCCTGGTGGAAGGTATTCCTTTTAGTGAGAAGTACCATCCGCAGCCTACACGCTCAGTCACTAGATTAAAGTTGACGTTTATAAGAGCTTTATGGAGCCAAACTTAAAGTAAGTCTTTTATATGAAGAAACGCTCGATATTCACACAGAAACGGTCAGCCAAGAACTGACCTTCAAGAATTCCTCTATAATAAAATAAAAAATAACAAATATTCCCTTACCATCACACCAATTATTTAGTTCCAAGATTAGTATCACTAAGAACTTGTGTTATGGATACTAAAGAATGGATAAACACATTTTCTTTTTGTAAATATAGATAGGAAAACACCCAGACCAGAACAAATATTCATGTTTATGCACACAAAGATTTGTCCTGTGTGGGAATCGAACCCGCGACCTCTGGAGTGAAGTGCAGGTATACTGACCTCCACGCCATATCGGTCATCATTCCCGCCCTACTTTAACCCCATTTTCATCATCATTATCATTTCAGCCATTTGTAGTCCACTGCTAAACATAGGCCTCCCCAATTGATTTCCACTTTGATCAAACGGCTTCCCGCCGCCTTGACCAGATCATCGGTCCATCTCGTTATTCCCGTTCCGTTATTTTAGTACCGAAAAATAATACACTACCCGTAGCTTACGTTTATACTCGCATAAAGTCACCACATCTACCTTTAAATTTTAAAAGGTAGAAATATTTACGGAAGGTAAAAATATTATTCAGCAATATATTCTCTTCATCATCTGTTCAAACATTGGCCGGTAACGTGATATTTTACTAGCGCCCGGACCGTATCGCGTATCGCATCACTGTGACAACAAACAGGAGCACCCTGTACCGCATCGCATGATATACCTTTCCATGATATTTCGTGACTCATTGCTCTGGAGAACGTGTAGCTTTTGTTACTGTTTGACATGCGTTTGTATGCGTAAAAGTAAACTATCTTACATATATTAGCTTCTGACCACGGCTATGTCCGCTTGACCTACATTTTTAGATACATTTTAGATTCACGTTATTGGATTTTTCGTAGGAACCGCTAATTGAATTCTAATAATACATACATACTTTTACGCCTGTCTTCCCGAAGAGGTAGGCAGAGGCATATTATACGCCCACACTTCGCCTTCTGATATAGTTGGTCCCACGTAAAAGGTGGCGATCCTATTGCCGCTTACCGGGCACTGTTATGTTCGTCAGAGTCTAGCTAGTCCGTTGATCGGCAGGTGCACCACTTGCCGGTGAGGTTAGCTTGGGCTCCTTAGGTCTTGGTAGGATCCCTATACATACACCTTATATATCTAATTATAATATAGAATTTTAGACTATGCATATTATAATAACATTATGTTACTCACAAAGAATGTAGCTCTCATTTAGGTAATTTTGTTTTTGAATCGGTTCAGTATTTCGGAGACTATTATTGACTAGCCCAGCAAAAAAAAGAATTAAAAATTAGAATAAATGACACTTTTCCACTTTTTACTCATTGTCTTGTTAAATACCAGACTCAAGCTTTTGGCTTTACTCACATTCATGACCTTCCAGTGCCAAATATTCTCCTATGACCTTATGAAAACACTCTTCTATCCTCATAAAATATTTAGAAGTAGTCAAAGTGTTTGTTGCCATAACTATGTTTTATATACATATGTTTTATAAAAGGTAGTATCAACCATAGACCCGGACAGGGCACAGCAAAGTAAATACATTATTATTATTGTCAACAAATTGAATTAAATTAAAATAAAATGAAACATGAGAAAAAAATCAAAATAAAGACATTATGAATGCCATGGAATAAAAATAATCTAATATAAATCAAAACAAATTATTATTTTACTGAAAAAGCGCTTGCAATGTATAATAACCTTTTTGAATTAAATGTTCTCTTAGATTCTTTCCAATGAAACCTTAATGTGCATGAACATGAATATTTGTTCTTGTCTGGAAGCTTTCCTATATATATTAACTATGTATTTACAAAAAAAATTGTATGTAAGTATGTTTATCCGTTGTTTAGTATCCATAACACAAGTTCTTAATGATACTTATCTTGGAACTAAATAATTGGTGTAAATGTCAGAAAATATTTATTTATTTCTAAATATAATTATCTATTTATTTCTAAATATACCGAAGACTGATTAGGCGTTAAGGTTCTTGAATGGCGACCACGAATCAGCAAACGTTGTAGAGGGCGGCCTCTCACGCGATGAACCGATGATCTGGTCAGGGCGGCGGGGAGCCGGTGGATGCAGGCGGCAAAGGATCGATCTACGTGGAAAGCAATTGGGGAGGCCTATGTTCAGCAGTGGACTTCAGATGGCTGAAATGATTATCTTCGTAGTAGATATTTATTGTCTATCGCGTGTGCCCGTGTGTGTCGTTCTAACGAGTGACACCTGGTCAGTGACGTCACGCGACATGCCCCGCGATAATGCGGCGATCATTAACTCCGGCCGCGGGTATTGTTCGTGCCGAGGTGTGGCTAACTATGACTAACCGGTGATAACAAATAAATAACAAATCTTTATTGTCGTTCAAAGGTTAGTATTACATGGGTTGGTACTACATCTTTTAAGTTTAATAAAACTTGTGTTAGAAGAGTACCCTCTTTGCTGTGGTACATATAAGAACGTAAGCAGACTTAGATTTATAATAATTATTAAGTATGTATTTCAAATATAAATACTAATTTTTATATATATATATTAAAAACAATAAATGAAGAGTACTGCGCAAGTAATAAATACAATAAATTGGTTATTTTGTTCGAACGTGCTTGTGCGTGTTGTGTATCTGTATTTGAGGGCGTGTGCGTGTGCGTGTGTGTGTGTTTGTGTGTGTGTGTGTATGCGTATTCGTGGGTGTGTGTGTGTGACTGAGTTTCCGTGTGACTAGTTAGGTAGTGGAGGATAATATTTCTTCCGTTTGCGTGTAAGTTAGGGTCTTTAAATATGCTGTTGCTTTTTTTTTACACTCTGACAACGATTTTGAGTATATGTCTAGTATTCTGTTTATTTTATTATATATCTTAACCGACTGGCTTGTGAATTGTTTGGAGGCAAATACTGTTCGTGTAGGAGTTAGTTTAATTACCGAATACCTATTTCGTTTTTTTAAAATTCTTAAGTCAATAGGGTTGTTTTTGTGAATTTTGGTTATGCATTGAAGAATGTACAATTGCCTGACGGTTAAAACATCAGCTTCTGAATAGAGCTTACTTGTGTCATAACGTCTTTTCTTTTTGTGCATTACTTTAAGGATTAATCTTTGCGCCCTCTCAATACTTAAAAATTTTGTTTTGTGAGTACCACCCCATATCGTTATACAGTAAAGTAAAATGGATTGTACTAGTGCAGTGTATATGTATGTGACTAGTTGTTTGTCTGTGATGTCTCTTAAATATTTAAAAATCCAAATAAGTTTTCTCGCGCGATTACCCACTAACTCGAGATGAGGTTGCCATGAAAGATTTTGGTCTAGAATGATGCCTAGGTATTTTATGATGTTAACTTTTTCTAATTTTTTACAGTCACAAGATGTTTGACTTTTATTATATTCACAGTGATGTGCGGTTATATTAAATTGGGGGGCCGGTTGTTGCGAGTCACGCATTGAGAAGGCCATGTATTTCGTTTTCGTGGTATTTAGAGAGAGTAAGTTCAAGTTTAGCCATTTAATAACCTTCCTTAAGCCAGTTTCAGCTGAATCGTATACTTCTTTCCAGTTAAGGTGATGGTATTTAGATACATATGGGGTGTGATTATGCCAGTACAGAAATTCCAAATACAATTAAAATCTTTTATAGTGAACCTAGGATAGGGCACGATGGTAGCGGCATATTTGTAGAATGGATATGTCACCGTAAAATTGTAAATAACGTTAAATTATAATCTATCCCGCGATATTGTAATATGTCGAAAAATTGAAATCCGTAACAAACTGCTTACAATTTAACGCATTATTTTTCGATAGATTATTATTACATTCGATAGATGATTATTATTAATAACACATATTAATTCTATGTAAGTTTATATGTTTTCTTATTCGTACTGCTTCATACTTTTCTGCTAGCCTAAAGGTTAACTGGTAGAGAATGCCTTGCAGCATTAAGTTCGCCTTTTGTACATTGTTATATATATTTTTGCGATAAAGTTTAAATAAATTATTACCTAAATAACCTAGTGAGACGAAGTTCGCGCTCAATAGGGCGACGTTACTACTAACTTGCCTACGCTAAAATGATCATTTACACCTTATACTAATTGAGACTATAAACGAGTAATGTCCTGAGTCTCCTGACAGGATCCCGCCAAATTAACACATCAAATACTAGTAGTAACTGGCAAGAGATATTTAAACCTTTTTTTTTTGTAAATTTTAAGAAATTCAATGATATATTTTGCTTGCGGACATCTGCCCAGTATGTAAGTGTGTCATAAAACACTTATTCTACTTGCTAGAGGATTTTGAACATATTGTTGTGGATTTAAAGAAAGTCAATGAGGTATTTAGCGCTCGTAGCTCTGCGGAACTCGGTGATTGGAAACGATCACAGAAGTACAGCAGAGTTTACAGAGGTCAGTCCTTGGATGGGTGACCGTTTGTGTGGCATTTGATATCGAGCGCTTCCGTGCTTCGGAAGGCACGTTAAGCCGTTGGTCCCGGTTATCACTAAAATGTGGTAGTCGTTAAGCAATGTTAGAGGCCTAATGGGCGGCTTGAAAAATTCTAACAACAGGACGCCACACACCTGCCTCCGCCAATCCGCACTGGGTCAGCGTGGTGGAGTATGACCCAATACCCTCACACCTTGATATGTGAGAGGAGGCTCGTGCTCAGTAGTGGGACGTTAATGGGCTGTGATGATGATAGGGATACTAGCAGACCTGTGGAGCCCAAGCATACCTCACCTGCGAGTGGTGCACCTGCTAAACAACGAATGAGGCTCTGGCGAATATAATAGATTCCGGGAAGCGGCAAGAAGTATTACGGGGGGACCAACAATATAATTGACGGAATGTGGGCGTATAATATGCTTCGGCCTAACCCTTCGGGGACACAGGCGTGTTATTATCACTCAATTTGCCTTTCATCAGTCAATGCTCTCTAAGATACCAATCTTGAAGCGACCTGTTCACGGATAAATGGTCAAAATTTTGTCGGACTGCCTAAGTTATTGTGAAAGAAAGGTATAAATGAATCTTAATGTAATTTGTGTCTATTACATTATAAAAAAAAATTATATTATATAATTACTTTGTTTAAATATTATCTGACTATTTTAATTATTGTTTCTGAGCAAGTGATGGATTAAAAATATCTTTGTAACGATTCCCGCGCTACCATAATTTCCCGAAAAATCGAGAAACTATTCAACACGACACGTGTTTCGCCCTTACATAGTTGAATAAAATAAAAATAAAATATACTTTATTGTCTTTAAGATCAACATGATCATTTAGATTCGTCAAACATTTACACAAAATGGAAATTCCATATATTTTTTTAACAGCAATGAAAGAAATATGAGCGGTACCATAATAAAGGAGTAAAAGCAAATGGGTTCTTTGTCAGAATTTGTCAGTTTATCTGTCTGTTGTGGTTTTCTCAAGATTTGTCAGTCTGTGTCTGTCAGTCAGCCTGTCGTGATTTTAAAGAATGGAGGGGATTGTCCGTCAGTCAGTCTATCGGTGACTCTAACGAGGCTTCCAAAAGGCAACGAGATGAAGAAGAAGGCCTCAAGAAACTCATCTCGGCTTTTTTCAAATTAGGTCTTAAGATCTAATACAGTTAAAGAAATAAATTATTAAGATTACCGCTGTTCTTAAAACTAACAAAATCTCATATCTAAAGATCATATCTAAAGATCATATCTCATCTAGTCTTAAGAAAGAAAGGAGCAATTCATGTCACTTCCAGGCGGACTTGTCGTTCATAAAATCTTTCACACTATAATAAGCCTTCTGGCACAATTTACTCTTTATGTAATTTTTAAATTTAGTTTTAGATAAATTTGCCACATCATCTGGCAGCGTATTGTACATGCGCATACTGTTCCCCGCAAAAGAATTTGTATCTTTATGGAGCCTATACTTGGGCATAGCCAGTTTATTCTTAGTTCTTAAGTTAAAATTATGTCTATCTATATTTTTACTCAACTTACTTTTTTAATCGTTGTTAACTTGTTACCTTATAGTAGCGCGGGAATTGTTACAAAGATATTTTTAATACATCACTTGCTTAAAATGGATTTCCGCAAAGTAACGCCTGAATCAATAAATTATTGTTTTTGAGATATCCTGTTTTGTTTTGTAAGTGTTAAATTGTAATTTTGAAGATGATTGTTATCTTTAATTACTGTGATTGGTTCTTTACACCGTTTTAATTAAAGTAAAATAAATAAATATATTATATGTATACTCCTGTTCATTTTTAATGTGTTTTTAAATCGCTTATTCTGTTCTCTCTATACTATTACTATATACTAAAGAATTAAATTTTTTCAAGTTTTTAATATAATCGAGAATATGTTTTAACAGAGAGAGAGAGTGAGGAAGGTAGAGAGAGATTTGAGAGTGGCTAATCCATGAGTGCAAATCAGCCAATATAAAAATTTCATGCGGCCACATGTCTGCATGTCCCCGACAACTTAGCAGGGATTACAGATACGCGAGTACAGTCAACTAAATAAATAAGAGTTGTATTTGACGACCGATATGGCGTTGAGGTCAGTATACCTGCACTTCAGTCCAGAGGTCGTGGGTTCGATTCCCACACAGAACAAATCTTTGTGTGCAAGAACATGAATATTTGTTCTGGTCTGGGTGTTTTCCTATGTATATTAAGTATGTATTTACAAAAAAATAAGTATTTAAGTATGTTTATCCGTTGTTTAGTATCCATAACACAAGTTCTTAATGATACTTATCTAGGAACTAAATAATTGGTGTAATTGTCTGAAAATATTTATTTATTTTATTTATTTATTTTATTTATTTATTTTATTTATTTATTTTATTTATTTATTTATTTATTCGACGTGTAATCAAACTTTATAAATTGCCAACACAACCTAATACTATTTCTTAGACCTTGACGATTTTCTTGCCCGTTCTTTTATGATCAATCTCCCGCAGTGTATGGGCACGATAGTTATTAAGTTGAACTTCATAAGAGCTCTATTAAGCTAAACTTGGATCAATAATTTTGACTTTGTCTTTTACTTCGCCTGTCTAAAAAACTAACTTAGACCCCAAAATCCTCTATAAGAGGCTATTTTAAGGGCACAATCAAGTATTTTTAGACTATCACTTTAATAAATTGCTTTAAACAACAATTCTTTGTGCAAAAAAAAACAAATTTTAGAACATATTAAAAAGAGTAGTTTAGTTATTTTGAAGAACTAAACAGTTTAATATTATTATTCACAGTTTTGCTAGGTGCAGTAAAATATTTGGCTACCTTTGAGATGTCTTAACAAATCGTCTATACAACGTCGTGCTTTGGTCAAGGTAACATTGATTTATTCATTTGCAGATTTATCTGTAGAACATTTATTATATGTCATTTATTGGACCGTTATACTGATATATCATATTACTGAGTATTATGCTTTCGTTCTTGTAAGTAAATAATTATTATATTATTAAAGTTTAATAAAAAAACCTGGTCAAGACCGTCGACATCCTGTGGATGCTGGCGGCTCAAGATTAATTACGTGGAAGACAGTTGGGAAGCACATCAGTAGACTTCTAGACGTTATGTCGATGTTTTATTTAATTTCTTATATAGTGTGTGGGTGTATATGGATCCTACCAAGACCTAAGGAGCCCAAGCCAACTTCAGCTGCAAGTAGTGCACCTGCCGATCAACGGACGAGGCTCTGGCGAACATAACAGTGCCCCGTAAGCGGCAATAGGCTCGCCACCACGTGGGATCAACTTCATAATTGGCGAAGTGTGGGCGTATAATATGCCTCTGCCTACCCCTTCGGGGAACAGGCGTGAATATATGTATGTAAGTACGTTTATTTAATTTCATAAGGTCGGTTTATAGCGTTAATAATAATGATTAGGGATCTGCGTAAGGAGAGTTATTTAATCCACTGGCCGTAAACGTAGTTGTTAATATCGACATTTAGATTCTAACTGACTTCTCCGGGATTTGAATAAATCGTATTTACTTACATAAGCGAATCTTCAAAAAAGGATGCGGGAATGTTCATACTTATAATTTAATACGTAAAATAGCTCTACCAACTCCGCTTCCTGCTGATGATATAAAATTAATAATTACTTACATATCAAGATAATCAAAATGTTCGCTAACTGTGTTCCTATTTTACAAGCTGAATGTACACGGACCTATAAAATCCTTACACACCCTTCCGTCGGAGGGTCCCGGGCCGCGAGGGGTGCAGGGGGATGCTAAAAGCATATTTATGTTAGTTCCCGGGGAGGGTAGCGTGACGTCATGTCTCAAACAGTTAACGTTGACAATGCCCAGAGAAAAACACTTGTAGGTATGCAAAGTCAAAAACATTTATTAAACTTTGCCTCAATAAACTAATGAATGTCAACGTAAAAACTATCGCGCCCATTTATTTACTGCGGGCGGGAGCTTGATTGTAAGAGAATCAAGCAAGAAACTCGTAAGCGGCAATACCACGCGGTTGGTGCACGACCACGCGATCGTTTGCCTTCTGTGTTTCCAACGACAATCAGTTTTTCCAGGCTTTCATCGCCTCTGCGCGCTATGTGGCCAAAGTTTGAAAGAATACGTTGTTGGCTTATGGTCGACAAGCCCTTGACTGCCTAGATGTTGAGTTTTAAGACTCTAACATCATTGAAGAGCGCTACATGTTTCTTGTTTTGACTGGGTGACTGTTATTACAAGTTTATACCTACTTTTAATTTAGGTGTTACTTATAACATATCAAACTGTTACGTTTGACATGTTTCTTAATGTATTCCAAATTCAATCGACAGTTCACTTACAACTGTCTCAAGTAATTTCTAACTTGCAGGCTTAACTTCAATTTTCCAAAATTCTAGTTTTTATGTGGAAATTTAGTGGATTTTAATTTCTTTTTTATTTTATTTTTATCTGGCACAAACAGTTCTTAGAAAAAAAAAGTACATTAAACAATTTTGACATGTGAAGGACAACGAGTGCCGAGTAAAACATTGACAATTAACAGAGATTTAGACTTTAGCAATGTACACAAGTGCAATTAAGTGATATATTACTATGAATTGTGATATTCCGTGTTAATTCGAAAACTCCTTACAAGCCTTTAATAAAGTTTTTACTATTTACTTGGGTGAGACTTGACTTTGATGGACTTAACTTGAATTTTACTGTACTGAATAACGAAAATGATGCATTGCAAATAACTTGATTAGTTATATTACTTTACACTGGCCAGTACTCAAAACGAGTCAGTATTTAAGAGAGAAAAAAATATTTCCTTTATATCAATTTCCACAACGTAATTTGACAGGTAGTACCTCTGACATACTAATAATAGCCCCCAGGTTTTGTCTGTCATTAATCCTTAACCCTTTCGCCAGGATTGTGTGGCAATTAGCTGATTGCGCTGTTACCCCCATAACCCTTTCGTTGTCGAGCTAGAATCAATTTCACTAATTAATTGTGTAATCTATTGGGAGTTCGTCGGTTTGTTTTTTTAGTTCTTTTAGTCTTTGATAGTCTCAGGTGTATATTTATATGAAATTACTACTGGACTAATGGTATTAATGGTAATCAATGGTAAATTAAATAATCAATCATCTTCTTCCTTAATTTTAAATATTGTGACTGCAGAACACAGGTTTTTGTAGACTTGTCATATTGTTTTACTACTAAGTACATTTTCTTGTAACTGGCGGGAGAAAAACTAACCTTGACGATTTTCTTGCCCGTTCTTCTACGATCAAGCTCCCGCCCGCAGTGAATGGGCGCGCTAGTTTTTAAGTTTTGACGTTCATAAGAGCTCTTTTGAGCCAAACTTGAATAAATGATTATGAATTTTAATTTCAATTTCAATCAATAGTTTTATCGTAATATCAAATATATATATATATATATATCAAAATATATATCAATTTTATAACAGCTGAACATTGGCCTCCCCAATAGATTATTCTCTTTGGGAGCATTTGCCCATAATCAGCATGCTGAGCAGGCGTTTGAAGCGCTCGTAGCTCTGTGGTGCTCGGTGGTCGGAAACGATTACCGAAATACAGCAGAGTTAACAGAGGTCAGTCCTTGGATGGGTGACCGTTTGTGTGGCATTTGATATCGAGCGCTTCTGTGCTTCGGAAGGCACGCTAAGCCGTTGGTCCCGGCTATCACTAAATGTGATAGTGGTTAAGCCATGTTAGAGGCCTAATCAGCGGCTTGATAAATTCTAACAGCAGGACGCCATACACCTGCCTCCGCTAATCCGCACTGGGTCAGCGTGGTGGAGTATGACCCAATACCCTCGCACCTTGGTATGTCAGAGGAGGCTTGTGCTCAGTAGTGGGACGTTAATGGGCTGAGATGATGATGATGATGGTGAGCAGGCGGGTTGGTGATCGCGAGATGACTCTGGTGCATATCCTCCGGCCGGATTTCTCATTTCTAGGATGATACCACACGGCAGAATCCTAAGGTTTTTTTAATGTGACACGTCATAATGAGTTTTGCCTGATGGTAAGCAGTCGCTGCAGTCCAAAAAAAATTTGAAAGCTCTTCATACTGTGAAATAAGCACGGTACAAAGCGCATTCACTCATGACGGCCAGCTTAAATGCCGTTTCACGCCCCGCTTAAAAGACCCAAAAAGAAGAAGACGAAGTATATCGACAGTTTGATATGATGGGAGTAATTTTTAATTTCCAATGTATCAATTGCAGGCGGCCAGCTACCAGGTTGTTCGACCATCTTGCAGGAGGACGGTTCACAGTACCAGGCCGTTCGACCATCTTACAAGAGGACGGTTCACAGTACAAGGTCGATCGACCATTTTACAGAAGGACCGTTCACAGTACCAGGTCGGTCGACCATCTTACAGGAGGACGGTTCACAGTACAAGGTCGATCGACCATTTTACAGAAGGACGGGTCACAGCACCAGGTCGGTCGACCATCTTACAGGAGGACGGGTCACAGTACCAGGTCGGTCGACCATCTTACAGGAGGACGGTTCACAGTACAAGGTCGATCGACCATTTTACAGAAGGACGGTTCACAGTACAAGGTCGATCGACCATTTTACAGGAGGACGGTTCACAGTACCAGGTCGTTCGACCATCTCACAGGAGGACGGTTCACAGTACCAGGTCGTTCGACCATCTTACAGGAGGAAGGTTTACCGTTACATACACCGTTTATACACCGTTACCTATCAAAGTGTCTCCATTCCAGAACTTTTCTGCTTAGTCCAGACCTCGCGGTTCTATCTGAGGCCAGGCAGCGAGCCGCGATCCCTCCCTTGTCACCTCCACGTACCCGGTCTCGATGGAGTTGTTCCTCTGCATCAAACCGTGAAAATAAATCTAAAAAAAACTTTATTGTCTTGACATGACAACATGATCATGTAGATTCGTAAAACTTTCGCACACAAAATGGAAATTCGATATATTTTTTTAACAACAATGAAAGAGATATGAGCGGTACCATAATAAAGAAAAACAAGCAAATGGGCGTGTTGTGCCCTGCCCACTGGCTTGCTAATTCTTTTTGCTATGTGTCTGTGCTTCTACTAATCTCCTCATTGCCAATTCGATATTCTAGTAAAACTCTTAGCATAGCCTCCATTGCTTGTTACATTATATTTATACTGCTATGTGTCTTAAATGAGGTGTTTTTTATGTTTATAAGTATATTTTTAAAAAAAGAAGTATTTAATATCTTGTTCGCTAGTCCGTTGTATATCTTCAAGCTCTGCTTAATTTGGGACTAGGAGATATGTGTGATATGTCTATCTAAGAATGTTACATACATTAATTTACGCCTGTTTCCCCGAAGGGGTAGGCAGAGGCATACTATACGCCCTACACTTCGACATTTATATTTTAGTCTCACGTAATAGGTGGCGAGCCTATTGCCACTTACCGGGCACTATTATGTTCGCCAGAGCCTCGTCCGTTGATCGGCAGGTGCACCACTTGCAGGTGAGGTTGGCTTCGGCTCTTTAGGTCTTGGTAGGAACCCTATATACCCTTTATTTATTTATTAAATTATTATTTATTCATTATTTTAAATAACTATCTTATAAACTTTTATATCTTATTATAAGCTTTTATATGAGGCCCACAGTCCCGAATTCCTTTACGCGGGTGAAACCGCGAGCGTAGCTAGTATCTTATAATTAAAATCCGAAAGTGTAACAATACAATAAAAAACATAAATTATCCATTTTTTTTCTAATAACAGTAGAGTGTTGTATCTGTGATTAGACATGTCTGTCTGTGTATAATTAATCAATGGGTGAACATCAATATTCATTGCTTTGACATTTAGGGTCGATAATGTCTGATCTGTTGTTCAATTTGACATGCGTCTTCGTTTGAATCGATCGTCATAATGAGAGTGTATAATGTGTTATACACGCAATAGCTAGAAATATTCGATATAACGAAGCTTTCCTATTAAAGAGGTACCTCTCAAAACAAAATTTGTTATGATCTATTTTATGAACATATTAGGTCGGGGAAAAAGTCTTTTCGCATAACGTAGGTATAAACTTATTATAAAATTTTTTTGACTATACTATTTGTGTCTGGCTGGTTTTGGTAACATTAAAAAGGTTCCATTATAAAGAAAAGAAAAAAATAAAAAAAAGTTATTTCCCGCTATTTTTCATTTGTTTTTCTCTCCGTAAAAATGAGTGAATCTAATGAAGAAATTCGATACATTTTAAAATTTTATTATAAAAAAGGCAAAAATGCAACTCAAGTAGTGAAAAAAATTTGTGATGTTTATGGACCTGATGCAGTGTCAGTAAGAGTAGCACAAATTTGGTTCAAACGTTTTCAGTCCGGAAATTTTGATGTTAAAGATGCACCTCGCTCTGGTCGCCCTGTTACGAATAAAATGGACGCCATTTTTGAACGAGTGGAGCAAGATCGGCATATTAGTAGTTACGATGTAGCTGAAGAACTGGGAATTGACCACAAAACAGTTTTGACCCATTTGAAGAAAGCTGGTTATACAAAAAAGCTCGATATTTGGGTGCCACACGAGCTCACTCAAAGAAACTTAATGAACCGTGTACTCATTTGCGATTCATTATTGAGACGTAATGAAACCGAGCCGTTTTTGAAGAGATTGATAACTGGCGATGAAAAGTGGATCACGTACGACAAGAACGTGCGAAAAAGGTCGTGGTCGAAAGTTGGCCAGGCTTCACAGACTGTGGCCAAACCTGGCCTCACACGAAATAAGGTGATGCTGTGTGTATGGTGGGATTGGAAGGGCATTGTTTATTATGAGCTTTTACCGCCCGGCAAAACCATCGATTCTGATCTTTACTGCCAGCAACTGATGAGATTAAAGGAAGCAGTCGAGAGAAAACGGCCGGAATTGATCAACAGGAAGGGTGTGGTCTTTCATCACGATAACGCTAGACCACACACATCTTTAGCCACTCAGCAAAAATTAAGAGAGTTCGACTGGGAGGTCCTAGTGCATCCACCATATAGCCCTGACCTTGCGCCTTCAGATTTTCACCTGTTTCGGTCTCTGCAGAATTCTTTAGGTTCTGTAAGGTTGACCTCAAGAGAGGACTGCCAAAACTATTTGTCCCGTTTTTTTGATCAGAAGTCCCAAAGTTTCTACAGTAACGGGATAATTTCTCTGCCCACAAAATGGCAGAAAGTTATTCAACAAAACGGTACATATATATTGTAAATAAATGTAAATAAACTTTGAAAAAAATGTCTTGACTTTTCATACAAAAATACGAAAAGACTTTTTCCCCAACCTATTACATAGTTTTTAAGTAAGGCGCGCTAGATTTTGAGTTTTGACGTTCAATAACAGCTCTTTGAGCCAAACTTGAATAAATGAAAATGGATTTTTGATTTTTTTGAATTTTACAGGGGCTCAAAAATCTTTAAACGCTTTTTCCCTAAAATCATGATTCTTAATTTGAGCATATAGTATGAAATGTGCGATAATTAACTAAATTTTTCCAAAAAAAAAATCTAACTCAAAAAGTATAATATTTTCTAGTAAACATTTCGTCTTATAAACTATATCCCATCATCATATATCTGGTAGAGAATGCCTTGCAGCATTAAGTTCGCCTTTTGTACATTTTAATTTTATTTTGTGCGATAAAGTTTAAATAAATAAATATCAGCCTTAAAGGACACTGCCATTGGCATCCCCAATAGATTATGTTCTATTATGTGTTTTTGTCCGTAATCACAACCCTGGGTACTGGCTTGAACTGCGAACACCAACCCGCCTAGTTGGTGATCGCAGTTCAAGCCAGCACGCAGGATGTAAAGTAAAGTAAAGTAAAAAAAATATTTATTTCATAAACTATTATACATAGTACTTAAAAACGTCAAGATTACAAATGAAAAAAAAAAACAATCGAAATAATATTACACTAAATCACGAAGCTTAGATTCACTTACATGCAACAAAACAATTTAAAAACAAAAAATAATGACATTTGACATTTAAAGCGGCTATAGCCGAGTGGCCAATCCCGAAGAATTTGAATTTAGAAGGTCTCGGGTTCATACCCTGTTACCTCTCACCTATCTTTCAGAGTTCTGTGCGTAACTATCGCTGCCTCGGAAAGCACGTTTAAACTGTTGGTCTCAACTATCATGAACATCTATGGCAGTCTATATTAGAAAGTCAGTGCCTTCTAATATCCTAATAGCTGGTTTAAGCATAAAACTTTTTCCTCTGGTCTGATCTCTAGCCGGTAGTCGCTCAGAGTATTAACTAAAATTCATCCAAATATGGTTAGACCCGTAAGCAGAACCTGAGCACTAAACTTAAGTCTAGGGTCTACCAGGATAAGGCTATGATAATTATGATGGTGATTCTGAATAGTGCAGTCCATAGGTTAAAAAAAGCATTACTAGATAATGATAGTTTTAAGAACAACAGCGGTAAACGTAATATTTTATTTCTTTAATTTAATTACATTTTAAGACATAATTTTAAAAAAGCCGAGATGAGTTTCTTAAGGCATTCTTCTCAATATCGTTGCCTTTTTGGAAGCATCGTTAGAGTCACCGACATACTGACAAATCTTGAGAAAATACCACAACAGACTTCAATTTATTTTATTTTACTAAAGAGGTTAAATTGTAACCTCTTTAGTACAATATAACCTTTTAATAAGAGCCTTAGTAATTTAAATCGTTGTAGTTGTACATGTCGGCTTACAGAGCTGTGCATCCTAGTTGTTACTATTTAATAACAATTATTTAATTAATAAATATTACAATGTCAAATTACAATACAACACTAAAACACAAATCAATCTTTTGAAAATATGTCAAATTATAATTTTATAAAAAAAATAACGTAATTATACGATAATATCTTAATTTAATTAAAATAAAAAACCTAATTGTGTTTACAATAAACTAATGCAATTATTTATTATTACGTAGGTATTATACGACGCAAAAACGAGTTGAATCGTATTTACGACCTAACTGTAACGATATTAGTATTTTGTCAAGGTTAGAATATTTTCATAAAGATTTTTATTAAGCAATCTTTAATAAAAAAACTAAAGAAAGTAATGAACAATCCTAAATGCTACGACAATCACAACCCCTCCCATTGGAGCGCACAGTGTCGCGATCGAGAGCGAATGAATAACCCAAGTGCGCACTACGCAACGCGACACAATGCGCGTAACGGCACGGAATGCCAATGGCGAACAATGAGATGCGACTAATATGTAATCACTGCGCAGGTATTCATTATTGTCCTACTTTTTAATTTAGCTGTATTTTTCGATTTTAATTTCTGTTATATTATGAGTTCCGGTAGTTCAGTGGAGCGGTTAGGTTATCTAAAGGTTGTGAGTTCGATTCTCACTTCGGTAACCGCAGAAAAGTAGTCTAGTTCTAGTATACATTTCATTTTATTGTTACCTTGAGATTTTGAGTACTAAATAAAGGCGAAGGTAGTTATATATAGCTTTTCGTATTATGTATTACTTATACCTTTTATAATATTCATTGAAATAGATTGTTGATGGTTGAATCGAAATCAAAAAATCAAAATCAAATATCCTTTATTTCATAGACTATTACATAGTACTTGAAAATGTCAAAATTTAATATAAATATTTAAAAAACAATCGAAATGTTAATACACTAAAATCACAAAGCTTAGATTCACTTACATGCAACAAAATAATGTACAAAAAAAATTAAGTGTAAGTGAATCTAAGTGCCAGTTCCGAGCCAGGGCTCTGCAAGAAACTCACAGGCTCACTATTTTCAAAAGACATCCACCTGAACATCGACCTCCCTCTTAAACTCTAAGTGGTTCCCAAACTTATTTTGTCTACTGCCCACTTTGAGAATAAATATTTTTTTAAGAGGCCTCCTAACTAAATAAAATTACAAATCACCCCCCAGGCCTGTACACAACGCCCCCATTTTCTTTCTGGGTCTCTTACCGCCCCCCTTGAGACCTGCTGCGCCCACAAGGGGGCGTTATCGCCCACTTTGGGAAAGACTGTGAGTCTAATGTAACCGATTGCATTCAGCCACCATCCAATGTGATCCTGCAACCTTTATCAGATCGTCCGGTCAGAATCATGAAGTTAATATATACTTCTTTACTATTACACACATACAATCACGCCTGTTTCCCCAAAGGTAGGCAGGAGCATAAAATACGTTCACATTTCGCTAATTATATTATTGTTTCTCCCATGTAATAGGTGGCGGGTCCATTGCCGTTTACCGAGAACTTTTATGATCGCCAGAGCCTCGTCTGTTAATCAGCAGGAGCTCTTGCAGGTAAAGTTGTCTCGGACTCCTAAGAAAAAAAGAAATAAAATAAAATATACTTTATTGTCTTTAAAATCAACATGATCATTTAGATTCGTCAAACATTCACACACAAAATGGAAATTTGATATTTTTTTAACGACAATGAAAGAGATTTGAGCGGTACCATAATAAAGAAATAAAAGCAAATGGGTTATTTGTCAGAATTTGTCAAGGTGTTGGTAGGATCTTTGCACACCATTTATTATTTATCATTGTATTGTACTACCGCGGAGTTACGAGCTTTAACGATGCCATACATATGTTAAGCGAAATAAAAGATGTTTTTATTGATTTGATTGGATCATGCGTCAATATTATTTATTCTATACTTTACTCGTAAGTGCAGTGCTTCGCTGCTGGGCCACTGGCGTGCCAGTGCGAACACCATCCTGAAAGTGTTGACTGACAGATGGGACTCGCCACTGCTAGAGCTGTGGCTAAGCCTGCATTCTGCTGTAAAGCCTAGCAGACTGTAGTTTTATAATTTTACTGACCTACCTATTGTAATACTAACATTAGCAAATAAGAATAATTGTTTCTAACACTATGAGCTCTGCCTGAAATAAAAAATATTATTATTATTAAGCACTGGTACCAAACAGCTACGGCATATGGCCCGCGATATAGCGTGCGCGCCATTGAACCCAACTGTTGCTAATTACGTCGTCATTTTAGTAATTTTTATTAGTGCCATCAATATAATACGATTCTTAAAGGGTGGTTAATGTTTTTGAGTAACTTTAATAATTCATTATTCGTAAATAAAACCTTTTTGGGTGGCTTGTAAGATTCTGACAGCAGGACCGAACCGCCTTTCAGAGGTCTCGGGTTCAAATTCCTGCTAGGTGATGAACGTTGGTGTGTGGAGTCTATGAAGCACGTTGGTGCAGAAACTAGGCCGTCTCCTTGACCACGCTGGTGCTAAGTTTAATATATAAGATACAGGCTTGTGTTAAATGAAGTATTGATTTGCCAATAAACACTCGTTGTCATGCAGGGAACATTGTATCGTTAGTTCGTAAGGCTGCCAACAGATAGCGCTGTACTTGGTTAAATCGTGCAAGTAATGTCGCGCTCCGTAGACATAATAATATAACTAATTTGTATTAATTGTTTAATTAACTATTCAATAAACCTGTCGTATACTAATAATGTCGTCTAGTTGGTATTATTGCACCTCAGTACACACTCGATTGTAACATTAGCCAGGAAGTTAACTTAGCTTGAGTGTCTAAAAAAACAATTGATTATCCGAATTCTGGATTAATTTTGTTTGGCGTTCCCATTAACATTTGTATTTATTGCATTTTAACCAGAAATGCAGGTCTACCAATCTATTAGACTGTAAGGGTCCTGTCATCTGACCGAATTACTTTACAATTGATGTTAACTTTGTAATCCGCTTTTCCTGAAAACTTTTTTTTTTACACGATAAAGCTTTTCCTGTCATAGTGACTAAGTCGCATGTTATGAAATTTCAATCTATATATATAAAAGAAAGTCGTGTTAGTTACAGCACTTATAACTCAAGAACGGCAGAACAGATTTGGGCGAAAATTGGTAGGGAGGTAGCTTAGAGCCAGGAGACGGACATAGGATACTTTTTATCCCGTTCGACAGCGTTCCCGTGTGACTTGACACGAAACGTCAGTCACTATAAAACGTGATATAACAAAAAAGAATCAGGCTTGGAATAACAAAACGCAAATGACAGCTATGTAGTGACGTATGGGTGACAATTTGATATTTGTAAGAAATCAATATTCAAACTATTTCTGACTTCTTGGCGGGAATGTGAATATGAGTTTTGAAATAATTTTTTAGGTGAATTGAAGTGAAGTTTGATTAATAATGCCGAATCTAATTAATAACTATCGAATCTTTACCGACAAAGCCGTAATGCAAGAAGAATACGAAATACTGAAAATGAAAGGACTGAAGAAGAACAAGAAATTGCACGTGAACATCGCCGCAATAGTATGGCTCGACTTCGTGCTTCTCAATAAATAATAATAAAAAAAAATGTCGTGTATCACAAAGTACTTAAGTGAAGAGCAACTTTGTAATAAAATATAGAAATAATAATGAATGATTAAAAAATTAAATACCTACATATTTAATTTTTTTGTAATTTTCCAATAAAATAAAAACAAAATCTGCTTATTTATTGCCATTAAGGCGGAACAAAGTTCGCCGGGTCAGCTCGTAGTAAATAAAGAAGCAATTCTCTATAGAAATGTAAAAAAGACAAACTGATTGTTGTTGTTGTTTTATAGATAAAAAATAAAAGAGACAGTTCTTAATGAATGGTTAGTTATAAGGTAAATTTAATTGACTTTCATTATCTCAGTTCATTAACATCTAATCATGGACCTCCTCTAACAAACCAAAGTGAGAGGATATTGAATCATACTCCACGCGGATCCAGTGCGTATTAGGGGAGGCAAATGTGACATCCTTCAGTTTGAAAATTCCTCTATTGGCTTGATAGCTTCTTCTTCCAGTTATAACTGCTACCAACGGTTTAGTGCACCTTTTAAAACACGTGTTGATTATAAACAAATATCTATGAGTGACGCAAAATTTTTGCAGAACGATTTACCAAACAAACATTTTTAGTAATTTTTAAGGTGCACGTTGTTCTCCAATTGAACAGCTTAGAAACTGTAAAATTTAAATCGGTCAAAAGTGATTCAGTTAATCGATAGTGAACCTATGATTACAAAAAGACCATAAAATTTTGTATGTACGAAATTTATTTCCCAAATGAATACTTTAAGAAAAGTGGTTCTAAAGTAAAAAAAAACTGTCAATAGAGTTTCGGTTCAACGTAAGTAAACTAAGATTGCCAGTTGCCACCACTCCAATCAGTGAATATCCCCAACCAATCAACGTCAATATGAATACCTCTTGTATTGATATTGTCACCACCATCACGCTCGGATGGGAGGGTGACTGGTCAAGCGTGAGTTGGCGCGCTGACACGGAAGCTTGGGGTGGCTATTGACTTTTTTAATCATTATTTTTAGTGGTATCATAATGTTGGTATTCGAATAGGTACTTCTCCTAAGTAGTTAATATCAGCTATAAAACATTCTAGTGGCGTCTGCTCGCGTCTACTATGTTTATCCGTAATTATGTTAATATTGCAAAAAAAGGGTTTTGTCTTCTGTTCTTTTAAATCTTTTAAATCTGGTATTTTTATTCTAACTGGCGGGAGAAGAAACCAACCTTGACGATTTTCTTGCCCGTTCTTTTACGATCAAGCTCCCGCCCGCAGTGAATGGGCGCGTTAGTTTATAAGTATGACATTCATAAGAGCTCTATTGAAAAACTTGAATAAATGGATTTTGATTTTGATTTTTTTATTTAGTAAGTTTTATTAGAATATTGCCAATTTGTGAATATAGTCTAATATTGGGATTTTCGACAAGAACTCGATTTGTTAAATTAAAATAATGCGATTAATTTATTTCATAACTATTGATTCATGTTTTGTATTGTAAAGTAAGTTAGTTTAATTTTTATTTATATTTCATTTTGACATTTTCCAATTGAAAATTACGACACCAGGCCAAGTAATAAAACCAGAATACTGGATAATAAAACGTATGTATATTCTGTTACAAACCAAACTCAACTAATGCTAAAATTACTACATTAATATATATATTTGAAAACAAATAATAATAACGCGAATCAGAAACTGATCACAATAGTACAGCGTCACCTATTGACAAGGTTGTGTCAACAGACATTCAAACTGTAACGAACACCAATGCTATGTAATAAATTATAAAATAAAGAACTTTTTACTTTTTCTTTACTTTAATAATACTAAATATGAGTTTAATTGAGCCAAACTTGGATAAAAGATTTTGATGTCTGTTTATTCATCAGAGTTTTATCACTTTTTAGCAAAATGGGCCTCCTCCCTTCACAATTATTAAGTTTAAAATTTAAGGCTTTGGTATTCGTGCTTACTAAATCGATATAAGAATTGACGACCGATATGGCGTGGTGGCGAGTATACCCGCACTCCACTCCTGAGGTCGTGGGTTCGATTCCCACACAGGACAAATATTTGTGTGTATAAATATGAATATTTGATCTGGTCTGGGTGTTTACCTATGTATGCTAAGTATGTATTTACAAAAAAAAAAAGTATTTAAGTATGTTTATACTAAATAACATTTAGTATCCATAACACAAATTATTAATGATACTTATCTTGGAGCTAAATAATTGGTGTAAGTGTCAGAAATATTTTTTATTTATTTATATTAAAAAACTAACATCTATAAATTTTACTGCCCCTCACTGTACGCCTTTCAAGATGATGTTTGCTGCGCGCGCGCAGTAGCTCGTAACGCACATTAAGCTCGCCGTGCGCTTGCGCATCGAGTGGCGGCGCCCGACGCGCTTTGATCTTGTGGGAATGCGCACGAGTAGGGACCCATCATTTAAACAGTTTCCGGACTGATGTAAAGTTAAAGTCTTAGACAAAATTATTATCATGTCAGTCCGAATCATAGCACCGGCCTCCTTTCAGCTAACAAGGAGAGCACATTGTCCTAATCTGACTCGCCCTGGTTCGTGTCTAAATGGAGAATAGAGAGCGCAACAATAGTTTTTTTAATCGGGTGTGTCATTCATTACATTGAGTGTATTTGCTGATAATCAACACGCTGCGAAGGCGGGTTGGTGATCGCAGCCAGTATCTACGCTTCTGATCATCCGGTGGTATTTCTCTTGGCCGACTCTTACGACTCCCCGTGAGATGAGAGGGGTGGCAGTACTCTAGACCGGTAGGCTAGGTCCACACTGCGAGGTCAGTGTTTTTTGCGCCATAATGAGCGGAGATTATGATTATGGTTTCCCATTCTATAAACTTTGTGTAAATACTTAATGTCTTGAACTGCACCTAAAACGGCGAAGCTTAAACCAGCGCTAGGACATTTTCGTAGCATATCCTATATGGGTCATTTTCGTGCATCAAATCATAAAATACTTTAAGTACTAAATTGGTTAGCTAATGTTTTTTTAAATATTCTTTTTTTTCCCTTTACTAGATTGTGTGGTATAAAATAACTGTTAGAAATAAAATCATGACTTCGATCTGCGATAACATTAATTTCTTAGGAATTGTAATTTCATTTTTATTTTTTTCTCTCGTTTTAGTAGCAGTATTAATTTAAGAATTCCTGCTAAAACTATTAAGTAGTCACCACTTTTGCCTACAATGCCTGCTGGAATTATTTCTCACTGACTTCAAAACGCATGGTCACCCACCCTAAAAGACGCCGGCGGTATCGGCACTTATCTCGAGATATCCGCCGAGGCGCATGTCTGCCAGAGCCCGATCAACAATTATCGATTCACATGCTGTGTATCACATAGGTATACGCTCTGGGCTTGCATCGATCTAGAGAGACTCTTTATCGACAACTTTATGTTTAGTAAATACGTATGTTCGTTTTGTTTGTCCCACCAGTAGTTTATCTGTATTTGAAAATTTGATTTATTAATTAACTGACTGTAATGTAAACCAAGCGCTCGTAGCTCTGCGGTGTTTGGTGGTCGGAAACGATCACCAAAGTACAGCAGAGTTTACAGAGGTCAGTCCTTGGATGGGTGACCGTTTGTGTGGCATTTGATATCGAGCGCTTCCGTGCTTCGGAAGGCGCGTTAAGCCGTTGGTCCCGGTTATCACCAAATGTGGTAGTCGTTAAGCCATGCTAGAGGCCTCATGGGCGGCTTGAAAAATTCTAACAGCAGGGCGCCATACACCTGCCTCCGCCAATCCGCACTGGGTCAGCGTGGTGGAGTATGACCTAATAACCTCACACCTTGATATGTGTGAGGAGGCTCGTGCTCAGTAGTGGGACGTTAATGGGCTGCGATGTGAATGTAAACCAGAATGCATAGCCAACATTTCCACGCCGACGGTGGCAGAATATGCCAATCATTGTAATTATTTTTAACACCATATTAATACCATATTCTTGAAAATAAATGAATTGAATTGAATTAAACTTCTTAATCTCAGACAAATTTTAAAACATGGGGTTTGGCTCAACCTCTTTTGGAGGTGCATAGGGACCTTACCAAGATCTGAGGATACCGAATCTTCCTCATGTGCAAGTGGTGCCGACCGTGGATCCGCCGATCAACAGACGACGTTCTGGCTATGGTAAAAATCCATGGTACTCGGAAAATAGATTCGCCACGTAATATGGGTGTGAGGTGTAAGTGTCCTGCTGGCCAGGCGATGAACCCCCCTTTTGCTTATCCATAGATTTGAAAAGTACGGTCTAAACAAAAGCAATATGCCTAGATCCCACACCGTCAAAGCTCTTCACATTTCCTCACTTTACGTATTGAAGATGGACCATCAGGCGAGGTTCCAAGACATAAGACATCATAAGAATTGGAGTTTGGGCCCAAAAAAAGCTCTGAACGAAAACAAGTGATGCAAAGTTTTCGAATAACAACGACATGAATAGAGTCGTCTTGAAATTCGTAATTTTTGGCTGTATTAGGGAAACACTGGAATTATTTTAATTGTTGTTAATTATCGATATTCTAATAGGTTGGGGAAAAAGTCTTTTCGTATTTTTGTATGAAAAGTCAAGACATTTTTTTCAAAGTTTATTTACATTTATTTACAATATATATGTACCGTTTTGTTGAATAACTTTCTGCCATTTTGTGGGCAGAGACATTATCCCGTTACTGTAGAAACTTTGGGACTTCTGATCAAAAAAACGGGACAAATAGTTTTGGCAGTCCTCTCTTGAGGTCAACCTTACAGAACCTAAAGAATTCTGCAGAGACCGAAACAGGTGAAAATCTGAAGGCGCAAGGTCAGGGCTATATGGTGGATGCACTAGGACCTCCCAGTCGAACTCTCTTAATTTTTGCTGAGTGGCTAAAGATGTGTGTGGTCTAGCGTTATCGTGATGAAAGACCACACCCTTCCTGTTGATCAATTCCGGCCGTTTTCTCTCGACTGCTTCCTTTAATCTCATCAGTTGCTGGCAGTAAAGATCAGAATCGATGGTTTTGCCGGGCGGTAAAAGCTCATAATAAACAATGCCCTTCCAATCCCACCATACACACAGCATCACCTTATTTCGTGTTAGGCCAGGTTTGGCCACAGTCTTCCTTCTGCGAAGTGGTGATGTCGCAGAAGGAGGCCGCGGAGCGGGAGAGGGAGCGGGATCCGCTCTCTCTCCGGCTACGCCGTTGGCGCAGCGGGCGGGCCAGGAGGGCCCGTCAGGCAGCGCCCGGGGGGTCTTAGGCGGCGGGGGCAGGGGGCCCCTTCCGTCTCGCCATAGACCCCCCCCGAAGTCGGCCAGTTACGCCATGGCCGCACAAGGAGGTAGGGGGGGCGCTGCGAATTGCGCCTTCCTGAGGAGGTCTCCCCGGTTCTGAACCGGGGGACGTTGGCCGCGGGCGGGGTTCCAGAAGCTACAAACCCGGGCACTGGTGCCTCGCCCCTTTTCAACAGCGGTGGGCGTCGTCTGAAGTTTTTTAGTGGGTAGGACTGCGGTGGTCGTGTCGGCCGCAGTGAGCCCCACACCCCCTCCCGGTCTCCCCCTTTTGGCCGGGAGACAGTGCGTAAGCAGCATTTTTTTACAGACGATAATTAAAAAAAAAAAAAAAAAAAAAAAAAAAAAAAAAAAAAAAAAGGTTTGGCCACAGTCTGTGAAGCCTGGCCAACTTTCGACCACGACCTTTTTCGCACGTTCTTTTCGTACGTGATCCACTTTTCATCGCCAGTTATCAATCTCTTCAAAAACGGCTCGGTTTCATTACGTCTCAATAATGAATCGCAAATGAGTACACGGTTCATTAAGTTTCTTTGAGTGAGCTCGTGTGGCACCCAAATATCGAGCTTTTTTGTATAACCAGCTTTCTTCAAATGGGTCAAAACTGTTTTGTGGTCAATTCCCAGTTCTTCAGCTACATCGTAACTACTAATATGCCGATCTTGCTCCACTTTTTCAAAAATGGCGTCCATTTTATTCGTAACAGGGCGACCAGAGCGAGGTGCATCTTTAACATCAAAATTTCCGAACTGAAAACGTTTGAACCAAATTTGTGCTACTCTTACTGACACTGCATCAGGTCCATAAACATCACAAATTTTTTTCACTGCTTGAGTTGCATTTTTGCCCTTTTTATAAAAAAAATTTAAAATGTATCGAATTTCTTCATTAGATTCACTCATTTTTACGGAGAGAAAAACAAATGAAAAATAGCGGGAAACAACTTTTTTTTATTTTTTTCTTTTCTTTATAATGGAACCTTTTTAATGTTACCAAAACCAGCCAGACACAAATAGTACAGTCAAAAAAAATTTATAATAAGTTTATACCTACGTTATGCGAAAAGACTTTTTCCCCGACCTAATATATTGGAAACACATTGTTATTGTAATTTTATAGTAGCTTGTGCTACGAGTAGGTTCATGTCCGTAGGTTAGGTTTGAACTCTATGCCAACTGGTCCTTTGAACCGGACGCTCAACCGATCCCTTTTTTACTAAGTTCGATTTTTTTATAAGCAGTATCACCACTTTATGTAGCTTTTGTTCCACTTCTATTTCCATTACGAGGATTAAATGCGGGAGATACACTTTTTCTTATGTATAAACAAGTGTTTTCACTTATATATCACATTATAGTCAATACTCAATGTCTTTATTGCACTCCATAATTGTTACAAAGATGTTATTTATAATATCATAGATACAATATGGACCCTGTAGGGTATGGCAACTTAGAAGAGAGGAGGATGCTAGCTTTTTATATTTAGATTATTGTATTCGGTTTATTATACAGAATAATTATATTGAAAATTAAATTAATTCTATACCTATTAAATTATGTATATTATATTGTATTATAAATGGTAAATATGTTTTATTATAATGTATATAATGCTCTAGCATGCTGTTGTATGAAATATGTATTATTATATAATAATTTGTGTTATGTTTATTCCAATATATATTATTTTTGTTTTTGTTTTAGGTCTTTATCATCTAGGTATTATTTAATACATTGGTGCATGATAGACTACTGTGTCTATTACAAGGTACCTTAAAGCTTAGAAATGCAATGATGAATGTTATAAAAACTATTAATTTTATTTTTATTAAAATCCTTTTATCCTGTAGCTACTATTCAATTCAAGATTTGATGACAAATTTCTGTGACATTGTACTTTAATAACTTGGACTTTATTAACGTAAGGTGTATGTGATGACAGTGTAGCTTTCAGCATTTCAGCAGTGTTAATGTGGGTGAAAAGCTAGCCACCACTCACTATCTGACTCGTTTCATCTAGAGATATAGATTAATACTATTTATTATTATTTATTTATTTATTTAATCAGAACGGAATACACCAATTACACTTATTATCAAAAACAGTAAAAGTTAAATCTCACACATAAAAACTTCTTTTATGCCATTCTCTCACAATACCTCAGACACACTGACAAAATCTCAGGCCATCCATCCGCAAACAAATCACAGTCGGGTGCAGCATCCAGGATGGCATTAAGTGCGTTCAGTGTCCGCGGAATGGGTGATTTTGAGCGGGCTACGGTTTACTATACTTTATATAGGTCTCTTTTTAAATAGTTGTTTCTGATTACCCCAAATGAGGTATATGGGCGTAAAAACCATGCTAATATTATAAATGCGCAAGTAACTCAGTCTATCTCGCTTTAACGCCAAACTACTGAACCAATATAAGTGAAATTTTATACACAGATAGTCTAGAGTCTGAGAAAGGACATAGGCTACTTTTTAATGCGAAAAAAAAAGTTATAAGGGGAGAAAAAGGGGTTAAAAATTTGAATGCAAAGTCTTCAAGTTTAAAGTTAGAAGCATTAAAACTATTTTATTTTGTTTATTATTAGTTAATATAAATATGATATTTAAAGTTATTTAAACAAGATGCGCGTTATAATCGAATTTCAAGCAATGAAGTCGCAAGCGACCTTCCAGTTATATTTGTATGTCCTTCACTAGGGCGGGAGCTTACTATGATATATTTGCTAAACTCAAGTTTTCGTCGATCAGTTTTTAAATATCTCTTAAACATATTTATAATATATATATTTTAAGACGTAAATTAATATCAAATTATCAGGCAATGCCATGAGCCTCTAATACTTACCTATTAAGTCAGCATTTTGAAGATCTTTCCAAACAGTATCTAAATGCAAAACTGTGGGAAATCAGTAGGCTTAACGGGGAAATGGCATATCCTGCATTGGTCCTGAGATTAAAATTGCTATTCTGTCGCTTTTCTATCGCAAAAGGGGTATTTCTGTCTCTATCCATCTGTAGAGAAAGAAAGAGATGCAATGATTTAGGTTCAGCTTGATTGTAAGGCTTTAGTGTTCGCAGTACGAAGTCAAAACGAATTTGAATGAAATTGCGATCTGTAGCAAACACTCGAGTTCGTCTTGTACTATTGAAATAGGCTCAATTCGGTTTTAAATTGGTTTTTGTTCCTAACCTCAAAATATCAGGAGTTTTGGCGCGTTTTAAGGAGCTATGCGCTTATTTAAATGCTATTTATTTTGTCATATTGCGTGGTTGTTCAAATACTAATTAAAAAAGTTTAAAATATAAATTAAACTTTGAAACTTTGTACTATTTTTAAGGAAAGAAAGTTACAATTTTTGCTCGCTAAATCCATAGGCATCTTTTCCATTACAAATTTTCTTAAAAAAAACATTTTAATAAGTACTATTACCATAAATATTTTTTTTTACCAAAAAATATAAAATACCTACATACATATTTTTGTATGGCTTCGTGCGGTTTGCACATTTAGCCAGTGTCAAGTAAGAAATATATTAATAACATATAAATCATAGTATAATATGAGAATGAGTGGTGATAAAGATGATAAATGGTAAATGAGATGCCCTCTTCCTAAGCCCCTTGAGTCCTCAGTAAAGATGTGGGGCTATACTGAGATCTCACATGGACTTCTTGAGAGAATTTGAAAAGTGATGTTGCACTGTTTTGTTTCATTTACCAACACTTATGAACGTTCACAAACACTTACCGGTTAATAATCCACCGTTATTACACATTAATGTTCGAATTATCACAAATTTTAGAAAATAAAACAAAAACTGCAGACATGACGCTTCACTTTCCCGCCAAGAGTTCCATACATAATTATATTACTTACAACTTGTCACCTGTTTAAAATTATACAAAATCAAGTACATCATCATCATCAGCCTACATTCGTCTAATGGACCTCCTCTCCAATGGTTCGATCCTCAGCGCCTCATCTCAAACCGCTGGTAGCCGTTTTGCGTATGTCGTCAATTGTCGTCGCTCCACGGAGGGCGTCCTACTCTGCTCACCAAGACACGGTTTCCACAGCAGAACATGTCTACCCCAACGGCTATCGGTCCTACGGCAAAATGACCGACACACTGCCACTTCAGCTAGCTAATCCTTTGGCCTATGTAAAATACACAATCAATCACGAACACAATTTTAGAATTTTTTATTTAACAAGTATTAGTATTTAACGTCCACGACTAACTAACTTTAATTATGACGACCGATATGGCGTGGAGGTCAGTATACCAGCCCTCCGCTCCTGAGGTCGTGGATTCGATTCCCACACAGGACAAATCTTTGTGTGCATGAACATGAGTACTTGTTCTGATCTGGGTGTTTTCTATATATATTAAGTATATATTTACAAAAAAAAGTACGTAAGTATGTTTATCCGTTGTTTAGTATCCATAACACAAGTTCTTATTGATACTTATCTTGGGACTAAATAATTGGTGGAATTGTTAGAAATTATTTATTAATTATATTAAAACAGGCTTGCGACGAAAATATTACGTGGGACGAAAATATTATTGGCAAAGTTTTATGCATTTGCCTATTTTGGTAGGCCGTGCCTACTTCTATTTAAGCTAAGGGGTACATACCCTTGAAAGTCCATTTTAACTCAATAAAAAGATTAAAACACACAAATAAATCGAGCCGGCTTTTAACAGTTGCCAAGCTCCTCAAAATAGCTGTCAAAATAATGTCGGTCGGCGGGCGCTTTAAAAGTGATGACACTACATTTTAAAATTACCCCAAATTTCCTTTGATGAGTCGCAGAAAATGCTTTTAAGTGGGCTTTTTATGGAAAATTATTTATAGGATCTATTTTTTTAGGCAAATTATAATATTTTGATGGATTTTAGTGTGGTTGTCAAATTCCTGAGTCCAAGGGTGTTACTTTACTTTTTTTAAGCAATTGTAAAAAGTGAAATATCATTTGACTCAGATTTGTTAACAATAAATAAGTCCTGACTAATCAAACGTTAACAAAAATTTTAATCAAAATGAAATGTTAAATTATTGTGTGTAGATTTTTGTTTAAAACATTTTTAGGAATCTTCATTCAGAGGTCTCTGCTTGAATGAATGTACGTTTGTGTAATATTTGAGATCGACCGTTTCTGTGACTTGAAAGGCATCTCAGGATCTAGGTTCTTTAGCAAAGGCTAAAACAAAAACACCTTAGCGAACTTATAACAAAAAAAAACAAAAATACTACCAGTCTCAAAACAATAGAATCGCATTCGAAAAAAATAAAACATTCCAAATTCAAAGCAGAAGCCGCCATTGGCCAGGGCGCCGCCGCGCACAATGGCTGCCTATCGAACTGTCAGATTTGACATTTCGATAAAGTACATATTGTATTGTGAGGCGCGGAAGTTAAGGAAATATACTCTTTATAATATTCGGTATAGCAATGAGAATTTAATGGATTCCTATGATAAATGTTCAAGATACATTTACATGATAGCAAAGCGATATCATCTTTTCGGCAGTCGCTTTTAAGATTGTATTGAAACAATAGCGGAATTAAATGTTTTTTGATTAATGTGACGGGTAGCGTAAATATTTTTTTAATAGCAGTAAAATAGAATAGAATTTTGACGACCGATATGACTGATGGCGTGTAGATCTGTCTGGGTCTGAGGTCGTCGATTCGATTCCCACACAACAACATTTTGTGTGCATGAATGAACATGTGTTTTGGTCTGGGTGTATTCTTTAAATATTCCTCTAAGAAGAACCTAAGGTCGTGGGTTCGATTCCCGCCAGCTAATTAATACTAAAAAGCACAGTAGCAAATACAAATACAAATACAAATTATTTATTGCTAAACCATAATGTGTACATAGGTGTTATACAATTTTAGAACCAATTTTATGGACCCTGTCGGGTACGCAACTTTAAGACTGAAGAGAGGGGAGTTGCAATCAAAAATTTTAAAACAAATAAAAAATTTACATTAATAAAACTTGTTAAAACAAAAACTTACATCATTTAACTTTTTTAATTCCACTAACTATCTCCAAAAATCACAAACATATATTAATCTTGGCGGTTAAATATTCCGTAACATCATAATAACATCCATTAATCAAAATTTGTTTTAATTGTTTCATGAATGCTACATCACTTTGCTCGTTTTGTAGAGAATGTGGCAAATTGTTGTAGATTTTTACAGACATACTGCAGGTGCTTGAAGAGCTTAGTTTGAGACGTGTGGCTGGTATAACTAGCTTGTTTTTGCGTCTAAGTGAATATTTGGATGGTACATCTTCACAATTCAAGTAAAAATCTTTATATTTTCGAACGAATTTGCATATCTCTAAAATATACAGGCAAGGTAGGGTTAGGATCTTATACTTTGTGAAATATTGTTTACAGCTCTCGGTTTGTTGTATATTCGCAATTATTCGAATAATTTTTTTCTGTGAGGTGAACAGTGTTCCCGCGTCCGTACTGTTACCCCACAGAATAATTCCATAACTGAGCCATGCGTGTGCGTGTGCATAGTACGTTACAATGGCTGTTTTTATATCGGTGTGTTTTTTTATTTCCCTCAAGGCATAGGAAAAACTAGACAACTTAGATTTTATTCTACAGATGTGCGCTTTTGAGAAAATTCTATGTATCCAATATAAAGTAGCTGGTCTTATATATTTTTTTAATTAAGCCTTTCCTATCTTTTTGTTAAAGCTTTTTAAGTGTTATCTGCTTATAGGTACCTACTTGGTTCCGTGGCTCGGAAACTAAGCTTAGCCGTTGATATCAGCTGTTTGAACATTAATGAACATCTATAGCACTTATAGCAGTAAAGAGGAAGTCAGCCCTGACATCTGGTTATATCTGGTCATAGAATAATGTTTCCCTCTGGGTTGTGGAGGTCAGACGGCCGTCGCTTCTTGAATAACTGAAATTCTGGTTACATGATATATAGCTTAAGTCTAGGGCAACCGGGATAATAAGATATAATTCATTGTGGCTTAGATATCTATAAAAATATTGACGACCGATATGGCGTGGTGGCGAGTATACCCGCATTCCACTCCTGAGGTCGTGGGTTCGATTCCCACACAGGACAAATGTTTGTAAGTATAAATATGAATATTTGTTCTGGTCTTGGTGTTTTTCTATGTAATAGGTTGGGGAAAAAGTCTTTTCGTATTTTTGTATGAAAAGTCAAGACATTTTTTTCAAAGTTTATTTACATTTATTTACAATATATATGTACCGTTTTGTTGAATAACTTTCTGCCATTTTGTGGGCAGAGACATTATCCCGTTACTGTAGAAACTTTGGGACTTCTGATCAAAAAAACGGGACAAATAGTTTTGGCAGTCCTCTCTTGAGGTCAACCTTACAGAACCTAAAGAATTCTGCAGAGACCGAAACAGGTGAAAATCTGAAGGCGCAAGGTCAGGGCTATATGGTGGATGCACTAGGACCTCCCAGTCGAACTCTCTTAATTTTTGCTGAGTGGCTAAAGATGTGTGTGGTCTAGCGTTATCGTGATGAAAGACCACACCCTTGCTGTTGATCAATTCCGGCCGTTTTCTCTCGACTGCTTCCTTTAATCTCATCAGTTGCTGGCAGTAAAGATCAGAATCGATGGTTTTGCCGGGCGGTAAAAGCTCATAATAAACAATGCCCTTCCAATCCCACCATACACACAGCATCACCTTATTTCGTGTTAGGCCAGGTTTGGCCACAGTCTGTGAAGCCTGGCCAACTTTCGACCACGACCTTTTTCGCACGTTCTTGTCGTACGTGATCCACTTTTCATCGCCAGTTATCAATCTCTTCAAAAACGGCTCGGTTTCATTACGTCTCAATAATGAATCGCAAATGAGTACACGGTTCATTAAGTTTCTTTGAGTGAGCTCGTGTGGCACCCAAATATCGAGCTTTTTTGTATAACCAGCTTTCTTCAAATGGGTCAAAACTGTTTTGTGGTCAATTCCCAGTTCTTCAGCTACATCGTAACTACTAATATGCCGATCTTGCTCCACTCTTTCAAAAATGGCGTCCATTTTATTCGTAACAGGGCGACCAGAGCGAGGTGCATCTTTAACATCAAAATTTCCGGACTGAAAACGTTTGAACCAAATTTGTGCTACTCTTATTGACACTGCATCAGGTCCATAAACATCACAAATTTTTTTCACTGCTTGTGTTGCATTTTTGCCTTTTCTATAATAAAATTTTAAAATGTATCGAATTTCTTCATTAGATTCACTCATTTTTACGGAGAGAAAAACAAATGAAAAATAGCGGGAAACAACTTTTTTTTATTTTTTTCTTTTCTTTATAATGGAACCTTTTTAATGTTACCAAAACCAGCCAGACACAAATAGTACAGTCAAATAAATTTTATAATAAGTTTATACCTACGTTATGCGAAAAGACTTTTTCCCCGACCTAATATATTGAAGTATGTATTTACAAAAAAAAAGTATTTATGTATGTTTATCCGTTATTTAGTATTCATAACACAAGTTCTTAATGATACTTATCTTGGAACTAAATAATTGGTGTAAGTGTCAGAAATATTTATTATTATTATTTATTATTATATCTCTATAAATAAATGTGCTTTGTAAATGCTTAACGACAAACTGTTGCAAGTGTGATTGAATTAAAATATTTTGTCTTCACTGTGAATAATTTCAGAAACAGCTCAACTCAAGATCTTGACTAGATTTTCAATAACCGATAGGCAGTCAACTTATTCAGTCAAAAAGTTCACAATCATCATATCAGCCTTATAAAGTCCACTGCTGAACATTGGCCTCCCCAATAGATTACATTCTATTGAAATATAAATAATAAGTATCTAGGACTAAGTACGTCAAAATTGAATATAAAAAACAATTGAAATTTTTAAATTTAATTTTTAAATTTACAACACTGAAATCACAAAGCGAAGACTTCTTGGCGGGAAAGTGAAGCGTCATGTCTGCAGTTTTGTTTAATTATTTAAGATTTGTGATATTTCTAACATTAATGTGTAATTAACGGTGGATTATTAACCGTTAAGTGTTTGTGAATATACATGAGTGTTGGTAAATCAAAAAAACGGTGCAACATCACTTTTCAAATTTTCTCTCAAGGAGTCCATGTGAGATCTCAGTATAGTCCCACATCTTTACTCCTCAGTAAAGATGTGGTGTGTGATGTGATGAGTCCTCACTCAAGGGGCTTAGGAAGAGGGCATCCCATTTACCATTTATCATCTTTATCACCACTCATTCTCATTTACTATGAATTATATATTATTAATATATTACTTACTTGACACTGGCTAAATGTGCTAGACGCACGAAGCCATTATTTAAAATAAAGAAAGAAAAAAGAATCACAAAGCTTAGATTCACTTAGGTATATGCAACAAAACAATTTAAAAACAAAAAATAATTAAGTGTAAGTGAAACTAAGTGCCAGTTCCGAGCCCCCGCTCTGTAAGATGAACTGGCATGAAACTTACAGGCTATGCTCTTTTAAATATATCCATTGGTTTGGTACTTCTTCTTCCATTTAAATAATGGCTTCGTGCGTCTAGCACATTTAGCCAGTGTCAAGTAAGTGATATATTAATAATATATAATTCCTAGTAAATGAGAATGATGATAAATGGTAAGTGAGATACCCTCCCCTAAGCCCCTCGAGTCCTCAGTAAAGATGTGGGACTATACTTAGATCTCACATGGACTCCTTGAAAGATAATTTGAAAAGTGATGTTGCACTGTTTTGTTTGATTTACCAACACTTATGTATATTTACAAACACTTAACGGTTAATAATCCACCGTTATTACACATTAATGTTAGAAATATCACAAATTTTAGAAAATAAAACAAAACTGCAGACATGACGCTTCACTTTCCCGCCAAGAAGTCCGGTTTGGTACTTAAATTACAATCTTCATTTGTCTGTAAAGCTATACAATGCAATATAATATAAGTAACATTAACAATATTCATGTTCCAAGTCATTCATTATAGAATTATGTATATTAAAATATATAATAGAATAATTCATGTTAGTTTTTAAATTGACATACATAAAAGCTTTACTGACACAAACTTTAATAAAGAAAAATTAAACGCAGACGCATACAACCACTATCCGCAAATAACTTAGCACGTTGTCTAAACAAGTATCTATTTTTACAAGTTCAAAAACCTCGACATCACATTTAGAATGTAGATATGATAATGTAAGCCGACGACAGATCCTACTTACGAGCGCTAAACTGAGCGAAAAATTATTATTGCTTATAATGGATCGTGTCGAAATATTTACAAGCCATAAATGGGGCATATCTGACACGAGGAGCGATTCAAATAATAATTTCTTTGTATTAAATGTCGGTAGTTTAATTAATGGGTAAACGTTGTAGACAGTTTATATTTGCAAGTATTTTTTCTATTTCTTTTGCTTTTGTGGAATTTAAACGACCAATATGGCGTTGAGGTCAGTATACCTGCACTTCACTCCAGAGGTCGTGGGTTCGATTCCCACACAGGACAAATCTTTGTGTGCATAGACATGAATATTTGTTCTGGTCTGGGTGTTTTCGTATGTATATTAAGTATGTATTTACAAAAAAAAAAGTATTTAAGTATGTTTATCCGTTGTTTAGTATCCATAACACAAGTTCTTAATGATACTTATCTTGGAACTAAATAATTGGTGTAATTGTCTGAAAGTATTTATTTATTTAAATAATTTATTGATTCAGGCGTTACTTTGCGGAAATCCATTGTAAGCAAGTGATTTAATTGTAATCAGTTTTGTGAATTGTTCGTGAAGACATCGTTGTTCTGAGGCTCCTACCTGAAGATGCTTTGTGTAAGGGCGAAACACGTGTCGTGTTGAATAGTTTCTCGATTTTTCGAGAAATTATAGTAGCGCGGGAATTGTTACAAAGATATTTTTAATCCATCACTTGCTTGGGATTTAAATATACATACATATTCTCTTACAATTACACCAATTATTTAGTTCCAAGATAAGTATCATTAAGATCTTCAGTTAAGGGTACTAAAGAACGGATAAACATACTTAAATACCTTTTTTTGTGTATACTTACTTAATATACATAGGAGAACATATAATATGATAAAGAATTTCATCAATATATCCTAGCATTACCCCAGTTACTCTTGACTTGCTTAGGGCCCAGGGTCTGCTTACTTGTCTAACTAGATTTTGGCTGGATTTCAGTTCATACATGGAGCACTGCCGTCTGAGCTCCGCAACCCAGAGGGAAACATCATGCTATGGTGAAACCAGCTTTCAGGATGTTAGAAGGCACTAACTACCTAATAACAACTGCTATATAATTATGTTCATGACATGACATGACCGTGACTAACGGCTTGACGTTCTTTCCCAGGCACGAAGTAAGGGTTTGAACCCGAAACCCTCTGAATTTGAAGGCAATGGGTCTCGCCACTGAGCTATCGCCACTCCTCAATGATTATTAAGAATTGAATACCAACAAAAAAGACTTGGAACGGGTAGGTTTTTTGTGCAAAAAACATCAAAAGCTACAGAATTTATTTTATTTATTTATTTATTTAGTACACACACAGAAATATTAAAAAATACTAAGAAACATTGGGTACAGGGCACAGCTTATTCCAAATAAAAATATCTTCCAGCTGGCCCGCGATAGGAAAAACTTAAGATAAAACAGGATAGTCTGTGCGTTGTAATAAACACAGAGAGCAAAAAATACAAAATACATATACTAACGAAGACAGATTTATTTTATTTTGGTCTATACAACAATTTATGCATATCTTTTTATATTTAGAGATTAAATATGTATTTACAACAATATAATGCTAATCTTTTTGGAGAAAAGATACAAAATATGATACTTTCCTTTTTAATCAAATGACTATAGAATACTTGTTCAATTCCTAAATTTAATGTGTTTTATAAACTTGTATGCTAGTTCTACACAACTTACTATCTGTGGAGATTAGTTAATGGCAATAGGATTAAGTATATATTGTAAACCAACTGAAAATTAGACTGTAAATCTTCCTAAAAGAAAATAAATAAATTCTTCTAGAACACAGTGAATGTTCAAAACTGTATGTGTGGCTATTGTTCTTGGTGTAAATAACAGTGCTTATGTTTGCCCAATAGATGGCAGTGTACATAATTAGATCGCGCAAGCGTTTATTGTTTTCCAAACCCATATAGAGCCGCCAGTTGTATTTATATATTGCATTCGATTCAGTTTCTGTAATGCGTTACACGCGCTTCAAGTTTAAAATTGTGTTCAAATAACTTAGATAAAACTTAGTAGAATCGACTACTTAGTTTATTTCTGATTCTAAGACACCGGCGCACGCGTCTCCGCAACCGACCAATCAGAGAACGCGACGCCTTTTACAAAGGAACTGGGCGTGGCCTAAGTACGAAACCTTTTAAGGTAATTACGCGATGGATTGATAAATCACTTTTCTGCTCGTCATTCCATTTTGTGGGAATCTGTCAAAATATTGTGCTGCCGTTTTTTTCTTACTTTTTGTAATTGGGCAATGGAACGCTGGGTTTTGTTGAAATTTTTAATTTAAACCAAAGTACAGAGTTAATAGAACTGATTTTGGAATGCTGTTTAATCACTATTTTATTGGAGTTTAAAATTTTTTAAAAGTAAATTACTAAGGTTGGTCTGTAATTTTCTTCTTTTTATAAGAATTATTGGCCTCTTTTTGCGTAGAGTGGGTTTAAAGATATTTTAAGCTAATCAATGATATTATAGCTTATTATGTTAGTCTATTTCATAAAAACATTAAGTGGGTCAAGGTTTTTTTTGATGGGTTTACTTTAAGCATAGATAGAATATAGGAAAATAAATTAAGTTATTATGTGGGCCAAAATAAAAAGGAAATTTGACAACACTTTGATAATTCAGTAAAGTAGTTTTTTTGTCAATATATAATAATATTAAATAATAAAATATAAATGTTTTACTTGCTGCGACGATTAAAAATAAACTTGAGCAGGATAGGAGAATGACTTAAAGCATGAATATTGTTATATTATGTTGCATTGTATAGCGTCACAGACAAATGAAGATTGTAACTAACCAATCGATAATTTAAAAGAGCATAGCCTGTGAGTTTCTTGCCAGTTCTTTTTACAGAGCGGTGGCTCGGAACTGGCACTTAGATTCACTTACACTTAAATATTTTTTGTTTTTTTAAATTGTTTGGTTGCAAGTGAATCTAAGCTTCGTGATTTTAGTATAATTATATTTTATTTGGTTTTGTTATTTTTTTTATAATTTTGACGTTTTCAAGTACTATGTAATAGTTTATGAAATAAAAAGTATTTTGATTTTGATTTTGATTATGATTTTGATGATCAATGGAAGAAAAGGAGAGGCTGCGACGACACAGGTAAACTGGAAGCAGGCCAGGAGGTTGATCCTACAGTTTTCTTGACTCCTTGTTTGTTAGACAAACGTTCAGTTCAGATCACAATGATTGTAAATCTACCTACAACTACAACACAGGTTTACGACCCCTGTTAAGGCCCAGCCTCCGCCAATTCGCAAGGGTTTCTTGAAGTGGACTAGGACTCAATGCCCTCTCATTTCGGGATAGCGTGTTTCTATCAAAGCGTATCGTACGCACTTCTGTAATTTTTAAGGTTTGAGCGTGCGGAATAAAAATAAAATAAAATAAAAATTTGTTTATTGCCATAACGTTTACAAAATAGAGGTTAGGTACAGTGGCCCCAAACTAGGCAAGCCTGTCCTGTGGGTACCCGATACGTTTAAAAATTGTCCACATACAATGCTCGGGCGACGACAAAATAAAATTTAAATTAAAATAAACAAAAGAAGTAAAAAATCAAAAATCTTAAGTCTAAAGTATGAACACAATGTACATATTTGGAAAGTTAACATTTTGCCTTGGTAGAACGTATGGTACTATGGAACGGATGGTAGAACTCTTTCTAAACGTACTAAAATAAAACAGAAACGACTAGACAGAATGTTCCAATCACCGTCTTCCCGCCAAGCGTTTAGCACGTGGCCTATCATGGCGTACACTTTTTAATACGTGAAGAATCTTTTAATCTATTATTATGAGTCTGTTTAAGGTATGAGGATGTATCGGGATCCTACCTTCATTTAAGGAGCTCAGGTCTAGTCAAACTCATGTGCAAGTGCTGCACCTGCTAGACGAGGTTCAGACAAGCATTACAGTTCCCGGTAAGAGGCAATAAGCTTACCAGCGCGTTTCTTAATCATGCTATATCGGTTTAGTAGAAGATCTAAAAATTATGAAAATATTGCATGAAAAAATTTAAATTAGTAGAAATTTGAAACTCACTGATTTCTGGTAATCAAAACAATAATATTATTCGTTGATTTAGATCTATTTTTATAATTAAAATCAAGTCTGGACCTATATACCTGAGTAGAGTATGGATATTTATGAAGTTTAATACAATTGGTAGTAAATATTCTTTAAGTTTAAATTTAAATTCTGTTATATATCTGTAAGTTCTGTGGACTTTGAATAAATGAAAAAAATAATATATTATATATATCGACCTGGGATACCTGGATAGATGTGTTACCTGTGTGTTTCAAGATTTAAGTGAATCTAAGCTTCGTGATTTCAGGGTTGATATAAATTTTTTTTTCATGTAGATATATTTTGTTTTGACGTTTTCAAGTGCTATGTAATAGTTTATGAAATAAAGAACTTTTTACTTTACTTTAATGCTTTAATTAAAACTATTTTCATTAAAGAGTGCCCCTACCTAACAACCGCAAGTGTACGAAAGGGGTGTCAGTTATTTAGTCCTACCCAACGCCGTTACCGTGACGCACTCGACGCATGATGATGTCACGTGTCGATGTGACGTTCTCAGTTCGCAGTAATTATTTGGGCGTGAGAGCGGGCTCGTCTTTGACCATGACTGATTGTTGGAGGGTTAGTAATTATGCTGCAGTTTATACCGTGACCTTATTGCAGTTTCACCATGAGAATTGTTAATATAGGGACTTTCGTATCGAGTATGCTGACAGTTCTAATCAAACATACATTCAGTCAACAAAGTATCGGGAATTAATGTTTTGTTTATGGTTCCAAATTCAAATTTTTGTTTTTTTTTTGTTGTTGCTAGATTGGCACAATTGTTTTCCATTTTGGCGCGGAATTTGAGTTGTATTTGTCATTTATATCAAAAATAGTGCTGTTTTTATTTTTAGAATAGTAGTGTGTACTCAAATTACCGTTCGTGGCACCTGTTTTCAATCTGTAGACAACATAAAGAAGAATTCGCGGCGAGAACTGAATTGTTTTGATGATTGGATTATTCCTTGGCGTAACTCGGCGTAAGTGTATTATTTGAAGGAGCATACTTTGAAGGAGATAAAATAAATTTGGATGAATAACAAAATTCTTGTGTATTATTGATTTTTTACCGGTACTTTCTTGACAGAGTAGTATATACATAATGTCACGCCTCTTTCCCGTAGGAGTTCGCATCTTTCCACTTGCTACGATCTTGGCACACAATTTTAGCTTCAGTTCTAATCCTAATTATTATACACTGGCTTTCACTGAAGTTCAGCCCAATCTGATTGGAACAGTAAGCAGATCCTGGGGGCCTACGGCCGAATTCGATGGATTACCGGTAATCCATCTAGATCAAACTTTGTTTTGCGTTCATTAATCCGTACCGGGGAATCTGCCGACAGCCACCTCTCATTCATGACCTTCAGTCCGTGACAGACCAATAGGTAAATGGAGAACGCCATTTTGTTTCGATTTCCATGAGTTCGGCGGTACGACAGAATCAATTGGAAATCCATTTTGCCTTATAATCGATTGCCATCGAACTCGGCGGTAGGCCCCCTGTTAGTTGAAGATAACCGGAATGATGCTAGAAGATGACATGACCGGCAAGACCAAAGGCGTCTTGCACAACGGTCACTAATCCTGTTTAGTGCTAAATCTATTCAAAAGTCATGCTGTCCCTCTCAACTTCAAACAAATGATTGAAATGCAATGACTTTTGAAATCAAATTTGGCTTAAATCAGATTAAGAGTTGTTTTGCAAGCCGTACACTTACACTTTTAACATTAACAAGTTATAGATATTTTTTTGTTGATCCATCTTTGTTTAAAGTCAAAAAATGCATTGTATAGTTTACTAGTTTTATAAGAAATCTTTTCAAATTATATTCATATTTGCCATTACATACATACATTCACGCCTGTTTCCCCGAAGGGGGGCAGAGGCATATTACACGCCCACACTTCGCCAATTATATAAGTGGTCCCACGTAATAGGAGGCGAGCCTATTGCCGCTTACCGGAAACTTTTCTGTTCGCCAGAGCCGGATTTGACTGTTACATTTAAATAAGAAGTTTTATTCCAGTTGGTTTTAAAATGTGTTTAGCACATCTAGCCAGTGTCAAGTAAGAGATATATTAATAACATATAATTCATAGTAAATGGGAATAAGTGGTGATAAAGATGATAAATGGTAAATGAGATGCCCTCCCCTAAGCCCCTTGAGTCCTCAGTAAAGATGTGGGATACTGAGATCTCACATGGACTTCTTGAGGGAATTTGAAAAGTGATGTTGCACTGTTTTGTTTCATTTACCAACACTCATGTACGTTCGCAAACACTTAACGGTTAATAACCGTTATAACAATTTAACGTTCGCTTTACTTCCCGCCAAGAAGTCAACGAATAATTAAAAAGACATCATTTACAATTTAATTTTTATTTTAACTTGACCTGCTCTAAAAAAAGATTTTACTTATTTTCAAATACTTTTCTATGTGACCTTTTTAGTTAAAAACCTACAAAGATTACCGCCCTTCGCTTTTTAATAAGATTTAGCGTTAGGCCCCTATCCATTCGGGTGGTCATATGTCATCATGCGTTGAGCTGTCAGATTATACTCCCAATCCCGCTAAAGACGGAATGCCACAAGTAGCGGTTGTCATTCGATGTTTAAGTTTATTCGATTTTTTATACTATGTTTATCCGTAATTATGTTAATATTGCTAAAAAGAGTTTTGTCTCCCTTTTTTTTTTCAAATCTTGTGACTGCAGAACACAATTGTTTTAATATTATGTATTTTAATTGAAACTGGCGGGAGAAAAAACCAACCTTGACGATTTTCTTGCCCGTTCTTTTACGATCAAGCTCCCGCCCGCAGTGAATGGGCGCGCTAGTTTTTAAGTATGACATTCATAAGAGCTCTATTGAGCCAAACTTGAATAAATGAATTTTTAATTTTTTAATTAAATTTTTTAATTTTTAAGTTTTTATGTGTCTGTATAATAATGCAGCATTTTAAAAAAACGACAAGACAAATTATGAATTATGGGAAATATATTTTGTTATACATATATCATACAATGCAACTTATTACCACTATAACTCAACAGCGGCGATAGTCCAGTGGCAAGACCCATTGCCTTCAAACTCAGAGTTTAAACCCTATTGCACCTATGAATTTATGTGCGTAATTATCGCTTGCTCCGTGCCTCGGAAGCACGTTAAGCCATTGGTCCCGGCTGTCAGGGAGGAACATCAATGCCAGTCGTTACTAGGAAGTCAGTGCTTTCTAACATTCTGACAGCTGGCTGTTCAGAATGAGGGTACCCTCTGGGTTGCGGGGGTCAGGCGGTATCGCTCCATGTAATAACTGAAATTCAGCTAAATTTGGTTAAACCAGTGAGCAGACCCTGGGCACTAAGCTTAAGTATAGGGCAACCGAGACAATACTAGGATATGATGAATGCAACTTCTTAATATACTTAACCTGGAGGGGGTAGGGATTTGTATAATTGCACAAGTTAACCTAACAAACTCACGATTAGTTACGGGAGCCATTTGATTACAGTATACTTAAAAAAAATATCACCATACTTCACAATTTGCCTTAATTATCGTTTTATAAAACGGCGCATTCAACAAATTGTCTGCGACATATATATGTCTTGGTCGTGGTTGGCTGGTCTTGATGGCAAGACCAGCCAATCATGGACAGGCTTTAAACAGTTGACAATTTAACGCGCGACAGATTGTGTTTTAACGGTTTGTCTTCGATAGATTATAATCTATCGAAAAATAATGCGTTAAATTGTGAGCAGTTTGTACGGATCACAATTTTTCGACAGATTACAATATCGCGGGATAGATTATAATTTAACGTTATTTACAATTTTACGGTGACATATACATCATACATCGAATTATACAAAATAAAATTTAAACGTTTACTGAGAAAGCACATAATAAATATGATACCATAGACGGTCTCTGTAATTATCTACACCAAATTAAAAATAAAATACAAGAGAACAATTGCAAAAGAAAAGCGATACAATTGGCGGCCTTATCGCTTACAGCTATTTCTTACAGGCAACCTTAGGATGTAGAGTGATTGAAATTAAATGAAAACCGCAGTAGAAATGAACAAAAATAAATAGTTATATTTTGTGTACAAAAACAGAAATAAATACTAATACTTAAATAAAATAGACTTACATACATAAATACGTACATGTCATAGAAACTATATATACTTTATATGATTGGCAGGAGTTTAAGAATCCTTACTTATTATATATTATATATATTATATTATATTAATATTATAAATGCGAAAGTAACTCTGTCTGTCTGTCTGTTACTCTTTCACGCCAAAACTACTGAACGGATTTAAATGAAATTTGGTATACAGATAGTCTAGACCCTGAGAAAGGATATAGGATACTTTTTATTGCGAAAAGGGGGTTTTAAATGCTACCCAAAGATACTATTCCACGCGGACGAAGTCGCGGGTAACAGCTAGTAACCTATAAAACATAATTATCAACGAACCCTATAATACATTATTATACATACAAGCAATTTCACTAATGCACTAGCTAAACAAGCTTTACCCCGCGGCTTTTCATGCAATATTCATGAGGCTCATAATAATCTATTGGTCACATTCAATTGTTGTGGTAGAGGGCGAAATGAAAAATGGCTGCTTGAAAGTTAGACTTCCCTCTGTGATTGTAGTAAGTACTTTGCTGATATTTTTTCTTAAATATAGACTCGACTTCTTGGCGGGAAAGTGAAGCGTCATGATTGTAGTTTTACTAAAATTCATTTCAATAAATAAAATTTGTGATATGTCGAACATTAATGTGTAATAACGGAGGATTATTAACCGTTAAGTGTTTGTGAACGTAGGTACTAAGTGTTGGTAAATGAAACAAAACAGTGCAACATCACTTTTCACATTCGCTCAAGTAATCTATGAGAGATCTCAGTATAGTCCCACATCTATACTGAGGACTCAAGGGATTTAAGGGGAGGGCATCTCATTTACCATCTTTATCACCACTCATTGTTATTTACTATGATTTATATATTATTAATAGATCTCTTACTTGACACTGGCTAAATGTGCTAAACGCACGAAGCCATTATATAAATAAAGAAAAAAAAATGTAGCTTGGGCTGACTGAACCATGCGTGAGCCGTGGAAGAAGCACGGTAACAAGGACACCCACGTAAACGAGATGCTTGCCTGATGGTAAGCCCTTAGGCAGCAGTGGGTACTTAAAATATTCACTGAATAATGTTAGATGTAAAGAATTAAAACAGTGGGAAAACAAACTAATATATACATCATCATCACAGCTAGTGTTGTAAAGAACTCGAGTCTTTGAGTCCTAAATTTAGAGCTCGACTCGGCATTACACGACTCGACTCATAACAATAAGACTCTTAAGAATAAAGAACTCAAGTCTATATGAGCTCTTAAACGCGAGACTCGAGACTCGAGTCTTCTTTAGCGCTCGAGTCCTTTTTACGCGCCGGGTCGCGCTCGAGTTCTTTTCCGCTTTGAGTCATTCTTTTTAAAGCAGCCAATAAAAGGCTATTTTTGTGAGATATAATCATGTGTAACCAGAAGGAGATGTCGAAAAATAAATGAAAGAATTAAAGTTTTAATTAACATGAAAAATCTGTTTAATTAATTATGATCATGAAAATTATTACAAAAGAAAACATTAATTAAACAAAACTACCAAACAAATAAACTCTTCAGCTTTATTATATAAGCATAGACATTTATTCTAAATAAATCACTGTCAGCATTTCGAAGACCAGTTTGAAGAAGACTCGAGCTCTTTTAAGACTCGAGCTCTTTTAAGACTCAAGCTCTTTATAAGACTCGAGTCTCTCGAGTTCTATTTAAGGTTTCGAGTTCAATAATGGCGCTCGAGTCTTCATGATAGGACTCAGACTCGGCTCGACTCAAGACTCCGAGTTCAGTTAGTTCACTGAGTCTTAGAAAATTGAGTCGAGTCTATCGAATAAGACTAAAAGACTCGAGTCCTTTGCAACACTAATCACAGCCCATTAACGTCCCACTACTGAGCACGAGCCTCCTCACACAAATCAAGGTGAAATGAAATGAAATGAAATAGATTTATTTGCTTTGATTTTGCGTTCTTACATAAAGGTCTTATACAGGTTAGTTGTATCGTCAAAATCTACTTATATCTAAGTGTGCAAATGTTATAATATATTTAGATTGAATTTAAAGATACAATTATTCAATAAATTAAAATGTCACTGTCCGATTAATATTACATATAATTATAATTTCTACATTCTAAAAACTAAAGATTGACATGGTTAGCCTGAAAGTAGTCCTTAATTGAATAGAAACAGCCCTCTATCAAATAATTATGTAGTTTTCGTTTAAATATAGGTCCAGTTAACGTACGAATTTCATCAGGTAATGCGTTAAATATTTTTGTACCCATATTACTTGCATTTTTTTTTGCTAATGTCAGTTTTAAGACCTGATTTTCTACCTTGTTCCCTGGTCTGAGTCGGAGACATTTAGTCGAAGCAGACTGTCTTTTCTCGAAATGTCTTGGATTCTCCTTTACAAATATACAAATTTGTTTAATATACAATCCAGGGACCGTGAGAAGTCTATTCTTTATAAATAAAGGTTTACATGACTCCAAGTAATAAGCACCAAACAAAGATCTAATGCATCTTTTCTGTAGTTTAAAGACTATATCTATATCTGTACAGTTCCCCCATATCATAATACCGTACTGCAGCACGGACGCTACATGAGCATGATATGCCAGTATTGCTGTCTCTACAGATGATATTTCTCTTAGGCGCCTAAGAGCGAAAGAGAATCAACAAATTTTATCACTTAAGAAACTAATATGACTTTTCCAATTGCAGTTCTCGTCTATATTTATACCTAAAAAGTTTGCTGTCTTAACATTGTCTATAATTCGGTCGTTATAAAATACATTCAAATTCAATTTGTGTCTATTGTATGTCAGAAATTGCATTACCTTAGTTTTATCTATATTTATTTTTAAGTTGTTGGATGTCATCCATTTTATAACTTTATTGAGAGTCATATTTATTTCATTTTCATAATCTGATACATTTAATGTCTTATAGTCTGTACTACCTTTCACTAGTATTGTTGTATCATCTGCATACTGTATAATTTCATGATTTATTTTGTCTGGCAGGTCATTTACGTATAAATTAAAGAGTATAGGTCCTAATAAAGTGCCCTGTGGGACCCCACACCCATTGACTCTATATTGTGAATAGTAGCTCGCTCTAATGTGTATTTTATTTTTTACTGTTTTTTGGATCTGTACGCATTGCTTTCTGTCTTTTAGATAGCTGGTAAACCAATCGTTAGCAATACCTCTGATTCCATACTTGTAGAGCTTATCAAGCAATATTTTATGCTCTACATAGTCAAAAGCCTTGCTCATGTCTAAAAATATAGCTACAATAGGTATCCCCCCCTCAATGCTGCTCATGACTGATTTGATGAGTTTGAAATTTGCCATGGTAGTGCTTCTGTTCTTTCTAAAGCCGTATTGTTGGTCTTTTAATATATTAAATTTATTAATAAAAGCTTCGAGCCGAGAATGTACTGCTCTTTCTACGACTTTAGCAATGATTGGTATCAGTGTTACCGGTCTGTAGTTGTTAATCACTGATTTGTCTCCTTTTTTATGTATGGGTTTTACTATAGAGCATTTCAATCTGTCAGGAAAAACTCCTTGTAAAAAAGATAAATTAATTATATATGAAAGCACTGGAGCGATGTACACTCCTGTTAGCTTAAGGAGTTTAGTTGACAGCTCATCATATCCTACTGAGTTTGTATTTTTCAAGGAGTCAATAATTTTTGTTATTTCTTTTTCAGTAGTTGGGTAAAGAAACAACGTAGAGCAACAGTTATCTATTGTGGCACTACCGGATGAAGTGGTCGAAACATTATTGGTTATGTCAATAAAATAGTCATTAAATGTGTTAGCTATGTCTCGAGGGTTTTCAATTGTATTCTTATTATAATTTATAAATTGTATGTCATTTTTTTGAGTATCTTGTAATTGTGTATTAATTATATTCCACGTGGTTCTACATTTGTTTTTCGCTCTCTGAATTTTCTTTTTGTTACCTCTTTTTTGAACATCGAGTATACAGTTTTTTAATATTTTGGAGTAAGTTTTGTACCTGAGTTTATGCATCTGTTTCTGTGGACCCAACTGAGACTGATACTTCAAATAGAGTGTTCGTTTAACCTTGCATGATTTCTTTATACCCTTTGATATCCAGCATATGTTATTTGCTTTTTTTGTAATTTTTGTGCGTATTTTTGGAAAACAAAGATTAAAAAACATTACGATAGTATCGTGGAAGCTGTTAAAGGTTTCATTTGTGTCACTTAAGTTAAAAATGTCTGTAAATGTGAGAGATGATATACTATTACAAAATTTTATTATATTTTTTTTATTATATTTTCAGCACTAAAGTTCCTTTTCACTTCGACCCACTGGTTTATAATCTTTTTTGAATTTACTTTTATTTTTAAAGTTTGGGCTGTATGATCAGATATGCCAAGGTTATGAACGGATCCTACAGCTGAAGGAATATTGCTGATAAAATGATCAATACACGACGAACATCTTGTAGGTACTGTGATGTGGTAAATCATATTATAAAAATGTACAATATCTGATAGTCTCCTGCTGAACTGGTTAGACTTTCCGGTGTCGATATTCAAGTCGCCACACAAAATAATTCGTCGTCTATGTCTCATACTAAATTTCCTTATTAATTGCTCCAGATTTTTAAAAAACATATCCGTATCTGAGTTAGGAGTCCTATAAATGCAAACGACTACAAGGTTATTAACAAGGTGTGAGGGTATTGGGTCATACTCCACCACGCTGACCCAGTGCGGATCGGCGGAGGCAGGTGTATGGCGTCCTGCTGTTAGAATTTTTCAAGCCGCCCATGAGGCCTCTAACATGGCTTAACGACTACCACATTTAGTGATAACCGGGACCAACGGCTTAACGTGTCTTCCGAAGCACGGAAGCGCTCGATATCAAATGCCACACAAACGGTCACCCATCCAAGGACTGACCTCTGTAAACGCTGCTGTACTTTGGTGATCGTTTCCAACCACCGAACACCGCAGAGCTACGAGCGCTTCCCTATATACATACCTTCCCTTCCTTATATACATATATAATACTTAAATTGTTCTATAGAAACAATAGCAGGACATGAAGTGTCACTTACAACTGACATAAGTAGGCTGGTATTTAACCAAACAAAAAGTATTATATAGGGTTGGACGGTTTGGAAAAGTATTGATTGGCTAATACAAATAATAACTTGAATTCTTTTTTTATGATTTGCAATTTACAATGAATTATATAGTTATAAAGTGAAAATCATTTGTTCAAGTTTGACTTATTAGAGCTCTTATGAAAGTCAAAACTTAAAAACTAGCGCGCCCATTCACTGCGGGCGAGAGCTTGATCGTAAAAGAACGGGCAAGAAAATCGTCAAGGTTAGTTTATCTCCCGCCCCAGTTACAAGAAAATGTACTTAGTAGTAAAACAATTTGACAAGTGTATAAAATCCTATGTTCTGCTGTCACAAAATTTAAAATAAAAAAAGAAAATAACCCTTTTTTTAGGACAATGAAGGTCAAGATGTGCAGTGGACCGGTTATCAAAAGAAGTTTTCCTTGGGACACCGCACAAAAGTTGATTTGTTGTTAAAATTTCAACCACCGATATGGCGTTGAGGTCAATATACCTGCACTTTACTCCAGAGGTCGTGGGTTCGATTCCCACACAGGGCAAATCAGTGTGTGCATGAACATGAATATTTGTTCTGGTCTGGGTGTTTTCCTATGTATATTAAGTATGTATTTACAAAAAAAAGTATGTAAGTATGTTTATCCGTTGTTTAGTATCCATAACACAAGTTCTTAAAGATTCTAATCTTGGAACTAAATAGGTAATTGGTTTAATTGTCAGAAAATATTTATTTATTAATAACCTGGGGGCAACAAAGAAAAAACAGAATATTTGTATTATTAAGGTGTCATTTATAATAATGTATAAACTTTACGTCTATTTTTAACAATTTTTTTTTAAAAGATGACTGAGTAAATTGAATTAAAATGTTTCTTATATAAACCATTTCACATTACTCCGCCCATTCAGCGTTATTGGTAAATATATTAATGATAATTTATTGTAATAGTTTAATACATACATACATACAAGCCTGTTCCCCGAACGGGTAGGCAGAAGCATATTATACGCCCATACTTCGACAACTAAATAGTTGGTCCAACTTAATAGTTGTCGAGCCTATTGCCGCTTACCGGGCACTGTTATGTTTGCCGGAGCCTCGTCCGTTGATGGGCAGGGTCACCACTTGCAGGTGAGTTTGGTTTGGACTCCTTTGGTCTTCGTTGGATCCCTATACACCTTACAAAACATAAACCTTACCTACATAAATTTTAATATCGACAATATTTTCTTATCAACATCTTCGCTTTGTTGAAAACCCTGGTGCTAATATGTTACATGTCCCACTGACGGTCAGTAATCACTAGTTCACGAAACAATGACCACCGCGTAAACATGGAAACACTTTTAGTAAACAGGTAGGAAAAGAACAATATTACAGGACAATCTACTGCTTGCTGCAGTTTCTCACTTCTTCTTCCATTTAAATAATGGCTTTGTGCGTCTAGCACATTTAGCCAGTGTCAAGTAAGTGATATATTAATTATATATAATTTATAGTAAATGAGAATGAGTGGTGATCAAGATGATAAATCGAAGATGAAATACCCTCCCCTAAACCCCTTGAGTCGTCAGTAAAGATGTGGAACTATACTGAGATCTCACATGGACTCCTTGAGAGAATATGAAAAGTGATGTTGCACTGTTTTGTTTGATTTACCAACACTTATGTATATTCACAAACACTTGACGGTTAATAATCCACCGTTATTACACATTAATGTTAGAAATATCACAAATTTAAGAAAATAAAACAAAACTGCAGACATGACGCTTCACTTTCCCGCCAAGAAGTCCAGTTTTTCACTTACTATTTAACTTCTCTCTTTATAGCTTGTTTTGGTTGTACCCTAGACTTAAGGCGGGGAGTTATGTGATATTGCTAAAAATAGGCTTTTTCGATTTCACTGTTTTTTGTCATCTTGTTCGGGAAAAATATCCAAAACATTTACATAAATCTACATCATATAACACACTATTGTATAGATTATAGGGATCCTGCCAAGACCTAAGGAGCCCAAGCAAACCTCACCTGCAAGTGGTGCACCTTCCGACCAACGGACGAAGCTCTGGCGAATAGAGATACTCAATACACAATGTCTTTATTGCACTCCATATATTATATGTTACTGGAAGCGCTCGTAGCTCTGCGGTGACTGACTCACTGACGTTTCCGATCACCGTCAGTCCTTGTATGGGTGACCGTTTGTGTAGCATTTGATATCGAGCGCTTCCGTGCTTCGGAAGGCACGTTAAGCCATTGGTCCTGATAACCCTAAATGTGGTAGTCGTTAAGCCATGTTAGAGGCCTAATGGGCGGCTTGATAAATCCTAACAGCAGGACGCCATACACCTGCCTCCGCCAATCCGCACTGGGTCAGCGTGGTGGAGTATGACCCAATACCCTCACACCTTGGTATGTGAGAGGAGGCTCCTGCTCAGTAGTGGGACGTTTATGGGCTGAGATGATGATGATGATGATGATATGTTACAAAGATATTATTTATAATATTTGACGAACGATATGGCGTGGTGGCAAGTATAACCGCTTTCCGCTCCAAGGTCGTGGGTTCGATTCCCATACAGGACAAATATTTGTGTGCATGAACATAAATATTTGTTCATGTCTGGGCGTTTCCCTATGTATATTAAGTATTTATTAAAGTATTTATGTATGTATATCCGTTATTCAGTATCCATAACACAAGTTCTTAATGATACTAATCTTGAAACTAAATGATTGGTGTAATTGTTAGAAAATATTAATATTATTAATAACACAGATACAATATGAACCCTGTAGTGTAGGGTATGGCAACTTAGAAGAGAGGAGGATGCTAGCTTTTAAAATTTAGATTCGTTTATATTTAGATTATTGTATTCGGTTTAAAATACAGTAATATTTATATGGAAAATTAAATTTATTCTATATCTATTAAATTAAACGTATTTTATAATGTATTGTTAATGGTAAATATATAATATTATGTGTTATATTTGTTTGTTTGATTTGAGGTAAATTTATTATAATACCACCTATTACGTGCGACCAATAAAGCAATTGGCGAAATGTGGGAATATAATATGCTTTGCCTACCCCTTCGGGAAACAGGTGCCAATGTATGTTTGAATGTATATATGAATGTTTGTACGAATGTGTATGAATAGTGTATGTATATATAAAACATCAAATTCGACTTTCTGCAGTTTTCCACAGACTGGGTAATTGGCACAAAATGGTCGAATCATTAATTGAAGGACAAAAGTATATGTCATAACACATTTTAAGATAAATGTTAATGTTATGTTATATTGCATTGTATAGCTTCACAGACAAATGAAGATGGTAATTCTAGTACCAAACTAATGGACATATTTAAAAGAGCATAGCCTCATAGCATAGTTTCTTGCCAGTTCTTCTTACAGAGCGGTGGCTCGGAACTGGCCCTTAGATTCACTTACACTTAATTATTTTTTGTTTTTAAATTGTTTTGTTGCGTGTAAGTGAATCTAAGCTTCGTCATTTAGAGTAATAATATTTCGATTGTTTTTTTTCCATTTTTAATCATGACGTTTTCAAGTACTATATAAAATATAATAGTTTATGAAATAAATATTTTTTTAACTTTTTTACTTTTACTTTTAAATATAAAATTGTCTAGTCTGATTGGTAAATTGGCTGGATTATATGACAATCCTAATATAATCGGGGCAGATCGAATATAGCAACCGAATTCAAGTGTAGGTACATAATGTAATTTCTTTATAAACCCATAACATAATGAATCAATGAGCGTCATTTAGTTGAAGTTCATCATCAAGTCTGAATAAAACCTTAGCAATTGGCAGCTGATTCATTTAAAAAGCTGCTATTGATTAAAAGTTAAAAATTCAGGAAAACCGCTATCTTTTAAATGAGCGGGAAAAATGTTTTACCATAGATCACATTAGCTTCTATAAATATGGCCGATAAAGAATTTTTTATCTTTTGATGTGGACTCATTTGTATTTCCCAGTGTCAAATAATTTGATAAATCAACATATGTGCATATTTCATTTTATGCAACGTTTCTCCCTGCAGTGGAGACTCTATAATATTATGCCACTTTCCTAAACAGTCGGTGCGTCAGTTCGTTGCGTTCCCTAAAATATGGTTGAGCGAAACGCGTCTTCTCATGTCTGCTGTGTTTGTCCGTAAGTATGTTAATATTGCTAGAAAAGGTTTTATCTTTTATTCTTTTTATATTTTTATTGTAACTGGCGGGAGAAAAAACCAAATTTGACGATTTTCTCGCCCGTTCTTTTACGATCATCCCGCCCGCAGTGAATGGGCGCGTTAGTTTATAAGTATGACATTCATAAGAGCTCTATTGAGCTAAACTTGAATAAATGACTTTTGAATACACTTGTGTATGTAGGTACCGTACCAAAGACATCTTAAAATTCACTACATTTACTCATAAGAAATCAAGTTTCCTCGTTGTGGAAAATGGAGCTTTACTTCGACTTGTCTTATTCCGCATAGGTGCAAAAAAACATAAAGCCTACTATAGATTTATATTCCTACAATTTTAATTTTGACTATGGAACTAAGAATTCACTCCATTCACACACAACCTATCAACAAATCGACGTAAACTCCAAAATTCAACACAACACCGTGTCCCGATGAAAAGTCCGCCATTTTCCAAACAATAGGATCCATTTGGATGCATTTGGCGCCACGCGCGGTCACGTGGACGCCACGCGGCAAGATGGCGGCCGCCTGACAGTCATTAGAGTGTTTTGTGTTTATTAGATTAATGTGCGGTCGCCTCTGCGATAGGAAATTGTTTTCGTTGGTGTTGTTTTTTTGGGCAATATGTCCCGGGTAAATTATCCGGTGACAGGGAAAGTTTTTGGGAGCGTTGTGTTGAAGTTATGGCGGTAAAATATGTTTTCGTGAGGTTCGATTGTTTTGATGATTGTCATTAATTTTCAAATGATTTTAATCATCTGTCTACAAGATCAGATTTACCGTCTACGATGCTCTTCGAGAAGCAGAAGATAGATCATAATGATGTTAAGTCATGAATATAAAAAAGGTGCTACGAAATACTACTATACTTACCTACTTCTAAATATCTAATACCCGAAATATTGGTTATTTGAATTCTGTATACTCTTATAAGAACCTGGTTTCCATATTCCAATAAAGAATGACCTATACAATTTTAACCTTGCAAAAGCTTAAATCTACATAAAATACCAGAGAAATTTAATCATCATATCCTAGCATTATCCCGGTTGCCCTAGACTTAAGCTCAGGGCCCAGAGTTTGGCCAGATTTGGCTGAATTTCAGATATTTTATGCAGCGACTGCCGTCTGACCTCCGCAACTTACAGGGAAACATCATTATATTGTAGAACCAGCTGTCAGTCTGTTAGAAGGCACTGACTTCCTAATAACAACTGCCATAGATGTTCATGACAGCCGGGACCAACGGCTTAACGTGCTTTCCGAGGCACGAAGCAAGCGATCGATAAAATCTTGCGAAAGCTAAAATCTATAAATAAACAAAGTGCAACTGTGTCGGTCGCAGCTGCGGCTAGATTGGCCCGGACGGTGACACGTGCCCCTTGATACATCCCACTGGAATTTCGAACCTACCCTCTTAGGTATAATAAAATGATTTACAGAACCGTTACGGAATTAGGTCTGATCGCAGATTATGAATGACGGTTATTGTTATAAAATATACCTTTTTTATTCACTTTTATTAAATCTATTAAATCTTTTTTTGACGTGACAACGTCTTATAAATTGGTTTGCCGGGTGACACTTCAAGAAACTGCGTTACGCTCCGCTCACGTTATGCGGTCACAATGAGAGCGAGTGAGAGGCACGCGTCCCTTCCACTCGGGCATGGGTAGCCCGCCTAAGAGCGAGAGAGACAGACATAAATATAATTCTTTGTATAAATAAATGTTTTAAATTGTTACTATTATTTCATCCTTCTTCCTACTATACGAATGAATATTCACATTAAAATTATTTTACCACTCAAAGTCGTTGTCACGTAAAACTTTCGCCCGTATACCGACTTTACAGGCAACCAATTTTTTATTAAATAAATTCTTATAATATTAAATAAATAAAATATATATTTTCTGACTATTACACCAATTATTTAGTTCCAAGATAAGTATCATTAAGAACTTGTGTTATGGATACTAAATAACGGATAAACATACATAAATGTTTTTTTTTTGTAAATACATACTTAATATACATAGGAATACAAATACCTAGACCAGAACAAATATTCATGTTCATGCACACAAAGATTTGTCCTGTGTGGTAATCGAACCCACGACCTCTGGAGTGAAGTGTAGATATACTGACCTCCACGCCATATCGGTCGTCAATATTGACCAGCACTAGTTTAATTTTGCCGTAATCTTTTAAATTCTCCTTTTTCGAACTTTTTCATTTTACCGAAAATGAAATTGACAGTTTTTTTATGATCAGATGTCTTCTTTGTAATATACTGTAATTCTTAATAAACAAGAAAAACTACTATAAATAAATAAATAATTTACTAATGGATTAAAAAGCATATAGGTATCGAAAACATAGTTATGCTGGGTAAGTTTTTTGTACAAACAAAAGAGCGCTTATTAATTTTTATTTGCTGCATACTGTACAATATGTTACATAACTTCGATGTAAAGTTTTAAAAAAAAATAAAATTGAGCAAAAACTTTTTAAAAGAAGGATACGTTACGTTACGTTTACCTTCTTTTTTTTAGTGTTGCCACTTTCATGCATGCGGCTCACCTGATGGAAAGTGATCACCGCAGCCTATGACACTAACACCAGGGCCATCACTAGAGCGTTGCCGAGCCAATAAAAACCGTTTCACGCCCTTTTTGAATAGCCCCATGCTGTAATCTTTAGGGAAACCTCGCCAGGGAGCTCATTCCAAAACGTAATGGTAAGCGGCAGAAAGTTTCTTTTAAACGCAACGTCCGCGCACCTGCCTGTGATAAAAGGAGGCTTTTGGCATCATTTCACACAGTTCCTTAGGACATACACCCCTGAACTGTCCACTAATATATATATGTGTGTATGTATATACATAAATATTTCTAATTTATAGTATATTACTGTTATTGTTTGATTAATGTTAATGTTACTAGATTAATTTATTTAAAGAAAGAAAATGTGAACGAGCGTATCTTGCCCACAAGCTTTATAGCTTGGCGAGAAATATATTTAATGTCATTACTGTATATTTTAAAATGAATAAATTATTTAAAAAAAATATATATATAATCATATAAGCGGTAGAACACACAAGGAGGCAAAATATGTGTTTTCTGTTACAAAGAGGACTGCCACCTACTTTTAGATGGTTTACATTTACTCATTAATTGTTTAGATAATTTCACGAAGAACACTCTTGTTGACAGATACAGTAGAAAACCCTTCGTTTATGGGTTTTATATGGCGTTCAAAAAACTATGCAAAGTAGACAATCAAAATGTCTACTAAATTGCACGTAATTTATTTATAGTATGTACAGTTAGTCATATTTCAGTTGCCTATGTATTACAAACCATATCTACGAGCAATAATTATAATTATGAAAATGACTGGCAGGTGGTTGTCGTGACAAAGTCACCTGTCCATTAAGTAATTACAATTACTTGCATGGCGAAGTTCCAGCCAGCAATTACACAGTTGATATTCCAACTAACTAAAACTCCACTGACACAATTACAAAAGATACAATCTCATAAAAGTGAATTAGAAAATGTAACACAAAACAAAATCATGATCATGCGGAAACCGTTGTTATTTATGCAATCACGGAAGCGACCTAGGATGCACCCTTGCGGCACACCCTAGCATTCACAGGTCGTTTTTAATCAAAAATCGTGGGTGTGAAAGCTAAACAATTGGGGAAAATGTTCCCATAACGATAATGAAACGCACACAATATTAAGTAAAAAATAAACGATGCATTTTTGTGTGTTTGAGACAAAAAGGGGAATTGTGTGGACGTAGTCATTTGCTTTAGGGGTTGCGGTGATTTCTCATTATCTGATTTATTTTGATGACTTTACTGATTATTGTAGTTGTATTTCATTTGCGTTCCCTGGCGCGTTTCTGTTTGCATTGGTTTTATTTGTTCATATGTTAAGGTAAATTATAATGATCCTGTTGAGTTCTTTTATAACTTTTTTTTACTTCTACGTAGCAGTTAGGCATGCGACCCACGTGATGGTCACCGCAGTCTATGGTGTCCTGGAATAACAGGGACATCACTAGCGCGTTGCGATTTGCACTTTAACCAAGCTATGTGGTAAACCGTTCATTGTAACACCATTCGACTTTGGACTTTTCTACCGGCGTATTTTCCCAGCTTCTAATATCTCGGGTTTCGTGACAAATATATGAAACGGCGTTTATGCTGGCCGTCCTGAGTGCTTTTAGTTGTTACTGTGCTAACGGTTTTTTATGTGATACGTCATAATAACCAATCCTGTCTGATGGTAAGCAGTCGATGCTGACCAAAAAAATTTAGCGCTCCACGGAACAATCGCGGTAACAAACGCAATTACTTATAAGTCATGACTTCCTGCAAAAATGCCGTTTCACGTCCTTCTTAAGAGACCATGATGGTATGCTGCGCTCCTCTTTTTGGACTGTGTCAACTGATTCGCATTTGGCAGGATGTGGTATAATAAATACAAAGCTATTATCGACGTATCAAACTAAAAAAAGAATTATACGATAAATTTAAAATGCGCTTCGCTTTTACACCGTAAATATGACCATTAAACACGATTCTTAAATAGTATAATTGCATTATACACTTGCAGCATTCGTTTATTAACAAAATGTTAATTAAGCTTAGTGCACACAATGACTGCAATGAGCCGTGCTTCATGCCGCGGTGTCCATATGCCTTTAGTGAGAACTTTAGCATGCGCAAGGGGTTTTGATACTTGCTAAAAATTCATAAAATAATATGAAAGGTATTTTAATTTAGTAGATAGATAGATGTACTCTTTATTGGCCAAGAAACTTAAAAACTACAGATTACAATATTAAGAGAAAAATTTAATTCAAAGCCAATCTAGGCGGTCTTATCGCTAAAAGCGATCTCTTCCAGACAACCCGACGCAAAGGAAAGAACAGGATAGCAGTAGGCAGAGCACATTAACTTTAAAAATAATAAACACAAAAACTATTTGTTAAATATGAATAAAATACACAAATACATATATTATTTAATTAGTAGTTACATATTAATATTTTTTAATTGGCCTGAGATTAAACTTGACTATATTGTCATGTCAGATTCTTCTCTACTCTGCCAGCAGTGAATGGCTGCGTTAGTTTTAAAGTTGAAGTTCATAAAAGATTTTTTAAGCAAAAATTAATGTAAAATCTTTTTTAATGTATTTATAAGTAACTGAAATCGTAATGCTAATTTAGGTGAAGCTGTATGAAAATAAAACACTTACTGAAAACCAATCATAAGTTAATAGGGTGTAAGGAATCATACTCAGACCTTAGGAGCCCAAGCCAATCTCAACTGCATGTGGAGCCGGCACAATAGGCTCTCCACCTATTACGTGGATTAGGGTATTCCCTTTGATTATGGTATTCCCATAGGGTATTCCCTTCGGGAAAACATGCGTGATTGCATGTATGTATGCATTTATGCTTATTTTGCCCAAAAGAGGTACACAGAGGCATACTATACGCCAACACTTTGCCAATTATATAGTTCTAAATTCTATTTTATTGTAACTCCTTGTGGCATGACGCCACTAATAGATATATAAAAGTAATAAAAAATATTATCTAAATTTGGTTTTAAAATACATGTAGTCCGTAGAGTATCATAAAAACATTTTTTTAATTAGGATCAATCACTCAAATCGCACTACAACAGCATTCCCTTCGTCACATTTGACCCGGGTGTAGTAAGGGGTGTTTGACTGACGTATGAATAAAAAAAACCTCTCAATGCTTTTGAATATTAATTATAAAATACTCAATATTATAATATTGTTAATTCGCGAAATATGCCCATTCTTTGTTATTATTCAACTCGATGTACTTTTAAGTATTTCCTTTTTAAATAATTATTTGACAATAAAGATATATGTGAAGGGTTGTATTGTGGGGGTAGCCCTTAATGTTACTATAACAATGAATATTTAACTCTTTTTTATCAGTTTTAGGTATACAAAATGTTTACAGCGAATTGTTTATTCCTTCGGGTTTTATATTAAAGTTTTTTGTTATTAAACCTTTTCATCTCTGCCAAAATACTAATAGTTGTTTTTATGAAAAAAAAATTGGTTGCCTATAAAGTCGGTATACGGGCGAAAGTTTTACGTGACAACAACTTTGAGTGGTAAAATAATTTTAATGTGAATATTCATTCGTATAGTAGGAAGAAGGATGAAATAACAGTAACAATTTAAAACATTTATTTACACAAAGAATTATATTTATGTCTGTCTCTCTCGCTCTTAGGCGGGCTAACCATGCCCGAGTGGAAGGGACGCGTGCCTCTCACTCGCTCTCATTGTAAACGCATAACGTGAGCGGAGCGTAACGCAGTTTCTTGAAGTGTCACCCGGCAAACCAATTTATAAGACGTTGTCACGTCAAAATATTTTACAATTTTATACATTGCTAGCTGATCCGATAAACTTGGTAACGCGTAATATACAATTAATAGAGTGACACCTTTCAGCTTACGTTATTTTATATTCTATTTTATGTATCCACTTTTAAGTTAGTATTTTATTTCGGTCGAAGATAAATGGAAAAACACAAAATTAAGCCCGTTCTCGAGAAATAAATGGTGTAACTAACACGACTTTGTGTTATATACGTTGTATAATAGGTATAGATTTACATACTCACATATTATTTTAAAACATTGCTTTCATTTTAAAGTGAAAATGTCAAAATCCAATTTAAAAAAATAATTCCAAAAAAATTTCAAAATCAAATTTCCATTTGGGTCAATAAAACTCTTATGAAAGACAACTTAAAAACTAAAGCGCACAATTACTGCGGGCGGGAGCTTGATCGAAAAAGAAAATAGACTGTACTTATACTTCATCATAAAATCAAATTCATTTTATTATATAAATCGCCTTATCAGTCTGTATTTTAATTGTTATAACTATAATAATACGTGTTACTTGCAATAAATTATTGGATTCGATTTCTTGGCGGGAAAGTAAAGCGTCATGTCTGCAGTTTTGTTAAAATTATTTGTTAAAATTTGTGATATTTTGAACATTAATGTGTAATAACGGTGGATTATTAACCGTTAAGTGTTTGTAAACGTACATTTGTGTTGGTAAATGAAACAAGACAGTGCAACATCACTTTTCAAATTTTCTCTCAAGGAGTCCATGTGAGATCTCAGTATAGTCCCACATCTTTATTGAGGACTCAAGGGGTTTAGGGGAGGGTATTTCATCTTCGATTTATCATCTTTATCACCACTCATTCTCATTTACTATGAATTATATATTATTAATATATCACTTACTTGACACTTGCTAAATCTGCTAACAGCACGAAGCCATTATTATAACAAAATAAAAATAAATACTATAACTTTGTATTTGATTTTGAATCCACAGTAAAGAAAATATTATTATCGCATTAGAAAAACCTTTTTACTGGTAAAACTTTTTGCTCAAAATTAAAGATGATTTTTATTTTATCTATAGTTTGACGTCATTGAAATCATAATCATAAAAAAATAAATTGAAACAAATGATTTAAAAACTGCTTGGTCATTGCATATGCGCGATAAATGACTGGTAAAAAACTGCAATAACGTGGCTCGTAATGTTATTGATATTAATTGTTGTACGGTTAGAAATGTGCAGGTCACTTGGGTTCCATTGGGATTTTATTAAGAATAACATGTTCGTAGCCACTTGATTGAGAGTAAAGCATAAATTTGCACTGTATTCATTAATCTCATACTATTATTTTTTATACATACATACAATCACGCCTGTTTCCCCGAAGGGACAGGCAGAGGCACAATATACGCCCACACTTTGCCAATTATGTTGTTGGTCCCACTTAATAGGTGGCGGGCCTATTGCCGCTTACCGGGAACTTCTATGTTTGCCAGAGTCTCGTCCGTTAAGCAGCAGGTGCACCACTTGCAGGTGAGGTCGGCTTAGGCTCCAAAGATGATGGTAGGATGCTTGTTCATCTTTTTTATAGATTGATAATATTGGTGACCCTGTTTGTAATATTAAAATAACCGCTCTTTACTTAACGCATATTCTAGTTAATTCTCAAAAACCAGTGTAAATTCGGGTTTTTAATGTGTAAAAATAGTGGATCTTTAGACATTACTAGTGTAAATTCGAGTTTTAATGTGTAAAATTAATGGGTTTTTAGATATAACTAGTGTAAATTCGAGTTTTAATGTGTAAACATAGTGGATTTTACAACATAACTTCTTCGACTTAAATAAATAAATGTAGGCAGTACTGGTTTTACTAAACGCTCAATTGAGAGAAGGTACGTACACATAATCGGTGGCGCCTATCAAAACACAAAAAAGCGTCGCATACTTACGTCAGTCCCGCCGTAGTGTTTAATCCCGGCCCTTTTGTCTTTGGTCACCGCTGTCATAGTAGAAACTAATAAGTATGCTAAGGACTTCTTGGCGGGAAAGTGAAGCGTCATGTCTGCAGTTTTGTTTTATTTTCTAAAATTTGTGATATTTCTAACATTAATGTGTAATAACGGTGGATTATTAACCGTTATGTGTTTGTGAATATACATGAGTGTTGGTAAATGAAACAAAACAGTGCAACATCACCTTTCAATTTTCTCTCAAGGAGTCCATGTGAGATCTTAGTATAGTCCCACATCTATACTGAGGACTCAAGGGGCTTAAGGGGAGGGGATCTCATTTACCATTTATCATCTTTATTACCACTCATTCTCATTTAATGTGATTTATATGTCATTAACATAGCTCTTACTTGACACTGGCTTAGTGTGCCAGTGCATCATCACTTTTCAAATTGTCTCAAGAAGTCATCTGAAATCTCAATATAGTCCCACATCTTTACTGATGACTCAAGGGAAGGGGTATTTATTTACCATTTATCGTCTTTATCACCACTAATTCTAATTTACTATGATTTAAAAAAAAGTCGGCATGCTTGAATGCAAACCGTGATACTTGCGTTAGCTATGGTATATATGGTATATATATATTAGGTCGGGGAAAAAGTCTTTTCGCATAACGTAGGTATAAACTTATTATAAAATTTTTTTGACTGTACTATTTGTGTCTGGCTGGTTTTGGTAACATTAAAAAGGTTCCAATATAAAGAAAAGAAAAAAATAAAAAAAAGTTGTTTCCCGCTATTTTTCATTTGTTTTTCTCTCCGTAAAAATGAGTGAATCTAATGAAGAAATTCGATACATTTTAAAATTTTATTATAAAAAAGGCAAAAATGCAACTCAAGCAGTGAAAAAAATTTGTGATGTTTATGGACCTGATGCAGTGTCAGTAAGAGTAGCACAAATTTGGTTCAAACGTTTTCAGTCCGGAAATTTTGATGTTAAAGATGCACCTCGCTCTGGTCGCCCTGTTACGAATAAAATGGACGCCATTTTTGAAAGAGTGGAGCAAGATCGGCATATTAGTAGTTACGATGTAGCTGAAGAACTGGGAATTGACCACAAAACAGTTTTGACCCATTTGAAGAAAGCTGGTTATACAAAAAAGCTCGATATTTGGGTGCCACACGAGCTCACTCAAAGAAACTTAATGAACCGTGTACTCATTTGCGATTCATTATTGAGACGTAATGAAACCGAGCCGTTTTTGAAGAGATTGATAACTGGCGATGAAAAGTGGATCACGTACGACAAGAACGTGCGAAAAAGGTCGTGGTCGAAAGTTGGCCAGGCTTCACAGACTGTGGCCAAACCTGGCCTAACACGAAATAAGGTGATGCTGTGTGTATGGTGGGATTGGAAGGGCATTGTTTATTATGAGCTTTTACCGCCCGACAAAACCATCGATTCTGATCTTTACTGCCAGCAACTGATGAGATTAAAGGAAGCAGTCGAGAGAAAACGGCCGGAATTGATCAACAGGAAGGGTGTGGTCTTTCATCACGATAACGCTAGACCACACACATCTTTAGCCACTCAGCAAAAATTAAGAGAGTTCGACTGGGAGGTCCTAGTGCATCCACCATATAGCCCTGACCTTGCGCCTTCAGATTTTCACCTGTTTCGGTCTCTGCAGAATTCTTTAGGTTCTGTAAGGTTGACCTCAAGAGAGGACTGCCAAAACTATTTGTCCCGTTTTTTTGATCAGAAGTCCCAAAGTTTCTACAGTAACGGGATAATGTCTCTGCCCACAAAATGGCAGAAAGTTATTCAACAAAACGGTACATATATATTGTAAATAAATGTAAATAAACTTTGAAAAAAATGTCTTGACTTTTCATACAAAAATACGAAAAGACTTTTTCCCCAACCTATTATATCTGTGGGTCCGATGCATTGAAAATGTCTAGTTCCTGACTGTAATTATTGTATGAAGCAAAAAAACGGTGAAGAGAGGGAGGGAGATGGAGTACTTATGTGTTTCTACTATGCCTTTGTCCTCCGGACAGACAGACGGACATTCCGACCGGGCGACTGGGTTATCACGAGTATAAATTAACCCGGACAAGTGCACGGACAGATAAGGCTCAGGGCCAGCGCTTGAAATTGGCAATTAAAAATGTTATTAGGAAACTGGTTGTGTTCTTCGGGCTAATTGGTTAGGTATGAGAAGCGGTCGTAACGTTGTAAGGAATAAACTAGAAAAGAATAGAAAACATTTATTGACAACAAATATAAAAAATCGAAGACAAGAATAATAATAATAACACAATAATTAAAAATAAATTATTAATAAATAAATAAATATTCTCGCACCATTATTTAGTTCCAATATAAGTATCATTAAGAACTTGTGTTATGTATACTTATATACCGGTTTTTTTTTGTAAATACATACTTAATATACATAGGAAACACCCAGACCAGAATAAATATTTATATACATGCCCCCAAAGATTTGTCCTATATGGGAATAGAACCCACGACCTTTGGTGTGAACTGCAGGTATACTGATCTCCACGCCATATAAGTCGTCTGAATTACTGATGTTAATACAGAAATTGGAGTCTCAACTACATATCGCACCTTCGGTAAGACAAGGGTATAATTGTCAAAAATTGTGAAAATAATTTAGGTATGCAAAAGTGTTTTAAAAATGCCTTTTCAACTGGTGAGACAAAGACACCATAATGTATAGTTTACTTCATGTAAAGGAGAATTACTTTAGAGTAATGTTAAATAAACAAGATCGCATTGAGCTCAAAAAATCTTATGACGGCTCTCCTGTAAAATTGCAAATATTTCAATTATGCCCTTGTCTTAGGTGCGATATGTCCAGTTGACATACAAATATTGTGATTAAATCACTTAAATATTGGTAAAAATGTACAGCATGTCTTTAAATATATGTCTAGCTAAAGCATCACTCTTATAAAATCCATCGTGAGAATAAAAACAGATCACAAGATTCTCAAGCACTACATCGCCATCTGTCGGTGATAACTGATAGCTGAGTCTGTAAGACAAGGATTCATTGTCTAACTGTAGTATGAAGTGGATTTGAATGTCATTAAATGTTTATTGAGAGAGATTATCTCCAGGAGCGCACGATTGAAGCACTCGAAGATCCGCGGTACTAGACAGTTATTACTAATAATAATATTTATTTATTTTCTCCCATACAAAGCAAAGAAACTTAAGCTACTGAAACGGGTCCATATCGGCTCTCATAAAATTTGTATTCATATTTACGATTTTACTACGAATTGGAGTTCATAATAATCACTCTTCATAATTTTTTTCTTCATAAACTTTATGTTCATACATTAATATTCCTATAATCGGAACTCATAACACCCCGTCATCATATTTTTTTTATTTCATAATTTTTCATTAAGAAGGTGTTTAATTAATATTTTTTTTATTCAGAATAGTTTTCTTCATAAGAGACAATGTTCATATTATTTGTGTACAGGTATGTATCTACTGATTTACACTTATTATTATTATTATTATTTATTATAATTAACAATAATAATTAGTTTAGTTAAGTGGGCTACTGTTGTAATAAAATACTTTTTAATGGTAAGAAAAAAAAAATAACCTCAACCTAACCCAAAAAGGGAAGTAAGTAGGTAAGTAAATAAATAAATAATAATAATAATAATATAATTTATATGATTTTTGATGTATAGGATAAATAGCACTTCTGATTAAGAAATATATGAAAGCAAAAATGAGTACAAATAAATGTATGAACAATAAAATTATGAAGTCGATTCATTTGGCGTTTTAATATTCATTGAAATAAAAATTATGAAGAGTGATCATTATGAAATAAAATTGTATGAAACATATTTTCGGACCTTCGATGTTAGGAGTTAAAAAGTTATATAAGAAAAAGCGCCCCCTACTGAAACATATTAAAAGACATTTTAAAATAAGAGGTGTACAATTTTATCAAAGCTTGATATTGTATTGGAGACTGGTGCCCAAACTAGGTAGTTTATTTGTAGAAACGATCATCAAAGCAAAGCAGAGGAATTACTCTAATTCAATGAAAAACTTAACTTCATTATACTTATCCCTTTCACACGATACGGATTAAACTAGAGAGTGAAAGAGATAGGTATAACGACATTACGTTTTTCGTTAAATTAGAGTAGAGCCTCAGGTCAGTACTTGCCTTCTTTTACACGCCCATCGATTTAGGGTACTTTTGAACTACCTTTTCTCCAAAACCTTCTGGATTTGGTCTTGGAAGGTCTTACACGGTCTTCCCCTCTAAACATAAATAATAAATGATAGTGAATAAATAATGAATAGATAGATACCAAATCACTATCAAATTAATTCAACCAAAGAACGAACTCAAAAACTAATTAAAACAACAAAAACTATTGTAAATGTTTTTACTATAATCAAATCAAATCAAAATTATTTATTGCTTCCATGATATATCTAACCAATAACATAGTCTCAAACCCAGTTAGGGCATAGCAAAACCTTAAAATTTGTGGCATTTAAGATATATAGGGAAACTTGAGATTACTAGAAAATATAAACTGTCCGCGGTGACCCAGTTATTTAAAGGTCGTTAGTTCGATTCTCATCTGGGTCACCGCAGACAGGTTGATATTTTCTAGTACACTATTTCACTTAATAACTTAAACATATCATTTAAAATGCAAAATTTTAAATCATAAAACAGGACCTACCACTTCTACCGTCATCTTTGGTGTTGGACAGGGATCCTATCATTATCTTTGAAGCCCAAGCCAACCTCACCTGAAAGTGGTTGCCCAGCCGATTAACGGACAGGGCTCTGGCGAACATAGAAGTTAATATAAGCGGCATTAGGCTGTTTCCTATCACGTGGAACCAACAATCCCATTGACGAAGTGTGGTCGTATAATATGCCTCTGCCTACCCCTTTGAAGAAATAGGCATGATTCTATGTATGTATGTGTGTAATAACAAGATAACCTAATTTATTGATTCAGGCGTTACTTTGCGGAAATCCATTGTAATCAAGTGATGGATTAAAAATATCTTTCTATTCTATTAAATACGACACGTGTTTCGCCCTTGCACAGAGCATCTTCAGGTAAGGAGCCTCAGAACAACGATGTCTTCACGACCAACGCTGAAACGAGAGTCAAACTCTCGTTGACTCTCTTTAGTCTCGTTTCTCGATTTTTCGGGAAATTATAGTAGCGCGGGAATTGTTACAAAGATATTTTTAATCCATCACTTGCTTACAAGAAAACCTTACAAACAAGTTCGTAAATGAGTCACAGTAAAAGAATGTGTGTGTATCGAGGCCTTACATTATATGCCTCCACTAACCACTGGCAGTAGCGATAAGCCGGCCATGATCTACGGTAATGTCCTGCCGATACTCGATAGGCTAGCGTTTTGTAAACATCGCCTTATCGCACAATTCAGGTGTAGTGTACGCTTAACAGCTAGCCACGTCACAACAAGCGAATCAACCACGAATGTGGTTTGCAAGGCGTAATTTTTGACATATTGACGTGACAACGTCTTATAATTCGATAGAGCCGGCTGCACGCACGAAAAAACATGACTCATATGGCGTTACCTCGCTCTGAGGCGTTCCATGTAAGGCTTGAAGTGCAAGCGAGAGCGCGGAACAAGCGACAAAGAAGCACAATCGGCCTTTGCGTTCGGCAGCGTTCGACATCCGTCTCTCTCCTACTTGAGTGAGCGATGCGTCTGCGTGGACAGCTGCTGCTTTATTAAACTAATGAAATTAAAATTTTCTTTTGAAAAATGCTACCATTCCATCAGTGTTTTCTTAAGACGTTGTCACGTTCAACTATCGTCAGTAAACCGACTTTACAGACAACCAATTTTTTAATATAGTAAATCCTCCTGTAATGACTTCTACCAATACGAACCACGTTCGAATCCCATACAAGACAAATCTTTGTGTGCAGGAACATGAATATATGTTCTGGTCTGGATATTTTCCTATGTATATTAAGTATGTATTTCACGCATCACCGGGATAACGCTCGTATGATGGAAGTGAACTAGCTGTTTGTAACCGACTGTGGTGGATGCGTCTCAATTTATTGGGTGCGGGTTTGAGTCCATTTTGTAGCAAGCCCGACGGGCCAGTAATTTTAGATAAATATTATGTTATTTTTATGTAAAACAGACGTGTATGCGTGTCTTACATGACCGCTCGCCGTTAGTGCTCGCAAATCGGGATTTAAATAGATTATGAACATTTACAATTTTATTACCAAGTCCTATGATAAGACGCAAAGGTTGTATTCCCTTCATAATATTATGTGCTTCTACTTACATACATACAATTACGCCTATTTTCTCAAAAGGAGTAGGCAGAGGCATATTATACCTTTTTTTACGCCAATTATAATTTTGGTCCCACGTAATAGTGGGCGAGTGCGACACATGAAGCTGAGGTTGGCTTGGGCTCCTTAGGTCTTAGTGGGATTCCTATACATATTATACTATATTTTATGTGTAAATATGGTGGATTTTCAAACATAATTTCAACAAAATAAAAATAAATATACTTTATTGTCTTTAAGATCAACAGGATCATTTAGATTCGTCAAATTTTTTTTAAACTTAAGATGGAAATTTTATATTTTTTTTTTCTTAACAACAATGAAAGAGATATGAGCGGTACCATAATCAAGAAATAAAAGCAAATGGATTCTTTGTCTGAATTTGTCTACACAGGTGCTTCTAGTAATATCTCCATTACTTTACTGGGGTAGGACTTGACTTTGACTAAATGATGAAAACGCCGTTTAATTTTGAATCTATAAGCAACTAACTTAATTCATCATATTACTTTACAATACACTAGCGAATACTCTAAACAAGTGAGTCCATAACAAGGAAAAAAGAAGATTAGCGCTTTAAGCATAGTTATTTGTTGCAAGAATACATTCCAAAACGTATTTAAAAGCACGCTACCGGTTCCAATGATGGTATTAATGTCCTCTCACACAAACGGGACTAAGGGAGCGTGCACACTAACCGGATTAACGTCATTCTCTGAATATGATTGTGACTACGTTGGCCATTTGACGGTGTAATAAGCAATCATAGACCACGTAAAGCTTTAAAGGTTCTGTACATCCGATATTATTTATTGTATTTAATGATATTAGTTCGTGTAATAACTGAAAGTCAGCCTAATCTGGTCTGACCTGGCTATGTTTTCCTCAGACCTAGTGTATAGCTTAGCTATAAGTATGAGTCCACTGCTGCGAGACATCCGCCGGGGTGGTGCGGCGGTGACTCATGTGCAGACATAAATGTATTAAATTAATTAATTTTCTTATTACTACTAACATAGGATAAGTAATTTATTGATCCAGGCATTACTTTGCGGAAATCCATTGTAAGCAAGTGATGGATTAAAAATATCTTTGTAACAATTCCCGCGCTACTATAATTTCCCGAAAAATCGAGAAACTACTCAACACGACACGTGTTTCGCCCTTACACAGGGCATCTTCAGGTAAGATAGGAGCCTCAGAACAACGATGACTTCACGACCAACGCTGAAACGAGAGTCAATAGGATAAGTTTAAATTGTTACTAACAAAAATGAGTTTTGTTACTTGAAAATAAATATTTATTATTATAAATAAAAGGCCGTAATGGTCAAATTACCTGGCAAAGTTTAGATGCAAATGATTATATAACACTAATTAATTGCTCGATTTTAAAACGTACAGCGACATACTCTAAATATAAACGTTAAACGGTGTAATGAACAAAAATAAGTATACCTATGCTTAAATAAAGAGGGCACTTTTCAATCTTCAAAAAGACCAGCAAACAATACAATTTATTAATAAAATAATTATGAAGCGTAAATATAAAAATATATTTAAAAAAAATCAAATGAATGTAAATTCCAATACGGATTTTACAAATAAATTATAATAAATAAAGTCTAGAATGTTTCTAAAGAAAAATTCTAAATGTCATTATTACAAAGAATATTAAAAAAAGATCGTATGTTTAGAGTTCCTTACGTTAGAATACAAATAGGGTTTAATTTGATGACTTGTCTGTCCGTCTGTCTCTTTTTTTATCGCAATACACTGGACCGGTTAAGATAACATTTGGCACACATATTTTCAAACATTCGTGACCCAATGATGCAATGTGAATGAATAAGTTTCGCAATTATGAAGGCAAGGGTAGTGCAAGTTATTTATCTTTTCTTTATTTTTTATATACATAATTAAAAAAATTGTTTTGCGTCGTGTGATATATGAAATGAAAATATTATAATAGGTTGGGGAAAAAGTCTTTTCGTATTTTTGTATGAAAAGTCAAGACATTTTTTTCAAAGTTTATTTATATTTATTTACAATATATATGTACCGTTTTGTTGAACAACTTTCTGCCATTTTGTGGGCAGAGACATTATCCCGTTACTGTAGAAACTTTGGGACTTCTGATCAAAAAAACGGGACAAATAGTTTTGGCAGTCCTCTCTTGAGGTCAACCTTACAGAACCTAAAGAATTCTGCAGAGACCGAAACAGGTGAAAATCTGAAGGCGCAAGGTCAGGGCTATATGGTGGATGCACTAGGACCTCCCAGTCGAACTCTCTTAATTTTTGCTGAGTTTAGCCACTCAGATGTGTGTGGTTTAGCGTTATCGTGATGAAAGACCACACCCTTCCTGTTGATCAATTCCGGTCGTTTTCTCTCGACTGCTTCCTTTAATCTCATCAGTTGCTGGCAGTAAAGATCAGAATCGATGGTTTTGCCGGGCGGTAAAAGCTCATAATAAACAATGCCCTTCCAATCCCACCATACACACAGCATCACCTTATTTCGTGTTAGGCCAGGTTTGGCCACAGTCTGTGCCACACCTTTTTCGCACGTTCTTGTCGTACGTGATCCACTTTTCATCGCCAGTTATCAATCTCTTCAAAAACGGCTCGGTTTCATTATGTCTCAATAATGAATCGCAAATGAGTACACGGTTCATTAAGTTTCTTTGAGTGAGCTCGTGTGGCACCCAAATATCGAGCTTTTTTGTATAACCAGCTTTCTTCAAATGGGTCAAAACTGTTTTGTGGTCAATTCCCAGTTCTTCAGCTACATCGTAACTACTAATATGCCGATCTTGCTCCACTCTTTCAAAAATGGCGTCCATTTTATTCGTAACAGGGCGACCAGAGCGAGGTGCATCTTTAACATCAAAATTTCCGGACTGAAAACGTTTGAACCAAATTTGTGCTACTCTTACTGACACTGCATCAGGTCCATAAACATCACAAATTTTTTTCACTGCTTGAGTTGCATTTTTGCCTTTTTTATAATAAAATTTTAAAATGTATCGAATTTCTTCATTAGATTCACTCATTTTTACGGAGAGAAAAACAAATGAAAAATAGCGGGAAACAACTTTTTTTTATTTTTTTCTTTTCTTTATAATGGAACCTTTTTAATGTTACCAAAACCAGCCAGACACAAATAGTACAGTCAAAAAAAATTTATAATAAGTTTATACCTACGTTATGCGAAAAGACTTTTTCCCCTACCTAATATAAAACTAAAAATTAGGGAAATTATAATTAATTTACTTACTGTCCACCTTCTTAAATACCTTGAAAATGATTCCTTTTAATATCACAAATTTTATATATTCCATTGAATAATATTTAACAGAGCACAGAAGCATTTCTAAGATAACACATACAATACATTAGTGACTGTTTACGCAAGCGAAGACTAAGGGAGCGCGCACACTAACCGGATTAACGCCAAATCTTTTCGGGAACGCATTGTGTGCGACTTAGTGTTGACGGTGACATCAAGGAGTAGGCCGTATTTGACCACTTACACTGAAGACTTAGAGAGCCTGCTCACAATAGGCGATATAATATGTCGCCAAGACGAGATCTTATAAACGGAATAATAATTAATTTTATTTACACAATAACGTAAATTCTATTTTTCTAACCGAGAATTCTTAATAGCTTAAAGCTCTATGTTTCACGCTTTATAAGGCTCTGGTTAATATATGACCACAATAAATTGAACCTTAATACAGTTCGATAAGGTAGAAAACCAATAAAAAAGACCTATTGCATAGCATTTTTTATCAACTTATGCAATTATAATTATTTATTTATTTTATTTATGCAGTTTTTTTTTCTGTGATATTAATTAAAACTTTGAGCGTGGTGACCGATAAGAAAACAAATTGTAGCCACCCGATACAACCAATGCCACCTAAAAGACGGGTTGCTGAACTAAAGAGACAAGCGTGATATTTCAAAATGTAATTAAAAGTTCTGCTATTTATCGATAGATGGATAAACAAAAACGCTGTGCCGGTCCGAGTTGTGTTAGGTTTTTTTTCGTTACGGAATTTCTGGATTTGGTCTCCACGCTCAAGACTCGCGATAGAAGCTATGTAATAGCTTAAAAAACTTAGCTCGCATGTTAAAGTGTTAAGAAATGTATTGTGGAAAGATTGGTCCCTGGAATAAGCTAAAAGCCTATGCCTCTAGCACCTTCTAGCTACCAGGATGAACTCAACCAGTCCCTGTCCTATGTGGAAGATCGTCCGTTACGTTTTATGGTTCTATTAGCTTCTTTTAATTTAAACAACCTGGGAAAAAAATTCAAGGATGCACAACACATTTTTTTGCTAGATTCCTTTCTCTGTACACGAAAACACTCTTTACGCAATGTCCATTGTCAACGCAGACAATGCCTTTACAGAAACGTCACAACAACGATGACACGAAATGCTCCTAAATGACCAATCCCTTTGTTGTGTAACTTAAAACCTTAAGCGATCGCCTTCGCTTTTACTACAAATCATTATACATTACTCGTTTTGTTCAAGATCATTTCGAAACTGTCTGTACGAACCGTTCGATGGAACTGACAATAGATTCAATCGCCTTCACTTTCACATATAAATACAATATACATTGCTCTTTTTCGTCAAGAGCATTGCATGCATTCCTGAACGGAGAGTTCGATGGTTAGTGACATTAATGTTACTATAGATTTTGACTGAAATATTATCTACGACATCGCACGTTTGTCGGTACTATTGGATTTTTAGCCTCAGTTACTCTTTTATTTATTTATTTGCATGTAAGTGAATCTAAGCTTTGGGATTTCAGTGTAGTAATATTTAGTTTTTTTTTAATTTGTATTTTGTTTTGACGTTTTCAAGTGCTATGTAATAGTTTATGAAATAAACAACTTTTACTTTACTTTCATCATCATCATCATCACAGCCCCTTAACGTCCCACTACTGAGCACGAGCCTCCTCTCACATACCAAGGTGCGAGGGTATTGGGTCATACTCCACCACGCTGACCCAGTGCGGATTGGCGGAGGCAGGTGTGTGGCGTCCTGCTGTTAGAAATTTTCAAGCCGCCCATTAGGCCTCTAACATGGCTTAACGACTACCACATTTAGTAATAACCGGGACCAACGGCTTAACGTGCCTTCCGAAGCACGGAAGCGCTCGATATCAAATGCCACACAAACGGTCACCCATCCAATGACTGACCTCTGTAAACTCTGCTGTACTTCGGCGATCGTTTCCGACCACCGAGCACCGCAGAGCTAGGAGCGCTTTTATTTACTTTACTTCTTGAAAAATGTAGCTTTCTGTTACTGAATGAACTATTGGTTCAGTACTTTTGGAGCCTATTCAATGCAAACAAACAAACAATCAAATATTTTCTCTTTACAGTGTAAGTAAACGCTTTCATTCGTCGTCTGACGGTAGCTGCTTCCAGTCGGATTGACGTAATCGCGACAAACGCGCCGGGCGTAAATAGGCGTTGTGTGTACTAATCCTTACTATAGCAAAAAGGGAACAGTAAAGTATTTCTAATAACAGGAATCCCGTATTGGTCGGGCCTTATAGGCAGTGGCAGGTAGGTAAATTACAGTAAAATATACATTCATCAAATCACGCCTGTTTCCTCGAAGGGGTAGGCAGAGGCATATAATGCGCCCACACTTCGCCATTGTGTTGTTGGTCCCACGTCACGTTGGCGAGCTTATTGCAGCTTACCAGGAACTTCTCCATTTGCCATAGCCTCATCCTTTAATCTTGCAGACGAGGTTGGATTGGGCGCCAAGGATGATGGTAGGATCCCTATACAATAAAAATATTATAATTTAGTAAAAATAAAAAAATAAAATTGTCATGTTACGGCTCCGCCTCCAATGCACTGTGTAGGTTTGTCAAAAAGCTAAGAGTGTAGTAGTGTAGAGGGATCCTACCAAGACCTAAGGAGCCCAGGCTCCCACCTCACCTGCAAGTGGTGTACCTAACGAACAACTGATGAGCGCACATTTTGGTTAACGATAGGACTGACTTCGCCATCACTACAGATTTCAATAGAGAGATCTCTGTTAATCTTGACACTAGTTTTTTTAAGAATACGATTCTGGCCTTCACTATCTTTGAAGATTGAAGTTATAGATTACGTCAAAGTGACGTCTATTGGCGCCAAATGTGGTGTTAAAAAGACGTACCTCGTGTAGGCAGGAATAGACATAATTAGTTTTGGGGCAAAAAATTGGTTTTGTACGTTTCTTCGAGGTGTTTTAGGATTCCGTTCGTTTTGCCCGTAACGTCTTGGTGACAGCGCGAGCGTGAATATTTGAAATGTATTTAAATATATCTCCTCGATATTGACGGTTTTGTCTTAATGTACATTTGATACTGTTGGGAGATATTACAAGTGTTGGCACCAGTAGAATAAAGCACAGTGTTTTTTACTAGTTTTGTTTATTTTCTACCTGCTCATTAACCTTCTTGTATCCCAGGAAAAATATTAATGTATTTATTATTAAATTGAGCATTATGTCTATAATTGATTAAGTTAAGTTTCGTCTCATTTGTTTAACATTCTATCGTGGATAACGTCGCTGGTTACGCAATGAACCAAATTTTTTAAAATTAATATTATACATTATGTAACTGTTTGTTGTCCTAAATATAATAACATAAAATAAAATACTCAAATTATACATAGGAGATTTATATTGATTAATAGTAAAATTCAAATATGTCATTTCATAAAAGAAGTTGATTAATAAAAACAGTTTACTTATGAATAATGAATAATGAAATAATTTATTCACAGAAAATAGAGTAACATGAGGTGGTTTTCGTATATAATAGAACATCTATTTTGCCAAACATATTTTGTGAATATATTTTTTTGCTAATAATCCTCAAGGTTCCATGACGACTCAAGCTTGACACAATTTCATCACAACAATGCCTACAAGGCGGCGTCGTCACAGAAAGATTCTGTCGGTTCGTCCGTCACCAAGTCCACTATTAAGAGATTATCTCCGTACAAAAACTGCCGGATTACGCTGTCCTTTTCACTGCGACGCGACTGGTGTGTCGTGACAATTTGTACGCTCTGTCGCATCGTGTCGCGTCTTTTCTATTGTTGACGCTTAGGTGACTGTAAATCGGATTTCGGTCGCCTGTTCTTTTAACTTATAAACACACTAACTTTGGACTTGGCATGTAATGGCTGCCATAAAAAATCTGAGCGCTTCATATCATGATATTTGCGGACTAAGTATTTAATTTAGTTTATTGAATTTTTTGGGTAGAGAATGCATTAGGCATTAAATTCGCCTTTGTACTTTATTTATTGCGTGCAATAATGAATTCTATATTAAATATAATGACAGGACGACACATGAGCTGTACTTGGGACATCGTGCGGCAAAGCAAGCCGATATACTGCTGCAAAGGCAAAAACTGGTTGGTAAACTAAACTTATGAATTATAATCGCACTTATGAATGGATACGCTTTAATGATCTTAAGCTCATAGCTCAAGCGACTGAAATTATCTTTAAAAAAAGTTATTTTTTTCATAAACTTTATAGCACTTGAAAATGACAAAACAAAATATAAATAATAAAAACTACTACAATGAAATCACGAAGCTTAGATTCACTTAAATGCAAAAAAAATAATTTAGTGTAAGTAAATCTAAGTGCCAGTTCCGAGACACCGCTCTGAGAGAAGAACTGACAAGAAACTCACAGGCTATGCTCTTTTAAATTATCAATCATGTATATTAAACGTTAGTAAAACGGTCAAGCAAATCTTTAATAAATAACTAAAAGACAATGGCGGAACTACTCTGCCATAAAATCACATCTGCAGACATTACAAAAGAAAGAAAGGAATTAATTCCCAGCCAGGCGCCCCTTTCCCGAATTGGCACCACTCAGACGGAAACGGATGCTGAGGAGGGGACGGGAAGCGGAAACGGACCGGAAGCCGCTGACCGGACCTGACGTCACCGGCTCTCCTTATTGATTGCGGCTAATTCATTTCGTCTGCAATGTTTGTGTTAAGAGTAGTGGAGTGGTTTTCCATTTGTTTACTGACTAGCTTTCGTATGCGGCTTTGAATGCATGGGATTTCGTTTTACGTTATTTTGGTGCGGTAAAAGTATTTGGAGATAAGTACAACTTACAAAAGTACTTATATGTGTGTATTTATATGTGAAAATATAAAGAAACGTCCTTTACCAGTTTATTAAGACACCTATTAACTTAAAAATTTATATTTTTTTTGTTTTTCATGTACTCTGATTTATTTCTTATTTTGATTGCTTACAACTCTGTTTTGCATTCCAAAGCTTAGAGTAATATGAGAACAATGTTACTGGTTGTACAATTATTTAATACATTTGAGTCATATGCTGTACCTACACTAGCTTTAAGTGTTGTTAGTAATATATATTGTGTAACTGTTGTATGTTTCTAATAAATATTTTAAAAAAAGACGTATGGTCCCGGTTATACGCGGTAATCGTTTGTTAATTGACAGCTTAAATAGAATCTGAAAGCAGATCGCTTTCGCTAAATCGCTAGTCCGAGTGAAGTTTGCTCTGAATCACCTTGGATCGTGAGATGAGGTCCATGCTCAGTACTGGAACGTTGATGGACAGCTATGATGATAATGTTGGTGAAAAGTACTCTGTGTTGATCCTGACCATTTCTATGTAAGTGCCAAGTTTCTATAAATTCCTAACCACCACGCACTACGCACTGCCGAGTGCATATTGGCGCTTGCTATAATTTTCGAGTTGAATGTTAGATAGAATGTTCTAGGCCGCCCAATAAGACCTCTTACTTGTCTTTACGACCATCACATACTCTCTTCTTCAGTCGTTGCATCTGATCCTGAGAGTATTAACCTCCACGAGTCCAGTTGAGGTTGTGGGTTCAATTCCCACACAGGACAAATCGTTGTGTGCACAAACATGAAAATTAGTTCTGGTCTGGGTGTTTACATTAAGTATGTATAAACAAAATTAAAGTATGTATGTAAGTTTATCCGTTATTTAGTATCCATAACACAAGTTCTTAATGATACTTATCTTGGAACTAAATAATTGGTGCTGGTGTCATAACTATTTATTTATTTATTACTCGGTGCCTTACCAAGAACTTTATATTTGCCAGAACGTCGTCCGCTGATCGGCTGGCTATAATCAAATCGAGGGTTCCGTGCTCAAACCCGATAAGTGACAAAATTTGCGTTTTTGGGTTTAAAGCAGTACTTAAAAGAATTTATCGGTTAATTAAAAGAAATGAAACAAGGTTTACTTATTGGATTATGAAGTCCTCAGTTTTCAGTCCTCTTTTCTGAAATCGACTTATTTGATAATATCACAAGAAAAAGCGGCAGAAATTATGTATCTGATGTTGTCACTTATCGGGTTTGAGCACGGAACCCTCGAAATATGCTTCCGTGTGTTTATTTTTTTGTGTTTGTATTTGTGTGCGTATGTGCGTATAATCGTGTGTTACTGTTTAAATATAAATCGAGTTCATAGCGGTACATTAAAATGCTGCTGATTGATTAAAATGATGCTATGAGTGTCTAAAATAATAACAACAAAAAAATTAATACAAAATCTGGTTACCAAAAACGAACACTTGTCACAAGCCATACTTTTATAATCCATATTATAAACTAACAAATACAAAAGCAAATAAAATACGCATCTGATACCATTAATGGCGATATTGTAATCAGATAAAAACGTTATCATAATTCCGTGAACACACTATCGTTTAGGACAAACAACGTTGAAAGCATACTTAAAGCCTGTGTTAATGTAGCTCTAGAGTGATATCGTTTACAAGGGGGAAGAACTCCATAACTATATATTGATCTAGAAATAAGTATAAGAATAGAAGTAAATAATTATCTCATCATTTCAGTCCCACTACTGAGCATGAGCCTCCTCTCACATACCAAGGTGCGAGGGTATTGGGTCATACTCCACCACTCTGACCCAGTGCGGATTGGCGGAGGCAGGTGTATGGCGTTCTGCTGTTCGAATTTTTCAAGCCACCCAATTAGGTCTCTAACATTGCTTAACGACGACCACATTTAGTGATAACCGGGACCAACGGCTTAACGTGCCTTCCGAAGCACGGAAGCGCTCGATAGCAAATGCCACACAAACGGTCACCCATCCAAGGACTGACCTCTGTAAACTCTGCTTTACTTCGGTGATTGTTTCCGACCACCAAGCACCGTGGAGCTACGAGCGCTAATAATTATCTATTGACTAGGATATAAGAAGGCAATCTGGCTTCCTAATAAAGATTGCCATAGTACATAAAAGCTTAATATGCTTTTCGAGGCACACAGCAAGCGACAATTACGTAAATAACTTTAATAACACAAAGTCAGTGCGCAACACCCTCTAAATTGCAGCCTACTGGTATAACCACTGGGCTATCGCTGCTATAAATTTAATACACCTTCCTATTATCCCAGGTCCTTTAAGCGGGGCGTGAAACGGCATTTTAGCAGGCCGTCATGAGTGGGTGCGCTTTGTACCGTGCTTATTTCGCGGTATGATGAAGCGCTTTAATTTTTTTTTGGACTGCATCCACTGCTTACCGTTAAAACATTAAAAAAAATGAGAATGAGTTGTGATGAAAATATTAAATTCCCCTCCTTTAACTCCATTAAATTCTCAATAAAGATGTGGGACTATACTAAGGTCTGACATGGACTTCTTGAGAGAATTTGAAAAGTGATGTTGCACTGTTTTGTTTTAGTTACCAACACTCATATACGTTTACAAACACTAATCCACAGATATTACACATTAATGTTCAAAATATAAGAAATTGTAGACCGCTATGCCGCTTCACTTTCCTGCCAAGAAGTCCGGCCCAAACATGTGAACTTGTAATGTTTTAAAAATAAACATTTTTCATCTTCATATTTTTTATATTTAGGTACATGTAACGACGACTATTGTGCCATGTTTTTATATTTGCCAGAGCCTCGTCCGTTATTTGGCAGGTGCACCACTTGCAGGTGAGGTTGGCTTGGGCTCCAAAGATGATCATAGGATCCCTATACACCAAAATAAAAAATAATTTATTTCGTTTTTCCATTTTCACGACTTCAGGACCGGAGTTCGGGTATATTGCGTCGACGCAATATCGATCGTCAATTTTGTGACAAACATCGATTTACAAAAAGTCAAAAGTCTTTGTTAAAGTTAACATGTAAGTGACTTCTAGCGGTGTTTAACCTCATGTTAATAACTTTTAACAAGTCCTAACTTAATTAGAGCAATCCTAACATAGCGAGAGGTTACTGAGCGTGAGATGGAGTTCTTATGAACTCGTTGTTAACTAGTTAGTTAATGCACTTGGACAACACTACCAGTTGTTGAACTTAGATATTAAGTTACAACAAGGTTATTATGAAGATTTTACGGAGGCAGTTACAATAAAATACGTATTTAAGCACACATTATGAATGATATCGGCAGTCTAATTTTTAAACTGCTTATGTACCTTTAAGCAAACTTTATAGGAGTGAAAACTGTTTTGTTTTTATAGTTAAAGCATATAGGTGTTAAATAATTTATTGATTCAGGCGTTACTTTGCGGAAATCCATTGTAAGCAAGTGATGGATAAAAAGTATCTTGGTAACAATTCTCGCGCTACTATAATTTCCCGAAAAATCGAGAAGATTCAGAGAGTGTACTCTCGTTTCAGCGTTGGTCGTGAAGACATCGTTGTTCTGAGGCTGCCATCTTACCTGAAGATGCCCTGTGTAAGGGCGAAACACGTGTTGTGTTGAATAGTTTCTCGATTTTTCGGGAAATTATAGTAGCGCGGGCATTGTTACAAAGATATTTTTAATCCATCACTTGCATATAGGTGTTATTCCATTTCGTTCATAATTAATTAAATATTAATTTATGGGACTTGAGAGATATAACCTTCGATAGATCTCGAAATTATACATTAGATGGCATTAAAAGTATTTTTTTTTTTACTTTTTAGAGTGATGCAGTTTGATAATTACACTGACGATATGTACAACAGTCAAAGTCAAATAAAATAGGTCGGCCTTAGGCTGTATTAATTATTATCCTCCATTAAGTTTGTGTAAAGTTAGGCTGTGTCCCCAGTAAGCAAACTGTTAGCGGCCTACTGAGTTTGCGGCGCCGCGGCGTACCGATTAGTACGCCCTTCCATATACTTGAAATGGAGTGTCCACAGTCTGCTAGTTTTGCGCTCACTATACGCAGTTTGCAGCGTCGGTCTCTCAGTCTTGCAACTCAGTCGGCCGCTAACAGTTTGCCTACTGGGGACACGGCCTTAATTATAAATAGTGACTATTAGAATTTTCAGATCACTTTTTTATGAGAAAAAGGCATTTATCAAAACGAATATTTGTAATAGTATAATGAAACAAAGTCACTTTAATTTAAAAGCTTTTGATATAAAATATTTTTTTTTAAATTAAATTATGGACTTACTCGATTAGAGTAGTTGCCAGTGTCAAGTAATTAGATATTTCAAGTTATTTCCAACAATGTGCAGCGTTTTCGTCATTTAGTCACAGTTAAAGTCTTGTCAAGTAAAGTCTGTCACAGTCAAGTCAAAGTCCTGCTCCAGTAAAGTAGTGGAGACCTTACTATAGAGGGCCTACTCTAATTCAACGAAAACGATAATTCGTTATACCTATCTCTTTCACTCTCGGGGTATATCATTATCGAGGGAAAGAGATGGACATTATCGAGTGAAAGTTTCGTTTCCGTTGAATTGAAGTAGGCACTCAGGTTTTTTTTTTTTAAAAAAATTCTATTCAATTACATAATTCAAAATCATTTATTTAAGTTTGGCTTAAAAGAGCTCTTATGAAAGTCAAAATGAAAAAACCAACGCCCCCATTCACTGCGGGCAAGAAAATCGTCAAGGTTAGTATTTTCTCCCGCTAGTTACAAGAAAATGTACTTAGTAGTAAAACAATTTTACAAGTCTACAGAAACCTGTGTTCTGCAGTCACAAGATTTAAAATATAAGAAGCAAATAACTCTTTTTTATGTTATACGAGCATGATTATGATTAAACATAGCAGACATGAGCAGACCAGTCCCCACTGGCGGCACCCGTTTACGAGTAGGTATGACGCATGAACCAGCCATCGATTCGTTAACCTTTAACTCGATTCAAACCCACTTGGGATATGTCGTAAATTATATTAATAACTTCTAAAACCGTCTGTAAGTATGTAAATCCGACTCGCGCTTGCCCACTTTTTTTAATTAACATCTGCACTAACAAGCTTTTTAGAACTTCCTTCCTTAACAAGCCTCCTTATTGCGAATCCTTGTCCCGTATCTCACCTCATCCTTATTTTTAGAACGAAAAAGGTTGGCATACTTTAAGAACTTTTTTCTATAGATCCGCATCTGCTGCCCTCGAGATAACTTTATCTGAACTTCGCTTTATCTGTGGCACGTAATGACGTTTGAACATTTGGCGCCAAAGTTCTTTTGTTTTTTTCACTAGCTGCTGTAACCTCACACGACGCCATTGACGGTAACGAGGTCGTTAAAAGTAAATTAACGAATAGTTTACTTACATCAAGTACCTACTTTAGTTTTTAAGTTAAAGCTTAAAAGTGATGTATAGAGCCATAATGGTTGGCTTGAGCGTTTTACTGACGCAATAATCTTCTAAAAATTACAGTTTATACCCGGCGCTAAATATCGCACATTAACATTTGAAAAATAATAACTGAAATTCAGTCAGTCGTCGGAAGATTTTTAGTGGGTATTACTGTCGTGTCTGCCGGTGGTGAGTCCCACACCCCCTTTTGGTCCCCCTTTGGCCGGAAGGTGCAGGATATGATGATGATGAATCATTGAAAAAGTAAAGTGGTTTACAGCTGTAAAGAGTTCACGGAGGAATCAAAACAATAAGTTAATTAACTCGGAATATTGAAAATTCTGAAATAGGTAGGTACACTAAATCTAGTAAATTAATGGACATGGATCAATTTGGTCGGAAATGCGATGATTGCCGATGTGCAATATTTACCGCCGAGTAACATATTACCTTTGAAAAGATAATTGTTTTTTTGCACTATGCTAAATTTTTAAAAAAAAATCTAATTAAATGTAGTTCTTTCATACACTGATTAAACATAATTGTTCATATTTTGATACAAAAACCTTAACCCTGCAAATGACGACGGGTAAAAAAACCGGTAATTTATTTAATAATTTTACTGCAATATTTCTTTAAAGTAACAAATTACTCGACGATAAATTCCACAACATTACGGCCTGCGCCACCGCCGCACGAAATACAAAATAACACGACAACCACGGCTCGCGATCAAATAAATACAAGACGCGATTAATCAAAAACAAACCACCTAAAACATGAAAGATTAACATGGCGAGATTAACAAAAATAAAACCAGAAAAAAGAGCTTACGGACCAAAACCATAAATCATGCTCATTATATTCGAACCGGATTATTTTTTACCGAAGGAAATGTTCAAAAAAGCATCAAAAGGCTATAGGGGGGCGCCATTTTGGAAGGGAGCAGCAGTGGAAGGCGTGAAAATTTAAAAGCTATCGACCTATGAGCGATGCGAGTTTAGATAGGCGTTGTAACTTTCGACCAATAGGGAAAGAGGAACGTCCGCTCATGCGCTTTTGAGTCGATCCATAGAATTATAGCTATCGTACGGCAGTATGGGCTCGGCCACTGCCGTGAGGAAACGCGCGTGACTTTTGTTTTTTTTTAATCATACGATGGCAAAGTGGCTTGGATCGAAAAAAAGTCGGAATCTTTTGCTTTAAATTTTAGTGTAATCAGTTATCTTGTGATAAAATAATCAAGTGTTCTTACAATTTCGTTATAATATGCTATAAAAGTGTTCAATTGTGAAAAAACTGGTAACAAAAGAATTTGCGTCACAAAAGTACAAATCTATTTACAATTATAAGATCGAGGCGTGTTACCGCCGGTTTCTGGTCGGGGAGCCTCGTGGTCGGAGAGATTGCTTCAGGCATGGTGATGGCCAGCGGTGGTGGTGGCGGGCTGGTCCAGTCCCCACCCGAAATGATGCACCATCACAACATTATGGACACATCTTCGCACGTGGAAATGATGCCAAGTAAGTATTTTTATGAACATTTGAAATCATTAATCAGGTATGTTCTAAGTAATACTGTCAAAATAAAAAAGCATAATTTTAAAAACAAATTCTTATGAGCATTTAGTGATTTCGTTTAAAAAAATCTCTAAAAATTTTTTCTTTATTAAGTATTTAAAAAATCTTTAAAAAATGGTTGCCTGTAAAGTCGTTTTTACGGGCGAAGATTTTACGTGACAACGTCTTTTTCTCGGTAGAATATTTATTGATATGAATATAATTAAATTGCACAATAGGAACAAGGAATTCTAGTGCTGCGCGCGCGGCAGACCGATCATAGTTGAGTGGGAGAGAGACGCAAGGCATTCGCCGGGCCTCTCTCTCGTTCGGTGACTCATCGTAACGTTACCGAGCGTTACACTTTTTCATAAGTGACTCCCAGCCGCAACCTAATTTAAGACGTTGTCACGTCAAAATGATAACCTACGTTTTAATTACATCATCGATTGTACTGTCAGAATAAAAAAAATTAAAAAACATTGCTACTTCTTTTTTGTGAGTTATTAAAACAATACCCCACTGGTATTCCTAATTTTTTTACTTATTTTGACGTGACAACGTCTTAAATTAGGTTGCGGCTGGGAGTCACTTATGAAAAAGTGTAACGCTCGGTAACGTTACGATGAGTCACCGAACGAGAGAGAGGCCCGGCGAATGCCTTGCGTCTCTCTCCCACTCAACTATGATCGGTCTGCCGCGCGCGCAGCACTAGAATTCCTTGTTCCTATTGTGCAATTTAATTATATTCATATCAATAAATATTCTACCGAGAAAAAGACGTTGTCACGTAAAATCTTCGCCCGTAAAAACGACTTTACAGGCAACCATTTTTTTTTTTTAGTACGTACTTATTTTTTACTACATTTTTTATTTGATTATAACTGTCAGAATAATAACAACAAAATCTTAGAAACATAAACGTTAATTGTATTTATTTTTATAAATTTACTTCATTGAAACAAAAATTTTACGTCAAGGATTCAAACTTTATTTCCAAATTGTAAAACCAAGTACCTACATATTATTTTCACAGTTATTTATTTTTTAAATTACTTTTACTCTCAAAACAGTGACACAATTTTTTTTAAACTTACATAAATGGTGGTTGCATTTAATTTTTGTTTTAAATGATTCTATTTTTTTTAAAATTAGATCGGATCATCTGTGATATACATAATAAGTGGATACCTTGTCAGATTTATTTAACATTAGTAGTATTTTATGAAGTTTCGAACCCCCGAAAAACATAAAATTAGTTTTTATTTTACCAAGTGATGTTCATCAGATGGTAACTGTCAACTTAAATGTCAAAACATATAATTGTCAAAAGTATCATCAAATACAAAAACCTGGTTCTGGCACCAAGTTACTACTGGTCACCTCAAGACAAGAAACTCAAATTTAATTTTTTTTTTATTGCTTAAAAATATGATGAAATGTTGTTAATCGTAGGTACCTATAATCCTACAGTTACAAGGTAAGGTATATATAACTAGGTAAATCCTGATAAGTTGTCAGAAGAAATTTTTACTAAAAATAAACCTGTCCGCGGTATTCTGAACCCATGATGACCCAATGCAGGCTACCGCGGACGGGTTGATTTTTTCTATTAAAAAAAAAGAAAAAAAGAAGTAATCCAAATTCAAATTCATATTCATTTATTCAAGTTTGGCTTAAAAGAGCTCTTATGAACGTCAAAACTTAAAAACTAGCGCGGGAGCGTAAAAGAACGGGCAAGAAAATTGTCAAGGTTAGTTTTTTCTCCCGCCAGTTACTCCAGAGTCACTTAAAGCGCGTTGTATCCATAAACAAAAACAAAATATAATAATTGAAAAACAACTGTAACGAAATGCGTTTAATCTCTTAACCTCTCCACTAACCAATAAATACAAAGTAGCAACCCCGAAAGGGAACGACTGATTGATTTATAAATTGAGGGGGTCGCATCCAAAGGGGGTATTATTTTTGCTAATGCAACCGGGACGGCCATTTTAGGGTTAGCCGAAGATTTATTTGCTCAGGGTTGCGTGTGGGACTATACGGACGGTCGTAGGGTTAACTGGAGGTAGTGATTACTCGTCCGGTTTTAATTTACGGACTTTTTAATAAAAAAATTCTTGTGCCAGTTCTTCTTACAGAGCGGTGGCTCGGAACTGGCACTTAGATTCACTTTCACTTAAATATTTTTTGTTTTTTTATTGTTTTGTTGCATGTAAGTGAATCTAAGCTTCGTGATTTCAGTTTGATAATATTTCGATTGTTTTTTATATTTCTATTTAATTTTAACGTTGTCAAGTACTATGTAATAGTTTATGAAATAAATGATATTTGATTTTACAAATTAACGCTAACGAAACGAATGTCACGGTCAACTTGAGATCTGCTAATGTACTTATTCATGACAATTATTATCTAGCTATACGAGCCGGTAGCAGTGAGAGCTATCTTAATAAAGTTTAATCTTTACAGCTGTTATTAAACAGAGCGGCACACATAAAAGTTTAAATTAACAACAGCTTGTGTATTTTAGTTGTAATATAATATTTGAACTGTGTTATGGTGAAAGTTGTCAGTAAAAGTTACTATAAAGTAACAGTAATAATAAATACTCTTTTACAATTACACCAATTATTTAGTTCCTAGATAAGTATCACTAAGAACTTGTGTTATGGATACTAAAGAACGGATAAACATGCTTAAATACTTTTTTTTTATAAATTAATACTTAATATACATAGAAAAACACCCAGACCAGAACAAATATTCATATTCATGCACACAAAAAATTGTCCTGTCTGAGAATCGAACCCACGAACTCTGGAGTGAAGTGCAGGTATATTGACCTCCACGCCATATCGGTCGTATCTCTAAAACGAGTAGTAAGTAAGGCTCTTTAGAAAGAAAGAAAGTAAGTACACAAAAAAGAAACGATTAAATTTACACAAGCAAAATACAACATTTAAAACATGCACTGTCGGACACCATAGGATGTCACGACGCTGATCTTCCGTGGACACCTAGGCTTAAAAAGATGGACACTGGTTTTAAAGGAATGGCAACGCGCTTTAAGTGACTTTGGTTTGGCAAGAGTTTAGCTTATTAAACGCCCACACTTTACCAGTTATATTGCTGGTCCCACGTAGTAGGTGGCGAGCCTATTGCCGCTTACCGGGCACTGTTATGTTCGCAAGATCCTCGTCCGGTGATCGGCAGGTGCAGGTGAGGTTGGCTTGGGTTCCTTAGCTAGATTCTTGGTAGACTCCTCATACACCCAATTATGCAATTAAAATCGTCGGACAAACACCAAAGTAAAGCAAAGTTTACAGAGGTCAAGAGTTACGGATAGGTGACCGTTTTTATGGCAATTAATCATCTGCATTGGGTCAGGGCGGTGGAATATGACCTCAATTTCTGGTTTGTAAAAGGAGGCCCGTGCTTAATAGTAAGATATTTATGAGAAGCCCTGTCATTATAACAAGTAATATAAAAAAAACAATGTCATACTTTTTCCAAAGTTAAGAAACCTGTTTCCATACAAAATCGAAATCCCATTGTTTCATCCAAAATGAAAATCGTACAAAAATTCTTCACAGCGTAAAGAGGTATGGAAAATATTGGCAAGTAGTCACTTAAGGCGCTTACGACAGCTAAATTTATAAAAAATACAGTAAACTGACATTCTAAAAAAAAGCTAGATTGTGCATCAAAAATACTGAATAATAATAAATAAATACACCAATTATTTAGTTCCAAGATAAGTATCATTAAGAACTTGTGTTATGGATACTAAATAACGGATAAACATACATAATTAATTTTTTTTGTAAATACATACTTAATATACATAGAAAAACACCCAGACCAGAACAAATATTTATATTTATACAAACAAATATTTGTCCTGTGTGGGAATAGAACCCACGACCTTAGGAGTGGAATGCGGGTATACTCGCCACCACGCCATATCGGTCACCTAATTTCCATATAAGGTGCTCGTTCAGTACAATGCTAATGTATTCATGACAATTTAATTTAAACCTTATTTGGTTAGGTTGGAAATTTAGTTCTTATGATTTAAACGTTAAATGTATCGGGAATCCTACCAAGACCCAAGGAGCCCAAGCCAACCTCACCTGCAAGTGGTGCACCTGCCGATCAACGGATGAGGCTCTGGCTAACATAACTGTGCCCGGTAAGCGGAAATAGGCTCGCCACCTATTACGTGAGACCAACTATATATTTGGTGAAGTGTGCGTATAATATGCCTCTGCCTACCCCTTCGGGGAAAGAGGCGTGAATGTATGTAAGTATGAACGTTACATACAACTCAATTAATAACAACTTAAATTTAAAAAGCAAATCTGTTTTCTATCAACGTTTTATGTACATACATGGAATTAATTATATTATTATGTCACTAATTTATTTATTTATTTATTCAAACACAAAACAAATTGCAACTTATGCTAACAAAGTAAAAACAAATTAAATACATTTTTAAACTAAATTACACTTCAAACTATGTGTTCATACATAAAAACCATGTTTAAGACGGGTAGATTAACAATATGTCGTAAGAGTAATTAAATTAAAAATTATTGTCTATATATAAAAAAATAAGTATAAAAAGGATTAAAAAAAAAAGGATGACATACTAATACAACAAAATTGAATTCAGAGGGATCCATGAAGGTACCTGGCATGAGGAAGCATTTCCCCCATGGAGGATACCTTTGACAGTTTTTCTGAAATGATTCAGTTTTGGTCGAAAAATATCAATATCTTGATGTATTAATGACATTTTGTTATAAGTTCGAGCCATTCGTACTAGTGGGTTAAAATATGATATATTTTTTTTTTAGATATCCAAAACAAAAACATTAATTGTGTTAGATCTGCGGGCACTAAATTTAAAGCTGCTTATTTCAAACTATCTTCTATCTCGTAACATATTAGAATAAAATAGTTAGATGTATGTATAAATACGGTAAAGAATTATATTGGTAATGACATTTTCTCAATTTTATGTAAAATGTATGATACAGACCTTAACTTAGTATCTAATGCTTAATTTTTTTATAGTTATGGCCAATGAAGTATTTCTTTTCGTCTTTTAAACTTGAAAATATTACAACTGAGAAAAATAAAATAATATGTATCAAACGACGTATGTAAAGTAAAGTAAAAAAAAAATATATATTTTGTAAACTATTATACATAGTACTTGAAAACGTCATGATTACAAATGAAAAAAAAAACAATCGAAATAATATTACACTAAATCACGAAGCTTCGATTCACTTACATGCAACAAAACAATTTAAAAACAAAAAATCTAAGTGCCAGTTCCAAGCCACCGCTCTGTAAGAAGAACTGTCAAGAAACTCACAGGCTATGCTCTTTTAAATATGGCCATTAGTTTGGTACTAGAATTACAATCTTCATTTGTCTGTGAAGCTATACAATGCAACATAATATAACAATATTCAATGCAACATAATATAACAATAACAATGTAAGTAATTAACTATGCAAAAGCCCCTACATGTCACGAGGTATATATAGTTATTAAATAAGTGTTTCTGTTTCAATAGGCATAGACAGGCGATGAAAGTGTCAATATTATTTACAAAAATCAGTTAAAATCCATATCGTTCTTGTTTTGGGTATTGAGGTAATTTATTTTAAGTTTGTATTTTTTTTCAATTTAGCTTAGTGTTTTATGTGCCTTGCCAAACAAACAGTGTGAAAAGCTTATTAATAGTTTATTAGTATCAATAAAAACATTTTGCTTTTGGCCAATTACAGATGCAACTTGCTCCTTAAGCCATAAGCACTGAATTACTTGTGAGATTTATTTACTTTTATTCAAATGAAAATTAAATTTTATGGTAACTAATTAAATAAATATTTCTGACACTTACACCAATTATTTAGTTCCAAGATAAGTATCATTAAGAACTGTGTTATGGATACTAAATAACGGATAAACATATATAAATAGGTACTTTTTTTTTTGTAAATACATACTTAATATACATAGGAAAACACCTAGACATTTTCATCCACACAAAGATTTGTCCTGTGTTGGAATCGAACCCACGACCTCTGGAGTGAAGTGCAGGTATACTGACCTTCACGCAATATCGGTCGTCAAAACCATGGTGTTATGCGCCTTAAGTGTGCCAAATGCCAGTGGCGGCTTATTTGCCTCTTAGCGTGCATTTTATTGCGTTGCAGTTGCTGCGTTGCGACGCGCTAAGTGCCCGCGCACACCGATGCCTGTTCAGGGCTCACGTGCATACCTAACTATGGAATTTACCAACTATAATGTATCGTCGCTTAGCTAACAATACCGCGCATGTCGGAAATTGGTAATATCTTCTATATAATTACTACATAGAATAAATCTCTTGTGTATGTTTTCCTATGTAAAAGATTTCAACGAATGTTTTACTGAGTTTGTTTTTTCTTTTAAATGATGGCTTCGTGCGTCTAGCACATCTAGCCAGTGTTAAGTGAGTGATATATTAATAATATATAATTCATAGTAAATGAGAATGAGTGATGATAAAGATGATAAATGGTAAATGAGATACCCTCCCCTAAGCCCCTTGAGTCCTCAGTAAAGATGTGGGACTATACTGAGATCTCACATGGACTCCTTGAGAGAATATGAAAAGTGATGTTGCACTGTTTTGTTTGATTTACCAACGCTCATATACGTTCACAAACACTTAACGGTTAATAATCCACCGTTATTACCCATTAATGTTAGAAATATCACAAATTTTAGAAAATAAAACAAAACTGCAGACATGACGCTTCACTTTCCCGCCAAGAAGTCTCTTTGACTGAGTTTGTTTTATAAAGTACATATGTCAAATGGTTTTTTTTTAAACATTATTTATCCCAAATTATTGCTCCGTGCCTCATAAAGTCATGATATATTTGTTTATCATAAACATCTATGGCAGTCGTTTTCGGCCTTCTAACAGACTGACAGCTGGTTTAACCATAGAATGATGTTTCCCTCTGGGTTGCGGAGGTTAGACGGCAGTCGCTCTACGTAATAACTGAAATTCAGTCGAATCCGGTTGAACCAGTGAGCTGACTCTGGGCCCTAAGCTTAAGTCTAGGGCAACCGAGTTATTGCTACATATGATGATGAAATCTTGCGCCAAATGGTTAACTACTACATTAATGATATATTGGATGAACGTTACTTAATTAAATATACATACACATACGACGACCGATATGGCGTGGTGGCGAGTATACCCGCATTCCATTCCTGAGGTCGTGGGTTCGATTCCCACACAGGACAAAGATTTGTGTCTATAAATATGAATATTTGTTCTGGTCTGGGTTTCTATATATATTAAGTATGTATTTACAAAAAAAAAAAATAGTATTTACGTATGATATCCGTTATTTAGTATCCATAACACAAGTTCTTAATGATACTTATCTTGGAACTACATAATTGGTGTAAGTGTCAGAAATATTTATTTATTTATTTTTATATAGTATACATAGCATACACATATATATAGTGATAAATTAGCAAATATAGTTTAAGAAAAGATCCCATAAAGAATATAATATTACTATTTTTGGTTTTTATTTTATCATGCAAACTATCAAAATACTGACAGACATAAAACATTTAAACGCTGTTATTTTGCATGTCATATCCATAAAAAAAGACTGAACGAAATTCATCAAAGATATATTTTTAAAGCGTAAACGTGACATCGTTGAAAGTTTGAATAAATTAAACTGAAAAAAGTATCTCCGGGTCAGGTAAGCCTATGGTGGGTATACCATAAAACCGTAGACCACCACAGTTCTGGTTTATGGCACTGCCGACAGTAGCTCGCACCTAATAAGGGTGCTCCTGTGATAACGACCCTAAATAACCGCCTAGCTACGATTTTTTTTGTAGTAAATGCCTACGTTTTTATGACATTAACTATAACTAATACATCATTATTATACTAATATTATATTAGGTGTATCCTGCCTAGATCTGAGGAGTCCTTTTTTTATTTACGACGCTAACAAAATAATAAATAAATAAATAATAATAATAAAAATTTTCTCGTACAATCACACCAATTATTTAGTTCCAAGATGATCACTAAGAACTTGTACCAAACTAATGGACATATTTAAAAGAGCAAAGCCTGTGAGTTTCTTGCCAGTTCTTCTTACAGAGCGGTGGCTCGGAACTGGCACTTAGATTCACTTACACTTAAATATTTTTTGTTTTTAAATTGTTTTGTTGCATGTAAGTGAATCTAAGCTTCGTGATTTAGTGTAATATTATTTCGATTGCTTTTTTTTTTTTCATTTGTAATCATGACGTTTTCAAGTACTATGTATAATAGTTTATGAAATAAATAATTTTTTACTTTACTTTACTTTACTTTACTTGTGTTATGGATACTGAAGCACGGATAAACATACTGAAATACTTTTGTTTTGTAAATACATACTTAATATACATAGGAAAACACCTAGATCAGAACAAATATTCACGTTCATGCACACAAAGATTTGTCCTGTATGGGAATCGAACCCACGACCTCTTGAGTGAAGTGCAGGTATACTGACCTCCACGCTATATCGGTCGTCAAAACGCCTTTACGCACTGCCTCCCGGCCAAAGGGGGGACTGAGAGTGGATTGTGGGGCTCACTGCGGCAGACGCGACCGTCAGCAGTCCTGACCACTGAAATCCAAGAGTTCAAGCCAACCTCACCTACAAGTGGCGCACCTGCCGATCAACGGACGAGGCTCTGGCGAACATAACAGTGCCCGCAAAGCGGCAATAGGCTCGCCACCTATTACGTGGGACCAACAATATAAATGGCGAAGTGTGAGCGTATAGTATGCCTCTGCCTACCCCTTCGGGAAAACAGGCGTGACATTATGGATGTAGTAATGTATGTATGTAATATTATAAAGATTTGTTTATAAGACATTGGGCTTGCCACATATTACGTGGGCCCCACAATGTAATTGGCGAGGTGTGAGCGTATAGTATGCCTCCGCCTACCCCTGGGGGGAAACAGGCGTGATTGCATGAAAAATTATTTGTTTGCATATAACATGGTATAATAGTTGTTGTTACATTTAAATATACAGTCTCATATTTATATGTAATAAAGATATGTCGCATATTTTTACCAAGATAGCGTAAAAATATTTTACAAAAAGTATAACTGCACTTTGCTCTTGGTCGTAGGTTGCATTCCCACACAGAACCATATATTTGTGTACATGAAGATAAATATTTTTCTGGTCTGTGTGTTTTTCTATGTATATTAAGTATAAATATATACAAAAAAAAGTTTAATGTATGTTTATTCGTAATTTAGTATCCATAACACAAGTTCTTAATGATACTTATCCTGGTATTAATAATGAGTATAATTGTCAGAAAATTTTAATGAAATTAAAAAAGTATCCGATTAAAATATCATTAGTTTTTATGTTTAGTGTACAATAAAGTATTCATTCATACATTTATTTATACGCACATACTTTTATTTATACGCACATACTTTTATTTATATGCACATACTTTTAATTATACGCACATACTTTTATTTACCTATACGCACATATTTTTATTTTAGTAATCTGAGCAGAAATATAGTAGGATTACTTATCACTTAGAATTGCATAAAAATACTCCAATTTTACACAAACTGTATACACTTTTTTATACTAACCCGCTTATTTCTTACATTATAATAATTTAGAAAACAATTACTTGCTCATGGTTTTTAACTTCATAGTGTGCGGCAGACGCATTAATTTAGGTCTTTACTATGATTTAAAGACTTATTTTCAAGTCATTAATTAGCAAAAAACAAACCTAATTATCGCGGTATCATGTCTTACGTATGCAAAGATGCCGCCCAGAGTTAGGGTTGGCAACAGAAGTTTCATAAAATGTTATAATGTAGTTCTTATTTTTTTATTTTTTTTTTTAGTTTGTATGACATTATAAATGTATGTAAGTTATTTAAACAAATAATTATAAAAAACACTTTTTTTGAAATAAAAGCTACTTACAACTATTATCTGTGGAATTAACACAAATTTGAGTTTGTGTTTAGAATAACAATATGTAGAAAAAAGAAAATAATTTTATTCAGTACCACATACATAAGTTCTAATAAAAAAAATCGATTAAAAATTTAATGAAACAAAAAGCTTGCAATAAATAATACTTAATACATAAAGCAAGAGAAATAATTACAAAATATCACACTCATTAATTGTTAAAATTGAAAACGTGTTGAAATTGTAAGTTTAGGAATAAAATGTTATGACCTGAATAATAGCTGGTCTAACAAAAATAGGAATTAGAAGTTGACAACCCTACTAGCACACTGCGTGGGATCCCAATGAGCCGTAGACAAAAATGATGGAGAAAATGAACGATTCGCGTAATTAAGCATTTATTTATCTTTGTTCTATCGTGACTGGAGATTTTATTATAGCTATCAATATATTAATGGGAAACCTGCAATAATAAAAAAATAGAGGTTCCGCCTTAGGAGATCACTGCTGAAAATTGCGCATGCTTAATGAAATAGTGCCTTACTAAAAAAGACGATTTTTGGGACATCACAAAAGAAGATCTTTTTAAGAATACTTGTCTTACTTGTAAGCGCATTAAATTGATACTGATTTATTAATTAGTAATTCTGATTGGGTTTTGAACGTTTGATTAACATTGATTCGATCTCAGTAAGAAATAGAAAGACTGTAATAAGTACGTAACTCAAACCTGACCTATCTATTAATGGGTCGATGTTCCTTTAAGCATGCGATTGGTACGCTCCCGATGTAGTATGACGCTGCTGCCCATCATCCGGTAGGATTTCTCTTCGTCGACTCTTACCCCGTGGGATGAGAGGGGGTGACACTATTCTAGGCCGAAACAACACGGCTGTATTTACTAATATAATATATAATATAATATAATATATATATTTGACGACCGATATGGCGAGGAGGTCAGTATACCTGCACTTCACTCAAAAGGTCGAATTCAGGTTCATGCACACAAATCTTTGTGTGCATGAACATGAATATTTGTTCTGGTCTGGGTGTTCTCCTATGTCTTAAGTATTGTATTTCCAAAAAAAAAGTATTTAAGTATGTTTGTCCGTTATTTAGTATCCATAACACAAGTTCTTAATCGACGACCGATATGGCATGGTGGCGTGTATACCCGCATTCCACTCTTGAGGTCGTGGGTTCGATTCCCACACAGGACAAATATTTGTGTGTATAAATATAAATATTTGTTCTGGTCTGGGTGTTTTTCTATGTATATTAAGTATGTATTTACAAAAAAAAAAAAGTATTTATATATGTTTATCCGTTATTTAGTATCCATAACACAAGTTCTTAATGATACTTATCTTGGAACTAAATAATTGGTGTGAGTGTCTGAAATATTTATTTATTATTTTATTTAATGATACGGAACTAAATAATTGGTGTGATTGTAAGAGAATATTTATTTTATTTATTTATTTATATACCTACTAAACCATGACTTAAAAAATAAAAACTAAAGTTAACATATGCATTACTAGCATAAACTTTAACTATCTAAGCTCCCGGCTTTTATCGTGTTATTTTATTACTAAAACACCTTTAAAAGGGGTGTACGAGTACGCGCTAAATGAACATATGTTTGACTGATATCACTATCAACATACAAACATACGAACACACAGTAGTACTTACTTGTAATAGATAATTTTATTATCTCTGTTAGTTTTTAAGTGTATTTATGTAACAAACTTATGGCGGGGAAGACATAAATAAAAATATAATATTATAAATAAATACAAATATTTTTCCGACAATTACACCAATTATTTTAGTTCCAATTATCATTATGAACTTGTGTTATGGATACTAAATAAGGGATAAACATACATAAAATCTGTTTTGAAATGGTAAATGAGATTCCTGCCCTAAACTCCTTGAGTACTCAGTAAAGATGTGGGACTATACTAAGATTTCACATGGACTTTTTGAGAGAATTTGAAAAGTTAGGTTATATCGTTTTATTCATTTAACCACACTAGTGTACGTTCACAAGCACTTAACGGTTAATAATCTACCGTTATTACACATTAATGTTAGAAATAATACAAATTTTAGACAACAAAACAAAACTGCAGACATGACGCTTCACTTTCCCGCCAAGAAGTCCATTTTCTTCTTTATTTTAAATAATGGCTTCGTGCGTCTAGCACATTTAGCCAGTGTCAAGTAAGTGATATATTAATAATATATAATTCATAGTAAATGAGAATGAGTGGTGATAAAGATGATAAATGGTAAATGAGATACCCTCCCCTAAGCCCCTTGAGTCCTCAGTAAAGATGTGGGACTATACTGAGATCTCACATGGACTCCTTGAGGGAAATTTGAAAAGTGATGTTGCACTGTTTTGTTTGATTTACCAACACTCATGTATGTTCACAAACACTTAACGGTTAATAATCTACCGTTATTACACATTAATATTCAAAATATCACAAATTTTAAAAAATTAAACAAAACTGCACACATGACTCTTCACTTTCCCGCCAAGAACTCAATAACAATAATATAAACTGAAGAAATTATATTTTTCTTTTCCTAACTCTAAAGAGGTGTTCAAGAAAAAAACAGTATGGCGGCCTCGCACTTCATAAATCGGTCGCGTTCAGAACATTTTATCCGACTTATCTGTCGGATCTCTTTTATCCCGGCTTTATCTGCTCATCTCCTGGTGACTTCCGACTGTGGAGGCGCCTCGCTCCTCTAATAGATAATTAAAATACTTGATACCGGAAAATAAGAGTGTTGATAACGTATTTAATTTAAAAAAGAACTTTATAAGTTTAAAGTTTTTGTTTAACAAAGTAGATAGTTTGATAGGAAGATCAAAGACATATCAAAACAGGTAAAACTTATTCTGGTAAAAAACTCATTGATAAATATGTAGATAAGTTTTTAAAACTTTTAATTTCATTTACCAAGACTTTTTGGTACAGTAAATTTTGCATACATTCACCAAAAAAGTTTGCATCGCCTAAACCTTTTTTAGTTCGCATTGTTGGTATTACTTTTCGGTAACTTTAGTTTACAATGGAGTTCGTATGTCAATTCATCAAAACATTCCAAAAAGATTTTTTGTGTATATTTAGACATCATGGTCACTGTTTATTCGTAGTAAGTTGGTTTGATACTATCTAATTTTTAGACATTTATCGTATACTAATTTTGTGTAAAGCAGTCAATTAACAATAGCTGATTAAAATTTAACAGCCTTTTTTAAATAATAGGACGATCCAATATGGTTAGTGATTCGTAAAATATATTCGGGTAAAGAAAGTTATCTACTAAATAAGTCGTACTACATTTTATTGGATAGTAAAATATAAGAGATGATTATAAACTTTCTAAGATTATAAACTCGAATGTCAAGTAATAATGAAGACTTGATAGTTCAAATTATTTGCAAATTGAATAAAACATTACGCAGAGTTTTTGTGACTATGTCACGGTCAGAATCAAATGAAGACCGTCATAGTTAACAAGATCCTTTTAAGGAGTTTTGAAATCAACATAAAAAATCACAATTCTTGATAATACGCCACTTTCCTTCACTTGTATTATACGTTGTCCAAAAATCCACAATTAAAATTTACTCGAAGTTTTAGAAAATGGAACACTGCATCGGTGTGTCTTTTTCCGCAATGGCGCCAAAACTCTACCTTAAAGGTTTATATTTTGTTTCTTTTATTTAAACAAGGTTTCTTTATAAATACGGATGAATATCATGTTTCCTCCCCTCTCCAATATTGTTAGTTTTAACTATAACTTATTAATATTTTGTTACATGGAATGCAATAAAATGATTGATTTAATTAGATATAAATAGATATTCTAAATTCTGAACGCAAAGTTAGTTCGATATTCAAACTTCTCCCGATTCATCTGTCAAACACTCAAAAGAGTTTTGTTTTCGTAGCCCACAAAGGCGTAATAATATATCGAACCTCCAATAGAGACTAATGTCATCGAAAAACAAAAGTACAGTCCCGAAACCGAAAGGGACGAGCTGCCATCTCACAATAATATAAAACCTCCTTTATCGAGTGCGTAAATTCTGTCAATTACCACGCCCGACTAGGGAACGCGGGCCGGAGGAAAAAAAGTGAAAAAAACATACTGTCAATGTTCCCAACCAGCTGATTTTTCGAGGGTTCTCTGAATGAATTAATGTTGATATTACTTATCATAATAACGTACAATGGTTTAATTGAGGAGTACATCTCTTTGTGAATAAGCTTAGAGAAGTGTTAATTTAAATGTAAAATTACTCATAACTAATCTACAAATTTGACAGTTTAATAGATAGCGGAAAACCCGCGCAAATGCTCTAACGTACATACATACATACATTCACGCCTGTTTCCCCGAATGGTTAGGCAGAGGCATATTATACTCCTACACTTCGCCAATTATATTTAAGGTCCCACGCAATAGGTGGTGAGCCTATTGCCGCTTTTCGGGAACTTCTATGTTCGCCAGAGTCTCGTCCGTTGATCGGCAGGTGCACCACTTGCAGTTGAGGCTGGCTTGGGCTCCTTAGGTCTTGGTAGGATCTCTATACACCGTAGAAATTATTAAATTGTTATAATGTTACGTCAGTTCGTTAAAGCGCCAAGAAGACACACAGCTACTAAAATATTAGTACTAAAGTATAAAGAGAAAAAGTAAGGAAATATTTTCTGCCAATTACACCAATTATGTAGTTCCAAGATAAATATTATTAAGAACTTGTGTTTTGGATACTATATAACCGATAAACATACATAACTACTTTTTTATAAACACGCAGACCAGGACGAATATTCATGTTTATGCACACAAAGTAAAAGGTTTATACATTTAATTGTTTGTAATGAAAAAACTCAAATTTGAGATTTTTGAGTTTATGTAGGTAGTAATAGTCCGGTATATACATCTACCAGACGAAGCAAAGGCGTGCTACTAGTCCTAATATAACGAAAGAAGGTCTTAATTGTTACTTACCCACAGATCTCTAAAAAGTGCCACATCTCGCTGCCACTGGCATGGCGCCGTCCACAGATAACACCGGACTTTTTCTGTCATTTCTTTTGTTTCTTTTTTTAAATCTGTATGTAAGCCAGCGTTAAAGGTCTTTTATTGGGGACACTCGATAAAGTGTCTCGGAGATTAGGTTTTTAACGAGAGTCCGACTGATATAGGCCAGGCATTCTTATGGCTTTAATAATTATTCGCCATAGTAAAAAACATTGGATATTTTTTTTGATGTTAGTATGAATAAAAGATTTAAATAAAGCGGTTGCTTATAGTTTGTTACCATCGTTTTAAAATAATCACGCTTATATTTTCAAAAAGTTGCCATAATTATAAAACTTGATTTGATGGTAGAAATTATAAAAGTTAGGTAGTTTGTGGATAAACGTGTTAAAAATAAATTTTAATAGTCAAACTAAAATTAAATAAACTAAGTTTGACGAATTTAACGAAAATCCCAGTAATTTTAGCCATTTGATTAATAGACACTGATTAACGTGAAAATTTCAATTGTATATGTACATGTAGTTACATCTGACACATACTGAATTGATATAACATACACACATAGTAAGAAAGAAAGAAAATATATTTATTTGGTACACAAACAATTCACAATTACCAACTAAACTTATATACTAACTGGACTGTACCGAAAAGGTCACCGCTCAGCATGTGTCGCAGTGTGACCCACGACGCTGATATTCTGCGGTAACCTAAAATAAAATTACAAAAAGCAATACTGAACACAAAAATAAATATTATAGTCGAAGTGGCATTGTCGACGTTTCTTATTACAATAAAACAAGTTACAAATTAAAAACTATTACATACAACAATACATTGCAAATGTAAACTGTAAAAATATATATATGTATACGATACTCCGATACTAATAATACAAATCCATAATATATTTACCCCGCGCTGTTTGTCACTGATTTTTGTAAGTTCAAAATATGCATTTTGAGTTTACTTCTGAACCGATGTATGGTAGTACAACATTTTACATTATTAACAGCGTATGCCGTTAGATAGAATAGTCCCACCCCCTCTTTTCTGACGGGGAGTCGAAAGAGTCGACGAAAAGAAATCGGATGATGGGCAACAGCGTCATCCTGTTTACTGGCTTGAACTGCGGTCACCAACCCGCCTGCATAGATTGCATTATGGGCAAATACCCTTCAATAGAATGTAATCTATTGAGGAGGCCAATGTTCAGCGATAGACTTTATAATCTTGGTATGAAGAACCAGCGTATAGGATTAACGTAGCAATGAGATGTGGGTACCCAAGTAGAAGCAATAAAATCAGAACTTTGGAGTAGTGAAAGGGTTTCTAAAAATAATGATTTATTTTACGTACCTCCCTAAGAAATTAGTTGTAAAATAACAATAACCAACCCCATGCAGCGCAAAATGTCGACAATAAGTAGAAAAAAAATCTATTAAGTATTAAAAATGAAGTTGTCAAAATCTCGAAAATATTTTGCCAACAAACGTTTCAAAATATTTTCTAATCATCGTCTCTTTTTCTCGAGCACAACACCCGTAATTTGCCGCCACAAGGGCCGGCCCACTTTGGCAGATGTCAAATTAATCTGACATCTCCATTGCCGCCAATTTTTTGTCGCGTCTATTTTGACCAGTGACAATAGTGTTGTGTCTTTTTTGTTTTCTAAATTCCCGTCATGTTGTAGGTGACGAAGCGTCGAGGTATTTTGTTATCTTACTATTTTGGCGCCCCGGGTATAACTCCGCCATTATTTTAGTTAGTCATGCGATGTCTGATTATCGCATTCTTTGCTAACAAAGATTTTTTTATTTTGTAACGTAAATTTTCTTTGAGCCAATTTCTTTTATGAATTAATTTTAATTATTTTGTTTGTTTACAAAAAGAGCTTAAAGCTCTGTTAAGTTGGTTTTTCATAGTTAGTATGCCATTAATAAAAAATAAGTAGATACATACTAAATGGTACGAGTATAACCTACAAACAATCAACACTTAATTGATTACTGTACATTCATTTAAGAAAGAGGAAATTATAAAGACAGAATCGCTTTATATTATTTGAACGTCGGCATAAAATTATATTTTATATATTAAACATTATTATAATTTACAAATAAAGTTTATAAAGGAGGCCCACAATGTTTTCATAATGTAAACTAGTGGTGCGCCTTCGCTTCGGTTACTCTTTATAATATTTTATGTCTTGGGTTACATTAGTGCAGTTTTCGTAGGGGTCCCTAATTTATGTAATTATAATATGGCATAATTACGTAACTCAAAGAAAATGAACATTCGAATGGTAAATAAATTTTTGAAATCGGTCCAGTAGTTTTTATGTTTATTCATTACAAATATTCAAAAACACAAATCTTTTCTCTTTGAAATAATTTGTGATAAAACTGTTTAAAACACATTTTATGGTTTTAATTCATTGAAGTTGGCTCATATAAAAGAAGTTATATAAACTTACTAGCTGTTACACGCGACTTCGTCCGCGTGGAATAGTGTCTTTGGGTAGCATTTACAACCCCCTTTTCGCAATAAAAAGTAGCCTATATTCTTTCTCAGGGTCTAGAATATCTGTATACCAAATTTAATTTAAATCCGTTCAGTAGTTTTGGCGTGAAAGAGTAACAGACAGACAGACAGAGTTACTTTCGCATTTATAATATTAAAGTAAGGATAAGGATTTTGCAATGCATATACACATGCATACATTCACGTGGCGAGTCTATTGCCGCTTACCGGGACCTGTTACGTTCGCCATAACCTCGTCTATTGATCAGCAGGTGCCAGAAGCTACAAACCCAGGCACTGGCCCCCTGCCCTTTCAACAACGGTGGGCGTCGTCGGAAGTTTATTTAGTGGGTAGGACTGCGCTAGTTGCGTCTGCCGCAGTGAGCCCCACACTCCCCTCTCGGTCCCCCCATTGGGAGACAGTGCGTAAACAATATTATGTTACCGACGTAAATAAAAAAAAGAAGGGATCCCTTACATACATGTGACATGTCATAATGACAATTAGCGCTCCATACCGTGTAAAAAGCATGACAACAAGCGTACCCACTTATGACGTCAAGCATAAATGACGTTTCACGCCCCGCTTTAAACACCCGCGACATTGGGCTGGAAAAAACATTCATACATACATAATATCACGCCTGTTCCCCGAAGGGGGTAGCCTATTGTATATTGTTGGTCCCATGTAATAGGTTGCGAGCCTATTGCTGCTTCCTGGGCACTTTTATGTTCGCCAGAACGTCGTCCGTTGATCGGCAGGTGCACCACTTGCAGTTGATGTTGGCTTGGACTCTTCAGAGCTTGGTAGGAGCCCTATACACCCTAAAAGACATTCACCGGCGGAGAATTCCAAAGTCGGATGGTTTTACAGACAAATGACTTCCTGAAGTTATTGGTTCGAGTGATATACTGCACTGTCATCATCATATTCTAGCTATCTCGGTTGCTCCAGAATTCCCTGACAGTCCAGGGCTCAGGGTCTCTCTGGTTTAACCTGATTTGGCTGAACTTCAGCTATCACATGGAACGACTGCCATCTGACCTCCACAACCTAAAGAGAAACCTTATTCTATGGTTAAACCAGTAGTCAGAATATTAGAAGGCGCTGACTTCCTAATAACGACTGCCATAGATGTTGATAACAGCCGATATCAACGGCTTAACGTGCTTTGCGAAGCACGGAGCAAGCGATAATTATTACGCACATAACTTCGAAAAGTCATAGGTGTGCCACCAGGGTTTGAACCCTAGATATACTGCACTGTATGATGGTCTCTAAGACCACGCTTTGTTTGGGAGAGAAATGCAGAGCGCGGGATCAGATCAAAAAGTTCTTCAGAACACTCTCCCCAATACCGCTCGTCTGTGCAGTCTATCAAGATAAATTCAAATCATTTATTTAATGTCACATTACATTATTACATGATACTTAGATGACACAAATAAAAGGTCTACATGTGACGCCCTGCGAGGGCATAGCTACTAAGGAATGCTAACTCAAAGCATTCTTAACTTAGTAATACCTAACATAAACATTTGTAAAACATAAATATAGAAAATATAATTCTACTAGTTTAATTATCTTTAAAAATAAAATCTCTTGAATATTATACAAACACTTATTAATTAAGATGTTGATGTGCAGTCATTCTTTGGGCTCAAGTCAAGTACAAGTCTCAATATGTATCTACGATCGTAATAAAGCATAAAAATGCTTTCCCTCAAAAATGCAAAAACATTGCGTCTTATTCCAAAAAAAAACAACTAACGTCATTGTCAATCGTAATTTGAACCGCTTAGATATTTGGCATAAGGATTTATGCGTTCCACAACAATAAAATAAACAGAAATAACATGAGGACTAAGCTACTTTAAGTTTAAAGTTTACAATAATTTGGATTTTCCAATATAAAAAAGCGGCGGGCGCCGGGAATTTTGTCGCCAGTGTAATGTCTCGACGATGATATCCGGTGTGGGTTAAAAAAAGTGTTTTGTTTTTTTTCTTCTTTTTTTTTCTTTACCGGCTGGACCTCCGTACTGTATAGGTCAGTGACCAACGCGTTAAAATATTGTACCGTGGTACGGAACCCGAATGATTTATAGTTTTCTGGCTGCTGTTCGTCTTTGGGTGTTGTTTTTTTTTTCGGAAGTTGTCTATGCCGTGTGGGCTGTGGGCTGAGGGCTTAAATTTTTTGTTTTAAATCAGACACTTATAAGTTATGAATCTCTTAGGGACTCTTTAGTTGGCAAGTCAAGTGCAATGTGGTTCACTTTTATTACGAAAATAAGTAGTAACCTAACATTTTTGTAACACCATCTCAGCTCATTAAGGTACCAGGTCAAAGTAAAGATGAGAGGGATTCGGGTCATGATCCACCAGAAGGATCTATTGCCCAGAATAGATTTGAAAGACAATCTAGTCTTATTATAGACCCTATTTTATATCTGACATATACAATTTTTTTTTTCTAAAATTACTGTCTTTTGAAAGGAGGCCCGTGCTCAGTAGTAGGCCAAGATGATGATGTAGATCCCTTTTAAATAGTTGCAAGGTTTCTGCACTGCCCAAATAGCGGCACTTAGAACCTTTTCTCACTACGCTCTGTCACTAAGCGGATCCAGTGGGAGATGGCGTTAATTTTGAAGAGTCCTATGCTGTAATAACTTAACGTATTCTTTCGTTCTTTGGCCATAGCGCACAGAGACGATGAAAGCCTCGACAAACTGATTGTCGTTGGAAACACAGAAGGCAAACGATCGCGTGGTCGTGCACCAACCAGATGGAACGATTAAGTGAAAGATTCATCGTCCTCCAAATTCTACGCGGTCGTGAAAGACGCGCTGGATCGGAACCGGTGGAAGCAGATCAGCCGCTCCAGATGTTACTCCGATGCTAACCACGATCCTCAGACATGAGGGACCGACTATAGAGAGAGATGCTGTAATAACTTAAGAATACTTTGTGCGTCAGATCGTGTATATAAGACAAAATGCTATAAGATGGAAATTAAACTTTGTGCGTAAAATAATTAGATTTAGATGATTTTTTTACTAGGAAATATCAACCCGTTCGCGGTGGCGCAGAGAATCGATCTCACGACCTTGGGATAACTTGTCCACTGCTCTAACCACTGAGCTACCTAGACTCCGACAGACATGCTGAACTTATTCAGTACTTTAATTTCTAAAGTAATAAAACCGATATGGCGTGGAGGCGAGTATACCCTCGCTCCGCTCCTGAGGTCGTGGGTTCGATTCCCACGCAGGACAATTTTTTTATTTTACACAAACATGAATATTTGTTCTGGTCTGGGTGTTTTCCTATGTATATTAAGTATTTATGTACAAAAAAAGTATTTATATATGATTATCCGTTATTTAGTATCCATAGCACAAGTTCTTAATGATACTTATCTTGAAACTAAATAATTGGTGATATCTTCGGAAAATATTGATTTATAATTTAATCATGTTATTTTCTTATATTTATTTAATTATTTTTTCCAGTACTGCATCATGTAGGGATAGCTGTATGTAAAGTTAACCCAATCTGTTTGCCCAGCCGTGGGAAAGACGATCAGTCGTTTGGTCACGTCTGCCGGCCGTGTGAAGGAATTTGTTATGTTACCAACAATAATATTGATTAACGATTAATGGGCTCATGTTTGTATTAAATGGACGTATTACGTTTGTACACTCAGCTTCGTCGGTAGGTGTTCATTTCATTACGAAATTTTTATTTTCTGAACCATATTTAAAAGGTTATATTTCAACTTTTTATGAAAGCTGCCATTAATTATAACATTATAACGAGTATTGCAATGACGTTTTTTATCAGTAAAATAAATATTTTAGAGTTATTTATAGTATAGGGATAGAGGTGTATAGGGATTCTACCAAGACCTAAGGAGCCCAAGCCAACCTCACTTGCAAGTGGTGCACCTGCCGATCAACGGACGAGGCTCTGGCAAACTTAACAGTGCCCGGTCAGCGCCAATAGACTCGCCACCTATTACGTGGGACCAACTATATACCTAATTGGCGAAGAGTGAGCGTATAATATGCCTCTGCCTACCCCTTCAGGGAAACAGGCGTGAATGTATGTATGTTATAGAATATCTTACATATTATCTTGTTAATTAATATTGTGACGACACCTGACATATTTATCATTATTTTTACTTTTTAAAATTATAAATGCACTAGGCTTATTTTAATGATAATTATGGGACATTATATTCCAAAATACGTTATAGAATACAAGTTACGCGGGAAAAACCTTTGGCTTGCGTATTTAATTTTTAAACGCAAAAGTATACTTCGATGGTTTGGTCATGCTGAGAGGATAAAAGATGAATCAGAAGTCAGAAATGATGAATCTGATTTCTGATTCTTAAGACCTTCCATGACCAAATCCAGATGATTTTAAAGAAAGGGCAGGCCAAAAGTACCCTAAACCGACGGACGTGTATGAGAAAGTGTGAATGAAGCTAAGAGTGTGTGTCAGATCGAAGCAAGTGAAAGGATGTGATATCTGCCTTCCCCTACGGGAAAGAGTCGTGAAATTATGTATATATGTATGTAAAAGGAGAAGATAAAAATGCTTTATTAAATTTTGGCTCCGATGTAGTGCTTATGACTATACATTCCTTATGGGCAGAAGCTAGAGTGGAGAAGAAACGGACAAGAAACTCGTCATGTATGTTCTCAGATAATATAATGTAGAATAAAATAAATTTATTTGTCATATTCCAATACCTAACAAGGTGAACAGTATTTTTGAATCTGACTGTACACGGCATATTAGCTTTCACACGCATTGGAAAGCCCTAATCGATCTTTGATTTCGACTCGTATTACAATATTTTCACGCACTCCTAATGTCATATTTTGTTGACATATTGTCTTCTCAAGTGCTTTTTGATTAAGGAAATTGTTTGTTATTCCAACATCACTTCCGGTCGTGATTAGAGGCTGCATTTTTATTCCCGCGCATTAATCTGTCAGATCGAAGTTTTTATTTTTATGGTATGGACTCACTCGTTTAGAGTATTGACAGTGTCAAGTAATTTAATTATTCAAGTCATTTGCATAAATGCAGCGTTGTTGTAGTTTAATCTGATCTCCTCAACCCAAAGGAAACATCATTCTATGATTAAACAAGTTGACAGAATATTAGAAGGCAATGACTTCCTAATAACTATTGCCATAGATGTTCTTGACAGCCGGGACCAACGGCTTAACGTGCTTTCCGAGGCACAGAGCTCCGAAAAGTAATGGCGCATCAGGGTTTGAACCCTAAACCCTCGGAATTAGAAGTCTGTGGGTCTCCCCCTGGGCTATTGTCGCTGAGCTAATTTATCCTATGTTACTCAGGAATAATTAAGAATTCAAAAAAAAATCGAAATGGGTCCCATAGTTTTTGAGTTTATTTATGTTTTTTATGTTTATAACATCCGAAAATACAAAATCTGTCTTCTTAATAATATTGAAAAGATTCAAGATCAGTATATTATTGACGAACTTTAATCCTCAGTTGATGGTAGCCTACCTGACTACCGGTCCTTAGTAACCCGTCATCATGGCTGACAGTGACATAAGACTCTGTCAGATTATCTGTCAAAGGGATTAGTGACATCGGGACACACGGCGAGGTAACTTTAATTATGTTCCGTACTTTTTACCTTACACCTAAAGTTGTTTGTTATGGCTAATATACAATACGGGTGGATCGTTTCTGATGGAAATTTCACTAGCAACAGTAAATGTTGGTAAAATTAAAAAGTCCTGTTTGTGTCACAGCCTCAAAATTCGGTCGTGGCACAGTGCATCGGTTGAGCGTCTTATGCAAAGAACCAGTTAATACCGAGTTCAAGCCTCACCGATGTGCTTATACTATTTCTAATAATCATTTAAGTACTTTGTAGAAATGACACACTTTTCTAATAAAGCACATATTTTGGCCTATAAAATAAATATTTACGGGAATCAGCAAAACTCAGTGTTAAATGTATTTTTTTCAAATCTTCACAAGTTGTAGTTAAATTCCCAAGCAGTTGACGTAACCCAAACAATTTATAGATTCAGGCGTTACTTAGCAGAAATCAATTTTAAGCTAGTGATGGATTAAAAATATCTTTGTAATCAATCAATACCGCGATACTATAATTTCCCGCAAAATCGAGAAACTATTAAACACGACACGTGTTTCGCCCTTACACAGGGCATCTTCAGGTAAGATAGGAGCCTCAGAACAACGATGTCTTCACGACCAACGCTGAAACGAGTGAACTCTCGTTTATTATCGTGATATTTTTAATCCATCACTTGCTGACGTAACCCACATCTCATTGTGTCACAGCCTTAAATAACACAAAAAAACAAAAACAAGTTATGACAGGGAGCGGCTACCACGTGACAGATTATGATTCACTGTGCTCGAGCAACGTTGTAAAGTCGAGAAATGAATGAAGTTAAAAGGCTATTTTTTTAAACAAGTTTGGCTCAACAAACCTCTGATGAACGTCAACTGAAAACTAACGCTCATTCACTACAGGCGGGATCTTTATCACAAAACAATCAAGCAAGAAAATCGTCAACACACGCCAGTACAAAATAATAAATAAAGTACATTACACAGGAATATAATTATTTAACCTAGGCCGCACACTAGGCAAAGCCTGTCCAGTGGAGGGCTGAATAGGGAATGCGAGTTCATATATTTAACTTGAATCTATTTGCTACACTATGAATACTTATATATTTAGGAATATAATAAACTGAACCTCTAAAAAATACTTTTTTGATCATCAAAAATACTGATCTAGCATCTAATAGGGGATTAGGTGCTCCATCAGAATTTTTTGATGTACAAAAAGGTTAGGTTAGGTTGGTAATTTATTAATTTTGATGACACATTAAATATGAGCCTTATATTTATATAAAACTCGTAGCTCTGCGGTGCTCGGTGGTCGGAAACGATCACCGAAGTACAGTAGAGTTTATAGAGGTCAGTCCTTGGATGAGTGACCGTTTGTGTGGCATTTGATATCGAGCGCTTCCGTGCTTTGGAAGGCACGTTAAGCCGTTGGTCCCGGTTATCACTAAATGTGGTAGTCGTTAAGTCATGTTAGAGGCCTAATGGGCGGCTTAATAAATTCTAACAGCAGGACGCCATACACCTGCCTCCGCCAATCCGCACTGGGTCCGCGTGGTGGAGTATGACCCAATACCCTCGCACCTATAGTATGTGAGAGGAGGCTCGTGCTCAGTAGTGGGACGTTTATGAGCTGAGATGATGATGATATAAAACTAAGAGATCCTAAAGCAAATATGTGGTGTGTGCTGGTATAAGCTGTTGTGCTGAGGTACTATTAAGTGTATGAGTGTGTGTGAAAGGTTGTGTATGTGTGTGCATGCGCGTCCGTAGATCTGTGATTATAAATAATAATCTGTTCAAGTCTATAATCTATGTGATTTTATTTTTATTTTTAACAGTAAATAAATAAGAGTGAAGTCGTTTTTCGCCTTGCTTATCGGCTAAAAATGGAATGTACTTGTAATAGGGTTTTGGCATCTTTCTTACAAATAGAACTTACTAATAATACACATAAAACAAAATCTAGCATAAAACGCAGCTATCATACAAAACATGCGTTTTCGTCACATCCACATAAAAACTGCTTAAACCAGTTCACGTTTATCTGAAAAAAGTTTTTTATACAAAAAAATCAGTAAAAGTAAGAGCGTGGTCGTTTTTTCCCTTTTTTAAAGTAAAACAGGACAGACAAACATACGCGGCGTCTTTGGTCGGCGGTGTCGGTTTAAAGTGGGTTTGAAGGGAAGTGTTTGCCATGGCAAGGTGGAGCTGGTGGCATATGGCAGCGGCAGGTCTAAAGGAGGCACTTTCAATAGGTGGTTAATAAAAAAAAGTTTTAGTCAATAAATATTTTCAGTTGTATCGAAGTCCACTTTTAGCACAGAGATATATACATACATAATATAACGATGGTAGCAATAAACAATGTCGTAAGTGAAAAGTAACGACTTATTGTCGATGAATTCACGCCTGTTTCCTCGAAGGGGTAGGCAGAGGCATATTATACGCCCACACTTCGCCAATTATATAGTTGGTCATGGTGCCAGGAGGGCCCGTCAAGCAGTGCCAGGAGGGTATTGGTGGCGGGGGCAGAGGGCCTCTGCTGTCTAACCATGAACTCTCCTGGAAGTCGGCCACGCACGCTGTGGTCGCACTGAGAGGAAGGCGCATCCACTTTGCCTCTCTGAGGAGGTCCTCCCGGCTTTGTTCCGGGGGACGTTGGCCACATACGGGGTGTCAGACGCTGCAACCCAGGTACTGGCTCCTGGCTGGCTTTTTAGTGGGTATTACTGCTGGCAATCGCGTCTGCCAGTAGTGAGTCTCACACCCCCTTTCGGTCTCCATTTAACCGGAAGGCAGTGCGTAAATGCATTTTGTTACCGACGTGAAACAAAAAAAGGGCTCCTCAGATCTTGGTTGGAGCCCTATACAGCACAGAGATCTGCAGATGAAACGTGTCAAATGGTAAAAGATCTGATTCCCTTAGAAGCCTTCTATGGCAAGGGCAACTGACTTAACCCTTTGCAAGGCAGTAGTAAATATCTTCCCACTGTAAATTGAACCTTACAAAGTTGATTTTTATATTAGGAGAGATATATATGAGGGGAGACCTGGAGATTTGTAACACAGGTCCTGTACTTAATACAGACTCCAGCTCTCACTAAGGGGCGACTTATGTCATTGTAATTGTAATAGTTCATAAGATACCTATTGCACGTTTTTGAGAGAAATAAATCTGATATTATATATTATTATATTTAAGGTAGAAAATCAACGAAAAATTTCAACATGTTCTGCCCGTTAGAGGGTTAAGGGCAAGACGTCAGGTTTTAGAATTCTCAGGGGACGTCTATTAATTACGTGAGTCTAAAATAGGGGAGGGGGGGTCCGGCCACATCTCACCAAAACTCACCAAAGGGGGGGCAAATCTCACGTCAACTTTTTAATTCAGAGAATATACATTTTTAATATATAATAATATATAATAATAATAATATTTTGTATTACAATATCAATACCGGTCATCATTCGTTATAGTGCACCTTAAACGTGGTATCATTATTCTCCTTTTATTTCACAGAAAAATGTAGTACATAGAAGACAAATCAAATAAATTAAATTATTTAAAAAATGTTAGGTAAATCTCACGTGAGGGGGGGGGGGTCCGACCACATCTCACAAAATCTCACCAAGGGGCAGGGGGGGGGTCCAAATTTTTCAAAAAATACCTCACGTAATTAATGGACGTCCCCTTTAGAAATACCGCTACATCCGCATATGTACGAGCAGATAGATACTGGAATACAAAGCTAAAAGATAATTGATGTAAGACGCCACAAGATACGTCATTTCAAATGTCAAGTACTTATGCAGTTTTTATTACTTATGTATTGTAGAATTAATTAATACGACTAAAGATAGAAAACTAAGTACTTTGAATTGCTTGTTTTTAGGGTTCCGTGAACTTGAAAATAACATTGTGTAATACTATTTTTATGATCTGAAATGTTTGCATTTGCAATGTCATATTTATAAAAAACGTCATACGACTTCTTGGCGGGAAAGTGAAGCGTTATGTCTGCAGTTTTGTTTTATTTTCTGAAATTTGTGCTATTTCGAATTTTGTAAACGTACATGAGTGTTGGTAAATCAAGAAAAACAGTGCAACATAACATTTCAAATTCTCTCAAGAAGACCATGTGAGTTCTCAGTGTAGTCCCACATCATTACTGAGGACTCAAGGGGCTCAAGGGGCAAGGGATCTCATTTACCATTTATCATCTTTATCACCACTCATCCCACTTACTATGATTTATATGTTATAAATATATCTCTTACTTGACACTGGCTAAATGTGCTAAACGCACGAAGCCATTATTAAAAAGAAAAAAAACCTGCAGAACACAATTTTTGTCCATATTTATCAAATATTGAGTCGATAAGGTACATATTTTTATTGTATTTAAAATATTTATATCAACCTGTTGTTCACGTCCAACTAATCACATTCGTATCTTAAAATAAAAACGATTACTTTCAATATATGTTTCCAATATACTTTTTAAAGTATTAAATCTTGCACGGAACCCTGATCACATGCGTTTCCGACACACGACTGACCGGTTTCTTTAAAAGACATATAAGTCCTTAATACCGTGAGAATTGAAACTGAATTGTAACTATTACAAGTCATTTTACATGTTATCGTCGATATATCAATAGATATCAAATATAAATGCTACCGTTTAATGTTGGGCCACTCAGCGGGAGATTTTAAGATTGGTCGTGAAGACATCGTTGTTCTGAGGCTCCTATCTTACCTGAAGTTGCCCTGTGTAAGGGCGAAACACGTGTCGTGTTGAATAGTTTCTCGATTTTTCGGGAAATTATAGTAGCGCGGGAATTGTTACAAAGATATTTTTAATCCATCACTTGTTTTTAAGATTTTCATCATATCAATCTGATAAGTCCACTGGTGAACATTGGCCTTAATAACCCGCCGCTAGCGTGCTGATTATGGACAAATTCCCCCAATAGTTTACATCCTATTGATCGCAGTTCAAGCCAGTGCGCAGTACCACCTGACCACCGCAACCCAAAGGGAAACCTTCTATGGTTAAACCAGTTGTCAGAATATTAAAAGACAATGACTTCCTAATAACAACTGCCATAGATGTTCATGACAGCCAGGACCAACGGCTTTACGTGCTTTCCGAGGCACAAAACAAGCGATAATTACGTATATCACTTCGAAAAGTCATAGTTGCACACCAGGGTTTGAAACCCAGACCCTCTGAATATGAAGTCTATGGGTTTTTTTTGACTTTTTTTTTTTTTTGACTTTGAGATCCTAATGAAACAAAGCATACACAGTAGGTAGTCCCAGTAGACTGGTTTTTATATTGAAGAATTCTGGAGACCTACGTTAGAAATAATAAATCGTTTTTTAATTTTGCACATTAATAATATACATACATACATTCACGACTGCTTCTTCGAAGGGGTAGGAAGAGGCATATTATACGCCCACACTTCGCCAATTATATAGTTCGTCCCACGTAATAGGTGACGAGCCCATTGCCGCTTACCGGGCACTGTTATGTTCGCCAGGGCTTTAATAATATTCATATACAATGAAATAAAAAGAAATAAATGATAAAGCTAGTAATGAAAAGTTGAGAGATATGAGAAAGGATTATTTAAGTTCCCAAGGGCATTGTTTTCCCGCCTTTACCGAGACTTCATAGCCACACGCGTCATCAAGATAAAGCGCCTTCAGATGCGTCATTTGACGTCTATATCCTCGTATCGGACGCCATCTTGAAATTGAAAAAGATATAAAAACGGCGTGTCCTTTTGTGTCAATTGATTGGAGATTAATGAACAGCTGACGGTGCGGTGGGAATATTATTGGAAATATGTTTTTTTTTAAATAATGGCTTCTTGCGCCTGGCACATCTAGCCAGTGTCAAGTAAGTGATATATTAATAATATATAATTCATAGTAAATGAGAATGAGTGATGATAAAGATGATAAATGGTAAATGAGATACCCTCCCCTAAGCCCCTTGAGTCCTCAGTAAAGATGTGGGACTATACTGAGATCTCACATGGACTCCTTGAGAGAATATGAAAAGTGATGTTGCACTGCTTTGTTTGATTTACCAACACTTATGTATATTCACAAACACTTAACGGTTAATAATCCACTGTTATTATACATTAATGTTAGAAAGATCACAAATTTTAGAAAATAAAACAAAACTACAGACATGACGCTTCACTTTCCCGCCGAGAAGTTCTGGAAATATGTTAATGAGTATTTTTTTTTAAAATTAATATATAAATAAGAGGCAAGATGTTTGGAAACGATTCCTGCAGTCAAGCAATGTCTACAGAAGTCAAATTTAGAATGGGTGAGTGTATGGGCGACACATTTTGCAATCGAGCTTCGGAATTTGCAATATTTTTGTTCAGTATATTATTTTAGTTTAGGTATCTACGAGAGACGAGCGTCGTGACTTAGATGCTACGACACATAATCATGTGTAGATGTAGATATCTTCAGTTTTATATTATTTTTCCTTTTTATTTTGTTACATGGTTACGAACGAACGTTTTTCTTGGGGATCTTAAATATTTTGAATAGCAGAACACCACACCTGCACCTGTTATGTTGCACTGGTTCTTCGTGGTGAAGGGTGCCCTTAATCGTTCACTGTTCGGTTTGTTTGGAGCCCTCAACTCGTACATACATAAATTCACGCCTGTTTCCCCAAAAGGGTATGCAGAGGCATATTATACGCCCACACTTCGCCAATTATATAGTTGGTCCCACGTAATAGGTGGCGAGCCTATTGCCGCACCGGGCACTGTTATGTTCGCCAGAGCCTCGTCCGTTGAACGGCAGGCGCTCCACTTGCCCCCCCCGACAGGTCCTTGGCGTAGTGGGGGGGTTGAGTACCTCCCGGAGGCCGGGAAAAGATAACTACCGGGTGAGTCCCACACCTCCTTTCGGTCCCCCCTCGGCCGGCAGGCTGTGCGTAAACGCATTTTGTTACCGACGTAAAACAAAAAAAGAAGGTGCACCACTTGCAGGTGAGGTTGGCTTGAGCTCCTCATGTCTTGGTAGGATCTCTATACACCCTATTCTCAGCTCGTAGTAGTTTTTTAAAAAGCTGAGCTGATAATAATACTTAGTACTGGTATATCGCCAGTTAATAAACAAAATACGTAGAATTAAATGTTTTAAATTTTTTTAAACCAATAACCGTATAAAATTAACACAAAACTAAAAATACTTATGAGAAATAAAGCAATGGGTAGCCGTCCTAATATCTCTACAAACATATTAACCCGACTTTACGACGTCTATAAACATCAATTTCGCTTGCACGTAAATTTCTTCACCACTATATTTCAGTTGATGATTTAAGTGTTAACGCAAGGGATTATGACCTGTAGTCGCATGCTTGTTGGTTTTCGACTTTGTTTGAAAAGGACTGGAGGAACAATTAGCACATCCTACCGCGGTGGAACTAAAAGACCCTACGAAAGTTAATAGTAAGAGTCAATAGTAGAAATAAATATAGGTTTTGACGAAAATAGTCAGTTTGTTGGTCATCGGTGACTGTGAGACGGTTACGTGTTGTTTGTACGGCGATATGTCATTGTAATGGCGCCCTGAGCAAGGTTAAACTAGTTAAAGGTGGTAATAAATGGATAAATAAAGGAGTATCTTTAGTGTCGGAGGATAATCATCATATCAGCTTTATAAAGTCCACTGATGAACATTAGCCTCCCCAATAAATTACATTTGTACCAAAAACGTACAAGCGATGAACGATACGTAAAAGATGACTGAAAATCCTGAATCGCGCTAACAAAATTCCTCAAGCTCGTTACTATATATACAACACCCAACCGTTATCGGTTAACAGCCGTGTGGTTTCCGGCTCAAGAATAGATCCAACCCAAAGCTAGGGTGTTGTAAAATGCAACTAATGGCTACCCCTTCAGCTAAGGCTCTCGCCTTCAAATGCACGCTAGCCTTCCGCATAGTGTGCACTCCTCTGATAAGTCTTCCCGCCTTCTAACACACGCCACCTAGCCTTCCGCAAAGTGTGCGTCTATCAGTCAAGGCTTCCCACCTTCCAACATGCGCCACCTAGCCTTCCGCTTAGTGCGCGCCGCGTCGGTGCCTCCACAGGTGCGCATCGCTTCAGGTGTCGCCTTCACAGAAGCAATACTAAAGGCTATTGCTGGGAGAGGCTTAGTCGGTTGAAGTCGGACATAACCACACAAACCTGGTATGTGGTATGCGGGGGGCATTATCTCCCTCCTCCCACCGGGGGGGACAGTTACTTATAGGGTTGTTGTTGTTGTTTTTCTGGAACGCAAAAAAGAAATTAGTTTGGCCGCGGCTCCCGGGCACATCATCCGCCCGTTGGAAGATCATCTCTTTGGTAGGGAATACTACCATCTCCCTACACATTCTATTGGCTATATCTGCTTCTAATCAACAAGCTGGGCAGGCCAGTTGCTGATCGCAATTTAAGCCAGTACGCGCAGGATGACGCAGCTGCCTATTATCCGGAATGATTTCTCTTCGTCGACTCTTACGAATCCCCGTGAGATTAGAGGGGGTGGCACTAGTCCAGGCCGGTACCACAGATCACGACAAGCTGACCGACAGATCCCCCCGATAAGTCACCGACAGACTGACAAATCTTGACAAAAAATAAAACAGACAGGTAAACTGTCAATCCTTGACTAATTCTGACAAAGAACCCATTTGCTTTTTTTTTTATTATGATACTGCTCATATTTATCTTTCATTGTAGTTAAAATAAAAATATCGAATTTCCATTTTGTGTGTGAATATTTAACGAATCTAAATGATCAGGTTGATCTTACAGACAATAAAGAATATTTTAATTTATATATTTTTTACTTTTATTTATTTTGTGTGTGTTAAACTAAATTTAGACCATTCGATTTTTTAATTCTCTTTCAGAACATTTACATCCCTGCTCTTATAGTTCCGGGTCCTTTAAGCTTGAGTCAGAGCTGCAACCCAGGTACTGGCCCCCCGCCTGTTGCTCAACAAGCGGCGGGCGTCGTCGGAAGATTTTTAGTGGGTATTACTGCTGGCAGTCGCGTCTGTCCCACACCCCCTTTCGGTCCCCCTTTGGCCGGAAGGCAGTGCGTAAATGCATTTTGTTACCGACGTAAAACAAAAAAAAAAGGGGGCGTGAAACGTCATTGCTTCAGCGCTTGATACCTTGCTTGTTTCACGGCATGGATAGCTATATTCACTTAAACCGTGTCTACTTACCGCCATCATGCAATCATCATGCATAATTATGACGATTCACTTTAAAAAAAAAGAAGAAACAGGTATCGATCTTTCTTTTTAGTTTACTATAGTAAACAAAGTAAATAGTAACTACTAATTTAAGTACTAACGTATGCACTAAGTACTTAACACCAGTGCAAGTAAGTAATTACGGGGCAAAGGTACCGCCTTAAATACCGTACGTATTTTTGCACTGCACTGGTCTATTTTGTACATGGTAGGGTCAGCAATTTCATTTTCATTCATACTTATATTTAAAGAAAAAAAATGGTTGCCTGTAAAGTCGTTTTTACGGGCGAAGATTTTACGTGACAACGTCTTTTTCTCGGTAGAATATTTATTGATATGAATATAATTAAATTGCACAATAGGAACAAGGAATTGAATGAAAATAAGAATTGCACAAATTTTAACTATAGAAATATATTTTGTTCAACCGATCATAGTTGAGTGGGAGAGAGACGCAAGGCATTCGCCGGGCCTCTCTCTCGTTCGGTGACTCATCGTAACGTTACCGAGCGTTACACTTTTTCATAAGTGACTCCCAGCCGCAACCTAATTTAAGACGTTGTCACGTCAAAAACATTAATTAATTAATATTTTTTTTTTTAATAACACTGAGAAGGAAGAAAATATTACAATTATGCCACTATTTCTTTTAAATTTCTAACAAATTTTGTTGCTGTCTGTACTTTCCTACTTATAATGCCACAATTTTTTACGTTGATTTTAATAAGCCACGACCTACCTTTTTAAGCTAACCTTTTTATTATACTTGGTACCTACCTATTATGCCACTATGTCCCATAAGGATTTTTTTGTGATAACCGTATGTGATACCTAAGCCTGAACGTGGGTTGTTGCTGACCGTACGTTTCTCCGTGTCGCCCACGCGTTGCCCGCGCGCTGTTCGTATAAATTCCGTGCGCGGCGGCGAGATAGCGCGGCGCCTTTGACGGCCGCTTTGGTGAGCCGAACGATACGATTATTGGTTGTAGGGGTGCCAAATTTAAATAGAAATGAAAATTTTTTGGTCCTTCGAAAAATTTTAAGCGTACATACAGGCACTTACGCCAATTTTCCACAAGCGATAGGCAGAAGCTTATTATACGTCCATATTTTTCCAACTATATTTTAGGTCCAACTTAATAAGTGGCTCGCCTCTTGGTGCTTACCGGGAACTATAATATTGCCAAAGCCTCGTTCGTTAATCGGCAGGTGCACTATTTGCAGGAAAGGTAGGCGCGGTGTTCTAGGCCCTGGTAGGATCCTATACATCCAACATACATTATGACCAGACTAACATTTGGCTGAAAAACTTCACACTATATATTCTGAAATTGTTACAAAATCATTTAGTATATTACGGTTTCTACGGTAAGGCACTGTTGCTAGTAAAACTTTTAGAAGTCTTATTTCTCGATAGATATAATTAATAATTATGTACAACCCTACCTGCGCTCGCGACCCGTTCATTATTGACACAATAAATTCTAACGCACGCATTTAAAACCAGCATCCGAAAACACACAAGTGCGTGAGTATCACATATACACAGCCACAGAGACACACACGCACACCACCGGCCGTACCATACTGACAAGTTTCCGGATTTAATTTTTAGGTGTTAATTGCCGAATTATAAGTTTGAGCCGAAATCGTGAAACGAGAGAGATAATGTTAGATATTTTCATAAAAAACTACATAGAAGTCATTCTTATTAATTTTTAAGGCAAATTTTATTTTACATTTAAAAAAGACCTTTCATGACTGAATTCAGAATTTTTTTGGGGCAGAATTAAGTCATAAGCACTCTATTATATAGCCTGTGAGTTTCTTGTCAGTTCTTCTCACAGAGCGGGGGCTCGGAACTGGCACTTAGATTCACTTACACCTAATTTTTATTTATTTGCATGTAAGTGAAACTAAGCTTAGTGATTTCAGTGTAGTAATATTTTTTAAAAATTTTATTTTGTTTTGACGTTTTCAAGTGCAATATACCTAATAGCTTAAAATAAATAAATTTTTACTTTTACTTTACTATACTTACGGGAGTGAAAAGGTTAATGAGTGTGAATGAAGCTAAGTGTGTGCTAAGATTGTAGCAAGTGGAAGGATGTGATCTCTGCCTACCCCTACGGGAATAAGACGTGTCAAATGTATGTGGAGTGGACCACTTCTCATCATTTAAACCGATATTTTTTTCGTCTCAACCCATTGACGTCCCCACAGACATAAATATACAATAAATAACGCAAATGCATGTTACAGCGCGTCTAACTAGATTTGGCTGAATTTTTTACAGCGAGCGATTGGCGTCTGACCCCTGTAAAGAGAGAAACATAAATCTATGGATAAATCAGCTGTCAGGAAATTAGCAGGCACTGACTTACTGATAGCGACTGCCATAGATGTGCATGACAGCCGGGACCAACGGCTTAACGTCCTTTCCAAGGCACAGAGCAAGCGATATTGTGGAGTAAAGGTTGATGAACAAGGAAAAAATGGACGAGTCGTTGGCCGTCGCTACTTACAGTGCGCGTGCGTCTGTCGTAAAATAAAAAACATATACTTTATTGTCTTTAAGATCAACATGATCATTTAGATTCGTCAAACATTCACACACAAAATGGAAATTCGATATTTTTCTTTTAACAACAATGAAAGAGATATGAGCGGTACCATAATAAAAAAGTAAAAGCAAATGGATTCTTTGTCAGAATTTGTCAAGTTTTGTCAGTTTATCTGTCTGTTGTGGTTTTTCTCAAGATTTGTCAGTCTGTCGGTGACTCTTATCGGGGGATCTGTCAGTCAGCCTGTCGGTGACTCTAACGAGGCTTCCAAAAGGCAACGATATCGAGAAGAATGCCTCAAGACACTCATCGTTGTTTTTTACATTGGTACCTAGTGTAACATGACCATTTTCACGTCTGAAATATTTATAACTAGCAGCGCCCTGCAGTTTTACCCGCGTGGTCCCCGTTCCCGTGGAAATATCGGGATAAAGAGTCCTATATGTTAGTCCAGGACTGCAGCTATACACGTATAAAGTTTCATTACAATCGCTCTAGTAGTTTTTGAATGAAAGAATAACAAACATCCATCCACACATACAAACTTTCACGTTTATAATATTAGTAGGATTAGCGGCATCATTGTTGATGAATCAGTTTGAATTTCCTGGCACTAAATATCGGCAGGATGGTCATCATCAGGTGCTCAAAAGTCGGAACGCTTGATTTCAATACAAATCATGATACTTGCTGATCGTTACAGTTTGAATGTCTGTTAACACAACCTTGTCAATAGATGACGCTGTTTTATTGTAACCAGTTTCTGATTCGCGCTATTATTATTTGCTTGTATAATATATATATTAATGTTGTAACTTGAATAATACATACATTTTAATATCTAGTAATCTGTGGGCTTTATTTATTACATGGCCTGGCGCTGGCGTCGTTACGTTATATTCATTTGCGTTATCTATTGTGGATCTATACCAGTGGCCATCCAATTACTGGACTCACAGGCGGGAAACAGCGACTAACCCTTTGCAAGGCAGAGGTAAACATATTACCACTATAAATTGAACCTTATGAAGTTGAGTTAAGGTAGAAAACCAATGAAAAATGTCAACATATACTGCCTGTTAAAGGGTTAGAGTGCCATCTTGTAATATAAATGTAGCAGAATCACAGGAAATATTAAGCGTTGATACCAACTAGACATTCTTGAGGTTTAACTTTTTTAGCGCTTTAAAAATATGTACAACGAATGCTAAGTCAATGCCATTTTATACTATGGAGGGAAGAGGTAAGAACAGTTGCAAAAGTAAACTGCGACTAACTCAAAGACTTCTGTTTATATAATACCAGAAATCTGGACTTGGTAACGTAGTATAAAACAAACTTTCCGCTGTCTGTCTGTCCCTATTTACGCTTAGATCTTTATAACTATGCAATAGATTTTGATGTGGTTTTAATAGAAAAATAGATTCAGGAGATAGGTTTATACATATAAGCTGCTAATAAGGCTACTAGTAACTAATAATTTTTACTTTTGTGTGCAATTTTTTTTAATATAATTAAATATGACAACTGTATTCTGTTATCAACAAGTCAGGAAACAAATTTTATGGAAATAAAAATACTATTACTTCTATCCTCCATACTTTTACCAAAACTGCACTTTAAAGGCACGAATCAAACTTAATTAAGCAAATTAAATTGTTATCCATAAAAGCCTTAATTATTTAACTTTGTATGGATCGTTAAACCGAATAATTTTCATCTTTAGTTGCACATAAAGAGTATTGTTTCCGTGCAATACGAAGATGATTCATCAAAAAGGATTTTAATTGCCACTTAAAAAAAGTAAATTCACGTGTAACGACCCATTTTTGCACAAGAACTTCTTTCTGTTTTAATTGCTGGCAACCTAATAAAAAAACAAAGCAAAAGATAAAATTTCAAATTTGGAATCCGTAAAAGTATTTAAAAGCAACGACGTTTCTTGGCGCCAACGCTTTAAAAGTCCATAACACAAGTTCTTAATGACACTTATCTTGGAACTAAATAATTGGTGTAATTGTAGACTTACTTCTCTCACGAATAATCACCATCACCATGTAATTCCTGAAACTCAGCCAAGTCTGCTTAGACCAGTAAGCAGGCCCTGGCCCTAAGCTTAAGTGTAGGGCAAATGGGATAATGCTAGGATTTGAAGATGTGAATTATTATAATAATAATAATAAATCTTTATTCCCTTTTCTACAAACTTGTGTTCACTTATTTACAACTTCTGCCAAACTACATAGCAGTTTGTTGACAGATGTAGGCTCATGCTTATTCACTGACATATTGCATGTATGTTACATTCTAAACAAATTCAATTAATCACTAAATTAAAGAACTAACTTAAAGAACCACTTGCTATCGAGCTAGTCATTATGATTTTTGTTTATTTTTTATTTTTCTTTGTATTTATTTATGTATATAAGTAGGTTTATATATCTGATCTGTATCTTATATCATATTTTTGTATATGTATCTATATGTGTAATATTATCATATTGTAGTGTGTTATTAATGCCCGCTAACTATCTCTCCCACTTCAGTTAAGGTTGACTGGAAGAGATTTCTTTTAGAAATAAGTCCACCTTTGTATATCGTCTTTTTTACATAAGGCTTTTTTTTGTTATTGTTTTTTGTGCAATAAAGAATATATATATAAATACATTGAAAACATAAAACTGAAAATTAATAGTTCATTATTATTTAATTACTATTACCTGAGAGATAATAAATAATTTCTAAAAGTATGTAATAAAATTCAAATCAATTCATATAACATTCGTACAATAATTAATATATTAGGAATGAGACTAAAAAAATCATAAACATTATGAGAGAACAAAAAAAATTAATAAAAATCTCAAATTTAAAAGTTAATTATAAGTCATTTTTAAAAGTTAACAAATGCAATAGTTGAATATTTTGTGCATTCTGCATAATTCATGTGAAGAGGAATCAAATATTATCAATTTATAAATACATTTCAAAATCACAAATCCATTAAATATACTTGTTTCATCATTAATAATAGTATCAATAAGAAAAACTTCAATTAAACATAAGTCCTGAATTTGAATTTTCGTTCAAACGTTATTCCACAACAATAAACATTAGAAAATTTTGCAACTATAACCTCCCTGAACCTACCCAGGAGACAATTAGTCAGGTTCCCTTTATATCATTTCCTCGAGAACGAGTGTGTTTCATGCAGACATACATTCACACCTGTTTCCCCGAAGGGGTAGGCAGAGGCACATTATACGCCCACACTTCGCCATTGACGACCGTAATGGCGTAGTGGCGAGTATACCCGCACTCCTCTCCTAAGGTCGTGGGTTCGATTCCCACACAGGACAAATATTAGTGTGTATAAATATGAATATTTAATCTGGTCTGGGTGTTTTCCTATGTATATTAGTATGTATTTACAACAATAAAAAAAAATATTAATGTTTTTTTTTTTACTTACACCAATTATTTAGTAGTTATGATACCTAATCATTAAGAACTTGTGTTATGGATACTAAATAACGGATAAACATACTTAAATACTTTTTTTTTGTAAATAAATACTTAATATACATAGGAAAACACCCAGACCAGAATAAATATTCATATTCATGCACACAAAGATTTGTCCGAGAGCGGGTATACTCGCCCCCACGCCATATCGGTCGTCAAAATCCGTTATCCGTTATTTAGTATCCATAACACAAGTTCTTAATGATACTTATCTTGGAACTAAATAATTTGTTTAAGTGTCAAAAAAATATTATATAGTTGCTCCCACGGTTGGTTGGCAATGTTCTATTTTTGAAAATTGTAGTTTCAATTTGAGTTATTATTTGTAAAAATTGTGTACAAATAATCCGGTAGGATTTCTCTTCGTCGTCTGAAATGAAAAAGGGGTGACTTATTCTAGTATCGAGGAGCTATGAACGTTTACTTTGTATAATTACTTAGCCTTTTAACTAGCACTGAAAAGTGCATAAATAATAAATAATAGCCTTTAATGAGCCGTAACTATTGCATCTGGACCTAAACTAAAAGTAATGAGACGGTTAACGACATATTAAACATTTTTTATCGTCGTCTTCATTACTACGGTCTGGGCTATATTTTTATACCTAACTGAGACTTGCAAATTCTGTTAGGTATATCATAAAATAGACTTCTAAATAAACCTACTGAAAATAATCAATTGAATTATAGATACTTAAATTGATAAACCTAATTCACATTTACAACTGAAAATACAAAAAAAACTATTAACATAAATATAACATATCTAGTAGGGACTTATGAAATGATACTAATACGAATTTAAATAAATATATACTACAATAAATTCTTATCTTAAAAACACGGTTAATAAATGTTTATATTTATGTTAAATTTGGGTGGCCACACGAGACATGACCCCCCCCCCCCACGTCAATAATCTTTTAAGAATTTACAAAATAAAATTATATATTCGGTATTGAAATTCCCTCCAGGCTGCGACCGCGCTTGTTTTAAAGAAGTTATGTCTAAGAATCCTCCACAATTACATATAAAACCTAGAACATACACAATTTTTAGACAATAGAACACAACCTCGATGTGTCTTTTTCCGCGATGGCGCTAAAACGATAAGATATCGAAAAATGTCATATCTCTGATAACTTGTAAATTACGCAGGCGAAGCTGCGAGCAGAAACTAGTAATTACATATCAATAAATAAAAGTTTTTATGTTTCTTGCAAAATTTAGTTTTCATGCAAATATAAATGATCTAGCTTAGCATAATAGGATAATATTTATTCCGTTGACTGTTTCACTTTAATTTAAAAGCTGTCCATTTAAATCCAACCTTGTAAACAAAAGGAAATTAAATAAAAAGTTCAAAACAAAACACAATTAAACTCACCAAAGTAACGAAAAAGAATATTAAAACATACAACTGTTCCAAAAGTTTTTAAATATAGTTCCGTTAGAAAGAGAGCGTCGATTAAAAGAGATGTCTATATTTCGCCGGTGTGCGGATAGAGAATGATTACGGGCGCGGCGTACGATGCCACGCCTCGCATTGTATCGATTTTGAAATCGGAACGCGGTGGCTGAATATAATTTATTCATAATTCCTCTATTATTTGTATGTTCGAATAAAAGTTCTTATTTTGAATTTTGTAGATGATGGTTTTCGATTTGTCTTCTGGACTTCTGAAAAAGTACTTAATATATTTTATGTCTGCCTTTAAACTCTTTAATTTGTGTTCCTTTTGCTATAATATGCTTCTTACGCTCCCTAAAATATGGTTGAGCGTAACGCGTCTGCTCATGTCTACTATGTTTATCCGTAATCATATTAATATTGCTAAAAAAAGATTTGTCTTCCTTTTTTTTCAAATCTTGTGACTGCAGAACACAATTGTTTTGAGATTATGTATTTTAATTGTAACTGGCGGAAGAAAAAACCAACCTCGACGAATTTCTTGCCTGTTCTCTTACGATCAAGCTCCCGCCCGCAGTGAATGGGCACGTAAGTTTATAAGTATGACATTCTAATGAGCTCTATTGAGCCAAACTTGAATAAATTATTTTGGTTTGAGTACTTGCAGAAATATATAGTTGACTGTCAAATTGTGCTTTTTTGTACGAAATTTGTATTTTAAATGAAGTTTCCTCTTTTCCAGAGAAGCTCCGGCTATCCCTATGCGTGGGTTGCGGCGGTCAGATCCACGACCAGTATATCCTGAGGGTGGCGCCGGACCTGGAGTGGCACGCAGCTTGTCTCAAGTGTCAGGAGTGCAGGCAATTCCTGGATGAGTCCTGCACGTGTTTTGTTAGAGACGGGAAAACGTACTGCAAAAGAGATTATACTAGGTGAGTCTGAGACGATTTTAATAAATAGTCATAACCATAAGATTAAAATTGTCTAATACACCTCTGCGTGTTGGCTTCGGCCCCAGGCATGAAGCATGAGATCCTAAAAGATAATTATAATAATATTCTTTATTTGCACATTAACACGGTAATATCTGTCGAAGAACCGACAACCGATGGGGTAAACGAGTTCTTGAGTGGAGACCGCGACTTGGCAAACGTAGTGTAGGACGTCCACTCGCCAGGAGGGGTGACGATTTGCGAGCGGTTGCTGGCAGATGCTGGATGCGGCAAGCCGAAGACAGGGGAAAATGGCGCGATTTGGGGGAGGCCTATGTCCAGCAGTGGACTAGTATAGGCTGATGATGATGACGGTAATAAAAGGTTAAAGTAATATAAGTTGAGTTAACACTGTTCAGCCATATTTTACTTCACACGCAAATATTTTTTAATTTTATATCAACAAATAAAATTAATATGAATGAGAAATAGTGACATACGAAGCAATCAATGTCAAATCCCACATTGATCAATCACCCTTTCACTCACCACAAGGACAGACTTTGGTAATTGTTTTCGACAATTTTAATCGAAAACACTCTTCTACACATTACTCGATGTCTACACAATACACACCAGTTTTTATACGAAATAACCATAAAGACACTGAAGTGTAGAATACAGCTATCAATATAAATCAGAAGAAAATAAATCCATCGGAAGCTTAAAGAATTCGATTTGACAGCAAACATGCAATAAACAACACATTACAGCAATCAGGCAAGTCCATTTATAGACTCGGTTTATATAATCCAAGCCCTCATACAAAAAAGAGATTCATACAACGTCAATCAAACGCGCGGCGCCACTTTTTATACACAGACACACAAGTCGAATTCACTAAAATAACTCACTATGTTTACATTTTCACCCTTCATCTTTTGCTGCTAAAATATAGAATTACGCATCGACAAAATTACAATAGTGACCACAAAATACGAATGGAACCTTATTTCATAACGAGAAAGAACAATGTTGAATAAATTTCCGAGTGAATATCATATTTACGACAGCAAATTTCTGTTTGTCACGACGCTGTGATGTACCGTAGAGAAAACAAGCTGCGTTTGACTGAGCATTATGTATTTTGGCGCCAAAACAAACGTCACTTTGACAGCGCGGCGGGCGGCGGCAACCCGATAGTCTATGGTACAAAGTAAACATACTCTATGGTGTGTTTGTTCCCGTTTACATCGGACGGGATAAGCGGGTTTTCGGTTACTTTTTTTTGTTTAAATGGACATTTTGTAAATATTGGAAATTCAAACGTGTGACTGCGGAAAAAGAGATTAGGTAATTATTTTTTTTCCTCCTTTGATTTTGTTTTTTTTTTTATTCGAATGCCAACTTACTATCTAGAAGTAACAGCATTAGCAATTATTAGCGAAAGGATACTTTTTAGATTCAATTTTTCCACGGCTGATTTTTTCCATATCCCACGTCTCAACAAGCGGTCAAGACGCTTATTCAATGGTAAAAATAACGCTAAGCTATAGTCCAAGATGCGACTTGTCCAAGCAACTAGACATACGTACAGACCTGTCAGTGTGGACTGATTGAAGTTAACCCGATACGTGACGACTCGGCGTAAACACATGTTTCCGGGATGCGCACCATTGAGGGGTTAAATCTACCATTTTGGATTGTCAAAACATCTGTCACATTATATTAATCTACCTATGGATTATCTTCAATATCATCTTGCATACAGTTAATTAATAATGCTGTATCATTAAGAGACTTTTGCAAATGCTATGTGTCTTGCTAAATGGTTGTGTCCCTTCTAAATGGTTGTGGCCAGGTTTCTGCTAACTTTGAATATTAAATGACCGTGAGATTAATATCAAATCAAATCGAACACAACAGACAAATCTCTGACAAATCGGTGCACCTGGTGATCAACAGACGAGGCTCTGGCGAACTTAACAGATCCCGGCAAGCGGCAATAGGCTCGCCACCTATAACGTGGAACCGACAATGTAATTAGCGAAATGTGGGCGTCTGCCTACCCCTTTAGGGAAACAGGCGTCAATGTATGAATGTAATAAGTAAAAAAAAAAATTTTTGCTAACACAGGGATGATTGTATTCAATGTTTGTTTCACCAAAGCGGATCAAATGAAAGATTACCGATTTATTGAACAAATTTATTGAATTTTTGAATGCCTTGGTTAGTTTTTTTGCCTAAAGAAAAAGTTTAGTTTGTTGACAAACTTTTCTATATTTTTATACTTTTTTTTTTATTTGTTGTCACACAGATAACTGTCACTTTCAAATTTAGAAAATAATACATTTGACTTCCGTTGACCCTATCAGTACTGCCAACATCAGCGAGCGACTGTTAATAGCCATTCAGGAGTAAACATTCAGCCCCGAAGCGGAGTAATTTGAGATGGCGTGCCGTATAGAATATCGCTAATTGTCTGCTGTCAAGAGAAGCGTTAAGATTCCTTTTTTTACTGTTTCCTGGCGATTAACTTATACAAATAACCGAGTTGGTGCTTAGTAGTATTTTTTATAATAGCGATTTATAGATATTAACACGTTTTTTTCTTTTGGACCATGTTCTTTATTTTGCCACGATCCTGGCACACCCATTTAACTTTTTTCACCCTCTCATGCAATCCTGAAAGTACCTACAGCTGATACATGTACTTGCCTAAAGAACATGTGTGAGAAATCCCTAAATATACAATTATTTATCTTATATAAATATTCTACTAATAATTATATTAATACAAAAAAAACCTAGGCCTCATATCCGATTTTGCGTTGAATTTATTTTTCTTACAATATTAACATATTTTTCATAACTATATGGTGTTGTGGCCAGATTGCTATTAATTAATCTAAGAGTACCACTGATGTTTATCGAGAATAACATTCACCAATCTTCAGAAATCTGAAACGAAATGTTTAGGAATTAAGTTTCTTAGTAAAATTAAATTAAAAGGGGAGGAAAATTTACTATTTCCACTTAATTTATGCTCAATTATCATCATATCCTGACATTATCCCGGGTGATCCAGATTTTCATGACAGACGGCTACACGATTTTTCGAAGCACAAAGCAAGCGATAATTACGCATACAACTTCAAAGTTATACGGGCACCACCAGCGTTTGAACCCGGGACCTTCTGAATTTGAAGGCCATTGGTCTCGCCACTGGGCTATCGCCGCTCAAAATGCTTATTTTATGATCAGTAATGTTTTAAAATATTATATTACTAACACTTCTATAAAGGCTTAGATGTAGCTGACTCAACCAAAAAAATAAGTTTAACTCTGTTAATTAATGTTATTTATAAATACAGAGTACTGAATAAATAATGTTTAGTCTAATCCTTTTTCCCTTTTATTTAGGTTCTGAGCTTTTTTGAAACGACTATCCACATCATGAGATTGACAGATTTGAGATCTGCCAGCGTTACAAATAAGACAGTAACTTTTTTACTATAGCTTTCATGAAATAAAAATATGTCTTTGCAAGAGAATATCTCAGAAACGTCTGGCCCAATTTCGAAAGGGCTTTTTGACATATAGCTAATGGTATCCCTAAGGAGTAACCCAAGCTACTTTTTAATGCCTATGGGTCACGCAATGTTAAAGTCGCTGGTTACTGAATATTACCATAATGTAGAATTATTGCATGACATTGTTTTTTATTAACAGATGTATTATGTGGGAGACCAAGTCGTTCTTTACTGCTAACAACTTTTGCTCTTTAAGCCGCACATCACGTACCAACCATAATAACAGAGTCAACTACCCTACATTCAATTATCAACACGTTTCACCAAAACACAAGCAACGCACGAAGGCATTTTCACTGCTTTCCCATTCACCGTGACGAGGGGAAAGGCACGACAAAACCTCTAAGTATATTTTTAAACCCCACCCAAGGGAGGTTATTGACCGGCACTCAGCCGAATGAGCCCCCGGCAATCCCGCTAAAAGCATCCGCTATATAATCTATGGTTATAGGGTTCGCGCGCTTATGTTGGCACACCTGGGGTGGGATGCGCGGGACGGGCGCCAAAAAGGTTGGATCAAAAACTTTTTGGTATTATTTTTAATTGATGGAAAATACGGAAAAGTAGAACCTCATTTGCAATATTGTAAGAATGATCTAAATTGCTTATATGAAGCTTTTTAGTTAATAAGCTTTTTTATTACGACTGCACAAGATTGCCATTTGCTAAAGATTGATCTGTGTTAGAAAATTGTTTGTTAATAAAAAAATTAAATACTAATCTGTAAATTATTATAAATTATAACAAAACACATAACAACAAAGAGAATTTTTTTTCTTAGACTGTTATTATATTGTTATTAATAATATCACTTATAACTTTATAAGCCTTCAAAGTTTATATTACCTACCAATTGCCCCTTTCCTTTGGTTTTTCATTTTTCCATTGGTACAGGTACAATAAAAAAAATGGATATATTTTTCTCTCTTTTAGTAATTGTTAATAGTCTTATTAGTCCTTCGTGGTAAGCTTTAAACACTAGTTATTCCTACTTACTCACAATATATAATTCAATAAATAAATATTTTTCTGTCTATCACGTCAATTATTTAGTTCCAAGATAAGTATGATTAACGATACTAAATAACGAATAAACCTACTTTTTTTGTAAACACATACGAAAACCCCAAGATCAGAACAAATATTCATGTGGAACATACAAAGTTTTGTCCAGTGTGGCAATCAAACCCACGTTCTCAGTTCAGGTATACTCGCAACCACGACATTGCGTTCAAGGCTGACTATTTTTTATTAATACTATATTATTATGTCATTGAAATAACAATGTTACTGCGAACAGGAGCACTACTTCGCTATGTACGAGTATAAGTTTTAATACATTTGATATATCCGTACATTAAATGCTTTGCAAAGTATTTTTTACTTATCATAAAACGATTTTAAATAAATTGATTTTAAATAACCAGCAGTGAGTTTTATAAGGAAAGAAAGAAAGAAAGAAAATAAATTTATTCAGTACAAATAATCATAGAAATTAAGTTCACAAAAAAGCAACGATTAAATTTACACAAGCAAAATACAACATTAAACCATGTACTGAAACGGTGTCCACTGAATGAATGTAATGAGAAAGAAGAAGAACGAATAGTAGTGAAATGCAGATAACTTAACCAAATCGAAGTAAGACAGTGATAAACTACGAATGACACAACACAGGTATAATTAATCTTTTTGCGAAATCAGTAAATATTTTTTGTATTTAAATTTAAAAGTTTTAATTGAAGGTAATTTAAGGGTAATATTATGATAATTTTTTTTGTTCACAGGTTATTTGGTACAAAATGCGACAAATGCGGATCCTCATTTAGCAAGAACGACTTCGTGATGCGCGCCAAAACGAAAATCTACCACATCGACTGTTTCCGGTGTTGCGCCTGTGCGCGGCAACTTATACCAGGTACGAACAAACTTCCCGACCTTTCGCTGCCAACGATGGTCGGCGCAATGGTTGGCGACGAAGGATCGTGGGTGGCGGTGCACCGTTTCTGTGAGACGGTTATGGGCGCAAAAGAGGCGGAAGAGCGCGTTAGGGAGGAGAGCCCAGCAGCGGATCCCCTTAGACGTCGAAGGAGAGGGCAGCGCCGGCGGGCTTATGCCGGGGCACTAACATCATAGCCGGGCGTGCTGGTGAAAGGTCAGGGAATCTTTTACTCGCACTTTTCTGTAGCCCGAAGGAGTAGGAGGCGGCACACATGTTTTCTTGGTGTGCTGCCACCATAGGGTGGTCAACTATGGGTTGACGAAAAAGATGACGGGTCTGTGACACGAACTGGCGTGGTGCTACAGGAGGATAAGGTCTTTCTGTCACCTTCTTGGCACCTTACGTAGGGCAGTAAACAGTGGGGTTTAGATGGTAGTCCCGGCCACTATCATCTCGGCCGGGGAGCCCGACATAACTTTGTGCTGTCCCTGCGGCGCTTACCACTTTACCATTAGGAATTTACCACTATAATAAAAAAGGTACTCATTCCTTTTTTACCGATATAAATACTCATTAAATACGTTGAGCTTTTCCGAAATTTATGAATGTAAGAACCTAACTGTGTGGACCAAATAAATAATTTTATTCTTATTCTTATTCTTCAAATCTATCCGGAACAACATTGACCATACTTAAAAGATTAATTTTTCGTTGGAAAAAATTTACTTGTTCCTGGTGCTGAGTATCTTATATCTATATAATAGCATTGTAAATGCAAAATTTTCAAGTTAGAAAATGCATAGATTTCAGCTTTTTTAACGTTTCTGGGACCAAACAGTACGGTGGTCAGGATTAAAAGCCTCCGCTTGCAGTTTTAATGTCTTGTCTGCCGGAGTAAGTATAGCATGTGTATTCAATAAGTAAAGAAAATATATTATACAAAAGATATAATATTATACACAAGATAACTAGATACTTAATATACAATGAAGTCTAAGAATAAAATTCTTTAATAATAGAATAACTTCCTTATTTAGTAACAAATAAATTATTATAAATGAATTTGCGTCATATCAATTTCTTATTAATCTGTAATTTAAAAAAAATTGTGATTATTTAAGTACAGAAATAGCTTCAATCTTAAGAAATTTTCAAATTTCGAAAAGGTGAATTCCATACTTCATCCGTTTCCTCTTTTCCGGCGGAAACCGCGTAACTTCCTGCCGTGCGTTTCGTTTACTCTATTGAATGAACGCACCTGTTTTATTATCTGTCCCTCCTTATGTCAATCGTCAAACTTTAATTATAATCTATATTTGAGGAGAGACTTGAAAAGTTTATGAGGATGTTTATATTTAAGCACTAATTGTGTATAGATAATCGATGCAAAGCTATTTGGTCTTAAACCGGTTGAACCGGACTCGGTTCGTTTGAAATATTCTAAACTATACTGGCGATATATTTTTTTACTTAAACCTGCTATTTTAATTGAATATGAATAACAGCATTATTAATCGCATTAAATAAGTAACTATTTTTGTCATAATTAAAAAGTCATCGATGTATTTTTACGGCTCTGGACTTGTGCCATTATTTGACAATAATTAAATAGTTGCAAGTTAATTTTTTTTTTTTTATGGGGAAAATTTGAACGGTTGTTTGTGCTGCTAATTTAAATGATTTAAAAATTATGTTTTTTTTTCAGGTGATGAATTCGCGTTGCGGGAAGGAGGTGCTTTGTATTGTAGAGAAGATCACGATGTTTTAGAAAAAGTAAGTTTATATAATAAAATTCAGATTTGTTAGTACGTTTTTATAGCAAAATTTTAATTATCGTTATTAGATATGGACGAAGCAGCACAATTTTTTTTTAATTATTGGTTAGTTATTTTCATTATTATTATTTATTAGTGATGTACACTGGCCAAAACATAAAGTCTTTATCAGCAATGATGAATTGACAGTTGTACTATATTACAAAATTAAACGACTGTACTGTAAAGATTTCAGATGTCTTCCCTGTTCATATAACGGTTGATCAAAAAATATCGAACTAAGTTGTAAGACCGCCTACTTCACTAAGCTTTACATTTTTGTATTAATTATTGTGGATGGTGAAATATAAAGTTCAAAAACTCCAAGTTTACTTGAGCCACTAATCGGCTGATTACTTAGTGGCTCAAGTAAACTTTGAAATTTTTTCCGCCGCTTGTTGAGAAAGGGGCGTGGGGCCATTACCTAGGTTGCAGCATCTGACACCGTGCGACCATAGCGTGTGTGGCCGACTTCTCGAAGGGTCTATGCGATGCTATGGGGATCATTTGGGGGGGGGGGGGGGGTCTCCTAAACTTTGTTAATACAAAGCAGCAGGAATTATTTTATATTCTATTTATATAAAGGGTTTCTCAGGAAGAGTGTAAAAACAAGTATTTTATGTTAGAGTTGTCATTTTTATTGTATTATAAAGAACATGTTCCGATTAAGAATGGAATTAAATATCTGTCATATAAACCCCACGGCTTCGATGACAAGCCATTACTCTTTTCATGAATTTTTCATGACTTTTTCCCAGAGATGACAATTATTTTCTATATGTTTATCCGCTTGTATAGTTTGTCTTATAGTGCTGTGGTGTGATGTGTGTCAACCTTGTCATTATAACAAAAAGATATCTCTGTTGTCAGAGTGCGACGGCCACCGGCGGTGGTGCCACCAACACGGAGAGCAATAACAACACAACATTAAACAACAACAACTCACATCATCCGCACGAGCTGGGCTCCATGTCAGGTTAGTTCACATATATACATAACTAGCTTTTTCCCGCGACTTCGTTCGAGTAAAAAAAAATTAAATTTAAATTTTAAGATTTTTATTTCCAAATTACAATTAAATTTAAATACATTCCGCCAAACTGCATAGCAGTTTGTTAATAGTGACTTCCGGCAGATTTTTGGTTTTACCCACATAGTTCCCGATCCCGCGCGATTTTTGAAAAGTTTCCGCTCCCGCGGGATTTTCGGGATAAAAACTATCCTATGTCCTTTCTCGAGTTCCAAAACTATGTCTGTACCAAACTTCACACAAATCGGTTCAGTAGTATAGGCGTGAAGAAAAGACAAACAGACATAAATAAATAAATAAATATTTTCTGATAATTACACCAATTATTTAGTTCCAAGATAAGTATCATTAAGAACTTGTGTTATGGATACTAAACAACGGATAAACATACTTACATACTTTTTTTTTGTAAATACATACTTAATATACATAGGAAAACACCCAGACCAGAACAAATATTCATGTTCATGCACATAAAGAATTGTCCTGTGTGGGAATCGAACCCACGACCACTGAAGTGAAGTGTAGGTATACTGACCTCCACGCCATATCGGTCGTCGTCATAATATAGATGAAACGTGTTAAATGATAAAAGGTATCTCTAGCCTTTAGGTCATATTGACCCTTTTTTTTTTTCGGATGGAAAATCATCAAATGACCGTCTTCCGCTGTGGGTGAAGCGGAAGGGTGTGTCAGACTTTTACTGACTAAAAACCATCCATGTTCCTTCGTGAGCCTGTAACACCAAGGCCGCGGTAACCCTTTCGAACAGTCCCGCAAGCTCATATTGACCCTAGCATTCTTTATATCGCCCTGTCCGACGCCCTTGGGTTTGATATGGATTAGTAGAATTCTTAAAAAATGCCGTCGACACACGCCTATTTATAAGGTCCATCATTATCATTAGGGGTTATCCATAAATTACGTCACACGTTAAGGGGGTGGGAGCGGGTCGACGAAGTGTGATATGATGTAACAAGGGGATGGGAGGGATCCTAAATATCGTCACATTTCAAAATCCAGGTCCTATGAACATTTTTGAACTGCTGTTTTGATGTAATGACTTCTTGATGTACAATTGCTAAATATGTGACATCACACTAAGGAGGAGGGAGTACCACAAGTGTAACCAGCTGTGAAAAGGGCGGAGGGACGGATTACGGAATTCGTGTGACGTAATTTATAAATGACCCCTTAGCCCAGGGACAAGCATTGCTAATCATGGCCTCCTCATAAGCTTTCACCGTGAGCGATTATAAGCGGCCTGCATACAGCGAGACCCTGCGACCTTCATCAGGTCGTCAGTCTGTATTCCAGGTGAACATCACACGCTACGATTCCTATCATAAGGTCTCCATTACAGTCCTTTCAAATCCTGCCACTGCCATGATAGTTGCTATTTATTATTTAAATCTGTCGCCAAAAAGCATACGTACATAGTACGTACATTTTCTTGTAGTGGCTGGAGAAAAATCTAACCTTGACGATTTTCTTGCCCGTTCTTATACGATCAAGCTCCCGCCCGCAGTGAATGGGCGCGCTAGTTTTTAAGTTTTGATCTTCATAAGAGCTCTTTTGAGCCAAACTTGAATAAATGATTTTGAATTTAAATAGTATTAAATAAATTAAATAATAATACTATATATAGTATAGCCACTGGTGAATTCGTTAAGCGTAAATGACATCTCACCATGCTTTACGACTATAGTAAGAGTAAAAAGTAAAGTAAAAAGTGGAGTAAAAGTAAAAAGTTCTTGCTTTCATAAACTATTTCATTGCATAGTATACCTGTAGTAAATATTTGAAATATTCCTTCGAAGTAGGTACGGCAGGACTCCGCCAGACATCTAATGACTGACCTAAAGCGTGTTATGAAGACTTCCAATTAAAACAGTGGATGATCTGATTACTACGAGACATAAATACATCAGTTGTGTCTCATTTCATTACTTTGAAATTTTACTAACAACACACTCTAACCTAGGATTAAATGTAAAATTTCTATTTATACAACAAACGTACGTAAGTACCTGGCTATCTATTCATTAGTTATGTTTGTTAAAAATTAAGTGGTTCTATTCTAAGCCAGACGGAATTTAACTTTGAGTGGTGTTTAATTCCAAAATAGACGGCTTGAGTGCATTGTAGGGATAACTGAACTACTGATCAAAGAGGAAGGTGTTCAGGATTACAGTTTTACTAGCTTCTTCCTGCGACTTCTTCTGTCTTGTATCACACGACAAACGTATTTATGTAGGATAAAGAAATCGGGTATTGTTATTACTTATTTATTTTATTTATCGCTTGCTCCGTGCCTCGGAAAGCACGTTAAGCCGTTGGTTATGGCTGTCATGAACATCTATGGCAGTCGTTATTAGGAAGTCAGTGCCTTTTAACAGACTGACAACTGGTCATAACTAACCATAGAATGATGCTCCCCTCTGGGTTGCGGAGGTCAGACGGCAGTCGCTCTACGTAATAACTGAAATTCAGTCAAATCTGGTTGAAACTGGCCCCTAAGCTTAAGTCTAGGGCAACCGGGATAATGCTCGAATATGATTATGGTTATTACTTATTTATTTTGATATTGATTACAAAATCTGATTAAAATTATCTCGAGAAGCCTAGTCATAGGTTTGACTTGTCCAAGCTCCTTTCTATATACTAATTGTCTATGTCTTGTACAAGCTCCTGTCTACTTCTATTTCTATATTATCAACATACATACATTCACGCCTATTTCCCCGAAGGGGTAAGCAGAGGCATATTATATGCCCGCACTTCGCCGATTGTATATTTAGTCCCACGTTGGCGTTACGTTTCTGGCGTGCCTTACTTAACTGTTACGTTCGCCTTGTCCGTTGATCGGCAAGAGAGCACCATTTGCAGGTAAGAATTGCTTGGACTCCACAGATCTTGGTAGGAGCCTTATACATACATTTTTAATGTTATTATGAGCTAGCTGTTACCCGCGACTTCGTCCGCGTGGAATAGTATCTTTGGGTAGCATTTACAACCCCCTTTTCGCAATAAAAAGTAGCCTATATCCTTTCTTAGGGTCTAGACTGTATACCAAATTTCATTTAAATCCGTTCAGTAGTTTTGGCGTGAAAGAGTAACAGACAGACAGACAGACAGACAGACAGAGTTACTTTCGCATTTATAATATAATATTATATAGTAAGGAATATAATTTAATGTGATGAGATGCCAACTTTTACTCTGCAAGTTTTACCGGGCATCAGTATTGTAGACGTACAATAATGATCTGACATATATAAGTAATGTAAAGTAAAAAGTTCTTAATTTCATAAACTATTATACTATGTCGTAGTTGCGAGTATACCCGCACTGAGGTCGTGTGTTTGATGCCAATTGCCATTTTTAAAATCCCCAGGACGCCCTTTTAACTAGGACAAATCCGGGGAATTCTAAACGGACGGCAGCCCTAGTTATAAACATCCCAATGAGATATCCCTAACATGGCTTAATTTAAATTTTCAAAATTTGGTAATTACGTACAATTTTTTTGTTACACTTGTAGTTTTGTTTGTTGGCTATAATTCATTTATCATTCTGTTTATTTACTTAGTAATATTTTGTCAAGATTGTAGATTAAAAAATAATGAAATATGATGTTAAAATAAAAACCTACAAGTACAGCGTGTTTTCAGCTTTATTACTAAATAATATAATAAATTATAATTGAAGATTCAAAAATAATAAAACCAACTTGAACATTTCACTTAATTCATATATTTATGACGACCGATATGGCGTGGAGGTCATTATACCTGCACTTCACTCCGGAGGTCGGGTTCCATTCCCACACAGGACAAATCTTTGTGTGCCTGAACGTGAATATTTGTTCTGTACTGGGTATTTTCCTATGTATATTAAGTATATATTTACAAAAAAAAATATATTTATATATGTTTATCCGTTATTTAGTATCCATAACACAAGTTCTTAATAATACTTATCTTGGAACTAAATAATTGGTTAGATTGTAAGAGAATATTATTAGCAAATTGATTATCATATTGGGTAAACAATAATGTATCTATAAATATCAAGATAACAATAAGTATGACCGTAAATATATAACTAATATCAAAGACAAGCTGACACTAATATCCAGAAAATATCCAGACTTGTGTTATTATAAGGCTAAAGTTCGATAAATATTAAAATAAACGAATATTTTCTCATACACGTACCTTAAGTAAACAGATGCGACTTAAGGTTAACATAAGTACACATACTTTAAAAAAAAATAACAAAGAACTTTGTGTTTTTCTCAGTATCGCTATGTACCTAAGTACCTATAACGTATGTACATAACATCATAAATGTTGAAGAGTTCTATTGCGTATGTTTGCGTAAAACGTGCGTAATTCAATAAAAAACTAAAAGTAGGTACTTTTTATGAATAAATTATGCGTCATATACATACATGCATACATTCACGCCTGTTTCCCCGGTGGGGTAGGCATTGGCATATTATACGCCCACACTTCGCCAATTATATAGTTGGTCCCACGTTATAGTTGGCGAGCCTATTGTTGCTTCCCGGGCACTGTTATGTTCACCAGAGCCTCGTCCGTTGATCGGCAGGTGCACCACTTGCAGGTTAGGTTGGCTTGGGCTCCTTAGATCTTGGTAGGATCCCTATACACCATCATAAATATTGAAGTGTTCTATTGCATATGTTGCATGAAACGTGCTGATAAGACTCGTTGTTATAGTCATAAACGTGGGCTAGGTTGTCAAAAACGATCACGAATGTTAAGCAGCGTTCACAGTGCTCTGTCCTTGGATAGTTCTGTTCTTTGGAAAGGACGTTAAGCCAGTTGGCGGATCTCAAGCATCCACTTAATAGAAAGTGATTACCAGAGCCCTATCGACGCTTGACCAGAGGCAACTTTTAATAATAATAAATAATAAATAAATAATAAATATTTCTGACACTTACAACAATTATTTAGTCCCAAGATAAGTATCATTAAGAACTTGTGTTATGGATACTAAATAACGGATAAACATACTTAAATACTTTTTTTTTTGTAATTACATACTTAATATACATAGGAAAACACCCAGACCAGAACAAATATTCATATTTATACGCACAAAAATTTGTCCTGTGTGGGAATCGAACCCACGACCTCAGGAGTGGAGTGCGGGTATACTCGCCTCCACGCCATATCGGTTGTCATAATGCATTGTCAACTCTTTTAAAACCGTTTTACACCTTTTTGATGAATCCCAAGCTACAATGTATGGATTTGAAACAAGCCTTCGCAGAAATACCAGGTCATTGTTGCCAAAATTTTACCTTCAATGTCTAAACCCTTGGTTAGGGTTAAAACAACCCGTACCAATATTATGTCAAGATAAAGCGTCTAGACTCAATCTAGAATCAAATCACATAATCAAATAGCTTACAATACGAGCGGGGGCTCGAAACTGGCACTTAGATTCACTTACACCAAATTTTTATTTATTTGCATGTAAGTTAATATATTATAAGCTTCGTAATTTCGTTGTAACAATAGGTATGTAATTTCTTTTTTATTTATATTTGGTTTTGACGTTAACAAGTGCTATGTAATAGTTTGTGAAATGAAGAACTTTTTACAAAAAAAAACGTTAATAATAAAAAACTCATGGCATGATCTTTAAAGGCGGCGACATGAAAGCCAGCGGCGCTTTGTCGGCGTTCATCAAAGGCGTTATCTACGAATCACAGCATGATCGCGAATGCACTATCATATCGCCACTTGACCGAGCCTATATCAGCGATAAACGCTAATTATGAATGTTAAATGATAAGTAATACCAATATATAGGAAATCACTGTAATCTATACTATATCCATATTAACTTACAACTATAGTAATATGAGTTAAGGGAAGCGCTCGTAGCTCCGCGGTACTAACAGGTAAAGCAGAGTTTAGAGAGCTCAATCAATTGGATTGATAGATAGATACTCTTTATTGACCAAAAAACTTAAAAACTACAGATTACAATATTGAAAAATCATTTTTTTAAAGCCAATCTAGGCGGTCTTATAGCTAAAAGCGAAAAGAGAAAACAGGAAAGCAGTAGGCAGAGCACATAAACTTTAAAAAGAATTAAGTTGGATTTGTGACTGTTTGTGTGGTATTCAATGTCCAAGGCTCCCGGGCTTTGGAAGGCACGTTAGTATATTGGTCCCGTTAATATTAACAGTCGTAACAAAAAAAATTGTACGTAATTACCAAATTTTGAAAATTTAAATTAATTACTAAATTTAAACCATAAAAAATAACTCAAAAAAACTAGGAACGCGAATCATATATTTATCTTTGTTTATCACGGTAAGTATATCATTTAAAATGAAGTAATTTGTGGATAATGGTGCTGGCTTTACATTCACTTATGCAGTAGGTACGGTAAAAATATATATAGGTATACGTAATACAAAATATCTTAAAAACTGGGTGTATTAGGGTCACATCACATCACATCAGTCAATGCGTCGACGGCTGCCGTTGGCAGGCGACAACGTTTGCAGTTGGAGTGCCGCGTACTAGCAGTCGTGGTCGGTACGAAAAACGCCACAACTGCAAACGTCGCCACCTGTCGGCGGCAGTCGTCGACGCATTGACTGCTGCCGTCGACGCATTGACGGCTGCCGCCGACGCGTCGACGGCAGCAGTCGACAGGTGGCGACGGCTGAAGTAGCCTCTGCCGTTCCGACTTGCAGTTCGTCTGTATGAACCCTTAGGATTCCCACCAAGAACTAAGGAGCCCAAGCCAACCTCACCTGCAAGTGGCGCACCTGCCGATCAACGGACGAGGCTCTGGCGAACATAACAGCGCCCGGTAAGTAGCAATAAACTCGCCACCTTTTACGTGGAACTATATAATTGGCGAAGAGGTGGCGTATAATATGCCTCTGCCTACCCGTTCGGGGAAACAGGCGTGAATGTATGTGCCTATGTAGGTATGGACAGTAGGACCTTAGGAGAGTAGAAAGGCTATATCGGTCATCGAGTGAACTTTCAACGACCAAGTGTAAAATCAAAATAAAAAATAATGTGTATAAGTTTGGCTTAATAGAGCTCTTATGAATGTCGTACGTATAAACTAACGCGCCCATTCACTGCGGGCGGGAGCTTGATCGTAAAAGAACGGGCAAGAAAATCGTCAAAGTTTTTTCTCCCGCCAGTCACAATAAAAATCCTTCATATTAAAACGACAGAAGCTTGTGTTTTGCAGTCACAAGATTAAAAAAAAAGACAAAACGTCCTACGTAATAAAGGGAACATTATGAATATTAAACACTGACGTCCCCTATCTAAACACAAAGGGATAACAGGACAGTGGATGAACGGACTAAGCCGTCCACTTGGCTTGATTATTCCACTTCACACCTTCGCTAATCCAGGACGACACGCCTGGGCGATTAAGCCTTCAGCAAACTCATAATCAACGTTGACCCTTTGCTGTCGTTTTTCAATTAATATTTGATTAAGCTTCACCGATTAACGATCAACGATGTAAAGCAGAGATCATAGAGGTCAGTTTTTAGATCATCATCATCATCTCAGCCATCTGACGTCCACTGCTGAACATAGGCCTCCCCAATAGATTTCCACATAGAGCGATCCTGAGTCGCCTGCATCCATCGGCTTGCCGCCGCCTTGACCAGATCATCAGTCCATCGCGTGGGAGGCCGTCCTCTTCTACTCTCTATTTTTTGGATAGGTGACCGTTTATGTAGCATTTGATATGGAGCGCTTCCGTGCTTCGGAAGGCACGTTAAGCCGTTGGTCCCGGTTATCACTAAATGTGGTAGTCGTTAAGCCATGTTAGAGGCTTAAGTGGGCAGTTTGAAAAACAGCTAACAGCATGACGCCATACCTATTTAGGATCCCTACACACCTTACTATAAATATAAGTCATAATGAGTTTTATTTGTAAGTTTTTTGAATAATAACAATTATGTCAGCCTATTAATTATCTGTGTTATCTGTGATATGGAATTTACAATAATAACGCAAGTATGTTACGGTAAATGTGGATAGTGCGGTTATTATGTATAATTACCGGGAATTATGCATAATAACCAGTGCTCGTGGTAATGGTTGTAAAAACTTTCGAATTATTCACATTTACCGGCAATTATATAAAATTACCATACCCCTTTAGTAAATGTAGTAAATCAAACATCGGAATCAAATGTTTATTGAAATAAAAACAAATCTAGTCTTAAATATAATAAAATTCAGTTACAAACAACATCAGTCCAACAATAATATAATAATAATAATAAAGCCTTTTATTCGGACAAAAACATATACAACAATACGTTTCCTTACTACTACACTGTTTTATAATATTATTTACTTTCACTTATTCGAGTATCTGGTGCTTCTTTATTGTTTGTAGGTCCGTTTGCCAGTTGGCAAAGGCCTCCTCCAACCTACTTACTCCATTCTGATCTTAGATTTTCGTGTTGTTTTACTCTTATTTTTCTGTATTGTTGGAGGGTTGTGGTCTTTGTCCCCCACGAGGACCAATCGGCTTGGGGGAGATTTTATTGGTTCTCTTCTTTGATTTTCACGATGTAGTTGATTAATCCGTTTTCCGCTCATTAGTTGCTATTGGTTTTTACGTGTGAAGATGTTAGTGAGAGAGTTTGATCGGGTTCTCATCAAATCGAAAGCGTTTGTCCTGTTAGTCTTGATAGAACTTATCGTCTGTTGCTTTTTAGGTTTGGTGGTTGTCGTTGGCTGTGGTGAAACAGATAGTTCTCGTTTCCTTTTGTCGGTGTAGGGTCCCTTAACTACTAGTTTATCGTATTTAAGAAAAGCAATATTTCCCTTTTTTTTCTCTTCTAGCAGTTGTGGTATCAAAGCCTTTCTCTTTTCTATAACTTCTTTTGTATAGTCTTCCGATACATAAATTAATTTTAAACTCTTTTTATTCTTCATAATTTGGTCTTTTTTCCATCCGTTTAAAAATGACAATAGCACAGGCCTACGTTTGTTTTCAATCTGATTTTTACCTAAACGGTAAACTTGGTTTACTTCATTCTCTTCTACTGATATATTTAAATCTTTTTTAAAGTTCTCCTTAATAGCTTGCAATAGATCTGGTATCGATTTTTCGCTCTCTTCTAATCCGTAGATAATAATATTGTTAGTTTTCTTTTCTTTTTTTAAATATTCAATCTCGTTCTCCAAGTTACAAATTTTTTGCTTAAATTTTTTATTTTCCTCTATTATAGGGCTTAGTTTTTCGTCTATCTGATCCATTAAATTCTTCGTTATAGATTCTTTTAGTTCATTTGACTGTTTCTGCATTTCTATTTTCATTTTATCAAACAATAATTGAAATTGTTCGTCCATATTTTCTAATGTAATCGTGCAAAACGAAAAACGTTAATTAGTAGAAAATATATTTTTGTGACGGCAACACTCCAGTTAGTTGTCCTATATCCTATCCAACTAATAGACAAAAAATGTTTATTTTACCAGTTGACGTTTTATGTTGATTGAATGATGTTTCAATTCTACCCTCTTCGTTTCGTTTTATTTTTGTATTCATTCGTTTGAATTCTACCCTAAATAGTAATAATTGTGGATGTAAAAATCTTTTCTTTCACTGTGTAGATTTTGAAAATATTCCAGGATTATTACTTCTCTATATACCTGTGTTGTTTTGTTGATTTTTGTGGCACTGCAATTCCAAAAACGTAACTATAACTATTTTTACTATTTGTTTTATTAGCGTAGGAAAGCACAGATGTATTGTCACTTTGACGGCCGGAAACGGAAACCGGAAAAGTCAAACAATAATAATACTTCTCAAATATCAAGAGATCAAAGCTTCTGTTTGGTTAAGCAAAACATAAAATTCTTATTAAATTAACAAATTAAATATAAAAAAAATTAACAAGATACCAAACCTTTTGTTTGGTTAAAAAAAAAACTTATAAAAATAGGATCAAACAAAATTAACAAATTGACAGGCAACTATCAGTAAGACTCTTAAAATTCTTTATCTTTTATTTATTTCTGGAGGTCCGAGATTTGTGACATTTGGAATTGCAAAGTACTTATGTTTTCTTGCATTTGCAGCGATTTGAATTGCAATCTGAAGTACAATTATTGCAATGCTAAAAACCTTATCCACCTAAATTTGAATCCTTACAAGCGCATTCTCTCAGAGTTATATTAGTTTCTGGAACTTAAATAGAAGTATTGTGATAAATCGTTCTTTGCAGACACCGAATTCATTTCTTGAGTACAACTGGCTTAAAATCATATATTTCGTACCGAGTACAGACTCCATTCCAAACAAATTCCAAAGCTTATGTCTAATACATTTACCACGGTCGCGTGGAAGTTTTATATAATTACCGGTAAATGTGGATAATTCACTACATTTACCATGTGCATTGGTGATTATCTATAGTTACCGGTAATTATAGATAATTACCGATTGCTCACATTTACCGTAACATAATATATAAGTGGATATGTTTTACCTACACAAACTGATGAACAACAAAATTTTATAAAAACAAACAAAATTTTAATGGTGAATCTGGCCCATGCTGAAAATCAGTGCAGTGGGTTTGTTCACAGACTCACTGCGAATACTGAGCAGCGGCCTTTTTCAATATTATGCAACCATTACGTGTCCTATATATTGTATTATTTCTTTATTATGTTGTGTATTTTGTGTGATATTGAAATAAATAATTTTTCATTTCATTTCATTTCATTTTTCATTTCATTTCATTTCATTTCAAAATTGACAGTCCCGTTCTGATAAGTCAGTTCACATTTAATGTTCCCTCAAGAATGTCAAGACACCCATGCAAATTGTTTAAAAGTAAATTTTGTAGAACAAGGATGGGGCGCAATTCACCAGTGGTTCGTTTGGCTCGTCTGTACAATAATTTGACCAATAAGTTGCCGGAACTCGACATTCATTTTCAAAGCGTTCCTAATTTAAGAACATATTGAAAATTGGTGACGTACTTTAGATTGAACGTAGTTTTGTTTAGGTATTACGTATGTATTTATATATAATTTGTCTACATATGTTTTATAAGATGTAAGGTGTACTCAAATTGCATGATGTGGTTGACCTGTAATTGTGAGTGCAGTTAGCCAAAATATATATAAGTTCATTGTATTTTTTTTGTTAAAAATTGCTGTACTTATGTTGGTAACCCTGTAAATGAATAAATAAATAAAAATAATGTATCACGACTTGTATTGACGCGCGAGCGGACTGTAAGCAACGCGAAGTATGATTGCATTTACGTTATCTATTTAAATTTATGTGCCCACTTCTAACCACAGGCCTACCGTAACCTACAAAGGGTCACTCCACCACAGACTGGCCTCTGTAAAATGAATATGAATTCAATATGAGTCGGGTTGTCTGGAAGAGATCGCTTTTAGCGATAAGACCGCCTAGATTGGCTTTAAATTTAATTTTTCTCTTAATATTGTAATCTGTAGTTTTTAAGTTTCTTGGCCAATAAAGAGTATATCTATCTATCTATGAATTAATCACTATATCCTACCATAAACAACGAAATAACTAGAGTTTGATTTCAACACAGAACATATCTTTGGGTGCATGAATATGAATATTTATTATTAGGGTATGGCCTATGTACCATATTAAGTATGTTTTTGCGAATAAAAAAATACCTACGTATAGTTTGTAATTCAAGTAGGTACTAAACCAATGGATATATTTAAAAGAGCCATAGCCTGTGAGTTTCTTGCCAGTTCTTCTTACAGAGCGGTGGCTCGGAACTGGCACTTAGATTCACTTACCTACACTTAATTATTTTTTGTTTTTAAATTGTTTTGTTGCATGTAAGTGAATCTAAGCTTCGTTCGTTAAACTAATCACAATTGAAGTAACTACACATAAGGTAATTGGAATATTTTAATGAAAATAACTTATCCTACTTATTAAGTGCTGGGAAAAAGGGTTTTGAATTTCAAAGTTGATAAATAAACTGATGTTAAATGATAGTTCCGCACGTAAATTGAACACAAAAAGTTTACAATAGACAAAAGAAAGAAAGAAACAGAAAGAGACTACTTTACTAGAGTTTTACTAGAGTATCAATTTTTTTATGACGTTTTCAAGAACTAGGTATGTATAATAGTTTATGAAATAAATAATGTTTACTTTACTTTACGTTATCTGTTATTTAGTTTACATAACATAAGTTTCTAAAAATACTTACAAGTTATTAATGATCTTTGAATTAAATAATTGGTTTGATTGCTTGAGAATTATTATTATTTACATATAAAGAATCCGCCAGCAGCCAGGTAATAAACCAAACGACTGGCGACTACAGCTACAGAGAGAGAAACCTCCTTACCTACTATGCGCGCTCGAGAAGCACTGCCCTTGTACCTAACCCTTCAACCGGATACCAAGCTTCAGTCTTTCATGATTAATATTATACAATCAAAAATAGCCTTTGAGTTTCTTGCCAGTTCTTACAGAGCGGTGGGTCGGAACTGGCTCTTTTTTTTTTTAATAATGGTTTCGAGCGTTTAGCACATTTAGCCAGTGTCAAGTAAGAGATATATTTAAAAATATAAATCATGGTAAATGAGAACGAGTGGTGATAATGTTAAATAAGATCCTCAGTAAAGATGTGGGGCTATACTGAGATCTCATATGGACTTCTTGAGTGAATTTGAAAAGTTATGTTGCACTGCTTTGATTTACCAACACTTATGTACGTTCACAAGCACTTAACGGTTAATAATCCACTGTTATTACACATTTATGTTCTAAATATCACAAATTTTAGAAAATAAAACAAAACTGCAGACATGACGCTTCACTTTCCCGCCAAGAAGTCGAACTGGCACTTAGTTTTACTTACACTTAATTTTTTTTTGTTTTTAAAAGTTTCATTCTATGTAAGTGAATCTAAGCTTCGTGATTTATGTGTAATCTTATTTTAATTGTTTTTTAAGATTTAAATATGACGTATAGTGCTATGTAATAGTTACAATAAATATATTTGAAATTGAAATTATTACACATATATAAAAAAGAAAATATTATTAATTTCAGATTCCGGCAGCGAGTCGGGATCCCACAAAAGCGGCCGGGCTCGCTCCACGGCGGCGGCGGATGGCAAGCCGACCCGAGTGCGCACCGTGCTAAACGAGAAGCAGTTACATACGTTAAGGTATTTGGAATATTTTCATATTTTAATGAAAATAATTTTGCCTACTTAAATATCCCTTTTTTTAAAGTCAAATCGAAGTAAAATTTTGTTATTCAAGTTTGGCACAGCACGTTATTGTACGTAGCTCAATATCTGAAATTTAGCGAAATTATATAGTTAGTCCCACGTAATAGGTGGCGAGCCTGTTGCCGCTTACCGGACACTGTTTTGTCCGCCAGAGCCTCGTCCGTTGATCGGCAGGTGCACCACTTGCAGGTGAGGTTGGCTTGGGCTCCTTAGGTCTTGGTAGGATCCCTGTACATCGAAATTCAGCCAAATCTGGTCAAATCAATGAGCAAACCCTGGGCCCTAGTCTAGGGCCATTAGGATCATGTTAGGATATGAGATGAGTCACCATGAAGCTCATAAGAACGCCATCTTAAAAAATAAAGCGCTCATTTACTGCGAGCTTAAAGTTTTCTAAAATTCAGCACTTAAAATGGTACTTATATATGTTACCGGCCAAACCCGATTTTAGGACAAACTAGTATGGCCTAGTCCAAACTAATTTATGTGGGCTGCATAAAATGTTTTTTAATGGTAAGAAAGAAAAATAACCTCAACCTAACCCAAAAAGAGATAATTATACTTCTTTTTTTGGGTTAGGTTGAGGTTTTTTTTACCATTAAAAAACATTTTATTATAATAGTTCCAGCCCACCTAAATTAGTTTGGACTAGGCCATACTAGTTTGTCCTAAAATCGGGTTTGGCCGGTAACACATCATTATTATTAGCAAAGAAATAATATTAACTTAGCTGTTACAATTGAGCATATGAAAAAATTGTACTAGCATTTAGCACTTTCCAAAAAGGTCTCATTAAAAAAATATGGTATAATAAATTCTAAAAAAAAAACCCAGACCTTCCAGTCCTGGGTCTTTAAAGCGGGGCATTCATCTTGTTACCGTGCTTTTACCACGGTAAAGGCGCTCTCATATTTTTGACTGTATCGACCATTTCCCATCTGGCGATGTGTAAGCATTATATAGTTAAAAAATGTAGTCTCTTTCTGTTTCTTTCTTTCTTTTGTCTATTGTAAACTTTTGTGTTCAATTTATGTGCGGAACTATCATTTAACATCAGTTTATTTATCATCTTTGAAATTCAAAACCCTTTTTCCCAGCACTTAATAAGTAGGATAAGTTATTTTCATTAAAATATTCCAATTACCTTATGTGTAGTTACTTCAATTGTGATTAGTTTAACCTCCTCGTAAGAGCTTTACGTGTAGGTTAAATTAATTTAATTCTAACCTTTTAGTTATAATAAAAATGCTCTGATATTTCGCGCGGCGACCGCCATCTTGCCCAAAAATAAGCAGAGCTTTTTTGTACTGTGTAATTAATTTCAGGCTATTTTTTTAATAATAAATTTATCATCATCGTTTTAGCTCATTAATGAGCACGTATGATGATGGTGATAATATTTATATATGTATACTAATAATATGCGGCGAGTGGTACCAGCCTAGTGCCACCCCCTCTCATCTCACGGGGAGTCGTAAGAGTCGACGAAGAGAAATGTTACCTGGGTACTGGTTTGAACTGCGATCACGGGGCTTATAGGAAAATAACCCCAATCTAATGTTATCTAGTAGGCCAATGTTCAGCAATGGACTTTATAAGGCTGATATAATGACTAATAAATTTACTATGTTTTAGTTGGTTTATACAAATTTAAAACCACGTGCCCTAAGATCTTAAAATTGTTGCTTAGAAAAGTATGAAAATATATTATATGTGTAATTATAATAATATACCTGTATTGTAAGGAGAATATTTAAAATAAAATAAAAACATCAGAATCCCCGTAGTTTATAAAGAATAGAATATAAAATTAAAAATTTTAATCATAGATCTCAGATCAGCGAACCAAATAAAGATTGTGGCTTCATGTTACATTACGCGTTCCATAAGTTTAACATTGTATGTTTGGTAGCACATTATCGGGTCTCAATCGAAGAGCGGAAAGGGGGGGGGGGATAATCAAATAAATACAATCTTACAATCACACCAATTAATTAATTCCAAGATAAGTATCACTAAGAACTTGTGTAATGGATACTAAACAACGGATAAACATACTTAAATACTTATTTTTTTTGTAAATACATACTTAATATATATAGGAAAACACCCAAACCAGAACAAATATTCATGTTCACGCACACAAAGATTTGTCCTGTGTGGGAATCGAGCCCACGACCTCTGGAGTGAAGTCGAGGGATATTGACCTCCACACCATATCGGTCGTCAAATTGTAATATATTAAAAAAACAAAAATAGAGACTGTCTAATATTACGTCAATCCTTCAAAATTTGTGTCTGAATGGAGAACGCAAGCTTGTATCGAGTTCCATGAGTTCGGCAGTACGACAGAATCAATTCGAAATCCATTTTGACTAATAATCGATTACCAGCAAGTTTGGCGGTAGACCCCCAGACTGGAACCGAAGACGTTCAATCTATTTTGCATCATTGATAGTGGACTTATCGTATCTTATAAAATAACCAGAAACATTTGACCTTGTAGAACATGCTACAACGCCAACCCTCGCCCTGATGCGCTGATGAAGGAGCAGCTGGTCGAGATGACGGGCCTCAGTCCCCGCGTCATCAGGGTCTGGTTCCAGAACAAACGGTGCAAAGACAAGAAGAAAACCATCCAGCTCAAAATGCAGATGCAACAGGAAAAGGTATTTTTTTAGAATTAAAATTTTTCCCATTACTTCTTCTTTTAAATAATAGCTTCGTGCGGTTTGCACATTTAGCCAGTGTCAAGTTAGAGATATATAAATAATATATAAATTATAGTAAATGAGAATGAGTGGTGATAAAGATGATAAATGGTAAATGAGATCCCCTCCTCCTAAACCTTTTGAATCCTCAATAAAGATGTGTGACTATACTGAGATCTCACATGGACTTCTTGAGAGAATTTGAAAAGTTATGTTGCACTGTTTTATTTCATTTACCAACACTGATGTACGTTCACAAACACTTAACGGTTAATAATCCACCGTTATTACACATAATTTTTTGAAAATACAACAAAACTGACATGACTCTCAACTTTCCCGTCAAGAAGTCGTTTACGGTGTTTGTATGTAAACTTTTTTTATTGCATATAGAATATTTACAAACAAAATATGCGCATGGAGTGCCCAAAGAAAGAAATCGTAACCCATAACAATTTTCAACTACAACCTCCATGTGTAGCATAAAGCGTTTTAAATAATTTTTCTTCTGTCTTATATTCGTAGTGCGCTACTAATATTATTTCCTTGGGTTGTGTCACGTTGTGCTGAGCATTTAAAATAAGAATTACAACTTCATTACGTCGTTGTGTACAGCGTTTATAATTTCGATGGACGGGAGAGTAGTCGACTACTTAGTGATGTCAGCTGTAAAAAAATCCTAGTTTTGGGGTAAATTTTTGGATTTAGGGAACGGCTGTTGGAAGATGTTTTTTAAGTGATGTGTATGGGTTTCACAGGAAGCTAAATTACCCTATAGTTTGCGTAATTCTCACGGAAAAGACGTTGTCTTTATGTAGTAGTTGTAGTAGATGTTTGACAGTAGTGAGTGATGAGCTACATGTAGTTAGCGTAGTACTCTCGGAAATGATAGTGGGACGGGACATGCTTGAGGCAATAGTTTCATGCTAGTGAGTGGTGTGTATGGTTCCCCAGGAGTACCGGCGGCTAGGTTATATCGCACCTTCGGTAAGACAAGGACATAATTGCAGTATGTGTAATTTACAGGAGAGCCATTTAAGATTTTTTTGCGCTCAATGCGATCTTGTTTCGTTCATATTACTTTAAAGTAATTCTCCTTTACATGAAGTAAACTATACATTATGGTGTCTTTGTCCCACCAGTTGCAAAAACATTTTTAAAACACTTTTGCATACCTAACTATTTTTTAAAATTTTTGAAAATATGCCCTTGTCTTATTGATCTTACCGATTTGTCTACCAGGCTTGTGGTGGATCGTTAATTGCTCGTTATATAAATAAATAAATATTTCCTGACATTTACAGCAATTATTTAGTTCCAAGATAAGTATCATTAAGAACTTGTGTTATGGATACTAAACAACGGATAAACATACTTAAATACATTTCTTTTGTAAGTACATATTTAATATACATAGGAAAATACCCAGATCACAAAAAATACTCATGTCCATGCACACAAAGATTTGTCCTGTGTGGGACTCGAACCCACGACCTCTGGAGTGAAGTGTAGGTATGCTGACCTCAACGACATATTGGTCGTCAAATACATATATATCGCACCATTCATACTACAGGGGCCCAATTTGAAAAATCATGATTTTAGGGAAAACGCGTTTAAAGAGTTTTGAGTCCCTATATGTTCACAAAATCGATCATAACTAAATTAATTGTTTTTTGAGATGTACCCCTATAGTAGGCCTTAAGTAATAGGACAGTAGTAGTCAGTATTAGTTGGTTCCCTTGAGTATCTACCTATATTATCACAAAATCGATCATAACTAAATGAATTGTTTTTTAAAATGTACCGCTATAGGGGATCATCCATAAATTATGTCACACGAATTTCGTGATCTTTTGACCCCCCCTCCGTCCTTGTCACAGCTGGTCACACTTGTGAGACTCCCTCCTCCTTAGTGTAATGTCAAATATTTTTCAATTGTACAACAAGAAATGATTACATTAAAACAGCAGTTCCAAAATATTTATAGGACCTGGATTTTTAAATGTGGCGTCACGAAATTTAGGATCCCCCCATCTCCTTGTCACACCATGTCACACTTCGTCAACCCCCTGCCACCCCATTAATGTGTGACGTCATTTTTGGATAGCCCCTAGTAGGCAAGCTGCCTTATGTAATAGGTCAGTAGTAGTCAGTACTAGTTGGTTCCCCAGGAAGGGCGGCGGCTCGGCTACATGTCGCTGGGCGTGCCTCTGGTGGCCGGCGCGCCCGTGCGGCACGAGGCGGGCGCGGCGCTGGAGGTCACGTCCTACCAGCCCCCCTGGAAGGCGCTCTCGGACTTCGCGCTGCACGCAGACCTGGACCGCGCGCCGCATCACAGCGCCGCGTTTCAGCATCTCGTCAGTCAGGTATTGCGATTAATCAAAACCACTACAAACATTATACAATATTCCATCGTGTCCATAGTGTTAGTAACAATAAATCTTATAAAACTATGCTAGTATTACATTACAATTTTATAATTAAGTACATAACAGGATACCACCATTACACATACCGGATATATGTAATTGTGGCATCCTTGGTTATGTGAACGCGTGTCCAGTGCTGCATAATAGCACTGTCCATAATAAGACTATTGGCCAGTCTTCAGGAGGCTGTTGGAACTGCCACGGACCCGCTGCAACAGCGACGCTATTCTCGTTCCGATGATAGCTGAAAGCTATCAACCCCAGCCGAGGCCAGCATCCCTGAGACACTACAGTGGCGTCGCAACCCCAACAGCGCCCTGAAGGCATTATTATATTGGCATTATTATATAAATCATCATCTCAGCCCATTAACGTCCCACTACTGAGCACGAGCCTCCTCTCACATATCAAGTAGGAAGGGTACTGGGTCATAACTCCACCACGCTGACCCAGTGCGGATTGGCGGATCATTATACATAAAAGTAAAAAAAAATATTTTCATAATCTACTACATAGCATTCGAAAACGTCAAAACAAAATATAAATAAAAAAAACTAAATATTACTATTACACTATACATAACAGTAAAAGTAAAAAGTTATTTATTTCATAAACTATTACATAGCACTTGAAAACGTCAAAATAAAATATAACTTAAAAAAAAACTAAATATGGCTACACTGAAATCACGAAGCTTATATTCACTTACATGCAAATAAATAAATATGAAGTGTAAGTGAATTTAAGTTCCAGCATACAGCATACATACATAATATCACGCTTGTTTCTCCGAAGGGGTAGGCAGAGGCATATTGTATGCCCACATTTCGCCAATAATATTAATGGCCCCACGTAATAGGTGGCGAGCCTAATGCCGCTTATCGGTAACTTTTAGGTTCGCTAGAGCCTTGTCCGTTGTTCGGCAGGTGCACCACTTGCTGGTGAGGTTGGCTTGAGCTCCTCAGATCTCAGTGGGACACCCATACATATGTATGGGACATATAAAAAAATTTCTCAAAATTATGTTAAATCTAGTCTAAGTCAGAATATAACATGAAATACATTCGATGATGATGCGATAAAAGTATAATATACCGACACATAAACCAAAACGATTGAATCATCCTGGTTAAAATGTCTTATTTAAAACTGGAGTAGTTTTTTAATTTAAGCTTATTTTTTCCCTATAAGTCTCTCTCTAACTATAAGACCATGATTTGCAAACTGTTTTGTTTGTTCAATGGTAACGTTAATATGTATATGCATACATGAGGCAAAAATCTCATAAACTTTGTGTTTCTGGCTTCTTCACGTTGCCCAGATAGCCGCCATTTTTATTTATTGTAATTTATAACGTAAATAAAGAAACTATTGTTTTGTACGTCGACAGATGCACGGCTACGACATCCCGCAGATGCCGCCGCGCGCTGAAGACAACTACGTGACCTACCTCGAAAGCGACGACAGTCTTCCGCCGTCTCCCTAGTGCCGCCTCATGTAGCCGTCTGACCTGACGGCGCCACACTCACGCCTCGCGAGAGGACTATATGATATAGATATACAATATGTAACGCAATTAACACGCTTCTTATTGAAATCAAGCGTGCCGACTTTGTAAACACTGTGATTTTTTTTTTTTTTCTCCCCAATTGGCAATTTAAAATTTGCCAGTGTCAAGTGTCAAGAAAATTTAAAAAATATAATTTGAACAACTGTGATTTTTAGTGACGTAAAATTCAAACTGTTTCATCGACTCCGATGCCGCTGATAATAAATAAATAATATGTAAAATCCTCCATGTTACAGTTTTTAAAAAACAGCAACAAAGCGCGCGTACTGTATGTAGCGGCCACGATTAGTCGGTGTTCGAACACGCGAAGTAGTTGCATTTGCGTTATCTATGGTATATTTATGTCTGTGGAGCGATACTGAGATAAACGTTTTATTGGGATTCAATATCGGTACAACTTAACCTGTGTTCTCGTTATTGCGAATCTAAAACATCTTCTTCTTCTTTTAAATGATGGCTTCGTGCGGTTTGCACATTTAGCCAGTGTCAAGTTAAAGATATATTAATATCGTATAAAATATAGTAAATGGGAATGAGTGGTGATAAAGATGATAAATGGTAAATGAGATCCCCTCCCCCTAAGCCCCTTGAGTCCTCAGTAAAGATGTGGGACTATACTGAGATCTCACATGGACTTTTTGAGAGAATTTGAAAAGTTATGTTGCACTGTTTTATTTCATTTACCAACACTTGTGTACGTTCACAAACACTTAACGGATAATAACCCACCGTTATTAAACATTAATGTTAGAAATATCACAAATTATAAAAAATAAAACAAAACTGCAGACATGACGCTTCACTTTCCCGCCAAGAAGTCTTCTTCTTCTTCTTTTAAATAATAGCTTCGTGCGGTTTGCACATTTAGCCAGTGTCAAGTAAGAGATATATTAATATCATATAAATTATAGTAAATGAGAATGAGTGGTGATAAAGATGATAAATGGTAAATGAGATCCCCTCCCCCTAAGCCCCTTGAGTCCTCAGTAAAGATGTGGGTCTATACTGAGATCTCACATGGACTTCTTAGGAGAATTTGAAAAGTTATGTTGCACTGTTTTATTTCATTTACCAACACTCATGTACGTTCACAAACACTTAACGGTTAATAATCCACCGTTATTAAACATTAATGTTAGAAATATCACAAATTTTAGAAAATAAAACAAAACTGCAGACATGACGCTTCACTTTCCCGCCAAGAAGTCTCCAAGAAGTCTAAAACATCTTATGTTACACTTTTGGAATGGATTTAGTATGAGCAAGCGGACGTATCACATACAGCCAGTTGCTAAAACATAAAATATAAGAATGTGACCTTTATACCTTATAATTATAGCAATGCCGACCGTGATATAGATCAAATAAAAAACATGTGATTTCTTTTCCTTATCGCAATTTATAAAAAAAACAAATTTCTCAAAAGTGTGCACATAAGATATTTTAGGTTACGTAGACGAAAACAATTTTATATGAAGGAATAAAATACTTTTTGTTTCCTTCCATTGTAATCAGTATAAAATTAATGATTATAAATAAAAATAATGACACTGTAATTAACATCATGATGTTAATTTTTGTAATGAACCATGGTTCATGTGAACGTTTATAGGTGAAGAACTCTGTGGCATACAGTCATCATTATAAATCACTATTATTATAAGATTAGTGTAAATGAAATCGCAATGCATAAACTGTAAATAAAAATCTCGAAATAACCTTGTACATTACATTTTTATATTAAAAGGCTCGTAACTTAAAATAATACTAGTACCTTACCTGTAAAAAATACTTTTGTCTTATAAATACAAATAATATTATTATGTAAGTACCATTTGTTTATATCCAGCGGGTAATCCCTAGAAAACGATTAGTTTTTTCTAGTTAATCATTAATAATGATAGATCAATTTGAAATTAAAAACAATCGAACTGTACAGCAAAAAAAAAAACAGCTTTTGCTTTGTTATTTCATTTTTTAATCATAGCAATAACAATCACGGTTCAAATCTTTTTACAAGTTTTAATAGAATAATCGGTAACCTGGGCACCCGCTATTTTGCAATGATAAATAAATAAAAATGGAAGCCTATTATAATTTTTGCTGTAAATTTGTGATCATAATAGGGTTTTATGTTAGTAACTATCTATAATGTAAATAAGTAAAGTATATAAGAAACTTATGTAATTATTTACCAATGTTGTTAGAAAATTATTTATAGGCAAAGTAAGTAAGGCCGCAAATAATAATTTCGCCAATATATTAATTTAAATAACATAATATGCGTATCTGAATAATTCACTTGTTTAATAATTATTATGTTCAATCGAAGTAACCTACAATTATTTCATTTTTATAAAAAAACTTTAAAGATCAATTAAAAATAACAAAGTAAGTTTATTTTGTTTTTATTTCAAGTACTTACCATCAATGATTTTATTTTCATAATAAGTAACATTTATACAACGATTTTTATACTTCAATTAACAATTTTGGTTATAACATAGCTGTTATAAAGTATTTTATAGTTTCACCGAGGAAAATTTGAAAGTTTCTAAATAAATAAAATCAAAACTCATTTTTACAACAAGTTCTATAATCTTTCTTCAAACACTTATTTTTCATAACTATAGCTTTTTCTACCATTTGATTTATAAAAATTGGGTAATCTTTTTCTGTACTTGCAACATTTTTATTTTCTACTCTAATAAATTATTCATTAACTTAAAATAGTCAACTTCTAAACAAAACTATGTATATTTTCAGTCGTTTCGTTGTAAACTTGTAACATTTCGGTTTGCTAGTTTCGGTGTGATGTGTGTTTACCATTAGGCTTACGAGATAATCTAGTAATTAACTGTAATGTAGGTTAAAATATTGCAATATTTACGTTTTTGTATAAATTGATCTGTTAGCATTTAGTGTACATATGTTTTTCTGTACATAATTTGTATATAATATTGCGTACTTACTTTAAATGGATTCTCCTAATTTATATACATATAGCAGCATTTTAACTAAAATAGTTATTGTCTTGTTCTAATCAATGATAATAAAGAAAAAGGTTTTAATAATTATGTTGTTTTTCTTTTCTTCCGTTCACTACCTTTTCTACTTATGAACTCGTAAGAAAAATTATAAACATTAAAAATATTTTGAAATTTTAAATTTTTTATCTGGCAGACAAAGCTGTAATTTAATTTGAAGACAGACATAAACTGATTTGCACGAAACGGAACGTGAAAGCGTTTTGTTTTTGTATAATATATTTTAGATACCAATTTTTCATCAGTTTATGTAGTATATAATAGCAACCATGCTCATAATAATCATAATTTTATATCAAATGTCGAGCAGATAAATTATTCTACTTAATTTAGCCAGGACGAAATCAAGAAATCTTTAAAAAAGCTTGACATTACTAAGAGAGCGGGGCTGGATAACATACATCCGATTTAGCTAGTCAAGTGTGCTATTACACTGTCTCTACCGCTATCCATCCTTTATAACAAATCTCTGGAAACTGGCATATTTCCAGACGCATGGAAAATGGCGAGTGTTGTACCCTTACACAAAAACGGCAAAAAAGAATGGATAGTTAATTACCGTCCCGTTTCAGTACTCTCCACCATGTCAAAGATATTTGAGTCATTGGTCTATTTCATCATTAACACTCATGTTCACAAGTAAATTACTGCTGATCAGTGTGGTTTTATGGCTATAAGATCCACAAGCACTAACTTGATGCTTTTTGTATCTGACGTGATAGGTAGATCAAGGCCTGCAACTGATTTTTCAAAGGCATTTGATGAGGTTAACTACAATATTATTGTTAAAAAACTTTATATGTTAGGTGTACCAGATGGTTTACTCTGTTGGTGTGATTCTTACCTAAGAAACCGCCTTTCTAGGGTGGTAGTGGATTGTAAACAGTCCTCCCCTTTTATGGCAAGTTCAGGTGTCCCCCAAGGTTCCGTCCTGGGGCCACTATTTTTAAATGTGTTCATTAATGACATTGCAAGTATAATGAAGCACAATAAGATCTATCTTTTCGCCTACGATCTAAAGCACACAAAAAATGTTTTAAATCTTACTGACTTAAATAAATTACAGGAAGACATCAACAGTCTTTAAATATGGTGTGATATAAATAAAATGTTACTGAACGTTGCCAAATGCCATCACATTAAATTCAGCAAAAAGCGTAATAGGTTTCAATAGGACTATATATCTGGCAAATAAGCTCGAAGAAGTTACCACTGTCCGCGTCTATAGACTCTCAACTAAGGTTCTCATACCATATCGATAAAATCGTAAAGGAAGCAAATAGGGCACTAGGATTTGTTATAAGAAATACACAGAACTTTAGGAAACCCTCAACCTATTCTATTGTATAACAGCTTTGTCAGAAGCAAATCAGAATATTGCAGCTCGGTCTGGTGTCCCATTTACGATGTGTATATAAGACGGATCGAAAGAGTACAGAAAAAAATAATATCTAATTTCTCCTATCGTTTCGATGCTCCACGTTCAGTAACAACATAAATAGAAAGAGCCAAATAGGTATTTTCATTTAGAGCCGCTATCTGTCCGACGCACCATTTCAGATATGTCTAACTTATACGAATTGTTGAATGACTCAATAGATAGTCCTATGTTGCTTAACGAATTCAATTTCAACATTCCGAGACGATTACCTAAATATCATTGTAAATTGTTTAAACCCTAATTCTGTAGAACCAGACTGGGCAGTGAGCGATTCACCTGTCATTCGTCTATCACGACTGTATAATGTACTGTCGAACAAAATGCCTGATCTAGATATCCATTCTCAGAGTCTGCATAGGTTACACTAATAATAGATAAAAACCTATGCAGATATGTGTATGTGTATTGCTATTATTGTTATAAAGTTTGCATATACATTCATTATTTATTTTTAAAATTTTATTGCATCTTCAGTAATTGTGACAATACTTCGCTGTAAACTTAATACTTTCTTATTGTTTTTTTAATGGTATAATTATGTCATGTTCGTGATCCTTTTTTATTAAATAAATTAATAATAGTCGAAAAACAATACCCAAGCAGATTATGAGCCCACTTAGAAAATATTGAGGATGTGAATACAGTTTTGTGAATTCTGTTATTTTTGGGATATGCTTATTACATATTATGTTTGATGGGTTTAGGAAGTTTAAAAACTGTTCGCAACAATCTATGTTGTGTAAGTAATGAGATATGTGTCAAATACCTCAGTTACACGTTGCGGTGAATTGGATAATTCACTCTCCATCAGCATTGTGTAATTGCGTATACCATAACCGTACTCGACATGCAAATTTTCCGCAATTAGGCTTCATCATCCTACATGCCCATTGAGATCTACCCTAAGGTCCATTTGGTCACATTGAGAACGTCTTTAGGGAATGCATTTGTGAAAAGAATAAGGTCATCCCAGAGAGCATCCTTATCATCAGTGTTGCTGTTTGTTTGTTAAGCGTATGCACATATAATATTATTACATTAGTATTGACTGATTCTCCAAAGCAATTTTTAATGGCATTAATTCTCTTAATATCCTACAGCACTTTTTACGCCGTTTTTACCATTTGTGGTACCATAATAAATAAGTATGTAGCCAAATCCTATTTGCCTTGATTTTGACTCCTGCCTCTTAGTTTCTTACCACTTCCGCCTGGTTTGTCGTACCGATGGTATCCGTCTATGCATCTGCAGTCGCTTAGGTCTATATCCCTAACCCTGGGTAGGGCTCACTCTATACCCCGCGAAACTGGTTCCCTGATCAAACTCGGTTACCCAAACACTCCGGCCTATTGAAGTGTAGGGTGTCCACCCCCGCTGCTTAGACGCACCGACCAGAAATTTCCCAAGTAAATAATAGATAAGAAAGAAAAGCCCCCCAGGGGCCGGGCTAATGAACTTGAGTGATGCCAAGACCCAAGGCATTTTTCGACCTTAAAACTATTTTTCAAAAAAAAGTGTTGCAAACATTTTAAATTTTATAAAAGTACATGACATTTTTAAAGCATTTCACTACAAAATATACGAAAGTTTTTAAGCTATGTACTACTAATTATTTGAATAAAAATATATATGATATACAAAAAGTGCCATCATAACATACTTTTTTAAATCTATTGCACGAACGAAACGTGTTTGACATTTAATTTGACAGTCATAAATATGGCTTGACATTGACAATGACAACCACTTGTTAAGAAATATGTACATATTCAGCTCGTGTTTTGTTTTGAATTTCAAAAGTTACTTTTAGTGAGTTTGTTTACATCAAATAATTTGTAAATTATCAATCTGAAAGTTGGATGTCTCTTTTATGACTGTGTACTTTTGCGTGTGGATAACAACATTCATAAAATGATTAATAGCAATGAAATAGATAGTCTTCCACTCACCATGTACCCAAAACCGGTAAGAACTTTTCAAAATTATTTAGCTGTAAGTGAAAATAATTTGTCTTTCTCTGTTTTATAATAATTTCTTTCACAATCACTTAGTTTATGTCATAATAAATTAAACTTTGTACCATAGCATGAGTGATTGAACAAGAATACTTATCATTAAGATAAGCACTAGGTATCACATTTTATGACTGTGTCACATAAGTGCTAAGTGCCCTTGAAGTTACTAAAACTTACTCATAAAGAAATCAAGTACTCTGCTTCAAATATAGCTAATCAATCCTTGAGAAACCGACTTTAAAGGAATCAGTTTTACACCTATTTAGTTCATGCTGGAATCAAAACAAAACAACATCGAAGTTCTTTTCTGAATTCAAATTCTCTTAAACAATGAATAGAACTGATAAATGTAACTGACCTAATTACCTATTAATATAATAAAAATAATAATGGCCTACAAAATTTATTAATTAACAGAATAATATTATCACTGGGTACTGAACCTAGCTGTGTTTTTATCCATTTCTCTTGAATTGAAATGATGAGTTATCTAAATTTTTATTATTGAAGACAAAAATAACATTGATGAAATCTTAGAATAATAACACCTATTAGGATGAAATCTTCTATTATCAACTTTATGTGATAAACATGCAATTACACTTTTATTGATACCTGTTATATTAAGTTTCATTATCTGCATACTTCTATTTATCTTAAATATCTTATATCAAAAGATTGCCTTTGAACTCTGATAAATCGATGTTTTGAGGGATGCATAACTAATGTACTACACCAATATGGTATTCGATTACTGTATGTTATGTGTACTATGTATAGTCCTGGTGATTCACCTATCTATCAACAGATGATGCTCTGGCAAACATAAGGTAACATAATAGGCTCGCCACCTATTACATGGGACTGGCAATAAAGTTGGTGAATTGTGGGCTTATAATATGTCTCTCAGATAGAATCAAAATCGTAACTTAATGGTTACGAAAAAAACCACAAACCACACAAAAACAATTAAAAAGTTAAAATGGAAGTGGTCAGGCCATACAATGAGGGGAGGTGAAAATGGTCCTAATCAGTTATGAATTAGTTCACGAGTCAGAAAAGAAGAAAGCGAGGTAGACCATTAAGACGGTTGATGATATCAAAGCTATAGCAGGTGCTACATGGACACGGGTAGCTGACAATAGACAAAAATGGCATCAGTTGGAGGAGGCCTTTGTCAACATGACATACAGACGGAGTCGATGCATAATAGTACTACTTATAAATAACCATATATATTGTAACCCAAGTGTATTATGTCTGAATAAAGGCTATTATTATTATTATAATATGTCTCTATAACGTGAGCGCGGCGCGTGGACGCCTTGGGGCGTGACCCCGCCTTGAGCGCGGGAGAGGAAGCCAACCTCTATAAAATAATGGCACAGGGACGCCGTAGCCGGGAGGGCCGGTCGGCGGAAAGAGGAAGACAACCTCTATAAAATAATGGCACAGGGACGCCGTGGCCGGGAGGGCCGGTCGGCGGAAAGAGGAAGACAACCTCTATAAAATAATGGCACAGGGACGCCGTGGCCGGGAGGGCCGGTCGGCGGAAAGAGGAAGACAACCTCTATAAAATAATGGCACAGGGACGCCGTGGCCGGGAGGGCCGGTCGGCGGAAAGAGGAAGACAACCTCTATAAAATAATGGCACAGGGACGCCGTGGCCGGGAGGGCCGGTCGGCGGAAAGAGGAAGACAACCTCTATAAAATAATGGCACAGGGACGCCGTGGCCGGGAGGGCCGGTCGGCGGAAAGAGGAAGACAACCTCTATAAAATAATGGCACAGGGACGCCGTGGCCGGGAGGGCCGGTCGGCGGAAAGAGGAAGACAACCTCTATAAAATAATGGCACAGGGACGCCGTGGCCCCCGTGTGGAGTTGCCAGACTCCCATCGGGCGCGTCCCCAGGTGGCGGATAGGGGCATGCCACACATTGTGGTACCGGCTTTTAAGTAATGTAAGTCCGGCGCGGACCAAAACTGGTGGGTTTTTTGGGGCGCACCCCCGGTCGCATTTCGCGGCTGGAAAGCGGCCCAGTGGTGCCGTTGTCACACGGCGTAGGGTGTCGGCTGCTCCCAGCACGCCTCAGCTCATCTGAGGTGGCAGGGGATGCAGCCCATTTTCCCGAGTGGAGGCGAGGCGTTTTGGCGCCTTTTGTTTCGCCCTTTCGAGGGCAGTGGCCGCTTTCATGCGGCGGTGGGTGGCAGGCCTGCAAGGCCTGCGGCGCGGCGAGTCCGGCAGTCACATCCCAGTGGCTGTCGGGGGGGTCTCTTGACTCCCCGTCGGGCAATCCGTAATCCGCAGTCTGCGGACCGGAGGTGCCGCTCACTGAGAGCGGTGCCGCGTGGAAGAATACCACTATAATAAATTACCCCAATCCCAAGGTGAGCGGATCGTGCCGAAGGGATGCATGGCTGGAGGGAGTCCAGTCGCTAGCGTGCGGAGGAGCTCACCCCCGAAAAAAGAGATGGAGTTTTTGATCATGCCTAAAGCCAGTTTGGAAAAGATTCTCCGGGCAGGTCCCCGAAAGGGGGAATCCTGCACACCCGCTTCGGCGGGTGTCTGCCCCGTAGTATACGGAGGGGGCACAAACTGCTTCGGGGGTCAGCAGGCTGCTGATTCCCGCTCCGACAACCACTGCAATCTTATTGATTATGATGTTTCTGCACGAAGGGAAGTTTTACGCCTTAGGGGCGGTGGAGGGCCGGGCCCGCCGAGGGACGAGCGTGGCAGGTTCGTCTCGACGCCGGCGCCGGAGGAGATTCTCTCCGACGGTTCGGCGGGGACCATGGATACTGTGGGCCCCGCGGAAGCGTCAGAGACGCCAGAGATGGAGTTTGACGAAGGCAGTTCGTCTGGGGTTCAGCCCCACTGCCTTCGCCAAAAAAGGAAGAGGTCCCCCGAGGCGAGATCGGCCAGCGAGGCCGACCTGGCCCCGGACGACGTCAGAGCGTCGACGAAGCGCGGCCGATCCCGTGGCCGCGTTTCTTCATACGGCCTTACGGCCGGTCTCGGCGCGGCCAGGAGGGCGCTGAGCGTCGACCGGGTGCTGGCCCGTCGAGAGGCGAAGCGGAGCCCCTCTCGCGTTGGTAGGGAGGACTGCGCGATGACATTTAAGGCGACGGCGGCGGCCTGGGAGCCGGCTGCCACCGTCTCTGCCTCCACTCTGGCGGACAGGATGTCTCAGATCCTGGCCGCCGTGGAAGAGATGGCGGGCAAGTCATCGGCCCTGAAGGGGACCTTCCACGGCGGGTTCAAGACCGCCGTGGAAGTCGGTAGGGAGTGCCTCCAGGCCTGGTCGGCCCGTACCCTTACGTCGGAGGACAGCATGCTGCGGCAGGAGCTGAAGCGCCTCAGGGCCAGCGACAAGGCCCTGAGGCAGGAGAACGCCCGCCTCCTGGCGCAGCATGCGGAGGTATTAAGGGAGGTCTCCTCTCTCCGCGAGGAGGTGCGGAGAGTGGAAAGGTCAGCGCCTATGGACCTGGCGCAGGTGGAGGAGAGGCTCGCGCGCGAGGTCAATGCGCGCCTCATGAAGGTCTTGGATGGGCGCATTGAGGGCCTGGAGGTGTCTGGCCGCCTGCTGCCCGAGAAGTCGGTGCGTCCCCCGCTTCGGGCCGACCGGGTGGCACTTTCGCCACAGCCGGGCCCTTCTTCGGCCCCTATCGTGGCCCCAGCGCAGCTTCCTCCTCCCCCTAGCAAGAAGGGGAAGGGGAAGGGAAAGGGGAAGAAGCAGCCGGTGCCTGTTTCGGCGTCTGCACCGGCTGTTCCTTCCTCTTCATCGGAGGTTCGTCCAGCGGCTCCCGTTGCCACCCCGTCCCAGTCGGGTGGCCAGGAGCGGGAGACCTGGACCACTGTGGTCTCGCGCCGCCCCAAAGGGAGAGTGGCGGCGCAGGCCAAAGGGTCGCGGAGCGCTGCTCCTGCCAGGCCGGCACCACAGCCGGGCCGATCGGCAACAGCCCCCGCCAAAAAGAAGGCGCTGCGCCCGCCATCATCCGCAGCAGTCGTGATGACGCTGCTGCCGGGCGCAGTGGAGCGAGGCCGCACCTACGAGGCGGTGATCGCCGAGGCCAAGGCGAAGATACGCCTTGCCGACCTCGGCATTGCCTCGGTGCGGTTCCGCAAGGCGGTGACGGGGGCCCGGGTCCTAGAGTTGACAGGAGAGGTCCGGGACGAAAAGGCCGATCGGCTCGCGGAGCGCCTCCGCGCAATTTACGAGCCGGAGGACGTCAGGGTCTCCAGGCCAGTGATGCGGGCAGACATCCGCGTCTCGGGCCTGGACGACTCTGTTTCCAAGGAGGAGGTGGTGTCGGCGGTGGCGGCAGTCGGTGGCTGCGCTCCCGACCTTATCAGGCCGGGGGAAATAGGGAGGGCTACCTCTGCGGGGCTGGGGGCCATTGTGGTCTCCTGCCCCGTGGCGGTCGCGAAAAAGGTCGCCAGCGGGCGGCTGTTGGTGGGCTGGGTATCGGCCGGGACGACCCTTTTGGAATCTCGCCCCGGCCGATGCTTCAGGTGTTTTGCGCTGGGCCATATCGGGGCCCAGTGCAAGTCTTCGGTCGACCGCAGCGGAAACTGTTTCCGCTGCGCTCGACCAGGGCACAGAGCCCGTGAATGCTCTGCCCCCCCCCACTGTCCCCTCTGTGAGGAGGCTGGGAGGGTGGCCGACCATCGCCCTGGGGGTAAGGCATGCGCCCGGTCCCCCAAGGCCAAAAAGAAGGGCCCCGGCAAAGGCGTGCTGCCATCGGGCCCTACCGCCGCCACGGATCGGCCGGAGGAGGTTGACATGGAGACCCACTAATTTATGGCTCTCCAGCTCAACCTTCTACAGGCGAACCTTAACCACTCCGCCGCGGCCCAGGATCTTCTTCTTCAGGCCATGGCGGAGTGGCAGGTCGGTCTGGCAGTGGCCGCTGAGCCCTACCGCGTCCCGGTCCGTTCCGACTGGGTCTGCGACGCGGACGGCTCAGTGGCCATCATTCAGCGTATGGCGGCGGGCACTCCCCCTCTCGTCCTCGTCGGGAGAGGGGGAGGTTTCGTAGCCGCTCGGGTCGGCGGGGTGGTGGTTGTGGGGGTCTATTTCTCCCCCAATCGCCCCCTCGTCGAGTTCGAGCGGTTTTTGGTCAGGTTGGGCGCAGTAACCCAAGGCTCTTCTCTCCCCGTCATTGTGATGGGGGACCCCAACGCCAAATCCACGGCGTGGGGCTCCCGGACGACTGACGGGAGGGGGACGGCCTTGGAGGAATGGGTGACAGAGTGTGGGCTGTCCATCCTCAATCGCGGTTCGGTGGACACGTGCGTGCGCCGCAACGGGGGGTCTGTTATCGACATCTCGTTTGCGGCGCCCTCTCTCGCGCATCGTGTCCACGATTGGAGGGTGCTGGAGGATGTGGAGACATTGTCTGATCATCGCTATATCAGATTCAGTGTCTCCACATCGGTGCCAGCGCCCAGCGGAGGTGTTGGAGAGCCGCGATTGGACGGCCCGCGATGGGCGATCAAGCGCCTCGACAGGTCTTTGCTGCGGGAGGCAGCCCTGGTCGAGGCGTGGCCACGGGAGCCACCGCTGGTGGACGTGGAGGGGGAGGCTGCGAGGGTGTGCGCGGCCATGGCGCGTATTTGTGACGTGGCCATGCCCCGTGTTCGCGCCCCCCCGCGCAGATCCCAGGTCTACTGGTGGTCGCCGGAGATCGCCCAGCTCCGCCGAACCTGTGCGGTGGAGCGGCGCCGCTATCAGAGGTGTCGCGGAAGGAGAATCCGCGACGACGCCGAGTTGGATCGGCTCTACGCCGCCTATAGAGAGGCGGTGAGGGCCCTTCGCGGGGCCATTAGCCGGTCCAAAGCCGCAGCGTGGGACGAGCTGCTGGAGGCCGTTGAGGCGGATCCATGGGGCAGGCCGTACAAAATAGTACGGAAAAAGCTCCGAGCGTGGACCCCTCCCGTCTCCAGCAGTCTCGAACCGGCGGTACTCGGTAGGGTGGTTGAGGCACTGTTCCCAGACAGGGGAACCGACTTCGTGCCTCCCACTATGGCGGCGCCAGATGTCACCCGTGACTCGGGCACTGAGGATGTGCCCGAGCTCACCGAGGAGGAGGTAGGAAGGGCCGTGCTACGCCTGAGGGGCAAGAGCACGGCCCCAGGTCCCGACGGCATTCCGACGAGGGCGTGGGACCTGGTTTTGAGCGGGGAGGAAGCGCCTTTTCTTTCCCGCGTGACCTCCCTCTTTGCTAGGTGTCTGCGGGATGGGGTTTTTCCGCGGCGCTGGAAGGAGGGCCGCTTGGTACTCCTTCCCAAAGAGGGACGTCCGGCCGATGACCCTTCTGGTTATCGGCCCATCGTGCTGCTCGACGAGGCGGGCAAGCTCCTGGAGCGTGTCATCACCAACCGCCTCGTCGAGCACCTGGAGGAGGTCGGACCAGATCTGTCCGACCACCAGTTCGGGTTCCGCCGCGGCCGATCGACGATTGACGCGATCGGCCGCTTGCAGGACCTGTCGGAGAGGGCGGTTTCCCGGGGTGGGGTGTTGATTGCGGTGTCGCTCGATATCGCGAACGCCTTCAACACCCTGCCCTGGTCAACGATTATGGAGGCGCTTCGATATCACGGGGTGCCTCCATATCTGCGGCGGTTGTTGGGGAGCTACCTGTCGGAGAGGGCAGTAGTCTTCCCAACGATGGGCGGAGGAGGCTGTCGTCGGCGTATGGTGTGCGGTGTTCCGCAGGGGTCTGTCCTGGGACCACTCCTGTGGAACATCGGATATGATTACGTTCTGCGCTGTGTGAATTTGCACGGCGTGGACGTGATCTGTTACGCCGACGACACCCTCGTAACATCCCGGGGTTCTGATCCCCGGGATGCGAGAGTGTTGGCCACTGTCGGCGTCGCGGCGGTGGTCGAGAGGATACGGCGGCTGGGGCTCGAGGTGGCACTGCATAAATCCGGGGCCATTATTTTCCATGGTCCCCGGAGGCGGCCGCCTCCAGGCCCTAGTATCGTGGTAGGAGGAACTCCCATCCCTGTCGAGAACACGCTGAAGTATCTCGGCGTCCTTCTCGACAGCAGATGGGACTTCGAAGCGCACCTTCGGCACCTAGGCCCGAGGTTGGTGAGCACGGCGGGAGCTCTATCTCGCCTGCTCCCCAATCTCGGAGGGAGTGGCGGCAGTTGCCGCCGCCTTTACACGGGAGTGGTGCGGTCCATAGCCCTGTATGGAGCCCCAATTTGGGCGGGCTCCATATCGGGTCGCCATCGACAGATCCTGCAGCAGTCGCAGAGGGTCATGGCGACCCGTGTCGTTAGGGGGTATCGCACCATCTCCCATGAGGTGGCATGCGCGCTCGCCGGGTCCCTGCCATGGGACCTCGACGCCGAGGTTCTCTCGGCGGTCTACTGGCGTGGCGCGCAATCCCGGAGCCAGGGTCTCCGCCCCACACCGGACACAGTGGTGCGGTGGCGTCGAGACGCTCAGACACAGGCTCTGGGCGCATGGCGGCGGCAGCTACACAGGAGCGCCGAACTACGTGCCGAAGGATCGAGGCGCCGTATCCTCGAGGCGGTCGGGCCCATCTTGGAGCGATGGGTCGGCCGTCGGTGGGGGTCGATGACTTTCCGGCTCACACAGGTACTTTCCGGGCACGGGTGCTTTGGGAAGTATCTGTGCGACGTCGCCGGGGGGGAGTCGACCCGGTGTTGCCACCACTGTGACTGCGCGATGGATGATGCGCAGCACACTTTGGTGGCGTGCCCTGCGTGGGCGGGGCCGCGGTCGACGTTAGCCGCGGCCCTGGGTGGAGTGGCTCTCTCGCTGCCGACCATCATGCAAAAGATGGTCGACAGCGAGACGGCGTGGGAGGCGATGGCCTCCTTCTGCGAAGTGGTGATGTCGCAGAAGGAGGCCGCGGAGCGGGAGAGGGAGCGGGATCCGCTCTCTCTCCGGCTACGCCGTTGGCGCAGCGGGCGGGCCAGGAGGGCCCGTCAGGCAGCGCCCGGGGGGTCTTAGGCGGCGGGGGCAGGGGGCCCCTTCCGTCTCGCCATAGACCCCCCCCCGAAGTCGGCCAGTTACGCCATGGCCGCACAAGGAGGTAGGGGGGGCGCTGCAAATTGCGCCTTCCTGAGGAGGTCTCCCTGGTTCTGATCCGGGGGACGTTGGCCGCGGGCGGGGTTCCAGAAGCTACAAACCCGGGCACTGGTGCCTCGCCCCTTTTCAACAGCGGTGGGCGTCGTCTGAAGTTTTTTAGTGGGTAGGACTGCGGTGGTCGTGTCGGCCGCAGTGAGCCCCACACCCCCTCCCGGTCTCCCCCTTTTGGCCGGGAGACAGTGCGCAAGCAGCATTTTTTTACAGACGATAATAAAAAAAAAAAAAAAAAAAAAAAAGGGACGCCGTGGCCGGGAGGGCCGGTCGGCGGAAAGAGGAAGACAACCTCTATAAAATAATGGCACAGGGACGCCGTGGCCGGGAGGGCCGGTCGGCGGAAAGAGGAAGACAACCTCTATAAAATAATGGCACAGGGACGCCGTGGCCGGGAGGGCCGGTCGGCGGAAAGAGGAAGACAACCTCTATAAAATAATGGCACAGGGACGCCGTGGCCGGGAGGGCCGGTCGGCGGAAAGAGGAAGACAACCTCTATAAAATAATGGCACAGGGACGCCGTGGCCGGGAGGGCCGGTCGGCGGAAAGAGGAAGACAACCTCTATAAAATAATGGCACAGGGACGCCGTGGCCGGGAGGGCCGGTCGGCGGAAAGAAGAAGACAACCTCTATAAAATAATGGCACAGGGACGCCGTGGCCGGGAGGGCCGGTCGGCGGAAAGAGGAAGACAACCTCTATAAAAAATGTCTACATAGATAAGCATGTATTTACAAAAAGTATATACAAAAAAAAGTGTTTATATATGTTATCCGTTATTTAGTATCCATAACACAAGTTCTAAAAGATACTTATCTTGGAACTAAATATTTTGTATAAGTGTCAGAAATATTTATTTATCCCTTTGGGGAAACAGGTGTAATTGTATGTTTGTTACTATATAGTGGGCCCCCGGTAAACAGGTCCCTGTCTAATCCGCTACCCTCTGTAATCCAAAGTGCTTATCACTGTTGAATGTAGGAACAAAAACATTGTTTTGGAAAATCTTCACAAATAACGCTGATGCATGATTAAACAGATTGCAACTTGTACACGCCACTTCATGATAATTGTTTTTTTTTTTTTTAATGTGACACGTCATAATGACTACATCCTGCCTGATGATAAGCAGTGGATGCAGTCCAATAAGAAATTCATTTTCTTATGAAAGCGCTTTATAACGTGAAATAAGCACGGTATAAAGCGCATCCATGTTTCCATCCATCCATCATCCATGTTTAATTTTAAGCTGTAATTTGTCCAATTGCAAGGTACTTTTTATCAAAAAATCCGGACTATTATGGATTTGAGGTAGTACTCTGTAATCCGACAAATTTGATAGTCCGACACTGCCCAGCAACACATTTTTTGAATTACCGGGGGTCCACTGTATCGAATTGAGGGCAGTCTTTAATTCTACCAAAAATTTTATTTCATTATACCTATCTTAAATAATTTATTGAAAGCAAGTTAAGGAATAATAATAACTTTGTAACAATTCCCGCGCTAATATAATTTCCCGAAAAATCGAGAAACTATTCAACACGACACGTGTTGCGCCCTTACACAGGGCATCTTCAGGTAAGATAGGAGCCTCAGAACAACGATGTCTTCACGACCAACGCTGAAACTGGAGATGGTTGGTTGATGGTTTTTAATCCATCACTTGTTAATCCAGTTGTCAGAATATTAGCACTGACTTCCTAATAACAACTGCCATAGATGTTCATCAAGCAAGTACGAGGCCTTGAGCGGCGATAGCCCAGTGGTGAGACCTTTTGCCTTCAAATTCAGATGGCCTCGGGTTCAAACCTCTGTGGCGCAATGCAATCGGTCACATTGGAAGCTTATAGGACCGTCTTTGATCCGCAAATTTTTGCAGATTTTTGCTTAAAGAAATCTTGAATTGTTGGTCGTGAAGAAATCGTTCGTCTCATCTCATAATGCCAACTTCGCAAAATGACAACCGCCCATAAAACGTTCATTTAAACGCTGAAATACGACAAAATCGGTAATCTATGTAAACTGCATTTCTTTTACTTGATTATAAAAAAAAAACCTTAACCTATTAAAAAAATATATATACTTACAACCGGTTACCCATACCGGTACAACCCATAAAACGTTCATTTAAACGCTGAAATACGACAAAATCGGTAATCTATGTAAACTGCATTTCTTTTACTTGATTATAAAAAAAAAAACCTTAACCTATTAAAAAAATATATATACTTACAACCGGTTGTCATTGCCCATAAAACGTTCATTTAAACGCTGAAATACGACAAAATCGGTAATCTATGTAAACTGCATTTCTTTTACTTGATTATAAAAAAAAAACCTTAACCTATTAAAAAAATATATATACTTACAACCGGTTGTCATTGCCCCTAAAACGTTCATTTAAACGCTTAAATAAAACAAAATCGGTAATCTATGTAAACTGCATTTCTTTTACTTGATTATAAAAAAAAACCTTAACCTATTAAAAAAATATATATACTTACAACCGGTTGTCATTTTGCGAAGTTGGCATTATGAGATGAGACTAAATCGTTGTCCTATCTTACCTGAAGATGCCCTGTGTAATGGCGAAACACGTGTCGTGTTGAATAGTTTCTCGATTTTTCGGGAAATTATAGTAGCGCGGGAATTGTTACAAAGATATTTTTAATCCATCAGTTGCTTACAATGGATTTCCGCAAAGTAACGCCTGAATCAATAAATTATTAAAGAAATCTCAATACTACCTATCTAGTGTGTGCAATGCCAGTGCTTCACATCACATAAAAGCTGCTTTTATGCAATCCAGCATGGATGGATTGAATAGAAATAGGGGCGGTTGTCTGTTTCTAGGACATTTCGCTTATTGTGATTATTAGCCTAGCAGATCAAATCTACATTGAAAAAAAAAAGTTTATACTAGAAAAACAAATTAATTAAAATAGTTTTTCTGTAATAACTTATTTCCAACTTTCAAAAGTAAATGCAACACCCCTGATCTTGGCGTCGAAATAATTGCACCTTTATAAATCAACTTCAAATGAAGTTAAACCTTATTGAAAGGTGATCAAAAGAAATAAATTTTGCGTCTATAGTTGCAGAAAAGACACAATCTCGTCTTAATCACATCTCAAAAACAACTTGTAAATAGGACTTCTTGGCGGGAAAGTGAAGCGTCATGTCTGTAGTTTTGTTTTATTTTTAAAATTTGTGATATTTCGAACATTAATGTGTAATAACCAGAGGTCGGAATTAGGTAGAGTTATTCATGTACTTACACTGATTTCACACAGCGAAAGAATATAGTGGATATGCCTCAAATCCCGGGATTAATTTTAAAGAATAGAAAAAATCCCGTTACTTTTTAATAAAAAGTTATTTACTTTTACTTTTTTAATTTAGACTACTGCACGCGCGACGTTGCCAAACTTACATCAATGATATTGGATGACCGAAGTTGCAAAATTCCAATACGCACACGCGCGATGTTGCCACGTTTATTGTTCGTTTATTGTAAAGAATACAATAGCGAAAATGCGGAGCACTCCCATTTGAAATCCCGGGAAGGTCCACATTAATATCAACATTTCGATGCAAGTACATAAATAACTCTACCTAATTCCGACCTCTGGTAATAACGGTGGATTATTAACCGTTAAGTGTTTGTGAACGTGCATTAGTGTTGATAACTGAAATAAAACAGTTCAACATCACTTTTCAAATTCTCTCAAGAAGTCCATGTGAGATCTCAGTATAGTCCCACATCTTTACTGAGGACTCAAGGGGTTTAGAGAAGGGAATCTCATTTACCATTTATCATCTTTATCACTACTCATTCCCATTTACTATGATTTATATGTAATTAATATATCTCTTACTTGACACTGGCTAAATGTGCAAAACGCAGGAAGCCATTATTTAAAAGAAAAAAAAATCGTATCTTTTTCTCAGCCCATTATTTACCGCCCCTATATTATCACGAGCCTATTCACACAAAACAACTTACATAAATATTTTTGTTTGTAATAAATACAAACTTACAAAAATATTACTCGAATATAAGTATGAATGAATGAATTGCCTTGGGTACCGCTAGTTCCCTTATTCTGGATTCTGCGACTTTCGGAAACTTATTGGTAACACCAATTAATTCTTAAGCAAATGTAATAACAAAATATTTATGTGGAAACATAGTTAAAGAAGCGGTTATTGGTACTTAGCATATGCAATCGCCGCACGTGCTGTCCACGGTCTGCTGGGTTTGTGAAACTGTTACCACTTCATATCCCGGAACTTTATGAAGTACTACATACTATTTGACGACCGATTTGGCGTGGAGGTATACCTACACTTCACTCCAGTGGTCGGGTTTGATTCCCACACAGGACAAATCTTTGTGTGCATGAACATGAATATTTGTTCTGGTTTGGGTGTTTTCCTATGTATATTAAGTATGTATTTACAAAAACAAAAAGGATTTAAGTATGTTTATCCGTTGTTTAGTATCCATAACACAAGCTCTTAAGGATACTTATCTTGGAACTAAATAATTGGTGTAATTGTCAGAAAATATTTATTTTATTACTTATTATATCATCTTATCAGCCTTATGAAGTCCACTGCTGAACATAAGCCTCCCCAATAGATTATATCCAAACTAATATTACAAATGCGAAAGTAACTCTGTCTGTCTGTCTTTTCTTCACGCCTAAACTACTGAAGCGATTTGTGTGAAATTTGGTACAGACATAGTTTGGAACTCGAGAAAGGACATAGGATAGTTTTTATCCCGAAAATCCCGCGAGATCGGGAACTATGTGGGTAAAACCAAAAATCTGCCGGAAGTCACTATTCCACGCGAACGAAGTTGAAGTTTCTTAAGTCCCAACTTTGTAATCCCAGCCCACCGTGTGGCGTGGAGATCAGTATACCTGTATTCCGCCCCTGAGGTCGTGGGTTCAATCTCCTCACAGACACATTTTTGTGTGCATGAATAATTGTTTTTGTCTTGGTGTTTTTATTTACCAACAAAAAAGTAAGTTTATCCGTTCTTTAGTATCCATAACACAATTTCTTAATAATACTTATCTTGGAACTAAACAATTGGTGTAATTGTTAGAAAATTTTTGTTTGGTTTCTAAAATAGTATGGAATATTGACCACATGAACACAAAAGAAATAAAAATATACGCATACATATATTGTTGAGATTGTTAAAGAATTTAAAAAAAACTGAGAAACTTCCGTGGTCGTCCTGGATAGCATAACATGAAATAATCAGCAATTTCTGATTGCAACTGTACCAGTAACATTTGCAGTAATAACAGCGTCCGTTACTCAGGTTATGAATGAATGTTTCTTAACATTTACAACTATTAATAACCAACACTTAGGACTCAATTCTATTGACTAAAACATCTTACAAAACTAAACTTATTTTGAGTTTTGTTAGAAGCCTTAAATTTAAAAAAATACTTATACTTTTTTTAAAAGTATTTTCTTACAATTACACCAATTATTTAGTTCCAAGATAAGTATCATTAAGAACTTGTGTTATTGATACAAAATAACAGATAAACATACTTATATACTGTTTTTTTGTAAATACATACTTAATATACATAGGAAACACCCAGATCAGAACAAATATTAATATGTATGCACACAAATATTTGTCCTGTGTGGGAATCGAACTCGCTACCTCGGAAGCGGACTGCAGGTAAACTAGCTACCCTGCCATATCGGTCGTCACATCTAATAGCCTGGCTAATTCCTTAGCAACTGTGGACGTCACTCAAATTTAGTAGCATTACTTTCCTATAGCGGGAACCTGAAATTAATGTAAACACTTCGAAAAATAGTCGCATCGTTAAATTATATAGTAATCAGTAATTACGATGCGAATTCAGCAGTTTACTGTTGGGTAATGTCACTTTTACCTTATCATATAATTAGTTCTCTCGAATTTGAAGATATAAGTTATTATTATGGTTCATGTTTGTATAGTAAGCCCAGACACCCCAATAAACAACTTCGACCTTAATGTTCTAGAGTTAAAGCTTAAATACCAAAGAGAAAGTTTTTCTTGTAATTTTATTGAATATTGGGCAAACAGTATTAATGGCAAAATTTGTGTCCAGGTTTAAATTCAAAAAAATAATTGCAAAAAGAATTAGAATAATGAAGGATGGAACATAGTTATACTGACACTGTATAAACTCAAATTATACTCTCAAAATATTTATTTGCAACAGACGTGTAATCCAATAACAATTAAATTCCTGGAAATGATATTAAAAAAAACAGTTTACCACAGCCGCACCAAAAAGGGTTAGTTCAGCATGTGTGTGATTCAAGCTGACACTGATTTCAAAAATACCCCAGTTATGTATGTCACATAAAGAACATACAGAAATATAATAATATATTCACAATCATCTAGATATAAAAAAATCACATACATTTATACCCGATAATGATTCTACCCGCATTTAAGTAATGCCTTGACCCTAGTCTTCCATAGATACTTTATAGGACACTATGTGACTACTCACAAATATTCAGGGCAAGGACATACATAAGGTTTACGTTTCCGCGTCTAAAGACAAAAGTTCCCGAAAAGCGGCAATAGGCTCGCCACCTATTGCGTGGGACCTTAAATATAATTGGCGAAATGTGAGCATACAATTTGCCTCTGCCTACCCCTTTGAGAAAACAGGCGTGATATTATATATGTATGTACACTCTAAACCGTTAGCTCAACCGAAAGCCTATGACCGTTTTAAGTGAGTAGAATTAAGGTCCTGGCAGGATCTAATTATTACTAAATACATTCGTTGTGTATGCATTTGACGTTTTAAGTTTAGTCTTGGTGCGGTGGTCAGTGTGGAAACAATATTAATTTTTTTATATTTTTTAAAATTGGTTGATGTCTTAAAAACTTTTTATCATATGAAACCTTTTTAATACGTGAAAATTTTTTTTAGTAAAATTTTTTTGAAAAAAGTGTTTGTGTTTGAAAAAGTAGAGGTAATAATAGGTTTCAATTCGTTTAAAAAAATATTTACTCTTAAAAAGACGATATTAAACTGTTAGTGCTGTGTGTAGTGTAGTTAGATTTTTTAGTGTATTATTTGCAAAATGAAACCGAAAAATAATAAGAAGATAACTTTTACTACAGTCAATTTGTCATCGAAGGTAGGTTATTATGTGTATTTTTTTATTTAATCGAGTCCCGAATTTAATAGTGTATGTTCCGTGCTTCGGGAAACGTGTTAAGCCGTTGTTCCCGGTTGTCACTATGTGTGGTAAACGTTCAGCCATCGCATGCTCAGCGGCGGCGGCAGCTCTTATGAGTGCCGAAGGTGCTGTAGGACCAAGGCGCCGTATTCTCGAGGCGGTCGGGCCCATTGTTGGGCGCGTGAGGGGTCATCCATAAATTACGTCACACCAATTTCATGATCTTTTGACCCCCCCTCCGCCCTTGTCACAGATGGTCACACTTGTGAGACTCCCTCCTCCTTAGTGTGATGTCACATATTTTGAAATTGTACAGCAAAATATATTAGGTCGGGGAAAAAGTCTTTTCGCATAACGTAGGTATAAAGTTATTATAAATTTTTTTTGACTGTACTATTTGTGTCTGGCTGGTTTTGGTAACATTAAAAAGGTTCCATTTATAAAGAAAAGAAAAAAAAAAAAAGTTGTTTCCCGCTATTTTTCATTTGTTTTTCTCTCCGTAAAAATGAGTGAATCTAATGAAGAAATTCGATACATTTTAAAATTTTATTATAAAAAAGGCAAAAATGCAACTCAAGCAGTGAAAAATATTTGTGATGTTTATGGACCTGATGCAGTGTCAGTAAGAGTAGCACAAATTTGGTTCAAACGTTTTCAGTCCGGAAATATTGATGTTAAAGATGCACCTCGCTCTGGTCGCCCTGTTACGAATAAAATGGACGCCATTTTTGAAAGAGTGGAGCAAGATCGGCATATTAGTAGTTACGATGTAGCTGAAGAACTGGGAATTGACCACAAAACAGTTTTGACCCATTTGAAGAAAGCTGGTTATACAAAAAAGCTCGATATTTGGGTGCCACACGAGCTCACTCAAAGAAACTTAATGAACCGTGTACTCATTTGCGATTCATTATTGAGACGTAATGAAACCGAGCCGTTTTTGAAGAGATTGATAACTGGCGATGAAAAGTGGATCACGTACGACAAGAACGTGCGAAAAAGGTCGTGGTCGAAAGTTGGCCAGGCTTCACAGACTGTGGCCAAACCTGGCCTAACACGAAATAAGGTGATGCTGTGTGTATGGTGGGATTGGAAGGGCATTGTTTATTATGAGCTTTTACCGCCCGGCAAAACCATCGATTCTGATCTTTACTGCCAGCAACTGATGAGATTAAAGGAAGCAGTCGAGAGAAAACGGCCGGAATTGATCAACAGGAAGGGTGTGGTCTTTCATCACGATAACGCTAGACCACACACATCTTTAGCCACTCAGCAATAATTAAGAGAGTTCGACTGGGAGGTCCTAGTGCATCCACCATATAGCCCTGACCTTGCGCCTTCAGATTTTCACCTGTTTCGGTCTCTGCAGAATTCTTTAGGTTCTGTAAGGTTGACCTCAAGAGAGGACTGCCAAAACTATTTGTCCCGTTTTTTTGATCAGAAGTCCCAAAGTTTCTACAGTAACGGGATAAGGCAGAGGCCCACAAAATGGCAGAAAGTTATTCAACAAAACGGTACATATATATATTGTAAATAAATGTAAATAAACTTTGAAAAAAATGTCTTGACTTTTCATACAAAAATACGAAAAGACTTTTTCCCCAACCTATTAATTACATCATAACAGCAGTTCCAAATTTTTCATAGTATCTGGGTTTTTCAAATGTGACGTCACGCAATATAGGATCCCATACCCATGTCACATTTAGTCAACCCCCTCCCACCCCTTAACGTGTCACGTAGTTTATGAATAGCCCCAGCTCCTGTCGATGTCTTTCTGGCTCACGCAGGTACTATCTGGGCACGGGTGCTTCGGGAAGTATCTGCATGGCCGCGCCGCCGGGGGGATTCAAGAAATCAAATAAGGTTGCAGAATAAAATAATCTCCAAAATGGTTACTATTTTTTGCTTAGAATTTTAAGTAGTTTACGTCGATAATTTTCTAACCTTTAGAAAAAAAATCCATAACTTGGGATTTATAAAAAGTTGCGAAACATACATGAAAGAGACTCGGGTACCTACGCTTGACACTCCTATACTGCCCTACTAAGCACAAAAGCGGTATCTCAGTGAAAGCTAGTTTCGAGATAATTGACATTATGTAAAATTAGTTTTTTCGTTAATTTAGAGATTGTTATTTTTTTTTATTAAACGTAATTTATATATATTATTAGGTATATTTGGCGGTATTCAACTATACGGCTGGTTGCCTACGTTAAATTGATATACCTCTAATCTCCTTAGTAATTTAAGGTAAAACTGAGATAGAGAAAACTTTCTTAACGTTTTTTTATACCTTATAAGTAACATACCGCTATAAGACTTAGTTCAATAGAAGCGTATTTTTCTGAGTTATCCGATGCCATAAAAATCAAATTTACGGATTTTTTTGAGATACCGCTTTTGCGCTTAGTAGGGCAGTATATGGGAGGACCCTGTTTTAGTATGTTATGTTAATCCATTACACTTGTAAATCAGCCGTGTGGTCATCATCATATCTTAGCATTATCCCGGTTGCCTTAGACTTAAGCTCAGGGCCCAAGGTCTGATCACAGTCTAATCAGATTTTGCCGAATATCAGTTATTACATTAATTCCATGGTAAAACCAGAAGTCAGGATTTTAAAACGCAGTTACTTCCTAATCATGCCATAGAAGTTCATGACCGCCGGGACTAGCGGCTTAACATGCTTTCTAATGCACGGAGCAAACGATTATTGCGCACAAACTTCGAAAAGTCATAGGTGCGACATCAGGGTTTGATCCCTAGATCCTCTGACTTTAAAGGTCCTCTATCGGTATCGCCACTTGGCTAACGCCGCTATTCTACGAGGAGTCAACGAAGGGAAACCCTATCAGATGATGGGTTGCAGCATCTTCCTGCGTAATGGCTAGAACTGCGATCACCAATCCGCCTGCCCAGTGTGGGGCTTATGGGCAAATATCCCCAATATAATGTAATGTATTGGGGAGGCCAATGTTCAGCAGTGGACTTTATAAGGCTGTTAAGATAATGACACTTGTAAATTACTTTATTGGGGAGATTAATTAGATGTGTTTACTAGGCGATCCCTTTGCCGAACACTGTCGGTGTTAAATATGATCACTTAATTATAACGAGGGCTCGCAATTTATTACTTGGAATTAAAAATATAATTAGCGAAATGTGTGCGTAAAATATACCTCTGCCTCCCTCTTCGGGGAAACAGGCGTGATAGTATGTTACTATAAGTAACTAAGTGCTTATGATTGCGACTGTAAAATGAAAATTCTGGAAACGTATAAAACGTGTGTCATCGGCTTAGTTAAACATGTGTGCATTAGCTAGTTTAAGTAAGGAAAGGTCGTTAAGATAAATTAAGAAAACGTTAGGGCTAAGAATACTACCCTGGGGAACACCAAAGGAAGTGTTGGGAGGGCCGCTTTAAAGGGCCCCGTCTTTGGTGCGCTGGTGTCTACCATAGAGATAGCTGCGGGACCAATCCAACCCAACACCTCTCATTCCGGTCAGTTTTAATTTTCCAAGAAGAATCTGAAATGCAACTATGTCAAAAGCCTACACTAAGTACCAACCTGTACAAACTTTCGAAAAAACTTTACTGGCCAATATAAAAATGTCTTGGCGTGCAAACACTTTGTTATTTAATAGGTCATGTGCAGTAGCGTCAAATGGTAGCGCAAAAAGCTTAGCATATTAATTAGGATTATATCGGAATAAGCCCTGACGCTCTTGACAATAGAGACGTTTGTCGATTTTTATGGCATTTCGGATGTTACCAACTAAACTCGCGAGCAAAAGCTTGGAATTACTTACTTGATATTGTTTCCGTGCGATCTTGAGTACTGAATAATGGTACTGGCTTGATTTAAGTAAAGGTATTAATTTAAAGCCAGAAGTTGAACCTTTAAAATGATGTCGTTATTATTATTATTAAAAAGTTATATACAATAAATAAGATACCTTCACAGACAAATGAAGATTGTAATTCAAGTACCAAACCAATGGATAAATTTAAAAGATATAGCCTGTGAGTTTCTTGCCAGTTCTTCTTACAGAGCGGTGGTTCGGAACTGGCACTTAGATTCACTTACACTTAAAAAAAATTGTTTTGTTGCATATAAGTGAATCTAAGCTTCGTGATTTCAGTGTAATAATATTTCGATTGTTTGTTATATTTATATTTAAATTTGACGTTTTCAAGTACTATGTAATAGTCTTTGAAATAATTAATTTTTGATTTTTAATATATAGTGCTCAATTTCAAGTAAGTGATCCCAAAGTTTTGTTTGCGAGTGTATATGGCGGTGACTGTACATACACACTCAAGCATACGACCCATCTGATAGAAAATGGTATGAAAGCTTGCAAAACCAGAGCCATCGCGTTGCATTTAATACCCATTTCACTCTTTTTTAAAGCTGTAATTCTGCGCTCCTTTCGTTACAAATGTGTGAGGACGAACCCCCTGTAGATTACGAGCTACGTGATCATAGAAAAGCCGTTGTCATCATCTTAAACAAATGTTTATCTCACCACACCTCAGTATACCTGCAAGCATTTAAACAGGCAGACGGGGAATAAATTTTAAATCTTAAGGTTTAGGGGTCCTATCGCCGAACTTGCTGGATTATGAGGCAAAATCGATTTCGAATTGATTCTGTCGTACTGCCGAACATATGGAAGTCGATACAAGATGGCGTTCTCCATTTAGACACAAATTTTTAAAGGATTGACGTAATAATAGGTTGGGGAAAAAGTCTTTTCGTATTTTTGTATGAAAAGTCAAGACATTTTTTTCAAAGTTTATTTACATTTATTTACAATATATATGTACCGTTTTGTTGAATAACTTTCTGCCATTTTGTGGGCAGAGACATTATCCCGTTTCTGTAGAAACTTTGGGACTTCTGATCAAAAAAACGGGACAAATAGTTTTGGCAGTCCTCTCTTGAGGTCAACCTTACAGAACCTAAAGAATTCTGCGGAGACAGAAACAGGTGAAAATCTGAAGGCGCAAGGTCAGGGCTATATGGTGGATGCACTAGGACCTCCCAGTCGAACTCTCTTAATTTTTGCTGAATGGCTAAAGATGTGTGTGGTCTAGCGTTATCGTGATGAAAGACCACACCCTTCCTGTTGATCAATTCCGACCGTTTTCTCTCGACTGCTTCCTTTAATCTCATCAGTTGCTGGCAGTAAAGATCAGAATCGATGGTTTTGCCGGGCGGTAAAAGCTCATAATAAACAATGCCCTTCCAATCCCACCATACACACAGCATCACCTTATTTCGTGTTAGGCCAGGTTTGGCCACAGTCTGTGAAGCCTGGCCAACTTTCGACCACGACCTTTTTCGCACGTTCTTGTCGTACGTGATCCACTTTTCATCGCCAGTTATCAATCTCTTCAAAAACGGCTCGGTTTCATTACGTCTCAATAATGAATCGCAAATGAGTACACGGTTCATTAAGTTTCTTTGAGTGAGCTCGTGTGGCACCCAAATATCGAGCTTTTTTGTATAACCAGCTTTCTTCAAATGGGTCAAAACTGTTTTGTGGTCAATTCCCAGTTCTTCAGCTACATCGTAACTACTAATATGCCGATCTTGCTCCACTCTTTCAAAAATGGCGTCCATTTTATTCGTAACAGGGCGACCAGAGCGAGGTGCATCTCTAACATCAAAATTTCCGGACTGAAAACGTTTGAACCAAATTTGTGCTACTCTTACTGACACTGCATCAGGTCCATAAACATCACAAATTTTTTTCACTGCTTGAGTTGCATTTTTGCCTTTTTTATAATAAAATTTTAAAATGTATCGAATTTCTTCATTAGATTCACTCATTTTTACGGAGAGAAAAACAAATGAAAAATAGCGGGAAACAACTTTTTTTAATTTTTTTCTTTTCTTTATAATGGAACCTTTTTAATGTGACCAAAACCAGCCAGACACAAATAGTACAGTCAAAAAAAAATTTATAATAAGTTTATACCTACGTTATGCGAAAAGACTTTTTCCCCGACCTAATATTTGACTGTCTCTATCTATGTTTTTTTTAAAGTATATTAAAAATTATTAATATTTAGGTAAAATGTGTCATCGAAACGCAAATAATAATAATTTCATTAATTAGTCGCTTCAGTAGTCTGCCAAGGTCATTTATAATCTATGGCTTTCGGCAGATTTCCCGGTACGGACCGATTAACCTCAGAAAATTTATATCTAGGTGAAATAGCTGAAATTCATCGAACTCGGCGGTAGGGCCCCAGTGTTAGGTAACATAAAAGTTCCCGGTAATCGTCATTATGCTCGCCACGTTTTACGTGGGACCAACGACCATTGGCGAAATGTAGGCGTTTCATATACCTCAGCCTTCCCGTCGAGTACGCGCGCTGGATTACCTTTGGCCCAGCCAATACCATCTCACCTTGGTTCGTGAAAGTCGACTCGTGCTTGGTAGTGCGACATAAATGGGTCGAGATACTCGCCACACAATAAATGTAGGTCAAGACATACCCCAGTAAAGTTGTGTAGACTTTACTAGAGGTTGGATAAAGTTTTTAAATCAACATCACAATTCACTGTAATATGCCACTTTTCAACTCCTGTGTACGTTCTCGAAGAAGTTATGTCTAAAAATCCACTAAAATTACACATAGATACTCGAATTGACACTAGTTTTGGAAAATTTAATACCACCGCTATGTGTTTTTTCCCGCGTTGGCGCCAAAAACCCTCCAAGCCTTTATTAACTATTTATCCTCTTTTCTCTCTTTCGCATACAGCGCTGAACCCTTTCACACCCGGTAGCTAAATTTGGAACTACCAGACCTGCCATTTTGAAATGTTATTTGTCAAAAGTTACAGCTATTATAATCAAAGTTATTATAAAGAAAATAAAGAATAGGAAAAGTGTTGAGAGCCAATATGATGAGACACAAAAAGGTAATTCGCTGGAATAAATAAGTATCTGAATCATTCATTCAATAAACATGGGATCATATCAACATACCTGACTTACTTACGGTGCTGAGACGTTGACACTAACGGTACGACTGATCCAACAATTTAAAGTCGCTCAGCGAACTATGGAGAGGGCTGTGCTTGGTATTTCTTTGAAGGATCGGATTAGAAATGAGGTGGTCCGACAAAGAACAAAAGTTACCGACATAGCTCATAGGATTGGAAAGGTGAAGTGGAAGTGGGCCGGTCAAATCTGCCGTAAGACCGATTACCGCTGGGGTAGACGGGTCCTACAGTGGAGACCACAGCTCGGTAAGCGTAGTGTAGGACGCCCTCCAGCTAGATGCAGCGACGACATACGCAAAACGGCTGGCAGCGGTTGGAGAAGAAGAGCTGAAGACCGAGCTTAGTGGCGTGCCATTGGAGATGCCTATGTCCAGCTGTGGACTAGTGTAGGCTGATGATGATGGTCCTACATTACAGTTCGCTACTTATTTATTAAAATGATCACCAACTAATAAACATTAATAATACCAAAAAAGAATTAACCATAGCAGTATTTAGCTTAATTTCATTATAATTATAGGCGAAGACAGCATGCCATTAAGCAGTTGTCTAATGTAATTAGTATTTAATGAATGATGAATATTATCTTTTTCTTTATTTCCCTTCTTTCTTCGTGCTGTGCAGCCGTCGAAACAATTATCTATTAATCAGAGTTTAAAAGCACTTCCTATGAACCATCACAAAAAACGGTTAGGTACTTCGCGTGCCTAAACAGCCACGGTAATTAACAAATAACAAATCTTATTGCTGGTATGTCAAAGTCAATAATTAATTACATTCCAAGTTTTTGAAATAAAGAATCTAAAAAAGTCTAAGAAATCTTGATTTGAATAGAAAAAACTTTTTAACGGCCAGAACATGTTGAAATTTTTCATCTATTTCTACGTTAACTCAATTTCATAAGGTTCAATATATGTTGGGAATATGTTTACCGCTGCCTTGCCACTGGCAGCTCACTTCTTTATAAAAATATCGTGTGAACATAAGTTTACATCAACAGCCTTCTTATCTCTCCCATCATCACGGGGGCATCTCTCATCTCACGGGGAGTCGTCGCAGAGAAATCCCACCGGATGATGGGCAGCAGCTTCATCTTGCGTACTGGCTTGAACGCCATCACCAACCCGCCTGCCCAGCGTGGTAATTATGGGCAAATACACCTAATATTATAATCTATAGGGGAGGCCAATACTCAGTAGTGGACTTTATAAGGGTGATTGGACAATGATGTACACATAAACGAATAAAAATAAATAAATAAATATTTCTGACACTTACACCAATTATTTAGTTCTAAGATAAGTATCATTAAGAACTTGTATTATGGATACTAAATAACGGATAAACATACAAAAATACTTTTTTATTTTGAAAATACATACCTACTTAATATACATAAGAAAACACCCAGACCAGAACAAATATTCATATTTATACACACAATGATTTGTTCTGTGTGGGAATCGAACCTACGACCTCAAGAGTGTAGTGCAGGTATTCTCGCCACCACGCCATATCGGTCATCATCTACAAAAAGTAAAAGAACCAAAAGGTCCTAACATTACTCCTGTGGCAATTCTCTCGAGAGAGTCTTCGAGAGTCTCGAGGTTCAGCGTTGGTCGTGAAGGCATCGTTGTTCTGAGGCTGTCTGATATCTTACCTGAAGATGCCTTGTGTAAGGGCCGAGGGCGACCCACGTATCTTGTTAAATTGTCTCTCTTTTCGGAAAATTATGGTTGCGCAGGATTTGTCACTAAGATTAAGTAATCCATCAATTGCTTAACTCTTAACATACGAGGGGGTAGTCTACATACTTTAATTATTTTCAGAGACCACAACCGGAGTACAGTAACATACTGACATATGAAACCGAAGACAGATATAAAAAAACTTGGCAGCGGGTTAATAATTCAGTCATACTAACTCGCTGTTTACTTTCATTTGTTACGCTTACGCAGCGAGATATTGCGACAAGTATACTGATTAATGTATTCATCTTGTCACAAAGATATAGCAATCTATCACTTGCTTGATGACATACAATACTTGCATAAAGACACTTAACGTGCGAATGGGTCTTCTACATACTATAACAATTTAATTATTTTCAGAGACCACTACCGGAGTACAGTAACATACCGACATATGAAACTGAAGACGAAGATAGATATGAAAAACCTTGGCAGCGGGTTAATATTCATTCATTCATACATACTGGCTGTTTACTTTCATTCGTTACGCTTACAAACTTCAACCATTCGCGAAAGGTCGCACAAAAAATAAGTCTTATTGTTTTATTTTATTCTATTTTTGCAAGCATTTATGGATAACATATCCGTTTTGCTTCACTGCGCGTTGCCATTAGACCCATAAGTGGGAGTGGGCGAGCAATATAGGCTACTGCGCTCAGCGAATATTGCTACTAGTATACCGATTAATATATTCATGCAGTCATACACACTAGCTTACACTCATTTGTTACGCATACAGACCTTAATCTTATTCTATGAATAGACTGTTTTATGCGATTTTTTTCATGTTTTATTTCTTTCTTGCGTGGACCACACACGCACACTCACAAACACATACACTCACAGAGGCGGACTATTGCGCGAGTTTCGCTTCTGACCATTTGTGATACATTTGTGTTGCTTGCTAAATACTTATACTCGTAGTATTATGTGTCAAATCATAGCATTATTGTTGAATGTTTTTTTTCTTTTCATTACATTCTAGGCACTTTTTGCGATAGCAAGAAAAGGTCTACATTTGTATGAGCCAGTCACATCTGTGAGTAATAATATAATGGAATAATTACATTCATTTGTAGATACTTGTGTCTCTCTCTCTGTGTGTGTGTGCGTTGTGTTTTGTTTTACTGGGTTTTTGTATTGGTACTTACATGCATGGTCAGTTGTTATAATATAATACCGCTTGCCATAAGGATGCTTTAGTTTGTTCTTTATTGTGACACGTCATGATGACTACATCCTGTCTGATGGTAAGCAGTCGATGCAGTCCAAAAATATTAAGGCGCTTTACACCGTTTGAAGTCATAATTAAGGCACCGAATCATGACGGCCTGCTGAAATGCCGTTTCACGGCCCGCTTAAAAGACCCGAAAAACTGCTTGAGTGCAACCTATAGGTGGTAAGAGAATAGCAAACGTAAGTGCAGGCTGACTTCCCACCCATGATCTGGTCAAGGCGACGGGATGCCGGTGGATGGAGGCGGCACAAGATCGATCAACGAAACATATTGGAGAGGTCATATTCAGCAGTAAGCTACATAGGGCTGAAATAATAACGTTGACGAGAATTGGGCTAAAAGGTATAGATTCATCCAAAGGGATCAAAATTTCAACGCCTAAATTAAACCTCTATTATCTCATTTTTCTTGATATGCTTACACTGTCTGCTTTATAGTTGATTTGTCATAGTATAGGGTATATATAGTAGTATACTTAAATTGGGATCCCCCCACCAAGACCTAAAAAGCCCACTTGCAAGTGGTGCACTTGCCGATCAACGGACGAGGCTCTGGCGTACATAATAGTGCCCGGTAAGTGGCAATAGGCTCGCCACCTATAACGTGGGACCAACTAAGTGGGCGTATAATATGCCTCTGCCTACCCTTTCGGGGAAACAGACGTAAATGTATATATGTATGTGGCATTTTAGTTTTAGCTTGTATGTTGTATACGTAATTGGGTAATTTCTTTGCCTCGAATTCGACTTTCGTGGATGGGAATGCCGTACCACCTACCGTCCCCTGGTGCGGAAGTTCAATGCCAGAAATCCCCATTTCACAACGGTAGGTTCAGCGTGATCCGCCCGATCAGCAGCGCCAGGAGGGTCTTAGGCAGTGGGGGCAGGGGGCCCCTGTCTGACCATGGACCCTCCCTGAAGTCGGCCGCATACGCTATGGTCGCACGGGGAGGTAGGAGGGGCGCGTCCACTGCGCCTCTCTGAGGAGGTCCTCCCGGTTCTGATCCGGGGGACGTTGGCAGCGGGCGGGGTGTCAGAAGCTTTATACTTTGGCACTGGCCCCCCGCCCCTTTTTCAACAGCGGCGGGCGTCGTTGGATGATTTTTAGTGGGTAGGACTGCTGGCGGTCACGTCTGCCGCAGTGAGCCCCACACTCCCCTCTCGGTACCCCTTTGGCCGGGAGGCAGTGCGTAAAAGCATTTTGTTACGGACGTAAATAATAAAAGAGGGCTCCTTAGGTATTGATAGGATCCCTATACACCTCTCCTAAGACTTAAGGGTTAACGCTTGTAGTCTGGGATCTTAGACTTTTTCCATAGCTCGTCTTTGAACCGCGTCGAAAGGAGCGACCAGGTCGGATACCTAATTCAAGATCCTGCCTAAAGATGACAGCAGTAGTCTTATATCAGGGCTGACATACTAGTCGTGCGCAAGTTGGCTGGATCGCTGGATCAAGTGAAGGCTGATCTTCGCGAGTTGCATTATAGTGACTGGCGTACAATTACTCAAGACCGAGATCTGTATCGGAAGCCTGTATTTTGTCTCGCTGAGCCATCGGAGTAGCAGCAGTCTTAAATCAATATATGCCATATGCTTGTCTGATGTTTGATCTGACAACATTTCAAAACCCGCAGTATTTGTATCAAAAATTAAATCTAGTAAGGTGTAAATACAAATATGGGTCGGGTTCTCTCAGAGCTGCACGCGCTCCACTGGCGACACATAATCATAGAACGGTCGGGTTCACTGGCAGTTTCCGTCACCAGGCGACCAAGTGCTGGAACAATATCCCCCCTCCAGTAAGAAATATTCAAACAAAGGCCAACTTTAAAAAACAACTTAAAATTTTACTACTGGATAGGCAAAAGTCGGAACTTCTGCATGGTCACTTTGGGGACGGTGTCTCAGTGCTCGGACCGCCGTGATGTCATATTTTGTGGTAGAATTGACTTTGCTAGTGTTGGTAATATTGACTTTGGTAGTGTTGATAATATTGACTTTGTTTATTATATACGTAGGATCAATGGTTTAATTAACTGTCATGATAGTGTTTTCTTTTAAATGTTTTTACTTTTATATAACTCTTTGCCTATTCATAAACTTGTACGTTATATTATAAATTATACACGGTATTTTGGGGGCGTCTCGTGTTACTGTTTCGGCAAAAGCTGAAAATCAGTGTTTTGCTCTCTCAAAGCAAAAAACCCACTGAGCCGTAGCCATTCTGCAGCGCTGCGACACACATGCACACTATGTGAATGCTTTACTTTTAGTTTTTTTGTTGTTATATATATATTTTTTTAATTATTGTAATTTTGCTTTTATTGTTTTATATGTATGTGTGTCTTTCGTTGCAATAAAAAGTTTATCTATCTATCTATCATATGTGACTTCGCTCTACGGCGTTTCAGAATCTATCATTCAAGCTTTACTCAATAACGCTTCTGTGAACTTTAATAAATAGGCCAGATAACTCATCCAGGTGAGTTCATTCTGCCGCCATTTTCAAAAGAATCCTTTTTATTAAAAAACACTGGAAACCAATAAAGTAGCGTTAAGGGAACCTTTTGTTTAGTTTGTTCAATGTTCGTGCCGCCGAATATACTAATATGGAATTGTATTCTGGTTCTAGGTCCCCAGTATCTTCATACTGGTCCTGCTCGGATTCTACCTACTCCTCGGCTACCTGACGCAGCTCGTTGAGGATGATATGCCTAGGATTGTCACTGAGGCTGAAGTGCCTGGAAATGTATGTATAGATCAACATTTCAGCCCATTAACGTCCCACAGCTGAGCACGAGCCTCCTCTCACATATCAAGGTGTGATGGTATTGGGCCATACTCCACCACGCTGACCCAGTGCGGATTGGCGGAGGCACTTGTATGGCGTCCTGTTATTAGAATTATCGTTTCCGACTCCCGAGCACCGCAGAGCTACGAGCGCTTCTTATGTATAGATACTCGTAATTTATTGATTCAGTTTGATTAACTCTGACATCTGTCTTTTTATTATGCCTCTGCCTACCCCTTCGGAGAAACAGGTGTGATTATATGTATATATGTATGCATTGCACATAAATACATAAAAAACACAATATCAAAAAGAAATACCAAAGTGAGATAATTTTCATTTTTTTGGCTGAACAACCACATCACAAGTGTCGGAGATTAGTTTATTGGTATTGTTCCAGAGCTGGAACCAGTTCAGCGAGGAGTCGGCACTCCAATACCTCCACCAGATCATCGGTGACGAGCCTCGCGTCGCCGGCACGAAGTATCACCTTCAAAAAACCCAGGACCTCCTCGCCACGCTCAATAGTATAGCCTCCCAGGCCACAGACCCCGTGAAGACTGATTGGCAAGTCGTATCAGGTAGTTTTTTATTTTTAAATAATTTTAGATAGATATACTCTTTATTGACCAAAATAACTTAAAAACTACAGATTACAATGAATATTGAAACACAATAAAAAGCCAATTTAGGCGGACTTATCGCTAAAAGCGATCTCTTCCAGACAACCCGACGCAAAGGAGAGAACAGGAAAGCAGTAGACAGAGCACAAAAACTTTAAAACGAATAAACACTAAAACTATTTGTTAATATGAATAAAATATACAAATATACAATAAAATATGTATATACTATAATAATATTACACATTTTAGCAATATGAAGTCCACTTCCAAAGCCTTACTATTATTTTATAATGTGGGGGGTGTTTGCCCATAATCAGCACGCTGGACATGCGGGTTCATCAGTTCGGCAGTACGAAGTCATCGTTTGCCTTACAGAATCATCAAATACATAAAATATTCATCATTTAAGCATAATAAAGACCACTGCTGAATTGGCTTCCCCAATATATTATATAATATTCGGGGTATTTGCCCAATTGCCAAATTGCCAATTGCCGAAATAATATTAGCTTAATTAGTCCAGCCAGCCAGAGTTTTGCGCTAAGCAACATTAATTTTTAATTAGATTTCTAGAGGCCTCTTGCGGCTGCTTCACCAACAATTTTCAAAGACATTTGCTCACTAACAAGCACCCCCCTAATTTCACACTTTCGAAAGAGTTAAACTACATTTTATTTTCTTAAAAAAAAAATACTTTGGAAACCCTATATTTAAAATTTTATAAGTATGTTGCCACCTCTTTATACTCTCTTAGGGTTTAAATTTTACATAAAAACCGTCTGCGGGAGCACCGAAGTCTTCTCAAAAATTACATACATAATTTGAGACAAAAAATATTTTTAGGTTGTGGCATTTATATTATCTCAGATTTCGTGATAAGTAAGTAAATGAGCGAGTGAGTTAAATGAGTTAGTGAGTGAATGAGTGAGTGAGTAAATGAGTTAGTAAGTGAGTAAATGAGTGAGTGATCGAATGAGTGAGTAAATGAGTAAGTGATTTATTCACTAAGTGAATATTTTGAAAATTAAATTTGTTTGTTTTATTAGAATCATCTAATTATATTTTTGCATACCAGTTACTGGTGAAATATGCGGACTGTATTAAATTTTAAGACCACTTATGTACCATATTTTATGCGAAATAAAAAGTCTTTGTCTTTGTCTTTGTGATCGAATGAATGAGTGAGTGAGTAAATGAGTAAGTGATCGAATGAGTGAGTGATTAAATGAGTGCATAAAATATAAAATTAGTAATGGAATAATATATAGATATTTTGATAAATAGTTATGTTGCATATTCCAGGAGATTTCTGGCTAAACTTCACCACGCCGTTTGTGAGTCACTACCAGCGATTGTCTAACGTGATGGCCGTGCTGGAAGGCCAAAGTGGCTTCAATTTGGACGGCAGCACGCGAGCATCTCTGCTGCTCAACTGCCATTACGACTCCGTGCCGTTCGCTCTGGGTAACGTACACACTTTACCAAGTAGCGTCTGTTCATACATATAATCTAGCTTGTTTCCCCGAAAGGTTAGAGAGACATCTTAAATGTCGTGTAATTTAATTGTAACTGGCGGGAGAAAAAACCAACCTTGACGATTTTCTTGCCCGTTCTTTTACGATCAAGCTCCCGCCCGCAGTGAATGGGCGCGTTAGTTTATAAGTATGACATTCATAAGAGCTCTATTGAGCCAAACTTGAATAAATGAATTTTAATTTTTTTATAATTTTTTTTTTTAATTTTAAACCCATATGTATGGCGCAGGTGCGTCAGACAACGCCGTGTTCTGCGCAGTATTGGCAGAGTGCTTGAAGCGATTGTCGCGACGCGGGAGGAAGTTCAAGCAAAACATCGTGTTCCTCTTCAACGGAGCAGAAGAAAACCCTTTGCAGGTTTATTTCTTACCTTAAATATGGACTCACTACTTTAGAGTATTTGCTAGTGTCAAGTAATTCAATGAAGCGCTCGTAGGTCTGCGGTGCTCAGTGGTCGGAAACGATCACCGAAGTACAGCAGAGTTTACAGAGGTCAGTCCTTGGATGGGTGACCGTTTGTGTTGCATTTGATATCGAGCGCTTCCGTGCTTCGGAAGGCACGTTAAGCTGTTGGTCCCGATAATCACTAAATGTGGTAGTCGTTAAGCCATGATAGAGGCCTAATGGGCGGCTTGATAAATTCTAACAACAGGACGCCATACACCTGCCTCCGCCAATCCGCACTGGGTCAGCGTGGTGGAGTATGACCAAATACCCTCACACCTTGATATGTGAGAGGAGGCTCGTGCTCAGTAGTGGGACGTTAATGGGCTGAAATGATGATGAAATGATGAAGTAATTCAATAAATCCAATGGTTTTCTTTTATTTCTCACATTTTGTTTCCATTTTCAACCGTGTAATTATTTAAAATTCTATGGATGCAGTTTAAATTGTTTTTTGAAATAAAAATAATGTCTTCTTGCAGTCAAATGTTCTATCTACAACATTCAAGTTACTTTCCTCCATGTGGCATATCCGTGAGGATCTAGTATGCTCCATTATCGATCTCACCTTATTTATTTTTATTTAACATTCACGCCTGTTTCCCCGAAGGGGTAGGCAGAGGCAAATTATACGCCCCCACTTCGCCATTTATAAAGTTAGTCCCACGTAATAGGTGGAGAGTCTATTGCCGCTTACCGGGCACTGTTATGTTCGCCAGAGCCTCGTCCGTTGATCGGCAGGTGCACCACTTGCAGGTGAGGTTGGCTTGGGCTCCTTAGGTCTTGGTAGGATCCCTATACACCCCAACAATTTATGCACTTAAGGAACATACACAAAGACAGAAGTTATGAAAGACATGTACAACGGCACTGCTTATCCCTTTCACTTTAGTTTGTGAGTGAAGGCCCCTGCTCGGTACTCCGATGTTCAAGAGCTGGTATAATAAATTAAGTACTATGTTCTGATTCCCAGGCAAGTCACGCCTTCCTTCAGCACCCCTGGGCTAAGGGTGTAAATGCTGTCATCAACTTGGACGCTGCCGGGATGAATGGAAAACCCGCCGTCTTTCAAGTAAGTTCACTAACTCAAAAAAAAAAGTAAAAAATTCTTTATTTCATAAACTATTATATTAATATTATAAAAATGAAAAAAAAAGCAATCGATATATTGTTACACTAAATCACGAAGCTTAGTTTCACTTACATGCAACAAAACAAAAAAAATAATTGATTATAAGTGAATCTAAGTGCCAGTTCCGAGCCACCGCTCTGTAAGAAGAACTGGCAAGAAACTCACAGGCTATGCTCTTTTTAATATGTCCATTGGTTTGGTACTTGAATTACAATCTTCATTTGTCTGTGAAGCTATACAATGCAATATAATATAACATTAACAATATTCATGTTTTAAGTAATTCATATTAGAATAGCCTGTATGAAACGGCAGTTTAATCCCAAGCATTTTTATCTGCCATATAGTCTTTGATAGAATAGTCTCGCTTTGAAGACAGCTTGCGTTTTATTGTTAATTTAAATTTATTTAGGCTCAGTTGCTGTTTATTGCTTGGGATTTTATTGTAGAATCGCACACATTGACCTTTAAAAGATTTGTTTATCTTTTCACTTTTCAACACTAACTCTTCACCCTTTTCAATCACCGCTCCATTGTTATCATCATAGAATTTATATCCGTTTTATCAAGATTTTTTAGCCATTTATTTTGCGTCGGTAGCAAAATGCTTTTACGCACTGCCTCCCTGCTAAAGACGGACTGAAAAGGTTATGAGGCTATCTGCGGCAGACGCTACTGCCAGAAGTAATAACCACACGCGCCCTCTACAGGTCCATCTTGATTTCCCCCCCGGTAGAAAAGGTGGAGAGTGGTGGATTGTTTCCCTCTAGGTTGCAGAGGTCAGACGACAGTCGCTCCAAGTAAAAACTGAAATTTAGTCAAAATCTGGTTAAAACAGTGAGCAGACCCTGGGCCCTAAGCTTGGGCAACCGGGATAATGCTAGGATATGACGATGAGTCAAGGTGGAGTCCAGTCCCGGGGGAGAAGACCTTAGAAGCTTGCGCCAATCTTATATGCGCATGGTGCCCCTGTCGATCTACGGACGAGGCTCTGGCGAACATAACAGTGCCTGATAAGCGGCAATAGGCTCGCCACCTATTATGTGGGTGGGACCAATTATATAACCGGCAAAGAGTGGGCGTATAATATGCCTCTGCCTACCCCTTCGAGAAAACAGGCGTGAATGTATGTATGGAGATCCTGCTCCCTTAGTACCACGACATTTTCGGGCGAAACATAGGTGTTACAAATTTTTAGAGGTTCCTGTATCACATGACTGTACATTTACCCCCCAATCTTTGCGTCATATTCTAGGTTACCGATCCAAGGATACTTAAGGCCTACAGAAAAGGTGCGCGGAGGCCTAACGCGCAAGGAGTGGGCGAGTTCATCTTCTCATCGGGTCTGGTGCCTTCCGATACGGACTTTCGGGTATTTAGAGACTACGGCCATATACAGGGTGAGCGAAGATTACACTTGTAACATACTCGTATATAAAGTTCGATCACCACCAACAGATAGCGCTCTGTGTATGTTGAATCTCGTAATCGTTTAATCGATTTCGGATGCATAACATCACTATTTATCTCACTGGTGAGACGTTTGTTGCACATTGTTATAATTTCTGAAATGACTATTACCGGCCATACTTCCGATCTTGTCGATTTTTGGCGGCGCTACATCTTTTTTTTTTCTTTTTCTTTTAAATAATGGCTTTGTGCGTCTAGCACATATAGCCAGTGTCAAGTAAGTGATATATTAATAATATATAATTCATAGTAAATGAGAATGAGTGATGATAAAAATGATAAATGGTAAATGAGATACCCTCCCCTAAGCCCCTTGAGTCCTCAGTAAAGATGTGGGACTATACTGAGATCTCACATGGACTCCTTGAGAGAAAATTTGAAAAGTGATGTTGCACTGGTTTGTTTGATTTACCAACACTCATGTATGTTCACAAACACTTAACGGTTAATAATCCACCGTTATTACTCATTAATGTTCGAAATATCCAAAATTTTAGAAAATAAAACAAAACTGCAGACATGACGCTTTACTTTCCCGCCAAGAAGTCGTCTCATTCTTTCTACGACCTACTCCTGCTTAGGGATGAGACATCGATCGGGATAAATTGATCATGAATTAATCGATTGTTTTTTCAGAGCTTTTTTTTAAAGAGATAGGTATATTAACCGTTTTTTTTTCGAATTTTACAATAACTTTGAATTTTAACGCTGTCGCCAATTTTTAGCCTGTTTTGTATACTTTTTGTACATTTTTGCAGGAACAATAGATAAATAAAATTAAAAAAACTCTTTTATTGTTTTCTTCATACTAAAATTTAAACCTAAACAAGTGAAATAAAAATTTTAACAAATCAAAGGATACGACACTAGATGTCTTAACGAAATAAACTAAACATCTACATATAGAAAGCCAAATATAGGCCCCTACTAAAAAATACATACGTTCCTAATACATACAAAGTTAAACTAACCCATGAATAGTTTGAATAAATAAGAAAATCAATAAATTTTAAACCTTTTAAGGTGGGTATAGACTACAACATTTTCTGGAGCATTTCTGTGTAATGTAACGTTCTTACGGACGGTACAATACAGGCAAAAGCTCATTTTCCAAAGCATTTCCATGTAATGTAACGTCCCTGCGAATGCTCGGCGTTATGTTACGGGTAAATGCGGACCGCGTGCGTCTTTCGTCCCTCTCCCTCCGCGTCTCCCCGCAACCGCGCATCGCCCGCACTCGTGGCTTGACGAAATGTTACACCAATACACTCGACGAAATGTTACACCAATATGCTCGACGCAATGTTACACCAATATGCTCGTTGGTTTATAACAAAGAGGCGAGCGTGCTCGACGTTTAGTTCGTAAAAGGATGATACACTAAAACATCATAGAGCGGCTCGTTGTTCTGTTACAAGTAAATGTTGTAGTCTATACTCACCTTTGCAGGAGCAGCAGTTTCTTCAGCAGCATCTGACTGCAAATTTGACTGGGGCACCTAGTCTCCACCAATAGTTTTTGTCTTGCTTAGCTGATCAAAAGTCGATTAGGACTAATTTATGATTAAAAAAACGATTTTAAATCGATTCTTTGTGATACCAAAATCGTTTACAAAAAACGATTTCTATTTTGAAAAAATCGATTAGCAATCGCTTACACACTCAATAAAATACTGCTTCGCTTCAAATTCGAATTCGAATTCGATTCGGTAGCTATTTACACCTACATGTAAACCATCCTCTTGAATAGCTTTATCTTTTTGAAAACCGCATCAAAATCTGTTGCTTAGTTTTAAAGATCTAAGCGATTTTGTTTCAAACTATATTGTCATCTTCAAATGCTTGTTTAGGTATAGACATAGCGTTCACTAAATGGGGCCACGTGTACCACACGCGATACGACCATCCCTCGCTCATCAAACCGGGCGTCATACAGAACGCGGGCGACACTGTCTTGGCCACTATTGCTGAGGCTGCTGATATGGATCTCGAAAGAAAGGTACGCTAGTTGTAGTCACAACATTGTTAAGTGCGATAACTACATTGGTAGTTGTGAAAACTGGATTTCAATTATCGTTAACTGATTCACTTAATTAAAGTAAATAAATAAATAAATATTCTCTTACAATCACACAAATTATTTAGTTCCATGATAAGTATCACTAAGAACTTGTGTTATGGATACTAAAGAACGAATAAACATACTTAAATACTTTTTTTTTGTAAATACATACTTAATATACATAGGAAAACACCCAGTAGTAAAGCAAGGTGTTTAATAATTCTGTAAAGGATATTAGGCCTCAAAATGTCATATACTGGCGATGATTTCTTGTTTGTAGTTAAGACAAAGTAAAAGACAGATTGTTAATACTTACAGTTTTATTCGGAGTTTCACTTATTAATAATTATCAGCGTAGGTAACAGCGCTGTAGCAACTAGTAACTTTTGAACTGACACTTTCGACGTCCTCAACACGCAGGAACGAGCAGGGCCCCCCTGCCCCCGCTGCCTAAGACCCTCCTGGCGCTGCTTGACGGGCCCTTCTGGCCCGCCCGCTGCGCCCTCCACAGGTCCCTCTTAGTTTCCCCCCCGGTAGTCAGTACTAAGGGCACCCAGAGTCGCCAATCTCTGGGTGTTACCTTTTTCCAGCGCCTTTTGCGACCTACCGGGAGGTACTGAGCCCCCCCACCACGACAATGGAGACCAGTCGGGGGGGAAGGCGCTCCAGCACACCATTCCTTAAAATGTTCCATCCCTACCTCTACTTGATTCGGATTGGACAATATGATTCTTTGCGTTGATTGGGCGATTAGATTCAGGGCGCCATGGCAGTCATGTTAAGTACTTTTAAAATTATAAACTTGGTATTAACACAGGAAATAATATACATTAATGTAAATATAATATTTAAATAATAAATATCATTAGTTGTATAATATTTTGTGTGTGTTTTGTAAAATCACAATTATATTGTGATTAAAATGTAATGATTTTTAATGTGAATTGTTTTTCAAAAAATATTCCTCAATAGGCCTTTAAACTTCGTTGAGTGGACAACATACATACATACATAATGTCACGCCTCTTTCCCGTTGGGTTTAGGCAGAGATCACATCCTTCCACTTGCTACGATCTTGGCACACACTCTTAACTTCATTCACACTCATTAACCTTCTCACACGCGCCCGTAGGTTTAGGGTACTTTTGACCCACCCTTTTTATTTTATTTTCATTTATTACATAACCCACAGTACTCAGTCAAAGTCAAATGTAAATATAATATACGAGCTGACCCTGCGAACTTTGTTCCGCCTTAATGGCAATAAATAAGTAGATTTTGTTTTTATTTTATTGAAAAATTACAAAAAAATTAAATATGTAGGTATTTAATTTTTTAATCATTCATTATTATTTCTATATTTTATTACAAAGTTGCTCTTCACTTAAGTACTTTGTGACACACGACATTTTTTTTTATTATTATTTATTGAGAAGCACGAAGTCGAGCCATACTATTGCGGCGATGTTCACGTGCAATTTCTTGTTCTTCTTCAGTCCTTTCATTTCTAGTATTTCGTATTCTTCTTGCATTACGGCTTTGTCGGTAAAGATTCGATAGTCTTGTTCACGGCATTATTAATTAAACTTCACTTCAATTCACCTAAAAAATTATTTCAAAACTCATATTCACATTCCCGCCAAGAAGTCAGAAATAGTTTGAATTTTGATTTCTTACAAATATCAAATTGTCATTCATACGTCACTACATAGCTGTCATTTGCGTTTTGTTATTCCAAGCCTGATTCTTTTTTGTTATATCACGTTTTATAGTGACTGACGTTTCATGTCAAGTCACACGGGAACGCTGTCGAACGGGATAAAAAGTATCCTATGTCCGTCTCCTGGCTCTAAGCTACCTCCCTACCAATTTTCGCCCAAATCTGTTCTGCCGTTCTTGAGTTATAAGTGCTGTAACTAACACGACTTTCTTTTATATATATTGATGACTAATTATAAACCAAAATCGGGTTAATATTTTTTATGCCCAATATGTAAATATTAGTTGACAGAGGTAGCTTATTTTTGCCTTTTTCCAAAATCTTTCAGGGTTTGGACATAGAAGGTCCTGAGGTCGTGGGATCGATTCCCACACAGGACAAATATTTGTGTATATAAATATGAATATTTGTTCTGGTCTGGGTGTTTTTCTATGTTATTAAGTATGTATTTACAAAAAAAAAGAAAAGTATTTATGTATGTTTATCCGTTATTTAGTATCCATAACACAAGTTCTTAATGGTACTTATCTTGGAACTAAATAATTGGTGTAAGTGTCTGAAATATTTATTATTTATTATTATTATTATTATCTAAGCATACCTTTCTCAATTCATATCACTATTGCAGAGTGTCTATTTAAAAAGAATGCAATATTTTGTCTAAAGTATTTTTTTTACAGCGATTTTGTTTTAGTTTTGACTTTTGATTTGATGATGATGGTATTGGATGGTATACGCTTGCAGGTGAAAGCAGCGACAGTAGTGTATGCTGACTTCCTCAACCTGTTCCTGGTGACGTTCTCCCAAAGAACGGCCTTGGTAGCAGACGTGGGTGTAGGCGTCTTCGGTCTCATCACTGTCGCCTATTACATCTGGATGGTTGGACTACGTACGTTTGGCTTACTTTTTTTTTTGTTTTAAATAATGGCTTTGTGCGCTTAACACATTTAGCCAGTGTCAATTAAGAGATATATTAATCTTAAATGAGAATGAGTGGTGATAATTATGGTAAATGAGATGCCCTCCCCTAAACCCCTTGAGTCCTCAGTAAAGATGTGGTACTATACTGAGATCTCACATGGACTTCTTGAGAGAATTTTAAAAGTGATGTTGCACTGTTTATTGCATTTACCAACACTTGTGTACGTTCACAAACACTTAATGGTTAATAATCCACCGTTATTACAAATTAATGTTCGAAATCGACTCCCTAAAATATCTTGGTGTGATCCTGGACGATAGGCTTACTTTTAATGCACACGTAGCTGAAATGTCCAAGAGAGTGAGGAAGGTCATCTACGTTATGAAAAACCTACGTGACGCAGTTGAGGGCAAAATATTAAAGATGGTCTACTTAGCTCTTTGCCAATCTCTCTTAAACTACTGCATTCTAGCTTGGGGTGGCTCATCTTCCTCGATCCTACTTCCTATCGAAAGAGCACAGAGAGGAGTTCTAAAAGTGGCACTAAAGAAACCCCTACGATACTCAACCGACGCTCTTTATGAGGACGCTGGTGTGCTAAGTGTCCGGAAGTTGTACTTTGTCAGAGCTGTGTCCGCTGTTCACAAAATTGTAATAAACTCCGATGAATATGACGACATGATGAAAAAACGCATCTTTAAGCTACCTAAAATCCTTACGGCCACTACCTTTGCTCACCGGTTCGGAACCTTTCTTTTCCCTTTTATCTATAATAAACTAGCAAATATCTGCCATTTAAAGTATTGTACTGTCCAAGAAGCTAAAAAACTTGTCTCTAATACCCTAATGAAGTGGACTTATATTGAAACAGAACGTATGTTAAAAATTAACAAATGAGCTTTTGCACTCGTTCATGTACTTACAAACACTTTTACACACTCACACACACATACACACACACACACACACACACACACTCACACACACTCACACACACACACACACACACACACACACATACATTATAATTCTTATTTTTGTATTTTTCAAATAATGTAATTAAGTAGAATACCTTACTTGTATTCCGTTTCGGCAATAAATGTTATGTTCATCGTATATTTTCCCCACAGGTCAGGCTCAGCCTAGTGTGGGGACTAGCAATTGTACATTGTTAATTTGTTAAAATGGAAATAAATATATCAAAATATCAAATATCAAATATATCAAATATCACAAATTTTAGAAAATAAAACAAAACTGCGGACATAACGACGCTTCACTTTCCTTTGGCTTACTTATTATTTTAATGTTTTTTAATGTATGCGTTAACTGAAATTTGCGTATATTAAAACTTATGATGATTAAACATGGTCAAAGTTTAATATAAAATTATAAATAATTTTAATCAACCACTTTAATTCTAAGAATACTTCGTGCAATGCAATATATACTATTTATTTATTTAATCTTTATTGCACACACATAAAAATACAATGTACAAAAGGCGAACTTAATGCCATTAGGCATTTTCTACCAGTCAACCTTGGGGTTAGCAGAGACATTAAAGGCGTTGCGAGTAAGAGATAATATTTATAATATATTATCAATAATTTTAATGCAAAAATTAATAACACCTAACACTGTTTTTAATTGAATGACACACGGTAATGACACGGTCATTATTATTATATGTATTGTATATATTAGGCGTTTGAGCGCTACATTTGAAATTCGCGTTATAATGAAACCGCGCATAAAGGGGTCACGTAAAGCGGGGTATTACTGTATTTATAAGGATAGTAAACAACACAAAATCAATTAATAGCAATAAAGTTGATAAGATGTTGCTGGGTACTAAACATATTAGAAGCCTTTTTTTTTTTTACGTCGGTAACAAAATGCATTTACGCACTGCCTTCCGGCCAAAGGGGGACTGAAAGGGGGTGTGGGACTCACCACCGGCAGACACGACCGCCAAGTAATACCCACTAAAAATCTTCCGACGACGCCCGCCGCTTGTTGAGAAAGAGGCGAGGGCCAGTACCTGGGTTGCAGCTTCTGACACCCCGCCTGCGGCCAACGTCCCCCGGACCAAAACCGGGAGGACCTCCTCAGAGAGGCGCAGTGGACGCGCCCCTCCTACCTCCCCCTGCGACCATAGCGTGTGTGGCCGACTTCCCGGAGGGTCCATGGTTAGACAGCAGGGGCCCCCTGCCCCCGCTGCCTAGACCCTCCTGGCGCTGCTGAGCGGGCCCTCCTGGCCTACCCGTAGCGCCCTCCATAGGTCCCTCTTAGTTTCCCCCCCGGTAGTCAGTACTAAGGGCACCCAGAGTCGTCGGTCTCTGGGTGTTACCTTTTCCCTAGCGCCTCCTGCGCCCTACCGGGAGGTACTCAGCCCCTCCACCACGACAAGGTGGAGACCAGTCGGGGGGGAATTATATTAGGAGCCTAAGCCAACCTCACCTGCAAGTGGCGCAAGTTCCCGGTAAGCGGCAATAGGCTCGCGACCTAATAAAATAAAATAAAAATAAATAAAAATTAGTTTATTGCCATAACGTTTACAAAATACAGGTTACAGTGGCCCCACACTAGGCAAGCCTGTCCTGTGGGTACCCGATACGTTTAAAAATTGTAAACATACAATGGTCGGGCGACGACAAAAAAATAAACAAAAGAAGTAAAAAATCTTAAGTCTAAAGTATGAACACAATGTACATATTTGGAAAGTTGACATTTTGCCGAATTATGTATAAGCAGTTTAGATAATAATTATACAATTAATAATAAAGGCAACCAATAAATACTCATGATAACTGTGTCTCTAATTCTCTGATTCACTATTATGTGGTACCAACAATATAATCAGCGAAATCTGGGAGTATTACATACCTCTTACTATCCCTTCGGGGAAACAAGCGCGATTGCTTGTATATATTAAAGGGTGTTATTTAACGTGTCTTCAAAATTAATAAATTGCCAACCTAACCTAACCTTTTTGTGCATCAAAATTACTGATTGAGCACCTAATCACCTCATTAGATGCTCACTCAGTAATTTTGAGGATCAAAAAAGTATTTTTTAGAGGTTCAGTTTATTATATTCCTATATTAAAAAGCATTACATTACATTTACATACTATAACTCACTGTAGTATTCAATACCATTCATTTCTATATATCGGCGGTAGCATTCAATAATGTCGTAAGTGAAAAGTAGTTTATTTTAACAATATCATAAGTGCTAAGTCGTTACTTTGGACTTATGACATTGTTTAAAGTAACGACTTCACTTACGACATTTTTAAATGCTACCGTCGATATATAAGAGTGTAAGGGATTGCGCTTTGTAGACCACGAAACACAGTACAGAAATAATAATAAATAAATATTTCTGACACTTACACCAATTATTTAGTTCCAAGATAAGTATCATTAAGACCTTGTGTTATGGATACTAAATAACGGATAAACATACATAAATACTTTTTTTTTGTAAATACATACTTAATATACATAGAAAAACACCCAGACCAGAACAAATATTCAAATTTATACACACAAATATTTGTCCTGTGTGGGAATCGAACCCACAACCACAGGAGTGGAATGCGGGTATACTCGCCACCACGCCATATCGGTCGTCAAGGAATAATAGTTGTAGTTAAGTAGTAGGAGTACGCCAACAAGAAGGATCACCAGAGTTGCAGTAGTAATTGTATATATATTCTTTATTGCACAAAAAACAATAACAAAAAAAAGCCTTATTGTGAAAAAGACGATGTACAAAGGTGGACTTATTTCTAAAAGAAATCTCTTCCAGTCAACCTTAACTGAAGTGGGAGAGATAGTTAGCGGGCATTAATAACACACTACAATATGATAATATTACACATATACATATACAACAATATGATTAAGATACATATCAGATATATAAACCTACTTATATGTATACATAAATAAATACAAATAAAAATAAATAAAAATCATAATGACTAGCTCGATAGCAAGTGCTTCTTTAAGTTTGTCTTAAAAGACACAATTGACGGACTGTCCCGGACAACCCGGTTTAAAGTTACAAGTAAATAATAAAAATAGCAAATCTTTTCTTGATAGGGACTGTACTGTGTCGCAGTAAGTTACGTACTCGTTTTATTGTAGTCGATAAGGAGGGTGGGAGGGGGTTGACAAAGTGTGAAATCGTGTACAAGGGGAATGGTAGGAATTTCATCAAATTTCTAAATCCAGGTCCTATTAAAAATTAAAGAACTGCTGTTTTAATGTAATTATTTCTTGCTGTATAATTGCAAAATATGCGACATCACACTATGGAGGAGGGAGTCTCACAAGTGTGACAAGGAAGGAGGGGGTCATAACTTCAAAAATTTCGTGTGATGTAATCACATTTTTACATTAGGGGTCTAATGTAAAAATGTGCCCGCGCAGCGTAAGCTAAATAATACTTGAATGTACGTTAGCTGGCCCGTACAAAGAGTACGTACGTACGTACTTTGTGCGTACTTCATTGCCACTTTCCTACACGAGTGTACTTGCTCGATAAAGTCATTTCTAAAAATCCAGATTATTGACACATAGAAACGAATAAAATACTGCCACAATGTGTCTTTTACCGCGTTGGTGCCAAAACTATTTAATCTATAGCATGGGATCGGGGGGCCTACCGCCGAACTTGCTGGTAATCGATTATTAGGCAAAATCGATTTCAAATTGATTCTATCGTACCGCCGAACACATGGAACTCGATACAAGATGGCATCCTCCATTTAGAAATAAATTTTGACGGATTGACATAATATTTGACAGTCTCTATCTGTGTTTTTTTTAAATTATATTGCAAATTATTAATATTTCGGTAAAAATGTGTTATCGAACGCAACATTTCATTAATTAGTCGCTTCAGTACACTGCCAAGGTCATGAATGAGGCTATAGAACATATCATAGAGCGGCTCGTTGTTATGTTACAAGTAAATGTTGTAGTCCATACTCATCCTTAGATGTTAGTACGTAGTAAGTTTCATACACCATCAAGTGCTCTATCAGGTTCTATGTTTGAAACCAAATGATTTATAAGACAATATAATGTACAAAATAGTCTAGCAATAAATATTTTGACTTTGGCTTTGATTAACGTCGTTCTACAAGCTGTAAATTTCTTTCTTTTTACAAGCTGTAAATTTCTTTCTTTTTACAAGCTGTAAATTTCTTTCTCTCTACAAGCTGTAAATTTCATTCTCTCTACAAGCTGTAAATTTCTTTCTTTTTACAAGCTGTAAATTTCTTTCTTTTTACAAGCTGTAAATTTCTTTCTTTTTACAAGCTGTAAATTTCTTTCTCTCTACAAGCTGTAAATTTCATTCTCTCTACAAGCTGTAAATTTCTTTTTTTTTACAAGCTGTAAATTTCTTTCTTTTTACAAGCTGTAAATTTCTTTCTTTTTACAAGCTGTAAATTTCTTTCTTTTTACAAGCTGTAAATTTCTTTCTCTCTACAAGCTGTAAATTTCTTTCTCTCTACAAGCTGTAAATTTCTTTCTCTCTACAAGCTGTAAATTTCTTTCTCTCTACAAGCTGTAAATTTCTTTCTCTCTACAAGCTGTAAATTTCTTTCTCTCTACAAGCTGTAAATTTCTTTCTCTCTACAAGCTGTAAATTTCTTTCTCTCTACAAGCTGTAAATTTCTTTCTCTCTACAAGCTGTAAATTTCTTTCTTTTTACAAGCTGTAAATTTCATTCTCTCTACAAGCTGTAAATTTCTTTCTTTTTACAAGCTGTAAATTTCTTTCTACAAGCTGTTAATTTCATTCTACAAGCTGTAAATTTCTTTCTTTCTGTAGAAATGAAAAGATTTGGCATTTCTGTAATCAGTACGATGTTGCAGGGTGGTCGTCGGTGCGTGAGTTGTTATTGTGGGCGGTTGCTGGTCGAGTACTATCGGCCTTGGTTGGCGCGATGCTGGTTCTGGCCATCGCCATCTGTGGAGTCAGCGCCGGGATGCAACTCAGGTATGTCGTTTTATTTATTTTGTATTAACATTTTTTGAAAACAATTTTTTTTTTATATAATGGCTTCGTGCGTCTCGCACATTTAGCCAGTGTCAAGTAAGTGATATATTAATAATATATAATTCATAGTAAATGAGAATGAGTGGTGATAAAGATGATAAATGGTAAATGAGATACCTTCCCCTAAGCCCCTTGAGTCCTCAGTAAATATGTAGGACTATACCGAGATCTCACATGGACTCCTTGAGAGAATTTGAAAAGTGATGTTGCACTGCTTTGTTTCATTTACCGACACTCATGTATGTTCACAAACACTTAAAGGTTAATAATCCACCGTTATAACACATTTATGTTAGAAATATCACAAATTTAAAAAAATAAAACAAATCTGCAGACGTGACGGTTCACTTTCCCGCCATATTTATCAACAAATGAGTTATTCTTATTCTTTTATATTTTACTTTTTTATAGATATCTGAGCCAGCCGTGGCTGGTGGTGGCGATGTACTGGATACCGTATTTGGTCGGAGCTGTTGCTACCGGCCACTGGTGCGATTCCGTCAGGACTAAAAAGGTAACAATCCTTTTTTCATGTATTACCAATTTATTTTTATTATAGACTAGCTGTTCCGTCTTATTTAAATTCCTTTTGTTAATTGCTCTTACTGTCGACGGCTGACAGCTATGTCAAACGCATTGGTTATTTATTTATTCTTCTTAGATATGAACTCACTCGTCTAGAGTACTTACATACATAACATCACGCTTGTTATGCCGAAGGGGCAGGCAAAGGGCATACTATACGCCCACACTTCGCCAATTACATACTGGTCCCACGTAATAGGTGGCGAGCCTATTTCCGCTTACCATCACTGTTATGTTCGCCAGAGCCTCTTCCATTGATCGGCAGGTGCACCACTTGCAGGTGAGGTTGGCTTGGGCTCCTTAGGTCTAGGTAGGATGCTTATACACCCTCTCTAGTCTAGAGTATTCGCCAGTGTAAATTAATGAAAATAATCGAGTTATTTGCATAAATGCAGCGTTTTCGTAAGTAAAGTCTTAGTCGAGTCAAATCAAAGTCATGCCCCAGTAAAGTAGTAGAGACTAGAGGCGTCTATCGACTTTTGAAGTCGAAACAGAAAAATCACAATTAATTCAATAATATGCCACTTTTCTACACGTGTGTACATTGCTAAAGAAGATATGTCCAAAATACACTATATTTTAAGAAAAACACGAATGTACACTAGTTTTGGAAAATGAAATATTACCCTGATGAGTCTTTTTCCCGGTTGGCACTAAACTTCTCAACGCCATAGTTATGTTACCGGCCAAACCCGATTTTAGGACTAACTTGTATGGCCTAGTCCAAACTAATTTAGGTGGGCTGCAACTGTTATAATAAAATGTTTTTAATGGTAAGTCAATCAAATCAAGTCATTTTTATTTCATAAACTATTACATAGTACTTGAAAACGTCAAAATTATAAAGAAATAAAAAAACAATTAAAATATAATTATACTAAAATCACAAAGCTTAGATTCACTTGCAACCAAACAATTAAAAAAACAAAAAATATTTAAGTGTAAGTGAATCTAAGTGCCAGTTCCGAGCCACCGCTCTGTAAGAAGAACTGGCAAGAAACTCACAGGCTATGCTCTTTTAAATTATCGATTGGTTAGTAACAATCTTCATTTGTCTGTGACGCAAGAATAAAAAATAACCTAGTTTGAGGTATAGAGGAGAGATAAGAATCTCTGTTGGGTTAGGTTGAGGTTATTTTTTTTCTTACCATTATAAAACATTTTATGCACATACATATAACCACGCCTATTTCCCGAAAGGATAGACAGAGGCATATTATATGCCCAAATTTCGCCAAGTATATAGTTAGTCCCACGTAATAGGTGGCGAGCCGATTGGCGCTAATGTTCGCAAGAGCCTCGTCCGTTGACCGGCACTTGCAGGTGAGGATAGCTTCCCCCCAGACAGGTCCCCACCTTAGCGTGGTGGAGGGGCTAAGTACCTTCCGGAGGCTGGGAAAAGGTAGCACCCAGAGTCCAATCTCTGCCCTTAGTACTGACTACCGGGGGGAAACTAAGAGGGACCTGTGGAGGGCCCAGCAGGCGGGCCAAGAAGGCCTGTCAAGCAGCGCCAGGAGGGCCTTAGGCAGCGGGAGCAGGGGGCCCCTACTGTTTAGCCAGAGACCCTCCAAGAAGTCGGCCACACACGCTATGGTTATATGTTATATTCATTATTGGAGTACGCTCAAGAAGTAGGTTTAAAAAAAGCTAAAGAAAACACGTGATTAATGAACAGCCCCTTTTGTGATAATATTTGAAACGTTAACATTTGAAGCGCTCGTAGCTCCGCGGTTCTCGGTGGTCGGAAACGATCACCGAAGTAAAGCAGAATATACAGCGGCCATTCCTTCGATGGGTGACCGTTTGTGTGGCATGTGATATCGAGCGCTTCCGTGCTTCGCAAGCACTCAATATCACATTGGTCACGTTGGTCCCAGTTGTCACTGAAGCTTGCGGCTTGATAAATTCTAACAGCAGGACGCCATACACCTGCCTCTGCCAATCCGCACTGGGTCCGCGTGGTGGAGTATGACCCAATACCCTCTCACCTTGATATGTGAGAGGAGGCTCGTGCTCAGTAGTGGGACGTTAATGGGCTGAGATGATGATGATGACGTAACTCGATAACCAGCTAACTCCACGCCATATAGTCGGATATCGTTAGGGACAGTGCAAATCCACGTAACCTAGCATTGGACATTGAAAATTTTTTACTAATTTAAGTTAATGAGCGTAATTGTCGCAAATCCTAAATTATGTACAATCAGAAAAAAAATTATACAACAAAAGTTAGAACATAACTAACTATATGGACTTTTTGGCGGGAAAGTAAAGCGTCATGTCTGCAGTTTAGTTTTATTTTCTAAAATTTTGGATATTTCTAACATTAATGAGTAATAACGGTGGACTATTAACCGTTAAGTGTTTGTGAACATACATGAGTGTTGGTAAATCCAACAAAACAGTGCAACATCACTTTTCAAATTTTCTCTCAAGGAGTCCATGTGAGACCTCAGTATAGTCCCACATCTTTACTGAGGGCTCAAGAGGTTTAGGGGAGGGTATCTCATTTACCATTTATCTTCTTTATCACCACTCATTCTCATTTACTATGAATTATATATTATTAATATATCACTTACTTGACACTGGCTAAATGTGCTAGACGCACGAAGCCATTATTTAAAAGAAAAAAAAAACTAACTATACTATGTGTAAAAATGAGCCCAACATTCGTTGAATTTAGGAACTTATTAAGTTTTTGTCTTCCCATGTAAAACTAGATCTATTGCATCTGCAATTGTAAAGGTAGTTTCGCAGACTTGCACTATCACCGACGATATGTATGTTTGAGTTCATCTAATTCCAGAGTGGATTGAATCGTTCGATCCGATGCGTGCAGGCCATGGCGGCGACGCGGCTAGTGTTGTCTCTCGTGCTGCTAGTGATGTGCCTGTTCCCGAGCGTGTCTTCTCTGCGATACATCATCTCCACGTCCCTTTGTCTCGCCTCGCTCGCAGCCACCGTTTCTCTTACCCTAATTCGTTACGTCAAGCTTAATGGTAAGTATTGGCAAGGAGTAAAGTGACGACCGATATAGCCCCGGTGACGATATGGCGTGGAGGTCAGTATTATTACACTTCACTCCAGAGGTCGTGGGTTCGATTCCCACGCAGGACAAATCTTTGTGTGCATGAACATGAATATTTGTTCTGGTCTGGGTGTTTTCCTATGTATTTTAAGTATGTATTTATAAAAAAAAGTATTTAAGTATGTTTATCCGTTTGTTTAGTATCCATAACACAAGTTCTTAGTGATACTTATCTTGGAACTAAATAATTGGTGTAATTGTCAGAAAATATTTATTGTATAAAGGCTGTCTCACCCAGCTATATTTAAGGTCATAATTGTTTGTTTTTTGTGTTACTTTAAATAGGTAGTTACTTAATAGATTATTTATTTACTTTTAATAGGGATCGCGGTCAGGAGAGAAGCGAAGATTTTATGAAATCTCATCTAATATTTGTCCGTTTCTCCGCTTCGCATTTTCGCTCCGCTTTGGTGGAACGGCAGTCTTAACGTGCTTTAACGGAGGAAGCGACAATTACGAAGAAAACTTCGAAAAGACGGAGGTAGCCATGGCAAATGCATGTTCTTCGCGTGTCCGAACCTTGACCAATCGTCGGGGTTTTCCGCCGCTACTTACAGTCCACGCGCGTCTGTCGTTGTCTTTTAAATACTCAGCAAATAACATCAGCGTCGATGAGTCAGGTTGTGTTTTCTTTAATGTGATTTAGGACATAATTACCCAAATAAATCCAATGCTCATGTTCTGCAGTGGACGTTTTTGAGTTGTTGATAGTGGTGATGACAATGATGATGATGATTTTAATGAATATGGTGATGACGATGATATAAATAAATAAATCTTTCTGACAATTACACCAATTATTTAGTTCCAAGATAATTATCATAAAGAACTTTGTTATGGATACTAAATAACGGATAAACATACATAAATACTTTTTTTTTGTAAATACACACTTAATATACCTACATAGAAAAACACCCAGACCAGATCAAATATTCATATTTATACACACAAATATTTGTCCTGTGTGGGAATCGAATTCACGACCTCAGGAATGGAATGCGGGTATACTCGCCACTCGTCAAAATATTCATGACTTCGATAGTACTGACGATGACGATGGGGGGGGGGGAACGATGATAATAACGTTGGCGGCGGTGGGAAAGATGATGATGATAATGGTACCTGTTCCCCAGGCTGGCAACACCTGACCCTGGAGACGCTGCTGGCGGTGCCCGCGAGTCTATTCGTGCTGAGCCTGGCGCTGCGGCTGGACGCGCTGATGCTGCCGGTGATGGGGCGGGGCGGCAGTGCGCGGCCCGACTATCCCGTGGCGTATCTTAACTTAGCCATGGCGGCCCTCGCAGGGTTAGCTTCGGTGAGAATTTTTTTTCTTTAATAGGAGTCAAGTTGCATGCAGTAATTTCGTCATTCAGTACAGTTAGGGTCATGTAAAGTCCGTCACAGTCGAGTTAAGGCAGAGTCAAGTCCGGCAGCGTCTGTGGGGTCTTAGGCGTTGGCGGCAGGGGGCCCCTTTCGTCTAGCTGTAGACCCTCCCAGAAGTCGGCCATGGCCGCTCAAGGAGGTGAGGGGGGGGCGACACTCTGCGCCTCTCTGAGGAGGTCCTCCCGGTTCTGATCTGGGAGAAGTTGGCCGCGAGCGGGGTGCCAAAAGCTCTTAATCCAGGCATTGGCCCCTCGCCCCTTTTTAACAGCGGTGGGAGTCTTCGGAAGTTTTTTAGTGCGTAGGACTGCGGTGGCCGCGTCTGCCGCAGTGAGCCTCCACTCCCCCTTTCGGTCCTCCCATTGGCCTTAAACAGCATTTTTTACTGACGATAAAAAAGAATAGTCAAGTCATACCTTAGTATAAAGCTGCTTTTCCACTGACGCGGAGCAGCAGCAGAGTAGATAAACGGAAAAATATTGACCAATGACATTCTCTGACAGGAAATGAGCAAATATTTTATTCCAGCCATCTTTGTGTGTATGAACATGAATATTTGTTCTGGTCTGGGTGTTTTCCTATGTATATTTATGTGTGTTTATCCTTTATTTAGTATCCAAAACACAAGTTCTTAATGATCTTGGAACTAAGTAATAGTGCAATTGTAAGGAAATATTTATTTATTATATTTATCTAATATATGGCTTTCGGCAGATTCCCCGGTACGTATTGATCAACCTCAGAAAATAGATCTACATTTTCTGAGTTATGTATGCTGAATACATCGAATTAGGCGGTTGGCCCTCTGGCAAAGATGAACGGTCTGCAAAACAAATCAATGTCTGATGTTTTTGGAGTTTTATAAATTTTTTTTTTATCTATTAACTGTTGAGAAGTGATCCAAAATACTTTTGGAAGATTTTCAATCAAATTCAAATTCATAATCATTTATTCAAGTTTGGCTCAAAAGAGCTCTTATGAACGTCAAAACTTAAAAACTAGCGCGCAACTATCAAATAGTTTATTGCGAACACAGATTACAGGATAGGTGTTACAGTACAGATTTAGGTCTAGCTGTGGTCTGCCTCATGGGCGTACAATAGTTGCGATTTCATATAACACGAAATCAAATTTTATGGATTTTTAAAGTAATACTAACAAGTCGGACTTTGTCAAAAGTTTATAGTGATAAGTCGTTTAAATATTCTTTGACATTATAATAGCATTTTTCTATCAATAGTTCACGTAATTTTAACTTAAAGAGATTTTGATGGACGAGTGAATAGAAATTTTGGGAGGGAAATACCACGTAAGATTTTCGTTGAACAGAATGATTTTTTTACTTATTATTTAATTAATTCCAGTCAGGAATAGAGTTACTGTTCTCTCGTCGCCGGCTATGGGTGTGGCTGTCACTATTGCTGGGAACTAGTGTCATACTGACGTTTGTGCCATTCAGTCCCTACCAGGATGAGGGGCCCTCCACGCAGCGACACTATTGGTTTGTAAGTATTTACCGCCTCCTATAACTATGGCTACAACTGAAATCGGTAAAAAATTTAATTAGTTGACCTTAGGAGCGGACCACTGTGCTAGTAGATATTAGTGGTGCGCCTGCCGATCAACGGACGAGGCTCTGGCAAACATTACAGTGCCCGGTAAGCGGCAATAGGCTCGCCACCTATGCGTTGGACCAACAATACAATTGGCGAAATGAGGGCTTATAATATGCTTCTGCCTATCTCTTCGGGGAAACAGGCAAGATTGTATGTAATAAAAATACTCTAGTGCTAGGCGGAATACGTATTATTGGACTTAAATAAATATCTTCTTATATGTTATTTCAGTATTTTAACATGTGTATCATTAATTATTTGCAGCATACAGAAATAGTGTCATATAACGAAGCGAAAGTGCCCATTGAGCGTACAGCCGGCGTACTGATCACTAAACAAGACACCTACTCCATCGCCTCAGCCGCGGAGGCCTTCAAGAAAGCAGGCCTCCAGTATAACGTGCGGACCGATTTCAAGGACGACTGCGACACCAAGGTGACGAAATTTATTTATTCACATATCATAAAATAAAAAAAGTACTTTATTGTCTTTAAGATCAACATGATCATTTAGATTCGTCAAACATTCACACACAAAATGGAAATTCGATATATTTCTTTAACAACAATGAAAGAGATATGAGCGGTACCATGATAAAAAAATAAAAGCAAATGGGTTCTTTGTCAGAATTTGTATTGAACAATACCGCATATCTAAAAAAAATTGCTAATTTAAGTTAATGCGAGTAATTGTCGCAGAGCCAAAAAATTTTTTTTTTAATGTGACACGTCATAATGACTACATCCTGCCTGATGGTAAGCAGTCGATGCAGTCCAATAAAAGAAAATGAAAGCGCTTTATAACGTGAAATAAGCACGCCATAAAGCGCATCCACTCATGACGGCCTGCTAAAATGCCGTTTCACGCCCCGCTTAAAAGACCCGGGATCATAGGAAACAGGAAACACATGAGCCGGCAGCGAATTCCAGAGCTTAGTGGTCTTGCACAGAAACGACCTCCCAAATTTCTTGGTTCGAGTGCTGATATTCTGCACATGTACTTTCAGAAAAAAAATATACAACAAAAGTTAGAACATATAACTAACTAATAGGTTGGGGAAAAAGTCTTTTCGTATTTTTGTATGAAAAGTCAAGACATTTTTTTCAAAGTTTATTTACATTTATTTACAATATATATGTACCGTTTTGTTGAATAACTTTCTGCCATTTTGTGGGCAGAGACATTATCCCGTTACTGTAGAAACTTTGGGACTTCTGATCAAAAAAACGGGACAAATAGTTTTGGCAGTCCTCTCTTGAGGTCAACCTTACAGAACCTAAAGAATTCTGCAGAGACCGAAACAGGTGAAAATCTGAAGGCGCAAGGTCAGGGCTATATGGTGGATGCACTAGGACCTCCCAGTCGAACTCTCTTAATTTTTGCTGAGTGGCTAAAGATGTGTGTGGTCTAGCGTTATCGTGATGAAAGACCACACCCTTCCTGTTGATCAATTCCGGCCGTTTTCTCTCGACTGCTTCCTTTAATCTCATCAGTTGCTGGCAGTAAAGATCAGAATCGATGGTTTTGCCGGGCGGTAAAAGCTCATAATAAACAATGCCCTTCCAATCCCACCATACACACAGCATCACCTTATTTCGTGTTAGGCCAGGTTTGGCCACAGTCTGTGAAGCCTGGCTAACTTTCGACCACGACCTTTTTCGCACGTTCTTGTCGTACGTGATCCACTTTTCATCGCCAGTTATCAATCTCTTCAAAAACGGCTCGGTTTCATTACGTCTCAATAATGAATCGCAAATGAGTACACGGTTCATTAAGTTTCTTTGAGTGAGCTCGTGTGGCACCCAAATATCGAGCTTTTTTGTATAACCAGCTTTCTTCAAATGGGTCAAAACTGTTTTGTGGTCAATTCCCAGTTCTTCAGCTACATCGTAACTACTAATATGCCGATCTTGCTCCACTCTTTCAAAAATGGCGTCCATTTTATTCGTAACAGGGCGACCAGAGCGAGGTGCATCTTTAACATCAAAATTTCCGGACTGAAAACGTTTGAACCAAATTTGTGCTACTCTTACTGACAATGCATCAGGTCCATAAACATCACAAATTTTTTTCACTGCTTGAGTTGCATTTTTGCCTTTTTTATAATAAAATTTTAAAATGTATCGAATTTCTTCATTAGATTCACTCATTTTTACGGAGAGAAAAACAAATGAAAAATAGTGGGAAACAACTTTTTTTTTTATTTTTTTCTTTTCTTTATAATGGAACCTTTTTAATGTTACCAAAACCAGCCAGACACAAATAGTACAGTCAAAAAAATTTATAATAAGTTTATACCTACGTTATGCGAAAAGACTTTTTCCCCGACCTAATATATTATGTGCAAAAAAGAGCCCAAAATTAGTTGAAATAAGAAAATTATTAAGTTTTTAACCTTCCCCTGTAAAACTAGATCTATTGAAGATACGCGGACTATACGTATGGTAGTTTCGCGGATTTGCAATATACCCGACGATATTAGTAATGTTATTTATCATAAAACGACACTTACTATTTTATATGTCGACCGACTTTTACAATTTAATATATGTTAATGTGTACTACAATTATGAATTTTATAACATAATAAAAATAAAAACTACACAAAAAGATATTTTCCAACTGTGGCCTCGGAGAGCACGTTAAACCGTTTGTCCCGGCTGTCATGAACATCTATGACAGTAAGCAAGTGATGGATTAAAAATATATTTGTAACAATTCCCGCGCTACTATAATTGCCCGAACAATCGAGAAACTATTCAACACGACACGTGGTTCGCCCTTACACAGGGCATCTTCAGGTAAGATAGGAGCCTCAGAACAACGATGTCTTCACGACCAACGCTGAAACGAGAGTCAACTCGTGTCGTGTTGAATAGTTACTCGATTGTTCGGGAAATTATAGTAGCGCGGGAATTGTTACAAAGATATTTTTAATCCATCACTTGCTTACAATGGATTTCCGCAAAGTAACGCCTGAATCAATAAATTATCTATGACAGTCGTTAATAGGAAGTCAATGCCTTCTAATATGCTGACAACTGATTTAACCATATAATGTTTCCCTCTGGATTGCGGAGGTCAGACGGCAGTCGCTCAGTGTAATAACTGAAATTCAGTCAAATCTGGTTGAACCAGTGAGCAGACCCTGGGCCCTAAGCTTAAGTCTAGGACAGCCGGGATAATGCTAGGATGTGATGATGATGATTAGTACACAGGATGTAAAAAGACCCTGATCATAACCGAGACCTACGTATTCTGACAGCATCAGGATATTTTAAGCTATTGCATAGCTTCTATCGCGGGCCTTGAGCGTGGAGACCGAATTCAGAAATTCCGTAACGAAAAAAACCTAACACCCCCCACTCAGACCGGCACAGCGGTGATACTTTTTAGTTTTTCCATCTATCGATAAATAGCAGAACTTTTAATGACAACTCTTTAGTTCAACAATCCGCCTTTAGGTGGCATTGGTTGTATCGGGTCGCTAAAATTTGTTTTCTTATCGGTCACCACGCTCAAAGTGTAACTTGAATTAATAACAAATAAAAAAAACAAAGAATAAAAAAATACTGCATAAATAAAATAAATAACTAATTATAATTGCATAAGTTGATATAAAATGCTATGCAATCGCTTCACCGCGGCAGTCTCCGAGTGCCACACGTCTTTTTTTCTTTAAGACTTTACCTGGGATCTGGGACTATATCCGTGTAATAACTGTATTTGATATTTGGCTAAATTAGAAATCGAATTAGCAGGTGATGCACGCGACACTAGGATCTATCACCGTGAAATACTATTAACTGCAGAACATAGCCCCCTCAATGTTCAGCAGTTATGTTTTTCAAATTTCTTTATTAACATACAATTGATTATAAAAATTATACTTATAAACTAGTTAATTTCACTATTAGGATAGAATCTCCTTTCAAAGATTGTTATTAAAAATAAATAAATTTAACGAATGACACTATAATATATACCACATTTACTGATAGATTAACGCAGTGCATGAAAGATTAACGTAATGATACATTTGTATTATAGAAATTTTATTCTATTGTTTAGCAGTGGATTTTATCACCATCTCAGCCCTTTAACGTCCCACTACTGAGCACGAGCCTCCTCTCACATACCAAGGTGCGAGTGTATTGGGTCATACTCCACCACGCTGACCCAGTGCGTATTGGCGGAGGCAGGTGTATGGCGTCCTGCTGATAGAATTTATCAAGCCACCCAATTAGGCGTCTAACATTGCTTAACGACTACCACATTTAGTGATAACCGGGACCAACGGCTTAACGTGCATTCCGAAGAACGGAAGCGCTCAATATCAAATGCCACACAAACGGTTACCCAAGGACTGACCTCTGTAAACTCTGCTGTACTTTGGTGATCGTTTCCGACCACCTAGCACCGCGGAGCAACGAGCGCTTCATTCATTTTATCATATATAGGATTTTATTAAACCGTTACCCTAGACTGAAACATATGTTTCAGGTTCTCCTTCCTGGTATTTTAGTTATTACACAATAATTTTATACAAAGTATTTTTCTGTTTAGGTACACTGCGGACTGCCCGTATACAGAGTAGCGTTTGGGAAAAATCTGTAAGTAATAATAATACATTTCTAATAATATTAAACAAGGTGTATAGGAATCCTCCCAAAATCTGAAGAGCCCAAGCCAACCTCACCTGCAAGTGGTGCACCTGCCGATTAACGGACGAGGCTCTGGCGAACATAACAGTGCCCGGTAAGCGGAAATAGGCTCGCCACCTATTACGTGGGACCAATAATGAATTTCCATATTCTTTGCTCTTTTTCTAAGTATTTTGTAACTTTTATAGTCTAATGGGTTGCTATACGTCTTCCATATTTTGTGATATTTCTATTTTTCTTTACCAATAATATAACTCGCGAAATGTGGGCGTGTAATTTGCCTCTGTCTACCCCTTCAGGGAAACAGGCATGATATTTTGTATAATTGGTTAACCGTAAACTTAAGTCGAGAGCAACCGGAATAATGCTGGGATGCTGAAATAAATATTTATTTATTATACTATCTAAATAACTAACTTATATTTCTATAGTTCTATTAAATATTAATTATAGTTCTAGAAAAAGATAAATTTACACCCCATTATCATATACTAATTATAGAAAGAACAGTTTTACGGTTAGATCCTCTGCAACTTTTTGAGTGTCTAATGAGTTGTCTAATGATTTTGACTTGGATCTCTTTTTTGGACCACCAGATAATGTTAAAGGCCTTAATAAAAATTAAAAATTGATAATTGAAGCTAGTATGTCAAATTTGTTTAAAGCTAATATGTGGAAGCTTGTAATTAGCCTATAATTATTTTATAAGTTTTTTATTTTGTAAAAACTGCTGTAAGCTTTCCAAATAAAATAAAATAAAAATTATAGTAAATAGTTAACTAAGATATAAATAATTTGTCCTGTAAGGGTTTTGTTCTTTGTTTAAATGTTTCCCTCATGAAGCGCTCGTAGCTCCGCGGTGCTCGGTGGTCGGAAATGATCACCGAAGTAAAGCAGAGTTTGCAGAGGTCAGTCCTTGGATGGGTGACCGTTTGTGTGGCATTTGATATCGAGCTGTTAGAATGGAAACTCGGGAAGTCTTTTTAAAAAACACTATTTATTTCTACACACAGATATAAACATGGATACGGGAAAATTCGGTAAACGTCTAATTAGAATGGTGGTCCGACCCGAACTAACTATGAGAATGACGTGATCTTATGGCTTACAGAGCTGTTGAGTAAGCAGCTCTCATCAGCATTTCTCCTAACATTGTAGGGATGTAACAACCCCCCCAACAAGAGGAAACTTACACTTTGTGTTAAGTTTCTAGGGAGCTATTCTGATTCTAGGAGCAGGAATCTGCTCTAATTCTTGATCTTCATTTGGAACTATACCAGAGTCTGTAATGTTGGGTTGTTTACGTAAATTGAGATATTTACCGAATTTTTTACAACTTATGTAAAGTAAAAGTAATATAAATGATACACATAGGCAATAGGTGATTACAGGATAGTGAGATTCATACTTTATAAAAGGGGAAGGTTTATTTATAATACTATTGACATCTGTCATGAACTGATCGTTTGCAACAACTGTAAGTTTATCCAAATTTGTATTAGTTAATTTTACAGGTTTTAGTTTGTCTTTCATTACATTTAACTTATTCACATCACAGCATGGATCACTAATGAGATTTATATCCGATATGATAGGTTTAATAGTTATTGTAAGTTGTTTCGTTGAAAATTCTCTGTTGTTACTAAATGCTTTGCATTCTGGTTGTAATTGTAATATTCCAGTACCTAATAATTTGTACTCTGATATTTGTGATTGACATTTGACAGTAAGTTTAACAGGTTCCGATTCAACAAATAACCATCTATTTCCTTTCAGTTCCTGCCAGATATCTAGTTGTCCTTGAATTAATTTAGTTTTACATTCTCCTGGTAGTTTGTTTGGAATTTTACATAAGATTTCCGTTTCACATATAGGAGTGTTCTTGACAGAGTATGTATCTAAATTGTAACAGATAAACACTTGATTTATGGTTTCTGAACAGTCCTTTAAATTATTAAAACATGAATATGTTAATTTATCTTTACTTATAGCTATATATTTGCAAAGTGGTAAGATCATTGCATAAGAGTCTGGGTGTTGATTATTATGTGGAATTGGTACCGGCATGGATGTATACAAGATATATTCTACTCTATGAACTAATGGGATTTTTATTACAAAAACTATCCTATTGTTTACACAATAACAAGATAATTGTGCTATATCGATAATGGCATGTATATTATTTAAACTTAAACTTATAGGTAAATCCTTATGATTAACTAAGTTTCTAACATTATTCGCTAATTCGTTATATAATTGTTCAGGTGTCAAAACAGATGGGTGAATTGAATGACTTTTAGTAAACATTATTGCATTAATTATGTCTTCGACTTTAAACGATAATGTAAGTAAACTGGAAAACAACTCATTATAGATATCATTTAATTTCGATTCTGTTTGCAATTTTGAGTTTATCTCCGATATATTATTGTACCCGTCAATCAGGGATCCAATAGCGCCATTTAAACGAGCTTCGTTAATTTCTATGGTTTTTAAGGTTTCGTTATAATTGTGTAATGCAGTATCTGTCATGAGTATATTATCTTTAAGTAAAGATGCTAATTTTTTACTATTATTATCTAGCGTTGAAATTGCGTTATTGTATTTGATTGAATCATTTTCATCCATTGTACCGATAATTTGTTTAAACATAGATCCAATTCCAGCAAACCATGCCGATCTTTTTTCCTATCAGTAATGAGGTGTGATATAGCATTATAATCATTCTGAATACTATCAAGACGCGGCACTAAGGGTTGTAAAATGTTTTGACATTTCGGAATATTAATTTCATTTTGTTGGCAAAAGAATCTAGTGGTTCCTAGAACTGTTTTAATATTGTCAATATGTGGTTTGATATAGCCAATGTCAATAGGTACTAAAATATGTAGGTATTGATCAGAACTTTTGACAGTACCTGTTGGTTCAAAATGGATGCCGGGGCTTTTATGTATTTGTTCTATTACATTCTCCGCGATAACGTAGATGCTTGTTACGGCGATTCTGAAATGTGACATGTACTCTATATAACTAACTTAATTCGAGATATGATATTTGAACTTATTACCTAGCTAAATATAAAATACAAAAGAAAGATGTAAACAAATAATAAGAATCCTTAATTATAGCAAGTCAATAAATGATATAATGTACTATTTTGCCAATTTGACCTCGTCGTAATGATGTTTGACGTGTCTGCGGTTTATCAGTAAGGTCAGGGTGTTATTGCCGTTTATTCGGACAATTTTAAATGGACCCTTCCAGATTGGTGATAATGCTTTTCGTAGTCTCAGATGATTTTTAACATAAACCATATCCCCAGATTTATATTGGATTGGTTTAGAATGCTTATCGTAATATGTTTTAGATGTAGTCTTAGATCGTGTCATATTTTCTATTGCTTTTTCCCGAGAAAGCCGTAATCTTTGTTGTAGGATTTTAACGTAACTATTATAGGTAGGTTCTAAAGAAGCATCGTAAATAGAGGATGGGATAAAGGCCTTGTGGCCAAAGACTAATTCGTAGGGAGTGAAATTCGTAGTACAATGAATAGTTGTGTTATACGTGAGCATGGCGGTATAAACAAATCTTGGCCAATTGGTTTGGTTTTCATTAATAAATGATTTCAGGTATTCTTTCAGCGTGGAGTGACTTCTTTCAAGAGCACCCTGAGTTTGCGGGTGATATGGAGTGGACCATAATTGTTTTATCTTTAAGAAAACACACGTTTGTTTAAATAGTTCGGCAGTAAAATTTGTCCCTTGGTCGGTTAAGATCATTTTCGGGATACCAAACTGACTAATAAAATGAATTAAGCATTCCGAAGTTTCTTCCGCCGTCGCGTTTGAAATCGGATAGGCTGCCGAATATTTCGTGAGGTCATCTTGTAAGGTTAATATATATTTCAGATTGTTGTTAGTGGCTTCAGGTAATGGACCTACAATATCTAGAGACACACGTTGAAACGGTTGTGTTGATGTCGTTGTTATTTGCATTGGAGCACGATTGATTTGCCTTAAGGCTCTATTTCTTTGACACAATTCACATTTGCGGACATAATTGTCTATATCACTGCGCATATTACGCCAATAGTACTTTTCCTGGATTCTACTCAACATTCTATTAGCACCCAAGTGGCCTGCGATCGGGATGTCGTGGTTTTCTTTTAGGATTTTAGCGATTTCGGTCATAGAAGGATAGAAAATAGTGTTCTTGTAGACATGTATAGTTTTGCGAGTGTCGTGAAACAAGTACATGATTATGTTGTATATTTTTATAAAAGCATGAGAATCAAAAGGATTGCAAAAATCTGTAATACTAATTTCGCTAATATTTTTAGATGTTAATTCGGTTTTTAAGTTATTAAGACTTTTGAAAATGTCGTCATAACTATTTTGGTCATAATAATAGACTTTAGTGAAGAGGAAATAGTAAGTGGTATTATCCTTATCTACGTGAATGAATGAGTGCAAGGTTCTTTCCTTAGCAAGAAACTCTGATGATTCTGAGAGATTACTAATTATTTCTGTGACGTAGTGGTTTGATTCATCGAAATCGATGGACGTTGGTACAATTATATATTTGGATTTGGTTTTAAGCAGATTTTCATTATGTTCCTGGATTTGAGTATCGTAAGTAATCGATTTATTATTTAAGCTTTTCAGACAGTTAGAATAAGAGTCATTATTATTGTTTGATTCAATAGACGGCGGAGTGGGAATGTTAAAGTCTTCAGGTAAATCTAGGTTTTCTGGAAGCGCGAAGTCATCAGGTAAGTCAAGTATCGCGGGTAAGTCTGAAGTTTCAGGGTTATTTCCTGGTGATTTAGAGTTACAATTTTCTGCTTCAGGATTCCACGGAAGTGATAAACGAGAAGGACCAGCTATTTCTTCCGGTGTCCTGTCAATAATTGCAGGGTTTGGTTCAACCGGGACGTTTTCAGGTGAAGTATTGTTATTTTCTTGACATATAGGGTTTACAGGATAGCGTGAGAGAGCGTCAGCATTTGTATTCATTTTCCCTTTCTTATATTGAATCTCGTAATCATATTCCTCTAGCTTTAGTCGCCACCGGACCAACCTGGAGCCGGGATCTTTACAATTAAATAGCCAATTCAATGGTTTATGGTCTGTAATGTAATTATTTTAAATTGGCGACCAAATAGGTATGGGCGGAACACCTTTGTACCATAAACAATGGCCAGACATTCTTTCTCGGTAACACTATAATTACACTCAGCACTATTGAGAGTTCTGGAGGCAAAAGCAATCGGTCGATCCTTGCTAACTTCGCCTTGCGATAATATAGCAGAGATTGCATAGCTAGAAGCGTCACACGTCAAGATAAATGGTTTTGTAAAATCAGGATATATAAGGACTGGAGCTGTTACTAGTTTTTCTTTAAGTTGTTCAAAAGCTAATTGCTGATGATTAGTCCAGATAAAAGGGATATCTTTTTTGAGAAGTTTTGTAAGGGATTTTGCAAACTTAGAGAATTCCGGTATAAAGCGTCGGTAGTATGAGGCTAGTCCGAGAAAGGATTTAATGTCCTTAGCGCATTTAGGAGTAGGGAATTCTACAACTGCTTTTATCTTTTCAGGGTTAGGTTTAACACCTTCATCGCTGATTACATGACCCAGGTATGCGACTTCCTTTCTTAAAAATTCACATTTTTCAGGTTGTAACTTTAGGTTAAAAGTTCTTAATCTTTCGAAGATGAGGGAAATTTTCTCGATATGTTCCTTCAGGCTATGGGAATAAATAACAATATCGTCCAAATAAACAAAGCAGTGTGTACCTTGAAGCCCTGACAGCACAGAGTTCATCGTTCTTTGGAAAGTTGCAGGTGCATTTTTGAGCCCAAAAGGCATCCTATTGAATTCGAAATTCCTTGCGGGACGCTAAATGCTGTCTTCGCTCCGTCCGAAGGATTCATTCTGATCTGATGAAAACCGGAAGCTAAATCCAAAGTGGAAAAATATTTACTTTGACCTAGTTGATCTAAGATTTCACTTATTTGAGGAATAGGATATGTTTCACCGATTGTGATGTCATTTAGTTTGCGGTAATCTATCACAATTCTCCATTTCCTTTGTCCGGAGGAGTCTTGTTTCTTGGGTACAATCCAAATAGGGGATGACCACGGAGATTTCGAGGGTGTAATAATATTTTCATCTAACATTTTATTTATTTGATTTTTGACTTCGTCTTTATGTATTTCCGGGAATCTATAAGATTTAACGCTAATTGGTTGTGAAGTGGTTGTTTTTATTTCATGCTGAATTATGTCAGTGCATGTTAGTTGGTCACTTGGTAAGTGAAATATATCGGCGTAATGGCTGCATATATCCTGTAAACAATTTGTTTCCTCTGGATTTAAATGTGACATTCTTAAAAGATTAAATAACTGATTGTTTCTTTCGATGCTATTATTTATAGAATTGTTTTTTAGGGTGTTTTTCTGATTATAGTCGATTGGATGTAAGGTAAGTAATAGGTTGGCGTTAATAACCACAGGTTCATCAGATGTGTTTAATACTGTTAGATTTACTCTATTATTACGTTTTACTTTTACTAGACAATTGGATATCAAGAGCGAGTTGGATATATGCTGATCGAATATTATTCCCTCTTGTATTTCAGGGTTCTTTACCGAGCATTCAATAACTGTTTCGGTTCGAGGATCAATTTTATATGAAGGTTCATCAAAGGATAATTTGATATTGTTATTCATCACTTCTAAGATATCCGAGTCGTAATTAATACTACACCCAAAATGTGTAAGGAAGGTACTTCCTATAATACCGTCATAAGGTAGGTCAATGTTATCAAAAACATAAAAATTATGAGATAGCGTCAATCGTGGATTAAATTGTATGTGTAATTGGAATTTGCCTGAACTTCTTAAAGGCTCGCCTTTTGAATCTATTCCTTTAATTTTAACGTCAGTTTCATGTAAGGGTGTATGATTGATTATGCAATTATTTTTTAAGACACAGATAGATGCGCCAGAATCTACTAGGAAGGTAAGTAGTTTTGGATTTACACTGGTTTGAAGTTTTACGTAGGGTAAGTACCTTTTTTGAGTAATAATTTCATATACCTGGTTGAGTTTTCTTTCATTATAACAAGGATTATTAGGATTGGATAGACCTTGAGTTTGGGGCTGGCTACCCTGTCCGTTGGTCATAGTTTTTAATGGATGACCGTGAGTTTGGGGCTGGCTACCCTGTCCGTTGGTCATAGTTTTTAATGGATGACCGTGAGTTTGGGGCTGGCTACCCTGTCCGTTGGTCATAGTTTTTAAGGGATGACCGTGAGTTTGGGGCTGGCTACCCTGTCCGTTGATCATAGTTTTTAAGGGATGACCGTGAGTTTGGGGCTGGCTACCCTGTCCGTTGGTCATAGTTTTTAAGGAATGACCGTGAGTTTGGGGCTGGCTACCCTGTCCGTTGGTCATAGTTTTTAAGGGATGACTGTGAGTTTGGGGCTGGCTACCCTGTCCATTGGTCATAGTTATGTGTTTGGTATCATTAGTTTTAGGGACCCGCCCCGCGCGATACCTAAACGGGACGTTTATTAGTTTAAATTTTCGGTTGGTTCATCGACTTCATCTTGACCCTCTTCTTCTTCTTTAGTTTCCGCATAATTTACACTATACTTGTCTTTATACAGTAGTGATTTAGAAGTCGAAGGTGAGGGTTGAGATGGGGTGAATGGTTGGATCCTATCTGCAAATCTTTTATTGTTATATTCACGCAGTTGGCAGTGTTCAATCACGTGTCCCGATTTTTTGCAATATCTGCAAAACGGTGAATCTTTGAGGGGCAATGATCTTTGAGCATTGTAATAGGTCGGTTTTTGTTGCATTCGATTATTAAAATCATTTCTCCTGAGGGTTGGCTCAGCAGGTTTTGGCTTATTGAAATTATTGCGTAAAAGGGATTGTTGGATCTTTTCTTCGGAAATGGCGTAATTAATAGCGTCATTTAAATTCTTAGGATCCCTACATCTTACTAAATTGGCGATTCTAGGGTGTAATCCCAGGGTAAACGTATGGAGAGCAAGGTCTTCCATAGTGGCTAGTCTGCCTACAAGTTCGCTCTTTTTAGAATTGGACACGGTTACTTCGGTTAAAAGTTTCTGTAGACAGGTTTCTATCCTTAATGAGAATTGACTAACGTTCTCTTGAATTCCCTGTTTGCATTCTTGTAGGTCACTTAGTAAGTGTGAGTAATGTTTTCGTTCACCAAATTGATTTTTTAGAAAATTTTTAAGTGAGGACCATGTGTCAAATTCTTTAATTGAGCAAGCGGATTCAGCCTTTCCTTCTAACTGACTTAGTATATATCTAAAAACAATATCTTCTTGTTGTGATGACGCTAACTCAATTGCGCTATCACAATTCCTAAGGAATGCTGTTAACCTATCTCTATCACCATTAAAAGGTTTAATAAATTTTAATATTACGTTTAAAGAGGTTTCCTCCTCGTATTCTATTTCTTTAACATCTTTCTTGGACTCTTGTTTCGCCATTATTAACGAAAGATAGCAATATTAATTAAAAATAACCCTAAACCAAACCCGAAGGCAACAGCTTGTATAGTATTCAGAATTGAGATAGTGTACTAGACGCAAGGTGTGATATTTAGAATGCGTGGGCGCCAGACAGGACGGATATAATGTTTATATTAACTGCGGCAGATAAGAGAGGCTTAGTTATAACTTGATTCAGTTAGATAGTTATTACAATGTTGTAAAAAAATATTTAAATCACAGGAAAAATAGTTATAAAAATTATAAGATAAGTATTTAGTTCACACACAAATGATTAAACAGTAAGGATTTTAAATATAAAACGGTTTAATGTCAGATGAAAATTCAGCTTCTCAGGATAATTCAACGTCACTTCTTTACGATTTTCTGGATAACGTATGTAAATAAGAAAATAGGATAATTTCGACTCACAGGAATAGTTCACTACACTTCATCTTAATAGTTGACAAGGACTCTGGTATGATGCCGGAACTGTGCGTCAGGATGACGCCTGGATAACGCCGTCACTTGGTCGGTGCTGGATATGAGATTGCGTGGTCACTTCGATGACTCGCAGCTCTACCACTTATAACACATTGGACATCAAGGGACGCGATTCTACTACGACGTATGGTTTGGAAGAGGTCAGAGTAGATTAAGACCTTTGAATTCGGATCGGTAGACGTTACACTTTACTTAATGGATTTCACTGCCACTTTGTGTGCACTCCGGATATACATATATTATGTTTGGATACACTCCGCGAGACGTATTTGGGGGATTTTTCGTATCCCACCGCTGCCACCAAATGTTAGAATGGAAACTCGGGAAGTCTTTTTAAAAAACACTATTTATTTCTACACACAGATATAAACATGGATACGGGAAAATTCGGTAAACGTCTAATTAGAATGGTGGTCCGACCCGAACTAACTATGAGAATGACGTGATCTTATGGCTTACAGAGCTGTTGAGTAAGCAGCTCTCATCAGCATTTCTCCTAACATTGTAGGGATGTAACAGAGCGCTTCCGTGCTTCGGAAGGCACGTTAAGCCGTTGGTCCCGGTTATCACTAAATGTGGTAGTCGTTAAGCCATGTTAGAGGCCTAATGGGCGGCTTGAAAAATTCTAACAGCAGGACGCCATACACCTGCCTCCGCCAATCCGCACTGGGTCAGCGTGGTGGAGTATGACCCAATACCCTCGCACCTTGATATGTGAGAGGAGGCTCGTGCTCAGTAGTGGGACGTTAAAGGGCTGAGATGATGACTCATGTTACTATAGTTGTTATTTTGTTTGTATCTGTCTCCTTCGTTAGTACATAATTTTTGTATTTTTTTTCTGTTTTAATGTAAAGTCGTTTTTATTTTTCCTGTGTATGTTGTATAACAATGCACATACTAGCCAGTTTTACCTTAAGTTTTTCCTTTCGCGGGCCAGCTGGAAGATATGTCATTTTTTATATGATACTAGCGGCCCGGTACGTGCTTCGCTACGTATAAGGCATAGTAATAAAAAAAATGATTATTAAGTTCATTTATTCAAATAAAAAAAATTTTAAAATTGCTAGCTATTTAAAATTCCAAATGACCCAAATGATATATTGTTTATATATTATATTTATCAGCAAAGAGTAAAAAATAAAAAAGAATTGGGTACTCTTACTATGGTGGGTTTATATGGGTTAGTCTAAAACATTTGGATAAACAATATTTTTTGTTTTCCCATTTTGAGCATGAATAAATAATTTTTTTTGAAAATATAAACACAACAAAGCAATAATTATCGCTGATAAAATGAAATGACATATGATGACATTAAATTTTTTTGATATAACTAACGTCACTTTTGAAATTAAATTTGTTTGATAAGGTTCAAATTGGCTTTTAAGTATTAGTACAATTTGTTTGTATATGGGAGTATAGAAATATGTTGATTTTACACTTTTTCAAGATTTTTTATTTATTTTCTCTACGTACAAACCTTCTCTGGACTTCCACAAATAATTCAAGACCAAAATTAGCCAAATCGGTCCAGCCGTTCTCGAGTTTTAGCGAGACTAACGAACAGCAATTGATTTTTATATATATAAATTAGATTTTGTTAGTTTTAAGAACAGCGGTAATCTTAATATTTTATTGCTTTAATTGTATTAGATCTTAAGACATAATTTGAAAAAAGCCGAGATGAGTTTCTTGAGGCATTCTTCTCAATCTCGTTGCCTTTTTGAAAGCCTCGTTAGAGTCACCGACAGACTGACTGACTGACGGACAATCCCCTCCCTCCTTCAGAATCACGACAGGCTGACTGACAGATCCCCCCGATAAGAGTCACCGACAGACTGACAAATCTTGAGAAAACCACAACAGACGAATAAACTGACAAATTCTTCCAAAGAACCCATTTGCTTTCATTTCTTTATTATGGTACCGCTCATATCTCTTTGATTGTTGTTAAAAAATATATCGAATATCCATTTTGTGTGTGAATGTTTGACGAATCTAAATGATCATGTTGATCTTAAAGACAATAAAGTATACGTTGTTTTATTTTTATTGTTTTGGAATAAGCTGTGCCCTGTACCCAATGTTTCTTAGTTTTTCTGTGTGTATATTTGTGTATGTATCAAATAAATAAATAATTCAGTTAACACTTAAAGTAACTGCATTTCTAATTAAATTTTTGCAGGTCCGTAAAAATTAGCAGGCTATGATTATTACACAGAAACCAATTATTAATAACAGACCAGTTTAAAGCTCGAAGATATAGGCCCACATTTCGCCTATTAAATCGTTAGTCCCACGTAATTGGTGGCGTGCGTATTATATCGTTAGTCCGACGTTATAGGTGGCGTACCTATTATATCGTTAGTTCTACGTAATAGGTGGCGTGCCTATTCGGCTGGTCCATTGAAGAACCTAGTAAGGGACATATTTTCCGATTTTTGTTTTTTATCATTAATGACCTTAAAATTAGGGTCTCCATAGGATGTAAAGACAGAAATTGCAATTTTACATAAGACAACGGAAAGACGCGTTCCTAAAAACCTAGCAAGTGCAATTCGAATTAGCTTTAACCAAAATCAAAACCTAGCAAGCAACATTAACCATTTTCAAACCTAGTAAGTGCGTGTACTTACTAGGTTTGAAAATGGTCAATGTGCCTTACTAGGAATTGGAAATATTTTTCAAGTTATCCGTCGACCAATAAGAAACTAGTAAGAGGGTGAAGGGTCTTGCACGGGCGGGAAGCACACCCGTAGCCGGTCTCTCCGCGCTATTGATACTGCGCCAGCGCTTAATTCGTGAGGTCATGTTGAAAATTTGCAAGTTTCCGTAAAATGTGGTACCGATTTATTTAAAAAATGAGTCGACAGCTACAATTTTATCGATCGAAACAAATATTAGCCGCAGCTGCCAACCAGGATAACCATTCTGATGAAATGGGGTAAGTATTTATTTATGTTTTAATGGTTTAGGGCATGTATTTACGGTTTGAATGAAATATTTGGTATATTTATAATGATTTTGTATGTTAACTTTACTTACGTAAATAATAGTTTGGTATGCGGTTGCACCACATTTAAGCAGTGATTTTTGATAAATTTTTGATGGTTTTCGTAGTAAGATGGTGCACAAATTAATTACTTAACGTTATAATCAGGCACCTTACCAGCTAAAAACTAAACTACTTTATATGTCTAATGTTGAATGTTTGTGTGTGTGTGTTTTGGCAAAATGTATCTAGCACTAATATTCTGGGTTTTTTTTGCACGTGCTTTTATTTTGGGTTATTGTTTTTATTTCAGTGCACAAAAGCATGGTCGCACGCATAAATCATTAGAATTGCTTTAGCCACAGCCATCCACATCATTTGCTTCTGTGCCCGAATGTTATAAACGTGCTTGGTTCATGCAGATATTGAGCTCAGGATGCGGAGACAAAGAAATATATTTGACTTCCAAGATTTTAAAGACGTCGTTATGATGTCAAAAAGCAATATAAAGGTACTTTAACTTGAAAAAGTACAAGAGTGGCCTAAAAAAAGGACATCTCGTCTAAATGAGCCTTTGAAAGATTTTAATTTAAATCAATATATAATAGGTTCAAGAAATCTTCTCTTCAAAACTAGGTTTGTTTTTTTATTTAAATAAAGAGTACGCTAAATTTTAAATATATATGAGCAAATGTTTAAAATTTGCAATTAACAGTTTGCTTTTTACTTATATGGTATATAATTCAACTACCATTCTTTCTTTTTCAGATTTGAATCTCAATTTACCGAGTTGGATTTTTTGATGAAACGATTCAGTGTCTGTGATACCCCTAGAATGATCAATAATCCACGAGGTGTGACAACACAAACATAAAAGAGGAAATGATAAAAAAACTAGTGCCTCTGATGCCTGAATCAAGACGAAGTTTCTGGTATAATCTAGCTGTCAATGATAGCTCATTGGATCTTTCATCTACTTAACAACGCACTTCCGAGGAATAATATTTCGTGATACCGTATTTTGTTCTTTTCTTTTTATTAAAATTAATATGTAAATTGAGTTGTTAACTTATTTTTCATTACATTTACTATGTTTAAAATGGATTTCGAGGTGTTAGCAGACAGCTGATAACCATAATACTACCTAGCAAGTACTCATACTAGGTTTTGGTTCTGGTTTTTATGAGGTACCTATGTGAACAAATTCCATTTTCGTGTTAGTAAGGGGCACAAAACTTGCTATTTATAAGTATATATGTTTTTATATTCCATAAAGTATAGTTTAGTTACTAATCTATAACATAAACATCAGAAGTTATTCAAATCTTTAAGCGCCTCAGCAGGGTAAATGAGAATATGTTTTTTCGCTCTCCTGTAAAATTTGGTCCGCTGCACATACTAGGTTCTTCAATGAACCAGCCGTATTATATCGTTAGTCCTACGTCATAGGTGGCGTGCCTATTATATCGTTAGTCCCACGTAATAGGTGGCGTGCCTATTATATCGTTAGTCTTACGTAATAGGTGGCGTGCCTATTCTTTCGTTAATCCCACGTAATAGGTGGCGTGCCTATTATATCGTTAGTCCCACGTAATAGGTGGCGTGCCTATTGCCGCTTGGCTTTTCAGATCTTGGTAGGAGCCCTATACACCAACCAGATTTTGACTGAAATGCAGTTAATTACACAAATTTTTATTTTTAATGTGTTGTTCACAGCCGAGACGCCATGTTTTTATACACGGGCCCGCCAAAACCGTTCGTACCAGCGCCAGGAGTTGAAGCGACGAGGAGTTGTGATGGACTAGTATGCACCTACGACTTCAATGTCACAGGTGAGGTTATGAGATTGCCTTTCTTCAGTATGGCCCCATCCATCATTATCATCATCATTTCAGTCATTTGAAGTCCACTGCTGATGGTAGGCCTTCTAAGTCTTTCACGTTGATCGATTTTATGCCGCCTATATCCACCGGCTTTACGCCGCCTTGACCAAATCGTCGGTCTGTATGGTGGTGACTTGGCGGACCAAGGAGAAGACAAGCTCAGTCGACTGTTGGTTTATTAGGAGAATACACTTAAGGAATCCTTCCAACATCTAAGGAGTCCAAGCCTCATCTGCAAGTAGTGCACCTGCTGATCAACAGACGAGACTCTGGCAAACATAACAGATCCAGGGGAGCGGCAATAGGCTCGCCACCTATTACGTGGGACTAACCATGATTTTGGCGAAATGTGGGCGTATAATATGCATCTGCCTACCCCATCGGGGAAACAGGCGTGAATGTATGTATGTATGGACACTTAAGATATCTTTTTGTATTTAGAATGATATATATAGTTATGAGAATATTTTTACTAGAAAAATCAACTCGTCTGCGGTAACCCGGAGAGCTCTGGTTCTAAATGATATTAAATATATTTATCTATTGTAATGTTCTCAGTGGCCCCCCATAACCTAGTCTCTCTATGGCCCCGTGCCAACGTGTCAGTGACCGGATGGTCCTTCGAGTCCTCGCCGCGAGCCTCGTTCGAGCTCCAGTCTCGGCCCGTGTTCGTCGTGATGCACTCCACTGCCACATACAGCGACGTGGCCACTCCTATGACGTTCAAGGTCACTGTTCAGGTGAGTTAACTTATTGATCATCTATGTATATTTTATGTTATATATATTTCGCACCTTCAGGTTTAAAGAGATTTATGTCAAAACTAATATTTTTGGGGAATCGGCGAAGAAAGTTCCACGTCTATTAATTTTGGGAGGAGTGAAAGAGAAGTATGATTGTCAACAACTGTCTCTTTCTACGCTACTGTAGGTCTTTGCTTTAATTAAATTTATAGGGAATTGGCCAGTATCGCGGGTTTTCATTTATGCCAAGAGGCGGCGTGGATAAACGGGCGAGGAGAAATAATTGGCGGTTTTTGAGTTATAAATTCAAATTCCTTTATTTAAGTTTGGCTCAAAAGAGCTCTTATGAAGGTCAAAACTTAAAAACTAGCGCGCCCATTCACTGAGGGCGGGAGCTTGATCGTAAAAGAACGGGCAAGAAAATCGTCAAGGTATTAAACCTGGTCTAACTTAAGATCTCGTTTTGTAATAAGCGCCTCAATGATTTTTAACTTTGCATCGTACCTAAGGTGACCGGCGAGTTCCCATCAGGGCCGCTTCTCGACGTGTCTCTCCATTCGCACAAAATGCAGCATCCCGAAGAATTCACAGGAGAATACCAGCAGCTATTGGCCGCGGCCCCTAAGTACTTTAATGTGGCCACTTTCTTAAGTTACCGATATAACTATATGTTTTAAGGCTGATTTTTCAATTGCCAGTTACATTTTAACCGTTGAGTAAGGTGCCAGTTAAATATAGCTTAGGGCGGTTTCTATGTATAAGGAACTAAATAATAGGTGCGATAGTAAGAGAATTATTATTATTATTATCGAATACAAAATGTTCTAAGGCTATTTTCCAATTACCAGCTAAAATATCAACTGATATACCAATCGAGTATTTTCAGAAAGAAGATCGTAACCGCCATTTTGCATATTTTACAGAAACATTCTTAAATTGATGTTTTTTTTTAAATAATGGCGTCGTGCGTTAAGCACATTTAGTAAGTAAGAGAGTCAGTGTCAAGTAAGAGAGTATATATTTAAGAGTCGTCGCGTCGGCTTCTGTGCTGCGTTCAGAACGCCTCGTTGATGGAAAGGTTTATTTTTGGGATTTTAGGCGCTTACGATGTTTTTCCTGAAAAGGCTCGCAATGACAAAGTTAGTTTTTTATTAGGGCTAATATCCATAATTATGTAATTTTCACTGCAGTGTATCTCCTAATCAGACAATGTAAAACAAGCTATGAAACACTTTAAACTATTTAATGTTCTAACATTTTCAACAATTTTTTTTTTGCTTTTCATTTGATTTTCATGTTTTATTTAGACACAAAATAGGTAAGTGTAAGCGCAGGGTGTTAGGATTTGTTTTAACAAAATGTTATAGTTTTATAGAAGTACATACTTCTAAGGTTAGCATAAAATAGGACTGATAGTTAATATTTTTTGATTACCCACCTAGAAATAATTTACTAATTATTAAAATTTTGTTTTTTAACGGTTTTAATGGAATGTTCTACCCGTTAAAGGGTTAAGCTCATATTGAAGTAAACAATATTTTAATACCTATGTCATTGTATTGGAGAGAGATTAGTAGAGCTGTAGAAAATAATAGTCAAGCTTTTTTATGTTGAAAATGATAAAAAATACTATATAATGATAATATATATGGAATACTTTACAATTACCACACTCTGCCTAATGGTAATCTGTCGGTGCAGTCCAAAAAAATAAGAGCGCTCAATACCGTGGAGAAAACACAGTAACAAGCGCACTTACTTATCTTTAAAGGGGCTAGGAACCAAAATTTATAGAAATATTTATAGAAGTCAAGACTTAAAATCAATCATTGTTTTTTTCCCCCAGAACTTTTCGTTAGTTATTTTGTTTCATTCGGCTGTGATTGTATAATAGAACAATTAATTTTGTATATGAACATAATTGATTTGTACTGTTATAATTATTATTACTAATTATTCTTTCCCCGCACTGTTTTGACTTCTATGTAAAATATATAGCAACAAAAATACTTGTTTTATTGTTTGCAATAAAAAAAATTAAGTATGTTGATCCGCTCTCTCGTACCCATAGCGTATCTATGCTCTGCTATTTGGGAACATGTTCCTTATTCCTACAAAAAAGACGGCATCTATATTTATGAACTGTTATTATTTAAGTTCACTAGAAATGTGATCTTGTTTTAATGTTGTTTACAATTTTATAAGAGTACATATATGTGAAATAATTGTATGATATTTACAATTTATGCTTAAGTGTTTCTGATTGGTTGTGAATATATAGGTACTCGTATTGATAGTATCAAAGCCGCAGAGCAAAAAAGTCACGAAGTCTACACTAGGCTAAAATTAAGTCAGAAACATATTATCCATATTTTCTGCATTATTCCTATTATTTAATTCTAGTTATTAATTATTTTCTAATGTAAATCATACCAAAACTTCCTAATTTTGTTTTTGTTTTATTTTATGAAACTTTGAACAGAACCCAAACTAGATTTTTTACTCTACGGCGACGATATACTTGTTTGCCAATGTTTATTTATAATTTATACTCGCATGCCTATTAAAAGATAAACTTCATGTTAAAGTTATATTATACATAGTTTAATATTATGTTTTTTCTACTTATTTGAAACAAATAGTTGTAAGGAGTATCGTGTTAGGTTTAAGGATTGGACCAATTAAATAAAAAACTCAAGTCAAATTCAAATAGTTTTATTTCAGTCTTTCTTCTTCGTCCCATAAAAAAATAAAGATTTTAATCATGGAGTCTCTTATCATTAGAGATAAATAAAAATTGCTTTTATTACATGAGAAATAATAGATGTAAGTTTACTATAAAGGCATTGCATTTCGTTATTTCTGTATAAAAAAATAACAATGTTATTGCAACTAAATTAGAAGTATCTCGATTACGGTCGTAGATATTACTATTCTAACAATAAGCTTGATAGATGAAATTATATAGATTTTTTTACAGCAAGTGTATGCAAGATTACAGCAATATCCTTGTTAGTATAGATTCGAGACCGAAGGACTACAAAATCGTGTAACGGGGCTGTATAAAAACTGATACATCGGATTACAACTGTATACTACGGTATACAAGCCCGTTCATATAAACGGTCTCTCGTACTTTTAGCTTTCTGTTTTAACACTTTCCAGTAGTTCCACTAATAGTACTATTAATACAAATTGATAATATTTAAAACGTCGTAAGACGTTTAATGTGCATATACATGCTGTTAAGACTTAAATTTTTGAAAACAATTTTATAAACACTGTATAACAAAAAACTTAAACTATATATACAGGGCACTAAATCTAAATAAACATTAGAAGTAAAACACAAATATAATCTTATCTTTACTTGTATTTATTTGAGATCTGTATACATTATCACTAATGGGTGTACAAATGATAGAATTATATGTTCTAACATAGTTTATTTTTCTAAATAGAACAAGAGTTATTAGTATAATAGTTACATACACAATTATCTTCCTTACTAATTTTATTTAGAAGGAGATTGAATTGTAAAATATATATATAAGTTTATGAAGTAAATTGAAATGAACACTTAATTATATTAAAAAACTTTACATAGTAGAATATAGGATCTAAACGTTGTAGTGTCGATATTAAATCTTAACTATCATCGAAATCTAATTGATTTAGCCAAAATTCAAATTTCAAAGATGTATAACACTAACACATAATGTATGCAAAATGAAGTGTTGTTGTTAATATCTAAATATTGTTGCAGTATTTTAGTAATCCATACAATGCGAAAATATATTTTTTTTAAATTAAATGCAAGAAATATTTTTACTAACGTTAATGTAATTAATTTAAAATTTTTGTTATTGAAATTAAGGCAGTTTTTGTATCTATTTAGCGTTCGGTTTAAAATGTGCACAATACCAGTGGACATTGAGTTCAAACCTCCTTTATGTAATAAGGAGTGGGCACTCGAAACAAAAGCGCCTTAACCCCTCGGGGTTGACAATATAAGTCAATTATCGTAAGCAATTATTTAAAATTTCAAAAGCTATATAGACTTTACATTCTTAGCTTGTTTTTGAGAAATCTAAATGACTGCACGTTATGATTTGTGCTTAAGTTAAGCACTTCTTATTTCATAGCGATAAAAGAAAAAAGGAAATCTCATTTCAGTACATTGCGAGTGAAAACTTTTGCAGTTAAATCTTGAATATAGGTAATCTACCTGACTACTTATGCCTGTCTTTAAGGTTTATTATGATAAATAACCCGCCATTTATGTCGTTTATCAGTAGGTATTTACTACAATTGATATTTAACAGTTTATATCACAATATTTAAATATAATTCCATAAAATGATTCTATATACCACAAAGTTCTCAGACAAGTTTTACCTACAACGAAACAAAACTCTTAAATTACCAAGACAACAACAGCAGAACAATATATTTAAATTGAAGTTAATCAAAGGGTTTTCATAAGGTTTGTTAACAATTTGTTATTAATTCAATTCGTCAATTATCAAATAAAATAACTTTCGACACACACAAAACAATAGTAGTAACTATGTACCAAATATATGACTTAAAAAATATGATATGACAAAAATGAACTACTACAAATACAATAACAAAGAGTTTTTATATACTTATGGTATATAAATTAAATGAATGTATCTCAAAGCTTGAAAAAGTGTATTTTGTATACAATATTTTAAAAAATACAGGTATATTTTTGGAAGTCTATTTTTTTGTTTATTTTTAAAGTTTAAATCATAAATCAGTTTAAACAATCACAAGTTTGTCGTTCCACAAATTATACAAGGAATTAAAAAAAAGGCTCGCCATAATTATACAGTAGATATTATTAAACCAATGATTATTTTAGTATTTCAATACAACTAAGGCCGTGGCCTTAAGTATGAAAATTTAAACACTTTTTTACTTAGGCATTGAAAGACATTTTTGACAACTAATTCTTAAACTGGATATCCATTTTAATAAACTACGAAAATGCTTTGGCATCACTTTTTAATAGAACATTTATTAAATCTTTATTGAACTAATATTTTTTTACAGAAGGAAAGTTTAATGCGTCCACACAATATCCACAAGCAAACCTTTAGGTTAGTAGAAAAATATGAGGGGCAGTGCGAATGGCGAATACATAAGTGCATAGGAGAAAAATAATATGTACACACTGTATACAAACACTGACAATGCATACACTGAAATTATACATTTTTGTCAATTAAATTCTTGACTAAGTTCTGTAAATATTTAGTTAACATTCAGAAAATAGTATCTCCTACTTCGTATATACAAAATTTTGCCAATATCCCTTCAACATATAACTGCCTTTTTGCCAAATTATTAATTTATACTTAGTAAAATCGCGCCTACCTTGATTAAATGAATATCAATTCTATATCGAAATAAGTTCAGGCGTGAGAAAGTAATCCGACAAACAGTTATTTTCTGATTTATAATAAATCAAAACTTTATCTTTTCTTTATAAATAGAGCTACGTTAAACTATCAACTATATATTTTAAATTCGGTAAGCTTACATTTAAAAATAATAACAATTAACTACCGCCATAGGTATATTTTTCAAAGTAATTTGCTAAACATGGCGGTAAATTTTTCATGATTTTAGTTTTTCTTTGCATAGTTGCTAAAGTTTTAGTTATACGATGAAATTTTAACTTCTCGATTCATCTTATCAAATGAAAGTGACAGCACTAGTCTTAAACCTGGTTTTACTTAAGATCTTGTTTTGTAATAAGACCTTTGATCTTGAAGCGATTTTGCAGTATCACTGACGGAATAATGCTAAACAATTTCTTATAAATTACAATAATAATAGTAATAACAGTGGGATTCCACAAGCAGTGCCTGTACCTATAGTTACAACAAAAAAACACACTTACATAGGTTTTTCTGTGAAAACAGTTAAACACCATGAAAAGCATCTATATTTATGAACTCTGTGCTGACAATCGTTTGTGTGCTTAAGTATAGTTTTGTCTCTTCAAAAGAATGCTCACTTTATGGTATATAATTACATTCCTGAAAGTTTAAAAAACCTATATATAGAGTAGTTAGGTAGACTGTTTAAAAAACCTCGATTTGGTCTTATTTAAGAGAAAACTTCATGATTGTTTGCTGGACAAATGCTTCTACTTTAAGAATGAATTTTTGACTGGAATTATAATAGAGTAGTTAGGTAGACTGTTTGACATTATATACTTAAAATTTTTATTCTTATACATAGATTCGTAAAACATTTGCACGTTATCTTGGCAAAAATGTGAGACACTATTGAGAAAATATGTAACAACTATTGTACCATGTTTTATGCAAATAAATTATTTTGATTTGATTTATAAACTCAAATATTTTTTTGCTTATTGGCTTTACTAGTAAGCAGAGGTTTCCAACTCACTTCCTTAAGAGCAAGGAATAAAACGGTATTTTAAACCATATATTTTTAAAGTACCCTAGTCACGTTTGTCTTGGATACGAACAGATCTTACGAGCTAGGAACGGATAATTTTAAAATTAGAAAATTAAAAAAAAATTACAGCTATCGTCACGTAATTGGTAACATGGACTTCTTGGCGGGAAAGTGAAGCAAAATGTCTGCAGTTTAGTTTTACTTTCTAAAATTTTATTTTGAACGTTATTGTGTAATAAAGGTGGATTTTGAACATACATGAGTGTTGGTAAATGAAACTAAACAGTGCAACATCACTTTTCAAATTCTCTCAAAAAGTCCATGTGAGATCTCAGTATAGTCCCACATCTTTACTGAGGACTCTAGGGGTTTAGGGAGAGGGGATCTCATTTACCATTTATCATCTTTATCACCACTCATTCTCATTTACCCTATTTTATATGATATTAATAAATCTCTTACTTGACACTGGCTAAATGTGCAAACCGCACAAAGCCATTATTAGAAACAAAAAAATCTTTTAATTACAAAATTAAGGAAAAATGCAGAATACTAGCTTTCGGCTCTGACCAGAGTCCTTTTACACCCGGTATGTAATATACTTAAGAATACATCAACGCAAGGTGACTGTTAACCGGCTAGCTGCGACCATTTTGCTGTTAAACTTCTTCTTGAAGGTCTCCGCGCCTGCTGTGCTTTTGAAAGTGATCTTAGCGCTTCTTTCGTCCTTGTCCAAACTTAAACTCTGCAAAATCAAGTCGTGCTTTTCTCTTACACTCATATGTTTTAACTTAGTTTCTACTTAAATACAACTTAAAGTTAAGAAGCGTTACACTGTATTTAATTTCTTACTTATAGCGAATACTTTTCTAAGTTAGTTTTACAACTAACTTTAAAATACATAGATATTAGAGTTTGAAATTTTTAATCACCATTAATATTTTTATTTAAAAAGTTATATAGTTTTAAAAAAGAATATATACACACACACAGGCAGAGGCATATTATACGCCAACAATCCGCCAGTAAATTTAATATATAATTCCCTAAAAATATGGTTGTATAGTATGGAATACAGACTAGACTTACATTTAAAGATCCTGCCTGTAGTGAATGGGCGCGTTAGTTATAAATTATTATGACTTTCAAAAATGTTTCATCGGAGTCCATTTAATTTAAGTGAACGCTTCATCGAGGGAGTGTAAAGGACTTTTTTTTTTTTAGTTAAGCAACTTGACACATGTTTTAGATCTAAGTTAAACAACATTTTGTGTAATAACAATAAAAAGTTTTGATAATTATATCTAAAATTTTTTTTAATGGTGATCATAAATTCATACTGTATACTTGTATACCACCTAGCGCTTATACGTTACAAATGTTTTGTTACAGTAACAACGCATTTTAAGACCAAAAATTTTTTTTATAAAATTTCAAATAAATATTGTAGAATGATTAGTAAATATTAAAAAAATGCTTTTAAAACTATAAATTTTTATTAGACGCCTACCTACTTTATAAGATTATTTGACGACAAACAACTATGATACCCTAGGATTTTTTTAAAATATAAAACCTGCGAGATTTTTAATACACAATATTACTGTCGCAGATTTTTTTTTTTTTTTAAAACATATTAAATTTTATATTAAGGCAATGATTATTTTTAGCGTTTCCTGAGTTTCTTGTACAATATGATTCGTATATTTACTAACGCAAATTATACAACATATGTTCGTGTATATATATGATATAAACACGTAAGTATAAGTGATATAAATATTAACAATAATATCACAAAATAAGAAAGCTATTTATATAAGAAAAATGCTTAATATTTTCCATTTTTCTCCACTTGAAAAAACAAAACTATATAATTACAGTATTTAATAATACATTTAACATTTTATATATATCACAGTAACATACATCACAACGCACAACTAATTTGCGTATTTTAAATAAAAAAAAAGGAACACAAAAAAGAAAATATTAACACATTCCTACTGACACTGATACAACTTCAAAATGACATTAATATTGTGATTTTATAATTTTAAACTATTATAAACTTTATAAACATAAATCGAACTTATAGTACTTACGTCTGGAATAAGTTGTTGTAATGTCTTTTTTTATTTATCTTTAGGTGTAGACAATTTGAATTTACTATCTACACACTGCAGTGTCAGACACATAACAAATATCGGTCACACTACAGTGTTGGGCATATATAAAAGAGCTTCATAAATTTTTATCATGTTTCTTTGTTCTTATATGTAGACAATAAAGAATTAACTATCTAATACAGAGTCTGACATATATTAATGTCGGTCACACGACAGTTTTGGGCAGTTAACACATATAAGCCACATTAAAGTGTCGGACACATTTTAAAAAATTGGCCACATTTAAGTGTCGGATGCTTGTCAAATACCGGCCGCATTTAAGTGTCAGACATACATCAAATGTCGGTCCCACTAGTGTCGGACACATCAAAAATAACGTTCGTACTACACTGTCGGACACATTAAAAAAGTTATCTATTATTTGGCGTTGAATTAGATACAATAATGATAAAGTCATAATGAAATTGTATCTCTTATAATATAATTATGATATAAGATCATGCAAAATAAATACATATATAATTGGTAGAATTACATAACAGATTTAGTATATAACAATCTTACAAACTAATATCACAGTGATTTTCAGATACAATCACAGTAAATAATTTAATATCACATATCGATAAATCTATGGGTATATTAAATAAAATTTTAAAAAATCTAAGATTACTAATTTAGACACAGTCTCATGTCAAATTATCAATAATATAATAGATATATAAAATAGACGAAAATGTTGTTCCCTGTATAAATTAAATGGGAACTACAAATGTAAAAAAAACTATTTCGAATTGTGATTCTTGGGTCTTATTTACACAGTTTGGTGTGTGTTCGGTACAGTACGGTGTTACGGGCTTACCAAGATCTAAGGAATCCGCAATTAATGCACCTGCCGATCAACGGACGAGGCTCTGGCGAACATAACAGTGCCCGGTAAGCGGCAATAGGCTCGCCACCTATTACGTGGGACCAACTATATAACTAGCGAAGTGTGGGCGTATAATATGCCTCTGCCTACCCCTTCGGGAAAACAAGCGTGAATATTTGGACCAACCCAAATATATCAAAGAATATACCAAAGTGCTACTGTAAACTTGCACATAGATAAACACTATAATGCAAACAAAATTGCACCAATATTTCCAATAACAAACAATATATAATAACTAGTGGGCACAAGCGAAATTTTAGGCGTTTAATATCCATTTGCCTACTCCTCCAGGGAAACAGTCGTGATAGTTTAGTTTGACGACCGATATGGCGTGGAGGTCAGTATACCTACACGTCGTGGGTTCGATTCCCACACAGGACAAATCTTTGTGTGCATGAACATGAATATTTGTTCTGGTCTGAGTGTTTTCCTATGTATATTAAGTATGTATTTACAAAAAAAATGGTTGCCTGTAAAGTCGTTTTTACGGGCGAAGATTTTACGTGACAACGTCTTTTTCTCGGTAGAATATTTATTGATATGAATATAATTAAATTGCACAATAGGAACAAGGAATTGAATGAAAATAAGAATTGCACAAATTTTAACTATAGAAATATATTTTGTTTACTAAAACATTGTACACTAGTGCTGCGCGCGCGGCAGACCGATCATAGTTGAGTGGGAGAGAGACGCAAGGCATTCGCCGGGCCTCTCTCTCGTTCGGTGACTCATCGTAACGTTACCGAGCGTTACACTTTTTCATAAGTGACTCCCAGCCGCAACCTAATTTAAGACGTTGTCACGTCAAAAAAAAGTATGTAAGTATGTTTATATGTTGTTTAGTATCCATAACACAAGTTCTTAATGATACTTATCTTGGAACTTAATAATTGGTGTAATTGTCAGAAAATATTTAAATATTAAATAGTATGTATTTAATTATACAGTAGTTAGTCAATTGTATTAGTTAAACGTTACACCTCCTTTTTAAATAGGCATAACATACGATAGGGCAATATTAATTTTGTAAGCCGTGTTTTGTGTCCACTTGACGCGTTAACGGTTCGACTTTGCAGGGGAGTATCCGAAAATACTCTAAAAATTAAGTTAGCGCATTTGAGCGGGTTGCCCACTAGTTAAGTGTGGTCTAACGCAGAATGTCCCCTGCTCTAAAAACCTACAAGGAGCTCTATAGGTTAAGGTTTTTTATTATAACCAAGTGACAGCAAGCAGCGTAAGCGATTCCGCTCTTATAATTTACATTTAATTCTCGTACAATTATATAAATAGAAACACGTCTATTTATATACCAGGTTCCAGGATATATTTTGCGAAGTGCACATTCTGCGTCAGACCCGTTAAGTGGTCATTTAGTGCTCATTGTTTTTATTTGTTGAATTCAATGCCTGCTAACTATCTCTCTTTCACTACAGATAATATTCGCTAAAAGAATTTCTTTCGGAAATAAGTCTACCTTTATACTTGATATTATATTTAAAATGATGCTCTTTTGGTTATTTCTGCGTGTTCAATCTTTATTTTTTAATAAACTGTACTTATATTATAAAGTTTGATTGGTTGAACTCACAAAACTTAGGAGCTATCGTTTCGAATTGAATAGAGTTAATATTTTTGAGTCTAACAGTACTTATTAACAGTAATTACGCTGGGACTGATAAAAATAAATATTCTCTTACAATCACACCAATTATTTAGTTCCAACATTAGTATCATTAAGAACTTGTGTTATGGATACTAAATAACGGATAAACATACATAAATACTTTTTTTTTTTTGTAAATACATACTTAAGATACATAGGAGAACACCCAGACCAGAACAAATATTTATGTTCATGCACACAAAGATTTGTCCTGTGTGGGAATCGAACCCACGACCTCTCGAGTGAAGTGCAGGTATACTGACCTCCACGCCATATCGGTCGTCAAAATGGAGTATCAAAAAAACTATCTTTTACTATTTATATAATCTAATATTTTTGAGAGCTTACACAGAAAGCACTGTGGCGCGACCAATAAACTTCAAATTCAGAGGGTCTGGAATTCAAACCTTGTGACTTTTCGAAGTCATGTGCGTAACTATCGCTTGCTCGATGCCTCGGAAAGCACGTTAAATCGTTGGGTCCAGTCTATTATGAAAATCTATGGCAATATTTATTAGGAAATCAGTGGCTTTTAATATTCTGACAATTGGTTTAACCATGGAATGATGTTTCCCTTTGTGTTGCGGAGGTAAGACAGCAGTCGCTCGTAATAAATTAATTCAGCCAAAACTGGTTAGCCTAACAGACCCTGGGCCCTAAGCTTAAGTTTAAACCGGGATACTGCTGATATGATGAAAGCTACATGATATTAGATTTATTTATTTGAATCAACCCAAAGCTACCTAAGCTTTGTAATAATAAGCTTAAACATCTTGGGACCCTAAGCCAGCTGTAGACCAGCTTATCGCCTATAAAATTTTGCACACTGAGTTAGAATAAATTAGCGAGACTTAAAGAACCAAGGTTGACTTTAAGGTGTATAGGAATCCTACCAAGACCTAAGGAGCCCAAGCCAATCTCACCTGCAAGTGGTGCACCTGCCGATCAACGGACGAGGCTCTGGCGAACATAACAGTTCCCGGTAAACGGCTAAGGCTCGCAGCCATTACGAGGGACCAACTATATAATACCTAGTGGGCACAAGCGGCTTTATCGCTAAGAGTGATCTCTTCCAAGCAACCTAATAGAGAGTTATTCCTTTGTTGGTCTTACATGTGGCATTTGCTTCTTGTTAATTTAATTTATTAAATAATTTATTGATTCAGGCGTTACTTTGCAGAAATCCATTGTAAGCAAGTGATGGATAAAAAATATCTTTGTAACAATTCCCGCGCTACTATATCTTGTTAATTTGGGTTTAAAGACTATTTATTTTCTCATTAAAAACCATACAGTCACTTACATGAGAAATTTACAATAAATGTGGGTAAGGATTAATCTGTCGAGTAGGTATCAAAAAAAAAAATTGGGAACAGTCTACTTGGGCAGTGTACTTACTTAGCATATTTTAGAACGAAAACACAGTCCATACCATAACATGACTTTTGAAGTGTACCAGTGTTGTTTTTTTTTATATTCTGTAATTTGATATTGTATGTAATGTTTTACGTGGTGTGTAGTCAATAAAAGTACTTCTTATTGAATAAATAATTCGATTTGATTCCTAACAGCCCAAAGAAATCACAATTCGAAACATCCTCGTGAAAACATACAAATTGAAGCCTAAAACGTTATTTACCTGCACATTTTCCCCAGCCAATGTTTTCAACCGAGTGTCGGTCATGCCGTGAGGAAGATTCTTAACTATCGCCACATTACCAGATTCTTGATCCAACATTTTATCTTCATCAATATCCGAGTCGGATTCGTACTCGATTTTTGGTTCTTCGATCTTTTTAATAACAATTCTGTTTTTATCTGTTCCTATAGCGGTTCTGACTGCTCGGCTAAAGATGCCCGGGTTGGGCTTCGTCGGGTCACTTTTGGCCTCTATTCGCGTGAATACAGATTTTTCTTTAGCGGGTTTTGTCGCATTACGTTGCAATATCACACGACGATTCGTGAATGATTTTTTGTCGTCGCTTTTCGCTTTTTCCGGCTGTGGGTAAAGGAAATTAGTTTAAAAGCCCAGTTTTTTAAAATTATATAAATATATAAATAAATGAAAAAAATAGTATACACCTAACCTAACACATTCATTATCTTGCCTAATAATCTTAATCGATTATTATGCGAAATGGATTATTGCTGGTAATCCAGCAAGTTAAACGGTACGGCCCCAGGTCGTCTTATATTTTATAAAATAAATAAACTATATCAGACAATTTTAAAAAAATTACTAGATAATTTTGGAAACTGATTACTAACAAAGACATACCTCTTTATTCTCAAATATAATTCGCGGTCTTTTTGCGTTTGATTCATTCGTTTTGGTCTTTGTCTGCAACAAATTACTAGAATTTAAAATACTATTTAACGTGTCAGCATATTTAACGTGTCGGCATATTTAACGTGCCAGAATATTAAACGTGTCAGCATATTTAACGTGTCGGCATATTTAACGTGCCAGAATATTAAACGTGTCAGCATATTTAACGTGTCAGCATATTTAACGTGTCAGCATATTTAACGTGTCGGCATATTTAACGTGTCGGCATATTTAACGTGTCGGCATATTTAATGTGTCGGCATATTTAACGGGCCAGAATATTAAACGTGTCAGCATATTTAACGTGTCTTATGTTAATAACTAAAAATTGATTTTGATGTATTATGTAGCCACTCACTAACTGCAACATTATTGTCATATTTGTACACCAGTTATGGTAAAACATGTTGAAACTATAGACTTTATATATTAACATCCTAAAATAAGCATTAATATGTATGTTTTATTATTACCAACTCATGTTTTGACAAATAAATGAATCTTTATCTTAAGAGTTTTAGCGCCAACGATTTTAGACAGACATGTGTGGTAGAGATTACCTTGGGCATTAACTCCGCATTTATGTGTGCAATAAAACTTAAAATAAATAACTGTGTAAATAAAAAAAGGTTTCAACCTTACTTTCTGCCAAATTTAATAACTACGATGCAATAGCAGATGTGGTACAGAACCCATTTTCTTAGAAAATCGAAATGTACTCACAATAGATTTCCTGTGTCCGTTTTCAGAATCCTCAGTCTTAGTGGAGCTCGTGACGACCGCGCGTCTGGGTGGGGTTCTCTCTGCAATTGTAACTATAAATTAATAATAATAATTAAATAATTTTAAGACAATCATAAAGAACTTGTGTTATGGATATTAAATAACGGATAAACATACTTAAATACTTTTTTTTGTAAATATGTAGACGACACACAGGACAAATCTTTGTGTACATGAACATGAATATTTGTTCTGATCTGGGTGTTTTCCTATGTATATTAAGTATGTATTTACAAAAAAAAAGTATGTAAGTATGTTTATCCGTTGTTAAGTATTCATAACACAAGTTTTTAATGATACTTATCTTGGAACTAAATAATTGGTGTAATTATCAGAAAATAGTTCATAGTAGATATACCTTTTAAATTGTTGTACCAAGCTTTCTGCAACCCCAATCTTAAAGATTATAATTATATGGGTACCATGTATTATCAATGTCTATCCATGTACGCCTGTTTCTCCGAAGGGGTAAGCAAAGGCATATAATACGCTCTCATTTCGCCAATTATACAATTGGGATCTGCAACCTAATATACAGTTGGTCCCACGTAATTGTGGCTCGCCTATTGCAGCTTACTGCCAACTGTAATGTTGCCAAAGCCTCGTCTGATCAGTTCAAATACAGCACAGTGAAAAATTTCGTTCGTTGATCGGCAGGTGCACCACTTGTCCCCCGTCCACCTTGTCGTGGCGTGGTGGTAACACCCAGGTATTGGTGACTCTGGGTGCCCTTAGTACTGACTACCGGGGGGGAAACTAAGAGGGATCTATGGAGGGCGCAGCGGGTAGGCCAGGAGGGTCCGCCAAGCTGTGCCAGGAGGGTCTTAGGCAGCGGGGGCAGGGGGCCCCTGCTGTCTAACCTTGGACCCTTCGAGAAGTCGGCCACACACGCTATGGTCGCACAAGGAGGTAGGAGGGGCGCGTCCACTGCGCCTCTCTGAGGAGGTCCTCCCGGTTTTGGTCCGGGGGACGTTGGCCGCAGGCGGGGTGCCAGAAGCTGCAAACCAGGTACAGGCCCCCGCCTTTTTTCCAACAAGCGGCGGGCGTCGTCGGAAGATTTTTAGTGGTTATTACTGCTGGCAGTCGCGTCTGCCGGTGGCAAGTCCCACACCCCCTTTCGTTCCCCCTTTGGCCGGAAGGCAGTGCGTAAACGCATTTTTATACCGACGTCAAACAAAAAAAAAAAAAAAAAAAGGTGCACAACTTGCGGGTGAGGTTGGCTTGGGCTCCAAAGCTCTTGGAAGGATCCCTGTACACCATTACGACCATCATCTATAAATAAATGCGTCCTTACCGTGTTGGAAAACGATCTTCTGTCGGGCTGGTTTGGAAGCGTCTTTGGGAGGCAGTTTACTGCGCAAGTCCGACGATTGCTTGCTCTTTGGTTCCGCTCTATTTGAGAAACACAACATATTGCTATTAATGATATAGAAATTTAAAGAAAAAATGCATTGCTTGATTATTATCGAATAACAGCGCGTCCACACTATGTCCTGACAATTAATGATACAGAAATTTAAAAAAAAATGCATTGCTTGATTATTATCGAATAACAGCGCGTCCACACTATGTCCTGACAATTAATGATAAAGAAATTTAAAAAAAAAATACATTGCTTGATTATTATCGAATAAGAGCGCTTCCACACTATGTCCTGACAATTAATGATAAAGAAATTTAAAGAAAAAATGCATTGCTTGATTATTATCGAATAAGAGCGCGTCCACACTATGTCCTGACAATTAATGATAAAGAAATTTATAGAAAAAATGCATTGCTTGATTATTATCGAATAAGAGCGCGTCCACACTATGTCGTGACAATTAATTTATCTTTGGACGACTGTCGATTTTTGAAAGTTTCATTAGAAGTCAGTGTTTTCAAATGTCTATTATATTTATTTCACAATTTATGCACATAAGGAACACAATTACAAAAGTTATGAAAGACATGTAAAACGGCACTGCTTATCCCTAAAAGGAATTTCTTCCAGCAGAACGGAGAAGGAAAAAACATATACAAAGTAGACACGTGCACCACGTTACAAAATAAACTAATATAAAATATTAAAATCAAACAATAACATAATAAAATTAAACAATTAGATCAAATGGTACAGCTAGCTGGCAGCAAGGAAGTGTTCCTTTATTAAAATGTAAATACTTATAATTAAAATAAATAAATAAATATTTTCAGACAATTACACCAATTATTTAGTTCCAAGATAAGTATCATTAAGAACTTGTGTTATGGATACTAAACAACGGATAAACATACTTAAATACTTTTTTTATTGTAAATTCATACATAATATACATAGAAAAACACCCAGACCAGAACAAATATTCATGTTCATGCACATAAAGATTTGTCCTGTGTGGGAATCGAACCCACGACCTCTGGAGTGAAGTGCAGGTATACTGACCTCAACGCCATATCGGTCGTATAATTATTTATATTTATCAATGAACGGCTCCTATATCTTCACTGGAAACGTGTTCCCATTAATTGTTATAGTAATTAAATAGGTACAAACTTGGTAGCGGCAGGAGCTGGTGTAGGGGTTGAGACGTCATCATCGGAGAGGATCCCGTCAATGTCCCCGAGGATCAAATCCAGGTCGTCGTCACTGTCTCGGTTCGTTGGCAGTGGGGGGGTTAATTCCTCTGTAAACAAATGTTATACTATTAAATATACAGTTCCTTTTAACTTAATATATTTAACAAGAAGTACAATTTTTAAAAAATACTTTTTGTTCTTATGATTAAGATCCTCGCCAGACATTTCGTTTAAAGACGAGAAGCTTTTTTTCTCTTTCTCACTAACTTATTAATAAATTTAAATAAAATTTAAAAAGAAAACTAAAATCAAAAATAAAAAATACACATTATAAAGGGTAAAAATTAAAGATTGAATTGCCTATGCTCTGATAAACTGTGATAGCATTTCGATTTTTTATAAGTTTTCGAGGTATTTTGAGAAGAATAGTCTAGATTGTAGTAGTAATTGAGTCGCTTAACTTCAAACTCGGATAAATCCGTTTAACTCGTTTCTGAGATATTCATGAAAAAGTGATATTATTCTTAATTAGCTTGTTCAGATGTTAGGGTTACTTATCATTACATGAACAATATGTCAGAAAGCGACCTGTGCTTTAAATTAAGTCTCAAAACCGATAATTCTTTAGAAAACATGATATTTAGATCGGATTTACCCCCATTAGAAATAATTGGATGCTATTTATCTATGTTTGAAAAAACTCAGTGTGGATTTATATCATTTTGATTTAATATACCTGGATGTATCTAGATTTCAAAAAATATGAATAGTAGTAGGGATGTATAAGGGAATCACGAAATATTATAGGCATACAGTAAAAAGTAACAATATATTAAATTACAAGTAGGTAGGTATCTAACTAATTGGTTATACAAAATTAAAAATTTCTTCAGAGTCATCTTCTTTGTTTTCTCTTTTGGGAATTGGTCGCCCTATATAAAAAAGTGCTTTACAGTGAAAACGTATTCACTGTAAAGCACTTTTTTATAAAATTTTAAATGTGCGACAGATGCCCATTCTTGGCCAAAGTGCGTTTCTAATAAATATTCAAACATCGATCAGTTTTGGTTCTTGAACTGGTACTCCAATTGGGAGTTTCTGTGGACTAAAATGTTGAAATGATCGACCGCGTTTATTTATTGTTTTAGCAACACTTGTATCAGAATAAAACGATATTTCCCAACGTATTTGAACTTGTTCTCCTTGTAAAGTTATAATAAATTACAATTTTGTTCCTGTATACCTGCATTTACCTGATGTGACCGTTCATGAGACATGTAATTACCTACGTTAAACTTACATTTATCTCATTATATCCATATATTCAATAACAGTTGAACAAAAATAAAATACTCGATATTCGACACACCGTTGATGGTGAGTACAACACTATTATCAACTCCGTACTTCTAGCACGGTGCATAAAATATAATTGAAAGTTACCGAATTTTCGTTTTTTTGTCTTTCTTACGGTGGACTATTATATAAGGGCGCTGGCGGGCCTTGTTAGGTGACATTTTTTTAATATACCTACATTATTATAATAGAATTATCCATTCTAAATCACTTGTAATTATAACAAACAATAAAAAGCGAGAGCAAGACAGTGCTATTAACGTAGAGTCTAAGTCAACTGGCAGCCATCTTGACCAAATACCATTCGCTGATTGGCTCGGATGGATTTGACTACATTTGAAAAAAACTTTTATCTGGATCTATCTGAGTTTGATATAATGTCACTATTTTAACGGTCTTTTTCACGTTACACATGCGGATTTAAACACTTCTGATTAGTTTGATTAAAGGCTTTCTTTTTACCCTTTCTTTTGGCGCCAAAATCATAAAAAAGTCCGAAATTGGATTTATCCGAGTTTGAAGTTAAGCGACTCAATTATTCTGCTACTATGTGTTAAGGGTTAAAGTACATGTTGGCGCACCGAATCGCACATTGCTATGCTTCTATCATTTTCTGTCGTTTAGAGCCTTTATTTACTAGAGGGAGAAAACGAGCGGATATTGTTAAGAGGGCTACAAGTATTGTATTTAAAGATAATAATGATATAACTCACCACAAGTAGAATTAACTTCAACCTTCTCTTCCCTCACCGGAGTCCTCTCCCTCACTTTCTCCATCTCCTTCTCCACTTTGCTGCACTTCTCCACTTCTTCCCTCTTCTCCGTTTTGAGTTTCTCCGGAGATTTCCTGGTCGTGTCCGGTTTGTTGTCCTGGTCGGTACTGGACGGCCTTTCTGGTAACTTTTCTAGTAATTTTTCTGGTGTTTTTTCCTTTGTGTCTGCTTTTGGTTGTTCTTTAGGTTTCTCTTTGTCTTGGCGTTCGCGATCCCTATACCGAATAATATGCTTATATAATAAAATTGTAAGTAGATAATCATACACCCATATATACAATTTGGACTAGGCAAGAACATTCGATTAAAATACGGACCAGACAGTCGATTAGATCAGTAGACACGACAATTTTCATTCCTCCCCTAAATCTGACTAAACTATCATTTACTTATTTTTATATTTTTTTTTAACTGTTTGCTGGGTCTACCTACCGAACCGTAGCCCGCTCAAAATCACCTATTCCGCGGACACTCAACGCACTTAATGCCATCCTGGAAGCAGCACCCGACTGTGATTTGTTTGCGGATGGATGGCCTGAGATTTTGTCATTGTGTCTGAGGTATTGTGAGAGAATGGGATAAAAGAAGTTTTTAAGTGTGAGATTTTAATATTATATTTAACTTTTACTGTTTTTGATAATTAGTGTAATTGGTGTATTCCGTTCTAATTAAATAAATAAATAATAAATTTATATCAATTGTCATTTACAGAATATACTACAATGTAGATGATCGGAAACGAAAATCAAAATTCATTGACTTCCGCCAAAATTAAACGACCGTTTGTGTGACATTATTAAGATTGAGAACTAGTCTCAAATGAATACTGAACACGTCAATAAGTTTAATAAAACAAATATTAGGCACTTTGTATCAAAAACCTGCATGTTTTTGAATATGTTGGATTTTAGCTATTATTATTGTACTATAGTTTTTTTAATTTTTGCAGGTCAGATAGACCTGACTTGGACCTTTGTTGTCAAACAAATTTTAATGAATTTAATAATTATTATTATTAAACATTGAGGGCCTCCGTCCTCTAGACATAGACGTTAAGACATTGGTTCCATTTATACTGTGTTATAAAGACATAATATCGCATGCTTAAAGGAACATCGACCCATTAATAGATACGTCAGGTTTGAGTTAGAAAGAAAGAAAATATTTATTCAATACAAGTTGCAAGAAAAAAAATAACAGAAAATAAGTACAAAATAATAAAAACACAAATCAATAACAATAAGAACCCAAATGTAAGAAGTACTCAACTTGTATTGAAAAGGTGCTCACTCAGCAAATTGTCGAACATCACACAGATGTCGCGACGCTGATCTTCCGTGGGCACCTTTTCAGAAGGTAATATAAACGCACAATATTTCAAAGACATAAATAGTTTCTGTTGAAATATGTTAACACAATAAAGGTATTCAGAAAAAGAAAAATAAGATGTATATATAGAGAAAAAATAAATGTGTATATGCAATTAAGTAAATTATATAAATTTAAGTTAAGAAGAAAGACACAACTACGAAGTTACGTACTTATACAATCTTTCATACTCAAACGTTCAAAAAACAAGCTGAATTACTAATTAATAAATCAGTATCAATTAAATGCGCTTACAAGTAGGACAAGTATTCCTTAGAAGATCTTCTTTTGTGATGTCCCAAAAATCGTCTTTTTAAGTTAAGTCACTGTTCCATTAAACATGCGATATATGTCCTGAATACCTTCTAGCATGATTGGGCTGTGGTCAGTGTTATTATCATAGCATTATCGCTGAAGGCCTAGGGTCTGCTCGCTCAAACAAATAAAAACTGGTCGAATATCCATTATTACGTGGAGCGACTGTCGTCTGACCTTCGCAATCCAGGAAAATATTATTCCATGGTTGAACCAGCTGTCAGCATATTAAAAGGCACTAAATTCTCAATAACGACTGTTATAGATGTTCATATATACAATGACGCCTGTTTCTACAAAGGAAAGGTAGAGGTATACTATATGCCCCGTATATGCTTGTTAAGAGTCACCGACAGACTGTCTGACGGACAATCCCCTCCCTCCTTTAGAATCACGACAGGCTGACTGACAGATCCCCCAGATAAGAGTCACAGACAGACTGACGAATCTTGAGAAAAACCACAATAGACGAATAAACTGACAAACCTTGACAAGTTCTGACAAAAAACCCATTTGCTTTTATTTCTTTATTGTTGTACAGCTCATATCTCTTTTACTGTTGTTAAAAAAATATATCGAATTTCCATTTTGCGTGTGAATGTTTGACGAATCTGAATGATCATGTTGATCTTAAAGACAATAAAGTATATTTTTTTAATTTTGCCTACATTTCGCTAAGTGGCGAGCCTATTGCCGCTTACCGGGAACTTATATGTTCGCCAGAGCCTCGTCCGTTGATAGGCAAGTGCGGTTGGCTTTTGATTTAAAGATCTTGGGGGGTCTTTACACACCCTATAGCGATGTTCATGACAGTTGGAATAACGGCTTAACGTGCTTTTCGCTATTCTAGGCCGGTACCACACAGTTGGACTGAATAAATAAATAAATATTTGTGACACTCACACCAATGATTTAGTTCCAAGATAAGTATCATTAAGAACTGTGTTTCGGATACTAAATAACGGATAAACATACATAAATACTTGTTTTTTGTAAATACATACCCAGACCAGAACAAATATTCATATTTTTACACACAAAGATCGAACCCACGACTTTAGGAGTGGAGCGCGGGTATACCGTCCCCCACGCTATATCGGTCGTCAAATATAGGTAGTTTAAATATATGTAATGAGATTTGATATCGAGCGCTTCCGTGATTCGGAAGGCACGTTAAGTTTTCGGTCCCGGTTATCACTAAATGTGGTAGTCGTTAAGCCATGTTAGAGGCCTAATGGGCGGCTTGATAAATTCTAACAGCAGGACGCCATACACCTGCCTCCGCCAATCCGCACTGGGTCAGCGTGGTGGAGTATGACCCAATACCCTCACACGTTGGTATGTGAGAGGAGGCTCGTGCTCAGTAGTGGGACGTTAATGGGCTGAGATGATGATGAAGAGCCGACCTGTCGGTGAGTTGTTGGTGCAGCGCCGCGGCGGTCTTGCGCCGGCGCACCTCCTTGGCGCGCAGCACCCTCTCGCGGAGGCTCTCCTGCTCCCTCACGCGGCGGCGGTACTCGCTGTCCTGTTTCCAAGTCAAAAAGTCAAAATACTTTTTATTTCATAAACTATTACATAGTACTTGAAAACGTCAAAATTATAAAAAAAATAACAAAAACAAATAAAATATAATTATACTAAAATCACGAAGTTTAGATTCACTTGCAACCAAACAATTTAAAAAAACAAAAAATATTTAAGTGCTAGCGTATCTAAGTGCCAGTTCCGAGCCACCGCTCTGTAAGAAGAACTGGCAAGAAACTCACAGGCTATGCTCTTTTAAATTATCGATTGGTTAGTTACAATCTTCATTTGTCTGTGACGCTATACAATGCAACATAATATAACAATATTTGTTTTTTGCGAAACAATATTTGTTTTAAATATATACATACATACATTATTTATAAAACTATTTGTATTTGGTATAAAAGAGACTGTGACCCCCAGTCAAACCAGTCAAACGATTTTGTGGTTTATGTTTTTATATACATAACTTGCATTATTTAAAGAAAATAAACGTTTTATCTGTCTATGTATACGTTCACGCCTGTTTCCCCGAAGGGGTAGGCAGAGGCATATTATACGCCCACACTTCGTCAATCATATAGTGTTTTTTTTCGGCCATTTGATATCTAAGCTAATAATAATAATCATTTATTTCAGAATAATAAATACGGTTGAAACAGATACATTAAATAAAATCAAATCAAATACATTAAATTAAATTAAATCAAATACATTAAATTAAAATCAAATACAATAAATACATTAAATACAGTAAAATAGCAAGTATTTTTTTAAGACTCCAGATTATTAGTATGTATATTGTATTTTAAAATAACAAAAATATTACAAAATTTATTTTAATTAAATAGATAATCAATTTATTGGCACACGCATACAACACACTTATACAATACAATAAAATTACACCGGGAATACAAAAAAAATATATACATATTAAATTATTTAATAATCTCTGAATAAATAGTATAGGGAAGTGTGCTCCAGCCTTACAAAATGGTTATAGCTCAGTGAAATTTTACTTTAACGAGCAAACACTTATTTTTAGCCATAGACCAGACTAATAGTAAAAAATAAAATAAAAGTTTTGTGGTTAGATTCTGGTTAGATTCTCGTTAGATTCTCGTTAGATTCATCTAAAGTAAAGCGTTTTTCCAAAAAAATAAATAAAAAACATCAGATAATCACTGCATAAATTGATCGAAGCAAATAATTTTGAATAGAGATAGAAAACCTTAATACCTAGTGCGCTTCATGAAATACGTTTGAGTGAAATGTCCACAAAATATGATACAAACGTCAAGCCCACCTACAGAGCAAAATCCGCTAGCGAGTAACCGGATAATTAAATATGAAAAACTAGACAAAAGCAAGTAATTATTACAATAATAAGTCATATAGTTACCTCATCATGCGGCCTCGGAGGCAAGTCCCGGTGTCGCCTGTCCCGCTCGACTCGATCACGCTCGCTCCGCTCGGTACGCTCGATTCGCTCAGTACGCTCGGGCGAGCGGCGAGGTGATAGGGATCTCCTAGTTGGGGACGGGGTTCGCATTCTAAAACACATAGAACGATTTGCAGACATATTATTATCTTTAGCAATGACAAACGATGTAAAGTCAAAGTCAAAATAATTTATTTAAGTTTGGCTCAATAGAACTCATATCGTCAATACTCAATCACTTCTATAAAAGTTTGAATATATTCAAACTTCTATAGACGTTTGATGTTTTCACACCTATGTAGTACAACATAAGGTGCATTTTTGAATAGAAATGTGAAATTTAAAACTGCAGATTCGTAAGTTTGCCGTGGAGGTGACGATATGAAAGTTAACTTAAAAACTAACGCGCCCATTCACTACGAGTGTAATAACGGTGGATTATTAACCGTTAAGTGTCTGTGAACGTACATGAGTGTTGGTAAATGAAACAAAACAGTGCAACATCACTTAAAATTCTCTCAAGAAGTCCATGTGAGATCTCAGTATAGTCCCACATCTTTACTGAGGACTCAACAGGCTTAGAAGAGGGCATCCCATTTACTATTTATCATCTTTATCACCACTTATTCTCATTTACTATGATTTATATGTTATTGATATATCTCTTACTTGACACTGGCTAAATGTGCTAAACGCACGAAGCCATTATTTAAAAGGAATTCACTACGAGTCGTTTGACAGCTAGCGCAATTGACAGAATGAATTTTAATAGTTTACTCTAATTTATTGATTCAGGCGTTACTTTGCGGAAATCCATTGTAAGCAAGTGATGGATTAAAAATATCTTGTTGAATATTTATTGTTGAATAGTTTCTCGATTTTTCGGGAAATCAACGAAGCGCGGGAATTGTTACAAAGATATTTTTAATCCATCACTTGTTTATAGTTTACTCTATTTAAAAAGGCGCGTGCAAATTGCAACCATGCATTACCCAGATTAGGGATGACTTCCTAAAATTATGTTTGAGGCACCTACATTCAACTGTGACAGACATGTCGGATTACGAAAGGCGCGGGATTATCGGGGGCCATTGGAATTATTAGTAAGCAGTTTCCTACCTCCTCCGAAGACCGGCCCGGTTGGCGTGTATGAACTCCTCTTGTTTCCTCAGCAGTTCCAGTTCGCTGTCCCTCCGAGCGGCCCCCATCATGTCATTCTCTATCTCTATTGTCGTATTCTCGATGTATCTGTAAAGTAGATAATACAATCAAACATTCAAATCAAATCAAAATTCATTTATTTCAGTTTGGCTCAATAGAGCTTTTATGAATGTCATACTTATAAACTAACGCGCCCATTCACTGCGGGCGGGAGCTTGATCGTAAAAGAACGGGCAAGAAAATCTTCAAGGTTGGTTTTTTCTCCCGCCAGTTACAATTAAAATATTAAAACCATTGTGTTCTGCAGTTACAAGATTTAAAAGAAAGGAAGACAAAACTCTTTTTAGCATTGATTTGTTTACTCGACATATCATTCCAACGCTCTACAGTGTCCCAGTACGTGGGTTTGTCGTGTGGTATCTAAGAATAGTACCACCACCTTTTATCTCACGGGAAGTCGTAAGAGTCGACGTGGAGAAATCCTACCGGATGATGGGCAGCAGCGACATCCTGCATTCTGGCTGAACTGCGATCACCAACCTGCCTGCCCAGCGTGCTGATTATGGGCAAATAACCCCAATGGTATATAATCTATCGGGGAGGCCAATGTTCAGCAGTGCACTTGATATGATGACTGGCCACGGGAAGGTTGTTTAATGGCGATTGCCAACCAGCAAACGTAGAAGGGCGGCCTCTCACCCGATGGACCATGATCTCAAGGCGGTCTGATCCCACCTTATCTGCATTTCACAAAACCTGACCTCAAAAAACACTGCTTAACTTACATTTTCTACCTCTACCGCCATCAGCGCGGCTTAACACGTTAAACGCCAGCGGTCCCAGACACAATGGAATATCTATTTTTTGTCGGTCACTTGGCGTTTTAAGACCTTATTAATAAATAATTCCGTGCTTCGGAAGGCACGTTAAGCCGTTGGTTCCGGTTATCACTAAATGTGGTAGTCGTTAAGCCATGTTAGACGCCTAATGGGCGGCTTGAAAAATTCCAACAGCAGGACGCCATACACCTGCCTCCGTTAATCCGCACTGGGTCCGCGTGGTGGATTATGACCCAATACCCTCGCACCTTGGTATGTGAGAGGAGGCTCGTGCTCAGTAGTGGGACGTTAATGGGCTGTGATGATGATGATGATGAAATAAATAATTAATACATAAAGTACATTAAAATCTCACGTCTGAAGCCGTATATGACCTCTGCATTTCAGCAGTAATCATCATCATCATCATCATTTTAGACATTTGAAGTCCTGTACTGCTGAACATAGGCCTCCCCAATTGCTTTCCACGTAGATCGATTCTTTGCCGCCTGCATCCATCGGCTCCCCGCCGCCCTGATCAGATCATCGGTCCATCGCGTTAGGGGCCGCCCTCTACTACGTTTGTACGTTCGTTTCAGCAGTAATACTGACCTTTAAATTCATTCATCATCACAGCCCATTAACGTCCCACTACTGAGCACGAGCCTCCTCTCACATATCAAGGTGTGAGGGTATTGGGTCATACTCCACCACGCTGACCCAGTGCGGATTGGCGGAGGCAGGTGTGTGGCGTCCTGCTGTTAGAATTTTTCAAGCCGCCCATTAGGCCTCTAACATGGCTTAACGACTACCACATTTCGTGATAACCGGGACCAACGGCTTAACGTGCCTTCCGAAGCACGGAAGCGCTCGATATCAAATGATAGATGATAGATAGATAAACTTTTTATTGCAACGAAAGACACACATACAAAAGGAGTGGCGCGGGACGCGGCTGCGATACCGGTCGTGATTTTGTACGATCCCGTGTTTTTTATGATTTATATAAAGTAAAATCGCTATAACTAACTTTAAACTATTGTCTTTGTGCTCCTTTGATCTTATCCTGTCGGATTGTGCAGTTTGTTTGGTGTATTGTGATTAGAAGATCATTTAAAATCGATAGAAAGAATTAAATTCTGTGCGATTGTTACGGTTAACATAAAAAGTGACCTTGAAAACTGAGTCGAGAGTTGACTCATCGGTGAATGATCACTTACAAATATTGTCCGCTAGATTTCGGAATTATACTCGCACTTGTACAATATTTTCACCACTATCTGTAAGTGATTATCGGCGTAGCGTGCGGAGATACCACATACAGACTCACCATCCTCTTATCATTCTACGGGTGAGGGTTCAAACCTCGTGGGAACGTACGTTACAAATTAGTCTTTTTGGAACTTTTTGTCCTTTGATAAGACTTAAAATGTCAAAGGCAATGATCTGTAACGGGTGTAGAGGCGTTATAAATGAAAATAAATCTTTGACCTGTGGTGGCTGTAATTGTTACTACGATCTCGATTGTGCTAATGTGTCATACGAAAGCTTTGTCAATCTCACCGAGATACACAGACAGAACTGGATATGTGTTATATGCAAGTGTAAGGAGCCCAAGACTGACAATAAAGATACTCCTGTTCGGAATTCCGGATCCAAAATCACATTCCAGCGTGGAGGAGCTGTGAGGAGCCCTGAACAACCTATGTCTTTAAATGACACTGCGCACAATTTAACGGTCGAAATGACAGATATGCAAACTATATATTTGGAACTTCGCGCGTTTAGAGAGGAAGTGCGAGAAGAACTTAGAGAGAACCGAACACAGTTAAATATTCTCAATGATATGGTATCTGCAGTTATGGGTCGAGTGACTACCTGTGAGAATCGCATCACTAAGTTGGATGACCGAATTGATGAGTTGGAACAGAGGATTACTTCACATCAAGCCGACAGCGCACTTTCGGCTACGGTTAATCAACTTAAAATCGAGCTTAATGAACGCGACCAGGATTTGCTTCAGACTGATTTGGAAATTTCCTGCGTCCCAGAACAAAAAGGAGAACGTCTATCGCACATCTTTATGACACTGGCAATGAAGGTTGGTGTCGGTTTGTCTGAACAAGACTTGGTTAGTGTGATGCGCGTGGGCCGTGCGCCGAGCTTTGAAAACGATGTGTCAGCAGCGGCGTCGAGGCCTCGTCCTATAGTCGTTCGGGTAGCGCGGCGAGCAGTTCGTGACCAAATTCTACAGGCTGTGCGGGTTCGCCGTGGTGCCACTACAGAGGGCACGGGCCTGCCTGGACCTCCACGTCGGTTCTACGTAAATGAGCGCCTAACTAAAACAAATAGGCAATTATTTCGTAAGGCGCTTGATTTAAAAAATCGTTTTAATTGGCGTTTTGTGTGGACGAAGAATGGGCGTATATTCGCGCGTCAGCACCACGACAAAGACTCACCGAGATATGGCATACGTACGGAGGCGGACCTTCGCCGGGTTTTTGGAGAAAAAGAAGTTTGCGCTTCTCTCTCTTGTCAGTGATTACGTAGTTCTATTTGTTGTATTGTTAGTAAGATATAACGAATCTTTTAGGCGGTTTTATGTAAATTGTTTTTTGCCTCTTATTACTTGCATGTTTTTGTATTCGATACGTGAGTTTCTATATATTTATATAATGATTTTTTTAAATATTTTTAATTGTATAACATTTGAATATATTATGCTTGTAATACCTGTTTTGAAATTCTTGCTATGTCTCATTTTGTATAAATACTATAGTCAGATCTGCAGGGCTATATTATGTGATGTTTTTAACGGGTTAGGGAAATATTTTTTGAGTTTTAAGCTACAATGTTTTAAACACTATGTTTACGAAACGGGATTATGTAATAAAATGTTTGGTCTTGTCTTACTCTTAATAATTACTTTTAACTTAATCTGTGCGCTAACTTATAATATGTTCATCACATATAAAATTGTAAAACGTTATCACTATTCAAGCATAGAACATTGTTTCTTTATAATACCGACAAGTAGGTTCTTAATGTATTTTTGTTACTATTGTGCTATGTGTGTTCCAGCTTTGCAACATTGCTATACTTTTTATTCAGATTTTACTTTTTATTATGCTTTATTTTATTCTTTATGTATCTTTAATTATTATAATGATTCAATTTTTTTATCTTACAATACACTTTTAAATGTCATGATTTTCAATAATTTATACAAATTTACAATTTATAATTTATTAGACCGCAATTATCCAACTTATTTTTTTATACATTTTTCTTTAAATGGTTTTAATGAACCCAAATAACCGTTATTTTAAATTAGCTCTTTACAATGCGGGATCTTTAAGTACTGGCCATGATGATTTCCTTGTTGCGATGGACCGGTTTGATGCCGATGTTGTAGCCATTAATGAGACATGGCTGTCAACGGGGCAGGAGGCGCGAGCACCTGCTCCGCCGGGCTACCGCTTACGGAACGCTCCAAGACCTCGACATATGAAACGTGGTAGAGGTGGAGGCGTCGCCTTTTATATTAAAAAGTGCTTGCGTGTATGTTTCGAAAAACATCCTGAGGCTAATATAGAGCAGTTGTGGATGTCTACAAAACTGTGTGGACATCGTGTAGTTATAGGAACTGCATACAGACCTCCATGGATGAATGTAGACTCGTTTATCGATGCAATAACGGCGTCGGTTATGTCTTTTGGTAAATTCGATTATATAGTTCTCATGGGAGACTTTAATGTCAATATGAATGACAAAACGAATGGCAATTTCACAAAAATTTTACAATTCTTACAATGCCTAGATTTGGAACAAGTTGTTGATAGGCCAACTCATTTTTCAATAAACTCTAATTCTCTAATTGATCTTGTTTGTACAAATTGTAAGGTTAGAGATGTTGATGTTTCCAACATTACAGGATCTCTGGGACATGCCATGATAAATGTAAATCTTTTCATTAGAGGGGCCAAACCACTTCCTCGTATAATATCCTACAGACCTTTGAAGAGGATAAAGTTTGATGAATTTAATCGGGACCTGGACATACTGGACTGGGATACTGTTTCTCAGATGCCTACGGTTGACCAAATGGTTGACGGATTTAATACTCATATTTTGTCTCTTCTCGATAAGCACGCTCCGGTCACAGTGTCTCGGGTAAAACCTGAAAAGTCTCTTCCCTGGATAACTGATACGATCAGGTACATGATGGAGTTACGTAACAAAGCCCAGGAAATTTATAGGAATTCTAAATCAGAGGCTCATAAACAATATTATAAAAATTTGAAAAACACAGTTATTGATGCCATTAAAAACGAGAAACGTGCTTATTTTAATCATATCGTTAACTCCAATATAAGTAACAATAAAGCGTTTTGGAAGAACATCAAGAGTAAAATTCTCATTGATCCGAGTAACAGCGAAAGTATACCGGAAGCGATCAGCAGCCCTGACGAGATCAATGACCACTTCCTGTCGATTCCGGGCTCCGATGTTATGCCCATCTCCAAGATATCTTACTTTGTGAACAGTCGTTTCGATTCATCTATCCCTCTTTTCAAATTACACCCTGTTTCTGAAGTAGAGGTCTCTAGATATATTATTTCTTTAAAATCAAATGTGGCTGGAATAGATGGCATCAATAGGGATATGATTATACTCACTCTGCCAAGAACCATAACACTAATTACTTCTATGGTTAATAAATCTATTGTTTCTGGTATAGTCCCCTATCATTGGAAGAGTGCTATAGTAAATCCCCTTCCAAAAGTGACTCCGCCCAGTAGAATTGAGGACCTGAGGCCTATAAGCATTCTACCATATCTCTCTAAAATACTAGAGAGAGCCGTTTACGACCAGGTAATTAAATTTGTCGAGATGAATGGTATATTGCCGTCGCATCAGTCAGGGTTCCGTAAAGGACGTGGTACTGTCACCGCCTTGCTGGACGTCACTGATAATGTGCTAGTGGATCAAGACAAGGGACTCGGGACCTTGCTTGTTCTTCTGGATTTCTCCCGCGCCTTCGATAGTATTAGTATCCCTCTTCTCTTGGCCAAGCTGTCTTACTACGGATTTGATTCTAATACGGTTAGTTGGTTTGATAGCTATCTTAGTGGTAGATATCAATCTGTTAGGGTTCAAAAAGTAGACGGTCGGTATGAATCCTCGCTCTTAAAGCCGATCAGCCGAGGTGTGCCCCAGGGATCTATTCTGGGTCCGCTTCTCTTCATTATTTATTGTGCGGATCTCCCTAGGGTCGTTAAGAACTGCAGATATCATTGCTACGCTGACGATCTTCAGTTGTATTTGTCCGTCAAACCAAATAATCCTGGTGCCGCCGTGAAGGCGATGAACCAGGACTTGGATAATGTCGCTGAGTGGTCATTGAATAACTGTCTGGTGCTTAACCCGTCCAAATCTAAGCTGATGGTTTTAGGTACAAAGCATCAAATTTCTAAAATTATGACCAGTTCCGTAGACATAAAAATTTTAGGCACCAAGATTTCTATGGTTACCGAAGCGAGGAATCTGGGTTTGGTATTTGACAATCAGCTACGTTTTGATACACACGTCTTAAACCTGGCCAGGAATTGCTTTTATAGGCTAAAAATACTATACAAAATTCGTGACCAATTATGCGAGAAAGCTAGAATTACTCTTTGCGAGTCACTTGTGCTGTCGAGGCTTAACTATGCCGACTTAGTTTATGGCCCTCGTCTTCTGGGTAGGTCTCGACGTCTAATTCAGCGTGTTCAAAATGCTTGTTGCCGATTTTGCTTCAGCGTTCCAACCCGTAGTCACGTGTCACCTTTTTTGAATAGGGCTCACATGCTGAATATGGAGTCACGTCGAAGACTGCATCTTGCTTGTCTGATGTTTGATCTGACAACATTTCAAAACCCGCAGTATTTGTATCAAAAATTAAATTTAGTAAGGTGTAAATACAAATATGGGTCGGGTTCTCTCAGAGCTGCACGCGCTCCACTGGCGACACATAATCATAGAACGGTCGGGTTCACTGGCAGTTTCCGTCACCAGGCGACCAAGTGCTGGAACAATATCCCCCCTCCAGTAAGAAATATTCAAACAAAGGCCAACTTTAAAAAACAACTTAAAATTTTACTACTGGATAGGCAAAAGTCGGAACTTCTGCATGGTCACTTTGGGGACGGTGTCTCAGTGCTCGGACCGCCGTGATGTCATATTGTGTGGTAGAATTGACTTTGCTAGTGTTGGTAATATTGACTTTGGTAGTGTTGATAATATTGACTTTGTTTATTATAATAGGTTGGGGAAAAAGTCTTTTCGTATTTTTGTATGAAAAGTCAAGACATTTTTTTCAAAGTTTATTTACATTTATTTACAATATATATGTACCGTTTTGTTGAATAACTTTCTGCCATTTTGTGGGCAGAGACATTATCCCGTTACTGTAGAAACTTTGGGACTTCTGATCAAAAAAACGGGACAAATAGTTTTGGCAGTCCTCTCTCGAGGTCAACCTTACAGAACCTAAAGAATTCTGCAGAGACCGAAACAGGTGAAAATCTGAAGGCGCAAGGTCAGGGCTATATGGTGGATGCACTAGGACCTCCCAGTCGAACTCTCTTAATTTTTGCTGAGTGGCTAAAGATGTGTGTGGTCTAGCGTTATCGTGATGAAAGACCACACCCTTCCTGTTGATCAATTCCGGCCGTTTTCTCTCGACTGCTTCCTTTAATCTCATCAGTTGCTGGCAGTAAAGATCAGAATCGATGGTTTTGCCGGGCGGTAAAAGCTCATAATAAACAATGCCCTTCCAATCCCACCATACACACAGCATCACCTTATTTCGTGTTAGGCCAGGTTTGGCCACAGTCTGTGAAGCCTGGCCAACTTTCGACCACGACCTTTTTCGCACGTTCTTGTCGTACGTGATCCACTTTTCATCGCCAGTTATCAATCTCTTCAAAAACGGCTCGGTTTCATTACGTCTCAATAATGAATCGCAAATGAGTACACGGTTCATTAAGTTTCTTTGAGTGAGCTCGTGTGGCACCCAAATATCGAGCTTTTTTGTATAACCAGCTTTCTTCAAATGGGTCAAAACTGTTTTGTGGTCAATTCCCAGTTCTTCAGCTGCATCGTAACTACTAATATGCCGATCTTGCTCCACTCTTTCAAAAATGGCGTCCATTTTATTCGTAACAGGGCGACCAGAGCGAGGTGCATCTTTAACATCAAAATTTCCGGACTGAAAACGTTTGAACCAAATTTGTGCTACTCTTACTGACACTGCATCAGGTCCATAAACATCACAAATTTTTTTCACTGCTTGAGTTGCATTTTTGCCTTTTTTATAATAAAATTTTAAAATGTATCGAATTTCTTCATTAGATTCACTTATTTTTACGGAGAGAAAAACAAATGAAAAATAGCGGGAAACAACTTTTTTTTATTTTTTTCTTTTCTTTATAATGGAACCTTTTTAATGTTACCAAAACCAGCCAGACACAAATAGTACAGTCAAAAAAAATTTATAATAAGTTTATACCTACGTTATGCGAAAAGACTTTTTCCCCGACCTAATATATGTAGGATCAATGGTTTAATTAACTGTCTAATAGTGTTTTCTTTTAAATGTTTTTACTTTTATATAACTCTTTACCTATTTATAAACTTGTACTTTATATTATAAATTATACACGGTATTTTGGGGGCGTCTCGTGTTACTGTTTCGGCAAAAGCTGAAAATCAGTGTTTTGCTCTCTCAGAGCAAAAAACCCACTGAGCCGTAGCCATTCTGCAGCGCTGCGACACACATGCACACTATGTGAATGCTTTACTTTTAGTTTTTTTGTTGTTATTTATATTTTTTTTTAATTATTGTAATTTTGTTTTTATTGTTTTATATGTATGTGTGTCTTTCGTTGCAATAAAAAGTTATCAAATGCCACACAAACGGTCACCCATTCAAGGACTGACCTCTGTAAACTCTGCTGTACTTCGGTGATCGTTTCCGACCACCGAGCACCGCAGAGCTACGAGCGCTTCGCTTAAATTCATTGCTTGACTTTAATTATTTTTAACCACTAAGTACGCCACAAGAAGATTAGTTAATAAATAAATCTCACCTCTGAGGCGACCTTCTCTGCATTTTCCTATTGGCTGCTCTAGCCAGCGCATTCCGTTGTTCAGCTATAAATCTCTCAGCTGCATCTTCGATATCTGTCGCAGGTCCTAATTTATAAAAAAACTATTTTATTTATCTTCGTATCTGATAATGTTTCATTCATTTTTCATTTGCAATAAATAGTGCAGTTTCAAAGCAGAAGGAATTTCGTACATTGACCTATAATTAAAATCTCGCCTTTGAAGCCTCGGCATGTCAAGATGCGCAGGATTCATCACTTCATTTCAGCAGTATTTTTTGAGGTGTTTTCCTATGTGTATTAAGTAAGTATTTACAAAACAAAGGATTTATGTATGTTTATTCGTTATTTAGTATCCATTACACAAGTTCTTAACTCTTTAACAGGCAGAGCAAGTTGAAAATATTCATAGGTTTTGCACCTTAAGTTAACTGCATAAGGTTCAATGTATGTATGTGTGATGGTGGTGGATATATTGACCACTGGTAAAGGGTTAATGACACTTATCTTGAAACTAAATATTGAATCGATTTAGTTGTATGATTTTTTTATTTTTTTTAATTCGCTTCCGCGTAAATATTTTGCATCATTGCATTACGTGCGTAAGTAAGGTAAATTCTTGTGCCCTTGCACTTATATAAATATTGTTGTGACTACTGTAAAGAGAGTAAAGAGTTTATTGTACAAAATTCTTCCTGCATTGTGTCTGTATAGTGTTGACACGAATATTCGCCTACTTTTCGATATACGGCTACTTTTTTGATATTCTGCCGCATAATACATACTCAATGTACATACTGTAAAAGAAGATATAGTGACAAGAATTGAGAAAGGTATGCTTAGAGGGTTTGGTCATGTTGAGAGGATGAATGAAAGTAGATTAACGAAAGTGATTTATGATGGACAAGTGGATGGAAGTGTTGGGAGGGGAAGACCACGTAAGACCTTCCATGACCAAATTCAAAAAATGTTAGAGAAAGGGCAGGTCAAAAGTACCCTAAACCGACGGGCGTGTATGAGGAGGTTAATGAGTGTGAATGAAGCTAAAAGTGTGTGCCAAGATCGTAGCAAGTGGAAGGATGTGATCTCTGCCTACCCCTACGGGAAAGAGGCGTGACAGTATGTATATATGTATGTAATGTAGCGCCTCTTTCCAGTAGGGGTAGGCAGAGATCACATCCTTCCACTTGCTACGATCTTGGCACACACTCTTAGCTTCATTAACACTCATTAACCTTCTTATACACACCAGGGTACTTTTTACCTGCCCTTTATCCAAAGTCTTCTGGATAAAAATAAAATAGTGCTTTAAGTCTTGGCAAAGAATTGTACAATTATACTTTTTCGACCTACAGGATTTTCCTAATTCAGGTATTAGCCCGCCATGGTTTTCTTTCCATACTGTGTTATTTAACTACACTGTGTCAATCTTAGATTCCATTTTAGTATGTAAACTATTTCCAACTACCTACATTGTTTGCACTTGTCAGATGAATTTAATTTTTTTTATTAAATGGGTAGATTGTATTATTTTAAGGATACATTGTAAAACTATGGTGAGAAAATACATTTATTATTATTATTATTTGGTCATGGAAGGTCTTACGTAGTCTTCCCCTCCCAACACTTCCATTCAGAAAGAAAAACACACATATTTCACTCAAGATTAAATGTATTAATTACCAAATTCCAATCGTTTAGTTAGTAAAATTGATCAGTGGTAAGTTCTGATGGATAAAAACAAGCTTTTCAGCATTTGTTGTTAGCAAATGATTACGCTTTTCATCGTCAAAGATACTCGCTACTCCCGGGAGAACAAAGATAAACTTTAGCAAGTAACGAGAGGTTTGGGCATTGTATTATTTTTCGTTCGCTGACCACCAACTTGTAAGGATCAGCATTACGATCTATGCAAATTGTTTTGAATTTTTTTTTTTTAACTGACAAAGCGTGCCGTGTCGTGATATACTCGCAATTGAAACAAACACCCGCCCGCGATTTCTATGACTCGTTTCATTCTTGTTTAAGCGCTCGACAAGAAAGTACTTCGCGCCGAATATTAGACGCTTCAGCTGACACTGACAGCGCTGCTAAATATTCGGTATTCGGCCAAATTACTATTCGTGACAACTCTAGTATGTATTATAATAAAAAATAATTATAAAAATAAATAACTACATTAGTCGGCACGTAAGTTAAACAAAAATGGCGGTTGTCTGCGTAGGTACAATCATAGACTGGAGAAAGAAACGGACAAAAAGTGGCTTAACGCATGCGTGAAAGGCGTTGCTATAGTTACTTGCACCCCCCACGCCGCACTTCGATTGAAACCCGATACTGAGGTACTGAGCTATACAAGGCAATTGTTCAACTTATGTGCCGCAATTTTACTTATTATTATATTATTATGTTGTTGCCAAAAAAAAAGGCTATGAAAGAAAATATTGTGGTGCAAACAAAAACCATTAAATAATCAGTAATAAAATTAACCAAAAAATTACAATATCTTTGAATTTAATGCTTTCGTAAAAATATTTTTATACTATATATTTACACTATTACAGAAATTAAAACAAGCAGCAAAAAGATAAGTAGAAAAAGAAAAAAAACCTAACTAAAGATTCCTATTTTTAGGCTTTATATTACACAATATGTACACACAAGTGCTTAAAAGAAAAATAAAACTTTGTGCAATAAAAAACATGCTTAACAGAGTTGAAATATTATAATAATAAAAGCCAAAAATAATAATTAATATTTAAAAATTTCTATATTTTCTTAATAGTATTGGAAGTCCTAATTTGTTAATATTAATGCGCCCTTGCCATATGAGCATGAGTTTAATTGATAATGACTACAATAATAATCGACTTTCAATAATTATATAAACATATCCCGTTTTTAGGGTTCCGTAGTAAACAAGGAACCCTTATAGTTTCGCCATGTCCGTCCGTCCGTCCGTCCGCGGGTTAGCGCAGAGACTATTAACATTAGACAGCTGAAAATTGGTGTGGGTATACATATTAATTACGTCGACAAACCTGTAGAATAAAATTTTTAAAAATATTGTTTTGTAACGTACCTCCCCTACACGTAAAGTAGGAATGATTTTTTTTTCTCGAGTCTATCTTATCATGTTGGGTATCGTTAGAAAGGTCTTTCAAAAGTAATACGAGTTTCTTAACACCATTTTTCGATTTAGGGATCCGTTTTCGAAACATTAAGCTTTAAAGTGGAAAAAATTGATAGAGTTCAGTATCCGCCCCCCCCACCAGGTAAACGGTACTTTCAGAGTGGCTGAAAAAATTCACAATAGTAGTATATATAATGAAGTTAAAAGGAAAACTATCACGGCTAAGTAGGCTTTACTGGTTTTCGAGTAATGGACGACAATCAAATAAATTTTTGTATTAAATGTATTAAAATTTCATTCATACCGTAGTAGTGATATCTATCGGGGAATAGCTGAACCTGTTCATATAGCGACATTATGGCAAAGGGTGACTACGGAACCCTATATTGCGCGTGGCCCGACACGCACTTGGCCGGTTTTTTAACAATGATATATCATTATAATTTTCAGTTTTTTAACGACATTAAAATTACTTTACGTCTTTTTGGATCTAACGCGGAATAAGATACATCGTATCATTGTTTTAAGTTCTAAAACTGATGTCAATTATTGTCCTTGTGTGTAAAATAATAGGTGGAATTTTAGACATAACTACAGTCTGAACGAATACCTACATTCTTAAAAATATAATATGTAATTGAATAGTTACATACATTTAATATAATTAGTAAAAACATAATATATGTATAGTTGATTGATTTTTATGGTTGTTTAATTTCTAATGTATATAATTTCTATACATAGGTATTATAAGTAAGAAATCCTACTTATATTATAAACGTGAAAGTTTATATGTGTGGATGGATGTTTATTACTCTTTCACGCAAAAACTACTGGAGCGATTGTGATGAAACTTTGTAGGTGTATAGCTGCAATCCTGGACTAACATATAGGACACACTCTATCCCGATATTTCCACGGGAACGGGGAACACGCGGGTAAAACCGCAGGGCGCTGCTAGTGTGTCCCTATTTTAAATTGTGATACCCTTGCAGGGTTCATTTGAGGACAAAATATTATTTTTAAGACCTAATTATAGACCAAATGAAGCAATAAAGAATTATGATTATGATCTAAAGTTAATACAGGTTTAAAATTAGTGCTGTCACTTTTATTAGATAAAATTAAGACAGTGACAGCACTATTGACTAAATTACGAAAATACTTTGATACTGGCACATACTCTATTCGAGTGAATCCATGATATGAAAAAAAGAAAAAAAATACTATACAATAAAAAGCCTTTCATGCGTTTAGTTACTGTAAAATCTTAGTAAAGTTTATTGCGTTTTGTTACACGTTTAGCAACAGTATCTAAAAAACAACTTTAGGCCGATCGCTCACTTCAGTATACGCCGCTAACCCTTCGTACTAAGGGAATTAATTTTGGGAAATTGGTAGCAGAAGCATCATTATATCCTGCAGTACAACAAAGCCTATAAAAAACTTGTAATTCATAGCATACAAAAAAATCACGCCTGTTTTCCCTAAGGAACACGGAAAGGCATAAAAAAAAATAAAAAAAAATACAAAGATATTCATTTTGCTGGCTTTGAAGTCCAATTTTAGCCAAAGTAACTTATTAAATACTAGTTTTATTAAACTAGTATGAAAGTCGAGTCCAAAGAATTCTTGGAATTACCTGTGAAATCACCTGTTTTAATTTAGAGTTGACTTTTAATCATAACTCTCTCCAGAAAAAAAAACTAGCAGTCTCTACTTATTTAAGAATACTTTTAATCAGTACAGGCCGCAAATTATCAAAAAATTTAAAAAAAATGTTCATGCGATAACTATAAAAAATCGCGGAACCTGCGATGTGATTCAGGTACCCTAAGGTTGCTTGCCTATAGCTTGACAATCTTTTTATATTTATCATTTTAATATAGGGGTCGTAGCAATATAAGACCAATTAATTATTCTAAACCCATTCGTTGATAATATTAAGACTTTTTACTGTGTTGATGGACGGTGAAATTTGTCTTGTCAACCAAAATCAAGTGTATAGTAAACAAATGGATAGCCGGTACGCATGTTCTGTTGCGGGTTAGGTGTACTGAGTAGAGCGATCAGCCTATAAATTCGCATACAAATCTAAAACTACTAGTTTTAAAACACATATTTTCCTACATTTTTATGTTCAGACATTTTATGTAATCCAGGGAAATATAAGTTCATATATTTATGAAATTTATCGCTAAATTATAATTGTTTATACAAGAAAGCGTTTTTATGAGCAGCTGTTTACGATACTCTTTTAAAAAAATAAGGAGATTTTTACAGCTCTATATAGTTCACGAAGAAATAAAAACAACAATAAAGTACTTAGTTACAAATCTAATAATTTATGAACATGGAAATCTTTTATTTATATTCGAAAATATATTTAAATAACCGTAGACAAAAAAAGTGACTAGACGCGCGTTGCTAAGTTACTTGCAACCCCCCCCCCCCCCCCTCCCACGCCGCACTTCAATTGAGACCCGATGTGTTCAAGGTGATTTTTCAACAGCGAATTACTGTATAAATTATATATCCGGGGCAAAACACAAAATGTCTGAACAATTATATATAATGAATTACCGAATTTGCTCTCTCGCGTCGGGCTGAGAGGCGGTGTCTTATGTATTCTGGTCGGTATATACGTTGGCAAGTTTGGCATTCCTACAAAATAATCCAATGTTAGCATTACTTGTTATATTAGTGCCAAATGGTAGGGAACACCTTGAAGGAACTATACCACTCCATTTCCGGCCTGAGAGTAACGTAGAAGTCGATTTAGGGAATGGGAGGTCGTCTAGTTTCAATACATAGGTAAATATATACAATCACGACTGTTTCCCGAAGGGAAAGGCAGAGGTATTATAATATTATTTCTCCAACTATATATACTTTAGAGCATAATTATCGCACATCAGCAATATTTTTAAAAAGAAAATGTTATTTTCCGTTATTATCATAACGCAGAAATTGTAAAAAACAGATATTGAATAAATAATTTGTATTTGTTTACTAGTTTATAAATGTAATGTGCTTAGAAAGATTGTTTTGTAGTTAACATAACGTTATAAACAGCACAAAAACACAACGACTTTTTAGTATATTTTCTGTTTAAGTTCTAAAAAAGGTAACTTTACGATAATTATGCTCTCACTTGCATTGCATACATTCATAAGAGATATTTTACCGCTGAGAGCGACATGTGAATGCATAGCGAAGCGATTGATTTAATATCGCCATTTTATTTCTATCGAAATAGTTTTTAAAAAAATATTCTACAAAAGGAGAGCATGAGCCTGAAGTTATTTTTGTCTTACATTTAATTCAACAAGGAAAAATATTATTACATTATCTTGTAATCAAAGATATAACTTTGATGATGCAATAAATAAGTAATTTACATACATTAATCAAACACCCGCATATCTCATTCGGGGTTGGCAGAAGCCTTGCTATTAAAGTTAAAATCATTTATTCAAGTTTGGCTCAAAAGAGCTCTTATAAAGGTCAAACTCAAGAAACTAACGCGCCCATTCACTGCGGGCGGGAGATTGATCGTAACTGAATGGGCAATGAAAATCGTCAAGGTTGGTTTTTTATTTCGCCAGTTACAAATACTAAAGGTCTTATTATCAGTATTCATTGTATTACTTAGGTAACTACTTGTTTACTTGATGCAATAAAGATTTATGATTTATGACAAAACAATGACTAAAGTTAGAGCAGGATTAAAACTAGCGCTGTCACTGTCATCATCTTATCGAATGAAAGTGACAGCACTACATTATACCTGGTATAACTTTAGACATCGTTTTGTACTAAGTCCCTAAATATTTAAACAGTCTTAAAAACAAATACCGTGCTATTCTGTCACAAAAAATAAAAACAATAAGCTCTCTCTCTTTTTTATTTAAAAGGAATCTATATTGTTGAAGCCAAAGTTCACTTTTAGCACAGATATCTCTAGATGAAACCCTAATAATAAAATATTCGTTGGCGACACTCCCATGGTCCGCGCGGGTGGTGGGGGACGTAATAATCGATGACCGTTACACAAGGTACGAATTACGTTACGAATATGTCTGAAGATATCCCTAAGAAATATTTAAATTAGATTTTTTAAATAGTTATATACATTGTAAGTAATTTGTTTAGCTTGACGTCCAATAACTTTGCCTATCGGCGGACTCATCTTCACATGTTAATATCGTGCGCGTTTTTTACCTACCCCGCGCTCGTCTCTTACTACCCCCCCCTGCCTTTCGATCCTCGCGCCCGCAGACCATGGGAGTGTCACAGACGAATATGTCGGGCTATACACGAAATCCCATTCCTTTAATCGTCTTCTCCGACACCCTCGGATAAGACATTGAATTATTTAAAGATGCATAAATTAGCCAAATAAATCTTACCTTCTACCGGAGGCTGGAAAGATCCTTTGAAATGTGGATTGATCAACACTTTCTTTCCTGCCAATCCACCTGGAGGTAAGCTTGGAGGCAACTGCACAGGCAACATAATTACTTCTTGCTCTCTTTTCTGTGGGAACTTATCCATCTTGGGCAAAGGCAACCCGGGCAAGGGCTGCCTTATAACTTGAGGTAGGTGGCTCGGAGGCATTTCTCGAATGTGTGGAGGAAATGGTCTTTGATTGAAGTTCGGACGATAAGGAAAGCCAGGTCGAGGTCCAAAATTACGGTCATCCATGTTAGGTCTAAAGTTTTGGAACCTAGGTCCAAATCTTGGTTCGTGACGGAAATGCATATCGTGCATGTGACGTTCGGGGGATATATCGCTGCCCATTTGTTGTTCTAATCGGATATCTGGTCTCATATCCGGACGATTATCCGGATGATCTGGTCTCATGCCTGGATGCATGTCATGTCTCATGTCTGGGCGCAAATCGGGCCTCATGTCTGGGCGTAAATCAGGTCTCATGTCCGGACGTAGATCAGGCCTTATATCTTGACGCATATTCGGTCTCATATCCGGGGGCATATCGGGCCTTCCGTCTGGACGTAAATCAGGTCTCATGTCCGGACGAATATCAGGCCTCATATCCGGACGAGGCTCAGGCCTATTGTCTTGTCTAACGTCCGGACGCATGTCAGGTCTATCTGGGGGGAATTCCGGACGCATCACAACGTCCGGACGGAATTCCGGACGAAACTCCGGGCGTATTTCTGGTCTTGGTGTAGGATTGGGTCGAATTTGGGGAGGGGGAAATGATGGTCTATGATTGAAGTTCCCCTGTAAGAAATACAGTTTGGTTAGATAAACTTGTAATTTTGATAAATTGTTTTGTATGTGTTTGGGTGGCGCCCTGGATGGTTTTGATTCACAAATCAGCCCGGCAGATGGCGCTGCAGAACCTAAATGTCATTCATGACAACGTCTGTGGGGTCTGCTAGTATTTTATAAAATTTAAAGCGCTTATAGCTGCGCGGTAAGTAAGAAAGAAAGAAATAAAAAATATTTATTTGGCTTTATTTAAAAACCAACAGTATACTAGATGATCGGAACAGATCCCAGAGAAATTAAAGTAGTATTCAAAGACAGTCTTTAAATTGTGTACGGTTCGTGTAGAATTTCACTTCGAACGATTTAATACTGCAGAAGGCACGCTAAGCCGTTGCTCCCGGTTGTCATAATATTTGGCAGTCAAAGATAAGATAAAATTCGAAATATTTAAGCAGTAGGGCGTGGCTTAATGTGGTCATGCCTAGGTAGTAGGCGTGGCTTAATGTGCCCATGCCTAGGTAGTAGGCGTGGCTTAACAGCTCATTGCCTAATAAGAGCCTGGCTATCTGAGCCCGTTCTAATTGGGCATGGCTTACTGTGCTAGTGCCCAGTAGTGGGACGTTAATGGGCTGTGATACAAGTATATCGACAAGGTATAGTTGATATATAAGGTTTAGTCGCAAAATGTCCTTTTCGCAAAATATCCACCGGTCTAAAAATCTAAAAAGAGCCTAGTAGGTTAAGGTTTTTTTTATAACCCCGTGTAGCATTACTTTTTTATTTAGCAATATTGTATGTTACTTCTTGTCAACAGATGGAGTTGACCGTAGTTAGATTGCGGTATAGTGGTCAGTTTATATGGGTCGCGTAACAATTTATTTATCACAAGCTTTTGCCCGCGACTTCGTTCGCGTGGAATAGTGACTTCCGGCAGATTTTTGGTTTGATCCACATAGTTCCCGATCTCGCGGGATTTTTGAGAAGTTTCCGCTCCCGCGGGATTTTCGGGATAAAAACTATCCTATGTCCTTTCCAAGTTCCAAACTATGTATATACCAAACTTCACACAAATCGGTTTAGCAGTTTAGGCGTGAAGAAAAGACAGACAGACAGATTAGAGTTACTTTCGCATTTATAATATTAGTTTGGATTTGGGAAACATGAAATATAAAAAAATAATTAGTTTAAAAGTAATTACCTCTAAACATGATACTAGATGGCGTGGATTGAAGCTAGATCGTGGTATTAAAATGATTTTCTGATTTCATAAGGCCAGATTATTAACGGATTTATATAGGACAGTTCAAGAACATATTTATGGTGGTTTCATTTAATTTACCTACGTTTAGTTCAACCAGTAGTTCAACTTTTTTAACACCAAGTGAAAGCAACTCAGTTTTTATACTACTAAGATTTGAGAAATAGAAGGGGGAAATGCGACGAAATCACACAAAACTTACCCTATGCACATTATTCCTCCTGTATGGATGCGAGTATCTCGGTTGGAACTGCGGGTTCCTCCAAGAAGTTCTACCACGTCCGGGATATCCTCCGCGAGGTATGAACACTTTATCTGGAAAAAATCGTGGACAATTTACGATCACCCGTCATATATGCCGTAGCACCGACCACCGATGGGAGAGGCGTGTTCAGCAGTGGAGACCACGTCTCGGTAAGCGCAGTGTAGAGGTGTGTATAGACTACAACAATTTCTGAAGCATTTCTGTGTAATGTAACGTTCTTACGAATGGTACAATACAGGCAAAAGCTCAGTTTCCAAAGCATTACCATGTAATGTAACGTTCCTGCGAATGCTCGGCGTTGTTACGGGTAAATGCGGACCGCGTGCGTCTTTCGTCCCTCTCCCTCCGCGTCACCCCGCAACCGCGCATCGCCCGCATTCGTGGCTCGACGAAATGTTACACAATACACTCGACGAAATGTTACATCAATATGCTCGACAAAATGTTACACCAATACGCTCGACGCAATGTTACACCAATATGCTCGTTGGTTTATAACAAAGAGGCGAGCGTGCTCGACGTTTAGTTCGTAAAAGGATGATACTCTAGAACAGGGTTTCTTAAAGTGGGGTCCATGGACCCCTTAGGGGTCCGTAACATGAGTGTCAGGGGTCCGCAGCAGCTCAATAAACATTAATATATTTATCAGAAAACTGTGCAGTAATAAGTTAACTCACGCATCGCTTGTTTGATCGCGTCTGTTAAAGTCTGTTTGCGGGTATATGTACTACGAACATAGCCAAATCTCTTGGTGAGTTTTGGTGTTCTTTGAGTCATGCTTACCCAATTCTGGTCAAACGAGCTATGTCCGTTCTGATACCATTTGCTACTACATATCTTTGTGAGGCAGGATTCTCGGTTCTAGTGTCAATAAAAACAAAAAATCGCAATCGATTGAATGTTAAAGATGACATGCGCCTTGCCTTATCGAAGACAAGTCCACAATTTAACGTACTCATTGAGGCCAAACAAGAGCATCCTTCTCACTAATTTAGTTTTGTTTTACCTAATTCAGTATTAGTGCCTAAGTGTAAGTAAACTACCAATAAAAGATATTTGTGCAATAAAACTGATTACTATATAAAAGGTTTTTTTTTTCCTAAAATATTCTTTGACAGGGGTCCGTAGAGGTTTTTTAATTCAGTTAGTGGTCCGTGACTGCATAAAGTTTAAGAAACCCTGCTCTAGAACATATCATAGACCGGCTCGTTGTTCTGTTACAAGTAAATGCTGTAGTCTATACTCACCTTACGACACCCTCCGTTTAAGTAGAGCAACGACAGACACAAAACGGCGCGGTTGGAGGCGAAGAGCTGAAGATCGAGCTCAGTGGCGTGCCATTAGAGAGGCCTATGTCCAATAGTGGTCAAATGTAGGCTGATGCTAATGAATCTAAGTTCAAAGTCGCCCAGCATACAAATGGCTATGCTCGGAGTATTACTTTGTGATAGACTCGCAAAACGACTTAGCAAGACGGATTTGCAGGACGAAGTGGCAGTGTGCGGCAAATAGCAAGAAGGACCAAAGACGGAAAGTGACCGCGAATAGAATAGATCTTTATTGCTAAGACTGTGTACATTTTGCTGGTGTTCATGCATTACATTAGTAACATCAGTTTACCCGTTGCGGACGTGCAATTTATATAACTTACAAATAGTTACTTAATTCGTACAAAAGTATTACTACTCAGTAGTGAAATCAAGATAACGGTCAATATATTATCACCAAAAGTCATAATCACCTATTCAAGCCAAATCTATAAAACTCATAAGAAAGTTAAAATTAAGAACTTAAAAACTAGCGCCCATTCACTGCGGGCGGGAGCTTGATCGCAAAAGAACGGGCAAGAAAATCGTCAAGGTTAGTTTTTTCTCCCGCCAGTTACAAGAAAATGTAATTAGTAGTAAAACTATTTGACAAGTCTACAAAAACTTGTGTTTTGCAGTCACTAGATTTAAAGGGAAGGTAGAAATTGGTAGAAACCAAAAAAGGGATTGTTGTGGAGTATGGTCAGAATCCTTCTCACCCTGATTCGAGAAGGCTCGTGCTCAGTAGTGGGACATTAATGGGTGAGTTGATGATGAACAAGGAATAGGTAATACTTGTAACATTATAAAACTAAGATCACTTACGAGACACGTAGACATTTAATTCAGCGGGTCTAGGTTTCAAACCCTGGTTGATCCTACGACTTTTCGAAGTTATGTGCGTAAATGCGTATGTTGGGTATACTCAATAAGGTGAGGCGGTTTTTCACTCCCGAGCATTGCTGTTTGTTGTACAAAGTCCAAATGTACAGGATATAGTCATCATGACGTGTCACGTAAAAAAAAAAAACTTTCTTGCTCTGTGCCTCGGGAAGCACGCTAAGCCGTTGGTCCTGGCTGGCTTGAACATCTATGGCAGTCGTTATTAGGAAGTCAGTGCCTTCTTACATCCTGACAGCTGGTTTAACCGTAGAATAATGTTTCCCTCTGGGTTGTGAAGGTCAGATGGTAGTCGCTCTATGTACTAACTGAAGGTCAGCTAAATCTAGTTAGATTACATAGATAGATAGATATACTCTTTATTGATCAAAAAACTTAAAAATTACAGATTATAATATTTTTTTAAAAATATTAAGGCCAATCTAGGCAGTCTTATCGCTAAAAGCGATCTCTTCCAGACAACCCGACGCAAAGGAGAGAACAGGAAAACAGTAGGCAGAGCACGTGATTAGTGAGCAGACCCTAGGCCCTAGGCTTAAGTCTAGGGCAATCAAGATAATGCTAGGATATGATGATGATGGCTTACCAAGGCTATCAGGAATATCCCTAACTTGTGGAGTTCGTGGTCCTCCAGCCCTTTCAGATGGAAAACGTTCGCGTGATAGAGTTGGCTCACATGCTGCAAATATAAAAGACAAAATTCAAAAAAAATATTCAGGTTTGGCTCAATAGAGCTCTTATGAATGTCAAACTTAAAATATAACGCGGCCATTCACTGCAAGCTTGATCGTAAAAGAACGGGCAAGAAAATCGTCAAGTTTGGTTTTTTTCTCCCCCAATTACAATATTGCATCATACATGATATCACGCCTGTTTCCCGAAGGGGGTAGGCAGAGGCATATTATAGGCCCATATTGTTGGTCCCACCTTATAGGTGGACATTATTAATAGGAGAACTTCGCCATAGCCTCGTCAGTTGATCGGCAGGTGCACTACTTGCAGGTAAGGAGACTGGTCTCCACCTTGTCGTGGTGGGGGGGCTGAGTACCTCCCGGTAGGGCGCAGGAGGCGCTAGGGAAAAGGTAACACCCAGAGACCGACGACTCTGGGTGCCCTTAGAACTGACTACCGGGGGAGAAACTAAGAGGGACCTGTGGAGGGCGCAGCGGGCGGGCCAGGAGGGCCCGTCAAGCTGCGTCAGGGGGGTCTTAGGCAGTGGGAGCAGGGGGCCCTTGCTGTCTAACGACAGACCCTCCGAGAAGTCGGCCACACACGCTATGGTTGCACGAGGAGGTGAAGGGGCGCGTCCATTGCGCCTCTCTGAGGAGGTCCTCCCGGTTTTGGTCCGGGGGACGTTGGCCGCAGGCGGGGTGTCAGAAGCTGCAACCCAGGTACTGGCCCCCGCCTCTTTCTCAACAAGCGGCGGGCGTCGTCGGAAGATTTTTAGTGGGTATTGCTGCTGGCAGGCGCGTCTGCCGGTGGTGAGTCCCACACCCCCTTTCGGTCCCCCTTTGGCCGGAAGGTAGTGCGTAAACGCATTTTGTTACCGACGTAAAACAAAAAAAAAAAGGTAAGGCAATAAGGCTTGGGCTTCTCAGATCTTGGTATCCCCTATACACCTTCCACACGGTACACGCATTCAACATTGAACTGTGTCGATGCTGCTCAACTTCTGTGACTGTTTCCCAATGGGTTCCATATATCTGGCAGAACCTTGTTGCTTCATAGTTTTCTTCATAATCTTATATAAACACATATTTTTAAGATATACATTTTTTCTCACAGAGCGGGGGCTCGGAACTGGCACTTAGATTCACTAACACCAAATTTTTATTTATTTGCATGTAAGTGAATCTAAGCTTCGTGATTTCAGGGTATTCATATTTTTTTTAAATGTATTTCTTGTTTTGACGTTTTCAAGTGCTATGTAATAGTTTATGAAATAAAGAACTTTTTACTTTTACTTTACTTTTACTTTTTGTATACAGTAATAACCCGCTTTACGCGACCCTGTTAAGCCCTGTTTCATTATAACGCGAATTTCAAATGTCGCGCTCAAATGCCTAATATATACAATACATATAATAATAATGACCGTGTCTTTACCGTGTATCATTCAATTAAAAACAGTGTTGGGTGTGAATGTATTTTACAAGAATAAAAAAAAACGCTTCCCAAAAGACAATAGATGTATTTTGCCATTAAAATTATTGATAGTTGCATAAAGTATTCTTAGAATTTAAGTAGTTGATAACATTTATTCCAATTTTTTTTTTTATTTAACTTTGACCATGTGTAATCATCATAAGTTTTAATATACACAAATTTCAGTTAACGCGATTTTTTCCGGATCGTATACCTCGCGTAAAACGGGGTATTAAGTTATTTGTTATTAGGTTAAACATTTAGAAATAAAAAATTACCTGGTGGTAATAATTAATGGAGTCAAACACTTATAATGGGGCTATTTTTGACCTCTTGATTTTAAGTTAACTTGAATTTTAATGTAATATATTAAAAATAATCAATGAACAAATACTCACTTGGCATTGCAACTGGAACATCAGTAGGCACTATCTGAGGTGACTCAAGTGGTGCTGCCAGCTGAAAAATCAACCCAACAACGTTTTTTAATATCAAATCGCATTTTTCAATTTAAAAAATCAAGGCACGTAAAAAGTTTAAGCGTAAAGTTACTCTTTACTTAAAAAGTTATGATGATGGGTTAGATTTCCACTCTTTCTTGATCAGGGTGGTTTTTATATTATGTGACAGGCAAGCAGTTGCTACAATTGTTTTTCCTGACACGGTTGTACCATATAGTGACTAATAAATATAGGAGATTGTTATCAGCGCTCTCTATACAGCAGACTGCGAATAGTTGTAAGGTTTGTAAATAAATATATACACTCTCTGGACTCTGAGTACTCATTATCTCCGAACACAACCTCAATCTAATTTTTTGACTTAATTCATAATAAATAATTTTATATACCTACCTAATATTCCAATATGACATTTGTGTACCTTGTAAAAGGTGAAAATATAGTGATATTCTAATTTTATTTGTAACCTATATTTCACAAATAAAGGAATTCTCTATTCTATTCTGTAAATGATAGTGCAAGTATACAGATTATCATTAAAGCCATATAAAGTCTACTGCTAAACATTAGCCTCCCCAATTATTATTTTGCGGATATTTGCCAGTAATCAGCACACTGGGCAGGCTGGTAGGTGAGTGCAGTTAAAGCAAGTACGCAGGATGAAGCTGCCCTTCTTCCAGTAAGATTTTTCTTTGTTGACTCTTATGACTTCCTTTGAGATAAACTATTCTAGTCTGGCACCACACTGCACAATATCCAGATTATTGTAATATAATTTAGTATAATGATAATGATCTCCGAACACAACCTCAATCTAATTTTTTGACTTAATTCATAATAAATAATTTTATATACCTACCTAATATTCCAATATGACATTTGTGTACCTTGTAAAAGGTGAAAATATAGTGATATTCTAATTTTATTTGTAACCTATATTTCACAAATAAAGGAATTCTCTATTCTATTCTGTAAATGATAGTGCAAGTATACAGATTATCATTAAAGCCATATAAAGTCTACTGCTAAACATTAGCCTCCCCAATTATTATTTTGCGGATATTTGCCAGTAATCAGCACACTGGGCAGGCTGGTAGGTGAGTGCAGTTAAAGCAAGTACGCAGGATGAAGCTGCCCTTCTTCCAGTAAGATTTTTCTTTGTTGACTCTTATGACTTCCTTTGAGATAAACTATTCTAGTCTGGCACCACACTGCACAATATCCAGATTATTGTAATATAATTTAGTATAATGATAATGATACCATTTGTTTTTTTAGAAATTTAAATAATCTATTTTTTTATTCATTGAAGTTGAAGGCCAAGTCAATATTGGTGTATTTCGTTCTGATTATATAAATAACATCAGCTTTCCACTCATGTATATTATAACTAACATTATTAACAATTCCTCTAGTGAGTACAGGCCTCATTTCACAAAACATTTTAAGAGGGATGCTGGTGACAATAAATCATATTGCTTATGGTGGAGGCAAGTGAGGTGTCCTGCTGTTAGAATTTTAACAGATAATTTGTCACACACCTCCCTCTGAAATAGGTTTGCTTAAAATTGATTAAAAGAAAGATTCTTACCATAGCAGGTGGCACAACAGCCACCTCAGGCTCGTATACCGGAGGTTCATATGGAGCATATGTAGGGTGGTGATGTACATTTTCTGGTGGGTTCTGTACCTCCACCGTAATGTTGGGTACCACACACTCCAATTCCAGGGGTGGGTGGTATGGAGTTGGTTGCTAATGGTAGGAAAGAGAAAAAATATATTAGGATAATCAAAATGTTTACATAAATACATTCGTGCCTGTTTCCCCGAAGAGGTAGGTAGAGGCATATTAAACGCCCACACGTCGCCGATTATATAATTGGTCCCACGTAATAGGTGGCGAGCCTATTGCCGCTTACCGGGCATTTTTATGTTCGCCAGAACCTCATCCGTTGATCGGCAGGTGCACCACTTGCAGGTGAGGTTGGCTTCAGCTCCTTAGGTCTTGGTAGTATCCCTATACACCATCACTCAAAATGTTTAATTCATTTAAAAAAACACTAAATATGTCTAACTTCTAACAAACTCCTAGCTGTAATCCAATGGAACTGATGTCAGGTACTTAAAGGTAATTCAAACATTAACTAGTTCAACTAACAAAAAACTTGACAACCCTAATTGCCTGATGGTCAGAATACCTGCCTCCCACAAAGAACAAATCTTTATAAAAATATTTTTACGGTCTAACTGTATTTAAGTATGATTAAATGTTGTCTAGTACCCATACCACGAGCTGGTGCTAGTGATATATTGGAGGTAAATTATAAGATTCCGACAATAACATAAAGTAAGTTTTTTTATATTTTTTTTCTTTTTATGTATATAATATACCGACTGGAACTCCCCTCTCCTTACTCTTGAAGTTGCGTACCCAACAGGGTCCACTATATCAATCTCGAAAATGTAAAACAACTATTTACACATTATACATACATACATTCACACCTGTTTCCCTGAAGGGGTAGGCAGAGGCTTATTATACCCCCAAATTTCTGTATAATTGGTCTCTTATAATAGGTGGTTAGATTATTGCCACGCACTGTAATGTTTGCCAATCTGGTCCGTTGATTGGCTTTGGTCTTAGTAACATCCCTATACACCCTTACATGTACACATTATGGTTGTGTAATAAATATTTATTACTTTAGACTACACAGATATTATTGATTGTAGATATTATTTATGTAATGGTTTTAGTGTGAAAGTAACAGTTAGAATTTCTCACTTTTTTCTTATAAAATTTAGCATTTAGAATCTTTTGAGAGCTCTTTGTGCTGTGGGTCAGGTGAAAATGAAATAAAGACCCTAGGTATGTACCATACAAACTATAAAACAATGAAAGCACTATTTAGTATTTATATGTCCAAAATAAACAAGCAAATGTCAAGTCTCTCAAAGGAGTCAGGACAGGGGAGAACTGATATGCCCCACTTTTCTTAATTACCCCAAAAATAGAAAGTTTCACCTAACTCACTCTTGGTCGTATGATATTCTTGTCTTGAGAGACTCCATGAGTCGCTACTTACTTGAGGCGGGTAATCCATTGAGCGAGAATACTCAACAGAAACTTCTGTGCCCCCATAACTGGCTCCGACAGAAGTTGGCACATTTTGTGATGAGTTATTTGTGTCGTAATCATCAGCAAGAAGTTGGTCTTCCTCATCATTGCCTAGGTTATAATCCGCAAGACTATGATCACCTAGGTCATCTCCTAATAAATCTTCACTGGAAATAAATAAAAAGGAAAATATACAAAACAGTCACATGTGACGCCAAAGTTTCACGCGAGTATACACAATGTTAACGCGCATATGCCACGTAATCTATAATATTTATAAACACAGACACATAATTTATTTGTTTACAACTAGCAAAAATTTGGCAATTGCAATTAATTTGTAACAAATAGCAAGAAAAAGTAAAGTACTAACTTGTCCGACATATTGACAACATTCATTCAATTGTTTTTTTTAATTTTTTCCCAAGTGTCCTCTTTTTTAGTTTTTTTCTTATTCTCTATGGTGCCGATGACATTTCGATAAAAGTTTGTTGAAGTATTAAATTCGACAATCGATTATAAGCGAATAGCATATATAGCACTTGTGTCCATATGGGTTGAAAAGAAACACTTATATACATAACAATTTTTTACAATGATAAAGATGCAATTTATAAAAGAAGTGAATACAAGTGGTTGTTCGTAATAATTATAGAGATGTCATGCGCAACAAATTCTAAGACAAATTTAATATTACAAGTGTCAGTTCCATTGTAAAGTTAGTTAAACGGAACTTTATATTAGGAATGTAATATGCAATGGAACAGTTGGTGACTTTTGAGAATCAAACAAGCTGCGCTCACTACAGGCATATTATAGATTACTCTGTGCAACAAACTTTCTGGCGGCGGAATATTTTAATATATTATGCAAAGGAGACACACTTGTTTTGGAAGGTCCTGACTTTGTACTGCTTTTAAATTAAAGAACATAAAAAAAATTATAAAAAACATTTTTATAGAAAGCTTCTCTATAGTACCTATAATATCACTTCCCAATTGCTTTGCATCTTGGGTTACCAACCGTATTAGATTCCTCGTACACGTATGAGATTTGTGGTCTTCCATACGAGGTACGTGTCCTCGTACCTCGTATGAAAGACCTCAACAATAATAACCTCGTACAATAATTGTGTACATAATGATTATGTACGAGATTTCGAAAATATCATCGCATCACACCTAAGACTGTTAAAACTAATGCCATCTATAAGAACTTTCAGAAACCAAATCATTTTGATCAACTTATTAACAACGAATTCAAGCGAATAGTCTTACAAGTTAGTGTGTAATGTTATTACCTATTCTGTGTAGTACAATTTTTCAACCGATATGGCGTTAATGTTAGTATTCTGGCACTCCGCCCCTGAGGTCGTAGGTTGGATTTGCACACAGGACAAATCTTTATGTGCATGCATATGAATATTTGTTCTGTTCTTGGTTCTTGGTGAAACTTATCTTTTGCCTAAATAATTGATGTAATTGTAGAAATAATTTATTTCTTATAAAATAATTGAATATGATGTATGAAAGTGTCTTGTTCTGAGAAATGTTTCAATGTTGTACTGTTCATTTCTCTACTAAATTGGCCTAATAATAACATATAAAGTGATGTTTTATTAAAATAGGAAACTTGTAATTTAATAAAAAGTCCTAACTTCAGTACATGGACCCGTGGTAATCCGACAAACATTTTGCTAAGCAGTATTGGACTATCGAATTAGTCGGATGATACGGAGTACTAACCGAAATCCCTTATAGTCTGGACTATTTTGATAAAGATTACCTTTAAGATTGATGAGAAAGATTTTTATAAAGTGCCGCGTTTAAGTTACAATCTGTTCAATCATGCATTAGCTTTATGTATAAAATTTTTCCAAAATAATAAATGTGTTCCTAGATTCAACAATGATAAGAATGACGGATCACAGGATGCGGATTAAACAGGGGCCGGTTTATCGAGGGTCTGTATTTCCTTAAGCCTAAATTTATGTTACACGACGTTTGCGATGCATAATATTAGGCTTATTAATAGTAATGGCATTATATAGGTTGAGAAGTTAAGTTTGTATTATTACAAAGTTTGATTAGCTTTCGTTTGATCACAAAAAAAAGTTAAAAGAAAAACAAAATAAACGGCTTAATGGCTGGCAATGGCAACCAGTGTTGCCAACTTAGCTACTTTATAGCTAGATTTACAATTTTTTTGAACTTGTAGCTAAACTTTTTAGCTACTTTTTCTAGCAACTATTGATTATGATATATTTTTACAAAGTTATGGTATCATAACTTTGTACAAATACGGCTACCAAGGGTAAAATAAGTATTAGCAATATACGATACGACTCACTTAAATCGGTGCGGAATAAAATTAGGTTCTATAAACAATTGGAATCTAGCAGTTGCTAAGTCCTAAAAAGGCAGTAAAACAGATCAAAACGAATGATATTATGAATCTTGCTGAAATTTTAGGATTCACACCAGAAAAAAATAGATAAAATAATGCAATAGTGGCATATTCTTCATTCGTTCAAATGGGTATAATCAAAATATTGTCTTCTTTTATTTGTGAATAAAGTAGTCACAGTATTAAAGGTAAGTTGATTAAAGTTTATAGGTGATTTATTAACTGCAGTGTTTTATTTCTTTAGTATTTTATTTACTTCGGAATTCAGCTACTTCTAGCTACTTTTTAGGGATAAAAAAATACTCAATCTAGCAACTTCCTGATAAATTCCTAGCTACGAGCCTTTGGTAGCTGTTGGCTACACTGATGGCAACCCTGTTTTGGATCTTCTTTCATTTCTGTCGTCTGTCTGTCAAATTGCCGCAGCAGTCCTCGTTAAGCATTTTATTTACAATTAATTTCAATTTATTTACTTGTTGTTGTGTGAAAAATACTTTAAAAGAGCAAGGATATGGAATCCGATGGCGAAATAGAATACTTGGACGAAGATGCCGACATTGTCCAACAGTACGTCCAACCACCAGTTGATTTACCAGCCTCATCTAGTGTATTAAAGAGGCCCGTTCTGGTCGAGCGTAAATTCAAGACTGTTAGAGCCCCAAAGGCTAGCAGAAAGAGGAAAAGATTAAAGACAGAAGAATCCGACTCGGATTACAATCCCAATGACGATGTATACGCGCCAATTCCTGCAGGTTCCAGTAAAAAAAAGAAGTCAGTACGGAAAAGTGATAGAAAAAGAAACGACACTCCTGTAAAAACTGTTAGCTCTGCACAAGTACAAAGCACTTTGCCCAGGACTGTCATGAATCGTAAAAAAATGGATATAAGAATACCAGACTATGAAGATCCTCTGTGTTTGCCAGTAAGGGTATTGAAGACTGCTGATATAGATGGCCACAGGCTGAAGCACTGGAATAATGCATGTCTGGAGCACTTTAAACAAAGTGATTCAATGTTTAGGCCAGAAAAAGGGTCTACTAAAGGCTCTAGTAGGACTGTAGTCCTGAGGAATGTTGTTCACAAAGAGACTAGTAAGTATTATTAGTATTAAACCTGAATATCCAGAATTGCAACTTCTTTAATATTACTCTTTGAATCTCATGTCCATCGGCATATGAATATACATGTTGATTTAACATTGGATGTACCTTCGTTACCTACAGTACTGCATGAACTACTTCTTTTTTTTTGTGTTTATTTGCGATCCGTTCTAATACTATACAAATTTGTTGTGTCCTGATGAAAGACTTTATTATAATTTATGTTTATGGTAATAATCTTAGAATATACCTAAGACTGTCCCGAATATATAATTAAAAACTAAATTGCACATTTAAATCTTAAAAGACATAAATGTAATGTTGTAAATTTTACAGTAAAATGGTAGTATTTTTTTCGGTCATAGATATAATAATAATAATAAAAACGTTTATTTGGTACATTACAAATTACATTAAAAATAAAAATTCTTAAAGCTAACAGCGTCTTAAATCGAAAATAGTACCAAAAAGGACTCCACTCAGCATAATAGGAATGTTGTTCCAGCACTTCGAGGCACAGTATCGAAAACTACCACGAAATGACGCAAATGGTGCTAAACACAAAATCTAGTATGATAAAATACTAGATTTTGTGTTTAGCACTCTCTAGTAGACAGTAATCGAATTACAAAAAAGATCTTTTAGCACTGAATGCATCTACATAAAAGGAAACTTGTGGAATAGTAAACCAAATTATTGGATTTTCTGACATTTACATCCTTTAAGATGACTGTGTGAAATATACAATTGTTTGAATAGCAAAAAAAATATGCATAAGTCAGCGTTACCATGTTACAGCCTACACAGACAGAGAATTAAAAATTAATATTCACAACAACAGTCTTCTAGCTTATTTAACTGCATAAGGTTAAAAATTTTTATCACTGCCCTGTTTAAAATTTACCAAAATGACTTTATAGCACTAGAAGTTTAATCTCTTGCTTGAATTGAATGCTTAAAGATTTATTTAACAACACAACTATTTCAGAAAACATAGAGACAGCTGTGTGGATGAAGACTTGCGTAGAAAACCAGGAAGGTGTAAAGAAGTCTGAAATATTCCAATGTATCCTGCCGAAGTACCGTGAGAAAAAGATGCTGTCAACCTTCAATGTGTATTCATCCAGGAAAAAGAATATTCATCATGTGAATGAAGTTCTCTTGACCAAGGAGGTCCATAAAGATGGCGAAGTCCTTGTTGCTTATAAGCCTAAGGAAAATTCAACTGCCGTGTATAAATATGCTAAAAATGATGAGAGGTATTTAACTTGTTGTATAATATACTAGCGGCCTGCCCCAGCTACGCACGAGTAGCATGCTAATATAAATAGTTACCTATATTACTTAATTACAGAATGTCCCTATATGGGCTGCCCATACCTACCACCTGCAACCATAATTTTTTAATTTAGCATAAGTTTATACGTTTGATATCTTCTAAAGTACTGATCGAAATTACATGATGTAAAAGACAAATTTAATCTATGTTTAATGTCGAAGCTTACTAAAATGTTTAATTGTATAAGAATTAAGTTATACATACTAAAAATGGCTTCATAAATAAGCCATTACTTGTAGTAATTAGTAAAAGATAAAACATGGTTATTGCGGGTTATTCTTGAGAGATAGACATATATCATCGCGGACTATTTTGTGAACTTTTGTAAGTTGTACAATATCGTAGTACATCATTTTGACCAATCTCGTAAGGTTTGGCCAGCGTTTGCAATAAAAGCGCAAAAAGTGAGTTGATTTACGACATCACATTAGAAATCTCAAAAATTTACAGTGTTCCACTACTACATTGTGCATGTATAATACATATAAACCTTCCTCTTGAATATATCTATTTATTTAAGAAAATCCATTGCGCTCTTTGAAAGATTTAAACATACATACACACATATAGCTATTGCTTTTATTAAAATTACATTTTACTAAAGCAATAGATGGTCATGAAGGCTCATGGTAAAAAAATACTTTGAAAGTTCTCAATAAGTACTTTGTTTAAAATGTTAATTTAGACTATGCTTAAAAGGGAATTCCAATGTAATGCCCTAAGCGAAATCATCATAAACTGCTACATTTCAGTTTTAGTGGTAGTTAAATCAGTAATTTTTATTTAAATATAAAGTACATGTTGCATGCTTAATGGAATAGTGAAAAAAGACGATTTTTGGGATATCACAAAAGAAGATCTTCTAAAGAATACTTGTACTACTTATAAGCGCATTAAACTGATAGTGATTTATTAATTAGTAATTTTGCTTGTGTATTAAACGTATGATTAACATTAATTTGATCTCAGCAAGAAATAGAAAGACTGTATAAGTACGTAACTTAAACCTGACCTATCTATTAATGGGTTGATGTTCTTTTAAGCATGCGATGTATGTGCAGTCTATCTTTCTTTTAATATCTACCATACCATATATTCATGAAAAAACAGTTTTTTTTTAATACTAAGCTTCCTTTTTTGTTTTTTTATAGTGGTGAAGATGAAGAAAAAAAAGTGTCATTAAAAGAGGTTGTTTATTGTAAGATCTGTGCACCTTGCTACCAAACTTCTTGGCGAGGAGCTGACAAGATTAAAGAAAAAAGTATGTATAGATGGGATTTTCTTGTACACATAGTAATTCAGTTGTGTATTGGGATCCTATCAAGATCTCATGTACCTGCGACATCCTAACCTCCGCGTGGTGCCCCTGCCGAGAACAGGGTGAGGCGCTGGCTAACGTAAAAGCTCCCAGTAAGCGGCAATGGGCACGCCACCTATTATGTGGGAATAAATATATAATTAGCGAAATTTGGGCGAATAATAAGGCTCTGGTGTATAGGGTTTCTACCAAGACCTAAGGAGCCCAAGCCAACCTCACCTGCAAGTGGTGCACCTGTCCAACAACGGACGAGGCTCTGGCGAACATAACAGTGCCCGGTAAACGGCAATAGACTCCATTTTTTATGTAGGACTATATAATTGGCGAAGTGGGGGCGTATAATATGCCTCTGCCTACCCCTTCGGTGAAACAGGCGTGAATGAATGTATGTATGTATGTAATAAGACTCTGCCTCCCTCCATGAGGGGAGTTAGGGGGGGGGGTAGCATGTACTCCCCCCCCCCAACTCCCCGAACGGGCGGGGAGTTGGGGGGGGGAGTACATTTGCGTCCATTACAATTATTTAATTTAATGTACAATTGTTTATATTCGCAAATAAACAATGGGTCCGAAATTGTGCCAAAAATTGTAATATTTCATCTGTTTTACATTTTGGAATGCAATAAAATAAAATTAACTCTAATCAAGCTAGCCTCAACTATTATTGGTGCACCTGTCGATCAATAGATAGTGTTGAATACAGACACGAATCTCCCGAGTGAGATTCATTCTAAGCTCGAGCATCCTATGAAATCAAGCCCAGGCTCGATACATACATTCACGTCTACCACGAAGGGTTAGGCAGAGGCATATTAACATAACTTCATGCCTGTTTCCAGGAAGGGGTAGGCCGACTTATATTATTATTATTTTTTTCTCTTAGGAAGGTTTACAGTCTAATTTCCTATTGGTTTACAATATATCCTTAATCCTATTGCCATTTATCTTCACAAGTATTAAAGAGATTATAGATACATTCACGCTTGCTATAGACCGATTATCCGTCTTATTATATAATTTAGCTATAGATATATATCGAGGGTTCCGTGCTCAAACCCGATAAGTGACAACATCAGATACATAATTTCTGCCGCTTTTTCTTGTGATATTATCAAATAAGTCCATTTCAGAAAAGAAGACTGAAAACTTAGGACTTCATAATCCAATAAGTAAACCATTTAAGTTTAATTTTTTTTAATTAACCGGTAAATTCTTTTAAGTACTGCTTTAAGCCCAAAAACGCAAATTTTGTCACTTATCGGGTTTGAGCACGGAACCCTCGATATATATATATACATTACTTGCTCACACGTAATCAGGGGCCTGCCTATTGCCTCTTACCGACAACTATAACGTAGTCGTTGATCGAAAGGGGAAACACGCGCAGATGAGGTTGGCTCGAACTCCTAAAGTCTCCATAAGATCACTATCATCATCATCATCATATCAGCATTTGAAGAATTTGCCTCCTCATTTGATTTCCACGTTGATCGATCCTGTGCCGCCTGCATCCACCGGCTCCCCGCCGCCCTGACCAGGTCAACGGTCGCTTGGGGGGCGCCCTCTAATACGTTAGCTGATTCGTGGTCGCCACACTATACAGCCCATATATATTAATTGTAACAATAGTATATTATTTTTCTTTACAGAAACATTGCAATGTCCTATTTGTGGACGGAAAGCGTTGAGTACATATAACATGCTGACCCATCTCAAGGCTCACTCCAATATAGAAGTTAGACAACACAAACGCGTTCTCTCTAAGGCACTCGCTGAGGTTAGTAAGACATATTAAAAATTTACCGACCAATATGGCGTGGTGGCTAGAATACCCGCTCTCCGCTCCTAAGGTCGTGGGTTCGATTCCCACGAAGGAAAAATCTTTGTGTGCATGAACATAAATGTTTGTTCTGGTCTGGGTGTTTTCCTATGTATATTAAGTGTGTCAAAAAAAAAGGATTTATGTATGTTTATCCGTTATTTAGTATCCATAACACAAGTTCTTGATGATAATTATCTTGGAGCTAAATAATTGATACTAAATAACGGATAAACATACATAAATACTTTTTTTTTGTAAATACATACTTAATATACATAAAAAATTCCAGAGTTTAATGGTCTTACACAGGAACTCTTTACCAAATTTCTTGGTTCAAGCGCTGATAGTCTGCACAGTATGTGGATGGTTCCTAAGGCCAGCACATGTTGTTCGGGAGAGACAAGGAGAGGGCAGGATGAGATCGAAAAGCTCCTCAGTACACTTACACTACCATAGTAGTTCCGGTAGAAGACACTGAGAGATGCAATGTCCCTACGTAGCTGTAGTTCCTCACGAGAAGCTTTGTGTTCATGGATACTAATATTTATTCTGGCCTGGGTTACTACTCAAAAAAAACTTTAAAACTTTTTATTTCATAAACTATTACATAGTACTTGAAATCGTCAAATTTATAATAATTATAAAAAAACAATTAAAATATAATTATACTAAAATCACGAAGCTTAGATTCTCTTGCAACCAAACAATTAAAATAACAAAAAATATTTAAGTGTAACTGAATCGAAGTGCCAGTTCCGAGCCACCGCTCTGTAAGAAGAACTGGCAAGAAACTCACAGGCTATGCTCTTTTTAATTGTCAATTGGTTAGTTACAATCTTCATTAGTCTGTGAAGCTATAAAATTCAATGTAATATAACATTAAACAATATTCATGTTTTAAGTCATTCATATTAGAATAGCCTGTATGAAACGGCAGTTTAATCCCAAGCATTTTTATCTGCCATATACTAGTATAATATATTGTTAATATATACGGTAAATATAAGGGGGCATTAGAATGTCACTTAATTAACTTCACGAGCATAGCGGGAGCTAACTTTGAAAGAAAAAAAGTCATATATATATATTTATTAATACAAGTTGCAGTAATAACATAAAATAAAAAAAACATTATTGCCAAGTAGTACAATATATATCAAAAATAAGTACAATATATCATCATCATCATCATTACAGCCCATTAACGTCCCACTACTGAGCACGAGCCTCCTCACACATATCAAGGTGTGAAGGTATTGGGTCATACTCCACCACGCTGACCCAGTGCGGATTGGCGGAGGCAGGTGTATGGCGTCCTGCTGATAGAATTTTTTTAAGCCGCCCATTTAGGCCTCTAACATGGCTTAACGACTACCACGTTTAGTGATAACCGGGACCAACGACTTAACGTGCCTTCCGAAGCACGGAAGCGCTCGATATCAAATGCCACACAAACGGTCACCCATCCAAGGACTGACCTCTGTAAACTCTGCAGTACTTTGGTGATCGTTTCCGACCACCGAACACCGCAGAGCTACGAGCGCTACAAGTACAATATATAATTAAAACAAATCTAGAATAGTAATTTAAAGTAGAACTGAAGTTGTATTGAAATGGTGCCCACTCAACATATTGCATGTTTAATGGAATAGTGACTTAACTCAAAAAACTCTTCTTGGGATATCACAAAAGAAGATCTTCTAAAAAGAATACTTGTCCTACTTGTAAGCGCATTAAATTGATACTGATTTATTAATTAGTAATTCTGCTTGTGTTTTAAACGTTTAATTAACATTGATTCGATCTCAGTAAGAAATAGAAAGACTGTATAAGTACGTAACTCAAACCTGACCTATCTATCAATGGGTCGATTTTCCTTTAAGCATGCGAATTATTGTCGAACATCACAGTGATGTCAAGACATTGATCTTCCGCGGGCATCTTTTCAGAATGTAATATTTACGCACACCAATCGATTTCAATATATCTGAAAGTACCTTGGTATATAATAAAAAAGGTTAATGGCTTTATTAGTCAAGATTTGTTATATATTCACACTCATTAACCTCCTCATACACGCCCGTCGGTTTAGGGTACTTTTGACCTGCCCTTTCTCTAAAAAATTTTGTATTTGGTCATGGAAGGTCTTACGTGGTCTTCCCCTCCCAACACTTCCATCCAATTGTCCATCATAAATCACTTTGGTTAATCTACTTTCATTCATCCTCTCAACATGACCAAACCATCTAAGCATACCTTTCTCAATTCTTGTCACTATATCTTCTTTTACACCAGCTTCAACCCTTATCACTTTATTCCTAATCCTGTCACTCAATTTCACACCAAGAATACTTCTGAGTGCTCTCATCTCTACTGCATTAATGAGTGTGAATGAAGCTAAAAGTGTGTGCCAAGATCGTAGCAAGTGGAAGGATGTGATCTCTGCCTACCCCTACTGGAAAGAGGCGTGACATTATGTATGTATGTATGTATTTGTTATATATTTCAGGTGTTGGACTATCATTACAAGTGCCGGGTTTGCCAATTGAAGCTTAACAATATCAAGTCACTCAGGCAACATGTCGTTACACACAGAGGTAAGTCAAATATATTTTTTAAGCTATTGCATAGCTTCTATCGCGGGCCTTGAGCGTGGAGACCGAATCCAGAAATCCCGTAACGAAAAAAAAATTGAACACCCCCCACTCCGACCGGCACAGCGGTGATACTTTATAGTTTTTCCATCTATCTATAAATAGCAGAACTTTTAATGACTTTTTGAAATATCACGCTTGGTTCTTTAGTTCAGAAACCCGCCTTTAGGTGGCATTGGTTGTATCGGCGTTACTGCGCATGCGTATTTTTTTATGTATGGGTAATACACATTAATGCCGCGCAGAGAAAGTATATATGATATTATATCTGTATAAATGTACATAAAAATAAATAATTATAATTGCATAAGTTGCTAAAAAATGCTATGCAATAGCTTTACCGCGGCAGTCTCAGAGTGCCACACGTCTTTTTTTTAAAGTCAAATTTAAAACGCTTTTATGAACGCCACTTGAGGTGATACAGGAATCCTACCATCATCTTAGGACCCCAAGTTTACCACGCCTGCAAGTGCAGATGCCGATCAACGGATTTTGCCGAGCACTGTTATGTTCGCCAGAGCCTCGTCGGCAGGTGCACCACTTGCAGGTGGGGTTGGCTTGGAGAGGCTGAGTACCTCCCGGAAGCCGGGAAAAGGTAACACCCAGAGACCGACGACTCTGGGTGCCCTTAGTACTGACTACCGGGGGAGAAACTAAGAGGGACCTGTGGAGGGCGCAGCGGGCGGGCCAGGAGGGCCCGTCAAGCAGCGCCAGAAGGGTCTTAAGCAGCGGGGGCAGGGGGCCTCTGCTGTCTAACCATGGACCCTCCGAGAAGTCGGCCACACACGCTATGGTCGCACAAGGAGGCAGGAGGGGCGCGTCCACTGCGCCTCTCTGAGGAGGTCCTCCCGGTTTTGGTCACGGGAACGTTGCCCGCAGGCGGGGTGTCAGAAGCTGCAACCCAGGTACTGGCCCCCGCTCCTTTCTCAACAAGCGGCGGGCGTCGTCGGAAGATTTTTAGTGGGTATTACTTGGCGGTCGTGTCTGCCGGTGGTGAGTCCCACACCCCCTTTCGGTCCCCGTTTGGCCGGAAGGCAGTGCGTAAATGCATTTTGTTACCGACGTAAAACAAAAACAAAAAACAAAAGGCTCTTTACGACTTAAACCCATCATCATCATAAGTGTTTTCTTTTTAGCTGTGAGAGGAGACATTATTAATTCTTATTAATATTAATTCTTAATGTCTCTCACTATTAAGAATCCTTAACGTAGAAATTATTATTTTTAAAACTTAGACTCCTTAATCTGGCCCTGTCGGTGCTGAAGAACGACCTTATATGAAAAATATTATTTAGTTCTTAGATGTTTGTATTTATTTATACTTTTGTTGCAGGTGTGGCGCCTTTTAAATGTGAAATTGGAAGCCATATGACCACGTGACCGGTTTAGTTGAATATTAAGATTCAGTTGTAAATAAATAAATAATATCGATAGTTGTATTGACTTGTTTTTGTTATATACTTAATAAATAAATAGACAATTACACCAATTATTTAGTTCGAAGATAAGTATCATTACGAACTTGTGTTATGGATACTAATTAACGGATAAACATACATAATTACCTTTATTCTTGATTTTTTTTTGTAAATACTTACTGAATATACATAGAACAACACCCAGACCAGAACAAATATTCATGTTTATGCACACAATATTTGTCCTGTGTGGGAATGGAACTTACGACCTCAGGAGCGGAGTGCGGGTATACTCGCCACCACGCCATATCGTACGTCATATGTGATGGTGTATACTGCCGTCCGTTAGCTGAAAAGCCGCTGTCAGAATGTAATTTCTGAAATATTAACTCTATTGTATTACAGCAACGTTTAAATTCCAAAAACCAAAAACTACTTATTGCACGTTAGCCGCATTTTAGCTAATGGACTGCAGTATAGGGATCGTGCCAAAATGTTAGGAGACCGCGCCAACGGCATCTGCGCGTGGTGCGAGGTTCTACATTACAGTTTCTGGTAAGCGGCAATAGGCCAGCCACCTATTACGGAGGACAAACTATACAACTAATGAAAAGTAATAATATAATAAATAATATATTTTTTATTTTCTCTCTTCACAAAGGTTTACAAGTTTTAAATGTAGAAAAATTAATACAAAAAAATATATCCTTTGTGAGAGACTGGAGTCCATACTAGGGAAACCCTGTGTTACGGAATCTCCAGGCCCCCAACTCGGAGTAGGTTCATTCGTAAACATAATAATCATTATTTGAGCAATTTTTTTTTACATTTACAAACACTGTTGGAGAAAAGAAAGTAATAAAACAAATAATCGCACTAAAAACAATTAAAAAAGGAAATAGAAAAGCAGAAACTCATGCAACAAATATGAAAAGTGGAAGTATAATACACAGTAGTAGGTACTAGTAGGTAGTTACACCTTCGGGAAAATAGGCGTGATTGTGCGCGCGCGCGCGTGTGTGCGTGCGTGCGTGCTTGTGTGTGTGTGTGTGTGTTTATCATGCACCTAACAAAATAGTGGGTTTTATGAATGACAAGGCTGCCGGGAAGTGACATGAATTGCTCCTTTCTTTCTTAAGATATTAGATGAGATATATGATACCCTCGCACCTTGGTATGTGAGAGGAGGCTCGTGCTCAGTAGTGGGACGTTAATGGGCTGAGATGATGATGATGATATGATAATCTTTTGTTATTAGATGTTGGTAGTTTTAAGAACAACAGCGGTAATCTTAATATTTCATTTCTCTGATTGTAAGACATGTAAGATTTTAAGACGTAATTTGGAAAAAAACCGAGATGAGTTTCTTGAGGTATTTTTCTCAATCTCGTTGCTTTTTGGAAGCCTCGCTAGAGTCACCGACAGACAGACTGACTGACGGACAATCCCCTCCCCCCTTAAGAATCACGACAGGCTTGCTGACAAATCCCCCCGAGAAGTCACCGACAGACTGACAAATCTTGAGAAAAGACCACAACAGACAGATAAACTGACAAATTCTGACAAAGAATCCATTTGCTTTTATTTCTTTATTATGGCACCGCCCACCTCTCTTTCATTGTTGTTAAAAAAAAAAATAATAATGTTGATCTTAAAGACAATAAAGCATATGTTTTAAATATTTTTTTATTTCACGCTTCTAGCTTTAAAAGTGAAGACTTTCCATATACATTTTGATCTCCTATGTCTAACACTTACAAGCCTATGTTCTTTCTCAGACTCTGGTTTATCTGTGTACCAAATTTCATTTTAATTGCTTAGTAGTTTTGGCGTGAAAGCGAGACTGACAGATACTTAGTTATTTTTGCATTAATTATATTAGTATGGATTATCAATTCAAAAATTGTTTGGAATAAAAATTAGATTAGTATAAGATTTTTTTGCAATCCGCCCAACTACCACCACCACTTACAGTGATAAGCCGGCTCAGCTTCTAGAAAGAAAGAAGAAAGAAAATAAATTTATTCAGTACAAATAAACATAGAAATTAAGTACACAAAAAAGCAACGATTAAATTTACACAAGCAAAATACAACATTTAACCATGTACTGAAACGGTGTCCACTCAGCACACTGTCGGACACCATAGGATGTCACGACGCTGATCTTCCGTGAACACCTAGGCATGAAGTGTTACTACGCGCAGTATTTGTAAAATGCATCTATTTAAATAATTAAAAATAAATTACAATATATAAAGTAGTTTGTGTAAAGAATGGAATACTATAATAAAAAGTTTAAATAAAAGTATTAAGTATACATATGAATATAATGAGAAAGAAGAAGAACGAATAGTAGTGAAATGCAGATAACTTAACCAAACCTAAGTAAGACAGTGATAAACTACGAATGACACAACACAGGTATAATATTAATCTTTTTGCGAAATCAGTAAATATTGTTTGTATTTCAATTTAAAAGTTTTAATTGAAGCACTATTTATCATTGGTGGGGGGATGTTATTCCAGCATTTCTCTAACTAAATCTTTCTCTAACTAATTTCTTTAACTTCTAAACGTGCCTCCTGAAGCACGGAAGCGATTGGTATCCAATACCACGGGGCTTTTTTGCAGGCAGTCATAAGTGGGTGCGCTTTTTACCGTGTACACCACGATTTACAGCGGCGATAGCCCAGTGGCGAGAACCCTTGCCTTTAAATTCAGAGGGTCTCGGGTTCAAACCGAAGTATTTGCGTAATTATCGCTTGCTCCGTGCCTCGGAACGCACGTTAAGCAGTTGGTTCCGGCTGTCGTGAACATCTATGGCAGTCGTTATTAGGAAGTCAGTGCCTTCTAACAGCTGGTTTAATTATAGAATGATGTTTCCCTCTGGGTTGCGGAGGTCAGACGGCAGTCGCTCCACGAAATAACTGAAATTCAATCAAATCTGGTTGAACCAGTGAGCAAGAACCCTGTGCCCTAAGCTTAAGTCTAGGGCAACCGGGATAATGCTAGGGTATGACGATGACACCACGATATGAAGCGTCTTCCTTTTTTGGACTGTAGCAAACTCTGCTTAACTTCGGTATTCTTTTGACCACATAGTACTGCGGAGTCACGAGCGCCTCGAATGCCCTTATCTACCTGTAAATTAATTACAATTATATCGATCCAAGGGTCCCACCCTTCATCAAACGTAAACAGATAGGGGATAGGTTCAAGAGCAGACAAATCCTATGTTAGGCCACGCGTTGCCATGGCAACAACATCTATAATTATACACAAAATATCTAAGTACAGTCAGCTTCAAAAAGTTTGTAGCACTCAAAGTTTATCGGAACACGCCCCAACGCTCTTAGCAATAGGGACGTGTGGCGATCTTTATGGAGCTTTCATCATCATCATCAGTCTAAGGACGTCCACTGTCCGCTTGTTGAGATACACCGACTGACTGACGTACAATTCCCCCCGGGACTGACAGACTGATAAATCTTGAGAAAAAACCACAACAGACAGATAGACTTCCTGGCGGAAAAGTGAAGCACGACGCTTTGCAGACGTCTGCAGTTTTGTTTTATTTTCTAAAATTTGTGATATTTCGAACTTTGATGTGTAATAACAGTGGATTATTAACCGTTAAGTGTTTGTGAACTTTCATAAGTGTTGGTAAATGAAACAAAATAGTGCAACAGCACTTTTCAAATACTCTCAATAAGTCCATGTGAGATCTCAGTATCCCACATTTACCATTTATCATCACTCATTCTCATTTACTATGAATTATATATTATTAATATATCACTTACTTGACACTGGCTAAATGTGCTAGACACACGAAGCCATTATTTAAAATAAAGAAAAGACAAACCTTGACAAATTCTGAGAAAGAATCCATTTGCTTATTTGATTTGATCTTAAAGACAATAAAGTTTTTTTGTTTTACTGCTGAACATAGGCCTCCCCATGGGCTTCCAATGTCACCGTTTGCAGTCATCTTGCATCCAACGTGATCCTGCAACCTCTATAAGTTCGTTCGCTCATCTTGCACGAAGACGTCCTACGCCAAGTTTTCTATCAAAGGGTCTCCGTTCCAAGAGCTCCAATGGCCGGCAGTTCTTCGTGCCCTTCCCCCTGCCACTTCAGCTTGCTGATTTTTTCAGCTATGTCGGTGACATTTGTCCGGTGACGGATCTCCTCATTTAATTATTATTATTTTTAAAGTTGAGTTGACACTTTAAATAATTTTTATGATAGCTGTTTAGGGATCCTACCTAAACCTAAATCTCAAAGCCAATCTCACCTCCAAGTGGTGCACCTGCCGATCAACGGACGAGGCTCTGGCGAACATAACAGTGCCCGGTAAGCGGCAATAGGCTCGCCACCTATTATGTGGGACCAACTATATAATTGGCGAAGAGTGGGTGTATAATATGTAACAGGCGTGAATGTATGTATGTATGTATTTTTTATGATTATTAAAAAAAAATAGTGTGTAAGATTTCAAGTAAGTGATTCCAAACTTTGTTTTCACTTAAACTTAGGATAATCCATCGATGTTATTATAAGATAAGAGCGGACTCCAGTCACTGTAATCTTTTTCATGTTAGAAGATACTCTTATTCTAAATAAATACTGTCAGTCTAATTTTAAAACTTGCTAACTTCAAAAATACAAAATTTTACTTTTTATGCCAAAGGTGTAAAATCTCCAAAGCGAGTGTATATGTCACCGTAAAATTGTAAATAACGTTAAAATAATTATAATCTATCCCGCGATATTGTAATCTGTCGAGAAATTGAGATCCGTAACAAACTGCTCACAATTTAACGCATTATTTTTCGATAGATTATAATCTATCGAAGACAAACCGTCAGATTGTAAAATGGCATGCGACAGAACGCACCTCGCGCTCTGATTGGTTGAACTTCATGTTTGTTCATGTAGATTATAATCTATCGATAAATAATGCGTTCAATTGTGAGCAGTTTGTTACGGATCACAATTTCTCGACAGATTACAATATCGCGGGATAGATTATAATTTAACGTTATTTACAATTTTACGGTGACATATATAACGCAGACTGTACACGTACAAATAGAATACCGTGAATAGCCAATATTCATTAAATATCTCTTTTGCATTACTCCGGGCTTTAGTAAGAGTTTGAGCTTTATGTTATAAGAATACGTTTGACAATGCCTTGTTTCCAATGTACCGGCATTGAGAACGGGGGATGTAATAATTAAATTAGTACTGATGCGTACAGAAAGGTTATGACAATGAATAAATAAAAATCTATATCGTTTGAAAATTGTACCTAAAATAATTATATGGTTGGTTGCATTGTCAAAAAAATATCTTTTTATAAAAATTGTAGCTACATTAAGTCCACTGCTCAATGTAAGCTTCTCCTTATAAACTTGAAATGGGGCCGAAGGTAGCCAGCCAACATAGAACAGTATTGACATACATACAATCACGCCTGTTTTCCGGAAGGGGTAGGCAGAGGCGTTTTATAGGTAACCTCACATTTTGCAAATTTTATTGTTGGTCCCACCCACGTAACAGGTGGCGAGCCAATTGCCGCTTACCGAGAACTTTTCTTTTTGCCAGAGCCTCGTCCGTTGACAGGCAGGTGCAGCACTTGCAGGTGAGTTCCTTAGGTCTTAATAGGATGTTGGTTGGTAATATATTGATGAAAGTATTTCGCCCGCGAGTTTGTGCGCGTGAAATAAAATTTTATATCTTATCGATTATATCTTAAATAAAACAAAAATGGAGAGCTAATGAAAGTTCGCGCATCCATTTTAAAAAATGAAGACTTTCCATACATACTTTGAACATAAAGTTAAGAACATTAAGAAAGTTTTCTGCGCTTTTATAAATTATTTAATATTAAATTTATTAAATTTAGACTGTAGACTGTCTGTGTACCAAATTTCATTTAAATTGTTTCAGTAGCTATGGCGTGAAAGCGAGATAGACAGACAGAGTTACCTTCGCATTTATAATATTAGTATATAATAGGTTGGGGAAAAAGTCTTTTCGTATTTTTGTATGAAAAGTCAAGACATTTTTTTCAAAGTTTATTTACATTTATTTACAATATATATGTACCGTTTTGTTGAATAACTTTCTGCCATTTTGTGGTCAGAGACATTACTTCGTTACTGTAGAAACTTTGGGACTTCTGATCAAAAAAACGGGACAAATAGTTTTGGCAGTCCTCTCTTGAGGTCAACCTTACAGAACCTAAAGAATTCTGCAGAGACCGAAACAGGTGAAAATCTGAAGGCGCAAGGTCAGGGCTATATGGTGGATGCACTAGGACCTCCCAGTCGAACTCTCTTAATTTTTGCTGAGTGGCTAAAGATGTGTGTGGTCTAGCGTTATCGTGATGAAAGACCACACCCTTCCTGTTGATCAATTCCGGCCGTTTTCTCTCGACTGCTTCCTTTAATCTCATCAGTTGCTGGCAGTAAAGATCAGAATCGATGGTTTTGCCGGGCGGTAAAAGCTCATAATAAACAATGCCCTTCCAATCCCACCATACACACAGCATCACCTTATTTCGTGTTAGGCCAGGTTTGGCCACAGTCTGTGAAGCCTGGCCAACTTTCGACCACGACCTTTTTCGCACGTTCTTGTCGTACGTGATCCACTTTTCATCGCCAGTTCTCAATCTCTTCAAAAACGGCTCGGTTTCATTACGTCTCAATAATGAATCGCAAATGAGTACACGGTTCATTAAGTTTCTTTGAGTGAGCTCGTGTGGCACCCAAATATCGAGCTTTTTTGTATAACCAGCTTTCTTCAAATGGGTCAAAACTGTTTTGTGGTCAATTCCCAGTTCTTCAGCTACATCGTAACTACTAATATGCCGATCTTGCTCCACTCTTTCAAAAATGGCGTCCATTTTATTCGTAACAGGGCGACCAGAGCGAGGTGCATCTTTAACATCAAAATTTCCGGACTGAAAACGTTTGAACCAAATTTGTGCTACTCTTACTGACACTGCATCAGGTCCATAAACATCACAAATTTTTTTTACTGCTTGAGTTGCATTTTTGCCTTTTTTATAATAAAATTTTAAAATGTATCGAATTTCTTCATTAGATTCACTCATTTTTACGGAGAGAAAAGCAAATGAAAAATAGCGGGAAACAACTTTATTTTATTTTTTTCTTTTCTTTATAATGGAACCTTTTTAATGTTACCAAAACCAGCCAGACACAAATAGTACAGACAAAAAAAATTTATAATAAGTTTATACCTACGTTATGCGAAAAGACTTTTTCCCCGACCTAATATATTTATTTGCTATTTGACAAGGTACTTAACGATATTAAAAAATCCAATATCAAACACTGAAAAATAAGCGAAATATAAAACACTTTTCCTGCCCATAGTACCCCTCCCACACCTCCCCGCCCCCCCTTAAATCTATATCAATAGAGCTCAAACATCCCCCGCTTTATAATAGCTCGTAATAAGAGACAGGTGTATTGATTGATGGGGTCCAGGTTCGTTGTCTGGCGGTGGCAATTCATATTTGATCGAACGTTTTTTATTATTTCTTATCAGACAACTCAAGTGGGGATTTTAACTTGAATTCGAAATCATATGTACTTAGCCACCGTTGTTTTTCAGATTATTAGGTTAGGTTTTATTAAATGTTCTGTTTAAATTTCTATTTTTATAAATAAATTATTTATCAATCAGCTAATTGCCATGCAAAGCATCAGCTAGTTGCATATGTGTCATGCAATAAATGATTTGATGTGTTAAAGCTCGATTTAACAGATTAATAATAAAATTTTTTTTTTTTTAAAAACTTGTTCGGTGATTGAATCCACTGTCTACGGAAGCAAGAATAGCTTTACCAATAGCCGCGAAACATTTTTTTTTTCTTAAATATGGACTCACTCGTTTAGAGTGTTTGCCAGTGTTAAGTAACTACATAAATTAAGTTGAACGTCAAGTAAAGTCCGGATTTCTTGGCGGGAAAGTGAAGCGTCATGTCTGTAGTTTTGTTTTATTTTCTAAAATTTGTGTTTTTTCGAACATAAATGGATAATATCGGTGGATTATTAACCGTTAAGTGTTTGTGAACGTACATGAGTGTTGGTAACAAAACATGCAACATCACTTTCAAATTCTCTCAAGCAGTCCATGTGAGATCTCAGTATAGTCCCACATCTTTACTGAAGACTCAGACTTAGGGGGAGGGCATTTCATTTCCCATTTATCATCTTTATCACCACTTAGTCTTATTCTCATTAATTATAATTTATATGTTATCAATATATCTCTTACTTGACACAGGCTAATTGTGCAAACCGCACAAAGCCATTATTTAAAAAAAAAGAAAATACAGTCAAGTCGAGTCAAAGTCAAGCCCCAGTAGTCATTGCAAGCTAAAAAAAAAGGTTGGCTTATTCGATTTATAAATAAGATTAGACAAAATACGTAACCAAGTTACAAAACACAGTGATATACGAACATAACAACACTCCACGGATAATTCGATATCGCGAATATGGACCCCTCAGGAACCCGGGTCCGACCCCTAAAATAACGTGACGACACACGGGGGTCGACGACTGGACCCCTCGGGGGTGAACGACCTCATCCGGTTTTTGGGGTGGATTTTGACGTTTCGCTATCTATATTTTGATCTTATCTAATATCTAACACATTGGATATTTGTGAAACAATAGTAATAAGTCGCCCTATTCTTTAAGGGAAATTACGTGTCTATTTGCTGTAAATAGGATAGATATCTAATTCCATTGGTTTGTCACTATTGTTTGTTCTTAAGTCTATTTTGCCATTTGAAACAGCATGCAAATATGTATACAAAAACTAAATGTCAATTTAAATTAGAAAGAAAATATGTTTATTTGGTACACAAACAAATCACAATTACCAACTGAACTCATACACTTATTGGTCTGTACCAAAAAGGTCACCGCTCAGCATGTATCGCAGTATGACCCACGACGCTGATATAATGTGGAAACCTACAGTAAAATTAGCAATAAGCAATACTGAACAACATAAAATTGCAAAATACTATAACAAAAATGACAATTAAAGTTGAAGTGGCATTGTCGACAAAAGAACTTACAAATTAAAAATTGTTATACAACTGTCTTATATCCCCTATACTTATAAAAATATTGTAAACTAGCAGCGCCCTGCGGTTTTACCCGCGTGATCCCCGTTCCCGTGGAAATATCGGGATAAAGAGTGTCCAATATGTTAGTCCAGGACTGCAGCTATACTTACGCGTGAAAGAGTAACAAACATCCATCCACACATACAAACTTTCACGTTTATAATATTAGTAGGATTGTAAAAATATATAATATTCATATACACTAAAATTCTTAATATTCATTACAGATAAGGACTTCTTGGCGGGAAAGTGAAGCGTCATGTCTGCAGTTTTGTTTTATTTTCTAAAATTTGTAATATTTCTAACATTAATGTGTAATAACGGTGGATTATTAACCGTTAAGTGTTTATGAACGTACATGAGTGTTGGTAAATCAAACAAAACAGTGCAACATCTCTTTTAAACAATTTTTGGGACATTCCAAAAGAAGATCTTCTAAAGAATACTTGTCCTACTTGTGAGCGTATTAAATTGATACTGATTTATTAATTAGTAATTCTACTTGTGTTTTGAACGTTTGATTAACATTGATTCGAACTCAATAAGAAATAGAAAGACTGTTTAGGTACGTAATACAAACCTGACCTATCTATTAATGGGTCAATGTTCCTTTAAGCATGCGATGTATTCTTTTTGTTAGAATTTTCTTTTCTTTATTTTAAGTAATGGCTTCGTGTGTCTAGCACATTTAGCCAGTGTCAAGTAAGTGATATAGTAATAATATATAATTCATAGTAAATGAGAATGAGTGGTGTTAAAGATGGTAAATGAGATACCCTCCCCTAAGCCCCTTGAGTCCTCAGTAAAGATGTGGGACTATACTGAGATCTCACATGGACTCCTTGGGAGAAAATTTGAAAAGTGATGTTGCACTGTTTTGTTTGATTTACCAACACTCATGTATGTTCACAAACACTTAACGGTTTATAATCCACCGTTATTGCACATTAATGTTAGAAATATCACAAATTTTAGAAAATTAAACAAAACTGCAGACATGACGCTTCACTTTTCCGCCAAGAAGTCTTTGTAAGAATTATATCCCGCCAAAACTCACACGTACCACAGATACCGTAATGTCATTTATTACTCCACAGATATCGATGACAAACAACCTTAGCTCCCAATCAAGGGGTGTTCCGGGGTTGGATCGATGTGTCTCCCTTCCACCCCTACATCCCACCCCCTTATACCCCCCTTTTTACCCCCTCGTCGTCTAAAGTACATCTATTGATAGGTACTTACTACAATGTTATTGGGAGTTAGTGGATCTTTGTCTTTGTAAAGTATGTAAATGGTTTAGTTTATATTGTATAATTTTATTTCAATTGAATTGGCACTTACAAAAACTAAAGAATATCTATATTTAATTGAATTTAGATTCGGGAAAGGAAAATTTTAATATTTCCTTTTACAATCCATCAATTGCATTATTTAAAATAAATTTAAAGAAGCACTCCATTTCGAGCTGTTGTACTATTTTGTTGTATAGTTTTTATGATTTATGCATGTAGATTTGCAAAATTATGTACCTGTTTGTGAGTATGTGTACGAAATGTATAGAAATAAGTTCTTTGTACTAGGTTATAAATAAAGACTATTATATAGTTTGAAAATACCAAAACCACATTTTCACATAATGATTAAGGGAGACGCTTAGAAACGATATAAGCTATTTAACTATGGTTTTTGTGCTCAGCCTGCTGATTTTCCTGTTTTCTCTTTTGCTTCGGGTTGTCTGAATGAGATTACTTCCAGCGATAAGACCGCCTAGATTGACAATCGTTGCTTATTATTGTTTGTACCTGTAGTTTTTAGTTCTTTTTTGACAATATATAGTATCATATCCTAGCATTATCCCGGTTGCCCCCGACTTAAGCATAGGGCTCAGGGTGTGCTCACTGGTTTAACCAGATATGATGGAATTTCAGTTATTACGTAGAGCAACTGCCGCCTGACCTCCGCAACCTAGAGGGAAACATTATTCTATGGTTAAACCATAGATGTCCAAATGAACCAAACGACTGCCATAGATGTTCATGACAGCCGGGACCAACAGCTTTACGTGCTTTCCGAGACACGCAGCAAGCGATAATTACGCACATAACTTCGAAAAGTCATAGGGTGAACTAACGTCATAACGAACTTAATTAATGAATAATTAGATGTTGTAATAGCCTATAGTTTAATAAGCCATTTCGATAGCACCAAGTTAAATCTTCGCAAATACACTACGATTGTAAATATCCTTTCTTGCACATAAACATTCATAAAAATCTCAGTAACAAATAAACATGTACAAAGGTGAGCTTATTTCTATAAGAAATCTCTTCCAGCCAACCCTTTTTTTTTTTTTTACGTCGGTAACAAAATGCATTTACGCACTGCCTTCCGGCCAAAGGGGGACCGAAAGGGGGTGTGGGACTCACCACCGGCAGACACGACCGCCAAGTAATACCCACTAAAAATCTTCCGACGACGCCCGCCGCTTGTTGAGAAAGAGGCGAGGGCCAGTACCTGGGTTGCAGCTTCTGACACCCCGCCTGCGGCCAACGTCCCCCGGACCAAAACCGGGAGGACCTCCTCAGAGAGGCGCAGTGGACGCGCCCCTCCTACCTCCCCTTGCGACCATAGCGTGTGTGGCCGACTTCCCGGAGGGTCCGTGGTTAGACAGCAAGGGCCCCCTGCCCCCACTGCCTAGACCCTCCTGGCGCTGCTGAGCGGGCCCTCCTGGCCCGCCCACTGCGCTCTCCACAGGTCCCTCTTAGTTTCCCCCCCGGTAGTCAGTACTAAGGGCACCCAGAGTCGTCGGTCTCTGGGTGTTGCCTTTTCCCTAGCGCCTCCTGCGCCCTACCGGGAGGTACTCAGCCCCTCCACCGCGACAAGGTGGAGACCAGTCGGGGGGGATTCCAGCCAACCCTAGCAGAAGTGTCGTAGATTAGTGTGTGGAATCACAAAAAGAAATAATAAATTAATATATATAAATATTAGGGGGATTTTTTTTTATAATAATAACAACTAAACAAAAACATATAAATACAATTATAATGAAAATATATACCTACATTACAGAAAGACCCCTGTTTATTAATATATTATCTTAGTTACATGAGATTATGTTCGAAAAATAAAAAGAGAGTAAAATTGCTTTACCAGTTACTCAACTAAATAAGATAAGATAATTAACCCCAACTGTCATAAATTCGTCATGCACAGCATTTGTTTTTTTGTCTGTAACATTCATCCTTCATCGTCTGTACCTTGATATTTAAACGCTTTTTCTAACTTTTTAAAAGAGTTATTTTCTTCTTTTATTTAAATCTTGTGACTGCAGAACACAGGTTTTTGTAGACTTGTTAAATTGTTTTACTATTAAGTACATTTTCTTGTAACTGGCGGGAGAAAAAACCTTGAAGATTTTCTTGCCCGTTCTTTTACGATCAACCTCCCGCACGCGGTGGACGCGCATTTTTTAAATTTTGTCCTTCATAAGAGCTCTATTGAGCCAAACTTGAATAAATGATTTTGATTTTGACTTAATCGATGCTGTGGTTCTAATCTAAACTAGTGGTGTGTATGCCTACAATTTCTTCCCGTGAAATTCGATTTCATCGTGGTTTTTTTCTGAGTAACTTTAAATATGATATTATTATCACACATACAAACATAATGTCACGCCTCTTTCCCGTAGGGTAGGAAGAGATTACATCTTTTTACTTGCTAGGTCTGTAGATCCGCGTAATAACTAAAATTCAGCCAAATCTTAAATAATTTATTGGTTCAGGCGTTACTTTGCGGAAATCCATTGTAAGCAAGTGATGGATTGAAAATTTCTTCGTAACAATTCCTGCGCTACTAAACTTAGTATGCCTCTGCCTACCCTTTCAGGTAAACAGGCGTGAATGTATGTATGTATGTAAGTATGTAAAAGTTATATTATTATATCCATATCATAAAACCAAATAAATATAAAAAAATATTTTACATAGTTCTTTTGTATTCCTTTAAAATTTTAATTTTTAACTCAACATTTTAATACAGCCCCTGCTGGCCAGACTAGCCCAAACGGACATGCATAAATCCTTCTATAATTAATCAGCAAAGCAAATTCTCCCCACTAAAACTCCCCTTCGTCGAGGGGTACATGTATTTATAGGGTAACATTGACGCGTGTCATACATGCGAAATGTGCGTCAACTAAGCAGGACCCCTTCATTCTTTGTAAACTTTTTTAGCAGTTCAAGTGATACTTGTCCTTTTTTTCCACTCTCAACTCTCTGAAATTAGGTCGCGCAATAAAAATGCTCATAATTCGGGTTTTTTATATATTTAGAACAAGAAATGTATAGTTACAACCATTGAGGATATTAAATATCATATTGTAAAAACTATTGTATAAAGTGAAGAAAACGTGACATTTTTCATATTTTTTTTATTATTCAATTATATAGAATTAATTTTTTTTCCCATAAATTAATATACATATATAGACACATAAATTACGTGAAAATATTAATGAATAAATTACATAAAACAGCCAAGTAACCACTACTGATGTAAATATTTGGTTATCAATGCTTACGTTAGGAATGAGTATTTTTAAAAATTTCTATTCCGTATAAAGAAAGACGGCGTGTGTTGATTATTCAAAACTGTGAGCTTGAAGCTCGCTGCTGTTATGAATAATCTCACACGAACACTTAAACGATCTTACAAATTATTGAGAACAACATCAAGACTAAAGACGACACTAGAACTGAACCATTTCCCATCTCCCACCACTTTTGGGGGGGAAATGGGACTCTGTGCTGCAATAATCCATGAATACCCATACAAAAAGGAACACAGTCTTATTAGACACCTCGCAGATCAGTATTAGTGAAACGTCTTTAATACAACTACTTATTGTTGTGCAAATAATATTTTCCTCACAAAAGCTATAATGAATAAGAGGTAATTATTTAAACCGACACAATAAGTATATAGAGATACCTAACGCTTAGGTACAATATTAACTAAATCGGTTAATACGATCAACACAGACATCTATATCTTAATTTTACAATTAATTCATAAAAAGACGAAAATTAATACTTTAACACTGATTTTTTAAAATATTTTACCGGAAGATCTTAGTTTTAACGTTTTTTTTTTGTAATTTTTTTATAAGTTTTATAAAATACATATTTGTATCAAAGTGAAGTCAGCTAGCACGATAAAAGAAATGGCTGACCGTATTTCATAATCTCATTTCATTATAAATATCATTGCTTTCATTTTCTAGTACATCTTAACTTTGAAGTTGGTAAAATACTTATTCAATACTTTATTTTGAGACTCTTATTTATCTTACGATGCATTTTTTTCCCTAATTATTATCTATCCTTACATTCGAGTCGTTTGGAAGTTGGGATGATTTAAAAAGGTATTTTTTTATTTGGAAAATGCATGTAAAGACCAGCGAAAAGTATTGTTTAAATATGACATCTCTTTACTTTTCTCGATCTTGACATTTAATGTGAATATGAGTATTGACTACAATAATGTACTAAGAGTATCACATGCTACTCTGCACGTTATAGTTCGTTCCCATCGCGTTTTGATACTTTTTTTTACATTCTAATATCTATTTTCCTTAGGCCTTGAGCAGAGCAAGTCAAAAATGCAAAATGTCTCAGATATTTCTGAGTTTGTATGATACAAATTGTATTTTTCATTTCTCTATTCTTCTAAATAGATGACGTTATGGGAACTAACCGTTGTGCTATGCAGTTTATAGAGGAATCAACACCGAAAACGAATACTAATAAATAGACAGTGAAATTGATATTATATGATATTACAATTTTTTTAATTACTTTTTTTTAAATTCGAAACTATTGGTTAATTTAATAATTCGAATACCCGAAGCTAAACCCATGCTGCCGTTATTTTGATGTTTATTTACATATTTATTGCAATCTGTTATTTACCCGTTGCATAGAACAGTTACGATGCCTCAAAAAGAGATATATCTAAATTTAATTTTTATGTTTTAAGAACCGCATTTGAAAATGATATACGTCAACTTTTTATTGCTTCTCGCTCCGGATTAGTTTTTTCACTGTCTATGATGATTTAGGGGGAAAACTCACAGTGGTAGGAAAAGGACGTGAGCTTTGATAAACACCCTAAGTTTTCTCCCAAAGTGACGATGACGATGTAAAAGGGAAGCGGTCGCCGCACCAGGCTACACATTATAAAACTATCACCAAAAATACAATCTAGAAGCTACTACTAGAGAAACAGATCCAAAATACGAGGAAGTACGAACAATGAGCAATGCAGATTATTGAAATATCAATATAATAATTTTATAACAATATAGCCTTCGCAGCGCTAGAAAATAAGCGTTGTGCAATGTGTTCAAGTATACATTATTTTTTCCCATTTTCAAAATAGAAATTTAGACGTATAATGAAGTAATAATAACACATTTTGTCGATGTCTCGAAGGTTTGGCGGCGTCAAAAATATTTCAATCGACCATTAATACAATGGCTTCAGTGATAGCATAAAACGGAATGTTTCCGTGCCAAATAACGTATAACTTGAGCATTTGACTAGATTTTTCGCGTATATAGTAACACAGAAACATATAGAATGGCATATTTCACATACAATTGGAATATTTTTAAGCGCGAAACGTTTAACTTACGTATTTTATTTCCTATGGAAGATTTCATTTCTTCAATTTGTGTCTTAACTATCGGAATCGCGTACATCTCGGTCACAGATTGTGCTTTGTGCTTGTGGCCGAGTATAAGGCCATTCCTATCATCTATACTCCACATTTATGCTCTCTTAAACACTGCTTAGAAAATGCTACACATGCTTTTCACCATCATAATAATTATATCACTCTATTCAATATCTGGACAGATGACAGTTCACACATTTACATCGGAATTGTCAATTGATTTACTTATTAATTATGGGCCATGAACCATTTTTGTACGCGAGATGCATGATTCCTTGCGTAGAACAAAGAAATTTATTCCCAATTCCATATTTTCTATTATTAAAAAATTGTCACCACACCTAGTAACTTCGTTACGAGATCAACTTGAGTCTTATTGTATATTGCTTCTGTTTAGAATGAGACATATTTCTTTGCACTACGAATCCACTTATAATGCTTATACCTTTATTTATTAATTATGATCAATCGTCACACATGTATTTATTTTTATTTTTGCTAATCTCACAGCCTCAATGTCAATTAGCCTATGCGTATTTAGAGTATTGTTTCTGTGTTGCCAATTCATTAATTAATTTTTTTAAAAATTTTATATTATTTTTATTTTCATAAAAAATGCATCAAAACACCTTTCAAAAAGTAGCCGTTATGTTATTGATAATAGGTCTGTTTTCCCTTGTCTCTTAGTGGGGTTCGTTACATAGTTTTTATCCACAATCCTATGCAACACAGTGATGTAGATAAACCTTAGAGATATCCTCAAGGCTCAGATAATTTATTTATAATTCCTGTTTATTTTTGTGCGAATTCCATATGTGACCCGCTACTGTGACGCAAATTTTGTAATACCGTTTGTACCGTTCAGTCACAAAAATAGCTCAAAGATGGAATTTGGCTTTTCCAAGTGATGTATAATTTTTTCAATGTCATTATACTTCTCACGTCTATAAATATTGCTTTTGGATATCTAAGATAAAAATATATCATAGTATATCTATCTCTATTAAGTAAAACATGTTTATTTTGCAATAACAGTTATCCGAGCCTTGAGAAATGCGGTTATTATTAGAACGTTTTGCCGTCAACCACTTACAACTATGAAGATATGATTTACAGTATATTAAAATACATATAAAAATATCATAGTTTAATTATAACGATACCCGTCTGTTATTGGTTTAAAATTTCACAATATATTAATTATTGCTTTCAATTTTCCATACACTAACTGGCGCGAGCCGATTAAAGTATTGAGCACTATTTTTTTATTAATCTACAATTATTATTTTTAAAATTTAATTATTACCGAAAGATGAAGGGAGCTCGCAAAACATTCTATTAATAACATATAACTGTGACGTAACAATACATTATTGACATACAATTCTTACAAACAACCACGTTCCAATATATTTAGCATTATTTTTCACTTCAAAATTTTTATAACCTAAAATGTCGATGAACTCTCAGTATATAATTTGGTGTTTCCATTTTCGTTCTTAATTATTTAAACGACAGAAATATATAAACGGTTTTTTTAATTCAAAATCAGCTAAGAAAACAATCTCATACATTATGTACAAACTCCAAAAACCATAGACAGCAACATATTACTATACATCCCCCTCACATCCAAAATGTTCAAAGTACATTTCCCTAATAAATAAACCAATTTCATTACCATCGAACGTCACATCTGAATTAAATTTTTATATACTTTAAAAATTAAATTATAATAATAAATAAGTTAAATGCACGCCTAATTTAATTATAATAAGATGAATTGCACATAACACTAAATCAATGAGAGTAACCTAAGAACAGATTATGAAATTATCATTCTAGTTATAATTATTATTACAATTATAAATCCACGAACATCAAGTTACGACTATACAATAATAATAATAATGTTATGATTCCCGAGAACCGGGAATGACTAGAATAATCCCAAGTAAATACGTATTACGAAACAACAGCTATTCATTAACCTAAGAGATAATTAAAATTGAATAATTTATAATAAATAAGTTGGCCTTGACTTGTGCTATATTAAACGCCATTAAGACGAAATGACCAACTGCTACATACAAGTAATTAAGTAAATTAATAGTTTCAATTAATCACTCCGTCAATTTCCGATTCCGGAGCGACATCAAGAAACAGGGTAACTCACGAATTCCACTAAATTAATTATACAATACACCTATTAATAAAAAGTATATAATTATGACTAAGATGGAATGTCCAAGCGATCTCAAGCTGATATATAAAATCAAGCTAAGAAAAAAATTTTTAATTTTTTAAAATATTTTTTTTAAGAAAAGTTTTTTAATTAAAAAAAGTGTTGCCGCTCATCGTCCCGGAGTGCGGATAAATAAATAGTTTACAATAAATAGTAAACAAACAGCGGACAGGCCGCGCTTACTCACATAGCATACGCCTCTTCGAGTCATTTTTTTAATATATTTTTATTAAATTACTGGCTATTAGTTATTGCACGTTTTACATTTATAATAAATATATAAATACTTGTAAATTTCAATCTTTATCTTTGGTATTTTATGAGTACCTATTAGTTAATATCTGAAATGTTACAAAACTGTTTTTACATATATTAAGTATATATTTTTTATTACAAAAATCGTAGGGTCGTTAGGACGGCACGATAGTAAATCTATTCAAGTTCGATGTTCATATTATAGGTCTTTGTCGGGTCGAAATTATGTTTTTTGGTGTGGCGTGTAGTTTGACGCGGCGGGAATACAATTATTTTATTAGTTTTTTTAACAACTTTTTTTTTCTATTTACAAATTTCCATTTAGACTAAGACAATTAAAGCCTACTCCGAATAGACGCAGGTTCGCATCCATACATTAATATTATAGCAGGTACTGATCATATGTTTAGACATCGATTCTTTTCGAAACGATATCGTTTAGACTAGATTATGCACCATTGTCCCGCGAACGGACTCACTTCCGTCACTCTGGTGACCTCGGCCATAGCCTGCGATCTCCCCTCTCGCTCTGGCGGGGCGTGCGAGCGAGACGGCACCCCCGCCCGGACCCCGCGGATCCCAGAACAGCTGAATCGATTTTCCTTTCCTCCTGTTCCGCTGAGCCAAAGCCACAACTCCACACGCGCCCCCACTAATGTAACCACGCGGGGTCTCGCAGATCTCATTCCGATTTTTTACTTTTTTATTACATTTTTTTTTCTCTAAAATTTTATCAAAACCTATCACAGTTTTTGATTAGTTTTCATCCTTAAGTTTAATATATGATTAAAATATACGTATAGATAATATATATTTTTTTCCAATTTTTAACAATATAACACTATTTTACTTCGATTAAGTGGCTCGCATGGCTTGCATGGCGCCCGTGAGCGGAGATGATTCTCGTATATTTGGCAAATATCGTTTGGATCCAATCGCGGACTAATCATGCTTGTTAAAACACTTAACACGATATGGTCGCATAAAAATTGGAGCATAGCATTAGGTTATTATTGCTAATAATATTTATTATATTCGATAACTATTTCTCGTTAACCACAACCGTTCATAAGCGAAGTTTAATATCATTATTTTGTTAGACCAGTAATAGTGAGATTGTTAAACCTGGCTAGAGTTTTTAAAAGATTTTAAAGGCATTTGATGCCGTCAGTCGATCTAAATTTATTATTGCATGCTCTCGGTGGCCCTCCGTCGAGAGTCAGCCATCTCCGGGCATGCGCGCTGGGCGCGACACCCTAATTCCGCCATTTTGACTTCCCGAAACATACTTAACCCAGATTTGAGCGCGGCTATACACCGCGCCTATATACATTTCTAGAAATGGCCGAGTCGTCGAACAAAGAGCCCCTGCACAAAAGAGCGAGTCAAAAACTTTCGCTAGTGTTCTAATTAACGTACAAAACGCCCGGCCCGTCGCACTAAAAGACGGGGCGGACTGTCTAATTCCCGGAAGACAATACGTCAGATCCTTGTCGAGTGGCGGCCGCTCGAGAGTCGCTAGAGTGTGAGTATGTATGGGTGCGGGCCTGCAGTGCCGTCCTAGCGTCCGGCCAGGCCGCGTCCGACCAGGCCGCGTCCGGCCAGGCCACGTCCGGCCAGGCCGAGTCCGGCGCCATCTTAGATGGTCTTGATTTTGTTGGTCTTGAAGCTGACCTGCAGCACGCGGTTGCCGAGCGTGTAGCCGTTGAGCGACTGGATGGCCACCACCGCTTCGTCGTAGTTGGTCATCGTAATGAACCCGTAGCCCTTGCATTTGTTTGTCTGCAAGTCGCGGATCACCTTCACGCTCTGGACGGCGCCGAAAGGCCCGAACAGCTGCCACAGGACGTTCTCCTCCGTCTCGGGCGCGAGGTTGTAGACAAAGATGCACCACTCCGAGCCGACAGCGCCAGGCAGCACCCCCCCGAGCAGCTCGCCGGCCAGCGGGCTGTAGCGCTGCAAACCTTTGTTGATCGCGAGCAGAGACTTGCCTGAGCTGAATCGGCCGAGCGGCGCCGGGAAGCGCAGCGCCGCCGGGAGGTACGCTGCCAGCGGCGCCAGCGCCTTCCCGTTGTTGCTCGGGTTGTTCGCGAACTTAACTGTGATCGGCTCCGTCGCTCCCTTGGGCACGGTCCCGTTCAGCTCTTGAATTGCACGCTCCGCCTCCACCCGCTGGTCGAACCTGATGAACCCGACGCCTTTGGACAGCCCCTGCTCGCCGCCCGTGAACGGTCGGCCGCCGGAGTTCTCGCACAAGATCCGTGACGTGATAATGCGTCCGTACGGACTAAATAATCTCTCCAGTTCAGTCTGTGTCATAGTCTTTGGCAAACCGGAGACATATAAATTGGCTCCCTTGATGGCTTCGCTGCTCGGTCGAGCGTAAGACACCTTTATAGTTTTATTCTGAAGACGAAGTCCATTCAAAGTGGAGATGGCCTTCTCGGCATCCTCGGCTCGGTGGTAGTTGACGAAGGCGTAGCCCAGGCTCTGTCCGCCGCCGTGCAGGGCATGGTTGAGCGCGTCCGGGAAGGCGGCTCCTTTGTTCCGGATCAACTTGCAAGATTCGACTTCGCCGATGCTCGAAAAGAGGCTCCTGATTTCCTCCTGGGTCATGCTCTGAGGCAGGTAGTTGATGATGAGGTTAGTCTTGGACTCCTCGCTCGAGCCGTTCTGCTGTTCACCGTCGCCCTTAGACATGGTGGCGGCTCAAATCATAAACGGAAAGAACGAAAGGGAAACGAAAAACGCGGTAAAATAAAACACGATACGTCCGCTGCGGGTGCGCGCGCGAGCGATAGTGTGAGGCTCGGGCCGCGCGCGGCGCATGGGCGGACGTATCGACCGCCCCTTACATAACGCGGGTTCGTCAACCCCTCTTCGTTGGTATAGTGTCCGAAAAAACCAGATACACCCCGCTAGGATCGATCTCGCCCGGCCGGCCCTCAGTAGGTTCCGCTGCGAACAAAGCCCCCGACATGCAAGTTTCTACCATTACACTTGGTTGAAGTATGTCAGCTGTGACTTGAGAGTTCACTGGAGTGGGTTACCTAACAAATACTCTGCGAGCGTAATTAATAATCTGAGCAGCCGGTGTGGCGTAACGATTGAGAAATACGCTCATTCATGATTTTTGGGAGTTTGTACGAGCGGCTGAAGAATGCTCATTGAAAAGCGAAATTCAGTGAAGTTATGAACTACTAAAGAAAGATATTTTTGACATTTTAATACTTTAACCTTTTTCGTTGCATGTTATTATTGTTCAGGGGTTCAATGAATACTTTTCTTCTACAAGTGCATTTTAGGTACATTATTGCACACATTTTATTGCATTATTATTGTTGATGATTATTTTTTTGATTTGCTAGAGAAAAAATAGTAGAGTTCTTAAAATCAGACTATTTGTTGTACAGACTTTCAGCATTAAAAGATAAGGCATTTCTTTTGTCTTACAAGAGATTTACAAGACTTGCAAGAGATCGGTCTGTTTTATTCTAAAGGTTCGTAATGTTGGTTGGGCATTAATTTGTAAAACAAAAGGAATGCCTTACCAACATTACGAACCTTTAGAATAAAAGAGACCTATCTCAAAAAGGGTGTTTAGGGATCCTACCAAGATCTGAGAAGCCCAAGCCATCCTCACCTGCATTTGGCATTGGCACCACTTGATCTGCCGATCAACGAACGAGATGGCCGATTTATAGCGAGTCGAGTTTGCAGGCTGAAGTGGCAGTGGGCGGGGCACATAGTACAAATAAACGACGACCGATGGGGCGTTAAGGTTCTTCAAATGGCAACCGCGAACCGGTAAACGTAGTCGAGGACGGCCTCCCACGCGATGGACCGATGATCTGGTCAAGGCGGCGGGAAGCCGATAGATGCAGGCGACTCAGGATCGCTCAATGTGGAAATCTATTGAGGAGGCCTTTGTTCAGCAGTGGCTGAGATGATGATGATGATGTGGGTTTATCCGTTGTATTATGATCATAGTATAATTTCTGCTGTTTAGGTCTAGACTAGACTTAGTTATTTGCTTCCTTTTTGGCAGAGTTTTTTAATTGTTTGCATTTCTTTTGCCGTTGCATGAGGCTTTTTGAAGAAAAAAAATTGTGTGAAACAGATCTCAAAAAGTGTAGGTTCTTGCCGGGAAATAAAGCGCCATATCTGCTTTTCTGTTTTATTTTTCATAAATTGAGATATTTCGAACAATAATGTGTTATCACGTTGGGTTATTAACTGTTTGTGAACGAACATGAGTGTTGGTAACTGAAACAAATCAGTGCGAAATCACTTTTCAAATGTATTTATTCATTTATTTATTTATTTGTTTTTTGAGAAAACCAACAGCGTATACAGTAAAACAATTAAAATAAGTACTTAAAGCTAGTATGGCCAATAACAGGTTTCCCTAATATAGCAAACAATGTGAGTGGTAAGCAAAGAAACAATTACAAGTAATAAAATATAAAAGAGGCAGTTGCTGTCTAGTGCTAATAACTCCTGGTAATTCTCTCAAGAAGTCCATGTGAGATCACACATCTTTACTAAGGACTTAAGGGATTTAGGGAGAGGGAACCTCATTTACCATTTATCATCTTCATTACCACTCATTCTTATGTACTTACTATGAAATATATAGCATTAATATCATCGATGGCAGTCGTTATTAGGAAGTCAGTGCATTCTAACAGACTGACATCTGGTTTAACCATAGAATGATGTTTCCCTCTGGGTTGCGGAGGTCAGACGGCAGTCGCTCCACGTAATAACTGAAATTCAGTCAAATCTGGTTGAACCAGTGAGCAGACCCTGGGCCCTAAGCTTAAGTCTAGGGCAACCGGGATAATGCTAGGATATGATGATGATGTAGAAGTTGTTTTGTTGGGAAAATGAACAATAATTCTGTAGGTACTCTAGATCATGCTATATTTTACTAGCTTGTCCATTCCCGTGTCTTTGTTTGGGATGAATACGTAAACGTGAAAATTCAACACACCAAAATCGCAAAAAGTAAAAGAAAAACTCTCGATGTTACATTACCAAATAAAAATAGGAACAGGCGTTAAAGTAAATTTAAAAAATTTAAATTCATTTATTCAAGTTTGGCTCAATAGAGCTCTTATGAATGTCATACTTATAAACTAACGCGCCCATTCACTGCGGGCGGGAGCTTGATCGTAAAAGAACGGGCAAGAAAATCGTCAAGGTTGGTTTTTTCTCCCGCCAGTTACAATTAAAATACATAATATTAGAACAATTGTGTTCTGCAGTCACAAGATTTGAAAAAATGGAAAACAAAACTCTTTTTAGCAATATTAACATAATTACGGATAAACATAGTAGACATAGTATGAATGTATGTATGTGTTTGGTATAAAAAAACTTTAAGCCTTACCCTGTACCTGGGTCTTACTGCACCTTGATGCGCTATAGTGTGTACCTGTGGCATACTGTAGGTACCTGCGCTTTAGTATATACAAAGGAGGTTCGTATTCACGGAAGCCAGTTACGGAACATTTTGCAAGTCAAAACAGGCACACCGGGTGAGTTTTGCCACTCTGATTGTCTAGGGGTGCCACTGGATTATTAACTTATTATTGTCTCTCGTTGGTCGTGAAGACATCGTTGTTCTGAGGCTCCTATCTTACCCGAAGATGCCCTGTGTAAGGGCGAAACACGTGTCGTGTTGAATAGTTTCACGATTTTTCTGGAAATTATAGTAGCGCGGGCATTGTTACAAAGATATTTTTAATCTATCACTTGCTTACAATGGATTTCCGCAAAAGTAACTCCTGAATCAATAAATTAACTTATTATTATTTAATCGTGCCGAGTGGTAACAGCCTGGAATTGTGCCAACCCCTCTCATCTCACGGGGAGTCGTAAAAGAAAAGAAATCCTACCGGATCATGGGCAGCAGCGTCATCTTGAGTACTGGAGTACTAGCTTGAACTGAGACCACAACCCGCCTGCTCAGCGTGGTGATCCATACATTCACGCCTGTTTCCCCGAAGGGGTAGGCGGAGGCATATTATAAGCCCACACTTCGCCAATTATATAGTTGGTCCCACGTAATAGGTGGCGAGCCTATTGCCGCCAAACTTCAATCTCTATAAAAAACTTTAAAAAAAACGCAAGGGTAGGCCGAAAACTTCTTTTAAAAAGAACCGAACGCGTAATTTTAAGTCATTAAGGTGTGAGAATGAACTCCCTGCTGATAAAGAGCGGTGCAATGATAGAAGAAATCACTTCAGAGCGACGAGCGGTTCTGACTGTAAATAATATTGGCAAAATTAAATATTTATTTATTGAACACCAACACAGTACAAGTATATTACACACAATTTTGACGACCGATATGGCGTGGTGGCGAGAATACCCGCTCTCCACTCCTAAGGTCGTGGGTTCGATTCCCACGCAGGACAAATATTTGTGTGCATGAACATGAATATTTGTTCTGGTCTGGGTGTTTTCCTATGTATATTAAGTATGTATTTACAAAAAAAAAGTATTTATGTATGTTTATCCGTTATTTAGTATCCATAACACAAGTTTTTAATGATACTTATTTTGGAACTAAATAATTGGTGTAATTGTCAGAAAATATTATTATTATTATTATTAATTAAATTCTGTTGCTAAATGTCATTACAATTATAGATGAAGACCACAAGTGTTAAATAAGAAGCAATATAAAATTATTAAGTATTAAATTAACTAAGTATAAAACTAAATGAGCATAAAATGTCAAAAATCAAAATAAAAAAAACTGGAAATAAATCTTACATAAATAAATATTATGAAAAATGTCAATTTCAAATTTTATTGATGTAGACAACCCTATACAAGGTACAGGGTGTACAATTTATATGGAAATGCGGCAAGAAATGTTTCCACAAACGCTTTATAGAGTGCCTACCTACTTCGGTATTATTCACCTATAGAGAAGTACCTAAAATATAGCAGCAGATAGCTGATAGGTACTTCTCTATTCAGTCATTGTTGCCAAGTTGCGAGACTCATAGACTTCAAATTCTGTTTAGGGTTCAAACCCTGATCGAGCACCTAGGATTTAAGTTACGTGCGTAATTATCCGAAGCCGAAAACAAGTCAAGCCTAAATACATATGAATAGAAAAAATCACTTCAGAAGTCCGCAGCTACGAGCGGAACCATTATCAAGAATCAAAAGCAAAATGGATTTTTTGTCAGAATTTGTCAAGGTTTGTCAGTTTATCTGTCGGTTCTCGTATCGATGTGGATCTGTCAGTCTGCCTGTCATGATTCTAAAGAGGGGAGGGAATTGTCCGTCAGTCAATCAGTCTGTCGGTGACTCTAACGAGGCTTCCAAAAGGCAACGAGATTAAGAAGAATGCCTCAAAAAACTAATTTCGGCTTTTTTCAGATTATGTTTTAAAATCTAATACAATCAAAGATATAAAATATTAAGTTTACCGCTGTTGTTCTTGAAACTACCAACATCTAATATCTTAAGAAAGAAAGGAGCAATTCATGTTACTTCCAGGCAGCCTTGTCGTTCATAAAATCGATACTTGAGGGTTCAATACTTCTGTACAATTGGCCTTCTGTAAGCATTTCGTAAGTATTTCGATTTATTTGTAATTACAAGTATCCAAATGTATTTACAAGTATCCAAATATATTAAGCTAGACCCTGATGGAAAGAGCTATGCTCGGAGTGTCCCTACGTGATCGAATCAGAAATGAGGAAATCCGTAGGAGAACTAGAGTGACATAGCGAGGCGAGTTTACAGGCTGAAGTGGCAATGGGCGGGGCACATAGCTCGAAGAACCGACGACCGATAGGGGGTTAAGGTTCTTCAATGGCGACCGCGAACCGGTAAACGTAGTAGAGGACGGCCTCCCACGCGATGGATCGATGATCTGGTCAAGGCGGCCGGAAGCCGATGGATGCAGGCGACTCAGGATCGCTCAATGTGGAAATCTATTGGGGAGGCCTATGTTCAGCAGTGGACGTCAGATGGATGAGATGATGATGATAATATTGAATATTGCCGGCGTCAGCCCACAGCCCAGCATCTGGCTGATCATTTCCATCAGGTAGGCTAGCTAATGATATGAAGAGAGGACAGGAAGACTAAAACGTAAATCGTAGAAGCGTAAATCCGCGAGAAAATACCAGTTGACGTAAACACAGCGTCCCAAGTTTGATATAAAATAACATCTTGAATTAACATTTACGAAATCCTCCCCAAGGAAGTATTCAGGCACGATTCTGCCAAAAAAACTATATTCACTATAAAAAACAAGCGACACTCACCTTTAATACTATGAACATACAGCTCCAATCCGCTTACAACCCTAACACGGAAACAATTCCCTAGTATTAACACATTGCTGAACAAAATTCAACTCTAATGCAAAGGGGTTGTGGTTCAAATTGCAACTTGAACAAATAGGTTTTATTTGATTGGAGGTTAGAATGTTGCTGAATGAAATTGGACCGTAACTACCTGTGTTAGGGCGTAAATTTGGTAGTGAATGGCATTATTAAGGGATGTTGAAATGTACTTTTCCAGGCGCAAAAGTGGGAGGGGGTCTGTTTCCATTACATCGTTCGTTTTAATAATATTCTGAAATATATTTATATGATTATAAACTCATGGTCGGTCCTTGGATGGGTGACCGTTTGTTTATAATTAACGTGCTTTGCGTGCTTCGGAAAGCACGATAATAATAACAATTGTAAAGTTTTTTATTCAGTTAAATTATATCCATGCAAATAAAAGAAAACAACAAATAAAAATTATACATACAACACTGTAAATTTAAATACATTTTGTTTAATATAAAAAATAAATTACCAACCAAAGATCAGACATCGTGGTAATCGTTAGGCCATGCCAAAGGCCTTGTTTTAGCAATTTAAATAAAGCTTAAATAAAAAGAATTTTGGGGGCGTCTCGTGTTACTGTTTCGGCAAAAGCTGAAAATCAGTGTTTTGCTCTCTCAGAGCAAAAAACCCACTGAGCCGTAGCCATTCTGCAGCGCTGCGACACACATGCACACTATGCGAATGCTTTACTTTTAGTTTTTTTGTTGTTATATATTTTTTTTAATTATTGTAATTTTGTTTTTATTTTTGTATATGTATGTCTTTCGTTGCAATAAAAAGTTTATCTAACTATCTTAATAAAAAAAAAGTGTTTTTCTCTTCTTAAAATTAAGTGTAAATTAGTTAACCAACTACAATATTGTCGGGCCCTAACAGGGTCTATGTTTGTGACTATTATTTATGTCAAGAACTATTGGTACAACATAACTGCAATAAAAAAAAAAAAATAAAAAAAAATTTAAAGTAAATCAACGTCCTCAAGTTCAAGTTCATATCATTTTATTCCATAAATTATTAGATAGTACTTGAAAATGTCAAAATTAAATATACATACAAAAAACAATTGAAATATTATTACACTGAAATCACGAAGCTTAGATTTACTTACATGCAACAAAACAATTTAAAAACAAAAAATATTTAAGAGTAGGTGAATCTAAGTGCCAGTTCCGAGCCACCGCTCTTTAAGAAGAACTGGCAAGAAACTCAAAGGCTATGCTCTTTTATAATATCAACTGGTTAGTTAAAATCTTCATTTGTCTGTAAAGCTATACAATGCAATATGATATAACATTAACAATATTCATGTTCTAAGTCATTCATATAAAAATAGCCTGTATAAAACAGCAGCTTAATCCCAAGCATATCCCAGCATTATGCCTGTTGCACTAGATTTAAGCTTAGGGTCCAGGGTCAGCTCACTGGTTTAAAAATATTTGACTGAATTTCCGTTATTATATGAAGCGAATATATAATAACGTATTATGTCACTTCTTAAATATCTGTTGACGTTTTCTAAGAAGTCGTTTGACACAAAATAAAAAAAAACGCAAATAATTTGGTTTGTCAAATTACTTAACACTGGGTAACATTCCGAAATAAATAAATAAAAACCTAGAGTCAACACAATCGATCGGGACAATGCAACCGCGCCCTACAATCAGGGTAGCACCCCTCTCGCTCCGTAGCACCCTGTATATGTCGCGGTGTAAATGAGAAAATCGGATCATTGTGAAAATTCTAGTTAATATTTTGGGCCGAAGTAGCTTACCCCTTTTTTTAAACGTTAGAAGGTTTTTTCAATGGCAAACGGAAAACGTAGAAGAAATCGGCCTCCCACTCGATCGCCCGATTATCTGATCATAGCGGCGGGAAGCCGGTGGATGCAGGCGACTCAGGTAGCTCTATGTGGATATCTATTAGGGAGGCCTATGTTCAGCAGTGAACATCATGTGGCTGAGATGATGATGAGGCAGGTCAAGGTCAACTTTTTCCAAGAATGACCTATGAATGTCAATTACAACAAAAACTAACGCGGGCTTATTCACTGCGGGAGCTTGATTAGGGAAGATTCGCCTTTCGCCTCGTCATGAATGTTAGGGTTAGTTAAGGTTTGTTCACATTGTTAAGACCAGCAGTATGCAGTTTATTGCTTTGCCATTGACTTCTCATGTCCGCGTGGTTTGAGGGCCCGTTTCTTAAAATTCAATGAAAATATGCTTAAGAATTAGTGCGTGCTTCGACTTCTTGTTCATATCAAGCCGACAATACGCTTGCAGAATGCTAATGGCAAAATTGAGCATGCTTACAGTCAGCAGCTGAAAATACGCTTGGTGTGAACGATGCCTAAAGTGTAATTACGTATGCAACCCACTTTATGTGGGTTTATTTTTGGATTTGTGCTGTATTAGTAGTCCACTCAGTAGTTTTTTCTTTTTCTTAACCCTTAAACGAGTTGTGTTGTTTTTAACGACATACTAAAAACCATAGATAAAACTGACCTTCCTTTGATTTGTTATGAATTTTGACAACTAGTGGTCGTTTCTGCCGTTTCAAAAATGAAATCTAGATGTTTTTATTACATGTCCTTTATCAGATATATTTTATGCAAACGTAAAAAAATTCGTCCATTTAAGGGTTAAAAGTCCATGCCGGAGTGCCGGAGGGGTCTGTACTCTTACCTAATTCATTTCTTCTATATATTAACAAAATGTTGTCCTTAGGATAACTTCTATTCTATGCGGAGTTCTGATTAAATGTACACAATCAGCCACCGAAATAAGTAAAAGTTACTTGATCATTGTTTCTTCTTTATAACTGATCAGTTACCTGATTTTAGTTATATCGTCATAATCTCAGCCGACCTCTGTCCCACTACTGAGCACAAGCCTCCTCTCACAAGCTGGGAGAGGGTATTGGGTCATTCTCCACCACGCGGACTCAGTGCAGATTAGCAGACACAGGTGTGTGGTATTCTACTGTGCGAATGTTTTCAGCCTCCCCTATAGCCCTGTATCATAGCTTGACGACTACCAAATATAGTGGTAACCGGCACCAACGGCTTAGCGTGCATTCCAGAACCCGGAAGCGTTTGATTTATTTAATCATTCATTTAATCAGAACGGAATACACCAATTACACCAGTTATCAAAACAGTTAAAATTTAATATAAAATTAAAATCTCACAAATAAAAATTTCTTTTATCCCATTTTCTCACAATATCTCAGACACACTGACAAAATCTCAGGCCATCCATCCGCAAACAAATCACTGTCGGGTGCTGCATCCAGGATGGCATTACGTGCGTTGAGTGTCCGCGGAATGGGTAATTTTGAGTGTGCTATGGTTAATGTTAATTACGATATTACATGCCACACAAACGGTCACCCGCTAAAGGTCTGACCTCTGTAAACTCTGCTTTATCAATCACCAAGCAGCGAGGAGCCAAATGAGTTTCAACTTTAACACATTTTTAATGAAAAATTTCATCTTTCCTAGAACTTAAGCAAACATCCCTATTTCCCGCAAGCCCTGCGACACCTATACAGCCGCCCACGCCACACCCTGCTACTTGTCACAGTGTAAAGGTCAACGACCCGGGAGACAGAAATAGGCCGAGCACTGAAGGACACTTCCTAATGCTTTTTATGTAAACTCTTCAAGACTTAAGAGTAAAGATGAAAAGTCTGCAAAATTGTAAATATGAGATTGATATAAAAAACATATATGAGTGAAGGACCCTGTCGGGCACAACATATTTTAGTTCCTATAAGTCCTTATTCTTATGAAATTTTGTGTTTTTTTGTAGGTCTGAGAATGTATTTTTCATACAATGAGTGATAAGGGTTCTTTTAGTTGACTAATGGAATATACACTGTAATTTTTTTTTAACATATAAACGGTTTCAGGGTCAGCTGGTAATATTAGAACTGGAGAGAGCTATCTCATTCATATTTGTACATACAAAGATTTGTCCTGTATGGGAATCGAACCCACGATCTCGCTACTGAGTTGCGGGCACATTTGCCACCACGCCATATCAGTCGTCAAAATGTTAACAATTGTATATTATATATATTGTGTATACAGGGCGTCCCACGGCTATGCCAGGAAAATATTTGAATATTATAGATGGAACATTTGATTGAAAGAAGACATAATTTTAATTAATAAAAAATCGACAGGTAGTGAAATAATCAAAGGAGTGCGACTTTGTATTCAACAAGAGGGGAAACATTTTGAGCATTTGATAAATTGATTAATATTGTATTTAAAATGTTAAGATTAATGGCTTTTCTTTTATTTCTGACACTCTGTTATTTAGCAAAAAATAATCCGTATGATGAAGCCTTTCGATCGGTATGATAAAGTTGCAGGGTATTTTTTATTCTCGTGTAGCGGGTTCGATTCCCGTTTCAACCGTGTAATTATTTAAAAATCTATGAATGCAGTTTAAATTGTTTTTAAATTCAAATAATATCTTCTATCAGTCAAATGTTCCATCTACAATATTAAAGATACTTTCCTCCAAGTGGGACACCCTGTATATAAGATATTGCGGCACCTATAAAGGTAACTAAGTTGTAACACATTTAATTCTTAAAACCATATGTACACTTAAATGGTAATAAATGAATTGAATTAAATGAATTTCATTATAAATTATTTGTTATTTTAAGTAGGGCGTGAAACGATATTTATGAAAGACGTAATTATTAGGTATTATCATCATCATCAGCCTATCTTCGTCCACAGCTGGACATAGGCCTCTCCAATGGCACGCCAGTGAGCTTGTTCTTTAGCTCTTCTTCCGTATTGCGTATGTGGTCTTTGTGAGCATATCGTACATCTACACTAATATATAAAAATGGAAAAAAATATATTTTTGTATGTAACGAATAAACTCAAAAAGTATTGAACCGATTTTAATGATTCTTCTTTCATTAGAAAGCTACGTTATCACTGAGTAACATAGGTTATATTTAGTACTAGATTACTGTAGAAATCTTTAGAAATTCCTATAAAAACCAACTGAAGGTGTAAAAATATTAGCCATAAAATGTCTTTCATCGCATACGCTGCGAAGAGTATTAATGATAGGACATAAAAATGTTTGACAATATTATAGAATATATCAATGTCTACAAAAAACTTTGCGAGACCATATGTCTAACTATTGTAGTTACGTCATTATAACTACTTTTTTACATTTAACAAATTGATAGAATACCGATTGAAATATATATTACATTGTTTAAATATTGCATTGGTATGTGTGTCTAAGTATGTATACGGGCGTATATATAGCTGTGTGCATATATGTATGTATGTGTATGCACTTGTTTGTCTATACTAATATTATAAAGAGGAAAGATTTGTTTGTTTGTTTGTTTGTTTGTAATGAATAGGCTCCGAAACTACTGGACCGATTTCAAAAATTCTTTCACCTTTGGGAAGCTACATTATCCCCGAGTAACATAGGCTATATTATATTTTTAAAAAAATTAGGGATCCTTACTAAAAATCCAATAATGTAACCCAAGGTGTAAAAAAATGACCTGAAAAATTCCTTACATAGCGTGCGCAGCGAAAACTATTGATGATAGAACAAAATTATGTACTACGACTTTGCAGTACTCATCATTATCTACAAAAAATGTCGCGACAGCATATGTCTAAATATTATAGTTACGTCACAGTAAGCGGTTTTTTATTCTAAAAATTTAATTTATATGCCGCCGCTTGAAAAGGCGCTATATTTATACCTTGGTATTTATCCTTATCAAAAAAAAATACTTTGTATTCAAGACGGCTTCAATACCTTTATATAACTTTTTGAATTATTCAATTCGGACATTTCATTTGGAAGATATCACGAGTTTAAAAATGCAAGTATTAGAAAAAAGTCGCGTGGTTGCCGCTCACCGCGCTCAGCTAGCCAGCATGCGATGTAGGCTCCATCTAAGCGTCTCTGGGGTACGGGGGGGGGGGAGTCAATGTAATCTATACTAATATTATAAAGAGGAAAGATTTGTATTTTTGTACGTAACGAATAAACTCAAAAATTACTGGAGCGATATTAATAATTCTTTTTTTCATTATAAAGCTACATTACATAGTAACATAGGCTATGTTATAATTTCGAAAAAAATAGGGTTCCGTAAAATATTTGGGTTTTTCGGACACAAAGTGTAAAAATCAACCAGAACAGTTGCGTACGCTGCCTAAAATATTAAAGATAGAACCACAAAATGTATGAATAAATTAAAGATCTTATACCACCTACTAAAAAGTCCGCGACACACTATACCTATATATGTCGAGTGGCCTCACAACAACCCATTTTTTTATTTAAAAATCTTGATTTTTTTTGTACTATATTTATACGCATTTATTTTACTTATGCTATTAATCCCTATCAAAATTAAATTAATTTCATCACTAAGTGCAGTTTATGAAGATAATATTTGGTCTTGGAATGATCAAAATTGGACGTTTGGTTTTGAAGTTATGGCGAACTTAAATTATTACGATTTCTGCTGCACGGCGCCCTATCACGGGTCAGGACTCCCGACCATCAGTTTATTTTGTCACCTAAAAATAATTTAATGTCAAATGTTGTTTATGGGGAAGATTTACAATAATCGCTTTAGTTATCTATCCCAAAACAACAGGTTGCTCTCCGGGACTGCCGGTAAGAGTAAAAACTAAGTATTAATTAGATTAAATATTTTCATCATTAACAACTTTAACATCCACATAAAGACAATCTATGCAGCCTGCGGATAATGACTGCGTCGTCGATGTTAGTGTCTGTGTCTGTGAATTGATCTGGAAATCATTTTGCTGACCGTGTCTTTTCTGGGTAGGCATTTTACAGCGGTAGCCGACATCCACGCGGGCGGAGCCGCGGGCGACTGCTATAATGTTATAATTATCTAGTTTTTATATAATTTCGAGGAAACTCTTTATTTTTCCATTTAAGTGCCTTAGATATGAAACTATAGGTCTAAAACTATGTTTAATTTAAGTACTAATCTCTTTTTGTATATGACTATTTGTTTCTAAATATAATAAATCAAATTAAAAAATAAAATAAAATCAGACCGTGTTATCCATACCATTTATAAACTTTTGTCCAAATAAATAATTTAATACTTAAGACTGTCTCAATACCTGATGATTGCTTTTTGAATTATTGAAATCGGACGTTCCATTCAAAAGATATCATGAAATTAAAATTAAAATAAGTACATGACGGCGAGAACTAACTTGACGAGAGAGTGGCAGCGCGGGAGAAGGGGGTGCATCACAGCCAACAGCACAGGGAGGCTTTATTTTATTTTTATTTATTTGGAACAACAAAATCTTAAGATATACACTTACTTATTATGTAACCAACAACGTTATTCACAGAGTAATATATAACGATTAGTCTAAGTACGTATACAAATATATATAAAAAAAAAACATTACATACATTATGAGTTACTTAGAAAATAATTATTAATTGTCCATATCATTATCTTTAAGTTGCGATAGTACACTGTTTGTAAATTGGTTTAATGACATTCTGAAGAGATCAATATTGGAGCAATGTGCATTGTAAAAATGCATAATACGTCGCAGTGGAGCACGCTCACCCGCCCTGGTCCTGCAAAACTTGGGCTCAAATAGTTTGTGCGCGCGGGAGTCTCGGATATACGATGCGATTTACTGGGACGGAACCGGAACTAATATTTTTAAAACATAGTACATTGTTCATGATGATCTTATCTTATCTTATCAATACATGTATTGATGCCATACTACGAAGTATATGACTGTTAAAAAATGGTTTACAATTTGCGTATACTGTGGGGTTTATAATGCAAAGATTCTTTTTACGAACCAAAAAATATGTGTTTTTAACCTGTGTTCTATTTCGCAAGGAATAAAAAAATTAATACATATTTTTATACCTATTTTCTTGAAGAAAAATAAAATGACAGTAATTTTTAAGTAATCTTGGTAACCCTTGTCTACGTCCCAAATCTTATTTTTTTTACAGATATGCCACATTTAAATTTTTTCTTAATTATTTATGCGCTAAGAAAAGACATTGTTTTAATATATTCTTGTCTATTCGCTAAGTAACGTGTATCTGTCATTATTTTGTATATTGAACAACCAATGTCTCTGCATGCCATTACTCTGTGCTATTTTGTACAAAGCACGAGCAGAACAAGGCATGTGCAGATTTGATACGGGCGCGTTATTGTGGAGACGGATTTTGTTTATTTTATAATAATTACATCAAACAAAAATTTTCAGTTTCAATTACAATCAGCATAAACATATAATAAACACAAAAGACAAGACAAACGGAAGAGGTGAAGCTGACGCAGCAGCAGTGTCCCTGGACAGTATTGATTTTTAACTTCACTCGGCTCTCGATCATCAACAACACATCTTTACTGAGGACTCAAGGGGTTTTGGGGGAGGATATCTCATTTATCATCTTTATCACCACTTATTCTCCATCACAGTGATTTTAATAATATTTTTCTTCCTTTACACTGGCTAAATGTGCTAAACGTACGAAGTCATTATTTAAAAGAAAAAAAACAATAATTACACAAGTGATATTAAGATTTCTTGGCGGGAAAGTGAAGTGTCATGTCTGCAGTTTTGTTTTATTTTCTAAAATTTGTGATATTTCTAACATTAATGTGTAATAACGGTGGATTATTAACCGTTAAGTGTTTGTGAACATACATGAGTGTTGGTAAATCAAACAAAACAGTGCAACATCACTTTTCAAATTTTCTCTCAAGTAGTCCATGTGAGATCCCAGTATAGTCCCACATCTTTACTGAGGACTCAAGGGGCTTAGGGGAGGGTATCTCATTTACCATTTATCATCTTTATCACCTCTCATTCTCATTTACTATGAATTATATATTATTTATATATCACTTACTTGACACTGGCTAAATGTGCTAGACGCACGAAGCCATTATTTAAAATAAAGAAAGAAAGAAAGTGATATTAAAAATAATAATAAAAGAAAATATAAACAGCCATCTTCTCGCCTGAGTGTAATATATTTTAATGTATCTCATCAAGATGTGCAATACCAGGTGGTACATATTGCATATCGGAAATCATTTAACTGTTAACTTTTTTGGACGTGAGATTGTGTATGTATAATATTTAATTTTATTTTATGAAAAGCGTAGCCTATAAATTTTTTTGTGATATTTCGCAATTTTTTTAAATTAAATTGCCATGAAAGCTAAAATGAACAACTTTTAAATGAATGAATTCCGTATAAAGTATAGTCACCAATTTACTTATGATTTTTAATTGTAACATGATGAGCGGAAGAAACTGGTTATTCTTATTATTAATTAACTATGACCATGATAATATCTAAGCAGAAACTTTTACTTTTTCGTGCGTTGGAAGGCACGTTAAGCCGGTTATCACTAAACGTGGTAGTCGTTAAGCCATGTTAGACCTAATTGGGTAGCTTGAAAAATTCTAACAGCAGGACGCCATACACCTGCCTCCGCCAATCCGCACTGGGTCAGCGTGGTGGAGTATGACCCAATACCCACGCACCTTGATATGTGAGAGGAGGCTCGTGCTCAGTAGTGGGACGTTTATGGGCTGAGATGATGATTTTTAATTACGGGAGCTTATAAATTATAATGGTATGCTATTTCTGTATGAAGCCACATAAATATTTTTTCTTTATTTTTTTATAATTTTAATAGTTACGTAGAATAAAAGTTGGTGACAAAGCATTGAATCGCTCGTATCTTCGCGATACTTGTGGCAACTACTAAGAAACGACAACCGAAGAAGCAGAGTTAACACATGTCCATGTTTGAGCCCCCCGAACAGGTCTCCACTTTGGCGTGGTGGGCGGGCTGAGTACCTACCGGAGGCCAGGAAAAGGTAACACCAAGAAGTTGGCGATTCTGGGTGCCCATAGTACTGACCACCGGAGGGAAACTAAGAAGGACCTACAGAGAGCGCAGCGGGCGGGCCAGGTGGGCCCGTCAGACCCCCGAACAGGTCTCCACCTTGGCATGGTGGAGGGGCTGAGCACCACCCGGAAGCCGGGAAAAGGTAACACCCAGAGACCGACGACTCTGGGAGCCCTTAGTACTGACTACCGGGGGAGAAACTAAGAGGGACCTGTGGAGGGCGCAGCGGGCGGGCCAGGAGGGCCCGTTCAGCAGCGCCAGGAGGGTCTAGGCAGTGGGGGCAGGGGGCCCCTGCTGTCTCACCATGGACCCTCCGGGAATTCGGCCACACACGCTATGGTCGCACGAGGAGGTAGGAGGGGCGCGTCCACTGCGCCTCTCTGAGGAGGTCCTCCCGGTTTTGGTCCGGGAGACGTTGGCCGCAGGCGGGGTGTCAGAAGCTGCTGGCAGTCGTGTCTGCCGGTGGTGAGTCCCACACCCCCCTTTCGGTCCCCCTTTGGCCGGAAGGCAGTGCGTTAATGCATTTTGTTACCGACGTAAAACAAAAAAAAAAGGTGGGCCCGTCAAGCAGTCTGCCGGTAGTGAGTCCCACACACCTCTCTCGGTCCCCCTTTGGCCGGGAGACAGTGCGTAAATGCATTTTGTTACCGACGTAAATAAAAAAAAAGGCTTCTCATTGTCAAAAATTTCAGAAGCCCTCTCCACTCCACACGACGCGTGCGTGCGGGCAGTATGTAATTAGTTGACGTCGTGTGCGCGGTGTGTGGTCTCCCCTCCCGGCACCCTCACAGCCGCTGTCTTAACACTAGGGGGAGCCTGTTGATTCTCGTGTTCTTTTACAAAACTAGATACTGTTTTGATGGGCCAATTTACAATATAGGTAAGTTAATAATAAATAAATAAAAAAATATTTTCTGACAATTAATACTTACGGCTCCCCGTGAGATTAAATACGATGGCACTGTTCTGAGCAAATTTCACACGACACACAAAAAGATCTTTTTATTCCGACGGTCTCAAAACAAAAAGTTTTAAGTTTTAATTTTTAGTTTTTTTTTTTTTTTTTTTTTTTTTTAGTTTTTTTTTTTTTCTCAAAGTTTTACAGGAGAGTGAAATGAAAGTTTTATTCACGTAATGTTTTGTTCAATTTTCATTTTTTTATATTCTAAAGCCATTTCAACTTTCATTTCACTCTCCTGAAAACCTTGGTTGTAGACATGTCCTTTTATACGAAGGGACCGTCGATTTCTTACACTTGTACAATAGGCAAAGAAAAGTGGCTAACTGTGAATTGTAATGTTCCGCGTTACTTTCTAAGCTTCCAAGTCTTCGCCGTTGATAATGTAAAAGAGCATAGCCTGTGAGTTTCTTGTCAGTTCTTTTCACAGAGCGGGGGCTCGGAACTGGCACTTAGATTCACTTACTATTTTTTATTTATTTGCATGTAAGTGAATCTAATCTAATTGTGACCGGAAAAGTAGAGGGGAAAGGCCTCGTAAGCGCTGCCCATTACGTTGTTCCGACCAGATCCGCACCACTCTTGGTCCTACAGTCCACTATGCCCTCCACACCGCCGATGATAGGAAAGATGGAAGAACATCGTTAGAGAAAGGGTGTTTCAAAAGAGTGGTCACGACCCTCAGCATTGAGGAACACGACGCAAGGAGGAGGAGAAGGAGGAATCTAAGCTTCGTATTTTCAGTGTAGTAATATTTAGTTTTTTTGTAAATTTATATTTTGTTTTGACGTTTTCAAGTGCTATGTAATAGTTCATAAAACAAAGATCTTTTGGGTTTAAAGAATTTATTTCTCATAAAAACACAATAGTTCACTTAAAATGAGATACAATAAATCATGTAAATTACTTACTTGAATTAACAATTAAAGTTACATTATGTTCAATTTTAGAAAGTCCGGTACTTGATGATACGTTTACAAACAAAGGTATAATAAACTTAGTTTTGTGACAAAGCATGTTTGGATAATGTAGGTACACAAAGAGACAAGCTATACCGGATGAATCAACCAACAAAATTTACTCCAACCACCCTCACAAACAATTTGTGTCCACTTATAATCTGTACTATACTAATAGTCTAGGAGGTGAAGATTTTACCTGTACTCTTCTTCTTTTAAATAATAGCTTCGTGCGGTTTGCACATTTAGCCAGGTCAAGTTAGAGATATATTAATAATATATAATTCATAGTAAATAAGAATGAGTGGTGATAAAGATGATAAATGGTAAATGAGGTACCCTCCCCTAAGCCCCTTGAGTCCTCAGTAAAGATGTGGGACTATACTGAGATCTCACATGGACTCCTTGAGAGAAAATATGAAAAGTGATGTTGCACTGTTTTGTTTGATTTACCAACACTCATGTATGTTCACAAACACTTAACGGTTAATAATCCACCGTTATTACACATTAATGTTCGAAATATCACAAATTTTAGAAAATAAAACAAAACTGCAGACATGACACTTCAGTTTCCCGCCAAGAAGTCCTACCTGTACTCATTCTACAAGAATGATTTTTTTTTTCTTTTAGACGCGAAAGTATTTGTTGGTTACTTTAAAAGATACTTATTATGAAAAAATATTTTTTTTTTAAATTTTTATTTAATTTACTTCAGTAAAGCCTCCACTACTTTACTGGGGTAGGACTTTAAATTGTATAGGATGAACTTGACTTGACTTTGATTAAATTACGAAAACGCAACTCATTGTTCCTTTCTGCTAAGACAAAGTTTTCTTATTTCACCTGAAATATGGTACATGAGAGTGAATCTTAAAATCTACTAAAGTTCATATATTTTGCAAGTAACTACGCAATTATTTAATACTAGCTGTTACCCGCGACTTCGTCCGCGTGGAATAGTATCTTTGGGTAGCAATTACAACCCCCTTTTCGCAATAAAAAGTAGCCTATATCCTTTCTCAGGGTCTAGACTATCTGTATACCAAATTTCATTTAAATCCGTTCAGTAGTTTTGGCGTGAAAGAGTAACAGACAGACAGACAGACAGAGTTACTTTCGCATTTATAATATTAAGTAAGGATAAGAAAACATATTTTACAATTCGATTTATTAAAATTAAATTAAATTAATTTAAATCACCCATTCCGCGGACACTCAACGCACTTAATGCCATCCTGGAAGCAGCACCCGACTGTGATTTGTTTGCGGATGGATGGCCTGAGATTTTGTCAGTGTGTCTGAGGTATTGTGAGAGAATGGATTAAAGAAGTTTTTATGTGTGAGATTTTAATATTCTATTTAACTTTTACTGTTTTTAATAATTAGTGTAATTGGTGTATTCCGTTCTGATTAAATAAATTAACTCAGTGACAAAGAACACTTATCTAAAGGCAATTTTTTTATAAAGCAACATCATTATTATTAAAAAACAACAAAATGTTATGACATTAAAACTCGAATTAATAAATTCTATAGAAAAAAACATGCTGTCTATGCGTCTTTTTTGCTTTGTCTACAAATTCCAAGATTTTTCCCATTTCTTAATAATAAACTTCCCATATAATGTATTAACAAATTTCACTCAACAAAAATATAAACTCAGAAACGTCAAAAACCATTTTAAACTTACAAAAAGTTTTGAGGCCGCGTTCTCAAAACTTTTTATTTTGCACAGAGCAAGGGTCCCAAGTTCGAACCCCACAAAATTTGCATTTAAAAACGAGGGCATGGCGCATTATTAGAAATTTATGTTAATAAATCATAATTCAAGATATCTTTATGTGTCAGGGAATAAAGTGCTATTTTGAAGGATGCAACAGTTAAATATGTCGTGGCTTTAACAGCCCTTGCATTGTATGTCGCATTATAAATTATATTTGACCAGCGAAGGGATGTAGGTCACTCTATTGTATCAGATAATATGAATGATTATGTTTTAATAGACGGGAGAAATACAGTGGCAGTAATAGAAGTGGCGTATAGATCTGAATAACCGGCTTTAGATACAAAGGTGACTTCGTGGCGTGATTTGATTCCTTTTTTTATATTTAGTGAACAATAAAGTGTTTATTCATTCATTCGTTGACGACCGATATGGCGTGGAGGTCAGTATACCTACACTTCATTCCAGATGTCGTGGGTTCGATTCACACACAGGACAAATCTTTGTGTGCATAAACATGAATATTTGTCCTGGTCTGGGTGTTTTCCTATGTATATTAAGTATGTATTTTAAAAAAAAAGTATTTAAGTATGTTTATCCGTTGTGCAGTATCCATAACACAAGTTATTAATGATACTATCTTGGAACTAAATAATTAGTGTAATTGTCAGAAAATATTTATTTATTAATTAATTAATTCATTAATTCGTGGCCTACCATAACATATTACGTGATCAATACATACATACATAATATCATGGCCTTTTTTCGGCGTAAAAGAATATATATTCTAAATAAATAATGCAAATTTAAAGATCCTGTTCCAAGATAATATATTAATGCTAGTATTGAACGCGTCAAAATATGTAAATAAATTGACAACCTAACCTTTATTTTTTAACTTCAGAAATTCTAACCAGGCGTCTAATCCCCTATTTGCTATTATTCCGCTATTAGTATAACGTGAAAAAATAAACATAATAATGCATAACATTTTATTTGAAAGCGAAAGAATTCTATAGAATTCTATTTTATTGAAATATATTAAATGAGAATTTAAATTATCTTGTTATTTCAACTTTTTAATGTTTTTTTTGGTTTATTTGTGAAAAAGTATTGTGAAATTGCATGTGACAGTTTAGGAACAATTAAGTATCTATTACTATTGGGCTGACATGTTTTATTTTGTCTTGGTATTGTATATTATATATTTTTAGTCGCGAAGTCAACAAGACACTAACATAGATGTAATTAATTATATCGTTATATCAACTATCGAATCTTTGGCAAAACAATACCCCTTGAAACTGCAATAAGTATAATTATAAAACAACTAGTGCCGCGGCCTCGCTTCGCTTAGGTAGGGTTGCCATCAACTACATTGCCGTCGCCGGATAAACAAGGAACAAATCCCGGAAATAGGGGCGACATAACTATATGGTAATTTCCCGGACATTATTTTTGCTACTCTATTTTATGTTACTCTATTTTATGTGAATAAATTATTTCATTTCATTACAAAATTAAACATCGTTATAATTAATAATCGCTTGCTGGGTATTATAATTGAATTTTTCACAAAGCTTTGTTTCAATTTATCGTTTCTCTTAAAAAAAATGTCTTCTTGGCATCAAAAAGGTCCGGGATTCTCGCGACAATTGTAAAATTCCCTGCCGTATAAAACTAGGGTAAATCCGGGGATGTCCGGACTGATGGGAACCCTACGATTAAGTAGCTATTTATTCAATATTACAATACACCTATTAGACCATAATTAGAGTGTTTGTATGGATTGTTCTCTAATTTTTCAAGTAATACATATGGCCCATGTTTTTCAGGGATAATGTTGAATTCTCATGGATTACCTAGCGGTAATAAGTGTTTTTGCAATATGAAAAAGTATTTTAATTATAAAGATAATCAATATAATAATTATAGTCTTGTAGTATGTTCATGTTTTTAAGATTTAAGTTTCAAAAATGTTTGCTATAGGTATTAATAAAGAATGCTCTTCGTTATCCTTCCTTAAACGCCATGCCCTTGCATGGCTTCACATGTAGACTTATATATTGATCATTTATGTATCATGTATTTGCTGTATTTGCAATTTTACAGGAGAGCAATTTTAAGTTTCTTTTTGCGCTCAATGCGATCTTGTTTAGTTAATATTACTATAAAGTAAAATAATAAAATAATTTAATAAAATAATTCTCTTTTATATGAAGTAAACTATACATTATAGTGTCTTTGTCCCACCAGTTGAAAAGGCATTTTTAAAACACTATTGCATTCCTAACTAATTTTTACAATTTTTGACAATTATGCCCTTGTCTTACCGAAGATGCGATGATTTGATATTTTTTTTAAATTGGTCTAGTAGCTTTTGAGATTAATCCTTACAAACGTCCAAAAACACAAATATATTCTCTTTATAATTGTACTATTAGTGTGATAATACACTCGTACCGATTGTCATTACAAATACAAAAATAGATCGGTTCCCAAGTGCGACGGCTGCACATTTGGCACCGACTACTTCCTCGTGGTTACACTCAGTGCAGAAAACAACGAAGACTACACCACAGATTCACACGAAACTGTCCCTTAACCTATCACAAATAACACTGGATTTCCTACACACATGAATGTCTGACATTTAAACATTACATACACGAGACAAGAATAAAACTGAACACGGTAATCGGTCAGATGGTCTCTGAAATAGGATCTAGTCGCACGTTACAGTCGTAGATAGTGTTCGATGATCAATTGTGGAAATGAACTCCAAAAAGAATAAGAAAAAATCACAATCTAATAAACCGCCCAATCGTCATCAAAAAGCCGAAGATGAAGCTGTTGAAACTAGTGATGTTGTGCAAGTGGAAGAAAAACCCGAGGTAGTGGAAAAAGTAGAAGAACGCGTTCCCGAAATAAGCAGTGGTGTTGTGTCGCCTGTGGTCGATAGTGAGGCAAAAGATGAAGATTCGCCAAAAAAACCTAAAAGAAATAGGGGTAAGAATAAGAATCAAGAAAGTATTGAAAAGGACAGTACAGAAAAAGCACAAATCAAAGATGTGACAGTTACGGAAACTGCCCAAACAGCAGAAGAAGCTGTTCCTAATGTGCCAGATGTCGCCCCTAGTGCCCGCAAAAAGAAAAATAAAAATAAAAAGCACGCTGAGCCAGAAGTTAATACGCCTGAGCCTACAGCACATATTGTAAGCTTACCTACTGAAGTGGCTCAGTCAGAAGAACCAGAAAAAATCGTTTCAGATATCATTGAAGCGTCTAGTGCTACGTTAGGAGACTGGTCTACTGAACATGAAGGAAAGTCAAAAAAAAAGAACAAAAAGAAGAAAAATCGTAATGATTCTGAAAAATCTGAAAAAGCTGATGAACTCAGTTGTGTTTCAGCTTTTCAGAAGCTGTTGACTGATGAAAAAAGTGATCCTAGTGATGACGTCAATTTTGTTCTCATAGGAGATACCAAATCTGAAACAAAAGAAAGTTCATCTCATGAAGAAAAAAAGTGTTCAGAACCAGAACAAAATCTTGAAGAACTTATTAAAGTAGTTTCAAACAAACCAACAAGTGAAAATAGTGGTAAAAATAAGAAGAAAAATAAAAAGGATAAGACACAGTTACCTTTAGCATTAGAAGAATTATGTGTTGATAATCCCATAGTTTTGCAGGAAAGCATTGAATCAAAAGCTATGACAGAAAGTGCGCCAAAAGTAGACGATGAGAAAAAAATTAAAAAATCTGAAGAATTAATGTTGGAAAACACAGCAGTCGATATCGCCATGTCAGAAGAAACTAAGAAATCATCAAAGGCTAAAATTGCTAAACCTGTTGAAAGGAAAATAAAAGATAGAGTTGAAGATAGTAAAGAATTTTCTACAGACAGCACTGCTCAATGTGGAGCAAGTTCTCCTTTATTAGTGGCACCGGAAACTATTTCACATGTAAGCAAATCAGAAACAGAAAAAACTCTAGAAAGTAATATTATGCCACCAATGGAAGAACAGAAAAAAGAAATAAAACAAGAAAAACACAAAGACAAAAAAGGAAAGAAAGATATTCAACATATTGATAAATCAGACACAGACAAAAAACTAAAAAAAGATATTCCACATATTGATAAATCAGAAACCGACAAAAATCTAGAAAAAAATATTCAACATGTTGAGACATCAGCTGTGGCCAAAAAAGCAGAAAAAGATAATCAGGAAACTGATGCATCATTACTAGATAAAAAGGCAGAAAAAAAAGGTCAGCATACGTCAGTCATAGCCAAAAAACCAGAAATAGGTATTCAGCAAACTGATTTTGCAGCCATGGAAAAAACATCAGAAAAAGATATTCAGCATATTGAATCATCAGCCGTAGTCGAAAAAACAGAAAAAGATATACAGCAGATTGATATATCAGTTAAAGACAAAAAAGGAAGAAAAGACATAAAACATATTGATTCCGCAGCCGTTGACCAAAAAACAGAAAAATATATTCAGAACGTTGATACGTTAACTATGGACAAAGAAGCTGAAAAAGATATTCAGCCTACTGATACTATAGTAATTGAGAGAAAAGAAGAAAAAGATGTTCAACACATTGATACTAAAATGGTTGAAGCGGTCGCAAATATTCTTCCACCAGAGAATACAATGGGAAAAAAAAGAAAAAAGTCACCGAAACCAAAATCACCTGGCTTGAAGGAAGAATCAAAACAAGACTTCGAAGTTTTGAAATCTGTTGAGTCTGATAAACCCGTTAATCTCGCAACTTTGCTAGCAACTGAAATAAAGACTGACCCATTACCAGAAGTGAAATCTATAAAGATAAGTCACACTGACGAATCGAAACCGGTAAGCATTGAAACAGATGTAAAATATGAGTTAGCTGAAGGCAGTCACAAAAATAAATCAAAGAAAAAAGGGAAGAAAATACCTGATATACCACTAGAAACTCAAACACAAACTAAAGGTGATGAACCGATAATTCCTCATACTTTATCTTCTGAAGCTGAAAAAAAGGAAGATATCGCAGTTGTAGAGAAAAAAAAAATTAAGGATGAGAATAAAATTGCAACAGAAAAAAGCAGTGAATTTGTTATTGTTATGCCATTTAAAGATGACAAAAGCACAAGCAGTATGAAACTGGGCGCACAAGAAGAATCGAGTTGTAGCTTTACCCCAGACATTATACAACATCCGCGAGCATCGAGTGAAAATCTCATTGATGACAACAATAACAGGACAATCATTCAGGAAATCAGTACCATGGACGACGCTAAACTACAAACGCCAATAGCTCTACCTTATATGCCTATTATTCAAGGCTCTGGGGAGACACCAATGGTTACTCCTGACGCCACAGTTATTAAAAATTTAGCTACTGCCTCAATTCGTATCACACCCAAGACAAATGTTGATGAAAAGACAGATATAAAATCTAAAATGATGGAAGTCAATCAAGATATGGAAGAATTAAGATTGTCGATTGAAAGATCTTTAGCTGAACTGACCGCTATTGAAAAAAGCGAAGAAAAACTAGATACAAAATTTACTGATACTGTGTTACACATAACTGAAGAACCATTAACTTTAGGCAATATATCAAATCCAAGCGTGACACCGGTGAAGTCAACTAGTGAACCTGAGAACATAACAGTAGTTTTACCCCATAAAGAACATACGTCGCTTAAGGAAACGGAAAGTAAAAAATATGATCCTAAGTCTGAAAAATGTGATTTAACAGAACAAGATGCAACAACAGAGATGAAATCAGATACAACAACAGACTCGTATGCACCTACCGCAGCCCCTCGGAAAGACCACAGGAACAAGGGTAAATCTAAGAAAAAAGGAAAACATGAACAGGCTCATGGGGAAAGTTCTTCGACCTCTACAACAACTGAGTCTAAACCCCAAGAAAAAGATACATCAAAAGACGAAAGCACAGAAACAAAGCCAGGCTCTACTAAAGAAAAAGTTAAACAACAATCTGATACTACTGATAGCAAAGGAAAACCTCATGACCAAGAAAGTTCGCAAACCCCAGATTATGAAAATCTTGGTCCTATAGAAAACTTTGAAGATGCAATGACTTCGAGCGCAGACGACATCAACAGAACTTTCGAAATCATTGCCAACGAAGCGAATGAGCCGATGGAAGCGTCCCACGTTAACCCAGAAATCAATATCACAGCACCTATTGAAGACACTAAAATCAAAGATGAAAAGAAAAAAGATGAAAAAATCAACCCAGTTTCGCAGCCAAAAAACTTGCTAGGCCACACCGATATTCCTGTACCATCGAATAGAATCGATTATAAAAAAGAAAAGAATAAAACGCCGAACGAATCGTTGGCTAAAGTGAAAATAAAAGATGGTATACAGGTAGAATCAAAGAGGCAATCTAAAGAATCACAAACAGATAATATACGAAAGTTTATGAAGAAGAAAACTAATGATGAATCCCTTTCGCTAATGACAAATGAGAGTGAAGATTTCCTTTACAAATACAGTTTTCGGAAAGTTTTTCTGCAAAGCGCTTGCCATGTTTGCAAAAAGGATGTGACGCTGAGTAGAGTACCCTGTGGCTATTGTAATTTAGTTTTTTACTGCAGTAACAAACATAAAGATGAGGATTGGCCCTTACACCAAGGATTGTGCTTTGCCGTTTCTACAATTGTACATTTAAAAGGTAAATCTAATTGTTATTATAAATAGCTTTAAGATTTATTAAAAAGTTTTATATGAAGTGTTAGAGAAACTATAAACAGTGTTAAAAATATTCTCCTGTGCTTAACTAAATCTCTTATTAGGTAACAACTACGAGCGCTAGTAGTCTGAATACCACAGATATAGCAGTTTTATTATACAATAGATAACGCAAGTATCACTATTTATTTTGAAATCAAACTAATACATCGACACTAATGCCGCTGATGATAAATATTAAAAACTGTGAAATCGATCGTCTTACAGTATTAGACGTAGAGTAGAGAATAGTAGACTGCAAGAAGCGGCGGCCAACCCCGACGAACGGTCGGGGTTCGAACGAGCGAATCACATGAATTTGCGTTAAGTATGTATGGTATATATATATCTGTGCTCAATGCTACTTACTTTTTAGGTGAAAAACATATCTATGCGAGTTCAAAAGACGTGATAGGTCACAACTATCGCCTCCTGAGGATGCAGATGATAGTGTCATGCGAGAAGATAGTCAAGAGGCGGTTGGTGCCCTGGGAACAGGAGGCCCTGCTTTACCCAAGAATGTGTGCTGAGCCAGGGTGCAGGGAATGGAAGCAGTCGAAGCTTCTGGATTGCGATGGCTGTGGACAGGTGATACTTTTTTATAAGACATACAGTACAGTATACAGTCACGCTTTGTTTTCCTGAAAGGATAGGCAGAGGCATATTGCCGCTTAGCAACTTTTATGATTGCTAGAGCCTCGTCCGTTTAGTAGGTGCACTACTTGCAGGTGAGGCTTACTTGGGGTCCAAAGATTTTGGTTGGATCCCTATACACCTATAATTTTTCTCACACGTAATTCGTCATTGTACCAGTCGAAGCAGTCGATGCAGCCGAGAAAAGTAAGAGCGTTGTGTAATAAGCACGGTAACACATGTACCCACTGATGACAACCTGAATTAATGCCGCCCCGCGAATCATGATGAGACGTGATATTTTTACAACAAGTTAACCACTAACGCGCCCATTTAGAAAGAAAGAAAGAAAGAAAAAGAATTTATTCTGTGACAACATCAAAAGAAAACAGATACATTATATGTGAGTAACAATTTGAAGAGTGTCACAGAAAAGGTATCCACTCAGCATAAAGCTGGGGTGTCACGAAAACACCTCGACGCTGGTCTTCCGTAGATACCGTTTGTGAGAGCACTGCTATGACACATTCATTCTATACATGGTAAAACACAATACATACATACAGTTACAGTAAGACATAAGCATACAAATAAGACATAAGCATACAAACAAGACATGAAAATACAAATAAGACATAAGCATACAAATAAGACATAAGCATACAAATAAGACAAAAGCTTCTAGGGAACCTGAGTAGCACAAGTAAGAGGACAGCACAACCGATGACGAGCACATACATATTCATAGACATTTCTGTTTGTTCAATAAATATTTCCTATAGTTGCAACGGAAAGATCCAACAGTGAGATACAACAATTTACTACGGTCTCTGTGACAGCACAGAGAAGAATAGGGCAAGAGACTCGTAAAATATTGTTCTCCCGCGTAATACTGTGTAGGTGTTTATAAAAAGCGTCGTTTTAGTCGTTACACAGGACTTTCAGAAATAGTGTAGAAAGCGTTTTGAAATAGAAGGCACTGCGCTAGGTGTTGTTGAAAGTGCAAGTCTAAAGGCTGCGTTGCTACTCCTCATCAGATGGGCCGCTTTCTTGTGTGCTTACTTCGCTAGCTTTGCAAGTCGAAGTGAATCTTGGCCCGCAATATCAAAAAACGCCAATCGCCCATTGCACCTCGAGTAGACCATTCTTAACTTCATCTGTCTTTTCTAAGACTGAGTTTGTGACAGAAAAAAATTACAAAGAAAATTTCATTTCAGATATCATATTGCGCGGAGCACCCTGAACATCTACCGAAGAGCCACCAGCGCTGGTGCAAGTCGTACTCGCTGTATCAGAAGCTGGTGTGCTTCCAGCAGACCAAAGGGAAACTGGAGCCAAAAATGCCTAGCAAGGTTAGTTAGGTCTTCTCACTCGCGATATATTTGTATTTTACGTCGATCGATATTGAACCGATTCCATGTAACTGAAAATCAACAAAATCTGGTACGAACAGTGAGCAATGTCCAGACTGAAATGGCACTGACTGTGAACGATTTAAGCCAAACTGAATCCGTGTGATAGGGAATCGGGACATATTCCACAAGTCAGACCCAGTATGGGTTGACGGAAACAGGTGTGTGGCGTCCTGCTGTTACAACTTTAATTAGGTCTGTAACTTGGCTTAATAACTACTACCACTTAATATACTGATAGCTGGGGCATACAGCAAACGAGCCATCTGAAGCACAGAAGCCTTCTTTATTAAATGCCAATGGCTCGCGGCTTACCTCAGCGGGGCAGAACCAGGAAGACCCTCACAGATTGACAGGCGCATTCGACGCGCCTCTCCTACCTCCGTGTGTGACCATAGTCTGTGTGGCCGACTTCACGGAGAGTCTTTGGTTAGACAGCAAGAACCCCTGCCCCCGCTGCACCCTTCACAGGTTTCTTTTCGTTGCCCTACCCGGTAGCCAGAACTAAGGGCACCAAGCGTAGACGGCCTCTCCTCCTTCGCCCTATCGGAAGGTACTCAGTCCCCCCCCCCCATCACGACAAGGTTTCCGGGGGGGATACAAGGACTGACAGCTATGCTTTACAGCAATATTTTATTTAGTTTATCTGACCTTTGTTGTTTCAGGTGATGTTGGATTATAAAATACCGGAAAATATTAATGAAGTGTTAGCTTCCATGTACGAGGAGAAAATTGGTGAGTAATTTTTATGTGAATATTAATTAAAAAATATGGCGATGTTTTTTATGACATTTGTTTATATAGAACACGGTTTGCTTGCATGCCATACGATTAAATTTAAGTACGCTGTGTTAGTTAAATAAAATATATGCTTCTCATAGATGGCCATTGAAGTATGTTTGCAAGATTAGTACATATTTGAGTTTATCGATTCCCCTTTAAAACTAAAACTCGATGTCATTTCAGTGTATGGAGGGGTTTAGTTAATGCAGTACCCATAGCTGGCCTATCCTTACTAATATAATATTATAAATGCGAAAGTAACTCTGTCTGTCTGTCTGTTACTCTTTCACGCCAAAACTACTGACCGGATTTAAATGAAATTTGGTATACAAATAGTCTAGACCCTGAGAAAGGATATAGGCTACTTTTTATTGCGAAAAGGGGGTTGTAAATGCTACCCAAAGATACTATTCCACGCGGACGAAGTCGCGGGTAACAGCTAGTCTTAAATATAACTCTGTTCGTTAAGCTGGTCCGTGTATGTTAACTTGTAATTCCCAGATATGAACGACATACAGTACGCTGCGCTGACGCAGATAGCCACAGCGCCGCTCACTGCCGCTTACTGCTACCAAACATACAATGCTGCCGCAAACCCCATCAATGGTCTTCGTAAGGTGAACCTTGCAATTATTACTGCCAATCTATAGACCGTAATTTCTGCCTTGTAGGTACCTTGGGTTGTGGAACTAGCTACCTGGCGTGGATTTTCTTCGACATACTAATAATAATCCTTTATTGCCCAAAAAAATAAATATATCACAAAAGGTATTTAAAAACTAAAAGTACAAAGATGGACTTATCTCTAGAAGAGATCTCTACCAGCCAACCCTAGAAGTGGTTTTTAAATTTATAGGTACGGGATTAAATTTGGTTAAAGATCTGTGTTAAAAAAAAGGAAATAAAAAGTCTTTTTTACACCATACAAAATTAAATATTATAAAATTTATAAAAATTGTTAACTGAGTGCCAAAACACACAAGTAGTGATTTCTTTTTGAACGACACAATTGATGCACTCGCACGGATATGAGAGGGAAGACTGTTCCACATTCGTACAGCACGGGCTGAGAAGGAGTTACGGCGAAACTTAGTGTTGGTGGAAGGAGAAACAAGGGTCTTAGTTACACAGGATCGTTTGGGGCGGGATGTAGAAGGTAGAACATTGAAACGAACACGGAACTAATGGGGAAGCTGAGGATGGTAAAGGACTATATATTGCATGCGGTCATTCTAATGGGATGTAAACGGGTTTTAAAGTTAACCTAAACCTAAGTTAGCCGTGCCCAACAGGGTTCATAATTGTAACTTGTGTAGATGTAAGACCTTATGTAAAACATTATGGAGTGCAATAAACATTGAAATGAATTGAATTAAAGATACGGCAATGTGTTAGAGATACCCCTGGTGTTGTAAGCGTCCAAAATATAAAGGCTTTTTTTTTGGGTGGAAAATCATCATCATTGTGTGTAAAAATTTTCAATAAATTACCAAAGGACATTACAAAAAGGCCACATAATGAATTTAGGGCAATATTATTTAAATTTCTAATTGATAAACTGTATTATAACATTAATGACTTTTTTACTGATATATTTTGAATACTTGTAATTATTAATGACATTATAAAATTGCTTGACATTGAATCTTATTTGTGAACGTCAACTATAATTATCTTGTTGGATTTGTGTTTGTGTTATATTACTATTGTTATTTTATATATAATTTCTGAATTTTTGTTTTAATTTTTTATGTTGTAATTTTGCTCCTAGATTTTTTAATTATTTTATATATTTTGTACATAATTAATTATTAATATGACTTGACTAATATTTCCACGTCGAAAAGCGACAGAATATGTTGGAATAAGAAACCTGAACATGTATACGATAACCATATGCTATGAAATAAATGATTTATTATTATTATCAAATGACGTTCCCCCGCAGTGGGTGGAGCGGGGGGGTGTGTCAGACTTCTACTGAATAAAAACCATCCATGTTCCTTCTTTAGAGCTTGCTAAGTACCGAGGCCACGGTAACCCTTGCGAACAGTCCTGCAACTTAATATATATAGGCTCTGGTGGCTACGTTCCATAAGGTGGGCTGCTTGTTTGGATGCCGTCTATTATTAAAAACAATATAATAGAAGAGTGATTGGGAATGTTGGTAAAGGATGATAGCGCAGCCCCCCCTACTGGTTTCCACCTTGTCGTGGTGGGGGGGCTGAGTACCTCCCGGTAGGGCGCATAGGGCGCTAGGGAAGAGGTAACACCCAGATTGGCGACTCTGGGTGCCCTTAGTACTGACTACTGGGGGGGAAACTAAGAGGGACCTGTGGAGGGCGCAGCGGGCGAGCCAGGAGGGCCCGTCAAGCAGTGCCAGGAAGGTCATAGGCAGTGGGGGCAGGGGGCCCCTGCTGTCTAACCATGGACCCTTCGAGAAGTCGGCCACACACGCTATGGTCGCACAAGGAGGTAGGAGGGGCGCGTCCACTGCGTCTCTCTGAGGAGGTCCTCCCGGTTCTGGTCCGGGGGACGTTGGCCGCGGGCGGGGTGTCAGAGCTGCAACCCAGGTACTGGCACCCCGCCTCTTTCTCAACAAGCGGCGGGCGTCGTCGGAAGATTTTTAGTGGGTATTACTGTTGGCGGTCGTGCCTGCCGGTGGTGAGCCCCACACACCTCTCTCGGTCCCCCTTTGGCCGGGAGACAGTGCGTAAATGCATTTTGTTACCGACGTAAATCAAAAAAAAAAAAAGGTGTACCACTTGCAGGTGAGGGTGGCTTGGGCTTCTTTGATATTAGTAGGATTCCTATACACCCTTACTTTCATGAAGAGGTTCTGGAGAAAGGGAAGGTCAGGAGCGTCTTAAACCGTCGGGCGTGTATTTAAAGGTTAACGAGAGTGAATGAAGCTAAGAGTGAGAAAGTGGAAGGATGTGTTCTGGCTGCCATTACGGGAATAGGGCGCGGTAAAAAGTATGCATGTATGTAAAACGGTATACATTAAACCATCACCTTTTATCTGAACTTTAACAGGAAAACTGCTTAAAATTTAAAATTCTACTTAAACGCTTTTTATACGTCTGTATTACACTTAACCATAAAAACATTTGTTTTATGGAGAAAAAACGTGCACAATCACACCAACACACACAAAAACAACTCACACACACATAAATTACACACTACTTACACAATTCACACTTTAGTATTTTTTTTTTATCTTAGCTAATCTTGTTTTTTTCGTTTGCTTTACATTAAAATTTATAATGTAACATTGTGTTTTTGATAACGACCATAATTTTTCTATTTGTAATACAATAATGTTGCATTGTATTTTTATTTTTTTTGAACATGATGAGAGAGACTAGCCTCCACGACACACGGAATTCTAGTGTAGAGACCGGTGACATATGTTTAAATTTTTTCCGAACAATTTATTTATTTCATCAGAATGGAATACGCCAATTACACTAATTATCAAAAACAGTAAAAGTTAAATATAATATTAAAATCTCACACATAAAAACTTCTTTAATCCATTCTCTCACAATACCTCAGACACACTGACAAAATCTCAGGCCGCATCCGCAAACAAATCACAGTCGGGTGCTGCTTCCAGGATGGCATTAAGTGCGTTGAGTGTCCGCGGAATGGCTGATTTTGAGCGGGCTACGGTTCGGTAGGTTGGCCCAGCAAACAGTTTATGTTTCCTGCTCCTATAATAATTATCGGGTGCATAAAGTCGACACAGCTCACCATGAAGATCAGGAGAGTCTAATAATCTAATAAGCGCAATAAGGCATTATTATTATTATATGCGTCCTACAACTATTTCTACCAGAAAGATTCTTATAGAAGCAGTGGACCCATGCCGTGTAACAATCGCACCCACTCATGACAGCCTGGAAATTTGCAGCAATGCATAATCCACGTCCTGGGCGCGGAGCTTCAGTTCGAGGCAGCTGCCCTGGACAAGTGGGAGGTGTTCTTCTTGCACCTTACTGCGGCACGAGAACTGCTCGTGGTGCTGGTTGCGGCAGACCTCAACCCTTACAACCTGCCTCTGGAACTGCTCAGCAAAGTCAAGTAAGCCATCTGCTCTTTTTATACCATTATAGCTTATGGAAGCTTGAAACTCTACGGACATCACTAGAATAGAATAGAATAGATTTATTTATTTGCAAGGAATATTAATAATAATAATTTTATTTATTTATTTTTTCTCCCATACAAAGCAAAGAAACTTAAAGCTACTACGTATTACAAAACAACTTAAAATAAGAGTTGTACAATTTTTCCAAAGCTTGATATTATATGGGAGACTGGTGCCCAAACTAGGTAAATCCTGTGTCTTGGGTCACCAGGTCTCAGCCCTGTCATAAAGACATAAAATAATTTAGTACATTTTTTAGAGGAAAGCCCTAAGAGAGTGTGTCTAATCAATTTTCCGGTGAGAAATTAAGAGGATATATGTGTGTTTGTATGGGAATATGTGTCAGCATATGTGTGTGTGCGAGTGTGTGTGTTCAAATGTGTAAAAAGAGTTTATATAGCGATCAATTTCTCCGTCTCCAAATAATCCAAATTTTATAGCCAGTCATGGATAATATATTTACACGTGAATTTATTTTTAGCATATATCCTGAATGTAGGTACAAATTATTAGGTGTTTAAAGTAAAGTAAAGTAAAAAAAAATATTTATTTCATGAACTATTATATATAGTACTTGAAAACGTCACAATTTAAAAACAAAAAATAATTAAGTGTAAGTGAATCTAAGTGCCAGTTCCGAGCCACCGCTCTGGAAGAAGAACTGGCAAGAAACTCACAGGCTCTTTTAAATATGTCCATTAGCTTGGTACTAGAATTACAATCTTCATTTGTCTGTAAAGCTATACAATGCAATATAACATAACCTTAACAATATTTATGTTTTCAAGTCATTCATATTAGAATAGCCTGTATGAAACGGCAGTTTAATCCCAAGCATTTTTATCTGCCATATAGTCTTTAATAGAATAGTATCCCTTTGAAGACAGCTTGTGTTTTATTGTTAATTTAAATTTATTTAGGCTCAATTGCTGTATGTTGCTTGCGAGTTTATTGTAGAATCGCACACATTGACCTTAAAAGATTTGTTTATCTTTTGGAGCCTAGTGGCAGGTACAATTAATTTATGCTTATTCCTTGTGTTAAGGTTATGTACACAGCTTTTCTTACTAAATTGATCAGTATTCTTATGTACATAAACCAGGTTATCATAAATGAGTTGACCGGTTACAAAGTTTTAAGGATCCTTATACATTCTACCTTAATTGACAAACAGCTGTTTTTTGTAATGGCTTGCACGAAGGTATGACACCTTGAAGGAGATACAAATAATTCAATCTAGGAGATCACAGAATGCCCCAGAAATTAGTGTAAGCAAAAGTCCACAGATAGAAGCTTTACTTTTATTAAAAACTAGCGGTCGCCCGCGGCTCCGCCCGCGTGGATGTCGGTTACCGCTGCAAAATGCCTGCCCAGGAAAGACACGGTCAGCAAAATGATTCCCAGGTCAATTCACAGACACCGACACTAACATCGACGACGCAGTCATTATCCGCAGGCTGCATAGATTGTCTTTATGTGGATGTTAAAGTTGTTAATGATGAAAATATTTAAATGTACTTAATTAATATTAAGTTTTCACTCCTGCCGGCAGTCCCGGAGAGCAACCTGTTGTTTTGGGATAGATAACTAAAGCGATTATTGTAGAGGTTCTCTATAAACAACATTTGACGTTAAATTATTTTTAGGTAACAAAATAAACTGATGGTCGGGAGCCCCGACCCGTGATAGGGCGTAATAATTTAATTTCACCATAACTTCAAAACCAAACGTCCAATTTTGATCATTCCATGACCAAATAATATCTACATAAACTGCACTTAGTGATAAAATATTTTATTTTGATAAGGATTAATAGCATAAGTAAAATAAATATTCAAGATTTTGAAATAAAAAATAGTCGACATAGATAGGTTTAGTGTGTCGCGGACTTTATAGTAGATATTTATAAGATCTACAATTAAGGGTTCATACAGACGAACTGCAAGTCGGAACGGCAGAGGCGACGGCAGCCGTCGCCACCTGTCGACGGCTGCCGTCGACGCGTCGGCGGCAGCCGTCAATGCGTCGACGGCAGCAGTCAATGCGTCGACGACTGCCGCCGACAGGTGGCGACGTTTGCAGTTGTGGCGTTTTTCGTACCGACCACGACTGCTAGTACGCGGCACTCCAACTGCAAACGTTTTCGCCTGCCAACGGCAGCCGTCGACGCATTGACTGCTGCCGTCGACGCATTGACGGCTGCCGCCGACAGGTGGCGACGGCTGCCGTCGCCTCTGCCGTTCCGACTTGCAGTTCGTCTATATGAACCCTAATTCCTTCATTTTGTGGTTCTATCTTTTATAGTTTAGGCAGCGTACGCAAAATGAGTAACTGGTCTGGTTGATTTTTTACACTACTTTTTTCCAAATTAAAATTTAGCCTATGTTACTTAGTGATAATGTAGCTTTATAATAATGAAAAAAGAATTATTGAAATCGGTCCAGTACTTTCTGAGTTTATTCGTTACATACAAAAATACAAATCTTTCCTCTTAATAATATTAGTGTAGATAAAGTTCAGTACGAAAAGTCTAAAAAAATCTAAATAGAAATTCATCACTTGAAATCTTTAATAATCACGGAACATATTATTATATAATAATATGTGAGAGGTGTTATTTTTCTGGATTTCCGCTGGACACTCTTTTCTGGGACACCTGTATAGATCTCATGTAAATAGTTTTTTTATTTTATTTTATTTTTTTTTATTTTATTTTATTTGGAAAGCTTACAGCTGTTTTTACAAAATAAAAAACTTATTAAATAATTATAGGCTAATTACAAGCTTCCACATATTAGCTTTAAACAAATTTAACATAGTAGCTTCAATTATAAATTTTTAATTTTTAATAAGGCCTTTTACATTATCTGGTGATCCAAAAAAGAGATCCAAGTCAAAATCATTAGACAACTCGTTAAAAGTTGTAGAGGATCTAACCATAAAACTGTTCTTTCTATAATTAGTATGTGAAAATGGGGTGTAAAGTAATCTTTTTCTAGAACGTAGGTTACGCAAGGGGACCGAAAGACAAACCTTACTCAAAAGTTCCGAACAATCTATTTTACTCTGAGCAACTTTTTTAAAGAAACACAAATCTGCGATTTGCCTCCGCAAGTGTAAAGGTTGCAGATGAAGAGTGGAGCATCGTTGATCATAGTCACAATAGGCCAATCCAAATTTACAGTATAGATATCTAGTAAATTTCTTTTGAATTTTCTCAATACTGTTCACATATTTCTTGTAAACAGGATTCCAGACCTGAGATGCATATTCAAGGTGACTTCGCACATATGCACAGTACAAAATTTTTATAGTTTTCATGGATTTAAATGATTTAGAAGATCTAATAACAAAGCCAAGGCTCCTAAAAGCTTTGTCAGTGATGCTGTCAATATGCTGATCAAATAATAATTTATTATCATGAATTACACCCAAATCCTTGCAAAAAGAGGCATTTCTTAAAACCTCACCTTTAAGATTATATTGAAAATTTAATGTACTGCGCTTACGAGAAAAATTTATTAAAAAACACTTCGATACATTAAGATCTAATTTGTTCAAACGGCAATAAGTTTCAAGTCTATGCAAATCTTCCTGTAACATAAGAGCATCAGTCACACAATATACTACTTTGTACACTTTCATATCATCAGCAAAAATTAGAAATTTAGAATTAAGAAAACATTTACCTATATCATTAACAAATAAAATAAACAAAAGTGGACCAAGCAAGGAGCCCTGTGGAACACCAGAAGGAACATGAACCCAATTAGAACAAAAGGTACTCAAAACAACGGCCTGGGATCTATTCTCAACATAAGAGGCAAACCATCGAAGCAGGTCTCCACGAATACCCAGAGAGTGCAGTTTACACAACAAGATATCGTGATCAATTCTGTCAAACGCTTTACTGTAATCAGTGTAAACTGCATCTACCTGGTCACCATTATCCATGCTCGACGATACATAATCATTAAATAAAACTAAATTAGAAACCGTTGACCTACCCTTCAAAAAACCATGTTGTTCAGAAATAAAGTTAGACTTCATGGCACCGTAAACCTGGTTGTATACAATACGTTCAAAAACTTTTGCAGTTAAACATAATTTTGATATAGGCCTATAATTTTCAACCAGTGTCTTTGAACCTTTCTTATGAACTGGCGTGACAAATGCTTTTTTCCATAAATGGGGCATTACTCCTTCCTTTAAGGATCGATTAAACAAAATACTAACAGGAAGTGTTAGTTCTTTAGCACAGTTAACAAGAAATAAAGCAGGTAAAGAGTCAGGGCCAGCAGATTTATTAAGATCTAAAGTTTTTAAGCAATGAAATACCTGGCTTGATTCAATTTCAATAAGTGATAAGCAGCTTACTGGGGCATCATAGCCAGAGTTTTCTTGTTGAAAGGAGAGACCAGAGTTATCAGATTTAAGAAATGTAGATTCAAAATATTGCGAGAATAACTCACTTATGTCAGCACCACTAGTGCTTGTGATGTTATTATAAGTCATGCGAGATGGAAAAGATCCAGATTCACGCTTAGCTTTCATATAGGACCAGAATAATTTAGGGCATTTTTGTATAGAATTTTCAATTTTTATCATATATTCCTTGTGACATTGAGCCTCAACCTTTTTAACTCTATTCCGTAAGAGGTGAAAGGTATGTTCATCGGATTTGTTACGATATGTTCTCCACTTATTGAAAAACTTAAATTTTTCTTTTATTATTTTAATAAGGGCAGAAGAATACCACTGAGGATATTTAGTACTTCGTAAACGCCTAGTAGGTATATATTGTGTAATGAGCTTCGAGATAATTGAATAGAATTTACTTGTCGCATCATCAACACTGCCATTATATAGGATGTTAGACCAATCAGTACAAGATAACTCTCGACATATATTGATATAGTCACCGAGCTGATATAAATGAACTAAGCGTTCTTGAGGTTTGAGATCAAGTAATTCACCAAATGATAAATTTATTATAAGACTCGGGTGATATGGATCTTCATTCACTAAGGGATCGGAGCACAAGGAAACAAGTACATACTCATTGCATAGAACCCAGTCCAACATGCCACCATGCATATTTTTAATGTAATTATATTGGTTTAAGTTAGAATCATACAAAGCTTCAATACAGTTTGATTCATAATCCTTATTAATATTTGATGGAAAAAGTCCAGCATCTGACGGATGCCAAAGTATGCTGCTCATATTAAAATCACCTAAAATTAATATCTTATCAGTGCTGAATTTACTCGAAATATCATTGATATTTTTAAAAAAGATATCAGACTGTACAGCAAAAGAGTTGCCATTATTTTGGTTACACAAGTAAACTATACATATGTGAAGTTTACAAGGTCTCTTATTCTTTGAATCAATTAATGTAACTGAAACCCATAAATCCTCAGCACTCGAGCACCAATCCGGACTAGGAGCAGCAAGTAAATCACGACGAATCGCTATTGCAACTCCACCACCAAGTTTTTGCTTAGTCACATTATAATCACGGTCACGGCGCCACACAATATACCTATCATCAAACATCTCACTATCCAAAATACTATCCAACAACCAGGTCTCAGTCAACGCAACAATATCATAGTTATTCAAATATAGGTTACGGCGAAAAATATCTGTTTTAGTCCTTAGTCCCCTCACGTTCTGATAGTAGACAGTTAGGTTAGCCATTTGTGCTATAATACTCACCAATCACATAGAAACTTATACAAAACTTCAACAAAAATAATAACATAATGAATACCTCACACCACACATTCACAATAGCCTTAATCTGCAGAAAAATATTAACTCTAAACAAAAAATATTCCCAGAAACACAAGTAATAACAAAAATATAAAGTCATAATAGTTCTTAGGGCTCTTAACGTAACATAAATAAAGCCCATAATAATTTGCATGAATATTGTAAACAAATCACCGGTCCGGCCGCATTCAACTGAACAAAAGACATGCTCGTCAACATCCGGCCCCAGACAAAAGAATACTTTATCGCCTTGGTTTGCGATTCTCAAGGGTTCGCAACTATGAAAAAACAATAATAGATAGACGAAATTAAGCAAATAATACAAAGTTATTAATACTAAAAAAAAACTTAACAAATATTGAAAAAATCCGATTCCCTTTTTACAGAAATTATACGTGACTGCGAGTTTTTTCTTAAGAAGACTTTCGAGTTTTTTACCCATACAAATTCATAGTTTTTCTCCTTAGCAAAGGCCTTGGTTTTCGATAACAGTATTTTATTTTGGACTGTCAAATGGTCATTTATATATATTCGGCCAGAACCCTCGATGTTAATATCCGCTGGACACAACGATTTCAATGAGCGGGCTGCAGCTACATAGTCCTCTTTCACATATCTATTAAGAAATGATACAACTATTGGCTTGAAATTATTATTTCCGTTTACACGTGATGGTATCCTCGCTACAAAATTAATGTTTCCTTTATTAACTGGGTACATTATTTTAGTCCCAATTCGAGAGACAATATCCAAAAGGTTTTCATTACTCTTCATTGGGACGCCCTTGATTTCGATATTATTGAGCCGCAACCATTGGTTTTTATCATTTAAATCCTCCTCCAGCGCTGTAATCTTATCCTTGAGTGAAGATACACTCACTTGGGTTGATTCCACCACTTGAAGTCTCTCTTCCAAATTTTGGACTTTGGTTGAAAAATCTTTCATAGATGACTTAAGATCACCCAACTCCTTCTTGATGTCTTTAATCACCGCTACCATATCATTCAAAGGGGCCAACGTCAATTTGATATTGTTCAGTTCCTGAAGTACCTGATCCATAGTAGGTTGCTTCGGGGATCCACCACTAGGCTTAGGGTTAGTTGCACTTCCCCCTGGCTTACAAGACTGACATTTCCAAGCTGCTTGCCTTTCACCCAGCCTTCGATAGCCAATATCAGTGACACCTGAACATGCGTAATCCAAGTGCTTTTTGCAAACACTACATTGGATGGTATCAGACGCTTCCTCACCACATTTTCCACATTTGACCATTTTAAATAGCAAAGCAACAACTTAATAAACAATTGACTTGAGCACAGCTTGAGAAGCAATGGAAACACTCCGATAGCGAGAACGCGTGCGAACCCAACAAAACCGACTACCTGAATGAAGCAGAGTTTCTGCTCACAGTAAATAGCATAAAAAATGGGTGGAAAATTATATATATTTGCCCATATTGACAATACACAAGTTCCCATCCTTCATTTTAATGTATCTGTCAGGAAATTTATATTTTTATATACATTGCTTGTTTTGTTCAAGAGCTGTGGTTTTGCATATGTACCAAAAGCTCAATGGTTGATAGCATAGACATGTAAGTAATGATTTCTATATTTAGTTTAGGCTAGGAGCTTTCGCTTTGAGTTACAGTCAAAGTTTTGAGTAGCATATTCCTTATTGACTAAATGAGGCCATACTTTTTCAATGAGTTCTCAGATTTATCAAGTTACTCAGTTGTTTATTGTAATGTTCAGATCGTGTCAACTCTGCCGCCAGAAGAATCGCACTGTCGTGTTCCACTTCCAAGACAAGAAGGCCTACCACGAGTACTACGGCTCTGAAGACTTCCTTGCTCCTAACTTAGGTAAGGTTAACTAGTAGTTTATTGAATACTACAAGGAGCCTTAGAAGAAAACACTTAGAACACTTGTAATTACTTTAAAATTAACAGAATAAAGTTACAGCAGCTTGTTATAATTTCACATTTGACTTAAGACACTTTAACATTACGTAATTATTACTTAATACCTAATAACTAAGAACACATTATTAAAGTGTCTTGCCTTAATAGAGACAGTAAGGGCTTGCACAACAGTTCTGAATTTATTTAAAATAATAATAAATGTTTATTCTCACCATAGTTTTACAATGTATCCTTAAAATAACATAATCTACCCATCTAATATAAAATTTGAATATACATTTGACGATAAAATGTCATTGCATTTTAGTAATTTGTTTGAAGTTGAGAGGGATAGACCGATGTTTTAAATAGATTTAGCTTTAATCAGGATTAGTGAACGTTGTGCAAGAAACCCTGTGTTATTGGACAAATTCTTCTTGAAATAGTGTTATTGGACCAATTTTATCTTTAAAAAAATATAAAAGTTTATGTTCTTCTTCGTAGCTCTGCGGTGCTCGGTGGTCGGTAACGATCGCCGAAGTACAGCAGAGTTTACAGAGGTCAGTCCTTGGATGGGTGACCGTTTGTGTGGCATTTGATATCGAGCGCTTCCGTGCTTCGGAAGGCACGTTAAGCCGTTGGTCCCGATTATCGCTAAATGTGGTAGTCGTTAAGCCATGTTAGAGGCGTAATGCGCGGCTTGAAAAATTCTAACAGCAGGACGCCACACACCTGCCTCCGCCAATCCGCACTGGGTCAGCGTGGTGGAGTATGACCCAATACCCTCACACCTTGATATGTGAGAGGAGGCTCGTGCTCAGTAGTGGGTTATAAAATGTACGGTTTTGTGTTAAGGGTCGGCAGAGAGTTTAAGAGACCATCTACTTTTCTTAAACTATATAGTGCATTAATACGATCTCAGCTAGAGTATGCTGTGCCCATTTGGAATCCATTTTATAATAAATACACTAAGGCTCTAGAAAGCGTTCAGAAAAAGTTTTTACGTACAATGCAATATAAATGTTTTAAATGCCGCCAATCGTATGAACAGATTCTTAATAGGTATAACTTAATGACGCTTAGCCAGAGACGTACACAATTGGAAATGTGTATGCTTTATGACTTGTGCCATAATAGATACGACGGTATTCCAATAATTAATAAGATAAGTTATAAAATACCTACCAGGGTTCACAGCCGTAACCCCTGCCAACTGTTTGCGACCAATCGATGCCGTACTAATGCTGGTAAGAGATCACCAATTAACCGGATTGTGTCAACATTTAATACACAGTTTAATGCAATAGACATGATGGCAGTGAGCCCAGGTACTTTCAAAACAATGGTACTTAAAGAGTTGGTGAGGCGCAGTGAGTAGACCGATAGGTGCTCACTGTGCTGCGTTGATTCATAGAAGGTAGTCAAGTGCGTTAAGAAGTAAGATCAGGTGTCCTGTAATTTTGTATGACTGTGCTGTGTGTTTGTATCATCTGTATTTAATTGTATATGTGTGATTTTATGTATAAAAATGAATATGTATCTATAGGTATGTGTATGTTTGCATGTGTTACAATGATAGTGTATGTGTTGTCAACATTGTGTTCAGTGAAATGTAATTGTTCGGATGTATTGCTTGTATAGTAACTATAATTTGTTAACTTGGTGCTTTGCAAGATATGCAGAGGCACTACTTCGCCAACACGTCTTTTGTTAATTACTATGTGGTAAACGGTGTTGGTGGCAATTCTACCAATTATATTAGTAAGGCTGCTATATGTAATATATTGTATTGTCACTGTTTGTTTACCCAAATAAATGGAAAAAAAAAAAAAAAAAAATAGTGTTATTGGACCATTTTTTGCTTTATAAATGTATAAAAGTTTATGTTGAAAGAAAATAACTTTTTAGTCTTTACTTAGATTAGATTGTAGTCGATTAAGTACCCCTTTTACCTTCTTTTAAAAAGAAACTTCATAGCCGTTAAAAATTGAGACTTTAAATATAAACTTGGTGGCTCAGATTCGATTATAAACACCATCTGACTGCCAATGAAATATTTACAGAGGCCCGTGGTAAACCAGGACTAGAGGTGAAAATTTCAGAATGTTCCCGAAACTTTGGAATAATTCAGGAATACTTCCCTTCGAAAACATATACATATTATTGACTTCAAAAAACTATGGATACTTTGAAAATTACGTAAATTGTGTTACTGCGTGCGCGCAGCTATTTAATAAATGCGCGTTGCGTCAATGCTTTGATGAAAAACCTCCCAACAAAAGTCGCATAGCAGTGTTTTGTTTTTTTTATCTGTATACATTTATTCGTGTTTTTAAGAGCTTAACTAAATGAAACGCAGTTATTGTGCCTAATTTTAAGAAAAAAATAAATTTAAATTTCTTCGAAGTGGAATCTTTTCTAAAAGTTTTTTACCTCTAACCAGCGACCTTCCAAAATCATGCATTACATACATTTTCTTCCTGTTCCCAGTGTGCGCCTTCAACGCCAGCATAGATCGCTCATCACTCTATAGCAACAAAGACCCCTGGCCGAAGACCATCAACTGCATCCTCAAACAGAAGGTCCCCTTCATCTTAACCTCGTACTCCCTCAGTGAACTCCAAAGAGACTTGATCAGGGTTAAAGACTGCGCAGAATATCAGTACAAGACCCTGATAGAAGCCAAGAATAACAGCTTTGCAAGTGTGAGACCTGACAGGAACTTCATATCTGATGATGAGATGCCATTGCTGTTCAAGAATTATAGTTTGTCCATGTTATGTGGTGTTTGTTAGTTTGGATTGCTGTGTTTATTTATTGATTTATTTAAATACATTTTTGGTAATTGACGTTTTTTTGTTTTATTTATTTTTAATGATCCTACTAAGATCTAAGGAGCCCAAGCCAACCCTCACCTGCAAGTGGTGCACCTGCCGATAAACGTACGAGGCTCTGGCGAACGTGAAAGTTCCCGGTAAGCGGCAATAGGATCGCCTATAACATGGGACCAACTATGTAATTGGGTAAGTGGGGGCGTATAACATGCCTCCCTGCCCTTTGGAGAAACAGGCGTAATTTATGTACCTATGTCTTAGAGCATAATGTATGTTAAAAATAATATATTAATACTGGATTCATGTCACTGAATTGCTCCTTTCTTTCTTAAGATATTAGATAAGAATTATCTTTAGATATTAATAGTTTTAAGAACAACAGCGATAATCTTAATATTATTCTTCTTTAATTGTATTAAATTTTAAGACGTAATTTGAAAAAGCCGAGATGAGTTTCTTGAGGCATTCTTCGCCAAGCCTCGTAAGAGTCATCGACAGACTGACTGACTGACGGACAATCCTCTCCCCCCTTTAGAATCACGACAGGCTGACTCACAGATCCCCCAAAAAGAGTCACCGAAAGACTGACAAGTCTTGGGAAAAACCACAACAGACAGATAAACTGACAAACCTTGACAAATTCTGACATAGAAGCCATTTGCTTTTATCTCTTTATTATGGGTGCGCCAAAGTTCACCTAAATTTTCAACTCCGAAAATTGGAACTCCGAAAATGTTCTTCCTAACATTTTTCATCCTAACAATCACAATTACTAACTACTCTGTCTCTAATGTTTTAATTCCGAATCATTCAACTTCATAATGTCGGTAGCAATAAACATCTATTATACTATTATTTCTTTTCCTATATTTTGTCAACATAACCATCTTTTACACTATTATTGAAAGTCATACCTTTTTTGTTTAGATTTATTTTTATTTATAATAATCAGTATTATTTACATTAATTTTGCGTAACTTTTACAGTTTTAGTTATTTACACATAACATGATAACAAATAAGAATACCAGTACCCTGGTACAAGTAGTTAAATACATGTTTTCATTTACACATTTCAACTAAAGTAGTTTAATATTAGCGGCTATAGCTTTCAAATAATCTCTTTTATTTTGTTTCTTTGTTTCTTTGACGATATATTACTTGTCTCAAGTTCAAGTTTGTTGGCATATTAGCACGTATATTTGAGGAAGTGCTTGCTTCGCACTCACTAATTATATGAATTGGTTTTTTGTTTTTATTAATTAAAGCGTCTTCTTTAATTTTATTTAGAGCGGTGTGCAAAGATATGAGTAAATCTTAAGTTAAAACTGCGACCATAATGCACGAGCCGAGCGAGCGAAATCTCGCTGCGGTCATTCAGCCAAGTTCCAGAAAAAAATCGGTCATATTTATAGTTCTTGGTTTAGGTTAGGTTACAACTGTGACCACACAACGTACGAGCCGAGCGAGCGAAGCGAGCGTGCCGCGGTAGCGGCCGGCGAAGTACCAGAAACGAATCGAAAACGAAAAAAGTCATAAACATAACCGTAAAAAAAAAGTTGTTTTGTAATATAATATAATATAATAATAATTTCAGGACATACCAATCAGGGCTACACAAAGTCATATCATAAGTAGATAAATATTTCTTTCTAAGTATGAGTGAAAATATTATGGTAATTATGTTTAGGGATAAAAACGTTAGGATAAAAAACAGTAGGAGCTTTAATATTGTATGTTAACGATTTTATTGATAACAATTTTCGGCAACATGAGTGTTATGAACATCGACGGTAGCACTACAAATAGTATGAATAAAAACTTTAGGATTAAAAATTTTAGGAGGAGTGATCATTCGGATTACAAATCGTTAGGAAGAACAATTTCGGATAAAGAACTTTAGGTGAGTCAATATGGACCCCTTTATTATGGTACCGCTCATATCTCTGTCATTGTTGTTAAAACAAATATATTATTATCGAATTTCCATTTTGTGTGTGAATATTTGACGAATCTAAATGAACACGTTGATCTTAATGACAAAAAATTATATTTATTTATTTAATTTCATAAAGAACCACTTCACATACTTTATTATTATTTTGTGCGTTTAAAAAAATGTGCCATATGATTTGTCTTAAACAAACGATATTTTGCCTTTTAGTTTCTATACTACAAGTTTGCACATGTGGAAATTGCGGCAAATAATCTGAAGGCGCTTTTTTAATTTTTATTTCATAACATTTATGTCATAATAATAAAATATGGATGTTTACAACACAAGGGACACTATTACCGTTTCTTTTATAAAGTTAGTACCTTAATAGCACCTACACTTAGTACAGGGATCCTTCCATCATCTTTGGAGCACAAGCCAACCTCACATTAACGGACGAGGGTCTAGCAAAGATAGAAGTTCCCGGCAAGCGGCAATAGGCTCGCCACTTATTAAGTGGGACCAACGACATAGGCGAAGTTATTATTATTAATGTCTGATACATATGATGTTAATAAAGAAATAATAAATATTTTATTACAATTACACTTATTATTTAGTTTCAAGATAAGTATCATAAATAACTATGTTGTATGTTATGGATTCTAAATACATAAAAAAACAGACCAGCACAAAAAATCATATAAAAGCACATAAAGGTTTTTTGCAGCCTCCACGCCATATCGGACGGAAATCCTTCGGGGAAGCGGGTATGATTGTATGTATATTTATGTATGTATTAGTACCTAGTACTTAATGCAAGCTTAAGACCACAAAACAGAGATTGACTTTATATACTTACGACACTTGTTGTTGAAATTGTTTTATGATCGAAAATTAGTTTGCAAGATTTACTATAATAACAAGCAAGTGATGGATTAAAAATATCTTTGTAACAATTCCCGCGCTACTATAATTTCCCGAAAAATCGAGAAACTATTCAACACGACACGTGTTTCGCCCTTACACAGGGCATCTTCAGGTACTCTCGTTTCAGCGTTGGTCGTGAAGACATCTTTGTTCTGAGGCTCCTATCTTACCTGAAGATGCCCTGTGTAAGGGCGAAACACGTGTCGTGTTGAATAGTTTCTCGATTTTTCGGGAAATTATAGTAGCGCGAGAATTGTTACCAAGATATTTTTAATCCATCACTTGCTTACAATGGATTTCCGCAAAGTAACGCCTGAATCAATAAATTATTTATAATAACAAGACCACGAAACGTACATAAAAATGGGCTCTGACATTAAAAAAAAGTTCATATTCCAAGAAAGAAATGTGTAAAGAAAATATCCAAATATATGCATACAATGATTTAATCTTACAATATCAATTATTTACAATAATTTCGTTACCTACTTACTTTTAATTAACAATAACAAACTTAAATTAAGTATTTGTATCACAGATCAAAAAAAATGTTTTACATATAGATACAAACGACGAACACATGTGTTGGACTTTAAATTAGACTCGGTTTAGTTATACCAAGTACAGTCCAGTTTTCAAACAGTGCACGACCGTTATGTCGTAGATGTGGTGACCAAAAGGAGTCTATGTAACACCTGTGTACCTGTGACTTACTGGCTACTTGTCGAATGTCTCTTTGGGGTGGTGTATTCACAGCCAAGAGACTATGGACTTCAATCTGCCAAGACAGTCATAAATAATATGACCACAATATTTAGAGTTATGAAGTGAAGAGCAAGGAGTTGCACAAAAGAAAGGCAAATAGCGCCAAAGGTTCGCCTGTGGCCCTCGTAATAATATAATATAGGAGTGTACAAACATAATTAAATAGCGGACTGGTCTGCTCATTTCTACTATTTTTATCCTTAATTATGTTCATCTTGCTAAGGAGTTTGAGATTTATATATATTTCTTTTCTTTTCTTAAAATTTTGGGACTGCAAAACACAAGCTTTTTTTGTACACTATGTTTTTAGTTTAAGTACATTTCTAACTGGCGGGAGACAAGACCAAACTTGACGCCCGCAGTGAATGGGCGCGTTAAATTTTACGTTTGACCTTTATAAGAGCTCTATTGAGCCAAACTTGAATAAATATTTTTTGAATTTAAAATATCTGGCGGAAGGACAAACGTTGACGAGTTTCTTGTCCGATTTTTCTGCAATCAAACTTCTGTCTCAAAAATTATTAAGTCATCACGTCTTCATAGCTCTTATTTAAGCTGGAGTGAAAAGGGAATGACAAGAGACAGTGGTGAGAGCTTTGCTTGGAGTGTGCCTATGAAAATAGCGGAACGAATTTGCAGGCTGAATTGGCAGTGGGCGGGACACACAACACGAAGAAACGACGATAGATGGGGCGTTGAGGTTTCGCAAAGACGACGCGAACCGGAAAACGTAGTACAGGACGGCGTATTTATATGTTGTGGGATATATCAAAGGTCTGGTCAAGATAGTTCAAGATTAATCGATATGGAAAACAATTAGAGAGGCCTGTGTTCAGCTGTGATATAGAACTGATACTTGGACTAGTATAAATAAACCTTTCCTAGATATATCGCACCTTTCATACTAAAGGGGCCCAATTCGAAAAATCATGATTTTTGGGAAAACGCGTAATAATATTTTGAAGACCCTATATTTTCACAAAATCGATCAGAACTAAATTATTTTTTTAAGATGTAAGTTGAGAGAGGAATTGAGGAAACCTGCGAAATGTCTCTATAAAACAATAACATTCATTTTATAACATTAAAATAAACTCAATGCTATTAAGTATTTAACATCAATTACATTTGAAACTTGTTAAAATTTATTATAATTACAATATTTGAAAACATATCACCAGAATGGGATCTGTTTTTCTTAAAGTTAGTTTTCCGTTTATATTTATTCCTTCCTTATCTTAATATCAAAAATATGCTTAACTTTATTGAAATAAACTTAAAATTTAAACAATAAAGAATAATAATTAAATAACTAAAGCTAATACTATATTTACAATAATCGTTGGTGTTAGTTACGAAAGAAAGTGTAAACTTAATAGAGATATTAAATATAATGTAGAACTCTGATCACACGAAACGGCAACCTAAACAGAGAAAATACAAACCCTATAGTTTTATGTACAATTTGGAAAATATTTCAATAATAAGAAACAAAACGGAGCCAAAAAGAGAATTAAGAAGCAAACAGAAAGAAATAAGACCCACCGAAGAAGGTCAGAAGAAGATTATTGCTAAACCTAAAATGTAGCTTAAATGTAATTCAGAACTGTTAGGCAAGCAGAACTTAGACATAAGTGAAGACAAATAACAGAAAATAAGGAAAGCATCATATATGTAGAAGCATAGTACTGGATTTAAGATATGAAATTAATTTGGTATATAAAGGAACCGTTTGAAGCAGAATTGTTAAAAAACAATAGTTTTAGTATTTTAATAAACACGCTGTTTCAGTATGATGCAACACAAACGATGTTATTAAATAAATAATTATTGGGTGTATAGGGGACCTAAGGAGCCCAAGCCAACCTCTTCTGCAAGTGGTGCACCTGCCGATCAACGGACGAGGCTCTGGCGAACATAACAGTACCCAGTAAGCGGCAATAGGCTCACCACCTATTACGTGGGACCTACTATATAATTGGCGAAGTGTGGGCGTATATTATGCCTCTGCCTACCCCTTCGGGGAAATAGGCGTGGATGTATGTATGTAAATAAATTATTTATCGATTTTAGGTAACTTGAATTGTAAGGAAATTAATCTCTTAAGTAGTTTCACAATTGTAGCTATATTTATTTATTTGCGGCATGTGATTTGGTATTTTCTATGGAATTAATTGGTTTGACTTTCGAAGTAATTGCCTGGATTATGAGGAACTAAAATTATAGAAATAAAATTTGTAATGGACAAAGAAATAGTAATAATTTTCACTACATAATAAATATTACCACTATTAAGTATAATGGATTTTATGAGAGCATATGGCACTGGGAAAAAATAAGATAATTATGTAAACATTGAGTAATATGTAAAAAACATTAAGATAATCAGATATTTGACTAATCATCTCATACCAAAATTAATTGATAGTGAATTCCAAATAAAGTAAGTAGTTACAGTTAACAATAAAACTTAAATAATAAAACTAAATGACGGTAACTTAAGTACAGCATTCGGTGGCAAAAAAAGTCAACATGCTTTGAAAGCAAATAACATATTAAAGAAATATAACCTTTGCAAATGATTTTTTGGTAGTATCTTCTATATACTGCGTTTCATTTTTCATATTACCTTCGCCTAATACTTCAGACAATTCGTTACTACTCGAAATGCTTGATTTATCAGAGCTCAAATCATTCAAAGTTTTATCGGGCTCCATATTTAAATGTCTGCCTTTTTTATGATCTTTAGGAGAGTTTATAGATGTTCTTCTTGATAAGGTATTAAGGTACTGAACAGCATTTTCGTTACTTTGCGTATTCTCTGTTGTATCATAAGCATAAGTTGTCGTATCATAATTATCTGTAGTAGTCACAGCCCTATCTGATTCAGGAATTGACAATTCTTCTATCGAGTAGTCACTAGTGATTCTTTCATTCGATATATTTTCTGAACTAAAATCAGTAGATGTTTCATGATTAGTAAAAGCTTTCTGTGTTGTCGTTGAAATAAATTCTGAACTCATCGAGAACTCTTCTGACAACGGTTTTTCTGATTGAAAGTACGGAGTAGTTTCATCTGGGTCAATAAAATCACTGTATTTTATAGTACTAGTCTCTGATTCTGTTGACGCTTCGTCTGAAAGAGAAACATTGTAATTATTGCTATCATTATCATAAGACGCATTAATAGTTTCTGATTCAATGTTTTCAGTTGTGATTGCGTCGTCTCTATTCAGACTATGTATGGTTGATATAAATTGAGTCTCTGTAGAGGTTTGTCCTAAATCATAAATCCTTTTGTCATCAACATAGTTGTATTTTTTGTCTAATTCTAAGTTATTCTTTGTAGTTGTATATATTATTTCTGAAACTGATTCCACTTCAGTAGAATTATCTTTATTAAGTGAACTGTTAACATTGGTCACATTTTCTAAATTCGTTAGTTTATTTTTCTTAAGTATATATTCAGCCGAAGATATTAATTCTTCCGAACGTGATTCTGTTTCCGTGCTTTTTTCCTTTGTTTCTGAAAATACACTGATTGCTTTATCTGTACTAATATGTTTTGTTACTTCAGCAACTGTAAAATCAGCAACAGTTGTACTTTTTGGCATAATGTTATAACTATTTTCATTACTTATCTGTTCAGCTTCTGTTAGTTGTATAATTGGGTTATGTGTCACTACTTGATTAGCATTAGGAGTTCTAAAAGCATTACTGGTTGTTGCATTCACTATTATATAACTATTGTTATCAGTAAATACATTGTTATTGTTTAGTGCATGTTTCTCATTCGTAAAATACGCTGATGACATGGTTGATGTTAGTAATTGTGTATTAGTCTCCCTAGAGATCATGTTTTCTTTTAATTCAGATGGACGTTCTGTGGTATCTGTAATGTTTGATATGTTATCTAATGGATTTTTAGTAGATGGCGTTCTTACCGACGAAGTATTCGGAGTATTTCCACCCTTTCTCCTTGTATTTGTATATTTTTTAGTATCTTTATCTTTATAGTCACTAGTTTTTGTGTGTTTCTGCTTATCCTTTGCCACTGATGGTCTAGGCCCCATTAGAAAGTCGTATAAAATATCGAGAAGTGTATTTTTATTATGGTTGTTTGATTTTTTAAATTTGGTTTCTTTTTCGACAGTATTTGTAATACTTTGCGTATAATTCTCAGGTGGATCCCATAAGTAATCTGGGTTTTCTAGAGTGTATCTTTTGAAATCATTATCTTCAACATTTTCTTTCTCTGCAGGTTCTGCAGTGATTGGTTTGCTTGTGTCACTTGCGTGCTCTGTATGGAAACTTCTTCTCATCTTGGTATATTTAGCTATTGTCGGTCCTAGTATGTCTTCGGTATATTTGAGGAGACGCTCACATTTACTAACAGTGTTCACGTCCTTCGAGCTGCCCCACATGACGAACCCTGATGCTTTTGAGTCAAAAATTGATTTAACGATGGCTTCGAGAACCTCCTGAAAAGAGAGATGGGTTGAGTTTAGCATTTAAAAACTATTTATACCTATAAGTTGGTTATGTATCTCTCTGCTTTCATTCCGTGAGCGTACCGTTTGTAAGGTTTAGAAAAATATTCAATTATTCTTGCACTAAAAGGTATATATTTAAACAAAAGATTTTCCGTTTCCGCCATGTAAGCTTATAATAATTATTATAATGATATTTCTTTACAAATTTTCTATTTTTAATTAATAAGATCGGTAATAATTTTTGGTCCAAAGTATTAAATAATATTTTTGTTGGAGGAAGTTCTTTTGCTCATGGCATTAATGCCGCCATTTTAAGTAAAAGTAAAAGTATGTCTATTGACTTTTGAAGCGGCATGAGTTCCGCCATTTTAGGATAAAGAAAAAAGGTGGTCGGCTGCTTGGCTCAACCTAAAGATACGACCATTTGAGCCTTTTTTTCTACCACTTTCTATGGGAACCAAAACCCACGGGCACACTATAATAATCATTTATTTCAGAATAATAATTTCCATAGCATAACAAAAACATAAATACGGTTGTAACGTATACAAACAATAAAATAAAATACATTAAATTAAATCAAATCATAAAGGTATATTAAATTAAATCAAATCAAATACTTTAAAAATTAATTAAATACAGTAAAATCGTTAAAAGTTAAGTAATATAATATAAAGTGGGTGATCGACGTACGAGCCTATACCGCGGTTTTAAAGAACGACGGTTTTACTCGCGGCTCATTGGTGCTGATAGACTAGCGAGCAAAACAGTCGTGTCTGAGCGATAACTGAGTTAACATGTCTTGTTCGGAGTCTGAAGCTTTGTGTTATTTCGCTATAGCATACCACGAAATCATGAAAAAAAAACGAAAACGCCCTAGAGTTTGGGTTAAAAGTTGGATAGAAAAGAGGCAAGAATTGTCGCATACCCTTTTAATTCAAAACTTGTCGGCAGAACCACTGGATTACAGAAATTATCTGAGAATGTCTGAGGAATCATACAACGAATTGTTGTCTTTAGTGACACCTATAATACAAAAACAAAACACCATAATGCGAGAAGCTATTTCTCCTCATGAACGTTTAAGTGCTACAATTAGATACCTGGCAGAAGGTAAAACCCAAAGCAGTTTGCAGTATTCTACTTTGATATCCAGGCAAACATTGGGAAGAATTATTTCAGAGACATGCAGAGCTATTTACAGTGCATTAAAAAACGAATATATGAAGGTAAGATATTTATTTGTATTATCATTTTAGAAAATTAGAAACATAATACGTCAAAGTATTCGAGTCTTCTGTGGCAGTCACAACTTGAAATTGTGGTTGAGTTGTGGACGTAAAATTTTCTGGCGCAGGCGTATTAATCTGTTGATCATCTGTTGCTGTCAGAACATGATATTGTGGTCGTGTTGTAGCTGTGGATGTATTGGAGGTTCTGGTACTAGTATTTACTGGAGCAGGAGCAGGCTTATAAAATGGTTGATTGTTAAAATTATAATTAGTGTTATGTAAATTTTCAGATCGCACATTAATTACTGAATTAATAGAAAGCAGTTCCATTTGTCCATTAAAAATCACATCATTGATGAGTTTCTCAGCAAATATTTTTTGCTCAGGAGTCATTGTCCTTAATTTACTAGCAACGTTTCTGCCAAAAATATCAAAGTCATCCTCTTGTTGACTGAGTCGTTGTGTAATTAAACGAAACATCTGATTGGAAGTGTCGTCTTTTCGTTTTCGTGAAAATGATGGAAGTTCAGGTGTAGAAGATGGTGATGGAGTTTGAGATGGCAGTGGCAGCAGAAGCTCAGAATTAACCGATGGGGGTGGACTGAATATCTGCAATTAAACATATGATATTAATTATTTTTCTTTTTCTTGTTTCAGTTTCCTGGTAATATAGAAGAGATGAAAATGACAGCTGAACAATTTAAAAACAAGTGGCAGTTCCCTAATTGTCTTGGTGCAGTTGATGGAAAACATGTCAAAATAATTCCACCTCCTGGCGCAGGATCTCATTTTTTTAATTACAAAGGTTTCCATAGCATTGTTCTTATGGCAGTTGTCAATGCTGATTACCAATTTGTATATGTTGATGTGGGTACGAACGGTCGCATTTCCGATGGAGGAGTTTTAAAAAAGACAAAATTTTATAAGCGTTTGGATGAAGGTACTTTAAATATACCACCACCAGAAAAACCAACACCGGATTCAGATCCCTTACCATTCGTGTACCTTGGTGATGAAGCTTTTACCTTAAGACCAGATTTTTTGAAACCATATCAACAACGAGAATTACATAATCATGAAAAGAGAATCTATAACTATCGAATGTGCAGAGCCCGGAGGGTAGTAGAAAATGCGTTCGGTATTTTGTCAGCAAGATTCCAAATATTTCACTCAGCTATAGACTTCAAATCAATTGAAGACATAAATTTTGTGGTATTAGCTTGTTGTACCTTGCATAATTTTTTAAGTTGCAAATCCAGAAAAGAGTATATCTCTCCATGTGACATAGACACAGAAAATCAAATTGCTGGTACAATGCATACAGGTCTGAGGACAAATGGTATTTTGACGCCCTTACAAACGACTCGTACTGGAAACTCTGACAATATTGCTAAAAAAGTTAGGGAAGATTTTGTGAAATACTGCAATACAACTGGGGCTGTATCATGGCAGGAAAGAATGATAAATATATAATTTTATTACTCACGTTGTCCAGAGAATCTTGTGAAGATACTTGACTACGATATTCACCGCCATCATCGTCACTTTCAATAGTTGATATTGATGCCGTACCTGTTAAATTAATAGTCTGTATATTTGTTTGATTTATACATATATTAAAACTACATATAACTACAATTGTAATAAATTATTTGTAACGTTCCTATTATAATGCTGATTAAAATATTTTTTAAGTAAAATAAAAGAAATACTACAATTATTTGACTGTACACAATCTAGTTTTTAAATTATAATTAGGTGGAATAGTTGAACATTGAACAGTATTTGGTATCTACTTACTTTGAACAGGATCGTTGAGAAATTCAAGCTCCTTATAATACCATAACTTTGGTTGATACAAATTTTCAACTCCGGAACCAGTTCTCATGCTTGCAGTTACCTTGCTTCGTTCTTTCCTATGGGAAGCTCGCAATGACTGAATTTTTTTCTTAACACTTGCTATATTCGAGTTTGGTTCGTATTTTTTCGCAATCTCCACAAGTTTATTATATGCTGCAAGTCGATATCCTTTGTTTTTATAGTCGCTTGATTTAGTTTGCCATAAGCAAGGACAATCTCGGAAGCCATTTATAAATTCTATTATAAAATCGTGGCTGCAAGTTCGCAGATCCATTATAAAAATGTGACGCGGAGCACGTGCGTCCTCTAGCGCTGTCAACGAAAACTGTTGGCTCGGCGCGCCGGCAATGATCGACGCGCGGTTTTGTTTGACACGCCGAGTAAAAAATAAGACAAACATGACGAGCCGCGAGCCAGGCTCGTCGGTATATAAGACCGCGGTTTTGTAATGATACACGGTCGAACTTTACCGACGAGCCACAAAACCGCGGTAAAGCTCGCCCGTCGATCAGGGCCTTAATAGGCTCATCCAACCAGCACAGTCGTCCAATGGTGGCTGATAGGACACTCGCACTTGCCACTCACAGCTCTCAAGATACTATTGCGGCTGCCGCAGGTCCTGTTCATCATAGACAATACTTTTTTGCGCATAATGGCATAAAAGTCATTGGTTCTTGCCTCTGCAAACATTCCAGATGCGCTGCAACGCCACGGCAGCCCCAACAGCATCCTGAAGGCATTATTATATTGCACGCGGAAAGCGTTGTAAACCTTCCGCGTGTATCCAAAATACTCGCGGTATAAAATGATTGGCAAAATGACTTAATGACTTTACTATTAAGGTAAAGGAATCGCATTTTGCGAGCGTCAGATATTGAGGAATATTTATTGGTTGTTTATTAGTCTAAGAGTCATACCAACCTGTTTCATATACCCGCCATCTCGATACATGTACCATAAATACGGCAGGACCTCTCTAGTGCCGGTCCGGAGCGCCTCATCCACCCTCCCCTTGGTGAGTTTGGCAGCACTCTCTGCCGACAGCGCCTGGGGGACGTATGCTGATGGAAACAGCACGTCACTCGAAGACCAAAGCCATTTTAATCTGGAAAATGTTTTAAAGGCGAATCACTAAAATGTCCTTTGTAAGCACCATCATCCTATTAAATAAAACGGGCCTTCCTTCACCAACCAAGGTCAGAGGAAAGAAAAAAAAAAGAAAAACGTTTATTCATAACCATGTACAAAAAATAATATAAAACTGAAGATACCTACACCCTACATGATTATGAATGAATGAATGAATGAATGAATGAATGAACACTTTATTGTCATTGCTCACAGCAATTTCTTCCAGGCAACCTTGGGATGGACAGGACATGATAAGAAGTATACACGTAGGGTAGCGCAATAGAGTGCTCTAATTAACAATAATTATGATGGTATATATAGCCTATGAAAAGGTATCTACTCAGCATGTACCGTAGCATCTAAGTGATGCCTCGACGCTGGTCTTCCGTAGATACCTGAACTAAAAGAATATATAAGATTCTTAACAAAAATAAAAATATACAATAAAAAGGGAGGGCACTGCTACAAAGAGTACTTATTATTAGACATACAAATTACAGATTAAAATTGGACTCCACTTTATTATTATAATACCACGCATTATATGTTGGTTGCCCTAAAATAAAATAAAATAAAATAAAATAAAATAAAATGAAATTAGTTTGTACCCCACCATGAGAACCCAGTACGTATTACTGGAGGCAGGTGGTTCATATAAGTAGCTCTGCTTTACTTCAATGCTCGTGTCGGATAACTTAGTAGCGCGGAGCAACAAGCGCTTAGAGTACGTTAGTAATATTCAATAGTAATCTTTACACATACAAACATACACTCACGCCTGTTTTCCCGAATGGGTAGGCAGAGGCATATTATGCGCCCCCATTTCGCCAGTTACATTGTCGGTCCCACGTGAAAGATGGCGAACCTATTGCCGCTTCGCCAGAGCCTCGTCCGTTGATAGGCAGGTGCACCACTTGCGGATGAGGCTGGCTTGGGCTCCTTAGGTCTTGGTAGGACGCCCTGCGTGGGCGGGGCCGCGGTCGGCGTTGGCCGCGGCCCTGGGTGGAGTGACTCTCTCGCTGCCGACCATCATGCGAAAAATGGTCGACAGTGAAACGGCGTGGGAGGCGTAGAACTCCTTCTGCGAAGTGGTGATGTCGCAGAAGGAGGCCGCGGAGCGGGAGAGGGAGTGGGGCCCGCTCTCTCTCCGGATACGCCGTTGGCGCAGCGGGCGGGCCTGGAGGCCGCGTCCGGGGGGTCTTAGGCGGCGGGGGCAGGGGGCCCCTTCCGTCTAGCTATAGACCCCCCAGAAGTCGGCCAGTCACGTCATGGCCGCAAAAAGAGGTAGGAGGGGCGCAACACACTGCGCCCCTCTGAGGAGGTCCTCCCGGTTAGCTATCGGGCGCGCTAGTTTTTAAGTTTTGACGTTCATAAGAGCTCTTTTGAGCCAAACTTGAATAAATTAATATGAATTTGAACTTGAATAAATTAATATGAATTTGAATAGAAGCTATGCAATAGCTTAATAAAGCGTATTTTATTTTCTTTATTTTATTTTTATTGTTTATCAAAACTTGTCTTACCTGTCATTCTCAGCAGGCACTCCCGTAGCACACTTGTCGTCTACTCTGTTATAGCAATATGGGTAGGCGTAGTACCCCCATTGGGCGCGGGGACGCGCTCTCCTCGCCACTTGAATCGTGTGCTCCATGAAATTCCTGGCTGCTGCTTCATAGCGCTGCTTTGCCTGAAAAAGGTAGGTTGCAAATGTTTTAAGGAAAAGCTGTGATTATGGATATTCTGACAATTACAAATCTTTGTGTGCATGAACATGAATATTTGTTCTGTATCTCTCTGCTTTCATGCAGCCTCGTTAGAGTCACCGACAGACTGACTGACTGACGGACAATCCCCTCCTTCCTTTAGAATCACGACAAGCTGATTGACAGATCCCCCGATAAGAGTCACCGACAGACTGACAAATCTTGATAAAAACCACAACAGACAGATAAACTGACAACCTTTGACATATTCTGACAAAGGATTCATTTGCTTTTATTTCTTTATTATGGTACCGCTTATATCTCTTTCAATGTTGTTAATAAAATATATCGATTTTAAAAAAAACGTAAAAAAATACCTTTGTTTACATGAACATGAATATTTGTTCTGGTCTGAGTGTTTTTCTATGTATATTAAGTATGTATTTACAAAAAAAAAAGTATTGCAGTATGTTTATCCGTTATTTAGTATCACACACAAGTTTTTAGTAATACTTATCTTGGAATTGAATAATTGGTGTGATTCTAAGAGAATATTTATTTATTTATTTATAATTACACTAATTATTTAGTTTTAAAAAGAACTTGTCTTATGTATATTAAATAACGAATATACCTAAATACTTTTTTTTGTAAACACAGGTACTTCATTAAATACCTCCTTTTCAAAAGTCGATGTGAAATATTTACCGCCGCTTACATATTTACTATAATACAGTTATGACCGATACACTTCCTGTCGCTTTATATATTTTCTGATCCTATTTATGAATTAAACTTAATCATTAAAGTTAATATTATTAACATTGAGTGTTCGGAAGTTAACTGAGATAAGCACGCGAACAGCTGTAGTATAGTGCAGTTACACCAAGCTTTATGTCAAGGTTGACAGTTCATTGACATTAATTCGCTAGTATGTATGCAGCTGTCACAACAACAAAATTATGGTTTTCCGAATATCATCCGACAGACTTTTTTCTAAAAAATTTTGACAATCGATTTGGCGTGAAGGTGCACTTCACTCCAGAGGTCGTGGGTTCGATTCCTACACAGGACAAAACTATGTGTGCACGAACATGAATATTTGTTCTGGTCTGAGTGTTTTCCTATGTATATTAAGTATGTATTTACAAAAAAAAGAATGTATGTAAGTATGTATGTTCTTGAGTATCCATAACACAAGTTCTTAGTGATACTTATCTTGGAACTAAATAATTGGTTGTAAGATAATATTTATATTTATTATTTATATGCTATGTTCTGTAAGTAATGAACTTACGATAAACTTGACAGTATTGATCGGCCAAAATGGGTGCCGTTTTTTCTCGATGGCGATAGAGATGTCCTTGTAGGGAGTGAGCACGGCGAAGTTCTGTCGGAAGATCGGCCTCCAGGACTCGAAGTCGATCACGGCGACACCTGGAACAGTTCCAAGAAATCATACATAATAAACAGCCGTAATAATAATCCTTAACTGCACAAAAAAATACAAAGTTACAAATTATTTTTTATGTTGATCGGAAAGTAGGCAATTGCAGGATTTTTTGAATATCTAATATCACAAAATTATATTGCAATCTTATATAATTTATTGATTCAGGCGTTACTTTGCGGAAATCCACTGTAAGCAAGTGATGGATTAAAAATATCTTTGTAACAATTCCCGCGCTACTTTAATTTCCCGAAAAATCGAGAAACTATTCAACACGACACGTGTTTCGCCCTTACACAGGGCATCTTCAGGTAAGATAGGAGCCTCAGAACAACGATGCCTTCACGACCAACGCTGAAACGAGAGTTCTCTCACTTGCTTGCAATCTTATGTTAGGTTTATTCTAGCTTTTCTTACCAGAATTGTTGTATGCGTTTTCATAAATAAACAAATTTCTTATATGTAAACGTATGTCAAAATTATCGTATTTCATAAAGACATTTCTTAAAGGGTCTCTATTGTAAATATTATAAATGATTCGCATGCGTTCCTTTTGTAGAATAAACGTAGAATTTACATTGGCAGAATTCACCAAAACATTACTCCATAGGTCAAGATAGGATAGACATACAAAGGGACTTCTTTCCGAATATTTAAAACCAGTTTAATGTATCCTTCGAACAGTCGTATACTGTAATCTCTTGGGTCCTTCTACGAAGACCTTAGGAGCCCAAGCCAACCTCACCTGCAAGTGGTGCACCTGCTGATCAACAGACGAGGCTCTGGCGAACATAACAGTGCCCGGTAAGCGGCAATAGGCTCGCCACCTGTGGCGTGGGGCCATATATATAGTTGGCGAAGTTTGGGCGTGTAATATGCCTCTGCATACCCCTTCGGGGAAACAGGCGTAAATGTATGTATTATATTAGTATGACAAAGCAACTTTGATTTACAAAGTGCTAAATCAGTGTAATATTTAAGTGTACGTGACCTTGCTCTCCGCTGTGATGATTAATTTTTATATTTAATAATTGCAAAACGAAAGACAATCACGATTCAGTTGTGTGTGAATGACAATTCATCAAAACATACGAAACGATGCAGGAGAAATGCCGATTATGACATTTAAACACAAAACACAATGGTTACGTCAAAATTGTGTAATTGTGACGGAAATTATGAAAGGTTAGGTAGTATGCGTGGTCAATAAAAGTCAATGTCAAAATAGTATTGTAGCGATGAATGGAACGTTCAGAAGAATGTAATCCTGAATCACGCAAACAGTATTCCCCAAGCTCGTGGATATATATACGAAACCAAACCATCATCGGTTGGGCTCAATCATCTACTCTACACCCGCGACACATCAGGTTTAGAACTGATTGCTCACCACTAACACCGACGACATCCTGAGCCGAGGTTCGGGACTACTAGAGACCGCCCGTCACCATCACAGCCGCCATCTCAGCCCATTAACGTCCCACTACTGAGCACGAGCCTCCTCTCACATATCAAGGTGTAAGGGAATTTGGTCATACTCCACCACGCTGACCCACTGCGTATTGGCGGATTGGCTAACTTGGTTCACCGCCACGGCGGTTCTTCAAAGATGCGCGTGCTTTGCTCCGGAAGCGCACGCCCGGCTCATTGTCGGTGACTAACGTCACGTGCATGTTTGGATTGCAGATTCTCCATGAATTAAAAAAAAAAAACGTTGGGCCGCGGCGTTTAGGCACGGCTATTCCCCGGTGAAAGATCTTTCCTTTAGTGGGGAGCACACCACAGGCCCGGCTGTCATGAACATCTATGTCAGTCGTTATTAGGAAGTCAGTTCTTTCTAATATCCTGATAGCTGGTTGTCAGAATATCAGAAGATATTGATTTCCTAATAACGACTGCCTGTTCATGGCAGCCGGGACCAACGGTTTATCGTGCTTTCTTTGGCACACATAGAACTTTGAAAAGTCATGATCTAGGGTTTTAGTCAGAGACCCGTGGTCAAAAGCAGTCTCCACTCCAACACCTGTCGGCAACAACGTCCATCAGTTCTTTGGAGACATGACCGGCCCACTTACATTTATTTATATGAATACCAGCTGACCCGGCAAACGTTGTTCTGCTTTATAAATAAACAAAAAATGTGACAATAAGTTTTTGAATGACATAGAAATTAACATTTCTAGTTGATAAAACTAGTTTTATGATACGGGTATACATTATGTTACCAAGTTATCAGTAAACTAATTTGCCAGCATCTATAAGTGTAATTACATCAAGGACCTTATCACTGAACCTAAGCGTTTTGTTCACTGCACAGCGCTTTGTCGCGCCATATACTTGTAACTCGTAATCTAATAAATAATAATAATAAATAATAAATTTAGTTCCAAGATAAGTATCATTAAGAACTTGTGTTATGGATACTAAATAACGGATAAACATACATAAACACTTTTTTATTTGTGAATACATACTTAATATACATAGAAAAACACCCAGACCAGAACAAATAATCATATTTATACACACAAATATTTGTTCTGTGTGGGAATCGAACCCACGACCTCAGGAATGGAATGCGGGTATACTCGCCACCACGCCATATCGGTCGTCAATCTATCACAATAATATTCGCAGTAGTAGTTTTTATATTTCCTCTTCATCATATCAGCCTTATAAAGTCCACTGCTGAACACTGGCCTCCCCTTTACTAGGGATCCTACCAAGACCTAAGGAGCCCAAGCCAACCTCACCTGCAAGGGGTGCACCTCCTGATAATGAGGATAAATAGCGCAAATAGGATCGCTACCTATCACGTGGGACCGACAATGTAATTGGCGAAGTGTGGGCGTATAATATGCATGCCTACCCCCTCGGGGAAACAGGCGTGAATGTTTGTAGAGCCTGTTCCAATACATAAAGCGCTTTAGTTGCTATTAACTATTTGACGCTGACTTTACCTTGGATTCTAGAGAAAGGGTAAACATAATCTTACATGACGACCGTTCGGCATAGAGTTCAGTATACCTGCACTCCGCTCCTGACGTCGTGGGTTCGATTCCCACACAGGTCTTGTGGCTTAGGTATAGAATGTTACAAAAAAAAATATTTAATTTACATTTACCCTGCAAGTGCATAGTTAAGCTTATATAGTACAGTAAAAAAAAAATGAAATTCACAAAATAACGTATTATGCTAAAATTTATCAGTATATAATGTAATGAAATCTAAATATTCTAATGACTAAATTATGCTAAAATATATTATGAACTTCAACATAAGGACTGGGTGTGTTATATACATATTAAGAATGAGTTTACAAAAAAAAGTATGTATAGGTATCCGTTATATAGTATAGTTGTATGTAACACAAGTTCTTAATGATAAATCAATAATTAAATAATTTCTAACATTTATTTAGTCCCAAGATAAGTATCATTTAGAACTTGTGTTATGGATACCAAATAACGGATAAACATACTTTTTTCTTTTTCTTTATTTTAAATAATGGCTTCGTGCGTCTAGCACCTTTAGCCAGTGTCAAGTAAGTGATATATTAATAATATATAATTCATAGTAATTGAGAATGAGTGGTGATAAAGATGATAAATGGTAAATGAGATACCCTCCCCTAAGCCCCTTGAGTCCTCAGTAAAGATGTGGGACTAGTTATACTGAGATCTCACATGGAGAGTTCCTTGAGAGAAAATTTGAAAAGTGATGTTGCACTGTTTTGTTTGATTTACCAACACTCATGCATGTTCACAAACACTTAACGGTTAATAATTCACCGTTATTACACATTAATGTTAGTAATATCACAAATTTTACAAAATAAAAGAAAACTGCAGGCATGACGCTTCACTTTCCCGCCAAGAAGTCCATAAACATACTTAAATACTTTTTTTTTGTAAATACATACTTAATATACATAGAAAATACCCAGACCAGAACAAATATTAATGTTTAAGCACACGAAGATTTGTTCTGTGTGGGAATCGAACCCACGACCTCAGGAGCGGAGGGCTGGTATACTCACCATTACGCCATATCGGTCGTCAAATGATCTTGGAATAAAATGATTGGTGTACTGATAAGATTTTTTTTAATTTTTTTAATGTACATACCAATGAAAAATCACTTCCTAGTGAAATTACCGATGCACGATAATCAATATTTACTGCAAGGTACGGTAAAAGTGATATATATCACAATCCCACACACAACACACCCACATGCACAATGGATTCCATAGTCTGTCTATCGCATTGATACTCTGATTGCGATGAAGGTCGCGTCTATAGTTGAAGAATATGTTTATAAATCTATGGATCTATTTTATGATTGAGATACTGATAGAAACGCCCGCCGCTTGTTAAGAAAGAGGTGGGGGCCAGTACCTGTTAGCAGCGTCTGACACCCCGCCTGTGGCCAACGTTCCCCGGACCAAAACCAGGAGAACCTCCTCAGAGAGGCGCAGTGGACGCGCTCCTTCTACCTCCTTTTGCGACCACAGCGTGTGTGGCCGACTTCTCGGAGGGTCTATGGTTAGACAGCAGGGGCCCCCAGACCCCGCCCGCTGCGCGTATTCAGATCGCGGAGTTACGGATAAAATAAATACTGGATACAAAAAAGTACCTAGTAATCACCGCTTGCTACGTGCCTCTTAAAGCACTTTAAACCATTGGTCCCGGCTGTCATAAACATCTATGACAGCCGTTATCAGGAAGTTAGTGCCTTCTAACATCCTGACAGCTGGTTTAGCCATACAAATCTTTGTGAGCATGTGCATGAACATGAATATTTGTTCTTGTCTGGGTGTTTTCTTATGTATATTAAGTATATATTTACAAAAAAAACGTATTTAAGTATATTTATCCATTCTTTAGTATCCATAACACAAGTTCTTAGTGATACTTATCTTGGAACTAAATAATTGGTGTGATTGTAAGAGAGTATTTTATCTATTTATTTGTCTAAAAGAAAAAAGATACTCGGTAATCAGGAAAAAAACTCACCACTAAAATTAGGATCAGGAATACTCTCATGCAAGACCTTCTTAAAAGCCTGTACATGTAAATCCAAGCTCCCTTCCTGAGGCACCCCTCCATTCCTGAAGGTTATATTGCCGCTGGTTTCATTTTTCAGCAGAGCAGGAAAGTCCCCAGGGTCGTAAAGGATTGCTATCTGTTCGCCTCTAAAGTTATCCTGGCTGTTCTGCAAGATGCCGTACTTTTCCAAAAGGTTTGCAAACGGTATCTTCTTCGATCTGCATTGCATTGTGGGCACGTTCCAGTAGACTTTGAAGTCGGTGTGGTGTTTTTGAAGGTATTCTGGGACTTCTACTATGAAACATCTGGAAATGAGGAAATATAACGGCTTGAATTCTCAGGAGTCAGGGAATCCTACTAATATTATAAACGTGAAAGTTTGTATGTGTGGATGAATGTTTGTTACCCTTTCACGCAAAAACTACTGAAGCGATTGTGATGAAACTTTGTTCGTGTATAGCTGCAGTCCTGGACTAACATATAGGACACTCTTTATCCCGATGAGGGGAACGGGGACCACGCGGGTAAAACCGTAGTGCGCTGCTAGTATAATATACTGATTCTTTTGAAGTGTTTTGTTTGTATATTTAGATACATTTTAAATTTAATAAATCTGGTGTAATGCTCTTCACTTCTAATATATTTCATCTTAGTTTCATAAAAAAATAGTATTGAGTTATGTTTATCTAGAAATGCATGTCTTAGGTTACATTTTGAACTATTGCTCATAATAAATGCAATTTTGAGCATTCCCATTGACTCTATCCTGTATTGTGTCTTATATAGTTATATTATAAATAAGACAAAGTATAATAAGTATGGTTGTATAGGGATCCTAACAAGACCTACGGAGACCTACAAACTAACCTTACCTGCAAGTGGTCCACCTGCCGATCAACGAACAAGGCTCTGGCGAACATAAAAGTTCCCGGTAAGCGGCAACAGGCTCGCCACCTCTTACGTGAGACTAATTTCATAATTGGCAAAATGGGGGCGTATAATATGCCTCTGCCTACCCCTTCGGGGAAACAGACAGTATGTGTATGTATAAGTATGATATTCATAAGAACTCTATTGAGCCAAACTTGAATAAATAAATAATGATGTAGACTTTTTTGATTTTATCAATAAAAAAAATGATTGATCAGCATAGGGGAATAGACGGCTGAGTTAGAATTTCTGAAATCATCTGTTCGCAAATAATAACGTTTGAGCAACCATTCATAAATGTACTTACTGCTTCATAGTAACGTTTAATTAGCTAAAGGTTAGAAATTAGATCATTCAGTCAACATCTGTTACAAAGATTACCTCATACAATTAACCATATTAACACTGTTTGTTTGTACGAAGACACGCTTTATGGTTACTTGTTAAAGATCTATTTATTCAAGTCTCTAACTACTTTAGTGACTACTCATTTAAAAAAGAAAACATTTTATTTTTACAATTTGTAATACATACATACATACATAATGTCACGCCTCTTTCCCGTAGGGGTAGGCAGAGATCACATCCTTCCACTTGCTACGATCTTGGCACACACTCTTAGCTTCATTTACACTCATTAACCTTCTCACACACGCCCGTTGGTTTAGGGTACTTTTGACCTGCCCTTTATCTAAAATTTTCTACATTTGGTCATGGAAGGTCTTACGTGGTCTTCCCCTCCCAAAACTTCACTTGTCCATCATAAATCCCTTTCGTTTTAAAAATTTCTAAATAAATGTTGCAATTTTTTCTTGTGACCCTTCGAGTCTCCATAACATAATCACTAATAATGAAGCGCTCGTAGCTCAGCGGTGCTAGGTGGTTGGAAACGATCACCGAAGTACAGCAGAGTTTATAGAGGTCAGTCCTTGGATGGGTGACCGTTTGTGTGGCATTTGATATCGAGCGCTTCCGTGCTTCGGAAGGCACGTTAAGCCGTTTAGTCCCGGTTATCACTAAATGTGGTAGTCGTTAAGCCATGTTAGAGACCTCATGGGCGGCTTGATATATTCTAACAGCAGGATGCCATACAACATTTTACAGAAACGGGCTGTAAGATCTATTTACGGACTAAGCTCACGGACAACTCTTAGAGAAAAGTTTAAAGAAATAGGTATCTTGACTGTTGCCTCTCAATACATTTATAATAGTATAATATTTATAAAACGAAACATAGAAACCTATAACAGGCGCTGTGATGATCACAGTTTTAATACTAGAAATAGAAATAAATTATTAAATCCATTTTTACGCCTGCATAAAATTCGAAAATCGTTTATGGGGCAGGGTATACAATATTATAACAAAATTCCAAAAGATATTTTAGATTTGCCTTTTGAAAAGTTTAAGCAAACCGTTAAGACATCACTTACCAAGAAAGGGTATTACACGGTTAATGATTACGTTAATGACAAAAACGCTTGGATGTAACATTTACAATGATAAAAGTTGTGTTCTGCGGCCCTCTTTACAATATAACGATTACTTACATACATTGTCTATGTAATTTTATAATATTATAATTTTATTAGTTCTGTCTCCCTTTTTTTTTCAAATCTTGTGACTGCAGAACACAATTGTTTTAATATTATGTATTTTAATTGTGACTGGCGGGAGAAAAAACCAACCTTGACGATTTTCTTGCCCGTTCTTTTACGATCAAGCTCCCGCCCGCAGTGAATGGGCGCGTTAGTTTATAAGTATGACATTCATAAGAGCTCTATTGAGCCAAACTTGAATAAATGAATTTTTAATTTTAATTTAATTTTACACCTGCCTCCGCCAATTCGCACTGGGTCAGCGTGTGGAGTATGACCCTATACCCCCGCACCTTGGTATGTGAGAGAAGGCTCGTGTTAATGGGCTGAGATGATGATGATGATGAATAATTTATAAATAAATTATAGATAAATCATTTATTTCATAGAATAAGGTTATCATATAAATGTTGTTCAGGTTTCTTATTCCAACATATTCTGTCGCTTTTCGACGTGAAAATATTAGTCATCAACAATTAATTATGTGTGTTTATGTAGTTTATTACTAGTACATGTCTAATTATATGTTATTTTATGTGTTTTCTTGTTCGTGCCCTATACTTTTCTGCTAACCCAAAGATTAACTAGTACAGTGCGCCTCGTGGTACTAAGCTCGCCTTTTGTACAATTATTATTTCTGCGAGGAAGCTTACTTTAAAGAAAATAAATATTATGTCGCTGTACACACGAAGCTTATTGCTAATGATAAAATTCATTCATTCAATAAAAATAATAATATGTCGAATAATATTCATGCACTCCTGTGTTAAAGTATTCAACGTATTAAGATAGATGGATAAACTCTTTATTGACAAGAATTACATATTACAATGAATTGATTGTCATTGAAAAGATTGAAAACAAATAATGAAAATGCCAAACTAAACGGTCTTTTCGCTAAAAGCGATCCCTTCCAGACAACCCGACCCCTAAGGTGCATACAAAAAAAATGTTGCGGTACTGTTCGAAAGAATTACTGCGATACCGGGATATGGCAGGTTCAAGAAGGACCAAATACGGTCTTAGGTCAGTAAAAGTTCAGACACACACCATCCACAGGGTCATTTGATGATTATTATATTATATTAGATATTGGTAGTTTTAAGAACAACAGCGGTAAACTTAATATTTTATTTCTTTTATTATATTAGATTTTAAGACATAATTTTAAAAAAGCCGAAATGATCTCGTTGCCTTTTTGGAAGCCTCGTTAGAGTCACCGACAGACTGTCTGAATAACGGACAATCCCCTCCCCCTTTAGAATCACGACAGGCTGACTGACAGATCCCCCCTATAAGAGTAATCGACAGACTGACAAATCTTGAGAAAAAATCCACAACAGACAGATAAACTGACAAACCTTGACAAATTCTGACAAAGAATTTATTTGCTTTTATGTCCTGATTATAGCTTACTGCTCATATCTCTTTCATTGTTGTCAAGAATAAAAGTTATGGATTTTTCATTTTGTGTATAAACATTTGACGAATCTAAATGATCCTGTTGATCTTAAAGACAATAAAGTATATTTTATTTTATATTTTATTCTATTATATTTAAGAAAAAATCAATGATTTAATGTGAAAGTGTTAAGCGTGACCTGTGGCCTACAGTACACTCGTCTATTATGTCACTGTATGTTTTCCATATGGTTTTTTGTGATCGTTAATCATAGATCCTTATGTGACTTTGGCATGGTTATGGGATCAAGACTGTGCGATAGTTTTTTAGGTCGCACGTGGTACAATCTGATTGTAACTACAGCCACACTTATATTATGAGATGTCGTAATGATGTTTCAGTTTTTTTGTCTTACTCACTAGTAATCTATTTATTTTTAAATGTGGGACGATATCCGTAACTTTTGTTAAACGATACACACAAGCGCTGACGGATTCGCGAAATTTATTATTTTTGACGACCGATATGGCGTGGAGGTCAGTATACCTACACTTCACTCCAGAGGTCGTGGGTTCGATTCCCACACAGGACAAATCTTTTTGTGCATGAACATAAATATTTGTTCTGGTCTGGGTGTTTTCCTATGTATATTAAGTATGTATTTACAAAAAAAAAGTATTTAAGTATGTTTATCCGTTGTTTAGTATCCATAACACAAGTTCTTAATGATACTTATCTTGGAACTAAATAATTGGTGTAATTGTCAGAAAATATTTATTTATTATTTATTTATTTAGCCATATATGCTGCTGCTGAACATTGGATATTTGCCTATAATCAGCACACTGGGCAGGCGGGTTGGTGATCGCAGTTTAAGCCAGGATGCAGGATGACGCTGCGGCCCATTGGTGATGACTGATGATTGTAATGTCGACTCTTACGACTCCCCGTGAGACAAAGTGGATGGCATTATTCAAAGCCAATTTCGCGAAATTAAGTGACCGTAAACGATTACTGATGATAAGCAAAGTTCACTAATAAAAATACAAATAATTTATTTAGAAATTAAGTTAATACAATAGAGTATAGCGTTGTAAATAAGTAATGGTGCATAAGGAACATATCACGATTTGAGGAGTCCAATCCAGTCCCACCGGCCGATCAACGGACGAGGTTTTGGCATCATAACCGTTCCCGGCAACAGGCGGCTCGAAACCTATTACGTGGAACCAAGTACCTATATAATTGGCGAAATTTGGGCATATTATATGTAAGGGGATAGTACTATTCTAGGCCAAATATTTAGTCCCGGTATATTATAATAGAAGCGCTCGTAGCTCTGCGGTGCTTGGTGGTCGGAAACGATCGCCGAAGTTCAGCAGAGTTTACAAAGGTCAGTCCTTGGATGGGTGACCGTTTATGTGGCATTTGAGCGCTTCCGTGCTTCGGAATGCACGTTAAGCTGTTGGTCCCGGTTATCACTAAATGTGGTAGTCGTTAAGCCATGTTAGAGGCCTAATGGGTCAGAGCCCATTCGTCCCCTAAAATTCGTCCCCCAGCATTAAAGTTGTAGATTCGGCCCCTATATAGGTGCCCATTGGTCTCCTGGTAGGGGACCAATTAATATTTTAATAAAAAATATTATTTTTAAGGTACCCATTCGTCCCCTCTAATATATATACATTATAAGTTAAAGATTCGGCACCTATTCAGGTGCCTATTGGTCCCCTGAGATAAAATTAGCTATATTTTACATAAGAAACGGTTAACATAGTACACTTGTGAACAGTTTATTAACGGCATTAATTTAATAACTCACAGATCATTGAAAAAAGAGCTATGATGAATGATAATCCGTCATGATAATAATATAACCTGTCGATAGGTGCTGATTTAATTTGTACTGTTATAATTTTTTAGATTTAAGTTATTATGATTTTGCATGTATGTAGTTGGTAAATATACAAAAAAATAAGAAGTGAGTATTTACTGTATATATAAAATATAACACATTGTGTTCTATTTTTTTGCATATTTTATATTTAATGTTGATTTATATGATGGTCAATCAAGGCTGATTTTTGTAAAAGAGTTGTATTTTGTTAGTTTCTAGGACATTGTGATTTTGTATGTGTTAATCTTATTTGAAATAAACATGATATCTACGGAATTACTATATTTTTTATTTTAGCCTTTTCTGCGCGACTGTACCAGGACTACTAAGCTGCAGTATACACATATACATGTACTTATATTAGAAGAATGAATAAAAATAAATATTCATCAGAGGACGAATGGGCCCCTTAAAAGTTCCAGGGGTCGAGTAAGCACAGGGTGCGAATCTTAGGGGACGAATGGGCTCTGACCCGGCCTAATGGGCGGCTTGAAAAATTCTAACAGCAGGACGCCACACACCTGCCTCCGCCAATCCGCACTGGGTCAGCGTGGTGGAGTTATGACCCAATACCCTCACACCATGAGATGTGAGAGGAGGCTCGTGCTCAGTAGTGGGACGTTATTGGGCTGTGATGATATTATAATATGTCTCGGGTATATAATATGTCCCGCGGGAACTCTTTCGAACATTTCCACCACCTCGGATTCCCGAAACTCAGACGAGGCTGCGGCGCACTCTGACCTTTCTGTCGGAACTATTGTGCAACCACTTGCCATGCACTCCACTTCCCCATTCCTTGCCATAATCTTAAAGATTAAAGATTCAGGACTCACTTCCCCACGCGTACTCTTTGCGGATTAACGTCTTGCTGTAATATATTTTAGAAGGCAATACGCTGCCTTCTAAAGCACCGAAGAATCGATTCTGTTCTGTTACAACATTTCCTTAATTTAATACAATCACGCCTGTTTTTTTGAACGGGTAGGCAGAGGCATACAATATGCCTAACTTTCGCCAATTATATTGCTGGTCCCAAGTAATAGGTGGCGAGCCTATGGCCGCTTGTCTGGAACTTGGGTGTTCGCCAGAGCCTCGTCTGTTGATCGGCAGGTGCACCACTTGCAGGTAAGGTTTGCTTGGGATCCAAAGTTATCCACACACACACATTTACTCACATCACTATTACTATCACTCTTAACTATAATGACTAATTATGTCTGCGATTAGTATAAGTTTTTTATAATAATTTCTATGTTAAGGAAGAGTAGTGTCTTCTGTCCCAGGCTTTTATAAGCTTAAAAGGAGACACATATCATTATTTATAAAATTTCATTTACAAATTACTTTTTCATTTTTCAAAGTTGTTGGAAGGACCCCTATGCTTTACATACAGCTACTACTTGTTTAACAATAAATTGTTAAATAATAAGACAATTGACGTTTTGACGACCGATATGGCGTGGAGGTCAGTACATACCTGCACTTCACTCGACAGGTCGTGGGTTCGATTCCCACACAGGACAAATCTTTGTGTGCATGAACATGAATATTTGTTCTGGTCTGGATGTTCTCCTATGTATATTAACTATGTATTTACAAAACAAAAAGTATTTATGCATGTTTATCCGTTATTTTGTATCCATAACACAAGTTCTTAATGATACTTATCTTCGAACTAAATAATTGGTGTGATTGTAAGAGAATTCTATTAAAGACTATATGACTGATAAAAATGCTTGGGATTAAACTGCCGTTTCATACAGGCTATTCTAATATGAATGACTTAAAGCATGAATATTGTTATATTATGTTGCATTGTATAGCGTCACAGACAAATGAAGATTGTAACTAACCAATCGATAATTTAAAAGAGCATAGCCTGTAAGTTTCTTGCCAGTTCTTCTTACAGAGCGGTGGCTCGGAACTGGCAATTAGATTCACTTACACTTAAATATTTTTTGTTTTTTTAAATTGTTTGGTTGCAAGTGAATCTAAGCTTCGTGATTTGAGTATAATTATATTTTATTTGTTTTTGTTATTTTTTTATAATTTTGACGTTTTCAAGTACTATGTAATAGTTTATGAAATAAAAAGTATTTTGACTTTGACTTTGAATATTTATATATTTATTTTGTTTGTCACATGAGTAAAACATGTCACTATACAACAGTACATACCAAAGTTCATCTTTTAATTTCTTAATAACTCCACATCACGTATAGCAACTGCATTTCATACTGAACACATGTATTAGAAGTATGAGAGACAAATTGGGACGTACTTCCTCTTTTCTAAGTAAATATGAACACGTAATATTTACGTAGAGTGCATCGCATATCGATTGGCGGAACTGGGTCGCAGCTGTGGGTAGGGCTGGCACCTTGGAGTTTATTTATTATTAATTTTGTACATACGTAGAAAAATAACAAAAAAAGACTTAAAAATAAGAAAACTGCGGGCCAGCTGGAAGATATATCTTTTTGGAATAAGCTGTGCCCTGTACCCAATGTTTCTTAGTTTTTCTGTGTGTGTACTAATTACATAAATAAAACAATATAACAAATGAATGACTATAACATATTGCAACATAGAACATTTGAGTACAGGGCAATGCTTATTCCACATAGAAATATCTTATAGCCCGCAAAACTTTAGATAAAGCTGAAAAATATGTATTTTTTAAGACAGATTGATTTAATTGATAATTATTTCAGCCTATTCACGTCCTATTATATATTGACGACCGATATGGCCTAATTGGCGAGTATACCTGCTCTTCGCTCCTAAGGTCGTGGGTTTATTTATTTATTTAAACTTTATCGCACAAATTAAAATTAAAATGTACAAAAGGCGAACTTAATGCTGCAAGGCATTCTCTACCAGTTAACCTTTGGGTTAGCAGAAAAGTATGAGGCAGTACGAATAAGAAAAGATATAAATTTACATAGAATTAAATATGTGTTATTAATAAACTACATATACCTATACACAAAATTAATAGTAATTATGGTATTATTAATTATGGGTTCGATTCCCACGAAGGACAAATCATTGTGTGCATGAACATGAATATTTGTTCTGGTCTGGGTGTTATATTAAGTATTTATTTAAAAAAAAAAATGTATGTATGTTTAGTATCCGGTTATCACTAAATGTGGTAGTCGTTAAGCGATGTTAGAGGCCAAATGGGCGGCTTGAAAAATTCTAACCGCAGGACGCCACACACCTGCCTCCGCCAATCCGCACTGGGTCAGCGTGGTGGAGTATGACCCACTCCTTGATATGTGAGAGGAGGCTCGTGCTCAGCAGTGGGACGTTAATGGGCTGGGATGATGATGATGTTTAGTATCCATAACACAAGTTCTTAATGCTACTTATCTTGGAACTAAATAATTGGTGTGATTGTCAGAAAATATTTATTTTTTATTAAGCACAGGGTTAATCAGCCAAATCAAGACGAAAAAGTCATACTACACCATGAAGCAGTAAAATATATTATATAGTATATTATTAATTTATACTTATGTAAATGAATTAATGAGTGAGTAATAATAATTTTGTATTTCAACATGCAATGTAAATATAAATATGGAGTGTATTTCTGCCAACAAACTGCTATGCATTATGGCAGAATGTAATCAAATTTAATTGTAATTTGGAAATGAAAGTCTTAAAAAAAATGTTTTTTAGATGCTATGTGGATTAGAGGTGGCTTTTATGGATGTTAATCCGAAATAAAGATTTTAATTATTATTATTATGTTGTGTCTTGCTTTTCGAACTTTCTAGGCAGCCCAATAAGGCGTCTTTACAGCGTCTTAGGGCATACATTAATACTTAGTACAAGCGTATACTTAGTTCTGTTATAACCAGAATCAAGGACCTAATATTCTTTGGAAAACACGGAAGCGTTCGTTATTAAATGCCCCACAATCGTTATCCCATCCAGAAGCCGACTTCTATAAATATTACTTTAGTTTGGGTATCGTTTTCGACGATCTAGTTCCGCGTTAATTTTATAAATAGATAAAAAAAAAGTTTCATCATCTCAGCCCATTTACGTCCCACTACTGAGCACGAGCCTCCTCTCACATATCAAGGTGTGAGGGTATTGGGTCATACTCCACCACGCTGACCCAGTGTGTATTGGCGGAGGCAGGTGTATGGCGTCCTGCTGTTAGAATTTATCAAGCCGCCCATTAAATGAAATGAAATGAAATATGAAATGAAATGAAATGAAATGAAATGAAATGAAATGAAATGAAATGAAATGAAATGAAATGAAATGAAATGAAATGAAATGAAATGAAATGAAATGAAATGAAATGAAATGAAATGAAATGAAATGAAATGAAATGAAATGAAATAAAATGAAATGAAATGAAATAAAATTTTATTTAGACATAAATACACATAAACAAAAAACAGTATTTAAATCAGTAAACAATTTTTACACATAAGTTTACATATAGTATGCCTAAAAAGGACTCCACTCAGCATGTGCTGCAGTGGAGGGCCACAACAGCGCTGGTCTTCCGTGGAGACCTTATAACTTACGTGTGCAACAGCCACACAAAAGGCAGAAACTTAACAATAAAACAAAATATTCAAACCACAAAATACAATTAAATGAAAAGTTAAAGTAGTAAAAGTAATAAAAGTAGTGAGTTACATCAGAATCACACTTATGTATATCATATGAAATTTTCTATCTTAAGATTAAACAACATAGAACAAACACAGTTTGATTTGAATTGAAAAGATTTTTAATTTTTATTAAAGATAATAGAGAGATCGACAGCATTAAGTAATACGTAAATATTTTTTTAATTTATATTTAAAAGCACCAATAGAAACTGAGTTACGGACGGGTGGAGGTAAATTGTTCCAACATTTCGTGGCGGCGTAACGAAAGCTGCCACGAAAAGCGGCCGTTCTATGTGAAGGACAGGTTATTTAGGCCATTAGGCCTCTAACATGGCTTAACGACTACCACATTTAGTGATAACCGGGATCAACGGCTTAACGTGCCTTCCGAAGCACGGAAGCGCTCGATATCAAATGCCACACAAATGGTCACCCATCCAAGGACTGACCTTTGTAAACTCTGCTGTACTTCGGTGATCGTTTCCGACCACCGAGCACCAGAGAGCTACGAGCGCTTCAAAAAAAGTTTAATTTTTTATAATTAATTGATAGCTATCATAAAAAACATTAAACATTCTGCCGCGTACCCTTGTGTAGTCGAATGAGCTTACTGAAGATATTTTCCTACAGGATTACAACATGAAACTCTTCAAACAGGGCGTGAAACCGATTTTACAGGGTCGCCAGTGATGCTCCTGTTATTGAAATCGTGCATGGGCTGCGGTGATCACTGAAAAGGGTGAGCCCTTAATGCCACTTTGTAAAAACCTAACGGAAAGGAAACTGTCATAGATTAAATAAGTCCCGTTTTTTTATTTGCCGACTTTCATAAAAAACAAGCGACAACCCTGTGGGCTGTGATTAAATTGAGTTTGCATCTTGATAACGAAGTAACTCGCCCATCGACGGCGGCGGGTTTGAAGTGCACGTGTTGCTATACTTCATTTTGTTGTGTAAACATTATAAATAAAACACTATGTAATACTCACGTACATTATGCAATTACATTATTGGCCGCTAATATTAAGCCAGCTCGAAAAGTCCCAAGGTCATAGATGCGTTTTTTTTACATACATGCATTCACGCCTGTTTCCCCGAAGGAGTAGGCAGAGGCATTATATGCCCACACTTCGCCAAATATATAGTTGGTCCCACGTAATAGGTGGCGAGCCAATTGCCGCTTACCGGACCCTGTTATGTTCGCCAGAAGACCCTTGTCGCCTCGGCTTGTCCGTTGATTGGCCGGTGCACCACTTGCAGGTGAGGTTGGCTTGAGCTTACGAAAAATCCCCCCCCCCCCCGACTGGTCCCCACCTTGTCGTGGTGGGGGGGCTGAGTACCTCCCGGTAAGACGCAGAGGGCGCTAGGGAAAAAGTAACACCCAGAGATTGGCGACTCTGGGTGCCCTGAGTACTGTCTACCAGGGGGGCAAACTAAGAGGGACCTGTGGAGGGCGCAGCGGGTGGGCCAGGAGGGACCGTCAAGCAGCGCTAGGAGGGTCTTAGGTGCGGGGGCAGGGGGCTTCTACTGTCTAACCATAGACCCTCCGAGAAGTAGGCCACACACGCTATGGTCGCACACGGAGTTAGGAGGGGCGCGTCCTCTATGTCTCTCTGAGGAGGTCCGGGGGACGTTGGCCGCGGGCGGGGTGTCAGAGCTGCAACCTAAGTACTGGCCCCCTGCCTCTTTTTCAACAAGCGGCGGGCGTCGTCGGAAGAGCTTTAGTGGGTATTACTAATGGCAGTCGCGTCTGCCGGTGGTGACTCCCACACCCCTTTCGGTTCCCCTTTGGTCGGGAGACAGCGTAATGCATTTTGTCACCGACGTAAATAAAAAAAAAGGGCTTACAAAAATCACAGTTCACTGTCATTTATGTCACTTTCCCACACTTGTGTACGTTGCTGAAGAAGTTATGTCTAAGGCTGCCTGTCCACTGAAGCGGAGCGAGGATGCCGGGCGGAGAAACGGTGAAATATTATCCAATAGGAATCGCGGACGTTTTTATGAAATCTTGTTGGTTGCCCTTGAACAGGGTATGCTCACTGGTCTAACCAGATTAATAATGAATAATAAGATCCATAAGAATGCCATAGATGTTCATGACAGCCGGTAATAACGGCATAGCGTGCTTTCCGTGACGCAGAGCGAGCGTCAGTTACGGACATAATATCAAAAAGTCAAGGCCAGGGTTGGAACTGGAGACCCTCTGAATTTGAAGTCTGTGTGATGTGATGTGATGAAGCCTGTGATAGAAAGCTACTCTTTTGGTTACGGTTTCTCAACCTTTCAATATCTTCAAATATTCACTGTGTGTGTTCTATATTGCTATCATATGTTGTATATAATTTAAAAGAGAATTAGATTTTGTATCTTGTCAGTTCTTCTCACAGAGCGGTGGCTCGGAACTGGCGCTTAGATTCACTTACACTTAATTTTTTATTTTTTGCATGCAATTAAATCTAGGATTCGTGATTTTATGTAGTAATATTTTGCTTTTTTCACATATATTTCATTTTGACGTTTTCAAGTGCTTTGTAATATAGTTTATAAAATAAAGAGCCCAAAGTGCTTTTTACTTTTATGGGTCTATGTCGCAAGTTCATATGACCTCTTACTAGGTGTATAGACTAGCACAGATAGTCTATATGATAACCGGGACTAACATTCAAAGCGTTTGATATTAATTGCCACATCAACGAACCATTCTAGGACTGGCTTTTGTAAACTCCGAAAATTCGGTAAGCGTCTTCGACCAGTTAGTATTGCTATGAGCACTTCTACGGAAACTACTTTCGAAGTATTTTTATTATTATTTCATTAAATGGACAAAGGTTTCTACAATGGCGCCACTGAACTCGATCCTGGAAGGTTTCTCCAAAGGCGCCACTGAACTCGATCTTCAACTTTTCGTCACCAACTGCTACCAGTTTTTCGAATAGCATCGTTCTACTTAGTTGGAGGGCATTCCACGCTACGCTGTGGTGTCTCTGTGGACACGTGCCATGATCTCAGCCCGTTAACGTCCCACTACTGAGCACGAGGCTCCCCTCACATACCAAGGTGCGAGGGTATTGGGTCATACTCCACCACCAGACCCAACGGATTAGCGGAGGCAGGTGTATGGCGTCCTGCTGTTAGAATTTTTCAAGCCACCCAATTAGGCCTCTAACACGGCTTAACGACTACCACATTAAGTGATGACCGGGACAAGCGGCTTAACGTGCCTTCCGAAGCACGGAAGCGCTCGATATCAAATGCCACACAAACGGTCACTCATCCAAGGATTGACCTCTGTAAACTCTGCTTTACTTCGGTGATCGTTTCCGACCACCGAGCACCGCGGAGCTACGAGCGCTTCACACGTGTAGCCCACTGGTTATCAGTCTTACGTCAAATGTAACCGGCTCACTGCCACTTCACCTTGCTTACAATCTCTTGGGATATGTCAGATTTTGTTTTTGGTTGGATCCAGCTGCATTTAAATCGATGGACCAGTCATACCGTACTCGTCTCGTCACGATAAGTCATGGACCTATAATACGAATAAATAAAAAAAGCTATTTTATTATTTATTTATATATAAGTACTCTTCATTGCACAAAAAAACAATAACAAAAAAAGCCTTACGTGAAAAAGACTAAGTACAAAGGTGGACTTATTTTTAAAAGAAATCTCTTCCAGTCAACCTTAACTGAAGCGGGAGAGATAGTAAGCGGGCATTACACAAAAATATGATATAAGATACATATCAGATATATAAACCTACTTATATACATAAATAAATATAAGGAGAAAAAATAATAATAATGACTACCTCGTTACCTACCTACCTACCTCTTCTTTAAGTTTGTCTTAAAAGACGCAATTGAAGGACTGTCCCTGACATCACTTGGCAACTTATTCCACAACTGTGCACCACGGGCAGTGAATGAATTACGGAAGAATTTAGTATTAAAGGAAGGATACTCAAGTGTTTTAATAACACAGGAGCGCTTGGGACGGGATGTGGGAGACGGGTATGTAAACCGAGATCGTAAATAAAGGGGGAAATTATCGAAACTATTTCACTGCGGTACCCCAAAAAACTATTAACTGCTTCTGATTATGCTAATGTTATAAATAAAAACAGCTATAAACTTTCCAGTTCTAGGTAACAAGTTAATGTAGCATGATATATCATTTAACGATACGTATAAAGTAACGGCCTGGCTCCAAAAACTTACCGGTTTTTTTATTGAACCTAGTTTAAGTTTATTTCTAGTTTATTTATAAAAATATATCATTCCCTCATTGATTATGCAGTTTATCATTTAGGGGATTAATGTTTGAAGGCAAATTTATTTCTTGTTTCATAGTGTTAAAATAGAAATTGACAAAAAGCTGGCTAGATTGTAGTGACATAAAGCAGGATATCGTAGAACTTAAAAAAGAGTAATTTTTTCTTCTATTTTAAATCTAGTGACTGCAGAACATAGGTTTTTGTAGACTTGTCAAATTGTTTTACTACTAAGTGCATTTTCTTGTGACTGGCGGGAGAAAAAACTAACCTTGACGATTTTCTTGCCCGTTCTTTTACGATCAAGCTCCCGCCCGCAGTGAATGGGCGCGCTAGTTTTGAGCCAAACTTGAATAAATGACTTTGAATTTTAATTCACTTATCTAGCCGTGTAGCATGTAATGTATCAGATGAAGATTGTAATTCAAGTACCAAACCAATGGATATATTTAAAAGAGCATAGCCTGTGAGTTTCCTGTTAGTTCTTCTTACAGAGCGGTGGCTCGGTACTAACACTTAGATTCACTTACACTTAATTATTTTTTGTCTTAAAATTGATTTGTTGCATGTAAGTGAATCTAAGCTTCGTGATTTAGTGTAATAATATTTCGATTGTTCTTTTTTTCATTTTTAATTATGACGTTTTCAAGTAACTATGTATAATAGTTTATGAAATAAAGAATTTTTGACTGTTACTTTTAGATACTGTATGGAGTGAGTTCATAGGCCCGCTGCAAGCTGATCACGCGTTGTTCTGCCAACCAGAACCAGAAGGAGATAGCAGCAACCCGCCGAGTACCGGTATCACTGCGAGCACAAAAGCGGTTTGCAATATGCACGTAGGAGTTCGCAGCTACGCGATGGCGTGGCGTGTGGAACCGGCCTAGAATAGTGTTGCCCCTCTCATCTGACGGGGAGTCGTAAGAGTCGACGAAGAGAAACGTTACCGAACCGTACAGAACTGCGATAATCAACCCGCCAGCCCAGTGGTGATTATGGGCAAATATCTCTAATAGAATGTAATCTATTGGGGAGGCCAATATTCTTATAAAGCTTTCATAAAACTCATGAAGCTGATATTAATAAAATAATTATTCTGTGTTATAAATTTGGACGTTATTAAGCCATTTGGTTTCTGCCTGACGCCATAGAATGTAAGTTACGCGTGGGAAACCGGGGGCCGCAATCAGTCAATGGGAGTACGAATGTATTTTCAAAGTCCTATTAGCCAAGCCCTGCTCAAAGATTTGTGGACGAATAAGTGCTATTAGTCATGCCATTTCGCATGGCTCTTCGTAATTACGATATCATTTATTCCCATAAATGTCTGGCTGTCTGGAAATATACGTTCTAGTTGGTTATGGTTTCTAAAAGAACTTTCCAATCTTTGACGACTGACGTGGGTTCGATTCCCACACAGGACAAATCTTTGTGTGTGTAAATATGAATATGTGTTCTGGCCTGGGGTTTTATTATGTATATGAAGTATGTATTTATAAAAAAAAACGTATTTATATACGTTTATCCGTTATTTAGTACCCATAACACAAGTTCTTAATGATACTTATCTTGGAACTAAATAATTGGTTTAATTGCCAGAAAAATATTTATTATTTTATCTTTGCTTTAGGACAATTTTGATTGTGAAATAAATAAATAAAAATGTTAATTATTATATGAACGAAGGAATATTATTTATACCATTTTTTTATAGTAAAGTATGTGTATCTAGATGTAAGTAACACTTTTATAGTACAACACCCAGACCAGAACAAATATTCATATTTATGCATACAAAGATTTGTCCTGTGTGAGAATCGAACCCACGGCCTCAGTAACGGAGTGCGGGCATACTTGCCACCACTCTATATCGGTCGTCAAAAAGTTAACAATTGTATAATATATACAACATTGCACAGAATTAACGCACACCCTCAGACACCCCAATTAGAATATTTAATTATAATTAAAAAACATGCAAAATAATTTTACTTTTATTTAATTAAATATGGTTTATTTAAGTTACTAGTTATACTCATCGAGGGCAAATCGTATGGGCATATTAGCGCTTTAGCCTACCGACCTACACACACAGAGAGACACGCACGCACACATCGCTTAGCACCGAAAAGAGCCGCAAAAAAAAAAAAAAAACTTATTTTTTTAATATTTTTAATCGATTGAGTAGCCGATTTATAACAAACTACTTTCTTGGTGTAACCCTTATTCTGTTACATGTTGTATAATAGATAAACCAACACTGAATCATATAAATTTACTTGTTTACATTTTGTACTATTTTATCTCAGATCATTCATCTTGAATGTCCTAAGTATCATTGATATACGTACAATGCTTTATGAAATTAGTAAACGGATAGAAAAACGTAAGTTTGCATAGTAAATTTATTTAATACCACTTGCTGCGCCCGACTTTGCTTGTGAGAACTAGGGGTACTGTATATACTAATACCATTAGCAATATGTCGATGTAAAATCCGTCAAAATCGTCAAATTTTTTTACTAAAGTAATTAATAGAAAAAAAAATGTAAAAAAAAAACTTTATTCATTTTGGGCCCTACAGGGAAAACCTGCCGACATGATGCTTCACTTCGTACGTTTAGCACATTTAGCCAGTGTCAAGTAAGATATATATAAATCATAGTAAATGGGAATGAGTTGTGATAAAGATGATAAATGGTAATGGTAATTGTAAATGGTAAATGAGATGCCCTCCCCCTAAACCCCTTGAGTCCTCAGTAAAGATGTGGGGCTAAACTGAGATCTCACATGGACTTCATGACAGATTTTGAAAAGTAATGTTGCTCTGTTTTGTTTTATTTACCAACTGATGTGCGTTCACAAACACTTAGCGGTTAATAATCCACCGTTATTACACATTAATGTTCGAAATATCACAAATTTTAGAAAATAATACAAAACTGCAGACATGACGCTTCAGTTTCCCGCCAATAAGTCTTCTTGTATTATTTTGACATTACACACACTTTTTTTTTTAATAGATACAAATAATATAAGTGTCAGATAGATCTTTTGTTCGCGATAAATATGAGAGTTCCTAAAGGCTTTTTCTCAATACGACCGATATGGTGCAGATATTGATGTACCTAGCAGTTCATTGCTTCTAAGTAAATAGTATCGGGGGTAAGAGGCTCTGGCGAATATAACAGTGCCCGGTAAGCGGCAATATGCTCGCCACCTATTATGTGGGACCAATAATATAATTGGCGCAACTTGGGCGTATAATATGCCTCTGCCTACTCCTTCGGGAAAACAGGCATGAAAGTATGTATGTATGTATTTGGTACTAAATAACGAAAACATATAGTTACGCAACATAGTAAGTAATAAAAATTACACGCGCTACTAGTAAAGTTAGTATTCGCAAGGCGTATTGCGAAACGAAAGTCTTATCAACACCTCTGTATAGTTACTTTATATGAGCTGGGCAGATTGTCGAATGCGCCGTAATACAAAACGACGAGGCAAATGTAATATGTATTTTTTTTAATGTGACACGTCATTAAGACTACATCCTGCCTGATGGTAAGCAGTCGATGCAGTCCAAAAAAAAATTAAAGCGCTTTATACCGTGAAATAAGCACAGTACAAAGCGCACCCACTCATTTTCGTAGCTCGTTTCACGCCCCGCTTAAAAGACCCAAAAAAATATTAAAAAAAAATAGAAATATGTAGAATATTTAATATATATAATTAATATATAATATATATGATAAAATAAGCGATCTTTTTGTCGAAGTAAACCGAGAATAAGAATAAGAATAAGAATATTTTTTATTGACAAAATAACATTACATAACAATTAGTTTAAACAGTTACAAAAAAACGTTACACAAAAACAAAACAAAAATATATCAATAATAATAACAACAACTAACGGTAATGTTACCTATCAAAAGAAGGGTAAGAATGTGCCTTTAATTTTTTTTTAAAGTTTTACTAATCATTCATAATATCACGCCTGTTTCCCCGAAGGGGTAGGCAGAGGCATACTATACGCCCACACTTCGCCATTTATATAGTTACCTTTCCGGGCACTGTTATGTTCGCCAGAGCCTCGTCCGTTGATCGGCAGGTGCACCACTTGCGGGTGAGGTTGGCTTGGGCTCCTTTGGTCTTGGTAGGAACCCTATCCCCCCGACTGGTCTTCACCTTGTCGTGGTGGGGGGCTGAGTACGTCCAAGAAGCCGGCAAAAGGTAACACCCAGAGACCGACGACTCTAGGTGCCCTTAGTACTGACTACCGGGGGGGAAACTAAGAGGGACCTGTGGAGGGCGCAACGGGCGGGCCAGGAGGGCCCGCTCAGCAGCGCCAGGAGGGTCTAGGCAGCGGGGGCAGGGGGCCTCTGCTGTCTCATTATGGACCCTCCGGGAAGTCGGCCACACACGCTTTGGTCGCACGGGGAGGTAGGAGGGGCGCGTTCAGTGCGTCTCTCTGAGGAGGTCCTCCCGGTTTTAGTCCGGGGGACGTTGGCCGCAGGCGGGCTGTTTGAAGCTGCAATCCAGGTACTGGCCCCCGCCTCTTTCTCAACAAGCGGCGGGCGTCGTCGTAAAATTTTTAGTGGGTAATACTGCTGGCAGTCGTGACTGCCGGTGAGGAGTCCCACACCCCCCCTTTCGGTCCCCCTTTGGCCGGAAGGCAGTGCGTAAATGCATTTAGTTACCGACGTAAAACAATAAAAAAATGGTAGACAAAATGTAATCCTACCCTATACACCAATGTAAGTTTTACTAATCATGACAATAGTGTTTGTAATAATAATAATAAATGTTAGAGAAAAAAATTCTTTACATCACGTCGAAATGAATGCGTAAAACGTGATAACATTAATGAGTTATATTTTTAAACTTTGGAAAATTTAGAGAACATTGAACTGATGGTGGACTATTTTTAAACAGCTTTGTGAACCGTTTGCCAAATTATTTCCGTAATAACAAAGGGAATATAATTAATGAAATATTTTGTGCCTAAAACCTACTTATAATTCATTTTGTTTTCAAAACAAAATGAATTATAATTTAATTTGCATATATACATTTACGCCTGTTTCCCCGAAGGGGTAGGCAGAGGCATATTACACGCCCACACTTCGCCAACTATATATATGGTCCCTCGTAACAGGTGGCGAGCTTATTGCCTGGCACTGTTATGTTCGCCAGAGCCTCGTCCGTTGATCAGCAGGTGCACCACTTGCAGGTGAGGTTGGCTTGGGCTCCTTAGGTCTTGATAGGATCCCTATACACCCTTTTATTTGATTTGAGTTGTCGTATATTGTATAATAGAGCAGGATAATTTTAATGATTTTACGTCCATTATTATTATACACCTGTCGATTAACGGACGAGGCTCTGGCGAACATAACAGTGCCCGATAAGCGGCAATAGGATCGCCACCTATTACGTGGGACCAACGTGGGCGTATAATATACCTCTGCATACCCCTTCGGGGAAACAGGCGTGAATGTATGTATGTAAGTAAATATTTGTAGACATTTTACGAACAGCAGTTTTGGCAAACCATACTATGGGTAAATTGTGTACAATACATATATTACTTACAAAACATATTTAAATACGTTTTATTGGGACCAAGACAAATATTTGTTTGTCTACATAATTCATAAACATTTATTCAAGTTTGGGCCCATAGAGCTCATAAGAAAGTCAGAACTTAAACTAGCGCGCCCATTCACTGCGGGCGGGAGCTTGATCGTAAAAGAACGGGCAAGAAAATCGTCGTGTTTTCTCCCGCCAGTTACAAGATATTTGTCTTGGGTGGGGTTCGAACGCACCAAACCAAAGCAAAGTGCGGATAAAGAGACTTCTGAGCAATATCAAAATGAAACTTTAAATAATAAAATAAAATCTTTAAGATCCACAGGATCATTTAGAATCGTCAAATTTTTACACACAAAATGGAAATACATTTTGTTTAACAAACAATGAAAGAGATATTAGCGGTACCATAATAAAGAAATAAAGGCGAAATGGATTCTGTGTCAGAATTTGTATCATTCGTCGTATTGTGTATATGTAATTATTGCATTTTATGATGTTATTTTATTATCATGTTATATTTATTTAGTACTAGGGTGGAAGTGGAATTAAAGATTTTTACGGGCCTTTGTACTAATAATTTTACCTACATCTTTCTCAAGTTTTATATTATATTTAAGAGTTATATCTTTAAAGTCAGTTGTTAAAATATTATTCTTCAGAAATATAGTATTTTTCATAAATATTTTTTGTATTTTAAAAATTCTAGTCTTTTTTTAAAAACTGTAGAGATATTTTTTAAAGTACATAGACAGGTAAGCGGGTTTTGTTTTTTTTTACACATAAGAACTTTTTGAGTGTAAATAAAATTTTGCGTAAAAGAAATAAATGTGATACTTACTTTGAATCATCACAGTACACGGGACATCCAGCAAACACTATTAATATTATCCACTTCATGTTTAAATAAATACTTAAATACTTTTTGGTAACTTATCTCAATAACTTAATTTATCGTTTATTATAACTTCATTAAACTTATAATTCTTCATCAAACTTCATAAAAATTATTTACAACACCACTAATAATGTTTATAAACATTCACTATAAAAACGTAACTAAAACATTAGATTTAAAAGATTTTTTGTAAGCTATTTAAAAAAAGTGTAATCGAACTTCGAACTTCTTTCTAATCTAGCCTCACTGGATTTTTTAATCTGTGAGATCGTGTGTTTTGGCGCGAATTTTGACGATGCGTTCGTGATCGGCGCGCGCTGTCGACTTGACGTGCCGACCGCCATGACAGCAATAAATACTCGACTTCAGAACTTAGATTGTCAGCCTACTAGACGTGATTTGGTTAAGTTTTTTATCAGATCAGACAAGTATTGGGTATATTATTTATAATATATTAAGTTCATTGCCCAATGTGTTGTCATGTTAACGTTGAATGAGTATATTTCCGACACTACACGTAACGTAAATGCGGACATTTTTTTAAATACTAATGTAAGTACCAAAGAGTTCCAACCTTCTGTGGACCCGCAAATTATATCGCCTATGAATTATCCTTAGAATAATTACACCTAGAAGCCCAGTACGCGTCGTCAAAGTGAGGCAACTCAAACCTAGCCATTTTGGCTAGGTTCGTTACGCGGCCCGTCAGTGCTCAAGGTCGTGTCGTATTGAAAACTACTCCTGATATTTTTATTAAAAATGACGGTTTGCGCTATGAACGGATATCACAATACGTCGGAAAAGCACAAAAAACATATTAATATAACATTACACGGGTAAATTCTGCGTTTGAACTTAAATTATTAAGTAAAACATTCATTATAATGAAAAAAATAATTTCAATATTTGTTACGTGACAGTTCATAAAAATGTTGCCATTGGGGGGAAAAAATCTCCTACATTTTGTTGTAAGTGAAACACGTCTCAATTAGACAATAATTAAATTGCACAAAATGTTATTTGACAATTATCTGCTACTACCTTCCGCCCACGACTTTGTTCGCGTGGAATAATTTCTTTAATATACGATAACACAAACATATTTTTTTTATTGATTGATTGATTTCAATTCATATGGCATAAATCACATCTTAAAAAGGTGTAATAGTCTTATTCGATTATGGCCTATCTACATAAAACAGTTGATTAACTATTACAATTTAACTCTAAAAATCTTAAATAAATATTTAGTGAAAAATTATTCACCCCAGGCAGGATAAATATACATACATTTTTTATGAAATTATAAAGTAAGTGGTTTTTCGCATAAACTAAATGCAATAAATAGCTAAGCTAAAGTGTAAAAGTTTCAATTTCCCTACTTTTAGGGAACATTGAATGAAATGACAACATGATTTTTTTCACTGTGTGCGTTTCGTCGAGCGTAAATACAAGTATCTTACGCACACATAGATTTTTTTCTTGCCTCGCTTTTGAAAGACCGCTTTGGAGGGAACTATCGTTCTAGGTGTTATTATTCTAAGGAATTATCTATCTTTAAAGAAAGAATTGAAGCAATTTGTCACGAAACTTAAGGAACAAAGGTTGAATTTTTGAATTATTTTGATCGTGATTATTTATCGAAGGTGTATAGGGATCCTACCTGAAATAGCTCCTGCCACTCCGCTCCTGGAAACTCATCTGCAAGTGGTGTACCAGCCGATTAACGGACTCTGGCAAACATAAAAGCTTATGGTAAGCGGCAATAGGCTTGCCACCTATTACGTGGGACCAACAATATAACTGGCGAGATGTGGGCGTATGGTATGCCTCTGTATGTATTATTGTGTATGTATTAAATATTTAAAACTAAACTTTTCTGTGTATATATCTACGGTTCAGTATCGTGTCTTTTTTAAATATACAAACCTGCAATGATGAAATTATGATCCGTAATTAATTCTATTTGTCTCTCTTACATTTTTCTACACCATGGCCGATTTTCATTAAATTTAAAAGAATATTTTAAAAGCATGCTTCGTATTAAATTTTAACTTCTCTACGAACTTTAGATTTAATATATAAGGTCCATTTCCTTGTCTTTCTAATTATTTAAATAATGAACTTGAATGTTAGCAGCTCAGATCAAGTAAGTTAATTTTATTAAATGATTCGTAGATGTTGAAATATGAAAGTAATATAGTTGTCATAGTTCTATAAGTTTCTCATATTGTACATACTAATCTGACTGTTATAAATAATGTTCTGAAACATGGAACCTGTAAGGGTATTGCAATAACATTACTATAATATATACTTCTATATGTTGTTATAATTTAACGCAATAAATCAAACAAACACATAATTTATGCAACGCGATATATTTAAAATCAAATTTATGTAATGATTCCGTATGCTCATCTTTATATCTTTGATAAGTTCCTTTACTAAGAATATGAATGGTATCTTCCATGAAGAATGTGTATGGCCGTTTTGAGTGGTCAATAAAATGCTGGCATTATTCTCATACCACTCGACAGCACCATAGAAAAAATATTTCAAGACTCTTATTTTTTTTTTTCTTGTCCATAGACTCTTTTATTTTTGTTATGGACTCTCTTTTAGAGTGTATGCCAGTGTCAAGTCATTTTAGAAATCAATAAATTTGCATATGAATTTGATATTTTGCAGCTTTTTTGACATTAAGTCATAGTCAAAGTTAAATATCGTCGTTAAAGACCAGTGGGACTTCTTGGCAGCTTTGATAGAATAGTATCCTTTTAAAGACAGCTTGCGTTTTATTGTTAATTTAAATTTATTTAGGCTTAATTGCTGTATATTGCTTGGGATTTTAATATAATATAATTTTAAACATTCCTCTTTTATTACGTGCGTCATGTCATGAGTAACGATTCTTTAACTAATTGTGTCTGTTCCGGACTCAATAGATGCTGACTAATTAATTGGAGCGACCTTGTTGTAGGTACCAGCCATCACTACAAGAAATAACTACAAAAGTAGACTTCTTGGCGGGAAAGTGAAGCGTCATGACTACTCATGACTGTAGTTTTGTTTTTTTTTTTCTAAATTTTGTGATGTTGTGAACGTTAATGTGTAATAATGGTGGATTTTTTTACCGTCAAGTGTTGTGTAGTGCGACATTACTTTTTAAATTGTCTCAAGAAGTCCATATATAGTCCCACATCTTTAGGGGGAGGTCATCTCATTTACCATTTTCCATCTTTATTAAGAAAACATGTTATGTATCTTATCTTATAAAAAATAGTACGAAACCATTATTGAAAAAAAAACAGTATATTTGACGTATTATGTTACTTCGTGACTTCTTGGCGGGAAAGTGAAGCGTCATGTCTGCAGTTTTGTTTTATTTTTATAAAATTTGTGATATTTTTAACATTAATGTTTAATAACGGTGGATTATTAACCGTTAAGTGTTTGTGAACGTACATGAGTGTTGGTAAATAAAACAAAACAGTGCAGCAACACTTTTAAAATACTCTCAAGAAGTCCATGTGAGATCTCAGTATAGTCCCAAATCATTATGAGGACTCTAGGGGCTTAGGGGGAGGGCATCTTATTTGCCATTAATAATCTTTGTCACCACTCATTCTCATTTACTATAATTTATATGTTGTTAATATATCTCTTACTTGACACGAAGCCATTATTTAAAAGAAATAAAGAAAAAGAACCAGTGAAAGTATAAAGTAGAGTGAAGACTTCAATAAAGGTGCCATGGAATTTTGGGGTAAACAAAATTTACCACTTTTCCTCACCTGTGTACGTCGTTTAAGAAGTTATGTCTCAAATCTGCCACATTGTCATTTAAAAACTTAAATTTACACCAGTTTTAGAAAATGCACCAATACCTTAAGGTGTATCTGCGTTGGCGTCAAAACTCTTTATAACTTTAGAAAAAGTTAAAGAGAGTTTTGACGCCAGTTCTGGCGTCATCTTAGCGGGAAAGTAAAGCGTAAGTTTTGCAGCTTTGTTTTATTTTATATAAATTGTGACATTTTAAACATCAATGTGTAATCAACCAGTGGATTATTTACCGCCAAGTGATGTGTAGTGCAACATCACTATTTAAATTGTCTCAAGAAGTCCATGTATATTCCCACATCTTTAGGGGGAGGTCATCTCATTGACCATTTATCATCTTTATTAAGAATATGTTATGTATCTTATCTTATAAAAAATATTTTACTTGACACTGGCTAAATGTGATAACTGTACGAAACCATTATTAAAAAAAAAACAGTATATTTGACGTATCATGTTTCTTCGTAAATATCTGTCAACGTTATATATGAAGTCGTTTGACACTAAGAATATTAAATGCTTTAGTTTAGAAAGGGCAGCTATTGTTATGGTAATTTGAGAGTAAAAGGCTCTGATTCATGATTCATGTCTCGTTCCAACTGTTTTGCATACTACGTAGAAAGCTTCAGACCCTTTGATGTGCATAGTTTTGGCACAACTAATGTTTTATTTACTGTTTATCAAGCTTCTGTTGTAATATAAATAGATGGATTTGTTATTTATTTATTTTGACGACCGAAATGGCGTGGTGGCGAGTATACCCGCATTCCACTCCTAAGGTCGTGGGTTCGATTCCCACACAGGACAAATATTTGTGTCTATAAGTTTGAATATTTGTTCTGGTCTGGGTGTTTTCCTATGTATATTAAGTATGTATTTACAAAAAAAATAGTATTTATGTATGTTTATCCATTATTTAGTATCCATAACACAAGTTCTTAATTGATACTTATCTTGGAACTAAATAATTGGTGTAAGTGTCAGAAATATTTATTTATTTGTTAAAGAAATAAAGACGAACCCTCGGGGAGGTCCGTGTAAGAATCGAACTAACGACCTTTGAGTAACCGGTCCACTGCTATATTATAGCATTCTTGGCATGGCAATCGGTCAGGACCTAAACCCGAAATTCTACATCGAAGGTGATTCTATTTTAACTACTTCCCGTAAGTTGGGTATCGTCAATAGGGTGAGGCGGTTTTTAAATCCCGAGCAGCGCTGTATGTTGGACAAGACTCAAGTGCGATCGAGTGTGGAGTTGTTCCCATCTTTTTGAAGGTTGTGCTAAGTACCCCTTGACGCACTTGAGAGACTGCAAAAGCGAGCGGTTCGCATTATTGGGACGCTGAGGTTACATCTCTCTTGAGGATCTACAGCTACATAGGGACATTGCCTCAGTGTCTTCATCATCATCATCATCATTTCAGCCATCTGAAGTCCACTGCTGAACATAGGCCTCCCCAATTGCTTTCCACGTAGATCGATTCTTTGCCGCCTGCATCCACCGGCTCCCCGCCGCCCTGACCAGATCATCGGTCCATCGCGTTGGGGGCCGCCCTCTACTACATTTGCTGATTAGTGGTCGCCATTCAAGAACCTTAACGCCCCATCCGTCGTCGGTTTTTCGAGCTTTGTGCCCCGCCCACTGCCACTTCAGCTTGCAAACGCGCTTCGCTATGTCGGTCACTCTGGTTCTCCTACGGATTTCCTCATTTCTGATTCTATCACGTAGGGACACTCCGAGCATAGCTCTCTTTATTGCACGCTGAGCGACTTTGAGCTTCCTTATGAGGCCCATAGTCAGGCACCACGTCTCAGTCCCATATGTCATCGCTGGCAACAGTGTCTTCAACCAGAACTGTTATGGTGAGTTCTTCGATATCACTCCGCCCTCTCCTTTCCTCTCCCGAACAACAAGTGCTGGTTTTAGGATCTATCCACATACTATGCAGACTATCAGCCCTCGAACCAAGAAATTCGCTATGCAAGAAGAAGACCATAAGGGTTTTGAATTCTCTGCCGGCACATGCTAGGAAACGACTCCTAACATCACGGGTTGTTCAAACTTTATACAAATGTTAGTTCGTAAGTTCGCCAATAGATGGCACGGAACGTTATTTAGATCGCGCAAGCGTTTATTGTTTTCCGGACCCATATAGGTCCGCCTGCTGAGTTTTTATAGCGCTTTCAGTTCAATTCAGATTAAATCCTTCCTGGCCTATTTATATAATACACGGGTCTTTGAAGCGGAACGTGGAACGGTAGTTTTTAAGGCCACCATGAGTGGGTGCGCTTGAAATCGTGCGCGTGAATGTCTCGGTTTCAAATGACTATTTTTAAACCAAAGTCCTTAAACAAAATGTAGTACCTAATGAAAAAACAGACAAACTAAATTTCCCATTTATACTTAAGACAGTTTCTATGGCCAATTTCTCATAATTATAAACAATAGGTATATTATATTAGTTAGATATGAACGCTTCCAAAGATATATCAAAAAAACTTCTACGAAATTAATTGACATATTTTTATTTTTGTAGTTTTTGTTGTTTTGTTTTAAATAATGGCTTCGTCCGTTTAGCACATTTAGCCAGTGTCAAGTAAGAGATATATTAACAATATATAAATTATAGTAAATGAGAATGAGTGGTGATAAAGATGATAAATGGTAAATGAGATGCCCTTCCCTTAAACCCCTTGAGTCCTCAGTATAGATGTGGGACTATACTGAGATCTCACATGGACTCTTTGAGAGAGTTTGATAAGTAATGTTGCACTATTTTGTTTCATTTACCAACCCTAGTGAAAGTTCACAAACATTTTACGGTTAATAATCCACCGTTATATTACACATTAATGTTCGAAATATCACAAATTTTAGAAAAGAAAACAAAACTGCAGACAAGACGCTTCACTTTCCCGCCAAGAAGTCTACTTTTGTAGTTATTTCTTGTAGTGATGGCTGGTACCTACAACAAGGTCGCTCCAATTAATTAGTCAGCATTCATTGGGTCCGGAACAGACACAATGAGTTAAAGAATCGTTGCTCATGATATGACGCACGTAATAAAAGAGGAATGGTTAAAATTATATTAATGTTCTTATAGTTCTTATAGTAATTCTATAATAAAATCCCAATCAATATACAGCAATTAAGGCTAAATATATTTAAATTAACAATAAAACGCAAGCTGTCTTTAAAGGGATACTATTCTATCAAATACTATATCGTCGGTGATATTCTGAAACCGCGGAACTAACAGTGTTTAAAACCGCGTAAGGTAGGTGAAGTGAATTTTACAGGAACGAGTAAAAACATAATATTTATTAAACCACATGACTTTCTATTGTTTAAACTTTTAAATTGTCAAATAATAATATTCTTCTTAATATTGTAGGCATTAGTTATGTTAAATATGTATTAATTAATTAGTAAATTAGCTTTCGCGGTTTTATTATCACAAATAAAATCAAAATGAGTTTATTTATGTCACTTACGCGGAATTGTCCGCCGAAATAACACAAAAGAATACAATCAACATCTTATAATTATTTATTCAGTCAACTTCAGAGTTTATTTTTTGCCACGTATTTATCACCGTACATTAGGTAATCAACAATATACAGGAAATTAACACTGTAAATCCCCATAATATAAAAAGAATAGCTCTTTATGGCTAAGTATGTTAAACATACCTTATTGAGAGGGTACTTACTAATTAACAGTTAAAACTAAAAATAAAGGACAAAACTATAAAAATATTACTTCTGAGTAGAATTATAATTGCCTCAATGTGCAATCTTTGTTAAAGATGAGATCAATAAAATATTACTTTTTCTTAAATGGCAAATTATCGTAAAATAAGTGACAATCTGCAGGTATCACACTCTTTAATTGCTGTAAGTGCTGATACTTACTGTCTAATATAGGCACGTTAGATGAGAACAGGGGAGGTATATTTTCAACTACAGCTGGAATGGGTTTTGGTCTCTGAGGAAGTGGGCTGAAATCATTTTTAGAGTGTTTTTTAAACTCTATTGTGCCGTTAGGATTATACTTTAAAACCCTCAGATCCACTACGCAATCATCTCCAGCAGAACGCCCAGGACGAATGGAATCATAAATTTGGTATTCTTTCAGACTGTAGTCTTTAAAAAAGGTGTAATCTGGTTGAGAGACCTGGTATGGAGAAGGATGCTTCCTGGCCTTTTTTGTAATTGAGGCAAAATTTTCAGCTTTCTTTCCACTACGGAGTGTACGGAATCAACCTACATTTTAGTGTGACCTTTTTCCAGATACTTTTGTATTTTTTGTCTACTGCTAATCTTAAAAGGGCATTAGAAACTATTGAGTTTCTGTTCTGTGCAGTGCACCCATCCGTCCAGATGACAAAATCCCTGCTATCTTCTGCTATTTAGTCAAATAATCAATGAAAAACAATAAATGTAAATTTGTTATTTCGGATAATTGAACGTAATCGGGATCATTATCTACATCATCCGTAAAAAAATCGAAAGCCTCTGGAACATTTGAAATCATCATAGATGATGCGCTAGCTAGGGCCAGAAGACTCAGAAACTGTTGTCAGAGTTTCACAGTATGCAATGCTACCATGAACTTTTTCGGGTGTAGTGGCAATTGGGAAACATGGCAGTTGCGTCGCTGGAGATGGTTCAATTAATGTTTGAGGGAGGGGGTTAGTATTATTAGCTTTATCCAATATGAGCTGCTTTTTACGCATAAGTTCGGCGCGACGTTTCGCTAGATCTCTTAAACAACAGCCACATCCGCATATTCATTTTCTTGCTCCATGATGCAAACTAAAAAAAAACAATGGTTTGGTCAGTTACTAGAACATTTTTTAAGTATTTTATTGACAAAGAAAAAATACATAAACTCTAACTAAACTAACTAAGTTGAATTCTCAAAGATAGGTTCAAAAGTTCTAGATTTATGATAATAAATACAACAACTTAACCTGAGTTACGAGTATGTAGATAAATTTTGCAACCGCGTATGTAACAGAAAACGAAAAACGTTATGACAACGAAAAACTGTTTTGAAACCGCGTATCTAACATAGAAATAATTAAAAGATGTTTTCTCAGGGTTAATATTCATAATTCAAATAACAAATTATCCTATTATGTACGCTAACAAATATAATATATAGTTATAGTGTTCACTTACCAGTTCATGCAGCATTTATAATTAAAATCACACTGTTTCACGCACGCTTCGTTAAACAAACACACCTTTCATGTTATGATGCGCAGATACGCGGTTTGGGCACAATAAACAATCACCTTACGATACGCGGATTAAAAAACATTCGATTTCACGGCTTCCTATTGGAAAATAGGCCCAGCCATTATCACAGAACGCAGCCAATCACTACAAGGAAGCTTAGCCCGCGAAATCTCGATTTTGCTAGTTTTGTAAATACGCGGTTTTAAACACTGTTAGTTCCGCGGTTTCAGAATATCACCGACGATATGGCAGATAAAAATGCTTGGGATTAAACTGCCGTTTCATACAGGCTATTCTAATATGAATGACTTAAAACATGAATATTGTTAATGTTATATTATATTGCATTGTATAGCGTCACAGACAAATGAAGATTGAAACTAACCAATCGATAATTTAACAAGTGAATCTAAGCTTCGTGATTTTAGTATAATTATATTTTAATTGCTATTGAATCAGATAACTGCGAGAGACAGGTGCATTAGAAAAACTCGAATTGAGAAACCTGCTTCTTTTGAAGACAGCTAAAAATCACCATTAAACCTTTAGCAGACATGGGGCAACAAATTCTCTTTTTTATTTTGTAAATTTTTAGACTTCCCTTTCGGACCGCGCTTGGTTTAATCTTCAATCTATTGAGAAAACAATGACAGATAAAAAAATATGGCAATGTAAAGTTCGTCAGGTCAGATAGTTTATTTATTTATCAATGAAAACAGAAAAATACCTATTGAAAACAACGCAGAGACAATAATAATGACTCACATGTCGAAGAATCACGGATCGAATATCAATGATAATAAGACAAATAATTGTGTTCCATACAAATATTGGTCTTGTATGGGAATCGAAGCGCTCGTAGCTCTGCGGTGCTCGGTGGTCGGAAACGATCACCGAAGTACAGCAGAGTTTACAGAGGTCAGTCCTTGAATGGGTGCCCGTTTGTGTGGCATTTGATATCGAGCGCTTCCGTGCTTCGGAAGGCACGTTAAGCCGTTGGTCCCGGTTTTCACCAAATGTGGTAGTCGTTAAGCCATGTTAGAGGCCTAATGGGCGGCTTGTAAAATTCTAACAGCAGGACGCCACACACCTGCCTCCGCCAATCCGCACTGGGTCAGCGTGGTGGAGTATGACCCAATACCCTCACACTTTGATATGTGAGAGGAGGCTCGTGCTCAGTAGTGGGACGTTAATGGGCTGTGATGATGATGGGAATCGTACCCACTCCTATACCCGATTGTATCATGTAAATCGTGAATACAATGAGAATAATTCAGCCATATTTCCTCTCATTATCCTGCACCCATATCCTATTGTAATATATCCTGCCATAAAGGTATCGTCTTCAATAAAATTCTTTATCAATAAACCTATAACAAGTCAAGTCCATTTCCTCATTATCCTGTCTTAATTACAATATCCTGCCATTGAAAATTCTTCTAAAGTGTTACACTTCAACTCTTATCGTATTTATTGCGAAACAATAAGAGGTTTCAGTTTACTACTTAGGTATGTTTTGTATATTTCCTATAACAAACATGTAAATGTTACTCATATTGTTAAATTTAACTTTATCGGTATAGTAATAATGTTTATTTTGAACGCTGACTTTAAGTGTGTCGTGGCAATTGATACAATTCATAGTTAAGAAATGCGGAGTTAGGTTAAGTGGAAATGTTTTATTTGATAACAATGTTATTGTAAATTTAACAGTAACATAATTGTTGTTTTTTATAAAGATGTTTACTAGGTCGGATTTTTTTTTCTTTTAAATAATGGCTTTGGGCGTTTAGCACATTTAGCCAGAGTCAGATAAGAGATATATTTATATCATATAAATCGAAGTTAATATCAAATTAATATAGATGCCCTCCCCCTTAATCCCCTTGAGTCCTCAGTAAAGATGGAACTATACTGAGATCTCACATGGCCTATTAAATTACCTGACCTTAATTATTAAATAACCAAATTTTAGGGGACGTAACGACCCGACGTATGACGCCGCCACCACAGAGACATTTAGGTGAGCATGACATACTCAAGCTACAGGTTGAAAGAATGTTCAGAGAGCCTACTAGGCTTCTTTAATAATTTATTGATTCAGGAGTTACTTTGCGGAAATCCATTGTAAGCAAGTGATGGATTAAAAATATCTTTGTAACAATTCCCGCGCTACTATAATTTCCAGAAAAATCGAGAAATTCTATTCAACACGACACGTGTTTCGCCCTTACACAGGGCATTTTCAGGTAAGATAGGAGCCTCAAAACAACGATGACTTCTTTTTCAGCTTGTATTTGTGTAAATTAGAACAAAAAGTCAACCAGATTATTGTCGTGACCATCCTATTGTACAGGCTCAGCTCAGTTTCACATTAATTACATACTTACTTGACTGTAATGCTACTTAGTGCTACTTTATTGGTTACGGCTTCGGACCCTTTCAATATCATCAAATATTCACTGTATGTGTTTTATATTCTTATATTTGATTGATAATTTAAAAGAGCGTAGCCTGTGAGTTTCTTGTCAATTCTTCTTACAGAGCGATGGCTCGGAACTGGCACTTAGATTCACTTACACTTAAATTTTATGCATGTAAGCGAATCTAAGCTTTTTTACTTTGTTTTACGTTTTCAAGTGCTATGTAATAGTTTATGATATAAATTACTTTTTGGTTTACTTTACTTTAGGGATCAATCGATAACAAATACCTTGAGAGTGAAAGAGATAGGTATAACGAAGGTTCTTTTTCGTTGAATTAGAGTAAGCCTTCAGGGTAGGCCTATGATCGGCAGTAGGCAAGCTTTGGTTTATGATGGTGAAGTTTACGTGGGTACGAACTTCTAGCAACAGAACTCTCGAGGAGTTTGAGGAGCTGACAATAAAACCTATTTACCAAAACCTCACTGGATTATAAAGACATAGAGAGGCAATAGCCCAGTGGCGAGTCCCATAGACTTCTAATTCAGAGGGTCTAGGGTTCAAAATCTGGTGGCGCACTTATGACTTTTCAAAGAAATGTGCGTAATTCTCGCTTGCTCTGTGCCTCGGAAAGCACGTTAAGCCGTTGGTCCCGGCTGTTAAGAACATCTATGGCAGTCGTAATTAGAAAGTGCCTTTTAATAAATAAATATAAATATTCTTTTTTAAAATCACACCAACTATTTAGTTCCGAAATAATTATCATTAAGAATCTGTGTTATGGATACTAAAGAACGGACAAACATTCAGTACCTTTTTTTTTGTAAATACATACTTAATATACATAGGAAAACACCCAGACTAGAACAAATATTCATGTTCATGCACAAATATTTGTCCTGTGTGGGAATCGAACTCACGACCTCTGGAGTGAAGTGCAGGTATGCTGACTTCCACGCCATATCGGTCGTCTAATATTCTGACAACTGCTTTAACCAAAGAATGATGTTCCCCTTTGGGTTGTGGAGGTCAGATAGCAGTCGCTTGTAATAACTGAAGTTCAGCTAATCTGGTTGACCAGTGAGCAGACCCTGGATCCTGGACTTAAGTCTGGCGAAAAGGGGATACATACTAATATACATTTTTTTTTCGGATGGAAAATCATCAAATGACCGTCTTCCGCTGTGGGTGGAGCGGGAGGGTGTGTCAGACTTTTACTGACTTAAAACCATCCATGTTCCTTCTTGAGCCTGCAACACCAAAGCGGTAACCCTTTCGAACAGTCCCGCAACATATACTAATATACTAGGAGCAGGGCTGGAGGGTGATGAGGAATTGTATATTAAAGTTTATTGTATAGACTGTAATAAAAAATATCCTAAAGTGTTACTAGAATAGAATAGAATAGATTTTAATGATTTGTTAAATATAGGTATTTTATATTAAGGTGTTGCATACTACATATGTGCGCTATGTTTTGTCGTTGAGACATACAAACATTAACAAAGAATATTCGACTAATAATTTATTATAATTAAAATTACAGTAAAGTCTTATCATCTAGGAACTCATCTAAGTACTTGGTAATAACATTTTTCAAGTAGTATTTTAAGTTCCCAGATGATAAGACATTACTGTAATTTTAATTATAATTAGTCTAATATTCTTTGTTAATGTTTGTATGTCTCAACGACAAAACATAGCGCACATATTCAGTATGCAACACCTTAATGTAAAATACCTATGTTTAACTAACCAATAAATTCTATTCTATTCAATTCTAATCTATTCTATTCTATTCTAAAACGCTTTATTGTACAGTCAGCGTTAAAAAGTTGGTATCACTCAGAGAGCGATTTATTGGAATACGCTCTAAGCTCGTTACAAGAGAGACGTAGGACGAGCTTAATGGCGCTTTGAATGTTAACAAGTATCTGGCTGCTGACTGTAAACTAAAAAAGAAAAAGACAGCAGTAAAACAAAATCCTTCTTTCCCGTTGATTTAGAACAGTCTTTCCCAAAGTGGGCGATAACGACGCCCCCTTGTGGGCGCTGCAGGTCTCAAGGGGGGCGGTAAGAGACCCAAAGAGAAAATAGGGGCGTTGTGTAGAGGGGGGTGATTTGTAATTTTTATTTAGCTAGGAGGCCTCTTAATAAATATTTATTCTCAAAGTGGGCAGTAGACAAAATAAGTTTGGGAACCACTGATTTAGACCATTGGACCAAAAATATGTATGTCATATGTATAAAGTGCCTTTGTCTTATTTGTGTAATACCTGTAAGATACCATGTGACAAGCAAATTAATAAATGAATATGAAAGAAAAATCGATACTCGAGACAATATTGATAATATGTAAGATATCTGCTTTTGCCCGGCCCGAAATCGAATCTGTTTCTTACAATGCATATTATGTTTATTTAAATTCGCCGCATTTACCGTTAGCATTGTATTTACCAAAATGTACGGTGGTCCGCTAGCGGTTGTAAGCCGCCGCTCGCCACTCGTAAAGTAAGAGGAAAGAGGGATTAGATGCTGTACCAGGGGGTACCCTGGCCACCAGCAGGAAGGGAAGGGAATGCTGTACCAGGGGGTAGCCCGGCCACCAGCAAGAAGGGAAGGGAATGCTGTACCAGGGGGTAGCCCGGCCACCAGCAAGAAGGGAAGGAACTGTACCAGGGTGTAGCCCCCAGCGACAGTAGGAGATGCTGAGAGAGGAATGAGACCCAACACGGACGGTTGAAATGCCGCATTCGCTATGTGATGCCATCTATATATAATATGTCACTCACTTACTCACTCGGCAGTCACTCAGAGAAAATGAATTAATGCTACTGCATTAATAAGGTCTGTTCCTACTGTTACACATAATGGTGTAAATCGACGCAAACAAAGAAAAAAATTACATTTAAATTTCTCTAAAATGGGCGGCCTTATTGCTAACAGCAATTTCTTCCAGACAACCTTGAGATGGACAGGACTTGAGAATAAGTAAGTATACACAAGATTATGATTGTGATATCAAATGAAACAAAATGAATAATATGTACTAATTTTATTTATCAAATACCGTACCTATATATTTACATGCTAATCTTAGCTCATGGATACCGTGAGTATATAAAAATAAAGGTTGACAAACCAACAAAGATTACTAATTAATAACATTACATCAACACCTAAAAAACTAGTAATTATCATTTAATTAAGTATTGACTTAAAATAATTCGGTTTGCATTTATTGCACTGCAGTACAAAAGTATGTCTAATATAAACAAAAATTGGGTTTTCAGTATTTACGTGAATATTATAATATACATGTCGCTGGCTGGAACACATTAGCACACAAACATTAGCACGGCGGCCATGTTGAAGGACACTTTTGGAACGAGAGCAGACCGTGCACCACGCGCTAGACGAATTGCTAATATTCTGTTTCATCCTCGTGTGAAATACAATTATCTTCTTGAAATTAGTTACTGATTGACTTTAGTTAGAACATAGAACATTTATTTTGGTGAATTAAGCTTTGTGAATCAAATTATAGTGACTTGGATCAAAACTCGAGTGTTGATTTAAAATAACGATCCCTTGCCCAAATACCCACGCCTTACCAACTATGGCGGATTCTGATGAAGGCCCTCCTGTGCCTACAAGTACTATGTAATAGTTTATAATTTTTTTTTTCACAATGACATATAAAAGAACAAAATTAATAATAATACTTTTATGACTATGGGCCTCATAAGAAAGCTTAAAGTCGCTGAACATGCAATGGAGAGTGCTATGCTTAAAATGATGCAAAAATGAGGAAATCCGTAGGAGAACTGGAGTGACCTACATAGCGAGGCGAGTTTGTAAGCTGAAGTGACAGTGGGGATATAGCTCGAAGAACCGACCACGATCTGGCAAATGTAGTAGAGGGCCCACCCGATGAACCAAAGATCTGGTCAAGGCGGCGGAAAGCCGGTAGATGCAAGCGCGGCCTATTGGTGATTGGTGAGGCCTATGATCAGCAGTGGACTTCAAATGGCTGAAATGATGAATACCATCATATCTATTGATTCACCATATTCTTCCCCTTAGTCATGCCGTAAGGATACCTCCTAAAACTCCACCCAAAACTCTTCTGGGTTCCATTCCTGGAGAAAGACGGTGACGAGGGTAAAGACTCGGCTATTTGAGAGTCCTGCGAAGAGTCCTGGCTAAGAGACTGGTTCGTGAGCGACATTGACATGTAAGTGGGAGAGGAGAGGAGCTGACGAGAGGCCTTGATGTCCTCTTCGAGACATTTGAGGCGGCTGGCGCTGCAGAGTGGAGTTTCCACCTGTTCCACTGTGTCCAGGTTGTCAACGTCTATTGCGTAGGATTCTCTCTTCTTGTCGTATCTGGAAATAGTAAATAATACAACCTGTATGTTTGTTAAATATACCTCACAATACCCTAGCATTATCCCGGTTGCCCTAGACTTAAGCTTAGGGCCCAGGGTCTGCTAACTTTTTTTTTTTTCTTTACGTCGCTAACGAAATGCTTTGACGACCGATATGGCGTGGAGGTCAGTATACCTGCACTTCACTAGAGAGATCGTGGGTTCGATTCCCACACAGGACAAATCTTTGTGTGCATAACCATGGATATTTGTTCTGGTCTGGTTGTTCTCCTATGTATCTTAAGTGCTTCGGAAGGCACGTTAAGCCGTTGGTCCCGGTTATCGCTAAATGTGGTAGTCGTTAAGCCATGTTAGAAGCCTATTGGGCGGCTTGAAAAGTTCTAACAGCAGGACGCCATACACCTGCCTCCACCAATCCGCACTGGGTCAGCGTGGTGGAGTATGACCCAATACCCTCACACCTTGATATGTGAGAGGAGGCCCGTGCTCAGTAGTGGGACGTAAATGGGCTGAGATGATGATCCGTTATTTAGTATCCATAACACAAGTTCTTAATGATACTTATCTTGGAACTAAATAATTGGTGTGATTGTAAGAGAATATTTATTTATTTATTATTTCCTCCCGGCCAAACCGAGAGGGGAGTGTGGGGCTAACTGCGACAGATGCGACCACCAGCAGTCCTACCCACCAAAATCTTTCGACGACGCCCACTGCTGTTGAAAAGGTGCGGGGTGGTGCCAAGGTTCTAAGCTTCTGACACCTCAACCGGAATCAGAATCGGAAGGAGGTTACTTCTCAGAGAGGCGCAATGTTCACATTTTACCTCGCACGCCCCCTACCTCCTTGTGCGGCCATGGCGTTGCAGGCCGATTTCTGGGAGGGTCTAAGGTTAAGCGGAAGGGCAACGTGGCGTCCTGCTATTAGAATTATTCCAACTAGACTTCTAGCATTGTGACGCGCCCCCCACTATCTCCATATGCGACCACCCTAAGACCCCCCTGAGGGTCTGCTAACTGGTTTAACCAGATTTGGCTGAATTTCAGTTATTACATAGAGATTCTATAGTTAAACCAGCTGTCAGGTTGTTAGGAGGCACTGACATCCTAATAACGATAGATGATGACTGACACAGCAGGGACCAAAGGCAATGTTTGTAATAGAATATATTTTCTTTTTATTACCTAATATAAAATATATAATGTTTATATTACTTAACCTGGCATCGTAATTTTCACTTACATATCTATAAAAGACTAAACTTACGACAAAACATTCTTGAAGCGGTGTCCCCAAATGATCTCCTTGGACAGGTATGAAGTCCTGCTCTGAGTTACTGTTCCCATGTTCTTCGATGATCCTGTCAAACTTACGACGATCTCGAATCTTTAACAACGAATTCATTTCACATAAATACTTATTAATAATTTTATTGTTTCAGGCGTTACTTCGCGGAAATCCATTGTAAGCAAGTGATGGATTAAAAATATCTGTTTAACAAGCGCAACTATAATTTCTCGCAACATCGAGAAAAATTTAACAGGACACGAGACTCGAATGAACGAACTCTCGTTTCAGCGTTGGTCGTAAAGACATCGTTGTTCTGAGGTTCCTGTCTGACCTGAAGATGCCCTGTGTAAGAGCGAAACACGTGTCGTGTTGAATTGTTTCTCGATTTTTCGGGAAATTATAGTAGCGCGGGAATTGTTGCAAAGATATTTTTAATCCATCACTTGCTTACTACCATAATAATCTAACGCTCATATATCCCATTTGAGGGGGGCATAAACATTTATAAGGGGTCTACATAGATGTGACAAAGATCATTTTTAGAAATCTCTAGATTAAACGTCAAATGGAGGGAGTTGGCTAAGCCCACTATTGCAGTGCTTTACTGCAATAGTGGGCTTCTTTTACAAAACATTTTGAGAGGGATGGGTCTTATCTAATGATGACATTTTTTTTTTACAGGTACGACAAAAAGCGTGAAGCCTATAATGAAAATGTTGGCCATCTGGACACTGTTTTGAATTCATTACTAAAAATGGACTAAGTTTACATAAAAAGCAATTTAAATTACCTACCTCATAAGCCCATTAACGTCCCACAACTGAGCACGAGCTTCCTCTCACATACCAAGGTGTGAGGGTATTGGGTCATACTCCACCACGCGGACTCAGAGCGGGTAATGGGGGCAGGTGTATAGCGTCCGGCTGTTAGAATTTTTCAAGCCGCCCATTAGGCCTCTAACATGGCTTAACGACTATCACATTTAGTGATAACCGAGACCAATGGCTTAACGTGCCTTCCGAAGCTCGGAAGCGCTCGATATCAAATGCCACACAAACGGTCACCTATCCAAGGACTGACCTCTGTAAACTTTGCTGTACTTCGGTGATCGTTTACCATCGAGCACCGCAGATCTACGAGCGCTTCTTAAATTACCTATAGTCCATCATGTCCTGAGCAGTAAACTCGTAGAGCGGACTCTCGGCGTCGATGACGTGTACCACGGTGATGGGCCACAGCAGGAACGCGTTGGCCTGCGCCAGCTTCAGCTGGTGGATGTAGTTGTGGACCAGCTCGCCTTCCAACGTCCTGGGAATAATAATTCTCTTACAATCACACTGATTATTCAGATGCCTTTACGCGCTGCTTCCGGGCCAAAGGGGGAACGAGAGGGGAGTGTGGGGCTCACTGCGGCAGACGAGACCGCCAGCAGTTCTACCCATTTAAAATCTTCCGACTTCGCCTACCGCTGTTGACAAAGGGGCGGGAGGCCAGGGCCAAGGTTTCAAGCTTCTGACACCCAGACCGCAGACAACGTCCCCCAGAATACAACCGGTAGGACCTCCTCAGAGAGGCGCAGTGGATGCGTACTTCCTACCTCCTTGTGCGACCATAGCGTGTGTAGCCGACTTTTCGGAGAGTCCATGGTTAAACAGCAGGAGGCCCCGCTGCCTAGGACCCTCCTGGCGCTGCATGACGGGCCTTCCTGGCCTGCCCGTTGCGCCCTCCACAGGTTCCTTCTTAGTTTCCCTCCCGGTAGTTAGTACTAAGGGCACCCAGAGTCGCCATTCTCTAGGTGTTACCTTTTCCCTAGCGCCCTCTTCCGGGAGGTACTCAGCCCCCTACCACGACAAGGTGGGTACCAGTCGGGGGGGTCAACGTGGCGTCCTGCTGTTAGATAAATTCCAACTAGACCTCTAGCACTGCTTACCGAGTACCATATAAAGTAATAGCCCCGGCTATTACTTTATATGGTACTAAATGGTAACGTCTCCAGTGGTTTTGCGAAGCACGGAAGCATTCGGTGTTAATAACTATAATAATAATCATTTATTTCAGAATAAATTCTATTTACAAATTTAATTATGATAATAATAAAAATGTTTATTGGTGCACCATACAATTAAAAATTAAAACTAAAAACAGGTTACAAATGTTTATATGATGCACCAAAATGACCCAACTCAGTATATGCTAGTCCAGTGTTCTAGCGCTGGTTTTCAGCTGGGCCATTTTGGGTGCAGTGCGGAACGTACATCTTATACTTTATAATTACTTACAAAATGTTGCTTAGACTAAACTTGTAAGGAGCAAAAAATTAAATCTAAATATCCGGTACAATAATAAACAAAAAGGCAACCAACCACGTACTGAAAACTGTAAAAAATAAAATATAATTTAATCATTCGTAATAAAATAGAAAATTAGTAATTATAGCTCTGCGACTAATTACTGTGGAGTTAATTTAAAAGTAAAATATTTTTATATTTAAATTTAAAGCTTGAAATACTGCATATTAAATGCAACACTAACGGTCACCTCTGTGATCTCTGCTTTACTTCGTAGATCGTTCCGACCACCTTAACCTATAGTAAGGAGATTTACCTGATAGGTTTGAGGATGTAGGCGGTGATGGTGCTGCCGATAAGGTGGACGTTCATAAGGTCCCACACACGGAACTGGAGGCTTAGGGCTCCGTCTCGAAGGCAAACCTGAAGACCATACAAGTGGCCACATCAATAAATATATAATAAATTAATATTCTCTTACAATAACACCTATTATTTAGTTCCAAGATAAGTATCACTAAGAACTTGTGTTATGAATACTTAAGAACGGATAAACATACTTAAATACTTTTTTTTTGTAAATACATAATTAATATACATAGGGAAACACCCAGACCAGAAAAAATATTCATGTTCATGCACACAAAGATTTGTCCTGTGTGGGAATCGAACCCACGACTTCAAATTTCATTTCACTCTTCTGTGAATCTTAGTTTTAGACATGTCCTTTTATACGTAGGGACCGTAGAAATACAATCTTAATATACATAGAAAACACAAAGACGAATCTTGTGTGGGAGCCCACGTCCTCAGGAGAGGAGTGCAAGTATACTGACCTCCACGCCATATCGGTTGTCTATATTGAATTGGCTTCTTGAGCGGTGCGAGTCTTGAATACTTTTACAAATTATTGAATATTTTTGTTTTATATAAGTATTAATAATAATGAATTACTGAGAACTTATCTAGCTAGCCAGATAAACCTTGTGTAGGGTTACAGATACTAACAACTAAATTGTGTAAAGTTTTACAAAATTCAAGAATTCTATATTGAACAGCGATTCTAGCGCAAAATGAATTTAAACTTGTACTAAATTCGTTGTGCGGAATTTAAAGGTATTGCAAAATTAACACTCGGTGTGAACTTGATACGTGATTTTTAATGAATGAATGACTCATAACGAGCGATTCCTCCTTAAATTAATAGATCAATCACATGATTCGCCGTTTCTTGCTAATGCAGTGCCACCAGGCGCTTAATGACTTCAACATGCCCCCGGACGTTGAAAAGTTCGCTTTCAACAAGAATCAGCAGTAATAGGCAATGGGCAAATCCGGTTCGAAGGACCATGCGCGGTATTATTAAATTGCATTATCGCAGATATTGTAAAATTAAAACTCGGTGTGAACTTGATCTGTGATTTTTAGTGAATGAATGACTTCAACATTCGTACGTAATTTCAAGGCCTTTGTTATTATATCTATTGCATGTACGATATTAGCAGTGGCGTGCTGTTAAAAATTATATAAATAAGCAAATAAGCATTGCTTAACCTAGAATAATCTAGGATTAGACATATCTTTATAAAAAAATTTTTCACTAAACAAATACCTAAATCATAATTTTTTTTTTTAATAATCATTAATGCTATACTATACATACATACATACACGCCTGTTTCCCCAAAGGGGTAGGCAGAGGCATATTACACGCCCACACGTCGCAAATAATATAGTTGGTCCCATGTAATAGGTGGCGAGCCTATTGCCGCTTGCCGAGCACTATGTTCGCCAGAGCCTCGTCCGTTGATCGGCAGGTGCACCACTTGCAGGTGAGGTTGGCTTGGGCTCCTTAGGTTTTGGTAGGATCCCTATACACCCTATGCTAATAATAATAATGCTATACTCCTCTATATATTACCCTCTTACCTTGGTTCTTTGCTCAGCTTTTGGATGTTAATGATTAATGATTTTGACGACGTATATGAGATCAGTATACTTGCACTCCTCTTCTGGGGACGCGTACTCCCACACGAGATTCGTCTTTGTGTTTTCTATTTATATGAATATTAAATTTCTACGGTCTCTACGTATAAAAGGACATGTCTAAAACTAAGATTCACAGAAGAGTGAAATGAAATTTCAAATCGTTCCAGAAAAAAACATTTTTTTTTAAAATTCTATAGCCTTAATAGACATGTCCTTTTATACGCAGCGACCGTCGATTTACAAAAAAACTATAAAAGTATGTTTATCCGTTATTTGGTATCTATAACACTAAGCTCTTAATGATGCTAATCTAGCAACTAAATAATTAATGTTATTTATAGATAATAATTTTTATAATTAGTAACGCTATGTGGTGACCAGAAATTTTTATTATAACTCACCGTAGCTTTCTTGCTAAATCCTACAGAAGGCATGTGCCTGTTCGGCCTGACCAGCTTCGTAAACAGCAGACTCACCAGGCCCCCAGACATGGCGGTGCCAGCAACTATCTGAAACATGACTCCTATTTAAAAGGCACGAGCAAATATGACTGATGTAAATTTTGCGTACTTTTTTGTAAACAACGTCTTTACATTATTGTTCATTATTTTATTACATGTATTTTATGGTCACTCACACCTTCATCACGAAATCTCAGAAACTATACACTTATAGTTTATGAGTTTTCCTGTAAATCGTCCTAATAATAATCGTCGTGTACCTAATAATCCTAGCACTCTAGGATACTACGATTTTGTACGAGAATTCCTTTTGAGACGTTGGTATTCATTAGGCGGGATTTTGCGAAATTCAATCCCTAAGGGGGTATTAAGAAGTGGCAAAGTGTATATGAAACTTTAATAGTTTTAGTTTCCAAATAATTAGAAAACACCCATTATTAAAACAGGGTTAACCCGCGACAAACGCGATTATAAAACTAAAGGACACATAGGTACAGAGATGTCGCGGGCGGCCGCTAGTTTATTTGCATATTAATTAATCATAACCCTAACAACTAAATACATAGATAAATGGTTATACTTATAAAAAAGAACTATTATGCGGGGCGTGAAACGGCATTTATATGGGATGTCATGCGTTTGTAACCGTGATTGTTAAATGGTATTGATGGCGCTTTCATTTTTCAGATCGCATCAACTGCTAACCACCATATAGAATATGGTGATAATTTTGTATCACATTAAACCAAAAGAAAAAAGGAAAAAATATAAATTTATTCAGTACAAATAAACATAGTAAGTACACAGAAAAAAAACGATCAAATTTACACAAGCAAAATACAACATTAAACCATGTACTGAAACGGTGTGCACTCAGCACACTGTCCGACACTATAGGATGTCACGACGCTGATCTTCCGTGGACACCTAGGTATGAAAAGAGCAATAGCATGTCTTGACATACGAAAGAACTAATAATAAGTCAACAACGGCTGAACCGATTATGCTGAAATTTTGGTGGAAAGGAAGCTTGGAACCAAGAAACAGTCATAGAGTACTTTGTTATCCTGTTCCCTTTACAAAAAAGCAGTACATAAATCAAATTGCGTGATGTTAATAAACAAAACTTTCATCGACAGATAGCTGAAGTTCCAAGCTTGATTTTAATAAGTACATATTGCTCACGCGTTGAAACTCGCGGGCGGCCGCTAGTTGTTGTGACTTAAAGCTTCATACGACCTTTCAGTGTTTAATTATGATCTTTCAGTCGAAATCACCGGAACGGGCTTCAAGTAACTGTTCTGTTCCTACCTCAATAACCATGACGATGATAGCTTCAGGGCACTCCTCATTTGGAAACCGCACTCCGTAGCCAATGGTCATCTGAAACAAGTTAATCTTGTAAGTACATGAAAGATAGCCTGGAAGTTACATGAATTGCTCCTTTCTTTCTTAAGATATGTATGATCTTTAGATGTTAGATTTAGTTAGTTTTAAGAACAGCGGTATTCTTAATAATTTTATTTCGTAAATTGTATTAGATGAGTTTCTTGAGGCATTCTTCTCAATCTCGTTGCCTTTTGGAAGCCTCGTTAGAGTCACCGACAGACTATCTGACTGACGGACAATCCCATCCCTCCTTTAGAATCACGACAGGCTGACTGACAGATCCCCCCGATAAGAGTCACAGACAGACTGACAAATCTTGAAAAAAACCACAACAGACGAATAAACTGACAAATCTTGACCAATTCTGACACAGAACCCATTTGCTTTTATTTCTTTATTATTGTACAGCTAAATAAAATATAATATACAATTCTGTGTCTGAATATTTGACGAATCTAAATGATCATGTTGATCTTCAAGACAATAAAGTATATTTTATTTTTTATTTTACTATTGTCTGTGCCTTTGCTTACACTATCGAAAAGTTTTGTGCTATAAGTACTAATGTCGTTCTCCCACCCAGTGCCGTAACTTGAGCGGTGCCAGCAGTGCCCAGGCACAGGGCGCCGACCTTGGAGGTCGCAGCAATGACCAGATTAGTATCTAATTTTATCTCATGCATGGTAGCTAGTAGGTACATTTTGTTTTATTGCGAACATGGTGTAGACGCGTTCTACTGTACCTGGCCTGTATATTCAGAGCCTGGTCAGAGCATTTTCAAGGGCGCAGTTTTGAAAGCTCGCACCGGGTGCAAGGCTAGTTACGGCACTGCTCTCACCAGATTAACTGGCTTTCTGGTAAAAATGTCTAGAAACTGATGAATGCAGGCAGCTTAAGATCTATGTTCGGCAGTGGTCTTCAAACAGCTGATATAAGGATGATGGATGTATGCCAATGACCAGTAAATTAATATATAGTATCAGTATTATCAGAAGTGGGTGTATAGGGTCCTACCAAGACCTAAGGAGCCCAAGCAAACCTCACCTGCAAGTGGAGCACCTGTCGAAGAACGGACGAGGCTCTTGCGAACACAAAAGTTTCCGAAAAGCGGCAATAGGCTCGCCACCTATTACGTGGGACCAACTATATAATAGGCGTAATTATGCCCCTGCCTACCCCTTTGGGAAAACAGGCGTGAATGTATGTATGTATGGGTTTATCATTGCTATTACGCCTGAAAATTTCATGCAGAGCCTATTCGCTAACTAATATTGTTATTATTTATATTTTATCAGTTGTTCAGACTGATAAAATATAAATAATCAATAGTATCAAATTGAAAAAATAAAAACAGACAGACAAACACACACAAATATTGTTTTTTTAATTTTTAGCCGCGATGAGGCCAGCCAACAATTTAGCATTCTCCAGCGGCTGATGAGCCAACGATTCAACTGGATGTTTTAGCGGGGGCAGTGAGGAAGAGCAGAAGTTTGTCTGCACAGCCTTAGCTAGTCGCCAATAGCTCCGACTACACGAAGGGTGCGAGAAGCCCTCCTATTAGATTTATAGGCCTTTTTGTAAGCCACCTTCAAGAAGCTGGTATTAGGGTCAATAATTTTGTGCAAGTAAAAATAGAATAGGGGGGTAGCACTATTCTACTTCTATCACAAAATCTTATCTCACGAAGAGTCGTAAGAGTCGACTAAGAGAAATTTTACTGGATGATGGGCAGCAGCGTCATCCTGAGCACTGTCTTATAATGCAACCACTATTCCGCCTGCCCAGCGTGTTGATTATGGGTAAACCCCCAGTAGAATGTAATCGATTGGGGAGGCTAATGTTAAGCAGTGGACTTTATTAAGCTGATAATATGATGACGATGATGATTCTATGTAAGACTGCTTTTAATGTGGTGCGGATTTCGTCACGCAAGCAGGATTGCTTTGCACGTGCGACACCTGCAAGAGCCGCAAGTGCTTTAATAATACTGCCTATAATAAGTCCTTCCTTCCTAAAAAGACAAAGAAAAGACGTAAGCGTTACTCACCTCAGGAAATGTCAAAGAATGAATGTCTCAAGGAATGTCTCAGGAATTTAACATGGAATAATGTTTTTCTTGAAAGTGATGCAAATGTAGCTTTTAACAGTTTTCATGATGATTTCGTACTATTTTACAAACTTTGCTTTCCAGTTAAGAAAATTAGAATAAATTTTTCACAAAAATCAAAAAAATGGTTTACTAAAGGTTTAAAAAAATCTACTGTCACAAAAAGAAAGTTACGTTTTACTTATTATCAGTGCTCTAATTTGGAAACTAAAATCCAATATGTAAATTATACCAAACAATTGAAAAAATGCATAATTCAAGCTCAAAAAATAAGCAACATCAATTATATCTCCAATTTGACAAACATATGCAAAAGCACGTGGGATGTCATCAAAAACAAAACATACAATAATCCAGTCCACATGAGTATACAAAAATTAACAAAACATGGTAAAACTGTACACGACCCTATAGACATTGCCAACGAATTTAATGACCATTATATACGCATTACGAATGATAAAGAAAGCCATAAAATGTACAAAATTAAAAACACTAATCACAATTCTAGTAGTATATTTTTAAAACCGACAAATGAATATGAAATTGTTAAAATAATAAATAGTCTTAAGTCTACAAATGCAACGGGGTACGATGAAATTAAATCAAATGTAATAAAAATATGTAAGCATGAGATTGCACCCATTTTAGCACATCTGATAAATCTGTCGTTAAGTACTGGCGTTTATCCAGAAGCACTTAAGATCTCGGTTATTAAACCTATTCATAAAAAGGACAAAAGGGATAAAGTAGAGAACTATAGACAAATAGCTTTAATACCAGTTTTATCAAAAATTTATGAAAAAGAAATATATGTTAGAATAATTGACTTTGTTACAAAATTTCAATTATTAAAAACAGAACAATTTGGTTTTTTAAAAGGGAAATCAACAGCTTTAGCTACCTTTTCACTAGTCAATAAATTACTGGAACAAACTGATAACAGGAAGCCAGTAACAGCGATGTTTCTTGACATGAGTAGTGCTTTTGATCTAGTATCACATAACATTCTTCTCCAAAAATGTAAATTTTATGGTATTAGAGGATTAGCTCATAATTTACTTCATAGTTACCTTACCAATAGAAAACAATATGTAGAGATTGCGAGAATAGAATTAAATAATAATATTAATGTATATAGATCCTTAATTAAAATCAATAATGTAGGTGTACCACAAGGGAGTATCCTCGGACCCTTACTATTTTTATTATATATTAATGATTTGCCTGATGTTACTGATTACGATTGCACTCTATTTGCTGATGATATTAGTATAATTATACCAAAAAACAATGGTAAGAATTATAATTGTGAAATCAATGAAACCATGTGCAAAATAGATGACTGGCTTTGTAATAATAATTTAAAATTAAATTTAGAAAAAACAGCATACGTACAGTTTATAAATAAAAATGGAAAAAAACATCCCCTAACTGTAACAGTGAGAGATAAAAAAATTCTAGAAAATAATGAAATAAAATTTCTTGGTATAGTTTTAGACGACAAATGCAACTGGGAAAAACATATAAACGGGATTTGTATTAAAATGCACTCATTTACTTATGCCTTATGGCGACTAGTTAAAGTTAGCAATTTAGCATCTGCTATACAAGCGTATCATGGCTATGTAGGATCGTTACTTAGATATGAAATTATTATTTGGGGTAATTCCTGTCATATAAAGCGAGCATTTATTTCCCAAAAAGCCTGTATAAGAGCAATCTGTAATGTTGACATCATGACATCCTGTAGGCCTTTGTTTAAAAACCTTAAAATATTAACTGTTGCATCCTTATATATATACGAGATTTGTGTTTTTGTTCGGTCACATCCCGAATTGTATCAAAAAGAGCGTAGAGATACAAGTAGGTATCCGAATAAACTGACTCTGCCAATCATGTCTACTGCATCTTATGCCAAGAACAGCTATGTCATGTCTATTAAAGTCTACAATAGGCTCGACAATAACCTCAAGCTGATGCCATTGAGTAAATTCAAAGTACATTTAAAGAAATGGCTTGTTGATAAATGTTTTTATTCACTAAGTGAATATTTTGAAAATTAAATTTGTTTGTTTTATTAGAATCATCTAATTATATTTTTGCATACCAGTTACTGGTGAAATATGCGGACTATATTAAATTTTAAGACCACTTATGTACCATATTTTATGCGAAATAAAAAGTCTTTGTCTTTGTCTTTGTCACCTGAGTTTCTACAGACATCATGAGCAACCCAGCGAAAGAGGAAGTGCCGTTGATGCAGTGGTCCTGCCCATCGCCGATGTCGTCCTTGTAGGAGTTTGCCACGGCGTACCAGATTCCCGCGAACAGGAACCAGAACGCGAAGTGCATGAGGACCATGGTCAGCAAGAGGAATCGCCATTTGCTGTTAATCTGGAATTAAAATGTTACTATTAAGAGTTTCACAAAGTTTCGTTTCGAGTTTCGTCGTGTATATTTACCATAATAATGATTTTTTTTTAAATAGAAGGTAAGTATCAGTTAATGAGTATACTATAGATACCTTTTCAGTTAATGAGTCTGGGGCATATTTAGATTAAAATAATTGTAAAGGTTTTGTCCTAGGCCAGTATATAAAATGTTTTGGCTGTAAAGTCAGAAAAACGGATCATCATGCATTTGTTGTACAAGAATTAAAACTTAAAAGACCGCAACAACCATATCACTAGCGGCACTTCCGAAGTATGCTACCACCCCATATCACCCAATGTCTTCCACGAGGCTACCGCAGAAGGCAACTAGGGAAATGGGACTTAAACAGCAGGACCCTACACACTTGTCTTCACCAATCCACATGGTGTAATTTTCCCTGAATCCATCTCCCATCAACTTGATTCGTGTGAGGAGGTCCGTGATCGGCTGTGGGATGTAAATGGGTTCAGATAACGAGACTGAACAATATCCGTATCCTTGGAGTACACTTTAAGTACTTCTAAGGGCAGCACTTGGCTGTAATCAGTCAAGTGCTCTACACTCACTCGCTTTCACAGCTCTCATCTTAACTACGCGCAACTCAAATCTTCCCATCCTAGACTTTGGTGGAAACTAACTGCAAACTTCGCACCACATCTTCTCTCGTCTTCTCCGTTGAAAGTTACGTGTGATGTGTTAAACCAGAGAGAGCCCCTTGCTGCACTTTAATGTTGCTCAGTTAAGCAACGTTAATGATGTGGGATGGTTCCCATGCCCTGTGGTGGGATCTTGATGGGCTGAGGTGATCGTTTTATCCTAGCATTATCCCGATTGCCCTTGACTGAAGCTTAGAGCCCAAAGTCTGCTCGATGGTCGAACCAGATTTTGCCTGCATTTCAGTTAAGCAAGTGATGGATTAATAATATTTTTGTAACAATTACCGCGCTACTATAATTTCCCGAAAAATCGAGAAACTATTCAACACGACACGTGTTTCGCCCTTACACAGCGCATCTTCAGGTAAGATAGGAGCCTCAGAACAACGATGTCTTCACGACCAACTTCACCTTCACGACCACGATTTTTCGGAAAATTATAGTAGCGCGGGAATTGTTACAAAGATATTTTTAATCCATCACTTGCTTACAATGGATTTCCGCAAAGTAACGCCTGAATCAATAAATTATTTTGCATTTCAGTTATTACAAGGATCGACTGCCGTTTGACCTCGGCAACCCAGGGGGAAACATCATTCTATGGTTAAACCAGCTATCAGGATGTAAGAAGGCACTGACTTCCTAATTACGACTGCCAAAGATGTTTATGATAGCCGGGACCAACGGCTTAGCGTGCTTTCCGAGGCACGAAGCAAGAAATAAGGCTGAGATGATTATTAGCTGTGATACTTACAACAGTGTTGACAATGTCCCTCATGTACTTGATGGACTTGGCCGGAATGTTGCTCCTGACCGGGACGTTCTCGTCGCCATTTTTGTACACGACACGCCGAGACATTGGCGGTCTACCACGCTTCATCCTGTTCGTAATTGGAGATATACAATATTTTTTACACATAATTTATTTTGTAATTACCAACCTAAAAATAAGACTAAAAGGCGTACAGGGCCCAAGCCAACCTCACCTGCAAGTGGTGCACCTGCCGATCAACGGACGAGGCTCTGGCGAACATAGCAGTTCCCAGTAAGCGCTACCTACCACTACCTATTACTTGGGACCAACAATATTATAGGCGAAGTGTGGGCGTATTGGATGCCTCTGCCTACCTCTTCGGGGAAGCAGGCGTGAATGTTTGTATGTATGTAAATTAGACTATAAGATATTGCAGCGCCTGTAAAGGTAAGTAAGTTGTAACAAATTTTAATTCTTAAGACCTTATGTACACTGCAATAAAAGTTGAAATTGAAATTTTTGAAACTGTTTTGAGTGTGAAGGTAATTGTCTCGGTTATAACCCAGACTTAAGCTAAGGTCTCGAGTTCTTCTCACTTGAGTAACGAGATTTGTCTGAACTTATTACGGAGCGACTGCCGTCTGACCTCCACAACCCAGAGGAAAAAATCGTTAATTAATATGGTTCACATAGTTATCAGGACATTAGAAGGCACTGAATTCCTAATAACGATTGCATTAGATGTTCATGACAGCCGGAACTAACGGTTTAACGTGCTTTTCGAGACACGGAGGCAAGCAAAAATTACGCATATATCTTCGATAAGTCATAGGTTTGATCCCGAGACATTCTGAATTGCAGTTTATCGGTCTCCCTACTGGGCTGTTTTTAAGGCAACTACAGGCTGTTGTGTTAGAAATAGAACAGCAGATCTCCACCTTGGCGTGGTGGAGGGGGCTGAGTACGTCCCGAAAGCCGGAAAAGGGTAACATCCAGAGAATGGCGACTCTGGGTGCCCTAAGTACGGTCTACCGGGGGGGAAACTAAGAGGGACCTGTGGAGGGCGCAGCGGGAAGGCACGGTATACATTTTTACTCAATATACATATTCTTTGATATCTTACAGTCCTTCAGAGCCTAATTCAAACAGAGCTTGCACTATGATAGGTGCTGGAGGACGGAGAACCTTTACTTTTATTAAGAGCATACATATCACACGCAGACTTATACATCAATGAATCATCATCCTTCTTTTCTTTTTGGATGGAAAATCATTGAATAACGGTCTCCCGCCGTGCGTGGAGCGGAAGGGTGCGTCAGACTTTATGGACTAAAACCTTTCATGTTCCTTCCTGACCCTCCTTTGTCCCGGGCCGCGGTAACCCTTTCGAACATTCCCTCTACCCCGACATGATAAGTCACCATCCTCTAGCCCTGCTCTCAGTTTACCTGTGGTCGGCGCAGCATTACTTTTCCCTATATTCATCCCATTCTCAATCATGTCATTTTTCACTTACTCAATCCATTTCTCTTTATCAATGCTTATGCCTGTAAGTTTCTTGTCAGTTCTTCTCAAAGAGCGGGGACTCGGAACTGGCACTTAGATTCACTTACACAATTTATTTATTTATTTGCATGTAAGTGAATCTAAGCTTCGTGATTTCAGTGTAGTAATATTTAGTTTTTTTTATTTATATTTTTTCTTTTGACGTTTTCAAGTGTTTATGAAATAAAGAACTTTTTACTTTTACCTTTTTTTGCTCACAAATATTTATTCTGTTCGACGAACCTACTTCCTTTAGAACAATTCATGGGTTTATCAATTCGCGCCGCAGCGATAATATTTCCTAAACATACCTTAAATATGTTTAGTCCTAATGTTTATCAACTTAAAAACAATTATCAATATTTTTGATAACAAAATTAGGTGCGAGTTATTTGTGTTAAGCGTGAGTCAGTTCCTGAAGCAAAAAGTTTTTAATTGATTGATGTTTGTCAGTTGAAACACAATTATACAGAAATGCGACAGTTTTGGAGATAAATGTTTAAGAAAATCCTCCTTTTTCCTCTTTCATCATCTCAGCTTATTAACTTCCCACTTCTAAACTACAATTATAATGTGTTATTGCTGATCTGAAGCCTTTTCTTATAACATGAATTTGTTACTGCTGAGCTCACCTAATAGAATCATAATTGAACCTACAGGTTACCGTTAGTGTGCAGTTTGTAGTCAACTAACGTAAAATTTATACTTATAAATTTTACACACACGTTTTATTTTTTACTAACAAACATTTTAACCAAGTGATGGATTAACCACGTGAATAGTTTAAGTAACACAAGACATTAAATTTTTATTTCTTATTCTGTTATTTATAGGTTCACACTCTGCAGTTCACAGTGTGCTCCTCGTACGTTTAGAAAAAAAATCTTTAGTGTAAAGTTTTAAGTTCGCTGACAGCAAATTTGTACTCAAATCTCACGGTGCTCTCATTAGTATATCCTATCTTCTAAGGAGCGCAGGCCAACCTCACCTGCAAGTGGTGCACCTGCCGATAATCTGGTGAACATAACTGCATTTCCCTTCGGGGAAACAGGCATATATACATACATACATTCACGCCTGTTTTCCCGAAGGTCTTGGCAGAGGCATGTTTTACGCCCATACTTCGCCAATTGTGTTGTTGGTCCCACGTGGCAATAGGTGGCAATCCTATTGCCGCTTACCGGGATCTTTTATATTTGCCAAAGCCTCGTTTGTTAATCGGCAGGTGCATCACTTGCTGGTAAGGTTAGCTTGAGCTCCGAAGATGCTGGAAGGATCTCTGTACATTTAATTGTATTTATCATTGAACAAAAGACTTACCTATGCTTGGATCCAGACTTTTTCCTTCTCCTTGTATAAGGAGCAGAATAACTATGCGCAGAAGGTCCTGTTGTGTCAGTCGTGCTATATACATCATTAGCATGTTCAATTTTGTCATAAAGCTCACTGCCTTCTTGATAAATGCCTATTGGCTGTGTGGAAGCATCAGAAAATGTTCTTTTCGCTGTTTCAAAAGACTTTGGACTGTCTTCTATGTCTATTGTCATTGTTATTGCTCCATTATGCTCATCCTCACTGGAGTAAAGAGAAGTATCAGTTAATAAGCCTTCTCCGCTTGATTGTATAGGTTCTTTGGCATTAGTATTAGCTGTTGTGATTAATGGGAACGATATTTCTTTTCCTTCGACATAGGTTTGAGATATTCTGTATTGTCTCTTAAGTTCCTCATTGAAATATACTTCTGTGTTGTCTATTCGCGGAATTTCGATAGATGATCTTCCTGATACAGTTCCTATGGCTTCCGAATAGCTGAGAGATCTTTCCAAAGCTCTACTTCTGCTTCCTCTACGGGAATTGTTTGGTTGATCGAAATTCATATTGAGTAAATTTTCTCTCCTTTTTAACTTATCTTTTAATTTGCCTTCTGGCAAAGATTATTTGATATGTTACGTTTGCTTTTTCAAGTCACATGCTTTATAAACTGTCACACTAACTATCACTTACTAACTTGCAGTTTAGATATCGATACAATAATAACCACCTGTAATTTCTTTAACAAATGTATGTCAAAACTTGCAGTAACATTTCGGAATAGTTTTTTTGAATAAAATATCAATGTTTTACGTCTTCTCCGTACCGATAACTGAGCTTATCTAAGGCAAGATAGCACAGCTTTATCCAAAAGATAAGAAAATATATTTACTTAAGTCTATGTTATGATCAATGCTGTCCTAGAAACTTGACGATGTTGTCTTAATCTTTTGCAAATAAATTGGAGTTTGTTTTAGTGTTAAAAGGTGATAGTCTGATAGAAGCACAATGGAATTTGGAGTACCAATAGTTAATACATGACATGTCCTCTAGGTTTATTATAATATTAGTATGTAAGTAACCTCACCTGCAAGTGGTGCACCTGCCGATCAACGGACGAGTCTCTGACGAACATAACAGTGCCCGGTAAGCGGCAATGGGCTCGACACCTATTACGTGTGACCAACTATATAATTGGCGAAGTGTGGGCGTAAAATATGCCTCTGCCTATCCTTTCGGGGAAACAGGCGTGAATGTATGTACTTATATGTATTAGTAAGTAAATTTATTGATATTTTAACAATTAATATGGCAACTACTTAGTCTTAAAACTATATATAACAAAATTCCTCCTACTGTGGACTCATGCGTACGGTGCCAAGAATGCTGGCAACATTTCCTCTTTTGATGGCCAGGCCAATATGCTGGCAGAAGAAGCTATTACGAGCTCTTAAATCCCTGACAAGCTGCTTTGCCTCCGGCCCTCATGGAAACAAACAGGCGAAAAGCGACAGAATATCAATCACAATGTATATATTAAAGGGAATAATAGGAATAAAACATACACACTATCCGGTAGTTAATAATTTAATAACTAAATACATAAATGTTACATACAAACCGAACACAGACATTTGATAAACAAGTCAAACGCAGTTATGTCTAAATACTAATTAAACACTGGAATTATTTTTGAATACCTACGACTGATATGGCGTGGAGGTCAGTATGCACTCCCCTTCGTCGCCGGTCGTGGGTTTGACTCCCACACAGGACAAATAATTGAGGGCATGAATGCGATTTCGTCTGGAATTTTCCTATGTGGTATTTATATACGAATATAAATAAGCTCATAATACGCTTTTTAGACCAAAACGCTTTTAGTTTCGGTCTAAAAAGCATTGTCAAGAATATTTATTTAATACTTGTAGGCAAGATACACTGAAGACATTGCTCTAAAATTGTGATAACAGAGCATAATTGTTTTGCACGCACATTTTGAACATTTCACGATTTTTTAAGGATTTCCCGAACTTTTGAAGATTTGGCGCTACATTATATTTTCAAGCACATTTATTTAATTCTTGTAGGCAAGACAACCTAAAGACATTGCTCTAAAATTGTGATAACAGAGCATAATTGTTTTGCACGCACATTTTTAAGGATTTCCCTAACTTTTGAAGATTTCACGTCCTTTCCACACGCACGCTCGAGGGTCTTGAATGCTATGTGTATTTCTATATTTTATTCGACTTCCTTTTGAAGGATGATGATCTTTCCAGTTGGAAGGATGAGATCTTCTCGCTGAAGCTGCTTTGCCTGCTCGGGGTCTCCAGGGTTTCTGTATTGCCATTTAGTATCCTGTTGACAAAAATGGTTTTATGTGAGAAGATTGATACATACATACATTCACACCTGTTTCTCCGAAGAGGTAGGCAGAGGCATATTATACGCACACGCTTCGCCAATTATATAGTAGGTCCCACGTAATAGGTGGCGAGCCTATTGCCGCTTACCGGGCGCTGTTATGTTCGCCAGAGCCTCGTCCGTTGATCGGCAGGTGCACCATTTGCAGGTGAGGTTGGCTTGGGCTCCTGGTCTTGGTAGGATCCCTAAACACCTAGAAGATTGATCTGTATCAACATAGCATTATAAGAACCGAGCTCTAAGTTTTATATCTACATCGGATGGTGGTGTGCCTGTGTATGTTTTCGAAGAAGTAATGTCTAAAAATCCACTAGGTATAATTAAACATAAAAAACGAGTTCACTATAATTTTGGAAATTGAAATAAAATAAATAAAATAATAAATAAATATTTCTGACACTCACACCAATTATTTAGTTCCAAGATAAGTATCATTAAGAACTTGTGTTATGGATACTAAATAACGGATAAACATACATAAATACTATTTTTTTTGTAAATACATACTTAATTAACTACTTCTGCGTTACTTAAATACTTCTGCGTTCGCGCCAAAACTCTGAAGCGACGTTTCACTCCTAGAATATTGCTTACTTTTTAAGGTTCCGTACCCAAAGGGTAAAAAACAGGACCCTATTACGAAGACTCCGCTATTCTTCCGTCATTCTGTCATCCGGCTGTATCTCGTGATCTCGTGAAGTGTAAGCCGTGATAGTCAGATAGTTAATATTTTTTTTACACTATTCATATTCCTTAAAAGGTGTTTTACTCATATAGTTACCCTGATGGAAACGATCTTGACCTCATTCGACTTCACATCTCGCTCTGCTCTGTGTTTCAGCTTTTTACTTACACCCTATATACTTAAATATACATACATAATCATCATCATCATCATCTCAGCCCATTAACCCTTAAACAGGCAGAGCACGTTGAAAATATTCATTGCTTTTCAGCATTAAGTTAACCGCATAAGGTTCAATTTATGGTGGTCATATATTGACCACTGCCTGGTAAAGGGTTAACGCCCCACTACTGAGCACGAGCCTCCTCTCACATATCAAGGTGTGAGGGTATTGGGTCATACTCCACCACGCTGACCCAGTGCAGATTGGCGGAGGCAGGTGTATGGCGTCCTGCTTTTAGAATTTATCAAGCCGCCCATTAGGCCTCTAACATGGCTTAACGACTACCACATTTTAGTGATAACTGGGACCAACGGCTTAACGTGCCTTCCGAAGCACGGAAGCGCTCGATTTCAAATGCCACACAAACGGTCACCCATGCAAGGACTGACCATTGTAAACTCTACTTTACTTCGGTGATCGTTTCCAACCACCGAGCACCGCAGAGCTCCGAGCGCTTCATACATAATAATAAATAAATATTCTCTTAAAATCACACCAATTATTTATTTCAAAGATAAGTATCACTAAGAACTTGTGTTATGGATACTAAACAACGGATAAACATACTTAACTACTTTTTTTTGTAAATACATACTTAATATACATAGGAAAACATACAGACCAGTACAAATATTCATGTTCATGCACACAAAGAATTGTCCTGTTTTGAAATCGAACCCACAACACTTGGAGTGAAGTGCAGGTATACTGACCTCCACGCCATTTCGGCGTCACGCCTCTTTCCCGTAGGGTAGGCAAGTAATCTCTCTCTCTCTCTCTCTTAAATACACATATTCTACCATACCTATTATACCTCCTGGCGCTGCAGTACGGAGTGTCCACCGGTTCAGTGGCGTCTAACTTCTTGTCATCAATAACATATTTCTGCTTACGATTGTCGTATCTGTAATTTAATTTATTAATCTCAATATTTATACTAATTTACAAAGAGATTCCAACACACTTACAAGTTATAATAAAAGATTATCACAACGTAAATAAATAAATAATTCAATCATCGTCAAAGCATTATCCATGTTGCCCTAGACTTAAGCTTAGTGCCCAGGGTCTGCTTACTGGTTTAACCAGATTTTAGCTGAATTAGTGCTATTACATAAAGCGACTGCCGTCTGACCTCCGCAACCCAAAGGGAAACATCAATCTATGGTTACACCAGTTGTCAGAATGTGAGAAGGCACTGAGTTCCTAGTAACGAGTGCCATAGATGTTCTTGACAACCCGTATCAACGGCTTAACGTGCGTTCAAGGTACGAAGCATGCGATAAATATCCACATAACTTCGAAAAGTCATAGGTGCTCCACCAGGGTTTGAACCCGAGAGTCTACGAATTTGAACGCTATAAGTCTTGCCACTGGGCTTTGGCTGCTCGCAAAACATACTGCAATGACCCCAGATAATTTAGAAGCAGGGCAGGAGGAAAGTTATGAGTATAGTGTAAATTTGTGTGTTATAGTTGAACTGCTGGCACGTTATTCCCTTGTAAAAAAGCGCAGCCGAACGAGAGGCTTGACAAGTCCATTTTTCACACGTGGATGTCAATCTCTTACTACAAGCTGTGTGACGGCGCTTGCTGGTATGGTCAAGGTATAGTACTATCTTACTTATCCTAATGTATAAAACCTAATTTTTTTTGTTTTACATCGGTAACAAAATGCGTTTACGCACTGCCTTCCGGCCAAAGGGGGACCGAAAGGGGGTGTGGGACTCACCACCGGCAGACGCGACGGCGGGGCCAGTACCTGGGTTGCAGCTTCTGACACCCCGCCTGCGGCCAACGTCCCCCGGACCAAAACCGGGAGGACCTCCTCAGAGAGGCGCAGTGGACGCGCCCCTCCTTGTGCGAACATAGCGTGTGTGGCCGACTTCCCGGAGGGTCCATGGTTAGTCAGCAGGGGCCCCTTGCCCCCACTGCCAAAGACCCTCCAGGCGCTGCTGAGCGGGCCCTCCTGGCCCGCCCGCTGCGCCCTCCATAGGTCCCTCTTAGTTTCCCGCCGGTAGTCAGTACAAAGGGCACCCAGAGTCGCCAATCTCTGGGTGTTACCTTTTCCCGGCCTCCGGTAGGTACTCAGCCCGACCACCACGCCAAGATGGAGTACTGTCCGGGGGGGTAATGCATATACCTACGTCAAATGAAACGTAACTAAATTATAGTCATGCAGAAAGAAACTGTTGTTGTAGAAGATATCTCTTTTATTGTTGTATGTTATTTTATTTATTTATTATTATACTACAAAACGTTATACAGCATGTTAAAGAGTCGCTTACTTAAACCACTACGGTTTGTAATGACGCAACTCGAGTCGACTACATAACTAAAGCTAAAATGTAAAACAAACAACATTGCAAAAATAGTCGCTACTCTTAAAACTGAAGTAATAAACGTTCATAAATATAATTTTACAATCATAAGTTGTTTTTTCAGTTTTTATGTAAGTTGGTGGGTAATTTGTTTAAAAGTCGCGTAATAATGTAAGCAATCGTCCGTTCCCCATAGATATTGTTCGCCCGGCTCGTCTGCAGGCGTTGGCACCCAATCGCGCGTCCCAATCATGTCGTGATTAATTTGTCTTTTTTTTTTGTCACAATGTAAAGATAAATCATTTAATGCCTGTCACCTGCTGTGGGTACAAACAACCGTATGTCTCCCAACAGTAATTAAAAGATTAATTTGCTTGTTACCTCTTCGACAGAAAAAATTACCGAGCAACACCGAATCAATCAGAGCAAACATACTATAAAATTTTGTAAATTTAAATTAGGTAGACATAATTTATTATATTTTAATAACATTTTTTTTATCTAATAAAACCCTAAGGCACAGTCCCCGCTATGTCGTAGTTGTGGAGACCAAGCGGAGTCTATGGAACACCTTTTAATTCGTATGGAAAATCATCAAAGGACCTTCTCCCGCTGTTGGTACAGCGGGAGGGTGTGTCAGACTTTTACATACATACATACATTCACGCCTGTTCTCCCGAAGGGGTAGGCAGAGGCATATTATACGCCCACACTTCGCCAATTATATAGTAGGTCCCACGTAATAGGTAGCGAGCCTATTGCCGCTTACCGGGCACGGTTATGTTCGCCAGAGCCTCGTCTGTTGATTGGCAGGTGCACTGCACCACTTGCAGGTGAGGTTGACTTGGGCTCCTTAGATCTTGGTAGGATCCCTATACACCTTTTGACTGTGTTAGACTTTTACTATATATATATAATATATTATTATATAATCATCCCCGACGACCGATATGGCGTGGAGGTCAATATACCTGCACTTCACTCCAGAGGTCGTGGGTTCGATTCCCACACAGGACAAATCTGTGTGTGCATGAACATGAATATTTGTTCTGGTCTGGTTGTTTTCCTATGTATATTAAGTATGTATTTACAAAATAAAAATGTATTTAAGTATGATTATCCGTTCTTTAGTATCCATAACACAAGTTCTTAGTGATACTTATCTTGGAAACTAAATAATTGGTGTAATTGCAAGAGAGAATATTTATTATTATTATTATTTATCCCCGTTCCTTCTTCAACCGGAGCCGCGGTAACCCTTTCGAACATATGATATCCCTAAGGTTAAAAATCAAACGTAGTCTTAATTTCCTGCTTAATGTCCATTGTTAATTTATCTAGACTTAATGTCTATCATTTGTTGGGTTTTCTTGAATTTAAAAAAAATGTCTAAGATAGTAAATGTTATGGGAATGAGCGAATTGAGCGATGCTGCCTGAAGCACAGATATTAAGTTATCTAGTTCAGGCGCAGAGATATAAAATGTAATTGTAAATATATCTAATTGTATATGTTTGTTGTTGATTGTATTTAGTTTGAATAAAGAATTATTATATTATCGGTTTAGCTCCAAACCTTCGTAACAAAAAAAATATACTTACTTGACGACAGGAGGGAACCGATGTCCCCAAATGATCTCCCGAGGGACGTACGAGGTCTGGCTCTGTGTGAAGGTGCCCATCGAAGCTGAAGCCCCCTTCAAGCTCACTGTGATCTCATAGCTGGAAAACAAACATTCCATCAGCAGCGTCTTCCTGCGTACTGGCTTGAACTGCTATCACCAACCCGCTTGCCCAGCGTGCTGATTATGGGCAAATACCCCCAATAGAATATAGTCTAATATCTTACTATATTATTATTACTGCTTTATAGACTCCTGTCCTAGTAAAGTGGCGCTCTTAGCTTTAAGTCACGTTCACAAGTGCTTCGGAATAAAGAAATCTTAAACAAATTAATGTGTTTTGATGTTTGGAACAGCATAATATTTTTAATAATTACACCAATTATTATTAGTTCCATTAAAATCTTGTGTTATGACATAACGGATAAACTTACATAAATTCTTTTTGTAAATACATAGATACTTAAAAACACCCGGAGCAGAATATTCATGTTTATGCACACAAAGATTTGTCCTGTGGGAGAGGAACCCACGACCTCAGAAGCGGAGTGCGGGTATACTCGCCACCACGCCATATCGGTCGTCATAAAAATGTTTTATTGATTATTGAAATTCTTTTGTTTCATATATGTTACCTCTGATTACTCGCCGAGTCGGGCGTAAAGTCGTAAAGCGGGCTGTTCTCGTCGATGACATGCACCAGCGTGACCGGCCAGAGGAGGAACTGGCGCTGCTGGAGAGCCAGATTGCGCGCGAAGTAGCGGACCATCTCGCCTTCTTTGGTCCTGGAATATGAGCCTTTTAGTTCTGCAGCAATGTAGCATGTATATTATTTTGCTATCGCTAATATCTTGTAGCGCTCGTAGCTCTGCGGTGCTCGGTGGTCGGAAACGATCACCAAAGTACAGCAGAGTTTACAGAGGTCAGTCCTTGGATGGGTGACCGTTTGTGTGGCATTTGATATCGAGCGCTTCCGTGCTTCGGAAGGCACGGTAAGCCGTTGGTCCCGGTTATCACTAAATGTGGTAGTCGTTAAGCCATGTTAGAGGCCTAATGGGCGGCTTGATAAATTCTGACAGCAGGACGCCATACACCTGCCTCCGCAAATCCGCATTGGGTCCGCGTGGTGGAGTATGACCCAATACCCTCTCACCTTGATATGTGAGAGGAGGCTCGTGCTCAGTAGTGGGACGTTAATGGGCTGTGATGATGAATATCTTGTATAGCTTTCTAATCTTTATCAAGATATCGGGTGTATAGGGTTCCTACAAGGATCTAGGGAGCCCAAACCTCACCTGCAAGTGTCGCACCTGCCGATCAACGGACGAGGCTCTGGCGAACATAACTGTGCCCGGTAAGAGGCAATAGACTCGCCACCTAATACGTGGGGCAAACTATATAATTGGCGAAGTGTGAGCGTATAATATGCAACTGCCTACCCCTTTAGGGAAACACGCGTGAATGTATGTATATGTATGTATCATTCTGATATATAAAGTCTAATGCTTATGCCTCCTCAATGTGGGCAATCCCGCGAAAAACCACTATCAGTAGGCCATCGTTAAAGGAGGTTGCTCTTGAACTCTTAATTAGTAGTCTATGGGTCTCGCCACTGCGTTATCTATCAAAGTCAAACGCAAAATATATAATTTCTTGCTGCCTGCTAGCTGTAAATTTTTGTCTAATTGCTTAATTTTAGTATGTTATTGTTTGATTTTAGTTTTATTGTTGTTTTATTTGAGTTTGTTTTGTGACGTATTTTGTGCACGTGTCTACTTTGTATATGTTTTTTCCTTCTCCGTTCTGCTGGAAGAAATTCCTTTTAGGGATATGCAGTGCCGTTGTACATGTCTTTCATAACTTCTGTAAATATGTATGTTCCTTATGTGTATAAATTGTTGTTAAATAAATAAATTCAAGTTTGGCTTTATGAAATTTATTAGACATAATGACGTCAAACTATAAAGGTCTTATTACAAAACAAGATCAAAAGTTAAACCAGGTTTTAAACTAGTGCTTCCACTGTCTTCGTCTAATCAACTAAAAGTGAGTTCTCTTTTTAACATGTAGCAATCGTCTCTTTCGTTTCTTTCCTTTTATTCACATGTGGAGTCATCATACGGGTCTGGCTGAAATGTCGTCACTTTATAGTGCCATTAATTTAAAGAAGAAGTTTGTCTAAATTAAGGTCTTATCGATCTTCTTGGCGGGAAAGTGAAGCGTCATGACTGCAGTTTTATTTTATTTTCGAAAATTTGTGATATTTCGAATACTAATGTGTAATACCGGTGGATTATTAACCGTTAAGTGTTTGTTGACGTACATGAGTGTTGGTATTTGAAACAAATCAGTGAGACATGATTTTTCAAATTCTCTCAAGAAGTCCATGTGAGATCTCAGTATAGTCCCACATCTTTACTGAGGACTCAAGGGGTTTAGGGGAGGGTATCTCATATACCATTTATCATCTTCATCACCACTCATTCTCATTTACTATGAAATAAATGTTCGTAATATATCTCTTACTTGACACTAGCCAAATGTGCTAAATGCACGAAGCCATTATTTAAAAGAAAAAAAGAGCTCTTATTAGCTTAAAAACGAACGCGTCCATTCACTGCGGGCTATATCATCGATTTCGTTGTGATGAGAGGTTGTGGTCACTATCGCCTATTAATAATCACCTGTGGGTATTGACGAAGTGCGCATTGAACTCGGAGCTGATGATGTGGTCGTGGTTCAGGTCCCAGGCCCTTATCATCAGGCACATATGGCCGTCGCGTAGGCTGATCTGAAATATTTTATCAAATCAAATCATTTATTGCATATCACATTTCAAAAACGAGGTGGTACAGAAATTACGGTATACATGTGACGCTCTGGGAGGGCACAGCAATTCAAGAGGGCTTACTACTAGTTATTATACAAACTTAACATGTTACATTTTTATATTTTTTTTATCTTTATAACATTTTATTATTATTTATAACTTACATTATTAGGAAATTGCATTTCACCATTTTTATCGTCAAAAAAATCTTGTTAGCTGTAATAACATTTATCTATTAGAAAAGTTTTAAGCCTATTGTTGAAAAGGTTTATATTCTCTGAATCTTTAATAGAATTAGGAATACGATGGTATATTTTAATTGTCATGTTATGGGGGCTAGATGTTACAAATTTTAAATAGGAAAAGGGATTTTTTAGTTTATTTTGATATCTGTTGTGTCTTTTAATTTTTTGTTCAGATTAAGTTCTAAATTATGAGCTTGAAGCCAGTTGAGTATTTTATCTAACGTTACATTCAATTTATTTTCTAATTCATTACTACAAGTGCAGGGTATTAAAATGGAAATGTCATCGGCTAAAAGGATACAGTGCTCTTCAAGGATGTTTGGGAGATTATTTATATAAATAAGAAATAATAAACAGCCCAAGACGCTTCCTTGTGGGATAGAGCCTGTGATGGAAAGCTTATCAGACCTTTTATTGGTATTTACTGCTTTATTTACACATGTACTCTTTTTATGCAATACTTACAGCAAAAGCAATGGCCTGGAATATTGCCACTCCCTTTCATCTTATAGGGAGTCGTAACAGTCGACGATAAAAAAAAACTGGATAAAGGCAGCTGCGTCATCCTGCGTAACTTGAACTGCTGTCACCGACCCAAGAAACCCTAATAGAATGTTATCTTTGGGGAGGCCAATGTTCAGCAGTGGACTTTATAAGGCTGATATGATGATGAGGTAGTGCCCTTGCACTTCACTTGAATGAATGAATGAATAAATTAACACCTTATTGGACACCAAAATAAAGAAAAATACAGCAATGAAAAAAAACACCTGCCTCTTTTTGGCGAGGGCACTACCATGCCCCCAGATTATTAAATTGTATTTTCAAATGGATCATATTTAACATGTCATCAAAATTAATAATAATAATAATAAGCCCGCAGGGCAGCTTGTGGCGAGCTGTTGGTGAGTGGCGACACCACGGGCGTAAATCCGAGTGCTCCAGAGGGTCGGACTGCGGTCTCGTCTCCGGTTCGCCGGAGTGGGCCCCAAGAGGCTAGCAGGACCCTCGCCCCTGGCTTGCCTTCATTGGCTGTCCAGGGTGGAGTCGCAAGAGCTACATGCTCGCAGGGTGGAAGTGAAAGATGCATAAGTCGTGAGTTGGCGCACTGTCCTCTTGGGCAGTGAGTAGAAAACGGTGTACACCTCTCGACACCCTGAAGCCGAGGATATCTATGTTGCGCTCCTGCCGTTGCACTACGGCTATTCTGGAGTGCCCATTCAATCCTCTGGCTAGTCACCGCCTGCCATTTACAATCATTTGAGACTGATGATGACGGCAGGTGTCCGGTAGTCTCCTCTATCCATAGTCCAATTTACCCAGTCCTTCAGCTATTCAACCCAATATCCCGGCCATAGTAGATTCCATCTTATCCTAATAGTACTGCACAAACCGGGGATTGTCCTTAGGTGTATTTCTATAATGCACATAGGGATAATCGCCGGTTGGTATCACATAACCATTAGATCAAAATTGTCTAAGGGGCCTCTACGTGTTGGCTTCGGCCCCACGCATGCCTTCCAAATGTCCGGGTCACCATTGGCCCGAGATCGGAAAAAGACAAACATAATAATAATAATAACATGCTTTCTTGTTCAGAAAAAAATACAAAGTTAAAACATATGTCACTGGTCTCCACACTAGGATGTCCCTGTGTCGTGGAGGCCAGTCTCCTTCATCCTTTTCAAAAAAAAAAAACATAAAAAAAAAAATGCCATCAAATTTTTTCCATTTGTACATCAAAAAATTCTGATTGAACACCTAATCCCCTATTACTACTACTACTCAATCAGTATTTTTGATGACCAACAAAAATATTTTTTGAGTTTCAGGTTGTTAAATTCTTTTTCAAATTAGAAATAATTCTTAAAAAGTATTAAGGCTGTGGAAAAAAAATGTTGTGCTAAATTGTTTGTTTTTTATCCTTACCACAGCTTTCCTGCTAAAACCCACTCCATCTCGGGACAGCTTCTCAGGCCTCGTCAGCTTAGCGTACACCACGCAGGTCAGCACTCCGGATAGACCAGTACCCAGAATTAACTGTAAACAACATCTTTTTGTGAGAAAAGATCCGTTTCCCAGTGACTTGACATGACTTGTTGATGATTGGAGGTAAATACAGGTCTTAGAGACCTCCATAGATTATACTTTAAGGTACCAAAAACCCAAATCAAATCAAAATACTTTTTATTTCATAAACTATTACATAGTACTTGAAAACGTCAAAATTATAAAGAAATAACAAAAACAAATAAAATATAATTATACTAAAATCACGAAGCTTAGATTCACTTGCAACCAAATAATTTTAAAAAACAAAAAATATTTAAGTGTAAGCGAATCTAAGTGCCAGTTCCGAGCCACCGCTCTGTAAGAAGAACTGGCAAGAAACAGGCTATGCTCTTTTAAATTATCGATTGGTTAGTTACAATCTTCATTTGTCTGTGACGATTTTTTAATTTTCAAAAAATTGTGATATTTTGAACATTAGAGTGTAATACCGGTGGATTAATAACCGTTAAGTGTTTGTTAACGTACATGAGTGTTAGTATTTGAAACAAAATAGTGCAACATCATTTTTCAAATTCTCTCAAGAAGTCCACGTGAGATATCAGTTTAGTACCACATCGTATAGACAATGCAACATAATACAACATTAACAATATTCATGTTTTAAGTCATTCATATTAGAAATAACCATTGAATTAACTTAAGTTTACGCTTTTCATTAAATGCACCAAAAGGGTGCATAGGGATCCTATCAATATCTTCGGAGCCCAAGCCAACCTCACCTGCAAGTGGGACACCTGCCGATTAACAAAATAGACTCTGGCAATTATAAAAGTTCCCGGTAAGCGGCAATAGGCTCGCCACCTATTACATAAAGCAATTAGTAAAATGTGGGCTTACAATATCCCTCTGCCTACCTCTTCGGGCAAACAGGCGTAAATGTATGTATATAATATTATCAAATGACCTTCTCCCGCTGTGGGAGGAGCGGGGAGGGTATGTTAGACTTTTACTGATTTCAAACCATCCATGTTCTTTCGTGAGCTATGCCCCGGAGAACCATGGACCCTGCGGGAAGTCGGCTACACACGCTATGGTCGCACAAGGAGGTAGGAGAGGCGCGTCCACTGCGCCTCTCTAAGAAGTTCCTCCCGGCTTTGGTCCGGGGGACGTTGGCCGCAGGCGGGGTGTCAGACACTGCAACCCAGGCACTGACCCCCGCCTTTTTCTCAACAAGCGGCGGGCTTCGTCGGACGATTTTTAGGGTATTACTCCTGGCAGTCGCGTCTGCCGGTGGTGAGTCCCATATCCCCTTTCGGTCCCCTTTGGCCGGAAGGCAGTGTGTAGCATTTTGTTATCGACGTAAAACAAAAAGAAAGGATCCCTATACTCCACTATCTATACTAATATTATAAAGCTGAAGAGTTTGTTTGTTTGTTTGAACGCGCTAATCTCAGGAACTACTGGGTCGAATTGAAAAATTCGTTTTGTGTTGAATAGACCATTTATCATGAAAGGCTTTAGGGTACATAACATCACGCTGCAACTATTAGGAGCTAAGAAATAATGAAAATGTGAAAAAAACAGGGAAAATTATTCATCCTTGGGGGCTTCCGTTGCGTGCGCTGCGAAAACGGTTCAAGATACCAAAAATATATATATGAAAGAATTATTTCTCTTGAAATTATCTAAAAAAATGTCTAAGACAGTATATGTCTATCTTTTATGATTAACTCACTAGCTGTGCCAATACAATACGGCCAACTGTATGTCGCGTTGTCAAGATCAGGTTGTGGAGTAACCAATATGTTCATCTGCCACAAGAAAATAAAACTAAAAATATAATTTACGTAGAAGTACTTTAAAATAATTATGTTCTTTTAAAAACTTAAAAACTAAATTGTATAAAATAATAACAGAAAATGACGCGGACAAAATTTATAAAGCTGAGGAGGTTGTTCGCAAAAATTAATGATGCCCAAAATAACTATTCCACGCGGTCGAAGTCGCGGGCACAGCTAGTATTTGATAATATTCCATCCGAAAAATAGGCCTTATAAAATTACGATAGCTACTCTAGCTCGACTACCTAGTCTCAGGGAGCTGCTATCGCTACACACTGCATACCCTCTAGATTCATACTAACTTCAAATCAGATACTTTACCTGAGTAATAAAGAGGAATATGGACTCCGGACATTCCTCGTCTATAGCTCGGTCTCCAAATCCTATTGTAGTCTGTAAAAGGAAAATATAGGTGTTTAAGTACATAATTAGGAAATAAAATAAATAAACTATACTTTATTGTCTTTAAGATCAACATGATCATTTAGATTCGTCAAACATTCACACACAAAATGGAAATTCGATATATTTTTTTAACAACAATGAAAGAGATATGAGCGGTACCATAATAAAGAAATAAAAGCAAATGGGTTCTTTGTCAGAATTTGTCAAGGTTTGTCAGTTTATCTGTCTGTTGTGGTTTTTCTCAAGATTTGTCAGTCTGTCCGTGACAAATCTTGTGCCTGTGCCTACCCCTTCGGGAAAACAGGCGTGAATGTTTGTATGTATGTGAGTACATAAAATTAAAACAGTGACAGCACTAGTTGTAATAAGCCCCCTTAGGGTTGACTTGGGATTCTCACATCTTGGCAGAATCCCGTGATATATTTATGTAATTTCTTTCCATATCTAAGTATTCTGTATGTATGTTTAGATAAATGTATGATATATTATATGTGGGCTAGAAATACAAATATAACTTAACGATCGGACAAAGATTTATATAAACCAAAACGTTTGGAATGTCAGTCAACTCAATTTCATAAAAATAGGAAACAGTCGGCCAATAGTCGTTGATTGAATCAAATTGATGTGACGATTGTGAAGAGGAACTGTCGGCCGCCCACGTCTGTCGTGGAACAGTTAACTGACTGATAACTCTCTCTTTGATGTGCCGAATCGTCTTGGAATTTAGCTAGACAGGCAGACTGCGTTTTAACTGCACTTTCCGACTGCGTTACAATCATGCCTGCGTCTTAAGTAGTGGTCAGAAGTCTATTTTCTCACAAAAAGGTACAATAGGTATCTTATGAACTATTACAATTACAATGGCATAAGACGTCCCTTAGTGAGAGCTGGAGTCTGTACTAAGTACAGGACATGTGTCCCCTAATATAAATATTCACTATGTTTGTTATTGTATATTCATAATCAAATCAATCACTCATTGCACTAAACAGTTTAATTGTCGATAAAAATAATGAATGTTGAAGGTAGAATAAGATTAAAGTAAGTAAGCACAGTGATGTGTTAGAATGAATGTTCTGTGTCACTGTAAGGTATGTGTAAGTGTGTGTGTGAGCAATTGTATGTTAGTGTGTGGTGTAAGTAACAAGAAATAGGGTGCGATTTTTATTTAGGTTTGTTATTTCAATTGATGAAATAATTGATTTTAATATGTTAATTTTATTATTATATTGAATTTTTCTACTACGAATTATATTGGCAAACGTAATAGGTGGCAAAAAAAAATTTAATACCACAATGTTACTTAAGCATACAGCCTATCTCGTGGGAAGTAGTCACCCCTGCAAATGGACACCTACGACACAAGGGTCATTATAAACCGTTTCACGCCCTTCTTGACGAGCCCTATGCTGTAATCTTTAGGGAAAACTTCGTGAAAACTACCCCAGGTGTGCGTGCTGTGTCTCGGAAAGCACGTTAAACCGCAGAGTCTACTTACTGGCCCATCTAGATTTGGCAGAATATCAATATGATTCTTGAACCGAGAGGGAAACATTATTCTAAGAATAAAGCAGATGTATGCATAAAGATGAAGTATATGTGCATGTACATGAACGATTTTATGAACGACAAGGCAGTCTGACTGACAGATCCCCCCTATAAGAGTCACCGACAGACTGATAAATCTTGAGAAAGAACTACAACAGACAGATAAACTGACAAACCTTGACAAATTCTGACAAAGATTCCATTTTCTTTAATTTCTTGATTATGGTACCGCTCATATCTCTTTCATTGTTGTTAAGAAAAAAAAATATGGAATTTTCATTTTGTGTATAAAATTTGACAAATCTAAATGATCCTGTTGATCTTTAAGACAATAAAGTATATTTTATTTTATTGTATGCCAGGCAAGTGCAATGCGTTTAGCGATAGTAAATAAAATTACAAATCATTTCGTATTCAAATATTGTTTACATGGGTAGTGAGGCTTGAGGTGTGAATTAACTTTAATCTAGATTCATATGGCATGGACAGTATTCACATATGAAACTACCTATCAGCACTTCCTACCTGAGCCTCGACGGAAGCTAAGAATATGGTGACGAAATCCTTGCCGCCGGTAACGCAGGTTTTGTTCGGAGGGTTGGGCTCGAAGTCGTAGTGTGCAAGCGCCGTGATATACCAGAACACTGCGAACACCAGCCAGATGGTGAAGTGGAGGATGATGGTGCCTGTCACTATCCAGCGCCAGCGAAGGTTTATCTGGAACGTTCATATTACGACTAATGTAGTGGAAACTTAAATCAAAATTAAATTTTTGAGTCAATACTCCTTATTTCATACCTCATTGTCTTAAGGCGATAGTCTTTTGTGTGTTGCCAGTGATGACGTATGGTACTGAGACTTGGTGCCTGACTATGAGCCTCACTAGAAAGCTCAATGTCGCTCAGCGTGCAATGGAGAGAGCTATGCTAGGAGTGTTCCTACGTGATCGAATCAGAAATGAGGAAATCCGTAGGAGGACTGGAGTGACCGACATAGCGAGGCGAATTTGCAGGCTGAAGTGGCAATGGGCGGGGCAAATAGCTCGAAGAACCGACGACCGATGGGGCGTTAAGGTTCTTCAATGGCGACCGCGAACCGGCAAACGTAGTAGAGAACGGCCTCCCACGCGATGGACCGATGACCTGGTCAAGGCGGCGGGAAGTCGATGGATGCAGGAGACTCAGGATCGCTCAATGAGGAAATTTATTGGGGTTGCTTATGTTCAGCAAAGGACATCAGTGGTGAGATGATGATGATAACTCCTTATTTCGAAAATGTATACCATCCGATACCAGCTACTAAATGGATTGGTTCTGCAGAAGTACTGCATTATAATTTTGGCAAGATAGCGCTCTTTGGAGGTAGTCTATGTTGTTGCAATTGACTGATTAATACCAACACGTTTAAGACTGGTTTTACTGCATCAACAGTAATTACTAGTAGAACAGCAGCAGTGTATTTGATATAGACTGACACCATTGTCAATGGGCTGGACAATGAGCCATCGATATCAACAAAGGCCACCTATCCTTAGACTGAGCTACGTAAACTTCTTAGCTTTGTTGATTGATGCAAGACCGCATCTCCAAGAGCGAGCGTTCAAAAACATACTACACATTTAATATACATTATTTAGATACACTAGCCGAAACGACAATTATGAGAGGAGACAAAAAGCATGAGAAGAAAAGAGAAATTAAGTAATATGAATGTTACCGGTGGAGAGGAAGGGGAAAATCAAAAGAGAGGTGGAAGGAGTGTGTGAAGATTGACATGAACGAGAAAAGGGTGGAAGACTCATCATGATGATGAATAACAGAGGAAGGAAAAGACATGCTGCGAAGACCACATATAAACTAGAACCAGGGCAGGAGTATGATGATTTACTAACCAAAGTATAAAAGGTATCGTCTATCGTTGAGCAGTCTGATCTTCTTAATGGAAATGGAATGGACTGAGTGTGTGAAGAACGATAAAAAATGATCAAAATGAGGCTGGATAAGTCGGTGACGAATAACATCGGCGATGACCTCTTATAAACTGGGAGCAGGGCAGAAAAATGACGATTTCCCCCCCGACTGGTCTCCACCTTGTCGTGGTGAGAGGGCTGAGTACCTCCCGGTAGGACGCAGAAGGCGCTACGGAAAAGGTAACACCCAGAGATTGGCGACTCTGGGTGCTCTTAGTACTGTGTCTACCGGGGGGGAAACTAGACCTGTGGAGGGCGCAGCGGGCGGGCCAGGAGGGCCCGTCAAGCAGCGCCAGGAGGGCCTTAGGCAGCGGGGGCAGGGGGCCCCTACTGTCTTACCATAGACTCTCCGAGAAGTCGGCCCCACACGCTATGGTTGCAGAAGGGGGTAGGAGGGTCGCTTCCACTGCGTGTCTCTGTCCGGGGGACGTTCGCCGCGGGCGGGGTGTCAGAGCTGCAACCCAGGTACTGGCCCCCGCCTCTTTCTCAACAAGCGGCGGGCGTTGTCGGAAGATTTTTGGTAAGAATTACTTCTGGCGGTCGTGTCTGCCGGTGGTGAGTCCCACACACCTCTCTCGGTCTACCTTTGGCCGGGAGACAGTGCGTAAATGCATTTTGTTACCGAAAAAAAAGGAGAGTGACGATTTACTAACCAGAGTGTGAAAGGTATCGTTGAGCAGTCTGATCTTCCCAAAGGGAACGTTAGAGATGACGGCGATGTTCTCCATGCCGCTCTTGGACACGAGTCGCTTCGGAAACTCCCCGTACCCTCGACGAAGGGACATCCTTTTGTTACTGAAATTTCAATTTGCACTATTTTCTTTAAAAGCCCTCGCAGATAAATGTTTTTATAGAAAAGCCGTGGTATCGCGTCGTGTCGTGTAGCCAATAGGGATTTGTAATAATGTCTATTAATATTTAAAATTTTGAATTCCGAAGTTTAAGAACTAAAATTGCTTCTGATTGGTTGATCATCATTTATAAGCTTTAGGCTTGGTAAATTCGCAAGCTTCCCTTTGCAGTACTTTAATTGCACATCATTAATACGACATTCCATCCAGCGCCATCAGCGCCCTAGCCACAGACAAAGCAGAGTTTGTTATATAAAATGTTAGCAATAGGTAAAAAAATTACATATGTAAATATTTGCTTATGAAATATATAGGAAACATTCAGAATAAATCAACTAGCAACAGCAACACGACAAACAATAATTGTTCGATAATTTAAATGAAAACATTTATTTGCTACAAAACATAGTTATTTGGCCGTATAGTAATAATAATTAATAATAAAAAATGTTTATTTTCTCACTACAAAATACAGTTAGGAACAAACAGTTTTAATTAGCGTACAAAATTTGGACAAGTTTATTTTGTAGGAGACTGGGGCCTAAGCTAGGCTCGAGGCCTGTATTTCAGGACACCAGGTTCCCACCCCTAACAATTACATTTCTTATATTATGTATTACAACGTTACAACGTAGCATGATATCCAACATCTGTATATGAAGATATTTTAAACATATATATATACATATTTTTTTTTAAAATTTAATAATAGGCAATGTTAGTAAAAAAATGTTAGTGTGTATGAGTACGTGTGAAGGTGTGTGCATTATATGTATTATAATTATTTACTGTTTCATTTGGTGTACAATTAGGTCTTAAAATAACATTTTGTCCTCAAATGGACCCTGCTAAGGTATAAGTATGTAGATTAATAAAATAATAATAACGTGATTTTGAAATATAGAATACCATTACCATTAACGTGATTTTGAAATATAGAATACCATTCTATATTTCAAAATCACGTTATTAAAATCACGTACGTGACCATTGTCACTAAAAAAAATAAAGAATCTTTTTTTTTTATTCTCTTTTTTTTCAGGACTTTTGTATTACAAAGACATGTCAGTCCTATCGTACGTACCTTGTTAACGTTGATACAAAATCCAAAACTTACAATACTAATGATTCAAAGCTGGACGAGACACAATTTTACAGATCATATGTAAACACTCCGAAATGGGCTCGGACAGCATTGTTTGGAATAACCCAACATCGATGCTGCATAACTTAAATTTTATAATCAACTCCCGTCTAGCATCCCTGTTCCGGACACACTCCGTCAACAGGTGTTGCAGGTCTTCTACCACACCCCATATAAAGGATCTTATCCACTATCTTTTGGGGCTAGGTATGATCATATCTACTTGTAGATCGTCTGTTAAATTGCATCAACCAGCAGCATAGGTACAATGTGGTACCGAAGTACGTTCTCTTTTAATAAGACCTAATAGCATCATTGAAGCAAAAGTATGTCCAAGACTTAACATAAAAATCCCCAATAAACTTATGATGTTGCAGGCAGTCTGTATTCAGAAACATTTATCAGTTCGGGATGCTAATGCGTGAGAAATGTGCGAGGATGTGTTTCTGATATGTGATAATGATGTGTTTGTAAAGAACCAATAATACGCTTTATTTACCTACGATTCTAATGGTTCTTAACAAATCACATTATCTGGTGAAAAGCAGCCCTAATTAAATAAATATAAATATTCTCTTACAATCACACTAATTATTTAGTTCCAAAATAAGTATCATGAAGAACTTGTGTTATGGATACTAAAGAACGGATAAACATACTTACATACGTTTTTTTTGTTAATATATATTTAATATACATAGGAACCACCCAGACCAGAACAAATATTCATATTCATGCACACAAAGATTTGTCCTGTGTGGGAATCGAACCCATGACTTCTGAGGTGAAGTGCAGGTATTCTGACCTCCACGCCATTTCGGTTGTCAAAAACTAAAAGCATTACAGACTTACTGATTAACTGAAGGCCTGGATTTCTTCCGCAAGACTACAGTCTCATCATCCGGCTCACCCAATTCGAAATTTGCCTGCTTCATATTCAAACTTGTGCTACTCTGAGTGATGATAATTTTAGGCAGCTTCTGCGATAATTTCTCAAGCCTTACCGACTTCATTTCTAATGAGTTTGCACTGTCACTTAACACTTTCACTTCATTTTCTACTTTAAAATCAGTTCCTGTATCATTGATATGATTTTCTGTAGTTGCATTTTTGTGTTTAACAGTATTGCCGTTTTGTATGTGATTAATTTTGATTATGTCTTCTTTTACGTCTATTATAGTTTCATATCCTGGATCAGACATGTCTATATCTATGTCTTTTCTTATATCTTCGTTTTTATTTCCTAAAGCTGGATACATTTCGCGATATTGTTTTAAATAGTTCAAACATTCATCATAAACTTTGTTTATTTCATGGTGTTCGTCATCGTTATTTAGCAGATTGTAACTTTCCATTATAACTGACTGCGTTAATTTAAGTTTTTTAAATTCACTGTCTCTGGTCCCCCTTATTTGTAATGTTTATTTTATATTTTGGTTTATTTATATATCATTGGCACAATTTGCTACTTACCTCCTCGTAAATATTGATTGAAAAAGGAATAAAAATTGACTAAATTGTTACTCATCAACTTTTCGTATCACTCTTTAACTATACCTCCTTTAATTTTTGGTACACTTGAAATTACTTTAAGTAATTATTAATTTATCGACATATAATTTAATAAACTATCACTTATTTTTAAACTACACCAGCAGAAAATCTTATTACACTTGTAACTTTTATAACACTGAAATTGTTTGTTAAATTAAATCCGCATTTTCTACAATTTCCATTAACCACTCTTGGTGACAGTCGTCTATGTTCTTTAGCTCGTCATGGAGAGTGTTTGCCGTTATCAGAGACACACTTGTTATCTGTTATCAATGTTAATTGCTTAAGACGAGAGTCGAGACTAAGCTCTCAGATCGCCTGCGACCTTGTGATGCATGTGGGTGATTCTCCTAATTTTGATTTTATTCTGCAGTATATTAATCTGTGAAAAAACTGGAATTGCAAAATATTACTTACTCATGCAAAAAATAATATACAATATATATAATTCAAACGAAAAACACGTAAATTTATTTTATTTCAAATAAAATCGTACGGTACAAGTAATTTAAACAGGTATATCTGCGAAAGTATGGAATTGATTACTGAAGAAGATAAAGTTTGTTAAAACTTATTATTGCAACAAATGTAACAAGACAACATCTAAGTGATTTATAAAACTTTAACTTATAACCAAATAATAACTTAAAAACGAATGGGTTCATCTAAAGCACCACGATAATCATGTTCTATAAAATATTCAATTTAAAATCAAGATATTTGAAGCACGAAGCGTTGATTATCACGTGGTAGTAATTAAGAGAAGTTAAGCTTTTATTATTTATTTTCAAACTTAAATCTATTTTTACATGTTTTTGGTCACATACAATAGACAAGACATATGATTAATACACTATAACACATATGACATAATAAGTTAAGTATTAAGTAACTATAACAAGTTCGCCGCTATATCACGTATGTATATATGAGTGAGTTGCGTGTATGTAACTAAAGATAGGATGTTCGCAAAGTCAGTCAAATCTAGAAAAATATCATCAATGTCCGATATATCAACATTAATCTTCATTCTTCATACCATCATCTAAGGAGCCCGAGCCAACCTCACCCGCAAGTGGTGCACCTGCCGATCATCGGACGAGACTATGGCTAATATAAAAGTATCTGCAAATACTGAAATGAAGCAAAATGTGTACATAATCTGTGTGCATAATGTGTAAATAATAGTGGTGCTCTTGCCAATTAACGGACGAAGCTCTGGCGAACATAACAGTGCCCGGTAAGCGGCAATAGGCTCGCCAACTATTACGTCGGACCAATAACGTAATTGGCGAAATGTGGGCGTATAATATGCCTCTGCCTACCCCATCGGGAAAACAAGCGAGATTTTATGTATGTACATTCAGTCAACAAAGTATCGGGAATGAATGTTTTGTTTATGGTTCCAAATAATTTTTTTTTTTTTGTTGTTGTTAGATAGACACAATTGTTTTCCATTTTGGCGCGGAGTTTGAGTTGCATCTGTCAATTATATTATAAACAGTGCTGTTTTTAGTCGCAAAATTGAAGGAAATAGTGACTGAAGAGGGTTTTCAGTCACTATTTTAAGTTTGAGACAGATGGCCGCCGAACTTTCTGTATCTCACGAGTCGATCCGTACTATTAAAGTATTTACTTACGTATGTTTATCCATATCACAAGTTCTTAATGATACTTACCTAAAAAATATTATTGGTGTAGGTAATTGAAAAAAAAAATTATTTATTTATTTTACTTACATACTGCAGGAATCACCCACCCACAGATACTTATAGAATTACATACAAATTCATATGAAATTCTCCTTAACGCTATTGTGTGAAATACTAAAGCTATAAATGTACTCTATTTAACTATTTATCGAAACATATTTGCTCGAAATACACTGTAGGTACAGTCAGCTTCAAATAATTAGATAAAGGAACACGTCCTAACGCTCTTAAATCTTCTTTTTTCTTCTTTTTTTAAGGCTTCATGCGGTTTGCACATTTAGCCAGTGCCAAGTAACAGATATATTAATAACATATAAATTATAGTAAATGAGAATGATTGGTGATAAAGATGATAAATGGTAAATGAGATGCCCTCCCCTAAGCCCCTTGAGTCCTCAGTAAAGATGTGGGACTATACTGAGATCTCACATGGACTTCTTGAGAGAGTTTGAAAAGTGATATTGCACTGTTTTGTTTCATTTACCAACACTCATGTACGTTCACAAACACTTAACGGTTAATAATCTACCGTTTTTACACATTAATGTTCAAAATATCACAAATTTTAGAAAATAAAACAAAACTGCAGACATGACGCTTCACTTTCCCGCCAAGAAGTCTCTGTGTCACACTTTATATGGGCTTTATTGCGTTTTGGATGTTACACTACACTCGCGAGCAACAGTTGGTTTTTTTTTCAAGTTAGCAAATTGTATTATTGTAATAATGATATCAAGTAAGTGATTCCAAACTTAGCTAGCGAGTGTATATGCCGTCGACTATACACGTATTGTGCGTCATTACCAATATTTGTTCCGGTTTGTATTTTAAATTATTGTTATAACAACTTGAAATACAATTTGCCAACTTTTGAGCTGGTACTGGTACTGATATAATTTTTGAGCTGGCTGAACTATTTCTGATTTGCGTTTTTTAACCGTGTATTATAAAGTTTTAAATATGTAATTTCAGTTTTTTGTGGCTAATCATGTTATATACTGGGACAATAAGTTATGTTAATGCAGTATGTAAACTAACTGTGTGTCAAATTTCATCCAAATTTGTTAATTCGTTTTTTCGTGATATGTTTAACAAACATCATAATAATATACTCATACTCACAAAATTTTAAACACATAGTATTGATAGAAAAGATGATTTTGTAGAAAACAATGTAGATCGTTCGCTAACTCTCTCTCACTTCAGTTAAGGTTGACTGGAAGAGATTTCTTTTAGAAATAAGTCCACCTTTGTACTTCGTCTTTTTTACGTAAAGCTTTTTTTTTGTTATTGTTTTTTGTGCAATAAAGAATATATATATCATTTTCATACAAAATGATACATACATATAATCACGCCTTTTTCCCTGAAAGGTCATATTATACGCCCAAATTTTGCAAATAATATAGTAGGCCCCACGTAATAGGTGGCGAGCCTATTGCCGCTTGCCGGGAACTTTTATGTTCGTCTGATCCTCGTCCGTTAACTGGCAGGTGCACCACTTGCAGGTGATGTACTATAAGTTACTTTTTATTTTATGTACACATTTTGCTTTATTTCAGTATTTGCTTCGGCTGTTCTGTTTATAAGTTTCTATTATAATATAATGCCTATATAATTAGTCCTTATCATTGTACCATATACCATATATTTCATATCACATATCAAAACATAGGTGTCATACATTAGGTATACTTTACATTTAGCTTTAGCAGTATAGATGTCGCTGTACGCTTTTAAATCGCGCAATTAATTTGTGTTTATATTTGCATGTATACCTCGTGAATACCTCCCACCTCAAGTCATGGCTCCGTGGATATACAACGACTGTCTATACACTAAAACAACGATATCAATACACTAAAACTACCAGCAATATGCTCGGCACCTATTCGTGGGACCAACTATATAAATGGCGAATAGACTACATGAAAGACAGTCAAGAAGTTTTAAGAACAAAAAATATATTATACGCGCACACCTCGCATGCTTAAAGGAACATCGACCCATTAATAGATACGTCAGGTTTGAGTAACATACTTATACAGTCTTTCTATTTCTTACTGAGATCGAATCAATGTTGATCAAACGTTCAAAACACAAGCAGAATTGCTAATTAATAAAGGAATATAATAAACTAAACCTCTAAAAAAAGCTTTTTTGATCATCAAAAATACTGAGTGAGCATCTAATAGGTGATTAGGTGCTCAATCAGTATTTTTGATGTACAAAAAGGTTAGGTTAGGTTGGCAATTTATTAATTTTGAAGACACGTTAAATAACACCCATTAATAAATCAGTATCAATTTAATGCGCTTACAAGTAGGACAAGTATTCTTTAGAAGATCTTCTTTTGTGATGTCCCAAAAATCGTTTTTTTTGAGTTAAGTCACTATTCCATTAAGCATGCGACCTGTCTCCTTAGCAAGATAAACATACTTAAGGATAAAAATAGTAGAAATGAGCAGACCAGTCGCCACTGGCGGGGACCATGTTTTAGGGAACGTGACGACCCGACACTTACGCCACCACCGCAGAAACATTGAAGTGAGCATGACATACTCAAAATACAGGACTACAGTAAAAATTTCACTGATATTAAAAGAACGAAAGGTACTGCAAAACACAAATCCTTTTACTGTAAAGTAGTATACCATATGGTATCAGCTTTAGCCGTTTGGAACAGTCTTGCAAATCCAGCATGATCCTGCGACCTTCGTCCGTTCATCTTGCAGATACGTCTCGCACTACATTTGTTCTTTAGTATGTGTCTAAGTTGTAAACGTTTGTATTGGGTCAGAAAGATTATTCCGCATACTGTCAATAGATGTCGCTCTCTTCAGTTGAATCGCACTAGTGTTTTCAACTACGGGTTATATATATGTATATATGATGTTCGAAGGTTCAATAAATATTGCGCCCTTCAGCTAAGGCTTCCCGCCTTCCAGCATACGCCACCTAGCATTCCGCTTAGTGCGCGCCGCGTCGGTGCCTCCCCAGGTGCCGACCGCTTCAGATGTCGCCTTCACGGTAGAAATACTAAAGGCTATTACAGGGAGAGGTTTAGTCGGTTCAAGTCCGACATAACCACACACACCGAGTGTGTGGTATGCGGGGGCATTATCTCCCTCGTCCCACCGTGGGGGGTACCGGGGGCCCCGACACCGCGCCGTGACCTCCACCAGGGGGATCACGTTTGGTCATCAAGAGAACAGGATTGATCTTCTTAGATTGTCCGAATCCTTACTAGGCACTCTGTGGCTAGAATCGACTTACTGAGAATAGGACCGATCATTCAGATTGTCCGAATTCCTTACCACTTTGTGGCTTTTTTTTTTTGGATGGAAAATCATCTAATGACCTTCTCCCGCTGTGGGTGGAGCGGAAGGGTGTGTCAGACTTTTACTGACTAAAAACCATCTATGTTCCTTCTTCATGTCCAGAGGCCGCGGTAACCCTTTCGGACAGTCCCGCAGCCCCGGCAGGCTTGACCCCTCGTTGGGGGCCCTCACTGTGCTGACATCTCTTTAAGGCGTGGAACACGAACGCGCCGTCGACGCGGACCACTTTGTGGCTGGAGTCTACTTAAACGGGATAGTACTGATCGATAGTTCAACTATTGTCCGTTTGCTTGGCATCCCAGCGCAATAAATTAGTAAAACTGTTAAACTGATTTTAAAAATAATTAAATTACTCGATTGTAAAATTTAAGTAGTCGATTATTAAAACAAATTAGTTTAGGCTGTACAGTTTTTAATAAATATATTGTCGGAACTATTAGCGTCCATTTTCTCTTTCCCTATTCTACTCATAATTATTAACATGGAGTCTGATAAGGCCACTACAATAGACCCGTCCCTTGGGACTGATCTAACATATATGCTGTTACTTCTGTGCTCAATAAATAAAATTATTTTTTTTACTTGAAAGAATGTTTAATTACATAAGATGTAAATTGTTTAATACAAGCGCCTTTGCTGGAGAACATTGCAGCTATTTTCGACAAATATTTACATCCAACCATCTAGTTATCTCTGAAGGTCATGATAAAAGCGAATGCCTTTCATATGGGACCTGACGTCACTTGGTTGCCATGACTCGTAGACCATCAGGCTAATTCTATTTGAATATAAATTCATACAAGTAAAACCTCGCCTGTTTCCCCGAAGAGACATTCAAAGGCATATTTTACGCCTACAACTCGCCAGTTACATAACTGCTCCCACGTAATAGGTGGCGAGCCTATTGCCGCTTACCGGGCATGTATATATAAATGAATTAATGAATATTTTATTTCTCTCTTTACAAAGGATTACAAAAAATAAAAACAGTAGTTACAGACAGTGAATAAAATAACAAAATAAATATTTCTGACACTTACACCAATTATTTAGTTCCAAGATAAGTATCATTAAGAACTTGTGTTACGAATACTGAATAACGAATAAACATACATAAATACTTTTTTTTTGTAAATACATACTTATTATACATAGGTAAAAACCCAGATCAGAACAAATATTCATATTTATACACACAAAGATTTGTTCTGTGTGGGAATCGAACCCATAACAATCGAACATATAACAACGTCTATTAGTCAGCGCATAGCCTGTGGGTTTCTTGCCAGTTCTTCTTACTCGTGGCTCGGAACTGGCATTTAGATTCATTTATGCTTAAATATTTTTTGATTTTTAATTGTTTTATTTGTAAGTGAATCTAAGCTTCGTGATTTTAGCGTAATCATTTTTAAATTGTTTTTTATATTTAATTTTGACGTTATCAAGTCCTATGTAATGGTTTATAAAATAAAAATATGTAAAGTTTGAATTTGTTGATATCGATAAAATCATTATTTATAGTATAATTTATAAGTAGTTTAAAATTTTATTAGGGAGTTCATATTTTGAACTTATTAAAATAAATGTTTCGTTTTCAACGGGGCGGGGTTCTTCTGATTAATGGACGATATCCAATGTACAGGCTACAAGTTGTGAGTATTTAACCTTCAACTTATGAAGTTTACATTTTATATTATTACTGTTTGACGACCTATATGGCGTGAGGTTAGTATACCTGTACTCCCCTCCGAGGTCGTGGGTTCGAATCCCACACAGGACAAATAGAATAATTATTCTGGGCTGTGTGTTTTCTATGTATATATGTATGTATTTTCAAATATAGATAATAGGTTGGGGAAAAAATCTTTTCGTATTTTTGTATGAAAAGTCAAGACATTTTTTTCAAAGTTTAGAATAGAATAGAATAGAATATTTTTATTTGCACTTGATTGAGGTACATTACAGTTCTTGTACAATAAAATAAAGCTCCTCTCATTCAGCCAACAACGGTAGCATGCAAATTATAATTAAATTAACACATCAATTTTTAAAAGAAACCTATACTAATAAATCATTAAAATGTCAAAAATGGGAATTATCAACTAGACATAATTAAATTTTTAAATGTGAAAATTGCGAATTAGCAACTAAACATTATTGATGTCAAAATACGGATACCCACAAGTCATTCATAAGTACAATCACAAAAATAATAATAATAAAATCGAAATCATGTCACAAAAGCGCAAAATATTAGTCAAACCAAACATAGATAGTAACTTTAACCTCTTAGGTTAAAAACACTACAAGTATCACAAAGTTTGTGCTCTAAAAATTGTTTAACTGTGTAAAAAGTGTGTGAGATAAGCCATTTATATAATATACTTAAGAATCTCTTAAAGTTAAGTTCTTTTATACTTTCAGGTACTTGATTGTATATAATAATGCACATATAGAAGCAATTTTTTTGGAAGCGAGCACTTCTGGGGATAGTGGAAGTCACAAACCTATTTCCGTTCCTAGTGTTTCTTGGATAAACATCTTTGGCCATTTTAAAGTAATGACTGTTCAACTTGACAAATTTAGAAATTTCGAAAATGTACAAGCAAGGCAAAGGTAAAATGTTTAAAAACCGAAACAGTGGTGCACATGGTTCATCTGGTTCAGTACCACATATTGCCCTGATACATTTTTTTTGTGCAATAAATGTTCTATTCATATCAGTGCTATTTCCCCAAATGATAAGACCATACCGTAGAATAGACTCTATATAAGCAAAATATGCTGTTAGGGCAGCGTTTTTTGACGCTACTTTAGTCAATTTATATAAGGCATAGGCAAATCTGTTTATCTTATTGCAAACTTTTTCAATTTGTTGTTTCCAATCTAAATTTTTATCAAGATTTAAACCTAAAAAATTAGTTACATTGGTACCATTGAGTCTTAATCCCTGATAATTTATATTTATTGTTTGATCGAATATATTATTATTATTAAAATTCATAAAATTAGTTTTTCCAATATTAATAAATAAATTATTATTTTCTAACCAATTTATAATTATTTTCAATGTATTATTAATGTCATTTATATGCTCATTCAATGTCAGGTTTTTGTCAGTTGTCACTATAATGGAAATGTCATCAGCGAACAAGATGCAGCGATGCTTTGTCAGGTCAGGAATATTATTTATATAAGCTAGGAAGAGAAGAGGACCTAATACACTCCCTTGAGGAACTCCAAATTTATTGTCCTTAAACGCTGATTGGTATTTCTGTGCAACATTTTTTGAGTCAAGTTTTACAATTTCAACAGCTTGTCTCCTATTGCACAAGTAAGTTTTGATCCAACTTAACGCCGGACCTCTGATTCCATAATGTTCCAGTTTTTTAAGTAATAGAGCGTGGGAGCAAAAATCGAAGGCACGCGACATGTCTATAAAAAGGGCTGTCGTAAACTTATTCATATTTAGACTATTCAGGATTTCATTTACTAAATTGAATATCGCAAGAGTTGTTGATTTCTTTTTTTGAAATCCAAATTGGTCTTGTTTTAAAATGTCATATTTGTCAAAGAACTGCATGAGTTTATTAAGCATGACTTTTTCATATATTTTTGAAAAAACTGAAATTAAGGCTATTGGTCTATAATTTTCCACACTAGTTTTTTTATCTTTTTTATATAATGGTTTTACCAGAGAGTCCTTTAGTCTGTCAGGAAAAATGCCAGTAGACATCGATTTGTTAATCAAAAAAGCTAGAACAGGTGCAATTTCCTCATTACAAGCCTTGAGGACCTTAGTGCATATATGGTCATAACCCTCAGAATTTGTGTTCTTCAGGGATTTTATAATTTTTTTAATATAATATTCATCTATGGGAGTCAAATAAATAGAATTGCTTAAAATGTCTTTAGGTGGTTCATAAATTAAATTATTATTATATTTATTTGTCAGATTAATAAAATGGTCATTGAATATGTCAGCAATTTTATCAGGGCTATTTATTATTTTATTATTATATTCAATACTTTCAATATAACTGTTCTCCGATTTGGTGTTTGTTTCTGTATGTATTATATTCCAAGTGGCTTTGCATTTATTTTTATTTTTAAATATATATTTGTCATTTGATATTTTTTTTGCATGCAATATACATTTTTTTAATAATTTTGAGTAAGTTTGGTATTTCTTTTTTCTAGTGTAAGTCTTGTTTTTGTAATAGTTTAACCGATGGGCTCTATTTGTTGCACAGCTAGTTTTAATCCCTTTTGAGATCCAATGTTGATTTGATTTATTATTTAATGTAACTCTACAGTCAGGAAAGCATAATTTATACAATAAACAAAACAAGTCATGAAAATTATTAAAAGCTTGATTTGTATTTGCTTCACTGTAAACCTCAGCGAAAGAAAGGCTTCTTAAGTATTTTTTAAATACTAAAATGTGCTTTTCAGAGTAGCATCTCTTATAGGTATAAAATTGCTTTACTGCCCTAGGTTTTATCTTAGTTTTAAAACTGAGTAACTGTGCAGTATTATGGTCTGACAACGCTAGTGGTAAGATGGTGCCCTTTGCATCATTTACATTACTAAGTATGTGATCTATGCACGATAAATTCCTTGTGGGTTGAGTTATATGCTGCACTAGACTGTAGTTTTTTAAAATGTCTGAGAGGTGTCTAGTAAAATTATTGTCTACTAAAGTATTAATATTTATATCGCCTACAATTACTATTTTTTGTTTGTAGTGCTTGTGTAAATATTTATTTAATAATTTCTCAAGCTTATCTAAAAATAATTCAAAATGCCTTTTATTTGTAGCTGTTGAGCTGCGGTAGATACAAACAATTATAATATTGCAAAAAGGAATAAAAATAGCACAGCACTCAAAGTGAAAGTTGGTCGAAATTTCGTCAAAGAGATTTAATTTTCTGTAATCTATACCCTTTTTTATTAATATGCAAGTACCACCTCTTTTTTTGTTTCTACCATAATGTGCAGCAAGTTCATAGTTATGTAAACTGATATTTTTTTCTTCCCCATTCTTTACAAAGGTTTCAGTGAAACACAGAACATCAGGGTACAGACCAGACTCCATTTCAGTTAGTGTCACCTCAATTAGTTCCTTTTTGGAAAGTAAACCTTGAATATTTTGATGTAGTATCACAAAGTTATTTTCATTTTTAGGGGCGAAAACAGTCAGTGCCCTCCTTAACTGGTGTAGGGATATTATTTGTTACTATGGACTTAGAGAAATAGTATGGTATGGTGCCTTTCTTATGAATAGTTGTATTAGTCATAGTTTTTGACAAATTATCTATGTTATTACTACAATCAATGTACCGTAAAGTATGTCTTAATTTTAAACCATTTTTAACATAATCATTCACATATTTCAAATAATCAATTTCAACATTTAATTTTAAAGTAATTTTCTTTTTTAGAGATTTCATATTTTGGTATTTAGTCATTAATTGTTCAATGTCAATAAAAGTGCAGTTATTATAATTATTTATAAGTAAATTAATTTGTGAATTCAATTTGGCAACATTTAAATAATAGTTATTACGAACACTTAATAGTAATATTTTTCCTACCTTTAAATTGCAAAGTATGTTACATAAATTAGACATTACTGTGTATGGATTCCTATCGTTTGATCCTAAAGCCAATATCAATACATCATTCTCAGTAAAACAATTGAATAAGTGTTCACAACTACATAAGACTTGAGAGCTGGATGCATACGGTTTGACAAAGCTACATATTTTATAATTATCATTCCACTTCCCGGATCGTGATTTTCTCAGTTCATCACCAAGACCTCGCACATGTTGATCGCCAATTATGTAAATACGTTGACTGATGTCGTTGTCAATGATGTCAATGTCACAGGTGACAGATGAATCCCTGGATGGTCGGTTGAGCAGTTTACTTGTATCCGCGACTTGATTTGGCGACTTGATTTACATTTATTTACAATATTTATATGTATTTATATGTACCGTTTTGTTGAATAACTTTCTGCCATTTTGTGGGCAGAGACATTATCCCGTTACTATAGAAACTTTGGGACTTCTGATCAAAAAAACGGGACAAATAGTTTTGGCAGTCCTCTCTTGAGGTCAACCTTACAGAACCTAAAGAATTCTGCAGAGACCGAAACAGGTGAAAATCTGAAGGCGCAAGGTCAGGGCTATATGGTGGATGCACTAGGACCTCCCAGTCGAACTCTCTTAATTTTTGCTGAGTGGCTAAAGATGTGTGTGGTCTAGCGTTATCGTGATGAAAGACCACACCCTTCCTGTTGATCAATTCCGGCCGTTTTCTCTCGACTGCTTCTTTTATTCTCATCAGTTGCTGGCAGTAAAGATCAGAATCGATGGTTTTGCCGGGCGGTAAAAGCTCATAATAAACAATGCCCTTCCAATCCCACCATACACACAGCATCACCTTATTTCGTGTTAGGCCAGGTTTGGCCACAGTCTGTGAAGCCTGGCCAACTTTCGACCACGACCTTTTTCGCACGTTCTTGTCGTACGTGATCCACTTTTCATCGCCAGTTATCAATCTCTTCAAAAACGGCTCGGTTTCATTACGTCTCAATAATGAATCGCAAATGAGTACACGGTTCATTAAGTTTCTTTGAGTGAGCTCGTGTGGCACCCAAATATCGAGCTTTTTTGTATAACCAGCTTTCTTCAAATGGGTCAAAACTGTTTTGTGGTCAATTCTCAGTTCTTCAGCTACATCGTAACTACTAATATGCCGATCTTGCTCCACTCTTTCAAAAATGGCGTCCATTTTATTCGTAACAGGGCGACCAGAGCGAGGTGCATCTTTAACATCAAAATTTCCGGACTGAAAACGTTTGAACCAAATTTGTGCTACTCTTACTGACACTGCATCAGGTCCATAAACATCACAATTTTTTTTCACTGCTTGAGTTGCATTTTTGCCTTTTTTATAATAAAATTTAAAAAATGTATCGAATTTCTTCATTAGATTCACTCATTTTTACGGAGAGAAAAACAAATGAAAAATAGCGGGAAACAACTTTTTTTTATTTTTTTCTTTTCTTTATAATGGAACCTTTTTAATGTTACCAAAACCAGCCAGACACAAATAGTACAGTCAAAAAAATTTTATAATAAGTTTATACCTACGTTATGCGAAAAGACTTTTTCCCCGACCTAATATGTTTATATTTACTGTAAAATTAAATTTACATACATACATTAATTATGCCTGTTTTCCCGAAGGGGTAGGCAGAGGCATATTATTAGCCCATATTTCTTCAATGATATTGTTGGTACCAAGTAAAAGGTTGCGATCTACGTGGAAAGCAATTGGGGAGGCCTATGTTCAGCAGTGGACTTCAAATGGCTGATATGATGATGAAGATGAAAAGGTTTCGACCCTATGGCCTGGTTGATCGGCCGGTGCACCACTAGCAGGTGAGGTTGGCTTGAGCTCCAACCGAGTTTTAGGACCGACACCGGAAAGCTTAAGGGACATGTTGTAAAAATTAAACTCATAATTATTTACATATTTTATTTTGGCATTATTTATTTCGCTTTTAACTTTGACATCAATGACACAGGTTTTATCACATAACAGATACTTATTTCAAGAGTTAGGTTGACACTGTTTTTTTTGCTATCACTAAGGCCGATTCTTTTGACATTACGAATAAGTGACAGTATAACGCAAATTACTCTTGAAATATACTTACAAAAAACAATGGAACATCTACTAAACTAGGTTTAAAAGATATTTTTTATCGATATTTCTAGAATAAATTGCTATTCTGAAAGTTAAGAAATAACTTCTAAGACTAAATTCAAAATGGCGAAAAGTTCGAAAGCCAGCTAAATGACAGTCATTTGTTATTTGACGTTAGGATTTATATATCCGAGAAATTACAGTTGCGCGGGAATTGTCACAAAGATTTTTTAACCATCACTTGCTTCTAGTTATTGTATTTTGTCCCAATTAACATTATATTATATTCCCTAATGTAATTTTAATCGGTTTTATGTGTTTGAATCGGTGGATTGAAATCGCTATGGCAAATTGTAAAAAAACTCCTTAATTTTTTTTATTTGGCGTTTTTTAATTGACTACCTAGTATATTTTCAGATATATTAATTTTGGCTTTAAGATTACACATTATAATTTTATCACCTAATACGTATAAATCTAGTTTTAAGTGCAATTTGTTCTTTACTTAAAGGAAACATAGGTTTGTTTGCTTAAATATAACATATACTTACTATGGGGCACAGTTTTTATGGCATTAACTTATTTTTATATTATAAAGCTATTATTTTGTAATACTATCGAAGCAATAAGCTTAATTATTAGGCAATGATTTAAAAAAATATATATGTAGAATTCTGCTTGAAAACAAACAAATATTTTTTAAATAACCTGTGACAGTTTTTTTTTTATTGTGACACGTCATAATGACCACATCCTGCCTGATGATAAGCAGTCGATGCAGTCCAATAAGAAAATGAAAGCGCTTCATAACGTGAAACAAGGACGCTATAAAGCGCATCCACTCATGACGGCCTGCTAAAATGCCGTTTCACGCCCCGCTTAAAAGACCCGGGATCATAGGAAATAGGAAACACATGAGCCGGCAGCGAATTCCAGAGCTTAGTGGTCTTGCTCAGAAACGACCTCCCAAATTTCTTGGTTCGAGTGCTGATATTCTGCACAGTATGAGGATGGTTTCTAAGACCAGCACGTGTTGGCCGGGAGAGGAAAGGAGAGGGCGGGGTGAGATCGAAAAGCTCCGTGAGATCGAAAGTAACTCCGGTAATCCAAAATAATATTATAAATGCGAAACTGACTCTGTCTTTCGGTCTGTTTCACTTTCAAGCCAAAACTGCTCAACCAATATACGTGAAATTTTGAACACATATAATCTAGAGCTTGTGTAAGGACATTGGCTACTTTTGAATTGGAAATAAAAGTGGGTTTAAATGTTATATGGTTGGTATGTTTAAGTATTGGCCACTTTTACAATCAGAAGCATAAAACTTGTATGTTAAACTGTAAATTTTTTTAAATAAAATATAGCTTATATATTTTGTTTTTCAAATTTTGTGACTGCAGAACACAATTGTTTTAATATTATATATTTTAATTGTAACTGGCGGGAGAAAAAACCAACCTTGACGATTTTCTTGCCCGTTCTTTTACGATCAAGCTCCCGCCCGCAGTGAATGGGCGCGCTAGTTTTTAAGTATGACATTCATAAGAGCTCTATTGAGCCAAACTTGAATAAATGAATTTTTAATTTTAATTTTAATTTTAGCATTTGAAGTTTTTTTCGCGCTAACTTAGTTTAAAATTGTCGTAGAATTTAATAAATTACATTTAACAAGAAACAAAATATTTGTAAGAATTCTTCTATAAAGGAATACAGCAATTATAAATAAACTGATTGAATTAATGTTAATTAATACAAGCAGACATTGATCTAAATAAGTAACTACCTTTTGTAATATTGTTAGTTAATAAATATGACATTCATAAGAGCTCTATTGAGCCAAACTTGTATAAATAATTTTTGATTTTTATTGAGTAAAAAAAAAAGTAGGTAGTCACTTTGACGATATTTTGAACAACATGTCAGCTTGTTTGGTGGTCAAAAAGCGTCATTGAACTCATCATAACTTTTGGATCGCTTATAATTATCTACATTATTATTATTTTATTATCCTTTCATCAGAAAAAATATAACCTTATATGGTAAACCTGAAAATTATAATTTTTGAAATATAATTAAACGCTTTTGTTCAAAAATCTTTAAATAAAGCTTCCATTTGAAAATAATGTTATTAATAATAGAAGATATATTAAATAAAGATCGTCATAGTAATAGATTAATTATAGTATACCGCTTAGGCTGCCTGTCCACTGAAGCGGAGCGAGGATGCAGAGCGGAGAAACGGACAAATATTAACCAATGAGATTTTATAAAATCTTCGCTTCTCTTTTGTCCGCGATTCCTATTGGATAATATTTCTCCGTTTCTCCACTCTGCTGCCTCTCTCCGCTTCAGTGGACAGGCAGCCTTATACAGAAATACGAAGACCTGGGGGCCTACCGCTGAATTCGATGGATTACCGGTAATCCATCTAGATCAAACTTTATTTTGCGTTCATTAATCCGTACCGGGGAATGTGCCGACAGTCACCTCTCATTCATGACCTTCAGTCCGTGACCTTCAGTCCGTGACAGACCAATAGGTAAATGGAGAACGCCATTTTGTTTCGATTTCCATGAGTTCGGCGGTACGACAGAATCAATTCGAAATCCATTTTGCCTTATAATCGATTGCCATCGAACTCGGCGGTAGGCCCCCTGAGTTCAGATCAACACAATGTTACAATTATGATCATTACGTCTTTTTTAATAAAACATTTCAAATTGAAATATGACATGCCAATATTTACTTCTTTTATTTTAGTCGTATACATACATAAAGTGCTCGTACATAAATGTATACCATCTGAACTCATTAATGACTAAGCTGATGATTAACATATAAAACATAATTAAATCAAAAGTTTAAATAAAAGCAATTTTTAAGGTAAAATAATTTTTGACATTTTTGGCTCTGGCGATTATAACAGTGCCCGGTAAATGGCAATAGGCTCACCACCTATTACGTGGGACCAGCTATGTAACTGGCGAAGTGTGGGCGTATAATATACCTCTGCCTATCCCTTTGGGGAAACAGGCGTGAACGTATGTATCATTTTTGACCAATGAAGAGTCTTGATTGTAACACACATAAATATTTTGTAACATTTACATATCTTAAATATTCATTTAACATAATTTGATACTGTTTTAAAGATCAGGTAGCCCAGTGACATTTATACAATTCAACTAGTTATAGGATTTAATTTTAATTTATAAATACACTAATAATATATAATTATGTACATGTTAATAGCTTATATAATCTAGATATATAATTTATAAAACACAGTGGACCATTGGTAATCCGGCCTTATCTAAGGTGACCCCTTCAATACGACACACCACTCACTGTTGAATGTGAGATGTGTGTCGCACTGCAGGGGTTACACAAATATTATTTTAGTACATGATTGAACAGGGAGCAACATGTACGCGCCACTTCAAATAAAAAATTGACATTTAAATACCATGAACGTATTTTAACAACACAATTTTTCTAATTACAAGTACTTTTGTTTAAAAACATCCAGACTGTAGGAGGTCTTAGCTAGTACTTACACTCAGACAAATTTGATGGTCAGGCACTACTCTGCAAAACGTATGTCGGACTAATAATAAATAACTTCTAACAATTACACCAATTATGTAGTCCCAAGATAAGTATCATTAAGAACTTGTGTTATGGATACTAAATAACGGACTAAATATTTACATACTTTTTTTTAAATACATACTTAGCGGATACAAATCGCGGATTTTACACTGGTTAGCGAGGGTCCACTGCAATTTAAAGAAATAATTTTTTAAATATCTCTATATTAAGTACAAATAGTTGGAAACGAATCCATTACTATTAAGTGCTTATTAATCTGACGATTATGACAGAAAATATATTGATTAATAATTTTTTAAGAAATATCTATTTGAATATTAACACAATGTGTGTTTATAATACTTTTTTATCTTCTTTAGTTCTCTAATTTAAATCTTACTAAGATACCAGACTTTCCGAGACAAGAAATAAATAAACTCTCTAATTTTATTTATGAGGGTAGTTTTAAGTTTGTAGCTTTGTCTATTGTACACCTGTCATTTCAGTCTACCGGTGACCAAAAATCACTTTTAACTGCCTACTACTACTCTGATATAATTTCATTTGGCGATTATACCGTATCTGTCATTGCGATATCTCAAAGTTAAATCTCTTTTAGACGTAAAAACAAAAGCTCGATTTAAGCATCGATATCGTTGGCCAAAGTGAGAAAATTTAATACAGAGTTACAAATACCTAATTAATTACATTATCATATAAAATTTGAAAGTATATTCAAAATTAAATATGAAACTTCAATTCAACAAAAACGAACTTCGGTATACCTATGTCTTTCATTCTCTAGGTATATCATTATCGAGCGAAAGAGATGGGTATAACAAAGTTTCGTTTTCGTTGAATTAGAGTGGGCCCTCAGGTTACATAGATGTCATGTAACCTGTACCATAAGGTTTTTGTGAATTATGAACTCGAGATTATACCGAAAATCCGATGATTTCAAATTAAATAATTACTACAACAGTAGAGATTTACTATATTTAATTCAATTCTTTACTGTTATTCTATAAAGATCTATCTTGAATTTATTATTATTTATAATGTTGTTCAAACTGTATATAAATATTAGTACGTAAGTATATCAAAAGATGTCACTAAACGTATTTAGATCGCGCAAGCGTTATTTGTTTTCCGGACCCCATATAAATCCGGCAATTATTTTCTTATATGCTTTCAATTCAATACAGGTTAAATCCTTTCTGGCCTTTTTATTTACTGCCAAGGTTTGTTAAATGTAACATTACAAATACTAAAAAATAAATCTAGAAATAACAACTGGTTGAAGAACTTGTATTTTTTAAAATATAATTATGAAGATCAGTTTTTGTGTTTGGTTTTTTCGCAAATATAATGCATGGGCAGATACAATCTATAATTAATATTGTATTTATGTAATTAAAAGTGTTCGGTATAGGTGATTGTAAATAATTTATTTATATAAGTACGAGCAAAAGTTTAAAAATATAATTCTGACAAAATAATGTGGCGTTTTTGTTAAAATATATAAATTATTTTATAATTTCTTGTTTAAAAATTATCACAACCTTTCAATAAACTCTGAAACACAACCTGGGGAAAATAATTCGTGAGTTTCATTTTTTTTTATGACCTATGTATAAATAAATTATTAAAAATAATACGTTTTTGATGGGTCAAAAGAAAAAAAAACCAAAGTAAATTTAAAAAAAATAAGATTTATTAAAAAAAATGGGGAAATATAATAACAAAAGAATTCACAACAGGTTTTTTACATAAAATAAACATAATTAATTATTGTTATCACTAAATAACTATTACCTATCTACACCTGTGTTACCTATGTACTAAGAAGTTACAACATTTATTTTAATATTGTTCTCGTATTTTTTAAAAGCTGCTTATAATATTAACACATTTCAAAATGAATTTATTTTTTTCCTTCTAAAAACTAACTAAAAAGATTTTGATTAACTTTTTTGTGCGATAGAAATAAAAATCTTCGTATTTTCTACACATATTTCAATTAAAAGCAGTCCACGAAAAATAATCGCAGGATGTTTTTAATTCAAAAGGTTTGTTGATTCTAACTTTTTACCCGTAACTTGTAATTAAATGTAGAGACATGGATCAAAGGGTAAAATTCCTTAATAAAAATTTTGCCACTAAAACCCCGTGTAATTAATTTAACAGTGGCACTTTATGGAACTAACAGCTAACATATGTCAAATATAGTTGCTACTTTGGTTCACTCTAATAATTATAGATGGCGCTGCTATAATTTTGTTAATGTTATCTCTAGTCTATAAAATAGTGACATTGATATACACCAATAAAGGAATTCTGTAATAAACGATCTAAGTTTTGTGTTGAAGAATAGACTGAATGTTATGGCATACATTAGGCTTCTTTGGAGTTATATATAACCTCAACTGAAAGTACTACTTATGAGTACCAAATTATCTTTAAATAACTGTGTATGCGCTGACGCAGCTGCTTTTCTGACGTGAATCTGATCCCGCAGATTATGGCAGCATTGCGGTCCTATTCCAGGCACGTAAGTTAAACAAAAATGGCAGTTATCTGCGCAGGTACAATCGTAGACAAAAGAAAGAAAGAGACAGAAAGTTACTGAACGGATGCGCACGAGCGTAGCATCTCCGCGTTGCTATAGTTACTTGCACCCCCCTTGCCGCACTTCGATTGACACCCTGCGTTACTGCGCATCGAAGGACTTTGTTCAACTAATGTGCTGTGGATTAAAAGGCTCTATTCCTCTATAACCTATTCAAATTCATCTACAGGTGTTTGGGTTACCTGCCGATCAACGGACGAGGGTCTGGCAATCACAAATGTTCCCGGTAAGCGGCCAACATTTTATTAGCGAAAGTAGGCGTTTAATATGTCTCTACCTAGTTCTTAGGGGAAAAAGGCGTATTTGTATGTATGTTGCGGTTACCTTTACAATCATATTATGAAGTAATGACTTCATTTAGACGATTATTATTAGCGGCATTAGGATCGCCATTAATCACGCGGAACAAAAAAATAATTGGTGAAATTTGGCGTAGAATATGCCTTTGCCTTTTCGGGGAAACAGGCGTGATTGTTTGAATGTATGTATATGTTATTTAGTGTATAATATTATTAGCAGCTTCCAAATGTCAACTAGATAAATCACAACGAGACTGATAGTCTTTATAGTTGAAGGTTTATGTCACTGCGCAGTGGTAAGGAGTTTGTAAATTGAAGACTTCATACTTTGTAGACACCTTTGATGTCCTTCCTGTAAAATAAAAAGAATAATTTTAGTTATTCGGTAATGAATGTCCGATAATAAATAATAATGATGATGAATTATAGCAAACTACTTGCAAATAAAATTAAATCAAACCAAAAGTCAATTATTCAAGTTTGGCTTAAAAGAGATCTTCAAATCAAATGTCAAAATAAAACAAAAAATATTCGAGTTATGACTACACTAAAAATCACAAAGCTTACATTCACTTACAGGCAAAAAAAATAAAATTGTGTGATATAAAAGTGAATCTAAGTGCCAGTTCCGAGTCACCGCTCTGTGAGAATAACTGGCAAGAAACTCACTGGCTATTAAAAGTTGACGATGTCATGGAATCAAAAATTATGTACTCAAGCTAAACTCGCTATTATACCGTTATACCGTACCGGGGAATCTGCCGACAGCCACCTCTCATTCATGACCTTTCAGTCCGTGACAGACCAATAGGTAAATGGAGAACGCCATTTTGTTTCGATTTCCATGAGTTCGGCGGTACGACAGAATCAATTCGAAATCCATTTTGCCTTATAATCGATTGCCATCGAACTCGGCGGTAGGCCCCCAGTACGCAGGATGACGCTGCTGCCAATCGGTAACATGTCTTTTCATCGACTCTTACAATTTCCAATGAAATGATAGGTGTTGGCACTATTCTACCGTACCACACGGCACAATAAATACAATCTTATTGCAAATATGCATTTATATTTACTTTAGGTTTAACACGAAGCACTTAAAAGAAAAATATTTTTTAATATGATATCTATTACTTAACTAGTTATCAACTTTAAGAAATTATTATCACTAAAATATGTATTTTTATAAAAGCTTTATTATTATATGTAAATAAATGAGTACATAAGAAGCCATACCACTAAATTTAAAGTGCACACTGCTACACGTCTGTGGTGTACCTGAAAGTTTTAGTAACGCCAAATAAATATTTAAATGTGTTAACACACAAGCTAATTAAACATTTAAAAATAAACAAAAAACAAGTTTAAAAAAAACATTGTTCTACATAAACTGTTCTCATGTTCCTACAGCTGTGGGCAAGGGTTATTAAAAGTTGACTGGGTTATTAATAGTTGACTGGGTTATTAATAGTTGACTGGGTTATTAAAAATTGACTGGGTGATTGAAAGTTGACTAGGTTATTAATATTTGGATGGGTTATTAATAGTTGACTGGGTTGGAGGGACTGGCGTGATGACGACAGTCATGTGTGATTCAACGCAGTCAGGTAAAAAGTGAAATAAGAAACCACCAAACAAAAACATTTTTGAAATTAGTTTTTGTAGGTACTTATAGTAAGTAATATTTGTATATTAATAGGTTGGGGAAAAAGTCTTTTCGTATTTTTGTATGAAAAGTCAAGACATTTTTTTCAAAGTTTATTTACATTTATTTACAATATATATGTACCGTTTTGTTGAATAACTTTCTGCCATTTTGTGGGCAGAGACATTATCCCGTTACTGTAGAAACTTTGGGACTTCTGATCAAAAAAACGGGACAAATAGTTTTGGCAGTCCTCTCTTAAGGTCAACCATACAGAACCTAAAGAATTCTGCAGAGACCGAAACAGGTGAAAATCTGAAGGCGCAAGGTCAGGGCTATATGGTGGATGCACTAGGACCTCCCAGTCGAACTCTCTTAATTTTTACTGAGTGGCTAAAGATGTGTGTGGTCTAGCGTTATCGTGATGAAAGACCACACTCTTCCTGTTGATCAATTCCGGCCGTTTTCTCTCGACTGCTTCCTTTAATCTCATCAGTTGCTGGCAGTAAAGATCAGAATCGATGGTTTTGCCGGGCGGTAAAAGCTCATAATAAACAATGCCCTTCCAATCCCACCATACACACAGCATCACCTTATTTCGTGTTAGGCCAGGTTTGGCCACAGTCTGTGAAGCCTGGCCAACTTTCGACCACGACCTTTTTCGCACGTTCTTGTCGTACGTGATCCACTTTTCATCGCCAGTTATCAATCTCTTCAAAAACGGCTCGGTTTCATTACGTCTCAATAATGAATCGCAAATGAGTACACGGTTCATTAAGTTTCTTTGAGTGAGCTCGTGTGGCACCCAAATATCGAGCTTTTTTGTATAACCAGCTTTCTTCAAATGGGTCAAAACTGTTTTGTGGTCCATTCCCAGTTCTTCAGCTACATCGTAACTACTAATATGCCGATCTTGCTCCACTCTTTCAAAAATGGCGTCCATTTTATTCGTAACAGGGCGACCAGAGCGAGGTGCATCTTTAACATCAATATTTCCGGACTGAAAACGTTTGAACCAAATTTGTGCTACTCTTACTGACACTGCATCAGGTCCATAAACATCACAAATTTTTTTCACTGCTTGAGTTGCATTTTTGCCTTTTTTATAATAAATTTTAAAATGTTTCGAATTTCTTCATTAGATTCACTCATTTTTACGGAGAGAAAAACAAATGAAAAATAGCGGGAAACAACTTTTTTTTATTTTTTTCTTTTCTTTATAATGGAACCTTTTTAATGTTACCAAAACCAGCCAGACACAAATAGTACAGTCAAAAAAATTTTATAATAAGTTTATACCTACGTTATGCGAAAAGACTTTTTCCCCGACCTAATATATGTTAGAATCGATAACACGGCCGGCAAACTACAAAAATGCTGCACAAAAGTAAAATTAACATAAGTATTTTAGTGTTAATAACATTAACAACCATTTGCAATGCATTGCGACCACTTCAAGTAAGCGCAGCAAGTGTTGAAAATATTACGTCTAAGCGTGTAGATAAAATTACTTTTGAAGTATTCTACTACAAAATCCAAGATCTGGCCTACTAAAGTTTCTAAAGTACCACTAAATAACCGAGTAATTATTTTTAACATAAAAAAGGGGCACCTCAATAAACACATATAATATATAAGGCTAGTTACCTGTCCCTCGGTGACCGGGCGTCCTCGTCGGAGTCGATGTCGAACAACTCGTCGCGAGTAAAGCTCCTGTTAGTGAAGCCGCCCATGTCCACTGGAACACATACAATACATTCTTCATAACAAATTCAATTCAATTCATATATTCTTTGATATGGCGTGGTGGCGAGTATACCCGCACTCCACTCCTGAGGTCGTGGGTTCGATTCCCACTCAGTACAAATATTTGTGTGTATAAATATGAATATTTTGACTGGTCTGGGTGTTTTCCTATGTATTAGGTTTTAAGTCTGTATGCATAAAACAAAAAAGTATTTATGTATGTTTATCCGTTAAAATATTTAGTATCCATAACACAAGTTCTTAATGATACTTATCTTGGAACTAAATAGTTGGTGTGAGTATAAAATAAAAAATAATTTGGTTCATTTAATTCGATTCATTTATGTTGTTTCATTTTTTCTCAAGAATATGATGGGTTAGGTATGGGTCCAAATGAGAATTTATAACATTATTTAAAATGATGACACAGACAGACATTTCGACCAACGGCTTCTATTGCCGATCAAAGGCTTTTACTGTCGACCAATGGTTACAATTGCCGACCAATAGCTTTTATTGTCGACCAATGGTTACAATTGTCGACCAATAGCTTTTATTGTCGACCAATAGCTTTTATTGTCGACCAATGGTTACAATTGTCGACCAATAGCTTTTATTGTCGACCAATGGTTACAATTGTCGACCAATAGCTTTTATTGTCGACCAATGGTTACAATTGCCGACCAATAGCTTTTATTGTCGACCAATGGTTACAATTGCCGACCAATAGCTTTTATTGTCGACCAATGGTTGCAATTATTATTGTCGACCAATAGATAGCTTTTATTGTCGACCAATGGTTACAATTGTCGATCAATGGCTATGATAAGAGTCCGATACGAGCCTTGGAAAGCGTATTTCGTCGTCGGCTGTGAAAACTAAACGCTATAGAAAGTGAGGCGTTGCATTTGATTCTTACCATTGGCGTGGTGGAAATATTGTATGTAGTGTATTACCTACATGCTCGCTTAAGGCGTAGGGTAATGCGAAAACACATAAACGAGGTGTTTTTAGGAAAGTTTTGTAACGAAAATATGGAGGTCTACATCTATTATAATCCACTTAAACATATCTTGAAGTTGTGCTTGTAGATTTCAAATCTATGCTATTATTAATGGTTATAAGTAATTATAGCTTACTCGATGGTCGAGATCTATTTGTAAAGGTGTCGGACGACATATCGATACAATATTATATTTGACCACTAAGAGGAGATTCTTAGACTTGAAGGCTTGTGTAGTTCGGAGAGGAGAGGGCGGGATTAATTCGAATTCTTTTTTACCGGCATACACAAAACATGGTCAATGATATCTTACCTCGAAAGCTATCCTATCCTATTACCTCGAAGGCTACAAGCCCTCCTGCTTTTAAAGACCAACACATATAGTTTACATAATGATGAGGATTAGATCGAATAAATCCATATTTACCACCATGTATACATAGAGTGAAGCGCTCGTAGCTCTGCGGTGCTCGGTGGTCGAAAACGATCATCGAAGTACAGCAGAGTTTACAGAGGTCAGTCCTTGGATGGGTGACCGATTGTGTGACATTTGATATCGAGCGCTTCCGTGCTTCGGAAGGCACGTTAAGCCGTTGGTACAGGTTATCACTAAATTTGGTAGTCGTTAAGCCATGTTAGATGCCTAATTGGGCGCCAATCCGCACTAGGTCTGCGTGGTAGAGTATGACCCAATACCCTCGCACCTTAATATGTGAGAGGAGGCTTGTGTTCAATAGATGATACATAGAGTGGTGGCCTGGTAAGTGTAGTGTAGTACGCTCTATAGCTAGGTTAAATCATACATACATAAGCATAGCAACTAGAAGCGGTTGGATGCGAAGAGCTGAAGATGTCATAGGAGAGTCCTATGTCCATTTTTTTTGGATGGAAAATCATTAAATGACCTTCCCCCGCAGTGGGTAGAGCGGGAGGGTGTGTCAGACTTCAACTGAATAAAAACCATCCATGTTCCTTCTTTTGAGCCTGCTACGTACCGAGGACGCGGTAACCCTTTCGAACAGTCCTGCAACGAGTCCTAGGTCCTGCAGTGGATGAAGATAGGCTGATGACGATGATAAATAAATTTGAAAAAAAAACCGTACCGCGAGTGCTATCGTCGAACTTGTCCCCCCCAAAGAGAGGGGGCAGCGTCTGGTGCGGGGTGGGGTACAGGTCCAGGCCTTGCTTCTCGTTGTACACGCTGTCCTGGTCGTTGAACTGGGGCATCCTGCAAATAGACCATGGAATCTCATACAATTTCATTCTTCACCACAAGGACTGTATTTACGGCACAATATATGTTTTAGACACAGACATATATAGTCTGTAATTTACGTATTTACATATATAATTACGCGCTTATCTTTCCTATTTGAGACAGGCTTCAACTTTTTAGGCTTAAACTTTTTGGGATTCAATGGATTTGGCTTCAACTTTTTAGGCTTCAACTTTTTTTTGTGGTAGCTGAGTGGTAGTTTACTTTTAGCTACTTTTTATTGAGACATATCGAATAGTTAGAAGTCGTCCTTCGCCGTAATTGATTATACGGATATGTTATGTATTTCACCTGTTTTTACATCTACAAATGAAACAACACATATCACATAAAAGTAAAAGTAAAAGTAAAAAAAATATTTATTTCATAAACTATTATACATAGTACTTGAAAACGTCATGATCACAAATGAAAAAAAAAACAATCGAAATAATATTACACTAAATCACGAAGCTTAGATTCACTTACATGCAACAAAACAATTTAAAAATAAAAAATAATTAAGTGTAAGTGAATCTAAGTGCCAGTTCCGAGCCACCGCTCTGTAAGAAGAACTGGCAAGAAACTCACAGGCTATGCTCTTTTAAATATGTCCATTAGTTTGGTACTAGAATTACAATCTTCATTTAATTTTGTCTGTGAAGCTATACAATGCAATATAACATAACCTTAACAATATTTATGTTTTCAAGTCATTCATATTAGAATAGCCTGTATGAAACGGCAGTTTAATCCCAAGCATTTTTATCTGCCATATAGTCTTTAATAGAATAGTATCCCTTTGAAGACAGCTTGTGTTTTATTGTTAATTTAAATTTATTTAGGCTCAATTGCTGTATGTTGCTTGGGATTTTATTGTAGAATCGCACACATTGACCTTTAAAAGATTTGTTTATCTTTTGGAGCCTAGTGGCAGGTACATGATATAATAGGTTGGGGAAAAAGTCTTTTCGTATTTTTGTATGAAAAGTCAAGACATTTTTTTTAAAGTTTATTTACATTTATTTACAATATATATGTACCGTTTTGTTGAATAACTTTCTGCCATTTTGTGGGCAGAGACATTATCCCGTTACTGTAGAAACTTTGGGACTTCTGATCAAAAAAACGGGACAAATAGTTTTGGCAGTCCTCTCTTGAGGTCAACCTTACAGAACCTAAAGAATTCTGCAGAGACCGAAACAGGTGAAAATCTGAAGGCGCAAGGTCAGGGCTATATGGTGGATGCACTAGGACCTCCCAGTCGAACTCTCTTAATTTTTGCTGAGTGGCTAAAGATGTGTGTGGTCTAGCGTTATCGTGATGAAAGACCACACCCTTCCTATTGATCAATTCCGGCCGTTTTCTCTCGACTGCTTCCTTTAATCTCATCAGTTGCTGGCAGTAAAGATCAGAATCGATGGTTTTGCCGGGCGGTAAAAGCTCATAATAAACAATGCCCTTCCAATCCCACCATACACACAGCATCACCTTATTTCGTGTTAGGCCAGGTTTGGCCACAGTCTGTGAAGCCTGGCCAACTTTCGACCACGACCTTTTTCGCACGTTCTTGTCGTACGTGATCCACTTTTCATCGCCAGTTATCAATCAATCTCTTCAAAAACGGCTCGGTTTCATTACGTCTCAATAATGAATCGCAAATGAGTACACGGTTCATTAAGTTTCTTTGAGTTCGTGTGGCACCCAAATATCGAGCTTTTTTGTATAACCAGCTTTCTTCAAATGGGTCAAAACTGTTTTGTGGTCAATTCCCAGTTCTTCAGCTGCATCGTAACTACTAATATGCCGATCTTGCTCCACTCTTTCAAAAATGGCGTCCATTTTATTCGTAACAGGGCGACCAGAGCGAGGTGCATCTTTAACATCAAAATTTTCGGACTGAAAACGTTTGAACCAAATTTGTGCTACTCTTACTGACACTGCATCAGGTCCATAAACATCACAAATTTTTTTCACTGTTTGAGTTGCATTTTTGCCTTTTTTATAATAAAATTTTAAAATGTATCGAATTTCTTCATTAGATTTACTCATTTTTACGGAGAGAAAAACAAATGAAAAATAGCGGGAAACAACTTTATTTTATTTTTTTCTTTTCTTTATAATGGAACCTTTTTAATGTTACCAAAACCAGCCAGACACAAATAGTACAGTCAAAAAAATTTTATAATAAGTTTATACCTACGTTATGCGAAAAGACTTTTTCCCCGACCTAATATATATCAAATGCTCAAAGACTTCCTAGTAGAAAAATGATTTTACGACTTATATGAATATTTAACTAATTGAAATAGTAACCGTTATTTGTATTATTATTGTATTTAATGTAATTTTATTTTATTGTAATTATATACCTATTCATTGTAATGTTGTTCTTCTAATTTGATTATATTTTGATATTTGTTGTCATTTCTCTTTTTCATATTATGTGTAATTTAAATTGTTGATGTAAAGTTTTAACATAATATTTGTCAATGTTTAATAATGTTTTTTGCAATACCCCTCCAGGGTTAATATTTGAAAACCATTGTATGTTACCGGCCAAACTCGATTTTAGGACAAACTAGAATGGTCTAGTCCCAACTAATTTAGGTGGGCTGCAACTATTGTAATAAAATGTTATTTTCTTACCAATAAAAACAATTTAAGCAGCCCACCTAAATTAGTTTGGACTAGGCTATACTAGTTTGTCCTAAAATCGGGGTTTTCAGAGCATTAAGAGCTTTATATAGAACATGAGGCAAATAAAGAACTATGAAAATGAATTTAGAGATATGCTTATATCCTCATCTTACCGGCATCCGCAGAATACCAGCGTCATGACAACCTTTGTTGCGACATTATGCTGAGCGGAGGCCTTTTTGGTACTATTTTAGATTTAAGATGCTGTTAGCTTTAAGATTTTTTATTTTTATTGTAATTTGTAATGTACCAAATGAACGTTTTTATTATTATTATTATATCCCACCTGGTGTAGTTTTCGAAGCAGCTGTACCGCCACAGAGTGAGGGCCAGCATCACGATGCACACGATCATTCCAGCAGAGATCAGCAGCCACAGACCGAGGACCCTGTTGTCGTTGGGCGCTAAGAAATCCTGGAGAGAAATAAATAAATTTGTCACTTTTTGGGAAGGGAAAGTCAAGTATATAGTGACATTCTGAGGGTACAGACTGCTTTCATTATCTAAACCCATAAACCGGAGAGTGGGGGCTTGTTCTGGTGGAGGTCAGTATACCTACACTTCACTCCAGAGGTCGTGGGTTCGATTCCCTCACAGGACAAATCTTTGTGTGCATGAACATGAATATTTGTTCTGGTCTGGGTGTTTTCCTATGTATTTTAAGTATGTATTTACAAAAAAAATGTATTTAAGTATGTTAATCCGTTGTTTAGTATCCATAACACAAGTTCTTAATGATACTTATCTTGGAACTAAGTAATTGGTGTAATTGTCAGAAAATATTTATTTTATTTATTTATTTATAATCAGAAACATAATTCTTTATTGTATCAATAAGGTCTCAAAAATAACATTTTGTCATCAAATGAACCCTGCAAGGGTATCACAATTTATAATAGGAACACATTTCTTCCTAATATTATATATATAGAAAATAAAAACATTAAAAATTAAACAACCATAAAAATCAATCAACTATACATAAATTCATATACCATCATTTCGGATTCTGAACCATTCAGGATTCAGTTAACTGGATGTAAGCCGCCTGTAAACGGTCACATTGGAGGTCTATGGCAAGGCCTAATAGGCCTAGCAGGTAGGTCTTTTCATAGTGAAATTTAAAATACTTTATTGTCTTTAAGATCAACAAATTCATTTAGGTTAGTCAAATTTACAAACAGACTGGAATTATAATAAATTTTTTAACAACAACGAAAGAGATATGGCCGGTACTAAATATAAGTATTCTAGGTATGAAATTGAGTAAAAAAATTGGGAATGAAGTGATAAGGTCCGAAGCAGGTGTAAAAGAAGATATAGTGACAAGAATTGAAGAAGTTATGCTTAGATGGTTTGGTCATGTTGAGAGGATGAATGAAAATAGACTAACGAAAGTGATTTATGATGGACAAGTGAATGGAGCTGCTGGGAGGGTAAGACCTTCCATGACCAAATCCAGATGATTTTGGAGAAAGGGCAGGTCAAAAGTACCCTAAACCAACGGGCGTGTATCCCCATACACCTTCCCAGGTTAATGAATGTGAATGAAGCTAAGAGTGTGCGCCAAGATCGTATCAAAAGGAAGGATGCGATTTTTGCCAACCCTTCAGGAAAAAAGCGTAACATTATGTATGCAAAAGAACTTACAGAAATGTCCATCCTCCTAAGCCGTGTAGCAAAGGGATCTAAGACGCTGTATTCCTCCCACATGGCTCGCAAGTCAGTCTCGTTCAGCCTGTGGTTATCGTCATCTTCTACCTCGTACGCCAGAGGCACGGCTATCTTCACTTGGGAGCAGCTTTCGAATCCAGGCCAGTTTGTGTTGCACATTCCGATGTGGGTGATCTGGGCTGCCTCGAGACTGGAAATTAGATGGAAGTTAAGAAGTGAAGAGACAAATCTTAGGCTGAGAATTGCGAGCTGAACTACATGTTTAACTCACGGAGATACGCTGGGCTATAGGACCCCGACATCAGCCGATATCTTAGAAATTATAAATATATTCAGTCCCGCTACTCCTCACTGCACTACTGCAGACCTGGCAGTTTTGTGTCAGGGTATTATAGGTTAGGAGGTCCTTCCGGTTCTGATCCGGGAGACGTTGGCCACGGGCGAGTTGCCAGAAGCTACAAACCCAGGCACTGGCCCCCCGCCCCTTTTTCAACAGCGGTGGGCGTCGTCGGAAGTTTTTTAGTGGGTAGGACTGCGGTGGCCGCGTCTGCCGCAGTGAGCCCCACACTCCCCTCCCGGTCTCCCCATTGGTCGGGAGACAATGCGTAAACAGCATTTTTTTATCGACGATAAAAGTATATTATAGGATCTTTCTTGTTCCTCGTGTTCTCTTTCACTCGTGGTCTATATAATCTCTTTCATTAGTCATAATCACCACGTCCTGTTTGATAGAAAGCAGTTGATGCAGTGATCAATGCTATAGGAGAACGATCATCATCATGTCCTAGCATTATCCTGGTTGTCCAGACCAGACCAGACAGCCCAAGGGAACGATGCGGTCCTTAGAAATAAAATTGCTTCATATCATGGTATAACCACGGTGGCAAGCGCTCATGACCACTCATTCTCATCTCTTTCGTAATTCTTCTATCATAAAGACGACCGATATGGCATGGAGGTCGGTATACCTACACTTCACTCCAAAGGGCGTGGCTCCACACAGGACAACTCTTTGTGTGCATGAACATGAATATTTGTTCTGGTCTGGGCGTTTTCCTTTGTACAGTAAGTATGTATTTACAAAAAAAAGTATTTAAGTATGTTTAACCGTTGTTTAGTATCCATAACACAAGTTCTTAATGATACTTATCTTGGAACTCAATTATTGGTGTACTTGTCAGAAAATATTTATTATAAATCCGTTTTAGATAGCATAAATACTTTTTATTGACACACACTGCTTTTGCCTAGAAACTGTAGAGGTATACCTTATAATATTTCTTCGTAGTAGCCTAAGAAGTGTACGCAGTTCTTATCTCATCGAAACAATGGAATATGGAACGGCTACGAATAACTCATTTACGGTTGCAAAAGGCAAGTAGCTATGACTGTGGTTTGCCAATAAATCAACATAATAACAGAAACATTACGAATAATTACTGGCCACGAAGAGATTAGACACACTCCATGACGTCATACTAGCCTCTGTGTCATTATGCAAGTTTATTCTCGTTAAAGATCTTTATTGAATATATCGATGGGTGTATAGGGATTCTACCAACATCCTAGGAGCTCAAGCCAACCTCACCTGCAAGTGGTGCACCTGTCGAGCAACGCACGAGACTCTGGCTAGCATAAAAGTCACCGGTAAGCGGCAATAGGCGAGACTTATTACGTGTGCGGGGCAGGGGGGCCCATGAGGTAATGCCAGGGGATTTTAGGAGGGGCAAAGAGCTCCTGCCGTCTAACCCAAGACCCAAGACCACACACGCAATGTTCGCACAGGGAAGAAGGGGGACGCGTGGACTGCGCCTCTTTGAGAAGGTCTTCCTAGTTCTAACCCAAGAGGATATTGAGCGCGGGCGGTGTGCCATACGCTACAGACCCAGGCATTGACCCCCCGCCCCCTTCTAATAGCGGTGGGCGTCGTCGGCAACTATTTAGTCGGTGAGACTGTCACACAGGGCGGCAGAGGGGATACCAGATGGATTTCGTGCATCGATTGAATAATTAAAATTAAAAAATAAAGAAATTGGCATAAAAAATCTAACGGTCTCTTTGGTAATAAACCTTTTAAAAACCTGGTGTCATTAAAAAATACTTGCGATTATAAGCTTATGATGAGATGAGACGCAACTTTAAATATGTAGTATTGAGAAACTGAACGGGTTAATTTATTTTTAACCACATGGTCTCATGTGTTGTATGATGTAGATTCATGTCTTTTTTTTTAAATATTTTTTCCGTACAAGCTGACAAAGAACAATCAAATTAAAAAAGCTCAATTATAGCGATCTCACATAACCCAACCTTACCTAACTAAAAAAGGTTGGTTTTTAGTAGTTTTACAAAACAGACGTACTACATGTAGTCGAACCTAAGCAATAATTATAAATTAACAACATTACATCCACTTTCTATTTATTACTTTTTACGTGTATAAATAAAATTAAAAAAAAACAAAAATCTTTTTATTTCATAAACTATTACATTATAAAATTATAAAAAATAAAAAAACAATCAAAATATAATTATACTAAAATCACGAAACTTAGATTCACTTGCAACCAAACAATTAAAAAACAAAAAATATTTCTATTTTCTTGAATCTAAGTGCCAGTTCCGAGCCACCGCTCTGTAAGAAGAGCTAGCAAGAATGTTAAATAGTGCCTTCATTTTAATACATGGTACTCTGTAGAAATTTGCCTTTTATTTATAACTCAGTTATACATGGAGTATTCAATAATACTCTAAAATTTTATTGTATTATTACTATTATTAGGTTAGCTCATTTGCAAGCATTTCCCACTAGTAAATAATTATGAATGCCTAGATACAATGCATGGGTAATAAAGTTCTGAACAAACGCCCAGCAACATCCTGTATTGCAGCACTTTTCGCATTAAACGTCTGAAATACTGACGTCCCCAAGGTAAGCCGTTCTTGGCTTCAAGCCAACTGATCTTTATCTACTGTTCTGCAGTACAAAGTTAAGAGGTGGAGTGGTGTGAATTGGCTAAAATTGGGCTCTTCTACATCTATTTTTTTTGTAATTTTTTACGAATAAAAATCTTTAAAAATAAACGTAGATTTATAACGTATTAGACCTTGACAACGAAAATGGAATAAACAGTTTGATTTAGTTTTTTTTGAAATATATGCAATATTTGAAATTGCCCCTGCCCTTCTTAACAACAACCAATAGACTTATGAAATAACAACCGCAATTTTTTTTATTGTGTCAGATAATTTGTAGATGGATTACTTACTTAAGAAACCTTCTTTATTTATTTATTTATAATTAGGACAACTTACAAAACACACACAAAGACATGGATCAAACACAGAAGTTAATGGCTCAAACAATAGTGCAGTTTCTATTACAAGTTGCCACGACATTTAAATAATAAAAAAATACAAGGTTCTTTATATATATTTGTATCTTTATCCATGTTTTCAATAAATATTTTTTACGCAATACACAGAAGTCGTGGGGAATCCCCTTATTGGCGTCTACCCACGCCTTAAGAGGCAATACGCCAGAAGTAATGTACGAGTAGGTATAGTAATACCCCGCTTTACGCGACCCCATTATGCGCAGTTTCACTATAACGCGAATTTCAAATGTCGCGCTTAAATGCCTAATATATACAATAGATATAATAATAATGACCGTGTCTTTACCGTGTGTCATTCAATTAAAAACAGTGTTGGGTGTGAATGTATTTTACAAGAATAAAAAAAATCGGTTCACAAAAGACAATAGATATATTTTTCCATTAAAATTATTAATAGTATATATTGCATAAAGCATTCTTAGAATTAAAGTGGCTGATTAAAATTATTCATATTATTTATCCAGCTTTGACCATGTTTCATCATCATCATTCAATATACGCAAATTTCAGTTAACGCGATTTTTTACGGAACGTATTCCTGGCGTAAACCGGGGTATTTCTGTATTTAATAAAATTACTAACTACTAAACAGTATTAAATTTTGTTCTGGCGAGGGAATAAAGTTGGCCAAATACTCGTCCAATTTCGTTCAAGGTGAAGTTCAGAGTTCAGAGCTTTATTGAGCCAAACTTTAATAAAATATAAATAATAAATAAATATTGTCTTACAATCACACCAATTATTTAGTTCCAAGATAAGTATCATTAAGAACTTGTGTTATGGATACTAAAGAACGGATAAACATACTTACATAAATACATTTTATTTTTTGTAAATACATACTTAATATACATATGAAAACACCCAGACCAGAACAAATATTCATGTTCATGCACACTAAGATTTGTCCTGTGTGGGAATCGAACTCACGACCTATGGATTGAAGTGCAGGTATACTGACCTCCACGCCATATCGGTCGTCAAATATGTTGACTTTGGCACATAAATATATAACTGTCTTTAATATTAAGTATGTTTTGACCTGCCAAAATAATAAAACGTTGACGAGATTTTTAACCAATTTTTAAACTTCCGTTTGCGGTGAACTTGCGCGTTCGTTTACAATTTGACGCCCAAACAAGCTCCATTGAGCCAAACTTGAATAAAATATGTTGACTTTGATAAATAAACATAAAGAACTGTGTTTAATATTAAGTATGATTTGACCTGGCGAAAGAAAATAACGTTAAATTGATTCTTGCCAAATTTTTCTCTACTCAAGCTTCCGCCCGCAGTGAATGAGTGGTAAATTTTCCAGTTGACGTTCATAAGAATTTTATTGAATAAACATTTTTGACATTAAAAGACAAGACACAGTTTACAACAGGAAAACTCCAAATTACCACAAAAAGACACAAATCAAATCAAAATCAAAAAAAAAAAATATCAAACTATTACATAGTACTTGAAAACGTCAAAATTATAAAGAAATAAAAAAAACAATCAAAATATAATTCTACTAAAATCACGAAGCTTAGATTCACTTGCAACCTAACAAATAAAAAAACAAAAAAACACGACATTAAAACTGAATTCTACAAGTACTTATTATAAAGTGTAAAAACTTCAGTGGGGTCTACATATTGATACTCTTGATGGCAAACTTAGTTCCGCAGCTTATGCTATTCGCAAAATTCGCCAATTAACAGATGTTGATACGGCAAGAATGGTATACTTTAGTTATTTTCATAACCTAATGTCATACGGTATTCTTTATCTATGATTTTTACTTTGTCCTGTGGCGAATCAACAAAGTCTATAATTTATAGAATACCCTATTTCAAATTATCAGAACTGTATAAAATAATTAAGATAGTTTTATTTCGAATATCGTTTTTTTTCCTTCTGTACTTTTTTTTATTTAATTACACTTTGCGCATAACTGTTGAAGAGTTTTTTTGACACATTAAATCTATTTCATAATATTTGTTATCTTTGGCAATTTTTTTTTTACTTGACATAACTGTTGTAGTTAAATATAAATTCACATAATGTTAATGAGCCATAATGACAGTTAACATAATTAGGTTTTATTTTAACATAATTTTTCTCATACTTTGTTCTAATTAAATTATTATACTTTATGAATAATTATGCTGACGTTATTTTCTTCCAATCATTAGAAGACCTCAATTTAACTAAGTATTTAAATTAAAAGTTAGGTTTTAATGTCATTTTGCTTTAAAAATATTATGTGTGGGCTTTTATGCCTAAATATAATTATGATTAGGAAAAGTATGCCAATATTGAGTATGTTTTAAAATTTTATGCAAATGAATAGGAAACCAAACTAGTATTTTAATAACTTATTACTTTCTGGGTAATATGGTATAAGATTAAGTAGCCCTATTTCTTTATGTGATGTTATAATCAGTAATTGTTAAACTACACGTACTTGTTATCTAAATATTTTCGTGTTTTATTTTCAAATGATATTACGATATATATTATTAATTATATAAATACGTTCAACATATAACTTATCTTATGTTATCAACTTAATATTGATTGTCGTTTTGATATCAAGCGACAATAGACGCACAATACGCGTGTGTACGTCGTGATTAACAGTGTCACAATAATTTTGGTCTTATTAACGTATATAAATACTAATATAATGGCACACACAGACAGTGCCGTAACTAACCTTTTATGCACAATGAAAAATGCTCTGACCAGGCTCTGATAATACAGGCCAGGTACATACAGTAGGGCGCGTCTACACCATGTTCGCAATAAAACAAAATGTACCTACTAGCTACCATGCATGAGATAAAACTAGATACTAGTCATTTCTGTGCCCCTCCAGGGTCTGCGCCTTGTGCCTGGGCACTGCTGGCACCGCCTTAGTCACGGCACTGCACACAGAGGCACAATGTACGCCCACACTTCCTGCCTAACGTTGGGAATATGGGCAAATACCCACAGTATTACGTGTTGGGGAGGCCAACATTCAGTAGTGGACTTGATGTAGCTGTTATGATGATTCCTTGTCTAGTATCTAAAGTGCAAGATCTGAGGGCCTACTCTAATTCAACGAAACTTACATAAACATACATACATTCACGCCTGTTTTGTTTCCCCGAAGGAGCATATTTTACGCCCACACTTCGCCAATTATAAAGTTGGTCCCACGTAATAGGTGGCGAGCCTTTTGCCGCTTAACGGGCATTGTTATGTTTACAAGAGCCTCGTTCGTTGATCAGCAGGTTCACCACTTGCAGGTGAGGTTGGCTCGCGCTCCTTAGGTCTTGGTAGGATCTCTGTACAATAGTAGGATTAGGTAGGATCTCTTTCTCTCTCTAGGTATAGCATTCTCGAGTGAAAGGGATAGATATATCGAATTTTCGTTTTCGCTAAATTACATGCTTATTTTGGCTTATCTTTAATTATATATTTATATAAACGATTACCAGACTTAGCAGTGTTACGCTGATGTTTCGACATATTGACCATTCACTTTGTAATTTTACTTCTTTGTTTATTTTTCTGTGCTACTTAGGGTGCCCAACAGTCTTTTGTTTCATGTTGAGGGGGAGAACGATGTTTTATATAGATTTAATACTAATCAGGATTAGTGACTCATTGACTATTGTGCAAGACACCGTTAATAAAAAATATTCTTTACTATGAAAGGTCTAACAAGCAAGTTGCTATAAAAATCACTCACCTCAATCTTCAGAAGCTGTAGCTATCTTCTAACAATTACTTTATCCTATCTACTTATAGACACATATACTTCTAATTGAGACGGATTGACACTAATTACACTAAATGGATTTTAAAATGTTTACATTACAATATTTATTATATATTTTTCAATGCTTAACTAACTGTAGCTCGTGTTTTTATTTATTTTTGATAAATCTTTTAGCCGTTCCTAATGTCCCAGTCTTCTGTTTACATATTTTATAACATAATGTGTTCTCGATATGTCTTCTTAGATTTTAGGCGCACAAGTGCAGTATGCCATAGCCTATTTATACGAAAGTGTACGGAAAAAAAATGTATCTCCCAATCTCATACAAGTTTCTCTTCAGCAAACTTTACCGGTTTTTTCACAACATCTATCTGATTATCCTCATTTACAACTGTATTCAATTTTACAACAGCTTTGTTATTATTAACATTATCCTTTCTGCTGTCATTTTTCACACCTACTTCTTCATCTGTCCTAATTTCATTATTGTTATCAATATTTCTTTTAAGCGGAAGATTCAATTCAGATTTTTTTGTCGCTAAATTCGTATCAGGGTTCGGATTTGTTATTATGTCTCTGTTTTTTGACTGCGGATAATGATGCAATATAGCTGTTGTGTTAAATGTTATCTTGTCATGTTTAACGAACTCTGTTTGTCGTTTTGGCTTCTCGTAACTAGTGCTGGGACCGGCTTCTATATCGTAATTACTATTGTGTAAGCGTGCATTTGAAGGACTATCAGGTGAAATCCCATCGTATATATCTTTCGTGTCTTCTAAAAGCTCTAAAGCGACTTGTCTGCTTTTTCTAATGTTGTCCATGTATTTATTGTAAAGATTCATATCTACTGTGTTGCTTTGTTTAAGTGGTAATGAGTTTGGTAGCTTTTTTATCGGTTTTTCTTCGGCTGTGTATCACAATTGTTTGCTGTTGGGTGGGTTCTTATGCGTGTGTTCTGTGTTTGCCGCGCTATTGTCGCGCGCGGCGCCTGTTAGCTATGCTTGAGACTGCACCATCGATATACTGGTTGTCTCAGTGACGATAGTGGGTGCTGGGAAATCTTCTCCGGTAGAATCGTAAATGGGAAACTCGCAGCACATAACGAACTTCAAAAACCTTGGCACTTCCACGTAAATAGCCGGCGGTATAGGTATCAGTGGTGACGTGGATGCTTTATAATAAAGATAATCCGGGTTATCTCTGTATTTCTCGTCGGCCGACCTTTCCAGCAACGGTATTCCTGATAAGAACAATATAATCGCTGTAGTGAACAAAGGCGACAATATTGCTATCCATTCGACACCTTCTATCACGTTGAGTGATATTATGAATATCCCCCACCAGAGCACGACTTCGCCGAAGTAATTCGGGTGCCTCGATAGTCCCCACAAGCCGTCGTTGCACCATTTTCCTTGGTTATCAGGCTCCTGCCTGAATGCGAACTTTTGCAAGTCTGCATAGGTTTCGATGAGCAATCCAATGACGAAAACTCCAGCACCAGCTGAATCTAGCGTGGTCATAGTTTTGGGAGATTTGGGATACGAATGATGAGGAGAATTTATGATGATCATTGGCAAACTGACAACGTACACCCAAACAGCTTGAAACGTATAGAAAACGGCAAATCTCAAGGTGTTGCTTTTCCTGTCTTCAAACTGTTTATCCCTCCCTATGTGGTATATCCTGTAAATAAGATAACCAGACAGTCTGACTCCCCAAACGCATACGAAAGCTGTGACCATCAGCTGTCTGCTATCATAGCTTTTCAATGTACTTCCTCCCTGTCCGAGAAAGAAGGTGAGGAGAGCTATGATGATGAAGTTAGCACCTCCAGTGAAGTCGGTCACCTTGTCGTTTTGAAACAGGGAAGCTATAGTGAAGAAAAGTATTTGCATGGCAACAGTGACCATGGCACTGATGGCGAAGTTGTTCCTATCTATGAGAGGTTCCATTTTATGAAATTTTTATTCCACACTGAACATCTGGTATTCAAGTCATGGGGAGCTCGCATCGATTCGGGTTTGTCGCATTGCCGCGTGTGTTTTAATCACTTCATTCTGCAATTTTTTGGCACTTCATCGCTTACGTTTGTACCGTGTACATTATACGCGCGTTATGTAAATAATTATAGTGTTTTTGGCGTGACTTTGGCGTGTATTTGTGCTTTTTACGCGGCGTATCGGTCGCGGTATGGTGGGGACTAAAGCCCTACTGAAATAGACTTGACGTTTTACGCGCATGCCTCTACGTCCACGCATGCGCTCCAAAAATACTGCCCACAGCCCAACATCTAAAACGTACAGGCTAAAATCGGTTTTATCGCAATGGACTTAGGTGTATCTTACTGAAAACTTATTGGCCGTGATTATTACTCACTGCTGCATTTTATCTGGTGTTTATTGACACTGTTTTTTTTGTTTTTGACATCAAAGGAAAAGATTATTTCGGGATGCCTTTGTTTAAATGTATACTTACTAATAAAATATTATCGTGGCGCTTGTTCGCGTTAGTAGATCGTCGAAGCTCAAGTTTACAGAAGCCAGTCCTTGGATGGGTGACCGTTTGTATACTAATAAATATTATGCGCTTTTATGCTTATGGGGGCATGTATCGACGTTGGTTTTTGTTGTACGTCCGAAATGGGTAAACTGCTGGACCTAAGTATTACTTATAACAACAAGTATGTAAATGACACAGTTAGGACATTAAAATAAATATTGTATATTTTATTCTATTCTTAGTCCTGGTTACCACTATATGTGGTTGTTGCTAAGCCTATAAGGCGGCTTAAAAGACAATGACAAAAACACGTCCCGACTGACCTACTTAATTAATTATTTAACCAATTGATAATTTAAAAGAGCATAGCCTGTGAGTTTCTTGTCAGTTCTTCCTACAGCGCGGTGGCTCGGAACTGGCACTTATAAAAATAAATAAAAATTTGTTTATTGCCATAAAGTTTACAAAATAGAGGTAACAGTGGCCACACACTAATTCACCTCTACTTTGTTTTTTCATTGTTTTGTTGCATGTAAGTGAATCTTAGCTTCGTGATTTCAGTGTTATATTTCGATAGCTTTTTATATTTTGTTTTCATGTTCTCAAATACTATGTAATAGTTTATAAAATAAAAGATTTTGCATTTTGTATTCCTGGACAAAAATAGACGATATTTTTATTTTTTTTCAAACAGTTAATCATGAGAGTGCGGCATACATTCAATGCAGCACTGCAAGACATTCGTTGGTTGTCAAATTCCCAGTAATATCTCTAGCTACATCACCTTTCGCTACAGGAACGCTACGGGGCGCTACAGGAACACCAGCGCTGCTGTATCAGCAGTTGCAGCAGCATTACGCTGATATATCGCCCTTTTGACAGATTACACACATTTATTTTATATTTTACTATTTGTTTAATGTTATTTGTGTTGTTATATTGTATTTTGTTCCCATTGTATGATATTGTGTGTGTTGCTTAGTCAATAAAAAATATTCTATTCTATTCTATTCTTTCGTAAATTTTTTTTATTATACGTATATACAATTACGCCTGTTATCCCATTTCGCCTATTTGATTGTTGGTTTTTACGTTTGTAGTGTTGTTTTTGAACACACAATTAGTCACTGTTTGTGTATCTAAATACAAAAAAATAATGACATAATGTGTGATTTGACTCTTCGGAGAAAATATTTAAAAGCATGAATATAAACAAAGATCAATATTGTAACACTTGCGTACTTTCCAAATTATAAAATATATCGAATTTCAATTTTGTGTGTGAATATTTGACGAATCTAAATGATCATGTTGATCTTAAAATTCTAAACGGAGTCATTTACTATTCTTTTACTGTCTCTGTACCAGTGCACATTATTATTATGATTATTATTATGATTATTGATATGATTATGATTATTGATATTGATATTGGTATTGATTAAAAATTTTAAAAAAATGCTTTATTGTCTATAAAGCATTTTTTTTAAATTTTTATTTTAATGGAGTGCTACAGTTACAAACTAGTTGAAATATATTAAAAATATAGTTCTTAAATAATATTAAATATTTTTTTTCTTTCACTAGATTGTAGTTAATTTGGGATAGTTTCTTTTGAAAAGGAAGGTTATAATCATAATCATATCAATAATCATAATCATAATTCTTGATTATGACAGGTATGACATATAAATTTAAAAGAAAGAAGTAAACTATAATAAATTTCACACTGCACTGGTACAGAGACAGTAAAAGAATAGTAAATGACTCGGTTTAGAATTTTCTGATAATCCTATTACCTTATGTAAAGGTACTATTAATATACGAGTACGTCTGTAAAGACTAACTGTCAAAGCGACGTACAGAGGAGGTAAGAAATTGAGGTTAGTCGAATTCTATTTTAGGACGACCCGTTTTTCCCCCTTTTGAGTGTAGTCGCCGTATTTCTTTGTTGTAAAGCGTAGCTCCGCGATACTCATCATCATTATATGAGCGTTGTAAAGTCATATCATCACATCCTAGCATTATCCCGGGTGCCAGATTTAGCTTAGGGCCCAGGGTCTGCTCACTGGTTCAACCAGATTTGACTGAATTTCAGTTATTACGAGGAGCGACTGCCGTCTGACCGCAACCCAGAGGGAAACATCATTCTATGGTTAAGCCAGCTGTCAGTCTGTTAGAAGGCAATGACTTTTTAATAACGACTGCCATAGATGTTCATGACAGCCGGGACCAACGGCTAAACGTGCTTTCCGAGGCACGGAGCAAGCGATAATATAAGTACGCACATAACTTCGAAAAGTCATTGGTGCGCCACCAGGGTTTGAACCCGAGACCCTCTGAATTTAAACGCAAGGGGTCTCGCTACTGGGCTATCGCCGCACTCTTGAGCGTTAAAAAGTCCACTGCTGAATGTAATCCCCACGCTGGGCAGGCGGGTTGTATAGGGAATTCTAGAATATAGAATGTTTAGTTACCATGACCCTTTAATGGATACAATTTAGAATTGAGCATTATATTTAACAACAAAAAATTAATTCCGCAAACTAAATAAGTAACAACCAAAGCAAGGACATGCCACTAGTATAAATAAATTGAGTTATGATGTATTTTTCCTTTCAATTCAAAGAATAACAACACAATGTATTTTATTGAGGCAAACAGACGCGTCGTTGATAACTTATTGATACCGAGAAATTTTGCTGATAACACTGAGACAGCGAAAACATATCACTTTTAAAAACATTTCTTACTTACACAATACATATAAGTATGTAATAATGTTTAATCATAATCGGTCGCACAAGGAGGTAGGAAGAGCGCGTCCCCTGAGCTTCTCTAAGGAGGTCCTCCCGGTTTTGGTCCGGGGTACGTTAGCCGTCAGACGCTGCAACCCAGGAATTGGCCCCCCGCCTCTTTCGCAACAAACGGCTGGCGTCGTTTGAAGATTTTTAGTGGGTATTACTGCTGGTCGTGCCTATCGGTGATGAGTCCCACTCCCCCTTTACATTATGTTACCGACGTAAAGAAAAGGTGAGGTTCGCTTTCTCAGACCTTGGTAGGATCCCTATCCACGAAATAGGCAGAAGTAGCGGAATGAATACGAGCAAAATAAACTTACGTGGTATTAAGTCCGTGGTCGATGCCATTAGCGTTCAGGTACATGGTAGCCATGTCAGCAATGAGCACGCGGAACAGTTCCTGGATCCTACTGAATTCTCGCGGGCCGTGGTAGCCCAGGTGCAGAGTTAGCTCCTCGCGCACTACCAGCTCAACTGGCTCCGGCTCCGGAGCTGATTCTCCAAACTGGATGGGCGGCGCTGGGGATATGATTATTTATTTATTAACTTTTCGAGGTACTCGAGTTCAAGCGCTATAACTTTTCGAAGTTGGGTGCGTAATTATAGCTTGCTTCGTGCCTCGGAAAGCATGTTAGGCCGTTGGTGCCGGCTGCCAAAAATATCTATGGCATTCTTTATTAGTGTAAACTAAAAGTGAAAAATTCTTTATTTTATAAACTATTACATAGCTCTTAAAAACGTCAAAATAAAATATATTTTACAAAAAACTAAATATTACTGACTATTATACTGTGGATTATACTATTATACTGTCTAGCCTTATTTATTCTTTTCTATTAAACAAATAATTAACAAAACTTGAAACTTGAGACATTGAAATCATTAAGCTTACATTCACTTACATGCAAGAAAATTCAAATTAAGTGTAAGTGAATCTAAGTGCCAGTTCCGAGCCACCAATCTGTGAGAAGAACTGGCAAGAAACTGTGAGGCTCTCTTTTAAATTACCGTTAAGAAGTCTGTGCCTTCTAATATCCCAATATATGGTTTAACAATAGAATGAAGTTTCCTTCTGGGTTGCGGAGGTCATACGGTAGTCGCTCCATGTAATAACTGAAATACAGCTGGTTATAACCCGTGAGCAGACCCTGGGGGCCTACCGCCGAGTTCGATGGCAATCGATTATAAGGCAAAAATGATTTCGAATTGATTCTGTCGTACCGCCGAACTCATGGAAATCGAAACAAAATGGCGTTCTCCATTTACCTATTGGTCTGTCACGGACTGAAGGTCATGAATGAGAGGTGGCTGTCGGCAGATTCCCCGGTACGGAGTAATGAACGTAAACAAAGTTTAATCTAGATGGATTACCGGTAATCCATCGAATTCAGCGGTAGGCCCCCTGGGCTTAAGTCTAGGGCAACCGGGATAATGCTAGGATAATGATGTTTGACAACATACTTGGATAAACATATCACTTATATAATGATATCACCAGAAATAAATACATACCAGTAATAATATAATGACATCTAGGATGTCACGTAGCATTCACCTGCGTAGATAAGATAAAAATAATACTCACAGACCATTCTAGCGCTTATGGAAAATCCTCTGAAGAAAGGCATTCCACCCGGAGATGCGAACCTCAGAAATACCCTGTCCACATCCAGGAATCTGTATTTTCTAGGTGAACTCAGGGCGAACGAGAAGATAATCCCGTTGGTTCCCGAATCATCATCGTTACCTGCCACACAATGTCATCTATTATATCTACTTTATCAATAAAAATATTATTACGGACCTTTTAGCGCCAACGCGAAAAAGTCACATTTCTGTTCCAAAAGTAGTAAATTCAAGTTAAAACGTTTCAAAATTATTGATTTTTAGACATAATTTCTTCGCCAATGTACAGAAATGTAGAAAAGCGATTTTTTTTCATGTGACACGTCCTATTGACCACATCCTGCCTGATGGTAAGCAGTCGATGCAGCCCAAAGAAATTAAAGCGCTTCATACCGTGAAATAAGCACGGTACAAAGCGCATACACTCATGACGGCCTGTAAAATGCCGTTTCACGCCGCGCTTAAAAGACCCGGGATCATAACTAATGAGCCGGCAGCGAATTCCAGAGCTTAGTGGTCTTGCTCAGAAACGACTTCCCAAATTTTGTTTTTTTTTTGGTTTGGTTCGAGTGCTGATAATCTGCATAGTAATGCCGTAAAAGTCGTGTTAATTCTAAAACTTCATAGAACCTCTTTTAAAACTACTGGGATATGAATTTGACTTGACTCGACTTCACCAGACTTTACTTGGTTTGACTTTAACTGGAACTCAAAAAGGCTTTTCATTGTTGCGAATAACTTGACAGTGGCAAAAACTCTAATTGAAAAGAGTCCATAAACTACGTTACTATTAAAGTGATATTACTATTAAGTTGCACGATAATTACCTGGTTTCACCATTAAATAATGCCCCAAAGCACCATTAACTGCAAAGTCTGTGATATTAAGCTCTATGCCGACACCGTCTCCTTGCAGCACCCAGTCAATTACATTGTTACTCGGATAGTTACCCGGATAATTCGGAGTTTCAATTACAACCGGCTCATCAACTGAAAGCTGGATATGAATCACCCCTACATTTCTATTTAACACTGAATCACTTTCTAATTCATCCGCATGCAAAACTTTGAACTGTTCCATTAATACGTTATATTGCTCTGGACTTATATTGCTTACATTCATAGTTTTTGATTGTTCGCTATTCAAAGCTTTTTCATCTTCCTGAACTGAAATTGCATCTTTTATGTATTCAATCTGTTCTTCTTTAACGTCTGAATCAGCTTCGACTGGTTTATTGTCAGTCTCTTCGTTGGGAGACAGAACAACTTCATCGTTTGTTGAAATGTTTGCTAAAATATCTTCTTTTTCTTCATTTGCGTCATCGTTGAATTTAGATTCTATTTCTTTCAATATTTGTGAGTATTCCTTTTCAATATCTTTCCATTCCACTTCTTCATATTCCGAATCAATATCAGATTCATCGCTACTTTGGTTATTGTTATCATTTTCAGAAATATTATCATTGTCAATAGCATCTTTTCCTAAAACATTGTCATTGTTGGTTTTTTCTAAAGGGTTATTGTTTTCTTCTATGTGTTGAAGCACATGTTTTCGGATAAGATCATCAATATTGTCAACTGGATTTGCAATAGTCAAGTCTTCATCTTTGTTTTCCATATCATCGACAACTTGTTCCTGAATAGGTTCTTCGTTTACAGGTTCCTCAACTTTATTACTTGCATCTTCATTACTATCTTCGTACAAACTATTTCTTTGCGATAATATAAGCCCTTCTCTGAATGGACGGCCATACTTATCTTCGTAATCAGCGACATTGTCGGCATTTACTGTGTCGTCGGCGTTTTTCTCGTCATCTTCCACAATCGATAGTTTTTTCCAAGTATCCAATAGTTTGTCAAGATCTTCATTTAAATCATTTTCAGCTTTGTCTAAAGTATCTTCGCTGAGTGACTCTGACTTATCGATATCTTTATTTATGCCGTTTAACACGTTTGCCAAATCATCTGCAGCTTCCTCATTGAGATCTTTATTTTCTTTAGATTCATCATCTAATTCAGCCAAAATATTTTTAGTTTCTTCCAGAGTATTATCAATATCAGCTTTTTCATTTCTGTCTATATCTTCATTAGAAAAATTATCATTCGTATCTTCATTTAGAATTTTTTGAGTTTCCTCTAAAATTTTTATGCTAATTTCTTCATCAGCTAAAGGCGGCAGAGGTAGAGGTTCAAGGTCACGATTAACCTCAAAAGATTTAAATTCATTTTCTTTGGCAATGTCATCTGGATTGTCTAAAGGAACTACGTCTTCTATGTCAGCTTTTTCAGCTTCAACAACTTCTTGTGAAGTGTCTTTTACATTTTGATCTTCTTGCGCTTCTTCTGACTTAAGCTCGGCTGCTTCCTTAAATTCTCCATCATCTATATCTTGATCATCGTCTTTGTTTCTCTGTTCAGTGTCAGTAAGTCCATGTGGTTTCATATTATCTTCTTTGAGGGCTGACCTGTTATCTTCTATTTGATAATCGTCATTTATTTTATCTTCCTTTTCAGATGATTTAAAATCATCGTTGTCTTTAGCTATATTCTCTCGTACGTCTTCGTAGCTGTTATCATCGCTCGAGTCTGTGTCTGGTGCAGCATTTTTGGGAATATCAAAGTCATAAAACTCGTTGTAATCCCAGTCTTGTAATTCATTGGAGCCATATTCGTAGTCTGGAGCTGAAACGAAAATAGTTATTATTAATAGGTATCTTGGTTTATTTTATAATTTCCTCATAAACAAGCGGCCGCCTGCGACTTAATAAACCTTCTTGAAACACTATCTTTTAATAAGAACGGCATCAAAATCTGTTTCGTAGTTTGTAAGATCTAAGCATAGAAAGGGACAGACGGAAAGAAGAAATTTCGTATTATGCTGTGTAGTGATTTTGTCGAGTTATACCTTTACAAATAGACAAAAAAACGTTATTTTGTTTGAAGTTGTATTTCGTATATAACAGAAATAATAAAAAGCGAACTACGAGTAGATCCATAAGTTAATTTATCTATACAAATAAATAATACATACATACAAATATACATACTAATTCACGCCTGTTTCCCCGGAGGGGTAGGCAGAGGCATATTATACGACCACACTTCTCCAATTATATAGTTGGTCCCAGGTAAAAGGTGGCGAGCCTATTGCCGCTTACCAGGCACTATTATGTTCGCCAGAGCCTCGTCCGTTGATCGACAGGTGCGCCACTTGCAAGTGAGGTTGGCTTGGGCTCCTTAGGTCTTGGTAGGAACCCTAAATTTAAATACAAATAAATAATACCATTTTATTTATCATTTATTTCATTTAATTTATTCAATACAGTGTTGCATGGCGGCTCACAGAGCAGTACATCCAATAGCTATGCTAATTAAGTTAATAAAATATATTACGATGTCAAATTACATATCAAATTACAAATGAAACAAAAAAAATTATAATCAAAGGGTTTGCGTACTGCAGATAATATGTCCTTATTGCCATCCATATTTCATACACCTACAGAACACAACGTGGCATTTATATTAATCACACAATTTAATATACACCTATATGTGGAATTGTTATTAGTCAGAGGATAAAATGTAAATCAGAATTTACGTTGTAATTAAGATATAAATAGAAACTATAATGTCAAATCAACTAAGACACAAATAAATTTCATTGGTAAGTACTTTATACATACATACATACATTCACGCCTGTTTCTTCGAAGGAGTAAGCAAAGGCATATTATATGCCCACACTTCGCCAATAATATGGTTGGTCCCACGTAATAGGTGGCGAGTCTGTTGTCGCTTACCGCTTTTAGAATATCTCAAAAACTATTTAGGTTTATAATAGTTATACTAAAAACAATAATTAATTTTTGATACAAGGAGGCTGAGTTGAAACAATCACAGTTGTTAAGTAGCGTTTATAGTGATCATGAGATGGGTTACGGTTTTGAGGTCATTTAATAATAACTCCTTCTCATATTGTTCAAAACTGTATATAATTATTAGTTCGTAAGTATGTCAAGAGATGTCAGTGAACGTATTTAGATCGCGCAAGCGTTATTTGTTTTCCGGACCTATATAAGTCCCGCAGTTGAATTCTATCCCATACATATTGCAAATCTTTCCTGGCCATGGGTTGTTAACGTATTATTATTATCACGGGCAGTAATCGTAAAAGAGTTGAAGTAGTGAGAAATTTAATATATATTTATTAAATTTAATGTATAACTTTAGACATCGTTTTGTAATAAGCCCCTTCAAGTTCGAGATTGACGTTGCTATAATCCACTACGGACACACGTCATTCTTGAACACAGTACATTGATTGTTTGTAGTGAGGTGCGATTCAGATATAACGAACGCAATAGGCTATGTATGTAATAGTTCTGTAATAAGTAATATTGTAATATTAATATTATTAATAAGTGTAATATTAATGTAAGTAAATAGCAATTTTACGCGCGCACAGCAATTCTATTGTTATATTATTAAGATTTCTGTCCGAACCTATTTTGAGGCGTTTTAAACGCTAATCCTTATATTATCATTAGGTTAATCACTTTATTTCTTACTATCTTTGTACTGGAAAGCAGTAATTTACATATATAAATAACACAACGTATTTCATTCTTCCTGTACATTTCAAAGAATAATTTAACAAAATTTCGCGTTTAACAGTTCAAGTTAGAGCAAAGTGATTAAAAATGATCACTACCTGTGCATTACTTAATTGTGATCATTCTTCATTGTTAAGTTTAATCTGTCATGGTACGATTTTAACAAAAAGTTTGAATAAAATAGTACCACTTGGTCTGTCTCGGAAAGCACGTTAAGCCGTTGGTCTGGGCTGTTATGAACTTCTGTGGCAATCGATTATAAAAAGACATAAATAATACAACGGAATCGATTGTTCCTGTACAGTTACTTGTACTTTTAACCGCTGACATGACATTGAATACATATGGTGACGGAAATAAGCCGCTAACATTTAACAAAGAGTTCAATTGCTAAGAGAATTATGTTTTTTTAATCTTGTGCCTGCAGAACACAGGTTTTTGTAGACTTGCCAAATATCATCATCACAGCCCATTAACGTCCCACTGCTGAGCACGAGCCTCCTCTCACATATCAAGGTGTGAGGGTATTGGGTCATACTCCACCACGCTGACCCAGTGCGGATTGGCGAAGGCAGGTGTGTGGCGTCCTGCTGTTAGAATTTTTCAAGCCGCCCATTAGGCCTCTAACATGGCTTAACGACTACCACATTTAGTAGTAGACTCAGCTCTGCTGCATACGCGGTAAAGAAAATTCGCCAATTAACAGACGTTGAAACAGCTAGGCATGTTTATCATTGCTATTTTATCATAGTGTTATGTCGTATGGTATTCTTCTGTGGGGTTGTGAGAAAAAAGTAGTTGTGTAAGTGATGATGACTTTTGACTTTTTGACATAGTGCAAGCTATAGTTATCATACTTACTAAGGCACTTAGTGTATTCTGCCCAACGGTCACTAATTCTATTTAGTGCTAAACCTATTTAAAACATCGTTCTGTTCTGTCCCTTTCAATTTCAAACAAATGACTAAAATGCAATGACATTTAAATTCAAATAATTTAGTTGAAATCAAATTAAGAACTTATTCAATTCAATTTTTTTGTTTAAATTCAAGTGGCTCAAAAGAGATCTTTTCAATGTCAAACTTAAAAACTCACTGTTGTGCAAACCGCCCTTAGTAATAAGACCTCATGTAGAAATTTAGCAAAATCAATTAGTGTCTAATTTATGACTCATGACTAAGTTAATAATAAGGAAAGGAAGTTGGAATTAATTACTTAGAAATAAACGTTACAAGTAAGTTAAGGACAATTCTGCGTAAACGGCCAAATAGCTGTTTTGGGCTATTCTGAGAAAACCGACTAAGCCACAGTTAATAGAGGTCGTTGATTTTGAAGAACAAAACATTACGGCTTATTTATTTCACTTAGATCTAAGCATTGTTCTCGAAATGTATCAGTTCTTAAGTTAATCAAAGTTGGTATGGGTACTAGCATTAAATTAATATATTTCCATGCTTCATACATACTTACACACATTCACGCCTCTTTTCCCCAAAGGGGTAGGCAGAGGCATATTATTTACGCCCACACTTCGCCAATTATATAGTCCCACCGCAGGTTGCGAGCCCAATGCCACTTACTGGGCACTGTTATGTTCGCCAGAGCCTAGTCCGTTGATCGACAGGTGCACCACTTGCAGGTGAGGTTGGCTTGGTTGAGGCGTTCCTCAAAATAGGTTCGGACAGAAATCTTAATAAACTTAACAACAGAAGTGCTTTGCGCCCGTAAAGTTGCGCGTACTGGTGTATCGTATGGCACCAGTGCATACAGAACTATAACATACATTGCCAATTGCGTTCGTTATATTTGAATCGTACCTCACTACAAACAATCAATGTACCGTGTTCAAGAATAACTTGTAGTCCAAAGTGGATGACAGCAAAGTCAATCTCGAACTTAAATGTTCATATCGTCGACAATGTCTTATTATGTAGGTTTCTGTGGTTCGGACTGACATATTATGAGGTCATCCTATACCCTTAGTCGACTTCTACGGCTATTTTCTTAAAATTCTACGGTCATTTTCTTAATATTCTACGGCCATTTTCTTAAATTTCTACTGCCATTTTCGTAGTTTCTTGTAGCAACTATTATAAGCAGGCATCAACATATTAATAATAATCGATGACTTACATATATAATTTTAATAAAATAACAATGAAGTTTGATTTTCACGAAAATATGCATTTGTGCCATAAAAGTAATTTGTCATCATATTCAGACAGCTTTTAGAATATTGAAAAGTATGAAGTGGTTCTTGCAGTTGATATTTAATACATTTATACCCATAGGTATGTTATCGGTCACGGGTTTGCTATAGAAAGTAACTAGAGATCACCTGATGGAAACTGATACGACTGTCCTTATCAGCACAATGTCATTCTTTGTTCAATTGCACTCGTTACAAATGCCCTAAGACTTAGGTCTATGAAATTGTTGTGTTATGTTCGCCAGAGCCTCGTCCGTTGATCGGCAGGTGCACCACTTGCAGGTGAGGTTAGCTTGGGCTCCTAAGATGTTGATAGGATCCACTAACACTGTTAAATGGGTATGAATATAAACTATACAATCACAAATGGGTTCGATTCCCACACAGGACAAATCTTTGTGTGCATGAACATGACTATTTGTTCTGATCTGAGTGTTTTCCTATGTATATTAAGTACGTATTTACAAAAAAAAAGTATTTAAATATGTTTATCCTATAATATGTTTATATTTAGTATTCATAACACAAGTTCTTAATGATACTTATCTGGGAACTAAATAATTGGTGTGATTGTAAGAGTATATTGATTTATTTATACAAACTTTTTAGCTGTACTTAATATTACATAAATGCAAAAAAGTTATCACTTCATACATACAAACATAATGTCACGCCTCTTTCCCGTAGGGGTAGACAGAGATCACATCCTTCCACTTGCTACGATCTTGGCACACACTTTTAGCTTTATTCACACTCATTAACCTCCTCATACACGCCCGTCGGTTTAGGGTACTTTTGACCTGCTCTTTCTCTAACATTTTTGTATTTGGTTATGGAAGGTCTTACGTGGTCTTCTTAATATATAGGCAATATATAGATACGTATTAAACGTAGTCATAGAAATTATAATAGTCATTAAAATCTTTTGGGAAAACCTTGTCAGAAGTCAGGGAAAACGCAAGGGTCCGCGGTAGAAAACTTCTTTTGAGATGCATCTTACAAGCTCCTCTCATTTCTAAGGGATGATGTGACGTGCTTTTTAAATAGCAGCATCGTCATCCTGCGTACTGGCTGGAACTGCGATCACAAACCCGCCTGCCCAGCGTGCTGATTATGGGCAAATACCCTGATAGAATGTATCGGGTAATGTTCAGCAGTGGACTTTATAAGGCTGATAATCATCATCATCATCATTTCAGCCCATTAACGTCCCACTGAGCACGAGCCTCCTCTCACATATCAAGGTGCGAGGGTATTGGATCATACTCCACCACGCGGACCCAATGCGGATTGGCGGAGGCAGGTGTATGGCGTCCTGCTGTTCGAATTTATCAACCCACCCATGAGGCCTCTAACATCGACTACGACTACCACATTTAGTGATAACCGAGATTAACGGCTTAACGTGCCTTTCGAAGCACGGAAGCGCTCGATATCAAATGCCACACAAACGGTCACCCATCCAAGGACTGACCTTTGTAAACTCTGCTGTACTTCGGTGATCGTTTCCGACCCCCGAGCACCGCAGAGCTGATAATATGATGAAGATCCTTAATTAAGGATATCCTTGATTAAGGAACTTTGTAGAAATGTGAAATATTCTGTGGAATAGGTAGGGAATATGTTGAAAAGTCAAAATCTTCTACTATTACGTACACTTCGTTCTAGAAAAAGATTGCTTCATATTCCATTATCACATACTTGTAATAAAAAAAACAAAGTTTTATTACAGTTTCCTAACAAAACCTTAAAAACCAAAACCAACCTCACATCAACTGACGAGACTATCGCGAGCAAAAAAGTTCCCAGCAAGCTGCAATAGGTTCGCCACCTATTACGTGTGAGACCAAGAATATAATTGCCAAAATGTGGGCATATATGCTTCTGCCTAATCCTACGGAGAAATAGGCGTGATTGTATGTATGTAACCAAGAAATTTGGGAAGTCGTTTCTGAGCTAGACCACTAAGAACTGCAATTCGCTACCGGCTCATGTGTTTCCTATTTGCTATGATCCCGGGTCTTTTAAGCGGGGCGTGATATTTTCTAGTATAAAAAAAAAATAAGTTCGAAAAACATTTAATTAGTTACACAAACAATTAATAATAAGTTTATAATGAGTGCTTTTATTAATAACTATGTCAATTCAGTTCGAACAAATAATTAACTACTCATCAGCTAAATTAGAACTTTACCTGCCTAATGGATTGACAAACAAGAATAAATTTAAAATAACATGTTATATTAAGATTTGCGATGGAAATTGTGAAGTTATAGGAAAAATATGATCTGAGGAACCCTTCTTTCTTTTTTTTTGTTTTACGTCGGTAACAAAATGCATTTACGCACTGCCTTCCGGCCAAAGGGGGACCGAAAGGGGGTGTGGGACTCACCACCGGCAGACACGACTGCCAGCGGTAATACCCACTAAAAATCTTCCGACGACGCCCGCCGCTTGTTGAGTAAGAGGCGGGGGCCAGTACCTGGGTTGCAGCTTCTGACACCCCGCCTGCGGCCAACGTCCCCCGGACCGAAACCGGGAGGACCTCCTCAGAGAGACGCAGTGGACGCGCCCCTCCTAACTCCCCGTGCGGCCATAGCGTATGTGGCCGACTTCCCGGAGGGTCCATGGTTAGACAGCAGGGGCCCCCTGCCCCCACTGCCTAGACCCTCCTGGCGCTGCTGAGCGGGCCCTCCCGGCCCGCCCGCTGCGCTCTCCACAGGTCCCTCTTAGTTTCCCCCCCGGTAGTCTAAGGGCACCCAGAGTCGTCGGTCTCTGGGTGTTACCTTTTCCCGGCCTCCGGAAGGTACTCAGCCCACCCACCACGCCAAGGTGGAGACCTGTTCGGGGGGGATGATCTGAGGAACCCAAGCCAACCTCACCTGCAAGTGGTGAATCTGCCGAACGACGGACGAGGCTCTGGGGAACATAAAAGTTCCCGGTAAGCGGCAATAGGCTCGCCACCTATTACTTGGGATTAACAGTATGACTGGCGAAATGTGGGCGTATAATATACCTCTGCCTATGTCTTCGGGATAACAGGCGTATTATATTATTACATAATATAAATTTCAGATTATTATTTTCCTTATTAATAATTACATAGACGAATAATTACGTTAGAGGATTAAGAAGTCAGTAAGCTTATATATTGTAATCAAAATAAAATTGCTGTGTCTGTAATTAAAAACCGTTTTTTTAATTGCGTTACATTCAAATTTCCACGGGGTTGATTCCCACACAGGACAAATATTTGTGTTCAACAATTATGTCTATTTGTCTAGGTCTGGGTGTTTTCCTATACAGGTATTGTATGTTATACATTTATATAAATAAATATTCTCTTACAATCACACCAATTATTTAGTTCCAAGATAAGTATCATTAAGAACTCGTGTTATGGATACTAAACAACGGATAAACATACTTAAATACCTTTTTTTTGTATATATATACTTAATATACATGGGAAAACACCCAGACCACAACAAATATTCATGTTCTTGCACACAAAGATTTGTCCTGTGTGGGAATCGAACCCACGACATTGGAGCGGAGAGCGGGTTTACTCGCCACTACGCCATATCGGTCGTCGAAAAAATATCTACATTATCATCGAAGCTTATTAACGTCATACAACTGAGCACGATTTTGAGCGGGAATCCTGGTTGTAGTATTTTTCAAGCCATCCAACGACGACAGCGACGAGGCTTTGACAAGCATTACAGTTCCCAGAAGCAACAATAGGCTCACCCATTATTAACATCAACAGTATAATTGGAACTTCACGGAAACAGGCGCGATTATATTTATATATAATTAAGATTAAAGATATTAGTGTAGGTAGATAGATAGATAGATAAAAAAGTTTATTTCCTTTAAATAATACAAGTTATATAAAAACATATCCCACAAAACCGTTTGACTGGTTTGTCTGTGGGTCACAGTCTCTTTTATACTCTTTTATATATTACAACTAATTTTATAAATAAATAAATTACAATTTTTCACTAACACACACAATATAGTGTTTTTTTTAATTTGTTTTGTACTTATTTTTGTTTGTTTCCACTCTAATGGCTTCAGGTATACTATTTAAAAGGTATGGAAGCCGTTTCTTATAGTCCTGTCACCATAATTATTGTATACTCTGGGTACATTGAGTTTACCGGCGGTCATTCAGCGAGTATGAGTAGTTTTTAATATTTATATCTTACCGTTTTCAGCGACTACAGTAGCCAAAACCAAGCACAACCAAAATAACTTCATTGTTTACAATTGAGTCTTAGCACATACCACGTTTGTTACACTACTAAAATTAAAAATAACACAGACTCTGTTGTACTGACACTGTATAATTATTATCCTGCCAATATGCGACCGTTCCGTATGACTGCTGGTTGTATACTAAATTATACCTAATAGATGTTTATGTTGAACTGTTATGTCTGTATTTTAGTGACGTTAAAGTTTATTTTCGTCAAGCAAAGTCGTCGTTGATAACAGCGCAATAGATAAGGTGTGTTTTCTTCGCTTCGATGTCGATTTTTGATTCGTGCGCTTTTTCCGTAGCTGTGACAACGAATTTATATTATTTTTTGTAAATAAATTTGTTGTTTTTTTATTGAAGGACTTTCTGACGCCTTTGGATTGGGGAATGAGCTGTTGAGGTTTTACCGAGAGGATACAATGTGGGGCTTTTAAACTTTTTTGATATCTGTCGTATTCAAAATTCAAAAATTATTTATTTCATAAACATATACATAGTACTTGAAAACGTCAAAATTAAATATAAATATTAAAAAAACAATCGAAATATTATTACACTGAAATCACGAAGCTTAGATTCACTTATATGCAACAAAACAATTTAAAAACACAAAATAATTAGGTGTAAGTGAATCTAAGTGCCAGTTCCGAGCCACCGCTCTGTAAGAAGAACTGGCAAGAAACTCACACAGCTCATGCTCCTTTAAATTTATCCATTGGTATTGCATGCGTCCATTGGTTTTTGTGACTACTTTCCATCAGTTGGGTGGGTCGCATGTTAAATGCAATCTCGTGGTACAAATACAGTTAATGGTCTCTGGCAAAGTGGAAGGAAAGAGACCTAGAGGCAGAAGCCCGATACATTGGACTGATCCGTACCATTCCTTTTTTTACGTCGATAGCAAAATGCATTTATGCACTGCCTTCCGGACAAAGGGGGACCGAAAGGGGGTGTGGTACTCACCACCGGCAGACGCGACTGCCAGCAGCAATACCCATTAAAAATCTTCCGACGTCTCCCGCCGCTTGTCGAGAAAGAGGCGGGGGCCAGTACCTGGGTTGCAGCTTCTGACACCCCGCCTGCGGCCAACGTCCCCCGGACCAAAACCGAGAGGACCTCCTCAGAGAGGCGCAGTGGACGCGCCCCTCCTACCTTCCCCTGCGACCATAGCGTGTGTGGCCGACTTCTCGGAGGGTTCATGGTTGAACAGCAGGGGCCCCTTGCCCCCGCCGCCTAAGACCCTCCTGGCGCTCTGGTCGGGCCCTCAATACTTTTATAGGTATACGATGCTCTTCACTCGGCGGCAGATAGAAACAGATAGCGAAAAGTGATCTGAAATAAACTGTTTTCACGTGGTGGTCACGACTCTCAACATTGAGGAAAACGACGCGAGGAGGTGGTACAAATAATCTTATTATTATTTCAAAACTGGGCACTTAAGAGGAATCGGCGGAGGCAGGTGTGTGCATTCTGATTACTTACGATTTTTGTTTTTTCCAAGCGATTACTGGGACCTAGACTCTGGACTGTACTATACTGGGATCTCACATGGACTTCTTGAGAGAATTTGAAAACTTATGTTGCACTTTTTTATTTCATTTACCAACCCTCATGTACGTTCACAAACACTTAACGGTTAATAATCCACCGTTATTACACAATAATGTTCGAAATATCATAAATTTTAGAAAATTAAACAAAATTGGCAGACATGACGCTTCACTTTCCCGCCAAGAAGTCCAAGTATTTAGTTATCGATGAAACTATTCATAAAACCAGAATTACAATATGTGTCGGAACCCCTAATACTTTTTTATATAACAACTTTTTATCGCAGTAACGTTTCATCGAACTATGTATTCGCCTGTTTAATATACATTGTATTGTATTCTATATTTAGTAAGAAACAAAAATAACCCCAACCTAACCAAAAAAGCGAAATAAGAAAATATATCATGAAATAATTCATTACATATATTACATTAGGATATCGTAATTTCGATGTACATTGATTTATTGAAGTAAAAATTGTTTTGGAAACTGCAACTTATGATTAAACAAAAATATGGGTCTCAAAACTTCGACGTAACATTATTTCTATAAATGCATATATCGCACATGAATAAAAATTAAGATGAACTTTTGGACATAACTAATATTCGAGGAAATGCGATGTAAACTAATTCTAGAATGAGTTAAATATTGTAAAACAAGTTATGCGAATCATTTTATTGGTATTCATAATCGTTGAAACGAAATGCGACAAAATGATGTATTCCCGGTAATATTTTTAGACATATTCGTGATATTTAATTTTAGTTTTTTTCGTGCGCTCGTAGCTCTGCGGTGCTCGGTGGTCGGAAACGATCGCCGAAGTACAGCAGAGATTACAGAGGTCAGTCCTTGGATGGGTGAGCGTTTGTGTGGGATTTGATATCGAGCGCTTCCGTGCTTCGGAAGGCACGTTAAGCGGTTAGTCCCGGTTATCACTAAATGTGTGAGAGGAGGCTCGTGCTCAGTAGTGGGACGTTAATGGGCTGTGATGATGATGCATGCCGCGGTGACTTGTAAGTAAAACAGCACTTAGCTTATAAATATTAACTATATTTGTTATGTTAATTTTTGGTGACTGTTTTGTTAGTCGCCCTAAATGTAATAAATAAATAATATTTAAAGTAAAACAGAATTATCATCAATCAGTTCAAATTCTAGAAAGGTTACTTTTTCCTCAATTAACTTGTAATAAAGCAGATTTCATAACATTTTGTAAATTTCATTAGGCGCTTATCGCTATAACGAGTAAGTTTAAAATTTCGCATTCTTAATAGAATAGTAACTTCACTCAAAGAAGACGATTTTTGGAACATCACAAAAGATCTTCTAAAGAATACTTGTGCTACTTGTAAGCGTATTAAATTGATACTGATTTATTAATTAGTAATTCTGCTTGTGTTTTAAACTTTTGATTAACACTGATTCGATCTCAGAAAGAAATAGAAAGACTGTATAAGTACGTAACTCAAACCTGACCTATCTATTAATGGGTCGATGTTTTTTTAAGCATGCGATTTGTGCAGAACAGTATACAAGACTAACTCACAACTTTTTTCCAAAAATGTGTCTCGTTATAGTGACCCAATCCTGGCTGATGGTAATCGATGCATCCCAGGCAAATAAGAGCTCTTCATATCATGGCAAAAGCCGAAATGAGTTTCTTGAGGCATTCTTCTCAATCTCTCAGCCTTTTGGAAGCCACGTTAGAGACACCGACAGACTGACTGACTGACGGACAATCCCCTCCCTCCTTTAGAATCACGACAGGCTGACTGACAGATCCCCCCGATAAGAGTCACCGACAGACTGACAAATCTTGAGAAAAAATCACAACAGACAGATAAACCGACAAACTTTGACAAAATCTCTTTTATTTTAGTTTAATTCGATAATTAGAGTTTTCGTTTTGTTTGTAAAAATTTGACGAATCTAAATGATCCTGTTGATCTTAAAGACAACAAAGTTTTTTTTATTTTGCTATTTTTATTTTAAAGCACGATAACAAGCGCTACCGTCTTATCTTATCTTATCGCGGGGGCCACAGACTTACCGTGGCGCACTTTGACCCTTATGTCGGATCTTTTGTGCATCCCCTTGCCTTTCACTCCAAATCTCCAAATATTGTTACCATCATCTTTATGACAGTCTTTACAGATTAGAGCCCATAGTCCCTTGGTTGTGGGTAGGCCACCCCCAGGAGACCCATTCGGCAAACAGCCTACGAGTCACAGGTACACAGCAGGTATCCATAGACTAAGCGCTACCATACTCGACGACCTCCATAAATACTGTTTCACACCGCGCTTAAAAACTGCGGTAGACACATGCGCTGGCAGAAATTACAAACCGAATGGTCTTACAGAGGAACGACTTAAATTTCTTGATTCTACTGGTGGCAGTTACTGAACGTGGTCACTGTAACGGCGTAACGATCCATATACATAGATTAATTATAGTTACACGGTGAAAGGAATAATATATAGTTTGGCGTGCTAATTACTCGTAATGTTATTTATCCACTGTATGAAGTGGAAAAACACATTCGTAATAAAGCATTTTTTCTGCTTCTTATAAATTATTTGGAAGCTACTTGATTCAGTCAAGGCGGTTTTTTTTGCTTTCCAGAAAAACAAAAAAAACTTGAGAGGTGTCAAGGGACACCCGGATGGAACGAAGTTCCTTTCGATTAATTAGTGAAGGAATTGTAATAAAATTTTAAAATGACATTAAAAAAAATATTTTATTTTTTTAAAAAACATGAAAAAAAAAATACAAACAAATCAATAAATCAAATAAAAAAACGCTTAAAAAGAGGAAACAAAAAGTTCCCGTACCGGGAATCGAACCCGAGCCTCCTGGGTGAAAGCCTATCCATATTAGACAGTGAAAAAGTGTCGTGACAACTTTTCTTAAGAGTTTTTTCCGTCTAGCCCCCTTTCACAACGCGCGATAAGGAACTTCGTTCCAGCAACCACCCTACAAGGAACTACCCTCCACGCTGGGAGGAGGGGGATAATGCCCCCGCATACCACACACCCGGTGTGTGTGGTTATGTCGGACTTGAACCGACTAAACCTCTCCCTGTAATAGCCTTTAGTATTGCTACTGTGGAAGCGACATCTGAAGCGGTCGGCACCTGGGGAGGCACGCAGCAGTCAAGGTAACGGGAATCCGGTGGATATAAGGTTCGAGATCTATGTCAAGGAAGTAAAATAAAATAAAACAAAATATACTTTATTGTCTTTAAGATCAACATGATCATTTAGATTCGTCAAACATTTACACAAAATGGAAATTCCATATATTTTTTTAACAACAGTGAAAGAGATATGAGCGGTAACATAATAATGGAGTAAAGCAAATGGGTTCTTTGTCAGAATTTGTCAGTTTATCTGTCTGTTGTGGTTTTCTCAAGATTTGTCAGTCAGCCTGTCGTGATTCTAAAGGAGGGAGGGGATTGTTCGTCAGTCAGACAGTCTGTCGGTGACTCTAACGAGGCTTCCAAAAGGCAACGAGATTGAGAAGAAGGCCTAAAGAAACTCATCTCGGCTTTTTTCAAATTATGTCTTAAGATCTAATTGAGAGTATATTGAGAAGATCTATGTTCGTCTGTGGGCTTGGAATTGAATGTGATAATCTCCAATCAGGCTCCCGCTCCGTGGCGGTGCTATATGATACCAGCCAAGAATAGTGTCACCTTCTCTAGTCTAACGGGAAGTCGTAAAAGTCGACCAAGAGAAATCCTATCGGATGATGGGCAACAGCATCATCCTGCGTACTGGCTGGAACTGCTATTACCGATTCGTCTGCCCAGCGTGCTGATTATGGGCAAATGCCCCCAATTTATTGCAAATTATTGGGGAGGCTAATGTTCAGCAGTTGACCGACATGATGATACTAAGACCCTCGCTCTAGTAAAGTGGCGCTTCGAGATTTGAGTAACGTTCATAAGTTAAGTATGACAAAGCGCTGAGGAAGCTGTTGCGTCTGTAGTGCCTTGGGAATGTTCGCTCAAGAGAGCTGCATCTATGATGCGATGTGCTGGAGGTTCATTTGTGAGGCACTGGATGAGCCATCATGTGCCTGTTGTGTGTTTTGTTTTAATGCTAAGTACCTACTAACATAGTCTACGTAAAATTCTCACTAACACAATATGGACATGTTCTGAACTAAACGCCATTTTTTTATAAGTGCTCCGTAATTAAGCTACTTATTTATTTTACATGTTGTTTATTTTTGTTCCTTTTATTTCAATTGTTTTTTTACACATGTCGTCTACTGTTGAATGTTTTTTCCTTATTTCGGACTGCTGGAAGAGATTCTTTTTGGAATAAGCAGCTCCATTGTACATTGTTGTTTAATTTTTGTTTCCTTTATATGTTTTGTGTGTACATACATTGTTAAATTATATTTTTCATAGAAGTACCCATTCATGCGTCCGATGACTGTTTCACGAAACATTTCCCCTAATCTTATCTCCACTGTACTGTTTCGATAAAATATAATATTTCGTTTAATAAAGATTAGGAACTCAATTGATTATTTTGTATTTTTTATTAAAATAAGTACAATCACATATTTTTATCTTCTGAGTGATAAATGCGATTATACTTAAATCCTAAATGTTGTTAGAGGCACTATTTGGGAGGCCTGCGAAAAACAGGAAGCTTGGACACACATTTACCAGCTTCCCGCCGCTCTGAGCAGATCATCGACGAGAGCGTAAAACAGCGATACTCAGTAGCAAGAAAAATATACAACAATGAAGAGTCTCTGGTTTAAATCCTGGATCTATGACTTTTCGATTTTATGTATGTAAGTATTGCTTGATCCGTTTCTCGGAAAGAACGTTAAGCCGTTGGTACGGGTGTATAGGGATCCTACCAAGAGCTAAGAAGACCAAGCCAACCTCACCTTTTTTTTTTTTTTTTTTTGATTTACGTCGGTAACAAAATGCATTTACGCACTGTCTCCAGGCCAAAGGGGGACCGAGAGAGGTGTGTGGGGCTCACCACCGGCAGACACGACCGCCAGCAGTAATACCCACTAAAAATCTTCCGACGACGCCCGCCGCTTGTTGAGAAAGAGGCGGGGTGTCAGTACCTGGGTTGCAGCTCTGACACCCCGCCCGCGGCCAACGTCCCCCGGACCAAAACCGGGAGGACCTCCTCAGAGAGACGCAGTGGACGCGCCCCTCCTACCTCCTTGTGCGACCATAGCGTGTTTGGCCGACTTCTCGAAGGGTCCATGGTTAGACAGCAGGGCCCCCCTGCCCCAGCTGCCTAAGACCCTCCTGGCGCTGCTTGACGGGCCCTCCTGGCCCGCCCGCTGCGCCCTCCACAGGTCCCTCTTAGTTTCCCACCCGGTAGTCAGTACTAAGGGCCCCCAGAGTCGCCAATCTCTGGGTGTTACCTTTTCCCTGGCGCCTCCTGCGCCCTACCGGGAGGTACTCAGCCCCCCCACCACGACAAGGTGGAGACCAGTCGGGGGGGAAGCCAACCTCACCTGCAAGTGGTGCACCTTCCGATCAACGGACGAGGCTCTGGTAAACATAACAGTGCCCGGTAAGCGGCAATTGGCTCGCCACCTATTACGTGGGGCCAAATATATAATTGGCGAAGTGAGGGCGTATAATTATATATGCCTCTGCCTACCCCTTCGGGGAAAAAGGCGTGAATGTATGTATGATGTGTACTTCTGGTTGCACAGGTCAGACGGCAGTCGCTATATAAACTTCAAAAACTTTTTATTCTATAAACTATTACATACCTAGTACTTGAAAACGTCAAAATTTTATTATAGATATAAAAATATATATATATATATATGTAATAATGTATATAATAATAAAATAATTATACTGAAATCACGAAGCTTAGATTCACTTGCAACCAAACAATTAAAAATATAAAAAAATATTTAAGTGTAAGTGAATCAAGTGCCAGTTCCGAGCCACCGCTCTGTAAGAAGAACTGGCAAGAAACTCACAGGGTCACAGGCTATGTGCTCTTTTACATTATCAATTGGTTAGTTACAATCTTCATTTGTCTGTGACGCTAAACAATGCAATATAATATAACATTAACAATATTCATGTTTTAAGTAATTCATATTAGAATAGCCTGTATGAAACGGCGGTTTAATCCCAAGCATTTTTATCAGCCATTTAGTCTTTGATAGAATAGTATCCATTTCAAGACAGCTTGCGTTTTATTGTTATCGTTGCAAGTCTGTTCGCAGTCACCGCGACCCCGGGAAATATTTGGGTCTCAAAGGACCATATTAGGGTCATTGTAGAAGACACACTCACCTGCTCCACCTACAGCGGAAGACAGTAATGTTAAAATTAAAAATGCTTATTTGCATATATGGTGCATGCTACTGGGAAGGAGGTTGGAAGGAGGCCTTCCTCTACTACGTTTACTGGTTCTTGGTCGCCATATTATATTTCGTGTTCAAAATAAATGACTCATAAAATCCAATTCAAGGATAGTAAAGAATTTTGCGCAAATATTTTTTTAAAAATACCTACTACAATTACAATTTTGCAAGCTATTTCAGTATGAATTACCAACTGTTATTACTACTATCGTGTGATAATTATGATAATAATAATAATAATAATAATAACTTTATTCGTCACCACAGGTTAATTAAGTTGGTACAGGTTTATACAATGTGTCTCCATGATGTATCTTATAAGACAGACGAAAAGTGGTTTATAGAAGAACAAGACTGTGTCAAGACTACTTACATTATTAATAGACTTCAGTAATTATACAATAAATTTTGGAATCTCAATATTTCAATGAACAATAATATAAAAATTTATCTTTTGAAGCAATGTCAATATAAATTAAATTAATGTCAATATATAATAAATTAATGTCAATTTTCTCTAGTCATGTTGGTAATTAAATAAATTAAGCAGTATTAACAATAATTAATTTTCAAAAAGCAATAATAACAATTAAATCTCAATAAACAAAGTCAGTATACACTAAACGATTAGATATTTGGGTCCATAAGGTATTCTTGAATATTATAATAGCACTTATCCAATAGAAGTGCAGTCAAAATAGTCTTAAATTTTTTTAAAGTACAGCTAGATATTGTTTCGGGTAATTTATTAAACAGTTTTGGTGCCATCTCAATCACACTTTTTTTCATAAGTGCAGTCTTACACAAATTAAAAATGATTTTTGGTTTCCTCGGGCGAAGATTTCTATCAGGCAATACTTTTAGTTCAAATAAATCTGGATTACACTTTACAAAAACACAACATTCCAGTATGTAAAGACAGGGCAGTGATAACAGTCTTAAAGTTCTGAAGTAAGGCTGGCAGCTGTCTGTCGGCTTAAGGCCACAAACAGCTCTTAAACATTGTTTTTGTGCGCGGAATAACGTTTCTCTATATGTAGAATTTCCCCAAAATATTATACCATAGCGCAAAGTAGATGACACAAATCCGTGATATGCAGTTATAACTGTATTACGGTTTGCTACTTTAGCAAGTTTGTACAGTGCATATGAAAACTTGTATAATTTTTTGCATACATCTTGGGAATGGGTCTTCCAGGACATGTTACTATCCACCTGGATACCTAAAAATTTTGTAACAGTTGTCTCACATATTTTATTATTTTTATAATTTACTGATACAATTGGAATGTTTTTTCTTTGATTAAATTGCATTAGGAGGGTTTTTTCTAAATTCACTTTTAAATTATTTGATGTCAACCATTTTATTATATTATGAAGCGTTAAATTAATGTCATTTTCATAGTTTTTCATATCTTCAGATTTTATAAAAACAGTACTATCATCAGCGAAAAGTATCATGGGATGTAAGCTAGATTGAATAATGTCATTAATGTAAATAATAAATAATAATGGGCCTAAAACACTACCTTGTGGTACCCCAAACTGAATAATTCTATGGTCCGATACATATTTTTTTTCGAACTTCGTGGACATACAAATTTGAGATAATTCGATGCGTTGCTCTCTATTATGAAGGTAAGATCTAATTAGGCTGTGGGCGTTACCACGAATGCCATAACTGTCCAACTTCACTAATAATAAGTCATGATCTACATGATCGAATGCTTTTTTCATGTCCATGAATATGGCACATGATGGTATTCCTCTATCCAGACTAAGAATCACCTTTTTTACCAGGTCATAGATTGCTACATTTATTGACGTGTTTTTGCGAAAACCCTTTTGTTCTTTATTTAGTATTTTGTTTTTTTCGAAAAAATCATAGAGATTCTTTTGAATTATTTTTTCAAAGATTTTAGAGAAAACCGGCAGCAAGGCTATAGGTCTATAGTTTTTTATGTCCTCCTTATCGCCTTTTTTAAATAAAGGTTTCACAATAGCAACTTTCAATTTGTCTGGATATATGCCTGTCGTAAAACTTAAGTTAATAATGTGACTAAGCGGGAAGGCGATAGCCCTACCGACATATTTTATTACACGTGTACATATATCATCACAACCAACACTATCGGTGTTTCGCAAAGACCTTACCGTATTTAATATATCATCGGGTGTTGTGGGACCTAAGAAAATTGATTTTAAGCTACACTCCACTTTTGACCTATCATAACATGCTTTTATAGATTCTCCAGCACTGTCAATAAAAAAGTTATTAAAAGAGTTGGCAATGTCTCTAGGTTCGGTTATGCATCCATTGTTGGTTTTTATTTTAAGTATGGATTGCCTTGGCATTTCACATTTCACATTATTTATTACCGACCATGTCGCTTTTGTCTTATTCTTTGATGTATTAATGTATTTAGCATTTTGTGATCGTTGAGCAAGTTTAATAATTCTTTTAAGTCTTACAGAGTATCTCTTAAACATTACTTTACTTTCTTCATTCTTTTTTAATCTGCTGAACCAAAGAAACTCTCTTTTCTTTTTACAGCATACCCTCAGCCCATTTGACATCCATTTTTGTTTTTTGATTAGCACGTGTTTTTTAATGATCCTATAGGGAAAACACTGTTCATATAAACATTTAAAGATATCTATAAAGGAGTCGTATGCTATGTTTGGGTTATCAGAAATCAAAGTGTCATGAAAAGTCAAACTTTCAATGTATCGTTTAAATTTCTCTAAGTTCTCTTCGCTAAAATTTCTACGTTTAATGTACCATGACTTCAAATTACATGTCTTTTTAACCGGACATGTTAAGATTTGTGCCGTGTGATCTGATAGTCCAGTCTCAACCACTTCGCCCTTAGAGCCCTTAATGTTATGTGCAAAGTTGTCAAGGCAAGTTCCGCTCGCTTTTCTTGTTGGCTGTTTAATTTCTAGCTTTAAATTATGGCTTAATAAATGATAGCAAAAGTCATTACTTTTTGGTGTATCCTTGAGAATATCGATGTTGAAATCACCACAAATAACAACCTTCTTATTTTTCATTTTACACACTAAATTCATAACGCTTTCAAGAGTACGATGGAAAATGTCTAAACTTAATTTATCAGTGTTTGGGGTTCTATATATACATACAACAAACATGTCATGGTCACACAGTTCAATACCACAACATTCAGTCACACATTCGACAGTACATTCTTTAATATTACCTAATATCTTTGATTTAAGACCTTTTCTTACTAAGATGCATGCTCCGCCCCTTTTTTTATTCCTTGAAAAACTAGTTGCTAATGTAAAGTTTGTTAAAGTTAAGTAATCTTCAATCTCAGATGTCATATTATGTTCGGTTATACAAATAATATCAATTGATTTCTTTTGTCTCTTAAATTCATCCAAATGTATCGCCAGTTCATCACTCTTACTTATCAGTCCTGAGATGTTTTGATGTAGTATATTTAAATAATTGTAACTAAAGAAAAAACTGATCCTCCTGTGAGGTGTTCGTCATTTGTCTAGGGTTTTCATGTTGTATAGCATTATTCTGTTTATTTTGTATTATCGTCACTAACCCCGCAACACTTTGCAATACAGTTTTAACTCCATTGTTTGTTATCTTTCCTGAGAGCGAAGAAAACATATCAAATGTTAAGTTCCGATTGGAATCGATTATATTGCCATATTTAGTAGTCATCATATCCTCGTTAAGTAGCTTATTAAAAACCTCCACTCTGTAGTTATATAACGGCCTACCACATATGTATGTAGGGACAATAACTATAATGTTTGTATTTGTAATTTCTCGCAATTTCATATTAATGGCAGTTACTATCCTTGTGTAGTCCTGTGATACATTAAAGTCCGTTTCACCAATAATGACAATACAAAAATCTTCCTTAGAGTAATCCTTCAATTTGACATCCACATCCCTTAACAGAGTCTCAATGCCGACGTTCGCAGTGATGTAATGACAGAGCTGATAGTCATTGAGAGTAGCAATATTTTTAATATTTTGGAGAATTTTATATCGTCTACTACTTGATATAATACATAACTTTCCTGTTCTTTTTGTTTTAGTAGGTTCATTTTCATTGTGTTCTTTTTTTGATTTTTGTGTCCTTTGTTTAGTGTTGGATAATAATTCGGTTTCTATGGAGTTTTTGCAGGATGGGGTTTCCAAATTACTAATGTCTAGTTTACGTGTTAGTACACAAATTTCTTCATTCAAGATTACTATTTCCTCGCACGCTCTTGCATAATCTTCCTCTAAATTAGTTATTATATTCTGTAAGTAGGTTAGTTTAGGTATTTTTCCTTCTGTATTAGCTGTATACAAGTTTCCAATATGGTTGGGAGTCTGTGCTAGGGGTGTAGTACACAGATCGTACGCTGTTATGGCCGATCGTCTTTGTTTGAGTTTTCTCGAAGGTGGTTTATGACAGATAACTTCCAAAAGTTGAATTTTGTTTGTAAGTTTCGTTATTTCTTTTTGGAAGATCATATTTTCTAAAATAGTATTTTCTAATTCTTTTTGAGTGCTAGCAAGCATAGACGTAAGGTCATTGATTTTAAGTTTCAATTGCTGTGTTTCCTGTTACAAGTCATTTCGGCACTTCTAGAGAGCATGTCATAGTTTGATTCGTTACTGTGACCCTCATCGTCCGATGCTATCGGTGTGTACAATGTTAATTCTTCAGGAGAAGCAGATGATTCCTTAGATGTGGTAGCCCGGTCTGGATTTGAAAATTCTTCAATTAGGGCGGATGTATGATTCGACGATGCGTTATTTCTAGATTTAAATGAAATTATGGAATTAGTTTTCTTTCGTAACGTGATCTTAGAAGGTGAATTTAACTGTTTTGGCTTCCGAATACATGATTTACATCTCCATTTTTGCTTTGCTTCGGGTTTCATTAATTGATATAATTTTTCTGAGAAACCGGCACAGTCGAATTCATAAACATTATCACATCCAGTACATTTTAGTGTGTCTTTGATGCCAATTATATTCTTACATTTATAACATGAAACTTTGTTTAGGCCCTCTGGTGTTGAAGTTTTGTGTCCATTCCTTTTACTGGAAATACTATTTTTTGTCATCGTAACAACTTGTTTTTATATTCTAACCAAGTCTGTTGATGTCTGAAATACTTCGATTAATCACAAAAAGTATTCAATAAATCGCGGGGTTTGAACTCACAACACTCGCCTCTATGCCTCAGTACTTATCCACTACACCAAAGCTCGATAAGTTGAGCGGGCGAAATATATTGTTAGGTGTTACGGATGCAATATGCGTTAAGGTCACGTAAAGTGTGTACGGTAATTTGAAATCTAACTAATCACAGTCACCAGCACTTTATGTTTTTATCAACGTAACTTTTTGTTTTTGCTATTAATTTCACTGAATTTATATGTGTGTTTCAAATTACATAAATATTTTCCTTTGTTTGTTTGTACAACGTTTCGGTAACTTGTTATTTCTTTTTATTTAAGCAGCACTTGAAGCCCAACATTAGTTCAATTTTTATACAATTCACTGTTAGCTTTTTCACTCACCAACATTTTCACGTATTAATTATACAATAAAGACAACTTTTGTTCACTTTTTGTTCGAAAATGTTCACCAATGCAATTTTAAAAAACAAATTGTGTGTAGATATGTGTGTAGATAAATATGTTGTGTAGAGTTTGATTAAAATTATAATTTTCCTTTTGCTTACCTGACAGTGTCATCTATAGACATCAGGCACAACTAAATGAAACTATGAAATGCTTTTCAAAGCATCTCACGAGAGAAGAGTTTAGTAAGGTGGTCATAGATGTCACTGTTTCCAACACAGTTAACAAAATTTTGTAATCATCTTCTGCATACTGCAAGAAATTAATATAGTTTACTTCTTGCTTATAAAAATATTGTTTTCACAGCGCTACCTATATACCATAAGCATAACTAACTAGAAATATCTCTTAGGCGTGCTTAAAGAAAAATCCATAACAGTTTATTAAAGTGGATATAGGTGTCGCTGTATTCAATAAATGTCATCACACTTTTTTATTAGTTGTTTTTGTAATTTTGTGATATAGTATTATTCAATTTTCCTGTTTTTGTCTGTGGCAGGTATGACATTACAGTTTCTCATAAACATCAAACAACAATCTGTAACTGAATTAAACTGGAAAATTTGAAAAGTCGTCATATTTATCTAGTTTGATACTATAAATCTGTAGACAGTCTTTATTTTTGAAGTGTATACTGCCTTTATGTCTAAGTTTGCTCCTAAAATAAAACAACAACAATGTTGTCTCCAAAAAGTCTCACCCAATCCATACGCAACGTTGCAACGTGACGTCACAACACGTGAAGACTTTGACGTCAGAGTGTGACGTACGCAGTAATCTAAGTATCTACGTCACATTATTGCGAAATCCATTAGCGTTTGCCAAAAAGACGCGTTCACGGCCATAATTGCGACCTTACTCGAGCGAGGACACAACCTTGGACCAAGGTTGGTTTTGACACTCAAGGATTTTCATACAAACTGATATTTCTCTATGAAATTGAAACTTTGGCCTTGTTTCGAACTAATTCTTTATCTTGGGATCATTTGTTAACGTTTCCGCAGTTTGGAATTAAAGATTCATATAAAATAAAAGATTCACATAGTATGTTGCTAGATGGCGCTGATTGGCTTACGTTAGCATTCTCATTATTATTTAAGAAAAACTGTCTTTTAAGTTTACACAATTAATTCACAGAACAAATTGTTATAATGAGATAAATGCAAAAGGATATAAGAACGCTATTTAGAATAAGATAGATTGTGGGAAAGTGATAAAGGCTATTTATGTACCGTATTGTACTCGGGTAAAACTGCTTGTTTAAAAAAAATTATAGGGTATGGTATAAATTATAGAAGCAAAAGGTGTTTTTAAACAGATTAGTCTACTTAATAATGCTGTTAGGTCAGATTACGGCGGCTGCCAGCTGTCCGAAATTCTCCGGATTTGTCCTAGTTTGAAGAGCGTCCGGGAGCCGGTAGGGGATTTTAAAAAAGATCCTTTTGTTGTCAGGGAAAAACTAATTTTTAACGATAAACGATAAATTGAAATATATTCCGGTTAAAAATTAATGAAAAATAACCCAACAACCAATTATTAATTATAATGAAATTTTATAGAGGTGACGGGGAATATCCACAATTCGCCCAAATGTCCGGAATTTTGTCGTGTTTATCTGGCGTCGGCAATTTAGGTGAAAGCAGCTGGTGCCTGACTAACTATAACCTATTATCACAAGTACATGCATTACAATAAGTAGACTTATATATTCGCAGTTAAGTAGATATATACTTACGTAACTACGTAAGCAATGACAAGAGTTTCGATAATGTAATATCATCACAACTTTGCTACATATTGATTATACCTACATACACGTAATAGCGTTATCTAGACCTTCATGGCAAGGCCGACCCTGGCAAAGGACGTGGCCTCAGCATTGACATTGGCACCGAGGTCGCATTAAATGGCGAATATTACGTACGCGAATGACGTAGAAATGATGAGTAGCAAAGTGCGTCATCATTATCATACATGAAAAGTAAAGGAAATGAGTTGTTCCATAGTTCATTATATATATTAAACATGATTCCAATGAATAATGTAGGAATTAATAGTTGCCTCAAATTAAAATATACAATATACTTAGTTTGCAAAAATTTGTCATAATTAATGAGAAAGTTTCTTACTCCTACAGTTAAATGCTAGCAATCTTGCAGTACTACTGTGTACCGTGTGATGAGTTTAGGCGCTTACTGTGACATTGAAGATTAGCTGTTCAGCCCCTAGAGTTTATCATGTCAGCATAAGTTACTCGCTGACTAAAGGTATGTAGGAGGTCTCTGGCACTCTTTGGGTAGTAGCGACGTCTAACGTTTGTTAGCGCAATGTGAACTCATAACTGAATCCATCAATTCATTAGGAGAATTTTCATGTATTGCTTCATCGTCATTATCTCAGCACCTTAACGTCGCACTACTAAGCACAGGCTTTGACGATTCAAGGTGAGTGGGATTCGAGCCTTCTCCACCACAAGGACTCTATGCGGATCAGTGTAGGCAGGTGTGTGGTGTTCCTGTTTTAAGCTGCCATATAAGGCTCAACATGCACTGTTTATACACTGCTTATTCACAGCAATCGAAACCTTGAATTAAGACGAATAGGGCTGGAAACCCCTTAAGTTTGTTGTGTGTTGTTTGTTCCCAACAGTATTTCAAAGATTTGTTTGCTTGTTACCTCTTTGATAGAATAATCTACCGAGAAACTCCGAATCAATCAGACAGAGCAGACGTACCTACGTCCTGCAAAAATTTAAAAATTTTAATACATTAAAATTTGAGATATAATAAAAAAAATTCATCTAATAAAATCCTAAGGCACTGTCCCCGCTATGTCGTAGTTGTGGAGACCAAGCGGAGTCTATGGAACACCTTTTTTTCATATGGAAAATCATCAAAGCACCTTCTCCCGCTGTGGGTGGAGCGGGAGGGTGTGTCAGACTTTTACTGACAAAAACCATCCATGTTCCTTCTTGATTCTGCTATGTCCCGGAGCAGCTGTATCTCTTTCGAACAGCCCCGCAACCATCAATGGAGCACCTGCTGTGTACCTATGTCTCTCTGGCTGCTTGCCGAATGAGTCTCTTGGAATATGGACTCCAAACTCTCAAGGCTTTTATAAACATTATGACCACAATATGCAAGCAAGGGGATGCCCAATTTCCTACCAAAGGGTTAAAGTGTGCCGCATGCAACCCTGTGGCCCAGTGATAAGACAAGATAATTAAAATAACACGTTTATAACCATCCATTTATTTAAAAGTAACATTTAAAAAATATTATACAAAATTACAAGTTGTGAGTATAAAATTATAGAATCGAAATGGTAACTAAAAACTATCACATTTATTTTTATTACTTTATAATTAATTTCGTAATCTAAAAGAATATAAAGTTAAGTAGAATTAGGAATCAAAAAGAATAAATCATAAATTATATGTAATAAATAAATAATATCTAAAAATATTCACAATAAAAAGACACTTATTATATATAATATCAACTTAGATAACATTATTACACTCCTTGATATTTTTACCATCGATAAAATTTTACTAAGCGCTCTTAGGGCGTAACAATCACTAAAGTAAAGCAGAGTTCGTAAAACCCTATCATCATCACATCACATTATCCCGGTTGCCCTAGACTTAAGCTTAGGGCCCAGGGTCTGCTCACTGGTTCAACCAGATTTGGCTGAATTTCAGTTATTATACAGAGCGACTGGCGTCTGACCTCCGCAACGAAGAGCCTCATTTTTTGGTCAAAGCAGTTGTCAGGATGTTAGAAGGCACTGACTTTCTAATAACAACTGCTATAGATGTTCATGACAGCCGGGACCGACGGCTTAACGTGCTTTCTGAGGCACAATCTTCGAAAAGTCTCTAAAGGATTTTTTTTGAATTCCATTTTTTATTTAGTTAATACTATATTACTTATTTTTATTACATCTACTTACAATAAGTATTTTGATCATTTATCTTATTACTTAAGTATTATCGTAAATATAATATTATAACATAATAGCTATGGCAGTGATAATTTATTAAATGATATTAAAATGACATTTTATTGCATTCAAAATGCTATCTATAACCTACAAGTATATATATTTTCTTAGTATAAATATGTTATCTTCATAAAAATAATAGTTACATCATTTCAAATTTATGAAAAAACTTTTTATTAAATTATTTATTTATAATTACGGTATTTATTTCGTACATTTCACATACAAAAATATATTAAAAAAAGGTAAAACTATTTTAATTGACCCTAGCATGACAAATTCAAGTAAGAAATTATATTGTTACTTTCTTAATTGAACATACTTATTTATATAAAAAAAAAAAACAAAAAGTATAATAAATCTCACAGTTTAATACTTTTTATAATACTTTATTTCTATAAAAGTAATAATTTGTGAAATTGTTTATGTTTAAATGATTTTATAAATTATTCCTTACAATTACGAGTATACAAATAAATCTTACAAAGGGTGTAAAGGGTTCCTATCAAGATCTTAGGAGCCCAAGCCAACCTCACCTGCAAGTGGTGCACACTGGCGAACATTAACGTCCCCGGTAAGCGGCAATAGACTTGCCACCTATTACGTGGACCCTACATTGTAATTAGCGAAATGTAGGCGTTTCGAATGTATCTTACAATTTATTGTTTGCGCCAAAAATATGTCTAAAAATTTTCAATGTACATGAAGCTAATGTGATTGATGAATCGCAAAAAAGTAATTGGTAGGCATATTTTTGACGATGGCTGTACATTTTGTAACTAACGGGAGAATAACCCAACCTTGGACTTCTTGGCGGGAAAGTGAAGCGTCATGTCTGCAGTTTTGTTTCATTTTCTAAAATTTGTGATATTTCGAACATTAATGTGTAATAACGGTGGATTATTAACCGTTAAGTGTTTGTGAACGTACGGAGTGTTGGAAATGAAACATAATAGTGCTACATCACTTTTCAAATTTTCTCAAGAAGTCCATGTGAGATCTCAATATAGTCCCACATCTCTACTGAGGACTCAAGAGGCTTAAGGGAGGGAATCTCATTTAACATTTATCATCTTTATCACCACTCATTCTCATTTACTATAATTTATATGATATACATTTATCTCTTACTTAACACTGGCTAAATGTGCAAACCGCACGAAGCCATAATTTAAAACAAAAACCCAACCTTGACGAGTCATTTTCCCCTTCTTTTACAAGCATGCTCTTGCCAGCAGTGATTGGCGCTTTCGTTTATAATTCAAGCCTTTTCATTCAGAAACATCCTAACCGCCATATTGCATATTTTAAAGACGAGGGTTTCTTTGAAATATTTATTAAAATATTTATAGCATCAATTTGAAATTTTTACTAAATGGTATAACAGCACCTCCTTATTAATTCAAATAAGGACTTAAAGGCTTTACTTAGGCTTACTTGACTCAGTACTATAAAATCACATACATGTGTTGGGACCTCGTTTCTGCTTGAAATGGCTCGAATATTGGCGTTCATAAGAGCTTCATTTAGCCAAACGTTAATAATAGATTTTGAATTTGATTTCACATGACGCCATCTAGACGTAAACTAAGCAGAGTTTGCGTTATGGATACTACCATTTTAAGGCAGCGAATAATCAAAGTAAAGTAAGCGAATAGATTTTGCATGAATGCGTATTATGTAATCAATTTGTATTTCCAGCCCAAGTTATATATAGTGCGTTTGTATGACTTAAATAATGAACGCATTTTTTTTAAATTACCTATTTTTTAAAGGTTGTCTTTAGGTATTTTCTTCAATGATTGATTAATAAGTATGTATCTATAATTTTTCATAGCTTTGTTCGAATTTTGTTCTATATAGAAAACTTTTAAACTAAGAAAAGAGAGCCTACTTATATTAACGAAACTTCATTGTACCCATCCCTTTCACTCGATAAAGACATATCTAAAGAGTGAAAGAGACAGGAATAACGAAGTTTCGTTTTCGTTGAATTAGAGTAAGCCCTCAGGTATGAGAAGACGATCGACGATCAAACGATCTGATGGCAAGTGACAAACCTGACTATATAATTTAATAGGAAGTAATTAATTGAGGCACTGCACTGGGTATATGACTCCAAGACATCAGTTGTTAAGTTATAAGCAAGGATGCACTGACCAACTTTCTATCAAATAGACAGCGTGCTAGAAACGCTATCTTGTGGTATAAAATAGAAGCTAAGACCTTAGAAGACCTCCTTGTGGAAGGTAAACCCGAACTGGTCACACTTGCCCCTAAACACCCGAGCACGGTCGCCTTCCCTTTGTTCTGGTCCTGCAGTTGTTTGAAGACCTTATACCAGTTAGGGCAGACAGCTGAGGCTTCAAGCGCTGTGTGAGATGTATATGAAGATTGATTAAGATTTTTTCATAGGGTGACTTTCCATAAGGTAGGCAACCTGCCTGAGAGCCACTTTATGATGGTAAAAAGTATTTTTTTCATTGAATGAACTGAGCACTTTAAGAAAAATAGACCGCATGTCTTGGACCGCCATCTTGTGTTATTAAAAAAAAGAGGAAACCTCAGAAGACCTCCTTGCGGAAGTTAAACCCGAACTGGTCGCACTTGACCCTCAAAACCCGAGCCAGTTGCGGAGGCCCGCAGTAGAAGACCGTCACCTTCCCTTTGTTCTGGTCCTGCAGTTGTTTGAAGACCTTGTCCCAGTTGGGGCGGCCAGCGTTAGTGCGGGTCTTCAAGCCGGTGATTAGGTCTCGTTTTTCCTGCAATTCAAATAAGAATACCATTATCCCCTTTTGATAATAGCAACTTTTAACAGTCTTCAAAACGTGATTGTGAAATTTTAATCTGTTATCCATAAGAAGTCCCACGATTTCGGGCTTCGGTAACTTGTACAATAGTTACATCTCCAATTCTAACCTCAGGATTAAAACTATTGATATTATTTATCTGACCTGACGGTCATACCAGTACGAGAAACTTTAACTTGGTGGGATTTAAAACTAAACAGTTTTTACCAGACAACATGCTAATTTGCTTTAAATCTTTATTGATACGATAAGACCAACAGACTCTAGTGTTTCATTTGGTTTAAAATATATGTAAACCTGTAGATCGTCTGCATAAACGTGAAAATTACAGTTTTGAATACATTTCGTTAAATCAGCACTGTATATTATAAAAAGAACTGGTTCCAAAATAGAGCCCTGTGGGACGCCTCGAGTTAATAGAACATCATTTGAGGATGATTTCACTCTTGTTTCGTTATAAATTTTTACCTGTTAAGACCTGCCACTGAGTTTCGCCTAAAGAATGAATCAATAACTAAGTCTAATCAATAAGTCTAAGTACTTTTCAATAAGTCCAAAGAATTAATCATCATCCTCAACTCTGTTCATCACCGTTTTGAAACTGAACATCGGCCTCCATTCACGAACCAAGGTGAGAGGGTTTCAGATCATAATATAAGGCCAGTATGAGGGGGCCAGGAACTAAGCTACAACGACGTAAAAGGGAGGGGTCCACCAACATTGACACTGAACGAGGTCCCATTACCTCAGTCCCCTTCTACGACACTCTCGGCCAAGAAAGTATGGGAGATGGGGGGTGGTGGGGTTCGTTTGGATTAAACTATATGCTCCTATATTTGGCTTAGTTTGTATTACGGGACATTACGAAAAAGTAACGCACATTATGTTCAAGCAAGAAATCTGTGTTTGCATTCCTGTGGTATTCAGCTCCTAATGCAGCTTGCTCACAACCAGCCAGCATAAATACTATCATGAATGTAGCGTGTTATTGGAGAATATCGAAGACCGAGCAAAATTGAGACGGAAAAAATTAGATAAGGTCGGATATTGATGACGATGCGACGTTGGTGATCGCAGTTCCAGTCAGTAAGCAGGATGACGCTGCAGCCCATCATCCAAAAGGATTTCTCTTCGTCAACTCTTACGACTCCCCCTGATATGAGAGGAGTTGGCACTATTTAAGGCCGGTACCACACCGAATAACTTATCTTTATGAGCACATACATACATAAGGTCACGCCTCTTTCCCGTAGAGGTAGGCAGAGATCACATCCTGCCACTTGCTACGATCTTGGCACACACTTTTAGCTTTATTCACACTCATTAACCTCCTCATATACGCCTGTCGGTTATGGGTAGTTTTGACCTGCCCTTTCTCCAAAATTTTCTGAATTTCGTCATGGAAGGTGTTACGTGGTCTTCCCCTCCTAATACTTCATGAGTGGATGTATATTTATGCAGCGAATAGTCACCTTCTCGTGCAGCAGCTCGAGCGCTAGCTGCAGGCCCAGGGCGCGCATGTCGCAGCGCTGCAGCGCGCTAGTGATGTACATGTGCATCTCGAGGAAGCGCTCCCCGCCGCGCTCGGCCTGCTCCATCTCCAGCTGCGACAACAGCGACACGAACCACTCGAACGAGCGCTGCTCGCGGTTGATCCAGAAGAAGTCCACCTGGGGAGATACATTCTAATGTTATAACCAATATCCTATTAATATTATAAAGTGAAAGTTCGTATGTGTGGATGAATGTTTGTTACTCTTTCACGCGAAAACTACTGAACGGATTTGAACAAAATTTGGCACGCAGGTAGTTTATACCCTAGATCAGTGTTTCCCAACCTTATTTTCGTCGAGCCTCATGGGGTTAAAAATAGTATTTTCTGCCCCCCCCCCTTTAAATTTTGCAGTCTAATAAAACTCGCATTATTTCAAAAACATTTATTTGTTTTGTAACTTCTACAAAATTAAATCCATTTTTTTTAATCAACGTAATTTATAAGATCTTATAATAAGCGTACTATGAGAGAAAAATAGATAAATACTAATGAGATACTTAAGCTTGCATTCTCTGTACCAGTTGGTCGATCCTAGGTTCAGATTAATCATCGTGTAATACACCTTTATTATAACTTCCTGACTTATCCAATCGCATGCGCTTAAGTGATTCTGCTTTAGAAGAAAAAAACTCTTTCTACTTCGAAATCAGAGTCGGATGTTGCTGGTTAAACACAATAGTATGGTGTGTGATTAACACCACCACACACCATAGTGTTTACTTAACATATTTTATTAAATTTTCCTTTCGAAATCACAAACGTCTCGCGCCCCCCTTGACATACCTCTACGCCCCACCAGGGGGGCACGCCCCCCTGGTTGGGAAGTCCTGCCCTAGATTAACACATAATATACTTTTTATCCCGCTTTTCCCACGGGAACAGGAGCCACGCGGGTAACACCGCTGGGCGCTGCTAGTCTATTATAAACTAAACTAACCTTGACGATTTTCTTGCCCGTTCTTTTACGATCAAGCTTCCGCCCGCAGTGAATGGGCGCGCCAGTTTTTAAGTTTTGACGTTCAAAAGAGCTCTTTTGAGCTTAACTTGAATGAATGATTTTGATTTGATTTATTCTGCTGTTAGAACTGTAGAGAGGGGCTATCCATAAATGATGTCACACGTTAAGGGGGTATGAGGGGGTTGACGAAGTGTGACATGGTTTGACAAGGGGATGGGAGGGATCTTAAATTTCGTGACGTCACATTTCAAAATCCAGGTTTTATGAAAATTTTGAAACTGCTGTTTTGATGTAATTATTTCTTGCTGTACAATTGCAAAATATGTGACATCATACTAAGGAGAAGGGAGTCCTACATATGTGACCAGCTGTGACAAGGACGGAGGGGGGTCAAAAAGTTACGGAATTCGTGTGACGTAATTTTTTGCTGACCCCAGAGCAGATGGTACTCCCTACCAAAGAGAAGATCTTTCACCGGGCGGACGGTTCGGCCCGGGGGCTGCCGAGGATGTTGAGCGTGTACCAAGGGTTTTGGTGGTGTCCAGCTTTGTGTACGTACGCGAAAATGGGCGTGTGTGTGTGCGCCTCCTGGCCGCTGACGCTTGTGGCAGTGCTGCGAAGGGCGTTACGCCGATGTCATCATCCTAAATGCTTCTACATTGATGGTGGTAGACCTATCTACACCGACCGTGCTGAAACGTTTTGTCTATAGCAAGGTTGCTTTTCTAAGAGTGCATGTGTGCGAACACCGCGGGCATGTGAGCGTGCGGTGTTTACTTGCTCTTGCTGTGAATGCTTGCAAAAGTACTGCGAAGGGCGTGGCGTCGTGGTTACCTTCCTGAATGCTTCAACATTGTTAGCGTCGCATATATCGTATATGAGTCGACAGTTTGAGAACTTTTTGCAGTATGTGGTGCTGTGTAAGAGAGTTCGTCGAAAGCATTAGTGGTTGTTACCTTTCTGAGAGTGTCCCCGCTGTCGGTGTGCGGCGCCGTGTACGTATGAGCACACCGCGGGCATGTGTGCGTGCGTCTCCTCGCGGCGAGTGCCTGTAGCAGTGCGGCGAAGGGCGTGACGCCGATGCCGGCGGCGACCAGCGCGGCGTGCGACGCGCCCCAGATGTGCGACGAGGCCGCGCCGTATGGACCGTCCAGGTACACCTGGGGTGCGAACGAAACGCCCTACTTTAACTACTATTTTTTTCTTTCTTTTAATGAAATAAATAAAATAAATATTCTCTTACAATCACACCAATTATTTAGTTCCAAGATAAGTATCATTAAGAACTTGTGTTATGGATACTAAATAACGGATAAACATACATAAATACGTTTTTTTTTTTTTGTAAATACATACTTAAAATACATAGGAGAACACCCAGACCAGAACAAATATTCATGTTCATGCACACAAAGATTTGTCCTGTGTGGGAATCGAACCCACGACCTCTCGAGTGAAGTGCAGGTATACTGACCTCCACGCCATATCGGTCGTCAAATGAAATGAAATATAATTTATTTAGACATAAATACACATAAACAATAAACAGTATTCAAATCAGTAAACAATTTTTACACATAAGTTTACATATAATATGCCTAAAAAGGACTCCACTCAGCATGTGCTGCAGTGGAGGGCCACAACAGCGCTGGTCTTCCGTGGAGACCTTATAACTTTTAACTTTTAATTAATACCTTCGTGCGGTTTGCACATTTAGCCAGTGTCAAGTAAGAAGTCACATGGAAGTAGGTTGTAACAACAAATATATGAGGATATATAAGGATAGATACAATGTGACGCCCAGTAAGGGCATAGCAATATAACAAAGGACCTACTAAGTGCCTGCGTCCTAGGTGAATTACAAAAATTTAAGATATTAAAGAATAACAATATACTTATTCATTTATATAGATTAATTGTTTTTATCATCGAAAAATTCCTGCATATTATAATAGCATTTTTTAATTAAGAATGACTTTAAAGTTCAAGAGATATATTAATAACATATAAATTATGTCGAGGTAACATCACCTACAAGTGGTGCACCTGCCTAACAACGGATGAGGCTCTGGCGATTATAAAAGTTCCCGAAAAGCGGCAATAGGCTCGCCACAGGGGACCAACTATATAATTGGCGAAATGTGGGCATACATTATGCCTCTGTTTACCCCTTCGGGGAAACAGGCGTGATATAAATAATAAAATAATAATAATAAAACATTTATTAATTTATTGATTCAGGCGTTACTTTGCGGAAATCCATTGTGAGCAAGTGATGGATTAAAAATATCTTTGTAACAATTCCCGCGCTACTATAATTTCCCGAAAAATTTATGGCCAAAAAGTGGTACAACATTGATTCACTGGTAGTCCCCAAACTAGGTAATCCTGTCTCTTGGGGACTAGAATTTGAGATTTGCATAAATTTGAAATTATCAGCGTATATTATGTATGTATGTTGTCTCCAGTCGTCTCCGTTAGGATTAAACGACTTTAAGCTCTAATACATTTGCATAGGGGTGTAATGAAATATAGTTAGCCCAACTTCGATATAGGTATATCATTAAGAGCGCACTGGCAATTACAATACGGTTACTTGAGGAAATATTGGCTATTGTATTGTATTTTGATAGTAATATGGACCAAGAAGCTGATATGTCGGTGGGTTCGGAAACTTTAAATGACGGAACACCTCCAAATTATGTTTTTTCCCGAACTCGAAGTTTAAATGCCGATGATCTTAAAGTTTTCAAGGAGGAAATTAAAAATATGATACAGGAGTTATGGAGAGACCAGCAGCACGAAATTAAATATATATCACCTGCCTTAAATGACATAAAACTTACGATTTCCAATATAGAAACTAGTATTAACTTTTTATCGTCACAAAATACCGAAATGGCTAAAAAAATTACTGATTTGGAAAATAAAACAAAGGAAGATAAAAACTATATTACGATTTTGGAGGAAAAGATTGAAGGCATGCAGATGGGCTGGAGGAAATCTAATCTCGAAATAAAAAATGTTCCCAAAAGAACTGGCGAAACCAAGAACGATTTGGTCGAGATGGTTCTATGTCTATCCCACAACATTCAAGGTGATCTTAAAAAATCGGATATTAAGGATATTTATAGAGTGCAAGGGAAAAAAGCAACGCAGAACCCACCTATTATTGTAGAAACTACATCAACTTTAATCAGAAACGATTTCTTGAAATTATGTAAAACCTTTAATATTAAAACTAAGGCTAAACTGTGTGCGAAACACCTGGGTTTCCGGTCTTCTGAGGACACACCTGTCTTTGTTTCGGAACAGCTTACCGCGAGGGGATCCCGCCTTCACTTTCTTGCCAGGGACCTAGCCAAGTCGAGGCAGTATAAGTTCTGCTGGACCGCCTACGGTAGGGTATACGTACGAAAGTCAGAAAGTTCTCCAATAATATTCATTAAGTCGGAAGCTCAGGTGCACCAACTTTTAAGTGACGATTGACTGTTAAGGAGATTTTTCCTAAATTATGTTAGTCACTGCCAAATTCCATTTTTGTTTCATCTAGTTCCTAAAAGTCTTTTGCATATACATTTACGAACGGGTATATTCCAGTATACTTATCTTTGTTTTTATTATTATACACACACATACACAGGTACACCAACACATAAAGTAAAACTAGCCCAGAGAACAGTACACGGTGACAAAAGCATTTATATTTCTTTATCATATTCAAACATCCAGATCTACATATATACGAACACATCTTTACTCACTTACCCCACCCATACACCTGCAATAACTCTCTCATATATTAAAACACAAACAGTCATTTATGCATTGCCTATGCAAATAAAAAACTATATTAATATTGTACTTTTACAGAAGACCACACTCATGTTTTGCCTTATTTACCTCTGCTATTTAATATTGTCGTTACAGGTACTTTACCTACGACGTACATCTATGACAAACACTATCTCATACACTAATATCTGGTAGAATGGACGGTACAGTTGAAACAATAGATGAGTTGGATGCCTTGGAGGTGGCACGTTCTTTTGAATGTGACGTCTCTGAGCTTTGCAATTATGTTAATGTTAAGAAAAATGATTTTACTATGATTTCTCAAAACATACGTAGCATATACAAAAACTTAGATGACTTTTTACTGACTTTATCACCACTAAAGTTTGAATCAGACGTAATTACCCTGACCGAGTGCAGAATTGACTGCAACAAGCCTCTACCGCAACTCCATAACTACTTGTCATATTTCACAGAGTCGAAGCTAAATCAAAACGATGGAGTTGTCGTTTATGTAAAAAGTAACTTAAAACATAGAGTAAAAGAAATTAAACTTGCTCATGCGACTTGCCTTCAAATTAATGTACTGAATAACACTATTTTATGTATTTATCGTTCTCCATCTAATATTAATGCAGAGATTTTTATTAACTCCTTGAGTACTCACTTGGACTCCCTTGATTCTTGTAAAAGTATAATAATTGCAGGTGACATCAATATTAATATTACGATCAAGCCTGTAGAACCACCACAAGAGCTCAGAAATCGCATTAATTATATGAATATGCTGTCTGTGTATGGGTTACTGGCCGGTCATACAATTCCAACCAGAGAAAAAAATTGCTTAGACCACTTTATGCTAAAGATAAATAAAAAGAATTTCTGTGCCACCATAGCCGTTTTACACACCAGTACAACAGATCACTTTTCACCATTTCTCACAATCGGAAAATTAAAACACAATCTACCTGCATGCAAAACTAGAACCACAATAAACTTTGAAAATGCGTTTTTGGAATTAAAAACTAAAAATCTTACAGAATTACTATTTTGTGATAATCCTGACTTGGTTGTCCATGGTTTAATATTTCAGTTAATGGACACAATTAAAAATAACACTGAAATAACTAAAATACCAAAGAAAAATCGCAATATGAAGCCATGGATTACGCCTGGAATTCTTCGTTGCATACGTAATCGTAATAAACTACAAAAAAAAGTTAAAGATGAACCCTTTAATGAAATAAGTAAAATTACATATATACGATATAGAAATTACTGCAACAAACTTATAAAAAAATTGAAAAGACAGTATGAGAGAAAATTAATAAATAAATCAGTTAAAAATAACAAGTTATTGTGGAAGAACATTAAAAATATAACTTATACCCATAAAACTAAAAATGTATATTCAGAACTACTTACTATAAAATCTTCTCCAACTGCCTCTGCTGATTACGTTAATAACTTTTTTGCGAATATAGGTAAAGAACTTGCGCAAAAAATACAACCTTTAGATGAGGAGTGTAAGGCTTATCTTAATAGCTTACCAAAACAATGCAACTCTTTTGGTTTTCTAGACACTGACCCGGCTGAGGTTAGTAGCGTATTACTATCCCTTAAGTCAAATAGTGCCCCTGGTTGGGACAATGTCCCAACGTCCTTTCTTAAATATGTAAGATCCGAAATAGTACCGATTGTTGTCCACCTTACTAATCTCTGTTTTAGAACAGGAACTTTTCCATCATTACTGAAACAGTCTATTATTACGCCAGTGCACAAGTCCGGGGATAGGGACAGTGTCAGTAATTATAGGCCCATATCTATATTGCCAGCCATATCTAAGATAATAGAAAAGCTACTTAATTCAAGGCTACTTAATTACCTTAACAAATATAAAATTTTATCTCCCTCACAATATGGATTTAGACAAGGAAGATCCACTGAGGATGCTGTCACTGCCCTTAGTACTTTGATTGCAGAGAATCTTGATAGCCACAAAAAATGCATAACGGTTTTCCTTGATCTACAAAAAGCATTCGACACTGTCTCTATACCCATTCTTGTGCACAAACTGACGGCAATTGGCTTGAAAGGAGCTTCTCTTGAATTGTTCAAGAACTACTTGTCCAATAGACGGCAAACAGTTAAGTTAGATTCCTACACCAGTGGAGACTTGGAGGTGTCATATGGCGTGCCACAGGGCAGTGTTCTTGGACCTACTCTTTTCCTCATTTATATTAATGACCTATCTGCCTTAAAAATCAAGAATGCCAAATTTTTTACTTACGCCGACGATACAGCCCTAGTTTTTAGTGGTAACACTTGGAACGACGTTAAAGTGAGTGCGGAAGGGGGCCTGGCATATATTAGTAAGTGGTTACAATATAACCTTCTTACTCTTAACACCACTAAGACAAATTATATCTGTTTTAGTATATGTGACAACAAACAACCGCCTGAAGGGGTAACAATAAAGGTACATAATCATGATGTAGGTAGCATAATAAACTGCTGCTGCCCAACTATCGAAAGGGTTGAGCAGACGAAATACCTGGGTGTGTATGTGGATCAGCGATTGTCTTGGTATCCACATCTAGAACATGTCACCTCAAGGCTTAGGAAGCTAATTTGGATATTTAAGACGTTAAGACATGTGGTGCCACCGACGGTCGCTGGCCTGCATATCCAAAATAGAAATCTTCTCACCGAGATCTATGTTTCGTTGGTTCAGTCTATCCTTGTGTATTGCATACCCGTCTGGGGCGGTGCAGTTAAAACCCGCTTTATAAATGTAGAACGTGCCCAGCGAAGTCTATTGAAGGTTATGTACTTTAAAAAGATTCTTTTTTCTACTGAACGCCTTTACGAAATTAGCAAACTGCTTTCCGTAAGAAAGCTATACATTGTGCAAACAGTTCTAAGAAAACACAAATCTCTCCCATACATCCCAAAATCCACACGGAAGCGAAGAAATGAGGTTGTCGCAGTAGCGCCTCCATCTAATACTGTCTTTGCTAGTAGGCAATACTATAAGAGATCTGTAAACTTGTATAATAAAATCAGTAGGGACATATATTTATACGACAAGACACTCCGTGCTTGTAAAAATTTACTCACTACATGGCTAGCACTTAAATCATATGAAGAAACTGAAGCTGTACTAGATAAATTAAGCATTTAAATCTGGATATCAATTATATTATTATGTCGCACATGTAAACATGCACATACACACATACACACACACACACACACACACACACACACACACACACACACACACACACACACACACACACACACACACACATGTACTCACATCACTATTGCTATCTAACTATAATGACTAATATTGTCTGCGATTAGAATAAGTTTTAATAATAATTTCCATGTTAAGGAAGAGTAGTGTCTTCTGTCACAGGCTTTTATAAGCTTAAAAGGAGACACTTATCATTATTTAAGTTATGTGATTTTGTTTTTATGTAATAAAATAATTTTTTCATTTTTTTTTTTCAATTTTTTCAATGTATGCATAACCTGACTTTATTTCGGTTGCCGTAGACTTAAGCTTAAGGCCTAGGGTCTGCTTATTGGTCTAACCAAATTTGGCTGAATTACATGAAGAGACTGCCGTCTGACCTCCTCATTTCAGGGGGAAACAATATTCTATGGTTAAACCAGCTGTCAGGATGTGAGAAGACACTGACATCGTAATAACAACAGTAGATTGTCATGACAGTCAGGACCAACGGCTTCACGTGATTTCCGAAGCACGGACTAAGCGATATCATGTACATAACTTTGCATTGTATAGCTTCACAGACAACTAGAGATCGTAATTCAACTACCAAACCAATGGATAAATTAAAAAGCCTGTAAGTTTCTTGCCAGTTCTTCTTACAGAGCGGTGGCTCGGAACTAGCATTTAGACTCACTTACACTTAAATATTTTCTGTTTTTTTGCATATAAGTGAATCAAAGCTTCGTGATTTCAGTGTACTACTAATATTTCGATTGTTTTGTTATATTTATATTTAATTTTGACGTTTTCAAGTACTATGTAATAGTTTGTGAAATAAATAATTTTTGATTTGATTTGATAAGTCACAAGTGCGCCACCTGGGTTTGAACCTGAGATCCTCTGTATTTGAAGGTGTGTCGTGGCAATGTAATGCGACGACACGTCCTGCGTTGCTGCTGTGGTGGAGTCACCTACAGATTTGAACCTTTACGGTGTTACGTCGTAAAGGTGAGTGTTACCTCGAGCGGTTTCCCGACGGGGTAGTCTATGGAAAGAGGTGACGCGGACGGGCTGCTCACGGTGACGGCGGGCAGCGGGCCGCGCTCAGCTGTCTCCACGTCCTTGTCCGGGGAGAGACTCTTGGACAAACGTCTTCTGGCTGGAAGGTAGATTTACTCTTTATAAAAGTAAAATTAACAACTGAAATACTAACGTGCCCATTAACTGCGGGCGGGAGCTTGATCGTAAAAGAACGAGCAAGAAAATCGTCAAAGTTAGTTTTTCTCCCGTCATTAACATCTAAGCTTATTTATCATCATCATCATGTCAGCCTATTAACGTTCCACTACTGAGCACGAGCCTCCTCTCACATCAAATAGGTGCGAGGGTGTTAGGTCATACTCCACCACGCTGATCCAGTGCGGATTGTCGGAGGCAGGTGTATGGCATTCTGCTGTTAGAATAGCCGCCCAATTAGGCCTCTAACATGGCATAGCGACTACCACATTTAGTGATAACCGGGACCAACGGCGTAACGTGCCTTCCGAAGCACGGAAGCGCTCGATATCAAATGCCACACAAACGGTCACCCATCCAAGGACTGACCTCTGTAAACTCTGCTGTACTTCGGTGATCGTTTCCGACCACCGAGCACCGCAGAGCTACGAGCGCTGCTTAGGCTTATTGCTATACTAGTATTAAGATATTAGAGGATAGGTACTAAGTTTTTCATCGTCATCAGGTCAGCCCATGAACGTTCCACTACTGAGCACGAGTCTCCTCTCACATACCAAGGTGCGAGGGTATTGGGTCATACTCCACCACGCGGACCCTATACACACTGGCACAGGGACTATAATTTTTACTTTATTCTTAAATAGCTGTACCCGCTATTTCACCCGCGTTAATTACAGAAAAAATCTTACTACGTCACAGAAAAATTACATTTTATAAAATATTACACCCGAGGCAAAGTTCTGAATTTACATCAGAAAACCTAAGCCTCAGTTTCAAGACAATTTTGGGACCGTGAAAGTCCAGCTTTAAGAGTTTAATATTTCTATTTTACTTTTTAGTAAGGATGCTGTCAGTGTTTCTGCTCCGCTCAGTGTGGGGAACGTGAAGTGTCATTGGTTTTTTTCGCGTGTATCGGAAACTATGTGCCAGGTGTCTTTCTGAGTCTATTGTTGTGGATGCCTTTTTGGCTATAGTGGGATGCCTTGTACATATAGCGTGGATGCCTTCTTATTTATATAGTATTTTAATTTTTCTGCGAAATGTGCGTATGTATTGTCGGGCCGCTTTTCTACTCGGACACAATATACGAGTAATATAATGATCTGCAAATATTGAAATTAAACATTGTAAGTATATAAGAATGACTGTTACTATATCATACAAATATAAAAAAAAGTGTGGATGTCTCTTTACCTATATTGAGAATGCCTTTTTACCTATAGTGAGGGTACTGTCGGTGCTCCTTTTCCTCTCAGTATCGGGTGCCCCCACAGCTGGTGCGCTGTGGTGGTGCTGGTGGTGGTGGTGGTATATCTAAAGCTATGTGCCAGCTGTCTGCCTGGCAGTCTATAATTGAGGATGCATTTTAACTTACAGTGAGGTTACCTTGCCTTTAGGATGCCTTTTTTACCTATAGTAAGGCTGTCTTTGTACCTATAGTATGGATGTATGGATAACCTTTTACTTATAGTAAGGAACCTCGTAACCTATAGCGATAATGACTTTAAATCAATGGTCAGGATGCCTTTTTTTTAGAGTTAAGATGCTTTTTCCAAATCGTAAGTAAACTTTTTTAAGTATAGTAAGGGTGCTGTCAGAGATCCTCCACCGCTCAGTGTCGGAAACGTGTGGCTACTACTGCGAGTTTGTTTCACAGGTATCTGAAGCTGTTTGGCAGGTATCTGTATGTCTGTCAGTCAGTCTATAAAGGATGCCTTTTTACCTATAGTAAGGATGCTATCAGTGCTCCTTCTCCTCTCAGTGTCGGGAGCGTGCAGGGCCACTACGGCTGGTTTGTTGCGCATATATCTGAAGCTGTGCGCCAGGTGTTTCAGAGCCGGGCTGCCGTAAGCGTTGCGGGCTCGCGGGGGGGTGATGTCGAAGCTGTTCTCCGACTCTGAACGCATGTAATCGCGTAGACTGGAATGAGAATAGAGTTAATGTTATGTTATATTGCATTGTATAGCTTCACAGACAAGTGAAGATAGTAATTAAATTACCAAACCAATTGATAAATTGAAAAGAGCATATCCTGTGAGTTTCTTGCCTTTTCTTCGTACAGAGAGATTCACTTCCACTTAAATATATTTTGTTTTTTAATTGTTTTGTTGCATATAAGTAAGTAAATCTAAGTTTCGTGATTTCAGTGTAATAATATTTCGTAGACTAAAGAAAGTGATTAATGGTGGACAAGCGAATGGAAGTGTTGGGAGGGGAAGACCAAGTAAGACCTTCTATGATCACATCCAGATAATTTTGGAGAAAGGGCAGGGCAAAAGTATCCTACACCGACGGGCGTGAAGAAGGTTAATGAGTGTAAATTAAGCTAAGAGTGTGTGCCAAGATCGTAGCAAGTTAAAAGATGTGATCTCTGCCTACTCCTGCGGGAAAGAGGCGTGACATTATGTATGAATGTATGTAATATTTCGATTGTTTTTTATATTTATTTTTGACCTTTTTAAGCACTATGTAGGTAATAGTTTATAAAATAAATGATGCTTGGTTTGATTTGATTTGATTTGAGTTAAGTTAGTTATCAGAACAAAAAAAGTTGGAATTGAAAATTAGATCTATTTATATTCTGTAGGGGTCTTCAGGGAAACATGTGATTGTAAGTATAAATGTTTTAAGTAAAATAATTGTTCATAAAGTACTTACGCCATCAACCGCTGCTTCTTCTTCTGGTTGGTCATGACGTCAGGCATCGAGCAGGACTTCTCCAGGTGTTTGGGGGCCAGCAACATGGCGCTGCGTACAGCTGGCGACACCGCTGGAAATATAAACAAATTAATAAAAACGCTATGAGATTTTTACTCTTAAGACAATAGATTTAAACAAAATTCTATAAACTGACACTAAACAAGCAAAATTTTTCTTCGTATTTATTTATGTATATAAGTAGGTTTATATATTATATCTGGTATGTATCTTATATCATATTTTTGTATATGTGTAATATTATCATATTATAGTGTGATATTAATGCCCGCTAAATATCTCTCCCACTTCAGTAAAGGTTGACTGGAAGAGATTTCTTTTAGAAATAAGTCCACCTTTGTACATCGTCTTTTTCACATAAGGCTTTTTTTTGTGCAATAAAGAATATAAACTGATTGAAAAGTAGGCTTTATAAATGTGTTTTTCAGTCCCAAATCTCAACACCATTTAATAGATACATTCAATTCAAGTACCAACCAATGGATAAATTTAAAAGAGCATAGCCTGTGAGTTTCTTGCCAGTTCTTCTTACAGAGCGGTGGCTCGGAACTGGCACTTAGATTCACTTACACTTAATTATTTTTTGTGTAAAAATTGTTTTGTTGCTTATAAGTTATAAGTGAATCTAAGCTTCGTGATTTCAGTGTAATAATATTTCGATTGTTTTTGTATATTTATATTTAATTTTGAAGTTTTTAAGTAGATACTATGTAATAGTTTATGAAATAAATAATTTTTGACTTTGACTTTTGACATTAATCAATGAAATTACTGTATGGTAGATTTCAATGAGAGGCTTTTCACGACTCACCGTTGTTCTCACTTGTCTTTTCCCCTAGGCTGAAGGCTGGGTTGGTGTAGGAGGCGGGCGATAGGTCCGGTGCTCGCGGGGTGCGGGGGGTGGCGGCCGAGAAGTCCAACGTGCGCGAGGCGCTTGATTTTCGGCGACTGAGCTTGCTCTGGTTGGAGCCGGTACGGGATACCTTCCTGGGGGGGAATTATCATCAAATATTGTGCTTGTGGACTACACCACAATATTATATTTGTAAGAACAAAAAGCCTTTTATCAGCTAATTTTCAAGCGTTTGAAGCCCGAAAATAAGTTACTGTGAAATGTTATTAGTCAACTCTTCACTTTAAGATTAGAAATACATTTTGAGACTTTACACGTTGTTACATTTTTTATTCAAATAATGGCTTCGTGCGTTTAGCACTTTTAGCCAGTGTCATGTTATAGATATAATAATGGAAACCCCTTGAGTCCTCAGTAAAGATGGGAGATACTGAGATGTCACATAGACTTCTAGAAAGAATTTGAAAAGTGAAGTTGGACTGTTTTTTTTTGATTTACCAAAACCCATGCACGTTCACAAACACTTAACAGTCCAATAATCCACAGTTATTTATCATCATCATTTCAGCCATTTGAAGTCCACTGCTGAACATAAGCCTCCCCAATTGCTTTCCACGTAGATACTTTTTTTGCCGCCTGCATCCACCGGCTCCTCGCCGCCCTGACCAGATCATCGGTCCATCGCGTCGGGGGCCGTTCTCTACTACGTTTGCTAATTCGTGGTCGCCATTCAAAAACCTTAACGCCCCATCGGTCGTCGGTTCTTCGAGCTATGTGCCTTGCCAACTGCCACTTCAGCATGCAAACTCGCCTCGCTATGTCAGTCACTCCAGTCCTTCTCCAGGGACACTCCGAGCATAGCTCTCTCCATTGCACGCTGAGCGACTTTGAGCTTCCTTATGAGGCCCATAGTCAGGCACCACCGTTATTACAGATACATTTTCGAAAAATCACAAATTTTAGAAAACTGCAGACATGCTTCATTTTCCCGCCAAGAAGTCCTATCCATAATTTAATTGAACTCTCTTTTCTTTTTTAAAACTCACTCATGCGGATTGCTGAGCCCGTGTATGCGTTGATGTTCTGCCTCGAAGTAGTCGTACAGGCGATGCGTCCACTGACCCACGCCTCGTACGTGGAACCAGATGTGCTCTGAGGGAATAATAATTACTATAAGGAACATAAACTCAAACTCATAAAATATTTATTTTGAAAACGTCAAAATATAAAAAAAAACAATCGAAATATTATTGCACTGAAATCACGAAGCTTAGATTCACTTATATGCAACAAAACAATTTTAAAATAAAAAATAATTTAGTGTAAGTGAATCTAAGTGCCAGTTCCGAGCCACCGCTCTGTAAGAAGAACTGGCAAGAAACTCACAGGCTATGCTTTTTTAAATTTATCCATTGGTTGGTACTTGAATTACAATCTTCATTTGTCTGTGAAGCTATGCAGTGCAATATATTATAATATCTACGTAACGGCTTGTCAATGGAATTATGTTTTATTATAATAATCATTATCTGAGCGTATTCCACTCCACTACCGATTACGACCCTCTATACACGACCAAAAGTGAAGGGATTCCGTTATACTCCACCAGACTACTGTACAGCTGACACTGTACTAATTAATCTGTTGGCTTATTGCTCTAAGTTGTTTGTTGCTTGCTCAATTGCAAGTTGGCGCAAATAAATTATGAATAAACTTGAGAAAATTGCAACTTTTCCCAAGTCGTTGAACGCTGTCGTTTACTTGATTAAGTCCAGACCAAAAACAAATTTACTAACATGCTCATAAGACCATTCACATTCGCGGATTTAAGCATGAGCTCATGCTCCTACTAAGATCTGAGGAGCCCAAGCCAACTTCACTTGCAAGTGGTACACCTGCTTATCAACGGACGAGGCTCTGGCGAATATAAAAGTGCCCGGAAAGAAGCAATGGGCTCGCCACCAATTACGCGGGACCAACAATATAAATGGCGAAGTGTGGGCGTATAGTATGCCTCTGCCTACCCCTTCGGGGAAACAGGCGTGATATTATGTATGTATGTAGGTACGTATGATTTTAACATGATTCGTTGCTTACCCTTCGGTAAGCAAGGGCGCCACGGCGATGGTAGAAGGAACCTACTAGTACTTACTTGTGTCTCAGATATATTGGAATATCTATAAATTTTTGGGCATGTGGCGTTCAATTACCTAGAATCCAATTACAGACACAGAAGAAAAAACATTTTTTTGTACCACAAGGTGGTAATCAATCATGCGGTCCATCTGATGAAAAATGGTCACCGCTGGGGCATCTCTAGCGTGTCCCAGCCAGACCCTGAACGCCCTATTGAAGAGCTTCATGCTGTAATCGTGCTGTGATAAGTTGCTTACCCTTCTGTTCCGGCGCCGAGCTGATGGTGAAGGGATGCCACTCATACTTGGCAATGGCGGGGATGTTGAGGAACACGTAGTCGCCAGCGCGGAACTCGAAGTGGGGCGGGCGGCGCACCACCACGTGCGTCACCCGCGAAGGCAGCAGGATGCCGGATGATATGTACGATTTTCCGCGTTCAGACCTGCCAGGAACACACTCATGTAAAACAATTTCTGGCACAACTGCTACAATCCACTGCTGAACATTAGCCTCCCCCATAGGCGTAGTCAGTCATGGCTATTGTTTTTCATAAAACAACTGCACTCTGTATCTGTATTAATAGACATAATTTATATTTTTTTAGGTATGGTTACGTAGTTAACAGGTCAGGGTAGGGCAAGTGCCCTACCGTGACTACGCCCATGACCTCCCAATAATAATCGCTGAGATTACTGCCCATGTATCATTATAATTATCGAAGTCTCAGCCCATTAATGTCCCACTACTGAGTACGAGTATCTTATCATGAGCCAACGTGTGAGGATGTGTAGTCAGGCTCCGACCTGCCAGGACCCAGGATGTAGCAATGTGCACAAACAACCGGCTAATATTAGTTTATAGTTCTAGAGGCAGACCTAGCGAGCAACTTAGTCTGCGTGATGTGTACCCCATACCTTCTCATCTTGGTCATCAACGTTTTGTGAGAAGAGTCTCGTGCCCAGCAGTGGGAGTTTAATGAGCTAAGGTAATGATCATCATTTCTGCTGTAAGAAGTCCACTGCTGACATCAGCGGCCTACTATCTCGTTCTCTGTCCTCCAAAACCTCAATCTACATCTGAACGAAAAGTTAGTCATCAAAAACTGACCTCATCCAAGCGAGCCGCACGACCCGCTCGATGACGTAGATAGTTCCGGGCACCACGAACCACTTCCAGAAGTTGGGCGCGTGGAACAGCAGCAGCACCCAGAACGGGATGTACAGCAGGTGGGTCCAGTAGAACACCTGCGAATACATTACGAAGGGATTCATGCTTTACTTTGCAAGCAATGCTTATTATAGGTCTCGTCATGTAAAAAGAACGCTGGCGGTCAAGCTGCGCATTAGGCGATTTATCGGTCTATTTGGTGGTATGAGGTGCGGCGCGGGGCGGGCGGGTCACGCGCCGCATGCTAGACGACGCGCGATTGGTTCGTCAGTCGACCCATACGGCGCGCGATTGGTTCGTCAGTCGACCCATGCGCAAACACACCCCCTCCACTTTCTTCCAGCGTTCTTTTTACATGACGCGACATGTATTTCACTAGTGATATGTTAAGAAGGATTTTAATGATGACAGCAGTAGTTTGATGGTCTAAGACAGGTACCTCAAAGCATCCCCCTCGACTCACAGCGGGCTGAATACAGACTTACCAATGTGAACTTTGATGATCGGCTATAATATGTCGGTTGGTTATAACTTATAATTTTAAAAAAGTCGAGATGAGTGTCTTGAGACATTCTTCTCAACTTCGTTGCCTTTTTGGAAGCCACTTTAGAGTCACCGACAGACTGGCGGACAATCCCCTTCCTCATTTAGAATCACGACAGGCTGACTGACAGATTCCCCTGATAAGAGTCACCGACAGACTGACAAATCTTGAGAAAAACTACAACAGACAGATAAACTAACAAACCTTGACAAATTCTGACAAAGAACCCATTTGCTTTTATTTCTTTATTATGGTACCGCTGATATCTCTTTCATTGACGACCGATATGGCGTGGAGGTGAGTATACCTACACTTCACTCCAGAGGTCGTGGGTTCGATTCCCACACAGGACAAATCTTTGTGTGCATGAACATGAATATTTGTTCTGGTCTGGGTGTTTTTCTATGTATATTAAGTATGTATTTACAAAAAAAAAAAAGTATTTAAGTATGTTTATCCGTTGTTTAGTATCCATAACACAAGTTCTTAATGATGATACTTATCTTGGAACTAAATAATTGGTGTAATTGTCAGAAAATATTTATTGATTTATTGTTGTTAAATAAAAATTCTATTTTGGGTGTGAATGTTTGACGAATCTAAATGATCATGTTGATCTTAAAGACAATAAAGTATATTTTAATTTATTACCTCGGACTACCTATTACCGCAGACTTACGACCGATGTTAAGTTTTGATCCACAGAAGAATCTATATAAAGTTCAGGAGCGGTTCGATAATGACAAGGAATATCAGAAAGTGCATTTAACCCTTTGTAAGGCAGTGGTAAACATATGGCCACCATAAATTGAACCTTATGGAGTTAAGTTAAGGTAGAAAAGCAATATCCCCCCGACTGGTCTCCACCTTGTCGTGGTGGGGGGGCTGAGTACTTCCCGGTAGGGCGCAGGAGGCGCCAGCGAAAAAGTAACACCCAGAGACCGACGACTCTGGGTGCCCTTAGTACTGACTAACGGGGAAGAAACTAAGAGGGACCTGTGGAGGGCGCAGCGGGCGGGCCAGGAGGGCCCGTCAAGTAGTGCCAGGAGGGTCTTAGGCAGTGGGGGCGAGGGCCCCTCCTGTCTAACTATAGACCCTCCGAGAAGCCGGCCACACACGCTATGATCGCACAAGGAGGTAGGAGGGGCGCGTCCACTGCGCCTCTCTGAGGAGGTCCTCCTGGTTTTGGTCCGGGGGACGTTGGCCGCAGGCGGGGTATCAGACGCTGCAACCCAGGTACTGGCCCCCGCCTCTTTCTCAACAAGCGGCGGGCGTCGTCGGAAGATGTTTAGTGGGTATTACTGCTGGCAGTCGCGTCTGCTGGTGGTGAGTCCCACACCCCCTTTCGGTTCCCCTTTGGCCGGAAGGTAGTGCGTAAACGGATTTTGTTACCGACAAAAAAAAAAAAAAAAAAGGTAGAAAAGCAATGGAAATCTACAACATGTCCTGCCCGTTTAGGGTTAAAGTAAGAGGGGCTCACCTCGAAGCAGCCGCCGCGGCGCACGGCCGGCTGGCTGCAGGCGCACACGACTGCCAGAAGCGCGGCGAGCGCGACGCCGGTGGGGTTGGCGCCGCCCGCTACCAGGCCGAAGGCGCGCGGCCGCGTCGTCAGCAGCCACTCCGCCGCCGTGAAGTTGCCCGCGTTCAGCACCGGGTCGTGGACTACTATCAGACCTGCAACGGCCGTATCACATCACTACATAGTATAAAACAAAGGAATATAATAAACTGAACCTCTAAAAAATACTTTTTTGATCATCAAAAATACTGATCTAGCATCTAATAGGGGATTAGGTGCTCCATCAGAATTTTTTGATGTACAAAAAGGTTAGGTTAGGTTGGTAATTTATTAATTTTGATGACACATTAAATATGAGCCTAAAACAAAGTCGCCTTTTCTGTCCCTATATCCCTATGTGCGCTTAAATCTTTAAAACTACGCAACGGATTTTGATGCGGTTTTTTCCAATAGATAGAGTGATTCAAAAGGAAGGTTTATATGTATAATACATGCATAATATAGTAGTGGAACACTGTCAATTTGTGAGATTTGTGATGTGATGTCGTAATTCAACTCACTTTTTTGTGCTTATATTGCAAACGCTGGCCAAACCCTACGAGATTAGTCAAAATATTGTACTACAATGTTGTACAACTTATAAAATTCTTCAAAAAAGTCCGTGATGGTATATGTCTATCTCTCAAAAATACCCCACAATAACCAATTTTATCTTTTACTTTTTACTAAAAATAATGGCTTATTAACGAAGCCATTTTAAGTATGTATGACATTAATTCTTATCTAAATAAACATGTTAGTAAGCTTGGACATTAAACATAGATTAAATTTGTCTTATACATCATGTAATTTCGATCAGTACTTTACAAGATATCAAACGAATAAACTTACGCTAAATCGAAAAATTATGGTTGCGGCGGTGGTAGGTATTCGCGGCCTATATAAATACATTCTGTAATTATGTATTATAACGTCACTATTCATATTAAATTAGCATACCACCCGTGCGAAGCTGGGGCGGGTCGCTAGTACATAATATAATACCGATCATACGAGGCTCGCTTGGAACTCTTGAAGCTCACAACCTTAAGGCTAGGTATACCTGCTGAAGCCGAGCTTTTGAGTTTTTTAAAACCATCTGAGACATAGAAAATAGTGTTTTAAATTCTGAAAAAAAGATATGTATTAATTTTAGATCTAGTCTAGTCAAAGTCGCATTCAGATACAAGATCTAATAAAATTCACTCGATGTAAAAAAATCCCGAAGTAGCCCCTTTTTGTAATGTTTTTTCAGTATTATGACTAAACTACTCATATTTTAAATAAAATTTTTGTACTCAAATAAAGCCACTATATATTTATAGACAAATTCGCAGAGATTGACTTGATAAAATGATTTTCTTAATTACTATGATTTAATATCTACTAAATATGCGAGCGCGGCAGCTGAACAGACCCGATCAGTCGCGCGCTGGCGCTTACGGACGATGGACCTGTGTCAGTGTTTTCCGCGACGATTACATAACTGCGCGTGCACCAAATAATACGTTTTTGACGAATTTATAAAATTGTTGCAAGTTATTCATTATGGGCAATAAACAACGCAAGCGAAAAATGTCGAATGCACTCCAACGATATGCGAAGTGAGTAAATTTTTTTATAATTTAGTCTTTATTATATTTAAATTATTAATATATATTATATATTGTTATAAATTTCAGTGTCTTTCAATTTCTGATTGGTAATTTATGAAAATATCATGTCTAAAATTACGGTCATAGTGCCATAGTATAAGAATATCAGTATAACTACTGAAGGTAGCAAAGATTTAAATCATTTTTTGTCTATATCTATATCTCTGCCTGCCGTTAGCAAACGAAAAATAAATAGATATGAGTGAATAGTAATAAGTACTCTATTTACTCTTTATTGTAGGTCAATGATGCAAAATGCAGTCTAAAAAACTAGTATTAAATCTCATACCTGGGAATACAACTGAAAACAGGTAAGTAATTCTACTTACCATAGATCGGAATAGGTAGTTAGTACCTTTTTACGTTCTTAAGGTGAAGCTGGTTAATTTTTTTTTATTAAATTAGACTTTATGATATAAAATTAAACACTGTACAATAACTGGTTTGTTCCCAACTTGGCACCTTCCTATCTCGGCAACCAATAATTTATGCCCAAAAAAACTTCCCGCCTTGAAATCTGTTATAAATCTTTATTAAAAACTTATAGTAGTCGAGAAAATGGCATCTCAGTACGTGGCCAAAAGCATAATAATGAATGCACTTAGAAAATGTTTGGCGCATAGACCACGGCGCGTCATCGCAAATTGCTTTTATCTTGCTCATTCTTTTACTAATTTTAATTGGTACATTTCTACGAATTTTGTAACACCGACAATAAACCTGCAAAGTGAATTAGTATTTAGAGCAGTACTGTTTTCTATGCAGGTTAAAATAATAATAAAAAAATGTCACTTGCAATAGTAATCAACACAAATATTTGTAATTAAAACTCTTTGACGAAACTCTGGGACCGGGCTATATAATATCGTTCAAGGAATCCTTATAAACACCAAACAAATATGAACAGAAGTGTACTTTTGATGTATGACATTTTAAATGATTTATTATAGAGTGCCAAGATGAAAGTTTATCGCAGGTAAGGTGCCGAGTTGGGAATAAACCTAATAACTAGCATGCGGTTAATTTTCAGGCACACGGATATTGCAACAGGTAGTAACATGGCTGACGTCTCCAACAACTCTTTTATTAGATTGGACCCTGTCGATCCTCAACAAACTGGAACTTTTACGTAATTATCATAGTTTGTATAAAAACATTTATCTTTATAAGTTTATATCTATTTTTGAGTCTATTAACTTGACATAAAAACTAAACTCATCTTGTCACCTCTAAGATAATCTATGGTTTACTAGGAAATATTCCTAAATGAAATAAGTCACATATTTTACATTTTATAATATTATAATGTAAATTTGATGCAATAAAGAGCTTAGAAACTAAAAAAACTCAGGCTATACTATATGCCTCCCAACAAAATATAATAATACTTAATCTAAATGAAATAAAACTTAGCATATGCGTTCACTGTTTCAGAGATACTGAAGAGCCCGAAAATCCGCTGATCGTAGAAAATGAACTCAAAGAAGATGAATTTCAACCTGTTTCGGGGCGGCGAGTTGTTGATGTAAATTATATTTTACAGAAGTTACAAAAAAAAGCTTGTCACAATGGTCTATTTAACTGCACACTAGGTAACTTCCGTTTGATTAGTGAAACACGACGAGGACTTTTATCGGTATATCGTTTTGAGTGCAAGATGTGCAAACAAATATGCTTGATTAATTCTGAAGACCAAAACGACAAAGAACTAGTGAATCTAAATATAGCCGCCACTACTGGAATAGTAGCTTCAGATATCGGCTTTTCTCAATTTGAAGAATTATGTTCAGCTATGGATATTCCGGTGTTCAGTTCAAAATACTATTCAAAATTAGTAGATTAAGTGTTTGAAAAATGGACAAATATTGATTATGTTCAGTCCATAGCGTTGTTATCTCCTGAGCCACAATCAGTTGTGCAACCGGATACAAGCACACGCGAAATAAATTTTAAAGAATTTTGATAGTATGCATAATAATATTTTATGTCTGTATTTAATAACTATGTAAATTTGTTTTATTTGATACCCTTCCTTCTTATCCTTTATATTTTTGAAATACATAACCCAAATATACAAACTAAATACAAATAGAGAGGAAGATTAAAAATTCTGAACCTTTAAGAGGTACAAATCAGAGTGGGAAATTGAATTTAATTGGTTACTTCATTAAATTGTTATTTGCGAATCTCTATACTGTGTCTCTGACGGGGTCACAGTTACAAATGTACGTTATTATAAATAAATTAGTAAACTATAAAAATAACATATAAGTATATGCCATAATCCTACTGTATAAACTTTGACTATGGCTCAAGCGCATGCTTGGCCGGGAGGGGTCACGTGGTCTCGCGCGCGTCGTGTTTGCTTACGTTACGCTAGTATTTAGCAAGGGCGAGAAGGACTTTTTTGCCTACAGCGCTCGGAATACCTCGCCTTAAAGGATCACAGAGATCGGGGAGATCTAATTGAAACATACAAGATTCTACATAAACCCACTTCACTCCAGAGGTCGTGGGTTCGATTCTCACACAGGACAAATCTTTGTGTGCATGAACATGAGTATTTGTTCTGGTCTGGGTGTTGTCCTATGTATATTAAGTATGTATTTACAAAAAAAAAGTGTTTAGGTATGTTTATCCGTTCTTTAGTATCCATAACACAAGTTCTTAGCGTCTCATCTCATAATGCCAACTTCGCAAAATGACAACCGCCCATAAAACGTTCATTTAAACGCTGAAATACGACAAAATCGGTAATCTATGTAAACTGCATTTCTTTTACTTGATTATAAAAAAAAAACCTTAACCTATTAAAAAAATATATACACTTACAACCGGTTACCCATACCGGTACAGCCCATAAAACGTTCATTTAAACGCTGAAATACGACAAAATCGGTAATCTATGTAAACTGCATTTCTTTTACTTGATTATAAAAAAAAACCTTAACCTATTAAAAAAATATATATACTTACAACCGGTTGTCATTTTGCGAAGTTGGCATTATGAGATGAGACTGTTCTTAGTGATACTTATCTTGGAACTAAAGAATTGGTGTGATTGTATGAGAATATTTATTATTATTATTATTGAAGACCTTGATGCCAAACTATTCACATATAGCGACAATACCCACCTAAGAGGCCATCACCTCACTAGCTTATCTACCAACAACCCACATAAGCACTTCTTAGGCAACCGTTTAGTGAGACAGTGGAACGAGCTTCCGGCAGATGTAGTGTCAGCTCCCACTGTCAATTCATTCAAGAACAGGCTGGACAAACACATGCAACCGGTTAAGAGGAACTAGATGCAGATGAATTGGATACAGGCGCAATCAGTTATCAAACTGTTAATTAATAATAATAATAATTGGTGTAAGTGTCAGAAATATTTATTATTTATTTATTTATACATTTTGTTTTGACGACCGATATGGCGTGGAGGTCATTATACCTACCCTTCACTCCAGAGGTCGTGGGTTCGATTCTCACACAGAACTAATCTTTGTGTGCATGAACATGAATATTTGTTCTGATCTGGGTGAGTATCTATGTATTTACAAAAAAAAAGTGTTTAGGTATGTTTATCCGTTGTTTAGTATCCATAACACAATGACATAATGATACTTATCATGGAACTAAATAATTAGTGTAATTTTTTTACATAATATCACGCCTGTTTCCCCGAAGGGGTAGGCAGAGGCATATACGCCCACACTTCAACTGAGGATTTATGGGGAATCTCAACCAACATTATTAAATCTATCATTAATATTATTGCTCCTCAGTTGGCAGTCATTTTTAATCAATGTATTGATGATGGTTCATTTCCAAGTTTAATGAAATACAGTAAAGTAATACCTCTTTTTAAAGCTGGTGAGAAGTCTGATCCTACTAACTATAGACCAATATCAGTACTCCCAGCTCTTAGTAAAATATTTGAAAAAGTTATTTTTAATCAATTACTTTGTCATTTCTCTCTGAATTCCTTATTTCATTCTCAGCAGTATGGTTTCACTAAGAGTAAATCCACTACAGATGCTGGTGTAGCCCTAATGAAGCATATATTTGACGCCTGGGAGGACAGGCAGGATGCGATTGGAGTATTTTGTGATCTTTCGAAGGCATTCGATTGCGTTGACCATCCTACTTTGTTAGCTAAATTGACATATTATGGTGTTAATAGTAATTCTTTAAAATTAATTAAATCTTACTTGAGTGGCAGAACTCAAAAAGTAGTTATTAATAGAGTCGAGTCTTCTGGAGCGCCATTGCTTATGGGAGTTCCACAAGGTTCGATTTTAGGCCCTTTATTGTTTCTAATTTATATTAACGATCTACCTTTCTATACTAGAGATCTGTGCGAAACAGTTTTGTTTGCATACGATACATCTCTGATATTTAAAGTGAACAGAGGCAAGGATCATTCTGACGTGATAAATAATGCTCTTGCGAAGGTTTTACATTGGTTTACGGTTAACAATCTATCTCTTAACGCAAGTAAAACTAAATGTATAAAGTTCTCATTGCCTAATGTTACAAAAGTCTCAACTAACTTGAAAATGAATGGCAAGAATATCGAGTTATTAAATGACACAAAGTTCTTAGGCATCAATATTGATTTTAAATTGCAGTGGAACCCCCATGTAATGGATTTGTCCGGAAGGCTTAGCTCAGCATGCTATGCCATCAAAAAGATAAGACTTATAACAGACGAAGAAACAGCTAGATTAGTTTATTTTAGCTATTTTCATAGCATTATGTCATATGGTATGTTATTGTGGGGATCTGCTGCGGACATACATAATATATTTGTACTACAAAAGCGCGCCATAAGAGCTATCTATAATCTTAAGTCCAGAGATTCTCTTAGAGAGATGTTTAAAAGAATTAACATATTATCGGTTGCATCTCAGTATATATTTGATAATATAATGTATGTTCGCAAAAACATTAATACATTTGATAAAAATTCAAAAGTACATAATTTTAATACTAGGAATAGAAATAAGCTCTCTCTGCCAAATTGTCGACTTCACAAAACAAAAAATTCATTTTTGGGTAATAGTATCAGATTTTTTAATAAAATTCCGCAGGAAATAATTGATCTACCATTGGCAACTTTTAAAACTGTAGTTAAAAAGCAGTTTCTTCAAAAGGGGTATTATGCTGTTAATGATTACTTATCGGATAAACAAGCTTGGGCTTAACATTTTCAACTTGTATGTGTAGGTATATTAGAATAAAAAGTCAACCAGATCATTGTCGTGACCATCCCTTATTGTACAGGCTCAGCTCAGTTTCACAATACATACTTACTTGACTGTGATGGAAGGTTCCCTTAGTGCTACTTTATTGGTTACAGCTTCGGGGGACCCTTTCAGTATCATCAAATTTACACTGTGTGTGTCATGTAATAAAAATAATTTAAAAGAGCATAGCCTGTGAGTTTCTTGTCAGTTCTTCTCACAGAGCGGAGGCTCGGAACTGGCACTTAGATTCACTTACACCTAATTTTTATTTATTTGCATGTAAGTGAATCTAAGCTTCGTGATTTCAGGGTTGATATAAATTTTTTTTTCATGTATATTTTGTTTTGACGTTTTCAAGTGCTATGTAATAGTTTATGAAATAAAGAACTTTTTACTTTTTTACTTTTTTACTTCGTCAATTATATTTTTGGTCCCACGTAACAGGTGGCGAGCATATTGCCTCTTACCGGGCACTTGTATGCTTGCCAGTACCTCGTCTATCGATCGGTAGGTGCACCACTTGCTGGTGAGGTTGACTTGGGTTCCATCGGTCTTTGGTAGGATCTCCATATACCATCCCCCCCCGAACAGGTCTCCACCTTGGCGTGGTGGGGGGGCTGAGTATCTCCCGGAGGCCGGGAAAAGGAAACACCCAGAGACCGACGACTCTGGGTGCCCTTAGTACTGACTACCGGGGGGGAAACTAAGAGGGACCTGTGGGGGGCGCAGCGGGCGGGCTAGGAGGGCCCGCTCAGCAGCGCCAGGAGGGTCTAGGCAGTGGGGGCAGGGGGCCCCTGCTGTCTCACCATGAACCCTCCGTGAAGTCGGCTACACACGCTATGGTTGCACTGGGAGGTAGGGGGGCGCGTTCACTGCGCCTCTCTGAGGAGGTCCTCCCGGTTTTGGTCCGGGGGACGTTGGCCGCAGGCGGGGTGTCAGAAGCTGCAACCCAGGTACTGGCCCCCGCCTCTTTCTCAACAAGCGGCGGGCGTCGTCGGAAGATTTTTAGTGGGTATTACTGCTGGCAGTCGCGTCTGCCGGTGGTGAGTTCTACACCCCCTTTCGGTCCCCCTTTGGTTGGAAGGCAGTGCGTAATTGCATTTAACGACGTAAATCAAAAAAAAAAAAGGATCTCCATATACCATCCTTATTCATGAGCTAAATAGCACCACGGACCATGTATATATCCATATGCAGTAAGAGTAATATAGACAAAAGTAAAAATACATGTCACACTTGGGCTACAGTGTATTCTGGGGGTGAGACGGAGGTTGTGATTGACAAGACGCACATGAGACATATAAGAACAGATATATCTCAGGATATCATATTAGAAACTGTCTTCATTAATGTAATGGAAAACTATAATAGATTTTTCTAGACAAAACAAAAAGATTAAATGTAAGTATTATGTAAGGATTCTATTTGATATATATATTACTAAACGAGATAAATGGCGCTCCTCTATTTAAGCAAAGGAGACTGGTGTACTTACAGAAATTACACAAATGCATGATGGTATGCAGCACGCTGTAGGCCGCTACCATGACGCCGGCCAGCTTGTGGAGGTAGATGTGGTGGTCCAGGGGCAGCAGGGCCCCCAGCCCCCGCGTGCGCAGGAACGTGATGCACTGGCGCAGCATCAGCACCAGGACCCATGCGCAGTTGAAGTTTAAGCACTGACCTGTGGCCGAATTACGATAAACTGATTAAACACATACATAGAACCAAGCCTGTTACCCCAAAGTGGTGGGGTAGCATACCATGATTCGCAAATTATATTGTTGGTGCCACATAATAGGTGCCGAGCCTTTTGCTGCCTGCCGGGTACTTTTATGTTCACCAGAGGCTCGTCCGTAGAAAAGCAGTTGCACTAAGATGAGGTTGGCTAGGGCTCCTAAGACATCGGCGTGGTGGGGAGGTAGTTATCCCGAAGGCCGGGAAAAGGTAACACCTAGAGGTCGGCGACTCTGGGTGCCCTTAGTACTGACTACCGAGGGGGAAACTAAGAAGGTCCTGTAAAGGGCGCAGCGGCTCTGGAGGGCCCGTCAAGCAGTGCAAGGAGGGTCATAGGCAACGAGGTCAGGGGGCCCCCTTGTGGTCTAACCATGACCCCTACGGGAAGTCGAATGTTACACACGCTATGGTCGCACTGGGAGGTAGGACGGGCGCGTCCACTACGCCTCTGGCCTTCGCCCCCGCTTTCTCAACAAGCGGCGGGCGTCGTCGGAAGATTATTAGTGGGTATTACTGCTGGCAGTCGCGTCTGCCGGTAATGAGTCCAACACCGCCTTTCGGTCCCCCTTTGTTACCGACGTAAAACGAAAAAAAAATAAAAGGCTATTAAGATATACATACTTGTCTGATTATTACTATAATTAAACAACTACGAGTATTAGTTAATTAGCTGAATTGTGTTTAGGTTTTTAAATGAACTGTGCAGACTATCAGCACTCGAATCAAGAAATTTGGTAAGTCGTTCCTGTGTAAGACCATTAAGCTCTGGAATGCACTGCCACCTCATGTGTTCTCGCCTCAATTTCTATAATTTCCATGTCTTTAACACGTTGCCTGCCTTAGAGCGTTTACCCGAAATAAGCAAAAACCGACTAAGCCGTATCGTGTCTGCACCAAAGAAAAAACGCAAAAAAACAGTTTATTATGTCCGGTATGCCCTGAAAAACCTTCCTTATGCGTTAAAAATTGTTTCACTCCTTTGTAACTTTACAGTGATGTACCAAATTTTTTTTCTATGAAACTTATTTTTTTGATTTTAGTAATGTTTTATTTCAAATGCCAAAGAGTTTAACCCTGCCCTCCTTACACAGCCACTGTTTTAAAATTCGTCAGACATCGCATACAATCAATTACGAAAATACTCGTAGTTGGCGGTGCCGCCCAGATCATGTACTACGAGTATACTCGTATGGCAGTTAAAGTCTTAAATCGTGGCGTGGAACTTCATTTTAGCAGTGGGAGTGCTTCGGCCTTATGCGAAGACACAGTATACCAAAAGAAGAAATTTGACATCAACCTACCACAACCCCTGGCTACAATAACGTATCCATTCGATTGCCTGTACTCAATAGCTCTGGACACGAACAGGCCGATGTTCACCAGAAAGAAGAACGCCAGGTATGAGACGAACACGTAGTTGTTCCTGAAGTATGGCAGGGACAGCTGATAAGGCTTGAGTTTCTGGAGACGCTGGAGGAAGGAGGCCGGCTCCGAGCGAGGCTTTGGGGGCACCAGCCAGCGGTCTATACTGTGGACAATGCAGGTTTTAGATAGGTTTTTATAAGTAGATGTTGCGTGGATTGGTCACTAACATAATTGTTAAGGACAGCGGCAACGTCATTAGATTATTGTTAAGAACTACGATTTCGTTTTAATAAATTGTAAATAGGTAAAGAGAATTATAAAAATTAGGTTACGTTCGATGATTCAATATGTGTAATGTATAGACTTAGCCAAGTATGAGTTTCAAAAGGTCATAAAATCTTATCTATTTGACATGTATGTGTGATAGTTATATTTTAAGAAAGTATAGAATGAGACCTTTAATCTGATGTATAACACTTGTATATTGTTAAAAAGAATAATGGTAAAAATAAAAGAAAACACGTATTGTCATAGTAAAAATGTATACGAAATTGGGTCACAAAAAAACGGCTCTCTGTATGGTATTGCCTCGAAGTACTTAAGTAAGCCGTGTTTGTTCGAAAGGTACGATCATCAGAGGAAGCAACAAATAAGAAGAAAAAGAAAAAGAAAAAAGAAAAGTTGTAAACTCTGAAGAAGAAATATATTCCTGAACAGAAAAACCCTGTGTTTCCTTCAGTCCACAACAATCGCTGGTCCTTCGAGCCGGATTATGAAGAAGCCAGGGAAGCAGGAAAAAATGGTCGTCACAAGAAATCAAGCCGCGAACGAAGATGAACAAACTCAACGGCGAGTTTTCGTCGATCCGCCACGCTCACCGACCGCGTCCGGCCCCCCCGCACCCCCGATCGGGGGGGGCCCCTCTGAACCTGGGACGTACGAACGAGCAGAACTAGCGGCGGCGACGGAGACTAGCCAGATCGAGCCATCGTCGGCGACTGACATACCTACTGCAGCATCCGAACGGCTGCAGGGGTATACCACACTGCCGGGACATAGCAGTGCGCCGGCGAGAAATACGAAGTACGTCGAATCTGACCGCGGATCGACTCGAAGAAACAAAGCGAACTCCATACATTCACGCCGATCAACGGCCAGCGTCATCGCCCGTATGCAGTACGAAGCGGAAAAGGAGCTTGCCTTTATTCGTCGAAAAGAACTACAAATTGAAGCTGAGCTAATTAAAAAGAAGCTTGCCGCTGATATTGCTGTCTTGGAAGATGACAGCAATGATGAAGAAAACCCAGAGCCACCCGAACAATTGGAACGACGCGTTACAACATGGCTTCAGGACACCACTGCTGGCACAGAGGCCCTACGGGGGGAGGCCAATGACCTTCGGGCCCCCACCCTACCGCCTGCTGCTGCTGATGCTGATGCTGTGGCTGCTACTGCTGATGCTGCTACAACATCAAAACCTGAACCAGAGAACACGCGTTACCGAAGAGAACGAACAGAAGGGTTTCGAACAAGAGTCGGCTGGAAAGATTCAACAAAGGAACGCTCACCAAGGAGCCATGACCGAGGAATTGAACAACTGGCAGGGGTCTTACAGAAGATGATGACCATGCGACCACCATCACGTCAAGCCTCAGATCTACCAGTGTTCTCCGGGGCACCGACAGAGTGGCTTCAATTCAAAGCCGCATATGAAGAGACAACGACAACCTTCAACATCTCACCGATCGAGAACCTGGCGCGCTTGAGGAACAGTCTTCGAGGGGAAGCCAAAGAAGCCGTGGCTCCTCTACTCACTGCGACAACGCCACCCGATCGAATAGTGAAGACCCTGGAACAATGTTTCGGTCGACCTGAACTTATTGTTGACCGAACATTAGAAGAACTGAAGAAGCTTCCCAAGCTCGGGGGAGCCACAAACGAGCTGAACACATTTGCAGTGAAGGTCCAGAACGCAGTTACCGTGCTCAAGGGGGTCAAGCAGGGGTACCTTCAGAACCCTTTGCTGATCAGAGAGATCCTCGAGAAGCTCAGTCCACATCAAAGGTCAAGATGGTACGACTACGCTGAGCTAACAATGGGATGCAGCGAAGAACCTGAGATCGCACTCTTATCTCAGTTCCTAATGAGAGAAGCCGATCGAGCGCTGCGTCATGGGTTTTGTACAAGCCTAACTGCGAAACGAGAACCACTACGGCCACAGGGAAGACTACTGGAACAAAGGAATAGAAGACCAGTCTTTGCCGTATCGGAAGATCAAGAAGCCGTTTCACCTAAGTCACAGGACCAGAGCAAGATGAGGTGCCCCTCATGTGAACAGGAGCACCAACTCTCGAAGTGCTCGAAGTTCCTGGAGAAGAAGATCCAAGAACGATGGATCACAGCAAAGGACGCCAGAGTATGCTTCAAATGCTTGGCTGGCAGACATAGAAAGATCAACTGTAAGGCGAAGCCCTGTGGAGTCAACGGGTGCAAGAGACCTCATCACAGATTGCTCCACGACGAGTCAAGGGTGTCATCCACACCTACAGCTTCAGAAACAGAAGAGACTGTAGCGACTACCTTAACTACGGCCAATCGAGAAGTGAAGCTGAAGATCTGCCCAGTCACGATCAATGGGCCCAAAGGTGAAGCCAAGATCTACGCACTCTTCGATGAGGGGTCTACAGTCACGCTACTTGACGACAAAGTAGCCGAAGCAATTGGAGCAGACGGTCCCTACAGAAGTCTGAACATGCAGGGGATCAACACAGAGCGACGTGAAGCCAACAGCCGTCTGGTCAAGATCAACATACGGGGTCACAAAGGACGAAATTACGCCATAACCGCAAGAACCGTCAAGGGCATGAACCTACCGAACCAGTCTATACCCGAGGAACTTCTGCAGCTGGACTACCTGAAAGACCTTAAGCGTGAAGAGTTATGCTACGAGCAGAAGCAACCTCAGATATTGATCGGTAGCGACAACTGGCAGCTAATTGTATCCAGAGAACTACGTATGGGGAAGCAGAACCAACCCGCAGCCTCACGAACTCAACTAGGCTGGGTTATTCATGGCAACCTTCCCAAGAAGATCATCAGGCAAGATCACGAAGACATCCTCCACGTTTGCATTACGTCACACCAAGAAGACCTGCAAGAGACGGTCAAGAAGCATTTTGAGATCGATGCCCTGGGAATCTCATTGAAGTCCAGAACCAACGAACGAGATCAACGAGCAGCTAACGCCTTCGAGAACTCAGCGAGAAGGAGAGAAGATGGCCGCTACGAGGTTGGGCTTCCTTGGAGGGCAGACGACATTCACCTACCTTTGAGCTACAACAATGCGCTCAAAAGACTGACGAACTTAGAACACAAGCTGGACAAGTCACCGGACGAGAGACAGCAATACGAACAGCAGATAGATAACCTTCTTCAGAAAGGATACGCAGAGGAGTGCGACGGATCTGAAGCTGGTAGCCGCGTGACCTGGTACCTGCCTCACTTTCCCGTGAAGAACATTAATAAGCCGGGAAAAGTGAGATTGGTCTTCGATGCTGCAGCTAAAACGCACGGCGTATGCCTGAACGATTTTCTGCTAGAAGGGCCGGATCTATTACTGCCTCTTATGTCGATACTCTTCAGATTCAGAGAAGAGAGAATTGCGGTCAAAGCTGACATTCAAGAGATGTTCCTACAAGTGAAAATTAGGAAAGAAGATCAACCCGCTCAAATGTTCCTGTGGAGAAGAGATCGGACGAAGCCACCTACTCCATACAAGATGACATCGATGATATTTGGGGCATCAAGTTCTCCGTTTCTGGCACACAGCGTACGAAACAGAAACGCGCTGGACTTCGCCGAATCACACCCCAAAGCACTGAAGGCCATCACTGAAGCACATTACGTAGACGATTACGTCGATAGCTACCCCAGTGAAGAGATTGCCAGAGAAACCATCGAGGAGGTTGACTACGTTCACAAACAGGCCGGCTTTCATCTGAGGAGTTGGACCTGTAACGAAAGGAGCACTTTAAGCAGCATCCCTGAACAGCTGCGAGCTAGAGCTACGGAACAACCTATAACGAAGAACGAGCTCTGCGAGAAGACGCTGGGCATGATCTGGGATGCGGCCAACGACGTGATGAAGTTTAATACTTCACTCAACCGAGTCCCCGCCGACGTTCAACGTTTGCTGCGACCACCAACGAAGCGAGAAGCACTCAGCACTGTAATGAGTATCTACGATCCACTGGGACTACTCAGCTGTTACACGATCACAGCGAAGATTGAGCTTCAGAACCTATGGCGGCAGAAGATCGACTGGGACGAGCCAATTCCAGCACCGTCCGCCGAAGCCTTCGCTCAATGGTTGAGGGACCTGGCACACATCAAGCGTATCGAATTACCGCGAAGCTACAACGGGGGGAGCCCCGTCAGAAACCGCCAGCTGCACGTCTTCTGCGACGCGAGCGAAAGCGCCTACTCTGCTGCAGTCTTTTGGAGATTGGAACAAGAAGATGGAAGCGTGAAGACCATCTTGGCTGCAGCTAAAGCGAAGGTCTCGCCGCTCAAGACACAAACGATCCCAAGATTGGAACTGCAAGCTGCATTAATTGGGATCAGGTTAGCAGACAACGTCGTGAGAGAGCACAGATGGAACGCAGACGCCGTCATCTACTGGACAGATGCTCAAGTGGTACTACACTGGATCCGCAACGGCAGCCGACGCTACACACCGTACGTAGCGCACAGGCTCGGAGAGATCGCGGAGTTCAGTTCCGTCCATCAGTGGAGATGGGTACCGACACACCAGAACGTGGCAGACCTAGCCACCCGATCCGGCTATGTACCGAAGAGCGCTGAAGACGTTTGGTACACTGGCCCAGAATTTCTGAAGATGCCTATGAACGAATGGCCTCAGAACTTGACGAACTATGAAGATCATGAAGAAGAGCAAGTCGTCCTCTATGCTTCAGACTCCGCCCCTGAACTGAGCTGTCTACCTGAAATCACACGCTTCTCGAACTATGAGCGTCTGATAAGAACGACAGGGAGAGTCCTTTCAGTCATGGAGAGGATTAGGAGCAAGAAAGCTGTATTGGAAGTTGAACATCTTCAAAAGGCTGAGAAACTATGGCAACGAAGAGCTCAACAAGATAAATTTCAGGCCGAAATTGAATTATTGAAGAAGGGAAAGACAGTTCCCAGATCCAGTCCACTCTACAGACTCGATCCGACCTACGAAGATGGCCTGCTGAAACTCAAAGGAAGAATTGGTGCTGCCCAAGTTCCGGTGGAAACCAAGAAGCCGATTATACTCGACGGTCGACACCCCTTCACGAGACTCCTGATAATGTACGAACACAGAAAAGCAGGACATGGAAACCGAGAAAGGGTAGTGAACGACTTGAACCAGAAGTATTGGATTATGAAGTTACGACCCACCGTGCGATCCGTCACCAAAGACTGTACCTTCTGCCGACTGCGAAGAGCGAACCCTCGAACGCCACCCATGGGAGACCTACCTAAAGAACGACTAGGAGCATTTCAACGACCGTTCTCCAACTGTGGGCTGGATTACTTTGGTCCCATGACAGTCACCATCGGACGCCGTCATGAGAAAAGATGGGGAGCACTGTTTACCTGCCTGACTATGCGAGCTATCCACATCGAACTGGTAGCGTCTTTGTCAACGGATTCAGCTCTGATGGCGATCAGGAGAATGGCGGCACGAAGAGGATGGCCGGCAGTCATGTACTCGGACAACGGCACTAACTTCAAGGGTGCGGACGTGGAACTGCGACGAGCTGCTGAAGAATGGGCTTCTGAACTGCAACAGCTGGGACTGCAACACCGTATGAAGTGGAAGTACACACCGCCAGGCGCTCCAAACCAGGGAGGTGCCTGGGAAAGGATGGTCAGATCCGTGAAGACCGCCCTCCAGGTGACATTGAACGAGAAATTCCCGAAAGAAGAGGTTCTACAAACCCTGTTGGCTGAAGCCGAATATTCAGTCAACGCCAGACCGCTGACTCACGTTTCAGTGGACCAAGACGACCCTGAGGCATTAACCCCGAACCATTTTTTGATTGGGTCATCGACCGGTCTACCTACCACTGGAGCCTGTGAGTTAACCGACCGACGTGCTTGGCGCGCCGCTAATGCTCTTGCTGACGAATTCTGGCGACGCTGGGTGCGCGAATACCTACCAACGCTGGTGTCCCGGCGCGGAAACCCACGAAACCTGCGACCACTTGCAGTAGGGGACCTCGTGATCGTGGTAGATCCTTTGTTACCACGTAACACATGGCCACGAGGCGTCGTGGAACGCGTGTATCCAGGCCCAGATGAACATGTACGAAGTGCCGACGTGCGCACTACGAGCGGAGTGTTCCGGCGACCGACTTCCAAATTAGCGATGCTGGAAGCAGCTGGAGCCAAGGATGCTGATCAAGACAAGGAGATCCTGCCACTGTCACCCTGAGAGGCTACATCAAGATTACGCCGGGGGGAGAATGTTAAGGACAGCGGCAACGTCATTAGATTATTGTTAAGAACTACGATTTCGTTTTAATAAATTGTAAATAGGTAAAGAGAATTATAAAAATTAGGTTACGTTCGATGATTCAATATGTGTAATGTATAGACTTAGCCAAGTATGAGTTTCAAAAGGTCATAAAATCTTATCTATTTGACATGTATGTGTGATAGTTATATTTTAAGAAAGTATAGAATGAGACCTTTAATCTGATGTATAACACTTGTATATTGTTAAAAAGAATAATGGTAAAAATAAAAGAAAACACGTATTGTCATAGTAAAAATGTATACGAAATTGGGTCACAAAAAAACGGCTCTCTGTATGGTATTGCCTCGAAGTACTTAAGTAAGCCGTGTTTGTTCGAAAGGTACGATCATCAGAGGAAGCAACAAATAAGAAGAAAAAGAAAAAGAAAAAAGAAAAGTTGTAAACTCTGAAGAAGAAATATATTCCTGAACAGAAAAACCCTGTGTTTCCTTCAGTCCACAACAATAATTTTATTTCTCCGACGATTTGTGCTTATCTCCATTAATTAGTGGTGGTATTTAGTTTGATGGCATCTCTTACCAAACATCTGCTTCATCTTTGTTTTCTAGTCCAAAAACATAATCTCGCGATACGCCTCACATTATCAGCATTGTCCAAAATGGCTGCCTTATTGTTAAATCATATATACTATCATACTATTAGAAAGAAAGAAAGAAAGAAAATAATTTATTCTGTGACACATGATACATTGGTTTACAAAAATAAAAATTAATATACACATGTGGAACGAAAAGGCTTATACTCAGCATATGCCGAGGGGTCACTATGGCCCCGCGGCGCTGGTCTTCCGTACAAGCCTAATATGAGAGCCAATTATTAAAAGTTCCTAGTTTACCTTATAGATAGATTCTCCAGCAGACCATCATGCTTGGCCAGCTGATCCCTCAAAGCCTCGAGTGTGATGGCGCCGCGTCTCTCAGTGTCAGCATCCTCGAACATGGCCGCCGTGAGCTCCAAGAGCTGATCGTCGCTGAACTGCATGCCGTTCTCTTCCATACACGCGCGCATTACGTGTTGCAGTTCCCGATGTTGGATCAGGCCATCGCCTAGGAATAAAAAGTACGTTTCAGCTTGTAATTAATGGTTGTTCTATCGTTATATTTCTGAACCCACGTAAAAGGTGGCGAGCCAGAGCCTCATCCGTTAATCGTTAAAGTTATTTCGCTTTGTATTGTATCTGATCTGCAGCAAATAAATATTATGAGTTTAAGTTTAAAATTTATTTAAAAAAATGCTCTATTTCATCATAGACGCTCCGTGGAGTCGGCCACGCGCGCTATGGTAGCACCCAGAGTTAGAAAGGGAGCTGCCACTAAGGCCTCTCTGAGGAGGTCCTCCCGGTTATGGTTCGGGGGACGTCGACCGCAGGCGGAGTGTCAGACGCTGCAACCCAGGTACTGGGCCCCGCCTTTTTCCCAACAAGCGGCGGGCGTCGTAGGTAGATTTTTAGTGGGTATTACTGCTGGCGGTCGCGTCTGCCGGTGGTGAGTCCCACACCAAGGTATTGCGTAAATGCATTTTTTAATTGACGTAAAAAAATTAAAAAGAACCAAACGGTCTTCTTGAGTTGCATGAAACCAATAATTTTCAATAGGCACTAATTGCGTGCGTAATTTTCACTTGCTTCGTGTCTTGAATGCTGGCAACATTTCCATTTTAGATTGCCAGGCCAATACGCAATATAGATTAGGTAGTTTATTTAAGTTGCATAGTGATCGTTTTTATTTTGGTATTTTTTTAAATTAAAATAGCTTTATACCTTTGCCTGAGATCATTACGTCCAATATCGCCAAAACATTCCGCTAAGACATTTTGACACACAACACATTAAAATAAAAATAAAATATATTTTTTTGTCTTTAGGATCAACATGATCATTTAGATTCGTCAAACATTCACACACAAAATGGAAATTCGATATATTTTTTTAACAACAATGAAAGAGACGAGATTACGTTATGGGACTCACCATCCAAATCGTAGACCTCGAACAGGAATCGAATCTTGTCATCGGCGGTCTGACCGGCGAACCGGTGCACCGCTGCGATGAACTCCTGCAGCGAGATGGCGCCCGAGTCATCCTCATCGAAGATTTGGAACACGCGCTCCGTGAAGAATGGCTGAAACCAGTCATCTATGTTACTAAAGGCAGTTAAAGAGATATATTATCTACCCTAAGATACCTATAGTCAATACTCAATACTTTATTGCGTTCCACAATGGTTCTATAAGGTGGTGAATATTACAATTTGGTACAAATGTGGACCCTGTCGGGCACAGCATAGTGTAGGAGAGAGGAGGAAGGGCGCCGTATAATTCTTATTATTATTAAATTACTACTATTAAATGACCGTTATTAAATTATTGTTATTAAATTATTATTTCTTTATTAAGTATCAAATGATGTCAATAGATTTAAACAATATTATAACAGTTAGTATAGGTAAAAACATTAAATAAAAATGTAGCAACAATGTCACATTATATATTATTATAGTTACATGTAAATATAATATAATGGTTTGTTGGCATATTTCTAGTAAATAAATTATTTATCTTATCTTATTAAACGAAGAACCTAACCCCAAAACTGACATCCAAAATAGATACCTATTGAGACTTCTGATAGACATTTTTGCGTCTGCGTCCTAACAAAAATGTACTAACGACCTAGATGCACGTATACCATCGCCTCCTACGCAGTATACGCCTATCACCTACAATGGCTTACATTTATGGGGCAGGCCTATATTCAACACATCTCTACATTCTTACACAAGTGCACACCCTCACACATATACACACAAACACACACTTACATACACACATACACACACACTCAAGATTTTTATCTGTTCTTTTTTAGTTAGGTAATTCACAGCATACATTTTTTATTTTGTATTTTTCATTATTTTAATTTCAAGTTTTTTGTAGTTATGTCAAATTATTATTTATTTTTGTTTGCTCGAGCTTTATTTTTTGATTTTAAGTTTAAGTTTTGACCTTCATAAGAGCTCTTTTGAGCCAAACTTGAATAAATGATTTTGACTAATGTGTATTTATAGGCATTTAATATGTAGTAGCGAAACAAGCCAGACTGATAATTGGGTAAACAGGGCACTATGCCACAAAGAAACTGCTCCACAAGATGCGCCTGAGCATTCACCGCCATGACGTAGATGCGGAGTCCTAGAGTCTATGAAACACCTGCTGTGTACCTGTGACTCGCTGGCTGCTTGCCGAATGAGACTCTTGGGGGTGGCCTACCCAAAGCTTAGGGACTATGGACTCCAAACTCCCAAGGCTGTCATAAAGATGATCAGACTGAAGGTTCAAAGTGGTGCAACAGGCAACCCTCGTGTGGCCCCCGTGATAAGATAAGATATGCATTTAATAAATAAATCCTCAGTCACACAAATGAACTAAACTAAGAACATTACATTTTTGGAGACTAATATCTTCCGGAACTGATCTCTGGTGATCTCCTTCTCATCTCCAACGGTCTCCTTGAAGAGCTGCTCGAGGCGGTCCACGCTGTGTTTGTCGAAGCCGACTCGGGGTCTGGAAATTAATTCACAAAATATACTGGAATAAGCAATCCTAATTGTTAAATTACATATAAAAAAGTTTATCTCCTCAACAAGACAGTACATTTGTTCCTTAAATTGCGATTGGAGCCTCCATTTAGACTAGAGAAAGTCTGTGTTAAGAGACTCCGCACTTCCATAACTTCAGTACAATAATTAGGTACATATTTAATAATCTATTTCATATTAATCTAACTTTTATTTATTTGTGTTTAATCGTGTATGCCTCTGTGAGTGTGGTGTGTATGTGGGTGTGGTTTGTGGGTGAGGTTGTGTGTGTGGGTGTGTATTCATAATTTATTAATTCATTTATTCATTGTTTTATGTGGTTATTAAGATGTTTACATCAAATTATCCGACAAATGAACCCTGGAAGGGCATTACAATTATAGCAAAAACACGAAATAGTATAAATTATTAACTTTACTTTAGTACTTTAAAAAAAAATCATAGTAATGCGAAAGTAACTCTGTGTGTCTGTCTCGCTTCACGCCAAAATTAATTCAATACGAACCAATTCAAATTCAATTTGGTACTCAAATGGTCTAGAGCCTAAGAAAGAACATAGGTTACTTTTTAATGCGAAAGGGTAGACACGCCCCGCCCACATCTAGATATATAGATAGATATATTTAGATTTATATTCATCATCATCATTTCAGCCCATCAACGTCCCACTACTGAGCACGAGCCTCCTCTCACAAATCAAGGTGTGAGGGTAATGGGTCATACTCCACCACGCTGACCCAGTGCGGATTGGCGGAGGCAGGTGTATGGCGTCCTGCTGTTAGAATTTATCAAGCCGCCCATTAGGCCTCTAACATGGCTTAACGACTACCACATTTAGTGATAATCGGGACCAACGGCTAAGCGTGCCTTCCGAAGCACTGAAGCCGAAGATCAAATGCCACACAAACGGTCACCCATCCAAGGACTGACCTCTGTAAACTCTGCTGTACTTCGGTGATCGTTTCCGACCACCGAGTTCCGCAGAGCTACGAGCGCTTCATTCAGCGCGAGATTTATATTATCAATAGTAAAATGAGGTCATGAAATACAGAGGCTGAGAAGCTTGACAAATTCTACCAGCAGAACGCCACAAAGTGACCTCTACCAATGCCCACTGTGTCCGCGTATAACCAGAATCTCTCTCCTGCACTGAGATGATGATAATTTAGTAAATAAATAAATATTTTCTGACAATTACACCAATTATTTAGTTCCAATATAAGTATCTTTAAGAACTTGTGTTATGGATACTAAATAACAGAAAAACATACATATATACGTTTGTTTTTTATAAATACATACTTAATATACATAAGAAAACACCAGAACAAATATTCATATTTATCCACACAAAGATTAGTCTTGAGTGGGAATCGAACCCACGACCTCAGGAGCGGAGTGCGGGTATACTCGCCACCACGCCATATTGGTCCTCAAATATCAATAAAGTAACATTATGGTTATAGGCTTGTTAAGTGAAGAGACTAAGAGCATAATGACATTAAGAGTAATGAAATTAACAGTTGGATGAGGACAACCGAAAAAGACATGAATTGAGTGTGAGAAGAACATTCTTCAATGTCATGTGTCGTCTATGTCATGAGTCTTCTATGTCATGTGTTTTATGTCATAATAATCGAGAAGGGAGTGGAGGAGTCGAAGACGAAACGAAGAGAATGAAGAAAAATACATGCTACCATCACAGGTAAACTGGGAGCAGGGCAGAAGGGTGATGACGCAATTTAAAACTACAACATAGGAGTGCACGACAATAATACGACCTTACTTATAGGAATTATTTTCAAATTACAGACAGGGATAGATAAAATAACAATTCTACCTAATTCTTCTAAAACAATGTAGAATATTGTCACCTCCTATCTTCTCACGGGGAGTCGTAAGAGTGGACGAAGAGAATGTTACCAGATGGGCAGCGACCGCAAAGCGAGAAAGAGAGAGAGATCCGCAGTCTCTCCGGATCCGTCGTTTTCGGGGCAGGAGGGCTGCCGTCCAGCATGTCCCGTCGAGAGAGTCTCAGGGGGTGGGTACGGGGGCACCTGTCACCTAATTTGGGATTCTCCAAGGAAGTCGATGCACTTCATTAGTGCTACGCCTGAGAGGTAGGAGTGGGTGTAATTACTGCACCCCTCTGAGGACGTCCGCTACCTTCCCATCACAGGAGCGGTCGTTGCCGCTGGCGAGGCCATGGGCTGATGAGAGACCATGGTCCTGCCTTTTTGTCAACTAGTGACGGGCGTCGTCAGTTTTTTAGTGGGTATGCTGAAAAGTTCCTGCAGGAGCCCCACATAACCGCTGTCCGCACCCCGACCGGCTGGGTATGCGTAAATGCATTTTTCTGACGTTTAAAAAAAAAGTTGCGTCGACCTGCGATCACCAACCCACCTGCCCAGCGTGCTGATTAAGGGCAAATACCCCCAATATAATGTAATCTATTGACAGCAGTGGAATCAAGAAGGCTGAGATGACGAATGAAACTTAATTAATCACAATTCAAAATTAGTACCTATCTACCAGCAAACAGTACTTAATAGAAACATGAACCTCATTACATGCTCCTAGGAATCCATTTAAGTCTAGATAGTATATAAACTAGATCATTATCTAGGTAAGTTCTTTTTGCATATATGGGACGGAGGACTACTTACGGCGGAATGTAAATTACGATCACCTGTGGCGTGAGCTTTTTTGCCCCGGCTCGATTGCGGCCTGGCGTTAAGTACCGGGAATATATTAAGTTCTTGCTTCACTTGTAAATGCTCTTAATGAGGTTTTATTTCTTCAATTATGGCTTAATAAGGCTGTTGACTGTATGGAAATAATGCTTTATGTGATCGATACAATGGAAAGGATTACTGTTAGGATTAAGGACGATGAAACAGAATTAGTGAATGAGACGGTTTTTCTGGGTATAACACTAGACTCTAGGTTGCAATGGAGGTCTCACATCGGGAAAGATTTAGGCAGATTGAGTTCTGCAGTCTATGCCGTGAAGATCCGGCAAAAAACGGATATTAAAACAGCTCGTCAGTACTTCAGCTACTTCCACAGTGTTATGACAAATGGTATGCTGATGTGGGGTAGTGCTGCAGATATTGAATGAATCTTGGTGCTGCAGAAAAGGGCTGTTCGTACTATCTATGCCAAATCTATGGTATGAGATCTCGCGACTCATTTAGGGATTTATTATTTATTTATTTCTGTTAATACGGTTCGATAAACCAATTACATTAACATACATTAAAATGGAGATAATTTGGCTAATTCGGGATAAGTTTAAGCAAATAGGCATAATGGCTGTGTGATTATCCTGTTGATCTTAAAGACAATAAAGTATATTTTATTGTAGTTATTGTACTGATGTTCGAAAGAAAATTGTGCATCCAAAATAGAATCTAGAAGATTGGAAGTAATTCAAATTAGGCTTCATTCAGCTCCAATGAAAGTCTACTTAATTGTATTGTTAATGCCCGCGCACAAAAAACGTGCAAATTTTTGGCGCGGGATTTGTCAAAAGTAGCTCAATACCAACTAAGTTCATTTGTTTACAATGAAAATCCACAAAGTCGACTCAATAAAAAATTACGCCTGTCTCTCCGAAGGGGTAGGCAAAGGCATTAACGCCCACCATTGCCGCTTACATGAAACTGTTATATTTGCCAGAGCCTCATCCTTGGATCAGCGGATGGCGGGTAGGAATACTATACACTATAAAGTAAAGAGGTTGAGAATGGAGGCACGCACCTGCTGCTGGAGACAGCTGAGAGGAACTCCATAACCTCATCAGCAGACGCGCTGCCGTCACCATCAGTGTCCAACACGCGAAGAAGCTTGTTGGTGACCTGAATTAATAACAGACATTTAAAGTCAGTGTTTTTAAACACTTCTGATATTATATTTCTTTAAGTAACTAAAAACATATATCTGTTTACAAGAAATGGAATCAAACAGGAGAAAGTGTTTTTAAACGCCACCTGGGCTGGTGGTTAGAGCTTTTATTCCAAAACTAATGCTAATAATAATAATCACATAAGCATAAAATTTTAATTGTCTCAAGACTCTGTCATCCCTCAAGGTGCTGGCTTCGGCCCCAAGGTCAGCCTCCTTAATTTCCGGGTCGCCATTGGCTGGAGCTCGGAAAAAGACAAACGTACGAACAATTATCTTACAATCACACCAATTGTTTAGTTCCAAGATAAGTATAGAACTTATGATATTCCTTTCACAATCACACCGATTGTTTAGTTCCAATCTAAGGACTTATTCCTAGTTCCATTCATTAAGAACTTGTTATGTACAAAAAACAGTTTCTTTTCAACAGGTTCATATGCCAAGTCCAATTTCAAGGTCAACTATTCAAACAAGCATTTGGCACCGCAAGTCTTGATTTTCTCGTACGCTGACGTCTGTAGCGTACCTACATACATACATTCACGCCTGTTTCCCCGAAGGTGCAGGCAGAGGCATATTATACGCCCACACTTCGCCAATTATATAGTTGATCTCACGTAATAGGTGGCGAGCCCATTGCCGCTTATCGGGCACTTTCATGTTCGCCAGAGCCTCGTCCGTTGATCGGCAGGGGCACCACTTGCAGGTGAGATTGGCTTGGGCTCCTTAGGTCTTAGTAGGTTCCCTATACACCTATATATAGCGTACATTGTTCTGAATAAATAATATGTTCGATGGGACACTGCACAGCGACCCTGACGTAAGCCTTACGTACGTCAGTTTTGCTGTACCAGTAGAATATTGAAGAGGAAATCAAGGGTAGTAATGATGCTGGGCCATACCACTTTGTTCTGCAGGATCTGGCAGAAGGTGTCCAGGCGAATGTCCCCACTACCCACCAGCACGTAGGCCACGCTTTCCACTTGCTCGATGAACTCTAACTGCTTCTGCTCCCTGGAAATAAGTACACAGTCATACATTATAGTTGAGGAAAATGTCGGCGTTTAATATGGCTCTGCCTAATCCTTCGGAGAAACAGGCGCGATTATATGATAATCACGCCTGTTTCTCCGAAGGAGATATCTACATTTTCCTCAACTATATTGTTGGTCCCTCGTGGTGGAATTGGTGGCAAGCCTATTACCGCTTACCGGGAAATGTTGTATTTGCAAGAGCCTCGTCGGTTGTTCTACATCTACACTTGCAGGTCATCACCATGGCCATAATAAGAAGGCATGAGAGTGGAATGTTGATGGACTGAGATAATGATATTAATAGAACAAATAAACAACTTCAAACAATAACACCAGTTAGTTCCAAGATAAATATCATTAAAAACTTTTGTTGCGGATACCAAATAACGGATAAACATACATACATAAAAACATACATAATATAGTTACTTGTTTTTTTGTAAATACATACTTAATATACATAGAAAACACCCAACAAATGATCATGTTCATGAACATAAAGGTTTGTCCTGTGTGGGAATCAAACCCCCGAGTAACGTCATATAGGTCGTCAAAAAATAAAACTAACAAATACTTAGATATTGCAGACTACTTACGTAAGCCTTCCCTTCAGGTACTCTATCCAGTGTTCTTGCACCAAGTATTCTCTCCTCTCCAGGTCGAATAAACGAAATATTCTTTCCAATAAATCCTGCAACAAAAGACAAATCTAATTAACATCATTGTGACTGCAGAACACAATTGTTTTTATTTAAGGCTTTAGTTTTAATAATTATATTGTAAATGGCGGGAGAAAAAACCAAACTTGACGATTTTCTTGCCCGTTCTTTTACGATCAAGCTACTGCCCGCAGTGAATGGGCGCGTTGGTTTATAAGTATGACATTCATAAGAGCTCTATTGAGCCAAACTGGAATAAATGACTCTTGAATTTGAATCACTTTCTTACTTAGAAATATTTGAAGTACAAGTGCCGTTTGGATGATAATGACACTTCGAAAAAAATCTACCGCCCCATGTTTTACCAGGTCTCGTAGAGAGCAATGAAGTAGGGAATGAAACCCCGTCCTTTTTTCTTTTTTTGATTTACGTCGGTAACAAAATGCATTAACGCACTGTCTCGCGGCCAAAGGGGGACCGAAAGAGATGTGTGGGACTCACCCCCGGCAGACACGACCGCCAGCAGTAATACCCACTAAAAATCTTTCGACGACGCCCGCCGCTTGTTGAGAAAGAAGCGGGGGCCAGTACCTGGGTTGCAGCTCTGACACCCCGCCCGCAGCCAACGTCCCCCGGACCAAAACCGGGAAGATCTCCTCAGAGAGACGCAGTGGACGCGCCCCTCCTACCTTCTTGTGCGACCATAGCGTGTGTGGCTGACTTTTTGGAGGATCCATGGTTAGACAGCAGGGGCCCCCTGCCCCCGCTGCCTTAGACCCTCCTGGCGCTGCTTGACGGGCCCTCCTGGCGCTGCTTGACGGGCCCTCCTGGCCCGCCCGCTGCGCTCTTCTCAGGTCCCTCTTAGTTTCCCCCCCGGTAGTCAGTACTAAGGGCACCCAGAGTCGCCAATCTCTGGGTGTTATCTTACCCCTAGCGCCTACTGCGCCCTACCGGGAGGTACTCAGCCTCCCCACCACGACAAGGTGGAGACCAGTCGGGGGGTCATAAAACCCTGTCCTGGGTCAATATAAGCTAAGGACTAGCCAACTCTCTCCTTTAACACATATTATATAGAGATCTCTGAGCTAAAGTAGATTTTGGTACAACTACAAAAGTCTGCAAATTGTTTTCACATAAATTTAAAAAAACATATTATGGTTAAGAAGATTCAGTCTATTTATCTGACAGGTCAGACAATCATTAACAGCGTACCTAATACCGTTAAGAATATACATAATACCACGATATAATAATATCACGCCTGTTTCCCCGAAGGGGTAGGCAGAGGCATATTGTACGCCCACATTTCGCCAGTTTTTGGTCCCACGTAAAAGGTGGCGAGCCTATTGCCGTTTACCGGGATCTTTTATGTTCGCCAGAGCCTCGTCCGTTGATCGGCAGGTGCACCACTTGCAGGTGAGGTTGGCTTGGGATGCTCAGATCTTGGAAGGATCCCTTTACGCCCTTTAGTAAATGTCAATAATGAAATGAAATATACTAATTATAGGTATAATATTATTAAGACATCTATGATAACACCTTTGAGCTAATTGCTTTATTCGCAAAGATGATAAGTCAACTCACTATACTAATGTTTTATTTTGTTTTTTGCACAAGATTAAACAAGTATTTCACAATATTACTCTACTGCTCTTTTCACTGAAACAATAATCACAAATGTCCTTCTAACACGACCTTTTACTACAAGTGTAAACAAAGATTATTTACGCAAGTCTCACTAAATGAGGGTAGATTTGGTCTGTTAATATGCCTGACTACCCTACATTAATAAATTATATTGTCATATGTATTTATTTTTTTCTTAAATATGGTCACACTCATTTAGCGTATTAGGCGGTGTCAATATGATAGTTCAAGTTATTTGCAACTATGTGCAGCGTTTTCGTCAATTAGTCACAGTTAAGTCTAGTAAAGTCCTTCTTAGTCAAATCTTAATTAATCCCACCTCAGTAAAGTAGTGAAGACTGTACTAGTGGTTCAAGGGAGTTTTGAGATCAACGCAGAAAATCACAATTCATTGCAATATACCACTTTCCTACACTTGTGTACATTGACGAAGAAGTTATGGAAAATAAAATCGTGCTGCGATGTGTATTTTTCCGCGATGGCGCCAAAACTCTTGTAGTTACTTATGTACGCATTAGTAAATGTAGTGTAGCCGGCGGTAAATATTGCACAACGGCGATTATCGCTTTTTCAAATACATTTTCAATTTGACATGTCATTGTGATAATTAGGACAACCTGTTTGGTGGTAAGTTAATCACTCCAGTTTGAGGGTGCGTCTGCATGAATGCCGTCTCTTATGAGACCCGGGACTATGGCACCGACAGAAGATTCTATTTTCCAGGATTCTGCAAAGGAATGCTTTTTAATGCAAGGGTGTCTTTGCAAGACACCCTTGCATTATTATAACTATAGAAATTTGTTTTTATGTATTTATATATTTTTTCATTTACAATATGTAGTAAAATTTTACTGATAATGAAATAACAATCAGTAAGATTACACCTCTAGTAATAAACGGACACAATCTCTAATTGCGTCACACCTAATTACAAAAGGTGCCAACTGTTCGTATTAAATTCCAACACTGCTTTCGTTAGATAATTATCTTTTTAATCTGTCCGCCCGCGCTGTCAGCGTGACGTAATGACAGATGACAGGTGTCACGCTGACAGCCGGCGACCCCTCCTAAGATCTGATTGGGAAGCTTAAATATCCAGTTAGGCGGGGCGTTAGTTTATTTAAGTTTGGTGTAAGACAACACCTAGACTGGTATTAATAGATAGATCTAAATTTTCTTGTTTGTCACGTGATGTAACGTTTAAAAGATTAATTTAAATCTTCGACTTAACTGCACCTTACGATGTGACGCTATTCTGACTGTTTTATAGCCGCTGAGCTGATAATAAAAGGAATATAATAAACTGAACCTCTAAAAAATACTTTTTTGATCATCAAAAATACTGATCTAGCATCTAATAGGGGATTAGGTGCTCCATCAGAATTTTTTGATGTACAAAAAGGTTAGGTTAGGTTGGTAATTTATTAATTTTGATGACACATTAAATATGAGCCATAATAAAAGTTCATTTATAGTTAAGTTGACATAATTTATTTTAATATCATATTACTTTGTTTTAATATTATCTGATGCATTTCATTATTGTTTCAGAGTTATTCTGTTTTGTTTTGTAAGTGTTAAATTGTATTTTTAAAGTTGATTGTTATCTTTAATTACTGTAATTAGTTCTTTACACCGTTTTAATGAAAGTAAAAAAAAGTAGTCGGTTTCAGTTAATGTAACTTTGAACTATTAATAATGATTTGCCTGACAACAAAGTTTTTGGTTAAATTAAAAACTCTAAGAGGAGTCCACATACGTTTAACTTTCCGCGTCTATTCAATTTTAAGCACGTAATCATAATAACTGTAGGCACATAACCTTGATGGAGTGAGATCCAGACGATAAATAATGTATTGTTTTTTTAACATTTGTTAATTAGTAACAGCATTCCGTGTCGTCCGACAACAGAGCATCGTCGTCACAAAAAAAGTAAAACATTTGTTACACCAGCAACGTTGCATTACTTGCAATGCCTTACGGTTAGTAAGGCTCTTGTCACAAAGTGAGCGTTGTGAGACATTTAGTTGTGCGCAAATGCAATCCTTCAATTGATTCCTGTATGAAAGTAAGGTAACACTACTGAACAGTTTACCTCTGACAGAAGTAGCGAATCATTTTAGTATTTGGCTAGACTAACTAGAACTAGTACCTAACTTATATAGTAAATATAATTTATTGAAAGACAACTTATAACAAACATTTTGTCCTAACTTTGACAGTATGTACTTTACTGTACGCAAAATATAATTATTGAACAACATTTGTAAAGAAAAAGAAACGAATAAAGGATAGTTTTTAGATGTAAAAGCAAGTGCCTGCCGAGCTATCGTTTAGTTATTGCAACGTCCCGCTCACTCTGTGCCGGTGTAATGGTAGACTTGCCGATATAAAGCCTTTTTGAGCATATACTTTCGCATAACTAAACGATTTGAATGGACCCGAGAAGGAAATATAGCAAGCAAATTGATTCAATGCAGTTATTCGTATAACTTTGAACCTAGTGCTAAGATCTTACTTTGACGGCACTGTTTGCAATCAAGGGTTTATTTTGTGCAATGAGATCAATGAGTAAAGTATGAGTCATTCAATTTTTTTATTGTCAATTGAAATTTTGGAGGAAAATAATAATATGTTCTTGATATTACTTTTTGTATACATAAAACCAAATGTAACATTCCTGCCGCGCTATCGTCTAGCTACCGCAGCGTTCCGCTCACCATGTGCCGCTGTAATGGTAGACAAGATGACATAAAACCTTATTGGACACATGCCTTCCCATTACCGAGCGATTTGAATGGACCCGGAGTTATTTGCTTCAATGAAGTTTAACATCCTGTGTTTAGTAGGATTCTCTACAAAAACACGAGTTTAATGACAAATTAAGTATGTAGACTAAATCTTAATGTTTCTAGTTTGTAAACTGTTTTATTCACAGTAAGATAACATTTACATCTAGTTACTAGGAGTCGTAAGAGTCGTCGAAGAGAAATCCTATTGGATGATGGGCAGCAGCGTCATCCTGCGTACTGGCTGAAACTGTGATCACCTACCCGCCTGCCCAGTTTGGTGATAATGTGCAAATGTTCAGCAGTGGACTTTATAAGGCTGATATAGTGATGATAATTATGACAAGGATTGAGAAAGTCTGATTAGATATTATTCAAGCTTGGCTTTATCCCGAAGCACTTGTGAACGGCACTTAATTATTTTATTCAAGCTTGGCTTTATCCCGAAGCACTTGTGAACGGCACTTAATTATATTATTCAAGCTTGGCTTTATCCCGAAGCACTTGTGAACGGCACTTAATTATATTATTCAAGCTTGGCTCTATCCCGAAGCACTTGTGAACGGCACTTAATTCTCGAAGCGCTACTAGTGGGAAGCCTGCTTGGAGAAGAAGTTGGCTAGAAACTCGGCAAAGTACTGTCTCCCCAAGACGTACGTAAAATAAGCAGTAGTTGACGACCGATATGGCGTGGAGGTCAGTATACCTGCACTTCACTACAGAGGTCGTGGGTTCGATTCCCACACAGGACAAATCTTTGTGTGTATGAATATGAATATTTGTTCTGGTCTGGGTATTTCCTATACATATATTAAGTATAAATGTACAAAAAAAAGTATTTAAGTATTTTTATCCGTTCTTTATCCATAACACATACTTATCTTGGAATTGGAACTAAATAATTGGTGTAATTGTAAGAGAATATTTATTTATTTATCTTAGTATTTGTAGTGAGGCTGCCATTTCTAATGACGCCACACTAGGCACTGAGTTCTGTGGCAGTCAACTATACTTTTCCAAAAGTTTTGCAACACCATACATTAATACTTATATTACTTAAGTAACACCCAGAGCATGACAAATATGAAAATAATTAACGATATCCCCTTAAGACCTTCGATGTTTATCAGATACAAATCAATTTCAACAATAAACTAGACGGAGACAGACAAGTTGAAATATATATTCAAATTGCTGTCATAGTAAAAACAAATAAGTACGATATCTTCATTCCTACCAACCGTGTTCGACTGTTCGTGTCGTCCCAAGCACACACAGACCAAATTTATCACATCTAATGATACAGTCTTGTGGCTAAGATGTCGTACATAATACCGGCTAGGCTCGCAGAGGCCCTGCGGCCTGCGCTGTGCTGCTGCGTGCAAACGCATTATTAACGATTCCATAAACTATGCGACAGCATCATCATCCTTACATTATTCCGGTTGCCCATGTTAGGATATTAGAAGGCTCTGACATCCTAGTAACTGCCATAGATGGACATGCGAGCCGGAACCAACGGCTTAATGTGCTTTCCGAGGCACGGAGCAAGCGATAATTATGCAAATATCGAAAGGTCAGGTGCGCCGCGGCCAACGTCCCCCAGACCAAAACCGGGAGGACCTCCTAAAGAAACGCAGTGGACGCGCCCCTCCTACCTCCTTGTGCGACCATAGCGTGTGTGGCCGACTTCTTGGAGGGTCTATGGTTAGACAGAAGGGGCCCTCTGCCCCCATTGTCAAAGACGCTCCTAGCGCTGCTTGACCGGCGCGACCAGAATTTAAACCCGACACTGAAGCGACAGCACTTCATGCGCTATTACGGCGCGCTCAGGACACGAGAAGGACACCTTTTTAGATGTTTAAAAATGCTTTTACGCATACCCTGCTGACCGGTGGGCCGGTTGATTTACATAAGACTTTTCGGTAGCCTACCCACTAAAAAATCAGACAAATCTGGCTGGTCGAAGAAGGGCGAGAATGTGGTAACTTATTAGGTGACGTCCTTACCCGCAGTGGCTCGAGGTGGCCTACTAATTTATTTCTACTATGTCTTAGTGGAATGTTCCGCTTATCGGCTAGGTCGGGTCGAGTGAGCGTAACCGATTATCGATTACGCGCGAGAGCTTTGCATCGATCAATCGATCACTCGCTCCGATCATTAGCATACGATCTGAGACTGACAAATGAGTTGGTTAGTTTAGGAGACGTCTGTTATACTGTTTTCATACTACAATACTACTAGAGGCACGACTTCGCTTTGGTAGCTATTTATCCAATATTTTACGCCTTAGGTTACCTTATTGCATTTTTCGTAATTATCACTATTTTAAACCGCTTAATATTATAACAATAGTCTTTGTTACTCACAAATAACATAGCTTTCTATTTGTAATAGATTTATTTTAAATATAGTCGGTCGGTCTGTGTTTGTTCAGTGCAAACAAACAATGAAATATTTCCTGCTATCATCTGAGGTGAACAGTACGTACAGTATCGGTCCCAACACGCTTCCTTGGGGAATCTCTAGGGACTCCGGATAGAGCTTCTCTACCCTGTACAACAAAATGTCGGTGTTGCAGGAAGGATTTAAAAACCCCATACAAACAAGAAGTCTGGTAGCGTAGCTTTGGTTTTAGAAAGTAAGCCCTCATTTCATATACTGTCGAATGCCTGTGAAATGTCCAGAAAAGCACTCGTACAGTAAGTTTCTGGTCGTTTAACATCATCATAAAGTCCTCGGCTAAACATTGGCCTCTCAAATATATTACATTCTATAAGGGATGTTTGCCATCACCGGGAAGGCGGGTTGGTGGTCGCAATTTAAGGCAGTACGCAGGTTAACACTGCTGCCCATCATCCGATAGGATTTCTCCTTGATGACTCTTACGACTACGCCCCGCGACCACAGGGGTGAGGTGAGAGGGTCGTTTATCATTGTGTAAGTTGTTAACCGATATTATTAGTGATCACTATATTCACAAGCTAGACAAATGTCATATTAGAGTGGTATATATTATGTTACATACCTAGCTTAAATTAAACAGTGTAATTATATGTATGTAAACGGCGTTCTATCTCCCACACTACGTCTCAACGCCACACCTCAGCAGTACGGTAATTGGTCCGGAGTCCGCCAGATGGTATCGGTGACGTTAAATAATTCCCAGTTATCGGGTGTTATTGATGTGCCCATTGTGGTGTCTAACCCCTTATCTATGCCATGATCTATGCGATAGGCGAGCCCTGAATTGGGTCGGATTCTTTGGAGATTGTGGCGCAATGTTGAGAGGTGCAGTTCGACCTGTTCCTCTGATGGAGCGACATGCCACCTTTATGGCTATTTATTTATTTCAGTAGCGGCTCCTTTAAAGAATTCCATCACCCCAAGCTTTGCATGAGAGTTTTGTAGAACTTTTTTCTATGGTGTGTTTGCGGCACTTTGTTCAAATTGTTTTGTGCTCAATTCTCTGGCGTTGTAGAAGTCCACTCAGGGAATGCGACATTCGCCTCTTTTATTTTGCCGTGTGGCAGCGGCGTCTTTATAGATGTCTACCACCCCATGTCTTCCCCGCAGATGTGTTAAAAGACGACTCAGGGAATGAAGTCTAGTCATTTTATAAAGAGGGCTGCAGGTAAACTCACAACGCACTTTGAAGCCTTTAGTCGAAAATATTGTTTGTCGAAATGACCTTAGATTTGTGCTCTCTGATACCACAATGGGTGTAAATTTTATTTATAACTAATAATTTTAATACTAATCGAAGAACCGAAATATCCTGGGGCACCTTCAGGTAGGAATATGCCACGCCGGAATAAGTCATTGTAAACATTCAGTTTCTGCCAATGGATGTCTGCCAAGTAACGCTTGGAAGATTATGAGATTTAAGTTAAGTTTAATCTGAGGCAAAACTCTGATTTAGGAAAGCCGAGATTTGTGTGACTTTGCTTCATCATTACTTAATTTCTGGTTAAATAAATGAAATAGTTGTAAGTATAGTGTGAGGGGTACATAAACACATAAACATATGTGTCTTTTGGAAATACGAGTTAATTTGACAATATTATTACATGTGAAGATTTTATATTCCAAGTAAATAAATAATAATACGAAATATTTCTAACACTTACACCAATTCATTAGTTCCAAGATAAGTATTATTAAGAACTTGTGTTATGGATACTAAAGAACGGATAAACATCATAAAAACTTTTTTTTTGTAAGTACGTACTAAATATACATAGAAAAACACCCAGACCCGAACAAATTCATGTTTATACACACAAATATTTGTCCTGTGTGGGGACCTCAGAAGTGGAGTGCGGGTATACTCGCCACCACGCCATTTCGGTCGTCAATGTATGATGAAGTACGATAATACCGACCACAGCAACTACAATATAATACCAATGTATAAGATAAATGTTAATATTAATAGGAGTCGAATATTATTGGTTATGGCCGCAATATCTCTGGCCAATAGCGGGGCGCTGTCAATCAGGCTACTATCGCGATCACTACGGTGCTTGTGAATGTTGACTGTTGTGATTGACGATCAAACTCAAAGTGATCTACTAAGATACCTACCACATTTATTGAGAGTAGCCACAACATAGATAACCCACGCAGAATCAACTCATTTAGATAATAATGTATCACATTCATCATGTCAGCCCATTCACGTCCCTCTACTGAGCACGAGCCTCCTCTCACATACCAAGGTGCGAAGGTATTGGGTCATACTCCACCACGCAGACCCAGTGCGGATTGGCGGAGGCAGGTGTATGGCGTCCTGCTGTTAGAATATTTCAAGCCGCAAATTAGGCCTCTAATATGGCTTAACGACTACTACATTTAGTGATAACCGGGACCAACGGCTTAACGTGCCTTCCGAAGCACGGAAGCGTTCTATATCAAATCCTACACAAACGGTTATCCATCCTAGGACTGACCTCTGTAAAACCTCCCGTATCACATTAGTCATCCTCATATCAGTCTTATAAAGTCCACTGCTGAACATGCTTCCCAAATAGATTACATTCTATTGGGGGTCCATAATATACCCATAATCACCACGCTGGAAAGGTGGGTTTGTGATAGCAGTTAGTACGCAAGATCAACTTCTTCCTCTACGTGCACCCCCTGCTGGGAGGACACGGCGTGGCGTCGGGGCTAGGCCCCCTGGCCGCGGTTTCGGGGTACGCAAGATGACGCTGCTGCCCATCATCCAGTAGGATTTCTCTTCGTCGACTCTTACGACTTCCCGTGAGATGAGAGGGGGTGTTCTAGGTACCACACGGCACATAAGTAAATAAGGTTCATTGTTGCTTAAATAAATTATCTTAATATGAGCCCCATTATTACTCTTTACTAAACCATCGGGAAATTCAGAATTCACGATTCGCTGAACTGTTTTTGGTCTCACTTACACAGTTCTCCTTCAATCAGTCCCGAGTCGAGAACCATGCGTATACAGTGCTGCCACTCTGTCTTCTTTAATACCACTAGATAGCTGTCCAGCTTGGGGCCTACCTGGTAGAAAGTGGTTACTGTACTTTTTTCTTTGTTTTATGTAATGGCTTCGTACGTTTAGCACATAAAGCCAGTGTCAAGTAAGTGATATATTAATAACATATTAATTATAGTAAATGAGAATGAGTGGTGATAAAGATAAATGAGATGCCCTCCTCCTAAACCCGTTGACTCCTAAATAAAGATGTGGGTATATACTGAGATCTCACATGGACTTCTTTAGAGAGTTTGAAAAGTGATGTTGCACTGTTTTGTTTTATTTACCAACACTCATGTACGTTCACAAACACTTAACGGTAATCCTCCGTTATTACACTTTAATGTTCGAAATTTTAGAAAAAAAAAACTGTAAACATGACGCTTTAGTTTCCCGCCAAGAAATCCGTGATTACTGTAGCTTATGTTCGCCTGCAACCCCAGGGCCATCACAAACGTGTAAGTAAAGCCCTTTTTGAAGAGCACCATGCTATAATCTCTTAGGAAACCAGGTGATTCTACGATGCAAGGGTCCGTGCCGGGGTATCTATAGCATTGGCATGATAAAAACACATTTATCATCACACCCCGTTGTGTATAGGGTATAGGAATCCAACTAAGATCTTAGGAGCTCCAGCCAACCTCGCCTGCAAGTGGTGCACCTGCTGAACAACGAACGAGGGTCTGGCGAAAATAAAAGTTCCCGGTAAGCGGCAACAGGCTCGCCACCTATTACGTGGGGCCAGACATATAATCATTTTGATGACCGATATGGCGTGGAGGTCAGTATACCTGCACTTTACTCCAGAGATCGTGTTCGGTCGGTTCGATTCCCACACACGAAATATCAAAATATACAAATCTTTGTGTGCATGAACATGAATAATTTTGTTCTGGTCTGGGTGTCTTCCTAGTTATCAAGTATGTATTTACAAAAAAAAAGGTATTTAAGTATGTTTATCCGTTCTGTAGTATACATAACACAAGTTCTTAGTGATACTTATCCTGAACTAAAAAATTGGTGTGATTGTAAGAGAATATTTATTTATTTATTATTATAATATGCCTCTGCCTACCCCCTCGGGGAAACAGGCGTAATTGTATGCAGGTTTGCTGCGAAAACTGTAACTAAATGGAACTTAACGTGTAGTATTTTTTTAGAAACAGGCAGCACTAGACTTGCAGGCCTGTACCGCAGCAGTTGAGATGAGTGAGCATCTATGCTGGTCTACCAGTAGGTATTATTTTTAATAAATAAATAAATTAATAAATATTTTAGACACTTTCACCAATTATTTAGTTCCAAGATAAGTATCATTAAGAACTTGTGTTATGGATACTAAATAACGGAAAAACATACATAAATACTTTTTTGTTTTTGTACATACATACTTAATATACATAGAAAAACACCCAGACCAGAACAAATATTCATATTTATACACACAAATATTTGTCCTGTGTGGGAATCGAACCCACGACCTCAGGAGTGGAATGCGGGTATACTCGCCACCACGCCATATCGGTCGTCAATTTTCCGTTTAGCTTATCGAATGCACAAGCTTTCAGCAAAGCTGAATAAGTGTAGTTAGTTCAAAGTTCAAAGTTCTTTATTGCATTCATGTTGTACATATACCGATTTGACGACCGATATGGCGTGGTGGCGAGAATACCCGCTCTCCGCTCCTAAGGTCGTGGGTTCGATTCCCACGCAGGACAAATCTTTGTGTGCATGAACATGAATATTTGTTCTGGTCTGGGTGTTTTCCTATGTATTTTAAGTATGTATTTACAAAAAAAAATATGTTTATGTATGTATATCCGTTATTTAGTATCCATAACACAAGTTCTTAATGATACTTATCTTGGAACTAAATAATTGGTGTAATTGTCAGAAAATATTTATTTATTTATTTATTTATTTATATACAGGTGTTAACAAAGATAGAAGGTAACAAACATGACCCTGCAAGGGCACAGCAAGTACATATTATTATATATATTAAAAGTAACTTATTATTAAATAAAATATAATTCGTAATAGTATTTTAACAAATTCTTAAAAATTTACGTAACAAAAATATTTGTTGAAAAACATACCTACCTAATTAACTATTATCTAAATTATTTTTCACCAAAAAACTCCTGCAACGAATAAAACCAGTTTCTTTGAAGATATTTTTTTAATGAGAATTTAAATTTGGTTAAGTCCTTTAGATCTTTAATTTCATTTGGTAAACTGTTATAAATTTTCACACACATTGATAAGTGCCTTGAAGCAGCAACTCTGGCAGTACTGAAAGAAATAACAATCACTTTGAATACATAATCTATTATATATTTGTGTTTTAATGAGAGTTTGTTAGTTTATAGAATAATTAAGTACGTAGTTTTGTAATATGTTTAAGTTCCCTCTCAAGTTGCAGTGCCCCTACAGGGTATCAGTATTCATTGTATTACTTAGGTACATACTTGTTTACTTGATGCAATAAAGATTTATGATTTATATTACAATGCAAGAGCCGTCCTCAGAGGTTAAATTCAAACAGCTTTGGTGTTGAAATAGGTCTACATAATTAATGTTTGTTCAGCTGAATGTCACTTAATGACAAGCCTGACACATGTGTACGCCGATAGCATAATAACATGTCATTAAGTGCTATTCGAAAGCGTGGCTTGAGATTTAAAGTGGTTTTAAACTTAATAAGTGGATAAATGCATATAGGTTTATAGATATAAATTAAGCCTTAAAGGTTTTATGATAACATATTGTTTGCATATACTCTAGCTAAGTCGAAGTGGTTAGTAATTAGTTTGGTCGTGGTGTCAAGGTGAGAGAATGAGGTCGTAGTCTTCAGCTTAGGTTGGTGGGTGTATGTAGTCAGCCAGGTCAGACTATCGTAACGTCGTGATGTTAGTACGCACCTTAATCGCAGTGTGTGATCGGGATTACTAATGTTAGATCAAAAAACTATTGACAAATGGTCATTCGACAAAAAAATGTTCATTTGGCAAACGAGACATTTGACAAAAGTATCATCTTACAAAATCTCACTTAGCAAATGATCCATTAGCAAACATTACACTTGTTAAATATTAAAATGCAAATTGACCTTTTTTCAATTTACCAATTAATATGTTTCGCAAATTAAGCTGTTGTCCAAAATATGTTGTTACAGTATACAATAATAACATGTCAAAACTAATCCTTTTTTAATGGTCAACAAAAAAAAATATAATCGAAGGTTTCGCCTTGGTTAAAAGACATTTTATCAAACATTTTTAGACCAATAGTAGTTTTGTCTGATAACTCAGCTGCGAAATGTTTATTATGTTAAATAATTATTTATCAAATGTAAATTTAATAATCATTTGGAAAAGTGATTCAATTCTAAAATTATTAGTAGTAAAATGATTATTTGCCAAACATTGTTTGCCAAATGTAATTTTGCCAAACGACTTTTGGTCAAACAGCAGGATTCCGTGTGATCGATATACTCGTACATGCACACAATTACGCTTGTTTCCCCGAAAGAGTAAGCAGAGGTATATTCGTAGATAACTGGGAATCAATCCAGACTAATAATAAGTTCTTTATTCAGGTAAAGTATTCATAGAAATGAAAACAACAAATAAAAATTATAAATACAATACAGGTAATCTAAATACATTTTATTCCATACAAAGTAAATAGGTACTTTGTCATAGTTTGGGGTAAAGTGGGGCCTAATAAAATCAGACATCTGCCTAAATTCACTTTACTAACTAAATGGTGAATTATATTAACCTGAGTCGTCTTCTACGACAATTTCTGGCAAGAAGAATAACGGCAATGTAGTCGAATTCTTAATAGGTGTCATTACAACACTCTTTCAATTATTTGTAAAGATTATACGAACGTATAGAAAAAGGTAATATTAATTAACTTGACAGAAAAAACAGTTTAGATGCCTATTGAGTTAGTTTATCAATAAAGCATCGCGATTGGCCGCCGATGTCCTCACAGAGCCCAGCACAAGTAGACCAATAGGATCCGTGGCGCTGGTGAACGCAAGGCCGCCCGAATGAGCTCATGTGTGAAGGGTGTGTTATTGGTTGGACACGAATTGAACGGGTTTTGTGTCCACTTTAAAGCTATAGATATGCTTTTATAGCTCCATTTTTATATCTAGTAGTAGTAGCTCGTATTTAAAGTATAGTAGTATAGTAGTTCATCATCTCAGCCCATAAACGTCCCACTACTGAGCACGAGCCTCCTCTCACATACCAAGGTGCGAGGGTATTGGGTCATACTCCACCATGCGGACCCAGAGCGGATTGGCGGAGGCAGGTGTATGGCGTCCTGCTGTTAGAATTTATCAAGCCGCCCATTAGGCCTCTAACATGGCTTAACGACTACCACATTTAGTGATAACCGGGACCAACGGCTTAACGTGCCTTCCGAAGCACGGAAGCGCTCGATATCAAATGCCACACAAACGGTCACCCATCCAAGGACTGACCTCTGTAAACTCTGCTGTACTCTGTAGCTCTGCGGTGCTCGGTGATCGTTTCCGACCACCGAGCACCGCAGAGCTACGAGCGCTTCATATATATGTTAGTTACTTCATATCTATGTTAGAAGGCACAAAAATGAAAAATTATCATCAAATACACCTCAGTCTTTAACCTAGGCCTAAAGTCTTTGACATTGTTCAAATAGATAAAAAGCTAAAGTGGCAGTGAGCTGAGCCAATTGCACGTAGAACTGACGGCTATTAATCAGAAAAGTTCTGGAATGGGGACCCTTTCATAGAATACTAAGAGTATGACGACAGCAAGATCAACGGACTAATTAACTTACAACCGGTTACATCAGAAGCTTATGAGAAGTCCACTACTGAACGATAATAGTAAGTTCTTAAAAGTGGAGAGGTAACGGGACTATGATATTTGTAGGTGATGTTGGTAAGCACACTTAGCCCATTAAGTGAGCCATTGTGGTCAATCAACATTTAACAGTTAAAAGTAATTAATTTGACCACATTAATAATATATATATGGGTGTACAGGCATCCTACCAAGAGCTGAGGAGCCAAAGCCAACCTCACCTGCAGGTAGTGCACCTACTCATCAACGGACGAGGCTCTGGCATGGGCTCGCCACTTATTACGTGGGACCAACTATGTAATTAGTGATATGTGGGCATAATGCCATCGGGGTAAAAGAAGTTTTATTATAAACGTATGTGTTTATGTTCATAAAAAAGAAACATACAGTATTATTAGTATAATATAATTAAAATTTTAAGCAGAATATGTTTCTAATATAGTTTTAAATCCGCTAATTAGTCAAGGCAAGGTAAAAATAACAACGATTTTATAGCGACACCGACAATAATATTTCAAACAGTTACATGTAAAATAAATGTTCTAAATACACGTTTGAAACATAGATACGGCGTAAACGTTGATGTCATCTAAATTTTAAGATTTCCAGGCCTTATTGTTATATAATTAATATATAACAATATTTTAATCAATATACGTATTCCTCAGTAAAAATAAAGAAATAATTTTAAATTACGTAGATTTCAGTGTTTGCTGTAAAATATAGCATAGCATTTCACTGTACACGGCCCTTACACTAGAGCATAACCTTAGATTAGCGATATCAACTAACACTACAGACCAACCCACTGCCATTAACGATCATTTTACGGTAATTTATAGCTTCCAGTACGTTAACATAGTCGATATGTGGTGCAGGTTTGCATTGCGAAGTGTGCGGCAAGTGGTTTCAAAGCGCTGTTTAATAGGTTCTTGAATGGGCAACCTTCATTGTAAGGGTTACACAATATCTATATTTATACAAGAACTAGCGGCTACCCGCGACTTTGTTCGTCTAATACTTTACACATCCTATCATCAGCATGGGTTATCCAGTTTATTTAGTCCTTTAGTTACTAGCATTATACGTTTCATCAACATGTGTCCCGTCATAACAGGAATGCAGTAATAGCAAAATGGCGGTTACGAGATAAACAAAACGTTTTTATGCAAGTACGGCGAAAACCATTACATAAAAATCTACTTCAAATGATTTTTTTACGAAAATATTTTTTTTTCTTTTACATGAACCTCTCGGGAAGCCATATCTGGAGAAAAGTGAAAATCTCAAAAATGTCTATTACTAAATTCTTTGCTATCAGGGCAGTATAGTCGGGGGTATTTTAAGGGGGCGTGAAACGGCTTCGACGCAGGCATTCGTAAAAGTAAATCTAAATTTATTTCAAAACTAGCGGCCGCCCGCGAATTCATTTGTTCTTACATTTCGACGGCCGATATGGCGTGGTGGCGAGTATACCCGCACTCCACTCCACTGAGGTCGTGGGTTCGATTCCCACACAGGACAAACATTTGTGTATATAAATACGAATATATGATCTGGTCTGGGTGTTTTCCTATGTATTTATATTAATAATGAATTAAAAAAAAGTATTTATGTATGTTTATCCGTTATTTAGTATCCATAACACAAGTTCTTAATGATACTTATCTTGGAACTAAATAATTGGTGTAAGTGTCAGAAATGTTTATTTATTTTATTTATTATCATGTATTTAGGTGTATAGGGCTCCTACCAATATCTAAGGAGCCCAAGCTAACCTCACCTGCAAGTGGTGCACCTGCCGATCAACGGACGAGGTTCTGGCGGAAATAATAGTGTCCGGTAAGCGGCAATAGGCTTGCCACCTATTACGTGGGACCAACTATATAATTGGCAAATTGTGGGCGTATAATATGCCTCAGCCTACCCCTTCGGGGAAATAGGCGTGAATTTATGTATGTATGTATTTAGGATATCCTCCTCGTCAATAGGCTATGTTCTATGTTAGTGGTAGTGGTTTATGCACTTAGTCCTTATTATAGACCATAGTGCGTGAGCCTTTGCAGCCACATTTACTCACTCCAGCCAGCCCACCTCTTTCTAGAAGCAGATCAGGTTTCCCAATCTGTGTAAAATTTCCGTAATGGAACTCGGTAATCCTAGGATTACCTTCCGTATGTCAGCCACGCCTGTGTATTCCAGGAGCACGTGTGCGACCGTTTCCTCGGCCACCATACACGCTCTGCACAAGGGGTTGTATGTGACTCCTATAGTGTCTAAATGTTTGTTCAGTTAGCAGTGTTCGGTGATGGTCTCCGCCTCCAGGCGCAGGCTATTTTCGTCAATGGTCTTTCGTATTTTAAAGGGGCGTGAAACGGCATTTACGAAGGTATTTTTACTGGGATCTAGATTCTTCTGTGATCTGATTTGATAATCAAGTGTTTCCCAGCTTCTGTAGTCCCGAATATTAACAGCATTTACGTGGGAGCGGTTGTTACCGGGAATAATTGACGGTAGCCCCGTCGTTTACCTTTTTACTATCAGGCAGAATGTTGGTAGATACGACGTGTCACATGTAAAAAAATAATCATCATCATCTCAGCCCAATAACGTCTGGAAACCCTATTATAATACCACTCACTTTATAAGTTACAATCGTACAATCACAATAAATTTTGTTCCAAAATAGGTATCATTAATTACTTGTGTTACGGATACTAAATAAAGGATACAATAATACTTAATATAGATAGGACACACATGCATTCATACATTCATGTTCATGCTTTCAACGTTTGTATAGTGTGGAAATCGAACCCACGACCTCAGGAGTAGAGTGAAAGTATACTGATTTCCACGCCATATCGGTCGTTGTAGTAAGATTAGAATAATACCGCTCACTTTAAGTTAACTAGAAGTAGTAAGCGGCAGTTCAAAAGCATTTAACTGCAGTTAATAGGTTCACTTAACTCAGCTGACAGGCGGCGGTGATATGGCCGTTAGGAGATTAGACGCTAATGAGTAAAGAAGAGAAACATATGCAAAGTATACAGGATATAGAAATATAATATAGTTATAGACACTAATATGTAAAGAAACAAACCGTATGCAAAGCTAAAGAGCATACAGACTGTAGAAATATATTTATTCAGTTCTTCTCCAGCAGATTAAAAAAAAATATTACCGCCTGACGTGAAATAATTAAGAAGCGCCCGTAGCTCTGCAGTGCTGTACGGAAGTACAGCAAAGTTTACAGAGGTCAGCCCTTGGATGGGTGACCGTTTGTGTGGCATTTGATAACGAGCGCTTCCGTGCTTCGGAAGGAACGTTAAGCCGCTGGTCCCGGTTATCACTAAATGTGGTAGTCGTTAACCTATGTAAGAAGCCTAATGGGCGGCTTGAAAAATTCTAACAGCAGGACGCCATATACCTGCCTCCGCCAATCCGCACTGGGTCAGCGTGGTGGAGTTTAACCCAATACCCTCACACCTTGATATGTGAAGGAGGCTCGTGCTCAGTAGTGGGACGTTAATGGGCTGAGAAGAAGAAATAATTATAGGTTTCTCTATGAACCTATTAACATACATAATACCACGCCTTTTTAATCATTCTGATGCTGGCCAGAATACGTAGATCTCGGCTTCGAGCAGGATCTTTATAGCCTGTATATTGCTAATTGAGTGCAATGGTATTAAATTGAAAACAAGAAGAATCGACTGTCATTAGAATACATACGGCTGCATGTAGATATACCTACCCTGTATCCAAACGGAGGGGTAAAATAATAAAGTTTTATAAATAAATACAAATTAAGGACTTCTTGGCGGCAAAATTGAAGCATCCTGTCTTGTTAAAATTTGTGATATATCATACATGAATACACATTAATTAATTAATTATTACACAATAACGGTAGATATTTAACCTTTAAGTGTTTGTACATGAGTGGTAGATAAATGAAACAAAACAGTGCAACATCACTTTTCAGATTCTCTCAAGAAGTCCATGTGAGATCTTAATATAGTCCCACATCTTCACTGAGGACTCGAAGGGTTTAGGGGAGCGCATATCATTTATCATCTTCATCACCACTCATTCTTATTTACTATGTATTTGTAAATGCAAGGAATTGCAGGTTGCAGAGAAGATGTAATGCAGAAGAGTGCAATTAGAAATAAAAATGCATAGGAGTTGTTCTCTAAGATTCTAATTAAACTCTCTTAAACACTCTTCTGCATTACATCTTCTCTGCAACCTGCAATTCCTTGCATTTACATTTTTTTTGGTCCTTCGAGCCGGATTCGAAGCAGCTTGTACATTTCTCGCATGTTATCTTGAAGATCGGGTAGCGCTAGGTTGCTCGCGAGGTGTCTGGATATTTTGTTTAATTCATTTTGCAGTTGATTCGGCGATAATAGATGCGCATCAATGTGACCTTGGTACATGTTAGTGAGCGTGTTTATTAAAGTTTGTTGCATAAACTTCAAATTGGCAATAACACTTTCTGCGGCCAGGGTAGATGTCAGTATGTAAAATGCATTTTCGTCTAGATTATTTTTATCTTGTAATTCTGTGCTAAGATTTGTGAGATGTTGATTGATCACGTTGAATTGTTTGACCATGGTGGCTTCGTTCCGCTGCATAACATTGTTTTCTGATTCTAGGATGCTGGTTTGGTTCTTTATAAGGGTTAGTAGATGGTGTTCGTTGTGCTGTATCGTTTTTATGTCGTTTTCATATTTTTCTGCAAATTGTTGATCCAGCACTCCGAACAAAGTGTTTGCTAAAGAGCCGATCCCATTAATGAGTCCCCTCTTTACTCTGTTTTGCACGAGATCTGGAGTACGCAATAATGAATTGTAGTAGTCAATTTCGTTCATGTTTTGTTCAAGTTGGTTGACAATGACTTGAAATTGCATTAACCATCTTTCCTTTTGACTTTGTTTTATGTGAGTAACGAACTGATGTAGAGAGTAAATACTTGTCCAATAATTTGTCATATTATAGTAAAATACTACCTTCCACTCGTCTCGTATCTCCTGGACTATAGTTATATTATCAAAATATAAAGACTGATTTGCATTGACCGGGGTAGTAATAAAGGTTGGGCTTGTTTGTTGCGGAGATGGTGTAAACAATATCATAAATAAGAATAATGTTTGACACAATAATGTCTTCCATGTTACCCCCTTGGTTTTATTTTTTCTTACTCGTTTTGCACTTTCTTCTTTCTGCGCGCAGGGTTCGTCGACTTCCAGTAGTGGTACTAATTTGACGATAGGTCTTTTCAGTTCACCTTTTGCCGTTTTTAGTGTTACCACACGTGTGTGGCCGTCACGGCCAGGATGCAGTTGCAAAACTCTACCGAGTGCCCACTTCCCAGCGGGTAAATGTTCGTCTTTAATACAAACGATATCATTGACCTGTGGGTCGGCATTCGATTTCTTCCATTTTATTCTAGTCTGTAGTTGTTGTAAGTATTCACCGGACCAGGTTTTCCAAAAATCCTGCTTTAACTTTTCTACAAGTTGCCACCTATTTCTTGGATGCAAGCTGTCGTTATCTGGTTCTGGTATCGTGAGAAGGGATGACCCAGTAAGAAAATGACCCGGTGTTAAGCAATTAATTTCCTCTATACTCTCTGTCATGTTGCATATAGGTCTCGAGTTCAAACATGCCTCGATATTGCACAATAAGGTAGAGAATTCCTCATACGTGAGGTGTTGTTTGCCAAGTACCCTTTTCAGGTGGTACTTCATGCTCTTAACAGCTGCTTCCCATAATCCTCCCGCGCTAGGCCATGCTGGTGCGTTGAAATGCCAGTTTATTCCTAATTCACTGATTTTATCTAAGAAGTGCGTGTTGAAAGTTTGTGTTACTGCCTGATATTGTTGTAACATGATACGGTTAGCACCTACGAAATTTGTGCCGTTGTCACTATACATGTTACTGGGCTTTCCTCTTCTCGCACAAAATCTTTTAAACGCGGCTAGGAAAGCGGAAGTGCTTAATTCTGTGACTAACTCCAAATGAACAGCTTTTGTCGCCATGCAGACAAATATCGCGACGTAGGCAAGTAATGTTTTCATACCACGGCCCTTGTTCGCCTTAATCTCGATATGGCCGGAAAAATCTACCCCAGTGTTTGTAAAAGGGCGAGATATCGTTACTCGTGGTTTGGGCAGGTCCGCCATTATTTGGTGTTTAGTAGTTGCATTAAAACGACGGCACGTGACGCATTTATGTATAACCTTTTTCACAGCTCGATATCCTCCCACTATCCAATATTTCTGGCGTAAATGCGCTAAGGTTAGTTTTGGACCACTATGTAACAGCTCTAAGTGAATTTTCGCTATTATCAGATCCGTTAACTTACTATGATATGGCATAAGAATCGGCTTCTTGGCACACTCCGTAATACTGGCATTGTTAAGTCTCCCCCCCACTCTTAAAATATTATTTTTATCAAGGAAGGGATTCAAACTTAAAATTTTGCTTTTAGATCCGACACCCGACCCTTCACTTAATTTTAAAATATCATTTTTAAACTCGTGCCATTGTATATGTTTAATAATTAAATTCTCTGCATTTTGCAATTCACATGGTGTCAAGTGTCCGCTTGGCATGCGACACCCATTGTAATTATTAGTTTTGCATTTAATAAATCTTAATATCCATGATACAATTCTTACGATATGACTAATATTATTGTGTCTGTCTAGTAGCCCAATCACAATTGATGAAGGCTCTATCTGTGTGACGCACGATTTTAATTGTTTTTCCTCCAGATCTGTTTGAATTACGTTGGTTTCTGGAAATAAGGCTTGGTCGTATTCTTTTAACCAACTTGGCCCATGCCACCAGAGAGGATGTTTTAATGTACGGGGTCCGCTTGCGGTTGTAAGCCGCCGCTCGCCACTCGTATAGTAAGAGGAAGGAGGGATGAGATGCTGTACCAGGGGGTACCCTGGCCACCAGCGGAGGGGAAAGGACTGCTGTACCAAGGGGTAGCCCTGACCACCAGCGGAGGGGAAAGGACTGCTGTACCAGGGGGTAGCCCTGACCACCAGCAGGAAGGAAAGGGATGCTGTACCAGGGGGTGCCCTGGCCACCAGCAGGAAGGGAAGGAACTGTACCGGGGTGTAGCCCCGGCCGACAGTAGGAGATGCAGAGAAAGGAATGAGACCCAACACGGACGGTTGAAATCTAATTTATTGCAGATAATTGTTAGGTTTATATATTAATTACATGTTGTATACACATATAAAGATATAAAGAAGTGCAGCGTCTGTGTAAAGTGCCGACGCTGCACGAGGATGTTGCAACTGGGCCGACTCGCCGCTGACCACGCTGACGCCAAGTTCAATGTACAAGATGTAGACTTGTACAGTATTATTATTATTAATATAACTTGACACTGACTAATTGTGCTAGACGCACAAAGCATACCTACTGTAGGTACTATACGTGGATTTCCGTCACAATATCGGCAGTGACGTCAAAGGAGGTGTTAAAAAGTCGGCACGCTTGATTTCATGACTGCAAAAATAAGAGCCCAAATCTACAGAATAAAACCAATGTTACATTTAAAAACTCTTGCAAATTTATTTGAACTGTATTATTTAATCAGCCATGTAATCAGAGCTCTGAAAAGTCTAACTAGTTGGTCATGGCGTGTAAAAACATCAACAAAAGAAGATCGTTGATCTAGATGGCCGTGATTTCATAAAATATTGCGCCATCTGATGGTATCGTGCTGAAACTAATTGTCTTAAGATTGCCAAACTTATACTAAACCTTATATTATCTCTCCATAAATACAACACGTATTACTTGCATTGAATATATGGCCATCGTTGACAGAAAACTACTAACTAAATAATATTAATATACACTAATAATAAACTTAAGGCAGTTTATAATCAGTCGACGTATGGCGATATGGTTAACAGTACCGTGTCCGGCTCTAGTTAACTGAGCCGGTTACGTCGTGACAGTGACAGCTGAGAAGCGCAGGAAATAAGCTTTCATGTCATTACAGCCGTGCCTACCTTATAGGGTTCTTAAAGCAATCTAGAAGAAAAAAATGGGACAAATCAAGCTTGCTAGTAAGACCTGAGTATTTTTTTTGTTATTCGTTAAAATAATAGACGGTTTACAGCATGTTTTTTAGGTTAGAAAATCATCAAATTGCCGTTTTCCGCTGTGGGTACACGAAAGGGTTCATAGATATCCTAATAATATAACAATAGAAGTGCTATGCGCCCTTAAAACCACTGGCGTACTGTGTATCGTATGGCACCAGTGTATACAGAACTATTTCATACATTGCCAATTGCGTTCGTTATATCTGAATCGTACCTCAATACAAACAATCAATGTACTGTGTTCAAGAATAACTTGTAGTCCGTAGTGAATGACAGCAACGTCAATCTTGAACTTAAATTTTCAAATAAGCGACTTGCGTTCCTTTTCCAATTGGCGACATATGTATCCATAGTGTTACGCCGCGGCCGCGCCGGGGCCGCGGTAATCCTTTCGAACTTTGCCGCAACTACAGCATTATATGAATGCTTGGGATTAGAATAACTTGTAGTCCGTAGTGAATGACAGCAACGTCAATCGTTGCTGTCAACGTCAATCTTGAACTTAAATTTTCAAATTGGCGACATGCGTTCCTTTTCAAATTGGCGACATGCGTTCCTTTTCAAATTGGCGACATTCGTTCCTTTTCAAATAGGCGACTTGCGTTCCTTTTCCAATTGGCGACATGTTTCCATAGTGTTACGCGATACATATAATTTCTAGTGTTCTATTATTTAGATTTCTATAGGTGTGTGAGACTTTTACTGACTAAAAACCACCAATGTTCCTTCCTGTGCCTGTTGTCCTGGGGCCGCGGTAATCCTTTCGAACTTTGCCGCAACTACAGCATGATATGAATGCTTGGGATTAAACTGCCGTTTCTTACAGTCTATTGTAATATGAATGACTGTGCTCAAACCGCCGATCGCAATCGACCAGACGATGTGCTTTTTGAGTAGATCTCGGGAAGAAAAAAAATTTAATTAAGTAAACCTAACCCAAACCTTGTCTAAAACAATGTATATTGTGCGTAAAGTTCCTATCTATATTTGTTACGGTACACCCTACCTAAGTAGGTAGGTTTGTAGGGTGTATCGCTTATGTACGACAACCCTGCATCACACATACTTGCAGCCTCTCAGAGTCGATCGTAAGGGTTCCCGCACACGGGCCACCGGCCACAACCGGAACATTTCCTGCAGTTTTCATACATTTTGATTTGTAGCCACCGGCGTCAACCGTGTGCGGCGAGTCGGTATAAAGTTTGACTGACTTAGAACATGAATATTTTAAATGTTATATTGAATTGCATTGTATAGTTTCACAGATTTAAGTAACTAACAAATGGATAATTTAAAAAAAGCCTGCGAGTTTCTTGCGAGTTTTTCTTATAGAGCGGTGGCTCGGAACTGGCACTTACTTTAACTTACACTTAAATATTATTATTTTTTTAGAAAGAAAGAAAGAAAAAGAATTTATTCTGTGACAACATTAAAATAAAACAGATACATTATATTTAAGTAGCTATTTGAAGAGTGTCACAGAAAAGGTATCCACTCAGCATAAAGCCGAGGTGCCACGAAAACGCCTCGACGCTGGTCTTCCGTAGATACCGTTTGTGAGAGCACTGCTATGACACATTCATTCTATACATACATATACATATACATTTTAATTGGTTTGTTGTAAGTAAGTAAATCTAAGTTTCGTGATTTCAGTGTAATCATATCTCGATGGTTTTTTTATATCGAATTTTGTCGTTTTTAAGAACTATGTAATATAAATAACTTATAAAATATACATATTAATGTAGCAAGTATGGACTTGTAATGAAGCGCTTGTTTCCTATGAGATTTTAAAGGGTTAGAAATGATTACCGAAATGTATATATAAGAATAATAATTCTATTTCCATGCATCCTTACATACGTTTATAATATGAGTAAAAACTGGTAACACGTCCTTCCTTCAGTAGCTAGGTATATAATTATATAAATAAAAAAATATTTTCTACCAATTACACTAATTATTTAGTTTCAAGAAAAGTGTCATTAAGAACTTGTGTTATGGATACTAAATAACGGATAAAATACATAATATAACATACATGGACTTGTCAAATTGTTTTACAACTAAGTACATTTTCTTGTAACTGGCGGAAGAAAAAACTAACCTTGACGATTTTCTTTTACGATCAAGCTCCCGCCCGCAGTGAATGGGCGCGCTAGTTTTTAAGTTTTGACGTTCATAAGAGCTCTTTTGGGCCAAACTTGAATAAATGATTATGAATTTATAAATTTGAATTTAATATATTGTTTTTGTAAATTCATACTACACAGAAAACACCCAGACCAGAACAAATATTCATATTTATGCACACAAAGATTTGTCCAGTGTGGGAATCCAACTCACAAGCCTTAGAAGCGGAGTGCGGATATACTCGCCACCACGCCATATCGGTCGTCAATTAAATATAATCAGGGAACTGTTCAAAACTGTATGTGTAACTATATGTTCGGACTTCTTGGCGGGAAAGTGAAGCGTCATGTCTGCAGTTTTGTTTTATTTTCTAAAATTTGTGATATGTCTAACATTAATGTGTAATACTAATAACGGTGGATTATTAACCGTTAAGTGTTTGTGAATATACATGAGTGTTGGTAAATGAAACAAAGCAGTGCAACATCACTTTTCAAATTCTCTCAAGGAGTCCATGTGAGATCTCAGTATTGTCCCACATCTTTACTGAGGACTTAAGGGGCCTAAGGAAGGGCATGTCATTTACCATTTCTCATCTTTATCACCACTCAATCTCATTTACTATGAATTATATATTATTAATATATCACTTACTTGACACTGGCTAAATGTGCTAGACGCACGAAGCCATTATTTTAAAGAAAAGAAAAAAATATATGTTCTTAGTGTAAAAATTAGTGCTTATATTTGCACAAAAGATGGCAGTGTACATAATTAGATCGCGCAAGCGTTGATTTTTTTCCGGACCCATATATTGCTTTCGATTAAATACAGGTTAAATCATTCCGGGCCTTTTTATTTCATGCCAAGGTCTGTTAAGGAACCTTTATTTCATTATGTCAGCCCATATACGTCCCACTACTGAGCACGAGCCTCCTCTCACATATCAAGGTGTGAGGGTATTGGGTCATACTCCACCACGCTGACCCAGTGCGGATTGGTGGAGGCAGGTGTATGGCGTCCTGCTGTTAGAATTTATCAAGCCGCCCATTAGGCCTCTAACATGGCTTAACGACTACCACATTTAGTGATAACCGGGACCAACGGCTTAACGTGCCTTCCGAAGCACGAAAGCGCTCGATATCAAATGCCACACAAACGGTTACCCATCCAAGGACTGACCTGTGTAAACTCTGCTTTACTTCGGTGATCGTTTCCGACCACCTAGCATCGCAGAGCTACGAGCGCTTCCTTTAACCAATCTTTATTTAACTTGACCTAATACATATAATTATAGTGATACCGGCAGAACGTGAAAGTGATCTTCCCAAGTAACTCTTGAACCTTGACTGTGTAAATGGCTTTTGAATGAGAACCTACATTATGAGTATGATTAATTGAGTGTCTTCTGTCTAGGCAGGCTGACATATAGATCTAGTGTTAAGACAGCTTGTATGTTGACGTGTGCAATCAATTAATAACAATATCTTTGTGTTTGTCTTGATGTTGATTGATTAGTCACAGTTAAAGTCAAAATCCTTTATTCAAGTTTGGCATAATAAAGCTCTGTAAAGGTCAACTTCAAATCGAACGCGTCACAGATATAATAGGTTGGGGAAAAAGTCTTTTCGTATTTTTGTATGAAAAGTCAAGACATTTTTTTCAAAGTTTATTTACATTTATTTACAATATATATGTACCGTTTTGTTGAATAACTTTCTGCCATTTTGTGGGCAGAGACATTATCCCGTTACTGTAGAAACTTTGGGACTTCTGATCAAAAAAACGGGACAAATAGTTTTGGCAGTCCTCTCTTGAGGTCAACCTTACAGAACCTAATGAATTCTGCAGAGACCGAAACAGGTGAAAATCTGAAGGCGCAAGGTCAGGGCTATATGGTGGATGCACTAGGACCTCCCAGTCGAACTCTCTTAATTTTTGATGAGTGGCTAAAGATGTGTGTTGTCTAGCGTTATCGTGATGAAAGACCACACCCTTCCTGTTGATCAATTCCGGCCGTTTTCTCTCGACTGCTTCCTTTAATCTCATCAGTTGCTGGCAGTAAAGATCAGAATCGATGGTTTTGCCGGGCGGTAAAAGCTCATAATAAACAATGCCCTTCCAATCCCACCATACACACAGCATCACCTTATTTCGTGTTAGGCCAGGTTTGGCCACAGTCTGTGAAGCCTGGCCAACTTTCGACCACGACCTTTTTCGCACGTTCTTGTCGTACGTGATCCACTTTTCATCGCCAGTTATCAATCTCTTCAAAAACGGCTCGGTTTCATTACGTCTCAATAATGAATCGCAAATGAGTACACGGTTCATTAAGTTTCTTTGAGTGAGCTCGTGTGGCACCCAAATATCGAGCTTTTTTGTATAACCAGCTTTCTTCAAATGGGTCAAAACTGTTTTGTGGTCAATTCCCAGTTCTTCAGCTACATCGTAACTACTAATATGCCGATCTTGCTCCACTCTTTCAAAAATGGCGTCCATTTTATTCGTAACAGGGCGACCAGAGCGAGGTGCATCTTTAACATCAAAATTTCCGGACTGAAAACGTTTGAACCAAATTTGTGCTACTCTTACTGACACTGCATCAGGTCCATAAACATTACAAATTTTTTTCACTGCTTGAGTTGCATTTTTGCCTTTTTTATAATAAAATTTTAAAATGTATGGAATTTCTTCATTAGATTCACTCATTTTTACGGAGAGAAAAACAAATGAAAAATAGCGGGAAACAACTTTTTTTTATTTTTTTCTTTTCTTTATATTGGAACCTTTTTAATGTTACCAAAACCAGCCAGACACAAATAGTACAGTCAAAAAAATTTTATAATAAGTTTATACATACGTTATGCGAAAAGACTTTTTCCCCGACCTAATATATAGAATTTTATGAAGCTCAAGCGTGTTGACTATTTAATACCTAATTTGACGTCACTGCTGATATTTTTTTACGGGTAATCCAAATTAATTCAATGATGACAAAATCGTTCAAGTTACGCGCGTGGCGGCCGATTGGACGGGGTTCGAACACGCGGAGGCATTAATAATAATAATAATTAAATTTATTTATTTGACCACAATGGTCCAATTCTTAGTAATTTACACAACTTCTTTCTTCTTTATTTTAAATAATGGCTTCGTGCGTCTAGCACATTTAGCCAGTGTCAAGTAAGTGATATATTAATAATATATAATTCATAGTAAATGAGAATGAGTGGTGTTAAGATGATAAATGGTAAATGAGATACCCTCCCCTAAGCCCCTTGAGTCCTCAGTAAAGATGTGGGACTATACTGAGATCTCACATGGACTCCTTGAGAGAAAATTTGAAAAGTGATGTTGCACTGTTTTGTTTGATTTACCAACACTCATGTATGTTCACAAACACTTAACGGTTAATAATCCACCGTTATTACACATTAATGTTAGAAATATCACAAATTTTAGAAAATAAAACAAAACTGCAGACATGACGCTTCACTTTTCCGCCAAGAAGTCCCATTTACACAACTTAAAGACTAGTATTAGTAAATACAATAATAATTTAAAAAAAATGCATTGCATTCGCGTTATCCATAGCATTTTTATGTCGTCTGTGCAACGCGTCCATTCAGTGCTGGCGGGAGCTTGATACTAGAATAATCGGCTAACACTCTCGGGTAAACTCGTCAAGGTTAATTCTTTTCCCGTCAGTAACAAAACTCCAGTTTCCTACACCAGAATTGCATGCCTTATGTTCTGGACTAGAGTCGATATTCGCGAAGGGTTAGCCAGCATTCATACTGTATTTTATTTAGGATTATCATACATTTGCCACGTTTTGTCTAAATATCTCGGTGCTGAATGTAAACTTAACTACAACTTTATAGACCCTTTTTAAATAGTTGCAGCAAGGTTTCAGCCCGTTCCGAAATATTATATAGACATTTACCGTGTATTAACATCAAAATAAATAAATTACAATCCTAACCCGACATCAAGAATACTAAATTTACTCAGCTCCCAAATTGCTTGCTTGATACTAGACGAGATTCCATAAAATACACGCACGCACGCACGCACGCACGCAAGCACGCACGCACGCACGCACGCAAGCACGCACGCACGCAAGCACGTACTCACGCACGCATGCACGCACGCAAGCACGTACGTACGCTCGCACGCACACAATTTTTTTTATAATAAATTAATAAAATAATTTATAAATTGCACTTTGAAACTGTTTATGACTTAGCTAAGTGGAAGTGGCGTTTACTTGCTTAAAAGGGAAAACCCTCTCAAACATGTAAACCTGTATTGCTTATTAAATAAACATTTTTAATTTTTTTATGTATAGTTTCAAATTAGCCGCTGATTTTCGAAGAACTAAGTATAAAGCAATAAAATAGAAATCGAAAACTGAGAGGTTTTAACACAAGTGAAAAGCACCTGTTTTATTGACTTAAAACGACTACAATATGAAATCAGCCTCACTTCTTCATGTCAATGGTTTCGAAATTAACTAAGGCGGTACATGACATTGTTATACAAAACCAGATTACCAGACAATGGGATTCTGTGTTGAATTAACTTCTCACTAGAGATGTAGTTGAGTCACTGTTACTTGACTCGCTAGTGATGTCGTTGTACATTGTTGTGTCACAGTTTCTTGCCGAGGTAACATGACTTTATTAAGTTTGGTACAACTTATTGTTTCTATTGGCTGCTGTAACTTTTCTTTTTTGTTGTACACCACATAAATTATATCTCTTTCATTTATATTTTTATGTGTTTATTTATTATTATTTATAAATGAAACAAACAGCAGGTTGGGCATTAAAAATATCGTGTCTTGGAGTCTTTAATATGAAATTACACACGAACCGATAAAAACAAAATAAATTATACTTTATTGTCTTTATGATCAACATGATCATTTAGATTCGTCAAATATTCACATACAAAATGGAAATTCTATAATTATATATATTTTTACAACATTGAATGAGATATGAGTGGTACCATAATGAAGAAATAAAAGCAAATGGGTTCTTTGTCAGAATTTGTCAAGGTTTGTCAGTTTATCTGTCTGTTGTGGTTTTTCTCAAGATTTGACAGTCTGCCGGTGACTCAGTCCGTCGGTGTCCGTCAGTCAGTCGGTCAGTCGGTCAGTCTGTCGGTGACTCTATCGAGGGTTCCAAATAGGCACTGTGACCTGTGCTTTAATTAAGCCATCGTTTCTGACTACCCAGTTCAACTGAGCTTTAAGCTCACTAACATAACAGCTCATTAATAACCTAGATTGAGTTTTATTATTGTTTTATAATCTATAGAGAATACGCTCATAGCTCCTGTAAGATCAATAACTATAAACTAGGATTAAACATTATCCTACGTTTTTAAGGAAACAGGCGTGCATGTATATATGTAAACATTTTCAATTAGAAAATATATTACGAGGTGCGTCTTGGTAGCGTGCTTCTTAGGTTAATTATCGGCACACTTATACGTTTTTTGTTAATTCTATATTTTATGAATATTGACAAAAATTATTCATAGTGTCGTTAACTCGTAGTGATAAACTTGAAGCGCTTAATATGTTAAGAGCACGTTCACGTCACTAGTTAATCGGTGGGTTGAACACGATACAAACTTGTTTTTCATACCTCAACCGACAAGCTATGGAATTATTTAAAAAAAAACTACCACCCCGCAAAATAAAAAAGTGAATAGACTTCTTGGCGGGAAAGTGAAGCGTCATGTCTGCAGTTTTGTTTTATATTCTAAAATTTGTGATATATCTAACATTAACGTGTAATAACGGTGGATTATTAACCGTTAAGTGTTTGTGAACATACATGAGTGTTGGTAAATCAAACAAAACAGTGCAACATCACTTTTCAAATTTTCTCTCAAGAAGTCCATGTGAGATCTCAGTATAGTCCCACATCTTTACTGAGGACTCAAGGGGCTTAGGGGAGGGTATCTCATTTACCATTTATCATCTTTATCACCACTCATTCTCATTTACTATGAATTATATATCATTAATATATCACTTACTTGACACTGGCTAGATGCGCTAGACGCACGAAGCCATTATTTATAAAAAAAAAAGTGAGTAACAGCTACAAACAAACGTCAAATTAACAAGAATTCAGTTGTCATCCAGTAAAATCTACATCGAGTTATAGCAAGGAGTGCAGATAATTGGAATCCATGAATAAAATGGTCGATGCATTCCTATTAGGGCCAAATATGCGGTTTTATTACTTCATATGCGAGCGGGCGATCTTTATCTAACATTACAGCTCATTAATGGTTCTAGATTGAGTTTCATGGTTGTTTTATATTCTATGGACGATTAATGATTTAATAGACATATATACATACTTGAGGCATATTATTTGCCCAAACTTCGCCAATTATATAATTAGTCCCACGTAATAGGTGGCGAGCCGGGAACTGTTATGTTCGCCAGAGCCTCGTCCGTTGATCGGTAGATGCACCACTTGCAGGTGAGGTTGGCTTGGGCTCAATTCAATTCAATGTTTATTGCACTCCATAATGCTTTACATAAGGTCTTACATCTACACAAGTTACAATTATGTACCCTGTTGGGCACGGCAAACTTAGGAGAGAGGAAGCATACTAGGTCCTTTTTTACAATTTTACATAAAAATTAAATAGTTAAACATTAAGTAATTAAACATTATTGGTAACTTAATTTTATGAGTAAGTATACTTAACTTAGATAATTATTAGTTATTTTTGTACTACTATCAGAATTGTATAGTTTATTTATTATTTTATTAATTAATAATTATTGTGCATATAAATTAAATGTCCTTATATATATTATTACATTATTGTTTAAAAATTTTCATGTCATATTTAAATAAATTTTTATAACTTTAACTTAGATCTTGAGCTCGTTAGATCTTGATAGGATCCCTACACATATATGATTGAATAGACGTATTCGCTAAGCCGCTCGCATTAAAATCATCATTCTTTTATCCTCTCATCATCCTTTACAATACACACACGCATAGAAATTAATGTAGGTACTTATATAAAAAAATTATACACGTTTATTAAGTGTTCATATGTAGATAATATTCTGTAAAGTATATAATTACGCTAATGGAAGAGCGGAGTCCCCCGATACAGGCATTATTTGCTTAAAGGGAGACTCCGGCCACTAATCATTGTAACTATTACTTTTTAAAGACATAAATTATTAGTATAAATTATTATTAATATTATATATTATTATCTGTTTGCTGAGCCAACCTACCGAACCGTAGCCCGCTCAAAATTACCCATTCCGCGGACACTCAACGCACTTAATGCCATCCTGGATGCAGCACCCGACTGTGATTTGTTTGCGGATGGATGGCCTGAGATTTTGTCAGTGTGTCTGAGGCATTGTGAGAGAATGGGATAAAAGAAGTTTTTATGTGTGAGATTATAATATTCTATTTAACTTTTACTGTTCTTAATAATTAGTGTAATTGGTGTATTCCGTTCTGATTAAATAAATAAATATTATTATCTCTAGAAGCTAAGTGAGACGGACTGAGATCGTAGTCACCAAACAAATCATACAAAGTAAAATCGTGCCGGGTTTAGTTACACCAGTACAGAAACCATGTGTTTCCCAGCTGGAGCTAGACTATAGGGGACTTATTTTTACTTAACTTACTTAACAAGATCTAAAGTTAAGCCAGGTTTGAAACTAGTCCCCCCCGACTGGTCTCCACCTTGTCGTGGTGGGGGGGCTGAGTACCTCCCGGTAGGGCGCAGGAGGCGCTAGGGAAAAGGTAACACCCAGAGACCGACGACTCTGGGTGCCCTTAGTACTGACTACCGGGGGGGAAACTAAGAGGGACCTGTGGAGGGCGCAGCGGGGGCAGGGGGCCCCTTCTGTCTAACCATGGACCCTCCGAGAAGTCGGCCACACACGCTATGGTCGCACAAGGAGGTAGGAGGGGCGCGTCCACTGCGTCTCTATGAGGAGGTCCTCCCGGTTTTGGCCGCGGGCGGGGTGTCAGAGCTGCAACCCAGGTACTGGCACCCCGCCTCTTTCTTAACAAGCGGCGGGCGTCGTCGGAAGATTTTTAGTGGGTATTACTGCTGGCTGTCGTGTCTGCCGGTGGTGAGTCCCACACACCTCTCTCGGTCCCCCTTTGACAGTGCATAAATGCATTTTGTTACCGACGTAAATAAAAAAAAAATAAAAAAAGGTTTAACTTTCGGTATAGTCCCGGATCTTTAAAAGCGAATTGTGAAAAGGTATTTTAGCAGGCCCTCATGAGAAGGTGCGCTTCATCATCATCATCTCAGCCATCTGACGTCCACTGCTGAACATAGGCCTCCCCAATAGATTTCCACATAGAGCGATCCTGAGTCGCCTGCATCCGTGGCTTCCCGCCGCCTTGACCAGATCATCGGTCCATCGCATGGGAGGCCGTCCTCTACTACGTTTATCGGTTCGCGGTCGCCATTACAGAACCTTGACGCCATTGCAGAAAGGTGCGCTTGTTATCGTGTTAATTAACCCCACCATCTTTGTTTCTTTTTGGAATATGCCGACTGAGAAGCGCTCGTAACTCCGCGGTGCTCGGCGGTCAGAAACGATCACCGAAGTAAAGCAGAGCTTACAGAGGTCAGTCCTTGGATGGGTGACCATTTGTGAGGCATTTGAAATCGAGCGCTTCCGTGCTTCGGAAGGCACATTAAGCCGTTGGTACCAGTTATCACTAAATGTGATAGTCATTAAGCCTTGTTAAAGGCCTAATTGGGCGGCTTGAAAAATTCTAACAGCAGGACGCCATACACCTGCCTCCGCCAATCCGCACTGGGTCAGCGTGGTGGAGTATGACCCAATACCCTCGCACCTTGGTATGTGAGAGGAGGTCCGTGCTCAGTAGTGGGACGTTAATAGGCTGAGATGATGATGCCGACTGTGATATAGGTAGACTTTTAGTAGACAAGAACTTCAAAGCTACAGAACACTATATATATTATTATAGAATATTATATATAATATTAAATTGATAATTTTATTATACCAATTACGATTTCGAAACTTTTAACTCTCGATTAGTAAGTACCAATGTAATCAGTAAGATTAATTCCATCTCTAAATTACTTAACTTCAATTCGAAGTGCTTTAATTACCACCAGATCTCACTAACGAATCGAGAATCGAAAGTGGATCGATAAAATAAGACCGGTATCGAGTCGAGAGATCGCTCGCCTACTCGACAAATACCCGATATGCTAATGTGTGATCTTGATTTTGTAACTGATCAATCCGAAGAGCGTTCACGCTGTCTTGGCGTCAACGATGTAATTTTTGATTAACAAGCAGCGCCGTGACACCTACGACATCCTCGTTACCGCATTATTCCTAAATAATAGGATAAGTTACAAACTACACGTAAACCAAATTTCATCCTCCTTTCATCAGTTTTTACTTATAAACTTTTGCATGAAATATTAGTAGGATTACTTTTCAAGGGGTTTCAATTTTTAATATGTAAAATATTTTTTTACGACATATAAACTGTTAGATTTAGGACTAGGAATGCTATATAAAAGAATATTTTCTTGTAATAACACTTTTATTACTTGCACATTATTTTATTAACAATATTACAGCACACCGGTAAGTACACGCTAAACGCTATACAAAAAGGAAGAGGAAGCTATCGATGACAGTAGCGCACACTGGTGGAGTTATTTATTTATTTATTGAGAAAACCAACAGCGTATACAGTTAAACAATTAACATAAGTACTTAAAGCTAGTATGGCCAATAACAGGTTTCCCTAATATATCAAACAATGTGAGTGGTAAGCAAAGAAACAATTACAAGTAATAAAATATAAAAGAGGCAGTTGCTGTCTAGTGCTAAAAACTCCTGGTAATTCTGGCAGTTATGTGGTAATTAAAGAACATGAAACTATTATAAAACTAATATAATTACATAAATAAAATAACAATATAATAGAGGCTATGAAATAATGTTAATGTAATGGCTATGAAATAATGTTAAAGTAATGGTTATAAAATAATGTTAAAATAAAGGTTATGGATTAAATACATACTTTTTTTACATACTTTATTACAATAATACTATATTTATTTGGCTGCATAATAATAATAATAAATAATAATAATAAATTTCTTTATTTCATAATCAACCTGGTACATTAGAATATCTAGTAGCTGGTGCCTCCTTTTAAGCTTGAATAAGCCTGTGTCAGGAGACACCGCTCTTCAATAACACATAATCTATGTTTTGGTTTGAGCAACAATTTTATATTAGTATTAGACAAACAGTTTTACTTATTTCAATGTTAATAAACAATTTTATATGACAAAATAAAAATGACAATTAAAAAAAAAATAATAACAATAATAATAAAGTTCAGTGAGTAAGTGGGTAGGTACAATCCACAGCACGGCGGGGTACACAAGATGTAGTATTAGATAATTAGTAATGAGTAACAATGGGAGTGGACAAGCTTATGTACTCCGACGCGCCGCCGACAGCCCCCCAACAAGTCACTTAAATTCTACCCTTTGATTTTATTAAGTATAAGAATAAGTAGATAGTATTAGTGAATAGACGCAATTTAGTAACAGAAAAAATATCATTAAATGCAACAAAAAGCTACACAACGCCATAGGTACCAATACATTGCGCTTACAAAAACGCTTATAATGCATATTAAATGTATGTAATGTTGAGTGAATATGCGGTGAATGTGAATGAATCAACGTTAGATTGCCCGCGCAGTAAATACACGTAGGCACACGTCGCACTCGAGCGGATCTAAGTTTACAAGGTACTTAGTCAGCAGTAAAGTTATTTTGTTTTTAGATATTTATTTATTCTTGATTTAATATTTAATAAAAGTTATTAATAAATTAAGTTTTATTTATTTAATTTAGTAATTTTACCCCTTGTGTTTTCTGTTTTGTGAGTGTACTGTCGTCGGCACATCAGTTCACACATTCGAAGTGTCTTTTATGTAATTACAGCTAAGACGTATACTGAAAGATAATAAAAAATCAACTAAAGTGTATGGTCCGACGCGCCGTCGACTGTACGTTCAGATTTTGTGTGATATAAAGTTTAATTTGATGCTAATTCTATGTGTGATTGATTAGACAACGATGCAACGTTACGTTTTAATATTAAACACATTATCTTAATTTAATTTAATTTTAGTAAGGTGTATGCACTACAAATAAATTATATTTAAAAATATTTATTTTATGTTTTACTTCTTAAAAAATCTACTAGTATACCTAGCACGGTCAGCAGCACATGTCGATACACACTTATTATAGTGCACTGCTCTTATTGACGATTTAAGAGCAGTACAAAATCAAATGCGCGTAGACTGACGCGCCAGTGAGCATACCAAATTGTTTATTGTTTTATTTCTAAAAGTTGTTCTATTTGTTCATAATTTTTGGTCTCTAGCCATAACGGTATAGTTTTTTTACAATCGTAATAATTTTTATTGTGTATGTCCAGTTCTCTGTTCATATAGTTAAATAGATGTGCTGAACGCTTATTGTATTGCCTACCGGCAAACGCAGTTTTATTTGAAAGAACTCTGATAACTATATCTTTTCTTCTTCTAGTTTTAATACTGGCATCATATGGTGTGTTTTTGTTAAATGAATGTTATACTATAATTAGAACAATAATGTAACCAGTGTTAAATTTTCTCATCAACTTAATTTATAATAAGTTCAGTTTATACTGAGCTGATAAGTGTTATTAGCTAAATCGGCTAATCCCTTCGTACACAAAAAGTTAAGAAAACCCTTGAGTAAAAGCCGGAGAGAGCGCGGATCCCGCTCTCTTTATCGCTTCGCGATCTCATTCTGCGACATCACCATTTCGTAGAAGAAGGCTATCTCTCCCCACACAGTATTGCTGCCGACCATCAAATAAAAAAATTAAAATTAAAAAAAATAATTAAAAATTCATTTATTCAAGTTTGGCTCAATAGAGCTCTTATGAATGTCATACTTATAAACTAACGCGCCCATTCACTGCGGGCGGGAGCTTGATCGTAAAAGAACGGGCAAGAAAATCGTCAAGGTTGGTTTTTTCTCCCGCCAGTTACAATTAAAATATATAATATTAAAACAATTGTGTTCTGCAGTCACAAGATTTGAAAAAAAAAAAGAAAAGGAAGACAAACCTCTTTTTAGCATGCGAATGATCGACGAAAGGTGGATCACAGAAACTCCACCAATGGCGTACCACACCATATGCGCACCATATGGGCGTGAGTTTATAAATAATTCATGAAAAATGCTGTCATGAAATCTGTTGACGTAATTAATACATAATTAAATTGGACACACTTCACTAAGCTTAATGACTCAGCCTATTGCCACTGTGACGGCGGAAAGATCTTAATTCAACTGTTACAGATCCGATGTGTATTGACGTTTTGTCACGAATATAATACTCGTACTAGCGGCTGTAATAGGCTTCTGAGAGGATTATGACTTAAGAGGACTTGTTAGCTTAATAGAAATTAACGGGAAACTTCCTTCGATACTTTATAATTCAAAATTCAAATAAAATAATTAAAATGCATTTATTCAAGTTTGGCTCAAAAGAGCTCTTATGAAGGTCAATAGTTTAAACTGTAGAATGCAATAAAGTATTAACATGTGCACTTGACACAAATAGCATGCTGAATGGAATAATGACTTAACTAAAAAAAGACAATTTTTGGGTCATCACAAAAGAATACTTGTCCTACTTGTAAGTGCATTAAATTAATACTGATTTATTAATTAGTAATTCTGCTTGTGTTTTGAACGTTTGATTAACATTAATTCGATCTTAGTAAGAAATATAAATGTGTTTAGACAGTAGGGGCCCCCTACCCCCGCTGCGTAAGACCCTCCTGGCGCTGCTTGACGGGCCCTACTGGCCCGCCCGCTGCGCCCTCTGCAGGTCCCTCTTAGTTTTCCCCCGGTGGTCAGTACTAAGGGCACCCAGAGTCGCCAATCTCTAATGGTAAGCAGTCGATGCACGATTACCTTTTCCCGGCTTTCGGTAGGTACTTAGCCCCCCCACCACGCCAAGGTGGAGACCTATTCAGGGGGGACGTAACTCCAACCTTTTTTTTTTTTTTTTTTATTATCGTCTGTAAAAAAATGCTGCTTACGCACTGTCTCCCGGCCAAAAGGGGGAGACCGGGAGGGGGTGTGGGGCTCACTGCGGCCGAACGTAACTCCAACCTGACCTATCTATTATATGACTTGCATGACATAAAAAAATAATTTAATAAACCGCGACTGAACACCGTAATTGTGTTTTATTTAGAACATTAAAGTCCAACAAATTAAACCCACAAATAGCTGACCCTAGTGCACGCATTGAATCGAAGCCGTATAATGGCCCCGCGAGTCATCCATCATATAGTTGTGACAGCTGACAGCTGACGTATAATTATATCACGGAGGCTGGACGATTGATGACTCTGGGTATAGTTTCCTAAGAGTGACAAGTGATAGCCCGATACATTATAGAGGATTTAAAGGTGAAATAGCACGTAAACGATAACAGCTTTCTTAAACGTAGTCCTTATTTCCTACAATACGTATTACAGAAATCAGTATCAGCTTTTATGGGAGAACCTTTCAATATCTTCTAATATTTACTATGTGTTATTATTATAATTGTTTCATAATTGATAATTTAAAAGAGTATAGCCTGTAAGTTACTTGTCAGTTCTTCTCACACAGCGGAGACTCGGAACTGGCACTTAGATTCACTAACACTTAATTGTTTTTTGCATATAAGTGAATCTAAGATTTGTTTTAAAACTGCAGACATGATGCTTCATTTTCCCGCCAAGAATACATCCATTATCTTATATGTAAAATATGCCAGTCTAAATGAACCATAGACAAACAAAGAAGTATTTGTTAGTCAGTTAAACCTTCGTTATGTTAAAAAGGTGCTACCTTCCAGCTATGTCGTGCCCTCAGTACCGCGATAAAGCGCAGTGGTCCCATAAATGGAGTGAAATATCTTACTCGAGATCTTTCGCGACAACTATGCCAATTACCTATTACTATATCTATGTAGCGAATGTATGAAGCGCTCGTAGCTCTGCGGTGCTCGGTGGTCGGAAACGATCACCGAAGTACAGCAGAGTTTACAGAGGTCAGACCTTGGATGGGTGACCGTTGGTGTGGCATTTGATATCGAGCGCTTCCGTGCTTCGTAGGAACGAAGGAAGCCGTTGGTCCCGGTTATCACTAAATGTGGTAGTCGTTAAGCCATGTTAGAGGCCTAATGGGCGGCTTGATAAATTCTAACAGCAGGACGCCATACACCTGCCTCTGCCAATCCGCACTGGGTCCGCATGGTGGAGTATGACCCAATACCCTCGCACCTTGGTATGTGAGAGGAGGCTCGTGCTCAGTAGTGGGACGTTTATGGGCTGAGATGAAAATGATGATATCTATGTATACAATACTATGTATGCATTTATCATATAATTTCTAACATACTATGTATGTTTAACCGCTATTTAGTATCGATAACACAAGTTCTGAATTATACTTAGAGGTTAATGGTCTTACTCAGAAATGTCTTACCAATATTTGGTTCGAGTGCTGATAGTCTGCACAGTATGTGGATGGTTCCTAAGGCCAGCACATGTTGTTCGGGAGAGGCAAGGAGAGGGCGGGATGAGATCAAAAGCTCCTCAGAACACTCACCATAGTAGTTCCGAAGGGGCATAAATAAAACTGACTGCGATGGCCCAGGTTAAGCAGAGTTTACTTAGTTGAATCCCGGAGTCAGGGTCTCCTACCCGCACCACCTAAGACCAAGCCTAATGGTTCTTGCGGCATCAGGTTACTGCATCAGATTAGCTCGTGATTTCACTAGTAATATTTAGTTTTTTTTAAATTTATATTTAGTTTTCACGTTTTCAAGTGCAATGTTTATGAAATAAAAAACTTTTAAGTACTCGCCTTATTAATGCCTCCGTTGACAAGAAGGCTGGCAGCTACTTCTGCCAGCGTATTAGCCTGGCAATCCAAAGAGGAAATGTTGCCAGCGTTCTTGGCACCGTACCCATGGGCCCACAGTTGGATGACATCTTCTATTTAAGTTAAGATAGTTTATTTAAGTTGTTTAGGTTCTATATATTTTTGCTGTTAATAAGATTATTATTATTATTATTTTTAAATTATAATATATAATTAGTATGTGTATACAAATATTTTACTTACTTTACTTTACTTGCTCATAAACACGTCACGATGTCGTACTCTGTGTGTGAGGGCACTAAAGAATACCGTAACTTAGTCCGTAAAATATTAGTCTTATTACGAGAGATTTCTAGCTCTAATTAACCCTTTGCAAGACAGTGGTAAACGTATAGCCACCATAAATTAAACCTTATGGAGTTGAGTTAAAGCAGAAAACCAATGAAATAGTTTAACATGTTCTGCCCGTTAAAGGGTTAAAGCGCAACTTTTTTCGCCATTTAATAAATGCATTGTGTAAATATCAGGCAATGCCAGATCATACTGAGCATTCCTGGAGTTTAAAGATCCATATTAGGATATCATTAGAGCTGATTCATTAGCCACGTGCAAACATGGAATGGTAAAGGAGAATTAATAAATCAGGGTTCTTTATAGAGCACATATTCATTGTTCTATACTGGCAAGATTTTTAATTTTTATCATTAATTATAAACTAAATTTAATATAAATGGTAATAGTGATTTGTGACCCTCAAAAAATCCGAGAATGCGACTAATATAATAAGACTAACATTCTCAACTTGTATGTGTAAAAATTAGAATAAAAAGTCAACCAGATTACTGTTGTGACCAACCCCTATTCAACAAATTCAAATCAGTTTCACATTATATACTTCCCTGACTGTGATGGAAGCTTCCTCTAGCGCTACTTTATTGGTTACTTCAAATATTCACTGTGTGCGTCTATATTGTATTTAAAAGAACCTGTGAGTTTCTTGTTTGTTTTTCTCACAGAGCGGTGGCTCGGAACTGGCACTTAGACTTCATTTAGTTTTTTTGCATGTCAGTGAATCTAACCGTCGTCGTGTTCATCGAATTCGACAGTAGGGCCACTGTACTGACATTCAAGCATATGAAGCTCACTATGATTATTTATTTTGTAATTTTTTTTTATGTGTATGGAAATACTATCAACAGCTTAAGAGCCCAAGCCAACCTCATCTGCAAGTGGGCACCTGCCGATTAACGGACGATGCTCTGGCAAACGTAAAGTATTCCGGTAAGCGGCAATAGGCTCGCCACCTATTACGTGGGACCAACAATGTGAGTGGCGAAATCTATGCGAATAAAATTAAATGATTGCGTAATTGTAGGTATTTATGTATAATTTTATTGTTAGCAATAAAGCACAGGTGCAATCTAAACTAAGTTAAACAAATTAATAATCTGAACAATAATAATTAACACTTTGCTGATAAACTAATTACAATCAAACAGTAATTATGTAACATTATTTATGAAATTATCTTAACAAACAGTCAATAAAATATAACGAATGATTAATGTACTTATTCATATCTCATCTTACATTAATAAGTTCAAACTAATTATATTGTAGTCCAAGGTCGACCTGGACAGCGGATATTTACATCCGTTATTAATTATATTCAATTTTATTGCTTACAATATATCGCTTACAAAATAAAAATAAGTGTGTGTTATAATTACGTTTAGCTTAATTTATAGATCAGCTTTAAATACAATTTGTTTGTATGTTTGTTTTTGAAGGTCGTAGATACCTTCTCTTTATATGTATAAAATTTTTGGTACCTTATATTTTCTACGTCAGAATATAAATATAGTAATGTGATGGATAAGACGGATATGATTACGATACGATACGATGACGGATATGATGGATAAGACGAAAGTCTTTAACCAGTGTGTGTTGCCAGGGATGACGTACGGTACTGAGACTTGGTGCCTGACTATGGGCCTCATTAGAAAGCTCAAAGTCGCTCAGCGTGCAATGGAGAGAGCTATGCTCGGAGTGTCCCTACGTGATCGAATCAGAAATGAGGAAATCCGTAGGAGGACTGGAGTGACCGACATAGCGAGGCGAGTTTGCAGGCTGAAGTGGCAATGGGCGGGGCACATAGCTCGAAGAACCGACGACCGATGGGGCGTCAAGGTTCTGCAATGGCGACCGCGAACCGGTAAACGTAGTAGAGGACGGCCTCCCACGCGATGGACCGATGATCTGGTCAAGGCGGCGGGAAGCCGATGGATGCAGGCGACTCAGGATCGCTCAATGTGGAAATCTATTGGGGAGGCCTATGTTCAGCAGTGGACGTCAGATGGCTGAGATGATGATGATGATGATGATGATGATGGATAAAGACCTAAGGAGCCTATTTTTATTGTTTTGCGTCGATATCAGAATGCATTTACGCATTGCCTTCCGGCCAAAGGGGACCGAGAAAGGTGTGTGGGACTCACCACCGTCGGACACGACCGCCAGCAGTCATCATCATATCCTAGCATTATCCCGGTTGCCCTAGACTTAAGCTTAGGGTCCAGGGTCTGCTCACTGGTTCAACCAGATTTGACTGAATGTCAGTTATTACGAGGAGCGACTGCCGTCTGACCTCCGCAACCACGAGGGATACATCATTCTATGGTTAAACCAGCTGTCAGTCTTATATAAGGAGCTGACTTTCTACGACCGTTAGCAGTAATACCCACTAAAAATCATCCGACGACGCCCGCCGCTTGGTGCGAAAGGGGCGGGGGCCTGTACCTGGGTTGCAGCGTCTGACACCCCGCCTGCGGCCAGCGTCTCCCGGGCCGAAACCGAGAGGACCTACTCGGAGAGACGCAGTGGATGCGCCCCTCCTACCTCCTTGTGTGACCACAGCGTGTGTGGCCAACTTCTCGGAGCTGCCCCCTCCACAGCTCCTCTTAGTTTCCGCACCGGTAGTCAGTACCGGTACTCTGGGTGTTACTTTTTCCCGGTCTCCGTGAGGTACTCAGCCCCCACACCACGCCAAGGTGGAGATTCGGGAGGGCGATGTCCCAGGCCCGCGGTAACTTTTTGAACAGCCCCGCAACAGGTGTAACATCCTGCTGTTACAACTTCTCATGTAGCCCAAAAGGAGCTTCTACTTGTCTAGTAGACTACCACAGATAACAATAACCGGGACTAATAGCTTAACATGCCTTCAGAAGGTTTAATACTAAAGGATATTTAAATACTAAACATAAAAAAAAAAGCAAAACATTAAACTTTATCACCTCGCAATAAGAGAGTATTACGAAACAGCAACCTTAGATCGAATTAAATAATTACTATACTTAAATCGTCTACAGTAAGTGCACTTTTATCTCGGCACCGTTTGAGTTAGATTTGATATTGTATATTCAGTAAATCTGGGTCATATCGGCCCATTGGCAACCGTCTATTGGACGCCAATCGTTGTGGGTTGACCAATGGGCAATAATTCAGTCCGTCTGTATGTCACACGTCATGTTAATGTTCAAATGTGGAGCAAGTGCTTTGTAGGCATAAGTTGTACTTACTAAGTCGAGTAACGGGGCTTTCAAGTATATACTCTTTAAAATACTAGGGCCACAAACCAGTATGTAATACTTACAAGTATTTTTCTCTCAAAAAAAGGGAACATATTAAAATCCCTTTATTTCGTTGCCAATTTTTTTTTTTTTTTCCATTTATTTGGGTAAACAAACAGTGACAATACAATATATTAATTATATAGCAGCCTAACTAATACAATTGGTAGAATTGCCACCAACACCGTTTACCACATAGTAATTAACAAAAGACGTGTTGGCGAAGTAGTGCCTCTGCATATCTTGCAAAGCACCAAGTTAACAAATTATAGTTACTATACAAGCAATAGATACGAACAATTACATTTCACTTAACACAATGTTCAGTGAAATGTAATTGTTTCAGTGAATAATATTGTTATTAAGAAGGGGAGTTATAATTATGAAATCGCTGAAATTGGGCTTTTTCAGTTTGACTATTGTTTGTCATCTTGTACGGATAGAATATAAAAAAAATAGTCATAAATCTTCATCATATAATAGTCATGAAAAATAAAATAATCCCTGTAGATTCTGAATATTATATGTAAAGTTGCGTTTCGCCTTTTTTTATCCATTTTACTTCCAAGCTATTAATCGCAAGTATTTTTTAATGACTCCAGGTTATTAGCAATACCGAAGAGACCGTTTGGTTGTTTTTGCCAATTTCTTTATTATTATTTATTATTTTTGATGAATTTTTATATGCAATTGATGCACGAAATCCATCTGGAATTCCCTCTACCCGCGGCGGAGCAGCCTTGCTAGGCTTTTTAAAGTTAGCGACATCCACCGTCCCCTTAACTGATAATAAGTGGGGCATTACAAACTACTAGTTACAGCTAGTCATCACGAACTGAAGTTAACTTTAAAAGAATTCTAAAGATTTTTTTGATAGGAAGTTGTTTTGTGTTTGAATGTAAATAAGGGGCACCTATTATTGATCTGGAATGGCTGAAGTAATCCAGCTGATCCCTTCTATGCAAAATTAACGTGTAATTGCGGATAATGCCTGCACGACGAAGAAGTGTAAAACAGCGTTTAATTCCAATACTTACATAGGAAATGTACGGGGGTCCGCTTGCGGTTGTAAGCCGCCGCTCGCCACTCGTACAGTAAGAGGGAGGAGGGATGAGATGCTGTACCAGGGGGTCGCCCTGGCCACCAGCGGAGGGGAAAGGACTGCTGCACCAGGGGGTACCCTGGCCACCAGCGGAGGGGAAAGGACTGCTGTACCAGGGGGTAGCCCTGACCACCAGCAGGAAGGGAAGGGGTTGCTGTACCAGGGGGTGCCCTGGCCACCAGCAGGAAGGGAAGGAACTGTACCGGGGTGTAGCCCCGGCCGACAGTAGGATATGCAGAGAGAGGAATGAGACCCAACACGGACGGTTGAAATCTAATTTATTGCAGATAATTGTTAGGTTTATATATTAATTACATGTTGTGTACACATATAAAGATATAAAGAAGTGCAGCGTCTGTGTAAAGTGCCGACGCTGCACGAGGATGTTGCCACTGGGCCGACTCGCCGCTGACCACGCTGACGCCAAGTCCAATGTACAAGATGTAGACTTGTACATACTGCCGACTCGGAAAGGAGACACGCCGGGCTGATGATGTCGGCGTGAAATGGAGATGGTGCAGGACGACTGTGGTGCAGCGTTGCCTCGCTGCTTCAGCTGCTGATGCAGACGCTATGCCCATTGTACAAGATGCGAGATGTAGACTTGTACATACTGCCGACTCGGAAAAGAGGCTCGCCGAGTTGAAGATGGAGCATGATGCAGACGCTGAGCCCAATGTGCATCTGTGGACTTGCGACTTCTCAGTACTCTGGTGGAACCCGCTGGTGGGAAGCCAAAGACCGATTCGCTTTTTGATGCAGGTCTGGTTATTCTTCTGTGTCTTCTTTAATCTTCATTGTCGTTGTTACTTGTGATAAAATTCGGCTGTAGAGAATTGTCGCTTGTCTCATATTAGGGTATGGAGGTGATAGGAACGAGCGGACCAGTGAATTCTGTAAGTTGCATAAATTAATAATTGTGTTCGTTGCAAAAAGTGCATAATAGTGAAAATGTAAAATATGTATAAAAATATTATATTGAAAATAAACATTGTATTTATGCAATATTCTTTAAAATATAAAAAAATATCATGTGTGGGAATCGAACCCACGACCTTAGTCACGGAGTGCAGATCTACTGACTTCCATGTCACACTGGTCGTCAAATATAAATATTAATACAAATACTGAGCTACATGCTCGGTATCTTTCTTAGATGGTAAGAAGAGTTATGGTAGGTATTGCAGAACTAAGCTGTTTGCTCATTATCCTTCCTGTTCGGTAAGGATATTAAATGTCAAGTCCAAAATGCAGAACTGAGCTGTTTGCTCATTATCCTTCCTGTTCGGTAAGGATATTAAATGTCAAGTCCAAAATGCAGAACTGAGCTGTTAGCTCATTTGGTCATTTTGGTCGGCACTTTACACAGACGCTGCACTTCTTTATATCTTTATATGTGTACACAATATGTAATTAATATATAAACAATACAGTTATATGCAATAAATTAGATTTCAACCGTCCGTGTTGGGTCTCATTCCTTTCTCTGCATCTCCTACTGTCGGCCGGGGCTACACCCCGGTACAGTTCCTTCCCTTCCTGCTGGTGGCCAGGGCACCCCCTGGTACAGCATCCCTTTCCTTCCTGCTGGTGGTCAGGGCTACCCCCTGATACAGCAGTCCTTTCCCCTCCGCTGGTGGTCAGGGCTACCCCTTGGTACAGCAGTCCTTTCCCCTCCGCTGGTGGCCAGGGTACCCCCTGGTACAGCATCTCATCCCTCCTTCCTCTTACTATACGAGTGGCGAGCGGCGGCTTACAACCGCAAGCGGACCACCGTACATTTTGGTCCTTCGAACCGGATTTGAACCAGTGACCTAACACCTACAGACTAAATTCATTTTGTCTCTGCATAATCATTATTTATTAACACTACATATATTTAATGTTTCTATTAATTGCACAATATAAATTGACATCATTTAAAAAAATCTTAACACAACATTATTTGCATTTACAATTCTGTAGGTAAACAATAAACACTCATGTTACGAAATAATTATTTTTACATTTTACAACGCATTTATATTGAGCAATAAACGTCTCACGTTACAACGTATGTAACCGTAGCGTTTAATGTGGATTATCTTTTTACAATATATATATTATTATTTTTTGCACTTATAGACTTAATAGTTTTATTAATTTAGTAAAATAATTTTGTAACATGTTGCTAACAATATATAGTTATGTCGCCTTGGGTTGTCAAGAACTGGCACCAAGAAATAACTTTAAATATGGGGAGTTTGAATACACAGCTCAGTTCTGCATTTAGGCTTGACATTTAATATCCTTACCGAACAGGAAGGATAATGAGCTAACAGCTCAGTTCTGCATTTTGGACTTGACATTTAATATCCTTACCGAACAGGAAGGATAATGAGCTAACAGCTCAGTTCTGCATTTTGGACTTGACATTTAATATCCTTACCGAACAGGAAGGATAATGAGCTAACAGCTCAGTTCTGCAATTAGGCTTGACATTTAATATCCTTACCGAACAGGAAGGATAATGAGCTAACAGCTCAGTTCTGCATTTTGGACTTGACATTTAATATCCTTACCAAACAGGAAGGATAATGAGCTAACAGCTCAGTTCTGCATTTTGGACTTGACATTTAATATCCTTACCGAACAGGAAGGATAATGAGCAAACAGCTCAGTTCTGCATTTTGGACTTGACATTTAATATCCTTACCGAACAGGAAGGATAATGAGCAAACAGCTTAGTTCTGCAATACCTACCATAACTCTTCTTACCATCTAAGAAAGATACCGAGCATGTAGCTCAGTATTTGTATTAATATTTATATTTGACGACCAGTGTGACATGGAAGTCAGTAGATCTGCACTCCGTGACTAAGGTCGTGGGTTCGATTCCCACACATGATATTTTTTTATATTTTAAAGAATATTGCATAAATACAATGTTTATTTTCAATATAATATTTTTATACATATTTTACATTTTCACTATTATGCACTTTTTGCAACGAACACAATTATTAATTTATGCAACTTACAGAATTCACTGGTCCGCTCGTTCCTATCACCTCCATACCCTAATATGAGACAAGCGACAATTCTCTACAGCCGAATTTTATCACAAGTAACAACGACAATGAAGATTAAAGAAGACACAGAAGAATAACCAGACCTGCATCAAAAAGCGAATCGGTCTTTGGCTTCCCACCAGCGGGTTCCACCAGAGTACTGAGAAGTCGCAAGTCCACAGATGCACATTGGGCTCAGCGTCTGCATCATGCTCCATCTTCAACTCGGCGAGCCTCTTTTCCGAGTCGGCAGTATGTACAAGTCTACATCTCGCATCTTGTACAATGGGCATAGCGTCTGCATCAGCAGCTGAAGCAGCGAGGCAACGCTGCACCACAGTCGTCCTGCACCATCTCCATTTCACGCCGACATCATCAGCCCGGCGTGTCTCCTTTCCGAGTCGGCAGTATGTACAAGTCTACATCTTGTACATTGGACTTGGCCAACCGGGGGTCCGCTTGCGGTTGTAAGCCGCCGCTCGCCACTCGTACAGTAAGAGGGAGGAGGGATGAGATGCTGTACCAGGGGGTCTCCCTGGCCACCAGCGGAGGGGAAAGGACTGCTGCACCAGGGGGTACCCTGGCCACCAGCGGAGGGGAAAGGACTGCTGTACCAGGGGGTAGCCCTGACCACCAGCAGGAAGGGAAGGGGTTGCTGTACCAGGGGGTGCCCTGGCCACCAGCAGGAAGGGAAGGAACTGTACCGGGGTGTAGCCCCGGCCGACAGTAGGATATGCAGAGAGAGGAATGAGACCCAACACGGACGGTTGAAATCTAATTTATTGCAGATAATTGTTAGGTTTATATATTAATTACATGTTGTGTACACATATAAAGATATAAAGAAGTGCAGCGTCTGTGTAAAGTGCCGACGCTGCACGAGGATGTTGCAACTGGGCCGACTCGCTGCTGACCACGCTGACGCCAAGTCCAATGTACAAGATGTAGACTTGTACAGGAAACTTATTAATGAATTAAAAGCATAATCGCATTAGTGGACTTTGAATCGATGCATAGACCTTACAATACTCTCAAATATGTTTGATTTATATTTAGAGTTACTTTATTTTATTAATATTTAGAGTACTACGCTTCATTACCCACCCTCTCAGGTCACGTCAAGCCGACTAAAATACTTTTAAGTCTTGCAAGTATTTCAAGCACTTACAAGGAACTGGTGTAGATACCTGGTCGCGAAAATACGTTCCATCACTGCTAAAGCTGTTTTGGTATGTGTAAGGTTGACTTAAAGGTTATAGACTGGAACTATTCATTACTTGCAAATTGTAGTGTGAAATAGATTTTACACAAACCAATTAATTAAAGTTGCCTTTTAATAGTAATTTGCTTTTAAAAGCTTTGAAGCGCTCGTAGCGTAGCGCGCTTCGCGGTAAAATATATCTGTAATGCTCTAAACGAAGTAAAGTAGAGTTCACAGATTTCAATCCTTGGATGGATCCTTTTGTCTGATACTTCATATACATTGCTACCAAGCGTCGAAAGGTATATTAAGCTATTGTTACCGATAATCACCTAAAATAAAATTAAAAGAAGATGTAGTAACAAGAGTTGAGAAAGGTCTGCTTGATCATGTTGATGGTTGATGGTTTGATCATGTTGAGAGGATGAATGAAATTAGGCCAAGGAAAGTGATTTAGAAAGGGAATTCGTTTTTGATTAGGAACGCATAGTATTGTTCGAATGATTATATAGATGTTATAATAATTTAATTAATAATAATTTATTTATTAACCATAAATTTACAAAATAAAGAAGTACAACTGAAAGCTTACAAATAATGCCATAGATTACAAATTGTAGCATCTGCTGCCGAACTGGGATGTTAGTCCCGTATTTCAGCATTTAGCGCCTCTAGCCTCGGAGTAAGTATTACACATTATGTAGGTATAAGCCACAACGTACAATTATGGTAGTTAGAGATGGAATTGCTGTAAATGATATTTTTCATAAAACCAAAAATATTTGTGGTTTGCAGCACATTTCATCAAAATAATATAATTTTGTTAAAGTTCTTTTATCCTGTAGCTTGAGTATGTCATGCTCACTTTAATGAGTGTGAATGAAGCTAAAAGTGTGTGCCAAGATCGTAGCAAGTGGAAGGATGTGATCTCTGCCTACTTTGACGGGAAATAGGCGTGACATTATGTACATATAAACTCTCATATACCTACTTTACAAAGGTTTTAAATTGACAAAGTACTATTGATAATTTTTTAGCCCCAAATCTGTATTTAGGCTGTCAAAATACCTTGATCAAAACCAAAGGCTACTTATTCTACCCATCATAACAAGAGACAAATCCAAAAACCATTGCAGAAAAAAAAAATTGTTTGTAAAAATACTGCAAATAGTACTGGCAATGAAGCGCTCGTAGCTCTGCGGTGCTCGGTGGTCGGGAACGATCACCGAAGTACAGCAGAGTTTACAGAGGTCAGTCCTTGGATAGGTGACCGTTTGTGTGGCATTTGATATCGAGCGCTTCCGTGCTTCGGAAGGCACGCTAAGCCGTTGGTCCCGGCTATCACTAAATGTGGTAGTCGTTAAGCCATATTAGAGGCCTAATGGGCGGCTTGAAAAATTCTAACAGCAGGACGCCATACACCTGCCTCCGCCAATTCACACTGGGTCAGCGTGGTGGAGTACCCAATACCCTCACACCTTGGTATGTGAGAAGAGGTTCGTGCTCAGTAGTGGGTTAGTGGGCTGAGATGATGATGATGATGAAACGCGAGCAACAGGCCGCGTCTCTTATGTGTGCGTGTTATAAAAGAAGCTTTAGAAATTACGCTTAAATTTGTTTAGGACCAATTCAACCACCTGTCACTATTTGATTCGTTTCACCTAGAGACGTGTTCTGTAGTGGAAACCACGTCTAGGTAAGCGAAGTATAGAAAGCCCTCCTGCTAGGTGGAACGACTGGCAGCGGTTGGAGACGACGAGCTGAAGATCGAGCTCAGTGGCGGGCCATTGGAGAGGCCTATGTCCAGCAGTGGACTAGTATAGGCTGATGATAATGATGATTTAGAGACCTCTGTGATAGAAGTGAATTCTGCTATAACTTTAAAGATAGTTTTTTAAATCTTCCTTGCTCAAACATAAAAACAAAAGGCGACGCCATTAGGCATTCTTTAACGGTCAACCTTGGGGTTAGCAAAGACATTGAAGGCGGTGCGATTATAATGACACACACACACATATGCACATGCACATGCACATTGCACACACACGCATTAATTTCAAAGACACTTATAACTTAAAACTAAGAAGAATTGTTATAAGTATTAAATAAAAATATAAAGCTTAAGGTAAGGTATATATTGCTGGCTAAAGAAGCGCGGAGGCTCCTACTACAGGCATTTTATGCTTTAAAGGAGTCTCTAAATACTGTAAATTGTAAACAAAAATCGTTTGAAGAAATAAAAATAATTTGTATTTGTATCTATAGAATATAAGATAATGAAGATTACGTATGTGTGTATTTTATAAGTATTTATCGTAATCATTTAGTTAACTAGGCATCTGAAAACAATTCGAGTTCCAGTTTTTGTTTAAAACTTCAAATCGTCCATCAACGCGGCACCTCTTAATCAAATCTGTGCTTTTTCTTCGATCTATCTAAAGCGTTGTCTGCACCGACGAATGCACCGCCCAACTAACGCCGCACAGTGGGCTGGATTTTGGCTTTTATAGACATATAATCTTTTTTTATAAAGTATTGCCTTTTATGCTTGAATCTGTTTCGGAAGACCAATTACATGCATAAAAATACCAACACTAATGAATCTCATAGCTACCGGCACTCACAGATTTTTTTCTCCAAAACTTTATATGGAGCTGGTAAGAAAAATCCTGATATCTCCGCTATCTTACAATTGGACGTAATTCTTTTTTAAGGGATTAATGCATAAATTATTCTGAATTTTTTGACATCCTCCATAATACGGCCGCAGGTGCGAGCATTTTTAAAATAATGGTCATATATTAAATTATTTTTAAAAATACTTTTGCATTAAAAGCTTGACTCAATTGAAGCTTCAAAGATATTACTGTGCGCCGCACAGTGGTTCAATTTTGAAAACAGTGGACACAGCCTCAAAAGTTCTAATATCGATTTGTTTTACAATATACATAGTTGTCTGTATTATTATTTATTATTTACATACATACATACAATTACGCCTGTTTTCCCGAAGGGATAGGCAGAGGCATATTGCCGCTTACCGGGCACTGTTATAATCGCCAGAGCCTTGTCCGTTGATCGGCAGGTGCACCACTTGCATGTGAGGTTGGCTTGGGCTCCTTATCCTACCCTATAAACCATTATTATTTATACTGTATAAAAAATGCGCAAAAACTACTTACATAAAATTACGTAATAGTTAGTAAAAATAAATAGTTTGAAGATATGTTGATGCCAACACAATACTAATCCCTGCCTTGGTCTGGGTGTTTGGAGTTGGAAGCGCTAAAAAGGATATTAATGAAAATATATTTATGTCAATATGTCAGGACATCTGGATAGGATAAAGACACACAATTGTCCTATGGGGAAATCGAAACCGCGATCTCCGAAACCGCAGTTATAGTAACCTTAATGAAATACAACCTTACCCAGAACTGTACAACTAGGCCGTGCCCAATAGTAGGACGACCATATGCAGGGAAAGTGATGATGATGATAAAATTATTAATGACCTCAATTCCGACAGTGAATACATAGCCTTACAGTATAAAAACAGATAGACAACATATGAATAATGGATGCTATCGCCGCGTATCGATCAAACCTAATGGTCTACCATCTATCGTGATCTACGGTGTGAGAGGACAAGAGTTATAGCAGTGCCACAGATCTGTTGGGTGTGCAGTGATGCAACTAATCTTTGAGGCAACTTTGCATTATAATACTTTACAGTTACCAAAAATAAAAATAAAACATTATCATGAAAAACGTTGCCAAGTCGTGAACATGTTACACAGACCGACCCAGACGGAAACATCATTCTATGGTTAAACCAACTGTCAGGATAATAAAAAGCACCGACTTCCTAAAAACGACTGCCATAGATGTTCATGACAGCCGGGACCAACGGTAACGTGATTGTTAAGTGAAGTTTGTGAATGTCTTATTTTTACTACATTATATTAGCTTTATAAAGCCCACTGCTGAATCCCCAATAGATTACATCATTTAATTAAATATATTTAATAGTACCATACAAAATATTTAATAGTGGATCCCGCATCGAAGCCCGCTGGTTTTTGTGCTCAACGTCAATTACGGGTCAGGCTAAATAGGTTCAGAACAGGATGCGGACGTTCCAATCACCCCCTTTATAAATGGGGATTGAAGGAGTCTTCGGTCTGTGATTGTGGAGCGCCAGATCAAACTATGGCCCATATTGTAAACGATTGCCCGCTGTATTTTTTCCCGGTGGTCTTGAAGAACTTTATCTTCTGACTCCAGCTGCTGAGAAGTGACTACGCCAACTGACACTGGAAATTTAAATTAGGATTCAGGCAGCTCAACGCCATACGATATGATGACAATATGATGATGATCACCTCGCTGGGCAGGCAAGTTGGTGATCGCAGTTTAAGCCAGTACGCAGGATGACGCTGCTTCCTATCATCTAGCAGGATTTCTCTTCGTCCACTCGTTGAGAGGGGGTTATTCTACACCGGTACCACTCGGCACTATTTTTATATATGTTTTGACTTAAAATTACTTAAATTACAAAGCATCTTTATAAAAATATGATTATTTTGCAAAGTGTTTTCTTAAATATTTTTTGGCAACATATTTGTTATTTTCATACCCTAAGTTGGCACTCAATAAAACGGCCGTGATGTATAGTGGTGTTCCTGTGCCAAACTTTAAAGAAATCAAGGTTCTTTAAAACTTGGCACAAAAGCGTAATGACAACGATCCATTAGACTAAAATTACGCATAGAGAGACTTTATACCAGTCTTTCCCAAAGTGGGCGATAACGCCCCCTTGTGGGCGCTGCAGGTCTCAAGGGGGGCGGTAAGAGACCCAGAAAGAAAAAGGGGGGTTGTGTAGAGGCCTGGGGGGTGATTTGTAATTTTATTTAGCTAGGAGGCCTCTTAAAAAAATATTTATTCTCAAAGTGGGCAGTACACAAAATAAGTTTGGGAACCACTGCTTTATACCGTCAAGGCTTCGAAGACTCTTCCTGAGCTATTAAATTAAAGCTCAAAAATATTACGAACCTGCTAACAGAGTTTTGGCGCCAACGCGAAAAAAGACACTTTGTGGCAGTATTTCATTTTCCACAGCTAGTGAAAATTTTTAGTGGAAGTATAATGAATTTTTAGACATAACTTTTTCGACAATGTGCACAAGTGTAGGAGAGTAGTATTTTGCAATAAATGGTAACATGTTGATTCCAAATCAACATAGAACCTTTAGTAAACTCTACACTACTTTACTGGGGTACGATTTTGACTTGACTTGACTGTGGCGGACATTACTTGACTTGCCTCTGACTGTGACTAAATGACGAAAACGTTGCTTATTATTGAATTCGTATGAAAATAACTAGACAAATTATCAAATTACTTCATACATTTAAGCTGTATATGTATTAATCTTAAGTTTTCAAATAAATATTATCATATATTATTATTATATTATACATACTCGTACATACAATACAATCACGCCTGTTACCCGGAAAGGGTAGGCAGAGGAATAATAAAGTGTGGGCACACTTTGCCAATTATGTTGTTGGTGCCACGTAATACGTGGTGAGTCTATTGCCGCTTACTGGGGATTTCTATGTTTGCCAGAGCCTTGTCCGTCAATCGGAAGGTGCACCACTTGTAGGGGAGGTTAGATTGGGTTCCAAAGATACCTTGTTACTTGACACACGATAAGACTCTAATCGAGTTTGCCTATATAAAAAAAAAGTCTTTACATTACCAGGATTTTCCCAGTTCTATGATACAAAGGCTAAAATCAGTATTATCCTGCTTATAACGACAATGTAACAGTTTGAATAGCAATCCACACTACCGTAGCGTCATACACTGATTAATCACATGTACACTCATTCTTTTTCTCCATCCCTGTCACTCTACCAGCCTTTTTACTCCATCTCTGTCACTCCAGGTTGTTAAAAGAGGGATGTACGATGTGTAAGGAGTTGTTTACTACTGTAGTGGTAAGTTATAGTACTTCCTTTCTTGGATATAATGAACAGAGGGTTTTTTGAATTAATGTGAGCACGCTGTTTGATGTTACATGTCCGGTTTTTCTGTAGTCCACAACTTGCTTGATTAGATAGCTTCTCAGACATTTTTATTATGTAGGTAAGTATTATTTTTCTAGTTGTGTTAGAAATGTAGTAAGTAAATATATTTTTTAAAACGCAAACTATGATCTATGCATAAAATGCATGTAAATAAAAAAGATAATTTCAAAGTCAATTTATTCCCACCATAATTTAAACCTTATAGGTTATAGTTACACATACGTTAATATCACGCCTGTTTCCCCGAAAAGGTAGGCAGAGACACATTATACGCCCACACTTCGGCAAACACATTATTGGTCCCACGGTGGTGAGCTTTTTGCCGCTTACCGGGATCTGTAACGATCACCAAAGCCTCGTAAGTCGATCAGCAGCTGCACCACTTACAGGTGAGGTTGGCTTGGCCTCCTAGGGTGATCCCTATACAACCTATATTCCATTATAGCATTGTATAGCGTCACGGAGATATAAAGATAGTAATTCAAGTAAGAAATACATTCTTTCCATGAGCATAGCCTATGAGTTTCTTGTCAGTTCTTGTTACAGAGCTGTAGCTCGCAACTGGCGCGATTCACTTTCTATTACAGTGTAGTAATATTTCGATTGTTTTTATATTTCATTTTCACGTTTTCAATAACTATGTAATAGTTTATGAAATAAGGAATTTCTGATTTCTGAGCATACATATGAACTACTTTTATGATATCACAGACAGAAATCTAACACATATAACTTTTAAACTACAGATGATATAAAAAAGAATTCCCCATACATTAAATACCACATAGTGTGAGTGACAAACATGTGAAAGTGTGACACATACGAAGCCTGTCAGTGACAACAAAGGCTTTATTCGTGGAGGTATCAAGGTCGCCATAGATTATACACACCCGTGCCATAGATCACAGCCTTATTGCATCTGTGACCCAGTTGTGTACGCATTAGATTTCTGTCGCCATGAACAGTGATATCACAACTTGTTTTGTCTTATTTCAAAGAAATTTTACAAAACTATTGTGTGTAATACAAATAGGTGATTATTCTGAAATATATGACTAGCCTGCTGTTTTTAACAGGTCTAGAACAGTGCCTCCCCCTCTCATCTCACGTGGAGTGTTCAACAGCGTTATCCTGCTTACTGGTTAGAACTGCGATCACCAACCCGCCTGCCCAGCGTGCTGGTTAGCAGCAAATACCAGCACTTTTCCGGTTGCCATAGACTTAAGCCCAGGGTCTGCTTACAGGTCTAACCAGATTTAATACATGGAGCGACTGCCGTCTAACCTCCACAACCCAGAGGAAAACTTTATTCTATAGTCCACTTCAGCTTGCTATGTCGGTGACTTCAGTTCTCATTATATTTTCGTCCTATCTGATTCTTTCACGTAGGAACACTCCGAGCATAGCTTTCCCCATGTGAGCCAGTCTTCATATCCTAGCATTATCCCGGTTGCAATCGACTTAAGCTTAGGGCCCAGGGTCTGCTCACAGGTTCAACCAGATTTGACTGAATTTCAGTTATTACATAGCGACTGTCACCTGACCTCCGCAACCCAGAGGGAAACATTATTCTATGGTTAAACTAGCTGCCAGTCTTTGAAAAGGCACTGACTTCCTAATAACGAATGCCATAGATGTCAATGACAGCCGGGTCCAGCTTAACGTGCTTTCCGAGGCACAGAGCAAGCGATTAAGCACATAACTTAGAAAAGTCATAGGTGCGCCACCAGGGTTTGAACCCGAGACCCTCTGACTTTAAAGGCAAGGGGTCTCGCCACTGGGATATCGCCGCTTTGTGAGCCAGTAATACTGCCTATTATGTTGTAAAATTTTATTGCAATAACCAAATGACAACATTCAGCCGTAAAGCCGCTACCAATTAGCAAAAGCTCTTTTAATTAAAGTCAACAATACCTCACCGTTTAAGTAATGTCGAATAATGATTACATATGCATCGAATCTTGTGTTTACGACATCAAATTGCCCAAGATGATGATGCCAAATTATACTGCTATAAATGTTATATTGTTTTTTTTACAAGGTGCTCAAGCATACGAACGACATATATGGCGTGGAGGTCAGTATACCTGCACTTCACTCGAGAGGTCGTGGGTTCGATTCCCACACAGGACAAATCTTTGTGTGCATGAACATGATTATTTGTTCTGGTCTGGGTGTTCTCCTATGTATTTTAAGTATGTATTTACAAAAAAAAGTATTTAAGTATGTTTATCCATTATTTAGTATCCATAACACAAGTTCGTAATGATACTTATCTTGGAGCTAAATAATTGGTGTAATTGTAAGAGAATATTTATTTATTATTATTTATTATTTATATGGCCCATCTGATGGAAAGTGTTCCCTGCAGCTTATTGACACTTACTATCAGGGGATTACTGGTGCGTTGCCGATACTCTAACAACCATATAACGCCTTTTTAAAGTCCTATGCTAAACCTAATCTGCTATAGAGCGGCGATAGCCCAGAGGCGAGACCCCTTGCCTTTAATTCAATGGGTCTCGGGTTCAAACCCTGGTGGCGCACATATGACTTTTCGAAGTTATTTGCGTAATTATTGCTTGCTCCGTGCCTCGAAAAGCACGTTAAGCAGTTGGTCCCGGCTGTCATGAACATATGGCAGTCGTTAGTAGGAAGTCAGTGCCTTATAACGGACTGACAGCTGGTGTAACCATAGAATGACGTTTTCCTCTGGGTTGCGGAGGTCAGACAGCAGTCGCTCCATGTATTAAGTCTGGTTAGACCAGTGAGCAGACCCTAAGCTTAAGTCTAGGGCAAGCGGGAAATGCTAGGATATGGTGGTGATGCTGAACGTAATCTGCGGGGAAAAGCTCGCGACAGAGGTCATTTCACAATGTGGTTTATTTTTTTAAGTTGCAGACTAATATAGTTAATATTGAAGCGAACCATCTTCGACAAAAACTTTCAAAAGCACTTGACCGTTCAAAGCAAGGTTGTGTAAACAATAATACTCTTTTGATTGAACCTGTTTTCTTTATTTACTGAGAAGCTGCTGTTTTTGTTGTCTCAGTTGTTAGAAAGAGATGAAGCATTTAACGATTGAAATATTTGGAATAACCAAATAAGCATGGAAGCATATATAACTGCGGGTGTATTGAAATGTCTTCGAAATCGCGATAACCTATATAAAAAACTTAAAAAGGATCCAGAAAATGAGATTTTGAAAACAACATATAAAAGGTATAGAAACTATTGTTCATCTATACTAAAAAAATTAAAAAGAAATTTCGATAAACTACAGCTTCAGAACGCAGGAAAGAACAGTAAGAAACTCTGGCAAATAGTTAAGAAGATAACCTACACTAGTAAACCGAAAGTAACTCCATTAGAACTAATATGTACAAGCAATCCGCAAAAATCTGTGAATGATGTAAATAATTTTTTTGCAAATATAGGACGTAGCCTAGCTGAAAATATTACTAAAAATAATCCCCATACTGAGCTACCCTCTCTAAATTCTAGTTGCCATTCATTTGTCCTTCTACCAACTGACGAAGATGAGATTAGATTATTGATTTCAAACTTGAAAAGTGATTGCGCGGTGGGCCTTGACATGATATCTGCCGATATTCTTAAGGCAAACAAGGACACCCTTGCCCCTCCAATTTCGTACATTTGTAACCTATCGCTTGCAACTGGAGTATTCCCAAAAAGTTACAAAAAATCACGTATTCATCCGATTCACAAGAATGGGGTCAGAGACTGTGTCAGTAATTACCGACCAATATCCATACTGCCAACGCTCTCTAAAATTCTGGAACGGATTATAAATAAAAGATTAGTAAATTACTTAGAGACTAAAAACCTTTTATCAACAGCACAATTTGGATTCAGAGCCAATAGATCGACGTCGGACGCTGTGCTTGATCTAACAAATTATATTGTTAAGCATTTAGACAGTAAAAAGAAAGCTATAGGTATATTTTTAGATCTCGCAAAAGCTTTTGACACGGTCTCCGTCCCGATTCTGGTGAAAAAACTTGAATGCTTGGGTATCCGCGATCTCCAGTTAAAATTGCTGCAGGATTATCTGACGGATAGAACACAGTGTGTGGGAATTGGTGACATCATAAGCGAGGAGGCCCCTGTAACTTTTGGAGTCCCACAGGGGAGTATACTGGGCCCTACTCTCTTCCTCGTTTATATAAACGACTTATGCCAGATGGAAATTCCAAATACCAAAATTGTAACATTTGCGGATGACACGGCCTTGCTTTTTACTGGTAGCACCTGGAATGAAGTTTTTTCTTATGCACAGAGTGGAATGGACTGTGTGACTGATTGGCTAAATAAAAATATCCTAACGCTCAATGTGGCTAAAACCAATTTTATAACTTTTGCTATTAAATCAAACGATCATCCTGATCCTTCATGTCACATTACCTCGCATTCATGTTTCGGTAAAAATACTAATAACTGTTCTTGCTCTAAGCTTACACAAACAGAAACAATAAAGTACCTTGGTGTCATGATCGACCGAAATCTAAACTTCAACCAACATATTGACCTTCTTACTGCCAGAATACGAAAACTGATGGTAATATTTAAAGCAATTAGGCATGTAGCTGAATTAAATGTCATTAAGTCCATATATTTTGCTCTCTGTCAGTCTCAATTAATTTACTGTATCACCTCTTGGGGTGGTGCCTCTAAGACTCATTTCCTTAAATTAGAAAGAGCGCAGAGGGCAATACTTAAAGTTAGTGCATTCCTACCTTTCTATCACCCTACTATAGATCTCTACAAACATTGGGAAGTTTTAACCGTCCGTCAACTGTTTATTCTTTTTACAGTATCTAAACAACATTCACTTGTAAGATATGAACCTGATAAATATAAAAATCAACGACGCAAGGATCGAGTCTGTGATATAACTTTATTTAAAACTAGTTTAGCCCATAGATTTTTTTGCCACTTAAGTTCTAAATTATATAATAAATGTAATAGGGATTTATCAATATATTCGTTACCTAAAAATAAATGCAAAGTTGTTCTTACTGAGTGGTTACTGAAGTTAGATTATAACCTCACAGAAAACCTATTGCAAGTAGGCTAAATAAACTAACATATACAATATCAATACATTTAACGCACTCTCACACACACACACACTTACACACACAAAGACACACACACACAATCAATAAAGGCACTTTTGTTGGTTTTATATTCTTTCTTTTTTTGTAATTATTCTCCTAAATGCATATACATAGGATTTTAATACAATATACATTTAAATATAACTGCATTTGTTTACCGTGGGGTGAGGGCCTGGTGATCTGAAATACAGGTATTTTTTACCTAACTCAGACACCAGCTCCTTACATATTATAGACCAAATTTAATTTATGGATTATTAGATATAAGCACCATTGTAATATTTTAAGTCTGTCATTGTAAGGAGAAAATAAACATTATTATTATTATTATTATTATAACTTGACCTTTAATTATACAGGATGTAAGAAGACCCAAATCAAAGCCCATGCGAGAGCTGCGTATTCTGACCAAAATTAGGATTTTTTTTGCTTTTTGACTATACCCATATACCTGTACCTGGGAAGGGAAGTGAATGCACCAGTGTCAAGTAAAAGATATAATTAATAATAATATTTTATTTATAGTCAATGAGAATGAGTGACGGCAAATAATAATAAATATGATAGATGAGTGGCCTTCCCCTCCCTTGAGTCCTCAGTAAAGATGTGTGAACAAACCTTGGTTGGTATTAAAAATAAAGGCCAGGATCAGGAAGGATTTAACCTGTTTTGAACTGAAAGCGCATAAGAAAATAATTGCCGGACTTATATGGGTCCGGAAAACAAATAACGCTTGCGCGATCTAAATACGTTTAGTGACATCTTTTGATATACTTACGAACTAATATTTATATACAGTTTAAACAATGTGGGACTATACTAAGATCTCAAATGGACTTCTTGATAGAATTATTGAAAAGTGATGTTGAACTGTTTTGTTTTATTTACCTACATTCACGTAGTTCACAAACACTTAACGGTTAATAATCCACCGTTATTACAAATTACTGTTCAAAATATTACAAATTTAAGAAAATCAATCATATTTGCTTATTTTGCGTACCACTGGAAACGATGTAGAGTGCGAATATGTGAACAACTTGTAAACTCAGTTTTAATTTAGTATAAAATTAAGTTACAAAAAACAAATTTTTAATTTTTTTCAACTATTAGTATAACTTTTAAACATAAATAATTACTATGTTATTGAAAACTCTTGTCATTTTAATTAGTCATTTTAGTCAGTATAATTAAATAAGCTTAAATGGAGACACTGTGTACTCTAATAGTCTTGATTACTTATTATCTAACTAATTGGCCCTTTTCTGGTGCATAGGACGGATAAGGATCCTACCAAGATCTTAAGAGCCCACACCAACCTCACCTGCAAGTGGTGCACCTGCCGATCAACGGACGATGCTCTAGCTAATATAACAGTTCCCGGTAAGCGGCAATAGACGAGCCACTTATTACGTACGACGAATATAATAAGTGGCGAAATCTGGGTGCATAATATGCCTCTGCCTACTCCTTCGGGGAAATAGGCGTGAGCGGATATATGTATGTTAATCCTTTTTTAACATACTTAAAATATTTAGACCATACGTTACATGAAGCGCTCGTAGCTCTGCGGTGCTCGGGGGTCGGAAACGATCCCCGAAGTACAGCAGAGTTTACAGAGGTCAGTCCTTGGATGGGTGACCGTTAGTGTGCCTTTGATATCGAGCGCTTCCGTGCTTCGGAAGGCACGTTAAGCCGTTGGTCCCGGTTACCACTAAATGTGGTAGTCGTTAAGCCATGTTAGAGGCCTCATGGGCGGCTTGATATATTCTAACAGCAGGACGCCATACACCTGCCTCCGCCAATCCGCACTGGGTCAGCGTGGTGGAGTATGACCCAATACCCTCACACCTTGGTATGTGAGAGGAGGCTCGTGCTCAGTAGTGGGACGTTAATGGGCTGAGATGATGATGATGATGATGATACGTTACATATCTATAGTCTTTTTTTATAAATTTACATATTAAAACATGAGAATTAAAACCTTCGGATCTCAGGTACCAGATATAAATAGAATGGCCAGTTATCAAAAGAAGCTTTAAAATTAAATGGATTCTCGAAAGGTTTCTTTTATATGTGTACAACCGACATTATATTATATTTTACAATTGCTATGGCTTGGAGGTCAGTAGGTACACCTGCGATTCCTACACAAGACAAATCTTTGTGTGCATGAACATGTATATTTTTTCATGTCAGGGTATATGTTTGTATGTTTTTACATAAAAACAATGTATTTTCGTTCGATATGTAGTTTCCATAACACGAGTTCTTAATGATACTTGTAACTTAACTAATTAAAAAATGGTGTGATAGTATAACAATAATTGAATTATTTATTTATATAAAGACCTTTCATTAAGCCGGTGGTACGACAGCCGAAACCCTCTCCGAGGGCCTCTCATCTTGGTCTCTTTTAGATTTATAGAGCCTATAGTTTTTTCTTTGTATGTAATGTTTGTTTTCTAATAAATTAAGTACTTTCTTTCTTTATTTTAAATAATGGCTTCGTGCGTCTAGCACATTTAGCCAGTGTCAAGTAAGTGATATATTATTAATATATAATTCATAGTAAATGAGAATGAGTGGTGATAAAGATGATAAATGGTAAATGAGATACCCTCCCTTAAGCCCCTCGAATCCTCAGTAAAGATGTGGGACTATACTGAGATCTCACATGGACTACTTGAGAGAAAATTTGAAAAGTGATGTTGCACTGCCATGTTTGATTTAACAACACTTATGTATATTCACAAACACTTAACGGTTAATAATCCACCGTTATTACACATTAATGTTAGAAATATCACAAATTTTAGAAAATGAAACAAAACTGCAGACATGACGCTTCACTTTCCCGCCAAGAAGTCCAATTCCGATCTTCTTCTTCCATTTAAATAATGGCTTCGTGCGTCTAGCACATTTAGCCAGTGTCAAGTAAGTGATATATTAATATTATATAATTTATAGTAAATGAGAATGAGTGGTGATAAAGATGATAAATCGAAGATGAAATACCCTCCCCTAAGCCCCTTGAGTCCTCAGTTAAGATGTGGGACTATACTGAGATCTCACATGGACTCCTTGAGAGAAAATTTAAAAAGTGATGTTGCACTGTTTTGTTTGATTTACCAACACTCATGTATATTCACAAACTCTTAACGGTTAATAATCCACCGTTATTACACATTAATGTTAGAAATATCACAATTTTTAGAAAATAAAACAAAATTGCAGACATGACGCTTCACTTTCCCGCCAAGAAGTCAAATTCCGATCTTATAAAATAAACTACCCAATTAAAAATAAACAACAAAAAGTTACGCAAGAAAAACGTTTGAATACCTTTTTTTTTATTCTAAAATTCTAAACAAAGAGTATTTACTCATTTCATAATAAATGTTGTTTAAAAAAAGATGGCGAAATCGTACCAGAATTCAAAATGGCCTTTGACCGTATGCAAAAACAAACATTGGGTTTTACGAGAGTCTCTTGGGATTATTGTTTTCCAATCGTATAAGGTCGGTTGTTAAAACTACATTAACAAATATGATTCTGCAGTGTAGTCATTTAATAACTCATAACAATAATAATAAAAGCTTCTTTAATTCATAAAAACGCAATACAATTTCCAAATGCTCGATTTTGCACAGTGCTGAAGAAGTTTGCGTATTAAATTGATTAATATGTTTGAAGGTTATGTAATAATATAACAAGTTTTGGTGCAATGTAATGACGCTTAACGGTGTTATTGATGATATCTTGTATTTAATTAAGTCATGTTATCATATATCTGTATATATGTACGATTAAATTTAATTGTTGTGTTTCAAACTTCAAATATTTATAATAAGTATAAAAAGTATAAAAATAAAAAGTAAAGTTACATGATACCCTGTTAGGGCGCAGCAACACAATTTTAATATAAAATTACTTACATACTATTTAATAATCTTATATTATATTATTTATCTATTTATATATTATTATACTCATATATACCTCTATTATAATTTTTCGATATATTTATACTATTTACTTTAACATTTCATAATTGAATTATTATTTATTTATTTATATTTTACACTGTGTTACAGTTTAGTTCTGTCCTCGAAAAACTCTTTTATGTTGTAATAATATTTTATTTGTAATGTCAAAATAAAAGCCCTATAATATTAATTAAGTAAAACAGTACTTCTAGTGATAGGAGTAGTTTTAGTTAATAAACATATAAGTTATCGGCAAGCGGCAATAGGCTCGCTACCTATTATCGTGGGACCAATAATAAAACTGGCAAATTGTGGGCGTATTATTATGCCTCTTCCCAAAGAGGGAAACTGCCGTGATTGTACGTAAGCATGTATGTACTTCTAATAAAGAAAAATATCTGTTTAAATTGCCACTTGCCAATACTTGTGTTTCCATTACGTTCTCGAGGACCTTTCGAAAGTTTAAAAATCCACCAATTCACATAAATTCTCAAATTTATTATTATTATTAATCCTTTATTGCACTTAAATACATAATCACATTACAAACATAGTATTTAAAAACAAATGTACAAAGGTGGACTTATCTCTAGGGGAGATCTCTACCAGTTGTAAATTAGGTTAAGTACGGGATTAAATTTAGTTACAGATATATTTCCGAAAATTAAACAATACATCCATGATTTTTTCCAACTTGGCGTCAAAAATCCAACGAAAATAGATCTACAAAGCCAATAATACCTGCCGTGATTCCATACGGTTACTCTCTAATCTAAAGCTCACGGCTGCCACAAATAATACTATACTAGTATAGCTGCAAAAGCATTAAAACCTCTTTACGAAATAGTGATTACTCTAAGGTCACACAGACAGGCCACATTACCAATTAACTACATACAAACCTCTCAATGCTACGTTAATTTAAATACTGTGACATTATTATCTGACACTTAACAACTAATTGAAAAATCGTGCGTTCTACGTATGCCTTTATTTTGAGAACTTATTATGTTTTCAATCAAATCTGTTTATATGATAATTCATAAAATAAAATCTCAACAAATTAATGAGTTAAATGAAGGATAAAAATATGAAGATAATTGCTATTGAAAGGCAGATATAATTAGTAAATACTTAACTTGTCAAAACTAAGATGTTTAGATTTTGGTTGAATTGAAAAATAAACTTAATAGAAGAACGTTTGATGATTATGCAAATCAATGCAATAAAAATTACGCTTATAGATTAAGTTGCAAATGATGTTCTAATTTATGTCTATATCATGCATAAATCTTATTTGTGAATAAAAATTTGGCGCCAAATTATTTTCATAGATAAATAACGAAAAGGGAAAAAATCGGATCGCCTAATTTTTTGTACGCCTAATTTGTAAAGGCACCCAAACGAAAAGCCTAAAATTTTTTCGCCTAATTTCACTCTTCAGAATCGTGTTTGCCCTAATTTCACTTCGCCTAACTTTTTATCGCCACATTGTCATTTACCAATTGCGTCATTTGGCAGAACAATTCGTAATCCCTAAAGTTTAAAAGTCCTACATATTAATTCGCACAAATTAAAAATCACAGTACGAAACAGGCAAAGTGCAGCATGCAAGCAGGCATGCATCATGCATGCAGACATGCAGCATGCAAGCAGGCATGCAGCATGCATAGTTTCCGTCACGGCTTCGGCGCTGCGGGGCTCCGGCGGTCCCACGCGAGCTTTTCGTCGCAGATGGTTTTCGCTCACCACCGAGGCTTCGGCTTGCTGGCCACCCTCAGACCCCGGCGGCGAGCTCAACCCACCTGCTCCTTAGCTCGCGGGCCGCCTCGCCCCTCCGCGCCTACGCGGGCTTATATTGCACTCTAGGGTAGGGCAGACAAGACTACGTGGAGTCGGGTTTGCAGCGATTCGCTTCTGTCAATTTATTTTCTCAATAAAATTCTATGCTTTTATTTCAATACATTATTGGCACATTTTATTTTAGATATGCTTAAATTAGAGCTTTTATAAATTTGCGAAATAATCGTTATGCCGAAATAAAGTTATGCCAATATAGTTTAGGCTATTTTACATTAGACATTCTAAAATTAGGCCTTTCAATTCTTAGGCCAAACTATAATGGTGGCAAAACTATTTTTAGGCGAAACAATAATTGTACGTTTAAAGTTTAGGCCGAAACGGTTTGGCCAAACCATATTAGGACAAACAATTATAGGCGAACCAAAGGGCACCCTAACAAAAGACTTCACAAAATTAATTATTGAAAAAAATATATATATATAATGGTTTTGTGCGCTTCGCATGTTTAGCCAAGTAAAAATATATTAACACTTAAATTTATAGGAAATTAGAATAAGTGGTAATAAAAAAGGTAAATGAGATGCCCTCCCCCCTATGCCCCTTGAGTAAAGATATGGGACTATATCGAGATCTCACAAATGGACTTCTTAGCAAAATTTTAAAAGTGATGCTGCACTGTTTTGTTTCCAACTTTACCAGTACTCACCTATAACTCATTAATGATCGAAATAATTAGCACAAATTATAGAACATAAAAATAAAAACTATTCTTAATATTTAAAAATGCCAGGTTAAGTTCTGTACTCATCTAAGGACTTTAAAAAAAAGTAAGTTAAGATAATAAGTTTTTTGATAGTTTTTTATGACAGGTTTAGTTGTTCCGCCAGCAGTTAGTAACGTCTTTCGGGAATTTTGAATATATTTACTGAAAAAAAGTTCACCGGGTCAGCTAGTTAGGTACTCTAGGTAGGTTTCACTATAAAGATTTAATATAACTAACTATGACTTAATAAATATTTATATTATCCTTACCTCATCTTGGAAAGTTCTGTGGAGAGACTCCTTTGTATATTTTCCGTCCCCTTGTTTCAAAATGGCGGAGCACTGCTTCAGCAGAGCCAGACGAAGTCTCTCTTTAGCACACTCCTCTTCCATAAACGACTTTCTGTGCTCCCTTCGGGGGACGCCGAGCAGATCCTTTGAAACATCACTGCTGATTTCAACGTCAGCCATCTTGCTTTCGTCACAACTGTCACTTTTGACGCCATTTTCCTCGTCCACAATAAAAATGGGGTTCTCACTTATTGAATTTAGGCCGTTAGAGAACGGCGCGTGCCCGTTTTGTTCCATTTTTGAAATTGTTCTTTTAGAAAATCATTTTTGTTACAAATCTTTCAACAAATCTAACACTTTCTCACTATTCTTTGCTGCAAAATTATTTTAAATATTAGGGAAGTAACTACGTAAATTTAAAAAGCCGAATAGATTTTAATAAATGCCTTAGGTATTCTATCCTTTTATTGTGCACTGAAAGAGTTTTTAAAGTAAAATTTATTTAAACTACTGCTCTAAGTAATTTTAGTCAGGCTCGATTTAATTTCAGCTAACAAAATGACAGCATTCCTTTTGAGTATATTTTTAAAATAAAACAATTTTTTTTAAAATGTTTTGCAATAAATTATTTAGTTTTTTTTTAATAATTTTTGTACATCCATTATTTTTGAACGAAATTTCGTAATAGTATCTTAACAATGTGTTTAAACAAAATTTTTGCAAAAAGTTTGCAAACAACATTAAAATTTCTATTTTCTCTCAAATATCAAAGACTTTGTAAAATACATATAGGAAATTCTGTCTTTGGCTAATCTGATTTAAAATAAAATATTTCAAATAGTTACAACAATGATATAATTTCAAAATCAAATTATTTATTTTTTACCAAATAATTATCACACCTATTGCAGTAATGACTTATCGCATTCTCCTCGGACCACAATGGCGAGTGAAACAAGTGGCGATATCACGTTTTATATAACGTTTTGATTTATTACATTATAAAGTGTTAGGTTAAATTAAATTATATCAATATTTTTTGTACTTTTATTCTTTTACATATTTGTATAATTTTTTGGGAAAACATTATTTTTTTATAAAACTATATCTTTTTTGTCCCCTTTTTGTGATATTTCACATAGCGTATTAAACAGGCCGACAGTAATTATAGTTGACGCGTCAGTTTGTAAATTTCGCAACGGGGTATCCGAGAACTATTAATTAGCAACTAATATTTTTTTTAATTAGCAACGAAAATATAAGTGCCAATAAATAAATAAACTAATGCTGCAAATTTAGAAATGAACACCTGTTATTTCTTTACTTAATTGTAACATTAAAATTACTCATAACATCTATTCTTAACTATAAAAAAATAAGGAATCTTGTTATGTTAATGCAAATATCCTGCTTGGCGGATATTATTAATAAAATTTGCATGTAATTTGTTTATAGCGATTCTCGTTTATGTAATAAGGAAACCGGGTTCCGCGTGAAAATTTAAAGTACATACTTACTTAGTTGTGTCTGAATATTTTATTTTAAATAAATATTTATCCATTTTACCTTATGGTAGAGCCCTGGTCGTTATTTGGTCATTGTATATTTTAAATATTATCACACAAAGAAAATAATTTTACGTTACTTATGAAACTATTAATAAAAAAATATGATTTTCAAAAGGATTTTTTTGGATATTTTATTCAAATTATTCATAAAATTAACAAAGAATTAAAATTATTCAAAATATTATTTTGATAAATTGTATGTACCAATAAATATTCAATGAATTTTTACACGTATAACAAAAAGTTCCTAGCTCACTTTTTTAAAATATTGAATTTCGAAATAACTTTTTTGTTAAACTCTTTTATTTTCTCATAACTGGTGTTGTCTTCCAAACACTTTATGTTCACATTAATTCACTTTTTAAACACTTTCACACATATTATCACACTATAGGACAGGTACTGATTGTCGTACCACCGCACGGCTATAGTTTACGCTCTCGACTGTTAGAATCGATCGCTATTCAAAGCTACTTCGATCCGCGTCAAATATACCTTTTTAGAACCTGATTTTTCAAGTTTAGCCTGATATAATAAATATAGTATGGCTTTCTTTTTTGCCTTATTGTATTCCTTACTGTAGACCTACCTCTTCGGGGAAACAAGCGTGATATTATGTATGTATATTACTTATTGTAGAATGCGTTCGTAGCTTCGCGGTGCTTGGACGGCTCGCCGAAGTAAAGTTGAGTTTATAGAACTCAGGCATTGGAGGACCCGTTGTGTAGTAACTTACTAGTAATTAAACAGCGTCTCTCCTACACTATGCTGTGCCCGACAGGGTCCACAATTGATACTTTTGTACCTAAACTACCATCTTGTAAAACACATTGTTGGAACGCAATAAAGTATTGAGTATTGAGCATTTCATATAGAGCGCTTCCGTGCTTCCAAAGGCACTTCCACATACATTGTCATCATATCCTAGCATTATCCCGGCTGTCCTAGACTTAAGCTTAGGGCCCAGGGTCTGCTCACTGGTTCAACCAGATTTGGCAAAATTTTAGTTATTACGTGGAGCGACTGCCGTCTATCCTCCGCAACCTAGAGGGAAACATCATTCTATGGTTAAACCAGTTGTCAGTCTGTTAGGAGGCACTGACTTCTTAATAAAGACTGCGAATACATGTTTATGGCAGCCGGGACCAACGGCTTAACGTGCTTTCCGAGGCACGGAGCAAGCGATAATAACGCACATAACCTCGAAAGTCATTGGTGCGTCATCAGGGTTTGAACCCGAGACCCTCAGAATTAGGGTTAATTATTATTAACAGAAGCCTCCCCAATAGATCACATTATGTTGGGGGTATGTGCTCATAACCGGCAGAACACAGACGAGTTGGTGATCGCAGTTCTAGCCAGTGTGAAGTAGGGCGCTGCTGCCCGTCATCCGGTAGGATTTCTCCTCGTCGACTCTTACGACTCCCCGTGAGATGAAAGGGGGTGGCTTTACTCTAAGTACCACACGGCGCTATGAATCGTATGTATGTATGTATTTGGCGACCGATATGGCGTAGTGGCGAGTATACCCGCACTCCACTCCTGAGGTCGTGGGTTCGATTCCCACACAGGACAAGTATTTGTGTGTATAAATATGAATATTTGTTCTGGTCTGGGTGTTTTTCTATGTATATTACGTATGTATTTACAAAAAAAAGAAGTATTTATGTATGTTTATCCGTTATTTAGTATCCATAACACAAGTTCTTAATGATACTTATCTTGGAACTACATAATTGGTGTGAGTTTCAGAAATATTTATTTATTTATCTCAATATCTTCAAATATTCACTGTGTGTGTTCCGTATTGTTGTATTTGATTGATAACTTAAAAGAGCATAGCCATAGTTTCTTTTAAGTTTTTCTCACAGAGCGGGAGCTCGGAACTGGCACTTAGATTCACTAACACCTATTTTTTATTTATTTGCATGTAAGTGAATCGAAGCTTCGTGATTTTAGTGTAGTAATATTATTCTAAGTATATAAAAAAAAAGTAAAGTAGAAAGTTCTTTATTTCATAGTACTTAAAAACGTCAAAATTATAAAAAAATTAAAAAAACAATTGAAATATAGTTATACTAAAATCACGAAGCTTAGATTCACTTGCAACCAAACAATTAAAAAAACAAAAAATATTTAAGTGTAATTGAATCTAAGTGCCAGTTCCGAGCCACTGTTCAGTGAGAAGAGCTGAAAAGAAACTCTAAGGCTATACTCTTTTATATTGTTAATACAGAACACACATTATAAACATTATTCTTGAATCATTGAATCACTTTAATAAAATAACCGCATCCCGCAATACCCGTAATTAAAGCTCAGGGGCCTTACCATGAGCTCTTATAGCAGTATTATTGCAGTTGAGAAACTTGAAACTTGAAAAACGAAAGAGAGCGGCGACATTATTTATACTACGTGTATGTAGTGATTCTAGATTACACCAGTTAAGATTTAACAAATTCGTAACATCAATCTTCATTTAACAACATTTCATCATATTGAAACAGTAATCGACGTGTCCTAACTCACTCACTTTAACTCGTGACCGAGTAGCCATTGATATTACGAGTAAAGCCGCGGGCTAAGCCTCCATCGGCAATGGGTACTCGGAGGCAAGATGGGTTAATTATTATTTGGGTACTTAACCTTGGAGCAATTTGTTGCAGAGGTGAAGCTTGTTCATCTATCTTTTGAATAAAGTATTTTATTTATTAGTTACTTTTGAAGTTATTTCATATTGCTATATTACGTAATATTGTTAAAACTTAATATTTTTAATGTACATACATACATACATTCACGCCTGTTTCCCCGAAAAGGTAGGCAGAGGCATATTAATGCGCCCACACTTCGCTAATTATGTAGTTGGTCCCACGTAATAGGTGGCGAGCCTACTGCCGCTTACCGAGCACTGTTTTGTTCGCCTGAGACTCGTCCTTTAATCGGCAGGTGCACCACTTGCAGGTGTGGTTGGCTTGGGCTCCTTAGGTCATGTTAGGATCCCTATGCATGCATGCATTTTTAATGTGCCTTGATGGGGACGTATTAGAACACCTAAAATTAAAATATCGAAAGTTAAAACCCCGATGTTCAAAACCCCTAAAATTACAATACCTAATGGTTCTAATAACCTAATGATGAAACCCCGAAGTACAAAACAACTAAGTTTGAAATTTCTAATATCCAAATAACCTAATAGTTCAAAATATTTAAGGTCATAATAATACAAGTTCACAATGTCGTAATTCAAAACATCGAAAGTTAAAATACCTACATTAAATATGAGAAGATTGAAAACAAAATATATTTAACAAATGTGGGTACCTACAAAGAATAATGACGTTGCGGTTGATATTTCTGTTGATATTCGATTCGGTTAGGTTATATCGTGACCACAATGCACGAGCCGAGCGAGCGAAGCGAGCGTGCCGCGGCAGCGGCCGGCGAAGTGCCAGAAAATACTTTGGTCACGTTATTCTCCTCCTTTTATAGTGAACATAGTGAATCCCAACAGCTGGCTGGACTCCTTAAATAAAAAATGTAAATTTATATTTGAAAAAACGTTTAATCATACATATTGTAATTAGGTCACTAAGTTTAAGTCAAAACTTATTAATGAAAAATAAAGTTATTTAAAAATTATTAATTGACAATTAAAGATTCGAAGCGATATTCAGCGAAATTGTTATATGGCTATAATTATGATTATTTTGTATTGATTATAAATAAAAACTACTTTTACATTTAAAACTTTGATTATTTTGAATTTAGATCAACCTACCATTAGGGATTATATATTTAGATATTTCAAGTTTAGGTATAGTGAAGTTAGGGTTTATGGTCTTCGATATAATAATCGTTCGACATTTAGAACTTTCATTATTTTGAATTTAGGTCAACCAATCATTAGGTATTGTAATTTTAGGGGTTTTGAACATCGGGGTTTTAACTTTCGATATTTTAATTTTAGGTGTTCTAATACGTACCCGCCTTGATATAATTACCTTATACTGCCTGATGATAAGCAGTCGATGCAGTCTAAAAGGTGAGCGCTTCATACTATGGAATAAAATGAGTGGGTACTAATAGCGGCCGTCTTTAATACCGTTTCACGCCCCGCTTGAAAGACTTTAGTCTATGCGAGTAATTTAAAAATGTTAAATTACGTAATTGCTTATACGGTATTTTTTTCATCATCATCATCTCAGCCCATTTACGTCCCACTACTGAGCACGGACCTCCTCTCACATACCAAGGTGTGAGGGTATTGGGTCATACTCTACCACGCTGACCCAGTGCGTATTGGCGGAGGCAGGTGTATGGCGTCCTGCTGTTAGAATTTTCGTGCACACTTAAAGTTACCGTAATTATACACTGGACAGCAAATAAACCGGGCCACCCGCTACCTTGGAACTCTGATTCGATTTTCTCAAAAAGTATAAACCTCACAACTATCAAACTTACACCTACAAAAAGTGCGTTTCATGTTGTTTGAGAAATGACCACAAATTTATCCAAAGTACCCTCAATTCACATTGTAATCAAGCAACAAACACAATACCAACGATTTGCTCTGTTTTGACTAGAGTTTGCGATTAGCGTTCTTTTTTTCTAAATGAGGATATTCGGATTTTTCTTATGATTTCTTTAGTTGCCATCCATTAATTGCTTCAGACGCGTGTATTTTTGCTATTTTCTATGGTCAATAATGGATACGACGCCTTAAGAAGCAGCTCAAGCTGTAGCACTACTTCAAGCAGGCGTTTCGCAACGTCAAGTTGCTCGGAGACTTCGAATCAGCAGATCTTTGGTACAACGGGCTTACAGAAGATACTTAGAGACTAGAGCATTCGATCGCCGACCATGTACGGGCAGACCTAGGGCTACATCAGCAGCAGATGATCGTTATATCCAACTTACTGTTTTGCGAAATCGCCGCCTCAACGCAGTTGAAGTCCAACGAATTCTGCGTGACGAACGCCAAGTGGTCATAAGTTCAGATACCGCTAGAAGGAGACTTGCTGAACGAAATCTGGCTCCAAAGAGAGCTGCTACAGGCCCAAAATTAACCGTAGCCTACCGTAGAGCACGACTTGAATTTGCTCGAGAGCAGGGATTGGACGTTAGAGCAGTGGCGCAATGTACTCTTTACTGATGAGACCAGGGTGAGACTACAAGGAAGTGATCGACGTCAGAGAGTATTATATACGCACTTTTTGTAGGTGTAAGTTTGATAGTTGTGAGGTTTATACTTTTTGAGAAAATCGAATCAGAGTTTTAAGGTAGCGGGTGGCCCGGTTTATTTGCTGTCCAGTGTATATAGTTTGCTTGTAGTTTAAACATTACTTGTTAAGAATTTAAAAAAATTTATATTTCATGTATCATAATTAAAAAATGCAGAGTAATCTTTTGGAATAATTCTTATTAGAAAATTTTATACAAATTCCAATGTTTTATTGCAAAATAATACACTCAGTAAATATGGCGATTCGATGTGATTATGCAACAGTTTGAATAACAACATCTGATCCCTAGTTCGCGCCGCACGGAAAGGGGCATAATGCAATTTATACATCATTCGTTTAGTAAATTTATTTTGTATTTTATCTTAAGCCTGAACATAAACCAAGTGTAGGGGGTCTCACGCCGTCGAAGCATAAAGTGACTGTTGAGAGGACTCTACAGGAATAATATAAATTAATTACTGAAATTAATTTAATTATTATTAATATCGTTATCATCACCTTAGAGAACTCTACTGCTATAAATTGGACTTCCCAAAGGCTGTCCACATTAATAGGTCTTGATCAGTTCTTCAATCCATCGAGTGGGACGTTCTCTGTCACCTTTGAAGAACCTTAACGCTTCATCGGCGCTTCAAGCCAAGTGTAACGCCCACTGTCACTTTAACTCAAAACCTACTTTTTTAGGAATTTCCCGATTTTACATTTTATCACGTATGGTCATTGCCAGTTTTTCAAGATACATTAAAAAAAAATCAATATTTGCCATCTATTTTATTTTGTATGGACTAATCAGCACACGATGGAAGCCGTTTCTGTGTAAAGTTTAAAGTTATTTATTGCATTCATGTTGTACATACACAGATGTTAACAAAGATAGAAGGAAACAAACATGATCCTGCAAGGGCATAGCAAGTACATATTATTATATAAAATTACAAAGTAACTTATTATTAAATTAAATATGAATCGTAATAGTATAACAAGTACTTAAAAATTTTGATTATTCGTAACAATCATATTTGTATTACTACTTTAAGATCTAAGTTGAAAAACATACTTTTTTAATTAACTATTTTCTGAATTATCATTCACCAAAAATCTCCTGCAGCGAATAAAAACAGTTTCTTCAGAGATATTTTTTCAATGTGAATTTAAATTTGGTTAAGTCTTTTATATATGTAATTTCATTTGATAATCTGCTATAGGTTTTCACATAGATTGTAAATTAGACTGAACTGTGTTTATTTTTTTATTTATTAAGGACAACCAACAAATCATACACTAAAACAACCACAATACATGGCATGGAGTAAAAGCTAAGTGCAGATTCAATTACAGGTTGCCACGACTTGCATGTTGCATGTGAGCTAAACCTATATTGCTAGACTGGTACTATTCTAGTTAATAGAAAAAAATTGTAACCGCCAGAAATTGTGTAATTGTGTTCTCCAGCTCTTGTTATCTCGGGTCTTAGTAGTACGTAGTATTTAAGTTAATAGAAAAAAAATGTAACCGCCAGAAATTGTGTAATTGTGTTCTCCAGCTCTTGTTATTCCGGGGCTTAGTAGTACGTAGTATTCTAGTTAATAGAAAAAAATTGTAACCCTCAGAAATGGGGTAATTGAGTTCTCCAGCTCTTGTTATCCCAGGTCTTAGTAGTACGTAGTATTCTAGTAAATAGAAAAAAATTGTAACCGCCAGAAATTGTGTAATTGTGTTCTTCAGCTCTTGTTATCCCGGGGCTTAGTAGTACGTAGTATCCTAGTTAATAGCAAAAAATTGTAACCGCCAGAAATTGTGTAATTGTGTTCTCCAGCTCTTGTTATCTCGGGTCTTAGTAGTACGTAGTATTTAAGTTAATAGAAAAAAAATGTAACCGCCAGAAATTGTGTAATTGTGTTCTCCAGCTCTTGTTATTCCGGGGCTTAGTAGTACGTAGTATTCTAGTTAATAGAAAAAAATTGTAACCCTCAGAAATGGGGTAATTGAGTTCTCCAGCTCTTGTTATCCCAGGTCTTAGTAGTACGTAGTATTCTAGTAAATAGAAAAAAATTGTAACCGCCAGAAATTGTGTAATTGTGTTCTTCAGCTCTTGTTATCCCGGGGCTTAGTAGTACGTAGTATCCTAGTTAATAGCAAAAAATTGTAACCGCCAGAAATTGTGTTCACAAGCTCTTGTCATCCCGAGTCTTTTGAGCAGGTCGTGGGTTAAAAAAACCAGACCAGTAAAGTCAGTAGTCTTATTATACACTTACAATGAATTTATCAGCAAACTAATATTTCTGATAAGAACTCCGCCGTGAGCTCACGTGCGAACTGCAACTCAAAGCCAACTGTTGTCGAAACTACACACTATCACTACCCATCTCAGATTATATCGCCGACCTCCATTTCAGTGTGAACAACGCCATAACATCGTGAAATATGATACTATCGTTTTTGTTTTGACGGTGAAGGTATTAAATAGTGGGATTATCTTTACATGCCTTCCAAAACACGGAACCGTTTTGGAAGGCTCGTTAAAATGTCTTGTTTATTTTTTTTTTTTAAATATCCTCTTACTATCACACCAATTATTTAGCTCCAAGATAAGTATCATTAAGAACTTGTGTTATGGATACTTAATAACGGATAAACATACTTATATACTTTTTTTTTGTAAATACATACTTAATATACATATAAAATACTCAGGCCAAAACAAATATACGTGCTCAAGCACACAAAGATTTGTCCTGTGTGGGAATCGAACCCACGACCTCAGGAGTGCAGGTATACTGACCTCCACGCTATATCGGTCGTCAACTTTAGTATGTTAACGACGACGTCATGACGTCAACGTTAGTACGGGTTATAACTTTCTGTGGTAGTCGTTCAGCCATGTCAAAAGTCCTGATGAAGTCCTCGGCAATCAGCGGGGTTAAGTGATCTTTATGACTCTCACTTTGCTTTAAGTGTAAGTGAAAGTGAGCCCGTGTTTAGTGTAGTGTAGTGAATGTTTTTGGGCTGAGATTTAAGCTAGTAGACGTCTCCAAATTTGTATGTGTGATATCTATGGGATTAACACATTGTTCATTCTTAATTATGTGTAATTTTTTAGGCCTTAAGACGTAAATGACAAATAATTGGTAATCATCATCATCATCATATCAGCCATTTGAAGTCCACTGCTGAACATATGCCTCTCCAATTGGTTTCCGCGTATATGGATCCTGTGCCGCCTGCATCCACCGGCTCCCCGCCGCCCTGACCAGGTCATAGGTGGGGGGCCGCCCTCTACTAAGCTTGCTGATTCGTGGTCGCCACTCAAGAACCTTAACGCCCCATCGGTCGTCGTTTCTTCGAGCTATGTGCCCCGCACACTGCCATTTCAGCTTGCAAATGCGCTTCGCTATGTCGGTCGGATTGGTAATACATACATACATACTATCACGACAGTTTTCCGAAGGGGTAGGCAGAGGCATATTATACGCACAAATGTTGCCAATTATATTGATGGTCCTACGTAATAGGTGGCGAGTCTATTGCCGCTTTCCGGGATTTTCTCGAGGAAGAGCCTCGTCTGTTAATCGGCAAGTGCACCATTTGCAGGTGAGGTTGGCTTGAGCTCCTCTCATCTTGGTAGGATATTCACCCTATTACAATAATTCTTAATACTTAAATGTTATAATATTGGCCTACAATTATAAATAAGTTTGCGGATTATTTCTTTAAGTAAAGCATATCTACCTTTTTGGCGCTTGAAATGGCGTGAAGGTCAGTATTCCCACACAGGACAAATCTTTGTGTGCATGAACATGAATATTTGTTCTGATCTGGGTGTTTCCCTATGTATATTAAGTATTTATTTACAAAAAAAAGTATATAAGTATGTTTATCCGATCTTTAGTATTCATAACACAAGTTCTTAGTGATACTTGTCTTGGTACTAAATAATTGGTGTGATTATAAAAGAATATTTACTAACCTTGCCCCAAAATAGACAAGCGAGTTACGTCGAGTCTCAGAACTCTTTCTTAATCCTCCTGTCCTGCTGCAATCTGATTTTCTGTCTGTTTATATGGAATCGACACAAATACTTATTTATTAGTAATACAACATTACACGTCACAGAAAAGAAAACATACATAATTATTGGATTTATTAAAATTAAATTAAATTACAATATCATAAGGAATTAATAATGTCACAATAAAAAATTAATCAAGAAATATAAATGCAATTAATAAAAATAAACAGTCAATAATTATGAAAATTAAATAAAACAAAATGTCATTACTTCATAAAGTACTTCATATTTTTTTAACACACAGCACAGCATGTCCTTGCCTTCTGAGATACCGAGATGATCACCGCAATTCATCGACTTATCCACCTCCTTCATCATATCATAACTCACGAACTCAATCCATATCGTCGATTAGCCTTTAGTATACGTTTTAGCACGGAGATCTCTTGATAAATCGTATCAAAAGGTAAATTCAAATTCAAATTCATATTCATTTATTCAAGTTTGGCTCAAAAGAGCTCTTATGAACGTCAAAACTTAAAAACTAGCGCGCCCATTCACTGCGGGCGGGAGCTTGATCGTAAAAGAACGGGCAAGAAAATCGTCAAGGTTAGTTTTTTCTCCCGCCAGTTAGGTACAAGAATATGTACTTAGTAGTAAAACAATTTGACAAATCTACAAAAACATGTGTTCTGCAGTCACATGATTTAAAATAAAAGAAGAAAATAACTTTTTATTTTAAGTTATACGAGTATGAGTACGAATAAAGGAGTAAGGAGTGGCTAGCGTTCACTTCGATAACATAGGAAACATATAATCATCGGGGTGCACCTTAGTGAAGACGCCTCACTATGGGATTAAGTATGAATAGACAGTTGAGACCTATCATAATTAGCGAGCACTAAATGTCGACCAATTATCGGGGTGAGATCCCCGATAATTGGTCAAAATCATCATCATCATTCAATACTTTTTATTCCATTAGCTATTACATAGTAGGTACTTGAAAACGTCAAAATTTATTTTAAATATAATAAAACAATCAAAATATAATTATACTGAAATATACGAAGCTTAGATTCACTTGCAACCAAACAATTAAAATAACAAACAATATTTAAGTGTAAGTGAATCTAAGTGCCGGTTCCGAGCCACCGCTCTGTAAGAAGAACTAGTAAGAAACTCACAGGCTATGCTCTTTTAAATTATCAATTGGTTAGTTACAACCTTTATTTATCTGTGATGCTATACAATGCAATAAAATATAACATTAATAATATTCATGTTTTAAGTCATTTATATAAGAATAGCCTTTTTTTTAAAAAAAATGCTGTTTACGCACTGTCTCCCGGCCAATGGGGGGACCGGGAGGGGAGTGTGGGGCTCACTGCGGCAGACGCGACCACCGCAGTCCTATCCACTAAAAAACTTCCGACGACGCCCACCGCTGTTGAAAAAGGGGCAGGGGGCCAGTGCCTGGGTTTGTAGCTTCTGGCACCCCGCCCGCGGCCAACGTCCCCCGGATCAGAACCGGGACGACCTCCTCAGAGAAGCGCAGATATTAGAATAGCCTGTATGAAACGGTAGTTTAATCCCAAGCATCCTAGCATTTATTACGTTTGTAAGTAGTCTGCCGTCTGCCTTCCGCAATTTAGAGGCAACTAATTCTATTGCTGAACCAGCTGTCAGGATATAAGAAGGCACTGACTTTTAGTAACGAGTGCCAACGATGTTCAGACCAGCAACTTAATGTACACACGGCCAAAACCGAACTCTTTAGCCGTGTGTACTTTCCGAAAGTAATGAATTCTTAAGATTTTTAATTTTAATTGTATTGTTATATGTAATTTAATTAAGTAAGAATCTGAAATGACACAATTTACTTAATTTACACAATTATTAACCGTGTATTGTTATTTCTTTATTCAATTGTTATAGACATTTTTTATTTTGACATTATCAATTCCTAATAATATTGTGATTTAACTGAATTTTTATTATTTTAATAATTATTTATATTTTGACGACCGATTTGGCGTGGAGGTCAGTATATCTGCACTTCACTCCAGAGGTCGTGGGTTCGATTCCCACACAGGACAAATATTTGTGTGCATGAACATGAATATTTCTTCTGGTCTGGGTGTTTTCCTATGTATATTAAGTATATATTTACAAAAAAAAAGTATGTAAGTATGTTTATCCGTTCTTTAGTATCCATAACACAAGTTCTTAGTGATACTTATCTTGGAGCTAAAGAGTTGGTGTGATTGTAAGAGAATATTTTTTTATTATTATTTATATTATTTATTTATGTTTTCTTTTCTGTGACGTGTAATATAGTGTTACCAATAAATGGGTATTTGAGTATTCGAGTCACGCAACAAGCGATAATTATCGCCCACACATAATTATCGGGCCCTACCTTAGCGCAGACGCTTCACTATATGTTTAACTATGAGTAGAGGAGACCTATCACGAACACCTTACAAAATGTCGACCAATTATCGAGCAACGTTGATTATCATCATTCAAGCATTTAATATATTAAAACATTACATAAAAAAGAACATGTACAAAGGCGAACTTATCTGTATAAGAGATCTCTTCCAGCCAACCTTATGAGGAGTCATATAAATAAAACAAAAATAGGTAAAATATTAGGTCGGGGAAAAAGTCTTTTCGCATAACGTAGGTATAAACTTATTATAAAACTTTTTTGGCTGTACTATTTGTGTCTGGCTGGTTTTGGTAACATTAAAAAGGTTCCATTATAAAGAAAAGAAAAAAATAAAAAAAAGTTGTTTCCCGCTATTTTTCATTTGTTTTTCTCTCCGTAAAAATGAGTGAATCTAATGAAGAAATTCGATACATTTTAAAATTTTATTATAAAAAATGCAAAAATGCAACTCAAGCAGTGAAAAAAATTTGTGATGTTTATGGACCTGATGCAGTGTCAGTAAGAGTAGCACAAATTTGGTTCAAACGTTTTCAGTCCGGAAATTTTGATGTTAAAGATGGACCTCGCTCTGGTCGCCCTGTTACGAATAAAATGGACGCCATTTTTGAAAGAGTGGAGCAAGATCGGCATATTAGTAGTTACGATGTAGCTGAAGAACTGGGAATTGACCACAAAACAGTTTTGACCCATTTGAAGAAAGCTGGTTATACAAAAAAGCTCGATATTTGGGTGCCACACGAGCTCACTCAAAGAAACTTAATGAACCGTGTACTCATTTGCGATTCATTATTGAGACGTAATGAAACCGAGCCGTTTTTGAAGAGATTGATAACTGGCGATGAAAAGTGGATCACGTACGACAAGAACGTGCGAAAAAGGTCGTGGTCGAAAGTTGGCCAGGCTTCACAGACTATGGCCAAACCTGGCCTAACACGAAATAAGGTGATGCTGTGTGTATGGTGGGATTGGAAGGGCATTGTTTATTATGAGCTTTTACCGCCCGGCAAAACCATCGATTCTGATCTTTACTGCCAGCAACTGATGAGATTAAAGGAAGCAGTCGAGAGAAAACGGCCGGAATTGATCAACAGGAAGGGTGTGGTCTTTCATCACGATAACGCTAGACCACACACATCTTTAGCCACTCAGCAAAAATTAAGAGAGTTCGACTGGGAGGTCCTAGTGCATCCACCATATAGCCCTGACCTTGCGCCTTCAGATTTTCACCTGTTTCGGTCTCTGCAGTATTCTTTAGGTTCTGTAAGGTTGACCTCAAGAGAGGACTGCCAAAACGATTTGTCCCGTTTTTTTGATCAGAAGTCCCAAAGTTTCTACAGTAACGGGATAATGTCTCTGCCCACAAAATGGCAGAAAGTTATTCAACAAAACGGTACATATATATTGTAAATAAATGTAAATAAACTTTGAAAAAAATGTCTTGACTTTTCATACAAAAATACGAAAAGACTTTTTCCCCAACCTATTATATAGGTATGCAAAAGAAATAATAAAAATTATGCAAAACATTTCGTACGAGTATACAATAGCAAATAAAATAAATATACACAAAACGCATAACAAAATATATACATATTATTAAATAGCAACAACGTTAACAACGAAAGTAACAGTTAAAACGATAAAAAAGAGTTTATAAATATATTTCCTTGTCTATACATATTATTATATATGAAAACATACAAAATTTATAGGTTATGTCCAAGACTTACGCTAAAAACTCTGGATGTGCTTACTTTTTTTTTTATATTTACGTCGGTAAGAAAATGCATTTACGCACTGTCTCCCGACCGAGAGAGGTGTGCGGGGCTCTCCACCGACAGACACGACTGCCAGCAGTAATACCCACTAAAAATCTTCCGACGACGCCCGCCGCTTGTTTAAAAAGGGGGGGGGGGCAGTACCTGGGTTGCAACTCAAACACCCCGCCCGCGGCCAACGTCCCCCTACCAAAACCGGGAGGACCTCCTCAGAGAGACGCAGTGGACTCGCACCTCCTACCTCCTTGTGCGACCATAGCGTGTGTGGCTGACTTCTCGGAGGGTCTATGGTTAAACAGCAGGGGCCCCCTGCCTCCGCTGCCTAAGACCCTCCTGGCGCTGCTTGACGGGCCCTCCTGGCCCGCCCGCTTCGCCCTCCACAGGCTCCTCTTAGTTTCCCCCTCGGTAGTCAGTACTAAGGGCACCCAGAGTCGCCCAGATCTCTGGGTGTTACCTTTTCCCTGGCGCTCTCTGCGCCCTACCAGGAGGTAATCAGCCCTCCCATCACAACAAGTTGGATACCATTTGGGGGGGGGGGGTGGGTCTGCTCACTTTTTTTTTTGATTTACGTCGGTAACAAAATGCATTTACGCACTGTCTCCCGGCCAAAGGGGGAGACCGGGAGGTGTGTGGGACTCGCGGCATACGCGACCGCCGCATTCCTACCCACTTAAAACTTCCTACAACGCCCACCGCTGTTGAAAAAGGGGCGAGGGGCCAGTACCAGGGGATTTGGAGTATCTGGCACCCCGCCCGCGTCCAACGTCACCCGGATCAGAACCAGGAGGACCTCCTCAGAGAGGCGCAGTGTGTCGCGCCCCCCCTACCTCCTTGTGCGGCCATGGCGTGACTGGCCGACTTCTGGGGGGGTATATAGCTAGATGGAAGGGGCCCCCTGCCCCCGCCGCCTAAGACCCCCCGGGCGCAGCTAGACGGGCCCTCCTGGCCCGCCCGCTGCGCCAACGGCGTATTGGGTCTGCTCACTGGTCCGACCAGATTTGTCTGAACTTCAATCAATACATAGAGCAACTGCCGTCTGACCACAACCCAGAGGGAAACATTAAAGTTAAGTCCGCTGTCAGGATATTAGATGGCAGTGACTTCCTAATAACGACTGCCATTCATAACAGCCGGGAGTTTTACTTTTGAGACATGGAGCAAGCGATAACAATCGCCAACATTGACAAAAGCTGATATCCTATTTCTTGAGCTCCATAGAACTTAGAATCTAGACATATAATCATCATGCTCTCTAGCGCAGACGCTTCACTATGTGTTTAAGCATGCGTCGACAGTGGAGACCTATCACGACCACTAAATGTCGACCAATTATTGGAGTCGTTACTTTTGCATAAACACTCTGTCCTCGACCTTCAACTCTGTACAATTGGCTCACTCAAGGTGCTTGGAGCTTAGATTACACTCATCTCTTTTTCTAAATGTATTTGAAGATATCGCATGCTCAATGACTTAACTCAAAAAAGACAATTTTTGGGACTTTACAAAAGAAGATCTTCTAAAGAATACTTGTCCTACTTGTATTCATTAGTAATTCTGCTTGTGTTTTGAACGTTTGATTAACATTGATTCGATTTCAGTAAGAAATAGAAAGACTGTATATGTACGTAATTCAAACCTGACCTATCTATTAATGGGCCACGTTCCGTTATGCATGCGATATCGTAGCTTCGTGATGCTAGGTTGGTAAGGTTCAATTTGCTTTGCCGCTAAATAAAAGGGAAGCTACTTTTTGCAACGAAAATGCACATAGCAAAATTAAAATGTATTTATATTACATACATACATCATGTCACGCCTCTTTCCCGTAGGGGTAGGCAGAGATCACATCCTTCCACTTGCGGCCTTCTCATACACGCCCGTCGGCTTAGGATACTTTTGATCAGCCCCTTCTCCAAAATCTTCTGGATTTGGTCATGAAAGGTCTTCCGCGGTGTTCCCCTCCCAAAATTGCAATTTACTCGTCCATTATAAATCACTTTTGTTAGTCTACTTTCATTCTCTTCTCTCGACATGACCAAACCATCTAAGCATACCTTTCTCAATTCTTGTTCACTATATCCTCTTTTACACCAGTTTCGGCCCTTATCACTTCATTCCTAATCCTATCACTCAATTTCACACCTAGAATACTTCGGAGTGCGTAGAGATGATCTACGGCATTAATCTTACTTTCATGTTTCTTTTTTTATTCCATGCATTCGCTTCCATACGTTAGTGTAGGTACCAACACACCTATATGATCTGCCAGACGCCAATATAGATTTAACATGTCAATACCTAACCATATCGGCATAAGTATAGATGAAAAATATTTCAGTTTGTCATAAGCCAATTAAGTACATTACTAAAATGTTATGTCATGAAAAAAATATTTCTTATTGTAAAAATCATAGTAAACTTAACAATAATTGCATAGATAGATCCTACTCTAAAAATGCTGACAGTACCTCAGGAAATCTCAAGAACGTAAGAGGTTTCCGCGCGCGTGAAATGAAAAGAGGAACAGGAAGCGAGAAAGACGCTTGAACTTTTTGGGCTATTATTTATTTTTCTCTTTAGACTATTGACGTAAAGTTCATAATGCTATGTACTATTTTGTAGAAAAAAGTCTTTTCCATTTCATTGAGCCTAACGACCACCGATGTAAAGCAGACAAAACAGAGGTCAGTCCTTGGATGGATGACCTTCCTCGTGGTAGCTGTGATATATTAGTTCTAATTTTATGATTTTATAATAAATATATGGGTGTATGGGGATCCTACCAAGACCTAAGGAGCACAAGCAAACCTCACCTGCAAGTGGAGCACCTGCCGATCAACGGACGAGGCTTATATACAAATTCAGCTCAGTTTCACATTACTCAAATGTGATGAAGGGTGCCCTTAGTGCTACTTTATTGGTAACGGCATCTGGGGACCCTTTCAATATCTTCAAATATTCACTGTGTGTTCCGTATTGTTGTATTTGATTGATAATTTAAAAGAGCATAGCCTGTAAGTTACTTGTCAGTTCTTCTCACAGAGCGGGGGCTCGAAACGGACACTTAGATGCACTTACACCTAATTTTTATTTATTTGCATATAAGTGAATCTAAGGGTTCATACAGACGAACTGCAAGTCGGAACGGCAGAGGCGACGGCAGCCGTCGCCACCTGTCGACGGCTGCCGTCGACGCGTCGGCGGCAGCCGTCAATGCGTCGACGGCAGCAGTCGACGCGTCGGCGGCAGCCGTCAATGCGTCGACGGCAGCAGTCAATGCGTCGACGGCTGCCGTTGGCAGGCGAAAACGTTTGCAGTTGGAGTGCCGCGTACTAGCAGTCGTGGTCGGTACGAAAAACGCCACAACTGCAAACGTCGCCACCTGTCGGCGGCAGTCGTCGACGCATTGACTGCTGCCGTCGACGCATTGACGGCTGCCGCCGACGCGTCGACGGCAGCCGTCGACAGGTGGCGACGGCTGCCGTCGCCTCTGCCGTTCCGACTTGCAGTTCGTCTGTATGAACCCTAAGCTTCGTGATTTCAGTGTAGTAATATTTAGTTTTTTTTTTAATTTATATTTTGTTTTGACGTTTTCAAGTGCTACTTTATATTATGAGATCAACAATATAATTAGCGAAAAGTAGGAGTTAATTATATGCCTCTGCCTACCCCCTAGGGGAAACCGTCCTAATGTCTCGTATGTATTTATTTTTTAATTTAATTTTCGTAATCGCCGCGCCCCATGACTAACTTGATTGAAAGTAGGCATTAGAATAAAAGGCGGTGTCTTTGGTCCATATAGGGAAATGGGGTGACAGATCCGTTAATTGAAATCGGATTATAGTTAATTTCTATTTAAATAACACGTCAGACAGACAGCTTGCGGCTTAACTGTATCGGAAAGTTGTTACACGTGTACCTACTTGATGTAAGATTACTATGTCGTTGTAAGTTTAAGAACTACTCGTATCGAAATATTTATATATTTATTACATTTAGGGCGACTAACAAAACATACACCAAAAATGAACATAACAAATACAGTTAATACTTAAAAGCTAAGTGCTGTTTTACTTACAAGTCACCACGGCATGCATTGACACAAAAATAAGAAGATACATACAAACAATTTTACTTATAAAAACACAAATAAAAAAACAACAAAGCTATACTCGTATGGCATGACCGATTGACCTCATATTCTATGTATGTATGACTCTCGTTTCAGCGTTGGTCGTGAAGACATCGTTGTTCTGAGGCTCCTATCTTACCTGAAGATGCCCTGTGTAAGGGCGAAACACGTGTCGTGTTGAATAGTTTCTCGATTTTTCGGGAAATTATAGTAGCGCGGGAATTGTTACAAAGATATTTTTAATCCATCACTTGCTTACAATGGATTTCCGCAAAGTAACGCCTGAATCAATAAATTACTCATTGTCTATTATTAAAGGAGTCAATGATGGTTTTCCAAAATCTCGGCAAGCCATCAGAGAAAATATCAATGTCTAATTTTTTGACTATATCATTATACCCAAACTGAAGCCGGTTTAAAGTAGCATAATGACCCAAATTACTTTTAGACCCTTTAGCCACAAAAGGAGTGTAAGTGGTAAGTTATAGGGTATATGAATATAAAAGTTTTCATCATCATCATCATCATCTCAGCCATCCGACGTCCACTGCTGAACATAGGCCTCACCAATAGATTTCCACATTGAGCGATCCTGAGTCGCCTGCATCCATCGGCTTCCCGCCGCCCTGACCAGATCATCGGTCCATCGCGTGGGAGGCCGTCCTCTACTACGTTTACCGGTTCGCGGTCGCCATTGCAGAACCTTGACGCCCCATCGGTCGTCGGTTCTTCGAGCTATGTGCCCCGCCCATTGCCACTTCAGCCTGCAAACTCGCCTCGCTATGTCGTTCACTCCAGTCCTCCTACGGATTTCCTCATTTCTGATTCGATCACGTAGGGACACTCCGAGCATAGCTCTCTCCATTGCACGCTGAGCGACTTTGAGCTTTCTAATGAGGCCCATAGTCAGGCACCAAGTCTCAGTACCGTACGTCATCACTGGCAATACACACTGGTTAAAGACTTTTGTCTTAAGACACTGAGGTATTTTTGACGAGAAGATATAGCGCAGTTTCCCGAACGCAGCCCAACCGAGCTGGATTCGAAAGTTAAGCGAGCTGGATAAAAGTTTTATATGGGTGTAAATTACTAGTTATTAAAATTGTTAAGATTATTGAAAGATGAGTGACATCTATATGAAATTTATTCTATGTGACATTTCGTATTTAGTAATTTATTTCTAACATGTATTTTAATTCATTTTTAATTTTGATGATAGGGTAGGCAGAGACATAATTATTATACGTCCACATTTCGTCAGTTATGTTGTTGATCCCACGTAATAGGTGGCGAGCCTATTGCCGCTTCTGGGAACTTTTATGTTCACCAGAGCCTCGTCAGTTGATCGGCAGATGCACCACTTGCATGTGAGGTTGGCTTGGGCTCCTTAGATCTTGGTAAGAGCCCTATACACCCTATGTAAAATATAATTGTATTTTAGTCATTCGCTTAAAGTTGAGAGGGATAGAAGTATGTTTTAAATTGATTTAGCTTTATTCAGGATTAGTGACTGTTGTGCAAGACACCCTAAGTTAAAATGCTACAATTTCTGTAATAATAATTAAAAAAAAAAAATTACATATTTAATTTCTCTTAGTTTTTTTTTTTGTTGTGTTTATATTTTATTTTATTTGTAAAATTGTAGCTGGTTTCTATGTTTGTATTTTTTAGTAGTAGTTATATTTTTTATCCTCTTGTTAGTCTAATTTAATATTTGTTTTGTGTTTATTTATTTTGTTGTCAATTATTATTGTAGGTACATCACGATGTACCTTTCTGTGTTTTTAACTTCTGTCCATTTAAGGTTGCCTGGAAGAAATTGCTTTAAGCGATAAGGCCGCCTTGTATATGCCTACCTGTTTAATTTTCTTTGTTTTATGTGTAATCCTTGTTATGGTGTACATTAAAGAGTAAATTATTATTATAAAAGGTGCAAATGCACTAGGTTTGTCACTAATTACATTTCACTTGCACTTTTGTGCCTCCGAAACGTACGTTTAGTCGTTGGGCTCGATTATCACTATATGTGGCTGTCGTTCAGAAAAGTTAGAGTCTTTTAGACTTCTAATAGTGTGACTTCCATATCTGTCTCCGTCTATTCGCACTGGGTGCGCGTGGTGAATGAAGTTAGGATATATTTCCCTCTCACATTGATTCTTCAGAGAAAGTCCTTAAACATTAATGTTTTACTACTGAAGCGCTCATAGCCTTGCGGAGCTCGGTGTACGGAAACGATTACCGAAGTACAGCAGAGTTTACAGAGGTCAGTCCTTGGATGGGTGACCGTTTGTGTAGCATTTGATATCGAGCGCTTCCTTGCTTCGCAACGCACGTCAAGCCGTTGGTCCCGGTTATCACTAAATGTGGTAGTCGTTAAGACATGTTAGAGGCCTAATGGGTGGCTTGAAAAATTCTAACAGCAGGACGCCATACACCTGCCTCCGTTAATCCGCACTGGGTCAGCGTGGTGGAGTATGGACCTTAATACCCTCACACCTTGATATGTGAGAAGAGGCCCGTGCTCAGTAGTGGGACGTAAATGGGCTGAAATGATGATAATGACTGGGAAACATTAATGGAGAAAGTTGATAATTAATATAAGCATTCGATTCAGTATAATCGAAAAGAAAAATATTTTTATACTAAATAATTCCGCTTTCGGTGATTAGTGTCAACATACATTATATGCAAGATTGACTTTAATATGTTATGCTGTACATATATATGCTAATTAAAGATATAAATTACCAAACTTATCGTATTTACTGGATTTTTTAATGATTGCGAATTGATTCCATTTAAGGGTTGATAATTATGTTTCGTAACCCAAACAAAGCAAGGTATGTAACATTATGATTTCATAATATTTTTTCTGATTTCTTAAGCAAGTGTGTTTTAACCAAAATCCCTTGATTGAGACATTTTTCTTAAAGTTTTATCAAGATTGGAATTAAGTCTTCTTCACCCGCCTTATTCCCATTTTGATTGGGGTCGGCTCTCCTAATCGATTTTTTCCACATTTTTTGATCCTGAGTCATCTGAGGGTCAATATTTAGGTCTTGCATGTCCTTATTTATGGTGTTAATCCATGTGATTCGGGGTCTTCCACGTCTTCTCGGCATCCTCTCAAGCTCGAGTACCTTCCTGGTCATATGATCCGCTGGCCTCCTCATGATGTGTCCATACTATCGCAGCCGTGCTTCTATTAGTTTCTCTTGCTTAGATGTAACTTTAAAAGTTCCTCTTATGTAACGGTTTGGCACCTTCCAAGATTGCAATTAAGTATTTAATATAAAATAATATTTACATAATGATTAATTATTTTATGATGATAAATTCGTCACACATCACTATATTATATTGGCATTTAGCCTGGATGTAGCCAAAACTATCGATGGAGTTTGGCATCGTTCCTTTCTTTCCGAGAAGCCGGCCTTCGATGTGCTGCAATATCAGAGGTTTATTTATTTAAACTTCATTGCACAAATGTAAAATAAATTGTACGAAAGGCGAACTTAATGCTACAAGACATTCTCTACCAGTTAACCTTTGGGTTAGCAGATTAGTAAGGGCAGTTCTGCCGAGTTCTACATAATCAATGTGTAATGGAGGACCTGCTCTACTTCTCAAATATATACATACACATTCTCACACTCATATATTTATCCCCTTTGGTTTGGGCAGTAATCTTGCTACAATTGTTAAGAAGAACAGGGCTGTTTCTATTCAATTAAGGACTACTTTCAGGCTAACCATGTAAATCTTTAGTTTTTGGAATGTAGAAATGATAATTTGATGTCATAATAATCTGACAGTGACATTTTAGTTTATTAAATAATTTAATCTTTAAATTCAATCAAAATATATTTTAACATTTGCACACTTAAATATAAGTAGATTTTGACGATACAACTAACCTGTATAAGACCTTTATGAAAGCACGCAAAATCAAAGCAAATAAATCTATTTCATTCATTCATTCATTCAAGGGATCTGCAAAGTTGTGCCAAGAACACCAGCAGAAATATTTCAAATAGAGAGAGATAGCTAGCCCTACGCCTACATCGCCACTAGCCGAAATCTCTTTCCCTTAGTCGCTCTTACTCTATTTTCCTGCGTGGTAATGGCAAGCTGCTCTTGCGCAATATTTATCGTCCCGATGATGACAGTTGGTAGATACGGTTCATGAGCTTTCTACATACATACATTCACGCCGGTTTCCCTGAAGGGGTAGGTGCCATGTGATACGCCCACACTTCGCCTATTATATAGTTGGTCTCACGTAATAGATGGCGAGCTTTTCTCTTTCTTATATTCACCAGAGCCTCGTCCGTTGATCAGCAGGTGCACCACTTGCGGGTGAGGTTGGCTTGGGCTCCTTAGGTCTTGGTAGAATCCCTATGCTCCCGCATGCTTAGTGATTTGAGATAACAAATTAGAACTTGCAGACTTTTTGTTATTTGACAATCCTCATGCGATTGTTGAATTAACGACGCTTTATGCAGCATTAACTGTTAATATAAATCTAAACCTTCAAGGTTCCATTTTACCTGATATATGCTATGGTATGGATGCTATGGTAAGCGCTCGTAGCTCTGCGGAAGCGCTCGTAGCTCTGCGGTGCTCAGTGGTCGGAAATGATCGCCGAAGTACAGCAGAGTTTACAGAGGTCAGTCCTTGGATGGGTGACCGTTTGTGTGGCATTTGATAGATATCGAGCGCTTCCGTGCTTCGGAAGGCACGTTAAGCCGTTGGTCCCGGTTATCACTAAATGTGGTAGTCGTTAAGCCGTTGGTCCCGGTTATCACTAAATGTGGTAGTCGTTAAGCCATGTTAGAGGCCTAATGGGCGGCTTGAAAAATTCTAACAGCAGCACAGCATAAATGAGTATATAAAGTAATTTGTGTAAAGAATGGAATAATAAAATATGCATATAAATTTAAGCAAAGCACACCTGTAACACGGATAATGTATTAAACCTAAAACATGGCTTAGCATTATTGAAAATTGTGATCTAGCTTCGAAGCTTAGCTTCCACATGTACCACATAGAACATGGAGAGGCACCCTAAAAGCTCAGATCTTTAAAACCAGCCACTAGTCCGTCGCAATATGATTACCATACAATGGACCCTGCGCGCGCGTCGCTCTAATAGATCACCCAGATAAATGTCATTAACTGCGCTCCGGCACATTCCTAACTTACAGGTTTTATTCCAGTATGTTCTTTAAGTTTTATTTAGAACAGGGTTTGCGAACTAGTGGGGTATACCCAAATTAGTAATCATAATGGTATATGAACATACATTAATAAAATCCTACTAATATTATAAACGTGAAAGTTTGTATGTGTGGATGGATGTTTGTTACTCTTTCACGCAAAAACTACTGGAGCGATTGTGATGAAACTTTGTACGTGTATTGCTGTAGTCCTGGACTAAAATATAGGACACTCTTTATCCCGATATTTCCATGGGAACTGGGACCACGCGGGTAAAACCGCAGGGCGCTGCTAGTATTTTATAAAGCGCTAAAACTAAAATTGATGTGGCTACTAACATTGACGACTGAATGGCTTGCTACTTTATTTGCAATATGCAATAGATAGCGAATATTTCATTAAACGTAGTGAATAGCACATTAGTATTAAAAACAGTACAAGCTCTCATGTACATGATGAAGGTCCTAAAATTTGATCCAGCCTTCCTGACGATCAAAAAAAGTAAAAAAAAGTGAAAAAAAATATTTATTTCATAAACTATTATACATAGTACTTGAAAACGTCATGATTACAAATGAAAAAAAAATACAATCGAAATAATATTACACTAAATCACGAAGCTTAGATTCACTTACATGTAACAAAACAATTTAAAAACAAAAAATAATTAAGTGTAAGTGAATCTAAGTGCCAGTTCCGAGCCACCGCTCTGTAAGAAGAACTGGCAAGAAACTCACAGGCTATTACAGGCGATCACCCAGATAAATATACTCCAGTACATTCCTATCTTACGGGATTTTATTTCAGTATCCGATTTAATTCCGGTATCTGGAGCAGGGTTTCCTAACTAACATGGTATGCCACAGTTGGTGACCATAATGATATATGAACATGAAACCCTGTTAATCTAGCAAATAGGGACTAAAATATTTGGTAGAGCGCTAAAACTCTGAGAAAAATAAGGTGGCCAGTAACCCTGACGTCGTAATAGCTGGCCACTATATGTCTATACCTAACAATTATCAGCAATAAATAGATTGCATCCGTCCGTGTTGGGTCTTATTCCTCTCCATTCATCTCCTATTGTCGGCCGGGGCTACACCCCGGTACAGTTCCTTCCCTTCCTACTGGATTTTGGTCCTTCGAACCGGATGTACGGTGTACAAAATGTACGGTGGTCGTTAGGTTTATATATGAATTACATGTTGTGTACACATATAAAGATATAAAGAAGTACAACGTCTGTGTAAAGTGTCGACGCTGCAGGAGGATGTTGCAACTGGGCCGACTCGCCGCTGACCACGCTGACGCCAATTCCAATGTACAAGATGTAGACTTGTATAATCTCTGGCCAGTAGTATAATGCAAAATTTTGATATAAAATAAAATATACTTTATTGTTTTCAACATATTCTAGGACATTTAGATTCGTCAAATTTTAACATAAAAAATGGAAACACAAAAAAAATATGTAAACAACAATGCAAGATATATATGCGGTACCATAAACAAGAGAAAGAGATAAATAAAATTAAAATGGATTGTTTGTCAGAATTTGTCAAGGTGTGTCAGTTAATCTACAAATCAGTTAAATTATATAAAACAACAGTAATCAATCTCGCTCGTAATTCATAAAAGGATTGATTCGGAATCATGACGATTGATCGTATCACATTTATGAGTGACTCCCAGTTGTGAGTGATGATCGCTCATATATCATTCATTCTACGAATTGTTTACTATTTATTGCCAATACCATGCGAACATTAGATAATAACTTTCCCGAGTAGGCATTGTTTAGTCACTTATAGTTGACTGCCTTACGCCTGGGTTGTCTTTCGAAATATTCATCATCATCATCATCTCAGCCATGTGACGTCCACTGCTGAACATAGGCCTCCCCAATAGATTTCCACATTGAGTGATCCTGAGTCGCCTGCATCCATCGGCTTCCCGCCGCCTTGACCAGATCATCGGTCCATCGCGTGGGAGGCCGTCCTCTGCTACGTTTGCCGGTTCGCGGTCGCCATTGAAGAACCTTAACGCCCCATCGGTCGTCGGTTCTTCGAGCTATGTGCCCTGCCTATTGCCACTTCAGCCTGCAAACTCGCCTCGCTATGTCGGTCACTCCAGTCCTCCTACGGATTTCCTCATTTCTGATTCGATCACGTAGGGACACTCCGAGCATAGCTCTCTCCATTGCACGCTGAGCGACTTTGAGCTCTCGCGTTACTTAGGTACAAACTATTAGTCGGGGAAAAAAGTTACTCACATAGATATACAAAACGCCCCTATATCCTATTTCGGGTGAGCAGAAACCTTGCAACAATAACTTGAAAATGATATTTACTATAGCCTAGATATGTATCATCATATCCTAGCATAGGGCCCAGGGTCAGCTCACTGGTTCAACCAGATTTGACTGAATTTCAGTTATCACGTGGAGCGACGGCCGTCTAACCTCCGCAACCAAGAGGGGAACATCATTATATGGTTAAACCAGCTGCTAGTCTGTTAGAAGGCACTGACTTCCTAATAACAACTGCCAAAGATGATCATGACAGCCGGGACCAACGGCTTAACGTGCTTTCCGAGGCACAGAGCAAGCGATAAGGTGTAAACTATAAACTACTATATCTATACAACTATTTTAAAAGAGATATACTCCGTTGACTTTTAAGCTCAAAGATTTTTAGGACAAACGATGAGAGGTAGCTAGCTCTTGCCACATTAACACTATATGAGATCATATATATTCAGTTACATTCTGCGACACCCTCGAGCAAAACATTACAACAAACAGCTATGACAGTGTGTTGGAAGCGCTCCTAGCTCTGCGGTGCTCAGTGGTCGGAAACGATCACCGAAGTACAGCAGAGTTTACAGAGGTCAGTCCTTCGATGGGTGACCGTTTGTGTGGCATTTGATATCGAGCGCTTCCGTGCTTCGGAAGGGACGTTAAGCCGTTGGTCCCGGTTATCACTAAATGTGGTAGTCGTTAAGCCATATTAGAGGCCTAATGGGCGGCTTGAAAAATTCTAACAGCAGGACGCCATACACCTGCCTCCGCCAATCCGCACTGGGTCAGCGTGGTGGAGTATGACCCAATACCCTCACACCTTGATATGTGAGCGGAGGCTCGTGCTCAGTAGTGGGACGTTAATGGGCTGAAATGATAAGTGTGTTGGAATTCTTAAAAGGTGATTTCACCACACGGCACCTTATCCTATCAGCCTTATAAAGTCTACTGCTGAACATTGGCCTCCCCAATAGATTACATAAACACCACGCTGGGCAGGTGGATTTATGATCGCAGTTAAAGCCAGTACGCAGGATGACGCTGCTGTCCTTTAAGATTCCCTTGTAAGATGAGAGAGAGCGGCACTAGTATAGTAGAGGGTCTAGGCCGGTACTACACAGCATCATTGGCACAGCAATTAACTTAAGACAAGGCGTTAGCCCCGTATGGTAATTAATTAGTCAAGTTTGATAAGGAGACTGTTAGGGATCTGCCTCTAACTGTGGATTGTTGTTTTCTTCTTTTATTTTAAATCTTGTGACTGCAGAACACAATTGTTTTAATATTAGATATTTTTATTGTAACTGGCGGAAGAGAAAACTAACCTTGACGATTTTCTTGCCCGTTCTTTTACGATTAAGCTCCCGCCCGCAGTGAATGGGCGCGCTAGTTTTTAAGTTTTGACGTTCATAAGAGCTCTTTTGAGCCAAACTTGAATAAATGATTTTGATTTGATTTGATTTGATTTGACCGGACTGTGTGGTGGATACTCACTGGGTCCCCAAAGTGGACAATACTTGCATCTGTTGTTGCGAAGAGGCCCCTGCGCAGTAGAGGAACGCTAAATGGCTGAGATGATGATGATGATGATGATGATGATGAGAGGTTTTTAGTCAATTGGTGACAACCCTCAATAATTGTACGAGTTACAACTAAGTAAAAGTCGTAAAAGTAAAGTGTCCATAGAAGTGCGACTCTCTCATCTGAAATTCAATTTCTTGTCGCCATTTATAAATTGAATTAAAGCCGTACCAATAAATATCGAAGCAAAAAGTTTATTCATAGATTATGTGGGACTTTAAATGGTATCTTTGTGATCTGGTTTACAAATGTTGCAAAGATACTGGTAGCGACATCTATGTTACATAGCTTGCACTACTACATTAAAAGCGCAGGAATAAAACTTAATGGAAGAAGTTCCATACGCCGCAACTAGATGTCAGTAGTGTAGCCTCCAATTTTTTAAACAAGAAATATTTTTAAAAATGATTACATTGATAAGTGAGAAATTATAAAACCCTTCATTTTTGCACTAGGAAAAAAATATCTGTAAGATTTATTTACTGTGGTTCATTTCGATTTTTGTAGGAACGCATTTTAATTTCATCTTAGCACTATTTATTTATTTAATCTTTGTTGCACACAAATAAAAATACAATGTACAAGAGGCGAACTTAATGCCATTAGGCATTCTCTACCAGTCAACCTTGGGGTTAGCAGAGACATTAAAGGCGGTGCGAGTAAGAGATAATATTTATAGTTATGATATAAGTTGCTTACTTACATGAAATAGTACGCTGATATACATAAAATACATACACGTATGTAAACACAAATACATACATATTTATAAATGGATGATAAGGGGGGAAATTTCATCGATTATCATTCTTTCAAGAAGTAATTGAAAGTTAATCTGATATTTGAAGGAAGAGAGTTCCAAAGTTGGATGGCCTTCACGCCAAAGGAGTTTGACATGAACCCTGTACGTTGATGTGTAGCAAGCAGAAAGTTTTCAGATGAACGAAGCTGGCGAGAGTGAGTAGAGCTGAGGAGTACCGCTTATCGCGGTTGCCCTTGACGTAATTCTAAAGCCCAGAGTCTACCCAACAGTGGTGTGTCTAACCAGATTTGGCTGAATTTAGTGATAATATAGTTTACCTTCTCGTATTAAGAGAATCTTAGTAGGTATACTAAAACCTACGCCATATCGCCCTTAAATTTTGGTAAAGAAATAAAAATGCACAATTTAACGCTAAATTCTTTATTACAGTCTTTAAATAATACTTACTAATTTAATTGACCAAAAATACTATTTAATTTCATATGACTCATATCTATTTATTACAAAATATATTTATTAATTAAAATTAGTTTTGTAAATTAACACTATTTGTTGGACGAATATTAACTAATCTACATTTATTAATTATCATAGTTTCATAACAACGTAATAAAGCATAATATAATTATATTTTTGACAAATTAATTATTTTTTGAATTTAAATATATTTGAATTTATACATTTAATATTCTAGTTATATATTTCAGTAAAACATAATAATTTTACAAAATAATACTGTTGTTTTATTGAATAGGAATTAACAATTTTCTATTTTAATGTAACTAACTTTTTAAAACTATTAAAGTGCTTTAGTTTAACCCTATACTTGGCAAAAAAAAAAAAGTTGTATTTCCAAATAATTTTAAAAACACAGCTTATTTATGCACCTAGGGTCTACGGAAAAATATTAAAAAAATTACCACATTATTTTAAAATAAGATACTGAATGTATCTCTCAGGATACGTTGCCAAGTTACCAGAAAAATGAACTCAAATTGGTTAGTATCTTATAAGACACATTGCCAGGTTATGTGAAAAAAAGAAAGAACATTTTTTAATATTTCTTTGATAAGTGCACTTAAAATAATTACAACTTAAGACAATAATTAACTCACAATTGTCAAATAAATGAAAAAAACTGCATATAAAATTACAAATTATGAAAATGAACAAAACAATTTCGTTCTGCTTTACAGCAGAGGCGCAGAAGGCACTTTGAGCACGAAACTAAAGTTTGCCCCTGAGTACAAAACTTACACCTTCCTTTTGAACCAAATATTGGGAAAATACCAAAATTATCATAACGTACATCTTGCGGAGGTCTTGGTTTTACAGGAGCTTGGATCACTTTCCGCGGCGATGGTCCAGGAACTTCATTAGTTCTCATTTCTTCCCGGCCGCGCTTCAAAAGGCTTTGAGACATTTCTAAACCTTTTCAAGGGCATTGTTTTTTCTTGGCTGTGCCGTCGAAATAAGATCCAACTATTGTTGACGCAGATATCGATCAACTGCGACACAATAGGCAAATACCAGCGATGGCCTCTAAACTCAGTCCTGTAGAGTCACCAACATATCCGCTAAATCAACACCCCCCCATATGGGCATTATAATGCTTGATTATGTTTGGACAAGGTATAGCAATCTTTCTTCTTGTTACTTTGTCGTAACGTTGAATGGTTGAATGGTTACAGGTTCAGAAGTTGCATCCCCCCCGACAGGTCTCCACCTTGGCGTGGTGGGGGGGGGCTGAGTACCTCCCGGAGGCCGGGAAAATATAACACCCAGAGGTCGGCGACTCTGCCCGGTGCCCTTAGTACTGACTACCGGGGGGGAAACTAAGAGAAACATGTGGAGGGCGCAGCGGGCGGGCCAGGAGGGCCCATCAAGCAGCGCCAGGAGGGTCTTAGGCAGTGGGGACAGGGGGCCCCTGCTGTCTAACCATGGACCCTCCGAGAAGTCGGCCACACACGCTATGGTCGCACGGGGAGGTAGGAGGGGCGCGTCCACTGCGTCTCTCTGAGGAGGTCCTCCCGGTTTTGGTCCGGGGGATGTTGGCCGCGGGTGGGGTGACAGAGCTGCAACCCAGGTACTGGCACCCCGCCTCTTTCTCAACAAGCGGCGGGCGTCGTCGGAAGATTTTTAGTGGGTATTACTGGTGGCAGTCGCGTCTGCCGGTGGTGAGTCTCACACCCCCTTTCGGTCCCCCTTTGGCCGGAAGGCAGTGCGTAAATGCATTTTGTTACCGACGTAAAACAAAAAAAAGGTTCAGAAGTTGCATAACTGCTAACTGTAGTTACGCATTTATTATCTAGCCATTTTACAATTCAGATTTTATTTTTATTTCATACGACCTGCAAATACGTTCCTCTAGGTTTTTTTTCAGGTCTTTGTCTAAAAGTAGTTTCTGTTGTGCACCTCGCAATCTGTTAGATCTAATGGTACCCAAAGAAAATAAGCCCATTTCTTCTCGTAAATGCTTTATCTGGTAACTCTAGACTGGTAAAGAAGTTGTCGCCTGTGCCGGCTAATTGAAACACCGCTACGTGCGCTGGCCGTACATTTGATATGCGAAATTATTAAAAAAGTAAGTAGGTATATTACAAAAACTCATTGGAATATTATTATGTTGTGTGTAATCATATACCCTGTTATTATATACCTACTCGCATGAAATTATTGCCCAAAACCTAGATTTATAAAATTGTTACGTTTTTGGTAATGTATCTAACAGCATACGTTACTCGGCAAAGCAAAATCTTAGGATACCTAGCAACGTATCCTACAGGACACGTTGCTCGACCGAATAAAATCTTAGGATACTTGGCAACGTATCCTGCAGGACACAGTCAACTTTGATGTTAGTTTACAAAGCCAATTGTAGCAACTATTGTTATTTTATTACTTTGCAGCATAGACACGGACATAGAAAATAACATAAAACCAGTTTCCAGTGTAATTGTCTATGGTAAATTACTAATATAGATATGTACTTACCTTCTTTCGCGGAATAGCACCTAACCGGCTCGCCATTTTGACAACTTTTGAATGAATTTGACAATGAGATGAGTCAAATGTCAGTTAGGAGCGTTCGGAAACGTGTTCGTTAAATTAAAATAACATTGCGTTTAAGTTTTACACAAATAATGATAAAGGGATTTTTTTTTAAATTCACTGTGTCCTGAGAGATACGTTACCAAGAAAAGGGTTAACAAATAAAAATAAAAAAAATGAGTTGAATATGCATGCATAAATGTAAATTTATAATAGTTACAAATTTTGTATGGGGCATTTTGATTTCAAAAATGGACATAAGAGTTTAAAATTTATGTCCAAAGTATATGTCCATTAAGTTTTCAAATGTTTATACAGAAATTTAGAATCCTTCAAATAAGTGAATAAAATTGTAGAATCTAATTATTGAAAGATTCTTCTCACTTATGAATAGAATTTTAGAATTCTTTCAATACCTAATTGAATTAAATAGAATTCATAAATTATTCAAACACTTGAATTTCATTCTGGAACGCTTTAAAAAGAATTTTAAATAACAATGGACATAGAATTTGAACACAGATTCCAGCAGCCACCCTCAAAGCTACTTACTTACACAGCATAATAAATAACCAGCACAGGTTTAACTCCTGGTCAAATACTCGTTAGCAATTGCCTTCCAGTCAGTGGGGCTGATCTCCTCAGCGTCAGGTTTGGATTTGCGGATGTCTTTCAGCAATTTCCAGCCGTTCGACTTCTCGGTGGAACTCACATACTGGTTGTCGGGTTCCTGCTCCAGAGAATACGCGCCTAGGACCAGGCTTTGGACCAGACGAGCTGACACCAGCGTCTAAGGGGAATATCATATTGGTTATTTTAATTGCAACAAGCGCTTGTAGCTGATACGGTGTCATCAGTCCACTAAAGGCTTACTTCTGGTTAGAGAGAGACCTCTATGATATGACCACAAAGCGATAATCAAGACCTATAGCTAGTCCATAGTGAAATAAGAAGTGCTCGATATTAAATCGTTACGATCGTTTTGACGACCGATACCGTCAAGTGTGACCAGTGTGATCCTGCTCACGCTGGAGACTAACTGCCTGCAATAGGTCACAAAAGAATTTTATGGGAGAGGAATGAGAAAACACAAGCGCCGGTAGAAAATTCTATAGCCGAGTCTTACAGAAGAACGGCTTACTGACTTTTTTGGATACAGTGCTAAATGGTAAATCAGCATTAATTCCGGCTGTGCTCTAGATTTACGCTAAAGACTCAGGTCTGCTCACTGGTGTAACCAGATTCGCAGTTATTACACGCCGCAACTGCCATCTGTTCTCCGCAACCCAGAGGGAAACATCATTTTATGGTGAAAACAGTTGTCAGGATATCAAAAGACACTGACTTCTTAAAAACGCCTGACATAGATGTTTAATTTATATCAGCCGAGACCACTGGCGTAACGTGTGTTCCGAAGCACGGAGAGAGCGATTCGGACATAACTTCGAATACCATAGAACCAGAACTTGAATTTAAGACCCTCTGCATTGCAGTCTTGCCAGTGTCAACTGGTCTTGCCAGTGGATTATCGTTACCTAGGTAATGCTGATAAATAAACCTTTTACAGTAGGACGTATCCTTATCAGCCGGTACTTGTTGTATACATGGAATGGAGAGATAGAGTAGGTCCGAAAACTAGATGAATTTAATGTGTGAACACTGGTATAATGTACTGGATGTATATGGGTGTATAAGTAAGACTTAAGGAGCCCAAGCCAACCTGACCTGCAAGTGGTGCACCTGCCGATCAACGGAAGAGGCTCTGGCGAACATAACAGTGCCCGGTAGGCGGCAATAGGCTCCCCGTCTATTATGTGGGACCATCTATATAATTGGCGAAGTGTGGGCGTGTAATATGCCTCTGCCTACCTCATCGGGGAAACAGGCACGAATGTGTGTATGTATGTAACACTGGTATGATAGGGACCTCAGATAATCTGGGAACAGGACAGGAGGATGATAATGAGTTTTCAAAATAGGACATACCTTCAACAGCCTGTACTCATGATCAGGTAGTCTCCTGGTTACACTGTACCCTGCCAACAGGATCCCTCCAGCACGAGGATTGCCGGTCCACAGCATGGCATATGTCATGGCGATGGCCAGCTCGAACACGTAGTACGAGTACTGGATGTCGCCGAAATCTAGGATGCCAGTTACTCTGTAGTCTGATGAGCTGGGGGGGAAGAAATGGAACTGTTAACTGTGGCGACACGGCGCAAGAGTAGAATGAAACAAATGAGTAAAATCCTAAATCGCGCAAATAGAATTTATCAACTTTGTTACTATATATGTAACATCCAACCATAATCGGTTGGGACACATCCATCCGCCCTGTGGAAAATCTTGTCTTTAGGGGGAAGGATTCCTTGCGGGATTGTTCGAAAGGATTACCGCGGCCTTGTTGTTACAGGCTCAAGAAGGAACATGGATGGTTTTTAGTCAGTAGAAGTCTGACCCACCCTCCCGCTCCACCCACAGCGGGGGACGGTCATTTGATGAATTTCCATCAAAAAAAAAAATAGGGGGAACGTTCCATCGCGCATACATACAAATTTATACACTTCAGCATTGTAACAGTTGTATATAAACCATTGGCTGGTATTACAAACGGAAGTCCCCAATATAATGTAATCTACACACGGAACAAATCTTATTAATGTTATAACTTCATATACTGTATTCTGGATTCTAGGTTTAAACTACCCCGTGTAAGCTATCCACCACCAATTTTATCTAGTATCCATAGCACAAATATGCACAAGTAGTTAAATATGGCTCTAGGTGGCACTGTGTGAGTTTTTTAAAGAAAGTATATTAATTAATTACAACTGCACTTAAGAAAATAAAATCTCGTACACTGGTCGACAAAAAACAATGTTTATTTCCTGTGATTTTAATTTAGTTTCCATACCAATTTGACGCGTATTTTTATAATTTGGTAACATTTTCTCTCTAACGGCTTTTCTTTTCTCTTCCTACTCCTCTTCATTTACTACATTTACTTAGATGTTCTTATCTTATTGGACAGTAAAATATATTTTGCTGTTGTTTTCGATATAGCTTGGTCAATAACATGTTGTCCTGATTGTATTTGCTACATTTGTGTTGTAAATATATTTGCATACTATCGAAAATAAAAGAAAAAAAACTTGTGTTGACCAGTATTATACTTAGTGCTTTGTTATTTTTTTGATAGATACAAAAAAATAATTCTGCATTATAAAGCAAACCATAGCAATTTCTTAAGGATGTAAACCATTCCAATTAATGAAAGATGCAAACCAACCCAATTATTTAAAGACGTAAACCATTCCAATTATTAAAATACGCAAACCAGACCAATCGTTTGTAGATACAACCCATTATTAGTAAACCCAGCCAATGCTCATTGCGTACCTCAATATAATACCGGACAATATTTGGGAGCAAATCTTCAACACAGGTGTATTCAGTCCCCTAAATTAATATGAAACGGAATTTTGATAAATTTCTTTACAAAAATATAAACAAAAAAGTGTAAAGTACAATTTATAAAAATATTGAATGCTTACTAAACTATTACGGTATTATCAATCAACTAAGTTTATAACAAAATTAAAACTATGTTATGCCCAATTTTCGGATTTCGGGTTGTACGGATTTCGAAGGGGTTTTAACTGGCAGATAGCAAATGTAATAAGCAGTGACTATAGAATTTTCACATCCAAAAATTACACCTTTCGCTTAGCTACCCAAAGGTCGCGGTAATCTATATTTTATGAACACAAGATGGACCGATGATCTGATAAACGTTGGATCACGATGAATGCAGGCCACCTACTATAGGTCACTCTTGAAGTTTATAGGGGAGGCCTTTGTTCAGCAGTGGTCTTCTCTGGACTGATGATGATAAGGGTAATGATCATATTATCGATGAGGCAAAAAATGTTACCTAATAATTTTGTGACAGTCAATCTGTTAGGAGAACAAGAACTGGCGAGCTGTATACCAAATTTTTCTTCTCTACCTTCTCATATCCTAGCACTGTCCCGTTTGTCCTAGACTGAAGCTTGGGGCCCAGGGTCTGGTCTAACCAAATTTGGCCGAATGTTAGTTAGTTAACACATGGAGCGTCTGACTTCTGGAACCCAGAGGGTAACATAATAGTTAAACCAGCTTTCAGGATATAAGATTGCACTGACTTCCTAATAACGACTGCCATAGATGTTCATGACAGCCGAACCAACGGCTTAACAAGCTTTCTGAGGCAAGCGATAATTACGCGTATAACTTCGAAAAGTCATAGGTTTGAACCAAAGATCCTCCGAAATTAAAGGCTATGGGTTTCGCCACTGGGCTCGTTAGTTTATACGTTGGCGTTTATAAGAGTTTCATGAAGACCAACTTGGAACAAAAACAAAAAATGAACTATAGATTGCACCGACAGGACAGTCATCCAAGGGCGACTTTTTGTCATTTTATATGTAGCGAATAATTTTTGGGGAAGTTTGCAAAATGAACAAATATTTTCTGATGAACTTAATCATTTATGTAACTAGTATGTAATGTAATTATAATGTAACTAGTGGCTACCCGCAACTTCTTCCGTGTGATCTACGGGTGTAGGTATAGGCATTAAAAAGCCTATCTCCTTGCTTAGGCACTAGACTATCTGAGTACCAAATTTCATTTAAATTGGCTCACACTTTATAATATTAGTATGGATTAGCAGATGTTATACCTTTCACGTAGCAACAACATGCGTATAAACTTATATTTCGTCTGGAAAGGTTTCCAGTTTATTTAAAAACGTAAAGACAACAATGAAACAGATAAAGGCGCAAATAGTTTGCACAAACTTAGAATCCACACAAAATGAGTCATGAAATTATGAAATCGTCGATTTAGCTTTGGAATAGGTATTAGGTATGAACGCAGGATAAACAATCAGGGGGCCTACCGCCGAGTTCGATGGCAATCGATTATAAGGCAAAATGGATTTCGAATTGATTCTGTCGTACCGCCGAACTCATGGAAATCGAAACAAAATGGCGTTCTCCATTTACCTATTGGTCTGTCACGGACTGAAGGTCATGAATGAGAGGTGGCTGTCGGCAGATTCCCCGCCCCGTACAAAGTTTGATCTAGATGGATTACCGGTAATCCATCGAATTCGGCGGTAGGCCCCCAGTTCAATATCTTCAAATATTCGCTGTGTGTTGTATTTGATTGATAATTTAAAAGAGCATCATAGCCTGTGAGGCTCGGAACTGGCACTTAGGTTCACTTACACCTAATTTTTATTTATTTGCTACTTGCAAATGTGCATCTATGCTTCGTGATTTCAGTGTAGTAATATTTAGGTTTTTTTTAAATTTATATTTTATTTTGACCTTTTCAAGTGCTACGTAATAGTGTTTATGAAATAAAGAACTCTCAACTTTAGGGAGCCGTGGGACATTGGCCGCAGGCGAGATGTCAGACGCTGCAACCCAGGTAGTGGCCCCCGCCTTTTTCTCAACAAGCGGAGGGCGTCGTCGGAAGATTTTTAGTGGGTTTTACTGCTGGCTGTCGCGTCTGCCGGTGGTGAGTCCCACACCCCCTTTCGGTCCCTTTTTTTAATTTATTTTACATTTCTAGGAAAACTTACGGCTAATTACAATGATATCTTTGGCCGGAAGGCAGTGCGTAAACGCATTTTGTTACCGAAGTAAAACAAAAAAAAAACAAAGGGCTCCTTAGGTTTTGGTAGGATCCCTATACACCCATCGGTAGGATCGCTGATGATTACGAATAATGGAATTGTTATACCTTACTTCAGACTATCCTACTTCCTACTAACATTATAAACGTGAAAGTTTATATGTGTGAATGGATGTTTGTTACTCTTTCACGCAAAAACTACTGGAGCGATTGTGATGAAACTTTGTACGTGAATACTGCTGTCCTGGACTAACATATAGGACACTCTTTATCCCGATATTTCTACGGGAACGGGAACCACGCGAGTAAAACCGCAGGGCGCTGCTAGTGTTCCATGTTTTGTTGGTAGCTACAATTTAAATCTTGCATGTAAAGATAACTATCGAATGTCAACGTCAGATAAACAAGTTACATAAGACACTATTATTCCATTGTTTACTATATTTAAAATAAACATGACAGATTAGATAAAAAGTGACTTATCGTCTTCTTGGCGGGAAAGTGAAGCGTCATGTCTGCAGTTTTGTTTTATTTTCTAAAATTTCTGATATTTCGAACATAGATGAGTAATGACGGTGGATTATTAACCGTTAAGTGTTTGTGAACATACATGAGTGTTGGTAAATCAAACAAAACAGTGCAACATCACTTTTCATATTCTCTCAAGAAGTCCATGTGAGGTCTCAGTATAGTCCCACATCTTTACTGAGGACTCAAGGGGCTCAGGGGAGGGTATATCATTCATCATCTTTATCACCATTCAATCTCATTTACTTTGTATTAATATTTCTATAACTTGACTTTGGCTAAATGTGCTAAACGCACGAAGCCATTATTTAAAATTATTTTTTTTAAACCTGTCATCTGTACACAGCAGCTGCTCTTAGATTCCTCTAGAACAGGGTTTCCCAACCTTATTTTCGTCGAGCCTCCCCGGATTTAAAATAATATTTTCATGCCCCCCCTATAAATTATGCAGTCAAAACTCGCATTATTTCAAAAACATTTATTTGTTTTGTAACTTCTACAAACTTAAATCCATAATATATTTTTTTCATCATCATCATCATCATTTCAGCCATTCGAAGTCCACTGCTGAACATAGGCCTCCCCAATTGCTTTCCACGTAGATCGATTCTTTGCCGCCTGCATCCACCGGCTCCCCGCCGCCCTGACCAGATCGTCGGTCCATCGCGTTGGGGGCCGCCCTCTACTACGTTTGCTGATTCGTGGTCGCCATTCAAGAACCTTAACGCCCCATCGGTCGTCGGTTCTTCGAGCTATGTGCCCCGCCCATTGCCACTTCAGCCTGCAAACGCGCTTCGCTATGTCGGTCACTCTGGTTCTCCTACGGATTTCCTCATTTCTGATTCTATCACGTAGGGACACTCCGAGCATAGCTCTCTCCATTGCACGCTGAGCGACTTTGAGCTTCCTTATGAGGCCCATAGTCAGGCACCACGTCTCAGTCCCATACGTCATCGCTGGCAACACACACTGGTCGAAGACTTTCGTCTTGAGACACTGAGATACTTTGGACGAGAAGATTTTGCGTAGTTTCCCGAACGCAGCCCAACCGAGCTGGATTCGACGATTGACCTCTTTCTCGAAGTTGGACTTACCTAATTGGACTTTTTGTCCCAGGTATACGTACTCGTCGACAACTTCGAGGGCCGAGCTTCCCACTATTACTGGGGTAGGCACAACATGGATATTTGACATGATTTTGGTCTTATCCATGTTCATTTTAAGACCTACCCTTCGGGAAGCTCTGTCGAGGTCTCCGAGCATTGTGCCCAGATCCACAAGCGACTCCGCTATGACCACTATGTCGTCGGCAAATCGAAGGTGGGTCATATACTCGCCATTAATGTTGATGCCGTAGTTTTCCCAGTCCAGTAGCTTGAAAACATCCTCCAGAGCAGCAGTGAACAGTTTCGGTGAAATGACATCACCCTGTCTCACGCCTTTCTGCAAGAGGATAGGATTCGTGCACTGGTCCAGTACTCGTACGGACATGGTGGCGTTTCTGTATAAACTCCTCAGAACTTCGATATACCGATGATCAATGCGGCATCGCTGCAGGGACTGAAACACTGCCCAGCTCTCGATCGAATCAAAGGCTTTCTCATAGTCCACAAACGCTAAGCAAAGTGGCTGGTTATACTCCTCGGTCTTCTGTATAACCTGCCGCAGCGTGTGAATGTGGTCTATGGTTGAAAAGCCTTTTCGGAAACCGGCTTGTTCGGGAGGCTGGAAGTCGTCAAACCTTTGACCGGGACGGTTCGTGATGACCCGTGAAAACAACTTATAGACGTGGCTCAGTAGCGTGATTGGCCTATAATTCTTCAAAAGGGATTTGTCACCTTTCTTGAAGAAAAGGACAACCACACCACTGGACCACGCCTGTGGCGTACGCCCCTCGAGAATGACGGTATTAAAGAGCTTCTGGAGTACCTTAAGTACTGGTGTACCACCCGCTCTCAGAAGCTCTGCTGTCATCCCGTCTTCCCCCGGTGCCTTGTTGTTTTTTAGTTGTTTCAGGGCCATCCTAATCTCGTACAGGCTGACGTCCGGGATGTCTTCGGTGGTATGTCGAGTTAGTTTGGCTCTAGGGTCTTTAGCCAAACAAGTAGCGGGATCTTGCGTACTGGTATACAACTGTCCATAAAACCTTTCGATCTCCCTCATAATCTCAGGTCTCGACGTGACTAGACTGCCTTCGTTGGTCTTCAGCTGTGTCAACTGACTCTGACCAATAGACAGATCCCGTGCGAACACTTTTGAACCCCTGTTCCTCTCTATTGCATCTTCAATACAATTTGTATTGAATTTGCGAATATCGAGTCGCAAGGATTTCGAGATCTGTCTATTGATGAGCCGGTAAGAAGACGCTTCCGCTGAAGACTGCAATCGCATGTGTCGTCGCGCCTCCATGAGATTAAGAGTTTGAGTCGACAGTTTATTGGTTTTAGTTTGTCGGGTCTTATAATGTTTGGACCCGACAACGTGGACAGTCTCAACCAGCCCGCCGCTTATATCGTCAACGGTTACGCAGTTCTCCAGACCTGCGAAGCGATTTTGAAGCTCGAGCTGAAAGTTCTCGGGGTTTTGAATATGGGCAGCTGAGGGTCGGAGCGTAGACCTCATCAAACGGGACCTTTCAAGCTTTATATTAATATTCAATGTGCCCCTTACCATTCGGTGATCGCTACCGGTTTTCACCCTGGCGATCACAGAGACATCATTGAATATTTGTCGCTTAGTGGTCATGATGAAGTCTATCTCATTCCTCGTGAAACCATCGGGGCTCAGCCAGGTCCATTTCCTGTGTGGTGGCTTCTTGAAGAAGGAGTTCATCATAAAGAGGCCCTCCTTCTCCATGAAGTCAGCCAACCGCTGTCCCCTATGGTTCCTTCGCCCTATTCCAAATTGCCCCACTTTCTGCTCGTCACCGCTTCGTTGGCCTAGCCTTGCATTAAAGTCTCCCATAACAACCGTGTAGTGAGTCGGTGAAGTATGAATGGCGGCAGAAATGTCATCATACAATATCTCCACGTCCTCGTCAGGGTGTGCCGAGGTCGGTGCGTAAACCTGAATTACCTTCAACGAATACCGTTTGGTGATTCTGAGTATTAGGTACGCTACCCTGGTCGACACACTCCGAATAGACACGACGTTGTTACGGATAGACTTCCGGACGATAAAACCGACACCATCTTGGGACAGGCGATCGCCCTCCCGGTGGTAGAGCAAGTTGCCGGACTTAAGGATTACCGTATCCTCTCCCTGTCTTCGGACTTCGGATAACCCGATAATGTCCCAGTGCAACCGCTCTATTTCCTCCTCCAGCTCGTCAATCTTCTCGTCGGCCCTCAGTGTGCGCGTGTTATAAGTTGCCAGGTGCAGAAGTCGTCGTTTTGGGTGGTAGCCGGATCTCTGCCGGTGATTCTTAGCACCCCCTGCCCCGCCGTTACCAAGACCGCTACCGTAATCTGGAATAGCGGGGCCGCCGGGGACTGGGGGCCGTATACGCGTGTGTGCCATTTTCCATTTGGGGGTATTTGCCCATAATCACCACGCTGGGCAGACGGGTTGGTGATCGCAGTTCCAGCCAGTACGCAGGATGACGCTGCTGCCCATCATCCGGTAGCATTTCTCTTCGTCGATTTTTACGACTCCCCATGAGATGAGAAGGGGTGACGCTATTCTAGTCCGGCGCCACACGGCCAATATATATTTATAATATATTTTTTTAATCAACATTATTTATAAGATCTTATAATAAGAGTACTATGAAAGAAAAATAGATAAATACTAATGAGATACATTTTCTTTCGAAAACACAAACGTCTCGCGCCCCCCTTAACATATCTCTACGCCCCACCAGGGGGGCACGCCCCCCTGGTTGGGAAGTCCTGCTCTAGAACATTTATGCAAGGTTGGCTTCATTGCGAAGCGAACCGTCACTTTAATCCATGAGCGCCACTTAACTAGAGCGGGAGCCTACTTTGAGAGGAAGCCCAAAACTCGGCGAAGTTTTATCTATCGCTAAGACATTTAGATAAATAGCTCGGAAAGTTTTATTAGAAACCGTAACTAGTGAATTAGCAGTAAGGGAACCTTTCCTTACAGATGTGGCGACACCGTACAAGCGATTAAAGCAGTATGTCAGAAGTCAACGGCTTCTCTAAAGTTTTGCACCAAGAATGTCAAAAAGCTTCATATATTTTTTCACAATGCACACATTACTCAAATATTATATTGGTGAACTAACCTGCCTCCCGGCTTCAGTCCTACGAGAACGTTCATCTCGTTAAAATCTCCATGAATGACGCCCTTCTCCAGCTCATCCACGCGGGGCACCACGGCGTACTTGTATTCCTCTATTACCTGCAAGTTACAATTGAAATCTTATAATATTTTCCATAGAAATGTTCAATACCATTTATGCTATGTTCCAACGTCGTCGCCATTATCATCTTCGTCGTTATCATTACCTCAGCTTTAAAAAGCCCTAATGCTGAACATAGGCCTCCCCTTAAAGCTATACAAGCTTTAGTTAGCTATAGTTGGTGTACCAACAAGACAGTTAAAGATTATCAACATTGACTTACTCGATATAAAGAAGAAACGAAGAGTACTTGATATAAATCTTACGGTGGAGGGAGAGAGGATGGCAGAAAAAGAGATGGATAAGTGTGAAGAATGATATAGAAGAGGACGGAGTGGATGACTCGATTACGAATGACTGAGGTGAATTGAAGGAAAAGACATGCTGTACTAACCAGATACACTAGAAGCAGGACAGCAGAATTATGATGATGCAGCCCCTCTGAAAGTCAATCTTCCTAATAATCCAAATTCGTTTATTTGGGTGTATATGAATCCTCCCAAGACCAAGCCACCCTCACCTGCAAGTGGTGCACCTGCCGATCAACGGACGAGACTCTGGCGAACATAACAGTGCCCGGTAAGCGACAATTGGCTCGCCACCTATTACGTGGGACCAACAATATAATTGGCGTAGTGTGGGCGTATAATATGCCTCTGCCTACCCCTTCGGGGGAACAGGCGTGAATATATATATGTTTATTTACCAAACATGGTAGGAGAACAAACGTGACGAGTTATTTGCCCGATTCTGCCACGCTCATTAGTGCTCCATTATCATCAGCCTATCATCGTCTAGTGCTCTTCAATACACGCCACTGAGCCCAAACTTCAGCTTTTGTCTTCAACCGATGCTAGACATTTTGCGTATGTCATCGGTCCACCCAGTTGAAAGGCGCTATGGAGCTTGCTGAGCTGTAGTCTCCACTGTAGGACATGCCTGGCAGCTCAAGCAGAACTGGATAAAACCATTTTAATATTCCGTGCATGGAAATGAGAAGGCGTAGTGAGTCTGTGTAGAACTAGAGGTCTATGGACTCACCTCTTCCACCAAGTCCAGTTTGTCAGCGTCCTTGACGACGTATTTGAACTTGTCGAGATGAGGCACCGATGACAGCATCCAGATGTGTTGCCGGGAGACCAGCCCCGAGTGGTTGAAGTTCTGCAAATAAATTTAAACCATTCATAGTTTAAAAGTGTGAATTTAGTTAAAAGTGTGTGCCAGAATCATAGCAAGTGGAAGGATGTGATCTCCGCCTATCGCTTAGGGAAAGAGGCGTAACACTTTGTAAATGTGAATAGTTATTATATGTATACTACGGTACTGAAACTTGGTGCCTGAACATCGGTCTTATAAAAACGCTCAATGTCGCTCACCATCTAATGGAGAGAGCTATGCCTGATTGTCTTACCTGGTAGAATTAAGTATAAGGTTATGCGTAGGAAGACTGGAGTGACCGACATAGCTAAGCGGATTCAAAAGCTGAAGTGGCACTGGGTGGAGCTGAGCTGAGCTTAACCGCTGAGCGTTATGGTTCTTCAATAGAAACCGTGAACCAGCAAACGTAGTAGAGAATGGTCTTCTACTCGATAGAACAATGAACAGATCAAGGCGGGTAATCGATGGATGCAGGCGGTTCGAGATTAGCGAGAGAGGGGGAGTGAGATCCGCTCTCTCTCCGGCTACTACGCTGCTGGACGGGCCTTCCTGGCCCGCCCGCAGCGCCAGGGGGGTCTTAGGCGGCGGGGGAACCTACCGTTTAACAATAGACCCCCCGCGAAGTCGGCCACATACGCCGGTGGTCTCATAAGGAGATAGGGGGGGTGCGACACACTGCGCCTATCTGAGGAGGTCCTTCCGGTTCTGATCCGGGGGACGTTGGCCGCGGGCGGGGTGACAGAAGCTTTATACTTTGTCACCGGCCCCCCGCCCCTTTTTCAACAGCGGTGGGCGTCGTCGGAAGATTTTTAATGGGTAGGACTGCTGGCGGTAGCGTCTGCCGCAGTGATTTTAAAATAGAAAGTACAAAGATAACATATTGACTGTTAATAATGGAAATACAATTAAAACTGACTCTACCACTTTTCTTGGCATACGTCAATCAGTGTTCATAGAAAGCTCCATATTAAAGACCATTTATAGTCAGCGTCATCCAAACTAATATTATAAATGCGAAAGGAACTCTGTCTGTCTGTCTGTCTGTCTTTCTGTCTGTTTGTCTTTTCTTTACGCCTAAGCTACTGAACCGGTTTGTTTGAAATTTGGTACAGACATATTTGAAACTTGAGAAAGGACATAGGATAGTTTTTATCCCGAAAATCACGCGGGAGCCGGAATTTCTCAAAAACCCCGCGAGATCTAACTATGTGGGTAAAACCAAAAATCTGCCGGAAGTCACTATTCCACGCGAACGAAGTCGCAGGCAAAAGCTAGTATTATTATGGTTTGTAGAATCCAAAGCATCTCAATGTCGACACACGTCTCTTTTGTCAAGTGCATAAGAGCTAGTTCAAACAAGCCGCGCTGGCTTATCACGGGTGTGTAGTATCTAATCTGATATACTGTGGGGAAATTTGAAAGATGGGAACAAATCTTTCATATTGCAGCAGCAATGTTATATTATCATATCCCGGTTGCCCAGGATCTGCTGACTGGTCTAACCAGAATTGGCTGAATTTCAGTTATTACATGGAGCGAGTGCCGTCTGATCTCTGCATCCCTATTGTTAAACGCTCTGCCAGGATTTTCGATGGCATTGACATTCGACGATCGATATGTCGTGGAGGTCAGTATACCTACACTTCACACCAGAGGTCGTGGGTTCGATTCCAACACAGGACAAATCTTTGTGTGCATGAACATGAATATTTGTTCTGGTCTGGGTGTTTTCCTATGTATATTAAGTATGTATTTACAAAAAAAAAGAAGTAAGTATTTATGTATGTTTATCAGTTGTTTAGTATCCATACCACAAGTTTATAATGATACTTATCTTGAAACTAAATAATTGGTGTAATTGTCAGAAAATAGTTATTTATTTATTTATTGACTTCCTCATAACGACTGCCATAGTTGGTCAAGACAGCCGGGACCAATGGCTTAACGTTCTACCGACAGGAGACGTTTAGATCCTTCAGGTTGGGCAGAACCCGCTTTGGGGGGCCCCGGTCTATTCCAACTTGGGAGCCAAACGTGGGAAGTGCTCGACGAAGTTCCACTAACTGTCGAGGACAAGTCCCAGAGGTGCGTGGCGTCCTGCAGTTATAATTTATTAAGCCGCCTAAAATAATAATAAATAAAATAATAAAATAAATATTCTCTTACAATCACACCAATTATTTAGTTCCAAGATAAGTATCATTAAGAACTTGTGTTATGGATACCAAATAACGGATAAACATACTTAAACACTTTTTTTTTGTAAATACATACTTAACAGCTTAAACGCCCTGCCGAGAATACTAGTTTGCTCTATGGGCCATGGCAGCCACCATATGTCCGACAACCCTTTTGTTATTTTTCAATAAGCCCATTGATAAAACAAACTGGCAGATAAACGGTGTCTGCCATGGCGTTTAACGTGTTAAGATACATAGGAGAACACCCAGACCAGAACAAATATTCATGATCATGCACATAAAGATTTGTCCTGTGTGGGAATTGAACCCACGACCTCTCGAGTGAAGTGCAGGTATACTGACCTCCACGCCATATCGGTCGTCAAAAGAAGAAAAGAAAAGAACTTAAATCTTGGCCAAATATTAACAAACAAATCTAATTTATATGGGGGGTGTATTGGGATCCTACTAGGAGCCCAAGACAACCTCACCTGCAAGTGCCGATCAACGGACGAGTTCTGGCGAACACTAAAGCTGCCGGCAATAGGCTCGCCACTGGCGAAATATGGGCGTATAACAAATACTGATATTGCATGCTTAATGGAACAGTGACTTAACTCAAAAACGACGATTTTTGAGACATCACAAAATAAGGTTTTCTAAAGAATACTTGTCCTACTTGTTAGCGCATTAAATTGTTACTGATTTATTAATTAGTAATTCTGCTTGTGTTTCGAACGTTTGATTAACATTGATTCGATCTCAGTAAGAAATAGAAAGACTGTATAAGTACGTAACTCAAACCTCTATTAATGGGTCGATGTTCCTAAGCATGCGATGTATTTTACAATATTATAAGACTGTTTTGATTACCAACCATTGCTGCTTTTATTCAAGATCACTGCACATGTATGCATACTAACCGTTCAATAGTTAGTATTGTATAGTACTGTTCCAGTTTTAAATTATTACAGATTTTGAGTATATTATTGCAGGGGCAGACGAGTCATCATGCATATACATAGTAAAACATCAGAGTAAATATCATCTGAATATTGCCTAAAAGACCTTGAAAACAATTATTATTAACGGCTGCATTGTTGCCTGCGTGTTACGGGTTGCCGTGACTGACCGTGGTGTATATCATTTAGCCACTTTGTCTGTCTGTATGTGAATTATAGTAAATAGTAACTGAGCTGATATCATTGTATGATGAAATATTTTAAAACCAATGTACCATTTTTTTACATATTACAACGATTGTTTTTTGTAAGCAATTAAAGATTTTACACTTTTTGACTGAAATATCCCGAATATGTCACAATCATGCTGTGTACACTAATGTCGATTATTATCCATTAGTATTGTTGTGTGTCTGTATACCTGTTCAGGATGACTCCAAAAAGGTGTCCAAAAAGTAGATGGAACATCCTATGGGGCACCCGAATCACCACTAATCTGTCCGCGATTTTTCATAGTTTTGTAGTTAAGGTTTTTTTTCTAAGTTTTGGCCTGAACCACATAAAAGTATGAGATTTTTTTTAAATTTTGCAGCTGAATCTTTGTAAGATGAACTTTTTACAAAGATCTTTTATCATTAACATTAGCTTTGTTACTTTAACAAAAAATATACCGTGTAAAGTGAAAAAATAACTCAACTTTAAATTAAAAATTAAAACAGGTGACTTTATAGTATAACTAGCGACCCGCCCCAGCTTCGCACGGGTGGTATGCTAATATGAATAGTTACGTATATTACATAATTACAGAATGTCTCTATATAGGCCGCGAATACCTACCACCGCCGCAACCATAATTTTTCGATTTAGCGTAAGTTTATTCGTTTGATATCTTGTAAAGTACAGATCGAAATTACATGATGTAGTAGACAAATTTAATCTATGTCTAATGTCTAAGCTTACTAATATGTTTATTTAGATATTAATTAATGTTATACATACTTAAAATGGCTTCGTTAATAAGCCATTATTTTTAGTAAAAAGTAAAAGATAAAATTGGTTATTGTGTGGTATTCTTGAGAGATAGACATATACCATCGCGAACTTTTTTGAAGAATTTTGTAAGTTGTACAATATTGTAGTACATCATTTTGACTAATCTCGTAGGGTTTGGCCAGCGTTTGCAATATAAGCGCAAAAAAGTGAGTTGATTTATGATTTACGACATCACATTAGAAATCTCAAAAATTGACAGTGTTCCACTACTATATTATGCATGTATTATACATATAAACCTTCCTCTTGAATCACTATCTATTGGAAAAAACCGCATCAAAATCCGTTGCGTAGTTTCAAAGATTTAAGCGCACATAGGGATATAGGGACAGAAAAGGCGACTTTGTTTTATACTATGTAGTGATGACCGCGAACCGGTAAACGTAGTAGAAGGCAGCCTGGGTGATCTGGTCAATGCGGCGGGAAGCCGATGGATGAAGACGACTTAGGACGTCATATGGCTGAGATGATGATGATGATGATCTTTAAGGTTCCAAAGCAAATCTCAAAACAATAAAAGTAATACTTAATTGGCTACTTTGGCAAAAATCGGAAATGGAAAATTGTTAAACTTTGCCATCTTAACTTTATACTTGTTTCTGAGGTGTATTAAATAAATTCTTCACCTTGAATTGCATGTGTCCGTTCTCATTAGAAATCGCTGGCCCCTTACCTGCAGCTTGTTATCCAGATTAGCCACGAACTCCCCGAGTTGGTACAGCAGCGGCTCTGATGAAGGAATAGTCTTCAGCAGCTCCCCTGGGAGGAACTCCAGCAGGCGGACGGCGTGCTTCCTGTCTCCGATGGTCTCCAGGGAATACATTTGGCCGTACACGTTGCGGATTGGCTTCGGGCACTTTACCGAGTTGGCAACTGAAACATACATGCATCATCATAATCAAAACAGTTTCCTTTGGTGTACAATTAGGTCTTAAAAATAACATTTTGTCCTCAAATGAACCCTGCAATTTATATTTGTATTTGGGACATGGGCGGATCCAGGGGGGGGGGGTCATGGGGGTCATGACCCACCCCCGGGCTGGTTAAAGGACTTAGGAGGACCACTATATGAACGTAATGATTTTATTTATATTTTTGTCACCATATAAATTTTACCATACTTTTAAGATGATAAATTTGGATGAAAAAAAAAATTATTGTTGGACATAATTATACTGTATAAATTTATAAAAATTAACAGTAACAATAGTCAGGTGGGCAAATTGTATATGACTATTAGAAGAAAATACTTTTTAAAGGTAAGAAAAAAAACAAACCTCAACCTAACCCAAAAATAGAAGTAAGCTGCGTTTCAAAGTATGCTTTATAAAAATATGGCAAATGATAATATAAATTTAAATGATTATGGCTTTTATAATTATGCCTTTCAACAATTCGGCATTATTATGGTTATGCGTTATGTTATGAAAAAGGATATTATGCTTTTGAATCTTTACGCCATATTTATTATGATGTAAGTATGTCTTTTTAAATTATGGCAATAAATCGTATGCGTTTCGAAGTGGCACCCGCCAAGACATACTAAATATTAAAGAAATAATTTCATAACTACAGTGGAGTCCCGGTAGTCCGACAAACGTTTAGCAGGGCAGTGTCGGACTACCTAATGTGACGCAATATGTAGTTCGCTCCTTTTTTTGTAAACTTTACTTTGTAACCCGACAAAAAAATAATAAAAAAAATTAAATTATATCTGAACAGGCTTGTACCTTCTAGTTGCAACTAGTTTAATCATGTTCTTAGTGAAACTTTTCCAAAATATGTTTTGGTATCAACATTCAACAGAGATGGGCATGTCGGATTACAGGGGGTGCCGATTAAGACAGGGCCGTATTATTAAGGGTCTGCTGTATATACTTACTAAGAAAATTCATAATTTCATTCTGAGCCTCCACCACGTTGACATTTTGCGAATCCATCGAGTTCATGATCTTCAGGACGTATCCATGAGGATTGTGATGAGTGATCAGTGGGTTCTTCACGTTAGGGTCCTCAATAATCTTATAGTTCTTGTCATCATAGCCGTTCAGCTCCGTTAGCTCCTGGACTGAGATCCCGTAGAGCCTTTCGGCCAGGAGCTTGACCTGTTCGTGGTCAATGGTGGGCTTTATGAACACACCTGGCTCCAGAGGTCCTTGGACGTTGTCAGTCATGATTGCTTATTCTGTTGGGGACAAATAATAGTATTAAACTATATTGCTACGATATCGGTTGGACGATAAAACTAACTTATAAATCGTCATATACGTATCATACATACGACGACCGATATGGCGTGGAGGTCAGTATACCGGCACTTCACTCGAGAGGTCGTGGGTTCGATTCCCACACAGGACAAATATTTGTGTGCATGAACATGAATATTTGTTCTGGTCTGGGTGTTCTCCTATGTATCTTAAGTATGTATTTACAAAAAAAAAAAGTATTTATGTATGTTTATCCGTTATTTAGTATCCATAACACAAGTTCTTAGTGATACTTATCTTGGAACTAAATAATTGGTGTGATTGTAAGAGAATACACGCCTGTTTCCCCGAAGGAAGAAATGAGAACAAAAAAGTAGTAGAAAAAGGAACGATTTGTATTTTAAGTGAACTTTAATGTTTTTTATGAGAAATAAACTCTGTGAACCTAAAGATTGGCTTCATTCCGATGAATGTCACTTGAATCTAGAAACGCCAATTTGAATTGTTTTTCCATTCTGTTTATATAAATTTGACGAATCAAAACGGTCCTGACATAATTTGAAAAAAGGCGAGATCCGATTCTTGAGACATTCCTCTCAATCTCGTTGCCTTTTGGAAGCCTCATTAGAGTCACCGACAGACTGACTGACAGACGGACAATCCCTTCCCCCTTTAGCATCACCACAGGTTGACTGACAGATCCTCCTCGATAAGAGTCATCGACAGACTGAAAAATCTTAGGACAAAAACCACAACAGGCAGATAAACAGACAAACCTTGACAAATTCTGTCAAAGAATCCATTTTCTTTTATTTCTTGGATATGGTACAGCCTATATCTCTTCTATGTTGTCAAAAAAAAAAATATTTACATTCCATTTTGTTTGTAAAATAATTTACGAATCTAAATGATCGTGTTGATCTTAAAAATTAGTAGATCGTGTTTATTTTATTTACATATACATACAACAAATAACAGTATATACCCATACTAAAAGTTTATTGAACTCTTAGTCCATTGGTTTCTATTAAATTGCATTGTATAGCTATGTTCGGGGAAACAACTAGGTATAATACGTACAAGTACTTTTCTATTCTCTTAGTCTTAAGTGATCTTTATAATAAGTCTTGTATTTGATGTAACACGTCTTTTATCCTGTTTTGCTTATTACACACAAATTTGAATTACAATCTAGATTCTGTACCTTAGTTCTTAAGATTTATATTTGTAAAATTGTAATTTGTCGTGTGTATTAATTAATAAATAAATAAATCGGCGTGATATTATATACTATGCATGTATGTATCAAATAACTTAGTAACACTTGGTTTATTTTTAATAAATAAATATTTCAGACACTTACACCAATTATTTAGTTCCAAGATAAGTATCATTAAGAACTTGTGTTATGAATACTAAATAACGGATAAACATACATAAATACTTTTTTTTGTAAATACATACTTAATATACATAGAAAAACACCCAGACCAGAACAAATATTCATATTTATACTCACAAATATTTGTCCTGTGTGGGAATCGAACCCACGACCTTAGGAGTGGAATGCGGTTATACTCGCCACCACGCCATGTCGGTCGTCGTTTGTATATATATTGGATAAGTGGTTTTTTATAAAGGTTTTGAATATATATTACATAAAGTATGATACTTGGAGCATCTTAATGATTGTCAAGAAGCTAAAATTGATAAGGTATAAACTTACCTACCAAAAACACGAGAATTTACTAAACATCTAAATAATACAGTCACGAAAACTGTACATGAATTTCATGTTCGAGCTAAACTTACTAAATACTCTATTGACTCTACTAAAAATATGTTTTCGACTCAGTGGCGCTGCCAGGCGGACGCGCGGGTAAACTAGCGTCACATGATTTTTCTCACTATAGCTTGCCGGCATTGTTAGTCAGTAAATTGTATGTTTTTAACAAATCTACTGATTTACTTATTATTATAACATTAAAGAACATTTCAAAAGGACTAGGTGTTATTACAGTGGTGTGTATTATAGAAAATAATTAAGAATGTTATTTTTTTATATAAAGTTTGTTTTAATGTGAAATAGTATAAGATCTTAATAGTATTAAATCTTGAAAAACAATTATAATTAATATTCACGAAAAGTTTAATTTCATATGTTATTGCTATACTTACATAATATGACAAATGGCACCTTTGCGATATTTTAGACACAAAATAACCCACTTATTACAAATAAACTCACTAACTTTGAACTTTAAAATTACATAAAAATATTGAAAAACACCTAAATTCATAAAAATTACATAAACACCATAGACTAAACATAGACATGTCAGGACGACACTGTAAAATGTATTTATATCTAAAAAGTTTTTATGTAAACAGAATAAATGCAAAAGAATGCCAGAATACGTACTGTTAAAAAAATATTAGTATATATTTGTACATTAAATGAAGAAACAATTCACTTTTTCTAGAGTTTTCTAGAACAGTAAAAAAAGGTTTTCTTAAGAAAAGACCAACTTGTAAAATTAATAAAAGTATTTTTATTCTTAGATAGACCTAATATCGGATTAAGTTTTCCTAGATATGTACCTAATTCTGCGTTAAACAGCATAGGTAACCAGACACAATAAAAAACCTTTTGTAAAGCCTATTAAAGAGAAAAAATTTAGAAAGGAATATTTTTAATTGCAGATCAGAAACACTAACATCTTATAGGGGCTGAGTTAGTATTTCTGATGTTAATTAGGGTTAGTTTGTGTTGGCAATTTTTTTTTTGATACGGTAAATAAAAGCTATTAAAAAATATTTGTTGGAAAGACATACCTTATTCCGGGGCACGTCCTGCACTTGCTCGCTGATATCGCGACTGACTCGGGCCGACGAACTGCTATTGTCATTGCTGTCACTGTCATCTCGCCATTCTCCGCGATGATAAGATAATATCAGGACACACTAGCTTGGGGACGTGACTTTGTTTGCGCAGCTAGTACTTTGAATTTTTAGACATGTCACTAACTTACTAATAATTATTACAGATATAAATTCAAAATTTTGAGAATATGTATTCATATAATAATAAATAAACATTTTCTAACAATTACACCAATTATTTAGTTCCAAGATAAGTATCATTAAGAACTTGTGTTATGAATACTAAAGGACGGATAAACATACTTACATGCTTTTTTTTTGTATATACATACTTAAAATACATAGAAAATTATGATGATGATGATGGTGATGATGATGATTATGAGTAGGCAAGTAGTAAAAAGTAGGTACCTACTGATCGTATTAGGATGAAATTTGGCACAGATGTAGTTTATAACCTGGATTAAAACATAGGATACTTTTTATCCTGGTATTACCAAAGAAACGGAGACCACGCGGATGCCAACGCAGGGCTCTTGATGCTTAAAAAATATCTTTGTAAAGTTCATTTAAAATCCATTTAGTCGTTCTTGCGTGACAGAGTAACAGAAATCCGTTTATGATATGAGTAAAAACTAGCAACACGTCCTTCCTTTAGTAGCTATATTGATTATATAAACAAATAAATCGAGGGTTCCGTGCTCAAACCCGATAAGTGACAACATCAGATACATAATTTCTGCCGCTTTTTCTTGTGATATTATCAGATAAGTCGATTTCAGAAAAGAAGACTGAAAACTGTGGACTTCATAATCCAATGAGTAAACCTTTTAAGTTTAATTTTTTTTAATTAACCGATAAATTCTTTTAAGTACTATTTTAAGCCCAAAAACACTTATTGGGTTTGAGCACGGAACCCTCGAAATGTTTTCTAACAATTACACCAATTATTTAGTTCCAAGATAAGTTTCACTAAGAATTTTTTTTATAGACTTTAAATAATGAACAAATATACATCAATACTTTTTTTTGTAAATATATACTTCATATAGGGATAAGTAAAAAAAAATATGAAGAAATAAATATGGTCTTTGAGGCCAGAGGAAACAGTCTAGGTACGACTTTTCCAGATGTGAAGCTTTGTGGCACAGCGTTGTGTAAAGTGCACAAAGTTAAATATCTAGGACACATACTGACCTCTGACCTCAGAGACAATGAGGACATAGAGAGGGAACGGAGGGCGCTGTCAGTGAGGGCGAGCATGATAGCGCGCAGGTTTGCACGTTGTTCAACACAAGTGAAAATCTCTTCAGAGCGTACTGTACTTCCTTCTACACCTGAAGCCTGTGGGCTGTATATACCCAAAAATCTTTTAGTACCCTCCGAGTCCAATACAATAATGCCTTTAGAGTGCTGATGGGGCTGCCACGTTTCTGTAGTGCATCTGGGATGTTCGCACAAACCTATGTTGATTGCTTTTATACAACAATGCGCAAGAGATGCGCATCCCTGGTGCGCAGGGTGCGTGGCAGCGTCAACGGTACCTTAGGCATGATCGCTAGTCGTCTAGATTGTGTGTATATAAATCATTGCTGTACAATTTCGAGTGGAAATGTACAGTCTTGATTGGTATTGTGTTGTTGTTATTGTGATTATTAGTGTGTACTAACGGTAGATTAAGTAAATTGTTACTAACAAAATGGACTATGGTTCGAAATAAAATGATTTTATTTATTTAAATATCAGCAGCGCCATCGTGCGTACTAGCTAGAACTGCTATCACCAACCCCCATGCCCAGCGTGCTGATTATGAGCAAATAAAATGTTATCTATTGGGGATGCTAATGTTTAAATATTCACTGTGTGTGTTTTGTATTGTTAATTTAAATTAGAGTTGATTGATAATTTCAAAGAGCATAGCCTGTGAGTTTCTTGTCAGTTCTTCCCACAGAGCGGGGGCTCGGAACTGGCACTTAGATTCACTTACACTTACACTTTTTGGCATATAAGTGAATCTAAGCTTCGTGATTTCATTGTAGTTTAGTTTTTTTTTATTTTTTATATTTTGTTTTGGCATTTTCAAGTGCTATATAATAGTTTATAAAATAAAGAACTTTTTACTTTCAGCAGTGGACTTTATAAGACTGACATGATGATGTTATCAACAAAGAATTTTTTAAATCGCTACTGTATTTTTGGAGCTTATTCAAAGCAAACAAACAGACAATCAAACCTCTGTACTCTTTATAATATGTAAGAATGAATTATGAAAAGGGACCTTGTTACGTGTGCGCCATGGCAATAGATATTCACTGTGTCACATACATTTAAGGAGCAAGTTCATTGAGCCTGCGTTGAGTCTAACTAATTTGTTAAGTATTGTTAGGGTAATGGTTCTGTTAAAATTGTTATTTGGGTTTCCACTGGATACATTTGGCACTGATTTTGAACTGATGACGCACACAATCATAATTACACACCTACTTATATCAATAACATACTAGTTTTATGTTGTTAACAAATTGCATTTACGCACTGCCTCCTGGCCAAAGGGGGTCCAAGAGGGTGTGTGGCTCTCACCACCGGTAGACGCGACTGCCAGCAGTAATACTCACTAAAAATCTTTCGACGACGCCTGCCGCTTGTTGAGAAAGGGGCGGAGGGCCAGTGCCTGGGTTTTTAGCGTCTGGCATCCTACCTGCAGCTAATGTCCCCCGGAACCTTACGCGCGCCTCCTACCTCCTTTTGCTACCATAGGTCTTTCTTAGTTTCCCCCGGTAGTCAGTACTAAGGGCACCCAGAGTCGCCGATTTCTGGGTGCCTTTTCCCCAGCGGTTCCCCCGCCCTTTCGGAAGGTACTCAGATAAAATGTGTATGGAGCCAACGAGAGTAGAGCCAGAGTAGAGTGTATGCAAAAAATTAAATTATTTTGGTAAATAAACTCCTGGTTTATTCATTAATATTATGATTTGTGTACACACATAAAATAACATTTCATTAAATGATTACTAAGGTACAATAGTGTTGCTTATTTCCAAAAGATATTTCTTCCAGCAGACCAGTTGGTGGAAATGTTATTTATGACTTGTAAGGTGCGTTCACTAAAACAAACAAACACAAGCATTATTCTTACAGTTACGAATAAAAGAATCCAAATTGTAATAATTTTACGATCGAGATAAATAGTGCTCTTTAAAACGCTTTTTTAAAATGCCTGAGCGCCGCTTATGCTACATTACATACTTACCTACATTCTTAAACATATAATATATAATTGAATAGTTAAATACATTTAATATTATTAGTAAAAACATAATATATGTTCATTGATTTTTATGGTTGTTTAATTTCTAATGTTTTAATTTCTATATATAGGTAAAATAAGGAAGAAATGTATTCCTATTTTAAATTGTGATACCCTTGCAGGGTTAATTTGAGGACAAAATATTATTTTTAAGACCTAATTGTACACCAAATGAAACAATAAAGAATTATGATTATGAATATGCTTTGTGGCAAGGCATTCCACAGTTTGACCGCTTGTACAGATGAGAAGAAAGAGTGCAAGTCAGATTTGTGGGCTGGGAAACAAGAATTTAATCCTTAATAGGAACATGGTCAATATATTGCCACAATAAAATTAACCTTATAACAATAATAATAATAAAATATTTATTTCGAATTAACATCCATAAAAGTTTTGTAAAAAATATTCTATCTTAACTAATATAATATAACATACCGATGGTTACTTCACCGTATGTAGATGCACCCAACGCTCTAGCAGCGGCGAGTCCCACCGGTCCGCCAATACGCACAGGATGCTGTTACTAACTAAGAAAGATCCTTTCAAGCAACATGGCGCAACGTTTACGCATTATTCTTATTATTCCGTTAACTGGATAATATTAACTACTTTTTTATCTTGCTTTGCGTTTAGGAGTGAACAATAAGGGTCTTATTACAAAACTACAATCAAAAGTTAAACCAGGTGAAAACGATTACTGTCACTGTCTTTATTTTATCACATAACACTTAATATCTTGTGTTCTAAGCCCGTAAAAATTTTAGTCATTATAAGTAAAAAGTAGTGTTATAAAATTCTCTACAAGGGACTTCTTGGCGGGAAAGTGAAGTGTCATGTCTGCAGTTTTGTTTTATTTTCTAAAATTTGTGATATTTCTAACATTAGTGTGTAATAACGGTGGATTATTAACCGTTAAGTGTTTGTGAACATACATGAGTGTTGGTAAATCAAACAAAACAGTGCAACATCACTTTTCAAATTTTCTCTTAAGTAGTCCATGTGAGATCTCAGTATAGTCCCACATCTTTACTGAGGACTCAAGGGGCTTAGGGGAGGGTATCTCATTTACCATTTATCATCTTTATCACCTCTCATTCTCATTTACTATGAATTATATATTATTTATATATCACTTACTTGACACCGGCTAAATGTGCTAGACGCACGAAGCCATTATTTAAAATAAAGAAAGAAAAATTCTCTACAATTCTATTTCTATAACGATACAATACGTAATAGTGAAGCAGCCATCAATCATTTTCAATCGTATAGACCGGCGACAAAAGGGACTCGATAAAAACATCCTGTCTCAAAATATCCTTCTTACCTTTCCTCCTAATAGCCTTATACGAATATTTTAAACTAGTCTCTGTCCATGATCCGAATACTTTAGGACATCTCACCCGGCGCTTCTAGCCCTAAACTGAGTAAAGTTTATATTTTGTAACGGTTAAAATATTAATAAGAAATTTCCAATTAAGTACGCCATTTATTTAGTTACAAGAGAAATGTCATTAAAAATTTCTGTCATGAATACTATATGACTGATAAACAAACTTACATACCTACATTCATTCACGCCTGTTTCGCCGAAGGGGTACGCAGAGGCATATTATACGCCCACGCTTCGCCTATTATATAGTTGGTCCCACGTAATAGGTGGCGAGCCTATTACCGCTTGCCTAGCACTGTTATGTTCGCCAGAGCCTCGTCCGTTTATCGGCAGGTGCACTACTTGCAGGTGTGGTTGGCTTGGGCTCCTTAGGTCTTGGTATATACACCCTACATACCTTATTATAAAGACTAAAAGTAGAATGGTAATTATCTCAGCCCACTACTGGGCACGGGCCTCCTTTCCACCAAGGTGCGAGGTATTCAGCTCTAATTCTACCACAAGGACCCAGTGAGTATTGGCGTTGGCAAAGTGGTGCACCTCATTTGCAGGTGAGGTTGACTAGGGCTCCTTAGGTCTTGGTAGGATCCCTATCAACAAACATAAATAGTTTTATTTCGTAAACATATACGTAATGTACTTGAGAAACACCCAGAATTCTAGTCTGGGTGTTGCCTAAGTACATTAGGTCAGCCTTATAAATTCAACTGCAGATATTTGCTCATAATCAGCACGCTGGGCAGGCGGGTTTGTGATCGCAGTTCCAGCCAGTACGCAGGATGACGCTGCTACCCATCATCCGAAAAGATTTTTATTCGTAGAATCTTACAACTCCCCGTGAGATGAGAGGGGGTGGCACTATTCTGGGCCCCAACCAAATATCATGAACTTTTATTAATCTAAACGCACACAAATATCTGTCATGTCTGAGAATCAAACCCACGAGGTCATACCTGCACTCCGCTCTTGAGGTCGAGGGTTCGATTCCAATGCAGGACATATCTTTGTGTGCGTGAATATGAATATTTTTTCTGGTCTGAGTGTTCATGAAATATGTATTAACAAAAAAAAAGTATGTCAATATATTCAAGTTCTTAATGATATCTTAGAACTGAATAATTTGAGTAGTTGTTAGAAATTGTTTATTTATTCTATTAATTATTTATTTATTGAGAAAACAAAGTCTACGTATTTTTAGGGTTATTTATAGAGACAAAAGTGGAAAATACTTTCTACGTAAGATTGATGGACATGTTGATAACGGCACAGAGTGCAATGATCTAAATAGATTTGTCTAGATATCTACAGATAACAGTTGTTGTTCCACACTTCACTCCATGATTGATTATTACACATTAAAAGTTTATAAAAGTTTTTTTTAAAAAAAACGACTTCTGTCAACTGGTTGTTCGTCGTCTAGATTACTCTAGATCATCAAGCTCTGGAACTGACGACCGATATGGCGTTGCACCTGCACTTCACTCCAGAGGTTGTGGGTTCGATTCCCACACAGGACAAATCTTTGTGTGCATGAACATGAATATTTGTTCTGGTCTGGGTGTTTTCCTATGTATATTAAGTATGTATTTACAAAAAAAAGTATTTAAGTATGTTTATCCGTTGTTTAGTATCCATAACACAAGTTCTTAATGATTCTTATCTTGGAACTAAATAATTGGTGTAATTGTGTGAAAATAATCATTTATTTATTTAATTTGCTGCCGGCTCATGTGTTTCCTAGAGTCTATAATCTGGGGTCTTTTAAACGGGGCGTAAAACGGCATTTTATAAGGCTGTCGTGAGTGGGTGCACTTCTTATCGTGCTTACTTCACTGTATGAAGTGCCTTAATTTTTTTGGACTGCATCGACTGCTTACCATCAGGCAGTGTGCAGTCATTATGACGCGTCACATTAATAAAAAAAATATTTTGACAATCTCTTTCTTACTTTTTCAAGCCACATAATCTGCAGATCTTGTACTATGGGCCTAGACAACGGATAAACATACATAAATACTTTTTATGTTAATCCATATTTATAATAGACTGCAGGTTTCCACGGGGTAACGAATAGTACCCTCGTTCACTCCTTGATTAATGAGCTTTCTGCTGATGTAACAAGGTATACATACATACATTCATTCACGCCTGTTTCCCCGAAGGGGTACGCAGAGGTATATTATACGCCCACACTTCGCCAATTATATAGTTGGTCTTACGTAAGTTGGTGGCGAGCCTGTTGCCGCTTATCGAGCACTGTTTTGTTGCCAGAGCCTCGTCCGTTGATCGGAAGGTGCACCACTTGCAGGTGAGGTTGGCTTGGGCTCCTTAGGTCTTGATGGATCCTGATATAAAATAAGGTATATCAATCGTCAAATCAACCAAGTCCCGTCCAAATCGTGTCAGCCGTTTCAGAGATTATCCGGAATCAACCAACAGACAGACAAAACCCTGTAAAAAAACTATATATAACTGACTACCGCGTAATACATACTTAGTCATTTAGTACAAAGAGGTTTTTTAATATAAAAAAACGGACATAATTTTATTTTACTAATTTAATTTTACTGTATGGATTTGTATGAATGTTTTATGTATAAGATCGGCCCTGTGTTAGCACCCTTAAAAATTCTTACCACCCTACATCTTGCCCGAGGATATCGTAGAAGGCGACTAATGGACTACGGAGTTATGCGCGTACGGTGAATTTGAAAATAAACTTTCTGCCGCGTAGCCTTGCGTTATGGCGAGGTTTACCAAGAAATTACAGCACGGGGCTCGTCTCAAGGCGTGACGGTTTCTGCTGTGCCTCTGGTGTTCCAAGCTTCTATAGGCTGCGTGAATAAAAATAATTATTTATTTATTATTAGACGTAAAATTATTATGTTGAATAAATTGAATAATGCCGTGGCTAAGATAAAATGGTATTGAAGCAAACATGTATAGTTTTATCGTGTAGGAATCGAACTCGCATAAGTCGTACTAACCTTCAGGTCGACAAATCACCCAATAAATCACTTGATTATAACCACCTTGGGTCGTTGAAAAAGTTTAAATTTCTGTTTCCGATGCTTTATAAGCTGCAAATAATGCCCCGCGGAGTATTGCTGTTATATTTGGGCAGGAGCGCCTGAATACCAACTCGGAGCCCCTTGAGTCCTCAGTAAAGATGTGGGACTATACTGAGATCTCACGTGGACTTCTTGAGAGAATGTGAAAAGTGATGTTGCACTGCTTTGTTTCATTTACCAACACTCATGTATATTCACAAACACTTAACGGTTAATAATCCACCGTTATTACACATTAATGTTAGAAATATCACAAATTTTGCCCATTTGTCCATGGAGTAACAAGGTACCAGTCGTTCGCAGCACCTCAGGTGAAGCTCCCCAGGTCGGCCTCCTCAGCTTTCGCAACAGGCTGTTGTGAGCGGCGACCTTCTGCCTGATGTTCTCGCAGTTTTTTCTGAAAGAGAGCGACCTGTCCAGAGTAACATCCAGATATTTTGGGTGCTTACAATGGGTATCCTTGCCACTATAGATAGTTTACTCCACGATGACGCATGAATTGAGCAATATTGAACTCTATAGATTGGTGTAAAGAACTATCTATAGATGTTAAAGGCTCAACTCGCCTCTCTGTTGCGCAGATGAAAGACGCACGACTGTGTTTTAAAGGGTTTTAGTTTTAGGGCGTTACTAAGGTAATAGTTACTCAGACCCTCGAGTGCATTATTTAGGTTTACCTCAACCTCCTCCTCCTCCTGTGATGTCAGCGCCAGGTCATCAGCGTACGGGAAACGGGTTGTTTTAGGGCTGGATGGTTGATCGTTGGTGTAGATGTAAAAAAGTAACGGAGCCAAGACACTACCTTGAAGTAAGCCATTTTATTGGGCCCGCTTACAACTTTAATCGGTCCTAAGGTGTACTTTGTACGTGTATTTATATTATTTTATTATTTACATATTTTATAACATCATCATCATCTCAGCCCATAAACGTCCCACTACTGAGCACGATCCTCCTCTCACATACCAAGGTGCGAGGGTATTGGGTCATACTCCACCACGCGGACCCAGTGTGGATTGGCGGAGGCAGGTGAATGGTGTCCTGCTGTTCGAATTTTTCAAGCCGCCCAATTAAGCCTCTAACATGGCTTAACGACTACCACATTTAGTGACAACCGTGACCAACGGCTTACGTGCCTTCCGAAGCACGGAAGCGCTCGATATTAAATGCCACACAAACGGTCACTCATCCAGGGACTGACCCCTGTAAGCTCTGCTTTACTTCGGTGATCGTTTCCGACCACCAAGCACCGCGGAGCTACGAGCACTTCATAATTGGTGTAATTATTAGAAATTATTTATGTATTTTATTGCTACTCAGCTGCGCCCGCGTTTTAGAGCGTCTTACTCCTTCCTGCTAGACTATTGCAATCAAACCGCCCCGACATAGAAGTACCAATATCTGTTTTTGACATTTTAACAAAAGTTCACAATCACAGTTCATTTTAATAAAATGTTTACTCTAATAAGGTGCACTTATCTTGAATAGTACATACAGATATATAATTTAAAACACAATAAGCTAAACCCTTTCGACTCACTATAAGGCGAGTTAAGCCGCCCCCGCGGGTGACCGCGTGTTCTCGCTTTATTTTCCAATTAGAAAGCTATTCGAGCGACTCCCGTGTCGCGTGTCTCGGCTTAGCGCCGGGATGTGGCGGGCTCGGCGGAAAATTGATTATTGCCAGACGTTTTGGGCTCATGGGGACATTTAAATAAATTTTATTGGTTCTTATTAACTACTACTAAATATGAAGTTATATTATGTTCTCAGCTAAGACGAATGTCTATCCTTTCGTAGGACAGTAAAAATATTACTTATTGCACAAAAAACAAACAATAACAAAAAAAAGCCTTATGTGAATAAGACGATGTACAAAGGTGGACTTATTTATACTACTTATTTATTTATACAGAGAGTTCATGAAACTATTTCAGTGGTTTTTAATGCTATCCGCTTTATCGTTTTAACTTATTTGATGTATATGTTTATGTTTTCGAATATCGCAACTTTACTATTAAGTAACTGAAGTAACTTTGTAACAAATTTTGTAACTTTAATTTTTATTTTGTAAATTGTAACAGATATTTTGATGCTTTTATTTTGTAAATGTCTAAAAAATATAATGTACATGTTTAGTGTAATATTGAACTCGCAGACAAACCTAAGAATAGGTTTTGCGAGACCATTTTTATTAATTTCAATGCATTTACCTAATAAATAATAATAATATCAGCAGGTGTAGATGGTTATATAACTTTCGGTATTAGAAGTTTTTCAACCTACAATCTTAGCTAGGAACATATCATCAGAGGCGAACAAGAACTACCAACATTTATCACTAACGGATTAATAAATTTATTTTTATTTATTTTATTTAGGATCACCAGTATCTGTTTACACTATTACTTAAAAATAATTACACAAATATTATTAAAATTATCTGAGTGAAACAAACAATTAAGGTGAACACCACATGCAATGAGAAAGAAATTACTTAAAACAACTCAACAAAAAACTTATAAAAGAAAAGAGAAAACAGTTAACAACTTACAATAAAAATAAAATAAAATACATGTACAAAAAAACTTAAACTTAAGGGATGAAACATGCAATCATATCGTACATACAAAAATATAACTACTCATTTCCCCAATGCTTGTACAATTTTCTTTTGAGCTCAGCAAGTGAGTCAGCACAGATGTCTAAATCTTTATGTTTGTTAAGAAGCTTACAAAGCCTCGGTACGAGGGATTTGGCACCTAGAACTGATCTGCGTACAGGTGGACAGAGTGGAGCTATAGGGGTTCGAGGGTATCTTGTTGGAACACGAAACATAAATCTCTTGAGCAATTCAGGACAGTTAAAATGATTCTTAAGATTTTGAGCAAAAATGTGAAGTCAAGCAACGTCCTGCGGGTTTCAAGGGAGAGCATATTAAAGAAGGTCAATCTAAGTTTATATGAGCGCGATTTCTTCACAATGTTATAAAACATATATGCTGCTTATAATCTGCTGATTAACATATATGCTGCCTAAAAGTAATTATACAACAATCCCCTTACAGTACTGACTAATCACATGTCTCCCTACTCCATCAAACAAACTGATCACTTAATTATTTACACAAAGCATTTATATTATCACATCCGAGCATTATCCCGGTTGGCCTATTATTAAGCTTGGGGCCCAGGGTCTGCTCACTGGTTTAACCAGATTTGGTTGAATTTCAGTTATTACATGGAGCGACAGCCGTCTAACCTCCGCAACCCAGATAGAAACATTATTCTATGGTTAAGCCAGTTAATTACGCATAGCATTAACAAACATTAACAAAACAACAACATATCTACTATCAGAAGAACAGCAAGGGTGTAGGCAGAACCATAAAGGATGTTAAGAACAGCTAGTTATAGATTCTACAATATTCAAACACGCTAACAATAACAAACGTAACTTGCATAAATATCTTATATACCGATTTTAGAAAAGCATTTGACAGCATTCCTCATTTCTGGTTTTTAAAAAGTCTCCATAGTTATAAAATCACTCCTAAAAATATAAATGTTCTTAAAAATGCTATGTCCGATTGGGAAACAGAATTACACCTATCTAATGGCAGAGACGTGATCACTACGGACGATATAACCATCGGGAATGGCATTTTTCAAGGAGATTCTCTAAGCCCGATATAGTTCTGACTCGCTCTTAAGCCACTATAAATCTGCTTCACAACACTACCAATGGGTACAAATAAAAACTAACGCATCAAGTACACATATGCTGTACATGGATTATATCAAACTTTTTGCCATATCTCATACATGTCTAAGTCATTAATAAAAACCACAGCGAAATTAAGTCACGATATAAAAATTCGTTTGTACTTAATAAATGTCAAACTCAACACATCAGAAGGAGGAAATAACCCAAACAGTAGATGTCATTACGTTTTCTGGATTTATGATGTACAAGACAAGAAGAATAATCGAGGTGACCGGAAGAAAAGATATGCTGCCCGGCTCCCAGATTTACTGGCGCCAGAGCAGCGCAGGAGGACACGTTTAGAAGTGTATTTAATTATTTCTTCTGCGGGCCCACTACAAACATATCAAGCGGAAGAAATTCCAACAAAGGCCACTTTCTCCAAACCTTCACAACACACTTCACCCGACACATTTGTTCCCCATTATCAAGTTTTACAGAATCCATTAAAATAAAACCTTAATTCCGAACCAAATTAAACTTTACAAAGGATCAAGTTGTGTTGGTTCTAAATAACACTTTGATGAAACCTAGTTTTACGCTCGGCGTGCGTTCACAAAGTCTCTGACACAATACCAACTTATCATTGCAGTTGTACTGTTCAAAACATCCCAGTATCTACCCTTAAGTAGTTTGACATAGAGGTTATGATGATTTTATTGGGCGGCAGAAATAATTTGGCATAAAGCTCCTCAGGCAAAATACTTGCGAGATAGAAATCTTGTTATAGGAACGTCTTTTTCAGCTTCCATTGTCTACAATTACTTGGCTTTGTAGTCTGAAACATGTCTCCGTCCTTGTCTAACACACGGTAGCTACCCATCTCTCTCTCATTCCAGATCCACTTTTGAAATTCAATTTAAGATACCCGTGCGCGTGGCTTCTGTTTCGACATTTACTTTTTTTTGTTTGTTTTATATTATTCCTTTAGAGAAAGGAAACGAACCATACTGCCTAGACTCTTTAGTTTCATAATGGTATTGTGTTTTGTTGATTGCTTAGGAAGCCATTTTGTTATTTACATACATACATACATACAATCACGCCTGTTTTACTTAATGGGTAGGCAGAGGCATATCATACGCCCACACTTCGCCAATCGTATCGTTGGTCCCACGCAATAATGGGTGGCGAGCCTATTGCCGCTTACCGGGAACTATGATATTGCCAGAGCCTCTGTTGATCGGCAGGTGCACCTCTTGCAGGCACGGATTGCAGGTGAGGTTGGCTTGGGCTCCAATGATGATGGAAGGATCCCTGTACACCTGTTTATATTTGTTATTTATACGTATGTAACTTTAATTAGAAACGGGCTTAGTACCTAATATTCTAAACTCGATCTTAGTTGATATATCCCGCCAAGTAACGCTGGTGCAGCAGACCCCGGGCCCACAAGTTTTAAGTTGACGTTCATAAGAGCTTGATTAAACAAAACTTGAATTAACTATTTAAACTTCTGTTGTTAGATTTATAATATAAATTAAAAAAAAAAAAAAAGTTCTCAAAGCTCACTTAACATAAAACAAATTTCATTTAAAACTAAAGTGACAAATAATAATTCCCTAATAATCCCCCGCCGGGATGCGAACCCGCACCGCGGCGATAACCCGGCCATTATGGCGAATAATCTAAATATTATAAAGGATATTATTGCCGTTTGGCAACGTCTTGGGGAGAGTGCTGGTGACGGATGACCCTAGTGCCACTTTTTTATTCCATTAGGGTTGTCGCTCAATAGGCACTTCTTTTTTTCATTTATTAATATTATTTGTTTACCTCTATTTTAATTGCTTATTAATTCAAACGTTACCTCCCGGAAATCCATTGTAAGCAAGTGCTGGATTAAAACTATCTTTGTAACAATTCCCGCGCAAATAATTTCCCGAAATATTGCAAAACAATTCAACACGACACGTGTTTCGCCCTTACACTCGTTACAAAGATATTTTTAATCCATACCTTGCTTATTTCTATACTCTTTATCATATGAATATTATAAAGAAGAATGATTAGTTTTTAAGTATTTTTGCATGTTTTTCATGAATATACTCAAAAACAACTGAACCTATACATAAATCAAAACATCAGTAAACAAATTTATTAATTTAATCTTTATTGCAAACAGAAAAGAAAGTACATAGGCGAACTTAATGCCGAAGGCCTTCTCTATCAGTTAACCATAAGGTAAGCAGAGAAGGTTAAAGGCGCAAATTATAATCCAGTACATGCATAAATTCACGCCTTTCCCCCGAAGGGGTAGGCAGAGGCATATTATATGCCCACACTTCGCCAATTATATAGTTGGTCCCACGTAATAGGTAGCAAGCCTATTGCCGCTTACCAGGAACTTCTTTGCCAGAGCCTCGTCCGTCGGCAGGTGCACCACTTGCGTGAGGATGGCTTGGGTTCCAAAGATGATAGTAGGATGCCTGTACACTCAACCAAATTAGGTACTTTAATCATTATCATAGTTCTTTATTGTTTCTTTTGGTGTACAATTAGGTCTTAAAAATAATATTTTGTCCTTAAACGAACCTATATCTTAATTTGATATCATTTAAGTGCCGGGTCGTAGCGACTAATCCGTTCTACCACACCATGACTTGTTGTGTTGTAGAAGGTTACTAAGGACTTGGAGTATCGCCTAGTGTCAATGTGGTCGAAGGGCTAGTCACCACTCCTCATTTTTACAATAGGCCCCAATTGCTTAGTTTAAATATCATGAAGGACTTGTGTTAAGAATACTACGTAACGGATAAACATAGATAAAAAGCGGCGATACCCTAGTGGCGAGACCCCTTGCCTTTAAATTCAGAGGGTCTCGGGTTCAAACCCTGGTGACGCACCTATGACTTTTCGAAGTTATGTGCTTAATTATTGCTTGCTCCGTGCCTCGGAAAGCACGTTATTGGTCCCGACTGTCTTTAACATCTATGGCAGTCGTTTTTAGGAAGTCAGTGCCTCCTAACAGACTGACAGCTGGTTTAACCATAGAATTATGTTTTTCTCTAGGTTGCGGAGACCAGACGGCAGTCGCTCTGTATAACAACTGAAATTCAGCCAAATCTGGTTGAACCAGTGAGCAGACACTGGGCCCTAAGCTTAAGTCTGAGAAAAATATGAGGATAAACATAGAGTAATACTTTTTTGCGAATATATATTAACATACGAAATGTAGTTTGTATGTATTATTATGGCATGTTATATAATTATACATACGATCACAAACCAGAAGACATATTCATGTTCATGCACACAAAGATTCGTCCTGTATGGGAATCCAACTAACAACTCAAGAGCGAAGTGCAGGTATGTATAAATTTAAGTGTCAAATATGAAAGATAGCTAGAAGAATCGACCACCGATGGAGCGTGAAGATTTTTCAATGGCGACCGCGAAACGGCATACTTAGTATATACCAATCTGTTCAATCTGTAGGGACGCCGGCGAATGTAGGCGGATTAGGGTCGCTCAATGTGAAAATCGATTGTGGAGGCCTTTGCTAGTATTAGATGTCATATTGCTGAAAAAAATAATGACTGTGATGACATATGAAAGATTTCTGTAAATTTTATAAACAGCTCAGATGCTCAGTTTTTAAATAATTGATTGATTCAGGCGTTACTTTGTGGAAACGAAAAGCGTCTCTCGTTTCAGCGTTGGTCGTGAAGACATCGTTGTTCTGAGGCTCCTATCTTACCTGTGGGCATCCTGTGTAAGGGCGAAACACGTGTCGTGTTGAAGCGCGGGAATTGTTACAAAGATATTTTTAATCCATCACTTGCTTGCTCAGTTTTTGCGAAAAGTCACAAAAATACTCCAAACTGCCAACCCTCGCCATCTAACCAATAACTGACCCCATGGAGCAGTTAAAAAGATATAAAAAAGTAATAAAACGCAAGCCACAATAAAAAGCACGTCGACAAAGGGTTCCGTCCCCCTTTGCCGAACCCTAATTTGTTCCAACACTCGACTTTGGTATAAGAATATTTTCGCGGAGGAAGTAAGAGATGAGGAATTTTTTTTTGCATATTTATTAAGCTATTGCTTCTAGCCAAAAACTTGTTAACGAATTTTCAATTTGCAATTAACGATTAGAAAAAATGTCGTTTGGCATTATTTTTTAGAAATTATCACATTATTTAAACAATTAATGTTCTAAGTGGCAGGAAAATAAACTAACCATGTTGAATTACTTGCCCAATTTATTTAACTTTTACATTGAAAGTTACAACTATACATCCATGTTGCTGGTTCCATATGTAAATAATAATGCCTTATTCAAACTAAATACAATCAGAACAACAAACATATACAATTAGATAATTTACAATTAAATTTTATATCTCTGCGCCTGAACTAGATAACTTAATATCTGTGCTTCAGGCAGCAGCGCTCATTCCCACTACATTTAATATCTAAGACATTTATAAAACCAATCAAGTAAACACAACAAATGTTACGAGCCAAACATAAGAAGAAAAAGTTAATATTAAAAAGTAGCATGAGTGTGGAGTGACCTCTTGTGTGTTTTATGTTAGTGTGTGAATGAGTGTAGAGGAGATTCATTGAGGTATATAAAGTAAATGTTCGGTTTTATAATAGTTAAGGGTTTATAAATATTCAGTTAATTTTTGCTTACATCGTCTATTATTTAGACATTCCATGTTAAATAGTTTATTAATTTTGTTATATAAATAAGGACCCAAGAAAGGAAAGTAACGCCTTGCAGACTGGTGACTAAAAGTAAATCTTTTTCTAAAAATTATTTCTTTAGAATCTAAAGAAATAATTGAAGATTTGACGATCGATATGGCGTGGAAGTCAGTATACCTGCACTTCACTCCAGAGGTCGTGGGTTCGATTCTCACACAGGACAAATCTTTGTGTGAATATTTTTTCTGATCTGGGTGTTTTCCTATGTATATTAAGTATGCATTTAAAAAAAAAGTGTATATTTTTTCCGTTGTTTAGTATCCATAACACAAGTTGGAATCTTGGAATCTTGGAACTAAATAATTGGTGTAATTGTCAGAAAATATTTATTTATTTAAAGAAAAATATTGAGAGCGCGATAAATTACAGCAACAGGCTCACTTACTCGTCACGGCCTGCATAATTGCTGTTTCAAGCCCCGCTTCAAAGATCCTGGTCTAGAGGAGGTGGGGTACACATTCACAGACTTCGTCGGTTCTTACAGAGGAATGACTCAGCAATTTTTTTGAATCGAGTGCTGATAGTTTCCAAATGTATGAGAGGGTATGAGACCAGAACGTGTAGTTCGGGAGAAGAATAGTGAGTTCGGGATTAGATCGAAAAGTTCTTCAGAACACTCTGCGTAATGTTCCAGTAGAAAACATTGAGAGAAGCTATGTCCCTACGTAGCTGTGAATATAAATATTTTTTCTGACAATTACACCAATTAGGTATTTAGTTCCAAGATAAGTATCATTAAGAACTTGTGTTATGGATACTAAATAACGGATCATCATCTCAGCCCATTAACGTCCCACTACTGAGCACGAGCCTCCTCTCACATATCAAGGTGTGAGGGTATTGGGTCATATTCCACCACGCTGACCCAGTGCGGATTGGCGGAGGCAGGTGTATAGCGTCCTGCTGTTAGAATTTATCAAGCCGCCCATTAGGCCTCTAACATGGCTTAACGACTACCACATTTAGTGATAACCGGGACCAACGGCTTAACGTGCCTTCCGAAGCACAAAATAACGGATAAACATACATAAATACATTTTTTTGTAAATACATTCTTAATATAGGTATAGGTACATAGGAAAACACCCAGATCAGAACAAATATTCATGTTCATGCTCACAAAGATTTGTCCTGCGTGGGAATCGAACCTACGACCTTAGGAGCAGAGAGCGGGTATTCTAGCCACCACGCCATATCGGTCGTCAAAAGCTGTAAGGTCCTCAAGAGAGGCTGTAACCTCATCATCCTCCATATTGCATACTTATCTTTGCATCTAGGCTTCTTGGCGGCACTCATTCGCACTTTATAAAACTTTGAGTTAAAATGACTAACAAAAGGTCACCCATCCAAGTGAACACTGCTTAGCCCAAGTTACTGTTACCTTGCGAAGGAATCAAGCACTAGTCGTGTAGGCAGTGTAGGCACTCTCATGGTCGTGTAGCGGCAACAGTCGGCGGAGACAAGGCGAGTGGAAGTCGAGGGCCGCACTTGTTAGTGTAGGCGACCACGGCCAGGGGCGGACTCAGGGACTACGTAATAATACCCAACTATGTAGTTGAAAAATTTACTTTACTATAATAATATACTGAAATATACTAAAAAAATATAAATCTGTCGAGATGTTTCGAAAAAGTACAACGCATAGAGATAATCGCCAATTGGTGTGACATAACCATATAATTAACTTATGTCCATACATTTATATTTCGTTATGTAAGTGTTTTCTTTTCTATTATTTATTAGTTTTATTGTTCGAACTACTTCATAGTCTCAGTCGAACCGGAGCTCTTATAACTACATTATGTAACTTAAAGTGTTATTTTCTTTTTGACTGCTGCAACACAGGCCTGCGAGCCTAGTGCAGAAGTCATAGTTTACAAATATCCTTGTCACATTTATTTTTCTGCTAATAAAGATTATTATTATAAGATTATTATTATAAAGATTATTGTTATAAAGATTATTATTATTATAAGATTATTATTATAAAGATTATTATTATTACATTTTTACCCCTTGATAGTCATATCCAACCACCTGACCTTATGGAGAGAGATATTTTTAGTAGTGTGTAGGTCACTAAACGCATATTGGTGTAGGTAGAGTGGTGGTGTACCGGCAACATCATTCATCATCTCAGCCCATAAACGTCCCACTACTGAGCACGAACCTCCTCTCACATACCAAGGTGCGAGGGTATTGGGTCATACTTTACCACGCGGACCCAGTGCGGATTGGCGGAGGCAGGTGTATGGCGTCCTGCTGTTAGAATTTACCAAGCCGCCCATTAGGCCTCTAACATGGCTTAACGACTATCACATTTAGTGATAGCCGGGACCAACGGCTTAACGTGCCTTCCGAAGCACGGAAGCGCTCGATATCAAATGCCACTCAAACGGTCACCCATCCAAGGACTGACTCTGTAAACTCTGCTGTACTTCGGTGATCGTTTCCGACGCACCGCACAGCTACGAGCGCTTAATCAAGAAATTGCCATTCACTATATCAATAATAATCAGTATTTTTTAACAGCGACTTAAAAATTACTTGTTACTCTAACTACGGCCCTGTATTGCCACCATGCTAGTATTTTGTTAGTCGGCAGCTTTGTCGCGGACTGCGCTTCACAATTCGTGAACTCCCTCTCTCTCCAACAGTACCGGTGAGAGCGAGACGGCAGACCACGGTCCACTGGTCTCGGCGACAGCCAATATTTGGCCACTTATTGGTAACAATGGCGTGGACGAACGGAGGAGAGTATGTTAGCATAGAGGTTCTTTTTAGCCTTTTTGTTGTCTATGACAGTTGTTAGTAAGTATAAAAAGTTATTTTTAAAGAGTGGTTTGTTTGAAATACTTGCTTTTTTATATATGACTTGCATAATGGTCACATCCTGTCTGATGTAGTCCAGTAAAACTTAAGCGACACCGTCGGTAACAAGCGCGCTGCTAATAGCCGGAATTAATGCTATTTCACGTCCCGTTCATAAAACTCGGGACAATAGCAGTTAAGGTTTCTAAAGGCGCCAAGGAAATAGTCTCAAATGGTGTGGTACCAGCACCTCCTAAGAACTCGACCACCCCATATCTCGCCCAAAAGCCGTCGTAGATAGAAGGGAATGGGAACTCGTTTAGTCGCTAGTTTTAATGTGGGAGAAGGATGCGTAGGTAACTATTGGATAAGGCGTTCTATTCTATTGACGAATTCATAAAGTATAAACACATCTTATGATGTGCAAATGTATGTATTTGATTTTGACTGTTAGTAATTTGAATAATAATTTTAACCCTTAACCATAAGATTTGACTTTAACAATAGAATTAAATTTTAACAATTATTTTAAATTTAACAATTTTACTAATGATATTGTAATGATAACAATGATATTTCAATTTTAATAATAATAATCTAATTATGTTTAAGGTTTGCATGCCTTTTTATACGGCTACATAGGTTAAGCTCATGAAATTGTAATTTTAAGACCAAATTTGTATACCTATCCTATTTAAAGCAAATAAAGAAATTTGAATTTGAAGGGGTCTCACCTTTTCACACGTTCCATCTAGAGATCTCTGCAGTCAAAGTTACATACATACATTCACGCCTGTTTCCCCGAAGGGGTAGGCAGAGGCATATTATACGCCCACACTTCGCCAATTATATAGTTGGTCCCACGTAAGTGGCAAGCCTATTGCCGTTTACCGGGCACTGTTATGATCGCCTTGCAATGAGGTTTAAATTTAATAAAAACGTAGAGAGGCTGTGACTATTTTTTTTTTGTAATGTTGCAATCAGAACTGCTTACCGTTTTTCGCAAATATTAACATTAGGTATGTACACAAAAGTATAGTAAACATAGTTCTGGATGACAACGTTAATCGATTAATTAATTGATTCGATTTCAAAACGGCCACCGCGCTGAGGCCGCGGTGTGAAATCCTCAGATTTACTGTTTGTTTTAAGTTTTCGGCTAAGTTTCCATGTAGCGTCAGCAAACTCATATTTTTATTAAATATCCTTCATAATATAACTTTACTTTACCAGCTGTATTAACACTAAATTTAATACTATTGTAAAAATAAGTATTACTAACGTACTAAATTGATAAAAGCCTTCTTTTTTTTCGGGTTGAAAATCATCAAATGACTGTCTTCCGCTGTGGGTGAAGCGGAAGGGTGTGTCAGACTTTTACTGACTAAAAACCATCCATGTTCCTTCTTGAGCCTGTAAACACCGAGGCCGCGTTAACCCTTTCGAACAGTCCCGCAACCCTGGCAGGATTAGCCCCTACCCAGGGGCCCCTAAGTGTGCTGACATCTCTTTGAGGCGAGCGTGAAGCACGAACGAAATTGATAAGAGCCTATGAGACGAATTAACCGGTCCTCTGCTCTAACTACTAAGGTATCGAGGACTAAGATGCACGCTGGACTCGCTAAACCTGTCTAGTACTTTGCAGTTCGCGTCTTGGTAAGCGAATTGTAGGACTAGAGGCTAGAGGAGCGATGACAAACGCAAAACGGCTGGCAGCGGTTGGAGACGAGGAGCTGAAGATCAAGGTCTGTGGAGTGCCGTTGGAGAGGCCTATGTCCAGCTGTGGGCTAATGTAGGCTGATGATCATGATTCTTTTCATTACAATTAGAAGCTTGGAGAAAAATTAGGCAAAAAAGGTATTCTCCCACCAGTACAGAATCCTTTGGATAAACAAGCTTGGGTATAAAATTCTCAACTTGTATTTGTATAAGTTAGAAAAAGAAGTCAACCAGATTTTTGTCGTGACCATCCCTATTGTACAGGCTCAGCTCAGTTTCACAATACATACTTACTTGACTGTGATGGAAGGTTCCCTTAGTACTACTTTATTGGTTACGGCTTCTGGGAGAACTTTGTAATCTCTTTAAATATTTACTGTGTGTGTTCTTTATGTATATTTAGAAAAAAAAGGATTTATATATGTTTAACCGTTATTTAGTATCCATAACAAAAGTTCTTAATGATACTTATATTGGAACTAAATAATTGGTGTAATTGTCAGAAAATATTAATTTAATTGACTTATTTATTTATTATAACTTTAAATAATTTGTTTGTAATTTTGTTTCTAAGTTGCAAATGTGTCACTTATTATTCTTCTGCTGTCGCTACACCTCGAAAAGAAATATCAATCTGTCTTTAAAAACTGGATAATACATTAGACGTGTGTACACACACACACGCGTGTAATCAGCCACACACACACGGACGGACGGTGCGTTATTATTATAGTGACGCAATGAGGCTGGCTGAGGTTTCTTGATCCTATTGTTTGTCCACATTAACCCGCTTCAAAGACACCAATTTTGTACAGTCGATGACAAAAGGTTTTTGTCATATTTCGTAAAATATAATTCCGATTTTTTATGAATATTATCGAATTATGAATAATTTTAATAATGTTTTAATTGTACAATTACATACATTAATACAATCACGCCCGTTTCCTCGAAGAGGTAAGCAGAAGCATTTTATAAGACCACATTTCGCTAATTTAATAGGTGGCGAGCCTATTGATGTTGTAAACATAATCTTGTCCAATTGTAAAAGGATCTTACCAAGATCTTAGCAGTGCGAGCCAACCTCACCTGCAAGTGGTGCACCTGCCGATTAACGGACGAGGCTCTGGCGAACATAACAGTGCCCGGTAAGCGGCAATAGGGTCGCCATCTATTACGTGTACCAACTATATAATCGGCGAAGTGTGGGCGTATAATATAATTTTATGTGATATACGGGAAAAAAGTTTAAACTTTACCTATGTAAGTAGACAACAAAAGTACATACAGGTTCAATCAACAAAACACATGAGAGACCTCAGCACGCGAATCATTCCTGCACCACACCAGCAGAGGTTTAGCAGCAATAGTTCACGTACACGTTAAAATTAAAACATTTCTGACGACCGATATGGCGTGGTAGCGAGTACATCCGCACTTCGCTTTTCAGGTCGAGGGTTCAATTCCCACCCAAGACAAATCTTTGTGTGCATACACATAATTATTTGTTCTAGTCTAGGTGTCTTCCTATGTATATTAAGTACGTATTTACGGAGAAAAAGGACTTAAATATGTTTATCCGTTGTTGAGTATCCACAACACAAGTTCTCAATGATACTTATCTTGGAACTAAATAATTAGTGTAATTATTAAAAAATATTTTTATTTATTTCTGTGACCACATGTACAATTGGTAACTGAATACGTAGCTGGATCGCCGAACATTCGTCCGAGGCGGTGTTTGCCCCGAATGTTTGCTACTTACACACAAACACACACACGCGTACCGCACAATATTTGGACATTTTAGAAACTTGAATCTCCATTTGTTCCCATCACGTAGCCGAGTACCGAAATTTGGACAAACCAAATATTTCTACTGAATTCTAAATTATCGTTTCGTAATATTAACTTACGTAAAATGTGACACAGGTTTTAATTTACCTATGGACATACTTTAAAAGATGTCAAGTTTAAATTTGTCGACGCACAAAGCATATTTAGAGATTAAAATTCATAGTAATGCTATGTACCTAGTTTTGAAGTGTTGGTTTTAATCATTTATGCACAGAACTATGAATTATGTATTTAAAGCTTCCTATAAATACATATCAAACAATTTTTTTATTTTATCTTATCGCGTTACAAGAATTATTTTTTTAAAGTAGGCACTTATAAAAATAAATTAAGTTTTAGTAGGTATATAATAATATTAGTAATATCTCACTACAAGTTTTTTACCGTATGAATGCAGCAAATTCAGAAAGTCTCGGGTTCAAATCCTAGTCGCACCGATGACATTTCGAAGTTCTGTGTGTAATTATTGCTTGCTCCGGGTGAGCAAACCTAAGTATTAAATAAAAAGGAAGGATTTAACCTGTATTGTATTCAACAGGCCGACCTATATGGGCCCGGAAAACAATCAACGCTTGCGCGATCTAATAATGTACACTGCCATCTTTTGGGCAAACATAAGCACTATTATTTACACTAAGAACATATAGCTATACAAGTATACATACAGTTTTGAACACAGGGCCTCGGCAAGCCCATTAAGCTGTTGATCCCGGTGGTCATGAACATCTGGTAATCGTTTTAGTAAGTCAGTGCCTTCTAATATCCTGACAGTTTCATTAAAAATGTTTTCTTTTTGGTTGCGGAGGTCAGAGGGTCGCTTCACATAATAACTGAAATTCAGCCAAATCTTGTAAGTGGAAATCTTTGAGCTGACCCCAGGACCTAAGGGGTTATTCTTAAATGACGTCACACGTTAAGAGGGTGGGAGGGGGTTGACGAAGTGTGACATGGTGTGACAAGGGGGTGGGAGAGATCCTAAATCTCGAGACGACAGATTTTAAAATTCAGATCCTATGCAAATTTGGAACTGCTGTTTTGATGTAATTATTGCTTGCTGTACAATTGCAAAATATGTGACATCACACTAAGGAGGAGGGAGTCTCACAAGTAGGGGGAGGGGGGGGGGGGGGTTAACATTACGAAATTGTTGTGATGTAATTTAATGACCCCTAAGCGTAAGTCTAGGCGACCGTGATATTGCCAGAACGATAATTACTCTGTGTTTTGAAAAAAAAGACAATTAAGGTGATTTAACCTACAGTTATAAAAAAAATATGTAAATAATAATATTTTCTGACAGTTGCACTAATTTTTAAGTTCCAAGATAAATGTCATTAAGATCTTGTGTTATGGGTACTAACATACATACATTAGGGATAAACATACATATACACTTTTTTTTTGTAAATACATACTTGATATATACATAGGAACGCATTACCTATATAGTTATAGGTAAACGTTTCAAAGCTACTATTAGGTAATTTGTTTTACAGACATTCTTAACTGTATTCTCATGTTTCACTGCAAATTGGCCAAACACACATAAGGGTGATTCGTATACTTTACCTAAATTTCATAGTACCTACGTCAATGTTTTAGGCACAAATAACTAAGAAAAACATATTTTTTATTATATACTCATTCTGACTGTTTTTTTCAATATCCGAAGCATGTTAATATTGCAAAAAAAAAAATCTCATTAATACATACTCATTCACGCCTGTTTCCCCGAAGGGGTAGGCAGAGGCATATTATCATTGCCTCATATTTTTCTGCTAACCCAAAGATTAACTGGTAGAGATTGCCTTGCAGCATTAAGTTCGCCTTTTGTACATTTTAATTTGTGCGATAAAGTTTTAATAAATAAATAAAAATATTATACGCCCACACTTCGCCAAATAGATAGTTGGTCCCACGTTTTAGGTGGCGAGCCTTTTGCCGCTTCCCGGGCACTATGTTCGCCAGAGCCTCGTCCGTTGATCGGCAGATGCACCGCTTGCAGGTGAGGTTGGCTTGGGCTCCTCAGGTCTTGATAAGATCCCTTTACACAGTCTGCCACCCAGGCGCATAATATAAATAACTTCAGCATTTTTATTGCGAAAAATAACAATATACAAATGTTGTGCTGGTAGCTCAGCGGTTGAAGCCTAATGAGGCTCCTAACTACCCTTTTTTCCATTTTACGCAATCCTGAGTCAGCAGAATATTAACGTTCCAAATTCAGAACTCTCTCTTCGACTCATTCTAGGCAGCTTCGCTCGTGTGACAACTTTCTCCTTGCTACTCCACAACTTTACCAGGTTTTTTGTCAAACTCTTTCTGCATATTCTGCTAATTAACTTTGGAACTCCCTCCCTATTGATATTAGGTTGTCAGAAAGCAAACCAACTTTTAAAGGGTTGCTTAAAAAATACTTTCATGAGGAGTCAATCTGATTGAGTCTACATATCATAATTACTATTATTTTTGTGTATAGGAGGTATATATAGTTCATTAATAACACATATTGAATTCTATGTAAGTTTATATGTTTTCTTGTTCGTACTGCCTCATACTTTTCCGCTAACCCAAAGGTTAACGAGTAACACATGTTATAGAACGCCTTGCCGCAGAAAGTTCGCATTATGTTTTTTATTTAAATTTAAGCGATAAAGTTTAAATAATTTAAAAAGAAAAAGCATTGGACTGGTTATTCAAAGGTCATGACATCGAATCCCAATCAGGCTAGCGCTTGATTGGGATTCGATGTCATATACAGCATTGTAAATGCAAACTTGTAAATAATATGCTACTCTGTCAAGAAAGGCCCGGAAAAAAATCAAAAATACACACAATTTTTGCTATTCATCCAAATTTATTTTATCACCTTCAAAGTATGCTCCTTCAGAAACGATACACTTACGCCAACGAATAATCCAACCATGAAAACATTTTTTAATCGCTGTTTCTGGAATTGAGTTCAGCTCTCGCTGCGAATTCTCCTTTATGTCTTCTACCGATTGAAAACGGGTGCCACGAAGTGGTAATTTGAGTGTAGGAAAAAGAAAGAAGTCGGCTGGAGCCATATCTGGTGAATATGGTGGTTGCTCGATGGTATTCGTTGAGTGTTTGGACAAAAAATCGTTCATAATGATCCTTGTGCGAAGGAGCATTATTGTGGTGCAAAATCCGAGAATTTTCTTTCCATAAATCTGGCCTTTTTTGTCGAGTTTGTTCTCTTACACGCCGCAAAACGATCAAATTATATTCCTTATTTACCGTTTGACCTTCCAGCAAGAATTCCGAGTGCACAACACCGCGATAGTCAAAGAAAACAGTCAACATGACTTTGACTTTTGATCGACATTGACGTGGTTTTTCAGTTTGGGTTCAGTTGGAAAACGCCATTCCGAAGACTATAGTCCTTTTCACATAAGATGAGTTCTGTGACAGATCGATTTTTGACACTTGTAGAGATGTCCTTCAATGAAATCGTATCTAATATTTCCGATAATCGATTATAATTTATAAGGAAATCAAATCGATTTAAATAAACCAAAACTTGTAGGTAATAAACAAATATTGTTGGTGTATATGTATTATTTTGATAGTTTATTGTGCATTAATACATAAACGGTATATTTTGCACAGTTTTATTAAGGTAAAATACAACAGAATTTTAAAAGACTTCATTGTTTGGTCACTTTCTAAAAAAATCACTGTCAGAATCTCTTGAAGAGTCGTTATCACCGAAAATTATTTCAAGTTCGTCTTTCCACCTATCTATTCTGACGTACCGCTTCCAGTCTCTAATATAATCTCTGCATTTTCGAGCGATTGTCGAGCGATCTCAAGATGACCGCCGATTATGTGATTTCTCAGCCCTATGTTCTTTCTACGTTCCGTTCCACGGCCAGGAATTGCATAGGTATTTTATTTATGTGCTTTTTTATTTTATATTTCATTAAATTAAACTAAGCGAGACTGTTTTTGTTTTATAAGTTAAAGCTATTTAAATTTTAAAATTTTTCGTAAGAACGTCACCATAAAATGAAAATATTATACAGTAAAATTATTTTTTTTTCTCAAACAAAAAACGTAACGTAGTTCGGAACAGATGAAGTGTCACAGAAATCATACAAGGTGAAAAGGAAACAATTGCATGTCAAACTCGTAAACCCACGTTTCCTCACCAGTGACAACGTATTTCATGAATGTTGGGTCGGTATTGACTCGTTCTAGCTTGTCCTCAGCGACTCTCATGTGATTTAGTTTTTGAAGGAAATTCAGGTCTTCTCGGACTAGCTTGACTCGGTTCGACTCGTGAGATACAGAAATTTAGGCGGCCATCTCTCTAAAACTTGAATGAGGATTTTCAGTCACTATTTCCTTCACTTTTGCGATGTTAACTTCAGTTGCTGACGTTGATGGCCTACCAGAACGAGGCAAATCTTCCATCATACCTCGACCTCTTTTGAACGCTATGTACCACTCATAAGCACGTGTTTTTGATAGAGTCAATTCACCGTAAGCCTTCTGTAACATTTTCAGTGTCTCCGAACACGAAATTCCATTGGCGATGCAAAATTTAAGGCAAACTCTTTGTTCGATGTTTTTGTCCATTATGAAATTCGCAATACACACAGATATTATAAAAAATGGTTGCCTGTAAAGTCGTTTTTACGGGCGAAGATTTTACGTGACAACGTCTTTTTCTCGGTAGAATATTTATTGATATGAATATAATTAAATTGCACAATAGGAACAAGGAATTGAATGAAAATAAGAATTGCACAAATTTTAACTATAGAAATATATTTTGTTTACTAAAACATTGTACACTAGTGCTGCGCGCGCGGCAGACCGATCATAGTTGAGTGGGAGAGAGACGCAAGGCATTCGCCGGGCCTCTCTCTCGTTCGGTGACTCATCGTAACGTTACCGAGCGTTACACTTTTTCATAAGTGACTCCCAGCCGCAACCTAATTTAAGACGTTGTCACGTCAAAACTTTAAACATCACTGTTTTTAATATAAATGACAGATACAACTTAAACTCCGCGCCAAAATGGAACACAATTGTCATCAATTGTGTCAATGTAACAACAATAAAAAAAACTAAAATTTTAATTTTGAACCATTTACAAAACATTCATTCCCGATACTTTGTTGACGAAATGTACAATTAGTATAAGTCACGCAAAATCACGGGATCCTAGTCATATTATAAAAATTGGTTGCCTGTAAAGTCGGTATACCGGCGAAAGTTTTACGTGACAACGACTTTGAGTGGTAAAATAATTTTAATGTGAATATTCATCCGTATAGTAGGAAAAAGGATGAAATAATAGTAACAATTTAAAACATTTATTTATACAAAGAATTATATTTATTGCTGTCTCTCTCGCTCTTAGATGGGCTAACCATGCCCGAGTGGAAGGGACGCGTGCCTCTCACTCGCTCTCATTGTGACCGCATAACGTGAGCGGAGCGTAACGCAGTTTCTTGAAGTGTCACCCGGCAAACCAATTTATAAGACGTTGTCACGTCAAAAATAAATAACAAACACTATTAAACTTAAAACTGTTTATTCTGGTACCAGCTAAAAACCTTTACTTGTTAAATAGACTATACTTCATAAGCACTTATTCGAGGAATCATAACGATTGTGGAGATAAGTGTGGAGGTTAAGTACTCAGATCAAGCAATAACGTAAATTAAACAATTAAAAAAAATATTGTACTTACTTAAACAAACATAAGAGGCGCCACCAGACAAATCAGTCGGAAACGATCACTGCACTTAAGCAGCGTCTAAGCAGGTCAGTTTTTGGATGGGTGACCGTTTATGTGTTATATTATTTATAACAAGGTAACATATAAACATAAGGATCATCTGATAGAAAGTGGTGACCTAAAGACGCTCCTTCGACGCCTCTAGTAAAGTCTTCACTTCTTTACTGGGCCGTGACTAAGACTTGACTCGACTATGACGGACTTTACTTGACTTTCACTAAGATTAAATGATGAAAACGGTGCATTTATGCATATATCATTGATAACTTTTCAGCTATCATCGGAACGAGAATAGCGTCGCTGTTACAGCGGGTCCGTGGCAGTTCCAACAGCCTCCTGAAGACTGTGGCCAATAGTCTTGATGTGGACAGTGCTATTATGCAGCACTGGACACGCGTTCACATAACCAAGGATGCCACAATTACATATAACCGGTATGTGTAATGGTGGTATCCTGTTATGTACTTAATTAATAAAATTGTAATACTAACATAGTTTTTAAGATTTATTGTTACTAACACTATGGATTTTGGTCCGAAATAAACGAATTTTATTTTATTTATATCAATCATTTCTGAGGTGTGGGGATAAACTCCATGCCGATTGCGAGCGGTGCACGGTACGTTGATAGTCAGGAGCATCACCTCTCAACAGAAACAGAGGTGGCAACTGCTAGGAGACAGAAACAATAACACAAATAATATCTACTTTGAAAGCTCTACCAAAACCACTACAAAAATAACAAAAAATAATACTACAGTACCCTTTCTTTGTGACATCGCAAATCTTGATCGAAAAGCCACTTGTTGCAACAAAAAGATATTATCACAATAATAGCTCTCTCCCGGTCCCTCTCACACGGCACTGTTTAGACAGAGACGGGTATTGTTTGCTCTGCTTTAGACAACAAGGTTTCTTTGTGGTTGCAAAGGGCGAGCCAGTCTGCGGATGAACCTATCTTGATTTCTCCCACGCGTACCGGAGAGGGTTATGAACGAACATTTGTAGATTAAAATGGTTCCGTATATTTTGATATGACATTCATTCATGGGTGTATAAATTCAAATACAAATTCAAACATTTTACTTCAGTTAATCAATCCATATTTTGTTAGTAGAAGCATTACTTAGCCTAATGTTAGTATATTATTTATCTACTACTACTATAAAAAACTGAAGCGCTCGTAGCTCTGCTGTGCTCGGTAGTCGGAAACGATCACCGAAGTACAGCAGAGTTTACAGAGGTCAGTCCTTGGATGGGTAACCCTTTGTTTGGCATTTAATATCGAGCGCTTCCGTGCTTCGAAAGGCACGTTAAGCCGTTGGTCCCGGTTATCACCAAATGTGGTAATCGTTAAGCCATGTTAGATCCTAATTGGCGGCTTGATAAATTCTAACAGCAGGACACCATACACCTGCCTCCGCCAATCCGCACTGGATCCGCGTGGTGGAGTATGACCCAATACCCTCACAACTTGATATATGAGAGGAGGCTCGTGCTCAGTAGTGGGACGTTAATGGGCTGAAATGATGATGACTATAAAAAACAAACGTAATCAACTTTTATAGTATATTATTTGGATAAGTGTATCTGATCTGCACACTTACCCGATTTCATAGCAGGGGAGAGTGCCATCGGTCTGAAAACACATTCAGGATGCCATTGGGGGAAGTGCGCAAGCGCGCCATCGCGGTGGCGTAACGCTTCTACGGTATAGGGATCCTACCAAGATCCTAGGAGCCTGCAATTGGTGCACCTGCCGACCTAAGGACGAGGTTGTGGCAAACATTACAGTTTCATAAGCGTCAGCGGCAATAGGCTCACCATCAACTAGAGTACATGTAAAGTTGGCTTGGGCTCCTAAAATCTAAGTAAGATCCCAATAAACCATATTCCGTTTATTATTAAGAACTGGTTATTTAAAGTAGTTCTCAGGCGAATTACTTCAAAATTCAAATTCAAAATTCGAAATCATTCATTCAAGTTTGGCTTCATAGAGCTCTTATAAAGGTCAAACTTAAAAATTAACGCGCCCATTCACTTCGTTAAAATTACTTTATGTATCAAACGAGTACCTTTTTTTTTTCTTCTTTTTTTTTTCGGATGGAAAATCATCAAATGACCGTCTTCCGCTGTGGGTGAAGCGGAAGGGTGTGTCAGACTTTTACTGACTAAAAACCATCCATGTTCCTTCTTGAGCCTGTAACACCAAGGCCGCGGTAACTCTTTCGAACAGTCCCGCAACCCCGGCAAACTTGGCCCCCTCCCCAGGGGCCCCTCAGTGTGCTGACATCTCTTTGAGGCGCGCGTGGAACACGAACGCGCCGTCGACGCGGCCTGCCGCCTATAGTTGGCGGAAGGGCGGCGAGTTACCCATTACCCACCGCCCACATCAAATGGGTACCTACATTCCGACTCCGTAGGGCATTGCAGGTGAATACACTGGTTAAAAACACACACCATCTCATCCCAACGTCCCATCACTGAGCACAGGCATCCTCTCGAGAATTAAATTGAGAGGAATTCAGGTCATTCTTTACCACCAAGACCCAGTGCGGATTGGGGGGAGCTTCCTGCTGAATAGTATCTATATAGTTTTCAAGTCGTCCAATTAGACCTCTAGCATGACTTCTCTTTGTGATAACCGGGACCAATACCCTAACGTGCTTTCCGAAGCACAGAAACGCTGGATATTAAATGTCACAAACGGTAACCCCTCTATTAACTCTGCTTTACCTCGGTGACCGTTTCCAACCACGGAGGACCTAGCCTCGCCACCTATATATCATCAACATAGCAGCATTTTAAGTCCACTGCTGAACATTAGCCTCCCCGATCACCACGCTGGGCAAGCGGGATAGTGATCGCATTTCAAGCCAGTACGCAGGATGACGCTGCTGCCCATCAATTGGTAGGATTTCTCTGCGTCGACTCTTACGACTCCCCGTGAGATGAAAGGGGATGGCACTATTCTAGGCCGGTGCTACGCGGCACCCGACCTGACGCCATTTAAAACAGAACAGAACACCACGCTAGCTGATCGCCCCAGGGCTTGATCGCAGCACCACCGGATTTGACTACCCCGGACTTTACCTACGGCTGAGAACAGCCAACCCAATGACGCGCCCGTATTCCCGGCCGCCGCAAGATACCGCGGCCAGGGGGCGCTGCCCCGATCCCGCGCCGTGACCCCCCTGCGGGGGCTCACGTAGAATACCACGAGTACTACGCGGCACCTATTACGTGGGACCAACTATATAATTGGCGAAATTTGGGCGTATAATACGCCTCTGCCTATCACTTCGGGAAAACAGGCGTGAATTTATGTAGATATGTAGCACAGCGGATCAACGAGCGCTTTCAAGATACGCAAGGAACCCTAAATCTAAAAAAAAGGATTCAGTTTGCTTAACAGCAAGGTGCATTGATCGTTGAAATCGATCTTACAAGTGCTGTCTTAGTGGCTTACTTACAGAAGTGGCATCCACTGTCCTCATTGTTACAAACCTTTTTTAACAAATCTTTTTAGGTTAGATACTTTTTTTTTACTTTGTGTCAAACCTACTTCTTTCTTTATTTTAAATAATGGCTTCGTGCGTCTAGCACATTTAGCCAGTGTCAAGTAAGTGATATAATAATAATATATAATTCATAGTAAATGAGAAAGAGTGGTGATAAAGATGATAAATGGTAAATGAGATACCCTCCCCTAAGCCCCTTGAGTCCTCAGTAATGATGTGGGACTATACTGAGATCTCACATGGACTCCTTGAGAGAAAATATGAAAAGTGATGTTGCACTGTTTTGTTTGATTTACCAATCATGTATATTCACAAACACTTGACGGTTAATAATCCACCGTTATTACACATTACTGTTAGAAATAACACAAATTTTAGAAAATAAAACAAAACTGCAGACATGACGCTTCACTTTCCCGCCAAGAAGTCAACCTACTTGGTTATAGATTTTAATATTGCATTCTTTTTTCAAAGCAATTGATGAGACAAGTACTGGCAACCTGTATTATAACAATAAAAAATGTATTGGTACAGGTTTTTTGTCTTTGTCTCGATTTCTTTAATTTTATGCTAGTTACTAATTTTGAGATCTGGTATATGTACTTAAGAATTTGAACAATTTCAATTTATGCTACATCATTTATAAGAAAAGCTACATACAAACATAATCTAAACACAAGGAATAAGCATAAACTAGTCGTACCTGCTACTAGGCTCCAAAAAATTAACAAATCTTTTAAAGGTCAATGTGTGCGATTGTACAATCAAATCCCAGGCAATATGTAGCAATTAAGCCTAAATGAATTTAAACTAACAATTAAACACAAGCTGTCTTTAAAGGGATAATATTCTATTAAAGACTATAATGGCAGATTAAAATGCTTGGGATTAAACTGCCGTTTCATACAGTCTATTAAACATGAATATTGTTAATGTTTTATTAAATAACATTGTATAGCTAAACAGACAAATGAAGATTGTAACTAACCAGTTGATAATTTAAAAGAGCATAGCCTGTGAGTTTCTTGCCAGTTCTTCTTATAGAGCGGTGGCTCGGAACTGGCACTTCACTTACACTTAATTTTTTTTTGTTTTTTTAATTGTTTTGTTGCATATAAGTGAATTTAAGCTTCGCGATTTCAGTGTAATCATATTTTGATTGTTTTTTATATTATTTATTGACGTTTTCAAGAGCTATGTAATAGTTTATGAAATAAAAGTTTTTCAGTTTTGACCACATTCTGCCAAATAGTGAACAGTAGATGCAGTCCAACACAATAGAAACGCTCCAAACCCTGGAACAGCATCATGGCAAGCTTAAAGGTACTTTTGTAAACTCCTTGGACATTCATAAGTAACTGCATGGGAGCTCATATTGATAAAGCGTTTTTCACTTGCATTTATTTAAACCCTTTAGAGTTGAGGTGATATTCACAAGATCTTCTTCAGAATGGAAAGAAAGAAAGAAAATAATTTATTTGTGACACATGATACATTGGTTTAAATAAAAATTTATTTATTTACACATGTGGCACCGAAAAGGCTGCTTATACTCAGCATATGCCGAGGGGACACTATGGCCCCGCGGCGCTGGTCTTCCGTACAAGCCTTTGAACTTAATTCCGACACTACACTACGTCTCCGAACAGCTGAGCTTTTATATCAGAAAAAAAAATAAAAAAATAAACTTTATTGTCTTTAAGATCAACATTTTAACATTTAGATTCGTCAAACATTTACACAAAATAGAAATTCCATATATTTTGTAACAACAATAAAAGAAATATGTGTCCCAGAAAAAAATATATGTCGTACTTTACAGGAAATAATAACCAAAACCCTACACTACAACAAAACTATTAATTGTTGCGCTTAGACACAGTAATAGGTACGTCAGATTGCAACTTACGGAATAGCGTTATATTGTCTTGATAAACTTTAAAATTCCTTCGAAAAACCCACATTAAAGTAATGATTACTGTTTTGTTGATAGCGTATATTTTACCTTAAACATTTTTGGAAACTACTAAAGTGATCTTAGTTGCAATAACCCATTTGCATCGACTTTCGTTACCAAACCTCACAATGGGCCACCTCGATTGTTCACCGATCATTACCCACAGTTTAAATCGAGTTCAAACGGTACAAAGGCACTGAACAATAGTTATTCGAACAAATAATCGCCACACGATACCCATTCACTCTAACTTAACTTAAGTACATGATATAATACCGCTCTTGTATGTAAGTAATTGTTTTATTATATTCTTTATGTTCAACTCGTATAGTTTTATTATATTCTAATAAAAATAACTACACCCTTAACAGTAGTTAAACGAATAAAAGCTTGACAATACGTTGATTTGAATACTTTTTGGTTTTGGAAAAAAAGTCAATTGAAATCGATTTTTAAAAACATTAGGGTGATTAGTGAAGAGGTTATTTATACTGTCGAATGGGCTCTTTGTCTATGGGGTGTGGTTAGCGGTCTGTTTAAAGTAACTGGTGGGTGGTGCCATGGTTAAAAAATCAATTTGTCATCGCCCCACTTAAATTTTGATTTTAAGTATGGTTTTACATTTTTATTTGTTCGATAATTTTCTTTTAGGGTATAGAACGTCAATGCTTTAATAAATTAGTTAAAGACCTATTTTATCTTAATACATAAATGAGAATAAGATTTCTTGTGACATTTTATACCCTCGTACACAATTTATATACTAATTAGCCAACAATATATTGTCTTATTTGTCTGTGATTAGTATTTTTTTAAATAGTAAATAACACATTTTTATTAATTTTATATTCGTAATTAGGTTTAATAGAATTTTGTTGCAAATTGAAAGGAGTGTAAGATTATATGGTGACTGGAGGTATAATTTTTTAAAAATGAAACTTAGACGTGGAATAATGTACAATAACGTTTTCACTCGTTTGCTTGTTGCTTGCTTGGAAACCAAACCTATAATTATATGAAACTTACTTTCTTTTTCTATTTATTACTTGTTTAAAATCGAACTTGTTTGCAAAAAATATCAATAGTAGACAACACAGACGACATTTTGATTTGGCGCTGAAAGAGTTTCCTCTTTATTCACTTGTCTATGTTGAAAATACTTAGCTTAAAGAAATCAACAAATAACCAACGGGTTAGGAACTTGTGACTACTGTTCAGAACAATAATACTGTCATCCAATACTCCAAAGCTCAGCTGTGAGCATTTAAACCGCAATTTAACTTTAATTGCCAGAAAAAAGCTCGAAAAAAATACCACTCAATGAAAATTTCAACATAATAGCAGGTAACGAAAGCGACCACTGTTAAAGACCTCTCATAACACCCCTATTTGCATAAAATTCTTTCTGCAAATGTTGGGTTTGAAGGTCTTGTTTAATTGGGCGCGTGGTATCTGAATCCATAGAGTAGATATCAATTACTCATTGTTTGGAAATGGCGGATTGGAGCGAATAAAAACTTTTTGTACAAACCTCATTTGTTTGAACAGACAGACTACATTTCGTATAGGACTTCTTTATTACGTAAGGCGAATGCTTCTAATCGAATGCCGATTAAAGTATGCGCCGTCTCAGTGTCAACGGCACACTTTAAGTATCTATTACTTAAGTAGACTTTTGCAAAAATACTGAACTCATAAATGAAGTTACTTGTACCATAATAATACGCCAATGATAAGACTATCGTTTTTAATTTTGTTTCTAAAGCCTGAAACAGAATATGGCATATTAATCAATTAAAATAATCTCAGAATCCATTAAGAGTAACATTGGTAGTAATTTATATAAAATATTCTTGACGAAAGATTCTAATATCTTATGTCCCGTATGGGTCGCAGAAGGCGAAAGGAATTTCATTCGCCGTCTATTATGCAACTCGTGAATTATTTTCGTAAATTTTGCAAGAACTATGTAAATTCTATGTAAATAGTTGTAGAAACGTTTTTTTCATGCTCAAATAGATACATAGGCGTTAGATTTTGTAAATGTGGTCATGTGATAAACTACAACTTCTCAATCCCATTTTTCTATTTTTATTTTTATTCTCGAATTATCATTTTATCATTCAAAATTCCGTTTTTTTTTATTTGTTATTCTATGTACATTTGACTTGTAGGTTTTGATTTAATCTGTTAGCTGGCGTAAACAATATTCGTGGCCAATGTAACGGCGTGAATGTTTGAGAACATTATGCGTGGGAGATAGTGGTATTGTGAAAGGATTCCAATATTGTATGGTTTTTGTAATAAACTCCTTTGTTGCATTGTTACGTCAAAAGGTTTGACGTCTGATTGACATTTTGTGTACTTTAGATCCAATTGAATAATAAAAGAGTTTGATAGGCAAAATATTTCGACGCGTTATTTAGGTACGCTACGAAGGTCGTGGGTTCAAATTTACACAGGGAAAATATTTGTGTTTATTTATATATATTTGTTTTTTATGTATCATACGTATGACGACCGATATGGCGTGGAGGTCAGTATACCTGCACTTCACTCGAGAGGTCGTGGGTTCGATTCCCACACAGGACAAATCTTTGTGTGCATGAACATGAATATTTGTTCTGGTCTGGGTGTTCTCCTATGTATCTTAAGTATGTATTTACAAAAAAAAGTATTTATGTATGTTTATCCGTTATTTAGTATCCATAACACAAGTTCTTAATGATACTTATCTTGGAACTAAATAATTGGTGTGATTGTAGGAGAATTTATTTATGAGTAGTAACTCATCTCACGGGAAGTCGTTACAGTTGACGCTGAGAAAACCAGCCGGATGATGGGCAGCAGCGTCATCCTACGTACTGGCTTAAACTGTGATCACCAACCCGCCTGCCCAGCGTGCTTTTATGGGCAACCCCCCACTTATGTGTAATGTAATATATTGGGAGGGCTAAATGTGAGTATAGACTACAACATTTACTTGTAACAGAACAGCATTTACCCGTAACATAACGCCGAGCATTCGCAGGAACGTTACATTACATGGAAATGCTTTGGAAACTGAGCTTTTGCCTGTATTGTACCATTCATAAGAACGTTACATTACACAGAAATGCTTCAGAAAATGTTATAGTCTATACCCACCTTAATGTTCAGTGGACTACATATAGCAGAAATGATGATAATAATACGTAAGTAAGTATTTTTCTATATGTTCTAAGTAAGTTCTACCAAAAATAGTATGAAAATGTTTTTTGATCTCTAATCCCATAAGCCAAGCGACGTTTATTTTATGGCTAAATGGCGTAGTCTGAAATGTCTATGAATATTTATATCTTCCTAGCTATATCGTAAAATTTACCCTTTAATAATAAGTATTGATTGATGGTAAGACTTAATTTAGTCACCGCCTTGAATTGGCTGATTGGCTGGCCACCATATTTTTTAATAATTTTTTCTTGCTGTGAACTGCTCGTAGCTCTGCGGGCCTAGGTGCGGAAACGATTATTGAAGTAAAGTAGAGGTCACTACTTAGATAGGTGACCGTAGTTGTGGCATTTCATATAAATAAATAAATAAATAAATATTTCCTGACAATTATTTAGTTCCAAGATAAGTATCATTAAGAACTTGTGTTATGGATACTAAACGACGGATAAACATACTTATATACTTTTTTTTTTAAATACATACTTAATAGGTATACATAAGAAAACACCCAGACCAGAACAAATATTCATGTTCATGCACATAAAGATTTGTACTGTGTGGGAATCGAACCCACGACCTCTGGAGTGAAGTGTAGGTATACTGACCTCCACGCCATATCGGTCGTCGAGTATAGAGAGCATCGTTAAAAGGCACGTTAAGCTGTTGGTTCCGGTTAACTTTATATGTGGTCGTCTTTAAGCTATGTTTGAAGCCATAGGCACCTGCCTTTGCCAAGCTGCACAGGGTCAGCGTGGTGGACTAAGTCCAAGGATTGCAATCCAGCAAAATGCGGAACACGCGCCTTTTGAAAGTTGATGCCAAATATTAAGAAACATCTTTTGTTCTGTTAGTGTTGTTAATTTCTAATTATTTGATTAAATATAGGAGACGCGGTGACTAAAATGTTGAGGGTATGTTGAGTATGTATAAGTATATATATGTTACAGCCAAAGTAATAAATCTGGATTAGTTTGGAATTAGTTTGGAATTAGTTTGGAATAGGTCATAGACTGTATTTATTACTTTGACTAACTTTGACACGTTATTATGAATAATGTCCAGACAAAGTGATTAATTTATTACTTTGTCTAGTTAATTTGGCCATTATATATAATGACCAGTCATAATGTATAATAGCTATTTAATCACTATGACTGTAACATATATATATAAATCTCTATATTGTGTATTTCGTGTCGCATTAGAATTGTAAGAAAATGTATAATATGTATATATATCTATATATATTATATATATTTTAAGAACCTGTATGCTGAGGCTGGCACCCATTGCCACCACCTAACACTATTTTTTTGTAATGTATTAATGTATCTTGTTTTTGTTTTGTGTGGCAATAAATGTCTTTTTATTTATTTATTTAAAATCTACAACTTCAAAACTCTTTGTTAGAAATACACTCGACATTTTTCGTTAATGCATGGAGTATGGGGATCCTACCAAGACCCAAGGAGCCCAAGCCAACCTCACCTGCAAGTGGTGCACTTGCCGATCAACGGACGACGCTCTGGCGAACATAACAGTGCCCGGTAAGCGGCAATAGGCTCGCCAACTATTACGTGGGACCAACTGTATAATTGGCGAAGTGTAGGCATATAATATGCCTCTGCCTACCCCTTTGGGTAAACAGGCGTGAATGTATGCGAGTATGTATTAAACTATTTTTAAAAGCTTTTGTTACTTAATCGGATATTCAGCCATCAAACTCAACGTCAAACTCAATTAGGGTAAAAAACAGATTTTAAACCTTACACAATCCGCATCTTCTGTATTGAATTCTATTGCAAATACTACACTTACGATTTCACTTTTGCACAATTTACGATTATGTGGTTGGTTAACCAATAAATGGTACCGTGAGTTAGAACCAACACGGAGTTATGTAGAATGGATGTGTGTTACCAATATTGGTTCGTTCGTATGGAATTTCTGATTTAATTCGAAAATTGTAAGGCGAAAATAAAATATGATTATTCATTTTCATGTCTTTTTCATTCTAGTAAAACATTTTCAAAAGTTGCTTCTAGTAGCCAGGGTAAGGTGCTCTTAATTTTTGATTTAATATGTATTTTAACTGTAAAGTTTATTATTTCTGTGGGCCAGTCTCTCACGATTCATATTTGTGTTCAGTGTTGTATAATGAGGCCAAAATATTGTTTTTCCGTTGTCAGTTTGTTATTGCTAAAATATGTAACTAAATTTCAAATAATTTTTTATTTATTTTTGTTTTATTCACCAATTTAATAAATTACTAATTTTAGTACGTACAATTCTACTGCAGACGTCTCATTAAGTAAGTGTATATTAGTTACATTTTTTTTGGTAAGTCTTTGCGTTTATTTGATAGATAACCGATACAAAACTGAAATGTTAATTGCCAAATATCTACTAACCAGACATTGTGAAACAAGCCGTCAATGAGGTATATTAGTAATACAGTAGTACTCATCGACAGACTGACAAATCTTGAGGAAAACTACAACAGACAGATAAACTGACAAACCTTGACAAATTCTGTCAAAGAACCCATATTTCTTTCATTGTTGTTAAAAAATATATGGAATTTCCATTTTGTGTAAATGTTTGACGAATCTAAATGATCATGTTGATCTTAAAGACAACAAAGTATATTTTATTTTATTTTTATATGTAGTGTAATATAAAATTAAGGAAACTTCTTCAAAATAATGTCTCATCTAGAATCAAATGATCTGTGTCCCTCTCATGGTAGAATGAGCCAGTGATCGGCAACATGATGCATTTCGTCGACATTTATAGGAAATTTGCTCCATTTTTTGTATAATATTTTTTCTTAACTTTATATTTTTATATTCACACTCTTATAATATTACCATCAGCTAGCCGATAATGTGACCAAGTTTCCTCTCACATTGGGCTCTCTGTTATAGAAACGGAAAACAAGGAGTTTTTGCAACTTTCTATCGCGAGAAAATTAACACGAAATGCATTGGAAGCCTCTCAAGGAACGATTTACCTACTAGTATGTACATTAAATCAGTCAGTCAATCAATTGCAATGTTCCTACCAAGATCTGAGGAGCCCAAGTCAACCTCACCTGCAAGTGATGCACCTGCCGATCAACGGACGAGGCTCTGGCGAACATAACAGTGCCCGGTAAGCGGCAATAGGCTCACCACCTATTACGTGGGACCAACTATGTAATTGGCGAATCTGCAGTCCACTATTTACAGCATATATTATGTCATCTATAAGAATTTGCGCGAGTAAAATATATTCCCGATAAAGCGAATCGATGGGACGTTAAGGTTCTTAAATGGCGACCACGAATCAGCAAACGTAGTAGAGGGCGGCCCCCCACGCGATGAACCGATGATCTGTTCAGGGCGGCGGGGAGCCGGTGAATGCAGGCGGCAAAGGATCGTTTTACTTGGAAAGCAATAGGGGAGGCCTATGTTCAGCAGTGGACTTCAAATGGCTGAAATGATTATGATGAATTGCCGATAGAACAAAAATTTTACGAAGAAGAGAAAATAGTTTATGTATCTTGGGCATAGCATTATCTTTATCATCTGATCACGATGTTGACGTTGAGAGAAAGCGAAGGGCGTTATCTGTTAGGGCCAATATGATAGTTCGCAGGTTTGCTGGTTGTTCCGATGACTCTATTCAGAGCATTTAGTACATCGTTTTAAACCTGAAGTTTCGTTTTCGTTGAATTAGAGTGGGGTCTGTAGCCTGTGGGTTGCATATACATAAAAACAGTTCAATGCTCTTCGTGTACAATACAATATTGTGTTCAGTATGCTGGTGGGGCTGCCTCCGCATTGCAGCGTTTAATAAAATAAAACTAAATAATACTTCTCTAAAATCACGAAGCTTAGATTCACTTACATGCAAATAAATAAAAATTAGGTGGAAGTGAATATCAGTGCAAGTTCCGAGCCCCCGCTCTGTGAGAAGAACTGACAAGTAACTTACAGACTATGCTCTTTTAAATTATCAATCAAATATAACAATACGGAACCCACACAGTGAATATTTGAAGATATTGAAAGGGTCCCCAGAAGCCGTAACCAATAAAGTAGCATAGGTTTGACTGTCTGTATATCTACCATGGTTATATGGTTCACATACTGACTAATGAACAAATTGTTAAAATTATTAAACGATAAGTGAGATAATTTTATAAAAATTTATTGTAATTGGCATTTTGTATTAGGTAATTTATTTTAAATTTAATTTTGATGATTATTTAGTACAGTTGCTATTCAAATGACTTTTAGTAGAAAAAAATGAGTTCTATTGTATTTTATAACGGCAAAAACACTTTTTTTTCTTTTTTAATTTGTCGAGTTTAATTCCCAATTTCTTTCTTCTCCACTCATAAGTTCTCCATTGCCGCTCAAACAAAATACTTATTTTTAAGTTTAACAAATTTTAAGTAATAAAATATATTAAAAAAAATAATTACGTAAAATTATAAAAGTTCTAAGAAAAATCACCTCATTCATAAGGGATCTATTTTAATAAATATTGAATTAGCCACATAATATTTTAAATTGTTCGCAGCTACCAATTAATTCATTCAAAGAACCACACTTAGGGGCCAGCCAAAAAAAAATTTTACAACAAAATAATGTCGATTAAATTATTTGCACACTCGAATTCATGATAATCACAACATTGAATATGCACGGGCCATTAGGTTTCTCGCTAAATATTATTATAAACACACTGCCGTACAATAGTATAACATCCTCATACAATATTTGAAAGCTAATATCAATTTACCAGAGCCATTCATACAAAAATATCGACTTACACGGAAAGAACCGCAATTGTTTCATACAATAGAGGTCTGGGTGTTTTTTTGAGGTTATTTTTTGTGATACCTATATTGTTAAAATAGGTTTATAATAGTCAATGGTGGTTTTTAAATCGTTTTAAAATGAATTGATACGCGTATTCTTTAGTTTTTATAAAAACTACAGTGCTTATGGAGTATTTGCCGTGCCCGCGGTTTTACCCGTGATAATTTGAGGTAAAGGTCTGCTAAAATAAAGCCATACTTTTAGCGCCAACGGGAATAAAGACACATCGGGGCAGTGTTTCCGTTTCCATAACTGGTGCAAACTGTAGTGTTAATATCCATAACTGGTGTAAACTGTAGTGTTAATATCCATAACTGGTGTAAACTGTAGTGTTAATATTCATAACTGGTGTAAACTGTAATGTTAATATTCATAACTGGTGTAAACTGTAGTGTAAATATCCATAACTGGTGTAAACTGTAGTGTTAATATACATGACTATTGCCTATGGATGTTTTTTATAGTATTTCCTATGTATATTAAGTACATTAACAAAAAAAAAATTATATTAGTATGTTTTTCCGTTCTTTAATATCCATAACACAAGTTCTTAATGATACTTATCTTGGAACTAAATAATGGTGTGATTGTAGGAGAATATTTATTTATATTTATTATTATAACTGGTGTAAACCGTAGTGTTAATAATATCTATAAATGGGTGATTTTTACACAACGTACTACGGGTGTAGAAAAGTTGCATTTTACTGTTAATTTTGATTCTCTCTTGATTCCAAAACATCACAGAAGCCTTTAGTAAAGTCGTCACTAGTTCAGTAGTCATATTAACTTTGACTTGACTCGACCGTGACAGACTTTACTTGAGTTCAACTAAGACTAAACGTCGAAAAAGCTGATGAATGTTGAGTTTTTAGAGCAAATAACTTTCCTTATCAAATTACTTGACACTGACAAATACTCTAAGCTAGTGAGTATTATATATAATATTAAGATCAGTAAAAAGTCGTGCCTCGGAAAGCGTGTTAAGCCGTTGGTCCCGGCTGTCATGAATATCTATAGCAGTCGTTATTAGGAAGTCAGTGCCTTCTAACAGACTGACAGCTGGTTTAACCATAGGATGATGTTTCCCTCTGGGTTGCGGAGGTCAACCGGCAGTCGCTTCTCGTAATAACTGAAATTAAGTCAAATCTGGTTGACCCAGTGAGCAGACCCTGGGCTTGAGCTTAAGTCTAGGGCAACCGGGATAATGCAAGACTATGATGATTAAGTACAGTAAAATAATATTAGTTTTCATATTATTACGGGTTTCCTTTCCCTTCTCTTTAAGTCTCTTGTGTATACATACATACAATCGCGCCTGTTTCCCCGAAGAGGTAGGCAGAGGCATATTATACTTAAATAAATAATAAATAAATATTTCTGACACTTACACCAATTATTTAGTTCCAAGATAAGTATCATTAAGAACTTGTGTTATGGATACTAAATAACGGATAAACATACATAAATACTTTTTGTAAATACATACTTAATATACATAGAAAAACACCGAGACCAGAACAAATATTCATATTTATAACACACAAAGATTTGTTCTGTGTGAGAATCGAACCCACGACCTCTGGAGTGAAGTGCAGGTATACTGACCTCCACGCCATATCGGTCGTCATTTTACCAGTTATATTGTTGGTTATATTATACGCCCACATTTTACCAGTTATATTGTTGGTCCCACGTAATAGGTGGCGAGCCTAGTGCCGCTTACCGGGAACTATATCTAGGCTTCCACGATCAAATAAAATATCTATCTGTGGTTTCAATTAATATCGCAGCACTATCCTGGTTGCTTTAGACTTAAGCTTAGGGCCCAGGGTCTGCTCACTGGTTCAACCAGATTTGGCTGAATTTCAGTTATTAGATGGAGCGATTGCTGCCTGACCTTCGCAATCCAGAGGGAAACATCATTCTATGGCTAAACCAGCTTTCAGGATGTTAGAAGGCACTGACTTTCTAATACTTAACTATTCAATTGAATACATTGGATGGGCGAGCGTAATCTTTAAGTGACGACGATGTAATTTATAATTATTTGTATGTTAATTTAAGTTCTCATTCAAGTGACTGTATATGTCTTTTTGAGAATAAATATCTTTAACCATTAACCATTTTTCTAATATTTTCGTCAGCCGGAACAAACGGCTTACCGAGACACGAAGCAAGCGATAATTATAATAACTTCCAAAAGCCATAGGTCTTGAACCCGAGGCGCTCTGAATTTAAAGTCTCAAGGTCAGGCTTCTGGGCTATTGCCGTTCTAAAATATCCACCTTTTCTTTATTGCCTTTAAAAAGAAGTAGCACCTATTGTTATTTCAAATTAAGTCACATTAGCACAATACAACGATACAACAGGTTGCAACGACAGTACAACGTACTTAATAATAAAATAATGGATATTGATATACATTCAAATAGTTTATATAACTTCAAAAAATATATATTAAAATTCTTTTCTTTTAACTAGAGTACTACCAGTATAGCAATATAGATTTACCTCACATTGCAAGTCGTGGCAACCTGTAATTGAATCTGCACTTAGCTCTTACTCCTTGCTTACTTATTGTGGTTGTTTTAGTGTAAGATTTGTTGGTTGTCCTTAATAAATAAATAACATACATACATAATGTCACGCCTCTTTCCCGTAGGGGTAGGCAGAGATCACATCCTTTCACTTGCTACGATCTTGGCACACACTTTTAGCTTCATTCACACTCATTAACCTCCTCATACACGCCCGTCGGTTTAGGGTACTTTTGACCTGCTCTTTCTCTAACATTTTTTGTATTTGGTCATGGAAGGTCTTACGTGGTCTTCTCCTCCCAACACTTCCATCCACTTGTCCATCATAAATCACTTTCGTTAATCTACTTTCATTCATCCTCTCAACATGACCAAACCATCTAAGCATACCTTTCTCAATTCTTGTCACTATATCTTCTTTTACACCAGCTTTAACCCTTATCACTTCATTCCTTATCCTATCACTCAAATAAATAAATATCATGAATATAGAGAAATATATTAATAGTACAGGACCCAGAAGTACTGAACCCTCATGATATCACGCAGAGATGCTCACATTAAGCCATTGTTTCTAATACAAAGCGCGACGGTTGGGAACTTGAGATTTTGTTCGCATTTCTTGCTTTGAAGTAATGTTTCTTGACGTGAGATGAAGAAACCGTGCATTGTTGTGTAGTTCACTTGGTTATAATGGAAATGAGTTTACAGTAGTCTCACAAAGTGATTTTGACAGCTTGTGTATGCGTTACTGCGTCAGTCGGCACTAGATGGCGTTGTCTGTTATTTCTTCTTCTTCCATTTAAATAATGGCTTCGTGCGTCTAGCACATTTAGCCAGTCAAAAAAAGTCAAAAGTCAAAAATACTTTATTTCATAAACTATTACATAGTACTTGAAAACGTCAAAATTATAAAAAAATAACAAAAACAAATAAAATATAACTATACTTAAATCACGAAGCTTAGATTCACTTGCAACCAAATAATTTAAAAAAACAAAAAACATTTAAGTGCAAGCGAATCTAAGTGCCAGTTCCGAGCCACCGCTCTGTAAGAAGAACTGGCAAGAAACTCACAGGCTATGCTCTTTTAAATTATCGATTGGTTAGTAACAATCTTCATTTGTCTGTGACGCTATACAATGCAACATAATATAACAATATTCATGCTTTAAGTCATTCATATTAGAATAGCCTGTATGAAACGGCGGTTTAATCCCAAGCATTTTTATCAGCCATATAGTCTTTAATAGAATAATATCCCTTTGAAGACAGCTTGCGTTTTATTGTTAATTTAAATTTATTTAGGCTTAATTGCTGTATATTGCTTGGGATTTTATTATAGAATCGCACACATTGACCTTTAAAAGATTTGTTAATTTTTTGGAGCCTAGTGGCAGGTACAACTAGTTTATGCTTATTTCTTGTGTTTAGGTTATGTATATCACTTTTCTTACTCAATTTATCAAAATTTTTGTGTACATATACTAGGTTTTCATAAACAAACTGACCCGCCACTGTCAAAATACCAATTTCTTTAAATTTATCCCTTAGTGAATGTCTACATGGTAGATTATAAATTGCTCGTAAGGCCCTCTTCTGCAGTACAAAAATATTTTGAATATCTGCGGCACAACCCCACAGAAGAATACCATACGACATAACACTATGAAAATAGCAATGATAAACAAGCCTAGCTGTTTCAACGTCTGTTAATTGGCGAATTTTCTTTACCGCGTATGCAGCAGAGCTGAGTCTATTCGACAATTCACCAATATGTGGGCCCCACTGTAACTTAGAATCTAATATAACACCCAAAAATTTGGTGGTATCCACAAGGGTCAACTCATCTTCCTTTATTTTAATAGTGGTGTTTACTTGTCTGACGTTAGGCGTCACGAATTTAATGCATTTCGTTTTAGCCCCATTTAATAATAAATTGTTAACGTCAAACCAGTGCACCACCTTTGAGATCGCATTGTTTACATCGTCTGGGTTCTGATATCGCTTTATTTTAAATAATAATGATGTATCATCAGCAAACAATACTATCTCGTGATTTTCCTTTACCAAATGTGGCAAATCATTAATATAAATTAAAAACAAAAACGGGCCGAGAATCGAGCCCTGCGATACCCCCATTTTTACTACAGAACCCTGAGATCGCTTTCCATTAACTTCAACCCTTTGAATCCTATTACTTAAGTAAGAAGTAAGAAGATCCAATGCGGAGCCTCTTATTCCATAATAATCTAATTTTTTTATCAATGTTTCATGAGGAACACAATCAAAAGCTTTGGACAGATCGCAAAAAATACCTAAAGCGTCCAAAGAATCTTCCCAAGCATCAAAAATATGTTTCAAAAGCTCAACACCTGCATCGGTTGTGGAGCGACCCTTAGTGAATCCAAATTGTTTTGAATGCATTAAGCCATTTTTATTAAAAAATCTTAACATTTGGTTGTAAATAAGTTTTTCAAAAATTTTACTAAAAGTAGGCAGCACTGAAATAGGTCTAAAATTAGTTGGGTCTGCTGTACTGCCCGATTTAAATAGTGGAATGATTTTACTATTTTTCATTAAATCTGGAAACGTGCCGCAATCTATACATTTATTAAATATTATAGCTAAACTGTGCGCCACCGAAACAATGATAGGCTTGGTAACTACGATGGAATTGCCCCAGAGGTCTGCAGTCTTTTTAACATTAAGAGTATTAAATGTCTTAATTATATCTATGGGTGTTACATGATTAAACATAAACTCTTCTGTACAAATGTTTGCATTATCTCTTAAAATAGCCTCCGCTAAAGTAGGCGAGGAATTTAAAGTTTTTGTAGTAGACACTGGAATATTAGTAAAGAAGTCTTCAAAAGCATTGGCAATATCTAAGTCAGATGTAAGCGTCTTGCTATCAATGTTGAGTTTAAACTTATTATTATAATTCTTATTTCTTCCCGTTTCACTATTAATAATATTCCATGTCATTTTAATCTTATCATCACTATTTTTAATTTTATAGCTCAAATAACAAGACTTTGCCGTATGACATGCTTTTCTAAATATTTTAGAATATTTCCTTACATAATTATGAAATTGTTCACTATTGTTAACATTTCTTTCGTCATACAGTTCATACAGTCTCTTTCTACTTTTATGTAGCCCAGGAGTAGCCCATTCACTAAAGGCAGCATTATCATTTACCTTAATCGTTTTGGGAGTAAATGTTGATTGAAAACTACTACAAAAGTCGCTAAAAAACATATTATATAAAATATTAGGGTCATTGCTTTTATCTACCATGGGTAAACTAAATGATAATAATTTATTGTTAAACCTCTCAAAACGATTATTGGTTTTTGGTATAAATGTTATTGTTCTTTTAGCCACAGTTTTATTTCTACAAAGCAAAGATATTTGTTGACAACAATGATCTGAATCTAATTGATTAATAATTTTTTTACTGTCATCACTCAGTATAATATCTGTAAATATGTTATCCAAGCAAGTGGCAGTAGTGGCTGTAATTCTTGTTGGCTCTAGAAACACATTTATCAAATTATATGATTTAAAAAGTGCTTTTATTCTTGTACATGCACTCGAACACTCTAGCAAATTAACATTAAAATCTCCACAAACAATAACATTTTTGTTAGCATTATAAACTTTTCCCAGCACTTCATCCATAATACTTTCAAATAAATCATATGAAGCTGATGGAGGTCTGTATACACTCAATACAACAAACCGCTCCATTTCGATACAGGCTATTTCAATAATCCGTTCGGCTGAGAAGCTTACTATATCATGGCGCTCCTTGAATCTAAATTTCTTATTTACTATAATTAATGATCCACCATGTATAGCACCCTCCCTGCAAAACGAACTACCTACCTGGTGATTATTAAAATTGAACATGAACTGGTTACTTTTAATCCAATGTTCAGTAATGCAAAAAATATCAATATGATTACCGTTCATGAACAATTCAATTTCTAGTTCCTTACCCAATATTCCTCTAATATTCTGGTGCACCAGGTTTATAACATTATCAAGTAAGTGATATATTTATTATATATAATTTATAGTAAATGAGAATGAGTGGTGATCAAGATGATAAATGGTAAATGAGATACCCTTCCCTAAGCCCCTTGAGTCCTCAGTAAAGATGTGGGACTATACTGAGATCTCACATGGACAGCATGGACTCCTTGAGAGAAAATTTGAAAAGTGATGTTGCACTGTTTTGTTTGATTTACCAACACTAATGTATGTTCACAAACACTTAACGGTTAATAATCCACCGTCATTACTCATCTATGTTCGAAATATCAGAAATTTTAGAAAATAAAACAGAACTGCAGACATGACGCTTTACTTTCCCGCCAAGAAGTCCGTCTGTTATTTATATGCCATCTCAATGGCTAACGATATTTTTAAATATGGCCTCTTTGTTTCTCTTTCTTTGGCCTCCTCATTTCAGCCAGTGTCAAGTAATTTGATAAATATAGATAAGATTTCTTGTCGGGAAAGTAAAGCGTCCTGCCTGCTGTTTTGTTTTATTTTAAAAAATTTGTGATATTTCGAACTACACATTTTCTAGTAGTAACGGTGGATTATTAACCGTTAAGTGTTTGTGAATATAGTTATATCAGTGTTGGTAAATTAAACAAAACAGTGCAACATTACTGTTCAAATTCTCTCAAGAAGTCCATGTGAGATCTCAGTATAGCCCCACATCTTTACTGAGAACTCAAGGGGTTTAGGGGAGAGCATCTCATTTACCATTTATCTTTTTTCTGACCACTCAATCTCATTTACTATAATTTATATATTATTAATATATCTCTTACTTGACACTGGCTAAATGTGCTAAACGCACGAAGCTATTATGTAAAAGAAAAAGAAAAAAAAAGATATATATTTGCGTATACGTCATTCAGTCATTTGTTGAGTGGAGACTTTACTAATTACTAGGTTTCTATGGAGTTTTGGAATCACTACGGCAAAAACTTATAAAATAATTTATTTATTGATTAAGAAAACCAACAGCTGTTATATAAAACCGTTTTATATAGTAAGATAGCTATTTATAGGTTTCCCTTAGTTAACCAATAGGTACTATCAACATCAACCTATATCTATGATTACCTACAAACAGTTAAACATTAAAAAACATTACAAATAAAATATCAAATTTAAAAGTTTATCACTTTTCGTACAATGAGATTTAATAGTTACTTATTATTATAGATATACATATGAACAACAAAAATATAAACATATAAACAACTTACACAAACAAAATAAATACATAATACATAGGTATACCTAAGTTAATAATATGCGAGTACACATTTGTATGCGAACTGAGTTTCAATGTTGGGAACATTGAATATTACTATAAACTAAAATATAAACTAAAATATAAACTCCTGTACATTGTCAAAGACCTTATAAACATCCTAGTTTACAAAATATGACATTGCCTTAATGTTTTTTTACCGCTGTGACTCTAAAACTTGAGAATTTATACACATTTCCAAAAACAAACTCTATTATAGGTACCTTCATATCTGAAAAAAACCAGTCCTCTTCAAATAAAATCCTATCATTCATTCAAACGTGAGTTCGTTGATGTCTTGATTGTTTTTAAGCTATTGCATAGCTTCTAATGCGGGCCTTGAGCGTGGAGACCGAATCCAGAAATTCCGTAACGAAAAAAAACCTAACACCCCCCCACTCCAAACGGCACAGCGGTGATACTTTATAGTTTTTCCATCTATCGATAAATAGCAGATATTTTAATGACTTTTTGAAATATCACGCTTGTCTCTTTAGTTCAGCAACCCGCCTTTAGGTGGCATTGGTTGTATCGGCGCTACTGTTTTTTTTTATAGGTACACATTAATGCCGCGCATTATATTTTATATATTATTATATTATATTTATATAAATGTACATAAAAATAAATAATTATAATTGCATAAGTTTTATTTTCACTGTGATCATTAAGATATATCAACCAATCTCTTCAGTATTCGATTCCGTGTAAAACAAAACGAAATAAAATTAATTATATAAGCGTCAGTGTCAGCGTCGGGCACAGAGCAATAAATACATCAGCGGCCGCCGGAGACAAAACACGCTTAGGTGCGGCTTTCAATAATAAAAATAATTACTGGCAGAGTGTCGCTGACAGCGAATAGCTGGCTCGGTAGGCCGGAGAGGGCTTCTCTTTAAATTATATAAAAATTATAGTTTTACTCACAAACTACATAAGAAGTTTTTTTATGTTTGTGACATAATGTTACGCCCATAGATCCCATTGTCGTGTGGTATCGGCCTAGGATAGTGCTACTCCCTCGCATCTTACGTGGAGTCGTAGAAGAGAACTCCACCCGGATGATGGGCAGCAGCGTCATCCTGCGTACTGGCTGAAACTGCGCTCACCAACCCTTCTGCTTTTCTGTCAATCACTAAAACATTTTTCCTTTAAATTTAATTACTCAATACTCAATCTCTTTATTGACTCCATATGTTACAATGATGTTATTTATAATATCACAAATACAATATGGACTCTGTAGGGTATGGCAACTTAGAAGAGAGGAGGATGCTAGCTTTTTATATTTAGATTAGTTTAATTTTGATTATTGTATTCGGTTTATTATACAGTAATATTTATTTTGAAAATTAAATTAATTCTATACCTATTAAATTAAATGTATATTATATTGTATTGTAAATAGTACATGTGTTATATTATTCAAGCTAATTAAAATATTTTGAATTAAGGAGCGATTATAAGAAATACGACATGGTTCTGCCTCTCGGCAAGGCATCTAGATTTAAACAGAATAACACGGAAGATTTAATTAAAAAATGATTGCAAGGAGAGTCCTTCTCCACACCGCTTAACTTCATTGGCTCGTGAATATAAAATGTTAAGGGCGCGAGGCTCAAGTATTGCGATTTAATCGAAACACCACAAACCTTCACCCCCTCCCGCACCTCTTCATCCAACCCCCGCCCTTCGCACCCGCAAACACGCTTCTACTGGCCCTTACAATTATTCAACCTGTATAGTAAATTATTTTTTAAAGATTATTATAAACTTTGCCTAAGTGTTGTTATTAAACAAATATACTGACGACCGATATGGCGTGAAGGTCAGTATACCTGCACTCCACTCCTGAGGTCGTGGGTTCGATTCCCACACAGGACAAATCTTTGTGTGCATGAACATGAATATTTTTTCTGGTCTGGGTGTCTACCTATGTATATTCAATATGTAAAAGTAAAAAGTATAAGTATGTTTATCTGTTCTTTAGTATCCATAACACAAGTTCTTAATGATACTTATCTTGGAGCTAAATAATTGGTGTGATTGTAAGAGGATATTTCTTTATTTTATTTATAGTATTTAAAATAAAGATTATGTTCTAATGTGTGCAGTGTGATACCGGCCTTGAATTGTCCCTCTTAGCTGACGGGGAGTCGTAACAGCCGACGAAAAGATGTATTACTTACGTACTTTAGATAAATCTAACAAGAATCTAACCACAAACATTTTATTTTTTACATTTAGTCTGGTCTATGGCTGAAAATCAGTGTTTGCTCGTTAGAGTTAAATTTCACTGAGCCATAACCATTTTGCACGACTGCAGCGCACTTCCCTAAACTATTTATTCAGTGAGATTATTAAATAATTGAAAATGTGTTTTTTTTTGTATTTCCGGTGTAATTTTATTGTATTGTAGAAGCGTGTGCAAATAAATTGATTCATATAAAAAAAAACATATTCATTTATTCAAGTTTGGCTCAAAAGAGCTGTTATGAACGTCAAAACTTAAAAACTAGCGCGCTATCTATATATCTATTACCGTATGATGGGCAGCAGCAGCATGCGTACTGGTTGGAACCGTGATCACCAACCCGCCTGCTCAGCGAGCTGATTATGAGCAATTGTCGTCTATTGGGGAGGCAAATGTTCAAAAGTGGACTTTATAAGCCTGATATTATACTGATGTGGTACGCGCATAAATTATAAGTGAATAATTTAAATGGATCGATGCTTCGTAAAGTTATGTATAAAATAAATAAATATTCTCTTACAATCACACCAATTATTTAGTTCCAAGATAAGTATCACTAAGAACTTGTGTTATGGAAACTAAAGAATTGGGGAAACATACTTATATAGTTTTTTTTTGTACATACATACTTAATATATATATAGGAAAACACCCAGACCAGAACAAATGTTCATGTTCTTGCACACAAAGATTTGTCCTGTGTGGGAATCAAACCTACGTAAACTGACCTCCACGCCATATCGGTCGTTTGTATGTTCTGGCTAAATGAACCGTTTTTAGGGTTCCGTAGTAAACAAGGAACCCTTATAGTTTCGCCATGTCCGTCCGTCCGTCCGTCCGTCCGTCCGCGGGTTAGCACAGAGACTATTAACATTAGACAGCTGAAAATTGGTGTGGGTATACATATTAATCACGTCGACAAACCTGTAGAATAAAATTTTTAAAAATATTGTTTTTTAACGTATCTCCCCATACACGTAAAATAGGAATGTTTTTTTTTCTCGAGTCTATCTTATCATGTTGGGTATCGTTAGAAAGGTCTTTTAAAAGTAATAAGAGTTTCTTAAAACCATTTTTCGATTTAGGGATCCGTTTCCAAAATATTAAGCTTTAAAGTGGAAAAAATTTATAGAGTTAAGTATCCGCCCCCCCCACCAGGTAAACGGTACTTTCAGAGTGGCTGAAAAAATTCACAATAGTAGTATATATAATGAAGTTAAAAGGAAAACTATCACGGCTAAGTAGGCTTTACTGGTTTTCGAGTAATGGACGACAATCAAATATTTTTTTGTATTAAATGTATTAAAATTTCATTCATACCGTAGTAGTGATATCTATCGGGGAATAGCTGAACCTGTTCATATAGCGACATTATGGCAAAGGGTGACTACGGAACCCTATATTGCGCGTGGCCCGACACGCACTTGGCCGTTTTTTATTGGTTAGCATTATATGTAGTCAGTAAAACAAATTTGAGTCCATTACGCCGTATACATTGTCCTAACAGCAGAACGCCTCACGTCTGCCTCTCCAATCCGCACTGGGTCAGCGGGGTGGAGTATGACCCAATACCCTCGCACCTTGGTATGTGAGAGGAGGCCCGTACCAACTCAATAGTCAAAAAAATATATATATATATATCATATTACAACTTACTGGTACGAATGGCTCGAACATATAAAAAATGTCATTAATACATCAAGATTTTGATATTTTTTCGACTAAAACTGAATCATTTCAGAAAATCTGTCAAAGGTATCCTCCATGGGGGAAATGCTTCCTCAGCTCAGGTACCTTCTTGAATCCATCTGAATTCAATTTTGTTGTATTAGTATGTCATCCTTTTATTATTTTATACATACTTGTCAATGTACCCGTCTGAAATATGGTTTGTATGTATGAACACATAGTCTGTGGTGTGACTAAGATTATAAATTTATTTAATTTGTTTTTACTTTGTTAGCATAAGTTATTTTTTTTCTTTTTTTTAAATAATGGCTTCGTGCGTCTACCACATTCAGCCAGTGTCAAGTAAGTGATATATTAATAATGTAGAATTCGTAGTAAATGAGAATGAGTGGTGATAAAGATGATAAATGGTAAATGAGATACCCTCCCCTAAGCCCCTCGAGTCCTCAGTAAAGATGTGGGACTATACTGAGATCTCACATGGACTTCTTGAGAGAAAATTTGAAAAGTGATGTTGCACTGTTTTGTTTGATTTACCAACACTCATGTATATTCACAAACACTTGACGGTTAATAATCCACCGTTATTACACATTAATGTTAGAAATATCACAAATTTTAGAAAATAAAACAAAACTGCAGACATGACGCTTCACTTTCCCGCCAAGAAGTCCTTAGCATAAGTTGCAACTTGTTTTGTGCTTGAATAAATAAATAAATAAAGTAGTGAGAAGTTAATGGACTAAGATTGTGATGATATAATCTCACATACAAAAATCATTTTCTACCTAACAGTTAAATATCTGGTTATAACTTGTTCATCCCAGATTCCTTTTCTAACTAAAATTTAACTGCTATATAGAAATCAAAGCGTCCGGTACATAATAAAGTTCTCGAATGTTCTATAAATCTGATTTGAGAAACGTTTTCCCGACGTCGCGTCGCCGTTTAATTCTGTGAGAAATTTGCAATTTTCCCAATCGTCTTGCGCTCAAACTTGACACAAAAGGTTCTCCGTCCCTTTTTATCTCAGGCGGGGCTAGGTGGCTCTGTCTCGCTCTCTGAAACTTATTGCAATAGTGGTTGGTGTTAAAGTTAGAAGAAAGTATTGAATTATAGCTTTTTGAATGGTTTTATGCAAGAAGAATTAAATATATGTGAAAACTATAGGATTTAAGCATTGCATGGCTTCATGGTTTATATAACTTTTATACAGAATGAGCTGTCTAAGATACGATAGAGTGGCGATAGCCCAGTAACTTCCTAATAACGACTGCCATAGATGTTTATTAAAGTCAGGACCAACTGCTTAATGTTCTTCCCGAGACACGAGGCAAAGAACAATTAGGCACATAACTTCGAAAAGTCATAGGAAATCTGAATTGCAATCTATTTGAATCGCCACTGGGCTATCGTTGCTTATAATACCTTATATTTCATATACCAATCATAATTACTTACTAAAATAATCACGTACATTACCTAATTTTAATTATAAATATCTTGTTGCACTGTGACATAACTGTGTCCGGTTATAACCGGGCCTGGCAGTGTCACAATAACCGGTTCCAACCGGAATTTATCGGTTCAGCCGCCATTGTGCCTTTGTATTACTTATTAGTTATTGGAGCAGCATCCAGCTAATGATAGGACCGCTGGTTTCTTTGTTAATTGTTCGTTACAGGTTTGGGAAAATATAAGTAAGGTATATGGTTGTAATTTGTAAGATTTTGACGATCGATATGGCGTGGAGGTCAGTATACCTGCACTTCACGCCAGAGGTCGTGGGTTCGATTCCCACATCGGACAAATCTTTGTATGCATGAACTTGTATATTTTTTCTGGCTGGGTGTTTTCCTATGTATATTAAGTGTCTTTACAAAAAAAAAAAGATATTTAAGTATGTTTATCCGTTGTTTAGTATCCATAAAACAAGTTCTTAGTGATACTTATCATAAGAGAATATTTCTTATTTATTTATTTAATTATGAGAAACAATGTAGCTTCATTTCTCGTAATGAGATATTAAAGTAAATAATATAATTTATTTTACAATCACACCAAATTTTTTAGTTCCTTCATTTAGTAAAGAGTAAACATTATAAAACAAACCCTTATTTTAAGCATTAAGCTCTAACGTTAACAAAAAAAAAAATTAATACAGGAAAAAACACACATAAAGTTTCTATTGAACCCAACCCGAAACGATTAAAACATTTAAAATCAAATTAAAAACCAATGCATTGCTAACCGACTAATTCCCACGCAAACGAATTTAAAACCTTATCAAGTTAAACGTCCAACCCTAACGATTAGCAAATTTAAAAACCAACAAACAATAAAGTGCGTGGCAGCCATCTTAGCTAGTCGCGTGGCGGGCTTTTGATCTGTCATCTGTCATGTGTCAACGATAAACGTTCCGTTTTCGCTTGAAAGTTTCATCGTGGAGTGTAAACAAACGATTTAATTTAACTCGACAGTTTGGGGTTTATTTGAGCGGTCAGCGTTGTGTTACTGAAGGGAGATTTTGCATGTTTAATAAGCTTAAATATTTTACTTTTTATATTTTATTGCAAATTATGTTAAAGTGTGGTTTAGTAGGTATTTAATTTTTACTTTAAAATATTTAGTGAAAACAAATTGCTTAAATTTTTCTAGTACTTCAAAATAGAATCATCGTGTCAGTCGGAGTCTCGATAGCTCAGTGTCTAGAGCAGTGAATCGATTATCCAAAGGTGGTAATAAAAAGAAAACATGCTATAACTATAATAGCTAGCTGGGACTTCTTGGCGGGAAAGTGAAGCGTCATGTCTGCAGTTTTGTTTTATTTTCTAAAATTTGTGATATTTCCAACATTAAAAGTACTTGACCGTAATTCGAAGCTTATATATGAGATAGGCATATCCGTTTCCCGTAGTCTTTAGTAATTTTAGTGATCTGTGATGACGTATTTCCGGCGGCTCAGCAGGCAATGGCGCTATCTGTGAACTTATGTAAAGTGAGCGGTGCCATTTTATATTCATTGGCGTTTTGATTCCCGTAGCAGTAACACGGACTTGTGCACCTACGCACTTAGTGATAATTAGTCTCCATTTAAAATAAGTTTAAATAAATCGGTGTGTGTGTGTAGATCCAGAAAGGAAAAAGTGAGTACCGATTTACTTTCATAAGTAAACTGAACTAAAAACTATTTAACGGATTTTCCGTTCGAAATATTTTATTAAATGTGTATTGTTACAAAAATATGCAAATCTTAATTGATTTTGTGTAATATTTTATATTATGAAGGAACAATTATGCTGCTGTGTTTGCGATTTCAGTTTAGACCTCGGCCGATATAAATCCTAAGATATCACAGTAATCACAAGAAATCTAGTGAAAATAAAGTAATTTTTAATATGCAGGGGTGTGGCTCATTTAAATTATTGATATATTTCCAGTCTTTTCTGATAAAAAGCTATACTTCATTATGGAGTGATAGTTAAATTTGTTACATAGTTCTTATATGTCAACTAATATTTTAAGGAAGTTTTAGTTGGACATTTGATGACAAGCCTGATACTTTTAGTAATAGGTTTTTGTTTTCAGAATGAGTGAAAATAATCCTCCTCCTATTGAGGAACCGGTGGCAGGGCCGAGCGGTGTCCGGCGCAAGCGCGCGCGCAGCGCCAACAGCAGCAGCAGTAGTTTCTTCGAGCAGCTCTAGCTCGAGCGCATCGTCCACAAGCTCTAAGTGCAAGCGGTCTCATAGACATCGGCACAAGAAAAACAAAAGAAATCGGCACTCGTATCGACAGTTAACCAAGGAAATCAGTGAGTTACGCAATACTATTTTTCAACCTCTTACCTATGGTAATAACGCTATTTCTGATCAAATATCTATTTGTTCACGTGTGAGCGGAGAGCTTTATGAGGATGATAACGAAGAAAGAATTCAAAATGTTAGTGATATATCACACTCTGATTTCACCTTTGATATCGAAACAAAACTAAAGGAGCCTTCTGTTCCTAAGGCCTCCGATAAATTTCTAAAGATGTTAGCCGATGCGCAACATTTTTGTAGCACAAGTTGGTCTGAAGTTAGGTACGCCGATACACAAAAACTATACAACCATACTCCAGGGTTTGTAAATCTTGAAACAAATGGCGAGATTTTACAATATGATTCCTTAACGCATTTGGCAAAAGCGGATAAGGCTTACGCGGCAATCACCTTTTGTATTTTAAAGCAAAAGGAGGCTCTACAAGAAAACATTCGTAGCTTGTTAAATTGGGCTAGTTCTGAGACTAATTTTATAAATATTCATTCGAAAATTGAAGAACTATTTTTGAACGGGGAATTTCAGAAGATTTCTAACGACCTCTTGCAGTTAGTCTGTGGCCATAGATCGGAAATCATACAAGTAAGAAGGGATACGATTCTGAAAAATGTAAAAGAGCCCAATCTAAGAATATCCTTTAATAAAATACCTCCTTCACATACCCACTTTTTTGAGGCTAATGCCTTTCAATCAGTTTTAGAAAAAGCTGGTGGTGTTCGTAAATCCTTCTGGCCTCTCAGGTCTGAAAGTCATTCGAAGAAGCTCAATCAGAACTATAATCAGCCATCGCGGAGCACCAGCACTAAAACATATATGGGTCCATCGAGTGGAACCCAAATGCCGTGCATCGGGCTCAGCTAAACCCATGCATTTTTATAACAATTTACCACCCTCGAGGGGTGGATATCATAATACTATGGTTCACAATGATTATCCAAACAATTTAAGGGGATCCTTTCAATACAGGGGCTCGAGGCCCCGCGGTTCACAAAGAGGGGAAAGAGGTCGAGCACCTTCTGCCCATGTCCCACGAGGGCGTTCGAAACGGTATGAGCAATGACTCAAAGTCGTTTCAAGCCGGCCAGTTGGCTCTCTATTACGACAAGTGGAAAGAAATGGGGGCCCCAAAAATATTGTTAAAACTAATAAGCGGTTACCGAATACCATTTGTCAGAAAACCTCCACTATCCATACCAAATTTAATGAATACACGTCTAACGCCTGTATCAAAGGAAATGACAGAAATGATTCAAAAAATGAAAGCTCAAGGCATTCTAAAATCAGTAAAATGGTCCCCCAGTTTTATTTCTCCTCTGTTTCTGGCCCCAAAGACAGACAGATCCCTGCGTCCGATCTTCAATCTAAAGGCATTGAACGTATTCGTAGAGGCCAAGCCGTTCCGTCTTATAAACATGCATCGTGTGTCCGAATTCCTCCAACCACAAGATTGGATGTGCAAAATAGACCTGAGTCAAGCTTATTTTCATTTGAAAATCAAAAAAGTACACAGGTGCTTTCTCAGACTAATTTACATCAAAGAATTACTAGAAATGACCTGTCTTCCGTTTGGATTAAGCACGGCACCCAAAACATTCTCCATGCTCACCAATTGGATAGCTCAAGTACTGCGTCGAAGCAATGTACGAATCCTTGTTTATCTGGACGATTTTTTAATTGTGCACCAAAGCCCTGTCATTCTTCACAAACACGTACAAATGACTTTAAATATCCTCAAGGACCTAGGTTGGTCTGTCAACCTACAAAAGACCATAATTATTCCTCAGAAGTGACTTACATACTTGGGTATCCTATGGAGACCATGGGACAATCTAAAGTCGCTACCGGAAGAAAAAGTCATGGCACTGGTAAAAAAGATTCAACAAATCTTAAACCAAAAATTTGTGACGTTAAACGAAGTTCAAAGCCTCGTAGGGTTGTTGAACTTCGCCAGTTTTGTGGTGCCGCGGGGCCGATTACATCATCGCCACCTACTAAGGTTCATGAACACTATACTAGACAAACCAGGACAGAAAATCCAGATGCCCGAGGTAGTTTTGTTAGAACTAAAGTGGTGGAGTCAGTACTGCCATCTCTCGACGACGTTGCATTCTCCTCCTCCTGTTCATTTTCTGACAACCGATTCATCAGATATTGCTTGGGGTGCTCAACTAGACAACATAGCCTTGAGGGGCTCGTGGGTTCCAGAAGAGAAAATTCTGCATTGCAACCAGAAAGAAATGCTAGCTATATTTCACGCAGTCCAAAATCACATTCATATACTGAGCCACAGTTCGGTATTAATTCAGTGCGACAACAAAACTGTCGTAGCTCATCTACAAAAGGAGGGGGGGACCAGATCGACCGCAATGATGGAATTAACTCGTCAGTTATTGACAATGCTAGACCATCATGGAATTTGTTTTACGGCTCGTTACATTCCGGGCAGGTACAACAACCATGCCGATCACCTTTCAAGATATCGACTTCCACCAGACTGGCACCTATCACCGGATTGCTTGAAAGCAATATTCTCGAGATGGGGGACTCCTGTGATCGACCTTTTTGCATCCCGCAGAGCTCACGTGATAAGCAATTATGTGTCCCTAGATCAGACGGATTCGGAAGCACTATTTCACGATGCGTTCAGCGTGACGTGGAATTACCCTCTCGGCTGGCTATTCCCCCCGCCGTTCTTAGTGCCCAAAGTACTATCACATCTGAACCAATCCACAGGGATATATCTGATAGTTGTACCACGATGGCAGAAAGTGTTTTGGCGAGCCGATCTCAAAGCAAGAGCCCTCGAAGCTCCATTCGTCCTGAGGAACCTGAAAACCAACCTGATAGACACCTCGACAGGCCTTCCACCTCCCAACATAGAAGACCTAGTTCTGGAAGTGTGGCGATGGGGGGGTGGTCCGAGGAGTAAATAACTGGAATACGACTCAAATTGCCATGTTAAAAAATTCTTGGAGACCATCTACTCTGAAAACATATAGAGCTGCCTGGGAACGTTGGTTATCTTGGGCAAAATCGAATAAAATTGACGTTAGATATCCTACAGGATCTCAGCTTGCCCAGTTCTTAGCTGACTTATATTTGGTTCATTGCCTGTCATATAATACTGTTCTATTGCATAAATCTGTTGTGTCCACCCTTTGTAATGCAGATACTTCGAGTTCACTAAGTTCCCATGTCTTAGTTAAACATATATTAAAATCAATTGCTATGAAAAACCCAAAAGTGACGAAACCTCCAATTTGGGATATAAATAATTTGACCGACTACTTATCGACTTATTCCATAGATACAAGTAATTTATTTCAAGTGTCTCGACATGCAGCTACTCTATTGTTATTATGTTCAGGTCGTCGCAGGACCTTACCTTGCTGAAAATTGACCCGGAACATTGTATTAGATCACATAATTCTATAGTTTTTTGGCCAGTTTTTGGATCACCGGCAGTCTGGTTGGAAGTTAATGCATAATAATGAAAATTCAAAGCTAGATCCTGTCTTTTGGATAGAAACAACAATATCCTTACTAAGCAATCGAAGAATTTCTGCTAATTCCTGCTGTTTATTTTTAACCATTAGAGGGTCTCCGAAACCTGCTTCACGAACTGTTAGAGCAGGCTGGGTAAAACATTTAATGACTGATGCTAACATCAAGTTTAGTCCTGGAAGCTTTGGATCGGCAGTAGCATCTAAAAACTGGTTGAACTATCCATTAGACGAAATTCTTGCTCGGGGAAATTGGCGTACTTCAAATACATTCCAAAACTATTATAGACGTGAAATAATGACTAATACTAGTTCCGATAACATAACTCAATTATTTAATCCTATTGATTAATATCTTACGAGAGATGTGATTAGTTAGCAAATTTATACTTATAAAGAAACCTAGAAATCGTAGTGTTAATTTAGAAATCAATGAAGTTCAATTTTTTAAGTAAAGTTTAATAAGTTAAGCTTAAATGTTACCTACCTAATATACCTACCTTAATAAAACTATATTTTGTATCACATTGGCGTTTTCTTTTCTTTATCAATTACGCGGCTCACCAGGCGAAAACAAACACTTCTCATATATAAGCTTCGAATTACGGCCAAGTACTTTTAATAGCGGCGTTTTCCCTGAAAGAAAACGCATATTAAAATACTTACCTAATTCGAAGCTTACTTTGTAACGCTGCCTGGTGAATAAAACCCAATGAATATAAAATGGCACCGCTCACTTTACATGCGTTCACAGATAGCGCTATTGTCTGCTGAGCCGCCGGAAATACGTCATCACAGATCACTAAAATTACCAAAGACTACGGGAAACGGATATGCCTATCTCATATATAAGCTTCGAATTAGGTAAGTATTTTAATATGCGTTTTCTTTCAGGGAAAACGCCGCTATTAATGTGTAATAACGGTGGATTATTAACCGTTAAGTGTTTGTGAACATACACGAGTGTTGGTAAATCAAACAAAACAGTGCAACATCACTTTTCAAATTTTCTCTAAAGGAGTCCATGTGAGATCTCAGTATAGTCTCACATCTTTACTGAGGACTCAAGGGGCTTAGGGGAGGGTATCTCATTTACCATTTATCATCTTTATCACCACTCATTCTCATTTACTATAAATTATATATTATTAATATATCACTTACTTGACACTGGCTAAATGTGCTAGACGCACGAAGCCATTATTTAAAATAAAGAAAGAATAGCTAGCTGTACTTAATTTAAAATAAGAATTCAGTTATAAATAAATTTGGTTATTGTGTAGGGACTAGATGGTACCTACTCCCTACCAAAAGGAAGATCTTCCAACAGGCGGGTGGATTTGCCCGAAAGCCGCGGCCCAACCGACGATGGTTGGATGTTGTTATATAGTTACAGTAGCAGTGGCCCCTTGCCCTCACTGACGAAGATCCTTCTGCTGACATATGACCCGCTGATTAACCGTACACCTGCTGCGTCCTCCACAGATTGATCCCACGAAATAAGTGGCGAGCCTATTGTCGCTTTCCGGGCAATTTTATGTTCGCCAGAGCCTCGTCCGTTGATCGGCAGGTGCACCACTTGCAGGTAAGGTTGACTTGGGCTCCTCAGATCTTGGTAGGAGCCCTATACACCTTTGTAGAGCCAAATTTGTCATGAATGATTTTTACTTTAAACTTGTAGCTAAGAACTAGGATGGGACATACCAGTAGTCTGACAATAGCTAATCCTAACACGTCAATCCAGCATCGCCGAGCCTTCGTTCAATGCCTTTGTGTGCGGGACACCGACGCTTATCTTAGGGCAGGTCGTCTCAGTGCACTCTCGTGATGAAGCCAAGCTACGAGCAACAGGAGAAGGCAATATTTAATGTTTAACACAGGGAAAATGTAGTAAAATAGTCTTGTACAAAATAAAGTATTTTATATTTTTGTGGATTTTAATTCAACGCCGCAATGTTTAGCGAATTTTGATTTTCGTCTTGCTAACACAAAGAAGCTGGTATCATTTACTTGATATTGTAAGTGATAAGAAAGATAAGAAATGCAATAAAAACTATTTCTTTTGTAAGCAAGTGATGGATAAAAATATATATGTGATAAGTCCCGCTCAACTATAATTTTCCGAAAAATCGAGAAACAATTCGACACTACACGTGTTTCGCCCTTACACAGGACATCTTCAGGCAAGGTGAGCCTCAGAATAACGATGGCTTCACGACCAACACTAAAACGAGAGTCAAACTACTCTCGTGTTGTCGTATTATACGTATATATGTTAATAATATTACTACCAAGTCAATCATAGCTAGTTGTCTTTTAATCAATGGTCATCCTCCCAATTGCCACTTGTCTGCATCATCCATGACTCCGAGTCATTCGTGACGTCATGAGCCAATTCCCTAGACAAAGCCAGAGCCTTCAAAGAGCATGTTCCGACATGTTCCGACGTGTGCCGACATGTTCCAGTGTTCCGGAGGGGCATTGTGTTCCGACGTGGAGATGACGCCGTATGGGCTGATTGTTGTCTAGTTAGCGATATTGGATTAGGATTTGACGGTCAGTTAACTAGTGGTCAGTTTGATCGCTGATTAATAGTAAGCTTAGCGGGAGTTGTAGGTCTAATCTTAAGCGAAATATAGGTAGATAATTATCTTCATTGCTGAGAAAACACAAAAAATCTATATATTATTGCAATATTGCACTTGCCATATAAACAACGGAGACAACCAGTAGCAAAGAGAAAAATAAAAATCAGAAAGAGCCATATTATAAACGTATATTTGAGTATATTTTTATTTAGATTTAATAGTACGAATAAAAAAATTGCAATTATATGAAAATAACATACATACATTCACGCCTGTTTCCCCGAAGGGGTAGGCAGAGGCATATTGTACGCCCACACTTCGCCAATTATATAGTTGGTCCCACGTATTAGGTGGCGAGCCTATTGCCGCTTACCGGACACTGTTATGTTCGCCAGAGCCTCGTCCGTTGATCGGCAGGTGCACTAATTGCAGGTGAGGTTGGCTTGGGCTCCTTAGGTCTTGGTAGGATTTCTAAACACTTTTTGTATTAAAAATAAGCTTAATAATAATATTGCTTACTAGCAGCGCCCTGCGGTTTAACCCGCGTGGTCCTCATTCCCGTGGAAATATCGGGATAAAGAGTGTCCTATATGTTAGTCCAGGACTGCAGCTATACACGTACAAAGTTTCATCACAATCGCTCCAGTAGTTTTTGCGTGAAAGAGTAACAAACATCCATCCACACATACAAACTTTCACGTTTATAATATTATATAAGTATAAGAAGGATAGGATTAAAAATAACAATAAGTTGGTTATTCAGGTAAATTGTACCTACCCATGCATAGAAAAGAAAACAAGAAATAAACTCAAACTCAAACTCAAACTCAAAAATACTTTATTTCATAAACTATTACATAGTACTTGAAAACGTCAAAATTATAAAAAAATAACAAAAACAAATAAAATATAACTATACTAAAATCACGAAGCTTAGATTCACTTGCAACCAAATAATTTAAAAAAACAAAAAACATTTAAGTGCAAGCGAATCTAAGTGCCAGTTCCGAGCCACCGCTCTGTAAGAAGAACTGGCAAGAAACTCACAGGCTATGCTCTTTTAAATTATCGATTGGTTAGTAACAATCTTCATTTGTCTGTGACGCTATACAATGCAACATAATATAACAATATTCATGCTTTAAGTCATTCATATTAGAATAGCCTGTATGAAACGGCGGTTTAATCCCAAGCATTTTTATCAGCCATATAGTCTTTAATAGAATAATATCCCTTTGAAGACAGCTTGCGTTTTATTGTTAATTTAAATTTATTTAGGCTTAATTGCTGTATATTGCTTGGGATTTTATTATAGAATCGCACACATTGACCTTTAAAAGATTTGTTAATTTTTTGGAGCCTAGTGGCAGGTACAACTAGTTTATGCTTATTTCTTGTGTTTAGGTTATGTATATCACTTTTCTTACTCAATTTATCAAAATTTTTGTGTACATATACTAGGTTTTCATAAACAAACTGACCCGCCACTGTCAAAATACCAATTTCTTTAAATTTATCCCTTAGTGAATGTCTACATGGTAGATTATAAATTGCTCGTATGGCCCTCTTCTGCAGTACAAAAATATTTTGAATATCTGCGGCACAACCCCACAGAAGAATACCATACGACATAACACTATGAAAATAGCAATGATAAACAAGCCTAGCTGTTTCAACGTCTGTTAATTGGCGAATTTTCTTTACCGCATATGCAGCAGAGCTGAGTCTATTCGACAATTCACCAATATGTGGGCCCCACTGTAACTTAGAATCTAATATAACACCCAAAAATTTGGTGGTATCCACAAGGGTCAACTCATCTTCCTTTATTTTAATAATGGTGTTTACTTGTCTGACGTTAGGCGTCACGAATTTAATGCATTTCGTTTTAGCCCCATTTAATAATAAATTGTTAACGTCAAACCAGCGCACCACCTTTGAGATCGCATTGTTTACATCGTCTGGGTTCTGATATCGCTTTATTTTAAATAATAATGATGTATCATCAGCAAACAATACTATCTCGTGATTTTCCTTTACCAAATGTGGCAAATCATTAATATAAATTAAAAACAAAAACGGGCCGAGAATCGAGCCCTGCGGTACCCCCATTTTTACTACAGAACCCTGAGATCGCTTTCCATTAACTTCAACCCTTTGAATCCTATTACTTAAGTAAGAAGTAAGAAGATCCAATGCGGAGCCTCTTATTCCATAATAATCTAATTTTTTTATCAATGTTTCATGAGGAACACAATCAAAAGCTTTGGACAGATCGCAAAAAATACCTAAAGCGTCCAAAGAATCTTCCCAAGCATCAAAAATATGTTTCAAAAGCTCAACACCTGCATCGGTTGTGGAGCGACCCTTAGTGAATCCAAATTGTTTTGAATGCATTAAGCCATTTTTATTAAAAAATCTTAACATTTGGTTGTAAATAAGTTTTTCAAAAATTTTACTAAAAGTAGGCAGCACTGAAATAGGTCTAAAATTAGTTGGGTCTGCTGTACTGCCCGATTTAAATAGTGGAATGATTTTACTATTTTTCATTAAATCTGGAAACGTGCCGCAATCTATACATTTATTAAATATTATAGCTAAACTGTGCGCCACCGAAACAATGATAGGCTTGGTAACTACGATGGAATTGCCCCAGAGGTCTGGGTCAGAGTCTTTTTAACATTAAGAGTATTAAATGTCTTAATTATATCTATGGGTGTTACATGATTAAACATAAACTCTTCTGTACAAATGTTTACATTATCTCTTAAAATAGCCTCCGCTAAAGTAGGCGAGGAATTTAAAGTTTTTGTAGTAGACACTGGAATATTAGTAAAGAAGTCTTCAAAAGCATTGGCAATATCTAAGTCAGATGTAAGCGTCTTGCTATCAATGTTGAGTTTAAACTTATTATTATAATTCTTATTTCTTCCCGTTTCACTATTAATAATATTCCATGTCATTTTAATCTTATCATCACTATTTTTAATTTTATAGCTCAAATAACAAGACTTTGCCGTATGACATGCTTTTCTAAATATTTTAGAATATTTCCTTACATAATTATGAAATTGTTCACTATTGTTAACATTTCTTTCGTCATACAGTTCATACAGTCTCTTTCTACTTTTATGTAGCCCAGGAGTAGCCCATTCACTAAAGGCAGCATTATCATTTACCTTAATCGTTTTGGGAGTAAATGTTGATTGAAAACTACTACAAAAGTCGCTAAAAAACATATTATATAAAATATTAGGGTCATTGCTTTTATCTACCATGGGTAAACTAAATGATAATAATTTATTGTTAAACCTCTCAAAACGATTATTGGTTTTTGGTATAAATGTTATTGTTCTTTTAGCCACAGTTTTATTTCTACAAAGCAAAGATATTTGTTGACCACAATGATCTGAATCTAATTGATTAATAATTTTTTTACTGTCATCACTCAGTATAATATCTGTAAATATGTTATCCAAGCAAGTGGCAGTAGTGGCTGTAATTCTTGTTGGCTCTAGAAACACATTTATCAAATTATATGATTTAAAAAGTGCTTTTATTCTTGTACATGCACTCGAACACTCTAGCAAATTAACATTAAAATCTCCACAAACAATAACATTTTTGTTAGCATTATAAACTTTTCCCAGCACTTCATCCATAATACTTTCAAATAAATCATATGAAGCTGATGGAGGTCTGTATACACTCAATACAACAAACCGCTCCATTTCGATACAGGCTATTTCAATAATCCGTTCGGCTGAGAAGCTTACTATATCATGGCGCTCCTTGAATCTAAATTTCTTATTTACTATAATTAATGATCCACCATGTATAGCACCCTCCCTGCAAAACGAACTACCTACCTGGTGATTATTAAAATTGAACATGAACTGGTTACTTTTAATCCAATGTTCAGTAATGCAAAAAATATCAATATGATTACCGTTCATGAACAATTCAATTTCTAGTTCCTTACCCAATATTCCTCTAATATTCTGGTGCACCAGGTTTATAACATTATTTTGTTTAGTAATTACTATGCCAGAGTTTGTCTCTGTTGTCTTAGATCTTAATTTAAATGATTTTCTATATTAGAAATAGAATCAGAATAATTAATGTCAACACAATAATTATTATCTACACTACTGCTTTGCTCAATAGAAGCAATATGTTTAGCCAAATTCTTGGCTGTTATACTAAAATAATAGGATAGCGAATTTGCTATCTGTCGCTTAAAACTAGATGAAAGGTAATATCTACCTTTAGTCATAAATTTGCTGCTAACAAAACTGTTAGTATCAATCAAATTAATACAATCATGATATGTACTTATAGTATGTAGTACACAGTTTAACTTATATCTAAGATTATTTTCCGCGTCTGGCAAGCTCTTTGAGTAGGGGAATGTGAACAAAATAATTTTACTTAAATCAAGAGACAATAAATTATTAATATATTCAATTAAATCCTTTTTGTTAACGTTACCCCTATTCTCCACTAAAATAATAAGAGTATTCTCATTACTAAATTTATAATTTAAAATTTTTTCCATAATTTTGTCATATGTTGCAGATGGCATGCAATAGTTCACAACTGATTGTCCCTTAGACTCTGAATTCAATTTTGAGCCCATATGTCTACCAATATCATCACTGAACATAATTCTTTTATGTACATCACCTTGTGTACAACATGTTACATCAATTGATGCACACAATGGCTGCTCTGCACTGACACTAGTATGGGAGCTTCCACATAAGGTTTTGGTGTCAATGCAGACCGAAGGAACACACTGTGGAGAACTCAAGCAGTTGTCGTTGCAAGAGTTTTGATTTATAAAAGAATCAAGGCGCTCAGTGTTATCATTTGAGGTTTTAAGTATCTTATCTATTGTTAAAGAACATTTATTGTAGTCCTTAAGGGACAATTCATATTTCCTAGTTAGATACTGAATTTCAAATTGCAAATTTTGTATTTTTGATTCTAAGTGCTTTGTGTCAGTATAGTATTTTGAATGACACTGTTTTAACTCTAGCTCAGACAACTTCCATTGTTCTCTTAATTTGAGATTAGATTTAATATTCTTGCATTTATTCATCAGGCTATTAAAATGTTTTAATTGTTTTTTTGATTTATAGATAAATTTATTAATTTTAATATATTTTTTTAGTTTATTTCTGCTGCAAAATAGAACTGACTTGTCTGGTTGATATGAGTTATCATTTGTGAGATCAATAGTAGACAAGTCCGGGTTTGAAACAATTGCAGAAGTAATAAACTGCGGGGCACCACTCATTAACTCACTGTATAAATTATTTGTTTCACGAGCAGCAGATTCCTGTGAGGACACTTCCAAGTCGGAGATGTGCACATGGGCATCTCGTAGTTCCTGCTCCAGTACTGAAGTCCTCCTCAGGGTCCTCTCATACTCTTCACTGCACTCTTGAAACCTATCTACTATAGATTGTAGGTGATCCCGCTCAATAACAACATCCTCATAACTAATATGAAGCCTTGAAAGTTCAGATTTTAATTTCTTTGTGTCATCTAACGCATTCACTAACAGATTTTCGTTCTCCTCTCTTTCCTTTGAAAGTTCTGCACAGAGCTCCGTTTTGGTCTTAAGCTCCTGCAACACCAGCTGGAGTTTGGGCTCCTCCTGCTGGCGAGACAACGCTTTACGGCTACGAGTATTCATATTGTGTTGCATAAAATACAATTCAAACGCGAGTTAAATTAAAAAAAATAACGGAGCACTTTGCTTTGCAGTATACGAAGTGACAAGTGGGTATTTTGAGGTTACCGGTAATTACTTTAAATTAATATTTTATAAAATTACGCAAACACAGCAACTGTCGTCAACACTGAATAAACGCTTATACAAGTATAATATTCTACTCAGGAGAAACAATCGACTTATTAAGTATTTACGTGAAGAAATGACTATCAACAACGGTTTTAGGACTTGTCACTTTTTACACTTAAAATACACAAATCACATAAAAAAATTATATGTAACACTTATTTAACACTAAAATATGTGGTGATATTGGTTTTATATCGTTAAATTATGCTTAACTAATTAAATTTTAATTAAAATTATACAGAACAATTTTATGACATCTAGTATCGAGTGTTGCCAGACACGAAAGACATTAGAAATAAAATACAGTTAATATAAACCGCGTTTACAAAGGCAGGCCCTGGCCTATGTGCTTCGAAAGACAGATCTAGGTCCCGGTTATCACTAGTTCACAGTTCTTCTCACAGAGCGGGGGCTCGGAACTGGCACTGAGATTCACTTACACCAATTTTATTTTTATTTATTTGCATGTAAGTGAATCTAAGCTTCGTGATTTTAGTGTTTTTTTTAATTTATATTTTGTCTTGACGTTTTCAAGTGCTATGTAATAGTTTATAAAATAAAGAACTTTGTACTTTAACTTTACTATATATAGTAGTCGTTAAGCTAGTTCACAAAGGGTCTAAAGAGGAAATTCAAAGTAAATTTATTTATCTCTCTCGTTTCAGCGTTGGTCGTGAAGACATCGCTGTTCTGAGGCTCCTATCTTACCTGAAGATGCCCTGTGTAAGGGCGAAACACGTGTCGTGTTGAATAGTTTCTCGACTTTTCGGGAAATTATAGTAGCGCGGGAATTGTTACAAAGATATTTTTAATCCATCACTTGCTTAAATTTATCAGTCAAGTTTGGCTTAAAAAATCCCTTACAGACGTCAACATTCGTAATGCGCCCATTTCATTGTTTTTTATCTAATAGGATCCTTGTTCGTGACATAATACACGTGTCCTCAGTAGTGCGACGTTTATGGGCTGGGATGATAAATGTTAAAGACCAGTTTAATGTATTGTAAAATGTGAGTTTATGTAAACGAGCCTTTGCGGGAGAAGTGGTTTTGGAAATAAATAGTAAGTATATATGAAATGTTGGTTAATAATAATAAATAAATAAATATAAATAAATATTTCTGACACTTACACCAATTATTTAGTTCCAAGATAAGTATCATTAAGAACTTGTGTTATGGATACTAAACAACGGATAAACATACTTACATACTTTTATTTTTTTAAATACATACTTAATATACATAGGAAAAAACCCAGAAAAAATATTCATATTCATGCACACAAAGATTTGTCCTGTGTGGGAATCGAACCCACGACCTCTGGAGTGAAGTGCAGGTATACTGACCTCCACGCCATATCGGTCGTCAATCGGTGGCTGCGTTTATGTATTAAGCAATATTTTGATAAACGTGAATATTAAATTAACCAATGTTTTCTAACCATGATTACTGCTGATTTACATTCCCTATCCCCCCTCCCCGGCCTTAGTTGTTGTTTACCTAGGGGGGACGGAGTCCAGCCTAGCTCCTTACCCCTTGAAATATCAGGTTCGTAACTCGGAGTATAGGGACTTAGACTAAGTATGATTTGACAGGGACCTTATTCACTATCCTACTAATATTATAAACGTGAAAGTTTGTATGTGTGGATGGATGTTTGTTACTCTTTCACGCAAAAACTACTGGAGCGATTGTGATGAAACTTTGTACGTGTATAGCTGCAGTCCTGGACTAACATATAGGACACTCTTAATTCCGATATTTCCACGGGAACGGGGACCACGCGGGAAAAACCGCAGGGCGCTTCTAGTATAGAGTGAAACAAAGAAGCTTCACTTAGTCTGTCCATATATATGTATTTAAAACTACGCAACGTATTTTGATGCGGTTTTTTTATTAAGTAGATGGTTTGAAGAGAGTGGTTTATAAGTAGACAAAATCGCAGTAGTCCGCTTGTGCTATATAAAACTGTTGGTTATGAAAGAAAGGACACCACAACCGACAGACCAATTTTTTATATTAGAGTATTTATTTTTATTTGATAAGCTGGCCAGAGATTACATTAAGAAGTTAGATATAATAGAAAAATAAATTGGTAATGAAAAAAACAGCATAAATAACTAGGCATAATATTTATTGAGCTCGTATAGTATAAGTTTAATACTTATTCAAAAATTATTATACACGACAATTACTATGATCTCTTACATTCATGATTATTTCTTACTTACACTAATAAATATCATTCATATTTACACATTTTAAAATATCTATTGAACACTATTACAATATTAAATGAGAGTTTATAAAGTTCACTAGTAATTAAAATTCTATACATTATATACAATGTTGTATTTTACTAGTTAGTTAAACTAGAAATTAAAATACATGACTGCCCATAGGAAGAAATGTAAAGATTAATGATTTTATTATGTAACTAGTACGCTTTCAAATTCATAAGTTAAATTTATCACGTATGTGAATGTATGATAAATTCTTGTTGATATTTTTAGAGATTTTAAATCACTGCTTATTATTAGCACACTACTTTTTTGGGCAGTCGTTCAAACATTACGCTACTTTTTGGCAGTCGTGTAAACTTTACACTTCTTTATTGGGCAGTCGTGTAAACTTTACACTTCTTTATTGGGGTAGCTTCTTTATTGGGCAGTCGTGTAAGCTTTACACTTCTTTATGGGGCAGTCGTGTAAACTTTACACTTCTGGACGGGCAGTCGTGTAAACTGTACACTTTATCTTAGGGCAGTTAAAAAAAGACCAGAACTATGCGCTTAAAATAGATTATGACAGAATTTTATTTCTATCAAAAAAGGGAAACTTATTATTTATTTATTAGGACAATGAACAAGATAAGCAATGTTACAAAACTTAATACACGAACATAAATACTTGTAATCATTTTTATATCAAATTACACCTTTTCTGATTTATTTATATTCTATTACTGCCTTGCCCATTAATACCTTCCCCTTATTAAATATTGTAATTGTAATAAAACTAAAAAATACAATCACTGTTGAGTATTAATTCGCTATTATATATTTAGAGATAATTTTATAATAATGTATATCGTGAATAATGACATTAGCCAAGAAAATCATATAGTAATTTTTTTTTTCCAATTATTTTATGTCATGTTTTTATAATCCCAAAATTTTAACTACTACACTAGTATTAAATATAATTACATATTATTATTAAGTACGTATACGGGTCGTTATTATAATATCCATTATGTCTATTTTTATATACATAAGTACGCGACTAAAGAAAATTATTTATGTCAGAAGATTTTTATTTGGATCTAATTCATCGCTACTCTTAGCTTCAATAAGCAATAAAAGATTAAAAAACTACTTATGGTAGAATGTAGTGCCACAGACATGACTCATTAACAGTAAAAAAATTGTACGAGGTCTTTGCTCTGCTGTGGGACATCTCATGATACTAATATCGTCTAAGGAGCCCACACCAACCTCACCTGCAAGAGGTGCACCTGCCGAACAACAGACGAGACTCTGGCAAACATAATAGTTACCGGTAAGGTGCAGTAGGCTCGTCACCTATTACGTGGGATCAACAATAAAATTTGCGAAATATGGGCGTATAAATATCACTCTGCCCACTCCTTCGGGGAAACAGGTGTCATTGTATGTTTGTATGTGTGTAGGAGATGATTAAAGCAAAGAACTCATCAGAAAATACTTCAAAAAGTTTATCAATGGTCTTTGGTAATGCAAGCGTTCAGAGACAGCGTGGATAGCTTTTCATTAAAAGTGCTATAAGCTTGAGGGTAGCTTGAAAAACGATTCAGAAAATGACAGTGACAGAATTCAAAGGAACAGCTACCACACTATCGGCATCTATTTAGCCGATGGAAGTCGATTGCTGAGCACTTGAGCTGGACATCAGGTTCGAAGACAATTGGGACTTTTCCACGATTATCATCATCACATAAATATTCTATTCATCACCATATGATCTTTAGTTTCACACCTGGGGGCCTACCGCCGAATTCGATGGTTTACCGGTAATCCATTTAGATCAAACTTTGTTTTGCGTTCATTAATCCGTACCGGGGAATCTGCCGACAGCCACCCTCATTCATGACCTTCAGTCCGTGACAGACCAATAGGTAAATGGACAACGCCATTTTGTTTCGATTTCCATGAGTTCGGCGGTACGACAGAATCAATTCGAAATCCATTTTGCCTTATAATCGATTGCCATCGAACTCGGCGGTAGGCCCCTGATCTTGAACTTTTTGTCGTAATGACGCAATTCATTACATATAGTCATAATTTTTCTAACTACATACCTAAAGTATTTATTTACAGTTTAAATATTAAAAACATTATATCATGTCGTTTACATAAGAACCTTGGTATTTGAAAACTATTATTAAAATCCTTTAGGAATTAAAGATTATCTAAAGATAGAATTATATTTACACGTAAAAGCACAGAACCTGTAAGGTTTCATAATGTCCTGGTGCATTTACAGCACCGTCCAATACTTCAGGTACCCCTAATCAGAAAAACCGTCGTTATTTGTATTGTCCGAGGTGGGTGAGGTTCCGGGTGATGGAACCTGCAGTTGCCGTCCATACATGAGCTCTGTCGGTGGCATGAACGACGACAAATACTCTGGAGGAGGTCTGATCACTGTCGGAAGGTACCCAGTGCCGCTGTAAGGTGGAGTCAAGAACCTTCTCGAAGGAGAGAACTTAAAGCTCTGGTTGGACAGAGGTGAGAATGCTGACTTTGATTGGTAGCTTTGCATGTAAGGAGGGGACTCCTGCGTGATGCTATAAGGGGAGTTAGGATTGTCTGTGCCGTTCAGCATTGCATCCATCGCAGCGACCACATCACCCTTGCATCTGCCCAAAATAGCTTCAATGTCCTGCCGACTGCGGCGCGGAAAGACTTTGATCAGGACATCAACTGGCGACTTCTGATATTGCGAACTGTCTTCTGATGGCTCTGGTGTAGGATCAGGTTTCCGTCTGAACATTTTATATTTGAAATCAGAATTCTCCCACTTATCCTCATCTTCCTTCTTAACAGAGACATCATCAGAGCGTTGTTCTTTCATGGAGAGATTTTCCGGAGTGAGTGAGGTTTCGGATTGGTCTTCTAGTTCTTCCTCTACGTTCAGCTCGTGGTCGGAGGGCGAGCGGGGCGCGGGGGTGGTGCGGGGCGGGGTGGCGGCGGGGGTCTTTGGGTCCTGGGACTGATCTCCCGGGGGAGACGGGCTGCCGCAGACCTCCGTGATGCGAGCTCGTTTTTGCACTGTGGACAAGGAAAATGAGGTTAGTTAGAGTGTGGTAGCTTAAAGTTCAACCCGGTTGTGGCTGGGTGCGCCCTATTTGGTAGAAACTTGATACTCCGAAACCTATTTGGGATAACTGACTTCGCAGAAACTTCTTTAGTCGATCATTTATTAGGCATAAAAAATATTTGACATAAATATTTTTAGGCATAATGTGCTTATGACCGAATTTAGAATGGCATACATTTAAGATAGTAGAATTTTTATTGGCATAATTACCTTTGGCATAGTTAAAATTTTGTATAATTTCATTTAGCATAACGTTCATTTAGAGTACAGATTATTTGGCATAATTTGACTAGGCATACTATGAAGATCATAGAATTTCAATTAGAATAATATAGATTGGGTTACTTTCTTCTTTAAAAATGCGTAGGTTAGGTTAGGTTAGAACTGTGACCTCTTATGCACGAGCCGAGCGAGCGAAGCGAGCGTGCCGCGGCAGCGGCCGGCGAGTGTCAGAAACGAACATGCTCTCATGGGCAAGCCATATTTAATATACTTTAACTTGTTTTGATCAACACAATAACACAATATCGATATGACAACTAAGGGTACCCGACAACTAATAATGATTCATGTGATTACTACCTCCAACAAATAGCAATAGTAAAAATGATAACGCCTGATTAGATAAGTGTTGCAATAATCATAAAAGATGATTCTTGCTGTAAGCATTATGTGAAATGATGGTTCTACTTTTAACCTTAGTTTAGTTTGGCCTACTTTTTGGCCATAAAGGACTATTTCAATGATAAGGACATAAAAATATAGGTATAAGTTAAAGTTAAAATAAATTTATTTAAATATGACATGAAAATTTTTAAACAATAATGTAATAATATAGGTATATAGGGACATTTAAATTATATATGCACAATAATTATTAATTAATAAAATAATAAATAAACTATATTTTGATTTAGGACATTGATGTTGTGAACTATTTAATTTTTATGTAAAATTGTAAAAAAGGACCTAGTATGCTTCCTCTCTCCTAAGTTTGCCGTGCCCAACAGGGTCCATAATTGTAACTTGTGTAGATGTAAGACCTTATGTAAAACATTATGGAGTGCAATAAACATTGAATTGAATTGAAAAAAATAGTTATGGATAAGAAATATATGCCAAAAGGTGAATCTGGTTTTAAACTTTCTGCGATGTGATGATTATACATTGTGATTATTATGGATACCAAAATTATGCGTACAGATGATTCTGACTTACAAAATTATGGGTTTCAATGTATGCTAAATGAGTTTATGCCAAATGATATTCTGCGAAAAGAGGTTTATGCTATTAGTTGTTATGCAATATAAAATTATTACTTAAAAAGTTCTACCATAATAGGTGTACCCGTTGTGGCTTCGTTAGTAATTATTATTTAAAAGTATAACCTTGTCATGTGACAAAATTTCACAAAATTTAAACAAATATTTAGGGGCTGTTTAACAAATCCCAAGTAATCCATTAGCGTTTACTTAACAGAACGTCCATATAAAACTGAACATTAGGTACTTAGATTAATATGGCATAATTAGTAAATTGACATAGAACACAGCGACTGGAACAAATGATTATACTTTTGCACTCATATTTTCCTACGAAATAACAGAATTTCCGCACTTGCGATGTTTAGTGCAAAATCACCAGACTACGCCTTATTATAAGTCATCATTAAACACATAAAAGACTATTCTTGAAGTACAAAAGCGCAGCAGCACCAGAAACATAACAAAAGTCTCGACAACACCCAAAAGGCACGATGTTGAGTGTTCGCCACTGTACTTGACGGTGCTGCCACTAAATACACAGGGAAAGAAAGCCGGTTTATTCAAATTTCATTTATATAGCATTTTTCGGAAGAAGTATTTATTATGAACATACATAATCTCACGCTCATCTATTTGGGTTAGGCAGAAAAGTTTTGAAAATAATATATACAGTTGAAGCAAAGTTTACTTTTAGATGAAACGTGTCAAATGGTGGAAGAGGTGGTAAGTCCGTCGCCCACATTGACAATCCCATTTCTTTAGTCTCCTAAGGTTTTATGGTCGGAACACAGCAACACAATATAACAACAAACTTAAGCATGAAGATAGTTGCTAGCGAACTGGATTTAGGCTTTTTCTCATCATACAGACCCACGGTCATCAAAACAATTAATAATTCATTTATGATACTTTTTACCGCGGAACATACAAGTGATACTGAACTCCGTGGCGAATTTCAGAAAAACTTATGTTTTGATTTGTACCTCGACTTTTCAGGTGATAACAGTTATTTGGGAATTGTCGTAAAGTATTTTTTATCCTTAAATCGGCCAGGGCAAGTTTAACTTTTTACGTTAACAAAACCCAGTAAGGTTCATTAGGTGGTGACAAGATTATTTAATTTACAACTGCAAGGATTGCCTGGTAGAGAACTCTTCTAGAGAAAAGTCCACTTTGGTGCATTTAATTCTATGCGATCCATGTACGCATGTATCCATAATCCATGTACGAAGCGCTCGTAGCTCTGCGGTGCTCGGTGGTCGGAAACGATCACCGAAGTACAGCAGAGTTTACAGAGGTCAGTCCTTGGATGAGTGACCGTTTGTGTGGCAATTGATATCAAGTGCTTCCGTGCTTCGGAAAGCACGTTAAGCCGTTGGTCCCGGTTATCACTAAATGTGGTAGTCGTTAAGCCATGTTAGAGGCCTAATGGGCGGCTTGATAAATTCTAACAGCAGGACGCCATACACCTGCCTCCGACAATTCGCACTGGGTCAGCGTGGTGGAGTATGACCCAATACCCTCTCATCTTGGAATGTGAGAGGAGGCTCGTGCTCAGTAGTGGGACGTTTATGGGCTGAGATGATGATGATGATGATCCATGTACTGTCTTTACAACAAGAAACGCCAATAAATAATTTGGGTTTAAAGAATTTATTTCTCATAAAAACATAATAGTTACTTAAAATGAGGTACAATAAATTATGTAGATTACTGACTTGAATTAACAATTAAGGCTAGAATTTGAAATTGAATGTTGTGCAATAAAGGATTATTAAACCTTCACTTTCTTATACTGGATTACGCAAAATAAAGCCTGAACCTACAAATAATTTAAAACGTGCGAAGCCAACCTTCTACAACTACAAATTTCAAAAGCCCAGCGCGAACAAGTCATTGTGTCGCGAGCAATTAGAAAACGTTCCGATTTCAGTCGCGTGTGTGGATTTAATGGCGATGTTATTGTTTTGGGGGAGAAGCGGCCGGGGGGTGGTAGCGGGAGTTCGATCAATGTTCGATCGCGCTATTGGGCAAGTACTATAATACGGGTAGGTAAGTTTTAATATAGTTTCGGCGGGGAATTGTCAAGTGGGTGGTTTTAATGGTATTTTTTTAGTTCGCACTTGAAGAGATGTGGAAATTATAAATAACAATCAATCTCGCCTGTTTCTCCGAAGGGACAGGCAGAGGTTACTATGTTTTACGGCCACATTTCTCCAGTTATATTTTTGGTCCCACGTAATAGGTGGCGAGCCTATTGCCGTTTATATGTTCACTAGATTCTCGTCTGCTAATCAGTAGGTGTACCAAGGTTGGCTTGGGCACCTCAGATCTTGATAGGAGCCCTATACGCCCCTTTGTTGTAAATACATACTTAATATACATAGGAAAAAACCCAGACCAGTACCTACTAATATTCATGTTAATGCACACAAAGATTTGTATTGTGTGGGAATCGAACCTCCGACCTCCGTGTGTGCCACCGCGTTATATTGCAAAAGCCATATTCTTGTCACTTTTTTTGCTAATAAAGATTATACTTTATTACTTTGCTTCTGTTATAATATAAAGTCATTCAAAAGTCCTGTCATAGAAAATCAAGGACATAAACTAGTTTAAAATAAGTCATTCAAACTAAATTGACTCCCTATTGTCTAAAGGTACACACCGCAATCAAAATTTAAGTATGTACTTGCTGCTGTACTTTAAGTACACATAACAATAATGGAGAGTACTTTACAGCTTTGTGGGTAACAAGTACGCTTAGTACTTTTAATTGTTTCTGGGAGTGGATTGGAAGTGGGTCTACAATAATTGTTAGTGAATATGTATTGTGTTTAGAACTTTGTGGCATTTAACGTCGCGTGCGCCGAGAACAAACTGTTAGGTACGCGTGGAATTAATTTTCTTTCCACATAAATTCCATTTAAAATTTACCACTTGTCTAAGTTGTAACGTTTGTATTGGGTCAGAAAGATTATTCCGCATACCGTCAATAGATGTCACTCTCTTACAGTTGAATCGCGCTAGCGTTTACAACTACGGATTACATATATATTAAGTCTTCACCTAGTATCGAGTGGTGTTTTATTCACCACTAGTTTAGACTTATGGTCTCTATCATTACTACATCAGCATTTTTACTTTAGTAAAATTCTCTTTATCCTATAGTTTAAGTATGTCAGGCTCACTAAAATGTTTCTGCGGTGGTGGCGTCATGTGTCGGGTCGTCACGTTCCCTAAAACATGGTCACCACCAATGGGGACTGGTCAGCTCATTTCTATTATTTTTATCCTTAATTATGTTCATCTTGCTAAGGAGTGAGAGATTTGTTTATTTTTTCTTTTTTTTAAATTTTGTGACTACATAACACAAGTTTACTGGCGGAATAAAAAACCAACCTTGACGATTGTCTTGCCTTTTCTTTTACGAAAAAGCTCCCGCCCGCAGTGAATGGGCGCGTTAAATTTTAAGTTTGACCTTCATAAGAGCTCTATTGAGCAAAACTTGAATAAATGATTTTGATTTTTGAATTTTTCTTTACACTGGCCAATACTCTTAAGTTCATATCTAAGAAGACAAAAAGGTGTGTACCTACATGATAGTATTATGTATTACCACAAAGATATCAATTTCGAATCCTTTGACAACGCTTAAAATGATCATAAAAAGAGAACCCAGCGATAACCGCCTTCCTACAAGTAAATCAACCTCAACTGACTGAACAAAACCGCGATAAGTACTCCACAAACACGACACAAAAGGAAAAAATGTTCTTTCTTTCTTTCTTTACAATCTCAAAGAAACGCCTCCACATACTAACAAAAAACCATTAAAATAATACGCCATTTTATGTTTTGTATAACACAAACATACTCTTTCATTTGTTAAATAAAATTGGACAAAGAAAATAATTCTGGCCATTTTGAATCTCATTATAAAATGAACGAGAGAAAAGTACAGTTTTTGTTAAGAGTTAAACAGGGAGGGAGTTATTGAAATGGTTTAAAAGACATCTGCTTGTTTAAGTTATGTATTTTAGTTTTTGTTTAGTGTTTTTATTATTTGTATAAAAGAAGAACGGATTCAATTGGTTGGGGGAGTACACAAATGATTATTATTGACTGAAACTCTTTTTGAATTTGAATTACTTAATATAAGCAAGGAGTTTCGATATAATGAAACTTTAGTATGAATTTTGTTGTATTAGCCTGTGAGTTTCTTGACAGTTCTTCTCACAGTGCGGTGGCTCGGAACTGGCCCTTAGATTCACTTACATTTATTAATTTTTTTGCGTGTAGGTGAATCTAAGCTTTATGATTTCAGTGTAGTCATACTTCGTTTTTTTTAATGTCATTTTGATGTTTTTAAGTACTTTGTAGTAGTTAATGAACTAAAGAACTTTTGACTTCTTACACAGTAAATAAGCGTGTGTGTCTACATAAATTCTAAAAAAAGCTATAGACTTTATAAAATTTAAGGCTCATATTTAATGTGTCATCAAAATTAATAAATTACCAACCTAACCTAACCTTTTTGTACATCAAAAAATTCTGATGGAGCACCTAATCCCTATTAGATGCTAGATCAGTATTTTTGATGATCAAATAAGTATTTTTTAGAGGTCAGTTTATTATGTTCCAAAATTTAATATCAAGAAACATAATAGAATTTTTATCAACATTAAAATAGACATCACAGCAAATCATTTTTACTTTATTTTCACTGATTCAGGTCATCCCTAGTGCGGATTAGACTAGACTAGGTGTGGCGTCTAGTAACTATAATATTATTATTGAATTAAGGAATTTCCCAGAATTTCCGAAATTCCCTAATTCTGAGTATTAAATTGTCACTAGACCCGAAGTAAGCATATTGGGAAAGTTTGCTGTCTAACACACAGATAAAAGCGTGTATCAAATGGATATGTACAGTAAATCATGCAATAAATGAACAGATTCTGATTATTGAATTGTCACTAGACCCGAAGCGTGTTTGGGAATTTTTTAGCCTAACACAGATATAAACGTGTATCATATAATTATTTACAGTAAATCACGCAATAAATGAGTGAGGAACAATCAGCAAGTAGCAGTAGGACACGGGCCGTCGCCGCCAGACCGCCATGCATCACGGCACAATGCAGGCCGACACGCGCGTTGGGGCCCCGCCAGACCATTGTAGCGCAGATTTACAGCGGACATCCACATTACAGTGTGTGAAACACTTTATTGTGCCGTAAACAGACAATATGCCTTTATAGTTGGTAGTTTATTTCATTTTCTCCGTGAATTTTAGTGCAGATTTTTTAGGTTGTGCTCGTTGCTTTGGAATTCGATTTAGATTCGGTCTCATCATGTGGTTTTTTCTGAGGATTTGTCAGTCTGTCGGTAACTCTTATCGGGGGGATCTATCAGTCAGCCTGTCGTGATTGTAAAGGGGGGAGGGGATGGTCCGTCTGTCAGTCAGTCTGTCGGTAACTCTAACGAGGCTTCCAAGGATATGATGATAAACCATGTCATATTGGTTCGTCAGTACTCCTCCTCAGTAATGGAGCATTAATGGGCTGAGCATTATTTCTCTCTATCAGGAGATGATGATGAGAAATTTAGTTTTCAGTAAATCCAAGTGTATTGTGGAACTTGGGACTTTTAAATTTCGAGTTTGCAATTCGAAGCTATATTTGCGCGTCTTTAAGTAATTCCCTGATACTAACGTAGGTATTACTGCTGCAGTCCGTTTTTAGGTTTAACCTGTAATAAAACCTCTTTAAATTCACCAACAGGGGGTAACAAAAATACTGAAACTTTATTCCGTATATTGATATAGTTCTAAACAGAAAAAATATCCAATCCACTTTGCAAAACTTCAAACATCAAAGCAAGCCCGCCAAAAATCATTTCGGCCAAATAATGGAAAACTTTTAATGATTATATAATAAACGAGGCCGATTATGAAAACTCCCATTTGGCAACTAGAGTCGTTAATAAAATAAAAAAATACATCTCAGAACTAATTAGCCGAAGCTACGCCTAACGAGATTCAGTTATTTTAACTTAATTAAACGCTGGTTTTTGCATGAACTGTTTCGGCCATTACGACGAACTGGGCTGGACGTAAATTACTTTTGCTTTTTTTGTTTGTTTTGTTTTTGTTTGTGGCCACGCGTCCACTGAACCACAGATAATGCGGAGCTGAAGCGTTTCGTTTTTGCTTTCGAAAAAGTTTTTATATGCCGTATAATTCGTTTGATTTAATTTAGACATATGTACAAGGTAACAATTAAAATCTAAGTGTACATTTAGTAACATTTATTAGTATAAGAAGCTAAAATATAGCTAAGTGGTTTTATTGTGTATGCTACATACCTTTTACTTAATCTGTATTTACAATAAAGGTTATATTAAATTTGTAGGTGTACAGGGATCCTACCAAGACCTAAGGAGCCCAAGCCAACCTCAACTGCAAGTGGTGCACCTATCGATCATCGGACGAGGCTCTGGCGAACATAACAGTCCCACGTAGGCTCGCCACCTATTACGTGGGACCAACTATGTAATTGGCGAAGTGTGGGCGTATAATATGCCTCTGCCTACTCGGGGAAACTGGCGTAAACATTTGTACGTATGTATTAAATTGTAGAAATATGTAATTAATTCACATATTTCAACCAATGCAGAAAGTAACAAAATCTAGTGACAATTCTTATCTTCGTTGCGAATTCCTAGTATCATTTAATTTTTCATGATACACATTTGTTATCAGTGGCATAAATTAATTGTATTTTTTCTTCTAGTACTACTGACCACCGGGACAAAAACTACAATCGTTAATACAAAATCAATTTCAGTCTACTAAAATAAAAACACAAAACTTTTAATACAATAAAAAGTACACCCCACAAGCCACACGCTTATTAAAGTAAATACAAATATAAAAAAACTAATACAACACATGAGAAATCATTCAAAAGCAAATAATTGAACCCAACAATTCATTCGAGCGATTAAAAATTAATAAACACACCCTCACAGTAAAAGTTACCCTGAGTTCAAACCCTCGCCGGTTCATTTCGGAGTGATTAGCAAGGCCGGCCGAGAATTGTTCACGACACCTATTATTTACTACCCTCTCGTATCTAAAGCAATTGGAACACTAACTTTAGTCGCTTAGGGTTGAAATTTAAAATTGACAACCCTAAAACTGAGTAACTTAGAAACAGCGGGTGGCAACAATAAACCCAATTGTTAGTGCCGTCTATTATGAAATTGGTGCATATAAATTTAAACCCTCTTTATGGAGGACAAAGATCATAATTCAATGAGCGATGCGGCACAGACGAGCACATTTGATTGAGGAATTAGTATTCTATTGCAATTCAATCATACGGTGTTCTGTGCGCAGGGGTGTCACTGTACAGTTATTAATTTCAAATTTAATTTGTTTATGAAGCATTACAGTTTTAATAGAATTTTTTTACTTTATAACCTTTGAAAAAAGCATTCCAGTTCATGAGCGAGACGGATGATCGATTTTTTTTAATTTCATATAAAACATTTTTATGGTGGAAAGTAACTAGAGCATATGTACATAATATTTTACAAATAAATTTCTGACCTCATCTTCAATCGATCTTAAAATCATAACAATATTCACAATCCTTAAACTGAGGAAAAAATCCGTGAGTAGACTTAAAATGTCACAATCACTGTAAATTGTGAATTTACGTCATTTCAACTGATCTAGACAACTTGACGTAATAGACTAATTGCAAATATTGTGTAATTAAATTATGTTGGATAACTGCATCACATTCAAAAGAAGAATTCCACATAAAACAATTTAATGATTAAATGCACACTTTTAAAACTGTGTAAAACTGTAACTGTACTTCAATAAGAGTATTATTATGTTAATTATTACTTTTAAAAATAGAGACAGTATTCTTTAAACTTTATTGTTTTATAATTGTAATATTTAAAAAAACGTAAATATCGTTTGACACCCCTAACTCCAGGGGTGGTGAACCTACGAAATGAAATTACGCGACTGTGTTTAATATACGTGTCGTGCCATTGTAGACGCGGACAATAAATAAATGATATCCGTCCAATATCCCTACAATGATGCCGCGGATCCGATGCCTACTCGTACTTTATTAAATTTGTCTCCAATGACTTACTGGATGACGTTCGCGAGTTGATGTGTTTGTTGATATGGTTTAATAGGGTTTCGGATTTAAGAGGATTAATGTTTTTATGTTATTTAAGGAGACTCAATTTTTGTGTCATGTAGTAAGTAGCTTTTTTGAACCCTCTATTAATCTCGTCCAAAATACCTCAGTGACTCAAGACGAAAGTTTTCGACCAGTATGTGCTGCCAGCGATGACGTATGGGACTGAGACGTGGTGCCTGACTATGGGCCTCATAAGAAAGCTCTAAGTCACTCAGCGAGCAATGGAGAGAGCAATACTTGGAGTGTCCCTACGTGATAAAATCAAAAATGAGGAAATCCGTAGGAGAACTAGAGTGACCGACCTAGCGAAGCGCGATTGCAAGCTGAAGTGGCAGTGGGCGGGGAACATAGCTCGAAGAACTGACTACCGATAGGGCGTTAAGGTTTTTGAATAGCGATCACGAATCAGCAAGCGTAGAAGAGGGCGGCCTCCCACGCAATGGACTGATGATCTGGTCAGGGCGGCGGGGAGCCGGTGGATGCAGGCGGCAAAGGATCGATCTACGTGGAAAGCAATTGGGGAGGCCTATGTTCAGCAGTGGGCTTGAAATGGCTGAAATTATGATAATGATGATTGTAGATAACTATATTTGTGATAAAAGAGGTTTATAGGGCTGTAGAGGTGTACATGGCTATAGGGCTCCTCAGGTGGTAGGATTTTTTGTTTTATGTCTGTAACAAAATGCATTTACACACTGCCTTCCGGCCAAAGAGGGACCGAAAGGGGGTGTGGGACTCACCACCTGCAGACGCGAATGCCAGCAGTAATACCCACTAAATATCTACCGACGACGCCCGCCGCTTGATGAGGAAAAGGCGGGGGCCAGTACCTGGGTTGCAGCATCTGACACCCGCCTGTGGCCAACGTCCCTCGGACCAAAACCGGGAGAACCAACCTCAGAGAGGCGCAGTGGACGCGCCTCTCCTACCTCCCTGTCAAGGTACATAATGTATCTACTTTGTATATTATCTGAATTACATTACCCCATCGAACCCGCTGATATTCACAATAAGTCAGTAGGTAAAGTCAGTCAGGGAATGCCTGTTTAATTTATAACCAATTGTCAAATTAGAAATCAAAATTGGCTTCGGAATCACGAAGTGCATTGAGGTGGCTCAGAGATCGAGTCCAAGGAAAATTCGCAAGCAATATGGTATGGCTCTGATCGACTTAAATGATATTGTATTGTCGATATTATAGAAGTGCTGTGCGCGCATTAAATCGCTGGCATACGATACACCTTGTATCGTATGGCACCAGTTCATATAGAAATAAGATATACATTGCCAATTGCGCTCGTTATATCTGAATCGTACCTAACTACAAACAATCAATGTACATTATTCAAGAATAACTTGTAGTCTGTAGTGAATGACAGCAATAACTCGAAATTATATTTTTAAATTGGCGACATGCGTTCCGTTAGATTTACGCTGTACATACCAGAAATGTTGCGAACATTCGCATCCGCAAATGCGGTACTTCCGCATAGATTTGGACATCTGCGTCTGCATCAGGATCCGAATTAATCAGTACAATATCATGCAAGTAGCGACAAAAAAGAAATGGGCAGGTTCTGGCAATTGGGGCGCGTGGCGGTCGCACGTGACAATGTCCAATGGGAGCAAAGAAATTGGTGACAAGACGTATGTAGAATTGGTGACGTTACAAAAATAAATACTTACGTTTGATTTAATTACAATAAAAAAATTAATAATTAAGTTATCACTGTTTTCAATCTTCATTAATAGACTTTATTTACATAATATCTTACTACATCCGCATCCGCGAATGTGAGCCTTCAAAACTCCGCATTCGCATCCGCGGATGTAAAAAAATCTGCATCCGCAACATCCCTAGTACATACCATCTACAGTCTTATTATGTAGATTTCTATGCCATGAATCTTTTTCATATTATAATCATGGACACATGGACTTGAATAATCAAACACCCTAGACCTCGTGCATCTGACAACCACACGAATCCCATCAAACATTGCATTATTGTATACAAACAATGCAATCTAATCAAATGGAGTGGCTCTAGTGGCCAGTTACAACCCTCTCTGCGATATAGCGCTCTCTCTCGCACATAGGCTGTAGGAAAGAGAAAGAGCTTCGGTCAATTCAATTAGGATGGTTAGTTCAAAAAACAACTCTTTGAGGGTGGGTTGATTATGTTAAAACAAGTATTTTTTTAATCAGAAACAGAAATTGTTTTCCGCTTCTGAATTTTACTTACATAGTTTTTTTAATTTTATTATAAGCCAAGCTTATATATTAAAATAAAAAATTTTTTAGAAATCTCGTTGCTTCGCTGTGCTAGGTGGTAGGAAATAATCACCGAAGTAAAGCAGAGTTCAAAAGGGTCAAAAAGGTCAATTTGTATAGCATTTAATATCGAGCGCTTCCGTGCTTCGGACAGACAAAGGTTTAATAAAACAGGCAATGATTACCGATGTGAATCCAATCGGGATATATAAGTTATATTACATGATAAAGCCTACTGCTTATAGCAGGGATAGCCTAGCTCCCCCCCGACTGGTCTCCACCTTGTCGTGGTGGGGGGGCTGAGTACCTCCCGGTAGGGCGCAGGAGGCGCTAGGGAAAAGGTAACACCCAGAGACCGACGACTCTGGGTGCCCTTAGTACTGACTACCGGGGGGGAAACTAAGAGGGACCTATGGAGGGCGCTGCGGGTAGGCCAGGAGGGCCCGCTCAACAGCGCCAGGAGGGTCTAGGCAGCGGGGGCAGGGGGCCCCTGCTGTCTAACCATGGACCCTCCAGGAAGTCGGCCACACACGCTATGGTCGCAGGGGGAGGTAGGAGGGGCGCGTCCACTGCGCCTCTCTGAGGAGGTCCTCCCGGTTTTGGTCCGGGGGACGTTGGCCGCAGGCGGGGTGTCAGAAGCTGCAACCCAGGTACTGGCCCCCGCCTCTTTCTCAACAAGCGGCGGGCGTCGTCGGAAGATTTTTAGTGGGTATTGCTGCCGGCGGTCGTGTCTGCCGGTGGTGAGTCCCACACCCCCTTTCGGTCCCCCTTTGGCCGGAAGGCAGTGCGTAAATGCATTTTGTTACCGACGTAAAACAAAAAAAAAAAAAAAGGGATAGCCTAGCTGTGAGACCAATAGACTCAAATGCAAAAGCTCTCGGGTTCAAACCCAAGTCGTACAGGACCTTGAAGTTATATTGCTTGCTCCTTGCCCTTGTGAATCAATTGCGTCCAGCTATCATAAACATCTAATGGCCTACTGAGCTTTACTAACCACAAAACTCTTAAAAAAAACAACGAGTACGTAATGATTAATAGACCAAAAACAAGCGCAAACGAATAAAAAAGAACAAGCAATTTTTCTAATAAAAACTCAAAGAAGCAAAGAGTTCTTACGCCCTCTCAGCCAGTTTAAATTGGTTCCACAGCCGTATATTTTCTCTTTTTATTTGTCATTGAAATTGATACACACGTTGTTTGTTCAACGGTTTATTTCTCTCATTTCTTGTAACACAAGCTTACACGCGAATAACACCTTTATTGCATTCACAGCAGGCATTTGATACTTGCGAAGTTTTTATATTGACTTAACAGCAGAGTATAGGAAAAAGAACTGAAGGATTATAGCAACAATATTGACATTGCCTTGTGCTGTAATCTGACACTAAACGTAAGGCTTCCCGCGTTTTTTATTAAATTGTTCACAGAGTACCTATGTTTGTTCTTTTTTCGGAAGTTGATTAAATGATTGCGTCAAATTACCCGCGTTTCTTTATTGCGAAGTCTTACTTGTCTCCCCTTGTCTTTGCGATTAGATTTAGTTTTTTTCTGCTATCAAAGTTTGAACTGATTTTATTTAACTACGAAGAATTATATATATTACCGGCCAAACCCGATTTCAGGACAAACTAGTATGGCCTAGTCCAAACTAATAAAGGTGGGCTGCAACTATTATAATAAAATCTTTTTAAAAGGTAAGAAAAAAAAATAACCTCAACCTAACCCAAAAAGAGATACTTATACTTCTCTTTTTGGGTTGCTAATGTTGCAGCCCACTTAAATTAGTTTGGACTAAACGGACTGGCTTGGTGCTACAGGAGGATAAGGTCTTTCTGTCACCTTCTTGGCACCTTACGTAGGGCAGGAAACAGTGGGGTTTGGTCGGTAGTCCCGGCCACTATCATCTCGGCCGGGGAGCCCGACATAGCTTTGTGCTGTCCCTGCAGTGCAAAGTATACGTAAATGCATTACCACTCAAAAAAAAAAGGCCATACTAGTTTGTCCTAAAATCGGGTTTGACCGGTAACATATATTAGAAGATTAATGGCGAATGATGGTTTATAGGGATCCTACTAACATCTAATAAGCCCAAGCCAACCTCACCTGCAAATGGTGCACCTGCTGATCAACAAACGAGGCTCTGACGAAATAGATCTCGACAAGCGGCAACACCTATTACGTGGGACCAACTATGTAAGAGAAGCGTTCGTAGCTCTGCGGTGCTCGGTGGTCGGAAACGATCACCGAGCACCGCAGAGTTTACAGAGGTCAGTCCATGGATGGGTGACCGTTTGTGTGGCATTTGATATCGAGCGCTTCCGTGCTTCGGAAGGCACGTTAAGCCGTTGGTCCCGGTTATCACTAAAATGTGGTAGTCGTTAAGCCATGTTAGAGGCCTAATGGGCGGCTTGATAAATTCTAACAGCAGGACGCCATACATCTGCCTCCGCCAATCCGCACTGGGTCCGCGTGGTGGAGTATGACCCAATACCCTCGCACCTTGGTATGTGAGAGGAGGCTCGTGCTCAGTAGTGGGACGTTAATGGGCTGTGATGATGATGATGATGAACTATGTAAGTGTCGAAGTGTGGGCGTATTAATATACCTCTCTTAAAAATCAATTGGACAATTTTTTTAAGCTTCAAGATACTTTCTTTGAATTAATAATGATAAATGTTGAAATACCTTTATTGTAAAGAAAAAGAAAGAATTGTGATTATTTCGAAGGTATTGTTTTTGCAAATTATGTAAAATTACAGTTGCCAACCATCTGATTCTAAAAAAAACATTTTAACCAAATTAAGGTGTCGAATTATCCTACCATCAGCGAAACGAGAGGCTAAATGATTGACAAGGTTTACCAAGATCAGGTAAGTACCCAATCCTAACCCCACAAGAATCTTTGGAATTCGACAGAAAAACGATTTTATTATAAAGACTTGGTTTCAATATCTTGTATGCAGATAGAAAACCCTCACTTGAATCATATCAAACACACTCCAACCCTTGTGTCAGTCGATTACAGAGCCATTAAACGTACCCTGGGGGTATACATCTTGAGCATTCTTCAACCGCCCACAAGCAAATACCACCCTTAATAACTGGTACACAAGGCTTACACTTCTGTGTCAAAATTTCAGTCAAATTATAAAATAAACACAAACAAAATTAGACTGTATGTCAATAATGGTAGAGGGGATAATCTTTTGCGGTTAGTTCAAGAGGATCTCCTGCCCGTTTTAACATTGATTTCTATTGAGTTTTTTTTTTTATTACAAAAGAGTTTTCTATAAACTGTGGTCAGTGGGCACTTAAGCGTTATTTGCTCGTTATTAGAAATTGAGCGAACTCGTTATTTTTTCGTTGCAAGTACAATACCTATAGTGTTTTTTTTAACAAGTACGTACTTAGTGCAGTTCTAAATTGGGGTAAATTACTTATTGATTTGAAATGTAATTTTAGATAATTTGCTTCCTACTAATTGAGATATTAAAGCGCTTCTGGCTCAAAGAGGATTAATTGTATAGTTCAAAGTCAAAGTCAAAATACTTTATATTTCATAAACTATTACATAGTACTAGAAAACGTCAAAATTATAAAAAAATAACAAAAACAAATAAAATATAATTATACTAAAATCACGAAGCTTAGATTCACTTGCAACCAGACAATTTAAAAAAACAAAAAATGTTTAAGTGTAAGTGAATCTAAGTGCCAGTTCCGAGCCACCGCTCTGTAAGAAGAACTGGCAAGAAACTCACAGGCTATGCTATGTATGCTCTTCGAAAAGTTTGTCGTAGTTACTTGCAGTTTACAGAAGGCAGTCAGTTTGAATAGATGATTTGGATGATTTGTATGGTATTTGACATCGGACACCTCAATCCTTCAAAAGGAACATTAAGATATCAAGGCTTTCGCTATTAGTGGCAGTCATTAAGCCAAGATATTTGGTGACTTGATAACATCTAACAGCAGAACGCCACTCACTTGCCTCCATCAAAACGCACTCAATCCTTCTGTAGGGAGCGAGTGGTACTCCCTACCAAAGGGAAGATCTTTCACCGGGATAGAAAGAAAGAAAGAAAACTATTCATTCAATACAAGTTCCAAAAAAAAACAAAATATAATTAACACAAATAAAGAATAGAACTTTATGGATGATGTTATTTATATAGCGATGATTCTCAAGAATTCTGCTTGCGCGATTCAGGATTTTATTTATTTGTACGTTTTATTCACCGCTTGTACTGTATCAGCGCAATTCAAAAGAAACATTAAAATAATAAGGTTATTAATTTGACGACCGAAATGGCGCGGAGGTCATCATACCTACACTTCACTCCAGAGGTCGTGGGTTCGATTCCCACCAGTACAAATATTTGTGTGTATAAATATGAATATTTGTTCTGGTCTGGGTGTTTTCCTATGTACATTAAGTATGTATTTACAAAAAAAAGTATTTAAGTATGTTTATCCGTTGTTTAGTATCCATTACACAAGTCCTTAATCTTGGAACTAAATAATTGGTGTAATTGTCCGGAAATATTTATTTATTTAAATAATTAATTCATACCAAGTCATTTAGCGACTTAAATAATATGAACAGCAGAACGCCATCCACTTGCCTCCACCAATACACACTGGATCCTTGTGGTAGAGTTAGAGCTGAATACCTCGCACCTTGGCTCGTGAAAGGAGGTCCGTGCCCAGTAGTGGGCTGAGATAATTACCATTCTACTTCTAGTCTTTATAATAAGGTATGTAGGGTGTATCTACCAAGACCTAAAGAGCCCAAGCCAACCTCACCTGCAAGAAGTACACCTGCCGATTAACGGACAAGGCTCTGGCGACCATAACAGTGTCCGGTAAGCGGCAATATTCTCGCCACCTATTACGTGGTACCAACTATATAATTGGCGAAGTGGGGGCGTATAATAAGCCTCTGCATACCCCTTAGGGAAAACAGTATGTATGTAAAAACATTACATTACAGTTACATGGTTGGCGTTACAGAACGAACTCAAGCAATTAATGTTAATCCATTCACATCGCGAGAAAAGATTAAGAGATTTCAGCATATTGGTTGAGCTTTCTGTTAAAAAACCAGTTAACCCAGAGTACAACCTAATTACTAACTATGGTTAACGGAACTGTTAACGACGGGTTTCTAACATTTTTTAATCACCTTTAAAAAACAGACTAACCTGTTTTCCAGAAGCCGTTATCACTTCATCCAGTTTAACTTATCTATTTTACGGTATTATGCAAGCAATCTACAAGTTTGTAACTGAAAAATTGAGAAAAAACTCAACATCCACAGGGCATCTTCAGGTGAGACATTAGACAGCTACCAGAACAACGATGTCAACACGACCAATGCTAAAATGAGAGTCACATGTAGAGAGGTCAGAGTCCTATCAATGACATGAACCACTCATCATCAATAAAAAACCTTATAGCCCTGATAAAATCCAAAAGACATACATACAATCATGCCTGTTTCTCCGAAGGGGTAGGCAGAGGCATATTATGAGACAACATTACGCTTTTTTTTTAAATTTATCCAACATAAAACCGACAAACACTTTACAACCTATCAACACTGCTACATTTAATTCATTTTCAAAAAATAGATAAGCTATTGTACAATTTAATCTTATACAATTGTGATGATACTTCTTAATCTAAAATAAACACCAAACATTTTTTGAACGATTTGTGTTTGTTACTTGTGTGTGTTATGTAATGGTGGAAACTTTATTGATATATGTATTGTATTCTAAGATAAGCATAGATAAGTAATAATACATTGTATGTTTCCCAAATAATAAATAAATAAATAAAAATCCGAAAACAGCCAGCAAACAGTAACTCCAAAATTCCATTACAATGTTTTTGTGAAGTTTAAACGAAAAGCGTTATAATAAATTCATTTTCGCATTTATATTATTTGTAAGGATGACTTGAAAGACTCCTCAATTATTTCTAAGCCACATTTAAAAGCAAAATAAATACCATTTCAACTCTAAACAGCCCATCGAGAACCCTTTCAGCAAAAAATTGCACAAAATGAAATCCAACAACATTCTTCTACAATAAAACCTCACGTTGCATCCGACCCGAGCTCAAGTACGAGTGAAAGAGAAAGATAATATTCCCCGAGTGCCACTCGAAATATAAATGGTATCTGATCGTGGGCGAGCGAGAGGGTTAGATATAACGTTGGTGAGTGGGAAAGAGAGGTCAATGAGTACGGCTGCGCTCGAGTGGATACTGACCCGACTAGGACCTTTTTAGTGTGTTGAAGTGTTGTTAGTGTTGTGGACACACAAAGGTATCTTAGTAAGATATCGGCCGACCCTTTAGGGTAAGAAGATATCAAATTGGATCCTTAAAACGATTTCCAATGTGAATTAAAGAAAACATTTTTGTGTAGTTAATGATACTTGTTAGTACAAATATTGTAAAAAAAGTTGAGGTAACTAAAAATGTGACGTGATAAGATTCGCATGCGCTAAAAATTATCACAAATATTGTAAATTTAAAAGATTGTATGCTCAGATATTTTTATATCATTTGAAATCAATAGAATTAAGAGCACGGACATTCTAGCACGATCTAAGTTGACAGAGATTCAATGCGTTTTGGCACAGACAAGTAAGTGGATTGCTGCTTTCAGATTTTGCCTCTGCCGATATTTTATACTTGAATATAATCACGCCTGTCTCTTCGAAGGGTATTTAAAGCAATAGGAAAACCTTGCAATACAAAATAAAACCAATTTAATAGTGTAAAACCGTCACAGCGGCTCCGAAGTATTTCGAAAGAACAGTTGTGACGAAACCTGATATTTGTCGCGGACATTTGGAGCTATTATCGTATCACGTTACTGGATTTTTGTCGCCAAAATAATGGTCAAATGATTTCCCATTTAATGGTAAATTGGTGGCACGAGGGAGCCTATTGTTGATCCTAATCTCATTATGTTTGTCAGCTTAGAAAAAACGTAGCCATTTTTAGTTTTTATGTGAGTTTAATGCTAATTCTAATTGTCGGAGTTTTTCGTTTTTTGTTTACTCATGCAAAAATACGAGTCGATTTGGATGTAACTCGGATACTGGATAGAATGTAATTGAGGTATTATAAAGTTAATATAAGTATGATTTAAACAAAACCTAAAATTTAGATAAATTTGTAGAAACATGTAATTACAAATCATAATATTTAGTCTAGATATTATAGTAAAGCTTTTCTTAATTGGGAGCTAGAATACGCTGTGTACACAGGCCCCTCTTTCCCACTGGGCACTATGGGCACGTGCCCAGGGCCCCGCGATCTTATAGGGCCCCTAATCAGATGATAATGACTTACTACAATACCTACTTGCTTATTAGCTTTAGCTTGCTGCATGATGGGAGTGAGTGAACTTTCTCAAGGTCGTAGAAGCCCCATGATCCTAACGTGCCCAGGGCCTCAAATAGTTTAAAGACGGCCCTGTGTGTACAATGTCCGAGGATATTAATATCTTTTATTAGTAGATATTGCGCTGGTTGACAATTGTCTTGACTCTGAATTCTTGTTTAAAAGATAGGAGACTTCATAACTGTTCCGAGCAGTGCCATGATGAATGAGAGGTCAGAACTCAGTATCGGGACGTTAATGGGTTAAGTTGATGATTCTGACGAATATTGACAAACGTATCACTCACCTGCAGGCGAATGTCTAGTTTATAGTTTATCTCATAACTGTTTAGATTCCAAAACTAAGAGGCTTGCTACAAAACAAGGTCTAAAGTTAGACCAGGTTTAAAACTAATGGGGGGTCTTAGACGGCGGGGGTAGGGGGCCCCTTCCGTCTAGCCATAGACCCCCTCCGAAGTCGGCCAGTTACGCCATGGCCGCACATAGAGGTAGGGGGGGCGCTGCACATTGCGCCTCCCTGAGGAGGTCAACCCGGTTCTGATCCGGGGGACGTTGGCCGCGGGCGGGGTACCAGAGGCTACAAACCCAGGCACTGGTGCCTAGTGGGTGGTGTACATTGAAGTTTTTTAGTGGGTAGGACTGCGGTGGTCGCGTCTGCCGCAGTGAGCCCCACACCCCCTCCTGGTCACAGTGCGTAAGCAGCATTTTTTTACAGACGATAATAAAAAAAATTAAAAAAAGGTTTAAAACTAGTGCAATCACTATCTTCATCTTATCAAATGAAAGTGACAGCACTAGTTTCAAACCTGGTCTAACTTTCGATATCGTTTTGTAAGAAGCCCATAAATGCTTACATGAATTGATATCAGAAAAGAACGACGGTCTCAATTCGGTAGCATATTGTCTTTTGATCAATAGCCAGGCGGTTTCAAGACATAATTAAAAAGATTATGAGATATAGTTGATGAACTAACACACTCCCACTTGCCACATGAGGCCCGGCACGTGACCCGCGCCCCGAGTGGGGTGAATATTGAAGCCTCAATATGACAGTGTAGCGCATTCCTCGACGCTCTGTACCCATAAAGGACAATGGTCCAAGTCACGAACTGATTTGATTTAAATTTAATTAGTGGTTCCTCTGTAATGTAGCAGCGATAGCCCAGTGGGCAGACCCCTTGCAAATTTAGAGGTTGTCGGGTTCAAACCCTGGTAGCGCACCTATGACTTTTCAAAGTTATGTGCGTAATTATCGCTTGCTCCGTACCTCGGAAAGCACGTTAAGCCGTCGGTCCCGGCTGTCATGCACATCTATGGCAGTCGTTATTAGGAAGCCAGTGCCTTTTACAGACAGCTGGTTTAACCATAGAACGATGTATCCCTCTGGTTTGCGGAGGTCAGACGGCAGTCGCAGATAACTGAAATTCAGTCAAATCTGGTTAAAACAGTGAGCAGACCCTGAGCCCTAAGCTTAAGTCTTTTTAAACCCATTCGGTTTTGAAATACTATGCCGGCGCATGTGTTTCTCAGCTTCTACAGTCCCGTGTCTGTAACGGCATATATGAAGGCCGCCGTGAGTCAATGCGCTTGTTACCGTGATTGTGCCACGGTAAGAAGCGCTCTCCTTTTATTGTACTGCATCGACTACCATTACCATCAAGCCTCCAAAGCGTGATATATAGAGGATTAGTACGACTAAAGAAGTAACTTATAAATCTTCTACTATAACATGTGTGTTCTTATACACTTCATACATTAACCGCATCATTGATTTGAGAAAAAATATCAGTCTATTTTGACAATTTCAGTACTCGAACCAAGAAATTTGGAAGGTCGTTTCTGAGCAAGACCACTAAGCTCTGGAATTCGCTGCCGGCTCATATGTTTCCTATTTCCTATGATCCCGGGTCTTTTAAGCGGGGCGTGAAACAGCATTTTAGCAGGCCGTCATGAGTGGATGCGCTTTATACCGTGCTTATTTCACGTTATAAAGCGCTTTTATTTTCTTGTTGGACTGCATCGACTGCTTATCTTTAGGCAGGATGTAGTCATTATGACGTGTCACATTAAAAAAAAAAATATCGTCAGTGAAAAAGTTTGACTCGTCTAAACTTTTTCGTACAAACTTGATTAGATGAAATAGCAGTGCTCATAGTTTTGAAGAACAATCTACGCACAACCCACAAGTATTCCTCCAATGCATTTCGAACAATATAACAACCTTGTCACACTAACCAAGTTGGAAGGTATTACAGGAGCTTTATTAATTTACTAATTATTTATAACATTTGCTCTTAATATTTATTTGTATAAATATTGTTTTTTGTTGATTTCATATTTGTGTTTTAGTGAGTTTGTTAGTTTATAGAATAATTAAGTCTGTAGTTTTGTAATATGTTTAAGTTCCCTCTCAATTTGCAGTGCCCCTACGGGGTATCAGTATTCATTGTATTACTTAAGTACCTACTGTTTACTTGATGCAATAAAGATTTATGATTTAATTGTAATTGCTCAAGATCTTAATAACAATAAGCATTTGAATTTGAAGTGCGACAACAGACCCATACTACCTATTGACTCCCTGACTTTTTAAATCGCTATCCTCCTCTACCTTGCGACTGTCACAATGTCCATTTAGTGGAATGCGCCCGCTATGTGCCACACTTATTTGCCCGCAATAAGACGCTCCCTTGATACTTCCATTATACCGGGTTAGCGTTTATTGTCACTGGTATTTTTATCTGCTCCGTATGTTTATGAACTACACTCTCTCCCTCTTTCTGAACATTATTCTGATGAAATTCGTTTAAAACAAATGAAATTATCATCTCTCATTCCAGCGTTGGTCGTGAAGAAATCGTTGTTCTGAGGCTCCAATCTTACCTGAAGATGCCCTGTGTAAGGACGAAACACGTGTCGTGTTCAATTGTTTCTCAATTTTTTGGAAATTATAGTAACGCGGGAATTGTTACAAAAATATTTTTAATCCATTACTTCTTCAACTGAAATTGTTTGAAATTCGCTTTCCGTTGACGTACGGTTTGTGAGTTACTTAGATATTAATACATTCCGTAAAAAGAATTTTGTTTAGTAAACAGAAATACCAGCATGCATGCGAAAAATCTGGCTCCGAAAGCGGTGTGACAAGCGACTAGTATTAGGCTACATAATAATTGTGCGTTTAGTTAGGCTAATAGATTTGTAAAATGTAATGAAATCCGACAAGACATTCACTAATATGTCGGGAGGTTGAAGTTACATAATTCAATTCTTAAGAGGTGAAATAGGGTATGAAACTTAGAATGGAAGTCCTTAGTATTCTCTTAATTTATAAGATATTGATAAGAAAAACTTCAAACGGGTGTACAATAGTTGAACTCTTTTAACATTTTAGTATACTAACGTCCCACTACTATCACAGCAAAGGTTTTCTATCACAATTTACAACTTGGTTTAAATATTTTTCTACACAAGCAAAACTCCGTCAACAACTAGTGAATATAGAAATGCCTAACAAGAACTTTCTGTTTGCCAAAACAATTTTATGTAGAGCCTACTGTTGCTTTTTATCACTACTCAAATTCTACTATATAAATTGTGTAAAGGGTAAACTAAGACCTAAGGAGCCCAAGCCAACCTGACCTGCAAGTGGTGCACCTGCCGATCAACGGACGAGGCTCTGGCGAACATAACAGTGCCCGGTAAGCGGCATATAGAGCTCTTATGAATGTCATACTTATAAACTAACGCGCCCATTAACTGCGGGCGGGAGCTTGATCGTAAAAGAACGGGCAAGAAAATCGTCAAGGTTGGTTTTTTCTCCCGCCAGTTACATAAAAAATACATAATATTAAAACAATTGTGTTCTGCAGTCACAACATTTAAAAGAACAGAAGACAAAACTCTTTTTAGCAATATTAACATAATTACGGATAAACATAGTAGACATGATCGACGCGTTTCGCTCAACCATATTTTAGGGAACGTAACGACCCGACAGATACCTCAAATATCACCACCTATTACGCAGGAACTAACTATCTATTTGGCAAAGTGTTGGTGTATAATATGCCTCTGCCTACCCCTTCGGGGAAACACGCGTGAATGAAATAATATATGTGAAATTTTACTTATTATAAAGTAAAAACGTAAGAGTATGTACTATTCTGGCCTCTTTTAAACTAAAATTTAACTCAATTACACTAAACATTAAAAGCCAGCTCTTACAGAAGTCTCCAGTAAATGACTCGTTTACGAAACCTCAATGCAACTGGGAACTGTTGAAACAGACCATGCAACTCAAACACGTGCAAAGGCGCAAAGCTGAAAGCTATTTTGTGGAGACGCAGCAGACGGAAAGGCTTGGGTGGTTAGGCTCCATCAGGGCGAATTAAAAACATTTTGTGCAAAAGAAAAAGGTTTGAGGGTCGCACCAATTAACTAGGTGTAGCCATTAATGTGGAGAGCTGGCGACGGAGGGATCTTGATACTTTAGTTTTTGACGCAATTATTGCGGTAGAGTTTTCAGCGGTTTAATATTGGTACTTGTTTTCGAAATTTTATTGCTTGACGAAGTTATTGTTGATGATTTAATGCTACTATAGTAACTGGCATCTCAATTGTCAATTGTTTTGACATGCTTGAGAACTCTTGTTTTACCGTTTGTCATATAGTCGTTGTTCAAAAGTTGTATAATAAATTACTTCAAAATGCCCTGTGTACAAGCGAGGTGAATCGAAGGAAAAGACATACTTCGAAACAGATAAACTGGGATCGGGACTGAGGAGTATGATGACATTGATGACTTTATGTTTTGAAGTCTAAATAAAGTATAGACAACCAGATTCTATGAAGGAATTGAGCCAACGTACTCAGGAGCGGAGTGCAGGTATACTGTCCTCCACGCCATATTGGTTGTTAAATTATAGCAGCCCATTACGCGTACTTTATGTGCAAGTAAGTACCTATGATACTGACTGTGACAATCGGACCATTGGATAGAGCTGCCAGCCGTCAAGGTATAGTCCAAGCTTAAAAAATGTCCGAGGAATTTCTCGGTATTTGTAACTATGTTGTTTTACAGCACTTGTTTTGAGAGGCGTTAGGCCAATAGCGAGACCCGCTGCCTTCAAATGTGAGGGTCTCAGGTTCAAATGGTTACCTATGACTTTATGTTACATGCGTAATTATCGCTTGCTCTTGCTAGGAAAGCACGTTATGCCGTTGGTCCTGTTATGAACATCTATAGCAACTCTAGGGCAACCGGGATAATAATTCTACAAAATCATTTAAACTTTTACCAGGGGGCCTACCGCCGAATTCGATGGATTACCGGTAATCCATCTAGATCAAACTTTGTTTACGTTCATTAATCCGTACCGGGGAATCTCCCGACAGCCACCTCTCATTCATGACCTTCAGTCCGTGACAGACCAATAGGTAAATGGAGAACGCCATTTTGTTTCGATTTCCATGAGTTTTTGCCTTATAATCGATTGCCATCGAACTCGGCGGTAGGCCCCCAGGCAGTGGTCAATATATGACCACCATAAATTGAACCTTATGCGGTGAACTTAAAGTGGAAAATCAATGAATATTTTCAACGTGCTCTGCCTGTTAAAGGGTTAACAAGTTTTATCTAGAGATCTCTGTACATTGTAGCAAGGTTTCTGCTCTGTGAGAAATTTCATGGCTTTACGAAGGCAGTAGAAAGGATCTCTCTTACCTTAAATAATCCCGACATCTTCCTAATCCTTACATAAAAGCACTCTGTTGTGCCTCCCCTATATTTTTCCTGCCCTTTCTAAGGTTGTCTGGAAGAAATTGCTGTCAGCAATAAGCCGCCCATTTGCTTATGTTGTAGTTTTTATGTTTAGTGTACAATAAAGTGTTAATTCATTAATTCCCGATAAACCTCGCCTAATAAGAACTTATAATTATAAAAAATATCTTCAAGTATCAACTCCGTCTCACAAATGTTATCGCGTTTTTATGTAAACTGCTAAATGAACTCTGTCGCAGACTCTATGCAACAACAGGGCAGAGAAAGACATAGAGAGTCGCAAGTGTTTAAGTGATTTTTAAAATGAACATAAAGAAATATTTAATTTTTTTGCAGATAGATTTCATAGATTTGTGCAACGATTTCTTAAGAAGTTTTCTTGTTCAGTGTTAATTTAGTCAAAGTCAAAATACTTTTTATTTCATAAACTATTATATAGTACCTGAAAACGTTAAAATTATAAAAAAAATAACAAAAACAAATAAAATATAATTATACTAAAATCACGAAGCTTAGATTCATTTGCAACCAAACAATTTAAAAAAACAAAAAATATTTAAGTGTAAGTGAATCTAAGTGCCAGTTCCGAGCCACCGCTCTGTAAGAAGAACTGGCAAGAAACTCACAGGCTATGCTCTTTTAAATTATCGATTGGTTAGTTACAATCTTCATTTGTCTGTGACGCTATACAATGCAACATAATTAAGATAAGTTAAGTTAATTTATAGTATTTTGTTAGATAATGCGCTAATGGGTATAAGTTTTGAATTGTAATCATATAATATATCAGCCTTTTTGTATTATTATAGCATGTAAAGATTTCAATGAAATTTTGACGTGACAACGTCTTAAATTAGGTTGCGGCTGGGAGTCACTTATGAAAAAGTGTAACGCTCGGTAACGTTACGATGAGTCACCGAACGAGAGAGAGGCCCGGCGAATGCCTTGCGTCTCTCTCCCACTCAACTATGATCGGTCTGCCGCGCGCGCAGCACTAGTGTACAATGTTTTAGTAAACAAAATATATTTCTATAGTTAAAATTTGTGCAATTCTTATTTTCATTCAATTCCTTGTTCCTATTGTGCAATTTAATTATATTCATATCAATAAATATTCTACCGAGAAAAAGACGTTGTCACGTAAAATCTTCGCCCGTAAAAACGACTTTACAGGCAACCATTTTTAATTTTTTTTTTATAGGGATTGGGTTTATATGTGTGTAGGGATCCTACCAAGATCTAAGGAGCCCAAGCCAACCTCACAAGTGGTGCACCTGCCGACCAACGAGACTCTGGCGAACATAAAAGTGCCCGGTAAGCGGCAATAGGCTTGCCACCTATTACGTGGGACCAACTATATAATTGGCGAAGTGCGGGTGAATAATATTCCTCTAAGAGTACTTAGGCCTTCGGGGAAATAGGCGTGAATGTATAATTTTAGATTGAATTGAGATAAAGAGTAAGGTTCTCTTGTAGCCTTTACTAATACGTAGCCTACTTGACAACGCTTTAGATAATATAGCGACTCCATCGCTCTCCTAGCCCACAACACGGCCACAGTTGACTTTTTACAGTTTTCGCAGTATTTCAATGTGTTTTTTTATTTGTTTCACAATTTCCACGGCGGGTGCGACCGGCAGCAAGCGGCGACACTACAGTTGTTAGAGTTTAATTGCACTTCTCGAATGTTCTTTCGCATTGTGATTTGTGTTTTGTTTTCCACAAGCGTACCTACTGTTTTTCGATATTGTATTTTGACGCGAAGCAAATATGGCGTCTGGTTTGTTTTTTAGAAACAGATGTTGAATGAATGTCTAATTAGTTGATACTTGGCAATTAAAAGAGGAAATCCGTAGGAGGACTGGAGTGACCGACATAGCGAGGCGAGTTTGCAGGCTTAAGTGGCAATGGGCGGGGCACATAGCTCGAAGAACCGACGACCGATGGGGCGTTAAGGTTCTTCAATGGCGACCGCGAACCGGTAAACGTAGTAGAGGACGGCCTCCCACGCGATGGACCGATGATCTGGTCAAGGCGGCGGGAAACCGATGGATGCAGGCGACTCAGGATCGCTCAATGCGGAAATCTATTGGGGAGGCTTATGTTCAGCAGTGTACGTCAGATGGCTGAGATGATGACGATGATGGCAATTAAAATGACAGTTTTATTGGGTCTATCTGTCAAGGAACACATCGACGACTATGAGAAACTTTATTTGATTTTGACTGACTGAATGACGAAAACGCTGCAAAATTTATGCATGTAACTTGAAACTGGCAAATACTCTTAACGAGTCAGTCCATATTTTAAAAAAACTTGCCTTCTGACCCAAGTTAGGGCTCAATATTCAAAGCCACACAAACAGTCATCCATTGATTTACCTACTACCGAGTGCCGCCAAGTTAGATTTCGTACAATCAACCAATTTTATAAATAACTATACTTTAACCCTTTGCAAGGCAGTGGTAAATATCTTCCCATCGTAAATTGAACCTACTGTAGTTGATTTAAGGTAGAAAATCAACGAAAAATTTCAACATGTTCTGCCCGTTAAAGGGTTAACTTAACCTGTGCTGTTTGGTACCGGAATAGAGTAGAGCCACCCCCTCTTATCTCACGGGGAGTCGTAAGAGTCGACAAAACGAAATTATACCGCATGATTAGCAGCAGCGTCGTCATTATGGGCAAATGGGGGTATTTATAGAATGTAATCTATTAATGAGGAGTTAAGGTTCTAGAATGGCGACCACGAATCAGCAAACTTAGTAGAGGGCGCTCCCCCACGATGACCTGGTCAGGGCGGCGGGGAGCCGGTGGATGCAGGCGGCACAGGATCGATCAACGTAGAAAGCAAATGGGGAGGACTATGTTCAGCAGTGGACTTCAGATGGCTGAAATGATGATGATGTATCTATTGGGGAGGAAGAATCTACCGGCATAGCATATATAGTACAATATAATATATATATATATTTTTTTTGTTAAAATTTTGTGACTGCAAATCACAAGTTTTTTTTTTGTAAACTGTGTTTTTAGTTTAACTGCAATTGTAACTGGCGGGAGAAAAAACTAACCTTGACGATTTTCTTGCCCGTTTTTTTACGATCAAGCTCCCGCCCGCAGTGAATGGGCGCGTTCAATTTTTTAGTTTGACCTCCATAAGAGCTTTATTGAGCCAAACTTGAATACATGATTTAGAATTTTGTTTAAGTCAAACAGTTCGGTGCCTGTGTACGGTTGGCTGTTTTTGTACTTATCATAAAATAAGCTTTAACTACTGCCATGTCTTTTCTGCTAACCCAAAGGTTAACTGGTACAGCTTTACAACATTAAGATCACCTTTCGTTCATTATTTTAAATATGTGCGATAAAGTATCAATCGTCGGAGATAGTGCAAATCCGCGAAACGATCGTACGTAAAGTCCGTGTATCTGCAATAGATCTAGTTTTATAGGGGATGATAAAAAAACTTAATAAGTATCTTATTTCAACTAAGTTTGGGCTCATTTTAACACATTATATAATTCGTTATATGTTCTATCTCTTGTTATATAAAGTTATTTCTGAAAGTACATAATTTACTAAATTATGTAAGAACATAATTGACTGAACATAATTAACTAAAAGTACATAACTTACTATAAATGTTGCTATGTTAAGTTAGTGCGGGTAAATGCAGAGCCTAAATTAAATTTAGGCTCTGCGACAATTACCCTTTATTACCCGCACTAACTTAATATAGCAACATTTTTCATTTAAGCGGAATTATCCAATGCTAATTACGAGGATTTGTGACGAAATGTCTTTATACGCCCGGAAACCAATCAACGCTTGCGCGATCTAACTACGTTCACTGACATCTATGAACATACTTAGGAACTAATATTTGTTTTAAGATTTAACTATAATAAGACGTTTGGCACCTCAGCCACAGTCTCCCGGTCACGGAAGTCGGCGGTGACGACCGAGCTTCCGACCCTCACGTCTTGAGACATTGGGCTTGCTTTCATCTCGTGTTATGGAACTGTCTGTTGCAGTCCACAACTGTATTTGACTGAATTTACTCGTCATTTAATTTGTATTATCAAAACAGGGTGTTCACTAATCATCGAGATACTTTTATTAGTAATAATATTTTATACGCCATCTATATTTAGTATTTTTCTTGTAACTGGCGGGAGTAAAAACCAACCTTGACGATTTTCTTGCCCGTTCTTTTACGATCAAGCTCCCGCCCGCAGTGAATGGGCGCGTTAGTTTATAAGTATGACATTCATAAGAGCTCTATGGAGCCAAACTTGCATAAATGCATTTTGATTCGATTTCATTTTAATACATTCCTTCAGTTTAAATGTGTTAATTTATGAAAAGTTAAAGTCAAAATCATTTATTCAAGTTTGGCTCAAAAGAGCTCTTATGAAGGTCAAAACTTAAACTAGCGCGCCCATTCACTGCGGGCGGGAGCTTGATCGTAAAAGAACGGGCAAGAAAATCGTCAAGGTTACTTTTTCCCCGCCAGCTCCAATCTTTACACTTATGATGTAAATTTATTCACTGTCAAAGAGCAAGGTGATCTAGCAAAGGTATTTACTTGGAATGAGGCCTCTACAACAGAGTATTTGCCAGTGTGAAGTAATTTGATAAATAGAGGTATTTATTTGTATTTGAATGAAATGTCATTTTTAAAATTAAAGTCAAATAATATTCGTCACAGCCAAACTGATGTTATTTAAAATATATTCACTATATAATTTACTAATCTCATCTGAGTTACACATTACACCTTCATAGCGGTTTAACATGAAAACATCCGGAAGTAGTAAGAGATAGGGATGGGACACTGAACTATGTCGTTTTGCTATACAGCCTAGTTTAAATATAATAATAAACATTGTCATATTAACAACACAAACCAATGTTCTACTCCAGTAAAGCTGGAAATACTTTACTATGAAGGCTTCTGTGGAGTTTAGAAATCAACACGGATAATCAGAATTCACGGTAATATGTCAATTATCTGCACATGAAAACTGCCTGCTTTAGAAATTACATCGGAGAGAGAAAAACACGTTGGAGCCAAATTTTTTTCCTTCCTGAAACGATATAACTGGCGAAATGTGGTGCGTATAATATGCCTCTGCCTACCCCTTCGGAAAAACAGGCGTGAATGTATGTACATATAATAATGGCAACACATAATAATGGTAACAAAAATGAAAGAGGAGTGACTTACCGGGAGCGTCGTCCTGCATTTCGGGGTAGTGATGCGGCGCCGACTGACCAGCGTACAGCAGGTTCAGTTCCCGGGCCTCGTTTTCCTCCTGGGCCTGTTGCCGCCGCAGCGCCACCTGGCGGCAAACGGTCGTCATTACCTCTTATCTTATCGCGGGGGCCACAGACTGTCCGTGGCGCACTTATGTCGGATCAAAAATCAGATCATTACCTCAGCCCATTGACAAGCCATACATGCACATATTTGTCTGCTGGAACGCCTGACAAGAGTCAGGCAAAGTTATGCCTAACAGGCGAAACTGCTTGTCTGGTAAAATCATGTATAGATTTACATGTCGCATACATGCCGGCTGCACGCTCCAAGAGACCAGGTGGTCGAATTTAGGTTTTTTTTAAGCTCAAGAGTGTGCAGTACTGACTAACGTTTGGTGTGCTTGCCAATGACACTCCCCGCTATCAGAATGCACTTGGAACACACGCAGCTCCTTTCCCGGCAATACCGCTCATAGTCCCTTGTTCTGGCTGCGGTAGTTACCTACGCCGCCTTGACGCGCTGTCTCTCCGCTATGAGCGTGCACTTGGCACACACATGCAGTCCCTTCCCCGGCAATACCGCTGGTGGTCCGTTTAATGGCTGTGGTAGTTACCTGGGCTGCCATGACGCGCGGTCTCTCTGCTATGAGCGTGCACTTAGCACACACATGCAGTCCCTTCCCCGGCAATACCGCTTGTGGTCCGTTTAATGGCTGTGATAGTTACCTGGGCTGCCATGACGCGCTGCCTCTCCGCTATGAGCGTGCACTTGGCACACACGCAGTCCCTCCACCGGCAATACCGCTTGTGGCCCTTCAACGCCGACACTACCCCGTGGTTGCGGCACCTCGCGCACTTTGGCGTTCTCTGTTCAAAAAAATAATACTGTTCAGTAAGCAAAAGCCCTACAGTAAACTTGCTCTTATACTTAGGAAAATTAAGCAAATCTATGCTAAGAAGTGGAAAATAGAATTTTATATTTTATCATAATTGTGCTAAAATAATTTCGCTATTTGATATTAAGGAAATGAGCTTTCTTTATTTCCATAATGATCTTTAAATTTTTTAATACACAGGGTGCAAAAACACTCAGTTTTTCCCAGCATTAGGATATTTTTTTGTTTCAGACTACATTATATAATATACCTTGTGAAATTTTTGTGTTTGTAAATTTTAGTTTTATATATTAGATACCTAAGTATATATCGCAGCTTTCCTACTATCTGCGGGACCGTCCGAAAGCTGCGGGACTATCCGAAAGGGTCACCGCAGCGTCTGGACGTAGCAGGCACAAGAAGGAGCATGGATGGTATTTAGTCAGTAAAAGTCTGACACACCCTCCCGCTCCACCCACAGCGGGAGAAGGTCATTCGATGATTTTCCATCCGAAAAAAAAAAGCTTTCCTACTATAAGGGTACATCTCAAAAAAATATAAAATAGGTTACTATCGTTTTTGTGAAAATATAGGGGCTCGAAAATCTTTAAACGCGTTTCCCAAAAATAGTGTTTTTCCGAATTTGGGCCTCTATAGTATGTAAGGTGCGATATCTAAGTCTTAAAATAAAAGTAGCCTCCTAAATAAAAGTTACTCCTCATAATATGAACTATCTTCCAGTGGAAGTCCCGTCAAAATTAATCCGGCTGTTAATCACCCATCTTAGTCGCAGCAAACATACTAAAATTTATTTTACCTATAAGAAACAGACACTTCTATATAATTTATTCGTGCAAACTATCAAATTTTTTCTTTGTTCGACCTACATAATTCAGCTCTCAGATATCCAATACTTTGTTAATATAAACTTAAATATCATCCTGCTCTTTCCAAACACACGGAACAAGCATCCCAACACGGAATTAGTGTGTCATGAGCCGTATAATTTGTAACAGTTTGCTCAAATAGCATCATTAACCTATCACGTTACACCCCACTTTGTAACATTCAACACTAGTCATAATTGAGTCGTACGTAACACAATTGTAACTCAATCTTTGTTGAGCAGTTAACCTATAATTTAATTATTCAGGAAGTGTTATTTGACACGGCGTTTTTTTGAAGTGGGTATTCGGAAGAGACAGTGATATTTAGTGGACACAGTAATGCGTTTTTGTATACATTATACTAATGTGGTGCTGGCCTAGTATCTTTATTTTAAATAATGGCTTCGTGCGTCTAGCACATTTAGCCAGTGTCAAGTAAGTGATATATTAATAATATATAATTTATAGTAAATGAAAATGAGTGGTGATAAAGATGATAAATGGTAAATGAGATACCCTCCCCTAAGCCCCTCGAGTCCTCAGTAAAGATGTGGGACTATACTGAGATCTCACATGGACTCCTTGAGAGAAAATTTGAAAAGTGATATTGCACTGTTTTGTTTGATTTACCAACACTCATGTATGTTCACAAACACTTAACGGTTAATAATAATTAATGTTAGAAATATCACAAATTTTAGAAAATAAAACAAAACTGCAGACATGACGCTTCACTTTCCCGCCAAGAAGTCCTGGCCTAGTATAGTGCCTCCCCCTCTCATCTCACGGGGAGTCGTAAGGGTTACCGCACACGGGCCACCGGCCACAACCACAAAACGACGCCACCGGCATATTTCTTGCAGTTTTCATACATTTTGATTTGTAGCGTGTGGCGGCCGCCGGCGTCAACCGTGTGCGACGAGTCTATATAAAATGTATGAAAACTGCAGGAAATATGCCGGTGGCGTCGTTTTGTGGTTGTGGCCGGTGGCCCGTGTGCGGTAACCCTAAGAGTCGACGAAGAGAAATGTTACCGGATGATGGGCAGCAACGTCATCCTGCGTGCTGGCTGGAACTGCGACCACCTATCATTTATTTATTTTGACGACCGATATGGCGTGGAGGTCAGTATACCTGCACTTCACTCCAGAGGTCGTGGGTTCGATTCCCACACAGGACAAATCTTTGTGTGGATGAACATGAATATTTGTTCTGGTCCGGGTGTTTTCCTTTATATATTAATAAATATGTATTTACAAAAAAAAGCATTTAAGTATGTTTACCCGTTGTTTAGTATCCATAACACAAGTTCTTAATGATACTTATCTTGGAACTAAATAATTGGTGTGATTGTAAGAGAAAATTTATTTATTATGTATTTATTATTCAACCTAGGCTCCATTAAGCTCTTAATCTATACTAATATTATAAAGAGGAAAGATTTGTTTGTTTGTTTGTTTGTAATGAATAGGCTCAGAAACTACTGGACCGATTTCAAAAATTCTTTCACCTTTGGGAAGCTACATTATACCCGAGTAACATAGGCTATATTATATTTTTAAAAAAATTTGGGATCCTTACTAAAAATCCAATAATGTAACCCAAGGTGTAAAAAAATTTACCTGAAAAATACCTTACATAGCATGCGCAGCGAAAACTATTGATGATAGAACAAAATTATGTACTACGACTTTGCAGTACTCATCATTATCTACAAAAAGTGTCGCGACAGCATATGTCTAAATATTATAGTTACCACACAGTAAGCGGTTTTTTATTCTAAAAATTTAATTTATATGCCGCCGCTTGAAAAGGCTTATACCTTGGTATTTATCCTTATCAAAAAATGTGTCTTTTCTGGGTAGGCATTTTACAGCGGTAGCCGACATCCACGCGGGCGGAGCCGCGGGCGACTGCTAGTACTCAATACTTTATTGCGTTCCAACAATGTGTTTTACAAGATGGTAGTTTAGGTACAAAAGTATCAATTGTGGACCCTGTCGGGCACAGCATAGTGTAGGAGAGAGGAGGAAGGACGCTGTTTAATTACTAGTTAGTCAAATCTAGTTGTTCATTAAGTAATTCGTAAATATTTGCTCATTTTTGACTACGAGTAGTTATTAGTTGTTATTCTCATTAAGTTTCATAGTAAAAAAATTATAGGTATATTGTTTTTATTGAATACTAATTTAATACGAATTATATAATAATATAATATAATAATAATAATTTATAAGTTTTCTTGTGAAAGTCAAGCTTAAAAAGCTCATAAAACGAAGATCGATATACCCGTTCTCTTGCTCTTAAAGTTGTGGGTTTGATTCCCGACAGGATCAAGAAACATTGAATATGAACGTGTGCGACAATTTATAATATCGAGAAGGTCGTTTGACGGAGACACCTATCACCTCAGTCACTGCATTACTGAACGTTATGATAAAATATAATTCAAAATTGTTGATTTCGTTTGCCATACTTGCTAATATATTTCATCATCATCGCAGCCCATCAACGTCCTACTACTGAGCACGAGCCTCCTCTCAAATATTAAGGTGTGAGGGTATTGGGTCATACTCCACCACGCTGACCCAGTGCGGATTGGCGGAGGCAGGTGTAAGTATGGCGTCCTGCTGTTAGAATTTATCAAGCCGCCCATTAGGCCTCTAACATGGCTTAACGACTACCACATTTAGTGATAACCAGGACCAACGGGTTAACGTGCCTTCGAAAGCACGGAAGCGCTCGATATCAAATGCCACACAAACGGTCACCAATCCAAGGACTGACCTCTGTAAACTCTGCTGTACTTCGGTGATCGTTTCCGACCACCTAGCACCGCAGAGCTACGAGCGTTTCAAATATAATTGTTTCTAATATATTTACGTCATTGCATTTAAATAATTGTGCGTTATTATAAAAACAAATTCATCTAGCGCCATTTCTCATGATTCAAATTAATATTTCATGCTGCACACTCGTGAACGGGTGCCGCCGTGGGGACTGGTCTGCTCATGTCTACTTTAAAGATTAAAATGTTTATTTTCTTCTTTTATTTTAAATCTTATGACTGCAGAACTGGGGTTTTTGTAAACTTGTCAAATTGTTTTACTATTAATTACATTTTCTTGTAACTGGCGGGAGAAAAAACTAACCTTGACGATTTTCTTGCCCGTTCTTTTACGATCAAGCTCCCGCCCGCAGTGAATGGGCGCGCTAGTTTTTAAGTTTTGACGTCTTCGATCTTTGACGTTCATAAAGCCAAACTTAAATTTCTAAATGAATTTGATTTTGGACTGTTGACTTTTAAAATCTATTAAATGCTTTTGGCAATTTTATTATAAATTATTGGAGCCCTGAAATTTTGTTAAGACGGATGAATGTATATTTGTCGGTTAAGTTATTATCATATTGTAGTGTGATATTAATGCCCGCTAACTATCTCTCCCACTTCAGTTAAGGTTGACTGGAAGGGATTCCTTTTAGAAATAAGCCCATCTTTGTACATAGTCTTTTTCACGTAAGGCTTTTTTTTCTTATTGTTTTTGTGCAACAAAGAATATATATAGGTATATGAATGTATAAGGCCGGACCCCGTTGCGTCGACTATCTTTTACGTTATGTGACATAGAAGGAAAAATTTTAAATAAATAAATAGAAGAATAAAGGGTATATAGGGATCCTATTAAAATCTGAGGAGAACAAGCCAGTCTCACTTGAAAGTGGTGCACCTGCCGAACAATAAGTAGCAAGCGGCAATAGGCTCGCCACCTATTACGGGGAACTAACAATATAATTGGCGAAATGCAGGCGTATAATATGCCTCTGCCTACCCCTTCGGAGAAACAGGCGTGATAATATGTATATATATATTTGCTAAATATAACACTTATTCTGTCTGAATATTGTGTCTCAACATTTCATCCCATAAACGTCTCACTACTAAGCAATGAGCCAGGGGTAAAAAAAAACAATAATTTTAACGACTTTTTTAATATACAATTTAATATGTAGACAATTATATAGATTTATGCTATTATGTGTTTTTGCTATAACTGTAATGCCCTTCAAGGGATAATTTTATGTAAACATCTTTATAACCACATGAATCAGTAAATAAAGGAATTATAAATGAATTTATTAAAAACCTATAAATAAATAATAAGTGCTAAATATTGTGTTAGGTATATAGTGTATTTTATATTTCACACCAATCATGGTGAAAGATATTTTGAGTCATATTTCTAAATATCTTTTAATTAGTAATATTTTTAACGACAAATGTTTTGGCACATAATGTCATTTAATAAAAAGCTCTATTTTTGTAGTTACAAACAGACACTTCAGTTTTATTGACGACCGATATGGCGTGGAGGTCAGTATACCTGCACTCCGCTCTTGAGGTCGTAGGTTCGTTTTCCACACAGGACAAATGTGTAAGCGCACCACTAAATACCGCATTGCGTAAATACTGCTAAAAGTATATAAATTAGTAGATATACTTTTTTTTAAATAAATCTTATTAAAATAGGATAATATAACTTTATACGAACAATTCTATGGATCTGTGTCATCTGAAATAAAGAGATTTATTGTTAGTATTATAAATGGGAATATATTTTCATGATATTTTCATAATGTTAAAAATAATCATACTATTGACCTAACATTTAAACTGTATGTACAGTTTAGTAGGACACAGCATATTACGTGTTTTATTAAATAAAAAAGATATTTAACAAATATCTAAAAACTCATCAGGATTAGTATTTCTTGATGTGAAAAAAGGAGGTTTGTGTGACAATGCAATAATATTAATGACACGTTAAATAAAACCATTTTAAATGTACCTACTTGTTATAAAATGTCAAGTAAGAAACTTATCAAGTGAGATTGACTAATTAAGAACTTCAAAAGGCACTTCTTGGCGGAAAAGTAAAGCGTCATGTTTGTAGTTTCGTTTTATTTTCTAAAATTTGTGATATTTCGAACGTTAATGTGTAAATGAAACAAAACCGTGCAACATCACTTTACATATTCTCTCAAGAAGTCCATGTGAGATCTCAGTATAGTCCCACATCTTTACTAAGGACCCAAGGGATTTAGTCATCTCATTTACCATTTATCATCTTTATCACCACTCAGTCTCATTTACTTTGATTTTATGTCATTAATATATCTTTTACTTAACACTGGCTAAATGTGCAAAACGCACGAAGCCAATATTCAAAAAAATCAAATATTTTATTGTGATCTGCAAAAAGCTTAGGTTCGTTTGACAATTTACCTTTTTAAATGTACCTACTTGTTATAATATGTTAAAATAAGAAACTTTGTCAAATACAACTTAATAAAGTATTTAATAAATTAAGATTATTTGGAGTCGGTACAAGTCATAAGTCTTACATTGTTCAACAAAATCGGTAGATATTAAGTCTACATAATAACCTAGCATTATCCCGGTTGCCCTAGACTTAAGCTTAGGGCCCAGGGTCTGCTCACTGGTCTAAGATTTGGCTGAATTTCTGTTATTACATGGAGCGACTGCCGTCTGACCTTCGCAACCCAGAGGGAAACATCATTATTCGATTAAATCATCAGTATAAAAAATCATAATTTGTAATGAATTTAACATGTCGGTTAACAAATTATTATAAAGTTTACAAATAATTTTTGAATACGTAATTAATTACCAAATAAATAAATAAATATTTCAGACACTCACACCAATTATTTAGTTCCAAGATAAGTATCATTAAGAACTTGTGTTATGGATACTAAATAACGGATAAACATACATAAATACTTTTTTTTTTGTAAATACATACTTAATATACATAGAAAAACACCCAGACCAGAACAAATATTTATATTTATACACACAAATATTTGTCCTGTGTGGGAATCGAACCCACGACCTCAGGAGTGGAATACGGGTATACTCGCCACCACGCCATATCGGTCGTCAAATTATTAGTTAAATCCCAAAAATATGTGTTAACGTATTCATAGTTTCTTGTTTGTACGTGAGTTACCTATTTGTTCCAGTAAGTACCTATAACTATTAATACCTAAACATTTTTTATTAAAGTTGGGGTTTAGTTAAAATCCTTACATTTCCTCAAGTACCTTCGTGCTCAGTTTTTGTTTTAAAAAAAGTACCGGCATCGTTTTATTGCAAAATTATTGTTTTTTATTTGAAAAACCTCATCATTGTCACAGAAGCTTCTTTTTCTTCAGAAATTATTATTACAGAAAGTTGTTAAAAATGAAAAAAGGAAAAAACTGTCTTATACTTTACACACGAATTTATTATTTATTGCCAATAAGTAACATTAGTACACGTGATAAATTATTTATTTTAATATTTTTAAGGAAATCAATAAAAACTTCACGGAAACTAATAGGTACAAGTCCATTTCTACGGATAAAGCTTAGAAGTTTAAGCTTACTTTCTAACTGTAATTATTTTCATCGTTTGTTTGGTTTAATGTCAAAATCTGTACAAACAGTTCCTGAATTACGCCTACATCTTATTACTAACCCAGGACAGGCGTATGCAATGTAAAAACTGTATCTAGTTAATAAAAACTTTATAAAAACTGGTAGAGAATGCCTTGCAGCATTTAGTTCGCCTTTTGTATATTTTAATTTGTGCGATAAAGTTTAAATAAATAAAATATTAACAAATACATTTGCCTTTATACAAAACACAGAGGGCTTAATACAAAAAAAACTGAAATAAAAATAGTGCTGTTACTTTTATTAGATAAAATGAAGACAAAGACAGCACTAGTTTCAAACATAGCTTAACTAACTAACCTAACTAAACCACTAACGACGTCTAGAGGTGATTAAAGATTTCAATAAAGCTTCTTTTAATATCTACCTACCTTTGTAAGATTCAAAAGTTTATGTTGAAATAACAATACCGAACCACAACAAAACGAATACAAAAAAGAAAATGGAAATTCAAACACTTTCATCGTTCAACAATGAAAAATTATGATGTAATAAATTACTAAATCAAATGAAGAAATAAGTAATTTCTACATTACAAGAAAAAACTGTACATAAGCTTTTGTGCTATACTGAATTATTTAAAACTTACGCATTATATAAAAAAATTAAACGAATTCAATTCAATTCAAAATCATTTATTCAAAGCTCAATAAAGCTCTTATGAAGGTCAAGCTTAAAATTTTGAGCTCGAGTTTGAGCTTTTGAGTATCTATTAGATAACCTTTTGTACTATTTAGAAGTCTCTACCCTAAAAAACAATAATTTAATTGTATGATAGTTAATTAATAGGTAGTTAATTTTCAGATTAAAGTTTGTCTCCATAAAGCTCTTCTTCAGACAGATGCATTAGCAGATAAATTTGAGAAAAAAATTGCTTGCCTTTGAACGTCATTTTATATCTATCCTGTTGAAGTGTGACTTAATACAATTTGGTAGGTAATAATAATATGAAACTAATAATATTAATGTAATAAAATAGAAATCATTGAAAAATTCCTAACTATAAGACAGTTTGGTGATAACAGCGCTCTTTTAGTAAATAAAGACGTAGGTAAGTATGCACTTATTCCAACATTAATTACTAGTAAATTAAATTAAATGTTTATTTGTATGTGGTATAGTTGCTTTAAATAAATATTATAAAAAAATTGTTCGTAATGAATAAATTAAAAAAGTTACAAATCAATTTCACAAATTATGTCACCTACAGAATGCTACATTAAATATCTCTGAGTAAAGTAGGCTACACATGATTAGTAATAAAAATAGGAATCCCCATGAAAATTCCAATAATTTACATTATAAAATCAGAGCTGTAAAATATTTCATAAAAAGCTACCGAAGCGATAGCGTGCCAGTAGTAAAATAAACAAACTTTTACACACCTGATATCTTTCAGTAGCTCTCAAGAAGAACGGCGGCAAAGCGGCCAAAACCGGGTGTTGCACCAACTGGGAGACATCCACTCCGTTCGGTAAAGACATTTCCATAATAATACAATTAAAATTTCAATAAAAAAATCTCTATTATTGTTAATAACTAAAATTACACTAACAACTCAATACCATTTTTTAAAATCACAAAAACACTTTTGACTTAATTATTGAATAAATGGAACACGTCACGGTCTCCGTTCAAAATAGGAACGCAAGTGTCGCGCCGCGGCTTGGTTACAACACTGTTGCTTCATTTTCGGCGGACAAACTGACAGTTGCCACTAGAGAGAGACAGCACGAGTGCGAAACGACACACTGTATTAAAGCAGTAGCTCCGTCCCGCTCGCGCTGTACTGTTAACTGTGTATGTTGTATCATCCGGTTATATAAAATGTAGACAGATGAGAGCTTTCGTTCAGCCAATGGGATCGCCCGCAGTACCGCCTCTCGCCTGCCATTGGCTAGGGGCATGCTGAAACTTAATTTATAAAGGTGACTTTTTTGAGAACCAGTTTTTGTGTTACGTGCGGACAAAGCGCTATTGAATGAAGCACAAAAAACACAATTATGTTTGTTATTCGCGTCGAGGAATCCGATTCTTTTTCATATTTTATTTGTTGATGTTTTGTTTATTTGTTTGTTAAAGCTGCGGTGAACGCTTAATATGGTTCCCATTTCTGGTGTTATATTTAATAAGATGTTTAGATAAAATAAAACATTGTTTGTTGGAAGTGTTTAGCAGTTTAAATTGAATTATTCGATCAGACGAGCGTAAATTTTAACGATAATTATCTTTACTTATTTTAATTCAATTATTAAATGTTTGGTCGGTTTGGTTTTTACTGATTTACAATGATTAGAGGAAATAATAGGCACACATTTCGCTTTGTAAGGTTTAGGCCATGATTTACATGTACAATACTTTTCCCAATAGCTAAGAGAGGCGGATGAAAGACGACTGGAATGGAGAGACTAGAAGGGATAAGATAAGTAATATTTTACAGGTATCATAAAAGTAGCAACGGTGACTGAAAAATTAAAGGAAGCCATTTGTAATGGTATGGGCAGGTGACGGGAAGAGTTGGTAATAAGTGGGAACGTTTGGTAGGATGGCTGGTGCCGGGTGAAGTGGCAAAGTACGATCGAAGACAGATGGATTAGGAGTGTACAAAATGATGTAATCAAGAAGGGGGTAGAGAAGTCGGCGGACCAGGATATAAGAAAGAGACATGCAGCACCGACCCCAGGGGACCTGGGAGCAGAGCAGGACGATTCATCACTAATGAGAATATTAATAATAATAATTTACTCTTTATTGTAGGTACACCATGATAAAGATTACATATAAATACAAAGAAAATTGAACAGGTAGGTATATACCATGGGCGGCCTTATCGATTAAAGCAATTTCTTCCAGGCAACCTTAAATGGACAGAAAAAGTAAGGACACAGAAAGGTACATCGTGATGTACAATATTATTAGTTGTAAATTTCTGACAATACCATCATCTTCGTATCCTAGCTACCTATATTGAGGTTGCCCTAGACTTCAGCTTAGGGCACAAGTTCTCCTCACTAGTCTCGCCAGATTTGGCTGAATTTCGGTTATTACATGGAGAACATCATTAAATAGTTAAACCAGTTGTCAGTCTGTTAGAAGGCACTGACTTCCTAATAACGACTGCCATAGATGTTCATGACAGCCAGGACTAAAGGTTTAACGTGCTTTCCGAGACACGAGGGAAACGATAATTACACACATAACAGGGTTTGAACCCGAGACCCTCTGAATTAGAAGGCTATAGGTCTGGCCACTGGGCTATCGCCAAATTTGATAATAACATAAGCTAAGTATATTGCTAAGCGATTTAAATTAAGGATCCCTAAATAAGATAATTTAAAAGAATACAGTTTTTTAAATTTTGTTGCAAACATCTAATTAAATATGGACTTTGTCTTAAAAGAACACGATTCGTTTTATTTTTATTTTATATAGAAAAGCAAAACTCGTTAAAATTTAAATATGGAAAAATACTTATTGTAATAAAAATCCCGCCGTACAGCCAACGGTATGGTACCCACCTACCCACGTCGAGAATCGAGATCTTAATTCTAAATTCAATTGAAATCGAATGTCGCGCGGGAGGTGGGTCCGACCAAATTGAAATATTTCAATTCAATTTACTGTTGGCGGGAATTCGATTTAAATTACAATGAGACACGACGCGAGGGGGTGCTGGCGGGGCGGCGGGGCGGCGGGGGCAGGAGGGGGAGGGAGCGCAATTATCAATGTATTTGAATGTTTTAATTTGACTGAATATCTGTGCGTTGGTAATAAACTGCAGAGGAATGTGGGAACGGTTTTAGCGTTTAATTAAAAATTGTGTTTTATTAATTATTTCGTTTGTTTATGCTCTCTCGCTGGCTGATATCAGTTAAGAATTATTAATATCAGTATACCTAAGCTATTTGTCATTGTAAATATGAAGAATGTAATAGGAATCAGAATAAGTAAGAAAAAAAAACTTGAGAGGTGTCAAGGGACACCCGGATGGAACGAAGTTCCTTTCTATTAATTAGTGAAGGAATTGTAATAAAATTTTAAAAATTACATTGAAAAAATATATATTATTTTATTAAAAAACATGAAAAAAAATGCAAACAAATCAATATAACAAATAATAAAACGCTTAAAAAGAGAAAACAAAAAGTTCTCGTACCGGGAATCGAACCCGAGCCTCCTGGGTGAAAGCCAGGTATCCTAGCCACTAGACCGTGAAAAAGTGTCGTGACAACTTTTCTTAAAAAAAATTCCGTCTAGCCCCCTTTCACAAAGCGCGATAAGGAACTTCGTTCCAAAAATTATGGTTTGTTTTTAAAGTATCTCGTCATAATGTCCACAATCCGACCTGATGGTAAGCGGTACCTGTAGCGGTAGTAAATGAACTTCAAAGCCGAATGGTCTTACAGAAACAAATTGTAACTAAACTAAAGATAATTAAACTGATCATTTTGTGTAGATTAAACATACATGCCTGTTTCCACGAAGGGGTAGGCAGAGGCATATTATACGCCCACACTCAGCTAATTATATAGTTGGTCCCACGTAATAGGTTGCGAGCCTATTGCCTTTTAGCGGACAATGTTATGTTCGCCAGAGCCTCGTCCGTTGATCGGCAGGTGCACCACTGTACTTACATTTTTTTATGAACAGAAAATCATCTATAACGCTCTTCAAATACCTGTATCAGCCATCTCTCGCCGGGTCGCACCTTCAGAACTTTCCTGATAACAACAGTTTGGTACAACAAATACTTGTAACGCTCCTAATGTTATTGAAATGGCAGATTAGCTGAGACCGCGGTGCCTCGGGAAACTCAAGCAGTTCCGGTATTGGGCCTGGTTCCATGCCGGTGACCGGCATGCTACCCTTCTTATGGGGCCATGGGGGGTACCGGTGACCGGCAGGGAAGACTTATATACCAGATGGCCTAAATGGAACATTTGGGTCAAATTAGCTTGGCAGTTAATGTGTTAATATACCTCATTGGAGAAGGCAGTTCATTTAATCTAGATTATAAACGGGCACAGGCGTGGATCGTGAAAGAGGTAGGGTAGAGGTACGGTTTTGTCAGACTTTTACTGACTCAATAAAGAACATAAATAAATAAATATCCTCTTACAATCACACCAATTATTTAGCTCCAAGATAAGTATCATTAAGAACTTGTGTTATGGATACTAAACAACGGATAAAAATACTTAAATACTTTTTTTTGTAAATACATACTTAATATACATAGAAAACACCCAGGCCAGAACACATATACGTGTTTAAGCACACAAAGATTTGTCCTGTGTGGGAATCGAACCTCCACGCCATATCGGTCGTCAACATAAATGGTTTTTATTCATGTTATTTGTGGAGCCCTTACGTTAAGAGGCCGCGGTACCTTCGCAACGCCGGCTAGTTAAATATGAAAGCCACAATTCCTAAGGCGCTATATAAAACAATTAACTAGCTAGTTTAGTACAGTCAAGCATTGAACCTGCACAGCCGCGGCGCAGTGGGAACTTAGCGCTCATCACTGTCTCCAACCCGGGCCAGGGTTGCCAGAGTCAAGAAACTTACTATCTTTTAGTTGCCATTTTTATTCAAAAAACACGAAACCGTCTCTCAGAGATGTTCTGAACCCTATTCCTCTTGGTTCGTAAGAAAACGCCTACATTCAGCATTGATTCTACTCCTCTTACTTACACTTACATTTTTACAAACAGACGCTTAAATTTTTATTGGAATATAATAAACTGATCCTCTAAAACTGTCTTGTTGCGGAACAAAAATACTACTTAAGCACCTAATAGAGATTAGACGGCTAGATTAGTATTTCCACATACATACAATCACGCCTGTTTCCCAAAGGGGTAGGCAGAGGCATATTATCCGCCCACACTTTGCCAAATAAATTGTTTGTCCCACGTAATAGGTGGCGAGCATACAGGCTATTCGATATTCATACAGGCTATTCTAATATGAATGCTTTAGAACATGAATATTTTTAATGTTATATTATATTGCATTGTATAGCGCCACTGACAAATGAAGATTGTAATTCAAGTACCAAACCAATGAATTGAGTTTCTTGCCAGTTCTTCTTACAGAGCGGTGGCTCGGCACTGGCACTTAGATCCACTTACACTTAATTATTTTTGTTCTTAAATTGTTTTGTTGCATGTAAGTGAATCTAATCTTCTTGATTTCAGTGTAATAATATTTCGATTATTTTTTTGTATTTATATTTAATTTTGCCGTTTTCAATTACTATGTAATAGTTTAGAAATAAATGATTTTTAACTTTGACTTTGAGTCTATTACTGCTTACCGGAACTATTACGTTCGCCAGAGCCTCGTCCGTTGATCGGCGGGTGCACCACTTGCAGGTGAGGTTGACTTGGGCCCCTTAGGTCCTAGTAGGATCCCTGGAAACCCTATATTTATTATTGTTTCTGGTGTACAATTAGGTTGGGTAAGGTTGGAAATAATTTCATTTTGATAACACGTTAAAAAGCAATTTCTTTTTACTTACGCGCAATAGATTAAAAGATGTTAGTGCCAACCCTATATCCAGGTGAGATTCTCATATCTCCCTCAAGGTCCGGGACGACACCCACCCGGTGGGAGGGGGAGAGCGCGGTTGGAGGTGGCAGTGGGAGGGGGTGGGAGGTATCTCGAGGCGCAAATGAGAATTCCGAGGCTCAACGATCAATTCGCGAAATGTGAACATTTCGCTAACGTCTCAACTTAGTAAAGGGTGGAGCTGCACAGATGTCGATTAATTCACTATACTTTCTTACTAAAAATAGTTTGGTTGGGTATTCTCAATAAGATGAGACAGTTTCACTTAAACCTTTATTACGAATTCCTTGGGAGACTGTAAAGGCATTATTTATGGGGAAATTTTTTTTAATATCACACCGCAATGTTCGAAACCTTCGGAAATCACCCCCATGCTGTGCAGACTATAGATAATAGATATAAGCTCAGATACAAGCTAAAAAATACTACAAGACTTTAAGTTCTTTTCTATACCAAGGAAGAGATTAAACATACATACTACCACGCCATATTATACGCCCACATTTCGCCAATTAGTTATGTTGTTGGTCTCACGAAATAGGTCGCGACCCTATTGCCGCTTACCAGGAACTGTATTGTTTGCCAGAGCCTCGTCCGTTGACCGACAGGAGCACCACTTCCTACGGCCTTGATAGAATGCCTATTCACCACTGTTATCCCTATTTGAATTCTAATGACATTGTATGCTATTAGAACCAAGTTCCTTTTCGCGCGTTGTGAAAGGGGGCTAGACGGAAAAAATTCTTAAGAAAAGTTGTCAGGACACTTTTTCACGGTCCAGTGGCTAGGATGGCTTTCACCCAGGAGGTTTGGGTTCGATTCCCGGTACGGGAACTTTTTGTTTCCTTTTTTTAAGCGTTTTATTACAATAATAAATTTTATTACAATTCCTTCACTAATTAATCGAAAGGAACTACGTTCCATCCGGGTGTCCCTTGACACCTCTCAAGTTTTATAGTTATATCACTGGTCTTCTCTCAATGGTAACCACCCTTAAAAGATAGTAGCAAAATTATTGGTACACTGATAAACTGTTATTACTGTGAACTATTCACATACATACATGACAGGGACATACTTGACGAGTTCCTTGCTCTAATCTTCTCCACTCTAGATCCTGCTCTGATTTAAAAGTAAAATTTACATTCACAAGTATAAAAGAGACTGTGACCCACAGACAAACCAGTCAAACAGTTTTGTGGGATATATTTTTATATAACTTGTATTATTTAAAGGAAATACACGTTTTATCTATCTATCTAAGTGCTTCATCATTACCGGAATTGAAAAAAGTTTTTTTCTGTTTTATAAATTTAATATAATTTCTACTTAGATTCTTGAGATAGATGTCATTGGCGTATGTCGTTTTAATCTCAAAAATAAGTAATAAATAATTTTAAAATATATTTAAATATTTAATTCAATTAAATCTATCGACATCCAACAAGGCAACACTATCAAAGCGTGGGAGCGAAGCGGAATATCTTCGCAAGCGTTAAAATGAAATGTTCGCAATTTGAATATCGTGTCCCCCCTCCCTCGTCCCCCTGCCCCCGCCCCCTCCGTCGCCCCCCGCCATGAACTGTCTCCTGTTTGGTATTCGAGTAGTAATGAGTTTAATGTATTTATTTATTTAACACTAGCTGGTGTCAGCGGCTTGGTCTGCGCAGAATTAATACTTTATAATATATTTACATTGTCGTGTATATATTTATAAGTAATACATCTTTTTTTATTGGTTCCTGTGTAGGATTCATTTCATTCTCTGGATAAAACTTGCTTCAATATAGGATACTTATTCAGTTTTAATCCAAAAAAATCATAGTTCTTGCAAAATAAACTGTAGATGGAGCAACGTCGCTTGCTAAAGATAGTTTTAAATATTATCTTACTTCATTTATAGTATCTTTTATAAAGACTGATAGACGTAAGTATGTTAATTCTACAGAAATAATCAATGCAATGTATTAGCAAATTATATATATTCTTTATTGCACAAAAAACAAACAATAACAAAAAAAGCCTTATGTGAAAAAGACGATGTACAAAGGTGGACTTATTTCTAAAAGAAATCTCTTCCAGTCAACCTTAACTGAAGTGGGAGAGATAGTTACCGGGCGGATAGTTATACACGAGTAAATGGTAAAATGGTACAAATATATTAAAATCATTAACACAAGTTTAGAGCCTGTTGGGCTCAGCTGTTCAGAAGGCAGTTCTATATAAATTATGCATATTCATTAAAAGTATTAGCTTATTTACTTAAAAGACGAAGTTTTCCCAAGAACAAACCAACTGAGTCCCTCTAGCTCAGTGATTAGAGCAGTGCACCGTTATCCAAAAATCGTGAGTTATATTCTCATTTTAGCCACCGCGGACAAATCCTTTTTTATTAAATTTTATCATATGCACTTCAGCTTGCAAACGCGCTTAAGCTGAAGGTAGCTGAAGTGGCAGTGGGCGGGGCTCACAGCTCGAGGAATAGACGACCGATGGGGCGTTAAGGTTCTTAGATGACGAATCAGCAAGCATAGTAGAGGACGGCTCTACACGCGATGGACCGCGACCTGGTCAGGGCGGCGGGGAGCCGGTGAATGCAGGCAACAAAGGATCGATCTTCGTGGAAAGCAATTGGGGAGGCCTATGTTCAGCAGTGGACTTTAAATGACTAAAATGATGATGATGATACATACACGCCTGTTTCCTTGACGGGGTAGGCAGAGGCATATTGTGCCCACACTTCGCCAATCATATTGTGGTCCCTGGTAACAGGTGGTGAGCATATTGCCGCTTACCGGGAACTCTCATCACCGCCAGAGCCTGGTCCGTTGATCGGCGGGTGCACCACTTGCAGGTGAGGTTGGCTTGGACTCCTAAGATGTTGGTAGAATCCATATACACCCATAAATAATATTACCCTTGTATTATGTAAGTAAATTAAATTTGCCTTATATCTTATGACATCGTTAGAGTCACCGACAGACTGATTGACGGACAATCCCTTCCCTCCTTTAAAATCACGACAGGCTGACTGATAGACACAGACTGACAAATCTTGAGAAAACCACAACAGACAGATAAACTGACAAATTCTGACAAAGAATCCATTTGCTTTTACTCCTTTATTATGGTACCGCTCATATTTCTTTCATTGTTGTTAAAAAAATATATGGAATTTCCATTTTGTGTAAATGTTTGACGAATCTAAATGATCATGTTGATCTTAAAGACAATAAAGTATATTTTATTTTATTTATTTTATTTTATTTTTACAGAAGCTGGTAGATGTACCTATGCCAGACCCGCAGTGTATTCTATATGTACATATGCCAGTTTTATCTAGAGCATTAAGCCTGCACTCACTTATAATACACGACCGTATAAAGATAATACCGTTATGGCGTGGTGGCGAGTATACCCGCACTCCACTCCTGAAGTCGTGGGTTCGATTCCCACACAGGACAAATATTTGTGTGTTTAAATATAAATATTTGTTCTGGTCTGGGTGTTGTCCTATGTATATTAAGTATGTATTTACAAAAAAAGGTATTTATGTATGTTTAAAAATAATGAATTAACACTTTATTGTACACTAATTATAATAAACGTATCATCGTCGTATATGGTACGATGGACGGCCTTATTGCTAACAGCAATTTCTTCCAGGCAACCTTAGGATGGACAGAAAACAATGAATAAAAATTAATGATATAGAGTATCCGTTTATCCAGTATAGAGTATCTATCTAGTAGAGTATTTGTCTTTCCAGTTTATCCGTTCTTTAGTATCCATAACACAAGTTCTTAATGATACTTATCTTGGAACTAAATAATTGGTGTAAGTGTCAGAAATATTTATTTATTTATTTACAGAGGTAAAACTAGAAATACAGATGTTAAGTCTGATTTAATTACTACAGGAGCTGCGAGGCGGATTAGCCTTTTCATGTGAACGCTGAGACGGGCTGACATTTAATTAGCCGTCTAATGACACGACCACTGCCTTCAACAAATAATTAAAATACACGTTTCTATTACATACATACATTCACACCTGTTTCCCCGAAGGGGTAGGCAGAGGCATATTATACGCTCACACTTCGCCAATTATATAGTTGGTCCCACGTAATAGATGGCGAGCCTATTGCCGCTTACTGGACACTGTTATAAATAAATAAATAAATATTCTCTTACAATCACACCAATTATTTAGTTCCAAGATAAGTATCATTAAGAACTTGTGTTATGGATACTAAAGAACGGATAAATATACTTAATATATTTTTTATATAAATATATACTTAATATACATAGGAAACACCCAGACCAGAACAAATATTCATGTTTATGCACACAAAGATTTGTCCTGTGTGGGAGTCGAACCCACGACCTCTGGAGTAAAGTGCAGGTATACTGACCTCCACGCCATATCGGTCGTCAAAGTAAGTAAAAAGTAAAAAGTTCTTTATTTCATAAACTATTACATAGCACTTGAAAACGTCAAAACAAAATATACATGAAAAAAAAAATTTATATTAACCCTGAAATCACGAAGCTTAGATTCACTTACATGCAAATAAATAAAAATTAGGTGTAAGTGAATCTAAGTGCCAGTTCCGAGCCTCCGCTCTGTGAGAAGAACTGACAAGAAACTCACAGGCTATGCTCTTTTAAATTATTTTTATTACATGACACACACAGTGTAAATTTGATGATACTGAAAGGGTCCCCCGAAGCTGTAACCAATAAAGTAGCACTAAGGGAACCTTCCATCACAGTCAACTAAGTATATATTGTGAAACTGAGCTGAGCCTGTACAATAAGGGATGGTCACGACAATGATCTGGTTGACTTTTTATTCTAATATACACATACAAGTTGAAAATGTTAAGCCCAAGCTTGTTTATCCGATAAGTAATCATTAACAGCATAATACCCCTTTTGAAGAAACTGCTTTTTAACTACAGTTTTAAAAGTTGCCAATGGTAGATCAATTATTTCCTGCGGAATTTTATTAAAAAATCTGATACTATTACCCAAAAATGAATTTTTTGTTTTGTGAAGTCGACAATTTGGCAGAGAGAGCTTATTTCTATTCCTAGTATTAAAATTATGTACTTTTGAATTTTTATCAAATGTATTAATGTTTTTGCGAACATACATTATATTATCGAATATATACTGAGATGCAACCGTTAATATGTTAATTCTTTTAAACATCTCTCTAAGAGAATCTCTGGACTTAAGATTATATATAGCTCTTATGGCGCGCTTTTGTAGTACAAATATATTATGTATGTCCGCAGCAGATCCCCACAATAACATACCATATGACATAATGCTATGAAAATAGCTAAAATAAACTAATCTAGCTGTTTCTTCGTCTGTTATGAGTCTTATCTTTTTGATGGCATAGCATGCTGAGCTAAGCCTTCCGGACAAATCCATTATATGGGGGTTCCACTGCAATTTAAAATCAATATTGATGCCTAAGAACTTTGTGTCATTTAATAACTCGATATTCTTGCCATTCATTTTCAAGTTAGTTGAGACTTTTGTAACATTAGGCAATGAGAACTTTATACATTTAGTTTTACTTGCGTTAAGTGATAGATTGTTAACCGTAAACCAATGTAAAAACCTTCGCAAGAGCATTATTAATCACGTCAGAATGATCCTTGCCTCTGTTCACTTTAAATATCAGAGATGTATCGTCAGCAAACAAAACTGTTTTGCACAGATCTCTAGTATAGAAAGGTAGATCGTTAATATAAATTAGAAACAATAAAGGGCCTAAAATCGAACCTTGTGGAACTCCCATAAGCAATGGCGCGCCAGAAGACTCGACTCTATTAATAACTACTTTTTGAGTTCTGTCACTCAAGTAAGATTTAATTAATTTTAAAGAATTACTATTAACACCATAATATGTCAATTTAGCTAACAAAGTAGGATGGTCAACGCAATCGAATGCCTTCGAAAGATCACAAAATACTCCAATCGCATCCTGCCTGTCCTCCCAGGCGTCAAATATATGCTTCATTAGGGCTACACCAGCATCTGTAGTGGATTTACTCTTAGTGAAACCATACTGCTGAGAATCAAATAAGGAATTGAGAGAGAAATGACAAAGTAATTGATTAAAAATAACTTTTTCAAATATTTTACTAAGAGCTGGGAGTACTGATATTGGTCTATAGTTAGTAGGATCAGACTTCTCACCAGCTTTAAAAAGAGGTATTACTTTACTGTATTTCATTAAACTTGGAAATGAACCATCATCAATACATTGATTAAAAATGACTGCCAACTGAGGAGCAATAATATTAATGATAGATTTAATAATGTTGGTTGAGATTCCCCATAAATCCTCAGTTAATTTTAAATTTATTGTATTAAAAGTATTAACTATTGTAGAGCCATCAATATGTCTAAAACTAAATAATTCACTACAAAGAGGTACATTGTCTTCAAGAAGAAAGACTGCACGCTGAGTAGAGGAGTCAAGTGCTTGAGTTGTCTCTAATGGTATATTCACAAAGAATTTCCGAAATGCGTTGGCCACCTCTTCTTCTTCTACAATATCTTTATCATCGACTTTAAGAGTTATCATGCTATGATTATTCTTGTATTTTCCAGATTCTTGGTTTATGACATTCCATGTACCTTTAATTTTATTTTTGGAATTCATAATTTTATTTTTAAGATGCATTGACTTAGCAGTGGTGCAAACAAGTTTGAACAATTTTGAATAATTTCTAACATATTGAATAAAATTTGAATCTGTTGAAGTACTTTTTTCTCTATATAAATCAAAAAGTTTCTTCCTACTTTTATAAATTCCGGGAGTAGCCCAATCACAAAACTTCCTTTTGTTTGAAATTTCCACACTTTTCAGCTTAAAGTTATTCTTAAATTCTTGCTGTACAATTCCGAACAATTTATCATAATTTATAGCAGAATTGTTTTCTAACGTGGTAAGCTTTTCGTTGACATTGCTTTGAAATTTCAAAACCAGATTCTTTGTTATTGGTCTAATTAATATTTTTTTAGTTACATTTTGAAAATTATATTCAAAACTAATAATCTGTCCACTGTGGTCGGAAGTTACGCCATACTCAATTGATTTATGTAAATAAGCTGTTATGTTCGCCAGAGCCTCGTTCGTTGATCGGCACGTGCACCACTTGCAGGTGAGGTTGACTTGGGCCCCTTAGGTCTCGGTAGGATCCCTGTCACCTTTCGTTTTACGTTTCTATTTTATTGTATTATATTCGTAGCAAATTATAGCTCGTAGCAAAACCGTAGCAATAGTCAAGAGTCAAAATGTTTTATTCAAGTTGGGACTAATGTAGCTCTTATGAACGTGAACGTAAGAATAATAATTTTATTTTAGATTAAACATCCATTGAGTGTTCATCATCATCATCTCAGCCATCTGACGTCCACTGCTGAACATAGGCCTCCCCAATAGATTTCCAGATTAAGCGATCCTCAATCGCCTGTCATTGGCTTCCAGCCGCCCTGACCAGATCATCGGTCCATCGCGTGGGAGGCCGTCTTCTACTTCGTTTGCCGGTCGTCGGTTCTTCGAGCTATTTGCTCCGCCCACTGCCACTTCAGCCTGCAAACTCGCCTCGCCTCGGTCACTCCAGTCCATAGAGTGTTAGTAACATAACATACAATGAAAAAAAAGTGTTAGTAATTATCAATCTATTTACAAAAAAATAAAAATTGGGGAGCCGAAGCCCTCAGCATTTCAGGATGGTGTTATGACTGTCCCTCAGAGTGGTGGCTGATTGCCGGGCGAGGTTCCTGAAGACACCAGGCAGCCTTCCGGAAGCCTTCAGCGACGTAAAGGCGCTTTTAGGATTCCTGGAGGAACTGGGATGGCTGGAGTAATCCAGCTCTCACCCTCCTACGCAAAATGGACGCATGGGACGTCTAATTGCGGAAAAAGCCTGCACGACGAAGAAGAAGAGAAGAAGATTGTCCCTCACTCTCCTTAGTAGAGACGCTGTTTTTTTGCGCATTATCGCGTGGAAACCGTCGGTACGGGCCAGTGCAAACATTTCCGACGCACTGCAGTAACGAGGTAGTCTCAGCAACATCCTGTAGGAGTTATTATATTGGACGCGGAAAGACATCTAACGATCTCTTAGTATAATTGACCCAAATACAGCCCGTGTACCTTGGCAATAAGCCTTAAAAAGTGTAGTAACTCATCAAAGTTGGTTTATTCTCATGCCAGTGACAAATAAAATACTTAATATTAAAATACAGCATTACGAATATCAATACTGTTATATCTTCTTTTTTAGTATGGAAAATCATCGAAATACTGCCTCCCGCTTTGGGTGAAGCGGAAGGGTGAATCAGACTTTTACTGACTAACAACACAATCCTATGAATCCTGTAAAATCTGTCTTATTAGATGTGGGCAGGAACAGTGCTAAAGCTACCTTAAGGGGACCTGTATATTTTATGACTACATCCTGCTTGATAGTAACCAGTCGATTCAGTCTAAAAAAAATAAAAGCGTTTCATACCGTGAAATAAGCACGGTACAAAGCGCATCCACTCACGACGGCCTGCTAAAATGCTGTTTCACATCCCGCTTAAAAGCCCGGGATTATAGGAAACACATGAGCCGGCAACGAATTCCAGAGCTTACTGGTCTTGCTCAGAAACGACCTTCCAAATTTCTTGGTTCGAGTGCTGATAGTCTGCACAGTATAAGGATGGTTTCTAAAACCAGCACGTGTTGTTTGGGAGAGGAAGGAGAGGGTGAGATGAGATCGAAAAGCTCTTTAGAACACTCACATACAGTTGTGTAAAAGTTTATTCTCAGCACAGAGATCTTGAGATAAAACGTCTCAAATGATGAGAGGTGGCTAGCCCGTCGCCCACATTGACACTAGATGATATTCAATTTCTTTACAACCCCTTTTTATCCAAGGAGTAACTGGGCTATTCGTAACGCTACGAGTTGCTACGAATATATTGTAATAAAATCAATGAATAAAAGGAACTGCGCAGAATTGGCGCTTTAGACAATCGCCAAGGAGGTCAGTTCACTTGCACTCTGCTATTAAATATCGATACCCACATAGGGCAACTATTTATGTACACGAATACAAATATTTATAGGTATGTATGTACAAGAAAGTATGTTTTATTTGTTTTTTAGTCCTCATAGTCCTCCTTAGTTCGTGACTTGCAATAAATAAAACAAAATATAATAAAATTAATATACTTTACTGGCTTTAAGATCAACATGATCATTTAGATTCGTCTAACACTCACAAAAAATGGAAATTCGATATTTTTTTTAACAACAACAGTGAAAGCGATATGAGCGGTACCATAGTAAAGAAATAAAAGCAAATGGGTTCTTTGCCAGAATTTGTCAAGGTTTGTCAGTTTATCTGTCTGTTGTGGTTTTTCTCAATATTTGTCAGTCTGTTGGTGACTCTTATCTGGGGGATCTATAAGTCAGCCTGTAGTGATTTTAAAAGAGGGAGGGAATTGGCCGTAAGTCAGACAGTATGTCGGTGACTCTAACGAGGCTTCCAAAAGGCAACGAGATTGAGAAGAAGGCCTCAAGAAACTCATCTCAGCTATTTTTCAAATTATGTTTTAAGATCTTATATGTGATACTAATATGTAAATATGTGTGATGCCGAGGAATATATGTTAATTATTAGACGAGAGAGTGCTGATATTTCAGTACATGTTTCAAGTTTTCACGGAGCTTTTATACCTAAACGTACCCGACACAAATACTCGTACAACCAAGAGAGAGAGTCGAGCAGTAAAGTGCGGTAATGAAGTGGTCCCCGCCCTCGATGTATCAAACCAATGGGGGCGGTTGTAACAGTTGCGCCACACGCCATTGGACGGCCCCTACCTACCATCAGGCCTTACACTAACGTCAAATGTAGGTAAGTATCGTCAAATACGTAACGTAAAAAACAGGTTCGTTATCTAAGTCAAAGTCAAAAATAGAAATTTAAAAAGTATCGTTATTTTTTGGTAGGTTTCTAAATAAAAAGTAGGTGTGCTACGTTTTTACAATCTTATCACAACGTAACTACGTAGAGGTTTCAGAGTTACGTGAAAATACGTATCGTTAAATACGTAACGTAAAAATAGGCCATCATTATGTCAGCCTTATAAAGTCCACTGCTGAACATTCGCCTCCCCAGTAGATTCTACTGGAGGTATCTGCCAATAATCAGCACGCTGGGCAGGCAGGTTGGTGATCGCAGTTCAAGCCAGTACGCAGGATGACGCTGCTACTCATTATCTGGTAAGATTTATCTTTGACTCTTACTAATACCAATAAAATTAGAGGGGGTGGCACTATTCTAGGCCGCTACGTCACAAAAAAAAGGTTTCGTTACTTTTATTTTGTCAAGATAACATAGTATATATCTAGCAAAGGTATCCAGCGAGCGGCCACTAAGTTGGGAAATGATTTAGGCTTAATCCGTTTCAACTGATCTAACAGGGACACAGGTATAGAGGGATCCTACCAAGACCTAAGGAGCCCAAGCCAACCTCACCTGCAAGTGGTGCAACGGACGATCAACGAACGAGGCTCTGGCGAACATAACAGTGCCCGGTAAACGGCAATAGGCTCGCGCACTTTTACGTGGTACTAACTATATAATTTGCGAAGTTTGGACGTATAATATGCCTCTGCCTACCCCTTCGGGGAAACAGGCTTGAATGTATGTATGTATGATCTTAATGTTCTGGAGACTTTCTTTGGGCAAAAAAGGTGTAGGACGAGCTGCGGCAAGGTGGGCAACGACTTGAGACAGCGCGCTGATAGCGCGTGGACGCGTTCCGCGACTCGAATACGGCAAGAGGTCAGTTTTGAGACCGTGAAGGCCTAAATAAATGCCTGTTCTTACAAACGAACAAATATTAAGCAACCAGCAAAAAGGAAAGGAAAGGTCTGAACTGCTTGTAAACAGACCATCACGACATGAACATAATACAAGATGTAAGTATGTCTACTTCCATTTTCTACGATCCTGGAACTCACTCTTAGCTTCACTCACGCTTATAAACCTTTTTAGGGCTGGTCAAAGGTACCCTAAACACACGGGAGTGTATGACAATTAAATATTGTTTTAAACAGCTATATTTAGTGTGAGAGACCTTCCAGGCTACGTGGAGTGACAACATACGCAAAGCAGCGGTTGGAGACGAAAAGCTGAAGATCAAGCTCAGTGGCGAGCCGTTGGAGAGGCCTGTGTCCATTATCAAGTATTCCGGTTCTGCTTTCTGACATCGGCTTTGTTACATTACATTTGTGTTACATATGTGTGTACCTAATATCAAAGAAACTTTATTTTTCTACTATGAAAACTAATTGTGATTAGAAATTAAAAGTTTTATTATTATTATTCTCTGCATTCTTATACGAATTCTAAAAGAAATATATCGCCAATTTATGGGTAACCAAAGAGTGATTTTTCTAAACGGGCGTCCACATTTGTCGTGAAACGGAACGTCAGCAAAAAGCCAGCATTTGGCGCGCGAAATGGCGGCGGTCAGCGGCCGCCATGCCGACTAATGTCAACTCACGAGCTTTGTCAAACAGCGCGGGGACACTGTGGATACGCGCTAGTTTTAAAGGACTGGGTAAATTTGCCATTTGCGGGACTGTTCGAAAGATTTGCCGCCCCAGGACATAGCAGACTCAAAAAGGAACATGTATTGTTTTTATATATGGAAGGTTATTTGATGATTTTTTATACGAAAAAATTAAAAAAAGGGTAAAAGTTCCATATTTTATGACTGAACGGCTGATTGAGGTCGATAATACGATTGGCGTAGAAATTTCGGAATAAAAATTTATATTTAACAATATGCACAAGATAATCCCATCACACATAAACCATCGTTATTTTTGATTTATACAACAAACAAACCTTAAGATAACAAGTTTAAAAGGAGGCACTGATTGTTATTACAATTATAAACAAGTTGGGAAAATTACTGCTTAAATATGCCCTTGCAGGGTCATGTTTGTTACCTTCTATCTTTGTTAACACCTGTATATGTACAACATGAATGCAATAAAGAACTTTGAACTAAAGAACTTTGCAAACATAATTTATACGACAGAGGTCTTAATTCTTCTAGTTAAAGAATGTCTCGATTGTGGCTAAAACAAATTTAGTCAACACGTCAGTTGTCGTAGAGAGGAAGATTCTTTAATGGTGAAGATGGATATTGCTGCAGCTGAACTTAAGTCAAAAAATAAAAATTATTTATGTCATAAACTACATATTATACATATAGTACTTGAAAACGTCATAATTAAATATTTTAAAAAAGCAATTGAAATATTATTACACTGAAATCACGAAGCTTAGATTCACTTACATGCAACAAACAATTTAAAAACAAAAAATAATTAAGTATAAGTGAATCTAAGTGCCAGTTCCGAGCCACCGCTCTGTAGGAAGAACTGGCAAGAAACTCACAGGCTATACTCTTTTAAATTATCGATTGGTTAGTTACAATCTTCATTTGTCTGTGACGCTCTACAATGCAATATAATATAACATTAACAATATTCATGTTTTAAGTCATTCATATTAGAATAGCCTGTATGAAACGGCAGTTTAATGCCAAGCATTTTTATCAGCCATATAGTCTTTGATAGAATAGTATCCGTTTAAAGACAGCTTGCGTTTTATTGTTAATTTAAATTTATTCAGGCTTAATTGCTGTATATTGCTTGGGATTTTATTGTAGAATCGCACAAATTGACCTTTAAACGATTTATTTATCTTTTGAAGCCTAGTGGCAGGTACAACTGGTACTGCACCGTAATTCAAATTTCGAAGCAACCGTTAAGAAAATAACGTATAATTTGCAATACAATATACAAGTGCGCCCGAGTAAAAAGTAGGAAATAACTTGCTGGTGTAAAAAAATAATAATATCAGAGACTTTTTCCTAGAGTCTTATCCACACTATGCGATCACCGCGAAAAGTGCTGACCAACAAAACGCGTGGTCCGGTCGTTTTGTCCTACTTTTTGTGTGTCGGCGGCCTGTGACTGAGTTTGATGGAGCACTCCCCCCCCGGCACCTCGCCGCCCCTAACCCTGAGGGAACAACCCTTTGGGTACCAAACGGCACTTTAGCCACTTTGACATGGCGGTTAGGAGTTATACGTGCTAGTTTATTACCAATACACTTATTCGTACTTACATAGGTACGTGTATAGTAAAGTACTTATGTTTGCATTTATCCTTACAGGGCTTATAGCTAAATGTAAGTACTATCCAAAACTATGAATAGGTAGGATTTTGTTATAGGAGAGCGGACTCTCCTGTCACAAGTGATCTACTCACTTAAAAGGAGAATCCAAACTCTGTATAGAAAAACATACTTTGTATATGCAATAAACATATTTTTTCATTTTTTTTTTTTTGTTAATCATAATAAAAAATAGTGATTATTAATTTCCTAAACTAGGTTCCAAATTTTACATATTAATATTTGTTTCAAAAGGTACTGTTTTAAATTAGTGTATAGTGTCTTTGATTTATCATTTGTATTTAAATTTTGACGAATCGCCAATCCGCACTGGGTCAAATAACTGTCTCAAAGCAGCTCCATATTATTTTATAAATCAATAATAATAACAATATGTGCTTTTTAAAATTTATAATGAAATCTTTATTATAATTAACTAATAAAGGTCGGCATGATAGGATGTTATCACTTTAAATTTAACATGGAGTGACATCTAGCGGCGAGTAGCGTAACTATGGCCAACAGTTATGCTTTAGGCATCAAATTTTGTGAGTGTATTAGCTAACTATTAACTGTCACTAGATGACGCTAATTTAAATGCATTTTTTTTACAGACCAACTTTTGACTCAAAAATGGTTCAAAGTTGTTTTTACGTTTCATCAAAACTTTTCTGGAATAAATCGCTATGAACGGTAAAGCCGAGTCAGTAAGGACGCACTTACTGCCTAATAAAAATAAAAATTATACTTTAATAATCCTATTATTGCTTTTGTGGTTAGTGGAATACGTTTTAGTCAAATATGCACATCTCTTTTTAGCACATTATCGTTTTACTACAAACCACGGGTCTCACGGACCGACGTTCTAAGAAGAAGAAAGAAAAATAATTCAGGTTTGTAGTGTGGCCACGCGGACCCAGTGCTGTACGACGTTCTGCTATACGAACTAGAAAGTATTCTTCTGCAGACACTATTAAAATGAACGCCGCCTCACAGTCCACACAGACTACGTTTATGTGATCTAAAAACTAAGGTCTTCTCAAGTACATACATATATAATAACACGCCTGTTGCTTCGAATGGGTAGGCAGAGATTTCGCCAGCTATCATGTTGACCCCACGTAATGGTGGACAGCCTATTACCGCTTAGCTGGAACTTTTATGGTCGGCAGAGCCTTGTTCGTCGACCGGCAGGTGCACCACTTGCAGGTGAGGTTGGCTTCTCCGGCGAGGCTGCGAGTCTCCTTGCCGGATTGCCGCCATGGGATCTCGAGGCGTTAGTTCTCACACGCCTTTATGAATGGCGCGTGGAGATACTACGTCGGGGAGAAACCCCGCTGCCACGGCAGCTCGATGCGCAGCGCATGGAATTTCGGCGAGATCTCATGGCGTCATGGAGGGAACGACTGTCGCAACCCCGTGCAGGGCTCGCCACGATAGGGGCGGTAAGTCCCCTCTTTGAGAAGTGGCTGGAGAGGCGCCACGGCGCGCTTACCTACCGCCTGACGCAGGTCCCAACCGGGCATGGCTGCTTCGGTAGGTTCCTGCACAGAATCAGGCAGGAGGAAACGTCCGGGTGTCACCACTGTGAAGATCAGCTAGAGGACACGGTGGAGCACACCACCGCGGTCTGCCCAGCGTGGGCGGGGCTCCGACGTGTCCTCGTAGCGGCGATCGGCGGTGGCGATCTCTCGCGTTCGGCCTTGGTGGAGGCCATCGTCCGGAGTGAGAGAGAATGGGGGGCTGTCGCCTCCTTTTGCGAAGCAGTCATGCTAGCAATAGATGCTGCGGAGAGAGAAAGGCAGAATATCACTCGTTTCGGTCCCAACCGCCGCGGTGGACGCCCGAGACGTCGGGAGCCGCGAGACGACTCCTGGCTTGTGGGCGGTGGGTAATGGGTAACTCACCGCCCGTCCGCCTACTAAAGGCGACAGGCCGCGTCGACGGCGCGTTCGTGTTCCACGCGCGCCTCGGGCCCACGGGCCAAGCCTGCCAGGATTGCGCGATTGTTCGAAAGGGTTACCACGGCCTTGGTGTTACAGGCTCAAGAAGGAACACGAATGGTTTTTAGTCAGTAGAAGTCTGACACACCCTCCCGCTCCACCCACAGCGGGGAACGGTCATTTGATGATTTTCCGTAAAAAAAAAAAAAAGGTGAGGTTGGCTTGGGCTCCTCAGATCTTAGTAGGATCTACAAGATCTGAGGAGCCCAAGCCAGGAAACAGGCGTGACACTCTGTATGTATTTTAATAGTAATAAAATAATGGTATCTTGGACCTAAATAATTAGTTATGACTGCAAATTAAATTTTGACTGTGTGATAAAAAGAGACTAAACTCAACGTTCGTATGAGCAGAAGATGGTTAGCTCCGCTACACTGATGACGATTCATATCACCAAATATAGCCGTAAACCGTATAACGTGACCGAGCAACAACAGTTTACAAACGCGTGCGCAGTGTTAGTAAACCGCCCGACCGATACAAACAATAACTTCCTTTAGCCGCTAATGAGCCGCCATTTCTACATTGATTTTATTCGAGTCTACAAAGTGGAGAAGGCCTATGTGGAGGTGAGAATTTGTATATAATAAAATAAGAATTTCTAAATTTTAGTAGAATACCTATATAATTAAGAGTGTACGAGGATCTTACCATCATCTTTGGAGCCCAAGCCAACCTCACCTGCAAGTGGTGCATCTGCTGACTAACAGACGAGGCTCTGGCGGACATAGAAGTGCCCGGTAAGCGGTAATAGGCTCGCCACCTCTTACGTGGGAACAACAACACAATTGATGAAGTGTGGGCGTATATTATGCCTCTGCCTACCCCTTCGGGGAAAAAGGCGTGATTGTATGTATGTACCTATATAATTAATATGTATGCCTGAATCTGTACCGCTGTCTGTATAACAATGTCAGTTCAATCAGTAAAAAGGTTTTTTTTAATGTTCTGATGGTAGGCAGTTGATGAAGTCCAGAAAAGTAAGAGCACTCCATACTTAATGACAAGCACGGCAACAAGCGCACCCACTCAAGGCTGCTAGTCTTTGAATGGGTGATTGTTTATTTGGAATTTAATATGAGCCACTCCCGTGCTTCAGAAGCCATGTTCAGTCGTTGGTGCTGTTTATAGCTATATGCGGTAGTCGTTAAGCCAAGATAGAGGACATTGTAAGATTCTCCAAAAGTTAAAAGAACTATCAATATTTCATAGCCAACGATATGTTCGGGGCGTTTTATGAACTATGCAGGTTCAGCTGCCGAATTATTATGCCGTATATATGATACTTATCATCTTAGCCTATACACGTCCCACTCCAGGCCTCAGACCTCCTCTTAGACACCAAGCTGAGATTGAAGTGTGGCGTTCGTCAGACTTTTCTAGCTATCAAAAAAGTATCTTACAACTTAGCCGTTGATCCTGGTCTTTACTATATGTACTCAACATTTAGCAGGATACCTGACATACGAAGCTACTCAATATCAAATTCAAAAAAACACACAAACTGTTTTGGGAACGCCACTCATACAAGTTTCGATCGCGACTATTTAAAATTGCATGATTATGAAATGGGCACTACACATGATGTAACACTGTGTTTTTCTTTATTTCAGAATGTTTCTTAGAAAGCGTTGACAAATTTAGCGAAAACAGAATGGCTCGGCGCCGAATACTCGCCAACTTACTGGTTGTTACCGCACTTTCCCTGAACTGTAGAGCGATGGTGATGAGAAATAATGCACTCATTAACAAAATGGTATCACACTTCCAAAAAGACAATTACGCGTCAGTGGAGCACAACAGCGACAACAGACAGAATGCAGTGAGAGAAATCGGAGAAACCACGCAGAGACCAGAAAAGGTACTGTCCTTAATGCAAAACGTGCTATGCAGGAATTTCCCAACGATTCCGTGCAAATATATAATAGAAGACGAAACACTGAGGAATCTGATACAAAAATCGATACAGCAAATAAAGTACAAGACCATAGCCGTGGAGAAGACGACCGGCTACCCGGGCTTCCTGACGCTGTTCCCGGCAGCCAACAGCGAGGATTTGTCAAATATGATACAAGCTCGCAACAACAGAGCACATTTAGGCAAGAACAAAAAACACGACGCAGAAACTTCAATAAAGAAGAAAAAGCACAATAAGGACGTGAGCAATTGGTCTCAGGAGAAGACGAGGACGCGGAATGGGAAGAGCAAAAAGGATCCGAAACGTTCCGCGCCTTTTAATAGCAGAAAGAAGATGCGAAAGTTCTACCCGCACAAGGTAAAGTATAAAGACAAGAACACTAACACAGCGAGAGCCCAGTTTGGTGATTACACCGAAGAGAAACTCTCAATGTCAGTTGAAGTCCCCGATATGACATTAACTAAACACCATCAGCATTTGAACTATAAAGCTGTCCCAGCCGATCCTCCAGTATGGCGAATAGACTACCTTAAACACGGCGAGCCTAGCCTGAACATGTTAGGATACGCAGAGAATGGGCTAAAAGGTAAAACAGGCCCCAGTGTGATCGTCGACGAGAACGTTCTAGAACAAACGGCCAGGAACAACGTGCTGCACCCAGATGTATACATCAAGAAGAATTACGTGAAGAAGACGAACACCGACCTTACTTCAGAGAATACCGAGTAGATACCAGCTTTATTGCTAATAAATTAGTTTTATTTTAGTATGACAGAGATTTGATTTTGCTAATATCTTACCTTCCCTAGTTCGATAGGCACTATACAACAAAATAAATAAAAATACACTTACTCTAATTATTTAGTTCCAGGATAAGTATAATTAAGAACTTGTGTTATTGTATACTCAATAACGGATAAACATACATAAATACTTTTCTTTTGTAAATATACTCTTTATTTAGATAGAAAACACCAAAACCAAATATGCATGTATATAAGTACACACAAAGATTTGTCCTGTGTGGGATTCGAACCGGGCGCAGTGTGACCCCCCCCTCTATCTATGTGGCCGACTTCATGGAGGGTCTAATTCTCCCTTTCTGCGGCCTGCTTCTGTGATATCACTACTTCGCAGAAGGAGGCCATCGCCTCACAAGCCGTCACGCTGCCGACCATCATTTTCATGATGATCGATGACGAGAGAGCCACTCCCCTGGCCTCGTCCCTTTTTTTTATATTTACGTCGGTAACAAAATGCGTTTACGCACTGTCTCCCGGCCAAAGGGGGACCGTGAGAGGTGTGTGGGACTCACCACCGGCAGACCCCCCAACCACGTCAAGGTGGAGACTGTCCGGAAGGGTCCTCTCCAACACCTGTCGGCTCCAACATTTATCGGTCACCTAGACGGCTGTTATTTTTTAGACAAATTAAAAATGTATCAGAATATACATACTGTTTCTGCTTAGTAATTAGATTACAGCAATCAAGATATATAAATACTGTTATCGTAAACAATAGTAGTTAACAAGAATATAATCTTAAAAAAGGTAATCTTTATTTGCAGATAATTTGTAAATGATACAATGCATTTGTTGTAATTACATAATTATTATTATCAAAAAACGATACGTACATGTTAAAACTTCCACGCACAAACATGATATTATACCTCCTTTCGTTGGGAAAAAGTTTGTTGTTGTTTATGATATTACCTTCCTAATTTAAGAGTATTCTCTGCTACAGCTACTGTACTTATTAACAGTTTCCAATTCATTAATTATGGCGTTAGAGTAGCAAGAAAGTACGAAATTAATATACGTACTTAGACGGAACACAGTTAAGTTCGTTGAAAGATAGGAGTTATTGGCTTGCTTTAAAATGTACCCACCTTTTTATGCTTAAAATTTTTGCATTTACAATCCTCTATTTAGTTAGAAGAAGAGACTTGAGTGGAAAAAATCGAATTCACAACTGCTAGTAGTGCAAACCCAACACTTGTAGACAGACACTAGGTACTGCGAAAGATACTCGCCTTACTTTTTCACTTCATAGTTTATAAATAAAAATTTCTTGTGGTTGACTTTGAGCATTCTCTCAGTAATATATAATAATACTCTGTTTCACTGAAAGAGTAGGCAGGCAGAGGCATGTTATACGCTTACATTTCGGCATTTACATTACAATGTAATATTGAAGCCTATTGCTACCGGCCACTGTTACATTCGCCAGAGCCTCCTTCGTTGTTTAGCAGGTGCACCAGTTGCAGGTGAGGAGGCTTGAGCTCTTTAGATCGAAGCCCTTTGCACTTATACACCTTTTTAGCTTTATTTTTGATAAATTTGGTAACTATATTTTTATCATTAACAACCTTTAAACCTAGTATCTACTAACAGTTATAAAATTATCTAGATACCCAAATATATTATATAAATACAATTTATGACAGCACCACAGACCACAATAAAATAATAACTACATACAGCGATAAACGAAATGAAACAAAAGATAATATTCCTTTATCAGTTGACCCCACGCAGCCGCGATCTTACCGACTACACTATAGCACATTGTGGTTGTAATTTCAGTGTAGGACGGACGTTTACCACGAAATAATGTCTAGAACGATTCTGTCTTCCCACGTATTAGATACGTCGTCAGGGAATCCAGCGGCGGGGTTATTCGTGGAACTATTCAAGAAGAAGGATGACAAATGGGTGATCTGGCATTCTACCATGACAAATAGTGATGGCAGGATACAGTTCCCATTCTCCAGTGAGTCGATGGCGGAGGGTACATACAAACTGCTGTTTAAAGTGGGTGATTACTTCAAGTGTGTCGACAAGGAGACGTTTTATCCAATTGTTGAGGTGAGTCTACAACCTTAAATGATTCTGTGTATATAACCTTAGTATAATTTTTAAGAAGTCTTTACCACATGTAGATCTATCGAGCTACAACCTTAGCAACTTGTACTACGGATACTAGGAAACAAAAACTTATCATCATATCAGCCTTTAGTCTGATCATTGGCCTCCCCAACAGATGACATAAAATTAGGGGTTGCCGATAATCTCTAAGATTCCCTCCCCCTTTACCTCTTAAAGATGTGTCCGTAAAGATGTGGACCTATACTGAGATCTCACATGGACTTCTTGAGAATTTGAAAAGTGATTTTGCACTGTTTTGTTTTATTTACCAACACTCATGTACGTGTACAAAGACTTAACAGTTAATAATCCACCGTTATTACACAAATTTTAGAAATTGAAACAAAACTGCAGACATGACGCTTTACTTTCCTGCTAAGAAGTCCCCACCTAATTTATATATTTTTTATGATCCTAAATAAAATATATTTTCTTAAAAGCGCCATCTACGATGGGTACGTGAATTTATTAGAATAATGTACTATTGTTTTAGTTATACTATAACCCGATAGATGACGTTATATATAAAAGCTCGTGTTATTTTAATTCAAATTAATGTTATTTTGACTCACTTGTACGTCAATTGAAATTCGACTAGTCGGCAGATGACAGTAGAATGCAAGGCTTGCCGAAAGAGTTGGACAGGAACCCCTAGGTTATTTGTGAAAGATAAGCATTTTCAGCTTAAATATTACAGCAAAAACTTATTTAAAAGGACGTGAAACGGGGATAAAAGAGTCCTAAGTGTCCATAGGGTGCGGTGACCTTGAGTACCTGATTGTGGCATTTGCTTAAACCAAAACACGCTATAAAGGTATCAATGTAATCTTTTTTTATGATTTCAGGTTGTTTTCAAAACCAAGGTAGGAGAGCATTACCACGTCCCCCTGCTGCTAAGTCCGTACGGATACTCCACATACCGGGGAAGCTGACCTAACAGACAAAGACCTAACCAACAAAGATCAACGTTCAACAATATAACTAATATTAATTACACCACAATAGAAGATAAAATTACTTTTATTTACCGGTCCTTTTTACTCACAACTAATCACTTCCTCCTCCATATAATTAAATTAAGTTTAAAAAACACTAACGGACAAAAAGTTTTTTTTATAAATTGAATTTATATTCCTACTCATTCAGCGTCTAGCTAGTCTCATTATTTTCGGGCATATTTATCTAAGTTTTATGAAAGGTAGCTACTACAGCGCCATCTGTCGGCATTAAACACAATCTCAAACCAAAATTTGGTTCAATGAAAATACTCAATTAGGTAGGTACAGACTCAATCGTTTTGTTGAATGCAAGTATTAAATACTGTCACGCCTGTTTCTCCAATGGGAGCATATTGTCACTTACCGGCAACCTTTTTTGCCAGAGCCTCGTCTGATCGGCAGGTCTCCTCTTGAAGGTGATGTTGGTGCGGGCTCCTAGTTCATGGTAGGATCAATTTATGTCTCAGTTCATATAGCAAGCCCGCTTGGCCAGATTGTTGTACCTATGTTCTATGCTTTAAAATCTGCAGTGCTAGTTACTAAACTCCTTGAGATTTTTTAGCATAGGGAGTCAATTGCTAAGATTGGATTTGCTCTTACACAAATTTAATTAAGCACCAAAGAAATATTGATTAAGAAAGCATACTATTGTACGCAAGATTATATGGATGATAAGACGGCATGGCTGTAAATTATATTTATCATAGGACTAACAATTTTGTGGAGTGCAGCTATTTCATTTTTATAATATTCTTATTATTTTTTAATAATATTATAGTAGACTTATGAAGAAGCGCTCATAGCTCTGCGGTGCTCGGAGGTCGGAAACGATCACCAAAGTACAGCAGAGTGTAAACCTCTGTAAAGAGGTCAGACCTTGGATGGGTGACCGTTTGTGTGGCATTTGATATCGAGCGCTCCCGTGCTTCGGAAGGCACGTTAAGCCGTTGGTCCCGGTTATCACTAAATGTGGTAGTCGTTAAGCCATGTTAGAGGCCTAATGGGCGACATACGCCTGCCTCCGCCAATCCGCACTGGGTCCGCGTGGTGGAGTATGACCCAACACCCTCGCAGCTTGGTATGTGAGAGGAGGCTCTTGCTCAGTAGTGGGACGTTAATGGGCTGAAACGAAGGCTTATCAATATGTTTTACTATTAAGGTATTATGGTAGACTTGTCAAATTGTTTTACTATTAAGTACATTTTAACAGGCGCGAGAAAAAACCAACCTTGAAGATTTTCGTGCCCGTTCTTTTACGCCCGCAGTGAATGGGCGCTAGTTTGTAAGTTTGATTATCATAAGAGCTCTATTGAGCCAAACTTGAATTAATGATTTTGGCTTTGAGATGATAATTGCTTATTTATGTCACAGCCCAGTCCCATAAAATATTAGATTTGACAACACAAAAAATAAACCAACAAAGTATAAATAACACCGAATTTAATTGCACATTAAACAATGTTGCGACTTAACTAGATCATTTACAACTAAAAACTAACTATTTACAGCTTATTTAACTATGTATAAAAATCTGTTATGTGTCGATATACAGACAAACATATAAACAGCGGCAGATTACGAGGCACCGTCTCTTGTGAAAATTGATACATTTTTTTAAGAAATGTATCACTTTTCACAGTAGACACTGATTACATGAAGTACCGTGTAAATAAAATTTAAAAAAATGCTTAATTAACAAATGAAAAATAATCGCTATGAAATTTAACTGCCCTTTCATATTTTTATTCATAAATAACTGGCTTATGCCCGCGATTTAACTTTTTATTTATAACTATTGAGTCAACTCTTACAGATTGAACAAACTGTCTGAAATAATATTAGTGAGAATGAAATTTCTTTCAAGATATTTTATATAGCGACATCTAGTTCCTTAATAATATATGTACGTTTGCCCAGCACGGCCCCTCAGAATTTGCATTTATGGTGTACACCATTGCGATGTACTCGCCTCTAGCAGTATATGTACCGATTTCTTTTTCAATGTACCTCTATACTTTTGAAGAAATATGCAAAAAAAGGTGGCCGTGCCAGCCAAACGCTTTCAGCACGGCCCCCCATGTAACTTGAATAATACATACCGTATTAACAAATGTCTATAACTCAAGAAATGTACTCTATTAATACGTTATATGTGCCGCAACAGTTATTGTGAATTCATAATAACAAATAATATATAGATGTGGATAAGGGGCCGTGCTGGAAAAAATCATTTTAAGAAATATCTAAAAAAGACAAAACATACTTAGCCAAAAACTATTAAAAAATAATTAAAGTTTAGCAAGTAACATATGTACCGCATTGATTTCTCATACAACTTGTTATATTGTGAAAAATAAATCTATTTTAGTTCATTCAGCACGGCCCTCTATAGTTGCCTATATCTTTTTAAATAAGCCGTGTATGTTTACAAAATTCGACTTCCTGAATAATATATAGGAGTACATTCCTTTCAACTAAATTGCAATTCTGCTGTATCAATACTTTAGAAGATAAATTCAATCTAAAATATACATACATTAAAACTGATGGGGTGACCATGATTTCATATATTTGGTAGGTAGGTACATAAATGTTCTATATTTATGTACTTATATTAATTAAATTATGTGACTACATTGAAATAAACATTCTTTTTACCCGACTGTACCAGAAGGACGGTAAGGTTTTTCGAGTGAATGAATGTAGATATGTAGCAACCTTCATTTCTTTGGCACGCTTTGTAGTCTAAACGGCTTTATTAATTTCAACTTGAGAGATGTCGTTATATTCGTCTTAATTGTGAGAATGACACAGGGTAGGTATAGGTACCCATCAAAAACATTAAAAATAAAAATAACTGATTCTCGGCGTCAAGTAATTAATCGTTTTCTTTTCCTCAAAGCCTATCTAGTGGGATAATATATTAAATAAACGAATTTCTAAGTGGACTAGCTTTAACTTACGGTTCGGCTCGCGTGGTAGAAATAAAAAATATATAAAGCGTGCTTATAACCTTCCTCTAGAAAAAACACAACTTATAATATGTTTAAATAAATGTTATTCAGAATGAGAAATGCTAAAAAAAACAAAATATTCAATGTTTCTCAAAGTTTAAAATTTGTCCGCTATTGGGTAATTTATTTAAATATTTATGTGTTTATTCATTACATCTTAAAAAATAATCATTAAGTATAATAATATATTATCAGTTAATTTGTTTATTTTAATAAAGATTTACTCAATTTAAGCAGTATTTTTTTATCCTATTTTCATGTAGAATCATGGTCACCCCATTAGTTTTAATGTATGTATATTTTAGATTGAATTTATCTTCTAAAGTATTGATACAGCAGAATTGCAATTTAGTTGAAAGGAATGTACTCCTATATATTATTCAGGAAGTCGAATTTTGTAAACATACACGGCTTATTTAAAAAGATATAGGCAACTATAGAGGGCCGTGCTGAATGAACTAAAATAGATTTATTTTTCACAATATAACAAGTTGTATGAGAAATCAATGCGGTACATATGTTACTTGCTAAACTTTAATTATTTTTTAATAGTTTTTGGCTAAGTATGTTTTGTCTTTTTTAGATATTTCTTAAAATGATTTTTTCCAGCACGGCCCCTTATCCACATCTATATATTATTTGTTATTATGAATTCACAATAACTGTTGCGGCACATATAACGTATTAATAGAGTACATTTCTTGAGTTATAGACATTTGTTAATACGGTATGTATTATTCAAGTTACATGGGGGGCCGTGCTGAAAGCGTTTGGCTGGCACGGCCACCTTTTTTTGCATATTTCTTCAAAAGTATAGAGGTACATTGAAAAAGAAATCGGTACATATACTGCTAGAGGCGAGTACATCGCAATGGTGTACACCATAAATGCAAATTCTGAGGGGCCGTGCTGGGCAAACGTATATAATAATATACTAGCCCCCATAGGGGCTATTAAGGGCATTATTAATTGTATTAAGGGGGGTTATTTGTATTTAGTACATGAGTTCCTACAGTAATTTCAATATAAACAAACACTTAACGCAGGAATATGTCTTGATATAACGGAATCTTGGTAAATTTCTATGGTTAGTATATGTACTACACAATAAATAAAGTTTAAATACATTTTGTGAGCCCGTGAAAAGGTACATATAGTTGCTTAACTTGGAACTAGAGGGCGCTGTTTGACGAATCTTTATTATTCATAAAATTCATCTTTCGAAATCCTGCATTATTAAAGCATAATGAAATTGAGCTGGTTTGTGGGACCTTACTTAGTATGTTCATGTTTTAAGTTGACGCTCTTAAGTGCTTGAGTCAAAACTTAAATAAAAATAAACCGACTTTGATGCTGATTGTAGATAGGTATGAAATTTATATAAACAGTAAACTATATTAAATACAATGTGGACTTACACAATAATATATATATGGATGGAAAATATAAGGATATATAAATAATGAAAATGTTGAAGGCTTAGGTTTTATAGATACAACATTAAATATCATTGTTGACATACAACCATCACACAATAGAATATTGATTTAATTCCTGTTTAAAGAAACAAGATTAGATTATACTAAAAATAAGTCAGACTTAGGGTAATTCATTTAAAATATTTTACTTACAAATTATATTGCATAATTTAATCAAAAAAATCTCTAAATATGAGTTTAATATTTTAGTTCCACATTGTATAAAAAAATTAAGTCTTAAATTAAGAATCCACTTGCCTTGACAAATAATTAAAAAAAAACTAATGTGGAGCAAGATTTACACATAATAAATTATATTATATCTTAATTCAACAATTATTAAAAAATCGTTGTACCTTAATTAATTATATTTACTATTTGAATTTCAAATTAAATTGTTCAAGAGACCGTTAATCTGACTTACACTAATTTCATTATAATGGGGATGTAAATTACACAAACAGGCTGAATGGGATTTTTGACATAGTCCAATGGCTAACTGCCTATATTATTAGACAATATTTAAAGACAGTTTAAACTTTTTACAATGGGAGGAAATTATGCCAAGCATAGCATAGAGGCTTCAATGTGCAAGAAATCTTGAATAAAATACGATCTATAATTTCTGCATTTTACACCCCCTGTATATTATGTAATTGCAATCAAAATGTAAAATTATAGAAATTAATCTACAGCATGCCCATTAACATTTTAAAATAGAAATATATTTATATTACATAAAACTTAATTTATATTGATTGGAATGAATTTTTCTATTTATTTAATGCCAATCTTGAAGTCTATAAAATGAGTTGGTGGTTTTAAATTTGACATAAAACTTTATAGTCAAAAATTAATTATTTTAATCTATTTTTACAATAATAATATGTACTAATCTTCTGTTTTTTTTTACTAAAATTTTATTTAACACCAATAATCTCATTCTAGAAAAAAATATGTACCATTCATATTTGTGAAGTATTCTAAGCCAACTAGTGGTAAAAGAGAATTCAAACTGAGTATCTAAGGGGGGGTTATTTATATGTAATTAGTTTTGGCACGAACTCCGATGGCAGGCGAAGACTCTGTAAGATAATGGTCACACTCATCAGTATAAGGGTAGGACACAATGGTTCACCATTTCTTCATCACAACACAATATTCACAGTTTTTCACAGTCAACGTCAGAAAATTCCAAAGTATTCATTCAGGAACAATTCTTCTGTGGAGTGTTACATTGTACTGAACTGTTAAACCTAATTTTCGAATGGGAGGCAAAGATACATAAGGCAAGACATACATGATAAGCTGCCAGAAAATATTAGTGTCCATTAATTTTCTTTTTATTAAAATTTTAGCTTGATGACAATAGCCTCTTCCATAGAATTTCAAATACTAATTACCTGTAAAAACCTGTAGGTGGAAAAAGATTAGAGGAAAGTAACGTTTATTTAACCATACTCACCACTTTTAAGGTGCTATTGCATTGACTCGGCCCAATGTGTAGCAGACACCGATCTAACATAGTGAAATCAGAATCAAACCATTAGACATATGTGATTGTAAACACCATGTACCCAGTCTGTTATCAATTTTGGTTTGTTATCCCAAGAAACAGTCAAAATAAAATTTAATAATAGTCAAAAACTTGCAGATAAACATTTAAGTGTAAATTATAAAATCAAATCTTGTTACTATAATCACAATAAAAAAAATTACTTGTTAGTTTAGTAGTAGGAAAGTTTAATTCTTTTGTGTTTTATATCTTTTTTACTTTTTATTTTTCAATTTACTGCCCCCATACATTCAAATAGCCCCCATACTTTCAAATAACTTAATTTGTCCTAAAATCTAATAGCGATTTTTAAGTTTGTCTTATTAGGTATTAAATAAATAACAAGAACTGACCTTGAAACCATCTGAACCTGTTAAAAAGGAATGTATAGTAAGATAGGGAGTAACACCCACCTATCAGTCTTCCTGGCCGACCACTTCCTTATATCTGGCTATCATCAGCTTCTTGACTGTATCTCTGTACGTCTCCCCAGGGGTAGGTGTGTAAATGCCACGTTTCTGCCCTAAACCAGCCAGCCCTGGCCTCTGCTCAGCCTCTATGGGCGCTATTCTCCCTTGCTCCTCTTTACCCAACCCTCTACCCTCAGACCATCCCATTTTCTGTAACATTTTACCCCCAATAGTGTCTACTACAGAAGGAGGCGGATGGGACTGCACGGGAGCTCTCATCATGGTCTCTGAAGACTCAAATCGTTTTCTCTGAGGAGGCTCATCTTCACCAAACTTCATCCTACGTTCAGCTGCCCTATCTCGGTAACCATTAGTCTGTGGTAAAAGATCATTTTTTTTATGAAACTCGACCAAATTTTGTTTATGCAAGTCTGACATAGTTTTGTGTTTAGTCAACACTTCAATTGAGGGAAATTTTCGTTTACATAGCAAACATGTGAGTTTAGCCCAGTCTATGATACCCTCCTCGCTCTCCATTTGGCAATTTGCGGGTTCAGACACTTTTTTTACAAGGAATTCGTCTGTTGAGACTGGAGGTGGGGATATCTCTCTAACTAGAAGGGGCAAGGAAGGGCCAGCTCCTAAAACGGAGAAGCCAATGTCAGCCGAACCTTTACTAGCACCCATGTCTAATGGTTGTTCCATTACAAAGTTAGACCGAGCATTCTCTTTTTTCTGATTCAAGGTGCGAGCCCATCTCTCCATATCTTTTGCTATTTTCTTTGCAACTTTCACTTTTTCATCTTTGTCTTTCTTTTTCTTTTCCTCAGGCTGATCTTTAGTTATAGTATTGTCCAATGTGGCTTGCGGAGGGTTAGGTAGCTTGGCTTGTTCGGTATTCTGTTGAGCCTGAGTAGCAGCAATGTAAGTGCAATTTGTGGCATCCCAATACATGTACTGATTGGTCTGGCTGTTGAAGAAATATTGAGTTTTACCATCATAATACAAGCCTGTAGCAGGGTCATAGTAGTAACCTGATGTTTCATCGTACATGAAAGTTCGAACATCAGGGGAGTTATACTGAGTTGTGCCATCACCAATAGGCAATTTGACAGAGGGGGTGGGTTGGGCAGTGGAGGAAATAAATGCGGGCGCAGCCACAGGGGTCCAAGACATTTGCCGAGCCTGTGCGGCAGAAATGGCCGACTGAGCAACAGCAGCTGCAGCATTTACCCTATCAGCTTCTGATAAAGCTGGAGTAGAACCTACATAATTTCCCATTTGGCTGTAATATGCAGAATAATCAGCAACAACCGCTTTTTGAACCTTTTTAGGTTCATTATAAAATGTTACAAGAACATCTCTGCCATCAATCTCCAAAGGAGGCTCTAGAGAAACCAGCTCAGAATGAGCCGCAGTGGAATCTGCTATAGAATTGAAATTAATGTAAGCTAGACATTTAGAAGCACCCGTCAATGTCTCACGACCTATAGTGATACCAGCTATGGAATCTAGCACAGCCTTAGAACATCTCTCTTTGATTGCATCTAGAATTTTCTCCTCAGTAGTCAAAGCATCAAGTCGCCTAAACAACAGTCTCTTAGTTATGCCAGCAGCTTCATTGAAGGCCACTCGGGTAGTATCGCTCCCAAACTCAATACCTTCAGATCTATGTGCTCGGCAATGCCGACCGTAGCACATTTGACGTCTTTTAAAGTTATACAAGCCACATTTGCAGAACCAGTCCCCCGGGGCGGCGTGGATGGAGTTTTGATCGTCTTTGTCATATTTTTCGCTCTCTTCCAGGTCTTTATCTCGAGATCGGCTTCTGGAGCGCGATACTGACTTATTGACCTCATCACTGATTTTGGGTGGCGATGGGGGTGCAGGGATGTCTTTTTCCTCGCGTCGCGGTGAGCGGCGGCGCTCGCGGTCGCGGTCCCTATCGTTCCGCTCGCGACTGCGCTCGTAGCGCTCGCCACGGTTGCGACGGTCGCGGCGATCGTCGTCCCGTTGTCGGTCGTGGCGGTCCCTAGCCCGGTCTCGGCTGTCGGGGCTGGAGGCCCAAGGCTCGCGGGGCTCGCGCGGCTCCCACACGGGAGAGCGCGCTCGGTCGCCCCAGCGATTATCGTGTTCGCTCCACCGCGAGCTGCGTTCGTCGCGATTCCGCCAGGACATGGCGCCTGCGAACATCGATAACATCAAACACTACTCACAATCTAATCCTCGGACCCGAAGACGAGTGTCGACCATGAAACCATCCATGATGGATGTCCTAAAAACGACGATCAATGACCTCTCGCCTCCATTTTTACCTGCTAATGACCACTGGTTTTGATCCTATTTATTCTTTATTATCGTTAATGACTCTAAAAAAACTATAATTCATTACTTTACTGGGCACTTTTTATTAAAACTGTTAGGAAATAAAAACTACGCGCACAATATGTATGTAGGAAAAGTCGCCATTTGTAATTTTTGACAGCGCTTTGCTAGTGATGTGCCATACTCGTTTAATTGCTTAGTTGAATGCCACGACTATCGATTCCTTCCTACTCAAAGTTTCATTTAAATCTAAGGTGAATGTTTAACAATAATTTAATTTTAGGTATTAAATACCATACACCCTCTGCATTTAGGTATTTGTAGTAAATACAATTACATAATGTATGAAAATATAATAGTGGGTAGGTACTATTATGGATTACTTATTAATGTCGGTGATAATCTTATGATCATAGAGAAATGTAATAACTTATGATTCTCAGTCTCATGGCCGACGGTCCCTGATTGTAATATTAATCGTTAGGCCAGGAAATTCAGCATGCAGAGAACCATGAGCTCACACCCCGTCATAATAAGTACTAGGTTGTTAATGAAACAAAGAAAATAAACAGAATCTTTTTTTAGTTCAGTTACGTCCGCGGATAATTCATAACTTCTAATAAATTCATATAATCGATTTCATCAATCTACCACTAAAATCCGTATGTCCGTGGATAACACCTAAATTCAAGGAGAAATCAGTGGGTTTGACAACGCGGCTCCTCTCTACGGTTTTCTAAATTGGGTTTACAAAAAACGCGAATATATCGATGGTAGCAATTAATTATGTCGTAAGTGAAAAGTCGTTTCTTTTAACAATATCATAAGTGATCAGTCGTTACTTTTCACTTACGACAATGTTTAAAGTAGCGGCTTTTCACTTACGACATTGTTAATTGCTACCGTCGATATGTAACTCAAAACATATAGAAAATGTGCCTGATTGGAGAATTAATCAATCAATACTTATATCAACTACTCCCACTGCTAAACGTAAATGTTTATCAATTGGTTGTTAGTGAAATTTAATAAACAAAGTTGAAATAATGTCAAACGACATTACATATTTGTAAAATAATATTCTGTTAATAGTGCTTTGTTCAAATATTATTATTTCATGCTTACTACAGTCTGAACGAATACCTACATTCTTAAACATAATATAACATATAATTTTACATTTTGACGACCGATATGGCGTGGTGGCGAGTATACCCGCAATCCACTCCTGAGGTTGTGGGATCGATTCCCACACAGGACAAATATTTGTGAGTATAAATATATAATAATATATTAGGTCGGGGAAAAAGTCTTTTCGCATAACGTAGGTATAAACTTATTATAAAAATTTTTTTACTGTACTATTTGTGTCTGGCTGGTTTTGGTAACATTAAAAAGGTTCCATTATAAAGAAAAGAAAAAAGTAAAAAAAAGTTGTTTCCCGCTATTCAGGGGTAGGAAAGTCCAATAGTCAGAGCAATGACATTCTTTGAGTGGCGCCATCTTTTAACGTTTTTCCTCACTATTGCGTAAAAATATTTTTAAAGACTCTCGCTAGATGGCGCTTTCTCCAAAAGCAGCAGAGATTAATAATCGATTAAATAAAATTTTAGCTAAACCTTATAATTAGAACTTAAAACTTGTTGCTTGGTACAATTTATAAACATATTTAACTTTAGAAATTTACGTGATATTATTTTACCATTTAATTCTTTATTTATTCTAAACTCATGTTCATTACCTACTCGATTTTAATCGATCTTGGGACCTGTCATGTCATTGTCATTTTTCATTGCATATGGCCGCTTGTTGTCTACTCGTGCGCACTTTGCAATATTGTCGTAAATTTTACTTGCTTAATTTTTAAGCATGCAAAACATTGGAATCAGAGTGATTTGATTTCATAAATTTTGTGCATGCTCAAATCACTCTGATTCCAATGTTTTGCATGCTTAAAATTTAAGTAAGCTGATACCTATCTATAGAATGCATAGGTATGTATATTTGTCAAAAGTTGCGGAACAACACTTCCAGAGGGCACTAGGTTCAAACCGATTGGCAAAAAAAATCCGGGAGATGGCTCTCTATTACCTAGTTATTACATTTCTCTATGCCGCTATTTTTCATTTGTTTTTCTCTCCGTTAAAATGAGTGAATCTAATGAAGAATTTCGATACATTTTAAAATTTTATTATAAAAAAGGCAAAATTGCAACTCAAGCAGTGAAAAAAATTTGTGATGTTTATGGACCTGATGCAGTGTCAGTAAGAGTAGCACAAATTTGGTTCAAACGTTTTCAGTCCGGAAGTTTTGATGTTAAAGATGCACCTCGCTCTGGTCGCCCTGTTACGAATAAAATGGACGCCATTTTTGAAAGAGTGGAGCAAGATCGGCATATTAGTAGTTACGATGTAGCTGAAGAACTGGGAATTGACCACAAAACAGTTTTGACCCATTTGAAGAAAGCTGGTTATACAAAAAAGCTCGATATTTGGGTGCCACACGAGCTCACTCAAAGAAACTTAATGAACCGTGTACTCATTTGCGATTCATTATTGAGACGTAATGAAACCGAGCCGTTTTTGAAGAGATTGATAACTGGCGATGAAAAGTGGATCACGTACGACAAGAACGTGCGAAAAAGGTCGTGGTCGAAAGTTGGCCAGGCTTCACAGACTGTGGCCAAACCTGGCCTAACACGAAATAAGGTGATGCTGTGTGTATGGTGGGATTGGAAGGGCATTGTTTATTATGAGCTTTTACCGCCCGGCAAAACCATCGATTCTGATCTTTACTGCCAGCAACTGATGAGATTAAAGGAAGCAGTCGAGAGAAAACGGCCGGAATTGATCAACAGGAAGGGTGTGGTCTTTCATCACGATAACGCTAGACCACACACATCTTTAGCCACTCAGCAAAAATTAAGAGAGTTCGACTGGGAGGTCCTAGTGCATCCACCATATAGCCCTGACCTTGCGCCTTCAGATTTTCACCTGTTTCGGTCTCTGCAGAATTCTTTAGGTTCTGTAAGGTTGACCTCAAGAGAGGACTGCCAAAACTATTTGTCCCGTTTTTTTGATCAGAAGTCCCAAAGTTTCTACAGTAACGGGATAATGTCTCTGCCCACAAAATGGCAGAAAGTTATTCAACAAAACGGTACATATATATTGTAAATAAATGTAAATAAACTTTGAAAAAAATGTCTTGACTTTTCATACAAAAATACGAAAAGACTTTTTCCCCAACCTATTATATTTAAATATATTATTATTTAAATATATAGAATATTTGTTCTGGTCTGGGTGTTTTTCTATGTATATTAAGTATGTATTTAAAAAAAAAAGTATTTATGTATGTTTATCCGTTATTTAGTATCCATAACACAAGTTCTTAATGATACTTGTCTTGGAACAAAATAATTGGTGTAAGTGTCAGAAATATTTATTTATATAATAGCATAATATGAATGTATGTATAGTTGATTGATTGTTAAATTTCTAATGTATTTAATTTTTATTAGAATAAATTTAAGGAATAAATGTGTTCCGATTTTAAATTGTGATAGCCTTGCAGGGTTCATTTGAGGACAAAACATTATTTTTAAGACCTAACTGTACACCTAATGAAACAATAAAGAAATATGATTATGATTAGTGCCCAACTGATTCTGTTTTATAGAGATACTGAAACTAGGTAATGAAATACAAGAAGAAACTCAATTTGTAACGACTGACGGGAAAACGATTAAGGTTTTCGTTGAATGAACTCAATGAAACAACAACACAATAAATATTATACATTTAATTAACACAAAAAAGTACCTTTCACAACACAACAACATGCAGCTCTTATAAGCTTAGGTATATAGCAGAGGACAAAATAGTAATAAATTTAAATTATTTTTATTTATTATTAATAATTTACTTCACCAACATATATTTCACTATTGTAGCTTTAATGTGTTCAAAAAAGTAAGTAATAGATTATAATAATAGAACTACCAACTGGTAACATCTATTTGCTTATTAAAAAAAGTAATAATTTAATTCATTGTAATCTTGTGACTCTAAAAGTAAGTCATCGTTATTATAATACGTTACTGTCAAATATAGGTATGCAACAAATATAATTATTAATACCAATTTATTTGGAAACAAGGCATACTGAGCCTTCAATTTCTAATATTGTTAGCGTTTTTCTTTTTATTTCACTTGAGCTACTTTTAAGGTTTTTAAAAAAAGAATGTCTTCTTTCTATTACTTACTGTCGTTTTAATTTAAAATACTAGGTTTTAAAAGCATGTTGTCTTTATTTTCTGACAAGTCACAATATAAATCAACCTACTAGTTTACAATACCAATGCACAGGGAACCATTTTATTTATAATATATTAAAATTGTATCTAATCAATATAGGTACGATAGCACAAAATATTCTGAACTTGTCCAGAAAATTTATGGTTGAGAATATTTAAACTCCATCTTATTAATAATAGTGTGCTTTTATTACTTATACAATGAATCTTTGATTCTTCCATTAAAATTTTAATCTAGCGATTTACTAATATTAGACAAATTCACAGTACGTATTCCATTCTGAACTCAAACATTAAAGCACTAACTATTAAATATATGAAAAATCATCTACAGATACAATTAAGTTCCACAAAACGACACATATAGCTTAAAGCGGAAATTCTTATTTCTGACCTTCTAAATAAAACTCATCTAAATCGAACAGTATCTTAAAAGCTAAAAAATTTAAAATATGCAAGTTAGTATTAAAAGCCTAAAACATATTATAATAGTATACTTTAACAACATAGATAGAAAAATATATCCTTTATTGTGCCTAAATTTTTACGACGTAATGCTTACAAATCCAATGTTTTATAAACACACATTATCACAAGCAACATACATTAGGGATAAAATATTTCACTAATATATAAATAAGATAATAATATAGCATTACTATGCTTATGCATAGAGCTGAATTTTTTTAATTCTCTATTGCACTAAAGTTCTTATTCAAACCGCATTTAGATGAATCTAGTTTTGTTGACAATCTGGTGCCAAATGCACAATTCCCTAGGAAAATTTGAAAATAAAATTATCTACCACATTTCCTATTAAGTATTTAAAGCAAAATAGTACATTTTCTTAGCAAAATCACCACTATTCTATAAACATTAATAATGTTTTCTAAGAGTTTAAAAAGAGAAACTCAGTTATTCGACTGGTGAAAAGTTTAAAATGGCCGCCTATTCCGACGACCAGGCCTCATGCTAGTCGGCTCTTCCCGTTAGTAAGTGTTCACGCAGAGTGCAGATTTCACGCTCAATATTTTCGCGAGCGGAACCTTCAAGGAACTGGAACTCCAGAGAGTGGAACAACTTAGGAATCTGCGAGAACTGATTCAGGACCTGAAATTATTACATTTTATTTAATTTATTTATTAAGACACAAAACAACAACATGAACGTTTTATCTGCCTGACAATAAACACCATAGGTTCTAAAACCATCAGTATAATATGATATCAGAGTATTGCATGAAGCGACTGAAATCAAGAAGATGACAGAAACATAATATCGCTGTTGTAGTCGGCCTACGATGGAAACTTTAACAATAAAATCCCGAGTTATTTTCATATCCTAATGTAAAGCCAAACAACTATTTGTATCTTAAAAGAATCATTATTAACATCTTAGACCCATGGAATGTAGAAAATAAATCTCTTTAATTATTTTTCGCGACGATCTATCAAGAGCCGCCTGCATGCACCGGCTTCCCGTCGCCATTGAGCAACCTTAACTCAGCACTCGTCGGCTCTTTAAGCTATGCACCGTAAAAATAATCGCTACACCTTAACCCTGAGTTCGACGTAGTTGTTGTGCGTGAGCTGCGAGTACTCTGCGCGTACGAGCTTGGCGTGCGCATCATACTCTTCACGCGAGGCGGCCAGCACGGCCAGCTCGCAGTCTCCGAACAGCTGCAGGTCCCGCAGGCCCGCTCCCCCCCCGCCGCCCCCGCGCCGTGCCCCGGATCCCGCACCGCAACTGCCACACCACTGCGCCTCGTCATCCGTCAGCAGCGCTAGCGCATACGCCGTCAACTCCTCCTGAAATGTACAGGAGAAGAAAGATATCAATAGGGGATCTTACCACAGGCATCACCAACCGCTGATACCTGAATGCGGAAATCATTAGATAATTTATGATCTTACATAGATAGGACTTAAAGGACAGATTTAAAAAACAGATCCAGAGGTCACGGGTTCAGATAGTTCAAGAAAAATCGAGTAAGTAAAACATTAATCCCTGTGCTACATACATTATTGTTTTTACTGGTTGCATCAAGTGTGGAAAAAATACATTTTTATTTGTCATTCTTAATTTTAGATTGATAAAAAGAATTGGCATACCAACCCAGTCTTTTGATCGAAAAATTATTCGTGACTTTACAATTGAACGATTTCTGATGCTTTATCTGACTATTCAATTGATGCAGTTCAGAAAGTTCCAGTTTATTGTTCACATCGAAGAAATCTTTATACTTCTAAATATTTGTACATAATATATTTTATAAAACCACTTACCGAATCTGGGTGAAGGCGTAATAAATCAGCTAATAGCCGAACTGCGAGCTCAGAAGGTGTGTGCCTCAGAACTACAGCCAGCTTAAAAACGGCGGGATGTGTCACCTCTTCTATGCCTTTCAATAGTAAATTTTGCCAGACTCCCGCCTGTAATTAAAACAAAAACCGATCGTGAGTATATAGAATATCATAAGATTATAAGTGACCTACTTAATAGTTGAGAGAAAGATCCCAACTCATCATGTCCTAATTACAAGGTAGAGAAACAACGAAAGTCTCTTTTCTATAGAAAAAGAGCGCAATAATTATTCAGAATTTAGTGCGCTGCCATAGTTAAAGACTTCGGACGGAAAGGACGGATCAGTCCGAGCCTAATGAGTTTAAAGCAGTCTTTTATAAGACAAATTATAACTAGTGCTGTATGTCGCGCGCGGCCGCTTGTATTATGATGTATTTAGTTTAAGCTAGTTTAAGAACAATATTTATGCCTACCTGATAGGCAACGCAGTTCCGAAGTGAGTGCCAGAGCTCCTCGGGCGGTGATGATTCGGTGATCTGTCGCCACGCGTCCGCCGCGTCGGGGGCCTGGAGCGAGCTACAGGCCGCGCGCCACATGCGAGCCGCAGCACAGCCGTCGCTCACGACCCGCTCTCCTGGTGCCACTGAAATAATAAATTACAATCCTGTAGCGCACATTACCATTTAAGCTAGTTTGCACATATGAGGACTGCGATTGTTCCGTTTCAAAGCGTGATTGAGTAAAAAAACATACACATACAAAAATTAGGATTTATGTTAAAAAACGGAACAACAAAATCGTTATAAACCAGAATTAACATTTCCTTTCGAAGTAGTTGTCTATGTTTATCTCGGCCATAAAACTAATCTTTTGATACAGACTTGGGCACCCTTTCGGGCAATTAGCACCATTATGAGATCTGAATTTTTTTCCAACATCTCATTATAACATAAATTATAATGTTCATCTGTCAGTCTTACCTATCGTCACTAAAGATATCGAGACAATGTATTACACAAAGGGCTCCACTCTCACGCTCCTACGCTCACAGTGTAAAATTTTAAGGAGTTCATACAAAGAATCAAATTGTTAAGTCCAGATATAAGTTGTGTTTAATAACTCGGCTGTTTTATTATTTGTTTGTGATTATTGTTTGCAAATGTAGTAATCTAAAAGTATTTTTAACTTATTTATACATTCCACATGTAAATAAGCGCAATTAATGGGGCAGAAACTTCTTCTACTTTAACTTACTTACTAATATCAGAATTATAAATATAGTTAATTTAAAATGCTTTATAACTTCCTGTCTGACAATTACTTTTTTATCTTACATTTTTAACATTAACTTAACATTATAACATTAAGTTTAGTTAATGGTTCAAGAAACGTAACTAGCCGATACGGACAGTACCGTCTGATTTAGTTAAGTTGGCTTTTTGTACACGTAAGATAAATATACCAAACACGTTGTACTAGTTCAGTAAGAATGAAAAATAAAATACGTACAGCCGAAATCGCCGGAACTGTCTGATGAATCAGTTTTCATAATCGGGACAAAACATAGATAAATAATCTTAATCTCCGTTCACGTTAAGTCCTTGAACTATCAACGTCAATATAAAAAAAATATCTACCGCACATTTAACATTTTCAATATTTTTTTTCACTACAAAGGTAAACAGAACGTTAATCACCTCCCATATCCGGTTCCTCCCACCAATGTATCTCCAGTTTGGACGGGTTTGGGCTGCGAAGCCGTGTCGTCAAATCAGCTGTGGAATAAACAAATGAAAGTTAATTGAAAAGATCGCTCGATATCAATTATTCAAGCCTTCAAGGTCACCTCACTAGTAGTCGCGAAAGGAAGGAGAGATGTCATGAAACCTCAACCTTATTATTTCATATTGTTTCAAAATCGTATAAACGCTGAACCCATTTTACAGATTGATTGTAATTAAAATTGCAAAGAAAATGTTAATAACTTACGCGAATTACTAATATAGTTACAGTGTTCGGAAAGAAATGATTGTTCTATTTTTAAATGTGACAGGCACGTAGGGCGCTCTCGAGTGTCATGGCGTAAACGAGGTCCGCGCGCCGAAGCGAGGGGCGAAGAGAGCGCAGTGATGTGCGGCGGGCGTGGGTGGATCTACGAAGCTGGTCGAATTATATGTCCGACGTGTTTACTCAGTGACCATTCATTATATTTGTAAAATTAAACAGTTACTCGGTTCTAAAATAAGTAATGAAAATAGTTTTTATACAATTAACGGCTTATAACAAATGGTTAAGAAATTTATGTATAAAATATGCCCCAATGATACAATTTTCGGCATGTCCGAAAAGCACTGCTAATCGTTAAATTAATTGTATGAAATCATTATATCTATATTTACTCTACATTTTCTAATAATTATGATCTACGGTTATATCACTACGATTTATAAAAAAGAAGAATAGTTATCGCATCATTAAGTTCTCTAAATCTTAGATCATAAAAAGTTCACAAAATTATGTCATTGGTCAGCGCGGTTCTTGTTTTCAAGATTATTCGCAACTTTGAGACAAGGTAGGTATACTTGCGTGTCGAGCCGAACGCCCCCGCCGCGCCCCAGTCAACCGACGCACTTCAGCGAGGAAGAACGCGCGCTGTTGGCTCTGGTAAGTTTTTAAAGTTCATTCTACGCAATTGTTCAATTCGATAGTCATTGTATTTTCTCTGTCTAAATTCAATTTATCATCATGCCTACGTTCTTTTGTAACGATTTCGAGTAAAGATACAAGTGTTTGTTAACGTAATCATAGTTTTAGCTAGCTGCCTCGCCTTTCAGAATGGTTTCGACTTGTCCTTTTCAAATTCGTCATTTGTCTGAACGTCATTGTTCTGAATCTTGATGAAGCTGACAATGACGTCGGTTGAGAATAATGATAAATGTTGTTTATGACAATGACCCGCGTTGAGAATAATGATTATATTTTTCTTTACAGTAATATTTCCTTAAAATCGCCATGAAACTAACTTATTACGTATTGGCCATATACACGAACCGCAACAATCCTAATATAGAACTATATAAACACATTTTACAACACTTTGAAGTAATATTCGCCACCTACGATGGTGGACAATGCAAAGCATTGTGTGAAGATTCAGCAGATATGAGATTATTTTCTACGTATCAGGAAAAATATGAAAATAATTACGAATACACAAACATTTTGAGACAGGGAACCAGAACGCAATTTTTGAACTTACACGAAATTGTTAATGATGGTGGCAATGTCTTGATAAATAATATAAACAAGTTTGATTTATAAATGAATGAGGCAGAATAAATTGCGCTTAAAGATAGATTTTATATTATTATATTTTTCAATTTATTAATAAAGGTATTTAATGTACGTTCTTATTGTACAAAATTCAATATCAAGGTAGTAAAAGTAATTAATTACCTAAGCTACATGTATAGTAAACTGTCGTCAGACAGGAAGGTAGTTAACTACGTACTTAGATGGCATGTACCTACTTAGTATCTCGGACATTTGACGTATGTAGCAAAAGTACTCATCTCGTAGTTATTTGTAGTGTACCTAGTTAAGTACAAACATTACTGAAATATCTGGCTATGGTTTATAATATTGCGTATTTACTCTGTGTTGTAGGCTATTACATTAATAAGTTAGCTTATTTTGACTCGAAAAATTTGGGTATTTTGTCAGATTCCAGTAATTTTTTACAAAACAATTTGTAAGATATTGTGGCGATGTGTAGTGACGTACATTAAAAAGCTTTTAATTCATTTTAGTTAGTTTGTAAACTTACTTTTATTTGTTTTAATATTTAGTTGAACTAAAAATATATGTACCCTTGTCTTTATTTATTAAATAGTTTTGCCATAAACACGTAATTTTCAATTTCATTTCAGATTATTTAGTATTAATCATGAATAAAGGCTGAATTTTAAGACTGATTGATAGTGTAGAAAATAGAAATAATAATTTATTGCCTCGCCCAAAATGGCTCCTAAATCAAACAAATATAAAGAAGAAAGGTTGGCTAAACAAAGATTGTGCCAAAGGCGGCTTTATTCAGAAATTAAAAATGATCCAGTACTGCTAGCATTACAAAAAGAAAAAAGAAGACAAAGATACTTGATAACTAAAGAGAAAATTTTAGACAAAAGTCTACGCGCCCAAAGAGAGCAACGTAAGAGATGGAGAGAGAATACAAAAAGGTAACTAGTATAGGATTTGTATAATAAGTGTAGTTTTAAGTTTTTGAGTTCCTAGAATAAAATACTTTTTTATTTTTTTAAATACAGGTACAGACAGAAAAAAAAAGAACTAAAACAGCCAAATTTTGAACCAGTTGAAATTAAAGCAGAAGCATCAACTAGTGCTGATGTAGATAAGTTTAATGTTGATAATACATTACATTTTCTTGAAGATCCTTTAATTCCACATGATTTATGTTGTAAAGAAGAGATAAAGAAAGTTAAATATCAAGAAATTAAGAAAAGGAAACGACTACTACGCTTTATCGCATCGTTCGAACATAAAAATGAAACGCAAGCTAGACAAATATTAAGGCTTAAGAAGAAAGTTAAAGAACTCAAAGAGAAAACAAAAGTGGAATCAACACTAACTTCCCTTGATATTCCTAATGATGACTGTATTGAGACAAATTTACAACCTGTTGCTTCCAATGATCTTATTAATAAACAACTCTCTGTCAGTAGTCAAAATACTATAAAAAAATGTATCCAAGACTTTTACTTGAATGATGCTAATAGTGTTCTAAGTGCTAGTAAGAAAGAGTTTATCACTAAAAGCAAGGTCCAAATGCAAAAAAGATATTTGTGTCTGCCTTTAAAGGATTTATACAAAAAGTTTGTATCTGAGACGAAAATGAGACTCAGTTACTCTGTCTTTTGTAGACATCGTCCATTTTGGGTGGTTTTTCCGGGTAAGACTAATAGAGAAACTTGTCAATGCGCAATCCATGCCAATATGACATTATTGATTGAATGTTTGAATAGGGCATCTGTGATTTCCGAGAAAACATACGAACAAGTTCTCTCCAAAATGTGTTGCGATTCAAAAAATATTCAATGTCTACAAAGAAATTGTGAAATTTGCAGAAAAAGTCGGCTTGAATACAATATCACAGCTAACAGAGATTTGACGTTTTATGAATGGAAAAAAATTACTAAGGAAGTTATACTTACTAACGGAAACAAAAAAAAACAAGTGCTAACAGAGAAAGTAAAAGTTACAGCAAAAACCGAAGAAGCAATCACTAAATTAGAGAAAGATTTGTTAATTTTCTTGAATCATACTTACAAAATTGTCAATCAATACAACACAATTAGGATACTTAAAGAAAACTTGACTTTCCAGGAAGCGTTTGTACACGTTGACTTCTCCGAAAACTATTCTTTGAAATATGGAGCAGAAGTACAATCATTTCACTTTGGTGGAAGTAGGCAGCAAGTAACGTTGCACACAGCGGTTATATACACACACAATTATTCTGTTGGAAAAGTTACCCCACAATCAATGTGCACAATCAGCGATTGCTTGCGGCATGATGCTGCAGCCGTATGGGCTCATTTGGTGCCCTTAATTGAAGAGGTAATCAAAATAAATCCTTTAATTGATACCATTCATTTTTTGTCGGATTCGCCAACGTCGCAGTACAGAAATAAGTACATTTTCTTTATCATTGGTCAAATTTGTAAAGATTTCCCGCAAATACACAGAATCACTTGGAATTACTCTGAAGCTGGACACGGGAAAGGTGCCCCTGATGGTGTTGGAGCTACTTTGAAGAGGACAGCAGATCGCATGGTTACTTTTGGAAAAGATGTAGGAACTTATAACCAATTCTGCGATTTGATTTCCAAATTTATTCAGGACGGCAATTTAAATGTGGTTCTTAGAAAAGTTGAAGGTAAAGACGTGTCATTTAAAGACAGCTTACTTCCAAAAAATTTGAAACCATTCAAGGGCACCTTTTCCGTGTACCAAGTTTTATGGAATAAATCTGTCACAAAAATTACTGTTCGCAGCATGAGTTGTTTTGACTGTGATGATCAAGAAATTTGTGTTCATGGCAAACATCTCGGGTATGTAGAAGATGAAAAAGAAAACGAACCAAATAAAACTAAAACATTTCCTTCAAACAAAACAAAAACGAGTCGCATTGTAGTTCTTTCTGATATAACATATAATAAGGCAAATGAAAACGAGATATTACCAAAACCGTCGACATCAAAAGAGGTTTTCTATTAAACAATTTCTTGATCTTGATTCTAGTATTATTTAATATTATTGAATTCTTAACATTTCTTCGTCTTTGTTTTGGGCAGGGTTTCTATTTTTATTGGAATTGATTAAGAGGGTTTACGCCGTTCGGTAACTATTAAGTTCTGATAACTATTAAGATCTCTGTATTTTACATAAGCGTGCAAAGTTTTATTAAAATTGGCTTATTGGTTTGTAAAATTTCGAACTCGGAAATTTGTATGGAATGCTGAACGGCGTAAACCCTCTTAAGATCTTTCTGAAAGAGATTTCTTTATGATTAAGTAACACTCAATCACAAATTATTTTACTTAAGTTTAGTGTTTATGGTCAATCAATGCCAAATATTATAATCACTGTTAAACAATCTATTTTTGAAAATATATAATTGTAAGTTGGTGGTTTGTGTGACCACAATCAATCATCAATCAATACCAAATATTTAATTAAATGTAAAAGAAGAGCCTACAGTTAAGTTTTGTGCCTACGTGTTTTAATATAAGTATTACGTTTCTCAATGACTATTGAAGTTAACAAATTTTTTTACGAGATGATTATGTTTATATTTATAATAATAATAATACATATTATGGTTCTCACGAATTAATCGTACTTAAGTGATTTAAATAAATACCGTGTGTTGGTTACTGTAGAACTATCAGGCTTAGTTAAAACTAATAAAAATTATGACTAAACGGATTTACATATGGAAGGTAATTTTTTTCATTTCAAAAATAGATTTTGTTTTGTGTAATAATTATATTCTCACTCACACATCACTGTATCTTAATTTCCCCATAAAGTTTAGTAAGTAAGATGTTATAAATATCACTTTTACAATATTCACTCGGTATAAATTGAAATAACTTTGCTCTAAAAAGAGTACCTACATACTTTGCTTGTTACATTTTGGAATAAGAAATTATATAAAATCAAGAACAAGTTCCTATTGTTACTACTAATCAGTAATCACTAATGATTAAAAATCATGTTTTCTACATAAATATGTTTCATTCTTTTTGTTCTCCTCCTTCTTTTGTCCTCCTACCTATATATTTTTTCATTATTATTAACACACGTCATTGTTATTTATTGCAATATCATTTTCCTGATACACAGTCATTATTCTGAACGTCTTTTTTCTTATTTTATCAATAGTTTATTAAATAGAGGTCTGATTTTTGTGCTTTTAGTATACAATTGCTTAGAATCATGGTAACAATAGATTCTATATCGTACTGAAGCTCTTCACGTGGGTTGATACAAAATCAAAAATTTCTATCAAAAATATCATTCTACGTAGATTCACCCGCGTATCGACTAACAACGGAAAAAACATTCCAGAGATTGTTACACGATAATCTAAACTATTCTATACACGCGATTCGAGTTTTTTTAAAGAAATAGGTCGATAATATGCATACCTACATATAAAAATGGTTGTTACATTATAATAAATAATTAACAGTAGGTACATACTGTAACAGTACGTACGTTAATAGTACGTACATGAGCTCAGCTATCGTTATTTTTATTTTATCAAATAAAAGTGATAGCTTCAGTTTTAAACCTGGTTACACTTGAGATCTTGTTTTAGAATAAGCTCCAAAGCGTTTAAACGTTATTGTGCAATTAATGCTAATTAATTATCTCTACCTACGATGTAGGGGTCACTGATATAGCTACGACTACATATGATATAGCTATGACACATAATTCATTGAATAATAAAAGTCGATGATATGATCAGTAAGCAACCAGACATCACTACAATAAGAAAGTGGAAGGGGGTGAGAGAGTGGAAAAGCGCGGGACGCATGCGCGAGTTGGGGAGTTTTAATATGACGTTTAAAAAGTACTTACCTACTTCGGCCTAGTGATACGTATGATATAATGTAACATGACGATTCAAAATTGATTCTTATTGCACGCACTGTGAGACGCTGAAGTATTACGCTTGACTGTTGCCTATTGTACTTTAGTCTGTGGTCATAGTTTTATTGACAAAAAATGGAAAAATCCCACTTAAGTCATAGTTGGACCTATACAAAACAACACACTACGGCACTTAACAAGTGCTTGTAGAAAATTTAGCTTAAGAATATATTTTGTTTAAGTTTCTTCAAACAGGGTATTAGACGGTTACTGGGTCAGGGTTACACCATAGGCTACGTTAACCACCTTTAGTCGGGTTCGCCGCAAGCTTTTATTAAAGGGTTTTCCAAATAATATCTTTACTTTAGTGGTTCGCTAGCGACATCGTACGCGTGCAATTCGTTGATATCGCGCAACTTATTTGAGTAACTCCAAATATCATATTTATATAAGCTAATAGCTAATAATGGACCTAAAAAAATGTTTCTCGCTACTAGCTTCTATAACTAAGTTTCCAATTAAGAAGTCCAGTCTAGTAGCCTGTGTCCTTTCTCAGTCTCTGCGTACCAAGTAGGTATAATATAAATTGGTTTAGTAGTTTTGGCGTGAAAAAACTAAATACCACAGATAACATAATACTATAGTGTAATAATACCTACGTTTTACGCGGGAGCTTTATTGAAAAAAGTATTTGTCTCATTAATTGCTGAGTCAGATGTCAAAACAATTTGAATCATAATCGTAATGTGTAGATACTGGAAGAGAATTTAATTGATAATTTTTTATTCAGTTGTTAATTAAAAGCGTAAGATATCGCCTTGTAAGTAGTTTAGGCAATCTTACATCTAAGCTATTGTCGTATTCCATTTTCGTAAAGGCGTTTAGTAAATACTAAGATTATTGATAATATAATATTGTACGTATATACGTAGGAAGTGTAGCCTGCATACCGAACTCTTTGGCCGTGTGTAACACGTTCGTTATAACGTAGCAGGCAGATTGTAAAAACCACCGTTTATGAAAAAGCCTAGTTTGATTTCTCTAAAAGCGGGTCGTTCCAAAAGTAATTGCGTTATAGCGTATTCTTAAATTTTGTTGCGGCAGACGAGCTGAATAGTCGACAAGGTAACCGAATAAAAGACAAATATTATAATAATAATGTATTCGTATTGCGAAATGTTGGTATGTACATAGTAATGAGGTTGTTGTATAATTCCCGTAACATGGCCTTGTAAAGGCACAGCAATAATCTATAATCCAAATTTTTATTAATTTAAGAGGTGTATTTATATAAATGAACTTAATTAAAAAACTAATATTTATTCTGTATTATTTTGTCTTATAATTATGACGGAGATAAATTTTGGAATGCGTCGTTTTCAAGCCGTAAAACATTACTTAAATAATATCCGCTCCTGTTTATTATGGGTGATGATAGGGTTAGTGATAATAGGCACAGGTAGAGGAAACAGGCTGTCCCAGAGGGCGAATCTCTCAGTAAGGAATCCCCCTGGATCGAGGGAGCCACGGCCTCACGCAGGGGGCCTTTACTATGACGATGATTGGGCTAGTATTATGTGTTTTGTTCAGATAGTGGGAACAGGCTGTCCCAGAGGGCGAATCTCTCCGTGAATAATCCCCCCTGGACCGTAGGAGGTTCCGCCACTCGCAAATGTCGTCGTGCCGCGCGTGTGGCGGCCGGCCAGCGGTCGCCTTCTAGACCTGGGAATGGTCCATTTTGTGGATTGGGGTCGCTGAAAAAAATAGTTACTTCATTACAATTTTATTGTGGTGCATAGGGATCCTGTCAAGACCTAGAGCCCAAGCCAACCACACCTACGCGTGGTGCCCCTGCCGTTCAACAGATGAGGCTCTGGCGAACATACAAGTTTCCGGTAAGCGGCGATAGGCTTGCCAACGTGGAACCAAAAATTTCAATGGCAAAATGTTGGCCTATTCGCAGTCAAAGGCGTTATAGGCGTGATTGCATGTATGTTCTTATTTCTGTGAAATGTCTTAAGGAGACAATAACATTTATCCTCAATTTAACCACAACAGACAGATCAACTGACAAACCTTGGCAAATTCTGACAAAGAACCCATTTGCTTTTACTTCTTTATGATGGTAACGCTCATATTTCTTTCATTGAAACAAACAAAAATAAGTCCAAAACAAATTTAAAAAGCACTATATTGGTTTAAGTGAAAATTTTTAAGTTATTTATATATAAAATTAGTTGTAATGTATAAAAGAGTATAGAAGAGACTGTGACCCACAGACAAACCAGTCAAACGGTTTTGTGGAATATGTTTTTATATAACTTATATTATTAAAAGGAAATAAACATTTTATCTATCTATCTATCTATTGTAGTTAAAAAAATAGAAATTTCCATTTTGTGTTTAAATAATGATTAAAGATATTTATTTTCAAAAAGACATATACCTACAGTCACTTGAATGAGAACTTAAATTAACATACAATGAATTATTAATTACATCGTCGTCACTTAAAGATTACGCTCGCCCATCCAATGTATTCAATTTAATAGTTAAGAGTAAGTATCAATAAGTCAAATGGGGAGCGCACGGAGTCCATACATGAGACCCTAGACACACTTTTAAGGACCCACTTTCCGGGGTCAATAGCCCTAGGGGCGAATGATGATCCACTAAGCCTGGAAGACCAGATAAAACATACTTGCAGGGCAGACTGGACCATTGCAAAGAGAATTGTAGACGACAAAAGACTGAGATGGGCAACTGGTAGCTTCCAACCTTTTAAAGCTCCTGGCCCTGACGGAATCTACCCTGCAATTCTTCAAAAGGGAGCCTCAGAATTGAACACTCATCTCTGTAGGCTTTATAAGGCCTGCATATCGTTTGGATATATTCCGAAAGCCTGGAGAAAGGTTGAGGTTATATATATACCGAAGCCAGGCAAACCGGACTATGAAGAGCCACGTGCGTACAGGCCCATTAGTCTTCAATCGTTTCTTCTTAAGACCCTAGAGAAACTAATTGACCGTTACATTAGAGATGGTCCGCTCAGGAAACTTCCCCTACACAAGTTTCAATGTGCGTATCAATCCGGGAAATCAACGGAAACAGCACTACACCTAGTTGTTAAGAGGGCCGAGGCCGCGATCGAGAATAAGGAAGTGTGCCTGGGAGCCTTTGTTGATATAGAAGGCGCCTTCGACAGAACAACCTTTGAATCGATAAGAGCAGCAGCTAGGGACCACGGTATCCCTGACACGATCTGTAAATGGATAGACTGCATGCTTAAGGGTAGAATCATTACCTCAGGTAAGTTTGGTGAGACACTAATGGTAAAGACCACGAAAGGGTGTCCGCAGGGGGGAGTTTTGTCACCCCTCCTGTGGAGTCTTGTAGTGGATTCTATTCTAACCAAACTAAACCAAGGACCATATCAGACAATAGGCTATGCTGACGACCTTGTCATTATGGTCAATGGGAAGTTTCCCAATATCGTATCACAACTGATGCAAAGAGCCCTGGGTCAGCTTGAGGAATGGTGCGACGACAACCACCTCTCTGTAAACCCAGGGAAGACGACCGTGATTACATTCACTAAAATGAGAAACCTGTCAGCGTTGAAAACGCTGACTCTCTGTGGTACACAGCTGCCTTGGACTACAGAAGTTAAATATCTAGGTGTAATCCTAGATAAGCAACTAACTTGGAAGTCACATGTAGAACAGACCCTTAAAAAGGCTCTTAGGAGCTTTGGATTGTGTCGTTTTACTTACGGGAAAACTTGGGGGCTAAAACCAAAAATCCTAAGGTGGATTTACACAGTACTGGTGCGGCCTATATTGACCTATGGGTGCATTGTATGGTGGCCTCGAGCGAGGCTATCTATTTGTAGAAATGAGCTCAGTAAGGTTCAAAGGGTGGCATGTATGGCCATTACTGGGGCATTCAGATCTACACCAACGGCAGCGATGGAGATCCTACTGGACCTACCGCCGCTGCATACTGTTATAGAGGCGGAGGCCTGGAAGGCAATCCACAGATTGAAAGTGGCTGGTCTGTGGGATCCGTCTAGTAACCAGGGTAAACATACAAGATGTGAGGCTAATTCCAGCCTCAAAAGGCTCATGAGTATGGGGACAGATAAACAATGTCCTGTATTCATGTTCAAAAATAAATTCAAAACAAAGGTCCCCACTAGGGATGAATGGGAGCAAGGGCCACCTACTCCTGATGTAAACAGCCTTGTCTGGTATACTGATGGTTCCAAAATGGAATCTGGTACGGGCGCGGGTGTTTATTCCAAAAACCATGAAATTAGCCAAAGCTTAGGCGAATATGCTACGGTTTTTCAGGCTGAAACATATGCAATAATCATATGTGCTATGAAGATCCTCGACCTGAACATCAGGGACCGAGTGATTTACATACTCAGCGACAGTCAAGCTGCACTCAAGGCTATCGCCTCAGTGCGAGTAGACTCAAGGCTGGTACTAGAAGCTGCTCAAACCCTTAACAGACTGGGCCGGACAAACAGGGTAACTCTCATGTGGATACCAGGCCACGCCGGATTTAAGGGGAATGAGCACGCTGACAGGCTTGCCAGACAGGGCTCGGAATCAATTTTCACTGGACCGGAGCCATGCATTGCACTCTCTATGAGTACAATAGCCACGGCGCTAAAAAAGTATACGGTGGAGAAACATCTATCGGAATGGCAGCTGCTACCGGCGCTTAAGCATTCAAAGGCCTTCATCGGGGTGACAGGGAGCAGCTGGTGTAAGGCCCTCTGCGAAGGTAGCAGGAATCAAGCCAGACTGATAATTGGGGCTCTAACAGGGCATTATGCCACAAACAAAATGCTCCACAGGATGCGACTAGTGCAATCACCGCTATGTCGTAGATGTGGGGACGAAGAGGAGTCTATGGAACACCTGCTGTGTACCTGTGACTCGTTGGCTGCTTGCCGAATGAGTCTCCTGGGGGTGGCCTACCCACAACCAAGGGACTATGGGCTCCAATCTGCAAAGACTGTCATAAAGATGATGGTAACAATATTTGGAGATTTGGAGTGATAGGCAAGGGGATGCACAAAAGATCCGGCATAAGGGTCAAAGTGCGCCACGGTTAGTCTGTGGCCCCCGCTATAAGATAAGATAAGATAAGTATCAATAATATGTTGTGAGAGTGTTCGTTTGAATACATTAAACAAGCTTACATTTTTAATGTTCGAGGATATTTTGTTATAAAGCTTCAAAGGTGATCATTTTTTTTCCATAATTCGTCATTACTTTGGGCAACACAAGGAAACTAGCTCGGCGGGTACTTCGATTATTGCGTTGTTTTAAATGTTTGATGAATCTAAATGATAATGTTGATCTTAAAGACAATAAAGTATATTTTATTTTATTTATTAAGTATTATAAACCTAGTTAAAATACACATTGATGCGATTGCTACAAAGGGGTTCCAAACGTTGGGCTTTGTCCTTAGAAATTGTAAGGATTTCAAAAACGCTGACAGTAAGATTTCTTTGTTTGCAAGTCTAGTTCGCTCTGGACTTGAATATTGCTCCCAGGTGTGGTCACCACATTACGAGGTACATATTAAACGCCTGGAAAGAGTTCAAAAAATATTTTTATGGCATCTGACGTACCAAAGTCTAAAGGCGAAAGAGCTTCCATCCTACTTAGAAAGATTAGTGTTCTTCAAACTTCAAAGCCTGGAAGACCGTAGACTTTTATTAGATCAAGTATTCTTTTACAAGTTAGTTGGCGGAGTTCTAGACTGCCCATTTTTGTTGCATCAAATAAATATTAGCGCACCCTATAACTTACCACGTCCAAGCAAATACACTCCTTTTGTGGCTAAAGGGTCTAAAAGTAATTTGGGTCATTATGCTACTTTAAACCGGCTTCAGTTTGGGTATAATGATCTAGTCAAAAAATTAGACATTGATATTTTCTCTGATGGCTTGCCGAGATTTTGGAAAACCATCATTGACTCCTTTAATAATAGAATATGAGGTCAATCGGTCATGTCATACGAGTATAGCTTTGGTGTTTTTTTATTTGTGTTTTTATAAGTAAAATTGTTTGTATGTATCTTCTTATTTTGGTGTCAATGCATGCCGTGGTGACTTGTAAGTAAAACAGCACTTAGCTCTTAAGTATTAACTGTATTTGTTATGTTCATTTTTGGTGTACGTTTTGTTAGTCGCCCTAAATGTAATAAATAAATAAATAAAAAACCTTTACGGAACAGTTACAAATTTGATTATGTGGACATAGCAATGTCGATATAGAAATAAGTGAAGTATTAAGCAAGTAGCATGAGATTTGGTTATTATTATGATAGAAATAATATGAAATATGTTAAAATTGCGCAATTGTTCTAGAAGGATCACAAATAAAGGTAAGAGAAATTCAGCTCGTTCTCCACCACGGGGACCCAGTGCGGCTTGGAGGCAGCTATGTGGCGTCCTGCTGTTAGTATATTTTAAGTCGCATATAACTTGGCTTAACGATTTCCACGCGGTAAGGGTATAAGGCCGTGTCCCCAGTAGGCAAACTGTTAGCGGCCGACTGAGTTGTAATACTGAGATACCGACGACTGCAGACTGTGGACACTCCATTTCAAATATACGTATACGTACTAAATCGGTACGCCGCAAACTCAGTCGGCCGCTAATAGTTTGCCTACTGGGGAACAGCCTAAATACGCTCGAATACGTTTAGCTGCTCTCTCTCGTTTCAGCGTTGGTCGTGAAGACATCGTTGTTCTGAGGCTCCTATCTTACCTGAAGATGCCCTGTGTAAGGGCGAAACACGTGTCGTGTTGAACAGTTTCTCGATTTTTCGGGAAATTATAGTAGCGCGGGAATTGTTACAAAGATATTTTTAATCCATTACTTGCTTACAATGGATTTCCGCAAAGTAACGCCTGAATCAATAAATTATTCCACACATTGACTACCGGATTGTTTCCGAGACACTGAAACGCTGAATATTATATGCCAGCACGCAGTGGTCACCCATCCAAGGGATAACCTCGTGAACTCTGCTTTACTTCGGTATAGTTTGCGGATACCTAGTACCGTAGCTACGAGTGCTTTTAGCTGCTTGTCAAAACTGCGAACATAGGCAGATAAAAGAAAATAGTAACATACCCATTCTTGGCGAAGTTAAACACCATGGTAGTCATCAGGTCGACGATGCGCGAGTCTTGCGTGTCGCCCACCGGGATGAGTGGAAACCGCGCTGACTGCCCGAACAGGTAGATCAGGTCGTCGTGGTGAGCCGCGCCTGGAGTGAGGGGAATATTGCTAAAGAGGATCTTTAAAAGCTAAAATAATCGTTTGCTTGCCGCCTAGATCTTTCCTCCTAGATCCTAGAGCATGTCCTCTTCTTCCATTCATCCTCCTGACATGCTTCTAGTTTCGGAAGTTTTTTAGTGGGTATGACTGCGGTGGTCGCGTCTGCCGCAGTGAGCCCCACTCCCCTTTCGGTCCCCACATTGCGCTTCTCTGAGGAGGTCCTCCCGGTTCTGATCCGGGGGACGTTGGCCGCGGGCGGGGTGCCAGAAGCTACAAACCCAGGCACTGGCCCCCTGCCCCTTTTTCAACAGCGGTGGGCGTCGTCGGAAGTTTTTTAGTGGGTATTACTGCTCGCAGTCGCGTCTGTCGGTGGTGAGCCCCACACCCCCTTTCGGTCCCCCTTTGGCCGGAAGGCAGTGCGTAAATGCATTTTGTTACCGACGTAAAACAAAAAAAAAAAGGAGTCGATGGAGTATTTATTTATGTACAGATTAATGCACTCCAAGCATAAAAAAATATTAAAGTTACAATAGAACTCTGTCGAACATAACAGTGCCCCGTAAGCGGAAATAGGCTCGCCACCTATTACGTGGGACCAACTATATAGTTGGTGAAGTGTGGGCGTTTAATATGCCTCTGCCTACCCCTTCAGGTAAACAGGCGTGAATGTATGTATGTATGATCTAAATGTTCTTGGAGACTTTATTTGGGCAAAAAAAGTGTAGCACGAGACTTGAGACAGGGCGCTTATAGCGCCCCCCCGACTGGTCTCCACCTTGTCGTGGTGGGGGGGCTGAGTACCTCCCGGTAGGGCGCGTCCACTCCGTCTCTCTGAGGAGGTCCTCCCGGGTTTGGTCCGGGGGACGTTGGCCGCGGGCGGGGTGTCAGAGCTGCAACCCAGGTACTGGCGCCCCGCCTCTTTCTCAACAAGCGGCGGGCGTCGTCGGAAGATTTTTAGTGGGTATTACTGCTGGCGGTCGTGTCTGCCGGTGGTGAGTCCCACACACCTCTCTCGGTCCCCCTTTGGCCGGGAGACTGAGTAAATGCATTTTGTTACCGACGTAAATCAAAAAAAAAAAAGACCGCTGATAGCGGGTGGATGCGTTCTGCAGAGCACCGGGGTGGTTGGCGCTCTTTGGGGGAAGCCCAAGGCAGAAGGGTATATATGTATACCTATATGTTACAATAGACGCATACAACGGGATTGGTTACCCCTGAAAGGAATCAGGATTAATAAGTATAGTAATTGTATATAGACATTACCGACTGGTTTCTTGGTGACAGGGTCCTCGTAATAGCTGTGGTTGCCGACGTGCGCGAACTGGTAGTAGAACACCTTGTGGGGGGAGTACTGCGTCATCAGGTTCACCAACCTTGTCGAAACGGAAACAAAATCTCTGAAGTGTTATTTGTGAGGACTTGTAATAGGCAATCAAGCGTAACTCTTTGTTATTCTTCTTGTTTAATGCAGCAGTTGGTCTTCAATGAAATCAATAAATTAAATAGAAGATGACACCAAGAAAGGCTGTATCATAATTGTTATAAAGGTGGTATGGCATTGCACACAGAACAGGTGGATAAGATGCATTTTTGAAAGGCATTGAGGAGACGCTCTCCAAATCCTCACCTTAACTAATTGCCTATTATTATTATGTAATGCTAAGTTTACATTATAAAAAAAAATTCATAATCTATATAGTCTCGTTTACGTCATCATGACCAAAATAATGAAAGAACATAAGCATAAGTAGATCACTGTTGCAAATTCTAAATATAATGATGATATTTTGCCTGCAGTAAAATTAAGTTTAATTTTTTAAGAATGGGCAGCTTTTACAGGCTCGAGTGATTTTTGAGCCGCTGTATCAGAGTCTTACCCTATCCCCCAGCAAAATGGAAATTAATGCAATACTAAACTGTCGCCCTGTTTACAACCGGAAGGAGAAAGTGTGCTTTGCCAGGAGTTATCCCTGGGAACAGCTAGAAAGGAACAAATCTGTATTAAAGAGTCACCCTTATGATACCCACATTTGTGCACATATATGATCGATTTTATTTACAAGACCCCATACCTATGAGCTCCAAATCCAATGAGCGCATCGCTGTACAGTTTCCCAAGTGCATCAGCAGTCCAGGAGTCGTTCTTCACCGGCTTTCCATTGAAATAACCTTGCTTCAGGCGTTCGGCGTTTTCTTTGGAGTGTTCAGGAGGCAGCAGGAACGATATCGGGGCAATTTTATCCCACTCCTTGTCCATTATGTCTGTCATTGTCTTATTTTCTAATATATCTGAAAACAAAGCTTTTGTAAGTCTTGAAAACTTTTCACTATCTTGGTGGCCCATATATGAAACCAATGAATTTCAAAAAAAATTGTGCGCTCTATATGTATCTTGTGTACAGGCGACACCACTAAAAATGAAGTAGATTAAAAATTAAAATGAAGTAGATTAAAATACCTCAAAATCGGAGTCCCTACAATACAAGAGACATGCACCAGAAGATAATTGTAAAGCTAAATGGTCTTCCGAAGAAATCATAATAAACATATATATATATTCAAATATTTTGCAGTGTTCACAGTACAAGGGTGTATTTGCAATCGGTTTGATTGATGGGGGCATTAATTTTAGTTTCTAACTAGCTCTAAGCATGTCTTTTCTTTCTATTATATCAATTATTCGCCTTCGACTCATCCAGCCCCTTCTCCATCAAATCTTCCATTACAAACTCAATCCATCAGTTTAAGATTTCATCATCCTTCAAACACTCATTTCATCTCTTTTCGATTATATCATCCTTCATATACTAGATTTTAAAGTGAATGATGCGTGATTGCAAGTGGACGAAATGTATAATCCTCTACTATTTAAAGATCGCGCGAGTAAATCGGTTAAGCTCTAAGTGCAAGCACGGATCCATTTGGATGATATTATGTTCAAATTAAGAAAAGAAGCCTGAATCTCCCCAATCTTTTTTCAAACTAGGATAAATCCGGGGAGCGCGGATGGATGGCAACCCTTTTATGAAAATAAAAATCATAACTTTCATGACGCATGGTTGTGACCACAAGCTTTTTTTAAAGGCTAGATCCGCGCATATCTAAGTGCCTATTGGAAAAATATACTTTCACAGCATTTCATATAAATAATTCGTTTACTTTCCTAATTATCATCATCTTAGCATTATCCCAGTTGACCTAGCTTAAGGCCAGGGTCTGCTCACTGGTCTAACAAGATTTTGGCTGAATTTCATTTATGCTGTCCACTTACTAAACGCCTTCCAGAAGAATTCATCGGTGGTCTGGCTGATGATGTATGGCACGGCATGCATCCTGCGTTCTTGCACCAGCTTCAGGGGGCTTTCGGATAGGAAACGCTCCTGGCCAAAGTCCAGCTCCACGATCGGAGCCCACAGCAGGACGGGATCGTAGCCGAATGTCTGGACGAAGGAAACAGGTGTGTCATTCGTGATATTATTGACGAGTGAAATATTTCATATGCTAATCACTATTTGAAAAATCCTCGTCTTTCGAAGTGTCAATGAAGGGAAACTTCCTCTTATCATTTGAAACGTTTCACATATAGTTTTCCGTGCTTAAAGTGAGCATTGCACAACAATATAGATAGCTTTTAAATAGATGTTTCATTAGATGTAGCAACGAACAAACAAAAAAACAACAAACCCCAATTGGGGTGGGCAGAAACAATATTGATATAAACTCAAAAACAACAACAATATATTATTATATGGGCGCGAAATTATTTATATATATGGGCGCGAAATTATTTATATATTTTCAAGAAAGAGACTACTGTCATAGATGTTAGTTCTCCGACGGATCCTTATTTAGTGTCCGTGCCGAAAAGAAATTATGGCGAAAACTCATCATGCTGGATTCAGGCTGAATTCCAATTATTACACGGAGCACTGCCGTCTGACCTCCGCAAACCGGAGAGCAATATTATTTTATTGTTAAAGCAGGTGACAGGACCTCCCCCAGACTGGTCTCCACCTTGTCGTGGGGGGGGGGGTCTGAGTACCTCCCGGTAAGGCCCATAAGGCGCTAGGAAAAAGGTAACACCCAGAGATTGGCGACTCTGGGTGCTCTTAGTACTGACTACCGGGGGGCAAACTAAGAGGGACCTGTGGAGGGCGCAGCGAGCGGGCCAGGAGGGCCCTTCATGCATCGCCAGGAGGGTTTTAGCTTGTGGGGGCAGGGGGCCCCTGCTGTCTAACCATGGACCTTCCAAAAAGTCGGCCACACACGCTTTGGTCGCACAAGGAGGTAGGAGGGGCGCGTCCACTGCGTCTCTCTGAGGAGGTGCTCCCGGTTTTGGTCCGGGGGACGTTGGCCGCGGGCGGGGCATCAGAGCTGCAACCCAGGTACTGGCGCCCCGCCTCTTTCTCAACAAGCGGCGGGCGTCGTCGGAAGATTTTAAGTGGGTATTACTGCTGGCGGTCGTGTCTGCCGGTGGTGAGTCCTACACACCTCTCTCGGTCCCGTTGGCCGGAAGACAGTGCGTAAATGCATGTTGTTACCGACGTAAATCGAAAAAAATGGTGACAGAACCTGAAAGTGATACTTACAAACATGTTAAGGAGTGAGTTCCCAAGATCTCGCCACGGCTTGGTCTTGAGGCAGTGTATGATAGCCTCGGAGCTATCGGTGGGACAGCCCATCAGCTTTGCCTGCTTCTCTGCCAACTCTTTCTGGTGATGGCGTTCTTGTATCTGGGAGATCGGAGAGCCGCTGATGGAAATTGCGCGATGGAATAAACCTAGACAATTATGAATAAAATATGATACTTAAATAATCATCATCATTACAGCCCATTAACGTCCCACTACTGAGCACGAGCCTCCTCACACATATCAAGGTGTGAGGGTATTGGGTCATACTCCACCACGCGGACCCAGTGCGGATTGGCGGAGGCAGGTGTATGGCGTCCTGCTGATAGAATTTTTTAAGCCGCCCATTTAGGCCTCTAACATGGCTTAACGACTACCACGTTTAGTGATAACCGGGACCAACGGCTTAACGTGCCTTCCGAAGCACGGAAGCGCTCGATATCAAATGCCACACAAACGGTCACCCATCCAAGGACTGACCTCTGTAAACTCTGCTGTACTTTGGTGATCGTTTCCGACCACCGAACACCGCAGAGCTACGAGCGCTTCCCCCCTTCGGGGGTTCTATATAAGTAGATAAAATAAGTAAATAAAATAAGAACAGAGAAGATCTTTTCCTGATGTTATTATGTGACAGCGATATCCCAGTGGCGAGACCTGTAGACTTCAAATTCAGATGGTCTCGGGTTCAAAGGGGCTACCGGGATAATGCTAGGATATGATGATGATCTATCTTCTTCTTTTTTGCAACGCTACTTAAGAACATCTGGTTTGGCACTGCATGTCTTTAACCAAAACAGTCTAGAGAAAAGCCCTACAATTTCGCTGCATAACATCAGCATATCCCGGTTGTGCCGGGATAATGCTAGGGTGATGATAATATAAATCACCATGTCATTACTGGAACTTCCTTCTAGTAAATCAAAGTCCATCAGGTCCTTAGATATTTTCTATATCTTGTTGTTTAGTCATATTGTTTTCTACAGCTATCTGCTTGCAACAATTTATTAAAGCCATGCCTTATCGTATGATGTCGAGAAGCTTGCAAGTTGTTGACCTCCTCACCGTTAGACATAGGTGAAAGCATATGTAGCAGGGCACTGAAGGCCCCCGCACTACACCCGCTGACAGTGACCAGGTCCTTGTCTCCGCCGAAGGCCTCGATGTTCCGCTGCACCCACTTGAGGGCTGCGACTTGGTCTTTGTAGCCGTTGTTGCCGGGAGCATGTTTGTCGCCGGTGCTTAGGAAACCTGTGAAAGTCAATGATATTCAGAGGCTAATAATATGAAGGGTGTTTTAGTAAGAGTGCTCTTTTTCATTTTAAAATAAAAACAAGTATTTTATGACAGAGTTGTGATATTTTTGTTGTATTGTAAAGAAGTGAAGAAGAAGAAGAACAAAATATCCGTCAAATGATCCACGGCTCCGATGACAGGCCATTACTATTTTAATGAAATTTCCCATGACCTTTGCACAGAGGGGTGGCTGTATCTCACCGATGACCGATTGATTTGAGCCCAGGAATTGTTTCGGGTTTATTCGCATAAACCGGTGATATCACAAAACCCGATCTTGGAGGCCAGTTGTGTCTGAAATGTTGCTCTGCGAGAATTGTTTCTAAAATTAAATAAATGATCTGTATTGTGTATCTATCTATGTACTGACCCAGTGAGCCCAGCCGATAGTTGATGGTGACGAGCACCAGGTCGTGGTCGAGCAGATAGTCGGGGCCGGCCACGTCGCTGCGGCCCGACAGCGAGTAGAACCCGCCAGAATGGATGTACACCACCACGGGCAGCCGACCGGCTCTGGGAAACACATACTACATTCATCATTTGCAATAGGGATCGTACCAAGACCTTAGCCACCCCTTTCCTGAACCTTCCTTCGTGTAGACCGTGTCTAGTAATAGGCTGAGATGAAGATGACATACTGTTACCCGCATGTTGTATCCCACTTGGGGAGACTAGAAACAATTGTACGTAAGTTCACTTTTAGCACTGAGAACACTAGGTAACCCCTAGCTGGCGAGCCACCAGCCTTTCGCCCATATTGACACTCAGTGGCGGAGCGTGGACAAATCTGGAAGTATCAGCATGCCCTTTTTTTTCAGTACTTTCTACAGCACAACAAGATGTGATTCCCCATAGTTGTTTTTAACATTTTTCACATCAATTTTCAAGCCGCTGTGTATTATAGATTGATTGACACGCAGTGATTAGTGTTACTTATGGCGTCATTCCATGTGAGGTTACTTATTTTCCAACCTTCCCTTACTATTTTTTACTTATCAATTAACTTTTTGATTATAATCTTTAATATTTATATAGTTGTAAAGCTGTCGATTAATGTCAAATATATTTGAAGTCACCTCTTTAAAAACTCCCATGATACAGGCCTAGCCTAGTATCCCTGTGTGGAGTTGCCAGACTCCCATCAGGCGCGTCCCCAGGTGGCGGATAGGGGCATGCCACACATTGTGGTACCGGCAATTGTTATTATAAGTCCGGCGCGGACCAAAACTGGCGGGTTTTGTGGGGCGCACCCCCGGTCGCATTTCGCGGCTGGAAAGCGGCCCAGTGGTGCCGTTGTCACACGGCGTAGGGTGTCGGCTGCTCCCAGCACGCCTCAGCTCATCTGAGGTGGCAGGGGATGCAGCCCATTTTCCCGAGTGGAGGCGAGGCGTTTTGGCGCCTTTTGTTTCGCCCTTTCGAGGGCAGTGGCCGCTTTCAAGCGGCGGTGGGTGGCAGGCCTGCAAGGCCTGCGGCGCGGCGAGTCCGGCAGTCACATCCCAGTGGCTGTCGGGGGGGTCTCTTGACTCCCCGTCGGGCAATCCGTAATCCGCAGTCTGCGGACCGGAGGTGCCGCTCACTGAGAGTGGTGCCGCGTGGAAGAATACCACTATAATAAATTACCCCAATCCCAAGGTAAGCGGATCGTGCCGAAGGGATGCATGGCTGGAGGGAGTCCAGTCGCTAGCGTGCGGGGGAGCTCACCCCCGAAAAAAGAGATGGAGAGGTAATAATGGACAAACGCAGCTTGAAAATTATTCTCCGGGCAGGTCCCCGAAAGGGGGAATCCTGCACACCCGCTTCGGCGGGTGTCTGCCCCGTGTTATACGGAGGGGGCACAAACTGCTTCGGGGGTCAGCATTCTGCTGGCTCTCGCACCGACGACCCTGGCTTTTTATTTATGGATTCCGAGTTGGCAAAGTGTTTTGGTTTTGGCGTGTTGCGCCTTAGGGGCGGTGGAGGGCCGGGCCTGCCGAGGAACGAGCGTGGCAGGTTCGTCTCGACGCCGGCGCCGGAGGAGATTCTCTCCGACGGTTCGGCGGGGACCATGGACACTGTGGGCCCCGCGGAAGCGTCGGAAACGTCAGACGTGGAGTTTGGAGAAGGCGGTTCGTCTGGGGTTCAGCCCTACCGCCTTCGCCAAAAAAGGAAGAGGTCCCCCGGGGCGAGCTCGGTCAGCGGGGCCGACCAGGCCCCGGACGACGTCAGAGCGTCGACGAAGCGCGGCCGATCCCGTGGCCGCGTTTGTTCCTACGGCCTTACGGCCGGTCTCGGCGAGGCCAGGAGGGCGCTGAGCGTCGACCGAGTGCTGGCCCGCCGAGAGGCGAAGATGAGCCCCTCTCGCGTTGGTAGGGAGGACTGCGCGATGGCGTTCAAGGCGACGGCGGCGGCCTGGGAGCCGGCTGCCACCGTCTCCGCCTCCACTCTGGCGGACAGGATGTCTCAGATCCTGGCCGCCGTGGAGGAGATGGCGGGCAAATCATCGGCCTTGAAGGGGACCTTCCACGGTGGGTTCAAGACCGCCGTGGAAGTAGGTAGGGATTGCCTGCAGGCCTGGTCGGCCCGTACTCCGGCGTCGGAGGACAGCATGCTGCGGCAGGAGCTGGAGCGCCTCAGGGCGAGTGACAAAGCCCTGAGGCAGGAGAACGCCCGCCTCCTGTCACAGCATGCGGAGGTGTTAAGGGAGGTCTCCGCTCTCCGCGAGGAGGTGCGTAGAGTGGAGAGGCCTGCGCCTATGGACCTGGCGCAGGTGGAGGAGAGGCTCGCGCGCGATGTCAATGCGCGTCTCATGAAGGTGTTGGATGCGCGTATTGAGGGCCTGGAGGTATCTGGTCGCCTGCTGCCCGAGAAGTCGGTGCGTCCCCCGCTTCGGGCCGACCGGGCAGCCCTTTCGCCGCAGCCAGGCCCATCTTCGGCCTCTGCTGTGGCCCCAGCGCGGCCTCCTCCTCCCTCTACCAAGAAGGGGAAAGGAAAGGGGAAGGGGAGGAAGCAGTCGGTGCCTTTTTCGGCGTCCGCACTGGCTGTTCCTTCTCCTCCATCGGAGGATCGTCCAGCGGCTCCCGTTGCCACCCCGTCCCAGTCGGGTGGCCAGGAACGGGAGACCTGGACCACTGTTGTCTCGCGCCGCCCTAAAGGGAGAGTGGCGGCGCAGGCCAAAGGCTCGCGGAGCGCTGCTCCTGTCAGGCCGGCACCACAGCCGGGCCGATCGGCAACAGCCCCCGCCAAAAAGAAGGCGCTGCGCCCGCCATCATCCGCAGCAGTCGTGATGACGCTGCTGCCGGGCGCAGTGGAGCGAGGCCGCACCTACGAGGCGGTGATCGCCGAGGCCAAGGCGAAGATACGCCTTGCCGACCTCGGCATTGCCTCGGTGCGGTTCCGCAAGGCGGTGACGGGGGCCCGGGTCCTAGAGCTGGCAGGAGAGGCCCGGGACGAAAAGGCCGATCGGCTCGCAGAGCGCCTCCGCACAATCTACGAGCCGGAGGATGTGAAAGTCTCCAGGCCGGTGATGCGGGCAGACATCCGCGTCTCGGGCCTGGACGACTCGGTCTCGAAGGAGGAGGTGGTGTCGGCGGTGGCGGCAGTCGGTGGCTGCACTCCCGACCTTATCAGGCCGGGAGAAATTGGGAGGGCTACCTCTGCGGGGCTGGGGGCCATTGTGGTCTCCTGCCCCGTGGCGGTCGCGAAAAAGGTCGCAAGCGGGCGGCTGTTGGTGGGCTGGGTATCGGCCGGGACGACCCTTTTGGATTCTCGCCCCAGCCGATGCTTCAGGTGCTTTGCGCTGGGCCATCTCGGGGCCCAGTGCAAGTCTTCGGTCGACCGCAGCGGAAACTGTTTCCGCTGCGCTCGACCAGGGCACAGAGCCCGTGAATGCTCTGCCCCCCCCCACTGTCCCCTCTGTGAGGAGGCTGGGAGGGTGGCCGACCATCGCCCTGGGGGTAAGGCATGCGCCCGGTCCCCCAAGGCCAAAAAGAAGGGCCCCGGCAAAGGCGTGCTGCCATCGGGCCCTACCGCCGCCACGGATCGGCCGGAGGAGGTTGATATGGAGACCCATTAATTTATGGCTCTCCAGCTCAACTTTCTACAGGCGAACCTTAACCACTCCGCCGCGGCCCAGGATCTTCTTCTTCAGGCCATGGCGGAGTGGCAGGTCGGTCTGGCAGTGGCCGCTGAGCCCTACCGCGTCCCGGTCCGTTCCGACTGGGTCTGCGACGCGGACGGCTCGGTGGCCATCATTCAGCGTATGGCGGCGGGCACCCCTCCTCTCGTCCTCGTCGGGAGAGGGGGAGGTTTCGTAGCCGCTCGGGTCGGCGGGGTGGTGGTTGTGGGAGTCTATTTCTCCCCCAATCGCCCCCTCGTCGAGTTCGAGCGGTTTTTGGTCAGGTTGGGCGCAGTATCCCAAGGCTCTTCTCTCCCCGTCATTGTGATGGGGGACCCCAACGCCAAATCCACGGCGTGGGGCTCCCGGACGACTGACGGGAGGGGGACGGCCTTGGAGGAATGGGTGACAGAGTGTGGGCTGTCCATCCTCAATCGCGGTTCGGTGGACACGTGCGTGCGCCGCAACGGGGGGTCTGTTATCGACATCTCGTTTGCGGCGCCCTCTCTCGCGCATCGTGTCCACGATTGGAGGGTGCTGGAGGATGTGGAGACATTGTCTGATCATCGCTATATCAGATTCAGTGTCTCCACATCGGTGCCAGCGTCCAGCGGAGGTGTTGGAGAGCCGCGATTGGACGGCCCACGATGGGCGATCAAGCGCCTCGACAGGTCTTTGCTGCGGGAGGCAGCCCTGGTCGAGGCGTGGCCACGGGAGCCACCGCTGGTGGACGTGGAGGGGGAGGCTGCGAGGGTGTGCGCGGCCATGGCGCGTATTTGTGACGTGGCCATGCCCCGTGTTCGCGCCCCCCCGCGCAGATCCCAGGTCTACTGGTGGTCGCCGGAGATCGCCCAGCTCCGCCGAACCTGTGCGGTGGAGCGGCGCCGCTACCAGAGGTGTCGCGGAAGGAGAATCCGCGACGAAGCCGAGTTGGATCGGCTCTACGCCGCCTACAGAGAGGCGGTGAGGGCCCTTCGCGGGGCCATTAGCCGGTCCAAAGCCGCAGCGTGGGACGAGCTGCTGGAGGCCGTTGAGGCGGATCCATGGGGCAGGCCGTACAAAATAGTACGGCAAAAGCTCCGAGTGTGGACCCCTCCCGTCTCCAGCAGTCTCGAACCGGCGGTACTCGGTAGGGTGGTTGAGGCACTGTTCCCAGACAGGGGAACCGACTTCGTGCCTCCTACTATGGCGGCGCCAGATGTCACCCGTGAGTCGGGCACTGAGGATGTGCCCGAGCTCACCGAGGAGGAGGTAGGAAGGGCCGTGCTACGCCTGAGGGGCAAGAGCACGGCCCCAGGTCCCGACGGCATTCCGACGAGGGTGTGGGACCTGGTTTTGAGCGGGGAGGAAGCGCCTTTTCTTTCCCGCGTGACCTCCCTCTTTGCTAGGTGTCTGCGGGATGGGGTTTTTCCGCGGCGCTGGAAGGAGGGCCGCTTGGTACTCCTTCCCAAAGAGGGACGTCCGGCCGATGACCCTTCTGGTTATCGGCCCATCGTGCTGCTCGACGAGGCGGGCAAGCTCCTGGAGCGTGTCATCGCCAACCGCCTCGTCGAGCACCTGGAGGAGGTCGGACCAGATTTGTCCGACCACCAGTTCGGGTTCCGCCGCGGCCGATCGACGATTGACGCGATCGGCCGCTTGCAGGACCTGTCGGAGAGGGCGGTTTCCCGGGGTGGGGTGTTGATTGCGGTGTCGCTCGATATCGCGAACGCCTTCAACACCCTGCCCTGGTCAACGATTATGGAGGCGCTCCGATATCACGGGGTGCCTCCATATCTGCGGCGGTTGTTGGGGAGCTACCTGTCGGAGAGGGCGGTAGTCTTCCCAACGATGGGCGGAGGAGGCTGTCGTCGGCGTATGGTGTGCGGTGTTCCACAGGGGTCTGTCCTGGGACCACTCTTGTGGAACATCGGATATGATTACGTTCTGCGCTGTGTGAACTTGCACGGCGTGGACGTGATCTGTTACGCCGACGACACCCTCGTAACATCCCGGGGTTCTGACCCCCGGGATGCGAGAGTGTTGGCCACTGTCGGCGTCGCGGCGGTGGTCGAGAGGATACGGCGGCTGGGGCTCGAGGTGGCACTGCATAAATCCGGGGCCATTATTTTCCATGGTCCCCGGAGGCGGCCGCCTCCAGGCCCCAGTATCGTGGTAGGAGGAACTCCCATCCCTGTCGAGAACACGCTGAAGTATCTCGGCGTCCTTCTCGACAGCAGATGGGACTTCGAAGCGCACCTTCGGCACCTAGGCCCGAGGTTGGTGAGCACGGCGGGAGCTCTATCTCGCCTGCTCCCCAATCTCGGAGGGAGTGGCGGCAGTTGCCGCCGCCTTTACACGGGAGTGGTGCGGTCCATAGCCCTGTATGGAGCCCCAATCTGGGCGAGCTCCATATCGGGTCGTCATCGACAGATCCTGCAGCAGTCGCAGAGAGTCATGGCGACCCGTGTCGTTAGGGGGTATCGCACCATCTCCCATGAGGTGGCATGCGCGCTCGCCGGGTCCCTGCCGTGGGACCTCGACGCCGAGGTTCTCTCGGCGGTCTACTGGCGTGGCGCGCAATCCCGGAGCCAGGGTCTCCGCCCCACACCGGACACTGTGGTGCGGTGGCGTAGAGACGCTCAGACACAGGCTCTGGGCGCATGGCGGCGGCAGCTACACAGGAGCGCCGAACTACGTGCCGAAGGATCGAGGCGCCGTATCCTCGAGGCGGTCGGGCCCATCTTGGAGCGATGGGTCGGCCGTCGGTGGGGGTCGATGACTTTCCGGCTCACACAGGTACTTTCCGGGCACGGGTGCTTTGGGAAGTATCTGTGTGACGTCGCCGGGGGGGAGTCGACCCGGTGTTGCCACCACTGTGACTGCGCGATGGATGATGCGCAGCACACTTTGGTGGCGTGCCCTGCGTGGGCGGGGCCGCGGTCGACGTTAGCCGCGGCCCTGGGTGGAGTGGCTCTCTCGCTGCCGACTATCATGCAAAAGATGGTCGACAGCGAGACGGCGTGGGAGGCGATGGCCTCCTTCTGCGAAGTGGTGATGTCGCAGAAGGAGGCCGCGGAGCGGGAGAGGGAGCGGGATCCGCTCTCTCTCCGGCTACGCCGTTGGCGCAGCGGGCGGGCCAGGAGGGCCCGTCAGGCAGCGCCCGGGGGGTCTTAGGCGGCGGGGGCAGGGGGCCCCTTCCGTCTCGCCATAGACCCCCCTCGAAGTCGGCCAGTTACGCCATGGCCGCACAAGGAGGTAGGGGGGGCGCTGCAAATTGCGCCTTCCTGAGGAGGTCTCCCCGGTTCTGATCCGGGGGACGTTGGCCGCGGGCGGGGTTCCAGAAGCTACAAACCCGGGCACTGGTGCCTCGCCCCTTTTCAACAGCGGTGGGCGTCGTCTGAAGTTTTTTAGTGGGTAGGACTGCGGTGGTCGCGTCGGCCGCAGTGAGCCCCACACCCCCTCCCGGTCTCCCCCTTTTGGCCGGGAGACAGTGCGTAAGCAGCATTTTTTTACTGTACGATCTTTGAACGTACAGCAAGAAAGTATGTCGCGTGTCAGCATTTTGACCCGACTCGCATATTCTAATTCGTGGCGTAATTTTAATTTCCTTTTATTCATTTATTTTGTACTTAGTGTTTTTACGATTATCATACCAATCAGACGTATTCACTCACACCATTTACCATTTAGTCTAGCTCTCTTTCCTTGTTATCGTCTAATAAACTCTTAGTCATTCTTACCAGTGATTTTATATTCACCAACCCTTTCTATAAGTGTACGAACCGTACATTTAAATGGTCCTTCGAGCAAAGAAGGAGCCTATTCGCGAGTGCTAAACCAGTGACAGTTTGGAGTTAGCGGAATTGACTGCGGGCGTCTAGCCTTGCGCAATCTTCTGCTCATCTGTTAAGCGGCGAGGGGTTCCTGACTTATCACACCAGCGCTGTGGGCGGACCAGTCCAGAGCTAGCTCCGGTCATCACCAGGCTGAGCCATTACTGCATTGTTCCAGACCAAGGTTCAACGCATCACCACACCAAAAACAAACCACCAATAACAAGTAAGATCTTTCCATTTGTATTCAATCTAATTTTCCATCACCATGGAAGTTGAAGGTTTACTAGAAACGCAAAACCAACTTATGTCGGGAATGGACACCCTTTTGAGGAACTTCAAGAAGGATGGCCAAGACCGTAAAACACCAGATTATATCAGGAGGAAGCTTGAGACCTTAGATACGTATTGGAATGAGTTCAACTCTAACCATATTCAACTATGCCGCTATGGAGATCAGGACAGTACTTATTTTACGGGTATGGAATATGAGCGTACAAGGGAGTTTTATAACCAAACTAGGCAGTTTTTAATGAGTTGTTTACCAGAAGGGGGGAAACTACCACCACAAACACCAAAACTATTAGGTAATGAAACTACAAATTTACCTCCCCCGTCAGCGAATCTATCAAAAACTGAAGAGCAAGCGCCGGGCAGCAGCGGCGCGCGCATCAGCAACGCCAAGTTAGATGAGTTGTTACGCAAGCAGTTTAGTAACTTTAAAGCATTTTATAGAACAGTGACCAATATTACCATCGGAGAGCTGACCAGTAAGTGGGAATATGAAGATTCTCTCAAGATGTTGGAATCTAGGTGGGCAATTATTGACACATTGCACTGGGAGATAGATAGTGAACAGAAAGACGATACTGACGTTAATTATAAAAACTATGAAAATGAATTTGCTAAATACGAAAAAACTTATATGCACGTAAAAAAGGAGATAAATAACAAAATGTGGGCTGTTTCGTATAGGGAGAAGATCACACCGCAGATGGAAATACCAACGTTTAGCGGGAGCTACCAGCAGTGGACTTCTTTTAAGGATCTATTCGAAGAATCTATTCACAACAATCCGTCTTTATCTTCAGTACAAAAACACCAATATCTGAAAAGCAAACTGAAGGGCGAAGCCGAGAAGTTAATCCAGCATTTGAATGTAAGCTCCGATAATTACAAAGTCTCATGGGATATATTGAACCACCGATTCAATAATAAGAAGTTAATATTCTCTTCTCACATTTCCACTCTTCTTAACTTACCAACCATGCAAGTTCAATCTTCTGCGTTTATCAAGAAGCTTCACGATATCACAAATGAGTCTCTTCATGCTATACAGAAGTTAGGGGTCGACATCTCTACTTGGGACCCGTTGATTGTACATCTGCTGACCCAAAAGCTAGATGTAGAGTCCCATAATGATTACGTCGAGTCATTGAAAAATCCTAAAGAGTTGCCTACTATAAAAGAATTTTTAACCTTTTTGGAAACCAAGTTTACGTCGTTAGAATCTTTCCGACGCAAACAAGAGTCAAGTAAGCAAGCACATCATGAAGATTTTCGACTCAAAAGGCCGCTTCATCAAATTTCTACCAATTATCAAGTTAATAGATCGTTTACCAAACCATCTACATCATACAAAACCATGCATGTGGAAAACAAAAGATGTCCTCATTGCAACGAAAACCACGCGATATTCTTGTGCAAATTATTCCGTGAATCAAGACCGGATGTCAAGCGCAAAACAATTGCGAAATATAATTTGTGCAAAAATTGCCTTTTCGATCACCACGGAAAGCAATGCTTATCCAACAAAACGTGCCGTCGTTGCAACGACAAACATAATTCTTTGATACACGAGCTATTTGTGTCATCAAATGAAACACCGACCACCAGTAATGCTAATCCATCATATGATAGAAGCGCATGTCACGTCTCTAACCAAAACGTGGCCGAAACCCTCTTGACGACAGCTAAGGTCAAGGTCCAGGCTGCAGATGGTAGCCACCATACCATGAGGGTGCTCATTGACCAGGGCTCCCAGACCTCTATTATTACAGAAAATGCTGCACAACGGCTAGGGTTAACCAGGCAGCGGTGTAAAGGAGTCATCTTTGGAGTCGGGTCTAAAGAGAATAACTGTAAAGGGGTTATTCGAATTCAGATATTTTCATTTTATAACGATTTTTCAACCAGCACTGATGCGTTTATAATGAAAAGTCTTATAAATAAGTTACCAAATAATTCATATGAAAAACCATCATGGAAATATCTAGAAAACATTGACTTGGCCGATCCTGAATTTTATATTAGCAAACAAATTGATATTTTACTAGGCGCGGACGTCTATTCTTCTATAATAATGAGCGGTATAATAAAAATGGGTCCAAGCTATCCCGTTGCGCAAGAAACGCAACTGGGATGGATCTTATGCGGTAATGTCCAAACATTTCAGTGCAACGTTGTCATCAACCAAACAGATGAATTGCAAAAATTTTGGGAATTAGAGGACATAACTCAACCACCATCAGACCTCTCAGAGGCCGAGGCCAATTGCGTCAAATATTACCAAGACACAACTACAAGAGACGAAAGCGGGAGATACCATGTGAGATTACCATTTAAACCTAACCATGAGAAACTATTGGGAACATCTAAAGCAATGGCTATCGCTCAGTTTTACCAGTTAGAAAGAAGGTTATCTAAAAATAAATCACTTCATAAAGAATATGCAATGATTATTGACGAATATCGCTTACTCGGTCACATGATTCCATTCGGTGCCGGTAACACGAAACCCGATTGCTACCAGCCGCATCATTGCGTGGGAAAAACCGATTGTGAACCTTATTGCAAGGCAGTTAGAGTCGTTTTTAATGCGTCTGCCAAAACATCAACGGGATTTAGCCTAAATGACCTTATGGAGGTTGGTCCTAATTTACAACAGGATTTACAGTATCTAATCTTAAAGTGGCGAAAATACCCATATGCGTTTATCGCCGACATAGAGAAAATGTTCCGTCAAATCGGCCTACATGAAGATGACCAAAATTACCAAAAAATCATTTGGCGGGACGCCCTTGAGGAACTGCTACAAGAATTAAAATTAACCACAGTCACTTTTGGCAATAAGGCTGCTCCGTTCCTAGCGATGATGACGTTGAAACAGCTGGCGATCGATGAACGACCAAACTACCAGGAAACCAATGCTACCAAAGTCTTAGAGGAGTCGTTCTACATGGATGATTTGCTCCATGGCAGTTACAGTATCCAAGAAGGTCAACTTTTAAAGTCAGACCTCACGAAGCTTTTGAAATCTGGCGGTTTCAATCTTTGTAAATGGAAGTCAAATGCCATTGAATTATCAACTAACCAAGACCAAAATAACCAAGAGCACTTTGAATTCAAGCAGTCCGAAACCACCAAAACTTTAGGCCTTCGCTGGCTGCCGCAAACTGATGTATTCACAATGGATTTTAAGATCAAGTTTGAGGAAACTCCACCGACCAAAAGAAGCTTGCTATCAGATATTTCAAAAATATTTGACCCGCTTGGTTGGCTATCACCACTTACTACCAAATTGAAAATTTTATTCCAAAAGGTTTGGCAATTACAGCTAAACTGGGATGAACAATTACCAAAAGAGATAAATACCGAATGGGCAAAAATAAAGGATGACCTACAAACCGTTGGCCACCTATTCCTACCAAGATGGCTTGGCATGAAAAAACAAGACACCATTGAGCTTCACGGCTTCTGTGACGCTTCCACCAAGGCGTATGCCGCCGTGTTATATTGCAAGATCACCAGAGATGAGACAGCATCAATAGTCTTAGTGGCAGGCAAAGCCAGATTAGTACCAGCAAGCAAATCCATTAGCTTGCCGAAATTGGAACTTTGTGGTGCCCATCTTCTATCTAAGCTGATGCAAAAGGTTAAAGGTTGCTATGAAGATTGCGAAATCAAAACATATGCTTGGATCGATTCAATGGTCGTTCTAGGCTGGCTCAACGGAGAACCTTCTCGATGGAAGCCATTCGTGGCTAATCGTGTGCGTCAAACCATTGAAACCATTCCACCAAAGAATTGGCAATATGTTAAGTCGGAAGAAAACCCGGCTGATTGCGCTAGTCGAGGTCTAACTGCGTCTCAAACCAAAGAACATCAATTGTGGTGGCAAGGGCCACAGTGGCTACTGACATACAGTGACCATTTGCGAAATGAAGAGAAAAAATATACCACAGATCTAGAAGCAAAGAAATGTAGCCAAACCAAGCTAACAAACTTAGTAACACAAGTGCCCGACGACAACATCGTAATGGATCTAATTACAAAATATAGTACACTCACTCGTGCCGTGCGCGTGCTCGCTTGGATAATGCGATTACGCAATAAAAACAAATTACCATATTTAAACAGTTTCGAATTAAATGATGCTAAACAGCTGATCATCAAAACCATGCAGAAAAGAGAGTTTTCTCAAGAGATCACCAAATTAAATAAGGACAACCAGATTGACAGGAGCAGCAGAATTTATAACCTAAATCCCATTTTAGACAAAAACGGTTTGCTCCGTGTCGGTGGCAGGCTAAGGAATGCATGCATCGATGCAAATATGAAACACCCTATCATCATCCCACCAAACCACAGATTAACAGAATTGTTAATCAATAGCGCTCACCAGCAGACTCTTCACGGCGGAGCGAGGTTAACCCTGGCTTATCTCAGACAGAACTACTGGATTATCAGCGGAAATCGTGTAACCAAAAAGTATATCCGTCTGTGTGTACCATGCAGAAGACACGAACCAAGTAAGCACCAACAATTAATGGGTGATCTACCAGAAGCGAGGAGTAATCCTTCCCGCCCCTTCCACCATACAGGCGTTGACTTCACCGGCAGCGTACTTGTCAAAGCTAACAAAGGCCGGGGAGTAAAAACGACGAAAGGATACGTAGCGGTTTTTATCTGTATGGCCACGAAAGCCGTACATTTGGAGCTGGTCTCCGACCTCAGTACTTCTTCATTTCTCGCTGCATTACGACGAATGTCTGCTAGAAGGGGTACTCCACACCATATTTACTCGGACAACGGCACCAACTTCGTGGGTGCGAGCAGAGTTCTAGACCGAGAATTTAAAGATCTGAGGCAGAACGTCTTAAATGAGGAGTTTCTATCAGAAGTCGCGGAGATGGGGATCAACTGGCACTTTAATGCTCCAGCATGGCCTTCCGCAGGCGGCTTATGGGAAAGCGCCGTAAAGAGCCTTAAGCATCATATGAAGAGAGTAGTAGGGGAGCAAAAGCTCACTTTTGAAGAATTCACCACCATTCTGACACAAATTGAAGGTTGCTTAAACTCCCGACCGCTATGTCCCCTAACCGAAGATCCAGATGACTTAGACTTCCTCACACCATCTCATTTCTTGGCAAGCGGACCAAACCTTACCATATTTGAAACTGAGAGAGATGAACGCACCAGATGGCAGCTCACTCAGAAAATCTTTCAAGATATTTGGAAGCGTTGGCAGGCCGAATACTTGACTCTATTATCAGCGCGGTCAAAGTGGCGCCGTCCTCAGGAAAATTTAAAAATCAACGACGTTGTAACTATCCACGATAGTAATTTACCTGCGGGAAAATGGGCCTTGGGCAGAGTGCTCGAGCTTCACCCCGGCAAGGATGGATTAGTTCGGGTCGTAACCTTGAAAACCAAGAATGGTACCATGAAACGTCCTATCGTTAAGCTTTCTGTTCTACCAGTGTCGCAAAACCAAGATGCGATAAAATCAGTACCACATAACCAAAGAGAAACCACACTTGTTGAAACCAAACCAAAATCGGTAAAAATAAATAACCCACCAAAACTAAACTATCTGACTACCATATTACTAACGCTATTCTCTATCCTGTTTATACCCGCTCAAGGTGCATACAATCTATCACCAATGAATAATAACAACAGTATGTTTTATTTTGACAAAACATCTACAATGTACTTGATACGCGATGAATGGAAGCTTATAGCATATTTAGACCTTAAACCATATTGGCAAGGTACTGAATTATTTGATAAATACGTGACGCATCTTACTACCATATGCCACCAATCTCAAATGAAAACACTGTGTGACGTAGTCCTGCTACAACTAAGTCATGGATATGACGAATACAACCACTACAATGCAATGTTACTTAGTCAGCAGTGTCCGGCCCTCAATGCTCATCGCCGGCGCCGCCGTGGCCTTATCAATGGCGTAGGCTACGTAGCCCATTCTTTATTCGGAATATTGGACGAAGAATTTGCCGAACAATATACAAAAGATATTAATCTAATACACTCCAATGAGAAGCATCTTGAGAGTCTATGGCGGAATCAGACATCGATTGTAGAAGCGGAATATAATTGGTTGAAAAAGGCGAAGACTTCAGTTGAAAAACAATATAAGATATTTAACCAACACTTGAACAGTCTCGAAAAAGCAGAAAATAAGATGAAATCCCAATTGCAAGGAATCGTCACTAGCAACGAATTTGCTATGACGTCTTTCATTGCCAATAATATCCTGTTTGAATTACGAAAAGTTCAAGATACATTGCTGGATGCTATAACCAACATTTATTATGGAAATTTTAATGTACATCTATTAAAACCTGAACAGTTACTACAGGAACTGCAACTGATTGCGGGACGCATCCCTAAAGATTTGTCCTTACCATTAGACAATATCTTTAACCAATTGCCTAAACTTTACCATTTACTAAAGGTAAAAGCGAGAATTACCAAGGAATTCTTATTATTCGAAATTAAGATTCCTCTTGTAAGCAGAGATTTATTCGACATTTACAAGATGATACCAATTCCTCAAGAAACCGAAAACTACATGGTCACCCTACTCCCTATCGCCAGTCATGTTGCGATCAACTTACAAAAAGATATATACGTACCAATAAGCGACCGTATACTTCAATCTTGTATCTCGTATGACGTCGATGTACACTTATGCCCACTGCAATCACCACTATACCAATTCAAGACTGAACAGAGCCTGTGTGTTAAGGATGTACTCACACGAGGTTGCAAAACCCTAAAAATTCCATGCGAACATTCTTGGTCTCAGCTTCATAAGATAAATTCTTACTTGTACACCTGTTGCGGAGAGTGTCCTGTAAGAATCATATGTGATCAGCAAATCGCCGCGGAGCGACTTCGTAAGTCCGGCGTCATCACGCTGGGGTATGGTTGCGTCATCAAGGGAGACGCGTTTACTATAACGTCGCATAAGCAATTCTTTAATAATGTAAACATTCAGCCAGTAATTATGGCGCCAGAAATACCTCCTATCAATAACGTGATAAATATCACCATACCTAATACCACCATTGAAATTGAATCTAATGGATTAGAGAAAGATCTGAAGGTTATTGGTGAGGAGATCAAGAAAATGAAGTCCACACCAGGAGTATCAGAGGTCATTTCATATCATGACATCCACCACTACACGGCCATCTACGTGTTCATGGCTATTGCCGTGTCCTGCGCGCTGGGCTGGCTGTGCTGGCGACGGCGCGCGCACCAGCGAGAGCAGCGCTCGCGCTCCTGCAACGCCCTCGACACTTCATACAGTGCTAATGTGCAATGTGTTAGTATAAAAGAGTGCGCGTCTAGTGATCAGTGTAAAAGTGTAAGTGATGATAAGGCTCAAGTGCCTAGTGTCAGTGCGCGTGTTAGCATGGCATCGTTGCCCAATTTTCGCAAACATTTTCAAGCGTCTGACTAACCATTAGAATTAAGGAATATTGTTTTATCATCTTGTAAATCACTTTCATCTCATCTTGCACTTTAAATAATAATAATCTAGAATAAATTAGGTTCACCATGGCTTTTTTATCTGCGCCCGGGAGCATGTACGATCTTTGAACGTACAGCAAGAAAGTATGTCGCGTGTCAGCATTTTGACCCGACTCGCATATTCTAATTCGTGGCGTAATTTTAATTTCCTTTTATTCATTTATTTTGTACTTAGTGTTTTTACGATTATCATACCAATCAGACGTATTCACTCACACCATTTACCATTTAGTCTAGCTCTCTTTCCTTGTTATCGTCTAATAAACTCTTAGTCATTCTTACCAGTGATTTTATATTCACCAACCCTTTCTATAAGTGTACGAACCGTACATTTACAGACGATAATAAAAAAAAAAAAAAAAAGGCCTAGCCTAGTATCGGGGGCCCGGGTCCTTGAGTTGGCAGGAGAGGACGTTAGCCGTGGCCCTGGGTGGAGCGGCTCTCTCGCTGCCGACCATCATGCAAAAGATGGTCGACAGCGAGATGGCGTGGGAGGCGATGGCCTCCTTCTGCGAAGTGGTGATGTCGCAGAAGGAGGCTGCGGAGCGGGAGAGGGAGCGGGATCCGCTCTCTCTCCGGCTACGCCGTTGGCGCAGCGGGCGGGCCAGGAGGGCCCGTCAGGCAGCGCCCGGGGGGTCTTAGGCGGCGGGGGCAGGGGGCCCCTTCCGTCTCGCCATGGACCCCCCCCGAAGTCGGCCAGTTACGCCATGGCCGCACATAGAGGTAGGGGGGGCGCTGCAAAATGCGCCTTCCTGAGGAGGTCTCCCCGGTTCCGATCCAGGGAACGTTGGCCGCGGGCGGGGTACCAGAAGCTACAAACCCGGGCACTGGTGCCTCTCCCCTTTTCAACAGCGGTGGGCGTCGTCTGAAGTTTTTTAGTGGGTAGGACTGCGGTGGTCGCGTCTGCTGCAGTGAGCCCCACACCCCCTCCCGGTCTCCCCCTTTTGGCCGGGAGACAGTGCGTAAGCAGCATTTTTTTACAGACGATAATAAAAAAAAAAAAAAAAAAAGGCCTAGCCTAGTATGGGGGTTTTATTATGTGTGTATTGGCTATTGGAAGTTAAGTATTATATTTACTTATTTGGTTGTGTCAGCTGTTAGTCCCCCCCAATAAAATATGATCCTTTAGTAAAAAGTTTTATAATTCATAACCTATTATATTATATAGCACTTGAAAACGTCAAAAAAAAATATAAATTAAAAAAAACTAAAAATTACTACAATGAAATCACGATGCTTAGATTCACTTACATGCAAAAAAATTAAAAATTATGTGTAGGTAAGTGAATCTAAGTGCCAGTTCCGAGCCACCGCTCTATGAGAAGAACTGACAAGAATCTCACAGGCTATGCTCTTTGAAATTATCAATCAAGTATATCAATACAAAACACACACATTGAATATTTGAAGATATTGAAAGGGTCCCCAGAAGCCGTAACCACTAAGTAGCACTAAGGGAACCTTCCATCACAGTCAAGTAAGTGTGCATTGTAAAACTGAGCTGAGCCTGTACAATAGGGGATGGTCACGACAATGATCTGGTTAACTTTTTATTCTGATTTACACAATTACAAGTTCAAAATGTTAAACCCAAGCTTGTTTATTAGACAAGTAATCATTTACAGCATGATACCCCTTTCGAAGAAATTGTTTATTAACTACAGTTTTGACTTCTTGGCGGGAAAGTGAAGCGTCATGTCTGCAGTTTTGTTTTATTTTCTAAAATTTATGATATTTTTAAAAATTAATGTGTAATAACGGTGAATTATTAACCGTTAAGTGTTTGTGAACATACACGAGTGTTGGTAAATCAAACAAAACGGTGCAACATCACTTTTAAAATTTTCTGTCAAGGAGTCTATGTGAGATCTCAGTATAGTCCCACATCTTTACTGAGGACTCAAGGGGCTTAGAGGAGGTATCTCATTTACCATTTATCATCTTTATCACTACTCATTCTCATTTACTATGAATTATATATTATTAATATATCACTTACTTGACACTGGCTAAATGTGCTAGACGCACGAAGCCATTATTTAAAATAAAGAAAGAAACTACAGTTTTAAAAGTTTACTCCCTTGTATACTCACTGTTTAGTGTTCTGCGGAGTGTAAACGTTGAGCCGGAGACAGTCCTCGTGCACATAGTAGTCGGGGCTGATGACAGGCTGCGGGCAGGCCGGGCCCTCCGCACTCGCGTTCACTTCGCTCAAGTATTGAAGTATGGGCTTCGGAGGCTGTCAAGTATAACCATACGAGCAACTGATGGATTAAACATATCTTTGTAACTCCCGCGCTACTATAATTTTCCGAAAAATCGAGAAACTATTCAACACGACACGTGTTTCACGCTTACACTGGGCATCTTCAACGAGAGACTTGACTCTTGTTTCAGCGCTGGTCGTGCAGACATCGTTGTTCTGAGGCTCCTATCTTACCTGAAGATGCCCTGTGTAAGGGCGAAACACGTGTCGTGTTGAATAGTTTCTCGATTCTTTGAGAAATTATAGTAGCGCGGGAATTGTTACAAAGATATTTTGAATCCATCACTTGCTTACAATGGATTTCCGCAAAGTAACGCCTGAATCAATATATTATGTATAACCATACGATTAAAAAAATCATTCAGATTCATATATCAGCGTCAATCAAGCGTGTTTTTATTCCGAAGTACTAGTGACCGTAATTTTTATCTAAGGGCACTTCACTGTCTATGAGAATAAGTTGGCAAGAAATTCGATTTAATATTAAAGACATCAAGGTCTTAATAAAAATGATTAGTACGCAAGCTTATTAAATAGTTATAGGGTTGCTAAAGTCTGCTAAAGGAAGAGAAAGTTCTTGTACTTATAGCTAACCGTGGCCCTGGTGCCTCACTATCGGTCGGTGTACCTTTTTCGCACAATCCCACAACCCCGGCAGCCTTGCAATATATGTTTGCACGTTCTACCTACTAATATTTCGTTTGATCAGAATTCGTCTATTCAAAACAGTATCTTCCGTTGTCTGCTTATTTTGAAGGTAGATGGGGCTGTGTGAACTGTCTATATGTGGCATAAAGCCCTTCCGTGCTTCGGAGGGCACGTTAAACAATTGGTTCTAGTGTTCAGTTTAATGTGGTAGTCGTTAAGTCTGTCTGGCTTCCAGTAATCCGCACTGGGACTGCATAGTAGAGTATGACATAACTCCCTTTCAATTTGGTTTGTGAGGGAAGGCTCTTGCTCAGTAGTGGGATGATGGAAAACATGGATAGTGCCTGATACGGTCTACACATTGGTCCTAGAGCAGCCGTTTTTATTACAAAGCTGGCTTATAGTTCAACAAGTACCTGGAACCGCAGTTCCCCGGTGGGAGGCTCTGCGTACCGGATACCGCGGAACCCTCTCAGCGTGCGTCCGCGCCTGGTTTCCATCCAGCTGCCCCGGATGGAGCCTGACGGAGTCTGCACCACTGGCGGTTCTTTGGGAGCCGCTTCTGGAACAACATTTGCTCATATTATAAATGCTAATAATCGCTCGTAGTTTAGATTAGATTAGTGTATTAATGGCGTAAATTAATAAAAATATTTTGTTAAAAAACAACTACTTCCAAACAATATCGTTTGTTTGTTCAGTAATTATTCAACAACAGCATTTGTTAAATTTATCAATTTGTCAAATTTATAAATCTATACTTAAGCAGATTGTTGGCACTAAGGTAATATTATAACTAACCTGTAACTACATTAGCTAGATCTACAAAGAGAACTACTTAATTCAAAAGTCATAAGTTTAATTCCCCTTCAAGGATTTTTTTTTGTCTTGGCTTACTTTGGAGCTTCAGATATAGATGTGTAAAATATCTAAGGAATTAACATTCATATTTTAATTCTGAAATAATAGCTAAAAATAAAACTTAACCAACCATTGCTACCTCTTTTATGGCCCCCCCAGACCGCACCGACACACACAAACAGTAAGGCCACACGGCACCACATCGCGGGAACACAAGATCCACACTGAAGCCTGGTAATGCGGTTTTCCTTATATACACCAATAAAGGTGAGTATAGCCTACCACATTTACTTGTAACAGAACAACTAGCCGCTCTATGATATGTTCTAGAATATCATCCTTTTACGAACTAAACGTCGAGCACGCTCGCCTCTTTGTTATAAACCAACAAGCATATTGGTGAAACATTGCGTCGAGCGTATTGGTGTAACATTTCGTCGAGCCACGAGTGCGGGCGATGCGCGGTTGCGGGGTAACGCGGAGGGAGAGGGGCGAAAGACGCAAGCGGTCCGTATTTACCCGTAACATAACGCCGAGCATTCGCAGGAACGTTACATTACATGAAAATGCTTTGGAAACTAAGCTTTTGCCTATATTGTACCATTCGTAAGAACGTTACATTACACAGAAATGCTCCAGAAAATGTTGTAGTCTATACTCACCTTAAGATGTGTTAATCATCAGTCTACGTGAATAAGCTATTTGACGTGAAGAGTAGTTGGTCCAAGTTAAGTAATTAGCATATAGATAGCTTTTTTACCCTTATGCCTACATCTTGGTGATATTTTATTTCAAAATTTATTTAATTAAAGGGAACTGCCTTCTTAATATCTACGCCAAAGATGTTTAGCCGTGGCAGACGGGACCAATAACTTAACGTGTTTTCCGAGGCACGGAGCAAGCGATAATTACGCACATAACTTCGGAAAGTACGTACGAAGTACATAGGTACGCGACTTGGGTTTGAACCCGAGACCGTCTGAATTTTAAGTCAATGGGTCTCGGCACTGGGCTATGGAACGATATGACTCAGTGTGTATATATAGCTGATGTGATCAGAAATAACTTAGACTATTATTTGGTTATTATTCGATAAGAGAAATCATATCGCATGATGGGCAGCAGCGTCATCCTGCGTACTGGCTGGAACTGCGAGCACCAACCCGACAGCCCAGCGTGCTGATTATGCAAATACTGCAATGCAAAATATAATGTAATCTATTGGGGAGGCCAATGTTCAGCAGTGGAATGTATAAGGCTGACATGATGATGATTTTGATGAGACTACTATTTGACCTAAAAATATAAGTACCAGTACAGGTCACTCTTAAAAGTCGCGGATTGCAAATTGCACATATTCAAGGAACACAAAAAGAAAACCCTTATTTTATCATCAGAATATAGTGTGTTTGGATATAGAAAAAGACTTTTTAATTGACTGAAGGAATTGTATTCAGTAATAAACCGCACTTCTCGTAGTGAAAGCTTTGGGATTTAGAATTATTAAGAAAATAATAAATATATAAGATTACTATATGTCTGCGTTTAAGCCCATGTTTTGTTGAATGTCCCTATCCATGCACTGTCTCATAGAGTATAGGAATCCTTTTTTTTTTTGATTTACGTCGTTAACAAAATGCGTTTACGACTGTCTCCCGGCCAAAGGGGGACCGAGAGAGGTGTGAGGGACTCGACACCGGCAGACATGACCGCCAGCAGTAATACCCACTAAAAATCTTCCGACGACGCCCGCCGCTTGTTGAGAAAGAGGCGGGGGCCAGTACCTGGGTTGCAGCTCTGACACCCCGGCCGCGGCCAACGTCCCCCGGACCAAAACCGGGAGGACCTCCTCAAAAGGCGCAATGGACGCGCCCCTCTTACCTCCTTGTGCGAGCATAGCGTGTGTGGCCGACTTTTCGGAAGGGCCATGGTTAGACAGCAGAGGCCCCCTGCCCCCGCTGCCTAAAACCCTCCTGGCGATGCATGAAGGGCCCTCCTGGCCCGCCCGCTGCGCCCTCCACAGGTCCCTCTTAGTTTCCCCCCCGGTAGTCAGTACTAAGAGCACCCAGAGTCGCCAATCTCTGGGTGTTACCTTTTCCCCAGCGCCCTCTGCGTTCTACCGGGAGGTACTTAGCCCCCCACCACACAAGGTGGAGACCAGTCGGGGGGGAGAGTATAGAGATCCTACTAAGACCTAAGGAGCCCAAGCCAACCTCACCTGCAAGTGGTGCACTTGCCGATCAACGGACGAGACTCTAAGAACATAACAATGCCCGGTAAGCGGCAATAGGCTCGCCACCTATTACGTGGGACTATATAATTGGCAAAGTGTACACCTATAATAAGCCTCTGCTTACCCCTTCGGGGAAACAGCCGTGATTGTATGTATGTTTGTCTCATAGAGATGATGTTTGAACGTAACGTCATTTAAGGAAAACGCTAGGAAAGAGATGAACAAAGAGTTATCCTGTGATTGTCATTCAACAATATTAAATTGAAGCAAATAAATTTAAAATATCTTATTCTTAGAAAATCGTACGTGCCGTAGATTAAGCTGGCACTTTTATCTGTAGCGCAGACATAATTGACACTTGTCTACTTCCAACAATTAAAAAAGAAAGAAAGATACGACATATGCAGGCAGCTCTTTCAAAATTTTGCTGTACATTTTCTTTTATATTTCGCTGCCCCATTGATATATTTGTCAGGTAGTATATGTGCCTTACATGACGTGAAGCCAGAGCACCACCTTTGCGATCGCATTGTTTACATCGCCTGAATGCTGCTGTCCCTTTCATTTTAAAATTATAATGTGTCATTAGCAAAAATGGCGTGGAGGTTAATATGCTCTCCGCTCCTGAGGTCGTAGGTTCGATTCCCACTCTGGACAAAAAATGTTGTGTATGAATGTGAATATTTGTTCAGGTCTGGGTGTTTTCTAAGTAAATTAAGTATGTATTTGCAAAAAAAAAGTATTTAAGAATGTTTATCCGTTGTTTAGTGTTGAGTAGCGTTGTTTTGAAGACTTCTTTACTAATATTCCAGTGTCTACTACAAAAACTTTAAATTCCTCGCCTACTTTAGCGGAGGCTATTTTAAGAGATAATGTTAACATTTGTACAGAAGAGTTTATGTTTAATCATGTAACACCCATAGATATAATTAAGACATTTAATACTCTTAATGTTAAAAAGACTGCAGACCTCTGGGGCAATTCCATCGTAGTTACCAAGCCTATCATTGTTTCGGTGGCGCACAGTTTAGCTATAATATTTAATAAATGTATAGATTGCGGCACGTTTCCAGATTTAATGAAAAATAGTAAAATCATTCCACTATTTAAATCGGGCAGTACAGCAGACCCAACTAATTTTAGACCTATTTCAGTGCTGCCTACTTTTAGTAAAATTTTTGAAAAACTTATTTACAGCCAAATGTTAAGATTTTTTAATAAAAATGGCCTAATGCATTCAAAACAATTTGGATTCACTAAGGGTCGCTCCACAACCGATGCAGGTGTTGAGCTTTTGAAACATATTTTTGATGCTTGGGAAGATTCTTTGGACGCTTTAGGTATTTTTTGCGATCTGTCCAAAGCTTTTGATTGTGTTCCTCATGAAACATTGATAAAAAAATTAGATTATTATGGAATAAGAGGCTCCGCATTGGATCTTCTTACTTCTTACTTAAGTAATAGGATTCAAAGGGTTGAAGTTAATGGAAAGCGATCTCAGGGTTCTGTAGTAAAAATGGGGGTACCGCAGGGCTCGATTCTCAGTTTTTGTTTTTAATTTATATTAATGATTTGCCACATTTGGTAAAGGAAAATCACGAGATAGTATTGTTTGCTGATGATACATCATTATTATTTAAAATAAAGCGATATCAGAACCCAGACGATGTAAACAATGCGATCTCAAAGGTGGTGCACTGGTTTGACGTTAACAATTTATTATTAAATGGGGCTAAAACGAAATGCATTAAATTCGTGACGCCTAACGTCAGACAAGTAAACACCACTATTAAAATAAAGGAAGATGAGTTGACCCTTGTGGATACCACCAAATTTTTGGGTGTTATATTAGATTCTAAGTTACAGTGGGGCCCACATATTGGTGAATTGTCGAATAGACTCAGCTCTGCTGCATACGCGGTAAAGAAAATTCGCCAATTAACAGACGTTGAAACAGCTAGGCTTGTTTATCATTGCTATTTTCATAGTGTTATGTCGTATGGTATTCTTCTGTGGGGTTGTGCCGCAGATATTCAAAATATTTTTGTACTGCAGAAGAGGGCCATACGAGCAATTTATAATCTACCATGTAGACATTCACTAAGGGATAAATTTAAAGAAATTGGTATTTTGACAGTGGCGGGTCAGTTTGTTTATGAAAACCTAGTATATGTATACAAAAATTTTGATAAATTGAGTAAGAAAAGTGATATACATAACCTAAACACAAGAAATAAGCATAAACTAGTTGTACCTGCCACTAGGCTCCAAAAAATTAACAAATCTTTTAAAGGTCAATGTGTGCGATTCTATAATAAAATCCCAAGCAATATACAGCAATTAAGCCTAAATAAATTTAAATTAACAATAAAACGCAAGCTGTCTTCAAAGGGATATTATTCTATTAAAGACTATATGGCTGATAAAAATGCTTGGGATTAAACCGCCGTTTCATACAGGCTATTCTAATATGAATGACTTAAAGCATGAATATTGTTATATTATGTTGCATTGTATAGCGTCACAGACAAATGAAGATTGTTACTAACCAATCGATAATTTAAAAGAGCATAGCCTGTGAGTTTCTTGCCAGTTCTTCTTACAGAGCGGTGGCTCGGAACTGGCACTTAGATTCGCTTGCACTTAAATGTTTTTTGTTTTTTTAAATTATTTGGTAGCAAGTGAATCTAAGCTTCGTGATTTTAGTATAGTTATATTTTATTTGTTTTTGTTATTTTTTTATAATTTTGACGTTTTCAAGTACTATGTAATAGTTTATGAAATAAAGTATTTTGACTTTGACTTTGACTTTAGTATCCATAAAACAAGTTCTTAATAATACTTATCTTGGAACTAAATAATTGGTGTAATTGTTAGAAATTATTTATAGAGTTATATAGGCCCTCAGACAGTTAATAAGTGGTAGTGTTTCATTTAATTGTTAATAAGACATTCCACCAAATGTAAAAAAATATATCGCATATACACGTATCAAAATTGGATGCTCTACCATCTCAATTACAGACAAGTTAAACGAAACAAATCTATAAGGAAAATGTTGTAGAAACTGTTTGTAGCGCGGGGAAGTCCAACCAACGTGGGTTTGTTTACAAAATACTATGACGACCGATATGGCGTGGAGGCGAGTATACCCGCACTCCACTCCTGAGGTCGTGGGTTCGATTCCCACACAGGACAAATATTTGTGTGTATTAATATGAATATATGTTCTGGTCTGGGTGTTTTCCTATGTATATTAAGTATGTATTTACAAAAAAAAAGTATTTATGTATGTTTATCCGTTATTTAGTATCCATAACACAAGTTCTTAATGATACTTATCTTGGGACTAAATAATTGGTGTAAGTGTCAGAAATATTATTATATTATTATTATTATTACTATGCCTACTATATGTAAGTGTACGATAGTGCCCTCAGCATTCTTACTAAACTAGAGATAGATTCTATTTTATCACTTTAATGAATAGTGCTATTATTTATATTCTTTTTATGTTTTTAGGCAATTAATATGTCGTCTCCGTAGACCGACAGAGAGAAAACTCAGTAAATAGGTCTCGGCTCTAGCAATCATAACCGTAAGCGGCAATAGGCTGGCCACCTATAACGTGGAAGTGGAACCAATATTAGAACTGACGAAACAGACGTCAGAGTTTGATTTAATCATTAAATTGGCTAGATTATGATATGCCTTTTTTTTTTATCGTCGGTAAAAAAATGCTGTTTACGCACTGTCTCCCGGCCAATGGGGGGACCGGGAGGGGGTGTGGGGCTCACTGCGGCCGACGCGACCACCGCAGTCCTACCCACTAAAAAAACTTCCGACGACGCCCACCGCTGTTGAAAAAGGGGCAGGGGGCCAGTGCCTAGATTATGATATGCCTGGGATTTTATAAAATGCCGCTTTTTGTGGATCTAATTTTCTCTTTATATTAACTTTATGATAACCCTTAGAAAACAGGACTATACTTTATTATAGTTTTGACGTGACTTGATCAGTCATTGATACGATATTTAGGAACTGTTCTCAATTAAATTCTGAACATATATAATAAAATCAATCTACATATAAAATGTCCTGAACATATAGATACTTCCCGAGTAGGTACCTGTACCTGTCTACACACTGTCCTGAGAATTAAGAGAACTGCCTAGAACTCAAATCACATCGCGTCAGGTCATAAATGAAAAAAAATGTAATAAAATGTCCGTATTTGACTTTAACAGTCGCTAAATTACATATATGCTTTATCTACAGTTTCATTCTGTGGCATACAAGTACTGTTTGTGGCAGACACGTCTTCATCTTCGTATGACGACATTAATTTGACTTTGCCTAAGCACCATGTTCGTATGAGGATTCCAGTTTTAACTACAAGTATAATAGGCTGACCAATGAAGCATGGAGGTCAAACAAGTGCAGTTCACCTGTAGTTTTCTCCCCAGATAGTTGCTTCCAGAGTAATAAAGAGTACTTAGTAGTAGAACTGTTTATTATTAGCATATCACTATTGAACAGTTGGTCTAAACTAAACCAATAGGAAAAACTCAATATTTTTCTCAAATAATACCCTGTAACATCCATTTGCTCTCATTTTGCATATGGATAAGACCTATAACGTGAAATAAGCACGGTATAAAGCGCATCCACTCATGACGGCCTGCTAAAATGCCGTTTCACGCCCCGCTTAAAAGACCCGGGATCATAGGAAATAGGAAACACATGAGCCGGCAGCGAATTCCAGAGCTTAGTGGTCTTGCTCAGAAACGACCTCCCAAATTTCTTGGTTCGAGTGCTGATATTCTGCACAGTATGAGGATGGTTTCGAAGACCAGCACGTGTTGTTCGGGAGAGGAAAGGAGAGGGCGGGATGAGATCGAAAAGCTCCTCAGAACACTCGCCGTAGTAGTTCCGGTGCTGAGAGATGCAATGTCTCTACGCAGCTGTAGATCCTCGAGTGAGGCTGTTACCTCAGTATGTATATGACGATATTCATTGAAGTGGTATGGACGTTTTCTTTGGATATAGTTAGAGTATCCGTGACTTATCTTTGTTCTGTGGTACCGGGGACGGTGGATGTCGCTGACTTTCAGAAGCCCAACAAGGCGTTCCCGCGCCCACTGTCCAACAGGGCGGCTGAAGGGTTTCCAGATGGATTTCGTGCATCAATTGCATATAAAAAAATTCATCAAAAATAATTAATAAAGAAATTGGCATAAGTAACCAAACGGTCGCTTCGGTATTTAATCCACTAATTACCTGGAGTAATTAAAAAATATTTGCGATTAATAACTTAGAAGTAAAATGGCCGAAAAAAGACGAGACGCAACTTTACATGTGTTATTGAGAAACTATAAAGGGTGGGTGCCCTTTGGTTCGCCTAAAATTGTTTGTCCTAATATGGTTTGGCCAAACCGTTTTGGCCTAAACTTAAAACGTACAATTATTGTTTTGCCTAAAAATAGTTTTGCCACCATTATAGTTTGGCCTAAGAATTGAAAGGCCTAATTTTAGAATGTCTAATGTAAAATAGCCTAAACTATATTGGCATAAGTTTATTTTGGCATAACGATTATTTCGCAAATTTATAAAAGCTCTTATTTAAGCATATCTAAAATGAAATGTGCCAATAATGTATTGGAATAAAAGCATAAAATTTAATTGAGAAAATAAATTGACAGAAGCGAATCGCTGCAAACCCGACTCCACGTAGTCTTGTCTGCCCTACCCTAGAGTGCAATATAAGCCCGCGTAGGCGCGGAGGGGCGAGGCGGCCCGCGAGCTAAGGAGCAGGTGCAAGCCGAAGACTCGGTGGTGAGCGAAAACCATCTGCGACGAAAAGCTCGCGTGGGACCGCCGGAGTCCCGCAGCGCCGAAGCCGTGACGGAAACTATGCATGCTGCATGCCTGCTTGCACGCTTACATGCTGCATGACTGCACGCATGTTGCATGTCTGCATGCATGATGCATGCCTGCTTGCATGCTGCATGTTTGCATAAAAATGAGTAGGCGTTTTGTACTTTATGATTTTTAATTTTGTGCGAATTAATATTTAGGAATTGTAAACTTTAGGGATAAAGAATTGTTCTGCCAAATGACGCATTTGGTAAATGACAATGTGGCGATAAAAAGTTAGGCGAAGTGAAATTAGGGCAAACACGATTCTGAAGAGTAAAATTAGGCGAAAAAATTTACGCTTTTCATTTGGGTGCCATTACAAATTAGGCGTACAAAAAATTAGGCGATCCGATAGGGACCCATAAAGGGTTCTTTTATTTTTAACCACACGTTCTCATGTATTATAATATTATCCTACTAATATTATAAACGTGAAAGTTTGTATGTGTGGATGGATGTTTGTTACTCTTTCACGCAAAAACTACTGGAGCGATTGTGATGAAACTTTGTACGTGTATAGCTGCAGTCCTGGACTAACATATAGGATACTCTTTATCCCGATATTTCCACGGGAACGGGGACCACGCGGGTAAAACCGCAGGGCGCTGCTAGTTATGATATATTTTTATTCCTATTTTTTATATTTTTTCAGTAGAAGATGACAAAGAACAAACAAATTAAAAAAGCCCAATTTAGCGATCTCTCATAACTCCCCACCATATTAAGTTATTTTGTTAATAAGTACTTAAGTAACTTCATCTGTAGTCTAATACTTAAAGTACAAGATCTGGTTAGTTTGTCACTATGAGCTCTGTGTGAGATTTCCGATACTTTTTATTTCACTTTTATATGTAATGTTTTTGACGACCTATATGGCGTGGAGGTCTGTATACCTACACTTCACTCCAGAGGTCGCGGGTTCGATTCCCACACAGGACAAATCGATGTGTGCATGAACATGAATATTTGTTCTGGTCTGAGTGTTTTCCTATGTATATTGAAATGAAATAAATATTTATTTAGACATAAATACATATACACAAAAAACAGAAATCATAACAGTTAACAATTTTTACACATAAGTTTAAATATAATATTTAAGTATGTTTATCCGTTGTTTAGTATCCATAACACAAGTTCTTAATGATACTTATCTTGGAACTTATAGTGGAGTGATTGTAAGAGGATATTTATTTTTCTTCTTTAATATGGACTTACTTGTTTAGGTTATTACAGTCATTAGCCAGTGTCAAGTAATTTGGTAAGGTAAGTGATTTGGGTATGCAGAGTTTTGGTCAAAGTTAAGTCAAGTCCGTCACAGTCAAGTCATTACAGCATGGGGCTTTTCAAGAAGGGCGTTAAACGGTTTTAAGGTTAAACAACGCTTTAGTGATGCCCTGGTGACCACATACCATCAGGTGGACGACATGATTAAGCAGGCTTCGAGATGGAGCACGCAGGCAGGCCAAGAGGGTCTGAGGCGGTGGCAGGGGGCCCTTACTGCCAAACTATAGACCCTCCGCGAAATCGGCTACGCATGCCATGGTTTCACTAGGAGATAGGGGACGCGTCTACTGCGCCTCTCTGAGGTGGTCATCCCAGTTCTGACCCGGGGGACGTTGACCGCGGCCGGGGTGCCAAACGCTACAACCCAGGCATTGTCTCTGTGGATTCGTCGAAAATTTTAGGTGGTTAGGAATGCTGCCGGCCGCGCTACCACAGTAAGCCTCACACTCCCCTCTCGGTCCCCCTATTAGCCGGGAGGCAGTGAATAAATGCAATTTGTTAATAAAAAAACTAAAATAAAATGATTCCTTAGTAATGAAGTGGAGTTTACAGAAGCTCAACTTCTATTGTGTTTTAAAATCAATTCGTACATAAATACAAAGCACACAATAATACGTTATGTTGGCATTTAGAAGCAAAATGAAAAAAATCAAAATGTAATCTTTGTGAACTAAATCTCGACCTAGAATAGGTATTATATTGTGTTTTATAAAATAAGTATAATATAAATATTTCTGACACTTACACCAATTATTTAGTTCCAAAATAAGTATCATTAAGAACTTGTGTTGTGGATACTATATAACGGATAAACATACATACATACTTTTTTTTTTTGTAAATACATACTTAATATACATAGGAAAACACCCAGACCAGAACAAATATTCATATTTATACACACAAATATTTGTCCTGTGTGGGAATCGAACCCACGACCTCAGGAGTGGAGTGCGGGTATACTCGCCACCACGCCATATCGGTCGTCAAATTGTTTTATAATCCGTCAAACCAAAATTGGTGGTGACTACCCCTTCGAGAATACAGGCGTGATTTATTTGAACTAGTAATATGTATGTTCTCAAACTCAAACTTTAATCCCTCTTTTTCTGTGTAAGCATTTACCTAAACCAGTACGTATGATTAAAAAAGATGTGTCCTTTCTGCTTGTTATAGTGACTACATTTTTGTTACATACCGATTATATATATAAGGGTTCTGAATGAATGAATGAATGAACACTTTATTGTACACTAAATATAAAAAAAGTAATCAAATCACATAAACAAATATATTTTATGGTACAATGGGCGGCCTTATTGATATTTTCTGGTATTTTCTACACTTGTTATTCCCGATTCGTATTTGTTATTCCCTGTTTTTTGTTATATTAGTCGTATCCAGCTGACATTTACAACAAATGGGGCCTAGTTTAAACCAGCGTCGGCTTTAAACACAGACTCACGCTGAACTTGATTATATAGTTTTAAGGATTTTTTGCTTTATACAGGGTGCCTACCGCCGAATTCGATTGATTACCGGTAATCCATCTAGATCAAACTTTGTTTACGTTCATTAATCTGCCGACAGCCACCTCTCATTCATGACCTTCAGTCGGTGACAGACCAATAGGTAAATGAAGAACGCCATTTTATTTCGATTTGCATGAGTTCGGCGGTACGACAGAATCAATTCGAAATCCATTTTGCCTTATAATCGATTGCCATCGAACTCGGCGGTAGGCCCCCTGATCTTTTCTGCAGCTATGTAATTGTGTACTTAAGTTTGACTTTGTTTTTAATTTATGTGGAATCATCATTATCACCCTAGCATAGGGTCCAGGTTGCTCTGGAATTAAACTTAGTCCTAGGGTCTGTCATGTTATAATCTAAGTGGAGTATGAGTCTCAAATAGTGGTGTTGGCTAGTGGAGACAGTTCCGGCGTTACTTCAAAGTTTAGTGGGCCACTCGAGGCACGCGCCGGAACAAGCCTACATCTATGGAGCTGTTAATACCGCCCGTGTTGACTTTAACATCCTATTAATTTATCTGGTACTAATATTATACACCCAAAACTTACTATGTCGGTCTAATAACTGACGACCGATATGGCGTGGTGTCGAGTATACCCGTTCTCCGCTCCTAAGGTCGTGGGTTCGATTCCCACGCAGGACAAATCTTTGTTTTCCTATGTACATGAAGTATATATTTACAAAAAAAAAGTATTTATGCATGTTTATCCGTTATTTAGTATCCATAACATAAGTAAGTTCTTAATGATACTTATCTTGGAACTACATAATTGGTGTAATAGTCAGAAAAATAAATAAATAAAAACTTTTAAACGATGTTAATTAAATGACATTTTATATGGACAAACAAACATAGTTTTAATTTATGTTATCGCTTCTAAAAGGTGTGAAAATGGAGGCTACTGGTTGTATAAAGAGCTAATCAATTTAACAATCAAGGAATATAATACATATTGAATATTATATTTATATTGTTATAAAATATAATATTATATTGTTATATTTACATTTTGTAAGAAATAAAGATAGTATCGCGGACAAATCGGGAGGCAAAATTTATAACATTGATTAATATGTAAATGGCAAATGAGAGCTAAGTTAAAATGTGGGCCGATGCTTAAATAAAATTATTAGTAAACTATATAATTTCGTTTTACTACTTCCTCGTTCTATTGTTAATAAAAACAGATTTTAATAAATTAACAAATATTTGTGTTAAATAGTTGTTAATATATAACAAATGGAATGGAGCATAGCCTGTGAGTTTCTTGCTAGTTCTTCTTACAGAGCGGTGGCTCGGAACTGGCACTTAGATTCACTTACACTTAAATATTTTTTGTTTGTGTAATTGTTTGGTTGCAAGTGAATCTAAGCTTCGTGATTTTAGTATAATTATATTTTAATTTTTTTATAATTTTGACGTTTTCAAGTACTATGTAATAGTTTATGAAATAAAACGATTTTTTGATTTTGATTTTTTTGATTTTTAATGTAAGGCACGTAGTCGAATTAATGTAACACACACACAGTTTAAAGTTTAGGAAGAGGAAAGAGGCAGCACAATGAACCGACCATTTCATACGGTATTCATAATAGTACAAAATATTTAATTACTTATCAGTCCCCGGTCCTAACTTCACACCAGAGCCCCGATTACAAATGCTCTAAGCACACATTATGCTACAGCATCACTGTTCACACATTGCTATAAATCTTATTTTAGTGTGAAGCAGTGGCCAGGTACGTTTATTATTCTGTAGAATTGTAATGTATAGCGTGTAGATATTAGATTATAGAATCATTTTATTTTACAGCTCCTATTGGCTTCATTAACATCAAAATGTCAAAAATTACAGTTTCTTAATTTATATATTTTTTTTTTGGTAAAAATACAGGAAAATTTCAAAAAATCCTTCCAGCGGCTCTTTTAATTAGGAGTGCTTTAAGATAGAGAATTCTGACAGTAGTCGAACTCAAAATCATTTATTGAAGTTTGGCTCAATAAAGTTCTAATGAAGTTTAAACTTAAAAACAAATGCACCCATTCACTGCGAGCGGGAGCTTGATCGTAAAAGAACAGGCAAGAAAATCGTCAAAGTTGGTTTTCTCTCACGCCACCAGTTACAACAAAATGAACTTAATATTATAACAATTTGATAAGTCTACAAAAGCTTGTGTTCTGCAGTTACAAGACATAAAGTAAATAAATAGAAGCATTGCCATTGGTCATCATTATCGGCAAGTAACTTATTTCGGGAGGGCATGGTCTCATAAACAAATGTAAGGAGGATGCAACTTCTTGCCACGCAAACAATTTTCGGAGGCAAGTGTGAGAATTTTTCAATTACCACTAAAGTGATAACCGGGACCAACGATTTCAAACGGTGCCTTCAAATGTCACGCAAATGGTTTCACATCTAATATGCTCTGCTTAATTTCGGTGATCGGTGAATAATAGCAACGAGCGCATGAAATTTATTACTTAATTTATTTAAAGGTTTAATACGATATGCTATTATTATGCAGACGTTTTAAACGTAAGATAAATTCAATTCAAAATAATATTTATCAAAGTTTAAACAAGATAAAATATGTATAAGAATTTGGTATTGTAACATAAAGTTCATAATAAAACAAGTAGATTTATGTGAAATATTTAAAAAAAGAAAAATTATCATATTAAAATTTACTATATAAAATTTAAAACTCATTAAGCTTAACTTGATTTTAATACTAAAATTTGTAAAAAAAGGTTGACCGTAAACATTAATTCCGCACCGTTAACTTTAATTTTAACTTTTGACCATATTTCACGTTATGTCTTGTGATAAATGAGTGCCCAATTAAGAGTACAGGTTTTTACTGTAAATACGGCAGTGTGGAGGCAGCTCTGTGTAATGTCCTCTCATCGAATCGTCACGAAGTCCCGTTGCTTTCCAGACCGCTATGCCAGTCGAGCACCACAACGTAGGCTGCACGCGACGCGCACCGTAGCCTAAAAGTAAAATTTAAAAAAGTAGCGCTCCTAAACTAAAAGCGCGCCATTTAACTAGAAAGTTTGAAAATTTTTTCAGCTTTGATTTTTTTACATTTTGTTTTGTCAAATGGTCCGGTGATTGTGTTTTTTTGAGTTTCATTTTGTGCGTGTTTAAGTAATAGCTTTTCGAAGCTATGGCTAGAAGATTGTTTTTGTTTTTGGTAAGTAATTACTTGAAAACACTTCTCTTAAATTTCTTGTAATTTTAAATGTTTAACTCAAAAATATTTAAACCTTTTATATTTAATATTTAAATATTTACCTTTTAATATAAATCTCAACTTTTTGTATTTATTTTAAATTACAAATACTAAATGTGTCAGATACAAAATGATTATATTCTGTAGGGAATGGATTCTAGCATAAAATAATAGAAATGAAAGATCTGGTTTTCTAAGCAGCATCTTTCTTTATATGTGAAAACGCATGAATGTATTAGCAATGAATATTCTATGAGATGTGCAATGATCTGGTTATTTGCAAAAACCGATCGTTAACGGCAGCGCACAGCAGAACGGTAGAAATGCTAGTAGTGCACGAATTCATAACATTTAACATATTGCCGTCAAACAACGCATACATATACATAATGAGAAATATGAAGTGCTCACTCATTTAACAGACTGAGAGAAAATTATAAAAGTGCACCTCAATCTAAAACAAGGAAATAAAAAATTATAAAGAAAAAACAAATAACGTTTTGCAATTAGAAGCTAAATTAAGGAAAAACCAATTTTATAAACAAATTAGTCGAGACAAAAAAAGAAGTTACAAATTGTTCAAACTCTACATCATAAAATAAAAGGAATAATACTTTATTGCCTTTGATATCAACAAGATTCGTCAAATTTTAACATAACAAATGGGAATACGTGTATGTAATATGAGAGATGAAACATCTCAATTAATAAGAATTCATAAATGAATAAATGAATATTTCTGACACTTACACCAATTATTTAGTTCCAAGATAAGTATCATTAAGAACTTGTGTTATACTTAATATACATAAAAAAAACAACAAGACCAGGACAAATATTCATATTTATACACACAAATATTTGTCCTGTGTGGGAATCGAACCCACGACCTCAGGAGTGGAGTGCCGGTATACTCGCACTTGGCATTCGGTTTGTAATGTGAAGGTATACGAAAATATACTCCATATAATAACCCTTAAGCTAAACGTTTTTCTAAATTGTTTTTGGTTGCCATATGATAGGCAGACTTATTTAGATCCTGTGAAGGATACAATTGCTATCGTAATCTTGATTCCTATTTACCTAAGTAACAATAAGCATTAAAGCTGGTGCAGCTTAGATGTAGATACATTATACATGCCAAAGTTATAGTTTAAATTTAGGGAGTAAAACAACCTATGCATACATTTGGGAAAACGTATCAATGGATTATTACAAAAGATTATTTACGCCCTTCGACATGAATAGGAAGAGCTGATCAAAAATACTATATTATTTAAGTGATAAAACAGATAGGCACTGACAAAAGGGGCATTATACTAATGATTTATTGGGCTGTCATTAGTTAAGAACGTCAAGCTCAAAATATTGTAATATGTGTAGTATGTCCTATGTTTATCGTAATCATGAATTAAGCTTATTTAAAATTTCAAGTAATCGACGCTTTTGTTCTCTCATCAGTGACCGCTTTTTACACTTCTAACAGCTGCTGTGCCGTCGTGGTATATGTGTCATTATAATCTCTGTCATCATGGTCTGATGATTGACTTAGGCAACCGAGGTGAATAGAAGTGAAAGACATGCTGCGACGACACCAGACGTATTGAAAACAGAATCATTACCGAAAGTAAACTAAAATTAAATTAAATCTAAGAACAACTAAACACAATTTGGGAAATAAATTTAAAATAGATTGTATTATGCCTAGAACTAACTACGGGAAAAAATCACTGTTATTTGAGGGAGTGCAACTTTACAAGAATCTACCAAATGACATAAAAGAATGCACAAATATAAGTATTTTTAAAAATAAACTTAAGCAGCATATGATTAATGCCAAACTATAAATTAGTAAGGGGTTGTGAATACGCCCAGAGGTATAATTATTATTACGATAATTATGTGTCTCATTATAAGTGAACTTGTTGTTTTTATGAGAATAAATGTCTTTAAACCTAAACCTAAGTGTAGACAGCAGTTGATAATTTGAAATTTCAATTAAACTTGTTTGTTAGCGATATGGTTGCACTTTAAACATTGTGCAGCAACTTAATTACATGGATTTATTTTCTGACTTACGTATACCTTATAAAAGATAGAAATAAAGTGATAATCCACTCATATCTGTTAACACTATCTATATTCTGTTCTTGATCTTGGGCTCAGTAACTTTCTCTCTACAAAGTTGCAAATCCGCAGCAATCCTAACTTTATATAAACGGCTGTCTCAAAGTAAACTGTGTTAGCTATTAAGGAATCTATTCTAATCTCGGACGAGATCCCTTTCAACCGTTACAGCGAGCGAGTGCGGTCGAAAGCGCCCTTGATTCTGAAGTCATAAACACGAATAAACAACCTCTAGATGTGGGTTACATTCCTGCAGTTAGGTGGCGTTCACTAGAGGTGGCCGGCGGACAATTATTCATTCGAAACGTTATTCGAGTATTTGAATATGTCATTGATGGAAAATATTTTTATATAGGTAAATAGATAGACATACTCTTTATTGACGAAAACTTAAAAACGACAGTTCCAAGAACTTTTACATAGTAAATTTCCAATGAGCAAAAATGTGTACTAAAAAAACAGAATCTTTTCATAAGAAAAGTATTTCTCGTTTCAATGACTTTTTTGCATTTAGGTCGACTTTCCTATTCCTTAATGTAGGAAGCCGAAAAATGTACATTTATAATACATAATGCAAGTAAATATTAACTAACTAATTAGTATATTGAGTTAATTCTTAAATTTTTATTTATTTCTTTTGTCCCAACAAAACAACTAATAAAAATATTTTCTGCGTGAAATAATTAACTTCGTAAGTTATTATTTTAAAAAGCTATAATGTAATGTAATATATTGACATAATTTTCATAATATAAAAGTTACCTACAAGTTACGTTCTAAGTCTTCTGAATTATTCGAACATTGCTTTCCACAACGATTTCCCATCACTATCGTTCACGCTGAGTCCGGTTGTCGGAATGTGTTCGAATAGGCCGAGCATTCGATTCCGTTATCGATGAATATTCTATGAGTGGACACATGGATGACGGAGCAACTACCGGGATCGATACTGTAATCGATGTCAATAATATGCTAAGCGATGTGTTGACATGTGTTACGCGATTAGATACATTCTTGACATTACAGAGGTAGCGGGGTGTGATCAGGACAAAATTAACAATGTCTTAGTAAGTTTTGGCTCGCGTTTACTTGACAGTTAGTACATACATACGTACACGTAAAATCTCGCCTGTTTTCCCGAAGGGGAAGGCTATGTAGTTGATCCCACATATTAGGTGTCGAGCCTTTTGTCACTTGTCGGGAACTTTAATATTTGCCAGAACCTCGTGCGATGATCGCCAGCTACATAGCTTGCAGATGTGACTTGGGCTTTTAATATTTTAGAAGGATTACTATACACCCCTAGTCCATAAAAAACTTTAGTTTGAATTGCCGAGAAGCTTAAAAGTTAGTTGGAAGTTGATTAAATAATATATCATTACATATTAATATAAAAAGATAAGTGACACAATTTTCATATGAAAACAAAACGCGGCGTGTGTCAAGGAAGCATTGTTGGTCAACATATTTTGAATAGTTTTGCGACCAGTCTTCTTTAGATATCCCACGGTAAGCCATTTGCATTATTTTATTGTCAATTTCTAAAGTGCATATATTATTGAACCTAGCCATTATATGTCTATTCCAAAAACGATCGCTTACTCTAACGTAAAGTTTTTACAGTCTGCGTCTATTTTTTAAGATGACCATATTTTATGGCTGTTTTACGACTTTTTCTGGATTTGATCACAACTCATTAAGATTTTTTTGTGTCCACTAAAGAGTTCTACATCATTGCCCTCCTGCCCTGTTTACAGTTTATTGGATTGGTGCAGCTTTTTGTTTTTCTTCAATCCCGTTGGTTATTCACCATCGACTGATCCATGCTAACCAAGAATCGACATCGAAAGCGCGAAATTATCGAGAATGGGGTGAATCTTTATCAATCATTTGGCGCACTCGATCCATTTCTTATTTGGTCGCGCTCTTCCTTCCTTCAGATTACATTAAAATTCATTACTCGTCTTAAAATTTCGAATTGCTGTCTCTAATTGTGTAAGATTTTACTATCTACATCTTCTCCTTAGCTAAGAAAACGATAATCAACAGCAGATTAACCACACTAAAGCTTTTACTGTTTTTACTAACACACTATCAAACATTCATGAGTAACAACTCCTAGTAATAATAGACACGAAATCTTTATATTTTTTTAACGTTTCAATTGTTAACGACTTCATTCGTGAAGGTTGTTTCCGTTCGAAAACAGTTTTTACTCTCACCCGACCTCACAAACAACACGAATTCAAAGCTTAAGTATCAAAGTGATTCGTTACACTTTCTGCTTTCGTATTGTATTGCCTTGTGTTGTGCCTCCGCTGCCCACGTTTTCACTGCTCCAAGAAATTGTCTCGTAAATTTTGTATAATATGAAATAAGCCTTATAAGTAGTATGCTGCCGACATTCGCTCGACCTACTTGACTCGGATGTTTATTTGCGGAGGTTTTAAATTATTAAATGACTTTGTACCGTTTTATGTCTAACTTTGGGAGTTTTTAAAGCAGTTTAGGCTTCATTTGTATCAGACATTAAGATAAGCGACGAAAATTATGGCAATTTTATAACTGTCTGGTTTGAGTTGGTCAGAATTCTTGATATCATTGAATTGGGTAGGTAATGTTTTCTTGTTATATCATTGTTAGATGTAGGTAACTATATTCTCTACTTAGATTTGACTACGTAGAAGACTTAAGGGCTTAGGAAATCATAGAAATGCTTATTTTAACTCTTTATTCAGCAATGTGGGATGACTTTCAAACTCAGAGTAGTTATTGCCAAAACTATGTGGTGTATGCTATACTTTTGAGGTTTATTTAAATTATTTAACTGTAGAGACGGTCCTTAACTCATATCATCATCATTCATCTACTACGACCACACACACTATTCACTTACAGTAACCGGGCAGCAAATATTGCACATACACATCCATGTATCCATGCACATAATGATCCATGTAAAAAAAATTATTAATTCTAATTTTTTTCCCCCATAATCTTTGTTGCTTGCAAAATTGATTATGGGGGAAAAATTGGGGACACAATAAATATGTAAAGTTATTTGGATATCAATTCAACATTATGCAGAGTTTTTGTTATTTGGTCACAGTTAATATCAAGTAGAACGCCGAAGACAAGAGATATTTTGTAAAAATGTTTTTATGTATACTGTAATTTTGTTTTCGGAATAAAGGGCTTTATTATTATAATATCAAGTAAAGTCCGCCATAGTACAGTCGAAGTCCTACTAGTAGTATCAACCTAGTACTAGAAGTATGGAGTTTTGTTTTTGCAAGCTTGATGAAATCCGCAAGATATTAAAAACCTATATTGCAAAGAACGAAAGAGGTCACAAGTCTCTGTAGGCGCCACCCCGGCCTCTGCTGGTCGCCTTCGGAATGCGGTCACCGCGGTGTCAGGTCGTCGGCCGCCTCGCCTGACCGGGTGAAGGTCGGCTCGTTGAACCGGACCGGCTCTCACCGTGACGTCACTAGCCCAACTGGTCACTGTGATGAGATAATTGATGCCTCAATGCGACGAAAGTTTTCGATATTTTTTTTCTGACATTGACCACACTAGCGTAATGATCCATTTGACCTAATGAGAATTGTTTCGATTTTTTCTCAAATTAAAATAACATATTTATCCAGTAAGGTCGGATGACTTTGATAATTTGATGTGTGAATGAAGTGACCCTCCTGTTTTATAATTATGAAGTATTCAATTGACTAGGCTACCGGGTAAGAGTCGGATTGCAATATATGTGCTTAGCCTTGGCATTGACCTGATGAAAATAACAATAATAATAATAAAATCTATATGCATGAAAAAACACAGTTAAATATCTTGGTAAACCCGTTGAGAGATTTGTCCGACTTTGTTTTATAGTCAGTCAATCATGTACTGGTGAGAGACAATATATATACATAGAATACTTGGCGACTCAATCTCTTACCCGCAGTGAATGAGCGCGTTTGTTTTTAAGTTGAGATTTATCAAAGATTTTTTGAGCCAAGTAAAATATTAAAATTTACTTTGAATATTCAGTCATTAGGTACGTATAGCTGTGTGCAGTGTGGTGCCGGTCTAGAATAGTGCCACACCTCATCCACGGGGAGTCGTAGGAGTCGCGAAGAGAAATCCTACCGGATGATGGGCAGCAGCGTCATCCTGCGTACTGGTTGGAGCTGCGATCACCAACCCGCCTGCCCAGCGTGGTGATTATGGGCCAATACCCCCAAAAGAGTGTTATCTATTGAGAAGACCAATGTTCAGCAGTGCACTGTATAATATTGAAATAATGATGACGTATAGCCGGGATTATAAAACACTAGCGGCCCGCCCCGGCTTCGCACGTATACACACAAACACATATACCCTTCTTTTTTGCGTCGGGTTTAAAAAAAAAAAGTAAAATCATAAAGGAAGTTTGAATTTTTTTTAATGAATTTTTTTATTCATATTTTTTATTAATGTTTTTTTTTTATTTTGAAATTTTATTTGACTTCCCCTCTTCCCCCCGTACTCCAGTGACGCTTACATGGAGCCTACATCGCATGCTGGCTAGCTGAGCGCGGTGAGCGGCAACCCCCGACTTTTTTCTAATACTTGCATTTTTAAACTCGTGATATCTTCCGAATGAAATGTCCGAATTGAATGATTCAAAAAGTTATAAAAAGGTATTGAAGCCGTCTTGAATAAAAAGTATTTTTATTTGATAAGGAATAACACCAAGGTACAAATATAGAGCCTTTTCAAGCGGCGGCATATAAATTAAATTTTTAGAATAAAAAACCGCTTACTGTGACGTAACTATAACATTTAGACATATGCTGTCGCGACACTTTTTGTAGATAATGATGAGTTCTGCAAAGTCGTAGTACATGATTTTGTTCTATCATCAATAGTTTTCGCTGCGCACGCTACGTAAGGAATTTTTAGGTCATTTTTTTACACCTTGGGTTACATTATTGGATTTTTAGTAAGGATTCCTAATTTTTTTTCAAATATAATATAGCCTATGTTACTCGGGGATAATGTAGCTTTCCAAAGGTGAAAGAATCGGTCCAGTAGTTTCGGAGCCTATTCATTACAAACAAACAAACAAATCTTTCCTCTTTATAATATTAGTATAGATATTAGTATAGATGACGAGTTTCTTGCCCAATTCTTTCCAACTCAATCTCCTGCTTCCAGTAAATGCGCGCTTTATTTTCAAGTTGACTGTTAATTTTATAAAAGTTTTACTGATCCAAAGTTGAAAAACAGATCTTATTTTTCTCGCTCAAATAATATGCTTAATCCAATATGTCTCCCATAATATTCCGAGTCTCCTTGTAATATTCCACGCCTCTTGACAGGCTTGTTGACTTGTCAAAGTAACTGTAAAGGCAGTTAGTAAGGTGCTGTCAGCGCTAAATTGCTAACTAGAAGTGTGAGAATAACTGATGGATGAAAGTAAAAACAGGGAAGAGGTGTGAGACACGTACCTCCTGTGTTTTGTGCTATTAAATAATTTATTAAGTTGTCTGATGGTTATGGAATCTACCTATACAATTCTAATACGAAACTGTAACTTACTTTCGTGTTAAAAGAAGCTTGACATAATTATGTTTCTATTTAGATTCTAGAAATCGCCTTAAGGTTCAGTAAGGTATTTTTTTCTTATTAGATATAGGCTCCTTAGGTCTTGGTAAGATCCCTTGTCATCATCATCATCATCATCTCAGCCATCCGACGTCCACTGCTGAACATAGGCCTCCCCAATAGATTCCCACATTGAGCGATCCTGAGTCGCCTGCATCCATCGGCTTCCCGCCGCCCTGACCAGATCATCGGTCCATCACGTGGGAGGCCGTCCTCTACTACGTTTACCGGTTCGCGGTCGCCATTGTAGAACCTTGAAGCCCCATCGGTCGTCGGTTCTTCGAGATCCCTGTACACCTAAAAAAATAATATATTGCCACGATTAGTCTTTTTCCGCGTTGGCGACAACACTCTATCTACTACGGGTAATAACAGGAATATATTATTTTCTTCCAGGTAACTAATAAGAATAACTACTAAAAAGTATTTATTTAAACATGAGTAATAAATATCCTGGACATTCATCCATCACATAGCAGATTAGATAACACTAAAATAAACGAACCTTGGATATTAGACGATGAAAAAACAACCTCAAGAACTTTCTAATTAAAAAACTGAAGTTCCATTTTAAAATACATTAGACACACCTAGACCAAGAGAAGTCTCTATATTGATGTTCGCATAATTATATTTGATATATGGAGCTAGTTAAGACAAATTAAATTGATTAAAGTAGAACGTAGATGATTTCTATGACGTGGTTTTATCTAAGTAATGGTTGTTACCATAGAAGTGCAGATGTCTAGATATTCAAGATAAGAAATTAAAACTTACACACGGATTATAGTAAGGTTGACATACGACGAATTTCATTAAAGCGGTGTTATATTTATTTATTTTTATTTATTTGGGACAACAAACAATTACATAATATTTTCTTAGTATGCACTTACTTATTATGTAACCAACAACGTTATTCACAAAGTAATATTTAACGATTAGTCTAAGTACGTATACAAATATTTAAAAAAAATATATTTAAATATTCATTTTGAATTACTTCAAAAATAGTCCATATCATTATCTTTAAGTTGCGATAGTACACTGTTTCTAAATTGGTTAAGTGACATTCTGAAGAGATCAATATTGGAGCAATGCGTATTGTAAAAATGCATAATACGTCGCAGTGGAGCACGCTCACTCGCAATGGTCCTGCAAAACTTGGGCTCCTGGGTAATCGTATATATATATTATTCAGCAGAGGTCTACAGTCAAATTTGCTATGAATTATTTTGTATAAGAAAAGCTGGTCAAGATAGGATCTTCTACGTTCTAATGATAAAATTGAAAATTTCTCTAATAAATATGCCATGAGGCATAAAGCTTGCATATTTTGCTGGTTCCCGAAGACCGCGGCCGCCCACCGCGCATTGAGGTTAGCAAGTTTACAAATGTATTGTTTCTACAACACAATTGAGCATGCCTCGTGCAGATTGCATCTAATCTTAACAACAATATATTGTTTGCTTGTTTATATACCACAAATGGCACTCGGGCATACGGCTCTCTTGATGGAAAGTGACAACTTGACTTTCTTTCTTTCAAAGTGCTCACCGTAGCCTATGGGCGGTTGCAATACCAAAGGCATCGCAAGCTCGTTGTCGAAACCTTTCAAAATTGTTTCACAGTCTTTTTGAAGAGCCTCCTGGCCTACAGCAAGTTGTTTTCTCTGGGAAACCTCCCCAAGGAGTTTATTACAAACCAGCATGCTTCTTTGGAGCCGCGCTGCTGAGTTCCAGTAATTTTTAACGTGTGAGGTTGTACTCCCGGAAAATTAATATTATACATAGGCTTTATATCGAATACCGTAGTAAAAACTTGGATATCCTTAACATATGTCGTGCCGTTGCACAGAGGTGTTAATAAGTCTTTTTAGCTTCAAAAGCTTGACGATTTTTTCTTTGTCGGAGGTCTGTTCTTGGATATTCGTTAAGAATAGATTATATTTTATGAAAAGAAATGACTTAAGTAGTGGTCTAGTATCCAAAGCAATTGCTCTGCTTAATTAAAATGCCCAAACATATTATAATACAATTTTCAATACGCAAACAATCACATGTACAAATTTTGGCCCAATTTCCATTTGATGCCATCAAAAGATTACAGTAATTAGGAACATAACGACTGGCAAATTGCCGCTAGTGCCACGCATCACGAGTCAGGTGTAATTTAATGTAGACCGACGCCTGACAATCACAAATAATGACTTAACTGACATACCAGTGATGTAGGTAACATGGAAATGCTAATTTTGTCTTACAAAGTGACCTAACCTACTTAAGCACCTCTATATTAGTGGATTATAACAGATAAGCCCTGAAACATGTTCGCAGGAGGATCTATTAAGCGCTACTTTCGCTGTAGTAGCATTAATCATCCGCTTCAACTTATTTATCTTCATATTCTAGCAATATCCCGGTTGCCCGTATTTTTTGGATGGAAAATCATCGAATGACCTTCTCCCGCTGTGGGTGGAGCGGGACGGTGTGTCAGACTTTTACTGACTAAAAACCATCCATGTTCCTTCTTGAGCCTGCTGCGTCCCGAGGCCACGGTAATCCTTTCGAACAGTCCCGCAGATCCCGGTTGCCCTAGACTTGAGCTTAGGCCCTAGGGTCTGCTCACTGGTCTAAGATTTGGCTGAATTTCGGAGGAAAACATCATTCTATGAATAAACTAGAAGGCGCCTAATAACGACACTGCTTTTCTGTCTTAATCGTGTTTATAATAAATGATGTCTTGAGGAATCTTGGGATGACGCGCTCAAATAGTGCTAATTGTAATTTTCGCGTTGGACTTATTACATGCTGAATTAGAATAAAAAAGTGGATAATTGTAGCAAACGCGAGCCGCGAGTGGTTGGCTGGCTAACGGTAGCTAACTGTATCACCGCATGGCCCATTAGTCGTCCACTAAACGGAATCTAACGCAGACACTGACACGCTAACTTATTATAAGAACTTTAGCAACCTACCAGAGTTGAACGAACTTTCTGGATCGCTTTGTTGACAGATTACTAATGGTGAATGAAAACTGTGTTTCAAAATATGGAATCGATATGTTCTTTCACTTTATGGTGTATTGGGTTCCTATCAAGACCTAAGGAGCCCAAGCCAACCTTACCTGCAAGTAGTGCACCTGCCGATCAACGGACGAGGCTCTGGCGAACATAACAGTGCCCGGTAAGTGGCAACAGGCTCGCCAATTATTAAGTGGGATCAACTAAATAATTGGCGAAGTGTGGGCGTATGATATGCCTCTGCCTACCCCTTCGGGGAAACTTGCGTGAATGTATATATGTATGCAAAATATGGAATCGCTATGTTCTTCAGACACAGAAACATTGTCAAAACAACTTTTCGCGATTTTACAGTTATCAAAACTCTTTTTTGGCAGTGGTAGTTTAATAAATAAATTAGTTTAAAGTAAAGTCATCTTCATAACAGTTTTTTATAGTCCATTGCAAAACATTGGCATCCCCAGCAGATTACATTCTATTAGGGTTAGTTTAATTGCTTAGTATATTGGGTTGGTGATCGCAGTTCCAGCTAGTACGCAGAATAACGCAGCTGGCCATCATCCGGTAGAATTTCTCTTCATCGACTCTTACGACTCCCCATGATATGAGAGGAGGTGGTACTGATCTACACCGTTCCACACGACGTAGGTAAAGTAGAGTGTCATTTTGGAAATAAAACTAGTCCGATAGGATTCTTGGGAATCAATAGGTATTGACGAAAAATATTTTGCCACTCGTCAGTACCTATGTGCACCTTGAGACATGAAATCGATGTGGTCATGTTATCAGTCAGTATTAAGTCATATATAAAAAAAAACATATAAATAGATTTGTTTTAATAGTGAATTTAACTTAAATCTAGAAAAGCCTGTATACTTACTAGAAGAGAAAGCAATATAGCAGAGAAACAAGCGCCTAACTCTTTGTGATATCGCAGTGAAGATGTGCAATTTGCTTTTGAAGGCAAATTACTTTTGGAATCGACTTGCCCACCCAAGGCAAATAATATTAACTAAGTATATATTTCAATTACTTACTTAAATAAATGAGCACCATCCGGACTCTCTACTAATACTGACGTAAGTCACGTAAATGCCACACAAACGATCAGCCATCCAAGAACTATATGACATCTACCTACATTACTTCTGTGATTGTTTCTGAACACAGCGGAGCTCCGAATGCTTCAACATCAGAATCAAATCCAGCAGGATGAAGACGTTCGCCTAACAAAGAGTTAATCGAATTCTACCCTCTCGGGCAGGGCATGGAGTGGTAGGATCCCGTGCAATTATTACAATTTAATGTCATTAAATAATTTAAATTAATACAGCTCTGAGTTAATTTCTCCTGTTCTTTTATCTCTTGTGACTGCAGAACACAAGTTTTTGTAGTCTTCAAATCTATATTGTGTTTTATTAAGTAGATTTTTATGTTTTGAAGTATGCCTTGTGGTACCGGCCTAGAATAGTTCATCCCCTCTCATCTCACGGGGAGTCGTAAGAGTCCACGAGGAAAGATCTACCGGATGATGGTCCGCAGTCATCCTGCGTACTGGCTTAAACTGCGAGCACCAACCCGCCTAGCCTGGCAGATTTTTTTTTTGGCCAGATACCCCCAATGGAATGTAATCTAATTTTTTTAAACTTCTTAACATATGATTAACGTAATAACTAATTGACATCTTTTGTGTTCGGCCGACTTATAAAATTTAATGTTGACAATTATATAAATTTATGCTATTACGTGTTTTTGTAATTTGCCCTTTCAGGTTTGTCGGATAATTTTATGTAAACATCTTAATGAATGAATAAATGAATTATGAATAATTATGAATCTATTGGGGAGGCAAATACTTAGCAGCGGACTTAATAAGGCTGATTAAAAAAAAACAACTTTGACGATTTTCTTGTCCGATGCTTCTACGATCAAGCTTCCACCAGCAGTGAATAGGCGCTTTAGTTATTAAGTTGACGTTTAAAAGAGCTTTATTGAGGCAACTTCGACTAAAAGATTTTGACATTGACTAATTCTTCATCTTCAGTGCGTGGTGTGTGTGCTGCGCTCAGTCCTGCCGGAAGCTGCCCCCGAGAGCACGGCGCCGCCCGCGCGCCCCGAGGAAGCCTCCGAGGCGGGGGAAGAGGATGCTCCTGAGGGATACTACGCCTTTGTAGAGTCTCCCAATGCCACGCCACCGAGGTCAGTTACATTTGCATTCATTAACCTTAAGGCTTCAGGAACTTTCTTTTCCAACATTTCAGTCTCTTCTCCATCATAAACCTATAGCAGCGATAGCAGATTACAATTCAGAGGGTCTCTCTCGGGTTCAAATCCTCGCTTGCTGCGTCGCGGCTGTCATGAACATCCATGGCAGTAATTATTAGGAAGATGTAATGATGTCAGACGGCACGAAGTAAAATTCAGCCAAATCTGGTTAGACCTGTAAGGGACCCTGGGTCCTAAGTTTAAGTCTAGGTAAAACCGGGACAATACTAGGATGATGAAGACGCCCATACAAAACAAAATCTGCTTCATAACATTTGGTTATGATCTCACACTAGGCGTCTATAAAGAAAATTAGGTTCAAAAGTAATAGGAGAGATGATCCAGTTTACTACTATTCATCCTCTAAATATGGCCAAACGAAGCACATTCTTCGGCTAGGCTAGGGTGTATAGGGATCTTACCAAGACCTTAGGAGTTCCCGATAAGCGGCAATAGGCTCGCCACCTATTACGTGAGAATAAAAATATAATTGGCGACATGTGGGCTTACAATATGCCTCTGCCTACCCCTTCGGGGAAACAGGCGTGATAATAGTATGTCTAATTTCTAAAAATTGTGTAAACTCAAGTGTAAATATGGTGGATTTTGAGACATAGATAGACAACATACGGAGGAGAAGGAAACTGTCATATTACCGTGATTTGTGATTTAGGGACAGTCTTGTTTCCAAAACTCCCTAAAAGCTTTAGTAAGGTCTCCGTTAATTAGACTTTGACGGACTTTATTACGGGATCCCTTTCATTGGCATAATGTGTTTTGTCCTAAAATGGATTGGCATTATTTATTTAGCATAATATTAATTTGGCCGAATTTGGTTTTAGCATAATATGTACTGTGGCATAATTATTATTTAGCATAATGCATTAAATTATGCATTTATGCATATTTATTTGGCACAATTTTATTAGGCATAATGGAAAGTCGCATGCCTTTTTAAATTTATGGTTAATCATGTTTATGCTTATTGCATTTATGCTAAAAATTGTATGCTAAAAACTGATGTGCTTATTAGTATTATGCGAAATTATAATTAGTAGTAATTACATTATGCTAACCTATTTTATGCTTAAAATTTTTATACTTCTTGACAGTGAACCCTTTATTTCACTTAATGACGAAAATTGCAAAATGTTGAAATCATAAAGCAAATAACTTGCTTAATCAAATTACTTGCCACTGTCGATGACTGTATAAGGTATTATATCAATGAAAGAACTAGAGAGAATAGAGTGTATTTTAATTGTTCGCAGAGTGCGTTCGCCGCCGTACCGCAAGGTAGACTCGGACTGCCCGGGCGGCTCGGAGACTCGGCCGCACGTGTCCGCGCACAACCTGTGTGGCGACCTCAACCGCGGCGACATCCCGCGCAACCCCATGGGGCAGGCGCCCGGCGGGGAGCCATACCCATTGTGAGCTACACTAATTACACTCACTAACACCACACCAACACACTTACAGCACACACAATACACTTTGCGTTGTGAAATGAGCTTCCTGACGAGGAGACCACATACCATCAGATGGGCCGCATAATTGAATGCCAAATAAATAAAATAAATATTTTCTTACAATCACACCAATTATTTAGTTCCAAGATAAGTATCATTAAAAACTTGTGTTATGGAAACTGAATAACGGATAAACATATATAAATACTTTTTTTTTTGTAAAATACATACTTAAGATACATAGGAGAACACCCAGACCAGAACAAATATTCATGTCCATGCACATAAAGATTTGTCCTGTGTGGGAATCGAACCCACGACCTCTCGAGTGAAGTGCAGGTATGCTGACCTCCACGCCATATCGGTCGTCAAATAGTGGTATATACTTTTGCAAAACAAGTGGTATAGAAAAAATGCACGGAATTTATGAGCCTCAAGCATCTTAAAGCTCAAAGTCGCTCAGCGTGCAATGGAGAGAACTATGCTCGGAGTGTCCCTACGTGATCGAATCAGAAATGAGGAAATCCGTAGGAGGACTGGAGTGACCGAGGCGAGGCGAGTTTGCAGGCTGAAGTGGCAATGGGCGGGGCACATAGCTCGAAGAACCGACGACCGATGGGGCGTTAAGGTTCTTCAATGGCGATCGCGAACCGGTAAACGTAGTAGAGGACGGCCTCCCACGCGATGGACCGATGATCTGGTCAAGGCGGCGGGAAGCCGATAGATGCAGGAGACTCAGGATCGCTCAATGTGGAAATCTATTGGGGATATTAAACATAGGCCATGTTCAGCAGTGGATGTCATGAGTGGATGCGCTTCATACCGTGCTTACTTCACGGTATGAAACGCTTTAATTTGTATGTATTATATTTCTTACCATCAGGCATGATGTAGCCATTATGACGTGTCACATTAAAAGAATCATTTGTTTTTGCGCAAAGAACCGGGATGGTTGGCCGTCATAATAATATATGAGTACACATTATCACGGCAGTGCCCAAAAATCAAATTACTTATACCAGAAACTTCTTGAGCAAAAGTTAATAAAAACTACATTTGAGTGCCATGTCCGCCAGCTTAGAATAGCGTCACCCGGCCTCTCATCCCACGGCGAGTCGGGACAGTTATTGCAAAAATCCTTTAATTTATATAAATAGGTACACCAACACGTTCACATGCATACTTTAACATTGAGGAAAGGTATAGGTTCCGGACTCATTGTCGATACAGAGCACACAAAAATAAATGAGATGTGACGAAAATTATATATAATTAAATTCAACGGAATTGATTACAAATTATACAAAAAAAATTATGATATAAAAACAAAAAAACACATATATAATTGTTAATTACTAGGTATTATATACTGGGTATTATTTTATTTACAATAAGTTACAATACTTAATTACTTATATATTACTTACTTTTTTTTATGTGTATTTATGTCTAAATAAATTTTATTTCATTCATTCATTCATTTTATTTATATTTAATTTGTTCCAGCACTTTGTTTTTGAATTCTTTCAAATTATCCTTAAAGATATCGATTAATCGAATGTATATCTATTAACTACTCGCATGTGTCGGCAGCGAGTTGCTGCGGAACCACACGCTGCGGTTCCTGTCCCGCGCGCTTCCCGCGCTGCGCACGGACGACTCCCTGCCGAGAGTCGCGCGACTCCCGCGCGGGACCGACGAGCCGAGGTCCGTACTTACACCATACACTCAATCCTTTATTATTCATTTTATATAGTGTGTTTGTTTATATTTAGATACCTTTATTTATGCCAATCCAACACTTGAAAAATAAAAATGCTTCAGTCAATTTGGGCTCCGATAGAACAGATATTCATTTATGCCTTAATAATTGGAAGAGATTTACTACGGGTTACTGAATAAATTTCTAGAGGCGCTGAGGCTGCTAACTGTTACGTGAACTTTGTTAATTGCTGTTTTGTGCTAGATCCTTTTCAGACTAGCGATTTTTGGGCAATTTCACGGCGATGCGATTTAGCTTCGAATCGCGGCCAAAACATGGCAAAACTTCAAAAAATGGCCGCGACTACGTATTTTTAATTAAGTTTTTTTTTAATAAATTAAGTGGCTTTTTTTTGTAATTCTGATAAACTCAAGAGTGAAACTCGAACTATTTCCGCTGGGGCAATGCCCACGTATTTTTATATTATTTATAATTTAAGCATAGTAATGGTCATAGGTGACCCCCGTTGTTGTACTTAACAAAATCCACTTTGGTTTTAAAGAATATTAATTTTCTCATTAAAAACCATACAGTCACTTAGGTACATGAGAAATTTACAATGAATGTGGGTAAAAATAAATCTGTCGAGTAGGTATAAATAAAAATTGGTTGTCTGTAAAGTCGGTTTACTGACAATAGTTGAACGTGACAACGTCTTAAGAAAATACTGATGGAATGGTAGCATTTGTCAAAAGAAAATTTTAATTTAATTTGTTTAATAAAGCAGCAGCTGTCCACGCAGACGCATCGCTCACTCAAGTAGGAGAGAGACGGATGTCGAACGCTGCCGAACGCAAAGGCCGATTGTGCTTCTTTGTCGCTCGTTCCGCGATCACGCTTGCACTTCAAGCCTTACATGGAACGCCTCAGAGCGAGGTAACGCCGCATGAGTCGTTTTTTCGTGCGTGCAGCCGGCTCTATCGAATTGTAAGACGTTGTCACGTCAAAATAAATAAAATAAATTGGGAATAGTCTACCTGGGCAGTGTACTTAGCATATTTTTCTCGGTGACGTGTGCATTCCAGCGAAAATGCTCTAAGAGGTTAAGATGACGATGGATGATAAGGAACGTAACAATTGCAGCCTGGAGCGCCGCAAGCGTGCCGCGGAGGCAGCATGGTTACCGGCTGAACACCGCGGCATGGAGCCAGCCGCCGCCCCCCCGGCCCCCCCGGCCGCCGCGGCCCCCCCGGCCGGGCCCACCGCCAGGGACAGCAGGAAGTTCTGCGACGGCGGCGGAGTGTGAGTATTGTAGAGTAAGGGCTCCAATAGCATATACGAGGGCGGCACTGAACATTAAGTAATAATAATATGCTACATTTTAAACCCACCAAACTGCTTTCTAGTTTGTCAGCGGGATTAGAACTCTTTATTAAAAAGGTATATAATGTTAAAAATTTATAATAAAATAACAGTAATCAGGAACATTTCTTATCCTTTGCAAATAAATAAATATTCTCTTACAATCACACCAATTATTTAGTTCCAAGATAAGTATCATTAAGAACTTGTGTTATGGATACTAAACAACGGATAAACATACTTAAATACATTTTTTTTTTGTAAATACATACTTAATATACATAGGAAACACCCAGAGCAGAACAAATATTCATGTTCATGCAAACAAAGATTTGTCCTGTGTGGGAATCGAACCTACGACCTCTGGAGTGAAGTGCAGGTATACTGACCGCCACGCCATAACGGTCGTCGGTAGTCTATAACTTATTACTTACTTATACTTAAAATAATAATAAAACAAAGTAAATATGGGTATAAACTGTAGAACTTGAACTTGTGTACTATTTAAAAATGTATTTATTGCTTTTCAAAGTATTCTCCGCGAAATTTGACACATCAGTCTTTAAAATTCATAATAAATCATCGCTCTTGATATTTCTCGAGTCAATTGCATTTTCTCAACGACTAAACAAGTTTGACAAAACCGAGATTATTTTATTAAATAAATAAATGGTATGCGATATTTAAAACCAAGTAGTTTTCAATTAAAGAGATTTTAATACGACAGAAACAGTGGAAACATTCCATTACAGCCCTCGTATAACATATTACATTCATGTAAATATGAGTGTATAGGGATCCTCCCAAGACCTTTAGATTTATTTGGTTATATAACCACCCCCCTTGATAACAAAAGAATAGCTTAAAAAATTTAGTATTTTAATAGCTTTTTTTACATACTGTGTAATGTTTGGTTCTTCTTATAATTGATAAATCCCTGTCTTGAATTTTTTTTATTTTATATTGATGGATATTAACTGCCGAAGTATCTAGTTGCCTTACGAAGGCACTGATCTTATAACGATTAATTAATTTATTTATATTTAGGTACACGGACAGATTATCCTCAATAAAAATTAAGTACGACTAATTAAAAGAAAAGCAAAAATAAGGCTAGACAATAATCCACAATTAGTGTACACAGTATGACTTGTAAAATCAACAGTAATAAAAAAAAACGAATATCTAACAATTAAATACTAACGGGAAAATATAACAAACAATAACTACACACGGAAAAAAAAACAATATCAGGAAAAACTATATTAGGATTTATAAGAGGATGCTTGGTCTGTGAAAAAGTTAGATGTCAACTTTTTGAACTGCGAGAGTTCTTAGCGGGAAAGTGAATCGTCATGTCTGCAGTTTTGTTTTATTTTCTAAAATTTGTGATATTTCTAACATTAATGTGTAATAACGGTGGATTATTATCCGTTAAGTGTTTGTGAACATACATGAGTGTTGGTAAATCAAACAAAACAGTGCAACATCACTTTTCGAATTTTCTCTCAAGGAGTCCATGTGAGATCTCAGTATAGTCCCACATCTTTACTGAGGACTCAAGGGGCTTAGGGGAGGGTATCTCATTTACCATTTATCATCTTTATTACCACTCATTCTCATTTACTATGAATAATATATTATTAATATATCACTTATTTGACACTGACTAAATGTGCTAGACGCACGAAGCCATTATTTAAAATAAAGAAAGAAAGAACTGCGCAAAATTGGGATCAAATATATCGATATCATTGCCACACGTTACCTCATTATATAAACGGCACATTCTGACCAGAGGGCTGTAGTAGGACGTATTGTTTTTATAGACCTTTATTAGAAAAGTAATAGGAATAAATAATGAACGATAAACTAAACTATTAACGATTGCCATAGATGACAGCCGGGACCAACGGCTTAACGTGCTTTCCGAGGCACGGAGCAAGCGATAATTACGCACACAACTTCGGAAAGTCATTAGTTACCCACCAGGGTTTGAAGTGGCCGTGTTTGATAGTGAATTATTTTACTTTCAAAAAGCCCTTATACAATAAAATAAAACACATTTTACAACATTACAATAATATATTTAAGAGCCAATCATATCAAAATATAAACTTACCAATTTACATTACATACCGCATCCCGTTTACAATTTCATCATCAACATTACTGATGTGTGACTTTATAGTACCTATATAATAAGACTAACTACTATTTAATAAATTAAACTATTTGAATTTAATAAAGTATGACGGGGCATAGTCCTTTTGTTTCTTGATTATGGTACCGCTCAAATCTCTTTCATTTTTCAATAAAATATATTGTATATGATACTGTTGATCTTAAAGACAATATAATATATCATAGCTACAAAAATAAGGTTTACAAATTGTATGCAATCATTTTGATACACAATATCTTTCGACAAGCGGACAAGTTCTATATTACAAACCATATTTTTTTATAATAAATATGAAATCAATGTTAAATTAACATTTTACCTGAAAATAATATAAATTCTTCGCAGTGACTAATTATCTAGTGAACATTCTATTTAAAAAAAATAGGTAGTAATATTGAAAATTAGTTAACTTTTAAACTTCTGACCGTATTATTTAACAATTCTAAAAAGGACTATTTAAGCAGAATAGTTTGTGTCCCGTGTAAATGTAAAATGTAGTCTCCTTTTTTTTTAAAATTTTTAAATACGTACAAACGACTTTCAAAGGTGTGTGCAAATATTTTACGGTGTACGGACTACTGTGCTCCGGTTACTGCACATCTATGGTACTTGCGACACGCCTGCAGATTTCAGTTCAGTAATTACTCTCTCGAAGGCGTCCGGCTGCGTCCCGTCCAAGATAACGACGCGATTGTCTTTTTCAATCTATAAATTAAAAAAAAGAAATAAACTAAAAATTTTTTAAATACTTTACCTACCATTGATCTTAGTGTATTCCAAACAAAAGTAAAAAAAAAAACTACATTGAGATTAAAATATAATATAAAATTTGCAAATTTTAAGAAATAAAAAACAAATTATATATTTAGTTTACAAACACAAATATAATACCAGAGAGATATAAGAAAAGAGCCAGACTACAGAGAGAGAAAAAGAGAGAGAGAGAGAGTGGGGTAAGGGTATTGTAGCATGAAAATACAGAGAGAGGATAAGACAGAAAAATAGAAAGAGAGCGAGAACAAGACTGAGAGAAGACAATATAGAGAACGTAATTTTATTACCACAAGGATATTACGATACAGTGGAAAGAATAATAGAGGGAGAAAGAGACAGAGGGAGATAGATTGAGTACCGCTGTACCTCAGTCCTATACATGAGATGTGAGGGCCACACGCAGCGCTCGAAGTAGCCGGCGATGTCAGGCGGGTCGTAAAGGCGCAGCGCGCGGCGAGACAGGCACGCGGAGTACTCCAGCACGAAGTAGTATCTACAGAAAGAAACAATCAAATTAAAACGTTTCATTCAAGTTTGGCATCGAGCCAATGCTCTTATGAACGCCGACTTCTCTTTACACATTCTTACCTATAATCGCACATCTCCATAATGGGTTTGAAATTCAGCACGGTGAAGCCTTCTACGATCAAAAATTTCTTCCCTTTGAGTTCAAATTTCCCCGGTTTCCTTTCCAGATTAGAGCCATGCGCCTTGTTATCTCCGCTCATAGTCAACAATATATCTTTATGCATGCTATCCATATCGAGAGAGGACAGAATATCATAGTTATTATGATCTAAGCCTTCACAAAGCACATGATGCGGACTATCATCCGGGTAGAAGTATTTATCTTGATGAAACACATAAACCGGAGTTAAAGTCTTGCTAAGTTTAACAGCTAGAGATGTTTTCCCTCCACATGTGACGCCTGATATGCCAATAATTATCCATTCAGCTCTATTTTCTACCATTTTGAAGTATTTGGTAGTTCGTTTAATTAAAGATGTGGGTAGATGTGATAGAGAGTAAATGACATCAGGCCTCCTATGAAAAACAATCCCCAGACCGCGCACGATACGAGAAACCACTGTGGATTTGGTATGTATTTGTAGATTGCCAAATCTGTAACAAAAAGAAAACTCAATACATAACTTCCAAATAGGTACATAGTTAAAAATAAATTTAAAAAAAAAGAACTACTAAGCTTATGAAAATCTACTTCTTTAATTGATTAATAAATTAACAGCAATTAAAATCTATAAAATATTGTTTCACCCATATAAATGACAACATATAGTTTTTTTAACTTGAATTCTTTGTCTTTTATGGTTCTTCCTATAGATGACGATGTTCCTACTAACCTTCATCAATAAAAGGATAAGAATTAATCCAAAAAACGACTAAAGTGAAGACAGTGGTTGTGACCCCGAGTATAACTTTCCCCAGCACCGCGTCAGATATGTCCATATATACACATCAATTCTATCACAGAACACTGAAGCGGTTAACTGCAGAACAATTCATTCTCAAAGTCCTCAAAAGATTCGTCCGGGAAGAGAATGGACTTTCCGTCGTCTTTCTTCACTTCGATTTTATCTGCTAATGGCTTGCCTTTAATTGTTCTTTCAATTATCTGCAAAAAGTACAATCTTTAATTATTTATTTAATTAAGGCTTATAGTCACTCACTTCAATTAACAACCCATATTTCGTTAAGCTTATTGAAAATCTGTGTTTTTTTTAAATTCATTTATTTGCTATACATGAGATGTGACCCTTACCCTTTCAAAAGAAGGTACCCCATATCAACTACAATCTAGTCTAAGTAAAGACTAATAAGTAATTTTCTTTTAACTCAAACTTCTACATAATTTTTAAACTAAGAATTTGCCAATAACACTATTCTTTTTGTCTCTATTAAGGGGAAGACCATTTAATAATGTGTTCTTAGTCACAGTATTGCATTTCACTGACACTACACTTAACTAACTCAATTGTTTGCCATCTCAGTCTTCTCACTAAGTAACATATAAAGAGGTATTTTTGTTTAATCATGAAAACATACCTAAAGATTTTCAGAATTAAAGCTAACTTCAGAAAACTATCAATTCCTACATTTTACAAGTTGAAGTTGAGTAACAAATTTTACATAATCATACTACATGTATAGTACTACTTACGAGTACCATACATGTGGGCAACTTTGGTTAGGATATCATTAAGAATTTTATTATTTAAAATAATGTAACTTTTTCAAATAAATATTTCAGACACTTACACCAATTATTTAGTTCCAAGATAAGTATCATTAAGAACTTGTGTTATGGAGACTAAATAACGAAACATACATAAATACTTATTTTTTTTTGTAAATACATACTTAATATACATAGAAAAACACCCAGACCAGAACAATTATTCATATTTATACACAAATATTTGTCCTGTGTGGGAGTCGAACCCACAACCTCAGGAGTGAAATACGGGTATTCTCGCCACCACGCCATATCGGTTGTCAAATGTGAATTTTAAATACCTTTCCAGCAATGTTGCTGTCCACAGTGGGGGTTGACAATGCCAGAAGCTTTTTGATGGTCTCTTCTGTTGAATCTTTGCTTTTACTTTGAACCTTTTTGGGAGGCTTGTAAGGGTGGGCTGCACCTGAAAATGTCATTAAAATTTATATTAACTCTTTATTCAGTGACATTTTGGGCTCTGATAAAGCACATAGGAATGTTGAGATAAGTTTAGTACAAACACACTTTATATGATAAAATCATCATGTAACAGTTTAAGCTACTTACTTAATTACATGTTAAACAGATAGTAGGAATTGATTCGCTTAAATGTTACGAGTTATATAAGACAAAACAATGTAAAAAAATCAAGTTTTGACTATTTTGAACTACACCCATAATACTTAATATTATTTTATCAGTGATGGTTTATATAAGAACTGTTAATGTTCTCAAAGTAATAAACTTCCGATAACAGTAAGAACAAGGACAAAGTCAATCTGGTAGGTATTTCTATACTGTAACGTAATTTTAGAATTAATAGTCTAGGTTATGTATAAAAAAGTCGTCTTTGATCGATTAACTTTTAATCAAATGACATAATACAAACCTTGACCTGCCCCGACCCGCTGAGACGGCTTTGTGCGACGCTTGCTACGTTTTCCGACAGTTTCTGAATCAAAACAACACAAATCACAACATGGTATTAACAATACTGTCGAACTGAAAACAAATTATGAATTACACTTGTCTCACTTACCTTGTGGATCGACAAACTCGAGCGCCTGTCGAACTAAAGCTGATGACATTTTTTAAAAATATAAACACGAAACATTTAATAATGTGGTACGAAGTTCTTAATTTTTAGATTTTCTAACCTACAAAATTAATAAATATTTCATGAACTTAGACGGAACTTTATCATGACAGTGACAGGTGACTGACAGCAAAAGAACATAACTTTTTTCATTCTATTCGACATGTTGATAATTGAACACAACATTCAGCCTAGTTTAACTTCAAAGAGTTAACTTTACCTCAGTGTCAAACAGTGAAGTTAACAGTAAAAAGGATAAAAAATTTTGCGTTGTTTAACATTTTTCGATAATTCAGTGAAATTATTTAGTTAGAAGAGCCATTTAGACTACTTAAGCCGTCGTAATTTACGGGGCAAACTAATGTTTTATACCACATATTCAATATATTTCGAAGTTTAGTTTCGAAATTTAAAAAAGTAAACGTTTGAACATATTATAATGTTATTGCATAATTAGCCTTCCATTCCATGTAGTCTGGACTGATGGTTAGGTCTAAAATATTATGAAAAATGTTATCTTTAGGTTCTGCATGCTGTACCGCGCAATCAACGGGGACGGGTCCCCTGCGTTGGAGCGGCGCGAGGACCCCGGCGCGCCCCCCGCCGCGACAGGCCCCCACACGGGCCCCCACCCCGGGCCCCACGTGGCCCCCGCCGCGGGGGGACTGCGCGCCGCTTCCCACGCCGCTGCGCCCACCGCACATCGTTTCGAGGTCAGTTTAACTCTTCATTCACCATGTTCTCTGCTGCTGCTTGTTAGACCCTACGGACGTCAAATAAGGGAAATACTTTTACTTGGCTAACTATCTATAATTAAAATGTTTACGTGTGTAATGTCGAGTAGAGTTTTAAATTTGTGACTTTGTCTACTGAAGATTTTTTGTAGTAAATTAAATGTCGTCTTATAACAATATAATACTGTAAGTGCCATATTCAAAGTATACATTTTTGTCTATGAAATCAGACTGAGGGTTTCATTTTCCCAAGTGGCAACGAGAACCAAATAATCCGATTTTTGCATTCTTGATAAAATGTACTCTTCCCTTTAGCCGCCTTGCTCCATTCGAAGTCAATTGCAATGTTTTCATTTGTTTCACTAATATTTTACTGACGAGCACCACATTTGCGACTTATATGAATTTAGAAATAACAACTCATTAGCCCTTTCCCAGGCAGTGGCCTTTAGATGACCTTAAATTGAACCTTATGTCGTAACCTTAAGGTGGAAAACCAATGAATATTTTCAACGTGCTCTGCCTGACAATAAAATATACTTTATTGTCTTTAAGATCAACATGATCATTTAGATTCGTCAAACATTTAAACACAAAATGGAAATTCTAATTCTATATAATAATCTTTCAACAACAATGAAAGAGATATGAGCGTTACCCTAACAAAGAATTAAAAACAAATTGGTTTTTTGTCAGAATTTGCCAAAGTTTGTCGGTTTATCTGTCTGTTAAAGGGTTATATGAGTCTACTAGAATCAAAAACAGCAATGTCCATTATCAAGTATTTTTCATGCATGATGTGATTTTGTGTATTTGGAAATTTGTATTTCTTGTTGGAGATCCAGAAAAAACGGCCTAAATTAGGTGGGGCGTCTCATATGAAGTCAAGAAACAAAAAAAGGACAAGCGCAGAAACAATTTTACTATAGAAAATTTCAGTATGCGTTTTATTATAAAGTCCGCTGGCATTGCTATTTTTGATTCTAGTTGTCAAAATATTTGGGAGAGTTAGTTGTAGATACTGTATTTGCGGAAGCGCTCGTAGCTCTGCGGTGCTCGGTGGTCGGAAACGATCACCGAAGTACAGTAGATTTTATAGAGGTCAGTCCTTGGATGGGTGACCGTTTGTGTGGCATTTGATATCGAGCGCTTCCGTGCTTGCGAAGGCACGTTAAGCCGTCGGTCCCGGTTATCACTAAATGTGATAGTCGTTAAGCCATATTAGAGGCCTAATGGGCGACATACACCTTCCTCCGCCAATCCGCACTGGGTCCGCGTGGGGGAGTATGAGCCAATACCCTCGCAGCTTGGTATGTGAGGCTGTGATGATGAGTGTGTGTGTGCGTGTGTGGCAGGGCCCGCCGACGCCGTGCCCGGCGCGCGTGGAGTACGCGACGCCCGTGTTCGCGCGCAACTACCAGGGCGTGTGGCGCTACGTCGTGCAGATCCCCTACGAGGGCTACTTCACGCAGACCGTCGAGGTCACGCGGTGAGCCCCGCAGCGCTGCCTTCTACCTTCAGATATCGCACCCCTACATCAATACTACACTACTTCATCATAGGCACTATTCGAGATATTCAAAATATTGTACTTCATATTATAATGCATCATTGATTCTTCTTCTTCTTCTTTTAAATAATGGCTTCGTGCGGTTTGCACATTTAGCCAGTGTCAAGTTAGAGATATATTAATATCATATAAATTATAGTAAATGAGAATGAGTGGTGATAAAGATGATAATGGTAAATGAGATCCCCTCCCCTTAAGCCCCATGAGTCCTCAGTAAAGATACTGAGATCTCACATGGACTTCTTGAGAGAATTTGAAAAGTGATGTTGCACTGTTTTATTTCATTTACCAACACTCATGTACGTTCACGAACACTTAACGGTTAATAATCCACCGTTATTAAACATTAATGTTAGAAATATCACAATTTTTAGAAAATAAAACAAAACTGCAGACATGACGCTTCACTTTCCCGCCGAGAAGTCCGCATCATTGATCAATTCTACATTTTTATCTACTTGTAAAAAAATATTAGAAATACTATTTCCGTTTCCGTAATTTCACCATATTCCCAAGATCCAATCAGAAGCTTCGGCCGATCGGATACGTCGACCGATCACATGAGACTACGATGTAGTGGTGGGACGACGGAGCGAGTCATGCTAAGCGATTGGCTGATCAAACAGAGGCAGTCTCGGTAGAGAATTGAACAAGGATACGAGTTAGAACAGTACTACGGTAAAAAGTGTAGTGTGAAGTTATTTTTTAACGATAACTTAGGTGTTTTTCGCAATAAGTCGTGTAATCGCTGGAAAAATATTTGAAGTTTACTTTATACTAGACTCAACTCAATATTATTCTCGTACTCCCGGGTATGCCAGGAATCCGAAAATGCCACTGATTCCGAATAAGTTTTTTTTGCGTTAGTGACGTTTTCATCTAGGGGTGCGATATATATCATTTACGTTTAAGAATAGAGATTGTCAGATGACAGTTTACTCTTAAACTGTTATACTTCAGTATAAGCATTAGAATTATAATAAAGTACATAATCCATATTATTGTTGTGGTTTCCCGCGAGGGAGAGTTCTTAGTCTGTCTTTATTTTCGTTTTTTTAAATTTAAATCTTACGAAGTCTATAATTATCTTTTCCTGATTATGCATTTACTGTGAGTAGTAATTTTGATTCTAATTTATGATAGGTACGTAATGTTTTTTGTTCGTAACGTGTGTACTACTGAAAAACCAATCGGTAGTGTTGTTGACCTAGAAAATATATGCTAATGTTTGTATGTAAGTTAAATTCTTTAAGTAGCTGTGCTTTCGCTAGCTGAACGCGGAGAGACGTTTCATTTAATATGTTGGGAGGCATATTATTTCGAAAGCATCAGTCGCTAGCAATGTTGCGCGTCATTGTCTACGTGTGTAAGATATTTCGCAGAAGACATAGTCGATCTGTGTTCTCCGATGAGTGCGTATGAATGTTTCTAGTGTAGCGAACTGGGATTGCTACATTCGCATGCAAGCTGGCATGTTTATAGGACTAGAGACGTGTATATATAGGGTGTAAAAGGACCGTGATCAGAGTAATAAATAAAGGCGTCATAACAAGTGACACAACCAGCTATTAAAATAAAAAACGAAAAATAATTCTTCAAATTAGTGTCAATTAAAATCTGTAGGTTATTGATACCTAGTTATGAGCAGGGTTCCTCCCAGTGTGGGTAGTGTGGGTAGTGTAAGTAGCGTTGGTGCGCGTTGGTGCAGATGCATGCAGGCGCGCTGCCACTACCTGGAGGGCGGCTGCCTCAGCTCGCCGCGCTGGGTGTCGCTGCTGGTGGCCGAGCTGCACTACCCGCCGCAACCAGACCACGACCAGCAGGACCAGGTCTATACTACTTTCTTTTTATTATTTAAATGGAAGGCTTCGTGCGTTTAGCACATTTAGCCAGTGTCAACCAAGAGATATATTCATATCATTTACATCATAGTAAATGAGAATGAGTGGTGATTAGGATGGTAAATGAGATGCCCTTCTCCTAAACCCCTTAAGTCTTCATCAAAGATGTGGGACTATACTGAAATCTCAAATGGACTTCTTGAGAGAATTTGAAAAGTGATGTTGCACTGTTTTGTTCACAAACACTTGAGGGTTAATAATCCACCGTTATTACAAATTAATTTTAAAAAATTCACAATTTTAGAAAATAAAACAAAATTGCAGACATGACGCTTCACTTTCCTGCCAAGAAGTCCCACTCCTACTTCCTGCATATTGCGTACTACACTACACACTCCCCCCAAGACCAGACTCTCGATGACTACACACACTCGCACAATACACTTCACACTAGCAGACAACATTTATCACCCCGGCGTGTACATATACGACACCGTGTAACACCCAGAGTTAATTAGTAATTAAAGGTGGTAATTTAGATGTCACTGGTCGTAAATGGTCGATCAGCAGCAAATACTCGGTACAAAGCTACCATCACAGGAACAGAAAGTTAAATAGAAGATAAGAAAACGATTAGGCAAACTCAACCACTTGCGCATTAGACTGGCGTCCGTTGCGATACGGTCCAAATACCGGCCTATCGTGCACCATCAACACTATACCTATGAAACACATGCAGACATACCTACAGACATTAGAGTTCTTGCTAAAACTTTATTATAAATCCAATTGTCTTTCAAACACCCATAACAAAGTAAATGTAATTAAAATACCAAACCAATTGATAAATTAAAAAAAAAACATATCCTGTGAGTGTCTTGCCAGTTCTTCTTACAGAGCGGTGGCTCGGAACTGGCACTTAGATTCACTTACACTTAAATATTATTTGATTTTTTATTGTTTTGTTGCGTGTTAGTTAATCTGAGCGTTATGATTTCAGTGTAATCATATTTAGATTGTTTTTTATATTTAAATTTGACGAAACTTTATCTTAAAACAAATCATGTGAGAGACGATTCATTTTTGCAATGAATGCAATAAATTATATGTAAAAATGTAACTAATAGGTAATCCAGGTTTATTTCTTTGGTTTGACGACCGATACGGCGTGGAGGTCGGTATACCTGCAATCCGCTCCTAAGATCGTGGGTTCGATATCCACACGACACAAATCTTGTTGGGTGGATACATTAATTCTGGTCTGGTTGTTTTCCTATATATATTAAATATGTTTTTACAAAAAAAGTATTAATGAATACTAACTAACGGATAAACATCCGTTAGTTAGTATCCTTAGCACAAGTTCTTAATGTTCTTAGCCTAGTACTTAAATAATTGGTGTGAATATTGGAGAATATTTATTTATTTATCAATTTGTTCCATTTCACTCACCTTTATCATCATCATAGAAGATACCTATGATGATTTAACGGATTATCTTTCAAAAATATACACTCAACTCATAGCCAAACTTTTAAAACTTGATTTATAATATATAAATTTGTATGTAGCCGGAATATCAGCAATACCTCCAGAAGCGAGTCGGCACCGAGACTACGGACAAACCCACGCACTGCGACGGACACGACAAGTTTGGTTGCTTCCAGGTAACCAACACTTTTATACATTTATACATACATAAATAGATTCACGCCTGTTTCTCCGAAGGGGTAGGCAGAGGCATATTATGCGCCCACACTTTGCCAATTATATAGTTGGTCCCACGTATAAGTGGCGAGCCTATTGCCGTTTACCGGGCACTGTTATGCTCGCCAGAGCCTCGTCCGTTGATCGGCAGGTGCACCACTTGCAGGTGAGGTTGGCTGAGGTACTAAACCTTCCATCTAAAATTACTCTCAATATATGGAATATCAACCTAACTCGTATGTTATTTTCTCGATAATAGTATTATTTTGTTATTAACTATTTTATTACTTTATTTTATCCGATAATATTTTCTTAAAAATAATACTTATCGTTTCAATGACGCTCTTCAATGTATTCGCTTACAAAACAAATATGTCATTCACTATCTATGACTTAAAGACTCAATCAGTACAATAGTATTACAAGTTTCTTGTCCAATTTCTCAGATTATTTCAATTCTATACATCGCGAAAAAGATTTAAATAGATAACTTATTTTTTAATAAATTTTTTATAGGTTCGTCTCTACTACGACTGGTTCCTGGTCCCCGGCTCTTGCAAATGTTGGAGGCCCGATTACTTCGCGCGATATGTCCGCCGCAGGCAGAACAATGAATTGTAGACTTCTGTCACGCATACGATAATATAACCACAAATTTACTTCGCCGACAGATTTTCTTTGATTTTTTAAAAATGTTCCATCCAAGAATTCAATACTTTTTTTATTTGATCTAAACTATTTAAGTAATTTGATAATTTCATTCAATTGATTGATACAACAAAACTAGCCAAAATCGTACGTTTATTATGTAGAATATTATAACATCGTCTATATAAAATTGTCATTAAAAAATCTCTATCTGTAATACAATATATAAATAATATATATTTCTCTAATATTAACTTTTTTAAAGTCAAAGGACAATGTAATACATAATGAAATAAGTTAAAATTTGGCACTTCTATATTATATTACTTTATATTTATTCTTTGTACTAGATGGTAATCATAGGGTTTATTTATTTAACAATAATTATACTAATATAGAATCAAGAATATTCAGGTTAAATTTGCAGTTTTGGGTTCTGGCTGTCGTTGTGTTTATAAAAGACTTTTAATATATAAGTGTGTAATAAGTATTTAAATGGTGCTTCATAATTATGTTGTGAACTTGAGACTGTGCTGTTAGATAGGTGTAGTATGTAAGTAGTGGTGTATTTATACCAAATCTCGTGTATAGGGTAGGGAATAAGATCTCTTCTATAGTTATTTGTTGCTTAATTGTGTTAATTTAAAGAAGCATTAAATATAACGCAAATATTTCTAAATCCACGTTTATCGTACAAATGATTTATGTGCGTACTTTTAATTATAATAGTAGCTCAATGTGCATTTATAGATTGTAAAGATATTATTTAACTAAAATAAGGTATTTAGTATGCCTATTTATGATATTGTTTGTTTTAATATAGGTTTGAAATAAAGCACTTAGAAAATCTTCTGGTCAATTTTGTTTTTCGTCAATATTTTAATACCCTTTTCGATGTAATAATAAAACAACTTAAAATGATTTAATGTTTACTTATGTACAACCAAACTTGATACGATCAATGAGTTCACAAAAATGTAGATCAACGTATTGATGTTATAATTTTATTTTTTTTAATTTTACATCATTGAAATTTATTTATTGCTTTCGTTTACAATTTAGAATCGTGACTCTCTAGTGTTACAATATAACATCTCGCTATACCGAGAGATGCAGTGATCTAAAACTACTCATAGGTGAATAGACAAATGTCTGCGACTACAAAATTACAAAACTTAAACTATTCACTAACTTTATTAGCCAAAAATATTAATCGCTAAACTGCAGTAATTTTATAAATTGCAAAACTACTGGGTATATCACATGCTATTATAATATTATTAAAATTAGAACTCAAATTCCTAAGAAATTTATTAAGGAATTTCTGCATTTAGAGTGTTCTAATTAGTGATATTAAAACTAAACTATAAAATATGAGAAACTAGAATTCACGAATAAGGTTTGCTACTTTATAGTTCGACACTATAATATTTATTATTAAATCTATTCTAAATAGCTTTATCACCAATAGCACACGAGTAAAGAAATAAATCAGCGAGAAAGTTTCTTCATAATATCCTAGCATTATCCCGGTTGCCCTAGACTTCAGCTCTGCTTACTGGTTTAACCAGAGTTTGGCTGAATTTCAGCGACTGGCGTCTAACCATAGAGAAATATAATAACTAGGTAACGTCTAACCTCCGCAATACAGAGGGAAACATTAATCTATGGTTTAACCAGCTGTCAGGATGTTTGAACGCACTGTCTTCCCAGTAACTACTGCCATAGTTTTTTTTAGAACAGCAGGGACCAACGTCTTAACGTGCTTTCCGAGGCACAGAGCAAGCGATAAATATGCACATTACTTCGAAAGGTCATAAATGTCTTTTTCCAGGATTTGATACCGAGACCATCTAAATTAGACTATGGGTGTCGCTATGGCTATCGCTGCCTTTAAGACAATTATTTAGATATACATGGGAAAAGATAAAGAGATTTTTTGTTTCATGGGCTTAATATTTTTGTGCCAACTCTACCAAAATAGGAATACATTTTGCATGCTCATGCTCATCACCTCCATTTCCTCACCCATCTGCTAAAAGCGAAGAAGTATTCAAATAAATAGTACACTATTATTATCTCCTCTTCTTACTACATAAAGCGCATTAAAATTAATCACGCCTTTCTATATGAGTATTCACTAGTCAGTGATAACTAAAAATGCAAATAAGGAAAGTATTATCATTTGCACTTTTTTAAATATCACTTTTTATACCTCGTACAAGTGTGCTCATATCAGCTGATTAAACGTGTTGCACTCCAACAGCATTTTCGTTTAGTTTCATTTTAGTATCACTTCAAACTGTAACACCTCTTGCTGTTTCTGATTCAACTGTATGGACAACATTATCACTTTCTCCACTCATTGAAACAAAGTCAAGATTACTAACGTTAGTATCTAAATTATTACTTAATCTATCGTTACTGACTATCGTTTGCCTTTGGTTGACGTTTCCTATTTCTTCATCGTTTACACTCGTAACACTATTTGAGATAATTCCAGCTCGCTGACATAAGTTTGTAACTTCGACCGAATTCGTGCTTGATTGCCCGGTTTCCACGTCGACGCATTTTCGTTTTCTGCTTTGGAAATGAACAGTCGGCAAACCGTCTTTTTGGTTTTCGAGACAACACGAGGAATATGGAGGCGGCGGTTCTTCTATTCCCAAAGGCTTATTGCTGTCTGTGGCTGATATTTCACTGCATTCTGAGTACGGTGGAGGCATGTCTGAATTTTCCGCAGGAAATCCTTCAGATTCATCCAATCTACGATTTGTCTGATCTGCTCCATCTAAAATTAAAGAAATAATAAACATATTTAACATGACCATCTACATAGTAATTAAAGATAAGACAATAGTTTTCCATTTACAGCATGCCGGCTTATGAGATCTACTCGATCAATAGGTGTGATGTAGTCCCTACCAAGGTACAGTCAATTATGCAGAAGATCAGCAAAAATAACAATTGTAAAAAAATGCCTGTTGTGAATTCAAAATTTGAGTTCAAGCTTTGTAGCAAGTATTAAAATAAAATTAACAAATAACTAGGCAAAATTTTGTCGAACGACATGGCCCAGAATTCGATACATCCATTTTTCACTTCAATGATTGGTATTCAATGCTTAAACAGAAAAAAGTATGCAAGTGTGTTCATATATTGTGTAGTGCTAAATGACACAAAATTTCAACATTGAACGAGCATAATAATGCTGAGTTGGGTCATTTTGGTGCATCATATAAACATTTGTAAATTGTTTTCAGTTTTACTTTTAAATTGTATGGTGCACCAATAAATATTTTTATTTTTTTTACATGTATTTATACACATAATGTATATTTTTCACAGTTATTATATAATAAAAAAAATACAATACTGTATAAAATATAAAAATGAAGACCGCCGATCGCGAGGTAAAACCCAAACGACTGGCGGCTAGGGCTGCAGAGAGAGAAACCTCCTGACAATGCGCGCCGTATCGAGAAGCACTGCCTTTTGTATCTGACCCTAATGGCTAATGGCGATAAGCCCAGCTTATTGGCGAGAATAGTTCTGTCCGTGATGATGGATCGATCTCAGTAGAGCAATGCATGACCATTTCCAAGAACTGGCACCGGTTGATATCTATAGTATGGCATTTCAGGTTCGACAAGGTCATGTCGAAGAGCAAGTTGCTGATGGATGATCCTGGCTACAGGGTTATGCCTGTGCAAATACTCGCCATTAGCAAGATGCGAACAACCCGAAACCACATGCCTGAGAGATTCTCCGGGCCGATGACATGCCCGACATATGTCAATAGTTCCATCTCTCAGTATATACTTTCGGTAATTGTTCGTCTTGATAACTTCGTCCATAATGTCACAGACAGACCCTTCAGTTTTCCTAAAGAGGTCTCCAAAACCGTAGCCAGTTCACCAAAGCGGAGAGATCTACATCTGAGCCTTTAAGGGCCTTGTAGAATCGCCCATGGAGCTCTTTGCTCTTCCATATCTCCTTGCGATCATGAATGCTTATCGTAAGCGGCTTACGCCAGTTTTCATTAGCTAAATTGAGTGGGGTGAGGTGTTTGTCAACTGCCACAACATATCGATGCATCATGCAATTCGTGGTAAGGAAAAAAGTCCTGAGATTGTACACCTCGCGATTGTGGAGTGTCTTAGCATTAAAAAATCCCCGACCACTAAATTTTCGCGGTATGTACATTCTCATTACCGACGAACGCGGGTGTCGCATGCGATGTGCCGTTAACAGTTGGCGAACCCTGCAATCAATGGCGTCTAGTTCAATCTGAGTCCACCTTAATATGCCAAAGGTATAAATGAGCAAGGGCATAACCCAACCATTGAAGGCACGTACCTTGTTACCACCAGACAAAAGACTATTTAGAACTTTTGTAAGACGACGAAAGATTATTATTATTAAACATAATAAGTTACAGGTAAAATACTCACAACTTGTAGCTTGTACATTGGGTGTCGGCCATTCATTAGAAGAACTCCGACCTGGAAAATGAAATATTTATTTACATAATAGTCAAAATTTAAGTTAAGTTACGTTACTTAACAACAAAAAAATCACAAAAAAATAAATTGTATGGCATTTGCTGCCGGCTCATGTGTTTCCTATTTCCTATGATCCCGGGTCTTTTAAGCGGGGCGTGAAACGGCATTTTAGCAGGCCGTCTTGAGTGGATGCGCTTTATACCGTGCTTATTTCACGTTATAAAGCGCTTTCATTCTTTTTATTTGGACTGCATCGACTGCTTACCATCAGGCAGGGTGTAGTCATTATGAACGTGTAAAAATTATTATACCGATCTTAATAGACGCTGTTATCTATTGCTGGTAAATTTTGTTGGTTTGCTGTGAAGGCAAGTAGTGTAAAGAGTGACTGACGCGTAATTTGAGCAAAAATAGCGGTTCAGTCGTAGTCAAATGAAAGAAAAAAAGAGACAGAAAGTGAAGCACCACCCCTCATGCCGCACTTTCATTGCGACCCAATAAAGTGTTATTACGCATTATTTAACTTGAACACGAAGTAAAGGAGATTTTCTTCATATGTTAGTGTACGTGATTCGGAAGGCACCTTAAGCCGTTGTCCTCGGTTATTGCTATAGTTGTTTGTTATTAAGATGGCTTTCATTCATCATTAATGAGGCATTAAGCGGTTTAAAAAATTCTAACAGCAGGACGCCACACACCTGCGTCCGCCAACCCAAATCCTTCTCACCTCGGTTTGTGGGAGTAAGCCTATACTCAGTAGTTGGATATTAATGTGCTGAGGCGATGGCCACTGTTACACTTTGACATTTGCAAGCAGCTTAGTGTCTTGTATTAGGAGACAATTTTGTATTGCTATAGGTTCTGTGGCAGACCGTACCATTATATCATCACGAAATTAAATTTTTTTTAGTGCAAGTAGTGTTAAATGCTTGTCAAATCCGTAAAATCCCTCTTTCTCGTTATCACTCTGGGTACCAGTCCAATTCTTTTCACATAAGGGCTGCTCAACTTTGGAACAATCTCCCAGCTAGAATAAGACTTGCGCAAAGCAAGCCAGTGTTCAAGCAATTGATTTTTAAGCTTGATTTCGAAGAGCCATCGTTGGTTTGATACTCCTTGCTGTCATATTTTGGTATTATATATTTATATTCTTATGTAGTTTATGATACGTGTAGTTTATCTTTTAAGCTATTGTAAGCTTCTATCGCGGGCCTTGAGCGTGGAGACCAAATCCAGAAATCCCGTAACGAAAAAAAACCTAACACCCCCCACTCCGACCGGCACAGCGGTGATTTATAGTTTTTCCATCTATCGATAAATAGCAGAACTTTTAATGACTTTTTGAAATATCACGCTTGTCTATTTAGTTCAACAACCCGCCTTTAGGTGGCATTGGTTGTATCGGCGTTACTGTTTTTTTTATGTATAGGTACACATTAATGCCGCACAGAGAAAGTATATATGATATTATATCTATATAAATGTACATAAAAATAAATAATTATAATTGTATAAGTTGATAAAAAATGCTATGCAAATGCAATAGCTTTACCGCGGCAGAGTGCTCCGAGTGCCACACGTCTTTTTTTTATGTTAGTTTATTAATTACCGCACCACCTTTAAAGTTTTCTGCTAACCCTAAGGTAAACTGGCAGAGAATGCCTTATGGCATTACGTTCGCTTTTTGTTATACTTTTAAGTGTTCAATGAAGATTAAATAAATAAAATACTTTTTTGTTTTTTGAGACTTTTCTCATGTGCACATGCTCAGTAGTAGAACGTTAGTGGACTCAGATGATGATATCTTTAGGTTTAGTGGCACAGTTCACCAGGAAATGGGCCGGTCACATCTGTCTTAGGACCGAACATCGCCGGGAGAGACGTGTTGACCTCCAGCTAGGAGCGACATCGCAGAAATCGGAGAGCATGCACTCGACGAACCACTACTTTCTACCAGCGATGAGATTAGCAGCGCGGGGATTTAGTGAGTAGATCGGTGAGACAGTACCATTTTCCTCTGAACTTTCTTATTTTAACTACTACACGTATAGGTCGCGTCATGTAAAAAGAACGCTGGAAGAAAGCGGAGGGGGTGTGTTTGCGCATGGGTCGACTGACGAACCAATCGCGCGCCGTCTAGCATGCGGCGCGTGACCCGCCCGCCCCGCGCCGCACCTCATACCACCAAATAGACCGATAAATCGCCTAATGCGCAGCTTGACCGCCAGCGTTCTTTTTACATGACGCGACCTATACGTAATAATTAAACTAGAAGAATTAATTAGATGCAGTCGTTCGAAAGTTATGCGCGGAAATCCATTGTTATTTATATAGAAAAAAGAAAGATTATGAAAAGAACACAGTACATCATAGTGTACAGGGATCCTACCAAGACCTAAGGAGCCCAAGCCAACCTCACCTGCAAGTGGTGCAACGGACGAGGCTCTGGCGAACATAACAGTGCCCGGTAAGCGGCAATAGGCTCGCCACCTATTACGTGGGACCAAATATATAATTGGCGAAGTGTGGGCGTATAATATGCCTCTGCCTACCCCTTCGGGGAAACCGGCGTGAATGTATGTATGTGTATGTATAAAAAGAAGATTGATGATGATACCTTTGAAGAGTTTCCGATGCAGACATCTTTCGAGCACCCGCACCAGCAGCAGCAGCGCCGCCAGGAGCAGCGCGCCCGCCGCCCAGCCCGCGCCGGCCCAGCCCCCCGCCGCCCCCGCCGCCCCCGCCTCCCCCGCGCTCCTCACGCGCGCTTCACCCCGCCCGCTACCCTCAATGACACTCGACAAGCCAGTGCGTTCCAGGCGGACGTTCTGTAAGCAAACGTTATTTATTAAATTACTTAAAGGGACTTTTTGGCGGGAAAGTGAAGCGTCATGTCTGCAGTTTTATATATTTTGAACATTAATGTGTAATGACGATGGATTATCAATCGTTAAGTGTTTGTGAACGTACGTGAGTGTTGGTAAATGAATCAAAACAGTGCAACATCACTTTTCAAAATCTTTAAAGAAATACATGTCAGATCTCAGTATACCATATACTGAGGACTCAAGGGGTTTAAGGCTGCCTGTCCACTGAAGCGGAGCGAGGATGCGGAGCGGAGAAACGGACAAATATTAACCAATAAGATTTCATCAAATCTTCGCTCCTCTCCTGTCCGTGATTCCTATTGGATAATATTTGTCCGTTTCTCCACTCCGCATCCTCGCTCCGCTTCAGTGGACAGGCAGCCTAAGGGAGGGCATCTCATTTACCATCATTATCACCACTCATTCTCATTTACTATAATGTATATATTATTAATAATATACTTGACACTGGCTAAATGTGCTAAACGCACAATGAAAAAATATAAGCTATTGACAAATACCCCGGACCTTTATAGAAACACCAAATCTCAGCCTGACACAATAAAGCACCTCGTCGGACTTCTTGGCGGGAAAGTGAAGCGTTATGTCTGCAGTTTTGTTTTATTTTCAAGTAAAAGACACACACAACATAAACACTAGACATAAAAATAGACTCTACTTACCTAATTCCAGAATTAAAATGTTAAATAACAGTTCATAGCACAAAATTTTAATTGCCAAATTTATAATAAACTACCAGCAGACATAAAAATTCAATTAGTTAATAATTTTATTCCATTTAGTAAAAAAGAAAAGTTTCAGGATGCTTCTCCATTCTTTACGAGTTTTCAGATATGATTAGATAATATAAATTCCAAGTGGAACAAGAAGATATTGTTGATTTTCCTGGGAATTGCCCAGCCAAGGTGGATTTGTCGATTGTCTTCTTTCTCGAATTTCATCATCTCAGCCATCCGACGTCCACTGCTGAACATAGGCCTCCCCAATAGATTTCCACATTGAGCGATCCGCCTGCATCCACGGCTTCTGCGGCTTCCCACTGCCCTGACCAGATCATCGGTCCATCGCGTGGGAGGCCGTCCTCTACGTTTACCGGTTCGCGGTCGCCATTGCAGAACCTTGACGCCCCATCGGTCGTCGGTTCTTCGAGCTATGTGCCCCGCCCATTGCCACTTCAGCCTGCAAACTCGCCTCGCTATGTCGGTCACTCCAGTCCTCCTACGGATTTCCTCATTTCTGATTCGATCTCGAATTTAAGTCGATCTAATAAGATCACTTGTCCTTGGTAAACATATTGGTCAAAAATATGACTGGTAGCATAGTAGTTACCTTTTAATAATCTACTGTACTGTATCGACTGTTCTATATGTTTCTTCTTTCTGCCAATAAATCTTGATCCGAGTTCTTTATAAATACTGTATTGGTTCCGACATGGACATTGGATACACACTATACAGTCATTTTTAACGCAGAGGCCATGTTGGGAAGTTCTGACAGTTGTGTGGCGTCCTATACTCCAGCGTCCGGCTTAATCCTTCTTACTTTGATTTGTGAGAGATGATCCACCTGTGGGACGGCTTAGGGCTGAAGGGAGATGTGTGCCAACTACCTGTACTAAGTACCTGTAAGAGTTCGGGCAGGCGCCACCTCGCGTCCAGCTCGTACGTGTTGTGAAGGCGCGCGCGGCGCCAGGCGCCAGACGATGACGTCGGGGGCCACTTCGACAGGGCGCTTTCCAATCTGTCCAAAGACAACTTATTATTATTCAGTGTTTATTTTAAATTCCTATTTATAAATAGGATTTATAAACTTCAAAAACTTTTTATTCCATAAAATATTACATAGTATTTGAAAACGTCAAAATTTATAACAAATATAAAAAAAAAACAATCAAAATATAATTATACTGAAATCACGAAGCTTAGATTCACTTGCACCCAAACAATTAAAAAAACAAAAAATATTTAAGTGTAAGTGAATCTAAGTGCCAGTTCCGAGCCACCGCTCTGTAAGACTAACTGGCAATAAATTTACAGACTATGCTCTTTTAAATTATCAATTGGTTAGTTATAAAAACTGAAGTGACGGTGGGCAGGGCACAATGCACGAGACACTGACATCTGTTGGGGCAGAAATATTTTGGAATGGAGACCCTTTGATAGGAAACGAAGCGTGAAGTGAAGTGAACCTGCATGATGGACGGACGGCCTCTTTGGCTCAAAGGGCTGTCCTTAAAGTTGGTAATTTTATGCAATTTCTACATTTAACAAAGTTAGTTTACGCAAGTACCGGTATGTTAACTGTTCGACAACTCTACATTCTAAATGCTATACTTCGGCAACATTCCCAACTTCAATATGATCCAACTGTTCTAGCAGGAAATAGACGCAAACATGCAGTGTGCCCCACGATTTGTATAAACACTAGCTTTGCACGACATCAATTTTATTATTTAGGAGGTTTTCTGTATAACAAAATTTACAAAATTTTATCAATTTATAAGTTGTCCAAAAAACAATGTAAGGCAGTTCTGTACAAGTGGCTCAAACACACAAGACTATGAAGCTACAGAGCAACTAATGATGGTTCCTTGTTGATACAACACATTCGCGCACACGAACACACACACACACACACACACACACACACACACACAAAAATACACACACACCCACACATTACACACTTTGATTGGTAATTTAGTATTATATTTGTTGCATGAGTTTCTGCTTTTCTTTTTCCTTTTTTAATTGTTTTTAGTGCGATTATTTGTTTTATTACTTTCTTTTCTCCAACAGTGTTTGTAAATGTAAAAAAAAATTGTTCAAATAATGATTATTATGTTTACGAATAAACCTACTCCGAGTTGGGGGCCTGGAGATTCCGTAACACAGGGTTTCCCAAGTATCCCCCCCGACTGGTCTCCACCTTGTCGTGGTGGGGGGGCTGAGTACCTCCCAGTAGGGCGCAGGAGGCGCTAGGGAAAAGGTAACACCCAGAGACCGACGACTCTGGGTGTCCTTAGTACTGACTACCGGGGGGGAAACTAAGAGGGACCTATGGAGGGCGCAGCGGGTAGGTCAGGAGGGCCCGCTCAGCAGCGCCAGGAGGGTCTAGGCAGCGGTGGCAGGGGGCCCCTGCTGTCTAACCATGGACCCTCCGGGAAGTCGGCCACACACGCTATGGTCGCAGGGGGAGGTAGGAGGGGCGCTTCCACTGGGCCTCTCTGAGGAGGTCTTCCCGGATTTGGTCCGGGGGACGTTGGCCGCAGGCGGGGTGTCAGAAGCTGCAACCCAGGTACTGGCCCCCGCCTCTTTCTCAACAAGCGGCGGGCGTCGTCGGAAGATTTTTAGTGGGTATTACTGCTGGCGGTCGTGTCTACCGGTGGTGAGTCCCACACCCCCTTTCGGTCCCCCTTTGGCCGGAAGGCAGTGCGTAAATGCATTTTGTTACCGACGTAAAACAAAAAAAAAAAAAGGGTTTCCCAAGTATGGACTCCAGTCTCTTACAAAGGATTTTTTTTTTTTGTATTAATTTTTCTACATTTAAAACTTGTAAACCTTTGTGAAGAGAGAAAATAAAAAATATATTATATTATATTATTATATACTGGTTAATATAACTAGATATTTTTCTCGTACTAATCGCACATGAGTTAAAAGATACAACAAAATTATTATATATTTAGGTCGCCTACAACAAAAATTGCCTAATCACGATTAGTGGCCGTTCTGCAAGACACTCTTAGAGAAAAATTAAAATGGATGGCTGTTTTCACAAGTAACAGATACCAATGATGTTTTATGTCTGTCCATTCTTTACAAGAAGCTTATAGAAGGTTTCACTTGGATTTGGAAACATGTAGGTAGTTATGTATTTATCAAAGAACTCGTCGTCACGTCGGTCATTAAGGGGTCGATGATAAAGTTACTACAAAACTATCCTACTAATATTATAAACGTGAAATTTTGTATGTGTGGATGGATGTTTGTTACTCTTTCACGCAAAAACTACTGAAGCGATTGTGATAAAACTTTGTACGTGTTTAGCTGCAATCCTGGACTAATATATGGGACACTCTTTATCCCGATATTTGCACAGGAACGGGGACCACGCGGATAAAACCGCAGGGCGCTGCTAGTTTAAAATGTTACCATTCAGAATATGCCGACAAAATATGTAATGAGTTTTTATGTGGTTTCCTCATTACGTTATGTTTAATTTCAGAGTGCGTCATATTTTTTTGATGTCTAATTTGTGATTAGTACCCTCTTGTTTCCGCGGCGACTAGTCGGAAAACTTCCATGCTTTAATAAATAATATTCATGTTCTAAGAGTACAATCCGCACAATATACAGGCTGGAACTGCGATCACCAACCGGCCTGATCAGGGTGGTGACTATAGGCAAATACCCCCAATACTGTGGAGGTCAATTTTCAGCAGTGTACTACGGTATACGGCTGATATGATGAAGAGCTCGGAATTGTCACACAAAACTCACAGCCACTTTATGAAAAAGCTATTAAAAACTTAGCTTAACTTTTACGATAGTTTTCAAAAATGTTTACATAAGTTTATTCGTGATATGTCTCCAGTAAATCAAAGATATATTTGTGTGGAAGAAGTCTTGCTCACACCTTAGCTTCTCACAGGAACAGAAGCTACATAGCTAAAGTACAAAGCGTTTACAATCGAGGTTTGAAATTTCAATCAGTTATAATTTACATTCATAAATTCATGCCGGTTTCCCGGTAGGTAGATGCATATTGTACGCCCACATTTCCACGTAATAGGTGGCGAGCCTATTACCGCTTACTGGGAACTTTTACGCTCGCAGAGCCTCGTCCGTGGATCACTAAGTCCACCCCTTGCAGGTGAGGTTGCCTTTGGTTCCTTAGATAGGATCCCTGTACACCCGTTAGATATAATTTATATTTAGATTAATTACCTAATCGAAAATTAATGCACTATTATAATGTGTTCTATTAATAATTGATTTCAAAATCACAGTATGTTCCAGACGTACAGGTGAAAATTTACGTTCGTAAGAGCTTTACTGGGCCAAAATGAAATAAAATACTTTGACTATCTATAGATGACTACATTATATATAATGTACTTACATTTGATAAATTGTAGAATACATATTTTCTAAATTTGTACTAGATTTCTGTTTTTTTTTTTTCATTATGATAATTACCACAAAAAAACAAACAGTCAGATGATAATTTCACTCACAATAATTATTGAAATAATTTAGTTGTGTAAAGTGTGCTTCCGATTGAGTACTGCCGGGAGCAGTCGTTCATGCTAATTTATAAGGTGGATAAAGCCGCGTTTTCCTGATAGATAAGTGACGTATTTTAACCAATGATACCCAAAAATAATATTCCTAACTAGATTCTGCCTGTGGCTCTGCCGGCCTAAAATCAATTGAAAATTTCGCGAACATAATTCGTGATTTTCTTTAGTAAAATTCCTTTTAATTTCGTTTCTTTGCATTCCAAGATGTAACACAGTATTGGGCCAACCAACAAATAAAACATGGAAGTATTTCTATTTCAGAAAAAAAATGTTACCACAAAAAGTGAGTTGTCGTGGGCGGGACATAGAAAAGTGAGACGGCAAGCGCGGTAGTTGAATCCTAGCAACGACGGAGACCGCTCGCAAAAACGGCAAATGTTTCAAGTCTCGATGCGTTCAAAATAAAAAAAATTACTTGATTGGCTTTAAGATCAACATGATCATTTAGATTCGTTAAACATTTACACAAAATGGAAATTCCATATATTTTTTAACAATAATATGCCAATAATCTACCGTTATTACACGAATTAGGCACAAATATCACTTTCCTGCCAAGAAACGTATATAGCGATACAAATATTTTGGTTGGAATTATTGTAACATTCACCGAGCACTGATAACATGTAGTATAATACACACGGCTTCGTCTTCATTATCTAAAAATTTTCGCGCCAAACTTATTTCATTTCTTACGAAAATATCCGTTTTAATGTCTTTTCATTTGTATTTTTTTATTCATGGGGATTTTCGGAATATTATTATAAAAGTTGTAACAGCATTAGATAATGTTATTCTATCCAAAATCTCATATTATCTTCATAAATAGATATATAGGTGGCCATAAGCTGTTTACTGAGATTTCTTACTCGGCGAAGATAAGAGATTAGTTATTTGTGCTATAAATCCGTTATTTAGTCATTATTGACGTTATCCGATACTTTATTATTTTCGTTTAAGTTATATACGAGATAGGGGATTTAATGATTAACGACTTAACCATCTGACATACGTTTACAATTGATTTATCGAAGGTTTTACTGCCGTTTGCAAAAAGCAATGTTAGTAGATATTCTCTACTAAGAATGTGCAGCAGGTAAAACTTGATTAACGGTAGGGTGGAAGATCTGGATATACTCCACGATTTTTTACCCATCTTTAAAAAGAAGATGTTAAAGTGAGTCGCGTGGGGAACGCTCAAGGTCTGGAATTGTGTTTGTTTTAGTCATAGCTTTGGTTGTTTTATTTATATTTGTATATTACTTTTGTTATTAACTGATGGTATGTCTAATAAATGAATATGTAAACCATGCGAGCTGCTACGCAGGTACGACAACGACACTGCTGGTTTGATAAAACACGTTGGGATAAGCGTGTTTCAGTTTCTCGAAGCGCAAAAAGTTACCCAAAGGTTTCTACAATCAGTTTTTGTCCTTTTTTTTTTTATCGTCGGTAAAAAAATGCTGTTTACGCACTGTCTCCCGGCCAATGGGGGGACCGAGAGGGGAGTGTGGGGCTCACTGCTTCAGACACGACCACCGCAGTCCTACCCACTAAAAAACTTCCGAAGACGCCCACCGCTGTTGAAAAAGGGGCAGGGGGCCAGTGCCTGGATTTGTAGCTTCTGGCACCCCGCCCGCGGCCAACGTCCCCCGGATCAGAACCGGGAGGACCTCCTCAGAGAAGCGCAGTGTGTCGCGCCCCCCTACCTCCTTGTGCGGCCATGGCGTAACTGGCCGACTTCTGGGAGGGTCTATAGCTAGACGGAAGGGGCCCCCTGCCCCTGCCGCCTAAGACCCTATCAGTTTTTGTTCTGCAGAAGTAGAAAGGTCGTTATCGATGGCAGATGGTCCGATTGCTTGGAAACTAATGTTGGCGTCCCGCAAGGCTCAGCGCTGGTGCCAACACTGTAGTTGTAGTTGTTTTATTTAAATATGCATCCGTCACCAGCAGATTCCAACAGAATGGATGCATTATTTGCATATTTGGTTAGAAAAACTATTGTTATAATAAAGACTCACAAAATACAGACAAGAGAGACGCACTTTGAATTTGATCGTTACAGCTCACACAATTCTGGATTGGATTATTAACGCCTAAAATCTTGTGGTCTTTTTTTCTTGTTACCTAATATTGTTTGTTACAGTAGAGTTTGGAGATTACTTGCATAATTTGTTTATTTTTTTCAATGCAGCCTAAATTTATAAAACAAATATAGCAGAAGTATTTTTCATAGTGTGTAGGGATCCTACCAAGAGCTAAGGAGCCCAAGCCAACCTCATGCAATTGGTGCACCTACCGATCAACGGACGAGGCTCTGGCAAATACAACAGTGCCCGGAAAGCGGCAATAGGCTCGCCACCTATTAAGTGAAATCAAAGATATAATTAGCGAAGTGTGGGTGTGTAATATGCCTCTGCCTACCCCTTCGGGGAAACAGGCGTGAATTTATGTGTTTTTTTTAATAAAGGCTGTTTGAGGGTACCTGATCAAATGTCGTATCTGGTCAGGCGTGTAGACGGCGAGTGGCGTCCAGTCGCGCGGAGGCGGCCGCAGCACGCGCACGCGCCGCCCGTCGGCCGCCTCGCGCGGCAGCCACGACGACCACGCCGCCCACACCGGCGACACCGTCGGCTGCATTGTCTGAAAATATAATACTTGCATCAATGTGTGTTGCCAGTGGTATTAAGAAAACATTACATGTAAAAAGGACATGGTACAAAGGCGAACTTATCTCTATAAGAGACCAGGCCACCTCACGTGGAGTAACTTAACTTAAAACAATGCTCAGCTGTTAATATCCTTGGGCTGATAATGATGATTACATCACAGATACCCGTGATGGCGCGTGTCATGAATCCCTCCTTGTTTCGGAAATTAAAAAAAAACCCAGTTTCATTCTGTTTTTCTACTATTAAAATCTAATCTATCTATTGGTGTAATTGTTAGAAATATTTATTATTATTATTATGCAAAATACACTTAGAAAATTCATACCAAACAACAGCGAATTAATTATTAGGAATTATAGTCGCAGAGTAACAAGTTTAACTGGTTTAAGAAAAATCGGTCAAACAGAACGCAACAGTTACCCGATGGAGTGAGCATAATTGGTGGTTGCGTGGCGCCCGCCGACCCGCCACGAGACGCCATCGAGCCACGGATGATACTTTAACTCGACGAGAAATACCAGAACTGTTAGTTAACTATTAACCACTGTTTACTTAACTAGGAGACTTTGGCCGGCTTGCACAATAGCTCTTAATTTGAATTTAGCCAAATTTTATTGAAAATATAATTGCATTTCAGTCGTTTGAAGTTGATATTGGCCAGCACGATGTTTTAAATAGAATTAAGTTAAGTAAAAAGGATTAGTGACAGTTGTGCAAGCTGCCCTTAGATTAACTGTTTAATTAACTATAAAACTTAAGTGACTGTTTACGGACAGGCGGACACGAAACTGTAAGGACTACCTTGTGACATATTCAAATAATTTATTAAACATTTGCATCATTGACTTGAAATTGACGATCCTGTGGATTCTTTTTGAATATTTTAATTTTTATCATTAGATATACAAAGAACTGAAGAAGTACTCCGTCAGTTATTGTATGTTTTTAAACGATGTACATTTCAAAGTAAAGTTCCATGTTAGTTATATACTTATAAGTTTGTAAATTATGTATAAGAAAAGCAGTAGAAGAAAACACAATAAACAGTATGTTAAAAAAAAATGAATTAATATTAATTTAAATTCAAATTACAACACCTTCTTGGATGACTAGAGCGTCCAAATTGAATAATAATGATTCCAGCGTTGAGTTCGTTAAGAGGCACTTGGGAAGGTCACTTAATTGTAGCAGGAGGTCAATGGGGCGCGAAATAGTTGCCTGAAGAGTACAATCGACAAGGTTACAACTGGCCACCTTCCATTCAGGTAAGTAGATAGGTTGTATGTGGTGGGATAGACCATTGCATATAGCACTTTTCTTACTATAGGGGCCCAATTTAAAAAAATCATGCGTTTAAACAATCTTGAACCCCTATAATTTCACAAAAACGATCATAACAATTTTTTTTTTTTTATATTTGGAAATCTGCGATATGTTTATTGGAACTAAAACTATAAAGTATGTATACGAACTAACTGCATTGGTCACAAATAATACTGACAATTTATTGATTGAGTGTATATAAAACACCTGCGCCTCTTTCCACCCCTTAAGGGATAATTTCTGCTTGGGTTGCCCGACAGAGTTAAAATATATTTGTATTATTGAATTACATCAAGTAATTATTGTAAAGAGCAACTAAGATATTCAGTATTGAGAATTAAATCCACCAAAGAACGGCCCTTACACGGTCTTAAACTATCTCCATATAATAATAATAATAAATATTCTCTTACAATCACACCAATTATTTAGTTCCAAGATAAGTATCATTAAGAACTTGTGTTATGGATACTAAATAACGGATAAACATACATAAATACTTTTTTTTTTGTAAATACATATGTACTTAAGATACATAGGAGAACACCCAGACCAGAACAAATATTCATGTTCATGCACACAAATATTTGTTCTGTGTGGGAATCGAACCCACGACCTCCACGACATATCGGTCGTCAAAATGAAGTTGTCCATATGAAGTTGTGTGTAAAAAACTTTTAAAAATTAAAAAAGTAAACGATAGGCAAACAGACAAAAAGATAAGTCCGTAAAAAAATATCCAAACAATACATTCAGATTTTTCTTATATATAAAGAAAAAATATTTTGCCACGAAAATAAAGTCCTAAATGATTTTGTTAAAAAAAAACAGGGAAAAATAGCGAAAAAATAATGCAAAATACTTATAGGCGTAACATCGCGGAGCTTCATACAGTAATTGACATTTATTGACAGTTATTGACAATTTCAAGCTACAATAATTACTAAGTTACTAGTAATTAAGTCGCATAACGCTTGTGTGACTTAATAACTGAATGACCAGCCAATTGAAACGAGAATCGGAGCTCTTTAATGAATGTGGACAAGCGAGTCGTCTACCATCAGGTAAATGAACATCACTTATTACATGCATGTCATGAAATCCTATTAATGTAACGTATTTAAGAAATAAATGACATTAAGAGTACAACTATTTTAAAAGTATTTTTATTATTCCTACAATTTTTCTTATTGGTATAATAAAGTGTTCATTTATTCGGGTTATTCGTAAAGTCGACTCAAAGAACTCAACTCACGTGTGTCCAGTTGATTAAACTCAAAATGTGTAGGTATATTTATTTTATCGTCAACTGGACACACCAAGACTTTGACGTATGCTACATGTAGTATTTCAAATAAATTACGTTTATGTCAACTGTTTGATATTTGTTATTAAAAAATACTTTATTAATTTTGATAAAGCTTTTATGAAACTATCTCCGAAATAAGACTTACAAATTAAGCTATTCTTTTGAAGTCGGTTAAATAACAAACGAGGCCTTTCCATGATAGAACTTGTTGCACTTTGTGTGGCAAAAATCCGGAAACATATGTTGAAACACAACAAATATATTAGATATAATATAATTATTTATTGATAGACCTGTAATGAATTTCTGTTAGCCATTTTTAGGTATAATATATAAGTATTGCAATAACACACGTTTTAAATTACTTATTATAGAAAATCACAGAAGTAGAGACTTTCAAATACTCTCAGTGTCTATTGTATTTTATTATTAGATGACCAAATGAGTCGTAGTATGTAAGGCTTTCCAGTATTTAATATAAAATAATTAATTTTAACTTTAATTGCATTAATATCTGTGTTTAAATTATTCAAAAACCGAAATATTATCGTATTCTTTGGTTGTTATTGCAAGATATAATCGAGTAAAGTGAAGTGTCCCAACTCGTGTCCTGTTACACGCGATAGCAGATTGAACTCCAATTTTTCCTCGATATAAATAAAACTTAATTGCGGATTATTCAACATAAACCAGAGGGATTTATAACATTTTATTCCATTCGTATCGATCACAGTGTATATAACTTTTTCATAACAAGTACTAAAGTTACACATATATTATCAATTCAAATTATTTTTGCAATTAAACCATTAAAAAATTGCAATTCTACAGTGCATAATAAATAAATATATTTGTTAAAATCTGTTTTTTTTTGTGAAACAATTTATTCTTAAAAAAACTTAACTAGCTACCTACCTATTTTATTAACCTAATAAAAAAAAATATTTACACATTTAAACTGGCAATGATTTACTTTTTTTTTCTTTTAAATAATGGCTTCGTTCGTTTAGCACATTTAGTCAGTGTCATATAAAGATATATTATTAATATTTATTTTATAGTACATAAGAAGAAGATTAAGATAACAAATGGTAAATGAGATGACCTCCCCCCTAAACCCCTTGAGCCTTCTGTAATGATGTGGGTCTATACTGAGATCTCACATACACATCTTAAGATTATATTAATTCAATTCAATTAATTTATTTCCCAGAATATGGTATACATAATGGTGTCCATCGTTATTACACATTAAGGTTTGAAATATCACAACTTTTAGAAAATAAAACAAAACTGCAGACATGACGCTTCACTTTCCCGCCAAGAACCGTAATTATGATAATCTTAAATAATAAATAAAAAATCATTTATTGCTTCCCTTTACATAACACGGTTAAAAAAAGTTTTTACATATTAAAATTGCAACCAGAATTTAATTTAATTATATTTAAGAAGATCCAGAGAGCAAAAGGTGATGGCTCAGCTTGTGCTGTCCAGCGTAGGTATACACACTAGACGGCGCTGGTTTTCAGCCACCCCTGTTGTTCTTGTTTAATATGTTTTTTTTTTTTAATTTTGTGACTGCAGATCACAAGTTTTTGTAGTATTTGTTTGTAGTACTTTGTTTTTAAGTACTTTTTTTGTCACTGGCGGGACAACGAACCAATTTTCTTTCCCGTTCTTTTACGACCAAGCTCCCGCCCGCAAAGAATGGGCGCATTCGTTTTTAAGTTTGACATTCACAAAAGCTCTATTTAACCTAACATGAATAAATGATATTGACTTTGGATAAACTTTATCAGTTCGTCAGTTTAATAAAGAAATTCGAGAAGTTTTGTTTGATGGTTTTATAACGGGTAATAATAATTAACAGTCAAGTTCAGAGGTCACAAAAATTGACAAAAATATTAATCGAATAACAATCAAACATATGGCTCACCTGACGCACAGCACTTCGGCCAGGAAACGTTTGTAATATTGTGTATTTATGTAAACCAATTTCCACCGTACCGTACACCAACAGCTGCTATGTTTTACTCACACAAAAGTAGACTCAATAAATAGTACTAACATAAATGCCTATTACAATATACACAGCAAAAAGAAATAAAACATGTTTCCCGCTTTTTTTTCGTTCATGTCTGTGTACTGATTTGTTTTATTATCAACAATCTAATCTGATAAATAAGAAGGATTATAGTGTGTTAGTGAATAATATACCGTTTAAATCATTCAAATCGGCTGATAGAATCATTATATATTAATCTTATCCAAGTAGCAGATTTTTGGTAATTAAACTATTACTGATTAAAATTACGCGAAATGTCAGGTGCATTGCTTATCTCAAGTAGTTTAAAGAAGGTTCTAAGCATCTCCTTCAAATGATGAAATAATTAGAAATGAAAAAAAAAACATGAACAATAAACACGGTATTCTTAATATTTGGCACCAACCTACAAACTCCGCGGAATCCGTGTTGTTCAAAACTGTACGTTACATACATACATTCACGCCTGTTTCCCCTAAGGGGTAGGCAGAGGCATATAATACGCCCACACTTCGCCAATTATATAGTTGGTCCCACGTAATAGGTGGCGAGCCTATTGCCGCTTACCGGGCACTGTTATGTTCGCCAGAGCCTCGTCCGTTGATCGGCAGGTGCACCACTTGCAGGTGAGGTTGGCTTGGGCTCCTTAGGTCTCGGTTGAATCCCTATACACCTAAACTGTATGTTAACTATAATAATATGTTATTAGTTCAAATAATAGTGCTTCTGTTTGCCCAAAAGATGGCAGTGTACATAATTAGATCGCGCAAGCGTTGGTTGTTTTTCGGACCCATATTTGGTCCGCTAGTTGCATCAGATATATTATGTAGGCCAATTAATTAAATACCAAGGTTTGTTCACGCGCGTTTGTGGGATTAAATTCACTAGTTAACACGACAAGACGTCTACAGCAAACATCGAGATATATTCCAATTGCAATTATAACACACACTTAATAATTAATACTAATAATAATAGAAATTAAATTATACAAGATTGTTCGTGTGTAGAATAGGAGTGTATGCCTGAAACATTAAATTTTGAGGCTATCCTAAACAATGTACACTGTACCTACAGGCTGTGATATAAAGCTATTAATTAATAAAGTTGTAGCTGTTGTTTCTTTATTCGTGGGGACTTGACATTGGGTATATGTTTAGAGTAGATATTAGTGGTGCACCTGCCGAACAATAGAGTCTCTGGCGGATATAAAAGTGCCCGGTAAGCGGCAATAGGCTTGCCACCTATTAAGTGGGACCAGCATTATAATTGGCGAATGTAGGCCCTTCGGGGAAATATGCGTGTTATTATGGTTTTTATGTGTAGATATTTGTATAATCACATTTCAGCGGTTGGTCTTCCAATAAATGTATAAATAAGTAACGAATCAGGGTGTTACCACCTCCAAAGCAGTGTTTAGTTAGTGGCGTAGCACGTCACTAACTAAACTTGACCTGGTGGCCTTGGATCAGGCCGCCAACTGTTCCGCTCCCAAGGTTGTGGTCGCCGTTAGTGGGTAAGTTCTTCCGTCATACTTACTACCAGCACGATTACTTTAGTTACAATACTTGACGATCAATATTTCACAACACAGTCATAGCATATCCGAATTAACGAATGCTCATTTCCAATGTACCAAGGACCAATTTTGATATGCTGAATTTTTTTGATTCCCGCGACGCCGCTCTGGCCTTTGCAGTTAGTCTTGCTCTCGAATTTCCTTTATACACACGTGCATACATACAATTACGCCTGTTTCCCCGAAGGGGTAGGCAGAGGCAAATTATACGTTCAAATTTCGCCAATAAAATTTTTGGTCCCCCGTAATGGGTCCGAGCCTCGTCCGTTGATCGATGTCCATCTCTTGCAAGTAAGATTGGCTTGGGCTCTTAAGATCTTGGTAGGACATCCTTTGTTAACGCGGTACACAGGGTGTTTTAGAAACGAGTGTCGAGCGAAAGTCTAGAGGTAGAACACCTTTTAGGGTTTCCGAATTTTCGACCCGAACTAAGAATATTTTTACCGAAAAGTATAAGACATTTTGTTTTTATTTGTCTTGCGACTGAATCTTACTGACTTGTTCTTTATTAATAAAAGTTATGAGCTTAGTTACTTGAATGAAAATTATAAAATTTGGTATAAAGTAATAAATTTACTTACATTGAACTACTACAATTTTTTTTACTCTAAGTTGGGTTTAAATGATTTATTTCTCATAAAAACACAATAGTTCACTTAAAATGAGAAACAATAAATCATGTAAATTACTTACTTGAATTAACAAATTAAGTTACATTATGTACAATTTTAGAAAGTCCGGTACTTGATGATACGTTTACAAACAAAGGTATAATAAATAAAGTTCAAGATTAAATCAAGGAACATGGGTTCAAAATAAATCTTAAACCTTTTCCAGAATTACAACTGCTTAAAAAGTTAAAAGGTGATACTTAAAAGCTAGTTTGGCTAAAATCGGTCTTCAAAGATACCAATGTTAAAATATATTTTAATTATAAAAGAACAACTTATTGAGTCTCAGCCGCATCAGAAATAGAAACAAAATGTCTTATACTTTTCTATAAAAGTATATATAATGAGTTATTTTATAATAACTTTTGATGAACAATAAAACTAAAATTGAGTTGCTCTGGAAAGAGAAACAACATTTAAAGCTAATGTTTCACCAGTTCTTATTTATCAAATAACACTAATAATTAAATATTACAATAATTGTTTTCTAACTGTCTATCATCATGTACACATGACAGATAGCTCCACAGATTAAAACAAGTTTACCGTAGACTAAATGAAGTGTCACGCACTTTGTTTACATCTCCCCCCCCCCTTTTTTAATTAAACAGTTCTACTGTTTTACGCTACTACCGGGATAAGCTTTGTAACATGGAAGAGATTGGACTCTGCCTTTTTGTGACCCGTGTTTACTTTATAAATTGAATTAGATATTTTTTCTACAATTTGATAAGGTCCTATTTTCAACTCATCCAGTTTTCTTCGGTTTAACCGGTTTCCATTTTCAACGTATACAGAATCTCCCACTTTTAGTTCATAATGTTTTCTGTTTTTATCGAATCTTTTTTTATTGTAGTTGTGGGATTTTATACTATTTTCTAAGGCCGTTTTTCGGTCTTGCAGCAGATGATTATGTGTTATATTTTGTTTCAGTTCATCTGGTAGAATGTCAACATTTTTCCCTTCCAATAAATATTTTGGAGAGAACCCTGTTACACAATGTTCAGTTTCGTTATATTTTTCTGTGCATTCGTGAGCAATAGTTGTCCAAGCAATTTTATCGTTCCGTTCATTAATCTTACAACGAATTTTAGTAACCAATGTTTGGTTTAACCTTTCGTTCAATCCGTTTGAAAATGGCGCATTTACTGCGGTAAAAACAATAGGTGTACCTTCTTTTTCTAAAAAAAATTTGAAATCTTTTGAGTTTATACCTGGATATTGATCTGATAGAATCAGATCAATTTTATAATCTTGTGTTACTTGTTGGACAAGTTTTATAAAATCATTAGCATTCTGGGTTTTGGATGTTAAAATATAGGCGTAACGAGTGAAGTGATCTACTAGAAGATGTAAGTATGTTTTGGTTGAACGGGCACCACCAAATCCACCTATGGTGTCTATAGATACTATTTCGAACGGATGGGTAGCAGGACCTAAGTGAGACATTAGTCCAAACTTATATTGTCCTCTAGATTTATTTTTTTTACAGACATCACAATTTTGGCAAACAATTTTTATATTTTCCGATAAATTTTTCGCTTGATAAAATGGTTTTATTTTGTTTTCCATTTGTTGTCTTCCTATGTGACAGTAATAATGGTGTACATCTTTTATAATTTTTTTACTAAATTCCTCAGTTAGTACAATCTTTTCATGTTTTCCTATCATTTTATAATATACGTTATGTTTTAAAATAAGTTTGTTTATGTTTTGTTTTATTTGTTCATTTTTATTTTGATCATTTTGTATGTCTTGTAATTTAACAAAATTTACTACTTTTAAACTACTATCTTGATTTTCATACGATTCTAACACAGGGTTTCTGCTTAATGTATCTGCCTCTATATTATATTTTCCCGGAGAATATATTATTTCAAAATTAAACTGTGACAAATAATATTAGGTCGGGGAAAAAGTCTTTTCGCATAACGTAGGTATAAACTTATTATAAAATTTTTTTGACTGTACTATTTGTGTCTGGCTGGTTTTGGTAACATTAAAAAGGTTCCATTATAAAGAAAAGAAAAAAATAAAAAAAAGTTGTTTCCCGCTATTTTTCATTTGTTTTTCTCTCCGTAAAAATGAGTGAATCTAATGAAGAAATTCGATACATTTTAAAATTTTATTATAAAAAAGGCAAAAATGCAACTCAAGCAGTGAAAAAAATTTGTGATGTTTATGGACCTGATGCAGTGTCAGTAAGAGTAGCACAAATTTGGTTCAAACGTTTTCAGTCCGGAAATTTTGATGTTAAAGATGCACCTCGCTCTGGTCGCCCTGTTACGAATAAAATGGACGCCATTTTTGAAAGAGTGGAGCAAGATCGGCATATTAGTAGTTACGATGTAGCTGAAGAACTGGGAATTGACCACAAAACAGTTTTGACCCATTTGAAGAAAGCTGGTTATACAAAAAAGCTCGATATTTGGGTGCCACACGAGCTCACTCAAAGAAACTTAATGAACCGTGTACTCATTTGCGATTCATTATTGAGACGTAATGAAACCGAGCCGTTTTTGAAGAGATTGATAACTGGCGATGAAAAGTGGATCACGTACGACAAGAACGTGCGAAAAAGGTCGTGGTCGAAAGTTGGCCAGGCTTCACAGACTGTGGCCAAACCTGGCCTAACACGAAATAAGGTGATGCTGTGTGTATGGTGGGATTGGACGGGCATTGTTTATTATGAGCTTTTACCGCCCGGCAAAACCATCGATTCTGATCTTTACTGCCAGCAACTGATGAGATTAAAGGAAGCAGTTGAGAGAAAACGGCCGGAATTGATCAACAGGAAGGGTGTGGTCTTTCATCACGATAACGCTAGACCACACACATCTTTAGCCACTCAGCAAAAATTAAGAGAGTTCGACTGGGAGGTCCTAGTGCATCCACCATATAGCCCTGACCTTGCGCCTTCAGATTTTCACCTGTTTCGGTCTCTGCAGAATTCTTTAGGTTCTGTAAGGTTGACCTCAAGAGAGGACTGCCAAAACTATTTGTCCCGTTTTTTTGATCAGAAGTCTCAAAGTGTCTACAGTAACGGGATAATGTCTCTGCCCACAAAATGGCAGAAAGTTATTTAACAAAACGGTACCGATATATTGTAAATTAATGTAAATAAACTTTGAAAAAAATGTCTTGACTTTTCATACAAAAATACGAAAAGACTTTTTCCCCAACCTATTATGTTAGGTCTCCCAGTTCTTCATCCGTTCTAGCTTTAATATTCATTTTTTCTAAAGGCTTATGATCTGAGAAAACCGTGAATGTCTTTCCTATAAGCCAGTGTTACCAGTATTTTACTGCCTCTTTTATTGCCAAACACTCAAGATATATGGCTTTTTTCTTTTTTTGGGATTCGTTCAATTTTTTTGAAAAATATGCACAGGGTTTTTCATCTCCGTTGGGTTGTATTTGTTTTAAAATTGCACCTACACCATGTATGCTAGCATCTGTATAAATATTAATTAACAAGTCTGGATCAAAGATGGCTAGAACTGGTTTTGAGCAAAGTATTTTTTTAATAGTATCAAAAGATTCTTGACATTTATCGGACCAAACGAATTTTTCTCCTTTTCTTAATAAATTATGTAAAGGATCCAGCGTAATTGAAATATTTGGCACATATTTTCCGTAGAAATTAATTTTTCCTAAAAATTGTCGGACGTTTTTTTGTGTTTTTGGAATTGGAAATTCTTTTATAGCAATTAAATTATCTTTTAGTGGAGTGACCGTATTGTTTTTAATTATGTGTCCTAGATATTTTACAGAGTCCTGTGCAAAGCTACATTTGGTAAATTTTAATTTAAAACCTTCTTTTAAAATAGCTTCCAATAGCAAAGATATGTGCTCAATGTGTTCTTCAAAAGTTTCAGAAAATACTAAGATATCGTCAATATAATTGACAGTAAAATTTGACAGTTTGTACTTTCTTATAATGCTACTCAGTACTCTTTGAAAAATCGCTGGAGCAGTTTTTAAACCAAAGGGTAAACAAGTCCATTGAAAGTGGGCCTCTTGAGTAACAAATGCAGTTTTGTATCTATCTTCAATTTTAAGAGGTATGGACCAGAACGCTGAATTTATATCGAATGTTGAAAAAAATTTACATTTCCTTGTTTTAACCATTAGATCCTCAATTAGTGGAAATGGTTGGGATTGGGGTACAACAATTTTATTTAATTCACGGAAATCTATACAGAGCCTTGATCGCCTTCCTTCTTCTTTTTTAAATGCTAGTGTTACTGGAGCAGCAAAAGGACTATATGACTCCTCGATTAAATCATTTTTTAGTAATGCTGATATTTGATTTTCAATTTCTTTCATATCCTCAATAGAACACCTATATGGTCTTTTACTGCAATATTTATCTATTAACAAATCAATATGCGCTTCATAACCTTTTACAGTACCTATATCATACTTATCTTTAGCGAAGACTGAATTATATTTGCATATCAATTTGTCAATATAATTTTTTTTTGATAATCTAAATTATTTACTGAAATATCAAAATTATCAACTATGATATTTTCATTAAAGTTTATTTTATACTCTTTAGTGATAGTCTCATTTTTATGTTTTTTTGTGTTATCCACATCTTTCTTTTTATAATATATATCTTGTTTATTCCCTATGTCACTACCTGAACTTCCAGGAATTTTTATAGTACCTATAGGTTTCTTTTGTTTATTATTTTTGTAGTCTTCATTGTTATTGCTGAAGACATTTTGAGTGATATTTAAATTCTCATTTTGAGTTAAATAAAAATTTTGTATACAGTCTAACCCAACTAGGAAATCATAGTCGAAGTTGTCTTCGTCTATAACAAAAATATTGACATGTTTTTCTATTTCAAAAATTTTAATTTTTAAAGTTACAATTCCTATTGATTTTTTAACGCCATTAATTGTTTTTAAACCTGCATTTTTATCATAAGTAGGTATTTTTTTTAATGATAATAACCTTGAATTTATTAAAGACACATTTGATCCTGAATCATAGATTCCTGATGTTTCCAAAGTGTCATTTATTAGTATTTTAATTTTTATTAATGGCGGTACTATTAGTTTTTTGGATCAATTTCATTTAATTCTATCTCCAATTCTGAATTGTTAACACTCCTTATTTGGTCTCTTTTTTGCCTATCATTATTTTTAGTTTTGAACCAACATTGTGATTCAGGGTGGTAACGTATGCCTTTTTTCTCGTTTTCACAAATTTTACACGGATTAACCAAGGGCTTAAAATTTTTTTCGTTAGTTTTTCTTTCGTAACTTCCTATCTTTTTATCAAATGTTTTTTTACTAACTATATGCTCTAAACTTCTTAAATAATTAAATAGGTCTTCAGTTTCTTTTAAACTGTTCCTATCAATCCTGTCTGCAATAAAATTTGGCAATCCAGTGGCAATCAGATCTATTATAGTGAGTTTATTCATGAATTTATTTATTTCTAATAATAGTCTTTCTTTTTTTAATGCATACTCCAGTAATGAGCCCTGTCTGTATTTAAATAGCATTGCATACCTGATCGGCGACCAACCTCTATCCGCATATGTTTCACAAAAGTTCTTTTTCCACATTGCCCATTCTGAATTTATTGTATGCTTTATAAGCATCGAACTATACCAGTCTACACAGGAATCTTCTATAAATAACCTAAAAATTTAAATTTTTTTGATATCTTCTTCAATTCCTGAACGGTCACACTCTGCTTCAAAGGTAGTCATCCACTGGGACACATTAGTAGTCTTGCTATTGAATTTTTCTATGACAAATTTTTCTACCACTTTGCTCCTATTATAAGGTTTTGATGAATCTTTCTTCATTTCGGCGAAGCCTTCCATAATTTTTGCTATAGATTCTTCTGGAATTCCTGTTGTAGAAGTTTGTGGATTTGTCTGTTCCTCCAATAGGTATCCCATAAATTGTTTATTTCCATCTTCATCGCAATAAACTGCCATCATCTCTGGTTTCATGGATATCCACACCTGTCGTTTCTCATGACGTTTTTGCAATGTTGACTTTACTTTTTGGAAGATTGGGGTCTTTAATATTTCATCATGTAATTTTACGGGCTGTAACTTATCTGGGATGACAAAGGTCCGGCCATCTAAATCTGTTATTGTCATTATAGCAATAATATTTGATTTCAAATCTTCATTGGCTTTAACCTTGAACTCGAATTTTAATTTTTCCATTGTTCTTGGTAATCAGCTGTAGAAATGTTGTTTTATAATGAGTTATTTTATAATAACTTTTGATGAACAATAAAACTAAAATTGAGTTGCTCTGGAAAGAGAAACAACATTTAAAGCTAATGTTTCACCAGTTCTTATTTATCAAATAACACTAATAATTAAATATTACAATAATTGTTTTCTAACTGTCTATCATCATGTACACATGACAGATAGCTCCACAGATTAAAACAAGTTTACCGTAGACTAAATGAAGTGTCACGCACTTTGTTTACATATATATAACGAAATAAACATTAATCCGGATTAACATGAAATATAAATGTACAGTGCTAGTGGTATTTTTAAAATATTTTACTCTTTGGCTAAAATATTGAACTTGGAAACAGTCGACAATTTTTCCTCTGGCTAAATACGGACACTGATAAAGGCAACCTAAATATTGTAATAATATTTAATATTGTAAGTTCTAATCATTATTTTATAATAAAATGAATTTAATGTTATTTGAAAACCAGAATAGATATTACGGTTTTCCTTGTTATGTCAGTATTATGCTGTAACAACACCTTGTTACACAAATATGTTAATTTACAGCTATAAATATTAACTTAGGTCTTTCTCTTATCTCAATGACTATTAGTATTGTATACTATGGTGTATCTCACCAAGACCTTTTTTTTTTATTTACGTCGGTAACAAAATGCATTTACGCACTGTCTCCCGGCCAAAGGGGGAGACCGGGAAGGGGTGTGGGGCTCACAGCGGCAGACGCGACTACCGCAGTCCTACCCACTAAGAATCTTCCGACGACGCTCACCGCTGTTGAAGAAGGAGCGGTGGGCCAGCACCAGGAGAGTTATAGTTTCTGGCACCCCGCCCGCGGCCGCCAACGTCCCCCGGATCAGAACCGGGAGGAACTCCTAAGAGAGGCGCAGTGTGTCGCGCCGTACCTCTTTTTGCGGCCATGACGTGACTGGCCGACTTCTGGGGGGGTCTATAGCTAGACGGAAGGGGCCCCCTGCCCCCGCCGCCTAAGCGCCTAACCCCCCGGGATCCCACCAAGACCTAAGGAACCAACCTCTCTTGCAAGTGGTGCACTCTGTCTTCATCGGCGAGTCTTGAAGATACTGGGAACTTATATGATGTTAGGCTCGACACCCATTACAGGGGACCAAAAATATAATAAGCGAAATGTGGGCATATAATATGCCTCTGTCTACTTCTTCGGGGAAACAGGCGTGATTGTATGTATTTACTAGTATTGAAAGGGGTAAATACTATAGGGCTGATCCGGGATTATTCGAAAGGATTACGGCGGCTCCGGAACATGTAGTTTTAGTCAGTAAAAGTTTCGCACCATTCCGCTTCATCCACGGAAAAAAATTATCCACAAGTTTAAAAGTAGCTCAGCGTGTAGATTATTCACCAGAGCACAAAATTTACCGACATTACGCATAGGATTAGTACACTGAAGTATACTTAAGGGGAACTGACTCGGTCATGTCTTCAGAATCAAAGTCAAAATCATTTGTTCAAGTTTGGCTCAAAAGAGCTCTTATGAAGGTTAAAACTTACAAACTTACGCCAGTTACAAGAAAATGTACTTAGGAATAAAACAATTTAACAAAACTACAAAATATGTGTTCTGCAGTCACAAGATATAAAATAAAAGAAGAAAAAAATTTTTTTTATGAATTTATACGAGCATGATTACAATTAAAAATAGTAGACAAGAGCAGACCAGTCCACACTGGCGGCATCCGTGCACAAGTATGACGCATGAACCAGCCATCGTTTTGCTCAACCACATTTTAGAGAACGTTCCGACCCGACGCATGACGCCACCACCGCAGAGACATTTAAGTCTATTGGACGTTGAATGCGTTCAAGTGTTGGAGTGGAGACCGCGATTGGGCAAAACTTAGTGTAGGACGACTTGGGGCACCCCCGACTGGTCTCCACCTTGTCGCGGTGGTGGGGCTGAGTACCTCCCGGTAGGGCGCAGAAGGCGCTAGGGAAAAGGTGACACCCAGAGGTTGGCACCTCTGGGTGCCCTTAGTACTGTGTAACGGGGGGGAAACTAAGAGGGACCTGTGGAGGGCGCCACACACGCTATGGTCGCAGAAGGAGGTAGGAGAGGCGCGTCCACTGCGTCTCTCTGAGGACGTCCTCCCGGTTTTGGTCCGGGGGACATTGGCCGCGGGCGGGGTGTCAGAGCTGCAACCCAGGTACTGCCCCCCCGCCTCTTTCTCAACAAGCGGCGGGCGTCGTCGGAAGATTTTTAGTGGGTATTACTGCTGGTGGTCGTGTCTGCCGGTGGTGAGTCCCACACACCTCTCTCTTGTGGGGCCTACATTTATATTAGGTCGGGGAAAAAGTCTTTTCGCATAACGTAGGTATAAACTTATTATAAAATTTTTTTGACTGTACTATTTGTGTCTGGCTGGTTTTGGTAACATTAAAAAGGTTCCATTATAAAGAAAAGAAAAAAATAAAAAAAAGTTGTTTCCCGCTATTTTTCATTTGTTTTTCTCTCCGTAAAAATGAGTGAATCTAATGAAGAAATTCGATACATTTTAAAATTTTATTATAAAAAAGGCAAAATGCAACTCAAGCAGTGAAAAAAATTTGTGATGTTTATGGACCTGATGCAGTGTCAGTAAGAGTAGCACAAATTTGGTTCAAACGTTTTCAGTCCGGAAATTTTGATGTTAAAGATGCACCTCGCTCTGGTCGCCCTGTTACGAATAAAATGGACGCCATTTTTGAAAGAGTGGAGCAAGATCGGCATATTAGTAGTTACGATGTAGCTGAAGAACTGGGAATTGACCACAAAACAGTTTTGACCCATTTGAAGAAAGCTGGTTATATAAAAAAGCTCGATATTTGGGTGCCACACGAGCTCACTCAAAGAAACTTAATGAACCGTGTACTCATTTGCGATTCATTATTGAGACGTAATGAAACCGAGCCGTTTTTGAAGAGATTGATAACTGGCGATGAAAAGTGGATCACGTACGACAAGAACGTGCGAAAAAGGTCGTGGTCGAAAGTTGGCCAGGCTTCAAAGACTGTGGCCAAACCTGGCCTAACACGAAATAAGGTGATGCTGTGTGTATGGTGGGATTGGAAGGGCATTGTTTATTATGAGCTTTTACCGCCCGGCAAAACCATCGATTCTGATCTTTACTGCCAGCAACTGATGAGATTAAAGAAAGCAGTCGAGAGAAAACGGCCGGAATTGATCAACAGGAAGGGTGTGGTCTTTCATCACGATAACGCTAGACCACACACATCTTTAGCCACTCAGCAAAAATTAAGAGAGTTCGACTGGGAGGTCCTAGTGCATCCACCATATAGCCCTGACCTTGCGCCTTCAGATTTTCACCTGTTTCGGTCTCTGCAGAATTCTTTAGGTTCTGTAAGGTTGACCTCAAGAGAGGACTGCCAAAACTATTTGTCCCGTTTTTTTGATCAGAAGTCCCAAAGTTTCTACAGTAACGGGATAATGTCTCTGCCCACAAAATGGCAGAAAGTTATTCAACAAAACGGTACATATATATTGTAAATAAATGTAAATAAACTTTGAAAAAAAATTTTTGACTTTTCATACAAAAATACGAAAAGACTTTTTCCCCAACCTATTATAATGCAATCGTTTTACAATATAACAAGCCAATTCCCAATAATGGTGAACAATTTTTTTATTTCCACGGCAAGCAAAGTGGCTTCTAAAGCGTTTCGTGGGGTAATGTTATCTTGCAATTATCCAAAAGTCCCCCCCAGTTAGGTGTTACAATACGTACATTGTATGTTTTATAAACTAAATTGTTTTCCATACATTTACAATTAGCGTGGTCGTTTTGTAAAATACCTTATTTCTATAATCTGCCAGCGACACCTACACACCTCGTAGTAGCGGTGAGTTAGTTACAACTCGCACGAATCAACTGTGCACCCCGCTGGAATGCGACCCCTCTCCCGCTTCCCCGTGCGGCGACCCGCATTTGCCGACTCAGTAGCGATAGCATTTAACGATGACATGCTTATGAAATAAAATTGTGCGCACGGAGGAGCAGCGTCGCATTTTAGACTATTAAAAATGTCACCGAAATGAAAAATCTAGTGCCCTCATTTTTGTCATCTCTTTATTGTCAAGCTGTTGTAATATATCAATCCATATGTATCTATTTTATAGCGAAACGTCAAAATTAAAATGACCTAGTATTGTGACGCCTTATCATCGAAACGACCTTTGATTAACATATTAAAAAATGATAATTTTATTTTTTTAACATAATTCTCTTTTTTTTTGCTAAAGTACCCTTCCAAATTACGTCACAGTGCGAGGTGCACAGTTAATTCGTACGAGTTGTAATTATCAGTTTCGAGCACGCCATTAGTTTCGAGATAAAAATCAAAACAAATGTGTTGAATCATTAGTGTGTGGCGCTATCGCTCCCGATTTAAAAAAAAAACAAAAAGATTTTCTGATTCTTAGGAAGATTCGTAATTGGGGAAACCATTCCGCCGATATATCTGATTAACTATCAGAAGAACGAATTTTTTCGTAGAAATCACAAATGTTTATTTACCTCACTAGTATTTGGATATGTAAGGTTTATTTAAAATTATTGTACACGGGTGACAAAAGACCCTGATCCATGGGTGTATATCAGAGGGGGGAGGGGGTGTTTTTTAGGGGGAGGACACGAAGAAAATTATAACCTGCTATTAAAACTGAAGCCCGCACTGTAGGTAACTTAATAGTTGCACTTTAATTTTGATAACTGTCACTATTTAGCGCATTTATTAAAAATCCTGCAAAGAAGTATAAAGGGAATGTGTATTCTGTAAAGGAAGTGTCGGATTTATTCAGAATGTCTAAGGTACTCACTTCTAGTTTAAGTTGTGAAACTTAAAAAAACAGTCCAAAAGTTAGTTAAGTTGACGTAAGATGTCGCTAGTGAACAAAATGTGGGAGTAAAATATGCCTCATAATATGCGTGTATGTATGTAAAAGGCAAAATTTAATACTTTAAAGTACTCAAATTACCTTTCTTGTTATTATTAATTAGTTCTCAAGTTGATCTTTCTCTTAGTTATTGTTTTATTTAATGTGAACCAAACCAAAGAAGGTACGAGTATAATACTTTTGACCAACTTTTATTCAGCCAAAGCATAATTATATTACTTTCAGTTTAATAACATTTCGGTTGTTTTTTATATTAATATTAAATTTTGACGTTTTCAAGTACTGTGTAATAATTTTAGATTTTGACTTTACTATTTGTTTCTTTGTTGCTCGTGAAATGTAAAATATGCAAATAAATCAACGCGACGTTTTATAATCTAATAAAACGTGATTTTGTTTAAAAGGTACCTACTTGGTAACTAACTATCGTTAATCGCAGCTTAACGTGCTTACGCGTACTTCAATGATCGTAATCAATGTCTAATTGACTAAGATTGGAAAACACAAATCTACCTTCTTCAGCGGATATTCCGGGCAAACATTATCTAATTTTCTTTAATCTTCGTACAATTTTGAACGTAGTAAGTAAGAGTCGATGAAGAGAAATCCTACCGGATGATAGGCGGCAGCGTCATCCTGCGTACTGGCTGGAACTGCGATCACCAACCTTTTTTTTTATTTACGTCGGTAACAAAATGCATTTACGCACTGTCTCCCGGCCAAAGGGGGACCGAGAGAGGTGTGTGGGTCTCATCACCGGCAGACACGACCGCCAGCAGTAATACCTACTAAAAATCTTCCGACGACGCCCGCTGCTTGTTGAGAATGAGGCGGGGGCCACTACCTGGGTTGCAGCTCTGACACCCCGCCCGCGGCCAACGTCCCCCAGACCAAAACCGGGAGGACCTCCTCAGTGAGACGCAGTGGATGCGCCCCTCCTACCTCCTTGTGCGACCATAGCGTGTGTGGCCGACTTCCCGGAGGGTCCATGGTTAGATAGCAGGGGACCCCTGCCTCCGTTGCTTGAGAACCTCCTGGCACAGCTTGGCGGGCCCTCCTGGCCCAACCGCTGCGCCCTAAATAGGTTCCTCTTAGTTTCTCCGCCGGTAGTCAGTACTAGGGGCACCCAGAGTTGCCAATATCTGGGTGTTACCTTTTCACGGCCTTCGGGAGGTACTCAGCGCCCCTACCACGACAAGGTGGAGACCTGTTCGGGGGGGGGGGGGCGATCACCATCCTGCCAGTTCAGCGTACTGATTATGGGCAATAGAATGTAATCTACTGGGGAGGATAATGTGCAGCAGTGGACTTTATGAGCCTGATATGATGAATTACACAAATTGATGGTTTTAATGAGCGTTTTTAATTATCATATCGGGAAAAATACATAATGAACATCCTTGGCCACGCGAGCGAGAGACGAGCCATAGAAAACATCTTCTTGTATAGTACATTTCGGACAAGCTTTACATAAAATTATAACTGATCAGGTACTACTAACTAAGAAAAACTGCGTTCTAGCAACAGGCAAATGACAGCTGTCAGTATGATATTGCTAGTGCAGTGAATTCTATCGCTACCAATTTTTAGGAGCAAAATTTCGATTAAAGGTATTATTAAATACCTTTAAAAACTTTTTTTTTTTACTTATCTATTGCAAAAATGCATTCATAATAAATGAAAAGTGTGTTTTTGTATGCATGTTTGATACGAATAAGCTCAATATCGGTTATCGTAAACTAAAATATCATTCCAAATTACTGTACCCTTTCTAGATTTAAAGATATCATGATCAATATTAATTCAGTATTTTTTTCGCCATATTCGCTTACGTTATTTTATGGAGCGGCGATAGCCCAGTGGCGAAATCCATATAACCTTAAAATTAAGAGGGGTTCAAACCCTGAGGGCGCACCTAAGTCTTTTCGAATTTCTGTGCGTAATTATCGCTTGCTCTTTGCCTCGGAAAGCACGTTAAGCTGCTGGTCCCGGCTGCCATGAACATCTATGGCAGTCTTGATTAAGAAGTCTCCCCTTTATAAAGATGTTTTCCCTTTGGGTAAAAACTGAAATTCAACCAAAATGTGGTTAGATCATTGAACAGACCCTGGGCCCTAAGCCGAAGTCTAGGGGAACCGGGATAATGCTAGAAAAAGATGATGATTCGCTGTTTTTATTTTCCGTACTGCAGTCTAGTATATACATAACTTTTGTAGATAATAGTTATCTTTTGAATTCAATTAAAAACGCCAATTCGTGGCTTACATTGCGTTACATGGGCTGTCATTTGAGATATCAAAAAGTTTCGAAATGCAAACCTCATGGGTGAAATTGTTCAATAAACAGCGATTTAAAAATGTGTTTTATTTTGTAGATAAGAGGTATTAGAATTGTGCTCCGTGTGGTGGCGGCACCTTCAAAGTATTCTACCACCCCATGTCTCGCCGAGGTTGTGGAAGAATACCCCTAAGGGAATGCAATCTCGTCTTGTATAAATGTGGGCGACCTCATTCTCAGATCTCTAAAAGTAAATTTTGCTACAACTGCATACTAAATACCTTTAAGGTTGCTGCCGATTTAAAATCGGATACATATGTGTGAGAAGTATGTTATAATCGAGGAAATTGAAGAAAACAAATTACTGAGGTCAAAACATAATGCAGTCTTCACTCCAGCCGGCATCAACCATACTGCTACGTATGAGGTAACTAAATTATTTGTTTATTTTTAGACATTGAATCACACAATTTAAGGTATATTTGAGAAGCTATTTGCGAAGGGCTATTTTTAATTAATTCAAAGGGAGACGTTTTATGTCTTCTGTAAAGTTTAATGTCAGTTAATCACCTTAGTCAGAGTCCTACCTTAGGAAATTATCTATTTGTAGTGTTTGAACTTGAGGGCTATTCACAGAAATGGATCCAAATACATAGTATATTCTTAGTAAGATTTTATTTTAAGCTTTAAAGCAATTGATTTTTTTAATAATATTCAAACATAACGTAACTACGAACGACGATATATAAGGCTCATAGGGAAGTTGTGCAAATAATTAATTATAATTGACGTTATTTCGTACCAGATACAAACAAGTATGTCGGCACGGAACTAAACGCTTATTTACAAATGTCCGGAAAATTATTCTTTACAATGCCTTAAGAACTGCATTATTGGAATAGAATGAAAAAATCTTTGAAATATCAAACTAATCCAAGTATACATTATAGGTTTCTCATAGGTTTTCCTGTAATCTATGAGAAACAAGATTATTTAAAGCATTATTTAAAATAAATTCGGTAGTCTGGTTTTGTAAATAATTCAGGTACTGAAAATCACTATCGTCCGCTTTCTGAAATAAGCTATAAGTCTACAAAAGTTAGATCAACTCTATTAACTCAATAGGGACTGCAGTACCCACTTTAATAAAACCTGATATAACCTTATTTAATATTTTTATTTTTGTATTCAAGTTCGTGTTTGGGTCAGAGTATAGATGTACCAAAAACATTTTTGTAGCCTCTGTGAGAATTTGTTGCACAAAACAGTAGGTAATATGATTTCGCATTAGATATTCGTTTTGCCCCTCCTACTCCATTACTCGCTGTCTATTACTATTCTGTTTTAACAATATAGTTACGAAAATAGGAAAAATATAATTTTATTCGATTATATTATTCCTTGATTTTATGTATTTTGACATTTACTATCATTTGTTTGACCTTGTTAATGTATTGTCTTTTTTTACATTACTTTACTTGATGATTGATTTATTTTTACTTTTTGTGTTATGGATTGTATTTTTAAATAATTAACTTACTGGCGTTTTGGTCCTTACTGTGAGCCAGTAAGTGCACTTTTTTTAAAATAAATACATAAATAAGGCCATGTTATATATTTTAATAAAGATGTGGAGTTTGTCACGTTAGGGCGTGTTAGAGTACAAGCTAACACTAGACTAAGACTAAAGTCTAGTTTTTACATAATTTTACAAGAAAATGTTACTCGCGTGTGTATTATCTTAATCAAAATATTGACAGTCAGCGTTTCAGCCTATTCATATTCATTCTGTCACTCGACAAACGGCTTCACACTGGCGCTTTAGTTAGCCCCGATATTTTATTTGTCAACATATATGAATAATATAAGTTTTTAGAGCTATACTAATTTATGAATGATATGATTCAGTAAATAAAATTTGTAAAGAATTCGAGATGGTCTTAAGAACTTAGATATTATAATATATACTATAATAACTTCTAACTTACTAACTTTGTAAAATAAGCTAAATAAAAAATGTGAAAGATGTGCACAGTATTTCCTGATACAGAAACGTTAATTATCTTTATATTTTGATATTGAAAATTCCACCCAAGAATAGGCTTACATCACCATCTAAACATATATTTGAGATTGTTAAATACAACTGCTTAAACGAACAATTGGATCAAGAACTTGTAAAATATTATATTTTTGATAATACTTATTAAACTGTATTTTAAGAAAACTTACATTTTAACTTCTGATGCAGCTGTAATACAATTTTTTTATTTATGCTATAATGTTTTTTGCTCAATATTGTAAATTGTCTGTAGCATATAAATATTTTGAGTGTGATACTAGAACACTACAACAGATTAGCGTTGTTATGCGTATATATAGCTGTGTCCATATATGTATATGTGTATGTATGAATGTATGTGTTTATGCACCTGTATGTAATGTTATAATTATCTAGTTTTTATATAATTTTGAGAAACTCTTTATTTTTCCATTTAAGTGCCTTAGATATAAAACCATAGGTCTGAAACTATGTTTAATTTTAGTAATAATCTCTTTTTGTATATGACTGTTTGTTTCTAAATATAGATAATAAATAAATAAACATTAGGTAATATCTACAAAGCTGAACTTAATAATGTTCCATACACATTTGGCGTCAAGGTAAGCGTTAAAACTCACGATTTCCAAGGAGGTTCCGGCCCGCTGCCCTCACCGTGGAATCAATAGCACATTCGGAGCACAACACACTCAATCTGCCGCCAGTCTCCCCGGCGGTGTGGACAGCGCGCTGGGTAATGGGTGAATCTCCCCGAAAAGACGCGCGGCCTTCCTCGCTGCCGGCTCGGTAGACACTGCCTATAGTGGCGTTTAGAAGGGGAAGGCCGGTGTAGCCTTACACAAATGTGGTTTTGCTGTAAAATATGTAATTAAAAAGATTTTTTTATTAAGTTACTCGTTTGCCTGTGTCAAGTAATTTGATAAATCAAGATATTTGCTTGAGTAGCGTTATAGTCATTTTTTCACAGTCAAAGATAAGTTAAGCAGAGTCAAGTCAACATTTATAACCTAGTCAACTAAAGTAGTGAATCCTTACTCAAGGTTCTATGTAGTTTGGACAGTAATATGCTACTTAATTAAAAGTTGAAATGTTGTACAACTTGTGTAACATTGTTTACGTTTCCATTGGGATCCTTATATATTTTTTTGTTTTAACTATAACCTATTTTATTAAGGGATATTGTAGCTTTCTAATGTTGAAAGAAGTTTTTAAAATCAGTTTATTCATTGCAGACATACAATAATTCAAATCTTAAACTAGATTAGTACGATAGTGACCAATACGCAGCGACATCTGTGTTTGTAGCGTTGTACTGCTAGTTACTTACCTACTAATTACTAAAGACAGATAAGACAAAAACTAATAAACTAATGGGTTACAGTTGTTTTGATGCTTTTGATATACAATTACTTACCTGTGTAATGCGTATTAGTGATTATGTCGACGTAAATCATTATGCGCAATTTTGATTACGTTTACGTGGTGATTGTTTAGCGTCACGTCGCAGGAAGCGATAACCGACGTTAAACAGCTTTACTGAGGTTTAGTGATTGTTTGATATCTAGCGCTTTGTGCTGCGGAAAGCACGTTGAATGAAGTTTTAAAATTACAATTACTTTTGATTTGTTTATATTTTATTAAGGACAACAAACAGTTACATAATACATAATATATAACACCTAGCAGCATTTAATCTTTGAAGAGATATTATCAGCGATGGTTTTAGCAATGTCTTAATAAATAAATGAGTAAGAAAGTAAATTTTGAAAAGTATAAAAGAAGCGCTCGTAGCTCTGTGGTGCTCGGTGGTCGGAAACGATCGCCGAAGTACAGCAGAGTTTACAAAGGTCAGTCCTTGGATGGGTGACCGTTTGTGTGGCATTTGATATCGAGCGCTTCCGTGCTTCGGAAGGCACGTTAAGCTGTTGGTCCCGGTTATCACTAAATGTGGTAGTCGTTAAGCCATGTTAGAGGCCTAATGGGCGGCTTGAAAAATTCTAACAGCAGGACACCACACACCTGCCTCCGCCAATCCGCACTGGGTCAGCGTGGTGGAGTATGACCCAATACCCTCACACCTTGATATGTGAGAGGAGGCTCGTGCTCAGTAGTGGGATGTTAATGGGCTGTGATGATGATGATAAAAATATTTAAGCATTTACGCACAGTAAGAGGGAAGAGATGCTGTACCTGGCCTCCAGCGGAGGAGAAGGAAAGGCAAGACTGTACCAGGGGGGTGCCCTGAACACCAACAAGAAGGGAAGGGAGTGCTGTACCAGGGGGTGCCCTGGCCACCAGCAGAAAGGGGACTATACCGGGATGTAGCCTCGGCCGACAGTAGGAGCTGCAGAGAGAGGAATGAGACCCAACATGGACGGTTGAAATCTATTTATTGCAGATAACTGTTAGGTTTATATATGAATTACATGTTATGTACACATACAAAGGTGTAAAAAAGTGCAACGTCTATGTAAAGTGCCGACGCTGCACGTGGATGTTGCAACTGGGCCGACTCGCCGCTGACCACGCTGGCCAAGTCTAATGTACAAGATGTAGACTTGTACTTACTGGCAACTCGGAAAAGAGACACGCCGAGCTGATGATGTCGGCGTGAATTGCAGATGCTACTTGTACATATCAAGAGTTAATGACAGTTAAAAAAGATTTTACAGAGGTGCGAATTTTTTGACACCGAGTGTAGATTTGACTGAATTTAAGTTATTATCCGGAGAGACTGCCGTCTGACCTTCAAAACTCAAATATACAAGAGACGTTTACAACTATTTGCGAATAAAACCAAACTTTCATAAATGATTTTGAATGTTGTAATTGTAATATGCGTATACTGCGTTCTGGCTGAATCTGCGATGACCAACCCGCCTGCCCAGCGTGGTGATTATGGGCAAATACCCCCAATATAATGTTATCTATTGGGTAGGGAAAAGTTTTAACCCCATTGGCCGGGAGACAGTGCGTAAACAGCATTTTTTTACCGACGATAAAAAAAAGGGAAAAGTTTTAATGTGGCTGAAATGATTAATTGTAATATACAAACCACGCTTAATAATTTCCACAGTTCCAAGGAAATTTTCATTTAGATGGCAACATTGCTGAGAGGGCGAGCGCCCGCCGCGCATGCGCGCTGTCGGCCACACAACCCTCGGGGAATTAAACTATCTTTCTATATCGGCCACTTTGAGACAATGACATGTTCATATTAAAAACCCACATTCATACAACTTAAACGCGACTTACAATCAATACATGTACTTATGCCTTTTGTTATGGTAGTCACTATGGGGTCATCCATAAATTATGTCACACGAATTCCGTAGTTGTTTGACCCCCCCTCCGTCCTTGTCACAGCTGGTCACACTTGTGGGACTCCCTCCTCCTTAGTGTGATGTTACATATTTTGCAACTGTACAGCAAGAAATAATTACATCAAAACAGCGGTTCCAAAATTTTCATAGGACCTGGATTTTGAAATGTGACGTCACGAAATTTAGGATCCCTTCCATCCCCTTGTCACACCATGTCACACTTCGTCAACCCCCTCCCACCCCCTTAACGTATTGTCATACGTATAATTTATGGATAGCCCCTATGATGTTTCCATATTAACTTTCTGTATCATCATCATCACCACTGGTCCACAGCCTATGTTTCCCCAGCTACCAATGTTCTCGTCTATATTATTTCAAAAATGTTTAAACTACGAAAAAAACTATTAAAAAACCTTGATCACTTAAGAACCAGCTATGAGTTGAGTTTTAAAATAATCAAAATACTATCTGACCCGGCGCACTGCGTCGGCTGCACCTCCTCAGAATCAATAAATGTTGAAAGTCAAAAGTCAAAAAAGTCAAAAGTCAAAATTATTTTATTTTATAAACTATTACATAGTACTTGAAAACGTCAAAATTATAAAAAAATAACAAAAACAAATAAAATATAATTATACTAAAATCACGAAGCTTAGATTCACTTGCAACCAAACAATTTAAAAAAACAAAAAATATTTAAGTGTAGGTGAATCTAAGTGCCAGTTCCGAGCCCCCGCTCTGTAAGAAGAACTGGCAAGAAACTCACAGGCTCTCTTTTAAATTATCGATTGGTTAGTTACAATCTTCATTTGTCTGTGACGCTATACAATGCAACATAATATAACAATATTCATGCTTTAAGTCATTCATATTAGAATAGCCTGTATGAAACGGCAGTTTAATCCCAAGCATTTTTATCAGCCATATAGTCTTTGATAGAATAGTATCCCTTTAAAGACAGCTTGCGTTTTAATGTTAATTTAAATTTATTTAGGCTTAATTGCTGTATATTGCTTGGGATTTTATTAGTTGTGTTAACTTATTCACTAAATCAAAGATAATGTATTAATAAAGATGATATTTTTCTAAAAATACTTTTATATTATTATGTAATATATAAATGGGAGCAACAAATGAATAAGAATACGAGTATATAAATAACTAAATGACTAACTAAATTATATTTTTTAATAAAAAAAAAATTATCATACGTATGGTACACGCTAAATAGCCAAAAAATTAGTTGAAAAATAAAAAAAAATTTACTTTCGTTTAACATTAAATCTGAAAAGCCTGTGTTTGGAGACACCGCAATTTGCGAATCAAACTTTTTGGCTATTGAATAAATTTTGATAACTCAGTGTTGCTTTGTTTTTAAAAATCTTAGAGAAAAGTTTGAAAAAAAATTGTTTCTTGACTCTCAATACATTTACAATTGATAATATTTATAAGACTAAACACAAGAACGTAAAACAGGCGCTGATCACATACTACAGAGATAAATTATTAAATCATTTTCTACACCTGCAAAAAAATCGTTTATCGTTTATGGGGCAGGGTATACAAGGGTATACAAGGGTATACAAGAGTATACAAGGGTATACAAGGGTATACAAGGGTATACAAGGGTATAAAAGGGTATACAAGGGTATACAAGGGTATACAATATTGTAACAAGATTCCACAAATTATTCTAAAGTTACTCATTTGACTGCTTGCGATCACGCAGGATGTACTCATTATGACGTGTCACATTAAAAAGAAAAATAAATCACATACCAAGATGGGGTATAAAATACGCTGTTAATGATTACGTTAGCCACCAAAAAGCTTGGTGGTAACATTTACAATGACAGAAGTTGTGTTTTGCGGCCCTCATTAAATTAAAAATTAAATTAAAAAATTAAATTAAAAATTAATTTAAATAATTAAATTAAATTAAATTAAAAATTCATTTATTCAAGTTTGGCTCAATAGAGCTCTTATGAATGTCATACTTATAAACTAACGCGCCCATTCACTGCGGGCGGGAGCTTGATCGTAAAAGAACGGGCAAGAAAATCGTCAAGGTTTGTTTTTTCTCACGCCAGTTACAATTAAAATACATAATATTAAAACAATTGTGTTCTGCAGTCACAAGATTTGAAAAAAAAAAGGGAGACAGAGCTCTTTTTAGCAATATTAACATAATTACGGATAAACATAGTAGACATGAGCAGACGCGTTACGCTCAACCATATTTTAGGGAGCGCAACGACCCGACGCATGACGCTACCACCGCGGAAACATATAAGTGAGCGTGATATACTCAAGCTGGATAAAAGGATTTAAGTAAAAATAACATTAATATTAGAAGACTGAATTAAATTAAATGTGCTGCAAACCACTATTTTGTTACTGTAAAGTGGTATACCATATGGTATCAGTTAAGCTATGCAGCCATCAAAACAATTTCCAAGAAATCGTATATAAGCAGTCTTAATTAAAAATTAAAATTATAAAATTACATAGACAATGTATGTGAGTAATCGTTATATTGTAAAGAGGGCCGCAGAACACAACTTTTATCATTGTAAATGTTACATCCAAGCGTTTTTGGCATTAACGTAATCATTATCTTTAAATAAACTCAATCTACTTTTAAAAAGTGGCATATATTTATTATATTTTTAATTTTAAATAAGACTGCTTGTGAACGATTTATTAATAATTATTTTGATGGCTGCATGGCATAAATGATACCATATGCACATGTCTTATATTTTTGTTAAAATAGTGAGCGACATGCGTGCGAACGCTATTACGTACGGCGTAGCCACGACTGTCGCACCTATAGCAGCTATACATTTTGTCAGTGTGTGCAAGCGACGCCGCATATGATTGGCCACGCTCACATACAAACCGCATTCGGTGCGTATGTATGAAGATATCGTACTTATGTCTTTCTTCTATGACGGGAGGTGGGGTCAGCTACTCATGTGTTAATTAAGAGCTATTGGAATATTTAACCCGAAATTGGAAACGTGGGCCGACCTTCTGAAGGTCTATATTACATGTATAGGCATATATAAAGGGGTTTTTTATACAACAAGGTGGCACTTAAGCATACGGTATACAAGATGTGGTCATACATACATGCCATCACGCCTCTTTGTACCAAGATCTGAGGAGCTCAAACCAATCGTACCTTTCTTTTTTTTATCGTCTGTCTCCCGGCCAATGAGGGGACCGGGAGAGGAGTGTGGGGCTCACTGCGGCAGACGAGACCACCGCAGTCCTACCCACTAAAAAACTTCCGACGACGCCCACCGCTGTTGAAAAAGGCACCTTCTGGCACCCCGCCCGCGGCCAACGTCCTCCGGAAAACCAATCTTACCTGCAAATGGTGCACCTGCTGATCAACGGACGATGCTCTGGCGAACATAAAAGTTCTCGGTAAACGGCAATAGGCTCGCCACCTACTACGTGGGACAAACAATGTAACTGACGATATGGATATAATGTATTATGGTAGTGGCAGTAGTGGTATTTGAGAATTGTACCACTTGTATGACATCAAAGTAAATATTTTTCATTTAAGTTTTGCACTTGATTAAACAAGAAGTTCTGTTTTTTCCGCCAGTACTATTATATATTAGGTATATTATTAAAGGATGATCTATTGATAGTTGGAATCAAGAACGCAAACGCATGCGCTTGCGCATATAAAAGAGTAATCTGAATTTGTCAGTTCTACGTCATCTTATATCTGTCTTGTTCGTAAATCATAGTACTAGCACCATGACGTGTTATTTTGTAAAACCATTTATCAAATATATTTCTCTATTTAAACTCAAAAGCTTCGTATTATTTCATCATTGATGACCGCTATAGCTTGCAGTTCAGTTGTGCCCTCAGTTCCTAAGGTCGTGGGTTCAATTCCCACTTATCATCTTCCGTATAAAGTCCACTGCTGAACATTGGCCTCCCCAATTGATTACATTCTACATAAATACATTTACGCCTGTTCTCCCGAAGGGGTAGGCAGAGGCATTTTATACGCCCACACTTCGCCAACTAAATAGTTGGCCTCACGTAATAGGTGGCGAGCCTATTGCCGGTTACCGGGCACTGTTATGTTCGCCAGAGCCTCGTTCGCTGATCGGCAGGTGCACCACTTGCAGGTGAGGTTGGCTTGGGCGCCTTAGGTCTTGGTAGGATCCCTACACACCTTAAATTCTATTGGGAGTATTTTCCCATAATCAATCTAACTCAAGTTAGTACGCAGGTTGACGCTGCAGCCCATCATTCCTTAGGATTTGTCTTCCTCGATTATAACGACTCCCCGTGAGATGAGAGGGGGTGGTACTATTCTAGGCCAGCACCACACGGCACCGATTCCCACTAAAGACAATAAAAAAAATATGAAAACGTCCTGAAGAGTTTTTTTAATATAATTCATTGCTTGCATAAAAATTAATATGAAAGCAAAGCATCAATTGTTCCTGAAGTCTGCTTTAGCAATAATTGATCGACATTATGCAATAAAAGTGAGAACTCGCTGAACGTATGAAGTTGACACAAATGCCCAGTTCACTAGGGCACCAGCTTGGCAACGTAGCTGTTTGGAATGTAGCCAAAAAACAATGATTTTTTGCTATATAATGGGTCCACCATTGAAAAGGGGTGAATAAATAAACGGACACTTCATTATACGTAGGAAACATGACTATCGTTAAAACAAATAAATAATTATTTTACAATCACATCAACAATGCATATTGGATGTTTCCCAGATTAGAAGGAAGTCACATATTCATAGACACCAAGATTTGTCCTGTGAGGGAATCGAACCCGCGAAGAAGCGGAATGCAGATTATTATTATTATATACATGCTATCACACACTTACATGCTATCTCACACTCACACAAGTTACCATATACCCACTTACGCTCTAATACACTCATTCCACACACACGCACAAAACAGGCTAACGTAAAAAGTTATTTAAGTACACAAATATATGGCCATAAATGTCTAGAATATAATATAATATAATGATTGTTAAATATTTGCAACGCTGATAATTTAAAATTAATGCAAATCTCAAATTCTAGTCCCCAAGAGACAGGATTACCTAGTTTGGGGACTACCAGTGAATCAATGTTGTACTACTTTTTGGCAATAAATGCTTTATTTATTATTATTTTATTATTATTATTGATATACTGACCTCCAAGCTATGTCGTTCGTCATAGTTATTATATAAATTTGCCTATTACCTTAAAATGATGGAAGATTTATTTTAAAAGTTTGTAGTATATTAAATAACATGTACAAAGGTGGGCTTATCTCTAGAAGAGATCTCTATAAGCAAACCCTAGCAGTAGTAAACTAAATAGTTGTACGGGAGAAATTTCGTCAAAGAAAAGTGTTACTAATAAAAATAAGAAAAAAATATAAAAGAAAATCTCTTACATTATTATAAGAGAACGAATCAAGTATTTTAAAAAAAGTGCTAATTACGTTACGTGCCAAATTTGACAAGTATTGAGATTTCAGTTTACTTTTGAACGGCTGAAGTGCTGGACTCTCACGAAACAGAGAGGGAAGACTGTTTCACATTCTTACAGCACGGGCTGAGCAGGAGTTACAGTCTTAGTTTTGGAGGAAGGAGAAACAAGGGTCTTAGTTACACAGAATCGTTTGGGGCGAAATGTAATCAGTAGAACATTGAAACGAACTTACTACGAAGAATTTTGTACAAATACACAGGATGTGCACATCTCTGCGGAGCCTTATTGTATCACATTTTGGACCGCAATTTTACAAAAAATAATTAATCTAACCTGGCATATATATACCTACATATTATTCAAACTGGTAGTGACTTAGAATAAGTTTAAAAGGAGTATTATTTTGCTGTCAATGTTTACTTGTCCGACAAACATGATTAAACTTGGTATTTCTTACTATGTATTTAATTTTATATAAAAATCCTATAGGCTTGTTAACCCCCCTCGCTACAGTCGCAATCGCGTGTGTAATAGTGCACAAATAAAACCAAAAATAGTACACGCCAGGTATATTGGACACCTAAATAAACAATTAACACAAATCACTTACAAGTTTACTACTTGCGCGATTTAACTAAGTACAGCGCCATCTGTTGGCAGCCTTACAAAGTAACGATACAATGTCCTTTGTATAACAACGAGTGTTTATCGGCAAATCAATTCTTTCAATAACAAGGCCCATTAACGTCCCACTACTGAGCACGAGCCTCCTTTCACATACCAAGGTGCGAGGGTTTTGGGTCATACTCGACCACGCTGACCCAGTGCGTATTGGCGGAGGCAGGTGTATGGCGTCCTGCTGTTAGAATTTTTAAAACCGCCCAATTAGGCCTCTTACATGGCTTAACTACTACCACATTTAGTGATAACCGGGACCAACGGCTTAACTTGCCTTCCGAAGGGCGGAAGCGCTCGATATCAAATGCCACACAAACGGTCACCCATCGTTTCCGATCACCGAGCACCGCGGAGCTACGAGCGCTTCACCACAAGACTACTTACTACTACTTTACTACGAGAGATTCACTTACAATTAAAAATTTATTTGTTTTTAATTTTTTTTTGTTGCATATAAGTGAATCTAAGCTTCGTGATTCAGTGTAATATATTTCGATTGTTTATATATATTTAGTTTTGACGATTTCAAGTATTATGTAATAGTTTATGAAATAAATGATATTTGATTTTGATTTTGAACATGTTTCCCGCGAAGTGCGCCTATGCAATTAGGAAAGATGGCACACTTGTCAAACTTCTTAACAATTTTTGTTAGCCGTTTCGTTTGTCCATCTTCGTAGCAGGGTAACGACGAAACACAAAGACCCCCAAAGTTCATGGCAAAGTTCTAAAAGTTACTAACAAGCCGAAAGTTCGACTCAGCCTACCCGAGAAGCAGCACGGTCACCAGCCGCCAAGCAAGGCCAAAGCAATGAGAGCGTACCTGCTTGGCGGGAAAGTGAAGCGTCATGTCTGCAGTTTTGTTTTATTTTCTGAAATTTGTGTTATTTCTAACATTAATGTGTAATATAATAACGGTGGATTATTAACCGTCAAGTGTTTGTGAATATACATGAGTGTTGGTAAATCAAACAAAACAGTGCAACATCACTTTTCAAATTTTCTCTCAAGGAGTCCATGTGAGATCTCAGTATAGTCCCACATCTTTACTGAGGACTCAAGGGGCTTAGGGGAGGGTATTTTATCTTCGATTTATCATCTTGATCACCACTCATTCTCATTTACTATAAATTATATGTAATTAATATATCACTTACTTGACACTGGCTAAATGTGCTAGACGCACGAAGCCATTATTTAAAATAAAGAAAGAAAGAGAGCGTGCCTAATGATTATCGAATCATCACGTCAACCAATAGCATCACTCCTTTCGCTTTACGACTTTTCTTTAAAAAAAATTCATTGGTGTAATGTTGTTTTAAAATTATGTTTAAGTTGATTTAATATCTGTTAATTTGAGGTGAAGTTTTCTTTGTTAACAACTCAATTTTTTAAAAATGTTTTTTTGTGTCGTTGATTTGTGAAATAAAAAAAATATGAGAAAGTTGTTGTTTCATTTACTTTACAGTTAATCCCAAAACCTCAAAAGGTTCTATGGGTGGTCTGCCTCTGCCATATTTTCCTGCTACATGTGGCATTATCCGATGAAGTATCTCTTCGAAACTTGATACAATCATTCTAAAGTAATCAAAAAAGCTATTGCATAGCATTTTTATCAACTTATGCAATTATAATTATTTATTTTTATGTACATTTATATTGATATAATATCATTATATACTTTCTCTGCGCGGCATTAATGTGCCTATACATAAAAAAAAGACGTGTGGATTGCGGGGCGACAAAGGGAATTACGCATGCGCAGTAACGCCGATACAACCAATGCCATCTAAAGGCGGGTTGCTGAACTAAAGAGACAAGCGTGATATTTCAAAAAGTCATTAAAAGTTCTGCTATTTATCGATAGATGGAAAAACTAAAAAGTATCACCGCTGTGCCGGTCGGAGTGTTGTGTTTTATCGTTACGGAATTTCTGGATTCGGTCTCCACGCTCAAGGCCCGCGATAGAAGCTATGCAATAGCTTAAAAAATTGACGTGGTCTATTTTTAAGGCATTGTCCTTCTTTATAAAGTGACTCCCGTTATTCATGTTTGAAAAAAATAGATGGATCCAATATCTACTGAGTATCTGTCTTTTCTTTCTTCGTCTTCTTATAAACAGCAGAAGCTAGATGCGTCTAGTGCGGTCCATTTTTCGGAATGAACTGAATGAAACACCACCTCACTGTATCGACGGCATCGTGCCGTATATCGTGCGTGGAACATTACGTAACGAAATCGTGTTTTATTACGATTACGACGCGATGTCGTATGGTGTTTATGTGTGGGAATAAATTAATATGAACCCATATTTATTTATTTATTTAGTACACACACAGAAATATACCCAAAAAATACTAAAAACTAAGAAACATTGGGTACAGGGCATAGCTTATTACAAAAAGCAATATCTTCCAGCTGGCAGCTGGCAAATTATATTTTCTAGTAGGTTTTCGTGTTAATCTTAAGTTGTAAAGGTAGCTTGTGTATAAATTATAATCAAGGACACAGCAGGGTTGTTATGGAGCTCCACATCCGTAAGCGGAACCATCGAATATCCGAAATTAACAACTATCGGTAACTGTAACCGAATCCGATATAAAAGATTCGGATAGTATCGGATGGGGCTAAGTCTAACAACAATAAAATATTAAAAGGTTTTATTTTAGTTTCCACTCTAGCTTGAGAGTGATTGATACATACTAGCGGTAGAAAAAACTAACCTTGACGATTTTCTTGCCCGTTCTTTTACGATCAAGCTCCCGCCGCAGTGAATGGGCGCGCTAGTTTAAGTTTTGACCTTCATAAGAGCTCTTTTGAGCCAAACTTGAATAAATGATTTTGACTTTGACATTATGGTGTAAGTAATTATTATTTTCTACTAGCGGCCCGGTACGTGCTTCGCTACGTATAAGGCATAGTAATAAAAAAAATGATTATTAAGTTCATTTATTCAAACAAAAAAATATTTTAAATCTAGCTATTTAAAATTCCAAATGACCCAAATGATATATTGTTTATATATTACGAGCTGACCCGGCGAACTTTGTTCCGCCTTAATGGCAATAAATAAGCAGATTGTGTTTTTATTTTATTGGAAAATTACAAAAAAATTAAATACCTACATTAATCATTCATTATTATTTCTATATTTTATTACAAAGTTGCTCTTCACTTAAATACTTTGTGATACACGACATTTTTTTTTATTATTATTTATTGAGAAGCACGAAGTCGAGCCATACTATTGCGGCGATGTTCACGTGCAATTTCTTGTTCTTCTTCAGTCCTTTCATTTCCAATATTTCGTATTCTTCTTGCATTACGGCTTTGTCGGTAAAGATTCGATAGTCTTGTTCGCGGCATTATTAATTAAACTTCACTTCAATTCACCTAAAAAATTATTTCAAAACTCATATTCACATTCCCGCCAAGAAGTCAAAAATAGTTTGATTACTGATTTCTTACAAATATCAAATTGTCATCCATACGTCACTGCATAGCTGTCATTTGCGTTTTGTTATTTCAAGTCTGATTCTTTTTTGTTATATCACGTTTTATAGTTACTGACGTTTCATGTCAAGTCACACGGGAACGCTGTCGAACGGGATAAAAAGTATCCTATGTCCGTCTCCTGGCTCTAAGCTACCTCCCTACCAATTTTCGCCCAAATCTGTTCTGCCGTTCTTGAGTTATAAGTGCAGTAACTAACACGACTTTCTTTGACGACTGATATTTATCAGCAAAGAGTAAAAAATAAAAAAGAATTGGGTACTCTTACTATGGTGGGTTTATATGGGTTAGTCTAAAACATTTGGATAAACAAATTTTTGTTTACCCATTTTGAGCATGAATAAATAAACAGTTGGAGGTTCTGGAACAGGCAACATAAAGTTGGCCATGTGAAAAACATTTTGCCATCACCAATTTCTAACAATTGTTTTGAAAACTCATGGGCAGTTGCATCATTATGTAGGTGAATACGCATATTAATGTTCATTGTAAATTTTCGTATATATCTCCAAAGAACTGATGACTTCAAACAGGCGTTTATTTCATCAGCAGGAGTTGATCGAGAAATGACAGGCAATGTTTGACGAAAGTCCCCTGACAGCAATATCAGAGCACCACCAAAAAGCTGTTGATTACCGCGTAAATCTTGCATTGTTCGATTAAATGCTTCTATTGATTTTTTATTCGCCATTGTGCACTCATCCTATAAAATAATTGACGTTAATCGCAGAACTTTTGCCATAGCAGAATTTCTCGAAATATTGCATGTTTGAGTTTCAATCACCTGTACATTCAAAGGCAATTTTAATGCAGTGTGCGGTCCGACCACCTTCTAATAATGTAGCAGCAATTCCCGAAGATGCAATGCAATTTTCTGTTCCGATCGAATAGTCGCTAAAATCAATGATACAACGAAAGTTTTGCATTAGAATTGAACTCCTGCTCATATTGCAATTCACGATCAAAAAAATCATGTATCTCACGATTTTGTGCGGTCATACCCAATTGCTTTATTTAAAATCTTTAGACACATATCTTCAATTATTATTAAAGCTTCGCTGTACATTTCCAAGGTAATCAACAAATCGGGATTTCTTTCATGATGACGCATACGAATTAAAATGTCTTCTGCCATATAATGTTCATATTTGTTCAATAATTTTGGCATACGATCGAGAGCAATTTTGAACAATTGGACTAATGCGTTATGCTGATGGAAAAACCTTGGATGGTCTTGTATTTGAAACAATTGCACAACGTTCATCCAATTCACGAAAGTTAGCCGCATCACAATGTGGACATATTGCGTCCATCATTCCAATGTATCCGTATATACTATAATCAATCTGACTGTTGTAATTAAAAGCAGCACGCAGCATTTCATCCAAAACAGCACGACGTATTCTTGATCGCCGTGCAATCGCCGGCCTATGTTTTGTCGTCTTGCTCTTGGCATTTTACCTTCACTCAACAACTCAATAATATTTTGGAAAATATAAACACAAATCAATAACAACAATATTTTTGAAAATATAAACACAACAAAGCAATAATTATCGCTGATAAAATGAAATGACATATTAAATTTTTTTGATATAACTAACGTCACTTTTGACATTAAATTTGTTTGATAAGGTTCAAATAGGCTTTTAAGTATTAGTACAAATTGTTTGTATATGGGAGTATAGAAATATGTTGATTTTACACTTTTTCAAGATTTTTTATTTATTTTCTCTACGTACAAACCTTCTCTGCACTTCCACAAATAATTCAAGACCAAAATTAGCCAAATCGGTCCAGCCGTTCTCGAGTTTTAGCGAGACTAACGAACAGCAATTGATTTTTATATATATAGATTAAGATATTGATTACAGAGTAAAACCTACCTTTCTACTATGTGTTTAATTTTTCCTTAAAATTCTAGTATCCGTAACTAAAACTGTGTCGGATGTCGAAAATTATTTAATATCCATAACATACATAAAATCACACCTGTTTCCCCGAAGGTGTAGGCAGACGCCCATTAAGCGCCCACATAGAAACAAGGAGATGCCGAAGTCCTGGTAGAATATCTAGTATCAATGCTCAGTAGCCACCATTTACCACTATATTATAATCGAAATCCCTCAGCACCTCCGCCCCCTATAAAACTGTTAAAGTACTTAAGAAACAATCTTGAGCTCACAAACAAATAAACAGCCTTATATCGGTCAAGGCCATTACCCAATTATCAGATTGATCCGGAACAGATGATCGTATGTCATCGTAGCTTGTCGTGCGGTGTCGCATAAAGTCGTGTCGCGTCGTGAGAGGTCGGGGTGCTCGATCGATGCCGCCGCGACACTCCGGCGCCGGGCCGGAAGGCTTGGGGCACACCGGATGCTTTGTTTCTACTATTCATTTTTATGTAATACTGTTTATCTAGACTAAAGACAGCATTGTTGGGGTGGGACTTGGTAGGCCACGTAACCAGGATGTACCAGGATGACATTGTCTCTTACGTCCCCAGATTGGAAGAGGGGAGAAGACAGGGACAAATGGAACCAACAGAGGAAAATCTTTGCCCGGCGACTTGGGTTAAATAAAAATATAAAAATATATAGGTACTGTTTGTGTCCCTGATGAATATGAGTTATGTTTGTTATAGCGATTAGGAAACATTTTTTAAAAGTTTGACTAATTGTTTCTTTTGTTGTTTCACAGTTCATTATTATATTAGATCTAAGAGTTATGAACCAATTTAGTTATTTAATTATTTACGTAAATATTTTCACAACACTTAATTATAAAAATGGTATAATATAGCATATGTGTAAAAATAGGGACAATCAATATAAAATAACCTATGCATACTTAGAACAACAGCCACGTTTGTCAAAGTGGTAATAACCATTACGTAAACATAATTGGCCCATGGACCTTGCTAAGAAATGTCCCCAAGAAATATCACTAGCAATAGTAGCCCTTTGGGCATAAAATGTAAGAATCAAACCGACGGTAGCGATTAACAATGTGATAAGTGAAAAGCCGTTACGTGTAAGCAATGTCTTAAGTGAATAGTAGCGACTTATAAAAGCAACGACTTTTCACTTGAAATGAAATAAAATTTATTTAGACATAAATACACATAAACAAAAAACAGAATTCAAATCAGTAAAAAAATTGTACACATAAGTTTACATATAGTATGCCTAAAAAGGACTCCACTCAGCATGTGCTGCAGTGGAGGGCCACATCAGCGCTGGTCTTCCGTGGAGACCTTATAACTTTCGTGTGCAACAGCCACACTTACGGCTTTGTTAATTGCTACCATTAAAACTTACGTTCGCATTTGTAATTTTGATAGTGAGTTCAATTATGCGTTAGTTTATAAGTATGACATTCATAAGAGCTCTATTGAACCAAACTTTAAATGATTGTGAATGAGTATCGTAAATAGAGTATACTACAATATACTTTATGGAAATATTCCAGTGAATCCTCCCGGTGCGCCCCGAGCCCTCTGCGTCCCACCCCCAAGTCGCAGCCTCCCGCGGCCAGCGCCACTGCCCAACTTTACTCTCACTACACAACATCCACTTTCAACTGTAGTCATTAGGTTCTTTACTATTATTTTTTATTCAGTGTTTTGTATCAGTGTTTGTTCTTAAAGAGTTGTAAAGGAAAGTTTACAAAAATGACGGAGATATAGAGACAAGGTAGGTGTAGGGGAAAATTTTATATACTGCTTACTGGTAAAAAGGATCAATGCATTTTTTAAAATCAAAAATAAGATGCATATATGTATATTTTGATAATCTTTAAACTGTTGAAATTAATATTTATGATAAAAATAGTCAGCTTTACCCGTAAGCACACTATGTGTTTAATTTACCTATTTAATGTCTGTGTCGTTTCTAAAAATGTGTCTATGTTTTCACACAATTTGATAGATAGACAAAAACGTTTAGTGCACTTAATAAACACACACACGCATACAAAATATTTTAACAATCGCTTGAGCCTTCACGCAGCACTCATGAATGACGACATAATTTAATAGAAAATAATTATTTGTCTAACAATCGTCCAGCTTACTCTTTGTACCGTCATTATCATAACCTAGCATTACCCTGGATCTCCTACACTGAAGTTTATGGCCCAGGGTCTGCCCAATGGTCTAACCAGATCAGGCACACGGAGAAACTTAATCAATTATAAACATATTTCTTAATTTAATAATCCATACAATAATATTTTATCCTGGGATACAAGAAGGTTGATAGGATTAGATTTATGTATACATTTAAAAATAAATAAATAAAGCCATTCTTCACCTTTCTTTCATACTTTCTTGTTATTATTTTACTGGTACAGATCACTAATTAAAAAAGAAAGTTGGAAGGTGCCTTCTGATTTAAATAGAACAAAAGTATCCAGCATCGAACATGCCTGACTATCAAAACAATATGGCTCGATATCGCTGCCTGCTGTTCGAGGACATTATTTCAGTAATACAACCTTGACGAGTTTCTTTCCGTATTCTCCAAAACTCCTAAACCTAAAACCCTTACGCTGTGTAGGTAAGTTCCATCCAAGACCCATCCTAACTTAAACATTCAATCAGAGGGTGGTGAAGGTGGTAATGTTCTAGCTGCTTTTATCATAGGTTGTCATGAAAGTATAACAATAGCTTATCATATCGCGGGGGCCACAGACTGTCCGTGGCGCAGTTTGACCCTTATGTCGGATCTTTTGTGCATCCCCTTGCCTTTCACTCCAAATCTCCAAATATTGTTACCATCATCTTTATGACAGTCTTTGCAGATTGGAGCCCATAGTCTTGGTTGTGGGTAGGCCACCCCCAGGAGACCCATTCGGCAAGCAGCCAACGAGTCACAGGTATACAGCAGGTGTTCCATAGACTCTTCTTGGTCACCACATCTACGACATAGCGGTGATTGCACTAGTCGCATCTTGTGGAGCATTTTGTTTGTGCCATAATGCCCTGTTAGAGCCCCAGTTATCAGTCTGGTATAAGTATAATAATAACAAATGGCCCGCCAGATACCTTTTGCGGTACAAAATATAAATGATGCAGGGTGAAAACAGACCCTGATTAATGACGAGAGTAACGCTGTCCAGCATCAGTATTACTTTTTTCTTTGAGACTATACCTGGGAAATAAATAGCCTTTTATAGTTGTTGCAAGTCAGAGTTGTTTTTTTTATGATTTTTAATTATTCTAACTGCAAGCGACATTACTTCAGTTTTATTCTTCAAATAACGTCAGCACGCTTGGGCCACACAGAAACGCAGTCTGTTGCGCGCCTTATATTGCATGCTACTTCTACACATGCAATCGTTTTCCAACGATAACTCTTTTATAATGTTTCTTGTTATGATGTGTGCGTAAGACTTTGATCAAGATTTTTTTAAACCCTGTATCTTTCTTAGGGTTCAAAATAATGTCCTCACAATGAGCTTATCGTCAAAGTATTTCCTAGGGCCTGCTGAATAGACGCACTCTTATGAAAAGATTTTTGGTTGAAGTTTGAAGAGTTTCGATCTCTGTAACTTTTTCACCTTGCTTCTATGTTTGTTATATGTTTCGATGCTGCTGTAAACTAAGAGTATTCCTTTCTGCACCGACACGTGGCGTAGCTGGTGTGATAGCCCGGAGCTGCAGTGTGCTACGAGAGCGCTACGAGTGTCGTATACTATAGTAGCCATGTCCCGCAGCTGCAGTTTGCTACTAAGGCGCTACGAGTGCCGTACACTATAGAGGCCATGTTGGGGCCCGGGTAGTTGAGTCCTCAGTAAAGATGTGGGACTATACTGAGACCTCACATGGACTTCTTAGAGAATTTGACAAGTGATGGTACACTGTTTTGTTTGATTTACCAACACTCATGTACGTTCACAAACACTTAACGCTTAATAATCCACCGTTATTACACATTAAATCGAAACGATTCGAAATATCACAAATTTTAGAAAATAAAACAAAACGTCATGTCTGCAGACATGACGTTTCACTTTTCCCAAAACCCAAATGACATTAAGTATGTATAGATGAATGTCATTAAATATGTTACAGGTGAGGTTGTTGGTCGTGGGGTGCAGCGGGATGACGGCGGGTGGCGAGGCGGGTGGCGGGGCGGGTGTCGGGGCGGGCCGGCGGGGGCCGCTGGGCCCGGAGTGGTGCGTGGCGCTGCTGCTGTGCTGGCTGTGTTGCTGGCCCGACGACAACAGCTCCGGTCTATACTTTAATAGTTTACATTACACATTATCACATACGTCCTTTGCCGTGCATGGTGCTCCCGTGCTGTACATACATTACACTAAACTTATTTGGATTATTTAAAGAACTTAGGCAACTGATATGGCTGGCTATCCAGTGGCGAAACCCATGTACCCTAAGTTCAGAGCGAGACCCTCTGATTTAGGGTTGCAACCCTAGTCGAGGGTAACTATCATCGAAAGCACGTTAAGCCGTTGGTCTCGGCTGTCATGAACATCTACGGCAGTCGGTTTGTGCCTTCCAACACCCTGACAACTGGTTTCAAAATAGAATAATATTTTCCTCTGGGTGGAGACGGCGGTCGCTTCAAAATCAAACTGGTTAGGCAAATGAGCAAACCCTGGGCCCTTAGCTTAAACTTAACTCAACCGGGATAATGCTATCCATAAATGACGTCACACGTTAAGGGGATGGGAGGGGGTTGACGAAGTGTGACATGGTGTGACAAGGGAATGGGAGGGATCCTAAATTTCGTGACGACACTTTTCAAAATCGAAGTCCTATGAAAATTTTGGATCTGCTGTTGTGATGTAATTATTTCTTGCTGTACCATTGCAAAATATGTGACATCACACTAAGGAGGAGGGAGTGCCACAAGTGTGACTAGCTGTGACAGGACGGAGGGGGGAGGGGGGTCAAAAAATACGGAATTCGTGTGACGTAATTTATGGATGACCCCCTAAGAGATGATGATGACCCCTGAGTTGTTGAGTGCGCTTCCTGTCGAGCTTCTCTCAAGGGATTGATGCATAGGCGCGAAATACTTTATTCAGTGTCGGCAACGCACTAAGGATACCCATGGTATTACATGCGTCCATAAGCTGCTTAAGCTGCTGAAGCGCTCGTAGCTCTGCGGTGCTCGGTGGTCCGAAACAATCACCGAAGTAAAGCAGAGTTTACAGAGGTCAGTCCTTGGATGGTTGACCGTTTGTGTGGCATTTGATGTCGAGCGCTTCCGTGCTTCGGAAGGCACGTTAAGCTGTTGGTCCCGGTTATCACTAAATGTGGTAGTCGTTAAGCCATGTTAGATGGGCCGGCTTAAAAAGTTCTCCGCCAACTGGGTCAGCGTGGTGGAGTATGACCCAATACCCTCGCACCTTGATATGTGAGAGGAGGCTCGTGCTCAGTAGTGGGACGTTAATGGGCTGAGATGATGATAAGCTGCAGTGACCACTGTCCATCAGGTGAGTCGCATGCTTAGAAGCCAACTAGAGGAATAAATAAATTAGAAAAGTGCTCTTTAACCAAATTGGCAAGGCATTGGTAAATATATTCCCTCCCTAAATTGAACTAACTTGTAATGTAAAGAAAGTACCTAGTATGCTTCCTCTCTCCTAAGTTTGCCGTGCCCAACAGGATCCATAATTGTAACTTGTGTAGATGTAAGACCTTATGTAAAACTCAGGCTATGTTAGCTTTCTATGTAAAATTTTATACAATATTCATATCATCATATCGTAGCATTATCCCAGTTGCCCTAGACTTAAGCTTAGGGCCCAGGGTCTGCTCACTGGTTCAACCAGATTTGACTGAATTTCAGTTCTTACGTGGTGCGACTGCCATCTGACCTCCGCAACCCAGAGGGAAACTCATTCTATGGTTAAACCAGCTGCCAGTCTGTTAGAGGGCACTGACTTTGCAATAACAACTGCCATAGATGTTCATGACAACCGAGACCAAAGGCTTAACGTGCATTATGGAGTGCAATAAACATTGAATTGAATTGAACTTTATGGATGTGAGTTAAGGTAGAAATCCAATGAAATATTTAAACAAGTACTGCCCCTTAAAGGGCTTAAAAAAGGAAATAAGTTGCGCACTGCGCTGTGCGTGATGCTTCAGTGTTGTAGCTAACGTTAGTTTCGGATATTTCTTTTAATATCCGAATAATTTGCTTTTGCCCTTATACTATCTATTCTATACAGTGTATTTCTCATTTTGCAGATACTTCTAGTTCTCGCAAACATTCCCGCAAACAAGCTAACTTAGGTATGTAGACAAATTTACTTCTAAAGTGGATGAATCTTTATGGATGGTGTCTATCTAAACTTTTTAGCTTCGATTAGAATGTCTTAAGAAGTACGCACGCTTTGGCGGTATAGATTTTGCCATTTATTAAAATGGTAGAGACATTGCGTCCAAATACCCACACTATAATGTTATCTATTGGGGAGCCGAATGTTCAGCAGTGGACTTTATATGGCTGATATTATAATTACATCTTGGTTTTTGAGCCAGTGCTCTGTAGTAGGACGTAATTGGTCGTGGTGAGGACTAAGAGGAATGCCAATCTTCATTTGCACTAACATGTCAATGTTCCAGAGGCGGGGTCCCACCGCCGCTCGGGGGACTTCTTCAGCCGCCGCTTCGGCAGCAGCGCCGTGTCCCTACATCTGCCCAGCACCTCAGGTAACCAACCTACTACGTCCTCTTTTGACGTGACAACGTCTTATAATTCGATAGAGCCGGCTGCACGCACGAAAAAACATGACTCATGGGGCGTTACCTCGCTCTGACGCGTTCCATGTAAGGCTTGAAGTGCAAGCGAGAGCGCGGAACGAGCGAAAAAGAACCAAAATCAGCCTTTGCGTTCGGCAGCGTTCGACATCCGTCTCTCTCCTACTCGAGTGAGCGATGCGTCTGCGTGGACAGCTGCTGCTTTTTAAATAAATGAAATTATAATTTTCTTATGAAAAAAGGCTACCATTCCATCAGTATTTTCTTAAAACGTTATCACGTTCAACTGTCGTCAGTAAACCGACTTTACAGACAACCAATTTTTGATATAGTTATTAAGAAACTGCAAATCATACAGGCGGAATAGTAAATCTCTTACATCTGCCTTTCACTTCAGCACTTCTACTCACAATGCTCTCTAGTGAAGCACTTGTAGCTCTGCAGTACTAGGTACTAGGTGGTCAAAGGCCACACTGAAGTAAAGCAGAGTTCACAGATGTGGTGACACATATTCATATAAAGGCACGTAAGCAGAAATGCACTGAGTCGATTTAGTCACCCTTGAATTCTCGCCTAACCGGCGCGCGAGCATTGATCGCGACGTCATTAATTTATGAACGTTTAGTGTATGTATTTCAAATTCAAACATTTTATTTGAGATAAAATCAATCCATATTTTGTTAGTAGAAGTGTTTGTGACCACTTCAATAAAGTGGTTGAAACTAGATGTCACTGTACGTGTTTAAATCGCGCAAGCGTTTGAGTTATCGGAACATAAGTCTCCATACAATGTTCAGTTCCTAAGTTCATCAATAGATGGCGGTGTACGTTATTACATCGCGCAGGCATATTTTATGTATTTTATCATAATATAAGGTATTCTTTCAAATATATAAAAGTCTCTCTTCAGATCAAGTTACGTTGTTGTGGTTTTATTTAATTCCTAATAACAGTAGCTACTTTAGAACACAGTTAGTTCAGAGTCAATCAAGAAGCATGACTAAGCCTTATGTTAGTATATTATTTATCTACTACTACTATAAAAAACAAACGTAAGCAACTTTTATAGTACATTATTTGGATAAGTGTATCTGCACACTTACCCAATTTCGTAGAAGGGGAGAGTCCCATCGGTCTGAAAACACATTCAGGGTGCCATTGGGGGAAGAGCGCAAACGCAAGTTTTATATAACGTGTTGTTGTAACGTTATATATTATATTTTATCAACTAAAGCCAGTCATTAATTCCCGAAAGACACATTCACATAGTGAATTAGCCAATTAAATATATAAACAGTGCTTAAATAACTAAAGAGGTATCAATAACCAAAGCGGTGACCCCGACTTGAGCTCTTGTAAGGGTGACTTTATTAGGCATTTTATATTTTAATTTTGAGTTCTAATGTGCTTTAGAAAGCAGGTCAAGATGCTGGTCGCGATTATATACTATTATCTGTGGTAGGTAGTCGTTAAGCTATGGTTGAAGTCCTACTAGAAAACAATCTAACAGCAGGATGTCATATACCTGCCTAACTGCACCTACAAACTCGAGAAACGATTTAACTATACGATAGCGTTTGTCATGTCGACGTCGTCTTTGTTCTGAAGTTTTTATATTTGTATCCCAAGCTACCTAGCAGGTAACGATATACATATAGCGGATTTTTCTGAAGACTTTGGCGAGTATATCTGCACTCTTCTCCTGAGGTCGTGGGTTCGACTCCCACACAGGACAAATCTTTGTGTGCATGAACATTCATGTTTGTTCTGGGTATTTTCTATGAACACTAAGTATGTAGGTATTAATGAAATAAAAAGTACTAAAATATTATTTAGTATCCATAACACAAGTTCCTAATGATACTTATGTTGGGACTAAATAAATGGTGTAATTGTTAGAAATGATTTATTTATTTACTTTGGTTGCGCGAATATTGTCAGAATGTTAATATATTTATCCTTAAATTATATTTATATAAATATAATTTTGTGAAAGACAGAGTATTAAATCAAGATCAAAAAATTGTTTGGTTCTAACAGGCACTATTTTGGATACAGGTAGCACAAAACTGCCCCTATCAGCCCACAGAAGCCACGAGGAGATCCGCAGCGGCCGCAGGTGCCGGCTCGAGGCCGAAGACCCCGACGCGCGCTACCACTCCGCGCCCAGCGTCATCGACGAGGTCGTGCACCGCCGCCACTGGGAGCGCTCCACCAGAGACCTCCACATCCCCCTCAAACCACCCGAACTAGACTCCATCAAATCAAACCTCAGCACACCAGACATTACACTCGCAGAACCTGAATCATCCTCCATCGAGTTCCTTCAAACTGAGGTTCTAAAATGTAAAAAACATCACACAAATATCAAGTCTTCTAAAGGAAAGAAGTGCAAGGAATCTAACAAAGATGATATTAAGGACACGGATGCAACTGAAGTTCTTTCTTCTAGTTTTTTTATTGGTGATAATGATCATGCAGAATTAAAAGTAGACAATGATTTTGTAGAAATTGAAAAGGTGATTGAGGAAAGGAGTAGGTCAATTTATAAAGCTAAAGATGCAAAACAAACTTTCAATGAAACTATGAAGTCTAAGGAGGTTCCCAACGTTTCCACTGAAGCTGAGTTTGGCGATCAGTCCCGGCTGTATAGGTTCTGCCTGCAAGATGACGTTGACGGCGTGGATCGCTCTGGAGCCACGCACCACACCATGGAGTCCCGGCTGAGCTTCGCAATGCCATTCCCACCTCCGTCAGTCGGTCAGTCATACTTTTTGTTTGTTTTCCCTGATACATCATCATCTGAGTCCATTTATGCCCCACCACTAGAACACGCCACATAAGTAAAAATACATTTCACATAGCAAAAAGCGGATCGTAAGTGCCAAGGTTTTAGTCTTGTCTTAATCGTATTATTCTAAAAAATGATTTATTATTCAAAAAAATTCAAATTTCAAATTCATTTATTCAAGTTTGGCTCAAAAGAGCTCTTATGAACGTCAAAACTTAAAAACTAGCGCGCCCATTCACTGCGGGCGGGAGTTTGATCGTAAAAGAACGGGCAAGAAAATCGTCAAGGTTAGTTTTTTCACTTGCCAGTTACAAGAAAATGTACTTACCATACTGTGTGATCATACCTTAAGCTCCTTCAAAATAATGCTGCGCCGAATAACACGCGATATAACACAAGTTTTATTGATGGAAAGACATTTATTTTCTCAAAAGAATTACAAAATTCACTTACAGAGAAAATACAAAACTATATTATTAACTATCTTTTACAACACCAGTTAACATTAAAAAAAAGTTGACAAAAACTCATTTTAAAACAGAGGGCAAGTGCACCGGCAAATCGGTGACTTTGTGCATGCATTGAGAACTATTTAATACATTAAGGGTTATGAATGACACAGTGCGAGAACGCGTAATAAATAAATCATAATTATACAATTTTTAATAATGACTACAAACTATAATGTTCACTTTAAGTATATACGTAATGTTACGTATGTATATTAATAATGACTAAAATCTTACTTCTAACCACAGTACTACTTCTATTCAAAAATTCACCTAAAGCGGGATATGAACCTACAGCTCCTGTAATCAGTTCTATTTTCATATAAGAAGTGATAGATATATCTTGTGTTTTGTTGATTTGGATTTCAAGTTACTTATGTTGTTTTTTTTCAGCTGCATTAGACTACGACGTCGGCGCGTGCTACCTGCGCGAGCTGCCCCGCGCCGTGCCGTGGGCGGCGGGGGGAGCGGGCGGGGGAGCGGGCGGCACGTGCGCGGGGGCGGCCGCAGGGGGGCCGGCCGGCGGGGGGGCGGTGCGGCACGCCAGCGACGGGGACATCCTGGCGCCCACGCACCGCCCTGAGTCTGGGGCCTTCTCAGGTACACAGTGATTACATCATTATCCCCAGTGTGTTCTAGACTTAAATGGCTTGATAATTGGAGGCTATCGGCCAACGTCCAGAAGACCCAGGCCATAGTCGTCCCCTACACCATATTACTCCCACCACCACTCAGCCTGCATGGACTAGAGATAGCGTGGTCTCCGAGTGTCAAGTACCGGGGGATCACGATCGATCGAAAGCTGAACATGAACTCTCACGTGGCGACGACAGTCGCAAAAGCCAAGACGGCGCGGCACCTGCTCCGTCCAGTGCTGAACTCATCGTTTGCCACTAGAGTGAAGCTAGGGGTCTATAAGACCTACTTTAGGCCCCTACTCACCTACGCAGCCCCAGCCTGGCTGGGGCGGCATACGCGCTCACCGGGAAGCAGGCCAGAATGAAGCTGGGAACATTCCAGAACCAGACCCTTCGCCACATCGTCAAGGCACATCGCTACGTGAGAAATGCTACGATCGCGAGGGACCTGAGGCTAGAGAGTATAGAATCCTTCGTAGGTCGATTGGCGGGACCGATGTTCGCGCGTGCGAATGCGTCTGGCCACGACCACATTCGAGGCTTGGCGCCGCTACACGCGCGACCACCGGATGCCAGGGCCTACGCCCGCAGCCTCATCCCTCAGGAGACCCAGGACTTGACCTGAAGACTCACTGGAGGACTACAACGCGCCGCTCATCGCCCCAAGGGCTAGATCGCGGCGCCCCACCGGACTAGACACTCCGGACATACATCGGCTGCACAGCCACCCCAATGCCGCGCCTGTTTTCACGGGCGCCGTTAGACACCGCGATCAGGGGGCCTTGGCACCGACACCGCGCCGTGACCCCCACCAGGGGGATCACGTTTGATCACCACGACGTCTAGACTTAAACAGCATACATACATAGTGTCACGCCTCTTTCCCGTAGGGGTAGGCAGAGATCACATCCTTCCACTTGCTACGATCTTGGCACACACTTTTAGCTTTATTCACACTCATTAACCTCCTCATACACGCCCGTCGGCTTAGGGTACTTTTGACCTGCCGTTTCTCCAAAATTTTCTAAATTTGGTCATGGAAGGTCTTACGTGGTCTTCCCCTCCCAACACTTTCAGCAGGTGTGCAAGATTTCTTTGCAGTCATGTATTTGATTAGAGCTAAAAGAATCGCTTCATTATAACTGCGCGTGATTCTATTGGTTCTAAACACCAAGAATCCTAAGGTGGATTTACACAGTACTGGTGCGGCCTATAGTGACCTATGGTTGCATTGTATGGTGGTCTCGAGCGAGGCTATCTATTTGTAGAAATGAGCTCAGTAAGGTTCAAAGGGTGGCATGTATGGCCATTACTGGAGCATTCAGATCTACACCAACGGCAGCGATGGAGATCCTACTGGACTTACCGCCGCTGCATACTGTTATAGAGGCGGAGGCCTGGAAGGCAATCCACAGATTGAAAGTGGCTGGTCTGTGGGATCCGTCCAGTAACCAGGGTAAACATACAAGATGTGAGGCTAATTTCAGCCTCAAAAGGCTCATGAGTATGGGGACTGATAAACAATGTCCTGTATTCATGTTCAAAAATAAATTCAAAACAAAGGTCCCCACTAGGGATGAATGGGAGCAAGGGCCACCTACTCCTGATGTAAACAGCCTTGTCTGGTATACTGATGGTTCCAAAATGGAATCTGGTACGGGCGCGGGTGTTTATTCCGAAAACCATGAAATTAGCCAAAGCTTAGGCGAATATGCTACGGTTTTTCAGGCTGAAACATATGCAATAATCATATGTGCTATGAAGATCCTCGACCTTAACATCAAGGACCGAGTGATTTACATACTCAGCGACAGTCAAGCAGCACTCAAGGCTATCGCCTCAGTGCGAGTAGACTCAAGGCTGGTACTAGAAGCTGCTCAAACCCTTAACAGACTGGGCCGGACAAACAGGGTAACCCTCATGTGGATACCAGGCCACGCCAGATTTAAAGGGAATGAGCACGCTGACAGGCTTGCCAGACAGGGCTCGGAATCGTTATTCACGGGACCGGAGCCATGCATTGCACTCTCTATGAGTACAATAGCCACGACGCTAAAAAAGTATATGGTGGAGAAACATCTATCGGAATAGCAGCTGCTACCGGCGCTTAAGCATTCAAAGGCCTTCATCGGGGTGACAGGGAGCAGCTGGTGTAAGGCTCTCTGCGAAGGTAGCAGGAATCAAGCCAGATTGATAATTGGGGCTCTAACAGGGCATTATGCCACAAACAAAATGCTCCACAGGATGCGACTAGTGCAATCACCGCTATGTCGTAGATGTGGTGACGAAGAGGAGTCTATGGAACACCTGCTGTGTACCTGTGACTGCTGGCTGCTTGCCGAATGAGTCTCCTGGGGGTGGCCTACCCACAACCTAGGGACTATGGGCTCCAATCTGCAAAGACTGTCATAAAGATGATGATAACAATATTTGGAGATTTGGAGTGATAGGCAAGGGGATGCACAAAAGATCCGGCATAAGGGTCAAAGTGCGCCACGGTTAGTCTGTGGCCCCCGCTATAAGATAAGAAGATAAGATTCCATTCTATATCAATTGCGTCTGTCGATTGCAACTTGATAAGAAAGACTGCTAATATGCCTTTTTCATGGACCATCTGCTCGGTTTACAATGAGATATAGCTCCTAATATTTGGTTGGTGTGATGTTCCAGAAAGCGACCTGGAGCTGGAGCGCCGCCTGCCGCTTGGCGAGCCCGGACCCGAGCCTGGACCCGGCACACGGAACGCCCGCGGGAAGGAGACCGCCATATAGACGCCAGGAGTGATAGAAGGAACTCTATAGTCCACCATGATCAGCCGGACGAAGTTTAGGCTATTAATGGGCCTAAAACTAATGGTTAGAATTTTTTTCCGTAAATGTAAAGTTTTGACTTGAAGTAGGCGTGGCCTGCGACCCTGCCTTTTTTTTAAAAAAAAAATATTTTATTTTTTTATTGTGAGCGTACCGAGCTAAGTAAGCACAGTGTGGGTACACATAACGAGCGCATCTGTTTCTGTGATCCTTGTTTTCTGATTTTTATGTGTTAATCAATAAATGTATTCCCAAAATTTCACTCACAGCCAATTTTCGATTTTATGTTAGTTCTAAACCTTAGTTTTAGGACCGTGAATGGTCTCCGTAATGCTGAACAAAGGCCTCCTTGTTTGTTTTCTACGAGTATGTCAATCAATCCTGATCCGCCATCATCCGCCGAATAAACAAATCACGGTTAAAAAAATGGAAGGCAGTCTTCTACTACGTTTGCTGTTTCGTGGTCGCCGTTGTATACCCCGACTACTGATGGGGGTTGTAAAGGAAACCAAGCCTTTTTAAGAAGACAGTTATTAGGTTCCTATGTTCAAACCAGACATAAGAATCCATGAGCGATCGTTATATCAAGCCGATCATGATAGGCCTGGTCGTTTCATAAAATGACGCTTTATCAAATCAATTCTCGAAATACATAATTGTTGTGTTGTTTAGTAAAATATTAATATATTTTATTATTAATCGATTACGGGTAAATATTTGAATGCTTGAAAATGTTTATTTTTATTAACAAAAATTAATTAAGAACAAGGGCATTAGTGAATTTGGAAGCAAATTACTCGTAGGTAGAAGGTTATGTTTATATTATTAATAAATTAACTCTATGTCAATGATCTAGTCAATGAAACTGCGCCATTAATGTTCAAACAAATAAATATATTTACAATGCACCTTTAGTTTTATTTATACTATTGTGAAACGCCTTTTTTATCCTAGAGAATGCGTTACGCACACTAACATCGTCTTTACACGCTGTAGTGACGACATCGTCGGAGTCCACCACAGCCGTTTGGCAGTGTTACAGGGGAACAGTAACAATGCCGGCGTAAGATTCCGCACGGGCGCGCCCTGATAACGGCACAGCTGCACCACCTTGTAAAGAACCCTACCATGACGGAAACTACAAATAAAATATACCTCCCGGCTGTAGTCCTCTCTCGCACCCACTACAATGCTGGCAGGCAGTAATGAAAAGGGCGGAAAGATGCACATTTCAACTTTTGTGGAGCAGCTACTCAATATTCTACCTATGGGAATACCACTATTTACCTAGTATGTCTGTGTTGCTGTGCTTTAAGCATTAAAAAGTATAAATTAGTATACTTTTAGTTTAGGATGTAACTTTACAATAGTCCTCGGATTATATATTATTTTGATTGTATTATGTGTGCTTCATGTGCACCTTCAGTCAATTAATTCTACTACTTATACCCGTGGTTTTCTGCGTTAATTTGAGAATAATCCTACTAAAATATGTTCCCTACTAATAGTAACAACTGTCACTGTTAAATTTAAAAATTAGGCTAGTTATCATACAGAAATAAATTATTATTATTATTATTATTATTTGAAATTTGTAGCCACTACATAGATAACCCACGCAGAATCAATTCACTCAGATAATCACGTAAGCACGTATCACATTAGTATATAAGGTTTATTGTTTCTCATATATACATTCTATTTATATTTGAGAAACAGTGAACATTTCAACTCATTTATACTCTTCACCTAACCTTAACCTCGGCAAATATTTAAGAAGTCATGTCATGACTACCTGTTACTTTTCCGTAAAATTGTAACTTGACACTTTCGGTAACGCGCCTCTATGACACCCTCGTAATTATCTGCCTACTCAAGCATCATGACCTCAGCCCATTACCGGCCCCCTGCTGAGCACGGGGGCCACCATTCACGAACTAACGTGAGAGGGATTCTACTCACATTCCACCTCGCAGTGGCCAATTTTATAAGCTTTGACAATCAGCACTTATACAACAATAACTAAAATATTCCGCAATTTTTGTGTTGTTTTAAATAGGTAATAGCTTCCTGCGTTTAGTACATTTAGCCAGTGTCAACTAAGTATACACTTATTTATATACATAAATCATAGTAAATGAGAATGAGTGGTGATAAAGATGATAAATCGTAAATGAGATGCCCTCCCCTAAACCCATTCAGTCCTTAGTAAAGATGTGGGACTATACTGAGATCTCACATGAACTTCTTAAGCGAATTTGAAAAGTGATGTTGCACTGTTATGTTTCATTTTCCAACACTCATGTACGTTCACAAACACTTAACGGCTAATAATCCATCGTTATTACACATTAATGTTAGAAATATCACAAATTTTAGAAAATAAAACAAAACTGCAGACATGACGCTTCACTTTCCCGCCAAGAAGTCCTATTTCCGCATTAGAGGGAGAAAATAAGGAACTTCTTCCATAAATACTTTTTATTGGAATCTTTTTAGGTTACAGACACATTTAATTATACTAACTAAATAACTATTTAAGTATAAAAATACAAGTGAAAGACAGTTGTGTTGTTAATACATCCTTACATTTATACAATATAGATAAATAACTGGGAATTAAAAAAAATATTTAAGAATTTGTAAAATTTTGTTAAAACACCAAAGTTAATGTATGTAGAAAATTACATTAAAACTTTTCTTTTTGACACATTATAATTGGCATCACTTTTGACAGCAATCGAGGCAGTACAAAAAAATGTAAGTACTTAAATACTCATTCATTGGTACTTAATACAACATTACACGTCACAGGAAAGAAAACATTTCCTTGCTGCCTGCTAGCTATACGTTTTTGTCTAATTATAAATATGTTATTGTTTAATTTAAGTTTTTTATTGTTGTTTTAATTTAGTTTGTTGTGTTTCGCATTTTGTGCACGTGTCTACTTTGTATATGATTTTTTCCTTTTATCGGTCTGCTGGAAGAAATTCCTTTTAGGGATAAGCAGTGCCGTTGTACATGTCTTTCATAACTTCTATCTTTGTGTATGTTCCTTATGTGCATAAATTGTTAAATAAATAAATAAATAAGACATATATAAATATTAAAATTAAATTAAATCACAATATTATTAGGAATTGATAATGTCAAAATAAAAAATGTCTATAACAGTTGAATCAAGAAATATAAATGCAATTAATAAAAATAAGCGGTCAATAATTATGAAAATTTAAATAAAACAAAATGCATTGCAGTTTAAAATTAAAACAACAATACAACGTGCAATTAAATAATCAAAATGCAAGTGAAATGACTGGTCATGACGCCGAATTTTATAGTGAATTCTGATAATTGCGCAAAGCAACCACTTATAAACATAAAACAGTTTAACTTCTATAAAATTCCCATTTTTGAGAATTAATTATTGCGCTCTAATAGTCATGTTACTGATATAAACGAAAACGAAACTGATTAAATATTTGGGTATTGTAAAATACTTAATATTAAATTCTTGATTGTTAGTTGATTACATAACATTTAACTACACATGCAAAATGCTTTACATATAAAACTTTTAAATAGAAATATTCAACTTTATATAAACGTACATCAATAGTTAATTATACAACCTATAATATATATTAACTATACTGGACGTTTATGAATTCGACCAAAACTAATAAGGTTTTGATTGTACCCATATACATACATACACACTTTCACGCCTGTTTCCTTGAAAAGGTAGGCAGAAGCATATTATACGCTCACACTTCGCCAATCATATTGTTGGACCCACGTAATAGGTGGCGAGCCTATTTCCGCTTTTTAAAAAATTTATATTCGCCAGGGCCTCGTCCGTTGATCGGCAGATGCACCACTTACAGGTGAGGTTGGCTTGAGGTAATAAGTTATTGGTTGATAGGACAGACATCGACCCAGTCTCAACTCATTACATCTTAATGTCAACTTTTCAAAATGACAACTGCATGTAAATATATATTTATTTTAATAGGTTAAGGTTTTTTTTATAAACAAGTAAAATAAATAGAGTTTACAGTTTTTTTCGTAATTCTGCGTTTAAAGAGCGGTTGTTATTTTGAGAAGTTGGCATCTGAAATGAGACGATCAAACCATCGAGCTCAAAGCGAAGTGCTAGTTTTCACATTATAACAGTCGTGGACCACAGATTGACTTGTGTTTTCTTAATAAAAAAATCGATTTTAACAAAATAAAATTTTACATACAAATATATTTTACTATAAAAAGGAATCAACGATAGCACAACATCGATCTCCTCATCAACATCTTAATTTACATCTATTTTTAACTAATATATTTGGTCGGATGCGAGATTCTGCTTACTTCTGATTAAACTAACCTTATTCCAACTATTTATGACAATTGATAAAACGTTATAAGCACTTGATATTAGATGCTACACAAAATACCACCCATCCAGAAATTTCTGTTAACGCTGCTTAGCTACGCTGATAGTTCTCGTTAATCATGCGGCGATATGAGCACGAGCAAGTGATAATCATTCTCATATCCTAGCACTATCCCGGTTGCCCTAGACTTAAGCTTAGGGCCCAGGGTCTGCTCACTGGTTCAACCAGATTTGACTGAATTTCAGTTATTACGTGGAGCGACTGCCGTCTGACCGCAACCCAGAGGGAAACATCATTCTAGGTTATACCTGTCAGTCTGTTAGAAGGCACTGACTTCTTAATAATGACTGCCATAGATGTGCATGACAGCCGGGACCAACGGATTAATATGCTTTCCGAGGCACGGAGCAAGCGATAATAATTCATCATAAATAAATATTTTCTGACAATTACACCAATTCCAAGATAGTATCATTAAGAACTTGTGTTATCGATACTAAACAACGGATGAACATACTTAAATACTTTTTTTTTGTAAATGCATACTTAATATATAATATATACTTAATATATACATAGGAAAACACCCAGACCAGAACAAATATTCATGTTCATGCACACAAAGATTCGTCCTGTGTGGGAATCGAATTTATTTATCTTTTGTTCCATGTAGATTAATTTAGACGCTTACAATACGAATACACACATGAACCATGTAAGGGTTCTCACAACAACATTTCATAAAAATTAATTACTAAATATTTGTACCACCTAAGCAGTTTATTTGGCGTTTCAGAAAGCGAATTCGAATATATGGAACTACAATGCGGTGTAGTAACGGCCTCTTAGAGTAATCTACCACCTCATGCCTTTCCCGAGGGTGCCGGAGAAGGTGACTAAAGGAATGGGCTAGCTCAAAGTGAAGTTTTGTACAGCTCTATGGTATCCCTTTTAAATAGTCGTAAAAAAGTTTTGGTTCATTTCAATCGTTATAAATGGGCTCAAATTTATCTATGGATTTAAAATCACGGACAATATAGATACCTTAATCCCATTAGGTTTTAAACAATTAATCCTGCTTCATTGTCACTTCGAAGGTGATCTTAATAAGTAGCTACAAGTCACATTGACATTGCAAGCCTATCTATCTAACAGAAGAATCTGAGAGTACGTTCGCAGCTTGCGGAGCGGGAACTTTCTCTTGCGGCGGAGAAGGAGGGGTCAAGGCCAGATGAGGAGGGGCCAGCGTGGAAGGGACAGGAATAGCTAGAGTGTTGGTTTGTAGGGGGAGCGGTGTGGTGTGGGCGGTGTGACGGGGTGTGGGCGAGGGGGAATTCGCGGGCAGCGCTGCGGGCGGCGGGGAGCGCGCCGGGTGCACCTGCTGGCACAGCTTCACCATGGCGTTGGCGCCGTCGCGGATCACTGGAACATCACACAGGAATATTACCAGACCATTCACTATCACCTACACACTATTACATCCACACTCATACACATAATATCCTTTTATATCCAATGCGAGAAATTGGGGCTGAGTTAGTTTAGTTTTTTTTTGTTTTAAATAATGGCTTCGTGCGTGTAGCACATTTAGCCAGTGTCAAGTAAGAGATATATTACTTATACATAAATCATAGTAAATGAGATTGAGTGGTGATAAAGATGATAAATGGCAAATGAGATGCCCTCCCCTAAGCCCCTTCAGTCCACAGTAAAGATGTAGGACTATACTGAGATTTCGCATGGACATCTTGAGGGAATTTGAAAAGTGATGTTGAACTACTTTTTTTGATTTACCAACACTCATGTATGTTCACAAACACTTAACGGTTAATAATCCACCGTTATTACACATTAATGTTCAAAAAACCACATATTTTAGAAAACAAAACTACAGACATGACGCTTCACTTTCCCACCAAGATGTCCGAGTTAGTATTTTTGTTGTGCAAATAGATTCAGTTAGGTTGACAGTTTATTAATTTTGATGATACGCTTAAGGCAGCCTCTTCATTGTTCACTCTTACCTGCTAATTAGGTTGGGTAACCAACCCTACGCCTAGCGCCGAAGCGCATACATTGGCGTTCTGACCACTCACTCGGTCGTGGGAGTGGCAGCTCCTCGCACCTCTTTCAGTTGCTTGAAAGGAGACGGTGGTGGCAGCATGTTCCTCCATTAGACTGGCGAGCGGTGCTCTTAAAGGACAAGGTGTTTCTTTGTAAGTAGTAAAGTGGTATGTTACCGGGCTGCACGGGGTAAGCGGCGGGCCGCGGCGCGGCGGGCCGCGGCGCGGCGGGCACCGGGGATCGCAGGTCTGCCTGCACCAGCTCTGAGGACACACACGTTATAATATAGGTACCAATAAGTCAAGCATGCATAATATATGCTACCGACCAAACCCGATTTTAGGACAAATTAGTATAGCCTAGTCCAAACTAATTTAGGTGGCCTGCATAAATTGTTTTTTAATGGCAAGAAAAAAAAATTACCTCCACCTAACCCAAAAAAAGAAAAAAAGATATTTATACTTCTCTTTTTGAGTTAGGTTAAGGTATTTTTTTTTCTTACCATTAAAAACATTTTATTATAATAGTTGCAGCCCACCTAAATTAGTTTGGACTAGGCCATACTAGTTTGTCCTAAAATCGGGTTTGGCCGGTAACATATACGGAATAGAGATTTCTATTATAGATTAACATTGAGAACATCACGGGGATAAGCATATTGTTTCAAACACGTAAACTATGCCCTTCACATTGGTCCATGCGTCTCCCTTTCCTGACAAAACATTTAAATAAATCGGCTTCTTTTAGGAACCGTAACAAATAATGTAGCATTATGGAAAGCAGCCAGCAGATTAAAAAAACGCCATGTTTTCACCTTATTATCTATTAAAAAGCAGCCACCCACCGTCGGTCGTCTCCACCTCCTGGGGCATCGCACCCACCAGCACCTTGCACATCACAAGCCGCTTACAGCGGCTTGTGATGTGCAAGGTGCTGGTCGGTGACGTCAATAAGATATATACGATTATATAGTATGAACTCAACACAGAAGTCAGTCTTGGATTAAACATATTTATTATTAGTCTAAGCCTTAGTTTGTGTTCCATTGAAGCATTAACTGGTCGCAAAAAAATTATGGGTGAGGTGCCAGTAGTAAATTTTGCACAGGAATATACGCGGACTAAATTCAATCAAATTTTAAGCTCAAGGGTAGATTTCCTCAAAATAAGTTTATGTGGAATGGGTCCAATTTTCATTACGTCGTCCAAGTAAGTCTTGTGCTCAATATTTATAGATTCTCAGAAAAGCTGAAAGCTTCTAGGTACTTACCGTTATTCAAACTTCAAAAACCTTTTTATTTCATTAACTATTACATAGTACTTGTAAATGTCAAAATTTGTAACAAATATAAAAAAAACAATCGAAATATAATTATACTGAAATCACGAGACTTAGATTCACTTGCAAAGAACTGGCAAGAAACTCACAGGCTATGCTCTTTTCATAATCAATTGGTTAGTTATGTATGTATATTCTGTGTTGTTTCATTGGAAAGACCAGTAATTACTATAGATCAGACATTCCGATTAAGTTTAAAGTTACAGTTAACTACTCTCCTGTTAACTCTCGTGTCGTGGCGCTGGTTTGTGGCTACCTACTTAGCTTTTATAACTAGGATATTACAAAAGAGTTCATTTATTCTACTCTTTAAAGAGCACCTCCCTCATGTCCATCCCTACTATCTTTAATTACAATGTAATCTCTGGGGTCATCCATAAATTACGTCACACGAATTTCGTCAACTTTTGACCCCCCCCCCCTCCGTCCTTGTCACAGCTGGTCACACTTGTGAGACTCCCTCCTCCTTAGTGTGATGTCACATATTTTGCAATTGTACAGCAAGAAATGATTACATTAGAACAGCAGTTCCAAAATGTTTATAAGACCTGGATTTGGAAATGTGGCGTCACGAAATTTAGGATCCCTCCTATCCCCTTGTCACACCATGTCACAATTCGTCAACCCCCTCCCACCTCATTAATGTGTGACATAATTTATGGATAGCCTCCTGGAAGAAGAACATACTTGAGGAGTGTTTTGTCCCTCTCTTCACCTTTTTTACCACAAGCCTTCCAGATGGAAAGTAGCGACCGCAGAACCATTGTTATGCTTGCATTTCGAGAGGAACCATATGCGCGTTGTCCACCTTTAGAATATCGTTTCACGCCCTTTTTCAAGAGCCCTATGCTGCAATATCTAGGATTAACCTCACAACTAAACATTGATAAGTGCTTCATCAAATCCCAAACAGCATAAAGCATTTTTTTTAATGTGACATGTCATGACTGCATTTTGGCTGACGGTAAGCAGTTATTCAGCCTAAAATAGGAAAAGCGCTCCATATCGTGGAACAAGCACTATAACAAGCGCACCCATTACGTCCTGCAAAATGCCCTATCACGCCCCGCCGAAAGACCCAGAACTATAGGACTATAGCATCATTCATAGAAAGGACGTGCATGACTCGTCTGTTACACACTGTTAGCTTTGCAGACATTGAAGCTGTAAGTGCGGAGGCGCCTCCGTTACCTGGTGTCTGAAGCTGCCCTTAGCCGATGTACACCTGGAACTGTCTAGCCTGCCGATTGTACGCTACGAACAAACTTCTACTGTTACTCTACTACATTAATATCTCTAGTAGCTAAGTAAGAAGCAAAAATCGAGTTTACAAAATGCAAATCTAACTGATTCTGTATTTTAAGTTTACATAAGTTTTATGTGAGGTGTACAGGGATCCTATCAAGCCAACCCCACTTGCAAGTGGTGCACCTGCCGATCAACGGACGAGGCTCTGGCGAACATAACAGTGCCCGGTAAGCGGCAATAGGGTCGCCATCTATTACAAGGGACCAACTATATAATTGGCGAAGTGTGGGCGTATAATATGCCTCTGCCTACTCCTTCGGGGAAACAGGCGTGAATGTATATGTATGTATTAGTTTTATGTTTGTCTTTTAGGATATTTCTTGAAATAATCGCTATATATTTTTGACTTATCCCTTAATTACCAAGAGTTATTAGCAATTGTCTCTTTTTATTTTATTCATTACTTGTAATAGTTTATATGTTTACCCCTCACATGTTTGATATTTAGGGAAACCTGTTATTGGTAATTCTAGCTTTAAGCTCTTATGTCCGTTGTTTACTAAATTCGCTGTTGATTTTCTCAATAAATAAAATATGAATAATGTTTATTCGGTGACCAAGACCTCGTTTAATAGTCTCTGCGGTTGTGGCGTCGTTGGTCAGGTTGGTCATATAGACCATCATCTTAGCTGTCCGCCCCTATATTGAGTACGGAGCAGCTTTCACGAAACAACGTGAGATGGTCGGCTCGATAAGCTGCCGAATATGTTATGCTTTTCCCCAAATTGAATGAAGAGTCAACAAGTTTCTGTTGTGCATCGGCGAATTAGTATTTGTCATCTCGACAGTCATTTGTATCTCATAAAGACAAGCTGAATTTCAATTAAAAAATTGTTGTGAGGTAGATAGATCAAGCTCCTGTTCTCTGTCTCGTTAACTTCTAAGTCGACGATAATAAGAGCTTATTTGAGCCTAATTATATTTTGAAATGATGTCGAGATTAACGTTATAATTCAGACAAAAGCTAAGACACTTCGGATAACCAGACGTAGAGAAAGAATCACACATCAGTGTGTAATATGGGCACTCTAGGCAGAAACAAGTCCCAAGGATGATCGCGGCTTCGGTAATGAAAATGGTTGGTTGGTGTTGTAGGCTGTACTCAGCGCTGGATCTGCCGTAAGGCACTAGGGGCTAGGAGCCGGCAAAATTTTAGTAAAATTTAGATTGTCGAAAATTCAGATGGTTCAAATAACTTCTAGAACATTATTACTTTCTACTAGAGAAAACTAATGAACTAGCATGGGTAATGCAGAATAATGGGCGGCATTTTTGACGGTGCCCCTAGGCAGCACTAAGGACAAATCCGTCTAAGGCTGTTCTACTTAAATTGTTAAAATTACATACATTTTACAACGATAATGCCGCCAATCGTATCGCTCTTTCAATTAATAATAACAAATATTTCTGACACTTACATCAATTATTTAGTTCCAAGATAAGTATCATTAAGAACTTGTGTTATGGATACTAAACAACGGACAAACGCTTACATACTTTCTTTTTTTAAAATATATACCTATTACATACTTGCTTTTTTGTCATTTTTATTTCGGTGTACAATAAAGATTTATCTAGCTCTCTATCTACATCTAAATACACAGACATCTACTATCAAAAAAGTAGTTAACTACAGCAGGTACTGGTCCATCGCTTAAAAAGATTTAAGAGTTTTAATCTTTTGCCCATTCTTCGATGCCACGCCTAGGTTTTGTAGTTTGCAGATTAAAAATTGCTGATAGCCAGTATCTTATTAGGACATGCTCATTAAAAATAATTAATTAAACGAATACTAGTACTACTATAAAACGTAACTACTAATACTATGATATAAATAAATACTACAATACTTTCCAATGCAAATAATGTTATGAGTTCGTAATAATTTTAAGTATTTCAATGTAATATTTACTGTTTTCTTCTCTACGACAAAATTACTAATCTAAGGTTGTTGTAGGTATAGTTTGGATGTTGTGAAGCCACTTGGGCCATATTACAAGGTACAGTAGCTGGTAATATGGCCCAAGTGGCTTCACAACCAGTGGGTTACAAGAAAAACCAGACCTGACTACAATCTCGCTTAACAAATCTATTTACACTACAGTTCACTTCTCTAAAGTCAAATTCGACCCGCGGGGCATTGATTGTGACTACAAAAGCAATCAAGTATTTTTTACACTTATGCAATTAAAAGCTTAAAAGTGATGATATCTAAAGATTTGAAATGCGAGATAACTTCAATATAACAGCTACTAAGATAATCTGTCGACAGGTTCATAAAAGGTATTGCATAAGGTTGTTACATGACTCACCCTTTACCCTCTTGACGCAGAAGCAGGCGAAGTAGGCCAGCAGCATCAGCAGGAGGCCGAGTATGCCGGCCAGCGCCACGTAGTAGGCGGCGTGGCTCGGCGGCCGCGCGCCCACCGGCCCCACGCCCATACCGCAGCTGTCGACCACCATTTATCATCTCAGCCCATAAACGTCCCACTACTGAGCACGAGCCTCCTCTCACATACCAAGGTGCAAGGGTATTGGGTCATACTCCACCACGCTGACCCAGTGCGGATTGGCGGAGGCAGGTGTATGGCGTCCTGCTGTTAGAATTTATCAAGCCGCCCATTAGGCTTCTAACATGGCTTAACGACTACCACATTTAGTGATAACCGGGACCAACGGCTTAGCGTGCCTTCCGAAGCACGGAAACGCTCGATATCAAATGCCACACAAACGGTCACCCATCCAATGACTGACCTCTGTAAACTCTGCTGTACTTTGGTGATCGTTTCCGACCACTGAGCACCGCAGAGCTACGAGCGCTTCAGCTTCGACCAGCTTCGACCACCATTACTTTATATAATCTCCTGAAGATTTGTCGTACCCAATCTCACCCAATCATACTATATTGTGAGTGGAAACCTTTGTTAAACTATTTAAACAGATTCCACTTAAGGGGTGTCAAAAGCCGAGAGCTACCTTCCTTAGATGCTACCCATCATTAGAACAATATTTCTCTTTGAGACCCATATCCTAGCACTTTCCCGGTTGCCCTAGATTCAAGGCCAGAGCCCAGGGTCACCCCCCGACTGTTCCCTACCTTGTCGTGGTGGGGGGCTTAGTACCTCCCGGTAGAGCGAAGAAGCCGCTAGGGAAAAAGTAACACCCAGAGATTAGCGACTCTGGGTGCCCTTAGTACTGACTACCGGGGGGGTAACTAAGAGGGACCTGTAGAGGGCGCATTTATTCAAATTCAACAAAAATAGCATTAATTCACACTTGGCTTTGTCTTGGTTTGAGGAGGTCTCGTAAATGTCACTGAATCCAGCAGCGCCATTCACTACTACGACAGCTTGCTTCGAAAATAAATGAGCAAACTGGGCAGCGTTAGGACAAACAGCTGGAATGTTCTTTTAGAAATCATAACCTATAAAGTACTTATAATATCTATACACAATATACAATACACATACACGGAAACAGATAGTTCTGTAAGAATCCAAGAACACGAAATCGGGAACCACAAGGAGCATATGGAAACCTTAGAGAGGATGCTACGCGATCTACAGGTGGGAATTGACATGAATATTATAACCTCACGCCCTATGTGAGGTGGGCTGAAACCAGGCGACAAATATGAGATTCATAACATACATACATTCATGCCTGTTTCCCCGAAGGGGTAGGCAGAGGCTTATTATATGGCCACACTTCGCCAATTATATAGTTGGTCCCACGTAATAGGTGGCGAGCCTATGGCCGCTTACCGGGCACTGTCGCCAGAGCCTCGTCCGTTGATCGGCAGGTGCACCACTTGCAGGTGAGGTTGGCTTGGGCTCCTTAGGTCTTGGAAATATCCTATACACCCTATCCTTCCCCTATATATATAAAGTTGTAGCTAATTTCACTTTTAGCACAGAGATCCCTTTATCTAATTGTTAGAGGAATCTGGCCATCACTCACATCACTCACATGGACACTCAGTGAGATCCCATTCCTTTGATCGCCGTCTACGACATCCACGAACAAGACTCCGCGTGGTAGATTTCTTTGAGGTGCCTCTACTAATACCTACCACTTAAAACCATGGAGCACAAACATAATGAAGAGGATAACTCTACATTATACATCGCACATACAATTTTTACTAGTTCCAAGTAGATAGGTACCTACGCCAGAAAATTTAATTAATTTATTTATTTATTTATTTAATTAGAACGGAATACACCAATTACACTAATTGTCAAAAACAGTAAAAGTTAAATATAATATTAAAATCTCACACTTAAAAACTTCTTTTATCCCATTCTCTCACAATACCTCAGACACACTGACAAAATCTCAGGCCATCCATCCGCCCCGTGTGGAGTTGCCAGACTTCCATCGGGCGCGTCCCCAAGGTGGCGGATAGGGGAACGCCACTCAGATATGAGTGGTACCGGCTTGTTCGGCGCGGACCAAAACTGGTGGGTCCAGGGCGCACCCCCGGTTGCATTTCGCTTTGTTCGTTTCGCAATCGGAAAGCGGCCTACAAAGGGTGAGGGCTGTACCTTACGGTCGAAGGGTTTCGGCTGCTCCCAGCACGCCTCAGCTCATCTGAGGTGGCAGGGGATGCAGCCTTTTCCCAGTGGTGGCGAGGCGTTTCTAGCGCCTCTTGTTTCGCCCTTTCGAGGGCAGTGGCCGCTTTCAGGCGGCGGTGGGTGGCAGACCTGCAAGGTCTGCGGCGCGGCGGGTCCGGCAGTCACATTGCTGTGACTGTTGGGTGGGTCTCTTGACTCCCCGTCGGGCGATCCGTAACCCGCAGTCTGCGGAACGGAGGTGCTGCTCATTGAGAGTGGTGCCGCGTGGAAGAACACCACTATAATAAATTACCCCAATCCCAAGGTGAGCGGATCGTGCCGAAGGGATGCATGGCTGGAGGGAGTCCAGTCGCTAGCGTGCAGGGGAGCTCACCCCTGAAAAAAGAGATGGAGAGGAATCATTATGATACAAAGTAGTTTGATAAAGATTCTCCGGGCAGGTCCCCGAAAGGGGGAATCCTGCACACCCGCCTCGGCGGGTGTCTGCCCCGTGTATACGGAGGGGGCACAAGCTGCTTCGGGGGTCAGCAGGCTGCTGGCTCCCGCCACAACGACCACTGCTTTTGTAAACATGGATGCCGATTTTGCCGAGCGATTAGAGGTTTTGCGCCTGAGGGGCGGTGGAGGACCGAGGACGAGAGGTGAACGTAGCAAGTTTGTCTCGTCGCCGGCGCCGGAGGAGGTTCTTTCCGACAGCTCTGCGGGAAATATGGACACCGTAGGCCCCGCAGAATCGTTGGAGATATCGGAGGTGGAAGAGAGCAGCTCTTCTGCGCTTCAGCCCCGCTGCCTTCGCCAGAAGAGAAAAAGGCCCTCCGGAGCGAGCTCATCCAGTGAGGCCGAGCTGGCTACGGAAGAGCCTCCAGCAACCAGGGCGACAACGAAGCGCGGCCGCGCCCGTGGCCGCGGTTGTTCCCAAGGCCTATCGGCCGGTCTCGGCGAGGCCAGAAGGGCGCTGAGTGCTGGCCGGGCGCTGGCCTGCACTCGGCCTCTCCTCTTTTCGGAGGATGACATGCTGCGGCAGGAGTTGGAGCGCCTCAGAGCAAGCGACAAGGCTCTGAGGCAGGAGAACGCCCGCCTTCTCTCGCAGCATGCAGAATTGTTGAGGGAGGTCTCTTCTCTCCGCGAGGAGGTGCGGAGAGTGGAGAGGCCTGCGCCTGTCGACCTGGCGCAGGTCATGAGAGTCCTGGACGCGCGCATAGAGGGCCTCGAGGTGTCTGGCCGCCTTCTGCCCGGGAAATCGTTCCGTCCCCCGATGCGAGCCGACCGGGCGGCCCTTTCGCCTCAGCCGGGCCCTTCGTCGGCTCCTGCTATGGCCGCAACGCAGCTTCCTCCTCCTCCTACCAATAAGGGGAAGGGGAAGGGAAAGGGGAAGGGAAAGGGGGGGAAGCAGCCGGTGCCATTTTCGGCGTCTGCACCTGTTGCCCCTTCCTCCCCTGAAGTTCGCCCTGTCGTCCCGGCTCCCATTGCCACCTCGTCCCAGTCGGGTGGCCAGGGGCGGGAATCGTGGACTACGGTCGTCTCGCGCCGCCCCAAAGGAAGAGTGGCGGCGCAGGCAAAAGTGTCGCGGAGCGCTGCTCCTGCCAGGCCAGCACCACAATCCGGCCGATCGGCAGCCCCCGCCAAGAAGAAGGCACTGCGCCCGCCATCATCAGCAGCGGTCGTAATGACGCTGCTGCCAGGCGCAGTGGAGCGGGGCCGTACCTACGAGACGGTGATCGCTGAGGCCAAGGCGAAAATACGCCTTGCCGATCTCGGCATTGCCTCAGTGCGGTTCCGCAAGGCGGCTACGGGGGCCCGGGTTCTGGAGTTGGCAGGGGAGGCCCGGGAAGACAAGGCCGATAGGCTCGCAGAGCGCCTTCGCGCTATTTACGAGCCGGAGGAGGTCAGGGTCTCCAGACCGGTGATGCGGGCAGATGTCCGCGTCTCGGGTCTGGATGACTCTGTCTCTAGAGAGGAAGTAGTGTCGGCAGTGGCAGCGGTGGGCGGCTGCGCCCCCGACCTCATCAAGCCGGGTGAAATCGGGAGGGCTACCTCTGCGGGGCTGGGGGCCATTGTGGTCTCCTGCCCCGTGGCGGTGGCGAAGAAAGTCGCCAGCGGGCGGCTGTTAGTGGGCTGGGTGTCGGCCGGGACGAGCCTTTTAGAGCCTCGCCCCAGTCGGTGCTATCGGTGTTTTGCACTGGGCCACCTGGGGGCCCAGTGCAAGTCGTCTGTCGATCGCAGTGAAAATTGTTTCCGCTGCGCTCGACCAGGGCACCGAGCCCGTGACTGCTCGGCCCCCCCCCACTGCCCCCTCTGTGAGGCTGTTGGGAGGGTGGCCGACCATCGCCCTGGGGGTAAGGCTTGCGCCCGGTCCCCCAAGGCAAAAAAGAAGGGCCCTAGCAGAGGCGTTACTGCACAGGGCCCTACCGTCGCTGCCGATCGGCCGGAGGAGGTTGATATGGAGACTCATTAATTAATGGCTCTCCAGCTCAGCTTCCTACAGGCGAACCTTAACCACTGCGCCGCGGCCCAAGACCTCGTTCTTCAGGCCATGGCGGAGTGGCAAGTCGATCTCGCGGTGGCCGCTGAACCCTACCGCGTCCCGATCCGTTCAGATTGGGTCTGCGACGCGGACGGCTCAGTGGCCATAATCCAGCGTGCAGCGGCGGGCACCCCCCCTCTCGTCCTCGTCGGGAGAGGGAGTGGGTTTGTAGCTGCTCGGGTCGGCGCGGTGGTGGTTGTGGGAGTGTATTTCTCCCCCAATCGCCCCCTCGTCGACTTTGAGCAGTTTTTAGTTAGGCTGGGCGCAATAGTCCAGGGCCCTTCTCATCCCGTCATTGTCGTGGGGGATCCGAACGCCAAATCCTCGGCGTGGGGCTCCCGGACGACTGACGGTAGGGGGACAGCCCTGGAGGAATGGGTGACAGAGTGTGGGCTGTCTATCCTCAATCGCGGTTCGGTGAACACGTGCGTGCGTCACAACGGGGGGTCTGTCATCGACGTCTCGTTTGCGACGCCCTCTCTCGCGCATCGTGTTCACGATTGGAGGGTGCTGGAGGATGTGGAGACATTGTCTGATCACCGTTACATCAGATTCAGTGTCTCCGCATCGGTGCCAGCGCCCTACGGAGATGGGGGGGAGCCGCGATTGGACGGCCCACGATGGGCGATCAAGCGCCTCGACAGGTCTTTGCTGCGGGAGGCAGCCCTGGTCGAGGCGTGGCCACGGGAGCCACCGCTGGTGGACGTGGAGGGGGAGGCTGTGAGGGTGTGCGAGGCCATGACGCGAATTTGCAACGTGGCCATGCCCCGTGTTCGCGCCCCCCCTCGCAGAACTCAGGTCTATTGGTGGTCGCCGGAGATCGCCCAGCTCCGCCGAACCTGTGCGGTGGAGCGGCGTCGCTACCAGAGGTGTCGCGGAAGGAGAATCCGCGACGAAGCCGAGGTGGACCGGCTCTACGCCGCCTATAGAGAGGCGGTGAGGGCCCTTCGCGGGGCCATCAGCTGGTCCAAAGCCGCAGCGTGGGACGAGCTGCTGGAGGCCGTTGAGGCGGATCCATGGGGCAGGCCGTACAAGATAGTACGGCAAAAGCTCCGAGCGTGGACCCCTCCCGTCTCCAGCAGCCTCGAACCGGCGGTACTCGGTAGGGTGGTTGAGGCACTGTTCCCAGACAGGGGAACCGACTTTGTGCCTCCCGCCATGGCGGCGCCACACGTCACCCATGGTGACTCGGGCACTGAGGATGTGCCCGAGCTCACCCAGGAGGAGGTAGAAAGGGCCGTACTACGCCTGAGGGGCAAGAGCACGGCCCCAGGTCCCGACGGCATTCCGACGAGGGCGTGGGACCTGGTGTTGAGCGGGGAGGAAGCGCCTTTTCTGCCCCGCGTGACCTCCCTCTTTGCTAGGTGTCTGCGGGATGGGGTTTTTCCGCGGCGCTGGAAGGAGGGCCGCTTGGTACTCCTTCCCAAAGAGGGACGTCCGGCCGATGACCCTTCTGGTTATCGGCCCATCGTGCTGCTCGACGAGGCAGGTAAGCTCCTGGAGCGTGTCATCGCCAACCGCCTCGTCGAGCACCTAGAGGAGGTCGGACCGGATTTGTCCGACCTCCAGTTCGGGTTCCGCCGCGGCCGATCGACGATTGACGCGATCAGCCGCTTGCGGGACCTGTCTGAGATGGCGGTTTCCCGGGGTGGGGTGTTGATTGCGGTGTCGCTCGATATCGCAAACGCCTTCAACACCCTGCCCTGGCCAACGATAATGGAGGCGCTCCGATTCCACGGGGTGCCTCCATATCTGCGGAGATTGTTGGGGAGCTACCTGTCGGAGAGAGCGGTAGTCTTCCCAACGATGGGCGGAGGAGGCTGTCGTCGGCGTATGGTGTGCGGTGTTCCACAGGGGTCTGTCCTGGGACCACTCCTGTGGAACATCGGATATGATTACGTTCTGCGCTGTGTGAACCTGCACGGCGTGGACGTGGTCTGTTACGCCGACGACACTCTCGTAACATCCCGGGGTTCTGACCTCCGGGATGCGAGAGTTTTGGCCACCGCCGGCGTCGCGACGGTGGTCCAGAGGATACGGCGGCTGGGGCTCGAGGTGGCACTGCACAAATCCGGGGCTATCGTTTTTCATGGTCCCCGGAGGCGGCCGCCTTCAGGCTCCAGCATTGTGATTGGAGGAACTCCCATCCCTGTCGGGAACACGCTGAAGTATCTCGGCGTCCTTCTCGACAGCAGATGGGACTTCGAAGCTCACCTTCGGCACCTAGGACCAAGGTTGGTAAGCACGGCGGGAGCTCTATCTCGCCTGCTCCCCAATCTCGGGGGGGGTGGCGGCACTTGCCGTCGCCTTTACATGGGAGTGGTGCGGTCCAAAGCCTTGTACGGGGCCCCAATTTGGGCGAGCTCCGTATCGGGTCGCCATCGACGGATCCTGCGGCGGCCGCAGAGGGTCATGGCGACCCGTGTCGCTAGGGGGTATCGCACCATCTCCCATGAGGTGGCATGCGCGCTCGCCGGTTCTCTTCCCTGGGACCTCGACGCTGAGGTTCTCTCGGCGGTGTTCTGGCGTGGCGCGCAATCCCGGAGCCAGGGTCTCCGCCCTGCACCGGACACTGTGGTGCGGTGGCGTAGAGACGCTCAGACGCAGGCTCTGGGCACATGGCGGCGGCAGCTCTTGAGGAGTGCCGAGGGTGCTGAAGGTTCGAGGCGCCGTATCCTCGAGGCGGTTGGGCCCATCTTGGAGGGATGGGTCGGCCGTCGGTGGGGGTCGATGTCCTTCCGGCTCACGCAGATGCTTTCCGGGCACGGGTGCTTTGGGAAGTATCTGTGTGACGTCGCCGGGGGGGAGTCGACCCGGTGTTGCCACCACTGTGACTGCGCGGAAGACACCGCGCAGCACACTTTGGTGGCGTGCCCTGCGTGGGCGGGGCCGCGGTCGACGTTAGCCGCGGCCCTGGGTGGAGTGGCTCTCTCGCTGCCGACCATCATGCAAAAGATGGTCGACAGCGAGACGGCGTGGGAGGCGATGGCCTCCTTCTGCGAAGTGGTGATGTCGCAGAAGGAGGCCGCGGAGCGGGAGAGGGAGCGGGACCCGCTCTCTCTCCGGCTACGCCGTTGGCGCAGCGGGCGGGCCAGGAGGGCCCGTCCGGCAGCGCCCGGGGGGTCTTAGGCGGCGGGGGCAGGGGGCCCCTTCCGTCTCGCCATAGACCCCCCCCGAAGTCGGCCAGTTACGCCATGGCCGCACATAGAGGTAGGGGGGGCGCTGCACATTGCGCCTCCCTGAGGAGGTCTCCCCGGTTCTGATCCGGGGGACGTTGGCCGCGGGCGGGGTACCAGAAGCTACAAACCCGGGCACTGGTGCCTCGCCCCTTTTCAACAGCGGTGGGCGTCGTCTGAAGTTTTTTAGTGGGTAGGACTGCGGTGGTCGCGTCTGCTGCAGTGAGCCCCACACCCCCTCCCGGTCTTCCCCTTTTGGCCGGGAGACAGTGCGTAAGCAGCATTTTTTAACAGACGATAATAAAAAAAAAAAAAAAAAAAAAAGGCCATCCATCCGCAAACAAATCACAGTCGGGTGCTGCTTCCAGGATGGCATTAAGTGCGTTGAGTGTCCGCGGAATGGGTGATTTTGAGCGTGCTATGGTTCGGCAGGTTGGCTCAGCAACAGTTTATGTTTCCTGCTCCTATAATAATTATCGGGTGCATAAAGTCGACACAGCTCACCATGAAGATCAGGAGAGTCTATTCTACCACGTAAAAATTTAATTATAGTGATGATTTGATCACAGGCTCTTCTCACCTCTAAAGAATTGTATTCTAATTGGCCAAGGAGAAACTTGGTAGGATACACATAAGGGTAGTAACCGTATCTACGTTTTTACAAAAACCTAAGGAATGCCTTCTGAACTTTTTCTAAAAGCAGTGTATATTTGCTTTCATGTGGATGCCACACACTTGCACTGGCTTCAAGTTTTGTTCGGACCAGCGCACTAAAGATCAGTTTCACCACTCTCAGTCCTAAAGTCTCGTGAGTTTCGCAATACAAAACCCAAACGTTGGTACGACTCCTTTGCGACAGCGGTTATGTGGTCATGAAAAGTTAGTTTTCGATCGAATGTTACCCCTAGATCTTTTATGACTGTAGATTTTGTTATTAAATTTTGGCCTAATTTGTACTGAAATTCAAAAGGGTAATAATAATTCTATTAGGCCTATTCGAACTTAATAGATGTAATGAAATCAAATATACTTACCTGTTGCCAATGAACACCACTGACCGGCCTTGGTGGATGTCTCGTACCTCATGAGCAGTTCACTTTGGCAACATCTTGGTTTTACAATTAGTTTTAAAGTCAACTAACTTATGAACTTTCTATGAAACTTCTTTTGGCACCAATCCGAAATGAAATTGACAAAAAAACTTCAAACAAGTATTAGCTCATTTTACAGGGTAGACAATGTTTCAAACAATCACTTTGTGTTCCTATTAAATTTCAATAAAGTCCGCACATGTGTATGAAAAATTCCGATAAAATATACTAATGTTTTCGAATACGATCATAATATTTTTTGAAAGGATAATGGAGTGAAAACGATGTCATCAGACGGTGATGTGGAAGTGGGTGGCGGTGTTGTCGCGGCGAGCCGTCCTCAAAGTGCTCGGGTTCCATCCCACACAGCGACACTGTTTGGTTATAGATTCATAGCCCGAGAGACAGGAAACTGTTTGATTAATTTAGTTTACACAAAGAGTATATCTCTTAAAAAGAAAAACTAACAATAAGAAAAACATTGGTAAAGGGCACAGATTATTCGATTAGTGATTGTTAAGACATTACATTACTCAAATACTAATTTATTGGTAATACAACACTACACGTGTGACGTGTAGTGTTGTATTACGAAAAAAAAATATAATTATGAGAATTAAATTAAATTACATTATCATGAGGAATTAATAATGTCAAAATAAAAAAATGTCAATAACAAATGAATCAAGAATTATAAATGCAATTAATAAAAATAAACGGTCAATAATTATGGAAATTTAAATAAAACAAAATGTCATTACGTCTTCATAAAGTCATTAATGTCATATAACGTTTGCTCAGGAAGATATTTTTTTAACCTCCCATTGAAGACAGGCAGGCTAGGCAATTTATTGTACACAGACGGTCCCATGATGTGCGTGAGTCTGTCAGACCTCGTCAAGCGTCTGGAAAATTCTCCCAGCAAGTTAGCGTGTCGAGTGTTATACCCATGCACATCACCGCGCCTTATGAATGCTCGTTAAGTCTCACATAAATCGTGACCTGCATTATCACGATACTAGGCAATGTTAGGATACCGAGCGACTTAAACAGTTTTGATTAGATTTAGATCTACCTACACAGATTTTGATTAATCACCCCTTTTAACATTTAACAATCCCTCATTAATATGCCTTTGTCTCACCCTTAGGGGTAACAGGCGTGATTGTATATATTGTGTATAACATTATAAATGCCAAAAAATCAATATTTTTGTCAAGCTTGGGCCCAATTTGGGCCGATTTCCATGAAATTTGTAGAAGAAAAGAAAGGGTGAAATGCTTGGTTTAGAATGACGATTGATCGCGATACACTTAACAACTCCTACACAGGAACGAGCAGTTTGCTGCCAACGAATGTACCTGCAGTCGACTTTAGAAGGCGGTGGCTATTTGTCATTTGTAAAAGCTCTTTAGTTATCCTTGATCATCTGTTCGTCAATATCTTCATATATCTATGTAATATGAGTGACGACCGATATGGTGTGGAGGTCAGTATACCTACACTTCACTCCAGAGGTCGTGGGTTCGATTCCCACATAGGACAAATCTTTTTGTGCATAAACATGAATATATGTTCTGGTCTGGTTGTTTTCCTATGTATATTAAGTATGTATTTAAAAAAAGAAGTATATAAGTATGTTTATCCGTTGTTTAGTATCCATAACACAAGTTCTTAATGATTCTTATCTTGGAACTAAATAATTGGTGTAATTGTTAGAAAATATTTATTTATTTAATCAAAGACGAAATTAGCCTAGAATGTTATTCTGGCAGTCAATATACGACATGTAGTTGTGAAGTGTCCCCTGGACTTTAGACCGCGATCCTGCAGGAGCGGTCCAGACGACGCAACACGTGTCCTCGCCGCGTCGGCGCCGCCGCCCACCCGCCGGCACCAGGGCTGACTACGCATTGTCTGGAAGTTAATTATTGAAAACATTTGGCAGCCTAAATAAATTTAAGTTAACAATAAAACGCAAGCTGTCTTTAAATGGATACTATTCTATCAAAGACTGTATAGCTGACAAAAATGCTTGGGATTAAACTGCCGTTTCATTCAGACTATTTTAATATGAATGGCTTAAAACATGAATATTGTTAATGATATATTACTTATATTGCATTGTATAGCGTCACAGATAAATAAAGATTGTAACTAACCAATCGATAATTTAAAAGAGCATAGCCTGTAAGTTTCTTGCCAGTTCTTCTTATAGAGCGGTGGCTCGGAACTGGCACTTAGATTCACTTACACTAAATATTTTTTGTTTTTTTACTTGTTTGGTTGCAAGTGAATGTAAGCTTCGTGATCTTAGTATAATTATATTTCAATTGTTTTTTTTATAATTTTGACGTTTTCAAGTACTTTGTAAAAGTTTTTTCATTTTTTTCATTTCATTTTTATTTAAATAATGATTGTAATATAATATAAAAAGCAGCAATAATCGAATTTTCATTTTCAAAGTTTCTTAACGCCAAATGATCAACAAACAATCTATTGTGGTAGATCTATTTTATATTTCGTCTGAAACTGATAGATTTCAATTCAGCTCGTTTCATTTCATTTATTCACTTGTGTGGGCGACGTATGAAGTTCTATCTTCCATCAGCCGCGTACAGCGAGTCGAGAACCATCTTTTCTTGGAACAAAAGCTGAACAGAGCTGAATAAGTGTGGTGTGTATGTCTTAAAGGCCTGTATAACGATGCCTAAACAGGAGATTCTCTTCAGTTAAAATTACAGTTTTGTATAGACTTATTGTCTAGTAGTCTTTAATAGGCACAGGATGGAAAATCATCGAATGACCTTCTCCCGCTGTGGGTGGAGCGGGAGGTGTGTCAGACTTTTACTGACTAAAACCATCCATGCTCCTTCTTGTGCCTGCTACGTCCAGAGGACGCGGTAACCCTTTCGCACAGTCTCGCAGACTGCTAGTAAGCCTTTATTTTTTTTATCGTCGGTAAAAAAATGCTATTTACGCACTGTCTCCCGGCCAATGAGGGGACCGGGAGGGGAGTGTGGGGCTCACTGCGGCAGACGCGACCACCGCAGTCCTACCCAAATAAAAAAAATCCGACGACGCCCACCGCTGTTGACAAAAGGGCGAGGCACCAATGCCTGGGTTTGTAGCTTCTGGCACCCCGCCCGCGTCCAACGTCCCCCGGATCAGAACCGGGAGGACCTTCTCAGGGAGGCGCTATGTGATGCGCCCGCCCTACCTCCTTGTGCGGCCATGGCGTAACTGGCCGACTTCTGGAGGATCTATAGTTAGACGGAAGGGGCCCCCTGCCCCCGCCGCCTAAGGCCCCCCGGGCGCTGCCTGACGGGCCCTTCTGGCCCGCCCGCTGCGCCAACGGCGTAGCCGGAGAGAGAGCGGATCCCGCCCTCTCTCCTGCTCCGCGGCCTCCTTCTGCGACACCACCACTTCGCAGAAGGAGACTGCTAGTAAGCCTGGGATTCTCTTAAATCGTGTCAAAAGTTGTGGCATCCAAAGGCTCCTCTCTTAAGTAGGGGGCGACTTTATGCGACCGGTGTTTATATAAATCTAGGTTTTTAGCTAAGGGATCCTACCAAGATCTTAGGAGCCCAAGCCAACCTCATCTGTAAGTGGTGCACCTGCCGAACAACGGACGGAATCTGGCAAACATTACAGTTCCTGGTAGGCGGAAATATTACGTGACATAATTGGCTAATAATATATGGCGCAGCCTACCCCTTCGGGGAAATAGGCGTGATTTTATGTCTTATGTATGTATATTAAGATAACAGGATGTTTTTTTAGAAATTAAGATGATATGAAAAGTGAACACATTCCTGTTGTATATTTTCGTCAGCAGTTGTTCACAAGTGAACTTGTGCGTTTTGCACCCCTGACCAAGACTGCTGAAGCCGTCGAGCCGGCGCCGCGGCCGCGCGTGCGCGCCTCTGCGGAGGCCCGTGTCACAGTACCGACAAATAAGTATAATATCGCATACCTAATGGAACAGTGACTTAACTCAAAAAAGACGATTTTTGGAACATCAAAAAAAATATCTTCTAAAGAATACTTGTCCTACTTGTAAGCGCATTAAATTGATACTGATTTATTAATTAGTAATTCTGCTTGTGTTTTGAACGTTTGGTTAACATTGATTCGTTCAAGAAAAAGAAATACTGTAGAAGTACGTAACTCAAACCTGACCTATCTATTAATGGGTCGATGTTCCTTTAAGCATGCGATATATACGTACGAAACGAACGCGCTTTGTGAGTGAACAAGCCCAAACGTATGCGTCGTCGCACGCACACACTGATACAATTTATCGCTGCTTAAGATTCGCCAGTCATGCATACGTAGCCTTACGTCATTCCGCTCACGTACGCAGCTGTACTATATCTTGACTATCCACTTTTGTCATTTGTTTGTTATACCATCTAGCTGGCTCTCTAGCATGCGGCCCATCTGGTGTACAGCTCACCGCAGCCCATAGACACCTGCAGCACCAGGCCTCATTAACGCCTTGTCGACCTTAAAAGCCCGTTCCACACCCTGTTTGTAAAACCCCACGCTGTCATCTCTTGGGGAAACTACGCCAGGTTGCTCATATCACAACGCATGAATACGCTGAAGAATGTTTTTATTCTGCAGATAGTGAAAAGATTACAGAAAGACGCCGAAGGCAACATGTTTATTTAGTGCAATAAACTTAATATCTATCTATCTATCTATTTATTTATTTATTTATTTATTTATTTATTTATTTATTTATTTATTCAGGGACTCCAACAAAGGATACACAGCACATGCAATACCATACAAAATCGTCAGAAGACCTGTGCTCCTTCAGTTACAGGAGAACACATCATGCATCATCTTTTAAACATAATTTTTAAATATAATTTTTAAATATGTTAATTTAAACACAAAATATAAAATAAAATAAAATAAAATAAATTTCAATCAGTTCCTCAGAACACACCCCATTATACACGCGGTTGAACACACACAATGCGGAGAAATCTGTTCTTAGACTGAAGGGCCTTTTATCACTGCCTGTAAGTCTGGGATTCTCTTAAATCGTCTTTTAATCGTGTCAAAAGGTGTGGCATTCAAAGGCTCCCCCTTAAGAAGGGGGCCTTTTATGCGACCGCATGAGTACTCTGCAGAAAGTTTTTATTGAAATAAGCGACAGCTCCGTGTTTAAGCTATGATCCCCCGCTCGGGTCCCGAGTTGGCCTACTAATATTGTTTCCACTATGGCGGTGTTGTGACGACGAAGCTGACGTGGTTGGGAGGGGTCGGGAAACTCGGCGACCATTTGATCCTAAATGATAATGATAAGTCAATCTTTCCTCAGATTTCCCCTATTCAGATAATCAGAAATATTTATGAAGAAAAAAAAAAGTGTCATTACTAATGTAATTCTTTAAATAAGAGTTCTTTTTACGGTTTAGGATTGTGTATATTAATTGTTAGTATTATTTCGTAGTTCCGAGGTAGGTAGGCACTAACTTGACGAAAACGATCACCAAAGTGAGGCAGACTTCATAGAGATTAGGTTTTGTGTAGCATTGAAACCGAGCCATTACGGCCGCCCCACCTAATTCCAAGTCAGCCTACCTCTGTCCAGAAGCAGATCATGTCCCCCAATATTTAAATACTAGCTTTTGCCCGCAACTTCGTTCGCGTGGAATAAGTAGTGACTTGCGCCAGATTTTTGGTTTTACCCACATAGTTCCCGATCCCGCGGGATTTTTGAGAAGTTTCCGCTTCCGCTGGATTTTCGGGATAAAAACTATCCTATGTCTTTTACCGAATTCCAAACTATTACAATTATGTACCTACTTACTCGTATATCCTTTTTAGTTTGTTGTAGCGAGGTTCCTGCCCTATGGGTTATTGTCTACACTAATATTATAAAGAGGAAAACTTTGTTTGTTTGGTTATAACGAATAGGCTCAAAAACTACTGGACCGTTTTTAAAAATTCTTTCACCATTCGAAAGCTACATTATCCACGAGTAACATAGGCTAAATTTTATTTTGGAAAAAATAGGGTTCCCTAAGATATTTGGGTTTAACGGACACAAGGTGTAAAAAATCAACCAGAAAAGTTACTTATTTTGCGTACGCTGCCTAAGCTATAAAAGATAGAACCATACAATGTACTAATTAATTGTAGATCTTATAAATTTCTACAAAAAATTCCGGGACACACTATACCTATCTACCTCGAGTGAGGCACAACAACCATTTTTTTATTTAAAAATCTTGAACTTTTTTTGGATTACATTTAAACGCATTTATTTTACTTATGCTATTAATCTATATCAAAATAAATTATTTCATCACTAAGAACAGTTTATGTATATAATATTTGGTCTTTAAATGATTAAAATTGGACGTTTGGTTTTGAAGTTATGACGAAATTAAAATATTTCTGCTGCACGGCCCGTTGCGAGTTGAGCGACACCAAGACGGGGCGCGTGCGGGAAGGGAGTTTACATCTATGAGTAAGGTGGTGCGCGGCTCAATCGCGTGGTCGGCTCCCTACGCAGCGGTCGTGTGCGAAGTCTAATAATTTTCATGCGATTTTTTTTAGATTTCGTTCTTAAAACTACACTTAAGCAAAAGTATTTTTCAGGGCTAAACAACAGTTCTTACACATTTTCTTATAAAATATGTTAAATTGGTACAAAGGAACATAATTGATGATCCGGCTGAGTTCTGGAAGTACATTAAAGATAAAAAAAAACAATAGAAGGCGTGTAGACAGCTACACATATATGGATACTGGTGTGGAGGGTCAGGCTGCAGCCGACGCTTTTGCACGTTATTTTGCCTCCGCGTTTCACGAAGACATACCTTTGCTGGACCCTGCCCATGCAGCCCAGGCTGCGCATGCCTGTCGCGACGCAACCTCAATTTCTATCGTGGCGGTTAAGGAGACAGATCTGAAGAAGGCTGTAAGGCGCCTCAAACCTCGGTCATCGGGTGGGCCTGATAACATTCCAGTATTTCTAGCTAAAGACTGTGTATCGGCTTTAGTCACGCCACTCCTGTGCCTCTTTAATCTGTCTTTGGCTCAATCAAAATATCCTAAAAGCTGGAAATTATCTAGGGTTACTCCCGTCCCGAAAGGAGATGGGGGAACCGACGTTTCGTCTTACAGACCGATCGCGGTATTATCAGTCTTTGCCAAGATTTTTGAGGCAATCCTGAATGAACATATTGATAACCAGATTGGTCATCTGTTGCACAATAGCCAACATGGATTTCGGCGAGCCCGTTCCACCACTACAAATTTAGTTGCGCATGTGGACTATGTCCACTCTCAAATGGATAATGGTAGGCAGGTAGATGCAGCCTACTTTGATTTTAAAAAGGCTTTCGATCTGATTGACAACGATATACTTTTACAGAAATTGGCAATCATGGGTTTCACGCCAAAACTTCTAAAATTTTTTTCATGCTACCTTAACAATCGTTGTCAATATGTTCGTTTGAGTGGATATGATTCCAGTGACTACTTCACAAGGTCAGGAGTGAGTCAGGGTAGTACGCTGGGCCCGACACTTTTCGTCATATTTATTAATGATTTGCCGGAAACGGTATCTGCCTCTGAGTGTCTTTTATTCGCTGATGACCTAAAGTTAAGACTGGGCATTAAAACTGCAGCGGATGCAGTGACTTTGCAGAGGGATATTGATGCCGTGTCTCAATGGAGCCAAGACAATAATCTCCCTTTCAATAACGACAAATGTAGGATAATAACTTTTACGCGCAAGTTACAACCGGTAATTTATGATTATTTTATATATGACGCTCCACTGGAAAGAATAGGTGAAATTAAAGACTTAGGCATAATATTAGATTCCAAACTAGATTTTCATAAGCACATTATAAATATCTGCAAGATGGCTCACAGGATGTTAGGCTTTGTTATAAGAACTGCATCACAATTTGACAATGCAACAGTAGCAAAAGTATTGTATGCTGCATACGTTCGCAGCAAGCTTGAATACGGTGCAGTTGTTTGGAATCCCTATGAGGAAAAGTACGTACTCATGGTTGAAAAAATACAACGCAAATTTGCCCGATGGCTATATAAAAATCTTTACGGGTACTATCCCTATTTATATCCATCTTTATTTGTTTCCGGTATGACTGAAATGGAAACTCTGAAACTTAGAAGAGCCATGCTTTTGATAGTACATTATCTTTCAATACTGCACCAGGGGATCGACAGTCCACAGATACTAGAAAGGTTCCGTATCTTGGTTCCCACAAACATCTCTTGGGACGCAGCGGGGCTGGTGGCGCCGCGCCGCCGGCAGCGCCTCCTGGCGCTGCCTGCCGCTCGGACGGAATATGGTAGACACGCGCCCACTAATCGTGCACTACGTACTATCGGAGACCTACTTGCTCAGCATTACGAAATTGACCTGTTTGCCGATGGTTTAGGACACCTTTGTAATCAATTTAGGAAATATTTAAATTATATTCAACACTGACCATAGACGTAGGAAATACTGACATTAATTTTAATTAGTTCTGATCTGACATTCGTAATTTGACTCTTGTGTACTATTTGATTGTTATTTTTTATGTTATTTGACCTAGATATATTTATTTCTGACATAAATTTTATTGACATATAGTTTTTATTGCGTAGTCCTGACGATTTATGAATTCTTTTTTAATCTAGATGTGCTAATTCAATTTTATTCAATTTAATTTCAATAATTTGACATAACTAAATATTAGATTTAACATGATTAATAATGTATTGGAAATGTTTAGTTCTTTTAATATAATTGCATGCAGTATCATGTTAATTAATCTTTAAAGCGCCTTGGATCCATGTATCTGTTAGCTTTAAGGACTATGTGTAAATAAATAAATAAATAAATAAACATTTAAAAATGCCTAAGAGAGCCAGGTCTCAACTTACTAAACATAGTTCTCAAGCACGGGCAGCAAAAATACATCGTATAGGAGAATCTTCACCTGAACGTTCACAACGCCTTGCTGAACAAAATCAGAGAAACTCTCAGGTACGAGCACGAGAGTCGAGTGTCGAACGTTCGCAACGCCTTGCACAACAAAGTCTGAGAACCTCTGAGTTACGTGCACGAGAGTCGAGGCTGGAGCGTTCTCAACGTCTTCATGAACAAAATATAAGGACCTCTCAGTTGCGCGAAAGAGAGTCGAGTGTCGAGCGTTTGCAGCGACTTCAAGCTCAGGCAGAGAGACAGCAGTTGTCCACAAATAGAGTTCGCAATCGAATTTTAGCTAACAGCAACAGACTGGCTTTCAGATATGATCCCCAGGTTGATTATGCACAACAAGCGTCCGTCCGAATCGGAGTCATGAATAAGATCTGCTCTAACTGCTTTGCCAAGAAATGGGAGGACGAACCTAATGGTATGTGCTGTGCTTCAGGTAAAGTTTGTCTTCCTAACCTTCAGGAGCCGCCACAACTGTGATCTGTTCAACATTTGAATTTGCGCACCAATATGAGGGCTCATCTACATGGAAATACGCATAGCAATTTTCCACAACAGCTGCTAAAACTTGGAGAAGGAATCTTTCCATCTTTAAATTTGGGCACCGATTATGCAGTTACTTTGTATGAGTCTCTTGGCCAAATAATCCATAATTTAGATAGTCTGATAGATGCTATATATCCTGATATCGAAAACATACATCAAAATGATTTTCGTTGGCTGTGTTGTAGAGCAATAAATTCTCCCAGGAATGAAACAGTCAACGAAATAAACAGTTTAATTATGCAGAGAGTACCGGGTGAAGTTAAGTGCTATAAATCCATAGACACCGTCACTAACATCGAGGACGCAGTGCACTACCCCCCGGAATTTTTAAATTCTCTGAACCCCGCTGGGCATGAACTGTCGTTGAAAGTTGGCACGCCGATAATGCTTCTCAGAAAATTAAGCCACCCCAACATGTGTAATGACACGAGACTTCTTATAAAGAAGCTAAAAGATAATTTAATAGTATGCGAAGATTATCACCGGCCCTGCAGCTGGTGAATTAGCTCATATACCAAGAATATCCATGATTCCTTCTGATTTGCCTATACCCTTCAAAAGGCTCCAATTCCCAGTAAAATTTTCTTTCGCACTTACAATAAACAAATCCCAGGGCCAAACATTCAAATTAGTAGGAATTGATTTACGAAAGAATGTTGTACGCATTACTTACTTTACGTACTTTACGTTGCCTTATCATCACGGGTCAAGGCTCCCGACCATCAGTATATTTTGTTACCTCAAAATAATTTAACGTCCAATATTGTTTATAGAGAAGCTCTACAATAATGCCTTTAGTTATCGATCATAAAACAATGGATTGCACTCCGGGATGCCAGCAGAAGTGAAAACTTACTATCAATTACATTTAAATATTTTCATCAGTAACAACTTAAACATCCTCATAATAATTATGATAAATAAATATAAAATATGAAGCCTAAAAAAAATTATTGTTGCGGCGGCCTTTATAGAGACATTCTGTAATATAGGTAACTATTCATACTAGCATGCCACCCGTGCGAAGCTGGGGCGGGTCGCTAGTGTGAAATAAAACAAAACAAAGTAAATACGTAATAATCTTTTATATTTTTGGTAAGGAAATCAACTTTCCACAAATTTTAATTATAATAGGTTGGGGAAAAAGTCTTTTCGTATTTTTGTATGAAAAGTCAAGACATTTTTTTCAAAGTTTATTTACATTTATTTACAATATATATGTACCGTTTTGTTGAATAACTTTCTGCCATTTTGTGGGCAGAGACATTATCCCGTTACTGTAGAAACTTTGGGACTTCTGATCAAAAAAACGGGACAAATAGTTTTGGCAGTCCTCTCTTGAGGTCAACCTTACAGAACCTAAAGAATTCTGCAGAGACCGAAACAGGTGAAAATCTGAAGGCGCAAGGTCAGGGCTATATGGTGGATGCACTAGGACCTCCTAGTCGAACTCTCTTAATTTTTGCTGAGTGGCTAAAGATGTGTGTGGTCTAGCGTTATCGTGATGAAAGACCACACCCTTCCTGTTGATCAATTCCGGCCGTTTTCTCTCGACTGCTTCCTTTAATCTCATCAGTTGCTGGCAGTAAAGATCAGAATCGATGGTTTTGCCGGGCGGTAAAAGCTCATAATAAACAATGCCCTTCCAATCCCACCATACACACAGCATCACCTTATTTCGTGTTAGGCCAGGTTTGGCCACAGTCTGTGAAGCCTGGCCAACTTTCGACCACGACCTTTTTCGCACGTTCTTGTCGTACGTGATCCACTTTTCATCGCCAGTTATCAATCTCTTCAAAAACGGCTCGGTTTGATTACGTCTCAATAATGAATCGCAAATGAGTACACGGTTCATTAAGTTTCATTGAGTGAGCTCGTGTGGCACCCAAATATCGAGCTTTTTTGTATAACCAGCTTTCTTACAATGGGTCAAAACTGTTTTGTGGTCAATTCCCAGTTCTTCAGCTACATCGTAACTACTAATATGCCGATCTTGCTCCACTCTTTCAAAAATGGCGTCTATTTTATTCGTAACAGGGCGACCAGAGCGAGGTGCATCTTTAACATCAAAATTTCCGGACTGAAAACGTTTGAACCAAATTTGTGCTACTCTTACTGACACTGCATCAGGTCCATAAACATCACAAATTTTTTTCACAGCTTGAGTTGCATTTTTGCCTTTTTTATAATAAAATTTTAAAATGTATCGAATTTCTTCATTAGATTCACTCATTTTAACGGAGAGAAAAACATATGAAAATAGCGGAAAACAACTTTTTTTAATTTTTTTCTTTTCTTTATAATGGAACCTTTTTAATGTTACCAAAACCAGCCAGACACAAATAGTACAGTCAACAAAAATTTATAATAAGTTTATACCTACGTTATGCGAAAAGACTTTTTCCCCGACCTAATAATTCCGTTTACTCCTCAACGCAGCAAAATTAAATACGATTACATAAAAACGAAAGTACATTTAAAATCACATTTAGATCATCTATGTATCATATAAGAAAAAACCGCATGACTAACAGTATTTTTTTTTATACGACCAGTTTTTATGAGACTTAAAAAATAAAAAAATAAAATTCATTCATTCATTTATTCTTATGAATGTCATACTTATAAACTAACGCGCCCATTCACTGCGGGCGGGAGCTTGATCGTAAAAGAACGAGCAAGAAAATCGTCAAGGTTGGTTTTTACTCCCGCCAGTTACAATTAAAATACATAATAATAAAAAAATTGTGTTCTGCAGTCACAAGATTTAAAAGAAAGGAAGACAAAACTCTTTGTAGCAATATTAACATAATTACGGATAAACATAGTAGACATGAACAGACGCGTTACGCTCAACCATATTTTAGGGAGCGTAACGACCCGACGCATGACGCTACTAAATGGTTTTAAATCAATAATAATATTAACCATGAGTTACATAAGGAAGTTTTATATACATTAACAAACTTCGCACCGTAGAACATTTTGTACTGAAATATAAAGTATTGTATTACAATTTGACGACCGATATGGCATGGAGGTCACTACACCTGCACTCCACTCCTGAGATCGTGGGTTCGATTCCCACACAGGACAAATCTTTGGGTGCTTGAACTCGTATATTTGGTCTGGGTGTTTTCTATATATCCATACTTAATATGTATTTACAAAAAAAAAAGTTTATAAGTATGTTTATCCGTTCTTTAGTAAGTATCCATGACACAAGTTCTTAGTGATACTTATCTTGGAACTAAATAATGGGTGTGATTGTAAGAGGATATTTATGTATTTTACAATAAAGATCCTTTTGAATGGTCTTTAACTGACCATCATTAGATATTTGAATGTGGGCCAAAAATAAAGACTAATGAGTTCTTAGTAACACGCAAGTGTATCTGCAAAGAGGACGAGAAGATTTATTTAATATAATTTAAAACATTGTTGGGATTTTGATAGTTACAAACCGTTGTTATAATAAACTATGACAACTTTTGAAACAAGGTTACATACGGATGTGTTTGAATGGTTTATTGAATTTGGGCTCCGAGTACTTATGAATCTCGATAATCTTCGCTTAAGAAGGCTTTTTAACAACAGTTAGGAGGTCACAGCCACACACAAGACTTAGAAATACATAAAAGAGCTTATTTTAGAAATAGTAGGGTTCACCTTGTTCTTTTCAATGTGCATAAGTCACTCTTTTTACCACATGACTTAATGAAAGCCATTGTGTGCCCATTGTAAAGGATAGGACTGGTGACTCTCGGATCTCGGATAGGGGGAACTATCGTCCTATCTCTCTAGCAACTGCGATTGCATAGGCGTTGGATAGTGTGCTTAACTCTGAACTGAATAAATGATCATACCTCCACGATGCACAGCTTAGGTTTCGACCTGGAGTCTTGACTGAAAGTGCCATAGCCAGCCTTAAGCATACTGTGCAATACTACACTGATCGTAGCACGCCGGTGTATGCCTGCTTCCTGGACCGCTCCAAGGCCTTTGGTCTGGTGTCGTATGATGTGCTTTGGGGAAAGCTAAGGAGTAGGGGTGTACCGGATGAAATTCAAAACATGCTCAAGTTCTGGTATGCAAATCAGACAAACTATGTTAAGTAAAAAAACCTCATCCAGCCCCATTGACGATTTAGATTTGAGTTTTTTGACGGCACTTTTCAGATTTATACCTTCTATAAAATCTACTGAGATGGTGATTGCATCAGCTATAGCGTGAACCTCTCGCGCAGCCTCGCTGGGATCCAATCGTGGCACTTCTTTCAAAAAAACAGAACCAAAGTACTGTGCGAATGCGAATGCGCTCACATGTACAGCTACTACATGTTTGGGAAGATTGGCCACGTCGCAGCGTGACATTTCCAAATCCCATCGTTGAATTATGAACGTCGTCATTTTCGTTCATTGTGCTGTCGTTCATTGGCATTGATGTACTCACAAGAAGACGTACCGGAGTACTAAGATTGCCGGTTTTATGAACTTTGCTTCTACAACTTTTAGCCATTATTATATCCTACAGTCAGCCTTTACAAGATTAGCGACCTACTTTCTATAAGAAAACTGTACATCTTAAACATAACCTTAAAAATTTATCAAAATTAAATATTTATCCTAAATCGCTTCATGAATGTAAAATTTTTGTTACACAATGGTTGAACACTCTCACATACGAAGAAACAGAAATGATCTTAACCAGACTTACCTAAACTACACAGTAATATCCCAACACACTCACACACACACACACACACACACACACACACGCACACACACACACGCACACACATACACACTCACACACATCCATACACTCACACACACACACTCACACACGAACACACACACACTCCCACACACACACACGCGCATGCGCATATTTTTATTATTGTTTTTATTTAATTTATTACTCTATGTTAGTTTTTTATTATTACCACAATTGTATTGCTCAGTTTTATGAATTGTTAAAATGGGAAGAAGCAAGGTAGCCCCAACACAAGTACTTAGTAACTTACCGGGGCTGCTTTATAATATTGTGAACCAAAACATGTGAGATCAAATAAACATTTTTATTTTTTATTTTATTTTTTATTTTTACATTGAACACAGGCCCATGAATTTATGACATCAGCTGCCAGGTTGATATACTTTTCAATAGTGTGTCCAGCGCATAAAAGATCGTACAACTTATTACATAGTGAGCATTTAATATAATGGTCGTCAACATCAACTATAATATTACAGCCTGAGCACGCAGCCATAGCACCAGCAGCCTCACCTCTGAGCATCAATTGCGAGAGCCATTCACTTTTTGACTACTGAGCGTTTCAATCAACGTTTGTGTGTACCTACAAAATCTAAATAAGTCTACCAACTCCGATCCTAGCATTTTAACACGTTCGCTGACAGTAACCACTTACCTTAATTTCCCAATATGACAGTAAAATTGTCCTGACTGAGATAGCCATATGAAACTACCCACAAAATGTTAGTGATACGACACTAAGAGATTTGAGTTGCTCACAATATGACAGTAGATACTCTTCTTTGTACTAGTTATATGTAAAATGTGCGTCGAGCGACGTAGTGTTGATACCCCTAAAAAACAATAGCCCGTCCTTCGACGTACTGTCATAATGCACCATTTTAAATTCCCGCCTAATGACGTACTGTCAGCGAACGTGTAAACAGGATATAATATTGGTATATTATTCGTATCTGTTACAAAAACTTAATTCTAACATTTTGAACTTAAGTTACAACAAACGAAAAATAGTAATATAAAAAATAAAGTGTAACTTAACGTCCGCTGCACCCTGAGGATTATCTATACAAACTTATCTTTAAGTATAAAAATTAATGATTAAGTAATAAGAAATTCTCATAAGGACTGTTTTAACTAATTCGGTATACCTACTGGGGCGTCGTCTTTTGGCTTTGATCAAGGTAATGTTACACCCTGTATATGACATTGCCCGATCGTTATATTATTGGTATATTATTCGTATCACTTTCCTGTTTACAAAAACTTAATTCTAACATTTTGAACTTAAGTTAATTACGTAGGCTTTAGCTAAAATTTTAACTTGAACTAATTAAATTAAAAGAAATTACAATAAAATAAATTAAAACTAGAGGTTTTGCCTTAATTCGATGTTAGAACGAAGGAAGGTGAAAAATATGTAATGGGGGAAATCGATGCCGTCGGCGTGACGTCACGCGGCGCACGTTGCGCAGACGCCGCGGCGCGGCTGAGCTGCAACTGGGGTCATCATTGCCATGCGCCGATGTAATGGTTGCAAAATACTTTATATGATGTAGGCACCTATGTAATTAGTAATTAGTTACAATAAAAGAAATTAATAATATAAAAGACGAAAAAGAAATTATAATTATTTATTTATTTTATTTATGCAGTAGTTTTTTTCTTTGAAATATCAAACAAAAGTAACACTTTTAGGGTGGTGACCGTTATGAAAACAAATTTTAGCCACCCGATACAACCAATGCCACCTAAAGGCGGATTACTGAACTATAAAGAGTCAAGCGTGATAATTCAAAAAAAGTCATTAAAAGTTCTGCTATTTATTTATCGATAGATGGAAAAACTATAAAGTATCACCGCTGTGCCGGTCGGAGGGGGGGGTGTTCGGTTTTTTTTCGTTACGGGATTTCTGGATTCGGCCCGCGATAGAAGCTATGCAATAGCTTAAAATTAATTTAACTTGTCTTTAAGTATAAATGATTAAGTAATAAGATAAGCTCTTAAGGTCTGTTTTAACTAATTCGTAATACTGGGGCGTCGTTGGCGGTTCTTATACAGAGTCTGGGAAATCAATCGCCTTATGGTTATTGAAAAAAGTCAAAGTCATGATTTTTTTTCAAGGTTTTTGGTAAAAGCGTAGCGTTATTTTTGAGTTTATTTTTCTTGAAATAACTCTTGTTACAATGAGCGGAAAGTCGCTATTTGTAGGTCAATTCTTGGCAAATGCAATCCATGTTAACCCTTAGGATCCAATATCAGATATTTTAAGGTAGTATTTGATGAGTTAGGAAAAGTACTGTTTGTATTATTTTTATTAAATGAAATAATATCACAATGTTATTAATATTCACTGTTCAATAGAAAGGAATACCCGCGCTGATATTATAACTAAAGTTTGTGACAACAAATAATAATTCATTTTAAAAATAATTTGTATTCAAACTTTAATTTTAATTTGTAATATCTAATAGATATTTTAAAACGTAAAGTTGGTACAATGATCAGGTATTCTGTGATAACAAAAAGGCATTTTTATTATACAAACACAATATATGTATAGTAGTCGGCACTTAAGTTGAACAACAATAGCGGCTGTCTGTGCAGGTACAATCGTAGACTGAAGAAAGGAAGACACAGTATGCGCGCGAGCGATTCGTCGCCGCGTTGCTATGGTGACAGTGAGACCCAAGCAAACAAGGCCCGTGTTCAACTTATGCGCCGAGTTTCTACTTTTGCATAAAATACAAAATGTTTCGTTGAATAGACTTTATGATTGAGTCATTAATTACCAAACAATTACAAATTCACGGTAGTAAACATCGTACATTGGTAATTACAAATAGAATACACAAACAATGACTTCAATGACCCAATTTTGGTCGTTTACAAATGGACCTAAATGCAACCACCAATATTTTCGCTTATAATCAGTCCATCCACAAGCGCCACGCTGCATTCGTATCACGTATTCATTCAGGAGGTGCCTCGTTTAGTGAGAATGCGCCGGGTTGTAGGGGGCCTGCTTGAGTGAGATGGCTTCTTCGTACGACGGCGGCAGGGCTGCAACACAATAATAACAAAATATTTAATTTTCTCAAAAAACATTTATACAATATAGTTGGAGACACCCCTTAAAGTTATAATATAATATACTTGTGTTGGGAGGCCCCGCACTTTCATCTTACATAATTTGTTTCTAACAGTCTTTACTAGTTAATATTTATACTAATTTATTTCATAATGTTATGTATGTATGTGCGTGCATGTGGTGTGTGTTAGTGTGGGTGTGTGTGTCTGTATTTGTGTTTACCAATACTAAATATTTATAAATAATAATTTTCTACATTGTTACACTCGAGAAGTCTTAACTATTCGAATAAATATTTATATATATATAAATATTCATATGAGTTCATTGGATATATATTCTGGTAACGGTTTATTACATTATATAAATAAGTTGACAAAAATACGTATAATAATAATGTATGTGTTATTTATAACAGTCCATAAAACAAAAATTACAATAAAACGTCTTGCAAGCCACTTTCGTGGTCGACTGCAAGTGCAAACTTATTAGTTCAGTACTGATAATCAAATGAAATCTATTGCAGAAATGAATACTAATTAATAGAAATAAATCAGCATCATCATCATCATCATCATCTCAGCCCATTAACGTCCCACTACTGAGCACGAGCCTCCTCTCACATACCAAGGTGCTAAGGTATTGGGTCATACTCCCCCACGCGGACCCAGTGCGGATTGGCGGAGGAAGGTGTATGGCGTCCTGCTGTTAGAATTTATCAAGCCGCCCATTAGGCCATTAACATGGCTTTACGACTACCACATTTAGTGATAACCGGGTCCAACGGCTTAACGTGCCTTACGAAGCACGGAAGCGCTCGATATCAAATGCCACACAAACGGTCACCCATCCAAGGACTGACCTCAGTAAACTCTGCTGTACTTCGGTGATCGTTTCCGACCACCGAGCACCGCAGAGCTACGATTCTATAGAAACGATTCTAGCTTCAATAGAAATAAATAAACTTTTGTTATCCCGGATACTATCAGACCTGCAGTCCCGGGTCTTTGAAGCGGGGCGAGAAACGACAAATTTGTTACCGTGCTTATTGCTCGGTATGAACGCACTTACTTCGCTGGGCTGCTTTTACTGCTTACCATCAAATTACGGACGCGAATATTGAAATTAGTTATTTAAGGAAAAGAAAATTACTTCATGTTAAACACGCTAAAGTATTATTCAAATAATTATGTAATTAAAGAACATTTTCCTCAAATTATCATAGCATTTGTTATTCACTTTGCAATCGAATTCAATATACCACGACTAAACTTTTGATCATTTTCCAATACACGATGTTATTGGATGGCCTTTGAAACTCTGAATGTCGAATATAGATTTAAATAATATATGTATTATTTGAATCAGTATAATATATAAGTATTTATCGTATTATTATGCGTCTCATTATATGTATGTTTTAGCCAATCAGTCAGTTTACGCATGCAGTCAAGATAGGTGAAAGGGTATTTTTCAATGATTTCTTGATGCTGTTATACATTATTGAAGATAGACACAAGAACTGACCACTCGCAAAGCTTGTGTGAGACCGATATGGTACAGCCACTTCCTTACGATGGATCATGGGATCGAACTCCAGTAAAGTGTGTTTTCTCAACACAGCATTTAAAATGTAAAGTTTTCGAACTGTAAGCAAGTCAGCCAAACAGTACTTTGAGCCCGCTCCACATCTAAAAGTTCATCACAACAACACAAAAACATCACAACAAGAAACGTTGGCTTTTAATAAAGATTCTGCAATGTGGGTAGACGAGCCCAGGGTTCTGGTTAAATCTACGGGAATTCGATAGGAAAAGTTTTCAAATTCATTAGCGATTTCAGCATCCTCTGTGATTAATTTACCGTTAAGTTTCAAATTATTGTTTTTCGATTTTACTTTGCCGCTTTCTGCTTTTATAATTTTCGAAGTGGATTTAACTTTGTCTACACTATTATAAATCTTATCACTTATATACTATTTAGATTTGAGCTTTTACACATTGCGCCTTAAAAGTTTTAGAGTATTTTTTAACAAAGTTTTGAAACTCATCTGTTCTATTTATTTGTCTTTCCGAGTATAGTTCATATATTTTATGTCTACTTATGTGTATACTCTCAGTGGCCCAATCACAGAAAGTCGTTTTATCACTAATTGTGATCTCTTTAGATTTGAATATAAAATTAAACTCATTGTAAAAACTATCAAAAAATAATTTGTACATCTTGTTTGGATGTAAATCAGCGTTTAAAATGGAATTTTGTCGCAAAGTCCAACTCTCATACGTTCTAGGCGGTCACCTGTCATAGATACTCATACTTTCTGGCCGAATATCGCTATATATATTATCTAAACAAGTGGCTGTCGTATCGCAGTACCTAGTAGGCTCCAAAAATAAGTTAAAAAGATTGTGTGATTTAAATAAATTCAAGATATTGTAAATTATAGGCGTATTAGTCAGTAAGTCGACATTAAAATCACCGCACACTATTAGAGGTTCATTACATTTTCCAAGTTTACATAGCACTTTATCCATAACCTCCTCAAATTCAGTAAAGGGTGATGACCCAGGTTTATACACACATACTACAATGAACTGCTCCATTTCTACGCATGACAATTCAACTGTGCACTCTACAGAGAGAGACACAACGTCTTTCCGTTCTTTATATTTTAAGCTATTTTTTAATAAAATAATCGAGCCCCCCCGCGTGGTGTCGACTTTCCCCCGGCGACGTCACACAGTTTTTCCCGAAGCACCCGTGCCCGGAAAGGTCATCAACCCTCACCGACGGCCGACTCATCGATCTAAGATGGGCCCGACCGCCTCGAGGATACGGCGCCTCGATCCTTCGGCACGTAGTTCGGCGCTCCTGTGTAGCTGCCGCCGCCATGCGCCCAGAGCCTGTGTCTGAGCGTCTCTACGCCACCGCACCACTGTGTCCGGTGCGGGGCGGAGGACCTGGCTCCGGGATTGCGCGCCTCGCCAGTACACCGCCGAGAGAACCTCGGCGTCGAGGTCCCACGGCAGAGACCCGGCGAGCGCGCATGCCACCTCCTCAGAGATGGTGCGATATCCCCTAACGACACGGTTCGCCATTACCCTCTGTGACTGTTGCAGGAACTGTCGATGGCGAACCGATACGGAGCTCGCCCAGATTGAGGCCCCGTACAAGGCTTTGGACCGCACCACCCCCATGTACAGGCTACGGCAACTGCCGCCACCTCCCCCGAGATTGGGGAGCAGGCGAGATAAAGCTCCCGCCGTGCTCACCAACCTCGGCGCCAGGTGCCGAAGGTGAGGTTCAAAGTCCTAGCGCGCACCAACCTGCTGCAGCGGGTACTCAATGCACTGTCACTGTCCGACCGGATAGATTTATTTGCATGTTCACTGAACGAATTCGCAAAAGCAGCATATTGCATCTGCAGTAGATAATAATGTAGTAGTTTAGTGATTAGTAGATAAGAATTATGTGAAAGTTTTTAGTCGGGTATTTATTGTAGGCTCAGCTACTCTATCGTATTAGGTTTGGTGCCTGTAAAGATAATTGTAAGTTTTATGGTTGCATAAATAAAAAACTAAATATTAGGAGTTTGGGACTAGCCCTTCTACTTAGAGCTTAACATAGTGGCATAAACAAATATATGAAGTGAATATTAAGACCTAGCAGCATAAGGCCTCGAACAACAAAAATGTTTAAAAGGTCACTTTATAGTTTAAATAAGTAGTTTTATATAGCAAATTAGTAGTACAACTAGTCAGCCCGTATTCGAATTGTTGTTGACCTTGGGCTTCCGTTAAAATTCTTCTAATTTGCGAGTTCTCTGTTTTACGGGCAATTATTAACGAACAAAAACCTATCACCTCAATTCTGCCCCCGACCACTCAACGCTCGGCCAGAAATATCACATCTAGATAATTTACATTATTGGTTCCAATCAACAAATACTCTGTTTACTTTTGGCTGAGTTGACTTACTAGAAACGAACTAAACAAATATCAGGCAAACAGAAAATCTACAGCGAATCATTAGTATTAAGTTGGCTTGACTCATTTCATATAATTAGCGAAATCTGTAACTCTATTATTACTCATATCTTGACGTAGTTTGTTGACAGCCGGGACCAACTGCTTAACGTGCTTTCAAACGCACGGAGCAAGCGATAATAGATTAAGTATTAGATAGGTACTTTTTTATACTTTAACATTTTGCATTTACAATTCCATATAGTTAAAAAATGGTTTTGTTAATTGAAAAAATCTATAGTTTGTTTACCTGTTAGGTTAGGCGCGGTGGGCGCGCCTGCGTTGGGGTAGGGCGACGTTGGTAGCCCACCGGGCGACGCGTGTAGCCCGCCCGGGGTCGGCTGGGGGTAGCTTTGTGCCCCACCGGCAGTCGGGTACGGCGCGCCCATCGGGACTACCGGTGGTCCCGATGGGTAAGGATATGGCGACGGTACTACAGCAACAGAAACACATGAGGTAAGTAAATAAGTTCTGTATTGTGCGCAGAATTAAGATTACATAGATTTCAATTTCTAAGCTTTGCTGTATTCTGAGGCACTTGTGAACGTTACTTTAAGCTTAGGAGCCCAACTTTCCCTGTTTTATGTGAAACATCATTATGACTTCATCCTGGCTAGTGGAAAGCAGTCGATGTAGATTTCACTATATGCGGCGTCCCGCTGTCATAAAAGAAAGTTACTAAAGAATAGGACGTCCCGGTCTCAGACAACTATACAGGCTGACTGACGCAACCCCCGGTTTCATCCAGAGTCACCTAAAGATCAAATCTTTAAAAAAAAACAACAACAACTGACAAACTTTGAAAAATTTACAGTCGTAGTAGCTCTTCAACGTTGATGTCAATTCAACATAGTAATTAATACATCAAAATGCTCGAGTTGGCTCGGACACGGGCTTTATAAATATTTACACCAGCGCCGAGACGAGATATATAATTATATTGCAATAACACAAAAGTTCAAACTTAGAGAGGGAGGAGGCGACTGCATAATACCAGAGTGCAGTACCTACTTGACATTTATACACACTTTAGACATCTTACACAGCGCTATAATACTAAGTATATATATATATAACTAGTATATAACTGGCGGGAGAAAAATCTTTAACCTTAAAGAGTTCACGTCTGTCTTTCTCTCTGTTGAGTAAGAAGATATCTTCTACATTCCCGCAGTGAATGGGGGCGTTACTTTTCAAGATGATGGTCAAAAGAGATTTGTTGAGCCAAACTTAAATAAGTAAATTTAATTTTGAATTGGTGTAGGATAGCTCCTCTAATGTACTGGCGGTGCGTCAACTCTGCATCGCGTTCACTGAATTAATAAGCAGCTATACAAACAATACCCAACCATCGTCCATCGATCAGTTAAGGCTTCTTGTCTACTTCAAAGCGCCACGTAGCTCCTCGCTCAGAGGTTCGACCGCTGCAATACCGGCTACCACAGGGAGAGGTCGGTCAGTTCAAGTCTGACATAATCACATACACCGGCTGTGCCACCATCGGTCGGGCCACGGCCTCCAAACAATTCCACTTCCCAGTGATAGGTGTTCCCTTAGGTGGGGAAAACATCTCCGCTCGCTATATTCTTATGAATGAACAATGCCAATGTCTCACCAGGATTCGTGGCGGTGACGTACTGCTGTTGTGGGCCGGGGTCCACGGGGCGCGCGGGGCCCGGCGGCGGCGGCGGCGCGGCTACCGAACAACGCTACGTTCAATTATTCAGGATAAGTAGGCTTAAGATATTCACCATCCATGTATCATGTAATGTGATATGCATTAAATGATTCGACCACAGCTTTACTTCGGTGTCGTCATCATCATCATACCAGGGGGCCTACCGCCGAATTCGATGGATTACCGGTAATCCATCTAGATCAAACTTTGTTTACGTTCATTAATCCGTACCGGGGAATCTGCCGACAGCCACCTCTCATTCATGACCTTCAGTCCGTGACAGACCAATAGGAAAATGGAGAACGCCATTTTGTTTCGATTTCCATGAGTTCGGCGGTACGACAGAATCAATTCGAAATCCATTTTGCCTTATAATCGATTGCCATCGAACTCGGCGGTAGGCCCCCTGCCTTATAGTCTACTGCTGAACATTGGCCTCCGCAATAGTTTACATTCTACTGGTGGTATTTGCCCTCAATAAGCACGCTGGGCAGGCCAGCCAGTACGCAGGCCATCAACCGGTAACATTTCTATTCCTCGACTGTTACGACTCCTCGTAGGATGAGAGGATGTGGCACTGTTCTAGGTCAGTATCACACGGCCTGGCACGGCCACTACGGTGTACTGGCTACCAACTCAGATCAAGTAAAAAAAGGTAGATAGCGCATGTCCATAGATAGCACTGAAGTCACAAAACTCAGCTCATTTGTGTAACACGCGCTCACGCACACACATGCGTGAAACTACGCTCATTTCACGTTAGTATCTCCCGTGACGCCGAGTAGTAACTTTGTCAATAAAATGCCGTCCTGTGTAATTAAATGGTGCAAAAACCATACAAAAACGAAGAAAAAGTCTGAAGGAATATCGTTTCACACGTAAGTACACACAAGACTGTCTTTTTTTATGTTTCATAATAATTTGTAGGTTACTCGGAAAAATACTTTTGCGTAATTTAAACTACCATGAGACCGAAAGACTTTTTAAAATTATTTCGTAGATTATACACACATAACACACACACGACTAATTTCACACTCACGCACACCCACACCGCATCCACACAGTTAACACACACGCACACACACACACACACACACACACACACACACACACACACACACACACACAAACACACACAAACACACACGCATATTATTTTCTGTTATTTGTTCTTTTCGTAAAAATACATATTTTGTTTCTGTGTCCTTAAACACGTCAGCTTGATAGCCACGATACAGGCTGCGCCTAGTGTGGTTGTCACCGAAATGTGTGAATAGATATAAGTGGACTTGAATAAACTTAGTATAATTATTATTATATTGACAAAACAACCCGGGTTGACGCAACCAGAGAGAGAGTGTTGCCAGTACTTGGTATTTCTAACACTCAACAAAAATATGGGTACTAAAATTGGGTGCTTCGGCATGCATAAATAAATTCGTGATAATCATTTTTAATTTTGATTGTAATTGTCCGGAGGTTATGACAAAAAATGCGAATTCATTATATATTTTCTATGAAATATTATGATTGGTTTTAGGTTTCCAACGAATATTGTAACAAGAGAGGAATGAGCAGCTGCGGTGCGAGTAAGCCGAAATTAACCTCAGTGGCAGCCATCCTCATCTAGTGTGGTATGCTCAGATCATTTTGAAATTAGTGATATGTACGATACAAAACGTGGACTTCGCTGGATTAATAGAAAGGATAACCGAAAAAGATATTTCTACCGTCTTTAAATTAATTATTCTGCCCATATATAATATTAAATGTACTACACTATATAATTATATTCATATTCTTTCTATGTTATCTATCTAATATATATTTTTGTCCTATTGGTTTTAGATTATTATTTAGTTTATTTTGTCCCTCCCAAATATATTACTTTTTATAAGAAATATACTTTACAAAAGCTGTCTGTTTTTTTCACACTACGATACAGTTTAGAAATAATATTTAAATATGCCTGGTATATCGCAAAATTCATTTTTTTTATTGCCTTGTGTCTGTTTTTCATTACGTCAAATTATACTATAAGTATTGTAATACTATATTACAATAAATATATTTTAATTAAATTAAAATTCAACTTTATACAGACCTGAAATTTGCAAAACTTGTTAAAAAATATGAATTTTGCGAACTAACATAAATCGCAGATTGACCAAGTTCTAGTGGTTTATTATACTTGTAATATCTGGGGAGATTTTCAAAAAGTGGCAACACTGCAGTCACTCACACATAGTTAAAAATATGGCTTCACTTTGTTATTAGTAATGAGGTATCTACCTTTTTTTACCTGATCTGGGGCCACCAAAGATACTTTTGATTTTGATTAAACTTTGCTTAGGTCTATCTAGAACCTCACCAGAAAAATCTCGCTCGCACGCAATCCTCAGGCAACACTTGCAGATGAAAAAGATGATTAAGATGAGCACGTACACCAAGGTCACGATCATGTTGCTCAGACCACACGAGTCCTGCAACACATGAGGGCCCCCGGATAGAGGTTAGCGAGCGTCTCCCAGCTTTGAAAACTGAGGCGTAGGCTGCGTTTCTACCGGAGATGTGCGAGGATGTTTGTTACGAACGAATAGAGTCGCTGTGCTGCGAAGCTAGGTGGGAAATGACGCGATTCCTAGCAACGCATCCTCGCACATCTCTGGTGAAAAGCAGCTTAAGGACTGACATAACATAGCCTCGCCTAACGCGACGTTAGTAACGATAAAGCTGGACATTTACAATCGAAATCGATTGATCACCGGTAACCGTTGAATGCCGTCGATCATAAAACTAAGGTTTGACATAAGTTCCAAAATGTACCTACCGTCAGTGGCTTTAAAACTTCGCGAATTATTTTTCCTATTAATCCTACGGACTTTTATAATTTTTCCACAACCCATTGGTACAGAAATGTTTTCAAGCACAACATCTTTCCCCCAATCTGCTGGTACCCCTTTTACAACTCCCATTCGGGTTATATTAAAATTAGGAATAAATAAATGCCTTATAGCAAAAAAATTTCAAGGCTTCACTTTCTAAGAAAGCATTGGCATCTTCAAATTTATTAAATGAAATACAAAGTTTATTTGTACCTATTTTTTTTAGGCTGCCATTTACAATATTTTTGAAAGAATATTTCTTTGAAAAATGCCCGAAAGCAACTGGGTTATATTTATATTTTCTGAAACTGATTGTTCCTTCTGGATGTGAATTAAAAATGAAGAGATCAGTTGACTCATAATGAGTCCTACCAATATGTAGCGGTGATTGAACAGATGGTTGTGTTGATCCTAGGACTGCAGGTGGCAATGGAGCAAGAAATTCTTCAGATTTTGAAATTTTTTTCTGCTTTATTTTTTTAGTTTATTTCACAATTGCATGAAGATACTGTAGATGTTTTGGTATGTTTTCGCTTCTTTTTATTGCATAACCTGCATTTTTAGTGTGCAAAAACTCTTTTTCGGCTAGATTTTTCATTGACTTGTGAGCTGAACAATCAGTATCTATGTGTGACCCTTCGGTGTCCATCTCCGATCCATCATGCCCATGACCAATGGTTATAACATTAGACCCCTGAGGGCCTGAGCCCCCAGGGTCTTCGGGGTCAAACATAAACCCACTAGAAAAAGAAAATAACTCACTAGTTCCAGGAACAATTTACCTATATGTAAAATGAAATAAACAAAAACTAAAAAATAAAACAACAGCACTTCACTTAAAAAAAACGTTATTATAATTTTAAGTTGACCGCGAAGTTTACCCTTTCCCGCGCTTTTTCGAATTCGACTTCGAGTTTCATTTCATCTAGGTATTCTACAATATTTCGGATGCGTTCGTGTTACATTAATTACTCTCGTTTATATTTTCTACATAAATGAAAAAGAAACAGCCACACTGGTAAGTTCTTATAATATTTGCATAAATAAGAGATCTTTATCGTATTTTCAGCCAAATAAATTGAAACATTAGTAATTATGATCAAAAAATATATAAGTCAGCACAATGAATAAGTATTTGTTAATATTGTAAACAAAACAGCGTCAGGAGCTGAGTACAACTTTTCTACCTGGAAGATATCGTCGTCTTAAAAATCAAGAAATGAATTTCGTGATGCGACTTTACAATTATTGGACCACGAAACTTATAAGGCACTAGACACTATCCACTTTAGCTCACAGGAAAACTGAGACTGAACTGACGACAGAATACTAACCCGATTAACTTGTTCAAATATGAATCATCACTAATGAGGTAAATATAAAAATATTCGAGCGTCAAAATCTCGCCCATCGATCAAATGTATTTGAAAATGTAAGTACTGTAGGTACACATAACAAATTGCTTATTCTAACGTCATATTAAGAGAAATTTTATTTCTGAAGACACACCTAAAACTTTAAACCGAAAAATATTTAGTACAATATTTAGTATTCGTGATGCCTAACGCCAGACTAGTAAACACCACTATTAAAATAAAGGAAGATGAGTTGACCCTTGTGGATACCACCAAATTTTTGGGTGTTATATTAGATTCTAAGCTGCAGTGGGGCCCACGTATTGGTGAATTGTTGAATAGATTCAGTTCTGCAGCATAACGGATGATTTTCTAGCGTTCGTTACTCACGCATGGGGTGAAGCGATGGACAAGCGTGGCGAATCTTTGGCCGTAAGCCTGGATGTCGCCAAAGCTTTCAAGAGAGTATGGCATCGTTCCCTCCTTTACAAGTTGCCGCACCGTATTGTTATGCGGATGACAGTACGGTAAATGAACGGTACTTGGGACATCCTGCGGCAATGCAAGCCGATATCCTGGTGCAAAGGCAAGACCTGATTGACAAAGTGAACCGGATGCTCGATCGTGTCACCCAGTGGGGATCTGAAAACCTGGTTGAGTTTAATGCCATCAAAACCCAGGATTGTGCATTCTCGTCGAAGGTTACTCCCTTCCTTACTCCTTCCTCTCTTCAGAACGCTCCGTTGCCCATTTCGGCGGATCTCAGCATTCTCGGCATGGACATCGGCCAGGACCTAAATCCGAGATGCTACATCGAGGGTGTTATTTTAACTGCCTCCCGTAAGTTGAGTACACTCAATAAGGTGAGGCGGTTTTTCACTCCCGAGCAGCGCTGTTTGTTGTACAAGACTCAAGTGCGATCAAGTGTAGAGTATTGTTCTCATCTTTAGGACGGTTCTGCTAAATACCTCCTCGAGAACCTCGATGCATTCGACAGACTGCCACGGCGAGCGGTTCGCATTTTCTATACCACTACTCACTGGCTCTCAAGCATGCGGCCCACCTGATGGGAAGTGGTGACCGCAGCCTATAAATAAATATTTCGGACACTTGCACCAATTATTTAGTTCCAAGATAAGTATCATTAAGAACTTGTGTTATGGATACTAAATAACGGATATAGATAAATACTTTTTTTTTGTTAATACATAATTAATATTCATAGGAAAACACCCAGACCAGAACAATTTTAAAGAATGCTGAGGTAACAGCCTCACTCGAGGATGTAAATTTTAATGCCTAACATCAAGCATGGGGTAGTTCCATCATAATAAATATATATATATATATATATATATATATATATATATATATATATATATATATATTTGATTCTGAACTCCCTAAATCTATTATTCACAGTGAACATCACCTATACGCAGATGACCTTCAAATCTACAAGACATTCAGACCTGAAGAAACAAAGTCTGCTATTAGCGAAATAAATGAAGACTTATTAAACATAGCTGAATGGTCAGAAGAAAATGGCCTTACCTTTATTGAAGCCATCAAAAACAAAATTTATGGTGCTAGGTACAAAAGCCCAAATTACTAAAATAAAAGGTATGAATCTAAATTTGAAAGTAGAGGATGACTTTATAGAAGAAGTGAAGGAAGCACGAAATCTGGGTGTTTTGTTTGATGGGTGTTTAAGGTTTGAGGGACATATTCAAGAGGTGGTCAGGCAGTGCTACTTTAGACTTAAGGTATTATACCGTGTTCGACAATTTCTGAGTATAGACATACGCATCCAGCTCTGCGAAGCCTTAATTTTATCAAAATTAAATTATGCAGATGCTGTGATCGGAGGTTGCCTTTTGAAACGTAGTAAAAAGCTAATTCAACGTGTTCAAAATTCTTGTGCTCGGTTTTGTTTCTATATAAAAGAGCACATAGAACACCATACTTAAATAAGGGCAATCTGTTGAAAATGGAATCAAGGCGTGTCCTACACTTTGCTGGTTTGCTATATAATGTGATTAAAGGTAAACGGCCAGAATATTTATACAATAAACTAAAATTTACACAACGACTTCGTTCTTTGGATCAGCTTATAGTCCCTGCACACCACTCAGCGTCATTTCGTGGTAGTTTTCGATACTGTGCCTCGAAGTGCTGGAACAACATTCCTCCACCAATAAGAAAGCTGTTTAGTGTTCAGTGTTTTAAATATAAATATAGGATGCATCTATTGAGCCTGCAAAAGTCTGCTATAGTTACATAAATAAATTAGATTTTATATAATGATGCTATAAGTTAAGGGCAGTGAAGTAACGCAATATCTTATTATTTTTAGTTTGTTTATATTGAGTCATTACCTCATCTTACCGGCATCCGCAGAATACCAGCGTCGTGACAACCTTTGTGGCGACATTATGCTGAGCGGAGGCCTTTTTGGTACTATTTACGATGCTGTTAGCTTTAAGATTTTTTATTTGTATTGTAATTTGTAATATACCAAATAAACGTTTTTATTATTATTATTCACATATATTTATTTAATTTACACATAATTTATATTTTTTACAATTATTATATAGTTAACAAAAAAGAAAAAAATACCTACAATACTGTAAAAAATATAAAAAACGGAGACCGCCGGTTGCGAGGTAACACCCAAACGACTGGCGGCTAGGGCTGCAGAGAGAAACCTCTTGACAATGCGCGCCGTATCGAGAAGCACTGCCTTTTGTATCTGACCCTTAACCCAGCTACCTAGCTTGAGTTTCTTAAGATATTGGTCGAAGCTCTTCGCTATCAACCCGTTGACCGTAACCACTATCGGAACAATCGTCGCTGAGTCCACATCCCACATGGCAGAAATCTCGTGGGCCAAGTCCAGATATTTACTTAATTTTTCCTTTTCTGCCTTCACGACATTTTCGTCATGTGGAACTGTGATGTCAACAAAAATTGCCCGGCGCTCTGATCGATCCACCAAAACAATATCAGGCTTATTGGCGAGAATAGTTCTGTCCGTGATGATGGATCGATCCCAGTAGAGCAATGCATTAACATTTTCAAGAACTGGCACCGGTTTATATCTATAGTATGGCACTTCAGGTCCGACAAGGCCATATCGAAGAAGCAGTTGCTGATGGATGATCCTGGCTACAAGGTTATGCCTGTGCAAGTTACTCGCCGTTAGCAAGATGCGAACAACCCGAAACCACATGCCTGAGAGATTCTCCGGGCCGATGACATGCCCGACATATATCAATAGTTCCATCTCTCAGTATATACTTTCGGTAATTGTTCGTCTTGATAACTTCGTCCATAATTGCACAGACAAACCCTTCAGTTTCCCCGAAGAGGTCCCCGAAACGTAGCCAGTTCACCGAAGCGGAGAGATCTACATCTGGGCCTGTAAGGGCCTTGTAGAATCGCCCATGGAGCTCCTTGCTTTTCCATGTCTCCTTGCGATCAATATTACTAATAATTTTGGGCTACACCTCCTCGACCTTATTGATTCCTATAATTTATGCATCTTGAATACTGGTTCAGCTACGCGCCTTGCAGATCCCAATAAAAAAAGTGTGGTAGATCTGTCCATATGCTCACCTAGTTTAGCTTCTTCCTTGTCCTGGAAAATAACCTCTTCTACCTACGGTTGTGACCATTATCCCTTAATTATAATCTTCTCATCCCCAAAACCTAATAGATCTCATGTAACATCTACTCAGAAGAACTCCTCACATTCAAAAATGCCATCTCCTCCCTGGTGGGATTGTGAATGCAGAGGCTATAAAAAAAAGAAAAGCTGCCGAAAAGGTTTATTATAAGAATATGTCTATGCATAATTATGAAGTTTTGTCAAAAAGAAATAAGGATACTAAGAAGTTGTTCAAGAATTTAAAAAAATTGTGTTGGCAAAGATTTTGTCGCTCTGTATCCCCAGATACACCTCCCTCTATTGTCTGGCGCAATATAAAAAGATTTAGATCCGCATATAAACACCAAGGGAATCCCCAATTCCACCTGCTTTAGCGAATGACTTTTTATATATACTAGCACCAGCTACAGTTCCACAAAAACGAAATATTTACACTTCTCCTTTCTTGCTTAACACTGCAGGATCAGAGTTAGGTTCCCTTTTTTCACTAACTGAGCTTAAAGGAGTAATTCACAGAGCCAAGGACTCTGCACCTGGAGAAGATGGCATTCCCTACTCATTTTTCAATAACATTAGTGTTAAAGGTTTGTGTTATTACTTGGATCTCATAAATACAGTCATCTTGACAGGAAATATACCTCCGCCATGGAAATCTCAAGTAGTGTTGCCCGTATTAAAACCTTCTAAACTACCGTCCGATCCCTCGTCATTCAGCCCCATAGTGTTATCAAAAATTGCTAAAAATATGGTTAAAAATCGCTAAGAATGGTATTTAGAACACAATAGTAATTTTTAAACACTCAATTTGGCTTTAGGAAAGGAAAAAGTACTCTGGGAAATATTAGTATTTTAAACTACTGACATTAGGTTGGCCTTTACGTATAATGGGTCCGTTTTCAATTTTTAGACATAAATGCAGCTTATGACAATGTACATTTATCCGTTTTAAAAACAAAATTAGAAGCTCCCTACAATCTTTATTCATTTTAGTAGTTTCATAAACATTAACAAACTTCGCACCGTAGAACATTTTACACAGAAATATAAAATAAAGTTCCTTTAGAATGGTCCTTAACTGACCATCATTACATATTTGTATGTGGGACAAAAATAATAAGGAATGAGTAACACGCAAGATGTATCTGCAAAGAGTTCGAGAAGATTTATTTAATACAATTTAAAACATTGTTGGAATTTTGATAGTCACAAACCGTTTTACTATAACAACTTTTGAAACAAGGTTACATATGGATGTGTTTGAATGGTTTATTAAATTTGGGCTCCGAGCACTTATGAATCTCGATAATCTTCGAGAAGGCTTTTTAACAACAGTTCGGAGGTCACAGCCACACACAAGACTTAAAAATACATAAAAGTGCTTATGTTAGAAATAATATAATACAATTTATATGCTTATAACTTATATGTTTGCTTAATTTTGAAATTAATTCCAAACTACTCATATTTAAAAAAAAATGGTCCAATGTGATAGGTACTTCAGCGTTGTAAATAATCTCATCAGTTTGAGTAAATCGTGGGAAATGTAGTTTGTTTTGTTTTGTATTCATGTATACGATTTTAAAATCAGTCTTACAGCTGACCACAAAAGAAAAATATATTACTTTTTATTTTTGTATCGTGTAGTTCAATTAGAAACAAAAATATCGCACTATCAACAATATTTAAAAAAAAAAATCTGATTTCCACTTTATATTTGTGGTTTTTAGATTTAATTTTGTAGTAAACATAACGTAACCAAACAATTGTGCGATAACTATACTCTCAAGTGTAGATCGTCAGTTGAATAGGTACTTTTGAAAGCAATAATAGAAAAGTACTTCTACTTAAAAATGAGCCTCTTATATTCTTAACAATATACAGAACAGTTTTAGTTTCAAATTAATATTCAAGTTGTGACTTCTGCAGTCTCATTAGACAGTTGTCTGGCATCGTTGCCTTCGCCAAAGCGGCAACGTCGCTATATTTTAACTATTTTTTTGAGTATTTTATCGATCTATATAGATGCCAATTCCGAATAAAGTTCTAATTTTAGTTTAATTAAAAAACATTTTTAGCATTTAAATTGTTTCTGAATTTAATTTTTTTAGTACAATAATAATCTAAATAGTGTCTGAAAACAAGTTTAAATACTTCGTATACTTTATTTATATTTTTTAAACTTAGTAGAAAGTTGTTAAATAACGCTATTTGACACTCTTACTGCTAAACATTTTCATTACCATTAGCGATATCAGTGTTAGAAATCACTATTAATTACACTTATTTTGGTTTTCAATGAGAGAAAGCCTCTTTACTCTCAACTTCAATCTTCCATCACAATCATAACAATCGACATTGGATCATCGGCAGACGCTCATTTAGCGACTGATGAATAACTTGATTGTAAAAAACTCAACAATCGTTTTCAATCGGAAGTTTTAATCATAAAAAGTAAATAACAATCGCTCCTACAGTTGCTCAGTAACACAATTGCAAATATATAATATGTTATATAAACTCACATAGCACAAGTGAAGTAACAGAACGATAAATTAGGTAACAAATCTAGCTGTTCCTAAAATTCAGTACAATATATGTACTCTTATCCTAATATTAAGTTGGAATACAACAAAAATATTTTGAAAATCTATTTTAAACAATTATACAACTGTTACAAATTCATTTTTATGGAACAAAAACATCAGGTTGCATGATTTATAATGTTGTATTTACAATACTATATTTTAGTAATAAGAAAAGTCAACCCGAAAAGTGAGAATCAAACTCACTACCTTAGGATAATAGTTCTACTGCTCTTAACACTGAGCTGAAGGAACTCCGACAGACACGCTGAATCTTTCCACTACTTTGTGAATTGAGTTTCAAACCCTCGTTACTGAATGTCGAGTTGACTTATTCTAGTAAACATTTATCTTATAATTCATATCAAGTTGTTATTACAGGAATTATTAAATTCCATTATTTAATTGCCAGGAATCAGAGTAGGTAAAGGTATTTTACGTCCTTGCGATACGTTATATTAATATGGACATTCCCGCAAGTTTCTTTGAAGATTCGCTGATAAGTTTGGAAACATCGTGCAATCATTACCAACACATAGACAAGCTTCCCTCTGTCCTTGTCATTAAAATCAATTAATTTTATTAAAATTCCTGAGAATTCAATTCTTGTTTATTTCGAATATTAAATAAATAACAAGTGACCAGTCTTCTTTTAAGCATAAGAATATAAAATACAGCACACAATTGTTTTGTTATTGTTAGTTTTCTTTATTTTTCTTTTTTTGGAATGTTAACATTTTGTGTGTGTGTGTTTATTTGGTGCAATTAATGTTTTTTCTATCTATATGTTTTTTTTTTCAATGTGACACGTCATAATGACTACATCCTGCCTGATGGTAAGCAGTCGATGCAGTCCAATAAAAAATGAAAGAGCTTTATAACGTGAAATAAGCACGGTATAAAGCGCATCCACTGTGAGCCAGAAGGCTCTGCTGTTCAAATAACATAATTGTATATATATTATTTATTGACATATGCTAGGGGGGTACTATAGGGTATATACATATTACAAACACAATTACACCGGAAAGTAAGTATTAGAAGTCATTCACTTTTTGACTACTGAGCGTTTCAATCAACGTTTGTGGGTACCTACTAAATCTAAATAATTCTACCAACTCCGATCCTAGCAATTTAAACAGGATATAATATTGGTATATTATTCGTATCGGTTACAAAAACTTAATTCTAACATTTTGAACTTAAGTTACAACAAACGAAAAATAATAATATAAAAAATAAAGTGTAACTTAACGTCCGCTGCACCCTGAGGATTATCTATACAAACTTATCTTAAGTATAAAAATTTATGATTAAGTAATAAGAAATTCTCATAAGGACTGTTTTAACTAATTCGGTATACCTACTGGGGCGTCGTCTTTTGTCTTTGATCAAGGTAATGTTACACCCTGTATATGACATTGCCCGATCGTTATATATTCTATGTTGATTAGCCTGCGCATTATATAAAATGTCTCTATTTGTAGGTCAATTCTAGGCAAATGCAGTCCATGTTAACCCTTATGATCCAATATTTTAAGATAGTACATATTTGATGAGTTAGGAAAAAACACAATTACATTGTATCTAAAATACTAGCTGGCCGCGGTTTCATTGCTCAGTACCTCGAGCAATATTTAGTATTATTTTTACATAATAAAACAATATCACAATGTTCACTCTTCAAGAGAAAGGAATACCCGCGCTGACATTATAACTAAAGTTTGTGACAACACATAATAATGCGTTTTAAAAATAATTTGTATTCAAACTTTAATTTTAATTTGTAATATTTAATCGATATTTGGAAACGTAAAGTTTGTACAATGATCAGGTATTTTGTGGTAGCAAAAAAGGTATTTTTGTTATACAAGCATATGCATAGTAGTCGGCACTTAAGTTGAACAACAATGGCGGCTGTCTGTGCAGGTACAATAGTAGACTGAAGAAAGGAAGACACAGTATGCGCGCGAGCGATTCGTCGCCGCGTTGCTATGGTGACAGTGAGACCCAAGCAAACAAAATCCGTGTTCAACTTATGCGCCGAGTGTCTTCTTTTGCATAAAATACAAAATGTTTCGTTTAATGAACTTTGTGATTGAGTCATTAATTACCAAACAATTACAAATTTACTGATAGTAAACATCGTACATTGGTAATTACACATAGAATACACAAACAATGACTTCGGAGGCCCAATTTTGGTCCTTTACAAATGGACCTAAATGCAACCACCAATATTTTCGCCTAAAATCAGTCGATCCACAAGCGCCACGCTGCATTCGTATCACGTATTCGTTCAGGAGGTGCCTCGCTTAGTGCGGATGCGCCGGGTTGTAGGGGGCCTGCTTGAGCGAGGTGGCTTGTTCGTACGACGGCGGCAGGGCTGCAACACAATCACACGGCTTACAATAGCACTCCTATAGTCACTTACATAGTTACATGTCTTCATCATATTCTAGCATTATCCCGGTTGCCCTAGAAGCTCAGGGGCACATGGGGCTGTCTTTGCATTTAAACTTATGTAAGTAGCAGAGAATGCCTTATGTCCCGTCATGTCCTGACTCGGAGGTTAGGAATAAAATGCACATGCACATTGCACACACACGCATTAACTTCCAAGACACTTATAACTTAGAACTAAAAACTAAAAGAATTGTTATAAATATTAAATAGTATGTAAAATAAAATCTATTAAAATTAAAAAGTATCTAAACGTAAAGCTAAAGATAGTTAAATTTAGTGAATTCGCCAGAACTGCGTTACATATAATAAGTTATCAGTTACGTTAGATTTAGAACTTATTTTGTAAATATAGGATGTAATAATAAAGTTATATATCAGGTAGGCTAGTTTATGTTATATTGAAATAATATTGTAGATTAATAATTAAAAAGATAAAATATTGTATTTATTATAAGAATTGGTATGCTATCGCATTAGGTTAAGACACCTGTAATGGTAGCATAAGATTATAAATTAATTATTTAATTTTTAAAAAAAAGATATATATTGATGGCTATGGAAGAGCGGAGGCTCCTACTACAGGCATTTTATGCTTAAAAGGAGTCTCCAAATACTATTAATTGTAAACAGAAACCTTTTGAAGAAAATAAAATATTTTGTATTTGTATTGAATATGTTTGAGGTAGTATGGAAGCACCTGCGAGTGAACTTATTATAGGAAACCGTTCGTCATGGTATGGACGTGTAATGAGATCAAGGATGTGAAGGGAAGAGTAATGAGTTTACGAGACAGAGTGTAAGGAAGAACCACACCCAAGGTGCATCGACAAGTATAGTGGACGAATGTCGCCGGGGGGAGGGGACGAGGCTGACTACAAGAGAGATGGAATGTGAAGGATGAGAGAGAAGCGGGTGGAGGAGTCCAGTAACCAAGGAGATTGGAAGAAAAATACATGCTGCGATGACTCCGAACTAGGAGCAGGGCACAAAAATAACTCGGTGGTAGTGATTAAGAGGAAAGAACTACACAATCGACAAAACATTAGGTACCAGGACAAGTGATTGGACGCCAAGAAGACATGCTGCTCGACCACCACAGTTAAACTGGGAGCAGGGCAGGATGATGATGATGATAACTTGTATAAAGGTCAGACAAGGAGTGAGTGTGAGGAGTGATGATGAAGCACCAAGGACCCCCACTAGGAGCAGGGCTGGAAGATAGTGGTTTGCTGGCTGTTATTATAGGGTATGAACACAAACACAATCAGGAAGTGAGTGTACCGCGAGTGAGTGTGAGTTACCTTGCGTGTTCCAGCCGGGCGGCGGGATCCCATAGAAAGCTATACACCAACACATTGTTATTGTTAGTTACTGTACATTACATCTTACAAGCAATGCCTCTGCATACCCATATTGTTACCCCAACACCAATTACTACTATGTATTCATATACAGTACAGTCGGCCACAAGTCTATTCCTTCGATCATTTTAACACAACATATTATTATGGATACATGTACCTCAAGCGCGGATCCGCCGTTGTGGGCACGATGGGCAAGCCCACAACCCTACCTAATAGATTTTAAATTTAATGCTATATACAATTAGGGTCGCCTTTTCTTAAAACAAGGGCGAAAAACCGGTGACTTGATTACTTTTAATAACTTTTAACACCTTTTAACAACTATTTAAATTTGTAACAGTGTGTTATGAATTCTCGATTACTTATAAATATGTAAATAAATAAATATAAATAATAAATATTCTCTTACAATCACACCAATTATTTAGTTCCAAGATAAGTTTCATTAAGAACTTGTGTTATGGATACTAAACAACGGATAAACATACTTAAATACCCTTTTTTATGTTTAAATACATACTTAATATACATAGGAAAACACCCAGACCAGAACAAATATTCATATTCATGCACACAAAGATTTGTCCTGTGTGGGAATCGAACCCACGACCATTGGAGTGAAGTGCAGGTATTCTGACCTCCACACCAAATTGGATGTCAATACCTATGTATGTGTGTAATGTAGTAGGTACTACTAACCAAAACAGCTATTGCATAACATTAGCCGCATCATCACACCCATAGAGAGTATCAAATTCCGAGATAAGATTCCAGATAAACACCGACACAATATCTACTGTTCTCATATCACGTTCGCTGCGTGTATTAAACAATTGTATTATTATCTCAGTAATCGTAGTCATATGTATCGTTTCAGTAATATGTTTTAGAACAATGTAATGTATGTTTCATTGTGCCCTATTTATTGAACTCACTGCCTGCTCATGTTAAAAACCAGATAAATGAAAAAAATCTTAAACTTAAATTAAAAGTGTACTTTACTGGTTTGTAATTGTCATTTCACACATGGATAACAATAGTGTAGTTGCAGAATTATAGTTATGTCAAATTGATGTTTACTTTGTGTAATTATTGTTATTATTATCACATATATTTATTTAAGTTACACATAATTTATATTTTTTGCAATTGTTATTATTATTATTATTTTTAATTAATGGTGTAATGTATGTTATAGCTGATATCATGAGTATCCGATGTACTGTACAAAACTTACTGTTTTTTTTTTGTACATCGTAATTATTGTATTTGTGTAATGATGTGTAAAATGTAAACATAAATAAAAATAATAAAATAAAAAAATCTGACATCGCAGCCGTCTTTAGTCCCAAATGAAGCAGATCTTACACTATTAGTAGTAGTGTCGTACGTTATAGGCCTTTAAGAGTGCCACCCCCTCTCATCTTACGGGGAGTCGACGAACAGAAATCCCACCATATGTGATGGTGATATAGGTGATTATGGGATTATGGGCAGATACCCCCATTATAATGTAGTCTACAGGGGAGGCTAATGTTCAGCAGTGGACTTTAAAAGGCTGATATAATAACACTATTGGTAGTGCTATACTTGATTCACTTCGCCTTGAGACAAAATGTAAGCAAATAACAAAAAAGGTTTTTTAATGAGTCACCTTTAACTGTAAATTATAAAATTAGCCAAAATAATAAACGAAGTAGCCAAATTTTGATAAAACAATATAAGTTTTAATGTTTGGAATTGAAAGTCAGAATTTATTTATTAAATATTGAATTTAAATGTGCAACATTTCTATATTTCTTTTTGTAAAAATAAACCTTAAAATGTAGCGATTCCCAAAGTTGGAACTTATTATAATACCATTAAATGAAAAGTACGGCTAGTATACACGTTTTACAGCGAAATGTATCATTTTATTGTATGTCGGGTTATATCCGCCATTTTCACTCTCTGTCAACTGTCAGCTTTCTTTGTTTACCCTTTGTAAGACAGCCTACGTGAATAGGGTATAGATGATGATAAAAAATACAATAAAACGTCGTGCAAGCCACTTTCGTGGTCGACTGTATAACTGACTAATCAAATGAAATCTATTGCAGAAATGAATACTAATTAATAGAAATAAATAAACTTTTGTTATCCCGGATACTATTAGAACTACAGTCCCGGGTCTTTGAAGCGGGGCGAGAAACGAGAAATTTGTTACCGTGCTTATTGCTCGGTATGAACTCACTTACTTCGCTGGGCTGCTTTTACTGCTTACCATCAAATTACGGACGCGAATATTGAAATTAGTTATTTAAGGAAAAGACAATAACTTCATGTTAAACACGCTAAAGTATTATTCGAATATGTAATTAAAGAACATTTTTCTTAAATTATCACATCATTTGTGATTCACTCCGCAATCGAATTCAATATACCACGACTAAAGTGTTGAGCATTCCCCAATACACGATGTTATTTGATGGTCTTCCAAAACTCTGACTGTCTGTAGATAATTTCCGTCACAACCATTCATCATTCCAGCATTATCCCGGTCGTCCTAGACTTAAACTTAGGGTCCAGGGTCTGTTCACTGGTCCAGACCAGATTTGGCTGAATTTCAGTTATTAAATGAGGCCAAAGCCGTCTGACCTCCGCAACCCAGAAGGAAACATTATTATATAGTTAAACCAGCTGTCAGTATTAAAACGCAGGCACTGACTTCCTAACGACTGCCATAGAGGTTCATGACAGCCGGGACCAACGGCTTAACGTGCTTTCAGAGGCACGAAGCAAGCTATTTTTATGCAAATAACTTCGAAAAGTTACAGGTGCCAGGGTCGCTTCAAAACAACATAACGAGCAGACAAGTAAGTGCGACAGAGAGATCAAGTATTTTTCGCAATATCGACAAAATTCTATAATTATCTTTAGGCAGGTAAATTTATCAAAAGAATTCACTTTACATAGCTTTTTTGATTATTATCAGATTAGTTAGGTTATTTACTGCAACATAATCAGGACAGCGACCACTATCACTGATTGTCATATATGGCGCAACTGTATAGGTAAGGATTGTTTTATTTCTTCAAGGTGGCACTGAAGCGCGGTGCCGCATAGCTGTTGGAGAGCCTACCGCAGTGTATGGACCACCACTAGTGATGCAACACCGGGGCATCACTAGCGTTGCGTACCCTCAAAAACATTAACGGTATTTTTAAAGAACTCAGCTCGTTCCCCTACCAGGGGTACGCGGCAGAATATAGTCGCAGGAGGACAGTCAACAGCGCTGAGTGTTGTCAAATGTAACACAATTACAATTTTTGACATAATTTCTTATCCTATTGGGCACAGCAAGTGAGGATTATAATATAAGATAATGGTTAGAACCCTTACATCCACCCCGGTTGCCCCAAAGAGGTAGGCAGAAAGGGGGGGCATTCACATAAACATTTTTTGTTTTTTAATTGTTGCATGTAAGTGAATCTTAGCTTCATGATTTTAGTGTATGTATTTGATTTTTTTTTTATATTAAGTTAGACGTTTTCAAGTGCTATGTAATAGTTTATGAAATAAATATAATTGAAATTTAGAATAAGTCACATCATTTACTATTAGATAATCTAGATTATTAAGTTTACATAACATGATAAGATAAGATTTTTAAGCAATAATAATGGATGCCAGTTTCTAAAAATCATACCAATTATTTACTATAAGAACTAGCACGGAAGCGCTCGTATAAAATGCCACACAAACGGTCACCCATCCACGGACTGACCTCTGTAAACTCTGCTGTACTTCGGTGATAGTTTCCGACCACCGAGCACCGCAGAGCTACGAGCGCTTCACATTTAAATTGTTTTTTTAAATATACTAAATTTACACAAAAAATGGTCATTGAAAGCCGCGGACCCTCGACGAGACATTTCACATGTAGATATTTAACATTAATAATTCCAATCAATTAGTGCTCTGTTTACTTTTGGCTGAGTTGACTTACTAGAAACGAACTAAACAAATACTTATCAGGCAAACAGAAAATCTACAGCGAATCATTAGTATTAAGTTGGCTTGACTCATTTCATATAATTAGCGAAATAACTTGAACTAATTTCTGAAACCCTATTATTACTCATATCTTGACGTAGTTTGTTGATATTTTAAGATAATATATAATGGAGTATTACTAACTTCTGCTCAAGTGGAATTTGATATCCTAGCTGGCATTAGGTACTGTCAGCGGTAACCTGTGTGTTAAACTAGGTCTTAGTTTAACTGTGTACCTAATTTCATTGAAATTAGTTAAGTAGAATTTGCGTGGAAGAGTATCTTTCAAATTCAAGTCCGAATTTATACATATTTTTGACGTGACAACGTCTTATAAATTGGTTTGCCGGGTGACACTTCAAGAAACTGCGTTACGCTCCGCTCACGTTATGCGATCACAATGAGAGCGAGTGAGAGGCACGCGTCCCTTCCACTCGGGCATGGTTAGCCCGCCTAAGAGCGAGAGAGACAGACATAATTGTTAATATGAAATTCAGTGCGAGATTCTTTGTATAAATTAATGTTTTAAATATAATTATTTGTATAAATAAATGTTTTAAATTGTTACTATTATTTCATCCTTCTTCCTACTATACGAATGAATATTCACATTAAAATTATTTTACCACTCAAAGTCGTTGTCACGTAAAACTTTCGCCCGTATACCGACTTTACAGGCAACCAATTTTTTAAAAACCAATTTCATGCCCGCAGTAATAAGATGTGTACAAAAGTCGATGGGTTACGTAAGGTCTGTGGCTGACTGTATCTGTATACTTACTTCTTAATTCTTATAATTATGTTTACTCAGAACAATCCTTCACCAAAAACCAAACCAAATATCTTATATATTCATGAAGTACTTCAAGTAACCATCCCAGCAATGTCCCGGCTGTGCCTTACTCTAAGGACCCAGGGTCTGCTCACTGGTCTCACCAGATTTGGCTGAACTTCAGTAATTATACAAAGCGACGGTTGTCTGCCTTCCGCAACCCAGAGGGACACATCGTTCTAGGGTTAAACCAGCTGTCAGGATGTTAGAAGGCACTGACTTCCTAAAAACGACTGCCAAAGATGTTTATGACAGCCGGGCCCAACTGCTTAACGGGCTTTCTGAGGCACGGAGAAAGCGATAATAGATTAAGTATTAGATACTTTATTATACTTTAACATTTTGCATTTAAAATTCTACATAGATATAAAACGGTTTTATTAATTGAAATAAATCTATACTTTGTTTACCTGTTAGGTTAGGCGCGGTGGGCGCGCCTGCGTTGGGGTAGGGCGACGTTGGTAGCCCACCGGGCGACGCGTGTAGCCCGCCCGGGGTCGGCTGGGGGTAGCTTTGTGCCCCACCGGCAGTCGGGTACGGCGCGCCCATCGGGACTACCGGTGGTCCCGATGGGTAAGGATACGGCGACGGTACTATAGCAACAGAAACACATGAGGTAAGTAAATAAGTTCTGTATTGTGCACAGAATTAAGATTACATAGATTTCAATTTCTAAGCTTTGCTGTATTCTGAGGCACTTGTGAACGTTGTGAACCTACTGTAAACTTAGGAGCTTCCCCTGTTTTATGTGAAACATCATTATGACTTCATCCTGGCTAGTGGAAAGCAGTCGATGTAGATTTCACCAGAGCGGGAGCCTTAGGAATAGACGTTAATATCTATAGTTAGTGCTTCATACTAAATTTTCAGGTAATTTTACAAGCTTTCAGCTCCTTATAATAAATGTGTTTTGAACGCTATTAAAAAGATTTGTTGGCAGAGCAATCTTTCACTGAGGATTTCAAATTACATTTGTTAATTTTTAAATACTTGTTCCTCCTCCCGCGTCTATCCGTCCATTTGAGATTAAACTCAAGCATTTTATTTATATTTACTTAATAACTCCGTTTGTCGCACCACTAATTCGATAAACCAGTCATTTTACAGTAACTCATCACAACAGCAATGCGAATTATTATGAACAACCAGATACTGTTTTAAAAGAAAGTTACTAAAGAATAGGACGTCCCGGTCTCAGACAACTATACAGGCTGACTGACGCAAAAATCTTTAAAAAAAAAACAACAACAACTGACAAACTTTGAAAAATTCACAGTCGTAGTAGCTCTTTAAAGTTTATGTCAATTCAACATAGTAATTAATACATCAATTGCTCGAGTTGGCTCGGACACGGGCTTTATAAATATTTACACCAGGCAGCGCCAAGACGAGATAATTATATAATTATATTGCAATAACACAAAAGTTCAAACTTAGAGAGGGAGGAGGCGACTGCATAATACCAGAGTGCAGTACTTGACATTTATACACACTTTAGACATCTTACACAGCGCTATAATACTAAGTATATATATATAACTAGTATATAATTGGCGGGAGAAAAATCTTTAACCTTAAAGAGTTCACGTTTGTCTTTCTCTCTGTTGAGTAAGAAGATATCTTCTACATTCCCGCAGTGAATGGGGGCGTTACTTTTCAAGATGATAGTCAAAAGAGATTTGTTGAGCCAAACTTAAATAAGTAAATTTAGATTTGAATTGGTGTAGGATAGCTCCTCTAATGTACTGGCGGTGCGTCAACTCTGCATCGCGTTCACTGAATTAATAAGCAGCTATACAAATAATACCCAACCATCGTCCGTCGAGCAGTTAAGGCTTCTATTGTCTACTTCAAAGCGCCACGTAGCTCCTCGCTCAGAGGTTCGACCGCTGCAATACCGGCTACCACAGGGACACAATCACATACACCAGCTGTGCCACCATCGGTCGGGCCACGGCCTCCGAACACTTCCACTTCCCAGTGATAGGTGTTCCCTTAGGTGGGGAAGACATCTCCGCTCGCTATATTCTTATGAATGAAAAATGCCAATGTCTCACCAGGATTCGTGGCGGTGACGTACTGCTGTTGTGGGTAGGGGACCACGGTGAGCGTGGGGCCCGACGGCGGCGGCGGCGCGGCTACCGAACAACGCTACGTTCAATTATTCAGAATAAGTAGACTTAAGATATTCACCATCCATGAATCATGTAATGTGATATGCATTAAATGATTCGACCACAGCTTTACTTCGGTGTCGTCATCATCATCATACCAGGGGTCCTACCGCCGAATTCGATGGATTACCGGTAATCCATCTAGATCAAACTTTGTTTACGTTCATTAATCCGTACCGGGGAATGTGCCGACAGCCACCTCTCATTCATGACCTTCAGTCCGTGACAGACCAATAGGTAAATGGAGAACGCCATTTTGTTTCGATTTCCATGAGTTCGGCGGTACGACAGAATCAATTCGAAATCCATTTTGTCTTATAATCGATTGCCATCGAACTCGGCGGTAGGCCCCCTGCCTTATAGTCTACTGCTGAACATTATCCTCCCTAATAGCTTACATTCTACTGGTAGTATTTGCCCTCAATAAGCACGCAGGGCAGGCCAGCCAGTACGCAGGCCATCAACCGGTAACATTTCTATTCCTCGACTGTTACGAATCCTCGTAGGATGAGAGGATGTGGCACTGTTCTAGGTCAGTATCACACGGCCTGGCACGGCCACTACGGTATACTGGCCACCAACTCAGATCAAGTAAAAAAAGGTAGATAGCGCATGTCCATAGATAGCACTGAAGTCACAAAACTCAGCTCATTTGTGTAAATACACGCGCTCACGCACACACATGCGTAAAACTACGCTCATTTCACGTTAGTATCTCCCGTGACGCCGAGTAGTAACTTTGTCAATAAAATGCCGTCCTGTGTAATTAAATGGTGCAAAAACCATACAAAAACGAAGAAAAAGTCTGAAGGAATATCGTTTCACACGTAAGTACACACAAGACTGTCTTTTTTTATGTTTCATAATAATTTGTAGGTTACTCGGAAAAATACTTTTGCGTAATTTAAACTACCATGAGACCGAAAGACTTTTTTAAATTATTTCGTAGATTATACACACATAACACACACGACTAATTTCACACTCACGCACACCCACACCGCATCCACACAGTTAACACACACGCACACACACACACAAACACACACACGCATATTATTTTCTGTTATTTGTTCTTTTCGTAAAAATACATATTTTGTTTCTATGTCCTTAAACACGTCAGCTTGATAGCCACGATACAGGCTGCGCCTAGTGTGGTTGTCACCGAAATGTGTAAATAGATATAAGTGGACTTGAATAAACTTAGTATAATTATTATTATATTGACAAAACAACCCGGGTTGACGCAACCAGAGAGAGAGTGTTGCCAGTACTTGGTATTTCTAACACTCAACAAAAATATGGGTACTAAAATTGGGTGCTTCGGCATGCATAAATAAATTCGTGATAATCATTTTTAATTTTGATTGTAATTGTCCGGAGGTTATGACAAAAAATGCGAATTCATATATATTTTCTATGAAATATTATGATTGGTTTTAGGTTTCCAACGAATATTGTAACAAGAGAGGAATGAGCAGCTGCGGTGCGAGTAAGCCGAAATTAACCTCAGTGGCAGCCATCCTCATCTAGTGTGCTATGCTCAGATCATTTTGAAATTAGTGATATGTACGATACAAAACGTGGACTTCGCTGGATTAATAGAAAGGATAACCGAAAAAGATATTTCTACCGTCTTTAAATTAATTATGCTGCCCATATATTAGGTCGGGGAAAAAGTCTTTTCGCATAACGTAGGTATAAACTTATTATAAAATTTTTTTGACTGTACTATTTGTGTCTGGCTGGTTTTGGTAACATTAAAAAGGTTCCATTATAAAGAAAAGAAAAAAATAAAAAAAAGTTGTTTCCCGCTATTTTTCATTTGTTTTTCTCTCCGTAAAAATGAGTGAATCTAATGAAGAAATTCGATACATTTTAAAATTTTATTATAAAAAAGGCAAAAATGCAACTCAAGCAGTGAAAAAAATTTGTGATGTTTATGGACCTGATGCAGTGTCAGTAAGAGTAGCACAAATTTGGTTCAAACGTTTTCAGTCCGGAAATTTTGATGTTAAAGATGCACCTCGCTCTGGTCGCCCTGTTACGAATAAAATGGACGCCATTTTTGAAAGAGTGGAGCAAGATCGGCATATTAGTAGTTACGATGCAGCTGAAGAACTGGGAATTGACCACAAAACAGTTTTGACCCATTTGAAGAAAGCTGGTTATACAAAAAAGCTCGATATTTGGGTGCCACACGAGCTCACTTAAAGAAACTTAATAAACCGTGTACTCATTTGCGATTCATTATTGAGACGTAATGAAACCGAGCCGTTTTTGAAGAGATTGATAACTGGCGATGAAAAGTGGATCACGTACGACAAGAACGTGCGAAAAAGGTCGTGGTCGAAAGTTGGCCAGGCTTCACAGACTGTGGCCAAACCTGGCCTAACACGAAATGTACTGTATGGTGGGATTGGAAGGGCATTGTTTATTATGAGCTTTTACCGCCCGGCAAAACCATCGATTCTGATCTTTACTGCCAGCAACTGATGAGATTAAAGGAAGCAGTCGAGAAAAAACGGCCGGAATTAATCAACAGGAAGGGTGTGGTCTTTCATCACGATAACGCTAGACCACACACATCTTTAGCCACTCAGCAAAAATTAAGAGAGTTCGACTGGGAGGTCCTAGTGCATCCACCATATAGCCCTGACCTTGCGCCTTCAGATTTTCACCTGTTTCGGTCTCTGCAGAATTCTTTAGGTTCTGTAAGGTTGACCTCAAGAGAGGACTGCCAAAACTATTTGTCCCGTTTTTTTGATCAGAAGTCCCAAAGTTTCTACAGTAACGGGATAATGTCTCTGCCCACAAAATGGCAGAAAGTTATTCAACAAAACGGTACATATATATTGTAAATAAATGTAAATAAACTTTGAAAAAAATGTCTTGACTTTTCATACAAAAATACGAAAAGACTTTTTCCCCAACCTATTATAATATTAAATGTACTACACTCATATTCTTTCTATGTTATCTATCTAATATTTATTTTTGTCCTATTGGTTTTAGATTATTATTTAGTTTATTTTGTCCCTCCCAAATATATTACTTTTTATAAGAAATATACTTTACAAAAGCTGTCTGTTTTTTTCACACTACGATACAGTTTAGAAATAATATTTAAATATAATGGTTAAAGATATTTATTCTCAAAAAGACATATACAGTCACTTGAATGAGAACTTAAATTAACATATAAACAATTATAAATTACATCGTCGTCACTTAAAGATTACGCTTGCCCATCCAATGTATTCAATTGAATAGTTAAGTAAAAGTATCAACAATATGTTGTGAGAGTTTTCGTTTGAATACATTAAACGAGCTTACATTTTTAATGTTCGAGGGTATTTTGTTATAAAGCTGCGCGCCTTCAAAGGTGATCATTTTTTTTCCATAAATATGCCTGGTATATCGCAAAATTCATTTTTTTTATTGCCTTGTGTCTGTTTGTCATTACGTCAAATTATACTATAAGTATTGTAATACTATATTACAATAAATATATTTTAATTAAATTAAAATTCAACTTTATACAGACCTGAAATTTGCAAAACTTGTTAAAAAATATGAATTTTGCGAACTAACATAAATCGCAGATTGACCAAGTTCTAGTGGTTTATTATACTTGTAATATCTGGGGAGATTTTCAAAAAGTGGCAACACTGCAGTCACTCACACATAGTTAAAAATATGGCTTCACTTTGTTATTAGTAATGAGGTATCTACCTTTTTTTACCTGATCTGGGGCCACCAAAGATACTTTTGATTTTGATTAAACTTTGCTTAGGTCTATCTAGAACCTCACCAGAAAGATTTCGCTCGCACGCAATCCTCAGGCAACACTTGCAGATGAACAAGATGATTAAGATGAGCACGTACACCAAGGTCACGATCATGTTGCTCAGACCACACGAGTCCTGCAACACATGAGGGCCCCCGGATAGAGGTTAGCGAGCGTCTCCCAGCTTTGAAAACTGAGGCGTAGGCTGCGTTTCTACCGGAGATGTGCGAGGATGTTTGTTACGAACGAATAGAGTCGCTGTGCTGCGAAGCTAGGTGGGAAATGACGCGATTCCTAGCAACGCATCCTCGCACATCTCTGGTGAAAAGCAGCTTAAGGACTGACATAACATAGCCTCGCCTAACGCGACGTTAGTAACGATAAAGCTGGACATTTCCAATCGAGACTGATTGATCACCGGCAACCGTTGAATGCCGTCGATCATAAAACTAAGGTTTGACATAAGTTCAAAAATGTACCTACCGTCAGTGGCTTTAAAACTTCGCGAATTATTTTTCCTATTAATCCTACGGACTTTTACAATTTTTCCACAACCTATTGGTACAGAAATGTTTTCAAGCACAACATCTTTCCCCCAATCTGCTGGTACCCCTTTTACAACTCCCATTCGGATTATATTAAAATTAGGAATAAATAAATGCCTTATAGCAAAAAAATTTCAAGGCTTCACTTTCTAAGAAAGCATTGGCATCTTCAAATTTATTAAATGAAATACAAAGTTTATTTGTACCTATTTTTTTTAGGCTGCCATTTACAATATTTTTGAAAGAATATTTCTTTGAAAAATGCCCGAAAGCAACTGGGTTATATTTATATTTTCTGAAACTGATTGTTCCTTCTGGATGTGAATTAAAAATGAAGAGATCAGTTGACTCATAATGAGTCCTACCAATATGTAGCGGTGATTGAACAGATGGTTGTGTTGATCCTAGGACTGCAGGTGGCAATGGAGCAAGAAATTCTTCAGATTTTGAAATTTTTTTCTGCTTTATTTTTTTAGTTTATTTCACAATTGCATGAAGATACTGTAGATGTTTTGGTATGTTTCCGCTTCTTTTTATTGCATAACCTGCATTTTTAGTGTGCAAAAACTCTTTTTCGGCTAGATTTTTCATTGACTTGTGAAGCTGAACAATCAGTATCTATGTGTGACCCTTCGGTGTCCATCTCCGATCCATCTTGCCCATGACCAATGGTTATAACATTAGACCCCTGAGGGCCTGAGCCCCCAGGGTCTTCGGGGTCAAACATAAACCCACTAGAAAAAGAAAATAACTCACTAGTTCCAGGAACAATTTACCTATATGTAAAATGAAATAAACAAAAACTAAAAAATAAAACAACAGCACTTCACTTAAAAAAAACGTTATTATAATTTTAAGTTGACCGCGAAGTTTACCCTTTCCCGCGCTTTTTAGAATTCGACTTCGAGTTTCATTTCATCTAGGTATTCTACAATATTTCGGATGCGTTCGTGTTACATTAATTACTCTCGTTTATATTTTCTACATAAATGAAAAAGAAACAGCCACACTGGTAAGTTCTTATAATATTTGCATAAATAAGAGATCTTTCTCGTATTTCAGCCAAATAAATTGAAACATTAGTAATTATTATCAAAAAATATATAAGTAAGCACAATGAATAGGTATTTGTTAATATTGTAAACAAAACAGCGTCAGGAGCTAAGTACAACTTTTCTACCTGGAAGATATCGTCGTCTTAAAAATCAAGAAATGAATTTCGTGATGCGACTTTACAATTATCGGACCACGAAACTTATAAGGCACTAGACACTAAGACACTATCCACTTTAGCTCACAGGAAAACTGAGACTGAACTGACGACAGAATACTAACCCGATTAACTTGTTCAAATATGAATCATCACTAATGAGGTAAATATAAAAATATTCGAGCGTCAAAATCTCGCCCATCGATCAAATGTATTTGAAAATGTAAGTACTGTAGGTACACATAACAAATTGCTTATTCTAACGTCATATTAAGAGAAATTTTATTTCTGAACCACACCTAAAACTTTAAACCGAAAAATATTTAGAACAATATTTAGTATTCGTAATGCCTAACGTCAAACAAGTAAACACCACTATTAAAATAAAGGAAGATGAGTTGACCCTTGTGGATACCACCAAATTTTTGGGTGTTATATTAGATTCTAAGCTGCAGTGGGGCCCACGTATTGGTGAATAAATTGTTGAATAGATTCAGTTCTGCAGCATAACGGATGATTTTCTAGCGTTCGTTACTCACGCATGGGGTGAAGCGATGGACAAGCGTGGCGAATCTTTGGCCGTAAGCCTGGATGTCGCCAAAGCTTTCGATAGAGTATGGCATCGTTCCCTCCTTTACAAGTTGCCTTCGGTATGCCGCACCGTATTGTTATGCGGATGACAGTACGGTAAATGAACGGTACTTGGGACATCCTGCGGCAATGCAAGCCGATATCCTGGTGCAAAGGCAAGACCTGATTGACAAAGTGAACCGGATGCTCGATCGTGTCACCCAGTGGGGATCTGAAAACCTGGTTGAGTTTAATGCCATCAAAACCCAGGATTGTGCATTCTCGTCGAAGGTTACTCCCTTCCTTACTCCTTCCTCTCTTCAGAACGCTCCGTTGCCCATTTCGGCGGATGTCAGCATTCTCGGCATGGACATCGGCCAGGACCTAAATCCGAGATGCTACATCGAGGGTGTTATTTTAACTGCCTCCCGTAAGTTGAGTACACTCAATAAGGTGAGGTGGTTTTTCACTCCCGAGCAGCGCTGTTTGGTGTACAAGACTCAAGTGCGATCAAGTGTAGAGTATTGTTCCCATCTTTAGGACGGTTCTGCTAAATACCTCCTCGAGAACCTCGATGCATTCGACAGACTGCCACGGCGAGCGGTTCGCATTTTCTATACCACTACTCACTGGCTCTCAAGCATGCGGCCCACCTGATGGGAAGTGGTGACCGCAGCCTATAAATAAATATTTCGGACACTTGCACCAATTATTTAGTTCCATGATAAGTATCATTAAGAACTTGTGTTATGGATACTAAATAACGGATATAGATAAATACTTTTTTTTTTGTTAATACATAAGTAATTAATATTCATAGGAAAACACCCAGACCAGAACAGTTTTAAAGGATGCTGAGGTAACAGCCTCACTCGAGGATGTAAATTTTAATGCCTAACATCAAGCATGGGGTAGTTCCATCATTAATAATAATATATATATATGGTTCTGAACTGCCTAAATCTATTATTCACAGTGAACATCTCCTATACGCAGATGACCTTCAAATCTACAAGTCATTCAGACCTGAAGATACAAAGTCTGCTATTAGCGAAATAAATGAAGACTTATTAAACATAGCTGAATGGTCAGAAGAAAATGGCCTTAACTATATTGAATCCATCAAAAACAAAATTTATGGTGCAAGGTACAAAAGCCCAAATTACTAAAATAAAAGGTATGAATCTAAATTTGAAAGTAGAGGATGACTTTATAGAAGAAGTGAAGGAAGCACGAAATCTGGGTGTTTTGTTTGATGGGTGTTTGAGGTTTGAGGGACATATTCAAGAGGTGGTCAGGCAGTGCTACTTTAGACTTAAGGTATTATACCGTGTTCGACAATTTCTGAGTATAGACATACGCATCCAGCTCTGCGAAGCCTTAATTTTATCAAAATTAAATTATGCAGATGCTGTGATGGGAGGTTGCCTTTTGAAACGTAGTAACAAGCTAATTCAACGTGTTTAAAATTCTTGTGCTCGGTTTTGATTCTATATACCTAAAAGAGCATATATAACACCATACTTAAATAAGGGCAATTTGTTGAATATGGAATCAAGGCGTGTCCTACACTTTGCTGGTTTGCTATATAATGTGATTAAAAGTAAACGGCCAGAATATTTATACAATTAACTAAAATTTACACAACGACTTCGTTCTTTGGATCAGCTTATAGTCCCTGCACACCCGCTGAGTGGTGGTCATTTCGTGGTAGTTTTCGATACTGTGCCTCGAAGTGCTGGAACAACATTCCTCCACCAATAAGAAAGCTGTCTAGTGTTCAGTGTTTTAAATATAAATATAGGATGCATCTATTGAGCCTGCAAGTCTGCTATAGTTAAATAAATAAATTAGATTTTATATAATGATGCTATAAGTTAAGGGCAGTGAAGTAACGCAATATCTTATTATTTTTAGTTTGTTTATATGGAGTCATTACCTCATCTTACCGGCATCCGCAGAATACCAGCGTCGTGACAACCTTTGTTGCGACATTATGCTGAGCGGAGGCCTTTTTGGTACTATTTACGATGCTGTTAGCTTTAAGATTTTTTATTTGTATTGTAATTTGTAATGTACCAAATAAACGTTTTTATTATTATTATTCACATATATTTATTTAATTTACACATAATTTATATTTTTTACAATTATTATATAACAAAAAAGAAAAAAATACAATACTGTAAAAAATATAAAAAACGGAGACCGCCGGTTGCGAGGTAACACCCAAACGACTGGCGGCTAGGGCTGCAGAGAGAAACCACCTGACAATGCGCGCCGTATCGAGAAGCACTGCCTTTTGTATCTGACCCTTAACTCAGCTACCTAGCTTGAGTTTCTTAAGATATTGGTCGAAGCTCTTCGCTATCAACCCGTTGACCGTAACCACTATCGGAACAATCGTCGCTGAGTCCACATCCCACATGGCAGAAATCTCGTGGGCCAAGTCCAGATATTTACTTAATTTTTCCTTTTCTGCCTTCACGACATTTTCGTCATGTGGAACTGTGATGTCAACAAAAATTGCCCGGCGCTCTGATCGATCCACCAAAACAATATCAGGCTTATTGGCGAGAATAGTTCTGTCCGTGATGATGGATCGATCCCAGTAGAGCAATGCATTAAAATTTTCAAGAACTGGCACCGGTTCATATCTATAGTATGGCACTTCAGGTCCGACAAGGCCATATCGAAGAAGCAGTTGATGATGGATGATCCTGGCTACAAGGTTATGCCTATGCAAGTTACTCGCCGTTAGCAAGATGCGAACAACCCGAAACCACATGCCTGAGAGATTCTCCGGGCCGATGACATGCCCGACATATATCAATAGTTCCATCTCTCAGTATATACTTTCGGTAATTGTTCGTCTTGATAACTTCGTCCATAATTGCACAGACAAACCCTTCAGTTTCCCCGAAGAGGTCCCCGAAACGTAGCCAGTTAACCGAAGCGGAGAGATCTACATCTGGGCCTGTAAGGGCCTTGTAGAATCGCCCATGGAGCTCCTTGCTTTTCCATGTCTCCTTGCGATCAATATTACTAATAATTTTGGGCTACACCTCCTCGACCTTATTGATTCCTATAATTTATGCATCTTGAATACTGGTTCAGCTACGCGCCTTACAGATCCCAATCAAAACAAAAGTGTGGTAGATCTGTCCATATGCTCACCTAGTTTAGCTTCTTCCTTGTCCTGGAAAATAACCTCTTCTACCTACGGTTGTGACCATTATCCCTTAATTATAATCTTCTCATCCCCAAAACCTAATAGATCTCATGTAACATCTACTCAGAAGAACTCCTCACATTCAAAAATGCCATCTCCTCCCTGGTGGGATTGTGAATGCAGAGGCTATCAAAAAAAGAAAAGCTGCCGAAAAGGTTTATTATAAGAATATGTCTATGCATAATTATGAAGTTTTGTCAAAAAGAAATAAGGATACTAAGAAGTTATTCAAGAATTTAAAAAAATTGTGTTGGCAAAGATTTTGTCGCTCTGTATCCCCAGATACACCTCCCTCTATTGTCTGGCGCAATATAAAAAGATTTAGATCCGCATATAAACACCCCTTTTTCCCAATTCCACCTGCTTTAGCGAATGACTTCTTATATATACTAGCACCAGCTACAGTTCCACAAAAACGAAATATTTACACTTCTCCTTTCTTGCTTAACACTACAGGATCAGAGTTAGGTTCCCTTTTTTCACAAACTGAGCTTAAAGGAGTAATTCACAGAGCCAAGGACACTGCACCCGGAGAAGATGGCATTCCCTACACATTTTTCGATAACATTAGTGTTAAAGGTTTGTGTTATTACTTGGATCTCATAAATACAGTCATCTTGACAGGAAATATACCTCCGCCATGGAAATCTCAAGTAGTGTTGCCCGTATTAAAACCTTCTAAACTACCGTCCGATCCCTCGTCATTCAGCCCCATAGTGTTATCAAAAATTGCTGAAAATATGGTTAAAAATCGCTAAGAATGGTAATTAGAACACAATAGTAATTTTTAAACACTCAATTTGGCTTTAGGAAAGGAAAAAGTACTCTGGGAAATATTAGTATTTTAAACTACTGACATTAGGTTGGCCTTTACGTATAATGGGTCCGTAGTAGCGACATACTTAGACATAAATGCAGCTTATGACAATGTACATTTATCCGTTTTAAAAACAAAATTAGAAGCTCCCTACAATCTTTATTCATTTTAGTAGTTTCATAAACATTAACAAACTTCGCACCGTAGAACATTTTACACAGAAATATAAAATAAAATTCCTTTAGAATGTTCCTTAACTGACCATCATTACATATTTGTATGTGGGCCAAAAATAATAAGGAATGAGTAACACGCAAGATGTATCTGCAAAGAGTTCGAGAAGATTTATTTAATACAATTTGAAACATTGTTGGGATTTTGATAGTCACAAACCGTTTTACTATAACAACTTTTGAAACAAGGTTACATACGGATGTGTTTGAATGGTTTATTGAATTTGGGCTCCGAGCACTTATGAATCTCGATAATCTTCGCTTAAGAAGGCTTTTTAACAACAGTTCGGAGGTCACAGCCACACACAAGACTTAGAAATACATAAAAGTGCTTATGTTAGAAATAATATAATACAATTTATATGCTTATAACTTATATGTTTGCTTAATTTTGAAATTAATTCCAAACTACTCATATTTAAAAAAAATGGTCCAATGTGATAGGTACTTCAGCGTAATTGTAAATAATCTCATCAGTTTGAGTAAATCGTGGGAAATGTAGTTTGTTTTGTATTCATGTATACGATTTTAAAATCAGTCTTACAGCTGACCACAAAAGAAAAATATATTACTTTTTATTTTTGTATCGTGTAGTTCAAATAGAAAGCAAAAATATCGCACTATCAACAAAATTTAAAAAAAAAATGTTTTTCTGATTTCCACTTTATATTTGTGGTTTTTAGATTTAATTTTGTAGTAAACATAACGTAACCAAACAATTGTGCGATAACTATACTCTCAAGTGTAGATCGTCAGTTGAATAGGTACTTTTGAAAGCAATAATAGAAAAGTACTTCTACTTAAAAATGAGCCTCTTATATTCTTAACAATATACAGAACAGTCTTAGTTTCAAATTAATATTCAAGTTGTGACTTCTGCAGTCTCATTAGACAGTTGCCTGGCATCGTTGCCTTCGCCAAAGCGGCAACGTCGCTATTTTTTGAATATTTTATCAATCTAAATAGATGCTAAATCCGAATAATGTTTGAATATTAGTTTGATGAAAAAACCATTTTTAGCATTCCAATTGTTTCTGAATTTAATTTTTTAATACAATAAGAATCTACATAGTGTCTGAAAACAAGTTTACATACTTCATATACTTTATTTATATTTTTTAAACTTGGTAGAAAGTCGTTAAATAACGCTATTTGACACTCTTACTGCTAAACTTTAACATTTTCATTACTATTAGCGATATCAGTGTTAGAAATCACTATTAGTTACACTTATTTTGGTTTTCAATGAAAGAATGCTTAAGCCTCTTTACTCTCAACTTCAATCTTCCATCACAATCATAACAATCGACATTGAACCATCGGCAGACGCTCATTTAGCGACTGATGAATAACTTGATTGTAAAAAACTCAACAATCGTTTTCAATCGGAAGTTTTAATCATAAAAAGTAAATAACAATCGCTCCGACAGTTGCTCAGTAACACAATTGCAAATATATAATATGTTGTATAAACTCAAAAAGCACAAGTGAAGTAACAGAACGATAAATTAGGTAACAAATCTAGCTGTTCCTAAAATTCAGTACAATATATGTACTCTTATCCTAATATTAAGTTGGAATACAACAAAAATATTTCGAAAATCTATTTTAAACAATTATACAACTGTTACAAATTCATTTTTATGGAACAAAAACATCAGGTTTCATGATTTATAATGTTGTATTTACAATACTATATTTTAGTAATAAGAAAAGTCAACCCGCCAAGTGAGAATCAAAATCACTACCTTAGGATAATAGTTCTACTGCTCTTAACACTGAGCTGAAGGAACTCCGACAGACACGCTGAAACTTTCCACTACTTTGTGAATTGAGTTTCAAGCCCTCGTTACTGAATGTCGGGTTGACTTATTCTAGTAAACATTTCATCTTATAATTAATATTAAGTTGTTATTACAGGAATTATTAAATTCCATTATTTAATTACCAGGAATCAGAGTAGGTAAAGGTATTTTACGTCCTTGCGATACGTTATATTAATATGGACATTCCCGCAAGTTTCTTTGAAGATTCGCTTATAAGTTTGGAAACATCGTGCAATCATTACCAACACATAGACAAGCTTCCCTCTGTCCTTGTCATTAAAATCAATATATTTTATTCAAATTCCTGAGAATTCAATTCTTATTTATTTCGAATATTAAACAAATAACAAGAGACCAGTCTTCCTTTAAGCATAAGAATATAAAATACAGCACACAATTGTTTTGTTATTGTTAGTTTTCTTTATTTTTCTTTTTTTGGAATGTTAACATTTTGTGTGTGTGTGTTTATTTGGTGCAATTAATGTTTTTTCTATCTATATGTTTTTTTTTAATGTGACACGTCATAATGACTACATCCTGCCTGATGGTAAGCAGTCGATGCAGTCCAATAAGAAAATGAAAGCGCTTTATAACGTGAAATAAGCACGGTATAAAGCGCATCCACTGTGAGCCAGAAGGCTCTGCTGTTCAAATAATATAATTGTATTTATATTATTTATTGACATATTATACTAGGGGGGTACTATAGGGTATATACATATTACAAACACAATCACACCGGAAAGTAAATATTAGGAGCCATTAACTTTTTGACTACTGAGCGTTTCAATCAACGTTTGTGGGTACCTACTAAATCTAAATAATTCTACCAACTCCGATCCTAGCAATTTAAACAGGATATAATATTGGTATATTATTCGTATCACTTTCTTGTTACAAAAACTTAATTCTAACATTTTGAACTTAAGTTACAACAAAAAGAAAATAGTAATATAAAAAATAAAGTGTAACTTAACGTCCGCTGCACCCTGAGGATTATCTATACAAACTTATCTTTAAGTATAAAAAATAATGATTAAGTAATAAGAAATTCTCATAAGGACTGTTTTAACTAATTCGGAATACCTACTGGGGCGTCGTCTTTTGGCTTTGATCGAGGTAATGTTACACCCTGTATATGACATTGCCCGATCGTTATATTATCTATGTTGATTAGCCTGGGCATTATATAAAATGTCGCTATTTGTAGGTCAATTCTAGGCAAGTCCATGTTAACCCATATGATCCAATATTTTAAGGTAGTACATATTTGATGAGTTCGGAAAAAAACACAATTACATTGTATCTAAAATACTAGCTGGCCGCGGTTTCATTGCTCAGTACCTCGAGCAATTTATTTTTTTATTTTTACATAATAAAACAATATCACAATGTTGTAAATATTCACTGTTCAATAGAAAGGAATACCCGCGCTGATATTATAACTAAAGTTTGTGACAACACATAATAATTCGTTTTAAAAATAATTTGTATTCAAACTTTAATTTTAATTTGTAATATTTAATCGATATTTGGAAACGTAAAGTTTGTACAATGATCAGGTAATTTGTGGTAGCAAAAAAGGTATTTTTGTTATACAAGCATATGTATAGTAATCGGCACTTAAGTTGAACAACAATGGCGGCTGTCTGTGCAGGTACAATCGTAGACTGAAGAAAGGAAGACACAGTATGCGCGCGAGCGATTCGTCGCCGCGTTGCTATGGTGACAGTGAGACCCAAGCAAACAAGGTCCATATTCAACTTATGCGCCGAGTTTCTACTTTTGCATAAAATACAAAATGTTTTTTGTATTTTGTAATTAATTACCAAAAATTACAAATTTACTGGTTGTAAACATCGTACATTGGTAATTACAAATAGAATACACAAACAATGACTTCGGGCCCAATTTTGGTCCTTTACAAATGGACCTAAATGCAACCACCAATATTTTCGCTTATAATCAGTCCATCCACAAGCGCCACGCTGCATTCGTATCACGTATTCGTTCAGGAGGTGCTTCGTTTAGTGAGGATGCGCCGGGTTGTAGGGGGCCTGCTTGAGCGAGGTGGCTTGTTCGTACGACGGCGGCAGGGCTGCAACACAATCACACGGCTTACAATCGCACTCCTATAGTCACTTACATAGTTACATGTCTTCATCATATTCTAGCATTATCCCGGTTGCCCTAGAAGCTCAGGGGCACATGGGGCTGTCTTTGCATTTAAACTTATGTAAGTAGCAGAGAATGCCTTATGTCCCGTCATGTCCTGACTCGGAGGTTAGGAATAAATATGCACATGCACATTGCACATACAGGCATTAACTTCCAAGACACTTATAACTTAGAACTAAAAACTAAAAGAATTGTTATAAATATTAAATAGTATGTAAAATAAAATCTATTAAAATTAAAAAATATCTAAACGTAAAGCTAAAGATAGTTAAATTTAGTGAATTCGCCAGAACTGCGTTACATATAATAAGTTATCAGTTACGTTAGATTTAGAACTTATTTTGTAAATATAGGATGTAATAATAAAGTTATATATCAAGTAGGCTAGTTTATGTTATATTTAAATAATATTGTAGATTGATAATTAAAAAGATAAAATATTGTATTTATTATAAGAATTGCTATGCTATCGCATTAGGTTAAGACACCTGTAATGGTAGCATAAGATTATAAATTAATTAATTAATTAAAAATAAGATATATATTGTTGGCTATGGAAAAGCGGAGGCTTCTACCACATACTATAAATTGTAAATAGAAACCTTTTGAAGATATCAAATATTTTGTATTTGTATTGAATATGTTTGAGGTAGTATGGAAGCACCTGCGAGTGAACTAATTATAGGAAACCGTTCGTCATTGTATGGACGTGTAATAAGATCAAGGATGTGAAGGGAAGAGTAATGAATTTACGAGACAGAGTGTAATGAAGAACCACACCCAAGGTGCATTGACAAGTATAGTGGACGAATGTCGCCGGGGGAGGGGACGAGGCTGAATACAAGAGAGATGGAATGTGAAGGATGATAGAGAAGCGGGTGGAGGAGTCCAGTAACCAAGGAGATTGGAAGAAAAATACATGCTGCGATGACTCCGAACTAGGAGCAGGGCACGAGAATGACTTTGTGGCAGTGGTTCAGAGGAAAGAACTACACAATCGACAACACATTAGGTACCAGGACAAGTGATTGGACGCCAGGGAGACATGCTGCCCCACCACCACAGTTAAACTGGGACCAGGGCAGGATGATGATGATGATGATGGGTCTTAGGCAGCAAAGGCAGGGGGCCCCTCCCGTCTAGCTATAGACCCTCCCAGAAGTCGGCCAGTTACGCAATGGCCGCACAAGGAGGTAGGGGGGGCGCGACACACTGCGCTTCTCTGAGGAGGTCCTCCCGGTTCTGATCCGGGGTACGTTGGCCGCGGGCGGAGTGCCAGAAGCTATAAACCCAGGCATTGGCCCCCTGCCCCTTTTTCAACAGCGGTGGGCGTCGTCGGAAGTTTTTTAGTGGGTAGGACTGCGGTGGTCGTGTCTGAAGCAGTGAGTTCCACACTCCCCTCTCGGTCCCCCCATTGGCCGGGAGACAGTGCGTAAACAGCATTTTTTTACCGACGATAAAAAAAAAAGGATGATGATGATGATAACTTGTATAAATGTCAGAGAACAAGGAGTGAGTGTGAGAAGGAGTGATGACGAATTACCGAGGACCCCCACTAGGAGCAGGGCTGGAAGATAGTGGTTTGCTGGCAGTTATTATAGGGTATGAACACAAACACAATCAGGAAGTGAGTGTAGCGCGAGTGAGTGTGAGTTACCTTGCGTGTTCCAGCCGGGCGGCGGGATCCCATAGAAAGCTACACACCAACACATTGTTATTGTTAGTTGCTGTACATTACTACATCTTACAAGCAATGCCTCTGCATACCCATATTGTTACCCCAACACCAATTACTACTATGTATTCATATACAGTACAGTCGGCCACAAGTCTATTCCTTCGGTCATTTTAACACAACATTTGGATACAAGTATTCTAAACAAACCATGTAGAATACCTCAAGCGCGGTTCCGCCGTTGTGGGCACGATGGGCAAGCCCGCAACCCTACCTAATAGATTTTAAATTTAATGCTATATACAATTAGGGTCGCCTTTTCTTAAAACGAGGGCGAAAAACCGGTGACTTGATTACTTTTAATAACTTTTAACACCTTTTAACAACTATTTAAATTTGTAACAGTGTGTTATTAATTATTATGAATTCTCGATCACTTATAAAATATGTAAATAAATAAATATAAATAATAAATATTCTCTTACAATCACACCAATTATTTAGTTCCAAGATAAGTATCATTAAGAACTTGTGTTATGGATACTAAACAACGGATAAACATACTTAAATACCCTTTTTTATGTTTAAATACATACTTAATATACATAGGAAAACACTCAGACCAGAACAAATATTCATATTCATGCACACAAAGATTTGTCCTGTGTGGGAATCGAACCCACGACCATTGGAGTGAAGTGCAGGTATTCTGACCTCCACACCAAATTGGTTGTCAATACCTATGTATGTGTGTAATGTAGTACCTAAACTAACCAAAACAGCTATTGCATAACATTAGCCGCATCATCACACCCATAGAGAGTATCAAATTCCGAGATAAGATTCCAGATAAACACCAGCACAATATCTACTGTTCTCATATCACGTTCGCTGCGTTATTTTGTACAATTGTATTATTAGCTTAGCTCAGTAATCGTAGTCATATGTATCGTTTCAGACATTTTGTTTTATTTAATTTTCATAATTATTGACTGTTTATTTTTATTGATTGCATTTATATTTCTTGATTCATTTGTTATTGACATTTTTTATTTTGACATTATTAATTCCTCATGATATTGTAATTTAATTTAATTTTAATAATTCCAATAATTATATATGTTTTCTTTTCTGTGACGTGTAATGTTGTATTACCAATAAATGAGTATTTGAGTATTTGAGTAATATGTTTTAGAACAATGTGTCTGACATCGCAGCCGTCTGTACACTTTGTAGTCCCAAATTCAGCAGATCTTATACTATTAGTAGTAGTGTCGTGCGGTATAGGCCTTTAATAGTGCCACCCCCTCTCACCTTACGGGGAGTCGACGAACAGAAATTCCACCATATGTGATGGTGATATAGGTGATTATGGGATTATGGCCAGATACCCCCCATTATAATGTAGTCTACAGGGGAGGCTAATGTTCAGCAGTGGACTTTAGAAGGCTGATATAATAATACTATTGGTAGTACTATACTTGATTCACTTCGCCTTGAGACAAAATGTAAGCAAATAATAAAAAAGGTTTTTTAATGAGTCACTTTTAACTGTAAATTATAAAATTAGCCAAAATGATAAACGATGTAGCCAAATTTTGATAAAACAATATAGGTTTTATTGTTTGGAATTGAAAGTCAGAATTTATTTATTAAATATTGAATTTAAATGTGCAACATTTCTATATTTCTTTTTATAAAAATAAACCTTAAAATGTAGCGATTCCCAAAGTTGGAACTTATTATAATACCATTAAATGAAAAGTACGGCTAGTACACACGTTTTACAGCGAAATGTATCATTTTATTGTATGTCGGGTTATATCCGCCATTTTCACTCTCTGTCAACTGTCAGCTTTCTTTGTTTACCCTTTGTAAGACAGCCTACGTGAATAGGGTATAGATGATGATAAAAAATACAATAAAACGTCGTGCAAGCCACTTTCGTGGTCGACTGTATAACTGACAAATCAAATTAAATCTATTGCAGAAATGAATACTAATTAATAGAAATAAATAAACTTTTGTTATCCCGGATACTATCAGAACTACAGTCCCGGGTCTTTGAAGCGGGGCGAGAAACTTGTTACCGTGCTTATTGCTCGGTATGAACGTACTTCTCTGGGCTGCTTTTACTGCTTACCATCAAATTACGGACGCGAATATTGAAATCAGTTATTTAAGGAAAAGAAAATTACTTCATGTTAAACATTTAAGTATTATTCGAATATGTAATTAAAGAACATTTTTCTTAAATTATCAGATCATTTGTGATTACTCCGCAATCGAATTCAATATACCACGACTAATGTTTTGAGCATTCCTCAATACACGATGTTATTTGATGGTCTTCCAAAACTCTGACTGTCTGTAGATAATTTCCGTCACAACCATTCATCATCCCAGCATTATCCCGGTCGTCCTAGACTTAAACTTAGGGTCCAGGGTCTGTTCACTGGTCCAGACCAGATTTGGCTGAATTTCAGTTATTAAATGAGGCCAAAGCCGTCTGACCTCCGAAACCCAGAAGGAAACATTATTATATAGTTAAACCAGCTGTCAGTATTACAACGCAGGCACTGACTTCCTAACGACTGCCATAGAGGTTCATGACAGCCGGGACTAACGGCTTAACGTGCTTATAGAGGCACGAAGCAAGCTATTTTTATGCAAATAACTTCGAAAAGTTACAGGTGCCAGGTCGCTTCAAAACAACATAACGGGCAGACAAGTACGTGCGACAGATAGATCAAGTGTTTTTCGCAATATCGACAAATTCTATAATTATCTTTAGGCAGGTAAATTTATCAAAAGAATTCACTATACATAGCTTTTTGATTCCTATCAGATTAGTTAGGTTATTTACTGCAACATAATCAGGACAGCGACCACTATCACTGATTGTCATATATGGCGCAACTGTATAGGTAAGGATTGTTTTATTTCCACAAGGTGGCACTCAAGCGCGGTGCCGCATACCTGATGGAGAGCCTACCGCAGTGTATGGACCACCACTAGTGATGCAACACCGGGGCATCACTAGCGTTGCGTACCCTCAAAAACATTAACGGTATTTTGAAGAACTCAGCTCGTCCCCCTACCAGGGGTACGCGGCTGAAAGTAGTCACAGGAGGACAGTCAACAGCGCTGAGTGTTGTCAAATGTAACACAATTACAATTTTTGACATAATTTCGTATCCTATTGGGCACAGCAAGTGAGGATTATAATATAAGATAATGGTTAGAACCCTTACATCCACCCCGGTTGCCCCAAAGGGGTAGGCAGAGGGGGGGGGCATCTCATTTTAACATAAACATTTTTTGTTCTTTAATCGTTGCATGTAAGTGAATCTTAGCTTCGTGATTTTAGTGTATTTGATTGCTTTTTTTATATTAAGTTTGACGTTTTCAAGTGCTATGTAATCATACATAAAAATCATACCAATTATTTACTATAAGAACTAGTGTTATGAATACTACATAGCTGATAAACATACATACACATTTAAATTCATCATCATCATCATCTCAGCCCATTAACGTCCCACTACTGAGCACGAGCCTCCTCTCACATACCAAGCTGCGAGGGTATTGGGTCGTACTCCACCACGCGGACCCAGTGCGGAATGGCGGAGGCAGGTGTATGGCGTCCTGCTGTTAGAATTTTTTAAGCCGCCCATTAGGCTTCTAACATGGCTTAACGACTACCACATTTAGTGATAACCGGGACCAACGGCTTAACGTGCCTTCCGAAGCACGGAAGCGCTCGTATAAAATGCCACACAAACGGTCACCCATCCACGGACTGACCTCTGTAAACTCTGCTGTACTTCGGTGATTTTTTCCGACCACCGAGCACCGCAGAGCTACGAGCGCTTCACATTTAAATTGTTTTTTTAAATATACTAAATTTACACAAAAAATGGTCATTGAAAGCCGCGGCCCCTCGACGAGACATTTCACATGTAGATAATTAACATTATTAATTCCAATCAGTTAGTGCTCTGTTTACTTTTGGCTGGGTTGACTTACTGGAAACGAACTAAACAAATATCAGGCAAACAGAAAATCTACAGCGAATCATTAGTATTAAGTTAGCTTGACTCATTTCATATAATTAGCGAAATAACTTTAACTAATTTCTGTAACCCTATTATTATTATTACTCATATCTTGACGTAGTTTGTTGATATTTTAAGATATAATGGAGTATTACTAACTTCTGCTCAAGTGAAATTTGATATCCTGGCTGGCATTAGGTACTGTCAGCGGTAGCCTATGTGTTAAACTAGGTCTTAGTTTAACTGTGTACCTAATTTCATTGAAATTTCATTGAAAGAGTAACACCCATCTTTAAAATTCAAGTCCGAATTTACACATTTTTTTAAAAATCAATTTTATGCCCGCAATAACAAGATGTGTACAAAAGTCGATGGTTACGTAAGGTCTGTGGCTGACTGTATCTGTATACTTACTTCTTAATCCTTATAATTATGTTTACTCAGAACAATCCTTCACCAAAAACGAAACCAAATATCTTATATATTCATGAAGTACTTCAAGTAACCATCCCAGCAACGTCCCGGCTGTGCCTTACTCTAAGGACCCAGGGTCTGCTCACTGGTCTCACCAGATTTGGCTGAACTTCAGTAATTATACAAAGCGACGGTTGTCTGCCTTCCGCAACCCAGAGGGACACATCGTTCTAGGGTTAAACCAGCTGTCAGGATGTTAGAAGGCACTGACTTCCTAAAAACGACTGCCAAAGATGTTTATGACAGCCGGGCCCAACTGCTTAACGGGCTTTCTGAGGCACGAAGCAAGCAATAATAGATTAAGTGTTAGGTACTTTTTATACTTTAACATTTTGCATTTACAATTCTATATAGTTAAAAAACGGTTTTGTTAATTGAAAAAATCTTTACTTTGTTTACCTGTTAGGTTAGGCGCGGTGGGCGCGCCTGCGTTGGGATAGGGCGACGTTGGTAGCCCACCGGGCGACGCGTGTAGCCCGCCCGGGGTCGGCTGGGGGTAGCTCTGTGCCCCACCGGCAGTCGGGTACGGCGCGCCCATCGGGACTACCGGTGGTCCCGATGGGTAAGGATACGGCGACGGTACTACAGCAACAGAAACACATGAGGTAAGTAAATAAGTTCTGTATTGTGTACAGAATTAAGATTACATAGATTTCAATTTCTAAGCTTTGCTGTATTCTGAGGCACTTGTGAACGTTACTGTAAACTTAGGAGCTTTCCCTGTTTTATGTGAAACATCATTATGACTTCATCCTGGCTAGTGGAAAGCAGTCGATGTAGATTTCACTAGAGCGGGAGCCTTAGGAATAGACGTTAATATCCATAGTTAGTGCTTCATACAAAATTTTTAGGCACTTATAATAAATGTGTTTTGAATGCTATTAAAAAGATTTGTTGGCAGAGCAAGCTTTCACTGAGGATTTCAACTTATATTTGTTAATTTTTAAATACTTATGTAATCATATGACCATATATTCTTTACTATATACCAATTGTTCCTCCTCCCGCGTCTATCTGTCCATTTGAGATTAAACTCAAGCATTTTATTTATATTTACTTAATAACTCCGTTTGTCGCACCACTAATTCGATAAACCAGTCATTTTACAGTAACTCATCACAACACCCCGTGTGGACATTCACTAAGGGAAAAGTTTAAAGAAATTGGTATTTTGACAGTGACCGGTCAATTTATTTATAAAAACCTGGTATATATGTACATAAGAATACTGATCAATTTAGTAAGAAAAGCTGTATACATAACCTAAACACAAATACACCAAAAAACAAACATAAATTAGTTGTACCTGCCACTAGGCTCAAAAGAAAAACCAATATATTAAAGGTCAATGTGTGCGATTCTATAATAAAATCCCAATTTATGCAATTGAGCATAAATTAAATTGAGATTAAATTAACAATAAAACACAAGCTGTCTTCAAAAGAATACTATTCTATACAAGACTATATGGCAGATAAAAATGCTTCGGATTAAACTGCCGTTTCATACAGGCTATTCTAATAGGAATGACTTAAAACATGAATATTATAATTGTTATATTATATTGCATTGTATAGCTTCACAGACAAATGTAATTCAAGTACTCTAAACCAATGAATATATTTAAAAGAGCATAGCCTGTGAGTTTCTTGCCAGTTCTTCTTACAGAGCGGTGGCTCGGAACTGGCACTTAGATTCACTTGCACTTAATTATTTTTTGTTTTTAAATTGTTTTGTTGTATGTAAGTGAATCTAAGCTTCGTGATTTAATGTAATAATATTTCGATTGTTTTTTTTTCAATTTTTATTATGACGTTTTCAATTACTATGTATAATAGTTTATGAAATAAATATTTTTTTTCTTTTTAACAGCAATACGAGTTATTATGAACAACCAGATACTGTTTGCTTGGGGCGTCCGCTGTCATAAAAGATAGTTAAATAATAGGACGTCCCGGTCTCAGACAACTATACAGGCTGACTGACGAAACCCCCGGTTAGAGACACTAAAAGACTGTCAAATCTTAAAAAAAAAGAGCAACAACTGACTAATTTTGAAAAATTCACATTTTCCCGGTCACACGAGTACTCGGGTGTCAGGCGTAGTAGGTCTTCAAAGTTTATGTCAATTCAACATAGTAATTAAAACATCAAAATGCTCGAGTTGGCTCGGACACTTGACTTTATAAATATTTGTACCAGCGCCAAGACGAGATATATAATTATGTTGCAATAACACAAACGTTCTAACTTAAAGAGGAAGGAGGCGACTGCATAATACCAGAGTGCAGTATTTGACATTTATACACACTTTAGACATCTCACCGACCGTTTCCAAACTCTGACCATTCAATTCTATATTGGTTTCAATATCTCTTACATTGGGTAGTGAAAAATTAACACATTTAGTTTTTTTAGCATTCCACTGAAGATTATTAACAGTAAACCAGTGAAGAAAATCCGAAAGTGCGCTATTTACATCGTGACAATTATTTTTGTTTCTGTTGGTTTTAAATATTATTGATGTGTGATCCGCAAATAACACCATTTCACAATTTCTACTAATAAAGAAAGAAAGATCATTTATGTACACCAAAAACAAAAAAGGACCTAAGATTGAGCCTTGAGGAACTCCCATCTGTATACACGAACCAGATGATTTAGCGCCATATCTACTTTTTGAAATCTAGATGTAAGATATGAAACTATCAACTTCTAAGCCAAATCACACACGCCATAGAAATTAAGCTTAAGAATAATGGTACTGTGATCAACGCAGTCAAAAGCCTTGGATAAGTCACAAAACACTCCTATGGCGTTTTGCGACCTCTCCCAGGCATCATAAATATGCTGTAGTAAGTACAAGCATCAGCTATAGAACGACCCTTCATGAAACCGTATTGTTGACTGTGCAAAAGTTCATTAAAATTAAGTAATATAAAAGTATGCAGATAACTGATCTAAGATAATTTTTTCAAAAACTTTACTTAAAGTTGGCAAAATTGAAATTGGTCTATAGTTACTTTTATCCTCCTTTGAGCCAGCCTTAAACAGAGGTATATAATCTCGTATATAAAAATAATAGAGTCGCTATATAAACAATACCCAACCATCATCCGTCGATCAGTTAAGGCTTCTTGTACTTCAAAGCGCCACGTAGCTCCTCACTCAGACCACTGCAGATGTCGCCTTCGAAGTAGCAGTACCGGCTACGACAGGGAGAGGTTAGTCAGCTCAAGTCTGACATACACCAGCTGTGCCACCATCGGTTGGGCCACGGCCTTCGAACACTTCCACTTCCCAGTGATAGGTTTTCCCTTAGGTGGGGAAGACATCTCCGCTTCCTATATTCTTATGAATGAAAAAAGCCAATGTGTGTCTCACCTGGATACGTGGCGGTGACGTACTGCTGTTGTGGGTAGGGGACCACGGTGAGCGTGGGGCCCGGCGGCGGCGGCGACGCGGCTACCGAACAACGCTACGTTCAATTATTCAGGCTAGGGTTTTCATAAAGGCGTAAAACGGTTACAAACGGTTTCAAATCGTCGGCAAACAGTGGTGATCCAATTACCATTGCAAGCGGCCATAGCCTGCGGTGACCACTTTTCATCAGGTCGAACACATATTAGAATGCCACTTTATGGTATAAAACATTTTGGCATGTACCTGGGCCTGTCGGCTTATAGTGTCCTCCGAAACATGGACCGCGCTGAACATCAAAAAACAGTAAGCTCTCGCTATAATAAGAATACGTGAAGAGCTCGTAGCTCGGATTAGATCACCGAGGTGAGGCAGACTTCAAGGAGGCCAGTCCTTGGACTGGTGAAGGTTTGTGTGGCATTCACTATCGAGCACTTCTGTGCTTGGGAAGGCACGTTAAGCGGTTGGTTTCGGCCTCCGCTAATCCGCACTGGGTCCGTATAGTGGAGTCTGGCGAAACCCCTCACCTTGGTTGATGAGAAGAGGCTCGTGCTTAGAAGTGAGACGTTAATGGGCTGAGATGCTGAAACAGTAATCCTTACAAGGGCTGACCGCTGCCAAATGGGGCCTTGAAGATAACGTCTACCTTATATAGCCATAACGGGGACCAGTGTCTTGACGTGTCTTTAAAAGCACGGCAGCGTTCGCAGTTAAAAATCACACAAATCATCTACGGATTTTTAAGCTTTAAAAGGTTCTTAGTTGGCCTTCCTTAACTGCTATGCCCCTGCAGGGCGTCACAAGTAGACTTGAGATATTCACCATCCATGTATCATGTAAGGTGATATGCATTACATGATTCGACCTCTGTGAACTCAGCTTTGCTTCGGTGTCATCATCATCATCACACCAGCCTAATAGTCTACTGCTGAACATTATCCTCCCTAAAAGTTTACATTCTACTGGTAGTATTTGCCCTCAATAAGCACGCTGGGCAGGCCAGCCAGTACGCAGGCCATCAACCGGTAACATTTCTATTCCTCGACTGTTACCGACTCCTCGTAGGATGAGAGGATGTGGCACTGTTCTAGGTCAGTATCACACGGCCTGGCACGGCCACTACGGTGTACTGGCTACCAAAGATACTTTTGATTTTGATTGAATGCTCATAACTTTTCTTAGGTCTATCTAGAACCTCACCAGAAAGAACTTGCCCGCGCGTCCTCCTTTGGCAACACTTGCAGATGAGCACGATGACGACGACGAGCCCGAGCACGGCCAGCACGATGGTCACGATACCCATGTTGCTTAGACCACGCGAGTTCTGCAACACAGGAGGGCCACCGGATAGAGGTTAGCGAGCGTCTCCTAGTTTTGAAAACTGAGGCGTAGGCTGCGTTTCTACCGGAGATATATTAAGAACGAATAGAGTCGCTGTGCTGCGAAGCTAGGTGGGAAATGACGCGATTCCTAGCAACGCATCCTCGCACATCTCTGGTGAAAAGCAGATTAAGGACTGACATAACATAGCCTCGCCTAAAGCGACGTTAGTAACGATAAAGCTGGACATTTACAATCGAAATCGATTGATCACCGGTAACCGTTGAATGCCGTCAATCATAAAACTAAGTTTTGACATAGGTTCAAAAATGTACCTACCGTCAGTGGCTTTGAACCTTCGCGAATTCGAAATTAGCATCAGTCCCACCGAGTTTTAGAAGGAGGAATGGCTAATACCCCCTAAAGCTGGCTTTATATTACTGGCTTTGTCCTGTTCACAATTTTGTCCCGCCTTTGCAGTCGGTCACATTGTAAATGACGCGCGTTTTCGGCGCCATCATTGCTGGTATGTTACGAGGTGGGGTTAGAAGATTGGGTTCGACTCTTGTTTGAAGCACGTATACGTGTGACATGTCATTTCATCTGCGCGTTAAAAATAAGCCTTATGATCACGCCCTAAGCAAGAAAACATGACAGAAGATGCCTACACAAGTATCACTGAGTACAAATGTTTTGCTGCTAAACAGTAACCATTAATGCGATAATGAGTTCCGGTACTGAGTGTATGACTGTTTACTGCTGATATATCAGCGCAATTTCAAAAGAGATATTTAACAAATAGCAGATAGGGGCAGGCTTATTATATATATATATATATGTAAATTTTTGATTGTTAGTAACGTCAGAGGTCACATGCAACACCACTTGTCCGGTAGATGTAAAATTTGTACGGGTGTGCGATCCCGGCTTCTCGAGCTATTACCTACTAAGCAAGTGATGAATTAAAAATATCTTTGTAACAATTCCCGCGCTACTATAATTTCCCGAAAAATCGAGAAACTATTCAACACGACACGTGTTTCGCCCTTACACAGGACATCTTCAGGTAAGATAGGAGCCTCAGAACAACGATGTCTTCACGACCAACGCTGAAACGAGAGTGAGCAGCTGAGCGTATTCGAGCGTATTTATACCCTTACCCATTTCCGCCATCAACGTCCGCCACGTCATCGCGGTCTGAGTCAGAGTGACCGTTATGAAATTTTTGAACCATACGTAATAGAGGTGATCTAGAGAACGTGTTTTGTTCGTTCAGCAGTAGATTTTTATCATTGTGTTTAATTATTTCTAGATTTTCCAATACACACAACCGTAGACCTTTTTATGTATATGTAAAATTTCAAAATTATGATTATTACTCAAGGTGTGCCCAGAGTCGATAAGGTGTTTGGCAAAATGAGATTTGTCTGGACAATTATGCCTATAAGCAGCTATATGCTCCTTATACCTGGTTTCAAAGTTCCGTCCAGTTTGCCCTATATAGACACTGTGACAAACCTCACAAGTTAATTTATATATACCCGATTTTTTACTATTTTCTATGCGATCCTTTCCGTTACAAAGACGACTAAGTGAGTTTTTAGTTTTGAACGCTGTATATATTTCATTTTTCTTAAGCAGTTTTGAAATCTGTCTACTAACCGAGCCCATATACGTTAAACTGCCTGTATATTTATTAATCTTGTCGCTTTCTAAAGCACACAACATCGATCTTACAATACTCTGTTGTTTACTTTTAATCAAATTATCAACCAAAGTAGTATCACATCCATTACTAATTGCTAACTGATAAATTGTGTTCAATTCTTTATCATAGTTAGTGGACGACATAGGTATGGTCATTAAACGATGAATGTAACTTCTAAACGCTGCTAATTTATGTTGGATGGGATGGCACGAGGATGCTGGAATAGTAGTGTCGGTATAAGTTGGTTTTCTGAATATTTGAAAATCGTGTTTATTTCCGACTCTTGAAATTAATCGCTTTCCGAGACGGTAGTATCCTAATTCCTTACTCCTACCCAGTTTTCCGGCATTTCCCTTTCCGGTTCCTTCATCCTTGCCCTCCCGAATCCAATCCAAGGTCTGTCGGGAGTGACAAATAATTTCCTAGCTTCTCGTGGGAACGCAATGAGTTACAAAAATAACCAACATGGCGGCGACGAGGTTCGCAACTCGTCACGTCTCGTTACCCATGGGGGCGAAAAGTAGATCGCAGAGAGCCAGTTTGCTACGTTGAATGTTAGAGGGGGAATCGATGGTAAGTTTGATGAAGTATATCAGATTATGGATGCAAGACATTTGGATGTGTTATGTGTCACTGAGACAAAGCGGAAAGGATGTGGAACCACTCAGCACGATCCCTATACAGGATATTAGTCTGGAGTATCCAGAACCAAACGAGGCTGTCAGGGAGTTGGTCTTCTCCTTTCTGCGAGAGTGGATGAGTGTGTAATTGAGTATGAATGTGTGAGTCCCAGACTTCTCTGGATTAGGCTAAAAATTGGACTCACTCGAATCTTTCTCCTAGGTGTACATGCACCAACCAAGGTGGGTTTAGGTGGGTCTACCATGACTACTAACAAGAATTGTGAAAGGTATACTTATATGGTTTGGTCATGTTGAGAGGATGAATGAAAGTAGATTAACGAAAGTGATTGGGTTCTGTAAGATATTTGGGTTTTTCGGACACAAAGTGTAAAAAATCAACCAGAACAGTTACTCATTTTGCGTACGCTGCCTGAACTATAAGAGATAGAACCACAAAATGTACATATTAATTGTAGATCTTATCAATATCTACTAAAAAGTCCGCGACACACTATACCTATCTATGTCAAGTGAGGCACAACAACCAGTTTTTGATTTAAAAATCTTAATTTTTTTTTGAACTACATTCAAACGCATTTATTTTACTTATGATATTAATCCTTATCAAAATTGGACGTTTGGTTTTGAAGTTATGGCGAAATATTATTACGATTTCTGCTGCACGGCGCCCTATCACGGGTCGGGGCTCCTGACCATCAGTTTATTTTGTTGCCTGAAAATAATTTAATGTCAAATGTTGTATAGAGAGAAGCTACAATCCTACAATAATCGCTTTAGTTTTCTATCCAAAACAACGGGTTGCACTCTGGGACTTACGGTAGGAGTGAAAACTTAGTATTCAATTAAAATATATTTATAAAGAATTAAATTTAAGTATTTTCATCATTAACCACTTTAACATCCATATAAAGACAATCTATGCAGCCTGCGGATAATGACTGCGTCTTCGATGTTAGTGTCGGTGTCTGTGAATTGATCTGGGAATCATTTTGCTAACCGTCTGTCCTGGGTAGGCATTTTGCAGCGGTAACCGACATCCACGCGGGCGAAGCCGCGGGCGACTGCTAGTCAGTCATATAATTTTTGGGCAATATGTAATGTTAGGCTTTTACAAGCTGGGTGACATTTTTAGTTGGAAGACCGCCCTAACATGACCATGAGTAAAAATAGTGATAGACATAATTTTAACTTAACAACTAAGAATAAACTGGCTATGCCCAAGTATAGGCTCCATAAAGTTACAAATTCTTTTGCAGGGAACAGTATTCGCATGTACAATACACTGCCAGATGATGTGGCAAATTTATCTATAACTAAATTTAAAAAAAATTACATAAAGAGTAAATTGTGCCAGAAGACTTATTATAGTGTGAAAGATTTTATGAACGACAAGTCTGCCTGAAAGTGACATGAATTGCTCCTTTCTGTCTTTCTTAAGACTAGATGAGATATGATCTTTAGATATTAGATTTTGTTAGTTTTTCATCATCATCATCACAGCCCATTAACGTCCCACTACTGAGCACGAGCCTCCTCTCACATATCAAGGTGTGAGGGTATTAGGTCATATTCCACCACGCTGATCCAGTGCGGATTGGCGAAGGCAGGTGCATGGCGTCCTGCTGTTAGAATTATTCAAGCCGCCCATTAGGCCTCTAACATGGCTTAACGACTACCACATTTAGTGATAACCGGGACCAACGGCTTAACGTGCCTTCCGAAGCACGGAAGCGCTCGATATCAAATGCCACACAAACGGTCACCCATCCAAGAACTGACCTTTGTAAAATCTGCTGTACTTCGGTGATCGTTTCCGACCACCGAGCACCGCAGAGCTACGAGCGCTTCAGTTATTTTTATTATTATTATTATTACTTGTTAGTTTTTAGAACAGTGGTAATCTTAATAATTTATTTCTTTAAATGTATTAGATCTTAAGACATAATTTGAAAAAAGCCGAGATGAGTTTCTTAAGGCATTCTTCTTAATCTCGTTGCCTTTTGGAAGCCTCGTTAGAGTCATCGACAGACTGTCTGACTGACGAACAATCCCCTCCCTCCTTTAGAATCACGACAAGCTGACTGACAGATACAGACTGACAAATCTTGAGAAAACCACAACAGACAAATAAACTGACAAATTCTGACAAAGAACCCATTTGCTTTTACTCCTTTATTATGGTACTGCTCATATTTCTTTCATTGTTGTTTAAAAATATGTGGAATTTCCATTTTGTGTAAATGTTTGACGAATCCAAATGATCATGTTGATCTTAAAGACAATAAAGTATATTTTATTTATTTTATTTTGACCGCCCTTTTAATGTGACACGTTATAGTGACCACATCCGATCTTCATGCTTTGGTAATTAAACTCTTATTTGTGCCCCACATATTACAAGACTAGATTGGCTTTAAATTTAATTTTTCTCTCAATATTGTAATCTGTAGTTTTTAAGTTTCTTGGCCAATAAAGAGTACATCTATCTATCTACAAGACATGTTTAGGTAAAAATTACAGTTGTTGTAGTAATTTTACATTGAACGGTAATGGCAGTGTGGTTGTATAGTGGTAGGACACAAGTTCAAAACTTTGTAGTTTTGGAACATATAAATATTTACTGAAAATACTTGATTTTGGACACATGCAAATTTTTTATTGTCAGTAAAAATTAAGTGTAAAGTGCATCCAAATAATATCTGCCTTCAAATAACGAGTGGTAAAGGTGGGAAGCTTTATACAAAAGGAAAATATAATTTCTTTTTTGTAAATAGATAATAAATTTAATTAGTGGTTATATAAATAAAACTAGCAAGTTTCTGTAATTTGAATCAGAAGGGAAGTACAGATTATATCATATAGATAAAACCTCAATCTACTTTATGACACACAATAATGCCTGTTATCGGGATAGCACACACCAGGAGATAAACATGCTGTGACTATATTTAACAACTACATATTTGGAAATGTCATTCATTTTAACCATCTTGCCTGTCTGTACTCTTACTTACAGGGAAAAAAGATTTTTATGTATAAGGAATATTGTTAGTACTAGTAGTAGTAGGTAGTATCAAATTTCTAAATCATTTATTCATAGTTGGCTTCACTTCAAAGTACTTGTGAATGTCACTTAAATGTAAGAGTGCCACTTTACTAGAGTAGGAGCCTGCTCACTAATCACTAATGCATACTATAATTTGACAAAAATATTAATATTCAGGCCCATTTGTGATAGGAATATGTGTAATACCTAGATCCTTGCCTCATAGATGCTTTTGGTGTAACTAATCAATAGATTTGGAAAGTTAATTAATCATAATATTTTATCCATTATTCTCAATATCAGGGTATAATTTTACTTTGTTTATACTCTGATTAGCACAGAACCATATATTGACTCACCAAATGTGTACGACTGAAGGCTTTATCAGCAAGGTTATATTACTTTTTAAAACAAGATACAGCATTATGTTAGTGAAAGCACTTCTATTACAGAAATATATTTATCTACTTTTGTATGCATATAATTTTTGCCGACAATTTCGATCAAAATGTAGGAGATCTTTAACATACTTCTCATGATTTTATATTTGTTCCTGCTTCCCACTATTGTTGTATGAAATGTTTCAGAAAAAAGAAAAAAAAGCAAGTTCGCAACACATTTTGGAGCTAAGAGAATTAATAAAAACATTGTTTGTAAAATGAATGAAAAACAAACAGCCACACTGGTTAGTTCTTATAATATTTGCACGAATAAGAGATCTTTATCGTATTTTCAGCCAAATACATTGAAATATTAGTAATTATTATCAAAAAATACATAAGTAAGCACAATGGATAAGTATTTGTTAATATTGTTAACAACACAACGTCAGGAGCTAAGTATAACTTTTCTACCTGGAACATATCGTCGTCATCAAAATCAGGAAAATGAATTTCGTGATGCATTTTTACAATTATCGGACCACCAAACTTATAAGGCACTAGACACTATCCACAGAAAAACTGAGACTGAACTGACGAGAGAATAATAACTCGTTTAACTTGTTCAAATAATAATATGAATCATCACTGATGAGGTAAATCCCACAATAAAAATCCGAGCATCATCAACTCGCCCATCGATCAAATGTATTTGAAAATGTATGTAATGTAACAAATTGCTTATTCTAACAACGTCAAATTAGGAGAAATTTAATAAATAAATACACACCTAAAACTTTAAACTGAAAAATATTTAGAACAATAATACAACAATCACTAACTCAACTTGTTGACTGACATAAGCAGCTGACTTTAGGGTATTTTTTGTAAATTTATACCGGAAGAGGGGGAGGTATCTCCATATAGGCTAAGGTTAGTAACCATGCGGTCTCATAATTAATGATTTCAAAATGAAACAAATATTAACATGTGATGGATTTAAAATATCTTTGTACCATTTCCCGCGCAACTTCAATTTTACGAAAAATCGAGATACTATTTTAAATCAATATATTATTTAAAATATTAACAACCGATTTGTTCACAATTTCGACAATAATTTTATAGACATAGTAAAAAATATAATTTTCACGTCTGCCAAGAGATATAATGTGGCCTCTATTATTTTTTTTGATTTACTTTGGTAACAAAATGCATTAACACACTGTCTGCCAAAGGGAGACCGAGAGAGATGTGTGGGACTCACTACCGGCAGACACGACCACCAGCAGTGTATTACTAAAAAATCTTCCGACGACGCCCGCCGCTTGTTTTGAAAGAGGCGGGGGGCCAGTACCTGGGTTGCAGCTCTGACACCCCGCCCGCGGCCAACGTCCCCCGGACCAATACCGGAAGGACCTCCACAGAGAGACGCAGTGGACGCGACCCTCCTATCTTCTTGTGCGACCATAGCGTGTGTGGCCGATTTCTCGGAGGGTCCATGGTTAGACAGCAGGGGCCCCCTGCCCCGCTGCCTAAGACCCTCCTGGCGCTGCTTGACGGGGCCTCCTGGCCCGCCCGCTGCGTTCTCCACAGGTCCCTCTTAGTTTCCCCCCCGGTAGTCAGTACTAAGAGCACCCAGAGTCGCCAATCTCTGAGTGTTACCTTTTCCCTAGCGCCCTACCGGGAGGTACTCAGCCCCCCCCACCACGACATGGTGGAGACCAGTCGGGGGCGGGAGGGATATTATGTGGCCTAGGCTAACTAATAATCAATTATAGATGCGTTACTCTAGAGGTTCAATCATTAATGTAATTAACACATATAAGAATGATTATGAATACTACAGAACAATAATTTTATCTCTACGATACTTGAACCAAATAAAACAAAGCTAGAAACCGAGAATGAGCGGAGGATGCTCGGTATATTGAGGCACAGACTAATGTCATTGACCAAATTGCCTATTTCTCATTTTCTTTGCTCTGTAGTCCTATAAAAGTGTGTGATTTATCACTCTATACCCAGATCCGATTTTATACCCAGCTTTACGCAACCCCTTTATGCAACCCCGTGCACCACGGATTTGCCATCACTCGCTATCATATGAGATTGTTTTTATGTGTATGATTGTTGATGTATGATTAATTATTATACTACTTGACACTGTCTATTCCATACAAAAACAGAGGAAATGTCAGTCTAGGGATGTGACCTCGATCGGAAAAAATCAACTTTTAAATAACTGTTTTTTTTTTAAATGTAAAATCGTTTTAAGAGAAACTATTATTCTAAAAAAAAGATTTTTTAAAACTGTGCAATTATTTCGAAAATGAACTTATTACTTTTAAAATAACATATAGGTGGTATATGATATGTATTACAGACTCGATCAGCCTCTGGTCTTGGTCAAAATGAAGACAGCTTTCAAACACGAGCTGTGCTGGAGCCGAAGAAAGCTGCACCAATATGTGCTTACTTGCCAACTGTCAATTCAATAAGCACTCTTATTGCTTCTTCGCGGTTACACAGTGTTGTTTTTTTCTTAAACATTTTTGGAAAACCAATAGATAACTAAGTGGAATATATAAAAAAAATACTGAAAGCCAAACATAGGCTCCCACTGATAGAAACAGCAATGTATGTATGTATACAAAGTTACACTAAACAATATTTATATTAGTATAAAAAAACAATAAACTATCAAAATAGTAGCAGTTTAAGAAGCAGCGACTGACTGCGAATTTGACTGGTTAAAGACCCCCCCCCCCCACACACAATTTTATTTTCTTTGGCTGATACAACCTTGATTAGAAATAAAAATTGATTCTTTGTGATATTAAAATTCCTTAAAAAAAACCAAAAAGATTAACATAAAAATCTATTATTAATCGATTATTATTTACATCCCTATGTCAGTCACCTGTCACAGATATAACCTCACTCTTATTTGTTGTTATTTCTACATTCTTAATAAATAATAATAAATAGTTATATGTAATGTATCCGACATTTATTGCAAGAACCTTAACACAATTGCGTCAAGTTGTTCAGCTGAACCGGACTCAGATGCACACAGATTCCATGTGTCTCGCCGCTGTGAAGAAGACCACCGCTGCTGGAGGTATTTGTTGCTTGTTTGTGGACTTTAAGGTTTTGCATTGACATTCAGAAGTGCATTAGGCCAGGGAGTAGGTACCTCGTTAAAATTAAATATTCCTGTCATGAACTTTTTTTAACTAGATTTTTCCACAATTTAGTTGAGAGCAGCCTTCCATCACTGTCAAAGGAAGACCTGATTTTATGGTGTCACATAAATCAATGTTATATTTATATAAACTATTATCCGTCATCATGATCAGAATATTATCTGATACATCTAAGTAAGATTGTTGAAGGGGAGCCATAGTGGAACATTAATTGGCTGAAATGATAATGATGGTAATGGCTAAGCAGGGACCTTTACTTACGAAAAGTGAGAAGGGTTCAGCTCATACTTCACCATGAAGACCCAGTGGCTATTAATATTTAGGTCACCACTTGCCCAAAATACACACTTTTATTATAACATACAATTTAAAGATAGATAGATAAAAACGTTAATTTCCTTTAAATAATACAAGTTACATAAAAACATATCCCACAAAACCGTTTGACTGGTTTGTCTGTGGGTCACAGTCTCTTCTATACTCTTTTATACATTACAACTAATTTTATAAATTACACAATTTTTCACTTACACCAATATAGTGTTTTTTTTTAAATGTTTTGTACTTATTTTTGTTTGTTTCCATTCTAATGGCTTCAGGTATACTATTTAAAAGGTATAGAAGCCGTTTTTTTATAGTCCTCTTACAATAATTATTGTATACTCTGGGTACATTGAGTTTACCGGCGGTCTTTGAGCGAGTATAAGTAGTATTGTCGACGCAAGTTAGACCATGCTCCCAACTGTTATGGTTGTTAACTGCTAGCAAATATTTATACTGTAATCTAAGTGGTAGAATATAACATATTTTGAATGATCTATTGTAGTCACTTTTACTTTTATCTTTGGTTTTTTTACTTACTAATAATTTTAAGAAACGTATTTGTAGTGATTCTAGTTTTAGCAAATTTGTTTCACAAGTGGATCCATAACCGTCAAGAGCATAGTTCAAGATTGAGTCCACTAATGACATGTATTTACATTTTAAAATATCTTTGTGAACTTTTTAATTTAATTGGTAAAATTTTGCTAATAATATTCTTAACTTATTAAATACTATCAAAAGTAGATACGATGTAGTACAGTGGAGCATGAATTTTGCTTTAAAATATTTTATGTATAATTTCCTTTAAATAACATCTAGTGAGTATTAGTTTTTTTTCTATAATAAACCAAAATTTTCATATGACCAACCATATTTCTGCCTTTACCTATAGGTAATAGCCAGTAAAGTACTTGTACTGTACTATGATTCTGAATCAGTACCTTATTTATTTAACTTAATCACATGCATACAGATTGTCATACTTAATAAATAAACAATCTTTTAGGGGAGACAGAGAGCACAATCTTTCAATTCCTTCAGTTTTTTAACTTTATCACAGAGACCCTTTATTCGATTTCTATCTCTACATTTCAGGTGTGGTGGGCCTGGGTAAGGGCAAAAAGAAGGGGGGCAAACTGAGCACCATGGAGAAAAAGGTGCTTCCCGTAGAGACGGACCCCGAGCGACTTGTCAACTATGTATGCGGCTCCAATATCTACACCACCGGGGAAGATGTTAAGGCAAGTCACTATAACGGTTATAATGAGTATGGGGTGTCAGGTGTATGGGGAACCTACCAAGAACTCAAGGCTCCAAGTCAACCTCACCTGCAAATGGTGCGTAGCTCGCTATTAATATAAATGTGCGCAAATATAGTGTGCCTCTGTCCAACCCTTTGTGGCAACAGGCATAAATGTATAATTACAATTATGTGGTTCATGGGGAGGTCAGTAAGTTAGCGGAATGGAGGGGTTGGTGAGAGTCAATTTATTTGTCTAGATTAAGCACCTCATTAAAAGTATATATTCCAAGTTTGAGCAGCGATAGCCCAGTGCCTTCTAACATCCTGACAGCTGGTTTTACCATAGAATTTTTCCCTCTGGGTTGCGGAGGTTAGACGGCAGTCGCTCCATGTAATAACTGAACTTCAGCCAAATCTGATTACACCCATCAGCAGAACCTAGGCTATTAGCTTAAATCGAATTTGCTTAGGATTTAGTGCTCACTTCAAAAGAATTGTGCAAGTTGAAATCAGATTTTGTGAAACTCAAACAAGCTAAGTTACAAAGTGAAAAGTTTCAGTTCTCATAGAAAAATGATGGCCCACCTGTACGGAAAAAACTACGGACCTAGAGAAAAAGTATATACGGCACATAAGGTTATGCTTAACAAAAATTGTAAAAACAAAAAATTGCCGCCAAATTCTGTCTTTCTTTGTATGTTCGTTCAAAGTGGCCCCTCAACTCTCTCACAGGACAAGGTTTATTACGAAAATAAATTAAACCGTTTTCTTACAGGTACTGTTTCAAATCCTATAGGCTAGTAAATAAATTGTGAAAATACGCGATAGCACAAACACCACTCCTTATGATTCCAAGTACAATCTTGTAAAAATTCGGGCCCTTGGTCCTTAATTTCTCTCGTTTTCGTGTTAAATTCCAACTTAGTACTAGTTCCATTAGTACTAATATTATTATCCTCCTCCAGCTGAAGGAGGACAGCGAATACCCGTCGTGGTTGTGGGAGCTGCGAACTGGCGCCCCGCCGCGCATCGACGAGCTCGACCCCGCCACCAAGCAGTACTGGCTGCGGGTGCGGGCCGCCGGCATGCGGCGCAACAACCGGCTCAGGGCCATGCGCAAGTTCTGAACATTACGCGCAGCATCCCTCTTCCGAGTGCAGTCCGCGCCGCCCCTAGTACAGCCCCAGACCGCAACAACTGAGGCCGTGCGCCAGTTCTGAACACATCCTCACCCGGCATCAGCATCTACGTGCAGTACAGTACACGCCGCTTAGAACTAGACCGCACAACGTCGAATCGCAAACCAATACTGAATCCTCATCGAGAGCAAGTTTTTCATCCTTTAATATAGTGAAAATCTTATCCCGCTCACGGAATCATCGCTAGTGTCGTTTACTTACAAGTATTCATTGTAATGAATTATTCCCAGCGTCCCCCAACTCAGCATTTCCCATTGGTGCGACAACATTTTATACAATTTTTAGTAATATATGAAAAGGACACGTGAAGGCAAGTGCATACGGAGAAAACTAGCGCAGGTAATTAAATCCGCACCATATTAATATCCGCACAATAAAAACCGTCACAGGGACAAAGTGATCAAAGTGATCTTCTTGATTTTGTGGACTTAAAACTTTGTATACACTAATAATAGAGTTGCAACGGTGTAGACTGCACATCTCTTTTAGTAATATTTAACCGTTAAATTGAACCGTTTGTATATTTGTAGTTATAGTTAGTTATAGTTTGTAGTTTTTTGTATTGTATTTACTAAGTAATTATAAATGAAAAATATTAAATAGTATTTCAAATTTTTTTGTACTTTATTTCACAGACTTTGTTCAAATGTAAAAATCACGGTGCAAAATTTGTCTTCAAACAAAGTTGTTAGGAAAGTAGCCTGAACAGATTATACAATTACAAATGTGTGGGACTTCTCACTACATCACTTTGACGTACTTTCATCTAAACATTTCATACAAAACTTGCAAACACTGCACTATTGGACCATACATTTTACATACAAGAACTATATTTTCCTTTTTCTGTTCGATAGGGACGTAACGACGATTTTCATTTCACTTGCATCTAATAAAACAAATAACATTTATTAAATATTAAATCTGTCGCGTCATTACTGGAATTGAAATTTAGTAAATTGTACTGGAAAAATTGAGGACAAGATTTTGAACTTTGGAGATTCGACACTAGAGTTAGAGCACAAGCGCTCCTAAATGATTAAGTGCTTATTCACTAAGTTTAGAACAAACAATATTAAAGTAAATTTTACAAATGCTATATCTAAAAAAAAGAGATTCAACGCAATCAGTTTTCAAACTGCCTGCCTGTTCATTAATAATATGTGAAGGGAGTATCCTACCGCTGCTTTAGTTTATAATATCCCTATTATATACAACAGGGCAAGAAATTTTAGGCTATCCATTGGTATCCGTAGTGGCTATAACATTTCTTGCCAAATGACACACACGGCAATGTACTCATATTTCTGCTCCGTGCCTCGGAAAGCACATTCAGCAGTTGGTCCCGGCTGTCATGAACATCCATGGCAGTCGTTGTTATTAGGAAGTCAGTGCCTTCTAATATTCTGACAACTGGTTTAACCATAAAATATTGTTTCCCTTTGGGTTGTGATAATGCTAGGATATGATGGAGGGAATATTTAAGTTTCAGTGCTAAAAGTCGCAAACGGAATTAATAAACAGTTAGTCCCTAGGTTTCCGTACTACGATGGAGGCATTGGGTCCGTGGGGGCCGGAAGCAAAGCAGCTCGTGAAAGGGTTAATTGCTCCCCCCCCCCGACTAGTCTCCACCTTGTCGTGGTGGGGGGGCTGAGTACCTCCCGGTAGGGCGCAGAGGGCGCCAGGGAAAAGGTAACACCCAGAGATTGGCGACTCTGGGTGCCCTTAGTACTGACTACCGGGGGGGAAACTAAGAGGGACCTGTGGAGGGCGCAGCGGGCGGGCCAGGAGGGCCCGTCAAGCAGCGCCAGGAGGGTCTTAGGCAGCGGGGGCAGGGGGGCCCTGCTGTCTAACCATGGACCCTCCGAGAAGTCGGCCACACACGCTATGGTCGCACAAGGAGGTAGGAGGGGCGCGTCCACTGCGCCTCTCTGAGGAGGTCCTCCCGGTTTTATTCCGGGGGACGTTGGCCGCGGGCGGGGTGTCAGAGCTGCAACCCAGGTACTGGGCCCCGCCTCTTTCTCAACAAGCGGCGGGCGTCGACTGAAGATTTTTAGTGGGTATTACTGCTGGCGGTCGTGTCTGCCGGTGGTGAGTCCCACACACCTCTCTCGGTCCCCCTTTGGCCGAGAGACAGTGCGTAAATGCATTTTGTTACCGACGTAAATCAAAAAAAAAAAAAAAAGGGTTAAGTGCTCGCCTCATTGCTGCTTCCGGTGACATGAAGACTGGCAGCTACTTCTGCCAGCGTATTAGCCTGGCAATGCAAAGAGGAAATGTTGCCAGCGTTCTTAGCACCATACCCATGGGTCCACAATTAGAACCCATAATGGCCAGAAAAATTATTTTTCGTTTTCAGTAATTTTATGCAGTAAGTAATTAAGTTGCATAATTATAATAATTTAGTGAAAGGTATCATTATATTTGTGATAACAATTTTAAACTTTATTTTAGTAAATAAATATTTTTTATTATTGAAATTTAAGTAACAACTTAATAAAATACAAATAGAAAAAGGGCAAAGTTCCCAGATAATTTAATATATCATGTTAAAAGTTCCGCAACTTACTGTTTATCCAATAAAGTTCATTAGGAGGTATCCACGCTAGAAAGCTTGTGTCTTGCCGCGAGGCAGGCAGTCAGTCAGGTTACAGGCAGTCCATGGTGTCTTCCGCCACGATCATGGGACACGCGTACAGACCGTGCTTTGTGCCGAACGAGTACGAGTATGGGTTCTGGAAACACAAATAACCAATAGTGCTCGGAGTAGAGCCGAATGAGTCTCTGGGGTGGCCTACCGCTAGCCAAGATACTATGGACTCCAATCGGCTAAGGCTGTCATCGTAAAAATTATGACCTAAATATTAAAAGGTAAGGGAATGCATAATACGTCCGACTAAAGGATCAACCTGCACCGCGGGCAAGTCTGTCGCTTTCGTGATAAGATAGATAAAGCAGAGTGCAAAGCTCAGGGTGGCATTTAATATCGAGATCTTCCGTGCTTCGGTAGGCACTTTATGTTGGTCCTGGTTATAATTATATGTGGTAGTCGTTAAGCCATATTTGAGACCCTATTGAGCACCTTGAAATGCAGCAGAACGTCATTGCTGCGTCCGCCAATTCGCACTGGCCCCCTGTGGTGAAGTAAGACCTCAACTCCTCACACCATGGCTCGTGAGAGGAGAGTTCTGTCTTCAGTAGGGGGACGCGCTCATGGGCTGATGAATCATTTCGCCGCCTCGTTGACACCTTTTTATGCTAAAGACACTGGACTAGACGTGGACACAGGAGCGAACGAATTGACCAACGTGCAGTAGACGCGTATTGTTCCTATCACCAATTCGGAAACTTTTCTCATTAGTTGCATGATGCTGGTGGCCTAGTGCGATGGTGAACGAGGATGCAAAACTTTGCGGTGTTGTATAGGTTGGGCGAGTAGGTAGTAGGCGTGTACATTTGCAGCTAGAATGGCTGTTAAATGCGCACTTTATGTTGGTAAAGTGCACTGATTGACGTCAGCCGAAGTGGTTAGAGAACAGGTGACAAGAAACACCTTTGTCGCGTATATTTAACGTCACAGTGTGAAATTTCTGCCTCAGTGTTGTCGGTGCGAGTGTGCGGCGTCTTGTGGTGGTGAACGAGGATGCGAACTTTTTGGTATTGTATAGTATTAGCGGATAGTTGGCAGGTCCCGGTGTGTAAAACCTAGAATGTCTGAAAGTGATGGATTAAAAATATCTTTGTAACAATTGCCGCGCTACTATAATTTCCCGAAAAATCGAGAAACTATTCAACACGTTTGACTCTAGTTTCAGCGTTGGTCGTGAAAACATCGTTTTTTGAGGCAAAACACGTGTTCTGTGTAAGGGCAAAACACGTGTCGTGTTGAATAGTTTCTCGATTTTTCGGGAAATTATAGTAGCGCGGGAATTGTTACAAAGATATTTTTATGTCTGTTAAATGCGTGAAAATTGCAATGATATAGGTCAAAATGCCATTGAACTGCAGTTGTCGAGTCCGTGCGTGGTCGAGTGGTGTGATGGTAGAATGCGTACCTTCTTGGTGTTGTACAGGTTGGGCGGGTAGTTGGCTGGTCCGGGCGTGCGCGTGGGCTTGCCGGCTCCCTCCAGCCGCGCTCCCAGCGAGTACTGCGGGTTCCTGCACATCACACAGAACACACAACTATACTGCAAACAAGTCAATGAAGTAGCAAGTCAGCCCTAGTGTGTAATGGCTAAGGCGTAGGTATGTTCTCACCTGTCACTGGGTAAAATCTGTCTCGAGGGACCATGTGAGATGGGTAATCAATAATCAGAATGGTGCCTGTGACTAAGAGTGTTGAAAATTAGATAATTTTTAAATACGATATACCTACTGTTTGTCGCAGTAAAAACATTAGGTACCTACTTATTTAAATCGGTAATTAGTTAAAGTGAAGTGCACATAAGTCGAAGGGGGTAAAATTTAAAGAAGAAACGAAAAAATATGATAACTGACTTGAACATATAGACATTGGCGTCGCGCTGGAAATAGACTGCGGGTCCGGGGGACTTGGACTTGAGGTTGAAGCCGACCCGCGCGCCCATCGTGTAGGCGGGCGAGCCGGGGCCCAGGCGCAGCGCGTAGGCGTTGGGGGCGGGCCCGCCGCGCTTCAGGCCGAAGCCGAGTCGCGCGCCCATGGAGTACTGCGGCGCGCGCGGCGAGCGCATCGCCGGGCAGCGCTCCGGCGCGTGCGCGCCCGGGCCCGGCGTGCGCAGCGTCGCGCGCGGACCGAATCTGCAAACACGCGGACACACAACTACCACCGGATCAGGCAAGTAACAGCAGCCAATCAACAGCCAGCTGTGACCCCCTTGGCCAGTCAAAGAGGACGTAATACAATAACCACATACATAATGCCTACCTACTCGCTTTTCTAATAGCTGCCGTACGTAGCCGAGAGTTTATTGTGGTGGTTGTTCATGGCGCAGGCACTGTCAGATGTTCTCTGCCTAGTGTGAGTAAGGCCTTACATACATACATAATATCACCCCTGTTGCCCCGTATGGGTAGGCAGAGGCATATTATACGCCCACATTACGCCAGTTATATTGTTGGTCCCACGTAATAGGTGGCGAGCCTATTGCCGATTTCCGAGAACTTTTATGTTCTCCAGAGCCTCGTCCGTAAATCGACAGATGCACCACTTTCCTTTTTTTTGACTTCACAAAATAACAACATTTTATTTCAACTTATTCCATCGCCAAACTACATAATAGGGTAATGGCGAATATAACATCTTTTTAAATACATATTATGTTACTAATAAAATCACAAGCATACTTAATTCTTCACAAGAGGTTAGGAACAGCCAGAATCAAAAACATCAATAAGATATTTTTTTAACCTGTTTTTATATACTGTGCTGCAGCAAACAACTTCAATTGGAATGTGGTTGAATAATTTAGGTATAAGATATTTTCTAGTTCTCTTGCCCTAATAATTACAGGTGAGGTTAGTTTGGGCTCCTCAGATCTTGATAGGAGCCCTACGCACCCTTAACGAGTAAGGCCTTAGTCTAGCTGAATTATGAAGGATAATGTCCTGAATTTTCGGTCGTAATCTCAGGATTCAGGTAGATAAGTAATTCCTTTGTATGTCCATCCAAGTTTGGAAGAAGTCTGCGTGTAGTGTAGTGTGTGTGTGTTACCTGGCGCCGAAGCTCCAGGCGGGCGCGGAGACGAGGCCGTCCCTGGTGACGCGGTCGATGCGGTAGGCGGGCCCGGGGCCGAGCCCCTTGACGCGGAAGCCGGCGTTGGTGCCGAACGAGAACATCGGGTTGCGGAGCCGCGACGGGTCGTGCTGGTTGAAGCCCACCGTCGTCGGCAGGCGGTACGCGCCCGGCCCGGGGCCTGCTCGACACATACACACATACACAGGCACATACACAGACACATACACAACACAACATATATGTGTTTACCTCCTTGTTTATGGCAGCAAATTAGGTGGAAATTAAAGGATTATATATAGACATAAGTACATACATTCACGACTGTTTCACTGCCTGAGACAGAGGCATATTATACGCCCACACTTCGCCAATTATATAGTTGGTCCCACGTAATAGGTGGCGAGCCTATTGCCGCTTACCGGGCACTGTTATGTTCGCCAGAGCCTCGTCTGTTGATGGGCAGGTGCACCACTTGCAGGTGAGGTTGGCTTGGGCTTCTTAGGTCTTGGTAGGTGTATAGGGAACATCCTATATAATTAAAGGATTATTAATTTTAATAGGCATATGATTATCAAAAAATCAAAAGTCATTTATTCAAGTTTGGCTCAATAGAGCTCTTATGAATGTCATACTTATAAACTAACAGTTACAATACAAATACCTAATATTAAAACAATTGTGTTCTGCAGTCACAAGATTTGAGAGAACAGAAGTCTTTTTAGCAATATTAACATAATTACGGAATAACATAGGAGACATGAGCAGACGCGTTTCGCTTAACCACTTTTAAGGAACATAACGACCCGACGCATGACGCCACCACCGCAGAAACATAAGTGAGCGTGACATACTCAAGCAGCAGGATAAATGGATTTTAGTATTCCTTTCATGCATTTTGAAGCATTATGACCGGTAATTCCCTCAGACGTTAAGAGCTAATGTAATGTGTAGCTGCGGTATTGATTAGGTATCGAACTCACCCATGGGTTTTGTGCAGGACATGGTGAATGTGGAGAGTGTTAACGGAAACGAGAATTTAGAGCGGGATCACTGAAATTTTAACGATAATGTGGATTCATGGGGACTACGATAATTTTGAAAACCGCTCCATCGGCCACGCTACATTTGACTGGTAAAACAAGTGAAGTTTGGGCTGACAGCTTATGAAGTTGGCTTACGCGGAGGTTGTATGCGTCGATGGTGCGGGAATCAATGACAAAAAACTTAAGTAGGCCGCTCATTTATGGGATCAGTATATAGGTACCGTCAGCGTGATACATAGCTGGAAACATCCAAAGCGCCGTAAAGATCCACAAACGTCTCGTATTATCATGAGCGTTAAAAATAACACGATTTTCAAATATTCAAAAAACAAACTTATACTGGTACATGACTATTCCAGCATCCTCGTGTCATCCCATTCAACATTAATTTGCAGCGTTTAGAAGTCACATTTATCGATTAATGATATACCTATGTCGACCTATGTCGTCCACTAAGTATGATAAAAAAATTTATCACAATTTATCTGTTAGCAATTAAGTAATGGATATGATACTACTTCAGTTGATAATCTGATTAAAAGTAAACAACAGAGATCATTGTTGTGGGCTTTAGAAAGCGACGATGTCAATAAATATAAAGGTAGTTTAGCACAGCCAGCTAGAAGTCTGATTTCAAAATAAATACAGCGTTCAATAAACTCATTAAGTCGTTCTTGTAATGGGAAGGATCGCATAAGAAGATAAGGTGATCGCAGGTTAAACACAATCACATCACACTCTAACTTCGATCAACTATACTATTGTATTGTTGATCGATGCACTCTAAAGAGGCATGTGCGGCAGTGGGTGGGAGATGTGGCTGAAAGGATAAGAATTTATAACTTAGCTCAAATTTCTCCATCTAGAATTCAATCCAGCCAATTTTTATGTGAATCTTTGTTGTTATGCAACAAATAATAAGATCACTTCTCTAGCTCAAGTACTATAAAGAATTACTTAATCTCACAGTGTATTTATTGGAAACTACGAACAATTTTGTTCGTTTATTGAAAGTAAAAATACTAAAGACACAATAAAATGCACAAATTGATAATATTAATTAAATTTATTTACGACAAGATTGACAAATATGTTAAGTAGAAGTCGCTTATTTCTTTATTTAACAGATCGCGAGTGTCCTCCTGCCCGTGGACGTCATGCAAGGTGCCTTCACATCGGAGATTTGAGGGCTTCTGGTCTGCACCAGCTGGTGGAGGCCGGTGTTGTCTGCCTACTCCAGGTTCGCGTAGAGCCCCGGCGCGAGAGGGGTGTCCTCGTCATCATCATCGTCATCGTCGTCAGTGGCCGATGCCCCCCACTGCACAAAATAATATTCTTTGTAGATCGAACAAATCGTTTGCAATCTGTTGCTGAATGTACAAAATTTTAAATGTATATTTGCTGCAGACGTAAGAATACTATATCACACTAATAATGAACAAACTATGTAAAATTATGAAAAAATAGGTAGGACATATTTGTGCTGAAATTTTTACATAATATTATATTAATAATAATAATAATAAATATTTTCTAACAATTACACCAATTATTTAGTTCCAAGATAAGTATCATTAAGAACTTGTGTTATGGATACTAAACAACGGATAAACATACTTACATACTTTTTTTTTGTAAATACATACTTAATATACATAGGAAAACACCCAGACCAGAACAAATATTTATGTTCATGCACACAAAGATTACAGGACAAATCTTGGGAATCGAACCCACGACCTCTGGAGTGAATTGTAGGTATACTGAGCTTCACGCTATATCGGTCGTCAAAAAGTAGAAAAGTAGAGAGAAGTTGTTAGTCAAAGTTAAAATAATGAGGATCTAGAACGTTGCGGAACTGATGAAGGGTCAGCGGCCCGGACACAGCACGCTCAAGAAGGAAGATGGCTTTAGTCAGCAGGAGTCTGACACGCCCTCCTGCTAGTCCTGCTTCACCCTCAGCAGGAGACGGTTATCTATCCGCAAAGAAAAAGCTCTATACAGCTTTTAAATGTCAACTAAAAAACAAACTCTGTGGGCTGGAGCTGAAATATAGTAAAAAACCTTTATAAGTACATACTCCGATTTTATGATGTAATAGAACTTTTTAATTGATTTTCTATATCTAAATCTCTCAGTGGAGGAAGAGCAGAGCCGACTTTCTTTGCAACTTTTGCTCCAATCCTAAATAAATAGTTTGGTTTGTTTAGTAATAATAGTTTATTGAATTGATAGATGTGTACCAAAGTTCATAATGTATAAAGTAACCTCCTGATATGTAGTAAATTTTTAGGTTTTATTGCATTAAACTTTTTGTAATATGTCTGTATTTCATTTCTCTCAAATCTCAAAAGTTACGTACATATATAAGATTAAAAGCACATTTTAGTGAATATTATTTATTCATAGTGTAACTCGCCTGCGGGGACAGCGGGTGACTGGACAGCACGCGATACAAGTAGGCGGCGTGCAGCACGTTCAGCACGCCCAGCGCGCGCACCGTCGACTCGAACCCCACCCACCACGCGCTCAGCCCGCCCACCACCGGACCTGCCGGGACGGGACACCGCGGTACAGTACGGGACACCGCGGGACACGACGGGACACCGCGGGACAGTGCGGGACAGGGCGGGACAGGGTAGTTACCGAGCGTGTAGGCGGCGCTGGCGGCGGCCTGCAGCAGCGCGCACACCCGGGGCAGCGAGCGCGGCCGCCGCTGCGCCAGGGCCGGCACCAGCGCCGCGTCCACGGCGCCCAGCCCCAGCCCCAGCCACAGGTGAGGCAGCGCCAGCCACGACACCTGTTTGATACCAACCATTCCACAATATACAATATAAAGATAAGGCTTGGGACCACGTTAAGCGGACGCCCAGCCCCATGCAAAATACCAATATCTCTGTAAAGGCACGCACGCACACGTAAAAGTTAAATGAAATCCTAAATCGCGCAAACTGAATTCCTCAAGCTCGTAACTATGTAAGGGTCATTTAACAAGGACGGGTCGATGTTAAAATTGAATAAAACAAGATGTGTGTGAGATATTAACAAAACAAGACGTTAAAGAATATGACATCGTTCAAATGTCCACCGCGGCTTCGTATGGTGGTACGAATCCAAGAGGTCCAATTTTTAATGACTTTGCTGCAGAGATCCGGCTGCGTCTGACCGATGGCCTGCGTTATGTTGGCTTTCAGGGCAACAGTCGATTGTGGCTTAGATATTAGCATAGACCTGCCACTTCAGAAAACCCCACAAGAAAAAGTCTAGCGGAGTCGAACCACACGACCTTGGTGGGCAGTTCACGTCACCACTGCGAGAGATAACCCTGCCTTCAAACCGCTCATGCAGAATGTCCGTTGTGTCGTTCGCTGTGTGGCAAGTAGCGTCATCTTGAATACTACTCAAATACTCATTTATTGGTAATATCTATAACATTACACGTCACAGAAAAGAAAACATACATAATTATTGGAATTAACTATTAAAATTAAATTAAATTACAATATCATGAGGAATAAATAATGTCAAAATAAAAAATTGTTGGAACCACATGTCGTGCACGTTCATATTGTTCAATTTAAGCCAAAAGAAATTGTTTATTATTGATCTTTAGCGCTCTCCGGTGACGGTGAGGGCCTCGCCAACGTTGTTTTCGAAGAAGTACAGACCAACGACGCTTATTAACAAAACCATTTATGCAAAAATGCCGCCAAAACAAAATGGCCGCCACAAATTATTAACATCGACCCGCTCTATTTGAAAAACCTTTACAACACCCACCGTCACCGTCTGTCACCCCGCGGGACGGTCGTGCACGAGATTGCCGGACTATAAGTGTGTCTACCTTCTCACAAACTTTTCAGTAAGTTCCATTATGTAATGAAGCGAGGGAGTTCGATCAATGTTTTCCAGGCAGGGATCGCAGGTGAGACAGGGATGCGGTACGTACGGTGGGCGCGAGCGGGATGGCGAGCGCGGCCAGGCCGAGCGCGAGCTGCGCGGCCACGGCCAGCCGCTCGGCGCCCCAGACGCGCGCCGCCGCGCCGCCCGCCGCCGTGCCGCCAGGTGAGACAGGGATGCGGTACGTACGGTGGGCGCGAGCGGGATGGCGAGCGCGGCCAGGCCGAGCGCGAGCTGCGCGGCCACGGCCAGCCGCTCGGCGCCCCAGACGCGCGCCGCCGCGCCGCCCGCCGCCGTGCCGCCAGGTGAGACAGGGATGCGGTACGTACGGTGGGCGCGAGCGGGATGGCGAGCGCGGCCAGGCCGAGCGCGAGCTGCGCGGCCACGGCCAGCCGCTCGGCGCCCCAGACGCGCGCCGCCGCGCCGCCCGCCGCCGTGCCCGCCAGGTAGCCCGCGCTGTCCGGCACGAACACCGCGCCCGTCTGCCACTGCTGACCACCACCACCACCACCACCACACGCACATGAACACACGCACAAACACTTTATATTTCAAATGCTGCGTTTGACTTCTTGGCGGGAAAGTGAAGCGTCATGTCTGCAGTTTTGTTTTATTTTCTAAAATTTGTGATATTTCGACTATTAATGTGTAAAAACGGTGGATTATTAACCGTTAAGTATTTGTGAACGTACATGAGTGTTAGTAAATGAAACAAAACAGTGCAACATCACTTTTCAAGGACTCACTCTTGAGGACTCAAGGGGTTTAGGGGGAGGGCATTACATTTAGCATTTATCATCTTTATATATATATATTCTCATTTACTTTAATTTACATATTCTTAATATACCTATCTCCTACTTGACACTGGCTTAATGTGCTTAACGCACGAAGCTATTAAGTTTTTAAAGGAAAAAAACTCAAAAGAGCACTTCCAATGTTACTTTTTGGGACTTCTGGGCAGGAAAGTGAAGCGTCATGTCTCCAGTTTTGTTTTATTTTCTAAATTTATGTTTCTAACATTAATGTCTAATAACGGTGGATTATTAACCGTTAAGTGTTTGTGAACATACATAAGTGTTTTGTTAAATCAAACAAAACAGTGCAACATCACTTTTCAAATTTTCTATCAAGAAGTCCATGTGAGATCTGAGTATAGTCCCACATCTTTACTGAGGACTCAAGGGGTTTAGGGGAGGGTATTTCATCTTCGATTTATCATCTTTATCACCACTCATTCTCATTTACTATAATTTATATGATATTAATATATCTCTAACTTGACACTGGCTAATTGTGCAAACCGCACGAAGCCATTATTTAAAAGAAAAAAAATGTTACTTTAAAACTGACGCGCCCATTCACTACGCTAAGGAGCTTGATGGTTATTTGGCAATATACACAAGTTGAATCCATGCCATCTATCATCATCGACTTTACTTGGGACTTTTATTTTTGATAGACCAATATTTTGCTTGCAATTACACAAATATCTTTTATTACTACATTTCTTTAATATTCTCCTACCCTGCTTCTATTTTTTATTAAGTTAACGCAGCATTAAATTATTTTTTTTAAAAAGGTTCTTATCAACACTGTTTTTAAGCTTTTTAAAACTATGTGTTCGTTTAAAAACACAATAATGCGACGACAGCGTTGAAATAAACCAGATACACAATCATCACTGACAAAATCTTATCAATCTTTTAAATGTTGTTAGCGGCTTCTTAAGTCCTAGGGTCATTCGTACGGGGAGGACGTGCAAAGATTTGTCATTTAAAACTGATTTGGAAATGTCTTAAATGTCTATTGCTACCTGATAGAATCCGCCTTATTCAGCTTCTCAAAAATGCCAGCGTGCGGCTTAATTAAAATAAACGGCATTCTAAACACTCGTCGAAAGACGTCGGTATTTCATTTGAGTTCCTACAAAGCTTGTTGGGACACTACGTCAAGCTAAGTTGCGGATACAAAACGCATGGATCATTATGAGGTAGGGTGGTACCTGCGGATGGTACTTGTCGCGCACCCACAGCGGCAGGCAGGGCTCCAGCGTGGCCATGACGGCGGTGGTGAGCAGCACGGCGGCCGCGCAGGCGCCCCCCGCGCCGCGCCGCGCGCCCCACACGCCGCGCACGCCGCGCGCGCCCGCCGCCGCCCATCCGCCGCCCCCGGGCCGCCCCACCCGCCGGGTGCACTGCCACACACAACCTTCAATAACAGCGACCACACTAAGTGGCCGCGGGGCACCGGCCTAGAAGAGTGCCCCCCGTCCTCCTGGATGATGGGCAGCAGCGCCGTCCTACGTACTGGTTCAAATGCGATCACCGACCCGCCTGCCATACATCAGCTGGTAATGGGCAAATACCCCTAATATAATGAACTATTGGAAAGGCTGAAATCTCAACGGTCTCTCGGACTTTATATGGCTGAAATGATAATAACCCTAAGTAAGTGATTTTTCTCGCTGCGAACGTTTATAATATACTATACACCAACGAACATCGCTGTACCTTTTTTTTTTTGTTTTACGTCGGTAACAAAATGCATTTACGCACTGCCTTCCGGCCAAAGAGGGACCGAAAGGGGGTGTGGGACTCACCACCGGCAGACACGACCGCCGGCAGCAATACCCACTAAAAATCTTCCGACGACGCCCGCCGCTTGTTGAGAAAGAGGCGGGGGCCAGTACCTGGGTTGCAGCTTCTGACACCCCGCCTGCGGCCAACGTCCCCCGGACCAAAACCAGGAGGACCTCCTCAGAGAGGCGCAGTGGACGCGCCCCTCCTACCTCCCCCTGCGACCATAGCGTGTGTGGCCGACTTCCCGGAGGGTCCATGGTTAGACAGCAGGGGCCCCCTGCCCCCGCTGCCTAGACCATCCTGGCGCTGCTGAGCGGGCCCTCCTGGCCTACCCGCAGCGCCCTCCACAGGTCCCTCTTAGTTTCCCCCCCGGTAGTCAGTACTAAGGGCACCCAGAGTCGTCGGTCTCTGGGTGTTACCTTTTCCCTAGCGCCTCCTGCGCCCTACCGGGAGGTACTCAGCCCCCCCACCACGACAAGGTGTACCTGACTTTCAGATTCGTTGTCTGCTTCTGTTGATATAAAACAATAGAGTAAAGTAAAAGTAAAAAGTTCTTTATTTCATAAACTATTACATAGCACTTGAAAACGTCAAAACAAGAAATACATAAAAAAATTAAATATTAATACCCTGAAATCACGAAGCTTAGATTCACTCACACATGCAAATAAATAAAAATTTGGTGTAAGTGAATCTAAGTGCCAGTTCCGAGCCCCCGCTCTGTTGGAAGAACTGACAAGAAACTCACAGGCTATGCTCTTTTACATTATTTTTTTACAAAACACACACAGTGAAAATTTAAAAATACTGAAAGGGTCCCCCGAAGCTGTAACCAATAAAGTAGCACTAAGGAAACCTTCCATCACAGTCAAGTAAGTATGTATTGTGAAACTGAGCTGAGCCTGTACAATAAGGGATGGTCACGACAATGATCTGGTTGACTTTTTGACGTGACAACGTCTTAAATTAGGTTGCGGCTGGGAGTCACTTATGAAAAAGTGTAACGCTCGGTAACGTTACGATGAGTCACCGAACGAGAGAGAGGCCCGGCGAATGCCTTGCGTCTCTCTCCCACTCAACTATGATCGGTCTGCCGCGCGCGCAGCACTAGTGTACAATGTTTTAGTAAACAAAATATATTTCTATAGTTAAAATTTGTGCAATTCTTATTTTCATTCAATTCCTTGTTCCTATTGTGCAATTTAATTATATTCATATCAATAAATATTCTACCGAGAAAAAGACGTTGTCACGTAAAATCTTCGCCCGTAAAAACGACTTTACAGGCAACCATTTTTATTCTATATGTATACACATACAAGTTGAAAATGTTAAGCCCAAGCTTGTTTATCCGATAAGATCATTAACAGCATAATACCTCTTTTAAAGAAACTGCTTTTTAACTACAGTTTTAAAAGTTGCCAATGGTAGATCAATTATTTCCTGCGGAATTTTATTATAAAATCTGATACTATTACCCAAAAATGATTTTTTTGTTTTGTGAAGTCGACAATTTGGCAGAGAGAGCTTATTTCTATTCCTAGTATTAAAATTATGTACTTTTGAATTTTTATCAAATGCATCAATGTTTTTGCGAACATACATTATATTATCGAATATATACTGAGATGCAACCGTTAATATGTTAATTCTTTTAAACATCTCTCTGAGAGAATCTCTGGACTTAAGATTATAGATAGCTCTTATGGCGCGCTTTTGTAGTACAAATATATTATGTAAGTCCGCAGCAGATCCCCACAATAACATAACATATGACATAATGCTATGAAAATAGCTAAAATAAACTAATCTAGCTGTTTCTTCGTCTGTTATGAGTCTTATCTTTTTGATGGCATAGCATGCTGAGCTAAGCCTTCCGGACAAATCCATTATATGGGGGTTCCACTGCAATTTAAAATCAATATTGATGCCTAAGAACTTTGTGTCATTTAATTACTCGATATTCTTGCTATTCATTTTCAAGTTAGTTGAGACTTTTATAACATTAGGCAATGAGAACTTTATACATTTAGTTTTACTTGCGTTAAGAGATAGATTGTTAACCGTAAACCAATGTAAAACCTTCGCAAGAGCATTATTTATCACGTCAGAATGATCCTTGCCTCTGTTCACTTTAAATATCAGAGACGTATCGTCAGCAAACAAAACTGTTTCGCACAGATCTCTAGTATAGAAAGGTAGATCGTTAATATAAATTAGAAACAATAAAGGGCCTAAAATCGAACCTTGTGGAACTCCCATAAACAATGGCGCGCCAGAAGACTCGACTCTATTAATAACTACTTTTTGAGTTCTGTCGCTCAAGTAAGATTTAATTAATTTTAAAGAATTATTATTAACACCATAATATGTCAATTTAGCTAACAAGGTAGGATGGTCAACGCAATCGAATGCCTTCGAAAGATCACAAAATACTCCAATCGCATCCTGCCTTACCTCTCAGGCGTCAAATATATGCTTCATTAGAGCTACACCAGCATCTATAGTGGATTTACTCTTAGTGAAACCATACTGCTGAGAATGAAATAAGAAATTCAGAGAGAAATGACAAAGTAATTGATTAAAAATTACTTTTTCAAATATTTTACTAAGAGCTGTATGTTACTCGCACTACATTATTAAATTGCTGCCAATAATTAACTGGTATTCATATTTTTATCGACACAGCAAATACAAAAAGATAGACTTAGATTATAAGCAAAATAGCTCAGTTAAGGAAATAGATAGCGGTACTAGTACAAAAGGTACGAATACAGCCCCAGCGGAACTTAGGCTGGAATCAATATCTTGACGGAGTGGTCACACTGGCATTTGTATACGTGTTTAACTTATGGGTTCTTTACTTACTTTTTTATATTCTTCCTTGTCCAAGAATATGCTCTGCAAAGCTGAAAACATCAATGAGTACATAGATATGAGTATCATAAATGAGTATTGAGCTCAATAGAGTTTTAGTGCTTGAAAAAATATCGGAACACTATTGTCTAACTATCATTTACCAATGTCTGCCACGAGCGCCAGGGCTATCATCAGGAAGGGCGTGGCTCGGCTCCACAGCGCGTTTGCCATCCCTCCGAACGGGTAGCCCACCAGCACTCCTGCAAACAACCCACACAGATTCAAACAAGTGCTGTCGCTGCCGTGCCACCTCCGTGTCTAGCTGCCGACAGGTGACGGCGACTGCAGTCTCCTCTGCTGTGATCAATGTGCTACACGTGTAATAGAGCCCTTAGCAGGTGATAGTATCACTGTTAATTTGACTACAAATTCAGATATAATATATTGCAGCATTGGTATAAAGACTGACCTAGTGATCAGTAGTAAGGGGGTAAACAGACTCTATCATCGTAAAATTTGTATTCGTAATTATTATTATTGCATTTGCTGAGTAAAAGCTCTACTATCTTCACGACATTTAAAGCTGTACTGTAATGGCGCTTGTAGAAAAAGAAACTTTCATAAATGATTCGGAATGAATTTGTAGTGTGCGTTCACACTGCGTCTTGCAGATGTAGCTACAAGGCAGTAATATGCTTGGGAAGTAATTTAAGTTTTAATTATTACATAGTCGACTAAGTATGTGTTTCTTTGAATTCGAAAAAAGAAAGTCGATGCTGCCAATGGAAGTTTTCAAGCGAGGGATAGTGCTGCTGGAGTGATGGCATAGTGATTTCAGGAGGAGGAACGACATTTAAGCGGGACCCGTACGGTGTTTGGAGGCGGTGGTTGGGGCGACACAGGACAAGCGATAAATGCATGAAAAACCTGATTCGCGTAAACAAAATTTCTTAAGCTCGTCGCTATATTCGTTCAATATGATGCACCTGCCGATCAACGGACGAGGCTCTGGCAAACATGACAGTGCCCGGTAAGCGGCAATACGCTCGCCACCTATTACTTAGGACCAACTATATGATTGGCGAAGTGTGGCCGTATAATATGCCTCTGTCTAGTCCTTCGGGGAAACAAGCCTGAATGTATATGTATGTCGCTATATTGTATAGCGGTCGAGGTGGCGTACCTAAGGCCACGGCCCCCAGCAGCGCGGCGAGCGCCCGCTGGCGCTGCGCGGGGCCGGTGGCGGCGGCGACGAGCGCCAGCCCCGCCACGGCCGCGCCCGCCGCGCCCGCGCCCTGCGCGCCGCGCGCCCCCGCCGCGCACCACGCGCACCACGCGCCGCCGCCGCGCACGCTGCTGCACGCCGCCAGCGCTGCATCGCAACCAACGTTCACAGTTATGACACAGGCAAACACACATCGAGACAGAACTTGTTCTGTGACAACATCAAAAGAAAACAGATACATTATATTTTAGTAACTATTTAAAGAGTGTCACAGAAAAGGTATCCACTCAGCATAAAGCCGAGGTGTCCCGAAAACGCCTCGACGCTGCTCTTCCGTAGATACCGTTTGTGAGAGCACTGCTATGACACCTTCATTCCTTACATTGCAAAACACAATACATATATACCTACAGTTCCAGTAGCATACAAATAAGATATAAGCTTGCAGGGAATCTGAGTAGCACAAGTGAGAGTACAGCACAACCGATGACGAGCACATACACATTCATAGACATTCTGTTTGTTTAATAAATATTTCCTATAGTTGCAACGGAAAGATGTTGGATCCTTGTAAGCCAGTTTCTAATAGGAGGCGGTATGTTGTTCCAGCATTTAGTGGCAGAATAGCGGAAGCTGCCTCGAAACGCTGTCGTGTTGTGCCGAACATGCATTAAGCGAGAAGCAGACCTCACCCTTCGCAGGGAAAAAGTAAGCTTCTCATACAAATATGGCGGCGATTCCTTCTTTATGACTCCAAATAATAAGCATGCAAAATTTTAGACATTACTCCTTCGGCAACATATGCAAATGTAGGACAGTGGCATTATAGTAAAGTGTATTTTTTTGTGTTGACTCCAAAGCTCCATAGCCGCGTCTAGTGAAGTCTCCACTATTTCTTCAAGTTAACTTGACTTTGACTAAATAACGAAAACACTGCATTTATGCATATAACTAGATTCATTTATTTACTTGACACCGGCAAATACTCTAAACAATTTAGCCCATATCTAAGCAAAAGCTGACAAACATTATGATGGCTCCGAATAAATCATAAAGACAGGTACGAGCTGCTACCTGTAACCTGCAATGTAACATGAACGTAGCATTTCATAAGGAGCTGTCTATTAATCACTTGATGTTCTTGTACCTACCTTATTGTTAAATTACTCAAATTTATACCCACCTCTTTATCCACAACACAGCAATCGATTGGCAGAAATAAATAAGAAAAATAGTCGCTAACAGAGGCTTTGTGACCTCACTGGTTCCTGCGACACTGGACTACACTCTAGTGCAGTGGCCGCTATTAAATCTATAAAGTTCCAATGCAGTTTATGTAATATTAAGACACATAGTTTAGGTAAATATCTTGTTGTAATTGGGACGCACCTGATGTTATTCATTGCAAGGTAACTAGTATGGTAAACCCACTATTGACCCAAAGCTGTATCTGATGTTGTTTATGATTGTGCCGTAAACATCGTATTTACATCGAAAATTATGAGAATATACTATCTGTACTATATCACAACGGGGCTTTGAAATTATACCTCGACTCCTGAACTGAGACACTTGATCTTTCTGGTCTATCTGGGCTAGAACAGCTACAATTTACCCTGTTAATAAAAATTTTACTGTAAGGCATAGGACAGGAACTATCGTCGTATGCATTGGAAAAAATTGCGCTGCTTCTGATTAAAGATGCTGTTATTGCAATATAATATAGTACGGTGTCAAAAAGTGGGTATGCTTATTTTCATGCTGATTCCACGATACGAAGTACTCTCATTATAGGACTGCATTTACTGATTACTACCAAGCATGATTTGGTTATTGTGAAAAGACCCTTCAATAAAGAACATGCAGTACCTACGCAGACTAATAGTTTTATCGGAACAATCTGTAAACAAAGAGTCTGTTTTATAGTGCTAAAACGTCTTACACATGAAATGTGCCACTGCCACTAGCGACAGCTCCAATTACCGCGCCTGAAGGGTAGAAAAGCCACTTTTGTTCCACTATGGAGGTATCCATAACGATACTGCAAACAGGGGTCTACCGACAGGTGGCTGCGGCTGGGGCTGGCGCTGGGGCTGGCGCCGGACGCGTGTGTGCGGGCTGCTGCGGTACCTAGGGCGGCGAGGGCGAGCAGCGCGGTGGAGGCCCGGAGCACGGGCGCGGCGCCCGCCTCGCGCACGGCCGCGCTGGCCAGCGGCGCGCACACCAGCTGCGTGCCCGCCTTGGCGCCCAGCACCGCGCCCACCACCACCTGCGACGCGCCCACACCTACACACACGCACACACACACACACACGCATCAGTTACACGCACGCATCAGACGCGACGGCAGCGAGGCAGTCGGAAGCAACGACAGCGTTTTTGTGGCGAGTCAAGCGCTTCCGTGCTTCGAAAAGTATTATAAGCCGTCAGGGCTATACTTCACGGGTGGTTTTCTTGACCAAACATTGCGGTTTACCTACTTTCTTTTTTAATAATGTAAGAGCTGCAAGCGCAGTTAGCATTGGCGGATCCGTGTTAAAATAAACACAAAACACAGCGGCTAACTGCATCCCGTGTAGTTTGCTGGTTTGCGGGAGCTTTGTCGAGCGGATACCCGCGAGAACCGCCCGTGAAGAATAGCCCTTAGTCTCAGTTATCAATATTATCATGTGGCAGTAGTTAAGCGGTAAAGACCTAATGGGCGGCTCGAATCATCCTATCAGCAGAACGTCACCACTGCGTCCGCCTAGCCGCGCTGGGTATGCGTGCTGGAGTATGACTAGACTTCGTCTCATCATAGTTCGAAAACAGAGACCCGTGTTTAGTACGTCAACATCCAAAATGCAATAAAACTATGCGCTAATTACAATTATAAGTAATAGCAATGTTTTTTTCCATGGATATGTTCAAATAAATATACATAAAAAGTTTGTAATTTAAAACTTTTTCCTATTTTCATTAAATAACTTTTGTCGAAATAATGATGTAGAAAGGCCCACTTTTACTGCCTTAGACCGTCTACAGAAATCATTTGTAGTAAGTCGCGGCAGAATAAACGTGAAGTGAGAATAGTATAGCAAGTTACCGGGCGCGTCGTCGGCGGCGCGGCGCAGCGTGTCGTTGAGCAGAGCGACGAGCGGCGCGACGAGCGGCGCGCCGGCGTCGCCCCGCGCCCACAGCGCCAGCGCCTCGCCGCGCACCCAGTCCGGGATTATCGGCACTGCGCACAACACTCTACTCGTTACGGAACCAAAGAACCCAAGAGCTTGTCCAGATAGCGCGTTTCAATATTCGTATGCGCATTAACGTGAACGGAATGCATTATAATAATTTTTATATGTGGAAACTTGTAATTGGCTTTGTTATAAACGTAAATCTAAGATAATATTGTAATTACCCGTAAGTTTTCGCAAAATTGTAAAATAAAATAAATAAAATATTACCTCGAGTATCTCAAGATTGCGTGATTTAAAACGTGGCATCTGGACAAACATATGATATGCAGATGAGGCCAATTACATCCGACATGAGGGCATGATAATGCTTTATTACTTTCTAATAGTTTATTATTATGAACTGGTTATAGCTATCAAGACTTTTTACCATGTTGCTATTTAGGTTTTTGATTATACCATTTTCATTGAATAACAAAGGATTAATTAAATTATTTTCATCATTTTTATTTTCTACAACGGTTGAACTAGTTGCCTTGGAAATGATTATTTCCGAAGGAGATGCATGTTCGTTATTTTTCACAACATATTTCTTGCTAAGCAGTATTGTTGAATAATTGTTACTTTGTTGTAGTTATAAGCGAATGAGTTCTGATAAAGCTTTGATTATTCGTATAATCACTGACTTTCATTTCATTATTTAAGAATTCGAATGTATGTGTATAATTCGTAGGATATGTGGTTTTTAGTTCAGTGTCCCTTGCAGCACGACTAGATCTATCTTTGGCTGTTGTAAATAAAAACTATAATACGCATTTTATAACCATAACTTGAAAGGTTTTATTTTAAAATAATTATACAAAACGTTTTAGACCGTGAAATACAATACTTGGTTTAAATACAAGTGACGAACGAATAACGAACTGAGTACCAATTTCTACCATCAATTGACTTTAAGATACCTTACCAACACCTTAATATGTCAATTTAGCTAACAAAGTAGGATGGTCAACGCAATCGAATGCCTTCGAAAGATCACAAAATACTCCAATCGCACCCCGCCTGTCCTCCCAGGCGTCAAAAATATGCTTCAGTAGGGCTACATCAGCATCTGTAGTGGATTTACCATCCATCAACATCATTTCAGCCATCCGAAGTCCACTGCTGAACATAGGCCTCCCCAATTGCTTTCCACGTAGATCGATTCTTTGCCGCCTGCATCCACCGGCTCCACGCCGCCCTGACCAGATCATCGGTCCATCGCGTTGGGGGCCGCCCTCTACTACGTTTGCTGATTCGTGGTCGCCATTCAAGACCCTTAACGCCCCATCGGTCGTCGGTTCTTCGAGCTATGTGCCCCGCCCACTGCCACTTCAGCTTGCAAACGCGCTTCGCTATGGGACTATGTTATAAATAAGTTGTTATAACCTGTACTTACTGAATAAATAAATAAATAATTAATAAATAAATGTCGGTCACTCTAGTTCTCCTACGGATTTCCTCATTTCTGATTCGATCACGTAGGGACACTCCGAGCATAGCTCTCTCTCGATTTACCATACTGCTGAGAAGAAAAAGAGTTTTGATCTTTCATTCCTGTTGCGCTCGTTTAGGCTGCGATTAAACTCCTCATCAAAAGAATAGACGCACAGCACGAGGCCTTCAAAGAGGGTATGAAAAGGTTTGTGCAGACTTATGAAAAGAGCTTCCAAGACAATGCAGGATCGAGCTTTTTAAAATAGCCAACGCACAATTGGGTACGCTCTCTTTCAATAAGCGGTGTGCTTGCCTTATTGGTATAAAAATATGATTACACAAACCTAGCACGGTTAAAAGAACATTGTCTAAGAAGAATGTGAAATAGACGAGCGCGAAGGCAATAGCGGCGGCCAGGGGCTGAGGGTCGCCCATCGCGCTGCGGGCGGCGGCTGGCGCTGCCGCTGTACTACTGGAGTGTTGGCTGTACCTCCTATGGACTGAACTGACTCGCTAGGCGGCCTCAGTACCTCTCCACACAGCTTTTGTGATGGCAAGGCACAGAAGGGCGGCTTCGTGTAGCGGGATTATTTGTCTCGCTTATCACTCAGCTAAGGAATACAATAATAATAATGTGTGCGATTCTACAATAAAATCCCAAGCAACATACAGCAATTGAGCCTAAATAAATTTAAATTAACAATAAAACACAAGCTGTCTTCAAAGGGATACTATTCTATTAAAGACTATATGGCAGATAAAAATGCTTGGGATTAAACTGCCGTTTCATACAGGCTATTCTAATATGAATGACTTGAAAACATAAATATTGTTAATGTTATGTTATATTGCATTGTATAGCTTTACAGACAAATGAAGATTGTAATTCTAGTACCAAACTAATGGACATATTTAAAAGAGCATAGCCTGTGAGTATCTTGCCAGTTCTTCTTACAGAGCGGTGGCTCGGAACTGGCACTTAGATTCACTTACACTTAATTATTTTTTGTTTTTAAATTGTTTTGTTGCATGTAAGTGAATCTAAGCTTCGTGATTTAGTGTAATATTATTTCGATTGTTTTTTTTTCATTTGTAATCATGACGTTTTCAAGTACTATGTATAATAGTTTATGAAATAAATATTTTTTTTACTTTACTTTTACGTGGATTTATCCTATTAAAAATAAAATAAAATATACTTTATTGTCTTTAAGATCAACATGATCATTTAGATTCGTCAAACATTAACACAAAATGGACATTCCATATACTTTTTTAACAACAATGATAGAAATATGAGCGGTACCATAACAAAGGAGTAAAAGCAAATGGGTTCTTTGTCAGAATTTGTCAGTTTATCTGTCTGTTGTTGTTTTCTCAAGATTTGTCAGTCTGTATCTGTCAGTCAGCCTGTCGTGATTTTAAAGGAGGGAGAGGATTGTCCGTCAGTCAGTTTGTCGGTGACTCTAACGAGGCTTCCAAAAGGCAACGAGATTGAGAAGAAGGCCTCAAGAAACTCATCTCGGCTCTTTTCAAATTATGTCTTAAGATCTCATACAATTAAAGAAATAAACTATTAAGATTACTGCTGTTCTTAAAACTAACAAAATCTAATATCTAAAGATCATATCTCATCTAGGTAGGATGATTAGTAAATAATTAAATAGAAAAACAATGTAATGTTCTCGTCATGTTAGAGAAAAAATTTATACCTACGAGTGCTGGAGAAATATTGTTTTTTTTATAAAGTGAAGAAGTACAAAATTCTGAAATGCCTTTTAAAAGTCAGGATTTTAAAAATTTGCAAATGAAAATGATTGAAAAATTCAAATAAGTTTCAGAAGATAAACGAACGGAATTTGTTTACTATAATTATTAAGTGAAATTAATGATTCCTGGTACATATTAATCTGCATTTTTTTTTTATTATTTTGGTAAATGCATATTAATTTCACAGCTTGTAACTGTAACTGTCTTGGTTCAGCCAGTATCGGCTACAAGACGTTCTGTGAATATGTATTTGCTGGGACCAACGACTGGTGCGCCGAGCGATGGGCGGCGTCGACGGCGCTCGTCGCAGCTGCGTCTGTCGCCGCGCGATAACCGCATCAACGCGTTTTCAATCACCGCGCGATCGCGCGTGTGCACACGTCCTAATGTAATTTTCAGCCAACTGCGTCCGATTTATGGACGATACAAGCATTAGACGCGGCTGCGATTACGGCCCAGGCGAATTACCGCACCGCCTTCGGTAACAAGTTCACATTACGTTGTGTTTGTCGGACTTATAATATTGGGAAGGATTTTTGTAATATTTTTTAAGTGCATAAGATCACAGATGTTTTATGTATTCATTCTAGTGATGTTCCGAATATCCGTATCCGCGGATATCCGAGGCAAAAGAAAAATCCGTATCCGTGTCCATTACTTTTCACGCGGATCTTTTACGGATCTTTTTCAGGTGATTAAGTAGAATTATTAAATAAAAAACTCTAATTAAATGATAATTCTAATTAAGGAAATTAATACTGCGTGTCATATAAAGTTTAAACATTAGCTTACATGAGTGAGTAAGGACAGGAAGAATTAAAAAAGCTTGAAAAATTGATTAATCATAATTGAAATTAATGGTAAATTGTATTTCAAAAAAAGCAACTTCGCAGCTGAATAAGAAAATAAAGATACGTATCCGTATCTTTACACTAAATATCCGTATTCAGATCCGTATCCGCGGATATACATTTTTAACGATTCGGCACATCACTAATTCATTCTCATATTAAGGTGATGTCTAAGTAGGTACTTTCATTTTATCATATTATTATTATAACTGACTTAATATGATTGTACCTTTCACCACATTTATTTGTCGATGGGGTGTTTTGTTTAATTTTTATTTTATTTTATTCAAAATAACGAGGTACTGTGAAAAAATAATAAGGACATACATACATTCACGCCTGTTTCCCCGAAGGGGGGGGCAGAGGCATATTAAACGCCCACACTTCGCCAACTATTTAGTAATAGGTTCGTAATAGGTTCGTAATAGGTGGCGAGCTTATTGCCGCTTACTCCAGTAATAATAGTTCATAGGCAGGTGCACCACTTGCAAGTGACGTTGGCTTGGGCTCCTTAGGTCTTAGTAGGATCTCTAACATGGCTTAACGACTACCACATTTAGTGATAACCGGGACCAACGGCTTAATGTGCCTTCCGAAGCACGGAAGCGCTCGATATCAAATGCCACACAAACGGTCACCCATCCAAGAACTGACCTCTGTAAAATCTGCTGTATTTCGGTGATCGTTTCCGACCACCGAGCACTGCAGAGCTGCGAGCGCTTCATGTGCGAGTATTTCTATGTGGTCAGAAAGATTCGAAATGAGCAATCTAGTACAGTATCTGAAATATTATAATATACGTGCTGAAATACTTCTATCATCTACGAATGCCATACGATTATGTCCATATTAGACACTTTAAACAAAACAAAAAACTTATACTTATGAAAACCCTGAGTGAAACCGCGCTAGACATATCATTGAATCCTCCGACGTCAAGTGCATATTTCTTTTCTCTTTAAAGTTGTCGCGCAACAGTCGGAGGCATAAGAACAAGGCAGTATAAAGTTAGCCTTTTTCGTATAGCAGAAAACAAACTAAAATGTAGCTCTGAATTGTCATTGTCAACGTCATCCTGACACATCAATTTATGTCATGAATTCCATTCATCATTTTGCAAGCAATTTTTCTATCATTCGTCGTTGATTATTCATGTTGGTGGACGTGTGTGAATGACTTGCGTTAATCGTGAATTCGATTGATTTATAAGTGAAGTGTCCGGATTTGGAGGAAAGTGTGCCGACCCCTGGTGATGTGAGCTCCCAAATACCGCGCTCCCAGCATACGCCCAGAATAGGACCACTTTACTCTCCGCTTTAAATTCCTCGCCTGCAAGTTATGGTCAGTACTAAAGCTCAAGCTTTTATTAGGTACTATCATTGTCTTGTCCGTTATGTATTTTTATTACGATTATATTACACAGGCCGGTTTGTATTGTTTGTTGCGAAAATAACACGAATCCAAAGAAACCATATATTATTTTACTTACCTATTCAAAAGTCTTTAGATCTATAATATCTAGGTACTTTTTAATACTTTTGGAAGGGTTTAAAAAGGCAATTTTGAAAACAATGGTTTTCTATCTATGTATATTAGTGCTGTGAAAACATATAAATAATTGTTATCATTCTTATTCTCTTTACCTGGGGTCTGCTACAGATTAGCAGATAGGAATAAAGTTTTAACATTTCATCTGCATATAAAATATTCTGTAATTATAACTTACCATAAAGTTGACAGAATTAGTCAGAGAAAAAATTAAAACTTTCTTACCCAAATAATAAATATATGGTGAGAACTGAAAATACCAAATTTTATTTTGGAAAGCCTACAACTATTTTACAATTTTGAAATTTTTTTTGTGTTTTCCATATCTGCAATCAGTTCAATCAAGACTTTAATTAGATTTGTTGTGCGAGTGATGTTGTTTTTAAGGAAGGAGGTCAGTGCCTCTGACTCTTCTTGAGCTTAGATTATTTTACAATATAGAGTAGAGGTATATAAATAATTAAACGTAATTATAAGCTAGATAATTGATGTAGAAATGAGGTCAGTATACCTGTACCTCACTCTAAAATTGTGGGTTCGAGTCTTCAAGACTATAAAGACAAATATTTGTCTCCGTAAACATCAATATTTGTTCTGGTCGGGGGGTTTCCTATGGATAATACCCATGAATTTTAAAAAGATAGTATTTATATTTGCTTAGTTTGTAACGATGCTTATCTTGGAACTAAATATAAGATCTTTATTAAGATTAAAATATTTATGTATAACATGATGCAAATAAAGAACTATGAACTAAATAAGTTCTTGCTTACACTTATTTATTATAATAGAACTTCCACTTGTACTTTAAAGGAATGTGTTTATTGTTTGTACAGTGGTAATTGTCTATTTAATTCTAAAATCTACTTGTTGAAAGTGGCTGAAGATCTAACTATGAAGCTATATTTCCTATATTCCATATGTGAAATGTGGTGTGAAATAATCTTGTTCTAGAATAAAGATATAGTACCACAAATAGCTGTTAAATCTTTGCTGAAAATACATGAGATAAAACCTTACCTTTCAAATATTTTATTATGTTTAAAAGTAGGTAAGTTTTATCAAAAACACACACATTGTTAAGATCTAGTTTATTGAAAGATAAATAGTTTAACAGAAGAACACCAGTTACACAATTTACTACTTCTAAACATTATCTTTTATATACTTATATGTTCCCAATTTTTTTACAAGTTATTTTCGTAGCAATCTCCCACTTCGGAAAGGCGCTTCTAGATTTAAGTAACATTCAGAACTGCTTCGAAGTGAAGTCTAACTCAAATTGAATATTTGATATAACATGATTTTAAAAAGTAATGTCCAACTGTATAATTTGAATGCAAAGTGCATAAACAGCCATGTGTTTGGACAATGGATGCACCACAATGCATGTTGTGTGGCAGTGTGCGTTTGTTATTGTGTTGCATAATTGTTGCTTCTCCCCTTGACCTCCAACATTGTTCCAACATGCTGCACCTCTCTGCATTATCATTTGATTTCTTGTTTTCAAATTTGAATACGACTTATCTAATCTCAACTTTAGGGATGACTGCGTATGCATACTAGCAGTCGCTCGCGAAATCGTCTGTTCGCGGCCCACAGGTTAGGCTATACAGTTTGCCGAAAGATCTTTTCATAACGGATTCGAAAGCATAGCACTCTCCATTGAAGAAAGATCTTGAGCGTTTATATGAGGTTTATGAGCCTATTAAGGACCGTTTCCGTCAGTCAAAAGAGGCGACCACACCTGGCTTAGCCAAGTTCGATTCACGGTCCCCTTTTGAAGGTTTCAAAGACTGACTGAAACAAATAAATTCAGTTTTTTCGTACTTTTGAATTGACGTGAAGCTGTTGCTTTCGCTTACCCGCACTGCGTCCGCTCGTGAAGCCAGTGCTCAGCAGTGGGACGTTAATGCAGGAGATACTGATGAGGATGAGCTTGCAGACAATCAGTCCTATAACCCTTAATGCTGCAGACATTATATCACAATTGCCTTCATTAATTCCAACAAGGATAGCCAATGTATCACCGCCGCCTGTAACTGCAACACGCACCGCTGTCACGTGAGCCGTCACCAGCAGAGAAGGGGTCGCGTTACAGGTTCACACCACATGCCCGGTGTCCGGTGACCCGCACACACGCACACTTACACACACACTCCCACATTCGCCTATCTGTTTGACTGCACCAGAACAGAACAGGTGGCCATGTGTTGGTTACAGATCGCAGTTGTTATGAGGCACTTTCATAATATTTGAGTCTGTCGTTTACAGTTGCGAGTTATAGCTGCGTGCTGTATGCTTAGGTACTCACTTTTCCTGTTGTATGAGTTCTATAATTTGACTACCGATATACCCTGCAATTTAAGGTCGTGGGATCAATTCCCATCCAGGACAAAGTCATAGTCAAAATCATTAATTCAAGTTTGGCTCAATAGAGCTATTGTGAAACTAGGCTAGAAAATCGTCAAGGTGTGTTGTTTCTCCCGCCAGTTACAAGGAAAAGTCCCTAATATCAAACCAATTTGATAAGTCTACAAAAACATTAGTTCTACAGGCACAAGATTTAAAAGAAAATTAATACATATTGTTGTGCAAATGGACACGAAAAGAAATACTTTCACTATTTAAAAGGAAGGGAAAATCTATATCGAAAAGAATATCTAGTGCAATTTTAATGTGACACGTAATAATGGCTACATCCTGCCTGATGGTAAGAAATATATACATAAAAATGAAAGCGCTTCATACCGTGAAGTAAGCACAGTACGGTTATGACGGCCTGCTAAAATGCCGTTTCACGCCCCGCTTAAAAGAGCCGGGATCATAGGAAATAGGAAACACATGAGCCGGCAGCGAATTCCAGAGCTTAGTGGTCTTGCACAGAAACGACTTCCCAAAACTCTAGATGAAACGGGTCGAATGGTGAGAGGTGGCGACCCCTGCGCCTACATTGACAATTATTATCGATAAGAGATTGCTATAAATTGTGATTGGCTCAGAAATTCTTTTTAAAAACAAAATTCCATTCTTTGTAAATGTTATTGCCTTTCGAACTTCTACTTAATGATCAAATTTTGCAACAAATTTGAATTTTTATTTCGCAAATAGATATGATTGCTAGTGAATATAAAATGTCATGCAATAAAATACCCAGTTTTTGACCTCCATGAGAGATAAGATAACGCATAAATAACGATTATTTGTAATTTAAACTTTTTAGGCCGTTTTCAGTAATTAATTTCATGATTTGTACAGTTACTGCAGTAGCCCGTGTCTTGTTTGTTTATAAGCATTGCTCCATTACGTGGTAATCGATTCAACAGTCAAACTGCACTTACTGAACCGTAAGCCACACGCTATCTATACAGTAATTTAGGGATTTACATACATACATTCACGCCAGTTTCCCCGAAGGGATAGGCATATTGTAGGCCCACATTTCGCCAGTTGAATTGCTGGTCCCACGTAATAGGTGGCTCGCATATTGCCACTTAACGGGAACTGTTTTCCAGAGCCTCGTCCGTTGATCGGCAGGTGCACCACTTGCAGGTTAGGTTGGTGCGGGCTCCTAACATGTAGGTAGGGTCATTTTGACGACCGATATGGCGTGGAGGTCAGTATACCTACACTTCACTCCAGAGGTCGTGGGTTCGATTCCCACACAGGACTAATCTTTGTGTGCAATAACATGAATATTTGTTCTGGTCTGGGTGTTTTCCCATGTATATTAAGTATGTATTTACAAAAAAAAAGTATGTAAGTATGTTTATCCGTTGTTTATTATCCATTACACGAGTTCTTAATGATACTTATCTTGGAACGAAATGATTAGTGTAATTGTTAGAAAATATTATTTATTAGCATTTAGGTACTTATTACTCTTAAATAAGGTGAAAATATTCCACATGCATAAAAAAACTTGAAATTTCACAAAAATGAATTGTTTGGGAATTTTACAGGCTTTTCTTAAAGTCGAACAATATGGGTGTGACTGGTGTGAGACAGGGAGAGGAAAGTATGTGTTGAAATTTCGTCTAAACTGAAGCTATAAAGAAATAGCTATTTGCAACTTCGAATTGTGATTTGAAATAAGTAATGGCCGTGTCTTGTTAGTTTCACCATTTTGCCATTTCACATGTAGGCTAGTTTGCGTTGTGTATTGCTTTCATTTATTGAATATTAAAATGTAAGGAAAGAGTGGAGAAGTAGTCGACTTAAACGGTTTGGCAAATGCTGCAATTTGCTGCGACACAAATAGATTCAAATGAAGTCAATGTACATTCCGGCCAGTTCACAACCTGTTAGCTGAGCTGTGTATTCATTTGTGTTACATTTCTAATGATTGTTATAAATTGATAATTGTACATGCAACGCTCGACCGTAATACGTTAAAAACTGGCGCTCATTATAATACAAAGTGTTAGCGGTACTGGGCCTCGCTGCCTGTTTGTCTGAAACCTGATTGCGAATAAGCAGTGAACTCGTGCTGTAGGTATCGTGGCTCGGTCGACGCGAGGTGCTGCGGCGGGGCATACAACGCGTGCAAAAAGCGGCCGTGACTGGAGCCCCATGCTTCATGCTTCCGAGTTCCCCAAACCAACTACACGAGCATACTAGCCGTCTTTTACACGCGCAAGTCATTTATTAAAACAGACCTTACGGTACCAGAGTACTTGCTTACTACAAATAATGGGGTCGCGGATTACCACAGGAATTGATTACAGTTAGATTGAATACCTGACATGGGTAATAATCGTTACTAATATGTGGATCCTTTTAATCAGTCTAGTTAAAGAAACCATTATATTCCTCTTCCCATATCAAATTAACTGTTTAATAAATCAAGATACATACTTAGTAATTTTAACAAATACTTTCAATAAAGATATTAAAACTATGTGGTCTGCTACGGATCCCTAATTTGATGCGAATACTGTTTTTTTTGTACTATAATAAGAATTTGGAATTACAATGCGACGTTTATCGTTTCCGCCCGGGCTGATGCTGCAGAAAAACGCGGCGTCACCGGCCGATGACTCCCGTGAGTCACAGCCGCGCCGAGACAAGCACGCCCGGCGCTGCTCCACGTACTAGGGTACACGCGGTTGTCTAGCCTGTCTTCTACTGAAAATGATCACCGCAAGTTATGAAGGCTTGCCACAAACACGTTCACGCTTCTTTAGTTTTGAAGAGCTCCATGCCGTAATCTCAATGTAATAGCGATAACAGAAAAACTTTAACGAAAGCTCTAAAAAGATTATTATAAACAACAAGGGGACAAAAGTCCCTAAATATATTAAGATATAAAAAAAAACAACAAGCTTGATTAATGAAAATCAGTTTACTCCTAAAACGTATTTATTTATTATATTTATTATTTATTACTATTGCAAATAATTACAGCAATTGGATTATATCGTCGATTAAAATTAGTTCACTGCAAAGTAATATTATTGTAGGTTCCCAGGTTCAGTTCCTCTCAATTGATTGAACCTGTTGATGTTATTTTTAAGAGTTGTGTGTGCAACAGGCGCCGAGCGAGAGAACACAGGCGGTCATTGACGCGCCCTGCGCTCGCCGCAATGCTAATTAGTATTTAATGAGCAGATGACTGCATTGTATATAAACCTTGGGCTTATACTCCGAAACCACTGCCGGCTCTGCCGAAATGTGTGTCATTATCCGCTTCAACGGATACATTAGAGCTCAACGAATTCGGGATAATGGCGTCAAGTTCTGTTTAATAGTTTATAATCACACGCGTAACATTACATTTATGGTTTTTATTAAATAAGTTTAAAAATGTTTGCAGCAGTTATTAATTAGTTTAGCGATCAATTAATTGCCCTTCGCGTGCATTATCTGTGTCAGCAAACATTTCCAAAACGGAAGGTCGTTATAAAGGGCATAGGTTATCGGCTAGTTGAGAGTGAATGCGGTTATTAGAGAGGATTAGTGACTGTTGACATGTTCTCTGACTGACAGCTCGTCCTTGGCATTACGCGGTGTTTGCGGCAGTCCAGTACATGCAAGTGTCGCGTGGCGCAGGAACCGGTATTAACCACGCAAGTGGCACGGCGCTCGCCACGACGCGTCTCGGATCAGATGGAGCGCCGATTGCCGCCACCAACTATCGTATTCAACCGAGGAATGCGCAAAGCTCCTCACGTGGCCGCCGCTCAAATAGATGCACTAATTCTATTAATACCTCAAGTCTATCTTTTTTGCTGCGAAACCTATATTCTATCTTTAGACGTTCGCCGCAGAATGTGCGTTTTTTTTCTTTGAGAGCTGCGTGCAGCTAATGCGAGGTGTAGCTTTTAAGTCCTACCTCGGTTACATCTACATAGACATGTACTTGAACTCAAGGAGGATCATGCTCGCTGGCCGTTGCCCGTATGTGTTGTATGTTACAAATAACTCCGCCGCGAGGGGCCCCCCGAATCTTTCGTCAATTCTACTGTTATCACTTATCTGTGAAATTTGCTGATAACACTTGTATCCTTCCGGTTTTGGACAAAAAATGTGATACTGGTGTTTCCCATTGTGGCGTGACGTCACACATATGAGTAGTAGATATTTCTTTGAATACATTATTGCCAATCTCCGGCGCGGTTGATCGCAGGAAAATCTCTTTAGTAATACTACTTATATCACTTTTATTTGAGTGAGTCACTAACATTATATTTATGCGTTTTTTAACGGGTGGTCTTTGCATACATTCGCATAGTGCGTATTTTCTAGTAAATTAAAAGAGCGTGTTTATAAAGAAGATATTTTTTATGATATGTTAAAACGTTCCTTGACTATTTATTAGGTCTTGTTCAGACAATTTGGAGAGTTACTTAGTTTTATAACAATTAGTAGTGGTAGTACATTCATCTGATCCAACTATTATATGTCACTAATATTTCACTAACTTTTATAATCAATAAATAAACTATTACATAGTACTTGAAAACGTCAAAATTATAAAAAAATTAAAAAAAAACGATTAAAATATAATTATACTAAAATCACGAAGCTTAGATTCACTTGCAACCAAACAATTTAAAAAAACAAAAAATATTTAAGTGTAAGTGAATCTAAGTGCCAGTTCCGAGCCACCGCTCTGTAAGAAGAACTGGCAAGAAACTCACAGGCTATGCTCTTTTAAATTATCGATTGGTTAGCTACAATCTTCATTTGTCTGTGACGCTATACAATGCAATATAATATAACATTAACAATATTCATTTTTTAAGTCATTCATATTAGAATAGCCTGTATGAAACGGCAGTTTAATCCCAAGCATTTTTATCAGCCATATAGTCTTTGATAGAATAGTATCCCTTTAAAGACAGCTCATCGCAATAAGATATTACCGTCAATCCGTGTATAAATCCTTGGCTCCAATATATTATTTAGGAAATAATGCGTAACCCTCCTGTCACTCAACAGTGCCTAATGTAACATATTGAAATGTGTGCGGTGAGGCGGGGATTGCGCCACGGCGGTGCTGGCGTTTTGTGAAGGTTTCATTATCATCTCATTAAAACTGCTAAAATGTCGGCCTGTCCTTCAACGATCTGCTGATGAGTATTGTCAACAGGACTTTTAGAGTTGATTGTCGTTCATTCAGAAATATTGATGTTGCTAAAGATGCAGCCAATTGCGATTTAGCCCTCATTACCAAATTCAAATCATTTATTGCATATCACAGTGTACAAAATTAAAAAGATGGTACACGGACGATAAAGAACTATATTTGACGACCAATATGGCGTGGTGGTGAGTATACCCGCACTGCACTCCGGAGATCGTGGGTTCGATTCCCACACAGGACAAATCTTTAAATGGATATTTGTTCTGTTCTGGGGTTTTTCCTATGTATATTAAGTATGTATTTACAAAAAAAAAGTATTTATGTATGTTTATTCGTTATTTAGTATTCAGAACACAATATCTTAATGATACTTATCTTGGAACTAAATAAATAATTGGTGTAAGTGCCATCATTCATGATCAGTGCCTTCTCGGTAGAAGCGCCAAAAATATCTGCGAGAAATGCTTAGAGAATTTGTTATGGTGTGTTTGATAGTAGCGTGGAAAAGAAAATACAAGTTGAAAATGATATATTATACAAAAGGGTTAGAAACGCGATAGTGATGCTGCTGGTATTGCACGCGACTGAAGGCTGCGGAACCACTTTCCATCAGGTTATTTTCATGAAGTTGCTACTGCCAGCTGAGAGAACATTTTTTTTAAATTGCCTATGCCGGCACCTAGGCGGCCCTTCTTAGTGGTAGTTTGCAAACTTAAGAGCAACCTAAACTATATTTGACCTTGTCTAAAGCTAGCCTTCTTCTATTGATCCTGTAACCTGGGGGCCATCCATAAAGTACGTGACATGAATTTAATGATTTTTAAGCCCCCCCCCCTCCCCTATTGTGACGTCATATGTTTTGCAATTTTACATCGAAAAATTATTAAATTGAAACAGCAGTTTCGAAATTAGTTTTATTTTCATTTAAGTTAAGTACTTACGATCGGCGCGTGTCACTAGAGCGGGTATGAACTCGTCAACTAAACCATTTAAACCGTATTGTCGTAAAGGTAGAGTTGGAATTACGCGATTATAGATATATTAGATATTGAAATGTGATGTCACACCATGGTTCTCCTCCCCCCCTTTTTACTTGTGACGTACTTTATGGATGACCCCTTGGCAATATGTTGGCACGATGAATGAGTCAATTCCATCTCTATTGAGGTTTCGTGCTGTCTCATTGTTCGATGAGCGTAGGAATATTGTCTGCTTACGTTGACGTGAGAAGATATTTTATTCAAGTCTTATTTTGACTTATTTTGAATATTTTAGTCTAGATTGTCTAGTATGAATACATCTATTCTATAGTGTCTATAGGGAAGACTGTTTACTGATTGTTTAAACAAATAAATATTTCTGACACTTACACCAATTATTTAGGTGCAAGATAAGTTCATTAAGAACATTTCAAGTTCATTCATCATTAAGAACTTGTGTTATGGATACTAAATAACGGATAAACATACAAAAATACAAAATTTTTGTAAATACATACTTAATATACATAGGAAGACACCCAGGCCAGAACATATATTCATATTTATGCACACAAATATTTATCCTGTGTGGGAATCGAACCCACGACCTCAGGCCACTCCACTGAGTGCGGGTATATTCGCCACCACGCCATATCGGCTGTCAAACTACTTACTTAACGCATATACTTCTTGTACATGATTTATTTTCAATATAAGGGTAATAATTACTAAACTGGAATTAGAAGCCAAAAGAAAATTGCATTTCTAGTATTCGCTGTAACGAAATTATGTTTCAAGTGTTCAGTCATTGATGCGTGGCTTGCGTGAGTTTGAATAGTTTGTTCTACATCAGCCTTTAACACCGTCCGGCAGCACTCCAGTAGTTCCCCAAAAGTTTTGATTGAACATAACTCGAGCGTGTAGTTCCGGCGCGCCACTCCGGGTCAAGATAATGTAATTAACTGTAAAAAGAGTTACAGTTTCGGCGTAATGACGGCCGCTCCAATAGGGGGCGAGGGGGGGGGGACTCGGCTGTCGGCGCGCAGCGCGTGCCGGCCACGGGTGTTGGGACCTCACACACGTGGCCGGGGCTAGCTTGCTTCACACGTTGCACGGTGCAGAATTTTGGTCAGTTCAATCCCGTGGGTTAGCTCTCAATAGATAGGGTAGTGTCAAATATATAGCCACCATTAGTAAATTAGGGTAGAGCATTTATTGAACTATATCAATCTGTTCTGCTTTTTATAAGGCATACGTTACAGAGAGGAACTGCATTTAATCTCTTAAAAAAGTAGCAAATATTTGCCAAGTGCATAAAGCCAGTGACACTCCTTGTTCATTAAAAAGTTTGTAGATTTTTTGTTAGATTTGACATGCGAAATATATGTTGTCTAGTTATATATCGCTGATGAAGACATAATTGTCTCAACTCTAGATGCTTAACTTATTTCAAAACGGTGGCAATCCTTGAGAGCAAAACCAATAAAATACGTGTGATTCGACCTTCGTACTCTTGATCCGCATGGCAGAAAATTTTATTAATCAACTTTCCCTTGAGCACGAAGAAATAAAATAAATAACTTTTAAAGATAGAAAGCAAATTAGTAAAGATTCAACTACGGAACATTGAACTAGTAGAACTCTATATAATAGCATTACAGTTACACAAGAATGGTGTGACTCGAACGTTACGTTTTGTGTGAAGTTATAACATTTTGGTGTCATTTCAAATTGAACATTTAACACTTCTCAAATTGACACTTGACATAAAAGTTTATTAAGTCGAAAGGCACATAAAAACCTGTAATCGTTTCTTTTTAAGTGTTCTTTAAGTTCGGTTGTCTTACTCAAGATATTGCTTATAATGTTGTCTACGTCTGCCTGCCGTAACTCGTCAGCTAACGTTTCCCCTTATCACTTCATTATGAGTTTGATTTTTAATTATGTTTTAGCACTCCTCTACTCGCTGGACGACTGGCGCAAGTGACTGGCAGTACTCATGGTTTTCGAATTTCTTTGCGAAAAATACTGTTAGAAAGGGGTATTTTAGTTAACTAATAAACTTCAGAACTTCAGATTCTTTTCCACTCGTTCATGGATGGTTGAATTTCTTTAGCTTAATCAATCACTTCACAAAAACTGAATGTCAAGATGCCCCTAAAACTATGGTTTAGGCTAGACAGTGACTGCCTTGTGAAATTTACTCCCACTGTAGTTTTTTCCTAAAACTCAGTTTTACGTCAGTCCTGAACCTCAGTTTTAGACCTATCGCGTTGCATACACACACTGGACTCGAGGTTTGCTGTCTCTCGAGAGTCGATTGGTGGGAACATGGGGATGGCGAGTGTACTGGTGCATGTGTACGAGAGTTCCGTAAGGTGCATTAAGTTTTACGTTTTCTGTCACCCACGTTTCGGTTGATCTCATGACATATAGTACATAAAGTTGTGCATTCTATTAGGCACCAGTTTGTCATATAAAAGCAGGTACGAACGTTACCACATCTCATTACTCCCTGGCCCCAGGCAGTCGACCACCACCTCACTGATTAAAATATACAAAATGTACTTACTACAAGAGAGAGGATTCGTTTTCTACTAAAGCCTATAACTATAACAATATAGTAATAGTGTTATGGTCAAATAACGTTTTCTGGTTATCTCTATCTGCGAGACGCGAATAAATGATCGTCGCCATTCGCCGCCAAGTGTGAATCGTATCAATTAAAAAATGGGTAAAAAAGGAAAGCATGAGACACGATTAGTACCAAATCGAATCGAAAGGTGATTTGGGGAGCTCACTTCCTCCTACCGCCGCCGTGTTGCCAAGCTAGTGGCGAGGTGTGGACGATGTCGGCGATCAATTGATGACGCGGCGATCGTGCGCTCCGATGACTGCTCAAGATCGTTTCCGTCTGCGAGGTTGCGATCAGGGTCGAAGGCTCCGCGACGTCTTCGTGAGGTGTTGTCTGATGGGCTGTTTAATGATAATTACCCCGTCGCCTCGCTCCCCGCAACCCGCTCCCCGCAACCGTTCCATCGGTTTCGTAGATTCGTTACAAAACCGAACCTTGAGTAATCACAATCTTTCTTAGTCGTGACACGGTTATTAAAGTAATTAGCGCGCAAATCCGCAGAAATATGTAAACATTATTTTAATTGTAATTGCCTTTTGAGCGAACTGTTAGTGTTGTTGGCAGCTGTAATTATTCAACAATAAGGTATAATTAACAATACACCTCGAATAGGTTTTAATTCATTATTTTTAGAGAAGCTTATATATTACACAGAAATAATCGGCGGCCGACCGTGCCTTTTCCTCCCTGAACAGTCCGAAGGTCACCTAGTTGTTGCCGGAAGGTCGGCCGCCGTCAAGTGTCTCGGTTCGATGCGCCTCTTCTAAGTTATAGTTCTGTTCTGTTCCTTCCGGGTTAGTTTCTGCGTTCTTAGTAGATTATTATTGGCCACAGTCTCGCTCGCATCATTGATGGTTGTGGAAGCCGTGGCAGCAGCCCGGAGACGCAGCATCACCGCAGTGTGCACTAAATAATATTTGTTTGACTTATACCAACGACTTTTCAATTGGAACCTAGTAGAAACTATACGGTACTTAAATCGGAACGTATTATCAATGTCGAAAAAAATAGTAACTTACATTATAATTTCATGGACCAACTTATATGTGAAAACTTTTTGATAAATTTGCCGTACATAATACTTTTATTTTTGTAAATACGTAGAGGCACATATAAAACTTCGGAAAAACGTAGACCAGGTAGATTTCGTATTTATGAACACAAATATTTACATTGTGTGGGCATCAAACTCTATATAACTGCTGGTAATACTGACCTCAACCCCATAAATGTCGTCAAAGTCGCTAGAAGCCATTTTCATAGTCATTAATAGTATAACAGTTATATATATTGTAGGTTCATAGTAATAAGTGGGATCCTACCCACTTCTTGGGAGCCCGCGTCAACCTCGCCTGCAAGCGGTGCAATTGGGACGAGGGTCTAGCAAACGTGAAATTTTCCGGTAAGCGGCAATAGGCTCGCCATCTATTACGTGGGACCAATCAATACCATTGGTGAAATGTGGGCACCCCTGCCTATCCCTGCGGAGATATTATCTCAGGAGTGATTGTATTTATGTAGTGTAGGTATATTATAAATAAATATTTCCTGACAATTACACCAATTATTTAGTTCCAAGATAAGTATCATTAAGAACTTGTGTTATGGATACTAAACAACGGATAAACATACTTAAATACTTTTTGTTTTGTAAATACATACTTAATATACATAGGAAAACACCCAGACCAGAACAAATATTCAAGTCATGCACCAAAGATATGTCCTGTGTGGGAATCGAACCCACGACCTCTGGAGTGAAGTGTACGCCATATCATATCGGTTGTCAAATTTGATCAGTATTCCCTTATCTTATGCACTAACTTCCACGTCCAAGTCGGTTCATCGTCGCCCAAGTTCCCGACGCTCTGTCCGCCACTGTCCGGTAGAGCAGCACCGCAGCGCACCTGTCGAGTAGCCACGATTACTTATATCAACCTATGACGACTTTAAAAGATTATAAGTTTGCAGGAATGCTTTTTAACCCTCCTGAATTGCCATGTCAGATGCGACATCAGATGTAAATCCTTTATACTCACCATTAATGTATTATTTAATCAAACATTGAATAATTTACTTGATTTTACTTTCGACTTTTGAGTAAAATTTACCTATTTTAAAATACACATACCTACGTATAAAAAACAATTTATTATATTCCTCTTAAAACTTTGTGAAAATCTTCACCCGAAAAAATCTAACTGCACCTGACTTCAAATGTTCATAAATGGCGCCTTTTTGAGTAATGAGTTCACAAATGGCGCTTCTGCCTTTTAAACCATACTGGCTATACAAAATATATTTGAGTAGGAATAGCTATGCAAGAGTTTTTTCTGCAAAATAATTCATTTTAACTTTTTATAATTTGTAAATTTCTTTGACATAAATGTGTAAATTTTTCGATTCTTTCTTATTTTTATTTATTTAGTAAACGCATAAACATTGGGATACTGTTTAAACATACAATAAATCACAGAGATGTTTGGTGTTCTAGGAAAAAAATCTTCCGTATTGTGTGACATTCATGAAATTGTTTTAATGAGTCTTATGCGATAATAAGTATTGTGTTGAGATGGCCAACACATTTGGAGGCCAATCTATACCCATTATTGACCTCATAAGCATGACCATTATTATCAAACTTGTACATAATAATATATCTTCATAATTTTGATATTTTTTTTTTGTCTCTTATTATATTTTATTTTAATCAAAAATTTATTTTAATTCAATTTGTGGATAATAATAATAATTTATTTATTTTGCTGTGCCCTATCCGGGTCTATGTTTGATTCTACCTTTTATAAAACATCTGTATATACAACATAGTTTTGGCAATAAATACTTTGACTTTGACTTCATGGTACTCGACGCGTCGCTAATATAGTGTGTCTGAAATTTTATTGCAACAGTGTATACGATTAGATTTCCTAATAAACATTTCATAAGTCAATGTTGTCTTATGAAACTTATAATTATGTCCATCTCGCTCAGAAGAACTCCTTTCTCGTGTACCTCTTCTCTTCACCACTTCTTTCGCTGAATTCGTTCAAAGCGTGCTGACAGTGTACTTCGATCGTGTTCCAGCCTCCCCCTCCCGCCGGGCGCGCCGCCCCCCGGTGAGGGCCCCCCGGGGAGGGCGCCATGGGAGCGGCGCGGCGTCTCGCCGCCGGCGCGCTGCTCGCCCTCGCCGCGCTGCTGCTGCTGCTGCGGGCCCGCCTCCCGCCCGCCCCGCGGCCCTCGCCCGCCGGCGCCCTCGCCGCCCGCCCCCCGCCCGGCGGCGCCGGCGCGTCCTCCGCGGCCGCCCCCGCCGCGCCCCCGGCGGCCGCCCCGCACCGCGCCGACCGGACGCGGCCCGCCCCCTCGCCGACCCCCAGTGCCGCGACCACGTCGACGACGCGCAAGCCGGCCGCCGCGCCCGCCGCCGCCGCCGCCGCCCCCGCCCCCGCCGCCCCCGCCCCCTCCACCCCGCGGCCGGTGCTCGCGGCGGAGCTTTACGTGGCGGGGCACGAGCGGCCGCACGCGGAGCTGTGCCCGGCGCTCGGCGCGCGCGTGCGGCTCGTGATCCTCGTGACGTCGGCGCCGGCGCACCGCGCGGCGCGGGACGCCGTGCGCCTGACGTGGGGCCACTTCGCGGCGCGCTCCGACGTGGCGCTCGGGTTCGTGCTCGGCGCGGCGCCCCCCGCGCTGCGGCCCGCGCTCGACGCCGAGGACGCGCTCTACGGGGACCTCGTCGTCGGCCGCTTCGTCGACTCCTACTCGAACATGACGCTCAAGACGCTCTCGATGCTCGAGTGGTGGGACACGTACTGCCCGCGCGCGCCGCGCCTGCTCAAGACCGACGACGACATGTTCATCAACGTGCCGCGGCTGCTCAAGTTCGCCGCGGCGCCGGGCCGCGCGAACGCGACGCTCACCGTCTGGGGGAAGGTGATCAAGAAGTCGCTGCCGAAGCGCACGACGCGCTCGAAGTACTTCGTGTCGGCGGCGCAGTTCCCGGGGCGCGAGTTCCCGCCGTTCGCGACGGGCCCGGCGTACCTGGTGACGCGCGACGCGGCGCGGCCGCTGCTGGCGGCGGCGCTGGCGGCCGGCACGCGCTACGTGCGGCTGGAGGACGTGTTCGTGACGGGCGTGCTGGCGGCGCGCGTGGGCGTGCGGCGCGTGCACGCGGCCGAGTTCTACAACAAGAGGCTGGCGCCGCACCCGTGCGCCGTGCAGCGCGCCGTGTCGGTGCACATGGTGCGCTACCACGAGCAGTTCGACCTGTGGCGCAAGCTGCTCGACGGGAAGAACAAGTGCGCCTAGAGCGGGAGGAGGGAGCGGGCTCCGCGGGAGGAGGGAGCGCGCCGGGAGCGAACTCCGCGGGAAGAAAGTGTGCGCCGGGAGCGAGCCCGGGCTCGATAGTTCCTCCGGTGTGAAATACTTTCGGGAACAAAATTTGTAAATTGTGAACGCGCTCGAATCTCGAAATGTCGCGGGTGCCCAATGATATAGGGCGGACCGTTGCCAACTCGAGAACGGTTCGAGCGCCCGCTTCCGAGTTAAATCCTCCCTCGTTATGCAGTGCAGACCCCCGGGCGATTCGACGGATGAAAATTTTATTCCGCGCCGGCGCGCGTACTGTTTGAGTTGATTGATATTTTTTACTTTTCCTATTCGGCGTGGCAGAAGTGCCTCGATCTCGGAACGAAGTACGTCTCCTGCGTAGTCGTTTTGCAAAAATGTTGCCGGGTGCGATGAGAAATGATATTAGAAAACCGTTCACGATTTTGCAAGAGTGCGATCTAGTGTAGCATAAATAGAGTATATAAGAGAAAAGTGACTGTGTTGTAGTACTTTTTTTTTGTTTATTTTATATGCCATTTATATTTTTATACAAATTATTTTACAACAGCAATATTTTTATATAAAATGTATTTTGTATGAGATCACCATTAATTTGATATTATTTTTTTCGTGAGACGCAAATTATAAATACTAATTGAATTACAATTATTATTTTTTTACAGTTATAATTGTATTAAATATACTAGGATATCGACACTGAAGAGGAAGCGAATCTCGGTCTACTACTTTAGTAGCAACCTGACGACAACAAAATATTGGTAGTTTATTTATTTAAGTATGGATATCTTATAAGATTCGTTCGTTAGTCCGAGGCATCCAGCGAACAAATTATGTTGTACGAATAAGCCATTCTCTGTGGAACGTATTCAATTGACGCACCTGGTGGCCCCACAGAACTCGAACCTCACCAGGTGTTATTTAGCAGGATTTATAGTTTGTAATCTCTACATGGGATCTGTACTGTAATGGTAGCATCGAATCAATTCCTGAATACTCATTTTGTTAATTTTAACAATAATTTGCGTTTCTCCGTCTCAGAATATTGTGTATGATTTTGTAAATTACGATCAAACAAAAGCTTGTTTTCTATTGATACGAGTGTGATGTATGTGCTACGATGCAACGTGGAGTATGTCCCGGGCCGCAGTGCAGCTCTCACGGGCGCCTCGCTCGCGCGCGACTGCTGCCAATCTAGTGTTCCTGTTCAATCCATTAGTTTTATATTTATTGCTATACATATATATATTCGATTTTGTTACAATTTTCAAATATTATGCAGTAAAATTTACTAGCGTTGGAAGTTATTTTTTATCTTGTTGTTGTGTATGATAGTTAAAACAAGTCGTATGTGCAAGTTAAATAACACCCACGACATCATTTTAAGAAAATATTTTCTTAACGAAAAAAAACATTATTGTCATTAATATTGATGTAGTCACGCATTAGGTACACGAAACTATTTCACTAGAGGTAGTGAAACGTTTATTTTCGTAATACTTCATTAATGATGAACGCGCCAAGCGCTTTAAACAAACATATACAGTTCTGTTCCAAACAACAATATATTCAAAAGTCACTGTAGCGAAGTGTAAGTCTTGTCTTTCAATTGGAATGAACTGCTTGACGACAGCTTGACTGCTCGTCAGAGACTATATTCGGGGAAAATCTCTTATTGTACAAAAATATACTCTTTTTATTGTAGTTATATAAAATAGGAAATATTACATTGTACTGTATATTGGTCTTTAATATAAAAAAGATGGCCATAGAACGCAGCGAGAGGAGTCGCGCGCTGAGCGACTTGCCCGCTCCTCAGGATCGAGTCCGACGCTAGGTCGGCATCTTGTTGTGCCAGAAGGTTGTAAATATTGTACCTACCATAATATACCTATATATGTGCGTCTTTCGTTGTTTTATTTGAGTTCCCATCCTCAGGAAGTATAATTGAATAAATTGTGCTATTTACAATAATAGATAACTATTGAAAAATAACGGTTTTCATCAAATAGTTGATCAAATTTTATTACACACACACTTTTTACCTCGATAAAATACAGAAAGATACTTTCATGACAAAGAGGTCAATAAAGATTTTATAAATAATATCAAATGAAAGTTATCCAATAAAACGGAAATTTCATTTAAGAGACCGAACAACTCGACAAATGGTGCCGCTGGAAATCGAAACTTATTTTCGAATGTTTGCAATCTAAATAGGGATCCTCCCAAGGCCTAAGGAGCCCAAGCCAACCTAATCTGCAAGAGGTGCACCTGCCGATCAACGGACGAGGCTCTGGCGAACATAACAGTGCCCGATAAGTATATTACGTCAACTATATAATTGGCGAAGTGTGGGCGTGTAATATGCCTCTGCCTACCCCTTCGGGAAAACAGGCGTGGTTGTATGTATGCACCCTAAAGTGAGAACAAATGCAGTGGTGGTAAGCCTGTTTTAAGATTTCATAACTTGTACTTCAGTGTTGACATATTTTAGTAGGCTGTAGCGCCATTTATGACCTTTTAATCACGTGGGCGCCATTTTATACTCTATGAATTATAACGCAAATTTGGCCTCATACTCGTAATTGACGAGAAAAAATATATTTTGACCTATGAGTATGAACCGAAGCGCTCATGACGCCGCACAAAATAGTGTAACGCCATCTATACACTCTTAATCATGTAAGCATCATTTCACACATGGCGCCGCGGCAACCCGCCATCGTAAAGTACCTAATGCGGCGTTTTCATACTCCCTCGTCTTCTTTAATATTATAGGTAGGTCTTATTAATCTTTGAACCGAAACGAACTGTTAAGTATTAACCCTCAATCAGGCATAGTACGATTTATCGACCACCTAGGTAATTGGAGTTTTGTAGTGACCTTTGTCTTTTTTTTTATTCATAAAACCTTTATATGATTACCAATATTAAAACTTATACCTTTCGTATGAAGCTAAATATTTTTTACTAAACAATTCATTTTTTGAAAAATCATTAGTCAAAGAAAGTGGTCAGTATAATTATGCCCTCTGCCGCTCTGGCGGTAGTATGATATGATGGCCACTGTTTCCATTATATCAAAAATTATTTTGAAATTAAAATATAATTGTATTTTATTTGTTTTTTAACAAAAAAAACATTCTACGTTTTTTTGACATAACGAAAATAACATTCTGCTTTTTTTGAACATAAATAACATTATTGTAGTATCGTACAAAAATTAAAAACATGGGACCGCCACAGTTTTCACTAAAAAAATGTGTTACCTAAGTAAGCTAACACACTTCAAGAAGTACAAAGTTAAAATTGGTCAAAATATCAATATAAATTATATTAAACAATAAGAAATGCACTAGCCCGTGTTAGAGGCTCGTCTCGTCATTAACTAATTATTGAAAAAAAAAGTACCTATTGCTTTATGTTGACTCTATTATTATTGACCTAAGGACAACCAAAATGGGTATATTACCTTTATGTCGAGTTTAGTTTTCTGTCTCACTTCTATTACCGTTATGACGAGTTTAGTTTTCTGTCCCGCTTCTATTCCCTCTATGACGAGTTTCTTTACCACGCTTTTATTACCTTTATGTCGAGTTAAATGATATCATATTTTGGAAGTACAGTCGTGTCCAATGACAAGCAAATAATTTAGTTTATTTTTATACACAAAAAGTGATTTAAAAACAACTTATAACTTTAACCATTCAATTCTAAGAACCGGAGCTCGTGTTTGTCTACCAGATTACAAAAACAGAAGAATTTGAAAAAAGTTTAATCAATATAAAAATAATGTACGGACAGACTTGAAACCCATACCTACTATGTATACAATGTCCATGGCGAGTTTAAAAGATAAAAATGATTACGTCGACCAAGTTCGTAGCCTCCAAAGTGTGAAAAATGCACTCTACCGTTCAAAAAATATTTTTTTAAATGTTTGTAGTAAGACTACATTACTGAAAGTAGAAGATGTAGTAATTTCCCCAGTGATCGCAAAAAATTTTCTGGTTGTAGTAAGTAGTGGGATACATAAAATTTTGATATTTATGTTAAATGATTGCAAAAATGCATTGCAGTCCATGAATCTATTCTTTGTTGGTGGGACATTCTTTTCAATTGCCTGACCATTCTATCAATTATATTTCATACATGCGGACATTGGTAGTACCGCAGAAAAAACCGTAAAAGTGTTCTGTTACCTGACAAATGCCAATCGACCTATGTGCATATGTTTAAAGGAATAAAAGATAAAATTTCAGAATTGCAACCAAATAAAATTAAAATCGATTTTGAGATTGCAGCAATAAACGCTATTAAAGAAGTATTGCAATTGGTTAATATAAGCGGATGTTTTTTCCAATTTTATAAGGCATTGTGGAAAAAAGAAAAACAGACTAGAATAGTAAATGTGTGCAGCCACAGCACACCTTCCCAAAAATTTCATTCCAGAAGCATGGCTGTTATTATTAGAAAATGCACCTAAAGGCAATGAAGGCAAGTCATTTAATGACTACGTAACATCGCAGTGGATCAAAGAGATTTAATATAGTAATAGAGCGGCTATTAGAGACTTTTCCATACAAAAAATTTGAGCTGGCGCGGAAGTAGCGCTATCTAACGTTAAAAAGCAAAACAGCATATTAAAAACAATTAGAATAAGTTTTACCTACTCCACGGTAGGCGTCGCTTTGCAGTAGGGATGTTCTAAACTAAATTAATTTCATTTTATCCTTATCAGTCACCCTTAATAATTAACTTCCACAATAGAAAATACTAATGAATTCTCTCTATTAGGCATAACTATAGATAGTAACTTAAACTGGAAGACCCACATTAAAAACCTTCGATAAAAAAATATCTAGATTCTCCTATGCCCTTCAATAAATTAAAAGAAAAACAGATTTGCAAACAGCTTTAACTACTACTATGCCTATGCATATGCAAGGTTTAGTTACGGGATTATTTTGTGGGGAAGTAGTACTGACACACCTTCTATTTTTATTCTTCAAATGAAATAATTTGAACTTTGGCAAACATATAACATAGTATAAGTTAAAGTTATAATAAATTTATTTGAATATGTGATATGACAATTTAAAAAAAAATATGTAAAAATATAAATAAATAAATAAAAAATAACCGTCTGTGAAACGTTATGGAGTGCCATAAACATTGATTTGATAGTTTTACTATTATAGTGTATAACAGTCCCCCAACGCAATTATTATTGAATCAGAATATTCCTACTTATATCAAACTTATACTTACAATTTAAAAATATTATTTATTACATTAATCGTTAAATAAAACGACATCACTTGAACATCACTAAATCATCTACTTCCGCATCGACAACTGTGGCGAGATCCTAAAAGTAGTGCTTTTGCTTCTCACCGCTAGAGGTCGGCAAAGGGCATAAGTACTAATGTTCTAGAACAATTTATTGAAAATTATTATATAGTCTGATTATTGAGTAAATATAAAAAATACTTACGAAAATAAACTGTAATCACGTTCAGCCTTTTTACCATAACGGGATTTGCAATATCGCAGTACGCAATTTGGCATATTTTCTATAAAATTTGTCAAATCTGTTCCCGCACAAACACGACTACACTAGAGGGCGCATAAAATCATACTGAGCGACTTTTTACCACTTGGTAATAAGTTGTGGATTACAGTTTTGATCTCAATGTCCTGTCTATAGTAATAGTTAAATGTCTTTGCAGTGGATGAACAAAAATATTGATTTGTTGTTACAACGAACGCCACAGGACCACAAACCCAGTAGAGGGATGGCATAACAAGCTAAATAAAAAGCTTAGTAATAGACCTCCGCTACATACTGTCATTAGCACACTTAGAGATGAGGCCACACTGAGACCCACTGAGATCTCGCATGGACTTCTTGAGAGAATTTGAAAAGTTATGTTGCACTCAAAGACATTAAACTATTACTATAGACAGGACATTGAGAGCAAAACTGTAATCCACAACTTATTACCAAGTGGTAACAAGTCGCTCAGTATGATTTTATGCGCCCTCTAGTGTAGTCGTGTTTGTGCGTGAACAGATTTGACAAATTTTATAGAAAATATGCCAAATTGCGTACTGCGATATTGCAAATCTTGTTATGGTAAAAAGGCTGAACGTGACTACAGTTTATTTTCGTAAGTATTTTTTATATTTACTCAATAATCAGACTATATAACTAATAATTTTCAATAAATTATTCTAGAACATTACCTATGACCTTTGCCGACCTCTAGCGGTGAAAAGCAAAAGCACTACTTTTAGGATCTCGCCACACTTTTTTTTTTTTTATTTTTTTTTTTAAATAATGGCTTTGTGCGTCTAGCACATTTAGCCAGTGTCAAGTAAGTGATATATTAATAATATATAATTCATAGTAAATAGAGAATGAGTGGTGTTAAAGATGATAAATGGTAAATGAGATACCCTCCCCTAAGCCCCTTGAGTCCTCGGTAAAGATGTGGGACTATTATATACTGAGATCTCACATGGACTCCTTGAGAGAAAATTTGAAAAGTGATGTTACACTGTTTTGTTTGATTTACCAACACTCATGTATGTTCACAAACACTTAACGGTTAATAATCCACCGTTACTACACATTAATGTTAGAAATATCACAAATTTTAGAAAATAAAACAAAACTGCAGACCTGACGCTTCACTTTTCCGCCAAGAAGTCCTCGCCACACTTGTCGATGCGGAAGTAGATGATTTAGTGATGTTCAAGTGATACCGTTTTATTTATCGATTAATGTAATAAATAATATTTTTAAAATGTAAGTATAAGTTTAATATAAGTAGTAATATTCTGATTCAATAATCATTGCGATGGAGGACTGTTAAACGGGTCCCTATCGGATCGCCAAATTTTTTGTACGCCTAATTTGTAATGGCACCCAAACGAAAAGCCTAAAATTATTTCGCCTTATTTCACTCTTCAGAATCGTGTTTGCCCTAATTTCACTTCGCCTAACTTTTCATCGCCACATTGTCATTTACCAAATGCGTCATTTGGCAGAACAATTCGTAATCCCTAAAGTTTACAATTCCTAAATATTAATTCGCACAAAAATAAAAATCATAAAGTACAAAACGCCTACTCATTTTTATGCAAACATACAGCATGCAAGCAGGCATGCATCATGCATGCAGACATGCAACATGCGTGCAGTCATGCAGCGTGCAAGCAGACATGCAACATGCGTGCAGTCATGCAGCGTGCAAGCAGGCATGCAGCGTGCAAGCAGGCATGCAGCATGCAAGCAGGTGATAGTTTATGCCTATGTATAAGATATAAAATATATAATATTAGTAAATTAAGTAATAATATATTTATAAATAATCACAGTAAGTATGTAACAATATTAAAATAAACGGAAAGCCAACGTTCGAGCGGTGACAAACAAGTATGACTCATGGTTGTTTGTTACCGCCTATAAAAGCCCCTGCGCCGACCGATCTGGGCCATTCTCGGTTGAGACGTCGGACGGTGCGGAGCTCCGAGGCTTGTTTGGTTCTTATATTCTTTATATAGATATATATATAAGTGTGGACATTCTGAGTTGGAAGATAAGTATAATGTTATTTTGTTTTAAGGTGTGATGATTGTTGATAATAAATTAAATTATTATCTTTAACAATTATTTCACGGTTGTACCCTTATTGTTTCTACGATTAATGTTTAGTTGGTGATATGGACAAATATATGAAATGCTTTGTAATATACAAATGGTTGTACTGATAGTTACACTAGCAAGTGTAGTTCTGTCATATTATGTTTGTACACATGGTTATTAATGTTTGTTTGATTTTATGTGGGTCCATGTGTACTAATATGTTGGGCTTTATAACTGATGCAATATGATTGATATAAGTTATATATTTTGTTTATCTGCTTTAAGACATAACGTAGGATATATGGCATAACTGTAATTCTGTGTTTACTATTTGATGAAACTAAATAAACGGCTATAATAATAAATATATATTACACTAAATAATAGTTCTCAAAAATAAACGGAGTGTAGTTTAAAAATAAAGTGTTCGAAACACTAATAAAGAACTTAATAAATAAAATAGTTCAAACCGTTTTATTGTTTTACTTGTGAATTCCTTTACCTGCTTACAGCACTTTTATAGTGGTTATTGATTCTATTATTTGATATATAGATAACTAGAACCTTTAATCTAACACAGGCATGCAGCATGCATAGTTTCCGTCACGGCTTCGGCGCTGCGGGACACCGGCGGTCCCACGCGAGCTTTTCGTCGCAGATGGATTTCGCTCACCAACCACCTGCTCCTTAGCTCGCGGGCCGCCTCGCCCCTCCGCGCCTACGCGGGCTTATATTGCACTCTAGGGTAGGGCAGACAACACTACGTGGAGTCGGGTTTGCAGCGATTCGCTTCTGTCAATTTATTTTCTCAATTAAATTATATGCTTTTATTCCAATACATTATTGGCACATTTCATTTTAGATATGCTAAAATTAGAGCTTTTATAATATTGCGAAATAATCGTTATGCCAAAATAAACTTATGCCAATATAGTTTAGGCTATTTTACATTAGACATTCTAAAATTAGGCCTTTCAATTCTTAGGCCAAACTATAATGGTGGCAAATCTATTTTTAGGCGAAACAATAATTGTACGTTTTAAGTTTAGGCCAAAACGGTTTGGCCAAACCATATTAGGACAAACAATTTTAGGCGATCCAAAGGGCACCCCTGTTATACACTGTTATAGTAAAACTTTCAAATCAATGTTTATTGCACTCCATAACGTTTCACAGAAGGTTATTTTTTATTTAATTATATATATTTTTACATTATTTTTTTAAATTGTCATATTATCACATATTTAAATAAATTTATTATAACTTTAACTTATATTTATTTTTTTATTGTCTTGTCATTAATATATTCTTTTTTTATTAGTAGTGTTGAATTTAATAAGTTAACACTTTTACTAACTAAATAAATAATAAGAATCATTGAAAACACCGGAATTTTTATATACTACTCTAATTGTCACTTGCTTATTCATGTTATATGTTTTTTATACCGATTTTGGTTAACCTTCTTTAAAATTATCGATATGTCCAATTCTAAACGGAACATCCCTACTGCAGAGCGACGCCTACCGTGGAGTAGGTAAAACTTATTCTAATTGTTTTTCATATGCTGTTTTGCTTTTCAACGTTAGATAGCGCTACTTCCGCGTCAGCTCAAATTTTTTGTATGGAATAGTCTCTAATAGCCGCTCTATTACTATATTAAATCTCTTTGGTTGCACTGTTTTATTTCATTTACCAACACTCATGTACGTTCACAAACACTTAATAATCCACCGTTGTTAAACATTAATGTTAGAAATATCACAAATTTTAGAAAATAAAACAAAACTGCAGACATGACGCTTACTTTCCCGCCAAGAAGTCGCTGGATGAGGCTGGATGAGTGCTGCCAGCAAATTTTTTTTGTTTCAAATGGCTTCGTGCGTTTAGCATATTTTGCCGGTAAGAGATAGAGATATATGTATTTATAACATATAAGTTATAGTCAATGAGAATGAGTGGTGATAAAGATAATAAATGGTAAATGAGATGCCCTCCCCCTCAACCCCTTGATTCCTCAGTAAAAATGTGGGACTATACTGAGATCTCACATTGACTTCTTGAGAGAATTAAAAAAACTAAACTACAGATGACGCTTGACTTTCCCGCCAAGAAGTCTGTCAAGAAATTAATCGACTTGATCTCAAGGCATTGAACACGCCATCTGTGTTTTGGTTGCGGAACTTTTTTGCTGTTGTCCGGTTAAAGTCAGGATATTATGAACATGTCAAAAATTCGTCAAAATTTTGAATCGATATAAAATCTATTATGGCGTGGTGGCGAGTATACCCGCACTCCACTCCTGAGGTCGTGGGTTCGATTCCCACACAGGACAAATATTTGTATGTATAAATATGAATATTGTTTCAGGTCTGGGTGATTTCCTAATATTAAGTATGTATTTACAAAAAAAGAGTATTTATGTATGTTTGTTTATCCGTTATTTAGTATCCATGTATATTTTCATTAAGGTCGAAATTCACAAATCACATACCACATTTTTACATCACTTAATAAATAAACATTCACCCTCATTCACCTTGATAACACCTGTAAACCTTAGAATAATTACACCTAGAAGCCCAGTACGCGTCGTCAAAGTGAGGCAACTCAAACCTAGCCATAATGGCTAAGTTTGTTACGCGGCCCGTCAGTGCTCAAGGTCGTGTCGTATTGAAAACTACTCCTGATGTTTTTATTAAAAATGACGGTTTGCGCTATGAACGGATATCACAATACGTCGGAAAAGCACAAGAAACGTATTAACATAACATTACACGGGTTAATTATGCGTTTGAACTTAAATTATTAAGTAAAATATTCATTAAAATGAAAAAATGGTTGCCTGTAAAGTCGTTTTTACGGGCGAAGATTTTACGTGACAACGTCTTTTTCTCGGTAGAATATTTATTGATATGAATATAATTAAATTGCACAATAGGAACAAGGAATTGAATGAAAATAAGAATTGCACAAATTTTAACTATAGAAATATATTTTGTTTACTAAAACATTGTACACTAGTGCTGCGCGCGCGGCAGACCGATCATAGTTGAGTGGGAGAGAGACGCAAGGCATTCGCCGGGCCTCTCTCTCGTTCGGTGACTCATCGTAACGTTACCGAGCGTTACACTTTTTCATAAGTGACTCCCAGCCGCAACCTAATTTAAGACGTTGTCACGTCAAAAATAATTTCAATATTTGTTACGTGACAGTTGATGAAAATGTTGACATTAAGGGGAAAAAATCTCCTACATTTTGTTAGTTACAATTAGACAATAATTAAATTGCACAAAATGTTATTTGACAATTATCTGCTACTACCTTCCGCCCGCGACTTTGTTCGCGCGGAATAATTTCTTTCATATACGATAACACAAAAATCTTTATTTTTGCATTGATTGATTGATTTCAATTGATATGGCATAAATCACATCTTAAAAAGGTGTAATAGTTTTATTAGATTCTGGTCTATCTACATAAAACAGTTGACTAACTATAACAATTTAAGAGTTTCATAGCTTTAAATATATGAAATAAATAAGTAGTGATAAATTATTTACCCCAGGCAGGATAAATATAATACATTTTTAATGAAATTATAAAGTAAGTGGTTTTTCGCATAAACTAAATGCAATTCAACTTCCCTACTTTTAGGGAAAATTAAATGAAATGACAACATGATTTTTTTCACTGTGTGCGTTTCGTCGAGCGTAAATACAAGTATCTTACGCACACATAGATTTTTTTCTTGCCTCGCTTTTGAAAGACCGCTTTGGAGGGAACTATCGTTCTAGGTGTTATTATTCTAAGCTGTAAACAAATACGTCGCTGTCTTTTAATAAAATAGAAGAGAAAACGATTGCGCGATTCTAAGTACCAGTAGCGACTTCTCTTGGTGGTTTTTAATTTAAGAAATAACTTAATATGAGATCGTTTTTATTGAAAATAAAATTACAATTATCATAAAATTTCACTAGTTAAGTATCTTAAATAGGTAAATGTTTATTTTATTGCTAATTAAATTAGATATTTGCTATGTAATGCTCAGATCAAGTAAAAAAGGTAGATAGCGCATGGCCATTAATAGCACTGAAGTCACAAAACTCAGCTCATTTGTGTAAATACACGCGCTCACGCACACTCATGCGTAAAACTACGCTCATTTTACGTCAGTATCCGTCCTGTGTAATTAAATGGTGCAAAAACAACACTAAAGTGAACAAAAAGTCTGAAGGAATATCGTTTCACACGTAAGTACACACAAAACTATCTTTTATTATGTTTCAAATTAATTTGTAGGTTATTCGGAAAAAATATTGACATAATAACCCGGGTTGACGCAACCAGTGTGTTGCCAGTAGTTGGTATTTCTAATACTCAACAAAAATGTGGGTACTAAAATGGAGTGTTTCGGCATGCATAAATAAATTCGTCATAATCATTTTTAATTTTGTTTGTAATTGTCCGGAGGTCCGGAGGAAAGATAATATTACTAATATAAAAAAAATCTAAATTTAATAGACATAGATTTTGTTCAGGTTAGAACATAAATAAAAGATGATTGATAAAATGCGCCTTCAGATTTTCACCTGTTTCGGTCTCTGCAGAATTCTTTAGGTTCTGTAAGGTTGACCTCAAGAGAGGACTGCCAAAACTATTTGTCCCGTTTTTTTGATCAGAAGTCCCAAAGTTTCTACAGTAACGGGATAATGTCTCTGCCCACAAAATGGCAGAAAGTTATTCAACAAAACGGTACATATATATTGTAAATAAATGTAAATAAACTTTGAATAAAATGTCTTGACTTTTCATACAAAAATACGAAAAGACTTTTTCCCCAACCTATTATACATTTGATAATTATCTCGGGTTACGAGGGGAATAGATATTTCAAAAATTATATATTCTTTAGTTACTCTTGTCTTGACATGAAGCAATCTATACAGATCTTGTATATTTAGTAATAAATTATTGATAGGTAAGGTAAGTTCTTTGGACATTTGGCTGCTTATGATTTGTAATTCTGTTTTTAGTTGCGTAGGAGTCAGCAGATGGATGCTAATTAATCCATGATAGATATCTGTGATAGTATCTAACAAGGTATCTTGAAGCTGTTTTAAATTGTGTAGAAGGTTGTTACCAGATAAAGCTGAATTGTTTGTTGTTTGTGAATTATTTTATGTTGCTTGTGTATAGTCTTCAATCCGTTTTATTAAATTAAACTTTGCTTCTACGACTGAAGTTTGATTTTGCCAAAGTTTATTTAAATAGCGCTCATTGTCTTTAATAAGGTTGATATCTTGAGTGTATTTTTTTGCGAATTTGCTATCCAGTACTCCGAAGAGTGTATTTTTTTGCGAATTTGCTATCCAGTACTCCGAAGAGGCTGTTTGCTATATTGCCGACACCGTCGATAAGCCCTCGGCGCCGGCGACGTCTAGCGTGCTCGTTAAAATGCTGGGTTACCAAAATATTATCGTAATACTGTAATTCTTGATAGGTAAGTCTCTGTTGTAGTAATATCATTTTGCAGTTAATATGATTTTGAATAGTTTTACAAGTATTGTCTAAATAAGTTGATAATTTTTCGTATGCTTTTTGACCTGACCAATAGGGGTCCAAGTCGTAATAAACTACAAGATTCCACTGATATTTTTATTTTTGATGTAGGATCAAAGTACAATGATTGATTTTGCGGGAGCTGAGAAATGATAGGCAAAGCTGCAGAAGTTGTAATCAGTGTCATTAAAAATAGTAGTGCTGTTACAATGGCAGAAAATGAATACTTAGGGTTATTTTTTTTTTTTTTTTTTGATTTGATGTTAGACTGCCTTCGCTTTCTTTATATATGGGTAAAACTGATAACTTAATGACTGGTCGTT